>AP025374.1:1939739-7183106 GCA_030295005.1 Cephonodes hylas | reverse complement strand
TACTAAATAAGTAATCTACAACAACACGGGCTGAAAAATAGAGGAAAACCTTCGATCAAATATATACTAGATTTCGGATAATCGCTTCAAAAACGGCCCGAAAAATAAGAGCACAATAAAAAGTGTGGTTGTTACATACATGATATCTAAGATCTGGATTCGGATATGGATATAGGAATAAAATTATATCAGTTTCGGATTCGGCTATGGATATGTAATTATTTCGGATTATCCATTAGTTCGGATAAACTAGTTATGAAAGATGTTATGGTATGACAAGAAATAACAAAGAAGCTGCAAATGCTGCTGTCGAAACATGTCGTTTTATTTAGACCTCACTCCTATCCGAAACATGTAAAACAGATAAGGTGACGGATATATTTTTATTTCGGATATGAGATTGTTTCGGTTACGGTTACGAAGCTCCATAACATCCCTGGTTCCAATCGTCGCCAACGGTAACACGTCAGCATTTAAATGACATTTCTATTTTCTCTCTTTTAATGACATAATGTCTTAAATGCAAATTAATTTTAAGCTACCGTTATGTAAAATATATTTTTTAAGAATTAAGGTTTATATTTTAATACTTTTTTACATATCGAAGTCCGAAAAACAAATGTGACAAGTAATTTTGTTTCCGATCCTCAATCTAGCATATATTAGATCGAAGAGGAAAACAATATTACCTAATCAGTAAAACCAGAGTTCTCTTTCATGAACACTAGATAGAGGTTTAATGTATTTTAATGTTAATGTATTTTAAAGCCTCAAGTAAATAAATAAGTAAATAAAGTAAATACACCCAACAGTCACATACATAGTCCTGACCCCACACTAAGATACGAGTCTTGTGTCGTGGGTATCAGAAACTACGAGAGACTTTTCGGTCTCACAAACACCCAGACCCGAAACAAATATTTGTGGATCACACAAACATTTGTCTCGGTGCGGGGATCGAACCCGCGGCCGCTCGTTTCGCAAGCTGGTGTCTAACCAACTGCGCCACGGGGCTGTCAAGTATTTAAAATACTAATTACAAAATACCTTGGCCTCAGGTGTTTGAAATACAAATTACATTTTAAGGAAGTAATTGAAATACAAATACAAAATACGTATTTGTATTTCAATTACGATTTTAATTACTTACAAGTAATTAAAATACTGCCCAACCCTGGTAATGGAAAGTTACTTGTTGCCGATCCGAGAATCGATCCTAGGTCATTAAATTTTTATACAGTAATTTTTAATGTTTTTTTTTTCAGATCATTCGATCCACACTTATCGCCTTTGGTGCTTGGCCGAAACCCGTCGGCTAGCTAATATGTGGGACATGGACGATTTCTTCCGCATCGCTCACAACGACATGCAAGCCTGTATGGAACAGTTAATCAATTTAAGATTTGCTGATCACACTACGACGATAGAATCTGGTAATGCAGTTCACAACATAATCCTACCTACTTACTACGGGTAAAATAAATACCAGCACACTAGAAGGGATACACAGTCTTATTTTTCTACTGCTAAGTTTGACTAATTCAGGTTCCACATGTCAGGGTCCAAAAGAGAGGCTGCCTATTACCAATTACTTTTTAAACTTCGCATTAGATAGATTTGTTTAACGGAAAGCCCAATAAGTCCGTCTGAAACGAGAAAAAAAAGCCTTTTATCCTATATAAAACACTTTAATCAATTACAGGAAAAATTGGCGTGCACGAGAATGTATGTGCGAAAATGAGAGAAAAACTAGTGTCTGAAGTAAAAGTCAATATACAAAAATTAAAGGTTAGTAATAACTAAAAACCGATAAACAAGCGCAAGTGTTAATATTTGTACCATCGCTACTTTACTTATTTATTCCTAGGAAGCAACAGAAGAAATCACCATTGTTTTGTCATCGATATGTGCTACCACAAGTTTGGCTCACCTAACGATGATATTTCCAACGAACGCTGAATGGCGAAGAGTAACCAGTCCACCGCACCAGGCACACTCCATTTACGTACATGAGTTTTTAGGTACATTTATACAGTTAAGAATAATAACAAAAATATTTGTAAATATTTATTTTTGTCCACTTCATTAATGATTTCAGATAAAATGCTGCTGCCCGTCATTAAAGCCACACAAGATGTGATAACGTTAAATATGGTTCTTAGAATCATGTGCGAGTCGTGGCTACACCACATTTACGTGGCTAAGGTGAAATTTAGGTAATTTTTTATTTAACTTCTTTCTTAACGAATAACTTTGTGGTTTTATTTTACTTAAATTAACGTTTTGAAAACCACCTAATTTTATATGTTTGAAACCCGATACACATTTCTTTCTTATAGTAAGGATGCTGCATTGCAACTATTGGCTGATTTCAACGAGGTTCGTAACTGGTTGAACGATAATAAACTTCTTGCAACGGCAGCCAGAAAACAAATGTTACAAAATGAAGTACTGAGGTAAGAGTTTTTCAACACATCAAAAGCTGTATGCTCAATTATCGTCGATCACTAAGATTTAGACTCGCATTTAAATCAGTTTTACACCAACTAAACCCCGGTGAAAAACGGAACTCAATGTTTTTTTGATAGAATATGAACTAATACATTTTGAATTGAATACATTATGTATTCTAGGAGATGTGAAGGTGTTGGTAGATTATTGCTGCACGCGCCTGGCGATCTTATTTCGATGCAAGACTCCACAATGCAATCCGCTCAACATTTACGAAAAGATGGTATGTTTTCTATAACTAGTTCTCCATTATAAGAATACTATCAATAAAACCGATCAAAACCTAGAGTACCCATTAAGACGCTTAATTGTAAAAAACAGACGTTAGTTGTAAATTTTGATACTTTTAACAAACTGAATTTAAATCAGTGGAAGAACGAAATGTTGAAGCACAAGGGTTTTAAAAGAAATTAAATATTTATTGGATTCATTAAAAAAGTAAGCCATGTATTTTTAACCGAGCCAAATGCAAGATTAAAGTATTAAACATAGTTTTAATAATATTTTTCTGTTACAGATAACGAAGCCCCAGAACAGCTGATGCCGGCGGAGATGTATGTGCCGAATCAGAAACAGTGGCTCACACTACGAGCCAATAAACTGAAAGGCCCCGCTGTATTCACCCTATGTTGTATTGTATCCGTATGATGTATTCAAAATAAAAACAATTCAATTTCACAGCTTTATTGATTGAATAAACATTTGTATCCATATCGTACTAATACAAACTAATTACTAATGTCTCTGAGCATATTCTGTTGAACATGCATGTTCCACATATAAAATCACAGCCAAAAATCTTAGATATCATCGTCTGAATCTGAGCGGCGGCTCTTTTCTTTTAGCTTCTCATACTCGTTCCTGCGTATGAAATCTTCTTTCGTCTTCTCCATTTCACTAAGCAAACTGCTCACTTGCACGTTCTCCAACTCTTCGTTGGAAACCGATTTGGTATCACTATCGAGGCCAGAATCTTCGTCTGATTTCTCGTCATCATTCTTGGCTTCGTCTTCTGATGCTTCGGGCTCGCTGCTGACGTCAGAAGCGTCATCCTGTTTGTCCAGACGATACGCCTTCGGCACTTTCTCTTCGCGTTTGACTTTGAAAGCTTTTATGTCGGAAGCGGGACTCTCACGGGTCTCTTTGGGGTTGCGGTGTTTCTTTTTCAGACTCTTGGCTATTAATCTCTTCTGATGGTCCAGTTGCGGGAACAGCTCTGATAAAAATAAATACTACGTTAGATGATGATATAAATGATGAAGGTAGGAAAATAGGGCCCCTAAAAATATACATAGTCGAATTTTATTTGTTTAAATAATTAAAAAAAAGACATACCTCACGCCTTTATTCCCTGAAAGGGTAGACAGAGACGCATTTCTGCACCCTCATTACGCCAGGTATGTATCAGTCCCACGTAATAGGGAGCGAGCCTATTGAAGTTTTTCGGCACATTTCCAGACTTCGTGCTGTTACTGAGAATTTCCTAATGGAAAAACCCAATTACACTTCGACCGACCCGGGAATCGAATCCAGGACCTCTAGATCGCGCGGCACATACTTGTACCGCGAGACCACTATTATGCCGACTAATTCCTATGTCGACTAAACATCGATTATAATTGATAATATTAATCAGATAAAAAATCTTAAATTTCACAATTTTCGGCGTCTTTTCTCAGTAAGATATACCTAAAGATTATAATAAAAACGGTTGAGCATGGGCCTCCTCAACGACTGAATGTTGTAATGCATAATATACACACACTAAGTACACAGTAAGGTAGTCAATAAATACCCTATCCCACCACACACCCGCCACTGCAACTCCTGTATTCCAGGATCAACAGAGGCACGCACAGTATTGGCGCCGAGCAATGAAGCTCAGCGAATCTAAGGGGACCTAAATTGTCATAATCCCGCAACGAAGTTAATCAGAAAAGCAATGTAAAGGAGGAGTTGGAAAAACAAAGAGTTGTAATTGTAAGTAGTCAATAAATAGTAAAGTATATACCGTGCGAGGAGTTGAGCGCCTGCTCGGCGGCGTTCATCTCGGCCTCCTGTATGGAGTGTCCGCGCGCCGCCGCCAGCCGCGCGCCGCGGAAGTACACGCCCACCGTGTACACGCGCGTGTTCGTCGGGCCCAGGCACTCGATCACTCTGCAATGGACGGGGTTGTGTTGTATCGTTGTGATTATTATATAAGACGGAAATATATATTGGTGATTAAAATTGGTACAAGGTCATCCATAAATTACATCACACGTTAAGGGGGAGGGAGAGAGTCGATTGAGTGTGACATTGTGTAACAAGGGGGTGAATGACGGCCTAAATATCGTGACGTCACATCTCAGAATCTTCTTAAAGCACGGAAGTCTTGGGATTTAAAAATCCCGACAATTTTTTTTGACGCTAATGGGTTCGCAGTCGTTGCTATTACCTTAGTTTTCGATCACAATCTGAATACACCGTTGAACATTAAAGATTCATATTCCTCATCAACCCATCATCCCTACACGGGCCTCCTCTACCATAGAGGATGTAAGCCTTAGTCCACCCCGCTGGCCTAATGCAGTAAGATACATACTTGTAGACAGGTATGTCAGGCTCCCCTCCCTCGACGGAGCGCAGCGTGAGGCAGCACTGCTGCAGCTTGGACTTGGGGTCGTTCCAGTCCTGGTTCATGATGAACTCCTGCAGCCGCGGGAACAGGCACGCGTTGCAGAACGCCTGGCAGTACTCCAGATTCTATAAAATAAATAAATAAATACACCCAACAGTCACATACATAGTTCTGACCCCACACTAAGATACAAGTCTTGTGTCGTGGGTATCAGACACTACGAGAGACTTTTCGGTCTCACAAACACCCAGACCCGAAACAAATATTTGTGGATCACACAAACATTTGTCTCGGTGCTGGGATCGAACCCGCGGCCGCTCGTTTCGCAAGCTGGTGTCTAGCCAACTGCGCCACGGGGCTATCAAAATACATCACAACTGTTTCATAAAAGACGAAACAATAGATGTTTGTGGTATTGGTAAACACAAAGATTGATTTTAGGAAATCACAAATTCACAAACACACAAAGTCACAAACCTACAAATGTTACGCTGTTTATAATATTAGTATAGATAATTAAGTTTCATAAGTTGTATTTTAAAGCAAAACAATTTACGACAAAATCAATTTTACCAGATTAATAAAATGGAACTGTTATAAAGTTAACGCTCTGACATAATGTAGGCTGAAGTTCGTGCCAATTCAGAATTCCAAACTAAATTAGGAAGACATTTTCATTTTTTTAGGTAGTAGCGTCCAAAACTCACATGAACAGAGAGCAAACGGTGGAATAAAGAGCCAAAATCATGGTATCTATTATGCTTTAAAAGTAACTTTTTTTGACATTCTGTGAAATAAAGTTATGTGTGTTCACAATGAGCTACCATCTACTTCAATGGAAAAGGAAACTTCAACACCTGACTGATCTTAAGAAATTCTTATATTAGGTTAGGCTAGGTTTATGTAGTCCACCACTAAGCCAATGTGCTGGAGACTAAGACCTAACTTTTCTTTCAGTTCTAGAGAAGCCTCTTGCCAAGCCTTATAATGATGATGAGATCCAATAGTATTTACTTGGTTCTCTAAAATCCGTATTGAAATTATACAAACCTTGTCAATATACAAAGCTCCGAGGAACGCCTCTAGCAAGTCAGCCTTATGCTTCTTCGTGGTGGGTTTGGCCTTGGGGTTGTTGTATATCGCATACGAAGACATGTTCAGGTCGTCACACACCATGGACTGCGTGCGGTTGTTTACCAGAGACGAGCGCAGTAGCTGGACAGAGGGATATCGATTAAACAATGTATTTACATATGTATATAACCTCACATCTATATTTCCTGAAGGGGTAGACACATCTGCATCTTAATTATATTCACAAGTTGTACGTAACAGTCGATGAGTCTCTTGTCGTTTTTATGGCATATTTCCAGACTCCGTGTCGCCATTGACAATTTCCTAATAGAAAAACCCAATAACACCAAACAAAACAAAAAATATGGTATATTTTATTTTTCTCTTTCATATCTAGCATCCACAACCAGTAACCTCCACAGGGGCACATGAGTAATAATAAAGGTATACACATACGGATAAGTGTCCCTCATGGTGGTCGGGGAAGTGTCTGTAGAGCCTGTCCGACACGACGAGCTGCAGCACGGTGTCGCCGAGGAACTCGAGCCGCTGGTTGGAGCCGAGCGTGAGGTTGGTGAACCCCACCGAGCGGTCCGTGAACGCGCGCGCCAGCAGGCGGATGTGCTTGAACTGCACGCCTGCACAGATATATACATACATAACCTCACGCATCTATTCCCTGAAGGCAGAAACAATAAAAAATGCAAGTACAAAAATAAATGTAAAAATATAATATACAGGGTGTATTCAGACCGCGATCACAAACTAAGGCAGATAATAGCTACGGCGATTACGTACCCCATAATAAAAATAAAAAAGAATAAGTTTTCCTTAAGCCATCAATATTAAATGTATGTGGTTTGGATGGAAAATGTATTTATTTTTTAACGGGATTTTTTCACTTGTAACATTCGTTTATTTTTGGAACAATTATATTTATTTTTGCAACTATTTTTGGATTAATTTTATAACCAACAACATACCTATAGAATCTTCAAACTCAGTGAGTCGTTGCAAGAACTCGAAATCCTTGATATACTGTCTGTCGCCCAGAGGCTCCTGTTCCTGCAGCGGGTGCAGTCGCTCCCGCGTCCACACCTCGTGCAGGTCCGGGTGGTTGTGCCACAGCGCCAGGGCAAACACTCTGTCGGCCACCTGGGGCGGAAATTTTACAGGGTAAAACATTCAGAAAATTATATAAAAAACGTCAGACATAAGACGTAACATGATAGTCATTATGCTCATTAAAGTATTATTTTAAATCACTACATAGTCAAAACTCACTACAAAGTCAACAAAAATAAATCACTACAAAGTCGCTTTCTCTGTCCCTATGTCCCTTTGTATGCTTAAATCTTTGAAACTACGCAACGGATTTTGATGCGGTTTTTTTTAATAGATAGAGTGATTGAAGAGGAAGGTTTATATGTATGATAACATCCATTAAATATCAGCATTGCACCCGTGCGAAGCCGGGGCGGGTTGCTAGTAATATATAAACCAGTACAATAAAGCCAAAGAATAAGGCTTTTACAGTTGCACATGCAAAAATTGCGGAATTTATTTTACGGACATCGGATATCAGCAATACACGTTCGACATGTTAAAAATTAAAAATATTTCAACGAGAGAAAGGTATACTATGAGGAGATGTGGATTTATTATAAGAGATAGTCTTTTCTTGTATTTTATAACTTTGATTTAGATAAATTTATATAATTTCGAAACATGAATGTTGATTCTGTAGCTCTACTGATAAGTATGTGCATTTAGTGCATAGATAGCAGGGCGTGTATGTGAGCGTAAATGAGGGTGTCTATGTCAATGTATGAGAGTGTTTTTAAAGGCATGTATGAGGACGCGTGGGAGAGTATGTGAGCGTGTTTCAGAGCTTGTATGAGAGCATGAATGTAAGTGTGTATTTGAGCTTGTATGAGAGCATGTATGTAAGTGTGTATGTGTGTACCTGCAGGCCGGCGTCCAGGAAGAGCGCGCCCATGAGCGCCTCGAAGCTGTCGGCCATGGCGTGGCGCATCACCACCGAGCGGCACAGGTCCGAGCCGTGCGCGTACAGCATGTACTTCTCCAGCTCGATGTTCTGCAACAACATATCATCATCATCATTTATTATCATACCATCATCAGTCAAAACACATCTCCTACTAAACGTAGGCTTCCTGTATACACTTTCAAAGACTATGAGAAGAAACAATTTTTGGTAGACATTCAACACTGGGTTTGCCAATGCGTGGACTCTACTCGAAATCCTTTTTGTGTCGAAAGTATTATATAACAAAGAGCTGCCTAATACTCTATGCACACTCACCACTATCGCAAAATGTAATCATCATCATCAGCCTATAAATGACCCACGGCTGGGCACGGACCTCCTCTGAAAGGATTTAGGTTTTAGTCCACCTAGTCCACTTAGCCCTAGTGTAGGTTGGCGGACTAAATGAAGGATATAAAAAAGAAAAAATATTTATTCTATAGGCGTTTTGTTTTGTTACCACCACATAACTATTTACTATTTGTCTTAGAGGCTTAGAAGTTAACTATCCATGCAAGCCTGGATACTACGTGATCTCTCATTTTTTAGAATATATACAATTTCCCTTCACTGTTTTTCAACAGATAAATATCTATACATCATATTAAAACCCACACCAGTAATACCTTAGCAAGTTGCGCTAAATGTTGGTTCTGTACAATAGCAGCCCTGTATGTAGCCAAGCCTCCTTCTGCGAGTCCTGGGAACATCTTGAACAGGTGTATGGAGGAGAGGAACTCCACCACAGCATCCCCGAGGAACTCTAGCCGCTCGTTGTGTTTCATCTCCGACTCTGTCTCTCTGTGCTTGCCGAAACGGGACATTATGTTTATCAGCGTCACGATACCTGGAATAGAATATGGTAATTTTTATACACAGTTTCTAACAAAATCTTGGATTAATGACTCTGGCAAATAGTTACTAATTTTTTAAGACTTGATGCTATTAATGAATTACTTCATGAAAAGCCTAATAACACTTTCTCTGACCTGGAGATCGAACCGTAACCCCCGAAATGACTTCTGATGATTTTTTCTCATCAATCATCACCAAAATGTTTTATCATCCTAATTTTTAGCCAGTACTAACTCACTGCTAGACATTGTCCACACTTTTTCACCATTTCTCCGCAACCTAAGCAAATTTACTTCATAGGCACTCTTTCATCTACTTTACTAGAACTACTACTATCCAAAAAGGTACCTTTTTTCCTCATATAGTGTATCCTTCTATCCCCATACTCGGGCTGTCGTATCCCACAGTTGGTGAGGCTGTTTCTAGCGTGATCCGGGTTGGTGCCGAAATTCTCTCGGTATGAAGGATGGGTTAATGCAGTTTGTAACAATGACCGTTGTTTGAACACGTAGCCGATCTTCTTCTCAAGGCTATCCAGGGATTTGTGGAAGCGGAGATGGCGCACTAATACTGGGATCAGCATCGCATGCTGGAATTTAGATAAATATAGATTTTTTATCAATTTTAATTTACCTATTTTGAATAAAATAATTTTAGCTATATTAAAGACAGTGGGTACGAAAGGGTTTGTGATATTAGATGGTCTATTGCCCATTTCCTTTGTTATATCTCAATCATCTTCACATAGCTATTTCTTAATTAAACTTAACCATGATGTATTATAAATGTTTTTATCCATATTTAACGCAGATTTTATAATAAATGCCCGAAGGTCAAAATAGTTGTATTGGAGTATGTACGTAGTCGTTTTTTTTAAATCGACTTTATTTAGCCCGCCCTGAATTTACCATCAAATTGAGTGTTGCCACTTTGCCGTATCGTGCCAGCTCAAAAATATTTTTGCAAAGTGTTTATTTTTTTATTTAATAATCTCTTTATTGGACACCTACCAAAAATATATACAACGTAAATACTAGAACCTATTTTATGATAATTAAATATTGATGCCCGTTACCTGCACTACGTCACACATCAAGCCAGTGGTGTGGAATCCTTTGGATGACATGGCTACCGTGACGTCACGCTTCATCTTACTCTGCATTCTCATCTCGGCCAACTTAGCCTCCTTTGCTGCGAGTTTCTGTCTCTCTTTGTACGAGGGCTTCGCCATGTTGGCGATCAGATGCCGATATTTCACATAGTACCGCCACGCTTTTTGATACCTGAAAAACATAAGACAATGTCAATGATAAAGATATGTTGAGTAAAGTACTGTTATGTAAAGTAGTGTGACAAATTCAAAGTAAATTATAAGCATTTTAGTAAAATATAATCTAACTTTTTCGCCTCATTTTAAAGTTCCTCACATAACTTTCAAACATATATACATAACTTAACGCCTGTTTTCCCCGAAGAGATATACAGAGGAGCATTTTTGCATTCACATTTCGCCAGGTACGTATCAATCCCATATAATAATTAGCGAGCCTATTGCCGTTTAGTTAATTTAATTCCTAATTATATAATCGAATACTATTGAAGCTTGAAGTAATAATGTAATATATGTAATATTTATAGTATATTTTATAACGATTCCATTTTATTAGCATACCTACCTCTTTTTTAAATAAACCGACAAAAATATGAAGTTCAGGTAGTCGAGTCGTTCACACCATCTTCCAAAACCAAACCAGTCACAGTGTTGCAAGTAATATAATCCAACTCACTCTGGGTTGCCAGCGTAGCTCAACTGCGGCGGCCGGATGCCGAAATGCACAATTTCCGGATAAAATGTCTTCGCTTCTTTCGAATTCTCGTCGCCAGATGGCGGGCTGCGGTCCAACTGATCTACGCGAACGGAACAGGGTTTCTTGCCTGGATATGTTACTATCATGCCTGAACCAAAGTATGTTTACACACTCGAAGTGGTGAAAATGTCTAGCCAATCTTATATCACTCGAACCAAGATTTGAGTGACGGTTATTTTCATGTTAATTACAAACGGTAAATCCGACACCTTCAGATTATTGAATTAAATTAATGTTAGTGATCAAACGCGTTAAGCATTAAATGGTTAGTATAAAAGCAGTAGTCATTTTAATAGGTTTGTTGCAAAATTAATTTTATTTTTGTACAAGTAAACGATTAAGAAAATCAAAATAATTCTGCATTGTAAAACAGCATTGAAAGCTGTTAAAATGTGGCAAGTTAATTATCACTGCCACTGTATTTTTAATAACGGTTTCTTAGTATTTTTTTTAGAAATAAGTGAAAAGAAGTCGATAAAAAGGAATGAAATGAATAAAAATCATCGACACTATAGTAACATCAAAAGCACATATAAGTAAGATAGGTAATTTTTAAATATACGAGTAGGTATACATAAATATTTAAGAAGAGTACTCGATACTGTCGTTCTAATTACTTGACCCAACTTTTCAATAAATTAATGTAATGTCGTCGGCCCCCGCAAACCCCGCATAAGCCTTTTAAATTGCTATTTCCATGCATTGAATAAATAAAATTTAAAAAAATATGACATAATCTTATTTACTATTTTATTAATATTTTCTGTTTATTTATTTTTTTCTCAATATTATTCCTTTCACCAGCCACCCGGTATAAATTATGTGATAAAAGTAAATAAATAATTATTGTTAATTTAATGTGTTCGAAGTACATAAATAAATTGGTTAAATAGTATTGTTTACCTTTGATTTTATCGACGAACTTTTGCCACGTGTAGTGATCCATAGCGTGGACATCCGATAGAGTCTCGGGCGGTATCAGCAAACCGCTCTCGTCCAACAGATATTTTAGCACTTCGCACATAGACAGCACCTACAAGATAATATAACCTCTTTAGGACTATAGCCTATAGGGAAGTAACATTTATCACTATAGTAATCAGACCCTGAATAATTCTTTTAGACATATAAAATTTTTTAGACCAAAATGCGAAAAAACTCCATCTTGTTGTTAATTAAACTAAATGGTTTTGATTACACAACACGACCTAATTGAGATTAGAAAACGACATACTATGCTGCTATTTAATTACATTTCTCGGCCGGAAGACTGGCCGATAATCATAGTCAGTTTTCATAAAATGACTAATAAAGAACTATTTCAAAAAGACTTCTTTTTACAGTATTTTTACATGCATAAATAATAATATACCTCACAGCCCCCTTCCGGCAAGTATCGCACGAATCTCGGCATGAAGTGGAACTGCGAGCACGTAGTATCTGTAGCTTTCCCCAGGTCCAAGTCCACCAGCTCCAGCAGTTCAATGAACAGAAACTCCTCTGGAAATGCAATGTTATTTTAATTTCAGAATATCTATATGTATATCCAGGAAATGTTTTAGACATGGAATAAGACGTAAAAGAGCCTAAAGAGCAATTAATAAGCGATTATTAAAGAACACAAAACAAAAGAATTGTAAAAGAAAAGGGTACGATGGGCGTCTCGACTGAAATGATATATATTGTATCCTAATCTTTTCTAATGATATTCGCATTCGCCTGGATAGCCACAATAGCCACCACACATAAATTGTAAATTCCGTAATGGCAAATCTAGCCTCAATCAATCAAATCAATCAGTCTATCGCCGTCCACTGCTGAACGTAGGCCTCCCCAAGAAAGCGCTAACCATCCCGGTCTTGAGCAACCCTCATCCATCCATTACCCGCCAAATGGCAAATCCCCCCAAATTACACCACGTTTAAATCTAGCCTCAATCCTGCTTAATATTTTTTCAAACATACAACAACAGGATATCGGTATAATACAAAGTGACTTCACACTCTACATTCAAACTTAAAAAAAAAGGGGGGAAAAGAGAAAGGAGGTGGTATATCAAACTCTCACCAAAGAGGTCGAGTTCCTGTATGGTGAAGTTCTGCGGCGCCGGCTCCTCGACGTAGAGTATGGTGTACTCGATGTTGAACCGGATGACCTTGCACATGGGCAGCTTGGCCAGCCGGTAGTGCGAGAACATCGAGAACCCGGAGAACAGGAACTCGTGCTCGTCGTGGCCGATAATCGTCGGCGCCTTGATCAGGAAGTTCGTCGGCGGGGAAACCGTGATGCTGGGGATTTGGATAACATGATCATCATCATTATCAGTCTCTAGGCTAGTAGTGCTGGATATTGGGAAGGTAAAGGAGAACGTTAAAAAGAAACCTCCCAACTTAAAAGTTTTTATGAATTTTTCAGGTGTGTAGTCCGCAAAGGCGTACTAGGCCAGTTTGATGGACTTAGGCCTAAACCCACTTAATTGCAGAGAAGAGATTTGACGAGCAGTAGAACATTTCTTTTTGTTCTCTTATTGAGCTTCCATCAGTTGCTAAACTTTCACCACCTGAGTTTAACAGTAGGACATATATGATGAAATATTTACAAGTAACGTGGTACTAACCGATAATGGTAGAGTTTGTCGATGTTGCTGTGCGTCTGTATGCACTTGGGGAATGTTTCCTCGCCCGCGTAGACGCCGTGCCGCATGCCGTAGCGCCGCGCCTTCACGCTGCACCGACATAACGGGCCGCCGTTCATCTCACCAGTACTGTTGAACCTGTTTAGTGGTCACAAAACATTAAAACCACCATATTCACAACAATTCATAACCATATACAATAATTTATTATCATCATTTCATGACTCAGATAAATAAGTACACATAAATTACATATTCTATGGATATTGCACCAAATGCAGTTTATTGGATAATATCACATAAAAAGACCCGTTGACGAAAATGTAATCATTTTTGGAAATTCACTTTCCAATTCATAATCGTATTTACTAACTGCATTTAAGATTGGAATATGAACTAATAAATCCTTCACAATGTACCAAACAAGTAAAGCTTGTGAGGTTGTTGATAGTATTTTTTTTTCGATTCTTTGAATATTAGTAAGCCCAGTCATGGAGCACGGCCAATCAGAATAAAATTTGGCATTTGGATTTGCTGGCCACAGCTTGTAACCAATAAACTAAGATGTACATACCACATCTCCGGATGCAACCGTCTCGGGTGACTCTGTTTCCTTTGCAACTCCAACATGATTCTGTCTGTGAACCCTTCGAACCCTTCCTCGTCCAAACACGATGCGGATGCCTGATTTTTATCATCCGCTGCAAAAGAATAGTAACAAGATGTTTTATTTGTAACATACTAGGACCTTTTTACATTCTGTATTTTTTTATTTTAATATCCAATTTATTAATAAGCTATAAATCTTTTAGATGCAAGTAGCAACATGTTCTAGACGAATACATACGAAAATATATGGAATCAACAGAAAAACATTGCCTTTAATAAGCTGCTTTATTATGAAAAATAATATTTCACTACTCACGTGAATGTGGATGCATGCATGTTTTATTTTTGGGCGTCTTCAGAGGCGGCAGTTCATCTACTTCTGGCCGCGACTTGCGCCCTCGCTCTATTAGTCTTTGGAAGAATTTCTCACACAATTTCTCCAATTTCACTGTTTGCTGTACACCTACACCACCTTCCAATGTTTTATAGTAAAGTTCTGCTGGAGAGCTTCTGTACCACATTTTCGAACCCTTAAATATATATATATATATATATTTTATCAGTAATTATGGTGATTATTGCACAAAGTCCAGGGCAGCTAGATCCAATCGCTATATTAAGAGATAATTAGTTTAATGATTAAGGCATGAAAGTGCAACAAACAAACTTAATTTGATATTTAAACATTTATATATGGTAGTTAAAGATGTATCTGTACAACTACATGCTATCAGGTTTTACATATCACATAAAATAAAGGATTTCTGTCATTTTTAGATTTTAGACCTAACAGTAATAGTAACAGCATATACAACATTAATTGGTTACCTCATCTTCATCTGTATTATGCTCCTTGGACCATTCCTCCATTTTCTGTATAAGATCTTCAGATGTATGACAATAATTTTTTCTGAAACATAGATATTACATTTTGATATAAGTGTTCTTCATTCAGTCTTTGCTTTTTGATATAGTTGTAACTTTATCATCATCAGCCTATAACATCCCACTGCTGGGCATTTCCCTCCTCTGCAACTTGAGAGGGTTTAACCCATAGTCCATGGGCTTCAGAGATTTCCAAAAACTTTGAGGTGTGCAGGTTTTATCACAATGTTTTCTTTCACTATTAAAGCAAGTGCTTCAAACAAACCTTATGTTTTGCTGTAATGATTATGCAAGTGAAAAACTTAAGCATAATATTGAATATTGATAGAGACAAGTGACATGCCAGAAGAGAGGCCTATGCCCAGCAGTGGGTTGAAAAAGAGCTGTAGATGATGATGATGATTAATTATATTCCATGGCAACAATTCTTTATGACTCTAAATTCATTGCATACAAAATATGGAACTTTTGTTAAATCTAAGATCTAATTTATTAAAGAAGCCAAAACTAAATTTTCGACATAATAAAAAAAGTCTGTAATGAAATACTAAGAATGGACTGTTTTTAGTACATAGTTTTTATTCCTCAATTTTTACATATACATGTGAAGGTGTCCTTAAAGAGTAATAGAATAATGGGATCATGAATACTTTGCTTATTGACATGTATATCCATGACAATACTTACCTATATTCTTCCAAAATCTTCTCACGGTCCGTCATAGGTTTTGGCGGCCCCTTTTCATGACGCGAATGGTGTGATGAGTGTGGCATTTCTTTTGAACGACTATGGGCATGAGATTCTCTGCTGGGTGACCGCCCATGTCTTCTATGTGGTGGATGAGCACTACTGGATGATCTTCTAGACGAATGTGCATCATAGCTCCTGCTTTCGCTTCTATACTCTCTGTGATGAGAGGGACTCCTATGATGTACAGATCTTTCCCTAGCTCTGTAATACGCTTCCCGTTCTCTGTGGCTACAATGTGATGGGCTTCTGCTGTGATGCCCATAATATGAGGGGCTGCGGCTCCTTCGGCTTCGGCTCCTATAATCTCTGTCTCTATCTCGAGTTCTTTCTCGATCTCTGTCCCTCTCTCTATACCTATCCATTCCCCTCTCCCTGTCTCGCTCGCGATACCTTTCCCTGTCGCGTTCGCGATCCCGGTTCCTGTCACAGTATCGATACATTTCCCGATCTCTTTTTTCGCGATCATAACTACGACTCGGCGAAGTTCTCTGCTTGGGGGAATAATCACTTGAGTGAGGTGGTGGAAATCTGCTAAAATCCATGGAGAACATATCGTTTTTTGCTGCATCATGTTTTAATGTACTGGGTCCAACATCCATATCATTATTAATACTACTAGTTGTTTTATAGCTACTCGAATCTCTTTTCTTATATATTCCGGGATCCTGGTACATGTATTCTCTTGGCATGCCCAGTGAAGGGCAGTGTGGGGAGTAAGGAGGTACGTCATAACGAGGATATGTGGGTAATACTGGCGGAGGTACGTTAAACGGAGGCATTGTACCCATAGGTTTCCCCATGGCAGCATAAGGTGGTTCTGGGTTGGAAAGCGAGGGTATAGGGTACGAAGGGGGTGGATGCTTTAATTGGTCGAAGAGAACTTGATTGTGAAAATCTGGAGGTTCAGAATGCGCCAATGGGGGAGGAACATTAGCATTCGGCGGCGGTACGGAATAATTTAAGGGAGGAACCGACATATTTGCACGTTATTTCACTTGTTTATCACAAAACTACACTGTCAATACATTTTCTGCTTAAATTTACTATTTTTCATTTAGTAAATTATTTATATTGGTTTGTGACGGCTCTTCCTAATTTCATTTTTATTGACAATGCGACAAACACTGCTGGATACTCAAGTCAGATAGGTACCTACTGTAAAAAGTCAATTTGACAAAACAATTTGTGAAAAACTCAGACTACGTTCCGTTTCACATAAGTACATACTTTCACGACTGCTTGCTATTGACGTAGGCACAGGCCAAATCATACGGCTAGAAACCAAATAAGATTGATGTTTATTGCGTGATATAGTATGAAATAAATCAAATTGGACTAATTAGTAATTATTTTATTTCATAGATCGTTTAATTAGGAAGTCATTGGGTCGATTCTTAGGTCAACAGTATTATAAGGTCTTTCCATATAGAAAATACTCAGTAGGCATTTTTTGTGGTATGTGTCAAAAGCCTCCTCTTTTGTGAGGTTTTTGATATCTACTTGCCCCTTCAGGGATATAGAATTCCTATGTTTAAAAACAGAGCTTTGTATTATTGTCAACCGAATCATTAAGAAAAGTAAATCCGAGACATTTTTATTAATCTACAAACTTTTTTATTAATAAACAATCCTGATTCGTAACGATCAAGATCGATCCCCATATTGAACCAATCAGGTCAAGCTTGTAAGTGAGCTCTCAAATAAATTATTCTTATTAGACAATATTTAGACCTATTCTAAGACAGGAATTGAGATTATTTCTTGATATTATCCGTGGCGCAGTTGGCCAGATACCAGCTTGCGAAACGGGAGACCGCGGGTTCGATCTCCGCACCGAGACAAATGTTTGTGTGATGCAGAAACATTTGTTCCGGGTCTGGGTGTGACCGAAAAAGTGTCTCGTAGTGTCTTATACCCACAATACAGGTCTAAAAAATTAATAAGATTGTTTCGATCTTATTACTAAAGTAACACCGATTTTGTGATATTTTTACAGATCAATTTTTTTTATATTAGTGTAAAAGTCAAAATATTATTGGCTTGTGTATTTTTGCTTTAATATTAATAAAAACTACAATTATTATAACAATAACACATTTATAATAACAAAATATCAATAACAAAGATTATGACAAATATTTTTGATTTTAGCACTACCAAGACATTCACCATCTTTATACAGCACACCATATTGGCCTTCAGTAATTGCTCTTAGATTTTTTTCAAGTATTATTGTAAGTCCATCATCATTATTCACAACTTTACATGGTGCTAGAGGTTTTGTGTGTTGAAATCTAAAGTAACACTGTAGTACATCATTGTTGGTCAACTCCTCTGGTTCAGTACATATCCAGTGAGGCAGATGGGTGAAACACATGTTATTCCATATTGCTGGATGCTTTGTACCTGCAACCTAAAAATTTGTTTTTTTTTAACTTATTACATCATATTTTTAAATGTATTATATATTTATTTATACAGTAGTCAAACTCAAGTGAAAAGAAAGTATAAGTATACTTTTAAAGTGTAACTATCTGTTAAGTGAACCAGGTACAGAGCAATAATTACCACATAAATATTGTTTGTATTCAAGTCTTTTTTGTATATGAAATATGCATCCTTCCAGTTTGCTAAACAGCATCTTTGGCCAACAGTCCACTTGTGCAGACCTTTATGTTCTCCAACAACTTTTCCTGTATCAATATCTATAAAAAGTCCTTTCTTTGTTTGAATGTACTGAAAAAAACAACACCAGATTGTATTGCATCCTAACAAAGTTTTGAATTCAAAATACAAAGTAATAAAACATCTAACAGATTCATTATGGAGGATGAAAATGTTGATAAGAATTATATTTGTTTGTAATTGATCTATAATAACTCACTTCTTCTATAAAATTCTGAAATTTATTTTTCCCAATAAAACAAATGCCAGTACTATCTTTTTTCTTTGCAACATTAATGAGCCCTTCTTGCATAGCTATCTTTCTTACATCAGTCTTTATTAGATTGGCTAATGGAAACATACATTTCCGAAGTGAAAACTGTTTAACTTGTGACAAAAAGAATGTTTGATCCTTAAATTTGTCAGCTGGCTGTAACAATTTCACTCCTAAAAAATAAATTTATAATAATTATTTAGTAAATACTACAACTTATTGTTATACTGTGAAGGATATAGTTACTTTCATTTTCATTATATCTTTCTAAGAATGGTCCAAACGATGTATTAGCATAATGTCCTGTAGCAATAACGTCTAATCCCAAATTGTTTCTGCAATGTTGATAGAATTTGTCAAATTTTATATATCTGTTGCAAAGTATGTCGGGATTTGGTGTTAGTCCATTTTCATATTCATGCAGTAGAACAGTGAAAACTTCATTCCAGTACTCTTTAATAAAATAAACGCGGTGAAGTGGTATGTTTAACTTTCGGCATACGAATGTCGCATCTTCGAAATCTTTTTCATCTGAACAAAATCCAGCTTCATAATTATTATCCCAGTTTCTCATGAACACTCCTTCCACCTGGTATCCTACAAATTATGTACTTTATTTATAAAATAAGTCTAAAGTTGGGTATAACAAGTAGTAATAAAATGAACTATGTACCAGCTTTTTTAAGTAGTAGGGCCGATACCGCGCTATCTACACCTCCTGAAATTCCCAAAGCTACTTTTTTAAACATTTTAACTATTTTAAAATCATATCATCTCTTACGGCATAAAAAAAATATATTTTTTGGTATATTTATAACCTCAATATTTATGTACATTATGCTGTCATTTATTTACAGCACTACTTTAGGTCTATTTAGTCGAACAAAAATAAAAAAAAACATTTCACATTTAGGTAAAATATTTGAATCGTTTTATATATTTACTGTTAAAAGATTATTGTACTTCTTAAATTGGTATTTTATATAAGTAATTGATTTTGATTTAAATTATTGCCCATGGTGACAATTCATTCATATAAACGGCAACTCAAGACTTCAGAGAGTGAATTGACAAGTTTGTTTGGAAGTTGGAACTCCAAGTCAGTAGTGGAGGTTAGAGTTGCGGTATTTTGTGATTTTTATTGTTTGCCGAAGTAACACCATGTCGAACATCAACTTGCAGTGTCTTTTAGGAGTACAGTGCAATGATTTTGTTATGATAGCTGCTGATCAAAGCAACAGTCACAGTATTATGGTCATGAAAGACGGTGAGTTGCAGATTTTGATTTTGGAGTTGTTTGATGACTTTAGACCTCTAAAACCCTTATTATCTTTCTAGATGAAGAGAAAATATACAAGATCTCTGATAAACTAGTAATGGGTGTTATCGGAGACTCGGGTGATACGTCCCAATTTGCCGAGTATATTGCAAAAAACATCCAACTGTATAAAATGCGTA
This sequence comes from Cephonodes hylas, assembly GCA_030295005.1. Taxonomy (NCBI): domain Eukaryota; kingdom Metazoa; phylum Arthropoda; class Insecta; order Lepidoptera; family Sphingidae; genus Cephonodes; species Cephonodes hylas. Next base: position 7,162,853 of record AP025374.1, on the reverse strand, counting down.
ATGGATACGAATTGGGGCCTACAGCGGCTGCCAACTTCACTCGCCGTAATCTCGCTGAGTATCTAAGAAGTAGCGTAAGTACTTTAAGCCTCTTTTTTAAATGCTTACATTGGACTCGCATTATTCAATATTTGATCTTTTGGCTGGAGTTGACATTGAAGTTTCGAAGTTGTTAAAATATATGAAATGCATAGGAGTGGAAGTTCAATATCTGCATCATGACAAATATCTATATAATATTTAAGAGCACTTTTATATTTGGTTTATTGAACTATTAACTAACACAAGACTTGTAGCTTAATGGACTATAAAGCTACAATACTTGCACATTGTTTAACATAGGCATTTCAACCTCTTGACCATTTTATTCATGACTGCAAAGAATAGGAGTCATAACTTTCTTCCTATCAATCTAGTGTCTAGTTTTACTTTATAAAACTAGTTTATAATTTGCTTTGCCTACTACTTAAATGTGTTTTGTTAATTTTCTTTAATGTAATCTATTGAGCAGACCAAAGCATGCTCAGGTAGGTCTTTATTAACTAATGTTTATAAATATAGCTAGAGTTTATTAACCATACATTTTTTATAATTTCCACATAATTTTCTAGCCTATAATTTCACCTATATCATATTGCCTCTTACAATTTTATATTATGTGGTTTGTTTGTATGTACAGTAGAACTCCAATTATCCGAATTAATGGGGACCGGGACCCATTCGGATAATCAAATATTCGGATAATCGGATTTTTTTTTTAAATTGCCATTGGAGAGAATAAAAGCTACGTTTTGATATTGCACTATTTTTTTATTGAATTAAATGAAAGAAACATGAAATTTTCACATGTTTTAAATATAAATAAAATGTACTTATGTACAAGTTTAGAAATAAAAATCATTTTTTTTAAACCTCTCCGTCAATGTAAGCTGTTTTGCGGTCTTCAACCGTTTTTTGGACAATTTTTTATGATTCGGATAATCGGCGATTCGGATAGTCGGAGTTCGGATAATTGGAGTTCTACTGTAATAAATATAAAATATGTATTTAAAGTACCTGTTTATTAAATACTTTTTTCTCATTTCAGACTCCATATTTTGTAAACTTGCTTATGGGTGGGTATGACAAAGAAAATGGCCCAGAACTTTACTTTATGGATTATTTGGCTTCAAGTGTAAAGGTACCATTTGCAGCTCATGGCTTTGGTGGTTACCTAAGCTTGAGCATTATGGACCGATTCTATAAGAGAGGTATGAACATCATTTTTTATTTTATTTACATTCAATACATCATTACAATACATAATTTAAATCAATTATTAGGTTCATAAAAATAACACTTAAAATGTATTTTAAGTTTTGTTAGCAAAAAAATATCCTTTACATATCAACTTAATATTTATTGTTAGGGCATTTTTTACTGCATCCACCATTTTGGCCTAATGTGGGTTGGCTTTTCGTTCACAATCATATTAACTTGTTATTTATTATGATGTTTCAGATGCAACAGAAGAAGTGGCATATGAAATGCTCAAAAAGTGTGTTCAAGAAGTCCACAAAAGATTATTTATCAATTTGCCCAATTTCCAAGTGTTTGTTGTTAACAAAGATGGAATCAAAAAACTGCCTGTAATAAACTCTGCAAGTTTAAAGTAATCTTATTTGTAACAATAACATTAATAAAATACACTTTATAAATTTGGATTTTTATTACATATCCTAAATAAGAGAAATAAATACAGATGTAACATTTATAAAATATTAATACATTAACTTCCACACTGCTTTAAATAGGAAAACCAAGACTTGAACTACTGGATAAAAAAGTTGAATTGAAAACACTATCAAAAGCTACATACAGACCAACTAAATGAGGGCTGTGTTAGTAGTCTGTCTATGTGGAATGCATATGTTGTTGTGAAAGAACAAACATACCTCACGCGTATGTTCTGCGTAGGGTTAGGCAGAGATGGATTTCTGCACCCACATTTCGCCAGGTATGTATCAGTCCCACGTAATAGGGGGCGAGTCTATTGCTGTTTTTCGGGCACATTTCCAGACTCCGTGCTGCTACTGAGAATTTCCTAATGGAAAAACACAATAACACTTTGCCCGACCCGGGAATCGAATCCAGGACCTCTAGATCGCACGGCACATACTTGTACCGTGAGACCACGAGGCAGTCAAAATGTTGTGAAAGAAAAATTCCACTAAACAAGCCTGTAACAAAAGGTCCTAGGTATACCAGGTATCTGCATCAAAAAGAATATCTGTGTGATTTACAACAATTTTTTTAGAGTCTAGTTGTTTGTGAAACTGAAAATAATGTGAATATTTTAAAAATCATAGTTGTTCTTAAATTATTTGTCCTACACACTAAACTAGCCTGCTGCACTCCAGCAATCTCTCAAAAGAAAGACCCAGCAGTAGGACATAAATGACATGATATAATGATAATATAAGGATTAACGGGGACATTGGGGTAGTTGGACATATTGGTTGGCATTGCAGCCTGATGGAAATCAATCTTGTGATGAAAAGATAGGGATTAGACAAAATTACTTTCACATTTATAATAAAACTAGCTTTTGCCCGCAACTCCGTCTACGTGGACTACAGGGTTCGGTTCAGAAAGAAAATAAGTTGTAGTATTTTACTCCGCAGAGCCCCATTTACTTAAATATACAAAAATCATACAAATCGGTCAAATTGTTTCAACGTGAAACCGTAACGCACCGGTCGACGCCTTGAGTATCATTATTGCGCGCTTGATCATTATTTTGAAACTGCGATATCTTCTAAGATACTCATTGAAATCAAATGATGTAAAGGACAAATTTATTTTGTATTAAATAGTTGTAATGAATAACGTATTTATTTGGATAAGGATTAATATCATGTTTGTAAAAACACCTTCACAAATAATGCTTTACTTAAAATAAATTTGGTTAGAATAAAAAACGTTATAGTGAGCCAACCTTAAAAGATAGACATATGCTATCGCGGACTTTTTTTTAGAATTTTTAAAGGGGAACAATTCTGTCATACATTATTTTAGCGAAACTTTAACCGTTTCTGCAGCGTACGCAGCGGAAGCTCACAAAAAGGAAAAAAGTCCCCGATTTTGAAACATTCTTTATTGCTGCTCCGCTCCTATTGATCGTAGCGTGATAATATATAGCCTATAACCTTCCTCGATAAATGTGCTATCTAACAGTGAAAGAATTTTTCAAATCGGACCAGTAGTTCCTGAGATCCTAGCGTTCAAACAAACAAACAAACAAACAAACTCTTCAGCTTTATAATATTAGTATGGATTCTAAGAATGTATTGACTACACTTCAAATACTTAATAAACTTGTGTCTTTAACTGACAATGTCAGACATCAGAGACATCTTAATCATCATAATTAATTATACTTTTGCAATTAAAAGTTAAAAAACAATTTGTATTATAGCATTATTTAATCAAAATACATTTATATATCCTTACATAAGTATAACATGTTATGATCTAACCACCAGATTTATTTCGGTCAGGACTTGATGCTGCCAAATCTTGATTTTCAGATTGGGAATTGTTGGCATTTTCATTATCACCTCCATTTTCACCTTCATTGTCTGATTGGTCTGTCAAAAAATTAAGAATATGTTTATATGTTCGAATGTGTTGTATTTAGTAGATCGATGATACTACTATTGAATATACTATTAAAATAAAAATTGAATTAATATAGCAACATTATTTAAATAACTAAAAGTTACTATGGTTTATGTGGAATGAAATGAAATGCATAGCTTTTTACCATGAATTTGATGATATTAAATCCATACTCTGTCACAAACATTAAAGGCTGTTCTAAATATTTTAAAGTTTCATACTTTCTACCTAATATTGCATAGGTTTTATAAAACTTATCAAAATATTGTAAAAAGGTGAAAAATATCTACAATACATAATTGGGGTTAATAGTAGCAAAAAAAAACACATACCTTTCTTTTCTGTAGGCATATCTTCAGTTCTATTGGCTACTTGGAAGTGGTATTCTAATTCATCAAAATCAAACACTTGATCTGTAGGCAACAGACAAGGCAAATATGCTGGGAATGTTGGCTTGCATGCAATTACTGAAAAATAAAAGAAAAATCACTTGACTATAACACAACATCATTCTTACCCAATTTAACATGTAATTAAATAAGAGTTTCAACTCTGCACTCCGTTTAGGGAGTGATGACTTAAAAGAAAGAACACTCTCTAACACTCATATATCATTTTAATTATTATCCAAAAAGACAGATCAAAAATATCATCAATCTTGTATAATATAAGAAAAGGAAATGTTTCAACATTATCACTTACACGGAAAAACTTGATTATCCTCTGTATTAAACAAATTATGTGTTTCACTTGTTTTTGCTAAGAATTTTGTGAGTGCCCTTTCAATATCTCTTTTCTGTGATGCTGCTTTTTCTCTGATGGCTTCATATTCTGTTACAGGTTGTTTGTGTGTCTATAAAAGAAGGATTTTTTAGAACATCTGATTATGTTTCTGTGTTCATGCTATTTCAAATACAATATTTATTTTCACTAAAAATTCAGGTAGAAACAGGGCTGAAATCTTATAGCAATACACTTATACATACCATCAACATAATTCAAAATTATTTATTTTAAAAAAGGCTATTAAACTTACTGGTGTCCTAATGTATGCATGGGGATCTGGCAAGGGTGGTAAATGGAATGGTATGTGCGGAGCAGGCTTAGCCTTAGATCCTGCAGAGAGCATAGCTGGAGTCCTAGGTGCTGGCGCCTGTTGAGGGGGCTGGATCACATGTCTGTTGGGGCGAGCTGCATATATTTCTAGCCCTTGGATGTTTATACCTGAACATAATATTTATTTAAGCATTTTTTTTTCAAGTGATTTGTGTTACAATAAGAAATATCAAAAGCTTTTGCTCATTCAACAGGTCATTAATAAAGCTGATGTATATTTTATATGATGTTAATGGATTATCTGAAAGTTTAGTCTGATAGTTAAAAAATTTTTTTAACTTTTGGTTTAAGTTAACTAAAACTTATAGCTTATTTGATCATTGAAATACAAACCCATATTAATAAGTGCCATCATCACATCTCCCAAAACTGGTTCGACCCTGCCTGACAATTCACAATAGCCTTTGGCAGAATTACCAACTTCTGATAGAACTGCAATAAAAATAACACATATTATGAAGGAACATTATTTATATTATGAAGGAACTATACATTATAAGATTCGTTAAAATATGTCATTTTATGATTAAATATTTGTTTCGAAATTAATACTGTTTGTTTAGTCTCATTAGTCTATAGCATAGGTCAAATACAATATACAAGGGATTCTTATTAATAACAAAACAACAATAGCATTACTCTACGTTTGCCAAATTTTATACGTTTATACTTGTGTCTAAATTTTATGAGCAATAAATTTTTACTTACAGCATTGTAGCATTTCGGTCAGAGTTTCGAGTGACATCTTATCAGCAGCATCAAATCCAGCTTCTAGAAGTACTGTAGATACTGCAATGTTCAATATTCTCCGTCGAGCGTCAGATCCACTTTCTGTTTTTTCCAAAATATCAGACATTTTCACGAAAACTATTCTTCCAAAAAGGTTGAAGAAAGAATATCTTTAAAATGTTTATCACTTCGAAGTCCAATTAGATGTACAGATTTAAAAAGACATATTTCGCCAATTGTCGTATAATGACTGTAAAATGTATTATTCTCTATAAATATATTTTTCTTGACAATTTGCATTTGTGTGTACACAGTACAACCAAGCAATTCACAATTGACATTTCACAAATGACAAGGTGGTAGGTGGGATACCAGCAATCAGCATTATGGTTATACTACATATGTCGATTGTCGGATATATAATATAATATTAGACTACCAGTGTTTGAATTATTTATGAATATGCATTACATTATATATTGAAAAAAGGCTATTGTCATAATCTTGATTGATTGATGAATTGAATAGGTAGGTATGTCGAGGGTCAAATTCAAATGAGTTTATTTGAAGAAATTTAGTGTCTAATATGTAGCAATAAACGATTTAAAGCTGATAATAAATATTAGCTAATGATTAAAGATAACTCATTGCATGTACATTTCTCACAATGAAATTGATTTCTGTTTAATAGAAATAAGAGAGTATTGATGACTCATAACAAATTTAAGCCATCTGTACGCAACGTCTATCTGACATCTGTGCTCACGTCTCATCTCTTTCTGACGCAAAGCCTACACTTGTCATAATTTTTATTTGCTGGCTAAAATCCGCGACCAATATCTTATTATTATTTAACGTAATAATTGTTACTATCGCAGATTTCCTTCGTAAAAAATACTAAAAACGTTCGTTCTTTGTATAAATAGACGTATATGTAAGTAATATAAAAATCATAATAGAGTTAGCTTTCACTTTCCGTGCATTTAACATTACTAAAATAATAACATATTTAAAATGTATTAATTGTTTTTTTAGTTTAAATAATATTCACGAAGTGTGTTGTATGTAATATTAACTTTCATTGTTTTTTTTATTTCAGTGCTTTGTTTACCTAAATATATTATATTAAATTGTTAAAATGGTCAAAGTGTACGCTGTAGTGGTGCTCTACAAAGGCATCAACAATGCAACTATCCTCAAATCTGCGTATGATTTGCGAAGCTTCAGTTATTTCCAACGAGGTTCAGTGCAAGAGTTTATGTCTTTTGTAAGTAAAACTATGGTTGAGAGAACACAACAAGCTGCCAGACAGTCTGTGAAAGAAGGAGAATACATGTTGCAAGTATATGTAAGAGCTGATAATCTAGCTGGAGTGCTGATCACAGACCATGAATACCCCAACAGAGTTGCTCACACTTTGATCACAAAAACATTAGATGAGTTTACGGTTGCAGTGCCCGCTAATACTTGGCCTACCGGTAATGAGTCAACTATAGATTTTCCTGCACTAGCACAACATCTGGAGAAGTATCAAAATCCCAAAGAGGCAGATGCTTTGACAAAGATACAAAGTGATTTAGATGAGACTAAAATTATTCTTCATGATACTATAAAAGCAGTTCTAGAAAGAGGAGAGAAATTGGATGATTTGGTTGCAAAGTCTGACAGTTTATCAATGCATAGTAAAGCATTTTATAAGACTGCACGTAAAACAAACAGCTGCTGTAACTTTTGAGGCATTATATTGATGTTTCATTTAGCCTGGCCATAGTTAGCATAGAAGACTTTCTACTTAGTTAAATATAGTTCTATATGTTTACTGTGTGCTGTGAGAGGTGAAACTAATGAAGACATTTGTGAAGTAGCTCCTGGATTATTATTTTGATATAAGTATGCAATAAATACATAGTTTGAATGCTTTTTACTTATATTTTTAAATTGTATTAATAAAACTATTGGCAATTGTAAATTATATTTGTAAACAATATTGATTAATTATTAATATTAGTTATCAATTATTATTTTTTAAATATTAGTACAGAAAGTATTTTGTGGAAAATATGAATTCTATCACAATGTATTAAAGATGCTGCTTTAAATGTGACCTATTTATTGGAATTTATAAATGTATTATATAACAAAAATTGTTGAAAGATATTTACAAGTTTGTCTTTCAAGTAAGAAGGCTTGCAAAGTGTATCATGTTTACAAATGTTTCTCTCAAAGTTTATTATCAATAAACATCACTCAAATGTTATAGTATATGTAAAAATAATGGTTATATTAAGCAAAACAAAAAAAATGAAATATTCATGTTTTTTTCTTTTTGTACATTACTCTTAATATTCTGTTATTATGATAGTAGTTGAAATATTATAATTATGGCTATATTTGTAATTCTTTTTAAAAAATATTGTCAATTGTCATGCTTAAGTTTCCCAAGGAGAGTTAACAAATTTTTACCACACCAAAGTTATGTTTAGAAGGAATGCTACTTCTCTATCAGCTGTGATGCCCTCTTCTAATAATTATGTTAACAACTACTCAACATTGTATTTTAATACTTCTAATTGTTCATGATATTTGCAAGCCTAATGTTGACATTTGAACAAATATTCTATGCCACTTAGAAAGTTTTCAAAATATTGTGTAGAATAATTGGATTTGTAATATTGCTTGTTGTCATGTGAAAAGCATACAATAAAAAAATACAAAGTGAAACAACAAGGGGTAGCTATGTTACCATGTGTGAAAGTAATAATTTAAATATGGATATTTTTGACAATAACAAACATTTTTTACAGTGTCATATTTTTCTTTTATCAGTCACAATGGAGAGTCTTAATGCTTTAGCCAACAGGATTCGCTAGTTAGTTTCTGGCATTCAAATAAGACTTAGATTTTTCAGTCCCATTTCTATATTTTCATTTTGGGACTGGAAATGAAAACTAATGTAACTAAATGATTCTGAGACTCTTATACTAAGATAATGTACTGTTTAAGTGCTATGTTGTCATGTAGTTTGTTTGTAGATTGTTTCAGCGTGTTACAAAAACATTCCCACAGAATTGTATGGTTTAGTCTTATAACTTGTTTAAATATACCTCCTGAAGTAATGGTATGAAGATTTTGAATGGTACATGTATTTATTTTTTCTAATCAATTTCTGTTTATGTTACATTGATTTCCTGTTAGCATCACTTAGCTTATTCATATAAATTTTAAAATATTTTACATCAGTAATACTATAATAAATAGAGGTGGTTATTTATTAAAAATTGAGACAAATTTTATACTACCAAGGTCTCTGTAATACCTAAGTACTTTCAAGTTTGTTTCTTACTATGTAGAAACTATACTATGTCCAATAACACTGGCCTGAAGTGATTTGGTAGATTCCTTGTCGTAACAATCGGATTGCCTTTAACCATATTCACTTTGACGTGTTGTTGCTTGTCTGATAAGGGTTCGTGCATTATTACGATTGTGTAAAAGCTTTTCGTCTATGAGATTTTCACAAATATTTCGTACAGCAATAGCGCATTTCTATTTTACGCAATCTATTTTAGTGCCCAACGCCCAATATTAGCGATTCATATGGATCTAATTATGTCGCCACATATTATAGTTTGTTATAAACTAAATATATTTTTGCACATATTTCGTAATTACCGGATGTGTTAATTGTAAAGATCTGTTCAAACTGCAGCCGATCTAAGAGAAGCTCGTTTTAGACGTGCCCTTGTGAGGCATTATCGTTCATCCGCTTAATCTATTCCACTAATAAAATTGCGAATATTATTTTGTTTTTCATCGTATTGTAACATTTATTTCTTGGGATAAGCAACAACTTTATGTAGTAACGGCGCAGTGACCCGACATGTCTGCGCAGAACTTATTTCTAAGTACTACGACCCGCGTCTAACTCGTAATTGGCCTCTGTAGCACAGATCCTTACCTATACTAAGTTACGCTTCATATTATGTTAATATGACGTTGATGTACTCACTTGACAATATTTTAATTTGGGGCGAAGCCAAAAGATTAAAATTTATCTTCGAATGAAATTCTCTTTAGCTGCATTTCAACAAGACTATAAAGAACTAAAAAGCCGGTTTTCGGTGAAGTGTTCGGGGTTAATTTTCAATCGCCGCAGACATGTAAAATATTGTTGAGTATTTACTTAAACGTATTTTTTTGTCAGAAAGGAAAAAAGCAGTCTAAATTTCGTTCTTTTGGTTTCGCCTTAAGCCAATTATAATGGTGACGTGCCTGATTCGAATTGAATCTAGAAAGTATATATGTGGAGAAATTAAAGTAATCTGATTCAACTCAATTTATGTATTTTACTGACTGTCGTGTTAAATGGGATTAGATATAACATTAATACTTTGTAAATGTTTATTATGGGTATTATGGCGTCAGTGTCCAGAAAGCAATATAAACAATTTAATTGGATGTTGGAGTTGTATATTGTATATTTATAATATGGAAATATAATAAATGTAATCGATGCTTACCGTTCTTGCCTGTTTAATTTCTGTCCTTTTAATTCAATAAAACCAACATTTGAAATAAAAATACATATATTAATTACATTCATATTAAATTACAGCCAACATAACTATTTAGGTTACAATAATAAAAATATACCTATATAATTTTTATTGAAACAAAATAAATAATAAAAACAAGGTATTTCTCCTTATCCATAATACCTAATACTAAAATCATTGACTATATAAAGGTTGCAATCGCGGAATACCAGGTAACATCTTTAAAACAATCCATCTACAAGCAAGGGAGAGCTCACTTATAGTAATAGTATTATTATGGAATTTACTCATTAATTCTAGATTTAATTAATAATGAGTAACAATAGTGGTGCAATTAGCGCGTGACGGAACATCGCGTTTCAAGTGATTCGAATACGTCAAGGTTCATGTGTATTTCAGATACAAATGTCAACGGTAAACAAAACGAGTCAGAACCTTGTTAAATTTTTCATTATCATTACGCACATCAATTTCACAAATCACAACAATGAAATCACTTGAAACGGATCATTAGATATTTGTTGTCAACTGCTAAACTGACCACTATTCACATAACCTAAATAGAAGGGGGATTGGTATTACAATAAATTTACTGTTAGGTTCTGATTAAGTAATATTTTTGCAGTTAATTTTTGGCATCAAGCAAAGAGAAAGTAAATAGATAAAGATAAAGCTTTGGAATAGATTACCAGTGAGACTGTGACCGCACACTATCACGACAGACATAAGGCAAATTGGGATATATTTACAATGTCATTGCGGTTGTATTTGCTACTTACAGGATAACTCACAATTGACTACTTCATGTGCACCCGAGTCACAGGCAAATGAAATTAAAAATTGTAAATACATATATAACCTCACGCCTGTATTCCCCGTAGGGTAGGTAGAGGTGCATTTCTGTCACCAACCCATATTTCGCCAAGTGTATATCAGTCCCACGTAATGGGGGGCGAAAATCGTAAAAAAATGTATTGTCAGTAAATATTTTGCGAGCGATTTGAAGTTTCATTAAACAGCTGCTCCTTTTGTATATAATTAACCCAGACCCAAATTAATATAGCAATAACGCTTTTATAAAAAATACTTTAAAACCATGATAATTTGCTGTAGTCAAAAGTGAGAATTTGGGAAGGAATACGAAACACGGTTCCGGCACTTCTAGGGTGAAACTTCTCTACAACAAGCTAACTACTCAGTCACTCGTCAAAGAACGCATCTCACTGGAAGTAACAAAGTAACCAAGTACTAAAAATATATTTATAGAGTATGTACAACGAAAATCAACATTTCAACTGAGTAATATCCAACATAACCCAGAGATACATTGTAGGAAATAGTGAAGAGACAATGGTAGTACACAAATTGCAAACGTATAAATGCCCTTTACAATATTCCACAATGGAAATATAACGTCAAATATAGATTCTTCATTTTATTAATCCACACTACTTAAAATTATGTATCTAATGATAAAGAGATTTCACTATTTAAATCTTACAATATATCTCTTTTCATTTAACACACGTGTGTTTCTTTACATCTATGTTCTAGTATTATGTTTAAAATATGTTACAATGTTCCCATTTGTTATTTTTTTTAAATTTTAATATTTCTTGACTGTTATGCTCTGAACAAAGGTTCATGGTTCTCCAATGTCATCGGTTTGGTGAAAAAAATGTCAAACAATCATAATAAACTACGCACCAATTTAGCAAAATCAGTCTTCCTGAAAATATTGTGAGACAGACAGTTCTTTTGAAACAAGAAAGTTCATGCCTAAGAATTTGAAAGGTCGAAATGCAGTACTTAAATCAATTCCTTTGGAGGCAGGGTAAAAGTCATAACCTTAGTATTACACCCTATACAATTAGATTGGTAAAAAGTCTACTCTTCATAATATTGAATGAATATTACGGTCACAGAAAGAAGTCATAGCTAGGAGCTGTCCTTACAACTTAATTAAAACAAATGTGATGTTATAATTACTGCGGGGTATAAAATAAACTTAATTTATTTCAACAATCGCATCCACACACTTACACACAAAGGGTAGCTTTACGTACTTAAATAAGCACTAATGACAAAACCTGCACACTGCACAGTCATACCGTGATGTACGTGCGACACAAACCGACGGCGCGCCAATGTCTGTCGCCTGCCGCTTGCATTCGCACAACTGTTTGCTCTTAAATAATAAAAGAATAATTTAATATAGACTCTAGTTCGACAACAATGTAACAATTAATTAAAAAATATTGTAATTATAAATGCCTTTTCTATTTCACTTAACCAAATAGAAACTTATCGTGGGTGTAAACATCGGCTACACGCGACACAGGGTAATGGAGTCAGTACAAACTCTCGCTCACTTCACACACCGAACTCAAAACGACTACTCTCTCGCACGCTCACATCACTCCGAAGCAAAAGTAAAATATATTTTTTATACATAATTATGCATTTTCATCCAATATTATTATTTCCTTACACCTACTTACACAATAAAAGGCATCTCTTGATACAATACAAAATAAATTCACTACAGCAAATCACTGTAAAATATTTATATGAAAGGAAAGTCCTACCACAAATCACGACACGAGCAACAAAATTGACAAGTTGGCGAACACTAAACACAACGATTATGTAATTAGTCCATTTTCGCATTTGATTGCCTTAGTCACACGCGTTATCTTTGTACTAATATAAGATTTTGGGATGAGACATTGCTGTCGCTTGCAAGTTGTTCCCGCCGGGAGCCGTTTCAGTGCGGACGAGAGGTCGCAGGCCGCGCCACCGGACGATCACTTGCTTAACGTAACTTTGGTGTCACTTTCCTATGTTGTAAAATGTCTCTTAAACATTGCGAACCATCCGTTGCGTAGGACAATAATCCGCCACAGATTCGACGATACATTACGAGTAATACCAAAACGTACACTTGAACAGTTCATTTGTTGGGCATGTGTATCTTCTTGGACCTGAAGTCGTATATTTTGCGGCAGAAGAGCACGAGCTCGGGCGACACGGAGGGCGGCAGCTTGGAGTCGTTGGTGGCGAAGGCGGGGTGCACCTCGCTCGCCGGCAGCGGCGGCACGATCGAAGGTGTTATTGTGATGCCCTCCTCGGCTGCTTTTAGCCGTTTCCTGTAACTGGAATTCAACTTCTGTTAGAAACGATACATACTGCTTACTGATTCATGGAGTATCGACGGCAAGACATCAAGGTTTTTATCTGACAATTACTTTACAGAAAAGAATCATTTTTTGATAAATTACACTCTTGTTTAAAATCGTGACAAAAACTACAAGCTTCACAACTTGAGACAGTTAAGACTGTGAGCATTTAATTGCACTATTTGGTGTTATTAAATTAACAAAGTGTTTTACTTACCGGCAGTACTCGTTGAATGTGAGCACGTAGCACTTGTCCTCGATGCAGGCGACGGAGTTGGCGTCCCGGTGCCTGGAGGCGAACACCTCGTCGGGCGCGTCGGCCGCCTGCCGCCCGCGCTCCGTGTGCTCCGGCCGGTAGTACCACACCAGGGACACCATCATCTCGCCTATACACAAAAACCCAACGTTTAATACCTTTACTCGCTTCCCTACTAATAATAAAAATAAATCCGAACTCCTTCTCAGAATTCGTCTAATTAATAGCCCCGTGGCGTGGTTGGCTATATACTAGCTAGAATCTGGGAAAAAAGTCTTTCGTAGTGTTTGAAATTCACGAGTCTCACGACACATGACTTGTATCCTACTGTGGGGCCAAAACTATATACATAAGTGACTGTTCGTTAGATTTATTATCATCTAACAATTTTTTACTAAAAATCAATAATTATAATTAAGCAGCGTCTTTTGGATGACTGTAATTTTGTTGGATTCGTACTAAGTAAAGACCTTGACAAAATCAAAGAGACTTGAATAACATCTAAAACTTCAGTACCAAAATTTGTTAATATTTATAGAAAAAATACATGAATTTAATTCTGTTTGATAAATAATTCTGTTTATCCCGATCCCGTTACCTAATATTACGTAGAAATAAGTAGTTATTACACCGACAATCCTCTTTAATGAAAATTACTACTTACAACGAATGTATGAATAAGAACTCGCATAAAATAATGATTACGTGTCTTATCTGACTTTGCACATCAAAGAATTTGCAAATTGGCGATATCACTGTTAGAAAGATAAGAAGAGTAAAATGACAAATGAGTATTTTGTTTATTTTTTCTCTCTGCTTTTGCGTCATTTATTTGCATAAGCTAATCATGGCGCTTGAGTGAGTAAATCGACGTAAAATTATGAACATACTGTTAACAAAAAAATACGAGGATATTTATGGTTTACAGTGTGGTATTATTATTATCACTGAAAAAAGTGTAACAAATGATTCTAATATTTTTTTGTTATTGATATGGTATGTGTAGATTTATAGAATTTTAATTATAAAACAACATCTAATAGTAGAATAATGTATCCTTTCGGATTGGAAGGTTTATTATTTCTTATGATAAGCTTATGCTTTGTTAGTTTCTAAAGAGCTAATTGTGTAGAGTGGTGAAGGAAAATTATAATTGTCACGTTAGGTGATATTTTATTGGAATTACATATATTTCATTCGATAAAATTATCGTGGGGTACGGCTACAAACTCGGTCACCTTTTAACGTGGCCCCTAGAAACACAGTAGGGGAAACAAGCTTATAAATCCACTCTTGACTATTATGCTCACGGGATGTATCATCTACAGCTCTCAATTCGTCCACTGTAGGACATAGGCCTCTCTTATGGAACGCCATTGGGCTGTATACCTGAAATTAACCAAGTTAACGTAATATTCGAAGCAACAGCGTGACTCACCATCGTCAGGGTTCTCCCAGAGGCTAGCGATCCTGGCGACGAAGGGCTGTGCGCGCGCCACGGACGCCCGCAGCAGCACGCAGTCGCCGCGGGACACGCTGTCGCCGCTCGCGTGCCACATGCGCACCCAGCACCGCGCCGTGCGGTCCAGCCGGGAGTCGTTCTGAATAACAACCACTTTATTCATACCTTTTTTATACTATTTCTTCTTAGGAATAGTCAGAATTGTACATCCAATGCCATATAGTATTTGAGGTCACTTATCGATTGGTGATCGTTAAAGGTTAGTTTTAACTCGCAATAAGTCAAATGGACGATTTATTAAGACTTAGGCATTTAAAATCAGTTATGATAACACTTATACTTACATTGAGGTAGACTTTGGATATATAGTGTTCGCCGTCCCATTTCCATCCGTTGCTCCAACGCGGAGGAGCTCTAGGTTCTAAATCTAAATGTACTGGTGGTGAGCGAGGTCGGCGTCCCCTTCTACCGCCGCCTCCTCGTCGTTTTGTGCGCCCTCTATAATTACTAGAAGGAGTTGGTGACGCACATGCCTCTTCGATCACGAGCGTCGCCTCATCCGTCTTAATAGCAGGGCGCTTAGATACTAGTAATTTGACTACTTTTTCAACATTCTTCGCTTTCAATTCTCCATTTCCTAATTTACATCGCTTCATTGCCGTCCTGTCGTGCCTAGTGCATTCGGTTTCCTTCTTATCATCCTGTTTCTCTGTTTTAGATCTTGTTAATTGTTGAGATTCATCAGAGGATACATCATTTGCTGCGGTTTCTATTTCAGATTCCACATCAGCCTTGGGCTTATCTGGTTTTGTAGATGATTCTAAATCACTGCTTTCATTTTCGACGGGACAGTCTTGACCATTGGTATTGTTAATTTCATTTTGATTAACAATTTCTGCGGATTTCGCAACTTCAGTCTCAATAGAAATAGTATTTGTTTGCCTGTCGCCGCTTAATTCGCATTTTCCTAACACATTTCGATCCTCTGTAGGATCAGAATTTGCGGTGGGTGTTTTTAATACTGATTTAACACTGTTAGTAACTTTTGAGTCAACTTTTTCAAGCTTGCAAGCATTTTTGTACGCTAGTTTTTTCTCAATGAGTTGAGTTACTGCCGCTATCGTATTTGAACGGACGCCATTTGTAGGAGTCGCGTTTTCTACGATATTGTTGTTAATGTTGAGGGTCTTCTTTGTGGTGTTTTGAGAGATATTTTCTTTTGGTGACAAGAACAATTCAGCCGGATCAAGTTCTGTATCTGACGCGTAACCTTTAGCATCTATTCTGTCTATGCTATTCTTCCTCATCAGATTGTCTAATAATAAAGCACTTTTCGTTTTTGGCTTTGTAGTTGGTCGCTCCTCTGTCGTCGCGACAATATTTTTTGTTCTTGATTCATCTTCTAAATTTGGTTCCATGAGCATTTTCTTTGGCCGAGGCCCGCTAGCAGATCTCTCTAATTTTCTTTTAGGACATTTTTTCTCAGAATTAGGTTTGGGTCCCCTTTTCGTCTGAGACGATTTCTTTTTTGGTTCCTTTGTAATAGTTTCTATTCGGGGTAGGTCAGTATGGTCTCCCGAAACTTTTCTTCGTTTCTGCAGCTTAACATGTTCCCCGATACCGTTCGTCTTGCACACGTCCTCGAGTTGCGTATCCTTCATATCAATTTCTAACTTTGGTCTTGAAAATCTTCTTTTAACTGCCTTGGCAGCGTCAGGGATTACTGGGATGTCGGAAACTAGTGTACAGTTATTGTGTTCTCGGAGTGCTTGCGCCTCAGGTTTACGGGACGAAGCATAAGTTGGACCCTCATTTTCTTTTTTGACATCTACTAAAGGAGTTGATCTCTCATCTGATGACGAAAGATCGATAGGTACACAAATGGGCGGGGAAACGGCGAGCACGTCGTCATCAGCGTCACTGTGGTGCGCTGGCGGCGCCCGTGGTGCCGACAGTAACAAGCCAGTATCGTCGCCGGCCAGCGACCGTCGCGCCATGTCCTTGCCTAGCCTCGCACGTCGCGGCGCCACCGGCGGCGGCTGGGGGGCGCAGGCGCCGGCTGACCCACGCGCTGGTGACGGTGGTCCCAGGGCCTCGGGTGGGCCGGCAATGCGCAAATTTTCGCGGACGTCGTAAAGTTCGCGTTTAGGTGAAGCGCCGCCTATAGCCGGGAGCGGACACGGATGTGGAGCGTCCGTCGCGGCAGGCGGCTCCGGTTCCAAAGGCGGATCCTGAAATTAATCATTAATCAACTGTATCAATATTTTCTAACAAATAAACTTACGGTGTGTTAGTAAGTTATAAATGCGACGAACGTTAGTCTACCTTTCCGCTACCGTGCGTGTCGGCAGCCGCGTCAATTACGCACGCCCGTGCCTTCGGCCTGAAGGCGCCCCCGGGCGGCGCGAGAACTGAGGGAACGTCCGCTGGGCCGCCACCGGTAGGGGCCTTACCAGTAGCGGGCCCAATAAGGACGTTTTTTGGACACGCGTTTAATGGGCATGGGCAGCGGTATTCTGAAACAATGCGTAACATGTAGAAAATCCTATTTTTTTTAATTGAAAAATTTCTTTCAATTTTACTTTTAATACTCACCAACATATGGAATTCTTTGGGGCGAATGTTGGTAACATGGTGGTGTGCCGTAATATTGTGGGTACGGCTCTCCTCCAACGCCGACCATCTGTAGACAATGTATAACTTTATGAACTAACGAACTACGAAGTATTCAATCCATACGTGTAAATGTAATTATTTTTATTCCCTAAATCGATTTAAAAACACCTACAGATGTCGTTCATACTCAACGACCATTTCCTATTTCTTGTAACCTCATTATAGGCACATGATAATCCTTAAAAAGACCTACAAAATAAGGTTTATAAACAGACGGAAAAAACTGTGTTTAGTGTACCTGCGCGTCTTGCTGCGGTGGCGGCATGTGATAAGGTCCAGGCGGTCTGTAGTACCGGCCGTAGCATAGCTCTGGGTAGTACGGCGGACCATATTGTTGCAGCATCTGAATACAAATACGCGCCACATTAACATCAAACTCTAAATATGTGAGCTGCCCGAAAGCATATTGAACATAAGTTTTTTAAAGTATGTTGTGTCAATTTGACTTGTGTAGTCGTGGATGGATATACAACATAAAATAAATGATAAAAAGGATCCCTAGATGTAGATTGGGAGTAGGCCTAAAAAAAAAAAAAAATAATAATAATAACATACGAACACATGCATTCAAATATGTACCGGTATTAGCTTATTCGAAACGACTTTACTTGTATTTGTTTTTTATTATTAAACTTTAAGGAGCAACTTACGAGTACTTTCTAACATAAGGTTGAAAAGTCCAAGTACTTTTAGTATAATTTCATTGATTTGAATATCATGTTGTTACATACCGATGGATGCGGCGCGTGGTAGTGTGGTTGCGGATGGTACCTCGCCAGGGTTCTGTCGGCCTCAGGTCCCGACTCTTTGATTAAAGGTCCAGCCGGTTGATAGTATCCTGCAACAAATTAAAAATGCAAAATTAAACTTGGGAATCAGAATTTTAGCGCTATGTTAAGGTCAGGGAATAAAAATATATAATAAAAGATATTGGGAATCGACAAAAACAATCTGTCTTTTCACGTAAGAATGCGACGAGTGAAGCTGGCTTCTAGGTAAATATTGCGAACGGAATTTTCAAATCCATTTTAATGTTGCTAATTGTTGCCTGTAGTCCGTATGAGAAATATTCTTTCCCGTTTTTGGCAAATTTTCCATGTTACAGCAAAAAGGGGTTGGTCGTAACGAAGTTTCAATAAAAAGGCTATCTAAGGCTGAAAGGTTTATT
This sequence comes from Cephonodes hylas, assembly GCA_030295005.1. NCBI lineage: Eukaryota > Metazoa > Arthropoda > Insecta > Lepidoptera > Sphingidae > Cephonodes > Cephonodes hylas. The sequence continues at coordinate 7,144,051 of AP025374.1, read as the reverse complement.
TAGAAGATAGTTGCGAGTGGGAGAACGTTATTAATTCTTAAGGCCTGATGGTTTTATTTAAAAGAAATTTAATCTGTTTTAAAACAATTGATGTACCTACTTGATAAATTCTTGTTCCGTTCCGTTAGTAATAGTATTATCTGGTTTTATTATCTATATTTTATCTATGCGCATACCGCGTATATCATGTAAACATTATTTTTTAAAATTAATATACCTAATAAAGATAAATTATATTACTCAATCTGTTGTCATCATAACTATGTTATGCTATAGGTGTAGGATTGAAATTTTTGGTAAATAAATAATTGGATTATATATTCCAACAATAACTGATAAACATAAATATGGAAAATAAAAACAATAACTACAAGGTTTTATTAAAGTTAACGATGTTATGGGATTTTTGATTTTGTGATAGGGTGATATGGTAAGAGTGTTGAGGTATGGAATAAGTGGCAGACTGGTCATGATGTAATCATTAAAAATATAATCTATTTGCAATATTACATTGCAGTAAACCTGATCGGGTTTATGTCAGCTTGGTAGTTATAATAAAGATGTATATTTAAATTTAATTCTTTGATTGAAGGTGGGGCTTTAGTAAAAAAATGTGTCGACAACTGTGTGCGACGAAAAAACAATTTTTTTGTTTCAAACGCAAATGCGTTCTGCTGCCTCCTTTAGAGACTCCTTGTTGGTACTAAAACTTTTCTAAAGAAAAACCCCAGTAATCCTTGTTCGACCGAAAATCATATCCGGGACTATCAATATCTAGTAAGATAGGACGGCATATTATTTAAAAATCAATCCTTAGCAAATTTCCTCATAACTAATTAACTGTAAAAAAACTTAATAAGAAAACAAGGCTGACTAGGCTATTCAATTTCACACAATTAGTGATAAATAGGACCTTGAAGAAGCCGTATTAACATTTTATTAGGTTCTTTTTTCTTTTGTACAAAGTGCATGTCATGCGCGGATGTGGTTTGCCGCGGATCGCAGTACGGTTGCAACATGTTTTTAACATAAGGGCAAACGTTGCTTCTTCAAAGCGCAATCGTAGATAAGGTGCGCGGTCGTCCGCCGCCACATCCCGTTGCGTAAAATTAAACGGACAATTGCCTATTTAAAAATATACAACGGAGCAATACAATAAAAATCATTGCTGTGAGTTCAACTTTTTTGTATCAAAGTACATACTTAAAAATAATAATTAACGACAATGATATATTTGCTATTAATTCCTTTAAATGAAAAAGATAGATATGTAAGATAAAGATTTGAATCTAACTTTTGTGATATCGTTCACGATCGGACTATGTCTTTTGCTAACATTAAAGCTTGCCACTAGGGGCGCTGGTGTCGAGTGAGGTTTTAAAATGTCATTTTATATTAATTTTGTTTAGTGATTTGATTTAGAATTTTGACAGTTATAATGCGGACCTAATGCTTACGTTACTGGCCGGTGGCGCTAACTGGTGAGCATAAAACCGGTAGCTCCCGTTGCACGCCATTGAGCATGATCTCTTAGTCTTCGGGTATAAAATACGTTTCTTTAGAATCCATTTCGCTAGGAAAACTGTGTCCGGCTCAAAAATGATTACGGTATATGAAGTAAAAAAACTTCAGTCATAGTTAGCAGAGGTTTTTTTCCGTCTACGTATGTATATATTAAAAGGAGATAAAAATATAGGTAAATCTATATCAAGAAAAATCTATTTGACATATAGGTACATGAGAATATTTTGACACCCACAATAAACAATTCCTAAACTAGACATAACAACTAGTAGGTAAAGCTTTTGGGCTTCTATGGCATCACCACCATTAAATGTATGTATTATTTCTACATAGAGGAACAGTCCAATATGACTGTATTTACTCATAAAAAGACAGTCGTAGTAATTTCTCGTCAGTGAAATTATTATTAGGGCGGGTAAAAGATGGCATTACGTTCGCGTAAATATTTGCTACAGTATACTGACAACTGTCGATGATTCTTGTCTTCTTCGTTTTAAACAACAAAATATAGTCACTGTCATCGCGTAAGATTTGATGCATCAATAGGTATTATTAGTCCCGAGTAATTATTGTGGATATAATGATTAGCTTTTATCACTTGACCTTGTACAATTTATAGTGGATCTGTTCAAAACAACTTTAATATTGCGTAGTAATATTCCGGATTCAATCTCAAAACTTCCAGGAATACGATAAAAACAAAGTTGTTATGAAAAATTTCCCCGACTAGTTCCGGTTTTATTCATGCGGCGCTAGTGTGCTTTAATACCGTTATTTGCAAACAGTCCGTAATACTATCTGCACTGCAAAGGCAGAAGCGGTATTAACTACGGCTCTCCAGTTTAGAGCCGCCTTTAGAAATGCCTTTCTGAGTTTTTTTGGTATTTAACATACCTACATAGAAAATAAAAAAATAATTCTACAAGTTTTCATGTCAATTTAAAAAATATATATATTATTAAATAGCTTTTTATACGTTAACCTATTTTCATAACGTTTTATATTTTTTCCGGTTGTTAGTTTCTATTATCAACCACCTACTCAGCCGCGAATCATTAAATATCATTCAATAACCCTCTAAGATTAAAATGGAACAAGTCGATACTCTGTTACCCAAGACGAAAAATAAATGAAAAGATAATAAAGCATCGTTGCCGTCCATTAATTCATTCTGATCACAATCACACATTTAATAAGGGTAATATAAAAACAAATGCTACACCGGAGGCAGAGACAGCTTTATGTCGATTGTGCGGGATAAAAAGGGACAACAAATCCACAGGATATAGGGCAGGTGTGTACTTACGAAGGAAAAACATTCCGCCGAGCGTTCTTGTGTGAAATAAGAGTATGTGCGTAATTAGACACGTAAACTTTTATTATTCACATTTTTATGAGTTAAAGTATAATAAATCCGACGTATAGGGTGTGGGAGGCGAGCTTGTTTGTGTAATTCAAGTTAGATTCACAACTATTGTAAACCATATTGTTTTGTTTTATTACCTTTTAGCAAGGTGTATTATATAGCTTTTATACGACATATGTACATAAGTGTAAGTGTTTAGTTCTATAAAGATACTAATCGTAGATTATTTTTATAAAACTTCACACATATTATACGTAATCACATGTTACCGAATCTTTCTCCGAACATTGCTTAAAATGATTAAGAATAATCGTAATGCGATATGACTCATCCGAATAATACTACAGTTAACTTTTTTACGCTCAATTGGTGCAGATGAAATCATCGTGAGAGGCGAATTATCAACTTATCTCATTGCGTGACTCATGGAATGTACGACGTGTATTTCCAATGTGTTTTGTTTTTGGGAATAACGCGGATCAACAGGCTGTAAGCAATACCCGCGGCTTTGTACCAGCCACCAGTAATGCCATAAATTGGGATATCATATGAAACGAGGGGAAGGAACGAGACAATGTTTCTCTGCGAAAAACAATTGATAGAAACAGTATTTTCTTCTTGTGATACATTTTTTTTACTATTCAAAGATAATTTTGTTTAATAAATAAATACATCTGCCCCATGACGTCTGGATTTATTATAAGAAATTAAAAGAACGATTTATGCAGTTAAAACATGGATGCCGATTTTAGGCGCATATAATTTCCACCCACAATTATGAGAATAGCTAATGTTAATATATTTCTACATAATTGGTTGCCATCATAACAGTGACATTCTTGTGAATTTTTCTTATCTATAGCAAACAGTATTTTCTATGAGGTCTCATTAGTTACTTAAGGATCTGGTTAAATCGCCGTCAATTGCTACCGCTCGATTCAATAGCATAGGCTTTTTTTAATATTAAAATCAATATACGAGAAATAAAAGATGACTGAGCCCATTGTGAGCTCTAGATACTTTATATAAAGCAAAAAAGCAATAATCACATTTTACGTTGCAAAACTCGGCCTAAAAAAAGATGGTTGTTTGCCTTGAGACGGCATCGGGGCAGCTGCACTACTATAAGGGGGTCTATTTCTGAAACAGCATCTTTTTACTTATTTATCTACCGGTTCCATTGTCCTGTTACCGGACGAAATCTTAATGGAATATTTTATACAGCATATTTATATATGCAACATTTTGACATCCGCGAACCTTAAAAGGGGGCATTGTAATAGTTTAATGAAATATTCGCGTGTAACAATGACAGTGACTTCAACGCTAAATCTGTAACGTTCTTAAACAATCACGCAAATTAATTTAAGTAGCCGTAATTTATTTCGGTAGTGTAGTCTCGTTGGTTTTATTCATGTTTTTTTTCCTCGTCTCTCGTCCCGGAGCGAATCAGTGTACAAACACTTCGGCCGTGCCAAGATGCTGAGACAATAATGGAAGCTTTATTGCATTTAGCTCATAAACAAGATATATATTGCGTCCGTTAGTAAATTTGCGTGTAGACTCGCTAGACGGGGAAGTGAAATTAACAATTGTTGGGTTTATTGCCGTGTATTTGTTGTTGCACGTGATTGTTAAACAGGTGTCGGACCGAGTAATAGTCTTACTAGCACTTACAAGCAAGTTAAGCACTTGCGGTTTCGGTTGTCACACAACTGGTTTATTTTTCTTTCTTGTTCTATAGATATGAAAAATTCACTTTATTACCTATCACATCATCGGCCCATATACATCACACTGATGGGCACGGGCCTCCTCTACTATTGAAAGGGTTTAAGTCATAGTCCACCACGCTGGCAGAGTGCGGGTTGGAAGAGTGGTCTTCCAACCCGCACTCTGCCCGCACATAGGACAAATTCCTAAGAACTTTTAGGCGTGAAGGTTTTATCACGATGTTTTCCTTCACCGTTAAAGCAAGTAATATTTCATTGTTAATACACCAAACTTTAAAAAGTCAGAGGTGTGTGCCTGGGGTTTGAACCCGCAACCGTGGAGAATCGAGATTCTAGACCGTGCGCCAAAAACTTTAGCCAATCACTGTTTTTTATCAGCTATGCGTATGTTTTTTTGTGTCAATAAATTTTATTATTCTATGTATACTATAATGTAGTTAGTCTATTGCGGTTTCAAAGCTTCCGTTGGTCTCTTTACTAAATTTCAATGATGTCGGCTACGTTACGTACTAAGAGATTTCATAGACTCGTATAATGATACTCAGGAAATTAAGCGTTGTATTGTTACTGGACGGAAATGTAATGTATTCATCCAATTTCTGTTAATGTTGACCTTTTTACTAATTTTCAATTATTTCGGAATGGGTTTTGTTTCGTTAATTACTACAGTTTTTAGCGCATTCCGTTGAAGTCAATTTAACTCGTTGAATTATAATTAAATTCAAGTAGAGCCGTTCACGTTACAGTGGTGCGTAAAGAAGGACTTTCCGTTTGTCGCGATGTGCCACCTGTCGCCATGACAGAAGATATTTGCCCACTTCGTCCCGCCATCTCCTTTTGGGACTACTGCGTTGTCAGTTTCTGGGTAGCTTGTTTATGGTGTTTTCGGCCAAGTTTTGACGGACGAGAGGCAGATGTCCTTGGCCTGTGTCCATCATGGGCTTGCAGCTTGTTCCATGTCGACGATTTTACTTTTGGAACGTAACGTGTTCCTTACGCAACTATGGTGATAGCATCGCTAAATCTACGTCCTTAAGTAATAGTTGGAAGGATCTTGAAGTTTTTATAATAGACCCTTAAAAGTGTTTTTTTTTATCGAGCAATAGTCCTTTGAGGCGTTTAAATGTTTTTGCTGCCAATCAATAAAAAATAATGTACGTTTTTAATATCGATTTTTATTGGTCTACGTACAGAAACAATACTTGAATGAGTAATATTCTTGTGATATCTTGTCACAAGACTTGTAATATGGTGTGTGGTTAAAATTATCTATGCGACTATTGGACGTAAAAAAAATATTTTTTTCTTACTAATTAGTATAATTACAAGGAAAAAGAATTTAACGATTCATTTCTAAACATTAATAACATTTTGATAGCATCTAATAAAGTGTTAAAACGTGTATTAAAATGCTTAAAAGATATAATTCCTTATAAATTCACGTCGTAAAGTCTTCATATTATATAGACTTTATTTAAAAACAAATGAATATGCATTACCATTAAACACTATTCAATGAATACATATCGTCTGGTACAAGTAATAAAGAAACTCGGTCGTGTTAATCAAAAACTAATAATAGGAGTAATAGTTTTAAGCTGCAACTTATTTAACATTTGTAAAATTTATTACATACAGAATAACATTTGGCGGTTGTCATCTTACCAAACTTTATTCTAGTGGGGGGAAGAAGAATGAAAACATACTAGTATTATTAGATAAAGCGGCACAGTTTCCTAAAATCAATATTAAAACTTAATAGATGTCTACTTAGCTCGACAGCCTCATTAGTCCCGCGGAATTAACATGTGGTGTGCAGCGAAAAAAGAGGTCGTGGATTTTATTTCAGTCACGGGGGTCGGGGACGAATTATTGGGTTTTTCCATGAGTAAAACTAAATTCTTGTTTTTGTAGGCTTTAAAACACATCGCGCAAAATTTTTAAATGACTCTAACTTCTGTCACCTGTCTATCGTGAATACAGACGAGAATTTACGTATCGTCTACTTAGCGATTGAATTGACAATAATAATTTGCATTTACTGGTCTCATGACATATATCCATTACAGCACACCAGTTGTCGATACACCATTATCCGGCTAAATGCCAAAGCTAAATACTGCGTATAATAGTTATTTATAGAGTTATATTCCCGTCGCGTCTCGTTAGTTATTTATAGCGTTCAGTAGCTTCTTCGGGTGAAATAGATTAATTAACCGTGGCGAAGTGTAAATAGATAAATAGTAGAAAAAATCCTAAATCGTATTTAATACAGCGGTTAATCGTTTAATAAACACTGGCCGCACACGTTACGGCTCCGGACCGGTTACGGCCAACCGTTCAATTAGCGACACCGACCGGCCAATTAGGCTCGCCGCACACTGCACCACAAAAAGCGCACGGAGATCAAGCGCCCCCGTGTCGTACCCAACGATAATCGCTCAGCTACAGATTGTACAACGATATTGAAATAAACAATATTGAAAGAGCCTTCACAATGGCCGGTTAACGTTTTGTGGCCGCTTTTTGTTATTGCTTTCACTTCACTCGCGGGTGTGCGAGGGTTCGTCAAAATCAGGTTAACAGTTATAAAAGTAACTATGCATAAGTAATAATGATGGCGCGTATTGTGTATTGTCGGTGATGTTGGGGGCAGAGCGATACATCCGCGTGGTGCGATGTGTTCCCACAATTGCGGTGAAATGTGGCGGGTCGACCTTCGCAAGTTAGTGGCAATTGATGTTTTGCCAGAGACTTGTTAGTTAGCCGGGTCTGTTTTTGTAACTTAAATAGGTTGCGAAATCTTATAAATTCTAAGTTGTTTTTACTACACTACGTTTTGTATACTGTCAATTATTCAAATGTAATGAGATATTATTCTTGGGACGAGAAAGTTCATAGGTGTCGCAGTCCAATTTTTCTATGGCATGGCCCTACTAGTTATGCAGATTCTTTTTAATAGGTACTTCTAAGAACTATATGCATTGTTTTTTTTATTCATAAATGAATGAAAAAATGTATAAATCAATTAAGCAGCTAAGAGAACTATGAGTATCCTGCAATCGTTTCCTTACTTATTCTTCGGTGTGAGTTTCGAGCTTTGACTCGAATAAGCAGCTATGTACATATTTATATAATAAGAAAATTAGGAGACAACATCTCATCATCCCTTCTTCCTCTGAATCTCATTGGGTTTTGGCCTGAATCGACCACGCTGACCTAGTGCGGTTTGGCGCACACCTAAGAAATTTCTAAGAACTTCTAGGTTTATAGGATTATTAAAGATATTTTCTTTTACCGTCAAAGTACGCGATAATTCATAGTGAGTACACACATTATTTAGTATAGTCAAAGGTGTGAGCATGTCTAAATCTCGAGGCCATCACTACGAGTAGACACAACATGTATAATAATTAATTTGGATGTTAAAGTCAGATTGGTATTATTATAATGGTTTGGGGTTGGTTCAAAACATATTTTATATACTGAAAATATTGGCGATGAGCCAAATAAAGAGTACATGTAACCGACGAGCTAGCACGAAGAAATTAATGAAAGTTGAAAAAGCGAAAATGGTGTTTATGGAGCGTTGCATTTGGCGCTCTATTGTCTCTGACTACGTGAACGGGACACGCGCGCTAGTTCATACATCATATGTTTTGTAACATAAAATACAAGCAGACTTTTATATAGCGTTCTATTTACTTATAGAACAATATTTAAATAGCGGCCAAGTTGAAAATAGGTAAGCGCCCTTTTAAAATGTGATATGAAGTTATATTAAATCAAGTTAATCTTCTTCTTCTTCTTCTTCATCAACCCATATACGCCCACTGCTGAGCACGGGTCTCCTCTACCATTGAGAGGGTTTAGGCCATAGTCCGCCACGCTGGCCTAGTACGGGTTGGCGGACTACACACCTAAGAAATTCCTAAGAACTCTTAGGTGTGCAGGTTTTATCACGATGTTTTCCTTCACCGTTAAAGCAAGTGATAATTCAATGTGAATACACACATAACTTCGAAAAGTCAGAGGTGTGTGCCTGGGGTTCGAACCCGCGACCGCCGAGATTCTCGACCGCGCGCCCAAACCTCGAGGCCATCACTGCTAATAGATGTTAAATGTTGTCAATCAAGTTAATAGATGTGTATAAAAATTAATGTTTAATACATATTTCTATAAATAAAATACGAGCTGAATAACATCGTGAAACATCAGAGGGTGGAATGTTGGAAACATTTCCGAATTCAACTATCGTTTCCAAATATGCAAGCCGATAATGCGGACTTTTCCCAAGTCCTCCAAATCGTTACAGTATCCTTGAAACGGTAAGCAAGTTTTAACGATCCGTCCAACTAGTGCACTAAATGTTTCAAGTATTCCACTGTTTACGTTCAAACACCCGATTTTTTTTTTTTTTTTTTTATAAGCCTATATCAGCCTTTTTATAAACACCCGATTGAAACTTCGTAAACAGAACATTAGAAAACTTTCCTCAACACATGTCAATTTTAAATGACAATGGCTTCGATTTCTTTGTAACGTATCGAAAATGAATTAAAAGGTTCACCTCAATTTTAGTTACAAATTCTATTTATGAATTGCAATATAATACAAACCCGCACTAGGCCAGCGTGGCGGACTATGGCCTAAACCCTCTCAATCGTAGAGGAGACCCGTGCTCAGCAGTGGGCGTATATGGGTTGATGAAGAAGAAGAAGAATATAATACAATATCTATGAATTTTACTATAAACCACGGGCTTTCTAAGATAATTTCGACAAACTTAAACACGAAATCAGCCTGTACTTGCCTATGAATTTACAAAGTCTTGAGCTCTTCGTCGACAAATATAGCCGATCCAATGCAATTTCAGCTTGAAAATTCAGCAAGAAAATATAAAATGTATTACTTAAGAAATCCTTAATAGAGTACCGTTAAAGGTTTCGTAGCATTTTAGATTGTCATTCGACAGAGGCAAAATGTGCGCTGAATTATTTATACATACATATACTCAAATATAGATTAAAAGTGAGTAAGATCTATTCTCAATGCTATTATTAGTATCAGTTCTTTTCCATTAACCGGCATTTCCGTACGGTAGCCCACATTCTTTGTAAATTGCAGTGGCTTGTGTTAGAGTAATAACGGCCCTTCATTCATAATGGTTGTCCGCGTGCGGATCCAGTACCGAGCTAATAGCCGGGACCACCGCAGTAGGTGCATCGTAATAGCGCACGTGATTCGGTGATCTATCCATTCGGTTGATGCTGATTATATTTTTTTTAATATTATTATTTTTTTCAACATCAAAGCTGTGCTGACGCGGCTGGCCTATTATCTATTAGCAAATTACTGTCTTTTTTAGTCATACATCGTCTAGACATTTAGTCGCTATAATCTAGGACGGTTACTATAGTTGAACGAAAGAAGCTCTCAAACGCAGCGCCTACGTTTTCTTAGTAAAGATCGCTTGTGGGCGTCGAATACTCTTTAAACCTCGTAATAAAACTATTAATACTTGCAGTACGACACCCTTTTCTGGAATCGATAGTTGAAACAACACATGTTTTATTAAAAGAGGTAATGTTCATAAACTCTCCAATCAAAAGTTGGCAGACAGAATCAAATATAAACCGTTGTAAAACAACGTCGTCAGTGAAACAAATCGCCGGAGGACGAATAAATACATCGTTGAAATAAATAATAGCGGTCGCGGCGCTTGTAAATATCTCTAAATTGATGTCAACGTTACAAACTAGTCCGCGGAAAACGTCTAATGGAATTGGAAATTATGATTGGCCGTCCGACACGAATTTAGGATCGTGCCATAAAGTTTATTCACACCGAATTTAACAATCTATATAACGCATGTATCATAATGCGTGGAGGATTCGCAAAAAAGCTAAGAATTTAGAACGTAATTAACGCCAAACTAGTTTTTGATACGTCAGTAAAAACTCGTATCGTGTTCGTTTTTTGCACGTTTCACAAACATTTATATTATCGGCATATTTTTATTACGTGTTATAAAATAACAGTTTGTTTTGCACGGATGTGGTGACATTTAATGATTATATTCAAGCGATTAAGTATTGTTTTAGTAATTAAAAAGATGTGAGATTATCAGTTATCAAAACCGAAATATTTTTAACGATTATTTAATTATGGATTTAGTCCTCAGTGACAAAAATTAATAAATATTGTTATGTTAATTGGATGGTAATGAGTAGATTAAACAGAGACTGCCGAGTATACGCTACGTGCGTACATATAGTAATTCGATTACCATTTAGGTATTCTATCATAATATAGATTAATCACAAACGATATCTGGCATTTAACAAAATTTTGCCGGCTGATTTAATTGCTTCCTCATCATAACTCTTGAACCAGTAATTTGCTTTGTAAATTGATGAAGCAAAGATAAGAATTGGCGGTTTTTCTAGTTTCATCGTGAAAATATTGAGGATTTTATATCATAGTCTTTAAAACAATACTATAAGAGATATGACCTTCCTACGCGATATCGAAATGTTTCGCTCTGGTAGACTTACGTATGAAGCGTTTATAAAAGAAATTGCTATCACATGGCATGGTCCATGGCGATGACGTAGCGCGCAAATTGAATAATTGTGACGCACGATGTGACGCAATATCGTATCGGTGTCGCGCCACGTCAAAACAAAACAAAACGCCTGAGAATGAATCTATCACGAGTATTACCGGGCGTTTACTCTTCCATTTTGAAACTCAGTTTCCCATTAGCTGGGAGAGTATGATAGTTACGATCGGAGGCGCGTGGGAATAGCCATTCTATATAGCCAGTCGTCAGAAATAAACCAATTACTGCGCACAAAAGTCGACTTTGTAACGTGCGCCTCCGCGCCGATCGCCACTGTGTTCGAGAAATCAATCGTGTCATCTGCTCCGTTGAAAAAGATTCGAATTGATTATGAAAACAGCTTTATTACTTTCTTTTTTTCATTTGAGGAAAAGGGACTTTTATTGTTATGATTGAACTTATCTGGGATTCGTATCAAGATCAATAACGGTATTAAAAGTTATTAATACATGTGATACAATAGCGTTATCGTTATTGCGCGATAACAAAATCGCATTTTATATGATTGTCAGCTCGGTAACTGTGAGTTTGTGATAATGTTTTATATCGGGCGCTATCCACAGCTTACATAGATTGGAAAATATTATCTAACATTCAATTATCCATTTATTTTTTTAATTATAAACAAGACATAATATACCTATGCGCAAATTTCAATGTCATAAATTATAACAAGGTTGGGTAACTGAGCACACTAGTTGTAAAGATTACAAGGACAGAAAATTTCTCGGTTGGGGCTATATATCGACATAGGAAAGTTTGGATGTTGTCCCAGATGGAGGATATGCGATATCAAAAAACTGCAACATGAAATCTTCCAAGGCGGCTTTAAACTTTTCTCAAATTTATAACGTCAAGTTATTATTTTGCTTGAATTTTATTTTAACGTATTATCTTGCTCGAGATAAATAAATATCAGTTGCCCTTATCAACGACACCCATAAAACTATTTTTTAGTTAATGGGTAACACTATCACAAAAATTAAATGTTACTACCACTGAAACCTTGTCTGTTTTAGATCCAGTTTAAGATTAGATACAAAAAATACTATGAAATGTAGTATGTCAATTTTAAACTAACATATATTTTTTTAAATACTCGGTAAAAGCACGTATTCAACGTGGAAAGATGTCCAACAATTTAAGAGTTAGTACACAGCCCTCCGGGTACATCCATAAACCTATGAATCCACGTAAAGACTGTTGTTTAATGGCACCGCCGTGCCCGTTGTAATTACTAAAACACATCAGGCTAAATTATTCCTTTGACTTGCCGCGGATTTCAACAAAAAACATCAAATCTCTAAGCAAAGATCTACTCACATACGTTTGAGAAAAATAATGGACTTTTTATCGCACAAGAAATAAAGTTATTTGGCTAATAATATAATTTTATTGGTGAATGATGAGATTTCATTCGGAGTCGAGTCAAACCGCGATGTCAACGACCCCAGTCAATTGTATGGCATTGGACATAATGACTCTGGGTGATGAATACATTTTCCTAGCGAAAAGAACACAACACTTGGGTTACAACTTATTTATGTAAGCAAACTTGTGTGCGATAATTAGTGTAATAATCTCATTAATTATAAACATAACATTTAGCTCGGTAATTAATTGCTTATATGAATACTTAATACAGAATACATAAATATTTCGCGTTCATGAAATTCTTTTCACCTTTATAATTAAAATATGCGTATTAATTTTGCGCTCAATAAAAGATGTTCCGAGTTGCCTCGCGAGCTTTCCCACATACATCATAATTAAATTTTCTGTAACAAATGTGTTGAGACCAACATCAAACGACAGCCACTTAGACATTGTTTATTTTGAGATACTCTTTTATTATTTCGCACATGTGAAGAGGATTTCTAATCAATTTGGGCGCGTAATTAGACATATATAATGTGGTGATTTTTATTGTGTATAATTTTATGCTTGTGACGCACGGACGGACTTGTTTCTAAACGTAGAGCAGTGAAAAAAAATGAGTAGGTAGGCGAATTGGCGAGGTCACCGCCCTCGGATTGGTTAGACACGACGTCGACCCAAAGCGCGGCAATGTTTAGTTTTTATCGCGACTTTTTGTCGTTAGAGCGTGCATTACCCCCGCCTCTATGTTTGCAACTGGCCTTTGGCTAACCTGTACAGTTTACACGTGCTTAATTCGCTTAAAATATTTTCGTATTGTGTTACATTTTATTTTTCTAAAATCAATTTAGAAAAATCAAATGTATACATAAAAAATTGCAAATTAAAGGACAGAATGTTTATATAAAAGTAAACAAATTAAAATTTTTTATCAACAGAGCAAGCGGATAAGTTACAGGAAAATATAAAGTTCCAACGGAAGTAGAATAAACTAAGGACTTACAAATCTAATGCTGCTTTGGGTCTGCTAAAATACGAAATAGTTATTAAAAACTTACAAGAACGCATACGAATTAATTCTGGTTGAACCTGTATAATATTCTTTTAGTTTTATAAATAAGTCTTTAATGCCGTAGTAGTATACAGAAGAGATTACATAGAAATATAGAGTCTTTACGAAGAATTCCACGATAACGTAAGTTGGAAATCTAATACAGATGTGGTTTTCCTCCTTTTGTGCGCATTCTATTGTTTAAGGCGATGGGTTTTACGCTTGCGTTTCTTCTTTATTAAAAATGTTTGTCCGCATTATATTCGTTTTCAAATATACATCTAATAATACTAATACTAGTGGTCTATTGTCATTTTGCCCGAGCATTACTGCGTCATTTATTATATTTCGTACAAATATTTTAAAAACGATGTGAAGCCAAAATAAAATACCATAAATAAAAACGTCATTGACCTATTGACCAGGTTGAGCTTCCACGCTATCTATCACAAGTTGGTGGCCTCCACAAATCTTTGAGATCCTTTAAAATTTAAGTGAATTCTAAGGGGCAACTATCAACTAACATTAGTTGCCTTTAGTATTGAATTGTTTGATGAAAATGTAAATTGAAAAATCATTAATTAAGTACTAACTTTGAACATTTTCAGATGTATTCGAGTTCAAAATAAGCGGTACTATACTATTTAACTATCACCAACTTTCTTCTAAAATATTTATTTACAAGTATTCTCAAGTTAGTATATTTACATTAAATCTTACAGTAAATGTCACATCCTTTTAGATTTAAAACACAAAATAACAACGGATAATAAGCTTCATTAAAATAAATCCTACATTATCCATCGTAAAAACACTGAGAGAGTCCATTACTCTGTTTTATTTTGACTATTTAATTTTATTTCTATTATTAAAAGGATATTAAAATTGTATTTGACTGTAAGCCAGATTAAAGCACGTGTAGTTACTGCGAGATAATAAAAAAATGGCAAGCGGTCGCCGCGGGAATGATTTACGGTTCCGCACCAGATAATGTGTTTAAAATGTCCTCTGTATTCTTTTAAGATGACAGTTTTATTAACCATTTCACTCTAGACTTCTAAAATAATAGCGCTAACTATTTCACTTCTCATTTCTTGAATCCGGGGGTAGAAGGCTTCTTCGCAGAAACACCTTTATTAAGGTAGATATTAATAATTCTCAGAATTCCTTTACTAACAATTATTAATTGGACAACAATCTTGTTGAGCGTAAAATATAAGTTAATAATTTAATTAAGATTTCTATGAAACAACAAAATTATCGCGTGATAACATAAATATAAAAATGTTTACTACCCAATTAATGAGATATGGATTTTTTAGGTAGAGCGACGATGCTATCTTTAAAGGCCAGTTTTGCTCCTTATAGAACTGTAGCTAAATAACAGCTAAAGCTGTTATTTATTTATTTGTTTAAGCTGTTATTATACTAAAGTATCGGTTTTGTTTGATTACTTGTAGCATGCACAGACCATAAAGTTTCGTAATAAAATTACACATTGAGTGTTTGAGCAATTTTCGCGGAAGTTGCTATTTTGGTATGTTAAATGATTTAATAATGAATGCTTGATAAATAAATATTTTTGTATTTCGAATGGGTAGAGCCAATACAGTAAGGCCAGTTTAGTTATTGACTTATAGCCTGAAGTAGTGGTTTCCTGAATTAAATATATTTATTATAATAAATTATTTATAAATATTCAACAATCATGCCTCACACACTGAAAAAATATTTTGTTATTAAAAAAGAAAAGCTAAGTTAAATACGATCGCCCGGTGTCAGGGGAATCCTAAAAACTGGTAGAACATGAATGTTTGTATTCTCAGCGACGTAAATTAATTCCTGTTCTCAAGGCCAATAAAGAACTATAGTAAATTAAAAATTCACGATATAAATTTTCCCGCCTTCAACAAGACAAATTTTATTTTACGAAATCTATTACAGTCACAACTCTGCCTTGTTTATTGAAAATATAAACTCCGAACATAGACTATGATACCACCAATTAACAAAAACAAATATAAATAACTCTCCATTGACATTCGCACTCGCGAGCGCGATGAAAATTTTTATTCCGATTCATTTTTATCCCAATCAAATAACAATTTGGATACGGCGCAAACTGATTCATCAAAATTTTTATTTAATTGAAGGTCAATTTATTATGTCCGAAAAAAAATTGTAACGGCATTCAACGCGTGCCCGCGCCGCGTCAGATGTCATATTTACAAAACGGCGTAACAGTAAAAACAATTCCGATCATCGCGTTTCGACGAAAACGTTAATAAAAGTAGTTCGATGAAGCGAAACGTTCGTAGTTCGAACCTATTTCGATCTGGACTGTCGTTCCGCGTTTACGAACTACGCTGATTGCTCGGATCGCGTCGGCGCGCCGCGGACTCTCGGAGGCGGCCTTAGCTTGGAGTGCCGTCCTTTTGCGCAGCGCGGTTGTTTATTCGCGTTCTTAATTTAAAAACCATTTGACAATTAATGTCATTATTTTTCCCGGCGCATTTCAACTCTTTCGCAGAAAGGAATAGGTTAAAAATAAATAAATTTTGTTTGTGGTTAAAACCGAGCGTAAAGTTTAAAACGGTGCGTGTTTTTTTTAGATATCGCATCGTATGACGTCCGCAATTTTTATTACTTTTACGTCACGGTGTGGTCATGGCATTAATTAATTTACGCATTACACCAAAATCACAAGCAGCGTAAATGTAATAGTGACGCACGACACTTACGGGAACTATTCACATAGTATGTAGGTACTGTTTTTGTACTCTGTAATTTATATATGGGTCAATCAACTTTTAAATGTACCATCAATGATAGATTTTATATATAATTTTTTTTTTCTTAAATTTGTATATTTTATACGTATTTGTTGTTGATAATTATTTATATTTAAGGAATTCAAATAGAGCAGAATAATTTATGGTAAATTTTACTCAAAAATTCACATGACTGTAATTAAGATAGTCCCTTGGACATTTAAAAATTCAGTCAAATTGTTAATTTACTTTTAAATATTAGAATCATATTTGAAAAACCTTACTGTTCTTTTAAAGTAAAAATGACGATAATGTGTCTTTAGGAGATAAGAAAACAGTGGTTGTCCAGTGGACATATACGTTTGTCCATATGAAATACTCGGGTGTCCAAAAAGGGATTCTATGATGAAAATCGCCTGTATTTCTTCTTTTATGTAATAAAAAAACAACTATTTGAAAATAATTATCAGTATTATAAGAGAAAATATTGAATAATTCAGACAACGATCTTGGATGTCCAAGGGACTGGTGGTGATATTTATTAGTCTTTCCGCTCCCTGGTAATAAATATTAATATTTTAAATTCGGTTTTACGCGCAGCTAAAAATATACATTAAATGGAATATATTCCACTCTAATTTACTATCATATATAAAATAATTACGTTTTTGTGCTGGTTGTCCAGTGGACACACAATAAAGCCACGCTCTTTTTCAAAATACACTCGGTCGTCTGGCGCCGCGGAAAAGATGAAATCAAAATCGGGGCTGGATGAGTGTTGTCACGAAATAAATCGACTTGAGTTCCAAGCAGTAGTCACGCCATATATGTTTGAATTTTGGAACTTTTTTACCGTTGTCCGGTGGAAGTCAGTATAATAAAATTTAATAGGGACAAAAATAAACATGCAAAAAGGTCGTTAAAATTTTAAAGCAATCAAAAGCTATTTGCTAGCATCAAAGTAGATATTGTAATAAATAATTATGTTCAAGTGTAATTGATTGCCATATATAATTTTTTTGAAAAAAATAATGTTTCATTGTACTAACCTACTGGGGGACAAATTTACATAGTACTGACAGGACAGATAAAAGTTGATTGACCCATATATCACTATCGGTAATTTAATGGGAATGATGAATATAAACGTGGTTATTGAATGTAGATACGTAAATAAAACACAAATCGGTCGGCAGTCGGCGATCGGTCCCCCTGCGACCTTGGGCCGGTGGGGTTGGCCCCCTCGGTTGCACGCCGCGATTCACCACTCGGAGGTTGCCAACTACACTTTATAATGGAGCATCATGCTTTATTTTTTCGTCGGTGTACTTTATTTTGCTGCAGAAAGTCTTCCTCTCAATTTGTATTTTAAGTGCCATCATTTCATTTGAAAAAGACAGAAACAAAAGTTATTTATTTAACTTATATTTATTGCACAATTCATGAGGAAGAATTTGCTTTTTGGGAACTTTACTAATTTGTATTTTACAACCAGGCTCAATGATATCAACCCTGCACTGAAAAGGACATAAATTTCTATAATAGTAGAGTAAAAACTGCATTCCAAAAAACTAGATTGCAAAAATTGCATTCTTTAAAAAAATATGTTGCTGGCAACGTTACCAAAGAGGTTATATTGCATCGTACTTAAGTTATATTCTTATCTAGTACGTGTAAAACTTATATTTTATTACTCTTCGGAATGTTCTGGATAATTCACTCGACGCTTGAATGCCTTCTGCATTTTATTTAGAAAAAATATATTTACTACCTCTACTTTTTTGAGATAAGCTCTTTAATTCTGTTATTTAATAAAGGTAATTTTTAAAACCTAAAATAAAGAAATAGGTAACTTTGACAGAATAAAATAAATTTTGTAAAGTACTTAATAACTTGGTATTAGTCTTTGTGTTAACTTTCATAACATTGTTATTAAGGAAATGTGATGTAAAATATGAGGGACACGGCACGCCATTGGAATGTAACTATGACTAGTAAAACGACAGTACGCGTGACCCAAGACTGCACTTATAAAATCAAAAGGGTCTACTTCATAAAATAAGTCTTCAAACCATGTCATAAACATATGGGCGGAGACAGTGCGACATTCGTGCCCTTTATGTTTCTATTTAGTATCACAACTGCTTAAATGATCCCTCGATATTTGAAAAAAAGGTGATATACAAATATGCCAAGATGATCCCATGTTTACAAAATTGAAGGTCCAAAGTGCACAAACTAATGCATTTAACTAAGAAAAATTTCGAAATAGAATGTGATTCAATCGATTTGAGTAATTAGGCGGTGTATTTATATTTAGTGCTTCTGATTCATGAGTTGGCACGAACGTTGAATGATTGTTCGCAATGTCTGCTATTCTAAAGGCAAAAAGTAAAAATACACATATTCATTTATTTTGAAAACGCGCTTCACAAATTACGAGAGTATCAAATAAGTAAATAATAAACATCAAACATAATGATTTTCACAATTTCCACCAGTTTAATAGAAAGTATAATTTATTGTTTTTTACATTTAAATTATGTATCAATATATTGGTTACTGTAGTATTACTGCAACGGTGTAAATAATTATGTTCTATTGATATTTACTTTTGGATTAAGATTTTAAAATAGGCGAAAATTTTCTAAAAATTAATCCGATATTTTGTTACTAAAAGTATTTTTATAAGTATTCATTGAAATGTATTGTTAAATGGCATTTTATTTATCTAATAAAATTGTATTTGCTAAGATTAAGTGTCATAAGTTTAATTTATTGTATCTCAATACCTACACTTCACAGAAACATAGGTACGTACAGTTTTAACTCTACATTCGGGTGTAAATTGCGTGTAATCGTTTTTGAGAACTACTTGTATCATATCAAGCAGAATCGAACCTTCGGAATGTGTTTTCAAGGCCTGTTTCTTACCAGCTGCGGCACAGTAATTGTCTTTTACAAAAATAAACATTTCATTAGCACATCGAGATGAATACCGAGAAATCGCGACGCAAGTCTCTTAGATTAGACAAACAAACGGCACTTAATATGAAAGACATCGTCTGTATTATCCTCGTTCGATCTTTATCATAAATTCGGGCATACCATGAAGAGGTACCAGATTCGATCCTTGAGGCGGAAAATAAAAAATGTTTTCTTTTGGAAATTATCTTTAGGGCACAGAACCTTAGGAAGTGCTTAATTGACGCTATTAAAACTAATAATACCCCTGTGTCTACCCGTTTGCAAATACGGGCGCGAATGCACGTATAATATAAAGCACAATCTCTTGTGAATGAATAGACGTTAATAGCTTAATAGTGTTTAATTACAGTGCAACGTATCTTCAGCGTGTAAAGCGAGTATAAACTGTGTGATTGCTTTAATTACCACTTTCTATGCGTCGCTTATTGATTACGTGTTGAATCGTTGATACACACTACACTTTATTACTGTTATAAGTCAGTAGTTCATTTAAAAATCACACATATTTTAAAAGAAACATTGTACGTAACTTTTTTTTAGGCGCTGTGTGTTTTTGAAGCTGCTATTTAAATATTTGTACGTTCTCGTAGACATAATAAAGCTTTTATCTGGTACAAAATATACCATTGTGTTGTTAAAAATATATTGGTAAAAAAGCAATTAAATCTCATTATTAATTTATGAACCAAAACCTTAATAAAAAAGGAAGCATTACACGCACCCCTCGTGAAACACAATCACGCGCGTACTAGAATGTTTACAAGGGACATTATAACCGAAGATAAAATTCATCAGTGTATTCAAAGGAACCGTTTTATTGAAGCTAAGTGCTCCTCAGTCCCCGCTCTATGGTTATTCAAATTAACTTGAAGAAAAATTGTATTAAACAAACCGCAAGGAGGAATCTTTTCAATACTTTTAAGCTCGGCCACCGCTTCATAAATGGTGGTAATTGTGATACTTCGAGGAAGCCAGTACTTTAAGTTTACACTCATAATATCGTTTGAAACTTTGCTCATGGATGTTTCGGCTTTTTATATTCTTCTTTTTATAATGATCTTTTATGGAATGACGCAGCATATAATTTTAAACTGTGTTTCATGAACTGACTAACTATTAAATAATTTTTAAGCGTGAAGGTAAAGATGTAAAAAGCTTCTTACAACATATCTCTTTGTTAAATCGCAATTTAAATAACGCAAGCAATTGTGTAAATAATAGGATGATACTTTTTCCTGCCTTAATGGAGATAATGTGAAATATATTACCTTAGAGACGGCCGATGTAATACACCGCGTCGAACAACTCCAACTTTGCACATGTATAATCTACTGCCGACAGTTTTACTAAGAGCACCGAGTATTCAATGCTTTCACGTACAATGGCGGTTGAGTTCTAAGCTTTATTGGAAAAGCATGAAGCCCGCTCTCGATAGCTTAATGAGGTCGGTATACATATTTTATATGACGAGTAGCTCTCACGAGAATCTCCGCCGATCGCGGTCCGTGGCAGACTAAATATAACCTAAAAAGGGTGGAATTATGTCGATGCCCTAAGTCTTGAGGTGGATGAAACAGTATTGACTATGGGGGCCTGTCAACAGAGACGGCCAGTCGCGCCTGTGTTCGCAAAATGAGCTCTCTGAGGCGCCGGCAGCTTGCTCTATATCCCATTTCTGTAGGGTTACCGCGTAACACAGACATCCGGATTAGGGAATCCTATTTAATCATAATCCGGAACACTGGGATGTGTGCCGATATGGGATTGTTATAAAGCAAGGAAATTAACTAAATGCTCTTGATTTTAGTGCTCACTGACCGTCCAATAGTCCGTTTAATTTAATATGCAGTTAATGTATTCGTCTGATTATGCGTGCTTTAATTCCAGGCAAATAGAAAATAATATATTTTTATCTATTGGCGATCGAAATGCTTTTAGCGTAACTTTAGTGGCTTTTATATCTTTCTCAGTAATTGTTACAACAAAAAGGGCAAGTTAGCGCGTAATGGCGACACTGTAATTTGCTAATAGATAACATTAGTACAACTTGTAAAATAAAATATTTAGTGCAGTGTATATTTAATATTTATTTCCATTAGCTGTTATTGGAATTTATTTAATAAATTTATATCATCTCTATTATTTTTAGTTAAAATGTTGTAATGTGAACGATAAAGTCGCCAAACGCATGTTTTTAATTTATTTTGTAAATTATTTGCCTTATAAACAACACTTACACTGAAATGCCAACCTTAAATTGCATCATAAAATGAACATACATAAATTGAAACAAGAAAAAAGAACAACGAATCAATATTGGAACGTGCGTACCTTAATATAGTCGTTTATTTATTTCGGAACCGACATAAAATGACGATAAATTAATGGATTACCTTTAAATAAGGTTTAAAAGGTACCTCGGATAAGAATTTTATTTATTATGAAAAACACAACATAAATTGACCAAGTCACGTTTGTGCCGTAATATGTCAAGGTGCAGTCGATGCCAATGCAATAAACGAGTGATATCATTGCACATTTTCTATTACCAACTTAGATACAAATAATCTAATACTATAAAAGATTTACTTCAGACTTCCCTTGTGTATTGTAGGATCGTGTGAAAAAAAAATACCTAAACGGATATTTTAGTACATTCTCCGTACGTTCACCTCTCCCGGCCGCCCTAAAAACTGGGGCAATGTCCGCAAAATAGAGAGTAGATGGCAGCCCTAACTGCGAACAGACATGAGTGATCAGACCAAAAGAGGCCATCTGTATATCTATTCATGTGTCTACGTAGTTTCACGACGTTACCCAGCTGTGGTATTTAGACATTATGAATTTGGGCTAAATATTCTCTTTGGTTTTGCTATGAAAAGATTTAATTAAATTTCATTCCCTTATTAAACTTCGCCGATCGAAATATTAACCAGAAAACTATGATTTTATTAAGCATATATATAAAAGTGAAGTATCTAGATAAGGTAACAAATTGTTATTTAAGCTGTAGATATAAGAATTCTTCATAATGAATGCTTACTGTGAAGTAATAGATAAAGGTTTAACTTCGTAAACTATTAGGAGGCCTGTACTCTCATCAATAAATATTTTATCACATCGATACGAAAATTATTGCGAATTACGTGTGATATTTTCAATATCATCTGTTGGATTCATAGTGCGTGTATTTTCACATGAAATTAGCAATTTCAAGGCCGCAATCGATGTGCCACTAACACTTGTGCAAACATTGTCTGCGGAATTTTAATGAATGGCAAATTATAACATTTTGCATGTAAATGTAAACTGCGTATTACCGACCACTGTAGGACCATAATTTATGTATTGACAATGAAATTACTTAATTATCTCGATAGCGCCACAGAAAATAATTATTCATCTAACAACGCCATATGACGAAGTTTACTATTAATTTAATTTTCACAACATGTGTTATTAAGTTCCTGATTACTACGCGTCCAATTAGGACTACATACTATTATTTTTTTAAGTTATTATTAGTAGTTTAAAAAAAATACACATCTCAAAAATGTAAAACATCGTAAGATTTAGCATAACACGCATGTCATTAAAGATAACATTATATGGATCAAGGCTAAAATTATCGGCCGCGGTCGAAATTTACCATTTTAATTTATTTTGTGTATATGTATATTTAACATTAAATTTATAATTAGTTGAATAATTAAAGACATACGATTTTTGCGGCGACATATGAAGCAATAGTTAAGTGTTCTAATTAAAACGTAGGCGACAACAAATGGACTAACTAAAGATAGCGATCACAAAGCGTTCCGAATCTACTGTCAAAGCACAATATAGACTGACAGTTTGAACTGGTTTGAGTAATTTCGCCAGCAAAGGAGCGATGTAAACAAATGTGTAAATTGGGTGTCGTGATAATGTGCATTAAGTGCCGTGAAATCAATAAAATTTGACAGGGAACGATAACGCGATCAGCTACATATCGCGTATGTCGTCTACTTGCACTAACACGCGCATAATTTGCATGAACAATCAGCCGACCTTGGATTTGTATAAAATATCGCATCACAGTGTGCGATAAAACGTTTTCGTGCCGATATGACATCTGCGCTGTGCGCGCCTAAACTCCTTGCTCTGCCGCGACAAGGAAACAGTTATAATGATGTTGGACAAGTTATTCTATACGTAGCTTTAATCTTCAAGTAATGTCTTTACATTTAGTTCGAATAAGTGCAGCATAGTATAAGTTTTTTCGCATATATTTAGTACACTGCTTCTTAAAATTTCTTATTTCTCTCATAATTACTAATACCATCAACATTTTTTTAATTAAACACAAAATAAATATTCTTTGTTGCACTTAGTCCCGTCAATAGCGAATTCGAGTGTTTATGTATAAGCTTCAACGGCAAATTCGAGTGTTTATTTATTCTATAACTTATTGTTAACATTGACTTTACAAGACCTCTAAATTATTGACACGTGTGGTTGCGAGATTATAGATAATAATAATTTGATTTTAAGAAGTCATTTCATGGCCAGTGACACCTACATTCGTATAGATATTTAAGCTTAGACAACATGAAGGAATATCATGTTTGGAAACTAAATTTTGAAATCAGTGCAATAAAAGAAAAATAAACACAAAAAAGCTGTAAAATAAAAAACAATTTTCAGGTGTTGTAATGAAATCGATAGCTGATAAGTATACAATCTCATGAAATTACAATTGAGTAAGAGTGTATATTAATGTGTAGGCATTAAATGATAATTAAAAATATCTTTTCGCGTCAAGCGGCACATGAAACTAAATTATTTATATGTTATGATTATAAGCAGCAGATGAACTCAGGTGCCGTAATTTTCATAGGAAGGAACTTTCTATAGGTCATGGTAAATACAAGGAGATTTTATTTTCGAATTGAACTGTTATAATGTAACAGTCACATTCCAAACCGCGTAGATTTAAAAAACTGCCTACAAATGAGTTAAGTTATAAATAGCTTTTATACAAATTCAAAATTTGCGGTTACCTCATGGGTTTCAACTTAATGTATGTAAAGGTATTTATACAAATTTACATAATAGGTTTGTTGAATATGTAAATATCTTTCGTGAACTATTTTATCTCAATATGAGTGTCACACTAAGATATTAAGAATATCAGCGTAATAATTTAAAATTGTCGGTTAACCTGTCAGGACTGATAGCTGTTATTAGCGGCAATAACAAGAGTTGAACCGCTTGAACGCCGAGTTCAAGTTTCAGGACGTCTACTTTGAAAAAATAAAATCACAGTACTGTATACACTTTTGTATAAACAAAACTAGGTAAACTAGGTAACCCTGAATACAGTTCATTTTGTACTTTTCTGTATAGGTATGTATCGTTTCAAACAAAGTTAAAATAATACGAGTTATAATAACCTTTTATCCTATAAATGTTTTTATTCACGCCTATGAACGACGCTTTCGTCTCGAGTACTCCTCGCGATTGAGCATTCCAACGACGTATAAATAAAAAAGCATAACTATACTACATAGTTCCATACTATTTCGGCAGTAACAGCATATTGAAAGTTTTTATTCATTTTAATCTTCAGTTCAGCTTCACTACGTCTGCTAAGGCGGTACAATTTGCCGTCCAAATTAAATTTGCCCGACGTCGCAACTGTGTAATAAAATTCGACAAGCCGATATAGGCATATACATAATTAATAAAGTCAGCAAATATTTTCATTTGGTCTTGTTTTATTGACAGCGGGTACTTTGCTTTGCATAACAGGGATCGCGTGGTGTGTAAAATGAGCTATTGTATGACGTGTTCTGGGATCAGTCTGAATTGAAATAAATGAGCGTTCAATCAAATGTTTTTATTGTATTATTGTTTTTTCACCAATTATCGCTATTTTGTCTACAACATATTAGATATTTTAATACTATATCTATATTTCAATTGGAATAAATCACAGGGGCTTTATGAAGGAGATTGTAGAGATTGCTTAAAAGCTCTCGAGCTCGCTTCTCCGTAGAAAAACATGACCGCTTAATGAAACTATTTTTATTTCATGGACTCGAAAAATCAAAATTATTTGTTTTTAAATATATGACAGATGTTTTAAGGGCCAATCAGATGTTTAGTTGTTGTTAGTTCAGTAGGCAAAATAAACGCGAGTAATTTTTTTAACAGTAAACTTATTAGGTATCATTGAGATGATTTGAAGTATAATTAGTTTGTATGAATCATTAGCATTAAATGCTTGTCACGTAGAAACTGTATAGTCATATTGATTACTAAAAATTTTAATCTTTAAACTACATCTATTATTACCCACGCAAAATGTCCAAATAAATTTATTGATTAATATTTTTTCTATTCTTCTTTAAAATCCCTAAACTACACGGAAATGTTCCAAACTCGTTATAACCTCTGCCAGTACGAATGGTGCGTATCTTAAGGTTCTATGTATTGTAATAAAGCTGGACTTCTAACTAATACACACATTCAAACTATTGGGTTTCATTCTCAACTAGGTAGGTAGAGTTACACTTAGATGTTTAAACTGTTTCACTGCGTATGATTAAGTTCCATAAAAGTGAGTGAGTTTGTTGACTGAAACTGATTGTTGATTGACTGCTACTGAACACCATTCTTCTTGCTGTTACTAAGAATTTCTGTCTTAAAGACCAACCAGGTACGTATTACCTATTACTTCAGGTATGTATTTGTTCTACAACCCACACGTAATGGCGTCAAATCTGAAACTTTTTGATGAATTTCTCGGTATTCAGTACGTAAGTTTGAGAGGAAATAAACCGTTCGAACGTGTTATAAACATTAAAGATGATTAACACGATGTTAACTGACAAAAGCTGGGATTGTGCGAAATGTTCACGGAAAATTGCCTGGTTTGTGTAAGATTTATGAAGTTTATTTAAACTGTAAATATACATTCTGCGCTTGTATTAATTGAATAATAATCGCGAAGTAGATCAAGTTAGAATGGTCCATCCATAAATTATAGCACTAGAAGTCAGCTCTTCTTTTTGATAAACGGGAAAAGTCGTATAGGATGTTTTAACGCACATAAGTGTTGCAAGCGTTCATCGGCTGTGTGTCAAAAATTACTGGTCACAAACAAACATGCCTTGTTTGAAAGTGCTTTCCCAGAAACGAACCCGGGGCTATTTCACGAGCGGTGTAACTTTTAAGGTTTCCTTATAGCGAAACCGGTGGTAGCTTTAATTTGTTAACGACAGTTCCGCCCGACTGTTTATGCGAATATTATACGGAAAACACACTTTTATTAACGCAAAAACCAATTAATAACAAACGCATTAACACATTTGCCAAATTGGAATGAGATGTGAATGTGGGCAGAAATAATAAACGTTAAAAAGCGGGAGTTAAAAGCATTGATACTCCGTAAAATTAATTACGCGCATTTAAAGCACTTACTGCGAACGGCCGGATCTTTGGTGGATTCATGTTTGTTGTGTTTTTTTATGTGCTTAATTGCCATCGTCGCATTTTTTATTATATTTTTAACGCGAAACTTATCCATTGATAAGTTTCATTTGGAAACTTGTACTGTTATTCGTACCATGTTGAAACCCAGTTATTGTTTATAAACGAGTACAAAAAAGTTGAACTGATGCGGACATTGGCTTTCATTGCGCTGGATTAGCAAATGAAAAAAATATGCGATTAAAAAATGCTATTAGAAAAAGCATCAGCCGATGACTTTATTTTCAGCAGGTAAATTCATAACCCTATTTGCAGACTAATCGATTTGTTAATTATATACGTAGGAATGGGTTAAGTATATCTGTGGTTACTTTTTGCATTTTCTTTATGACAACATATTAATTATTTCCAGTGCAAAAAAGTAATGCAGATTAATACTATGAGTAATTAAGACATGTTAAAAACTTTAAACATCCGTAACACGCACTTAATAACAAATGTATTTTTTATCGTGTAACATAGTAGAAAATATGTAGATATGCAACACAGTAATTTTATTTTTCTTTTCTTTTTTTTTTTCATTAACCTATATACGCCCACTGCTGAGCACGGGTCTCCTCTACCATTGAGAGGGTGTAGGCCATAGTCCACCACGCTGGCCTAGTGCGGGTTGGCGGACTACACACCTAAGAAATTCCTAAGGACTCTTAGGTGTGCAGGTTTCATCAAGATGTTTTCCTTCACCGTTAAAGCTAGTGACAATTCAATGTGAATACACACATAACTTCGAAAAGTCAGAGGTGTGTGCCTGGGGTTCGAACCCGCGACCGCCGAGATTCTCGACCACGCGCCCAAACCCCGAGGCCATCACTGCTCTCTAATTTTATTACATGTAGGTAACAACATTTTTACGTAAGAAACAAAGATTAACATCCCGAATTATAGGGTAAGTCTACGTAAAGTTTGCATATGCGGATCACGATAACTCTTACTTTGAGGCAGATGTTTTGCGTAAGTAAACCTCGCTACGTGCGACTCGCGACCAACGCAAATATATCACAGTAATATGGCGCTCCCGTTTTCCTACTATTCCTTCATTTCCATGAGTTTTCCTCATCGTGCTGAAATGTTACATACACTGTGCTTTGAGTTGTAAAAATTATTTACATTTACCTAAACAGAATTCAAGCTAAATCGAAATCGACAATAAGAATAGCCGATTAGTTCTCGGTATTTACAGTTACAATTTAGGCTAACATAATCTAACCATTATTATAATTTTCATATAATGCTCAGCGTTTATTACAAAGTAGCTTTGTGCTCACAGATTTAAATGTTCCTTAAAAAAAATGCGATCATTGCTTTATTTATTTCAATACATTATTATTTGATCGAGTATAAGAAGTAGGTAGGTACTACTCCACATGTGACGTGTAGAAGACAAATCAATTGCAACCAAGTTTTTATTCATTGAACATTCATCTAATCATTACATTACCTACATACATTGCGGTCAAGTTCTGAGATATAAATAATTATTATATTTTTTTTAATACAAAAATGTATCTACTATAACAAATTACCGTGAAATACATTGTACTTGTTATATTTTTCTTATTCATGTATTGATATTGAAATATTATTTTTTAGCGTGAATGTACTTACTGAAGTTATTAATTTTTTTTAAGTAATTATTACATAATGGTTAGATTTATACATATGTTCACTGATTATTGCTCGTAAATTCATTAGGAAATTTTACCTGTGGAGAACAAATTACGTATACTAAGTTACTAATTAATTGTTTATTTGTTTACGCGAGTGCGTATATTTGAATACGTTTTTAAGAAAAAAGATCTAAAATAAACATGAAATAGTAAATATTTCTTTTCCCTACTACCTGTGCATGTCTTACACTTGGTATTGCGATACACTGTGTGGTTATTAAGAGCAACTTGAAAACACTAGGCATTTTGTATTTTCCTCTCCGAATATTTCTTTTGTTCGTGGCATGCATTAACGGTCACTTTCAGGGATCTTTTATGTTGCAAGTCATTCAGGCAGCTGGGACCCTGTCCTGATACTATCTAGACTCGTGTACAATGTACGTAGGCGATTTTGTAAAGGCCAAGAACTCATTTTAATTGACGTCTTTTTAATTTCCTACACATTGTACATTCAATTATTTCCCTTTTTGTTACGCTAACATTGTAAAGAAATTGCTCTATAAAGCTGAAATGGTTATAGTTAAGTTTATCTATACTAACCTTATAAATGCGAAGTAATTTTGTCTAATTATTACGCTTTAGCGCTTAGTGCGATTGATTAATTTGTAGAATAGTTGGTTTGGAAATATATAAGATATTGATAAAGGACATGTGACAGGTGTTCTTTACATAAAAATGTGTTCAGCTGAAGCAAGGTCCAACCGTTATTAGTGAGAAACTTGATATATTGAGCTTTAACTATTTTTTTCCATTGAGTAACATTGATGATATTTTGTCATAACTACCAAGGCAACAGAACGACCGTGGAGGGATGTAATAAAATAAGTCCGAATTGAGATCACCCACTTACCGACTTTATCTATGTAGGTCCTAAATGTGATAGGCATTCAAACGATCGCTTTATCACGCGTAGCACGCGTTCGAATTAGATTTTTAATCGAGAACATATGTCAGACAGTAGTAAGCCTTTTTTATCGAGTCCTGTGCTTCTTAAATTATCTACAGCAGATAAAATGTAAATTGTGTAATTTGTTTGCCCTGATCTGACACAATACTTCGAAAACATAAAAACCAATTATAAAAATATGTTATTAATTGTAAAATATATCGTAGTAACACTATACTACTACTAAAGCAATTTAATTTAATATTTTCCTATTTGTATAAATACTTTAGAAAAAGAAAATGGCCACATAAAATTCACGTTAGGTTTATAAACAACCTGTCACGAATTACCTTCTAGATTTCGCTTTGTTTTGAAAACATTTCAATTTACATCAACTGGGTTTATTCAAAACTATCCGTCTAACACGAGGAGCGGCGGCAATGCATCAAATCCCGCTGAATCAAGATGGTGGCCATAAAAAGTATTATGAATTCTGAACTCGCGCCGAAGTGCCAAATCCCTGACAAGAGGCGAATTTTAAACAACACAAGAGTTATTGATAGTTGAATTCGTGTCGTGTTGTTAACTATATTATGTTAAACGGTATTCCGTGTGGGATTATTTTAAAACGACTTTATTTTACGCGTTTTTTATTGCATAACATTGTACTGAGAATTATAAATGTAGCTATTTTGACTACATGGTTCATTATTCGTCTAATTGAGAAAACTATAAATTTTTATTCAGATCCATTGGCCTTCGATTGGAAGTTCTTTCATCAATTAAAGTAAATCAAATGATGTGTTACATCAATAAAATTAACGCAAGATGTATAAAAATATCCTACCCTATCTACGGACCGACGTTATAAGCGCAGCAGATGGTAATTACAGCTACTTATTTTATCTTTTACATTCATACATAACTCCTACAAAACCCAAGTTGTTTGAACACAAGTAGATAATTAAAATTTTATTATAATACGCTTAACGCATTCTTGTAAAAGAAATTTCTGTTATCAGTTGCAAACTAAGCCAATTATGCTATTAAAGTGAATAAAATGTTTAAATAGTAATAATGTGCACGGGAACAAAAGGAGGTTTTCCAAGACAAAAAGCACTCGGAATGAACTTAAGTACGTAAAGGGATTGCTGCGGGTGCAATGAGCTCGCAAGTCACGTCAAACGACGGGAAAAGCGAAGCATTTTTTCTTTAGCTACAATTTCTCCCCTCTTGCTTATTCGAATAAACATTTTTTCAGCCCACACGGCGCGTCTTGTCGAAGATTCATCTGAAACTAGACTAGACCACATGCTTAATTCAACCACCAATAGAAATAAAGTCCCATGCCAAACCTTGGGGTTTATACTACAACTCACTTGAAGCAATATTATGGATCGCTAAGATGACCACAGGTTATAAGAAACATGCAGTCAAGCAAATGTTGCAGGAAGCATTTGGCTAAAGAAATGTATAATTATAGTAGTGTGTACAATTGCTCTATCACACATTTGTAAGTCAATATGAAAGAAAAACATAACCTTGCAAACAGTTCTATAAGCTTTTAAAGCTGAAAGGATTTAAAAAATTCACGTCGCCTAGTATACGTTCAAGCCTTCAAATATTTATCTGCTAAATAATATAACTAACAATAATTACGACCTTTAAATCGAGGAAATAAGAATCACAAACAAAATCCAAGTTCGCAATTACGCAATTCGTGTTTATAATGTAAACACATTTTTTGCTCAATTTTACAATGTGCGTGACGATTGTCATGTGACTGCATTATAATTTCGGTGTTCAAGTTCACGCTCGTTATTTAATCGCTTATTAACTTCGCTTAGTATTTGACATAAATTACGTCGGGATATTCCTTCATTGTTGTTAGTGCTTTGGCTAGTAACTCAGAAGTCTTGGAATTGTTCCTCGCATTAAGTCGAATAATATTTGTGTGAGCAGTGAACATTTTATCCGCTAGCTGCGTAACGCGTGGTAGAAGAGCTCTGCATCCTTTCTAATACTAATGATTACTCGACTAATTGCATTGTATGAAAAAAAAAGAAAATTCCAGCTTTGGAGGATTAAGATGGCAATCAATACGTCTAGTGTGAGAGATATTTAATTAATATTGTTTACGCAGATAACGAAAGCAACCTTTGATATTTTCCTTAAAACTTCCTGCCCGCGATTGTTTCTGCGATAACTTCGTAGCAGATCTAGACGTTAATCGTGTGTGATAAAAAGCATTTTATAAGTAATAAAATAAGTCTTTTTCAAAATATTTTAGACACGTAATAGTTATTTAATAAATGTATTTACTAAACATGCACACCATGTTACGAGTGTGCTAAAATTTAGTTAAAATCTTCCAACTGTTTAGCCTTATTGGATGACATTCATCAAAACACATGAACCCATCATATTAATATCTTTAGTAGAATTTAACAAGCGATGCACGACAATAAAAGAAAATACTTAACATTTTCACAGCGTGGGCGGTCTTGTGTACTTGAAACTGTTATATTTCTTGTATTAAAAGAGTCAGCGGTTTGAGTGTCCTTCAAACATCTTTGGGTGGTAGCCAACCCGCACCCCGGTGAAGCAAACAAGACCATGGTGAGACAGACAGACACCTGTTCCTATTAGGTTGTGCGGCCCTGGTAAGGCGCCAAATACTCCCCTCAATTCTGGGAAAATTCTACGTAAAATTCCAACATTAGTACGAACAAAATGAGTGAGATCTCTTTTCGAGTTTAATTAAGTCGAAAGTTCGCATCCAAAGAATAATGTTTTAAGAAAATTATAATTAGTATGGACTATGGACCATTCTGTGATGTCGTTTTATGCGGATATTTACACCAGTTTATATGTCAAATTGTTGCTTTTGTTAAGTAAAGATTAAGAGAATATTAGCAAGATTAGCACGCTGAAGTGGAAATGGGTCGGCCATGTCTGCCGAAGGTCGGACGGCCGGTGGAGCAGACAAGTGTTGGAGTGGAGACCGCGTTTAGGCAGACGTTGTGTAGGACGTCCTGCAGCACGATGGTCCGACGACTTGAGAAAGGTGGCGGGTAACGGATGGATGAGGGCTGAAAAAATGAGCTGAGGATGGATGAGGGATGGAGAAGACCGGGATGGTTGGCGCTTTCTTGGGGAGGCCTACGTTCAGCAGTGGACGGCGATAGGCTGAGTATATAAGAGAATATTATTCAGAATTTTGTAACTCAAACTGGGCTTTTAAGCTTCTATCAAAATATCACAACAGCTTTAAACCATTCTATTTGCCGAAGATTTAGATTTAGTAATAGAATGAGGGCAAAGGAAAATAGCATTATATGTATAAAATAATTCAAACATTAAGCTATATTTTAGAAATGTGTTGTGTTCGCCAGCCCTAGCCGCCACTCACCGCTCGGTTAACACGTTGTTCGCGATACCCTTAGATTCACAACGTTATAAATAGTAATATAATTTAATAAACTACAGTTGAGTGTGGTTAATATGCTAATTTTACGGTCTACAGCTGCATGTAGTTATCGCGTCTGGTTCACTTGGCAATTTATTATGGCGTGATTTTAAAAAATACGCCAGTCTCAATACAGACAATAAATAATTACACTTTACGCTAGATAATTCTTTAAAATACTGGCAACTCAACTATAATTTTGCGAAAATAATAAACTTTTAAGTGTTGAGTAAGTTTTGAAAATTTTAATTTTAAATATCGACAATAGAAGTTCTCTGTTCAGAAATGAAATATTAGCAACAAAATTAGGAAAACGTAATTAATTGCAGCACGATAAAGACGTTAAGACGTCTTTAAGGAAGTGTTAATTTCCGTATTCAAGATCACGCCAATAGTTACACTAATATAAAACATAACATCATAGAAGGCGAGACCGCAAACGAATTACGCTGACATGAATTTAGATACGGACATGAATTGAATTGAGCATATCGATTAGGGCACTCGTGTTGATTGTTATTGAGCTTCCGAGCCCGCTGTTATTGCAGCGCGGCTCGCGTTGTGCAGATAAATATTTTATAAGGCGGCGCAACCTCAACGGCGCTTTCACAGGCGCTTATTACATATTTAACTTTGACGACGTTTCTTTGAACATGCCATGTCAAAGGCACGCGCGGGGCAATTATTGAGTGTTTAAAGGGAAACAGACATTACCCTGTGCTGACAAACACGTGCGCAAAGATTATATCAATTGTGCGATTCCATAATTCCTGGAATGATTAATGGATTTGTGTTGTCATTTGAGTGATTCCGGTTATGATTTAAAGTTGAGTTTAAGATTATGTTTTGATAGTCTTCTTCGAATTATCTTAGTATAGGGCGCTATTGAAAACCTACTAGCATAGAGATATTAAGAGACTTTAGAGCTGCTGATTTTTGAATTGTAAAAAAAAAAATGGTTTTAGCCAGACTTCATGTTACAATGACCTTGATGTTCAATTTTTGATAGCCTGTATTTGTGTCATTACTCACGAATATTTGTAATTGTTTGATATGATCAATCTTCTTAAATGTATTTTGATGAGTCATAGTCGTTTAATACATGCTTTACTAATTTGAATAGATAATATTTATAATGTTTGTATATTCATGTAATAGATATTATCAGACTGTAAATAATTTTTGCCCAGGAATCGAGCCCCTGGTTGCTCGTTAAAAGCGTCAGCCTCCAAGAAACTGCGTAAGCGCAGTGCTGCTGAAGTTCTTTCATTGTTTTACAAAAATCCTATAGTTAGTAGTTTATACTAATATAAGCAACATAATTTTTTTATTTAAATTTACTACTTTAATTTCCATAAATTTAATATCCGATAATATCTTAACCGAACCATAATTTTAAACAATCGAGAATATTGCTAATAATACAGGAATTTAAATCGGCGTATAAATAAACAATGGCTTATGTTATAACATAACCAACTTTAATTAATATTCCGTTCCATAAAAAAACACATTAGCATAATGTTAACTAGCAAACACGTCTATATATAAGTGTTTAAATAAATAAAAAACTTGATATTTAAACTTATAGTTTTCCCTGTTATAATGCGCAGTTTTTAATTATTAATCATTTGTATTCACAGCATTGTTAACTGATAACGGACGCATGAAACAAACCTACATAAATTCACGCCACAAAATGATCACGCAAACAATTGCAAAAATAAAAACACTCGACTTACTTGCGAATATCGTCTTCCTCATGCCAGTATTATCACTCACAACATGGAGGTAAATTTATTAGAGTTACGCGTCCGAGCGGGACAGCTGGGTGGCGCAAAAGTAAAGACTATCAGAAGGCATTTAGCGCGCATATCAAGATATCACAGCGATGATAAATGCGAGGTCGAGTTTGCCTTTTCGCGAGGTCCCCGCGCGGCCTTCGCAAAAATTTGCACAATTTACATAACGCACAGGTACACTATTTACATTGTGTCGTGTGCGGATATTGATAATTTGAATTAAGATAAGAGCCGTGAGATCACCGCGCCACAACACACAACACCGCACACTAGGAAGTAATCAAACTCGCATGTCAATTTTAAACTCGGCATATAAATTTGTTTGGTCGCGTTTGTTCGGTGGCGGAAGAGTTGAAACGGACGAGGATGCTTTAAAATAATTTAATGGCCAATTATAAAAATACTAATAATTAATTAGGAAGCCTATTGACGTAGCACAGTTGAGTAATACGTATTGGGAAACTCGCACAGCGAACGAACCACATAATGGTATTACTATAACATGTCTCTCTAAATGTCACGACCTAAAATATCCACACTCCGTGACGTAAATGTTTCCTTTTTGTGCTACACCCGATACATTCCAAATATAGTATGTAACTAACCTCAATGCTTTGTGACAGATAATGTATTTTTTAAAAACAGAATTTGTCACAGCTGAAAAGCTTTAGGTATTATGAGAATGAGCAACCGATTTCTCTAATTAAACCTCTTTGGTATAACAATGCCAATAAAATTCTTTATATGGGACATATGTCCAGATAAGCGGTGACCACAAAGTAGTTTATTATAATTATACTCAGACGGCACCAAAAATAGATATTTTAGTTAGATGAACTATAAAACCCCGACACGATTTCGTAGCGTACTCGTAAAACGTACCGTGGGTGGCGATTGCCTCGTCAGAGCATAGGGATGTGCCGCTTGGCAGCTAATAATGTCGATAATCAATCGAGAAAGTGCCGCCCACCACACCGAAATAATAGTTAGCGGGGCCGATTAAACACATTAAACTATATTGTAGTTGGAATAGGGACGAGTTACATTGGACGTCCACATGCGCCCCTTTGAATATCGCGTGCGGGCAACGATGCGGGCCAATAATATAATTTATGAATTATTTGATGATAAAGTAAGAACAGAAAGAGCAGACAGTGCAGTCGCAGACGAGTTTACCGAGGGTGGGAAGCGGTGCGTACTTCCTCTCCACCAAGTAGGGTTGGCGTATGAAAGTCGAAATTTAATTACACTCAATTTACCGGAGCAATCAGTAAGTGGGAACGTTTGGCTGGCTGTAAATGATGTCGTTAATATAGACGCGAGACACATTGAGATGTGGGGAAACATGACACGTATTGCGTTTGAAGGTCGGCGAAACGCAATCAACAGTGTTTACATTGAAACGTGAAAGGACGTAGTGGAATTAAATCGTAATTTCGTGTGTGACTTTCAAGCACAAACGTTAACAACAATTCAAATAGAGTTGCGTTCGGTGCCAATGAACACAATAACTTATCACCTTCGCGGGCACGATTTATTCATTGAGCATTGATCTGCGATAATCGTATGTACAACAAGGAAAGAGGAAACAGGAAAACTGTATGAAAACGTCCAACGAATTTGAAATTTAAGTCGCCAACCGCTGCGAGCGTATTAAGTTTTAAACAAATAAATGTTGTCCGCAAACATAGGGGTAAGATATTTATTGTCTGTTTTTATATTTGTGAATAATGTAGTGCGGGAGAGGTGCGGAGGTGCGGGAGTGACGCGGGAGTGCGGCGGGAGATGCGGGCCGGGCGGCGTGCGCGTGCCGGCTCGGAACGACCCGCTGACCCACTATCGTACCCACTTGATTATTGCACAGAGGATTCAATTGGACAAAGGCTGAAAACACGGTTAATGTCATTATATTCGCAGCGTTCCGTTACACAGCCGGTGACGTTAAATTATGCAGATTGTTTTCCGTAATTTGCAGCCGTTCGCTAAAGTTTTAAGTGAATGAGAAAGGTCAAGGTTTCCAGTTAATTCGAGTGGACTCACCGTAAGGCGATATATGAGCGGTAGCGTCACATAAACTGCACGCTGAGGTCGGCTTACCTGAAACAAAAAGTGACTTTGTTAACAACTTCGTAGATTACGAGCTCGCATGAAACACCATTAAATATTGTAATTAATTCTTAATAGAACAATAAAGGTGTGCAAGATCAGTGTCTGGCGCTCGGTGCTCGCCGCTCGCCGCGACCGTACAGTAAATAACGTGTGCGGTGTGACATCTACAACTTGTTCACGATAATTACCCGGCCATTATCATAACGAGTATTTGTTGTATTTTTAACTGAGTTTATTTAAAGCCACGCTATAAATATGATACTAAGAACTACGGCACAGAATTAAAACTTGCTCGGTTAAATGGCATTATCATCGCATAAAACAGTAGTTGTAAAGGAGACAAATAAAAGCAAAATTTCGCCCGAATGTACAACTAAGCATCAAAAAATCTTTTGATTTCATAAAATAATGAACAGAGCGCGTTGGTTTTTAATTAAAACATCGATTAATCATTATAAGTGGGCACAGATATCGCGGAATGTTTACGATATCGATAATTCATGGGCGCCGCTGCAATAGCCGCCGCAGTCGGCACACTAAATAAATAATTCATTTATACTAGTGCGCACACATACCAAAGCGCAAATGAAACCTTTTTTTACCACCCCAAAATAGCTTTGTTCACTTAAATACACCCGCGCTATGAACACTTTCACAGACGCGATTGGATTTAAATTGGAGTTTTTACACTGCGCTGTCATAATCATTGTAAAGTTTAAAAATAGAATGTTTTCTTGATTGTTAACCGTTGAATAATATAGATAATGTAGTTTATTTCATAATCTTACTTCAGACTTAGTTACATTATTTCTACTTATAGATTGCAATGACGCGATAATATTTGATCATGCATAGATATTCTAGTTAAAAAAAAACAATTGATAATCTACCATCATAAAAAAGTTTTAGTTTACATGAAGGAATCCTACGTGTCTGGTACTGAGTGGATGGTAAGAGTTGCGTCTTACAAACACTCGTGCGCTACACGAAAATATTTAAAAAAGCGTATGCGTTACGCGCCGCCTGGAGTATTTTATTTTTACGCTCGGGTAGAGGGGGGTGAGGCACGAAGGGTCCCCGCTCCACTGATTATTGTTTTACTTAACTTTTTATAGCCCATTGCGGGGCTACTTTCCGTGCCGAGTCGGTAGGGTTAGATTGGTTAACTGCGGGTTAACCTCGCATCTTATACATTTTAATACGCTTAAGTGATTCTTTTTATTCATCATACATACACAAATTTAAAGAATATATATGTGCACTAAAACATTTATCCTTTGATCCTGTTTTTAAAGCGCTAAATCAGCAATTCCAGATAAAATCAAGCTTCATATTATCAACAAAATTTTCTACATAAAATACCAAAAAAATCACAAAAGCACACAACTAATAACCCAACAAAACTAACTCTTAAATTAAGAAATACTAGAAATTAAGTGAAACTGTATCAACAGATAATCCTAGAGTGATCGAGAACGTTCCCGAAGTGACGCGAAGTGGCTCACAGTTTCTCCGACTCGCCGCGGTGTCTCGTAAAGCAAAACAAACGGTAGCGCGCTACAAAGGCGGACTTAACTTGGAGAGCGAAGCTTACTGTTCACTTCGCTTGTATTAAATATGTTCTCCGGTGTTCGGCGCACTTTCATTTTACAATATGCTTTTGAAAAATCGATGATATCGTGAGACGTATGATATTTTAAACAATAGACGACATTTTTACTCGACTTGTATGAACACGAGAATGATTTCGTTGCTCACTAGACTAAAGCCGGGAAAACTAGGAGAGTAAGAGATGTGCAAATATTGAAATAACAGATACAAAAAACGGGGCTATAATTTTTTTCATCTCTTTTGTATTTGTAGGTATGAAATTTTAGGATTATAACAACAACAACATACCTTACGCCTATATTCCCCGAAGGGGTAGGCAGAGACGCATTTCTGCACCCACATTTCGCCAGGTATGTAACAGTTCCACGTAATAGGGGGCGAGCCTATTGCCGTTTTTCGGGCACATTTCCAGACTGAGAATTTCCTAATGGAAAAACCCAATAACACTTTGCCCGACCCGGAAATTGAACCCAGGACCTCTAGATCGCACGGCACATGCTTGTACCGCGAGACCACGAGGCAGTAGGATTATAATTCATTTGAAAACAGAATCCAGATAACATGATTTTTTTCAAACAGAAAAGACAAAAAAAAGGAAAACAATTGAGAATCAAATCTTTGTCTAATTTCGGAGTGGTGGTTAGGATTTAAAATTGTAGTAAATTCATCGCTGCTGCAATTTGATATTCATGATTTTGATGCGTTGTCTTTTAAAGTTTAGAACTTTTACAAACTTTGTTAAATTACATGGAAACATTCAGAAATTAGCTCTTCCAACTTATATTGATGGCAGTTGTAAGGTAATATTATTTAATCAGGGTATAAAATATGTACTACATAAATCGCATACTTTCGATTGTAGCATTCATTATAATAATACACGGGATGTATTTAATATTTGACAGTTACAGTATCTGTTTCATATTTGACTTTATAAAAATTCGCATCCAGAACAGGGATTATTAAAGCTGCTATACCGATGAATCACAACATAAAAATCGCAATAAATTTAATCGCACTTCAATGTGACTCACGTAAGTACAACATAAAACATTTCAATATCAACACCAATTTTGAGATTGTTTTAATGACAATCCAGTGAGACATGTGAGGCACCGAAAAGCCCCAATGTTTTATGAGTCACTCGTTCGAGTTTAGGGGGCGCGGGGACCCACGCTCGTGAAGTCATCGGCGTAAACATCAGCACTCGATTTAAGTACCTTATCGATTACAATGAGTGCGTTAATGACTTCAACAGAGCGTCCTTTATTTTTAACAAGAAACTGACATTAAAAATCCTTACGACTTGACAACGTTTGGACGATTAGAGTTGATGAAAGCACCGTTATGAAGGGTAAGGAATCACGGGAATTACGCATATACATCTGTATTTTTTAAACATTGTTTTGAATTCCTGAGTACGGAAGAGAAAGCGAGACTAAACTTACGTTCTTTAAGAGGGATGTTATGTGATGATAGATGTAAAACTCTTTAACATAAGCACTTACATATTTCAATTAAAAAAATATTGCCTTAACATTATTTAATAGAAAAAATCCTAATGCTGGATGCGTTACAGATGCAGACAGATCGCAAGTACAATATGTAGAAGAGACAACAGTCGTTTGGAATTGATCCGGATTTGCTCACGGATCTGTTCGAGGTCGGCGCTGTCGTGCCTGGGCTGGTTATAATTCGCGATAACATTGGAATAAACCTAGATAACATGATGCATAGTGCTTGTAACGCGCCTACCACTCACAATAATCCCGACATGCAAATTTCCATGCATATTCATTCATATCTATCCAATTACGCCAGTTTTAATGCTACGATTTTCTTACAAATGATCGCTTTATCATTCACTAATAATCGGAATTAAAATTTAATTATGATTAAAGATATCATATCTCTATCGCGATCGAATTTAATTTCTATCTGATTTGTTAATAGTATGCTAAAGTGACAGTTTAACTTGTGGAACAAATTTATTTCTATCAAACATCTAATGATTGAATTTATGTTTGTACGAGGTATATCTTGATTGATTTTTCTTGCATGTTTATAAAACTGTTGGCTAATTGAAGTAGACGGGGAAGCAAAATATATTTTGAAAAGTTTGCCGGCATGTATTGAAAATGTTTCCACATAAAGACATAGTCAAATCGCATACAAACAACGATTTTTTAAAGCTATTGATACGTCTCTCTATATGCCGTTGGAATCATTTATGCTGATTTAAGAAATAAAAAAGCATTTTAAGTAAAGCAGTGGGACGTATTTTCTTTACAAATATTTTTTTTGGTGCAGAAACAACGAACCTATGGAAGCGTCCGAGCCCACGAATGATAAAGTTACAACCGACATGTGCGGGATTACGTCGACGTTGGGACAGAAAACTTGAAAATATTAAGTAAGTAGTAAGTAAGTATAAGTTTATTTTTAGATAGTTGTGAATAGTTTGGTTATTTAATTTTTAATTGTTTGTTGTACTGTTATGTGTTTTTTTTTATATATTTTATTAATAGTTGTAAGTTCGTGTTATTTTTACAATGTTAGTGTTCTGGTTAAGACTGTCAGCTTACATTAACAAATACATAAATAAATAAAAAGAGAATTATGTTGTATCAAAGGAGCGATCTAATTGCAATTGACAGAAGTCAGGGACGACAAATAAATCCATCTTTACAACTTGTTCAGTAAATTTCGATGTACGAAAGCTTCTTAAAGATAGCCTTAATACCTATCACGTGGTGTGATATCAGTAAATATTTTATTATTGGCGCCGAATTTACAACCTCTAAAGTTATCAAAAACAATCGGCGATGCGATAAATTGCGTATTTTTACATACACAATCAAAGTTCATCTGGCATTGCGCACGTCCTTGCGAGCTTATCTCGCTGACCTGCCGAAAGGATTTCGATGGAGTTATCAGTTAATTTAAATGCGCGTTAAATATATGAAATAGCTATTAACTCGACTTTGCTCGGGTTCATTTGATATTGCTCAAAAAGCTTCTTTTTAAAAATGTATAAAAAAAATTAAGGAGTTTAAACCTAAAAAATATATAAATATGTTTTTTAACAACTCACTTAATGAGACTTGTAAAGTTTACCGAACTAAACATAAAGCCTACAAATAGTACGTGACTGTCAGACAAAAAGTCAATTATCAAACATTACGCAGTTAAGTTAGTTTCTAGATTAGTTCCACAACATTTTCCTTTTAGCTATCTGCATATCTGTTGTTCCACTTATATCCTTTACCCGTACAATAGTTCCTCTCTGCTGTAACAAAGAAGCATTGACGCAAAGTACACCGCGCTCTATTCGAACACATGCATATTATTTGTCTTGTATTGTATTTACGTAAGTTACTTGACACAAAAACTGTTATTATATTTCATTTACTTTACACCATACATTACAATATACAATTTAGTAGTCCCTTTATACTACTGGCAATATAAAGCATATATTTAGGAGAATCTCTTTTGATTTTCAATTGTGTTACTACCCACTCAAACCTACACATCTCTATTGGCTGGATAGAGTCCTATTATTCGGAACTGAAGTTATAAAAAAATCGAATTTGTGTAGGTTAAGTGTTTATATTTAAAGATCACAAACTGTATGTATTTACCTCTGATTAAAAAAAATACATTAAATAGATTTGGACCATATTTTTAATAACGTGTGAAAATTATTTGTTTTTGTAATTTAGCAATACATATTAGCCGCAATTTTAATCCCATAGAGAAAAATCAAGAAATTTAATTCCGAACTCAAATTGCATTAGTAGTTAAGTTGGTTGCTTGGATGATTGGTTGCCTATAAAACTTAATTTCCAAGTTCGTTTAAAAATTGATGATATTATAATTATGGCGCATTATCGTCTGAGAGCAGCCGTGAATAAATACTTGTTTACGCAACACATAATCGGTTTCTTGTACGCTCTAATTGCCGATTGTAACGTAAGACAAATGATTCAATCAAGTGTGGTCTGGCGCTTCAGCTCATCGCTTTACAATAATAAGGTGCCACCTTGGAAACTATTTGGCACGTTTATATTATACTTGAGCTAAATACCCTCTTCAGTGTGCTGAGTAAAGAACTCGTTTAAAATTATGTTAGAAAAAAACGTGGGATCTTATAAAAATGTCTTCATGGAGGACAAAAAATGTTTGACGTTTTATTCTTTGTGAGTCATTGTATTACGAGCCCATCCATCGGTGCACTCACGGCCGCTAACCAACTACTTTTAGTATTCTCAAGATTTTTAAAATTCTCGCACAAAATACATTTTAAAACTATCTCGTGTAAATGGATTGTCGCGTGAAATATCTTTTCCGTTTACGTGTTATGAAATATAAACGAGGATAAGCACAGTTTTATATTCATAGAAGAGCATAATTTATGCATGACATATTTTGCGATAACTTGAACTCTGTCAATAGACGTTACAGGAAAGATCTTTGCGAGTCTAACAAGGTTATAAGACATTTTATTAGGCCAGTTTGGAATG
The DNA here is from genome assembly GCA_030295005.1 of Cephonodes hylas. NCBI lineage: Eukaryota > Metazoa > Arthropoda > Insecta > Lepidoptera > Sphingidae > Cephonodes > Cephonodes hylas. The sequence goes on along the minus strand of AP025374.1, from coordinate 7,101,010 downwards.
ATCTGTTCAAGACATACTCCGTAGTTCAACATTTATTTAGTATCTAGTTTTCAAACTAATTTCGTTGCCAGAATTTGTCATATCTATACGATACGCTCCAAGAGTAATTTATGATAGAGTACTAAAGTTAATGTAATACAGCTAAAAGCGTCTAAGGTAAAGTTGTAAGTGTAAAATCGTGTAACCACATTGGAACGTGCAGTCTAGCTTATCGTAACTAGCTCATTATAAATTGACTCGGCGGATATTTATTTTATCAATAAACATTGGTATTAATACAGCGTAAGTTATAAGTGGGAGTCAAGGGCTGAGTAGTTAGTGCGCGTGGATTGTGGGGGATGCGATGTAAGGCATGTGCACGATACTCACCGACCGCGCTGGCGTAGTAATCGTGAAGCGTATACAATGGATAGTCACCTAATTTGAACAGGTACGCTGAGAGCAGCACCGCGTCGTGCCTCGGGTCCATGTGTCCAGGGTGATGGGTCGCAGGCCTCATCAACGAAGATATAGAAAAGTCCGTAGTAGTCTGTCCAGGATTACCCCAACCGTTTACACTGCACAGTTTGCACTCCTCCTTCATATTTCCACTAACACTAATATAAATATCCCTATACAATATCCGTTTTTTTTTGTACTCGGTTTGTACTCGGCACTAGTAAATCACATATAAAAATATCCGTGGGCTTGCTCGCACATCACAGAAGGTATCACAGCAGCGTTCGGCGGCGGCGTCTGCAATTCGTTCAACATCATGAAGACAAACTCGCCCTCGCTAAGCCCGAGATCAGGCTGCCGATACACAGCATTAGCCAATTATGAGAAAACGAGAGCGAGTTTGAGCTTCTCGGTAGTGTCCCAAAGATTCTAATTTGTGTTTCCGAGAAGAGAAATCGGAGCAAGCTGTTTACCGTCACATGCAAATCGCACGTCACATTTATTACAATCGCCAACAGTGTTATTGATGTATATTTTACAATTTTGACATTTAACTAATCGTATTGCCGGCTGCATACAATATTTCACACGATCGTTTCTATTGCACAGTGCACGCGTAATGATATAAAATAATATTTGCGCGCATTATTTGTGTCTGCCGTCACACACTGTCGGATCCATCATCACTTGTCTCTCGATCTGTGACCTTTCGGTTTCACATCACATCATTGAAATGTCACCTCACGAAATGAACCGATTCCATAAACTGGTTTTGTAATCGATTGCAAACTTGTACAAATATAAAACCGAGTCTCTCGCGAAGGGATAACACATAAACAGATTGTCAAAGTTCACGGCCGTAAATTTTCGTAGATGTACCGAAGTGGGGACGTTTGACACACTTTAAACTAGCTCGTTACATACGCTTGTGGATACACACATCATTAGCAGTTTTGTGAAGCTCATTAAACGAGTTATAACGCGGCCCGGGAAACATTTGTGGAGTTTGTTTATTAAGAGTTGGCGGCGATTATGCTTGTGATGGTAAACAAACGTCAAAACGTAGCTCGGCGTGGTGTAGGCGAGCGCTGCATTGCGGCGCTGTGGTGGTGCGGCCGTGTGGCGGGTCACAGTGCAATGCCGGCCGACTATTTTACTTACTAGCGATGCGCTTTTGTTTCCCAACGTCTAATTCAACCGAGCGGCTAATCAACTTTCTGTCATCACAGCATTGGTCGATTTTAACTACGTAGTTTAATGAGTTTACTCCACGCGCCTGTCGCTGTTCCCGAGACAACCTTGACGTCAGCTTTGCCGGTTTGTTCTCGATACAATTTCAAAATAGAACGTATTTTTCCTTTGAAATAGTTACGCTCGACAATAACCCATTTAAAATGTCATCCGCGCTTCTTTTGCATGCAGCTATTGCAATGTTATATGGTTTGTGACATGAACCATAATCTCCGACATCTATCTACTAATCCGAGGATAGTAAATTCGAAACATTTCTAGTATTTATTACGAAAGATCTCAAAAGAAAATTCGAGTGAATCTTATTTTTAAAGAGAACGATAATTCATTATTACTTGTTTACGTTAAAATGTTTGTATAGAAGCATCGGCTTTTGGTTGTATCCCATTATAAAATACCATTGGATAGTTTTGTATCTTGACAAACGTGCATACATTATTTTGGTTTGTTCGCGCGCTGTAGTTTCCTTTATATTTCGTTAACCAATGGTTACGTACGCGGAATAGCGTCGCAATATGCACATGGCCTTGAGTCTACCAGTAAACAAATGTCACGTGTGCGCCTCAGTAGGTACGAATTAAAAATCGGTGCTCGCGATCTCTTTTCTTCAGCGATGTGTTTGTGCTTGCAGTAGGTAATTACGTCATAGCATTTCGAATAATTACTTATCTGCGTTTTAATCGACTTCATGTTGATATCAAATTTTGTATAATAATAATGTAAAGTTGCATTCCTCTTCTATTTATCGTTATAACAATTTCTATTCACGTGGAGCTTTCGAGATCAAACCAAGTCTACATTGGGTTACACGTTTTTTTGTAGAATCTTCCGGCACTTCCAAAAGTTAGAAAAAACTGCCTTAATAATAGGTGTGTGGGCACGTGCGCTCGCGGCGCAGGCAGCTGCTGTGACAGATGTTGTGGACGGAAGGTACACCCCACCCCGCACCCCGCGCGCCCCCTGCGTCTCCATCGCGCCCTTGCTACCTGCCCCACCTGACTCCTAGTCACAATCTACTTTATACATCTGAGACACTTAAATATTATTGTTACATAAAGCTATATTTTTATTCCAATAGTCATAACGGAAAATCTAACGCATACTGGACAAAAAGTACCATTCCTAAGTTTGAGTATTAGCAAATGGCAAGAATGCCGTAAATATTTGGCAGTGTTTTCTGGACATCACCCAATAAGACGATCATTTTATAAAGATTAAATAAATATTAAGTAACACTTAGCTTGGACAATAAAGTTCTGCCGGGAGTGGCGGCGGTCGTGTTCACTCAGTGTACCAGTGTTTAGCACTAGTTATTATAACTATGGTGGTTAAATTCTTTTGGCAGATACTGTTGGCGACCACCCAGGGACATCAGCGTTTTCTGATGCAGTTTTATTGCTCCTTCTTGACGTGTACCACTGCTCAATACGTTTGTATTATATTTGTTTTCAATATCGATGTCCAGGTCAGAGAATTCGTTTAAATGATTACTCGCATGAAAGGGCAGTTCCCTACGATGCAGTTGGCAACGGATACTGGCGCGAGCCCAATTTGTTCCGAATATGGTTTGCAGCACTTTACTAGCGCACACCGCCGGTGGATTTACTATTATGATGGATTGTTTGTTAACTGCGGTTTGAGGTATTCTAATGGAAACTAATAGCTGTTTGGTCACGATTTGCGATAACAACTCGCGAGCGCGTTATGTTTCCAATCTACGTGTATTTAGTTTCCAACGTTGCTCCTTGATAATGTTAAATATTTTCGCGATATCACAATGAAGAACGTTTTTGTGAGAGTTAGCTTATCGACGGTGAATTATCAGTATCGATTACAATATCGTGACAGCACGATAATCTAATGTAACACTTCACTTTCATTTCGCCTTGATTTACATTTCACACTTTCCGCTTTGCAACAACGGCGACATACATTTGTTTCTCTTTATCACATGTTAACATATAAAAAAAGTGTTAAAAAGGAATCATTAAGCTGCTGTATTGAGTAAATTTAAAGGATAAAAGAAACAAAAATACTTGTGTCCTTATCGACCCGCGATGTGAGATATTATTCACATTCAACAATTTTATTAGCACTTTTCTGATGTTCCTAATATTTTATCAACAATAAATAAGATATTTTTTCAACACATGACCAGATCCGAGTAACTTTTTAGAATGTATAAAATGAAACACAAAGTCGTCATGCTTATTTTTGCAAACGTACGCACCGTTTGCACACACAAAGTATAAAGCTATCCAAGTCGGACGTTACCATTACATCGGGAGTAGCGTAATAAACACAACATCTTTTGATTTATTGTATTATCGGGATGTCCATTGGTCCGACAACACAATTACTGGCTCATTAATCATTATTACCAATTTATCGATGCCAGTTTCATGTAACACGAGTAACGAAAGCACACCGCGTGGTTTCACAAGAATCAAACAGCTTACATAAGGTATGGGCGGCTTGCGTAAACACCACTTAGCTGCAGCGCTGCGTACACCAGCTTTAAGTTCACGTGCGATCGTGTGAACTCCCAAACAACAAATTGATAATATCGACATTCTCACCGAGCGTGGTTACGCAACAATTCAGATTAATACTCATCGCATTTGCCATTTATACAGGATTATTTAATGACCGTGCAATGGCGCTTCAGTTTGATATGGTTAATTATATTAGTTAAATATTGATGTTCTAATTAATCTTATTAAAATAACATGTATCATTGAAGAGGTTATGATGTTTGTGTTGCCCAATTATGTCGAATGAGCTATAAAATGACATGTTATGAAACAAACGACGCGTGTAAGGTTAATCTGAATGCCATTCATATGTGTATGCGAAAGCTGAAGTGTTTGGATACTTGTTGCTCAATCACACAATATGGATATCTGAGATCAACGGATACTTCGCATTTACTCCTCACATTTCCTTAAAGATAATCTCGGAATTAAATTAACATGTTAAGCGAAACGAGGAAAGGGAATTTATGTTTTTAATATTTCGTTTTACATGAGCATTTTCAATGCAAAGGAAATTAAATCGAGACATGAGCAAACGGGAAACTAACAAAGCAATTCGTGACGACCCACATACGTGTGCTAGAATTGAGCTATGAAAAACTCTCTCGGCGTTGTCCGAACAACGCACCGTGACAATCGGACTAATTCCTTGTAATACTCGCAAATGTGCGAATAAAATGTGTAATCTACCATATTACGTGTAAATAATATAAACGTTGTCATACTGTTTAGTTAATTTAAAATTATCACAGATTTTACGAACGCTATAAATTCGCCCAGTAAACTCACATTTGCAAATTGCTTAAATGGATTACTTAACATTAATTCTAAGTCAATGAAAGTCTAAGGAGATACAGTTTCTAAAGCCATTTATCTGTGTAATTGATAGGTATCGGAGTAGGAGAGTGTGAAATTTTGCAATAGAGCTATATCGTACGAGAGGGCCGCAGGGCTGGAGAAAGTAAAGCCTTTCACTCGACCTGCCTACTGAGTTCTGCTAGCCACTAATTTAAACAATCATGCGTAATCATTGCTATTGTTAGAAAAACTATTCATTGCGAAACCGCAGCCGTCCGTAAACAATGAGAATTGTACAAAATCGGGAACAAATATGTAAATATACAACATTCAATTGTAATTCGGTTAAAATGCTCTGAATTATGTAGGGTAAATGCTTGTGTGAGTTCTTTAACCGTATCATGTAATCGGTGATGATCTGACGTACATAGATGTTTGGATTTATTCAACAAGGGATTTGTAAATGGACAGTCATATTCTCACATAATAAATCAATATCGAGCGCGCTGTTTGTTAGTCAACACAATTATTTTAAAATCACGTTTTAAAGTAATATTGTTGGAATCGTAGACAATTAACAAATTATTTGATTAAGTCAGTTTAAACAAGCGACCTTTAAGACATCTCTCCTTATGAAATCCTTTGATGTTGAAATAAAACGTGTGGTCCTTATTTAGGACGTACGATTGAAAATAAATATCAATATATGCGTAAACCTGTCTGTATGCGTAAGATAGTATCGAAAGATAATTTTTCTTCAAACTTCAGCAATTTGAAAACATTAGGAGTTTACAATTTACAAATATAGTGTAAAAGTCTTATAGGGCACAAATGTCAATTCTAGAAAAAAAATGTGACAAAATTACAATTAAATTCTACGATTTTTTTTAAGTAGACTTAAATCCTGAGCATAAGAATCTGAATGTTATTTAAGGTACATTATATTTCCATGAATGACGAATCTTGTGTATTATTATGTTTAGCAAACAGTGAACAGTAGTAATGGTCGTTCCCTAATTTATTTCGCGCCGTTACAATGAAATACCCTTTTGTTGTTTTGTTCGGGTTTCCCCAGATGTATCCCAAATACAGATTACGGGGAATTCCAGTGTACAAGATGTGAAATATAAAAAAAAAATATTGAACAGTAAGCAAATTTTTTACAAAGCTAGATAGCAATAAAGCAAAGCCACAACAATATTAGGTACGACTTTAAGAGCGTTGTTCTTTCTTTTTATTTTAAATAAAATGGGAATAGACTTTTGATGTATGCTATACTTTTTTAGTCTCGATCAAGTGGTTGTTATTAACGTTATATTTATGTATATCTATATCTCTTTTGGTTATAAGCTTAAAAAATAACAATCAAAATGGAGTAGCCTATACCTTCGACGGATAAGTTTTATTACATAAGCATTTATCATGAAAATCGGTTTTATTGTTCTTGTAATAAAAATGCACATAATGGTTTATTAGAAAAATATTACAAAGCAATTTGGTACATATTCTTACGAGGCATGACCTATTCCGACTTAATCGTATTTTACTATTTTGATTTTCAAAATTTTGTTAAGTACCTACTTTGTTTACAAAATTTCACATATTTATTCATTCAGTTCCGTCACAAACGAGCTTCAACTTTAATTCCGTTTTACGTTATATTAAAGTAAACAAGAAATAATTATAATGTTTAGGAAGATCGTTATGACATTTTACCGCTTTGTAAACAATTAGCACGGAATTATTCAAATTGTCGTGTACTTGCTCATTAAAGCGCTAATAAACTAATTTTCTTTCAGTTTGCATTAAACATATTCTATAAAAACGTGTTCGTGGTATTACGTAATAGATTAATAAGTTGCCATAATTTAAAATATAGCCCGTGAAGTAATCAGTGAGGGCAGTATAGTGATGTTTATGTATTCTATTAGTTCAGTGGAAAGCCAATAGCCGTGCACCAGATCGGCCCTCTATGCCGGCGTAATAGCTTGTTTGCCGCCTTTTGTCTAACTAGGGCACTACCTCGATGGCATTAATTGATAGCATTGACAAGCTCGGCTTACAGGCCAGATTCCACGGAGGTTTACTCTGGATACATGGCGGCATTTCACGAGCATTCGGGAATTTACCACCGCTTATGTTGTTTACTTCCATCTCCTCGACCTCACGTCACATGCGGCGCATGCTCTGCTAAACTAATGCGCGGAATGTTTCAATAAACTCTATAGTCTAACGTATTATTATGTACGTGGAGTCTCCGTGCTTCGGCGGAATAAAAGTTTTGTTTTGGTCGGTGCGCGCTCGTGTTACAATACAACACGTAATAGTTAAATAAAGTTACGCAGTAAGTGGGCAATAATTTTCGCAAAGTGTTTTATTGCATCCGAGTGCGATATGTTTATAAGCGCGCTCGCAGTCGGTTCGCGGCGCAGATTAGTATGCTGACCGAATGAATATTTAATCGGTTATTGACATTCTGTGAAAATGGTAATGCGACACCAGCAAGTTGTCTCCATTCACGTTGGCAATGTGCTTATTTGAGGATTGTAGCGCGATAGGGATCGCGAGCGCGCCGAAACGCCGGCCGGCGACAGCTGGCCCGCGAGCCGCCACCGCTCCACCTATGGAGATTCGGTGGCTTCTGCCATTACGGCACTACGGCAATGAGGCGGCATACACCGAACCCGTTTCGCACAACACCACAATGCTCACGATTCTTTCCGCGATTCTGATCAACGGCACTCGCCGGCCGACACCACACCGCGCCGGCACACCGGTAATACGTGGGACACTGGTGACATTTACATTTATTGCAAGTTCACTTGCGTCTATCTTTTCCACACACGTCTCAAACATCCACTAGGTTGGCACGACGCGAAATCTATCGCTGAATTCAGGTTATGTCGCGAACGGAAGCGCCGCACACATACTGCGTCGTGTTTACAGTTGGCGCGGTGCTTTCGCGTTAGTGGGGACACAGAGCGACCGCTCGCCTCCGTGGTTGACAGTCGACTGGCGGCAAACGAAAGAAAGCTGTGTGGCGCGCGGCGCGGTGGAGGCGGCGGGCGCGCGCGGGACGGAGCGGGGTGAGGCGTGGCGAGCGAGTGCGGGCGCGGGGGGCCGCCGGCTGGGCGCGGGGCACGGGGGGGGGGAGCGCGAGGAGCGAGGAGCGCGGCACACCTGCGGGCGGCGGAGCGCCTCTTGCCTCTAGCGATGCGGTGAAGCTTCCCGCTGGTACGCAATAAACGCTCGATAAACTTTCTCATTAGGCGCGCCTAACTGTGTGACCGTAAGCTCGTTTCTGCTTGCACACTAAATGCAATGCAATACAATAACATCGACGTAGAACCAATTCATACTGAAGTGGACACTAAGCTTTTGCGCGACGCAAGAGTCGGACAGCGCGTTGCGGGTAGTTGCGCGCGCGCACGTTCCATTGAAATTTTAGACCTACGCCAAACTAATGGCACGTAACTTGTTGAATTATGCAGCATGTTCCAATACATTACTGAACAGCTATTTAGCATAACCAGGGAGACGCCCCGCGTCACGAATATTAAAACAATTATAATATTCGTGTAAAAAAATATATAAATGAAGATATCTATATATGACGCTGTTGTGTAAAGAAGTAAATCTTTATACAGTCCTACAAAATTATTTATTTGAGAAAAAATAAAAAATATACACATTAATACATAAATATCTTTAGCCTTCGTGTTTTATTAATAATTAAAATGCGTTCAGGCTAATTAAATAACCAGCCTTTAATATTGAAAGTGGTCATAAATTATGATAACGGCAATGCGATCAGTTTCTAGTTCGCCGCTCTTCTCACAGACATGTAATTTAAAATCTGCATAAGTGCAGCGGGCACAATTTATTTTACTTTGTTTTACACAAATGCAAGCGTAACGCGCGATAAAATTTTATAGTTCAGGTGATAGGGTTGGATTATCGGTTTAAGGACTAGTGTCAATTTACGTAGTAACAAATGCTTGAAATTTCGAGAGCTACTCAAGGAACCAAGTCAGTATCATTTGTTCTTTGGGAAAGGACCTTTAGCTTCTCAACGCGGGATTTCCTGGTTGTCGTAAAAGAAGACTTCTATTTTTCTTGATGTCTTTTCTACCAGGGCTACAGCAGAATGTAGAACCCTTGATACGACAGTTTGATCTTGATGGAAGGGGACTGCTCTATATTCAACGGGCTGGTTGGAGCTTGGTTGGGGAGACTTTCTTTCCTGGAAATTTCTTTCCTCCGTGTTTTTTTTATGCAAATCCTACGAAACAGTGAGCGTTCTCTATCCTATTAATAAATGGAAATATTACTGTCTGACTCTGATCTACATTACATTGAGAAGGCTCTACGTAAATCATTTATAATGTCTGAATAAAAATCTCGGTACAATTTTATTTCAAAGTGAATTTTAAGGAACTTTACTAATAAAAGAAACTTCAATACTCAACGATAGACTATTTATAAAGTACCAGACGGATCATTTCCAAGTTTAAGAGAAAAATTTATAACAATGACTCACTTCTGTTATAAGGATTTCATAAAATAACTAATAACTCTGTTAAACCTCGGCAAGCTGAAGTTTTATAATGATAGTAGTCTAAATGTGAAACTTAGTAAATCTCTAATGTCTAGTCACAGTTGGTCCAAAAAATACCATATTGGTTTTAGAGGTTTCGCTGCGATAACGTAAACAAAATATCGAAACATAAAGTTTCTTCCGCATTTTCACAGCCGAATGAAAGAATCTAAGCTTTAATTTAATTGCGAATTTCTTGTAGGAATTCTAAAATTCTCTTTTAAAATACCTTATGTCATTTTAGTACATTCAAACACAGATGTTCCTATGAGTGTGCAAAAATTCTTTCAATTCTTTCATAGGGCAATTGTTGAGTCCGGAGAGTTCTTACTACTAACTAAACACACCTACACAAATTATCTAAAAAGACCTATCTTATTTTTCAATCTTGGTAACGTTACTTATGAATCTTAGTTGCAATATTAGATGAGTTGAGTCTTCGGTACGGGCCTTCCCTACCATCGGCCGGTGTAAGAACTATGACGTCTAACCTTGGTTATCTGACATGCAATTTAAATTATTAAAATTCAGATTATTGAATGAAAGTCAGTTGGCGGTACTTCCATAGAAGCCTTAAAGCCCAGCTTGCCATACCAAATTCCGAGTAATTGTCTTTAAGCTTTAAATCTGAATTCAACATAAGTAAAGTGACAAATAAATTAGAATATACCCACTGGCTCCACAATCAATAATAATTATAAACTATACACAATTTACGTGTACCGTTTTGGGCTTCTATGGAAATCTTCTTCATCTTCTTCATCAACCCATATATACGCCCACTGCTGAGCACGGGTCTCCTCTACCATTGAGAGGGTTTAGGCCATAGTCCACCACGCTGGCCTAGTGCGGATTGGCGGACTACACACCTAAGAAATTCCTAAGAACTCTTAGGTGTGCAGGTTTCATCACGATGTTTTCCTTCACCGTTAAAGCAAGTGATAATTCAATGTGAATACACACATAACGTCGAAAAGTCAGAGGTGTGTGCCTGGGGTTCGAACCCGCGACCGCAGATTCTCGACCGCGCGCCCAAACCTCGAGGCCATCACTGCTTTTATGGAAATACCACCACTGATAAAAGCTATTTATACCAATTATTAATAATGACGCATTTCTGAAAATGGGCTTCAGTCCAAATTCCCCTAAATAGTCTTATGATGCGCAAGTCAATGTTAGTTGATTCGCAAGACTACCTTCGGAAAACGCAACCAAGTATGGTCTAAGTTCTGCATAGAAAAGCCATAAAACTTTTTTTTTTGCTGACCGTTTCGGATGTTTATTCATTGATTAAGGTTTTTATATTTAAATGCAAGTATTATCCCGAGTAAAGTAACATATATATACTTTCAAACATGAGTAAGTAAGAAAAGCTAGTAAATTTAAGCTCTTGAGGTTGAAAAATGTCGCTGTTACTAGTTTAAAACTTAAGTTAGCTATTCGCAACAGTACTCGTATTGAAATAAGATTTGCTACTAATTCGTATAAGGTCAAAAGCAACCATCAATTAAAACTAGCGATGAACGTGAACGTACATCAACCGTTGACACATTAAGACATACGTTTTTAAAAGACATCGGTATCTAAGCCCAAATTTCGCCAGTTACATTTTTAATTTCCGTATGACTGCAATAATGATGGTCGACATTCTCGGCGGTCGCGGGTTCAAACACCAAGCGCACACCTTCGAAGTCATGCGTGTATTCGCTATGAATTATCATGTATTTTTACAGAATGGAAAATATCGTGAGAAAACTTAAAAGTTCTAAGGAATTTCTTAGGTGTGTAGTCCACCAGCCCACCATTAAACCACTATGGTTCTAGTTGTGGGACGTGTATGGGCTGATGACGCTGATAATAAAAGGCGATTATTTAGGTAAAAATGAATTTTTCCTCTTGGATAAATCAAAATACTAATACACTTTCGAATTACACATCAGACTAACGACGAGGGCACTGAGACAATCATAGACAATTTGTCAACCTATAGTATGCAAATAAAAACGTTTATGAGAGCGTCGTTTCATAAAACTTGAATCACATTAAATTTAATAGGCGTCCGATCTATGTTTTACAGATCCAAGGTGTATTAAACCTGGTGAATTACTTTTTTGCATCCAAGATACTTAAAAAATATGTTAAACAACTAATTTTAACATGAAGGAAATTTTTGGATCTACTTTTTCTTAAATTATAAATTACTTATTTCAATTACAGCAGCGGAGATTGGTCGCTACCATCCAACTTTCGTATGAAAATGATCGGCATTTTTCCTTGTGACACATTTATTAGTCATAAACGTATGGTATAACGTGCATTGATACGTACTTGAGGCCCGTCGGATACGGTATCATCACGCTCGGCGCCACGTGGGCGGGCACGTGGCGACTAATTCACGTGCTTCCCGCCGGCAAGCCGCATAAACGTAATAAAATTCAACCTATTTAGTTTTATACTTGCGTTTACATTGTATAGTACTTGAATATGTAATGAATGCGATTATCCCGGACAGTTTATAGTCAGATTGTATGCCATATCTACCCACTTACGTACCTACATAATATGTAAACAATGTTTGGAGAAGAGGATAAGCAGTAGATTACCGCCAATTGTCTAGGAGTTCTAATTACTTTCTAACAGAGTATCGCGGGAGAAACGTACGAAACCTTTAAAGGTCCAGACAAACGTGATAAGAAATAAAACCTACAATTTAGTTTCATAAGAGCACTAAGTTCATGAGATATAACTAGAACTGTTAAAAAATAAAAAAATGTAGATTAAGCAGTAGTGGGTAAGTAGAATTAAAAAAATCTTTAACATATTGATCTTCATCTAAAATATATCTCGAAGTTTCCAATCGTTCCTACAAACAGGGCAATGTTGTTTAATGCAATATTTTATTTTAAAATTACGGCGCAGTAAAAAAGCTTACAGTAATTTTTGACAGCCCCGTGGTGCAGTTGGCTAGACACCAGCTTGCAAAACGAGCGCCGCGGGTTCGATTCCCGCACCGAGACAAATGTTTGTGTGATCCACAAATATTTGTTTCGGGTCTGGGTGTTTGTGAGACCGAAAAGTCTCTTGTAGTTTCTGATATCCACGACACAAGACTCGTATCTTAGTGTGGGGTCAGGACTATGTATGTGACTGTTGGGTGTATTTATTTATTATTTATTTAACGCGATGAGCCTTTTCTCATTTGTCGATGAAAGGTCCAGACTGTGCTACTATCGAGAATTTCCTCATGGAAAAACCCAATAACGCTTTACCTACCTCGGAAATCGATCCCTGCGTGTCAATCGCATTTCGCATGTTGCCAACCAATGATTTATATTTTATACTATAACCTTTTAGTGTTATGCATTGTTTCCGGGACACCTTGTGAGTTAAAGTGCTGTATTTTCTTAACAAGACTTTTAAATTAGCAACCACAGCCGGTAACAGACTTATGCATCGTGTGACATTTCGCAATTGTTTTACCCCGCGACGTTTTTTTAGAATTTCTGCATTATAGACCAGGGTAGAAGCCTTTAAAAATAATGAAAAGTGAAAAAAAATTATAATAGAATGAAACCCATTAGAAAAGGAGGGAAATATGATAAAAATGAAAGGAAAAATAATTTACGGGCGATCTGAGGTTGGGAAGGGGATGGGGGTGAGGTTTTAAGGGTAAAACACGGTTTTTCTCGATTTCCGGCAAAACTAAAAGTCCTATCGAAAAAAGTCAAATGGAAAAGTTGTAGATAATAAAAAGATCTAAAACTTTTGTATTTACAATTTTTTCAGATAACCTCAAAATTTATGTGAAAAATTCAAAAAACCAAGTTTTTGGTTTTTTATTTTTATCTTTTACAAAAAAAAAAAATTTTTAACGAAATTTTGTGAAAACTTACCTTTTTATGTCCCAAATACGCTGTAATTTATTTGATTAAAAATATTTATTTTTTCACCTTATTTTGAATTAATATCGAAAAAACACCCTAATTTTCAATCGAAAATTCACCCGTCAAAATATCAGCTTTTTTCAAAAAGTTGGTATGGTTTCTGTTCGTTGAAATCTCTACTTTCCGATGGTGAAAAAAAATATATATGTTACTATGGTAAATCTTCTCAGAAAACGCAAAAATTAATTTCAATCTTTAGGTTATGTTAAGTTAAGCATACTATTTTTTAAAGAAAATATTACGATTTTTATGGTTGAGTTGATTGATACAGATAAAAATAGAGATAGTATTTACCTTCCTATGCAGATTCGAAAATTTTTAAGACCCGCCGGTCTGGGTCTTACTACATACATACCTACTATTATATACTATATATTTCGTAGCAGCTGTTACAACCGCTAGCCTAACCAGTATTCGAAATACAGTAAAGTATACAACATCGTTTATAAAAATACACGTGCACGCTGAGTTTCTTGAAGATAATTGTGACAAGTTTACTTAAAAAAACAATAAAACTTTTCGAATCTGCATAGGAAGGTAAATACTATCTCTATTTTTATCTGTATCAATCAACTCAACCATAAAAATCGTAATATTTTCTTTAAAAAATAGTATGCTTAACTTAACATAACCTAAAGATTGAAATTAATTTTTGCGTTTTCTGAGAAGATTTACCATAGTAACATATATATTTTTTTTCACCATCGGAAAGTAGAGATTTCAACGAACAGAAACCATACCAACTTTTTGAAAAAAGCTGATATTTTGACAGGTGAATTTTCGATTGAAAATTAGGGTGTTTTTTCGATATTAATTCAAAATAAGGTGAAAAAATAAATATTTTTAATCAAATAAATTACAGCGTATTTGGGACATAAAAAGGTAAGTTTTCACAAAATTTCGTTAAAAAAAAAAAAATTGTAACAGATAAAAATAAAAAACCAAAAACTTGGTTTTTGAATTTTTCACATAAATTTTGAGGTTATTTGAAAAAAGTGTAAATACAAAAGTTTGAGATCTTTTTATTATCTACAACTTTTTCATTTGACTTTTTTCGATAGGACTTTTAGTTTTGCCGGAAATAGAGAAAAACCGTTTTTTACCCTTAAAACCTCACCCCCATCCCCTTCCCAACCTCAGATCGCCCGTAAATTATTTTTCCTTTCATTTTTATCATATTTCCCTCCTTTTCTAATGGGTTTCATCCTATTATGATTTTTTTTGGTTTTAAAAATTATCGACCCTGGACTATTACGTGTAGATGTGTATAAAAGGTTATGTTTCCCTTTAGTTTCTAACTATAGTTATTAAATAACTATTCACATTTGCAACAATGACGGCGAATATAAAAACAATAACACATAAATAAAAGAGAAACAAAGTTATAATGAAAAGGATTCCAGCTTCAATTAATTGCGATCGTCAGTTTATCAAGTTAACCTATGGACCGCCCACAGCCGGAATCCGTTGGCGCGTGACATTATATACACCAGCGGCTTAATGAAATAATAATCATTGGTGAAGCAGATATACTGGACAATATAAAAAAATACAAAAAGAAAAATAGAACTATAAATAAACATTATTCTGGAATCAGTTACTTCTTTTTTACATCTTTGATAATGATCTTAAAACACTAAGTTAAAAACAAAGTATTCTCAATGTATTTCATTTGCAAATGTCTAAGTGTTTTATTATTCTAAGAAATTTTATCCATTGGAACGGTACTTAGGATTTTTTTGTTGTAGAGTTCTGATATCTAATATAATATAATGCTATGTATATACGTAAAATGTATTTTCATATCGTTATTCAGAATTTATTATATTTAAATTGCGTAAATGTGTACGTAGAGTTTAAAAATTTATTATTAATTTATTTTTTCATTTTACAGACGGGCGTCAATGAAGACTGCCAGTTTATCTTTATTCAAAGTAGGCGGAGCGTGGCGCCAGTAAATAAAAAAAAATGAATGAGTTATTAAAAAAAAAGCATAAGACTTACTCGTATAAAGTGAAAATCCTACTTCCTTTATTAAATATAGCCTTAGACTTAAATGTCAATGAGATGCGTAGGTTTAAAACCATTTCATTGTAAAGCCGCTAACATTACAGTTTTAAATTTTACTACCAAGAATATAACCATTATGGAGATCACGTCAAACACTTTAAAAGGTCAACGAAAACTCAGACAGACTTTTCATCCTTGCAGAGGAGTGAAAATGCGTCGCAGATAAGAGAACTACATTTTCAGTTGATTTTCTGCTTCCTATTTACGAACTTGTAATTTAGACGAGATCCTATTACGGATCTTTGATTTTTTTTACAACAATTTTAAAGTCTTGTCATTTAGATCACAAGGCAGGTACTTATTTAATTATTTTTTAAAATTCCCTTATATTTGTTTTATCTTTTATGAGAAAATATGTCATGAGCGTCCTAGAATTCCGGTGACAGGATTTTACCTGAGTAAAATAATGATACCCAAGTCACTGAGATTTCCGCTAAAATACTTTTCTAGGGATAAAGAGAGTAAACATGAGATTTCAAGGAATTGTTGTTACAGTTCAGGGCCTAGTATTTAGTAAAATGGGGAGAAAATACTGCGAAGCGCTACTGTGAATAATTCACAGAAATCTTGACACGGAATTTGCCAGTGGAAGAAAATCTTATTATTTTTAATTACCACAAATAAATTATTGTATATATCTGCTAATAAATACTGGAATATTGCATTGGTATTTACATTTTAGTCATTAATTCACACAAAATAAATTTTAGTTGATTTTCAGAGTTCCAGAAAATTTCCTCGTTTTCCACCACCGAAATCCTACTTTTATGCTAACTGGTAGTCAAATTGATGTGATATTAGACTCCCCATTGACTTAAGTTGTGGACTCGTCGAAATACGATAAGAATATATAAATAATGGTTACGTATTAGATATGATCTCGAATAAACGGCTTAACTTTATCCGCCGCTCACATGACACACGTTTATAGTCATGTCGGAACACAAATCACACAATTATTAGACGTTCTGTTCCAGTAGATATCGCGTTTCTTACTTTACGATGTTTTCTTTCAATATTATTATTGAATACCTTACGTTACTAATAAATTGCAGACATCATTAAATAACACTAAAATTCCGTATATTTTTTATATTTAACGTTCATTATACTAAATCAAGGTTATTTATAAAAATCTGTTTTTATACTACAATCTTGTAAACACCAGTGAATTTAATAAATCAAACTGTAACCAACAGGGAGAAGTAATATTAGACACAACTTAATTAACTACCAATACATAAGTTATTTCTAAGTTGGGTACAAAGTTGGAAACATCAGCTAATAAATAAGATAGTGGGCAAAGTTTTACACCTTCTAGCAAATGACTTGTTCTCTATATTAATAAGTTTGTAGAGAGATTTTCGAAGTAATAACTGGGTCAAATATCAATAGTGAGCCATTTACTTATGGGTAGTTTTGTTAATAAGCAGTGATGGCCTCGAGGTTTAGGCGCGCGGTCGAGAATCTCGGCGGTCGCGGGTTCGAACCCCAGGCACACACCTCTGACTTTTCGAAGTTATGTGTGTATTCACATTGAATTATCACTTGCTTTAACGGTGAAGGAAAACATCGTGATGAAACCTGCACACCTAAAAAGTTCTTAGGAATTTCTTAGGTGTGTAGTCCGCCAACCCGCACTAGGCCAGCGTGGCGGACTATGGCCTAAACCCTCTCAATGGTAGAGGAGACCCGTGCTCAGCAGTGGGCGTGTATGGGTTGATGAAGAAGTTTTGTTAATTAATACGTCAGATTTTCCAACAATAAGTTGTATTTTTTGGATCAAATGTATATTATAATTATTGGTCAGTATATGTCGAGCGATCTAACAATTTTTCTTCCTGTTCCTATTCCCGGATCAAATGGTGTTATTGGAATTTTCTATAAAGAAAGACTCCATGAAGAATGGAGTCCGAAATGTATCCATATAAATGATGGCAATGAGCTTTTAAATACAGCTGACAAAACGTATGTGTAAAAATAATGTGTATAGTGGAAACGTCGGAGGCGCTATGTAGGCACGACCTTACCAATTATTGTGTCAAATAGAAAAAGTTTGTTTCCCTTCGAATCTTATTTCATTTCAACGCACTTACTTTCACATCCTAACTGCGTTTACCTTTCGTACCAATATAAAATGCAAAATAAACCAAATTTATAAATAAGCAAGAGGAATTCGAAGAGACAAAAATTGCCTCAACAGTGTAATCAAAGGCCGTGAAGTAAACATTTCAAATGTTTACTGACAGAAACGATGAGATGCACACGGCAGATGATATCTATATTATTAATATGGCGTTGCGCCCACGGCGTACAAACTTTCAATAATACTGAATATACTATATGAAATGCGTACATACCATATTTTATTGCTCATCTACCAGTACCTACTTTAGTTATTTATATTGACAATTGGTACCTTATCTTCTCGACATCTTAAATATCTGCCAGATTATGCGATGCTTTTGGATTTCAATTATTTAACTAACAAGCATTTTAAAAATAAAGCAAAAATGTAGATTACAACGGGTACTTAAAAAATCTCAAGAAAAAATTAATTTCGTCCTATGGTTCCTAGGAAATTTTTGATAGTAGTCCGAAGTTCGAATATGTACGCGAAAAATGGCAACAGTGTTGCCCCTGTTACGAAGAAATGTGAAACAAAACATGGGTGCAGAAATGCGCCTTCACTTCGGGAAAACCGACGTATGTATGCAGGTACGAGTTAGCAAATTTAAAGTAAATATATTTTATTCGTATTATTCTATAAACCATAATAAATTAAATTCTAATATTAATAAATAAATTATATTAATAATAAATTTCATTTACTTTCGTATATATTCAATGCCGTTTAGGATAGAGATACAAGATTTTATTTGGAACGCAGCTTTGCAAATATACGTTTAATTCCTTTTCATTTATTAAATACGCAATGTTGTATTTCAAGGTTAAAATTTCGATATTACTTTTATTTCGCTTTTAATTTGTATTTCAGCCTCTGGTTTTCTTTTGTTGCTTGGCCTCGGTTCTGTATCCATACGTTTACGTAAGTATTTATCGCTTTGTTGCTTATTGGAACAATTGGTAGTCGGTTGATATTTGGCGGTCAAAAATAGAATTTCTATAAAGAGATATATTTATATATATTGCAAATTTTGAAACATGTCTCTGCAAAACTTTATTTTTAAATTTGCATTCAGTCGATCATTGTACAATGTACATGTAGATAAACTTTTACTGACGTTCGTGTTAGTATGAATTTTATGTACCTACTAATCGTTATCTGGACTGGCTGCTGATAACTGTGATTCAGCAACGTTGGTAACTGTTGGTACTTATGACGATGGAATTATCTGCTCATATTAGGGTGATGAAAATTTCAAATAAACTATGTTCATCAATGTGTCGTTTACACTAATTTAAAGCTTATTAAACAAAGCTTGTTATATAATAAAATTAGTCAAGTTGACTAATTGATGAACATAGTTTATTTGAAATTTTCATCACCCTAATATGAGCAGATAATTCCATCGTCATACGTACCAACAGTACCAACGTTGCTGAATCACGGTTATCAGCAGCCACGCCAGGTAACGATTAGTAGGTACATAAAATTCATACTAACACGAACGTCAGTAAAAGTTTATCTACATATACAATGATCGACTAAATGCAAATGCAAATAAATTCAGTTCTAAAGCTTACAGTAACATTGTGGAGTACACTTGGGGGCATCATGGCGCAAACACTTCAACAATCGGATTGAATAACACAGTAAGTTCTTTGCCAACCGACACCATATGCAAACGAATACATATTTTAACTTCGGTCAAGTCGGATGGCGGACTGCAAGCGTCCCGGGGAACTGGGTCAATACATTTCGCGTTAGAATCGAATCATAAGGTGTCACGACTTTTACCAACATTGCGAAAGACCCCAAAATTATTTTAATACTGTCCTTTGCTTGCTCTCAGCGGAAAAGTTCGATCTTCGCTCCGAAAAAGATGAGTTTTATGCTATGAATATTTCTGGAGGAGATGAAAGAACGCCTATATTAAAGTAGGTTCAAGTGGTTGGTTTAGGGCTTTCTTATTTTCCAGCAGTTTGGCGGATGAACATTTGGGTCAAATGATTATGGGACTACCTTAGATCACGTTCATACGACATCGAAATCGATGAAGTTATCGAACTTTCCTTTTTTTTATTTGTTTGGCAATTGTTCACCTTAATAATATGTTTTTTTATATTGATAACAGTTTTGTGTCATGACTTCTGCCATGACCGCAGCCTCGATTTCCAGTCTCGGTAGAGTTATAATTTTTTTTAACTTTACAACCCCGTAGCGTAGATGGCTAGATACCGGCCTTTGAGAAGAGAGTCCGCTGGTTTCATCTCCGCACCGAGAAAGATGTTTGTTTGATCCACGGATATTTATTTAGGGTCTGGATATTTGTGACACAGAGAATTCTTTTGAAGTTTCTGATTAGTGATTTGTGTTGGGGACAACACACAGTTACTGCATTAATATAAATTACGTGAGATTTTGAAGTATGGATTGGCAAGTAAATAAAGCAATTGATGATTATATTTCATCACTTGACATAAATATATTTACGCTTTTTTATTGCTTAGATCAGTGTCTCGCAAACGTTTTTAGTCTGCGGCACGCTAACTGAGGATTTTTTTTCCGCGGCACACTAAGCTAAATAAATTTTCCGAAGAAAACGTATATTTAAAAATAATTAAAAGAAATTGTTTTACAAATAGGTACATTAATTAATATTTGGTACAATAGAAAGGAACATATTTTTATTTTAAGCTTAATGTGATGGATTGGCTTGTTTCTGGGAACAGCAACCCTGAGCGGTACGTTGAGTGGGGGAAAATCCATGCCAGTGCCTCTCTAACCAATTCACCCTCGCTTGTGCATCTTGTTGTTACGACAAAGTTTGGGAGGGCAAATACGAGTACCTGCGTTCTGGCTAATTTAGTTAAAGTTAAATGAGTTTTTGGGTAATTTTATAGTTATCAGAAATTGGTTTTTAGATTAATCTCAGAATATCTAGTTCAACTTGGAAAATCTTTTGCGGCACACTTAACATTCTCCCGCGGCACACCAGTGTGCCGCGGCACACAGTTTGCGAGACACTGGCTTAGATTAATATTATAATTTACAGGCTCCATAAATAAATTAATTACCTGTCAAATATAATTCACGGATCCTTTGTAATACTTATGCATATGTAAATCCATTTGAAATTTCATTCTTATCACACACCGAGTTCGGAATTAAATTGAAGGGATTTCTGCGTTATCATCTTTATTCAAGTTTCTAGCGCTGAAAGTTCTCCGTTTACAATTAAATTTGACAAAGTTAGACAAGTACAAAGCTAGTTTATATCTAAAGACTTCAAAGTTACCTACATAGAATAGATTTCAATCATAAAATCATCATAAATTTCACGCAACTTACACCAACAGAGTATAAATGTAAGTTACATAAAAATATAAAACCTTGTTTTCATAGCAAAAGTGGATTCGACTATTGTTATAATTTATAAAAAAAATATGTAAACGAGCATTGAGAACCGTCGATAAATTGCTATCTTAATACAATGTACCAATTCTACGGATGATATAATCGATTGATGATGAAATATTTCGATTTGTGGTTTCAGTAACACGATTTGTGTTATTATTCAGAATTTTAAATTTAATTTTGATCATTTCGAATCATAAAGGGCTCAAAAATATTGTATTTTGAATAATGTATTATTTATTTTGCGTTTCAAAGATTTTTTAAACGGAAATATAAACTAACTTTGATACCGTATATTTAAAGAAACATTTAAAACGTTGTTATGTGAATATGCAGAAAACAATTCGTATAATTTGACATGTCATTCGCATTTTTGGCCATATGAGTGACTAATATTTTAAGTACCTCAATTAGAGCATGCGTATCATGAGATTTTATTATAATGTAACCTTATTAAGTAGTTAATGTGCGAGTAGAATCTTGTTTGTTCGCTGACAGCCAGCTCCGGTTTTTGTTGCATAACCGAGGGGGATCATAATACGGTGGTTACGCAACGTGCGATATTCTAGCGCTGATGTTTTCATTATCTAACATCTGTTAATGACACGAGAAAACCCGAGGGATGGCACGGTTGATTGATTTTAATTGGTTTTATGACTAAGCTTGTAAAACCATTTAAGCGTGAGCCTGTCCTGACGTTTCAAGAGCAATTTCAGACGGTAATTGAGAGAATTTACGTTAACTGAATAATTTGGAAACTGACGCGAAGTTCGTGACTTTATTGACGGGATGCTCTGAGTAAAATTGATATTTAAGCTAATTAATTGTATGCGAACCGGCCATTGTCCTAAATTATAGGCCCGCGATTGCGGAGCCATATAATTTTACACGCATTCTACCGAGGTGCATGCTTCATTAACATTTTCCGTTCCCATTACGGAAACGTGTGCTTTTCGAAACCCAGTTGCGCGAATCTACCTCTTTTTGTATATGGAAAAAGAAAAAGATCAAAAAAACAAAAGTTCCAACCAGCTGCGCCCGAGCATCCTGTCGACGTCACTACACCTTTTTGCATCCATTGATTACAGCAACATGTGGCCATCCTTTACCGACTAAGTTAAATCCCCTGTGGGGGGAAAGAGATGAAGGTAAGTTGTTGCGTTGCCTCTTTTAGATAATAACTAACGGCAATCTTCCGCAAAGAGCCGAGTTCTTTGTTAATATGTTTTGTTGTAGTGCTGGGTATGTGCATTTTTAGTAAGGTGTAAAAGTGGCTCGAAAGCTGCCGGAGACCCACAAAGAGCGCCCGTTTGTCAATACGTTGTCATTGTTGTGACACAATAAATTAACGATTCGTCTTTCGTGAGGTTTGTTAAGTGATTTTAGAATGCTACTAATTTCAAAGCATTTTTATGTCAGGCGCCAAATATAGGAAGACGAATTGAAATGACACTATTATATAGTATAGCAATTAAAGCAGAGTGCTTACTTAATGCCATCATTTTGTTTAGCTTTTAGTCTAGTAAACCCTTTATGTAAACAAGCTGTTCCAACCGGAAGCTAAGCATAACAAACCACAAGTTGGTAGAAGGGTACAATATTTAATTGGATGTATTCTACGTCTTTATTATTAACAGAAGTAATAAAGACATCACGGGTAATAGTAACATTGAAATGAAATTAAAAGTTTACGATCATGTTTTAAGATTACGAATACTGTTTTTATGAATTGTAGTTAAAACCAATTGATATAAATTTACCACGAGCAATTTGTTTTCAGTTGAATTCAACGAGGATTAACATAGATACAGTCATCATTAGTCTCATCGCGCCCTCAACGAAGTGGAGGGACGTTGTGACGTCATGGGTTAGGCATCCATGCGACCTCATTAGACTATCAGGTCGCCTGTCCTTGTTGATGGATGTCCATCGCAACGTTTGCTGATACGAGGCCTTCACTAAAAAGCCAGAGTAGTTAACTTTTGGAAGCCTGGGTATAACTAATACCAGATTTTGTGAAATAAATAGCGAGGTATAAATGGAATAACATTTACATTATTGGTGTAAATACAAAACTTCAACAATCACCTGCCAATATCTTCAAATTAATTGTTTTCATTGTGATAGCATAAGTGCGCAGTGGAATGCAGAAACTTAATATGTTTGTGGATGCGATTCTACTGGTTACATTAGCACCAATTCAGATAAAACAT
Source organism: Cephonodes hylas (assembly GCA_030295005.1). NCBI lineage: Eukaryota > Metazoa > Arthropoda > Insecta > Lepidoptera > Sphingidae > Cephonodes > Cephonodes hylas. The sequence goes on along the minus strand of AP025374.1, from coordinate 7,077,623 downwards.
TCGTAATTATTATTATTATCCTTTGTTCTCTTAATTTTAATGGAATTAGAAATATTTTTTATTCATTAGATGTGGCTTTGATCTGTTACTACAGTACTAAACTGAGCTCAGTTTGGAGTTCGTAATAATACCAGGGCGATAGAAATTATCGCTCATATTTACAGAGTTCTAAACATTTAGTAATTACGATAAAGGAGTTATAATGTCACACTAGCAACAAGGGCATAATGTGTGTTGCATTAGATATATTTTGCTTTTTATTATTACTTTGAAAGGCTTATGTGAGGATATTTTAATTTTTCTTTGAATATGAAGGTTACATATAGGATATGAAGCCCATCGTATGTCACGAAACCACATTTATTATTGTGATCAGCCAGAGTATCTATCGTATTCTATCGTATTAGGTAATTTTTATACCTTTTTCTAATATAAAACCCATTTTCTGTTTGTCAACATACGCCATTTACGTTTTGGACTTTTGGAGTCATATTATGTTTCACCATGGATTTAGGATTTTGTCATTTAATGGGTCTACTTTAACCCCTCAGACCATTTCTTCCCATTCCTAGAAACAATATGATTAATTTTGAATCTCAAAAGAGACTTTAAATTCTGTCAAAAATGAAAAATTATTTAAAAAATTATCGAGAAATTTTTTAAAAGGCATTATTTTTGATACAACTTTAACAGTTCAATGCCTCTTTAATTAAAATCTATTTCTTCTTAGTTTTATATTAGAAAATAGACTCGTGGCGGGACTGAAAGTAGCAGCCCTAGCGCGACTATACGACAATCGTTTAATGTTCATTGTTGACAGATAACAGTGCGTCGAGGTTAAGGTCGCCCGTTATCGAACCACGTCAGCGCCAATCTACCACGCAGTGTGTGGTTTAGACTAAACTTTCAGTCATTATTTTTTATTTTAACTAAACAATTTGTTACTGTCATTGGTTTTTTTAATTTTTTATCTGAGCATAGACTACTCGACTATAAATTTCCTTTTTGATTGATGAGGGATGTAGATAGAGATAATAATTCCTTTTTCAGTTAATTTCAATTAATATGAGCTCTACAACTCCGTGGACTTGTAAGGAGATATGTACATATATTGTCATTTAGGTTATGTGGATATCGTAAATAGCTCAAGTATCATTATTACTCCCGTTAAATAGATCTCTTACATGCTAAGGAGTAATTACTGCATGATCGAGACCCATTCCATAACAGAGTACCTGATAGCGCTTGCTTGTAAACGTTAAGATTTTACGAGGCACTAAATAAAATATATGCGAAATATCTATGTGTATAGCTTCTAATGAATGAATTTCTTATCAATAGTTTTATTTATGTTGTTTATCACAAAATATTAATGATGGTACAGGTCTAACAGTCATTGATAAAAAATAAAATAAAAAAGCGATACTTACATTTCGAATCCTTTTCGAGACGTTCTATCCTGTCATTTCATACTCGTTGTATCACTTTGTATTTGTTCCAGTGAAACTAACATTATAACTGAGTTAGACTGGATCGCTAGGTTTAATAAATTCATCAAGCTTACGAGGTAACAGCAATAAAACGAAATAGGTATCGGAGTGCAGTGACACGGGAATGTGACAAGCAATCGTCTACAGGGAAGAGGAAGCGCTTTGATTCCTCAAGGTCTGCGCAGATGATGATTGACTATTAAATTATACGACACCGTCTATGCATTTCCGTTGTTGTAATGACCTGATATACAGGTTCATATCTGAGATTATATTACGCTAACAGTTCTACTTTAATCTGGAGTAATAGTTTAGTAGAAATCGACATAAAATTTTAAGTAGAGTATAATAACCATTAATATCCACAGATGAGTTAAAGATATACAAATGAGAAGTTATATATAAGTAAAGTTTTCTATATTGATAAATTTAATTATGCTTGTTATATGGTAATTAGAAAATAATAAATTGAAGCGTATTCTTTATAACAAAGACCTATTACGGGACACTTAAAGGGCGTAATACAGCGACTCCAGTCATATTTATGCGATTCACCTAGCCGCATACTAGTGTGAATAATAAACGTTTCAAGAGATTAATTATAAAAAAATAAGAGATATTCGACGGGCAGCAGAATTCTATAATCATAAGATTATCAACCAATAATGATAATAATAATCAATCAAGGACTCTCTAAGAGGAAAAAGAGAGGATCTCAAGGACTTTCTAAGTTTCAAACATAATGTGGATGTTTACATTTGCTGATCAGTTTCTACCAGTTGAGATAGGACCTTGATGCCAAATCTGTATTACTTTGAACACCAATGACGTCATTTCTAATCAGAAAAAAACAATGATATAAAGGTTATCTTAAATTTAATTCACTAAAGATAAAAGTTAAAAGCAGGATGTCCGCGCGAACATTTACGTGATTAAAAGCGTATGATCGTAATTTAAAAACAGAGAAAGGTGTATAACATGACGTTTATTAGTGTCCAGATAATAAAAATGCATTTTATAAGTAAAATAATCGTTTGCTACTTCACCTGCTCGAACTTATTGACTCCATAGAAAAGTATACTGTATGAATTAAATTCTGTACGATTAATTATTTGATTGCATATTAACGCCCTCTTCCTCGATGAGATAGGTCACCTAACCTATGTGTTAACGTGTCGGGAACTGTTTTTTAAGTTCGCGTAATGAAGCATGGGTATATTACTAATTTTTACTGCCAGTAAAAAAATCCTTGTAATCCCAATAACACACTCTAATTAAACTTTGATCCTTCACATCGCACGACGCAAGATAAAACATATAAACTAGGATATCATATAGAACAAAACCAAACCATTACATAAACAATATTAATAAGAAGACATTAGAAGAAGTGTATGAAAGCAAATGTTTATTTGCGCTTTGCTTCCACCCTCGGGGTCTGCATCTCAGCAAATGGCTTTATACAAAGTGACGTGTGCGGAACCAGTTTAACGGTCACACTCGGAACCGTTAACTGCGAAATCGTTCTTTGTCGTATGACACGGAATTAAACTGAATAGATCCTGCCGCAGATAATAATAACGCACACGGGTATCATGTGATCTTTGTTATTCTTCTTTAAGCGTATTGAATATTCATCATAACTGTATCATGTTGTTACGGAAAATCAAATAAGACTACCTGATGGGATAAAATAAACAATATAGAATTGTTTATATATTTAAATCATTACTAATATTATAAAGATTAAGAGTTCATTTCATTGTTTTCTTTTTTGTAAAAAGGATGCTTATTAAGGAAGGCCGCGTACGACCCACCCAATAGTAGCGAAGGATCAATGAAAAATGTGACGAAAACAGGACAAAACAAAAAACTTTCTTCATTGAAGTCCGAAATTTTGAATACGGAGTTAAGAGCAAGAGACTTTAAAATGCAAAAATGACTGGCTGCTTAGAATATATTTTTCTCAGTTTAAATGTATACGTTCTTAGTTAAGGTTTTTGTAATGTGAAACACTGAGACGTTTCTGACAAGGCAAAATAGTTTGTTGTTGAAATCTGTTTCCCCGTCAACAAGTCTTTACATCGCGTAACACGTCTCGGCGACGCGACGCAGAGCGACAGTCGCCTGTTGAGATCTTCCACGTTGCCTGGAAATATTTCCTTTGAACCCCGCCACTTGGAAAAGTAAATTGTGTATATCAAATACGAGCAAACTCAAAAGAGAAGATATACCGCTAATACCTTCATTACCAGTTTCTGTTACAAAAAAAATGCTCAACTATATTTCCAATAATTTACTATATTTTTATAAGCCACCAATTATATATTGTTCGCACGCCGTCGCAAATACAATATATTGACATTACACAATACCTTTGAGTTTAAAAATCATCGCGCTTTTTCTTGTTACTGAACCTCGGCTCTTTATTGTCTGCTCTTTACAAGTAGCTTAATTGACACATTTTATTTTGATATGTTTCAATAAAATGAAATAATATTTTTTATGTTTATCAAAAAGAAATTTCTTACTTGCGTCGTCCGCTTACGTACATTAGGAAACCTTAGTAGACTAAGTAAGACCTTACATCATAAATTTATACAGGCAAGCAGTATGGTGTATATGGGCTATCATAGATATATATAATTTTTAAATTGGTAATCCCTACCATTGCCAAGTTCTAGTTTTTAATGAGTAGTGTTACAGAAAAGGTATTAAAGAATTCCATTATTTATAGCTTTGGTATAAAATAAATACATCGCTTTGCTTCAACATAACATAAACATGCTAATTGATAAGTTGTTATTATAACGTAACCGCAATACTAATACGAACTTTTTTCTCTTGTATTTAAATTAATGTTGTTATTATTTGCAGTACTTTCTTAAAGTATAGTGTAGTCATAGAGGGTACTTAAATTGTTTTTGAAACTAAGACGCCCATTACTTCACAATACTTTTAGACTAGGTTTAACTTTAGTTGTCCACTAGAAAAGTCCACAAATAATTGTGGTAGCGGTGTTCGATAAACATTTTACCAAAGTTGTTTTGTCTACGCTAATTTAATAGACTAAACAAATACGTACTAACAAGGCATTACAGGTAATGTTCCGAACTTCATAGTAGGCCACTAGTGCTATAGATAAATTGCTTTACGCCCTAAAACTCGGCTACGAAATTCAATTAGTGCATGTCGTTAGCGTCCTTGACTGTATATTAAAATTTAGTTCACGCTATTTTGTATCCATTAAATGTGTCGCCAGTTTATCATAGTTAATAGAGGGACAAGCATTTACCGCTAGATGTCGTTATATTAAATTTTGTTATTAAAATTCAGTACATTTTAAATAAAAACTGACTACCTTCATAGTCATACTTGTAAACCCAAAAGGCATTAGTAGGGATTTCTCACGTAAGAAGGGTATAAATAGTTTTCTTATTCAATCAACATTTTTCTTTAGGCGTGATTAGCAAGTAGAAACAAAGGGTTTGCTGCTCATCATAACAAATGAATTCCAGAAGTATGCTTGAGTGTTTTTGACTGTCGTAAATAAGGTAAGGACGGAGGAACCCAAGAATAATAAAGAAGAAAATGATACAATGCGGTCATTGCAGATTATTCTCTAATTAATTTCAAACACTGAGTGGGATGGTTTTTATGTTTATTTTTAAAGTATAAATTTTTAGGAACGTTTACTTTTAATTCTAAACATTCTGATATCATTACATGAAATTTTAAAATCTCAGCTTTATGTATTTTCGTGATTCCAAGTAAAAACTATTAAGACTCCTTTTCACCCTTAAAAAAGGACATGGTCCCCTCCCCTCCTAAATCGTTTTACTTTATAAATGAATGTCTCCTAAACTGATTCGAGCGTGCTACTATTTTTACTAGCCACAATCACATACTACCGCAATTCCGCATACTCAATATTCCCGGGATGACATTACCCCGTGGTCCTTTTGGGTATAAGCGTTTCAATCACGACAAGCATCTCGTGTTGCGTTTGATGCGTTCGCTATTAATTAAATCGCTGCGTCGGTGATTACAACCGCGGGCGCCGCAACACGACACACTGCGAAGTGTGAAGATGTGGCGGATTAAACGACACAGTCCCGCCAATCTGCGGTTGTGTTTCATTATGTGATTATTGTGTGTTTATTATGATACCTGGCGGTTTTGCTACGCTTTGTCCGGGAGCAATTTTAAGTGTTGTACGCAGTCCTTGAGCAAAAACCATCCATAATTCCTTTACTTGCCTTATGTGTATACCAAAATCATTTCAATCGGTTTAGTATTTTTTACTTAATTCGTTACAAACACAAAAATATAACATCCAAATATTCATGTGATGTAGATGATAATATACTCTGGTTGGATGCGCTAGAAGAAGATATTGACACAACAGGCATTTAAGAGATATGCATAAGCTAGCCGCAATTCACTTGTAGCAAAGAAATTTGTTATCTTTACGTAAACGCGGAATTTTATGCATTACATAATACAAACAGCGCATAGCGAATCTAAGTCAAATATTTATTTTATGTCTTGGTATTACGATGCCTTTGATTCTCAAGGCATTTCTAACTACTAAGTATGCGTATGTTTGTGTATAAGACGGTTTTCAATAACCAAAGAGATTATAAACTATATGAATGAACAGAATTTAAACACCGTTGTCTATTTTCGTTACCCGTGTGGGCAACTGTTTTTTTCGACAGTATTCACCATTGTGTATTTATTCTTAAGTTATGGCGCGAAACTACATATTAAGTTTCGTGCACAGTAATGATATACGCCAGAATTTGAAAACAATGAGCGGAGTGCTACGGTTCCGTGGAGTCGGTCTGCCATTACTCACTTATTTTCACGCCTTGGCCGCGACAATGCGCCAGCGTTTCTTTGTTACAACATAAAATAATATTTAATACCGCTATATTGTCCAGTTTGCTACGGTTTATATAGTAATTGCATGTTTAATTTTCAATATGCAACTGTTCCCATATACTTACAACGATCCTTGAACGGACATGCAGTAGTATTTCTAACCTCATTTCGCGAAGTATGTCCCTACTGTGTACATATTTTAAATCCGACGTTTTCGGCTTTTACTTTTAATCGAACTATTTTGAAGGCCTTTAATTTTAGTCCCTTATCTATCCTGCGGAAAACAAACGCCTATTTATGTTTAAATTACAACAAAAAATTTTAGCACGCAACATGCACACAAAACATGCTTAGAGAATAAATTTAGCGAAGTATATTACACACTTTTCATAATGTGGGACTTTTTCTTAAGAATATTTCTTTAGAGTGTAGATTCTAGGACGCTAGTACAACTTTATAAAACTAGTAAAAGTGGCAAAGTTTGCGAGTTTGTATTAGCTAATAATCTCGGAAACTGGCCAGCAGTTTTAAAAATCTTTTAGATGCCGTTGGATTCGTGACAACATTGGCTAACTTTATTCATAGAGGATGTATTTATGAGCTCATGAATCTAGCGAACAAATGTGAACTTACGATGAAGTATGACGCTTTAAGTAATGCGCTTTTAAATTAGTTTTCATTTTTACCCTTTACCCGTTAACCGACCCCAAGACCCGGATTAGTCTAAGTCTAAAAGTTTTTCCAAAATAAGTCCAGAAGCCCATTTCTGCACCAAAGGTAGGTTAATAAGGCAGAAGCCATATTTAAATTTAGGAGAAACATATTTATAGAATTTTTTCTTAGTTTCGAATAAAATTTATTGACGTTTTCGGTTCACGGAACATGGACTACCAACTACCATCGTCAATTTTGGCGCTGCTTGTATAAAAATGTAGTAAAATAAGTTTCTTTGATTCTCTTATGACGGAAGCTCACGAGGCAGTCAGATCTACAAAAGAATTTACAAATATGTTATCTGTTGTATTAAAATGTCATTAAGTACACATATTTAAAACATACATACGCATTCTTTAACTCTACATTCGCTCAGCAAAATCTCGGACAAAAGCTTGTGCATTCGTACTGTGTTTATTCGTAATAGTTATGAGATTCATAAAGAGAGCTTGAATAGAATATCTGCATACACACGGGTAGTATGTGAAAGCGCTACGACAGGCATCTATCACGTGTAGGAACTCAATATGTCACGTCTCGTCGCCCGCGGCACCGAGCACAGCACACTTGCACACGTGAGTTGACACAATCAACTCAACACTTTGCCGTATTTAAAAGATTTATCCACTTTTTTATTGTACACGTTTGGTCAAGCAGGTTATTCAATGGTATGTGGCTACAGTTGTGAAGAATACTTAAACACTTACAGGCATAAAGGTTCATTAGGAACCTGGCATTTAGATTTTTACGGGAAATAAAAAAAACGTGAGAAAAATCGTAAAATATGGTACAAAACAACGAAATAGTGTTACTTTAACGAGTTAATTTTTACTACAGTGTTATTTTATTCAAGCTTCAGCATCATCCTATCCTTAATTGAATTCAGTTAATTGAATAAAATTTCTAAGAAAACCTACAAATTTCCCTTCAAAATGTTATCGCCAGTAAAAGTCAAGGAAGTTTAATTCCATCATTCACCTGATCGGATAATTTGTGTCGACTTATTGAATGATGGCAAAGGATAGACGACGGTAATAGCTTTAGGGGATAAGTCGTGGCATAATGGGATTTGATTTGGCGTAAAGGGGAAATCTCACAGATTGCGTTCTATGTCTAAAGTCTAAACGTTGGACATATTGTAAGCACTAAGATTTACAGGTCATATGTCAAGGAGTGGGTTATTCATGTCAATCGTTTCATTTAGTTATTCACTATTCATGTCATATAGAAACTTAATGGATCTGCACTGAAGGGATTTTTTATACAAACCCCTCTTGGCTTACTCAGTAGTTAAACCCTGGCATTTCGACAGCATTATACAGATATATTGTTGCTGTAAGGCAGGATTGCTGCGAGCCACTGAAAAACCTGAAGCTACCAAATGGGAAATGCTCTTATGCATTAACTGGAAAGAGGCAGTCGTTCTAATTTCACTAAGCCGTAGCAGTATAATAATAGTAATAGAATTCAAGTATTATAATGTCATAAATCTAGCACATGTGATCATAAAGGGTTGGAAATGATTTGCTCCTACCTTGTAAATTTATTTCAGAGAAAGTTCATTCTAGACTCGTTTAGGAATTCCTTATAACGTTCCATGAATAGGAACTCCGATCGCGGGTTGAAAAGGATTCCTTGAGATTTTCAATCTAGTAATCTTTACATATATTAACTACAAGGGTTACATTATTTACTATACAATAAACGTATTCATTCATGGCACAAAAAGGTTTAGATGTGATGGATTAGAATACCAGAAGGCCTAAACCCTCTCAACAACAGAAGGCCTGTGCTCATCGGATCGTATACAAAAATTTTGGCCTCAAAATTAATATTTTTTTCGCGTTGCCATTGATGTTTCGCTTTTATTACTTGTAGTGTGATGATGTATATAGCCTATAAGCTTTCCGCGATTCTTAGAAAACTCGATTAGTACAAAAAGAGTTTTTAATTTGAAGCAGTAGTTGCTGATATTAGCACGTTGGACTTGGTGTTACAAAAAACAATGTTTAATTTATAGCGTATTTAAGTTTTAATACTTCAAATGCATTATTATTAGGCCTCTATCTGCGATTAACGCCTTATAGGGATCCATTCTACTACCGAAACATTTAAAATAACACAAATAATATCATCTTACTCATCAGTAATCTCGTAAAAAATATCTAAGCTTAACAAATTACAATACCTACATTAGTCCCACTCGACAAAACGCTATTTTTATGTATCAGAATGGGCAAGTCGTAGGGTGAAGTTTGCTTTGAAGGTGGCAGACTGGCAAAGGATTGAGCAACACACGCGGGCCCCAACGTACGAGTACACACAATAATATAAACACAACGGGCGAGTGGATTGATACGTCTGACTCGGAGCAATAGTCCCGTCCGGGGACAAAGAGGGATGTGTTTTTATTCCTCATTGTACCCCACAAAGAGGTCCAACAGTCGAGCATTCACTCAGCGACTAGCCAGGGCTGCCATAACTATAAACGAAATTGGTTTCCTCTCTCGAATAGGAAGGTGTTTGCGAACCATTGGGTTTTAAGTGTGCTCGTAAAAAAACGAGGATAAAACTCCCAACGATTGCTGTATTACAGGTTTATTTGGATTGCTGTTATGAAAACAACGTTTATAAATTGATTTAGCAATATTTAACGTCTCTAGTCTTTTTTTACCGTAATTGAATAATAAAATGACTACAATGATACGTATTATAGCTCCTTTCCTTCAAATCGAGATAGATTTAATATAATATGTGATGAGGATCTTATCCACGTATGTATTTGTAGAAGATATTTTGCAGACAGATAAAGTGCATATTTTGGTTGCATGACATTTAAAATGAGAGTTTGTATACCCATTACTATTTAATTCAGATATTATTCATTAATTACTATTCCAGTGAGTCCGTGTGAGAGCGCATTACAAACACCTTAAACGTAAATACGTTAAATAAATACATAAAAAAATATTACGTTCAGAGTGTTCCGACGAATAACCCACGACTACGAGATCAATCTTAGCATAGTTTTGGAACAATATCCGCTACGAATGTATTAATTTACTACTGAATTAGCAACTATATCTAACCAAAGTAACAAGGAACCAGTAAATTGCCATAAGGGTTAACGATCAACACTTGAGTAACAAGAAACTATTACGCAGAACCGTTAACAAAAAGCGCACAGATGCGGCAGCCCTACCTTGTGTCTACATTTCTATAGGATGGGATCCGCGGAACGTCACGCCGAGCATTATAAAGCCCGAGCGGATTTCCGAACGGCCCTCAAAGCCGTCCACTGACGTCGTAGATAAAATTTTTTCGTAGTTGAACGGGCGGACGATACTTGTGTTTCGGGTGCGATAAAGTGTTAATAAATATTGTAATCTGATACGCGCGTCACAGAAAGCGTGAACTATATTATTTTTTATGGAAAACGGGGGCAACGGAGCAAGTGAGCCATCTGATGATATGTGGCCAAAACCGTCCACTATACCAGGGGGGTGTCTTACATTTATTTCACCACCAGCAAATCAGATCTCTGGCTGAATCAAATGTGACACAAAATTATTGCTTAAGGGCTATTGAAAATTAAATATTGATCTTGTTATCGCTCTACCATAGAGTGCTGTATTATCTTTTGATATTTCCATATAAGAAAAAACTATTTGTTTCCGCAATAAACATGTGCATCTTTTTAAGATGCAAAGAAAATATTCTTTATGATGCGCGGAGTCAATACTGGAAGCGTGAAGAACTGGCAATAATACGGCGAAGGCGAAAACGCACACAAAGATTTCTATAGAATTTTTAACCTACGAGACGATATTGAGATGCATTGAATTTTGTCAAATCGATCGAAGACTTTTCACAATGGTGTGTGATATGCGATACGTACCCTGAACCCTTTTAAATAATATCGTGTATCGCACTTAATGTAGTTTTTTGGTTAACATTTTTTGAAATTATAAATACCAAGTAAATAAAAGAAAAATCGTTAATCTTCTTGGTATTCATTATATTAATAAAGTAAATTTAATTGACCCATTTGCACAATATTCTCAACAAATCCTAGCAGGTTTAATAAGCTTTGCGGATTCCTTTCATTCCGTAAGCATTTCTATAATGGGAAAATGGAGCCACTTATTACCGATTAGACTGAAAGAACAAAAAGGCCACAGTTGATCTATTATCCCATTAAGAGATTAATATCCTTGGTACATCTGTTGATTCAATCGCCTAATAGATGCAAAGCAATGGATTAGTGGAGCGGTGATATCTTTTAGCTTTATTGCATTTAAATGTTGCCTTTATTTGATTTATTCATGTTGAATTAATGTAAATAAATTTATCCGATAGACAGAACACAGTTTTGCCTAACAATATGGTTTATAGATGGAGTATTGAAGAGGATAAAAAACACATAAGTTTAATAAGAATTCCTCGCTAGTCCCGCTTTAATGGCATCCTGGGTTTAAAAATGAACGTTTTGGTTTAATTCTCAGATCGGACAAATATGTTTAAGATTTTTCCGTGAGGAAATTTTCTATAGTAGCGTGGAGTCGGAATATTTATTTAATCTTTATATACACGTATGTATGTATAAAGGCGGACTTAATGCCATAGGCATTTTCTGAATATGTACCCGAAGAATGTCTTTCTCCCTATGTACGTAATAGTATGTAATAGTAATGAAGATCATGTAAAAATATTCTTCTGTACATTCAAGCAAGGAAAATAAATTTAAAGTGACAATAGGTTGAAATAAAGTTATAAGCAACGTGCACATCTCAGGAAACACTAAAATGCTTTCACAATGTACACACAAGCTGACATTGTGAAATATTTGTTCAAGTGTGTGCGCGACACGGATCAATGTCAAGTTTATCAGATACGCTGATAACGCGCAGTGCGATATACAGTTCCGTGAAAAATGACCGAAGTTTGTGCGCGGTTTATTCTAAGTTATCATCTTAATGATAATTAATACGGATTGCAAGACATTATATAAGCAAGGATTAAGATATTTGTTTAATGGAAATTTCTCCGGCAAAGTTTACAGGAAAACGATTGCGGCAATCCACAAATATTTGTTTCGGGTCTGGGTGGGTCCGTACGAAAGATTTATGTGGAAACATCAATTATGACAAATTAATGATATAAATATTTACTAACTGTCGAAGCTTCAAAAATCAAGTTACTTTAAACGAAATAAGCTATGATGTTTTAATTACATTATCCATATATAAAAATAATAACTTACCTTATCTCCTTTCTCGAGAAATCCTCCAGAATTATTTTACAATTAATTCATAAAGACAACTTTACATAGCCGCACAATAAAAATTACTTTTTATGTGGATTCAAATAACTTAATCAAATATAATGAGAAATAAATTAAAGACTTCAAAGGCTTGGTTGTATAATGATATTTCTGTTTTTTCATTTACAACTGAAATGTGAATGAAGTTTTTCCTTTGATAAGAAGCCACACTGTCTCTTACCTGAAACAAAAATAAAGGCTTTATTTAGAAAGTAATCTTAGCAGCAATATGTATCCAATTGGTGGCCGCCCACGCTCGCGTCAACTCCTGACAACTTCCCATAAAGGTATTACCGTTTCTATATCAGGATGTTCTATAATAAAGTTATGCTATTTTTGTACAGATATTAATAGACACGTTGACCTTATACTTTAGGATGAATTTGTATCAGATATGAATATTTCGAAATATATTTTCCATTTCGCAGCTTAAAATTATTGTTGAATGCTGTTATCATAGTTGAGTCTGTACAAAGAATATTAAATAGGCATCTAGGAAATATGGTTATTAGTGATAGAGATTCGTTTAGCTTTTCGTGTTATTTAAACAATATATAAAAGCGCAGTATACCCAGAAAATACTTCAAATTGTACAATAATTTAACTGGAATAATTCCATTGTATTACATACTCGGAAGCGCTGAATGTGGTCGAGTACAAGTATAGACAATGACGCGCCCGCCACTAAATTTAAGCTTTTAGTTTACATTAACAAGAGTAACAGTTTTATGGACTTTTAGTGTGTGTTTGATCATAGACAGTTTGTTTTGGAACGTAAAAAAAAATAAGAATTCTTAAGTTGTTGCGTGATTTGTGTTATTCATTACTGTAGGAGTTGTTTGAAACTCTGGATTTCTAATTGATAAAATTAAGACTCTTGTACTTCTTCTTTTTGCATTTAAATGGCTTCTTTTTACCATAATTCCATTTAAGTTTAGTCGACTATCTATTATATGATCTGCCTGTGATGATGTTTTTGTTCATAATTGAATAGTTTTGCTATAGCGATCCGCTGCGAGTATGTATTTATAGATTTTAACCCTTGCTATGCCTGTGTCAACCATTATTGTCTATTGTTTAACTTAACTGTTGCTTGTTTATAAAATTCACACCAATCTCCGTTTTATTCCTTTTTTTGAAAATAGTTCATCAATTTCCTTTTGTAGGTACATGTCTATCTTCTATATAGTAAAAAGAAATATCTTTAACAAACTTTATCGGAGAACAGCAAAAACTAGTCAATTGAATAGTTTTTTGTTGACATTGAGATTTCCTTTATTTTGTTACTTCTGTGTCGGCTCAGTGTAAAATAACTCCGTTCACGACATTAACATCACAAAAGACTGGCTCGTTGTTTATGTTAGGCCTACTCCTGCGATATTAAGGCTCCAATAGAAGTTTTAAATGTAAGCAAAAATGTCAGCGATTTTGATTCTTGAACTATTTATTAGTTGTTGTTAAACGATACATTGTCTGTCAGGATTTATCGTGATTGTTAGATTTGCATATAATATAATAAGCTTTCTTTTATATTTAACTCATATAATTGCAGAACCCATAAATTTACCCACCATTAGAAACAAAGTATTTAAAATTACGGTAGAAATCTAATATTTTTGTCCAATTTAATATTCTTCTACTTCTACATCCACTCGATTCTATCATTGTTTGTATGAATTTAACACGTGAAAGATTATATAAAGCAAATTTACAGTAAACGTTCATATCATAAGCTCTTTTTATAGAAACAACATCATAAACCAGCGAATGGGCAATACGATGTGTTTCTCGCAGTTTTATATGCATTGCGCCGAATATGTATTTACTACAATAGATGTAGTCGAAAGGCGCTCGGCGATATGATTCAACGTTCTATTTTTGTTTGGTGTTCAGAAGTCTAGCCGTAAAGTTCCATCGGAGTGTCTCGGTATTATATTGGAGTTGTGTTTAATAGTTCTATCCAGGGCCGCGTTGCATATGTTAAATACTATAACCGCGGACGTTTGAACGGTTAATATGCAGATTGGCTATTCCTGTGCAAAGTTACTCTTGAGAACACGGAAATGCCTTTAGGGTTTTATCTTCTTTCAGCTACTATGCTATTGTCCATCGAGAGTTATTTAAGCTTCTAACGGTATCTGTTTATCTTATCTGTCTTATCTCCCATATTCGTTTTAAATAATGCAAAAACGCATTGAGAATATTATCGACATTTCAAATATGTACCTGTCGAAAATAATTGAAGTAAGTTTTGAATTATCGAAAAACGTAATTAAAGTTAATCATTCACCAGCCTTGATCTATTTTTTTAAGCCGAATTGATAAATCGTGTCCTCGTCTTCGAGTCGGAAATAATATACAGATTCTTGAAAAAGTTTCTTATGAAATACATACTTGATAAAATAAATTCTCATCACTTTTAAAAAACTCAGATTTTGTATATCATATGTTATAAATTCAAACCATAAAAATATTTCATTCAAATTTTATCCCGTTTATTACCATAAATTAATGACGGATAATTGTGAAATAAATGTACAATTTAGTGATTCAATGTTAATCACAGTATTGCGTCGACGTGCACAAATCTCATTCCTGTTTGGACAAACGTAGGAAATGATGAGTCATTAAGTGACTCAGAACGGGATATACCATATTGTGAAATAAAAACTTGAGTGTTTACGAAGTAATCAATACATCTCAGTGGGGAGCTCGGTTCAATAAGCTCACGATTACGTGCGGATAGATTTTCACATTGTGTTTTCAATAGCTTCTGTTGCTACTCGGAATATCCGGCCTCTTTTGATTGAAAACGAACTGATCTGTTAAACCTCATTACTTTACACCTTTTTTTATTTATTTTATTTTAAACTTAATTGTATAAGACCACATAAAACTTAAACTAGGGGCCCTAGTAGACTAAATTTGTACAAAAGTCGGTCTTATTGCACAAGGCGATATCTTATGGATAAGTGAGGATGGAGATGCAGAAAGAGAATTTAAAGAATAGTCAAAGAGCACAAGGTTAAATTAAAAAAAAAATTAATGAAAATAAGCGAGACATCGTCAAAAAATATACAGGGTGTATTTAGACAGTGATCGAAAACTGAGGCAGGTAATAGCGATAGTGATTACAAACCCCCTGGCATTAAAGAAAATCCCGACAAACAATAAAATTTTTGAGGTTTTCCATACAAACCACATACTTTTAACACGGATGGTTGTATGGAAAACATCAAAATTTTTATTTTTTGTCGCGATTTTTAATATCGCCACTGGGTTTGTGATCACCCTCGCTATTACCTGCCTCAGTTTTCGATCACGGTCTAAATACACCCTGTATAATATATATCCAAAATTATATACAGGTAAACATAAATACACCTTGTTTCTTTTTCTATGAAATATCACGAATAAAACAGTTGAGATGGTTTTATTGCTGAGTAAAATAAGTATGAATAACCAAGCAGAGTGTGCTGCTGTTATAAAAAACGAGAAAGTCGTTAATTATGCGATGAATGGGTGTCAACTGGCGCCACTGGGCGTCCTGCAGCGAAATAAAAATATTCACTGTAGGACTTCCCGGTTTGCTGGTGGCGGGCCGGGATTCCCGCGCGCATGCCGCACTCGGCTACCTGCCACCATTCACAAGGTTAACCGGCCGAGTGCGATAGTACGTCGAATTCCTCTACAAATAGAGTTACAAGCGCTTTTCTAGTTCGGCCGTTCAAAAAGTGCAAATCTTCCGTCGACGGCCCGTGTTCTCGGTATCAATTTGTATGGAGACTGAACACAATCGATTTACTTATACGCCGCGGAGTAAATTGCACCCGCAGTGTACAAATTGATGTGTTGCCGATATCTATGAACTAACGGTATTATATTGTAGGTATATACTCTTGTTACGAATAAATAGATTTAGAGAAGAAATTGCAGAGTAATGCATTAAATTTAAATGGTGGTATTTAAAAAGAAGACGAGTAAAAAAAGCTAATGCAGAACCTTTGTGTTGAAGATGCATCTGTAATAAAGTAGAACAATGCGCCGGCAGAAATAACAAAGCCCATTGGAATCAATCATTCACTATAGAATCTGTTCATAATTGCAAGTGCTAACGCGGCCTGTGAGCTTCACGCTTGTTATGCTATGGGAATCTTAATTGGCTCGGTGTGGGATAAACATTCATGCGCGCTGTGCATTTTATCTTTATCTATGGCATGTGGGTAGCCAGCCAGTTGAAATATAAAAGAGCTCATTGAAGGAGCGCGTATTCGGTTCGTTACCGGGAACGATACGTTGGGAACCGTTGGTTGTTGTTCGAGAGGTAAGTACGCGGAAAACATAAAAGTGCATTCAAAATGAAAAAAATGGACAAGAGATAAAATAAAAATGTTTTTGTATATTCCTAACTATCCTACTTATATCTCTTTATTGTTCAACTAAACTTTTTACTACTGCAAATTGAAAAGATTTTTTTTTCATTAGTAATGAATTAAATAAAAATACGGGACCAATTTAGATGACTTTCTTGTCTTTAGGTAAATCAAGCGCTACTTTTTTTAAAAAACACTCGTTGAAGAGTACTCAAGCGATAGTTAATTAAAAATAATAGCAAATCGTCACAGTTTGTTTTCCATGATGATGGTACTGAAGTAATCCATCAAAACAAATCAAAACAGAGATAATTGGGATACACACATACACAATTGATGTATAATACCTATAGAATCCCTTTAGTATGCAATCATCGATCGTTATTAGCGACAAATGTGTGGCTGCACCGGCTGACGCACGCACAACCGTGATTCACTGAAATTGCGTTCACATTAACATTTTGCCACATTTAAAAATACAGACAAAGAAGTATCAATGCACGTGCACTAGCCTTGCATCAGGATAATTAACTTTATGGAACGCGACTATCTAGATATTTATTATTCCTCAACGGGGCAATGTTACTATAATTTCTACTTTTGTTCGTCCACTGCTGAACGTAGGCCTACTCACGCAAGCACCAACCATCCCGGTGTTGAGCAGCCCACATCCATCCGTTACCCGCCACCAAGTCCTCAAGTCAAGTTCCTCAAGTCGTCGGACCATCGTGCTGCAGGTCGTCCCACATGTTTATTACTAATGATAATACGGTATGATAAAACGGGGTGTTAAGATGGAAGAGAAGTCTACCTTTTGCTATTCCATTTAATCTTGCAGACCACAAAGAGGCGACATCAAGATTTTTGAAGGAAGTTTTCAAGCATTACCGCGATAGAACATTTTTGTTGTTCTGGATCTTAAAGTTGGTTAAGATCCTCGTTCATATAAGCAAGGCAGTTTCTGTGGTGTATTTGTTACTAGACCGTAAAACGACAGTTCTGATTCTTTACAATGAAATTATTCTTCATCAACCCATATACGCCCACTGCTGAGCACGGGTCTCCTCTACCATTGAGAGGGTTTAGGCCATAGTCCGCCACGCTGGCCTAGTGCGGGTTGGCGGACTACACACCTAAGAAATTCCTAAGAACTTTTAGGTGTGCAGGTTTCATCACGATGTTTAATGAAATTATTGTTTACTACAAACATTTGTTTTGGTTCTATGAATGTTTCATACCAACGCCATACTAAAGCTTAAACTAATACTTTACTCGTGGTAACTTTTAGAATTATGAATTTAATTTAGCATGAAGAAAAATAAATAATATTACGGAAAGCTGGGGTACGAACGTACCATAGTATGCATGTGTTTGTATTATATGGGGACTAATAGTTTACATTTGGCGCGAGAGTCCTTTGTATATTTCTTTAAGACGTAAATTCTCTTTCTCAAGGTCGGATGCAATTTATCCCACAGAGGACATTGAAGGGTAACAGTAAACATATTATATGAGGAAAATAAGCTACCCGGTTGTTATATGATTTTACACAAGACAATAATAGATTTAGATCTCTCCTTAGATAGACGAGTGAAAAATATTATTTTCTTAAATAAACTTCTGACAGATCGCTTAGATGATAGACAAATGATGATGTTAGAACTATGCATGTGATTGGTGGATGTAGTTAGTTATAATTATTATAGAAGTTTTACTCCTTGACATGTACTCATTTAGATGAGTAACAAATCACAATCGGGATACAAGCAAACAAAAGATACGTGTCCTAATTCTCCACTGAATACGACAAACGATACAAAAAGCGGAACAAGCGATGTTTGTTATAAATTTACGAGCGAGTCAATGCAATAACTCCAAATACGTCCTTGAGTTCGCCTTTAGGCCACGTATGAGCGAAACGCAATAAAATAAATGTATAATGTTGTGCTGCTTCCGATCAAACGCGACTCACGCACACACACATGTGACCCGCCGGTGATCGGGTTGTTAGTGTTATGTACTCAAAAATGAATGTTGAATATTCACTTGCATGTAGCCTTTGAAGTACGCGTCGCGACGCTCTGTATAAATCCTGACGGAATGATCCTGGGCGTTGCACTGAAACTCAGGAACTCAATCCATGTTTTACGAGGATATTTTCGATATTTAAGAGTTCTCGTTATATATGACTCGAAAACTTGTATGTTCTGATTAATGGCGGTCGAAGTAGCGTTAGGCGTTGTGCTGAAATCGTAGCGTTTGTAGTTGTCTAGTTTCTACGTAACCTTAAAAGATCTATATCCGTATGTAACAATGCCTATAAATTAAATTACATCTATGAAATCATATAAGATGAAAGGAGTACTTTTTATTAACAATATTTTTTACATGGGTAAATAATAATAAATATAATATTATGATTTCTTTTAAACACATAGGTTGAAACTTGATTCTTTATGTGCGTCTAACCCTGAGACAACTGTGAATTAGTTTGTGGTTTTTCAGGAACATTCATGCGTATCTAAGGTCGTAAAATTTATAAGTAGTTAGGATAAAGAGAGACTTAACATGACATATCGTTATTAATAGAATATAAACACAAACAAATAAGGGGTCCTAAACCTAAGATAATACACAAAACAAAATATAACGCGCAACTTTTACTATGCCTAATAGTCTTAATTCATTTAATTCAGATTTTCTTTCCATAGTCTTAGTATTCCGAATATGATAACCACTTATTGGTGCATTGGTATTTCATGGGCGTGTTTTATGGAACATTTTAAGTGGCATACCGTGTCTTCGTTACATTGTGATCGAGGTGACGGCCGCTGGATGACTGGTTATAGATGACGCAATAGGATTTTTACGACCATACGCGTACGTACTCAATTCTAAAGGTTATTTTAAAAATAATTTCGAGCGTATTCTAATTGCCTCGTTCGTATGTTCATTATTTACCTCGTGCCTCGCCTGGGTTAAAACTAATATAATTCATTTTTGTAGACTTTGATTTTCATATTCTTATTACTTTGTCGAAGTGATATTAAAAGGTAAATATTAAAGAGTATATAGGACCATTTAAAATAATTTCATTCTTGAAAATAGGGGATATTTGGCGATGCGGAAAATCGAATAAAGTGGTGTCTGAGAGGCAGCTTACAGACTGAACACTTGTAAGCAAAGTCGAAGGGGATCGTCGGGGCCTAAGTACATCCGAGTTGTGATAAATATTCATTATTTTCAATATTTTAAGTCTTTACTCTTCTGCGTAAAGGTTAAATATGAATCGATGAAAGTTCGAAATGCTCAACGCATGGTGGAGTCTGTAGTGTCTATAGTTAAGCAGAATTTGATGAGTATATGTAGGTTGGAAAAAAACAAAAAGGAACAATACGTAAGTAAGCATCTTATCAAAGCTGCGATCTTTGTATGATTCACTTAAACGCACACAATTTTGGGAATCGTAAACTTAGCCTCACCGTGGACAATCACGAGGATACCTTTTGCAACATTAAAAACTGCAATATCTCAAACTGTTTTGGACATAAGTGAATGCAAATGTACTAACAGCGGTTAACGACCCGTCCAAAAACAAAAACTTGTCGCGGCGCACAAAAAAACACACACCTTTAAAATTGCAGAAATTGTGAAAAGCCGAGCAGTGGGCGGCGGATGGGCCGGGCGTGCCTTATCTAGTCGGGCCGCACCGACTGCCCGCTCTACTCATTACTCAGTGCAAGGTGTGTTAAAATCCGATCTGGAGATTTTTGAGTCGAGGTGACAACATTCAGAAAAACAATTTGGCTTAAATTCAATTTCGCATCGCAATACTTTTTGTTTTCAACGCGGCTTAACAGTAGCACATTAAATTTTATCTTTCGCGCCGACGAAACTAATTGCACCTATTGAATGCTTATTTTGTTAATGGAACATGTATGTTTTTTTACACGGCTACTGGAGTTAAGTGGAGTTGTGTACGAATAAAGTATTGACAATAGATGATTGTCTCTCGTCCGTCGACACCAATATGGAAGCTTGCTCCGAGACGGATGTAATCCGCTTTTTTATACCTTTATTTAGGCTGTTAGGAGAGTTTTACGTTATGAGCTATGATTTTTCAATACTGGATTGAGGTTGAAATAAGCGATAGAAAGTTTAACTCTATCGATGACGATGGCTGTAACAATATCAATGATGGGATTTTCCTACGTCCAAAGCTTAAAGCTTGAATATTTAGGTTGTTGATTTTAAAAATAATTATAACATAAAAAGTAAAACTTGTTGGGGACAGACAGACATCATGAACTCATAAACTTAATAAAATAGATGAGATATTTATTTGAAAGCAAACGCCTTAGCTAGTACTAGCTACTAAATGTAATAATATATTAATGTGTAATAGCCAAATGCCATTAACATACACGAGTTGAGGATAAAGTTTTACAAAAATAACGTTGTATTTATGTTTGAGAAGTCATAGAGCGAGCAAAGCTAATATGATTTCAAAATAGAATACTACGGATAAATTAAATATAGAAAGAAACCATTTATTACTAATTGTGGTTTCAATAACTGGTTATATTATTATACCAGCTTCTGTCGGCTATTTTGCGAATAATTAATTAATTGCATTGAAAATCACTCAGGAATTTAATATTTTACATTATATGTTAATGCTTGTATCAAACTATGTGCTATATTTCATATAGATGCCAAATGTAAGATTCATATCTTCCTTTATTTTTGTGTAAGCTTTGTTAGAAAGATACCGACTCAGATGATTTGTTATTTTGCTGTGTCGAAAAACTCGTTTGTTTTTATGATCTGATTTAGTCGATTCTAACTTCTTTTTCATATATCAACAATTATTGACACCGTAAATCTTTATAAAATAACTAGCTTTTGCTCGCGACTCCGTCCGCGTAGACTACAGGGTTGAGTTCAGAAGGAAAATAAGTTGTAGTCTATTTTACTTCTTAGAATCCTATTTATGTCCATACCAAAAATCATACAATTCGGTCAAATTGTTCAAACGTGAAACCGTAACGCGTCGGTCGGCGCCTTGTGCATCATTATTTCGCGCTTGATCAATATTTTAAAACTGCAATATCTTCTAAGATTTTCAGTGAAATCAAATGATGTAAAGGGCAATTTTATTTAAAATTAAATACTTGTAATGAATATCGTATTTATTTGGATAAGGATTAATATCATATTCATAAAAACACCTTCACAAATAAGAGTTTATTTTAAAATAAATTTGGTTAGGATAAAAAACGTTATAGTGAGCCGACCTTAAAGAATAGACATATGCCGTCGCGGACTTTTTTTTAGAACTTTTAAAAAGGAACATTTCTCTCATACATTATTTTAGCGAAACTTTAACCGTTTCCGCAGCGCACGCAGCGGAAGCTCACAAAAAGGAAAAAATGTCCCCGATTTTGAAACATTCTTTATTGCTGCTCCGCTCCTATTCGTCGTAGCGTGATGTTATATAGCCTATAGCCTTCCTCGATAAATGTGCTATCTCACAGTGAAAGAATTTTTCAAATCGGACCAGTAGTTCCTGAGATCCTAGCGTTCAAACAAACAAACAAACAAACAAACTCTTCAGCTTTATAATATTAGTACATATATCAAAAAAACAAAAGTAATATTTTTCTTCATAGTAGGGAACGATTTTGATAATACCAATTAATGTAGGTACATAGGAAAAATTGTTTTTGTTTAACCAAAAAATATTATATTGCTTATTGGAGCGCTAGATTTATACGACTTAAAAAATACTAAATACAAATTAACAGTCGGAGATACGATCTCAAATAAAATGAGAACTCCTGATTTCATACAAATGAAACTGTTTTCAAACGTTATATGAATTATCTTGAGGATAATGAGTCAAGTTTGATTTCATCACATTACGAAGGTATTGCGCATAGCTTTACAAAGTAAGCTGAGGATGATTGCTTCCAAGTGGGAGGAGGAAAAAGCCAAAAAGATATATATCTTACAATTATTTTCCTCTAGCGTTCGACTAACAATTTCCTGTGTAGCAACACTTCAACAGATGCGAATGTGGATAAACCTACTAACTGCAAGATGTATGTATGGTTTTATTAAAGTGATGATTTATAATTTCATTAGCGATATTTCCTGTATTTTGTTGAAACGTAAGTGCTTCGATAAAAGCTATTTATCTTATTTATGCACCGTTTATTAATATGTAGCTAGCTTATATACTCGTGACTTCTGAAAACTTCTAAAAGGTTGCATAATTAGTGCCTTTAATTTTTTCACTTGAACAATTTGTATGTAATGATATCGCTTATGTATTTATTGCATAAATTTTACAAGGTATTAAAATAAAAAAATGTGCTACGCTTACACATTAAACCCAAAAAGATGTTTAGTACAGTTATTGTTTACGATTGATTACGGTTACATGCTACTTTTTGATACCAAAAAAGGTTAAGTGTTTGCGTGGTGCAATTTTTAAATTTTATTAAAAAATATATTAATTCAAGCGGAGCCACAAGTAGAAGCTTGCTTTAAATAATATTATATTGTCAACGCTGAGTTTAATAATGGTATTGTCATGTCCTCCACAGATATAACTAAATCATCTCCCTCGCTCGCGCGGCACGAGCGTAGTTTTCAAATGGCATTATTAAGGACGATTCAAAAATTATTTAGTGTAGTGTGTGGTGCGAAAAGTGGACAGAACAATGCCTTCAGTGGGAGTATAACAACGGGTAGGTCCCTCGGCGGCGTGTTACAAGCCGCCGCATGCCCAACTAGTTGTGCTGTTAACGTAATTACGTGCTTGTGGCGTAAACACGCGCGTTTGATTAGTGTGAATTGAAGTAATTAATTTCCTGAAGACATACGCAGTAATGCTTTTGGACGTAATCTATGCTATGTTTAAGCGGTTTCGTATGTTACTGTTGAGTCTTATTTTTCTCAAAAAATGATTGCAACAGAACTTCGTGAGCAGAAACACTTTATATTTCAATCCCCTATTAGAGTTAATGCAAGTGCTTTTCATTGAAATAGTTAAAAGTTTATTAATTGACTTTCCAAAAAATATAAAAATATTTCACCTGCCTATAAACGCCATCTTTAAATTCAATACATTTTAAAACTAACTTGCAATTTGCAACATGAATATCCGATTAACAACGCTTCTACAGAGTAAATTCCAGAAACAAAAGATTGTTGGAATATCCAAAACTGAATAGTTATTTTTTGACGTTTGAAATACAACGTTATTTCGACATTTAAGGCACTGAAAACAGTACGTGGAAGCGTGTTAAAAATTGCACGGGTTTTAAATCAAAACCTTGTCGCGCGAAGAACACTCGTTACGTTTTACAAGAGATTACTTTCTACGTTTCATAGTACGGATTTTTTTTTCTATTACTGTATCATCCCAGACCTGATACGAGTTGCGAACAGTTATTGTTTTATTACAAAACAAGTTCGCGCGCCGACGGTACATAATTTGAATAATTCAACAAGTGTAACAATTAAAATTTAATGTCAAAGCGTGTGTTTCGAGTTTGTAATGTTAACACGGGAACTTTTGTTCACAAATTGATTTATTATAGAGAGCTGTAATTTAATTCTTTAGCACGTTCATTACTTTGAAAAGGAAAGTTACCGCCCCCGTCTTTACAGTTTGATAAACAAGTCATTCGGCTTTTGTTTACTACAATGAAAAGGAATAGATTTCTAGTTCTAGTTTCTAGTAGCTTGTTTTAACTGCACAGTGAATGGGTTGGTTTGACTACGCGGTACTACTATATCAAATAGAAATAGAAAGCTTGGGTTAAAGCTAGAAAATTATTGCTACTGAGTTTTGTCCTACTCGTGATTATTCGAAGGCGGCATACGCTGATACCATGGTGATATTAGAAGAATATCTGCTAAAGTATTTAAGGATATTAAATAAAAAATAAAAATAGAGAACCAACACAAATAAAACCTTACTGAATTGGCTGTTTTAAATCTAGGAAAAAAGCATGAGCGAAAATTGACCTGCCAATTTATTCGTAGAACTACGTAAAACATTCAAAAGCAAATTACATTTAACTTCATAAAAAGTGATGCCGGCATAAATCGCTTCGACCGTATTGTAAAGTTTCCATTGTAAGCTGTAATATTTCACACTGTTTGCGACATCATTTCTAGTTGCGATACAATGTTATTAAAATCCAATTCCGACAAATAAGAGGAGCGACTAAGCCTTAGGTCCGCACCATGCAGATAACTGCTTAGCAAGGATTTCACGTTTAATGAAATGCTGGAGTTCCCTCGAAATGGCCGCGCATTTCTGTTATGCACGTCCGCCGATCTCAAAATGTTCACTCGTATTTTCCTAGAGAAATATACTCTATTATTAGCCATTTCTCATTTGTTTTATTTGAAGACGTTGCTAAATTGGAACTAAGCTTGAGTTCTGGTTTAGAAGTTAATCTTAGAGACAAAAAGATTTTGGTTTATAGGTTTCTACTGACTTTTTCGTAGGATGAAGGCTATAGTAGACGACTTTATGTTATTTACCTATACAACATTATAGTTTGTGAAAATGTAATCTTTATATACTACTAAAACTATTTCTTGAATGGAATAGAGTAACACTAGTGTCAATACTGCCTAGCTAGAATTATCGCAGATACTCAATAAATAACAATTTAGGGACTGTATACTAAAATAATCTATTGAGTAAATCGCTCTCAATAATTCCGTTGAGAATCCGCTTCTAGTATTGCAGGGGCGTGCAGTACCGTCGTCTATCGAGATAAATACTTGAATCTCGCAAACATTTGCATAAACATTGTAATGGAACCAGCTACTTGTGTTGGAGACTGTTGACAGCCTCGGCTTTGCTTCACATCCCTTTAATACATTTGATATCACAATATACAGTAGCAAACTTCGGTTCATTGTTATGTTGAATATGCTTTTTCAGTATATTCATCTACATGTCTTTCTTGTTTTAAGACGAAACATTAAATTTTTAACGTGCCCACCATTTCTTTATTTTACACTTACGATCGATAGTCGTACATCACAACTATGTCAAATAAGCAGGAAACATTAATTGAATGCGAATTAGTCGTCATGTACCTTATCCCGAGAATGATAGTGTTGGAATTCCATTCACATGATGAATAAATGACTTGGTAGAGGTAGCAGAGCGTATTAATTAAGTCTTTCTAAAACTATTTGTGAAAGCCTTTGTTCAATAGAAAAGGGTTTTTGCCTGTCGATAAATTGGAACAACATTTACGATCTCACAATTCACAATATCCATATATGCATGTACGTTTAGTTAATTACATGCCACACAAATTTACATTCAATAACTGTAATTACAAATCAATCGGACATGCCAGTTAATAATTATTCCATATAATTAAAAGCATTATCAATCGTTAAAAGCGATAGCCTACTTAATTGTCGAGTTAATAATCATGTTATTGTCATAAATTGAGTTCACACGTTTGGCTTTCACTTCATCTGTCGCTCTATGTTTCGTCTCTTTCATTTATCTTACGAGAGATAAAGACGCCTATTTCTGTACATTCAGAAACACTTTCTTTTTAACAGCGATGTTAAGTTATTTTCTTAATTTTACTTCAATAATTGTACTTATATTTAATTCTCCTGGAAACTGAACAATCTATTCGCGAATGTTACTGTTTACAGCTGTCCATTCGGTTATGATAATAAAACCAAAATAAAGCACATAGACTAAATCCTTGTTGTGGCCGACACGTGGATTTGGGTCTGTTGAGATATAACGGCATCGGACACGCTCAGTATAGGTGGTAATTGCTCCAACTCATTGCATTAGCTAAGTCCAAAATTGGAGTGACTTGAAAAGTAACTCAGTCTGAATGAGGTTTCGCGTCAGTAAATCTTGGAATATAATCGGGCCTTCTCTACAACGGAGAGGGTTTAGCCCTAAGATCAAGCAAGCCTCATGCAGGTTAACGAACTTTTTAAAACTTTTTAGTTGTGCAGGATTTACCACGATGTTTCCTTTCACTCTTAAAGTACGTCATAATTCCTTGTGAATACATATGTACATAACTTTAAACCGTTAAATTAGACACACACCTAAGGTTGAAGCCCGCGACCACCAAGCATCTCGACCGCGCTCCTAAACAAATTCAAATCTGCGTAAATTATTACGAAGTTAACTGAGATATCGCATTATGATACAAATCTTGTGATAAAATTATAAAAATATTTACTAGTAGCGAACATTTTATTTTCTAAACTAGAGCTTTTTTTAAAGGATTAACATTTATTTTATACAGAAGCGTCGTTTTACCAAGAAATGAACATTGTAGTAGCGAAACATTCTCCACATTATTGCCCGTGAAAGAAGAAGAATTTCTTGTGACATTCCTTCGTGTTACTACAATAGTTCTTCGAAACATCTTGCTCAAGAGATTTAAATTTTGTAAGCGACACATATTTATTATGTTTCTTGCTGTTTTCTTGTGAAAGTTAGTTGAATGATTTTAAAATAATGTTTGAATAAGTTTACTGAAGTTTTTATATCTTAAATGTTTAAATATATCAATTTGTATGTACTTTATTAACTACTTTGTAATTTACTCATCATTAATTCATAACACTAAGGTTATGTATAACCGATTATACGATTTTTTATTAATGGCAAAAATAATTTAATTAATCAGCAACCCTGAACATTAACTGGTATTCATAGTTTTCCCAACGATTGTACTACACTTAAGAGAAAGTTTCTTGCAGCTAAGATTCTGAAGTTCATGTATTTACAAGTTTGTAACCTTAGTTACAACTTTTAGTATACCATCAATATAAGATACTGTATAGAGATACACACGGTAGTCGTTATACAAGTTCAATACACTGGTAATACTGAACCGTAAGGGAAAACATTAAAGAAAATTTTCAGGAATTCCTTAGACTTGTAGCCAACCCAATCAGTAGTAGAGAAGACCAGTGCTCAGCAGTGGGACGTATAAGGGCTGATGATAACTTTGTCACAAACGTTCGACGTGAAGCAAGATCTGTCTTGATCTATTTCGTCTTTTGACTGAAATTATTGTTGGTCTAACAAACGCTAAGTATCCAGCTCATTTATACCTATTTTTCCGGAAGTTTGTTTCCTTGAGAGAGCTTTCTAAGATTCTTAATTTAAAGATTAACACCTTTCTAACCTGTGATCGCGTGCTTATCTCTCGCAATATATGCAACAATTTTACATACAGAAGATAAAACAAATAAAATCTTACAATACGTTACATCAGTATATCTTTTAAAAACAAGATTTGAACGTAACAAGTAGAAAGTGGTCGGTATCGTGATCAGGCAAGCACAGCGCGGAGGCAGACACACTGTCGCATTATTCCACTATTGTCACGAACAATGGGCCGGCTACGTGACGTCAGGCCCTATCTGCGATGACAGACCAGCTTTTGACGTTGATTGTGATTAAAAACGATGTCCATCTGTCTGTCTGTTCAAACACAAACAAACAAAAATATTTGCGGTACGGAAGTCATTTAATTTCATGGCATGCAACCATTTTTTTATTAATGAATCGTGGTAAACTGTTATTTTATAATAGTTATTGTTGTAGACGTATTTCACGATGGCCCGATGAGCGGTAAGTCAGTTCAGGTATTTTCTCAAACTTTATGACGATTCCTTAGTATATAATTTCAACTTAAGACGATTTAACAATGGCAAATCAATAGATTGGGCACATCTTTCCCAATTGAGTTTGTTTTCCTTCGCGCAATATAAAATTTTAAGCTAATAGAAAAGATTATCAACTTGAGCTTTTAAAATAATTTCTACGTTATCAGAAAAATAGTGGGCAACATCCATACTTTGTTTTTATTTTATTTTCCTCAATTTTGTCGTCTGTTGACCCGCGTTAGAGGAAATTTGTCGTTTATATTTACTATCAGATGAATCGGTCGACTAGTGAACTTCTAAACAGATAATACAATCACTCCGAAGCATAATATTTTTACAAAATAAAGTATGCGAGACGTATATTTGTAAACTCGTATAAATATGCGATATTTTCATTTTAAAAGCGTCTGAACTGATACAAATTCACCAAGTCAAGCTGTTATTTATTTCAAATCTGTTTTTAAATATTTCGAAATCGTTATTCAAACCAAACAATTGCTGGCACCGTTTATGTTTAAAAAATATATCTTATATCGCTGGTTCTTAATTACTTCGCGTGTACTTTTCGTATACAAATCTATTGTTGCCTCTTGAAAACCGAGGGAACATCTTCCACAGGTTTTTAATTATACAGAGAAAGCTAAATTAAAAGGCATCCGGCCGTACCGATAGCTGTACTAAAGGAAACTCTAAGCGCGGTACCATCTCACCTAATGTTTGTCTTTTTGTTGTTTCTTTCTTCCGCCCTTTTTGTTCTTTTTTTCAACAGATGGCGGTTGAATGGACGATTGAACAAGAGTTAAAGCAACTTAAAGCTGGTGGTGTTACTCCTTAGACATCATGATTGTGAGAGAATCCGCGTTTGTCTTGTAGGTCTTTTCATAGGGTTTTTCGAACAAAGATGCGAGTTTTTACTTCTTTGTTTGTATGTACTCAATAAAAAAAAATTAAATTGGAAATCATCCGATCTCACCTAAATTAAACAAAATTATTTTCGCATCTGTGTGTTATATTTTAAAAGAAATCAAATCAGTAAATTGAAAGTATTCGTGATAAAACAAGCATTTCAACGCATTATTGAATTCCTTAAAATGAACGTTAAATTTGGAGTTAATTGACTGGTCGGGCACAAGAATATCATCTACTGGAAAAGAAGCAGGAAGATAACGAATTCAACAGCTGTCGAATTACCGGGCCCCAATTTTCAAACGCAACCTTCCGGGGATGTAGGAAGCAATCTGGGAATAATTTATTACCCAATTAGTACCCTCTCGCGCGAGACCGAAAAAAATACCGAATTCGGACCTTTAACTAAGCCGATAATTGCTTATTTACGGGAACCCACGACCTACGAGAGACCGAGGGAAGTGAGGGTGCCGCGGGCATTCCAATTGGTATTTTATGAGCAATCTTAATTAAAAGTATGAGATATAAATGCACGAATATGCGCCGATCGGAGATAACATTTCTACAACGATTTCAATCCAGTATAATTTTATTATGGGACGAACAGTTCTTTTTATGATTTAAAATTTGTTTTTATTAACTTAAGTTGAATTAATTTATTGCTAAGAAATAGTAATATATTCTAAACCGATTGATTTTCTCTACAAACGTTCTATATATTTATGTCTAAGTGAAAATACATAGTTTCTTGTGTACAATGAAGCATTTCTCATTGAGATTCTTTAAAAATAATCGTAGCAACATTTAACATAAGTGTATTCATCATACTAATGATTTCTTGCTTCTGCGTTCAATGTTCATATACCCCCATTATTTATTATGGGCGCTTACACCTAATTCGCTATTATAAAATCCAACAGGGTTTATGCAGCATAAACAAGAAAATAGAAACTGAATAGTGTGGATATCTGGAATCAATTGATTCATTTGCAGGAAATCCGGTTAAATTTTCCGAGAATGTTACGCAATAGCTCGGGCTCATTCCAAGGATGTGTTACAGTTACACTTAATTTCTTAGAAATATAAACTTAAAACACGTTTTTTTTCTGGCCATAAGTAATATATGATATCCCTCAAAGGAACAAATTATATTCTCGGAAAATACAAAAATTCTCGTATGAAATAATATCCTGTCTTGTAACCAACATAAATAACTTATTTGCAATTACATTATAACTTTAGTGCGCAAATCCGATATGTTATTAAACTACTGAATTTTATTTTCAAATCGTCTAAAAAATTTAAGCAACAGTTAATGTTTTTAAAAGCCATAATTCAAAGTTTTTAATTAAATATTCGCTTTGAAGTTTGCTTAACAAAATAAAATATTTGCCACTTTCGAAAAACTTTAAATTTACGTTGAGTTAAAGATAAAATTTATTTTATATTAATTTTATTTGTAATGAATAACTTACATACGTGTATGTATACACAATAATTAAACGGTAAAGAAAATTCTTGTGACCAAGACAGCACTACACTGCAGTAAGCCCTTGCCCAGGAGTGGTACATTTATATATTGTAGAAATATCATCTCCCAAATTCATAGATAAGTTTGGCAATAATTGAAATTTAATAGTTTCCATAATACTATTAACTTAATGAATGTTCATGTTTGAACGTACTTGTAATGTGTGAAGTGTTACAGTTTACTTAAGGAGCTTACCTCGCGCGTGCATCATACCTCCCCTTATTGCTTCGATTAAATCAACTGCATAACCTTGCGTTATGAATATGTGGAAACCGCTTTTGTTTATTGGGAAAGCAATGGTAAAAATCTATCAATATGAAGATCTAGAGAAGGAGATAAAAGGGACCGTAGACAAAGTCAACACCACTTAAGTTTTCCTTTTGTTTTGTGGTAGTCCAATCAGACTATTGACAAATATTTTAATAATATCTTCATGCTTTATAAAAACCTCATCAGATTATGTGATAATTTTATTTTAGTCTTTTTATTATTTTTTAAAACGAAAGTCTCGCGCCTCACAAAGCCCGAATATGTAATCGCAGTAATTAATTTTCTAATCTGTTTCCAAGTAAAATAAACACGTTATTAAGAACGCTAAGGAAACGAATAAAGTTATGTTAGCTTCCGAATTTCGGCAGGAGTCCAACAAAGTTCGATGCGATTCTACAACTTGGCCCTTTAAACTTATCAAAGTGATTTGGCAAACTTGCGCGTGAACTCTTTGGGTATGTTTTGAAGTAAATATGTTTAGGAATGTGTTACGAAGCTATTTTATTTATTACCCCTATGCTGAGTTTTTTAAATTTCTTTGTGCATCTTTTCCTTTATTGAAATTAATCATATTGACCGAGGTATTTAAATAGAATTCGCGTTTAAAAAGGATCATATTACTAGCATAGGTCTAACAATAATTGCTTAAAGATTTAAAATCCATTGAAGAAATTGACCAATTATAAAGAAATTAGGACCATTTTCTACTACATTTATTTTATTACTCCATCATTATTTTGGCTTTAATTTTAGGTGTATTATTATAGTTATTTTTGACTCAACACTCACTGATAACATATCTGATTACACCGAGCTTTCAATGACCAAATTACCTAATTTTCCGAGAAATTATAGCCATGAATATTTTTACATTTATATACTTATCCGTTGAAGTCAAAACCCTCGTAACTCTTGCTTTTATTAAAAACACTTCTATTTTATATGTAGCATAGAAAATACTTCAAAGCTTACATATTGTCGGTTTATTGAACATTCTAAAGTTAAAAACGTAATTATATAATAATAGTATTTTGCCGGTTCTTTGATCTAGTGGCGAAGTAATTGGGTTGTGTACCCCGGGGATACTAGTTCAATTTGTAGTTTGAACAAGAATTTGAGAGCTTTATAGGTTAGAAAACTGTCTCTCACTCGTATCTTTAAACACAGATTTATATTTTTCCTCGTGATGAAAAGTATTTAATATTAAGAAAAATGAGCTTCTAGAACAAAAAGAAGAAAGAAAGGGAATTATACGAATTAGTTTCCGTTGCCAAGACATCACGACTACCACTTGTTGTGTATTAGCGTATGACACGCTACAATAAAACATAAGATTTTTAGCCGGCAAATATTTTTATTCCGAGTTACGAAGCTTTACAGTTCAGCCGACGGCACGGTATTGTATGTGGGTAATCGGATCTGAAATATATTTGCGCGGCGTGCGTCGGTGGCGTGCGCTAATCTCCCGTGAGCCACATCGCATTATTCGATTCGTGCTCGCTGCGTTTATGACATCAACCGATCAACGAACGTTCGATTGAAACCGACGCTATGTGAGGATTATCGGATTTTTGACAGCAATTTTTATTTGTCACTTTTCAGTTACAGCGGTTTGATTGTGATAATTGTTGCTGTATAAGTCTGTATGTTTTATTTTGTAAAATTTTATTTGAGTATTTTGCGCACAGTTTCCACGCGTTTCTAGTCATAAAACACTATGTTGATTGTAGTTAGTTACTGTTAAATTTTTTTTTGGTTTTGGTCACGGATATTGATTGGAAAAAATACATGAAAGGCAGCTTCGCTTGTGCATTAATCTTAAAGTACGTGAGAACAAGATACATATCCAGAACATGTTAATAAACTACACAAAGTTAGCTTATAATACTAGATAAATATATCTAAATTACTAACACGTTCCATGTTATATCGTCGAATGCTGTGCGATGAGTAGATTTCGATTTTCCAACCAATTTGAAAAATTATAAAGATGGCATTCGATTTAAGATGTGACTGCAAATCGTTTCGCGATATTGAAACAGTACCATAATGTGTGTTGAGATTGTAGATTTATCGGTGACGGCGGTAGACGGGACTCGTAAATATTATGACAAGCGAGCATAGCTTGAGTTTCATGCGCGTATTGAAATGATCATTTGGGAATAATGAAATTTTTAATACCTTATTTACAAAAAAAAGCTTTAACAATTTTTAAGCGGAAAATAAGCTCTTATTGTTTTTAATACATTTTTTTTCCTATATCTATTATCTTTGTATTTTGATAAGTTTGAGATTAAGAACAATATATCAAAACGCAGATACTAGATAAAATCTTGTTTAATTTTATGCATGCCAACGGATGCAGCGGCACGAACGGAGTTGTCGAACCGGCAACCTTTGTGGGTGTCGACGTTGTGATCACACTTACACAAACAATATTGCCCGCCTCTGGCTATGCTCTGCAAAGCGGTTATTAGAATTTCTACGCAGGGATCGCAAAGATTTCTCCTATTGATGGGTATTAATTTCAAATTGTTATTTACTACGCTAGGGACGGTACTTCATACACATGGCACGAAATATATTTTCTGGATTTAAAGTTCCGGTGACAAAGAAATGGCTTACTTTCTCTATACATCCATTAAATGCATGTAAATGGATTTCAGCATGGCGCTTGAAATCTAAAGCATCATTTAAGGAAAAACTGCGTATTCAATTTCGTTTGTGTCGTCGCAACTGGTGTCAGGTCCTGTTTAATATGAACGTTTTAAGTGTCGCGTTCCCGGCATTAGGCGACAGTCGTCGCTTGACCTTTGAAACCCAAGCGCGTCTGATTTATCAAAGACTGGCTACTTATTTATCTGGATGCAATAAGTGCAAGCGGGTTAGATAAAGCTTTGAGACGGCGCTCGTATTTTCATAACAAAAGCTATCGCGCAATCACAGACTGAAGTGCCGCTTTCATTGAATACAACATTTTAAGAAGCTCTGCTAACTATTAGTTCATTTTGTGTAAATATATTTTACGTTATCAGAATAGATAATAAAAAAATTCAATTATGTAGTTTGATATGTAGACTGGAGAGCTTTCTTTTCTACTGCACTTATCTGCATTTTTATAATGTTTTTTTACGAGCAGTAGAAATTGGGGTCCCCTGAAGGTTCACTGAACTTTGCTAATGTTTTGATCCAAATATATATTAATTAAGTATTTAGATAGTAAATAAAACGCCCCCAACGTTTGGCACGAAATTCAATTGAGTGGCTTAATATCTCTTTTTACAGTAACAGTAATAGTTTCCGAGTCGAGATAGTCCATTAGAACCTCAACCTGCGAATAACCTTACGTGTTTCTGCCAATTAGAACTATATAACTTTACCACATTTAAAGTATTCAATTTAATATACTTATAAATACAAACATTTATCTATTACGTATCTTTATTAGCTTACGCGTCATAAAATATATTTTATGCCTAGTTTATAAAGTCAAATACATAAAACGAGAATATTTAATAGAAAGCTTGGAAATATACGTGGAGCTTTCTCATCGTTGTCGTGACAGATTTCCATAATTACGCACTAGTGTGGACAGCATCATGCATGCAATGGACACTTCCAGCGTTCAATGTTATAATTAATGTCAGTATAAAACGTGTGGTAGTTTATTAATTGTTTGGTTATTTTTATAGCGACATCCACTTTGAATTTAAAATTGGAGAATTCACCCAATTGACAGGTACACGTGTACCATTTATATTTAAAACGAGGGTGGATGCGACATTATCCTTGGAATTAAGATTTGGAAATGGCCATTAGAATCGGCGACGTGAGGCAATTTTACCATATTATAGTTCTTTGAATATTTATCATTTTGATAACACAAAAAGACTTGCGAAACGCTGATACTTATTTAATCCAATGATGGAGATTGGCAGTGACGTATTCAACTATTGTAACGTATTTAATAAATTACTTTAAATCATTATTATTGTTTCTATCAAGAATATTAAAAGTCATGTTGAAGTTACTGAAACTAGACTTCACAGTAAGTTAAGCACGTATATTCGAAAAATATTTTTTCGACCATTTTATGAGTACGTGTCGCGTCAATGGACATTAAAATATTTATCAGAATAAAAACAAACAGTGCACGCACGTCAAGTCCAAGGTTAAAGAAAAAGAGCAATTTTTAAACGTATTACTGGCACTATGTCGTCACATAACCGGTTGATATTCATTGAGACGTGACAACTGCGATGCTATCAATAACCCTGTATCTCCACTGGAGCATCTGACCCTTATCTCGAGAGCAATAAGGTCCATTTCCCGAGGTGATGTTATCTGCAGGGCTGGCCGGGCGCGATGTGCTATCGTTCAGTAAAACAACTGTTAGTAGTAGAGTGCCGTAAGACATAAAAATGGTCAAACCTCGGAACCCAGGGCCAGTCAATGAATCTGTATATCAAGTATGAGACTGCATTATTAAAACCTCAAATAAAAAAGTTAAAAAAAAAAAATTGACCGATCTCGATTTACAACAATTTTTAACAACAATTCACTGAAATATGAGAGACGGAAGAGAGAAAATTTTTTATAGTGAAAAATTTAGTTTTATTTGTAATAAATTATATGTGCAGAGTAACTTCAATGTTAATTTATTAGATTATCGTAAAAAATAAGTTACAAAAAAAAAATTATCATTAACTATTCACATTGTTACATCGTGTACATTTCACAGCTTTCACTATTGCATTCTAAGCAAGCTGCAGTGCAGTTTAATCCACTTTTCCTGCACCCACAAGATGCTCCACATCCTGTTTTGCATGAGCAAAAAATAATTTTTAATAAAGATTCTGGAGCTGGTCGTTGCGTCATTGTTTGCGGTGTCAATATTCCGCATTCCAAGCCATGTTTGAACTTGCAAAAATACTCTTTTAAGTTTTAGTACAAACGCCCAATTAATTCAATATTTCGTTCGCGAATATTGTTGCTCGAAAATTCCTTAATCACACGCAATAGCAACAAAGGGCAATATTGGCGTTGGTGACTTGAATTTCGTCAAGTTGCCCCAAAACAACAAATCTATACAACAAAATGTGAAAAAAGCTCTTAAAAAAGAATATTTCTCATTTCTTAAATTATGAGCTTTGCAGAGCAAAAACGTGATCCCTTATTTTTTCAAAAATTCGATCGAGTGAAACAAAAAAATGGCTGGATGGATTAATTTGGCACTTTGTAGGATTTTTGTGGACATATTGAACTGTAAAACGCACACTTAACATTATTGGTTTTCACAATATTTTCGATCCAGCGCTCGATTTTCCAAAACACCATCTAAAGCTCATTTTTTGATGCATTTTCAAATTCATGTAACAAGAAGAATTCTTGTTTTTTCGAAAAAGTAATAGCTGGTGGTTAAAGGATATTTATTCAAATTCTTGAAACGCACCTTAAACTTGGTGTACAATTATTTGTTGCTGAGATATCGATAATTAAAGACAAAAGGATCCTTTTCCATTTGTAGACTGATATCTCGGCGAGAACTAAACATATCGAGGTGTTAAAAGATAGAAATTAAAGCTAAATAAACAAAGTATCCGATCTTTATAAGGGTTAAGCAAGAACATTTTTCTCCACGCCCGTATGTAAAAAAAAGAAGCATTAAAATTTTTGAAATCGTTTTGTTGCTGCTTTTCCTAAGATCACTCAAAAACCACTGATGCTACAATTTTTTAATGTGTTAATCCAAAAACTAGAGACTTGGAGCTACAATTTTCTTTTTTTAAATTTCCTGTACGACCATTTTTCTCGAAGTTACGGCCCAAAAATTTGGATTTATTTTTTGATCCTTTAATTTTTTCCAGTAGTGTATTTATTTATATTCATCGGTATACCTGCAGTCCCTAAAGATCCAAGATCAAGTTTTCAAGTTTGTAATAGATGTTATTTTTAAAATATGACTTTTCACTAATATAAATCAATTAAAACTCCAAAAAATTAATAAATGTTTATAATAATAAAAAAA
This sequence comes from Cephonodes hylas, assembly GCA_030295005.1. Taxonomy (NCBI): domain Eukaryota; kingdom Metazoa; phylum Arthropoda; class Insecta; order Lepidoptera; family Sphingidae; genus Cephonodes; species Cephonodes hylas. The sequence continues at coordinate 7,040,395 of AP025374.1, read as the reverse complement.
AAATTGAGAGCGCGAAAAATTTTTTTTTTAACATTTTTCTATATACTATTAAAAACATATTTTCAAGGTTTATATTAAGATTCATTGACTGGCCCTGGATTCCGAGGTATAAACCTTACGGCGCTCCACTATAGTTTGTTCTCACGCTCTATTTGTGGCTTTTCAAAGCTGTTGTGGACAAATATAGATCCAATAAATGTTTTCACTATCTCTGTGATTGACGGAGGTCGCCTGTTGTCGTTGATTAGAGCTTGTTTATTGCTTATTTTATTGTTTAATAACGATGCAAATTTAAAAGCATTTCTTGGTTTCAAAGGGGCAATAAAAGTAAGTCAGAATGTCAACAATTATTAGCTTCGATATGGGTATAAAATTTCTAATAACATATTGCTTTTTTTTTTTTTTTTTTTTTTTAATAAGCCTATATCAGATCCCACTGCTGGGCAAAGGCCTCCCTCTTTTTCTTCCATACATCTCTATTTTTTGCCATCTTACGCCAGTCCCTGTCAAAGGCCTCTAGGCTGTCTTTCCATCGCATTTTTGGTCTGCCACGCTTTCGGCGGCCCTTGCATGGTGTCCAGTCAGTGGCAGCCTTCGCCCATCGGGTCGGATCCATCCTACAAAGATGGCCGGCCCAGTCCCACTTCAGCTCGGCAGATCTTCTGCCCACATCAGTCACTTGAGTAATGGAGCGCAGGTCGGTGTTTCTTATACGAACATATTGCTAAGATAATTAAATAGGACGATATTAAACCACATTTAATTTTATAGGGGCATAAATCTTTACGTCAATAAATGGTGCCATTATAAATGAATAAAGAAATTAAATTTAAAATTGTACTCTGAAAGTATCCTTTGATATTGCGCTCAATTCTACTTAACGTTAGAAATAAAATAAAAAGTCTCAGCGAGATAAGCTAAATCCCACTGCGCAGGATGTAAGTAACCATAAAGAGAATAAAACTAATAACCCGTCAATGAATACAATTTATCTAGATTCCGGAGCGGGCAGTTAGCAGCCCTAGCCAGCTAGACGGGTTTAATTAAGACACAAAGATGAGTGTTATCTGTTAGGCGCTTTATTCAATGTTATAGTTCGCCTGTTATTAATTACGTTATGGTTAACAGTTGCTACCCTAATCCTATTTAGTGTGCGGTTTCGGTTCTATCTGGCTGTGCTTTCGTATTCACGGCACTAGATTTGACTTGCCGTAATTTATAGTGCCTCCTGCGTTATATAGAGATGCGAGCTAATCTCACTGGTGCTGTTACTGCAACAGATTACGTGTTTTCATGTTTGTTGTTCATGCCGTGAAAGTTAGATTAATTTACTTGTTTTCTTGATTAACTATTTGTATATCACTCAGTTTGACGCTGATAGACGTTGAACTCTTAGCTTTGCTGGATGTCTTGCGAAGCTAATTTTTTTATGGTTTTGTGGGATTGTTTCTGAATAATAGAAATGGAAACTTATGATTTACTGCTGAAATAAGTGTGACAACAGAAAAAATAGATTCTCATGTCAATGTTTGTTTTTGTTTTCGTGGCCCCAATAATATTTCGCTCAAAACTTATCAAGAATACCACTTCATTTGAGTAGTCATATTTCCTCTAGAAAAGTTTTGAAGTTATTAACAGGCTCACGTATTTTTCTCATGATAGCATAAAAGTTGTATAGTAAAATATGGACGGTAAAAATCATCGATACATTACGGCATGCAATGTTGTTAAACCGATAGTTTCATCGTCAGCCCGGCGACACGGAGAAATGAGTTTTGTAACTTATGTGGTGTAGTAACTTACCATGATCAGCTCTCTAGTTGAAAATAACTTATTTTGTATTTATGCCACACTGATGATTTACGGCTGGTTGGATGTAAAAAATGCTTGTTTTAGTTTTAAAATAGAAAAAAAGACAGCATGCTGGTGATCGCTGGTTTTCAATCCTACACTCACAACTATATCTTTTCGTAGTTTAGTATGTACAATGTACATATTTACATGCAATATGTTAATTACATATCTGATTTCAATACCTACGATTCACGCCTGTATCTCCGATGGCACACTCGGAGATGTTATTCTGCACCCACTTATTGGCAGTTTTGTTTTCAATCCCTCGTAGCTTTTCGTCGTTTTTTGAGGAGGTTTTCAGTCTATATGCTGACTGGGTAACTATAACTTCTTGGTGAGACAGGTTAACTTGGAAACGGAATCCGGGACCGCTTGATTGCACTCAGAACACTTATGTTACAGATTCAGTGAACCACTCGATTATTAAGTCAGTCGGAGTCGTGCAATTAACAAGTTTATGGAACAATGTATAAAACAGTTTAAAGCTTTATAGAACACTAAAATATATTGATTACTATTTAAGAAAAACATTAAGTTGAAAGCGAAACGATTATCGGATATCGTTGAAGCGCTACATGTCGGATCAAATGAACGTCAATTAATGAGAGTCAACAACGCAGATGCGATTATCGAGTATTCCCTAAAGCGAAAAATATCTTTAACCAAACAATATGATACGGCGAAAACAGGAAACAGTACGTTTACAGGATCGTCGGTGTATAAAAAGCGATTTTCCTCGTAGTCGGGTTAACATAGGGTTGCTAACTGCGCACATACAAAATATGTTCCGACGTTTTGACACCGTATGGATATATATCGCGAGTTCTCTTTTTATTTATCGGTATTCAATAGCGCCGGAACTATTTGCATTCCACTCTTGCAATTAGTTTTTCACTGGATACGTTGTGTTTTTTCATTTATGTTGCTTGTGATACCGCGCGCCCGTGAAATATACATACACGCTTTTGAATAAAGTTATATCGGATTTGAATTTTGATTTCGGCTGTTATCGATTCATTTTGGCTTCTACTCCTTCTATAAATTTAATCATAGTAGAACGATTGCAATTGCGCACGTGCAAATGTTATCTGTTCACGGTAATGTATGGCGTGAGTTTTGGGTAAAACCAAGATCTATAACAACCCGAACATTTATTTATTTTACAAATTATGTCAAAAATATAGAAATTAGAACAAAAAGCGGTCTTATCTCTAAGATAGAGGTGTCAGAAGAGAGGTGAAAGTTAACTGCTAAAGTAAGGTAATGTATGTTAAATAAGAAGTATTCAACTTTCAAACCAATCTGAAAGTTTTGTTTACTACATTTGAAAATTGATTTAAATCTAGAATAAGATCTATAATTAAACTTGTGTCAATATACACGCAATCTTTGTTATAACTGACGTCATAAGTGTACAATGCCCAATATCGAGGGTACACAAACGAGCGTTTCCGAAGGCCGATAAAAATGAACGAAAAATTGGCGCCAAACAAAAATAAACCGTTTAAAGCTATCAGCCCTAGGGCGCGGCGCAATGGGGTGCGCAAAGTGTGTCCTCCGTATTTTGCTGTATCGAGTTCACGCTCGCTCTCGCCAAATAAATTACCGCCCAGATTGACCCAGAAAGCTTCACGCTGCACGTAACAATGATCTCGATTGTGTTCGTTGAAATTGGATGATTTATTTTGCGGTTACGTGTCAAAAATGTGAGAGTCGCTGCGGGCGATCATCGTTTATCTACTGCCGATACACAACCAGTTTCCGAGATGGCCAACTTGAATTACAATTGTTTTGATTTATTACTAACAAATATATGGCATTAGTTTGCTAGATAGATGGTTGTTTCAGCTTGTTATGTGCTAGTTATACTCGCGCCAACTATATTTGCTGATCTGAGTTACGCTTCTTTGATCAGACACAAAGTTGCTTTGTTTTGGTGGGAAACATTTTTATTATCAAAAACTTAGAGAACGCTTGCTCAGGAATTGAGATTTATGTACAGACTAGGGATGTTGCGGATTCAATTTTTTTCACATCCGCGGATGCGGATGCGGATGCGAATTTTAAGAGGCTCACATCCGCGGATGCGGATGCGGATCTGTATAAAATTGATCGATTGGTTGATTTGTATAAAATGTTATTGCTTTCCTATTGGTCAATCAGCACGTACGTTCACCCACTCGACACTCGAGACCGACACGCGCACCTCGCCGCCCCTCACCCCTTTCTTTCTTTTCGCGATCTGCTACACATCCGCAACCGCATCAGCTCCGCAGCGATTTATGCGGATGCGGATGCGGATGTCCAAATCGATGCGAATGTTCCGCATATGCGGATGCGGATGCGAATATTCGCAACATCCCTAGTACAGACTGTGTATTGAAATTAGTATATTGGCATGAAAAAAATATTTATTTAAAGAGTTTAATCACCGGCAAGGGCATCGACGACTATGAAGTTTAACAGTATTATGACGAAATTGGGACAAAATATTTGGACTATTTTCAAGCAGGGAAAGCGTTCACCAGAGGGTAAAATTAATAAGCTATATGATTATGCAACACACCTGAAAGTAATATAGAAATATGACTAAATTTAAACGATAATAGAACACCATAAAAATAAATGTCTTGTAAACCAATCAGCACTTTAAAGCATTCTAGATGGGTTAGTAAAATAATTCCTTAAAATAGTCTTTCTATCGGTCACCACGTGGTCGCGTGCCAAGGAAAGATATCGGATTTTTATGTGACTTATTTAAAAATGTAAGCACTTGAATATAGTTTATAACGTACTTAAGCCCTGTAGGTTAACAAAATTAAATTAGTATTATTTTACAATTTTATATTAAAAAGAAAGCGATGGAAGTAATGATGACCTCGAGATTAAGAACACGGTCGTCAATCTCGGTGGTTGCGGATTCACTTGTGTACAACACCATAGCGAATTGTTCATCCAATACTTTGTGGTTAATATTTGAGTTGATGCAAACATCCTGTCATAAGTCCTTTGATGAACACATATAACACATCGGGTTTTAAGATAAAGACAAAAAATACTAGTTAGAGTGGATAGAACGAGACGTATTTATTTTAAAAGAGTAGGACTCTAAGTACTTGACCCATTACAGAACTGGTTCAGTTTTACAATGATGATATTATCCCTGCATAGTTTAGAACAAAGTCGCTTTCTCTGTCCCTATGTCCCTTTGTATGCTTAAATCTTTGAAACTACGCAACGGATTTTGATGCGGTTTTTTTAATAGATAGAGTCATTAAAGAGGAAGGTTTATATGTATGATAACATCCATTAAATATCAGCATTGCACTCGTGCGAAGCCGGGGCGGGTCGCTAGTTAGTTATAATTTTATTTTTATAAAATGGTATGCGCATACACATACGTACCAACTGTTCGGCATTAATGAATGAAAATTGTTATAAATTAATGTTCATGTTTTAATAATCACTTAAGTATTATTTTCGAAACAATTCGCACTAATTAAAAGTGTAAAAAATGTTGTATTAAACAGAATACATTCTTGTTTTACAAAGCTAAAGTGTACGAAATAATTACGATGACATTTGGCACCGCCGCGGCCCGCATTGGCGCGAATCGAATTATATTGAACTTTTTATACGGTTATCGAGACAGAATTTCGCGATTTGGTCGATGTTTTTGTATGTCAGCGATGGAACTGCTGTGATGATTTTGATGAAACTTGGCACGTTGAGTTCTTTTGTTTCGTATTTTTAAAACGTTACACACTGTTGTGTCGTCATTTGACATTTATGTGAACAAAGTTGCATTTAAAAATATACATTACATGTTATGTAAGTAATCTTATATTTTAAAAACTGCATCGTTTCATTTAGTTGTTACAAGGAGCACCATGATAAAATGATGCGTATAGTTAAGGAAATTTAATAGTATTTGTAATGCCCAGTTAAAACCTCATTGATTTTACATTATAGTTCCTTCGATGAAGAGATTAATGCATTTATTTAAATAGCTTGAAGTTTGCGTATCAGGAACTCCTGATACGCAAACTTCAAGCTTTAAGTAGCTACTTAAATAGATAAAATAACAGTCAAAGAAAATGGAATCAAAAATTAACTATTATATACTGCCAGTATATACCTTGGTCCGTACTTGCAAAACGCTACCAAATACTGTTATTGACTTGTAAAAGTATTTTGCTTGCTTAGTTATAAAAAAGTTATGCAGTGATGGCCTCGAGGTTTAGGCGCGCGGTCGAGAATCTCGGCGGTTGCGGGTTCGAACCCCAGGCACACACCTCTGACTTTTCGAAGTTATGTGTGTATTCACATTGAATAATCACTTGCTTTAACGGTGAAGGAAAACATCGTGATGAAACCTGCACACCTAAGAGTTCTTAGGAATTTCTTAGGTGTGTAGTCCGCCAACCCGCACTAGGCCAGCGTGGTGGACTATGGCCTAAACCCTCAATGGTAGAGGAGACCCGTGCTCAGCAGTGGGCGTATATGGGTTGATGAAGAAGATGAAGTTATAAAAATACAATACTAACCACCACTTACCACACATATTTGCTCTGATTGTTTACTCAAACCCGGCACTAATCCCCAAACTCTCGGCGAGCGCGAAAAAGAACCTATAAATCAATAAGTTGGAACAACAAGAGCAAATATTATTCGTGAAAGGTGTATAAAACTGTCTGTTACCGACTCATAACTCTGGGCTTTGGTGAACGAATGATATGTATGAATAATGTATGGGTGGGTACGGTGCGCCGACAGAGACGCCCGCTAATAATATTACGATACTCCACGTATCACTTACGTAACATTTATAAGACGCGATACGACAAAGTGAAAGCCTTATTGAATACAATCGAGTTTTTGACGCACCACACGCGGAATTGGGTTGGCGATGTTTTGCTAATCTGTTGTTTTATTAATTTTATCACGTTGTTTTGTTTTATCAATTCTATTGTGGGTTTCAAACCGCACTAGCCATATAGACTCGGGTGTAAAATTTTGTAACCGTAGAGGAGGATTTTACAGAATAGTTAATTGCTAACTGCATCTTCTACACAGAGCGTTTCCGCCGTAATCCACAGTGGATCCATATTTGCCTATTACTGGGCACAGCTTTTTAGAAATTAAGAGACGGGGATGGGATGATAAAAAAAATATTATTTGTACAATAAAAAGTGTAAACCAGAGATTTGAACTTCTGACCAACGTAGTTTTGTAACTACCTGGGTCCAAGCAATCAACACTTCGGGCCATCTAAGAGAAACAAAACACGAACAAAAATACGCGGCATTAAATACGAGCCGCTTTTGAAAATCCTCTTACATCTATTCAAAACACTGCTTTAATTTTCTCGTCACCTCGCTTCAGTTCCTTTGAAGTTAATAAATCCATTGCAGCTTTTATTCACTATTTGCTTGCGACTTGAAAGCAGGATTTTTAAACCTTAACTTTGTTCATTTAAATATTTTTCTTCAATCTACTTGAGTTGAAGTTGATCGAGAAACATCAAGATAATATAAAAAAGCATTTTATTACTTTTTGAAAATCGGTATAATTGTATTATCTAATACGATTATTTACATAATTGGCAAGCCCGTATTAGAATTTTAACTGATGCGCTGAAACCACTAGATTTTATTATTTTATCATGGAAAAGTGAGCACACTCCACCTGACGGTAAAAGCAATTCCATTCAAAGAAAGTATGAGAGATTGAATTAAGGTCTAAATGGTAGATGATTATAATTTAGTCCAACGCAAAAGAGATGGTAGTAACTACGAATCTGTTCTGTTCACTTCCGTTCTGGAGGGAGGAGGATCGGATACAATTAAACCACAAAGTAGCCATAATACAGACGGTGTATAAATGCAATACTGGGAAAGAAGTTTGTCTGACAAAGAAGGGTTGTTTTCATGTAACTCTTTCTGTTTATTTCCGACCGATACTTTACAGACGAAGCCCCAGAAATAATTACCAGGAAAGTGATGCGAAAATAAAATTCATTTTCACAGTTGACTGGGTTGAGAAAAATGATTGAATTGTGTATATTGTATTGTAAGAGTTCTGTTTACGTAATGAAGCTTTATGATAACCTTTCGGATCGGGCTAATAATTCCAAATGTAAAAAATATTTTTATATCATTACAATAAGTGAAAAATGATTAACTGATATTTTAAACACAATCTGTTCTATTTATTTTTTTATAGACATCCTGAAATGTAAAATGTTTTCTTCGAAAACATTCCTGCAAGTCTAAAAATAAATGCGGAACTCTGAAACCGCACAGATTACTATAAAAATGAAAATAAAAACAATGTAACGAAGATTAAAAAATGATATTCATTAAACCGAGAGATAGCAATCCAATTTTCTGTGTGGAGCGATGAAATGAGCGTATGGCGGCGGTATTACAGCGATGCTTGTATTCGATATTACAGTTTGTATCGGGCGGCCGGCGGACGGCGGACGGCGGAGTGAGGAGTGCGAGTGACGTCACGGCGCCCACGCGGCCGCACTCCGCACATCCACCGCCCGGCTCCATCTAGATTGGTTTTACACACCTTTTTGCACCTATTTGCTACGAAGGAATTAAGAAATTTTATTTGTTCTGCTACGAGCTTTTCCATTTTTTCATGAATGGAAGGAACTCGTTCGCTTTGCATACTTTATTTGTTTGTTGCTCGCAATAATATACAACACTAATGAACACATTCTTATGGTTGTGTTAACGGAAAATATGCCGATAAATTGGGTCACATTATAAATATAGGCGATGGACGGTATGATAGAAGCGCGCGGTCTATGTTTTGACAATTTAGAAGATTCCGACCAATACAGTTGTCACTTGTCACTCTTTACCATTGCTATACATATAGCAAAATAACAAATAAATATAACTTCATCAACGCAACGTAATATTAAAGGATTCAGTAAAATGTTTTCTCTGAAAATAACATTAAATTCCCACTTGTGTCAAAGTTCAAAAGTGGGCAGGAGCACTGTACAAACGTCACTGCTTAACCACGTTTATTAGGTGTGGGAAAACTCTGTGGGCGTTACTCACTGTTATTGTTGACATTTGCGATGTGCGTGGGCGTACGCGCCCACAACTTCTCGCAACAGAGGGGCTGCGATATATGCGAGCTCGAATGGAATACGTGTTAGCACCCGCTATGTTGTTATCGATTATTTTTTGCTATTGATAAGAATTCCGAGAAGGTAATAATAGGCTTATCTCTATGACACATGTTGTTTATGGTATTTGTTTCTATGTAAAACGGTATTAAAACTTGATAAACTTTGGGTCAAAATCTTTAGGGATTACAGGAGACACAAATAATATATTCGAGGCGCTTTAAGTGCTGGAATTTAAATCATAAACGATAAAGTGTTCAATAACTACAATTTAATTTAAAATTGTAACATAATATATTTTGTTTCAATCTAGGATCGAATTTAACGTATGTCCCTCGACATCTATATTTTGCCAACAATGTTACTGTAACATTCAATTTGACTATAAAACATTGTAATGTATATATTGCCAAGTCCACACTAAATTCAATAAGACAGTGGAGTAGGCAATAACGCAGCTGGCATTAGCTGACAACCTAATTATTTACAGTTACGTAAATTACAAAACAAATCGCCATGTGTGATAATTAATCCGCTTTCTATGTGTTGGAATTCTAATAAAAAGTAATGTAACAAGGTGACACGCTGTCTTCATTCACCCGCCATTGTGATCTCATTAGATTCATTCGCGCTTTTATTTAATTTATTGTCGGATTTTTTTTAAAACTTTATTTGTAACTTTAAAAACATTTTTGCAGAGAGCAAGCGGCGTAGTGGAATTGAAATCGAGGTAGAAAGATTGTGTGCATTTTTTTAAATTGTAAATTCTCCTCGGATTTAAACCTGAAGCGATTGAAATTATAGCAAATTTAATCCATACTAATATTATAAATGCGAAAGTAACTCTGTCTGTGTGTCTATTGCGCGTTCACGTAAAAACTACTGAATGGATTTTAATGAAACTTTACAATAATATAGCTTATACATCAGGATAGAACATAGGATACTTTTATCCCGGAAAATGTAGTATTCCCGTGGGAATGGGTATTTCGTGACCTACCAAAGCGATTTGAATGAAATTTAACGAAATTTTGAAATTTAATTAAATTATGCGATTAACATGGGATAATTTTATCCTGGAAAATGTAATCCCGTGGGATAAACATGTTACAAATGCAAAATCTCTCTGCACTTAACCCTAGACTCCCTAGAGTCTACGTGGACGGAGTCGCGGGCAAAAGCTAGTTTCCATATATAACTTGATAGAAAGTATTGCAAGGTTTGAATACTCTAATAATTTTTATAATATCGAAAACCAAAATGCCAGTTTCAGAAAATGTTCTCAATATTTTTAATTAAATAAATGAACTTTGTCGGTTAGTCAGCTTTTTCAGAAGTGGGTAAGTCATGGCGGGAAAATAAAAACTACGTTCGACTCAAGCAAACGTCGAGAAACAGAGGCAACTCCGATTTTGTAGACTTATTTTACTCTTGTATTATGTTATGTTGTAATGCTTGTTTTTTAATTGAGATGGTGATGGTTATTTGTATACGGATGAATAGCCACCGCCATTTCTTAGGGACAATTAAAAGACATAACTGATCAGACTAATACACACAAATGTGAAGCGTTCCGGTTTCCGTTCAGGCTATATTAGCGTCGGGTCAGCTTAATCAGTATTCAACTTAATAGCATTTCATTGAGCTATAGGTACTCATAAAGTTATAAAATTAATTGTAAAAAATACTTTAGTTCACAGTATTTAGTATTTTTACTACAAATTTTATATCTCACATCTGTAGCCTAAAACCGTACCAATAACGTAAATTCAAAATCTGAACGAGGATAAATGAGAGGCATTATTAAGAAGGGAATGTCGCTCTCCATATTTTATCACTCCTCTGAGTTTATGACAAGCTTGTCTAGAAAATCGTTTATTCCCGTAAAGTTATCATTAAGTGAGGTGGTGACCTTTACTCGGTGTTTGATTTAATGCACGTGTGCGACCTTTCACCTTTCGCTGCACTGAGGGAGCTGTGCCCCTACACCGTATGTCAGAATCCAATTAGCTTGGATCGCCCACGGTGAATCTGCGTTGTATTGCGCGAAACATGTGTAATTTACACTATGCGCTCAATGTGTTATGACCAAAAGCATTGCCTATTAACTCAGTACAAAGTTCTAAAGCATTTGTGTAATATAAACTTGAAAATTTTGATGTTTGGACGAGGGTATTTAAAGCGTTTGTTGCTTACTTTTAATAAAACAGAACTACGAAATTGTCACTCACAAATAGACACATATAATGCTTAGAATTATATACATACGATCACATGGCCAGTCGGAATCGAATCATCCAACTCTTATCAGTAATAAAATAATAATTTATTGTACACGGTGATTTTTATCATAAAATTGAGATGTTCATGTTTATTGCAACAGCTCTGCAATGCGAGTAATATAATAAACATTTATTTGTATACGTGTTGTTCTCACTGCGAGGAAATTGGGTGATATCAAGTGCCTGAATAAATGAGTTTAATAAACTGTGAACTGTAGGGTTTTTGATATAAATATTTTAAAAAATGTTCTGAATTTATTTTATCTTCAGTTGAAACAACTTGTTATTTTTATATTTAAAATAAATCTTTTTACTCGCAATCGTGCTGAAAATAGATTAATCGTTTTATTCCCAAAAATAACAGTTTATTAAATTCATGTGTATGAATTTGAAATGAAATAATTTTTAATATTGAAATATAATTCTTACTTCCTCTTACGAAATGGGTAACAATATCATCTTTGCATGTGGCAAGATAAGCTTTATAATCGTCTGTAATGGCCAGCATCCGGTGCGCTTCTCTGATAAGACATCCTGTGGCAAGTGACCTAAATGTTAAGCAATAAATTTAAAAATATCTATTTCCTTGCCTTTACAATATTTCATAAGTTAATGTCTATGTGTGTATCTAATTTTTGTGGCTTGTAAAAGCTCTTATTAGCAAGACAAGAGATCTTTACGTGGTAAATTAAAATTTGAATGGAGGGGTTCAAAAAGTTAAGTTGAATGAATTGATATCTTTCGATACAATACCGTAATGCAGCGCTAAAAGTATGTGCTAGCAATAGTGAATAGGAGCATACAGGTATAATATATTTTTTCATACAATCCTTGTTAGAACCTAATTACAATTTACAGGGTATGGATTTCACTATTGATATTGTTATCATCTTGTTATAATCATTGTTTCAGGAAACGGCCGAAATGGGGCCAATACACATATAGCAACAAATACTTTACCGAATTTTAAAGATTTTTATCAAACCGGTTTCATTTTATTTTTTACTTTTCAGTCTTCTTTTCGAAATCGACCAACTATTTGTATTTAAATAAAACACAATTATTTACAAACAAGCTTAATAGAAGCTCAATTGTAGATTTCAATTAACTTGTAAAATTCCCTTATCATAAAAATGGTTTTGGGTTAATTATTTTGCCTTGGTCTTTAAACAAAAGTTATATTTAAAAAGTTGTTCAACGGTAAGTCATGAAATGTACCGACAATTTGCTCTCGTAATAGGTACAATATTTCTACTATCCTAACGTTGGCGCGGTAAAATTCCACTCTTTAATTCACTCTACGGCTGTAAAAAAATTGTATTAGAGTAAAGAGGTACGAACAAGCTATAAAAATCCTATTCGCGGCCTCGGAAAATTCTGGCGTAGAGCGAACCGTAGCTATTTTACGACATCCGTTGAATTAGGTCACTTGCCCGCGTAGACGCTTAATTTTGCATTAGCTATGTGTTTATAAAAATACAACTTCTATTCTGTGGGGACACAACGGAAATAGTAAACCAAATTTTGTGTGAAATTTACCCAGAATATGTTAGTATTATGCTTTGAGTCTTTCTTAAAACATTCTAGTCTCCTGTCTGAAACATAATGCGAACAACTTTCAAAGAGACATTCAATCCATTTTCCACTTTTGTTGGTGCTTATTACGATGTCCATCCCTGTGTGCTTCTTATGTGAATCTTTATCTTAAACAGCAAAGAATGGGAAGGAAGACAAGTGGTAACTTATTTTCTTCGAGAAATATTAAGACATAAGTGGCTCGCGAAAGAGAAAAATAGGTGTTCGAGTGATACAATGATAGTCCGCTCAAATGACGTCAATGAGAATTTCAATCATCATGTGTGAAATAATCAGCTTAGCAACAGGCAGGTGGAAAATTGGAATTCCGCGAAGATACCCGTGTGATGACTTAAATGTGTTTTATCAACGTTGGTTGTTTTAATTAAATTAGTTGCTTTCCGCGAAACCGCTCGGCTTAGTTGAATATGGTGCGTTTGCTTGGGGTTCGTAACTTTTGCTTCAATTATAGTTGCGTGGAAGTTTGTGAGAAATGTCAACTTATCCTAACACGATTTTGTGTGTGTGGAACTTTGTAAAGAGAGAGATTCAAGCAGATGATAATCTTAATTAATAAGTCAAACAGTCAGGCAAAATAGTTGTCTTGAAGTTACGTTTCTGATGCTCACTATATCAAGATATAGTGGTTACTTTTTAGTGTCATAAAATCTGTTTGCGATGAAACGGAGAAAGATATTAATAATTTTCATTAACTTTGGCTTTTTGGAGTGAAGTAGACAGCATGATTATGTAAAGTGACAAGACATTTCCTTTTCTTCGTTCAATTGCGAGCTAAAAAAATAACTCCTTAGAGTCACATAACATAGCTTTTAAAAGCCAGGTCGAAATAAAAGCAGTATACCTACCTTCAAAATGTGACGGTCAAATTGAGAAACATTATTTTCTATGTTTTTCATGCAAAATGAAAAGTATACTTCTATTAGTTCAATATTCGATACATAAATAAGATATACAATTTCGGCCTCAATTATAACGGAGGACGGTTATAGAAAGCACCAATTTAGAACAGTTAATATATTTATTGAGGCAGTGATGGCCTCGAGGTTTAGGTGCGCGGTCGAGAATCTCGGCGGTCGTGGGTTCAAACCCCAGGCACACACCTCTGACTTTTCGAAAGTTATGTGTGTATTCGAATTGAATTATCACTTGCTTTAACGGTGAAGGAAAACATCGTGATAAAACCTGCACACCTAAAAGTTTTTAGGAATTTCTTAGGTGTGTAGTCCGCCAACCCGCACTAGGCCAGCGTGGTGGACTATGGCCTAAATCCTCTCAATGGTAGAGGAGACCCGTGCTCAGCAGTGGGCGTATATGGGTTGATTGGTTGGTTTGGTTTGGTAATATCTTTATGATTAAATTTTGAAATAAAACGAATCAGAAATGTACCGTTTACTTTTTAAAAAAATATTTACAGTTTTGTTAATTTTAGATAATACTTTAATGTTACTTTAGCTTAACATACAATGAGAGTTAAAATTGAACTCACAATATCTGCGACATCAGCCCTACCGATTCTTTAGCGAATAAAAACACTCCATTACAAACTGTAATTTCTAGCGCATATCTAAAAATAGAAAGAAAATTACCGTAGTCACAATTGCTATAAGCTGCGTGTGAGCTGAAGCAGAGCTAGTTAGCGGCTAATTAGCAATTACACTGGTATTGACAATCTTTCACATTTCGCAACGTGTTTTAATGCCGCCACTCTGTTCAGTGCGTAGAAATTAAATTAGTTTTCACGATTCGTGTAAGTTTTTTTAATTTCCCAACGCATTTACAACTACCTCCAATTTTATTTCTTAATGTAGCAAAACTAAGTATTTACTTTTATTTCAAAAGTTTTTGTATTAACAGAAAAAAGTTTCGAATAGATTTTTCATGTATAATGTATTTTTGGTGTGGTTGTATCTTTCAATGGATAGTATGAACATTTTTACTCTTTAAAAATGTACAAAAGCTAAGGATGCACGTGAGTCGTGGATCGTGCTTAATGGCGTGCGACTCTCGGGTACTTAGCCTCTTAGTCCTTTGCCAGTTAATACGTTGGCGACCATAACCTAAAAAAAGACTTAGGTAATTAATGGTTTCAAAATGAACAGCTAATTGATTGAACTAGACGTCGGCATCGTACTTTAGTGTTGTTCCATTTTGTCAATTGCTTTTTCAAGCCTGACATATTTTAGTTTAAAAAGGTAAATAACGTTGAGGATGTCTGTATCCAGACATGCTAGGGCCGGAATATGAATCGCATCTTGGCATAAAGATTAAATTAAAGTTAGAGCCAATAAAACTAAGCACCGATTTTTAAGAGGATGCTATATATCCGATGAAATTCGAGAAATGAGAAACAACGGCAACAAAACCAACACAAGAATGAAGTGTGAGTAAAGAGTAACTAATTAAGATTATAAAACAAGATAAAAAAGCGTGGGAAATACAAATAAACAAAGTTCCGTTGCATTAGTGAATTTATTTCACGATTAACCACTTGCTTATTACAGGTTATTTCAAAAGCAATAAATCGTGAAAGCTTAATCGACGTATTTATTTAATCAAAGTAAGTCAATTTAAAGAAGTTACCTTGATTCCTTAACGATTTGAATTATTTTTCTTCATTTTGCGGACAGAAAATTTATCCGAATAGCATTTATAATGAAGTAGTAAATAGTAATATTTAATATGTTAGGTTTATTTATTGGCGCTCTTGCAAACAGCAAAATTAAATAGAAATATGGCAATATGAAACACAACATTTATCTTTATCAGATATTAGTAATTTAACAGTATACAATTTTCGCAGTTACATAAAATCGGTTCGGTTTCTAAAATAGAACATGGTTTATTGATAAAAAATAATTCATATGGACTTTTGCTATTATTTACATAAAAATAACATGTCAGTCGGTCTCACATGGCTACTTAACATTTATCAGCGAAACAGGCACGTGGTAACGCTAAACAAATCAGAAATGAATGTGGATAAAATCGTAAACATATTTAGCATTTGACAGCGGGCATTTGTTTGGAAATTTCCTGTGTACATATGTAGAGAATTTGAATGAATTTAAACCGCATTATACCGCCCTTTCAGACACTACGCAGTGGAAAAGCGCGGTCGCTTGGAGGTCGTTCCGTAATGTCCCGTTTGACCCGACGTCTCAGCCGCGCTCGCAGACTCGTCGAGGACAGGTACTGTTTTATATGTACTTACTTAAACAACAACTAAATCCCCTTTAAGCTCGCGCTATAAAACTCCGAAGACGTCAGTTTAGCCGCGTCTTTGCTCGCGTACATCGAATACTTCCTTACTTTCGATGCTAATCCACAAATTACGAGTGATTTACACCCTCGCCGGGATTGATAAATTATATAATCGGGGGATATTAATAATGGGCGATTTGGTATAAATGGCGATGTAATTAATATGAATGATTATGACTGTTAATGTCTTCATTGCTTTTTAATAAACAAACTTAATTATAATATTAAAGTTTCGGGATTTCTAAACTCATTTCTTGAAATAAAAATAATGAGTTATTATAAATTATAAGAAGTGACCCATGAGTCAGAATACCTTACTTTCCATTTTACCAGTGTTATTGATCGCGAAATTATTGTAAAAGATACTTTATTCTGCACCTGACACTCCATAAATACTGAACGAAGTACGACGTTAATATTATAACATATCATCAGTTATTGTGAGAATCGCAGCAAGTTGTGTTAAGTTAGCCCATTCGTACAATTTGAAAATGCTACGTGCAGCATTTTTTTTAGTAACAATGTATATTACATTTTAATATTTAAATTTAATTACAAAATTATTTAGCAAATTTCACTGTTAGTTATATCATTGCAGAACAGACAGATGCGTCAGTTTAAATCTCATTTCTCGGCTTGCCTTACCAACAAAAAGGCAGACAGCTAGTAAAGCTTCACAATAGGAGAATCTCGAATGATATAAATATTTTAAAATAACTACCGAGCTCGACAGGAAAACAACGCGAAACAGCGCGCCGGGAAAGTTCCTGTTTACAACTCAACACTAAATAAATATTTTTAAAATAATATTCTGCGGTGTTTAAAATTAATTTGCAACCGTAAATCTCATGCTATGTGATATAAATACCAACTTTTATCGAACAAAGGATTGTTCTGGATAATGCGTAGTTTGTAGAACATATGGCAATAACGTCTGGGTTTGTTTGGATCCTGTACTTACGGCGTAATTTCACAACGTTTTTAAAACTCTCATCTTTTGTAAAGCTACAAATGCAAAATTTGTTACTCCATGTAATTAAACAATGTTAGATAAGAAAGTGAGAGATGTAAATATAGCCTTTATGGTATACACAAGTGTAAAACACCGCCGAGTGTAATACGTCATAATAAATCGCATAAAAGCTTATCTACTTCGCACATGCGGCGCAAAGAAAACAATACGACCAATAACAAAGCACCCCTCTAATTTATACCAACTACGCTCAAACAAGCTCATTCGAAGCGATATATCAGTAATGTACATATTATTTTGTTAAATTATATATTTTTAGTAGTAATTACGTGTAAGAACATATATTTGCGAACTGTTGCAGTAAATAAAAATCACACCTAGAAATAAAACATCAGTTCGAATTTACGATGTTAACTCTGAGAGCGTTTCTGCAAAAGCTATTTATGAAAACGTGTCGGTGCTGATATAAAATATTTTTAAAATTATCTGCTTGCTACTATTTTATATCCCTTTAGTCCGTAAACACTTTAGCGCTCGTTATCTTTCACCATCCCACCCATACGTATGCGCCTCTCGACATAAATCGACATCAAAATAAGGAATCCGCATTGTAAACAACGAGCGGCAAAGCAACAAGTCGCGGGGGCGTATTCCCGTTCGATGGATCCCGCACGACCTCTTCCGGCCTTTTACGATCGCATCTATCCTTATTCACCACCCACAACATCCGACCGATTGTGATCGGTCACGCGTCATCATATTCAATTAAGCGCCAATCCCCAAAATTATGGATACAAACACGTGACGTAATCCACTCCTGTTTTTGAATTGATGCACAAAACCAAAACCGATCGCTAATCTACAATCGCCGGTTACACTACGGATGCAACACTGTTAAGCCACATTGCGCGTTATAATCACTATGTATAGAGGTATTTATCGCATCTTAGAACTGAAAATGCCGCATGTCATTTATCGATAACGTTTGCAGCAAGTAACTACGTCACAAGCTCACAATCAGCAAACACAGAAGAGTGTTGTACCCTTTTTGTCATCCTGTGGCGTGACGCAGTAGCATTGCGCCCCTAGTGCGCTGTCGTCGCAGTGTTGACATTCCGCAACGCGCATCGGCGGCAAGTCGGCGATCATCGTAATAAGGATTTGTTTTGGTGTTGAGCTCGAGAATCGCGTGGCGACGCGACGCGGTGCGCAATGAAGACTGGCGCGCAATTCACCAGAAAGGGATGGGTTGCAATCCACGCATGCGCTAAATGTACCGCGGGAAGCGTTTTCTAGAAGCGACTTCCGCAAACATGCGCGCCGGGGGAAAACCACGAAACGTGGTCGCCATTTAACTTTACTGATATTTTTAGCGCATTTGTTATAAAACATTGTCTTCATGTGGGCATGTTGTTTGTGATAGTTCACGGCGTCATCTGCCCACACATTTGTTATCACTCTAACCAACCACCACGGTTTGTGAATATGAATCAGTGACCAATGGCTATTTTAATGAATTGACAAACTCTGTGATATTTTTTGTTGTTATTTTATATAACAGCACATAAGTAACAATTTAGATAATTTATCTGTATCCTATTTTAAAAAAGTGGAAAAGTTACGTTACGTTTCGTTTCAGAAATAAGAAAAAAAAACAACCAAAATAAAAAAAAAACACTTTGAAGGCCATTAATATCATGGAAAATATTATTGAAATGAGTCAAGGTGATAAAATTCATTAAATTTTCATGGGCCGTATAATTTGTGACAATCCGTAAGATAGATTTAAGTAGGACATGAGGTCAAGGATGGCGCTTCGTCCCCGCGGCCGATTCCTTACCCTACCAACTCAGCTTCATTATTAACTAGTTTCCAAGTTGAAATGTTGTTTATAATGCTCAAAATTTATTACTTAACTTTCTAATTGGAATTAATAAAACAAACATAACTTAAAGTGAAGACATTGCTTCGATTTCCTTACGTTCCAATTACCGTAAAGAGGAAACAATTAGCGTTTGTTTTTATTGCTGCAAGCTTTAGTTCGAAAGATATAATTTAAAGAGTTATCTTTTACATATATTGGGCCATTGTGTTTACATTCCTCATAATTTTCCCATTAATTTTTGTCATGTACATGTTGTTTGATGATAAATTTGATAAGATTTATACGTAATCTTTATGTGTCATCGCAAGAAGTGATAATGATAGCCATGAAAACAAATTAACATTGTCACTTAATGTTTGTGATGTCAATAATCCATTATTATTATGGAATAAAAAAATCCCAACTCTAGAATTATTTTAAAGCAAGTTTGAAATAAAAAGATTCAAGATTCTCTTAAAACAGTTCGTAATTTAAGACTCATGTAGCGTCTTGAGTAAATCAAGACGCTAAGTTACGTGCCAAAGAGTTTTGACGTGCAGTAACGATGTGAAAATGTGAAGTAAGATCCTCGGCCGGTGCTCACGATCGCTCGCTAAATGGATGTACGGGCGTGCGATAGCATCTATATTAACAGGATAAATAGGGGTTGTTTTTCTTAACAATCTCACGGAGACGGTGTCTCGAAACTGGAAGGTCGCTTTGCATGACCGAGATCACTGATATTGCCCTAATATAAGTGTAGAGGTCTTTTACGAGCCACTCAACGATACGTCTGGAGAGATAATTTGCCTTGACGTGTGATAAGATCGGCTTGCTCCTTATTCAAGTCCCGCTGCGGTGGACTCGCCCATTGTGTTATTTAAGCGATGCTTAAGTGGCGATTAGGGTGACGTCTGCTTCAGGTACAGATCGTATCGCCTTGCAAATAACCGCTTGTGAAATGTCAAGTTAGATGGCAAGATATTTCATTTTTGCGTGTTAAATAGAGCAAGTAATATGCGTAATAATATTTATAAAGTATTAGGCTGTAGATGTCTTGCATCTGCGTATACCGTGTCTACGGTTGGCGAGAATTAGGTCGTAGTCACCTTGTGATTGCTATCAACAGGTAACGTTGAAAAGTCAGGAGTGCCCGGTACGCCATCAAATTGGCAAGATTAAATAGGGATAGATCCCTAAAGCAAGCAGTGATCCCTGAAGCAGTGATGGCGTCGAGGTTTAGGCACGCGGTCGAGAATCTCGGCGGTCGCGGGTTCGAACCCCAGGCACACACCTATGACTTTTCGAAGTTATGTGTGTATTCAAATTGAATTATCACTTGCTTTAACGGTGAAGGAAAACATCGTGATAAAACCTGCACACCTAAAAAGTTCTTAGAAATTACTTAGGTGTGTAGTCCGCCAACCCGCACTAGGCCAGCGTAGGTGGACTATGGCCTGAAACCCTCTCAATGGTAGAGGAGACCCGTGCTCAGCAGTGGGCGTACATGGGTTGATGATGATGATGATGATGAGATCCCTAAAGTATAATGGACATAATTATTAACCATTTTTATATTACACATTACTTACCTGGCTATCTGCAAACCGCATATTTCATACAGAAACGGTGCCTTACCTGAAAAGAAAAAAACGCAACCGTATAAAAATGTTTCGTAACCACATTCGGCTTAACGAACTGTGAGCGAGAATTTCCATAAAATAAATGGTTGTTTATTAAGAACACCGCTTTAAACATCGGATTGAGCCATGGACACAGTCAGTTACGGAAATATTTGGTTTCATTTCCGAATGGCAATACGAGCCGGGTACCGTTTCCGAAGTAAAGCGGCTAATTGAAAAATGCCCCGCAGTTTTGCATCTGCTTTTTGTTTAGCTCGATATACATTTGAAAGTCGTCTATTATGTTATTTTTCTTTTTTAAGCAGTGAAATGAGTAAGGATATAAAGTTTGGTCAAACTCAATTGAACGAATTCTTATTGACGTTAACATCGATTCCAGAAATTATTTTGTATTTTCCAAGGAAAAAACAAGAAACAGCAGGCATAGAGGAATAAATTCTTCAATTATTAGTATCAAGTTATAAATGGTAAATATCTTACAAGCACTATCAGCCTTATAAATAAATGCATTACAGTTGTAAGACCATTTAGGGCCTAAATTTAAGGTGGTGGAATCACTATTTCAAAAAAATACATACAATTAATTTTAAAGCTCATTTCTTGCTTTCATATGAATAACGGAGCAAATGCTTATACATCTGTATCATTCTAATTTGAGCCCAGTTTCAATTTTCGTATGCAGAACCATAGACTTATTTTCTAAGGATTTTTTCATATATAAAAAGGTCTAAACGTCTAAATCTTTGACGACAGCCTTTCAATACGGTATTACTTGACACACTAAATAGTTTCTCAATAGCTGCCATCGACACCGATCGTCCTTTTTGATCGCAGCACGCTTTCTATTTGCTCTCGAAGATAGTGTATGTCAGAATTCGTGTCGGTTACACCGGTCCACAAGTGGCTAAACTTGAGAGTACTGTGAGAAAGTTTCGACGGTAGTATAAAATACTCACCTGAGAAAGAATTTGCAACGAGTTTGCGATTAAGTAAATCCGTACGTAGTTTGCGAGGCTCCAGATTTTATGTTTTACAAAGCGTCCGATTGACCTCTAAGATATGAAAGGTAAATATTTATTTGATGCAGAAAAACCTTTCCAAAACTTCATAATAAACCCAATTTGCTTACTTTCTGCAATTAACAGGAATGTCCCGTTGATCCCGTTAAGTCTAGGATTCTATTCCCAGCTCGGACTAAACGTTACAGAATTTTTCCATTACAAAGTTTTGAATAAGATCTTAGTTATTATAAAACAGAAATGACGATAAGAAGAAAATTCTACTAAGCCCAGTTAACAAGATTGCAGGGTGCCTTCTTATCGTAGAGCAGAAAGCTTAATAACCGAATGAGACGCGTGGAGCATTGATCCAAGTATATTCAACGTGTAGAGCTGTTATGTATGCTTTATTGAAATACTAGGTTATATTAAACATATGTAGGTATATTATAGAATAATCATATAACGCAGCATATTGAGTTACAAATCGTAATGATTATAAAATTGAAATATGAAAGATGCGGTCTCATATAGGCACGTTTAGAACCTACTAGTAGTGTACTAGTTTAGACTATATATTTAGACCCTAAATATATAGTCGTAGTTTGTGTCGTCGATTACGTAGTAAGTAACATGATATTCGAAAGAGTTGTTGGCATGCTTTTGATAACAGCCAGACGGTTTTTTTTAATATTCGATTATTGTGTAGTCATGCTGAGACGCAAATGTGCTGCGCGTTTTGGATAAGTAGCACGGAAACTCTTCGGACAACGTACTGTGGTACAAAATATTTCATTGCATCATGTATTAAGTTACATAAATTGTTGCGCAGACTACGTATGACAGTAAGCTCTGGTTTCGCGCGAATTTCAAAATTTAGCTATCGGTGATGGCCTCGAGGTTTGGGACCGCGGTCGAGAAATTCGGCGGTCGCGGGTTCAACCCCAGGCACATACCTTTAAACCGGTGAAAGACAATATCGTGATGAAAAAAGATGAAAGCTATCATATTGTTATTTTCACTTGCAAAATTATTGCCTAAAATAAAAATGTTATTTATGTAAAAACTATCTTAATCATATAACATGTAATTAATGAATGTACTTAAAATACCGCAACTTAACATAAAAATTTTGCTTCAAGTTTAAACACAAATGTTAACCTACTGTAAAGTTGAAATAACTTTACTATCACAACACTTTGTAGCATGATTATATTTATAACAACTTTTTCTAATTAATTAGTTTTATCATTACAGAGTAGGTAAAAGCGCATTCAACTAAGCTTAATGACCTTTTAGATTCCAAACTAAATATATTGCACTTGGAACATAAGTGAAGTTAGGTGCCCAAATGAATTGTATAATCATAATGCATTTGTAATATAAGTGAAGTTAGCTGTAAGTACGGGACAGTAACAGCGCGGAGAGCTTAACTCCGAAGCAACACACACGGTAAGTTGCAATTGCTTTGTGTTTCGAAGAACCGGGGCGGTACCACGTACTCGATGTAATTCGGTGGATATATTCTTGACATATTTGTATCAAATTTATGTGGCGCTGAGTCTTCGTTATATATTTTAGGGTTGCCAACATTACATACAATTATGGTAATAAATTATTACAACATAAAAATCTCAGAACAAATTTTTGTTATATTATAGGCGACTGCGACATACTACTACAAAAATCTTTAAAACATATACATGGAAACCTTTATAGTTCTTCATAAACGGAATATCGAGATAACAGTCACGATTAAACGGTCGCGACTAATTGAATGTATTCCAATTTCCCGGTATTTTTTGCCGAGATAAGCTATTAGGTTAGGAATAATAGTTTTTAATAGAAAATTTCATGCTTGTAGTACGGTTCAAATGGGCTAGTGTTGCTATGAACTGTAATTCGGGAAATAGTCACTTTTGGTTTATGGCAACAAAACAAGGTAATTAATATTATAACCGGACAGAAGCGCTTTCATATTAACTCCAATCTAATATTAGTAATGAGAAAATAACTCTGTAATTTTTGGTATGGATTAGATAGGAAGGACATAGGCTCCTTCTATACTTATAAATGTAATATTTTGGGCAATTTTGGGTACCACCCCAATTAAATTAACCTATTGGCTTATCGTTTTAAACATTATATAAAGTATCAATTTACAAGCTTGTATTCTTCCACTGCGGCATAAAATCCTTTTCAAACCGACCTTTGAAAACATATATCAGAAATTATTTTCAGTACGCAACTCTCCACTACGTATTTCACCGAGCAAATTCCCACATAAGCTTTTAACATTTATCATGGCATCAAAAAAGCAAACAGACATGCCAATAATCGTTTTGATAATGATATAAAAGGCTTGATCGCCGTTTAAAACAAATACACGTAGAACAATAAGCCGCACCCGGCTTGTGGCACGGACACAAAACCTCGCGTACTCAGTATGGATGGACGCTGGCTCGTATTTTTCCCGCGTGGAAGTAATGGAGCGCGTAAATACAACTGCGAGCGACAGCCACCAATTACAAAATCATTAATAAACACCCCAAATATGAAGTGGCGAAATAATAAAGCTGAAACGGTCGGCTCCGCTGCGCAAATTGTCGGTTTGCAACGGCTGCTTGCAATTTATTCATATAAGTAAATTGGCCACATGCACGCCTTGTTGGTTTATTGGATGGCCACTATAAAAATATTCATGAAATAGGTCTGCTGAGGTAACGTAATGTTAATCAACAACGTTTTTGCGTGGTCTTTTTTTTAAATTTGTATTCTGATATTAATACGCGCAATTATAAATTTGTTCCATATGAGCATAACGCTGTGGTAAAGGTTAATGGTACCAGCAATTTCTGGATATATGCATATTTATAAACATTTTTTATCTGATTAAGGATATAGTAATTTTTATTAATTAACCATAATATCTTGGCAGTTTTGTTACTAATAAAGGCAATAAAAGCTATGCTACATTATTTTGTTGAACTTAATACTATTACAGGCAGTAGCGAAAGAAAAGACAATAGCAAACATATCAAAGAACAGCAACAACTCGAGAATAGAGATGAAGAGATTCGTATGTCCATTAAAGATTCAGTAGAATGATACATAGGTGTAGTGAGCACGGTGCCCGTAAAATCAATTCGCGTTGCAGACAGCGCTGCCAATTTATGGTAACAAGTTTCTGTTTTACGATTCGCTGTATGCCCAAAAATATGTACAAAACATCCACTATTTTGATACGATCCTATTTGTTGGCAATGTTAAATAAAACGCATAAAATATTTTGAGCAATTTCACAGTATACGGTTTGCTTACAGTTGTTGATATTGCAAATATTTTGAAAGTTGGTCGGAGCAGTGAGCGCCCGCTCGGTATCGTGGTATTCGGGACTTGTAGTTGCCGCAACGTGCTCTCGTACTTACTCGAGATCACCGTTTAGCTGAGCCACTTGTTTTACTCACACCCAAATGTATGGAGGAAACCCGTTGGCCCGACTTATCTTACTGAACGCTGGAACTGTAAATTTTGGAGATTTTGGGTTTACTGCGACTGAGTTCAATAGAGTGCATTACGATTTATATATCTTTTAGGACTGGATGTAAATGTTAAATGCTTATTAAGATTTTTTATTATCAGCATATATACTCGTACGACGCACACATAAGCATGGGCCACCTCTGCAATTGAGAGGGTTATGGTCTTAGCCACGACGCTAGCCTGAACGAGCTGGCTTTAAATCAAATATATATGTGCTGGCGTACAAAATGCCAATGGGGCCAAATAAATTCCACCTGGGGAACTCGTGAAAATTCAGTTACTCTATGATGTTTGACTTCTCTGTTTAAGTAGAGTAATAGGCATGTAATTTCAACAGCAAATATATCGTTAACCTTAATTATAATAATATACTAAACTATGATCCTGGTAAAGTCATGTTTCCCGTAAACAAATCACTGAATCACAATAAGTTGGAAACACAATTATGAATATAGCTATCATTTGGCACATAAATGCACCCACGGTGAATTTATTCATGCAACGCTGCTATTTCAGTTCTGTAGCAAATTTTCCACGTACGCTGAAAATAATTAATAAAGTGTTCCCCGCCTTTTCAAGTCTTGGCATTTGCCGGTTCGAGTTAATTATGTTTTTTAAATTAACATTACATTCATATTACACCAGGACATTATGAAAAAATAAAAAACAGATCATAAGACCTCAAAGTATATCTAAGAAATATTCCGTTTCATTTGAGTACCTCTTTCTTTATCGTAGGATTTTAATGTTCATATTGCTTTGGATAAATATTTTAAACCTATGAAGAACATAATGCCCGTTAACAATGAAATAAGAGACCAAAAAAAACATTTCATTTTCTCGTTCACAGTAAAGAGACGACGAAAACAAGACAGGAAAAATAAATAATGGACCCCAATTAACTAAGAAAAGAACGACTTCAAAGACTTACACATGCTGGAAGGTATCGTAATAATTTATAAAGAAATGACAATTCTTTACCTGCATGTAAATTTAGTAATTAAAACTATGGTTATCTTTTTCTTGTTTCTTTGCTTACATCTTCTAAAACTCTAAAAGTATTCTTTAAGAGACAATTGACACTATTACTTGTACAATTTCCATTTTCGGTAGTTTGCTGTGTTTTTACATGGGCTTTCAGTAATTTTACTAAATAGTTTAATTAATAAAATAATGAATCGGTATATTAAAAGAAGTATATTTATTGGCATGCTTTATTAACGTGATTCCGTTCAATCTCCTTCGGTGAACGGCATACACCCGAAACTATATACTACGTCAATCACAGTAGATTCTCTACTATTTTCTTAATATGGTGGGTAAATTCATTGATTTTTCCTACCATTTAAACGTGTAAATACTGAGCCACTTCTAGATGAACGTTAATAAATATCGTTGTCGGCTCCATAACCTCTGTCCGAGAAATTTTGTTGACGTAACGCGAAATGCCCGCCTCTGTGCCTAATTTGTAGTTGCAAAGGATTGTGCTCGAAATAAATAAAACTGCACCGACATTTTTGAACTGAAATATTTCTTTAATGAAAACGCTGCGTTGTGAACTCTACAAAATTATGCGACGTTGTAAATGTATTAAAGAATTTATTTTCGCATCATGTACAAAAACATTTTTAGATGATTGTTATGCAAATGGTATAACCGTTATAAGTGTAATTTATAAACACAGATTTATTATAAAACGGCATTGTTTTAACCTTTTAATTGAACGTTTATCTACGCGGGTAGAATTTATTAAAAAGTTGCCGCGCTTTGATTATCACGGAAATATTTCGGTCTACCAAATTAAAATGGATTTAGAATTAGTCTTATTGTGTCTTGTGTTGATTGTTTCCCAAGGATACTGGTTACTCTTCAAAAAAAAGATTTATAATCCGACATTGTTAGTAATGCCAATCGCATTATATTTAAAGAATACAAATCAAATACAAAAATCTAATTTGGCGAAACACTTATCACCTTAAATGTTTTTATTTCGTCACAGTAATATAAAAATAATTATTATTTAGTATCACTGTCATTATAAAATTAAACATTAATATGTAAGTCATAAATCCATATGCACATTATTAAATGTCAAAACATTCCGCCACGAATTACTTATTAGATATTAAGAGGTCACGCACACGTCTTACAGCTGCGTATTAACTTGAAAACATCATCCACGTAACCTAATAAAAATATGATAAGTGTCAACAGAACGTTTTTCCATTATTAGGGTATTACCCAATGGTCACGAGAGCTAAGCCTTAGTTCCGTCCAATAATCCTTTACGATGAAGAGTTAAATAAGCGTCTGGCGTGTTATGGCATATTCTTGAACGTGGCTTCCTCAATAATTTGTCTCCGAGTGGGCGCCGCCTCCAGTACCAGCGGTTCTCACTCGTGTTTATGACGAGAAAGTGATCATTGCTCCGAAATGTTCGCCTACTAATACACTTAACTGATGACAGACTGTTATATGGCCGTGAAAGTCTTTCGTAGTATGTCAGTGTGTTGATTTTTAGTAACGTATGGTAAGTCTTAGCCGCTTTAATGAATTGTTTGATATCGAAGGAAAGTGGAACAGGCCATAAAATCGCGCGTTGCAGGCTTACATCGTTGAACCTATGAACCTATAATATAGCCTAAATATTATATAGCTTGGTATTACAATGCAATGCAATTTAAAATAAGCTTATTATAATTATTGCTCGGACATACCGTGATGAACAATTTAAAAAGACTACATAAATTTATAGCGAAAATCCCGTTAGGTATACATTTTAGATATGAATTCTTGAAAATTTATCTATTCATGTAATGACAAATTCTTGAGTACGCATTTAATTTTCAGTAATGGTTTTTCCGGTACCAATTTTTTCGTTCCTTTGCACCACTTACTTTTTATTTCTATTGATTAAAAAATCGTTTGTGAGAAATGATAGTAGTTTCTCAGAAGTGAAAAGGCTGGGGACCGGAGACGGGGTAAGGAAGGGATGTACCCTTTCGGACTAGGTCAAGGGTCAGTGGATCCTACCTCGGCAGTCTCCGCTTCAATGAATATAGGATAACGATAATGGCCCATTGCGGCCTCATTACCTTCCCGTATCGGGCCACTTATTACCGGGACACTGTTTCCCCATTAATTCTACTATTACGTTAATTATTATCTAGTGAATCTATTGCATGGCTATTGTTTATTATCTTAATTATATTAATCCTTATCTTATATTACGTTTACCGTACCGGAACATCCATTATACGAAGACGTTTCTCTGCTTTTATTTAAACTTCTAATAAATAATTTGTATTAGACTAAGCTCAGTTATTAAATTAAATCTATATAAAATTATAAAATAGGCGTTAAAGACCTTTATAAGAGTATTTTATTACCTTTATTACAAAGTACATAACTAAATTCGGAAAAAGAAAATCAGTGTTTCACGGTGTTTGTCAACAAGTAATCGCTTGAAATAAAACAAGTAACACAGTGTGTTATAAAGTAAAATTGTGGTTTGGTCTTGCTTGATATAAAATATTTATGCGCGAGCGTGGAAAGCCGGCGGCACCAAGCGCCCTGCAATGGCGCGGAAAACGTATAAAACGTGTTATCCGACAACAAATACAATTTTTAGTGAAAAATAACATTTCGAATACCGGCAATGTTTATGTGCTAAAAGGTTTTGAAATATATTGACTCCGAATTTATACTCTGTGACATGCGAATATGCTATTGTCGTCTGAAAGTATACTCAACACCTTGCGCGGGTTACGAAATAAATTAAATTGTCTGTACATTTATGCGAAAATTGTTTCGAATAAAAATAAATACTTCTTTATTGGAAACAAGAATTGTAAGGGAAAATTTAATATCGCTGTACGAGATAAGAAAAGTACGGTCGCTTTTGCCTTTCTCGTTATTTTAGGAATGATAACGTTTAAAAGAAAACTCCTAAGTGAATAAAATAACAGAAAAAACTTGAGTTATTTTTTGCAACGAACACTTAATTTATTACTATGAATATTTATTCCCGCGTAAAAAATGTTACTATCATAATCCATAACAAATTAACTGTAATTAATCGACGTATTAACAACTGTAATTATTATCATCAATAAACTCCATTCTGTTTTTTTTATAAAGCGCTTTAATATACTTGGCTCATTTATCAAGCACTAAACTGACATCAGCTTTATATTGTCATGCATATTTGCAGTCCTTTTTAAGTCATTAGGATGCCATAACGGGCCTCGGGCGTCTTTCAGCGCAAACCCCGGAAGCTCTCACAATCGTAAAGGGAGCGTTGAGTAAGATTAAGCCATAAAATGCTTTACGTAACATGACACAATGATTTCAGAGAGAATAAAATTAAGGGCCCGACATCTCGCGAAACAAAATGGGTCCTGTCTGCGTTGAGGAAAACTACGGGCCTTTGTAATAAGCCTCTCCAGACGGCCTAGTTATTCTGGTCTCGTTCGCACTTCATTTTATTTTTAGACAAAAGTCCGAGACGTATATTCCAGTTTTCGGCAGTTAAGCCACAGAAATCATTGCTCAGACGGCGCATGAATTTATAAAGCAGGTTGCGACCTTTCGATTCTTCAGAATTTCAAATGAAATCATGTGCATTATTGGCCAGGCAGTATTCGTTGTATTGTGTAATTAATTATAACATAGCGGTAATTATATTGTCGATTGTTGTTTGTTTTGTGTTAACGATGTTTATTTATCATTTGCTATGAAGACAGTTAGATATTTACTCGTAGGTATATGGTATAATGGGAACTGTTTAGACCGTTATTAAAACATTTAATTTTATCTGAAAATGTTGGATTTTTGATAAATCCCAGTTGCGTCTAATTGAACGAATAATAGTTTTAGATAACTGTGCGTGTGTTTTTACAATAATAAAGCATTGTACGTTGAAGATAGATTTAACTAGTTCTAAGAGCGAGCTAGACTGGAACATCGTTCTCGATCTTGGTTCGTACAAACATTTCGGCAGACAGTGCACTTATTGAGGGCACTTGGTCTCCGAAAGCTCTCAGTACATAAATTTGTACCATTTCCTCTTGAACGGGCATAGTATTCTAACACTTCTATGCTCTGGGTAATTCTGGTGTACCTCCTTTGCAACAGGGTGAACGCATTGATTACATTTGAAGTTACCTCAAATAAATAATTATATAGGGTAGAATTTCGGTGGCGGCATCTAATCATTAGGCGTAGATGAAAGAATCAGTAAGTAGTAAACGATTTTCTCTTCAGATTACAAGTTAGTTGGGACGGTTGTAGTTAAGTCTGGTTCGACTGATATGTAACTATTATTGTACCAAAATCAGATATGTAAGAACGCTATAACATTTGTGGTAAAAATATTTTAAAGCATAGGCATTCAATGATTATAATATATTATAATAATACCTCAGATTTGATCTTAAGGTGGCACATAAAGGAAACTAATTAACATTTCATTTATAGAAAAATAATATTTAAGGCAGTCGCAACCAAGAAATTATATGAAAATATATTTTTTACTTTGAATGTAATAATTAAAAGCGTTAAAAACCGTAACTGCATTAATAGAACAAAACGCCTGCAAGCAAAATTCAGTTGAGCTTAGTTTTTAAAGTTAAAATGCGAAAGTGTTTAATTACGCCGCTACTTTCAGGAGCTATTCCATTCAACTTAAAGATTTTACATGTAGCTAATTCAGAGTTTGCGAGGGAGTAAAGAAATTCAAGCCGTTTACTGAGTAAAGTCCCAGTTTTAACATTTCCAAGTGCAAACAAGTCTGTGAAACTTGTTCCTCGTTGTGGGACCACACGGGACGTGTTTATTGCAAATAGGAGCTCAACGCCGGAGTGGAACTAAACTAAGCGGGGATTTCGCGTGGTGTGCGACGGTGTGGCTCGGACCGAGTGCGGAGCGCGGACTCCCGCCCTTCCTTATTATTTTATTTGCCTGATGGATATTGCTTGTATCTCTTTACAAGAGGATGTAAACAAAATGTAAGAGAGCCGAGATCGAAGATATCTCACGTTCGACTTATTTGCTTCTTGTTTGCGCGGCGGGAATGTGAGCGGCGGAATGCGTACTGAAGGCGACGTTCAAGGTAATATTGTTACATCATTTTTGGATACAATATATTGACTTTACGTTTATGGTGTATCCTATAAAAATATGTCAGGAATTTAGCGTATTATGGACGTGGGCGAAAAAATTTAAATTTTACATGTCAAGTATTGCAAGCTTTTCAAAAATATTTAAATAATCAATAGGGTTTTTTTTATAACATCTAACATTACTTCAAGCCTATCAGAGCTAAGGGCTTTATGCTTACAAACACATTAAGCCCATGATATTAAGGTATCAGGTCCCAGTAAAGGGTTTTGGCCCAAGCGAATTTGCGTTGTCTCTGCGAAATGTTTACTTTATTTATCTAATTATTGGAAATAATCAATAATTGACCAATACCTCGTTGCAAGCTTACGTATTAAGTGCATGCCGAGAGATCTGTAGTCCCGAGTTTAATTCCCGGTTCGGGCAGTGTCATTGGATTTTTCTTTTATGAAGTTTTTAATTGCAGCACAGAGTATTAAAATTTTTCAAAAGAGTGGCATTAGGTTGGATTCCAATGATGTGAATACTTTTTACTCTGCTTCCTGTACGTATGTAAGTGGCAATGACCCATGCTCGATTCGGGCAGCGCATCTAGGACCCCTCCATGCCACCCCAATTTAAAACAACTTTTCAAATTAGTAGAGTCACACCCTTTGACTAGATCGTGGAAAAGCCAATTCCACTGCGGTAGTACCATGGTCTCACAGAAAACACATAAATTCCTATGGCGTCGTTGTCGTTAATAAAATATAAACGACGTCATACCCTTATATCTTCAGCTTCACAGTTTATACACATAAATGTTTACTAACTCAAAACCACCCCGTGCCCCAGTGACATTCATAAACCCACTCGTACAACAAGCACGTCATTAAACATTGCAATAAATTTGATTGAAGTCAAAGTTTGAAAATGTGAAAGGCAACTTTTATAATGGCCAAGTTGTCTGCCAAGTGATTTATTCAAACCGACCGGCAAAAGAATTAATTACTTAACCGGCTGCCCGTGGCGACCTGAGGAAACTTCCAAAGCGCGGCATTAAAGCGAACTCGCTGATACAGTGCCCGCTAGTTTGCTACTGATTTTTTTTTTATTCATTCTCAAGACGAGGGCTATTTTGCAAGCGCGGTTCGGAAACTTTTGTGCAATGTTTAGTAGGTGGTTTTGAATGTTTGGGTACAATGCGGATGCCTACCTACGTTGGTTTCGAGGCCTTAACTGTCTCGTGCGATCAAAGGGTCTTGGATCTTTCCCCTGATTGAAGACATCGTTTCTTTAGTTGAAATAAATACAAAAATATCCCGGTGACATGCCAAGCTGGAAGAGAGTGCCTTGCCTACTTCTCATGGGTACAGATTTGTTTGCGCAGCGAATACTACTTTTTACTTACAAATCTTAATTGCAACCGTCAGTTTCCTGTGATATGTTTTCTTCATGAAGATAAGCACAATCGGCAGTTTGTTCGTTAATATTACGTAGAACTTAAGACACAGCTGACGAACCTTGTGTACAGAAATTAACCTCTGACTATCGAGTCGGAAATGCTTTAACGTATTACACATCACGTACTACTGTTAATTAATTATGCAATTCTCATTTGCAAGTATTCAATATGCTAATTCATGTATTACAAAATAGCATTTAATAATCCGCTTGGAATTTTTAAAAGATTAAACCGCAATTAATTGACATTACATTTGATGATGGGAATTAAATTTGTTGTCGATTGTGGTAATCTGCAATTATCTAGATGAAGTTAACTGATCACATTACATATCATTTTATTTAAGATCAGTCCCATGCTTTTATCATTATTAATTTCTGTATTCGTTGCACTTAATCAGTCTCATTTTTAAGGTAAATTACTCAATACTTTGTCTTTAAATATAAATCAATAAGACTACTTGTAAGTAACACAATATTGACAATTGCTGTTGGAATGTTATTGTTGCTGATGATTTATAAAATTCACAGCTATGAAATAAACGCACTTAAAAACACATTCTCTAACTAACCCTGAAATTTCAATTTCTCAACGCTCCCAAAACCGTTTTAATCCACTCTAAACCAAAACCATTTAATTTCGTTCCATTAATTCATGTCGCGGGAGACTTCTCGCTCAAATCAGTACGTGATAATCACATCGGCAAGTTTCAATGAGAACCATTAGCGAGGCGTAATCGTCGGGTGTGAACTAACCTGGTTCGTGGTGCGCCGCCGGCGACGGTGCGGAGAACGCGCTCGAACATCCCGCGCGGCGAGCCAGCCCGCCCAACTCCGGCACTGCACAAACATACATACACTGTCAGTAATATACACAATTCTAGTATACACAAAGCTTTACACTGATTGATAATGATAGATCATAATTTTTAACTGGATCAAAATACAGGCAATGATATTGAAAGCGATGTATAATTTTAAATTGAATAAGCAAATGAAAGGCAGCAGGTTCGGTGCTTGCATCGGGACAAATGTTGTTATAATCCACAAACCAACTACAACTAATTGGATACACAAAACGTTGAAGGTATACATCGTGAATAAATCTTAAACAGAAGCCCTATTCTCATATGCGAACAATAATGCTAACTTGGTGTAAAACAAATATATTAAATAAGCTGCTTGATCCTGGAATGCGACACCCTTCTGTCCGTAGAAGATTTTCTATCTTATACCTATACCCACGAGGGTATATACACGAATACCTACGAAGTTATTCAGGCGGATAATGCCCTATAACCATGTAATTGAACCTGCTGTTATCTTACAACATATTGAGGACAAATTCAAATAACTGACAAGACAACAATATCGCGTTATAAGGAATATGGTACGCTAAGTCTATCGCTTGATTGGTAAAGTGCATACGTCCACGTTATATGCACAAACGAGGTCATAAATGCAAAATTCATCATCTTCAATATCACGTGAAATCATGTATTTTCACTTCGCTTACCCGTATTAATATACGCGTCTGTATTTCCTTTTTCATAAAATAAATATCGTGTAATGTGAAATCCGGTTGTCGTTTTCCGTGCAATCATACGGTAATCAAATTTGAGCGTGAGGTAATATTGTTATTTTTATAGCTTTTCAGCGAAGCGACCGCCCCGCCACTTTATATTAAATACAATGGCAACAAAATAGTCTGACATGCAACGACTCATTGTTATATGACTATACTCATAAGTCTCACTGATGGACATGGCCCCTTCTCTACGTCTAGGTGGGTTTCGCCTTAGGACTAACGAATTAAACACCTAAGGAATTAATTATGGAGAACTTATAGATGTACTATCACAAATTGACGCAAAAAAATACGCAGATTATGTTATTTATGTGTACAAATCTTTCTAATAGACAACCACATTCAGTTAACTATAAGCCACAAAATAATGTCCGACACTTGTATGTTTACCATTGGCATAGACCGTCCAACATATGATTATTAAAACGACTCGTTATAGGTTGCCTACATTCAGCGATTTCTCAGCACCATTTATGAGTTCGGCAAACATGATTTGTGGGCGGATGTCCAACGCTACGGTTGCCGATATGTGGCCTTCACTCGGGTACGAGTTTACTCCAATAGCCATCTATTGAAATAGTACTGAAATGCGGCTTATAGCCTCTTATGTAATGTCAAGGTGTGAGAAAACTAAATAGTTTCGTTTCTTATCTTCTTAAAATGAGGAATGAATGAGTTAGAATTATCTGTTGGAGAATTAAAGTAGCCATTCCTTAGTGAAGCATCGAAATAAAGTGGCCGTAGATGTAAAAATATAACAAAATAATTTTTATGCCCTGTGTATAGATTTTATTATTTCAATTAGAAGTGTATAGTATTATTTTCTTGGTTAAAGTTATAATTTATTTTCAAACGGTTTAGAAAGGCATTGCGAAAATTTTGGTCACAGTAAAAAGGAAACCGAAATATGTAATGTAACATTTGGCAAATTGTAATGCAACCCTAGCAATATTAAAAAAAAAAAAATCTCTCTATTTCAAAGAAATTAATAAATGTACGATGGTTGCCTCAAATAATGAATCATCAGTTGTATTGGTTTACCTTTATAAAAAGATCAATAAGATATTTATTTATAGGGAACTTTATCGAAGCGGTTAAAACCTTTCTTTTTACAAAACATTTAGTTGAGTAACACGAAACATCACAAACACGTGTATTCGAATGTTCGCATAAACTACGCTCCCCGTTGAAAACGAGCAAAAAAGTACAAAGTTAAACAAAAGAAACAAAGATAAAATACACTTCAAACATATCTCAGACTTGTCATACATTTTATCCGAACAGCAAACACGACAAAAAAGTGAATCCGAGGACCGAATGCGAAGCGATTAGCGTTCGGCTTTCATGATTAACTCACACAACTTCCCTTTTTTCTTCGGAGTACTCGCCCATTTTTTGTTCGTTTGTGTCGTGAAATGTCGAAATGGTTTTCTTTGGCGAGATAACAAATAGGCCTTGCCCGTTTAGACACTAATCGGGTTTTGTCAAAATGGAATTTCGCTAAGCTATGAAAATTAAATGCTCAGTTCAAAATTCGAGTTAGTCCGAGATGAAAATGAAATAAATCTGGCGCGGTCTTTTATTTAAAACTAAATTAGAGCAAACTTTTGTCTATTATACTGTACTTTGTAAATTATTTTTAAAATAATATTCATAGCTATTCTTTTTTGAGATGTTGGAATACAGTGGATTATTGCATTACAGTTGGAAGTGGAATGAAAGAGAGTGCTGTAATAAATAAGTCAAGTTTTAACTTTCACTATAAATATAATACCTTTAGGAAAACCAGGATTCGTTGAAATATCTTAAAAAAAAAACGAATTTATTATCTTAAATCTAGAAATAAAGATTTCCAACATCCGATGCTTACACGGTTTCTGCATACCCAATCTACGTATCATAGTATCCCAATGTAACTCAATTAGGAACGCTATCAGGGAACAAAATTAAATGGAATATCAAACAGTTGAGATAGTGCTGATTTGAAGTCTGGCCGGTGGACGGGTGCTTAGATAAGTGGCCGCTATTTAATATCTTCAGGGATAGGGGGCGAGTTGGAACCGTGCCATGTCGGACCGCGACGAATTACAAATGGCCACAACTCACGAGTTGAAAGCGGAAAAAAATATCGTCAGGAAAAAACGTCGCGCGACAATGTGTCGTATCATCGCTTTTTTATTCCTATCACATGTTGTAATAGGCCAGGATTTATATGTTTATAAATGCTGTTGGACATTTTAATTTTTATGGGTTCAATCTAGTCATTTAAGTCGTAATACTTTGTTGAAAAAAATCTTTAATAGCCAATTTTTATATATATAAGTAAACATTTCAGATTAAAACCACGGCTAAGAAAACAAATCGTACTATGCGGCAGTCTTTGAAAATCAGCTTAGTAATAGGAAGGCAAGTAAAGAATAGTACGTAAATGCTATTACGGTGGAATCTTGACAACTTTTATATAACCAAGTATATACAAGAAGAGGGATACTAACACAATTAATTAGGGCATAAAATATTTATTAATATGTAATAGGATAGGCGATTCATATAAGGTTAAATATATTGGAGCTGAGTTGATAAATATGATTAAATAGCGTGCTTAAGACATCTCGTTTATGTATATTTTCCCATATTTTTGTTTATCTATGTTTTTGTAAAAAAAAACAGATTTAGCAGTACTGTCAAACAAGGCTTGACCAATGTCAATTTAAGGGACTCGTAACCTTAGGTCCTGTATTGTATGTGTTTATGTTGAGTAACGTTCATATTTATTGAAAACGTAGCTACTAACATTCACGAAAGGCTTACGCGAAAGAGTGAAAGTAGATTACTAGAAATGAAATTAGCACAAATTAGTACACAATTATCAGTGAGAGAGATTTTACGCTAACATTACTGCCTAAGTACTGTTTGAGTTGGATGGATTACATGTTTATTCAGTGGCCGCAGATGAGTGCTTTTGAGTTTGAAATATTACTCGAGCTAATTCAGGAAACATTTTAAACGCCACAGCATTGCGTAAACTAAAACATGCTTAGCGATGTACATTCACTGCTGACACTAATAAACTCTATTTAAATAATTTCACTGAAATTGCCGCGAACGAGAATGGTTTTTGATAAATGTACACGTTTTGATGAAAATTCAACACGTAACTTTCATATTGTACTTCAGTTTATCTCTTTACGTAAAGTTTCTGAAACACTTTCCCTATGGATTGTGTTCAACAGGAAACATATTTTGATTATTCTGTCTTTTTTCATAAAGAATTTCATTTTATCTTTAACGATAACAACAAGCTCTTTGAGAGCTTTACTATTATTTATAATTACTATTACTTTTTCTAGGAAGTTCTAAAGTCTTTACTTGTGGGTCATATTCATTAACTAACGCATTATTTAAACAAAACATCAAGATGTGCATTTCAATGCAAACGGAGCGAATCTGCGAAGTTCACGGAGCACATTAGTTGGCAAATGAGAGTAAAACAGGAGAGATTATGTTAATAGGCATTATAATATTCTCTGGGAAGAGTCCCCTGAGGCCAAGATTCAACATTGACATCTGCACATTTGGCTTTAAGCCAAACTAGTTGTGCTATGTTTTAGTCGACGTTTAACTTTGAGTTTATAAGATGTTTCAAATACTGCTTACAAACTCTACTGTGCTTCGATATATTAAACACGTCTAAACAAACACCGATAAGTTCGTGGCGACCGAACAAAAAAGCTTTTGTATGTAATATCTGTGGTGTGACGGCCTTCGAATATTTTCAAACATGTCAAGGCTGACCCTTAGGCTATACCCACAACATTTTGTATAGCGAGGTCGGCGGCTGTTAACAAAACATTGAAACCCTATAATTAACCTAGTCTGAAACACGTATGTATGTGCGATTTTAATCTATTCAATTAAAATGTGGTATTCTTCGTGATCTTACGACAAACGCAATTGCCGTGTGTAATCTAATAGTCAATGGACCCGAATGTGATTTCTGGGTCGGTAAAATGTAATTGGCTTTTCGATAAGGAAATTTTCAGTAAATAAACAACTATGGAAATGTGCCACTTCAATTCTCTAATACATTCTTAAAAACAATTATCAAAACGCGGCCGAACAAACTTACGTCTACCTTTTCGAGCCGTAGGGATGAGTGTATGAAAAATAGAAGACAAAACTAAAGAAGCCGTTCAGACGAGAAACAAGGCCTCTGAATTAACAGAACAAATGATGTAATTTGGTGAAGCGAGCGAAGTATGCGACACAGTCTGCAGGCGACGTGCGCCGGAGCGGCCGAGGCCGTCGGCGTCGTCGAAAACATTGACCTATTTACAGACGATACGGGGCGACTGCTCTCGATGGATAAATATACATACGTTTTACAGCTACGAACGAGCACAGGTTTTGTCTACACACTTAGTTCATCATCATCATCTTAGGTACGTCCCACCGCTGGGCACGGGCCTCCTCTACCATTCAGAGGGTTTAGGCCTTATACCATCACGCTGGCCTAGTTGGCAAACTGCGTAAAACAACAATTGTGCTCCAAATATTTGTGTTTGGTTTTGGTCACCAAAGTTTATACAGCCGTACTTTTAAATGTACATGCTTTACAAATATCATTTAGCAAGGGAGAATACTTGAGTTTAAGCTCTACTATTTAGTTCAATGGCTTTCATCACATATTGGTTTAAAGGGAAACGAGAAGGTTGACATTTTAGCGAGAGATGCTGCAATTAATGGTTCAATTTTAAATATTAAACCTAATTTTTTCGAAATATTACCTAAGTTTAAAGCTAATTGCTATAAGAATTGGAAGGAGTATTTTAATGAGAATTCCAAGAGAAAAGGTATTTGGTATAAAACAATGCAGTGTGAACCTCCTCGTATCCCTTGGTTTGCTAATGCTATGTTAAGTAAAAAGTTGATTGTCATCGCACATAGATTAAGATCTGGACACATGCCACTGAAAAAATTTGCCTTTTTTATGAAAAAAAATAGTAATCCGTATTGTGAAGAATGTGGTATTGTAGAAGATGTGTATCATATATTACTTGAATGTGTTGGGTATAGGGCAGAAAGAGAAATATTACTAAAAGAATTAAATATAAATATTAAGGAATTAGGATCATTTCAAAGTATATTGTCGGAACCTTGTAGTGAAAATGCCATAAAAGTGTATAAATTTGTTAATAGTTTAAAAATGTAATATTTCTTTTTCTGTTGTAATTATATAAGGGTACTATGGGGCTAGCATAATCGCTTGATTGTAAGCTCCTTATATAATAATAAAGAGAAAAAAAAAAAAGCTCTACTATTTAGTTCATTTTTACGAATTTGAGGAGAATAATTTGCGTAAAATCTTTAATCTTGTAGAAGTTAATTAGTAGAAGCAAGGATTCTACAAATAAATAAAAAAACAATTGTAGATAGATTTATCAAGTAACAAGAAAAAATACTATACATGAGTGTAAATAAAATTGGCAACGGCCAAAATATGTTTATTAATAAAATACCATGTCTTGTGTAAAATAATTAAAATCTTAATTAATGGATGCGTGATTAATAGTTCGCTGCTAATTAATATCACACAATCTGTTTTCATTGTTTGGCTTTCGTTCTTCTCGTATTACAGGAGGAAATTTACCCCTCTTGCCGAAATTATTATTTTGATGACAAAAAACAAGTCAATAAAGATTTTTTCTACAATAATCTAAATAGTCGATACAATAATTCAAGTCGATATGCTTATTTAATTGTTTGTACTTCCTATGGCGGAATATTTTGGTATAGTAGGGTAGAGAAATATCATGTGCATTACTTTACATGTACAACGTCGAACCAAGATAACTTCCCTGGCTAGATTATTTTCATTATCTGCTCGTAAAAGCCCGACAGATCGTGAGTTTCTAATCCCGTTGAGAGCTTAGACTTTGGCCTTAGGTTTGAATTGTTAGCCTTGAATCTCTTATTCATTTCTTATCAGGCTGCTTTAAATTATTGGACTTGTGACGAATATATAGATGACGACGATGCAAGAATGCCGCATTCGAGGATTGTTTGTGTTCATTTAGCGTCTAGCACCAGATCGGCTAACCATACTATTGAGGGATAATAATCATTATTTTTTCATGCCAATTATACTGCATTCTAGGCCAGCGTGGTGGACTATGGCCTAAACCCTCTCAATGGTAGAGGAGACCCGTGCTCAGCAGTGGGCGTATATGGGTTGATGAAGAAGAAGAAGATATTGCATTCATGCCAGCACGATTACATTAAAAAAAGTCCCTATGTAAAATAATTAATTAGCACTTGTTCAAAAACTAATTTAACAAATAGTCTTACCTGGATGAGGATGATTGTGAGTGTGCTCTGCCGGCGGCTGCATGGAAGACAGTGCCGATAGCGGAGTATACCGGGCTCCATCCTCTCGCGAACAACCCTCCTGTTCATACAGATATACACATTACTCTCAAGAAGCTTAAATCTCAAATACACTCACAATTTAATAGATATCAAGATCGAGTTCACAAATTGTGTTTTCTTTGATATTCTCTCCCGGCTTTGTGCGCGCGGTGAAAGTTTATGTAAAAACAATAAAGTTGGCCAAACAACCTTGCGGTTTCAAATATTAAAGGAAAAAGGTCTCGACGAGGTCAGGTGGAAAATAAGTTACTTTCTGCAAAATTTACGTAAGTTTAAATGTTCAATAGGTGCATTTGATAGCATGTTGCTAATAAAATTATAAAAATCTTCTTTCATTCAAAGGGACAACTCTTTGATGGTTTCCTGATATTCCTTAAACAAATATTTTCTGGAATCTCTACAAATTATATCTAAGGTTGACTGGTAGAAAATGCCTTAGAAATTAAGTCCGTCCTTATACAATGTTTTGTATAAGAAGCATAAATAAATAAATAAAATATAACCTTAGATACACTTCAATTCTGGCTAGGCAATATTTCATTTCAAAATTTAATTTATGCCTCAATGAAAAAAAAACACTTTTTACCCTTTCGTAAATAAGCGATAAGGGATAAGCAATAGTTGAAAAGAAGGTTCAATACAAAGTTTAAAATTGGTTCTTAAAAGTAAAAACTAACAACTAAATTTCGCACGAGTGCGACGTCCCAAGTACTCCCGCGAGACTGAATTTATTTTAGTGAGAGCGTAAATATTTAGCACCACATTAGTATGCTCGGGGTTTTTGAAGATTTAACATTAATAAGGTTTAAAGCGCCAGACGATATAATCTGCGCCGGGAG
Source organism: Cephonodes hylas (assembly GCA_030295005.1). NCBI lineage: Eukaryota > Metazoa > Arthropoda > Insecta > Lepidoptera > Sphingidae > Cephonodes > Cephonodes hylas. The sequence continues at coordinate 6,998,809 of AP025374.1, read as the reverse complement.
TAGTACGATGGTTACTCCTTTCACGCGTAAATCTTTCGCGCCCCACTTGATTACAATTGGTTGTTTGGAATTAGCGGCTTATTTCCCCTACAAAAGGTTTACATTTCAGCGTTAACTTTCTAGAGGTAAAGCGATGAAGGATAATGTGCGGATGAGGTCCCGAGGCGTGTTTACATAGAACTTACTTCATTACCGGGTATTAATGAGAGTCGTAGCGCCACCGGGCACGGCGTCTTTATTACGTAGGGGTTATGCGCCCACCAATTTGTCGACGTACAATCGATAACGCACCTACACTTTTAATTAAATAATGTGCTTTAACACTTTGCGCGATTAAATCGACATAATTTACTGAAAGGGGGTGACTTACTTTTTCACAATTAGCTGTCGCAGTAGTCTGTGTGTGGCTCGTTGAAGATATGCGATACTGCATTCCAGACACCGTGCAGAACCCTTCGTGATGATGCGTAGAATATACACCCGTTATTGTCACGTCAGTATCTTGGTTAACTATAAATTCTACTTTCTGCTTTCTGTCTCCTGGTGCAGATTCATCAACTTCTGTTTTAGGCTCTTCGTTTTTTAATTCCGACTTAACGCCGGACGCTGCTACGTTTTTTGGCTTCTGAGAAAAAGATTCATCACTGCAGGAATCGGAAGTTGTTTCATCTTTATTGGACTTAGGCGATCGTTTTTCGTAACTCGCAGCCAAAATAGCGGTAGCATTTAAACTAGCCATGCGTTTTTGTACAACCATATCTTTGAGATCCATTACAACTTCGTTTCTGTTGCGTTTTTTTTTCACAGGCACTCCGGCGGTCTTTTTCATTTTCGCTGGTGGTTTATCAGAGTCAGACTTGTTAGCTGGCGTCTTGGAAACCTTCTTTTTATCCGCTACTACTTTCTTTTTCGTGTCTTGTTCGCTCTCTTCACTTGATGATGTTGAAGACTTCGGGTCCCAATACTTGCCTGCACTTCTGATACCTGGTACGCCACGTAATGTTCTTTGAGGTGGACTATCATCGGAACTTTCAGACGTTTCGTCTTTCTTTTCTTTTTTATTCTCATATTCTGACTCAGATGTAGTCTCTTGTTTTTCTTCCTTCGGTTTAGGTTCCTTCTTTTTAGTTGGTTGCGTTTTAGAAGTACTAGGTAATAAATGTCTATCCACTGTTTTCATAAGACCCAGTTCCATGTGCGTCCGGCTTTCGTTCTCATATAAGCAATGTACTTTAGCTATTGCATTTAGAGATGCCATTCTGTGTTTTTTAGGCCCACTCCACATGGATAAAAGTTTTAGGCGGCGTTTACTAGGTTTTTCTCCACCTAAAAGTACACAATCATCTTTTAAATCTATTAAAGAATCCTTCGATAGCTCTTTTAATTCTTTTGATGTTGTTTTCTTTGCGCTGTCGGTTATTCTCTTGTACTTTTTAGTTTTTTGTTTTTTATTTCTAGACGTGTCTGATCCAGAAGACTCTTTGGTTTCATTATCGTCATTAGACTCGTTAACACTTTCTTCCGAAGAAGAATAATGAAATGTTTTAGTGTTTAACGAAAATTTGGAAGTATCAAGTTCGTCATCGGACGAACTGCTTCTCTTGTTAGGTTTTTTCGATTTTATCGGAGATTTCTTTGCCAGTTGATTAGATTTCGATGATTTTTCATTTTTAGTTGGTGTAGGTTCTGCGTCCAAGAATTTAATCGGACTAAATGGTTTTCCAGTAACGCTCGATTTCCTAGCTACCATCTTATAAGATTTGCTTACAATCGGCTTGGGGTTTTCGTCATTCTCTGCCTCATCAGTAACTACAGTAGATTCAACGCTTGACGTAGTCAAATCACTGCTTTGATTGATATTCAATTCTTCAGATCTTTTATTAGCCTTTAATTGTTTTACTACTTCTTCAATGGGCCGATGGGGAGAATACTTTTTCTTTTCCGACTCGGTTTTCTTGTCAATAACAGTTCCTTTTACTCTAGCTATGGGTCGAACGCGCCCTACATTCTTATTTACAGGACTTCGAAAGTCTGATAATATACTTTTGGGGGAATCAACCTTTTCAGTAAAGGTATAAACATCTATATCAGGACCTTGTGTAACTAGAGTATTTGAAATATTTTTATCCTTGCAATTGTCATCAGTTTTAGTTTCAAATTTCATTGACAAGAACCTATCTGAGACACTAAGGTTTCCTTTGGAATTTTTTAAGCATTTAACATCTATATCTACTGTTCTTGGAGATCTACTTGAAGTGAAAAATTTAGGAGGCCTTTCTGTCTCAGCTTTAGGCGTGTCTGGTTGATTTGTTGAGCACAATTTAGATGTTGCGTTGTTAGGAGAGCTTTCAGTTTTAATCTTGATGTCGGATTTTTCTTCTATACCCGAAATATCATTTTTCTCCTCCTTCGGTTCTTTTACAACAATTTCTTTTTTATTTTCTGCCACGCCCTGGTTGTTTTTATTTTTATCACAAATACTTTTATCATCACTGTTGTCGACTTGAAGCTGCTCCTTATGAGGTTCTTGTTTTATAGGCGTCACTTTTTTCTTTTGATTTCCCTTTTTAATAACAGTTTTAACTTTGGAAAATTTTGTTGCCGTCTTCTTAGCGGCACCCGTTTTGGACTTGAATTTTGGGTCATTGCTTTTTGCAGGTTTTGATACCTTGCGTTTATTATTTCTTCCTTTTTTAACAGGCTTCACGGACTTTTTAGTAGTTGGTTTCTTGACATTACTCTCAGGTGATAGTTTCTTTGCGTTGTTTTCGGGTGATGGTTTTTTAGCATTATTTTCGAGAGCCACTTTCTTTACAATAGTTTCAGATACTGGTTTCTTAGACGTACTTTCAGTAGGAATCTTTTTTGGATTGTTTTCTGGAACAGTTTTAACCGAATCTTTTTTCTCTTTAGGATCTTTCTTTGTTTTCTTAGCCGGTGAGTCACTTCTTGTTCTTGATGTGCCGGCCTTGGGAGTATCAGAAACTGAGTCATTCTTATTAACAGTAGATTCCTCATCATTTTTGGTTGTAACATCATCCTTGCTATTCTTTTTCTGACCTTTTAATACGGACTTACCGGCCAATTTTTTTACCTTCTTAGGGGGACCTGTTTTCCTTTTGATTTGCTTTGACGTTGACGTCTTAAACGTTGTTTTGTTTAAATCCCCTTTCTTAGGTACAGGTTTTGAAGCTTGTGACCGCATTGTCTGCTTTGGTCAAATGTATGTTGGCGTCATGGATTGTTGATTGCGATCACATTCTGAAACAAATAAAGTTTTCTATTAGTTTTGTACACTTTTAACACTTGACACATGAGCACTTCAATAATAATTAAAAAAGAAGTCCGAGTAGCCGGCTGCAACCCGTTTTTAAACTAACTTTAAATATTGCAGCCGCCGGCATTATAGCAAAAAATCCTTTTGTTATGTGATTTGCACCGCGGCAGATGGCCGTTATTGTAACGTTTGCGTTCCTTCGAAATAACGGATTCACAGGTAGAATTGTATGGAAAAAACAAAAAAATCAAATTAAAAACAAAACAAAAATTGTTAAGTACTTAAACTATATTTTTTATGTAAAAAGGAACCGCCTTCAAAAAACCAACTGAAAAGAAAAAAATAATTTTTATTACGAACACCTGTATTTCAATTTTGCATAAGCAAAATCATGTATATAATCAATCAATCAACAAATAAGAATATATGTAAATTAATAATTAACGGTTATATGTAAGTATTACTTCTACTTTTTGAAATCGGTGCCAAACAAATTTTCATGACAAAGAAGAACGCTGGTTTATTATTATTAATGGCTCCGCCCGGGTGGAGTACGCCCCCCCCCCCCCTCCCCCCACCAGCATATGTCATACTTACCTATAAATATTTTGGTTTTGTTGGTTTGGCACCGACTTCAAAAAGTAGAAGTAATACTTACATATAACCGTTAATTATTAATTTATATTCTTATTTGTTGATTGATTGATTATATACATGATTTTGCTTATGCAAAATTGAAATACAGGTGTTCGTAATAAAAATTATTTTTTTCTTTTCAGTTGGTTTTTTGAAGGCGGTTCCTTTTTACATAAAAAATATAGTTTAAGTACTTAACAATTTTTGTTTTGTTTTTAATTTGATTTTTTTGTTTTTCATTTTTTATTTCATACTTTTTAGTGATTTAAGTTCTTTTAGTTGGAATAGGAATTTACTTTAAGTTTTTTTAGTGAATAGTGATATACTATGTAGTGATACACAATTTTTAGTAACCTTTCCTTGTTTTGATATTTAATGATATATTGTTTGTTTTATATTAATTATAATTAAACTAGCGACCCGCCCCGGCTTTGCACGGGTGCAATGCTGATATTTAATTAATGGATGTTATTATACATAGCTTTTGCCCGCAACTCCGTCTGCGTGGACTACAGGTTTGTGTTCAGATAGAACATACATAAGTTGTAGTATTTTACTCCACAGAGTCCCATTTACTTAAATATACAAAAATCATACAAATCGGTCAAATTGTTTAAACGTGAAACCGTAACACGCCGGTTGGCGCCTTGTGCATCATTATTGCGCGCTTGATAATTATTTTAAAACTGCGATATCTTCTAAGATACTAATTGAAATCAAATGATGTAAAGGGCAAATTTCTTTTAAATCAAATACTTATAATGAATAACGCATTTATTTGGATAAGGATTAATATAATCTTTATAAAAACAACTTCATAAACAATGCTTTATTTTAGGACAAATTTGGTAAGCATAAAAGAGGTTACAGTGAACCAATTTTAAAAGATAGGCATATGTTGTCGCGGACTTCTTTTTAGAACACTTAAAGGAGAACAATTCTGTCATACATTATTTTAGCGTAACTTTAACCGTTTCGGCAGCGCACGCGGCGGAAGCTTTCAAAAGGAAAAAAATATCCCCGATTTTGAAACATTCTTTATTGCTGCTCCGCTCCTATTGGTCGTAGCGTGATGTTATATAGCCTATAACCTTCCTATTGAATCACTCTATCTATTAAAAAAAACCGCATCCAAATAGCTTTAGCCAAACGCGAGATAATCGCGGACAAACATACATACATACATACAAAACAATCGAACTGAGAACCTCCTTTTTTGAAGTCGGTTAAAAAATATTGAGTATTATTGAGTGATAAAAGTTCGGTACCATTTATAACACGAGTTTAAGACTTCCACACTTTATAGCAACAATAATTCCAAACAGTAACGATAAAACTATCTTCCACAATCGTACCACTACAGACATTTTGAAAAAAAAAATAAGAAACATCAAATTGAAATAAGAAAAACAAACGTTTATCAATAAACACGTGCTAAATGCAAAGTATAATTCTTGCCAAAACAAACATCTGCTGTGATAACGCGCGCGAATAAACGGACGGTCAACGGCGAGATTAAAATTGTTAGTGCGGCGGCGATACAGAAAAAGAACAATACAAAACGATCTTTATACCGAGGCACATGTGTTAAGACATCATTAAGAGCTAAAAATAAAACGAAAAGAACTAAATTTATTTTTGTTGTCGTGATGTATCGCATGAAAGCAAATGATTAGAGTTTAAAGGGTTTGTAAAAGACTTGCGGTCATTAAAGCACCGTATGTTGCATTACTTGCCATATTATTTTGCTGTTAAGTTTTTAATGAGCCGCGAGTAATATACAGTGCTGTTATTTTATTTTCGTGAAACTATTTAATTTAAAGACCGTGGCAATTTTGCTTAGTTTCCATCGCCAGTAATTTCTATGGTTACAGTATGTGCGCTGCAAGTGAAACGATTTCAAACGATATCGGTTTGCAAAAAAATGATCAAAAACTGCGTAGCAATTCTGAAACGCATCAAAAACAGATCGTTTTCATTTCCAACGAACCACTTTTTGCCAGCATGCACTACACTAAAAGTTTGAACGTGTAAATACTTCGTACAAACGACCAAAATGTTAATAACTCCACCAGTCACCACTCATAAAACAATAAAAACGCCATATTTAACCAAATTAACATTAGCCACGGTTACATAAGTTTAGTATAAAATAAAAGTTTCCAACACAAATTCATTCCGCCGTGAGACTAAACAGGGAGTCGTAAAATGAGTTATTTTCATTGAGGACGTACGTTTTGAGCGAAAGCACATCACACAGCGCGTCGTGGCCAAACTATTTCAATAAAAGTTTAAAACGGCCTTCCCAGCCGTTTCATGAAATATTAATGTAACAAACAATGTGCTAACGCAATCAGTTATAAACATTTCCTATGATACAAGTAGGAAATGTTGATGAATCCGGATGTTATTATTTAAGATTACACATAATGGCCTCTAAATTATAATTAGGCTATTCATATTGATGTTATAAAAACATATAAACATTTTTGTTTACATCTCAAAGGTTATTTGTTTATGTATTGTAGATGTAAATTAGAAATTTAAAAAAAAATGGATGTGGTTCAGATAGGTTTTATAACGATTGTAAAAGAGCCACGCGTTAATGCACACCTACTCAGAAGTTATGTATGACTTATAAACAATACAAGCAAGTCGCAAAACACCCTAAGTTGTAATCCTCTATAGCAATTTGAAAGAATGTATTAATTTTGTGTCAAGCTATTAGAGCGGCAATAGCAAACTGGCCGAGACATTTATGTCTCGGAAGCGCAACGGTAGGCTTCGGAATTTTTGTGCTCGCTACCTTCCTAAGGTAGAGTTAGGTACCCACTTCGACTCTTATAAATTTTCGGTACAGACATTCTGGTATTCGTTAAATTGATCCTTCTAACACTCCACAGACCAAAGGCGTCAATGAAACCTCATGTATCAGTCTATTCTGACGGACTCAAACACCCTATTGCCACCAAAACTATTCCTACAACTCCACACAGAGTATTGTAGTGTAGGCAATAAACAATCAGAACAAATGAATTAATCTGAGAAATCATCACAAGGAAATCCGCATCTTAATAGATAATGAGCTGTGGAGTAATTTGTGCGGTAACGATATATTCTCGGGTTGCATTGCCCGGAGCTGTTTCAGATAGCAATGGAGAACACATCGCAATTAGAACATCTTTTGTTTTGTTCCGTGTTGTAAGCAGATGTAAATTAATATTTGTTTTTGTGCGTGTGGTCAGTGCGCAATTTTGAAATAACCGATTATTTACAAAAAAAAATGTAATAACAAAACGTATTCGATATTACAAATAAAATTCCATTTGGTGATCATATGAATAACTTAAAAGAAAAGAACAAAATATTCAATTCAGAAATTCAACACTGATATAATTCTTTTGCTTTAGCGTGAATTTAATATTGCTTTATATTGCTTTTAGGTCTTTATAGAAAGCATTTTTCATTGAATTCATGTACATTATCGTAGTGAAGTACTGTATGATAGTAAAAACGACCCTACAGCGAAAAAATATGTATAATAAGTACATTTAAATGCCTCTCAGATATTGACAATGCAATAGAACCGATTGTAAAATAGCATATTGTTTGTATGTGAAGCAGTGATGGCCTCGAGGTTTGGGCGCGCGGTCGAGAATCTCGGCGGTCGCGGGTTCAAACCCCAGGCACACACCTCTGACTTTTCGAAAGTTATGTGTGTATTCAAATTGAATTATCACTTGCTTTAACGGTGAAGGAAAACATCGTGATAAAACCTGCGCACCTAAAAGTTCTTAGGAATTTCTTAGGTGTGTAGTCCGCCAACCCGCACTAGGCCAGCGTGGTGGACTATGGCCTAAACCCTCTCAATGGTAGAGGAGACCCGTGCTCAGCAGTGGGCGTATATGGGTTGATGAAGATATTGTTTGTATTATAGGTTCTATGTTGATCTTCACATAAAAATAAAACAAATTTACTTTTTTAATTACGGATATGAGGTAAAATAGGAGAACAGTTTGCCCTCAATTTGACCGGTTTAACCTTTTTATGTAATAGGAGGTTAATTAAGAAGCAGGCTACTCGATCGTAATTTAGACATCGAGACAGTGCGGCTTCCAGTTAAGATTTAAAAACTGCTCATTGGTTTTTATTAAAAAAATATATCTTCATATGGATCACAAATATGAAGCCGGAAAATTATCGGGAAGCCGCTGGATGCAGGCTGCTTCCAATAGAACGCTTTGGAAGTCTCTGGGGGAGGCCTATGTCCAGGAATGGACGTCCTTTGGCTGCTGATGTGATGTGATGTGATCACAACTATACTCGTATGTACAATTTATATTCTTTAAAACAACTCGTTTTGAGTTTTCTTTCGCATATGCTTAGTTCAAAAATTTATTTTACATTTAAACAATAATAAGTTATTCAAAGTTCATGTTATCTTCATAAAAAAACATATAATCCAGTAGCTGTAAGAGGAAAAGCAACAACAATTCACAACTCAAAAGAAACAATTGAATAAAGAACCTCATGAAATGAGTAAGAATATTTTTTTGACTAGCTGTAAGTAATACTCGTGATATAATTAAAGGGATGAGACGCCTTTTGTCAAGTTAATCTAATAGAAGAGGCGGAGGGGCGGCGGGCGGCGGAGACCACTTGTTATTGTTTGAACTGGCACCATTTCATTTTTATCGTCCAGCTTGTAAGGAAGTACGAGTAGTTTTAAGAGTTGGACGACATTGTCTCCCGTCGGTTAGCCTCAACGATATCTCCCGTGTGTTTTGTCAGCTCCTCTCGGCGAGTTTATATTACAAATTCCCGTCAAGACAGGTAGCGTTTAATCTTCGTGGAAGTTTACGCGTTGAGATCTTAACTTCGGGTTAAAAGTTGAAATGTAGTTTTGAAATATACATTTTGGTCATGTTTTAATTTAAAACTGACGGCCAATTTTAAACTGAATCTTGACGTTTTAAATGAAAATTTATACAATGGATAATATAAAAAGCCAAAAATGTTAAATGTATTATCAAGTATATTAGCGTGCATATGTACCTATTTATCTTCGAAAGGATAGAAATATATTCATATTCTCTTACCGTGTTTTAAATCGGTCGTATTAGATATTGGCGAGCCTATTGACGATTTTCGAGGACATTTTAATTGCCCATGTTGATGCTAAGGAGTATTTAATTATCAAGTTACAATAAAAGTCTTCGTTAACGCGCTTTGATTTGAAAAGAATAACGTAATATTAAAAACGTGTAGGAAATCATTGACCGTATAAAAAAGAAGGAAGTTGCTTTGATGGAGAAAAAACAACAAAAAAAAAACGTCAATGGGTATCGACTAAAGAGGTTTGTAGTCCTTTTAAAAAAATGCGTGGGTTCTAAGCTCCGAGTGTCAATTAACATTTTAGAGTGTGAATGGAATGTTTGAGTTCTCATTTCTTATAAAGATATAGTTTTTTCTGTTAATAAATTGTAATATTAAGTTTAAAACATGTGTAATTTTTTATTTGCATTTTTAGCAGTATTTGGCAAGTATACTAGCATAAATGTCGCATGTAAATTATAGTATTCAATATACTTATACAATAAATAGTCGCATATTAATAAACATGAGGCAGGAAGCGCAGAGCTGCATTAAGTTATTCCATTGTGGCGCGGTGGCGTGTATGGCCGATTGTGGCGCCACTTCTAGATCCATTGGTTGACCTTCCTTGGGAGTAAGGCAATACGAGGCGCGACGCCGGAGGGGTAGGGCTGAGGGGAAGGGCGGAGGGGGGGGGAGGTATCGATCTGGCCTGCGAGCCAGCATCCCAACATCCGAGACGACTCAGATTCACTTTTACGCCACTTGCACGTCAATTACAGTAATTCTGACAGGGCCCGTCGAGTGCTGACACCCGCTAATGCATAGTTTATTCAATAATGACTGTGCGGTTTGAGTTCACATTTAAATGGGTTTTTGTACGATACTTTTAACTGGTTTTAAAGTAGTGAAGATATTTTATTAGCGGTGGGCAAAAGTTCATAACTTGGTTTTCGTTTCAGATGAATTAATAGAAAGGGAAATAATTAAATTCTATTTGATCGTTTATATTTTTTTAAGCTTTCTGGCTTACATTTTTAAATGATTAACTTCAAATCAATTCATGTGGGTACATTTATTACAATAGCGATCAAAATTATCGTGTCGCAATATTGGTTAGTCAGATGCTCTTCCGAATTTGCATGTCGTGGCTTCTTGTTTTCCCTCAGTACGTTTCCATCGGGACAGCTTAGCATTTACCATCAGTATAAAAACGTACTTATTTATGGTTCAAGTGTTCATTATGATAATGAAGCATGTCTAAAGTTAGACACGATAAAGCATAATATCCTGCTCGGAGTAGGCAGAGATGCAATCGGTGCACGCAAACTTCGCCGATTCTATTTCCGATATGTAATATCGTGGATAGCTTGTTACACAGTGAATTCCGGGCCCATCATGACGAATGATTTTAAAATTCACACTAAGTGAGTTATTCCCCGGATACGAAGTTTAATGAAATGAAATGATCGTTTATTTATCACGTAAGCAAACATTTATTCCACTTCAATGCAAGTATAAAGGGAAAAAAACAATGTTAATTAATATAAACTGTCGTAAAATACGTATTAATTTACACTGTTGTATTATTTTTTATTTATACTAAAATTAGTCATTTAATTTAATTTTTCGGAGAAAGGTCTATAACATTAAATTACAATAATATTAAAATTTGGACCATAGGAATATCTCAGTCAGTGGGCCTGATTTTGGTTCAGGTACTAAAATTATTTGACACAACAAAAACTGTTTTCAAGTAAAAGCCTTTGTTACGCATATCCATATAAACACATTCCCCAAAGGCGTAAATCAAAACGATCATTTTCGCAGACATAAATGCTTAGTTGGCTCGTATAACAGTCGATATAGCACTTCAATATTGTTATGTCATTCACGGCTGCCAGGATTCACAAGCGGGCGTAGTAAAACAAACGTTCCCCACATCACACCACCAGGGAACCGAGCTAAAAGAATTACACGAACCACTCGTGTTCCCCCTTTGCAAAACGACTGTAAAATGCCGAGCAAACAAATATAAATCGCAGGAACTGGCCTGTAATCTGTTTAGTACAAAGTCGGAACACTTGTAGCGTGGCGGTTACGCAAACCGGCAGTTATTTAATTAGTGCAAATGACTGCGCCGATCACAGAGAGAACGCTAATGAAATCAACCGTTTGGCTCTCGCCGTCCTTTACCGCAAACACTTTGGATTGTTTGGGGGTAAATAAACAGATAGAATGAGCGAACACTACGCGGAGCCATCGCTGTGATAATGCGAGTGTTAAATAATTACGAGTGGTTTTATCTGCCGCCGAAGCAGACGGTTAATTAAAACGCGCGGGTCCTTGACCACGCTCCAATGTTGAGTTTTGTGTTGTTAGTTAGATTGGCGGTGACTCAACTACCTTCAGCCACCAACAACTTTGGTAATCTCTCTTTAGTTATTAAGCGCATGAGCGTAGTTCAGCATTCGGCGTCATTTGGCATACGTAATAAAGACTTTTTGTAAAAAGCTACTTTTTGTTCAAATATTATGTATATTTTGTGATATGTAATACATACTACGTTCTCGATTTTCATGACCGTGAAGAATAGTAACAAGATAGTAATCTGCTTGCAATATTTTATAACCCAAGTCGTTTGTACAAAGAATACCTGAGTTTACCGTTTTTATGTTGTTTTTTACTCATAATTTTGGATATTTATTACCGTTTGCAGGAGCTTTTAATCACCGAGTCATCAATCCAGATATTTTACGCAAATCCGCGTCCTTTTTCATCTACCGAGGGTTTCAATATGTATATCATATTCATAAAAAAAAAACAAATGGACTGATGGACATCGGTATCGGTGGAAGCATTACTCCTATATTTCGATGTCATAAATACCTTGGGTAACTTATAACAATCATATTTTTAATCAAACAAGAATTCTTATTTCTAAAACTCATGATATGATTAGATTTGTTTTTGTAACAATTCAAGCAAAAAACGCAAGCCCGTTTTAATCGTGGCTGTCAAAAGAAAAAAATAAATTTGAAATCATTCGAAAACTATTTCACTGTAAATACAATGAAGTATAATGAATTTAGTTTGAAATGCAGAGCGATTAGTAAGTCCTCGCTCCACACAACAAAGAAAAGTTAGAGAGAAATCTAGTAACAAGTATAAATTCCCTAGCTATGCAAGCCTTTACGGCAGCCGTATACCGCCAATCATGTTAGTGTCCGAAAATAGGTCATGAGTAAAACCGAATCATTTCCATAGATGGCTCTGGCGATAAAATGAATTCCACGCTCTCCAATCCACTTTTGCGTGAAAACGTGCCGGCAATGCGAGGACGTATTGTTTGCTTATTTCTGATAACAGTTCGCTATTAGCAACCGGAGCCGAAAATATTCGATGGATGCTGAATTGTTTATTCCTAAGCTTTTATATAATAAAGTTATTGATGTGTTCATTTAAAGAGAAACTTATAAGTTCCGTATTCCGTAAAAAGTAAATAAAATATAAATGTAACATGTATTTTTGTAAATCGTATTTTTTATCGATAAATTTGTACGGATATTATAGAGTTATTCTTAGTTATATGATAACGGCCCCGATTACATTGTTTTGGAAATCTGTTCTAAAAAAATCAAAACGGTCACTTACCTAAATATGAATAATATTTTAACGTATTTAAAAGCGGATGCAGTGCACTCACTTAGAAAATGAATGCATAATTGATAAATTAAAACTCCTCGTTTATATATAAAGTAGTTGATAAATAATAGAGCATGAAGTTCAAAAGCTGACATTTGAAATTGATAAGTAATAAAAACAAATCTCATCAATTTTGATATTGATGAACATTTAAAAACAAGTAGAGATAGTAAAATCCACCCAGACAAAAAAACAAATATGAAATTAATGTAAACACCATATTATTTCCATCTTATATAACTTTATGTCAACGAACTCAAACAATGTCTTTCGAATTGGGGCAGTGGGCGAGCAGCATAGCAAGAATTTCGATCACCCTCTAGTATCCAGATTTTGATTGTTAAGAGAAAATATAGCGTAATGAACTAAATTTATTTACCTATTCTTATCGATGTCTTAAGTAAGATATAAGTCATCGATAAATTGTTGAGCTTGTAAATACAGTAGTGTTTTAATTGAGGTAAATAGTTAAAAATTCGTCTCCCGATATGTTTATTTTTAAATAATACTTTTTTATTTTACAGTATGTCCTTTTATTAAACAAAAAAATTATGTCGCCAAAGTAGATACATCATTTATATAAGGAGCAGATGATCCTCCTTATAATGTAAAACTAGTACTAAAGTATTTTACATTCATAAAATATTTATATCCAAAAACTCCGAAAACTTTTGCGTTACTTTGTACACAGCATATAAACTTTAAAATCCCCACTTGTACAAACACTGTTAACATAGTACCTACTTTTTATTACATGTGAAAACTCTACAAGTAAAAAAAGACTCGTCACTTTCATATTTTGGGTAATTTAATAAAACAATCTATGCCGCATACTAGAAAAATAAAAACAAAATCTTTTTATACCCTTCATCAGTAAAGCATATTACATCAGCCCCGACTTGGCGCTAATCAATCAAATATCAATATCGGCACACGGCAGCGTTCGAGCAAACGATTCCCGTAGGAACATTTGCTGGCAATAAACGTCGTACATCCCTCACTTAGCCAGATGCGTTGGAACGATTGTAATACTGGCTTGCGGTGCGCACTCCAGTGGCTTCACCTAGCCCATTCTGTCTTGGTTAAAGCCCGTTCGGAGTCAATTCGCCCTGTCAGTGAGCATCGTCTGTGTGCCAGCGCAAAACCAACACGCTGTGGCGCTTCTACACAATTGCTTTTTGAATGCACACAGGTTTTACACTTCATGTTATGGTTTTCGCTATGAAATTGAGATGTTTGGCGGCGTGTGTTTGAGTTGTTAATATTGTGCTGATCATTATTTAAGTCTGAAAAAAGGTTTCCATGACATAAGGGTTGATGATCTGATTAAATCTAAATATTCAGTGAGTAAAACCTTACGGCACGCGTGGCATGCGTCATCCAAACAAAAGATGGTATAACCATCTTTAACATTATATGTTTCTCTGTACAGGACCAATGGCTTTATAAAAGGAAATTCAATGACAATTTATTTTATTAAATAAGCTTCAAAGTTTTGAAATATAAACTGTCTCGTTACAATGTATACACGCCGTACAATAAACCGATTTCAAAACACAGCGCAGTATTATATTAATTACCAACAAACACCCCTGCAATAACCCATAGTTATAACACGTCCGATATTACAAAGAGCTCAGTACTGAGAGCTTATTAAATTAAATTACAACGGTGATTACGTGAGCTGCAACCGCGCGTATTTGTTTCTATAATGGAGTTACATTGCCCTTGTAGACTCTAGTTTAACAATGCTCGTACACCTCGCAGCAGCGTTGTAAGCCGTCCTTTGGCCAATAAACACTACAATGTTCAGATGTTGCTCAATCACCTGGTAAATACAACTAACGTTTTCTACAAGGGTACTTGATATCCACAATTATGTTGTACAATGTCTTTATTGCGAAATGCATTTGTGTTATTAGGGACTAGTTGAAATTGACTTATTTAGTACAAACAAACAGGTACGTATAACGTTTATGATACTGGCCTATCAAGTAATTTATTGTTTCTTGAAACAAGTATTGATAAAGAAGAATTTTATTCTACTATTGATATAGAAATCGGATTAAATCATTTATACATGTCGTTGACTTGAAATGAATTACGCAAACAAACTCACATATTAAACACTCGATTCAACATAAATACGTACTCAATAATTCAATCTGCGAACAACAAAACTTTGGCGTTGAGAACTATAAACAAGCAAACGAAACACGTGCCTAATAGAGTTTTAATTTTCCCAACTGGCAGGGAATTGAAACTTGAAAAAATCGACTACCAAATTCCGATAGCTTCGAGTCCGTAGAGCGAGCGCGTCCGGCCACGTAACTTCAGCACGATAACTTATTATAGAGCTTCATTAATACGTCAAAGGCGTTGCCAAATTGCCGTGCGCTGGTTAATTAGTTACGCATTCTTTTATTTGAGTTGTTTTAATCATAACTCAGCGTGGCTCCGTCACGAATAAGATTTATGGTGGCTGAATAAAGCAATTAAGTATCGCGAGACGATCGTCTAAGAAATTCATTCCCTCGTAATACATATTCCAAACGAGTGAGGAGAGCGCGAAGAATTTCAAACGGTCTTGCCGTGCTAACAACAGTATAGGGGCTAATAATGTCAGGACATTTCAGTATTGGGTATTTGTCTTGCATTGTCGTCGATTATGTATTAACTGTCTCATATAGATCATCATTATAAATATCTTCGTTTTCATTGTACTAATTACATCGTTTAGTGATATATGAGTTCAACTTTCCACTATAAATATAAGTTACAATATATACGAGTACTTTACACTTTAATAAAGGAGTTGTGAACGTCTTTAACGCTGCTAACTACCACAATAACGAAAACCGACCAAATATCATAAGCAGTGTGAAACTAATGGCCTACAACGAGATTGAAATCGCTGAGCTTACTGTTTATGTAGGTAAACTTTATGGGCGGGTTGCAGGTTTAATTGTGTTTATTCCATTCAGTCACGATAAAAATAAATAAAGTAGCAAAGTCGCGGACGCAGGCGCGCGGACGATTTCTTTTATCACGGTTTATTATACTGTGCGCTATTCATTTCCACTTTGAACTCGGGCTCGTCTCTTGACAATTTTTCTCCCTTTTGTTAGGCCAAGGAGGCGTGGAGGGCCCACTAGATTTGAATACAAGTTCTCTGCGAAGGACTCCTTAACAACGTGAATGTGAATGGAATAGTATTATATTCTGTTACGTGCCATCGGACGGGTTAATTTTATACGTATTCCTTCCTCGATTATGTAGCTGCATGAATAGGATGTCAATGTATAATTCCGATCACATTATGTGCATAAATTTCTTTTGTATGAAAATTTTATGTGATCAAAGTGGTAACTGATGGTTGTTATAAAGTACTCTTCTCATTATAAGCTTCCTTCCGGCACCGTAATTATACCGTATCAAAGAATGACCATCTATTTATTAGACGTTGTAAAATGGCAAAGCGGTCACTTTGTCGTGCTCGTTATAAAAACAATATGACAATGACGAGATAATCTAAAATATAAACATACAAGTGGATATAGAATGTATAATATGAAGTCAAGCAGGTGTGGATTGAAATCTGCCGATCGACGCCTGTGTACCCGTCCACCCCCAGGACAAAAATATGGATGGCAATTTGTATTCTTATTACGCCGCTTCAGGACACAAAATGTTGGTAACTATGTAATTTTTACTCATAAAAACTCATGCTAAGTGATTACAATCTGCATTTTTACAGCAATTGGTTCTAGTTAGCGAACATCATTGACCTTTTGAAGTGGTTAACGGGCGATACTATCCACTCAACAATATCTAATTAATATAATAACATCAAAGTATACGGGGCAAAACACTTCAATATAAAGTTAAAATTAATAACCTATTTGTTACAAAGCATTCAACGTATTAAAATGTAAAAGAATAACTAAAGAGAGCTGTATTCACACAATCTTATTCCCCAAGTTAACCGTTTATAAAACAATTTCCAACCCACGGATAAGTACGGAACCCCGCGCCGAGCAATTATCCGCTGAAACGCCTGTTACCCGCCATTATCTGATTAACTTAATATACAATTAGTTTAGAGGAAATTTTAATTAAGGTGTGTTTACATGTAGCTTTTGTAAAGCTACTGGATACGTGTTTTATCAATATCCCACTGTGCACACTGATTAGCATGTACAGTGTACACTGCCTTTTACCTGTTACACGTTCATTGGATTTCCTGTTGAGATTTCCGCGGAGATATAATTATTGTTGAGAGCTTTGTGCATAGCGTAAATGCAGCTATTTCTTGTTCATTATTTTTTGTATATCGAAGGCCTTAGTGGCGTAGTTAACGTGAAACGAAACACCACGAATTCAATTTCCGAAAGGAGATTTTTTTTTTTGTAATATCACACTTAATATTTATTCAGATATTAATCCTACAATTAATGACTCCCCGAGACACAAACCTTGTATCTCCATAAAATGTTAAGGTAGTGTTTTTCTGTGGGGTGTATTTGTTACATTAAAAATCCATCTTTAAAACAAATAATATCCAACGCTCCTCTAATTAAAGTCACCGATGCCTCTACATTGTTGACAAAGCAAACAAAGCCCGGCCTCTGTGCATTATACAGTAAACAATGTCCTAAATGGGTTTATTGGCCGTATCGAAATTAAATCTTTGTGATGGATTAAACAGAAATAATACACATGCAACTGAGTAACAATGACATTGTCACACAATCAAAGGTCCTTGTTTTGTTACTTATTATAAATATTCAGATTAACAAAATGCATGGAAATAAGTTTGTACGTACTTTTATGTTACTCACTAGCAATTATTTGAATTAGTAGAGATTGGGCTGACGGCCAATTTTTGAGATTTCACTATGTGATATTACTGTAATTTCATTTTATCCTGTAAAATGTATTTTTGTTGCTTTTTATATATTTAAAACAAAATTATTGAAAGTTATAATTAATTAGTTAAATTATTTTAAGTCATGTACCGAAGGCAGAATAGAAATATGCTGTGAAAACAAGAAATAATCTAACATTGCTCGTAGGGTGAGTTTGTATTATTAATATGTATAATAGACAGGGAACTTTTTTAATATTTTTATTTGCAACACGTTTTATCCCTTGTGTATTGTAGGTGTTTATGAGAAGTCCTTACTGAGCGTGTGAAAAGCCGTTTTTGTAATGGGTATTAACAGCGATTGTGGGATGTATCGGAATTAGAAATTGCTTTATTTGTTGTCAATTAATGCTCACTTTTACAGCAAATAAAGTCTCTGAATCGTCCTTGCTTATTTATTTGTAATGAATTAGTTTAGAATTTGCTTATTAGGTTATTGTTTAATCTCTGCACTCAGCATAGTTTTTATTCAGTAGCGGCACTTCCATAGAAGCCCAAACGCTTAGCGTACTTTACAAAATTTAGAATAAGAATATTTAAGCTTTAAATATTTATTTAACAAAAGCAATTTGACAAATAAATGAGAGAAAAGAGATTTAGGTCTTTTTTGTGAGTATAGTTTATTTATTTTCTTATCTACACAACCTTTACAGAACTAACGTCCTAATACAGATGTGTGACATATAACAATAAGTTAATATAATTTAACTGATAACTGAGCATTTATAAAAATCCTCTCCACGAATAATTTGGTTAAACAACCGCTGTCATTTCACAATAGCCAGGATCGACGGCTTAACGTGATTCCCGACTTTTCCAGCTGCCTGTAAAATGAAATATACACGGACAAAAAGCGACGGATTTGCCATATAGGATTTACAATTCACATTCGAAATACGCAGTATCCGAGTGTTAAGTCCGATCTAATTTGACTTGACGGACCCACTGCACAGCGCCGCTAATGGAATGATAGGCACGCCAAAGAGCTCAACACTAATTTGTTTAACTTCCCTTTCGGAATTGTTTCACCTTCACTACATTTATTCACGCTGCATTTGTATCACCTACTCTATTCATTATTTGAAAAATCTTTTTGACTGCATCGGTACCGACCTGAAATTTAAAGGATTTCGGGTTAGGAGAGTAACCATTAAGTACTTGATGAGAAAAAAAATTGTAGAATTTTAGAAAACTTATGTTGAGAAACAGAACGGATTAACAAGCCAGTAGCACCGAACATCAGATGCGTAAATTATGACAGAATCTCGGTGGCTGCGGATTCGAATGCCAGACATGTTCCCAACAGTTCTCAATTTTATGTGTGTATTCTTAGGATGCCGCCACATTTACAACTAATAAACCCGGTACCTTTTATTTGTTAGCATCTCGGCTTTAAATTGCTTAAGCCAGGCGCGCTTAGCAACCCGCAGCTTAAAAAGTAGAGTCTCTCTTTTCTAAAATTCCCGCAAGGTTGGTGTCAATTTTAATGTAGTTTTAGACACTACTGGATATCAAAAGAAATTCTACCATGCTTAAATAAGAACGATCCCCAAGTGCCATAGAAGTTCATGAATTTTAATGATTTTTAACCATCAGGCGATTCGTTTGTTTGTTTGTCAGAGTAGTAATAAAAATAAACATTTCGATGTCTGGATTTTATTGCCCTTTTTATTAATGTACCAGTAGCATGACGAAATACGGCCTGTAGTTCGGCGTATTCACTAAATGATTTTTATTGAGGTTTTAATGTGTCGTTTAACGTTTAATAGTTTATTTTAAGGACCTTATCATTGTTGATAACATCTGTCTTAAATATAAGTGTTTAGTTTATTTTAAACAAAAACAGATGGAAAGGATGTCATAAGTTATCATCATTTGTTGAATATAAATCTGAGCATCACAGCTGAGATTTTATTGGCAAGATGGGAGCACTTTGTGCGTCTTTAGCATTAGACATAAATGTAAGTCGTTTTAAAATGGCAATCATTATCTGGGCTGAATTCCTGAAATAAGGATCAGGGGTGTTTTTATGTATAAGGAACACATTTTTTTGCATTGTCCAACATTCAGTTGCTTGGAAATCGAGGGCGAATTTTTTTCATACCAATATCCAATTCATAGATTAATACAATCGCCTGATATCGTAAAAAGAATTCAAGAATTTTGCAATAGTAAACATATGAAATATTAAGTGTTCAAATTATTCATACAAAAGAAACAAAGAACGCGCCACCACATTACAACGATTAATGCATTACAAGAAACATGATATACTGTTGCGCATACTTTCCACTTCGCGTCTTTATCGTGTATGCATAAAACGATTTATCTTCGGACATATCTTGAACGGCGTCCAACCTTTACGGCTAAACGTCACGAACGGCCGAAGAATGGTAGGATTTTTCAATACTACCCGCAGCTGAGCATTATCCGGGTAATATGTGTCATGTGACGCGTCGTGCAAGCGGGTTGTGGTTGCGCACTGGCGGCTTGTGCACTGCCCGTCACCAGGCCGTCGTATCGCGGCGGTAATGACGTCACTTCCGCCCCGCGATCGCACCGCGCCGCGTTTCAATGCAAATGTAGACGACAATATTTAGCGTGCACGATTTTAAAAGAGTGTATTTCACAGCTGAGATAATGTGAAGAGCAATTTCATTAGCGCGACGGTGCTAAATAATTTCGCTTTCGGAATTTTCCCGTTTACGAGGATTGTGTCAACAGACGTTGTTAAGTTAAATGAGCGGTTTTACTGTCAGTTATTTAACCATTAATGTCAAAGTTGAGCTTAAATTTGATAATATATTTCGTGTCAATTTTATTCCGTCGCGACGTCAAATTGTTACTAAAATAATGTTATGTAAATCTTATAGGTATTTGTTGTATCGCATTGAAAGTTCGGAAAAAATATTTTATAGGAACGACTGCACAGATAATAATACAAAGCTTTATAAAACAGCCCTTTTAACTTAAGTTTACGTCAAATGTGGCCAATCTGAAGGTGATGCTAACTTCAACGGAAACGATAAATATCGGAATCAAATTGTATTAAAGTGATTGTACTTTCCGTACTTATATCCATATCATATTAGGTATATAAGCGGAAAAGACAATACTTCATATATTTCGAATGCTTCAGTGAAAAAATCGTCCATATAGTAATATTGCATTAAGCCCATAAGGTCGTAAATTCGTAATCTTATCTTATACACGCTAAGTTATAAATTAAAACTTAAATGCCTTTTAGTAAAATATACATTATAATTGAGATGAGATGACAGATAAATGCGAGAAAATCAATCAACATTAAATTTCACTTTTTGATCAACACAAATTTAAAGACTAAATTCAGATATTTTTGATAGAATATTCTCGGAAGACATAATGTCGCAATTGAAGTAACAAAGACTCGAGCTAAAAAGAGCAGTTCAGGATAAAGGGGCAATAACTACTTTTCACGCGGACGAAATCAAGATGTGAATTTGGACAAAAGTAAATTTCCTCACCGTAATACCAATTCATGGGATCGTTTGATTTGTTAGAGCGATTTGAGATTAGGACACAAAAGCCGGTGTTCGGGTAAATTCCGATTTCCGACAATTGTGAAGGTCCCTTCGCAAAATGAAATCACTTGGTGTGCCGAAACAGAATCACTTTTATGCCACTTTGGTTCCGCTCGCCGAAGGTTATATCCGCGGTATGTTCATTCAGCAATTTCACAGCTACACCCGACGAGTTTAGCTCTTACCACGTCTTCTCGATCGACTGCATCAAACACTTTCTTTTTGACATATTTATGAGGTGTCAAAAAATATTGCTTGCCGTAAAACATTTTTACCTGTTGCCAGAGATACATTTTGATAAAGTTTTTTTTAAGTATTGGATAATTTAACTACGACCTTTGACGTTAGGGATAACAAGACAAAGCACGTTTTGTAGTTGGATTAACTAACTACAGTTTAACATATTCAATATAATTATGGAAGAGTAGAGTAGAGTAGTAGAGAGTAAGAAAAGAATAAGTTGATAGCTTATCGAAATCATGACAAATTAATAAATAAAGAAATTACAAAAAAAACGAAAATATAATCAAATCTGAATGATGCTGATGCTTATCGTACTCTACACGCACATCAAATCTCTTTTTAGTGTTGACATTAACCAAAAAATGAGAAAATATATTTATACAAACGGAATACCTACATTCCAGTCCGTTATTCCACAAAATGTTTATTTTACAACTTCTTGGTAAAAATCGAGCGGCTGTATCGATACGAAAATTTTCATACATATTTCTTTATGTGTATTCTGTTATTGAGATGATTCGCGGGAATATAAGTTGAATATTTTGATAGCCGTGCCACCGTTAGCTTTGCCTATAAAATATTATTCAGCAAACACATCGTATTTTATTTACTTTATGCTCGGTAACGTGGTACGACAGAATAAAAACGTCTTGAAATATTAAATTACGGATAACAGGATAAATAACAACGTCCGAGAGTCTGTTAAGGGTGTGTAACAAGTGGAAGAGCATTTAGAAGAGGAAAAATGAATTCTCGTGCGAGTAAAATATATATGTGGCGTGGCCACTCGGCGTAAAGCAGCTTAAGTATGTTATATTAAAAGACACTTTGTGAAATGAAGACGAATGGCTCCATGACTGTCTCGTCTTCTTGATTTCTATTTAGTTACGTTTTATAGCTACAGTACGACAGCTTCGTGGGGCTGTTGATTATAAATATTATGAGAAACGAGTCCCTAGGTGCGATCTCCGGCGAAACATTAGTTGTGAGTCTAAGTGTTATACCACATCTTAGTTCTACTGGGTTTGATTTATAAGGAAAGGTAATAAATACACATATGCTTAATTCAAAAAGTATACATATTGTAGGAGTTGCATTGTATTGAAGGCATTTCTCTTCTTAAATCTTCTCTGTTATTGGATAAATAAAATAATTACATCAATCACAACGAACCCTATCCCACAAAAAATAGTAAACTTGGCTCTTACGTATTACAAATTACAGGCGGTGTTTCAGTAACCCGACAGACCCAAAGTAAACACTCAATGACCGAACAAACATTTGTCAAGGTTCAGAAAGTTAACACGCGTCGTCGGATTGCATAGTCCGGTCCAAGGCTCCGACTCGGAGACTGATAAAGCCATCTAACTTACGTAATTGACGGCCATGGCTACACAAAGCTAGTATGTATATATAAATAGAATAAATATAGCTGATAAGTTTCTATATACAGTAAATTTCGGCCTAACCCAACTTAGTTGTAAAAGAGGCTTAGTTGTATGAGTTTTATACATAGACCATAACTATACCAGCATAAATAGTGCCTTATATAGATTTTGAAAGCCTGCGCTCTAAAAGACTTTGGGGAGTGGAGGTGTTTCATTTAATTCATCGTGATGTTAGAATGGTCACCATACCTTCGACCCTTACGCAAAGTAGAAAACAGGAACAAATGCATTATATTGATAAAAGAGACTGACGTCTTTCGAATTTTGTATGAAGTTAAAATTAATATTTAAAGGCTATAGCAAACACACAAACACGATTATATTAATTTACATGTCAGCAAAGATTACACAAATAATTAAGCAGTTAATAACTTTCCCAAATCTGAACTCTGGTAATTTTGTTTCCGTTGTAATTTCGCGGAGAATGAGAAGGCAAGAATTTTATTAGCAAAGTTTATATCTTTCGACTGCGGATTCTCTGAACTAGTTATCAAATAAAAGTTTGTAAAAGATAAATAAAATGTACTCGTAATATATTTTGAAACATATACTTTGTATATCTCATTATAGCGTTTGTAAAAGAGTTTTTTTTTGTGTCTATATATTTACGTATTATTGGCAGGAATTAAGTTTCAATATTAATTTTCTTTTTTATTTACCTACTCAGAAAAGTATAAATGCATATTTTACAGGACAGTAGTGCGCGTATTTATAGCTGTTGCGTAATGAGGCGGGAAGTAATACAGATGCATGTATTACGTCGTGCCCTATTGTTACAACGCGTTAGACAATAAATTGTGTGACTAGATACATTGAAGGTCGCATTTAACGAGCCAATAAAATCAAAGTACACAAAATACACGAGCAAATTTCCCACCACAAACTCAGGGGAGCGCTCGCGGCGAAACACCAAACTTATCAATAAAAGTCTGAAGCGAACTCTTGTGTGACGCGCCGGTGTAAAATTCGCATTGTAAATCGCACGTTCTGTTGGCAGAATGTCAAAATGGCGGAACAATTACGTTGTCAAGTCCATAAGGATTACACGTCGTCACGCTACGTTTCATGTCGCGCAGACAAGTTGGCTCGTCAATTTGCGTTGTCGCCGCACAAGCGCTAGATAAAAGGTATCTGGTGACGCAGATTTGTGCACGCCATTTTAAACTTTCATTGAATATTCTTTTAATATTCAAACGGAATGCTTCACTCTTTAACTTGAATATCTTGCGAGCGCGAAAGTGAGTTGGTTTGGTTCGCTTTGTAACTTTAATCGCTGAAATTACTTTTATATGTTTTGACATAAAGGTAAATCCGGGAACTTTAGGATACTTAAAAAAATATAATTCATTTCTATTGGATTTTTTAATGACGGATAACCAAAAACTGATATCGGGTACATGTTACTTTCACTAATTTTATTTTTCACAGTCCTACAGTACTCACGGGCGAAGCCGCGGGAAAAAACTAGTTACATATGTTTTTGGAACACCCAAGGTGATTTCCATGAGTGGGCGGTAAACGTTTGGATATAAAATGTATTGTAAATACTTTTAGAGAGACCACACACGAATTAAAAATGAACTGTCTATTGGGCGATGTAGTTAGAATTTTCTTACAAATTAATTTTTCCATACTTAGAGTGTTTCAAAATGTTAAATCCATAATTAATTTAAAGGATTTCCCAAAGAAACTGTTTCTGGTTTAAATAAATCTGCAAATGGTGGTAAAGAGAGGAAAACAAAGATCAAGATGTGAAGTTTTTGTATCATTTGCAAGTTCGGTTGGTTTATGCATAGCCGCGTACCAAACTTTACTGCGAGTTTCAGTTGCACGAGTTGTTAACTTACTGTTCAAGCATTTACTGCGCAGGATCCTGATTTTATACCACGCTTTATGGAAGATTGTCGAAGTTACGCGCGGAAATAATGGGGAACGAGTCAGAAAATGCCGGGAGTAATAGCGGTAAATAAAAAACAGCCTGTAAAACAATGAATGAATATGCGGCATTTTATATTTGTCAACGGTTTATGGCTCCACAGTGATAGAGTTGCTCGCACACATTCTCTCCGTCGGACGTACGGTATTGAGATTTCTATTTGTTTTACACTTTGTTGGCGATTGATTGTCTTTAGAGCTGAGCTGATATCATTGATTGTGATTCTTTTATGGCTATAGACAGTGAGTCATAGGGTTTCGTTCTCCATTTACTCTCAGCCTGGATTTTATTTGTAAGCTGAACTAAATTATCAGAATTTTTGATATATCTTGCGATGCGATCCTTATCCCTTTTCAGCTTTCGAAAATCCTGTAACTATCTGTTATTGAATCAATTCTGGAACCTTACAAATTGGAACAAATATGATCAATGAGCAAAATTACTAGCCTATATCTAGAGCCCCGCTAACTGGAGGTCTTTATTTAATCCTGTCGATCCTTATCCAGTGAAGTGAGAAATGAGCCACGTTCAAACGCATTTGTGATGCACGAAGCACCTATGCAATATAGCAATCAAAGTGACGTTCGCAAGTCCAACGGATTCACCACAAAGGAATGCACAGATGCGTTTATAAGCGTTATTACCGCGCAATGTTGTCATTTATCTTCAGTAAATACGCCGCTATTACAAAGATTAAATGATTTTAAAATGTCTCTCGAGATTAAGTGCTGAAATATCACTTCGCAAATAAATGGATCAACTGTTGAAATTCGATTATAAATGCGAACTTAAATTTTACGTGTTCGTTAATAAAAGTCTGCTCGTGGCAAATCGTCGAGCGAACTGGCTTTAATAGATCACGAAATACTACTTTCTAGTTACATTGATAAATAATCTGTTTCGTAATTCGCTGTTAACAATGTCGTAGATCGTAAACGAATCTTATTGCTTGCTTATATTTATTTTCTGCTTCAAACGTATGTACATATTACTTCGTATTGTCAGATAAAAATAAGACTTCAGTATAGATACTGAAGTCTAGTGGATTCAAGGTAGACCTTAAATCAGGAGAGTTGCTAGATTTGATTAAAGTACCTATTTATTTAAAATACAAGTACCTCTTTTATCGAGAATCTAACTGCAAATTATTTTAGTGTATGCACGGTATACATATTAATTGTTAAGCTCAGTCAGTCTATATTTAAAGTAAGAATCATTGAGTTTGATTTTAGATTACAATTAACAACTTTGTTTGTATATTCTCTCTCAATTCTTAAACGCAGAAAATAAACTTACTTTTCTTATTAAAGAAAATTTACTTTACCATTAAGGGACTTTAGTAAAAAAAAATATTTACTAGCCTTAACACGTGAAATGGAACATGAATAAAACCATGAAAATAAAACGTCATTATTCACTAAATAATCGATTAAGTGATAAAAATATATTAAAAGTATTCAATAACATGCGGCATTCATAAAATTGAACGAGCAGATAAATAAAGTGGGAAGGGAAACTGTGAAACAGCCACTCTCATTACGTAACGAAACCTTTGTTTTCCCTTTGGTGAATCGTAATCGCGCGGCCAGTTCAACCGGTTCTCTTGAAATCATGTTTACTCGCCAAGGGACGCGGAATTAGGGTTGAGGCCTTTAGTGCACGTACATATCATGAGTCCTGCTATTATAATTCGCTGGTGGTGAACCCTAAACGATTTGAAACTTATGGGCTAGTAGAGGAGTTAGGAATGGATTGTTCGGTTTAAATATTTTGTCTCTTTGGTTATAATACTTAAATGCATATCACACCTTGATTCGTGTAAATACGTATAGCTCAAAAATCTTATGAAAGACATACCTAAAGAAACTAACGGTTTTTCGTAACAAAACGTTTATAAACTTAACAAGAATTCAAACAGTCTCAGTCGGCAAAATTTGAGGAAATATACATTATGACTGTGAAGATTTTTAACCGTGTGGATTGATATACTTTTTAGAAGTAGGTCGAAAAAATCTATTGTAATTGCTATCCTAAACATATTTCTGAAATATAATTTTAATATTTATATTGTCAATTGCATATTAATGTTATCATTATCTCTGAAAAGATCTGGATAGTATATATTTTTTTACAGAATTATTAATACTGTCTGTGTACTTTAAATACTGTCCACTACAGCTAATACTGGACAACCCTATAGATAAACCGTAGGCTTGCAAATGGTCAGCGTCCATGTGTCACAGCCAAGTAAAGGTAACGTGATGCGCACGCTTCATTGATTCAGGCGTCGAGGTTGTAGAGACGAGCCCCGACTGTGAATATGTCGCTAACTATTGACTTTTATTATCCAGGATCTATAATCTTTCCAAAACTTAAGTTTTTTTCAGCAAAATATTTTTTACACTTCTTTTCAATAAAGTCTGTACAAAACTACATAAGTTTTAAAGTATGCCCTGGATTAAAGATTACAAGAAAGAATACTTTGCAACAATGTAAATAATGATTAATTAATGCTTTCAGTGTGCGAGCTTACAAGGGCGGGAAAGGGGCGACGTGAATAGCCGTTAATATGCCACTAATTGCCGCCCATACATAATAACAGCTATGAATAAAGATACGACTACGGCACTGAGTATAAGGTACATTTTAATGTGAACAGGAATCGGTCCGATACGAAACTATTCTTGATATAAGAGAAGTCTATTTCCAATATTGGATTGCGACCGATTGGCGATACGCTGGCCGTATTGTATTCAGGACATTTTCGACTACAGTCTAAATGGAGGTCAATTGATTTATTCAGGCGTCTGGTTTCTAAAGATATAGTGTAATTATTTAAAATGTCCCATGCTAGATTTTCTACTGTATTTTATGTTTGTATCTGTGGGCAAGACAAATGTTATGGATGGATTTAAATCAAGCTGCAATTTTTTTGTTGATATTGATATTTTGTTCCGGATAATATCTGTATGACAAGCGATGTTTACAAATTTGTCTATAACAGTATCACTAGGCAGGGCTACAATGCAATATGAATCATCTGATCCCGTGACACGAGCGTTCGAATTGCATGTTGTTCGCTATTTAAACTATGCAGTAAATATACCGGTATTTGGAGAAATTGCCAATAGCATCGATGGATGAATTGCGTTTAATTAATATAGGCGAAACGGCCGCGCGTCACCACGCCAATTATGTATTTGTGTAATTGACGTATGACCCAGTAGATGTACTCTCACTGCTAACCCCGAGTCCCCAGTGTCGTGTTCCCGCCCCGGCAACTACCCGGATGTTTGTGGCTGTACTAATTAAACAATACATTTAGCGGGAATATTCGTTGTTTCACACTAATACGATGAATAGATTAGATTGGTATCAGGAATTATATCTGGGGCATGCTCGTTCTTGGAATGAAAACAGTTAGGTATTGGAGTAATGGGTAATAGGTATTTATTTCAATTCTTCGAATTACAAACTAGTTTAATTTATAATAATAACAATCAATCGTGTGCTTTGAACCTCAGATTTAAAAGAAAAAACATCATATTGGCATATTCCAAAAAACATCAACAAACCATCTTTCTCATAATACTGTGTTACGCATAAAATAAGTACCTACTTTCCTGATTTTTTTTAATTATTCCAATCAAATTCAACCGAACCACTAAAGAAAAGTCTGTACTCTGTATAAGGCCGTCAGACTTCTCCGAGAAACGTTAGTTGACATGTTTATGACACTCAGTGACTTACAGAGGTCAAACGCGAGTGTAGGTGTGAACAAGTCGGAGCCGGCATCGCAACCGTCCCGTAGTGGAACCAGCTGTAGCGGTATTGTCATAGCAACACACACCACATACTACTCTTCCGTATTATTGGATTACGCCGCTGTAAGTTCTGCAAACGTGCGCTGTATAGTAGACAGCTGACGGTCGGCAGCGAAATATTAACTTATGTACCGGGAATTACGGCGCAGTTAAACTCCGCTGTTAATATACGTCGCGCATACCTCCGTTTTCAGATTTCGTGGAAAATTTGGCTGGAGGACGCTTCTCGGGAAACTCGCTTTCGATACACGTGTCGCGCTGATCGGATAGCTGATGTGTGAACTGTTTCTGAGTATTTTGAACGGCAGATTTGTTATTATTCCTGGATTCGTTCCACGTGTATACTGGAATATATGGGTATTGGATGACCTAGATAAAATTATTTTTGTTTTACAGTGTACTGCAAATTACGGTATCTGAAGTTTTTCATTTTTAAGCGTACAAACATCAAAATATAATAATGATATAAAGATCAGAAATAATACATTTTATTTATTGCTTCATTACAGTGTTATGTCATTGAACAAAATAAGTTAAACGGTTTTTAACTATTCTATATAAGCCATATATATATTTGAAGCTTTCAAAAATTATTTCGTCATCATGAATGAATTTAATCAGCAATAATCCCCTCAAAACTAAAACGAAACAAAATAAAATAACTCCGTTGACGAAGTTTGCCGTGATCACACGGCCGTAACAACTCCATCCATAACAGTAAGTGGAGAACAGTAAAGCGTGAAGCTTGCTAAACAAGGACCGTCGATACTCACAGTTAAAACTAGTTTTATCTGTTTGTGCCGCGGCAGCTAATGGCACTGCGCCGAGTGCCGTGAGTAACGTACGTCCCAAACACACACACAACTGATGAAAATGATATAGCAATTTACAAGCCCGACGATACGCGTTCCTTTATTATGATGGCTAGTTTAAGAAGTTGGAAATGTGGCTTGTTGGAAACATATTATGCCTTCCAGGTATACTTAATATACTCGTACTTGATGTTGCGAAGTATGATATTATTGTTTCCATAATAATTTAGTTATATTTATGGCGAATATGTAAAATTCGCTTACACGCTATGGTTAATGAAGATGCAATTTTCGCGAAAAACGGTGATAAGTTACATTTCAGAAATTTAATGCACACCTGTTTAAAACCAGTTTATATACAATCAGATAAATCTAGGAATGGAAGAGGCTTTCGTGTTAAAATGCTTATAGCATGTATTTTTTATTTTATTCAGCAAAAATAATATTCAAGCCTATTATGATAATGTTTTTGATATTTAGCGACCCTACTAAAACATCCGATACATATACGTGTACTTGTTCCGTGATATCCGTATACAGTAAACATATTTATGACAATTCGCTCCAAACTCATAACACACATCACATAATACACATATTCCCTATTAAACAGCGCTCAAATTTCCAAACAAACATTCGGATTCCGAACGAAGATTCCAATGTCCAATTTACGAACGATATTTTTGTGAGCATCGAAACGTAGAGATTTGAACAAAGGATGTGCGATGCAAATTTTTGTTTACCTTTATCGTATGGAATGAGAAATTCACCACTGGGTTTACTGGCCGACGTCCACCATCATTTAACTAATCAAGCAGACTTAACGGTGCGCTCGTTAGTACATGCAACGCAAATAGCCATTTCACTCTACCGCGGAAGCGTCAGATATTTCAATCCGTACTGTCAGCGTGAACTTAACACGATCATTCTATCATAATACGTTTATCCACTTGAATATGATAAATCGTTTGCTTGTTTTCATTTGGGGTATTGGATATTAGGCATCTAAATAAAAAAAAATGACTAATACTAGGAAGTGTGTACTTACTGAGAAAGTATTACCAAAACCAGTAGAAGACTTGACATTTAGACGTCGTAGCAGCTAAATTGTATTTTCAATGAGCTTAAGATAGAAAGGAAAAGGAATTCAAACGTAGAAGTAAAAAAATAAAACTTCATAACAATCGGGGTAAACCTATCTAACAACACAACCAAACAGATTATACAGAGTTTATACCCCTCAATCAATGATTTTCACCGTCAATTTATTTTTCCTTTACAATCAAATTTTATTGCTTTATTTTAATACCAAATAAAATATTGTATGTAGAAATAATTGATATAAACATACTGATGCATAAAAAGGAATGCTACTAAGAATATCAATATTTTGACTGATAAACAACAAAGCCGTAAAAGTCAAACCACCAGCAGGCGATATTAGCCGTTTGACGATAATTTGTTTTCAGATTATACGAGCCCTTTAAAAGTCGTCCAACGTGGACTGACAGTTTAGTAACCGCCGTACTTTTCGTCATAGAACTATAGTCTTACGAAACTCTAACCTATTTGTTTTCCTCAATCTCTCGTAATGCTTTTTAAGCACGACCACCCACATATGTACATCGTCTTTGGCGCAGAAGTAAGCCGTGCGTGGCGTTTTTAACAGTTAAGGCGCCAATTCGTCTGCATAACAAATGAAACACAAAATTTTTATTATGTATCTTAAATTTTATTATACATTATGTTTAATTAGTAATTTCTGGAGGCCATGTATTTTCAACGAACTTTGACAGCTTAAACACAAAAGTCTATCGTTAATGTATTCATAGTGGCATCGGCCGAAACATCAATTAAGTGAATAAAATGTATGAGCCCTTTGTGTCCGGTTGGAGGAATGTTTGCGCAACACCGAAGGATTTACATAAATTCGACAATATCACCGACATTATGATTTAGAGCAGGGTACATTTATGTTAATTCAGTGACTGGCCAGCAATTGATTGTATGTAAACATTTGATCGGATTTTAATTGTTATCATTCGTTTATCACGGGAACATATAAAAGGCAGATTCGATCTCCACATTAATATAAATATTTGTGTGAAACAAATTTTTCAAATAAAATATAACAATTTTGTGATAATTTATTTACAGTTTTCCTACCATACTGTCATCAAAAGTAATTGCAACTGAGAACACAAATTTGAAATATCTAAAGATGACAATCAAACTTGTATGGCACAAATATCGTGATCTCTATTGAGGTGCGAATGCTCTATTAAGATACACGTACAAAGCTAAGACCACCGAATATAACATAACAAACTATGAATACAAAAACAATTTAATTTTGTACAATTTACGCAACAAGTGCCAGCTGACGGCAAATTAGTTTGCTATTTGTCATTTATACAGACTGGTATATCAAGTTAAAATATCCATTATTTACTCTTTGGCGCACGGTGTGGTTTTAATACGACTAAAGCAATAACTCAGCTATTGTTTCGCTAATGGAAAGCCAGTCTCGTTTTATTCTGTTTAATATGTGGTTGGCTTTAGATAAATAGCTTCATTTAGTTGTTATTGTACGTGTTACATCACTATGGCATTGCCGTCCTTGCATCTGCATAACGGGATTGTTTCTTTCATTTGTTTTGATCAAGGAAAATAAATACATGCAATATGTATATTGTACTTAATATTTTGTTTAATAATAGTTGACAGCCTTTGCAGCCAGCATCGTCTGATTTATGACATTTTTGTTTTAAGACTATGAATGTAATTAAAGCTGTCGTTCTTAGTGCTATAACGAAATGACTATATTTTTATCTGGTAAGTACCACGACTCACTTATTGACAAGTTTAATTAATTAAATAACATCTGCATATATCTTTAATTATTTAACATTTAACACTACTTACTTCATTATTGTTTGCCATTTCTCTTTTTAAAAAACAACAAATAATCAAGTATCTTATTAATGTACAATTAACGATATACAATTACTGTTACCTACATCTTCAATTAGATTTAGAAGAAAATCACACAATTCCCACGTCAATATAAACGATAAAACAGCGAAGAAATCTCACATAGCTATCACGTGCAACATTTCTGAAGCATATCAATGGCGAGCATTTAGCATAATAAGCAACAGTAGCTATAAAACACGTACAAAAGACACGATATTATTTTCATAACCGACACTTTCACGAGGCGCGAGAGGCGTGCAACGTTCGCCTGCTTGATTTTCGACGCACGTTCATTTGTATCACTTTGTATTATGTTAGGCCTCTTTATGTTTGAGGGCCTTTCTAATAAACATCATCATCACCGCCTGTAGGATTACGTGCGAACTTCCCTTTTGTTGCTGAAACGTGTTCACGGCGTATCGTTTATAACGCAGCGCGCTTTTAGACGTATAACGCTTGTACATATTCGTATAAATATTGAGAGCGTTGTCATTTTATAGATTCGTTTGATACGGCTTTTTCCAGCGATTAGGTTTTATATTCCATAATACTAGCTTTTGACGTCCATTTGGTCTAATAATCCGCTTAAAATGGTAATTTTACATTTGCATTATACTATACCGTAATTACTACTGTTACTCGCATAGCACTAAAAAACGTAAATTCCACCGCGTTTTCGCCAACAAAAGCCACTTCATACAAACGGCAATTTATTATTCGCACCGCTCTATTACATCAACAAATCCAGGTAGTTTACATAAAGCGAAACAAAGAGCCGACCAGATTCACCCACTAACCTATTTCGCTACGTATTGCAGATCACCACAAATTGACTGGCTCGTGCAGCGCTCCCGGGCTATTACCCTACGGCTACTTAGTCGTAGTCGTGCGACTAACAATGCGACCGGAATCTATTAAAACTGCCCCGACTGGCTATTAATAGCTTGTCACTTGTTAGCCAGGCGGGGTGACTATTAGGAAACCTGCCTAATGATCGTGCCCGGTACACAGATGTAATTATGGAGGCGAGGAATTCGGCTCTCGGCTTCTTGGGTAAGTTTGAATTTTAATCACTGTCTGCGTTTCACTGTGTTTGGTTTAAACTATACGTATTTGTCAAGAAACTGTCTAAGATTTATTCCTTTGTAACATGTTCTACACGTGATTTTGTCCGTTTTGTTTTATTACAGAAATAAGACCTTGTTTATTATGAAATACATTTCATCGGATATCGTGAAAACGACATAATTAAAGCTTTGATTTGAAGATTTTTAGTGATTGATAAATTACCAAATTATTTATTCAAACAAAATCTGTTACCATATTACAGCAAAAATGATTGTCAATGTTAGTTGCTTTGTTTTCCTATATACTACTATACTTAAAGTATTATTTACATCAATAAATATACCAATCAGCACAACCTATCACAACCAAAACAATATTAAACAAACATAAATCTAGTTCGTTTTCTATTAAACGAAAATATTTAATAAATAGCGACTCAATAATAATTTATATTTTATTGATAATTCAATCTAGTCGAGTCTAGAATGGGTTATTATTTCATGCTGCAATTGTGGCGGTTGAAAATTAACGGTTCCATTCGTTGAAGTACTATATTTTTACAAGGATATAAATAGTTAATCCAGTAGCGCTTTTGGCATGCCACATAGCGTTTAGCATTTAAAGTGGGAGATTCGTTAAGTCGGTAATTTGTTGGCGGTGTTGTAGCGTTAAACACTGGAATTATTATAACAGAAATAATGAGGGATTTCATGAATGAGCGCATGGAGTACGTGAGCTCAGAGTATGTTGGCTTAGTCATTTTGTTTGCACTCGCGTCACCTTCATTGTGAACGTGTGGGAAATGTGTATCGTAACGTTATAAAACTTTGTTGCATTGTTTTGTTAACCACTCAAACTGTTCGCACAGCCAATAGAAATTAAGTTGAAACTTTGGCATGGGCCGAAGCGAATTTACTGTATTAGGAGTATTATTTAGTAGTACCATAACAAACAACTAAGAGAGTTAATTTCATCAGTTAATCCTCAAACATGACGATCACTTATTGCAAATCTGTTAAAAGAAAAATAAAGAACCATTATACCGTTTTTTTTCGCGCTATTGCATCACATAATTACAAAATGAAACTTTTGACCTTATATACGGATTCATAGCCTTGCCTAATTGGCATATTATACTATCATTAGCAAACAAGGTTATCTTAATATCAAACCGGTTACAAATCCCAACGCGAGGTAACAAATATTGATCCTTCTTTGTACTAAAACTCTTAGGTCAAGTGTTACGGCATAACACAGTTTATTCCACCAAGATAAACGATCAAGAATCAATGAGATACGTCACCGCGGTTTGATAAATGCTCGCGAGATTGACCCGTATGCAGGCGGCGCGAATTGTGCAATTAATCGCAGTTGCAATATAGGTAATTAGGGAGCGGGGAACATGTTCTGCGAGCTATGGAGTTAATTACTCTTGTACAACCGCCATTCAACAATATTGGTTCGTGTTATCCCTATAATATGTGCAAACACGTTATACTGCATGCAGTTCGTAACTGCCAAGTTTGCTTTGTTCGTTTGTTTGCCCAAATACTATCAGTTTAATGTGTTTGTATACGGATTGTAACGGGAGTGAGGCTTGAAACGTACTATTTAGATTTAAATGCAAAATTTGCCTAATAATCCTATGAGTAGAGCAATCCGCTTACTTTATTTTCTTGTGGATTTTAAAGCTAGAAATCTTAATAAAATCCTGTAAGTCTATCGACGAGAATAGGACGGTGAAAACACTCATTAAAAGTCTCATCTAAAGACGCCTGAGGCGTATGTTCCCACACAGTCTCAACAATGCTCAGAAAATCTTTAGAGCCGAGATTTTCACATCCTTTTTTAATTCTTTTTTAAATTTCTGGGCGAAAATCGCACTTTTGAAGTTAAATTTTACGTGTATTATAAGCTTATTATGGTTTGTTTCGAATTATATTATAAAAATTTAAGTAGTTGTGACATGAAAAAAACTACCTTATCATTAAAAATATCCATCGACTACATTTCAACTTCATAGAGAACAGCAGTTGAATATACATAGGTATTTGTAAAAGTATTATTCGTTACATCACTGCACAGTATTTTTTACATTTCGGATTTTGTTTGAGATGTCTATATGCAATGTCGAAACCGTTTCACCTCGTTCGGATATTCGTGCAGTGTAAAAAATATTCTACATTGTTAACTATTGGACGCGTGAAGCTGTGAAAATAAACCAGAACATACTAGATTGAAAGACTCATCCAATGAACGTGCTATTTCTGCTGCCAATATTTTGTTACAGAATCTGTTAAATCCAACTTTTAAAATGTGTTCCGGTATTTTATCGCTATTTTATCTAGACATTTGCAGTTTTTACCTAATAAAGAATATAGCTTTCATATATATGTTGACTACACCTTTCTCAATTAACTAATAAATGTTGGTCATGCTCTGTGGAATGATCTTCTGAGCTCTGACGGTAGATAAACCTTGTCGACGATGCTATTTACGTTTATAGAGCCAATTATTCATACATAGCTTTGTTTCGAGTGAAAATGGACAGGTAGGATTGTTGTGTTGGATTCAACACAACTACGTGTATTTAGTAAATTAGTGAGAATTTATCACCATGCATGGTATCATAAATAAACATACATTGTCAATAATTGCTACATATTTTCCATGATAAACATACTCGTACATATCGACCTATGCATAGAATAAAGTTATATGTGCTTTTCCACAACTTCTCTTTCTCAGCGATTTAAACTTAATTGGGCACAAAATTATCAGTAAATTTTTATGTCCTTCAAACACCAACGAAATTTATGATCATTATTACTTCAGTAATGCAATATATAAT
This sequence comes from Cephonodes hylas, assembly GCA_030295005.1. Classification (NCBI taxonomy): domain Eukaryota; kingdom Metazoa; phylum Arthropoda; class Insecta; order Lepidoptera; family Sphingidae; genus Cephonodes; species Cephonodes hylas. Next base: position 6,962,449 of record AP025374.1, on the reverse strand, counting down.
TTTTTTTTACTCTAATATAGATATAAAAAGTACTTTGGTGTTATATTCATAAGTAACCTTATTCTATGCATAGGTCGATATATAGAATCACGCCTTTAGCCTCAAAAAAGCAAAGTAAAAACACCTAGAGTACTACACCAACGCTTGGATAGCCGTTTCCAGACACATTTATAAACTCTGCAATCTACGAGAATTTACAAATAGAAAATTAAATAGGTATGTACTCAACCTGGCAGTAAAGTCCGAGTCTTCTCTATCACACATCGTAATCTTACGTCAATTATATAAATTTACTAGATGTATATTTAATCTATAGTATATATAAACAGAACTTTAAGCAGAAAACCAATCTCAATTAGTATAACAGTTGATAATTTATACCAAACTGTCGTATAAAGTCGCAACCAGTAGTAGAGCGCTTGGGGCCAATTTAGTCGTACTACACTATCAAAATGAACAAAAAGGTCTAGGCAAATACAAAAACTATGCAATTATTATATTTCCCACCGGGCGTATAATATTTGAGAAGATTTGACTTTTAATTCCCCTAGCAGGTCAAGTATTCGGTTGGGGGATGGACATATTTTATTTGGGTCGAGTTTAGTTTCAAAATCAGCAAGTTGATAATAATTGCTCATTGACATGTTTTAGTTTGGCCAGAAGTTAAATAATTGAACAAAACTGCACCTGAATTTAGTTGTGTTGTTTTAACAATTTGATTTTACAAAATGTTAAATTAACTTATAAAATGAAACTCAACTCAGCTATCTTTCAAGGTAATACTTATATTATTTTCAAACCGAATTAATTTCTATCGTATCAAGACGAAGAACTGATTTTATATCAAAGGGTCTTAGATTATAAAGAAAAGAGATTATAAACAAAAAAAACTCTAATTTCAACCCACAAAGGAAACAAAAGTCACCCAATTAAAAAAAATGTTTTTAAAGCAATATAATGAATATAGTGGCGGGGAATAGCTAAAGCGTTTAATAAACAACTAAACAATAAAAAAATGTAAAGTACCTATACTTCCTTGTGAATGAAGATGTTTATATTATGTTGATACAGTATTATGACGTCGTAAATTATCATTTATGCATACTAATGTTGCTCCGTAAACTTGGAACGTAGATACTTGAAATATTTAAGTAGTTACTTTGATACGTAGTCTCCTTGAGTCTTTGTTATTGCAAGCTTGTTTCATTTTTGTTACGTCGATACTGACTTTGGACTTTACAAGACCGTTCGATCTCTGAACCAATTTTTTTTTCGGGTCTGGGTGTTTGTGAGGCCGCAAATTCTTTTGTGGTTTCCTCAGACGACACAAAATTCGTATCATAGTAAGGCGCAGATTTCTTTCTCTTCCATAATTATTAAAAGGAAAAGCTCTTGAGATCGTAATTAGCTGAAAAATACTTGAAGAGAAATATTAGTTTTTGAAAATGCATATTTATTAAAAAAAACCCGTAGCCAGAATTGAAGAATTTTAAAAGGTCGAATTCAGTCAAAACCAATCCGATTCTTGGTCTAATTAAGTGAAAAAATTAATACAGTAATATCAAAGTTTCCAATTTGCCGATCGTAATTACTTCGATAATATTTATACAATAGAGCACTAAATATTTTGAATGCGCGCGCCAACTTAATTCTTTATGAATTAGAGCAACATTACAACAAAAGGCCCAAAAAAGCCAAGGATTATTAAATTAGTTAAGTTATAAAATACAATTTGCAATTTTAATGTGCCGACAATAAGTTGAAATTATTCAACAATAAAATATTACTGCAATAATTAACCGACTCGCACATAAATGAATCTTAAAGAGGCCTTTTTGTGCGCAAGAAGGTTCCCTTTCAGTTATTTCGTTTAACTTATCAGGTTCGCTTGAAAAACTTATCAGGTTACTTGTACATTACAAACTAGTCATGTCGATCACCACTAATTGGATAATTGATTTTTTATCGATGTGAAATACAAAATTGATTAAAAAATTAGCGTGTATTACTCTTTGGCGTGGCAAATCGATTTAATTTTGCCGTCGTCTACGTTGGAGACCAAAAATCTTAAATAATGACTTATAAATGAATGCAACTTTTTCGAATATACTCGTCAGTCGTCATTGAAAACAATGAACACCTGATAATACCAATTAAGGGATCGACGATACGAGATAAATGTTATTTAAAATAGTACGGCTATAAACTTCATAAGGAACACGCGATATCGATGTATTTCAATGAATCGATGATAGATGGCTCTTAAACGAATACTACTCGATCATAAGATCGATTGGAAACCACGTCTCTACTGTGCACGGTTCGCAGACTTGAGGGTTTGTGTGTTGAGTCATTTAAGAGTCAATAGTTTCCTTATAAGGCGACACAGGTGTCATGTTGCCGGATACATTAATCAAACAGCGAACATAACTCTTGTTTATGCGACGACCACCTACTAATGTTCTATTTAACTGTTTGCCACACGAAACTCGCTACTTCGAACCATAATTGAATAATAAAAAAACACACATGATATTAACATTTATTGCGATTTTAATGTTACATATTAATATTCATTTGACCACTATCATCTACATGTAAAAGGTAATATATATGTTGATGATAGCTTTTAAAAAAAGTTATGATGTTTCACGTCGTTGTGCACTGGACTCTTGCTACAATACTATTTTGACGTAATGAAACTGAAATCACGCATTTTATATATCAATGAGAAAAAAATTAAATAAAGATATAGGCGTTACTTATAAACGATGTTACGACTAGATAGAATACATTTCTAAGTTAAAATCAATAGAATACATATACAATGGTTACATCTATACTATTATTATAAAGAGGAAAGGTTTGTATTTTTGTATTTTTGTATTTTTGTATGTTTGTTACGAATAAACTCAAAAAGTACTGAACCGAATTGGATGATTTTTGGGATGAAGATAGATGGGACCCACCGAAGTAACATAGGATACTTTTTATCCCGGAAAATGTAGTATTCCCGTGGGATTGGGTAAAAAACCCTATATTTTTCTTACGCTTTCACGCTTAAACCATTCGACCGACTTTTATGATTCTCGGTATGATCATAAATGAGATCCTATGAAGTAACATGAACAACATTTTATCCCGGGAATATGTAGGGTTCCTGTGGGATGAGCATTTATTGTAACTCGAAAGTAACACTACCTGTGTAATGCTTTCACGTCTAAACCATTTGACCGATTTCAATGATTTTTGGTATGGAGATAGGTAAGGCCCACCGAAGTAACATAGGATGCATTTTATCCCGGAAAATGTAGTATTCCCGTGGGAACGGTTATTTCTGGATCTACTGAACCGATTTTAATGATATTTGGTATGGAGATAGGTAGGGCCCACCGAAGCAACATAGGATGCATTTTATCCCGGAAAATGTAGTGTTCCCGTGGGAACGGGTATTTCTGGATCTACTGAACCGATTTGAATGATTTTTGGTATGGAGATAGGTAGGGCCCGCCGAAGTGACATAGGATACATTTTATCCCGGAAAATGTAGTATTCCCGTGGGAACGGTTATTTCTGGATCTACTGAACCGATTTTAATGATATTTGGTATGGAGATAGGTAGGGCCCACCGAAGCAACATAGGATGCATTTTATCCCGGAAAATGTAGTATTCCCGTGGGAACGGGTATTTCTGGATCTACTGAACCGATTTGAATGATTTTTGGTATGGAGATAGGTAGGGCCCGCCGAAGTGACATAGGATACATTTTATCCCGGAAAATATAGTATTCCCGTGGGAATGGGTATTTCTGGATCTACTGAACCTATTTGAATGATTTTTGGTATGGAGATAGGTACGGCCCGCCGAAGTGACATAGGATACATTTTATCCCGGAAAATATAGTATTCCCGTGGGAATGGGTATTTCTGGATCTACTGAACCTATTTGAATGATTTTTGGTATGGAGATAGGTAGGGCCCACCGAAGTAACATAGGATACATTTTATCCCGGAAAATGTAGTATTCCCGTGGGAATGGGTATTTCAGGATCTACTGAACAGATTTCAATGATATTTGGTATGGAGATAGGTAGGGCCCGCCGAAGTAACAAAGGATACTTTTATCCCGGAAAATGTAGTATTCCCGTGGGAATTATTATTATCTAGATGTACTGAACCTATTTAAATGACTTTTGGTATGGAGATAGGTAGGACCCACCAAAGTAACATAGAATACTTTTATCCCGGAAAATGTAGTATTTCCGTGGGAATAGCTATATTCAAGATCTACTGAATCAATCTAAATGAGTTTTGGTATAGAGATAGGTAGGACCCACCGAATTAACATGATATACTTTTATCCTGGAAAATGTGTTCCCGTGGGTATGGGTACATGTTATAATTGCAAGAGTAAGTCTGTAAGTCTGTTACGCTTTCACGCCTAAACTATTCGACTAAGTTATATATTTTAGGTATGAACATTAATAGGACCCTGTGAAATAACAATTAAATGTTCCCGTGGAATAAACATGTTATAAATGCGGAAATAGATTTTTCAAAGTAAAACTTTTTTTAGACACTTATGAGACAAATTAAAGATTCACTTATTATCTTTCTGCACTCAGCCCTAAAGTCTACGCAGACGGAGTCGCGGGCAAAAGCTAGTCGTTAATAAAAACAAAAGAATACTAAAAAAGAGACTAAAAACAATCGGTATAAAAATAGCACCAATTTTTTGTGGTTATTCATCATTCACGAAATAGTTGGAATGTATTCTAGGTCACATAAAAACGCCACACGTTCCACGTTTAATTCCACAAATTCCCGCTTTGAAAGACTAGTAGCATTGTTTCAACAATGCTGTATTAAAATGACCGTACAAGGACTGTGGCGGATAGTAGTATGAGTTATCCGAGCACATTCATGTACACTCAGTATTAAGATATTATCTGTAAAGGATTCCGACGTGATGTGACTTCTTTTATTGTATCTTTCAATCAGTGGCTACTAGAGCACAGAACAAGTTCAACATGTCTTTGATGCAGTGTATTTGATAACGTTAATAACATTCTATGTAGTACAATTACAGGCATCTTCGATTAAGACATATTTTTATCTATGAATTTAATGTTTTTTAATGTAGATAATGAAATTGGTCAGGTTTTCTCTAGGCTTTTTTAAATACAGCTACATATTTATTTCAAGTACATTATAGAATTCTTTGATATATTAATCGTATATTTTGTGAGATTGCGATGCTAAGAAAGATCTATCAGCTGTAGTAGATTTTTTATTAGTCTCCTTACGGCTTTATTTAACATAGTGCTAACTTTGCTATAAGAAACAAGATTCAAATACCAGGAACGATATTTTTTATTCCATCGTGCTATAGCTATCCATGCGGCGGGACGTCGGTATCTGAAAGTTCCATATAAAAAACATATTACACGACAAAATTGCAACCGAAACGTTTCTAAACTCTTTACGTGACATACGGAAGTTGGTCGGGTGTCGAATAATAAAGTTTATGCAATTCGGTAGACTGTAAGCGAGCAGTAGATTACGGACGCCGCCGAGACGGTCAATGTACTCGATATTTTGTGACTCGACGCTGTTACACTAATAAAGCCGCAATAGAATAAATAGAAAAAAAACAGTCGTATACCACGTTGTTGCATTGTGTTAATATATTGAGCAATGTGTTGTACATAATAATACGTCAGAAGCCATTAATCAAGGTGCATTTTTAATGGCTTCATAAGATCCGATGATTGAACAAGAGTAGCTTTGATTCCATGCGCATCGTATATTATCTTCACTTTTTTTAAGTCGTTGCGAAACTATTCATCTGTTTGGACTCGATCAAAATAAATATTCAAGTCACGAGTATGTTGATTGTATCAATACGCCTTTCACACGGAAGATCACCCGATAGGTCGATACTATCGAGACGTTCTTTACGATGATGATCTATGACGCAACTAGAAAAAAGGGCTTAAAATCCAACATTAAAAATTTGTTAACCGGTTTTGCTTTGCCAAAAAATATAATAGTTTCATTAATTAAAGTTTGTATTGCAGTGGTTTGAAGTTATTCGTTATATTGTGCCGTCAGTAACTTCACTGCATCTATTTGCGCTGTCTACGCCAGGCTTCTCCCATCTTGATTCTATAACTTCCTACAATTAGGCGGCGCGTGCGCGGCCCCATGTTGGAGTCTTGGACGAGTCAAAACGATTGGATTGACCCATTATTACATTATCAGTAGAACAACGGAATCTAAAAATGAAGCTGATAAATGACAAATATGGTTAGGTATATCTTATTCCGTAGACGTAAAGATAGTTGGCGATTTAAATATAAACTTTCCTGGGATACTGGCAAAAATGTCTTTTATATATGACACACATACATATAATAAATAAAACCTTATGCCTGTATTCCCCGACAGAGTAGGCAGATGCGCCTTACTGCTACAACCAAATCTCGTCAAGTGTTTTCGTCCCATGTAATAAGCGGCAAGCCTATTGGCATTTTTCGAGTACGACTTCAGACTTTGTGCTGCTACTTAGGATTTTCCAATGCAAAAATCTTATAACACTTCGCACGATTTGGGAAACGAACCCGAAGTCCTTAGATTATATTGCACATACTTGTACCGCGCGACGACAAGGCAGTATTTAATAAAATGAATGCTTCAATAAAATCAGTCGCATAATCGTATTTGAATAAAATACAAACTGCTCTTACCGCTAAGTCTATTTCCGCCTCGAAAACTAAATTCACCGAACAACTGGCACATAGGGAAGTAAGGCGGCAAGTGAAACGTCACATTTAATAAAAAAATATTTAAACAATCGAATTTCACAGCTAGACGGGCAGACGTTCTTAGCGATCCCGTCAATTTCCGTTTATATCAACACGAAGTTGGAAAATGTGCGAAGCCCGTAACCTCATAAAGTTAGAGCATGGAATGGCGGAATTCACAACAACGAAGGAAAATCTAAAACGACGCCCGGAAATTGTCATTTTAGTAAACAAATTTACACTCACGCCTCGGGGACAACACGAATTGAACAATTTTTTTCTCTCCAATATTGTTATTTAACTTTTGCTTTTTGTTTAATGGATACGTTTTTGAATTTGTTTTTTATTTGTTTAGACGTTATTCGATATTGTCTGTCTAGTAAAATTAAACTAACTTATTTATTTAGACATCATTCACATGGGCCATGTTTTGTACAAGTAATTGGATTTAAAAGTTTTATTGCCTTATATCAGAAAATTTTATGACACGGTACTGCCAATGAAATTTGGTAAAAGAAATACTATAATATTATACTTGATCTGGAAAATGAACCCCCAGATCTTTCGATGTCTCAAAGATGCATTCAAGACATCAAGAAAAAATCTAATAAATTTGTTGAATAGAACTCTTCGGTGACTGATTCCTTTATGATGCTTAGCCGTAAGTGCGTGGTAAGTTATCATTAATTCACACAAGCCATTAAAAGGTTACAAATATAATTCATTAACTAAAATTAATTAAACAAATAACCAGTTATATGTAAAACATCCGATACAGTTTGTAATATTTAAATATGACATGTTATTCGAAAGCGAAGCGAATCACATCGGAATCGGCTAATTATTTTAGACCGCTCCCAATTCCCAGAACAATGACCAAACAGATTTCAACGTTACGCAACAAACGCAATGATTAATGATGTATAAAACAATAAACAGCTAGTGTTAGTTATGTAACGAGTTTGTTACGTCGTGCACAGCTCAATGATGCATAACATTTAGTTAAATTGCGTCTCGACTGCCTTTCAGAGGTGACGTAAGTGTTAAGACAACTCCACAACCTTCCGAGATGTAAAAGGACTGCACAAACATATTCCAAGCTTATTATTATTAGAATAGTAATTTACTTCATAGCTTATGACAGAGAACATGAGAAACATGCTCAAGAATTTAGATCAAACAGGATAAGTCCAGCGTTGAAATGGTGCACTAAGTTTTAAAGATTTTCTACAAATAATGTGGACATTTTACAGGTCGGAAACAGGACTTTATTAAACTTTTTTAACAATAATAAGGGGCAATGAAACCGTAACTATTTTAATTTTCCGGTAATTTATTATTATTTTAAAGCAAAATTCAAAAAAATAATATCTGAATAGAAATCTTATGATAATCAAATTAAAATAGGATTATATTTACAGATTTTAACATTAAACTAATTAATCAAGGCAAAATGCACGCAAACTTTTGTGCTTAAGGATGATGTTTATCTTGCCCGGCATTTAAAGTGTAAAAATCATCGTGACTTTGCTGATTTTATATAGGCTGATGGATGGATTAATTCTATAGTGGACTATTGTCTGATGCGTTAATCTACACGAGAGTTTCGCACGTGCTTTAGCTATCGTGTTAATACCAATTTGTAAAATAATACAGACATTCCATTTGGTTTTACCTAACTGAAAGATGAGTGTAGAATCAATAATTCAAACATCAAAATTTACTTGTTAAAAAGCGGTGGACTAAGACAGAATAAATTTAAAAACAAATCAAAACAAACTCGCGTTTTGTTGATTTAATTTGGCGAAGATCACAAAAACTCCATATAAAGAGCAATAAAAAATGCGAATCTCTCACGCAGCGATTTATTCATTTTTTATTTGACTCAAACTGACTGATATAACGACGTGTTTGCCGATGGTTTGCCGGCTTTTATTACGCAAATGGGTATGGAGAAACAATTTTTACGAACCTTTTCGATATATTGGTAATACGTGTGTTAACTTCTGTAAATCGTACAATTACGTGTTTGCGTGCAAAACAATTTATCCGCGGTTAGCGCGGTGTTAAAATGTAAAAAAATACGTGAATAGCAAATGTATTTACAAAAATTTTGCATGAATAACTTGTTATTGAACTTCCGCTACTATTCGATTTAATATTCATTTACTGCAATTATTACTTAGGAATAGCGTCGAATCCATATCCAGGTAGTACTTTTGTAACGCTGTTATGATTAGAATTTGAATTTCAAAATAACTACGTAATTTAAGTTTAAAAAGACACCTTTTATTTACTAATATAGCAACCAAATTGCAACTAATTTCTATAACTAGTAATTTCAATCATTCAAACATTAACTTTGCTCCGGAAAGCAAAATTTGTAAGACTTTAAATAATAAAAACTAGTCTTGACTGTATTAAAACTTAACTGCATCTATAAAACTACTGAGATTTATAATGTAACAAACACGTGTCTGTGAGAGAAAATTTTAGAACATATAAAACATTTATGTTGTTACATTTTATGTTTTATTATAAAAATGTGCGTATTATGTTGATAGTCAAGTCGTGTATACCATAATAAAAACAGAACTTAGCCGTGAAGTCTACTTTGCTCTCAGTTATTATTTCATTGAATAGTTCCAACTACGGAGATGTCGGGTGCAACATAATTTTTTCTTTATTCATTCAGGTGATCACATATATATTTATGAGCTCTCTGATACGTTGTAAAACTGGTTCTTTTCTATTACTAACGAGATGACTTTGATTACAAGAAATTGTTTTTTCTCCCATGTGCGCTTGGTGGTCTTACTTCGTCAGTCCTGTTCGAGTCGTACGCATGGACGACATCATCTGCCTTCAAATCGATGCTTTTATAAATAATATAACTTCACGCTGGCATTCTCCGAATGATTAGATAAAAGTTTATTTCTGCACCCATATTTCGGCAAATAAAGTGAAAAAGTCATGAATTAAAATTCCTGACCCTCGGGTCAGGATTCGATTCTCGAATCGAATACATTGTTTTGGGGTTAAAAAATAGAGAGATTTCTTTCTTAAGTCTCAGCTATGTCCGTACAAAATTTCATTCAAATCAGTCGCATATTTTTTAAGTGTTTTTTAACAAAGAAAAATAAAAAGTACAAAAATATGAAATCTTCCTCCTCATATTGTTATAATTATATTATTATTACTTTACAAATTTAAAATCTAACGCTTTTAACTATGGAAATATACACATTTATATACTATTAATATTATTTATTGATTTGTAGATAACTATTGACAACGTTATTACCACGGATAATTTAATATTTGTATTAACGTAATTATTCTTTCAATTAAATTAATATGAAAGCTTTAATTTACTAGTCATTAATTGTCGCATAAATATTATACTTGCATGTAATAAATAGTATTTAAAACGTTTATTGATAAACGAACTAGTAGCAATGAAAGTATAGTAGCTAATTATAAAATAACATTTTATACCATTGCTATAATTATTCCTGGAGCTAGTAAGTGGTATTCGGACCTTGAAAAACTTGTAGTAAGCTCCAGCCGAGTTAAATTGCTAGTTCATGCCAAATTGTTTGAGAGCAGTCTTCTATTTGGAAATCCGCAGACTAAACTTCATGAAAACCATTTTGTACTATCCGCCAACTTCTAAAAATAATATGGCGACATAATATATTTACTTAAGTTATGGGATGATGCATTTGTTTACTTAGATTCTATATTGGATTACATTTTTTTGCAAAGGACAGGCAAAGGTTAAAAACTTCGTATTAAGTTAGTTGAAATAGATAACTAGCCGCTACATTTACACTTAACCAGTAAAAATAGTTAATATAAATAAAAAATAAAGCATCACAAATAAGTATTTATTACAAAAAATTATAATGGTTGCAAAAGAGGTGACCAAATACAATTTGTCAAGTTGTCACGTACTTTCCGAATTGGCCAAGTGATAAAGTACGAGGCAATAAGGTTTACGTAGAAATCGTGGAGCGGGCCTTGAGTGAAGTGGGATCGGCTATTAGATGGACGGATGATGTGTTAAAGGTCGTAGGGGCCGTAGGAAGCAAACGTCGCAGTACCACGTGCAGTAGGCGTGTTCATAGCCTATCCCAAACACAATGTTCTTTGTTATAGGAAAATAAATCGTTGACCAAACCAATTAAATAAAGGTTTTTGATTATATTCGTTTGATTTTTCCTAATACTTTAATTTTTGAATAAGTGAAGACGTTGCGCTTTTAAGCCGAGGCACAGATTAGCTGACCATGTAGATGCCAATTCTACATCCCAGATATTTGTAGTCAACGAATATTTTTTATAAACATCGCTTGAAATTATATTTATTACTGCCAGCAAAGCCTTATTTTAAAGTTATTTTGAAATACAAGAGGAAATAACAATCTACGGAAATTCAAAGCACGAATTGTTCGTAAGCTGATGCTATTAACAATTAATTCATTACTGCATCGGTTTCATGATCGCACGCACGAGACGTGCACGTGCTCGAACCACGCGAAGACGATACTAAAAATATGATCAAGATACGAAGTCATACCGCACAATAATATGGAGCTTTAACTTTGTCGTTAAACTCAAACATTTCATTTTATCAATGGTCTATTAAATAAGTAGCGTTAAATTAAGCAAAACGTTAACATTAATTTGATCTAGAGATTATAATCGTATTGTCGGAAATGAGAAAACCATTAGTTATAGCGTATCTCGATTGTATGCAGATTAAGCGATTAGCTGTGTATCAGCATTCATCAGAATAATAAAAGCGATATGTATTTAGCGGCAACGTGATAAATTTTGATTATTTACTGTCAACACGTCGTCTGTTCACCGATTGTGATGTATGAAAAGATAATAAAACATTAACTGCCATTAATATGCCTCGTTTATCTCTTAATCGACTTCTATTAATAAATCTTGTTAGCGCCAGACAAATAAATTTAAACTCAAGGCACTCAATTACAAAGGCAATTTCGCTGAAAATATTATCCCCAATTTTCACTTAATCGCGGCCGACGTTCATTGCTAAAACATCGGTTTCGTCATCTGGCGCTGTTCTCACGGCTCACGTAAGCAGTTCTCTCCGGAGCGTCATCACGGTGACAGTTAATTAATAACAAGTTAAAATCTCCGCCTCGCAGACGCAATTCGCGGTGGATTCTCTCATTCGCAAAGTCCCAAAGTACAGTTGCAGACTTTTGATTGGGACTCCGGGGACGCGCACCGTTCGCGAAATGGAAACTTATATTTGTCGGCTGTTTAACGAACGAAGTAATCTACTTATGCCTTAATGATCGCCGGAGCAATCTGTCACCGGGCGTTGTGAGTTATTGAGACATTTATTACACTCGGTTGACATTTGAACGTGGCGGGAGATATTAACGATGTATGTCCGACGTTTTCTAAACAATAAAACTGTGCTCGGCCGTCAACTAATCGATCTGTGGTGGCCGCACGGATCGGTCGGACCTGACTCGGCGTTGTATAAAGTGGCGATAAATTTGCTCTAAGCAACGAGTCCGAGAGGAGCGCTCCCAAAGTGACAAACGAGAGATTTGCCGGTGGTTTACAACGCAAGCTCCGCAAGTTTAGTTTTGATTGTGCACTTTGCGGGGCTTAAGGGTGTTGACTTCGAGACTCTATTAGGTGCGGATGCCGAGTTCCTATTTGACTTTACTTGTTTCACTTCCAAGAACTTCGCTGCGACTCGCTTTTATTTTGTTAGTACGCGTCGATAGCAGTTGGACAATGTGTCGCTTTGTTTGTATTAAGACACCAGCAGTGTTACCACTTGTGTTTCAACTTTACAATGTTGGTCGTTAACACATTATCAAGTATACGACGCATGCACGCAACGCACATACCGAAATCGTTTAGCGAGAGAAACAAAGAGAAAACAACAAAGTAATGCCCGCGGCGTCATTCATCTAGCGGAGTTGGCAACACGAACAATACACTCGTATTTACTTACGCAAATGAAGCTGTGGTTGATTAATATCAACGGAGATAATCTGGGAGCCACCGGGCGGCATAAGTTTGATCAACGACTTAACTTTCTCAGTGACACCTCATAAATTACGGACGGGGAACCTTGCGAATTTAACTTAAAAGGCTTTATGGGCGTGAATAAAACGTGTCCAGGGTGTACTATTAAGTTTTCAAGTTAACTTCTCATTAGGAACTGGTATGGGCCGACTTGAGTTTTGTACTTCATGTCTTTTAAACTTGGCAATTTGTTAACTCGATGAGAACTTAGCACTTTATTATTTATTATGCGAGCGTGCGTTTGATTTCGATATTACGCTTTGATTAAATGAGCTTGCGGTTGGCGAATTAATTATCTATAAACGGTTTAACTTTGTGAAATGAGCATGAAACATTATACTGTAACATATTTAGCTCTAACCAGCATAACAGAACAGATTTATTATAAAATCAGTGGTCGGTTCTCCGAGTTTAATTCGAAGCCCAAATCAATTATTGTTGATTCATACAATTAAGTTATCAAAGTTACTCAACATTACTTAATTTGCGCTTTATATATAAAGATTATTTTCCTATTTCTATTATTGTTTATTAAAAAGATTATACAATATTACTAAAAGTTGAAAACAACTAACCTTTGACACACTAGACTGATGCAGTCGTTCCACGTGCAATATTCGAACCAGCACATCTCACGGAGCGCGCCAAATCAAATCCAACTGCAACAATAACGCATATGTCAATCAGTACGTCGACAAATATGAACGCAGCGGTACAGATTACACAACAAATAGAAAAGGAAGGGATAGCGAGACATTCCTACAATCTGTTCTATTCGACCGGCGGTCAATTGATCCATTTGTCTGACCTGGCTGACGGACACCGAAAGTATTTAAACGGCAATTGATCAGATTGCGCGGAGGGCAACAACGATTGTTTATTTAGATCTTGCCAGTCTATTGTTATAGTTCGATTCGTTAGGATGATTTATTAAAACGTATTTTAATTTTTAACGTTGTGAGCAAGAATTTTGGTTTTTATTTCATAATTCGGACTTTGTTAGTAAAGCTTACCAATTTTCTAATAAATATCAAAGTTTTTGCGGAGAAATAACTCTCTTCAGAACTATTTGAAAATTAAAAGAACGCTGCTTATAAACTTTCTAATGCTTCTTAAGCCGCTGATAATAAAAACAGATTAGCTTTAATGAGCAATTGTGTATTTACGGAGTATCAAAGAAAAGAAGTTTTATTGGATAGATGTAAGATATTGTTCAAATAACATAGTTATTTATTTATTGTGTCGTTTTATAGGGTTTTCTAGTTAGATTGTTTACAGTGCGAAGTCTAGAAATGTTTTTTGTTTTCAATAAATTAAGCGTAAATCAACATCTCATCATCATCATCATCATCATGTCAGCCCTGTGTTGGTCCACTGCTGGACATAGGCCTCCCCCAATGACTTCCACCGGGAACGGTCGGAAGCCGCCTGCAGCCAGCGACGTCCCGCAACCTTGACAAGGTCGTCGGACCACCTTGTCGGGGGACGTCCCACGCTGCGCTTGCCAGTACGTGGCCTCCACTGGAGAACTTTCTGGCCCCATCGGCCATCAGTTCTCCGCGCCTTGTAGCCGGCCCATTGCCACTTCAACGAGCTAATCCGTTGGGCTATGTCGGTTACTTTAGTTCTCCTACGGATCTCCTCATTTCTGATTCGATCAATAACATCATCTAACAAAGAAGAAAGAACATCATCTAATTAACATTAAAGACCGTCTACGACTAGAAACTAAGACAAACATTAACCTAAGTGGGTAATTAACAAATATAGAATCACAAACACAGCGTAGGCGCGAAACGTTGCCTAATTCCGACGACCACTTAACACACACAGTTCCACGCCGCATCATAAACGGCAGATTTATATTCCCGCCGAGGACGTTTTATTTTTAATTCAAATAGAAACAACAGACGCATAAGTGGCCATTGAAATTCTCAGTTATTGGCATTAAATAAGAATAAACGACGTCCCACAGAAAGGACAGGAAATAAGTTTCAATAGTAGCAAGCATAATGACAGCACTGCTTGTATTAGTTATTGTCTTCGCGAGGCACGTGCACGCTCGCAGTTTATTTATAAATTCTTTGTTTTAACCACGATTAGCCAATTTATATTTAGCGTTTCAATCTGAAGCATGCGTGCAATTTGTAAACGGTCTTTTCAAACCAATGGGAACGTTTCAATCTTGAATGACTTATTAGATTTTTTAATATAAAAACGTGTTAAGAACATGATCTAATATAACATCTTTATTAGAAACGTGGGTATGATTTTCGGATTTAACATTTAACTTTAAAAATAATGTCATTACGCTACCTATCATTGAAATGAATTAAAACATTTTACCGTCATAACTATGATCGCAAGATAATAAGCTCAAAGACAGTTGTAAAATCGTTAAAACAAATTGAGTAAACACACTAACCACACAAACATATCATAGGCGAAGTTCTATTGTAAAATATAAAGTACGGAACTACGAGGGCAAATAGAAAGATAGCTTTAACACAGTGTTGTTATCGTGTGTAAACAAAAGTACTTTGTGGGACAGCGAGCCAAGAAATGTGGCTACGGAACCGAGTTTGAATATAATCGCACTAACATAACAGATTTCTTGTATCTTTTAGGATTCTCACATAATAAAGGATAATTTGTTGTATTCATATGTTTTTGATGTTCATTCCATTTTTCTTTGCGCTGCTGCATATTAAATAATATTAGTAATATCTCTTTATTATTCTGTCTATATAGTCTTAACGCTTAAATATTAACGACAATTTATCACTTAAACGACTTTATAATTAAGCCCAAGTCGTTGATACTGATAATTATGATAATAAGTTTAAGGTGGAATACTCAGTCATTAAAGTTTCGTACTTAACATTTAAATCTCAAGAGTATTTGTCTGGTATAATATGTAAAGCCATTTCGACTAAGTACCAAGCGACGAATTTTACGAAGTTTGTTATGATTTCCCAAAAAAAAACATTTATCTTGGGAGTCTGGTACACATTTATAAAGCCTAACTTCTTCATTAGATTACTGGCAGAATACTGGCCGTGAACAAGGGTTGAAATGTTCCTAATGCGTGATTTTTAACAATGATAAACCATTAGCTCCTTAATATCTGCTAAATGATCCATGCGTTCTTTTATTTTCTTTAATATGCTTAAAGAATAAAATACGTACTCTAGTCACATGCATGCAGTATAATAACAGATAAGAGAATTTTCCTAAAGCTTTAGGTATCATGTTAAACGCTTTAAATTGCTAAATAACTGTTTTTATTGTATAAGCGTAGGTAACCTAGAGCCTTTGTATGAAAGTAAACTACACAGAGGGTATTGTACGCGCTCAAAATTTCTCAGTACTGCCGTAATTATATTCTACCCTGCCTAGAAACTTGGCCTGTATCAAAGGTGGTTTTAGGATCATTAAAGCAGTATTACATAGCCATACCACGGCTACGAAACTTTGATACATCAAGAATTCCAAAACCACAAGATACTGGCACCACGTACAAGTAAATACGGCGACATTATCGATGCCACATCCAAATAACTAAGTAAGACAAGAGTTGGGCAAACGACGTGGCCCTTGCCTCCCACTACTTCTAGCCTCCCCCTCCCTCGTCGAGCAGACAAGTAACGTAACTTGTAACTATGTTAATTTAACTACTTGCCATGCCACCTTGATGCGGCTATAATTGATTAAAGGCGACTTTAATATCGGTTAGTATCAACACTGGACACCGTGAGTGACACGTGTTTTTATGTATAATTACAACTTATTCGAAAACGGCAATACAATGTAGTTTCGTATGGACATTTTTGTAAATAACAAGAATAATGATAAGACGTTCTAGTCCAAAATGTTAATGTTACTCAGAAATAAAGCGATCGATTTAATTTTTTTTTGAAAGAAGAAAATTGATTCTAATATTTTAGAGGTAAATGAAAACTGTCGGGTGATGTCATGTTAAAAAAGTCACGCCGAGATTCTTACTCAACCTGCGCATATAAAGCTGAGCTAAAACGCTTGTTTTAGGAGCATTAACGCTCGTCTCACATCCATTTAGGTCTTTGTTACCTTAGTTAGTGCATTAGGATGGCACAGACGCTCCGCACTTTGCGCCTTCTTCGGAATGGCGGATCAAGGCAAAATAAAAAAAGGTTTTTCAAATACCAAAATTGGTTTTGCGTGATAGCTCACCTCCCACCCCATGGTCTTCCTGATGACATCTTAATTCTTAAAAATTTAAGTAAAAGGAGCACAGGAGAATGCCTGACAGAGTTCTAATATCCTATAGCCACTGAGTCGGCATTAGCTTCACCATTTCAAAGTCCAGGTGGATTTTCAAATAGTTTTGTCTCCAGCAAAGGTAATAAAGGAAAAATAGGATCTAAGTATTACCGCAAGCAGAGAAAACAAAACACAATGAACGGTATTTCTTTGTTTTCATAGCACAGCCGTGGCGGGAAAAATATTATTGCCGCTCTTCCCTCCGACAACTCCTTAAATGTAAAGGTCAAATACTGCCTAATTTTGAGAACGTTGGACGGAACGAATATGTCACTAATCCAGTAGGAATAAGGGTATGCTCACCGTTCTTATTATGAGTACATAATGCGATAGATCATCTGTAACTTCTAATTGGTTTTCGATGCGAAATTGATACGTCTATTACTATATTAAATGATTGATTCTATCAAATATAACATAAAGCGTGATGTTTTCATCTGATCGCCATAACAGCTTCATGGGTTGAATCAATGAATACAAGAGATGATTAAACTGTATACTGTTATATCATTAATTTTACAATTTTAAATTTTCTGAAATTATAACCACCCACTCTATGATTCTGATCCTTTCAGTCAATCTAATGGTTGCTTGGAACAAATCGCCGAGCGATAAGGCTGCCATTTGTGACACTATGTTATTGATTTGTTACCAATATCTATGTTGTTTCTATTTATATGGTGCACAATAAAACATAATCAATAAAAACTTATGAAATCATCTCTTACACTTGGCTTAGAAAGTATTTGGCCAGCATTTTACAAAGAGATAAATTTTGCTAACCCCCATAAAAATTACAAAAAACATCGAATATTTATGTCTTAAAAATAGTTCACAGGAACGAAAGTCTCAATGTAGTAAAATAATATGATCTTCATTGCCTTTTTTACGTTTTAGTGCAGCCGATACATCAATTAGTAATTACATTAAAGAAAATTGCAATTTCACGCCACTTGAGTACCTCAGAACATCTAAAACATAATAGTAATTAAGAAAATACAAACGTTTGCTGGTCCGGTTAAAACTCCGAATATCCTTGAACAAGAATGAGCAAGGCCGTCAAAAACATTTGGAAGTTTCTTTATTTAGTGGATTCTTGCTGACTGTCTTTTGTTTAGTTAGATTACACAACGTGAGGGTAATAGAAAACGTTGAAGACTATATTCACGACGCTGCATTTTTTGGATTCCATTTTGACTTAATTCTCATATTCTTTATATCAACTGCTATGCATTTTGAGTTGACCCGCCTGCCAAGCGTGGCAAGAATCGGCAATTGGACCCCCCCCCCCACACACAATAATAATACAATGATAATATTCTCACTTATTTTAATCCTTTTTAGCACACAATACAAATCTTGAAAAAGTGATACAAGGACCATCTTAACAGGTCACAATTCTTCGAAATATTTCTTGAAGTAAAATCGATAGAAACAGACAGCTGCAATATTCTACAACACTTCAATGTTCAATTCAGAGAGCTTGTTAAACGTACTTATGTTTTAAGGAAAAAATCTGTTCTTGATAAAGCGATAACATGGCAAGTGGCAACGCATTTGTAATTCGATCAACAATATACCCGTAGCTGTAACTTATCAGCAAGTCGCGAGAAATTCCGATCCTCTTTTCCGACACAACATCTCAAAGCATGTTTCTCGCCATTTCTCTCTCGCCCGCGACGCTACATGTCAAACGGAGGTTCGTATTTCCAAGAAATTCGAGGTAGTTGCTTCCTTTAACTTCATTCTGTGAAAAGCGCCTTAAAAGATTCATAGCTGATAGCACGCAAATTTGCAAGTGCTGCTACGGGAATGTTTGCAGAATAGAATTCTAAGAGCGACCACATTTAGCGGTTTTACATTTTGGTTGACAATGCAATTTGATGTTGGATTATTAATTAGAATGTTTATACGTACATATTTATCATACTAATTAGATAGCATATGTGTTTGGAATGGGACTCAGGCGTGTTTGTATGTGTGTAAGTGAGCCTAAGTAAATTATACGACGAATTTTTTAATAACTCCATATGCAGATTTCTTCATCTACCATTCTTTAAAATTAAAACGCCGCATTGTAATTAAATTTACTTCGCTACTACGAAGCGATCCAGTTCCCAATTGGAAATGGCTTCGCAATTTCACCGCTTTCTCACAAGTAGTCAAAGTAAATGTTGTTGGGATGCGGTACTCAAACTTGCAATCTCCGGAATTTAGTCGGTCTTTGTAACAGTTCCGCCGCGGAAGTGAATCTTTGTGTTATTGTCGCAGGTGTATTATGGTGTTACTTAACTACTTCCGCGGTAATGCGGTCGCGTTGACTCAATTATTGTATGAAACGCAGAGGACTGAGCTGAAAGCACAATGTATTGAATTGGTATCGCTCATTGGATAATGAATTTCAGATATTATCTACTAATTTCTTTATTTTTAAATAAAAACAGTATATCTACTTTTTTTAAGTCTTTTCAGTACAATATAATTAACTTTAATAATTGTTTATTGTTATAAAATAGATACTGTATTATGTTAGTAATAAAAATTATCTCTTATTTAAAATCATTCAACGCTGTTCAAATTAAATCACTTAAAAGTATTTAAGAGAGAATTTTTTTTATTCTATTTTTTATCTTCCGTTTCAGAAATTACTCTTTACCAGGTCTTTCAGCGTTACATAATTTGAAAAAAAGTGCCTAATTATTAATTGAAAATAAGAATCAAGATCGTATATAAACTCCTCGCGTTAACAGCTAATAGTATAGTAGATTAAATAGAAATAGATAGATAATAATAGTAGATTCCAAGTCCCGACACCCTACTCAGGGACGGAGGTCACTCACAAACTATAAAAATAGTGTTTACAGCGTCGTTGGATAGGACAACGGTCGGCTTATCACATCAGTATCTTGTACCAATATTTCCGGTATTGGTAACATAGTAAAAACAAACGTGTGTGGGATTTTGATTAGAGAGTATTCGGCAATAACAAACCTACCCTATTGTATCCTGTAACGTTATAACAGTACAAAAATTGTAATGTACAATTATATTTTTACTACCTCTTTCTTATGTGTCACATTTTTCTTGAATAAGTACCAAAGAACGAGAAACCTTTAAAGCTTGGAACAAATGCTCTTAAAATTAATATAAGAAAAGACATTTGACTTATTAAAGTATAACAATCTAATAATAACAAGTTTAATGTAAAATAAATAGGGAAAGCCACGCCACGGATATTGCTGAATGCAGAACTTTGTAGTTTTTTATTGCCGGCATCATATTTTAATTTGCGTCATAATGGTTTATTATGCAATATATTTATCTTCCGTTAAAATACACATACAAAAACAGTAAATTTATTTATACTAAAAAGTTTAAGACCTGGCGTTGAAGCAGTGATGGCCTCGAGGTTTGGGCTCTGTCGAGAATCTCGACGGTCGTGGTTTCGAACCCCAGGCACACACCTCCGACTTTTCGAAGTTATGTGTGTATTCACATTGAATTGTCACTTGCTTTAACGGTGAAGGAAAACATCGTGATAAAACCTGCACACCTAAGAGTTCTTAGGAATTTCTTAGGTGTGTAGTCCGCCAACCCGCACTAGGCCAGCGTGGTGGACTATGGCCTAAACCCTCTCAATGGTAGAGGAGACCTATGCTCAGCAGTGGGCGTATATGGGTTCATGATGAGGAAGAAGAAGTTAGTAACGCGCAAAATTACATATTTTTGCAGAATATATTAAAATTGTTCACATCAAAAATTTACAAACATTTAGGCATCGATTTTTGCTAGTTCTAGATATAAACCTTAAATATCAGACTAAACTATGCAAAGAACTACACAATATCACTGCATAATGTTCACTGACCAAGTCCAGTGGCTTCTTGCTAACTAAAATATGACACTTTAAAACTGGCGATAACTCTTTTCCAACATGGCTGAAAATAGATCCTTCTATAATCCGATCATGAATATTAATGCGGTTTAGCGGACATTCTGATCTAAGAGATTTAATTAAGAGTTTCCCGATCCGGAATGTTTTCAATCACGCTGCTATTTCGGCGTTAGCTAATTTGCCCAATTATATCGTTATTTATTCTAACGCAAACTCCGTTCGAGTGTTAAATTGAGCCATGAATGAACGGGACGAAATAAAACGCAATCCGTCTGAATGGAATCTATAAAGTGATATGAACAAGCGGTGCACGACTTCCGCGGGCGACAGCCAAGCAATATGCAGACATAACGTTCCAATAACTTGATATACTTTGCCAAGTACACAACAAATATAAAGGTTCAATATTGACTTTTTCAATTCCTTCACTTCTCTGCATGTATACAAAGGACATTTCATACAGGATGCCTGTTAAATTCATTTCGCGCGTATCTGTGTACACAGGTTGACCTGAATATGCAGCCGCATTGCAGTACATCTCAATAGATTTGGGTATTCTCATAATGCAACGTCGGAACATAAGCGATACACGTTGTACGTGTTTTAATTCCTTTGATGTTTATAACTTCCTGTGGTTTTATTTCGCTTCTGGCTCGGCGAAAGAACATTTTACTAATTGAATGCGAGACGCCTTGAAACTGTAACATGCGCTATTACGTTTCCAAATCCTTGACATTTTTGTGTATCATAAAATCATTATACACCTCTTTAAGATTAGTAATACGAAATGAATTAATATGAAAATAATAAGTTACTTTATTCAGTAATTTCTCCACAATTACGTTGAAAAAAAAATAGAATAATAAAGACACGATAAAATATAATTTTAAGAACTAATAAGGTTTCAGAATCGGGTTTTTAAGGAGTACATCATGGAGGGTCTAGTAAGTAGACATAGAAAGGGTTTACTGTACACGATAAACATAAATGCTATATTAGGTACGTCAAAACGTGTTTTTAAAGACCAACGGTCTTAAAGTTACTAGGTATTCCTTTTAATTAGGGATAAGCTCTTCGTCTAGACTCTAGGTACTAAAAGGGTATTTTTGTCTCCTAGCTTTCAACCCGATGTTAATAACGGTATTCTTAGTTAGAAAATATATTTATTTAAAATATATGTAGTATGTAACCTTTTTATTGCATGGGAAAGTCCTCTTGGATTCCTGCTTGTACTAAAGGTTTTTGGTGGCAACTTTGTCACAAGCGATGAGAATATATTTATTTTTATGACATATAGCTAGAGTTACAATTGGGGAAAAAGGCGTCGGGATTCAAACATAATGCGATATCAAATAAAGGAAAATATAAATACATCGAAATATTAAAAATCGATAAAATTTCACAATAGTACTCTGTCGAGTTACGATGCTTTTCGCATGTTAGAAAGCTCCAAAAATATCAAGTTGGCAGAAAAGAGCAGAATCATGAATAGCTCCATTTTAGCCATATTGAACATGCAAAATATTTTCCGATTTCGCACATTCAATGCAAAGATGCAGATTGGCAGCGTAACTGCCTTTGATACCGTATAAAATGGAAACAAATAACACTGGATATCTTCCGTCGGAAATATTTCGTTCAATTTGACTCAAAAAAGCTTTGAAACTCTGTTATTTAACATTGTTTTATCCCATCGGGTAATATACAAACTAATTGGGATAATCAGTAGAAGGCTGGAGCGTTATACATCAAAGGATAAAGGAGATTTAGTGTTTTGTCGCGGCGATTAAGCTGCTTAGACGGCACACCTCGTATAAAATGCTACGAAGGAACTAATTAATTGTTTCCAAACAGCTACCGAGTCGGATGAAGATCATGTTTAAGAGTATGAAAGGGCGTTCTTATTTATTTTTATACATTAAAAGAAATACTTTTAGAGCAGAATGTCAATGAAAACTCCAATTGATTAATGACAGGCGTTCACGCCTTTAGCTTTTTTTGTCAACATCATTATTAACAGCCTTACCACGTCATAGGCCTGTCCAATGGCACTATTTTGCGTCCATTCAATTAAAATGTATTTGCCGAAATAGTTGACGAATATGAAAATAAAAATATCTGACCAAGATGTTACAATTAAGTGTTTTATTGAGACTGTTAAAAAGAGATTTTTTACAACCCCTGGTGTCAATATACATTGTCGGCTTATGAAATTGCTTATAAAGCACATCATATACCCCGATGATTTCATTCGATCGTACAGTAAAAGCTAATACTTTACAACGCTATTAAATTCTTAGATTTTATGAACGTTTATGATGTTAGTATTTCCTAAAACCCATCAGAAAGTGTGTCGGACACACATTAATAGGATAGTGCAGCCGTGTTCTAACAATGTTAACAAGCCGCTATGGAGTTTATATAGAGCCAATTACTCACGGGTAATAACTTGCCCTATATCTTTGTAATATATCGACGTACGTTTGACGTGTTGATGTAATATTTATCAAACACCGGTAGTGATTTCAGCTGCTTCAATTATGTAACGGTATGAAAGGATTTACAGTGCAATATTTGCAGTGCATTTAATAATTTATCGTCAGCGGTGATAAAACACGACAGGCTATCCGTCGATATGGTTACCGCCGCCTACAATTCTTGACAATGCTTAAGGCATAGCCAAGCTAGAAGCAATATTTGAAAGCTTTTTCTTCAAGATTAATTTTAATAGAAGAAAAACATGACAATATTTTTGGTGGCGCAATTGAATAATTTTAGGAGTGTCGCTCGTTTCGTCTGGGTCAGTCAAGTTCACATTACAGTTATAGCACACTACTTACTACAGATCATTTAGTATGTTGCCATAACGTTTAAAAGAAATTTCGTTTAGTACAAGATACAGTATAGCGGCTTGTTATCTTAATCCAAAAATTCTGGAAATTTCTAACAAAAATATAAACTAGGTATTAACATAATACCAATAATTTATTTATCATATAAATTAAACACTTATAAACCGATTTTTTTAATTTCTCCTCTCGCTCTTTATATCCATCTTGCGAAAGAATAACAGAGATAAAGCTATCTCCTAGATATCTGTATTTCCCTGCACTTATTTTATCGTGTTTTTTATACGCTTGTATAAATAAATTAACCCTCTTTACTCTCCTTAAAAACCGTATCACCGGGATAGTAAACAAATCGACATAATACTTTTAACTAGAAGCTTGTATAATTATGGGATATTGTAGTCCGTTAGCCGCAAGGAGCACATACCATGTTGGGTACCCAGTGCCTAGTGTGTCCCAGGAGGGTTGACGGCCAGCACCGTCGTAAATCTAACGCGGTATAACTTTACTGCATGTAACCGTGTTGTGCTGTTACCACAGTATCATAAGGGCACGATTAAGGACTTGGATTGTACGATGATAGAACGAGATTTGAACTAATCCAGAGTTCTAAGCATTGTTTTCTAACATCTGATAATACATACCGTACTGCATTTAGTCATATTAAAGAAACTATTGTGAGTTGTATTTTATTATGGCATAAATGCAACTCCAACTACTTAGTTGGAGTAAGTAAGTTATTTGTACTTACAAATTAACAATGAAACCAATCCAATTTTAAATTACTTATGAAAGCTTACTACAAAGAAAAGTCACGCCAAATGCCAATGAAACATATCAATAACTATAAAAGTCGCCACATCGTAATATTTTCAGAGTAACAATGTTGCCAGTTGTACACTTTTGCTAAGGAAAAAACGATACGAATTAAAAACTAATGAAAGTGCACAAAGCCAATGGCTGAACTTTTATTTTACGAGCATGAGTAACAAAATGTTTTCACTTGGCGAACTAAAAGAACTTTTACAAGTATATCTGGTGTTATTTAACAAGCAATGCGAGTTAGCCACAGCTCGGCAACACACTTGCCTCCACACTTTTAATTTTTCCGAACAAACTTTATGATTTACGGCCAATGAGTTTATTTGTTGAATATGAACAAGGAATTTATCTTAGTACGTGCTATTTCTTTGAAATAATTTAGTATTTTATATTTGTATATTGATATGGTAAACATGCTACGGATCATAAATACCTTTTCGATACTTAGAAGTTACTAATGAACCATAGATACTAATAACTGGATAATTTATCTAATACGATATGAGTGAAGATTTGATTTATATTTTGTACCTTTAATAAAAGACAAATATCCCTAATCCTAATTCTAATATTTCTCGCTTAATCTATTATCGTCATCGATAACTTAAGTGATGAAACTGTCACAATCGATGGGCCGATAGAAGAGCCGATTATCGACACCCGGCGGTCTCAAAGCGACGTGTTCATTGAACAATGTCCAATACAAACTAATTACTATCGTAAACACTGAAAACGCATTTCCCCTTCCAAAATCAAAGTGTCATTTTACGCTAAGCCGAGGTAATTAAATTATTGGCGTGTTTTAGTCTGCAGGCTATTGCCGCGTTGTGTTGAAGCAAATTTATATTTAACGTAATAAAGGTATCGGCGGCCATTCATATTTTATTAATTATTATGTCCTGAGGAAACACGATAACTATACAATTAACAGAAATATTTATTGTGGGCTATTGGATTTGCGCGTATTATTACAAATATAGCGGCGAGTACTATCAGCAAATATTTTTGCATTTTACCTGGGGTACCATTGTATAGATATCCGATTTTCATATTAAAATTTTCTTCTTATTGGTAATTTAAAAATATGCGTGTTGGCATGTTAGTGTTTAAACTTAAATATTCTCTACATTAATATGTATAGTCACCACTAATGTTTAGTGACAGCATAGTTGTTGGGTTTCGACGCAAAGGATGCGGTTTAACCTCCCTCGTTTAGCTTGCTTATTCGACAAGAACAGAGCGCTAGAGGACAATTCAAAGGCTAACCCAGCCGTACCTTTGAGCTGGTACTCGAGATTCAGCAAATAACTACAGTTTGCTTGACAATATCACTAACGATGCGCCTTTGATTGACTTTAATCATTTATAGATCGTTTGTGAATAGATGTCATAAGTCAAGTTTTGCAATGTTCACGAATAATGATCTGATGTATAATTAGTTTGGGGTTTAAATTACATACTTTTTTGAGATCAGCATACGTATTATGCATTAGCGTGAATCAAAAGTGGTGCCTTTTATCTAAAGCACTACCAATTTATTATTTGTTTATCACGATATCTCACAATGTAAAACTTTGACATGTTATACACAAATCTTATCTAGATTTATTTTTTTCAATTGTTTCGCCAATTGCAAAAAAAAGTTTAGATGTCAAAATTTATATTTTTCTGAGTAAGTGTTGCACCGGGGCCACGGGATATTATCCGTCATCCGCCCATCAAATGGGATGACCCAACACTCCTCCTTCCTATGCGTCCGATCGTCCTGCGACCCATGCGCCCCGCCCACCGCCATATCAATATAATAATTCCAGGTATAACACAAATCTCCATAAAAGTAATACCTACGTGAGAAGCTCAAATTATAAAAGAGGTACGAAAAGATCGCATAGACATTTATTTTTTTAAATTAGTTTAAGCATATTAACTTATAATAAATCTTTGAGTAGTGCGGTTTTTAAAACTAAGAGGAATAAAACTATTTTGTTAAAGCGTATTGTCCCTAAAATCATAGGTTTATTCTTCGACATATTTTGACAAATTATTTGCTAAATCCGTAAACGAACGTGCCTGCATTTCAGAATTGATACAAAAAGTATGGTCAGTTACATCGAAGGAACGAATCCGATATGATTGCTTTTCGCCTTGATTTACATGATTCTCACGGGTTATACTAACCAATAATATGGAAAACTTATATTCGCATAAACAATGTACTTGATATATAAGAGAATTTATAAAAAAAACCTTTGCTCGCTATTAAGTTTAACATTGTGTAACTTATTTCCGATCACGCAAGACTCATATCATTCAAAATTTATATAAATGGAAACCACACCTGTATTTTGTTTCCTTACTAATGTATTCACGTCTGAATATCTCGTCTTTCAATTTATTAAAGTTCTCATGGCTGTATTATTTCACATAAATGTAATGGAATAGTTGGATTGCCTAAGCGGTGGGGTTGGAAGTGGTAGAAAATATAATTCACTAGTTAAATTATTCTATAATGAATTTTATTTCCATACATTACTCTCTGACGCGTGTATTTCGGAAAAAGTAGAGGGTAAGTTCGATGATAACTCCGAGCCATTTAGACTTCCAGAAACCGCTGTTGTGTTGTGCTGTTGAGATTTTTTAATGGAAAAGAGAGATCCCAACTCTTTCTGACACGTTGAATACGTTGCATCTTAAAAGTTATGTTACATTGGATATGTTTTTATTATCACAAAAATCATAAAACATGATAGAATATTTCATGAAAATATAAATAAATGAAAAAACTAAATTCTATACTCGTTATTTATTTATAAATAGGCCAGCCTTTAAATATTTGAATATACTTGAATTTCTACTGTGTAATTTTAAATTGACAGTCCTTAAATCGAATTCCAATAAGAGAACCTTCCAGAAAAGTCACCTAATTTATTGAAAATTTCACTGACATTGACAAATTGTAAGATAGTAATCGAGGCTTACTATTAATCTCTAAAGTAAAATACTTTAAGTTAACTTAAAAATGATAAGTCTAGAGTTTAATTAATCATTATAGTAAGCACAACTTTTTCAATCTTTTGGTCTTTGTTGATCAAAGTTTAAATTTGTTTGCTAGTAAGTGTAATTAACGCGGCTTATCGTATTTTTATTGTTAAAAAATGCTAGAAACAGATTATGGGTTAGTTAGTAAGGGTCTACACATTCTCAACCTTTTTTAAAGTTCCATTTTTAAATCAATTTATCGCCAATTTAACTTAATCAGTTTATTTGATACAACTCTAATGAAGCGCGCATAATGAATGAAGAGCACAGTGTGAGATTTGGAATTATGAAAGAGCGACGTTACTTTCGCTCGGTCAAAGATGGAGTGAAATTCAAACATTATGGTCGTACTTTCTTTAGAAACTGTGTGATGGTACTGTGTTATCCAACAGTTACCAACAAGTGTAAGCGTAGTGTGCGAAGTTTAAGTTACGCTCTATGCCTATTTGCCGCTAATTGCTGAATTTTGGTTTTAAATGTGACTGTCCCTTTTGTGTTTTAATATAATGTTGATTTATCTTTTAATCTTTCGAAGCAGGAGCTAATTTGCTGTAGTTCGTTTGCCATGATTAACCACTTCCAACTGGATAAACCGACACGGTTTCTCCCATTGCCAGCAAGAAAAATAACCGTAAATTCAATATTTTGGAAGAGAACGTTATTGCTCCGTAAGCAACAAACTTATCTCTTTAGCTTACTGCACGCAATACATAATATAATGGCTAATCTACTTATCATGGAATGCAATAAGAATAAATGACATTACCTGTCATTCCTTCAGCAGTATAATGATCTTCACTCGATACTCAGTTGTTTATAATTTTATCATAAGATTTTAAAGTATTATCAATTTCTCGGCAGCTTATCGTCGATTCACACAAATCCATAAATACTGTTATGTGTGTGACGATCAATAAATGTGCGTATTCATAATTAGGTTTAATGCAAACCCACTTAAAGTAATACAATGCAAAGTGAATAACGTGTCCGATTTGATTGTTATAACCGGACGTAGAAAAATTTGTTGCACAGGACGCAATGTAAGGAAGTTCCTTGCTTGAATTCTGATCGGTAGCTTAAAACCCCGTCTTCCCGTCGTTGTTACTAAGCAAAAGTAACTTGAAGCTTTAACTTGCTTGGCTTTTACTGAATAAGGTTGTATAAAACAAAGCCGTATAAAAAAATCTCTTTTTAACACTAATAAAAATCTTTGGAACATCATTTAAGTTCAATTTATTGCTTATTATTATTTATTGAGGCATCTAAAACTACAAACATGGACCCGACGTGCCTACATATGATACCAAATAACTATGTAACTGGAATTATAACAGGTCTCCACAAAAATACACAATCAAACTCTCCTTAAAGATAATTCGGAGGTGGTTTTATCTATACACTTACTTCGCGCCAAATACATTTTACATGGAAAACACTCTCCAAAATACTAGGTGCCAAAGAAAAAAATAAGCAAATCTAGTACAATGGAATTTTATCGAAATCAGTATGGGAGTACTTGCTTTGTCGACCTCGCACTGTAAAGGAATTTTATGGAAGATTATAAATCTTGGCTTAAGTATTACCTTTCAGAGCCTTTAATCACAAGCGCCGGTCGTGCACCATTGATTGAATTAAACATTGTCGATATCTTATCGCATCTGACAATGAACGTATATTATCATGATACTTTGTTGGTTCAATATAATCTAGTACCACCGAAACAAGATTAACAGAACTCTAGTCGTAAAAACTAAGTTCCTTTGTGCGTTTTTGTAGTATTGTTGTTATAATTATGTATCAGGGAAAAATGAAAAAAAAGCCGTTCATTCAAACGTTGCCCGGTAGATATCGGTCATTGCGATAAGGGCATCCATTGTACCATTATTTGTGTTGTATGTTTTCCCTATATTTATAATTTATTCGTACATGACCATAAATTGAGTTTTGAATTTTGTATTACAATCTGATACGCACAGTAAATTATATATTTACATCCCTGATTTGCGTTGTTTGTGGAATATTTAATTGTAATTAACTAAAACGCCTTATTTTATCTGCTCAGAAAACCACTGAATCCGATTTCTGTAAAATAACAAAAAGCGGGAAGTCTTAGTGCGGGAAAATATTTTTTGCTATAAAAATGTATAAAAATATTTTTACCTTTAATCTTTTGACTTGTTACAAAATTCACGCCTGGGGCCCATTGGAGTTGATTTAATTCTTAAATATTTCAAATAACTGAGGATGATCTTCGAATCAAATTAGTATAACAGATACTGCCGAATAGTGCTACACATATGAATTATATATTATAAATTTGCATTAATTAGCATACAAATTACATAGCATTTTCAGCATTAGTGTGTGCGAGTCCCGGACCGCAATTTTTACTTAGTAATTTCTTCGTAAATTACAGGAGAATATAAATAAAGAAAAAAATAGAAAAAAAAGATAAGAAACGGAGAAAAAAAACACGGGTTTCGGTATCCCTAATTAACAGTCACAACGTGACAGAAAAGTCATTGATGTGACAGAAATACCACTCCAAGGGAGGCAACTCATTCATTTTATAATACTAATTTTTGCTGCATAGTTTAAACGCAATAAAGTACATTCTTAAGTTATAAACACGTATATTTGGTTACCGCTTATATCAAGTCTGAGTTTTCAATTTAATCTACTCTAAGTTAATTTGCTATCGAAACTAATC
This sequence comes from Cephonodes hylas, assembly GCA_030295005.1. Taxonomy (NCBI): domain Eukaryota; kingdom Metazoa; phylum Arthropoda; class Insecta; order Lepidoptera; family Sphingidae; genus Cephonodes; species Cephonodes hylas. The sequence goes on along the minus strand of AP025374.1, from coordinate 6,931,940 downwards.
CCTGAGCGGTTGAATGATGTAATATATTTTTTGTAATCTTACAATTAATCAGTGTCTGTGTATTCTTCGAAATCCGAATTGGGAACAGAAGTTCAGTCTTTAAACCGAGACAAATAATTGTTTCGCCTCTTTGTGTTTGTGAGGAAGATGAGAATTTCGTTGATTTCGTATTGGATGTTAAATGAATACCTATACGATCAATAATAAGTAATCATTTTGATGTAATTGATATCTTCGACAGGCAAGTTGCCATTCCTCAAAGCGTGGGAAGCTAGTAAAATATTTTAACACATGTGTTAGTACTTGCATTCACGGACGTCAGCTTATTGGTGTACAAAGGAGCTGTCGAGAGCTCGCCATTGAGCAAGATCGTGCCCATAAATATTCTCAACACAACAGATAATTTGACGAGCGCCGTTGGGGACATGAGCGTATCCGGTGGAGAAACGAGAAATTGCGCATTCAATCGAGATTAATATGGACGTAATGCGTTAATTAATCTTGTTGCATCGACATTTCGTAAGTTAAAACTAACATGATGAATGATCACTGAAGTAAGAGGGAGCAAGTATAAACTGTCCAGTTATTATAGATGTCGATATCTGAGCCTAGCGGATTTAATACTGTACAATGTTGTGATGGGTACGTCCAAAGAAATCTGTTTAAAACAAATAATACCCCGAGGCCGACGTAAAACCCTTAGGAACTCCCAAAAAGGTTCCGTCCCATGTCAATGGAGCTATTGTTTGTTTTTATACAACCTACCTTGTGTGAAAGTAACTGGAATAAGTTATATCGAACAAATCCTTTATGATATGTTCAAAACCTTCGGATAGCCCTTTGGAAGGTAATTCCTGATGTCAAAACATTTTAATGAAAATAATGTGCGTAGCATTTGTATACGGTTTTACAACGAAAAATGCTGATATTAACGGTGTACTATATTGAAATCGGTAAAATGCTTGATTTACGTCGATAACGAACCGGCTTTTTGTTGGATAGAATACTTTTCATTCACGATCTGATCTCTATTAGATAACGTCTCTTTTTGTATATACCGACGGATAATGGCAATTATGTTGCGGTCCAAATAACTTCGATTGTTAAAAACGATTAGGATAATCTCTTGCCGGACACAATTCTTTTGCATGATTCTTTCTTAACACTAGGATGATGCTAAAACACGACATATTGATATCGACTACTTAGGAGGATTTTATTTTATTTAGATTTATAATATTGGATAAAATTATATTGGTCGTAAATACGTTGCAATAATAGCTTTTCTATTGGTTTATAAATCGTTGGAGCTCTTTATTTAGTTGATTTAGTAAGTTACTGGCTTTCTGCTTATTATAAAGTAATCGTTATGAACTTGTTATATTGTGATACCTGCCATGGGCTGATAACGGTCAAGTTAATTATTGTAGTTATTTACGACCGGCAAACCTATTTTAAAATAAAAACCTTAAATAGAGAAATTTGATTACGATTTCAGACGTAAAATAATTTATCTACGAACCTTAACATTACTTAAAGTTTATGTTATCGCTTTTTATTGCGAATAAGATTCTGTCGTGTCACGCGAACTTCAGCTAAATAATTCGGCTGCACTCGTTATAGTCGTCTGCATAATTCGACTGTTTGTTTTGCATAACGAGTCCAGCCAGACGCATGAATAACAATATATTGAGACATTCACACTCAGTCACCCCTCGCTTACACAGGGTGTGTTAAATACTTCCTGCTCATTCTACTTACAACAGTACCTACTATTTCCACGTTTCCGTTGGCGTACACTTGCCGCCCTCCATTACCCACTCGCGAAATTCCTTTGAGGAAAACTATTCCTTTCTAAGTAATTCTTGTTTTCCCGACTCGAGTTCAGATTAAACCCATTTTACCATTAAGCCGGATTAAAATCCTTCTCAAATCGTCGGGAAGCGGCCGTCGGGGATTAAATCCGATTTGTCTCTAAAGCGAGCACTTGATAACAAAAAATTCGCGGCAAACGGTCGAGTGGAGTGCGAACCACGTGCGGCGCGGGCGGGTACCACCGAGCTGACTGCGCGGTTTGGGTGCGCGGTACCTACCCTTAACGTTGGTCCTTGTGCCCTCTTATTAATAACCCAACCGACCCGCTCAACAAAGGACACGAATCAATTACATTCAGACCGCCAGGCCGACGTTTAATAAACATTCAACCGGCCATAATCTGAAATGCAGTCTGTAGTCTTTTACACTTTTCAAACACTCCAAAGTACGTTCACGGCTCGACACTGGCATATGACGCGGCAAAAGAAGAAAAACGCGCAATATGCGCTAGAAAGAGACGGAGCTATCATAACAACTGGCCGTCGGAATAAGACGGCCTTAGACATTTGTAAGCTGATAACCAGAGGCAGTGAACAGAGCGAGGGGAACCATATTCTGGCGCGACTCTGCATGAATGTAATGAATTAAAATTCAATGGCACACGAGCAAGACTTTGTGCGTGCGTGAGAATCGCTTTTAACACAAAAGCTCTTTGCGTGCCTATCACATGCCTATAAAGAAATTATACTGCAAATGTATGCAGGCTTAATTAATCAGAAACCAATTAGACTTTAATGAGACTTTTGAACCTCTTTTGAAAACTTGAAATGTGAACGAAACATTGCAACATTACACAATGGACCGTGGAGGAAAACATTTCGTAAGAGCACTCAAGGTCCGACCGACCTTATTGGTCGAGATAAGGAAACTAAAAAACCAGAAAGCTCAGCGTTTTATTCACGCTCGCGGGCCACGTTATCCCTATCGATTCAAGGATACGTCCTTACATCGGAATACATGCGCTACGATATAAAGACGGCTGCGATTTAAAACAAAGCGCCCGCAAAACGCGCTCGAAAAGGATTTCGGCAAACGCACACCTCACCGCCAGCCGACATGCATACAAAAGGAGCTATGAAATTTTGTAGCGATATTACCTACACATCCATGGAAATGTAATCCATCATTGTATCCTCGCGTATCCACGGGCCGCGGCACGCACACTGGCCCGCCAGCGCGCACACTAGCGCACCGCGCCTCCTCACGCGAAGGGAAAATCTTCACACACGACACAGATAAACATGTCAACTGCTAGACATTGTTACCCTAAAGTCCTTTCACGTTTTTCACCACAAAATCACCATTATTCACTAAACATAACACAAATAACATGTATAAACACAGAAACACTGGATTATTTTGCAATATCACCCGCGTTTGAGTCACGAAGACGACGGATACGACAAAAATACGCGTAGGTATTGTAATGTCGATTCGGCGACTGTTCTCCCCGCCCTGTTCCAGAGGCGAATGGCGCCGCCATATTGAATCTCACTTCACCAGTGCTCAGTAGAGCATCTAGCGGCGGGAACTGGAACGAAATGGTCTGCGCATTTGACTTAAACGGTACATTTGAGTCACTGTTAAAATATCGGTAATAAAAACGTATTTGAAACGACTGCAATCTATTAACACATATCAAGGGGGTATCAATAGAAATGAAAGTGGTGAAAAATACATTTTTGTATCGATTAAACCATAGAAAGTGGTTGTTTCTTACAATCGCGATACTTTGTTGCCTCGTATGTTCACTAGATAGCGTTGATTGGTCTATATTATATATAGATAAATGTATATACGTAGGTATGTGTTTATGTTTTTATGGATGTAGAGCTGTATAGTGTATACTCTCAAAACATTCCATTCCGGAACTGGAACCACAAAAGATCTTCTAATAGCGAAGCACAATCTTTTATACTTTTTGTGTAAGTTTTTATTAAGATAGGTCGTATTTTTCTCAATTTATAATGATTAACTTGAAATAATGCAAAGTTAAGAAAGTGTTGAAGCTATGACACAGCATAACTATGGTTTCTTTAGGACGACTCCCCTAGTATAGTCTACTTTATCTTTAAAAAATACTCTAAAGCAATATGGTCGTGGTTTTGCAGTTATCAATAAAATAATCAAAGCTCGTTTTTGCAAACAGGATATCCGTAGCAATCACCGTGCTAGGGACAAAGCTACCGCGCTAGCCCGTAAGAGAGAAGAGTTCTCACCATATTTAATATGGGATACAGACTTGTAACGCGCTGTGCAGCGCCCATATTAATATCTACCCGTAGTGCTTTGCACTATTATCAGCTGTATTTTTAATATTGGAGGATAACATTTCATAGTTTCAAGTTTTCATAGCTACACTTAGCTCTATTGCTCGGTGCCATTCTTGAACGGGAACTATCGATTTCTTTTATAAACCTCGTAATTATTATCCTGCTCACATCTAGCTTTCAACCGCCAAATGTAATTCAGTGTAAGAAAATTTAAGAAAAAAATGTAAGTAGTAAACTAAGCTCTAGCTTAGTCGATTATATTCGTACATTCGAAAATTATGAATTGCTGTTCGCCGTAAAAGTTTAATTTAATTTTTATGAGCTTTGGAGGCCATGACAAATTAACTCCTTCAAGAAAATATGAACCATCGTTACCTTATTGGGAGTACCTATATAGCGTTTAAAAACTTAAGTTAGATGGTTAATATTAGCGGACGTGATTCCTTCAAATTAGATCATTGTATCAGACGTTTTATTATAAAGTAATTAAACTCAAATTTATGCCAGATGACGTAAAAAAGTGCAATTGCCTCACGGAGCAATTTTTAATTTTTAAGAAATGTCAGGTTCGTTAATTTTTTAAGGTTACAATATCGTAGTAAGTGGGCGTAGGCATAGAAAATGGGTTCCGCAACCCACACTAAAAACATCTTTGAGCTGTTTTAGATTCTAACATAGATTAAGTTTACTTTCCAATGAAGAAAAACGAACTCTTCATTACTTTAACGACTAAATGCAAAATTAGCATACTTAGTTCTATAACTACATAATTTATGTTATAGTTGTATCGAAGCTCGCAGGTTCGAAATTACACAATAGGTATAGAGTGCATACCTACCTACTTTTATTGAAATAACATTGCTTTAGTTACTTAGCCTCCTTGTTAATTAGCTTCTTTAAGTATATTAAGCGGTCGAAGAATGGAAAGTTATGCCGGTTATACATGACCAAAAGTTGAATATAGAAAAATTATCGTGCCAACCATTCTTTGAAGAACTGTTCAGTTATCAACAAGAGGAATTCACTTTTCCCCAAAAGCATGCAAAAACTATTTACAAACTTTTATGTCTGTTCAACAAAGAATAAATTCAACAATATAGTCTGTTTCGTATTGCTATTGTGCAATACTCGTACCTCCGTAGTATCTTTCAATTAACTGTAACGCTATGCGTAAGGAATATTAAATTAATTCGTATAAATTAGTTGAATAACATCGATTGCGCTCGACCCACTTGCTCACGTGCGTTACGTTTTAATACTTCGCTTGTGTTCGTCTAGCGATAAAAATCTTTACATTATCGTTGAATCACGGTGTTTATTTATATTACTTTTATTTGTAATAACATCATATAGCTTACTTATAATATATTGATTATTTTTTAGTCTTTTCTATGTTGTTCGAATCTTTGTAACGAATATTGGTGACACTATTGTGGTTAGGCACCCAACTCAACTCACGGACAAGTGTTCCGCACGCCAAGTTGGAATTGCCAAAGACCCCGACATACCCCCTTCGTCCTGCCCCGGGGTACCGAAATGGGAACTGAAGGCGCTTTCTTCTCATTAAAAAAAATGAGATGCTCGGACTAATCTTATCGCGGAAAATTCTTAATCTACTATACCTACTAATGACGTCTTATGACAAAATTTACAAAAATCTAGTTTCGAAAAGCAATAAAGTTTTTCAACAAAATATTAGATGCCTAAACACGTCAGTTGACAAAATTTACAGAAAATCTAGATTCGAAAAGCAATAAAGTTTTTCAATGAAATATAAGATGCCTTACCACATTTGATATGGTTGGGCTTTTGCATAGTCGCCTTTCTAACAGACTTCAATAGGAAACTTTTATGCAGAGCCTCATTTATCTTCGGTTTGTGAAAGTTACGTTAGAAGTCTTTATTGTCGATAAACTTCGTACAAATATAGACGTGATACTAAATTTAGTCATTACGGAGACGAGCTTAGCTTACTAGTCAACAACTGGTTTTATGACTTCAGCAACATTTAACACGGTTAAATTTTCTCAGGATGAAATTAAAATATTAATAACTTATCATATTTTATTAAAAAAAATATTTAACTAAAGAATGTAATTTAATAATTCTTATTTTTCAACAGCCCTAATTCTATATTGTTTTGAAGTTTGCACACTGAATCTTTATAATAGAAATCAATAGCTTCCGAAAGCATCTTAAAATATTTATTCGAATTTAACTTTTGAATCTCATAGCTATTCGAAGACTAAAAAAGTTGTTATATTGCTCCGATATAAAAATTTAAATCTCAATATTCGATCAGCCACTGCGGTGTACGGAACTTATTCTTTGCTTATTTCATAGCAGCATATCGTGCTGTCACGGAAATGGCTATGAAATATCTCTTTTCTCCGTAATGCATCGTTGTATGTCGCACTCTACATACTACTAAACAGCGTTACTTGATGACAAATTGCTTTTAATAAAAGCAGTGCCATGCGCTTCTTAAGTGCAACCGATTAAACGTATCGCTCAAGAAAACTGCACTTGTATATCAGGGCAATTAATTTCATTAGGCGCGGCGCTGTTGAGAAATTTCAGGCATTTATTTGTTGAGGAAAGCGCAATTAAAAATAATTGCTTGTCTAGGGACGTTAGAGGAGTAACTGGAGTTCGGAATTGCGTGGAAATTTAGGTCGCACTGAAAGGTTTGTAAAGTGACGTTGTTATAAACTAAGCTTCGCTCCTCTTTGTTACACGTATCACAGGAATTATGAATTTATGTCCGTTCTACTTGATATTTTTTGATACTATACGTTAGGATTTTTGTTAAATACATTCTATTCTTTATACATCACAAATTTAAAAATAGAAGCAGTACAAAAAAAATAAGTGTAGATCAAACTTCTGAACAAATGTTTTATATTTATTCCATGTCTACGATACACCGAGCACTCGTTTCTTACCCAGTAATAAATTTAAATATACATAACATTTGTTTCGGAAGCGCGTACAATCCGTCACAGTTGCACATTTGCTTGCACCGCGGTGTTAGTCTCTTTGTACAACGTTACACAAGCATTTTATATTACTTTCATTATTCACTTTTATATAATTTATGTTCAGAATATTTCCAGGCTAAATTATCTTGAAGTTCTCATGGAATCACTCAGATGGATATAAGTTGTCATACAGCGCTATATTAATTCAGCCGAGCTTTGTGCCTAATAACGGAACTAAATAAACGAATTATAAACAGGATAAATTAAACCTTGAGACGGGATATTATGAGTAGGTTAAGAGACCAGATATCAACAATTTTGCAAATTGTGACGTTTTACAGTTATATCAATTGTTAAATAATCGGAGAAAAATCCCGAATAAAAAATTTACAGCCTTAAAGGAACCTTAATAAAAGGTTGGTTTTGCGGTGAAACGTGTAAATAATAGGCATGAGAATTGAAAATATAAATATAAGAAGATTGACGACTACTAAAAACAAAAAAATGGATCTTGAGATGCAATAATAAAAATTGCGAAAACATTATCATCGAAAATATAAATAAAAATACCCCATGAATGCAATTAAGCAACTAAAACACTTCGAAAGAGTATAAAACCAACAAAACAAAATAAAATTTTAATTAAGCAAAGCCAAAACACAAGCTATTCATACGCCGTACGGTTTAATAAAAAGACTTAGTGCGCATAATTTAATTTCACTGAAAGTATGTGGTCATTGTACTCCAGTTATTTCATTTTGTAATGAAACGTCAAGTAATCTGACGAGCTTATATCTCAGATGAAACGTAATTGTTACTCTCTAACAGATGAGATTACTTTGTTGGCTGCACACGTGATCATTGTCATAATGTTATCAAAATATAACTATTACGTTCAGCAACGAATATAATCTCGTTTAGAAATTACCATGTTTAAACTACGAGGGCCTGTATAGGATGGAATGTATCATTGTCTTTCAAATGTATTTAACAGATTCCATGCTGCTACTGCACATAAATTCGTAGAAAAAATCAACAATACTAGATGATCCTGGAATCGAACTACGGACCTCAAGATTGGAATAACACTTTGGCGCCGCAGAACCCATGCAGTATTCCATCGTCCTACAGCAACTTAAAATTTACGGGAATATAGCCAACACAAACAAAACCGATATTAAAATTATTCCTTACCCTAGCAATGAAAAAAATAAGTAATTTATATTTTACTCTTCTAAAAAATGGCAGCAGAAATATTTGGAAAGTAGTAGGGAGCAATGGTCCCGCCCACGTCTTATTTATGGCTACATCATGAGCGTAACTTAATCGCCAAGTTAAGCGATTTCAACAGGAAAAAAAAAGGTGTATGGTATTTGTTTAATTTTAATAAACCTTAAACTCCATTTAAACCTTAAGCAAGGCAGCTGGCAGCGGTTGGATGAGGAGGGCTGAAGATCGAGCCCAGTGGCGTGCCATGAGAGAGGCCTATGTCCAACAGTGGACGTGAAAGGCTGTCGATGATGATGATGATGATGAAACTCCATTGTACTTTTAAAACTTCAAGGGAGAATGTGCAATATCCACTGACCGTTCTACTAGTATTTATAACAAGATGTTGCGATGCCAGAACGTTGCAAAAATCAGATGCATTTGCATGAATACATTGGCTTCAACCGAAACAAATATCCCCTTCAATTTTTAATCAACAAATCAATCATGCAGAAGAGGGGACGCGGAATAATTTGCTTAGATTGCTTATTTGCCGGCAGACGATTACCTCATGAATAATTCATCGAGTCCGCTATCACCCGTGCCTTACGCTGTTTACACTGAGTCATGCTTCATTTGCCACATTATCGACAAGCAATTTGCATGGCCGGTAATACCATCGCATAACGGGAGGCAAATTGGAATAACGCTTCTTGTCATATTCCATACCTGCTCTCGGAATCTCTACATCGATATTGATCTGTATTTGAATAGGTAATTGAATGCCTGCGGCCGATTGTAAACTTGTCAGATTGCCGGAATGTTTGGGATTAATATTCCTTCATGTTCTTGTGAACTATGTTGCTGTCAATTATTTATCAGTATTCATCAATAAATTATAAACAATTCTGTACAGATGTTTTTTTTTTAGAACTTTTAACTTTTACATTTGCTCGTACCATTAAGCTGGGCGGTGCTAAGTCATTTAGATCGACCGTGCGTAGCGAAGATTGTCTTAAGAGTAAGAAGAATGATTTATTTCAAGAGAATAAATAATGTTGATAGATATTGTGTCATCAATCGCGATTGCAGAATATCTTATAACTGTTACTTGTGGTAGATATTTTTGTTACTTGAATAAATAACAGTTATTGACAACTTTGGTATAGTGTATAACTAAGTTTCGGGTTACAGTAATGCCAAATAGACTAGGCCCTAGGGCTATAAGTTATAACATGAACATTTTTGTATGCAACATTAAATTTACTATAATTTCTTGTTTACGTGCATCAATTCTTTTGTCATAAGTTTTAAATATGACTTTGTGATCGAAAAAAATACGAGGTATAAGTAGTCTTTTAAAGACTTAGTGTGAATGTTCAATAAAGCAAAAAAAAAATAGTTTGTCGAATGTCGAAAAATGCGTGTCTTTTGCTTCTTGCTGTTCTTGACTTGGGCGGCCCCGCGGTTGCATAAATTTTGCCAATACGTTTCAAATTTGTATTTTTTTTTACTTGTCCCTTACAGCTTAAAAAGCACGAAAGAAACTGCACCATCTTTACAGCCGTACGATATTTGAATTAACTTAATCAAACTTACGAAATCAAAAACAGTGAAATTAAATTTTAATGCATGCGCCACATATAATTGTAATTAATTATTCCGACCACAGATTATAGCGCGGTCGTATACGGCGGCTCGGAATCGTTTCAATGTCGCTTATTGCGCATTACTTGAATAAATAATTGTAATCAATGTCAGAACCTGGAGATATTTCAATTAATTAAACTTGACTTACATTTGAAAATGTTTTTGATACACATGTCATTACACTAGTATTAGTAAAAATTAATACTCAGTCACGATTATCAACAGGGTTGTAGCTTATACATGTTGATATAGGAGAAGTCGAGACAAATTACAAATATATTAACATCTTTTAGCATAGTTTATATTACTATGCAAAAAATATACCTCACCTTTTGGTCTCACAAGATATCTCAGTTATATCAAGCATATAAATATCAAAACAATTAAGATCGAAATGACTACAAACGAGATATCTCACGGTGCTTTGTGCAGTATTAGAGGTAAGTTTTGTCGCCCCTATCTGCTTCATCGGTATGCGACGCAATGTAAGCGTTGCAGAGCTGCGTTAACTACATTACTTATGCATATAGATGGGCGGTGGGAAAAAACCGAATCGGAAATTCCCTGGGAAATTTCCATTTGGGAAAAAATCGGGTATTTATGCGGGAAAAAACCAATCGACGGGTTTTTTCATCACTTAACGTGATTATCGCGATTTTAAAAAAAAATAACGTTTTTTTTGCTTTATAGAACAAATGCAGCGAAAAATAGGTACTTTGCAATGCGCACATACTTTGCACCAGCGTATATAAGGTACTAGCTGTTGCCTGCTGTTCGAAACGTCCAAATGTGTAGCCTGATCCAGGAACTAAAAGAAAAAGACGTCTTCTTGTTTTATAATAAGATTTTTTCTGTGCATTGTGATGGAATGTTGCTGAATTGCAGAAGGAACTACTATTTAAATTTTAAAAATCTTTGAAAAAAAAAGAACGAGAGAGTAGTAGTAATCATTTATTACACATACAATAATCATTTATTACACTTACGATAATCATTATTACACGTACGATAATCATTTAGGTATAACACTTACGATAATCATTTCTTCCGTTGGGCTATGTCGGTTACTTTAGTTCTCCTACGGATCTCCTCATTTCTGATCGATCACGTAGGGAAACCCCGAGCATAGCCCTCTCCATAGCACGTTGAGTGACTCTGAGCCGTCCCATGACGCCTTTAGTGAGAGGCCACGTCTCAGTGCCGTATGTCATCACTGGTAACACACAACTATTGAAGACTTTCGTCTTCAGGCACTGAGGTATTTCGGACGAGAAGTTGTCTCCTAGCTTTCCGAACGCTGCCCAACCGAGTTGGATTTGACGATTGACCTATCTCTCGAAGTTGAACCTGCCTAACCGGACCACTTATTCCAAATAGACATATTCGTCTACAACTTCGAGAGTCGAGCCCCCAACTGCGATTGGGGTGGGCACAACATGGACATTCGACATGATATTCGTCTTGTCCATGTTCATTTTAAGACCCTCCTGTTGGGAGACTCGATTGAGGTCTTCGAGCATAGTGCTAAGGTCCTCCAGCGATTCTGCCATGACTACAATATCGTCGGCAAACCGAAGGTGTGTGATATACTCGCCGTTGATGTTGATGCCGAATCCTTTCCACTCCAAGAGCTTGAAGGCGTTTTCCAGCGCGGCAGTGAACAGTTTCAGAGATATAACATCTCCCTGTCTCACGCCTCTCTGTAGTGGAATAGCCTTCGTGCTCTGATCTTGTACTCGGACCGACATGGTGGCGTTTCTGTATATACTTTTCAACACCTCGATGTACCGACAGTCAATGTGACACCGCTGGAGAGACTCTAGCACCGCCCACGTCTCGATCGAATCAAAGGCTTTCTCATAGTTCACAAACGCTAAACAAAGTGGCAAGTTGTATTCCTCGGTTTTCTGTATAACTTGCCGAAGCGTATGGATGTGGTCTATGGTGCTAAAGCCTTTTCGGATGCCAGCTTGTTCGGGAGGCTGTAAGTCATCAAACCTGCGTTCGAGACGGTTTGTGATGACCCTTGAAAACAACTTATAGACATATCTTATAACTTAGAAAATATCTCATATAGGGAATGAGGAGATCCGTAGGAGAACTAAAGTAACCGATATAGCCCAACGGATTAGCTCGTTGAAGTGGCAATAGGTCGGCCACATAGCGCGGAGAACTGATGACCGATGGGGCTAGAAAGTTCTCCAGTGGAGGCCACGTACTGAAATACGCAGCCTGAGACGCCCTCTAACCAGATGGTCAGACGACCTCGTAAAGGTCGCAGGACGTCGCTGGCTGCAGGCGGCCTTCGACCGATCCGGGTGGAGGTCATTGTGGGAGGCTTATGTCCAGCAGTGGACTGAGATTGGCTGATGATGATGATGATGATAAATCATTTCTTGACAAAAGTTACTAAAATGTTTTTTTACAATTGAAATTTTTTTTTTGTCACTGTTGCAGTAGTCATGATGATTAATCCGGTGCAAATGACGTGAAAAAAGTTAATAGGACGATGACCCCTGGTCATATTGACCCGAATTTGAATGTTTTTTTTTTTTTTTAATAAATATAATGAGTTACCCCAATTTTAAATAGTGTTTATTATAATTATTCTTTGCTTAGATGGTAAAATAAAAATATTAAGAATTACATGTTAGAAATATACTTTTATAATTATTTTTAATAACACATGAAAAAATCAACGATAAAAACGTAACATATTTATGTTTTGAGTTTTGATCTTATAATAGGAATCACTAATCTTATATACTAACAAAGAGATCAAATCAACTTTATACTATAAAAATAAAAACCAATCAGTCTTCTACGTCATCATTGATGCCCACGGAGCTGCTGCAATTGTTGCAGTATGGAATCAATCATCGTCACTTATAGGGCTACCCAATGGACTTAACAATTGCCTGGGTGTTGATAACGGCTCGTAATAAGAAGAAGGTATCGAAGTCCGTAAGAGTCGCAATAGTCGTCAACCCAAAGTAAACCACGTATTTAATCTCACTAGGCAATCAAAGTCCACAAAACAAAATCCATGTCGTCAATTAAACCTACAAATTAACACGAGCTCGCAGTACGAAGTCAAAACAACGTTTGAGTTAAATAGATCACCAACGCATACGCCGCTGCAACTACTTGCTTCACCGCCCCCCACCCTCGTACGTAGTTTCGGGTTATTTGTCACTAAGAGCGGATGAACACACACAGACAAACAACAAGACAAGTTTTTAGCATATATAACGTATAGCTGTTGCCTACGACTTCGTCCGCGTAGACTACAGGGTTGAGTTCAGATATAAAATAAGTTATAATCTTTTTTACTTTTCAGAGTCATGTTTATGCATATACCAGAAATCATTCAAATCGGTTTTGTAGATCCAGAAATACCCATTCTCACGGGAATACATTTTCTGGGATAGAAAGTATTCTATATTACTTCCTTGGTTCCTATTTATCTCCAAACCATAAATTCTTTTGTCACAGTAGACGCAGAAATACCCATTCTCACGAGAATTCTTCATTTTCCGGGATAAAAACTATCCCATGTTAATTTTGTGAGCTCTACCTCTCTTTATACCAAATTTCATTCAAATCGCTTGGGTAGATCCAGAAATAACCATTCCCACGGGAATACTACATTTTCCGGGATAAAAAGTATCATTTGTTTCATTCTGATGTATAAACTATATTATTGTAAAGTTTTAATTAAATTCATTTAGTAGTTTTTACGTCAAAGCGTAACAGATAGACAGATAGACAGAGTTATAACATACCTCACGCCTATATTCCCCGAAGGGGTAGGCAGAGATGCATTTCTGCACCCACATTTCGCCAAGTATGTATCAGTCCCACGTAATAGGGGGCGAGCCTATTTCCAGATAGACAGAGTTACTTTCGCATTTATAATATTAATATGGATTTATTGAATTATGAATATAAACAAAGTTAGATTAGCTCTAACTAGTAGTAATAGGACGTACTATTTGATATATACATATCTCTACACATTACTTAAATGTTACATATGCTAAATATGAAAAAACCCGAATATTTTTCCATTCCCGCATATTTTTCGGGTATTTTCCCATTTTTCCCACGTCGGGGTTTTTTCCGGGCAAATGCCCATCTATACTTATGCATGACTTCAAATTATATAAGGACAGTTCGGATTAACGGTATCCACGCGCTACAAGGAAGTAATATACGTAGGAATTTCATTTTATTTGTTAAAAGAAACCATTTCCCCTTATAGACTGACGTAGAAATTGCTAATACTCTATTGTCTGTAAATAATAGTTATCTGTGTATTTATTTTCTTTAATGGTTAAATTAAATAAGTTTTGACTTATAGTCAATACTAAGATCAAGAAACGACGAAAAATGTTTTAATAAAAGATAATATTATTGCTTTTTACGTTTTTTTAATTACCGAAAGGGATGCTCCTTGAGCAAAGTCAGCATACAAAGAGTTGTAGTAATAGATACCCTTAGAAACCCTTGTGTATGTAGCCCTACAATTTGGACCGGATGTTGTATACGTAAGATGAGAGCGTCTTTAAGATTTGCAATCAGCATATCTGTTACATAGAATAAAAAAATGACAAATGTCTTACAGCATGCAAAAAGAATAATTATGTTATAAAGATTATGCTCACTTAGACACCTTAAAAAAATCAAACCACTTGTATATAGGCACCTGGAGCCTTACTTTAAAACGTCACTAAATGACAATTATTACAACGTATTGACTTATATGAAATAATTATGTCAAATATTTAAATTAAAGCCAAAGATTAGCCAGAAATTCCACTCTCTGTTCGCGGAATTACACGGATGATCCTATCATGGCTGAAATTACGCGTTCCACCCGAATCCGAGTTATATTAGGATACGCAAACGTTATGCCAATGCCGAGATTGCCTCCGGGATAGAGGAAGTTCTGCCGTTAAATAAACCTGTATGTCAAATTAATGTTATACCCTATTTGACGTTACTTTTATCGAAGGGAACACTCATCATTTAAAATGAAGTTGCACACTTTTAATCAATAGTAAAAATTAATAAAAGATTTCGATAAAAAAGAACTATATGATTTAATCACACATTTCTAAAATTTTATTTATACAACATACTATATACTTTGTTTATTGAGAACTTTTATTCAGTTGCTAGACCTACACACAAGATCAAATCTAATTTTTCGTCGTATAAAGTGTTCGCTTCACATCGTAAATTAAATCCTTACTGCGCTGCTGTGATCACGAATTTATGTTGTGAGCAAATCGTGACTTCTAAATCATTTACTCGCTTAACGCACATTCAACCAAAATTTGCACAACGGAATTTTCATTGGTAATAAATAGCTAGAATAGTGTCCATCCGTATGAAGGCATAGTTTGATTGAGTGGTGTAAGCTTGCCTCGTGATGCTTTGCGAAACATAGGCTAATTATCGTGGACGTCTTGTTTGCTGATTGCATGCAGTTCGAAATGACCCAAAGCCGTATAAGTCAGTGTCTTGTTTAAGTGATGTCGTTGGAGGTTCCTTTCTACTCCGAATTGGAACCCTACTGCCGTTTTGATCGTGTAAGGAAACTGCGTAATTAAATAATAATTAATAGTTAACCAAATATTACACAATCACGCCTGCAATCTCTGCATCCATATTCCGCTAGGTACGTATCAGTTAACGAAATAAGTGATTTGATTAATTAAATAAAAAGGTACAGAATGTAACTACTCGATCGATTTATTTATTAGTTTTCATTTAATATTTTCTTTATTAAATATAAATGAAATTAGTGGTAGAGTCGCCTCTATATACTGCAATACACTGTACAAAGATAAATTTACGATTTTGTTACTACTATATCTTTGAAAACAAATGTGGCACAACCGTTCTGTTGAGTTACAACGAAGTCATAAGTAAAACGCCTACGACACAACAATTGTTTCCAAGTCTTGTGGGTGTATGTACATGTATGTATGTAAATAGTTAAATTTCATCAAGTCAACTGCATTCTCATTTTCCAAACTTGTTATAATAAAAAAGTGAAATTTGAATGCAGCGCCACCTAACTGTTCATGCTTACACTACTTTACTTCAAAATAACTATTTTGCGCAATAAGTAATTAAAACAAGTCAAAATTAAAAGTCATGTATATTTAATTGCAGTAGCGTTCGACATTATAGGTACATGCTGCACGTTGATATTTGTGGCATTGAAACCAGTACTAGTTTTTGGGAGGGCGTTCACCATGGCCAACATACGAGTATCGTTGTAAATGTTATGATGAATAAATTCATACCGTGTACTTATTACACACCGTATTTCATGTGTGTTATAATATGTGTAAGAGGCACTTTAAAGTCGTTACAAGAATGCGCACCAGTAAAGCTGAATATGATGTCAAATTTGTATCTGAAGAAGCTATAACGTGTAGTTCAAAGATTAGAATTTATAATTGAACTTATATATATGTCGGAGAAGGATGGTTTTCACTATCATCTTCATTAATGATTGCATGTTTCGTGGGCGTCATGAGGGTCAAATGCGAGCACAAAACACAATGTTCACAGTTATTTACAATTTTATTACGTAATTACAAAATAATAGAACAGCAAGACCGAGCAGCGGGTTCAGGGCACCGATCTTGCATTTATGCTCCACAATCCAACTCAATTGATAAACATCACTCCAAAACAATGTGCAACACATCTGCCAACCAGTCAAGATATGGCTGCCTAGAACACCGCTCTAGAACGTGCTTCTACGCGTCCTCTGCTCTGATTGGTCATTCAAGCTTTTCAAATTTAGAATACAAAACTAAACAATTTAAGAAAAATAATGAAAGTGACATCTAATGAGGTTTGTACATTCTTCTTGCAATCAACTATCAACTCGACTCATGGCGTCCTCCGACATATATATAATATTACAACTGATTAGATTCGTGACATAAGGCAACGGTTGCCTTTTGAAGGTCCTAAGTGTGATTTTCCTTCAGGGAATCATCAGTAACAGCATGTAGTCTTGAAATGTGTCTAAAAATGTGCAATAGGTTTACCTCCTCTAACGTGGGACTAAAACACACTTGAGCACCGTGGGTAAAGGAATGCCCACCCTTTAGAGGTTACTGACATATCTGGGAGCTCGGCAGTGCGCCCGCCAAGTCGAGGTAAGTAAGTACATTATGTTTTCATGCGATTGCCAAGTCATACTATAGTATTTAAAACACAAAATATTTTGAACGCATCTCTGCCCACCCGTTCGGGGGATATAGGCGTGATGTTATATTTATATGTTTGTACAAAAGATGCTTTAAATGGGACTTAGTAAATTCATCGACTTGGTATCAGATGGATCTCACAACTTTTTACGGTAGAAGGGCTGAGTTGCGAGACTTGGGGTTTTTTACAAGTTTTGTTTTTTATGGGATAATGAATAAATTCGATAAGGAAAAGAAGAAATATTGATATTTTGCGCTTAATGAAATCAATTTATCTTAGACCGCAATTAATTATCTTTGAAATTATTTGAATAATATGAAAAAGGGCATGAAGAAAAACCATATCCTTACTCCAACTAAGTATAATTCCTCCTATTAATTCATACTTTTATTTACACAATGCAAAGATTAAGTTAAACTAGGATTATAAAATATTGCCGACGGAATAACGATAATTTATTAAAAGCGCAAAATATACGTAAATGTAGGTTAAATTTCAAAGCAAATTGAAATAGTATTTTTTACAGACGGCACGTCCGGCCTGTATTGTGCAACCACATCACGGCGAGGGCAATTAACAATAAACTATGAGTGGAAATGTACGGGTTATTAAGTACTCCAAGTTTGTTATAAAAGTTAGCAACTCGCAGAAATGGAGCGGAGATCAAATGGACTGCGACTTACGAATGAAAGTTTGATGTAACTTCGACTGTAGTTCGTGTCCTCCACACTTTCTTCCTTTTAGTTTGCACAATAGTAGACAATGTATTATTTTGTGAAGACTGTTTCTAAGAAGCCATTGCAAGTTAAATGTGTTAAATAAAGCTTTATAGATATTCATTAGTACAAATTGTGCGTTATATATCCTATGAAATACTTGTTCTTCGTTGATTATTTAATTCATAAGTAACATAATATGGATGACCCGCCGAAAACTTGTCTTGTTTTTTCTGGAGGCACAATTTTTGTGCAGACCAAAAATACCAATCATTCTGTATAAATTAAAAATATTTCAAAGTAAAATTACATTTATACGTAATAACAATAAATGTATCTTTTTAAAAAATGTAGTCTAATCAAATTGCTTATTGCTTTGACTTAAACTGAGGCAGTTTTGTAAATATGCTTAATAAAGCGAGACTAAAGCTGCAAAACAAGCTCATAATACAGTAATTACAAGTGTAATCAAACTGTCATTTTTAGTTACGCCACAGTTCACATATTTAGCGCCATTAGTAATAAACATGTCAACTTTTTTCGGCGCAGACGCAACCAGGTTACTGTTGTCGAAATTATTGAAAAACTGCTTAAATTATCAACTTATATTGCTTGCAATTTATTAGTTAGGGGTTATTAGTCGATGTAATGTGGTTATGTAAAGTATGGTTGTGGTGATTGGCATGAAAACAACGCCCCTCGTTCACATATAATATATTAAGCTGTAATTCATCTGCTTGTATTAACATGAAGTATTAAAACTATGGCTAGGTGGGGTGACGATATCCGCAAGGTGGCTGGCAGCGGTTGGATGAGGAGAGCCGAAGATCGAGCCCAGTGGCGTGCCATAGGAGAGCCCTATGTCCAACAGTGGACGAATAAAGGCTGATGATGATGATGATGATGATTAAAACTTCAGTTAAACAAGTAGAAGAGAAAAACCTTCAAAAAGTTTTACATTTATTAGGTATATAGTATTTTGACTCAAACCACTCATAAAGTTGTTATGCCGAGACTACGATACCTCCGCCACTTTCATTTTAATAGTCATCTCCGCGTAATTAGTTAACAGCTAGTTGTAAATAAATGCTTATTCTATACAATCTGCATACATCCGTGTATGTGATAAGACATGTTTTACTTCATCTGGAGATGGGTGACAAAGAAAACCATAACCCTAATAGACTGTTCAGAAATTGTGATCTGGATACGTTAAATTCTTCCCAATAGCAGAAGATTGCTATCGCTCTTGCATAGTAGTAGGGCACTGAAAGTTCCCTAAATAGCTGTTATTATTGGGGTGTTAATTTTAATAATACACAATTATATTAACACGCAGTGTAAAATGAAAATGGTTATACAACGGAAGAGCAGAATTATGTTAAATACGGCACGCCTATTAATCAATTTATAACCGTTATCCAACAAATGATTTGTGGTGCTTTAACGAATACTAATAACACAGGCAAACTCGTATTCATTATTACAAATTAATTACGTATGTTGAAAAGCCAGCAAAAACTCGTCGAACGCGCATAATAATGGAGTTTAACACTTGAAACTTTAAATTGCAGCTCATTCGCTTCATCGAATCGCGAGGAATGTTTATTAATTCTGCACCTGTTTCATAATATACAAAGGCGAAGGGATTTTATTGTAGAAACGCAAACTTTTTACTTGTTTTCATTTGAAACATCTTCCTCGTGTCTTTTCACTGTCGTATATTCGAAAATAGTTTTAACTTTTTATATCTTTAGACTACCTTCTTATACATGAACTAAAAGTCATAATTAATTAAGTATAAGAATGGTCATATTTCCTTTTTGAGCAATAATCTTACATTTTTATTGCAAAAATTCGTAACGATAAATTGTTATTGAAGTAATCGATAAAATTACATTACCAACCGTCGACGGCTGAACCGAATAAAATAATAAAAAAGCCAATGAGTATTAAGGGCTAATATCGATTCTATATTGCTTTTCGTATGAGGTACTCAGATTATTAAAGGCTCAGTAAATGTCAAAGGGCGGTTCTATAAATTACACCTTGGCATGCAAATGAGTATTCGTTTTTGCCTGCCCCTAGTAAATACCAAAAATACTAAATTAATTTAAACACAGGTCGGATTATGTAAAATCCGTTATCTCTGAAACAGTCTACACAAAAAACACCTGTTATGTTTTATATAATTTTAGTAATTTTAGATGAATTCAAAAAGAAATTATTTTTATATGTAATAAAAAAAATTAAAGCAATTTCACAAAAAAATTACATTCTAACGTTGCTGAACTAAAGCCGTAAAACTTCAAAGAGAATATCATTTAGATTATATTTATATTGCATCCTAACTAAAAGACATACGGTAGTTTTGAGTTTAATCCGGTTGCTTTTTGCTCTTAATTTTATATTTTAATTTAATAGTGATGTAATCAACGCTGTTTAGGAGTGTAAAGAACTTTTAGAATGCGTTCTAATGACTTCCTTATATAAGCTCATTAATTGTGCCTTCTTTACGGTACGTAATGAAAGTGAATGTAAATCATCTATTATACATTTTATTTATATATTTAATCGATCTGATTATTATACCTCCTATACATCCCATTGCTGGAATTTGAGAGGGAAAACAGTTACGCTAGGTTGATCTGTTCTGCCGACCAAATGGTTTCTAATAAAAATGGTAATGGTAACAAAAGAAAAAGAGTAAATACTACGAAGGGATCGAACTAAAAAAGCGTGAATGTATGTGCAAATGCACATTGTACAAGCCTTAGAGAAATGGAAACGAAAATTACTTAGGTAGGCAACGTTTTAAGTGAGGTATCTTATAAGTGGTGGTTAATATCGTTGATAGCTTCGTACTCAGGAGCTATTACGTCCAACTGATAGATCTCTCAACAATATCAACTTCATTGATGTGTTCGGATAATGTTGGGTCAGGGACCGATAAATGTGTGCTATCAAGTACTCGTTAGGAGGCAGTGCCACTGCCGCATGCCTAGCTCCCGTCAAACCAGTGTCTAGTTCATAGATATTGGATATATTCGTATTTGCACAGGATGGACTTCTACTCTAAAGATATGGTCAATGGACCGTGAGCGGCGTTTCGTTATTAATATCTCAATTATATTACACTTATTTTTATATAGTCTGTAAGAATTCTAATTTTTTGTTGAAGAAGGTTGGGTAATATTAAGTGAGAAATTAATATTAAATTGTCCTAATATTAAATTTTAGTAATTTATTAGATAGAGAGAAGCCACTCAAGCCACACACTCGCCACTGCAACTCCTGCACGACAGGATTCACAATGACACGCCTAGAAATGATACCGAGCTGTCAAACTCAGCTGTCAGTTTTTATGTAAATTAACCAGAAAGAAACTGTTATACAATACCATACCATATTGTGTCCTTCTGTGTGAGCTTCTTAGTTTAATTCCAGTAATAGGTATAGAAAATCTTTAAGAGATAAGTATAGATTAAAAGACATATTATTATTAAATGCTAAGATAATAATGTATATTATTTAAGTAGTTAACTGGCTGTTTTGTAAATCACGATAAATTACTCCTATCTTCACTTGATGGTAAAATAATTGCATAAGCCTAAATAGCCTTTAATTATACTAAAAAATCTGTTTGATGTAATAACGGAATGTCGAGGTGGAGTTTATAAGCGTTTATAAGGTCACGTAAACATCATTAAGGTTGATGTTCTGCTGATCCCAATATTAACTCTATACTATAGGTACACTATTTTCATAGAGTGGCGATAAACGCACAAAAAGGCTACCTCATCGAATATATAGGTATATGATTTTCGAACTCTTTCAACCCTATGAAATACGAAATGCAAATTGTTCTTATACGTTGCCTATGATAGATGTGAAATAATTCACATTTTGGATCTATGAGTATATAATGATTTGGTGTTATAATTTATTAAAAAATGCTCATTAATTTCAACATCATCATCATCATCTTTTACGGATTCCTTGATGCTTCTGAAAAAATCTGAAAGAATCGATCCCCCTAAAATAACATTAGCCGAATCAGGTAGTTTCAGACAGATATTCGATTCAGGTATTTACAGACCTTTTCACACGCCCTATTATGCTGTGGTAACGACATGGCAGTGTTTTCTTATCATACTTTGTAAACCTTCGCGAAACATCAAATAAAAATAATCCATTTATTACGTCAATATAAAATAACTTTAGTTTAAACATAATTCCGATATCACAACACTACCCAACAATAAGATTAGTCACTTACACCAAATATTTTTCAACAAGAAAAATTTATAACAGAAACTATTTCCTTGATTCCATGTCCACCAATGTCTAAAAGATTTTCTTTCCAAAATACTCAATTCAAGACTGACCATCTGTCTAAGATAAGTTTTGTTACAAATACAATACAATAAATTCTACAACAACACACAAACCCTAAGTCTCTCGTGTCGCGGATATCACAACATTCGAAGAATTTATGGCTGTTGCCAGATCCAAAACCAATATTTGTTGATCGCGCGATGCAATCTGTTCCGTAACATGTAATAAAACATGTTGCGCTTACCCCGAGGGGTGTTAAAAGGAGGAAGGGTGCGGTTTATTACGCTTGCCAGCTATCAACCCTCTGCGGTAAATACTTGCTAATAAACGATTAATAGGACGTGTGGGGGAAGTCACCCTTTTTATCTTAACCGTTTTTCTTTCCCGAAATTGGTTGAGTAATTTATTGTTTCAATCATTGAGATTTCTAACTAAGTATATATCAATTATCAGCATTATTAAACTTTGACTATGATATATTACATTTAAAATATTATTTATTTATGTTTGATAAAGTTTTATATAACTACTGATTACCATTACAACACGCTTCTAATTTGAAATTTGGGTTTTAAAATTATATTTGAATCCACCTGTTCTAACTAGGGTAGCGTGATGTACTAACTACTAAGGTCTAAAACCCTATCAGTTGTTTAGGAGGTCCGGGCTCGGCAGAGGGACGTATATGGGCTGATGATGATGATATTCAGAATATACAGTTGGTACTCCGAGTGGTTGTACTAATTTTAATATTACTGCAATTTATTTCCACGGTTTGGTGCTTGTTGCAGTGGTATTATCCAAGGCTAATCTTCAGTGTTGTGCAAAGAGGTGTATACGAGTATCTAAATTAACTTACTCAATTCGGACCAGATACTGTACACTTTACGGGCTTTATTTTAGGCAGTAGCCCATTCCCATCAGTCAAATACCAGTTCGTTGCTCTACCACAATTGCATGCATCATCACCCTATATACTCGTATCTACGGTCCACTGCTGGGCACGGGCCTACTGCACCATTTAGAGGGTTTGGCAGTGATATAGATAAATTCTTAATAATAATTGGACTGCAAGAACCTAAATATAAGTGTTCTAATTTATATTAGTCACAGAAGACCTTATTCCAAATAGAATTTAAACAGTCGATCTTTTTACACATTTTACGGTCGAGAATCTCGGCGGTCGCGGGTTCGAACCCCAGGCACACACCTCTGACTTTTCGAAGTTATGTGTGTATTCACATTGAATTATCACTTACTTTAACGGTGAAGGAAAACATCGTGATAAAACCTGCACACCTAAGAGTTCTTAGGAATTTCTTAGGTGTGTAGTCCGCCAACCCGCACTAGGCCAGCGTGGCGGACTATGGCCTAAACCCTCTCAATGGTAGAGGAGACCCGTGCTCAGTAGTGGGCGTATATGGGTTGATGAAGAAGAAGAAGATACAAATTATAATTTTACGCACATTTCATTTACTTATTAGTTAACAAAAAGAAATATGTAAAAGAGTTTAACAAACAAGTTAAACAACACTTTCCATTATTTCTTTTCGTTTCTCATAATAATTACTTACACATTTGTAGCGATGACGGGGCGTTCTTATGATCACATCGCATTTTACGAGTCGCGCATATTTTGCTTATAATAAATATGATGAGACATGAAATGGGTAACCTCATTTACAATTCGCACGAAGCATTAAACAATTTTGTTTGTTCAGAAATAATCCCAATTCCTAGAGCATCCTTCTCCCTGAGCAGCCATAATTGCGAGTAGGAAGGAATATATAATTATAGTGGTATCACGGTTAGAGGCAAATCGCTGACCCTCGTGTTTTTATCTCGCTGACCATCCAGTTTTGCCTACCGTGTAAGAAAAATAGCCAAGTCGACTTGCAGCGCGGCATTCCTAGCTCGCTCCGACTTCGCTTGCTTGCCGAAGAGAATCTTGAATCAGTTCGAAAGTAGACTCTCGGCCGTGTGGACGCCCTCGCGTCGTACGAACCCGCACGCGCGCTGTGGAATACGGTGGTATTCCAAAATCAAATTTGAAATCCCAACGTTTCAAAAGATTAAAAAAAGTGGTCAGTGTCGTGTATTGGATTTATTTGGATTGTGCTTCCAATATTTGGATACGATTTTATCATTTTATTTACTGGATTGTTTTTTGTAAGTATTAAGTGTTTTTATTTTTTTATCTATGGTGCGTCATTTTGACACACTAAATGCAACAGTTGGCTGCCTTTTTTTCATTAGCCAAGATTTTAGTAGCTGTATATAAATATATCTAGTTTTATTAATGAAATGAACGTATGTATATTACAACATATAAGGTTCCTCATGTTTTCTAATAGGCTGGAAACAAGTTTTGAATGCAAATTGATTACTTAAAACCCATAAAATTTATAGCTTCCTGAAGTTTCTACTTATTATAAAATCGAAGCCAATGCTGTGAGTCTTCTCCGGGTTATGTTGGAACAGGTGACGATAACACGATATCATACAGAGGTTTTTAAACTTTAGAAGAATCGTGTTGAAAACAAATGTAAACAATACCACCCAGTTTTGTGACCGAGTTGTTGCTTTTGTATATTCTACGCTGCTCCTTCACCTAAATTTATGTATTTCCAACCGATTTAGAAATCCCGAGGCATCAATGTCTTTACGCAATATCATAAATTAGGATTATCTTATTTTAGGAATTTGATACATCAATTCGAAGTAATTGTAGATATGATACATGTAAAACATTTGCTGAAAATGTTTGGTTATTTGTATGACTCGAATTGATAAATTGAATTCAAGTCAATGGTGATTTATTGGTCTAGTATCAAAATGCAGAAAATTTGTTTAACAATTTTTTTTCTGTTATATATATTTACTAGATATTTTGCAGTATTTTTATTTTTAAGGCATATAGGAAATTTTTAGTTTTACCATCTAGCACAGCGTTTCCTAACTTTTTTCAGCCACGGAACCCTAGGAATTTAGGGACAGTTTTCACGGACCCCTTTAATAAAAAAATTGTTAAGTAAGCGTAGCGATTACGAGACATTAGCATTTATGTATGATCCAGAGATGACACCACGGACCCCCATACATATATTCGCGGACCCCCAGGGGTCCGCGGACAACAGGTTAGGAATCGATGATCTAGCACAAACTTTTATTTAGAAAGTTTCAATTATGTTAAGTTGATATTTATAAATGTCAGAAGGTAACAATCATTATCAGCACATATGTCTTCCACTGCTGGGTATGGGCATTTACTACAACTGAGAGGGCTTTGGCCTTAGTCCGTCACACTGGCCTAATGCGATTTGACAAAGGTAATGATATCATAACAATTTAATATTACAGTTTACAATATTCAAGACATCTTATAGCATATCCTTCTTTATCCCGCTTTCTCTACCTCTCATATACAAGCGTAAATTCCGGCAAAATGTTTGCCATCGCCAAAACACCGTATTTGCAGACGCCATCCAAAGTCAATAAACAGATATCCGAGTATCAAATTTGATATTTTCGATTTGACTCGTACAAAATCAATTTGCGATCCACACGGCGTGTGTTCCGACCATAAAGATTTATGTAAACACGCTGGACGCATTTTCACCGCCTCGGTACATTTGCATTGGAATCGAATATGTTTGCGCGGCGATTTCTCGCGCGGATGCCGTGCGCGCCGCGGCCTAGATGTGGGCTCGCTGCGTGTACTAAAACACTTACCAATAAACAAAAAAACATCTGCATTATTAAACAGGCCAGTATCATTATTCCTTTGTTTGCATCGTCATTAGCTCATATACTGCTGGGTTCGGACCTCCTTTACAACTATGAAGGTTTAGACCTTAGTTCGGTAACAGGACGGTATAAGCTGTTAGAAGTGGTGGTTTATGAATGTATGAATTTGTGAAATTCTGGGGTAAAGGTAAATTTATATTCCTTAGATCAGAGTCAGAGAACCTGGCTACCATTATTTCGGTGGCTATTGGCAGTATTTATCGTCGTACTGTCGCATCTTGTAATATAAAACTTTGGAAAAATATGTCATTTAAATATAGTGTGTGTTTGTTTTATAAAAAAATTAACGGTAAAAAACATATTTTAAAATCAAGCTTTTATTATGCACGAAAAATTTAAAAAATAAACTAAGAAAACATTCATAAAATTCGTAGTTTTTTTAAACTTTACAAGTAACAATTTACAAAAGTGTTCGGTTTATCAGTAGAAGTATGATACATAAACATATATTATCTATAACTAGTATATTAATATTCTTAAGTGATCTAAAAGCTCGTCGCGGCCGAGGTCTTTGCATTAACGAAATTGCGCGACAAGCTTTTAAATCACTTAAGAATAGTAATATACTAGTTATAGATAATATATGTTTATGTATCATACTTCTACTGATAAACCGAACACTTTTGTAAATTGTTACTTGTAAAGTTTAAAAAAACTACGAATTTTATGAATGTTTTCTTAGTTTATTTTTTAAATTTTTCGTGCATAATAAAAGCTTGATTTTAAAATATGTTTTTTACCGTTAATTTATTTTCAACTTTTTAGTTGGAAATATTTCTTAGTCTATCCATTTCGTAGTCATACTTAAATTTAACTCAATCGGTCCATGGAAACTAGTGTTCCTATGGGCACCTTCCAACTTCTCATGACACCAGATCAACGATACCTTGTTATTATGTTGTCACTGAAAATACAAAGGCATACCAAATTTTAGCTTAATTGGTCCACAGGAATCGGAGTTCCTATGGGTTTCTTCCAACTCCTCATCATATCAGCTTCATGATACCATATTTTTGTATTGTTACCGAAGTTACGAAGACACACCAAATTTCAGTTCAATTGGACCACAAGAATCGGAGTTCCTATGGGCTTCTTCCAACTCTGTCAGATCAGCTCTATGATACCTTGTTACTATATTGTCACCGAAATTACATAGGTATACCAAATTTCAGCTCAATCGGTCCAAAGGAATCGGAGTTCCTGTGGGCTTCTTCCAACTCCTCAATAGATTAACTCTATGATACCATTTTTTGTATTGTTACCGAAATTATGAAGAGATACAAAATTTCAGCTCAATTGGACCATAGGAATCGAAGTTCTTATGGGCATCCTCCAACTCCTCATCAGATCAGCTCCATGATACCATATTCTTGTATTGTTACCGAAGTTACGAAGAGATACAAAATTTCAGCTCAATTCGACCATAGGAATCGGAGTTCCTATTGCCATCCTCCAACTCCTCATCAGATCAGCTCCATAATATCATATTTTTGTATTGTTACCGAAGCTACGAAGACATACCAAATTTCAGCTCAATTGGACCACAGAAATCGAAGTTCCTATGGGCATCTTCCAACTCTTCGTCAGATCAGCACCATGATACCATATTTGTGTATTGTTGTCGAAGTTACAAAGACATACCAAATTTCAGCTCAATCGGTCCACAAGAACCGATGTTTCTATGGTCATCTTCGAACCTCATCATCAGACCAGCTCCATGGTACCATATTATTGTATTGTCATCCAAGTTACGTAGGTATACCAAGTTTCAGCACAATCGGTCTATTGGAAGTGGTTCAAATCTTCATTGCAAGATTTGTAAACATACAAACATACATACAAAAGTGAAGTTAAATAAAAGCTTGTAAAAACGCAAACTGCTTTAAAACAACTAATCCATTGTACGGATTCGCGAGTCACATTTATAAGAAAAATAAAATTAACACATGACATCATATTCTACATCCAAAAATATGTTCTTGCACAAGGCCGGGAACATGTTAACTAATAAATCATTCACATTTGTTATATCATAGTGTTGAAATATGACGAGAGGTCATATGACAGAAAATCTTTTTAATAATACCAAAAACCTAGATAAATTAAATAGTAAAACGGTGTATTTAGTATGGAACATATTAGTATGGAAAGTAGTTAGTGTGCAAACTATTACATTAATATATTACGCAAGAAGTAAATAAGAATCACGCAAATACCTTCGCTGTACAGGGACTAAGCTTTTTCACGCCTGATGACACAGTAAAATGTTTTTTTTTTTCGTACACTGAATTATGCATCTAATATGAGTGCATAATTCATCGAATGCAGAAGATTTGCCTATATACCTACCTAACTATATACCTCTTAAAAATCATAGAAAATCACATTTCATTTCATTTCATTTACAGACATCCTTTTATTACCCAGTAATAAAACAACATTCGATTATGGAATACTGTGGATAAAGAGGATACCAAAACTCAACGGTACTTCTTCAACGGTAATTTCGCCAATTCAAGACACAAGGGCCAAAGCATGCCGACAATAAGTCCGTCGAGATTATAGAATCGTAATCAGAATTTATAAGTTGAGAGTCCGAACTCGCAAGCTTATTCAAAAAGCATTCAATTAATACAATAAAGACGTGGTCATGGCGCTATGAAATGAGAGCCCACAGGTTAGAAATATCCGTCTAAGAGTTGAGTATTTGTTAGAACTATATATGTCAGAACTATTTATTTAGGTTGTAGAATATGTTTACTATTGTTATACTTATGATTATGAAAAAAAAACTTTTAATTCACCAATATAAAATACGCATGACTATTATCTACTAAAGCAAAAATATCGTTAAACGTATGTAGGTACGTATATAAAGTTAATTATTATAAACGGTAATGATAATTAAAATTATATTTTCATTATATTTAATTACATTTTTATACATCCTTTCATAAAAATAATTACCTAATATTCGTGCAAATACAAAAATTATGGCAATAATTATAAAACGGCTACTTCCAAACGGTTCTATTACCTTTACTTCATTATCATAACAGCAACAGAAAATAGTCCTATCTCTGTATATCTACATTTTTATATTTTTATTTCTTTCGTATCTTTCTTTTTCTTTCTTTCGTATTCCAAATTAAAAACCAACATTACATTTTACCTGATTTAAAAAAAGAAATCATTTCATGCAATCCTACTTGATATATTCAGTAATATTTACTACCAAAATCGTTTTCAACCAATCGTAAAGGAAACGTTCCATATTTACTACAATAAATACTCTAGCTCGATCTCTGATAGCCGTGTTATGAAATTTACATCCTATTGAACATTTATTAAAAGCATTTGTGCCCACTTCCTCTACACTCGAGCTAAACAATACACCAGTGTTTCGCAAACACACGGGCGGCATATCGCGACCTGCACAAAGCGTTGAAACAATCATACGCCAAGTGCAGATTTTGTTATGACCTGACACATTTTAGTTGCGACCCAGATCCCGTGGATAGTATAATTGTAGAATTAGATTCGTATACCAGCATAAATCATAAAAGTAAATATTTCGAAGAGATTTTTCCAGACTTAGTAATTTTCAAAAATAAAGGCAAGGCTGTTGAATTGTCGTATTTATAATAATAAATTAATGATAAGAAAATATTTTATATTAATTTACTTCTCAGTGTAAATACTTTGTTCACTAGACCCTTTTGTTTAGCCGTTTAAATGCAACTACTTTTAATGCGCTATGAAAGAAATATTTATCTTTGTCATAATCCTTATTTTTCTTACACTTACTCACATACATCTGTAACGAACGTATTAACTTCATAATTAAATATAGGCAGAAATTAATTACATATGCTTTTTTATAGTAAGACTGTTAGTTCCAAAACGTAATAACACTCGGAATGTAGGCAAAAACTGCGATGAGTTCGCAAGAAGAACGGTTCTTGTGGGTTTTCTATGTGGGCCGCACCCGCGCCGCGGATTAACAGATATTCATTACAAGCTAGATTTGATTTCATTACTGTATATCTGACATGGCTTTTATTATTTATTGATTGATATTTGGAATCAAAATATTCTATGCTAATTGCGATGTAGCAACGTCTAAAATGTATAGGTATCTGTTAAAGACAGAGGTCCGTTAAGTTCCTTTTTTAAATATTCCAGCTAGTCTAATGCAATATTAATATTTGGCAACAAAATATTTTTTATTGTATGTTTCGGTAGTAAGCAAAAAAATAATTATTCATAAATTAATAATTGGCTTGATTGAGTTCAAAGAATTTTCTCTATTGACGAGTAAAAAAAGTGATAGTTTAATAAAAATCTTTTTAATAAACTTGTAAAAGATTTGCTATTTGATCAGAATTCATTAACTAAGTATTTTTAATTTAAAATGAGGATTTTCAAAGTATATAAACTAAAGATCAACGT
Source organism: Cephonodes hylas (assembly GCA_030295005.1). Lineage (NCBI taxonomy): Eukaryota > Metazoa > Arthropoda > Insecta > Lepidoptera > Sphingidae > Cephonodes > Cephonodes hylas. The sequence continues at coordinate 6,901,397 of AP025374.1, read as the reverse complement.
CATCTTTGCATTTTTGGTTAACGTAGTTACAGCATTAATTGTGAAAACAAAACTGTCTTTCTTTATAAACAAACCCATGTGTAACGATGTAGTTAATGCATAATATTAGTATAGTATTTAAATCCACAGAAACAAGATACGGAGCTTCTTCTTCAATTTGTTTGAAAACAGTTCTTATGGCCGCAAAATTTTATATTCAAACCACAGAGGGAAATATTGGTTGCGTTGTTTGGAAACAAACCAACTGGGCCACCAAAGTCGCTAAAACACAAATCTAGATTCATATCAATAAATTATACTGTTAGAATATGGCAGACTTTTTGTTGTAGTCTATTTCAATAAGAGGCATAAATTATTATTTATCACATTTTGAATAGCCCGCGGCACTTTAGTCGGAGATGGTTTACACTTGAATGCATTTTTTACTCGCATATTTTATATAGACACCTACTCGCATTCCTTGCGATCATCGTCGATATTCTTTTTTGTTTGATGTTTAATAAAGCGTACATCTTTTACCGTTGATTTTATCGGTTTAAGTGCTTTAGGAAGAGAGGAAGTTAATGTGTTGTGTAAAAATGGAGAAAAACTTTATTATAAACAAAAATTAAGTGCAGCTCGCCCGCTTATGATTTAGTTTTTATAAATAAACATTAATTTTCTAATTTATGACTTGCATTTTTTTGGCTGCGTTTAATCATCTGTGATGTTAGAGGAAGCAATATTAAACATTGTTTACTTAAGATGTAACCAACATTAATTAGGACAGAAGTTGTAAATTGTTAATTGGTAGGTAGCATAGCTTATAAATGATTTATTGCAATTATTAGATGCTTTATTATCAACACTATTTCTTATCTTCTGTAATGTAGTACGAAGATAGAAATAAGTAATCAGCAGACGGTTCCTTAAAAATAAATTGCAAAAGAAAATTTAATAATATCTCGTAAATTTATTACTTAATAAACAAATTAGATTCGTTGCAAAATTTTATTGGTAAAGTACACTGCATTACAGTAACGATTCAATTTTATGACCACCAAACCGCAAAGAGTTACTAATTGAACAATTATATCACATTGACGTTTGCCAATCAACAACATGAATAGTCTGATTCCCTTCAAGTATACCTTTTACCAAGACAGATTATGAAATAGTTGTAAGACATAAAATAAATTAAGTATTTGAAAGTTAATTTACTTATATGTATAAAGCAGGAAAACTAGTGTCAAGTTGATATACACTAACATCTTTGCTTAGAAAGGCAATTTGCGAATTCAAGCATGACCTACACGTGCGCTATTTAAAATTTCCACCCGTGCAAAGATCATAAAAACTACTCAAATATAGTTATTATATTCCTCCGGTCTAATAAATTCTTGGTTAATTAGCAACTTGCAAGTTTTGCGGTATGCTAGATCCCTGTTGGCGGTTTCCAATGTAGTTATGCGGAACGGGCCGTGAGTGAATGCGGTATGTCATGAAAATAAATAACACTCGCTGCCTGTGAGCGATCATGAAAAGTATTATGTGAAATATTCCGTCAATTACCGATAATAACTGCCGAGTTGCATCGCTGTATAAAACGCGTGCTAAAGGTCCCGAATCTAATCCAAGTTCGGACGGTTATTAAGCTTTTTTGTTAGGAAATTGTCAGTAGCACAGCCCCTGGAAGTATGGAATGTCACTAAATGTAAATATTAAAGCAAGGATCTAGCAATATAAGTCTAGATTTAGTACCTTCGGTGTTCAGGGATGGCAGCGTAGGCGTTTGCACAGGAATAACGAAGATTTAACCGATTCACCTACGCAAATAGAAAAAAAAAACATTTGGGATTGCAAAGTTCTAATATATGGCACAATAACAAGCTAAATCCATATTTCAAAGTCTATACCGAGATAAAATAATTTTATTTGTTCTATGGATCGTTGATACTCCTTCGTTTTTTACTATGTACAGTATAGTCCGCTTATAATGACATCGAAGGGAATTGACAAACACGTCATAATAAGCGGACGTCATACAAAGCGTTTTATAAAATAAAACACCTTTTTTATGTAAATATTATGTAATTAAATATTTCAATAAAGAAACATAGTTATTATATATGTTTATGTACACATACATGTTAAATCAAAATCAAAATTGCACACATTTCCGGTGGTGCTAAAGAATCTGATTTTAGGTTTCGTGACCACAAAGATAAAGGAATGTCGTCTTCTTCATCAAATTCATGTTCTGGTATTTGAATAGGTAAACCGTCGTGGCTTTCAAAGAATCCTGTATGTTTGAAACAGTTATGAATGGTATTTTTGGTACCGAAGGTGTAATGAATCATGTCGGTCATTATAACTGGACATAATTCATTAAAAATGGGTCATAATAAGCGACATGTCACTGTAAGGGAAGTCATTATATGCGACTTTTTATAAAGAATTGGATTGAATTAATGGAATTCATAAATCTTGTAGTCACTTGTCATCGGGTCGTTGAACTACAGTAAGATGTACACCTAGGTATTCATTTGTAACTCTATCACCCACGTCAGTTTTAGAACAATAGGCAATTATAATGCTTCAACTTCACGAATATGCAGGTGTGATTACTCCTGACACAATGTATATATTTTTGCTAAGGATATCAAATATGAATATAAATAAATATTAGGAATAGATAATAATCTATTCCTAATATTTATTTATTTACACTCGATACAATATCACAATTGTATCAAGTAATCAATGGGTGTATTTTTTCTAGGGATATCAAATAATCTATTCCTCATATATTATATACCTTTAATACTTATTTTGACTTTCATTTTCTTCTCAGTATAAATTCCTTAGCTGTTTTTTGAGGAAACATATTTTTATTTTTGGTGAAGTTTCACTTAGTTCAATAGCAACGAAATTTATATCGCTAAAGTGTAAGCGTAAATTTATAGCCATTTTCCCTCGCCATGCACATGATTCATGCTTCTATTGATACATCAGTTGAATCAGCAGCCTCACACGCAGAAGAACTAATCTATTAACAGTTACAAGATCGCACTTAGGTTATATTTAGAGTAAGTGATCCACTGATGATGTCACGCTTTGCAATGGAGTCACAAAACAAAGTAAGCGATTTTGCATGTCTAATTCTAATTATACCACTTTGGTTCGTTGTGTATTAAGTTCAATGCGTACATGCTTTAAGACAATACAACGCTAGAAGGCACTTAACTGCACGGTTCATTAAGCGTCATTATTTTGATGCTGTGAACAAAAAGATTGAGTAAAAAAATATATATGTTCAGATCATATGCCATGATTTTAATATCTGGGTTTAAATTTAGATTTTTTGGACGCAGGTGCTACTGGGACAGGCCTACAGGAGCATTATACTATTAAAAGTAAAATTTTCCGGTCGTTTTTACATGTAAATAATTTCTTACGCCGTTAATCTCTTAAAATTCTAGTTGACAACAGTCAAAAAATTTTTTAGTAACAACTTTTGTGTAATACAGTTTCAAATATGAATCATGTAAGCTTTTCAACATGGTATTGCGTCCTCGCTTTATGTTTACGGAATGACAAGTTGTTGAAAAGTCATGTTCCTTCAAAAAAAATTGTTCCAAGAGTAGTGAGTAATAACTAATAAATTACAAATTGTATACTTTTGGTTACAAATCTTTCGGACATTTGTTTGTTTTTATTTTCAATCTTCGGTAGGGAATGTTTATATTATGAGAACTAGTTTAGTTAACTAGATCTGGGCCGAAGATCGTAATGTTTTATTCAACATAAAACAGGGATTTGTTTTTGTATACATTATGAGCATTTTTATATTCCGATTCTACTTTCCATTCCTTAACACTATTGTAATAAAGTCCAAAATAAAATTGTAAAAACCACTTCATCACAACTGGCGTTTTGTGTATTTCGTACAAAAACTCGTTAACACCTTAAGTGCTGCCATCAGCAATATTACTTTGTGCAGGTGGAGCGAATTCAAGAATAAATTTAACTTTCACAATCAAATCATTAGGTAAAAGTTTCTTCAAAAAGTCCCCATAAAGGAGATCGGTATAATTTTAAAATTAAGTGACAACCACTTAAAAGCAGTAAATGGAGTTTATGGTTTGTGTACGTAGTCGCTTTTTGTTACATAAAACTACGGACGTTTTTGCCTCTCTCTTTCGACGACTTTGCGACGTTTTATTTGCGTGGTAGAGCATCTATTAACACATATTATGCACTTGTCGGAAATATTTACTTCTAATAAAACCATTTACAATGATTTTGTTCTTGTTGCATAATTTTACGGTCATAATATTGTATGTAAATGTTTCCTGAGCGATCTACTTATACTGGAACTGAAGTCTCATGATGTTCAAGCCGTTACACTTGTTTGGTGTAAACAGTAAGTTATTCCTAAGTATCATTATATAGAGAAACGTTTCGACAAATGCCCTTAATATTTCCTACAAAAGAATTATCGTGACAGAAATATTAATTTAAACCGGAGCAATAAAAGGTCTTTTTTGATTTCTATTTGACAAAAACAATTGGCCTACTATTGGTAGGTACATTCTCGTGCAAAATGTGCCATTGACTTCTCTGTATTGCTGTCGACTAATAAGTGGAGGGACTGCGACCGTACATTTACCTAAAACAACGCCTCTGACCCCGATAAAGTGCAAGTACTTTGACATACCCTGCATAAGGGACAGACGACTGCGGAAAACAAGTGTACAAAACATTTCTTCTATTACATTTTTCATTAAAAAAATTTCAGCCCTAAGTGCTTCAACATAATATTTAAATAATACTTCTTTTATTACTATTGATCGTCAATAAATCGCGACATGAAATAGGTGGATACCTAAACAGCAGTGTACAGCACTGCAAAATATAGGAAGCTAACAAATACTATTATTTTAACATTGATTGTTACACTACAAACCAACAGCTACCTGCGATTTGCTAATAACTTGGCCCGATTCCGCTAAGTCCGTGGTAAATGTATACGTCCGGCGATTTGTCGTGGCTCGCCTGACAATAAGTACACGTAAGCTATCGGTGTTCGAGGTACTTAGCGGGTTGGTCGTCTGCCAGCGCAAGGGACAGGCGAGAGCGGCCGATAGTTTAAATCTTTTTTTTTATTCTTTTGGATGATAAAGAACTGCGGTGTATTGATGTTGATTCGGACTTTAGGCGCTAAAAGTAGTTCAAAGACTGGACTGGAAATAAGAATAGTGAATTTCAAAGGTGATGAAGGGAACATATTGAAAATTCTGCATAAAACAATAGTGTAATTAGATAATCTAATAAGAGTTAGATACAACCTCATAAATGTAGGTAACCAGAGAAAAAAGCGAAAAAACGGCGTGTGTATTATTTTCAATACATTTTTACTTAAATGTACTGTAATTTTTCAAGATGTTTTATACACTATTAATATTAACAACAAACCAATTTACAGTCTTTAAAAATACAGAATTTTCTCAGTATTAATTGCAGAAAAAAAACCGTTTGTAAATTGCAGGCTTCCTTCCTTAATCCCACTAACCGTCTTAAGCTATCACGCAGTATTTATTCCATTAAATGGCTCGATACAAGATTATTTCACGCTCCAATTACTAACGACTTTAATACGACTAAACAAACGATTTAGGAAGTCTTTAAAAGCGGGGGATTAATGAAAGTAACACCTAGGACATTTGAAAAGGGAATTTTAATTCAATTCACCATACGAAAAGAAAATTAAACACAACAATATTTTGTATAATAATGTTTTTCATCGATTACTGTTTTTTATCATAAACAATTTCATATTGTTTTGGTGTCCTGGGTGTGTGGTATCTCATTATTTTTGACTTCCTTAGAATTCGTGTATTTATACTATTTGTGGTAATAACTCAGCTATGTAGTATCCGAATTCTATTTTGAAAGTGATCTTGTATATAAATTTATTGCTAATTGTAAACGTTTACTCAAGATTGGATGATTATGTGGCAATGATAGTAAAGTATTATGAGGCATATCGTATCCATAACATCATTATTACGACATGGCGCGCGCACCTTACGCAGTTACGGTACAAGCTTGATGATTAAAATGTAATTATAAGCATGCCTTATAGTATAAGGCTTATACCTTTATCAGCAGTTATGCCGTAACTGCTTTAAAGTATCCTATGGTCGCCAATTTTTTAATGTTTATATTCTCTGATACTCTTACCTCCTCTTTTTTCCCTTTTTATATATTTCATGCGTTATACATTTAATTATAATCCACGTTAACAGCTTCCTCATTTTTATTATATACTTATACCTCATCAGACTCAGACGGTCTCCTTTCAATCAACGTCCACTACCAAAATTAAATTACTTCACTGACAATTTTCACTAGAATCAACTAATCGGTTGAACCTTGAAAACCAATTAACAGGAGCAACAGACTTTCGCATTAATAAGCGTAGAAGAAAAAAATCGCGTGCAGATAATGTTATCTAAATTACAACATAAGTGTATTATAATAATATGGGTGTGGTGTGTAATCACGCTGGCAAGGCGGAGTTTAGTTTTTGTTAGATTTTGCCTTCTTAATGGCCAGCTTTTGTGTTTTTATTTAAATGTAAAGTCATTTATAACCTTGTCTAAATGTTTAAGATATTTAAGTGTTATGTTCTGTAGTTATAATTCAAGTGCTTATGCTGCCGTGAACTCACAATCATTGAGCGTGATTGCAAACCAAAGATTTCTCATGTCAATTAAAAATGACAAGTTCAACTATTTCACATGATTCCAATTGGTTGCTTTGAAGCAAGTGCTATTTTTGAGACTATTTACAAGAAAATGTAGAATTATATTATATTTTTTAAAAGATATACATTTTGTTTATAACTTTTTGTGAGTCAACTGACTTAAATTACTTTTCTTAGCTAAATCGACGGTAAACAACGATACTCTGCGTTACAGACGAACAGTAGCGAGGTTATTCGTCGGTAATCACAGGTCAAACATACGAAACAGACTATTCTGTGGTAAATGTGAATGAACTACAAAAGACGCCGCGAAAGAGTCATTGCCGTGCGAACACAGATCGCAAGATACACTATCAAGGTCGGTGAATCTTTTTTTTAATAATCGCCAGTTTTTACCGGCGTGTGACATAAAAAAAGTGCGCAGGAAAAAATTTAAGTTCTCCAACAAATAGTTTTGATCTCAAGTCGACCGTATTTTTTGTTGGAATACTTCAGAGGAATTAATCTAGTGAACCATAGTAAATAAAGACGTGAAACCTGTTTAAACTAATAAAACATGTATTATGGTGGTAATAATACTGATGAGTGTAGAAAACATTGCATACAGATTAATTCGTAATTAAAAGTGCTATATAAAAATACAATTATTTAGCAACGACTACATTTTTTACATAACACTGGCTAACAGAAGATTCGTTGTAAAAAGAAATAAAAACGAACAAGAAAGCAGTTTTGAGGTGGCAATGGTCGAGCGAAGACGTGATGTTATTGTGAAATGAGTACGTGATGCCTCGCGCTTATAGTAGCCGCATCAGTATTATATGATGTCAATAATCCCTCCCATGAGAACAATAGGTATTGAGGTAATCAGGGCACTCTTTGTTTGCTGTGTGGACATGAAATGAATATGATTGCGGACATCAGAATGTACATTAGCGAGTAGGAAGTAATAAATTCAATATGATTATAGAAACTCATGACACGACAAAAATGGCCTTCCGTTCCACGGTCTTCAAAGTTACTGGAAACGTTATTAAGTTTTATAAATAACTTTGTCGGGATCACACCGCGTTGGAACGAAATTTTCTTAGAAATATTTAAGCAGATAATGTATAGGGGATTAAGATATTACATAAAATAACGTATATATTTTTATATTAAAAACGATCTTATTTATAGAGATGTCTTTAAATATTATACAGATATAACTTTACTTCTTTTAAAGTACCGAAAGTTCGAATAGAAATTTCCATTAACACTCCATTTTGGCTTCGTGGTGATAAACGATCTATGAATATTACATGGCTCGTTGGTAGAAGTTAGAATTAGTCAATCCGGATTCCTGCACACACGTGTTCTGATTTTGTAATAGTCTTTAAGTGACATTACTTGAAATGCAAAATACGTAAACGAAGTGAGAACTAAAGTAAGTTGAAATAAAGCACCTAATCTTTCTTCTGAAATTCTTTATTATAACGCAATTTAAATCACTTTGTTACTCAAATGACAATACAAACATTGATACTGCAAGTCATGCGATACGGCAATGAAGAATTGAAAGTTGTACCAATCAAATCGTTACTATCACTGTGTAAGTACATTGATCGTGAAAACAGTGTGGCGGGTAAAACAAATTGTTTGAACACTGTGAAGAAATTGGTTACAGTACAAACTGCAACCGTAATACATTGTGTAACTGCGTTGCAAGCGATAAAACGAAAGTTAACGTTTCTGTACACGCGTGCGCCGATGGCTATCTTTGGTCTTCCGCAAACTCATAAGGTTTTTTTAAGTTACGTTCATTTGTTATGCTGAGCAGTTTGTAGATTATTCCGTTTAGGGTAAAACGGCTTGGTTATTACGAAACAAAAACATAATATTGATCATTTTATATAGAAATGACTACCACTGCCGGTTATTGTTTTTCTTCTGGTTTTGCACTATCAGTTTGACCACACATGATTGGTAAATCTTTAAAAAAAACTAATATGTATTTCTGATTCCTCTTTGTTTGGATAAGTAAACATATATCTTTTTATTCAAGAATGGTGGTAAACTCCTGTCCTGTTCAAGTATAGGTAATTTCAATAAATTTTCAAAGACTATGCTGCGTCCTCTATCAGCATAACATAAAGAAATAGCTTCACGGTTAATCGCTTTCGGTTGTGTTCCTGTCATTGCCGACATTACTATTAACCTATTCAGCACGTCTCAGGAAATTCAAAGTATGTTTTATTATAAAGATTTTATTAAAACACCATCAACCAAATAACGAACGATTCTAAAATCGTCCATGCATGCAGCCATCAATTAAATGTTTCAAAGTTCCACCGCCTTTCCAAAAGCAACATTAACGAGCCACTTAGAAATGGTTGTGTAACATTTGCAACTTGATAAGGCAAACTCCTGTCAGTCACGTCTTGCCTACAAAAAATACTATTAAATGTTACGACTGGATTCTTTAAGCAATCTCTGATTTAGTGCGTAATTAGGACGAAAATAGTAGTTAATGATTGCAGTGAACATGACTAAAAAGGCGATTGAATTTCTATCAGGTAATGATTTTCGAAGTCAATAACATGGCTTACGGTCTTAAGTTTAATACAGTTAAGCGATGACTGTTTTTAGCAAGAAATAATTATTGGCAAGCAAAAGAAACAAAGTAAATGAACATTTACATGTCAGAGTTTCTAAATGACTTAAATTATTTCTCATTTAAGTGATATCTTTTCTAATTCAATAATTACGCGGAGACACCGCTTTAACGTTTCCTGAAGCAAATACTTTATGAATTAATACGACTAAAACGCAGCTCGAACACGAAATGAAATTGAGGAAACAATTTATTAAACGAAGTTGATCACCTGTCAGAATAATATTTAAAAAATGTACGTGAGTTTACGTGACTATTCATGTTTCCATTGCAAGTTGGCGAGTAATTGCTTTACGGCCAAGGTTACTACGGAGGCCGGCAGTCTAATCCACTTCAACATAATTTGAATAATCAATAACAACTTTCATAGCGACATGCACTTTCATTTCTATTGCTTTAGTTATGTAATTTTCATCGAGGATTTACAAACCCTTATGTCTCCTTTTTTTTCTTATTCTTTATTTATTGAAAAGTCGGAGCATTAATTTCTATTTGATTAACTCAGGATTGTGGCTATTTATTTTCGTTAACAATCCAGAAGTAGCAAAAGCTTAAGTATTTAGGTACCTGCTTTTAGTAAAAAATGTACCAATACTTAAGGCTTTACTACCTATTTGCTGTTTCTCTTAAATGTCATGCGCAACGTCCAAATAAACGGTTGGTTTCTAAGTATTAAATACTGGTCGTATTATGCATGAATAACCAATTGATTTACTTTTCTCTTCGGATGTCGGGTCATCGAACTGAACAGATGTTAATTTCATCCGCTCGTGGCAAACTTAAAAATCTGTGGCGTGAATGCAGTAAAAAACAACGACGGTTTTTTTTTGCTATCAAGTTTGTAACAAACCATGTGAAAACTCTACGTAAGCAGAGTTATTTGTCATGAATGTTTGGAAATGTAACAAAATGGTTAAACAACAGAATTATAATCATGATAACTTTGAGATCAAGGTTTCAATAATTTCAACCTAATGGGTAGTTTGCTTAAATCCAATCATATATTTGGGCTGCCGCAATTTGCCATTAATTTTTTATTTTATCCACATGAAAATATCTTATATATGTTAAAGTAAAGAATTTATTAAAAAAAAGTTTAAAATATAAATATTGAAGTTAAATATTATTGTAAAGATCGCCTAGATACTATGTAGGCTGTGAACTGTGACCTTCTCAGTTGAACTATCAGGTCAGGCAATCCGTTTTGGATTGATTTAGATTTATTAATCGATTTTTTCTCGCAATTGCGTTCGAGACTGCAGTTAAAGAATTCTTAATCTCAAATGAAGAGTCTTATATCTAACCTATCTATAAGGTTACAAACAAAGACAAAGACAAGCAGTAAAAATTATTATTTAATCGCCAAAGGCGATCTTTCGGAGATCAACATGTCTTGGCAAGATTATCTCTAATAGAAATAAACACAGGGTTCAATATCTAATTAATTGTAAAAACTAAAAGCCAATTTCGTCTATTTACATTGATAATGCTTCAGCAATAATACAACTAAGTATTACTCTGGAAATACCATTTTTTGCTTAACAATTTCTATAATGAAGAAAAACTGTTATCAATACGTTTGCCAATATCTTCAAGTGATAACTTATGTTTAAAATTGTCATTCGTTTCACAATAGGGGCGAGGTGATAGCAATAAGTATTTCATTCTGTCGCCGATGGCGTCTTCCGACTGGCTTTCATTCGATAAAAACGTCTGGTCAACCGATACGTGATCGCAGTGAATGGAACCACCACACGTAGCTTAGGCTCCAACAAAGGCATTGAATTGATATTAGATCTATTTATAAACGTTAAAGCATTGAGACTTCCTCTTTCCTTTCCGTAGGTACGCATTCTTGGCTACATGCTTTATGTGAGCTCATATTTTGTAAGACCAAGTAGTTTTGTCTTGTATTACTTTAGGGTTGTTTTGTATACCTTTGCAAACTTAAATGTTTTGTAATTAATTCTTATGATTTAAGTGCGCTTAATATGTTATAAATAATGCGAAAAAACCTTTGAATGTAAAAAAGGGAAAAATAAGTTCACGTTTTGTGTAAAAATAACATCTAGCTTTTTCGTATTAAACCACTTAATTATTTGTTCTTGCAATTATTGTACCGTTGTTAACAACATTGGAATTATTAATACGTACATAAATAATTTCAGTAATTACAATTAATTTCAACCAGCATCCGTTAATGAAATTTAATACCAATGATATATTACCTAGGTGCTGCCGATAATTATCAACAATTAAAACCTTTATTAATGTTTGCGAGGAAGGAAACAGATGATTTCGAAATTCGAATTTCAAATTTGTAAAGTTCACGAGGCAACTCGTTGTTACGTATACGAAAACATTACAACACATGTTTAAGTCAATCAACTCAGCACGCGATCAGACCAATTAGCTCTTCTTGCGAAACCCATAGGCTCGGAATTTAGATGGCGAGTGATGCGTTTGATAATTTGGGGCGGTATCTCGATCTCCATCGGTTTAATCTTTATATAGGTGTAACTTCTTCAGTTTCTTAGAATTGTTATCACTTTTTGGTCAGAATAGAAAGCATCTTTAAAAAAATCAATTAATTATTAAAATAATTATTTATTTAATCTCCGAAAGTAAGGGGTAGTGAAACGAATTGAATGAATTATTGTATAAAAATATAACAAAATAAAACAACCTTGCTGGTAAATATCGGGAATGAGTAGATATGTGTTACTACATACATGGTTGGTTGAGTATATAACATGATTTTTACCTACATATTAAAATCTTTATCATCATCATCATCATCATCAGCCTATCGCCGTCCACTGCTGAACGTAGGCCTCCCCTAGAAAGCGCCAACCATCCCGGTCTTCTGCAGCCCTCATCCATCCGTTACCCGCCACCTTTCTCAAGTCGTCGGACCATCGTGCAAAATCTTTATATTTTAGCTTAAACCTCAATACCTCTTACATAATTTAGGACCGTATATTTTCTCCGGAACTCAAGGCCTTTTAAAGAAAAAAACAAACAATATACCTATGAGAAATCGCAATGCAGAACAACGTGGTTTCATAAATCCCTTTTACAATGTGTTGTTATCGACAGACGTGGTGCAGGTTAAATAGCTGTGTGTAAACACTGGCTGCGACCTTCTGACATAGGAGTGGCTCAAGGTCGAGCTGATTATTACGAGAGATGACGGCAGACTCCGTCCGACTCGTTAATGATCGCAGGTATCGATAGCTAAGGTGTGTTAGCAAAGGTGAACTGGCTTTTCTCAAACATACTTGTACAGCCGATCTGTGGAATGTTGTTAGGTCAAATAAAACATCGTATGAAACATACTGATGTGGTAGGTATTCCGTTTTCCATTTATAATATTCTTTGATGGCAATAGGCGTACCCTCGTGGATGTGGAAACATAGCTTTTCTGCTTTGTCTTCTTCGTCTTCTTCTATGAAGTCATGTTGTAATTTGTATATTAAGATAATGGCAAAAGGCTCGCTACCTGTGACGAGGGACTTGTTAACACAGTTAACAAAACGTTGGGGTAGAAATGCACCTCTGCTTATATCTTCACAGATACACTCAGTGTGTATGGTACAAACCGAATCGGCAACATAGCAGATACATATAGTAACTCGTCTGAAGGCCTGATAACACTTTAAAGGTAGGCTTCGTCTTATTTGTAAATGGACTAAAACGTCCATTTGTAGACACTGATTAACATCTTATACTGGTAACTTTGCTGCAAATAACACTGCATAAGTGACTTTGCACATTTATATAAATATGTATGTAGCTAGATCGTGCCAGAATGTTTCAATGGATCTACTTAACATTGCGCAGAAAATAACGCATTTATCACATCTATAAAGGACAACTTGGTGGCATTAGCAGTGCTCAAGACTTATACTAAAGAATTATGTAGGACAGGTTTGATAGAGAAACAGAATAATCAAACGAAATTGGCTTGGATTATAAACAGCACTCAATCTATTTACCGAAAGATCTTCGCTGAGCAACTTATTACAAAATATGTGAATTGAATCCTTCGGTATTATTTCGAAAACCATGTATGGAAAATTCGGTACATGATGCCATTCAAGAAATAGCTTTTTTCGGTTGATAAAATTTTAAAACTCCCATATATGCGCTTAAAATGGATCAACGAATGTTAATTAATGTAAATTTAATTTTACAGCTTTCATTCCCTTCGAATTTATTTCATGGATCAAATACTTTATTTACATATGTTAAATATATTTTAATCTGGAATTAACTGGAAAAATATATTACAAATGTACATTACGTAAATAAAGGCCGCAAGCTTTCCAGTAATTATTCAATTCATAAATGTTTATATTTCACTGTTCATATTTCAATGAACCAATTATTTCACTGACTTTGTTAAAGCATATTTTACGAGTACAGATGAATAACTGATTGTAAATTTTGTAATAAGCTTGAGTTACTGCATGCCTGTGAATTGTGAAACTGTTGCGAAGTCGGCAAACGGTAGGTACTATAAATGATTTTGTGTCGAAAATGCAACGTACTGGTGTTGTAAACTTGATGCATTAGAACATACATGTAAAGAACCGTGTAATTTTTCCGCATGGAAGCACGTACGAGTTTGCAAAACAAATCAAAATGTGGTAGAGACCCATTGTTTTAAAAACGTATATATTGTAAAACTCGTAGCCAGCTTTTTCAAAAAGTGAGTTTTTTCATAATTGATTAGATTTAAATATTAGATTTATTAAATTGGATTTAAAGATAAATAGTCGTGCGGCATTTGATTAAAAGACTTCAATTGATGTCGATTTTAATAGAAACCAAACTTTAACATTCTGATAGGTAGCGAGTTTCCCTTAACGTTGACAGAATCGTAAAACATTAGTGACCTTCGTGTCTCGATCGTTTCGAATCGAGCGCGTGCTCAACAGAATAGCAATGCATTTTTTTTCCATGCCCATTATTGTGCACGTTACGTTAAAATAACTTAAAATGTTTAAAACAATTTATTATAAGTTTATTTAACATGTATTACATATCTTACAATATTTCTTAAAATATAATAAATAAATAACGCCTAATATTTTCATCATAAAGTCCCCTTTCCTATTCCCAATTGTATTTAATTGTCTATGTATCAAGTTTCATACTCATCACCGTATCCTAGTATGTGTCTTTTTAACATTTAGTTTTAAATATAGCTTTGTTTTTTATTTTATTAAATTGTGTATTAGTTTTTTTTTATCTCATGTCATAAGAGACGTAATATTGTACAGTTACAGAAAACCAATACTTATAGGGGAAATACGTACAAAATGACATATACGGACAAAATGACACAGGCATCATATTTCAAATTCTGCCGTTTCTAGCCCCCCATAGATAACTACATCTCGTGACTCTATCCGGTGATACTAACCTGTGAAAACGTGAACTCGTGCTAGCCTTTAGTTTGGGTGTCATAGCCGACGACAAACATTGGTAAGTTACGAGTTTTTTTTAACTACAGAGAGTTTTGTGTATTAATATTATGTTTTTCATGATATTACCTTGTGTTTACATTTATTACATCCCCTGTGTACTTGTTGTTGCCGTCAGATAGTTTTTTCCGTAAATAATAATTATTTTGCATTTATTGTTGAATTTTGATTTTTTATTACGCTATATGGACAAAATGACATACATACGTAACGGACAAAATGACATAGGTATGTCGTTTTGTCCATAAGGATTCTATGAGCTAATTTTAGGTACCTATTTCTCGTTAATAAGCTGTTAATTTCTTTGCAGATATACCAAAATGCGTAATTATAAGCGTAAGACCGATCATCAATCCTGGAGTGAGGAATTAATGCGTAAAGCTATAGAAGCAGTTCAAAAGCTAAAGCTACTTTTACACCTAATGTGGTAAGAAAATTAGTTGAGCATTTGAAATTACTTAAATCTCGTTTGTTTGGACTGACGCGAACGTCTGTTCAAGAATTAGCTTTTGAGATAGCTGAAAAAATGGTTTTGCTCAAAGATTTAACCCACAAAAATAATAGCTGGACAAGAATGGTTAAAAGGGTTTTTGAGACGAAATAAAGATATTTCTTTACGTAAACCAGAAGCTACTTCAGCTGCCCGTGCTCAGGCTTTTAAACGACATATAATTTTTTAACTTTATAACTTTTGTCGTGTATGTCATTTAGTCCGTATGTGGTATGCCATTTTGTCCATAGCATATGGACAAAATGGATTTCGTTGACCTCAGTTAAATTTAAAAATATTTCTTTTTCCAGTTTGTTTATCTTTCGAGTATCTATCATAATTCAAAGATATGAAACCTAAGATTACTGGTGCATAATATGAATGGGCTGTGATTTACCATTAAAGAGTTATGACCCAAAACCAAAACTATATGTCATTTTGTACGTACTTCCCCTATTATAATCTAAGCAAATTTTATTTAAATAATGAATATAAATACACAATTGTATTAAACACTAATAAGTGCGCTTTTAATGCGGGTAGCTAATTAAATAAGCAAAAACTATTTTCTCCTACATAACTGACTGCGCCATTGTATGGAGTAAGCATTTTCTCAGAATGACAGGTACAATGGACTCAAAGCATTTGTTTGTAAACATTGAACATTCATCAATACACAATGACCTACATTCCTTATGTATTGATCAATGTGATTTTGGGCGTTGTCAGGTTTGAATAGACGATTATAAATTTTGTATTAACAGCATATACAGGTGTATTCAGATCGTGACCGGAATCTATGGCTGATAATAGCTAGGGTGATTACAAACCTCCTAGCGATAAAGAAAATCTCGACACAAAATAAAACCATTGACGGTTGCCATACAAATCACTTATATTTAATAACGATGGTTGTATGCTGCCGAACAGATAGGTGTATTTTTACATTTACGTTTCACGGGTAGTAACTCCTATAATACAGAACCCTACTGTACAATTCCAGCCTTTCATACTGATATTTTAATAACATAGATATAAAAGACATCGACAACGCTCCTATTCGTAATGATAATTGACTTTGCGTCGATTAAATAATCGGAAGTTGTTAGTAGAATTACTTCCGACGCTATAACCGTATCCCTTTGAATGTACTACAATTCAAGGTCGTCTTATATGTTACAAACAGAACTGTAGCTTTAAATTAACCGATTTAATGTGCACGGTATGGTAATAATATTATCAAGATCAAGGCTTTAATTCCTGCGTTAATATTATAACTTCATCGGTTATTCATTAATCTTAGGCATTCAAACTATATTACTACAGTAATTTATTATATTTTATTATAATACTTTAACCTTCTATATATATAGTTATGCTTGACCCATTGGAATATTACAATATTTTTTGGAATATTAAAATATTTTTACGAGTTTTGATCGTCTCTGACTCAAGCCTACCTTCAATTGATACAGCTAAACTAAATTCATTACAGATTTTATAGGACAAATCAGATTTTTATTTTGGTGTCCATCGCTACTTTGTTGGTGAAAATAACCTTTTAGTGCTATCAAAATTCGATAGCAATGATGATAATAGCCGAAACTAGACCACGCTATTAGTCGAGAATACAAAGATGTGGTTAAGTATGAAAACCTGAAGAAAAAATAAGGGTTCAAAATAAAGGCATAACACTGCATTTAAACTTCAAAAAAGTAGAATTAAATTGTTTTCAAAGAACAACAATTGCAACCTCCTGTTAGCTTAAAACACAAAGGCACGTTGGAAATAACGACGCTTTTTAAATTATCTTTAATAGAAAGTTTGTGTCAGTAAATTGCTTGTACCTGCGTTCGTCGATTACCGACAAACCCTCAATCACACGTTTCGCAACGTATCGGAATGTGGATATTCCATATGATAATGTCGTGATACTTGTTTTATGATTTCGGTTGAACAGGTTGTGTTTTAAAGTAAATTTTTGGCTTTAAGTGTATAACGTCTTTTTGGAACATTTTATTTTAGTTCATATTATTTCCATTGTTTTCAAAATCTTAAAACTGTACTTATTAAAAGACATATGTTCTGAGCGCACCCAAATCTAGTAGCAAGTTTAACCACGACCCCACTGCATCGAAATCACTTATTTGTTTACAGCTTGAAGCTTATAACGCGTTATAAATGTATAACAGGAGGTTGAACAGTGTAAATCAACACGACAACATTGAAGTTTGTGAGTAAAATTAATTTTCCGAACAATATTAACCACAATACAGGAAACACACGGCAATATAGCACGCGAATGGTAATTTCCTCGCCACAAATGGAACGGTGACATGAACAGCAAGTTGCGACCACCAGCCTTGCTCACAATGTAGATAAAAACTTGCATTAACTTTTGATTGGGTTGGAAAATTGTGCTTTTCTATGATCTTTTGTTTAACTCGTAAAACAGATATTCTGTTGTAAGCCACACTCTAAATTTGCAATTGGATAAAATAATAAATTTAAACTAGAGGAAGACAAAGATGGAAAAAATTTTACGTGAGTAAAAAGTACAGTTTAGCAGTAAATACTTCCTCAATGTAGACCAAGTGAGAGTAGCTAAAGAACAAGGTGCTAAGGTAGGCTGTGATGAATTTACACTACCACTGATTGATGATGGTGATACTACGACAAAATAAGAGGAGGGAATTATTAACATACTTAACACAATTTTATACCCTATTAAATGAGAAATATTATAGGAGTTTAAATAATACTATCAACTAATATTGTATAACATCAAATATACGGACTTATCATTCATATCTTTTAAAGCACCCACAGCATCATCATAGCAATTAAAAACAATAGAAGATTAAAGTACGCTCGGCTCCCTAATGAAAAATCCGACACAAAAGCCATTGTTCCGAATCAAAGCCCTGTTTTTATCTCCGAGCCAAATGAGTAGCAACTAGCACCATCGTAACTGTCGACCTTGACTCCGTATTTATAATTGCTCGTAACTGCATCCCACGAGCTTATTTCATACTTGTGTACGGAGACCGTTGATGAATGATAGCGTTTACGTCCCAGCGTAACGGCAAACAGTTAATGAGCGTTGTTCAGACTCTT
Source organism: Cephonodes hylas (assembly GCA_030295005.1). NCBI lineage: Eukaryota > Metazoa > Arthropoda > Insecta > Lepidoptera > Sphingidae > Cephonodes > Cephonodes hylas. The sequence goes on along the minus strand of AP025374.1, from coordinate 6,882,894 downwards.
CCTAATGACGTATAGACAGTTCTTCATAGTGTAAGTTGTTACTGCGAACTTATCAACGAAAAATCATGCGAAGTTAACATTGCAGTTGAAATTATTTAATTCTCCTCAAAATTTCCCTTTGATTACTCGTCTTTTGCTGTTATCATTTCGTGTTTTATCATTCCATTTTGCACAATTTTCGATTTCATACTTTCCGTGGTTGTATAAAACGGTTATTTAATGTTTTATTTTATAACGATATCTATTATCTCGCTCTGCGGCTTCCTGGGACGTGACCGAATCATTTGCAGTGATTAAAATTTGCTTGAAGTAATCTACCCGCCACGGACTTAAATGCAAGAGCCTTATGTAATAGAATTAAGGTCAATGGTTACGTAAATATTATATTTTTAATTGCTTAAATGTAATAAAATTAAGAAAAACAAAAAATAAATACGATTTTTGGTAACAAAACAATAAATAATACAATTTTTGGTAATTAATGCAGTAAACTTTCAATCTGCAATTTATATCGCCAACACAAATTTTATTACTACTAGTACTTTCATTTGTTTGTTGGGTTGTTTTTATGATGGATTGAATGGCACATTATATAAAAGGGCGTCGCTTTATTAGGTTTTGTAAGTATCAGAAACTTTAAGATCATAAACTTATTCAAGAATTGAGAATTTGGTAAACAATATTTTAATGTCTGCTTTTGCCGTTTAAAAGCAGCCTTTTACAGTTTATTCACCGCGCAAAAATATTTGCTACAACTTTAATGATCCTATAAATCATATTTTTATCGCACTTTGATCTTCTTTCGTTTTTACTTTAACAGTTTGAACAAGGAATTCATAAAAAGCTTCTGGCAATTTCAAATAGTTTTTGTCTTGAATCGCCTACACTTAATTTCTGCGCGACCCAATCGCTTTCGTCGACTTATACAAATGGTTTCCTCTTTGTTGTATAGTCTTTGGGCTGTTTTATACCCGGCGTCGAACACAATCCAACAAAATTACGCCACCAAGCGACGCGAACATTACTATTGTGGACTTAACTTTTTGGAACATCAAACAATGTCTATATTTATAGTCAGTAGACACATTTAAAATATGTTCAATCATTTCGAAAAGATCCATGTTACTTCTTGCGCAATATACATATAATACTGTTTATTGATATTATAGAACAATTTAAGTTATGATACACGTGCTGCTAAATTCCACATAGTAGTTATTTTCTTATTGATTCCCCCAATGTGATACACTATGTGTATAAAAACAGGTGTACACGAATAATTTATAGGCAGTAAAATAATATTTTACAATGTCGCCCTCAACCTTCCATTAAAAAGTAACGGTTCTTTTTCTAACAGCTGTATGCGATTGGCTATAAAATGTAGGGCAGTTTTTAAGTCGTCTAAGAAGAAGCTTCTATGAATGTATTCCAGGACATAGGATTTAGTATCCAAACATTCCATTTACAAAAAAAAGGACAGGTCTCACAAAAATAGTACGGTATTTTTATATGAGTGGCGACATCAACCGGGCATCGTTAGTACTGTGATAAAGCCGACACAGAATCCGATTTGAAGAGATTTGCACCGCTTCTAACACGCTGTCAATGCCTCGTGAACGAGAGCCGACGATAACCGATCGCTGTCAGCAAAGCTTGTCTGCCACCGTATAAAAACGTAAACAAATAAAGTAAAAACTAACTGTAGGTTTTTTAGCATTGAACACAAAGATTTTTTTAGTTCGTATTGAAAGTTTCTTGTCATCTCCGAAGACTTGTTTCGCATTTTCTATCGAAGGACGATTAATAGACACTATTTACTTTATGTATTAGACTTTAATAAAACTTCATGTTTGATTTCTTTTGCTACATTATTTAAAGTAAAGTAATGATACAATTGTCAATAAACCCTTGGAAAGTGACGTATCTCTTAATAACTAGGTGGGCATCATCGTCATTATCATCATCAACAGCCCTTAATTCGTCCACTGCTGGACATAGGTCTCTCTTATAGCACACCACTGGGCTCGATCTTCGGCTCTGAGACGGGCATAGTTGGGTGAATTGTTGAGGAAATTTCTTAATAGTTGCTCTCAAATGAATATTGGAACGCAATTCAGATAATAAAGACAGGATAAAGCTTTGTTGCTTAACAAGAATGCCTAGAATTTTTTTCTCTAATAAATTGTTTTTCCGATACATCGCCAAGCACTCGACTCTAACAAACGGTCCAACAATTTGGACGTGATCGAGTGTCAGTCGTGTTCGTCAATCGGTGACAGTTTTTTGTACAGCCGAGTGTCGCTTTACGTAGTCATTCGTTTACGCTCTTGTTGCTTTTTGTAGATCAAAAGATTTTTTGTCATTTATACAAGTTTGATACAGGGTATATGTGAAGATAGTTACCACCATACATTTGGTTGCTCAAATTAAAACGTAAAACCAACTTTTCGTAGCTATTTTTGTTCTAGTGTGCATTTAAATATTATCGATAATATATTGTTATGTACATTTGCGTCTATTGTATCGATAAGGTTACAGCAAATCCTAGTATTCAAATGGCTAAAACTCAATTCAACAAATATGTTAATTTGTGAGCAATAAATCAGCCTAACAATTAATGTGGGTGGAGGTCAATTAAATAGCTAATCGGTTAGTTCATAATTGACACCACACCGATAATTTCTGCATTACAAATGATACTATTAACATTTCTAGTATTCCAAATATAATGATTGATTATTACAAAATTGTGGCTCAGTAGATAAATCATATTTGTAATCATACGTCCCCGCTGCTGGGCACGGACCTTTTTTACAACTGTGCGGGTTTTAGTCCACCATGCTGACTTAATGCGGCTTGGCGGACTATATTCGTAATAATCGGCCCTAACAATGGATGGCAGATATAACCGTGTTTCATCCCAGATTTCATGAAAAAATACTTTTGCCGTATTTCGCCTCGAGTAATAATAAATAAGAAAGGTTAATGTCTTGTACTAGATTTTTCTACGAGACGACTGAACAAACATACGTTGAAAGAAGTGAACCGCATTGGTTGTTTAAAGCAGTAGCACGTTTAGTATGTGTGTCAAACATCGGAATGTATAGGAGGGGCGCATGCCGTGAGGTACCTACTGATAGGGCTCTCACCAGAACAAATTTTAAAGCTTTTTAAAATGGTCTAAAAATTTAAAAGGTTCATAATTTGTAAAGAGTAATGAATCCAGGTGAAAACGGTATGTCAGAACCTATAGTCGAGAGACTTAATGTCATGTTTTATTCGATGCAACAGATTCGACAGCGGCAGGCACAGAATTAATACTAACAAAATCAGCGATACAAATCACGGAATATTTGCATATACTATCACGTAACATGCATTCACAACTTACATTCACAAAGTTTCTTTGCTAACTCATAAGTCGTTTTGTTAACATTAAGAAGTGACAACCCTACTGCCCGCACACGACCGCTCTCGGTGCGACACTTGGGACAATGACTTAAGTTATTTGAGGTTCATAATATTTAGGATACATTTAATCAGTTAATCGCCTAAACGTGAACTAATATTTTAAAATTTCAAGTCGTAAGCTAATGCAATACTACATAAATTAGGGTAATTAAAATAAAACATGGCTTTAAGACTTTTAAATGTGATTTTACTGTTGTAATTACGTAACATGTATTAATGAAAATTTAAAGCAACGTTTCAATTGAACAGTCAGAATTTCAATAAAATAAACTGGTAAAATGGTTGTGAACGTAGGGCATAAATATTGATAACATAAACTAAACTGACCGTTAAACATTTTAAATTGTAATGTAGGTACTTATTAGATATTTGCAGTTGAATTACTTGTCTGTATAGAAATTAGAAAACAAATACAACTGTTTTTTAAGGATACCATTTGCTTTATGTCTCTACAGTTTTAAACATACAAAGGTTTTTTCGAACATTGCCACACACTAAATAAAACCAGCCGTGAGTGCTTTTACTAATTACAGCACAAACACCCAGGCCGGTCCAATATTTGTCACACAAACAAACACTAGTCGGAGAGTATATCAAACTTTCTAGGACCGTAAACACAAAATTCTGGGTCATTATTACCGTCGTTTTCATCGTCAGCTGTGTATTTATTTGTCTGCTCTATTTCATGAAGCTCAATATGAGAGGTGATAGTGCCAAGTGAGTCGTAATAAGCCTACATTGTTTTGGAAATAAAAAGTATTAGCTTCAACCAACCATCGTGGTGAAACCTTAACACCTAAGAGTTCTTAGGAATTTCTTAGGTGTGTAGTCTAAGGACTAAACCCTCTTAATTGTAATAGCCTAAGATCCCACCACGAAATTACTACATACATTATGACGTGAGTCAAACACACATTTTTACATTCGTGTATGAATTGGAGAATACACTGATATACCGCAGCCAGTCAAAATATGCCCGCAAGTAATTTTAATTAAATTAATAAAAATTAATTTTTGGAATAAAATTTCATGCACTTCGTTTTTAAATAAAATATAATCCACGTCATAGCTATGCATGTAAAGAATTCTAAAATCCATAGGTGCCGTTCCACACTCAGCCGCAACTACCCCGCAGCCAGGTGCAAACAGGTAACATTATGGAGTTTTTTTACACTCATAACGTACTCGGCTGATTTTGGTATCAAATTAAAGCTGATTTTTTTTCTAATATTATGATATACGTCTGCCTGCGAAATAAGAGCCGCAAATTAGCGGTGCCATCTGTTAAAAACGCGAGATAACCGGGATAAAGTGTTCTCAGCTGGCACATTTAATAATATTTATTTCAAAAAATAAGTCGGATTCCTTCAAAATAAAAATTGCACGTTATCAAGTATATGTTTTTCTTATATTTAAATGTTTTTAACTAACTTTTTGCTCGGGGATATGTTCAATTCAGTCAATTTTTTTTTCATTGCATATATTATAAATTTAACAGAATTTTGAGCCTCGAAAATGACTCTAAAATGAATGTGTCAACCTTAGCTCAGTTATCTTGTTGTGTATTCACATTGAATTATCACTTCCTTTAACAATGAAGAAAAATATCGTGTTGAAACCGGTTCACCTAAAAGTTCGTATGAATTTCTTAGGTGTGTAGTCGGCCAACCCGCACTAGGCCAGCGTGATGGACTACGGCGTAAAAACCCTCTCAAATGGTAAAGGAGACCCGTGCCCAGCAGTGGGACGTGTTTGGGTTGATGATGAATAAGTTTTAGCGTCATCTGGGCAAAAACAGTATTTTTCGAACCCATTAGAATTGATGAAAGACCCATCGTACAAATATGTAAATTACCAATTATTTTAGGAAATATTGTTATCTAAAAAGTTAATTAAGAACATTTAAAGATTTTTGCGTAAATTTTGATAAGTAACAAAATAACTGAGCTAAGGTTGACACAAATTCATTTTAGAGTCATTTTCGAGGCTCAAAATGCTGTTAAATTTATAATATATGCAATGAAAAAAAAATTGACTGAATTGAACTTATCCCCGAACAAAAAGTTAGTTAAAAACATTTAAATGAAAGAAAAACATATACTTGATAACGTGCAATTTTTATTTTGAAGGAATCCGACTTATTTTTTGAAATAAATATTATTAAATGTGCCGTCTGAGAACACTTTATCCCGGTTATCTCGCGTTTTTAACAGATGGCACCGCTAATTTGCGGCTATTATTTCGCAGGCAGACATATATCATCATATTAGAAAAAAAATCAGCTTTAATTTGATACCAAAATCATCCGAGTACGTTATGAGTGTAAAAAAACTCCATAATGTTACCTATTTGCACCTGGCTGCGGGGTAGTTGCGGCTGAGTGTGGAACGGCACCTATGGATTTTAGAATTCTTTACATGCATAGCTATGACGTGGATTATATTTTATTTAAAAACGAAGTGCATGAAATTTTAATCCAAAAATTAATTTTTATTAATTTAATTAAAATTACTTGCGGGCATATTTTGACTGGCTGCGGTATATCAGTGTATTCTCCTATTCATACACGAATGTAAAAATGTGTGTTTGACTCACGTCATAATGTATGTAGTAATTTCGTGGTGGGATCTTAGGCTATAAAGGAGGTCCGTGCCCACCAGTGGGACGTATATTATGGAGTTATGGTGATGCAAAAGTTTTGTGTATTCAAAATTTTCTCGTAGAAGCCAAATTTAAATAAGTATCGACTTAAATCGTCTCTAAGATATTGAAGGTTTTTAATATTGCAATTGTTACCTCTCTGGAAATCAAATTTAATTTAATTATATCCATACAAGAATATAATACATTGTCTGAATACACGTTTTTATTATAGGACCAAATATACATTGTATAACGTGTGCCTTGTACACGCTTTTTTATATTCTATCTGCGATTTAATGCGTTGGCATACGACTCAATACAAAATTAAATACCTTTAAATTACACTGAATAGTTTATGCACTCTAAATAAATTATAATTAATTAATTCCGGTAAGTAAGCGTACATAGTATTGCCGAAGAACAATAACCAACCAAAAAATTCAAATCAGAGGATAGGAGGACATTTTGAAAAAAATACGGAATGGCTTAGTAAACGTCTTAGGCTTTCGGATTAACGATATAGAAATATTTAATACATTAGTTTAAGTTTACAAACTCGATCTCCAACGGAGAATCAATTGAATTCTTTTGACTGATTCTCATATTACGTACCTTCGAAACTGAGTTTATACCAATTAACACTAATATACAAACAGACTATCATATTTGCTTCGGTTGCACATTAACATAATTGCGAACAAATGTAATTAATTGTGTATTCATATAACCCAAGGCATCATTAATTAAAGCAAATCTAAATTTCAAACATAATTTGCAAATAGAGTAAATTTTACGACACATCAAATCTCTCTATTAAATTCAATATAGTAAGTGGGTTAATACCCCTACTACGTGTGTCGGTAGTCGACGCGCCACTACAGCGCTAAGTGTTTACTCACGGTCGGAAACCATATTTACCGCGTTTTATTGCACGCGAGAAAACAGTAAAATTTATATTGGCCTTTTGTAGGCTCGCGGAATTTAGCTAGCGGTATTTAACATCAAAGGTAACGGAATACTTAACTATAGGCAAAACGAATCAATAGACTTTTTAAGGTGGCGAATGTATGGTGATATTATCAAAGAAAAGTAGTGTTAGTCGTGCCAAATCCGTTAAGGAAAGTAGTTTTGTATGCTTTGGCTAGAATACCTGCTAATATCTAGTATAAAAGTTAATAATATGAATGCGTATATGCACACAGTGGGTCTAGTAAGATAAGTTCTCATACTTGCTATTTGTATGAATACCATACAATGTAACAACATTTAAAATTAGGTCATTATGTATCTCGCCCTGGATGGGCCATCCAAAATATTGGGAGCTCTAATTTCACCGGACGTCCCTCGAGTGACAATCAAAACTCGGTTGACGGTAATTAAATTCGCCATTGGCTATGACAGTTACGGAGAGGCCTATATCGGCGACGCACAATTGGAACCAACATTTGATAATAAATTAATTACATAATATGTCCTATACAAGTAAGAATATTTAAAAGCGCTGATTTTTTTGTTTGACTTTAACGCATTAACCTACTGACTTGTTATTTGATGTGTAAATTAGGTCAAATATTAGGGAAAAAGACGTACACTGATATATTATGTGCTTTGTTTAAGATAATCCATTTGATAAGCTGAGAAGCTTTGATTAACCTTAAATGTTAAATATAGGAAATGTAGATTTAATCCGTAATTTTAAAGGTAAATAAGTTGAATTAGTACTGTATAACACAGGTTTTCGTCTGTTTTTTAGTTACGCGGTATCTCAGAAGTAAAATTTCGAGTGATCGATCATCGAGGCTCAAAATATCAAAAATTTCGTGCTGCCATAAAATACGGTTTGTGTTTGGCCTTGCACCTTTGAGGTCACGTTAGTTATTTCACAAAAGTAAATGGAGAAAAATATTCGAACCAACAGTTATTAAGAGTTAAATTAATCGATTACTCGTTCAATTGGTCATGTTGCGAGCTGATAGTTATGGAGCGGTTGAGCGAGTTCAATTATCTTTGTTATTACCAATGTTCCTTGTCTAATGTGATTCATACTAGCTAACTTGAGGTAGATATTGTTTAATCCACTGACCATTTGTATCCTGATTCGGCGATAACTAGTTAATTTATTGAGTACTTAGTAAACAGCGTGAAATGGGGTAGGAACTATTAATTTAAGCAATTAAATGTGCATTATATCTGGAGTTTAGTTTATAGTTGTTATATACGCGCTTGCTTCATCAATAAATTAAATTATTTATGACGAAAATATTTTAGCAACGACTTCGCTTTTTAATGTATCTACTTTTTCTCACACAGCTCCAACCTGAACACTTCCGGCAACGTATATGCAAATAGTGATGATCGTTTGAGTTATAAAGATTACTTTAAGAGCTTGCGGTATACTCTTTAAATACTTCTCCAAACATCCATTGACGTAACGGTAATTAACACATAAGTACAGGCCGGAAAGTATTGGCAGCTAACCGTGAAGAAGCCCGTGGTAGTGGTAAAATCAAACCACTGATTAGGAATGAGCGTATGTGCGGCCAGTCGGATCATTATAACGCTATGCCGGCGCGCAACTGACGATTACATGGCTATTGACGGAGACTAATGGTAGGAAAGCGTTTACAGAGCTTTTAGTTTCCACATAACACGTTGTGGGAGTGTTAGCGGTTGTTTAGCAAAGGTTTCACTTTGAATATATGTAATTTTAATTTTTATCGTGTTATATTCATAATTTAGGATTTCATTACAGGTCTGAGTATCAGTAAATTGAAACCAATTTGCTTCTTATAGTGGTTGATAGACAGTATATATTTTACCTTCATAAATCATGGGTGTTTAAATGTGTTTAACAGGTTCTTAACCAAACAATATATGTTTACATAGTGAATTCATTGATATATTATATTAGTGTAGATTCTAAGTCAATACTCATATTATAATACTATTACTAGTAATTTTTACCTACCATAATCATATAATTACATACTTAATTATTAGGCATATTACGCAAGATATGTAAAATAAAATTATATTATTGAATTCAAGCGAAGCGGTATCAGAGTGATGAATAAAAAGAAATAATTGTTGTCTAATAACGTTACTTTCTCTCATGCAATAATCGATAGCACGTACATAAAGAAAGTATAATGAGCATGTCATAACAGTTATGTCAGACAATGTCATTGTGTAATTACTGTTGCAATGTGTGATGAGTTTCGTAATCAAGACACATGCACTCGATAACGCGGAAAATACGATACGTCTGATACCAGCCCTTATTTGTACCACTACTATTGGGCACGAGACTTTTTTAATATTGTAATTTATCCAATAGTAAATCTTGTTAGCCTTCATCAAGTCATTTTAGTCGCCACATCAGTTTACATCAGGCTGCGGTAAGGATTTTATTAGTATAAAAAAGTAATCAATCATTACTGGAAAATCACTGAAGTAATTTTTAAAGGACGTTTTCCTGGAACATTAAAATGTCTAATAGTTTAACTGCTAACATGGAAATTACAGAGACTTAATAACAGGAAGATTAAATAAAAGAGTATATAGTTTCTTACAAGCCTATAAATAGTATCCACGTGGCATCTCTATTCATAAAAGTTAACGCTCCGACGACGAAGACGACGTCCGCCTTTATATTCAAAGTATAATAATTACATCCTCCATACATTTAGTATGTATTTATAAATTTAAAAATGATTCATAACATCTGCCGTTGATGTTTTTTTTCATAGGAATCGTAAATTTGAAAATTACTTTGCATATCAGCTTAATTGTTTTTGCTCATTAAACATGTTTTAAATGTGAGAATTTTGAAGAATAATTGTTGCGGCAATTTTAGTTTATTGTCCAGGTAGGCATGTAAAAAATGATAGACATATCAAAGCTCTTGTTTCATAAAAAAAAATATGTTTTCTTTGGGAATGAGGAAGGAGTTTATTTACTTTGGGTGTTCTTATTGCTTCTTTTTCTAAAGCAATAGAATTTTTCAAAAATTTACATGCTGAAAAATTAAAAAATAGGACTCTTGTTTCTAAAACAATAAATCTTGAAATATTCTGTAATTCACGTTGATCGCACAAAACGATAAGCTAAAGGCAAACAGAAGAACATCTGAGTATACACTCTTAAGATTTTCTCGAAGTTTTAGAGCACTTGGCGCGACCTCGATGTGTGGTCGTTATTGAGATATGATACTTGTAACAGCCGCTAATGATACTAAGTGCTCATTTCCTCTATTAACTCATAAAACAAGTGACAATAATATTGTCGTACTAAGTGCCCTTATGACTCATTCAGAAGCATGTAGGCACAAGTACGAAGAAAAAAATAAGTTTATTTTTTTATATAATTTAAACATTGACATTATGAAACGCAGTTTAGTTTCTTCGCTATTTGTTATCTTTGAATGCATTAGTAATAAAAAAAATGTTTTCCCGTACCGGGAATCGAACCCGAGCCTCCTGGGTGAAAGCCAGGTATCCTAGCCACTAGACCATACGGGATGGTGAGTGAGACGGCGTAATAAACGTATACAACAGACATGTAGAGCGAAAATTTTTAAATCCAATGTTTGTTACTAATATCATACCTACAGCTGAAATTGACAGGAACCTTGTGCTGAAATATTAATAACAAGAAAATTCAATAAATAGCAATACTATAAAAGCGATGAACGTATTACATACAATCAACTATTTACAAATTACTATAGGTATCAACCCTTAAAAAATAAGTGGTTACGAATGTATTTTATCATGCTTTACAATAACTTTTTAATTGAATCGCCAATTTATATCCCTTCGGAAATGAAATTAAGCTGTCCTGCTATTGCTCTAATTTACATAAAACACTAAAATTGAAGACCGAGTGAAAATCCGCAAACCACACCAATATCTAAACCATAAACTTTTTAGTACCCATTTCTCGGACCTCATTTGGTCGCGCTGGACTTCTATGAAACGACCCTCAATATACATTTAGGGCCATTAAGTTCAATCAGTGAGGATGCCCTTATTGGGAGGACAGTTACCTCGAGCCAAGGTCGATGATCGCGATGCTAACTGTAGAAGGACATGCAGCTGTGTCCACACATACTTAGGCATTGAATGGTCGGGTCACATCCTTTTTAAGTTTAAGCCGTCTTGGGAAATAAAAGATTTTTTTACGAATAAAATTATACTAACTAATTAATTTTTACATATTTTTTTCTTGACATTTGATGGAGCAATTAAGTTATTGTAGTATGCATAATATGTATGTAAAGTAAAATACGCGTTGTGTTACATAATATAGTAATTAATCCTACTTTTTTGACCGACAGTGACAAGGCAGGTTGCAACAATTTATTATTTGTAAGGTAACTGATAAGATTTGTCAATATTATTACGGACGCATTACTCCGATTTTAAAAAGATGAAAATACACATAACTACAAAGCAAACAAATTTTAGACATCTTTTTTTATGCCAAAAAAGATATCTGAAATTTGTTTATTATGTACAAAAAATATGCCCCGGGTGAGGATCGAACTCACGACCTTAAGATTATGAGACTTACGCGCTGCCTACTGCGCCACCGAGGCCTGTGTGCGATGTGGCTAAAATAAAGTATTATTTTTTATTTTAAATGCAAATCTAACTTCGCTCTTTCTTATTAACATAATGTAGCTCAATTGTTTTTGAATAATGACAAAGTATTTTTGTTATTTTTTTAAAACAACTTTTAAAAACGTTAAATACTTGTTTGCGTGGTTGTGACTTATATTCGTCAGATAGGTTTTTACTAGTATTCTTAGTTAGATATGCTTTAGTTGTTTAGTTTATATTAGAATATCAAATTAATAACAGAACATCTGACGGTCGAAGTAGAGTGACGTTTGGCAAGGAGTGGCAATTCCTCAACATTCGCTATTACGAACTAATACAGATAGGTATAACACTAGCATGTCACTATAGGGAAAACACTGTCAGAGCTGCCGCAAAAACCTTATCACCAGAGAAATTTCATCGCCTTTTTGTCACGAAAGTTAATATCGTTGTTGTTATAAACATAAAAGAGCGTTATTAATTAAAATTATGATAAAAATGTTATAGGTGCAACGCACAACATTTATCGGTTTTCTGGCTTAACATTCCATTACACGTAAAAACTAAATATAATATACAATTTTTGAATTAGAAAGTGATAACTGTTTTTCGGTTGTAAAGCAGCTGTTGTTTAAAGGCGTGGAGCATGCCAATATATATTACCTAAGGCTACAAGCAACCAAAAATAAAATCTGACGATGCGATACTTAAAATCGATCGTCGATTTAATACAAACTATTTAGAAATGTATTTTATCTCTCTAAGAGGTATTTAGAATCATTTTTAAATTTCATCGTTATGTGATGATAAATGTCATCGTCACAGAAGCACAGTTAAATTAAAATTTAAAGAGCGGGTAAAAGACAGCTACAAATTTATTATGAAATGTTTAAGCGATCGCTTTCTATGACGGGCGTGTACCTAAAGATGGGTTCCCTGTGTCATCGATTCGTTTTCGAGGCTCCGGTGAAAGCGAGATTATGTCATCGATGCTACCTACCCATTATGTTGCAGTTAAACTATTGGCACTGCATTTATATTACAAACGTATTAGGAATTTGTAGCTTCAGCTTTGATTTCAATAAGAAATACATGCACATTGCACATCCTCAGGAACTTTACATTTTCCCTTGATAAAAGTAGCCAATGTTTTTCCAATGGCTCCATCTATGTCTATTAACTCCTTCTTCCAGCAGTAATAAAACTTAAAAGTGCATCAAAACCATTCCTCTAGTAATCTAGTAGTACCTAAATTTTAAGTACTTAGTCAAAGAAAAAACCTCTTCCACTTCATATCTTTTTTAAATCTAAATAATTTTGCAAGTAAGCATGGACTGAGTTTAACTTTCACAACTGTGAACCTGTACTCAAGATTGGGACGAATATGGTTTGGTATCAACTTAGATATGTAGATAACTCGCGGAACAAGTGAGACCTGTACGATTTTTTTATCTTCTTCTATTAATTTTATCTATACTTTTTATTAAGTTTTAGTGAAAAAGCAGTGATGGCCTCGAGGTTTGGGCGCGTGGTCGAGAATCTCGACGATCGCGGGTTCGAACCCCAGGCACACACCTCTGACTTTTCGAAGTTATGTGTGTTTTCACATTGAATTATCACTTGCTTTAACGGTGCAGGAAAACATCGTGATGAAACCAGCACACCTAAAAGTTCTTAGGAATTTCTGAGGAATAGGTGTGTAGTCCGCCTACCCGCACTAGGCCAGCGTGGTGGACTGTGGCCTAAAACCCTCTCAATGGTAGAGGAGACCCGTGCCCAGCAGTGGGCGTATATGGGTTGATGATGAAGAAGAAGAAGAAGAAGTTTTAGTACATAAATATGAGATGTAAGTACATGAGAAAATACTCAATGAATATCTTTCGCCTAATTGCGCCAAGTTTATGAAGACGGGAAGACGAATAACAAAATGTTCGAAAATAAGATTGACTTATCAGTCAGTCTTGGCAGTTTATACATTAGCGTACCGCCAGTGATCACTGCGACAAACAAATGACGAATGCAATAACCGTGAACACAGGTACAGTGTCCAGTAGAAAATCCGCGAGTCCTATACTTTCGCGACTTTCACTGTGGCCCGACACGCTGCGCCGGCGCACCTATCGACCCAAACTAATGGACACCACACAATAGACGCTTTGATTATTACAACACGACTATTCAAAGCACCTACTTAAACGGCTTGTCAACTTGGTACTCGGGACAGGAAGACTTGTACCTACAAACTTTTATGACAGTGCACGATTGAAACAGTCACGAGGACTTAATTGCTCATGCATTTTAATAGTCCCATTGGTTATATAGTTAGTCATTTCTATGTGTTAGGAATTTAGCGCATTTAAAGGATTGCTAAGGTATATATAGAGATAGACTGAATAACATCAGCGTTTACACCAAAGCAACTATTTATTCTTCATTCTTATAAATATTCAATTTCTAAATGCAGTAACGATAAAACTAAGAAGAAAAATAAATTCGTTGAATAAACTCGGCATCAATTATCCGTGTCTAAATAAAAATGAAAAATTCGACGACATTTTTTTCCTGACCGTCTTCATGGAAGGTCGCATATTTATAGATTCGTGGTCATGGTGAGACAAAAGTCGGATTAATTGTATAAGTTAAATCAATTGCTTATGTTGCGTTAGTCTAGCAGCACCGGGTTTATTCCCAGATCAAATAGTGCTATTGTTTTTTTATTAACAGCATGTTTTGAAATTACAAAAGGCCCAAAAACACATTTGGCATAAAATCACTTTGAAAACCTTTTCGTGATAAAGGTGTGAATGAATGTGTTCGGATTATGGTTATAATAGTATTGCAACAAAGATTATAATGCCCCAAGCTTCCACTGAAACAATAAGTATCGTGTAATATGCGTGCTTTCGCTTTCATTTCACTTTTATAATGTTTGCCGAAGCAATTATTCTGTACAATAATAATTTATTTTTTAATTTACCCAGTGTTACGGCCACTTAACACCCTATATTTGTTAACACATTAGGTAATTGGATAATTACCGTGACGGACATTTCTATGGGGTGTTAAAATGGCGCATGCTACAGTTGTGTTAAAGTTTAATCATGAATTAGTATTTTATTGCTATTACATTTTGTTACTTATATTTTTATTACTTTTGTCCAACAGTAACGTCTTAATTACTCTATCAATTATTTCAATAAATTATTTTGTGTCCAATCAATCTTGAGACACCATCATACTAACTGTTTAAGACTATCTTATGACACATAATCTCATCTGTCTTTAAAAATCCATACTATTAACGTTAATTAAATTAACGTTAATAACCATTTTATAATGTCACCTGTCATAAAATGTAGCGAGAGGAGCATTTCTAATTCATTAAGTCTTCAACTAAGCAGAAAACTAAGTACATCTACGTGCCTTCAAAGTAAATTCACGTCGCACATTACTAAATTAGCGTTATTTAGGTTAAGATTTCTCGCAAGAATGTGGTTGTGCAACCGAAGTCATAAATATTTACTGAACGCAACTAAGCTTGGTATTACTTCTAAATATGTTGAAGATGAGCAAGACATTCACGACTGTGCCCTTAAAGGATTATACGGTATTTTGTATCAAAAGGCAGTTAGATACAAACTAAATGTTATAACACAAGACTCACGATTTGAGTGCTTCTAAATGTAAACAACTGCGCAAATTGTTTTAGTTTGCAAAGAATGTCTCGGATAACCTTGGATAAACTGTTGAACGTATTGTTAATGTCTTTAAGTCGAGGTAAAATATGCGAGCAACGTTAGCTTTCCTTTTTATTGTTGTTTTCATTTATATCTCGATCAAAAACGCTTTACATAGCAAATAAACCGCAATGTAAATTGAAAGCAAATGAACAAGTTATCAATTTCGAAATTTACTGAATTTACATTTATGTTACGAATATATACCAAACACAATATTGGGATAAATTGCGAATATATACCCAAAACAAGAGTGCGATTTTTTTACTGAAATAACTACAACATAGGTAAATATTGGATTGATCGTCTAGAAACTTATTTAAAAACCACTCTCCTTATTGTTAATGTATATTATGAAACTTCTTGACAATTAGATTAGTTGTTTGAGACATAACAAAACCCTTGTCGTGTATTACAATGTCAAGGATTAAATGAACGTCATTTTACCGCTCTAGCTTGGCGATTTAGTACGTTCAGATGTGTCCAGACACTCGTTAGATTTTTTATTTTCATTCGCAGTTTGCAGCCAAAAGTGAAACGGCTAAACAATCAGCAGTTACGCATGCACGCAGCCCGCTTACTTCAAAATCACACTGTTTGGTGTTAGGTAACGTTTGCCGGCGTCGCTCGTGACGCGGTACTCCTTCTAGTTGTTTTACTGTCTCCGGTGTGTATATCGCCTGTTGATAGTGTAATCACTGTATCATTTTATGTCATTGATCAATCGATTTCACGTCTATCAATTGTTCAGTTATGTGTATCATTGCGCGTAATATGCGATATTTAAAGTTATCTTAGTTTACCTGCATAAATGAATGTCTGTATTTTAGCTAAAAAGAAATAATTGTGGATTTTTGCATAATAAAAGGTGATCACGACTGTATGTTTTTTCGCGAAAGCGAAACTAAGAATATAAGAAAATAGCTTAAATGATGTTGACCGTCATTGATTTGTAAACAATCGCTTCAGTTTACAAACAATATTATGAAAGAATTATGTGAACAGGGAGAGAGTACTTGTTGTGCGAGTGTCAGACAAAAATAAAAGATTGCAGCAATCCACGTTAGTAATTTAGTGCTGCGTTTCTTTTGTCTATTTTACAACCAGAATATTCAGAAGTTTAGCTTGTGTAACATAACCATGATAGTGCACGGTTATCGCAACACAGGCGCGATGCGTAGGCTCTGAAATGACGCCGCTTGAATATCAATAACGGTATAGGCGCTAGTTAGGGACCCGCAGTGTTAGTACTTGATACAAAAATCCAATAGTAGAGTTATGTTATATGTACGAGCTTATAAAAGTGACTTGATACCTTCAATGTTTTAATTTCTGATACAAATTCTTTCTCCTAATAATATAAAATCAGTTTCTTTATTTTTCGATTATTTTTCTGGATATCGCGAGGATGATGCTATATTTCTTGCGCATTGACGTAATATATGACGTCTGATGATTTGTTTGAATTATAGAATACAGGAGAAATCCAAGTATAAGACCCTGTTTGTTTAGCCTTCGGTCTTAGATAGAAGTAGTTCAACACAACAAATATTGTGACAGAGATCGTGGGCGGCTTTGACAAGCAATAATATAAATTGACAAAAACTTCATCAAATGTCCTGTGATTAATTACAAAAACTGGGCCAGGTGTCCACGTTGATTAGGCAATGTCAGAAACGGTACACTAACTCGACTTTCGAGCTCACTGGTAAAGTACTAGTTATAACTAATTCTATACGTATGTCGGCACACATACGATGCAATTTTAAAATCAGGTTAATTGGCTCATTAAATAACGGCAGTGAACGCAGTAACCAATAGTAGATTGGATAAGTGTGATGCACCGTATTATACCTATTATAGCCAAAGCTTTGCGGAATAAATTATATGATTGCTTAATTCGACATTAATATAATAGTTTTACCCAATAAATTTCTTTAATGGATTTCTTGTATACTTCTAGTTCATGGTTGCGATCAATAAGGTATGCTTTGCTGTAATCATTTAGCAGGTACAAAAACTGGATAACTCAAAAAAAATGTAAGCGGCCTATAAAAATTTAATTCTTAAAAAAAAATTACAAATTAAATATCAAAATTGCCTTTCTTTTTTTATTCCTCTACGCTTTATATCATGTTTCCCCCGTGCCTTTTTCAGCATGTTCATGTCGAACCTACTTTGACAATATTAAGTGCCAACATTATCATCATCATCATCATCATTGAAGTAAAATTAAGTCTGAGTACCAAATTGTTCTTGAAAGTGCTATCTAATTCCTTCACGAACGATAGCATTTCGACGGAGAACAAAATGCCAATAAACTGTATGGGTTGTTTGTTATTACTCACTTTATAAACAAGTTTACAATGCTTATTGTGTTTTGTGAGACAAATGTTGGACTATAATAGTCCATTCAAAATATTGTCTCAATAAGTGCCTTTGTTCAGCCAATGTTTGATACGCGTGTTTTTAAATCGTAGGTATTTTTGTATTCACGAGATTATTTGTATATTGATCGGATTGATGAATACGTTGCTTTTTATAAATACCTACAAGAACGAATTTCACTTAGCAATATTTAGATAATTGTGCCATATATTGGTCAAACATATCTATTGTAGTCAAATGTGAGTAAAAGTTATAATTTTTGCATTTATTTTTAGTTCAGATCTTTAAGTTTAAGCACTTTTCCTTAATTTACATGTTAAAGTTTTGTTCTTAATAAATCTAAAGGCAATAACGTTAACAAGGAAGAATCTCCTTTGCCAATTCCATAATTACTTTTAACTCATTAAACAACGTTCTGAACCTATAATTAATGTGTATTACCATCATATCTAATAAAGCCAATGCTACCAACATTAAAACACCACTTGTGCAAGATGAAGTACTCACAATTTACGATGCCGAGTGGTTCTAAAATAAACAGAGTTCTAAGTACAGGCGTATTTCTATTTTATTGCAAAAAGGAACATCACAGGACGAATATCGTTGGTGCGGCGTCATCGGCGGACGCACTAAATTTAACACGTACCGTTGGATAGCTTCGGCTTTGCATTTATGTTTTATAGCATAGTATACGAGCTGCTTCCACACTATGGTAATTGAATTCACGGTGGCAGGGTTTTGTTCCATAAGACGTTAAGCATTTGCTAAGATAAATAGTCGAATGCTTTGCACAAGCCTGTATATATTATGTTCTACCTTTATGGTGGACTCTACCCTCTTTATATTACGTAGAGTTTGACTCATTAAATCATGCATTACAGTGGGAAGTAGTAAAGAAAACTAAGATTTGATTTAAGAAGCGATTTGGGTCAAAATAAGCCTGGCTACATGGACTCCAATACATTACGCTAAATGTAGAGTGCAGATATTTGTACAGCTTTAAATACGAGTATTGGTTCTAATAGGTATTTTCTGCGATGGTGTATGAAACTTTATTGATGTTGAATTTTAGAATCATAAAGGCTACAATGTACGTTATTCAGATTTTTACATGTATTTTATAATCGACCTGGTAACACCAACTAATTCTCAGCAAAAAATTAAAATACTTAGATGACTATCTGGGAATACAAACTTGGCTATTTGACTTTGACTTTTCAAAGCAATGTAAAACATCGCAAGTATTGGCATACTATGTTAGTGTACAAAGTAAACCGGGATATAGTGTAGAGCTCCGATGTTACCGTTTGTTTGAACTAGATCATCGAGAGTGGGTCCTGATCAAACATCCATCGCCTTAGGAAACTTGTTACTTCTACGTACGTGTGCTGCCGAGTACGAGTCAACAACATTAGTTCTAGAGCAATGGACTTATAAATCTATCTTTGTCTTTTACTTGAAGCTTAGTCTCTGATTATATGTTTTATTTTATGGGAAATAGAATAATATATAGTTATTGAAATACGAATTATAATATTTTCCATTACGTAACTTCATTGTTGGATGGCATTGTTGAAGCAGTGATGGCCTTGAGGTTTAGAGGCGCGGTCGAGAATCTCGGCGGTCGCGGGTTCAAACCCCAGGCACACACCTCTGACTTTTCGAAAGTTATGTGTGTATTCGAATTGAATTATCACTTGCTTTAACGGTGAAGGAAAACATCGTGATAAAACCTGCACACCTAAAAGTTCTTAGGAATTTCTTAGGTGTGTAGTCCGCCAACCCGCACTAGGCCAGCGTGGTGGACTATGGCCTAAATCCTCTCAATGGTAGAGGAGACCCGTGCTCAACAGTGGGCGTATATGGGTTGATGAAGAAGAAGAAGAACTTCATTGTACACTTACAACGGCAGTAAACGAATTGCGCCTTCGTCCGAAGCTTATGGAAACAGCCTTTTTTTAATATTGAAACGTCTATCTTTGCAAAACAAAATGCGGGATTCATTATGTGTCTGCCACGCCCTCATTCTACCCCATTCACAACTGCTCCCCCTCTATTTTTAAAAGGCGATGGTTTTATCCGTCATCTACCACGAGCTAAGCGGCTTTTTTTCTTAAACAGTATCCGTTTTAAATTAAAGCGTCGTAGATTGATGATAACTTTACTTTTTTCGTATCAGTGTTGACCTCACGTCCTTCAACGTATCACGTACAAAATGTGACCCTGATCTCCTCGTGTTATCGCCAACTAAAACAATGCACAATGATGTTTCCCACGTTTTTGTCCGTCTGTACGTGCACCCGCTCGTATCATATCTCGTAGTGATAACGATCTCCTTGATTGTTTTCTTACCATCTGCTTAACTATTTAATGGTTTTTGTATGTAAATTACATTACTGAGCGTTGCGCCGCCTCTGCGTCATCGCCAAATTGATACTATTTATTCATTGGCATAATTCATATGGTTTTGCTATGTGAATGTTCTTAATCCCAATCCTTATATTTACAAGGAGACATTCGAGGAATTTCGTAATTTTACATTGAATATCATTGAAAAGGGCAATAAGGGATATATAAAAGTTAAATGATCTTTTATGTAAAATGTCATAAGCAAACATGCCATGGTATGACCATGCGTAGAGAGGTCGGTTAGAACCTGCTAATTACATTAGATTAGATTCAAGGCATCACCACCATATTTCATAAGATACCTGATTGTACCTTTCATGTGTATCAGCCGAGCCAGACCGTTTCGTCTGTATTCATAAGTATACATTAAATTGATTCATATTTTATTTGTTGGTTGGCTTTCATGCGGAACCATTAGATAGATAGTCGGTTAGAAAAGTACTTTCTTTTAATAATGAGCGATAATACTGCAGAGAAATCTCGACGTGTTCAGTGGACTATGCGGCTTCGGTTACTTACAGCACTTGCACATTATATATTAAAATGAATCAGGATGAAGCCTTCAATATTATATAGACTGCTGCTAATTGTAATTCTTTGATGCCAGAGGACACTCAAATTAGTCATTATGGAATAGCAATAAAATGAGAAACAGTCGATATAGTTGATAATTAGCAAATTTTTAGTCTGTGAAATTGATGTTGTTTACGCCCGATCATAGTCACAATGATCTGACACGATAGTTAATGTTACGGGGCTATCTAAGCTTACTTATAAATACGTAAAATCTATACAAGCTATTATAAAGTATTAGGTTTTAAAAATACTTAGAGAATTTCACATTATCAAGATTGTTTAACCGCCATTTACCTCACGATGAATCGTTGAATCGAAATGCACAATTAGGAATGCGACAAAATGTGAGAAGTACATTGTTCGAGCAACGGTGTTGATCCCGACTACGTTCATTGTTTGCTAAGCCAACATCCGCTCGTTTCTCACTAACTATAAACACGCTAAATGTTCAATGAATTGATCGTTGAAGGACGATTTTATGAACGACCGAGGCGATGACAGCGATCTGTCATAGATTTGAAGAATGTATTTCTTATAAGGCTTATTGGTATGGATCGCGCTAAGAAGTTTTAGGTTATCCCAATAGGAATATACGGAGCATGTAAAGATACTGAAAATCGACAATTTAGCTTCTCCCATATTACGTGGAAATTATTATCATTTAAGTTGGTTGATTCTCCTATGTGCCAATGCTCAACACATGATTGCGAATATGAACATCATATCCTTTGGGAGTGCAATCATGCATCAAGTATGCATGTAACGTCTGGTGTTGTTTATTATACAGATATCGTTGAATCTAGGAGGAATTACTGTGCCTTTCAGCGATTTTGCCATGCCTATTATTGGAAGTCTGTATAACAGTTCGCACGTTAGGTCCAATTTAAGCAATAGTTATTTATCCGTGGTGCGTTAATTGCGGCAAATCTTTGGTAACTGTAATTGTCTTTCTTTAAGTGAGGTTAAACCTCATAGCTCAATGTTTTGTCACCCGCTTTGCTGTGGAGGGAAGTGGACAACTCTTTGTTTTCCAACTCCTCCTTTACATTGCTTTTCTGATTAACTTCGTTGCGGGATTATGACAATTTAAGTCCCCTTAGATTCGCTGAGCTTCATTGCTCGGCGCTAATACTGTGCGTGCCGCTGTTGATCCTGGAATACAGGAGTTGCAGTGGCGGGTGTGTGGTGGGATAGGGGAAAAAAATTACGTGGAAATAAAAATAGATCTGACTAATAGTGATGTTCAAATACCTCATGATATTTGCCTTCACCGTTACAGTAGATACGTGATATTTCAATCTGAACTTCAAACGAAAATTCAGCCGTAAACCCGCTACCGCCATCCTACTACCAGCCGGTATCTACATAAATATTCAATATTTTATCAATATAATTTTTTGGTTGTTACAGATAAAGTGTTAAGTATGCATGACTTCTAACCAAGAAATGGATCCCCTCACGTGGCTGTCACTTGGGTTGCAGCTCGCAGCCCTCTGCTCCATAGTGGGAGCTCTGCTTTTGTACCTCTTGAGGAAAGTCAGGGTTGCCGAGGTCCTGCCAGTTGATAGCGCCAAGACTGTGCTCGTAACTTCAGTGGATACCGCTTTAGGACTGCAGGTACGTGTATCGTTGAAGACTATTCTTGTATTGTTCTTAAGACTCTATAAGTACAGGCGAGCAGTGAAGTGTAAATGAGTTTCAGTCTTCGTCACATTTTTTATATATATAGTTATCTTAAAGGAACTACGATCTTACGCAACCACGTACATTTAATACCGATAGTTGTATGGAAAACGTAAACGTTTATCATTTGTCAGGATTTTCTTTAACACCAGAAGGTTTGTAATCACGTTAGATATGACCTGCCTTAGTTTTCGATCACGGTCTGAATACATCCTGTCTATGTATGTTTGTATGTATTACAGATAGCAACGTACTTAAGCAGTCGCGGATGGCGCGTGATCGCGGGCTGTCGGTCCGGCGGGCTGGGCGCGAGGCTGGCGGACTCCTGGCTCCAGGCGCACGCGGCCTCCACCCCTGAACACGAGCCACCGCCGAGACTGGTCACCCTCGACCTCGACGTGGCTAGGGAAGATCTGCTGGAGGAAGCGGCGAGGGCCACAGCACAACATTTGCCGGCCGGAGAGCATGGTATATAACTATTCATCATCAACACTTATACGTATCATTGCTCGACACGGGTATTGAGAGAGTTTATGCCCTAGTCACTAGGGTCTAGTGCACTACGCACGTACAAAAGAAGTCTGTCATACCAATCAAACTAATATTTTATTATTAGTCATCCCTTAAAATTTTTACTAGCACTCTATCTGTAGTTTGGAATACTAAAGTGAAATACCTACTACACTAATAATTCGGATCGCTGACTGTGCCATCATATTATGTTGCGCTACTTCTTCGTTCCCCTTTCGAGGTGCTCTTAAGTAGTAAAGAAAAACAGAATAAATAAACTTATTTGGTACCTTTTTGATCTCAGCATAATACAAATGTACCACGTTAAAAATTTACAGGCATAATATGAAAATATTTTAAATTCGTATTGTACTTATGCGTCACATAATAATGTGGAGCACATCCGACAACAAGATGACCAAGATCTCCCAAATTGGAGGAAAGAGTAGAGATTCGTGCGTGTGATAAGTACCGCCTCGTCTCGAAGGAAACTTTCTACAGTACATTTAATAAGGGTACAATCCTTATAGGTTGTTTGACTAAAACAGAATGTTAAAAACACATTTTAAAATCAAGCTTTTATTATGCACGAAAAATTAAAAAAATAAACTAAGAAAACATTCATAAAATTCGTATTTTTTTAAACGTTACAAGTAACAATTTACAAAAGTGTTCGGTTTATCAGTAGAAGTATGATACATAAACATATATTATCTATAACTAGTATATTAATATTCTTAAGTGATCTAAAAGCTCGTCGCGGCCGAGGTCTTTGCATTAACGAAATTGCGCGACAAGCTTTTAAATTACTTAAGAATATTAATATACTAGTTATAGATAATATATGTTTATGTATCATACTTCTACTGATAAACCGAACACTTTTGTAAATTGTTACTTGTAACGTTTAAAAAAATACGAATTTTATGAATGTTTTCTTAGTTTATTTTTTTAATTTTTCGTGCATAATAAAAGCTTGATTTTAAAATGTGTTTTTCACCGTTAATTTATTTTTAACTTTTTAGTTGGAAATATTTCTAAGTCTATCCATTTCGTAGTCATACCGAAATTCAACTCAATCGGTCCATGAAAACTAGTGTTCCTATGGGCACCTTCCAACTTCTCATGACACCAGATCAACGATACCTTGTTATTATGTTGTCACTAAAAATACAAAGGCATACCAAATTTTAGCTTACTTGGTCCACAAGAATCGGAGTTCCTATGGGCTTCTTCCAACTCCTCATCAGATCAGCTTCATGATACCATATTTTTGTATTATTACCGAAGTTACGAAGACATACCAAATTTCAGTTCAATTGGACCACAAGAATCGGAGTTCCTATGGGCATCTTCCAACTCTTCGTCAGATCAGCTCTATGATACCTTGTTATTATATTGTCACCGAAATTACATAGGTATACCAAATTTCAGCTCAATCGGTCCAAAGGAATCGGAGTTCCTGTGGGCTTCTTCCAACTCCTCAATAGATCAGCTCCATAATATCATATTTTTGTATTGTTACCGAAGCTACGAAGACATACCAAATTTCAGCTCAATTGGACCACAGAAATCGAAGTTCCTATGGGCATCTTCCAACTCTTCATCAGATCAGCACCATGATACCATATTTGTGTATTGTTGTCGAAGTTACAAAGACATACCAAATTTCAGCTCAATCGGTCCACAAGAACCGATGTTTCTATGGTCATCTTCCAACCTCATCATCAGACCAGCTCCATGGTACCATATTATTGTATTGTCATCCAAGTTACGTAGGTATACCAAGTTTCAGCACAATCGGTCTATTGGAAGTGGTTCAAATCTTCATTGCAAGATTTGTAAACATACAAACATACATACATACATACATACATACATACATACATACATACATACATACAAAAGTGAAGTTAAATAAAAGCTTGTAAAAAAAATACAATATGAAATGCGAAGTATAAAACTGATGCTTCTTTTATATAAAGTCTAAAAAGTTATGTATGTATATGCTATTAATAAATTTAATGAAAAAGCTATAGGGACCTAACTTTTATTCAAATAAAAAAACACATTAAGCCGACTTCATATCTCTATCCATTTAATTAAGAGAGAAAATCAGATATTAATTGAATTAAAAATATGATCTTTATAAATTCCTAAGTAATTTAAAATATCTATATACAGCAATAATGTAATGTTAATTAAAAATTGCAAAAAGTGAGTGCACTGCCCGGGAATCGAACCCGGGTCGCAAGAATGGGAATCTTGCATGATACCACTACACCAGCAGTGCTTATCAAATCATTGCAAAATAATCCTATATATGGTAATAGGAACAATTGAAACTATTATTCAAATATATCAACTTGACTTTCAAATATAACATAAGGAAATTTTAAAGTACACAAACACCGAAATAATATCACAAAGATAACCAGTTAAAATTATCCAGTATGATTTTTACGCCATCTATTGTTGAGTAACTTAGTACGATCCCTTGACACTTCAGAAGTTACTTAGTTGTACAAGTGTTGCCCTACGTAATTTATAGATGGCGCTATTAAAATATTAGTCATACTATAAGAATATACATTTGTAGTAATCATATTTAGGTAAGTAAAAACACAGATACTTAATTAGGTTTTAGACTCTCGCCTATAGGGTAAATAATCTTAGGAGAATTTAATTAATATAGAAGCGTAGGTTGTTTCGACCAATATGTCTGCACTCAGCCGGTTGAAGTGAGAACTGAAATGTCACCCTTGTAGTACCGAGAAAGGTAGTTTAACTGTTTTTTCCCTTTAAGTCACATATGATTTACGATAAATGTTAGGGATAATGAGTTTTTCTTTTAGGAAATGTATGATATTTAGGTAATGTAACAGAACAAAAAAAATGACTGAACGAATGAAATTAATGATGGACGTGGGGTAGTCGTAAATTTGTTTGTAGGGGACAGTGAAGTTGTTAATTAAAGTTACTTTACTCGTAAATCAAATTTTTCCGCTTTATCTTTTACGGTCTGCCACCGGTCTGACAGTCTGATACCAATCTTTTATGTCATTGTCATTGATTAAATCATGTAAAACTTGGGATACAAGATTTCAAGTACATGGGAGACAATAAAATGCTGAAGCACAGACAAACGCGACATGACTGTGTTCTCATCCAGATATAATTGTACTGTCTTCAGGCATATGGGCGGTGATCAACACAGCGGGCAGCAGTGGGCGTGGAGGAGCGGCGTGCTGGGAAGGCGCCCTCCGTGGCAACGTGCTGGGAGCATTGCGTGTGGCGAGAACATTCTCACCATTACTGGCCGCCGCTGCTGCTGACCACCCTCATGCCGGGAGACTGTTTTATATAGGTACGTAGAAGAGGCCCTTGTTACATTGAGCGTTTGCAACAACCCTTAACTTCTGAGCATTGGTGTAATGAAATTAGGGCAAGAAATCCAAACACAAAGCCTATAAGTGAAAACAAGCCACGGTTTCTTTTCCATCATTCTTAATTTACATTACTATTGGAACATAAAATTTTGATTGTCCTTCGTTAGCGAATCATTATCAATTGTCTAATAGAGTTCCTGCAAAATGATTGTTGTCTAAAACTTTTTTAATAATCTTTTCTAGGATTGACATCAGACACTGCATGTGAAAGTCTGTCTCGCTCCGATGGGGGTGAGAGTGGTGAAGGTAGCGCCGGGGCCGCTGCAGTAAGGTGGGGCACCTGGGGAGCTGCACGGGCTCTGCGCGCGAGTCTTCGATCCCGACGCCTGCATGTAGTACTCCTACACGCGCCTGACCTATCCGCCGCCGAGATCTACTCCCCACCAGTGCAACTGCAGCCGTCCAGTCAACCAGAAAGGTATGGATTGAAACAGAGATCAGATGAGTCAAATTAAACACTGCGGATAGCTGGACTGATGACATTACTAACATATGCTGAGAGCATTTGTATACCAGCGCTAGAAATATTGGACTCTGGTGTGTTGTTTTAATGAATAACAGCGCTCTAAAGTCGCTACGTGGTCCCGACGATGAATTGATACCACGAAAGGCGAAATATTCTTGATTGAATTAGTGTTACTATTTGCTTTTCCAATGTTGTTATTAACCCCAATATCGGTATTTCCAGTCGGCCAGACACTCCGAGCTCCGAAGTGAGCACATCAACAGCTAGCTGTGCGGTGACAATGCCCGGCGAAGCGGCTGAGTACAGCGCAAAAGTGCTGCCCACCAGCGCTTTAAAAGTGCTGGAAGAAGCCTTGACAGCACCCTCACCAAGGGACTCGTATTATCTTAAGCTAAAACACGACTCCTGGTTCACAAGAATGCCGTCCTTACGGGTCGCACATTAAAGTCCCGCGTGTATATTTCACACACCAAAAAAATATATTGTTGACAATAAGGCATAATCAGCGTAATTTGCTATAATTTCAACATTTAAATGGTTTATTTTTGCAACCGATTTATATATGCAAGCATATATTTAATATTGACATACTAATATTAATTATACACTTTTTTTTATGGTGATGGATAGCCAAAACACTTTCCGGGGGCTAAATAAATTTTGTAAATGTCTATCACGCGCTTGTTTGTACTTGATATACGTATATACAATTTAATGTTAGAGTGTAACGTTCTTATAAGTATTATAACGTTCTGATTTTTATAACCACACATATTTTTTTGTAAAGCGATTTATATTATACTCCGCTATATTATATTTTAATTTCGACCCACTCTTCCCCAATTCGAAGGCACGGAACAGTGGATGTATGGTGCCAAACTCTATACCCAAGATTTTTAAGTATGACAATAATGAATAGATATTTGTTTGTAAAATTACGAAAAAATTGCAACAAACATGTTGATTGAAATAAGTGCTATAAATGTGAGAATTGTAAATATTCCAAGCTCACATAGTGCCAATGTATTTGTGTGACTATCGGGTGATTGATAAGATATAAGAATTGTGCATTCATTTTATGCAAAAGTCAAATCTTCACTGTTTCTTAAAATTTGAATATTCGGATAACGGTCTAAAAATAGTGAAGCTTTGTATTTATTAGCGAGTTTTTTAAGTAGTGATCGTGTATGCATGCGAATATGATTCTTAAATTTTAGATCCAGTGAAGCCAGTACGTAATTTACGAATTCATAATGTCACAAGTTGGTGTTAACGTGTTTAGTTTAACATCGTTTCGTCATTACTTGTGTGTTGAACAACGTGAATAATCATGTAAATAATGTTTGTTTTGTATATTAAACATTTTATCTTATACTGTTGTCTTATTCATCTTCTTCATTCTCCAGCCCTGCTCCCAATTCTTATTTGGGATCGGCGCAGCATGTTTTGGTCTTTTCACACAGGAAGGAAGGACAAAACATGCTGCATACTGTTGTCTTATTCATATTTATAAGTAAACCCGATTTGGCGATTACACTATTTCACTTCAATGTAATTTTTTTGTTTTTGTTGAATTATAGATCCGCCTCTTACAACAAAAACAATGTTTACCTACTATTGTAACAAACATACCTTGAACACTTAAAAAGGACTATCGAGTGGTTGAAACGTCGACCATGATCAGCTCATGTATTCTGATAGAAGTGTAAGTCCCACTTACAAGAAATTCGTCCCTTTTAAACAAATGATACAACCCTGCTGAAGGCAGTTTGATCTGCGAATGTAGTGAGCCATTATCACTACCGCTGTTTCTTAGAAGACCTAGGTAACGCTGTGCGGTAACGTTTCTTTATATGGTTACAAGTGGAGGTCTTAGTTAGCAACCACTTTAAGTGGAAACTCTCCATATGATGCAAATGTAAAATCATCACCTTCCGATATAGACTTGCATGTATCTAGTTACTATAAAACAGAAATAATTTGTGTGGATTTGTAAATCGTTTTTACCATTCAACACTGGAATGCACCACCACATGATGTCAGTGTGGTCAATTTGTCTATAAAAACAGATGTTGCACATACTATAAAATGATAATAATTGATTGTTGGTTGGTCACCTTTATTTAAATAATACATAGTGAATTACAAGGATTATTCTAATCTCTTACGTAATACAGCTACGAAATTTAATTTTCTAATAACCTTTAGATATTGTGCAGGTATCTTTAGGATGTTTTCTTAAACCCTTAGCCTACATGATAATACATTGTGAATCTATATTCACATAACTTCAAAATTCGCGCGCCTAACTTTCGAGTGTATCTTTATTGAATAAATTTAAGTTAATCAATTATGACTCTCTTTGCTCTATTTATCATACTTGAAATCGAAAACGACCCAAATTTGAATTATCCGCTAAAATGTACATATATTAAAAGATGAAAGGAAAATACATTCTTTACGAGCGCAATTGCCTAGAGCAAAGGTGCTTCTACGAGATAATACTATAGAGTTTGAGTTTCCATAAACACATAGTAGAGATTTCTAAAACGTTTACCGTCTACGTCGATCACAACATCCCCATTCTATTATGATCGACATAAATTTTAATAATATAATTATTTTATTATTCTGTTCTAAATTAATGACTTCAAAATGGATTGCTGAATATGTAAGTGACTCTGCGCTTAGTTATATGTCATAGATGTTTAGATATTACTGAAGATACCGATGGAATGCGACACAGACAATTTCCCCATTTCAGCCATAAACAATGTTTCATTGATCATTTTTTCCGCCAGTAATTTTTGCGTTTCGTTCTTTATGTCTTGCATTCGCATGCCGACGATCTTGCCGAAGACTTCATTTCTTCCAGGTTTGTTTTCGTTTCTCTTCACTCTTTTGCGTAAAACGTCATAATCATGATCAGTGTTCTCATGGCGACGCCTTAGAGGAGGGCTCTGCCTTTCCTGTAACATAAAGATTAATGATAGGTTCATGAATGAATACAATACTTTGTTCAATACTGATTACTATAGGTAGTAAATAAATGTGAATGGTTACCTGTACCTCTGTGGCATTATTTTCATCATCGGCATCATCATCATTAGTAGCAGGGTCTTCAGTTTCTTCCGGCTCATCGTTGGAAAAATTGCTGTTCGGTGTTAAATCTTCCACTTGAATAACACCGTTTTCATCGTCATCCTGGAATTTTAAATGATGTCTACGGTATTCATATTATGACTATGCGTTCTTGAACTGTATTCACATCTAGATCGGTAGGTATCACTATTGGCGAAGGTAATAAAATGTTTATGTGAAGGGGAAAACTGATTTCGGTTCTATTTCCCGCCAAATCTGGGAATACATGGTCAGAAAGTATATTTTGGAGTCACCGCAACAGTTTTGAAACCCCGCGCGGTTCACTAATAAGTTACAAAGTTCTATTCGCCGGCAAATTCACTTAACTTCAGTAGCCAAATTCTCGCCAATGACGATTATCTCAGTGTGAGGGCGAGAAGCGCCAACAATAATAACCCTAGTTCGCCTCCGTGATAAAAAAATTGTGATTAGTGATGACATTACTAACATATGCTGAGAGCATTTGTATACGAGCGCTAGAAATATTGGACTCTGGTGTGTTGTTTTAATGAATAACAGCGCTCTAAAGTCGCTACGTGGTCCCGACGATGAATTGATACCACGAAAGGCGAAATATTCTTGATTGAATTAGTGTTACTATTTGCTTTTCCAATGTTGTTATTAACCCCAATATCGGTATTTCCAGTCGGCCAGACACTCCGAGCTCCGAAGTGAGCACATCAACAGCTAGCTGTGCGGTGACAATGCCCGGCGAAGCGGCTGAGTACAGCGCAAAAGTGCTGCCCACCAGCGCTTTAAAAGTGCTGGAAGAAGCCTTGACAGCACCCTCACCAAGGGACTCGTATTATCTTAAGCTAAAACACGACTCCTGGTTCACAAGAATGCCGTCCTTACGGGTCGCACATTAAAGTCCCGCGTGTATATTTCACACACCAAAAAAATATATTGTTGACAATAAGGCATAATCAGCGTAATTTGCTATAATTTCAACATTTAAATGGTTTATTTTTGCAACCGATTTATATATGCAAGCATATATTTAATATTGACATACTAATATTAATTATACACTTTTTTTTATGGTGATGGATAGCCAAAACACTTTCCGGGGGCTAAATAAATTTTGTAAATGTCTATCACGCGCTTGTTTGTACTTGATATACGTATATACAATTTAATGTTAGAGTGTAACGTTCTTATAAGTATTATAACGTTCTGATTTTTATAACCACACATATTTTTTTGTAAAGCGATTTATATTATACTCCGCTATATTATATTTTAATTTCGACCCACTCTTCCCCAATTCGAAGGCACGGAACAGTGGATGTATGGTGCCAAACTCTATACCCAAGATTTTTAAGTATGACAATAATGAATAGATATTTGTTTGTAAAATTACGAAAAAATTGCAACAAACATGTTGATTGAAATAAGTGCTATAAATGTGAGAATTGTAAATATTCCAAGCTCACATAGTGCCAATGTATTTGTGTGACTATCGGGTGATTGATAAGATATAAGAATTGTGCATTCATTTTATGCAAAAGTCAAATCTTCACTGTTTCTTAAAATTTGAATATTCGGATAACGGTCTAAAAATAGTGAAGCTTTGTA
The DNA here is from genome assembly GCA_030295005.1 of Cephonodes hylas. Lineage (NCBI taxonomy): Eukaryota > Metazoa > Arthropoda > Insecta > Lepidoptera > Sphingidae > Cephonodes > Cephonodes hylas. The sequence goes on along the minus strand of AP025374.1, from coordinate 6,851,240 downwards.
TTTATTAGCGAGTTTTTTAAGTAGTGATCGTGTATGCATGCGAATATGATTCTTAAATTTTAGATCCAGTGAAGCCAGTACGTAATTTACGAATTCATAATGTCACAAGTTGGTGTTAACGTGTTTAGTTTAACATCGTTTCGTCATTACTTGTGTGTTGAACAACGTGAATAATCATGTAAATAATGTTTGTTTTGTATATTAAACATTTTATCTTATACTGTTGTCTTATTCATCTTCTTCATTCTCCAGCCCTGCTCCCAATTCTTATTTGGGATCGGCGCAGCATGTTTTGGTCTTTTCACACAGGAAGGAAGGACAAAACATGCTGCATACTGTTGTCTTATTCATATTTATAAGTAAACCCGATTTGGCGATTACACTATTTCACTTCAATGTAATTTTTTTGTTTTTGTTGAATTATAGATCCGCCTCTTACAACAAAAACAATGTTTACCTACTATTGTAACAAACATACCTTGAACACTTAAAAAGGACTATCGAGTGGTTGAAACGTCGACCATGATCAGCTCATGTATTCTGATAGAAGTGTAAGTCCCACTTACAAGAAATTCGTCCCTTTTAAACAAATGATACAACCCTGCTGAAGGCAGTTTGATCTGCGAATGTAGTGAGCCATTATCACTACCGCTGTTTCTTAGAAGACCTAGGTAACGCTGTGCGGTAACGTTTCTTTATATGGTTACAAGTGGAGGTCTTAGTTAGCAACCACTTTAAGTGGAAACTCTCCATATGATGCAAATGTAAAATCATCACCTTCCGATATAGACTTGCATGTATCTAGTTACTATAAAACAGAAATAATTTGTGTGGATTTGTAAATCGTTTTTACCATTCAACACTGGAATGCACCACCACATGATGTCAGTGTGGTCAATTTGTCTATAAAAACAGATGTTGCACATACTATAAAATGATAATAATTGATTGTTGGTTGGTCACCTTTATTTAAATAATACATAGTGAATTACAAGGATTATTCTAATCTCTTACGTAATACAGCTACGAAATTTAATTTTCTAATAACCTTTAGATATTGTGCAGGTATCTTTAGGATGTTTTCTTAAACCCTTAGCCTACATGATAATACATTGTGAATCTATATTCACATAACTTCAAAATTCGCGCGCCTAACTTTCGAGTGTATCTTTATTGAATAAATTTAAGTTAATCAATTATGACTCTCTTTGCTCTATTTATCATACTTGAAATCGAAAACGACCCAAATTTGAATTATCCGCTAAAATGTACATATATTAAAAGATGAAAGGAAAATACATTCTTTACGAGCGCAATTGCCTAGAGCAAAGGTGCTTCTACGAGATAATACTATAGAGTTTGAGTTTCCATAAACACATAGTAGAGATTTCTAAAACGTTTACCGTCTACGTCGATCACAACATCCCCATTCTATTATGATCGACATAAATTTTAATAATATAATTATTTTATTATTCTGTTCTAAATTAATGACTTCAAAATGGATTGCTGAATATGTAAGTGACTCTGCGCTTAGTTATATGTCATAGATGTTTAGATATTACTGAAGATACCGATGGAATGCGACACAGACAATTTCCCCATTTCAGCCATAAACAATGTTTCATTGATCATTTTTTCCGCCAGTAATTTTTGCGTTTCGTTCTTTATGTCTTGCATTCGCATGCCGACGATCTTGCCGAAGACTTCATTTCTTCCAGGTTTGTTTTCGTTTCTCTTCACTCTTTTGCGTAAAACGTCATAATCATGATCAGTGTTCTCATGGCGACGCCTTAGAGGAGGGCTCTGCCTTTCCTGTAACATAAAGATTAATGATAGGTTCATGAATGAATACAATACTTTGTTCAATACTGATTACTATAGGTAGTAAATAAATGTGAATGGTTACCTGTACCTCTGTGGCATTATTTTCATCATCGGCATCATCATCATTAGTAGCAGGGTCTTCAGTTTCTTCCGGCTCATCGTTGGAAAAATTGCTGTTCGGTGTTAAATCTTCCACTTGAATAACACCGTTTTCATCGTCATCCTGGAATTTTAAATGATGTCTACGGTATTCATATTATGACTATGCGTTCTTGAACTGTATTCACATCTAGATCGGTAGGTATCACTATTGGCGAAGGTAATAAAATGTTTATGTGAAGGGGAAAACTGATTTCGGTTCTATTTCCCGCCAAATCTGGGAATACATGGTCAGAAAGTATATTTTGGAGTCACCGCAACAGTTTTGAAACCCCGCGCGGTTCACTAATAAGTTACAAAGTTCTATTCGCCGGCAAATTCACTTAACTTCAGTAGCCAAATTCTCGCCAATGACGATTATCTCAGTGTGAGGGCGAGAAGCGCCAACAATAATAACCCTAGTTCGCCTCCGTGATAAAAAAAAGTCTTGCTTATCTAGAGAGTTGTATCCTCGAATGGGTAGGAGGAGGTTTTCGCCAGCTATGTTTAAAATTCAACGGAATAGAGAGAAATAGAAACAAAACAGAATAATCCAATAGCACTTTGATTGACCCTGGAAACAAACCTAAGAACATATTTTGATTGTTCGCCGTACAATTACAGCGGAAGCAACTAGGCAGTTTTAAAAGACCATTGATAATTCTCCTAAAGGATATTATCGGGCGTAGTGGCGCCAAAACATAAATGTGAAAAATCTTACATTAAGATATCTTAATATAATCTTATCCATGTAAACTTACACTTGCATTTTCATCACTCGCAACTGAAGCCTCAGGTTGCTGCCTGTCTCTCATCACCTCATGGAGATAATTCCACAGTTTGCGCATGTCAACGCCCATTTCATTTCGTCGCAACTCATCAACGTTCCTCCTTTCACGTCTGTCATTAGCAGTCCTCCGGGCTGTGTTAGTACGTCCACGTCTCAACTCAGTTATTTTATATATCTGTATATGCTCTCCATTGGTAGTCCCATTGTTCCTTTGTCTATTACGATCTTCATTAGGCCAAGTCATTTGGTCATCGTTATCATCTACGAGAGAATCATCGCTCTCTGTGTCAAAATTGTCCATAGGAAACGGTGTAGACATTGTGGACATTGTTTAGATAGCACAATATCGGGAACCACCAGCACAGCTTCAAGTCGTCACTTTAAATGGCGTCGATAAAGCTTCCGCGCAACCTTTCAGGACAGATATTCGCACAGGCGCAGTTAAGACATGGACTCTGACGAGCGATTAATTGGGTTGGGCATCGTAGCTACCTTGCAACGTGTGTAGTTTGCAGCGTGAGTGCGTGTTGGGAGTAATCAATAAACATTAAGTGAGCCTGGATGCTAGCTCACCGGGAGATTCATATCTTTAGATTATAATAAAAAATATTTATTCACTTTCTATGGTTACAATAGTATATAACATACAAAAAATGCTTAATCCTAGAAATTAAGAGTAACCAATGCCCATGCATGCTCATGGTACCGTGACAGCTGCAGCTAAACTAGGACGAACTACTAACTAGTATTTCAGCCTGCAGGGCCATTGTCCCCTATAACTAAAATGTAGTAGTTTTACATTTAATAAAATATTATAATCTAATTTATTTTAGCATACAAAATTATTGAAAAAAAAATGATGTAAATGATAATTTTACCGGCCCGTTAAACGAACAACATATTAAATTATTTGTCTGACTATCGTTGTAGCTGCCGGTTCCGCTATCCTATACCTCATTCACGATAAGTTGATTCTTTTGGCAGATGTCAATTTTTCTGAGACATAACTTTAAAATAAAAAACGTATTATTTTATAATTTAAATGATTTGATAAATATAAAAAAATACATACAACACAAAAGTCTCTAAAGATATAAGCGTTATCCGAAAATTTTGAGACTTTATTGCTTCAAAGTAAAAATAAAATAGGAACACTGAAACTAATTGACGTTTGTATAATGTTACATCGGTCGGACAGAAAGGGACGTAACATCGTTCATATCGATGTCCACGTCGATAATTTTATTGAACACTATGATGACCATGGCTGTGCTCCTTTTTCTTAATAAAAATTGTTTTAAATATAAAACTATTTTATTTTTTAACCTTTATTTTTACATACTGCGTTATTTTTGGACCTCCTGTCAACTTAAAATAGGTGGTTTAGACCATGAAACTAAACAACTTTTCCAAAGAAACATGGGTCGAAACGTGATAAATAATTCGACTCTCCCATAGAAAACTGCTCACATGGTCGATTTCGCGTTTTTTTTCACTTTTCGACCCGTGTTTCTTTGGGGAAGTTGTTTAGTTTCGTGGCCTAAAACACCTATTTAAATTTGGCGGGAGGTCTAAAAATAACCCTGTTATATTAAATAGGTACTTATTATGAACTTTGACCCACCATCGCTTATCTACATAATGTTTTACATGTCGAAAGTAATAAATAATTTCACACATAATGCAGTATTTTAAATTTTAAATTTAATTTTTGAACTACTCGATATGTTCTGTTTTCCATCATTAGTCGATATGCCAAAAGAATCAACTTATCGTGAATGAGATATAGCAACTATCAAAATATTTTTATGCTACTTACCTTCTTTCGTTGCGTATAAGCAAACAAGATGTATTTAATAATTTACGAGTGTGTTATGCTTATTGCCGACTTTCGGGCATATTTCTAGGCATTAAGACTTTTGCAACGAAAAACCTTGTGCCTGCCCAGTCATTAAACTTGGAAACTAGATCGCACGGCACAGGGTTTTGTCGCAAGATCACGAAACAGTCGCACAAAAAACTTCTTTACATCAAAAACAACATAATAAAAATGTATTTTTTATTAGCATTCAGGTTCCTTCACCTTCAAGGTATCAAAACTCCGCCAAACTCTATAATCCTCAACACATAAAATTAGTCCTCCTTTACCCGATCTATCTATGTTCTCGATATTACCGGTGCATGTCCAATATTGGGGTGGTTTTGCCTTCGATGTCCTTTGTTGCCAATGTGCTGCCGTACTCACTGCGAATCCTATGTGGTCAGATGTATTGTCTATGTAAAATACCTTTTCAGAATACTTCAACGATATGGCATCAATATTTCGAACGCTGCAATAGTAAGTAATTTTAATAAATTAAAATAAAAGGACCTTGTCCCTACTCTCATTCTTAAATCTCTAAGTTTGTCTATTTATGACGCTGGCACGCCTAAACCACTGGACCAATTTGAATGATTTATGTTCTGAACATAGCACTTTCGAAAAGGGATGTAGGTAGTCATAAAAAAAGATCGGCAAGAAAAAACAAAAAACGTTATATTATACACTGAGAATTTCTATGTCTTTTCCGCCAAAAAGAACATATATATGTTCCTCACCTGTATTTATTATCACAGACAGGTTTTAGTCTAGAATCATGTCTATATACATCGAGGACGATGTTTTTGCTTTTAGCGAAGGATTTATACAAGCACTTCTTTTGCCCGGGCCGTCGCACTATGACCTCAGCTCGTAAACTTCCTTTTCTAGTCGTAAGTTGTAAAGATGATTTGCTAAAACGTTAGTTGTAGGTAAAGTATACACATGCAAACCCTCTTAAGGTTTCATCATGATGCAATTGATTACATTATACTAAATTTGCAGTTAAATGATTTCTTCAGCCCTGACATTGACTACTATTTGACGTTTTTCTTATAAGTATGTGTCATGATATGTTGGTAGAGATAGCATCTAGCATATTTACGCTTTTGAATTAAGCTTCTTGTTGACTTTTAAAAATGCTTCACGAGAAGTTTTCTTTGCTGTCTATTACCTCACCTCATCAAAGTTTCGACCTGTGTAACGCTCATGTATTCCCAATCAGGTAAATATGATTTAACACCTGGAGGAATTTTTAATTCCAAGATACGAGGCGAGACAGTCCTTAGAGCAACTGCTACATCATTCAACATCACTAGACGTAACGACATGCATACTATGAGTTGACCTGCTGATAGTTCTTCTTCTGGGAATGTAAGACGATCTTCTAAACAAACAAAAACAACATATTTAATAACCACTCTTTAGACAACTATAACCTATGGTTTTAGATAATTTTAGTCGACCAAGTACGTACTCGTCAAGTCTGGAAATCCTTTGACTGTGTGATCAATCCATAAGCCACCCATTTCGTCAGCCAACATGAGACCCCGTACAGAGGAGCCTGGAGATATATTATCTTTTCCTTTTCCCTCATATGCCACCATAGCCAAATCATCTGAATACGTTGGCTAGAAATGACCTACTTTATTAAATTAGATAATCTTATACTAATGTTACTTTCAGTAATAATAGATATTTGGGCTTCTCATAACTTCATAATGAGCGTTAAGAGGGAACTAAACAGGTAATCACGCATTGTCCTAAAAGCATGTAATATCAAAAGTTTAAATCAGTATATCGGCTTGGTTTTCTAGGATTCTGATCTCATAAGCATGTTGCCTTAGGTATGAAGGGTAGAAGCAGCAGTAAAACCTTCCCTTCATACAACTTCCACTGGTAAAAAAGAAAAGCCCATGGAAAGTGCCTGTAATATCCAGTCCCGTCTACCGATTTTCTTATTAAGAATACACCTATAATTTTAGCGGTACCAAATGCCAGAAGATAGTATAAATAAAAGGGACTTGCCCTGAATAAAGGCGCTAATGTGTTTTGCAGCATGGAGTTGTCTGTAATGTATCTGTCGGAGGGCACCCAATGCCCGGCGGTATCCGGTGTTAAGTATGCGAATTTGCGGCCAGATTCCATCGCAGGCCCGGCATCGCTTGGCGGCTTGTATATGTACCACCTAAATAATATGAATCTATGTAGCCAAATGTAAGCCTAATATTGCAATTGGAGTTGAGATGGAAAAAGCTCTAAATAATTACGCTGACTTATTACATAATTATTTTAGTTCAATAACTAATACGAGTGAGAGAGTTAAGTGAATTTTATATTTATGTAGTGAGACATTCTCAGCGAATAACATTTAATTATTTGATAGACTTTCATAAGCTGAATAATAAAGATCATAAAATTTCTCAATTAATAAAAATATTCAACATTACCAATCCACCGGTTTATTATCATTGTCTCTGCAAGGTAAATTGATATAATTCCATCCAGATTGAGGATCCAAGTAGGGTAATTCCGCAGCCCGTGCGATGTTTATAAAATAACATATATAGTACAGAAACATTTTAATCTCCATTTTCCTCGTAAAAATAACGATTGCCCATAAATATCAAGGCTAAACATGTAGTATAAAATATATTCTAAAATAGGTTTTGGTATGATAAATAAATCAAGTATGTTTCAATTGTATTTGTTTTTATTTAAATTTAAGAAATACTTACACTTATATTTTAATATAGTAATGAAGAAATTTATGATAATATTCAGTTAGTTTGTTTACAAAACTTGATTAATTAAACTACGTTATATAAACCTATGATCACAGATCATAAATTTATTATTTAATTTTAAAAGTCATATTGGTACAAGGAAATTATTGTACTAAATTCTATACATACAGTGTTTATTTATAAATAGTGTTGCAAGAGGAATGGCAAGTAAAATGACTTATATTGAATTTTTAGATTGACATAAATTTAATATTTTATTATCTTCTGCTTAGTTTTAAAATTCCCTCTTAATACAAACTATTTCTATTAATACTATTTTAAAAATAAATAAAACGTAATATGGCGTAAAGTAAATTTAAAAAGCCGTACTAAAAATATGTCAGCTTTAGAATGAATATCTACTTATTGCCACGGCTAACAATATACAAATTAATTTGATGGTGAAGTGGCGAAATACATGTATTGTGTATTATATAACCTCATGCCAGTTGTCACGACATACGAGATCGTTTTATTGTCAAGAAACTACATACTTTTTACATCAATAATTCGTGAAACTGGTAAAATGAAATTATAAATATTATCCTGTGTATTTTCATTACATATAAATTTAACTATAGTCAGTCAGCAGTAACTATGGAAATATATTGTTAAAATCCATTACACGTTTGCACAGACTCTATGAGGTGAGCGAAGTTGCCCCACAGTATTGGACCTGAAGTGCAAACTGTACCGCCCCCACGAGATTCTTGTGGCAGCTGGAAATAAAATACAGAATTTGAAAAAAAGATATAGGACAGCTTATGATAAGGAAAAGTGAGATAGGTAATACTTATATGTCATCACTATACTCATCATCATCATCATCACTTTAAAGATGTCCACAGCTGGACAGAGGCCTTCCCCAAAGGACTCCTAGAGTGTTCTGTCGGAAGCGAACTTCGGAAATTTCTTTGACCGTTCTTAGTATATGTATATAACATACCGCTCTATTAATATCTCCAACGCAGACCCAGTAGTCAGCTACTTTAGTGTCTTGGCTGTTGTGCATCTTGTGTGCAACCGCAACGGCCCACTTGGAGTGATCGTTGTGCGACGTGAATGACATCTTCGCTATGGGGAACTTTAACCGCTCTATATTTCTGACTCTGCAATTTAAAAATACATTAATATTTACGCAATATACAGCAACCCATAACAAATTTGGTGAACACTAGCCAACTGCTATTCAAGGGGTGAACCACACCACGATTTACTGAGACTTTGCCTGACCCTGAATTGAATCCGGAACCTCGAGATCGCACGGAACAATCTCGTGCTATAAGACCATGAGGCAATTCATTAAATTTAACTGAAATATAAGATTGTCTCCTATAACCCGTTACGAAATAATGGCTTGGATATAGGAGCCTCAAAAAGGGTAAGCAATTACCTTCTCTTTGCATTTGAAACAGGTTAGGTAATTGCTTGAGTTGAAGTAAACAAATCAATATTTAAAATCGATAAATAAATGAGAATCTTTTTTCAACTTACTGGAAGTTTCTAGCGCATTCAGAGTCTAGAGTTCCTGGGCCATTGGTCCACGACTCGACCAAGAGGTCTGACTGCAACACCTCTGCTACCAATCCGCTGTAGAGATCATCGTTGAACATCGCACTTTTGGCAAACGAAAGGAACTTACGACCTACTAGAGTTTCGAAACTTTCTATGTGGTACCTGAAAATTTATAAAAATCACTAATAAAAAAAATGCACAAATAAAAAAATACTACGAAATAGCATGATGATTATAAAATATTTAAAAAGTTATAAATACGGTCGAAATATTAAATTTGTTTTACGAAATTTTTATTATGATATCTCCTTAAAATAAATAATTTAAAAAACAGATGGACACTTACCAGGGCGACGCGTCAATAGTCTTATTATGCACAACGTCCACTAAATTAGGCAGTTCACTCTCAAACTCGGCTGGTATATTGTGGTATACAATGAGAGGCTCGTTGTACTTCAACTGGGTCGCTATTTGGTTGAGTGTGGACGTTTGCACCGACATACAGAGGAACGACTGGCCGTATTTCATACCAGTGGTTGGGTAATCATAGGCGCTTACGTTGAAACCATGGACAACTGAAAATTTTATGCAGACTCTTAAAAGAAACTGAATAGTACGTCTTAAACAAAATGCCACATAGGTGCAGGCAGAAGCCACCAGATTTGTAAAGTTGCTATTTCATATTTATTTATTTACGCTTTCTTGTACTTGTCATTGTAGAATATACTCTTATTACAAATTAATAAATGGTGCCTAAAATTTAATACATCGTGTTGAGAACGTCAACAGTTCATATTGGTTCAGCAATCTACATATAAGGAAAAAGTACTACGAGATTTAGAAACGTTGGAGCTCTTCCTATGAATAACGAATCTTTAGCAAATATCAAAGGAATAAATGATTCTTACGATCAGGTACAGGCGGGAACCTCGGCACTGAATGCACGAGCCACAGTGACGTGAACTTGTCTCCGAGTATGACGCCCTTCGTGTGACCACTCTCCACCCTAGTTTTCATGAACTTTGAATGCATTTTACACATTTCCGCCAAATCGTAATCATCGTAGTATTTGTCTCCTAGTTTGAATTTTTTGTATTTCTTTACACCCACTTGCTTCATCTGACCTGAAAGCATCAAATTATCAACATTTATTTTGACGTTTTATACACATTAACTCACACCTCAATTAGACTACTGCATGGTACTTATTACTAATTTGTTTATAAACCAAACGCCGCGTTTTATACACTAACTATTTTAAGTCAGGAAACTAGGCCAGCAAGGTGGACTATGGCCTAAACCCTCTCAATGGTTGAGGAGACCGGTGTCCTGCAGTGGGACGTATATGGGTTGATGATGATAAAACCAAATATGTTTTAATCACCTGTTAGTGGTAGTACGTGCTACTTAGTATATTGATCTGATTTATTATTTTATATATGAACATTGTATTACCTCTTTTACTTTTAGAGTACATCTCAGCAACGGACTGCAAAATGTCAGGCTGATTTTCAAAAGCTGGCGGTTGGTCATTGTAAACCACTGAAATAATATTCTTGTCCTGTAATTTTAAGAAACATGCAAATTACCTACATGAAAAATTAATGACATGTACATTTAAAACCCATTCTTATTAATATAAATAAATTTAATTTCATTACATTGTAAGATATTGAAATATAATAAAAACGTAGCCAAGGCCATATAAGTTATAACTAACGTAATATACTTCATGACTTCTGTAAATTTAATGTAACTGCACCCGCCGTAAATTAAGTAACCGAGATTCCATATTCATGGGGAATCTTGAATTACTTATAGATTATTTATCCCCTAATGCCCTCAGGGATAATATTCGTACTTGTTTTATGGCTTACTAATAAGTCTCATGACTTGACTATATATAGGTATATCCTGTTGTTAGTTGTGTATGTTCTGCAGTTAAACGGAAGCAGGAAACTAAATTGCTTGAGTGTTTATGGCGTTTATAGTATCTGTGTCTAGTACTTACGATTAGGGATGTTGCGAATATTCGCATCCGCATCCGCATATGCGGAACATTCGCATCGATTTAGACATCCGCATCGGCATCCGCATCCGCATAAATCGCTGCGGAGCTGATGCGGGTGCGGATGTGTAGCAGATCGCGAAAAGAAAGAAAGGGGTGAGGGGCGGCGAGGTGCGCGTGTCGGTCTCGAGTGTCGAGTGGTGGACCGCACGTGTTGATCGACCAATAGGAAAGCAATAACATTTTATACAGATCAACCAATCGATCAATTTTAAACAGATCCGCATCCGCATCCGCCTCCGCGGACGTGAGCCTCTTAAAATTCGCATCCGCATCCGTATCCGCGGATGTGAAAAAAATTGAATCCGCAACATCCCTACTTACGAGTACTATTATACTATTAAGTTTCCATAAATGAACTTCAACCTAAATAGAAACAATTCAACTGATTTTAATTATTTTTAAATCATTCCTTAATTATCCAATCTCTTTGAATAAAGTGCTATAAATAAAAAAAATACTAGCAATGGTGATAAATTTTGGCAAAAATAGCCATCCTATTTGCTGACATCACATCAAAGTGATGCAAACCAAAAAAATATTCAAATATTAAAAAGGCATCAGACAACTTCACAGTGACATTTTCGCATTTATTTTACACAGTACATTTGTTACATGTGTTAGTATTCACCTGGTATAAAGGCGACAGAGTTCGTCCGAGCATTGAGCGTGGGTCACTTATTGACATGTCCGACATTATCCAACCACCCCTTAGTTTGGATGGAGTGAGGTACATATAAGCCACACCTCTTCGTACAAGCGGATTGAGATGGTTCTTCTCTCTCGGCAACTTGTACATGTAAAACCTGAAAAAAACATTCAAATATTGTTTAATATTTAGCAAATTAATTACGGTCATTAATTTTGTGCTAGATGATAGCGCCTTTTCGTTTTTCATAGCAAATATTCTCATTGTTACAATATTGCTCATAAAGTAAAAAAACATGACGAAACTTATTTTTATTCATTATATCTATCCATTAGGCAGTACTTTTGTGATAATAAATAAAATTTACCTAACAATCAAATTTTGCGTACATAAAGCATTAATGCTAATTCTATTAGTTTTTAACTTATTTTTCGCATATTGAGAAGTTATCATTGAGCACCTTGAGAACAAAGAATTAAACAAGATTATGAACATGAATCATTATCACCATCATTACGAAAAATAATTATAAACAAACGATTTACAAATACGCTTATACTTTTCAATCGTTTGTTTATATCGGCAAAAGGACGCCACAATGGGTCTTACAATAAACAAAAAAAAATAACGTTTGTTATTCAAATATATTTGTAAGTTTACAAACCAGTCCACAGGCTCTCCTTTCTCGTCCCTGCATTGCGGCGTGAGACACACACAATAACTCAACAGCAAAGAAACCACGAATAACTTTATAGAGCACATGTTACGTGTTTGTACCGCGACCACCTCCGGCGGAGTAACAAGACACTCAGGAAGTCTCACACGCCGTTTGTTTATGATGTCATAAAGTTGGATCATAACAAGAAATAATGTATCAAACAATGATCGTGTTTGAACAACAATAACTATTATTTCCTTTCTAATGTGCGCGTCTAATGAGCACATAAATTGTATCACCCAAATATTTGAAACAAAGGGCTGATGATGGAATATTTATATTCAATCTCAGATGTATTAATATAATGAAATGATTCTTATGTAGGTTTATTATAATATAAACAACTACACGCAACAATCAAACAAGTAGCTCTGACCCAAGCTCTGTGTCGTGGGTATCGGAAACTATGAGAAACTTGTTAATTTCATAAACACCCTGACCCGAAATAAATTTTGGATAACACAAACATTTGTCTCGTCGCAGGGATCAAAAACGCAAAAATATTGTTACGAAGTAGGTTATTTAATTAAACCGTTATCCTATTCTGTTTGTTCCATGTTCAAAGTTTGTATTTACAAAATTGTAACAAATAAAATCCATATTATAAAACATACATTTATTCATAAAAACAAGTACAAAAATAAATGATAAAAACAGTAATGACTAATGGAAGACGATTTATGATATAAATGCTTTGTACATTTAACGCTTATATTACTGTTGGGTGGGCATAGATACTGCTGCTTTTGTGTGAGACACATCGCTCTGTCTCCAGAACGATACTACTGTCTTCAGCTCTGTGTAGAAGTCGAGTCCTTGTTTTCCGCAGAAGTGGTTGGTTCCTAGGAAGCTTCCCCTTGATCCGGAGAAGGAGAACATTGATAGGGGAACAGGGATTGGCACATTCACACCGACTTGTCCCACATCGATTTCAGCCGCGAATTTCCTTGCAGTGGCGCCGTTTGTGGTGAAAATGGCCGTTCCGTTTCCATACGGGTTGGAGTTGATCATTTGGATGGCTTCGTCCAATGTGTCTACGAACAGGCACACGAGCACGGGCCCGAAGATCTCCTCCTTGTAACACTCCATTGAGGGCTTGACGTCGGTGATGATTGTGGGTCCCACAAAGTTGCCCTTTTCGAAGCCAGCCACCTTGATGCCGCGACCGTCCAGCGCGATTTTTGCGCCTTCTTTGACTCCTATACGGAAAAGAAAAATTAAATTATTTAAATGAGAAAATATACACCTTTTTATTGAATACATGACAAATTGAAGCTTTATAACAATTCTAAGGCATGCCGTACGTCACGTTCAGTGCTAGTTTTAATCTAAGACCAAGGATATCGTCACAATGGAACCCTGGTTATTTTTCTTTTAATTAAAAAAAAAATACTAAAATAATGGAAACCACTGGGCTTTTATCTCGCTCAAGCTGTCTTGACGAGCAGCTGTGGTAAATGAAGTCTAGGACAAAAAAAGGGGGGAGACAGCATTGACATCCCGTTCATCCCACTTCTTCTTCTTCTTCTTCATCAACCCATATACGACGCCCACTGCTGAGCACGGGTCTCCTCTACCATTGAGAGGGTTTAGGCCATAGTCCACCACGCTGGCCCAGTGCGGGTTGGCGGACTACACACCTAAGAAATTCCTAAGAACTTTTAGGTGTGCAGGTTTCATCACGATGTTTTCCTTCACCGTTAAAGCAAGTGATAATTCAATTTTGAATACACACATAACTTCGAAAAGTCAGAGGTGTGTGCCTGGGGTTCGAACCCGCGACCGCCGAGATTCTCGACCGCGCGCCTAAACCTCGAGGCCATCACATCCCACTTAAATCCCTTTTATCCTTCACACCTACACGCCCAGATCCTAGAAGGGCTAAAAGGATGAGTATTCTTAAAATTCGCAAGCAAAAATTTTAAGACAAATTTAATAAGTGAATTTGATTCAGCACATTGTTATGCGATTTCTATAATAATATTATATTAGTCATCATCCCAATTTAAATTCTTAGTAATTCCATAAGCAAGATGATATCTGATTGAGGCTGACCTAAATTGAATGACAAGAAGTGTATGTTTGTTGGGCATGGGTCTTTTTTCTACAACTTCGAATTTAACTCTAATTTAATTTGCTATTTAATTAATAAAGGTAGGTCTTTTACGTTTCTTACATACCTGATTCAACGAGCCTGAGGATCCTCTCCTTAGCCTTGGCGGAGATGACGGGTCCGACGTCAGTTCCGGGAACGTGGCCAGCGTTCACTTTAAGTCCCTGTGCGCGGTTCACCAGATCAGGAATCCATTCTTTAGCTTCACCTGATTAAAAAAAAAACAAACATTAAGCCTCGTTATATCAATTTTAAATATTGTTTAAATATTTTTAAATTTAGAATTTAAAGAGTGATGGACAAAAATTTGAACTGGCAAGTAACTAATCGACTCATAACAGTGTTACCTAATTTATACGTATTTTTAAAGAAATTTTAAATTTAGAATAAAAAAGTTTTCTACAAAAATTAACACTAGCAATTAACAATCATATCATAACAGTGTTGCGTAATGTTAAGTCAAATATTTTTCAATTTAGAATTTAAGAATCATTTTAAAAAATTGTGACATTCTAAAAATTGCGTAAGTTGCCTGTAAAAGATCGCCTTGTCATTGTACTTGTTTAGTTAGTAATCTTACGGACACAATATATTTTTTTAAATATAAACAATAACGCCTAATAAGTAAGCCCACTTATCATTGATGTTTTTTGTCGAGATTGATTTAATTATTCATCGAAGATCTCTCGAGTTTTCACAATTTTTTTTTATAACATTCGATGTTATTTTTGCGACATGTTTTATATTTTGGCCCAGTCGAGTATATTAATTGTTATTTCTACTCGATATACCCGATACAAGATGTACATGGACACGGACCCACGAACACGGCGGTGCTGAGCGCCATGCAGCGCTGCCCGGCGGCCCCGAAGGCGGCGCCGGCGAGCTGGTTCAGCGTGTGCTCCTTGTTCGCGTCCGGCATTATCACGCCGTGGTTCTTCGCGCCCATGTTGCTCTGCACGCGCTTGCCTGTAATTTATAACAAAACACACCATTTTTTAGATCACGAAAAATAAGACAGACTGTTGAGAAACGATGTCGATTAAGTTAAGATTATGCACCAAAGTGAAAGTCAATTAACTATTACGATATTTATTCATTAATATTGCCATCTTCACACTAACCATATAGCGCATAAAACTCAAAGCAGTGTAGGTCGTTGACCCCCTTTTTTCCTTCATTAGTTATATTAAATTAAGAATCAGTTTAACATTACTTCTCTAGTATTTTAACTATAAATGACGATAGTATACGTATACTTTACTCTCATTAAAATTCAATAATAATGCTATTGCATGTCAAAAGGGTATTAAACGAATATTTTTTATCACAATATCACGCGATGTGTACCTGCGGCGGAGGCAGTTTTGTAGATGTGAGTGCCGGCGCCGTCTCCGCCGACGAACGACACGGCCTTGATGTCGGGCTCCGAGCAGATGAAGTTCACGGGATCGTGGGTGCCGTGCACTATCTGTGAACGAGAACACATAGTCGGCGTTAATAAATAAAAAAGAAAATACACCCAACAGTCACACTCACAGTCCTGCCCCAACATTTGGATGGGTCTTGAGACGCGGGTATCAGAAACTACGAGACTTTTCGGTCTCACATATATTTGTGGATCACACAATGGCTGTCAATTGTTTTCAGCTATATGGCATCGCTTGGAGAGGTTCTATCCAGGTTTGAGTACTTAACCCGCATTAGACCAGCGTGATGGATTAAGGCCAAGGATCTGTTGTTTGCTATGTTTTGATAATGTAGCTATTTGCTCCGAGAGATAAATTGCCGGTACCACAATTTGCTGATATAGTATCCGCCCGCATAGCGACCCCCATAATTTGCAAATATTAGATTACATTGCGGGGTTAAACAACTATTGACATTTTTTCCTATGAAGCTGTCTCTTAATGTTTAATCAATTTGAACTAACGTTAACGACACCAGGTGGCGCCCCGGCCTCTTGCAGCAGCTCCATCATCATGAGGGTGGCGCCGGGGTCCTGCTCCGAAGGCTTGATGATGCACGTGTTGCCCGTCACTAGTGCAGGCGGGAACATCCACAGGGGAATCATCACTGGGAAGTTGAATGCTGCTACACCTGAAAATTTAGAAAAAATATAAATGTATGAATTGTAAATGGTATGTAACAAAAAAAATGGGGCAAATTTAAGCTTAAAAGACGTGTTATTGTAAGGTTTAAATGGTTTAAATTTTGCTTTCACAAAATAATAAAGAAAGAATTGAAAAGATTGGAGAAAACACGAAATAAGAGAATGTGTAAAAATTTTCGAAAATGTCGATTTCATTGTGCATATTACATTATTAAATATTCTCTACATTTTATAAATTAGTCCACCACGTGAGACAAACATACTTTTAACAATTTATAGGTGTGTAGTAAAAGTTAAGCCTAAGCCCTTTTAACGTTAAACCAGGCCCGTGCCAAGCAGTGGGGCGTATATGGGCTGGTGATGATGATAATTACTTTTGTAGATAAGTTTAATAAATAATAACGACTTATCTCAGCTTAATATATTAGAATAATTAAAGAAAGATGGAAATTGTTACGTCAGCAGCGATAAGAGAACGACAAACATCTTATTAAGTAAACAACATACAAAACGGACGTCAATTGTAATGAATCTAGCATTTGATCGACAATACTACGATTTCAAGGCGCATTAGACCTTCCGATAAAGGTCGGCTAATGGTTATCGAAAACAAATGTTTATTACATGACTGTATTGCGTTAGGAACGGCCTTAGATCCAAATATTGAATGAAAAGTGACAAATACTTATGCCAAGGTTTTATTGTTATTTTTATCACACTTTAGGGTTTGTTTTTGTTTCGTTCATTCATGTTGTATGACTGATATGTGAGTTTACACCTGTGTGTAAAAGCTTTGAAATTGACACAAAATATACAATAGCGCCCTCATCCTAAGGTCCTGATTAACTTCTTTCGTTTCCTCAACCGTCATTTGATACAAGCTCATCGGTTTGGAGATTTTTTAATCTATTGCGTTTACCCTAATTTCTTTACCCTTACCATTTGTACATCCAATTTGTTTAGGGCGACGAGCACATAATAGAATTTCTATTTTATTTAAACTTAAAATAAAATTAAATAAAAAATAGCACTTAAATATGTCTATTACGTTAAAATAATGCAAGCAGTCTTTCACGACTCCAATGGTTCATTCTAGTAATTGTGATTTTACCTCCGACTACTCCGAGGGGCACCTTATAGCTATGTGTGTCCATGTCCTTGGCGATGTTCTGTATGGAGTCTCCCAGCTGCAAGCTCGTGATGCTGCAGCAGTGCTCCACAGACTCTGCAAGAGACCAATGAGTTTGCTACATTTTTTTTCTTTTTTTATGATGGATTTCGTTCCGTGGGCTTATATTGGCTTGTTACTAGCAGCGGATATAAACCTTTTTAGTAATCGCAGTCGTATTATAATAGAAATAAAACTAGCCTAGCGTAACTAGTTTAAAATTAGTTAGTGGAACATACGTGAGTAAGTGATATGACACGAAAAGTTAGTGTACTGATTTCGCCGAGATAATTCCTTTCGCTATAAAAAGTAACCGGCATTTGATTATAAATAAAAAGAATGTACGAAACCCGACTAAAGTAAAATCTTGAGTTAAAAGTTTAACATTGATTAGTCTTTGCTTAAATACATTAATTAAAAAATATGTATTAATTTTGAATGCATAATTTTTGACGCAATACTATGAAACGTTTTAATTGACATAGCAATACACCACAATTAATGATTATAGTAATTTAAAAATACTTTACAGCTTGGCTGTAGCGAGACATAATACATAATTATATCTACAAAAATTAAATCATATCAGATTTTTTCATTATGAAATAATCAAACTATGTATTACACAATAAAATGCAA
Organism: Cephonodes hylas; assembly: GCA_030295005.1. Taxonomy (NCBI): domain Eukaryota; kingdom Metazoa; phylum Arthropoda; class Insecta; order Lepidoptera; family Sphingidae; genus Cephonodes; species Cephonodes hylas. The sequence goes on along the minus strand of AP025374.1, from coordinate 6,832,858 downwards.
TTATTATTGCCATAGTAATAATTATTTTTATTTGCAAATATTATAAATCAAGACATCGAAAGTGTGATGTAAGGTTATAATATTTTCAATAATCAGCGAGCAGAACACGTAATAAATTATTATCAACCGTGATAACCTTTGCAAAGTTAATTATCTAAAAACCTATATGTTAGTGATCAATCCAAAAAATATAAAGTCTTTACTTTTAATTTTTCAAATAAATGAATTACTTTATTAACTGAATCTTTTTAATTCATTGTTGCTTATTTCTCTTAATATTTATATATGTTTATAAGTCTTTTTTTTTGTATAACTAATTAGTTGTTTTGTATAATTGAGATGTCGACACTTGTAATTGTTGTGTTTACCAAGAATGAGACAGGTGTGGAATATGTTTTTAAATGATTATGTAAACATAATGTTAGTGTTGCAAATAAATAAATAAATAAATAAATAAATCTTTCGGCAACATACTTATTTTTTAAAAGTGATGACTCAAATACTTCTCTGAGTCCAGAAATCGAGCCATACTTTTCATTCCATCCATGTAGTATTTTCAAGTCCAAATTAAGTATCAATAAATATTTTTTTCTATTTAGACATTTACTGTTAATAATAAATATTCCCAATGTACGATGCCCTAATACGAGTCTTGTGTCGTGGATTTGAAAATTACAAGAGTCTGTACACAAATACCTAAGCTCCATGCAATGATTTATTATCGCACAAACCTTTGACAAATATTTTACAAACTGGTATCTGAGAATTTACGGTATTAATATTTGTATCAATTAATTATATTGAAAACATTTTTACACCATACGTAATGTGCAATAAAAGGAAGCCTACCTATTACTTAATGCCATCAGTAGTTTCTATTTATAGACGGCCACATGTAAGATTCACTACACCTCGGCTGTTGCCTCGGGCGCGCATATTCCCTTTAGTTATTTAATTTAATTACCATCCAATTAATATGTTAATACTGAGACGTATCCGATGTAAATAGCAAACACGTAAAAAGCTTTGAATTTCAAATTATGATGCAATTGCTGCGGGGAAATAAGATACACTAAAGGGAAGTTTGTTATTTTTATCGCATTAATTTTATGCAAACATATAGCTTTCCTTCATACATGACTTACAATTTTTTTTTTTCTCATTTAATCAGGCCCGTTTTATAATTTCCTTATTTAATTTTATATTATACTTTAGGGTCCCATAACCAAAGCGTAAAGATAAATTTTCCGACTATTTGTCCATCTTTCATGTATGTTTGAAATGATAAAATGTTTTATATTTCACTTCACTAAGTAATATATCAAACGAAATATATTAATATATCAAACGAAGGAAACTGTAAGGAAAATGAGTAAATTTCAGCGATTTTGCCCGATCTTAATGATATGAAATAATGTCGATCGCTCTAAAATAATGATAGATATCTAGCAAAGAATTTAATTATAAAATAGAGTATGGAGGTAAGGAAGCCTTTAAATGCGAGCCAAGCTCGCTCTAACGGTTTTTATGACGTTAATTCTATATTTTTTACAGTTTCGAGTTGTTATAGTGTTAATCACATGTATACAAGACATTTGAATATATTAGTACAAAGGGCGTATCATTAAACTAACATTTAAAATTTAAATACTCGTTATCTATTTAATAAACACGCTTGTGTAAATCAAGCGCTGTGGAATAATCTTAGTTTTTTGGTTCAATATACTATCTGAGAATATTATAGAAATAATAAGGGGGACTTTGGCAAGGGGTAGAGCTAGGTCCAGTGAGGTTTTTTAATTTAAATGAATACAAACATAGACTAACTTCTGTTTTCCCGATGTCATAATTAGAGATTACAGATAACGGAAACAGATATTTGTGGAACACACAAACAATTATCTCAGTACGGAGACCGAACCCGCGGCCTCAAGTTTCGTAAGCTGGTGTATAACCAACTGCGCCACGGGGCTGTATGCGGTATACTATATACTTAGTACTTACGTATGCCTCTAAGAACATCTCCTTCAGCATCCGCAATAGTCTTGCCCTGTTCCTCTGTTATCTTAGCGGCCAATTTGCTTTGATTCTCTCGCAATAGACGGGCGAACCTAAACATTACAATTTATTTTCATTATTGATTGTTGAAGGTTATTTGATAACGAGTAAGACATAATAGTGAAGGGATTATGTCGATATAATTACGTACTTGAACATAAGTTGCTGGCGGGTCATGATAGTGCTTTGACTCCATGTTTTGTATGCCCTTTTGGCTGCATCTAACGCTGCCTTCAATTCCTCTTGAGTTGTTTCTGGTACCCTGTAAGACGGAAATGAGACTTGTCATTAACTTTGTTAGCCAATGTACTCCCTTTTTGCAGCAAATAAAAGTGATGGCTTTGAGGTTTAGGCACGCGGTCGAGAATTTTGGCAGTCGTGGGTTCAAACCCCAAGCACACACCTCTAACTTTTCAAAGTTATGTGTGTATTCACAATGAATTATAATCATTTATTTTGACTTGCTGTCAATATAAGCAAAAATACAAAATCACAATGATGTATACTAAAATTCAGTATATGTAAATATTTTCAAAACTCTACTACAATCTTTGCAAGATAAGGATATCGCGAATGTGTACATGAAATTACAGGTAAATAAGGAAACAAGGTCGAAAAATAGATGAATACTCTGAATGTATTTGACATGTAATTATTTTTTACTGGTTTTAACTAATCAAAGTTAGTTTTGTCACTGATAAAAAATGTTTGCAAAAGAGATACGTTTACTTGTAAACTTCATTAAAATAATAATTGGCGCCATTACTTAATAGGTATTTTATTGCACCACAAATTTGCCGCCTTAGCCGACGCTATTTCGGATCAAACTATAGCAACTCATCTAAGTAGTCTCACATTCACAACTGTATCCTCGAAAAGTGTTCTACCACACCCACGTTTGGCAAGGATTATTTTTAAATACCACAGGCAATTGTTTAGGCGGCAAGGCTATTGCCGGTTTCCAAACTCAAGTAATGCATGCTAAAGAATTTTCTAGAAAACAATTTTATATTCGCAATTTCGTAAACATTCCAAACTGCAAATAAGATAGCAATGTAATTATTTATTTGAATGCATAATAATTTAATTGCCGTACAAAATTATAGTGACGCAACGCACAAACGCTAGGTAATAACGAAAGAAACAGGCGATATCAGCAATCAAGTTATTATAACAGATTTAGTGCGGCTGATAACGAAATTAAACAACAATCTGTGATTAGGGCGTGTCACTATGTCAGATTACATTGGCATTTTTGCTTTGCGGCACTGATTTGTTGTCCAATGACGATTTTTACATAAGACCGGTTTTATTCCGGTACAAAATTAGCTACGGCGGGTTATAAATGGCATTCCTTGGCAGAATTTGTGGAAAAACAGGCTGTTTAAAATAAACGTCATTTACACACCCATATTCATATGACATTCAATGTTTCTAGTTTAGTTAATAGGTTTGGTTTATTCAAATTTCGAGACAGAAGCGCCGCCTGTTTTTTTTTAAACCAGTACACTATAAACTTACTAATTTTAATGTAACTGATTCTTAAGAGCCCCACAACAGTAAACTTGTAGGATTCTACTACTTTTTAAGTTTTTTTGCCCTTAATTTCATTTTTTAGTTGCAAAGATTTTTTTGATTAATTACACCCATTAAACCAGCATGGTCATCCAAACAATAAGACTATAAAATTAAATAAACAATCATAAACTGCTATAGGTTTCACTGTGGTCATGGGTTTCCTCTAGACCAGTGACCATCGAGAATCTTGACTGTTTGCCTTAGTCATCAAGCCATCACTACTTAATAATCACATAAAATTACAATATAATTAAATGAATAATACCTGCCAATAACTTCATTGGTGGCTGGGTTTGTGAGTTCAATCCAGTTTGTAGTTTTGGAGTCAACATACTGACCATCAATATAAAGCTTTGTTGCTGGAGCTGAGCTGCTGTAGTTTCTTCTCAGTAGTAGTTGAGACTGAAATCAAATTTACTGAGTTAAATTTTAATTCACAGTATAGATGTTACTGTAACAATACTTTGTAAATATAATCATGTTTTGGTCTGGTATATTATTGGCATGTAAGCTTGGAAAAAAGTCTGTTTGACACATAGTAAATATTGGTATGCAGAACTGAATCAACAAGAAATCTTACAAATCTATTCAGAATTGATTGAAATGAATTTTTCAAATGAATGACTTAATTTTATGCCACTATACAGAGATGGATTGATATTACTACAACTTATCTATGCATAGGATATATAGCATGATATTACCTCTATCATAGGCCGTCTTATTTACACATTTTTTATGGTTTGTTATTTTATAAAAAAATACAAAAATAGACACAAGTACTTTTAATTAGCATAATATTTCTTTGATCACAATCAATCCAATTGATTCCCTGACTTTAGCTATTACAATTATAGATCTTTATTTTACTTTATGCTAAGAATGATTGAATTTTTCAATACCTACAGTTACAGAAACATACTAAAATAGGAAGAATTAACATCAAATCATAAATTGAAATGATATTGGCACATGCCCAGGCCAATGTGCCAATTTAATAACACAAACACCTTTGTGAAACATGGGTTGGGTTGAATAATGCATAATAAAACCACTGGAGTGAATATGAAACTGAAAAGAACCCCAGTGGGTCAGTGTATTTGCAAGCATTTGAGGTAAATGTAACTGTGACTAGCTATATGCTTTATTTTCTTAAACATTTAATAAGATAATTCCATGTTATTGTTCACTTTGTACCATTAGTTTTGCATTGATAGATGGATAGGATAGTTTAAATTTTTATTTATTAGTATAGCATTATTGTTCTATTTATAATCACAATAAAGCTTTTTATGCTTCTCAATAAATATTTTTATGTGTATTATTATTTAAGTTTCATATATAATTATCCATAAAATAAAATGAAGTCAATGATTTTGAGATTTAAGAAACAATGTATAAACTTGTAACATGAAATGTTAAGATAAGGGACAAAGTAATCAATGCATACATTTTTAATGAACTTAAATGGGTCCAACATTGATAAGGTTACGTAACACAATATTACAAATGCCTCATGATGTTCAGTGTATGATTTATGATTGAATTTTATACTAATTAAAACCTTAAATATTATTGATTCAATTAATAATTTTTTATATATTATTCTTAAACAACTTAAGTGCCATGAATTACACTGGTTTAGTCAAGTACGTAAGCAGTGATGGCCTCGAGGTTTAGGCGCGCGGTCGAGAATCTCGGCGGTCGCGGGTTCGAACCCCAGGCACACACCTCTGACTTTTCGAAGTTATGTGTGTATTCAAATTGAATTATCACTTGCTTTAACGGTGAAGGAAAACATCGTGATGAAACCTGCACACCTAAAAAGTTCTTAGGAATTTCTTAGGTGTGCAGTCCGCCAACCCGCACTAGGCCAGCGTGGTGGACTATGGCCTAAACCCTCTCAATGGTAGAGGAGACCCGTGCTCAGCAGTGGGCGTATATGGGTTGATGAAGAAGAAGTCAAGTACAGTTTTAGTTGTTTGCAGTACCTTATGTAGTAAATACTTTGGATATAAACAATAAATAATATTGAATAGTCAGTCATACCAATACACTCAATATCAATTATTCAAAATTGTAACAAGAATATGCTATAAATCCAAACTAAATGAATGTGGCAAAATTACCACTTTATTCATGCATTACATTAACAACAAGTGTGGAACAAAACTGAATTTAATTCTTGAACTGTAATGACATCACAAAAGTAAAACTAAACAGTGACCATCACAAAGTTAATTTTAAGCATGAAATAAATATATTATTTAGACATTTATGCCTCCTACATCAATACATACATCATACTTTTTTAAAAGAAAATCTTCTGATGGTATATAATAAATTAGGGTGTGGGTATCATGCCTGCTTTTAATATATGTAACTAAGGGAAAGAAGATAAGAGAATAGTTTGGATTATAGTATCCTCCAAGAAATTATGAATTTTAGAGACTAATGCTGTCATTTTAAGTTGTTGGAGTGTTGGACTCTAGCCAATTTGATTCATTCATGCAATTTTGTGTATATGTTCAAAGCTACTACTGAGTAATTCCCTAATAAATTATAGCATCAACACTTTGAAGTCGGTTAAAATAATATGCATTATTTTGTGACATGTAGTTATTTCTCTATGAATTGAAATATATTCGTTTTTTTTTTTCTTAAATACCAGTCAAAATTGATAGCATATCATTTTGTAATTAAGGAAATGTTAATTAAAGAACATGTCTACAACTTGAATGTTCTCCTCTGTGAGTTAATAAATCATCTTCACTGGAGAATTGTTGCGTAAAATCAATAAATTTGAATTTCGAATCAATAAGAAACGTGATGAAACATTTACTGCGCAACACGACCCAAGAGAGGCAGTTATGAATAATGGAGCGATTTTAAATAACAAATTACGTGAATGATGTATAACTTGTTTGTCTATAGCGCGGCTACTTATGGACTTACCCTGGCGAGAATTTGAAATACAATAAAAATAGGAACTTATGTCAAAATGGTTCTGGAAAAGCTGAGTCCTGAATTCTATAACGTCTATGGAGGGGTTCCTAAATGGTAATTTTTACAACCATAACATTTAAAATTCTAGTAAATTTTTATTCCTTTTAATACTCTTCATTTACGCCAACACCGAGCAATTTATAGGTAAAAACAAACCGACTTACTTCATTTTTCAGTAACTTCAACATTGCGGAGGCCATTGTCGTTTAAAAATATATATATTTTAAATAGACTTCAGGGAGCGGCTAGTAGGCGGGTAGGGGGCAAAGCCGACTGATTAAAATACAAATGTTCTGACCTTGAGTTGATAAAATAAATTCAGTTCGTCGTCATGCAAAGTAGATTTGTTTTGGATTTTTGATTAGTGTCGCAACGTTCCATTTTACCTACTGAGTTTCATTAAATACACGGTTCTAAAACTTATAACTTCTGCAGTAAAAAAATATGTATATATTAATTCATGACTTTATATTTAAAATATACCGAACATTTAATTATATTTCTTCAGCATAAAAATTGTAGAAATAGGCGTTGGAGCTAACGTTAAATGAAACGTAAATGTGTCAATGTCAAATATTATAGAGTTGCCGTTATTAAAAATATATTGATATTTTATTTTATGTACATGTGGTCTTGAATTGAAAGACCATTATTCTGAATATTCCTCTCATTATTTTAGTAATATGTTTTTTGAATAAAATATTTTGTCCGCCATTATGAAAACACTGAGCTGCGTACTCTCGATATAATACATTCATGTCATAATAGATGGCACTACATGTATCAATACTCACAAAAAAAAAAAAAATTAATGTTTATTAAATATTTCGTGAAAAATAGTATTTTATAAAAATACTTTATCAATGTTGCTTTTTTCACATGTTTAACACATAACATTGTTTATATAATATTATAAATCATCAGAATTGTATATAAGTTTGAATGAATTCGAATAATAGATAGAAATAGATGTATGTAATAAGTAACCATCATATCATAAGATTATGATTCGAGGGTTGCTTTGTGTTGACATTTCAGACACTAACACAGATTACTTGTTACTTTACACTCGCGTTTCGCATCCGGTGGGGTTGTCATTGCAGGGTTGGGTCACAAAGAACTCGTTCATCTGCATAACAGCGACCACTGTGTTGATAAGCTAACACTTGATCAAACAGCCACATAGTTTACTGTAGAGGGTACTTTTACATACTTTAAGTGGTTAGGTAGAATAAAGATGTCTTGTACGTTACTAGTCTCTTATTGCTTGCGTTTTATCAATATGTCTGACCCCGTTAGATATTAAAGAAATAGTAGCAATAAAAAATATTTTGTAGATTATAATATTGTGGGTCGAAAAAAATAATTAAGTTTCGATAAGTTATAATGTTATCACGAGAGGTCATAATACATATATCATTTCCATGTTTTTACTGTTTGAGCGTCATTTTAAAATCGATTTCTATTTTTTTATTAAAAAAATCCAATATCATTTTAGTGTGACGCATTACGCATTTAGATAAAGCGCTGCGTAAGCATCGAGCGCTGAACTAATCACGTAGTTTTTCATACGAGCTCTAGTGACAGATTAATTAGTTCCACCTCAGTTGCGTGGAAAATAAGATCGTATGCAGTGCGCAGACGCACATAGGTACGGTGATAAGAGGTGGCCAATGACCTCCGTATCGGTCATGCAAGCGACGCAGCCGAGCGCCCTCGACGTAGGTATGTAAATGAAAATTATTAATGACTGAAACATTAACGAACTCATTGTTTGTTTTAGAGATTAGGGCTCTTGGAAAATTACGGTGCACTGAATTATTTTGGCTTCATAATAGAACATTATATTGTCAACGCACATCATATAATTTAGTTCGTAATGTCATATTATGTTATGTTCGTAATTAGAAAAATTACACTATAAAACAAGCAACAAAAAAATTGTTGCCACGGAAAAATGTATCCTTAAAATAATATTCTCAAACAATTAAAAGTAGGACTCGAAGTAGCGCACCAATTAAACTCTTTAACTAAACTTAAACTGTGCAATTGAACCAAAGAGTCCATAACAAAGAGGTAGACAATGAGTAAATATACTGTGTCCTTGTTACATTTAAAAGAGGAAATTATTTATTTTAACTTACTAAGCGTATTAAATAATATTTACTAGCGAATAATATTATAAACAAGACATGATTTTGCGGCACGTATCATGCCCGATAAGGGAATCAATGCATTTAATTACATTTGTCTACTCATGTTGCGCAAACAATAACGGTGATAAATAGTTCATAACAGATACATAATACGTAATAAGACTGTGTTTATAATGTTTTTGCGATGACAAATAAATAAGCGCGGGTTTGGTTATGTAATGCAGTCGGTAACCTATTAGGTAAATCCTTAGCTTGCGGAAGTATTACCTTTGCCTTTTTCATTAGTTTCATCATTAAAGGCAGAGCTTAGAATTCAAAAAAAGAATAAAAATACATTTAAGTGCAATAGCGATTACCTTAATTATTCTTCCTGAATAGTTTTAGTAAAACAACTTACATTACAACATAAATGGTATTTTTGAAAGTTAACAAAAATATAATATTAAATAATAATTTCAAATTTATTAGAATAGTACTATCATTGTTTCATGCTTTGCAGTGACTTTTTGAGCCCTATAATCATAATTAAGATTTCTCTTGGATAAATAAAGTTTATTATTTACGAAGCAATTAGTAGAGATCATGGGTTATCGTATAAGCTATTACGGCTATACTCAATGGTGACGCAATTAGATCATACTCGAATTGCCCCAACACAATGTGTCTTATCCCGAAACCGAATCAGCGTCGACAAAGGATCACTTTCAATGTATCCGTCAAGGATTAGATTGAATTGATAACCCTTTGGTCCTGACTGGTCATTGTGCATGCGAAATTTCAAGACAGATCGTAATTAATGTGCAAATGTTGTTTGTTTGTCGAGATAACAAACCTTTGTTTTCCAAAGAGTCGCGTTTCCGCGAGACGTGATATCATTCACGTGTATTGATTAGAAAGTGATTTCAGAAAGTTGAATGTACGCTTGCACTGGCGGTTTTTCAAAATATTGATTAGATATGCTTGTGTAATTTATGAAGTATTTTTGTCTTGGTATTACCGCCGTTGGACAGGCAGACTTACTCATAGTACTTAATAATTTATCCAATTGGAGGGCATGAACCTCTGTACACCTAAAACTGTAGACTAAGACCTAAGTGACCTAAACTCCGGACTTGCCCAGTCTGGAAATTCTTGACGTTACTACGGTGAATTATCAAATACTCTAGTTTCCTGTCGCTTTTTCCATCTTCAAACGGTCGATCAGTGACAGATTTGACAGAAACCGAAAATTTTTCACAACAGTGAATAGTATTGAAATTTCGTCACACAACATGGCCATATATAGGTACAATTTGTGTTTTAAAATCCATAGCAATGTACAGAGAAGAACTCTGTTAATAAGTAGGTGCTGTTTACACCATATATCTGGTTACCTCGTCAAAACACTTTAATTAACTACTTAATAAGGTGTAACTCGCCGACCATTGTAAATGTTGATCGTGTAAAAACCTGTCGCCATGTGAAATTGAACCGTGAGAAAATTTAATAGCCTATACTTTTTCATATTCTAATATTCGCGACTGTATCGCGGAAGGGTAGCCAGAAATATATTTCAGCACACAAATTTCACCATCAATTTTAAATCTTACTAAGTAATAAAGGGAAGGCTTATTTCTTTTTACGAGGACAATTTAATTTTCAATCCTTAGATCTTCTACTAAGAATTATGCAATAAAAAAAGATGAAAAGTACTGCTTTGGGATTTGAACTGCACGATTCACGTTTATACCGCAAGACGAACAAGGAGACTTGTTCATATCTCTATTCAAATGCCTAACGAGGTCTTCTGACTACTGTAAGTCTGTAACAATATCGTAAGTATATAAGTTGATAAGAGATTATTTCTTGTCTAGGTCGTGGGGAGCCTTGGTATGAGTTATCCCTTTGGCCTCAGATATGGAAGGGCCAAGGCAACATCGATAGTAGGACTTTAAACTGATTAAGATACCAGACTACACGTTTACACTAACATAAATACACTTAACCTCAGCAAGATAACTCTACCAGTTTATTGAGAAATAGATCTCGGAATCTCATTTTGAACACATACCGTGTAGCAGACCTCCTTATTTCGAGCAAAGTGAATTCCAGAAGAGGATGAATTAAACACAAAAAGGGTAAACAAAATCGGAATTATAGGGAGGATAAAGAAAAAACAGATTGTACAACGAAGAAAGATTTTTGTTTTTGTAGAACCCTAAGAATTGAAAATATGGAAAAACATGGTGATGAAAGACATCTTTGGTATTTCTAAGGGTCCGCAAACGGGACTAGGCCAGCGAGTTTGGCTATGGCCTAAACCTTCATAGCTGGCGAGGATGCACGTGCCCAACAGACGACCACGACCCAGCAGATGGGACGTACATATATGGGCTGATTGTGACATAGACATATCGCATACCAATATACGAAGCATCTCATCTCATAATGGTAAGCTTGACAACCAGACGTCTGGTTTGCATCATTGATTGAAGAAGATAATGATGATGTAAAATTTTTATCAATGAACTCGTCTTGCATAAATAAATTTTATACTGATAAAAATACAGATAATTGCTACACATATAAAAATGAACATACTGTGTACAGTGTATATGTTCTTAAGAACACTTTTGCAAATGGTGTGAATGGTTTGATAGACGCTAATTTTGCTAACTCAACAAAGTGCGTGAGATCTCAATATAGCTCTAACACTGAAAGTGCGTAAAGAATATTTACAAAAGTAAAAATATATTTATTAGAGTTCAGCATGAAATGCTAAAAAAACTATGGTAATATTTACTGCTCTCCAGGTTTTTGCAAGCGACAAAATTATTTTTCGGTTATGATTTTCAGTTGTATCTTAGGTATCAGCCATTTCTACAGGAAATTTCCTTTAACCTATTTAACAGTTTTATTTGCACATACGTTCATCCATCCAGACAAACTTTCGCCTCAATAATATTGCTTTGACGGGGTGATTGTTTTGATAACTTTTTCATCTTTAAGTTCAATGACTTTAAGATAAGCACCAAGTGTATCTTTTCCTTGCACCATTGATTGGTATGTAATAAATCAATCTTTAAAAATTCCGTGTTTTTTTATTTATATTGACCATATATGACTATGATGCGCTTTCAATAATACGTAGAAAATATCAATTTGATGAAACGCTGTATGCTACATGGAAGATATAAAATGATTTGGCACGGGTAAGCGAGTTCCGCTCGCACTTGTCGTATTTTCCCATTCTGTCGACGCTCGTTTATTTATCTGCGAACAGTGAAGACCGAAGACTGGGGGAGTTCAAACGTTCTTACAAATCAAACATTAAACACGCAGCGCTGGCGGCGCGGAATTATCCCGCGATGCTATCTAATTGACGCGCGTACGCATATCGCGCGCAATCTAAACGCTACAACGTACTCTATTTCAGAGAGCCGGGTCAACGCACGCAGTATCGCACTTTTAGCTATAAACAAAGTTTATCGAACGCATTCACAGTACAACACAATAGCACAAAACGACATTAAAATCACCTACGGTAACCGCGGGAGGTGTTTTTCAAAAGTGTTAGTGCTAACGCGCACTAACTAATGCACGCTATACTCGTTTTCTTTGTAATTATGTGTCATTCTTCTCAGATATTGATCTTATTTATTATTACATTCGTGATTGCAATACCTGTTTCAGTTACACACACTCCATTATTACGCAGAATTGTCAGTTTGTTATTTAGATATTACCTTTCTAGAAATGCGTCAGCACAGGTGTAATGAGAAGGATAATTTAAAAATACTTATAACTACGCAGTCTGAAAGTAAGCACCCATTGTTCGGTAATTGACTAATGGCAAATGAAACATAGCTGAAATACTTGGAAGTAAATAAACATGTTTACCTGTCCTCCAATGATACTTGAGTGGGAAGCGTTAAACTGTGTTTGAAATAATCTAACTTCCAAATGACTTCTTTATATTTACCAGAAGGAGAGGAAATAGCCTCTCGTGGGATGGGTGACGTGCGAGCGGCCCATAACGCGCTACGTGTTGCGCATATTGTTGACACGTGTGTGTTGGGTTTCGTGGACGAGGGCCCTTACATTGTTATGGCACATAATTCATTTAGTGAGCCGATACATAAGTGGTAAAACAAATAGCAACCACTTGAGTAAATATCCGTATTGTCCTCATTTTGTTTCAATACCTGCTCGAATACATTTTCTATACTACCGACGTGCATTTTATAAGGCAACATAACAATACAGTGTATGAGTAAGAATGTATGCATTTTTCGAACAGAAGAACCGCAGAAACACCTGATGCAACAAGGTAAGAAATGAGGACTTTTAAACTGTGTTTTTGTTTAAAACTTCTACAGTTTTAGGTCAAGAGAATATTCCATGTATTTATTATTTTCTCGGTTTAAATAAATAAATTGGTTTATTAGTACTAAACGACTAGTAGAGTATGTTAAACGAATACGAAATAGGGGTCTTTATTCTTTATGACATCGTACGATGTGGAGCAATTAATATCACTTATGATTAATAACGCTTGAACAAAATTCATTCTCTTGATGTGAAAGCGGATGCTTTAATAACAAAACGTGCAGATGAGTACCAAACGCTTTTATTTGCTGCAATATATTGCGGATTTACAAACATTTATTGCAGGAGTGATTAGCTATAAAACTTTGCTTAACTCTGTTCATGATTATTATTTTCGTTGGATTTGTCTTAAATCTAAAATATGTTTTCCTTATTTAATACTACTTTATGTATGGGGAACCCGGAACAGTTTAGACAGCTTAGGTTTGAAGATTGCTTGATTGAAGAATCCCGGGACATCTTAAACGTACGACACGATAGCAATTTATAGTATAAACTAGCTTCTGCCCGCGACTTCGTCCGCGTAGACTACAGGGTTGAGTAAAGAAAAAAATATACAAATAAACCTTCCTCTTCAATCACTCTACCTATTAAAAAAACGCACCAAAATCCGTTGCGTAGTTTTAAAGATTTAAGCATTCAAAGGGAAAGAGAAAGCGACTTTGTTTTATACTATGTAGTTATTATACAAGATCAATAGTATAATCGAATATTAATAATTTTAAAGATTCACTTACAATCCCACTTTTCCAGATGCATATTTTACAATTGGTTTGCTTGTCAGTATGTATAACTTTGTGTCGTCCCATTACTATTAGCAAAACTTATAATCCTGAATTACGAGTTACTATAATTCAATATTTTTCGTACGAAATTGTCTATTTCTGTTTTATCTTTTATCTATTATCTTGAGAAACTTCGTCTTTATATTTGTACCATATTCCTCCTTACCCTACCATATTCCTTGTCTCAACAATTCCTATACGCAAGGTTCGATAGTATTACGCACTATAATGAGACTGATACCCAGTATACCCACGAGTACATACAATTCGAAACATACAATTATGCACTTCCCTTGACAGCACTAAACAAACATAGTATTGGCCCATGACCCTCGTAAATAGCCATATTTCCTAGGGAGAAGCCAAATTATACAAACAATTAACATTTATATGGGTCCTAAAGTCCGAGTTTATTAATTTATTTGATTCCTATATAAATTCTGCCTGGGCAATAAACTATTAAGAACCACCATTACGCACAATTATATAATGGAATACGGTAAAACAAATCATTAAAATATTCCGACCAAGATTTATAAAGCGTTAAACATAAATAACTTGGTTATTAGAACGATGAGGAGGCACGCAAATAAACATAAAACAAGTGAATATTGACGTAACCAATTGAATACTAGGTTCTTGGAAAATGACGGATAAAGTGTCCAGTAGTAGTTCATGAGTATACGATAATGAGGTGTATCGTTGTACTCTAAAGTACCTCTTTAGTGCACTTTAATGCCAATACAAGTGTTTAATTAGTTACGGACAGGAGACTAGTATTTGTACATCTATTTTCAAATGATAGAGCCATGCTATAGCCAGGGTTGGGCAGTATTTTAATTACTTGTAATTAAAATACGTAATTGAAATACAAATAAGTATTTTGTATTTGTATTTCAATTACTTCCTTAAAATGTAATTTGTAATTCGTATTTTAAATACCTGACGCCAAAGTATTTTGTAATTAGTATTTTAAATACTTGAGGCTTTAAAATACATTAATATTAAAATACAATTAACCACCATGAGTGCAATAGTGGTAAGTGACGAGAAACGGCATAATCCTCTCAATGAGTGAAACTAGGACCAGGCCTCCAGTCCCCGGCAGCCCCACTATTCCTGGTTACGGTAGCGGCCATGGTAACGGCGGGGCAGGGGGTGCTAAGAATCCCCGGGTTGGCCCCGGCTACCACACCCGACGACTGGCCATGGTTACACACAACATACGCACTTTGAGGACAAACGAGAAGATTGTTGATTGAATTGAGTGGATAACACTGGGACATACTGGGGTTGTCGGAAGTCCGAAAAATCGGGGAGGACATGACAACCCTGAAGTCCGGTGTCCTGAGAAGGAGTCGGATTTCTCATCCACAGATCTCTCATTAACAACATCGTATCCAATGAAAATGTGTCGAACAAGGCAGTGTACCTCATACTCAAAAGATATTCGTTGAAGGTCATACAGGTATACGCGCCGACCTCGACACACCCAGATGAAGGAGTAGAGGAGATCTATGAGAACATACGTCGAGCCATACATACTTCCAAAACATACTTCAATGTTGTTATGGGAGACTTTAACGCAAAGTTGGGCATGAGAAGCGATGCGCAGTTGAAAGTGGGGCAATTTAAACATGGGCAACGCAACCGATCCCAGTGGAAGTCATTGGGAGAGACCTATGTCCAGCAGTGAACTTCGATAAGTTGATGATGATGATGATGAATCTTTTTTTCCTTATCTTTCCAGACCATGCAGATTACTTATTAAGTATTTTGTAATTTGTATTTGGTATTTTAATTACAAATAGCTAAAATACTGTATTTTGTATTTTATATTTCAAATACCTTACTTAAAAGTATTTTGTATTTCGTATTTTAATTACTTGTGATAAAGTATTTTGTATTTTGTATTTCAATTAAAGTAAAGCATGTATTTTGCCCAGCCCTGGCTATAGCCCGATGGTACTATGATAAGAAAAAGCCAACTTGAGCAGAGTGGCGTCACTGTGAAAACCGATGTGATGGCCTAATCTTACGTCACTCCCTCCACTGTAACTCCTGCGCTTCAGGATCAACAGCACGCACAGCATTGACGCCAAGCACTCAGCAAATATAAGGAAACTTATATTGCCATGTGTACGCAACGAAATTATCCGGAAAAAGGATGTAAAGGAGCTATGATCTACGCCTACAAGCACTTTTTAAATAACGTAAAAAAATACTTGACTCAAAAATTTCAAATTTCTTTAGTAGCATAAAACCTCAATTCCTAATAGCATAATTTTCTAATTGACTCGCATAGCGAGCGACCTCTTAGTATAAAGTGTGAATCTGCCCTACTCATCCAAATAAGTGTGTCGCGTCGTACCCAAATAAGTTTGACAAGCCTGCGTATCCTATTAGTAGTGGTGATTATTTTGCATACTAAGCGAAGAACTAAGACTAGACTTATAAGCAATTTTAAGTATAAAATTTGTTGTTAGAGTAGAGACAAGGTGATCAGCTTTAATGACAAATTTCTATAAAATATTTAGTGATGCTTGCGGTGGCGTTGTTAAATTTTAACTTTACATATTGCTTACGTATAAAATGTATTGCTATATAAGAGCCATATTTCTTGTTTTAATCACAGCCCACCGAGAGTGCAGAGAGCAAATAGAGAAATGAAGCGACACAGGTGCCTTCCTGACACTATTTAGACTCCGCATACCGTTTCCTAATGTGCAGCATGTTTGTTCCCCACACACTCAAGTTTATTATGTCATCTTTGTAATAGCACGTTGGCATTCTATTGCACACGTTTTGAACAGTCGACTATCTTAAATCTACATACGTTCTTACTTTGAATGAAGGCAAACATCATTACTTTGTGACTACAAAAACATTTGAAAAACGCGATGTGTACCTGTACCTTTTGTATTGTAATACCTACTAAATAATTGTTTGTTTACTCGGAATAACTATCTGAATTTTACTATACGTGATAGCGATTTTGAGGGCTCATGGTCGAGTCATAAACGCAACAGTCGCAGAGTCACACCCCAAGCACACATCTGACTTTTCAAAGTTATATGTATTCTCAAAATGAAATATGTATCAGGTACTTTAAAGTTAAAAGAAAACATTGTAAGTAAACCAAAAATTCTTTTTCATTTCTTAGGTATCTCGTCCACCAGCCAGCACTAGGTCACCGCGGTGGACTAAGGCCTAACCCCTGTTTGAACAGTGGGCGAAAGCCTTCCCAGCAGTGGAACGAGTCTGGGCTGGAAATGACGAATTCTTAGTGTATTTAAATGTACTAAAACTGCTGAAGATAGTATGTGATAAAATTTTTACGTGTATATTGTACACACTCACTTACACATGTATACATAAAGGGATAGGGTAGGCAGAAGGGTAATTCACTTTCACGATTAGCCGTTTATGTTTTAAGTACCATATAATGGAGCTGGTTATTGCCGCTTATAAGGTACTTTTCCAGGCTCAACGCTAAGAATTTTCTAACAATGTTGGGTTGCGGTACGATGAATTACAGCGAAAACACTGCAGAATTTACACTCGCTTCTATCAACGAGAATTTATTTCGAAACATAATATGCTTTACCGTGGGCTGCCTCGTAGTCTGGTGGTACAAGTGTGCGCGATCCAGAGGTGCCAAGTTCGATTCTCAGATCTGCATTATAGGCTTTTCTATTAGAAAATTCTCAGTAGTGGCCCAGAGTCTGGGAATGGAACTTTAAAATGGCGACAGGTTTACCGAATAACCGAAATGCAACAGGTGAAATGTCCAGAAATGCGCTTCTGCTTCGGAGAGCACAGATGTGGGGTATGTATGTATGTAGGTATACGTAAATATGTTTGCAGAAGATAGTATAAATTATAGCGTAGGACAGTGATCGACCGTAAATATACTTGGCAATTGCGAGAATGTTAATAATATTACGATGTTTTTTTTTATTTCACTCGCTAGAACGCTAGACTGCCAGACGACGTAGAGTATTAAATATAATGGTTGGCACTTATATATTCCGACCTAACGCAAGTCGTAAACGCGATGATAATTCCTGTCACTGGCACAAAAACTGTGTCAATTTATTACTGTGCCACAAAAAGTATGGATAAGGAAATCAATCATATCGACATAAAAAGATAACAAGGAATTTGTACGTAAAGTTTGACTTTACATTGTTAAAAAAACTACAAAAAAAAAAAAAACAAAAATCAATCAAAGCGTCGTACACGACAGAGCAGACACTAGGTTCTGTTTTGTTGGTGAAATATTTATACGACATATACATATATTGTCGAAAAATCCTTATAACTTAAACATTATTTTTCCGAAGTAAACAGCAAACGGTAATAAACTTAATCGTGAAACTTGACAGATCCCGGTGCAGATCATTTGGGTAGGCCATCCAGCAGTGGACCTCAATTAGAAGATGAATCTATGGACAATCAAAGCTGCCTAGATGTTTAGACAACAAAGATGTTCCCGTGGGATCAAGAGATCCCGTAAAACAACGTTTCCTAACCTTTTTCAGCCACGGACCCCTAGGAAATTAGGAACAGTTTTAACGGACCCCTTTAATAAAAAAAATTGTTAAGTAAGCGTAGCGATTACGAGACATTAGCATTTATGTATGATCCAGAGATGACACCGCGGACCCCCATACATATACTCGCGGACCCCCAGGGGTCCGCGGACCACAGGTTAGGAATCAATGCCGTAAAAGGTAGATTTAGAAATATACCTTTTGGTAATAGAGTCGGAAATTTACGTAACCAATTAAAATTGTTTCATTAATAAATAGTCACATCAGCTTAATATTGCAAATGTAACTCGACGTTGGGCACAGATATTGAAAATGAGGTTTGACTTTTGTTACCTATCACACTGTATTCAAAAATAGCAACTACGAAGCCAATTTTTTTCCTGGTTACGAGACAAAGACGCGGACAGGTTGTTTGATTCGTTGCCAGATTGTTTTTTATATTTCCAGTGAAATTGGACATTTATATATATTTCCGTCTTTATAAATGTGACACTTGTGACTTATAGCCAAATCATGGAAGCACGACAGATGAAATATGTTATTGAATTAAAGTTAATGTAACATTGTGATATTATACATTTCCTAGATGTTGTGAGAGTTCCTTGAAAATTTATTATGTATGTGAACGTAATTGGCTCTATTTTAAATGTTTGGCCTTTGACGATTAGCCACGCAGGCTCTCGAGACACTATCTATGTGGTCGCGTGTTCAATTCGCAGACACGAGCTTCAGACTCTTCGAAATCATGTGCATATTCATGATTAATTGTCACGCACTTCAAAGACAGTGAAAAACATCAGAAGGTAACTTGCATTTCTAAGAATTATCAATTAAGAATTTCTTTATTTAGCAGACGTAACCTATTGGCTAATATACGTAGATGGATCATATATGTATTGAATCGTCCCGAAATTCTGCACAATAAATGTAGATTTATTTAGATGAAAAGGCGTGGTTTGACAAACATCAAGGACTTTTTAGTTTTGGACAAATTTTATTTCAGGTGTTTTTTTCATTGAAAATAAAATTGAATTCGAACAAAAATAAATAAATAAAAAAAAAAAACAAATAAAAATATCGTATCCGCATATTTCTTTGTCTAATATTAAAGCGAGAATCAACAATGTTACTTCTTATTTGAAAACAGTAGCCGGCGCTATAGTTCCCGTAAATCCAGTGCTTTAATTTATGTGCTTTATAAACCACCGGCAATTTATATCGTCCGCGTAATAATAGGTTCATAATAAACAAATAATGGTAAAACCGTATTAAATAAATGTGTAATATTGTGCAAGCGGAGTGGGCGATCAGCGTAGTAATTACAAGATACCGAGTAACTTTATAATTATTGCATTTTATAATTGGTGTGTGCTTACATTCTATCTCTGTTGCGTGCAGCTCGGCGGATTAGACTAACGGAACTGGTTCCAGAGTTCCTACGAAAGCGAATTCGTATTACGTGAATACTTTATTAGCTTTGATTGAAAACGTAACCATTGTATAATTAAATTAGAGGCAATTACTCACTTGTAGTAATTGTTGAATTATCCATTGGGAAAATGGAAGGAAAAATTGATTTACAGGTTGTTTTTTTATTAAGGCCGACTTTTATCGCGTATTGAATTGATTAGAAACAAACATTTCGTAATCATAATCGGCCTTTATACATATATCGTACTGCTGGGCATTACCTCCTTAACATCTGAGAGAAACTAAAATTTAGTCCACCACGCTGGGCTAGTGCTGGTCGGCGTACTACACACCTAAAATTTTTTTGGTGTGCAGCTTTCGTCGCGATGTTTCTCTTACTGTTATATAGTATAGAACCCAAGAGAACCGAGATTTGACTCGACCGCCCGACTGAACCTCGGGGCTATCACGACAGACGTAAAAAAAAACAAAAAAGGACTCAGGTATAAAAAACATTTACGTAACAGAATTACAGTAAAACGACATCCAGCTGAACACTGCAATATTATTATCACACAATAATGCTCTTTAATTAAAATGATGTCAATGATTGGTGGTTTGAGAAATTTAATCAACTAAGGATCCCCCGTTTGTTGGAGACAGAAGCTTAATAATTAATAGACATCTGTTAGAGACGTGATGTAATTGAAACCAATTATTCGATCTTGAAATTGACACTTCCGTTACACTAACGGTAGTGTACTACGATTTTTTACACGACTTGATTCGCAACCACCTAATCTTCCACAGGTTCTTGAGTAAATACTATTTTTTGATAAATTTTGCTCCGTATTTACTTGATTGTTAAGTAGACTAATATTTAAGCTGTTTTTTTTTGTTTTTTTTTTTTTTTTTTTACGTAGCTTAAACAAAAACAGTGTTCGAGCACAATTAACCAAGAAAGAAATAAAAATTTACCTCTGGTTTTGTTACTTGCAATGTCCAAGTTAGAAAACAAAATAAGTTATTGACAATGTTCCTTCTTTGATAAAATACATAGATAAACAGATATGCTACCATTATTTGCAACGTGTTTTACCGGTCTCTGAATCTAAATTTAAAATCAAAATTGGAGTTTAGTCTTAATT
Source organism: Cephonodes hylas (assembly GCA_030295005.1). Classification (NCBI taxonomy): domain Eukaryota; kingdom Metazoa; phylum Arthropoda; class Insecta; order Lepidoptera; family Sphingidae; genus Cephonodes; species Cephonodes hylas. The sequence goes on along the minus strand of AP025374.1, from coordinate 6,811,793 downwards.
ATTTCTTGAACAAATTTAATTAACAAACATCGCCATTTACAGCTCTGACAAAAACACAAAATTCAATTAGGTTTTAATCAATCTGCTTCGTACAGTTCATTATTTTCAGCAAAATTAGTCGATGTAAGATAAAACATATAAAATAGGTCACTGGAGTCGATAACTGACCACGCCATATTATCTACGGATATATTAAATTATTACTAGTAAACGGATAAAATTGTTTTTAAAATAAGTAACGTATTTGAGTTTAAGTAGTCGATGAAGAATGTCGTCTGCAGGTTAAAACTTACAATTGTATTTACATTTCCGAGAGGTGCGAGTACACAGGTGGTTTATAGAAAAAACGTCTGTATAAAACGCGAAACTATATGTTAGTTTATTGAAAGTGGGCTATTTATCGATGGAATGTTTTATATATCGAATAGCGATTAACATTTTGCGGCCTCAGTGCGAATTAGAATATTTAACTGAGAATGCTTCCTCGCTGAATATTTTCTTTCGGGGGATTATTGGTCTTAATTCGTGTATCAAGTGTTTTGTATTATATGAGTTAAGGGACTTTTTGACCGAACTGGGATGCCGCTAGCAGAACCTCAAAGTTGATAATTAGGTCATAAAATTATATCTAAATATAATTAAACTACTGAATTCAATACTTTATTTAACGTACAACGGAACAACATTGCTTCACGTCTAAAGACAGCTCCACCGTTTTAATTGTGCCGTCCATTCATACTGCTATTCCATAAAAAGCTATGAGATGATTTTTTTACTTCAAAGTGGCTCCACTAATAACAATATATTTATTTTATTTTATAACAATAAAGAGGTAAAATTTGATTTGATACACTCGAAACTTCTGAGCTGATTTAGATGTTGTAGTATGAAATAGAAGAGATCTTGGTTGGAGCATAGACTACTGCTTTTGAAATTGAGTCCTGGTGAATCAGAGCTCAACAACTAGTGATAAAAAAATACATTTTTTACTATACGCGTAATACCTAAGTACATTGCGTGTACATCATGTAATCTTATAATATAAATTTCGTAGCCGCGCATGTCGTAAGCGACGTCGACAATATTCCCGCAATTTCCTTTGGAAACGCAATTGTGTTGTAATATTTACATTCACTTACTTAGTCACAGATTTGACCCCTGGACTTATCATATCGTGTGTTAATCGTGTTGATTCACAAGTAATGTAATTAAAACCAGCACGTGATGAAATTGAACGTGCTTTATGAATAATGTGTTTAGTTTGTATTTGCGTATTTGCGGTATCACGTTTTTAGTTACTACTTTGTGTCGGAATTTAGAATTTGCGTTATAGTTATTTTCATGTCCTGGAATAGTCCCCAGTATAGTAAATGGTTAATAGGATAGTTATATCACAGAGTCCAGAATTGAGTTTCAAAAGCCTAAAACGCTTCCCATTATTAGCGACATAAATACTATTGGCATATGAGTTGCTTACTCATATAGTCGCAAACAGGATAAACAATTATTTGTTCAATATAAGCATTCAGCAGATTCTTCCACTGATCGTCCGGGCATATAAATGTGCTTTATATGTCGAGTAATGCTGCATGTTGGAATGTCTTCACACTTGAAAATAAATATTAATGGATTTCTTACGCACGTGAAGTAAACCAACCTGATGAAGCCTAGTGGTTGGAGCCTTAAGATCACAACACGTTTATAGATTGAAGTCTATAGAATAAGTATGTAGAATTATATAAACAACTGAAATAATAATTCATTTTGTAAAGCGATAGCTTGAATGAAACAAAGTAAGGAACCTAACCAATCTATTAAGGCGAGAAGTCTTTATTGCAACACATTATGAGTGTTTGCTTTGATGTAACTCTTTCTAGAAAAATCTTAAACACTATTTGCTCCTAAATACATATTCTGTTCATAAATCAGCGGGCTGTAAGCGCAGTCATCGTAAACAACAATAAACGAGCGAGTGCGCGATGAGAACCCGTTGGAAATGAGTCAGTGTCAATACCACGAATTTTGTACCATTACCGTAAAATGCATTCTATTCATTATGACACGTAGAACATCTTTATTGCTGTTTGATCTGCTATGAATTAATTAAGATACCTCCCGCATTGTTGGTGTATAAAAATTATTACGAATTTCTACAGAAATAAGATATACAATATCTTTGATATTGTGCCATGCTTCGACTGTCAAAACTAAATTTATTTATGAGGTTCGGGCTTCAATGAAATCTGATTAGGAACTTGTTATGACTACAGTGAAAAAATGGCTAAAGAAAATTCTCTCTTATCAACACAAATAGTAATAATAAAGTGCGGTTTAAAATTTATCGTAATGACTAAAATGTATCACTTTCCAGGATTCCAGATATTATGCTTTTGCACCTTGTTGAATTTTGCATTTACCATCACATTTATCATCTTTCGTCTATATATACTAGGTATATATATACTCAGCCTATCGCCGTCCACTGCTGAACTAAGGCCTCCCCAAGAAAGCGCCAACTTTCGTTTATAACGTATATTAAACGGATTCTAAGGTTATTTCACTAATATTATTACATTGAAATTTGGACATCTTTTGAAGTTGTATTGTTTGCTTGTGTGCATGTTGTTGTATCAACCCGCATTTGCACTGCGTGGTTGACCTCACTTGTGAAGGGAAGCCTGTTCCCTGAAGTGGCACGTACATATTGTTGTAGCAAACTACTATGTACGTAGTGTTAGATAACCTGTTATTATTCATAACTCACGTCAAACGAAGTTTTTTTAATCTTTTCTGGTGCATCAAAACATTTTAAAATATAGGGCTTTAGCATGTTTTAAATACGGGTAGATGAAAACGCGATAAAAGAATTATTATTGCTTACTGTTGCCAAATCCGCAAACTGACGTCATTTACCTGCATAGGCCCCGGCGTTTTTAATATTGAGCGATACCAAACAATTCACAGCGTAGTACTGTTGTACCAGTGTCTCGAGCCCAGCAGATAATCAGTCAAACACATGTACCTATAAAATAAATCATAATGAACTAACGAACAGGGTGAGTCACTAAGTATCAGAGATAAAAGTCGGTACAACGCCATACAGACTAGCCGGGCTGCGGGTTGCGGTCACGTCCGAGAACTGGTCTTAACTCCATTAAATTTTTATTTTTAGTAAAGCACCTACCTCGTAATACGCGCAGACGTAGGGTGAAACGGAAAAAACATAACGCTCGTGTGTAGGCAATAATTGCTTCGTGTTTATTGATTCAGCTTTCCTTTGTGCCGAGAACAAAGGCGTCATCGTATTTTTGGACGTTATTTTTTTGTAATTTCAGCCTGAATTCGGTAAATAAGCGAGCAATGTTCCATTTTAGTGGCTATTAGAGGCTAATTAGCGTTGCTTGGTGCGATATCCCCCGCTATTGGTCGAACATATGGGTGTGGTTGTTGGCTTTTTGCATTAAACAACGTGCCCTTTGGTCGGCTGATTACCCGCCTATTTACGCAGTAATTGCAATTATGTTTATGTTACATTTAATTGCCTATGACTCAATGTAGAACAAAAAATCCAGTATCGATCGTGTTTATATAAAAGGTTAATTATCTTAAGATTAACACATGTTCTAATTAAGGTTAAGTTTGATTTATATACATTAGTTGTAATGTTTATATCACAGGGATAATAAATTTATTAAGTCATAATAAAGATTAATTAGACTATTTACATATTTTCTTACATGACGAAAAAAAATAATACGAAAGCATAATTCTACTCTATCGGAATATTAATGAAAGAATAATAATGAAGTGTCGTGTTAAACATCTTTGATAAATATTACATATATTATTTTTTTACATTACCTACAACATCAGCCAAAAAATGTCCAAAGCAGGACAAAGACTTATCCCTGATGCAATAAGTTAACTATTTTACAAAACAATTGAAGATTGCTGAAAAACACCCTATACTGAATTGACTTCTTTTTTTCTTTTAGAAATGATCTGGCAAGATTTTAAAACTTTAAATCTTTTGAACTATGTTTCCGTTAAAAATTCTTTTCAGTGTACGCAAAGATCGGATTGAAAACTCACGTCAAACATCATTAATAGCATCATCAATAAACGCATAAATAACTCGTTGCATTCGTAATTCAATACGCAAAAGGAATAAATGGTGTACAACTTCATTTACATCCATTTGGAGTTGTGTCGCAGCTGTGATCAATTTGCCGTATGCGCTAACAAGAGAGTTCATTCTGTAATTTGTACTCAAGGACTAAATGTACAGACTTAAGCAAAAAATAAAACTAAATGTCTCCACTATATCCTCTCTTTCGCATGTGCACCGAAATGACTTTTTGCTGCAATGTTTCAATGTAAAAATTTCAGTTTGAGACGCGTTTAGTCTGACTATCTGAGATAATTTAATATACGTTTGCTAAATGATAAAACATGGAACAAGCAGACCGGCAGAATAGTATCGAATAATGATAGTTAATCGTAATCGTTTTCGTCAATCGAAACTACGTGGTCAGAGAGTCAATTAGGCATTCCAGTTCTAATAGAAATTAAAATATAACAAATAAAAAAAAATGTTGCTATGAAGTTCATTTATTTAAACAAAAGTATCTATTTTAAAAAATACGAGTAAATTAAAAACAACACAAGATAAAACAGAAATATATTTAATAGCGTGTTCAATAAATTCCGTACCTACTAGCTGTACCACTCACAAATGATAAGTGACAAGTAATATAAATGCACTTGCTATCGCTACAGCAACATATGTTTTCTACAGAGCCTGTCATTTGAAGTTTGAACCCGCAAAAACGAAACTTTCGAATTATTACTATCCCTTTTCGTGAATATAATTCATATTATATATCGCTCATCCATCCATAGTTATTTCGATTCAAGGACACACATTTTTTCTTGACGTTACTTATTATTCCGTTTATGTCAACAAGAATCCTCAGTCTACCTATAAATTGGTTCTAGTGTCTACAATTGGAGTAAATTAGACTGTTGTGGAGGAAAAAACCTAACCTCTCTCAACTGTTCTCTTACTCGGCCAGAAACGTGTATGGCTAGTATTAGGCACAGAAACTGTAACAATTTATTGAATAAATACATTTATTATAACTAATTTAAAATTGAAATCACTTGTACAAACGATAGCGGCTGTTCTACATACGCGTCACGTTTTTAAAGACAATGAAATTCGCGTTTCCAAGAAAAAGAATCGATTTGCGATTTAACCAGACCGGGCGACCTGTTTTTATCAACTCAAAAATAATGCTTTATCGGTTATCCACTATCGTAGTTTAAACGTTCTTTTATCTTATACATCGTACGATGGCAATATATTACAGCGGCATTAGGACAGCAAAGGTGAATACACCGATGTACGTACGTATACACAAACAAATATTCGATTATGAACACAGTAGTTAGCATCGTGCTATTTCGGAGTCAAACAGGCTGCTGACTTCTCAAGATTTTCCTGGTACAGCCACAAAATATTTACTGTAATAATATATTGATTTACCATCGAGATGGAGACAGAGAACAGCAATAAAACGATAACAACGCATTAAGATATCATGAGTTAAATCTCTCTATATGATTTAGTGTATATTATAATATAGCTCAAGCAGCAATTGCCCGTCGAATTTATCCATTAGAGTAGTATTTTTTTTTTAAATTCCGATTACGAAAAAAGTATCAACACACGAATCGAACCAGACTGTATGATTCCAAAGAATAGCAAACCTAAGGTTGTCAAACTTAAAAAGTTTTATAATTAATTCATACAAAATTTAACACATTTTTTTAAGGTTTTTTTGGATTGCAGATGTTCAAGACGTTATCATGCAACGTATATACAGGGTGGTCAAAAAGTCGTGGATCAAACGAAACAGAGAGATAAAGGAGGTAATTTCCAACAAAAAATCTTTCTACAGCATGGCCATAACTTCATTGCGCGAAAATTTATGCATACTTTTGTGTTTTTCAAGGAAAGTACCGAGTTTTTTTACAGTTTAATCAATAAAAAAAACAAATTGATTAAAACAATAAAACAAAAGGTTTTGTATTATGACTCGATAATGTATCAACATAAAAAAAAAGTATTGCAGCTCGTGGTACCAAATTTAACGAGCAATTAATTTTTTCCCGTAAATTTTGAAGCAATACAAAAAAATACTTCTCACTTTAAGACCATCCTGTGAACAAAAAATGTATTAGGGAAAAGTGACCCTGTATTAAAAAAACTTGCTAATTTAATGTTGATTCATATGAGGTACAACACTTTACTGAATGACCTTTACTTTTGGTTTTATGGTCGTTTTTTCATATCAAGATGCAAATTCATTAAATTAGCCTTATTCAAAATAATTCATTATTCTCCCATAAACGGCCTGTTTTTTGTCCTTTGGAATGTTAGAACTGAAAAAAAAGAAAGAAAAATGTCAGAACGCTTTCTTTGTTTGTGTTTTGTTTCGTGTCTCACTTTCTCCCTGTGACTACGCCCACGTATTATTGCCCTCGGTATTTTTTGTGATCTGTTGTTTACCTGTGACCTGCGCTTCGTTTTTGGACTTGTGATAGATTGCCTACCTGTGACCTGCGCTGTGTGAATCGGACTTTTTGATTGCTACGAATTGTCTACATAAGCGGAAGATGGCTGCTGCAAGGAGAGCATACACCCAACGCGAATATGCCGAAATGCATTTCATCTATGGCTTTTGCGACGGCAATGCTCGGGCTGCTGCAAGAGAATATCGTCAACGCTACCCTGACCGAGACCGTTATCCTGACTACAGGATATTTATTCGCGTGCATAATGCGTACATGGAGGGAACCTTACCCGGTGAGCATGCTGCGAGAACAGGTAGACCAGTGGTACGATTTGATAATGAAGAGCAAATATTGAGACAGTTAAGATTGGACCCTGGCATTAGCCAACGCCAAATATCACGAAATCTCGGGATTCCACGATCGACAGTGCAGCTTATCATAAAAAGGAATAAATATCACGCTTACCACGTGCAAAGGGTACAAGCTTTGCAGCCTGCTGACTATGAAGCTAGAATGAGATTTTGCAGAGAGATGCTTAGACGACACAGAGAGGATCCGCAGTTCTTCAACAAAGTATTATGGACTGATGAGTCAAATTTTAGAAGAATGGGAATTTTCAACATCCACAATGTACACTACTACTCCAGAGTCAACCCACATATTATCAGAAAAGATCGATTCCAGCATCTGTTTGGTATTAACATGTGGGCTGGAATAATTGACCAGCAGCTTGTGGTACATGAAATGCCACCAAGGCTGAATAGTGCTCTGTATTTAATTTTTTTACAAAATAACTTAAACCAAATTCTCACCGAAGCCGAGATTCCTGAAGATAGAGTGACAGAAATGTGGCTGCAGCATGACGGCGCCCCGCCCCATTACGCTCGAGCAGTTCGAGGACATTTAAACGAGCGCTTCCCTAACCGGTGGATTGGTCGAGGCGGACCTATTGTGTGGCCACCCCGGTCGCCCGATCTTAATCCAATAGACTTTTTTGTTTGGGGTTATTTCAAAGAAATTGTATATCAAAGAGAAAACAGCACCCCACAAGAACTACGACAGAAGCTCGAGTTTGCTAGGTTATGAATTATGAATAACACAGGTACATTCCGCCGATTACGTGCGAATTTTATTAGGCAGTGCAGATTGTGCATTACGGTTAGAGGTAGGCACTTTGAACATTTAATGTAAAAAAAAAATCATTAAACCTCTAAGTCATAATTGTTCTTTTTATTTCATGATGGCTCCAGTTTATTTTCACAGAGTTGTGATGAACCTGTTGTTTCCTAAAAATGATTAGTTACCTGAACTAAGACACTTTTTCGACAATGGATTAAATGGTTAGTGTGAAAGAGTTTCTGTCCTTTTCATAAACCCTAAGTGTAACAAGAACAGAACAGTTCTAGCATTCCAAAGTACAAAAAACTGGCCGTTTATGATAGAATAATGAATTATTTTGAATAAGGCAAATTTAATGAATTTGCATCTTGATATGAAAAATCGACCATAAAACCAAAAGTAAAGGTCATTCAGTAAAGTGTTGTACCTCATTTGAAACAACATTAAATCAGCAAGTTTTTTTGATACAGGGTCACTTTTCCGTAATACATTTTTTTTTCACAGGATGCTCTTAAAGTGAGAAGTAATTTTTTGTATTGCTTCAAAATTTACGGGAAAAAATTAATTGCTCGTTAAATTTGGTACCACGAGCTGCAATACTTTTTTTTTGTGTTGATACATTATCGAGTCATAATACAAAACCTTTTGTTTTATTGTTTTAATCAATTTGTTTTTTTTATTGATTAAATTGTAAAAAAACTCGGTACTTTCCTTGAAAAACACAAAAGTATGCATAAATTTTCGTGCAATGAAGTTATGGCCATGCTGTAGAAAGATTTTTTGTTGGAAATTACCTCCTTTATCTCTCTGTTTCGTTTGATCCACGACTTTTTGGCCACCCTGTATAGTATCAAATAATTTATCAATGGCTACTATAATCACAAAGAGATTACTTTATTTCTTACATCGTATTATAAAACTCATGAAACAACTGATAACTAGTGAACAATGGAAATGTAATTGTGACACTACTCATGCCCGTTATTGTCAGATAACATTGTTTTGAATCAATTTATTGGTTGTGTACTAAGCCCGCAATCAGCCAAATTAATAATGACTTATTGGTTTTTCCTAGCCCAAATTTCCAAAAAAGTCTATTTTGGCATATCACCTGATTTCATTTGTTGTTTTTTGTTGATAAACATACTCATACATTTTAAATTTATCAACACGGAAAGTTCATCGGAACTCTATCAAAATTTACCCACATGAGTGCATACTTTTTACTGTTTGACCCTTTCTCCTCTGCGAAGAAGTTAGGCCACAATACAAAAGGCTGGACTAATGGTTTGTAAACAGTTGTAATTTTAAAAATTCAAATACCTAATACCTCAATTGTAAGATAGTTAAATATCTTTACATATGTAACTACATAGGTTCTTGTCGATAATAACACACAAGTAAGATATTAGTTCCTCAAATTTAAGCCAAGGTCTTTTAGGATGGCCTAAGGTCTTACAAAGGAGGCGGCCAATATCCATTACATCTAATGTTTTTATAAAATATCTGATATGACTCTTATTATTTAATAGTAGACTAAGATTTAATTGTTATGTGTATTTAACACGCGTGAAGTTTTAAATAATTAGATAACAACATCACGTGACATTTGTTATTTGTACAGTTTATAACTTATCTAATGTATTATAAAATTTATTATACCATTATTACCAGTATTGGATGCCCCGAAAGAAGTAACAGTATTGTTGTTCATGCGGATTTCTATAAATAAAAAATAATAATATGGGCCAAAACATCTGGATAGGAGACATCATCAAGTCTGATTTTTCTATGTGACCTGGTCGGAAGATTACTTCCTTCATCACTCCGTCTGAAAGTGTCACATGGAAAACCAAGGGAATATTTTTTTTATTCCATTAAAAAAATTATAAAAATAGTCTTGATGTAAATTTTTAGTTCGTGCATAATAAGACTCATAATATTAGAGAAATAAAAGTAATTCGGTGATTTCGTCACTCAATCTTCGAAAATTTTATACATGTTATGTAGTAATGTGTCGCTTTACGATAACGTTAAGTGATCGACCGCTTCATTTTTATTAGTCATCAAAACCATAAATTCTAAGACCGTTACATTGAAAATGTCAACAGGGTCGGCGAATTATGAATATTCATATTATGTGATATATGTCTAAATCCATAAAATTATTTAAACCGCTCACAAAAATTATAAAAAGAATTTCAACGTCTGATTGCAGAGTAAAAAAAATGCCAATAATTGCCTATGTTTTTTTTTTACTCGTCACGGGCACTCGTGCGTGAATTGATAAAAATACATGACAAGTTGTTAAAAATAATCATGATTATCCTTTTTATCTTCTTATCAAGCAATCAAAAGCAGATTATAGTCCTTGTTTGGCTTAAAACGAAATTTATCTTATTCGGCATATTTTTTATACGGGCGGGGCAAAGTGACCACGCCCGTGCTGGATGAGTGTACCGACTATTTAAATAATATTGAATCCAGAGCGAAGTAAGCACCTTTTATTATCACCAAAATATGCTTCCGAAGATCTCATTCACTTATACAGAAAGTATTATTTCCTACTGGCTTTCTGTGACAATTTTGTACTAGTAACTCTACTAATCCAATCCAAGCTCAACGGCAACGACAATTTGTAAAGACAGTATAGAGTGATTTCTATATTGATCGAGTGATACTTAATTTTCGATGTAGAGGTTTATTTATGTCAAGATAGTTAAATGTACAAATTATTTAAAAGAAATACGGTACTAATTAATATAATTCACATTATATTAAAAAATAATCTTCTGCTAAGTGCAGCATTTGTAATATAAGCAGATATGCCAGGCTCAAAAGGGCCTAGCAACTTCTAGGCACTGCATTTTAAACGGGCAGAGGTGATTGGCTGAGTTATGTAAAGCTATCGATACGTCGCGTATCTTTACGAGCCTTTGTCTCGTTGCTGCCAACCATGTTGCCTTGGTACACTGGACGACTCATGGGTTTTTGTTAAGAAAATCATGAAACCGAATATTTAAGAATTTTTAATTCTTTTAAGAAATTTATATGGAATAAGTTTAAGGTTTTTGTTGAAACGGAATAGAAATAATTTCGTATATCTACTTCTTACTATTGAGGTTGACTTTGATTATACCTTAATGACGTTGACTAATCTGAATAATGAGGTTGACTAAGCCCTAACCTCTACCAGGCGTAAACTATCAAGGTATGGAATCAGTCTCTCACCGCAGTCCTCCCAAGTCTCTCTCCATGCTTTATAGTTGCGTTACGATTTATATGCTAAAATATCTTATTAAATTCGCAGAAAAGTAATGATAATAACATGATATTGTAAAATACGAGCAAATATTTATATGTGCAATTCAACGTGACTTGTAATTATTTGTTAAATGCTTAATATGTAGGATTACAAATTACTAACGGTGTTTACTCTAAATCTTATAAAAATATGTATTGTCGTCTCTTTGTATCAAGATAATGTTATTGTCCAATTTGCCATATCAAATTTACAAATAAGCTTTAAATTACTATTATGAAAAAATCTTCAATAAGCTAGACGAATTATGTTTTTTTTTCCTAATAAGCAATTACTGTTAAATATTGTAAGCATGAAATTAAGACTTAATTTGGATTGACCGAGAAGTCCATAAATATGTATTGCGTGCGGTAGAGCCATACAGTCAACTTTTGCAGTGTAATTGTTTAAGATCTACCTATGGCTCATCAAATCAAAATGATGTGAAAACTAAGCAAAAAATCATAAATAAAATTATCCCACCATTTTCCTCTCTTTTTTAAGCATTCCTTACCGATAGGCTTAAGATAGATAAAAATCATTACCAAAACCTTCGTGACGCTGATATATAAGGAAAGACTGGGAAACGAGATGACACGGATTCAAACACTGAAACAATGCTTACTTGATACGCAAATATTTCTTTTGAGTCCTATTGTTAGTGACCGAAAACCAACCAATTATTCCAATACCTTATAAATTATATATATATATATATACTCAGCCTATCGCCGTCCACTGCTGAACATAGGCCTCCCCAAGTAAGCGCCAACCATCCCGGTCCTGAGCGGCCCTCATCCATCCGCTACCCGCCACCTTTCTCAAGTCGTCGGTCCATCGTGCTCCTTATAAATTACTTATATCTAAATATCGGAGCGAGAAATGAATATTTAATTTACTATAAGTCGCTTTAGAGGGTATAATTTACTTAACACTTTTGTATGCGACAGTTTGGTACGCTTTCAGTAGTAATAAAATCAAGCTTTTATTATGAACGAAAAATTAAAAAAATAAGCTAAGAAAACATTCATAAAATTCGTAGTTTATTAAACTTTACAAGTAACAATTTACAAAAGTGTTCGGTTTATCAGTAGAAGTATGATACATAAACTTATATTATCTATAACTAGTATATTAATATTCTTAAGTGATCTAAAAGCTCGTCGCGGCCGAGGTCTTTGCATTAAAGAAATTGCGCGACAAGCTTTTAAATCAATTAAGAATATTTATATACTAGTTATAGATAATATAAGTTTATGTATCATACTTCTACTGATAAACCGAACACTTTTGTAAATTGTTACTTGTAAAGTTTAATAAACTACGAATTTTATGAATGTTTTCTTAGCTTATTTTTTTAATTTTTCGTTCATAATAAAAGCTTGATTTTAAAATATGTTTTTCACCGTTAATTTATTTTTAAATTTTTAGTTGGAAATATTTCTAAGTCTATCCATTTCGTAGTCATACCGAAATTCAACTCAATCGGTCCATGGAAACTAGTGTTCCTATGGGCACCTTCCAACTTTTCATGACACCAGATCAACGATACCTTGTTATTATGTTGTCACTGAAAATACAAAGGCATACCAAATTTTAGCTTAATTGGTCCACAGGAATCGGAGTTCCTATGGGCATCTTCCACCTCTTCGTCAGATCAGCTCTATGAGACCTTGTTATTATATTGTTACCGAAATTACATAGGTATACCAAATTTCAGCTCAATCGGTCCAAAGGAATCGGAGTTCCTGTGGGCTTCTTCCAACTCCTCAATAGATTAACTCTATATCATTTTTTGTATTGTTACCGGAATTATGAAGGGATACAAAATTTCAGCTCAATTGGACCATAGGAATCGGCGTTCTTATGGGCATCCTCCAACTCCTCAACAGATCAGCTCCATGATACCATATTTTTGTATTGTTACCGAAGTTACAAAGAGATACAAAATTTCAGCTTAATTCGACCATAGGAATCGGAGTTCCTATGGCCATCCTCCAACTCCTCATCAGATCAGCTCCATAATATCATATTTTTGTATTGTTACCGAAGCTACGAAGACATACCAAATTTCAGTTCAATTGGACCACAGAAATCGAAGTTCCTATGGGCATCTTCCAACTCTTCGTCAGATCAGCACCATGATACCATATTTGTGTATTGTTGTCGAAGTTACAAAGACATACCAAATTTCAGCTCAATCGGTCCACAAGAACCGATGTTTCTATGGTCATCTTCCAACCTCATCATCAGACCAGCTCCATGGTACCATATTATTGTATTGTCATCCAAGTTACGTAGATATACCAAGTTTCAGCACAATCGGTCTATTGGAAGTGGTTCAAATCTTCATTGCAAGATTTGTAAACATACAAACATACATACATACATACATACATACATACATACATACATACATACAAAAGTGAAGTTAAATAAAAGCTTGTAAAAATTATCCAGCACTTGGCCGGTAGCGGGTCACCGATCGTGGAGCCAACACTTGAGCCAACATTATTTACTTGCACCGGGTTATAGAGTAATCTATACATTTCCTTATTATATTAGATTCAATATATTAAAAATTCGTTTATCAGATGTAGGATAAAAAGAATATAAGTACTTTGACAAAGATTTAGACTCTACTGAACAATTTTCTGGTGTTATATACATTTTTAATCATAGCAAAAGGTGAATGCATTTAATATGATTATAGTAAATGTGTGAAGAGCGTATGGCTCACGAGTTTTGCCGCCAGACTGACTGTTTTGACTCTATAGTTTTTTACAGCTATACCAACAATACAAGCAAAGGGAACGGACGACACCTAAAAATTAACACATTTTTCCATTAGAGTGACTCAGAACAAAGTGAATGTGCTTAAGAAATAAAGTACACATTGCTTTGTGATAAAATAGTTGAATTGAATGGATGAAAATGTGATTCACGTAACCTTAATGGCAGGATTCTTGTACAAATATACACAGATAAACTAAATACCTTTCTACCTACTATGTCATCTTGGAATCTCAAATACATAAGCCTGTACACTCTATATTAAGCAGAAGTTTTGCTCACAGCTTTGAAAAAAATAATTTAATTTAGTCATGAAGTTTACGATATATACCCAGCTCTGTGTCAATCATTTGAAATATACTATCTGATTAAATATTGATATGCAAGTTAATATGCCTACCCTCGATACTCAGGCGTGAAAGAATAGTTGCCAGCACTATTTTTAGTGCAAACATCTCTTCAAAGTTATAATTGCTGGATTAGGTATACTCTGGCACACGAACAAATCGCTTCAAGTATGAAGCTAAGTTATCAAACTAAATAAACGTTATCGACTACAAAGTAAAAAACTACGCCTTATTCCAAATACGTACGTTTGCGATGCGCTCAAAAATCTTATCAATGAGTTCGTGTGCCCTTCTTATAATCCCATAAATAAATACGGAACGGTCCACGTCCGCACGGAATGCAAATTTGTGATTTCCTTTTTTACATCTACCCTTGGAAACGTGACTTTCCAAATATTTCGAAGCATTAACACTATAGGAAGCGGATGTGAGTGGACCGATCCAACACCTCTATCTGTTCGAGTCAACAAATAACTTTCAGTTTTTAATCTCGTAAATTTTATAGGACGTGTGTTACGTACTTGTTACTCCTACACGTGAGGTTCGATTTGCAAACATGTTTTCCTGTTAATAATACATTTCGCATTTCTGTAATAAGTGGGTTATGGTTTCTGATTTTTCATTGTGTGGTATTATTGTTTAAAAAGGAATTGGACCGCTTTTTTAAATCAATAATTCAGTTAGAGCGATTAATAGTAGAAAATTTCATTATCAACAAAAGGAGGTGACTAGTAATATTTATTGGTAAACCAATTATCCGCATGTCATTAATCTTTCCCTATCGAAATAGAAAAAGCAATAACAGTCAAAATTGTCATTAGGAAATCTATCTTCAAATCACAACGGTATCTCACAATCATTTGTCTCGCTTAGTAACTCATTCTTATCAAAAATGGAAACTGGGCCTTTTTTAATAGTTATGACTTATGTTATCATATTGATATGAAAGAAATTAAACAAAAAGTCGTTAGATAAGTTAACAGTAATTTGTGTTTTTTTATGTCAACCAATGCATTGAATTCGTTCATTATACTATCTGGTACATCAAGTCCAATTAAATCTTCTATGCCGATAATTTGGTGTTTGCGATTCAAACCTTGGTGTTCATTGCGTAAGTATTGATAAATTATTAATTTTTCCCAAATTTTGATGGCAGAAGAATATTTTGACGGAGTTTCCGTATGAGAGAAGTTTATATGTAGAATGTAATATGTTTTATAGCTTAGATAGTATCATGGAGGCTGGAACGAGACTTAAATCTTCGAACCAACCGCCGAGCACTGGTTTGAATTTAATTTTTGTATGGTCGTGTATTCATATATTGGTTTTGCTTCAGATTCTGTTAAACGTAAGACATAAACTTTACAACCATATGATTTATTAAGTAATCTGTAGAAGGGATAGCTTATCTTTGGCTATCAGTCCAATATCAACCTATATACGCACCTCTGCAAAGTACGGGCCTCCTCTACGTTTAGTCCCCCGCGATGATAAAGGTGGGCTAAAATTCCTATTAAGTTTATTAATGTAAATGCGGAAGTAGCTTTGTCTCTCTGTCTGTGACGCTGTCGAGCCTAAACCACTGGACCAATTTGGATGTTATTTGGCATGTGTAGGACCAAAAGAATGGTGATAGTAGTATAGTCATAATATTCTCCGGACTTAGCTGTGCCTCATTGCTGTCATGTTATAAAAGGAATTTCATGGAAAAATCTAAGGATCACATTGGCGATGGATTGATCGTCCAACTAGGTACCAACAGTGGGTTTAGTTAACTTGGCTCCAGGGTCCTCATCTACTGTAGTCTAGATGTTGGTTAGTAAATGAGGAACTTCATTTTACAGCATTTAATTTATAAACAAATAAACTGGCTGCAGCGGTTCAAAAATAAGAGGTGCGGTGAAGTAGCGTATCTATAACGTTGAGATGCAGCTGTAAGAGAAAAGAAGGATATTAAAATAAGGAAAATAGTCAGAGCTTTATTAAAAGCATTCTATAAAGAAAAAAGAAATTCAAGGTCATTAAGTGAGAACAACGTTTCCTAATAGCTGAATAATAATGAAATGATTTTGTTGTAGTCTCCTAAGCCAATCCTAACCGACAAGTAGATAACAAGTACTAAGGAGACAAAATTATTGTATTATTGATATAAGTTATACTTACTTAATAAATGTAAACATATTAAGTTTGAAAAGAGAGTCAAAAGTAGCAGTAACATTGAACATAAAATGAAAAATAGAGTATATAAGTATCTTCATTGTGATTAGTGTATAGTATGTTGTTTACGACTACATAATAAAACATAGTTTTGTCGCCAGTCAGCGAGCCTGTCACAACATATCACCTCATGGTAGTTACCCCACACTTACCAATCGAACTGGTTCACTAACATCAAGTCTTCAAACATCTTTTCCGTTATCTAATCAGTGCTTTGTACAAATATTAGATAATATCCGTTATCGCACATATCCAGCAGCAATAATTATTATCATTGAACCAACAGCGAGTTCAGTATTTGCTTAACTAGACATGATATGATTTTATTTGAAATACGAATGTTGGAGGTGACTGGGGCCTATGTTGAAACTCGTTCGATAAAATTGTCATAAAAATGAATTCGTTAATGTAGAAAGGAGTTTGTTATCGATGACCGGTAGAATATTACATAGCCGTCATTTATAGCGTTCTGAAGCTCTTAAGTGAGCCGACGTTTTCGTAATTTATTACCACGTGCTGAAGTTGGGTATAGCACGTGGTTAAAATATGGATAGTAGAATGACATGAGCTCGTAGCACTACTATGGACTAGTGTTGTTATATTATGTGGACATGTCTGGCGTGATCATGGCGGAGTTGGTTAGACACCAGTTTGTGAAACGAAACGCCACGGGATCGATCCCCGCACAAATGTTCGTGTAATCATTAATTGTCTCACAGCACACATTTGCCTCGGGTCTGGATAGTTGTGAGATCGAAAAGTATGTGGCTATTGGGTGTGTTTATTTTATTTATACACTTATAAGTCTAAATTCAAAAGATGAGGTGTATCACTACCCTTCTCCACTATACCCGCGTGTAAGGATGAAAAAAATAAGAGCGGTAATCTGATAATCGTCATGTATGAAATAAATAATAAGGGTAGGTTCTAAAATATTTTTCTCTATCGTGGAATGGGAGGATACAATTTTCGTAATTGAATTCTAGTTTTTTATGTTCTTGAGAAAATGACTCATCTTCAATTTATCTCAGAAGGAACTTAAATATCGTGGAAAGGATATAATATGTAGATAAGTACATACAACGAATTTATATGAGTGTGCTTATAATTCTGTATGGAAAATTTTGGTTACGGCGCACCTCCATTACATTATAACATAAATGTGATTTGCATATAATAACAAAAACTGCCAACAGTTATTTTACGTGCGCTGTTACCAAATTATATTAATTCATTTTTTATAGAAATTTTGAACATGTGATCAATACATTTAATGTGAAGACAATACATTATAAAATATAAATATTTTAAATTACTCTCGCCTCTTTTTGAATGGTTTAAAAGATTTTTATTTTTTTACTATGAGTTCACCAGTATAGCATAATTATGAGGGATGACCCTATATATAAATACAGGATGTATCCTGTATTTATCTGTATCTGTACGCCCTGTAGGGCGTATATGCAAACGTGTATATCAACAATTTCATCGTTTTAAGAAAAAGAAAACTGCCAGTTAGTAAATTAATATAAAATAACATACAGACTGTCTTTCTGCACATTATTTCGCACACACTGATTACAATATCCGTTACATTCGGTTTTATCTGTGGCGTGCGTATTTTTAACCCTATATCCTTCCAGTAGAGGTGATGAGAGATGCGTTGTTTGGGCTGCGATTCAAGGCCACATACTAAGGCTATCTGAGCGTAGAGTTACCAGAGACGCCGACGCAGGTCAAGAGCGATGTGAACAAAATCACGGATCATTTTACTTACAGCGAAACTGTTAAATACTCTGCCAAGAATTTCACAAGGGTTATGTTGTATGAGTAAGGTACCTATCCTGCTAAATTATATTTTAAATGACTATTTTATTTGCATTGGCTAATTCTGTTAAGATTTTGAGAACTTGGAAAATTTGAATTTTGTAGACTGACGTTACGGAACTTACTAAGTCTTCTGCTTTGCAAAAAGTCAACATCGTAATAGTACACAAATTAAAACCCAATAATTGAGCATCGCTTCTGACAAAAATCAATGAAACCTTTATCCATGAACCCAGCAATTCAGAAATAAAAGGTATTATTTTTAATCTAACATAAAGAGTATGCTAAATGTTTGTCATCTTCTATGTATACATAACCTCACGTCTTAATTCCCTTCAATTCAATCCTATGCTATAGGGAGCGAACTAACTGCAGTTTTTCGAGCATGTTTTATCTCGATGCGTACTTGAGCCACGATTCATGGGACTACTAGGCCAGTCTGTCAGTTTTGTCTTCATATTTCCTTCAAGATATTATATAACATTCACTATTTAAAACTACATATACTAACTATATTTCTCCTTCCCATCTAAGAGTCTACTTTATATAGTTATTTTAACAACTACTAAATCTTGCTTTTACATACTTCAATATGTTTAGTAGTATTAAAATTATATAACTAACATTTAATAAATAGTGTGGCCGTAAATGTCTAATTGATGTTATACGAGAAGTGATCAAACTGGTCCCTGGTTGCCTACTCTAAATATCGGAGTATATTTTTATTAGTATATTTTTTTACCTTGATATTTAGGAAGTTTTTGACTGGTGCTTTTCATAACCTTCAACATAACTTTTTTCACGGGTTTTACGAGGATTGGTCGATGTGTATAGGTAAAATAGTAAAAAAAAAAACATTTAAAATCTCATAATCGTTGTTATAAAAAGTCCAATTTTTGTATAAATAAATTTTGTATAAAATTGTATTGTTTGTGTTATATTTTTTGACATATAATTGTATACATTTTCTATAGAAATTAATAAAACAGAATACATTTTCATAAGGCTATTATACCACTAATGAAATATTTGAAGCAAGTTTTAAACAGAAAATGTGCAAGTATTCCAATAACGTGTTAAGGATGGGAAAATAGGAGACAGGAAGAAAAAAAAAATAAAACAAAGGTTTTAACATACTTTGACTATAATTGAAAATAAAAATGCTGATGGAAATAAGGAAAACTTACAAGAAATGTCATAAACAAGCTTTAACCTTAATTTTCGTCGATAAAAAAAATACAATATTTAGTCAATTTTGGAAAGATTAACTTAAAATTGGAATTAAATAAAAAATTAAATACTTAATTAAACTATAGGTACTAAAAGTTTTAATCTAATGTCCATTATAATGTATGACTCACGAAATTATATTAATCATATTAAGTTAGACATAGAAGTAAATGTGGATGCGAGAAATTAAATAAATCAGCTTGATGGTTTATAATTCTTAATGAACTGATAATAAATAATATTGAAATGTTTATGAACTCTTAAAACTAAGTAGTTCCTTAACATTAGGTACAAAATGTTTATTTATACGGTCACCGTGAAATAACACAATAAGATGCAAAGAAACACGGATACTAACAACATAAATACAGGGACGTCATACGATACGCCCCACACTACAAGTTACTACCAGTCCAAATACGACAGATAATTATGCCGAACGAAAAACCAGCACTGTTCAAAAATTACTTTATTAGTGGTACAATGTAGAAACGAAAAGAGAATACAGTTTGACATGTCGCAAGGAAACAGTCTTGGTACATACAGTAGGCAGGTAATAAATCGAAAGCGTACATGCTGGTTCTATCAGAATTTGTCCTAATTCTTACATTGGTCCCTTAATTAAAACTTTAAACTTTGTTATCATAAATATTATAAAATATCACACTTTAAATTCAAAGAAAATCCTATTCTACGTCGAAACTAATCATTTTAGCTCGGTCGAAGTACAAAAGTAATAACTTTGCCAATTTGAATATTATATTCAAAAGAAGACAATAAATAAACAATGAATCTATTTCGATCAACTAAAAGTTAAATATAATCGATTTATCTGTTACAAGTAGAAGGCACTTTTTGTGTGCAGAGGCGGCGGGGCGCGCGCGGCGACATGGAAGCGCGGGGGGAGGGGTCGCCGCGCGCCGCCCGCCGCCTCTTGACAACTGTATAAACATTTTGCTTTATATTACTATATCAAGTTATATTATTTATACATGTTCAATAGTGTACTAAACCCAGGGAGTTCAGCGGACTTGGTTCAGTGAGGCTGGCGTTATTTCGCGAACACCCGAACGCGACTCTTGGAATGGAGCCGGCGCGAGAGGGACTCGTATAGTGAGCTGCGAGAACGAAAAAACAATCACCAAAAGCCTAAACAGGTTTCACTTGGCGGTTCGTCCTCGCGGCGAGTAAAACGAAAAAATCGTCGCAGACGGACCAACAAGTCGAGAAGCTCAATGCTTGGGATCACTGCGATAGTTCTCATACAGTGGATTTAAACGATTATCGACTCACGCCGGCTACCATCATTCCGTGAACAAGCATTTTTAACTACTGATGGAAAGTGTATGTCTGTACAAAAAGTGCCTAATGTCGTTTGGGAAATAAAAAAATATCGGTCCGCCGAGCTCCCGAGGTAGAGATTGTCGACTGATTCCGTTCGCAGTACGGTAAAGATCGAATCAGTGTATGTGAAGCAGAATCAGTCGAGCTGTGTGTCATAACGAGCCACGTCCCGTAGACGCGGGCCTCGTCCGTATGCGGTGTGGCATCGCAGCTGCTAGCTACAAAATAATTAAAGTTAAAGAGACTCGAAATAAATAATAAATTATTATCTTAAACTCTTAAAAATAGATCACGAGCGCCTTCTCGCGGTACGGTACCGAGCGCGGATAGGCAGTATGAAATAAATAAATGTTCTATAAGCTAACTTTACAGAGGCCACCGCTCGGCGGAGGATCGCATCGGGAAGACTTCCGCGAGCTACACAATAAATATCTAATAATAAAAAGGTGCCATTTACATGTGCGTGCCGATAACTAAAAGTTGAACATAACCACTATATTCACACCGCAAACTTTCGAGACGCCAGAGAACACTTCGTAAACTTTATAAATTAGACCGAAGTATTTCAAAACACCATCGATAAACTGGAGATCATTCGTTGAGCGAGTGTGCAAGTGCGCGAGGCGCAGCGACCGGGACGTCGCTCGTGCGCAGTTAAGTCTGGAAGACGTTATGTAGGCACTACGTGTCGGACCATCCTTATGCTAAACTCGGTATAAGTTAACTTAGGACTAGGCGAGCGCGTTAGGCGATGACGAGGTCGCCGAGCGCCGACGACAGACGGTTGAACACGGGCAGCCGCTCGTCTTCGGGCTCCGGGGAGTGCGTGCGGCGAAACGCAAAGGCAGTGGCGTGCGCGGGCGGCGACAGCGCCGGCGGAGAGTGCGGCGACTGCGGCGCCAGCGGCGAGTGCGGCGAGCGCGGCGACCGCGACCCGTCGCTCATGAACGAGCCCAGCGAGCCGCCCGACGACAGCGACGCCAGTGACCCGCCCGGCGACACCGGCTCCCGCCGGCGCGCCTCCTCCGCGTTGTGCACGAAGTGGCAGCGCGGCCCGTAAGGACAGAAGCCCACAGAGTGGAAAGTGCGACACAGCTCCGTCTTGTATTTAGGATGACGCTGCAGGTTGCGCAGCTCGCGGACTCCGTGCGCGAATTGGCACTTGTCGCCGTACTTGCACACTCCGGCCTCCTCGAAGGGCCGACAGAGTTCGGTCTTGTAGCGGCTGGTGGCGGGCGGCGGCGGCGCGGGCTCGCTGGTGGTGCGTTCGAGGCGTCGGTGGCTGAGCCGGTCCAGGATGCCGACGAGGGCGCGCTGTGCGGGCGCCGACGCGACGCGCGCCAGCATCGAGTGCTGGTCCCACGCGACACCGCCGGACACCGCACTGCCGCCCACCGGGCCGAGCGCACTGGCCAGGTTGCCGTTCATAGTCTGCACTGGCCGAGATTGGTTCTGAAATAATAAAAACAAAACAAATTATTATTTAATACTTTAAATTTAAAATACAAGGCAAGTCGTACAACGAACTTGGGAATGGTGCAAAAAGTAAACAAGAATCGAGAAAAAAAATCGTTCTCGGTGCGTAGTATATTTTTTTATGTTTCCTAAAAGTGTATTCTTATCTGAGTTTCACAACACTTGTGTATTTATGTCGTAGAAAAAGTCTCCATAATCTGACCTGAGGGTCGGGTACCTGCCAATGTTAACAAAAAGTTTGGGGCGGTTAGTTACGTCTCTACCTGCTCGGGCTCAGCTCGTTTCTCGGTTTTCTAATGGTTTCGAAGTTAAAACGGTTAATATTACCAATTAACCGAGCCACAAAGTGGTGCTTTTAAAGCCCCCAGGGTGAGTCGAATCTTAATGTTACGATTATAACGAGTCCCCGTCCGGTCTCTTATAATGAATTATTCATTTGAGTAAAATTCTCCGTTCCCATCAATATTCCCCATTGTGGAGGCGTCGCGTTCGCGTCGTTTAGAGATGCAAATGGTATGGAGTTGTCTTTTGTTTCAACGGAACGTCGAACCTGGCGCTCCGACTTACAAGTATCACCATAACAATTGTAATGTTCACGCAAGAGGCAGTTGACACGGGCGCAGTCGCGCAGGCGCGCGGCGTGCAGGCGCACACCGCGCGAGCGCACGGGTTTAACAATCTACAGTGATTGCGCATTATTGTTCCAACGTCACTTGTCAATTTATATTGACGAACGGTCGTTGGCCAATTGTATTGCAATCTCTATCCAAAAGATGCCTGTTACTAGGCGCAATCTTAACAATCAACTGAATTTTTCAACCAGATAACTCATCATTAAGGTGGTTGTTGCCCAGCTATAATATGCGAATGAGATATACAGAGACTTACGCTGTGTAAAATGACAAAGGCGCGAAGTTCGGATCGGATCGGAGTTTGATGCGGAACATGGGACACCTATACATAATGTATGATATGTCGTATCTTGTATGCGGCCTCAATCGATGTGAATGACACGTAATTTTATATTCTATTCGCTTCTTCTTCGTCCGGGGATCGTAAACACGCAAACACTTGTGTTTCGGAATATAATTATAACTTCCTTTAAATACCTTTTTCTATATTTCAAATGAAATAGGGGAATGATTAACAAATTCTCAATCCATTGAGGCGTATTACCGTATTTATGAGCATTGACATAATGTAATGAGGTAAAAAATTTAGTATAAAGCAAAATAGAGTATTAGCATTTTTACTCGCTACGTAAGACTTGAGTGTCTATTTTTATTGATAGCTCATGCCTGCATTGAATATTAGATGTTAACTCTTACGGTTAGCGGCAAACGTTAAGTAAACAATTACACACGAATGCTTTTAGTGGCGTATGAGTACCTATTGTTCGGTGCGTGGGCAATAACCGGCAATACTAAGGCTGTCGTTACACTAGGCCATCTATTCGCAACCTGCACTGCCGCCTCGCGTACGTGAGTTGAACGTGTTCTTGCAGTACATACTTAATTGAAATCGCTGCGTGTGGTATCAAACATACACTCAGACATTACGTTTTATTAAAACGAATATCAGCTTTTTGTCTATTATAGCTAGTCAACCCTGATTTTCTTTGTCTTAGTGTGGAATTAGTCATTAACAAAATGTGCCAAAGAAGCCTTTACGCTCTTGAGACGTATTTGTAGCGTATTAAATTATAAGTGAGCGGAAATAAACTCACTCAAGCAATCTTTAGCAATTGCGACATTATGTTTGTCAAATATCTAAAATTAATATTCAAATCGTCTATCCATTCTCGATTTGACAGACAAGTACCTTGACGTCCCTTACAAATGATGTTCGAAGTAAATATCAGCGGGTTATAAATACTAAACGTAACCCAACTCATAAGTTATAATAAGAAAAACTAATATCCACATTGAGTGCAACATACGAACTAGTCATTTTAATGACAAAGGAAACATATTGTCCTACTCCAAAAACGTCGAAAAGCAACTGCATTAATATTAATAGACCACCATAAATTCACGTCTATCGCAACAGTACGGTTTAAATTAACAATATAGACAGTGGAACAAGTTAAAAAGCGAAAGTGTAGCAAACAAATGACCATAGCTACGCAGTCGCGGGTGAAAAGTTGCAGTGAAAAGCCAGGGGTTAAGCTGCGGCGGCCAAGTGTCGACGGAAAACGGCTCAACCGTAATTAGAGAGTTATCAGAGCGGAACATTGGTTAAACGCTGCTTTCCATCGGACGTTGCGCTCGCGCAACCTGGCTCTAGGGAAAATTGTACCTGACCACTGTCGATTTCAAACTGCAGTTGGAGCCAACGTAAACTCGGCGTGTAGACGCAGCGTCTACCGCAACAAACGTTATACACAACCATTAAATGCAACGGCAACAATCTCACTTCACGGAGCAACAGAACATCAACACTAACTGCTGTTTGTTTTTTTTTTGGTAATGGGCGGGTGTAAAGAACATTTCCAAAGAGACGAGCCCAGCTTGCTCCTCATGCTGCTGTGTGCCGAGCTGGTTAGCGGTTGATGTTGTCAACGCGACAAACACGCAGCTCGAGCCAATGTGTTTGCATTCCTCATTATTATGGTAGCAGCGGGTTGCATAATGGAACACAGCAAGGCTATTTTAAGTCTTACAAGAAATATGCACACGACGGTTTGCTATGATCTCTGGCCACTAATTACCTTACTAATCACTTTGCGTACAGCAAGCCCAATTTGAATACTTTGATTTAAATTGTTTTAGGAGCTTATTATACTATGTGATTATAGTCATTTTCTGTGAAAGTATGGGCAAAGGGCAACGGTCTCGTTTAATGAACCACATGTGTCGTTATCGGAGCACTTCATGAAATGTTCGTGCAAAGCGAGATGCACAATGTCGAGAGCGCTTTTTCCATCAATGACGGTTATATGTATATGTTGTTTCGACACGAGAAAAATAAAATACATTATTGGCAGAGGTTATCGAACCTACAGAGTAGCATTCCCATTGCCACCCGCTTATTTACGTTCGCAATCAGTAAAAATTTACACATTTACTGTCGATGTTTTTTGAACTCGCTCTTGCTAAATACATATTCTCTTCAGATATATGGAGGGCAACGACACTGACGACAAAGAGCTCAGATTTGGGTTATGTATTTTCAGCAAATTTAAAACGCCAGTATTTCATTACCAATTCAAATGGCTGACCAGAAGTAACGCCGCGCAACGTCTAATAATGCGTTTGTTGTAATAAATTAAATCCTTAACCTTTGACTACATTGACTACGTACTCGAATGACCTTTATAATAATGATCGCAATCATCCAGCCGATGAAGGGGCGTTTGTTGCGTACTGGACATTTTGCTAGTTGTACGGCTCAGTACAGTCTGCAACGTGAAAAATGTGTCTAAAACATTTTCAAGAGTAACAGAGCTCTGTATTAGTCGATATTTCATTATTCTCTCTATTTTTCTTTCTTTTAGTTTTAAGCGATAAGGCCGCCTCTTGTTTTATTCCTTTTAGTTTTGTTTCTTTTTATTATTTTTGTATAAACAAGAAAGTATTCAATAAATAAATAAATATGTACTTGTTCATTGTCATGATAAGAAGTTGAACTTTAATACATCGGGTGAGCTTTTGTTTGTGACCTGTACCTACGCAATAACGAATTGTATTTCGAACTATTCCTGACTCATTATAAGGCACAACATATGATCATTTGAACGAAGTATAGGTTGCATTCCAAGAAATGCCTACATTGAGCTGCCGCGACATATACATAAAACGTAAACCGTCCCGTCTGATACTATAAAGAACATCAATTCAAGTCATTAAGATACGGCCGGCCGACAATTGTTGCTAAGATATAACTCAAACAAGAGAACGGTTTAATTGACCGTTAATTGGTTCTAATCAAATGCGTTCTATATTTAAATGAACGTTTAATGATTTAAAATAATTGATCACTGGCCCACTATTTTGAAAGGGCGGGCAACAAAGTGAGGGGGAAAAGAAAAATGGTCAATGTTTTTGCAAATAAACAACAAAAAACTTCAACGAGATGATTTATAAAAAGACAAACACAAACATATAACATCGTGTTAAGAACGCTAAAGGAAATTGCTTTCATTTCTCCAAGGAGTCTGTCGAGGGTCTCGGCTGGTGATTGGATCCTATCACGTTTATTGAATGATTGCGCGAAAATTGTCAGAGATATTGAGGCCCCCTCAGAAAGTTACCAATAACCTCCCAATAATGACGACGTAGTCATTAACCTTTTAGTCTTCTGAGTCGCCCGTGGAGTAGAAAAGTGCGTACAGTTGACTAACTCGATGCTAACATTGCCTATATCTTTTCCTGCCATTAAAATAATGACTCAGAGTTTCCCTCAAATCTACAAAATGCGTATAAAAGCGCTTTGTGTGCACGCGAAATGATGAACAATGGATTTTATATGATTCACTCGGCGACAGCGCGTAGTTAGCGTGGCATCTCTAGTTATGGCTATTTAAGTGACGCGTTTGCCACAATTGAACTATGAAAATAGACTACATTTAGACACCATTATGAGTTGTATTAAAATAGTGACGCAACGTCGTGCAGTGATCTCCCACAGAGACTAGATAACCGTTAAAAACGTTGCAGCATGATTTAAATTAATAACCTCTGTAGCGAAAATAACACGACAGACTTATTACATTATGGTTCGAATTAAATGTTAAACGATGTAAACTTGCATGTGGCCATTTAATTTGGAAATAATAACGATCGTGTCCCCTCAGAGTAAGTGGTTATAATAGTTTTGGTTACAATCACTTACAAATGTGCGAGTTGGTAAAACTAGAAGTGAATTAGCCAATAAATAATTGCCATATAGCACATTGTCCGAGTTTTTGTACGTTGTGCGTTGATCCTAAAGAGAGAAAAATATCTATTCTTACCAGTTTTATTGTACATATGTGGTGGTACATTGTATTTTTTACAGAGACTGTGTGATATGAATATAGTAAACATTGACGATAGTTCACATAGTTAGCGACTGTTAGATGAGTAAGACCGGACGCCAGCAATACGCTTTGCATGCAGATGGGCAACACGCCGTGATTGCAATACAAGAGCCTACCAACTATGGAATAAATGCCATCACATGTCAGCTGCCCTTTATTTATATTATGAACACTAACCGAACGATTGTTTTCTGGTTGTATCAGTCGAAACAATGGTTATGTATTTGAAGAAGTAAGCGCTTAAATTATTAACATTGAGGAAAGGAAATCACGTAGCGGCCGTGACGACTTTCGAGAATTTTTCTGAATTAACTATTTATTTTCCAGCTAAATGAATTCCGTCTTCGGCATGAATAATCTGCGAGGTTCGTTGACATTGCAAAACGTCTTGTTATTGTGTAAAGGTATGTATGTGGTGTGCGGCGGCAGTGGGCACACGGGGGCGGTTGGTGGCGCATTGGCTGCACTGAGCGCCGAGTACTGCGCACTTAACACCGCGCGCTGCGCAGACGTTCACCTTTGTTACTAACACGCAGCGAGACGCGCCACGACGCCGCGCTCGGCGCTGGGCACTGGCGTCCATGTGAGTGTCGTGTTTATTGCGCGCGCGTCATAAACCTTGCGGGCCGAGGTGGTGCGGCCGTAAAGTGAATGTCAACAAAGGGCTTCGTTCAACTCGAGCTCGTGTTTACCCCCCGGCCGCTCAAAGCAGAGGAAGCACGTCCCCCAGTCGGGCCGCTTTTAGCACCTTCTTATTTATAGACGCAACATCATAACAGTCGCTCGGGGCTGATTTGCAGAACTCAACAGGTAAATATTGTTCATGAAAAAAACATTGCGCACATCTATAAGGGAGATACTTTGAGATTAGAATTTTCATGGTTTCCCTGCGGTCTAGGGAATGTAAAATCTGATTATGACATTTTACGCTCACCGCACAGTGTAAAGGCAGTTATCATTGTCACGATACGACAACGACCGTTGCGTGGCGGCCATTAGTGACTAGTGACACTCGTACCTTACGTCAAGCGTGTATCCAGTTGCAACAATTCCTTTGTCCGTGCAATTTGCATTGTTGCGTCACTCCGTCGTCTTATACTTTCCCCATGAACTATATGTCGTTCGTCCGACGACGCGCAATATTGAAAAAAGTTCTATTATATTTAACTAGGATTTTCACCCTTTGAGTTAGTGTAATAGATAATACATATATGACGCTCATCGAAAGTTACTGATTAACAAAAACGGGAGTCCTAATTGTCATGATAAATATTGTCACTAAGTCGACGGCACGGTCGACGGTTTAGTGATGGTTCATTACGACCACAATTGTTATGTACAGATCAATATTAAGACACTTTGTTCTTTGCGCAACGACTTCCATGGATAATGTGTCTAACGTTTTATTTCAATGCACGTATCCATTTAGTGTATACAAATTACATCTTTTGGAACGTACAATCTAATGGAAGGTATAATCTTATGGGTAATATTGGCTGCTTTTATTTGGGAACGATGATGACTATAATAATCATTCAACTTGTTTATTACAATGCAACCGATTTCTTTGTTTTAGAGAAGTATTTATAATGTTAAGATCCGATATATATTTTTAACAATAGACACAAATACAGATAGTTATTTTTGCTGAACAAAGTAACTTCTCCACAGATATTAAATTTATAGATTAAAAATGACAGTTATAAATGGAGACATAATATCAAGTCCAAAGCAAATGAGAGCAACACGGCGAGGTATCGATTCAATGCGTTTAGAATGAGTCTAAATGTCTTTACACAACACGGAGCAGGTAGCCCCAACCGGTCCACGTTGAAAGCGATAGCACTTCCTACAAGAAAGTAAAACATAGTCCACACTCCGCTAGCGGTTTTTTACGGAAACCTCAGAGGCTATCTGTCGATTTGTTTTCCGCTTTAGATATAATAATTGCAACAATGTTATTTAAATTATAGTTACGATGTTATGTTGCTTTGTAGCTGAAACGACCAATTCATGCATTTGTCAAGCCTCGGAGTGGAAAAGAAACTAATAGGGTAGGTACGGATTCCTTTCAATATGTTCTAATATATGGATTTAACGTCTTCGTAGTCACTTAACTGTATTTATTTATTATTTACAAAGGGTTATAATAAACAGCGATGCGTAGTGTTGTCGCTAAATAACGAGTATTTAATTGGCAGCATTTATATTACATGAGCTGACTTTACAGACATTTTATGATACTTTTATTGCACGAATACGTTTTACGATTATACGAGCTATGAGTGTTATGCAAACATCTAATAAATCAGTTATGAAATTATAAACATCGAAAGTGTATTAAATAACCGGTTTGCTAATAAAGCTATATTCAATTATATCATCGTTAAACGATGTTGTTTGTTTTCATCCTTGTAAGATATACCGGGAAATAAAGCGATAATAAATTTAGGTAATTGGAATAATATTTATGTGCAATATAACAGTTGCTTACACACATCACTAGATTGAAAAGTGAAATGAATCAAAAATACAAATACAGACATAGCGTGATCTGTAGCCTGCATGTGATCGTAATAATACGGCACATGGTGAAATTCGGTTCGATATACAATTGTTAATTTGCAAGTGTCCTTCGCACGTAGCGATACGCCACGATAATGCCCACATTTTCCGCTGCTAGTTAGCGGCAGGCCCGGTTCGTACGTTGCGTTCATTCCGGGCAATTAACCACCAAGTTACACTGCACGTGGAAATTACTGGCAATGCTTACATTACGCCACTGGGTATCGTTCGATGTCGCGACCCCGCGCACATAATGGAGGAGTTCGTTCAAACTCAACCCGGTGATCTCTAATTGAACCCGGCAGCGCGAAGGTCCCGCGCAAATCACGAACTTGGCACATTATTGTTCGCCGAAAAGGACTTTAATGGCCAAGTTGTCGTTGATTGACGGGCATCTGTATGTAATGACAGTAACTAGTCCCTCCAGCCAGTGCAATAAAGTCGGGTTACAAGTAAATACAATTGTACCGAGAAGTAATACATGAACACTAAGACATCTCCAATTGAGTACTGTGAGCGGGCGTACGCTACATGGCGCAGCCCAAGACGTGATCCCCCTACATGTCGCGTCCAATGGTCGTCGACCGCACTTTTCTCCTTACCCACTTCCTTATTATAAACGTACTTATATGAATTCATCACAGTCACGTGTCGTTGTGCAGTGCGTACTGTGTAGTATGAGGCAAGTCGACGAGGCGCCTCGCTTTTGCGACGCTCGCCGGACCCGATCAACGAAGCAATCGCGGCCACTTGTGCTAATGAAACATTTCAATTGAATTGGGGACATTAATTCAGTGGGCGTATCGAGTCACTGTTTACATTGATACAGAATAAAAATAGTTATTGTTATACATACGGAAACATAATGACGGGCTTAACGGCTTTCTGTATTACCTCAGCGCAGATAGGGTATTTGATTCGCATATAACTGGTTGTAATGAGAATTAATTTCGAAACTGGCAAAAAAACTACTGAAATACCCAAAGTCACATTTTGTTATTCATACGGCAACACACTTTTCTAAATCAGATCTATACTTGATTCAATATTTGAAGAAGATTAGCTTTATGAATCATGCAGTCACATGATGAGACAACAAACGAAGTTTTTAATGAGTCTGAATAATATAATCTACCAGAAAGGTTTTGTTCATGAATTGCAGCAACATTTATTCCCACAGTTGTCTAGTAGTTTAGTCGCGTAAAACATAAGAATGCCAAACAATAAATCTAGAATTTCATCTGCATTTTGATTAATATAACTTGCTGGTAACGATCTCATTTGGAAGCAATAGAAATGACATTGTGAATCGCAAATCAACTGAAGATAGACGTATTGATTGAAATGCATTATTCCGTTGCCTATTAGATTTATTTAGTTTCATTTCGTAACCTTCCAGCATGCGTATGAATTTATGATTAATTCATGAACAATAAATAATAATAAGTCAGGTGCATACTGCATAGTGGATACCGGTGCCTTAACAATTACAACAATGTCTACCTGATTGTACGAGTTTGCTAGCGACAAGTTCGCCTTGTAGCAACCGAATGGTTTGTTGAAACACCTCAGCTTTACATATTCATGGCGAATGTTCGTTGTTTACAACTGGATGCACGAGATTATAAATTAGACGAAGCTGACATTAGCGTTGTTGATCTTGCATCCTATTATTTTATGAATGTACATAAATTTCAAACTTTTATTTGAAATAAATAACATAATTGATGAATAATTTTATATTATTGTGGCAGGTATTATTAACATTACGAGAATGAACGAGCACATTCCTCTATCTTCATCTAGCCTTCAACCGAGTAGATTGCAACTGCTCGTATGACTCGGGATCAACGCGCGATATATTACTTACATAATTATCAGTTTGTATTTACAACCAAACATAACATTTAATACAACCATAAATGTTAAAATCACTTTTAAAATTGCTAAATTGGATAATATTTAAACGATATAGACGAGCGTAAATACATTATATATTTTAATTAAAAACCTCTATTTATATTACCATTCAATAAAACTAACGTATCTTTAAAATCGTCTGTTGTGACCTTGAAGTCACAAAGAGTTCGGCGGCCAAATATTAATTAATTATTTATAACGTAACTCGTTTGGCCAGACCGTGGCTCGCGTGTTGATTCTCCACTCACCATTAAGAGCTGATCAATAATGTTGATTTGACTCAGCATGATTCCCAACTTGGTAACTTAAAATCGCTAGCCAATAGATCATTATATAACATACAAGGGAAGTCGGAATGCAATATTTTGGAAGAGCTAACATTTATTCCTAATGTGATTTTTCTCATAACACAAAAGGGATAAAACCACTGTTATTTCTATGAATATTTAAACTGAAATCCGACAACAGGTTTTGGTCTTAATAAAATTCAAAAAAACAAGATTCATCAATAGTTTTGACGTAAACTATAGCTCAGAGGATTAGAACATTTGTATTAAGTACAAAAGTAAATATTCGAATTCGATAACTTTGAATAAATCGGTATCGTGCAGTGCTAGGCTGATTAATTTACTGATATTAAAATCGCTACTGTAAGAAGAGTTTAACTGACCAGTGCCATTAAAGACAATAATTGCAAATTATTATTTTAAACTGGTTAAGTATGAGACAGAATACGTAAATAATTTAATTCCGGTCCAGTTCCCACCACATAAAATCAAAGTCGGCTACATTTTTTTCACGTGAATTAATCTTTAGCAGAAGTTAAAAACTTTATGACGTGTGTTACACCTCGAGCCAAATGTTAAACGGTCATGACATTTAAATAGCTTCTTTCCCAAATGTCAATGAAAATACTGTGTTTGATTTATGTAACGGATGAATTTAGAAGAGCGAGTGGATTACAATAGGAAAATAAGCAAAATGCTCGAAATCAACAGTGG
This sequence comes from Cephonodes hylas, assembly GCA_030295005.1. Classification (NCBI taxonomy): domain Eukaryota; kingdom Metazoa; phylum Arthropoda; class Insecta; order Lepidoptera; family Sphingidae; genus Cephonodes; species Cephonodes hylas. The sequence goes on along the minus strand of AP025374.1, from coordinate 6,779,054 downwards.
AAAGATTAAAGTGAGATCTTATAGTTTTTACCTAATTATTATTCGAATTATAAGACGTAATTAATGGGTGTGTTAATAGGGATGAGGATTCAGGAAATGTAACAGCGAAGGTCAGAGAACGACATGACGGCCTTGCCGGCGGCTGTGCTACTTTCTCCATGCAAGCTTGAGGAACCCACGTGTGTTACGTTTGTAGAAACAATGGCTCGTCGGAGCTCGGTTACGCCAACGCATTCAATGGAACAGCTGACATAATCACCAAAAATTACACAGTTTCTATACACGGCCGGCACGAGGACAATTCGGATTACATTAGCCGTGTCTTCTACTTGCTTTGTTAATAACACATAAGCCTTGATCTCGTATTGTGACGGGACATTCTCTTTAAATAATAATGATGCACGTTTCACAACACAATAAACGTTAACATAAACCAACGTTAAATTATAATCTAATATCTATCTCACAAAGAAATAGGGAGGGATAAGCGAGAAAATTTACTAAACTTATTTTGTACGACAGAAGTCAAAGCAAATATTATGCAGCTATTTAAACAATGACATTCTAACCAGATCTCGTATGTCAAGTGAACTTAATCCATGTCGGAGTGCGTGTTCAAGATGAATAATAAAATGGCAATTCGAATGCGATCCGCAGTGGGATGGCGACTCTGGCCGGAGCAATTTGAATACTAATAACACTAAATTCGACTACCGAAATGTTGACAACTAGACCTCTTACACAATCAACGATGGATTTACAAAGTGAGAAACTAGTTTTGTAGCCGTTTTCGCAAAAATGGCAATTTACGTAAATATTTGCTGTCGTGGCGGTCGAAATTGGTTTTTACGAACAAACGCTACATTATGTTATAATGGGAGAAATCGAAGGTCTCGCAACGCAATGGTGGCCGCGTTGCAAGCGAGTTTCGGTAAATGTAAGCTGCCGTTTAGTAGGCAAGTACGTGCCGAAGCAATAACCACTGTTAAGCAATGTTTTCACAATTTGCTGGTGAAATATTGGATTAGCCATGTTTGCCTCGCAGCTCATACGCTTGCGTCGTCTAGACTCGATTAAAGCAACCAATATTTTTACAACTCACTATGACAATAAATAAGCGTATGGAATGGAGACACCGGAGAGAAACGACGATGGTATAATGAAATCGTAATTCCACAATAATCCAATTTCATCGTTAAATTAATTTTTACTTTTACCTTTCTGAGGCGCCTGACCCCCAATAAAAGTAAAAGTCACTCACTTATCGGCATTTTTCAAGAAAGTGATGTTGAATGATAATTTACCTGCAACAAATAGATGAAATAACATTAATAAAACACCACGACTGACAGACCGCTAGACAATAAATAGTACGTTATAACTACTTATACAGTCTAGGAATGTTTATTTTTTAGCTTCTGGGCTGTTATATCGCCTGAACTATTGTGTTCACGGTTCACTATCATAGATGGTAGATACTAAAACATGGCATGGAATTATAAAAACCTGTTTATTAATACCCAATTAAAGTTGCAAAATACAAATGCCATTGTCTATTACAATAATTATCCTGTGTATTATAGTTATAATTTGTTAATCACGGGCAATTATTTTAATATTTGTAAGTTGTTGCTGTCGGTCGTGTCGTGAAGTAAGGTAAGTAGTGTGCGAGCGAGCGGACGACCTTCGTAGGAGGAGCGAGCGAATAGGCTCATCAATGATGCTCACGTGTTTAATAAAGCTTTAATTAACCCTATTTTTATGTTAACGCATTCATACGATAGCACAGCTAGATTATTATTGTTGTTACAAAATTAGAATAATTTTAGCATCAATATTTAAAAGCAACCAGCCCGGTTTCGACGCCACTTATTTAAATGTTAATAGATACAAGAATGAATTTGTCGTTTTATATTCCATATTTAGTTTCTTTTGACGACCGTGAAGTGACACCCAGGGCCCCGACGTCTTCAATTGTTCAATTGAATATGTATTTAAATTAAAAAGTATGCGACAGACAACAAGGGTAGATGATGAGAGGGGCAGAGGGGATGGCGGGGTGTTCACGGGCGGAAACAGTTGAATGTGCGAGACACATTGTGCGAACATGACTACATGACCGTCTCCGCTGCCCGCTCTTCCTTCGCTAATTACTTATTATTGTGTCTCTGACAACAGATGTGCGACATCCGCTTCTTAACTCTCACCAAATATTTTTTGCAAATTTTTAATGGGTACCTAACACATGAATTCATTGTTTAAAAGAAAATAAGCGAAAACAAGACGGTTTGTTATATGAGGAAACTTATTAAAATATTGTCTAGACTCGAAACTAAATAAAGCCAGTGATGTAATACTTCGATGTGCACATAAATTACAGATGTGTAAGTACGTTTAATAAAGAGAACATTTTACTCTGAGGTAAACATTTATGTACAATAAGAGCAAGGGAGTCAGTATTCAAATGAAGATAAAAAATATATTGGTCGACATTCCGTGAAGATAATAATATTAGGGCAATTGGACGGCTGGTCGGCAGTTATTTACAAATAAAAATAGAGAACAACCGGGCGATTACGACTAGTTTCACTTTCGTTGAAGGAGCATGCGGGTCAGCGCAGTGTATCGATGCGCCTGCGCCGCCCCCGCCTACCACCGCGCGCCGGTGGCCTCGCCGACAGTTCATACTGCTCGCTAGTTGTTGCACGCTGTGCACATTATTACATATTCCATACCAATATTATTCATGGATGACTCAAACACTTACATAAGCGACCATACAAAATCTATGTTATACCAGAGACAAAAAACTAATCTGAAATTTAAATTAAAAAATAGGCCCCCGCATTTCAATCCTTATATGTATATTTGGTTTCTAATTAATTTGCGTATAAAAGTTAATTACTTTACGCATCCTGTCTTTTGTTTAATTTCCGAAAAGTAAATTTACCATGACGAATGATGCTCACGATTGGACGAATTAACTTAGGTCATAAAAATGAATTACGCGTCGTAAGGTTGGGTGCAATGATACAGCGATGCATAGAAATACGTCCGACGGCTAAGAGGAGGATGTGACAGTTAAAATGATTATTTTTAGCCGTTCGCCGCCAAGATATCGTAAATAAAACACAGTGACGTGGCGTCGTACAAGTTGAACAGTGTCATAAAGTGAGCGCTCGAGGAAACACTATCATCCCAGAGGTCACTGCCGATAACATCTGAACTCCACTATCTGTGTGCTAGTTTTGGATAAGTTATCAATTTGCGTCACAACAATATTTTCGAATATACGACCACCATATGTGCCGGAATATGTTTACTTAATTTCAATTAATTAAAACCTAAAGACCAAATTTATAATTTTTTTAAAAACGCAAGTGAAAACTTTAGTGTTTTTTAATGTCCGTTTTCCACGGGTGCCGTGCATCGAAGCATGGCTTTCCAAGTGGCGGCATGGGCAACCCCACATGTCACGGTGATGACTTCTCTCCCACGTAAAGCACGAACGAGGGCCCTTCTCATTTACAATTCTTTACTTGGCAACCCACTAATTATGATAAAATGATTACCACACTCTAATTTTGAAAGTATAATTTTATACCGTATCAATTATATCGTGAAAAGGTTACATGCACGTGTTTTTTATGGGTTTTTATGTAGTCTCCCCTATTCCAAAGTTCGGTCAAGTGCAAATCGTTAATGTACAGTTAGTGTTGTTTATTTTTTCGTGGCAAGGCAATAACTTGACGTACTCGCATGCATTTTACGGACCCTTGGGCACGGAGGTACATTGCCTGCCCACTGATGCATGCTGTACCGATTTGATAATGCACAGCATTGTTACATCGCAGAATGCTGTTAGGGCGAGTTCCACCTGTTTGCAGCACATGAGCAACTCTTACGACTTACTTATATCGCATGAATAAAACATGTTCCATTAAACCTGCAAAACACAGTATTGCCGCTCTATGCTCGCTACACGTATCTACAGCGTTTTAATTAAATCAACAAAAGATATTTGCTAATTTTCCCGTTATTAAAACACTCTTGTCTCTACTGCTCAAAAGTCGTCTCGGCATACCTTTTGTAGTGAACGTTATTTTAAGCGCAGACAATTGGTACTCTTTGCAACAAGAAGACGACGATGTATACGCGCCTTGCATAGTTGCTAAGTCTAGTGAGAACTGATTTAGTTTTAAATTAATTAAAGATCACTACCACCAACTTGTTTGTAATATTTATTTGTTTCAAAATTATGAACTTTAAATTGAAATTGTCATTCTCAAATAATTACTTCTTTTGACATAAGCATTGACACAAAAAAGATTTATAAAAGAAGTTTGTAGTTTGTAAGAGGTTTTGCTACTTATTAAAAAAACAAAAAAACGTTTAAATTTTTTTAAAAGTGCTTAGCAATATGGTATCGGCCGAAAATAATATAATATTTTTCAACAATACCACTAACTAGGCAACAGGTACAACGTCAAAGCGAAATTGTTAAATACGAATACGTTAACAAACGATTGAACACGAGTTTATGATTGATAGTCACGCGTGACTAGGCGGCAATTGAATAATCTTGTCTGTATGTATGCACGCTTGCTTTGATCATCCACATCTCAAATCTACGGTCTAGCAACATTACGTAATTAATTTTAGTCGTAGTTTTATGCCGGTCCGTAAAATGGGTATTAAGTAGCGTATAATTTAAATTCTATTTAAGAACGTACTATACTCAAAGAGCTTGAAATATAATTTTAATGTTTAGTAAACCATTTACACGTAGCTTTAGTGGCTTTGGATTGATTTGAGGGGTATTACGGTTCCATTACTTCGGCCCATACATGTAGAACTGTTATAAAGTAATACTAGTTGCTTCCACCCGATGGGGCAGTGTTGTCAAGCAGGAAATGTCGGGAAGGCCTTTCTGAGTTCAACGACTTGCGTGATGACAACGGCAAAGTATCGCGATATTTATATTCACTTCCGCAAATAGGAGAAAACTGACCCCTGAACTGTGGCCCCTGCGTGTCGCAATCACAAATATTTGAGAATCACCGAGGCTGCATTATGCAAGTGTACGTTGCAAGTGTCTCAAGCCTCGGCCCCTCACTTACACAATGGCGTGAAACTTTCTGAAGACAGGATTTGTCTTGAATTTAAAAGAACCATAAGTGTGTCAACTCCATTTTAAATCTTGAGAGGAAAAATTAGGCTTTGTACGAAATGTAAGCTTTTCTGATTCTTGCATGGACACAAATAGTTGTAATACAAACACCTATTAAATGTTACATTTATTTTGTGAATGTGCCTCTCGATATAATACTAACAAGAACTGTTACAAATGGAAAACCCGCTTCACTTCCTACAAAGTACATAATGGTTACATAAATGCAACATTACGATAAACGAGCGCAAAATCAGCTGTACCCAAAACGGGCACGATGGATGTCACAGTATGACATGGGTTATGTAAACTGCGGCGGACCGACACTGACCTACCGACGCCGGACAGCGCGCCACTTTCCTTTCATTATTGACACACAATCTATAAACGGACGACCACTATCGCCCAGCTTAGCTACGTGATCGACGATCTAATGCGAGCTACGAAACCACGTTCAATGGACGAGACACATCTCGCCGTGCGAATAATTCACTTCAATGCCAACAGACTTTATGGCAACAACAATAATTCGCGACTCGCTATTGTAAGTCTTAAACTCCCCTTTCTCGAATTTCTAATGCTGTGTCAAAGAGCTTATTAAACGATATAAAACATAGTTCGATTATTTGAAAAAGGGAAAACAAAATCCAAGTGTTGCGGGAAAAATCATTCCAGTAAGCACTGATTATAAAGAAGTAGTTTTATATTTTCATGCATAATTATTTTATTCCGATCACATATTTAAACCCTATGTGCCATGATCATTTTGCAAGTGCGAGCCTTATGGATTTATGTTTTCGCAACGTCGATTGAGCCTGTGGGTGGTTCTTTAGCGGTTACGAAACATTAAACGGCAATTAAACGATACGTGACATGGACCGGGGTTAAGAATACATTTGATATAGATCTACACGTCCTTGCAATTTAGGCTTAGCTTTTCTTAGATTTCCTATACGATATACGATAAAAAAATTAGTTCGTATAATCGGCACCGATAATGGCCAATTTGTTAAATAAACATTCATTTATCTTACTTTAGCGATGATAAAAGAATCGACATCTCTCTTTCTCTGCACACATTAAACAATTACAATCAATGGAAAACATAACAGGTATACGAATCTTGAAGTCATATTTAAATTGAGATTAATTATATATTGCCTAACAATAATTAACGCACTTGTACGCTTACGACATCGATTTAAATATTTAAATAGCCCGCTGCAATGACTAAACGAATAGTGGAGTGAGGTCTGTACAACCCGGACACATACGTTTAATTAACATTTTACAATACAATGTATTGGATCGGGTGACGCATCCAGCAGAGCGCGAGGTCGACAGATACCAACCCAATTGCGCGTTAAATGCTTTTAAATGTCTGTTTATTTTTAATTACAAACTATTGTACACTAAGGACACTGAATGTACTATTTGGTTTACGTTAACGAATTCGCAAATAGCGGTTTATCGCGAAAGAGTTGGTTAATACTACTCCAAAGAAACTTACGTCAATTAAACTTCCTATTATTTAAATGCTTTTCAGATGGTTCCTTCTTTACTGCAATTAAAAAGAAACAAGTGAAATTATTAGCTAGTAGTGGCTAATCTAGGTTCTATAAGATAGAACTGTGGTGTTTTGCAATAAAAGGGATGCAGAATGCACAATGTAATGCCATAAAAAAGTGAAAGAGTTCGAAAGTTCACTTCCTGCAAGGCGAGTGCATAAGATATCGCAGCACGATCGGATTATAATCAGGGTGTAATACTTAACGTTTGTGTAAGACGCTTACGCAAACTGCAATCGTGTGGATCATGCGCAATGTATGTATTTCGATTAGAGTTACTAATGCAACGAATAACTTAAGCAACCCCCGTCAATAAAACCTGTTTGCTCAATCCAAAAATGTAAGCATATTAAATTCTTGTTGACGACATTATATAGACGTGGCTAAATGTTGGAATGCTGTAGAAAATTCCTATTCAATTCGCTACACCTTCCAATATCAAATTATGTTAAGTTTTTCGCTTGGTATATTTAATCGCAACACCAACGCGTTTATAAAGATATTTAGCTAATAGCTTAACGATTCCGGTTAAATTGTGAAATATCATTGGCGTGAAGTGTGGTGTTCAGGCATCACCGACGCCGCTGTGGCGCTGCGCACCGCGCTATCGCAGCTCCTCTCCACTCAAGCGTATCATTACGAAACGAGAAAAGAAAGTTAAAAACATTACATTTCGTTCGGTAGTGTCACTGCACCACCAGCCACAACTGCACCAGGCGCAGTTTTGTGCGATAATTGTCACATGTTACTACTGCAGCCACCATTAATCATTCAAACAGTTGAATATTTTATACAGTATTCTATCAGGATGTTAAGCTTTACTAGACATATCTAGTTATTTCTAAAGTTTTTTAAACGCTAGTGAAAGTAAAGGAATAATGTAACAATAGAACATTAGGTAAATATGTCGCTTATCTAAACCGGAACCACCTCAACAATGTGGTATTGAATGAAGATATCAAATTATTTTCGTGTATGCAAAACGATTCGTGTATCTCGTGGTCCGTTTAGCTAAAAACTTAAAACGTGCTATTATGCAACGTGCGTTCTTTATGAGCAATTATGTAAAGCGGTGCTTGAATGCGGGTGTAAGTAGGCAAGCGAGTGGCGCGAGTGGCGCGGGCAAGCCGATGCTGCGGTAAAAGTGTTACGCGCTGTGCTCGATTCTCCGCGCTCGCTGCTTGGCTGTGACGCAACACCACGGCGAATGTGTGCCAAAAGTGCAGCTCAAACTTCGCCACTGACGTCCATGTAACAACACGTTCGTGCACACACAAACTACTTCCACTTTCATATCTTCAACTACGCTCAAATGTAGGTGAACTCAATCGAGAGATCAATCAGATAACCGAGTAAAAGCATATGAGCTATCTTTATACCGATTTGAATGTTACTAACAATTACACCACACAACAATTTGTATATTGAACTGATACAACGCTCCAAGTAATAACATTGCATTACCGTGAAGTAATGTATTATGCAGCTATGTATGTTGTTCACCGGCGCTATCACATTACGAAAAACCGTCTCAATTCGTTCAGTTGTGAAAGAGAAGTGAAGTGAGGTTAGGTGAACACGTTAAATAACCACGTTGTTTTTTCACAACGTTAATAATGTTTCCAACGTTTATCAGCCGACGTGATAAGATACAGTACAGTACCCCTTTGTTTATGCACTGCACTTCAACATAAGACCTTAGATAATGCATTATCTACAAAAGTAAGTACTGTAACTAACTTGCTATTTGCTTACTCATTCCGTATGTCTATCCTTTGTCTCTGCTACGTTACAAATATTTAAATATTAAATTTACCACATTTTTTTTAATACATGTTAATTAATTTTTTAAATTACATATTTATTTGACATCAAATACATAAACCGGTATTTAAGCAACCAAATGTGTTTTTCGGAAAGGTCACGTGGAAGATTCAAGGCGAGGTCAGCTGAGCGATTTTCAAACCATGTAAAGTCACAGTTGAGAATTAAAACACCCACAACTCAGCAAAATGTTATTGTAATATCATAATTTTATGTGTATTCAAGTTGTTTAGGATGAAATTCAAACATTTGTGCCGATGAAGAGGTTGTCTTATTACTTCTAAACATAAGAATAGTTGATTGTTATGATACTATCATTTTAATCAATACACCACAAAGGAAATTGAATGCATTGGCCATGTGACGTATGTGAAAGTGGTCAGCGCAGTTATCGTCAACTAATCAAAGAGATATTTCAATAAAGCAATCGTCCTAAACTCGTGCTTATCAAACGTTATCATAGACTAGTAACGGTATTTGTTAATAAAAGAATATTGTGTCACTGTTTTTATTGTATTGTCAATGACATTTTTACGACATTTACAACATAATGGGCAGAGTGATTTTACAGCAGTTATGAAACAAACGCATGTATTCAACGCGAGTCTAATATAACTAAACATGAAGCGTCATGTTGGTCACGTCTCTCAAGCGGGTGTATTTTCAATATATTATGACGGCCGGAACTCAGATCATTATCACAAAAGCTACACTGTAAAATATATCAAAGCGATTGCTAATGTCACAATAGCTTTAACTAATTCGTATAATTAGTAAAGATGTTTGTTACCATATATTTACTTAGTGGATATTAACAAATTACTGTTTAGACATGATAAATATTGTTTGATATGCCTGGTACATTTTCTTATAATTAATATTATTAATAAATGTGTGTTTAGGAACAATTATTGATATATCTGTTTATATTCCAAAAGAAGTTTAAAAAAAAGCGCATAATAAAGAGTTTTGTAATAATATTAAATTTTGCAAAAACACCACGACAAGTTTTGACATAGAGGCGCTTAGCTCCGGCAATATGTTGGTATGACCGTGGGCGTATACGACAATGCCGTTTGGCCGGCAATGAACCTTCGCATTTGCTCTGCCGAAACAATTAGCGACGCGCCGCAAATCTAACCAGAGTATTTACACAGCGACCGTCTTCATCATGCTCGCGTCTACTCGCCCACTGACCATAATGGCAATTTCCGTTTAGGCAGATCCTAAATAAATGACAATGGGAAAATATCATTTATACTCTAATCAAATAAGTTTCTTCTCAACATACTAATAAACTAATGTTCAAGTGACACATCCCAGATTGTCTCAATGTACCAGCTCGCCTTGATTCACAGTGACATTGTTCCAAAATAGGCGTTTTAAAATTCGACCTACTTAGACAATAGTTAAGTAAATCACGAACAAATTTTTATCTATATTGCGCAGTTTTTCTACAATTACAAACCTGTTTTGGAACATTAACTTACTGTGACTCAGTGCAATTTAACTACAGAAATGAATGCACACAACTTGTAATTTTACAATTGTGACGGATAAAGACGCCTTAACTGAATAAAATTATTTGAATCTGCCGCATTGAATCTTTAAGCTTTACGTAAAGTGCGTGGGTGGCAGCGTAGCGATTCTCGCGGTTTTATGTTAAGGTGTGAAACCACTGTTTATACAGCATAATGAGTATCTAGTGTTCGTGGCATGAACATCAGAGTGCAATAGTATCTTCGTATTGAGAAATCGACCGCTCAAGGCAAACGAGCCATTAAATATCTAAACATTATTCAATAAAGTTTGGAAAGTGACATCTGCATGTGTAGTGACCATGTCTAAAGAACGTGCCGTACATCCTCACGCCGAGGCCGTCGCTTCGAAGGAACAAAGATTGACTCACGTCCGGACTCCAGTTGTCGGAGAAAGGAGTCGTGCTAAAAATAGTACATTAGCGGTTACACACGCGGCCGTTGGACCTGGCCTACGCCTCCCGCGCCTGCCTTTCCACTTGGCGTGAGGACAATCATCTCCAACTAACACTTGAGTTGGTAACGGCACAAATACACGCATCACAGTGTTGTTTAATGGAATAGAATTTTCCTGTGACTGCGCTAACATCAAGTGTAATCACTTACACGCGGAGCACGTTTAACTGATCAATAATAACGTCAAGCGAGCACCGCGTGCTAAGTCGTCGAGTGCCGGCCAACCAGAGCCAACCGATTGCTTTGTCTGTTAGTTTTTTCCTTGTGTTACATAATGTTGGTGGTCGTGAGAACCTAGTGTGTATTCATGTGCGATACTCGGGATCGCCAACAAAATTTCCATTTAGATTACAGTACAACGGACAGTATTAGTAACGTGATAGCAAAATGGCGCTTAGTCTCGTGTATCCGTCGAGTTGAATTTCGCCGACACAGCGAGGCAGGAAATATTCTAAAGTTACTTATTGTGTTGAAGAACGCCGTGTTAGCACTACTCAGCTCCCACGATTGAAACTTATTGTTTGCGCTGCACTCGAAGGTTTCTGCAATGTCTAGGCGTTGGGAAACCGCTTCGACGGAGGTGTCGAGTTTGAGGCCAGAACCGGCTGTTTGGGAAACCTTTCGAGTTTAGATTGCGAAAAGTGTGGAAAGCTTGTATTTACTTGCATAAACTAACGCGCGGATATTAAATTCAAATAAAAAGAATATATTATTACCGTGAAAACCCAAATGGTATGTTTTAACACGAATGATATATAACACGGGAATTGGAGTGATTATGGCGCTTGAGGTGTCCGAGCTGGCTAATATTACCAGCCAGGCATGAGACGCCGCTTGGAATTTAATATTAATCCGACAATTCAAAAGCAATAAGTCAATATGGGCATTGTGTATGTTTTGATATGACGTCATACAACATTTCGGTTGTTCAGCTTGTCGGTACTACAATCATACTTTATCAGCACACGTGGCAAGTTAATCGCGTCGCATGTCGACGTTACAGCCAGCCAGTGTCTGGAGCCGCCAGTGTTATTTTTGGACAGAATATTGATGGTTCTGTAATATTTTTGCAATAAATTCACGCTCTCTCTTCATTTCCTCACGCTAACCTTGAGGTTGTTTGTGAATATTTTTTTTAATAAAAATTAGTGCTTATATACTTTTATGGCAAATCCACTGAAATATTGGAGAAACTTCTTAATTTTAATATGCCTGTAGGAATGGCAGATTTTCAGTAAAAAAATTGGTCGGTCCACAAGTAAAATACGAAGTAAGAAATATTCAAGAGTTGCGTGTACGCGTAAACCGAACACGCTCCATCGCGCCACGTGATTACATGCTTTACTAACCAACTAACAACCAACGAAACAGACAACTAAATACTTGCGTGATGTGACGACCTACATATTATAACGTTATTGCAACAAGTCAAGTATTTCGTCTGCAACATTGAAGACATTTATTTCTCGAAGACACGACTTCAAGCGACAGATTGAAAATTATTATCCTTTATGTTTGTGTGAATAAAAGATCATATTTAATGCACCTAACGTTTTGAAAAGTAGTAGTCTTGCTCCGTAGAGCTCAGAAAGATCCCTTTAAAATGTTATCTGAGAGTCGCCACCAATAGATTTGGCACAAAGAGCAGATACGGAACAAAGACTTCTTTTATTTAGTACCAAAAGTGGTGCAAAAAATAATGGCAATGGTATTTGTAAATAGGCCGCAGGTAGACCGACGGTTGTAGGTGTATTCATAAGTTCAACGGTTTAATGGTCTCTTTTGAAAGGATCGAACGTACCAAAATATGAAAAAGAACTTGACGATGCACCTTTCAAAATTCCCACTGCAATTTCTTTGCTCGTATGACATATTGCCATGACAAAGATTTTATCAAAAGAATGAGAACAAGTGGTACGCACCCGGAACTAAGATAACGTCACATAAAGATTTTAGTAGTAACGTGGAAATAGAGTAATATCATCTATCATAAAATGTAATTTTAGCGGGGTAGGTAGATTTTGAGTCAAAACGAAAAAATAACATACATAGCACATATATTACAATATACATATAGTATAATTTTCGCATTGTTTACAGAGAGAACAAAAACGAAAACATTGACCATAAAGGGAATTTTAAAGCAAACGTCCTTGATAGAATAATGCTGAAATTCATGGTTGTAGTTCTTGCTTGAAAAGATAATTTAATAATCACCTTGAAACCTGTTAAACGATCATGGCAACCCCCGCGAGCCGTTTACAAACCCAACTCACATAACCCAATACAAAACGGGCCTGGCCCGAACAAGTGTGCTTTACGCAACGTAAAAGACGACAAAAACTATGAGCAGGTAGCGGATGAAAGGAGCAAACCATTTTTAACTATACCCGAGAATCAATAAAACCTGTTTTACATTACTGCAGATAGCTTTAGAGACATCGACGGAAAAATATTTTGATCTTTATTCCAGGTGGCTTTAGTGGTGCTTTAAGAAGATCTACAACTGCAACCTTCAATCTCGTCTCCACCCCCGTTGAGATTTGAAAAGGGTCAACCAATTATTCAGTGTACCGTGTCCCGAAGATGACTGTACATGCATCAAGTGATGGCCTTTTACATAAAAACTTGATGGATCACGGCAACTTTTTATAAATAAAAACGGATCCAAAGAAATCCTGTAAGCAAACAGTGAATTTGGAAATCTTTATTGCCACCAAATACTTTTGTAGGTAAATAAAAATAAACACGTGTATTTATTAAGTAAGGTGAAGATTTTGATAGCGCAGAGATGTTATGAACAGAAATTTTAAAACATTAAGTAGCATTTTTATCGATTTCGACATTAGCGTGTTGTTTCTTGATATAGTTTTTTTACAACTTGAGCGCAACATGATGCGGGAGCGCGCAAGTCACAGCAACTGGTTTTACTTATTTTCCGTATCGTGTAATTACAGATGCAAGTCCGTTGACTTAATAAAGATCTGACTATAAAAAAGCAACGTTCCTTAGTCCACGATCAATTACTTAAATAAATGGACCGATAACAATCGTAAACTTGCAGAGCATATTATAGTATATACAATTTACCAAATAATAAATTATACACTTCCACAACCAGATTTAACAAAAACTAGTAACAGATGTAAAAATTGCATTTTCCAATTAATGCAGGAACACTGAATATGCACGAGAAGATAAGTGCTATTTACAAACTACTACTCCAACAAACCGTTTCTAAACATACCCAGAAATAACGTACTCGCCTCTAATTAGGATCGTGGAAGGTTTATTGTTCAATTTATTTCAGACACAAATTGCAATTTATGACGGTTCAACTCACAGTGAACTCGTGCAGAAAAAAATATTTTTCAACATACTTCAGAAATCATTGATAGTTCAAACTACAACATAGTATTTTTTTCTCTAAGGAAATTAACAGATTCGCTATGTCGGTAAAAATCAACTCCCAGTTAAGTTCAACTTCACAAAAATATTTATTAGTAAATTCCGAAGTGAACAGTGAACACATAACATCATTCATATTTTATTTGTTGAATCCGTTGTCTACATGGAACTTGGTACTATTTACTTTTAATACATGCCCACATAGAAGTCGCTGAAGATTGTGAAAAAGGGACTTCCGCCAATAACCATCGTTATAAATAAATACATCAGGGTTTATAATTTTGTATGCCTGAATGAAAATCGTCTATTGAGAATTTATTTCACGTGCTTATTTATTGAAACGAATACTTACGTATGTTTTAACCTAGCAAGCATTGTAATTGCCTATAGTTTTCCTAGTGTTATTGTTTGGTTAAAGATTTTGTAAAAATGCGAAAAATTTCTAAAAATAATTAAAACAACCGCGTAAACATGTAGTCAGCCATATCTATGTAAATACATAATAATAAAATAATAACACTGATAACAGTGTTTATTTCTTCGAGTCAATGCTCGTTTCTTCGCACGTAACAAAGTGCGAAGCGAGGATATTCTCTTTACATATTGTTCAAGTACACAACATGAAACGTTGAGCTGACTTAGTTAGTGATTGAAGTTTAAAAAATATGTTTTATAAATATAAAAAAACTATTTCGTAAAAGTAATTTACGTTGGAATAACTGATTGCAAACGTATGAAACTTTATCTACACATTTGAATTTCCTTAAAAATATTGAAGAAAGTCAAACAAAACTACACTCTAAGTAATAGCTTTAATGATGTGATAAATAAAAAAAAGTGAAGAGTTACCCGCATTTTAATTTATCTCTAAGATTTTATTTACTATTTTTAAAGCTGTTTGCACCCACGTTCTCAGTCTATCATTTTATTTCAGAATACGCATAAATTTTATTAATAAATAGGTAGGTATTTGACAAAGGTTTCCACGTTAAAATTCAGTCAATGCACGTGCACAAACTTTGGTTGCATGACAGAAAACAAATAAGGAATAAATGGTTAGTAACTTACATTTACTATTGTATCAAACTAATATGTCACAAACAATATAAACATTGGAAAATGGATTTTACTGAATAACTGATCTTTCGGCGGTATTTTGCAAATAAAAACTTAAATATATCAACATACCTTTAAGATCAGATCACCAAAATCGTAGAGCGCAGACTGATGCATTATGGCTGTAGACATCATGTATGATGAACTCGTCACTAATCCAGGGTTTTGGTGCTGGTGCAATCGGACAAAAATCTGGAAACTGATCCACTGATGCACGACTTTGTTATGTCGACGAACTCACTGTAATTTTTAGGTTAGGCGTGTTAAAGTTCACGATAATTTTAATAAGATATTTACGAAACCTTTATAAATACAGTTCTTATAATAATTTTGTAAAATCGTTGTGTTTTTGTTTTTTACGTTCGAAGACCACAGACTGTGTCCGAACTAGTTGGTCGAGGGCGGTTATTTTTTAAACACCCTCCACGGTAAAGTAAGATCAGTATTTTTGAACACAATTTCGCACACGCTGCGAAAATGTACAAAACAGTCCTTTGTTTCGAAATGTCTCCTTCACTTTATTTTTTCGCGTCTATACGGAAATTCACAAAATTGGTCAAAATTCTGCGCGAACTGCGTCGAAGTCAAATTTTATAATGAAACTTTTTTCTGTATATCGACTTTATACTCCAAAATGCTGTTGATCTGGCCGTATAAATCGCAATATTTTAGAAATAAATCGCAGAGTCAACGTCCGCGCAAAACGCACCACACGTTCATTCCGTATCACGCTTGCTCGCGCACTGAGCTTGTATAGTTCGCCAGTTCGCCTTCGCCCGTGACTCGCCAGCGGCGGCAGCGGGCGGGTGGATTTTGTTTTCAAATCAAACAGCACGATCACGTTTTGGAACGAGATTCGTTTGCCACTCGGGTACGTTCGGTTATATTCGGTTATATGTTTTGTTGTCGCTCCGCACTCCGCCATAACAAAGTGTTGACATAAATTTTGCTCGTTGTGGATTTTATTTTATAATAAAATATGTAAAATAATATTTTCTATAATTATTAAAGTTGTTCACTACTTTACGTTATCTAATAAAAAAATAAAAAATGTGGCAGAAAGTAAAAACTTGCAAATAATATAGCATAAGCTTACTGATTATGGAAACGAAAAGAAAAGAACTTTAATGTAGGATTAAAAATTCATTCACGACTGTGGCATAATTTTAACCGAAGGCTATAGTTATTAGCGAGGAAGGATCTACCTATTAAGAGCGAGTTGCCGGTGCGGTGTACAAAAACTTGTGATTTTAGAGCTGGTTCCACCAATCGAGATGTCTGCACTCTGCGTCGCCCGCGCCTCCCTTACACATATCGCCTCACCCACATGAAGCGCTTACAGCGGTCTCAGATGCTTTTATCCTCAATAATAATTAAAGAACTCTTTTAAGATTTGACTTGATTTGAATACTCGAGTTTAGCTAATTATTTATTCTGTTCAAGATATTAAGGTAATATGTATTAATATTATTTGTATTATGAATATGCGAATAAGTACGGCTAAGGCAGATGTAAGTTACATCAATATTCGCCTACTAAATAATTCGGTATTTTACAAATTAATAATCTCTTTGATAATTTTCTATTGATATAATAACTGATCAAACCGGCACACCTAAAAGTTATTCAGTTTTTCTTAGGTGTGTAGTGCCAGTGCGCCAACCTAGAAGAAGCCAGCGTGGTGGACTAGAACCTTAACCCTCTGAATGATAGAGGACGGCCGTGCCCAGCTGAGGGACGTGCGTGGGTTGATGTTAATGATAATATTTACTAAAAAAAATTATCAGGTATATTTATGTATAGCTCCGCCTGGACGTTATTTTGAATTCATTGCATTTTTATGAGAAAAGGAGCCTATGAGTTAATTCAGTGTGTCTGCTACCTCCATATTATTTTGACTAAAGGATATAAGAATATTTGTATATATAAAATATTTGGTTCGACAAAATTTCCCGCCATTTCGTGGCACATTGCTCTCACCCTATAGCGCGCTGAGTGCACGTCTCACAAACAACTTTTTATAATGGTATTCGTTCGTTGCAAACTCGTTTGACGGTTTTAGTCAACTTTTAGTGTTATGCGTTATGTTGCACTGTGCTTACGGGAATTGGAATCAGGCTCCTTAGCTTGCTGACTTCATAATTATTTTTACATTCCGCTCCTAATGTATGGAAACCACCATACACCGCCACTTTATTCTATATTGTCAATTTTTGTAAACACTTTTTTGACTTTTCGCGTTTTGAACAGAATTAATTAAGTACAAATAATGCTAATTCATGTTTTTTATCACCTACTAAACCTTGTGTAAGTTTAAATTGTGTTGGAATAATTTAATAAAGGAATATATGTGCGGCATCAAATTGACTTCATTTATGTTAAGACGTCCTCTATTACACAGTCATTATACTGTAATTGGAAAGCATTGGATTCTCTTTCGGAAGGTAAATAAGTTGCCGCATCTGTTTAACGATAAAAACGCGCCTTAAAGAAAATAATTTATATTTCTCCATCCTGGAATCTTGATAACCTAGCGTGTTGAGAATGCATATTTAATTAACAGAAGAAATAATGTTAACCGTTACATTATTATAATGTATTAATGACATAGTTGTGGTTATCACCGGAAACATCGGGCCGGCTAAATAATACACGTAAACTAAGTTCATTATAATGTACGGATTACGTGACCTGTGCTCTAACTTCCTCGATACAATTATATCAACTTGAAACTCAAGGTCACCTTTCAGTGTTTTCGTATGGTGTGCTTTGAAACGATGAATTGTCAATTTGGACAAATGAGAATAAAATTTTGTTGTTTTTTTTTTTAAATTTAATAATTATGTTTTTTTGCCTATAGCTATAAACTTGTTCCCTACATTCTTCTATACCCTTGGTGTCTGTATAGAACTAGACTCATCTCATCAGGTGATCAAGCATCAATCAGGTGGCTAGCCACTTCTCGTAAACCATGCTACATATTTGATTATTACTATGATTAAGGTAAATTACCCCGAGAAAATAATAAGTTTACTCCAAGAACATTGAAGTCGGCTAAAATATTCTGAGCTATGTAGTTACAATAAAACATGTTCCTAAAATTTTGTTTCGATTCTTAAAAGTAAAACATTTAGTACACATTAAGTTTAGGGTCCCTTGCAACCGTAATGTAAATATATAAATTTTACGACATGAATCTCATAAAACTTGTTTTAGATTTTGTGATTGTGATCATGTCTACTTTTTTTTAAATTCTTAATATCGATTTTATTAATTGGTAAGACAAATCAACTAAAATATCAAGGAAAAAATGCAAACTTGCATTGCATTAAAATTGCTTATTTAACTAACTTCAATGTGGAAAAAAACACTGTAGTAGGTAGAATAGATCAAAGCGGTAGAGTTTACTTATCATCATTTTTTACTACAGATACTATTTCAACTGAAATTTCCATAGAGTTGTGCGTCAGGCAAATAATCTAAAATATAAAATTTCTTTGAGTTTGCTAAATTAATTTAAATATTCTCTCATGGGAAATATTCTGATACGTGAGCTGAAATATAAACTCCGCAGTGTTTGGGATCTACAAATGCGATAGAAAAACCTTTTAAAAAACACGTCACAACTGTAGTAGTAATTATGATATTATAAAGTGAAGTATAATATTATGTTATAACTTATAACTTTATCGGACAATTCCTCATTCTTAGAATAACGGATAAAATCTCAGAGCAACAACTGTAGGCCTTTTAATGCAATCGTGTTATAAAAAAACCTTCTTATTTCGGAAATACACCATTCTTTCATTTACTGCAAGACTAGAAGTTGAAAAGGTATTTACATATTTGCAAGGAGTTTTCAATAACATACGAACAGCGACCTAAATAAAGGATAGAGCTTAGATGGCCTTTCGAAACGACTTTCCTTTTGGATGTTATCCAACGAGGAACCCTCGTCGAAATAATATGTACACAATTGATATTTATAATGGGTCAGTGTCAAGTGTCGGTCACGTAATGCTTACTACGAAACTTATGGCGCTTGGTAATTCAATACATTGTGTGCAAACGTTGGCACTGCCCACATGGAAACTGTAAGTACATATTGAGCTCGGATTTTGTATGTTTGTTGATTGTTATTAAGATGTTTATTTGCAAATCATCCTAATCGAATTCTTAGTAGCAGTGTCCTGACGTCCGCAATAAGTTCGTGTTACGATTGTATTCTATTTGTCCTTTCATTTCTCGTCACGGAGTTAACAAACATTGTAGAAGAGATTCTTCTTTCTGATTTCTAGACATGTTTTGATTGATTATATATTTATAAATTGTTATATATTGTTATAAATTTCTCTTATGTTATATTTTTCTGCATATATAAATGATATACCGAAGGGAATCGATTTGCAATTTTTGGTCCACTTTTTTTTTCGTATACCAAATACATATTTTAGAGAATAAAATAGACTTTATAACTATATATTGTCTGTCCAAAAATAAAAAATGCAGGTGTAGGCGCGATCTAAACCTAGTAGATGAATAAATGTATAAATGTCGGTGAAGTTTATTTGTATACATAATTAGTCAGCACATAATAGTGAACCTTGGAATTAATGAATGGCACAATATTTAGGATTTGTTCGACAATTTCCAATGCTATTAGTTTTTTAAATGAGCTGACTTAACGCTAAAGTTAGACATAATACTGCAATTTGTTTACTTGAAATTTAAGTATAACCTTATCGCTATTTTGTTAGACATATTATTCAAAATGAATTAAAATAAATCACAACAATAAACATATTGACAGCGTGCCATACACGCGTAGCTTAATATTTTGAATATTTAGATCATGTAAAGATGTGTGCGAATAGAAATATGACTTGCATCTATCAAGTTGAACAAACAATAAGGAAAGAGTATTTATATTGCTTATTACTTCCTTCCTGAAATAGAAGATTTTAATTTATGGCTGCAAGACTAGCAGTACCGTAATGTTGTTGTAATATTACTAAAGTCTTAAAACAAAAGATATCAGGTAAGAGACAAACCTCTCCCAAGAATTACCAATTCAAACCTCACTAATAAACTTAACATACTCATAAAATTAAGGATAGTTTTCTTAGAACAATAGGCTTTTCTTCGTTTTAAAACCATTCGTAGTTATACTATGAATAAAAGAACAAGTTTTTTTCAACAATGGGAAGTGAACAGCTATTCTTCGCGTACTAAAAAGAATTTATAATGAACGTCACACCGCAGTAGATAGACTATTTTTAAGTTTAATGAAATATTATAATCTAACTATGTAAGAGTACCATCTATAGGCATTCGAAAATATTTATTACTTAACGTTTATATAGTACGATGAGCAAAATATGATAAAAGTTCTTTCGAAGGTAATGTAAGCTACTCCTTCATCGTTTGAATCTTTATTATAAATTCAATAACACTTTGTCTATGTTTATTATTTTCAAGAATTATTCGATATTCAATGCCTTGTTTAACAATAAGGAATAATTAAGAAACCAATATATAATTAATTCATGATGCGTGATGAAACTCAATCTAAACTTGCAGTCATGATTATCAAATTATTATTACTAAATGACTAGGAGGTTCTTTTATTTTCTGCCACCATCGAATTAATATCTTAATACCTATAATCATCCTGTAATTTTGTGTCCTTAAACCGCAGAATCTTATGAAGATACCGTCTCTCATTACATATAAAGTTCTCTACTTGGACAGCTTTGTGTTGTCAGTTTGCAGTTAATCTATATATGTATATTACAATTATTATTGTATACCGCTTTTCTATTTCTTCCAAGATATAACACAACCACAAACTGGTTTCTATATATACTTTTAGAACTGCAATAAAAAATGTACGCGGCATTAAAAACAAAGGTGACATTTGTCGTTCGTGTCCACTTGATAATTATTTAACTAACATTATACATATTATTGCGTCGTAACAGCGAAATATTTACGCAGTCCATTGTTATTGTCCGGTCGCATTATTTAAATTTAATTAATTTTCTTGTTACCACTTGCGTTTGCGAGACTGATATTGCAGTCTTTTGAACACATGCGTCAATATAGTGCGGTTGCTCCGTTACGAAAATTATTTTTGATATTTTCAACTCCCCTCTCCCTCAATCTGTTTTAGTCTCAGAGGTAATTAGCGTGAAACTTGCATCCTATAAATCCCTTACAGATTGGTTATGAAAGCTTAAAGAATTGATTTCCTTATGGGATATTTTTTTGACGATAACGCGCTTGTTATTTTAAGCATACATACCGAAATTGGGATTGATAGCAATCTATTTGTAACCACACCACGCAATTGTTATTTGAATAATTATACCAAGCGATCTCGATTAGAAATTATTACATTGTAGTTACAAAATCATGTAAAATTTTTGAAAAAAAAATTGATAAACCGACGCTATGTCAAATTGATTTCTATAGACACACGCTTACAAAATATTTTGTTTCGATGTCCAATTTCTTACGTATTGAGAAATTTGTACGAAATCAGTGTTGCCACGACCGTTTGTTATCGCATTCCCTTTTTTACGTTGCACGATAATATTGCCATTTAGTGTAATCATGTTATGATGGAATCGAATGCATTATCTACGTGTTTTTGTTTTGACGAGTGCAAAGCGAGTTTCATTATGCGATAAAACAAACGTGTGGCCGGTTTAACCGTTGGTAGACGGTAGATGCATTATCACACATGCCGAAGTGGTTGTGTTTCAGGTTGCCGGAACACATCATGCTCGTTCGCCGTGCATGCTGATCGATGCGAAGGACGTCAGCTTATGTGGCAACGTATACTTTGAGCCTTTCAATCCGCTTTCGTATGGCTCAACATCGGCTTGTAGGAGAGCACGGAAAAGTAACAGTACATACAATTTACTTGAACACTTGAGTTAATGTAAATTATAGATTAATATATTTGTGTTTCTTTTTTACCATATACTATACACTTAAATCCGCCTTGGTAAAACCTGCTTCTAAATTATCACAAGATATATACCTACTGCGGTACTCTAAAGAATGCAATAATAAAAATACGTTTTATTATCGTTATATTATATTTACGTTATACTTCTAGCCGTCTAACTTAATTCGGTATTCAATTTTAACTCCTGCAAAGACGTCACTAGTTTTAAGCTCAAGAAGGTGCACCATATTCTGTTTTATGTTCGAAAATCCTCGCTGAATAATATTTGGAATTTCATGCTTACTTCGACTGTACATTGAAGTATCTTCGAAAAATTTATAAGCGCTTACAAGGCATTGGCCACCTACATATTATGTTTGTTGGTGATTCAACAATATCTAACAAGTCTAAATTGTAGTTTGAATGTCAAGTCAAACCCTTATAAATATATGAAGAGACTATATAGTCAAAGTGCCAAGCAAAGATAAAATATTTTACGCCAGCATACAATTTGGCAATATCCAGACATCGTCATGTTGAAGGCATACGTCACAATAAACGCAATAAACAAATTTTCATAACAAAATAAACGCTAATAATACAATAATCACGTTATTATCAAGTACATCGGCAATTTCATCTTCACTAATATTTTGATTAGATAAAAATTTTATAATGTCTACTGTATGTTACAATGACCGTAAATACATTTTTATTGACTGTTAGCCGATAAAAAAATTACATTCGTAACAAAGCGCAGACCTGTTACAATTGTCATAATTTTCCATCATTTTCCATACCGTTTTAACACAATTAGTATTATTACTTTATTCAAGTGTTATTAAAAATAAGTACACCGGGCTACACACTGTGTATTCTATCACACATTTTTTTAACATTATAAGAACAACTGTACCATCAATTGTTCAACCTCTCTATCATTGTATTTTTTATTCTTTCAACGTTATTCAAATACAAACATTTACAGTTTTATTTTCCTATAGTTCTCTAATGAAAATAAAGACTACTTAAGTAAAACATTTTTTCTTCATTATATGGTATGCTATTATATAAAGGATTAACACACAATTTAATAGTGCAGGAAATAATCAAGGAGGTAACCAAATACAAAACACAATAAGTTATACGTGAAGCTTACTAAAGCGCACTTAATTTTATGAACACCTAAAATTTAATCCTTCTAAATACTATAAATCCTATAGAAGAATCTGCAAAGGCAGTAAACGAGTATTTCGTGAAATTCTTAGTTTTATCACCACGTAATATTGTGATGTCGAGTTTAAAGGAGAATAGAATTCCAAACTTGTAGTTAAGCATTTATTTGAATGGCGTTGCAATAACTATTTGACACTTTATTACAAGCGTAATGAATAAATTATGCTTAATATCAATTATTTAATTTATTTACGCCATAATAAACTTATAAAGAAGCAACTTATTGTTTTTACACAGACCAGTCATAATCTAGGGTCGCTACTCAAAAATATTACTTTTTATAATAATTTGATTTTACGTAATAGTCTCGAGGATTCGACTTTAAGTCCATTGAGACATTGCCACAGTAGTAAGCTCAAATATGAATTGAACTTATAGGACACTGTGTGATGGGTGAAGAAATTGTCTTCTATTAATTATTCAAGTGTGGGTATGTTCTTCGATTCCGCAACAATCTTGCATGATGCGACAAGGTCTGTATTTTTTTTTTGTAGCAGTGGGACGTGCATAAGCTGATATTATTATTCCATGTAAATTCCAAAATACAATAAAAAATATTATTAATAGTTGAGGGGTCAAACAAGTTAATCCGATTAAGTACTTAGTACCTTTTATTTTCCTTTATAAGTAAAAAAACAGCGGATAAAAATAATCATTAACATAATTCTTAATAGTTAACGACACATTGTTGTACACTTGTTCTTAGAATCAACTAAATTTTACTTAGAATGTTAATTTGTATAATTGATTAGTTATTTTCTCCATTTCTTTCGATTTACAATATTCTCAGTAGCATTATTCCTTGACATCATCAATTACTCCATTAAAATAATACGCTTTCTGGCCCTGTTTAAAAATTCCAAAACCACGATGTTATCCAAACATCAGACCTTTTCCATTAATCTCTAAATTCATGCATATACTTTAGACTTAATTAAATGCTGTGAGAGCCGGCTGCTTCTCTAATGTCGAGACCTTTGTTTGACAGCCCTAGGCCGGCTTCCCTGTATGGTGTATAGGTAGTTGTAAAGGGCACCACAACGATATTACCTCGAGGCGTGCTGGCGACCTCATGATTACTGCCGGGTTCCACGTGCTCGTGTTGTGGATTAATGTTGAAAAGATGAAAGGCCAATTGTAGTGTTTACTTTCAACCACCACGTATTTGGTTAATCAGGAAATGAATTTCTACGTTTCCTGATGCGTAAACAATGCACGCGTGAGGTATGATTTTTTTGTTGTCTATAATCATAAGCCCAGCTGAGATGGAATCGTAATCATCATTTTTGTAGGGTTTTGTATGGTGAATAATTTGTGTTATCATTATTTTTGTTATGATGTTTTACTACAGAATCTGTTGGTATTGTCTTTCTTATATCAGAAGTACTTAAAAGCTGTAGAGCTAAGCAGTTAGCTCTGATTGTTATATGGCTTGACTAAGATGGTACAATTCTAAATGTTGAATCGAAGGACCAATTTTCTGACAGCAGGGTATTTGTATTGCTAAGACAGGGACCGATGTGAAGTGTAAAACCCGCCGTATTAACACGCGATGGCTTTTGCGTTTCGTGTTCATTCTGACGACATCCGGATTACAACCAGGTACTATTAAGTCTGTGTCGTTATGTGGGCGAAGGATGGATGACTTATGAAAGTAGTCTTAGCTTCCATTAGACCAAAATTACCATTAGTTTTAGGTCCGGTCATTTTCAACAAACAGCAGAAGGAATAAAGAAACAGCAACGCTGTCGGTTTTTTTTTTGGTAAAGTACATATATTAAAATTTGGTTCCATCGATTTTTTTTTATAATCGATAGATATAATTGAATATACTTATATTTTTTATACCGTCGCTGTATATCCGTAGGAACAAAATAACAAATACAACTAACGCCTTTCGACACATTTAAAAGGTGTTTGTACTTATTAGATGTCTCAGTAACATTTACCCAAGTATTAAATACGACAAAGTAACAATCATTGCGTTCATAGCGTGACGAAACGTTGACCTAGGTTTGTTCATCTTTCGTCACCTTGTAACATGTGTACAAACAAAATTGTACTGTGTATTCAATAATATTGTAACTCATGACGAAATAGAATCATCGACACTTAAGTGTCATATATGTTAAAAAATCTTATGAGGAAAATGCGTTGGTAGGTGACGTGAGAACACTCAAATTATTATAATAAAATTATTATTTAAAATATAGCCACCAATCTGTTAACGTGTATACTATAACATCCCTTTAATTGGAATGTGTTTGCTCCAATACAATAAATCAAATTGGTAAACGACATTTATCAGAATACAAACATTTCCGAGAGAGGCTATCGTGGAGAAAAATAGATAACCTTCATTAAATTTCACCTATCGCAACTCTGTTTTGATTGAGACGTTTAACCCTTCTATCTCGAACACTAAGTCATTGTTATTTTATAACTTAGATACGAATGTTCCAAAAGTAAAGGAAGTCGCTGCAAAGTTCTAAAGTTAAGTATGTATATGGGACCATTAAGAAATAAACAGTTCAAATAAATTATCATGATATTAGCAAATCCGTGTCACCGAAAGTGGAGTGAGATCATAAACAAAACGCGCTCGGTAATGAATGGGCAAACATCTCGTGTTATTATTGTGTAACTGTTACAACATTCAATCGCATTAACATTAAGCGTATTCTACTTTCGTGTACGAATTCATGCACTGACCACACGCACGTCGCTATTCATAATGGTAATGGATGAAACAGAAGACTTATTTTGCTAATGTAATGCAACTAGTTTAGCATGATATTGGAATTGGAGCTTAAGTCTTAAACTTACGATCACAGAAATGTGTTTTTCCATGATCGCTCTGTGTACAACTTAAGATACGCATGCCGGTTTGTAAGCAATAATCTTATGTATCACTCGAAATACTATATATTGACTGCACTGTATTTACCATCGAACATCAGATTGGTCGCTTTATGATCCTTGCATAACGAATCAATATTTACAAAATTTCTATGGCATTCAAACTTAAATTTGTGTTAATTTATTTAAATTTTAGGATATTTTTGAAAAAGCCGCGGTACCTAATTAAATTATTTCTGACATGAAGTCTATATTTATTTTGTTATTCTAAAATCTCTTTACGTAATGTGAGTGGTTTCTTTTAGCATTAATATTAAGCTTTAATTACACGTTTCCTATGCGACAAGTAATTTACACAGGCACATCTCTAGCTAGCTACATCTCCTAAATGCGCCTTGGAGCGGCCCTCTCCTTTCATGTAAGCTGTTACGCCTAAAGGAGTAATCAGGTGACTTCTTTAACAACGTCTCGAATGGTAGTATCCATTGGCATAAAACGAGTAGAAAAGTGGTCAGCATAAACGAAGTTACATTCATTCTCCATCATTATATTTAATTTTACAAATTACAATATTTGTGTTAGGTAAGTTTATAAACTTCACTATTACAAATTTCAAAAATCCGTTTCAAAATCCACATTGCGAATGCAGTAGTACCGACTTGTTCAAATTTTAATGGCGCCAGGCAATTGTGAGCCTTCTATTCACTTTCATATTTTATGCTGTGCGCAAAGAAAAACAACACAACAGGTTTACGTGATCCGCCACAATTAGTCCCGTGCGTGCAATCGTAATCGTTTCGTCATAGTGCCGCTTAGTCAACATTTGCTATTGGATAAGGTTTCAGAAATATCAACAAAATAATGCCCCGATTACGATTTATTAACTGTACATAATAGTCTGTGCATATGTATTAAAATAATTATAATTATGAAAAAACTATAAAGGTCATCAAGTACCGTAGAAATAGGTATACCTACTTCTCTCCACCCTTTCCGGAATTAAGATGCGTGTTCGTGTTATTCAGTTAGTACCGTGAATACTGTTGAATTTCTTCGGCTTTCTTCTACGTAAATTGAGAAATTTAATAACACCTGTAATTGCCACTAAGTAAAACATACCGCTGTTATTCAACCTTATTTCATAATGCATCCATGCATCACTTATTGCATTAATTCATCGTATTGCCGGAACTAGATTGTTCGGTAATATATAAATGTAAATGTTGCGCAGTATTCCGTACCCTACGTTATACGACTGTTTTAAGAAAAGTGAATGCTCGTGACGACTTCGTTAAAGTTTTGAGCCATCACAGCGTTTAAGCTGAATCTTGCAATTACTCATAGTGACGAGCGCTTCCCATCTTATACATCAAGATTGAAAATCGTTCATGATAGGATACAAACCTCAACTATTATGTATGGCATAGGTATCGATTGAATGTAGCAAAATATGCCTACTATATTTATAATACATAAAATCACTTAAATAATGACTATTGCCTAGAATTATCTAACAAGAATGTTTAGAGTATTGCAGAAACTCAGCTGGCGCAACACTTGCTGTAACAGCGAGGTTGAATGCATTATCTCGAGAAATCTCGTGAAGACCCTATGTGATAACATTCCAACATTGCTTAACTACATCTTTCTATTTCGTAAACCTGAACATCCACTATCTGAATGTAATTAACTAAATAACTTATATCCCTGGCGTTATCTTTCATGTTTATTGGCTTTCCGTAAGGATTGTTCATTTTATTACAAAATTATCTTTGTCGCCAAACATCACTCTCCTATTTATTGCAACTCATACGATTTACTACATTAGATCCGCCATTGTGAACAATATTCTAAAGCCTTGACGCTCTTAATATTTCAGGGCTACTGAGGCTTTACATTGCCTTAAACGATTTTAGAGAAGTCTTAGGAACTCCATTTACCGTTTTTAAAAAAATGTATCGGCTGGCCATGTACTTACATACCAGTATGAAGAATGAATATCCCATGCACTTCAATATGAAATTTAATTGAATTATTTTTGTATAAAAACCTTATAAATCAAACAATGTAAAGGTATGATGCGTTATAAATATGAACGCGTCTATCCCAGTTCGACTAGCTCGCCACACCCGGCGTTTTACAATAAACCCTCCAATAAAACAAAACTGACAGAACATTCAGTTCTTGTCACAAAGAAGTTTTAAAATATTTTACATTGTTTTCTTGCTCCTCAGCGATTCCTTATGATAGAACACGTATTGGCGTAAAAGCATACAAGCAAAATGGCAGAGGTTATTTCTGCCGATTGTCGTTATTTAATATGGCGGCGAGTCGTATGGTATAAAGATGTAGAATTTCGTTTAATTGTGTTATTTAATCGGCTGTTTCTACGCAATATTTTTTGTTAAACTCAGCATGACTAACTCTGTGCGCAGGATGGCATAAGTAGGTATATTTTTTTCTTATTCATGATAACTTTGTCGACGCTGTGAATCACCTCTAATTAATTATCAGATGACTGCAAGAAAATCACGATTAATAAAAGTGGTGCAATTATATTTGACTACGGTTTAATGCAGCTTTGGAGTGAAGACCGCGCGTAGGCAAACGTAGTGTAGGACGACCTGCAGCACGATGGTCCGACGACTTGAGAAAGGTGGCGGGTAACGGATGGATGAGGGCTGCAGAAGACCGGGATGGTTGGCGCTTTCTAGGGGAGGCCTACGTTCAGCAGTGGACGGCGATAGGCTGATGATGATTTTGATGATTAATGCAGCTAGAATTAAAGCCAGCAATAGTATAAAATCAGAATCTAATTCAAGTGTATTATAGCACAAACTTTTTAAGATCCTTTCTTCAAACAACATTTCAAAGTAATAGAGCTAGTATCCCCCTAGATAATGGTTTACATAAATTGACAAAACAATAATACAAATGTCATAGAACGGCAGCAGTACATAGTATACTGTGGCATATTTTCGTCAAGGAGAAATGGCACTGAATGGATTCAGTATTTGATATTGCTGTAAATTATTAAAAAAGTATTTAGGCTAAAAAATTGTCGTGACAATATTACTTAACGCTAGTAAAGGAAGGAGAATTATTGCATGAAGTGTCTACAGTGTGTTGGCATCGTTTACCATATTTTAAGCTCTTCGTGTAAACTCGGCTTACACATGCATTAATTTAAATATGATTACATTCTAAGAAGTGACTCGCCGCTTGGTGCCTGTACCTACAAAATGGAAAACATTTGACTCGACATGTGTTGAAACTTCACGGTTTTCCTGAACCACGTAAACAACTGATTGCTGGTTTAATTACAAACAGATGGCAAACAAATTAATAAATTCAACAACAATGCAATGTTTATAACAAATTTTAAAAATTATGATGAATGGAAATATCAAAGTAGGCATCGATGAAACGTCACTTAAGTCTTATTAATCCTGTGATGGTTAGTATTGAGGAAGTGAACAGTATTAATACTGGCCTCGTAATGAAATACGCAGTTCGTGTAAAATGCAATTTTGATAATGAAAAACGATAAGCCGTTCTTTTGTGACAAAAATTTACGAAATTTATTTTTATATCCCGTTTTTATTGGGTATTTTTTAGGTATTTGATTTTAAAAATATAATTAGTCTCCTAATTAAGGATATTACTACATTTTCCTTCCTTCAAGTTAAATAGGTGTATTTTATGAAAATATATAGAAGACATTATAGGATAAAACCCAAGATCTGTCGCTAAACATCTTTGCGTTGAAGATTCAAATGTCCGCAATACTTTTAACTTTTGTGTTAATTATCATTTAAATGGCAAAGAAATAGACGACAGAAACGTTCAGAATTTGAAATGTTGCCGTCGAGTGGTTCTATAAAAACCCGCTACATAAAATTACTGCATGTCTACTATAATTGAGAAGATTGTTTTCGTTTAGCTATAAAACTTATTGATTAATAAATATGTTTACTCTATAATACGCAGCATCTATTAATAATGCATTATCATGTAGATTTATGGCACGAATAAAGTACATGCCTGCACTCACGTTGTTACTCGTTTAACTTATTACAACTTTGTTTTTATTTACAATGCGTACAATACTGTAAAAGCCAGGTGATATTTATGGAATCTCCGGATTGAAATAAGGTAAAATCGTTTATGCGATTCAAACTCTCTTTTTTGTGGTTGTGACGAATACAAAAAGCCTTTTTCAATGGTTTTTAAAATTGTTTTCTGCTTACATATCTTTGACCCACCTTGTGGGTGGACGTCCAACAATGCTATTGCCAGTACGTGGCAAAACGTTTGGGAGAAGGCTATGTACAGCAGTGGATGTCTTTTGGCTGATGACAATGATGATTTTTTGCCTCTGCTGTATCTGTTTTCGGTTATAATAAGTCTGTATTTTACGATCTTTAACTTTCTTGACACAATTAAAAACAACCAGCAACTAACCACTAGACTTTTATGAAGTTTTTTTTTGTTGTATGTATCTAACGCGCTACAGAAAACACATCGATTTTGTGACTAATTGCCTGTGCTATATGCACTGTTTGGAGAACCAAATACCTTTATTAAGACAGAATATATTAACCTGGTAATGCCCGTAAGGACATTCAGGTTCCATAAGCCTTGTACGCTATCATTAGGTCAATAACGCGTTATATTCCAGTATGTTAAAGTTATTAAATCGTCTCAAATTATGCGTAATAATGGCGATAGTGAAGATGATCTAGACCATCTGCTTGCTATTTATTTATTGGATCGCCAGAAAGATTAAATAAAAAGATAACTTAAAGATCAAATTATGTTTTGAATAAGCACGGTTCTCATGCAACCTCAACTAAAATCGTCACTTTCATTGTCAACACAATTAAGACCAGATATATCATGTACCAGGAAACTAAAATCTCATGTCCCACAATGATATTTGCTTCCTGCCTCTACTTTGCACGGTACGGATCCAGTATTGTAAGGAAGGAACTTGGTGCCAAATAGCCTTCAACTTATTGGTACCAAGGTAATAGGTAACCACGAAGTTATCAAAGTTTTTTGCAATCGTCCTATTGGAATGTGATTAATTTGGCAAACTAGATAATTGAAACATAATAAATACACTAAAACTATAATGCCCTCATACAAATATCGTGTTTCGTAAGTTATCTTCATCGTTTCGTAAACCTGCACACAAACATTATTTGATGTTTTTGGTAATAACCACAGGCAATAAAGATAAAACATGTTTTTTGGGCTTAATGCATATTAAATAATAATAGTTATTACTTTTAAAACGGTACATCGAAATCAAAAAGAGGATTGTCAATAAGTTTTCGAAGATCTCATACCGAGTGCTTGAACATTTTTATTTTATTTTTATGGTTACACCGTTTGATGTGAATCGGACTGGCAAAATGGTGATCACTGGTCTCGGTTTCCAATCAGAAGCCCCTTGTTTATGTATGTATAACATCAAATATTACATTTTTATAAGTACCTATGTTGTGATGGGCCACTTTAATGTAAAACGAAAACATCTTAAGTAGGTTGCTGCACTTGCTTATTCCTAAGTCCTTTAATGGAAGTATTTCAGTGTTTGATATCCAAGAGCTTGATCTAGAGAAGCGAAGAGATCTGAAGCCTAACTCCTATTGATAGATGCTTAAGATTGCTTGCAAGTACATATACTATAAATTGGTAACGCTTGTACACGTGGCAAATAACCTGTCACGGTGATTTATTCCTGTTAATATGTACTCAGCTACTAGAGTTGAAGATTGCGAATGATTAGTCTCATTAGAGTTGTAGTCATCATTCATTTTTTTTGTCAAGTATGGAGAAAAATTCTAGGAATTTTAGATTATAGTTATTCACGTTCACGTACGGCGATATCTTAGAAGGGGTGTGCTGACACATTTCTTTATTACTTCATTAGGCTTTTTTTTAGTTCCATACCAAGTTCCTCGTTTCTATTGAGAAGGAAAGCCCAATAACTCTTACGCAACTCAGCAATTGCGGCCTTTAGGTAGCTCGCATCAATGTATTTATGACGCGAGACCAATCAGGTAGTAATATTCTCATACGGCTGTTATACAATTTATAGCAAAACACATTGTAAGAGACGATTTAACGATGTTAAATATAATTTCTTTGAATCTGAATATGTCCTGAGTTTTATCTTGGCGATAAGAGAAGGTAAGGCGTTGGTTGGTTGCGCGACCGGGCGGCCGCTCGCTAATAGTTCCAATAAAGCGGACCACGAGGAAGTTAGGACCGGTTCTCTCACGAGCGACGCAGTGTCGCCGCCGATACACACATGCCATTTATTATAATACCCCCTTCTACTGACACTACAACTAGGAAGTATTGGAAGTATGACGTGATCACTGCAACGTTTATCGTAACTCGTTTGCTATTACGGAAATTTCTCGATTCCTTTGTTTCGTTTTCGACTGGCGGCTATGAATCAGTTTCAAAGCGACAAACGCGAAGGATTTGCAAATTGCATTCGTTTGGTAATCTTGAATTCTGTGCTTAAAACGTCAAACAGCATTTATGCGGTCGGTTTGCGGCCGAAACACCTCATTGGACAGGTTCGCCTCGAATTATAACAGCATGCACTAATTTGAATAATGAACAATGTTACCCTAACAACCGGTTTGATCACGCGAGCGGGCGGCGAGCCTGCGCGCCCGCTGCTTTACGATTCAGGGATGCTGGCCTATAAACGTGAGCCGTAAAACCTCTTGCCATTCCCTCCAAATGGCTTCTAAAAGAATTAATGTTGAAAGCAATTGCAAAAACTTTGATGCGTTTAGCATTCTAAATGTACCTATTCACGTAACTATATGCGGGCGATCGATAACAACAATATAGGAGACTCGAAATAACAAACTAGACGCCGGTAACTCATCGAATATTTTTTATCTGGCCGTTTGAAATCGATGTTATGTAATTTAAAAACAAAAGGGTCTCGAAAAAAAAGACGCCCGCAGAGTTGGGATTGGGATGAGAACAAAGCGCGCCTTTGCCAAGTTATGTTTTTAGGATGGACTTAAGTAGGCCTGACCATTCGAACTGCCTCATAAATCGCGCCTGCGAATGAAAACAATGAGAACAGTCGTTTATGTTTTGGACGTTTTTTCGTGAAAGAAATAGCCGTTGACTAGCGGAATATTACATAAGATCGGCAAGCATTCCGTTAAAACTACTTTTGGCGACCGACTGACTCCAATTGATTTTAACCAATAAAAGCATGCCGTTACTGAACACTATCAACCCGCAGAGAATAACTTTCCCAAAGACTGGTGGAGTTTATTGCCGAGATTCTGTAATATCTTAAAGCTAGTGTTAAAACACTTTCAATCTATAACAATGACTATTATGATTTATATACATGCGCCGATATGCAGTAGTAGTGTGACATAAATCACGTTTGAAAGATAACTGTGACGTGTAACGGAGAACATTTGTTCGGTTGAGTCCAGGAAACGGTCGAACATCTTATTACAAACAAGTTTATCTTGCGCCAGAACCGAATTGTTTTCGCTTTCGTACAGATAAATAATGTTTCTAGCGGGTTTATCGTCGACACCATTAATTAATATTGCGCTTATCAGCTTAAAGTGGGTTGCGGCACCGCCAACACTGTTAATAACGCTTATTTCTATTTCCGTTCAGAATTCGCTTGTTATAACGTTTTTATTCATTAAGTTTCGCGTAAACAACTATTTTGTTATCGACTTTACATATGGGGACAAGGGGTAGGAAAATTGTTCATTAAATGCTTCGTGGACCTGTCGACACCGTTCTTTTATAAATAGTTTGGGTTTTAAAATATCAAATAAATAAGTTGATACCTTTGAATATACTGGTAATTCGGATATATTTTAGTGCATGTCATAGTAATCACATTATCCGTTATAATGTTGACGTAATTATGGTGCCTTTTAAATGCTTCTTCAGTTTTCATTTTTTTATCTCGTAGGTACTGGCGTCAACAAACAAGATAAAAGCGAAACAGCGCAGTTTTGTCACTAATGTGCTTCGTGTGGATAGAGATGCATGTATAAGTTATTATATTGCATAGTTGTAAGCGCTTTGACAACAATGATTGTATCATGATACTTTCCAGGTAATGCTTAACCTCTGAAAAACGATCACAAATTAAAACACATGTAGTGTATAGGTTTTGACGTTTTTCATACACACTATCGGTATAATATGTATGTAGTTCACATAGAAACCGTAAATAAATATTTTTAGACGGGATTTTTTTAACGTCAGGGGTTTGTGATGACCTTGGCTATTACCTGCCTTAGTTTCCGATCACGGTCCGAATACACTCTGCAAAGCTAACACCGAGGACAGGTCAGTAAAGAGGCTTTAGAAGAACTTAAGCAAATCCTTATCTCTTAATAAGAGTTAAAACCGAATTTATGTAAAAAAGGCTAACTAAAAATTATTTTTCTTTTATTTTCTAACCGGACGAACGTTTTCATATTTTAGCTTGTTATTGACGATTGGTTATTACTTGCCGGTCACAATTTGTTGCCATCTAATTGCGATGTTTTTGCAAACTCAAATCTTTAATTTATCCGATTTTTCAAGGTGCTGTCGTCACGCATTGACGCCACAAGCAACAATAGTCTTAATTTAAACAAACAGAATGTGAAAGTGTTCTATTGAACGTTGCGTTATAATTAATTCCTTTTTACACATGCATATTTAACAAGGAATGACGATGTAAACACATTTTGATTATAATCTTTTAGTTTGAGAATCATCACAAAGGAGGTTATTAGGTCAAACACTTGTGTAACCTTGCTCAGTGCCGGAAGTTCCCATGCGGCCAATGCTGAAATTGACTGTTAATTAAATATATTGTGCCTGGCATGTGGCATGAGAAAAAACATGCTGTACATTTATTATGTAAACCTTAATAAAGTGATAGACCATACCATAGTCATTTTACAATCGCTTGGCTCAACTAGCAAGTTAGTTGATGTAATCTATCTGTAAACTTGTACTATATGTAAGTAATTGACGTTAAGAGATTGTTTAGACCAAGTAACAATAATTATACAAGTATTGTCATACCACCTACCGTTGCTGAGGTCTTCCTTAAATCGAAAATAGTTTGTTCCACAGACGAACCATAGATAAAGACGAATGATATGTTAATGGGTCTTTCAGTAATGCAATACCTTTTGTGTCGATATAAAATCGAAGGTAAAAAGGTACAAAATAATGGTAGCGAGAATCTTGAGGCAATCTGAGTAACATATAATAATATTATATGTTTTTAAGGTCAGACACTCAGTCGATATTAATTAAATCTTTTTAATAATTTGATGAAATAAACATTTTGAAATTTTGCTTCAAGTCGTAATTTTAATGAATCATTGGACAAGATAAGGACAAGTTGTTGAAATATGCATTTTGACTCATCAAATCGAGTGGCAATTTCCAAGATAGCTAATATGAAAATTTAATCATCGTCTTAATACATACATACACATTCATGCCTGTTTTTCCCCGAAGGTGTATTATTTCCAGAGGTGCATTTCTTCATCCACGTTTTGTCAATAATTATAATTAAGTCCCACATAATAGAGACCAAGTTTATTGCTGATTCTCGTATCATCATCATCAGTCTATCGCCGTCCACTGCTGAACGTAGGCCTCCCTAAGAAAGCGCCAACCATCCCGGTCTTCTGCAGCCCTCATCCATCCGGTACCCGCCACCTTTCTCAAAAAAATATATAATATATTCTCGTATACATTGTTCATATATTCATTTTTATTATTATTAATTCTCAGACTCCATTGTGCTACTGAGAATTTCCTTATGGATAAACCCAATAACACTTTGAACCAGGATTCGAATCTCTAAATTTCACGTAATAAACTTATAAGACTTGTCGTGGTCACAAGTCCACGTAAATACACAAGTAGATATGTATTTATTTTGCTGTTTTTCATTTAATTTATTTTAGCGGATTTTAGGTTTTTTATTATTTAGATTTATTTTAGTACGAAAGCAGCAGCTCTACAACATCGAAAATTGACGCATCCTTCAATGTGCGACATTGTTTGAGGTCCAATTTGCTGGTGGTAGAAGTTCGTATCTGCTTGAATAGCTACTACCGCGTATAAGGTGTATAACCCGTCGTAGTAACTCGTACAAATATGTCGTGTTCCGGGATCACGTTAGGTAAACTTGATAACGAACGAGTCAGCATAAGATTACACGGCCAGATTACCTAAATATAAAAGAAAATATTTCAAAAATATGCTGCCTTTTATTTGAACGCTGAAAACATGACATGACTTTAATCTATACCAGCCAATACACGTCCTATTTCTTCATTCTATAATTGATTTATGTCCAAAAATTGTAAAATTACCGCGTTGCACAAACCTTCATAATTAATACATCGAACACTTCTGTGTGCACTTTTTTTTCTAGTTTGCTACAAAATAAGTAAAGGAAATAAACTCAGAATATGAAACTCCGACCATCATTTTGCCTGTTCGTTCGGCTCTGATCTTAACTATAAATCGCTAATAGAATCAACATCAAAATTGAAATCTCGTGTCTTCCATATTTCGATCATGTGATAAATTTTACATTAACACATATTTGGGATGTTATAAAAAAATATAATTAATTGAAATGATGGGAATTGAGACATCACGATGCGAGGCCGGCCCGATAGCTCGCTTATCACCGAAGCTCGTCGACCCCGCTCGAATGGCCGATAGCGACCGTATGTAACATGATGGCAACACAAATAGCTATGACGAAACGTTCATATTCAACACTGAGAATTGTGACATTGGGCCTTTTAGAATTATCACATGTGTCCCTCATCTTCGCGACAATGAACGAAGAGACGCAACTTGAACGCATCTTATCGTGAAGCATGGATTCAATGAATCAAGTAGCTTTGTTTATGAGACTGTGTAATAAAACACTTTAAAATTGAAACTCGATATCGATATTTTGCTGCATTAATTAGTTGCAGTGCTAGAAACAAGGAAAATAGCTTATTTCCTGCAACCAATTGTTGCATTAATACAGAGCTCGTCAAATATAATGAACATGATAAAGAGATTAAACTTAATGGTCATTTTGAACCGAATTTTTTAATAGTTTTTTATGTAGAATAACTTGAGGAAAATCCGCAAAGTTTCGTCTTTATGATATAACAAGCACACATGGCAATTTGGACACGTATTGTTTGTCTCATATAACTAAAAGTTGCATCATGTTTCACAAGCATTCAATTAAGGCTGTAATAGTACTAGTGGAAGCAACCATTACAAACACTCTATCAGCTGGTTTATGCAAAAGTTATTTAAAGAAAATAATGTATTCAGGCCAACGACACAAGAGAATCATGCCGTCACAACGTCAAGTCGTCGACTCCACAATTAGCCATCAATTGACCCCTCTCGAGGAACCAAGACAGACTCGGCTTCATCGCTGCGTCACGTGTTTCCATACGCCCGGCCTTGGTTCCTACATTAGAAGTTTCTACCGTCATGTCAGGAGTTCGTGATCGTTTCGTATTGGCTTTTTAATTAAATGTATCATTGATTCCATTGCCGTAATTTGGTAGTATATGCATCTGTTTACACTTTATTCGCTCATCGATTGACCCTTAACATTCACGTTATTTATTACAGTCGTGTTTCTTAATAGTGCTTGTTTATGTACACTGGAAACACCAAACAAGCGAGTTTCTATTCCACAATTGTTTTACGTTCATAATTCTTCTAACATTGTATGTTTCTCATTAATTAAGCGTGCATGTGAATTGGAAATTAGAGTTTAAGTTATACATGTTTTTCGGTGGGATCTTTTTTGAATATATCTTCTTACAACTTCGTATTAGTCATTTTTATCGATTGGACAGTGGCTGATAATATTAATTTTAATCGCTACGATTAGCGACTTAAATAAAACATTTCCGTTAATAACACACAACACAAACTATTATTTACACTATATTCCAGTGTTTTAAATTATGCCAGCAAAAATTTTAAAATGAATACATAGGCTCACAGAGCCCATTAAATCGGTAGCGTAAAACGCCCGTATCACAACCGCACCCGGACCTCACACAAAAATAAAAAACACGATCGAATATCACAAACATATTGTAATAACAAGAGCAATCGGTATACCGTCAATTCATACAAGTCGATGGCAACTCGTTCAGTCAGGCGATACACGCGTGCTGATTACTTCTGATATATTACACAGATCTCGTTTGATTGTTCCCAATTCACTTCTATTGAGCGAACAATGTGCCTGGTGTCACATTTAGTACTCGCTCATCTACTATTTATACGTGCTTTATATTATTATTCTAGTAAATTTTATACTTTTTATAAATATTTCGGTCGATGAATAAATTTCCAAGCCCTTAGTCTAGTTCTAAAAATGAGTCATCGATGATAATAGACTAATAAAGGTAACGAACTAAGTGATTATAAGTTTTGGGTTCTAGGATCTTGATTTTGATTTGAAATCAAATCGTTGGACATGAACCTTAGAATTCGAAGAAAAAACTGGTAAGGGAAGAAGCGAAGCGTGAAGAAGCGTTGAAGTCATGCCGAGGGGAGAGATTGTTATCTTTAGTACATTGATACTTGATATGGAGAGCCATATACCATCACGTGCTTTTAAAAAAAATGTGCTAAGAAAGATTTTATTCTTAATACAAAAGAAATTTGGTGCATTCCGGAGTCCTAAGAGTTAGGTATTAAAATCATTACTTCCACCCAAAGCTTGTGTTGAGGGAAAATTTGTTTCCAAACTTAATAGACTAAATGAATCCCCTCAGTAGGTAATATTCTCAGAAACTTATACAAAACAAATAATTTCTCGTCATGGCTTTTATCAACATCACTATTACGTTAACATATTAAGTTAAAATTTCACAAATGTGATGTTAATTACGTAAATAATGTAGAGTTATAATTAAAATTAACATTAAACTTATCTTAAGAACTTGTTATTATATACGTATTTTGTTATGTTCGTTTTACCTTTTTCGTGTTATTACCGGGTCGATGATTTAATCTCTATAATTTCCTACTTAGGTCAAAGGAAGGTTGTATGTGTTCAGACTAAAGTATAATTCATCTTCATCGATAATTTGTATCTCAGCAATTTTAAAACTTAATAAATTATTAACGGATCGGAAGATAAATTTAAACTGAACGCCTTTCTAGATTTCTTTGATGTGACAAAATATTTTAATTTCACACTATACTATTATAAAAAGTTATTCTAACAACTTTGTTTCTTATGTTAATCTAATGAAAAATATCTAGACGAAGCTATTTAGATCTTACTGTAACAAAAGAATTCTGTGATTTGATTATGTGATAAAACTGGTAGAGCGTAAATAGATAAACATTCATTTATAGATGGTCAATACAAAACGCTGTCTAGGATAATAACAATTATCTCACTAGTCGGCGCCATAATCCCGACTTATTCCACGCATGTAACGTTCCTTATTTCTGGAATTTAAGATTGCGTGGGACCAAACGTCAGACCAACTATACGGATAAATATTCTGCCTCCAGTATTTCAAAATCATATTGTAATAAGTCTCACGAATTCAATTTACCTCCAAGTTATGACTTCAAATAAAAGCACGCAGTTGCCACGCATAAATTGCAACTTGTCCAATCCAGTTTAGTTCATATGCCAGGATGTACAATGATATAAATTGTTTCATAAAACGTGATAAGTGAGTGCAATGTTTCAAACAAAACCGACATTGTTAGATAAGCGCATATTGGACACAAGCTAACGCAAAAAATATTAATATTTCTTGCAATACAAAGGATGAGCCACAGGATACGAGGAAAACGACTGTATAATCTAAGGAACAGTTGACTAATTCAAGCGTTATATGAAACATCATGAGGTAAATTAATAATAATTTGTTATTATTACCATGGGTGCAGCGCAACTGCGTCTTAAGGTCAACAATCACACTCTAATTGGCCGCATGGTAATACGCCGCAGTTTTGTTTTGATTGTACGCGACGTTTAAAATGTATCTGTGTTAAAAGAATTTTAATTTATTCAATTGGATTACGCCTTTATTTTGAATTTAGGTCACAGTCTTTTCCTTGTCTGATGCTAACTACGTTATGGACTTAACACGGTCTTAATTTAATTATTGACTCGGACAGTTTTTTTAGGCATGCATTGATTGAAAAAATGTATTTTAACACAAGGTCTTATTATATTTGTTTCTAGGAATCAATGTTATATAATATCAAAATGATTATGTGTGACAAAGGTAAAATAAAAGAAGGCCTGTCTGTGTGAAATAATTTGCGGTAACCAAGTCCGGAAGTCGGGCGTAGATTGTAGATAAAAAGAGCGGAAATTCATAAGATTTTCATTTGCGTGTCTTCCTACAAATAATAAGCTTTATTAGTTTATTTTGCGATACTTCACTGTTTCAGCTTTATTATAATAGGTAGGAAACAATCCCAGATGCAATTCACAGATAGTAAATTATATTCCAATGTTATGACTTTTTGCCCGCCACTTTTAAAATAGATATTATGTAGTCGCCTGGTTGGCCGAGTTTCCGGTTTCCATTGTTTCATTTTACAATTTATTCGCATTTCTTAATGTATAAGTTAGCACAGCAACGAAACAGGCACGTTTGTAATGCTCGCAAAAACATTTATTCGAATTGAGTTACACGACAATAAAATAATGAATGAATTAACACTGCAACAAAATAAATCACGCACAGAATTGGAGATCGACGAGAATATAGCTTGTAATCAGTACTGACAGTATTGTCAATACAGTTTAGTTGAATTCAGTTGTAGTATTTAAGAGTAATGACCGCTTCCTTAATTTTTTTATCGCTCCCAACAGATAGACTTGGCCGTAAAAAGTTATCTAAAGCGGCAGCGCCATTGCTCGGTGCAGCTGGAGCGAGTCGGTTCAATTCAACGTATTTTCTGTGACATAAACTTACCTTTCACTGAGCGAACGGTGGCGGAAGCT
This sequence comes from Cephonodes hylas, assembly GCA_030295005.1. Taxonomy (NCBI): domain Eukaryota; kingdom Metazoa; phylum Arthropoda; class Insecta; order Lepidoptera; family Sphingidae; genus Cephonodes; species Cephonodes hylas. The sequence goes on along the minus strand of AP025374.1, from coordinate 6,737,854 downwards.
CTGTTATGTCACAGCCCGGGCTCAGTGGGCCATCGGCTGACCGTAATGGGCACGGCACACTTACCACGACCCACGAAAACAAGCGTTGCGTCAACATCACAACATATTGCATAATTATCTTTTTTTCGGTTATTTTGACGTTCATATTCGAGACGAGGGCTTTCCCACCACCTTCCGGTGTTTTATTTAAATATCAAGTTAAATTGTAGCATTTAATGTTAATTTATTAGACTGTAACGAACATGCGTGGGTATTTATCTGACTGGTTTTTGTAAATTGCCTCAATAAAAGGAGGAGAGACGGTGCAGTTCTGGAAATTGGAGTTGTCATTTTAGACCACTGTCAATTTCGTTGCGGTTGCATAATACTACTTGTAATCGAGTTTGCGTAATGCATAAAGCGGCTTAATCGCAGTTGTTTAAATAAAACCATTAATGCGATTGTTATTGAACGTGTTAACGTGGAAAATTTTGTTTATAATGTACGTATACATATGTATGTATGTTAAACAAATGGTACGTCTTAAATGTCAAGATGGTATAATAGGAGATGCGAGTGAGGTCACCCGGGTTCGCCTATACGTACGGATGACATTTTATATCGTTGGAAGTCAAATAAGGTCTAAATCGAACGCTCACGTCGTGATCGTTTTGTTTCGTAACGCCAATGATACTCCGATATGACAATAATGCATTGTGACTTGGCTGCATTGAAACGTCACTTTGCAACTTTTACTTATGATGACGTCACTGTTTACGTCAGTAGGTTCGTGATATTTTTATGCAAAATTTATAGCAGCACGTCATTGGTTGATCAATTGTCGGCTGTGTAAGGTGAGATACGTCAATAGGATAGTTTTTCGAGGCGTGTCTCAAACGGCTGAGTGATCAGCGCAACCGAGCCATTTCCTATCTGCGGTACCGCTATGATTCAGGGTCTTGCGATCGTTTCTTTCTTGCTACAAGACATCTGCAGAAGTAACGATTAGTTGGCTTCTTGCATGATTACGCATTACCATTACGCTGTAGCTTTATATTCTAAAACGATTCATAACATTAAAATAAGTCATTACACCAAACTTTTTACTATACAGTGTTATTTACTGATCCTTTGCGGTCCCTATGTTATTATTTCTAAGTATACTACAACTGTATATTTATTGCTATTTCATAAAAACCTGTTATTGTAGGTAAGAGTGAATTAATTCGTATTTACATCTGTATAATTTCAAGTTGTGACCAAAGGAACTGCAACTAAGACTCATCCCTTCGTCAACCAAATGGCTAAGTTAGTTAAAATATCATACAAACTATCTTTCAGTGCCCTCTTTTGCTATTAAATAATTATCCATATCCACGCTACAGACTGCTAATGAAAGCCCCAAGATATATATAAATGCGAGGTGCCAGACAAAATTACATCACTTGAATGAAAGCTTTATAAAAAGCCGGACGTGTGGTTGTTGTGGAACGTTTTGATAAAAGATAACGTCGCTGTTACTTACCCGAGCTCTTATCGCGATGCTTGCTTAACCAACATTTTATAATTCTATGATCGATGCGCGGTGCTCGGAAAGGTATAAAGTTCTAGATAACAGACTAATTAGCCTGCGTACGTTTTCTTCCTGTGATCTATTATCACTTCCTGTACTTTTTCGTGGAAGTATCCTAGTATTGAGATTAAGCGACCAAAAAATTCCTTTGACTTTAGTAAACAAGTGACTCATCTGATGATGTAGGGTCTTTCGAATTGGTCAAAAAGGAGAGAATAACTAAAGTGTTTAGTGCAATCTCACTCATCATACTCTACGCAGCAACAAAGTTACTACTTCAAGTCATCTGTGAGATAGTGGTTAAGTCAAAGCTGAATAAATAAAAAAATTACTAAATAATATTCGATAACATCATGCTGATCAGCCAAGGGAATGACGAATAAAGTTTATGTGCTGTGAATCATGAAAACGACGATTCATTCTCCTCCCAATTCAAACAAAAACCATTACAAATATAATACATACGTATAACCCGCTACATCGTCTAAAGTAGCAGTCAGGGGTACATTTCTTTACCCACTTAATACCAAGTATATAAAAATATAGTCATATGATAATTTTAATTAAACCAAGCTACTTAGCCAATAAAACTCGTGGTCCACTTCCCTCGGCCCAATTCTTTCCAGCGCTATTTGGTTATGTTAATCTAAATGGACTGAGCAACAACGCAAGTTATTCTATGAGCAAAAAGTATAAGATTGGAATAGTTAGGTGCGGCGGAGCGTGGCGACTCGAATTGGGCAGTGCGTGGTTGTGCTCCACTCCACTGCGCACCACTCTGTTTAGTCATCGCCTACCCCTTGACGCACAGCCTTGGTACGCTTATCTACATATACATAATTATATATCAGCCTATCGACGTCCACTGCTGAACGTAGGCCTCCCCAAGAAAGCGCCAACCATCCCAGTCTTGAGCAGCCCTCATCCATCCGCTACCCGCCATATGTAATTTATCCACAAATACGATGTAAACTAGATGTAACGTCACTTGACTTAACGTCAAAATCCCTAAAGCGTCGAAATCACTGGGCTTAGATTGCATTCCATATTATTATACAACGAATAATCATTGATATAAATCTTCTCTTCATTTAACTACAACTCACTGTAACGCTATATAATGCACAGTCCCTTCAGTGCCCTTATATAGAGTTTACATTGTACTTTGGTACATACGTGTCTTGTCATTCTTAAGTTGGCTTTACAGGGTTTTGGAACTAAAGAATTATATTAACACAACGTAAAGATAAATTTATTGCTAGTCACAGAAATACATTTAAAATATGTTTCTTAGAAATTAATAAAATGCGGAAAAAAATATCCTTATCATAAATTTTATGTACTTCAAGTAGATAGTTGAGTATATTGATAAAAAAATATGACTTCATTAAAAACAGAAAAAAAATATGTACATTAGGGTGTCCCAAAAAAATCAAAGTCTTTTTTTGTCAACGCATACCCTCTAATTATTTTCGAATGGTGTTAAAACACTTATAAATAAAATTTCATGAACTTAGGACCACTGCAACCCGTGCCGACTTGCATTCATGTATTTCAGTACTTACATACTTTGTATGAACTTCGGCGCGTCGCAATATTCGCATGGAAGTTTCATGGTTTCTTGTTTATTGTATTGGTAAAGGCCTCTTTTTGTTTAATCAATATGTCAGATTAAGATTTCAAAGGCAAATTTTAATAGGGGGGTTCAAAACATTAAAATAACGGCTTAAAACTTCTCTGTAAAGAACAAATATTGGCAGTTCTGTTTAATAAAATTCGTGAAGTAAAATTGAATTTTGTAAATCGCAAATCTAATTATTCGAGATTAATTATTTTTTGTTTAAGGGCTTATATGCCTATTTAAGCATTAATAAACTAATTTTAAGAAATAAGTTGCCTTATACCGAGTCTGAAGAGATCAACAAATAATGCGGAAAAATCGCAACATGTGTTCGTACAGTGTCGTCAAGAGTTCGTTACAAGCTTGGACTACTTTTTGTATATTGCACACGCCAGTACCCTTTAATTGATAAAAATAAATCTAGATAATAGATATACCTAGTTATATAAATAGATATACATTGTTTTACCGGACAGAATTATGAAGGAAATTTAGGGGTTGGCTATCAAGAATTAACAGTTATAGCTATAATCATATTCTTTGGTGGTGATACAGAAAGAAAATTTACTATTCGATCTCCAAGTTCTATGTACCAGACACATGATGGCCGAAGCAATTAATTGATTAAAAATGTCGTAACTTATTTTTTAATTGTAAATTACTAATAAAAAGTCTCACTATTAGACATCTAGATTTGCATCGCTATATACCATGTTAAGGCTTGGATGCATTGTATATTATCAGTGACGGCACTTTACCACGACTTATGTTTGCTTAATACTTTGAAACCCTGGGAAACCGTCAATAAAATTAACTTAGAAATGACTATACAGATTATTTTTCAGCATTTTTGGTCTTTGGTTCATGAAGCAGCTGTCTTGTCTCTATATCACTATGATGGAGACCAGGAACCACAAATGATAATATTTTAAAGCTTAACTAAAGAGGATCCATCAATTCATATCCCCTGGAAAGATATCTGCGTGATTTACTTGTTTAGAAAGATATAAACGACTTTATTTCGATCAAAAACTAGTCTTGCTTTTCTTCAATCGTTTTAAAAATTTTGACACTTTTCTCAATGAGTTGCTTACTTCACAGACTAGTTATACTTCTTTTCAAGCAGTTAAGAAATAAATAATGACACTAAAAGTCGCTAGTGATACTGCAAATTGCAGTCATACTGATACAAAATTTTCGTGAAAAAGTCGCCTTTAAAGGGAAACTAAAGCAATTTTTCCTGTGATTTATCCTAACAGTAAAAAGAAAACTTTAAGATTAAAATATCACAAATATTCATGTTTTAATAATAAATATATAATACCGGTGAAATAGGATATAATTTTGAAAATAAAAATTAAGTTTTTATATGTGCTCTACAATTACCATACAATTTTTTTCTTAAAACTTTGCCATCAAGTCGGCACGGGTTACCGCCATCCAATTCCGATAATATTTGGTATTTGAGTTATTAGGGTCAATTAGAAAAAATATAGAGGGTATGCGTATCTAATTTCGAGAAAAAAAAAATCGCCCTACTAAGCTGGGACACCCTAATGTACATACTACATAAAGTTTCATTAACATTCCTATTAAATATTAATCGCATAAGCCAATCAGTAAACCTATTGTTTTAGTATTTATATTATTATTTCTGCATTTAAATGACTATTAACTTATTAGATATAGTGGCAAATATAATTATCATCTCAGAGCTATTAACCTAGGGCGAGTCACTATTGGACATAAGCCAATTGCGTGTCATTAAATATCTCATATTGAATGTAACAGCAGAGCAATTTAGCTGGTTAAACTGTTTAGCTCGGTAATGTAAATGATATATTGTTATAAATAGAATAAACTTATTATAACATTCTGAAGTTTAATATTTTATTACTTGCATTTTTATGTCCAATATTTCGTATCATGACAATTATCAGCATCATAATTAGCCGAAAGTCATCTACAACTGGACACAGGCGTCCCTCAAAGACTTTTAAAGGGCTCTGTCGAAAGCCAGCATCCAGCAACTTCCCCCGATTTTTGTTTCATTATCGGTCCACCTTGTGAGTGGACGTTAATGTAATGTTCTGTTTCTTAGCACTAATATAGCATAATTCATAATATAGCAATAATACATGATTATAGAGTTCATTAAAATATGTTTTGGTTCTATAGAACGCCGAGAAGGAAGCGCTGAAGTAGGTAAAATGTAAGGACTAGGAGTCTAATCCTAATATAAATTTCAATAATATTGGTGGAAGAGGTAATTTACATTAATATTTGCTTCAATCTCAATCTAGCAATAAAAACAGGTACCACTTACATCTAGCACTGTCTCTATCATATTATTTTTCATTCAAAATCCAATCTCCATCTTCTCTATCTAATATTTCTATTTTTTATTTTTAATATTTGCTAGAAAAAAAACAGAAGTTTAGTCCCCGAATAATTAATAGTTAAGCTCCCAAAATTCTTATCTACCCAATTAAATAACCTCAAATAGTTTTTGTAACGCAAAGGTTCCACCCTACCCGAACTAAGTCATTCAATTTTTTGCTCAACATAATTACTGTGTAACTCTACCACTTAAAATAAATTTACATTATGTGATTCAGCCGTGCCTCTAAAATTCGGGTTAAGAATGCATTTACACGTGCGGTATATTAGCATAAATATTACAAAATCCTTACGTTATAAATATAAAGGCATTATTAATAAAGGTAATATATTCAAATTGTAATTTATGGATATTTTATAACCGTGTTTCTACGTTATTACTGTATAATATTATATTATCATACTTGACTTCAGTATCGCAAGGACATATTTCGGAGATTAATTCTAAAAATAATTAAAGATTCATTACAATTTTAACTCAACGAGGTTTGTTTTAAATGAGCCAAATGAATTGATATTAATATACAATATCAATATCAAATTAAATTAGGAATTTAAAGCTACCAAAAAAAGAAATAATTTATTTTTAAATTTGTTAATTTTAAAAGAATTGTTATTAAAATATTTTAATTAATTATAAGAATAATCTATAATAAATGTGAAATTCGCGAGTTAAAACTATATAAGTTATAATTAAAAATATCATAATAGAGGTAGATTAACATGTAGCAGTCGATTTTAGACTTGAATATGCAGAGAGCAAAATTTATCTAATTAATTATGTGCATGCACATTCATGCCTAATTTCGTAAAAGGTAGAACAGTTGTGCATTTTTACATACTCATACCCCGCCAGTTGTTTTTAATTACTTACATCAAGTCAATCGAGCTAATACAGGTTTTCGATCATATTTTCAAATTCCATGCTTCTATTGAGAATTTCCTAATTAAAAATCAAAAAATACTTTTCCCGACCCGGGAATCAAACTTAGGGCCGCTAGATCTGGGCCGGCACAAACATCTGCAAAAAGCCACGGGTCCGGAGTTATGTAAATACCAAATTGTTAAATTACATAAACGTGCAAAATAACCTCGTCACTCAAAAGACTTCAACGCGCCGCTTAACTAAACATCTTTAAGTAAATGTAGTTGTTTCGTGCATTTCCTTATAAAGCGGACATTTAATACGGAATTAATAAATTAGCTGTGGAGCTGGAACTTCCTAGTTGTTTACTTGAATATCAGCATCAATCGTCGGCAGTGAGAGTGGTGGCCGGAGCGCGCGAGCGGCGCCTGCGCACTGCGCCACCGACTGCCATTGCGTCACAGCCGCGCACACACTCACACTTTCACTGTTAGATAATAGCTCAACACAACACCACTGCCTTACTTACACACTTACACACACAATAGGAAGTTGTTCTAATGGCTAGTTCACGCTGTAAAATCTAGTGCAAAATTCTCGTTGAAACAACTCAAGCGAACAGATAGACCAGTTGTTACAAAATTTATAAACCATGAAACGGTAACCTGTTTTGTGTTTTCGCGTTATGGTAACTATTATAGTTATTGCGCTGGCTTTAATTTACCTAGCGGACAAGTTACATTTACAGAATTACTTTACATACAAATTATATCGTACTTTATGAATAAATACATTGGAGTAATAGTGCTCTATCGTCGGTCAAGTTTACTTGTAGTTTTTGCTGGTGTGGTAGCGTGATGTACTGGTATTTTCTCAGTGGGAGCAATTTTCCTCGCTAATTGTTGAAGCGGAACTATTCGATAATGCCTCATGGTAGGTAACATCGTGTGAATTCGTCGTGTTTTTTGCTCTACGATGAGTAGTAACAAAGCGTACAGTGCGTCTACGCAACTTGTAGACAAGAAACACGGTTTACTTACCTACTCTAGCGTCTGTGCGTATTTAACTATTATTATTTTATTGTGTCAGTAATGTAGACTTACTTTCAATTGAGACTTTTATCACCTGTAGCGAGACTTGCTGTATAACTTGATTATATTGCTTTCGGTGGAGTTAATCATTCTATGAAAGCAATAAAATACTACGCTAACTGTTGAACATATCTTATTTAATACTTACACGAAACTGTTAAACTTAAGTTAGGTTTAAGACTTTAAGTGATAGATTTTTCAGTGTGATTAAAACCGATCTATATGTTGATGTAATCTATAAAAATAGGTGTCGATGAGGAAGTCGTACACGCATATTCTAAATTCAAAGACTGCTAAGCTAAGTAACTGAGTCACAGAATCTGTCGGAATGAATAGTTTTTCACATGAATATTACAAAGTTTTGTTGATGGTTAACCTTTGACTAAAGAGGCATCGACATGTGGGTTCAATACTTGAAGTAATGACTTGTTATTTTTTGTTACGTGCCAATCAAGTGGTATACTTATTATTAATCATGTAATGATCACCTCGTGTTCTTAATTATATGTTCTGATTCACGATAACTCAAAAGCTAAAAAAAGATTGACAACGACAAAAAGTACCCAATGTTCTAGAATGTTTTTTTAGGTTTTAACTAAAATAATGAGTGCTGAAGTGACTTACGTAGCTAATCCACTGAATCCAATTCAATAAAATTTGGGTACACATATTATTGGTTCTTTGGAGAAATACTCGTACATAAGCATTTTTTAATAATAACTCGGGTATACCAGGCTACTATGTAGTTAAATAAAAAAAAATACATCACCATTCGACTTAGTTTAGTTTCCACACAAAAAACTATGCTTTATTACTACTAAAAAGTTCCTTATAATTTACCACAAAGATAAAGTTGGATAAGCTAATCGCTATTGCGTATTAAGCATGCGTATGCGCATAGTAACTGATTCCTTGTACAGGGCTTAAAATAGATACATAAATAGCGACATTTATTCGAGTCACCCCCGAGATAAAGACCAAGAAGATACTCTGTTTAGAATTTGTAGGCTGGTTATACAACGAATGAATATTAAGTTTGGCACATCCGCATGGTGGACGGCCTTGGTGGCGTTGCTTCAGAAATATTCTGTGCTTAGTGTTCCGTATCGTGATGTACGCGCCGTGGGCGTGCGCTGCCTTAATATGTTGTTATTATGAATTATAACTTATTGCTAAGAGGTCATGAACGTTTACTCGGCAAATGTATGCGTTGTTAGTTAAGCAATTGATGTTATTAACGGATATATCTGTTGGAACCTGTTTCGACTTGTTAATAATCGCAGGGATATTGTACGCAGCTGAATAGATTAATCAAGACCAAACGTAGCGCTCGAAATAGTACAAAAACGAAAAATCGAAAGTTCTTGCTGGATACAAGTCTTTTGTAACAGATTGCTGAAATTGACTTTAAAAAACTGTCACGATTTGGATTCAGCATCTTGTTTGGACATTGTACACCGATCTTCGTGTCTGGCTTCCTGAAAATTGTCCATTCATCTGCAATAATTTCTATTTTTGTGATACCAAATATATTACTGTATCAGTAAACGAACTCGAAAGACGACAACAGCTTAACTATATCTCAAGAGTTATAATTTTTTATGAGTAGTGACACCAAAATAAACATCATGAGGGACCCTTTGCCTGTTAGCTAATACGTAAAAAATGTTGAATCATATCAGACGATCTAAACTTTTTGTAGATTTAGGAGCTTCTCTACCTGTTCTCGTCCCGTGATTTTATTTCGTTTTTACAAAATAAAATGCAGAAATATCTCTGCAGAGATTTAAAAAGTAACTTACGATTTGTGTCTTTACAAGTAAGAGAAAGTAAATATGTCTAAAGCACAAGTGATTGTCGCAACTATTAACTTAATAAGTAATAAGTGCGTCTTACAAACTACATATTTCTTCTCTAAGAATACCCAATGGTATCATGAAGCTCTGTTAGGTTTACGGAAATCAACATCGATCTTAAAGTCCTTTTAGACGCAAAAATAACCTGTTATCCCTTACACATTCAAACTTTTACCATAGATGTTTAAACCTTGCCTTCTTAATCGCCTATTCATACATAGTTCGCAGAGCATTTGCATTTAAGTGAATATTATCTTGTAAAAAGTAACCATACCAGACGTGATATTAAAAACATAAACAAACTTTCTCATTAATTACATTACAAAGATACTGAGATGTGAGATACCATCAGCATCTTCATTAGTTTTTATGCGTTAACCTGATGGAAGGTGGAATTGTTTATCTAGCCAGATAAACACCGAGCAATCAGTTTAATTTTAATAAATTATATGAGATTAGCATGCAAGACGGCACTTGTGTGTTAATGTTTCTACAATTAGACATATGTTATTATGATTACTGTAAGACTTGAGATATAATTATTTTTAACGTCTTTTGAATATAAATATTGGAGTAAGTATTTTTATATTTTATAAAATCAGCCCGATTAATGGGTGCGGTTGGAAATAAGAAATTTCAAAGGTATATTATTAACCCTAGGGCTATGTTCTTAGAAATAAATAAAAAAAATGGTATTAATTCAAATTGAATATTTATTTTGAGTGTAAAATGTAAAATGTAGTAATAAAACAAACGAGTGAAACAACAAACTGGGACGTAATGTTTGGGCGAACAATTTAAATTATCTTAATTAAATATGTTCCAAATGGTGTAAACCGTGGTCTGTCAACACCCGACACAAAACTTGCTAAACTCACATTTCCTCACAGCGTTACACAACGCTCGCTCACAGATGTCGCTAAGCCACTTCACGTTCCCCGAGACCTATTTAAAATTACACGCCAATTTTTTCTCATGCTCAAGTTTGGTCACGAATGTAAGCAAAAAGTTTTATCTTCGGTTTTCAACCTTGATATTTTGTTAGCCATTTAATTACATTGAGTCGAATCCATGTGATCATTGTCGAAATCTTTATAACACACGTGGAAAAAATTGCCAATTATATTTGGCGCTTGAATAGCTTTGTACGATAGTTTGTGGTGAATTAGATTAGTGTAAACTAGATTAGTGTCTATTGGCGATACTTATAAACGTTAGTTAATTTGACTACGTACTAGGCATGTTTTGTCATGCTTAAGTAATAGTAAAATAAGCAATTCTAGTTTACATGGAAAAGCTGGACAAAAGCGCTCTATGTGTGTACTAATGTCTAAAGTTCGTTCAACAGGTTTATTAATCATTTATTCATGAAAACCTCTTTGTTAAGTTCCACAAATTACCTATACCTGAAAATACCAACACTTTATTCCTATTCATGCCAGATTCGTATTGTATTTTTCGGAATCGTAGGAAGGTTACATTGCCCGTTCTGTCCCTGGGCCATCGAAAATGTCTTTTCGTTTTAAGTATTTCTAGCGATTAAGTGCCAAATATACTGAAGCACGTAAAAATGAGCAGTGATGGCTTATGAGCAGTGATGGCCTCGAGGTTTAGGCGCGCGATCGAGAATCTCGGCGGTCGCGGGCTCGAACCCCAGGCACACACATATGACTTTTCGAAGTTCTGTGTGTATTCACATTGAATAATCACTTGCTTTAACGGTGAAGGAGAACATCGTGATGAAACCTGCACACCTAAAAAGTTCTTAGAAATTTCTTAGGTGTGTAGTCCGCCAACCCGCACTAGGCCAGCGTGGTGGACTATGACCTAAACTCTCTCAATGGTAGAGGAGACCCGTGCTCAGCAGTGGGCGTATATAGGTTGATGAAGGAAGGAAGGACGTAAAAATGCTTATTATTTAAATGTTTTGCTTAGTAACAAGTGCTATTGGCAACAGTGAGGCGGAACTTGATTGACTAATTTTAGCAGCTCCATACGAACTGGTTAAATGGCCGCTATAGATGCCATTTATTCGCGTATTATTCGATATCTCATTAGCAAAGGTATGTCGAGCTTGTAATCGAGCTGATGTTTGTAATTATGTGATATAATGAATATTTGCTGTAATAAAGTGTGGGTATAATAGTCATTAATCTTGAATTAAATTCTATTAGCTTCCTAGTTCCTTTTTAGGAGTAAAGGACTGGATTATTATTACTTGCTTAAAACTGATCATCTACTTATTTTCCTCATAATACTTATTCTAAAATAGAAACACAAAATATTATTTTTACTTAATGATCATATTCTTATTTTCAAGGCCTCGATCTGCCTTCAATTTCATCAATGCAAAAGTAGAGACTGGGAGGATACATACAGCGGAACATAAAATAGAAATATGCTGAGAACTACTTTTATTTAATTAAAATCAGGGACTAAGTGCATCCTATTTACGCTTTTACTTCATAAAGGCACATCTTATTACCTAACGAGAAAACAAGAAAATGTAGAAATTACATTATCTATTGCATTTACCATACAATTTATATTTAAAACATAGACATAAGGAAATAATTTTATTACCATAAATGCGCAACTTCATAAAGATCCATCTAATGATGAATTAAATTACACAAGTAATGTACTTAGTTTTTCCGCTACAAAATAAACGTTTGAATTCTAAAAGCGCTCGTTTTAATAAAGATGTAGCCGCGATGTATTCGACTTGTACCCAAGAAATTGTTGCGCTTAATGCATAGCTTATTTGTGATTCAAATGAGCTGTTTTATGAATACAACTAATTTTATATATTTCAGTTAAATTAATTCTTTACATGGTAATTTATTCGACATCGCTTGTAGACAAATATACCTGATAGGAGTTAAACATAAATAGAAGGCAATTTATGTTTATCAGCCCTCACGGTACCTTCAGAATCTGAATGGTGCGGTTTTCTCTTAGATGATAAGTATCTTGGATTGTCCACCTAAGCTGTAAGACAAATGAAGACATAGTAAATACACACAACAGTCACATACATAGTTCACAAGTCATGTCACAGTCGTATGCCATGGATATCAGCAACTAGGAGAGACTTTTCGGTCTTACAAACACCCATACCCGAAACAAATATTTGTGCATCACAAACCATTATCTCGGTGCGGGGATCGAACCCGAAGCTTCTTGTTTCGCAAGTATCCAATTACGATTCCTCGTAACTAAGTACTCATATCTCGTTTTCTCTCAAGCAATATTACCTCTTTACTCTTTAGTTATATGTCCCGATGTGAATAAATACAATCTTTTATTCCCAAATAACGGACATCCCGAATAAGTTTAATTCCTAAACCGTGTCCTTATATTCACTTCGTCTCCTCACTATAATTGAAAAGGAGCTTAATTTTTTTTCTTTTCAAGAAAATGTGATTTGCGTCGGAACCGTCGTGCTCGAGAGGATCTTGGTCAAGAATTAAATCTCACAATATTTCAACGAAATACATTTTTTTAAATTAAGTAATACATGACTTCTAAAACCTATATTCCCAACACGGAATAATTGGCAATTGTAAATTGACAGGCGAGTGAAAGTATTCAATAATCATGATTATTTAGCGCGCGCTCATTTCAATTGAAAATTGTGAAATTCTGATTTTGAATGCGATTTCACTATATGTTTATGCTGAAGGACAGTGTTTTGATTCTAAAATAACACGCTTGTTATTCAATATTTTCGACTACAGTTCGGTGCCAAAGTGTCAGTCCCGTAGGATCGGTGGGGCGCCGTGTTTATGGATGTCGAATTAAATATTAAACAGTTCTCAGGTACAACAACGGATGGTGGTATCGATGCGGCGTGGAACACATGAATACAAAGTGATATATACAAATCATTTCGCGCATTTCGACCGCTTCGACTTTTTGATCAACACGGATATATAACAACAATGTATAGTAAAAGTTAAACATCGATATTTAACTCTTAATCCTATTAATAGCTTTGTGAAAAAACATTTCCCCTTCTAAAAATCTACCGAAGTTATATAAGGTTTCAAAATATCATTAGGTATAAATCTTTCTTCATACCATCGATAGAGCCGTATTCATTTGCGAGTTCCATGCTATAAAAAGTGCCTTGACATTAGTAATGAACTCTGAGACAATAAAATTCCTGTCTCCGATACAATCGAGTCGCATAGCGTTCGTCAGTCTGCTGAACTATGAACTATTTGCCGAGCCGGTTTGGGTGATAGTCCACGAGAACAGCTCGTTAAAGCTTAATTTATTTATTCATTATAGGCGATAGTGGAAGAGCAATCGCCAGTGCTATATCTGTCTGGGGTCGGCGCACGATAACGCGCTATTGAGTATTTATCAACATGCTCCCTATCTGTTAGCGTTAAGACAATGTAATCGGCTACTACAAATTATAACACAAACAGAATTAAGGTCGTTAATCCGAACCATCAGTAGATACCACTTTCGTTTCGTCTTTCTTTGTTAATGGCCTAAAAATTAAAAATAACTTTAAGTATAAATTCGGAAATAACTATTAAGATTTGTAAAATAAAAGTGTAGCAAAATTCTAATGTTAATTAATGGTTGTTTTACTATTGAAGTGATGGATACACAATAACAATTCATTTTTTTTTAAATCGTGACTTTATACCTAAAGTATTTTCTTAACATCATGTCATAAAACTAATTTTATCTACTTTTTTTAATGGAGCTAAACTAGATCCGTATACATGTTTATTAACTTCAAAAAACGCTTTTTCAAGCTATCATCCTTCCCCTTAATAGTAATTTATTCTCGCATGACCACACGATACATACAATAGTTTTATAGTCATTTTACGCCCTACAGTTCAGTGCTGTGCGAATTGTAGTAAAAAAACGCACCCTACGTTGTCCCATGCGGGTCGCGTGCTGCGCGCGTGTCCCACATCGCACGCAAATTTAAGCATTACTAAACTGACACTTGAAAGGCATTCAGTGTCATCAAGAAGGGGTGAACAGCTAGGGAAGGTGCAAAAGATCAAGGCTCCGCGAACACAAATAACGATATTTGCATAATTAGGTAGGTATGTTCAAAGAGTACACTGGTTGGTATTTCAAAACCGGATTTGTTACTTATACTGTATTCCTTTGATTTCAATACAAAATTATAACTGGAACGTTCATTTTCTTATTAATATTTTAATGTTATGGTGATTGTGATCGACAGTTAATGTTTATTTTTAAAACAACTCATTTATTGGATGTTAAATTATTACAAATATTTTTAGAGGTGCGTGTTTCTTGTTTGTAAGGTATTTTATTATTTATTCCTCGAATGATGTTTGGTATGTACAACAATGTTAATATTATGCCACTAAAATATTTATGGCACGGCTATGTGACCTTTTAAGAACTTTTTGCCTTGCTATATTTAAAACATATGGTTCTGACCACGGAAAATCACACTTTAATATGGCGAAAATGAACATGACACATCTTTCCTTTCCCTGTCCATTGTTTAATCAGTCGATCTCTTGTTCAACGGGGACCGTATTAATAAACCTAAGCCGTCAGTACGTCTGACTGTCGTTCCTTTAATGGATTCTGTTTCTTGATCCTTAATGGGTAACCGGCTCAACATGTTACAAAATGGTTGTTTCGCGACATTCGAACAGAAAAGTAAGAAGGAAAAATATAAGGACATGTTTAAAAAAAAGGTTTAGTGATAAGAATGTTGTGTGTGGCACATTGTTTTAAAAACCTAATATAAAACATTACATAGATTTGTAATCGTCAAAATTGACTCACATTTTACTATACCAAACGTGTATGTTTAAAATCTCGTCATAAAATTCAAATGGATATATTTTTTTCCCAGACTCAAGGGAGCATAATGGAACCCGTATGCCATCAGGCAAATCAAGAGTAACATTGTCTGATCGAGACATATTAACTCGATGCGCATAACGAGCCTAAGGCGTGTGAATTGTTAATACTCGTAACAACAAATATCGTGATAAATTATGACGTGGATTACAATTATTACCCCGTACGTAAGATTACGTACGTGTTGAGTCGGCACCGGTGTATACGTAATAAGTTTTCATTTATATTTTGATTGCTTCCGTAATATGTAATTGCGTTATTGCACGTCCACATTGAATGTTTTCGTGTAAAAGATATTTTTAAATCGATACATCGGTACACCAAGTCCCTTTTTGTGCATCCTACCTTCGTAATTACATCCTGATGCAATTTTCTTTGTCTACCTTGATTGAATCGTGAAAGGTACATTACTTGTTTCATTTAGAGTGGAGTGATTTTAATTGAGATATTCAGAGGCAATTAGTTTTTTTATGTATCGGGATTAAGAGACTCATTAATTTTTTATCCAGAAAAACAAATGAATAATCAGACCATATACAAGAGGAACTCCAGGATAAATAAATATTAGTCATACGCAAGATAATGAAGGTTTTATACCATTCTAAGAGGTGAGTTAGGAGCTAGAGCTTACTATGGCTTTTCGATCTCAATTACTTTAACAAACGTGATTGCATGACTTTTGAAAAAAGTTAGGTTGTTTTTTAATTAGCGGTCGAATTCTCACGTTAATGCTATCGCCGAAACTGGCTTCCACGAAGCTCGAATGTGAAGATAAGGACATATTATTATGTAATATGATTGAAAAAAAAACTACATAGTTTGTCGGTATAATTTTCATCTATAAATACATTTTTATAACTTTTAATGTAATTAGTTTCTATTTTTTTCCTGGTGAAATATGGGAATGGAATTGTACTTCCGGCTACCCATTCGGGAAATATTTTGGTATTTTTGATCTTGGGAAAAACATCCGTGTTGTGTGGATTTTCCGATCTATTAGGATAACATAAAATCGGATTCGCTACAAGTGTAGATCTTTGACTTAAACTAGGTATTCACCATAGAGAAACATGTGTTATAACTTCAGATATCGTGCTACTCTATATACTGCTTTTTCGAAAAATATTATGTCTTTCTACAGAAATGCGGTAATAAAATAGAGATACAAGACACCCCGTTTCTTGCTACACTCAGTAATCCATGTAAGGTATCTTAATTTATTTTTTGTTTTACATCTAATAAAGTAATAATAACAAAAAACCGCCAGAGTCCCACGTTAAGTTCCCATGACATTAATCTTCCCTGTTTTGATTTCCCCGCTAATAGCAGACTGCTAAAATTTATTACACAAAGGGATTTTCAATTCTATGCCCTCGGTATAAAGTATATTTTGTCTTGATTTCAGATCAAATTGATTAAAAAATACATCGTCGTTGAAGCCCATGAGGACCCGCATGTTTTTCCCCATACAAAGATTAAATTCAGTCCATCGGTTAGGGCGACAAACCCCAATAGTTATTCGCAGGAGTGATAACATTTTTCAAACTAATCAACGTAAATGTAACGGAAATAATTGCCCGGTTATTTTGACGATGTCATATGCTGGTTATAATTAAGTCTAACTTTCAATTAGTGAGTTATTTAGTCTATTAACAACACAAATATTATTGCAGAATGTAAAGATTTTTTTTGTAAGTGTCAACCTCATAACAAGATATTCTAAAACATAAGATTTGATAGCATGAATGATGATAGTTGTGACAGCAACATTGTGACAACCAAGATGATAAAATAGCTTTTTTCTGTATTAAATTACCGTATTACTATAGTATCTTGCTTCTTTTCTTTTTCTCGTATCTTTCTCTACAAATAGATAGAAGCATGGCCTGAAATTTTTAAATACTTTAGCTATAAAATCGATAACAAAGAAAATGTAATTTCGAAGTTAACATGTTAATTATACTGTCATAGAAAAACACCTGATGGAAAAAAGACAAAAGAATAAATAAATAAATTGTTATAAATTATGCTTCCCAAGAGTGAATATTGTTGGCATCCGTGTATTATCATTTAGAGGTAAATGTCAGTTGCATTATTTTTTCGTTTTTCATAAAGCTCGGCAATAATATAAATACTCGCTGACGTATAGAAATTTTAAAATTGACCTTAAGTATTTTATTTTGCACAACTGAATGTTAGTTTCTTGCCTTTGTTAACTTCGGTAATGCCTTAGCGAGAATTCTAAAGATCGATCATCGGTTGTGGTTGCGGAGGGTGTTTCCTAATGGAATTTCTGTGCTCTAGCGCTGTCCGAGGAGTCCAAATAGTTTCAAACAGGG
The DNA here is from genome assembly GCA_030295005.1 of Cephonodes hylas. NCBI lineage: Eukaryota > Metazoa > Arthropoda > Insecta > Lepidoptera > Sphingidae > Cephonodes > Cephonodes hylas. The sequence continues at coordinate 6,720,247 of AP025374.1, read as the reverse complement.
ACTATTAATAAAAACTAAATTTAAACTTAAGGCCTCAACTCAATACTATTAAAAATGCGTTATTAACGTTTTATAGAGGAATAAATTTAATATGGGATCACACTTCGAAAAGCTTTTGTTATTAGTCTTCAAATAATGAGATTATAGCAAGGAATTTTTTTTTATTACTTAATGCGGTTGGAAGAGTAAGAGAGTAAGCTCAAATGTAGCTAATAAAAACTTTGTTTATTATGTATTTAAATAAATAAGAAAAGGACAAGACTATTTTTCCGTGCAATTAAATACTAACAAACAAAATAACACAAATAAACTAACAAACAACAGTTTACTTTGAAAGGTATTTAATTATATCGTAAATAAATAGGTTTCAATGTATAAAGATGTTTTTGTATAATGTTTGCCCACAAATGTGTTAGTAGCCGGACCAGACGCATTTATTATGGACTGGTTATTTGTCTTAGCTAAATTTATATGTTAATTGTAAATGAAAGACCGGCAAAGTCACTGTGCAGAACGCTTGCGTAGTGTGGGAAAGATACTTAGTACGACAACATTTTTTTATTTATTTAAGGGAGGTTTAATAAAATAAAAACTGGTTTTACATTGACTAATTCCAATCAAACTAATGTTCATTACAAATCGATACAGGCCTAACGCTAGTCTATTTCTTCTCGATCTTTTTAATTAACAATTGTTTAACATCCATGTTTATTTTTAGGCTTTTGTTTGATTTATTTGATAGTAAACTGGTGACATATAATTAACTTACATACGGAACCATAACAAGTGGCTAGACTAAAACATTCAATATTCAAATAGAAATGCCAAGTAGGTGTAGTAGCCGTGTTTGCTGTGGTTCTTAAGACATCCATCCGTTCATGTAATAAAAACAATAGAAACGGCTATATCGTACGGTTGGAACGGTTATAATAAATATCACATTGCAAATACATTATAAAACATCAGGTTAGGTGATTACGCGCAAATATTTTAGCAAAAATGTTCTAATAAAAATAAAACCAAGCATTCTATATTTATCCCAAAATATGTATGTAGGCATACTATACCATACCTACTGTTCACTTACTGCACGATGTGGTAGGAAAAAATATGGGGAAGCTAAACGTATGAAGTACCCGCATTGTTATTTGTGGCCCGCCAATCTAACATCGATCCCCCTTCACAGGGGCTATTTAAAACGAGAGGGTGGCAACACCGATAAAATACCTCAATAATTTTAGCATACGGCCCATAAACGGAAATTATATGAAGTATAAATGTTCTTAGTTAAAATCGTCTGAATGTATGTACGTACAATCGAAATGATCTTGATTAGATGGAATCTTAACATTATATATATATTCACATCTATGCTATTTATACAAACTGTTTACCGCGGTCGTAAAACATTTATTGTGTTATGCAATTGCTATTTTCAAACGAAGTGACGATTAAGAACATTGAAACTGCAAGCTTCCATAAAATTTGCAAATTATCACCTATTAATATGAATTTCTCTTTGTAAACAAACGTTTGGTTGTTGCTTTTATTGTTTTAGGATATGACGAGCAAAAAGCTTCAGCAGCTGAAGAGTAAAATTGAAAACAAAACGCTCGAACCCGCTGCTCTATATTTGAACGTGCAAATAAACAAAAACAGGCCGTTCAAACGAGATATTAGTGCTCAAAAGGTGCAAGAATATCTCCGAGTGCGAGTGGAAATGATCTATTTTTAGTTAATTTGCGTGCATCTAAAACGCGAGTCACGTTCAAAAACAAAGGGCGGCTGGCGACCACCGCGGAGAGTTCCGAGAACACGCTTCAAGCGTATTTAGCTTGCAACTTTGAGCGAAATACAATCTGCCACCACTGTTTTTAAACACTGATTTGTGTTGAGCTAAGCGTACAATGTAAACACGCTAGGTAAATTGGTACAGTTTTGCTTATTCGGCTTTTATGAATGGTCTTTCGCGTATAATCGTATACGTCGGACAAAGTAAAATATTTCAAGGTTACTAATTAGGCGCATGGTATGGGTTCAAGATGTTTCAGCCAAGTTGCATTAGTGAACATATTATTATAAATCTATACCGGTCCACTGATGGACTGAGGCCTATGTTATGTTTTGGATTTGAATCTGAACTCCCTCATGAGGCTGTTCGTCTTATTTTTATAACCACATACTGCTTGTAAAAAAAGATAAAACTGACGTAAAAATACTGAAAATATAATGAATAGGATTTTAAATAATTATTCTCAACAATTTGACTAACGAAACAATTAGTACAAAGATTAGATGTAAACAATGGAATTATTGTATTAATTGCTTCTGTCTTCGCAGATTTTCTAGGCTTCATGCGTTTTCACTATTGTCCATGTAGTTTTTATTCCTTTAATGAACTTTAACAATCCTTTGTTTTGTTCGGAATCTTACATTTATTAGTTAAAAAAAAAAGAAACAAATTTGTTAGTATAATAAGCTCAACTCCTTATTACTAAGATTTTATTTTAATCTTTCTTCGTTTAGAACTGAAGGTATCCGGCCGCACGTTACAAAAAAAAAGTAATCGTTCCTAAATGTCACATAGATGTGTACTACAGTCTACATCCCACTTATATTCATCATTTTTATCAAAACGCTAAGGATAATTGGGCGAAAATCCCTAATAAGAAAGGCTACTGAATCAACATCGCAACTGAGAAAACTTGATGTAATTTGTTTAAAAAAAAGCCAAAAACAAGATCTCCTTAGTATGATTATGTTACGCTGGATCCACTTCAGCTATCTTTACCAAAAATCATAAATCTCTCGATGTAGCTTCTTGTTGTGTCTTTTAAATTAGCATAGACGAATTAAACGTATGGGTTTCAAATTTTCAAACAAAATTCAACTATTACTAAATTCCCAAATTTCTAAATTATATTCGAAGCATGTTTGACGAACACTCGGAATCAGGGAATTACGTTTATCACCTCAGTTCGGAATGTACAAGTTTGTTTAGAAATACCGTGGTATTTGCTTTAGACGAACTTTATAATCGTATATCAGTCCTTGACGAAGCACATCATATTTACTGAGCGTTTTGAGCCGGCTGTACGTCTGTTTGTGTAGGCAGGCCAGTGATATGATAACTTCGTCATACACGCTCACTACAATCAATATGTTAGCCACAATTTGGAGAAGGTATGATAGGAGAGTAGCCCACTCGACTGAACAAATTATTGTTGCTAGGTTAGATAATGCAAATAGCCTTGGACACATCATAAAGTAAAAGTTAGGTAGAGTCTTACTCATGTGTTACAAGTTGTTATGAAATAACAACAGCCCTTGTATAAGGACAATTCTAATACCGTTTTTCGCTTTCACAATCTAGATATCCAGACTCTGGTCTACCAATGATTTCTTAATAAAAAAAAAACAAAAAAAAATCGACTGAGAAAACTGGGATATCGATCACATGTTACGAACTAAAACTTATACCTAAGTAAATATTAAATCTGAGGTTAAAGCCAAATTTTATAGAGTTTCATGTATTTTTGTGATGTATATAGCCTCAACAACAACTGTAAAAAATAGATACCTATAGAAAAACTTGCACTCACAAGAGCGTTGTAGCCTAACAATGAAATATAAAATTTGAGTCGTGTGTACGTAATTTTCTGAATCATTGTCAACTAGACAGAACATAACCTGCTGTGTAACGTTCCTGCTATTTTTAAACACATTTCAATTCATGTATTCTAACCTTCGACTCGCGCCATTTTTACAGTACCTTTTGAATAAATCATAGGTATGACATATATCTCTCACGCCTGTTTTTCTGAAAATAAAGGCAAAGGTAGGTGTCCGTTTCGCTGGCATAAGTCGTAAGTTGTAGGAAGCAAACATATTTATAGAAACATAGTCTGTATTTGTATTGCTACTGAAAACAAAACTGAAAATCTCAATAGCACTTTTTCTGAACTAGAAAAATATGCCAAGATATCAACATGTCAATTGAAAAAATCGCTTCATACATACATTAATACACGCGTCGCAGTAATCAACACTTTGTTGGCGGTTTTTGCACTAATACATCTTTTTGTCGGCTCTTTATTAACACGTCTCACGTGTTCCAACTCACGCACGTTCCTGCAAATTTAACAAATTGATTACGACACAAAAGCATGACAAAAAATTAATAGCACGTCCAAATTTATTCTTAAGTCCATGACCCGCTGCATGTGTAGAGTCGATATCGCTATAACTGCAGGATAGGGGTACGTTCCCAGTTTAACAGTACAAACAATTTTAGATTCTACTCTATTGGTTTAAAGTTTACGATACATCGCCAGTGTTAAGTTTAAATATGATATCGGTGAAGAGAAGCAGGGGAAGAGGTCGAGGCTATCTGGTGATAACAGAACCGACACCGGGTGACTGTGCCTAAATGACAAACTTCACGACTGGCCCCACGTAGGTATTTATTTTCCAATATTTACTCACTTCAACTATTGTGTTTACTTCCTCTATCCCACGGATTATAAGAAATATGTAGCTTGCAATTAAGTGACACTGGGTTGGCATATAGATGAGCCTGTTGGAAGAGTTGGCCCTGGAGAAAATTTAAGGATTGGTTTAAAAAAGTTTGCTTTGGATACGGTTTAGATGGAAATAGTACGGCATTAAACGTTTTTCTACAGATTAGTCAAAAGTTATTTCTCTATCGGCACGCATGCGAGTTTCCTAGCAATGATTTTCTCATGTAATGGCGTTATTATCAATTATGAACGCAACAGTCATGAACTTTCCCTATATATTCCCTATATATATTTCCTAATTATTAGAAGAAGAATAAAATTTGCTTTAATTATAAAATCATTTACTACATTAGCAAATCCTAATGCTTATATAATATGTAAATAAGTAAAAAATTAAGGAATAATATTGATGTCTCTTTTGTAGTTTGTTACAATAAGTAACTCTATAGAAAAAGATTCTCCCTCGGAATTACATATGTATAAATGATCGGTAAAAAATCATCTAACATTGTTTAAATTTCTATGATGCTTTTCGAGGAAAACTTTAAATCTCCGAAGATTTATCACTTATAATAATAAATTTTATGCAGTGGAGAAATCCCAATGTCAATATCTACTCAAATACTATGGTCGTGGCAGTCCTAAGGTAAGATTACTCATCACCAATGATTCAGTTGTAACATTCATCGGTTGGCGAGTTTTACCTCTATAATTTTCTGCTGTGGATCTTGTCCTTGCCTGTAATTTATACGGAGAACGGAATTACATGTTGTTCCCAAGGCGAAAGTCATACGATATAAGTGATTCTTACATTGGTTCAAATAAGGAAATTATGCGCGAAACGGCTTCAGTAAAGCTTCTTACGTGAGGTAAAAAATCTAATGTAATTTCAAATCCAAGTCTATATTCCAGTTTAATCTTAGATATTATCCATAAGATACCCATTGCTAGCCCTGTGCAGCTGAGATGGATTATAACTTACAGTCTAAATTTTAATGAATTCGCAAATCCACATAAATGAGGCAATGAAGATAAAAACCTGTCAATTTATTACTAAATCAACAATGCGGAAATTTGCTTACCTTCCTAGAACGAATTCGCAGATGCGGATATAATTTTATTTATACTCTTAGGTCTGAAAGTACTGAATATTTATACAAACGAGATAACGTAATATGGATATATGTATGTACATATCTCAGATTAGTAAGCTCGACAAATAGATATATAATATTGGTTCGCTACATAAGATGACTGCAATTGCTTGCACCTCAGAACCTGGCGAAAGTCCTAACTGTCTTGTATATAAAGTCCCATAAAATAGGTAATGAATTAATCTTAACTCTTGTTAATTCCAAATTGTTAAAATTATAATGTAAAAACGTCGTATATTCGGTCGAAACTGTATGTTAAAGTTCAAGGCTAGGTTATTTTTATTATTTCGATTAATATAACTCAAATTTTCGTTATAATCCAAATTTTGTATCTACATTCAGTAGTACGTTATGAGCGATATTTTTAATAAATAGAAGGATCTAACGTATGCATCATATACTCCATTAAGACTATAAAAAACACGATTGAATGTCGACAAAAGCACGAAGCAATTAGTCTCACACCACAAGCTAACTATGAACGCATCAAATGAAACATAGTGTAAAAAATCTCTCAAAGGGGTTATTTAATCCGTCGTGATTAAAGATATAGGCAATTACGAGCCCTACGGGTTATGAGTTTGTGGTCTCGACACGTTAATTGCCGAATATACAGTTACATATAAATTGTGTATATACATTTCTGCGGTTTTAGCATTAAATTTCACAGAAAGCCATTTGAAACTTTGGTAGAGTTAGTGATTATCGCATATTTCAGTAGTGTCTAGTTGTATCATTAATACCGCCAACTACCCTGTACGCCTGTAATTTGCCGATATTATAAAAAAAGTTGGTAAGTAGTATTAAATCCGTAGTGAAACACATAAATTTAGATTTTTTTCTTAAAAGTTTATGTTTGCTTATCCGATAATGGCTCTAATTGACTGAGTAATCACTTTGATTTAAGGCACTTAATATTAAGCATGCTGATGTGTCAATACATTTAGAAGTCAATAAATAAGTTAATACAAAGCATTATTTCCGCTAAGACCTCCCATAATACCGAAGTATTACTCAGTTTATAAGCACAACAAACACTAAGGTACATTAAAAACTTCTAGTTGTCTAACTCTTTACGCTCCATCAAGAGCAAGTTACGCATCCACGAGGATATACATAACGAGTACCGAGTATCTGCAGCTAAATAATGCATAACAAGTTTCATAATGTAGATAATAAATTCTAAGACAGAATAGCGTTCACTTTTACTTTCGTTGCAGCCGCACCGTCCTCACTTCCCTCTTAAAAAGAGAAGGGATGAGCCTTATGTTCGTCTCTTTCACATTTGTGCAGACTTCAGTGCGGCTATCTCGTTTTAGCTGCCTTTTAGAATCATCCTCAGTTACCAGTTTGGTTCGCGCTTAGTCATCTCGGGTCAGAGATAGTGGTTTGAAATGTCATTACATTATCGAGCCCAATAACGCTCGACAACAGGCAGTTTGATTTTTATTCATACGTAACGTATGCGTGTAACAAAACTACGAAATATACTGATAGAATATTCTGATGCAACGCTCGTTTTGCCTTGACTGAAATTACATAACTGTGTATTGCCATGATTGCGTGTTTTGGAAAAGGCCCTTATAATCAACGTTTGCACGAATGCTTCATCGATTTAAATACTACGTTTGTGGGGACAATTACACGACAGTTTCACGCGAAGAAATTTTATAACCTTTATCCGGAGAGATGGCGGAAACGTTAGCGTGGTGGATTTGCCTGTTTGCAAGCACAACTGTACTTACGAGACAAAATAGTTGATTACACTGTTGAATTTATTATTTGTATAAAGTTTTTTGCGAACTATGAGATTGGAAACATGCAGCCATAGTTTGATATATATATGGTAGAAAACATTGGTAGCATCGATATGTTCTTATTATTTTAGCTTATGTTTGTTGTCGGTGTTGACTATATATGATGTCAAATGTCTCTTTTATGAAAGAAAAGAAGCTGCATTCATGTTAATTTTTCGGTTCGTGCGATGGAAAGTCTTGAGTTGGATTTCCGGGTCCACGAAGATTTTCCATTAAGTATATCTTAGTAACAGCAAGGACACTTTGTGTAAATACCAATCAACTTCCTAAGGTTAGCGAAAGGGGGATGTAGAAATGTGTCCGTCCTTTGAAGATATAAGTGATTGGATATGTCTTAACGTTCATCAAAAATTCATCGACTAAAAAAAAATTGAAATACCTAATTACACAATTGGCAATTTCGTATCAACAATAGTTCCAATCAACATTATCTTGTATCTACAAAAAATCAATGCAATAAAGCTTTGACAAGTACCAGAAACTAACGGCCGAAGGTTCCATACATTCCATTTGCCCTTTTATCGAACGTGACCCTACAATACGGACAAATATACTTATTTAAAAATACTCACAATTATCATTCGGTAAACATAAATATTGAACGTATTAATAATAGACTCATTATAATTTGTGTACTCAGATAAACTGGTGTTTGAGTACTATCGGAAAGTAATATTTATAGAGTACCTATCGTAGTTAAGTTCTTGGAATTCATATCTTCCCATTGCATTGTTGCGCAGTTTGAATCCAAAGTTTTTTCCTTTATTTCATCGTGGGTCAAAGTTGTTAGGCTATTTAGGAAAAGAATCCGGCAGATACGAATATTGTCGAACATAATAGTGTCTTTCTATACTAAGATTTATTTAGGTATCGATCGGTGATTGTTGGTACATACGTTTAAGGTGATAACTAATTAATTTTACCATACAAAAAAGAATGGATAAAAATATAGATTACTTACTTCATTTATGCTTTTAAAAATTAATTAATGAAAAAGATTTAATTTTGCATCTTAAACCCAAACGACAAACTTTTGAATTTATTCTGGTTAAGCTACGTGTTCTCATTTCTTCTTCATTTAAAATGTGCTGAATTCAATCATCGATGTATGGATTTATGAAATTCCATTGTAAGCCAATAATTATTCAATTAATTGGTGGTAGGTACTGTTGGAGGAAATATTATTGTTATCATTACGTTTTAATTTTTTTAATACCATTGTTTCCATATTTGTGTTGTATGTTGTACATTACATACATGATACAATGTGTCATATTCATAATGCTAGCTATTGTAGGCAGAAGCCTATTAATGTATTATTGCCATAACAACAAAATAAAACAGGTCAATCAATAATTTAAATTGTTTTACAGACAAGCAATAGATACTTTAACTGTAAAGTTAACTTTCGGATCGTAGGGAAACTTGGTGTAATAGTCTTAAAAATATTTTAGATAAGTGGAAAAATATGCACTGGGACTCAGGACAAAACTTTTTTTTTTCAATTTTTACCATCGTTTTTGCTAAATTTTCTTGCGTTTGTTCTGTTAGACTATGAAGAAGACACAATAAAGGGAAACTTTCATTCTTTCGTTAATTTCCTAGGTGTTTGGTCCTATTCGCCCTAGGCCAGCAAGGTGTACTGAGGCCTAAAACCCAAGCTGTAGTCCGTGCCCGACAGTGGGACGTATCCATATACTAAAGATGATAAAGTTATTGCAAAACTGTATAGCCCAACTGGCCGTATTCTTTCTGGTTAATAGCCATACTTCCCTTTGACAGCCCCGTGGCGCAGTTGGCTAGATACCAGCTTGCGAAACGAGCGGCCGCGGGTTCGATCCCCGCACCGAGACAAATGTTTGTGTGACCCACAAATATTTGTTTCGGGTCTGGGTGTTTGTGAGACCGAAAAGTCTCTCGTAGTTTCTGATACCCACGACACAAGACTAGTATCTTAGTGTGGGGTCAGAACTATGTATGTGACTGTTGGGTGTATTTATTTATTTATTTTATTTTCCTTTGCTATTCCTAGACATAATTATAAGGTCTGTAGTTTTTTCGCCTCATTAATATGTATATAAATTATTTAATTTTGAGTTAAATTACTACAGCGCTATTCAATTGCGTTGCAAAGAACTTATATGAATATTAATGTAATTCATACGTTTTTTATCATACAACTAACATTATGAGTAGTGTACTAGTGGCAATTAAAGCCCTGATTAGTATCTTTTCTTAAAAGGTACAACATTAACTCTGTAATTTGGAATGAATATGGTTAAGTTACATTATGAAACATTTAAATAATATAAAATGTTTTATGGTTGATTTGTCTGTTCTCCTTTGGTGATTATTATTATCGTCGATAGTCAGATAAAATGGTGTTACTCTTAGCACCTTGGCCGCATGACGTATAAGTACATAACTCCTTTAAATAAAAATGCAACTTCGCTAAAATGAAATGTATAATTCTAGAGTCCAAGTAATACAAATATAAAAATCCCATGTACAGAAAATGCGTAGTAAGCTCACAAAGAAAATCCTTCAACATAATCTAATGAAAATATATGGCGAACGCGATTTGAATATCAACATTCATGTGGACGTTTACAAATGACAGTTAGAACATTATACAGCAACGAAGGCAATTGTATTTCTGTTCTAAATTTTAAATAGCAGCCGATTGTGTCGCAATAAGCACTGCGATGGATGGTGACTGTACACAATCACAGACTTACCGATCTCCGCATCTTATGACGGTAGTATCTGAAACAAAAAACAATCGACCTAACCACAGTTGACGACCATCATGAGATATTCGTGTTGGCATCAAACAATACAGTTGTCAGCTGTAGTATTGACTATTTTTATTATATTGACAAGTGAAATAAATATGTAATCTGGGTCATGAGGCTTATTGCTGAGATAGATCGCTCTACCTGGAAGCGATCAGGAGATGTGTTGTAGGTGGCATGGCATGTTATCTTTTGTGAGCGCTCATTAAAATACTACCTGTTTATTCAGATAGACATAATAAGAAACTAATACGGTAAGAACATGAGCTAGAAACATTTTCATACTTTGTCTGTCAAACTAATCTTATATAGAAAATAGTTCAAATCCATAACAATGAATATTTATGGCAAAGCGAGGCAAAAGTCAAAGCTTATTAACTACTTAACATAACCCACTTTTATTAGCAAATAATCAGATTATGTTATTCAAAGGAAAATTTAAAAACTTCATTGCGCGTATTCTAACTACTTCGCGCGTAGCCACAAAATATGCATAATTTTTATTACTTAAGGAAAATTTTAAAGTAATTATATTACACACTCATATCGCTTTTCTATGAAAAAAGTAAGTAATAACTTTGAAATATAAGGAAAAAAATTCAATTTGTTTTAATTCACAAACATTTCAATTATTTCCTCAATTATGTTCCACCACACGCTGTGACAAATTCATTACACCATGCATTATAAAAAAAAATTCTTTTGGGTTAATTTATCTTTGCATTAATAGTCACACGTAATAGGCATAAAAATTTCCAATTTCCAATTACAAGATTGGAGTACAGATTTTCATCAATGGACTAAACATGACGTAATTTACGCGAATTCGTCATAATATCGCGATATTATACACATATAATTAGTTCAAATAACCCAATGTGTAATACTAACTTACATTGATAACGACATCCCATTTACAAAGTTACACTACTAAATGTAACACTTTATAAGCATTTATAAAATCGAAATATCAAAAACTATGTTAAGTTGAAAATTTGTGAATACTTGCAAATGAGTTTTATTAAACGTATAAATTCATAAACGAGTTCAATTGAAATTTAATTCAAGTAATGTAAAATCAGTACCTAACTACCAACAAAAGTTTTATAGCTTAAGAAAAACATAAATATATTTACTATTGCAATTTCAGATAATCTTGATCTGCTGATTCATTCCTTAATATTTATATAGGGGTAAATGATGTTTGGCATAGTTTTCCTTCTGTTTATTTATTATACGTAAATTATATTATATCAAAAAGTTTCTATAAATAATAAATTGACGAAAGCGCGCCTCAATTTTAAATAAAAACCCTAAATCGCTAATTATCGTTTCTAATTAATCTAAATTCGGTATAAAGCCGTTAAGAAACATCCTCACTGATAACTGGCATGAGTTACCATACATACATTATTCAGTAAAGCGTGGCAACAAAGCAAGTAGTCAAACATTAGTAAGCAGCGTTCGAAACGCTCAAGGTCAGTTGCTCCACACAGTCTCGACCATCACTTCCTAGTTGGCTACTGCCTCGGGTTAGGCAACCGCCTCTCACCAGAATTAGGCTCCTAGTTACAACACGCGGCACACACATCGCCTATCCAAGACACTTTTTTACAATATAAAACATTTTCGCTGTATCTGTCACTCTTTGTAAGGCTTAAGTGTTTGATCAACCATGAATAAGTGGAATGGAAACGGGCCGGGAAATAATTATGTCATAATGGTAGAAATATAGCGTGTAATGGAACGATACGAACTTGTTAATGTAAGAAAGAGTTTAATTTTAGTTATGTTTGTTGTTTGTTATGAATAGTTGGGCAAAATTGGGTATACAATATTTATTGTATGCACTACTGCGACGTCGCAAGCAGTTTACGACATTCAACGTTAAATATTTTTAATTTGACATTGAAATAATTTTCGTATAAAAATCTTATTGAAATTTCTTACCTTAGTATATCACTCATCAGTGATATATAAGGACATCTCCATTAACGCTAAAATTTTCCCTTACTTAGACGAAATTGATTTAAAATATTCGTTATTTTTTAATAAAAAAAAAACAATAAGCAGCCGTTTTGTTTTAAGTGGAATGTTTATTAACAATAACGTCAAAATGATCATTTAGTTCTACAAACATACATCCAAATTGAGACATACATACGTATATAACTATAATAAACACGCTGTTATTCAATATTCTTACATTATAAATTATACGTAAAACTCATTATCAAAAAAATCACAATCATAAATGGACATAATATTATGTTACAAATAGGACTAAAGCAAATTCAATTTACGAATCTGTTGTCTTTTATCCTCATCTTTATTGCTTCGGGCGCCAGACCAGCCTAGAAGTTTATTAAATGTTAATAATAATGGATATATCAAGGGTGTTTTTTCCTTTCAACTTGTTTACATGACATACAGTAAATGGTCCACAACAAGCATATGTTACCGGTTATTTAATTTATGCTCGTATTAATAATGCATTATTAATATTTCATTCAGTGCAATGATATTATTGTATTAATTTCCTTATTGCCCCACGTAATGTTTTAATGTAACTACCGCGGTATTAATTTCGCGAACACACTGGATGGCCAAACCGGGTTACTCTGTACCGCGCCTTAATCAGAACGAAGACTGTCTGTAATAATTACGAACTTGTGTAAGCGTGTTAATTACGTGCTTAATAGAATTGACATAAATACACTTTCTTCCTCTACCAGGTAGAGTCTACTGCGTTATAAGTTGCATTACACTTGACAATATAAGTAATCGAAAAGCGACTCGGCTTCCCTTTCGGGCCCATAAGCGTGTAGTTATAAGTGCATTTGTCCTTCGGTCATTGAGATTGCGAAGCCGCAATAGCAAAACACACCGTCATACCGCATGTTTTGTATCACGTTCCAAAATCAGCCTTTTGAGGCATTTTGGCTTCAAATCATACTACTGAAAGACGATCTTTTTGATGAACTACACTACAGTTATTACCAGTTGCGATGTGGTGTTATCGATTTGGCGAATCAATTTTTTTTTTAAACTTCATACAAACATTCCGGAATCGCTTATAGCAAACTAGTAGCATAGTTCAATATATCTTAAGATAGTTCTAAGGATTATGTTTAAATATATCAAAACATGACCTCAATATTATTTAAGTATTGATATAACGTGACCTCGCGACCTTTAACATTATACAATACATAGATTCGTCTTAATCTACGCTTATAGCCGTCTTTAATTTAATATAATTGACCTTATTCCCGGACGTACAACAGACGTCTTTAAGATCGAATTTTCTGGAACGGAAGTGACTAAATCAAAACGGTCACTGTGTTTGGACAGTACATTATATATTCTCGTGCACTATACGGTAGAAATAAATGTATCAGATTAAGAGAATATATTATCCTATAAGCGGCTTTAAAGTCAATTTCTGAATGTCAATAAATGTACGGTACAATAATTAAGTTCTTTTAGAACGAATTAAAAGGTTTCACATGCTGTAACAAGTTCTGTGGTAAGTAAAACTAGTAGTAAGCATTTTATAGTAAATCCAGCGTAGTCCATAGTTTTAACGGACGGAAAACCACTACTCATCATCATTCTCCTGCCCTGCTCCCAATTCTTATTTGGGGTCGGCGCAGCATGTTTTGTCCTTCCACACAGGAAGGAAGGACAAATCATGCTGCATAAGAGTTTTGGCAGATTTTTTACGGCCGGCCGCCTGCCTGACGCCAACCCTCCTTGGGACTTTCATTGTTTTAGGAATGGGGTAGGGATAGCGTGTGTTTGGGTACAGGATACTGCAGGAAAGGATATTTGGCCTGATGGTAAGGATGCTACAGTCCCGGATAAGGAAGTATTAGGAGACTGTAACAGCTCGGGGGGCCGAGCTCGCGTACTCGTAGCCCTGTTCCATGACTGGCTAGATCAATGGAAAAGGCATCCCCTGACGGAAAACCACTACTACCACTACTAATAATTTACTGATAAGTCGAATGTAGTATGACAGTCTAAATTTGAAGAAACACGTGCTTAATCCAGACCGCTACACATGCCTTATCGCCCACCATATGCTTATTTTATTGAATAATTTAATTATAGATTTTATAAAAAAATATTAACCAATTAATTCCTAGAATTTTAATTACAGTCAGCTTAATAAACCTTTAATAAAAAATCATTCACAATTTATTCTAGTCAAGCCTAGACTTAACAGACAAATTGAAACCCCAATCAAGCAACGTTTAGTAGGTAATGATTCAAGTCCGTGAGTATTACCAATTAACTAAATAACACTAATAAATAAAATAATTTGTTTCATAACTTCCAAAACGAATAATTTAAACATAACGCATTTATTTTTATTATGTCAATTTGGTTGATGTACAAATTGTACCGGATCGTTGTGCATTAGCATATTAATGTTTACAACTGACCATGCTTTTAAAATAGATGGATCAATACGGAAGAAACCATCCAGCGTCGTTTGTACAGCAAATTGATTACACAGCCGCATCCCAGTTAATATTTACAGCATTTCTTAGCGCCTTGAATCACGTAACGCGCTGTGATTAACGCTTACTGAGTATGCTTTCGCAGTAAAAGCTTTAAAGTAATATTGTTTCAACTCTTAGTAAATTGAAATATATTAAGTACGAGATCAATTCTATTTCCTTGTATTTCTACCGATGTCACACCTACGTCGTGTCGACGAAACATGAATTTATACTTATCAAACGTTTGGGAAATAAGTTAGGTTTTACCCGGTCTGTTGTTATGACTCAGAGGCGCAACCCATCTTGGGATATCCCGTACAGTGGCCCACAGTCGTGTAGGCTATCAAAATATTTTTGATTCAAAAATACCAGGATAATTGTTGAGATAAATGAGAAATAAATGTCATAAATTCAGTTAACAAATTCAATAAATTGTATCGTGTTGTCATTACAAAAAGTGTTTTATAATAAATATGAAATAAGATAGGTATTTTTTCCGTACTGTTGATGACACGGGCAATCGGCAAAGTTCAATTCAATTAGAAAAACAAAGTCACATACAGTCGGAAAATGAAGCATAGCAAAAAAGTGTTGCTTAGTGTACTAATAAAAACATACTTCTCTTTAAGTTCTTTAGAATCGCATTTTTTTAAATCATCATTTTCAGTCCATATACGTCCGATCCACTGTTGGGTACGGGGCAGGATTTAAATGAGAGAGTTAAGGCCTAAGTCTACGCTGGCCAAGTGTGAGTTGACGTTGTTTTTGTATTTGGGTTACAAATAACCAAACTGACTTAGATATTATGTCTATGCGTCTGAGATATTTATATCATAAAAATGAATATAAAAGGTAATTAATTCAACGCGGGAGATGTTCACACATGATAAACAATAATAAATTTGCGACATTTATGACCAAAACTGTGAAATTGCTTCTAACTAATTATTAACATTTTCATATTTGCAATCTGTTTGCTAAAATTTTTATTAGTACCAGTCATAATTATCTTGATATGGTGTAAAGTCTAACCTATCAAATTTATATAAAAATTAAGGCAGGATAATAAAGTCTAGCAATTTATTTACTATAATCGAACATGAGGAAATATATATTTGTATATCCGTTGACTGTTAAAATTATAACCCTTACTTTCAGTAATGCCGTAGTCAGCAAGAAAATATTTCTATAATGAACGTTTTATCGGCAATTTAATTTATTCAAGGTTGGCACCAAGTGAATAACTGCCGAGTATTCGATAAATGGACCATGATTGCAGCTATGAGTTTAGAATATACAATTTAACATTTGTCAAATATTACTGCCGAGGTCAGTTTTCAACCAGACCATAAATTATTTCTGCGGAAGTATGGCCGTACCTAAATATTTTTTGCGATTCGATAAGAAATTTCTGTTATTGAATTTAACTTATATTATACTGAGAACAGAATTGCTGATAAGAATTTACATTCTTCTATTATGGTTTAAAAAAGTATTTAAAAATCTTGCTTGGTTTATTTCGATGATATCAGTGTTAATAGATTAGTATTACCATAATTTAGCATTAAATTCTAGTGTCTACCACGATTATTACGCACGTAGAAATCACTTTGCACATGTTGACGGTTTCACCAATTTTCTATAGTTTTATAGCATTAAGTTGTTAGTGGCTAATTTACCTAAGATGGATTATCATTTTTTTATGTAGGTGCATGATTTATTTAATTGTTGCTATCGAGGCTCAAGTATTTCAAATGTTTTTCCAGAAAAAAAAAATTTGTTATGAGTGTTAATGAAATTAAAGCTCTATAGGAAATAGAAGGTGATATGTAGTCTGATGATTAAAATCAAGATTTTTTCTTGCTTTATACTGGTATTGAGTCCCTCATATTTTGTAGTACCTGCGCCATACCTACCTGTAAGGGCGAGATGTGACTGCTAGGTTTATTTATTTATTGCCGACAGCAGATCCTCCATTCTATTTACATTTTGCCGCGAGTATGTTTCGTCATTTGTGTCCACACAGCCGCTGCAAATATCCTAACGCCTTAGTGCAATTTCAAATGTCACCGGAAAATGGCGCACGTCGTAAGCTTTCAACACTTTAATACGATAATGATGCACTTAATAAAACAAGCGGCGCGCTACCGGATATTTGTCCAAAACAAACTGTAGCAAAAATAACTTTGAATGTGGTCCCATTACACGGCCTTTGTTCGGAATGTTTCCGTTATTCAGCATATTGTAATTAACGTGGCAGTAAACCCGTTTATTGTTTTTACCGAAAGTTCAACGCTTGCCCTAACTCGTGCACAATATGCATTGTAATTTACGCGATTTTTTCTTGGCAACATAATACTGTAGCAAAATTCTCACTCGGTTCATTTTGTATAGCTGACAACCTGTGCTCTTTGCGAATGGAAAGGCATCTCTGATAAATACTGAAAATAAAAGCCATATTTTTATATTAAAACGCCAATAATGCTTAATTTCCATCTACTGTAACCTATTCAATAATCATGCTCTGCAGATGTTCATAGTGAGTGGTTATCTATTTTTTATTCTGCATCAATATTGTATAAGCCTTGTTGAGTAAAATAAAATAATTTCCCTCATCAAGTGTAAAAACAGTCCACCTGTGAGACTGCCACGGACAAATGACTGTGCTGTTACTTTATGGTAAAGACATACTAAATGTTCAAGTTAAGCTACTGCGTGATCAAACGACTGTGGTGATACTCACCCACGACCTTATACCAGACTGACTAAAAAAAACATATGTAATTTTAAACGAAGCTTAGGTTCAGTGGTCGCATCCTGGTGAATAATTTTATTCTACCATCGGCATATGCATAAAATGTATTGCTAAAAAAGCATATATAAATAATTTATTAGGATGATTTATAAATCTCCTTTTACTTAAGTAAATGTTTAGGCCTTGTAGTCGGTTACGTCCCACGCAATAGTACGCCATCTATTATGTAAATACAAGCTATCTAAGTGTTGTTCTCTGTCCTCATATGCGAGACACATTGCAGACAATAACACAACATAAAGTGAACGATGACGTGGGTTTGAATCTTGGTTGGGAATCTAAAATTTTGAAGTCATGTATCAACGAAATTCCAGTGGATTTTTTTAAATAATTGTATGTACTTACCTCTACAATTACTCATGACAAGCCCGTATTGTCTGAGTTACAAGCAGGCCGGCAGATTTTTGGCAACTGGAAAGATAGTCGCTATCATTTCTTCTTGATTACTTCTTGATTCACTTCCAACGTTATCAGTACCGTCGAGTTTCAGGGATGTCATTTCCTTCTGGGGCCAATTTTCTCCTTGAAGTAAATAACTTTATTTTGTCAAACCTGTCATTGTTTACTCAAATAACTTAATCAGACTCTGAACATATTATAATAATAACACATCAACAAGCAAGTAGTACTAACTCACACAACATATCGTATTTATAAAATGGCTTATGAACCAATAAATTAATTGCAATGTTTAAGAGACCACAGGAAGAGTGATTAGCACATTTGTCGTCAATTCATAAACGTGCGGATTGGAGTTGCAACATTTTTAATAGTGAGCCAACCACGAGGCATTCCACTTATCTCATTAACTTCATAGAATGTGACAGGTGACACACAACCGGTGCAGCAGTTTATACCATCTACAGCAACGATTGAAATGTTAAGAGAAAAAAAACCATCGTTTCGCATGCAGGTTGTGTTGGTAAACAAAGTATTTATCTACGCAGTGCGCGTACGCGTGCACGCATCAGGTTTATTGAACGAATATGGTTTTCCATTTAGAACAGATCCGTGCATTTTATTGTCTGAAGCGTTTCAACAGCCCCTATAGTCATTATAAAAGCAAAGGAGCTACGTCGTCGTGGTCTTTTTATTAATGCCTATAAACAACATGTGCGGCTTACGAAGGCTATTCGTATTGAAGGTAGAATAGTTATAAAGACCCAACGAAGTTGAAAGATTTCTTCAATTACTACAAACTTTTGCTATCAAACACCTATATAAATCTAAAGGGCTAAAATGACAAGAGTAGTAGTTAAATTTCATAAAGCGGAGTGGCGTGACGTACATACGAATTGTTATATAAGGAATAGATAATGTATTTATTTTTGGTATTAGAAGGATTGCAATAAGGAGTGACAATTTCATTGCAATATAGTAGACAAAGAAAATATAGCATAAAAAGTACATCGAATGTTGTATAATACATTTGAATATCTGGTCTGAGCGTATTAGGAGTTAATTCGTGAACCTTCATTTAGTGGTTTCAGTGGCAATTATAGAAACAATGGTGAGATTACATCGGCGAGATGATCGCCTGATCACAATGGACGTTAAGCGCGATAATTCCTTGCGTAATATTAGAGGCAATAAATAACAATCTCGTTTCTTGTTTTGTTTACATTCATAAATTACAAGTTTTTCCACGTTTTGTTCTAACTGACAGCAAAGTTATATATTTCATACGTTTGTTTTGAAAACCAAGCTAGCAGCTTACTTCATGGGAAGTAATTACCGCCTCCCATGAACTGCCATAATTCAAGGAAATGGTGGATGCTTTGTCAAACTGTGAGTGCAAATAAATTATGAGAATGATGAGATTTGAAGAGAAGTTATGGAGTATGGAATAAATATATGAGGCTTTGAAATCTCACAAATAAATTAAGCGCAACAGCAAAAGCCCTAGTAATTAACTTCGGCGGTATTTGCGTAAATTGTCAAAGCTCATGGTGGACCAAGGAGGACTCTTATTTATAAAGTAATTTCCTGATGAATAAGTTGTCGTAGTTTAAATGTATGATGATGTACATGTTAGAAAACCTCTATCCGTCAAGCATAGATGCAGCGAAAAGCCACTTTTTCTATAAAACACTTCTTTAGGAAAATTTACTGGCGTTTAAAAATTGATTGTAAACTGATTTACTGTTGAATATTCAACCAAAATTACCCACTGGCCACAACTTCATATCTTTACATTAATTGCAGCCCGCGGGCTCGTCAGTTTTAAACGAGCGCCATCTTCGGGGAAACTTAATCACAAAGTGAAACATCTCATTCTTGCTTTACAAATGAAATTCGACGTGTATATAACTTTATCTAGAAATATTTAATTATTCCCAGAGGGATCACGACTCTCGTGAACTTTGTTGTTAATTTTTTTTTGTTTTCGAGAACATGTATCGTTGTTCTTTTCTGTTCAATATATGGACTATTTTTGGAAGCGTTTAAAAAGAAATTTTGTTCGCAAACTAAAACAAAAAATGGCAAGTCTAAACCGGAACTAATAACTCGAAAACTGCAGGGCAGCACGAGTTACCTTTTTTGTCCCCTGCATTCTTTATTTTTACATTTTTTGGATACACGACCCAGTTATAGGACGACAAGTAAAGTGTGGTTGAAGTAGCATCGAATAGCTAAAAACGAATATTGAGTAGGTGATCTTCTCTGTAACATAAATTTTAGAAGCACCCTTAACCGATGGAATATAATAAGAAGATGTATTAATGGAGACATGACAACAAAGCGATGTCAAGATCTGTGACACTCAATAGTCTTTGCCTATCCCTATGTTACGAATACATGTATGGATATGTATGTATGTAGATATGAATATTGAGAACCTTCTATCGAGTGATATAAGCTGGTCGATCCTGTACCGCGGGTTTCCGTGAGTGACTGCAGCAGGTTTACTCCTTACGTAATGCGGTCGCTATATGCGTGAATGCGGATATCCTACTAGCAAATTAACTCCGACATCTCCATATGCTAAACGATGCGAAGAGTTCCTTCGCGACAGTTTCCTGGAAGACCGTGGTACCCATTGCCCCGGTCAAGTGGCCCATACATACCGCAGTCCTACCTTGCTTTACCAGTGAAGCAAGCAAGTAAAGCAGTGATGGCTTCGAGGTTTCTCTAAAAGTCTCGGCGGTCGCGGGTTCGACCCCTAGACACACCTCGGACATTTCTTATTTATGTGTGTATTCACATTGAATTATCACTTGCTTTAATGGTGAAGGAAAACATCGAGAGGAAACTTGCACACCTAAAAGTTCTGTGGAATTTCTTAGGTGTGTAGTCCGCCAATCTGCACTAGGCCAGCGTGGTGGACTATGACCTAAAACCCTCTCAATGGTAGAGGTGACCCGCGCCCAGCAGTGGGACGTACATGGATTGATGATGATGATGAAGTGTGGACATACAAGGCTATTTTAAAGAGATTTAGTAGACTTAACCTATTTTTAAAATCCCATCGTAACCTGATCCTTGTAAAGCTGTCAGTCGTGACGTTCTATAACCCTTTTTTTTTTTTTTTTTTTTGTTATCGAGGGGAAAGCTGTTTATGGCTCTACTTCCCGCCAGCCCGGGGGCAGTGGGGGGCGGGAAGCGTATGTCGGGGTCACCGGTCTTCCAGCCCGGCGCGCGGCGACGTCATGTCCGCGCAGATGTTAGTGCCGGGCTGGGTCCCTAACGAATTCCCTAAACCGGCATACCGACCAAAACCCCCCGGTGGCCATCTCCGCGCCATGTGGGGCGACCACGGTACGCGGGCGAGAGGCGCCCACCGGTAACTGCAGCCGCCCTGTGCGCCTCCGAGACGTAAACGTCTCGGCCGTCTCGGAGTTATAGGGGGCGCAGTTGCACCCCCACCAGCTTGTTCGGACGCCCCGGTTGTGTGTGGGCGCCCGCGACGTACACAGGCCACAGTGCCGCCGCCCCTCTCGGGGTCCTTCTGTGCCATTCGACACAGGAAGTGGCCGAAGCACCCGTGCCCCGACAACACCTGACGTTCTATAACCCTGGTATTTCCAAAGAAATATTTAAATACCAACATTGTAATTACAATATATTTTTCGGCTAAACTATAATTTATTCGACAGTTTCTATTAAAAAAAATCACAATCATGTATGTGAATAGTCATTAGTTTGACAGCTCATTGGCTTAGCTTAGCATATCCGTAGCGTAGACGGGTTAAAGGCAACTTAATTGTAGGTCATTTATTTCAAACCAAAAAAAAACATTTGAGATGTTGTTTCTATACAGTTCAACTATCCCAGCGTATATTGAGCGAAGGACGAGATCTTAAGAGCTCACTATCTAGCAGTGGCGGTACTTCCATAGAAGCCCGAAAGCCCGACTTGCCTTACATAGTTCCGAATAACGAACTAACGATTGTTTATTTATAAAATAACGCTATAAACGTGAATGTGAGTACTAACCGGTAGGTATTTATTAGTCCTACGTACCAAAAAAAATATGCTGCTACTAAATAAACATTTGGGCTTGCCTTAGTTTGACACCCTAGGCACGCCACTGCTATCTAGATCATCCCAAGATCATGTAGAGTAGAAAGAACTTTTCTTAGAAGATAGAAATCCTATAACGTATTTACAAGCGATCACCATCGAGATTAAAAAATAATTGGTCATATGTAAGTGCTATCCCTTTGGGGAATATGGGCATGAGTGAGAGCGTAATGTTCAGTTTAACATAAAAAATCATCGGCGTAAAGCACCACCATGGAATTATTATGTGCCAGGTACTAAAGTAAATTGGATTTATCATTTAGGATTTCACTTCATCATATGTTCTATGACACATTGATATTTTTCAAGAAAAATATTATATTTAAGAAGATCACACATCTTTGTATTCCGTGTACTGGTAAATGTACGGCATTTTAGATTACTCATTTTTTCCTTGAAATCTATTTCTTCAATTGTATATTTTCCTCATACATTTGGAAAGATATTCAACAACTATTGATACTGCATGCATACAAATGTACGGTCGCATGCTCATATACATATGTAAAAATAGTTTCAAGTTATAGTATATTTTTAAGTATAAATCTTCCCACTATTGTCATCATCATCATCAAGTAAATTTTCTAGACCTTGAGTTTATTGTTAAAATATTTCTTACATAACGCTTACAAGAAAATTGAATTCAACCAAGTCAACCTAATTGTCAATTTAGTCCATCGGACCAATTTTAGCTTCATCTACGGAGTCGTCGAAGCGTGAAGAGTAGTCACTGATTACCACTCCATTACAAGTGTAATGCTTCGCATCTGTGGCAAATCGACGCCACAACATCCAACTTGCATGCTTCCATGAACCAAACTAATTCTATTTCGTGCTTTCAGACGCAAATCTATTTCAAGACACTTTTTTAGGTGATTGACAAAATACTACACCCAACTTGAAGTTGACCGTTTGACCTTGAAGAACTGAATGGTTGTTGCCCAGTAAATTACGTTTAGAGAAACTGGGAGACTTGGGCTCTAATACGCTATTTTTAATACAATGACCAATTGCATATATAATTAATATACTCTCACAAATCATATCAACTTAAAATATACCCATCGACTTCTTCTTCTTCTTCGTCATCAACCCATATTCGCCCACTGCTGAGCACGGGTCTCCTCTACTATTGAGGGGGTTTAGGCCGTAGTCCACCACGCTGGCCTAGTGCGGGTTGGCAGACTACACACCTAAGAAATTCCTAAGAACTCTTAGGTGTGCAGGTTTCATCACGATGTTTTCCTTCACCGTTAAAGCAAGTGATAATTCAATTTGAATACACACATAACTTCGAAAAGTCAGAGGTGTGTGCCTGGGGTTCGAACCCGCGACCGCAGATTCTCGACCGCGCGCCCAAACCTCGAGGCCATCACTGCTTCACCCACCATCACCCATCGACTACAATATTGTAATATAACAATGATGAAACTAAAATCTATTGTTGCACCTGTGCTACCTTTGAGGACATAATAGAACATAAGTCGATGAAGGAATTACCTTAAACCCGGATAAACGTACAGGAAATTTATAATTCTATTTAAACCGAAGCCATCTTAATAAGCAGCGTAAACAATTTTATCGTCCATTATTCCTGCAGTGGTTCATCGTCTGTTTATAAGCTATTTGCATACATTTACGTCGTACAGTAATTGTTTGAACTACAGTTTAATAGCTTAATGTGCCATAAACATTCTATACTCAGGTCAAATTGAATATGTAAATTATGAAAACAAACATCATTATGAAATCAGCGGCATTTTTTACAAACTTCGGTAAACGCCATTAGGTTAACGCTTTGAATGTTACACGTCGTAAGCTTAGCGACGTATGTAAGTGTGCGGCGATCGATAGAGAGGTACTGGGATCGATTCTAGAATTGTACAGATTTATAAAAAAAATCTCTTTTCTACTTGGTCAACTTCGTAGTCGAAATATCAGCCCATTTAATGTGTATACGCTCGTCATTTACAGTCTGTTTGACAAGAGCGTGTACGGCAAAACTCGGGAATGAATTGGGATAAAAAATAGAAAAAAATACACTCATTATACATGATATAGACAATGATGCTTTATTATTAATAACTTGTCCAGTCGCCTCCATTATCAATAATTGACTGGAGTCTTCGAGGCATACTTTCTACTAATTTTATTGCATAATCCAGGGACAAAGACCTCCAAATAAGTCTAATTTCACGAATTAATCGTTTTAAAGTCCAGATTTTCTTTCCTCGAAGCTTCAACTTCATGAGTGCCCAAACATTTTCTATTGGATTTGCATCCGGCGACTGTGATGGCCAATCTAGTACTTCAACGTCATTCTCTTGTTTCCACGCTGTACAAAGACGACTCCGATGTTTCGGGTCATTGTCTTCTTGCAATAGCCAATATATGTTTTTCCTTTTAAACCACTTTTGAGCAGATGGTAATAAAGCCATTTGATATATTTTGACCATTTTAGCTGCATTTAAATTACCTGTAAATATGTGCAAGGTACCAAATCCCTGTTTTGAAAAACAACCCCAAACGTGCACCTTCACCGGATGTTTAACGGTCCGCTGGATGAATTTATTGGCGTGGGTACACTAGGTATGAGTGATAGAAGAACGTGCCCAAAAAGAAGCTTCGTCCGAAAAAATTACATTGTCCCAATCCCGGTCCAAATGTTCCTGCGCCCAAGTGAGTCTCTTTTTAACATGATTTTCCGACAGTAGCGGTTTCTTTATTATTCTACGAAATTTTACATCATGAGCCAGTAAACGTCTTCTTATAGTATCACATGACACATTAAGGCCTTTTTAAGCAAAACCGCTTGACCACCACGTAACGATAGGCGAGAATTCTTCTCGAATACCCGTAAAATCATTTTGTCTTCCTTTTTCGTTGTTTTTTGCGTAGAGCCACGATTAGGCAGATCGTCGACATTTTTTACTTCAGAATAGCGTTTCACCCACTTACTAACAAATGTCTTTGACTTTTTCATGTATTTTGCAGCGGCTGCGTATGACATCTTGGGTCCTTTTGGATGCAAACACAAGAACACTACTTCATAACGTGATGCGTACGTAGAACTCATGACGAAATGCGTCCTCCTCTGACAAAGATCGAACGACAACTGAAACTCTATACACAAAGCATCTGAGGGGAACAGGCTAGCTACCTGCCAAATTTACAACCAAGCTTCTAGCGGTACCTAAAAAAGTTTTGCCGTACACGCTCTTGTCAAACAGACTGTATAACATGTGACTTGGACTATGATATTTATTTATTTATTATGCTTTATTGTACACCATATAAATAAAAACGACATACATATTTAATGCGAAGTATAGAAAACACCCAATGATTTTTAAATGCAAAACGTAATTGACGGCTCCGTGACGTAGTTAACTAGATACTGGCCCACAAAACGAGAGGCCGCGGGTTCGATCCTTACACATAGTCAACTTTTTGGGTAATCCACGAATATATGTATATAGTATGTAGGGGTCAAATGCTAAATCTTAAATACTATTCAATTCTTAGGAATTTCTTAGGTGTGTAGTCCGCCAATCCGCACTAGGCCAGCGTGGTGGACTATGGCCTAAAACGCTCTCAATGGTAGAGGAGACCCGTGCTCAGCAGTGGACGTATACGGGTTGATGATGACGAAGAAGAAGAAGATTCTATAAATGTGTTTTTAATATTGAAAAAAGTATAAAGTAGAAAAAATGCACAAAGCGCTTCACGAAGAGCTCACGCGATAAATCATAGAACATTGTAACATGACCCGGATATTCGATTGTTACACACGTAATACTCATGAATGAGCGACGTTAACAAACTGCCCATTTATTAATGCGAAAAAAACAAGGAAGTGTGCAAAGTAGCAAAAATCATGTTTTTATTTCGCTTCAAGGATTCACATCACGATTCTATTTCGGTCTTTTTTGTACGAACAACTAATATCATAATACAACTTATTAGTGGGATTCATCGTGTGCTCGCAAAATCATAGACCATTAAGTCTGGCATAAATACAGACGTCAGACTTCAATCTTCTTTTTATTAAGCATGACTATTGACATGGACGTACATGCATATATCACATCACTGAAAAGGAACATAGAAATGTATTTCACAACCACATTTCGCAAAGTGTCTTAAGTACCGCGTAACCTAAAAAAGATTCACCGAACTTACCATATTGCGTTTTCTTATTGGGACACTTTCAGGTTTTACACTACTTACTAAGAATATTCTAAAGCTAAACCCAATAAAATTCGTACCAAGCGCTGAAATTGGACCTCTCGTACCTACACATTCTGCTAATATACCACCGTACATACATACCATTAAGATTAGTGATTTTTGAATCGACTTATTAAAAAATGACTCGGTTTGGATGTAGAACCCTTATACTACTTAGCCTAGTCTATAACTGCGCCACGAAGGTATCATTATTCAACAGCGTAGCATTAATACGTCAGCCATAGGTCTTGGCATCTTATATAAGAAGTTCAACTTTTCCTTGTTGGCTACGATATGGCGATAACACCTTTATTGCAATCTGCTGCGTTGTGTCATACATAATAATACAAATATTTTGCAACCACGGATGCAGGCTTACTTCTATTATGTCATGGTCATCTACATTTTCTTAACAATTACCTTTAGTATATAATAAGCGCAAAAGGCATTAAATTATTAGGAAAATTTAATTTACTTAAAAGTTTTTTTCTATACACTTTATGTTATCCTTTTTATTTGTCCTAAGCATTGAAGCTAAGAAATTACCAAGAACAATAAAACCACCACTTGTCATTTTTGATGAGTTTAGTTTCTCCATTTAAGTTGTAATGTCCAAAAAGAGTAAATAAATAAATATTATCATATTGTACTTAAATTATAATTGATTCTTATAGTTAACTTGTTATTCAACGACTCGATGCGGACATCGAACCTACGTCCTCTCGCACCAGAGCTGAATATTTATGAACTGCAACACGGAATGCATTAACATAATCCCTTAGTAAAAATATCAATGAAAAGGGAGTTTGAATTTACGCTATTACATATAAATAGCTTAACTGGTCCTAACGAACTCTGCTAAAGACAGAGACATCACTATGGAATTGATAATGGGCAAATGTTTCTCACATTCATTGACACAAAGTATTGTAATAGAATAATAACTTGATGACTCCAAATTCCCAGCATTAAAAAAAATTAAGTACAATATCGGGACCAATTACACATTTCAATGATTTTTATACAGAACTCAGGTCACAAATACGGAAAATTTCATTTCATACGGAAATTAAATAACGCCATAACCTTGGTGCAATTTCAAGAAAAACTGTGATCAAAGCATCCTATATTGGTAAGTGAATGCTTAAGATGGAACGAATAGCTTTATGACCAACTTGAAAGTGTAGCCACTTTACAAAAATAACTCCTCGCATATCTTAATAAAATGTATTATCTTAAAATAGAATATATTTAACGTAATGAACACGTCAATCATAACCTTGAGAATAAAATGCACAAATAATATAAAATATTTCGTACATAATTTCGTATCTAGACATCGTGGTAGGTATTTATGTTAGGTATCTGCTATAGTTGTTTCTCGTAAGTCATAAGCGAACACGCCTACATACAAGAAAGGTGTTAGTTTCATATTACAGAGCTCGCCGTGCTAGCTCAGCGCTCGGTGGATCAATCGTTCTCCACACCATGCCCGCTGTAAATCGCCCATGCATTATCGTCGCAACACTGTTCATAAAGCGTAGGATTTAACGATATGCTCCGGTACCTTGGTTACGTTTACCTTTCGTGTTCGTACGAAAGTTAACTTGAAACACGATTCACACGCTTTTGTACATGTTTTTAATGCCCATCTTCGCTGCGTAAAAGAAGAATAATTGCCAACATAATAAATAAGAAACGCAATTAAAACGATACTTTTAAATAATGGTCAGTTTTATAAGCATAAATTTACATGTTTTTTTCTTTTTAAATTTAAACTGTTGAAGAAATTAGACCACCTATAGTAAGAAGGTCGCCAAATACAGATAGCGAATCTCTAACGTCCAAGACAATTATTGGATCACGACATAATTCTTACGCTCGAATCTGTTCTGGGAAAAAAGCGGGGTATTAAATAACAGCTAACTTTAGATACACAGAAAGATTTGTGCGAAACACATATCTGATTCCTGTGAGAAACTGGTTTGTCGTCCGTAACGCCCGCGAGTCTGCCGCGCCCAAACGGCATACACAAAAAAGCGCCGAGTAAGAAACTATACGTTGCATATAAAAACTGAGAAAAAAAAACTATCAATAGGTTGCGTTCACTTACGTCATTTTTTAATACACATAATTATGTACAGAATGTTAATTAATCTTGAACCGCTCCGCTCGGCGAATAAAAGTCAATATAATCACATAATTTTATGTGGTACTCTCTGTTACATGCGAATCGAATGTCAAGTGACCTTTGCGAACAAAGGAGACTGGTGTATCATCACAGGCTCGCTCCATAGCAGGATTTAGCGTATTCTCAAGACTTATTTTGAACCCACTGTGAATTATTTTCACAAAGATCGCTGAATGTAAAGTCTTAAAACGTATACATTTATGTGACGCTTTATTAAAAATAATATCTTCGCTAAAGAAAATGTTTATCGACTGAAACTTGCTACATAATATGCAATTTTAGCAGAAACTATCAGAGTTTACTATATCGTTGCCTACACATGACTTCTATATGGCATCTTATATACTAAATAATCTTAAATGAAAATAACTACCTAAGGTTTCTTAAGGATTATGTATAAATTTTGTTGTCGAAGTAACATTGAATGGAAAATAAAAAGGCTGCCCACATATTTAAAAAATACTATATAGTTGAGATTGCCAAAAATCCAAAACTAAGGGAGTTTTTTCATTTCTCCTAAGTTCACACATTATAAATAAGACTACAACAGCTAATATGATCTTCAGCTTAACTACTCCTTTACTGGACTTAGCCGATAAAAAGTAGATTACCGAAATTGGTAAAAACATGGAGAGCTCCACGAAAGTCCATCACTACTCCACCAATAAGGCTATGGTACCTAAAACAGTGCTGGCTGTAAATATTATTTGTATAAAACAATAAGGAGACAACGAGTCACCCTAAGGACTTTGGATATGGCTCGTCATATAGAACCGGTATGAACAGATGTATACCATTTAGGATACTCAGATATGGGAAAACGGAACAAATATGGTCTGTCGCCTTTACCATTCGACGTACTTTCTAAATATAATTAGAACATTTACCGCGGTTAGATGTATTACAGGATGTTGCGCAATTCACCCGTTATGGTTTACTATCTGGTTTGAGACCAAAACCAATGACTTCACAAATTCCTTACCAATTACCAACTGTGATATGTTTTCTAAAACATATGATTTCTTGACTCGGAAGTTTCTGTACCTCGGAAAAATGAAATGGCATAAAAATAGTTTCAATTATCAAAAAATGGTTTACACAAATATTTATTACGTGGATATTAAAGGGCTCATCCCTTTTCACAGGGGGTAAAGATAGTTAGTTGATGGATCTGAAACTTTTTTTTTTATGAAGATGATTCAGTATACAACAGATCTTTCCACAATGTTTGCCTTCACTCCTTCATACCGAATTGGTGTCTCGGCAAACTGTTTGACTTTACTGTAATATTTTATGCCTACACAATAAAACACACTTTAAGATAATTTAAATAATGATTTAATGACCGATTGTTTTTGTAAGTGTCTCATCAATCTTTACTTCGGTGACGTTTATAACTTGTTTCCCAATTAAATTATAGTTTTTGCTTTATTTACGAACTCTCTGATGTATAATAATCAATGAGACAAACAGGATATTCAGAATGTGATTAACATTTTTTTTTATCTTTAAGAGGTCGCATTTTATTAGCTTAAGTAGGTAGGTTCTCAATGTTTGGATTCGCACTCGAAAAAAAGGCGGTTGCGGGTTGAAACCCTTTATACTCTAAATTTTGGAAGTTATGTGTGTATTCATAATAATTGATCAGGTACTCCAACGGAGAAGATAAACAACGCAAGGAACCCTGCATACCTAAAATGTTCTTAGGAATGTGAGAACTGAAAAAAAAGTCCACCAATAGATCGCTTTCTTGTAAGTTTTAGGTGTGACATACTTACTTAGACCGTATTGGTAATGAGGAGAATCACGGCAACCCTGTCACGTGACGTCAGAGGTGATTAGGTCTCCTATCAAGAAACCCACAGAAGTAGGCCGGTGACCTGGGTCTCGACATTGCTCCGCTTAGGCCTCGAGATAAGAAAAAAAATCGGCTTGTTGTCACGGAAGATAAAAGAACTAATAATAAGACTAAATTTTATAGTAATATGTATAGGAAATAATAAAAAAATATATATCGAGATAACAGTATGGTAGGTATATAAGTAGGTAGAAATAAAGATACAACTCAAATCTAGGTCATGTGTATATCAACATACTCATGCATATAGATGCATTATTTACAAAATTATAAGACACCCAGGGACCGTTTTGAGCATCTATTAGCCTGACGGAATTTGCACACACTATATACGTTCGTTAATCATCTTACAAATAAACATAAATTAATAAATAAGCAATTCATGTCGAGAAAAATCGTAAAGTCAGTGTTACTCACAGTTCGCATTTACAGCGGCATTGACGTTTCAACAGAAATTCGAAAATCATGTACACATTTATACCTGATACACGTTTTGAAGGAAGTACAATGACCGATCTGATTCGCTCATCGTTCCGTTACACCGGAGACTTTACTGATCATTAAAACCTAAATAGCGTCTTAAACTGCTGGAATAAGCAAAATAATTAAGCAGGCTTTTCTAAATATATTGAGGAAATTTAAATTATACGTGGCAATGTACTCAGGTAACTGGGCTTTCGACATGGATCTGTACAACTCTTAATGGTAAGGATTACAAGAAACATATTTTTGGAAAACAATTTGTTTTAAAAAGTGTGGTAGATTCACTTTATAACCTAGGAATCCAAACAAATATAATGAGTATTTCAGATACTGTTTTGTGCAAACTTATATTGGATGTTAACATACTTCTTTTTTTCATTCGAGGAAGACCGATTTTTTTGCAAAAAATACAGGCTAGACAAATAAAATTAAAAAAATCTTTCTTGCCCTACATCTTTCCGCGTTCTTTGAAAACACGTAACAAACATGCAAAATTTAAAAAAAATGAAGAAAATCATTCAGTCTTTTGCATATCGAACCGAACCATAGCATAACAAATTATTTGTTGTACTCATAGATATTGTACAGTACTAAAACTCAAAGGTGACCAAGATCAACACCTACAAATAATTTGTTTATTTTCCAAGAGAATAACTTTAATAGTTGTGTTAGGTTATGCACTGCTTACAAAATAGTCACGTTTGATTCATTGCCGGTGATTTCCATGTAAGTATGTACTACGTGACTTCTTCAACAAGCAACAACAAGGCAGCCTTGGTTAGTGAAATTGTACCTTGACATTGTCCCTATTTCTTCAAATGATGTAACAACACATAGAACGCCTCGCGGTGCTTACAAAACTACGGACAACCCTTACTTTGATATACGAATTCGACGACGTGCCTCGAACGCTAAAGACTACATCGCTATACTAATCATGCATTGAAGCATATATTTTAATGATATATCGCTTTAAGTATTTCGAACACGCGTTGAACGTCTAAACACCAAGATGAACGTTTGAATGGCACGCAGTAATAAGCAAATAGCCCGCTTTGTGTGCAGATGAGTTTGAGAATTACAAAAATGTTTAACAACTATTAAATTGTGGGCATTTTCTTCGAAGGTATGCAGCGCGAGCTCATCTAGACAGTGCAACTATTCGAAAGCGACAAACTAATACATTTAATAATATTTTATTTAGTAACAAGAGTACCAGAAAAGCCCTTGTCAGTTTTCATACAATTTCACGTGATTTATTTATCATATATTATAGGTTGTCAGTAGTTCTATTTGATAAACCAATCGCCAGTTGTTCAGACCTCGTTGATATCTCGTTTGTCATAGTCACGATAGTCTTCAGCACGATGGTAGTCTTATACATACAACTGTAAATTGTTATAAAGTACAAACTAGTTTACGAGTTTTCTCACTATATTTTTTCTTTAGAGAATAAAGACATAAAGGTATAATAGGTACATATGTACCTGCAATAAGACCTTTACTCAAACCTAGGACCTCTGCATGGCGGGGTTCCACTCTAACAAAGCAATCACTCAACGTCGAATGTCATATAAAAAATTACCACTTCCATGTGTTTAAAAAAGTGTTGGATTTCATATAGTTATACCAGTTGCCACGCCCACAAATGTTAATATATTAAGCACTAATCACCTACTAAAACGATCACTACGCATATGGCATTAATAGCTCCAGTTATTCGGCAGGCTGATGCATAGTTTTTATTCGAATAAAAAAACAACGTTTTGTCACTTGAATTTTATTATTTAGTGTAAAACACGGCGTAGCCACTCAGGGAATGTGCTACCGCTTTTATTTTTTTATCAAATTTATTAAGACTGTCAAATTTCATTATGTCTTAGAAATATGTAACAAAACCATAGCCAATTTTTTATGATTATAAATTATTTCATTTGCCCGCTTGCTTTGCATTCTCTCATCATTACCCCACGTTTAACTAGAAGACCTTCGATAGAAAAGAAAATTGGTGAAAGGTGGGTGCAGAAGAGCACCTTTGTCGTAAGTTTGTAATAAGTGGTATAACAAATGAAACCAGCAATTTTGCACCCAATATTATCAAAGCATACAATATATTTTTTATGGCGCATAAATCTATAGATAAAATTGTTTGCGTAAATTTAATTTAATTTAATGGCGCAAAAATGTGCCAGATAAAGTCACAAACTTTATCGAAAATAGTAAAGATTAGTAAGTGAGCGCATGAGACAGTACATTTAGATAATACATTAAGGCCAATGATACTGTGGTTATTTTGTTAACGGACTTATTTATGTTAATATAAATAAAGAGAGCTAAATAGATAAGATAACAAAAGGTTACCAGATATAATGTAGGTATATCCGTTCGGTTCTTATATCTGAGCAAAAACAGTTAGCGTTCCTAAAATAAATAAGCAAAAACATGTCTTGTTTGTAGCCATAAAATAAATACCTACGGAAAGATAAAATAAAAACCGTACAAATGGTATGGGTGTTTTATACAACGACATGTCATGCCTCGAGTTTCCTCTATATTTATAAACATTGCTTGCCTTTTTATAGTGTAAATTGTACACGGGTACCCAAAATCACAACACAGCACCTGATGATAAGCATGGTGCTATACTCAGCATGTAACGAAATATTCTGTCTCGTCGCTGAATGTAATCATGAAAATTCGGCCAAATGAAATGCTACTTCACCTTACATACAAAGAAACACGTGGACTGGCAAATTATTTCCAAAACCAAAAATTGTAGACCTGCATATTATAATCACGACTAATATAAATACCTAATCCAAAAAAAAAATAGCAATAAAAAAAGCGCAAGTTATTGTCGTAATTTATTTGCTATCGCTATATATTTTTTCAACAGTTGACCATTAAGGGTCTTGTATGAAAAAAAAATCATAATTATGCGAAGAATATTTTTACTTGGACTTGCACATCACAATCTTTGTCTTTGCTTTCGATATTTTACTAAATATTTCCACACTTGTTAATGGAGTGAACGCGTACTTCGGCACCCGCATTTCGCTAATTATAGCTCCGTGTTACTAAGAAATCCTTAATAGATCATCTATACTGCCCGACCCGGGAATTGAAGCTAGAATTGTCGGTACTAATTCCTAGTATATTATAATACCATAACCGATAAAAAGGCCCCCTGAGGCTTCCCCGCGCCCCGCTAGGTACTCGCCGCCGAGCCAATAAACACGCAGAGCAAACAACACGTTTTATATTGCAACCTTACTTCCTGATGCCATATATTCATAATGGAAGCCCGTTTTAAAACATTTTACGGTAAAACTAGTGGTTCACTAGCGTTTTCCGCGATAATCTGTATAGAGTCATTGTAGACATTTAAAGTGTCAGGTGTCATACATTTTTTTTCAGGGGATAAATGTAGTTTATCTGTGACTATGGCCAAAACCTTGTGAATCTCTGTATAAATAATTGTCCTGTGCAACCAAATGCACTTTCTGCAACCACGTTTTACCAGTTTTTTTTAAATTACATGGAGCCGCTGCCGCTTTTTCTAAGTATCCTTATACCACATTAATCAATTTGGGATTAGGGTCAAAACGTAATTTACTCACCTTACTCTTTAGCATTAAATATAACGTATCACGCCTGCATAGAATAGATAGGTTCAATCCTTAAACAGTTTATAGAAAGTTAAAAATTAAAATGAAACGAAGACACGCAGTCTGTGTAATTTATTTTATTCAAGCTTATCTTTACAACTCTTTGCATGCTAAACTTCCTGTATCGTCCAATTACCACAAATAAAATAAAACATAAACGGCATAACACCTTGTTTACTTCAGAAAAATTCCATCCGCGCGCATTCTATGCATCTCCAACATTTTTTCTTTCAACAATTAACCGGAGTATTTAACAGCTTTATGCAGCAAATGCGCAGTGGACATATCTCGTTAGTGGGATCGCTGACGTGGCGACATTACCCGGCTGATGTGACTATTTACGCAAACAACCGTATTGACCAGCCCGCTTAGCGACCACGCTTAGATTGTAAACCACAGGGATAGACTGAGTAATTGGAATTAATTAAACACTAATCCCCACCCACTGGGACGTCGCTGCGGTGAATACAATTAAAACACGATTTATATTGCTGACGGTACATAAAAAATGTCTGATTACGTCCCAAATTAACGCTTCGCTGTGGAGTGCTTTCATTCGTACGCGAGGCTCTTGTAAGGCGAGTATCTTTTAAGGGAACGTGCCCGTCTACGTCTGGAGCGGGCCGAGATGAACAGTCGTTTCGTGTAATGAGATTGTGGGCGAACGTATGTCTGCCTCTGAAAAAACATCTCGTGTATTTATTCCACTACATTTGGGTTAATGGGAGCCGGTAAAATAATGATAAAGTTTGCTTGTGTGCTCCTCTCGCCCAAACAATATTGATTAATTTCTGCAAAATTCCATCACACTAAATATGTTTGAAGGCCTTTCATAATCTAAAGCATATTTTTAATATCTCAATTACGTTACTTAGTAATTAAATTATAATTTTGTCAAACCAGCGCCATGTTTAGATCGGATAAAATCAGCGAATATAACACTCATTACAAAATGTAAGCGCCGAGATAACAAGTTCCGAGTACTACCCTGTCTCCGGAGCTGACACCTGGGGACCGGTCGCACTCGTTCTGCAGGCCCACGCAACGCCCGCCACCACGTCACTCGACTCACCACCACTTCCTAATTGATACCAACTACGAAACGATACTCAACTCACCAAACCATACATTGCTGGCTTAATACGCTACAATGTTAACATTGCTAAGTATCTAAGGCAATGGTTATCCACTTCAGTGAATATTTCAAATACAACGCGTAAACTTGCTTGATTAAAGCGCAAGCCTACGAGTGGACACCTAATAACCGCAAGTTAGTTACCAAACTATTTGCATCAGACGGTATTTTTCCTTGAAACAGTCGAGTCCGCCTTATATTTCACTTGCCTTACCAGAAAAGCTAACGGTGCTGGTAAACTTACGATTAAGAAACTGCAAAGTCTTAAGGTTAAATATTTGGAACAAATCTAGAGGCGCTTACGTTCTTAGAATATAGTTAGTCTGTAATTATACAATTTAATTTAGTGATTAAATTTTTCTACGATCATGATAATGAAAACTGCCCTCCACCAGACTCAGGGCTAACCCCTTTCAAACATTAAGGAAATATTTAATTGGTATCTACTAAAATTTGAGATCCCATCTGAAATCTCCATATCCAATCGCGATAAAAGACTTTTATTAGGTTCTAACACTGGCAGTGTAAGTACGTTTGCATATTAAAAGGTTTAGCTGTTCGCGTGATGATAGCGTGAACCAAGGTATCTACCTAAACCGCGAACTTTGATTCCGTGACGAAGACTACAAATATTTCTTCAAAATCAGAGATCTTAATTTCAAATTAATTCACATTCTTTCTTAAGAGTTTCTTTACTATGTATTTTTCAGTATCCCCAATCATTTATCTTTCATTCAATTCAAGCTATGCATCGTAGGTCCTGTTTAAATACTTCTCTACATGTGTGAGTGTAAATATGCGGTTACTAAATACTTATCGGTTAACCACTGAATCCTCGGTATGTGTCGGAACTGTTTCTTATTTGTGAATTAATTAATCTATCAAGAACGTTTGCAGTCTTGTATCAATTTATATAGATAACAGTAAAGATCTTCAGCATTTTGGTAATTGTCTTTTCGAAAGTAAGCATTTGTGTGTTGTGTAAGTATTTTGTGTACGGTTGGACTTCTTTATATAACACCGAAAGACAGACAATAATGATCAGATTAAACCCTGCAGTATGTGGGTGTAGCGTGTGATCGATACGAATTCTATTCAGATTCTCAGGTCAGGTTTTTCTGTTAGTAAATTCTAAGTCAGCTCGGATTCGGGAAATGCAGTCAAAACGGCAATAGCCTCGTCCAAACATGTTTGCTGGTCCAAACCTGAAGCCTCTCACTTCATCGACCATTGAAACCTTCAATATAGAAATTGTTACCAATAAACTATTCTTGAACATATTCAATGACAGTAAGCAGGAAACCAATGCATACCAATTCAAATATTCAATGTTCCTAGTTCAGATCATTTAGTGATCCCAACAGCCGCCTTATAAGGCGACAAGTTGAGGCCGGTCGGAAGTGACGTAAGCCTTCCGTCTGCACTGTCTGCACCGTCTTCCGGTCGGAAGCGGCTGACTTCCTGACACTCGCCTCTCGAGGCCGTCGTGATGTTCCGCTTTACTAACGTGCCTCATTAAAATGCCCTAAATTCTACGCAGACTATATCTGTGTGCAAATTTAGGTCGTCGGTCTTTGTTTCGTTCTGATAAGTTTGAATGAGATGCAGTAATCACTTTGTTCATCACTGGTGTCCACGTTTGCTGTTCTATTCTGGAATGGCCTTTTACAATCTCTGCTGATATGATGCTATAGAACTTAGTCGACCTTTATTTGATTTCACCTTCAATTTTTTTCGAGAAAAGATTAAGCTCTCTTATCCTATCCTGTAGGCAGTATTAGGTTTCTTAACAATTTATTTTAGCCCTCCAAAGTCGAGATAATATCTTGCTACTTTAAAACTTGCATTTATTTGTAACATATCAATCTAACTGGTTGACATTACAATTGTCTCTAGGTGGGAGAAAAGCCATACTACCTACTCTGAGACTTGCAGTTTTGTGACTCTTAGCGATGCAAAACGTGAGAGAATTCAAAAAAGTTGATCTTTCTATACGCTTTTATGCAATTATCACGCTTTGCAAATAGTTTATAGATTTGTAACATATTTTTTAACAATTTAATCTAGACTACTGTGATACATTAGGGTTCAGTCATGATAACACCACAACGGTAAAGTAGGTGATAGATTTTTACATAATATTACGAAACATGTATATGTTACAGTTAAAACAGGTTTTTAGATAGAACGCGTTTTTCCTAGTTAGAACTAGTTTTTACTTAATGCCTTCGTTAATACTAGAATTAACTAATGTCCAAATCGAATATCAGTTAAAACTAGTTCGTACTAGACAAAACGTTTTTCCGCAGCGAGTCAGTTAAAAGTGTTCCGAGCGAGGTTACAATTCATCATACCTTGTTGTTAAATGTCCTTTTCAGGTCAGAATTTGACAAGTGCAAAGAAAAATTTTTGCGTGAAGAATATGTACCGAATACAAATTTACCTTTGAGAACTGTTGCTAAGGAAACAGCCATAGGAACAGGCCAAGGATTTATGCGCTGCGTATGCAAGAAAGGATGTATGTAAAAAAGGTGTCTCTGCAAGAAAAGTGGTTATCTATGTAATTCAAAATGCCACGATAGTTTTTCTTGCAATAACAAGTAGATCCTGATCCTTTTTTAAATTCAAGTTTGACTGATTAGATTTTATTGTGTGTTAATCAAGGTCCTTTAACAATGTACCTTTTTGAAATTTTATGGTTGTGTTCTGTTGATTTATTTGATTATTTTATTTATTTATTTATTTATTTAAACTTTATATACTAACAATGTATACAGGCGGACTTAATGCCGATGGCATTATCTACCAGTCAACCTTACAGTGGTGCAGAGAAATATGATAGGCGCATAAATAATATATATAAATCAATAAACATATATAAATATTATATATATATATATATATATATATATATACTATACACATACTTATATAAATATATAATAAACATACATACATAAACATACATATACATATTATGATGATTCTGACAGTGGATTCCAAAGAAGTTGCCGAACCCTTAATTTAAAAGAAAAGCGATTAGTCAGCATTTTATTTACGTACTTATAATTAATATTGTCATCTTTGCAAATAATTTAAGTCGATGTTCTCTAAAATGTTCCTTTTGTGTTTTTAATATTAAAGTAACTATTTTTAAAAACATATTGTTTTCATTTTCAAATTAGTTTATCTAGTGCTAGTTTTAACTACAGCTCGATGTGACAACTAGTTTTATCTGAAAATCAAATATATCAGTGGTAAATTCTAGTTTTAACTGGGTATTTCTAGTATTAACGAAGGCATTAAGTAAAAACTAGTTCTAACTAGGAAAAACGCGTTCTATCTAAAAACCGGTTTTAACTGTAACATATACAATAATAAACTACAAAAAATTTTGCAGAAATTTTCTTGTAACTCATCTTGACTACACATTTATACAGGGTGTATTTAGACCGTAATCGAAAACTGAGGCAGGCAATAGCGAGGGTGATCACAAACCCAGTGGCGATATTAAAAATCGCGACAAAAAAGAAAAATTTTGACGTTTTCCATACAACCATCGGTGTTAAAAGTATGTGGTTTGTATGGAAAACCTCAAAATTTTTACTGTTAGTCGGGATTTTCTTTAATGCCAGGGGTTTTGTAATCACTATCGCTATTACCTGCCTCAGTTTTCGATCACGGTCTAAATACACCCTGTATATAAATCTTTTATATTAGACTTGCAATACTCAGAAAAAAGCAATATAAAACAAGAATTGAACTAAAATCAATAGCTTCTTCTTGTGGCAGAGATCGCCAAAGTTAAAAAACAACTGCTACTTAGAAGTTCTAGAGCGGCAATTGTGAAACTTTTTACTTACAAACTACATCGTCGATCCGATGAATGCTTAAGCTGTTTTTTATGTTAGCCAATATCGCTCTATCAGGAACTATAACATTAAATACCATTCTACTCAGAGTAGGAATGTTATTAATAAAAATCCTCATTATGGTTATAGAGTGATAATCTCATAAAGATTATTTTTGTTTAAATATCTTTATATATAACATACTTAAAATTATATTAGTAGTTAACAGTTATATATAGTTTTTATGTCTATATAAATTGCTTTATTTGTGACATACCAGAATCGCCTTCCGTGTGATTAAATACAATTTAAACAATCGCATATAGAGATTCAGATATTTTTCAGTAGACTTGTCCCGATACTGTATTCATAAATGCCCGTAAATAAACCCACCGTCAATTATGTCTTGATATTTTGCTTTTTATGTAACTTCTTACAATGTATACATGGTATACTGCGCAGAAAATGAGACAGGGTACTATTATTAAATGTGGCACACAAACTACGCACATATGTACATGTGGATAAACATATTTTTCATGTTTTTATGTGTTCCTAATTCGGCGTAATTTGACAACGTATTTAAAAATTGTTTATCTCTCTTTACATGATAGAGTACAAAAAAAATTATATAGTAAGAACACCATAAGTGCACCGATAAAATGGAGACCTCAGTTAAGCTACCAACAACAGTATTAAAAAAAAATATTTGTGCTTTTTATAGGACTAGGGAATTATTTTTTGTTCAAAAGTCATTACGTCACATAAGAGCAGATAAATACACGAATAAACAAATTCGATCGAGGATCGT
The DNA here is from genome assembly GCA_030295005.1 of Cephonodes hylas. Taxonomy (NCBI): domain Eukaryota; kingdom Metazoa; phylum Arthropoda; class Insecta; order Lepidoptera; family Sphingidae; genus Cephonodes; species Cephonodes hylas. The sequence continues at coordinate 6,679,884 of AP025374.1, read as the reverse complement.
AAAACTTGTATTAATTCTCTGTTACAACACCGCACCTTATTTGGATTAAAATTGAGAAAGATGGCATCAATATGGCGTTTTAGTTTATGAGATTGTGTAAGTCTTGTGCAACTTGGTTTAAAACCGGTATTACTAAGCCAAATTGACGTATGAAACGATTTGCCGGGGTGCCGGGTTCAACTTCTGACCTGACGAGAAAGTACTGATATTTATTTGTCATCTCTTAGATATTTATAAGGCACAAAGTTTGGGTAACTTTGTTGGATTGAGTCATATAAAATAATAACAAATGCGACTGAATCACGCCAAATGTTGTAGAATACATTAAATTAAATTTTGGATGTGCGTGTTGAATTTCCGTGCGAGTTCCGACTAAAAGAAATCATTTTAACATGTGCTGAAAACGTAATTAAGTATTAATTTTAGACTTCGCTTTAATCTGACAAACCTCAATATTTCTTGGAAAATAGTTGGCTGTGAATAATAATGCAGTTTTGACACTTACCCATAACATAATACCTATCTTGAAAGTTATCCTTTGAAGTGTTAATAAAGTGAAAGTATCTTCTTATATCCTAAGCACTCATCTTAATAATATCCAAAGTATTGTAATCACAGAACAGAGCCTATAAGAACATTATTATTGTTTTAATATCGCGGATCAGATCAAATTTTATTCGTTATAAATATAATGTACGTCTTAATTTCGACCTCTGGGGCAACACAATTTACCAGCCTTAATCCGCGTTTGGCCTAATTCATTTTAGCAACTATTGGTTTGATTAAGAGATGTTGTTTACCACCGCTATTAAAAAAGGAGCTGCCTTTCCTAACACTTTTCATGTTATATAAAATTAAAAATGATTCTAAATGAAGGAAATCTTAAATAATTTTCTCAGAAGACGCCAATTAAGACCTGGCGTAATTGAATGAATTTTCCATAGCTTGCGTCATTATTGGCCGGTTATGCTAAAAGAAATATAAAGTGAGGAAAATCGCACGTCATTCAAATAACGTTTTGAGCGTTGTGCGTGATTTGCGGCGGACGCACTTGTCAGTTGCCATACGTGCCAAGTCTAGGAAGGAACTAATTGTCACGACGAAAGGTGCATGATCTCCACCAAGGCACGCCTATGTCACCCCTTCTAAGGAACAAGCCACGAAAAAGTATGCATACACTTACATTTCTATTATTACATTTACTTACATTCTGAAAGATATTGTTATTGCATTTTTATTGTATAATTCTGAGTATTTTTTGTAAATACCAAGGTTCAAAAGAAATTAAGGCCGCATAATAGAATTCGTGCAGAATAATCACTTCTTAAATGGTTTCATCGCTACTTAAAAACTAAAAATGAAGCTATTGTTTTCATTCTGGCATGTATTGAATAATTTTATCGTGATTTTCTAAGAATAAAAACGATAAACAATTTATCAGGAAGAGTCATGGCATCTCCAAAGCGTTCAAGGCCGGACGACTTAGTAACACAACAATCTACGTATATGAATAATGCAAAAACTATTCAATAAACTTTAATACATTCGGCTGTTTCGGAGTTCACATACCTACACGAAAGAATCTAAGGCAGAAATCTGCGTACAATAGCCGATAAGAATTCTAAATTAATGTGTCTTAATACCCACAAAATTTGGGTTTGTTAACTTTGTCTTAATCTTGTCGTAGCCATCTGTTCATTTAGGTACATGTGATTACAATCAACGTAAAAACATAAAAAACTGTTTTTTATTCTCTTGTAATATAATGAACATGTGCGCTGAAATCCCCATTTGCCACATTTGTTTAACATTTATTACGAGTTCTCTACGAAGCTTATAGAGTAAGATCCCAGTGCCGCCAGACCTACGTTATTTTAGCAAAGCTGAAATTTCGATGATTTATAGTCTAGTATGTACTGAGGAGGGTATGCGTACTTACTAGCTCGAAAGCGGGGCCCTTTCACAGGTAGCGCGAACTAAAGGTGTCTGAAAACTGTACCCAACTACGTTATAGTAGCAAGGTTCATATTTAAATATATTTTTGACAATGTTATCAAAAATAGATAATCGTTATTGCAGGACCGTTTCCGTGGGCCATTACTTCCGCCAGACGTTATAAAAACTGTTTAAAAATGAGGCAAACTACGTCATTTTAGCAAGCCTAAATTTGACATATACAACTACGTGGTACTATTTCCAGACTGTTCCTAAGCAGCCAGACCAATCCAATGGGCCAGTTATTGTCCCAGACACCTCAAAGTTTCCCCTGTGAGTGCGAGCGTGAGAGCGTTATTCGTGAATCGTGCGCTATAATTCGAGTGAGAACACTACATGGCTTTATAATACAGATAATTTAAATGATGATTATATTATTTATTGAGCTGGTTTAAAATTTTAAATAAATATAGTTATGATCATTCACAGATATTCAGATGAAATAAATTTAAAGCAATAGGTGTGTATTATTTATGAAATAGCACCTTTCATTGGCAATAAATTAATAAAAATTAATTTCATGCCATTCTTACATTGTCATTAACAATAAAGTTGTATCTAGTATTGATCAAAATTTATCGTGTCTACAGCATGAAGAGGCTGACACGAAAATTATTTATCATGTATGCAATATAGATACTCAGGAAAACATTGCAATCCGATTTTCTGATACTGATGTAACAGTTATAATGCTGGGTCACATGCATCGTTTGAAAGACCTGAATTCACACGTTTGGGTACTTACAGGCACCGGGAACAATCAAAGATATGTTGATTTAACCAAGATCTATGACCGTTACTATGTAGGAGCTTAATAGGCTTTAATGCAATAACAGGATGTGACTACAATCCTGCTTTTTTTTTAAGAAAGGAAAGCAAAAACCGTTCAAAATATTGGAAAGATGCCCAGAATATCACCAAGCTTTTATGAAATTCGGTGAACTTGAATTATTCGTTAATAAAAATAAAGAAGAAGATGTATTTCATTTAATACAGAAATTTATCTGCGAGTTATACAGTATTTCAGGAATAGTTGACGTACATGCTGCTCGACTTCAACTTTTTATTATTAAATATACAGTTGCCATTTCAAATGAAGAATTCAACCGGAACAATTTAAGAAATTTTGATGCAAGTAGTTTAACACCTTGCAAAAGTGAGCTATTGCAGCAGTTTTGACGAGCAAATTATATTGCAAGTATCTGGAACAATGCTCATGAGAAGTAACCCAGCACCCTCAGCCCTGAGAACAATGGGTGGATACTGAAAGATAGTCAGTATGATTTTAATTGGTTTGATGGTGATCAATTGCTCAGTTTTGTTAGCGACTCAATACAAAATGAATCAGGTATTTTACTTTCACATTAAATTATTTTTATTTGTTGATAGCTGTTCGCAACCTCATTAAATTATTTATCTTTACAGAGGAGCCAAATGACGATGACCATGGTGGTGAAGATGAATTGATTATTCAATATGAATGTGAATTTGATGAGGGAAGTAGAAACTCGAGCAAGGAAGACAATGGAGATGAATAACAATTGTAACATTTTCAATCAAAATTTTAATAAAAAATAATACACACCTATTGCTTTAAATTTATTTCATCTTAATATCTGTGAATGATCATAACTATATTTATTTAAAATTTTAAACCAGCTCAATAAATAATATAATCATCATTTAAATTATCTGTATTATAAAGCCATGTAGTGTTCTCACTCGAATTATAGCGCACGATTCACGAATAACGCTCTCACGCTCGCACTCACAGGGGAAACTTTGAGGTGTCTGGGACAATAACTGGCCCATTGGATTGGTCTGGCTGCTTAGGAACAGTCTGGAAATAGTACCACGTAGTTGTATATGTCAAATTTAGGCTTGCTAAAATGACGTAGTTTGCCTCATTTTTAAACAGTTTTTATAACGTCTGGCGGAAGTAATGGCCCACGGAAACGGTCCTGCAATAACGATTATCTATTTTTGATAACATTGTCAAAAATATATTTAAATATGAACCTTGCTACTATAACGTAGGTGGGTACAGTTTTCAGACACCTTTAGTTCGCGCTACCTGTGAAAGGGCCCCGCTTTCGAGCTAGTAAGTACGCATACCCTCCTCAGTACATACTAGACTATAAATCATCGAAATTTCAGCTTTGCTAAAATAACGTAGGTCTGGCGGCACTGGGATCTTGGACTATTAGTCCAATATGGCGCTTCTGACATACTTGATGGACTTTGACCCACCGATTAATTCAGCAATCCTGGTGGTTAATACAGTAATTAGACATTATAACTGTTATATTTTACATTTTATTGGCATTAAAGGGAAATTATTCCGATTATGGGCAGGAAATAACACTGTTATAAACATTAAATACATTGGCCATAAATATGTCTATTTTAGCTTTTAAACGATACACGGTTTAAGCAGAATTCTGTAACATTATGATTTATTTTTGCTTTAGGTACGAATAGCAATGAAAAACAGGTGTAGTATAAAATCATTATGAAAGCAGCCAATAAACTTAACCTTCTCGCATAACGCATTTTCATCATCGTCAACATCAGCTGATGACGTAGCAGCAGTGGGACGAATATCAATACAACTGAGAGGGAGAGTAAGCTTAGTCTACCAACCTGCCCTAGTGCGAGCTGGTGGACTAAAATGTTTGTAGTGTGGTCAACCACGAGGAATCGAATGGAAATTTTTGACTTACAAAAACAACTAGAGTTAAAAGGAAGCAATAAAGCGAAGACAGGGTTAAGGCTTACTTTGACTTATGCAATATCTCTCACCGAACGAAAGGCGGCAAAATAGCGGTTACCGCACCTCTGGTTTCTGTGGTACATATAATGAACGCAAAATATCCACAACTTAAAACACTTATTTACAACTCGACGATTTTAATTACAAGCTGATACGAACATATTAATTACTTGTTGGCATTTAGTATGCATTAGTTCGTACAGCAAAAAACAGCATCCATAGTTATCTCGTTACGTGTCGAAGCAAAACACGTCATATTTTTGTTCAGCGAAGCAATCTTGTGTCTGTGACGCGCACAAATATTTATCAGATATTTCTGGTAAATTTCTGGCCACGGCGCAGTTACAGCGCAAACTTGATCAGTTCGTTGAACTTTCAAAGCCAAATTTTTATATAAAAATATTTATCCTCATACGATCATGCACGTGAATGGAACGCGATAATCGCTTTCAATGCACTTTGTAATTTTACGTGTTGAATTTGATAAATGTATTGCTCGGCCCTAGTTCCCTCTATAATCATTTGTAAATCGTATGAAGGAACTAAGTCTTCTTTAATATAAAATCTAGTGCTGCTGATAATGTAAGTAATAATACTGTTGACAAAGCTTCTCGTCCCCAATCTTATTATCAAGTTATATCGTGTAATATAAATAGTATGTAGTAGGTACAGCTGACTTGTCGTTTAACAAGTTCATGCATGTTCTAACATGTCGATTCCGATGCCTATTTCACTGAATTAAATACGTGGCTAATTAACAGTTCAGTACTCCAATATGAATTAAGTATGCCTTGTAAGTATTTGAGCAATGTACAATTTAATAACTGAGGGAGTTTGACCTCATTTTTAATTACTCAAATATTATATGAAATGGAAAGTCATGGAATCCTGTTATATTCCATTTAAATTAAAATCATAAACTATCATCTTCAGCCCATATATAAACATCCCACTGCTGGGAACGAATCTCTTCTATCATTAAGAGACTGCAATGGAAGCGTGCTGGGCTCATAGCAAACCACAGTTTATATAAATTTAAAATAAAATATGACAAATACAAAAAGCAATCGTTAAACTCCTCTAAACAGTTTACCACGTCATAAAGTCGAATACATCTAGTGCTTAGAATAACTGCGTAATACGTTTGAAGTTCCAAGAAATGACAAATGTATTACGAAATATAATACGGAGGGTACACCAACCCGCATTGATGCGACCATGCGGTCAACTATGACACATTCAATGTGTGAAGGGCTATGGCAACGAGGCATATGTTTCGCAAACCACATTTTTACAGCACTACTTATGAGTAAAATTGTTGGAAGTGAATGAATAATTACGATAATTATAACTTCAACTCGGTAAGCAAGTGTTATACTAAGATATACATTATACATACATAATTTATAAAGGCTTAAATATAAAATTATGTGTCAAAGTTAACTTGATACCCAAATGTTTAATGTAATTTCTTTAGAATCTATAACATTAAATTCAAGTACAATTTATATCTATTCCTATAGGAAGTTACGATTAAGTTTGAAAGTGAGTGTTACCAAATATTTCTCAAGCCAAGAATTTCAGTTATTGCGAATGGCATTCATGGTCTAGATCCCTTGGCACAGATACCGCCGTAGCAACCAAAAATTTTCACCTTTTTTGAGACATCATTGTTGGATAAACATCTGCATCTAAAACAGAGATACAATACAGATTGTAACGTGAATGTCTTAAAAAAACGATAATGTTAAAATAACAATTTTCTACAGAAAATAACAAAGAAAACCAAACCAACAAAAATGATACCAACATGAAATAGACCAATGTAATAGTGATAACACGATTTTGAAGAAACCCCTCTTATTAATTTTTTAAACAAGCCTTACATGCCCAATAGCGATAAATATTCCATAAACCATTAACAAGTATAATACAAACAATATTTTATAAACCGAAGAGAATAATTGACAATCTTATTGCTTTCCGCGATCTCCACCAGACAATTAGAAAATATTTACGAGTCTGGGATCATAATACGATTATCCTGCTGGACACAGGCCCATAGTTGAAAGATGTTAGGCCCTAGGCCACCACGCGGGCTTAGTGCGGTAAGTTCGCACAATTATGAGACTCATCGTAGAAACATCTCAAATAAGCAAATTTTCTCATTGCGTTTTTTCTATGACATAAAGTTAAATAAAAAATAATATTATATAATCCTCAAAATAATGCGACAAACAATATAATAACAAGATATGAGAATTATTTCTCTGTTTTCATAATGAATAAATTTTATCTTATTTTATAAATAGCAGTTTAAATTACTCGCTTACAGTATTTTCCGTACGCATACATTGTAAATCCATTATTAACCTTTGTAAAACTCCGGCTCTGTTAACATATTCTACCGAAGAAACTACTTTAACCGCTCACATTAAGTACAATACTTTATTTACAAAACAAGTAATTTGTATCACTAGTACGATAATGAATGGCGTTGTGTTCTCTCTTATGTTCTCAAGTAGCATTTACTTCTGATTTTTTTAAATGTTTGATTAGCATATCTTGTTTTTAAAGGTGAGGTAACACATTTTGGGGAATCTGTGTGAAAATATTTCTAAATTATTCGCTATATTATAGAACATTCCACTCCACTCTAGTTGGAATGAAATCTCCATATGATGTAATTATTAAATCTTTATAGGTCTATTTGTGCTTGCTAATAAATATTGCCGTAATTAACGCATTCCATTTATTACTATCTAGATAAAAATACAGATATTAAATTCGTATTTTCTTATTGGTCCGAGCTGCATAAATTGGAGCTTATTTTCGGGAATCGCGGAGATATAATCCCATGGCGGGTTATTTGTGATTTTTTATAGGGAATTTATCAATATCAACATAAAGTCAGAAAATTCGTCGTAGGCGGTAAACGACATGAAAATCGCCCACTATCGCCAAACTTTAAAGTATAACTGGATAACATAACCATTGTTAAAGAAACTGTAAAACTTAAAAAAAAAACTCTTTCTTCCCCATCTAGAACACAGGCGTTTAAGAATGAACGGATAAATAAACAAAAACTATTTGGGAACAATAAATGAATAGGTTTTATTGTGATGTTGTAATACTGACCGACTGTTGACCAATCATTTTATTACAGGGCTTAATGCAAACGCCAGCAATACGGAATAATGTAAATAGATATCAAATATCGCAGAAATGCTAGTCTATATTCCGTTCGCGTTTCTAAAGCCTTACAATATACTAATAAATATCACAAAGACAATGTTGGAGTCGATAAAATTAACCAATATTCTAGAAGGCGCTATCGCAACAATTACTGACAAGCCTCTCTAACTCGCATTTATACAACTTTGTGTCGGTTCAAACGGTCAGATAAGAGGACCATTTGCCACATCCTTATTCCAAGGACACTCAGCTCGCCGACAGCGAACTGCGTACGAAATGCTAATTCGTTCGCTACGGTGAATACCTTATGCGCTTTAAAAAAACTGCCATACCTACATAGTTTCGTGGCAACCATCGGAAAATGCCGAAGACGAATACGGAGCTCAGCTTATAAGTATATCTGAGGATGCTAAATTGATCTTGTAAATAATTTCCAAACGAATCGATTGTAAGAAGTTTCTAGCCATTATAAATGACTAAGCATCAGACGATTCAAATAATACGCGTTCGTAATTTACTGAATGATCATGACTCACTATTTCAGTTACTACGCAAATGTGTGACACTGAAGAAAATGCAAACGACGCATATTTTTTATTAATAAAATCAATGTTTACATACCTCAAGGCATTCATATGGAATGTCAGAGAGAAAGATAAACTTATCATCGAAAACAGGTCGCTGGCAACAACAGAGTAAGGCATCCGCCAAAAATAAAACCCTTGACCTTCGTGTTCCAAGTGTATCTCATTTAAAAATAAGAGTAGCCATGAACTTCTCGAAATGTGAGTGCGAGTACATTGCTAGCGTATGTAGGAAACTCGTTGTCGCACAGCCAGGCGGCCTTCGGTGGTTCACGAACAAGGCTCCTTTTGTATCAGCACGCTTGTAAAACAAATGTACAGTACGGCATTACTTTGCGCTTGACGGGTACATGGAGCGGACAACACTTCGTTCGCCTTGCATACTTTGTTATCCCATACACTTAGAATCTAATTTTAGGATCTAACATTTTTATATTAGCAAAAAGCTATGAAAGAGCAGCATATTAGATATTAGAGAAAAGCACTATGATACTATAATTCATTATGTTGCGTTTTAATTCACGATATCAAAGTTTAGCGAGTCGACGTGTTGACTTGGAATTAAGTTAATGTTCTAGGAAGGAAAATCAGATTGTGAGGAAAATATTATATACCGATACACGTGGACTGCATTGTAGCATCCTTAATCTATTATAATTACCTTAAGTAAATCATGTTATCCGTAAGTACCTACTTACACGCATACATGGGTATGTATGTTACACATATATACCACAGTCAGCAATTAAGATAGTTGTCATACACGTGAGCCTCTAATAGTACATGTAACGTATTTAAATTATCGTAGAAGCTCTAAATAAATTTATGTTACCTTTTTATGGATGGAAATAAGAGAAAAAGAACCAATATGTTGCGTACACATTGGTTGTAGAACCATATAAAGATCACCCACGTTACGTCGTGTGTGTTTTGTTTCGATCGTTCAAGCCACATTATGTGACGATTACGTTAATTATACGTATATTATTTGTTTGATGTGGGATAATTTACTGATTAATTAACTATGTATTAAAATAAGATGCTAATTCGATAGAATTCTCCATAGTCGAAAGCACCATTTAGTTGATTAATCTATACGGATTCTTTGGAAATTGTGGAACAAAAAGAAACCCTTCAAAGTACCTTTAGGTTTAATTAAGTGTACGCAGTTGAGGCGATTTTATTAGCTTTTTCTGTAAACAAATGTGTCGGAGTCCCGAGGCCACGATACCAATTAATTTCAAGCGCGATATCTCGAAACAACGCTCTTTGTTTGTGGCGCAGAATTTGGCACGTTTTAGCAATTTTGGTCGATCTGATAATTTTACGGCGTTTTTAAAATCTGCCATACATAGGCGACCAAACAATATTACACCTATATACGCTCCTATGTGGACGTATAAAAACAAGTGATCCAGTAAATTAAAGTCGTTAAGATATCAATAAAGATTTGCGTTACGGGTGAGGTCTCACGAATATTATGTGCCAGTTTTCATCTAAATTTACTCAAGCATAAATAGCTGGTTTTGCTAAAAAGAACATGTTTCAAGACAAACGCCGCGTGTGTCTCGTCCGCCCGAAACACATCGTTACGTAGAAATTTGATCTGACATTTGAATGTATAAAAACAGCAACGCCGTAGTGTGTTCCTTATTAAATCTTAAATAATAATTCGCAATAAAAACGCACATAAAACCACATTGTTTTTACACTGGCCATAATGGGCGCTAAAAGCATTTTCACTTTCAATGGGTTTTCATACGTACTTAAGCCTATTGTCCGTATAAAGAAGAGGCTAGTACGCTTCAAATGCCTTTGCGTAATTTGCCGGGTCTAAAAAACAAAACTGATTAACAAAGTGGGAGTCGCGCTTTTCGAGCGTGCACACATTCTGAGGTGGCATCAAAGAGTGCCGCAAGCCGCACGACCAGTTTTTAGATCCCCACTCACTTTGAATAACATCGCCCGAGGCTGCGACGTTAAAAAAATACGTTTTTAGCTAGAAATCTAATTTGTACATCATTTTTGCCTTTGGAATTGAAACAAGAATTTAATTGTGTTCATTCAGATAACGTATGCTTTGCGCCATGGTTGGGTGTAAAAACTTTTTTCGCATCAGTTGTTTGGATACATTTTGTTTTATGATTCATGACGCAGCTACTACAAAAACAGATAATAAGCACTCCATGTAATGGCTACCACATGTTCTTAATTACTTATTTATAAGTCGTTCTCCAAAGTCTATGTTTCTTAGTTATTTAAAGTGATTTTTAATGATATGAAAACCATTTTCTTGTTAAATTATTTATCACTATATTTTTAAACTTTATGTATCATATAATATGAAGTATAGGCACGTCTAGAAAAATAAACAATAATTTCGTAGTTGATGATAAAACATTGCAGCATTGTGTTGAGTAGACCTCTACATACATTGTAAGATATTATGACTGAACATTAAATAGTAAATTATCGGACTAACTGACAATAATCTGCAGCTCTATCACAAATGTAGGTCATATTGGTCATTTTAAATAACGATGGTTATTTCGTGAACAATTAATAGTAACCTTTCATTAAAAAAACATGCCCTTGTCGGAATTGACCATTTTAATCGAATTCCTGACCTTACACAATAATGTAGGGTCGTCAAAGGTTTTTTAACGGTCCATACATTAGCCGAATTGAACTCGTAATATATACACAAGTATAAACGGGTTCAATTCGGCTATAAATACATACTAACTTTGTAATTTATATATTTACACAGTTCTCGCTCCAAATGAGTAAAAAAGTAGCAAACTATACTATTGTGCACTGCCTCCATACTGTATGTAAACCGATCTTCGGAAAGGCATTGGCAGCAAGCTTAGTTATGAGCTCTATGGATTATAGAGCTCATTATCAAGCTCTCTTGATGGCTTAGCTACCTTCAGCATTGACTCAAATAGCCAGATGCGACTAGCAGCTATCTCCAATCCTAGTACGTTTGGCCGATTCTGATGAAGAATTGAGGTCAACCCAATTGCAAATATTAGAAGCAGAATTATAGGACATTAATAAGTGTTAGTTCACGAAAATAGACTAAACAACTAACTTGTTATTAATAATATACCTTCTGGTAGTGAACTAGCCCATTACGCTAAGCTGAATTTAATATTGAGGCAGCTATGCTTTTGCCTTATGCCCAAAATTTTTAAAGATTTGTTTAAGAGTGTTTTCATAGACTTCAACTTTAGTTTCACGTTTGTATGATAAAGCAGAATGAAGTACATACATTAAGTTCAGTTCGCTGAACAACACATTAAATCCTAATATTTGTACATGCGTTAAAGAGCAAACAATTTATCATAAAGCACACACAGATCTTAGACCATTTCGTCCTCTACATACCAACACGCCACAAAGAACATTTAAACAGTAGGAAATACAATAAATTATGCTCTTCCTCATCCGGATCAACGAACTGTCGAGGCCGTCTAATCTTCCTGAATATTAACTCGACGCTACTTCCTACTTGTCTAATTTCTCGAGACCCTATTTAGTTCATTGTCACACGCCCAATTAACAACGAGGCGAGTTATTACGAAACGGTTGGAAATTTACTTCACCTCAGCGCCTTCTATATTGAGCACATATCGAAACTTCTTTTTTAACCTTGGGTTCTTAAAGCGAAGCGCGCAGAAGCAATTAAACGCACGGCCATAATTGTATCGGATTGCGAGGGTTCGTGGTATCGCCCCACTGGACATTTTACTATCAGATCCAGTATACACTTTTACATCACAGCACAAAAAGTTCGTATATGCTTAACTCGATTCTAAATAAAGTAGATCTTTTTTAAGTCTATATAAATTGTTTATAGCTTTATGCATTATACATTAAGAAGTAAGACAAGCAAATGATAGCCCCAAGGCCAAAAATTGCGTCTTCTTTCAATCATCAAGTAGAAACTTTTAACTGTGTAATCTACGTACTTTTTAGTATGAACCAAACGTACAACCCCCCATTCGAAACATCTTGCCCACTACGCCACAGATAGTTTCGAAAAGACTCGCGTTTATAATCAGCATTAGGTAGATCAGCAATCGCATCAACGTCGTGGAAATATACATAGGCTGCGGACCGTGAAGTATTAGGTAATGTTCGCAATTCGCATTGTTGTTATTTCTTTTAACTTTTTCATAGTAAAACTAGCGTTTACTTAGACCAGTTTTGTGATAGATCTGCTAGCCTTCAGAGGGGTTGTACCACATACAAACAAAAACAGACTTGAAACTATTGCATTCTCCTGCATTCACTTTGACAGATATGTATGTGTAATGTCAGATTTTTTTTATAAGTAGAGCTTGCTGGTATGATGCGATGACCTCAATGGTCACGAAGTATTTGAAAAGATGAACAGCAAATGAATTCCTCTGTTGTTCTGAAGTCGCAAACAGCAACGATCTTTTCCTAACATTCTTGGAACATGATAATTAATTATGAATACGCACACCACTTGGAAAGTCAGAGGTGATAGACGATACTTAGACGGAGCGCATTACTGGTATATTACACACTGCATTATTCACCTTAGTGCTCATTAAACCCATGATATTCAAATACCACGTACAAGCAGCTAACTAATGCGATTTCTCATGTCTAGCATAATCTGTTACTATCGAGTATAGAAAAAGAAAATTTTGCTCGTAAAAACAGAAGAGCATCTGATTTATAAACAGTACGAACAATACTTCAGCCAAATACAAGCCTTATTCATTAATTCCGTTGAAACATAAGGAAATGCCAGATCCGGTAGTTTGACCTATACGAAATAATGAAACGACTAATCAGTTAAAGCAATAAACATTTAAATTTTCCCCATACACGCCACTTGTGACGCTCTTGATATCTTTAATTACTCCAATTTAATTTACATAACACCGTCCTTTTTGCTTTAAATGGAATAATGAATTACTTTGGCTATTGTTATCTGGTCTATATTTACTCCGAATGTTGTAAACATACATACGTAGGTATACCGTATTTTGCATAAATTATATAACTGCACAATGCTATTCTGTAAAATGTTACATTAAATATATAAACATCCATATTTTAAAGGTAAAGTATAGAAATCTGATGGACGTAGCCCGCGCGCTCTATGTGAAATGAAGTATAAGTCGCAGCTAGTCGATAAGCATAATTTATTCAGTACGAAAACTTCCTAAGCAAAAATATTGAACCACTTCGTAATTAATTTATGAATAATTGATGAGACTCGTTGAATGTTACGTATCTATTCGCCTGTTTCTTATTAACCTCGTTTGTCGAAACGAAAACGTTTTTGACGGAACCGTCCATGTAAAATACCCTAAAGTCACGGTTTACATCTACAGCGTAATCATGTTGTTAGTGGGAACCAAATAGAGTAACAAAACTGTACGTATCCTCGGGCGCAGCGTACCACACAATCCGTTTATAACACTCTATTTGAAGCAACTATATGGGGAAAAAAGAACAACAAATGGGGATATAAAGAATACTTTAAGCACCACACCCGAAGTTTAGTGTAATTCTTCGCATTTTAATTGACTTCTCACTAATAATAAAATTTTATTCCGTTTTCGGTTTTAAAACACGACCAGTAGATGTTTCGTAGCGTCTGGGGGACAATGCGTCGGGACGTTTAGGGAAGTGCGTGACCTGACTCGCAACTTGCGGTGACTCGAGGGACGATCCATCTCGTACATAACTCGTGCTATCGATAAATTCCTCACATCGATAATTTTATGTTCACCTGAACGATTTATTGCATGTCGTTTTGCATCATTAATCAAAGTTGGATTAAATATGATACCCTTTCATGTGTTATTGGCAACATCAAGGACTCAGTGCAATTATTTAAGCGTTTTTTACAAACAAGAATGTTGCGTTGAAGAATATGTTTATTAATGTGAAAATAATTTGCTTTTGCAATAGCAACAGCTTCGACGTTCAACTTGATTACAGTTACTATTTACTGTAGTAATACAAAAAAACGAATAGGTTTCTTACTAGAAAGAAAATACGTATCACCTCGTAGACTTAAAAGGGTAAACAAACGTAGACAAAGGTCAAACGCAATTTAATTTTGCTTAAAATATTCTTTTTCAATAATAGTTTCTGCTCAATTCCCCAGAGGAGCAAAACTTATATCTAAAATATAATATCTGTGTAGGATTGAACTCACAATCTTCATCGCATAAAAGTGAGTACTGGACCATCGCGGCTATAAATTGTTCGCCACAACCAGTTTTTAAACAAGGAACGATTACTCACTCGGCTCATCGTGTGGAACCATCTAAATCTGTCGATAAACAGTATCGATAGTGTAGCATCACTTTTGCGGTGAGCTTCACGCGGCTGGCATACTATAAAAGTGCATTGTACACCTCTTGGAAATCACTCTACGTCATCTGTACACATTTACATACATTGACTTAACCGGCCATACGGAAAATATTAATAAGTTGTTAGTACACGTTGGTTACTGTTTCCAATATCTTAATCATGCATCGATAAATTACATAATTCATTTTATTAGTTTGTAATAGAAAATCCGGTACGGGATATATATGTGTGAATACTTGTCGTTTGTTTGTTACCATTACTATTATTTATCTTGCCAGAGAAGTTACTTTTTTATGCTATCACGTAAAATACAATTAATATTTTTTTTAATTGTATTCATATCTATATACATATTTAAAAGATTTTTTACTAGAAAATACGTTAATTTAGAATATACAGGTCTCATCTTTCCAAAGGGCATGATATTTTTTGTTCTACTACCAGAGAGGGACTACCAACCGTAAAAAGTGTGAAAAGGATTTTTTATAAACCTTATAATTGAATAAATGTTGTCAAGTATGTATGCTAAACTTTTAGGCGTAATTCGTCATTCGATGCACTTTAAATATGGTCGTTGGACATACGCCACGCGAGATTATAAGAATTGTAAAAAAACAATAACTGAAGTAATTATGTCAAACTCAAAATCCTTATAGTGCAATTTTCTACCATCTCGTAGTCTGAGCTTAGTTAATCCATTTATATTTTTTGCGAACAAACCCACAAATAAAACTTAGTTTGTATACAAAGTAATGGAAAACAAGGATAATATTATAAGCAGCCCATGGGTCCGTGATGAGAATGTATTTCTTCTTCGGAAGTGAATGCCCATTCATGACTCGGCGATAGCGCATAACAAACACGGGAGCACTCTATATGACTTTTTTATATTTTATGTCGTATAATGGCCTGCGCAGTCATCGGGTGATAGTCGCAATAAAATAATACGTGCACTAACTTGCTTTGAATCAGTTTAGTAGTCTTTAATTTTAATCTTAAGGACTAATACATCTTCTCAATTTTTTTGTTATCTTTTTTTTTACTAAATCTCATATAATACACTATTTATAAAGGTTCTAGTATGTTTGTAGGTTTATAGATATTATGATCAGGACTTTTATTGATGGTATATACTTATGGTTGATGCAATATGACGATAAAAAAATAGTATTTTTGGACCATGAGCAATCACATAACTGGAAGAATATATCACAAGTAGTGGCAAAAAATATTTTTGTTGACCCATTCATACTACAGTCTAAACTGGTTTCAACGTGAATACAAAAACTAATAATTCTACAACGTTCGCGATTTACGCGCAAACTGTCAAGTTAATAAAATACAAGTATAAATCTCGTCAAATAGGTAATGGCTATCGGTACTCAACTGCCGTTTCTCAAACACTAAAGGACGTGATGATACGAAAAGCACTTGTGAAGAAATATAGCCATCAAGCATTTCAATAAATAACGTATACGACTTATTTGTTTCCGAAGCGTTCCGACTCGATGCTTTATTATAAACGCAAGAAACACATTTTACATGCAAGGCCAAGCGCTCGACTTTACTTCTACGAAACAATACAAGCGTATACTATATGCCACCGCGATATAATATATGCAAATATATACAGTAACTTAACGATGTTAGTCAAAATTACGACATTAAATAAAATCAACGAGTTAGTCTGAATGGCGACATAACTTTGAACTTTTGCCCAACCTTCACAATTTAACCGTTGCAGCATGTTATTTACATACATATTATAACGTTGGTTAATTATTAATTTATTTAGACACATTCAAAATAAATGTGACACACTAAAGCCAAGCCAAACATATGATTCTGTTGACTTTGGATTAAGCTAATATTTTTCAAGTTCACACGCGTTCAGCTTGTAGCGTCATTGTGCATGCAAATATGTCTTTTTTTACGTCGCATTATGAATAGAAGAAATATTTTAGTCTATTTAGTAGGCTATGAGGATTGTGCGATAAGCGGAATGGTGGCTAGTTTTGCGCAGTTAGTATATTTACTAGAAGATCTATAAGTTGTGGCAGTAGTTCTACATTTTGCACGTGATTCTTTTAAGGTCAGCTACAAGTGTTTTGGGCTTATCTATGAGGGCCAATGAGTGCGCACACTTTACATTCTTTGCACTTGACAACTCGATGGCGTCGATTGCTAGGATTGATTTTTTGCTATTTCCGTCACTTGATGGAAGTGGCAGCCTCACACATGAGCATCCCCTACAGTTGAGGCTGGCTATGCCCCTAGATAAGATACAGATTTTTTTACAAATATAAAAAAATATTATAATTATGCGGAGGTTACACGTAGGTATTCATATATTATAGATTTAACATCCAATCTTCTAACAGTGAACTGCACCAATAAATCATTAGAGATACCTAAGCAAAAACAGTTTCTAAACAAACATTGGAACATTATGAGTAAAGGCTCAACTTTTAGCGATCAATCAAATGGAATCATTTAAACAATTCAGTCCGCTGACGACGTGAAATTGCCGCGCGGCACAATTTCATCGCAATCAAGCGCTGTTGCCAAACACTTTTCTGTCGTTTTACATGCCCGCTCGGTTTCGACAGCAAACCAAAACACGTACGAACGTAATCAAAGAGATCCGCTTGCGTTCGCGTGAGGATATTTCACAAAGATGTATTTTTATTTATTCTTTGCGGTTTGTTTGTTTGGATCGATACGCGACAGACTAGACCCGTCTGGCTGGAAAATGTTTATATCTCACAATTCGAGATAAAAATTGAATGTTATCGTTAATAGTTCGAAGTTATCTTGTTTACAGATGACAGAATACATGAGCTACAAGCTGTGATAAACAAATCACTTATTTTTCAATATTCAACTCGATATTGTGTTTTTAAATTAAATGCAACGAATCTTGTAATATTATCTCTTGCCGTAGCAGACCAAAAATAATCGAGATTTAAAGTAATTTCTATGTAGAAACAAGCGAACCATAAGACTATTTGACTAGGTGAGGCATGACATCGAGCAGACGGCTGTAAAATTATGAGCCAAAACTTCAACCGAACGAGACTCATAAAACACGTTGCACCGACCTCACGTATGTTCGTTAAGGTCAGATTGAAGACAAAGATACATCAAATCTTATACACAATACATAAAACGTAAATATTTGCCGCAACATATTTTAACACTCAGCCAAAATTATCTCAATGGTGCTTTGAACAATTTTTTTGAATCACAAGCAAATCAAAAAATAGTAACCAAAACCAAAGCGCGCCCCGATAAGCAACAAAAAGACTCCTAGCTGAGTTATAGAGATGATAAATACATGAAGCAAAAAACATTAAAGAGATCACGCAACTAATCATGACGAAGCCAAATATAATAATATAGCATTCAGATGACTAGCAAATAAAACTTAACCAACAAATAAGTCTGACTAAGCATACAAACGCAAGTAATTAAAGAATTGATAGTCTTGAAGAGAAAATTACACGTGTATATAAATACATCCTTATGGATGACCCTTGAAAAAACTATAATTATGATTTCCAAACAACCAGGATGTCAAAATGTATTTTCGAAGAAAGATCACAAAAACATTATGCCAAAGCCATTTACGTTGTCAAGTCGGAATTTATTATGGACGAAGCAGTCATATTTACGAGCGATTAGGAGTCCTCCACAACCGTGGCAAGGGCGAGAGATATTCAATAACAAAATTCCCTTAAAAAGGGACGGAGAAATTATTCCGTTGTCACCACAACGAAGCTGCATTTTTTGTAGGACCCGTCAACCCCACTCACTTTGAGTTAAAAAACAAAACAGTTTAGGGATGTGACATATCAGAAATCAGCGCATCTATCGATATTTTTCTAAGTTTATGGCTCTTAAACAGGTTAATGTCACACCTCTTATTAAAATCTAATTTAAGCAGCATTGAACGCTATTCGTACTATGCAATGCTGCTATTTTACATTTTCTTATTATCATTGGCTCTCCTTTGTAACAATATTTTCTCCATACAAAATCATATATCATAATGTTCTTAAAGGCATCTCATGAATTGCTGTTACTGATCAATATGCTTGATACCATTATATTGCTGACACCTGTTATAATGCATTAACATTAGGTAAACCCTTTGACATAAAACTCTTATTCAATTTCCTGAAGATTTTCACACACTATTATTAAATCATGTGAACACCTACAAAGTACATGTTTTCTGTAGGCGCCATACTATCCCTGCAATAATAATATAAACATACATCGATAAAGATCTTGGCACGAGACTACAGCCCGCGGGAGCCACAAGTGTAGGGTTGGGTTAGGTCAGGTGACACACTCCACTGCACATGTTTTTGACGTTCCTCAAAATGCCGCCTTGTCTCACAAACAATGCCACATGACCCTGCGTTACAACATATTTCTCATATATACACACTTACTTTTGAAACATTGTATTCAGTTGGATTTGTGAAATGGTATTATGACACCAAGTTGGCTTCTCAAGGAATACTCACTGCTGTAGTGTATTGTGTGTTGCAAGTAGTCCGGCTTTTTAACGAATATAAAGGAGTAGGGTAAAGATAATATATTTTTATATTTATTTGTAGAGTACAGGTATTTAGCGCTAGAGCCTTTTTTACCCCTATTTATAAACTCTGGGGCGCTACATCTAGCATTTTTTGGAAATAATTGGTTATTCCAATAAAAAATCTAATTTGCATAAGCCGTGCTTCGAATCCAGGACGTGAACAGTTACGCCGCAAGACTGGGCTATAAGTATCAAGTACATTTTGCATTTTTATTACTACCACTCTACTCTAGCAGATTTTAAGCTTTCTCTTTGAAAGATAACCTACATGGCAAAATATGTCAATGATTTTACCAATAAAATAAATGCGTAAATTTGTACAAGAATTCGAAATTGGAACAAGAATGGTAATTCCTCATTAAAAAAAAACAAAGCGACTTATATTTTCCTTTCCTTAGATTAATTATTAAAATTTCTTTTAAGCCACTCTCGTTCTCGAGCCGATTAAAATACTAAGGTAGCCTATGACATTTATCTACATAATTAGTTATTACCATAAAAATCTCGTCGACCCAAAAATATTAAATGGCAAGTGAAAAGTGTGAAATATTTTTTTGAAAGTATAACCACGTTCTCGAGTATTTTAAAACAATAAATGTCAAATTAAGAACGTCGTTAAATACTAGGCAAATACGGATCTAGCATATTTTCTAAAACATGACAATGCTTTTGACATAATACATAAAAGTTTGGTATTTTGGTAATATTTTGTTGGTTTCCTTGCATAAGTATCCGACATCCAGTAGTGAATAGGCTCGAACTCTACCACATTAACAAAATTATTTGTACACTTTTACCTCCTTACCGTATTCTTTTATCTACAAAGACGGTGAGATGCTAATGTCAGTAAACTATATGGTTTTTTTACCACTTACAAATTATAGCGTGTTTTTACCAAATTCCAGCCAATCTAAAGTAGACCACTTAATGGGCTTTCGTCTTAACTCTACGCTGTTGCGAAGATAGAATGGAAAAAAATACTCAATAACACAGCCCGAATTGGCCCAGGGCCTTATATTCCCACACACCATAATACGCTATGAGACCAACGCAATGTTAGAGTATTTATGTGCATGCCTATATAGATATATGCAGACGATATGTGTCAATATCCCGTTACGAGAAACAAGTGTTCGCAAATGTAATCTGCACCGCGGAAGCCATAAAAATTAGACGGGATTTTTATGGCCTGCCATCTGCAAATCTAGTCGCGGGAGCGAAGGATGCATGCATCACTTATCCGACCGGTCACATGCAAGATTTTGTGCATGTGACTTTTTTATTCACCAACATAAAAACATTTATGTGCAAGGAAACTGCGAAAGTAAACTTGAAAGATAATGAGGAAACCCGATGTTATGGGTAAACATCGGCCAAACATAATAGGTAAATAAAAAATGTCATGCAGCTACATTAAACATTTTATAGCGATAACATGGCAATCGGCTAAAACCAGTTTCAATATATTCATTTTTAAGATCTTTACAAAACATTCGTATTGACCAGCAACAACATATTTATTTATGAACTGGTGTAGGTATGAGGAAACAAAGTAACTTTATTTCGTAAAAATTATCCCCATTTCCCAACTTTATTAACTCTTCATACTTCGACGTCACTTGCTCAACGTTGTCTATTGCTATGACGAACATCAACGATAACAGTCTTGCACGCGATCAGTATCTACGTCACTTTGATGACGTAAAATTGGCGACGCAAATGACGCAGTTATATTCCTGCGTCATGTAAATTAAGGAACGAAATTAATATGCTGAATTTAAATGTCACACACCCCACTATTGTCTGCCAAGTAGATGTTCGCCGCACTACAATCAGTATTTTCTTCACATTCACTTTATTGCGATTTAATTCATGATTCCATTCTCACAGACCTTTTGGCGCATACCAACGTTAAATAAATCCACATTATTATGTGATTTCACCGTTTTCAAACATTATTAAATAGATCTGGACCAAATTTTTGGCAATGCCACTTGAAAGTGACCGAAATCCTGCGAGCTGAATCATTTTGCCACATATTCACGAACATGTGTTAGAATACTATCTGTTTCGTTTACATTGTATCATCGAAAGGGGTATTGACTACAAGTAAAATGTCTGATTTTCTAAAACAGCAAAAATATAAGGTATAATAAATGCATGCAGAAACTGCACGCTGCGAAACGAACATCGCCTGACGCAACGTTACATTTAACCAAGTCTAATTTGGTCCACCTCAGATACTTTGTATATAACTAGTGACAATCTCATGTTATCTTCACTCCCATGCAAATGTAATCCATCATCAACCCATCAAGTTGTCACACGCACTGTACTTATCCACATGCACTTTTTGTACCGACGCTGTGTCGACACCACCGCCATACCCCCGGACGGCGCATTACTCGACTCACTACTTTAGATATTTCATTAATCAATTATCCATCGATCAATTAACGTCGGTTCATCACTCCTGAAGCCCTAGGCGCGAACATGCAAAGAAAACCCGGGAGGTAAATATCTCCCAATGTAGTTTGACCCTCCACAACACAAGTTACTCATGAGTTGATTTTGCCGCGATGGCTCAGCTTATGCTGGACGGTGCCACATGGTGTATCACGGTGGGGGCAAAGGGGACGAAGCGTGGGAACGGCAGCGCACATATGGACCGCAGCTTTATCTCAATATTACGAGACGTGTATAATAATAAAAACGTTTAGTTAACACGATCTACACCGACTTCATAATGACCGAACTTGCACATTTAGATAACATTATAAACTGTTCAACGTCGTTGGAACCCTGTGTTTACAATCCAATGTTATGACAAGCTCTGCACTGCATCACGGTTAAAATTAACGTATTGTATTGCCCAGCGATATTTATCAGGTTGCTGGTTTATGTAATGAAGGAATTAGACTCACGTGTTGACTTTGGAGTATCTACTTTATATGTTACTCTTTTTACGGCCAAAAACACTAATTCAATTTTAAATCCTTTGTCTTACTTCTTGTTTATTGGAAATATAAACGTTGAGAAAAATCGGGATATAAAAAAACATGTTGTATACAGAATAAGAAATGAAAGTTTAACACCATTGTTAGAAATCAACAAACAGAAATAGAAATACGAATTGTCTAGCCGCAAAACAAGTAATGCTATTGAATTCTAATCTTCTAATCCACCAGCTTAATTTATTCCTACATACAAAAAACAAAACAGTAACAATTGGATAGCAAAACAGGTTTTGCGAGTAACCTCATTAGATTGCGCATTATATCTGCATATTTTATGTAGCTGCTATCCATAATTTTATTAATAAGCACCTGATATTAACTGATATTTCCACACAGAAATATTCTAAGATTTATATTTAACACTTACGCAATCCGTTAATAATCTAGCAACAGCACTTGCTAGTCGAAACTTAGGTGTATTTAATATTCTTCTTTTTATTTTTATAATTATAATAACGGTTGTGTTATGCAACAAAGGTATTTTTATAAAAAAAATTAAACACTCTTTGTTTTTTTGGTTACTTATAAAATAATTATCCATCTTGGGCACTTAAACATTCTAGTACCATGCTAAGACTCTAGATAAAAAAATAAAACCTTCGTATTTTGTTTGATAACAGTAAACTATATGATATTTTGAATTTACAAATTGAATGATATGTACCTACTTAAAAAATATATGCATCACTAGTGAGACTTTAATAAAACATTTAAGGTAATACTAAAACACGTAGACATGCGTGTCCTTTTTTCAATAACTTTGCCAGAAGCATAACAAAGACAAGTAGATAAATTTTCAGTATAAAATATGGGCATGTGTTAAATACTCAATAAAATCAAGTGTGTAACCTACTCTACTTATCGGAATATCGGGCATGACATCACTTGGTCACTTGGCTAACTGCTGGCCCAATTAAAACAAGACCAAACCATTCATAAAAAATAAACATTTATTTTGTGAATGACGAGTTTAGGTATTATGTCACAGTCGCAGATAATTAGTTTTGGCGAACTCTTCTAGTCTACCTGGCGAGACGTAACGTCATTGGGCAATGTCACAACCAAGACATTTTGATTTATCATGTAATGAACTGGCCGATCTCCAAAACTACGCGGAATTTTACTACATTTCACACATCAAGGAAGGAAATCATTGTGAATTTCATTATCACGATTCAAAAAATTACCCGTTCTTATTCGAGTTTTGATTTTAGCATACATATTTCGTAACTGGATAGACTGAATGAAAACAATTAAAAACACTGAAACACGTGAATTGAAATCTTATGATCTTCATTGTAAGGCGCAAATTTAATCGCACTAGTTATTTGGATTAGAATGTGCCGGTATGAGCGTATTTTCATTGAAATCGAACGCAAGAGAAACATCCTTTTCCTACGTTACTACCGGGTGTTACATTGTTAGTTATGAGAATGGCAATCGACAGTGGTTACAAGATCGGACAATGCACTTGCACTTTCGGTCTCATGCTCTAGACGATGTTACACACGTGTTTAGGTCGGTTCAACGGCCTGAACCTATGCCAATGCCAACACTCCTTGCTGCCAATAAACGTCCAGTTAATTCGTCTATATACAGAACGCAGTTACGTGGATCCTGTTATTCTCTCCAACTATTTTCATATAATATCGTTTTCTCAAATAACTTTCGCCTATAGAAAACATATTTTTTTTCACGGAAGATAAATTTCCTTAAATATGGTTTTGAATAAGAGTAAACAGAT
Source organism: Cephonodes hylas (assembly GCA_030295005.1). Taxonomy (NCBI): domain Eukaryota; kingdom Metazoa; phylum Arthropoda; class Insecta; order Lepidoptera; family Sphingidae; genus Cephonodes; species Cephonodes hylas. The sequence continues at coordinate 6,655,592 of AP025374.1, read as the reverse complement.
TTAGTAATAGAAAAAAAACGGAGGTTGCCCGAATTAAAATTTTTAAGGTATTCGCATTTTTTCCTTCATTATTTTTCTTCTAAATACATGTTTATATTCAAAAATGTTTCTAATAAGTATACCACTCGATCAACATAATTGTGTAAATTAATGGGAAATATTCGTAAATTCGTAATGCACTTGGTTTTTATTTAATTATCCCATTAAATAAAAACCGGCGATATCTTCCCGTATAATCTTCTTCTTCTTCTTCTTCATCAACCCATATACGCCCACTGCTGAGCACGGGTCTCCTCTACCATTGAGAGGGTTTAGGCCATAGTCCGCCACGCTGGCCTAGTGCGGGTTGGCGGACTACACACCTAAGAAATTCCTAAGAACTCTTAGGTGTGCAGGTTTTATCACGATGTTTTCCTTCACCGTTAAAGCAAGTGATAATTCAATGTGAATACACACATAACTTCGAAAAGTCAGAGGTGTGTGCCTGGGGTTCGAACCCGCGACCGTCGAGATTCTCGACCGCGCGCCCAAACCTCGAGGCCATCACTGCTTTTCCCGTATAATACTGGAAGTAAGTATATGAATTACATTCCAGTATTATACATTCCCGTATAATACTGGAATGTAATTCATATACTTCTTCTAATCTTTTTGCCTCAGACCACTTAGTAGGCTAATGTGATCTGTACGCGTGACGCAAAGTAGTCTGGCTTATAATGTTACTACGGCTCACCGAGTTATATTAACCCTTTCTATAAATGATACCAGTCCATACATATCGTTCTATATCACCACCGATCACAAAAACATTATTTGGTTAAAGCGATAAACAATAATCAAATACAAAGTAAATAACTATTAAGGTATTTAAAGGTGGATGCTATTAGATAGTTTGGGGGTTTAACTCCCAGGTGGGGCAGTTTTTGCAATTTTACCACTACAAAACCACCAGAAATTTGTCTGAAAATGGTAATAGGCGGCCTTCAGTCTAAAAGAATTAAAATCCCAGCCGTTGAAATAACACACATCCTATATGGGTACCGAATCTTTTATATATTATTCAAATTTTATAAAACTTTCAGAAACAGTTTTAAAAATATATCCATTTATAAACTAATACATTCGTCCATCATACTGCTTGGTCGTAATAATTTTTCGCCGCCATATGATGGCGGTCAATCATATTAATAGCAAAGTCTATCGACATTTGCAGCTGTCCACATGTTCGTGTGATAGACATAAAAGTAACATAAACATTAGCTTATATAGCAATAGTTAAAATGTAGTTAGAGTACCAGTCTCTCGTGTTTAATAAATACATTGCGACATTCTTTAGAGAAAAAAACTAAAATATTTTGTTTCAAAGGTCATACAAACCAGCAAATGGCATATTGAAGGAGTGTTGATGAGTTTTTAAAATAAAGATTTTTTTCAAAACAAAACACGATTGCATAGCTAATGTTTGTCATAAATTTATCAAGAAACAGTTTTAACTAACCTGAAGACAATATCAGCGCTAAACTCACAGCATCATCCACAAATTCTTTAACCTCAACGCTCAAAGACGCTAATGCTCACATTACCGATAAAAAGCCGTCCAAATTATCGCTCACAATTTGCGCAGAATGATGATTTGCTAACGATGCGGAAGGGTCTGGTGTTGGCGTGGTGCCCAACATGGTACGCTCGGGGCAGATATATCGTGGCATTGGGCCAGCCAGGGTCAGGAGCGGCCGATGCACTCCTCACGGGCCAGCGGCTCACCACCTCACGCACACCTCATACTCATCATTACTACGGATAGTTCAAAATACGGCAAATTTCAATTGAATCATCTTTGACTGGGAAGAATATAGAACGAGATCTATTTCGTATATCCTCATATACCCGTAGGCCTTAAATCGTACTAGTTCCGTATTTGAGCAGTTTATGGTATGTTATAGTTTTTATCATAAAAATCGGTTACAAAAAATGATGTAAGAAAATAATGTAAAACTTATATACGACGAACATACGAAACTACGTTAAGCTTTCTCGTGCTTTCATAAATAAAGGACTTTGTGCAAGATTGAATTTTAAATATTATCACAAGATTAAAGTGCCTCATTCGAGGATAAGATAAGAAACACTTATCTTAAGCCCTTAGGGATCGACGAAACGGAACAATATTTAGAAAGCGTTGGCCAAAAAGGTCTAAAATAAAATTTTCGAGCCGTTTATAGCAGGTAGTAAAGTAAGGTATTTTTTTTCTCTAGAATTGTTTAAGTGGATGAAGGAACAATATTCGTGGGGCAATAAATACTGGCAGTGTATTTATGACAAAGGAGTTTTGTCGGGGCGCTGCGCCGAGCTCCGAGCAACAGCCAACATTAGCGAACAAACACGTGTTCGTGAAAATGTTTATTTAGGCAAACCTCGTAAAACTCACTGGCAGGATGTGCTTTGAACCCTCAAGGTTGTGCAGCTCACTTTAAATAGCCGTTTTATTATTGACAATTATTACGAAGTGTGTTAATGTAAATTTGCAAGTAACGCTCTGTGCGTCAAAATCAGCCTACAACTACTAGTAAAACTCGATTTAGTTAATTAACATCGACATTTTCACGACTTCACTTAACATATTCCACTTGTTATGGCACCGGTTCGTGAAGGTTGCCCCTCCCTTCTCCATAGTTTGTGGTGTGTGTTGTCGAACTCATATTTTCCGCGGACCGTTTCCCACCAGGGCCTGCAGGGCATTACTAAATTTGTCGAAATCGGTCCGAGGAGAGCGTAACGTGCGTTTGTCATGCACGTTTATTTACGCGATGCCCCGCGGAGCTGGCCGTGTTCCAGGAGCCAACGAAAATAGCCGCTTTGTAGATGTCATTGTACTAGAGCAAACGACGCCCTACGCTTCATCAACGGGGGTCCACTGTATCCGTATAAATGAAAGTATCAAATCATAGCTCTTTACTACCGCTTCGATTCTCGTAATTTCGACTACTGTAATCACTATTCGCTTCCAAATTACACACTTAAATACAGTATATGAGCACAATTAGGCAATAACATGAGCATTCCAAAAACTTTAACTACTAATTTAAAATTTGCAACACCAATTATGATTTGAATGTTGCTTACAATCTAAACGTAATAAATAAAAGCAATTATGATTCGACAATCAAACTTACATAAGGAGACGGTAAAAATAAAAAAAATCAACGAGATATTATACAAAACTGGTTGTAAGAGACACATATCTAAAATCTTTGTCTAACACGACGCTCACCAAATTAAAAGTAGAAAAGGATGGCCGACCAACAAAAAGTGAGACGATCGGCCGTCCAACCCTTTTATTTCTTTCGTTCTCTTTTTACTTTTATTCTAAAAATATCGCATTCACGAACCAATTTCGAAAGGAAACGTGATTCTGTCCAAGGTCAAGTGAATTAGTATTCGTATGGTGTGCTCGCCGTTTGACCGCCTACAAAAAATGCTAATGTGAAATGTTCATCGAGTTTTTTTTAAGCTTGATTAGAACATCCAGGAATAATCCTCAATTTTTAGCCCGAATCTATAGAATTAAAATTTTGAATTGCCTACGAAGTAGGTACATTAACTCTTTGCGAATTATATTATAAAAAGAGATCCAAACACAGAGTTTAAAAAGTTTTAGGGATCTATTTAGGCAATTGTAAGTTGCAGAAGTTGTTATGGAGAATAAAGCTTCTAATGGTTAAAAACTGACAATAACTTTCATTCATAAACTTTGATGATTTTGTTATTTTGTTAAATAATGAAATTTATCTCCCATTGAAATATTGAACATAAGATACCAAATAAAACTCTATAGTTTGTTATAGTTACGCTTGTGCTCCTATACTATAAGTTTACAAAGGGGTGGACTGACATGAATATCTTAAAGATTTATAGCTTTCGTCATTTCCTTGCTAGACGTAGCATAAAATCAAAATGGTTCAACACTTTTTTCGTCAAAAGCTTTATTTTTTAAAATAAACCCATCTTGTATTTTTTTTTTTATTCTTCTTCTTCTTCATCAACCCATATTCGCCCACTGCTGAGCACGGGTCTCCTCTACCATTGAGAGGGTTTAGGCCATAGTCCACCACGCTGGCCTAGTGCGGGTTGGCGGACTACACACCTAAGAAATTTCTAAGAACTCTTAGGTGTGCAGGTTTTATCACGATGTTTTCCTTCACCGTTAAAGCAAGTGATAATTCAATGTGAATACACACATAACTTCGAAAAGTCAGAGGTGTGTGCCTGGGGTTCGAACCCGCGACCGTCGAGATTCTCGACCGCGCGCCCAAACCTCGAGGCCATCACTGCTTTATTAATTTTTTTTTTTATTAATCTTGATTAATTTTGAAAAAGTTGAATGCCATCTTATTTTTTTATGCTTTTTACACGCGTTGTATAAAGGCGGACATAATGCCGGAGGCATTCTCTAACTGTCAACCTTAGGGTGATGCAGAGATTAAAGGTAGGTGCATAAATAGCGAAGGGAATAAAACTCTTCTTCAATAAAAAGAAGCAATTTCGTAAGTGTGTGATGTCCTCGAGTTTTGAGCGCGCGTAGAAATTCAAGTTTGTTATTCGTGGTTATAAATCCAGTAATTTGTATTTACTACATATTTTATCTAAAATACAAAACAAATATAGTTTTCGTATTGTTATATGGGTATGAAACTCAGAAAGCATATTTTTGTTCATTATTTTGGCAGGCAAAGTTGTGGGCTTTATTACCCGTCATTGCATTTGATCAATCGTTACAAAAACCGTCCCGATAATAGTTACAAGAATTGTGATTCATATTCTCGATCTTTTATTAAGTGTTTAATACTGACTCATAAAGTTCCTTTATTCACTAAAATAGCAGCACGTTTTTAAACAATACATAATATGAAATAATCAATACAATTCGATAATACTTAATGTCACTTGGCAGAAATATAACCGGTACATGAACTGCTATTTAGATGTGTACCTATACATACTACTAAACCACTGTGGGTGCGTTAGTAAATTATGCCAACGTTCAAAAAAGTTAACTTTTAAAGGGGCCCATTCTTATAAGGCAAATAAAAGGATTAAAAACAACAAAGAAAAGAAGTTGAAACTCCATCGCGCTAACGAGGCGAGGCAGTTAATGAGTTCGTGATGTTATTGTTATTGCCGACAGAATGATGTAGAATAGAAGCCGGCTTCTAAGTCATATAACCTCAAAAGCTCGGGGCCAACGAGCCGCCTGGCGATAGGGGAACGCGCAGCCGCTCAATGTTGTCGCGCATGCGCTACCCTCAGCCTTCCGCCACCAGACGACAACGCTGCACAAAGCGCGAGCCACCGCGATGTCTCGCACCGACTGTTCTCGACGTTGATGAATCACTATACTGATATACATACACATCAACGCGACATTACAACGCACCATAAGTGAAAACACGAGTATGTGATAGAATTACACGTGCAAACAGAACGTTATAGTAGTGTTTTTGTAGTGATTTATAGCAGTGGCTAAAATGTATAAGACGGTGCGACATGGCGAAAATAGCCTGCAGTACACCATCCTTCCGCAAACGGAAGAGGTGTTAAACAACAGCGGTTTGAAGGGGAAGGGCAGGGATTACAGCCCTTCCATCCACGTGCGCCGAACTCGAAGGAAATCTACCGTGAAATATGTTCTACTCATAATTTTCGGAGTAATATTTGCGTTAGCTCTTGCATCCGTTCCTCTGTACGTAATGAATGGAGCCCTATACGCCCGTAGATCCCAACAAGATTACCATGACACTATTACTGTCGCACCTTTTGCATCTCCAAGCCGCGATATTGTAAAATCTCGAAAAAAGGAACTGAAAATTTCCCCGGATATCGTCTCAACTTTAATATCAAAAATAGAAACAAGTACCCTAAAACTTACATATATCACTACACCAACAGTAGAATCAACAATATTGAGCGAAAAGGCGACTACACCACCATGGTCAATGCCTGCGTTAAGGTCTTGGCAAAGTTCCACATCATCCACAACCACCCGGCCATTTTCAACCGAAGATAGTGTAAATCCACCGATAATTGGAACTTCTAACAGCAACAATATGGTTGACAATGGTATATCCATGAAACCATGGTATAAAAACAAAATAATGCAGCCCACAGCAACATCAGAACCGACTTCACTTGGAAACATGTTTAAATATTACTCACAAACATTTATGCCATCAGAAAATTCAATTGTGACTAACACAAATACGCTGGACGACAACTTTCTTTTATTGCCGAAAAGCACTGCCACGGCAGCACCAGTGACTACTGAATATAGAACGTCAAGTGAGAAATTTAGTTTGAAAGATTTTAAAGATACAATGCTTTCCGTGGACAACGATGAAGATTTTAAAGAATCGTTGGAGGTTGATGAGGTGTTCTCATTGTCTTCTTCGAAGACGGATTCATCAGACATAGGTTCCGATTCAGATGAAGTTACTGTATCTAAAGCAAAGGACAATGAATGGTACGGCGCTCGGTGGCCATTTGTGGACATGTCGTCGTATTTCCAATGGACTGTAAGTATTGCTATAATCCTTTCTAATCCTCAATAGACTTTGTCCGTAATCGATTTGTTTATAGTTTTAATACATGGTTCAACAACTTGTTCTGTAGCATCTGTGGGAAAATACCGACATGGTTTATGCGAAAACAGAAACATAGTTTGTTTATTGAAATTGTTGCGTATAGAGAACTTATGTAACGTGATTCTACAGTGTAGTAGTAGCAGTAGTCGTAGTAGTAGTAGTAGTAATACTAGGCGCCCTTCGGGCAAAGCTTTTTTGATTATTACGTTATTATTCAATGGAAATAATTTTTGGAACACTTGGATTACAAACAAAAATTTGCAATTAAACTTAAACTTTAACAATTAATTTTCCACAATATGTTGTACTATTTAATTCGTGAATGGTTCATTCATTTTAATACGAAGCATTGCGAAGCAGGCTTACAACACGGTATAATAACTTTTAAATTAGCAGTCAGCTAGACTACGTAATAAAAGTGCTTATTTCATGCAGAGACAATCGCCCTCGGTTCTATTTGGATCAAATAAGACCCAGTTATGTTTTATGGACCATATAAAAGCCGTACGTGGCAATATATTCCCTACATACTTCCCACATTAGCGTTTGCCAACAAGCTGAGTTATGGGCACTACGTACACTTTTAAAGCACGTTTGTATTTCCTTTAAGCCAATTCAGGAAAATATTAAGTAACATTCCCGTTAGGCTATTTACAAACTATGAGTAGCTAAAGTGCGAGGAGCCAAAGGGGCACGTCACCTCTAACCCGTTCCACGGCGTAAATGTCGAATGACAATTTAAAAGACATACGTAGGTAACTTATGTAAGTTTTCTTCCCGAACGAGCAATACTAACATGTTATATGTTTCCTTGAAAATACCACTTGCTGGAATCAAATGACATAGTAGCCTCGTAAGCGATAATATCACCTTTTGCTTTGGAGTGAATACAGACAGCTTTTATTGATGTTGATCTTGTTTATAGAAATACTCATCTGGAGATGTGTTGTTGCTACCTCTTCTGGTGGCTGCCCTGTCGTCGGTCGCATTGGTGCTATTACTTGCATTGGCTGTGAAGCGTCGCAAGCGTACCCATGCGGCAACAGCACAAATTGGGGTAAGAATTATTCTTAATTCTATTATCACATATCATTTTATGTAACAAACTTAATATGAAATACTTTTTAAATTGTAAAAAATCAATCTTTTAATTTAAAACCAAATTGTATTTACGTCTTATACTTTCGACTTTCGAGGCTGCGAATCGATTTCTAGATTGAGTAGAAGTTTTGAGTAAGTGCAGTTTACAAAATTCCCCAAAATGCTCTAAATTAGAACCCCACGTAGGACTTAAAGCGCAGCTGGTAAAATGAGAGCAAAGAAATGCATATCTGCAGTATGTGTATGTATATTTTATAATAATTGAGCAACACCTATACCTACATACATAAGATATCGTGTATTAAAGATATACTATGTGTGGCGAATCAAAAAAAATAAAATAGAAGACGATTAGCTATATCAATGCCCTTGTTCCAGAAGCTGACCGCCGACCTTCAAGCTGATGACAACACAAACCTTTTGACGGCGGAGAATCCTGAAGACGCTGAAGAGTGAAGTGGTCGGTCAGCCACGCTTATCGCTTGTTTAATCTCCATCTCGGAATGCCTCGAGTATAATATACAATAAAATAGCCAAAACAAAACTCAAACGATTAAACAATGAAATATTTCAAATACCGAAACAGCCCATTACTATTAAATCGGTTCCGTTTCAAATCGAAACATATAAACCAAGCGTTCGATTAAGCGGCAAGAATAGACATTGTAAAGTGGACAATAGCTCAGAGATTGCATTTGAAAGACACAGTAACTTGTAATTCAATTGTACATTAGGCATTCCACGCACTTTGTAATGATTTAGCCGCCATAGTGTAGTTCCTTGAGATTCTAGAACGCAACGGATAGACCGAAGTGCGTTCGTCTTTTAACACGCCGATCATATTTCAAACTTTCAGTGCCTATTGTTTGTATATAATGTACGGTATGGCTGGTGTCCGCACTCCGCGCCAACAAAGGTCGAAATGTGGGTTCTATGTTCAGAGATACGATATAATATGTAAGTATATTTTGTAAACGCACTAGATATTCGAATGTATATTAGAGACGTACGTGTCAAATGCCAAAGTTGCTAAAATTTATTTTTGTTACAAAAATATAATCTACAATGTATTTATTAATGTCATTCAACATCGTTATGGAGCATAATAATAATGATTAGATATTAATAACGTACTCATGAGCTTCGTAGCGTGTACACTGAAGGCGCAATAAATCACCACACATTTTATAATACATACCTATAGTGGGTTAGAAGAGGCGCGTGTGTGCGCCGCAGATCATTGGCTTTTACAATTGAATAAAGCCTTCGCGGACGTAGGAAGACAGTGGTCTCATCGGTAACATCGTGCTATGTATATCATATCTCTGAAAGTTTCGATTGTATGTCTCGTCAGTATTAACAAAACCCTGTGGTATAAATGTATATGTAATAAGCATATTTATTTTTTATGTAGTGCGATAGGATAAGATGAAATATCAATTGTGGTGTAATATTATATGTGTTTTGACGTCGCTATTTGATTAATGTTTCAATTACCTACTTAACCTACTTTAATATTTCATCATTTAAAAAAATCTAGTTTATAAGACTGATATATGATTGATTTGTGTAGGATTAGTGTTGCTTCTCATTTATTATAAATATAAGAGCTGCCGTAGCTTAGTATGAGCCGTTGCATTATGCTGTTATTGGCGAGGGTTTGAGCCCTCGCATGTACAAACGATAATCAATACTTACGTACACCTAACATATCACGCTCTAACACGAAACATCTAAACTGGCATGTCATATTTAATATTTATTTACCCTTGTATACGTCGAAACGTCAGAGTTGGCGATACCTCTGGATATCCTTGCTGACTATCCCAATATTTACCTCAGTCTAGTGGTATATGCGTACAACTATCGCATTTCGTAGATTTTATATTTTGTAACGGCACTATTTTCTTTTCATTGTGGTAATCATTGTAACATTTAATTGTAATGTTCGATGTTAGGTATCATGACTGCATAGTGTAAGGGTGTTTTTGATTCAAGTTTTTGACACATTTGCCACCTAGGACTGATCTATGCAACAACATAATTGGTTAAAAAATTCGTAGATTTTTTGCACAATGCAAATGACATGAATGCAAAAACACCCTCGCGGGAAAAGTAGGGGATGTATTGAGTAGTTAAAATTAAGATGTGATATTTGTCGTGACAGAATGACTGTACGGTTCGACAACTTGGAATGTAGTGTCCCCCAAACCAACACTATATAATTCCTACAAATGTTAGAAATTGGCCTCAAGTGTACCTCATACAAGTGTAATTGTCTAAGCAAAGTTGTCGTCCCGATACATTCGTTCTACCGCGTGTCCGTGGTAGGTATTGAATAACGTTGTTCCCCAGTAGAAGGAATTGTAAGGTCACTTATACACATATGTTTTGTATTTATCTAAATCGTTCAATGTTTAAGCTGCCTGTTCGAAATTGTATATTATGTACGACTCATTATAACTCGTGCTAACATTTTATATCATGCAACACGTCGCACTAAGTTCCAGATCGCCTCCAGATTATCGCTGGTCCACCAATATAAAGCATAGTCATTATTTATATTTGCTGAACACACCATGTACAAAAGTGAAATAAATTATGTTTTCCCACTCGATAAACGCATTATTAAATAATTAAATTGTGACAAGGGTTTAATATATCCAAATTATTCTTCAAAAGTGAACAGCCCGGGTTTGGCTGTCCGGACATTACCTATTCCTCAGAGCTTTGGCGGCCGGAGCTTTTAAATTTCGAATTACCATCAGAAAATAAACATTTTTTACTGTACAATTAGAAATGTGAGGACGCAGATACTTTGGTTTACGGTTGTGCCCTACTAAGGTCCACGAGTGCTCCGACATGAAATTTTAAAGAAATGTTATAATAGAAAATAAATTCTATCACGACCAAGTTGCGTAGTGAACTACGTAAAAACGTCTCAAGTAAACTGGGTTTTAAATAAAACGAAAAATATTTTAAGCAATTGACTTATTCTTCGAATGATTTTAAAATTAATCAGGCCTAACAAAATATCTTCTTTTTACATAAGAAAGAAAAATTATACATCTGTAACAAAATTACCATCACTCATAATAAAATAAACATGTTATTGCAATTGACAGAAGTTACAATACCGCCATCGACCTGATGTGGAAATATTCGCTTCTCTCTCGCTAACTCGCTCCATACGTGTCATATCGACGCCGCATTCAACAACTAATCCCGAAGTCATTACTTGATATGAGGAACTAGACATAATTCCTTAAAAAAATACTATCTTTACATACTCTTCAAAATATACTCAATGAGATAAATAGACAAAATAAATTATTATTTACCACAAAGTATTTTGAACTAAATCGTACCTTTACACTTTAATAAGTAGAATAAAAGAATTATAAACTATGTTTTCACTATTCAAGCGCACAAATATATCCTTCTCTGTTATCTACACACATATATATTTACATTGCTTCCTCTCACACACCTCTTATAGAGACATCTATGTTATTGCCGGTCGCGATTCATTCCACATTTTCCTTCTAAACGATCATAATAAATAACCTTCGGAACAATACATATAAATTCTAATCAATGTCACAGTATTAAAAGATTTTTACACAACAAATATAACTACAGAATAGTGAATCTCGTAACGTAAACATAATGTAACACATCTCTCTGAAAGTAAATCAAACGTTACAAATACTGTCAGAGCACATGAGACGCTCAACCTTCTCGACGGAGTGAGCGTGACAGTTGTCTCTCGTACAAACGCTACACATACGCTACAGTACGTGGAGCCAGTGTGTGAATGTATAAAAGTGTGCAGCGGCGCGGCTACTGCGGCGGGTGCGCGGGGCGCAGGATCCGCGCCAGCACGTGGCGCCCGCCCACCAGCTTGAGCTGCTGCCCGTCCATCAGCACCGAGCGCGCGCCGCCCGCGCCGCCCGCGCCGCCCGCGCCCCCCGCCGACCCGCCCTGCGACACAACCAGCTCGTTACTCTACAATCGTTAAAGACAATACTAAACAACAAACTAAACCAATACAGTATAATCTCACTAATCCGACCCCTCGACAGTCCGGCACGTCCAATAATCCGGCACCCTCCGAGCTCGCCCCTCTACACCTGTGCTCTATGAAATGCTTTATTGTATATCAGTGACTCCAGTTATCAGTTTTTCACTTAAATCCAGAAAACCGAAAATTCCAATAATCCGGCATCCTTCGGCTTTTAATAGTACCGGATTAGTGGGATTATACTGTACCTTAAATCCACACTAGAAACCCAATGCAGTATTCAATTTACAACTTATAAGAGAAAGGTAATTTATTTTACAATTAAATTTGAGCAAAAGGAGATACAAAATCAAAAAAATCTGCATAATGTTATACATATTTAAAAAATTGCATAAATATTGCTATATACATTAAGATGCCACCACAACAACGCTTGTATATTTTAGTAATGTAGTCTCTAGTTTTTAAATCTAAAGCCTAACTTTATTTTATTTTTTAGTCCTGACAGTGGACTACTGGTCAATTAGACACCCTCTTTTATTTATTTTAAAAATAAAAGTGATAGATTAAAAATTCTCAAGCTAAAACGCGGTGGTTAAATATAAATAAAAGAATAATATGAAAAGCGCACTCCATCCCAATCCATCGTAGGAAATTAAATTACGTCTATGTGTTAATATTGAGTGTATTAAAGTTATGTTAAGTGTTTAAAGGTTTCCATTCTCATTACCGTTCGACCGTGCAACCAAATCTAGTACCAACATGCATGCAATCATAAATCGTATACTCTGTCAAAACATGCAAGCTTGCATAATTCACCTGTTGAATTTTAATTCCCTGTGCGAGTTTTACTTGTTGTATAGGATTCACCTAGAATGTATTGGATTCACCATTAGTTTTTTTTTTACCATGATCGACTAATATTCATTTCCTTATTAACGAAACAGCTACCTTTCAATTACTTTTAACCAAAAATAATTGTTTTTAATAAAATATAAATTGTTTCCACATATCAATTATCTGAACGAATCTATTAAACTTCAGAACGGCCACTTTTGACATGTTAGGTCACTCTTGAATTTTAATGGCAATCTACAATTCATTTTATCACAATTTTCCTGGTCAAATGATTTTGAGTTTTTTAAATCAAAATTGGCACTGAATTTTGAACATTTTGAAGCTTAATAATCAGCGGTATTATACTCAATATTTCTTGGAAGTGTACAAAAATTGTGGTTGCGTCAATTTGGTTCCGAAGGCAAAAAATAAAAATAACTAAAGCATTTATATTATCTAATTACCTGTTGTAATTTCAGCACTGGCGTCGACGAGGATGACGTTGTGATGCTTTGTCCACCTGAAATCATTTTATATTTACGTTGTTTTTTATTATTTTTTAATATTGGTTAGAGTATTTTTATTTCTAACTTGTAAAGGAGTGCCATATATATACGTCTCAATACTATTTCACAAAAAAAATACTAGAAATAATTTACAGATATTACCAAGCTTTAGTTATCTAATAAACTAACTTAAATTCATAACTGCATAAAAACACGACAAAAATGAATACAACTACCTATGAACTAGGGAATGCAATCCCGATCCCGCGAGATCGGGATCCCGCGGGATCCCGAGTAATTTTTCGGGATCAATCCCGACGCATCATATGACGAGATCCCGTTCGAGATTGACGGGATTGGGCGGCAGTAGTCAGGATTTATTTCAGTGTGGAGGAACAAGGGGGCGATTCTTGCAGTTTGCATATAATTGCTTGCGGTGGTAGCTAGCAGCGGTTGGATGAGGAGAGCCGAAGATCGAGCCCAGCGGCGTGCCATAGGAGAGGTCTATGTCCAACAGTGGACGAATAAAGGCTGATGATGATGATGATTATGATGATATAATTGCTTCGCCACACTATTGCCAACCAGTGTTGAGGCGGAGAGGGCATTCTCAGCAGCGCGTTACATTGCAAAGGACATTAGATGCCGTTTAGCAGATGATACTATCAATAGGTACCCTTTGTTTTTTAAGGAGTCATTTTCAAATTCACTTGTTTTAGGTAACTACTTCCTAATTCCTTTGAAATATGTTTATTATTTTGATTACCTAATTTACCTATGTTAATTTCCTTGAAACCTGTTAAATTTTTTTGGTTGATAAAATTTTAGAATAAAGGTTTTTATTTTCTTTCGAGTAATATTTGTTTATATACTTTTGGTACACTATACAATAAAAAAAATATAAAACATAAATGAAGTATAACGAATACAATATAGGCACAATAGGCGGTCTTATCGCTAGCTGCGATCTCTTCCAGACAACCCACGCGACTGGAATGAAAGGTCGTAGTTTTGGCAGTTGTCTTAAGAATTGTAAAAAAGAAACAGAAAAAAATCTAATAATGTATATCAATAACAAATACATACATAAACATACATACATGAATGTAAAAAGAAGATATGTTAACTTATCATTGAATAGAAGATATTAGTGTAAAGATTGCATGAGTAATTTACAGAAATCAAAACAACACTATTAATAAAAGAATATAAATACTAAACGACATACATATACGAATAAGAATTTACCAAATAAAATATAAAGTTTAGAATAGTAAGCTCTGAGAAGTTTTTTAAAAGTGGAAAGCGATTTAGCTTTACGAATTGTTAGTGGCAATTCATTTCACAGACGTGCAGCATGGACTGTAAAAGAATTATTAAGAAATTTGGTGCTATGCTGAGGAATTTCAAGTGTTAAATTTTCTGAGGACCTAAGCGGTCGTGCATGTGTAGCGCATAGAAAACGGAACCTATCTTTAAGATAACGGGGAGCAGTGGGATTGAATAAAATTTGAAAGAGTAGCAAAAGAATACGAGTATTCCGGCGAAGGCGCACAGATACCCATTTGAGTTTATCACGAAATTCAGAGACGTGGTCATATTTTTAATATGTTATTTTACTTAACCTCACTATCACAAACTAGCTTAGTTTTTTTAGTCATCCAAATTAATTATTTTTTTAAAACTAGACGGGATCCCGAAAATTCCGGGATCCCGCAGGATTGATATTTCTAATCCCGCGGGATCTCGAATTTGCAATCTCGAGTCGGGATTGCATTCCCTACTATGAACACATTAATACCTTGTGGCTAGTCAAGTAAATTCGATAAACAGCACATATACATAACCTCACGCCTGTATTCTCCAAAGGGCTAGACAGAAGGTGCATTTTTGCACCCACCTTTCGTCAGGTAAACATTGTGAATTAATTGCACGTAATAGAGAACGAACCTTTTACAGTTTTTGGCCATATTTTAATGACAAAAAATGCCTTTAACTTCATAATAATAGAGTAAAAAAAAGAGTAAAATAATAAATTAACTTGATAAATTATTATACTCACCTAAATTACTAAGAACTAATGTTTGTGAGGAGGTCGCTCCTCCGCTCGATGTTACTCTTATAGCACTGCCGTCGCTTTGCTGTAACCATTAAACAAAGGAATATTCTCAATTAAGCACTGAATGAGTTTTCGTCGCATTAAGGCTGTACGCATCGACGACGCGACGACACATAGACGATGATCAGTGGCGTAACTATATAATCTGAGGCCCGTGGAAAATTCTTTGGATGGGACCCTCCCAGTGGAAATTATCACGTTGTAAATTTAATCTCAATAAACCGCTAAAGTTAACCAACACAATGGATAAATCATATTAATTAGCTATCCATGTTAGCGATAAAAAAATGAGCAACCACGGAATGCGTCCACTGCTGCACGTAGGCCGCCCCAAGTAAGCGCCACCCATATCGGTGTTGAGCAGCCCTCATCCGTCCGTTTCATTAATCCCATGCCACCGCATTGGTCAGTGGTCAGTCTCTGGTCACACTGGTCAGTAGTCTTCCCACAGTCGTCACTAACACTCGCCTGCAGTATGATGTTGTGCAGCGGCTTGGCGGCGGTGAGTAGCAGCGGGCGCGACAGCCTGGACGCGGGCGCCAACACCCGCACGGCGCCGCGCGCGCGCACCGGGCCCGCGCCCCCCGCCCCGCCGCCACACGCGCCCGCCCCCGCACTCGGCCCCGCGCCCCCCGCGCCAGCTGCACCCCCGCCCGCACCCCCCGCCGCTGCAGACGCGCCGCTACTGCTCGACACGCCGCCACTGCCCACCACGCTCTCCAGGGATATCATCTGTACACATACATTTTTATCACTTAATAAGAGAAATCAAAAGACGTCCATCGACTTTCCCGTGCAAGAAAGCACTATATACAGATTTAAGCTTAAATTGCATGCTGACTATAAAATATTCAACGTAACAAAATGACACGAACATTAGACAATCCTTTTTTTTAGGTCAAATATAAAATCTATAAGAAATATTACCTGAGAATTGGTGAGTAATTTGGCCACAATCGGTTGCGACGTAGAAGACTTTTCTGTCGTTGTTTGACTTCGTATAACTTGTGATATTGATTTTGTTCCTTGATTCGCTAAATGCACAGTTTGACCGCTGGCTAGTTGCAAAGTTTGTCCACTAGACAATTGCACTGTTTGCCCACTTGATAATTGAATCGTTTGCCCACTGGGCAATTGCACCGTTTGCCCACCAGCCAATTGAACTGTTTGA
Source organism: Cephonodes hylas (assembly GCA_030295005.1). NCBI lineage: Eukaryota > Metazoa > Arthropoda > Insecta > Lepidoptera > Sphingidae > Cephonodes > Cephonodes hylas. Next base: position 6,639,196 of record AP025374.1, on the reverse strand, counting down.
CCACCCAACTGAACCGTTTGAGAACCCAATTGCACACTTTGCCCACCAGACATTTGAACACTTTGACCTGATAATTGCACATTAGTTCCACTTAATTGTACAGTCTGAACATTGCCACTAGACAATTGAACAGTTTGTCCACTCGGCAGTTGCACGCTCTGCGAAGGCATCACACTTTGACTAGCAACTTGTACACTTTGTCCGCTAGGTAGTTTAACAGTGTGACCAGTCAACTGTACACTTTGACCTGCTAATTGCACAGTTTGCCCTCCGATGTGAACTGTTTGCCCTGCAAGCTGCACGGTTGACACTGGTATTTGAACGGTCTGTTGGCTACTAGTTTGTATATTTTTCACTGTGGCTGATGTTTGCAGAGCACGTGGGCTTGGACTCTTCACAGCAGTAGTGGACATTTTGACAGCTTGCACGGCTTGGGAAGACGCTAGTTGCACCGTTTGCCCGCTGGGCAGCCTCACGCTATGAGTAGGGAGTTGCAGAGACGACAACTGCAGAGTGTGGCCCGAAGTTAACTGCACGGCTTGCCCACCCGGTAGGTGGACTGTTTGGTTGGCTGCTAATTGCACGGTTCGACCGCCTGCCAGTTGCACAGTGCGTGTGGCCACTGATGACGTCACAGTTGATGGCACACTGCTCACCACCGTGGTGACGCTCGGACTAGTCTGTAATCAATGATGACAAATGCTTGATGATGTTTCTCTAATAATTTCTTACATATACATTATAAGATGTAAATTATTGTACCTGAGCAATAGTCGTGACAGATGCCGTGGTGGGTGTCGCGGTCCGTTTTTTAGCCGCTGGAGTGCCTATAACAATATCTCTTTTTAAAATCATATTTTAATGATAATCTTGCTTCTTACCAATTACATCAAATCCCTCCAGTGGAAATATTGAAAATCTGATTGAAATCATACCTGATTGCATTAAAGCACGGGGCGATATTAGCGACTTGCCAGATGACGGCGTCGCTGGACTTAGCACCCTCACTACGCCACGGCGAGATGTCGGAGTTACCTAGAATGGAATTAAAACATAATATATTACATAACTGCTGCTATAAATACAGTACCTCATAAACGAACATAATTACTAGTTCTATCCAAAGAGCATTTAGTATTGCTATCCACAAAGTTTGAGGCCACCCAATAGATAAAAACTATTTGGGTAGCATAGAATTAATCAATTGCTTGTAAGTAAAGCCTATTAATGTGAGACACATACCTGTGGTGCAGTGTTGTTACTGGTAGCAAACGAAGTAGTTTGGACTGTGGGCGGTCTTATTAATAAAGACCTCGTGCCTTGCACCAACTGAAACAAATTAATTAATTAATAATTAATTATTGAAAAATACCTAGAAACTTGCAACATGCAAATACTCGTATTTCTATGCCTAGAATATTCGTCAGGTTTCAGGAATGTATAACATTTTTCACATACCTTATTAACAGATTGTGTTGCGGTGGGCGTGGTCGCAGGTTGTTGTATAATCGTCGTGGTTTGGGTGTGCCCAGAATTTGCTAACACGACCTGAAAATAAAGGACAGACATGTTGGATGTGAAATTGTCACCATTCCTTACAAGTTATTGGAAGCCCTTTTAGAGTCCCGTAGCGCAGTTGGCTAGATACCGGCTTGCGAAACGAAAGTACGAAAGTTCGATCCTCGGGTGAGAGATATGTTTGTATGACCCACAAATATTTGTTACGGATCTGACTATTTTTGAGATCGAAAAGTCCCTGGGAATAGGGCGGAACTTAGCATAATATGTGGTGTTTGTCGATCAGCCGGTATGTACATAATATCTGTAGGTATTAATATTATTTAAAAGTATGCGTAAAATAGTTACCTGTGCCTCAGACTTTTGAATTGGTCTTTGTTTGAGTAATGGAGATTTCTGCGGCGTCGTAACTAATGCAGGCATAGATTTTGCTATCTGCGCATTACTCTGACTCACGGACGCCGCGACATTTAAGGTTATTTGCGATTGGGTCACTACACTCTTCGGTAAAGTGGTCACATTAGTTTGTTTGGGCGACGGCATCGGTTTTGTAACGCTGGTTTGTCTCGGTGGTGCGGGCGGTTGTTTGCTAACCTGAGCCGGTATTTGCTTTGCTTGGGTCGTTTCTAGCTTTCCACTTTGCATCGCTAGGTTAGACTTTTGTGATAGTACCGTTTTGACAACTTGAGCGGCAGATTTCGCTTGATTCATTAGAGCCGCCTGCTTGATCGATTGAGCCATCAAATTCGCCTGTTTCACAGACTGGGTCATCAACGTCGCTTTATTACCTCCGAGTTGTTTGGAAATCCCTTGTTTCAGTGTTGCTTTAGGTTTCTGCTGTGGCGTTGCAACGAGTTTACCCTTTGGTTTAGGCGGAAGGGAGATTTGAGGTTGTTTAGTTTGCTGTGTGGCTTGCATAAGCAGTTGAGCGGAAGACAGTTGCGGTACCGAAGCCGGAACATTGCTATCGTCCACGTCTACGTCACTGTCCGACGCTTCGACGATTTCCTCCACGTTGCCGACTTCGAGCTCCATCTAGGAGAAAATAAATATAAATATCGTTTTACTGATGCAAAAACAATCCACCAATCCATTCACAGAGCTGAGAAGAAAGTATGATGTAAGTTACCGAGTGTGGTGGCGGCGTGGCGGCGCTGGCTGTGGCGGCTGCGGCGGGCGCGGGGCGGGGCGGCGCGGGGGTGGAGGCGGGGGGTGGGGCCAGCTGTGGCGGCGGCGGGGGCGAGCTGGGCGCGGGGGGCGAGGCGCTAGGCGCGCGCACGGTGCTCCCGGGCGGCGCGGGGAGGGCGGGCGGCGCGGGGGGGGCGGGCACGCACGCCGCCACCTTGCCGCGACCGCGACCACACAGCTTCAGCCAGTCCTCCTCAGTCCTGTAAAACAACGAATTGACACCTCTTATCGTCACGTAATAGTAAATGAATCGATATCTGACCTCAAGGAATGGGGTGTTGGAATACCACCAACACGGCATTTCCCTTTTTTTTTAAGAAAATATTTCAGAAGAAGGGAGCGGAAGGAAGGAGAACGCTTGCTATACCACGCTGATAAGAGTGTTATAGTTAGTTAGTGACTTAGACCCGAATTTACAAATCCGCCCTCTTGACGTCGCCGCGAACCAGACGAAGAGGCTGGTAACACAAACATACGCTTCGTGCCATCTACCTCGTAGAGTCGGGCGGAAGGTAGAGCTAAGCTAGTTTCCTCTTACCAAAAAAGGGGTTCAAACATATTGCAATGACAATTGAACTTTTTTATTTAGTTGACGATGTAGATTGTTTAAAGTGAAAAAACAAATACCTGTGCCTGTGTAAATACGTCCAAACCGCTGTGCGTTGATCGTACTTGACTATAGGATCGCGCTTGACTGAGTGGAATTTGTCTAATGTTGACGATATCGCACTGAGAAGTGCTTGGTCGCTACACGGCGCTATCCACTGTGACATCCTGTACAAAAATGTTTGGTCTTACTATCCGTCAATATTAAAAAAATTAAAGAGGCCTCGTTCAAAATGAAATGCTATATGAACTAAAAATATTTTTCATAAAATGTGTACTTATATCAACAGTTTATTTTCAGCTATACTTCATATTAGAAGTTCTTAAAAAAATATTGACTAGTTCAAGTACGTACATTTTAGTCCAAGGTTTGTCAGAAAGGATAACTCTACATTGCTATGTATAATTTTAAGTATGTAAATTGTTGTATGTAGAGAGCAATATAGACTTGTCATATTAATATTTTTTTTATCTCTATTTATTAAGAGGTATGAATCTAACATGGATTCATCAACCCCATCATACCTCGTACATATTTATACTTCTACTACAGTTATCATACTATCTGTGACATTATAGCGTTGTAAGTGTAGTACGCACTTGAGCAGTGTGAGCAGGTCGTGGCGGGTGCCCTCTCCGTTGGGCAGGCGAGCCAGCGCGTCCCGCACCAGCGCGCCGAACGCGGCGTGGCGCGGCCGGTCCGCGCACAGCAGCGCGCCCCCCGCGCCCGCCGCGCCGCCCGCGCCGCCGCCGCCGCACCACCCCGCGCCGCCCCACGACCGCACGCACGGACCCACCACCGCACGGTACCTGATACACACGGTATAATTACATAATACTATGTACTAGGGACCAGCGACACAACATAATAATAATAAATAACACCCAACAGTCACATACATACATAGTCCTGGCCCCACATTAAGATACGAGTCTTGTGTCGTGGGTATCAGCAAATACGAGAGGCTTTTCGGTCTCACAAACACCCAGACCCGAAACAAATATTTGTGGGTCACGCAAACATTTGTCCCGGTGCGGGGATCGAACCCGCGGCCACTCGTTTCGCAAGCTGGTGTTTAGCCAACTGCGCCACGGCGCTGTCAACATATTGTATGACAATAAAACAGTGTAGATTTATGGAGATAACACTATTTTTGTAGCCATATTCCTAGAGCATCCGACTTTTGAAATATTAAAAGCTGAAAGTTTCTTTAATAACGGAGGATTGAAGACATTTTCTATTGTCTTGTCTCTGGAGCAACCTATACAGTCTAGATTTGTGTCTAGATGTGTAGAAGGTTACACACCATAAGAATTTTAAGGTGTGCAGGTTATGAGTTATCTTTTAACATTAAAATACTTGATAATTCATTATGTCTATACACATAACTTCCAAAAGACAGGTTTGTACCTGGGGTTTGAACCTGCGACCACGCAATTCTCTACCGCGCACCTGTACCTCTAGGCCATCACTACTATTGGTACTACCAATCAGACTGCTTAAAGAATCCGAATAATACGTAAAATAAAATAAAAAAAAAATAAAATCCGTTAATGAAAAGTAATTACCCTTTAACTCAGCCTCGTCTGTGATCAGCTAATTGAAATACACTGATGTCGTCATCACTTTAAAAGCATACAATATAAATTATTGCAGCTAAAATCGATAAAAAATTTTGAAGTCACATAACAATTAATATAACAATAATTGGAATTTAATATACCCATGCTGTATGTAGGTGAATGGCTTAGCTGCAGAAGAAAATCTACGACGCTCTTGTGCTCGAAATTCAGCTATTTCTGAACTAGTCGGAGGCCGCACCACCCACAATGTAGGATATCTAAAACAAATAATTAAAATTGGATAACATTAAGCGAAAACACATGATCATGATTCTCAACATTATTCATATTGTTACTAGGCATAGGCCTGTCTTTTACCATGCTATTTTTCTTGATTGTGAGCTATTGTTATCCATAAATGTCCTCACAAGTTTATAACAGGTGAGGGAGTAATGTATAGGGAAGAGCAAGCGCCAAGTTGGAAGCCAACACAAATCATCTTGAATATACTACTCTGTACTGAGAGAACTATACAAATGAGATATTTTTTAATATCAACAATGTATGGTTTTACCTGGGGGGTGGCGGTTCACATGAGGACGGACTAGGCGACGCCGCTCTCAACCACCGTTCACATAAACGTCCCAATATTGCATCACAATCCCGACCGGCGCCAATCCATTGATACATCTACAAAAGCATTACATATTAAGTTTAGCAAATGTTACAACTATTGTGTTTCAATATGAATTCTATGGCAATTACATAAATATCTAGTCTTAATATTTTTTAAATACTACTTATAAAATGTAGAACTTCAGTATTAGGCAAAGGTTTCATATAAACTTAAGTAATAAGATGAATCTAGTGCACAGCTATTAATCAGTCACTTTTCTAGATCAATATGATTTCAATTGATTATCAGGAAACTTTTCAACACTCATTCGGTTTATTGAAGCAAATGAAAGCAGGCATTAACTTCAGGAATAAATATTGTGTTTACACATTAACCTATTAGTCTGTAAATATTGAATTATCAAGACTTTAAAAAAATATTTGTATTAAATACTCATTAAATACCTGAGTGTCTGGCATGTACTGTAAATATGGTACAAAATCATCTGGGTGTGGTCCTCTCTCTCCTGCTAAAAAATCTAATGCAGAATCTAATTCTCCACACCAATCATCGGACACTGAAAAACATTCATTAGTTTATCAAAACGTTTTTAGCCAAGATTGTTTTACAAATCAACATGTAAATTACTTTTTATAATAATTTCAGTAAAATATTTTCAATGAATGAAAAATTTACCTTTGATCATTTTTTTACTCTGGTCTGTCTTAGGAGACATCCCATATACTATATCCCTATTGCTGGGACTTAGTGTGGTGACACTGGCCTTATGTGGGTTGGTGGACTACAATTCTAAGAAATTCCTGAGAGCTTTGAGGTGTGCGGTGAGGAAATCAACGTTTTTTTTCCTTTCATCTTGGTGAACACACACATAACTTCGAACAGTCAGATATTTATGCCTCGGGTTTGAAACTGCGACCGGCGATAATATTACACCGTTAGTAACATGAGTAAAGTAGATTAACCAAGCATGAATTGAGTGAGGAGTACTGACGGTGGTACCAGGTGTTGAGCGGCGCGATGGGCGAGGCGAGCACGGCGGCGGCGCGCGCGTGCAGCTGCGCCTTGGACGCGCGGTGCGCCGCCCGCGCCGGGAACAGCGCGCGCACCAGCGACAGGAAGCTCGCGTGCACGCTCTCTGTCAGACATTCCTCCGCCTCTACCACCTCCGAAGCGCCCTCTGTTGAAGTTTCAACTTGGATCACCCCACCTGACTCATCGGCTAGCTCTACCGGTAATGCCATCATGTCTGCAATGACACCAATATCATTTTACCACACTTTACATCACACCGCATATTATACCAACTCTACAAGCTGACACAGTTACTACTGGCTACATGTTATTTATTTCATTTTCGACTACTGTCACTTGTCTACGGTCAAATTCGGCATAATGCAATTGAAAAGCTATGATTATTGAATTATTAAAAAAAAAAGAGAGCAATGATCCAATTACACATCACATTGAGACACAGAGGAGAGTATAATTTACTTATGCATGCTCACCAAGTCCATCTAAATCTTCCAATTTAATTGGAACTGGTTGATTATTCCTACAGGAATTTTGTATTGACATGACACAATCTGGTGGTTCTTGTTTTATTTTTATTTCTGTGTCACTATAACTCAAGCTGAAAAAACAAAAGTTATGTAGCAACAATGCTTGCATGATAAAATAATATTTAATTGTAGTGTCTAAGAACATACTTTGATAAATTACTGGAGTATTTAGCATCTACACTTTCCCGCTTTATATTAACACCATCTGATATTTTCTTGGAAATTTTAGGACTTGTTACTAAATCTACATTAGATGAACTCTCTGAATCAGACTCTTCTTGCTCACATTTTATTTTTATATTTGGCAACAATGGTTTATTGTCTGTGTTTTCAATTTGTTCTTCTTTTAATTTTTTTAGTGCCTTTGCCTCCTGAGCCTTTGTCTGTTTTCCACCTGATTCTTTCTTGGGTCCTCTTTTTAATTTTTGTATAGGCATCCCTGACTTTTGCCCACCAAACATGAGTTTTTTGGCGCCATTTACTACAGCTACTCTCTGTTTGATATCTTCCAATGTGATACCATTTACATTTAGAACTGGATCATTCTGAAAGTATTATTGTATTAATGAAACACTGGAAATAAAGATCATAAGTTTTACATTCAACTTACATACCTCATCACGTTGTCTCCTTGCCTTATGTATAATGAGAACTTTCTTCAAACATTCTAATGAAGAAGGAAATGATTGCTCACAGCCACCTAATGTACCTGATACAGTGTCAGCATTCTGAAAAAATATGTACATGTATACATGTGTTTATTTATTTATAAATAAATAAATACTTAAAAACACTATATTATTATATATTAATAGTTTATAATACTACATAATAAGAGAGTGAGCCTATTAGCATTTTATAGGCAAATAAACTCTAAGCCACATTTAAGAATTTCCTATTAGAAACTGCCAATATTATATTGCTCATTGTAAGGATCAAAACTGGCATTTTCAAATTACACACACTTATTGTCCAGGATATAGAATCTACCTTATAACAAAACATGCAATAAGATTCCTATATCCATTTTATATATCAAAGTAATCTTTGGTTGGTTTGTTATACCAAGGTTAAACTATATTACATATAAACTAGAATCTTCAATGTATTAATTTCTATTTGTGTAGAAATAGACTGTCATGGAACTTATGTTGCATCTTATTTTGTTTAATAAAAATAAAAAGAATAAAGTCTCCAAATGATTTTTTAACAACAAAAAAAGACCTTGTCTGTTATTACTTTGCAAAGGAACGCAATCTATAGGTTAAGACAAATTTAAATGGTGTCATATTCTCAGATCATATTTACCTGTTCTGGCACCATATTATGCTTTCGCTTTTTTATATAATGCTGTGGAGGTCCCTCTGGATAATTTTCATCATCAGATTCCACACCTCCCACTTCACTTCTAATCGCTGCTAGTTCTTCAAAATATCTCTGTCTAGCTCTCAAATGTACTGGCTTAAATCTGTTCTTTTCTGATGGCTTTGGTGGCAGAGGAAAGTCACAAGGTGGTGGACCTGGAGGTGCAGCAATCACAGATGCTAATAATCTATCTCTTGATACTATCATATCTGGAATGAGTTTACTGTAGTAGGCCTTTCTCTGAAATTAATTTTATTCACATTTAAAATACCATAAAAAATGTACCATAAAGCTACAGTAGATAGTACACAGTAATCAACAACCTTTTCCATACACTTGATTCCTGTATCAATGTATTTATTATATAGGTAAAATTAATATAATCAACCAAGACTTGTTAGCATTCAATAGGAAAACTCCATAAGTAGTTGCTGTTTTAACACAAGTCGATATATAGATATAGTTATAATAAATATTTGTCATTTACATCTACAAGTACAAAAGCAATTTATTCCCTTGTACCTATCATTCAAAAGTAAATTAATACCTTTTAAATAACTCATTTAGCATATTATAACACATCATTTTAATTCCCTGATATATAAACAAATACCTGATGTAATGTTTGAGTTAACAACTATTTATGAGAACAATGTCAATGGTTAACCTTAGTTTTTGTTTACATTTATTGTTATGATGCAGTAATGATACTATCTATCGCATTTTTGCTCTAATGACAATAGAAGACACAAGCTGAAAGCACTATTAAAACTTAGCAATTTTTTACAACACACCTTCATCTTCTGTTGTTTATTAGCAGCTCTTATTAAAACCTTTCTCATTTTAACATAGTCTGCTCTAAAGTTACCATGCTTCAAATGATTGAAAAAGTCCCCAAGTGGAGATGTGAAAAAAAAGGGTTCATGGTTAAAAAGCATTTTGATTGTTTTCTCCTTTTCTTCCTCGTCATTTTCAGGGAATGATGGCAATAAATTCAAAAGTTCCTCCTTATGTTTGTCTTCTAAGGAATCCCAGGTTTTCATGGAAAAGAGTTCTTTGAACACAGAATAGTCTTCACACAATCCTCGGGGCAGTTCTAATGTATCTCCAGAGACATGGATAGTTTCCATGACCTCCTCATCGCCCTCCGAACTCCCGCTCGACGAATCCGAAGAGCTGCTGCTCTCGTCACTATAGCTCTGATCACTTTCCATCTTCTCATCCATTCCGAAGCAAATAATATAAGCTTTCGGGCAGCAGTGATGCAATAGCTAGATGTTTCACTCGCTTCAATATATGTTTTCCGTCCAATTCATTGGATTTTCACGTTGTTTAGAACGCGTTGTTTACGAAAAACCCGAGGATTGGTATAATGAAGTCGAACAAAGAGCCATGAAGTTTTTTTAAACAGCCGTCAAGTCTTGTCTAAAATAAAATAGAGCGCACACGCCAAACCGCGATGTTTCATACATACTATGCGCCAGAACGGAACATTGCGACGAGAAAATAGCTTGACAATCAAGAACAGCGACATTTTGTCCGCAAAATGGAATTTAAAAATAAAACGGGGTTTGTCTTTGGACAAACTCCAATATTGTCTATACGTCAGGTCATTGACTTATGATTTAGGAAAGCACCATAGACAATTAATACTTTACATGGGTGTGGAATGTAGATTTTTTAGTCTACGTACAGATGACTAATCTTGGTAACCAATCAGATTCAAGGCGGGAATTCAGTATTTATCACAACAATTGCAGACATAACGAAGAGTAAGAATTTTGTGGAGATTATTTTAAAAAATCTACTGCACTGCACTTACGCAATATGCTCTTACTTGTCATTGTTGGCTTTGTCGTAAGAAATTATTTTATTAAGGGAATTGTGTTTAACTGCGCTTCTAGTTTTACCTAGTCCCAAACCAAGACTACTATGTACTCTTAGCAAGCATAGAGAGCATTGTTTGGTCAAAGTATTCAATGTTGATTTGACGAAACTTCCTATGGGTATTGGTTTTAGAATACCAAGATATGACTACGAGCCGTTGAGAGTGCCTTGTGAGAGTAAAAAATTAAAAGTAATATAAAACGATCGTCTTGTTAGTTAACATTTCCTTTATTCCTTGCTTAGTTTTAAGGACGTTCAGGCTTAAAATTATAAAATTATTTTAAGCACGAATGTTTTAGGATTATTTTACAAAACTATATTTTGTACTTTATTTATTTGAATTGACACTTTTACATTAGTTATTGAATTGACACTTTTACATTAGTATTCAAGGTAATAAACATTAGTGTAAATTGTCATGCTTATTCACCTAAAGCGGTGTAAGACTGATTTTTAACAAGGAATAACATATAAGTAAATCCGTATAGCCAATAAGATAAATGCTATTTTTTTGTTGGTTTTTACAAATTACTAGTTTTAACTACCAATATTACTATAAACATTGCATTAATAGTTGTTTAGTATTTTACAGTACGAGGTCAAACTGACAGACGTCGTCCCTATCAAATAGAAGCGTTGGTAATTTTATGGAATTTATTTAAATGAAATAGTGATAAAAATCACAATGAATACATAAATAGTAACTTAGCCCAAACATAATATACACATGCTTGTATATATTTTGAGGCCAAAAAATTGTACAGAACCAATATTATTAATCTCACTCGTTAATTGCGACTATACTAAATAATTTAACAAATTATACAAGCAAGTGATATTTTAAAAATATACTTTTACAAATGCAATTTGTATACTACATTTTTGATAATAATCACTTAATTTTATTAATATGCTCATGCTAAATATTTGGGTAAAATGGTAAGAAATACTGTGAAGAAAATGTGTGAAGAAATGAAAGCTGCGTGAATCAGTACGTCAGTAATGACCAAAAACAAGCATCGGCTCCCAAGTTGTGTCGAAAGATTTGACTTTTTGACGTAAATTATTCGTGTAGTAAATATGGCTGACGAACTCAATGTTGACAGTCTAATTCACAGACTTTTAGAAGGTAAAGTACAATTTGTTGTATTTATATGTGCGTTAAATAATTTTCCGAGTCTATAATTAATGTTTCATCACAATGGGTTCGCGCTCAGTATGCTCTTGTTGCGTAATTATCACTGAGTATGTAGGTATAGAAACGTCAAACTCATAAATAAATCGATTATCCTCAATTCTTATCTGATTTTACATTTGATGGGATCTTTATGTGATTCCTAGACGTCTATTTTGGTCTCGGGAGAAGAGTTTTCTTTGCAGTTAAAGAAGAAACATTATCCGTGAACAATATAGACGATCTCACTAGGACCAATGATGTCAGCTTTCGTAGCATGGAACACCGCCATAGGCCTATTGTTGTGTTTTATTCGCGTTTTGTATTGATTTACTTAACTTTAATATGTTTATTTTACTTTATTGTGCTGCTTTTTGATGGGTTACCACAGTGTACAGACAGCAGCAGGAAAACGCAAGGAGAAAAGGGAAATTGAAAGACATCTTTTCAGGAGAATGTATGGTTCCATACAGAATTCTTGCCAGAGTATTGAGCTAGATTGTTTATTTTCTTTTCCCTTAGTATTCAGTCCTGCCAAATAATTTGTGTTCATTGAAAATACATGTATACTTGGTTTTTAATTTAACCTTTTTACTTGTTTGATTCTTCATAGGTAGGAACTAAAAATAGCCACTGAAGTCTATACAAAGAAAGGCAAACAACTATGGAATGGGAGGGTCTTGCTGTGTATATTTTATATGTTTGAGTGTACAACACACATTGTGAAATTATGCTATTGAACATTTTCATGGAAATTCTTCTTGCACACTTGGAAACATTCCTTATGTAAACTATGCTACTATAAATATCAATTGTTTATTCTATACACCTATCTGAACATTTTTCATGGAATTATATTAAAGCATGTAAAATATTTCTTTTTCATCTTAAATTCATTTATTGTGTTATTTTGTGTCAAAATACCTTGTTTAAAGAATAACATTTTCTATAAAGTATTTGTAAAATTGTTTCATGTCATTTAGCATGATTAGATCTCTTAATTTTATATTGCGTGAATAGAGAGCTTGTTTTTTAAATTGAAAATTGTTCTTATGACAACACAACATCGCTTATTGTTTGTCATCATAAATATTCAAGAAATATTATTGCTTGAGCACATTTTGACACATTAAATTACTCAATGTTGCATATCATCTTGTGTGTGTGGTTCTATTGTAAAGATTGTATTGGCTTGAAAGATTTTATTAAAAGTTTACAAAATTGAAAATTGAAGAAAATAAAAGTGGTTTACCTGCCTTGCACATAAGTTTGTTGCCTTTATGCCCTGCCATGAATATGAGCCACATTGCATATATTTTCTAAAGCATTTGACATTTAATATTTTTGCTATTTGTTTTAATCACATTAAAATAAACACAGTTCGAGGATGCAGGCCCGGAAAGACAGTCCAGATGTCAGAATCAGAGGTCCGTGGCCTCTGCACCAAATCCAGGGAAATATTTCTACAGCAACCTATTTTGTTGGAATTGGAGGCGCCGCTTAAAATTTGTGGTAAACAGATTTTAAATTAGATTTTTGTTGCAATTGTTGTTGTTGTTAATTTATATTGATGAAAAAATGTGTGCACATATTCAAAATTGTTAAAAAAAATATATGGTGCATATAACATAAGAGTTTTGTGTTGATGGAATTGATTTTATATTATTAAATAAAGGTAATACAATGTTTCAATGCCTAAAAACAATAAGTATATATGATTTGTGAGCAAATAATAATTTAACACACTTCTCTTTAAAGAAATAGCCGCCAGCTATTTAAAATAATTTCAATGTGGTCATGAACCAGTTTAATGTTAGGTGTATGTATTCATTTAGCATAAGTTTAGTAATTTAGATTAAGTAGTGACTTATATGCATATTTGTAAGATGAATATTTTAGCATTATATATTTATATGGATCATGACTAAATTCTTTGCAGGTGATATTCATGGTCAGTACACAGATTTGTTACGTCTCTTTGAATATGGAGGATTTCCACCTGAAGCAAATTATCTATTTCTTGGTGACTATGTGGATCGCGGCAAGCAATCTTTAGAGACAATATGCCTTTTACTTGCATACAAAATCAAGTACCCAGAGAATTTCTTCTTACTCAGAGGCAATCACGAGTGTGCTAGCATTAATCGCATTTATGGTAAGTTAAAAGTATTTTTAATTAAATATTTCAATTGTATTGTAATGAGAAATAGATAATGATTATCCTCAAAAACAAGTCAGTAATATTATGCATTTGAATTATATTTGCTATGAATATAATTGTGCTTGTTTATGCTGTGTAATAAACCAGATATATAATTTTGTCATCAGGTTTCTATGATGAATGCAAACGTCGCTATAACATCAAGCTGTGGAAGACATTCACAGACTGTTTCAATTGCTTGCCTATAGCTGCTATTATTGATGAGAAGATTTTTTGCTGCCATGGTGGTCTCTCTCCAGATTTGCAAGGGATGGAGCAAATCAGAAGAATAATGAGACCAACTGATGTTCCCGATACAGGTAATCCATAGTTTAAAACAGTATTAAGTGTAGCTCATGGAAGTCATTGGGGGAGGCCTATGTCCAGCAGTGGACCACTAATGGCTGATATGATGATGATGATGATAAGTGTAGCTCTATAAACAAAGTGTTCACTTCTAAGGTATCTAGTCTTTTGAAAAATTCTGCACATCACTTGTTAAGCCTCCATACTTCACTGCAATATTTACAGCTAACATCTATCATACATTCTTTCCCAAAAAAATTACTTAAATTACGAGCCAATATTAAAATTAATTAAATGCATACATTTGACTGGCAACTTGTTCAAGTGCCAAATAATATCTTCCAAATTATTATGTCAACAATCTAGTGAGTTTTGTTTGTCTATTAAAAGCTATTCATTGATTGGGAGAGATATCTGGTTATCTTATGACAATAGTAAGTGGTGGCTTATGTCGTCATCACAGCATTATATTTTTTCATTGACTGACGTAATACCCTACACGAAATGTCTACATTTCCATACAGTACACCTATTTTTAGTATGATGCTTTGAAGTAAACGCTTATACATTTTATGTTCTGGCGTTAAACAGTTTTCAGATTTCACTGCATGTTTTACTGATTTTATTTTTAACCACGGCTTTTCGTATCCCTTGAAATAACTGCGGGTTGCAACGTCGAGATTAAAATAAAATTAGTAAAGCACACGTAAGATGAGAGATTGTGTAATTAAATGAGTTTGTATGGCAAAAATCCAAGACGACATGTAATGAAACGTAGTAACAGTTGCATACACGTCAAGAGCGACATCGCATTGTGTCGGTACGCTAGAGAACATGTAGGATATAATATGTACATCGCAGTCTTCTAGACCAGAAGTGCAATACTTTTTATCGTTAAAAATAAAAAAGGTCCATAAATCTTCATAAAAGGATTCTCAAATTCTATGCTCAGAATGACTCAAATTGAAAGTTATCGCAGGATTTCATGATTCACATTCTATATACGTACGCCCCACAACCAGTGCTGTAATAAAATCAGATTGAGGTCGATTTAAGAATGTCGAACGTCTTTAGGTAATTTTGATAGATTACATTCTCTTCTGCTCTATTGGTCCGCGTAATAAATTGGCGCACATAACCCAAATGTCTCTGGGTTCGATACCCAATCTGGGGAATATGTTTTAGTTTTTACCGTACGAAATCAAGAATAGTTTTATGATGTCCATTAAAAAGATAAATACTGTTATTACGTGAAATTATAACACAGCAGACGAAACGCATGTGTTGGAATGCACCTGTGTCTGTTTATCCCTTTGGGAATGTATGATTAATCATATACGACGCACGCGCTGATCGATGAGACGAGCTTCAAATGTTTATAACAGACGAAATTTTCCTTGCTAACATTCCCAATGTGTTATTTTGTTTATATTATAAACCATGGTTTTTTGAGCATTCTAAGTCTTCGGAATATGTTGGTGTTTTATTACAACAAAAAATGTTCAACAAAATTATTTATTTATTTATTCACTAATAAATAAAATTTCTTACAAAATCTTGCAGTCTGGTAGAAACAAAGACTAGTGGCTCCTACTCAGTTACGTAAAATATATCTTTGCCTACCAGAAAACACCTGCGAGGCTGTATTAAAAAGTGAATAATAAAATACAGTATCATTAGTATATGAACTACATTTGGGCACGGCCCTCCGATACAATTGAGAGGTAATAGGCATTAGTCCGCCACTGGCCTAGTGCGGGGTGGTGGACTACAAACCTAAGTAATTTCTAAGACCTTTTTGTGCAGATTCCTTTACGATATATTCACCGTTAGCTCACGTTTACATAAGTACCAAGCAGAAATGTTATGCATGTATATTTTATTTGCAGGTTTGCTTTGTGATCTGTTGTGGTCTGACCCTGACAAGGACGTGCAAGGCTGGGGCGAGAACGACCGCGGCGTGTCCTTCACGTTTGGACCCGACGTCGTCAGCAAATTCTTAAACAGACACGACTTGGATTTGATTTGTCGAGCTCACCAGGTCTGTGGCACAATCAAAACTAGCATTTTATGTTTATATAATTCCTTTTATTCTAAACTATAGTACAAATTTCCCTAGCTAGAATGTGTCATGATATCACATAATATAGTATGTAACATTTACTCAAGCCATAGTAAACTGACTGACTGTTAAAACATGTATGTTTTCACAGGTGGTAGAAGATGGGTACGAGTTCTTTGCAAAGCGACAACTTGTCACACTGTTTTCTGCTCCCAATTATTGCGGGGAATTTGACAATGCTGGCGGTATGATGTCCGTCGACGAAACACTCATGTGTTCTTTCCAGGTAAGTAAACAATTTCTTAAAAATATATTGATATAAAAATGATAAAGGTGTAATAGTAATAGCTTAATCAGATTGTGAATGCAGAATTTTAAGTAAACATGCCTTTTGCAGATACTAAAACCATCTGAGAAAAAGGCGAAATACCAGTACAACGGAATCAACAGCGGAAGGCCAGCCACGCCCCAGCGGTCACCACCTAAGAAGAAATAACTGACGTTTGGTATCCAGTGTGCTGCACAGTGAGAGGAATGCTACAAATAATTAATTATATCATGTATTATAATTATTATGTTAGTGTGGTCATTGGACAGAGCCGAATGTGTCGAGTAATGTTAAAATAATTTATCGATTTGCTTGTGCCTTCTTATTTTTAATTTTTATTATTGATGTGAGTGATATTAATTTATAAATTTAGTTCTACCGTCTCTGTGGGTTGAACAGACATGACGTATTCGGCGATGCCTCGGTGACTATTGCTTTTTCGATCCCTGATCTATGGCAGCCTTTTTACCGGTATCATACCTTGTTGAGTTATCATAACGTGTTGATGTTGTAGTAAATTGTTTCGTTGATTCTAAAGAGTTTGATGTGGCAAGCGATCTTAAAGATGCGGGCATTGGACACGAAAGCGTCGTTACATCTTCATGATATCTATTTATTAAGTTGTAGTGGATCGAAAGCACATTCGCTTTTATTCTGTAACTAATGTGCCTATAAACATAAATTATATATAGGTCTCGTAAGCGACTCTAATTGGTTACTTTGAAAATTCTAGTTGGATTGTATTAGGCGGAATTTATTGACATGCACCATCGTTCATAACTTTCCCGTCGTATTTAGTTTATTTCTAGTTAATGGTATTTATTTTATGGTCCCAATGTGGAAGCTGGCCTAAGACATGATATTAACCTTCACTTGGTCATAGCAATAAGTGTTCCTTATCAGTTCTAGGACTCAATTGCAATAATTCGTCGTGTTTAGGGAGTGACATATACTTGGTGAAATTTATGTTATTCTGCACTCAGTATTATTCCTACGAAGTAAGTAGACTTTTCAAAATTTGGCAACAAATTAACGTGATCTCCCTGCTGAGGCTTACTCCTTGCAGCTTAATACAGTCTGCTAAGTCTCAAAATGAATTTGTATAATTTTGGAAGTGTGGTAGAAACAGTGTAGTCCTCGCAACAATAGTGCAATTGCTATATTATTATATTATAAAATTATATGCAGATTTTGCATTGTACAATTTTATTTTTTAGCTATGTTAACAATGTCAAATGATTTTTCATTAATAAATATTACTATTTAAACTAAGAGGTTTATTTTTGTTTCATTTTCACATAGGTTTGCATTTACAGTATTGTAATTTCCTCTTAATGAAATTTTAACATTTTATGTATCTACTAAGATAAATAGCTATTTATATATTTACATGACATTTGTTCATCATACACTAATCGCTTTATTAAATTAATTGTTGATAGAAAATGTGTTTTATAATTAAATCTATGTTATTTTATAAACTGTATCATACTTAGCTAATACAATAGCAAAATTTAGAATATATTATCAGTATCACTTTACACTTTAAAAATCTATGCTCTATTTTCATCTAATGTTAGTTACACATGTGTTTGGAATTTAAGTTCAAAAATTATGAAAAATTTGTTGTATTGTTTTTTCTCAGGTGTGTACAATTTTTTCTGAAATATAAATTTTATTCAAATAATATTTTCATCAATTTATTTCACTTTTTTCCAATTCTTTGTCTGTCCAGCAAACATCTTCAACATCAAATTTCTCTACTCCCATAGTTTTAAGTAAATTTTCATGGTTTTCAAATTTATCATTCATTTTCATGATAAAATCTTCATTTTTCTTTTGGTATTTTTGAATGTCCATTTGCAGGGCTTTGAGATAACCTCGTTTGGCTGAAAGGATTTTCTTTAACCTTGATACTCTTGTCTCATATTCTTTTGCCAATGATTCCAGTAAAGCTTTTTGTTTTCTTAAATTTGCAGCATCACTGGCTTTTAACTGTGCCTTGACATCTCCAAGCTGGGGCCTCCTAAAAATGTTTTTATTTAATATGATTAATATGTTAATGATATTAAAATTTATTACATTAATTAGAATTATGACAAGCTTAGACTATATCTTGCTATAGTACAAATGGATTCACACAATGCCTCATCCATCTCTTAAAAAACCATAGAATGTTGTGACAAATTTACTATCCCATTTAGTTCAATCATAAATTAATAAACTTTGACACACATTATAATAATAGAATTAGTATTGTGTGTCAAGTTCAACTTCACATAAATTATATAAGGAATTGACTGACCTAAGATATATACCAATTTGTGCAGCTGCCAGTTTATTGGAAATATTAATGAAGCAAATACATACACATTTTATTTAATACTAAAATATACGTAAACATTCATACAACCTGGACACCTTACATTCACAATTTACATAAGTACCAATAATTTGTTTCACAATTGTATATTGAAATTTCTAAATTAGCTAAAATCAGGGATGCTAGAACAGATGCTATTGAGTATATACATATTAAATTGTTTAATAATACACTAAACATGCAGTCCATACTACTTAATTAAAAGTAGTAACTAGTAATATAAGTATAATAATAAATAGACAGAGTATGGATAATATAATAATGTCAATTATCTGTGTTAGAAAAGCTTATAAATTTTAAAGAAAGATTTTTAATACCATAATGTTGCACTTTCGTTGATTTCTGCATATTTCTCCTTCTGCTTTTCCAGTATTTCAATTTTTTCCGGCATGTTCTCATACTCCCACATAGAATTCAGTTCCTGTACCATTTCATCAAATATGCCTTGTTTTAGACAATTGAACATCGGAACCCATTTTACTCGTCTCAGTTTAGCTTTGGGAACAGTTTCTAGAAAGTCTTCATCTCTGAAATACCATGATATTGTTAGATTTGATCATAATAACCTGTACCTGAAATATGCATTACAGTTACTTACTTAACAATGTTAACTATGTTTCCAAATTCTTTTAGTATAACAAAATTGTCAAAAGTGATTTCTGTGGTAGTTTGATTTACATCTTCTGCACAATCTTCCATGTTTTCACCCATTTTTTCTTACAACTTTGGTTGCGACTTGCGACTAGCACTAAGTAATCCAAACGAAAACAAAAACAAATTGTTCGAAATTGAACGTCAACGGTCATCATTCACGATTAACCATAGACAATAATATTTATTTTCATAGGTTGTATCTTTAGTATCAGAGCCATCTAGTGACACCGTTTTTGTTTTTTTTTCCTACACTACAGATGTCGCTACTTGGTAGATTTTTTACTTGGTGCAAATAGAAATAAATTACAAGATTGTTATCTAGATTTTCTTTGCCTTACCTACTCTAAATTAGCAGCCCTATATAACCTGGTAAAAAATGGTACTTGTTTCTCACAAACATTTCCTCCGTCAAGAACAATTTATTTTAATAAAAAAATATATTTTTGACTTTTTCGTGGCATCAATTGTTTTCCTCGGCATCGAGCTAACTATTATTGGATCTAGTAGGAATTCCTCGGTATTCTCCATGCCCGAAAAATGGCAATAGACTTGCCATCTATTACGTTAGACTTAAATTGCACCCACTGTCTTTCCCTTCGGGAATCAAAGTGAGTAAGTATGCATGGCAAATGAAATTTAGTATAGTAAAATTCTAAGTTTACATACGCAGCTGCCGTAAACAATGCGCTTAGACTGTTATAAAATATATTGAGAACCTGGATCTGTACTGCAAGTCTGTTTAACAGTGAGATTGTCCGGCTGTCGGTGTGCTTCCCACGTAGTAAGGGCGCATTGGAGTTAAATCTTTGAGTAATTGATACCTCTGTCGATCTCCAGCGTGGACATACATTATTATGTAGGTAAGTATATTATATCTGGTAGGTACACATAAATGGATATGCTCCAACACTATTGGGTTATCTACTCTATTATACAGTAGCAGAAAACATATTTTCTATCTGTCTTTTTTATTTTGATCCCACACCACAGAATTGTATTCAATAATGCTGTGTACATAGGCATAAAACAATAACTTTAAGGCAGTAACATTTTGTAAATTTGTTGAAGATTTTATAATTGTAAAACCAAGTGCTTTATTTGATTTATACATTTGTCGAGAGTCTATACAAATGTTGTGCTAGTCAGTTATTATGTATAATGATATTCAGCACTGAATAATAGGCTGAATCTATTGAGGCGATTTACGTATAACGCTAGGTGGTCCTCTAAAACCTTAGTATTTATCTTTCTCTCATACAAAATAAGGAAAAACTACTTTTTACAGTAACATTCCAACAACACTGTTGTTGTATTTACATCTATCCTTACAGGAGACGATCTTAATTAAAAGGTAAATTTTTTTAATAAAACTCGTATTATGTTTTTTTAGATTTTATTGATTTTTTTACTTTTTGGAATAAATAAAAAATATTTAAAGGTAATAAAAACAAAACTTTTGTAACAAGTTCATTTCCGTGGCAGTGACTATGTTATTACAGTCTTTGAGATCTTGCGTGAAAATCATTTTAATGGTTTTTAATTTTTATTTCATTTTAATCAATTAAATTTATCATTTTAGGTTATTGATTAACATAGTCAAAGTTATAACAGAAAAGTTTATAAAATATTGTGTTTAATTAAATGTTGTAAATAACTTAAAATAAATAGGGTTCGATGTCCGGCCCTTAGAAAGCAGCGGCTGAAAAAAAAACAATTTATGATAAAATTATATTGTTATTTGTTTGTTGATTTATGTTCTCTGTGTGTTCCTAATATGTGCATGGTATATAATTTGTTGTGCTAATAAAGAACCATGCACGTGTCCTCATTGCTAATATGCTCAAAAACTGCTCCTGAAATAATCTGTCATAATATTGTTTAATTTTTATGCCAATCATATCATCTTTAAATATAAACAGAAAATGTGTCTAATTCCGTCTAAACAGGTATTATGAAAAAAATATTTAAAATATTCGCCGTTCTTGCGAGATTATTTTGTAATGGAATAGATACGATGTTTTGCTATGCTAAAGTTGATTAAAAGTTACCAACAGTGATGAAATAAACTCCTTAATGCTGTAAATGTGTTGATTATCCATTACATGTAAATTATTTCTTTATAAAAGTAAAGAAGATTTGAAAGTATGTCAGAACTGTATATGAGACTGTGGGGTGTATTTATTGGGTGTGTTTATGTCACTCGTGTTGTTATGTAGCTTACGGTAAATATAATAATATCTATAGCGTAGTGCATTTGGTGTCTTTCGTGCGAAATCAAGTTAAAAAATGCGCATGGACGTTATAATGTGATAATAGATGCCTTTGTTTTTAGACAACACATGACGATCTAGATTCTAGATTGATAGTAGTAATGTTCAACGATAAAAACGTTGAAATAACTGTATGGAAGTAAATGGTATATAAATAAATGCGATACACAGATGAGCGATTGTTGATAAATGTAAAACTTGCGCTGAAATAAATAAATTGCGTGAAGAATCAAAGCGTTACAGAGAGTAAATAAAAAAAACATGAACTATACATTTTTATTGAGAATGTTTGATGTATCAAAATGGCGAAAGAAAAATAAGTTGCAATATCTATATCTTCAGATGCTACTACTAGAAATTGTGCAAACTTTATGCTCAACTAATGACAATGCCGTGACATGACGTGATCTGTGAAGACTGACTACAAGATACACATATAAAGGAATAAACTTTCACGAACAAGGATTTCTATCTAAAACATTCGGGAAACTGTAATAACCAGATACCTGCTGACGTTTGAATTTAAAGACTACGAATGAACGGTAAAGTCTTGCTTATATCGCCGACGGTGAGTGCGTCTGCCACCATTAAATCTGCCGTAACCAGAAATGAAACGTAAACAACGGTTATAAGTCTTCCATCCTTAGATATTGCATTGTTAGATTTTTAATTTATGTTCATAAACCGTGCCGATGATAGAGCAGTTTAAAGGCCATTTTTACAGCTGACACCAATAAAGCTGTATGGCATATGTACAGCGTTCCACTAACCTAACGGCCTGATCGGATGTTTATCCCAGAGGAAGGTGCGTTTGACTGGCGACAGGTACGAGTCACGGATGTAGGAGGGGCTGCGGTCCCATCTGGCGAGGGGCTTCAGCTCCGGCCAGTCGTACCAGAAGGGGTCCCGAGTGATCGCCGAGATCGGTAGAGAAGGGCTCGGGTTGAAAATGTCAGCCCAAGGCCTGCGTCGCAGACCGCCCAGGTTGTACAGCGGCGCACCTATACCACAACTATTTGTTTAGTTTCGGGACAACAGACTCTCGTTCCCGTTTGTACTTCGTCAACGCCCACACAGTAACAAACTTTAAACTCAAGCTGTTGTGTTTAGCCACGGTCTCATTGGTTATTCTCACTCAAATTATTTTATGTAGTAGAGAGCCCTACAGAGTCTCTAAGACGGCTGCACATATTTGGTGCGTTAACTTAAATGATAGAAATATCTGTGACATCGGTTTCGAAAGTACGATTAATTGGAGAATATCTCTGTTGGGCTCCGGATAAATAATTAGAATTGTGTTAACAATTAGAGGTTAAATTATATCAAACAATGTACTTCAAACTATTTAAAGTTTTATTAAAATTATATCTCGGTAAAATCTAAATTATGATGTTCTTATATTTTGAGTAAGTGTAATGCTAGTTGATGAGATATGTTAGTGGGATGCATCTTAAAACTGTAATATGGTTTAATGAAAAAGAACACATACACTCGTTTTGGTGATGCATTTTTTGTACACAGTTATTTACAAATACCTAGAACAGGAAAGGTTTCGTGAATAGAGAGACGTCCCAATTTCTTATTCACTTGAAAAGGTTTACTGAAAAAACATAAAGGGATAGGTTACGGTAACTAAGGATCTTTACTATCACTCAAAGAAGGTGGTACTTTAGCTGGGGTTCCTAAGATTGTTGATAGATTCGGTTGAAAAAGAAGGACGTGACGAAGACAGTGGGTGTAGGGGTCTGTTGCCCTTACCGTCGGCATCGAAAGCGACCTCGCAATCGCGCGGCGGGCTTATTCTCGGCTTTACAGGCGTCGGGGACTTCCCTCGGAGAGAGCGGTCAAAACCTGCCCATTTTTCAGCCTCAGCAAAAAATGGATCCCTTTTGAACACGTCCGATACTCTCGCCGGCCACGATCCTTCACGGCAAGTCTCACAGTCAATACCAATCTCAAATGTGTGTCGAGGTCTTGTTATATTTGCACCGAATTGCTCAACGTCAACCGAATTTAGTGACAGAGGCAGTTACTGCTACGCGCGAACCAATATTATCATATTATCATCTTCAAGAGTGTAGTGTTCTTATGACAGATTTACATCGGAGAATATTCCGAAATGAAAGTCAGCTTGCTCATATTTACAATGCGGACCATGCACGTGAACTGGTTCCAGGTAATAAAATAGTCAAAGGAGTTCGTAATGAAAAAGTTTTGAATATTCGTAAAACTTAATCATTGCGAATTCCCTTCAAAGCAGTGCAGGTAATATAAAAAATTCCGCAACGAAATTTTAAGAAAGGTACTAAACTACTAAATCAAAACACGAATTGATCTTTTTATGTTTTAATAAAAAATATATCGTATGTGAAGTGTTAGTTAAAGTTTTAAACTTTGTACTATTCAACAAAATTATAAAAATTATGATTTACCTATATCTACACATGTAACAAGTTTAAACATAGGACTTTATTTGTCGCAGATATGTTTTGCTAAAATTAACAATAAAGTAAAAAATAGTTTGACTATTAAAACCAATAGTAAACGAAATATATTTTTGAATTTAATACAATAATTTTGAATTTTTCAAACTTAAACAGCAACAACATAATTGATAATAGTGCATACTAAACATAAATTGCAATCTTACTATAATACGACAGATATTCTGATTTGTTTTCATAAATAATTTTTCAAGATTGTATTTACGGCATTATGACTGTCTCGGACTAAATCCTGTCACTCATAATCAGATTCAATTGATTGAATTTAAAAGGTGCAGGGCGTCCTTAAAGATGTGATCTAATCCATGTGATTTGCTATGTCCGGTATTTTTAATATTAAATGCCAATAAAAAAAAAACAAGGCAAAACTGAAAATTCCGTATGTAGCTTATAACATGGATCAGAAAACATAAGTTCGGCCAGCATGTCATTTGCACAAACGATCAGTCTTTTTGAGACACGTACAAAGACTACATTAAGGGGTTCATGCAAACAACAGGTCGACGAACTCCGCTTATCCTAGCTTAGCCTAAATGTGATCGTGCAAAGAGACTTTAGAATTTACCTGTTCCCCAGTGGGGCTTGTTGTCAGGTTCATACTCAATGCCTTTAAGACTCTTGGGTGCCAGGGAGTCGGTGATGGGGGCGTTGAGGTCGGTGATGGGGTATGCCCGGTCCTTCAGGTAGAGACCGTAACGGGAAGGATACAGCCGGTCAATGGCGGCCAGTCTGTCGAGATGGTCTTGCCACGCCTTGTGAGCGTCGAAGGGGTCAACGCCTCGTCGCACGCGTCTCGGTACGTGGTAAACTGTTGTGAGTAACCATACATTTATATACAAACAAACAAAACAAATAAACAACACACACCGAAACTCCACATACTGAACATCACCTACATAATACAGTTCGTCAACATTATTGTATTTCACAAATTAAGTTAACTCATTCAATTCGTTGAAGGTACCTTGCGTGTGTAATAATAATTGAAAACACAGTTGAAAAGTAACATCCTTCCAATAGGACTTTAATAAGAAAAAGATAGAAAATGTATAAAAAAACTTCACAATATGCTCGTGAAATAAAATTAATTCTAATTCAAATGTTTACTGTATAAATGTATCACAAAATTCGCACGAAGTGCAATATGTTAGTATACGTTATTAGTTTGCAAAGAAAAGCTTCATAATTCATTTGTTGACAGAAAAATATGTGTCATGAGATAAGAAAGCTGATCGTAGAACTCACCTCTTCATCACTTCCCCAGCAAGACTTGTAGAATACAAGATTATCATGAATCAGTTTAGTCATTTACAGTATGCATCAGGGGTAATGAAATAACAAATGCATTACCTGACAAATGCTAGAAGATCGGCGAACGGAATATAAACAGTGACGTCGATGTAACATCCATGGATATACATGTGTGAAGTGATGATATGTATAAGAGGTGATTTCTATCAAGTGGCGCATGCGATTATTAGCATAAATGATAAACTGTACAAGCAACATGTAATGTGAACGAATGTGACTGATGTTGAACAAAAATGATTACAAACTATGTACATACATCGATTTCTACTAAATGAATCTAGAACAATTATTGCTGATTACCTCAGTGTAATACGAATGCCTACGTGTACCTATTTAGTACATGGAAAATATTGGACACACATTTGTAAACAATGATTCTTCCTTATACGAACACAATATTAAAGTTTAGTCTGTGTGTGTGATCCCATGTATGTTAGATCGAACGGTCAAAATTTTGATCAAATGCAGCTGTTATATGAAAGTACCAATCTTCGAGCTTATGACAGGCTATGTCTCAGTACATAGTTTTAAATATTTATTATTTATAAAACTTTAATACAAACTTTACATATATTACATAATATCATTCGTTTTGGTGGTGTATAACTAAAATATTATTGAAAGTGTACAGCTGCGTAAATTCTAGCTTTTATTCGACCATGGAATTTGCAATGGCATAATTCTTACAGACTGTATCTAGAATTAAGGTGTAATAATGTATAGGACTACAGTATATTATAAAACAATTGTAAAAGATTCGAAAACAAAATTAAATACAGCCATTTACCCCATTAAGCCCTTTCTGCCGAAACAATCAAGAATTGTATAGATCTAGGATAATAAACTAGACCTAAGATTGTTTACTACTTTTAGTAACAAAGCGCTAAGCTGCTGCAGCATCTTTTCTATTGTGTTACATTTGTTTAATATCTACAATATTTATATATTCGTGCCAGTAGATATTTACAAGATGATAAGATTCATTCTGATCTTGTTTTATAGCAGGATTGAATATAATACAAAGCTCATAACCCAAGTTCATAATTTAATGTGCTAAATTCAAACAGTCAAAGGTTATTGTATAGCGATTGCCAAATTAAAATTTGTCTTCGAATGAGTGATGTTGTGCTCTTGCCAATCAATTAATGACTCGTTCAGTATGCTCAACGTCCAAAAGTTTGTTTACTTCTTTATAATTACTGATCTGCTGTTCGATCCAATATATCGAAGTCAGTGAGAGATTGGCGAGATTATTAGTGTAGGCGTTGTAAGGTTTTGTTTATTTACTTACTTGGCCTGTACCAATCGAGAGAGCGAGGGTAGTTGTGGGCATAGATGGGGCGTGGGGAGTATCCGTAGATCTCGCGGTGGACTGGCAGGTAGCGGTAGCCGGGGACGGTGATCCTCTCAGCGGCGGCAATGGGATCGTCGTAGATAGACTTGGAGTAGGGGTAGGTGGACAGGAGTTCGGGGAAAACGCTGCGGCGTGTGGGCCTGTACCTCTCCTCTGCTCTGATGTCTTCCGATCCTAAAGTACCGATGATGAATTAAAGATAAGATAGTATAGCTTGGCTAGCTAATAATAAATGCGTACGATGTACCGCTTATTTACAAAACTTACTAATAAAATTATAAAAGAAAATATTTCAATGTGATCTTTTCAATAGATTTCATTCTCTGTACATTAAAAAAAGAATGTTGATTTCTCACCTTTTAGAGAACGCACGAAGGATTGCCAAAATCTGGCTTTCTTCGATGGCGTCTCATTTCTGCCAATCATTTCTAAATGAGTTTTAAACATTTTGGCAGTTTATGTCGAGCTCGTATTCTGTAACAAAAGTAACATTGCACTTTATGATCGTGAATAGAAATTAAGCAATGTTAATGGCAGCACATGTTGTCAGCACAGCCCGTTAACCTTGGGTTTGTCGATACATATACTCTAAAGCTGTGTCCAGGTGACATAATTGAGTACAATAGTGTGCTCGTTCCTCGTAAATAGAACAATGACGTATGCAGAGTTAGCAGCACAGCCGCAAATAGCCGCCACGGCGCTGGCTGCGTGTCGAATGGCCGAGGACTTGGACACTCGCCAATCCCACTGGTAACGGTGAGAAATTTGAAAACGGTCGATTTTACTAATGTCTACTAGTTCTTCAGTTATTTTAGAGTTTTTGCCGACCTTGTTAGTACTTAGATGTTTAGTGAGCCGTGAAATTATTATATAATTATCTACTTATAATATCATAAATACAAAGAGTTTCCAGCTGAGTAGGACAAAAAGCAGCTAATTTTATTGTGACAGTAAGCTTCAAGCTTGCATGTATATTTTTTAATTTGTTAAACGACCAAAAGTTTGAATCAGAAAAGTAAATTTTTGATAATGACTCCACAGTGGACTATTTAATATACCTAAATCCCAAACTGTTTTTAAGTGTGTTTATTTTACAGTTATTCGTAAAGATTCCATACGTTTACATTGGATATGACGCAACACGGTAGTCGATATCCAATGTTTGAATTTTCAGATGGGCTGATGATTTGCGTCAGCAGTATATTTAGACAGAAAACCATTCAACAGACTTGCATCAAATACCGGCGCCTGGGCCGATAAAGCTATTTAGAAAGCAATTGAATTTGTACGAAACCTATACATTGGTAATCCTCCTTCCATTGAGATACATCCAAGCAGACATTAGAAGGAATTACAGAGTCTATTGAATAAACATAGCATCAATCACTACGTTCTTATATGAGTTATGTGAAATAATAAAGATCGAATGATGCTACTGATTTACAGTTAATGTGCAAAGAAGATATAAAGCTTTGATTCCGTGCAATACTTTGAAGGTACCGTACAGTACCATACAGGATCCGTCAAATTTCTGCATCATTTTGTATTAAAACAAAGCTAGCAAAAAACTATCAAGAAAAAAAATGACAATAAAAACAATTTTTTTGGTACATTATTTCTTTTGTTTTTATCGATATGTAGAATTATTTATGCTTTTTTAAAATAAATAAACGAGAATAGTTTAATAATTTTCAAAATTATGTTAAATTTGTACTAAATGCAAAAAGTGCAGTTAAAAAAAATTAAATTACGATTTAAATTATATACTTAAATTATTTTTTGATATTCTTACAAAATTTATGTAAATCAGGTCAACATTCAAGGTCAATGTCAGACTTTATATATATTTGATACAAAATGCCATCGTACCGCACGCAGAAGTTATTTCAAGAATCGAAGGTCGAATACTCGAAGAAAGTAGAATTCACAAGTAAAAAAAAACTAGTTAGTTGTGAAACGGATACAAAAATATACGAAGGCGCGTCGATTTAGCGGGATTGCAAATTTGGCTCGCGTTGAGTGCTGCCGAAAATAGGCGCGCGGGCGG
This sequence comes from Cephonodes hylas, assembly GCA_030295005.1. Lineage (NCBI taxonomy): Eukaryota > Metazoa > Arthropoda > Insecta > Lepidoptera > Sphingidae > Cephonodes > Cephonodes hylas. The sequence goes on along the minus strand of AP025374.1, from coordinate 6,610,280 downwards.
GCGGATCGAATTCACAGCATTCCCGGATCCCAAGCATTGCCGACAACAGGTGGGCTGGCGACGACAACCCGCGCATCAAACCAGCCTACCACGCATTCTATGCAAATAAAGTGGGTTCCACAAGATACGATTCAATACTAAATACACAACACATTAGAAAGAAACAGATTTGCTGTGAAATACGGCATAAGAAAGTAAAGAATATATTACGAATAAAATGTAGAAGTAAACCATATCATCAGTGTTACGAATTACCAGATAATAATATAAACAGTTTGAAATTATTATAGATCGATTGAATCTTCAGCTTAATACTATGTAAATGACAACTTGGTTTGTTAATTGAATTCGAAGAAGCTTTATCACTTTTACTGACGAAAAGTTATCACCACGAACAATCGACTGCTACCCTGCCTAATAATATGAACCTCAAAAAATTTTGTCACTAGAAATTAGCCAATAATGAATATTAAATTACAACGATGTTCCGTAAAGCTTCATTCTCTAATTGATTTCCTTGCATAATTTTCTCGTCTATCACTAAAAGGGAAAAACTTACGTTTGAGCTGAACCAATGTTACCCGCTTATCTCGACTAATGAGCGACGAGAGTGCAAGCTGAACTTCAGGCGAACGGTAGCGACATACAATTGCGCAACTGTAGAGCGAGACGACAAGCACTGGTCGGTGTTAACGCGCGAAGGGCGAACAACCTCAGACGGGCACACTGTTGGCACAGCCCTTACAAACTTAGCGTTAGAGCACTGGGCAGTATCTTACCGATTAAATAATGGTCGTTAAATAAATAGGTTGTGTGGTTTCGTTGACGAGCCGACGTCGAGTGTCGGACCGGGGCGGGCGCGCACTGGTCGCGGGCGGCAGCGCTCCGGGCGCCTTCCACCGCCCTCCACCGCCCCCCACCGACCGCCGCCGACCCGACACACCCGCCGCCCGCCCAAACTATTCAATCAACTTTTTATTTTGCTCATGTTTTACTACTTTACGTTGTTACCCAAACCGGATTTAAGCTTCATATATTGATTACGCATGAGAGCGTATTCAGACATAGTGATTGCTTATTTAGTATATTAATAATAAACATCAACATCGCAATAACGGCGGTGATTCCTGACGTTTTTATTTCATTTTTACGATAATTACATCGCATCGTCTTAAAAGGCATTCCACGACGAAAGCTTATTACATCATTACGGGATTTCGTTTCTTTGGTTAAAGTTGCAAAAGCTTTTATCTCATAGTTCTTACGTTGAGTGATATGAGAGACTGAACTACGAGCTGAATGTTCGAGGCAAATTAGAGACGGTACATAAAACCGCTGAAACAGAGGTGCACTGAAATAGCGCGGTATCTTTACCTGAGCTTATCCAAGTTCGCCGGTGATTCAACGGCCACCTAGTCGCTAGATTCCACGCCGGTGACTGGCATTTGTTTACATATAAATTTACATTTAATATCTATATAGGATGTATTACGCTTGCGCTTATAATAACCTTACAAATGAAAGGAAAATTAGGACAAATTCAGCATTGCTCATGACGGTATTTATTTCCAAAACAGTAAATTTCCTGATGCAATGAAATAATTAGTACCGTCATCCTGAAGCGCGAAGCGGTCCCATAGATACTGGATCTCTCCATCTGTACTCCACAGCCCATAATACTCAGTTTATGTTACATCTATTAGTACTTTTTCTGTTTCTGAATCTGCTGACAATCGTACTACGGTTCACATAATTTAGCCAAATGAGGCTGTCGTTGATCTAAAGACTACTATTTTTAATCACCCTTATACTGCTAGCCTACTCAAATAATTTTCAATTGAGGTACATACATAAATGATTTGGTATGTGCTAAAGTTTTAAATAGCGTTATAACAATTTGCATATAGTTTTATCCCTTAATTATACCAATTTCAGTTACAACTCCTAGAAGTTCTTATCTTTTTTTATGTACAGTGTACACCTTAACAATTAAATATTGATTATGATTTCTTTCGTAGTCCTAATTCATCAGCATTTTGATTAGCACGAACTGCTAGTTCTTTCTCAGTTCTCACTTACATCAATCAATCAGCCTATCGCCGTCCACTGCTGAACGTAGGCCTCCCCAAGAAAGCGCCAACCATCCGGGTATTGAGTACATACTTACATACATACATACACTTACATACTTTACCTTAATCAGATTGAACTGTTCAATTTTTTTATAATGGTGCAACCATTCTAGAAGAGAGTCATGCTTAATAGAAGTTTCTGTTACTGTTAGTTGTTTAACCGATATTATACAATATGAGATTTTAAAAACCACCTGAAAGCTTAAAGCACTTTTAAAGCCATGCTGATAATATTGAATATTTATAAGCTTTTCTTTTTATAATAAAAGCATAACATTAAAATCGTAAACTTCCAGAACGGAATAAACATACTTATCCTGTCTTCGCATCAAAGTGCAACGTAATTGCGAGTGGGCATGTACTCTATAACCTTGTTACAGCTCTGAATAAATTTTGAAAGTGACACTTCAAGTTCAGAAGCTTACTATGTAGTTTTATATTTAAATGCACCATCATTCAAAGTCACCGTAATAAATCTGAAAATACGCATGTGATCACAGCGAAACGATAATTTATAAGCGGTAAAAGTATAATAAATATTTTTTAGGTTTGAGAACACACATATTAAAAGTAAAGGAATGTTGTGATGAATTAGACGCAATTTTTCACCAGACTACCCCGGTTAAGAAAAAAGCCAGAGGTTGCCATATTAAATAAAACCTCTTTCAATAAAACTGCCGATCTCTACCGATCAAGCTTTTACCCTATTGCGTAGTTTTCATTCAATTTAAATAGTGATCAGTCTTTGTGCGATGCCAGTCTAGTTTACTATCTTATCACTATGCCGTAAAGCAATATCTTCGGTAAAGTGGTGGTACTTTTATCACCGCAGTCTAGCCTGACTCTCCAAGTCTACGTCTTCGCTGTACAACAAACAAGCTAGATAAAAGCTGAAGAACTGACTGTATAATACTAACAGTTTAGTTCACTAATCCTTGAAATCTGTAATGAAGTTTAACATAGCTTTTTATCCATTGCATTTAAGCTTATTTCTGTATCAGTGAAAGAAATGACAAGGTCGGCGCCATCGAATACGTTTGGCCTCGATGTTAGGTATTTAGAACGAATTTTTAAATGTCACTTTCTTCAACAATCGTAGCAAATGTAAGTCTAGTTTCCGATGTTATTCTATATTACTTATGAACTATATTACTTAAATAAATCTAGCGGTACTTAAGAATAGCAAGTATAGTAGAGAATCACTCACAGATATCGGGATGATATTAACTTGGTTCACAAGATATACTTATAAAGTTCGATCAATCGTTTTGTATAGATAACAAAAAGGTTAGATTGACGTGAAGCAACTTCAATTCGTTAAATAAAGTTAACGTAACACTAACAATTAATAGGAGCTGCTTTTTTGCTAAAATCTTTATTACATTCATGTAACGAAATATATTTTTATAAAGTTTCTAAGGAAATAACTAAATAATGAAAAAACCTAAATAATTTACATTGACATTCATTCAACAAAGGGTGTCACTTGCATACACAAATTTTTAAATACAAGGAATTACGACTGCAAAATAGGTGCAGATTCATTAAATACTTCAAATAAACGTCGCCATTCAGGAATCTGCTTCCAAAGTTATTTGTTTGTTTACTAACACACATAAACATTCGCTGGAGCCGAAATTTCCGATTCATTCATTCGACGTAGAAGAGACGTTTGTTGATCGAACATTCACCATTTATAATCCATGTCATCACCGTATTTACATGTTTACATTGTACAAGTCTACCTATTTAAGTATTGGTGATGTCTGTCCGAATTACGTCACGCGTCCCACGTGCATTACCCTGAAAATCACGTTTTATCGAAATTTGGCCCGTATTCAACAGCTTTATAAATATCTCAACTATAAACAGTTGAAGAATACCGACTAAAATGTCTTCCGATGTATCGATCCTATTCTTTTGTTGTCTACCATTCATTTTTAACGATAAAAAGTATTTGGATTTTTTTATTATACATAAACTCTTATTATTTTAATAACGCTTACAGTAAACACTTGAAAGCGTGGCCTGGTATGAATCGTTCTCTTCGATAAATAGTTAGTATTAATTTCTGTTTTCTTTATGATAAAGCACAAATTTAGAAATAATGGAAAAAAAAACATTTCAATAGGTAGTACTACCATTTGTCTAAAAATACTTTGGCATGTTTATCAATATAATTATCTTTGAGGACATTTGCACGTGTAGATGTTATTGCTATTAGAAAGAAACGTGACATATTGACAGTGACATAGTTTGTTTATTATTAATTACGTTTATTATTAGCTTTAACACAGACGGTTCGAGAGCCAAAAGTGTACATTACACTCTGTTGCCATTAGCACCTCATTATTCACTGTACTTTGACCATTAAATCCCTTCATTTATAACGTAGCACGATAATCGTTTCGTATGTGCAGAAAAGTTGTTATTTTCACGTGTTTTATATAAGGGTAATAAATAGATAATAAAATGGAAATTAATGGCGCATAATTTTGTATTGTGTGGGCGGTATTAGCCAGCGTAGAAAATACTGCTTATGTTTCGGGTAAAGTCCAACACTGTGATTGCTTTAGCAATTTTAAAAACTAATTTAAATATTTTACTGTTAAATTAGTTTAAAAAAATAAAAATAATGCAGTGTTATCTTTACCCATACTGGGTTCAACCGTTGCATATTATGGTAAGTAAAGCTACATACATATGCTACGACCAAGTTGGCATATGATGTGAATGACAGTTTGCCTCGCTAAATATTGTTGTGACGTAATAACTACGGTGTTGTAATAGGGTCTTGGATGAGACTATGAAAAACCTCCAATATCTTCTTGTGAAAATACGGTGACATAAATACGATTTGTATAGATGATAGACTAAAATTTCAAACTGATGGGCGAACAAGTCATTCTTCAACTCATCACGGCTAATGTCATCATTAATCATATTTAAAGTGAGATGCAAGAGATGACCCATATAATTAATATATTTGAGTCATCAACAACACTTCATTTTAAAATTGTAGTAGAATTTTTAAATACATTATATATGTAGTTGTAGGTATTCCTCGATGACAACAATCATATTTTGAAATAAGTATCATTTTGTCTTTTGTGTACAAGTTTGTACCATAAACGGTTTTATCTCAGCTGTTTTGTTCACTTGTTTTTGCTCTGCCAGGAAACATTTGATGCTTATATTCGTATGAACAGCAAATATTGGAAACTTTAACCACAACATATTAAAGACAGCTGTTAAAGGTATTTTAAGTCCTTGTTTATAGATAACATAAAATGTAGGACGATACTACTTTGGCACCAAACCGCTGTTTCCCAGAACAACTGTAAAATAGTGATATTGTTATACGTTAATTACTTGAATCATTTGCTAACCTACAACGGAGGCAGTAAAACATTCGGTATTAAATTTCATTCAATATCATTTTACTCTTTATTTTTCTTTTAAATACATATTAAATAAATTAACGGTTAAAAAAAATTTAAAAGCAAGCTTTTATTATGCACAAAAAAATTAAAAAATAAATTAAGACATTCATAAAATTCGTAGTTTTTTAAACTTTACAAGTAACAACCTACAAAAGTATACAGTTTAACTGTTCGATACGATTAGTGTCATCAGTAGAAGTATGATACATACACATATATTATATATAAACAGTATATTAATATTCTTAAATGATCTAAAAACTTGTCGTGGCCGAGGTCTATGCGTTAAAGTAATTGCGCGACAAGCTTTTAAATCACTTTTAAATTCTTAAATAAATTAATTAACGCTTCGCTAAACGAATCTACGTTTTGGTAGTAGATTATTGAAAAGATCGTAAGAAAGAGTAGATTTGGATACAGACCAAATATTTTTTTATGTTTAGTGCATAATGCATTTAATAATATAAACGTCAGATGGGGAGCTTCTAAATCATGTATTAAACGATGACACATTCAAAAGTTGGCGTGTAAATATTACTAATATAAATAGCTGGATATTAATTATTATAATTTACATATCATACGCATGCATTTTCATTTGCACAATTCAGAATTTTGCGTCGTACTGCACGTAACTTACGGTACTACAAAGGTCGCTTCGTGGTTGTTTCGTAGCTCCAACAAAGCGAGAGTTTAGTGTTGCAGTAAAATTATTAATGGTACATTTGATAATTTACTAGAGAGATATTCGGAAAAGACATATACAGTATTAGAAAAGTGTAAGAATCCTATTCATTGAATTGAAGGAATGATGTCTCTCTTCATTAGATATGATTGCCGTACATATGGATTTGTAGAAAACTTTTCGCTATGGCATAACATTCTTGATTTATTTTTTCATTTATGGCCAATATTAAAGAGAGTAGGAGAGTCTTAGATGTGTAAAGGATTTTAAGGTAATAGAAAAGTGTTAAAGACGTTTAAAATTTTCTTCGTTGTAGTTTTTGCTGCTTAGAAAATTAGATTGAAAATGTGACGTTCACTTTTATTTTAGTCATTTGCGTAATGTTATAATGACATAGTGAAGCGGAATGTTCACTATTATTACTGAAAGTCATCAAGATACATTGTTTACACGACATGTCTGCGGTTTACGATCAATAAAAGTCGTACAAAAGCTCCGTTGACGAATAAATCATTGATGTTATGCGGAAACGTGCCCGTTTTAATGCAAGTAATAAGACAAGGTAAAATAGATGGTAAACAATTAAAATATGCTCAAATTAATATTTCAAAATTCATTTTCTTAAGAATAAACACACTCGGTCGTCCCACAAAAATTTATTTATTATGGCTCGTCAAAAATTGTTTATAACAATAAATTATATCTATAAATATGAAAAAGAGAACAACTAAACTCAATGCAACAACCACTTACGGCTACACACGGCATGCACAACGAAATCAGTTACTTTAAAATCCCAGAGACAAACGTGACTCCTTAAAAAAAACTTTTTTTAATACTAAAGAGTATTAAAAAATAATTAACACTTAAGAGTAATGAAAAAGACTATAAGTAGTCTAATAGTGACTAAACCTTAAGACTACGACAACAATTATTATAAGGTGTTTTTAACATTAACTAGTTCAGAAAATCGTTGTACAGTTCTGTGGGCACTCATGAAGTTTATCAGAGAAAGGTACTTTAAACATTACAAGGTGAATCAAGCGTGATTTGCGATAACGTCACATTAACGTATGGGGAAATTTCCTGCCGATTATCTAAACATTACATACAATAATACCTATATTGAATACAACTCACCTTTCAGAGCAACATATTTATGCAATTCTCTTAATTTTTACTTACATATAATAAGTCCAACTTATACAAATGTAACTATTAAAAATTAAATTTCCCTCCAAGCGCGTCGAAATTACTACTACTTCATTCTTTTTTTTTTGAACCCATTTTTATTTAATAAAAGAATTTATTATATGCCAGCATTCATCTTATTCTGTTTCCAAATATTTTGTTTTTTTTTTTTTATTTCACAGAGTTTACAATTGACAGCAGTCCAAATCTATTTCTTTTTATTTTGAATTCTCTTTTATTAATATTAGTTCAAATGAAATAATTTAAAGAAAACACATTATTGTTTTAAACTAACAGTACAAAACACTAAACACATACATATGTCTCTAGACTGTTTTGATAAGCGTTGGAGTCTGTTAAACAAGCAGTCAGCGAAGGAGTCCTATCTTCCCGTGTATTAGCTCATATTGAGTTATAAATCAATAGTGTGGAGCCTACAAATATGTCATACCTTATTCAATTAGGTGCATGATCACTTAGTCGCTTGGGTCTGTACTCAAGGAATAATCATTGACATGCTGTAAATATTTCAATGATTGAAAAAAGCTAAAGATTAATCCGACGAAAATGCTAATAATGTAGTATCGTACATTTTAAAGACGTACTCACCTTGCATTTGACCTAAAATGTGGATTATTTAGTAATCATTAATATATTTGAGGCATTATGCTGCTTCGAACTCTGGTACTTATCAGAGCACGTCAGATCCTTTTAATCGTTCCATTCAATCTTTGACGTATGTGTATGTATTCAAGTGGGTTATCCAAAGATTTTGAATTTCTTCAGAATGATGCATATTGCTAAATTTATCCATGCGTATTACTTAAATATAGTGTGAATTAGGCATATTACACATGCACCGTATAATTTAATGTTATTTGATGTGCATGTATATGTAGTTGTTCCAAGGAACGTAGTAATTATTATGCAGAATGAAATGTATACTTTAGAAAAGATTATATTTTCTACCTCAAGCAAATGTTTTCGTTTTAAGTATTTATATAACACTAGCTTTTGCCCGCGACTCCGTCCGCGTAGACTCTAGGGTTAAGTGCAAAGAGACTTTTGCATTTATAACATGTTTATCCCACGGGATTATATTTTCCAGGATAAAATTATCCCATGTTAATTCTGTGAACCCTACGTACCTCTATACCAAAAATCATTCAAATCGGTTTGGTAGATCCAGAAATACCCATTCCCACGGGAATACTACATTTTCCGGGATAAAAAGTATCCTATGTCCTTTCCTGATGTATAAGCTATATTATTGCAAAGTTTCATTAAAATCCATTCAGTAGTTTTTACGTGAAAGCGTAACAGACAGACAGACAGACAGAGTTAATTTCGCATTTATAATATTAGTATGGATTAGATAGATAATAACCTATCTAATATCATCTACTCGGCTGAGGATACGGACACTTAAAGTATACTTATCACAGCTGCTGGTTAAAAGATACAAAAGGAGCTCTATATGAAGAATTATTATTAGCCTACAGCAGACCCAGTTATAAAAAAATGAGCCACAACCCTATCGTTGTTTTGAAACAGTTTTCAATTTGTTTTTCTAACAGTGGTGTTACTTAATTATAATTTAAACCAATTTAGACCAAAGTCCTGATTTCAAAATAACTGAATCGGATGTTAAGGGCGGTGTTAAGATAAAAAGCTTGTTAAGTTGTCTAAAAGAAGGCTATTATTTCCACTTGCTTCACTATATGTTAATATATATTATTAATGTCATAGCCCGAGCAGTTGGACACATTGTACTCCTATTTAGATTGCAAGAGTAAAAACGTGACTTAAGAAGTAGGTATAGGTACAACAATCCTCTATTCTCGATCAGACTTCGCACATTTATCCACGGAACCTACGAGGCAGTCAACGCTGTATTCATAATGTAAAAAATGACAATTAATATTTATTTTTGTCTCCGTTGAAGGCACAACAAGTCCATTAATAAAAAAGATCAATGGAATTGCTTTGCGGTGTAACTTCCACATGTTGGCAGAATGTTCCGTGGATAGGAATAGCGGTGACGATCGCGATATCTCAAAGTAGATTCACGACATCGTAATTTACGTGGTGGTTAAGGTTAAAGCCAACACTTACTGAGTACAAAGTGCGAACAGCGTCATTACTTGCCGTTGAATAATAGGCATTTCATAGCCAACTTCCATGTTGCGTCCATAAATCGACCGATTGGACATTTCGATACGACGCCACGCGCACACATGTATATAAATACTAGCTGCTGCACCCAATTTCATGGAAGAGAGTTTAAAATGATTTTACAGCTTGACTGATAGTCACTTCTAATAAGAAACAGCCTCAAATATGTTCCTATTAAGCTCTATCAACTCGAGAAAACGTCTATAGCAATTTTGGTGCTATGAACGCAAACAGACCAAAAATTACACGCCAATGCTCCTTTTCTTCTATAAACACTATAAATACTTTATAGTTGATAAAAAATTTCAATTCACATACATATTAGGTTCTAATAATAAGCTCGTCGTGTTCTTTTTAAAGATTTTAAAAGTAAGAAGTAGACGAATTAAGACGTTTAAATACTCAATTGAAAAACTATAGGATGAAAAGGTTTTATATAATCTATACCATTAACTTACAAAAACGTAGTAACCAAATTCCTGTTCTTTCTATACAAATTAAATACCTACTTAATTTTAATGTGACTGATTGATTCCTACTCTTGATAAAATACAGTTCCTACACTTCGTTACGTTTATTAAGTATTCTTTATATATGGTTTAAACGGCTACACTGTTATCCATCATCTGCAACTATATGTTCTGATTATTTTTTATTCCAAATATATTTATATTGTTTATAAACAATACCATAAAATAAACATGGATCACCAACTTATCTAAGGGTCACAGCAAACAGCCCGATCGCTATTTTTAAGAACAACTTCATTGTTACTAAATATAGCCATCGGTAGTTTGATAAAGAAAGCTGTTGTTTACGTAGCCAGATTGAATAATTTCATGTTTTATTACAAAATAAAGCTAACAACAGCGCGTCTGTTTATCCGTCGTGTGACGCGAGTGTCGATATGCGTGGGCCGGCGTACACACGGTGGAGAGCACCTCATAAGACCATCCTAACGTGATCTGCCCTGTCTCTTATCATACCTTATAAAACAGGCTACACAGGGGGCGAGTGAAGGGAAAATAAGGGTCTCGTTATGATGGATGTGTATTTGTAATATAATATGGCCTGACCTTGCTACGAATAGTGCCCGCCTACGTTTAAACTATGTGATGCGGGTTTGTTATATGCTCTACTATATTTTTATACTTATCATAATTCCTCGCATATTTGTATATGTAAATAATTTACCTAATTAAGTGGTATAGAATATAAACAAAGCATATTATTTGATCAAATCATTGTGTCGAATGGAAAGAGGTTGTCTCTTTCTCTAGTGGACACTTTTAACATTCGGGAGCAGAGCGATCACTATGCCTTGACAATATAAAGAAAAAACTTTTTTAAGTCAGCTAAATTAGATTGAAGCAGTGATGGCCTCGAGGTTTAGGCGCGCGATTGAGAATCTCGGCGGTCGCGGGTTCGATCCCCAGGCAAACACCTCTGACTTTTCGAAGTTATGTGTGTATTCACATTGAATTATCACTTGCTTTAACGGTGAAGGAAAACATCGTGATGAAACCTGCACGCCTAAAAGTTCTTAGGAATTTCTGAGGAATAGGTGTGTAGTCCGCCTACCCGCACTAGGCCAGCGTGGTGAACTATGGCCTAAACCCTCTCAATGGTAGAGGAGACCCGTGCTCAGTAGTGGACGTATATGGGTTGATGAAGAAGAAGAAGAAATTAGATTGAATCTGACATATTTTTCTAGTAAGTCATAAATGTAACGTTTTAATTAAATACAATTATTGCGACTACAATTTCAATTTGAAATTGGAATGTCTAGTAAATGTTTTTGTTATGTTGTCGGAACTATCCGCGAACCGTGTGAAACAATTTAGTCTGAAAGTCGACAGACTGACGCGTGTTATTTGTCAGAACCAACGTAATATTAGCTGAATGTTTATGATATCAGAAACATCTAACCTAAAAATTGATGGGGTGATTAAATAGAATTTCTATTTTATAAAGATAAAAAAATAGAAGATCTCTAAATATAATAAAATTAAAATAACGCATTCCTGAAGTAACTACGAAATAATTTCGTCAATGTAAAGGAAATAATTTGTGATCTATAAAATCGATTGCGCATGTGTGAAAAGTGTTATAAATTTAGTTTAATAGCGATGAAGCTACGCCGTAGTAAAATGTACGATACGAATCGGTGGAATAAACGGAAACTATCATTGCTTCCCAACGAATTCATCAGTCGAATCGTTTATACTTTTTCTTCGGTGAGGGACGTTAGAGCCTAAATTTGCTGATAGTGGGATATTCGTATCCGTGTGATATGGCGATCACCTATATGTCATTGAAAGTATATAACGGGGATAGTGTGAAACCCAAAAATAATTCTTGCAATCCCTTTACTTGTATTTTACATCAACTATGCTATTGATCAGCTTTTCTATCATTCAAGGACATATATAAATGTTCCTATTCGTCGGGGTAAATTATTGTTCAGACTTTCACGTCTATTTTATAGTAAATATGTTAACTATAAAATAAAAACATGAGTTTCAATTAAAACCCCATGCGTTGTACATTTTTCCCACATAGTTGATGAAAAGTCAATGATAAAAATAAAAATGATTTATTTTTTTACACAAACAAATGTGGTATAAATAGAAAAAATATACGAGTTCTTTCATTTTAACGATCCCGGGAAACGATGATTAATCATCATTGTATAAATAAAGTGAAAAAGAGTTATGTTTTCAAAACTTTGAATATGCTGCGATTAAAAATATACATTACGGCTGAAATGGTCCCGAGGCTAAGTTAGCTTCTAAGGCTAGAAATGTTGTGTGATAGATACCAACTGGGATCAATACTTGCACGGGCTGAAAGTACTTGTTGGAATAATGATAGTGAAATTGTTAATGAAACATTGTAGTGTAATCAGTAAACAAGTATTACAGTCAAGTTACCTACACTACACTGTCTTGTTGGATTTATATCTAACCAATGAGGCCATTGGCAGATTTTGATACATAATTGTCAGCCCATATATGTCCCACATATGGGCACGGGCCTCTACAACAAGGAGTGTTTAGATTTTAGATCACCAAGCTAGCCTAGTGCGGGCTTGCGGACTTCAGTCGAAAGGAAGAGTACACTCATAGTTCGTAAATCTATGCAATAAAATCTGTGGTCTGGGCGTATGATATTCTCTGACGTATGGTATGAGCGCAATGGTGTGACTGTACCTACACATGTTGCATGCGAATGATTCAAGTATAAAATTAGTTTTCACTCACCCAAAGCTGTTTTTGCGTCCTAACAAGGACACCTTTGCATTCTACAGCGTAATGCATTGCATATGTTGAAGCGTATTAATGTTCACGTGATTGAGCTAAGAGGGCGTGAAGTTAGTATACCATGATCCATGGCTAAAAAGCTGTGGAGAACTATATGTATTATGTGTGTGTGTAACCGTTTAAGATATTGTTATTTTTTTAATTACCATTAATTCATTTTTGCACATTTTTTTTTACGGCATTATTTTTGTATATATAGTAACGGGTGACAGGAAAGCTTATTGTACCATTTCTTTTTTATTTCAGATGTTTCATCGGTAAAGGTGCAGGAGGAGTAACAATTACATGCACCTGTAATGCTGCACGTAGGCTCATCCGAGACAGTTAAACATGCCCAGTTCAAGTATTAGGTCTGTTCCACCGGCCGTCACGACTGTCGGCAAATATCGCAAGCTCATTTTATCGTTAGCGGTAGTCTTAGCTGAAGAGTTGTGGCCTGTGGGTATGATAGGACAAGTGGTAAGTGGCAAGTTGGAATAGAAAACAATTATTAATTAACATTTTTTTTTATTATGTAAACATCAGTGTAATTTTGAGATCAGTCGAAAGATTATGTCTAAAGATCATACTTCTTCAAAGAAGCTACAAAAAGACATATAAACAAGCTTACATCCACCTATATCCAGTGAAGACTGAAAGCAACAAATTATCAAAACATATTTGCTTCCGCAATCTCCATTAACCGTCCGGTCAATGACCGGGTACCCGGGTATCCATTTTAACTTTTCAGATAGAATTTAATAACTTTTTCTTAAAAAAATTACAAAACCGTCTGGATCCTCAAAATTTAAGTAGTTTTAAACCCAATTCTTGTTAAACGTTATTATAATTAATTATATAATAATAGTAATTAACTACCAAACTTGATACCTCCTTCGTTCAATAACCAGGCACCCGGGTACCCACTGAAAGTATTACGCATGAACGTCGGTAATACTCACTAAAGAATCTAATTGTTTAAAGTATTTTGCTAATTTGAAAATAAATAAAAAATTATATAGGTAGTTTATATTTTTTTTTTATTTAAATATATATATTTTTATTAGCAATTGCAAAAATAGTAAGTAAAAAGCACATAATTTCCGTCATATTTTATTAGTATAATTTTCTTTATTATTTATTTATTTATATTGTATACTTTTTATAATGATACACTGCTACACGGAAATAAAAGTAAATTTAATCATGACGTTCATTCCAACCCATGTTCATCACAAATTAGGTTTTTACATACTGAACATATTTTTCTAGTTTTCGCGACGTTTTTTTTTAGTTGTCTTAAAAATACTGGGATCTTGATTATTTACTTGTTATCATTTGCGCATATGGATTGAAAGCTCGGCCAGGAAAATATTCAATCACCGCTTTCGTTTAGAAATGCCTCAAAATTTGAGGATTCTTCGAACAATTTATAACGAAAGGAGTACGCAGTTGTTTGCCCAATAGCCGATAAAATAATCGTCGCTCATGCCATTTTTAACAGGCATTTATGATTTTCATTATACAGAAGATATGGTGAAAGTCAGGCGACATCGAGAATATTAAAGAGGTATGCTAGAGTCCATCTGTGCGTTGTGGTATATCTACCAAGCATTTTCTCCACAGTGTCCACTCCAGCTTTTGACCAGTCAAAAAATTCAATAATTGCGGGTTGTTTCTTTGCACCAATACTAATTTTTGCTACTTGATGTATTAATGATAATATAATTAGTGCCTTTTTGGCACATAACTGCACATAGTTATGTTTTTTATGAAAATTAAACACAGTCGATAATGGCCTCTCGCGTTTTCGATTAAGCTATTGCTGGTGGAATAAATGTCTTATTTTATTTCAAAACGCTGAGAATCGTCAAGTATCACGATTGTAAACATTTTACCAATGGAAGAGTAAGAAAATAATTATCCAATAATAATGGTATCCACTAGTAATGTTCCTTCTTGATTCTTGATACGGAGCCACCAAGACTGAAAATTTTCACCAACGTTCTTTTCACGTTACATATTTATCAATATTTATATACCTTTTTTCACTTTTACAACAGATTTTTAACGTGATTGGCAATGAGTTAAGGTACTACCGACATATAACGTCTGTTCACTGGGGTTCTAAAATTATTGTTTCAGCTGAAGGGCCGACTAGTCCCAAATAGGTCCCTGAAAGGTCTAAAACCTTCTATAGGGTCTATAAACCGCGTATAGTACCCATAGTTATTTCATATGCCACGTAGATAGCTTACTAATAACTTTTCTACCGTCACATTATATGCGGGTACCCGGGTACCCGGTTATTGAACGAATGCTGAAAGTTTGGTCATTGACCGGAAGGTTAATCTGCTAATGCAAGATCGTTGTTCGTACCGACCGCTCTCCACAAATCATTCCTTTAGTATGTGAAGTCTACTTATGCGACACCACAGACACAGAGTAACTCCCAATAAACAAATTGATAAGCTTACCAAAGTAAATTACGTTTCTCTTGCTCAAAGCGAATATTTTCTTGCAAAATTTTATTTGAATTGTAAATATTACGATTATTTTTCTACGCACTTATCAGTGAATTTATAGTTGTGATGTAATATAAAGATTTAGACTTTACTCGCTAATTGTATTTGTGTCAAAAATCTAGTTAGATAGCTTATATGTAGTTAAATTTAGGTAGGTTTTAACGCCTTAATAAATTTCTCATAAATAATAACGATATTATATAAATTATTTTAGTTTATATTAATAAACACGTTATGAAAATTTTATTGCCGATGAATTTCGTAAATGATTCATACTCAGCAAGCGGGTAAATTGGGTCGAAACGCGTTTAGCCGCTGTTGACCATGGCCTGAACGTTCTCAAGTGTTTTGCAGCTACCGAGGACGTTATCTGTTCGATATTTATTGCTGCAAAATCGCTTGTAGAGATTTATGCGCAATATTAATTGAAAGCGTATTTACATTGGAAAAATTTGCTCTTAACTGCATCCTGATATTGTAGATATAATCGAGTTGCAAAGATTGAATTCGATAATATGAAGTTTGCTATTTTAAATTGTCAGTCTTATCCTTTTTCTACTTGCTTTTCGCTTTGTTACTAGTTTTATTCATGAAAGGTGTCGACTATTATAATACTTCCAGACACATTTTGGATCACATGACTGTCGACAAGAAAAAAGGTCGCAAAACTTAAGCACTTTGAACAACAAATAATTGCGAGCTTGTCGAATCAGAGATCAATTGCGAACAACAAATAAATCTCTTTAAGAGAACGAATAAAAAACCCCTCAAGGAAATACCAGACGTCCCCTTACCAGTTGACAGCTCGAGACTTTTTGAAGAAGCAACCGGAAACACGTCAGTGGATCGGACAGTTGTAGATGGCGCCACAATAGGAAAGTTGCGCATTCCCTCGCGAGAGACGCGGGCGCTCCGCTACTTCCGGCCGGGAGATTTTCGCATAGAAATGGCAACATTACACATTGTTACACAAAACTTTTCTAGCGTAATGCCCTCTACTACGCGTGTACTTCAGTGACGTAATTTTTCAGCCACTTCCTCTTTCACAAGTTCGATAAATACAAATGTTATTCCATGTCCTTTTGCGAGCTATTGATAGTTTGCAACTCATGAATTTATCTAGGTAAGTAGTTAGAAATTCAGTATGCAATAGTAATAGAGTATTATCGCCTTAAAAGAGTACGGAATTTGGAAGGTTTGCTCGACTAAGTTGCTGTCACTGTCGCACAAAAATTTTCGTGAGTAAGAATAATAAATGTACCATAATGCTTGCAACTCTGTACAAAATATTTTTTAATCAATTACCGTATCTATTTAAATTTGCTTTGACTATACCAGAAAATTTAAAGAGCATTGGTGTTGGCAAACTGACAAACTATAAAATTACTCAAATGTCTCGTGTAAAGGAAGTGCAATTCACTCAACGTAAGCATTAGAGCTTTCTAGACTCAAAGATAAAACAAACGTTTAGACAGTCTCTCTGTGGCAATACTGAATATAAGAAGTATTGAACTATTTAGAAATGCCAAGAAAAGATCTTACTGCTGTATATAACCTATGTTTGTCGCGTATGGTTACATTGTTTTATTAATTAGCACAATCTGAAAATAGTTTCAATAAAATATGAATCTGTGCTACGTGCCACCAGTTTAAATCTTTTTTTTTGTGTGTGTGTTGTCAAGGGGAAAACTGATTCTGGCTTTACATTCCTTCGGCGCTGGGAGAGGCGGGCAAGAAGCGTATACCAGGGTCACCGGCTTTTTAGCTCGACTAGTATAAATTCCAACTTGTCAGAGCTTTTTAGACATTCTTATGCACTCCTCTGGCCTCCATGCTTACTTTCGTAACAATCTCAGATTGCACGACACATATCTGTGCTGCTAACTCGACTTTTGCATGTTCCTTAGTACCTGTGCAATACAACTGAATGCTCCTATACACATAACCAAATATACAAACATGATGTGCTCGTACAAACAGTAGGACGAAGAGCATACAAGGTGTGGCTGTATGTGGGGTATAGCCGACGTCACACGCACCGTTCGCCGATAGTCCCCGTTCTCACGTGTGTGTTAGACTTATTTGTTACGGTAATGGATCATTTAATTGCTTTCACTAAGGTCAATATTGTTCGACGCGTATGATGTGCTCCAATAAGGTTTGATACCTATTGTTTAGGTTGGTGATTTGTGTGACGTCATTAAATCAGGTAATTATGAAACGATATAAAATTTGTTATTATCTATGTCTTGGGCAGAACAACAACAACGAGATATTTTAGTCTAATTTTTTTTAATAAAACTTATAATAATTATTGAGGACATTTGAGTTTCATAATGAGCGTTTATGTTCTGTGTTTAATGTCTGACTTTAAATGCACATCGCCACACCTTCCTGTCACCACATTTTTGTCCCGGGACTTATTTTAAATTACAGTCATCCGCAAAGTGATCGTCGTTCAATAATGCATTTACTGCACGAAACCATGTTCCAGATAATTATTAAACAACATTAACGCAATAGATAAAACAATCAAAACTTTCACACCAGTTCCAAAATGTAAGGACATTTAAAATTACTTTTTACTATTATAGCTACTATACCCATGCAGTAAAGGTTAAAAAAGGTTGAGTTTTATATAGAGATATGACATTCTGGTGTTGGGTAAAGAGATGTCAATAGTTGTAGGGTGCAATTGAAAGATGGCGCGGCACGTGTGTTGCTCGTGTCGGAAGCAACGTCCGGAAGCGCGGGAACGCCGCCCTCGCCCGCCAAAACAATACCATCGTGTAAATTGAAATAAATTGATGCACTCACATTGTTTGCTTCTACAATGACTTTCACGGATCATCATCGAAGATGTTTTAAGTGCACCAAACAAAACACGATCGCTTTAATAGACGTTTGGTAAACAAAGCGCTTAGACTGGGCTGTGTGGGCTTGCGTTTTATACGTTTTGTTTTCAGCATTTTTTTTTACAATATCAAGATGGTTTTGCTGAGAGATGTCAGAAGTTAATAACTAGGCATTTACTTGGCAGGGCCATTAAAAGGGCATTAGCGTTTGCACCATCCGGAACATAAACTATATTCGTATGTTTTCATTGGCACAGTAATGTAAACCATTCTAATAGATAATTATGATATATGATAATATGATTATATTACTAATTGTTACGTATTACTGAGCATGTAGAGTATATACGAGAAAGAGAATGAAGGTAATTTTTGTCAATTTTACTGTTGAAATACATTTACAATGAATAAATATGCAATAACAAAGATATTTTCATCATCATCCATCCATATACATAGGTACGTGACACTGCTGGGCACGGGCCGCCTGCATAACTGCCAAGGTTTAGGCATTATTCCACCTAGCTGGTCTAGTGGTGGTTGGCGGACTAAACACCTAAGAAAATTCCTAAGAACTTTTTCACTATTATTACTTCTATGTAATTTTATGTAATCTAAATCTATGTAAAAAGTCAGTGGTGACTGGTGTAAGCCTGATGTTTGAACCCGCGACCCGCGAGATTCTCGATTGAGTACAAAAACCTAATAAAAATTGGTAATTTTTTATCAATTTCGATGCCACTTAATAATTTTTTTTACATGAAAATTCTCTAAAAACTTTCAAGTACATTGTATATACACTTTCGACCAGGGTGACAGGCTATATACGACTAAACTGCTGAGAAATTCTACAACCCCATAAACATTGGTGTACATTATACGTTGAAACTTATCTAGGTATTTCATTATTTTGCTTTCATTAATTCACAAAACTATTATTTAAATATGTTTATTTTATCAATTATCACTGGCAGCCCCCAAAAAACATAAAATAAACAGTAATTAAAAAGTCCCACGGGTGTCGTGGATCGTTCAGACCCACGGGAGGGCCGGGGTGTCCGATTCCCGCGCCCTCTGTGACTCGTCGCGCTAATTACGCAATCAGTTCTCACAATTATCCGTGACACCACCACCCACACCTCACCCTCGATGCGTATCTACTGTAATTACCGGCACAACGCTGAATTCATCATTCATTCAATCTTTAGATCATATTGGCGTAATATTTTGGACAATTCGTTCTACATTAGATTTTATGTATGGTGGTTGTTAGAAAGTCTTACAAGAGCAATTAACCTTCGTCTTTAGAAACTGGCTACGCATTAGTCTAACACGGTACTACATTTTGCCTATTAGTGACCTATAAATGTGTAGACTTGCTTCGAAATCCAACTGTTGAGGCTCAGGCCACTAAGAATAAAAGAAATTATGAATGCCGAGTCATCTAAAAAAGTGCTAATAATGAACTGCCACCCTAAAGGTATTGCGAAATAATGGCTACTAAGAGGATAAAATAATTAAATAAAACAACTAACCATAAGCTAAAATAACCTCACCGTAACGGAATACAAATCAGCATCCTCCCTACAATTATCTTTTTAAAAATGCAATACTTATTTTCCTCTTTAAATGAAAAGAAGGGTAAAGTCAAAATAATGCAGATTTTATAATGATTTTCGCGATTTTTTTCAGAATATTAATCCAGTGCGACTTCGCATTTAGAGATGACAAATGCGAGCCGGAAACGATCCATTTTGGCGGGAAACGGTACGCAGGAAGTTGATTCGCAGACCGCGAATGTTGTCGGCGCCACTGTAGCACATCGACTGGCCGGGTTACCATTCTTATTCAATTTGTTTATGCTTATAGAAAAAATTATGAACCTAATTTTGTCCAGTATTATATTAGTCCTTTGGCCCAATGACATGTCAGTGTTATTTAAAGAATGCAATGCGTGATACCTACGATAAATTGTTTGGACGAAAAAATTGTCATTTTGAAATATTTTCATAGTCTTTGTCCTATCATGCCTCTGGTGTGTGTACACAGAATATAAATATTTAATACATATAAGCAAATACATTATTATATGTACAGATAAGCAAAAATATCTATTTGCATTCTGTATCTGATAATGCACTTTGCGTAACCTTCTAGAATAGCCTACTGTGACTCACCTTAATATAAAGATTTCATAAACGTTCGTAATTACATGTAAATTTCCATTTGCGGCATCGTGTTCACTTTTTCCAATGACTGAAAATAAATGCGATATATTTCGCAAGATTACTATACATAAATTTACCTAATTACATAGATCCATCTTCTTTTTACTTCATTTATTATCGTAACAGAATTGGATTTATTTGATGAGACATTCATGGCACCTCAATCAATTCGACAGACTAATTATTTTTATTCTTAACGTTATTCTGAGAGGCTAAATGGCAGAATGAGCCAGACGTCATCAGGCGGACGCGGGTTCAATTACTAGTGCAAAAGTAAACGAGACTAGTTTTTAAAACGTAGTTTTTAAGACTATACCAAGCACTAGTAATTTAGATGGTAGATTAAGGATTAAAACAATTCAGTTTTACAACTTACAGATATTTTTTCAAATTACACATTTTTATATCTTAATGCGCGATCATGTGTGTGAGTTTTTAGTTTTCACTTAAATTCAAATTTTAAAATCGTAATTGGCCTGCAATCTTTCAAAGACTATAAAATTAAACACCAAAATACATAAACCGCATAAAAATGTTACAGCTGCCGGTAAAACCCGCCTACCGATCCATCTGCCTGTATAAATATTAAATAACGTTTTGAAGATCACATAATGTGAATTATACAATCGTATTTACAATAGGAGGTGCGTTGCGAATCTATCTAAAGGAGCATCGGAACAGGGGTCGCGTGTGTGCCAGGTGGTAAAAGTCATTGGTGATGACAAATTATCATTGTATTTTTGAGAAGCCGGATTTTACTACAATAGATAAAAGTGGCGACACTTTTTATCATAACCCTAGTTGACTTTTATGTGTGTCATAAAAAAACTAGATTTTGTTTAGTACGGTACGGTAGTATTCTTTATTCAATCAAATTAGTAATCGACAGAATTATTTTGTAGCGACGAGGGCATTTCCTTTAAAAAGACGTGTTCATCATCATTATCATCATCAAGAGAGACAAGCAGAGTTTTCAGAACTCGTGCCTAAACCTCGAGGTCAACACGGTCGAGGATAAGTATATCAAAAGACCCATTTTTTTATAAATATACAACCTGGAAATTGATACTTTAATTTTATAGTTTAAGTAGACATCACATATTTTAGAAATTTTGGTAGAGATTCTGTTTTGATAAAAACAATGAAGATATAAAACAATTATAAAAAATCAAACGAAAGTTTAGATTTCTAAGCCTTGAAATAGTAGGTAAGTACGATTGAGAATTTAGCATTTTCTCAAACATGCTATCACTAGCTTTCCTTCACATCATTACAAATTCAAGCATTGAATATATTGAGCTTTAAATTACATATCAAGTTCCCAGCTCGATAGTACAATCCTTAACAATGAATAGCCAATCGATCGTCATTTGTTACCACGAACCAGCAATCTATCTTCCAGAACTGAGCAGTATTTACGGCGGTGGTAAAGATCCCTCAGTGTTGAAGTAAGACGTAATTACCTCGCAGGAAAACTATTAGATTCCCGTAAGTGTTGGTGTTAGCTGACGGAGCGACGTCGGCAAAGCAACCTATTCTATTTAGCGTGTTACTTACGAACAATTAACGTCGCACCGCGGTCGATCTGATAACGTTCTTTGATAGCTTAATTGACCCTTTGTGTGTTATAAATACACATTATTTCTTTGTGTTTTTTTCTGTTGCACACTAAAAAAAGTATTTATATGTTTTATTTTGAATCTAAAGCGATCGACTCTCTCGATCTGATTAAACTTACACACAATTATAAGAATTATATTTTATACAATAATTTTGAAACACTATTATATACGTAAATACGACACTATCAATTATATTTAACATTAATACAAAGAATTCATAGATAGATGAAAAGTTTTTAATATCAAGTTTGCTACGATATCTCTTTATAAGGTGTGGTTGCTTAATACAAGTACAATACCGGAATAATAAAAAGCAAACAGAATGAATTTACTAACATATTCCTACCGAAAATGAATCACACTGAGTTGTTTTCTCTTTGGATTATTCTATTGACTGAATAAATTTAAAGCAACTGTACTTTAACAAAATATAGTAAGAAAAACTAGGTGTACAGGAAACACCAGAAATGTGTGAAAATATTTATACTGTTTGTATTTATTTTGCCGTTATTGTCGACATCATTCCACACCACACTAGTTTTCCGTAAAAGTGAACACAAGCCGGTTGTGTTCTCAATTTAAATCTTTAAAAAAATATTTGAATAAATCCTCGGTGCTATTTTCACTCACACTTTGTTCCACTAATTCAGATTGTCGTGTTTAACCCTTTCAGACCTGAATTCTTTTATTTTCGGTAATCAATCTGAAAAAAATGCCTGCAACTAGGCTAATGTAAATAGATCTAAGGAAAAATAAACAAAAAAATCCTAATTACAAGCTTTTCAAGAAAAATAGCTTTTTCTTTTTGTGTACAAGTGTACACATCGGTCCAACGTAATGAATATATTAGTGTTAAAGGATGTTTATCTTTAATGATAAACATTTATTTTACCACTTTTTATTGGGAAATACGAAGCAATATGAAATAACATATATAAATAATAGTATTCTGTTTATAAAAATTAACAAAAAATGGCTTTTTCTTTGGGTAGATTTAACAAATTGCACCTTAATCAGTCCAAATTAAAACTAAAATCAAAGGCATCAATATTGCATCCTATGCATGAAATGCTAGGAAACAGTTCTTATCCTTAGTTAGGCATAAGTGAACCTTGCATTTTATGCATTTAATTTGGGTTCTACCCTTGCATCCCGTCGTTTTCCACCATGTTTTCCGATGAGGGGCTTGGGCGCTCATCGTGTGCAGGAAAATGTCCAAAACCATCTCGAGTTATTTTAGCTTTAGAATTACCTGGTATTGCTGGATTATCAACTAGATGTAAATTGTTACGCAGCTCAAAAAATTGGTCCCTTGCCATGTTTTTAGTGAACAAGGGAATGCTGATATTTGTTTCCCAATACATTTTCAAACACGGGTACCCAAATATTCCAGTGGCCAAATGAGAGCAAAGAATATTTCTATTTCCTTGGCAGTAGTAGGTTTAAGCCTTACTTTATTGGAATATGTAGCGTATAAGTTTGTAATTTCAGCCATAACCTGAAATAATTGCATAAACAGGCACGTATCTTTTTTTAATAATCTGCTGGCCTTTCAACTCTGGGATCAATAGCAATGGGTGGAAACCAAGCTAATGAAGTTGTGTTTACTATTTCCTTGTGTCTCCACCTAATACTATGCTTTGGCGTAATGTTCTGTAAAAGCGTATCTTCAGAGGCGGAAGGCACTTCTGGTAAAAAGTTATCACTCATTTCGACCCACGATGACCCAGTGTCTCCATCATCATCATCATCCAAAACTGGGGGGAATATTTCTCGTTGGTTCCGGCTGATGACATCTGCTCCCTTTTGGACAACTGGATTCGGATTCGGACGTCATCAGAAGATAATTCTACATCAGAAAGGCAACCTTCTTTTAGTGCTCTAATAGCGTCGCACGAAAACATAATAATTACATAATTTTAATTTTTTATCTGAAAATAACATTAACATAATTCGTAAAATCAAAAGCAAAAAGTTTCACCATTCAATAACAATTATAATTTATTTTAATAATACCTACGATGTGCAACAACAAATAAGAAATACATCGTATGCGCCTGATGTGTACATTTGAGTACAAATATAAAAATCACGATAATTTGTATAAAAATAACTAAAACCAACAACATGTATGTAAAATATGACGACGACAATATAACACATCGACCTATAAATATTTCATTACATATACTTTGATATTTTCTATTTTTTAGATATAAAAAAATGAACTTACCTGCACAATGCAAACTTCGGTCGGCTACTGGTCATAAATTGCCAAAAACTGCCAATAAACGCCAAGAAATGGCGTTAGGAGTATCGTTTTCGGTAGTTTATTATGTGAACTAATTAACACAACCGTTTTTAGTTGCAAAGAATGTGAAATTAATACTTAAATATTTTTTTACATTATATGTGTACAATTGTGTACGCCAGGTCTGAAAGGGTTAATTTCAAGGAAATCGGAATACCTTTGATATTAGCTGGCAGCTGGTTGGGGCATGGCCTACGTCGCGTCACTCTCGCGTTCTATCATGACCAGACAAATGTCATCGTTGACGTTTGAAGTGGAACTAATTTAAAGACGACTATAATTGTTGTACTTTCACTGATTTGAATTTAGAACACGATCACTGCTATTAATATTGGTCAAATTATAATTGAGATTTATGCTATTGAACTATAGCCATATATTATGATTAATACAAACTTCATAGTTAATTAGTGTAAATCCAACTATATCAGCTCATATTATTCCCAATGCTTGATTCTATTGCCCTGTCGTGGAAATAAGGTTTCTCAATGACATTTTCCTTCATAATAATGTGTCTTTTAGAAGTCTTCTCGGATCGTGAAGACCAAGATCGAGAAGATATTCTTAAGTGAATTATATCAGAAGAATTTCTGAAGACCTTGGCCATAAGATCTTAATTTAATAATGCAATGACTACAGACAATCAATGATCTTTTTAACCTAGTATCTGCTTCGTCAGTTCTTTTCCCGCTCACTGTCGTCTTACAAACTAATGAATAAATATGATTCACTTCCTTCCTATATCCATTAGAATAGTCTATTGTGCGCATTGGTCAATAGCAAAGGGCGTACGATCGTCTTGGAAGGAGCCGCGGTGCCGACAAAAACCAATTATGTTTTGTGCAACTGTGGAATTTCTTTATCTCATTCATCGTATTAAATAATTCTATTATGAATAATAAATGGCCCTTAGTTTTTACAAACCTTTTAATGTCATATATGTTTTATTTTCTATATGTCTAAATTCTTATATTTGTTTATATCTGTATACCAGCGTACGATAGGGACTACGTTACCCTGGACAAGTTTACCGAGGATTGCTAAAACTAGAAAAATAATTTTCCATCGCCACAGATTCAAAAAATATAGGTCAATGTTCACTAGTTCGTTTTTCACAACAACATTTAAAGAATAAAATATGGTATTTACTAGAATAGCAATAGTAACCGAACAATTAAATACATTCGAATGGCAAGGGTAAAATTAATTGTTGCAGTAACAAGCTGGATCCCCACGGTCGAATTAGACGTGTCATTACAATTCGCTATAACAGTAAAATGCACTTTAATGTGTGCGGATAGCACATATTGTGTAAACTTTGTCTTAATGGCTCTCGCTGACTTGATGTGATTGCTATAAATTTAATTTAACACCTATAGACGTCCATTTATATTATTGAACGGGTTTGTTGCAAAAGTCAAATAAATGTCACAAAATCTTAATTCAAACACTAATTCTGAAAGAAATTTAGATTAATACCTATTGTGATTGACTGCCAAATAAATGTAAAGGTAGGTACTATATTTTGTAATAAGTATAGTCGAATCTGAATCGGATTTTATAACGATGATAGATAACGTACGACTTCTACAATACTTGCAGAATCGTTAATAATGAAAAAGGAATGCAGCATAAAGGATCCACACCTGTGTACACGGCGCGGAACAAGGCTCGTCTCGTAAAGCTCCAACTTCACAAGTGGCTCAAAGGTTCCGAAGTTCGTGAAGTCATTTCCGATTGTCCATAATGACCGATGAGCCAGTGTCGATGACTTGTGGGTGGAAACATCCCCTCGCAACAAACCACTCTTTGTTGTGAGCATTGCGTAAAAAAATCCTTGCGTTTGTCGGTCAGACGTCGCGAATTGCATCCGTTTTCCGACTTTTGTCGGCGCGTCCTATTGTCGTGTCCGATATTTTTGATGAAATTACGTCACACAATGAGACTTACATTCAATGGCTTGTTGTTCAATTGTTGTAGCCTCATTGAGCGAATGATGTATGATGTCAGGCCGGTTTTGTTGCGAACCGTTCCTTCCGTTCGTATTTGCCGTCGTAAAGTTGTACAATACATTGATATTTACTGAACATTAAGATTGTCTGCTGAATTAATGGGCTTTAACGATTAATTGGGTA
Source organism: Cephonodes hylas (assembly GCA_030295005.1). Lineage (NCBI taxonomy): Eukaryota > Metazoa > Arthropoda > Insecta > Lepidoptera > Sphingidae > Cephonodes > Cephonodes hylas. Next base: position 6,583,676 of record AP025374.1, on the reverse strand, counting down.
CGATTTGTGCCTGTTCGACCCGTAATGTATGTGAAGAAAATATGATAAAATCGAAAACAAAAAATCCATATAACAATAACATGTCATAACATTTTAGTGGACCGTTGTCAGTAACCCTTTCGACAACCACCAGCGGTACTTTGTCAGAATTAATAATCCGTGAACGCGGGCCGGGACTCCGCGGCGCACTGTTGCGACTTTTCTGATTTTGGGATTGTTTTACGCATTATTAACCTGACAATTCAATTACGTAGATTGTATTGAAGATAAAATATTTATAGCGAGCGTAGAAAATATGTTAAACAGTTACTTGACAGCATAATTGCCAAAACGAAATACATTATCGTCTCGTCGTTTCACAGTGTTATAGTAAAGAAAAGACGGTAAAAATAATATATACGCTACACAATGCGGACATTAAAGAGTAAATCCGTGTTTAAAATCCCTTTAAGCGAAACATTTGCCGTTTACAATGGGAAATCAATCTCCACGTGGCAGGGTGCGATATAAAACGCGATGAATACTAAAACAACTGGCAGTTAGTAGGGTGTGAAGGCGGGAATGATTAGGCAATATCCTGCGGAACCCTCCGGCTCGCCCTCCGACCCCTGCTGTTACGTCTTACTTAATGCGCCCGAGTTATTTTGATCGGACATCTGATTTTCGACGAACACAATATTAGCTTTCGATGTTTGACATAATCAGATAAGGTTGCTCTACGTCTTAAGTAGAGAACTTGAGCTACATGTAGCCACAGATTTTATATGTAACTATAATTAATAAGTAATGAGGTCTGTCCTAGAGTAAATAAAATTTAATTATTTATTTATTGATAGGGCTAAATAAAGTAATATTGAAAGGTTAGAATTTTCTGCATTACATACATCTCTAGATACATAAATCTGTAAGTGTCGACGAAACTCCTAAAAAAATAATGTCACAATTCCTTATTTTAATATGTTCAATGTTCATATATGTCACATCTAAGACTACAAATAATCTTGTAATTTAATAAAATTCTGTAGTAATAAAAAAACTACTAGAATATTTAAAGGCGTCAAAATTTAAATGAATATTGCGCGGGATGTGTACAATGTAATCTGCGCCGGGCGAATCAGAGCACGATATTAAATGGATCCATCACGCCAGCTTTGCGGTGTCACCCTTTATTCGCTTAATTACGCAGTCATTGTCATCGCCTCTGAGAGTTCACAGATACTGCTTAATTCTATATACAGTCTTGACATCTGTTGTGTTGGTTTAATAAACAGGATTACGAATTAAATAATGAAATGATACAAACCGCCATGGCTTTTGAATAACTGGCAACTCTCCATATTTTTTTACAGATTATATTTATACGGTCAGAGAAATATGACTAGCGATATGGAATAACGGAATGTACATTTCGATACGCACCTCTTTCTGTCTTTAAAATGCAATTAAATTCTCTTAACTTTTTATGGTATTTATAAAATCAGCCAAGGACCTGATTACTTTTGCAAGGTCTACGACAGAACAATGAACTCTCCAATTTTACAAAATATTACTCGCTCGCTTATAATGTTATAGAAACGAGTTTCAAATTCGACTACTTCATATTACTTATAAAAATAGTTTAAACATTAATTTACCTATAAATAAATCCCTGAAAGTTCGAGTTAAAATTATCGGAGTCCATAAAAAGGTTAGTGTAAGGCAAACGCGGTGTTCACGTGAAGACAGTCGTTAACGTGAGACGACGCCGCACACCTCGTAATGTCCCTTTAATTACAACGGGAAACTTGATTAAATCCTTGCCTTTACTCCACTATCTTAACACAAGCCAAGCGAAATTTATTCTTAGTCATTTAGTAATAAGGTTTTTAATGTATTGAATTGGGAATAAGAGTTAATAAGACAGTTGGAAGGTCTACGGAGATCTTATAAATTGGTTTCTATAATAACTTGCTATACAATTTTTATTTCACGAAATAATGACCACGAACGTTGACTGCATATTCATAGTTTTGTATAAGAAAAGTGTATTTTTAAGAATCTTACAATAATCGAAGAAGGTGCGAAAAAATCTTCTTTACAACTTTTGCTTTGCCATCATTTTATGCGATATTAAATTTATTTAAACTTCGTCGGAACATATTACTATTAAGTATTTTTTTTTAATTCCTATTGTAAAACAAAGCAAGATGTCACTAAGAGTTTGAAGTGGTGTAGCTACGTAATTAGTTTGCGATAATAAAGAGCCAATTTTACAACAGTGTTACTGACTTGCAGAAAATCGCTATATCACAACCCATTTAATGAAACAACATATTTCATTCGGTGACATTTCCAGAAGCTTTGTGATATGTAGATGAAGGATAAATGTGTGTAAAATAAGTACCTGAAAAAAGACAACATTATGCCTGTCAAGAACGTTTCTTTTTAACATTCATTATTATTTCGTACCGTGTCTAGGCTTACAAATAAGCGTGACATTGTAATAAAGTTAATATTAGCGTAAACCAACGGAGGGCAATAGACATAGGTTCGGATTAGTGTAACTCCATGCTTGGACTCACAATCTGCGAGGGCGCTGCAATCATGACGTATGGGGTAAGACATAAGAGAAAGTGTATCACTATATTACGCACTTTATAAATAAAATTTTAAGAGTTTTTGTAACGGAAATTCATCATTAAAGTACGGAAATTATACGTTTATTTTTCTTAGCCGATAGACGTCTTCTGCTAGTTTTATGCTTGAAAAGGCCTACATTCAGCAAAGTTTAGCAATCTAACTGAGATCACTGATGTCTGTCACTTGGAAACACACAAAAAAAAATGTAATAAAAATTAGATCACCGTATAATATAAATAAAAAATATTAATGTTGAGTATATGAATTCTGACAAATATGTTATTTATAGACATCTAAGTTAACACACATTCTTGAATATTAGTTCGGTATCTGTTAGCATCCCTTGCTTTGCAACGTGCCCAGTTTATATATCGCTACCGCGCCCTTCACAGACCAAAAGCCAACGATGCAGGGGTGATTCCAACATAACAATCAAATGTACTGGCGGTTTTAATATTGTCAACGATTTATAAGGATAAGTCCGCGAAGTAAATATTAAATTTGTTAGCGATACTTCGGTATTAAGTGGGAGGGACCGGTTAGCATTATAAATCGATGTATAAAATTTTATTGTTGTTGGAAATAAGTTATTCCTTATGTTTATTTTATGTTTGTTCTACTTGTATTTAATACAGAAACCCTGCCCTTCCACTTCGCTCTTTAATGTAGGCAAATATTAGCAATCTAAAGAAGATTCATGATCTACCTATCAATATGAGTCCTTATTCATAAGTCCTACTGCTTCATGAGAGCCTCTTCTACTATTGAAATCGTTAGATAATATTTAAGAGATTTCTTAGATCGTACGTATAATAAAATAAGAAGTCATACTAACTTCTAAAATTTGAAATTAAATCTTATAGCGTAAGCCTAGAGCGCTAGTCATCTAAATAAAAATAGATCTTCATTTAATTTTTAACCTCAGCCAACAATGCTGCTGTCAGCTTTCTTTTTATGGGGAAATAAATATGCACATTACGTAATGATATGCGTAAAAATCTACTAGAAGTTCAGAGTACACAAAATTTATGAAAAGCAAATGCATAGAAGAGTATGAAAAACATAGAGACAAATGAAACACGGAGGATAAATTATCGCAAGATAATGTGATATTTGAGATGATGTTTGTGATGTGTAATTGCCTGAGGTTTGAATCCGCGACTACCAAGATTCTCGACCTCGCGCCTGAACCTCGAAGTCATTATTACTTTTGTTCTAAAAATATTATTAAAACCAAAGTTTACCATTGATATCCTATAAATCCTATAATTGATATCCAATAGAGCGCTTTGGAAGTATCTGGGGGAGGCCTATGTCCAGCAGTGGACGTCCTTTGGCTGATGATGATGATGATGATGATGATCCTATAAATAGTAATCAAACAAAACTTAGTTAAAAAAATATAGCAGGAAAAGGTTATCCTGACCCGGCATCCATAATTATTAGGTATACTAAAGTAACTCAATGAATCCATTCGTATCAGATTCTATCAATATGATTTTTAATTAAGTGTTACATTCCCATCTGTTATACTTTCACCATACATATTTACGGATCCAATTTCAAACATGTAAAATTAACTAGGTACTATCCCGTGTCAACAGTATGTGTACATAAGAAGATACTTTTAAGTAAAGTTCGCAGCACGTACAAGGGCAGGCATTAAGGGATGAACCGTCCAATCGGATTATCGTGCTGCAATATCCAACACTATCCATCGTCATTAGGCTAACTATGCCGCCCTCCCGTCTCGCCTTGACATTTAGATAAAAATTTAATCTAGCACAGAATTAATTTGAACAATACGAAGAAAGCGGAACGAGCTTTTTTACAACGAGGGGATCATACGTCATTCTTTTGTAATCGTTTTGCAATTTAGTTTGTTTTCGTCAATAATTTTTATTAATATATGTGTATGAATAACTGACCTAAGACTTTATCAGACTGCTTTATGAGTCTCGTGGCATAAGTTATAATTCTTCTCAGATAATCTCATCCATCTCTCCATCGGATATACAAGCTTGATATTGTATGTTAGTATTATCTTTAAACCAATTCTTTTTATAAATAGTTATTGTAAATCGTTTGCAATAATAATGCACGGAAAAAATGTGATAATTAGTTTCTAGTTTATGTGAAGGCTGATATTATGATTTTTAATAGAACTTAGCTTAGCCTATATCAAAATTGTATAAATAGATCATAAGTTAGAATTTTAATGTTTCGAAAAGATTATTTGAAATATGTATACCAAAACACTTTCTCAAATGATAAAACTTTATTCTTATCATTGAAATCTAGGAAAAAATCGTGACACATACGAAGACAAATTCATTGCGATCGTCTTTTGTTCCCCACCGTTCAATATAACTTATGCACAGAACCATATTTCACGTCACGAAACCAGCCAATGTACCTCCAACATTTTTAATATATTGAAACAATGTGAGTGCAGACATTATGCTAGCACGAATAGAAATAAGTTGCGCCGTAAGACATCCAGTTAAGTATCCCCCGCGTGTAGGAGGTACCCACATAAATCTTCACATATTGCCTCGCTGTAGTATCCAGGCCTGTAAGAGAAACAGCCAACCCTTGGCTGCCTCGTTATTGACTCTCACTCCTTTTGTTTCTGTCCCTTTCTAAACCGCCCTGAAAGCCGACGCAGCTTTACATTGCTGTCTCCCTTCAATTTCAATTTACTCGAGACGGATTTTCAGGGCTTTATAAAATCACTTGGTGTAGTATACATCGAGCAATAAGATAAATCGATGTAAAAAATGACCTGGTACCTAAATAGATATAAGTTAGGTGAAAATTGTTTTATAACCACCCCAACGAAGCTTTTAGGTCGAAAAATCTCTCTTTAAGAATCATAGATTGCCTGGATATTATACCGCTTTTTTATAATATTTCACGGAAAAGATAAATAAACATACATCTTATAGTATATTCATATATAATTATGTAAACCAAATATTTGACTAAAGCCCTTAATGTTGCATCTGTTTTATTCACATGTAACATCGTCCGCCCTCTGTTATTCGTTTGGTAGCTAATAGACACGACATTCTTTCTTCTTGTTACAAACAGTAAGTGTTTTGATGCATACGTCTATGTGCTTTTTGTAATATTTCCTATTAATTCTTATTAAATTGATTTTTAAATAAGGATAATAATTTGCCACCATTTTCTTAATGTCATACAAAATGTAAAGTACGATAAAATTTCTAGTTTAGCTATCCTTATACCCAACAAAAAAGAAGCCTGGAACCTGACATTGACAGCAGATTGAAAAAGTTCAGTCCTAATAATAAACTAACGGAGTTTTAACTACTTTATTCATGTCGGAAGGTCAACATCAAAATTTAGAATTCAGAAGTATTCAAGACATTTATTAGATTAACCACAATTCTTTCACTTTCCACGCCTACAACACAATGCTAGGCGTGTCTGAAAGCCCGTCGGTCACCTCAAGGTAAGAAATAATATTCACGAAATCGCACGTGAGTTTTCAGCTGTCGTCTCCAACGTTATTGTTCGATTTATATATAGAGAAAATTATTGCATCGCCTCTATGAGACGGCAAAGTCATCGACCGATGTGGGTGTGATCGCTTTTATAGATGCCACCTTATTATATCACATTGCAAAAAATAGAAAGGAATTTTAAAGTGCCTTGGTGTAGTTAGATCTCATATACTATTACTGAATTATAGAAAACGTAGAAGCAATTCTATCTGAGCGTAACCATTATGTATGAGTAACTACGATCGCGGTTCCAAGGATACTAAATACTAGATAATTTTTTTTAGTTGTATAGTGCCTAATTGTAGAGCCATGAACTAATCATGATCATCGTGTCCAAAAGAAGATAAAGGAATAAAGGTGAAGATTCTTTCAATGACAGTTGCTGGCAGTATATATATTTAAGTCCGCCTTAAAAGCAACCGCTCTACATTTAATTAATAAAGTACAGCATTCTATAACATCTTTTCTTTACAAAAAGCTTAACTTCTCAGTCTTCTCAGTCACAGTCTCTTCAGTGCTTTTTAGTCTATTTTGAAATAAGACTGTTAACTGGTTTAGATAATTCTATATTATGCAAGTAATAAGAGTATAAGCTATAATCCTCCTTACCTAACTTCAAACTGCTGTTTGCATTATCCTAAATATCGTTGTGCTATAGCTGCAAATCATGTATGACGTTAAGTATTGGGCGTAACCGTCCCAAAGGTGCGAGCAATATTTTGAATGCTTTTTTATAAAACTTTTTCTGAAATAAACTTCTTGCTGCTTCAAATATACAAAAAAAATCTATGCACTCCAACCGACGGATGAAGTCTACGATCAAAACTTAATGTTTTCTCTGTATTTTGTATTTGTTACTATATAGCAATATATGTTAAGTATTAGCTCAGATAAAACACTAATGGTACGTTGTTGATGACATTCGATTATGCATGCATTAAAATGCTTGTTATAAGTGGCAGAGCAATAGCGCCTCGTTGTTTCCAATCTAGTTTAGTACACACATTAGTACAAACAAAAACTCCATCGCGCTGGTAACTAAATACATAGTATGTGTCACAGAAACTGAACTCTATACTATTCCGCGGCTATTATTTCAAACGTTTGTTAAGCAAAATTTTACCAGGCCTATGGGTGTCAGAGTGAGATGATGGTTACTCTTAATTAAATGATGTAATAACATAGTTTTCTCAAAAATCGAAAATTTACCCAATAATCAAAATGCCAGATGATCTTGCAAGCGTTGTTACAAATACCCAGATGTTCTATAAACATCACAATAATTTATCAGTGCACTTGGAATATTCAGCAAGTTTGTGGGCGCGGAGTGTGCGGTCGCCATTCAAGATCATCCCTCATTGTCCTTTTGTCCGTGCGTCAGTGGCCGCCCAAACATCTATTCTCTCAGGACGGCAGAAAAAATCAATGTTTACCTTTATACTCGAGCACATATTTTCATACAAAGTGTGGTTTTATAATGAGAGCCGTGTACAGAATAACGCCTGTCCACAATAGCTAAACGTGGGCAGGAATTAAAGGTGCCGTGATAAATGGACACAACCAAGTCAAATTTGTTGGCACAGCAACAACGAAGTGCGAGACGAGAAAGTAATAATATACGTGTTGAAATATGGTCGTTAGTGTTTTGAAATGAAATACCTGGAGGTTTATGTGATACTTTTAAAATTGAAGCAGGCCGCATGTACTTGTATTTTATATACAATTACTATAAAGTTAATATTACCAACGTGATTCGTGAGGGCCTGGTTGATGTCTGCATACAATTTGTATTTAAAAAGTTTAACTTAATTTTTATTCCAAGTTTCTTAATTTGCTGAAATCAATAAAACAGGTGAGCATTCCATTTAAATGCATTTAAACTCAGGAATAAAACGCGTAAGTCAAAAATAATTCGACCGTCAAAAATCTGGAACAGTGTTATAAAGCAAAGGCCGGAGAAATGTTGGCACGCTTCACCGCCGTCATTGAGAACCCACACGTAACTTGTTCAAACAGTTTTTGACATTGAAACGATTAATTAAAATATCAGATAATACCGCCACCGTTTTTCCACTGTTTCCACAAAATAACTATTCATATTAGAGCTGTATAAGATATTAGAAATCAGTACTTTCTTCCGTCTGTGCCAAGCGTCAAATGTTCCTAGCAATGATTCTCAATGGGTGGCCACCAACGTTTGATTCATTCATCAGTTGTGTAGTATAGATCTGTGTAAACAGACCACCGCATAACACAAGATCCTTCCTCTCTGGTCACTTCCGAACGGATGTTACAAACACTATTGTAATACTAGCAGACGGACGGACTTCAAAATTCCCCTTCAATAAGTAGAATATTTTTAATAATAAAATAAAGTCAGTAATGATTTAGTATTAATAATATGTTTCAAAGTGAGTAGCTTAGGTAAGCTTGTTTATACAAAAATTACGGTTCTTAGCTTTCTTAGTGAAGTCTAACATAAATCTAGCATAGATTTTTTTATGTGCGATAAGAACACATGGTTCCTAATACGTTTATGTTATATTTTGCATGTTCGCCTTAACACTCAAATGATAAAATAATAAAACCTAATTTAGTACCAATTGAATTGGCTTTTCAAAATGCTCTTTAAATATTTGAATCAAAAAAATCATTGTTCATAGTAATTGTAAGATACGGCTATTGAAAATGATCCTCTTGTTTTGTTTTCCCATTAGTAATGAATCCTAAACAAACTAAACAACATCTGTTCCAGCAAACAATCACCTCATCTCCGCAAACCGAAACACGTGGCGTATTGTTCTTGAAATTACAAAACGTAACAAATAAGTGCAGGATTTGTCACTTCATAAACTATTCATAGATAATAGGTAACTGTTCTAGCCACTCGTGGGAACCGAGTGTCCGAAGCATTCGCATCCGGATTGTACCTGACGATTTTTTGCCTGTCGTAGTAAAACACTCGTGCTAAATAGGTGACCATTCAAATGTCCTCTGCTTGGAGTGTCGGCTTTCATTTAACTCAATGGAGAGTACGTGTTCGTTAAATTGTTCAAGAGACCACCATGTATTAATTTTGCTGTCATGTTCTAAGTTTAATTAATTTATATATGGATTGCTCTTAATAAAAGCTGTGCTTTCATAGTATCTACACAAGATGATATAACTGTTAGCTCCATTTTAACCCAATGGAAGTTTATCGACTGAAACCACATTTCATCGCAAGCCATGTTTGAACAGCAATCTAAATATAAATGTCTATATATATCTGCTATATCTATAAACCGAATGCTGGGCAAAGGCCTTCCCAAGGTTCCTCCATGATAATAATAGTAACAGGGTAATGAAATGTACGGTAGAGACATATTTTTGGAGAAGCACAAGATATATTGCTTATACGCCCAGCATGTTTACCTGCACAAAGATTTGATAATAAATAATTTTAATACTTTAACTTTTAGTATATATTTTTTTAATATAATTACATTAAATTGTGTTCAATCCATCCGGACAAAATCTGGTTTTTAGAATAATTTCACAATACAATTAAACTCTTTCTTTTCATTACTATGAGGGTGAAGGAATGGCTAGGTTTTTTTTCATTCACATTATGGGAGGCAAAACTCATTTTGAACGGCCTACCTGCGTGGACACTGCTCGTAGTACGTCGAGTTGTAAATTTTTATGAATGACCACTATTCATGAATGGAGGCAATCAGAAAATGCACGAAGTCTTCCGCCGTTTCAATGCTGCGTGTCTGAGTCAATTTCACGCTTCTGAGCCGTTGCATAAAACTAATTCAAACCCAAACAACGCTAGCAAATATCAATGGCGAAACAAAATTTTTGCGTTCCGATTCGCGATCAATAACTGCATGAATGAACGCCTCCGAAGAAAAATCTTTACCCAAATTTGTGGTTTGAATGCGCTACTCTATTCGTTCGAATAAAACGTCATTTGAGTTTATATAGGTATGTAGTCGCATTGTTGAGAGCCCCTGCCATGTAATGTGGCTATTTAATTCCAATTGAATTTGTTTCAATGGAACTGATGTACACTTTATGGACCTCCATAGAATTATTTTCATAGAATTATTCTCCATAGTATTTGTCAAGCTGTCGTACATGATTACCTACAATTTTAGTAGGTAGCATTGAAGCGTAATCAGAATCATTCCTATTGCCAATTACAAATAATGCGATAAACATTATCAAACAATACAAATAGATTATACAGTAAATTATTGTTATCGATATTGTCTATTATCTTTGAAATATTGTATAGAAGTAGGCACTTCACAGAAAAGATAAAATCAGTACGTCTTATCAAAACAATATCTACATAATACTCAGAATGATTCCAAACGCCTACTTCATTTTCACATTGAAGTTTAAACTAAAATATTTATATTTCTATTTTTTTTATATTATAACAACTAATAACATATTAAGTGAAAGTACTCTTATATTAAATTATCAACACCTAAGGAAGACTCGCAATCAGAATGTTTTTAATAAAGTTGCAAAAATTTTGTGGACTTAAAAGAAAGAGCCCATTTTTCTGGCTTACCCAAATTCAATAGACACTGGCGACACTCTGTCTACCAATGTGAATAGCATCCATTTGAGACATAAATATTTCCACTTCATTTTTGCCGCGAAGTATCCTTTTGGAGGCGCGAAGCTTTGACGAGGGTCTTCTTTCCGGTCGCATCTCGCATAAAAGAGCCAATTATAAGAATTAACTAATTCCGCGACCATGTCCTCTCAAAAAACCGACACAACAGCTTCCGAACTTCGAAGAATAGGATGAAGGATTAGGCCGATTTATTCAACATGATAAAAGTATAATTTTATATTTTTAAGTGTGACGATTTATAGCGGCGTTGAATGTGATAAAAAGACGTCACATTGAACATTTGGATATATATCATTTAGTTTCTGTAACAAACAAAACAATTCATTCAGGAGAAACTTTTTATTATAATGACAGTTGTGAAGTTTAGCGGGTGCCATTGTCAGAGGACAGAGGATTGGATACCCCCTGCGGTAATCCAATTTACTATTGCACTGGACGGTCAATCGAAAAAACTATTATCATATAACTACTAAAAAGTTATATTTAAACAGGTTCTACAATTTTTATATCAAATCAAGTTTACAATTTTTTCTGGGTAAACAAAATTTACAGACTGCAATAACATTAATGTCGATTAGTGCCAATTTTAAATTTTTTAAACAAAAAGACACTGTTGCCTATGCGCTCGCAATAGTAGGTAGAGTATGTTGAGTGCACATACCATTGTTAATAAAAAATGACAACTTCCTATTCATCTTTAACAATTACATTTATTCACAAATTATAAAATACGTTAGAGCAACAAAACAGATCAAATCTCACAATATGTTTTTTTATAATTACATAATTATAGTAGGCGATGCAATTCAGTTCAGTGTGTAACAGGCTTTAATCACCCTTGAGCGACGAATAGATATTACTCATGGGTAAACGTGGCACCTACTAATAGACGTTTGGTTTCTCACATAACCAGCTCTCATCATTGAGCCATCAGACGGCTCGGGTGCGCTCTGATAAGAATAATTAATCATGGTCCAGGCGTGGTCCCTGCGAGTGACCATTAGCCCTTACTGCTGACTCACGCCGATTCAGTGCCGGTGGTCGCGAGGACTTTGAACGTAAATGCCCTGAATCAATCTGCTCGTTAAATATAGTTTACTAACACAATCACGGCTACTAAGTACGCATATTAAATATACGTTCTGATTAGTCATCAAGAACACTAGATGGCTTTCAAGGGCGTAGAAATTCGACGGATGATTTAGAGTTAATTACGCGTCTAAAGCTAATAATATATTTATATTTTTATCCGTCCGGTGAGATGTGTGTGGGCTGAATACAGAAGTACATTGTTGATGAGTCTTTTTCCCTTGTTATAGCTCAGCAGTGACCGCTTCAACGACGAATACGAAATAAGCATATTCTGGACCATATAGAATTGAATACGACTATATCTGACCAATCGCCAAGGGACCTATGAAATAATTTGCAACAGCACATTTTCGTAGTGGGTGTCCGTTCAAGGGGATAGACCTACGGAAGACCAGATATTATAGATCTTTATGTAGGTATAAGAATGACCCTTATGATTTTGTAATTTTAACTAAAATACGCAGCATGGTGGAACTAAATTGAGCCATTATGGATCTTCAGCTGCCATTTTTTCATCTGCCTCGTGCGTTCAAGTTGGTCTTGTAATTGTTATTAGTAATTTTGTTTATGGTCATAAATTTACAACTATCGTAGGTGGTCGAATATTGGTTAGAGCAATGACAATGTCCGTAGCTCATTAATCGAAGACGGCTGACAGCTCTTTCACAACAATCGGCAGGGCGCCATATTGTGGTCGCTGCCGGAAATACGTCAATATTGACGACTCAATTCGGCACTTCCTGCCATTACTGGTGAGATATAGAAAACATCCAGCACGATATGATGATATTGTGACAACGAACCAAACAGTTGCAATAGAAAAAAATAAACCCAGCATTTTTTAGCGCTCATAAAATGGTTTGGGCACAAAATATATTGCACAAATAATATGAATTATTAATATGATTTGAAAAAAATACCTATAGTATAATGTTTTCAATAATTCAATTTATAGCTGAAAATCAATATGAAACGAAATAAACAAAGTAAGACTCCTCAAACATTCTGATAGAGAAATTATAACAAAACCTAATGGAAACAAGGTGTACAAAGCTATTGAAGTTTGCTAACGTTCTTGTACGGTATTGGAAACTTTTAAATTGGACGGGACGGGCAGGCGGCGACGCGTAATAAACGCATCGTTCCGTCCACATATCGATTTTCTGATTTAGCCTCCCCCAACAGATAACAGCGCCAGGTAAGGCCACCTCGCACAATATCATATTATATCTTACAACGCTTTACACTTGGAAAAAAATACGCAATCTTGCTTATTTACTCGAGATACACGTTGCTACTAATGTATATTGGAAAGAACAATTTATATTACTACTACTGAACTAGATAATAAGTGGCTTAATTTTAAAATATTTTAAATACGGTGTATTCAATGTTGAAATAATTAATGCCGTAAGTAAGTTAATAAGTAAGTTATTTAATAAGTATGATGTACGATTAGTCATATAAATAAAAAAATCTGTAATTAAAGACGCTCTTACACTAATCGCATCGATAAGACGAACTTACGAATTTACAATCAATATGATATTCTTCGTACACTTTAGCTGAAATCAACTGAATTAAGACAAATGCCGACCAACAATACAAACGATAAAAAGTTCCAATAAAATAAAGTGTAGCATTAATAAAGATATACGATGGCATAGTGCAGACTTTCCTTTGATTGGACGCCGATTTATTGTGCGGAAATGACGTTACTGCGTAATATTTCCGCCCGGCACTATTCATTTTCCCTTTTTTACAGAAAAAAGGGCGCGATACGTCTTAATCGAGCTCTACGAGGGTGGACTTCAGAATAAACCACGGGAACGGACACATACGCCCGCTTTTTATCAAGACGTATTAATTTATATTGTGTGCTTTACAATAAACTAAGTTTTTTAAAACGTATAAAAAATGTTTGAAATCGTCACTTAATAAAAGTATCACTTGACAGTGATTTTTGAAAATGATTTTTAAAACGGACAAGCTACATTTTACATTGCCCCTAGTTTACAAGTTTTACATTTCCTTATGTGTTTATCAATCTTTTTCAACTATGTTAGGATAACAACCTACCTTTTTAAAATGTATATTTTATGGTAGTCATTAGCTAAAGTATTTAAAAGTGATGTGACGGTTTGCAATATAAAACAAACGGTACCTACTTGAATTTTTTTTTCTGACAAAACACACTGTACATCAAAACATTTTTATCGTAATATTATAACCAAATTAATTCCTGAGGCATTTTTATAACATTTAATAAAACGATAAACGCGTTAAACAATAGTCGGCAGTTATCTCAGCGGGTAAGACAAATGATTACAAAAGACGCTCGCCCCGCGGAATCGATGCATAACCCCAAAATGTTCGCATCCGCCGGCGATGATATATGCGAGGGTATTTCCTGACACCGGCCAGTAGCTACTTGATTTAGCGGAAAGTCAGATAAAACCTAATGCGCACAACAAAAAATATATCACAATACCAACGCCATAAATATGACGGCCTGTCGTAAACCTTTATGTCGGTGCGTTGTAGCTGGCACGTGAAAAATGGCTCCCGCGATACACATAGCGAAACTACATTTTTGCGAATGTTGGATACTAGTATTTTCTCGATACAATGTAACATAAAATTTGCTTCATAAATTTTGTCATCGACGACGAGTCACTGACGCGCAATGATCTTATCATATTACCTGTTTTGATTTAAGAAAGGATATTGGAAATTGTTGGTGAATCACTTATGCGACAAGATCAAAGATATTATTTGACTAAACAAACATAAAATCACGCTTGTATCCTTGAAGGGTAGTAAGAGATGTGTTTGTCCACATTTCGTCATCTACATATTTTTAAGCCACTCGTAATTTGGAAAGGGGCTACCTAAAGGTTTTCGTGCACATTTTTCGGATCCATGCTAATATTTTTATTAGAGCCGAGTACTTTTTTCCCTGCGCAGCATTAAAACCCTAGAATTGCTAACTTCAATTAATGCCAAAAACCTGGTAGTCAATAAGCTAGTTTCCATTACGTATATTTTTAAATCTATTTATTTTTGAAAGTTAAATTCACACGAGTCAACGTAACTTAGCTCTGTTACACAGGATTCGATCGGGACTTGACCTAATCCTTACAAAATGACGACAACGGCCAATAAATATGAAAATCATCGGGCGCTCCGGGAAGTGAGTTATTAATATTCGTTAGATCCACAACACAACGTGTTTATTAGAGTAACAGTAATAAATCCAGCGTTGGGTCGCGGGGCCGAGGGCGGCGCACGGTTAGCCGCAAAATGGCTCGAACGCGTGCCGACAAAGCTCTAACGATGTTCTTCAGATCCTACTACTATGTTTGACGACTTTGATTTACTCATTGGATTAATGCCACGTAGGGGTTGAACGCGATGGGAATGTCGTTTTCAGAAATATTTTTTAATTAAACCCTGTTCAGATTAGTATGTCATAAATTGTACATAAATTTAAAGTTTACCCGTGTAATATGATGTTTTCGACAGAAAAATAAATTTTCAAAAGGACTGTGACAATCAAAAAGAATAATTTCTCTGTTTCCTACACGCGTCCAGCCGCCTTATAAATATAGTCCTTCATTGTTATAAAAATTTTGCAAAGAACCTTTTCAGAAAAATATATTAGAGGGAAATGAAATAAAATGAAAATCATTTATTGTATCTTTAAAATGCTTGATTTAACATGAATTCGTTTTCCTTGTAGTTTTTAATAAACGAAGATACTCATATACGTAAGCATTTTCAAAAACATTTATTTCCAAATAATTTATATTTATTTTATATTCAGTTAGCTTGCAACCGCAGTTATCACAGAATTTCTTAACAAGGTATTATTGGTATTACTTCCTAATATCATAAAGATTAAAGTAAAAGACAGGAGATAGAAAAATAATTCCTGTTGTCCATCCAGCTTTTATAGAAGCCCCATTATCAGATATAGTATCACTTATATAAAGATAAGTATATTGTCTTTTGCACAATCTTATCCTTAACAAGCAATACATATAACAACACATAATTTCCAACATCAGATAACTGGAGAGGGAAACATACGGCTAACAAATGTGAAACGTGATGTTTTCTTACCGTACGACCAAGTTCGATACTCGAGTTGAGCAAATTTTTAATTGGTATTTGATTAAGATTTCCTCAGCACCACACAGTCTAAAATTGTGCAGAAGCGGCACATTTTCGTTTGAAACATTGATATAGAAATAAAATTATACCTACCTACCTTCCTATTTCCTACCTACCTCTTCATGGATAAAAGAACAGTATTTTATAACACGGAGCAGTAGACCAGCTTGATATAAAAAATTCAAATGCATGGCAATGCATCGTTTTAAACATGATAAAACATTATTACCAAGACTGTAAAGGAATGGCTTTAAAACTAGTGATGGCTCATAACCAATACACGATACATACCGATGCAAGTGCATCTGATACTTATTCGAAAAAAGAGTAAAATGTTATACCTTCATAAATGATAAAGATCTATCTTTTACTGCCGTGAAAACCTAATATAATTTTATTTATATTCTTGTTTTTAACTTGTAAAATAACTTGATACAATTTTTTTTCATTGATGATCGACTCCATATCTTTCCGTCGCCACATCTTGTCAATTTTACTGCAGTAAGTATAAAGATGATCACTGCATAAAAATTGCAATCTTAATAACCTCGACAATGTGTATGGCATTTTTATCGTCTTACTTGGAAAAGAAGATTATCTCCGTTGATATAAAAGCTTTCGAAATTTTACCCAATCGAAATACAGGGCACATCCACCAACCAGATGAATATTATTGGCAGAGGTGTTAATAATGAAAAAAATATGTACCAACGTGATATAAAAACAATTAAGGTGTGTTAAAGTCGACTCAGTGAGCTTTTGTAAACTTTGTTTAGGCGCATAATTTAGATATCAGCCACCCTGTTAGCCGGTCAATGGCTCCAGCATCCTCTTTATAGACAACAGGGGTGTAAAGTGGCAGTTTCATTGCCGGGTGCAAGGTGCACTATACTCCGGCACGTTATCATCGTTTCAAGTCGACTGCACGCTGACCGCCGCCGCGTGGCCCGCGCTCGTCCATCATAACGATATTGCGCTTACATCGACAATATTGTGTTTCATATTCTTCTTTACGACACACTTAATCACCCCTATTATGACCTTTAAAGCCGTAGCGTAAGGCTTATTGTAGCGTGAATGTGAAATGTAAAATCAATACCTACCACGGCTGCAACTCTGAATTACACAATAGAGTTTTGCTGGTGTTATAGAAATTTGCACTTTATGGTAATAAGCTTAGATGTTATATAGGAAATAAACAAGGAAAATACAATGAAAACTTCAATAAATTTAATTTTAAAAGGACCACAAATGGCTAAATGAGGTTAAAATTTTCTCCCGCTCACATCTGTTTTTGTTGGCTTCTAAGTTTAATTTAAAGTAAGCTTTCTACTTCTCTTCTATAGCGATTTTCTATCACATCCTTTTTAAGATGACTTAGAGAAATTCCCTGTTTTTGCCAAAATATTAATGCTACGACGAATACAAAACATTCATTATCTATGATTAATTTTTCATTTTTATCAAATATATTCCAGTATTGTGGTATTTACTTGAAACATCTTTAAATAGAACCACTTTGATGACTTCATTCACGGGTTGACACAGTTGCCGCGACTTTCATCATTTCGTCTATGAACGTGGAATAACAAACAGCCAATCTCACGTGTGACACCGTCGCCAAACGCACCACTGTATTTGTTGTGTATCGCTAATCGGCTTAACCGCTACATTCAATCGCCATGGGCCCTTTCACAACGACAGAAACGAAGGCGTTTCGAGAATTTATAGAAATTAATTCCCAGTTTGTTTGGCCATTGTGAAGCTACCGACGCTTCGGAAACCATTGTGCATGAGTGTTATTTATTTAATAAACGACACTTCTTTGTTGGAATGTTTTCAATCATTGCTCGCCGGAGGCGTTTGATTCTACTCTTTATGATAATACAGAGCGCGCCCGTCAATACGGCTATTCACACTAGATTAAGAAAACGATTTATTTGAGCATACTGGTTTACAACCGTTTAGACTAAAATTGTATTGCAAAAAATTATTATATGTTACTACATTGTCGCTGATTTAGAATCATAACAAGCCAAGTCTCTACATATTATTTTTAAGTAATTTAAATAACTACTTATGAAGCGAATAAAACAAAAACAATATTGACCGTCCTCGGAAAGCGGTTAAGTTTTATCTATATGAATATTATATTAAAAGAGCATAATATTATTGCAATTAATAATAACAATTAAGTCCAAACTAAAGTTAAATGACCTTGTTTTTCTTTATTAATAAGGTTTGGTGTATTTAATAATTTATGTTACGCTTTGTGTCCTAAATCGCTGTACCTATCGATTTAAGACAATTTTCGTAACTGTAGAAACAGCCTGAAATATCTTTCGGATATTTATTGAATAATAAATAACAAGTACATATGGCGCTTATTTCATATTCAACCTCTGTGAAGTCCCCAATCACAATATGTTAACTAGAAATATTATTCACGCAATTCTAAGCTTTATCTTGCGATACCTATAAATTTTCTTAGAAAGGGCGGAAAATTCCAGACACATGACACTGTATAATGCAATAAATAGAACAGGTTAAAGAAAACACTGAAGGCACAGGTATTTCAGTAATCGGGTCGCAAGCTATCGCAGTTGGCAGCTCGCGATTAGATAAACGCTCGGGACCAGTAAATATTTAACTAGTAAACGATGAGTGGTCACATCTAGGTACCGACTGTACCAACCAATACATCACTGATATGCTTCAGCGTCAACTAATTGGAACTTGCAATAATTATTTATTACACATTCATTGTTATTGAATTTGCTAATGAATTCTATATCTAGTCCACAATATTTTGTGCGGTCATTTAGACTACACTCTCGTAAGCAATGTAATTAGGGCTCATTGTCATAAAATCTTCGATGTGCTGATTTCTTGAAGATATTTTACTTTACCATATAAATGCATGAATCATAATGGAGACACATATAATTTCAAAATTGTTATAGGGTTATTTAATATGACATTCATCATTGACAAAATCTGTATTACATTGAGCGACGGTTAGGAATATCTCATTAGAATCCAAACAAAGTAACATACAGTTTGAGCCCGCACTAGGCTAGCGTGGTGAACTAAAGCCTAAGCCCTCTCAATGGTACAAGAGGACCGTGCTCATGAAAGTTTGAGCAGTACACGCATATGGCTGTTTATGTTGTCTCGTTAAACGGCTTATAAATTATTTTTTAGCAAATGAAAAAAAATCTTAAAACGTTAGACACGGAAAATAAATATGATATTGGCATACTTTGAAGCACAAATTGTAATTATAAGCGATTTCTCAATAATTTCATTTAATTTTGATATTAATAGAAATAAAAGTAGCGAAAAATAATATGTACTTTTTTATTCGGGTATAGTCCAGCGAGTATTGAATAGAATGTGAGAAACTGTAACAGTAGATAGGTATTGCGGTTGGTTTTTCATAATCCCACAGAAACCAGAATGAAGTAACCAAAGTAAGAATCAACTATATATATCGGTTTTATATATTACAAGTTACAACTACAACTTACTGAGTGTAAAATTTTCAACCAAACCCTTTACAAAAACTCTATCCTACATAAAAACCATTCACGATAAATGTAAATTGAATAATTTAAATACGTCATTACTAAGCGACAGAATTAGATTTGATAGTTTCCAAAAAATAATCACAATTTATGGGAATACAAAGTCTTTTTACTTCCTTAAAAGGGTAGTAAGATGAAATATCAGGCTATCTTGATCATTTCTGTGTTATAAGGGCTATAGCTATTGTTTGTCGTATTTGGATTTTAAGTCGTATCATTTACACGTCAAAAACTAAAAATTCCAAGTAACCAAACTACTTACAGACAATAAGATGAACAATTAGATTTTATAACATTCTATAGTATTCTGAATTGCTAGTGCAATCGGTTTATGATAGATACTTCTTGATAAATTTTCACTTTATTTAAAAACTAATCCGTATAATCCTGTTGAGGTCGTCGAGGAAAGTCCCTTGTCAAAGGCAATGAAGATAAATAATACAAACAAATAATTTCAATCAATTTAATAATCTGATAATAATTTATATGTACGTTTTTACAACCTTACATTGGTATCATCCTTCAAGTATTACAAAAAGGAATCTCTTAACTTCGCTCTACTATTGTTAACGGAATGTTTTTGAAGAAATATCTGTATCACACACTACTAGTATGTAAATAGACAGAAATTTAATATTTTAATACTTTCCGTGGTAGGTAACTAATCACACAAATCATTTATATACACAATATACACTTTGACCCATTTACATCTAAACTACGTGATAGGTACGTATATTAATATAAAAGTCATCTTGAATATACATAAATAACTATTCACTAAGCATATTCGAATATGATAATACTGAATCTTAACAACTAGATATTGCATTCTGATAAAATCTGGTCATTTCTCATAAATGTTACTTAGCTAATTTAAAAATTTCAGATACTTTATACAGGAATATACAAAAAACATTAGTAGAGATGGAATGCATTTTCATCACTGGACGATTAAAACCACCAATGCGTTTCGTAGCTAAAACACTACTCACATAGACACCAAAATATACTTTCTTCGCCAATTCAGCAATAGGAACTCCTGATAGATCAAGCAATTTAGGTACTAAAAGTATTCGAGTTGCTTTTTGCCTCCAACAATGCACAACAATTTCAAACCTAAACTCCTAAACTACCAAATTACTTTCTCATCTTAATTTAAATGTCGTGATTGATTTGCGAAATCTCTTGAAGAAGTGAAATTCCACGAATAAATCCTAACATATGGACTAGTACATTTGAGGAACTGCGATGCGTTCCTACCACCAGCAACCGTTGGGTTGTGGGCCGTGACTCGACACCGGAGGCTGATGGTGCATAGCTTGATGGTAGGGCGGTAAAGCCATGCCTAGAGGTGGTAGGCCATCAGGCTTGCCTACACATGGCCTGCCGTCTTTGACGAGAACAGGTACAGCGACGCGTCTTGGCGAGTTCAGCCCGCTCACATTCAAGTCATGTGCTCCTTTCTCCTGGACAGCGCGTTTCGTCTTGTACCTGTGGTTCTGGAACCATATCTTCACTTGTGTGGGCGTCAGGCGGATCAGGCTGGCGAGGTGTTCCCTCTCGGGAGCCGAGAGGTATCTTTGCTGACGGAAGCGCCTTTCAAGTTCGTAAGTCTGTGCCTTAGAGAAGAGTACTCGTCGCTTGCGCTTCTTGTGTGCGAGGGAGGGGTCGCTGACAGTGTTGGGCGGCTGGTCGTGGTCGTCGTCGTCATGGTCGATGTCGTGGTCCTCCTGGTCGTGGTCGGGGTCGTGGTCGTTGCGTGGGTCGGTGACGGGGGGCGAGGCAGCCGACGGACCCACGTACGACAGCTCGGAAGCGCGGGATGTGCTGTCCGGACTGGCTTGTTGTCCTAAAGCACCTACGACAAAGAAACGCTAATGTTAATTTAACATACTCCGAATATTTAATGTTAAATACTTATTTTTTTTTTTAATAACTAATACGCAAACCACTATCGATATTTGAAACAAATAGAATTTTTACCATCTCAAAAACCTTCAAATCGGCATAGGCTGACATAATTTATAGCAAAATAGATATTTTTCGTTATAAAAATGGATCTTTAATAAAGTATGTATTTTTAATAGTTGTCTTAAAGTTACATCAGTTATCCTACAACATTAAATAGAATAAAAAATTAAACTGCATACATAATGAAGACACGAGAAAAGCTTAACCATGTAGTGTACTAAAAAAACAGTAGTAATAAACTCGC
This sequence comes from Cephonodes hylas, assembly GCA_030295005.1. Classification (NCBI taxonomy): domain Eukaryota; kingdom Metazoa; phylum Arthropoda; class Insecta; order Lepidoptera; family Sphingidae; genus Cephonodes; species Cephonodes hylas. The sequence continues at coordinate 6,561,815 of AP025374.1, read as the reverse complement.
CAAACAGTACCGTAACAGCGTCAGACACTCACATACAAATCTCCACTTAATCTCGGTTAGGGTCGCTCTATTTAACAACAACTAGATGCCAATCCGTCAAATAAATAATGGGACGTGAAAAAATCACGCCAAATACAACATTGTTCGTTGTTCACCCCTCGAACATTAAGTTTCACACGAACGCGATGGTAATAGAGGCGGGCGGGAGCACATCTGGGCGTGGTGGACATTCGAGGGGGCGCGCGGGGGGACTGCCTCGACAGGGGGGTGAGGGAGGGGGTCTGAGGGTGTCGCACGGGAGCCACACCCAACCCCTAGCAGCTGGCTGCTATTGTTCAACCATCGCTTACCTCAGTACCCGGATAGAGGAAATTTAATAATAACTTATTATAAAAATGATTTTAGATTTACGCTTTAAAGAGTCGATTTTGGTCGTTTGTTTCATGCATTGTGGGTTTTATTGTACACGGCAACAACTTATACAATTAAATAAATTGAATATGATGGATATTTGTAACCGCCGTAAGAGACATGTGTAAATAAATGTTTTCTATTTTGTATAATAACTTTTCGGGCAGAAATTATGAAACTTTCTTGATCACCAACTTTTTTGTATAGTCTCATATTATAATTTCCGTTAAACTTGTTTGCAACCGCTGCATAATTTCGATGCATCTATCAATGCACCAAATGAATACTGTATACACTAACAGAAGAATCGCCAATTCATTGTCTACATAATACAAAAAAATGCTACTAATAAACCGTAACATTTCCAAGCCCATTTGATCATCAAAGACATCATAAACTAAACAAAAGCCATGACAATAGCGCTTTAACTGTCAAGGAATAATGAACAAATTGCATCCCTAACAGCCGCAAACAGTGTGTAATTGATAGGTGGCAGCTGCCTCCGCGGCTCACGAGGGCATCACCTACGTCTATTGGTGACAAATTCGTTCCGCCAGCACCCCAATATTATTCGATCAGTGGCAGCGACCCCCAGTTGCCCCTTTGGGGCGTGAACAAGCCTTAATGCTTTTAAAGACGCGTGAGATTCCATTTTGCTGCATCGATAACCCTGGTTTAATAGACTATTTATTTCTAATTAATAACAAAAAGTAAAATGATAAAAACATGTTTCAAAGCCTTAATATGAGATGTAGGAAATGACAGGAATTTATTTGTAACTCTCATTTAAATATGTGTATACTTATGTTCATGCTAGCTGTCAAAATTTGTAAATGGATCACCTATAGATATAAGAGTTGTAGTACAAGCAATCGAAAGCGCGAATGTACCGAGCGCCGAAAGTGTTAGAGATAAGCGATAAAAATAATTAATGACAACAACAGATTAGCGGCTGAAGGCACTCCACTGGAGGAGCATTTCAAAAAATAATCTCAGCCTCTCGAACACGACTACCAAATACACATTACTTTCGAGTGGGTCAACTTATTTGTGTATGATAATTTAACAAGCTTTTCGACGATCGTTTCGGCGATAATGCCGATTTCGTTCAAGTATTTAAACATTATCTATCGATTTGGTTTTTTGTTTCGCTGTATAATATGTATTACGCATATTTTGCATCAAATGACAGTAGCACTGCTCGCTAATAAATTAATATTATGTCACCCTTGACGGCACTTCTTATTCAGCCGATTGCAAAGAAAGATAGTAATCATTAAATAGCTCATTTATATTAGTGGTATAAAATATGTATTTGGGTCAATCAACTTTTATCTGTCCTATCAGTACTATGTAAATTTGTCCCCCAGTAGGTTAGTACAATGAAACATTAATTTTTCCAAAAAAATTATATATGGCAATCCATTACAATGAAACATAATTATTAATTACAATATCTACTATGATGCTAGTAAATAGATTTTGTTTGCTTTAAAACCTTAACGACCTTTTTGCATGTTTATTTTAGTCCCTATTATATTTTATTATTCTGACTTCCACCGGACAACGGTAAAAAAGTTCCAAAATCCAAAAATTTAAGGCGTGACTACTGCTTGGAACTCAAGTCGATTTATTTCGTGACAACATTCATCCAGCCTCGATTTTGATTTCATCTTTTCCGCGGCGCCAGTCGACCGAGTGTATTTTGAAAAAGAGCGTGGCTTTATTGTGTGTCCACTGGACAACCAGCACAAAAACTTTTGTATTTTATATATTGTAGTAAATTAAAGTGGAATATATTCAATTTAATGTATATTTTTTACTGTGCGTAAGACCTAATTCAAAATATTATTATTTATTACCAGGGAGCGGAAAGACTAATAAATATCACCACCAGTCCCTTGGACATCCAAGATCGTTGTCTGAATTATTCAATATTTTCTCTTCTAACACTGATAATTATTTTCAAATAGTTGTTTTTTTATTACATAAAAGAAGAAATACATGCGATTTTCATCATAGAGTCCCCTTTGGACACCCGAGTATTTCCTATGGACAAACGTCTATGTCCACTGGACAACCACTTTTTTCTTATCTCCTAAAGACAGATTATCGTCATTTTTACTTTAAAAGAACAGTAAGGTTTTTCAAATATGATTCTAATATTTAAAAGTAAATTAACAATTTGACTGAATTTTTAAATGTCCAAGGGACTATCTTAACTACAGTCATGTGAATTTTTGAGTAAAATTTACCATAAATTGTTCTGCTCTATTTGAATTCCTTAAATATAAATAATTATCAACAACAAATACGTATAAAATATACAAATTTAAGAAAAAAAAATTGATATATAAAATCTATCATTGATGGTACATTTAAAAGTTGATTGACCCATTTGCTTTTTTATCTTAAATATTTAATACATGACCTATTCCCTCAATCTTTTCCAACAATTTTCAGATTCTAGGCAAATTTGAATTGTTTATAAAAAAAATCAACGATACAATAAACTACTAAAAGCTAATGTTACAACTAAACAACCAACTAAAGAATGTTAAAAGTAGAACATTTCCGTTCTAAATAATCTTGGGTAAGCTCTCGTTCGTATGGAGAGAGATAATTAGACCGCGTATGAAAATTGATGAATAAATAAAGTAATGATTTACAACGATTAGGCGGTAACTATATACGTACATAAAGCTGTATATCGACTCAGTTGTCACCTTTATCATTTATCTTCGGATAAAAATGTCATTTGCCAGGAGAGTACGCGCGGAGCGGAAGATCGCCGTGGAGCAACGATAACAGTATCGTGTTTGTAACGTGGATTATGCAACGTTCCAACTCAGTTATAGTAAATACAAATACCGCGGTACACGTGACGAATGCCTGCACTGAAACTTTCCACGGACATGTTTTTCCAAAATTATTTGCATCAAATAACATATTCAAAACGATTTAAGTCTTTCTTCAAATTAAACACCTAATGTTTTATGACCTATTCACCTGTAATTTTGTGACTAACAATTAAACTAGAAACTAACAACAACAATATCGAATAGCATCACCAATCTTTATACATTAACATCAGAGCCGTCCCATTCCGCCGCACGAGTAAATTTGGGATAGAACTTTTTTCATAAATAATAATTAAAAAAAACCGCTTGCTACTCACCATTCCCTTCATGATGATCCAGAGACAGCCAGGGTTGGTGATGCCTCAGCAACTCATGTGAGTAGGGGTGGTGTGGCGGAGCGTACGGCGGCAGCTCCAACGAGCACCCGCCGACGGCGCCCGGGGCCGGCGCCGCTTCCAAACCCTTGCCTTCATTCAGACCCAGGATATCCGAAATTTGGAATCCCGGCCTTTGACCAGGCATCTTCATGCTATCCAGGAGCCTGGAGACAAAAGTTTGAAATTAGTCGTTGAAGGTAATGCTCGAAAATTCTGGTGACAATCGAATACAGTGTAGGTATCACTAGATAAATTAAATAAGTCTAGATTCATCTATCAAAAGACAAAAAAATGTCCTAAAGTTGAAGTACAACATGCAAGGCCTATGCTTGAGAATGAGAATGGTAAAAACGTCACATATTTGTATGTATATTGTGTGATTGCAGAATTATACCACCTCTACAATAATAATGAGTGATCCTTTAAGTGATATTTCGCATCATAATTGCATTATTCAAAGGAAGCTATACTATACCATTCTATATTTAATTGTATTTCTTATATCAATTTAGTTGTCACTTAAGGGGAGATTGATACCATGAATAAACACAATATACGAAAATTACCATATTCGTAATTAATTACGAAAATACCATTTCCTCTATTTATTATTCATAACCTATCTGCCATTATCCGTACCAAAAAACTAAAATCTTTATTGAACCATGAACTTTGATTGGTAAGGTACAATTCTTTAATGATCCAAACAAAACTCAATTCTTATACCTAACTAAAAAAATTAAGGCGCAAGCTATGCGCAAGCTTTTTGAATTTTTAATGAATGTAATTGAAACGACGTGAAGAAGTAGTTGATTTTATGGGTAAAACATGTTTGCATAACATACCTAAGCTATTGCCATTGCTAAGTATAGGTATATTTTGTTCTAAATAATTTATTCAAATATCTCTAATGTATGACTTAAACTTTTAAGTTCTTTTACTCGTCTTTTAACCCTTTTTTAATCAAGAGCAACTTTATAACCTTTTATCAATCAAAAACAAATGTTCAATAATTATTATCAGGATGCGAAAAAAGTAAAAGCAAACGGCTACGTAGACTCGCCAAGAATTAAAAAAACGCTTACAATTTTAAAAATATTTCTAACTGAAAATGTTTTCATAAATAAACAGATTCGTTATAATACTTACAACTGATAACCAATAATTAAGACAAACAATCTTCCAAGTACAAAACAAACACTTTTGAGAAGTCATAGAAAGCTTCCAGTTTCCCACAGATCCCTATAATATCAAAGCAAACCACTCGTACATTCATATTTTGAATAAACTCGAAAGCCTTTTTAACTTAACGCGTAACAAGCACGTCTCTATAACGTATAATTGAAAGAAAACATTTGGAATTCCGACGATTCAAACACTTTAAAGAGGAGCTCTCGAGAAAACGTGATCCGTATAAAGAAACATGTCTAAATACTGACCCCGAGGCTGCCTTCGTCTGTCTATCAATACAACAGACGTATTACATGTACCCGTGAAATGTTCCCGCGATCCCGTACGTGACGCTATGAAAGGGCGGCACTCACAACGGCCTTAACAGGTTGTAAACACGACTATTAACGAGCTCTCACTAAAAGGTGCAAAAACTGTCACAGAGGATGTCACGATTCTTCGGATACCGGATCAGTGCTAACCACACACAAATATTTGAAGAAAATAATGCGACTATCGTTCAGATATTGATAGTACGCATTCAAGTTTCTAGTATTATGCTAATGAAAGACTAATACAAAACTTATACCGATTTGTCTCGTTTACCTATCTAATACCTTACAATCCTCATGCCTACGGCATTGATAATAAATTTAATGAGATATATTTTACTTCTTTTACATCCCCTTCGCTTTATTACAACACTACCGTCTTCTATTAAAAACCTTATCCACATCTTTACACAATGTCTTTACTATAAATCGTGCAAATCATCTAGTAACAAAACACTGTACGGGTCACCATGCAATATCACTGAATGAACCCTCACCCGGGGAAAGCGGATCGGAAGGCCGCCGGGTACAAAGCGGGTAGGAAGGCCGGGCCCCATGGCGGCAGCAGTATGGGACTCCATGCCAGGAGCGAGGCCGGCGGCAGCAGAGGCGGCGGCGAGCGCGCGCTCTCGCCCTCCTCACACTTCATCTCCCGGCCGGGAGAACTCGCTTTCGGAATAATCTTGGCGGCTAAGGGACACCCGCGTGAACACGTGCTGCGCCTTGCGACGCTGCGTCTACACTAAACAACCCTCGAGTGGTCCTCGGGGTGAAGCACACCCCGCGCCGCCCTCGTGCCTCGACAGCCTACTCAGCTCTGGACTAGCCTCGAGGGTGCTCCACCGCGCGGGGCCAATGGCGCGCCCGCATTCACTGGGCGGGATCCCCGCCGGCCAATGGCGCCGCCGCTACAGCCTTCCCAACAAAAAAACTGGAGTATACACTTTGAATAGAGAAGCTTTCGACGTAGCGCGTTACGTTATGTCGCTTTTTGTAATGAGTGCGAGCATTAAGTCCATTGTTGAGGCCGGGTTCGTTATGGACGCCGCTCCAAATGCCCGGATAACGATTTTCATTTAGAGTGTTTTATTAAGTCCGTGTAAGTCCATGTTTGCAGAATATTTGGAATCTTTATGACACATTCAACAATGGATACAGTGAATAAAGGGATCACATGCACTTATTTCCGACTTGTTTTTTCTCTATTATTACCTATCTATTGATAGATTATTTTGGAAACATACATGAACAAGTACAGGGTTTTATAGTATTTTTTCCGTAATAACAAAATGTATTAAAATGAGTTTTGATAATTATATTGTTGGAGTCGTTTCACTTAAATCCGATGCACATGTTGAAGCATGCGGCATTGAAACAATGCAAAATGTTGAAAAACTTCCTCGAACAGGTACAAAAACAGTTCATTTATCAGTTTATGACTTGCACGTGTGCAGCTAAGTATTGTTCCTTTCGCTCCTTGCAGAAAGCTATTGTTGTTGAAAAGGGCGCCAGGTCGACTCATTACTGTAATTGTCTCTAATTACCAATAAATAGAATTACTTTAAAGTGCAATGGGGAAGTACCCCAGGTGTTTTGGATTAAAACGATCGATTGAAAACGGGATTTTCCGTCTTCCATCTTTATAAAGGAGTTAAGTGACAACTTATTTTTATTAAGACGCGCAAATGAAATTTTACGCACATTACATTTATTTGTTTATTTACTCATGTCACACCCTAGTCTATATCTTTGACAAACAACATAATGTTAAAAAATATATTTTTATTTCATATTCTGATATTTGTATACGGATTAAAAATAAGTCAGTATGAGGTGTGTACTGTGTAGTGATACCTTATACCCAATCAATAAATATGTTTTAATAAAATTTAACGTAGAGTACGTTTTGTAATTGTCCTATTACAGTACGTATAGAGGAATCATATGACATACGATTTTACAATTAATGCTGTCAGTCATTTTGCCAATTAATCCCCGGATTACTTTATTAAAAGTCATAGTTAGTAGAAATATTAATATAAATATTATTACTAAACAAAACAATACTAAACAATAAATATTATTAGTATAATATAATATTAACTTTAATAATTATTGAAGATTTGATAGAATAGGTAGATATTTGTTTTTATTTAATATGATCTTGAATTGATGGAAAAATATGTATATTATAGATTTTTCTTTGTTCAATAGTTTTTTTTTCTTCAGAAATAGACCTTGTTCTACAATCGTTAATGGCAAGAGTTTTATGTTGTATGTCAATAGGTATTAAGGTATTACAAACACTCCACACCAAGTGCTTAAAACCTAAGGTGTAACCTAACCTTTAATACCTTATGGAAAGTTGAATTAATGATCACTAACTCTTAATCCTAATCCTTTAGGCAACTTTACGTCTAAATTATCGACAACATTCTTTGCATTTTTTTTCGCAGGTATTAAAATACAACAAACTGCTTGTATGTTTGTCAAAGCCTAAAATTTTTATATATTTACAAACACGCCAAAAAGACCCCACTGTAATGATTTGTGCAAAAAGTCTTGGTCCTGTTCAACAAGAAAAAAACTGCTTTTATAAATTTATTAATTGATATTATATTGCTGGCTTAATTATATCCGAAAATTTAGCGGATATCAATTTTCGAAACATGTAGGTATCTACTCATGTCCTTTCACCGGTTTCGTTCTTTATGTCCTATAGTTATTATGCCAACAGAGAAAAATATCCGGAATCATTGTAATTTGTCTATATCATTTGTGAAAAAAAAGTTTGATACAAATTCTATGATTATATAAAAAGCACTTAAGACGAATATAAGCTCTTTTATTAAAAATAAAAATATTTCTATGACTTGATAAAATCTATATTAGAGCAAGCGAAGGCGCGGATAAAAGTCAGCCTTTATTAAACATCTGTTTTTACGGTTCCGTATTAAACAATAATGACAGAAAAAATGGGCATGATCAAAATAGTTATTAGTAAACTCTATGACCAGATGTTTCGGTATAAAACGCTTGAATGAGCTTAACATTTAAAAATGGCGGTTTGTAGAAGTTCAAATACCATAATCTTCTTGTCTTTCACACAATAGGTGTTTATTTTATGGCTTGCAGGTGTGCAATTCCTTGTTAAATAGATTAGTTACATAAAACATGTCCTTATAAGTCCTAGCACGTTGTTTCTTGATTTTGAATGTACCTACATTATTAAAAGATATATAAAGTTACGGTATTTTTACTACTGGAATCTTACTTTGCTGCATGACATGAACAGGAGTAACCTACTCTATTGTTCCGCGTTTTAGTATTGAACTGAATATTTGGTAAGAAAGGTAATGGTTTCTTTTATTTACGTATGTAAATAAAAGAATTCTAAAAATAAAAGAATCTATTATTTACGTATGTGAGTTGAAAGAAGTATTCCTTAAGTCGTATGAAATCATTGGATTAAATTGAAAATTAAATTGTAAGTGGACTATTGCCTAGAAGATCACTACAAAATGAGTTCTTACCCCAAGCACTTACCACTCACTAGTTAAAGTTAATAGATTTTTTATTATTTTAATTTAAACTGGCTGCAGGTGATCCTAAACAGCGTACAGCGTAAACGTTGCTTGTCTGGTAATTATGAAAATAAAACAAGGCATTTTAAGCACGCATAAAATCTGCAAAACATTATTATTAAGGTAACCGTTTGTTAATGGACTTAGCTATAACCTGAGCATAGCAATTATACGAGAGTCAAATGAGACATAATTAATCATTAATGAAATGTATACCTTGTTAAATATGAAATGCTCTACCTCTAATACAACAATTTTTGTACGACTATATGTAAAAAAATATATTAACGGTGACGAAAATCGAAGGATAAAAAATTTATACAAATGGATAGCTTAGTCTAAAATACGTTTTAGGCTCAAATAGCTTTTTGAATATATCTACTAAGATCTACGCATACAGTTGTATTCGATTAGTATTAAGAGAATTTATTCAATCAAATTCCCGAGGTATCATTAATAATAATATCAGCAGCAATATACCCAATTTTATGATTTACTAAACACCTATTTATATTGTAAGCCTTTTTATATATAGAATGGTCTGTATATAATAACTCGCTTTGAATGATCATTACATACAAGCAAACGTCGAGCCGTAAACTCAAATGTGCATGAATATAATTTAAAGGGCTACAATAACAAAGGGCAATTATTTATATTGGAAACTTGCCCCTAAGTGGCGTGCAACGTTCACGAAATGTTTAATTGACTTATTGAGAATGAGTTTTTAAAATATCTATCGTAACAACCGCGTGCGTGCTCATCACTTTGTTGCATTACCGTTCTCGAGTGCAGTATTCGAGGAAATTGCAAATGCGTCATAATTTTCACGATTGCGTCATATATTAGAAATGTATTTTTATAATTACTCTTCTTTCGAATTTAAATATTATTTTATTATATAATCAAAGCTTTATACACTAATTGTTTATTTTGTCATAAAGAGTAACTTTTGTCTCATGTCTCTTGTGTCAGACATTAGACAGATAAAGCCAAAACATTGTTATGAACAAGTATTTTTATTTTTACTTTTATTGTTTTTATTAATAAGACGTTAAACCTTTCGTAGATGTTATAGGTACTATATTAAATTATATAAATGAATTCATGTAGATGTTAGAAAATCAGGTCATTCAAAATTTCGAATTAAAACAATTATGTAGAACAAAAATGAGATAATAATAATTGGAAGGCCTAACCGAAAGCCGTCCTGTAATACGAGTAGGTTGAATGCTCTGTTAATATTGATGCTCAATAATTATTATTATTTATTAAGAATTTTATCGACAGCATTCACGTCGACTGATCCCAATATCATTCATTCGTTACTATTAAAATTTATTTTTATTATCAAATAATAATGTCAGTTCATGTTACATTTTCTCTTATACTACAGAGAGTGAGGGCCAGATTTGTGAGGGGCCGCCGGCAGGTGCGATCGCCCTCCGTTACACGGACCATTTACTCACTACTGACACAAACACTAACCTCCCACTCAATTGATACACGGCACTATTAGATTATAGTCTTAAAGTTGACTTGAATATAAGATCAACACTATATTTGCAATCCCTCTAACAGAAAATAGGCATATCAGACATATATCATAAAAACAGCGCATTATAAAAAAACATGAGTAAATGTAGTATCGAACAAATTAACAGCCAGGTGCACAAATCCGAAAGGGATCATCTCGAAGGGTAAAACATTTAATGAGTCATTGTTAATGCTCGTCGGGCCGATTGTGAATTAGTAAAAGGTCATATCACCGCACGAAAGCTCGAACTGATGCTACCATACCGAGTTAAACAAATACGCGCGGAATTAAAAAAGGCTCGCGTTTCGTATTTGCATCGGTTAATGATAAAATAATGGGGGTTGATAGTAGACACGATAGAAACGTAATTTGTGTAAAAGTAGAATATTGTATTGAGGAACCCGCGCCGTTCGTACCACCCGCCGCTGACACCGCGAGAAAAAACTACCCTGTGACCAAACCCGCCGCCATTACCTTCGCCGCAGTACCGAGCACTGTCAACAAACTATGGAACTTTTTGCATAAGGCCGGATTTATGAACTGACGAAAGTAATTGAATTTTGTGCTGCGACTTCAAGGGTATTTAATCCAAGGCCTGTCTGTAATAAAAAATGACACTGATCTGTTTGATCGAAATGAATAAAAGACTTTTATCTGTATTAACCAGATTTCTTTATTTAAAGTCAAATTATAGACTTATAGAATCATCATCATAATAGAACAATAGATCCCACAGCAACTAGGTTCGGATGCGAATAAAAACTCAAAGATGCTAGTATCAGCACAAAAATTACCGTCTTTACCACATATTTCGAATCTCGGTTCAATCTCCGACTCACACAAAGCATGTCACCATCGAAGCTACAAATGTTTTGCCCTCGACGCTACTAGCTAGCGGTTAGTCAGCACCCATGATACTTAAACGAAATTTATAGCAGACACAACTACTTCATACAAGTTTCTATGGGTTTGCAAGCGGAACGAGCGGAACTCGATGGGGTTTCACGAATATTTCGTTATGGCAATCTGGTTAGACCCACTGAGCCTAAATGGGCGGCGGCACGCCAACCTGCGAAGAGGGCTTCCAAACCAATTAAGGCACCACGAAGCCATGGGAGATCTCGCAGCTGGCATCACGAACTCGATGGTACTCAGTGCGCCGATTCATCGCCGGCGGAACTATAAGTGTGGGTCACGCAAGCCAAACCAACCGTTCCACTGTGACGGGTTATGGATGCATACTCAAACTGCTCTACCTACACGTTTGCATTTTAAGTGCCATCATAAACCATGAACAAGTGCACACGAATTAATTTCTAACGATAAAGGGATGATTCACGTGTGATTTTGTTAATTGTCACGTTTAAACATTAGCATATTCGATTTAGAATTGGAATTAGAAATTGGATTGACGAAAATTGATTGAAAAAGTATTTGATAAATGTTTTGGTACTTAATTCTGTAACACTGTTTATAAAGATTTTAAAAGAAAGGTTAGATATTATTACGTTATGAGGAAATATATTAATACTTAACTACCTATTATTCCTTTTCATTCATCTCCTTCCTCGGTTGCCTGGAAGAGATCGCCTTGCGCGATAAGGCCGCTCTTTGTACTTTCTTTTTTGTTAATTCTTAACTTTAATTTAAGTTATATATGTACAATAAATTTATAAATTAATAATAATATAATACTATTTAACATAACAATTAACGCAGTAAAATATGATAGTAGTTTCACTGAATTTGCAAACTCTCCAGTTTTGTACATAATATATTTATTGACATCGTCGGTTGGAATCGCGTGCAGACTCAATATGCACTTGTTGGCCTACATATCTATAAAGAGGGAACATTAAGGTTTTCATTTTATAGACAAAGATTAGTCTATGTCGCCGATATAATAGCAATTTCGTTTTTCTGCTTTTTGCCTTTACTTTTTTAACCAAGTAAATTAATGTATAATAAAATAAATATATTTATGTATAAATAAATATGCTCAATGTGCTGTTTACTATTGCAATTAACAAATAAATTATCTATTTATTACAAAGTTGATTAAAGTTAATCTAGAATCGGAACTCTTTTAGATCCCGTATTCAGACAAATCTTCGTGCGAGTAGCAAATAATTATTTCAGGTCGCGGTCGTGGAGAAACATAAAAAACTCTCGCAGTTTTATATCCACGATAAATAAGCGATAGTACATATGTGGGAAAAGCGCAAAAATCAATGATATTTTCATTCCAAGCACATGATGATAATTCTTTCATATGAAAATAAAAGATTTACAGAAATTTATTATGTGATGCGCGTTGCGATGTCCGCATTCTAAGCTTTTTAGCAGAACAATCCACAATATAAGTGCTTTTTTATTGTAGTTTTTATACAAGCATAAGATTATGATGTTTTATGAATATGATTAAGTCAAGTGATTGATTTTTTTTTTACAAAAGGGATATTTCGCACTAAAACTATTTTTTTAATACGCAAAATTAAGTTTCGAATGCATTTTTTTTCTATCAACAATTATTTTTTAAATATTATTTTGAGCAAGAGTTAAAAAATATTGCTTTCTGATTAAAATCTATGCATTTTCTACGATGATGTGAAATAAATTAAATCTGATCGAATATCTACTTATTGCAATCAAAATATTCGTTTTAGTTTAATTCATGTGAGATACTTACGCGTAAGAGTTGTATCTGTAGTCCTCTTCCACTTGGGGCTGTCGCACCTGGTAGCTCACGTCAGCTCCATAATCCGGGGGTATCATGGCCCAACTGTTGTCGTAGTTATAGTAGTCTCCGTAACCCATATCTCCCTCTCCCATCATTCTCATCCTACACTACTCAAACTGCTTCACACTAACACCAGGGGGTAAATTTAGATTAAGTTATAATCCGGCTTTAATAAGTTTATTGGCTCAAATCACAATAATTATTGTAGTGATAAAGATTGCGCGAGCGTACAGCCGCGAAGGGACTGCGCCCGATCGTATCGACTGATCGATGCCTCATCGGACCTTATCAATAAAATTGTATCGTTATCATATCTAACAGCTTTCCCCCATGATACGGGACTTTTATAATACGCATGCGAGTCGACAATACACCAACGCCGCTGTCCTATATCTATACTATCTAGCTTTATCTGTGTCAGATGTAATGTGTACCGGCAAAAACGTGCCATTGTCAACCGAGGTAATGTTACGAAATCCTGGAATGACAGGTGATAGACTGAAATAATTGATAACAGAATGAATATCTTGATACACCGACCATGGCTTCTACGAAACATAAAATTCAAACCTAAACAGAAGCATATTGTGCGCATCCCATACTTGAAGAAGCGGTAAGTTAGGCAGTAAAGGGAGGATGAAAGTTATACCGAAGGATTTAACAAACACATGTGTGTTTGTAAAATCCATTAAAGGGATAGCTAAAATATTCACATCATTATATTTTGATCACCATTAATGTATTTTTTTTATATTATAATTTAGAAATAAATAATTGGGTGCATGTGGGCTGAAAATGATGATGATGATGATGATGATGATATTTATTTTTCAACAGTCACATTTTTGCCAGCCTGTCCGCAATTTTTCGTAGGACAAAAGCTGATCCTAGACCCGGCACACTTGCGTAAGTTGCTGAGGTGTGGTTTGAACTAAGCACTCTTATCAAAATAGTTACATACTTGATACAACATTATAGGCTTTATTTAATGTTAAATGTGATGTCAAAAGAAAAATCATGTGTATACAAGAAGAGATGTTTACTATAAGAAAAATATATATTTTTCACATTAAAACTCTCAACTAATAAAAACGAACTTGAGTAATAAAATAGAGGAAGTACTATTATTATATGTACATAATTTCTCTCACATTACAATGAAAAATAATTAAAATTTCCTTTCCAGAAGCAAGTTATCTCATTTCTTATGCAAGCGGGGTTAACCATTGTATTTTTCTTACAAAAAGCTGCGTTTACCTCTGGTGGGACTCGAACCCACAATCCTCGGCTTAGGAGGCCGATGCCTTATCCATTGGGCCACAGAGGCGAGTGGTAGAGCGGTGCTTGTGGCGGCACCCGTTCGGCGCCGCGCCGACAACGTTGCGTCACGGCGCGTCACGACGTCGCGGCTGTGTTCACACAACTCTCACTAATTTGTGTGATTATCATTCTTTGATAACTGTATCTAATATCAATCAAAACAAACAAGCCTTAGAGCGCTTGCACTTGTATTTTTTTAATTTAAGTTAATTTCACAGGTCTGTTAGTCACACTTGACCCATACCAAACTGGATTAGGACTAGGATGTCACAGGAAATCGTCAAGAAGCAAATTTTAGGATATTATAGAATATGGAGGGTAAAGTGCCTTAGACAACATGTTCGTTTTCGTTCATGTCGTGGTCTATGGTGGAGAAACCATTTACTTCCTAGATTGAGTCTGTATACATACGTCCTGATTCCTGGGATAATTGTGCCAATACTGGAGATGTTACTAAAAATATATTGTAAATTTTTTAAGTTATTCATGAAATAAAGAGCTTGTTATCGGCATAGAAGCTTACAACTATGAACACTGTTTTACAACACCGTTATCTAATTTAATATTCAATAAATCATGTTATAGCTACGGTGTAGTTTATTCAAATGACATCATCTACCTTTAATAACTACTTAGAATATTTTTTGCGCCGAGTAAAAAAATGTCTCTGCGCACATGCCTTTAGCAATAATAACGTTCACGTATCACTAACGAAAATACATTTTCGAAGCAGCAACCTGTCTAATTTTATCTACAACACATCGCCAATCTATCACGTTTCTTTGTAGTGAATTAGTAAAAAACAGCTGGCCGACAAACTACATCGTTATACTCCTAATTTTAACAGCTCTACAAATTGCGTTTAACTAAACTTACATATGCTTACAAGCTCGTATTATAACAAAATAAATTATAGGATAGTAAATTAATTTATGAAGAGGAACTTAATGTAAATTAACTGATTCGTTTATGATTGGGTGTTTCATTTCATTGGTACTAAAATATTACCTCATTTATATTGTTATAAAGAGGCTTCACCGTTTACGTTAATTAAGCAAAGAAAGATAATGCTGACAAAGTATTAAAAACACTTAGTTCAAGCAAGTACCGCTAGATGTCAATGTATTAAAAATTTACTTTAAATCTGTAATTATTTTAATTTGATAATTCCTCTCCATTTCTCTCCTTGCGGAAGGTCCACAACGCGCCTATTAGACGATTCTTATAGATATAATCGGTTCCTAGCAAAAACAGTAGAGGTATCGATTATCGAAGACACCCTTCGAACCATTATTGCAATGCAAGCATGGAAAGTGTTTTAATACACATTTTTTTAGATATATGATTTCAGTTCATGCGCAATAAACCAAGAAAATACTTTAAGATGGCTGTACTGGTGTTATCAATTCATTAATCGATACTGTGCAAACAAGGGGAATAAGTATAAAAACTTGACTGCACAATTGGTCAAACAATGTATGTATGCCAAGATGAAAGAACATCAACAACTGGAAAGTATTTTAAAATTTATATAGTTTGCGTATTATTTTATATGTAAGAAATATTTGAATTCATTCTTTATTGTTATTGAGTAACAAAATAGATGAGGATTTGCTCTTAAAAAAATAATATCTGAGTCGTTATCCAACCGGTATTAGCGAAAAATAAAATAGTACATTTAACATTTCTATCCATAAGAGATTTTGAAAAAAAGTGTTTGTAGATATAATTTATAACAGTCCCACTAACTATAGTTTATCCATACGTAGTATGCGTAATACGTGATAAGCATAAAAAGCACCTTGCAGCGAATTTGGGTAATAAATGAAAATTAATAACACGAATTTGATGTAAAAAATGTTTATTATATATTATGTTTACAATGGCATATATATTTTAATAAATAAACAAGTTAATATATTACATGAACTAAAAATTGCGATTAAGTAAGGCCATCGAATTAACATTACGAAAGAGGTAATCTATCGAAATTCAATCTATACAAATAATACTTTAGAAAACAATGTAGATAGATTCCTTTAGAACTTTGAACATAAAAAATAAGTTACTCGATGGCGTATTTAGTTTTATGATGTCCATACATTACTTGTCTAATCTACAGGAGTAGTGCACGATGTCGCCGTTGGGGTATCGAACGAATGCGCTTTGGTGACCGAATCGTTTCTTACACACTTGACACACATCATGTTCGGTTATCACTACGCTCTTCGATTCGTGGTACTGTTTCAATTCTTGGACCTGAAACCAGAAATAACTTATCTACTACTGCAAAATAAATAAATACAACTGCGAGAGACATTCAACCTCATTAACACCCAAGTCCGAAACAAATATTTGTGGATTTGTGGACCGAACTCGAGGCCTGTCGTTTCTAGCTGGTATCTAGCCAACGGCGCCCAGGGATACGTCGATGATATGGGAAATGGAATTTTAGATACTGACGGTAGTTTACAAAAAATATCATAATAAACCATTTAAAGAAAACAGCGATATGAAGATTTTTAAATTTGAGGATAGATAAAAGACTAACGTATGAAATTCACCTGCTGACGTGAATGGTACAGTAATAAAAGATCGTCCGCAAATATGTAAAATTGAAATGAATATTTTTCTTTGTAAGAAAAGAATCAGGAGAACCTTAGCTATTAAAAATGAACAATAGTTTCATGATCGGAACTTTTAGCTTAAAAGGTGATTACTAATTAGCACAATATGATTTCCGTGAGGTGCAGGCGTGCGGTCGAGGGTTCAAACACCTCTGACTTTTCAATGTTATATGTATACTTGCAATGAATTACCTCGTACTCTAACGCTATAGGAAAACATCGCGAGGAAATCTGCACACGTAAAAGTTCTTAGGAATTTCTTAGGTGTGTAGACCACCAACCCACACTAGGCCAGTGTGGTGAACTTAGGCCAAAATCCTCTCAGCCGTAGAGAAGGCTACCAGTGGGACGTATATGGGCTGATAATGATGACAAAGGTTATTATATACCTGTATATGTTCGGCATACAGTAATCCCTTAAGTATTTGCATGCGCCGTTTGAGCGTGAGTTGTCCGTCTAGAGCGCTCTCTAGGAAATGCTTGAGGCGGCTGAGCGGCACTGAGTCCGGCAGAACAGCTAAAGCCTGCAACAAATCAACAAGTTTCATATTTATTTCCTTAGTTTGGACGAAATTACCGTTAAAATTGGAATATAAATAATATTATATCATTTCAATTTCAATTTTTTTTCTCTTTCCCATTAGCGATTTTGCTTGTACAGTTTTGATATGTATAACCACATTGTATTTTTCTAGTTTAGATGTCTGTGAGACTAAATTCTCTCGTAGCTTCTGATACACACGACACAAGACGTTTCATAAGGGGTACTATTTATGTAAATGTTAGGTGTATTCATTATATTTCATTTATGTTAATAATAGAACAAACCTTCAGAGGTGAAATTTTGTCTGCATGCTTTTCCAGTATATTAAGAGCAGTTTCGAGATCGGGAACAGCAGTCTTTGGATGTCTCGGTACATTGGCCAATGGCCCACTGAGCACACTGCTTTGCTGTGGATTCATCAGTATCTTCATCAGTATCACGTAGATGTCCTGATTCTTCTCATCGGGAACTTTGCTTACGTTTTCACAGTAACGTATAGCTCTCTCTACTTCACCTGAAAACTAAAAATGTATTAGACACGTGTTTTTACAATAATTATAAAACGTCATAATAATTTGTGTAGCTGTTTAATTTTTTTGGCTTTCTCTATTCCTGTCAAACGTCACCAATTTACGCACCAAAAGAAACAAATGGAGTCCGACTAAATAAGAAAACAATCTGAAGGGAAACATAATAGCAAGTTCACCTAAACTACTTTTGCTTAGGTTATTTTTAAGATGGAAATAGTTTAATGGTTCAAATATTAAACATACAGTTTAAGATTATTAATAGTTATTGCAATTATTAAAATTATGAAATTAATATTGTGATAAGTAATTCTTGCAATCATAAACCTATTTCCTCGTAATCTAGGTTTATCATCTCGCTACCAATAGGGGCGGAGCATCGTTGAGAAATGTTAAAAAGCGTATGAAAAATGCCTTATGTGGTCTTAAGTTTTGCATATGGATTTCCAGTTTCTTTTAACAGTATAAAATAGTGTGAACATATAAATATTACCTAATATGAGTACATATATCGCCAGCGCGTGTTCATGTCTCCCCAGCTTGCCGAGTATGATCGCGCGCTCTTCGAACAAACTGTCCACTGGGAAATGCAACAACACACGCTCAGGCGTATAATGAGTGGACTTTTCTAGAAACGCCAGCAGTTTAGACTTTGTGTGTTGCAATTCCTCTTCAGTAATATTGGCTTTTTTGTTTGTTATCTTGTCCCTGTACATATTGATCATGGCGTCGTGAAACACGGGGTTAGTATCATTCCACGTGTGAATAACGTGCTCTAAATATGGTATCACTAGGGTTTCATGCTCTCGCAACAGAAAATCTAGTATTTTTGGACGCGGAAAGTTTTCCACCTCCATTATGTCTTCCGTGAATATCTTCAATCCTTCCTCTGGATTCTCTTTCAAAATCCAATCAGAGAATTTGAATATTAAGTTTATGTGTTCGGATCCTGTAATAAGTACACAGTACAGTTTCAATACACTGGAAAATAAAATTCCCTAAAATAACAAATATACAATATAGGTGCAATAATGTTGGCATTGAAATACTGATTAGGTATTGGCAGTCATACAGTAGTCAGTATACATGGCATGATGTAGATATCTATTGTATTTGTTTGGTAACTAGGCATTGCCTAGAATAACATAATTTATTGCCAAGAATTCAATTGATTCTATATTAGGTCATATACTTTCCACCAACTCAGAGTGGGTATTTTTGGACCAGCAACATAAAGTATGCCTAAAATCTTAACATCACAATCAAGCAAACGTGTTTTGCTTCAGAGACTATTAAAAAAAATACCTAAATGTTGCAAATATTTTTTCGTCCCTCGATAACCTTCGAGGCTAGAGTCTGGTTGTTTGGCCTGGTCTCTCAACAACTGCAGGGCTTTAGTATGTTGTCCTTTGGTTTGGTAGAGTATGATCAGTTCGCTATGCTTGCCGTGCTGGAGCAATGTCTTCTCAGCCTCTTCCAAGCGGCAGTTGTTTAGACGTAGCAGAGGCGCTACGAAGGCGTCATTAGTCTAAAAATATAACAGATTTATGGTAAAAACACTTTTTATAGTTGATGTCTGTGAAAACGGATCTCGAGCCAAAAGTTGTATAACATGATTGCGAAAATCTATGGACGTCGTTAATTTTTTTGCCATAACATTATTTTTGCTGCCAACGTGTAGAAAACCGTAACGGATATGAAACACAAAAATTTAAAATTCCAAACTATGAATATGTATAATTACACTCCTCGTGTTTGCTGCACGAAATAATTAAGTATGAAAAATGTTCCAGTTTTTAAAATTGTTTATAAGATAATTAACTACTTTATTCTAACGTGGTCACCGAATTCCAAAGTAACCCACCCACAAGTCAGATTTACTTTTAGCCAATTAAAATAAATATTTTAAGATTTTTTTTAAAGTTCAATGAACTGATGTAATAATTGACTATATATGATATATTACTCAACAAAGCAAGAATTCTAACATTACCTGCAAATAGCACTTGAGGAGAGTAGTATCAATCAACTCCAATTGTTGCGTTACGTTCCTCTGGCTGCCTCCTTCATCCTGACTAGTTCCAGGCTCCGACGCGTTTCCTTTGCCTATCCTCGACCTCAAATTAACCAAATAATGTATGAGGGCATTCAAAGCGTTCTCCAAATCTTTGCCTTTCAATTTGTTCTTCATATTTTCACCTTCAGTCTTGTTATCTAGTTCGGGGAATAATTTGATTACGTCTGCGGGATCTGTGTTCAGTTTTATGAACTCGTTCATCGCTTGTGGGTAACATTTGTTGTCGAATAGTTCTAACGCGTAAAGCACTTGTATGGAATGTATCTTCTGCTTTTTCTCCTCCGGCGAACACTCTGATAAATTCTGGGCAATAGCACATAATTGTCACTTTTAATACAATAAGAGGCTTATTATTAATAATAATAAATAAAAAAGCTACTAAGGGCCACGTACACCAATCCCATCCAGACACAAAAAAACAAGTCTTATGAAATGATTGTCAGAAACTACGAGATATGCAACAGTAAAGCTAACCGTAATTTATAAATTTCATTTTTTTTAATAGGTATTAATTAAAAATGCTCATTAATAATTACTTTAACATTAATTTTTAATTAATGAACATGACAAATGTCGATAACTTACTCTAGATAAAAAAATATTCTGATATGGGTATAAACATAAATTTGGTATTTAAGTAAATTTATTATCTACATTTTGCTTATGAAAGGTTGTCCTGTATTTTCTTATATCATAAACACACTAAATGCTTTTCTTGTTTTGAACGCCAAATAAAATATATTAAATAAAATTCGTTAACTTAAAAAATACACACACACACTAATAAAAGAACACGACAGTCGTGATTTAAAAATCCCAGATACAATCTCCGAGTATCTTTTAATTTCTTGCAGAACTTTGCTCAAGAATTTTGCGTATTGCGTACATTGTTGTAGAAAATATCGTGACGATATTTGCTCCTAATTGATACACATCCAACGTCTGGACTAAGTTAAGTATAAGACGTTGCCTATGGCAAGCGGCAGGACATTTAACCCTTACTTTACACAAAAAAAGAGAAATAGTCACTCACACTCCACAGTAAAGAAATGGTGGCAATCCGATCTTCTTTCTTAATTGAAAACGCCATGTTTAGAAAATTTTAAACTTACTTTTTTTCAACGTGAAAGCTAGAAATATTATAATTTATACTTACTTTCATAAGTTTCTTAATAGAAGCTTTACGAGAACGATTTTTAAATTTAAATGTATAATACATTGCGAAAATAGAAAATTATACACAAGTTACTTGACCAACCGCTAATGAACATTAATTAAATTTCCTGTTAGATTATATATTTATTGTGCCCATTTCGAAATGAAATGTAGTTTATATTATAAAGGTATTAAACTCCTGACCAAATTAGAGTGTTTTTAATATTACCACAACGTATTATAAATGTACGGGATAGATATATTTTTTAAGAAAGATCCTATTGATATAATAATATAAAAGATAATATTTTATGTTTGCGCAATTAAACTCTAAGAATATCGTTACAAACCTATCATCCCAAAAAGTTCTCCACGATTTTTTTTAGATATTCGTATTAGGTTTTAAGACGATCTCCTGATTAATATCAAGTACAAAGGAATGTTCGTGCTGAGTATCTTCTTCATCAACCCATATACGCCCACTGCTGAGCACGGGTCTCCTCTACCATTGAGAGGGTTTAGGCCATAGTCCACCACGCTGGCCTAGTGCGGGTTGGCGGACCTGCTAAGTATATTAATGAATATAATTGTTAATGCTCATTCTCATTAACAACTCAAAAAAAAGAAACAAATAAAAGGTGATCATTTGAGTTATATTTTTAAAATGTTCTTTTTTATTGGAAAATACACTTCTGACTTCGTAAAGTTTATTTTAATTATAATTCAACTGTTTAATTATTGGCAATAAACGTTTTGGCAACTGCCATAGGTTAATATATAAATATGATAATAAATGATGCAGTAAATTATTTAATTAACTAATTATACACTTCGTTTAACGTGTCTTACGAACACAAGCTTACCTCGAATTTCCCATCACTTCTAAAATTGTTAAAAACCAATGTTCTTTAAAATACCTTAAATAAACGAAATAATTATTACATACTTAAGAGCGGTTATTAACTTTACAAGGCGTGGTAATTTTACCTAACTTCGATACCAGCTTCAATAGAACACAACCAAAAAATATCACTTAAAAGTGTATCAATCAATTAATGTCGCGAAAAAAAATATTTCTAGCTTTCACTATAGTATATGCTAAGAATCCTTAAACAAAACTAAATAAGGTATGGCATGGCATGACACTAACTGTGGTTTCCTTATTTTATTTTTAATATGAACATATGAGGAAAATTATAGAGACACACAATAACAACAATATATCAATTGTATTTCGCAAATACCTTTGGGACCTTGACAGAATCATTGAAATTAGCAGGGCAACAAATTTTGGGCGTGAACAAAAATATCTTCGATTTTATATACCCGAATAGTTCCATCAAGTTCAGTTTTTTTTTGTTACGGTTTAACATAACTTAATTTTGACACATAGATATAGTGACCTGGAGACGAACGACACCAATTTGTGTATCATGAGACAACGGGTTTAATTCATACACACAGAGAAATGTTTGCGTTCTCCAATATCACGTTTGGATCTATGTGCTAACAAAAACAGAAAAGTTCTCATCGATTCTGGTGCCTAATACATAATACTTGTATTTGTGGGATCAGATATACGTGACATAATATACGTGACCATTAGGTGTGTTAAAATGAAGATCTTTCTATGGTTGCGTGTAAAATTTTGGGAAAATGTTTTTCAAGCCTACACTGGTACACATAAAGCTTTTCTGCCCAGAAAAACAAATTTTACTTGTTGCAGTAAGCGAACCATTGGTTCTGTAATCAATATTAAACATGACTTAATTTTGTATATTAATCGGCATCCTCATTAAAAAAAAAGAAACTTACCGTTAAATCTATAGCTATTTGAAATTGTTTGTCTTTTAATAATTGCTGCCTTTGTTTAGTCACGTCTACGGAGCTCAAACACCACACTTGTCCAACTGAAGCTACGAATATCAAGCCACGTTTACATCTGAAAATATAAATTCTCATTAACATTTTGATAAATTAGAAGTTGATGCACTTTGTTCTATGAAATTCTCTGAAACACAAAAACAACCATTAAATCTTGACAAAACCGAAAAACATAGGACTAAACGTTATTTAATTCGTAAAAAAAGCGAACTATACAGATAAAATTTTATGCATGTGTATTTAATAAAATAAAATGTTACTAATAAAATTACCTATACATCAGTCTTGCCTTATTCAAATCAAGTAAAGTTTGAATGAAAAGTGCCGGTTCCACAGTCTGTACAATAACTTGATCCTGCAAGAGACCAAGCACAAAAGGCTGGTCCCAAACTGAAAAAAATAAGTATATGTTATAAACTTTAACAGAAAAATATATATCTATGGTTTAGGATCACTAATATAAGTTTCATTAATTATCATCATCAGTCTGTATTAAAAGGGTTTCAGACCTTAGTTCACCATACTGACCTAGTATGGGTTGACAGACAACACACAAAGACATTCCTAATAACTTTCATTTACATTACTATAAGATAAAACATGAAAAAAAATTATTTACTATTTGATATTATTTATGTAGATTAACTAAGTACTTTTTTCTAGTTTGTTTGGTTTTTCAATTCACTTACCAACAGCAATGGGTGCTTCAGTCCATTTTATAGTCTTCTTTATTTCTATATCAACATTTTGAGATTCCTCTACTAGAACAGAGGTTTGGTCTCTGCCCAGAAGGAATGATGTATCAGAATACTTTGCTATGGTTGGTTCCAAAGATTTAGAGCTGCTTGTAGGGAATAATTCTTTAGGCTTGCCTTCCGAGACCTTAAAATAAATATTAACAATAAAGTATTTTACAATAAAATTTATTATTTTTATGATGCTTTTATGTAATTAACAATGCAGTGTATATTTAGTAAACCAACTGAAGTTCATACATAAAAACAAATACTTCCTTCTCCAACATATAACATAGTGCTTACAAATTAATAACAATAATCCTTATGTTGTCCTATACCATTTGAAAAGAACATACAAAACAAATAAACATTATGTTAATTATGTAACTCACATCATACAACATATATTCTGCTTTGAATCCCACACACAGGTACTGTTGACCCCAAGCCATGACTTTTGGAACATCTGGTACATTGAAATCCAGAATGTGCTTAAATTCACCATTTTTACCACCATAGACTTGGAGTTTTCTTCTAACAGCTACACACAAACGGACATCAGATGTTGATTCTCCTCCACCTGATGTTATGACCTATAATATTAAATTTAAAATATTGATGTTGGTGTTACAATAGCTGTGTATCTATGTGTAAAATAAGTTTATGTAATGCTAGAAATCCATCCAATCTCATGTTAGAAATCCACATTTCTGTCCTGACCACAAATTTTATAAGAAAATCAAAAATCTATAGCAAATTAGATGACATAAATTTTTAATACTTCATAGTGGAGGGAATACCACAAATATTGTGTTTAAGGTCTTTGATTTGAGTGTCTTGAAAAGGATTTCTATTTTGGTAGGTCTTTAATTAACAAATACCTTATTATCTAGAGCAAATAATGAAGCTCCCTTAGTTTGATCAAATGTTTTAACTAAGGGAAAATTAACTCCATTGGTGTTATAAGTTGCCACAATAGAGTCTGTCAGGCATATCAGCAAATTCTCATCTGAAATATAATTAAAAACTAATAATTCATCTTAAACATCATTCAAATATAATATGTATAAATACACCTCTTTATCCTTGCTACACCCAAGAAGGATGTGTGATTCTTCTGAGAAGAAATTTGTATATAAGTAACAATAAATACCAATTCTATCACATAAATAAAATACCTTCTTCAAGGGAATCAAAATTAATGATTCTTTGGAATACAACATATTGGGTTGTTTAAAATAGGACTCTTCTACAAAAAAAATGTCAGATAGGGAAGCAGGCCTTTGTAAAAGGACACAACTTCAATATTACATTTAGTTGATGTTATTCCTGAATTTAAAACAAAAATTAAAATTTTAAGGAGTACAAAGCATAGGTGTGCCATAAGAGAGGCCTATGTCCAGCAGTGGATGAAGTGAGGGCTGTTGATGATGATGATGATTATATTATATGAAATTATAGCTCTAATGTAACTTTTTTCAGCTATTTACAACCAGCCTCGTAGTTGTCTGTTTATTTATTGTTTTTACTAATTCATTAACCCTATTCATATCCACACATAGGAAGAATTACCTGGGATGACTTCAATTTGTTGTATTGGCTTCTTACTAAAATTCTTCCTATATCTCAACAACTGCACTTGATACTTTTGGTTGCCATTGTTAGCAGACAGGGAGTACATCAACAAATGGCCTTGTCTTGTCCCTAACAACAAGTTGTTGTCTGAAAAATAAAAATAAATAATTTATCCATATTCTTAAATGTAAAATGCAAATCATAATTCATCTGATATATTGTCATCATAGATTCTTCACATTACATGTCTAATGTTTTTAATGACTACATTTAAAAATACTTTTCTAGTTTTACTTTTATGACAAGCAAAAATACAAAACTGACTTTTTAGGTTTTATTAATTTTCATAAAAATACTGTCAATTATAACTACATATACCTATATACATACCATAAGCAGCGATAGCTTCAATCTGGACAGTTGCATTGAGAAGATGAGATACTTCGTAGGCTTCGTGCATTGTTGGTAATGATGTTATTTGATTGTAAATTTTTCAAAACAATACCTCTCCACCCATAACCTTTTTCCAGTATCAGACAATGACTTTGATTTTTAATTAGGCGGAAATAGTGTAATTAGTTTTTTTACCTATGCTGCATTATCAAAATTACTAACACCGAACAGCAAAATTCCTATTTTACTATTTATTATAAATACTAATCTGACAATTTTTAGTGTTTTTGACATAAACGAAATTTGACATCTTATTGACATATTAACATTAATGTTGCCAGATAGGTATGTGTTCTATTAAATGAAATATATTTCAGGAATTCTTAAAATGAATGGAAAAATATATTAATACAAAACATATTATTATATATTTGTCAAACCGGGACCGCACAAACAAAAATTGACACAAGTCTTTTTATTAAATCGAAGAATAACTAAATAGTCATCGTCACTTTAGAGGAACATCGCGTTTAATGTAGCGGAGCTACAATCTTGTGGCAGACAGCGGACCATAGCCATTGAGATATTATTACTACGTATAGAGAAGACACTGCTTACCGCTACAGTGGTCCCTTCAAGTATGGTGTATGAACCTCACCGCACTTAGTTACTTGCGAGCTCTTGAGCGATCGAGGCGTATTTGTTTGTGTTCCGAAAACGTTGAAACGCGTTAAATATGCCGTCATGTGTGTTAAGATATTGCACTAATAGTTCTAGAAATACAGCAAAGTGCAGAGGAATAACTTTCCATCGGTAAGTGACTATATAATTATTTTTAAATTTATTTGAACAATATATTTAGCGGACGCCATGTTGCATCATTTAGACTATAAAAATGACGTCTTATTGAAGTGTGTGAACAAAACGCGTAAGCGCCATGAAATACACGGCGCTTACGACCTTTTGGTCGCGAGAAAACTACACCTGTTAGCGTTCTAGCGTTGCGTGTTTATACCGTTTAGTGTGTGGTTTGACAGCTAATTGATTGTTTCAGCGCTGCAGCGATTTTAGTTGTAAGTCGTCATAAAATGGAGCATGATTTTTGTTTAGGGTGTCTTCTCTATACGTAGTAACATTAGCTTAATGACCATAGCGGACATTCTATGAAGGACGCTCACGTATCGTACTTGCGAAGAAGCGCTTTTTATAAGAAGTTAATAGACTTAATTGGCTTCTTAATTTCAATTGCATGTACAAGTAAATTAAATTGGTTTGCAACAATAATAAGATTTTCATTTGATTATGATTCCCTAAGACGTTAGGCACCCACACTATCCTGCGGTTTTAAAATTTATAACCAAGTAACGCAACAAATATAAATTTAAAATACCTGTTGAGATGAATGCCATATAAGATATTCATTGGATTTGTACGTATTAATTTTGGAACGAATTGTTTTTTATCATCACTTCCGCCCAAATTTACTTGGGCGTGGGCCATCTCTAAAACTTCAGAGGGTATAAACTTTAAGCCATCGTCCACTTCACTAGTGCAGGTTAGCGGACTAAACACTTGAGAAATTTCTAAGAATTTTTAGGTGTCCAGGTTTCATCACGATGTCTTCCTTCACGGTTAAAGCAAATAATAATTCATTGAGAGAGGTGATTGAACCCGCGGCAGCAGAGATTCTCGACTGTGCGCCTAAACCTCGAGGCCATCACTGCTTCTTCTGGAATCACCATTAAATCTCAAATGCCAAACCATATCTCAACCATGCCACCGCATTGAATCTCAAAATACTGAAAAGTCATTTTACCCTCCAACCATCATTCTAAGAGATAAAAAAGTGCGTAAACACAGTAAAATACAATTTTCGTGTTGCTGTCATCAGAAACTTCTTATTCTTTATAAACACCAAAACTCGAACATAAGAATTAGATTAATCCAGAGACATAAAATTCAGAAATATAAAGGTACTTAGCGAGTGGTTATTGAAATTTAGTCAGCATTACTGAATGTGGACGTGTGCTCGAAAGACCGCCAAACGATCGCCTCTAATTTCTTTGAATTAAAGATGTATACATAATATTACGCTAGTAGCAATAAATAAATACACTTGAAAAATTAAAATTTGTGAAATTAAATATTTTGATTTTTTTTATTGATTATTCACTTATTGCTATATTACGTGCCCTCCTTAAATAATTTTAAATTAAAAGCATAGCTTTTAAGAGTAATAAGTGTTTTCGCAATAAATTAATTACATATATATACTTTAACGGTTAAGGAACACGTAAGGAAACCTGCATGTTCATTAACTTTTTTAGGTGTATAAGCCTAAGACCTAAATCCACTCAGTTGTAGTGAAGACTCGTACCCAGCAGTGGGACGGATATAGGTGGTCGATTATGATGATAACGGAATACAATGGTGTATCATATCTTACGACTTCAATTGCAAAGCAAATTATTTTTAGTAGGTAGCAAATAATTAGAATTGATGGTTTTCATCTGCGAGATCGATATTTTTATTAGCTTATTAATTATCTGGACCAAGTAGAACTATGTAGTAAGCAGGGCGATGTTAAGGTAGTTAGGTAATAAACAAACATCAATTTCTTTTTCCCATTTATTATGCTCCTCTACACTGCATAATATCTTCGAAATATACTTACAAAACTATAGGATAGGTCGTGGTGAATGTTGAATTAAAAAGCCATAATTGCTATTCATTTAATATTTACTTTTATAATTATGTTATTTTCATTCATAACTAACAACGATATGGGTGTTACGACGTATTGAAATTCAGTAAAACAAATATTAAAACAAAATACAAATTTCACTCACTATTAAATTTAATATTACAGTTATAGTAATAAGAAAACTTTTACTTTAAATAATTTATATAAGTCATAACTCCATTTCGATCTATGTTTTTACGCAAAATTCTCATGTAGCAAATGTGCTCGCAAATCGTGAAAGTGAGAATTCAGTGGGATAAAAGACGTTCAAACATCGCTTCGAACATTCAGGTCACTAGTATGTCTTATAACTTTTTACACAAAGGGTCTTTAGAAGCAACGTCGATTACAAAATTCATATTGATAGATAGACTTAATAAAAATATGCGTATCTAAACTACCGTGTGTCTGTTACCGAGTCGGTGCGGCCCGGCGAGGCGCAGGTCGCGCGCCGGCCGCACGCCACCGAACAGAGTCATACCATAAAGATAATTATCATATATTTACACGAATTATAAAGGTGTATCAGCAAACCAATAGCCTTAACGACGACGACAACTAAGCTCCACTATGTGTGATTTGAAATCGATGCGCCGAGCGCTTCTCTTAACGATACAATAATTTATAATTAGCAGTACATTGGTACATAATATGCAATACACATGTATGTATGTATATCTTTCCATGATCGAGACCGAGACGAACTCCATGTCAACACTTCGGAATAAAACGCTTACAACCGTCTTATGCATGCAAAATTATCCAAGTCATATGAGGACAGCGTTGGGTTACAGTTGCATAAGTTCAGTAAATACTATTGTTCCGTAACAACATTTAAAACACGAGCTAGCTACATATTGTGCAAATCTGCGCCTTGGTCCAAATAAGATTATATGGTGTGCTATTACTTTGCAACATGTATATGTTCACGGCTGTCTTTTGGTTCATTACTTGTTGGCTTGTGTATGAAGTGGTGCATTGGGTATTCAACATCACACCGACAGGCTACTTCTATATCATGAGTAAAACGTTTTGTTAGTCTACACCTAATTTGTAATTGTATGCCAAATCGAAGTGCAAAATGAAATTATTTGAATACTTAAAACTATGACAATGAAATATAGCATTACTTTATCATCATTTCCATAAATGACTACTAATAACCATAGTGTTTTCAATGACAAATTTTATATAATAGAAATATCATTTATTGAATATAGAATACAATATTATCGAAAAACTATCTCGTTACCTTAGGACACTGACAGTACTATTACGTAGGTACAATACACATATCCAGCTTTGGATAAAATAAAATAAATCGCGAAAAGGAAACATTCTAAGACAGAAGTAGCCGAAAAATCAAATATCTATATGCAGTAAATCTAAAATTTATATTCTCTGAAATATGTTTATGGGTCAATCAACTTTTATCTGTCCTATCAGTACTATGTAAATTTGTCCCCCAGTAGGTTAGTACAATGAAACATTAATTTTTCCAAAAAAATTATATATGGCAATCCATTACAATGAAACATAATTATTAATTACAATATCTACTATGATGCTAGTAAATAGATTTTGTTTGCTTTAAAACCTTAACGACCTTTTTGCATGTTTATTTTAGTCCCTATTATATTTTATTATTCTGACTTCCACCAGACAACGGTAAAAAAGTTCCAAAATCCAAACATTTATGGCGTGACTACTGCTTGGAACTCAAGTCGATTTATTTCGTGACAACATTCATCCAGCCTCGATTTTGATTTCATCTTTTCCGCGGCGCCAGTCGACCGAGTGTATTTTGAAAAAGAGCGTGGCTTTATTGTGTGTCCACTGGACAACCAGCACAAAAACTTTTGTATTTTATATATTGTAGTAAATTAAAGTGGAATATATTCAATTTAATGTATATTTTTTACTGTGCGTAAGACCTAATTCAAAATATTATTATTTATTACCAGGGAGCGGAAAGACTAATAAATATCACCACCAGTCCCTTGGACATCCAAGATCGTTGTCTGAATTATTCAATATTTTCTCTTCTAATACTGATAATTATTTTTAAATAGTTGTTTTTTTATTACATAAAAGAAGAAATACATGCGATTTTCATCATAGAGTCCCCTTTGGACACCCGAGTATTTCCTATGGACAAACGTCTATGTCCACTGGACAACCACTTTTTTCTTATCTCCTAAAGACAGATTTTCGTCATTTTTACTTTAAAAGAACAGTAAGGTTTTTCAAATATGATTCTAATATTTAAAAGTAAATTAACAATTTGACTGAATTTTTAAATGTCCAAGGGACTATCTTAACTACAGTCATGTGAATTTTTGAGTAAAATTTACCATAAATTGTTCTGCTCTATTTGAATTCCTTAAATATAAATAATTATCAACAACAAATACGTATAAAATATACAAATTTAAGAAAAAAAAAAAGATATATAAAATCTATCATTGATGGTACATTTAAAAGTTGATTGACCCTTATACAAATACATTATATTCTGAGATATTATCATTATAAATTATCTTGAGAGATCAGTTTATACTAGTTATAAAAAATTTACAAGTATGTTTTCTATGTATGCAAAAAAAAACAATCCATCTGCTAAGAAATTTTATCGTTGAAATAACACTAGGCATACGCTTCGTACAAGTTTCTCGAGTTAGTGATACGACTCCAACAATAAATACACTAATGCACTACTGAATATGTCTTCCCTACTGATTACACGGCCCAAGCGAAGGTTGCGTCGTACTTCTCACTAGAGTATCACGCGGCTACCTCGGGGCGACTCGGGCAGCCGAGTCAAGCGGACAGCGGACCACATCGCGACGTGGAAATCAAACAAAACAATTTATCCAGACGATAATCTGTCGTTTACCGAACGAACGTTACCGAAACTCGCGTTCAAGGTATGTACACAAGGAGACAATTTGAGCTTACAAAAGTACAAAGTGATCACACGGCGGGTCGGAATCTACGGCGGATTTTCCCTCCCGCCGATTACGGCGGCTCAAGCTCTCATCGACATAGTGGCGGTCGGGCGCGCTCGCGCTCGCCCGCGGCCGGCTCCCCGCCGCCGCGTCGCCGCTCTACGACGCGCCCGGCGACCCGCCCGCGCCGCCCGCGCCCCCCGCCGCGCCGCCGCACCCGCCTGCCAACACACACAGTCAGTGCGCACGACCCGAGCTCGACTCACCGCCGCTGCCCCCCGCGACGCCCGCCGCCCCCGCCGCACCCCCGCGCCCCGTACCTGGCGAGTCGTGCGCGATGTCGGCGGGCGCGGCCGACGCGCCGGCGCCGGGCTGCGCGTCCGCGGCGCCCCCCGCGCCGCCCGCCCCGCCCGCGCCCGCAGCGCCGCCGCGCGGCTTGAGGAACTCGTTGAGCGAGGGCTGGATGCTGAGCTCGTACTCGGTGAAGTTGAAGAGCGGCGGCAGCGGGCGGCCGTTGGGCAGCCGCGCGGTGGGCTCGCGCAGCTCGTCGAAGAAGCTGTGCGCGCACGCCTGCAGCGGCGACAGGCGCGCGCCCGGCGTGTACTCCAGCAGCCGCGACACCAGCGAGATGGCGTCGGGCGGCGTGCACGCGCGGAACACCTGCGGAACACACCGAACACTCAGGGAACGCGGCCGAGACTAGGACATACACATGTGCGGTCGAGTGACGGGTTAGTCGGCGAAACGTTAACCGAGTAATATTTACATTGTTAATGGTTAACAAACGGACGTTACAACATGACGTGACAATGGAGTGACGTCGACGTGACTGAGTTCCAAGATGACGCCCACGCGGACGGTTCGTTTTTCCCGATCTGAAGTTCAGCGTGGAATGTGTAAAACGAAATGGGATCTGAGCTCACCGACAAACTTGACGAGAAAAACGAACCGCACTAAGTGGCACAAGAACGAATGCACACTGAACACCAACAAACAGTCATTTTGCGGTAAGAGACAGCGTCAACCGATTAGTTGTGTTTGACTTTCTAGTCATAAACTCATGCCAAAGGCAATTTCATAAACTCTTAGTTATAGCGAACCATGGAATGCCTTCATTAGCCGCTTTCACGACAGCCAATATTAAAAAAAATATTTATGTTGCAATATTTGCCGTTAATGTAAAGTTATACAGGACTCTATAATCTGTAAACATTAGATAAGTAGTTGAATGGTTTTATTGTTGTGATTATTAATCCTTTGTGAATAATAACAGCACTGTGTATAAATGAACCAATGAAGGCAGTCAGTTCGTTTATACAGCGTTGTCTTACTCGGATGCGCTGGTGGTCAGTGGCAGTCTTGGGCATGGTCATACGCTCCAACATGTACTGCAATGACGCGCGCGAATTTAACACCAAGCATAAATGAGAGCTATTCATTGAGGAATTGATGCATTGAGATGTATTGTTTATATAAAATTTTGGTAATTGATACTGATTACATACCTTTATGTAGAACATAAAGGTGGCATGCCATGTGACACAAGTCGTTCCAATGATACAAATTAGATTTACATTATCACATTTTGAGTAAGAAAATTTGTTTAGAACAAAACCTAAAATTTATCAATCTCTGCCTATTAATCGTATGACAACATTTTAGTAATGCTGCATTTTGTCGGGCGGCGATGTGAATATCAGCACAAATGTTACAGTAATGCGATTGAAATAAGTCGAGGAATCAATTATTTCATAGTGTGAATGCAATAAATAATACAATTTACCTTCGCCCAAGGATGGCTTTTGATTTGAGGGAATTTGAACTCTGTGTAATTTGGATTCATCTCTCGTATTTGTTCTCGTGTCGGTGTACCTAATACCTGTAATTATAATAAAGTCGTAATCTACACAAAAACAACAAAAAATAAACAATGCCTTATGTTGTTCGTAAAGAATTATTTCTGGAACGATTTAAGCAATTTTTATCGATTTAGTTCTACATAATAAGAACATTGCACATATAATAATGATAAATTAGATAATAAAGTACATAATCCTTCTACATTTTGAAGAGACATTCTTCAACTGTGAATTAACTTACAATGTTGGAGAATGTCTTAATTTCCCATAACAATTTTAATCTTTGAACGTTAATAAAAAAATTTAATGAACAATTTAGAAGTAAATAAATTCAAATGCCTAAAATTTATTTGAAGCTAATGCATTACCTTGATGATTTCGACCAACTGATCAACTCCAGAGTCACCAGGGAATATTGGCTGACCCAACAACAATTCGGCAACAACACAACCTGCACTCCACACATCTGGAAACAACACATACCAAGTTGCAGGTTTGTTTGTACAAAGTACTCTTTTTCAAATAAGCCCATGAAAGAGACATAACATATTTTGTAATGAACAATGTACAGTTTAGAATAAAGAGGTAGTGCAAATAATCTGGCTTTGCAAACAAAAAAAAATATTCGTGATATCCTCAATAAAAACTAAAAGACAGTGCTCATTACATTTTTTCGCATATTCAGTTAATTTGTTGCAACAAAATTTTTGCAAGGCAATGTTACACAAAAATTTAGATGTTATGTTTGTCTGCTTATCTGTATAGACATACTTATTTCTAAAATTACTAAACTGATTTTAAAATTATTACTCTTAGATGAGACTATGTAACACACCTTTTAGTACAATGAAGACATAATTTTTATACACCGCTGGTTTAGATGATTGTTTATTTTAAATCATAAAGTAAAAATAATAACAGAATGTTACATGACTGTGATGGTCTCCTTCACCTATGAAGTTAATAAGTCAATAAAAACATTTTTAAGAAATATTTAATCCTTCCTTAATTATCTGAAAAAGCAAAAATCTTAAGAGCTCTTTTGAAATATTATGAAATAAATAACATCTCATAAATTAATTATCAAATACTTTAAGTAATGAACATGAAAGTTGAAGGATGGACAAGCCGAGGAAGGCCAAAGAAAACATGGACGGAGTGCGTGAAAAGAGATATGAAAGAGAAAGGCGTGACTGAAGACATGACGGCTGATAGGGATGTGTGGAAGGAGAAAACATGCTGCGCCGACCTCAAATAAAAAATTGGGAGCAGGGCAAGAGAATGATGATACTTTAATGCTGAACAATAACATCTTGAGAATATTATGTGAGGTAATTGGAAATTCCACTAACCCATACTAGGCCAGCGTGGCAGACTAAATTTTAAGCTCTCTCAATTGTTGTGGAGGTCTATGCCTAGTAGTAAGACTCATTATGATCAGTAGTCGGTAGTACCAATGACCCACTCAATGGTATAGGAGGCCAATGTCCAACAGTAGGGTTTATATCGGCTGATGAGAAGACGAAGAAGTAATACTGACCGATCTTAGTGGTGTAGTCGATGGCGCCGAAGATGAGTTCAGGCGCGCGGTAGTACCGCGAGCAGATGTAGGAGACGTTGGGCTCGCCGCGCACGAGGTGCTTGGCCGAGCCGAAGTCGCACAGCTTCAGCACGCCCGTCTTCGGGTCCAGCAGCAGGTTCTGCGGCTTGATGTCCCGGTGGCATATGCCCAGCGAGTGGATGTACGCCAGGCTTCTGAACAACTGGTACATGTATAGCTGTGGAATAATACGTGCCACTTCATTCATCTATTGAGAACCGTTATTTTTATTTTATGAGTGGAATCATATTTTAAAAATTTGTTTTCAGAGAAAATAAGAGTGTTATATTTCATAATTTCAACATACATACAATTGCTATTTGATTATATTTAAGATTAAAAATGTCTCGAATATTTTGCATCTACTCAATATTTATAAACAGTAGGCTCGACTCGGTAACTACCTCCTCAGATAGTTCTCCCATGGCAACCAGTCTCATGCATGTAGACTGTTATTACATCAAATGTAATTTGAAAATATACATATATGAGAAATGATATAAAAAAATACCTTTATAAAACTAATGGGTATGGTTTGTTCGTCTTTGGAGTAGTGACGTGCAACTTTGTACACAGTCTCGGGTATGTACTCCAGCACCAGGTTCAGGTACACTTCGTCTTTCTGGAAATAGAAATTATTCTATTAAGAGTTATAATACGAGCAACTGTCTGGTTGTTTATTATTGTAAATAATGCTTGTATATAGCCTGAAATGAATTTCAATATACATTTAGTCCTAGGCACTGTACACCTTGTATTGACAAAATATTACGTGCTGCCGCGTAATATTAGCGTTAACATCAAGTGTTTATGGTGTTATTTGATTTAATAAAGTACTATTGACTTGTTTCATTATGATGTACAGATGTGTAAATCAACAAATCGTATTAAGAATAAATGTATTAAAAATATAAAAAACAATTATAGTGCAGTGAAATGATTTAAAAAAATGTTAAAACTAATGCAAATGACCATTCATACATAGACTTTATTTTTACCTAGCTTGAACGAACAAGTGTAATGAGATTCTAGCACACAATAACTTAATACATATACTTGTATATATAAAATTTTAAATTTATATCTTATTTCTAGGAATGTTTACAAGTTTTACGCAACGTCTATAATCTGTGTGTAAGCACACTTCTCTCAAAGATATTCCTTTTTAGTCCACGTAAAGGATCTTAAAAAAAAATGGTTGACTGTAGAGATATCGAGAAATTAAAGCACGTTAAAAGTGCAAAAAATATGTACATAAATTGGCAGTGAAACGCTAAGCAGTATTGTGTCTAAAAAAAACAAAAACATGACAAGCGAGCAGTAGTTAGAAACTAATACACACAACTTAGATGATTTTGGAAAATATATTGGATCTCGATGATGAAAATACGAAAAAAATGCAAGAACATTGTGAGCTTCAATCGATTCAAAAGTTTAAGCTCATGGCTGAAAGGTTTACAGCGCATGATATGTTTAACCTGGTCTCGATTAAATATGCACACTGTTTGAATGCCAGTTATAGTTACCGACCAATATTTTATGTGTTCACTGCAATGCTCAGTGCAACTCTTTGAAGCACAATAAGACATTATGCAACGAATGATTCAACATGTAATGGCGTGACCAAACCATAAACACCAAGCACCAAGTCTTTATATAATAAATACATATCATTTATAGTGAAATCATAAACATTGTCCACTTAGATATAATAATAATAATGCATAAAAAACACAGTATGCCACATTTAAATAATTAATTTGAGCAACAAGCCCGGTTAGATATAAAGACACCCTAAAACCATGTACTACATCAATGTGACTTCTAGTTGTTTCCATCGTAAAAATATTGTTCGGTAACTGCAGTCAAATTTGGCAGACCTAAATTGTGCGTTAGCACACTAGCGCAAGAATCTGATTGGTTTATAAACATACTGCGACATCAAGTGAC
The DNA here is from genome assembly GCA_030295005.1 of Cephonodes hylas. NCBI lineage: Eukaryota > Metazoa > Arthropoda > Insecta > Lepidoptera > Sphingidae > Cephonodes > Cephonodes hylas. Next base: position 6,524,864 of record AP025374.1, on the reverse strand, counting down.
TGCATTGCGTTTAACAGAGAGCTCACTGCTGCGGGCACTGCCGCCTTCCCCCAAATAAAACACACAAAATAATATCACCCTTAACATAACGTATCGTATACAAAAAAACTTTCAAGTACATTATACAAAATAAACACAAGGGAATATAACAATGTGGAGATATCTCATACTACGCACGAATCGGGACATTATACATTGAAAAATAGCTATACAGTATACAAATTTATTGCTAGTAATACGTAGTGGCCCTATTGGGAAGGTTCATATCAGTTAAGCAAGCAGCCAGTTTCAGACATTGGGTTACAGCTACAAATACATATTGGAATATAATTGTTTCAATAATTACTTTATTTTACCCATATAAGTAGATACTTTCAATAAGCAACTAATAGAAAAGCTTGGAACAAAAAATATATATCATTTAGGAACGAGGTTGGCAAAATCATGCAAGGAAAGAGATATCTCCATTCTAGTTCAAACATCATTTTAATTACAAGTAGTGTCAATTGTGACAATGATATTCAAACTATGAAAAGGCTTTAATATAAGAAGCAACTAATAAATTAAACTACAATATGGCGGGTTGTTATTTAGACTTACCTTTTCTCCACTGGAGTAAAAGAAGTATTTCAATTTGACAATATTGCAATGCTCCAGTCGTCGCATGATTTGAAGCTCTCGGTTCTGGAATTAACATAAAGAAAATTATGATTGACTGATCAAGCGCGTTTTTTACACAATTTATATAAGTCATAACACACCAAAATAAGAAGCAACACGGCTTTGTGAGATAACAATTTTTACCCGTCCGTCAAACACAAAGTATTAGTTGCACATCAAGGGCAGTCCTTATAAAAAAGCTTCTTATAAAAAAGCGAATGTAATGAACTCCTTGAATGTCAGATTCACAACACCTATCCCAATTAATTTATACAGGTTGGTTTCAAACTGACCACATTACAGAGGGTAATGTTAAAAAATACTCATCTGTTATTTGATTAAAATATACAATACTTCGTCCTTTATACCAATATTTTATTTCTTAAGACACCGAGTAAAATACTTATACAGTAATTGAAAGATACACATAACGCACTACATGGCAAGCTAATTTACTTTATAAAAGAATATAAAGAAAATCGCAATAAGAGAGATATAAAATACACATTCATTATTACGACGAGATAATAAAAAACATCCAACAAACAAGCTAACACTATTATTAAAGTTATTGATTGTTTACTGTCCATATATTTTCATACGTACCTTAAACCTTTTGTCCTGGAGCACCTTTTTGATGGCAATGAGCTCGCCGGTGTCGCATAGTTTGGCCTGGTAGACGACGCCGAAGCTGCCGTTACCGATGAGTTTCATGTCGGCATAGCTCACCTCCTGCGGCCGGTCGGGGCCCTGCCCCGGCGTCGCCACCACAGTCGTCACCTTTGAGCCGTCCTTGCCTGTAACGTTAACCGTCAAATAATTTATACCGTGTATAAATTCAATAAAGAATACCATTGAAGCCGAAACCACCCAAGTGCGTTAAGACTATAGTTGACAGAAGAACGAAACAAATCATAATCCAACATAGCCGACGATATCACCTTCATAGCGTAAAATCACTATACCTATTTGTAGTAATTTTTATTACTGTGTCACATTATGTATTTTTTATGCCTTTAATTAGCCCTACAATAAGAAATACGATTTTTTTTAAATCTTAACATTAAAATACCCCTAGATCCTGCCTCGATAGACTACAGTAAAAGTGTGCAGATTTGATCTGACAGTCACTAGTTCAATCGCTAAGTCGGGCAGTTTCAAGTAGCAACACAAAATTTGAATATAGATCGAATAGTAGAATAGATTTGCTCCCTGCCATACAGGACGTAAAAACATACCTGTGAGAAAATGTAAATAAATGTGGATATTAAATTACATTCTTGTCTACCCCACTCGCATGTGTCATACTTTATTTTATTTAATAACTAGAACATTTTTTATATTAAAAGTATTACTTTTGAAATATTTTAAATTCGTAACCGTGGTCGAATAATGATGATAATATAAACAAAACTCCATAAAATATTTATAATTTATCACCACAATAATAATATCTACATATTATGAAATAAACTACAGCAAGATTATCTTAATTGCGCAGCAGATTAATGTAACTGTGAAAGTAGAAAAAACATTTTCAAACGGCATTTTGAATGGCCTCTCTCTAATGCAATTGAGTAATGACGTAAATGAATCCAATTCATAGCCGCTAATACGTGGCGTAAGCAGACGTATTGCTGGCGGTCGTGGAAACAATGCAAGTCTAGTTAAAAACATTTTAATTAACTTAAGTGTATTAATCTCACGTCATCCTTAATCATAATCCCTGAGAACACGTGAGGTAGACAATAATCTGTAACACTTTGATACCGGCACCATACTAACTGTTCAAATATTATCTTACTCTCATTATGACATTTGAATGGGCCATAATATATGTTCAGAGTATCCATCATTATGCAAATACTACCGAAAATTTTAAATTTATAAGATTTTTTAGAAATTCATGTGTTACATTCTGAAATCTCGGCCATCTAGACTGGCTTCACTGATTTACATAATACTAAATTATACAGATTTTATTTGTCATTTTATTGACGGCTCAAAGAATAAATCTTTTTTACGTTTAATGTGAGTGCGAAAGCTATGAATTTTGACGCTGGTCGCCGCACTTATTTACGGTTCGACGGATCACTTCTAAAGAGTAAAACTGTTCGCTTGTCACAAAGAGCCCCTGCTTCTGTCGGTGCGTGCGACAGAGGAAAAATCCCTACATTTTTATATTGTACCCCTTGTGGCTTCGATACATACAAGTAAAAAGATCATATTATATTATATCGCAATTGTATAAAAACTAAAGACCCATAATAGATGACATCATATCTGTGAACTCTGATAAAAGTTTTCATATGCTTTACTTGTGTGGTGTTGCAGTGCTTATAATGAAATAGTAATTACGTCGATGTGACTTTTATGTAAATTCAGAGTATTGCAAATATATAAAATAATCACTTAAAAAAGAACATTACATTCTAGTCCCACATTTTACCCGGAATATAAATGCATTAAATTAACCTGCAAATGTAATGTGATGTCAGTCAAAAAATATTCTAGTAGTTCGCAACGAAGCTTACTTGCTTTTTTAAAATTATTTTTACATTTAAAATGTATCAAAATGATATAATTAAAAGTTTTCAAAGCAAATTTGTTGTATTGTATCGTTCAGATAAATATTGAATACTAATTCCATTTTATAGAATTGTTCAATTTACTACCATTGGTTTGTTTCCTATCCCGAATTACGTGAAATTTAATACATAAATTACATTTTACACCTTTCTCATAATTTGTAAAGATCATCAAAATTTTGTCATTAGTAAAAATGTTTTTTGTAAAGATTTCCAACAATAAAATACTTATTTTGGGTAGTAGTGGAAAAAGAAGAGATATGACTTAAAAATCACTCCAATGATCATGTAAATTGACATACAGGGCTCTGGAGACTGTTATAGGCGCTTATCCCCGAAAAGTGGGAGTGAATGTGGGATTGACTTATTTATAGCATTGGCTGACCGAATTGATACCAAAGCGAGCGAAGCCAAATAATTAAATTGTGTTATATTTTACACATTCATATATATTGTCATAATATTTAAGTGGCCATATTTATGGGTTATTATTATTGATGAACTATGTTACTTTCCAACGTTCTTTTCAAAAAATACACACAAGATAAAACACTCGGAAGCTCAGGGTTTAGACCACTCTTTTCTCAAGGAGATTAATTAGTAGATAATGTTACATTCTAAGCGCTTCAGGGAGCAATATGGATGTCCGAAAGCTTGCTTGTGCCAAAGCTAAAATCCCGATATTTTCAGAACTCAATACAAATAATTAGGGTGTTGCGCATAACGTATGCCTTGCCGGTGAATATAAAATGAGAACTACATAGCAACAGCTTTACCGCGCGTCACGTCTGGGAACCATATAATACTGTCAAAAGGTTCAAACAGTATAATTCGAGCGAACTCGATATAAAAAAACGATAAAACGAAAATCGATATAAATTATAAAAGAAACTATATTTACTAAGTAGAAGGGGCGTACGTCGACTTCTATACATAATACCTTCAATTGATAACGTTCTATCTCGTTTGAATGTTATTATATTACGGTAGAGTAACCCTTACCTCTTCTTCTTCTTCTTCTTCATCAACCTATATACGCCCACTGCTGAGCACGGGTCTCCTCTACCATTGAGAGGGTTTAGGCCATAGTCCACCACGCTGGCCTAGTGCGGGTTGGGAGACTACACACCTAAGAAATTCCTAAGAACTTTTTTAGGTGTGCAGGTTTCATCACGATGTTTTCCTTCACCGTTAAAGCAAGTGATAATTCAATTTGAATACACACATAACTTCGAAAAGTCAGAGATGTGTGCCTGGGTTCGAACCCGCGACCGCCGAGATTCTCGACCGCGCGCCTAAACCTCGAAGCCATCACTGCTTACCTTAACCCTTACCTAGCATACTATCAAATTGCACTTAGCTAAATCACATTCATCGTTTATTTATATACGTATATTTGGCCATAGCTACATGGATTAAATTAGCAGTTATCGCTTTCATGTCCCTTCAGTAACAAGTTTTTTGCGTTATCGATAAAAAAAAGTTGGTCAGCAGTTATTACTAATTCACATTTCACACATAACTAAAATAGCTTTTTAACTTCTGAATTTTTAGCATCAATAATATTTATTCGTTTCTTTTCACTCTGAAAAGTTTTTAATTGCGTATCTAAAAAATAAGAGGCCTAACAATCGAATAGAACGGCTTGGTTTTTTTAGAATCGATGAATGTGCACTTCTGTGAAGAATACTACTTCGCCACTTAAAAACTTTGCAAATGGCACGCTTTTTGAATAGCTTCTTAACTCATTTTATGCATCATCATTTGTAACTGAGCCAAGCTAACGAAATAGACGAGGATTACCTTGTTTGCTAAAAGTTGACATATAGAAGGAACCAAATGCACGTAACTTTGTAATATCAATACGTGTCAATTGTATATAAGCCAGGCCCTACCTAAACTATACATTCGATGCATAGACAGGCCTTGACCTGACGTCGGATTTGGTAACATTATTGAAGCCTGCCGAATGTCTATTGTGTTTTCAGTGCTCCTTCATTGTATTATATACTCTGCGACATTGTTTGAGCTGATTATTCATTTCAATAACTTTTCCACTTGGCAGACAACTTAATATCCAGCGTCCCCCAACATGTATATTAAAAATAAGTTTTTTTAATGACCCAAATTTTACGTGAAGGTTCATAATTATTCGAGCGACGGCGAACATTCCAGCTAGCGTCGAGCTGACACAAGCAAACACTAAGCTCCTTAAATAACTTAGGTTACCAGCGCCGACCAATTAAATCCGATAATCGATATCCCTCCGTGTATGCAGTCAAATGTACATAAATGGATGAATGAATTTATTTACATATGTAGGGCGAATGTTTAAAATATTTTTGAGTTACGATCACAGAAATTGATGTACTATAATTGCATTCTGCAAAAACCTTAAAAATACAATAAAACCTTATAAAACCATCCAACGATATTTAATTCTGAGTTCAATTCAAGATTCAAAAGGCTAAGAACTAGGAGAGCTTTTTAGTGTGTTGCGAGCATTTACACGTAAATGTTTTTTATGTTCGAATATTGAACTCCCAGCCTTTTATTTAATAATATTTCTTTTCATAAATAAGAATTCCAGCTGGCTATTCTATATAAATTGGCGAAAGAAATACACCATAGCAGTCTGTATCGGATAATGCGTGTGTAAATATGGTTTTGGAAAATAAAAAAAATGTGGTACCAAGTAGCATAACTCGCCACACCCAAACAACCCCTATTGACGCAAGGCCAAGCGCACTCCACCCTTGTTTATCAGTATACGTACCCCATCGTCAACCACTTTGTGTATTGCAATTGTTCTCTAATAATAGAGTGTAATACATGTCATGTCATAAGTGCTTAGTCACAACCATTATTGTAATTATATATATTATTCATGTATATGGTATGGAAAATGATCTTGATGATTACAATTTGTAACATATTAAGAAATTTGATTATCTTAGAATCGCATATTCATCTATATATCTAAAAACAGAGATACGCAAAAAGTAAAATAAAAACTCGAATTAACATTAGTTTACTTAATAGTTTTGACATTTTTTGTACATAACTGTAATGTCTGTCGATTATGGACTACGTTTAATTGATCAAGGGTGAGTGAGTTTGAATTCATTGTTGTGTCGCATAATTACGAAATAAAGTTTTGCATACAAAATTATTACCTACATTTACATTATTGAACTTTATGTTGTAACTACATATTTGTGCTCAGCAACAATTCCTCTGAATCTTAAAGTGGAGAAAAACAATTTTTTAACCAATATATGTACATTTTCCGCCAAGTTCGTGACTTTGATAAAGTGTACTAAACTGGTTATTTCTATTTAGCCGCAATTATTGCTGCGGTTTTGTGAGACGTGAAAAGCATTATTAGGCTATTTTATTCTGAGTTTTTTTTTTAATATTAACCTTATAAATATCCCAACCACGCGCGAAATCAATTTTTTTATACAACGAAATCCATCTTAAAATAAATACACACACACACACACACAATAGAAAGAAAAATGATAAAAATGAACACAAATTGAGCGAGTATCCTCAAGGTTTTACTTAAATATTTTTTAAAATGTATTTGGGTCAATCAACTTTTAAATGTACCATCAATGATAGATTTTATATATCATTTTTTTTTTCTTAAATTTGTATATTTTATACGTATTTGTTGTTGATAATTATTTATATTTAAGGAATTCAAATAGAGCAGAACAATTTATGGTAAATTTTACTCAAAAATTCACATGACTGTAGTTAAGATAGTCCCTTGGACATTTAAAAATTCAGTCAAATTGTTAATTTACTTTTAAATATTAGAATCATATTTGAAAAACCTTACTGTTCTTTTAAAGTAAAAATGACGATAATCTGTCTTTAGGAGATAAGAAAAAAGTGGTTGTCCAGTGGACATAGACGTTTGTCCATAGGAAATACTCGGGTGTCCAAAGGGGGCTCTATGATGAAAATCGCATGTATTTCTTCTTTTATGTAATAATAAAACAACTATTTGAAAATAATTATCAGTATTAGAAGAGAAAATATTGAATAATTCAGACAACGATCTTGGATGTCCAAGGGACTAGTGGTGATATTTATTAGTCTTTCCGCTCCCTGGTAATAAATAATAATATTTTGAATTAGGTCTTACGCACAGTAAAAAATATACATTAAATTGAATATATTCCACTTTAATTTACTACAATATATAAAATACAAAAATTTTTGTGCTGGTTGTCCAGTGGACACACAATAAAGCCACGCTCTTTTTCAAAATACACTCGGTCGACTGGCGCCGCGGAAAAGATGAAATCAAAATCGAGGCTGGATGAATGTTGTCACGAAATAAATCGACTTGAGTTCCAAGCCGTAGTCACGCCATAAATGTTTGGATTTTGGAACTTTTTTACCGTTGTCCGGTGGAAGTCAGAATAATAAAATATAATAGGGACTAAAATAAACATGCAAAAAGGTCGTTAAGGTTTTAAAGCAAACAAAATCTATTTACTAACATCATAGTAGATATTGTAATTAATAATTATGTTTCATTGTAATGGATTGCCATATATAATTTTTTTGGAAAAATTAATGTTTCATTGTACTAACCTACTGGGGGACAAATTTACATAGTACTGATAGGACAGATAAAAGTTGATTGACCCATTTACAGGAAGAAATATATTTTCTCAAGGATTTCAAGTAATCAAAAACAGTGACAAATTCAAAGAGGATCTTCGCTTTTCATAGAGTAATGACAGATAAACGGAAACAGTGATTTCACTAATGAACTAATGTCGTGCGCCACATCTAGCACTTACGATGCGAGGAGGCAGCTTTCTTTTCCGCAGCCAGCTCGGTCTTTTTAGGTGTATCCACGTCGCCTGCGTGTCACAGTAAAACACAAAAGCAGCATTAGAACATTGACGGTGTGAACGGAACATGTATGATACAAGCACAATAATCCACATCATCGTGTGACATCGGGCATGACGTATTCTAAACACAACTTTAAGAGACATGGGCCATTTTCATTTCGTCGAGCGAATGTTCTGAAACTCACTGATGGTTCGCCGTAGTTTTTTACAGAAGGAGGAGATACGATCGCGAGCGCGACTCAGTTGGCCGCTCTTTTCTGTGTCAAGTAAGCGCAGTAGAGAGGGTTCCGAACGGGCAGCGACTTCTCCGACGGGTCGCAGGGCCGTGGACGCGCCGTCCGATACTCCAACATTGTCGAAGCATACTGGCCCTGCAGAGCACTCCAGCTTGACAGAGGATCGCACGCGAGCGCGCCTTGTTGTAGACTGCCAGTCGACGCTGCGGAGCTACGAGTCCGCCCCGACGCCCCACCCCGGACTCGCCCTCGATACACCAGCATGTGGTGCTAATTCAGATGCCGCGATCAACTACGACATTTTAATGTGTCACTACAGTGCCGATGCTTTCCGTCATAACTCACGAAAATGAAAACAAGTCTATTTATATTTCTAATATATATTTTTTACATACAATTAATTAATCACATCATGCTCAAATGTTTTAACTAGCTCAAAAGCAGAATATTTACCAATGATGATGTAAAAACAATCATTGTTTTAATTTTTACTGTTACTACTCCAAGCAATGTGAAAATTATGTAACCCGCAGTAGACGAGTGTATATAAACTAACATCTTACCGTTTCTAACCGTTGGAAAAGTAAGGGTCAGTGTGACGAATGAATACTGAATATAATAGTAATAAAAATGCCATCCGGTAAGTTTTTAAAAAGCCCTATCAGCTACTCAAACCAGTTTATGATCAAAATTAAAATTGTATCTTATTAATAACCTCAATAAACAGTATAGATAATATGACGCATAACACAAGGCGTTATTGTTCGGCATGCAAAGTTCAACCGTAATTCATGCAGTATGATAAGAATCATTTTACACTTTATTCCCATATAGCAACATTTAGTACACCCAATCTAATAGCACGGTTCATCTCTTATTCGTATAACACACTCGATCAGTATCACAGCACATGCGCGCGTGTCTACCACTTTATACAACCGGTGATAATTTAGACGTGACGTCACAACAGTGGCCATCTCTAAATAATTTGCAACTCTAAACATTTGTGTACACATACTAACAACGACAAACTGGTGCAATCTACGAAAACTTCCCTACGTAAACATTACGAAATACACATGTGTTTACATTACATTTTCTGCTTAGAAACATAACACGACGCAGCCCTCGTTTCTAAAAATAAAATTGACAACCCTTAACCCCCCAATGCCACTTTAAACTGTCAGCCACGATATAAAATTGAAGAAAGCAATATTAGAGCTTCCGGCATCACGGCCCAATAGTCTTATTGCTTATGTCCACTAACCCGTTTTAGGCTGACAAATTTAAATTCTACTAAATCGACCACAGGTATTCGTAAAGTGTTTAACGTTTATTATTTCATATTACAAAGATGCGAGGATATTTAGTCGAGCAAAGTTGAAACGTTCAAGAGGAACCGGTTATTTATATTTACTTTTATAATTTTATGATAAAAATATATCTATTTTAAACCAACAGATGTGTTTTGCTATAAAAAAAATCAACACAAAATGTTAAAACCAAGACACATCGATGAAACAATTTTATTTGCATAATTGCAAAGGAAATCGTGTGTTTAGGTAGCACACTGAAGACAACTATTTTCAAACTGTCACTAATAGAAGTAAAACAAAGGTTTTTTTTTTAATATCCACAGGTAATATCTTTAAGAATGTAATAATGTATATTGTTCTAATCTAAAGAATTTGTACTTTCCTTCTCTCTGTGTGGTATTACTCCAGCCAGTGGCAAAGTGGGGTTTTCCGCGCAATATTCACCATTCGGTCTTTCACATTCTCAATATATCCGAGACATTAAAGCTTAAAAAAATGTATATTTATTTTTAATTAGTCCTAAAATTAAATGATGAAATTATGTTTCAAAGTCATAACTTAAATCATAACTTAAATTTTTGTCACGCACATGTAATCTGTTAACAAAGACTATTATTTTTTGCTCAAATGTATTAAGCAAACATGATAGTTTGTCATGCGGCACATGATAATTATTAAGTATTATTCGTCTTTGCTAATTAAATTATGATTAAATTTTATAGGCTTACTTCAATTGGATTATCAGTTTAGCGGATTTAGTTCGGTATTTTTGTTGATGTTTTATTGTAATCGAATCCTTTGTAGCTTATATAACCTAAAAATATGCAATTAAACTAGGTCTTATGATAGTTGAAACTCGCGTGAACAAACATCGTCGCCTTCTTTATAATCAGGCTCTCTTACCTCCACTGCTGGCACAGGCTTATCCTGTGGCATGGAACGAATCCAAACTAACATTATTTTCGTCATACTTTGTTTAACTATTTTCTGCCGTTTATACAGAACTTATCTAGATATAATAATAATAATAAATCGAGATTGCCAAATGCAGCAACCTCAAGATCACATTTAACCTCAAGATGTATAATAGAGTCAGTTTATGTTTTAAATAATTAAAACTTAACATCCATGAGTACCTTTAATCACTATGTAGAATAAATGAATTTTACACAGCGTATGAAGCAATAACAAAACGTACGTAAAAAGAAATGAAGACAGTAAATTATGGTCATTTACACAAAATTATTATAGCTTCGGTTCGAAAAATTCATTGCATCAATTTAGTAATAAAAATCGAACCGCACATTTATAAACCTGACCAACTAAGCTCAGTTACACAGTTCATTGCGCAATTAATAACAGAAAAATATCAATTTGCCGAAAGAAAAAATGTCCTCCAAAGTAGAATGTATTTTTTGGCCACATACGATATTTTTAATAATATTAAGTTGTATTCAACCAAGAATATTATTCAACCTGAATATAAAATTGACTATTTTACTTCAGAGATAATATTTGCAACAAAAATAAACTAATTAGCATGTTTTTAACGAATACGCACAAAGTAATAGAGATGGTTTTCCTAGCTAAGTGTTTACAATCCGGTGCACATTACTATTGTACGATGAAAGCGACACCGTATTTGCGGTTCTCTACGGCTGACGCGCACGCTTGCCGCCTTTGAATTCGACCAAGACCCTATTGTCGCAAGAGGCTAACCGCAGATAATAGGGTAACCGGTCTCGCTAGCTCTATGACGCATCGTTCACCTTAGAAAATATATACCTCGTTGTTACTAACTTCTTCAAGTTAATTTTGACGCGTGCCATCTCCACTGTGCAGTGTACAACAATGCTAGTGTGATAGCGATCACAAAAAAGATACTTAGACACATTTGTAGAAAGTGAAAGGTGGGTGAAATGAACAGCGATGCACGAAAAGACTACGTTCCAACAGCTCTAGTAGGTATATCGAGAGTCGAAACGTTGCCATTTTTAATTTAACGCCTTAAAGGGAGAGATACAGAGATGATATGTCTACAAAATTACTTAAAGTTCAAACTAAACCGAAGCCAAGATTTAAATTTTGTTTGTGAAAATACGGTGTCTAATTTACAAATACTGATAAATTGCGAACTTTAATGTACCAAACGTACGTAGTATTTTTGATATGCCTATACTCAAGTGACCCTTGACTTACAACAGAATCATGTCAAGTAGCTTAAAAGCGAATTTATCATTTATTTTTTACAACAAAAAATATTATTCTTACGTATCGTTGTCTTGAAATGTCTTTTTTTTTAAACGACGGAAACAAAACCACATATTAGCCCCTTAAGTATCTGATGCAGCCTTAATCCAGTAATTACATTAATCGATAGTAGACAGCACAAAAATGCTGGCTGTAGTGCTGGCATTTCCAATACTTCCATCCGTTAGCGAGTCCAGGGTGATATTTCAGTCACATTTGAACACATTCAACACAGACATAAGACCGTGGCTATTGCTGGTATGCCTTTAAATTAAGCCGACTTCGGAACATCTACTATGGATAAAAGCTTCCAAATACATTATTATGTCTACGATAATTAATTTATTCATAGCAAATTTTAAAGACAAACAATACGTATAAATGAACTACCTAATACGACCTATAAATAATTTATAACATATACATAGCCTTGTAAATAAATAATCAAAGACAATGTATTGAAAACCGACTGCTATAACTAATTTATCACAAAAAGTTATATATTTAAAGCAGCAAATATATTCTTAACTTAAAAATCATATACACAGACTCTTACAGATGTTGCTTGACTCTTATGTTGCACAGTTAACATGATCAGTAAAACTTTCGTTTTCAAAATATAACGATATCATCGATTAAAATAGAAGAGTTTTGCGTGCAGTTATCATATGCCTAATGAATTCTGGGCGTATTTCCAACGCAGACCCTGAATGTGACGCGACAAAGCCAGTTTCACATTTTTATGCACGCTGGAAGAGGTTATTGAGGAAAACATGGAAGAGGAAAGAAGCGCTCAAGTGTCACTGCTCCCTCAACATTTTAATGACTTCCAATGATAACGCAGCGGTTTCTCAATATTCCCATGACACCATTCAATTTACAGAAAACAAATAATATTTAAAACATAATTTTTAGTAGTCACGTTTCCCGAAATGCATGAATTAGTAATTTATATACATATGTTTTCATGTGTCTATGTCTAGTTGACGTATCTTATCAAAACTTAACAGCACGTAACAATTCAACACTTAGGTTTATAACTGTCATAAAAAAATACCTTCAACGGCTATCGACAACGTTAAATTAAATAAAATCATAAAATACTAAATAAAAGATCATAAATATCCGACTTCAAACTAAATAACCTAAGCTATTATTTTTAGCATTTAATTATATGATTTTTGCGGTTTCAAGTGTAAAAACACCCTAATTCACGAAAAATCCATTGCATATGTACAAAATCTCGTAAGTAAACATGCATATGTATTTGTTTATGTTTCCAGTTTCTTATTTAGTGTTTAATGTACAAAATAAGTTCGGTTATAAAAACGAACAATTTTATCAAACCAATATGAATAGACTGATGCTTAATGTAAATTATGTATGTATTCAACAACATAACAAGTCACTCTAAGCTCATCAACACTGAAATAATATATGAATTTCTCATCAAAATTATAAGGAATATTCCTAAAACCGCCAGTAATAATTGTATTCGCATTATCATTACTTCTAAAGTACGCATGTAACACACTCAAGATATAAGATTGTAAGTGACATGATCTCTTAAGAACAATATCACGTGTTGTATACTTCAAGATTACGGTTTACTTTAACATACATTCTATTTTTTTTTATTTTGTAACCATTCGAGGCTATAACACCGATATGCTTTAATAAACAAACCTCCTACCATTTTTTTTCACCAGGATCGTAGCAGGCTCTAGGTATTTTGTCCTGTTGTGCCGATTGTCGGGATCGGCATTAACTGTATATGTGCCTCGACGACGCAGCATTTCTACAGATATGTCTTTTTAAGATCATAAGACACTGACGGATGTATTCCACTGCACAAAAAATTGGCATGCTCGTCGCTTTTTTTCACAACACCACGTACATTCTAGTCAAAAATGCTAATTACACGCAAAAAATGTTGCATCGCGTTCGGGTAAAGTTTTCACTCGTCAACACTGGTAATATACGAAACCGCAGATTGTTTTCACATTACTCGCGCACCGGATAGTGGTCGCAATGGGCGGCTTACAACTGAGGAAGTGGGTTAACGAACCAATTGGTAATTTTGCAACATGCACCGACTCCGACGACCACGTCGATCGACTGTGACCGGCCGCTCAGCGAAAGGCGAATCGAAAACCGAGAGTGCGTTGGCACGGTTCTTCCGTGAATGACAGGATGGTGCGGTCACGCCGACCGCGAGATAGCGAGATCGACGACAGCCACTGATAACAGCACCGATAACGGACAACTGACTAATATAAGTACCTAATCTAGTAACGCAAAACATGGATGCAAATATACATATCTATATACGATCAATTCAACATTAATTGGTAACAATAACACCAAGTATCCACTTATCTAACAACCCACTTTTTAACCCCAATGATTATTATTTTTAATATTTAAGTCTAAATGTAGATATATGTTTGTGGGTTTAAATATGTATGTTAAGTTTGTATCCAAATAAAATGATATTGTAAGTTTCTTGTTCATTCTATTATGCAGAAAATAAAAACTTTTTTGTTGCCTATTCTTTGTGTAAACTGGCTAAAATCTCAATGGGTAGGAAATATCCATACATGCACACACATTTTATTATGTGTTAAATAATTTTATTACGAATTTACGCAAGGTATCTTCTATAAGGATTCTTATAAGATATATTCACCATTGTTTTTTTTCCTCCTCACCAAACAGATTATATGATTAAGCCTGAATAAGATTTAAGCTAAAGAAAATTACAAAACAAACCAACTCCTCAATAATCAACAGGCTGACATATTTGTGTTGTTTCCAAAGTGATATTTGTTGCAAGGGCTGACACTAATTTGACAGCTATGCCGATGCCAGCATGGTTGCTCGGGTATGCACTTAAAATTAACAGCAAGCACCTTTCACTAAAAATAAGTACCACATTGCCCAATAACCAACAAATTTAAACAAAATTTCATTTTCATCAAAACTGTGTCATCACATGTAAAATTTTTAAACTGCTTTTATAGCAATTTTGTTATAGAGAACACATACCATCCTAGTAGCATTGAACCACACTGAAATTAAATTAACAAAACCATAATCTCATTAGAGCAAAAAAAATAATGTTACTATGTGTATATTGAATTATTTTATCGGGTATGTGTTATGTTGCAAACTCGCAATCCACTTGCAGAATGTGTGATTAAAAAATGTTGGATGTCAATGCTGACTCTTGTTTGTAAAACACATTAAAAGTGGATATTATGCTTAGGAACAATAATGGTCATTAAAGTTTTAAAAAATATATACTCTTATATTATAATTTTACTATGAGATTGTATCATTATACTATATGATTCCGAAGTTAATTTTATCATCATAACATAAAAAAAACATGTTACAAGGCATCACACTTAACATAATACTTTGGGAAATAGAAGTCAATTGACATTAGAAAAGCTACAGAAATAATAATTAATCCTGGTCCTTGAACTCTATATAGCCTACTCTTAATAATCATAAAATATTTATTTTAAAACTAGAGTCATTCAAGTCTTTCCACCACTTTGTTATTATATTTTAACTCATAATATTTATGTTTTTTTTAATAATATGTGGTGATAATATTTAGACCTCTTACTTTATGGTGTAGATTTACTTTGGTGACAAAATAAATTAAATATACTTGTCTTAAACTACAGCTATCAACTAAACCCCAATTACTCTATATATATTTTTATGTTATTATCAAATAACACCTAATTGATAACAATTAATCTATGAGTGTTTTAAATTTATCAGCATCAGTAAAGTGCTTCTCCTTTTTATCAAAAATCTAAATATAAAAATCAATTGCTTAAAGGGAGACAAGAAGGAAAGAAAGAAGGCTCCTTTTCATAATCATGGATCAAAATGTAAGTCAGGGAATTAAATAAATATGACAAAATAGAAATAATAAGCAATATTTATTTTAACTAATTCAGAATAAAAAAACAGAATACTTATTTGTGGAATTGAAAACGATATATAATGTGGCCATGGCAATACATTGAAATTTTAAGTTATTGATATATCATCAATTATTGAAAAAATAATTATCTCTGGTTGCATGCTGCATTTTTTGGATGATTAAATTTACCAAAATAAAAAAAATACCTATGCTCACATTAAATTATTCATTTAAAAGGTTGTGATTCATTAAAAAGCAAACAAATTCTCTCATTTGTGTATATATATATACACATACATATACATATATATTGTTAAAAAAAGAAACAGTCTTTAAAAATAATGAACAAATGGTCCAAATCACCAAACATTTTCAGTAACCCCTCCCATGTAGCCTTCAAAGTGTGTCAGTGTTAATATTTAACAATTATCCAAAGCTGTTAAATACAACATATAAATACGAAATTACTACCGTATTCTCATAAAAAACTAATCATTTATTACGTCACAATGATAGTAACCTCTAAAAATTAGTTTAATTAACGTCCTAATAGCAAATCATAAGTAAATTATGTACATATCTTATAGTAAGAACTTTAGGAAGTGGCACATAGCAAATAATATTACGAAATCCTATATATTACAAAATATCCATCGAGATACTAAAAAATGCGACGCATTTCCCATATAATTCGATAGTTTGACAAGATTATCTGTCACACCAGAGGCTTATGTGGCAGAACTAAACCACTGCCTGTGGCCATTTTTAAAACGCTGTCGACGGAAAATGTTAGCGATATTGATTTATCCACAATTTACACTAAGACACATACTGGGGAGTTGATTTGTGGCAGTTTGCAGCCATTTTTAAAATTGTCAGTATCGAGATACGTCACAGGCGTAAGAAATCACGATGGCCGACAAAAGAATGGTTAGGTGGTAGGTACTTACTGCTAATTTTTACGCCTCCAAGAGGTGGTTTCGGTGGTTGATTTTCGAATGTCTTTCGAACGGATTTGCTGCCCTCGGCGAATGACGTGGTCCTAGGGCGTCCGCTCATTATTATAGATATAAAATAAACGGCCTTAGAATCCTGAACTTCATAGATATTTCACATTTCTCGTTACCACCCTTGCACTCGCACTGAACTCACTACGTTGACGAAATACTAAGTTAATGACGGAATAGTCAAAACAATATCACTAAGATAAGATTAAAATCAAAATAAGACTGTCCAGTTACGGTTTTACAATATCATTTTGATAATTTTTCAAAATTTACATCACTAAAATGTACCGAGAGATTTTAATTTCTTCAGACTTGACTTCTACTCGCTCGCTCGTTCGGCTAGTTTCGGTAGTCATTCGGGCCTTCGATCACTGAACGAACGAAGGTGACGTCACACAGTCTCTATGCTGCCACCTACCAGTAATTTTGAAACTTACGTAGTCTCTATCGCTCAAACAGCACAACATAGATAAAAAATTGAAGAAGAACGCATATCATTTTTCAATGGATGACATTAACTATAGTGTCAATGATATGCATTCCCATAAACTTGAATTGAAACAATTGTAAGTGAAAATTGCTTTATAAACACAATAAGGATTAATAACGCATATTACGCCAGGGTAAATTAATTTTACTTGAATTTTTTAGAGTAACCTAAGATAATAACAGAATGTGCATACGTCACAAAGAAAGAGGTATAAAATCAATATTATAGATTTGCGTCTTTTTTAGGTAATTAAGAATTAGGTAGCACTGCATTAAGTATTATATAGCACATCATAATTCATAACATATGTACTGAAAGTAAGTAACTACCCTGCAGCCTTACAAATCTCATGTTAAGTAGTTGCAGGTGTGATTTTAAAAAAGAACTTAGAAAACCTTATAAATTTCTTACATTTTATGAGCAGCTATGCTTATTAGGAGACGTTACCTATTATGTTCGCAAAATCGGGCACGAAAATAAATTCATGCTTAACTATGTTAAAAATCAACTAATATTCATAGCTGATAATGCTTTAAATATTTATGTAACGAAAATATTTATGTTCTTTTCGCTGTTATGCAATATTATACACACAAATACCTACTCATTTTGGTCACCGATATGCAACCATCCAATTACAAAAAAGAGTGATTGTATGTGAAGCGCATTACCCCGAATCTCTAAGCGGCTATCAGTGTCCACTGTATCACAAGTTCACAACTTCATTATATAGCTGGTTAGTTGCGCGTAGGGATGATCGATATTCAAAAAACATCGATGTTGACATCGATGTCATAATCGAAAGCTCAACATCGATGTTCGATATTTATCGAAAACCGAACATCGATGTTGGATCAAACTGAAGGAAAAGTAATTTTGATAAAGAAGAACCTTTTAATCGGTTTCTTTGTTGATAATGAGTAGAGCCAGCTTTTGAAAACAGTGTTTCGGATGGCGTTGATGTCACGATAGTACTCAAATATTTCACCGCTATTTTTTTTAATTTCGGGTAAGTGGAACCGATGACATTATTCCAAACTTGGAGAGGATCATGTTTAAGATCAGACACTGGATTTTTCAAAAAGTAAATCAACTCTGAAGACATTTCGTGATCACTAGAAAAAGGCGTAGAGTTTTGTCATTTACAAGTTTATAATGTTCGCTCCACAAATTAAATTCTTCTGTTGGATCTGGCGAACGACTAATAACTTCTTCAATTACTTCTGTTTCCTTCGTAGTATTTAGTAATTCTTTGACATATTTAATTGCTTTCGAACATGCTATGGGATCTTGAAAGTGAATATTTTTAAATCTTGGATCAAGCAAGCGTTCAGAATTAAAAAACTTGATTTGTGGATGCGTTCTTAGAAGACATAATTTGTTTCCTAAGTTGCATTGGTTTGGATGTGCGTGTTGTGCGTAAGGTGAGGCCGTAAGTTAACATCGATGATCGATTCCGTTAACATCGATGTTGCGATATTTTTCGTATGGTAACATCGATATTAAAACATCGATGTTTTTGCTTTCAATATCGATGATCATCGAACATCGATGTTCATCGAGCATCCCTAGTTGCGCGTACGCCGCGGAGGAGGTGAGTGGGGCAGTGCGCTCATCGGTAACTCACTTCACGTGTCTGATAATGTGATTATAAAATTCAACACTAAATGTTACAAAAGGCGACGTATCTAAACAAACATCGTTAACATGGAATGTTACACGTCGGACAGTTGCGATAGCGACAGCAGGGAGCAAAAAACTCTAGATTTGTCGGGCCAGTTGATGGAAACGCTCCAACTATCATCGGAACTGAAGAGGATTGTAGATGAGAAAGATTGCGCCGACAACTACGAGATAATACTGCTGTATAACAATATAATAAAAGCCCTTCCGGCTACTATAAACAGGTTTAGCAACTTGAAAATTCTGGACGTGAGCAACAATAGGTTGACCGTTTTGCCTGATGTATTCAAGAACTGCCCACTTACGTCTCTGATAGCTAAACACAATCAGCTCACTAACGAATCACTTCCTAAGTCATTTTATTCTTCTAAAAATACACTTCGTGAGCTCAACCTCAGCGGCAACCAGCTAAATTTCTTTCCAGAACAAGTGCTCGAGTTATCATCCCTCCGATATCTTTATTTGGGCGGAAACAATATAGTCAATATACCAAAGGACATATGGAAACTTAACAGGTATGTTCCACAAAATACCAGTAATTCTTCAAAAAACAATTTAGGTCATCTGATCTTTTGCAAACTATAATGGTTGTTTGCCCTAAAATCATTAAAATATATTAAAATTATTTGCTACATTAATTGCCTGTTTGGTAATCCTCAGATAAAATTGAAGTATATCTTCTTTTTCATTATGTTGAATATGCAAGTTTTAAGCGATTACCTAATTATATTATAAGTGTTCCAGATTACAGTAAATGGGCAAGTTTTTCGAAGTTCAAAGTGTCGCGCTCTGTCTGTCTGTCTGCGTTTTGCTTTTGTAGAGAATAAAATTTAGCGAAACGACAAGACGTGATGTCTGCAAATGATTTATCAAGCGATATCATTGTGACGTCTTGAAACAAACATACTTAATATAATATGCGTATCTAACTGTACGTTTTCGACAATTAAAAGTAATTACGTAGAAAAATAATATAAAATCGCTTTTGAATTATTCTACATTTTGATCTATTAAGTTGAAACGGGAACAAATCTCAAAAAAGATTTTCATGTCTATATACTTGTAAAATATGGTTTTGTTCGAATTATTGTTAAATATTAGTCGAGGTACGTACTATATTATAACACGTCATTTATTTGCGATAATAATTGTGGTATCAGCAGACATTTTATTGCCATTTATCACTTTGTATAGACAACTGATATTGCGATTGTGATCATGACTACCTTCGTTATTATGGAATCTAACATAAAACTTATCGTATATGCATGTATATAGATATAATTCTCAATCATGGCTTTTCGGGAAGACTCTTTTCATCAAACATTTTATCATAGAATGTATGAATGTTTACATCAAAGTACACTGCACTAAACTGCGTATAAAAACTTTTACAACATCATTGGTAGTTGATAATCTCTTGAACTTGTTTTAATTGTAAAATAAAAATTTTTAGAATCTAAATTGTGTCTAATTGTGAATCTAAATCCTTCGCAAACATCTAACGAGAATACTAGAATTATAATATTGTCTTTGAGAGTGGAATAACGTTCGACATTAGAGGGAGCGAGACATATCACTGTTTGGTTAAAGCCGGCCACATACATTCGGAATTCCATTTCGGAATTTCGATTCGAAATATCGATTCGTAATATCGAACGCATTAAATCCATACAACATCTATGAACCAGCCACATACATACGGTTTTTTTTTCGTTCGAAATTTAATCTGATTCGGAATTCCGTATAAATAGTGGTACTAAATTCAGAAGAACATAATGCCAAATTTCTGAACTCAAGTTCTAGCGTCGCTCAACTTAGCCGTGTTATTCCGAACGGAAATAAACGTATGTGTGTGATATATTAACGGAATTCCGAATCGATATTTCGAATCGGAATTCTGAATGCATGTGGCCGGTCTAAATCCATACAACGTCTATGAACCAGCCACATACATACGGTTTTTTTCCGTTCGAAATTTAATCTGATTCGGAATTCCGTATGAATAGTGGTACTAAATTCGGAAGAACATAATGTCAAATGTCTGAACTCAAGTTCTAGCGTCGCTCAACTTAGCCGTGTTATTCCGAACGGAAATAAACGTATGTGTGTGATATATTAACGGAATTCCGAATCGATATTTCGAAACGGAATTCCGAATGTATATGGCCGGTCTAAAATGTATGTAACCAATATTTAAGCCATGCAAATTTTCCATTAAAAATTTGGTACCCAGAAGCTTTTATTTGGTGTTGAAATTTTATTCCACATAAATAAATACATAACAGTTACATACATACTTCTGACCCCACAGTAAGATACGAATCTTGTGCCGTGTATCACAAATTACGCGAGACTTTTCGGTTGCAGAAACACTTACCTACTCATAACCGTAACTAATGTTTGCAAATCTATCCATGGATATATTTCTGCATTTTTCATTACAACAGGTGTATATTCGTCATACAGATGTCGCACTTTACGAGGTAAAAGGAAAGAAAGAACATAGTTGAAGTTACAGAGAGTGCCACAGGCTACTTATTTTTTTTTAGAAATAAATTTAGTTTAAGAGGATATTGGAGATTCCACTCAAAGTTGCTCTCCCATAAGTGTGTATGGTAAACGCTCTGAAGTAGGCTAATCTTACTGGTTTAAACCTAAGTGCGATATCATGACTCAACGACATGTAGATCGAAAAATCACTCACAGCCAGGATCCTGGGAGGCATTGGCCAGGGAGATTAGATAGGCTGACCTGTGTTTCCACGCTCATGTTTCGCTGATCATACTTCATCTAATGGGCGGCCACTTCTTGCTCAATTTAAGCACTATTCCAAACTAACCAAGTACGGACAGAGCAGGTTGTACAGCTATCCTCGTCACACGTAAGATATATATTATATATTTTTGAGAGATATAAATAAAATTTATTTATTTAGTAGGAAGACTATAAGACTATACTATGGAAGACTAACAGCTACCTTAAACTAGGATAAAAACAGAAAAATTACAAAGGAGCCAACAAAAAGCCTTCACTTATAGCTACAGATCATTACAACTAAAAAGAAAAAGTGTGCAATAAGGAATAAATAATAAAAATAAAATTTAAAAAGTCGAATAAAGCTACCACTAAATAGGACGCAAACAAACACATTATAAACATTGTTCCGGTTTGACGAAAAATTTTCGGCTCAAAAATCTCCTTGCCGACGCAACACTCACCGAGAAAGGGTCTAAACTCTAAGGAATAGTCTAAACAAAGTCTATTGAAATAGACGCATGCTCGCAAAAAGAAACTATTTTGCCTATAGTTGCTGGAGACTTGCGGGACGCGCAGGGGCGGATTAACACGGAGCGGCTTACTGGGGGCATTAAAGCAAATTTTAGTAAGGAGCTCAGGAGAATCGATATTATTTTTAATAATATTTAAAAGAAAAACAAACTCAGCAATCTCTCTACGATTAACAAGTGGCAAAAAGTAGAAGAAAAGAAGCAATCTTCATCAACCCATATACGCCCACTGCTGAGCACGGGTCTCCTCTACCATTGAGAGGGTTTTAGGCCATAGTCCACCACGCTGGCCTAGTGCGGGTTGGCGGACTACACACCTAAGAAATTCCTAAGAACTTTTAGGTGTGCAGGTTTTATCACGATGTTTTCCTTCACCGTTAAAGCAAGTGATAATTCAATTTGAATACACACATAACTTTCGAAAAGTCAGAGGTGTGTGCCTGGGGTTTGAACCCGCGACCGCCGAGATTCTCGACCGGGCGTCTAAACCTCGAGGCCATCACTGCTATATAGAAGCGTTTACATACTGTTAAATAGTCTTGAGAGTGATAAGGGATTTTCTGATAAAAATGTTTTTAATGTTCATCGTCTATAGATAAAATAACTTGTATTCATTTCTCCATCAACCCATTTCTCCTAAAAAAAAATGTTTTCTTTTGCAGGAGCAAAAACCATAGATTTTCATAAGATTAAAAACTCATATCTCATTTTTTTGCAGTTTACAAATCCTATCGTTAGGAGGAAATCAGATCATTGACGTCCCCGAGAGTGTTGGGCATCTCACTTCTCTGCAGGCATTGGTGCTTAGTGACAATTTGATAGAACAGCTGCCAACAAGCATCGCGAATTTGAATCAACTGAGATCACTCCTTATACACAAAAACAGACTTAAGACTTTACCAACGCAAATAATTAAATTAAAATGTCTGACAGAGGTAAGATGGCAGCTTAATTATGTTATTTACGATTTCATTATCTATAAAAAAATACCTACATAGAAATTACGTACCTACGTAGTTTATAATATATCAGGGCACAGTAATCATTAGTTTTATTACTCGATAATCTTTTAAATTGCCACCTTTTATTTATATTTTTCTGTTATTAGCCGTCATTCAGCTACGCATGTATCAGTCTTCTTGTATGCTTTATTCAGAATTTAAGATTAGAAATACATACTTCGCTATTAAAACCATTTAATAATTCAATTTCTAGCAAGACAAGGTACTTATTAAGTATTTATGAATTTCATATTGATTATTATTTTACGCAGTTTTTACAATTTCCTTTAGAAGTTGTTACAAATAGTTTTTATAAATAAATATATTGCCAATTAACATTTCCACGTAGTGCCTTATCGCTTCTATTAAACCAACACCGTGATGAAATAATATTAGTGCAATCAGTGAAAGTACATACAGACATAAATATATATATATTACCTATGTACAATATAGGTACTAGTTCGCCTGTTTTTAAAATTGAAGCGTAAATTTATATACAATGTAGCTCGTAGATATGATTAAAACAACGTAAGATAAGATACGAAAATCTATTTTTGCAGTTAAGTCTTCGCGACAATCCACTGGTTGTGAGATTCGTGAAGGACATGACTTTGCAGCCGCCGTCTCTATTAGAATTGGCTGGTCGCACACTTAAGCTGCATGACATTCCAATAAAACCAGGCGAAGTGCCGTACACCCTATTACAGTATCTTAACGCCGCTCAATGCTGTGTTAATCCAAAGTGTAAAGGTGAGTTTTAACATAAAAACACAAATATTTATACATAATTGCTCTTAAGTAACTAAATTGTAACTGCCTTTATTTAAGTTTTATAGTTGAACCTGAAATAATTATTCTAATAAGCACCAACTTCGGCAACGTAAGGGGAAAGGAAAGTTATATTAAGTAGCTAGCGACCCGCGCCGGCTTCGCACGGGTGCAATGCTGATATTTAATGGATGTTATTATACCTACATATAAACCTTCCTCTTGAATCACTCTATCTATTAAAAAAACCGCATCAAAATCCGTTGCGTAGTTTCAAAGATTTAAGCATACAAAGGGACACAGGGACAGAGAAAGCGACTTTGTTTTATACTATGTAGTGATGTCATTCATGCAGAAACATACCGATAAATGAAACAAAACGAACTTATATGTTAGTCTAGTGAACTTATGAACGTCCCACTGCTGGGCACGGGTCTCCTCTATCATTGAGAGGGCTTAGACCACAGTCCACCACGCTGCCCTAGTGCGGGTTGGTGCATTACACACCTAAGAAATTCCTAAGAACTCTTAGGTGTGCAGATTTTATCACGATGTTTTCCTTCACCGTTAAAGCAAGTGATAATTCAATGTGAATACACACATAACTCCGAAATGTCAGAGGTGCGTGCCTGGGGTTCGACTTCGAACCCGCGACCGCCGAGATTCTCGGTTGCGCGCCTATACCTCGAGGCTATCACTGCTCTTATATGTTAGTTGGTTTGGCAAAAAACTTTCAAGTAATCTTCAGGACGATAACATACATAATATACTTAACATACGAGAAGAAAACAATTTATGATATAAATTAATTAGGAATGTTACATAGTAAGTTAACGGACCAACACGGCTTCTACGGTCTTGGTGGTTACGGGTTCGAATACCAGGCATAAACCAAAATATTATAATGTGCTTGGGTCATACGGCATGCTGTACACATTAAATCAGATGGTCAAATTATGGTTATTGCATCGTGTTACCTTTAGATACCCAAGTCGAATCACTTTCATGGTTGTAAAATTATAATTCTGTCTGTTAAGGCTATTTGAGTAAATTTTGAATTATTTTTTGTGGCAATGATATTAGTAGTCTGGAGTTTGAAAATTTATGATGTAAACCGCAGTCAGAGTCATGTTACGTTTACTATGACGAATGATAGCTTGGGTGGCACCATTTGCTAGAATACTATATCATTTGATTTAAATTGTGATGCGGCAGACCACGATTGTAGTTGTCGCATCGAGCAACATTTTTCTGCGATGTTGTTTTATTATGTAGATTTTCATCTATCACACTTAACTACAAATAATATTTAATTTTTCAGGTGTCTTTTTTGACAATCGAGTGGAACATATAAAATTCGTCGATTTTTGCGGCAAGTATCGTATCCCACTGATACAATATTTGTGTAGCTCAAAATGCATTACTGGTAGCTGGGAAAGTCGGGAGGTGGACAGCAATCCTCATCCACACATGATGCGCAAAGTTCTTCTTGGATAGATATCAATTGAAAAATATACTGATATACCAATGTTTTACCAAATTATATTTACTGTTAAAAAAAAGAACAAAGTTATAGTTACATAAATATGTTACGAGAAAAACTACAGAATTTTCAATATAAACCCATGGTGCCTGTATTAAATACCTCATTTAATTCACAACCATTTATATTTTTTTAAGCTTGTAAATTCATCAGTTGTTGTGATTTGTGTAAATGTTATAGAAAATCCATATATGTTTTGTTATACTTGTTGAACTATGATATTATATTGTACATCAGTTCATTTTTGACATATTGTTATTTTTATGAACTTATATTTAATTATTGGGACCAATAAACAGTGTACTCATACTTTACAACATGTGATATATAATAGCTTTATTTATCTAAATTAAAACTACATATAAATTAAAACACTTTCATTTAAACAAAAATGTTATTCATTATCTTGTAAGAATTTCATTCTTTCTTCTTTACCCCTGATGATTGCCGTTTTGAACAATTTACAATATAGTTCTATGGCTACTGGGGAATCATCATTACCAGGTACTGGGTATGTAATTAAGTTTGGATTGCAATTAGTATCAACAATGCCTATTGTAGGTATTAGCATTTTAGCACTATCTCTAACAGCTGTGTGCTGGTTGAGAATATTATTCTGAGTATTCAAAAAAATGCACAGATCAGGTAATCTTGTGACTGCACCAAACTGATGATTGGCATTTGTGAATATACCTCCTCTCCAAAATCTTGTGTGTGCATATTCTCCACATTCTTGTGCCGTTTTCTCCACAATATGGGAATTTAAAGAATTCCTATTGAAGAAGCAAATAATGCCTCCTCTGTAGGCAATGTGAGCAGTAAAATTAAGTGCTTTTCGTAAATGTTCAGCAGTAATGTCCAAGTCAAAAATTAAATGCCCCAGTCTTGACCCATAAACATATGGTCTCATAAAATCATTGAGTGAACCCTCTTTATGTCCATAGTGCACTCTGGCATCAAACAAATCTTTTACTGTAAATAAATTATGTACTTGAAAATAATCTGGGTGGTCTAGAGGGTTTTTCTTCTTCTGAATTTCACCTAAAAAGCAATAAAAATAAAATAATGAGCTCTAGGGGAATAAAAAACTATGTGTCATATGTAGCAATACTATAGGTCTTGTTTTTATTTCCTAAGACTAATATAAGCCACTATTAAATGTTAGCAAATAGTGGAAATAATGTGGCAAAAAGTGCATTATCTTTCTTAGGGGTTATCACTGTCTGCCCTTAATAAGATACAAGACGATTATTATTTATTATTGTTTAGTTAATTGGTATGATTTATTATATTTTTTTCTAAATTAAGTGCTTCATTAATGAGCACAACAAAAATGATTCAGACATAAATAATTATTTCTAGGATAGGTATGAGTTTACAAACTGAACAATAAATAGATTGACTTAAAACATTCTTAAACTCAAATGAATAATGTTCATCCCACATTATCTATGTAATTCTATATAGTGATTTATGCACGCGTCTTTAAATTGATTCACTCAAATATTTATTTATTTTGCTCATTAATCTAACATAAACATAGTTTACTTTAGCTCAATTATGAATGTAGTTACAGTACCTTCTGGTACATTTTGCACTGCAGGTTGTGTAGCTGTGGAGTTATATCTGAATATTTTTAAAATACGTCTGAAGTGCAGGTTTTCTGAAAATTAAATAACAAGAATTTTAATGTTACAATGTTATCTACTGTAAATAACATAGTATATAAAAATTCATTATCAAATTTGCAAACTTACTAGAGCTATTTGCCAACATGATCACTTTTCTCGTATTAGAGAATAATTATCTTAAAACATTTAGTATTATTCTTTATAAAAAATTAAGTAAATCTAAGGTTAGAACTCCATTCTTATTTCTGTCATTAAAGGTAATGGCCACGATTCTGAAAACCATACAGCCTATGAATTAATGTGTTTATATTTATAATAATTCGAAATGCCTTTTGTTGTATAAAGAACTTACGAGAATTTAAATATTGAAATGTCTCAGTATTTAAAGTAGCTCGGTGAGTCATTAGCAAGATATATAATTGTATGGCATATTGTTTCTATGCAAATCTACTAACTACACTAATAGGTAAAGAGATTTTAGGACGCTTTATAGTAAAATATTATAAATTTATATTTAAAAAAAATAGGATACCTATGTTTATTCTCAATATGTTGTGAATGGTGGAAAAGGTATTATTTTAATTTATACTGCTGACGTCAAATTTAGAAAAAGAAGTATAATATTTGTATTCAGTAGAATATAATATTCATCTGTGTAACATGCGGCAAGGCTGTATAGGCAACATGTTTTAGCCTTTTTTTAAGGAAAGTTTTATAGAATCTATCTTCCTCAATTTTAACTTTTTAAGTGACATTTGCCTTGTGCAGTAAGAAGTTGCCAAACAAATAATTTTATGTACTTTTTATGCGATAATCTTATAAAAAGCATCGTATTTTTTGAAGAAATAACTTAGTATTTAAAAATGACTAAAAGGAATATCGAAGACGTAGACCTTTACGCTATACTTGACTTACAAATCACAGCTACAGAATCAGAGGTATTTGTGTATTTAATATGTATTTATTTACAATATAAATGATTGTGGGAGTTAATAGCTATGCCCAAAGCATAGCTAAAGACGGGGATGTCAATGTCTTTTAATTTTGCATCTGCAATTTATTTTATTCCCAAATATGCAATAGGTTATACGAAAACAATTCGTAATGACTTACTTGTTTTGTTGTTTTTATAGATCAAAAAAGCATATCGTAAAAAAGCATTACAATGCCATCCAGATAAAAATCCTGATGATCCTAAAGCAGCTGAAACGTTTCACCAACTCTCTCAAGCTTTAGAGATATTGACAGATGTATCAGCAAGAGCCGCATACGATAAAGTTCTCAGAGCTAAAGAAGCTGCTAAATTACGACATCAAGAATTAGATAGCAAAAGACAAAAATTAAAGGAGGATTTGGAAAGAAGGGAAAGAGAAGCAACCTCAAAGAAAGACGCTCATTTAACTGATGCACAGAAACTTGCAGCAGAAATTGAAAGACTAAGAAATGAAGGCAGTCAACTATTGCAAGAAGAACAAAGAAAAATGAAAGAAGAAATAAAAAGAGCTATGGGACATACAATTGTACCAAAGTGGGATTCTAGTCTGAATAGAATAAAAATTAAATGGAAAGCAGATAAAAGTGACCCAAACAATGGTGGTTATAATGAAGAAACATTAAGAAGGTTTTTTAAGAAATATGGTGATATCATAGCTTTAATTATATCACCTAAAAAAAAAGGAAGTGCCCTGATTGAATTCTCAACAAAAGAAGCTTCGGAAATGGCTGTTGAATTTGAAAAAGGTAATAATTTTATTAGCATTATAATCACTCTACCTTAAATGATCTACTTTTGTCTGCTATTATCCCATTCCTAATACTTGGGTTGTAATGTCTGCTTTCTGTTCTACTCAATAATTTTGCAAACAAGATTAAAAGTTTGCTGAAAGTTTTTAACTTAAATAACTTGTTCAGTACATCATTAATTCATACTTATTTTGGTATACATGTGATTGTTTATAAATACCTGTTATCCACATGAATAATTTAAGATGTCTTGACAAAAGTAAGGCTATTTATAATTTAATTTTTACATGGTGTTAAAATATATTGTGCAGTATTTTTTTTTTAATTTGTTACAGGATTGCCAGACAACCCACTTGAGTTAAAATGGGTCAACAGTAAACCAATTTTATCAACAAAATCATGTATGGGTGGACCATCTCTTATTTCAGATAGAGATTATGAATCATTAGTATTAACTAAAATGAGGCAAGCTGCAGAAAGGCAAAAGCTGATAGAGGAAATGATGGAAGAAGATGAAAACAGAAATAAATAAAACAGTTAAAACTTAGATATATTTGTAATATTTTACAGTGCTCCATATTGTTTCCATACATTGTCCTGTCTATTATCTTTATTTCATACTGATTATGACATCAGAATTTAGAAAAAGTCATGTTGACAATTAATGTAATACATTCAACATATGGTTTCTCTGTTTGGAGCACTAAGTAGTTCCAAGTTGTTTAGTTTTGATGGGATCAAATGATTTCCATATTTGTATAAAATCTAATACTTTTTTCCTTTGAACATCATTCAATTCCTTTCTAGGGTTTTTCCACATACCATGATCCAGATCTAAAATACCCGCAATTATTTCCTGTAAGATAATACATGTCAACAAATGTATGAATATGGTTAAATACTTTAAGACCCAAACATCCTAAGTTTACATACCTCAGCAAAAGATTTTGGAAATAGTTGTTGATCTTCAATAACATGTGCAAATCCTGGATCCATACCAAAATCTATCCAGAAATATGGTAATCCTTTTGGCACTCCTTTTCTTATATCTTTTCCCTTTAATTCTACTACTTTTTTATTCATTGACCATTCAGTTTCACACTCAAGAAGTGCCTTTTTAAAGTATATTGCAGCCACATCTCCAACATCCCTTGGCATTGGCACACAATTTATCACCATATGTGGATATCTATTCAATTTTGTAGCTGTTTCATAAAACACAACATCCATATTTTGTGAATTGTAAAATTGAGTCAGAGCTTTACGGTATATCTAAAAAACAAAACAAATAATAATAGTAAAAATTCTATATCATTTGGCTTTAAAACTATTTCATTGATAATGTTATCTATATGAAATCAGCCACTAAAATTTAGGTTTTCTTTTTATTTGGGTATAAACAGGAAATTTTTAAAGACAGAAAAATACATAATATATAAGAATAAAAATATGATTACCAATATTTCTTCCCAAACATCTTCATCTAAAGCAGTAACACATGAGGTGTGGTGTATGGTAGTTATGATGCATTGATCTTTCACAAGGGATTGGTTCCTTGGTAGAGCCACATAAACTTTACTTCCACAACTAACTATAAGATGTTTCAGCATATTCTTTGAGTCTATACAATATTGACAGCCATCCAAAGATTTCTCAATCTTCTTATGCTGATTAATAGCTCTCTGTCTTTCAAGCTCGGAGTCTTTTGCCTCATTTCGGTTCTTTGAAATCTCATCCATAAATATATCTTCAAGATCATCATTGGGATTTTTATGCTTACTTGCAATTTTTGCAAACTCAGCTTCATTATTGTAATTATTACCATACTTCTCCTCTTCAAACTAAAATAGAAAAAATATTTAAAGAACTATAATTATACAAGGTATATTCACAACCACAATCGGAAACAAGAGAGGTTATAGCTAGGGTGATCATAAACCCATTGGTGTTAAAAAAAGTCTCAACAAAAAATAATCATTTTGACGCTTTCCATACAAACTGCGTACATGAAATATGATGGTCTACATTTCTTCTGTTAATTCCATATTATATCAGTCCCAAGTCTAGTAATGGTCAAAAAATTACTATACCAGCCACTCATATTACTTTTGTACGTACATAATGCATTTTTTAACTGACAGTACAAAGACAAAAGCACATTAATTTAGTATAGAAACTGTAGTAATGTTCAAACAGTGTAACAAGGTGTGAGAGAGATTAAGGATAAGAGAAGATTAAACATACATTTTTACACATTGTAATAAAAAAAATACTAACCATTTGAGATAAATTATATTTATCATCATTACCAAAATACTTGGCTCGCTCCCCTGACATGTGGGTTTCTGCTTTACGTTTTCCACTATTGCCCCTTGGGCCACTTTTTGAAGCTTTCGTTAGTGGCCTACTATTACCCATGCTGTTTGTTAATGATAACATTACACTATCATCTGTATCTTCTACAATATTAGGATTTTGTTTACGATATTCTCTTGCAGCCTCTAACTTTGACTTTAATTCTTCAGCAAGAGTTTTATTGCCCATTATTTCAGCTTTTACAATCTTTGCAGCTAATTTATTTAATTTATCATCACTTAGATATCTAGAATCTTTTTCTACCAATTTACTTGATGAACAGTTCACAATCTTATTATTCATGTTATCTTGGCTTACATCTTGTTTAACTGAAGATTCTTTTTCACTTTGTCTTTTACTAGTTTCTGCATTTCTATCACTATTAATTCGCCAATTAGATGATTTTCTGCTATATGAGTAGGCTTCTTCTCTAAATTTGTCCTTCCCATAATCATCATTCCTACTGTAGTTACTTGACCTTCTAGAATCTTGTTTATCATAACTTTCAGAACTCCTTGACGGTTTAGTATAGTAATCATCTTCATCTATAGGCTTAATAAAATTTCTTTTTTTGTTGAATTCCTCTGCTGGCATAGGTAGCCCTGTGCCACCAGACTTCCAATATGGATTAAGTTCCCTGCTGCTAGTGGCTGGATTGTATGAATCAATGTGTTTCTTGTCATTTACTTCTCTTTTTGGTTTCATATCATCCTTAGTATATGTTTTTAACATACCAGTCATAGACATCCAGTCATCCCTTTGAGCAGTATTTTGTTTTACTGAAGACACTTTTTCAACCCATTCATCTGAATCAGAACTGTGTGAACTTGAAGACTGCAATAATTTTTTTTTTTAATGCATTCTTGAATTTTTCAACGTAATAAAAGGACTTGGTTGCAATTAACCTCAACAGTTTAAGACATTGCAAACATGCATTCAATTATAAATGTCTACAATTTTTTATTGTATTATGATAATGGTTATGAAAAATTGCTTATAATTTTACTGAATAAATAGTAATTTGTAAGTAGTAAGAGTAAGTAAGAAGATTTTAACTAGTGTTATTTTCGAAAATTTTCATATAAAATTTGACAACATATTGAAGCATATAAGCTGCAGCATTTAGAATAATTGAAATCAACCGTATTCTGGCTGATTCAGGCCTCCATCACCAAAACCAATGACAATTTATTGAATCTCTTTAGAAATGCTTATCAAAATGATGATTGATCAAAGTGACATTCCTGTAAGTACTTTATTTATTTAAACTTACACTACTAGGCCTGTGATCTTTTTTTTTAGATTTGTGTTTTTTGGACTTGTGTTTCTTTTCTTTATTTTTTTCTCTCTTGTGTTTCTTCTCCTTCATTTTTATAAAGTGATTTCACTGTAATATAAAAAATTTACCGCAAATTATGTTATTGTAAATAGAATTATTGTATACAGGTATGTACTACGCATCACAGTTCAATTAAAAATTGTGTACAACAGACAACTACAATTTTTTTTTTTTTTTTTTTCCTTCTCCCTTTTTTCGGGAAGGCAAAGGGTTCTTGCCCATACAGCCTCGTCATATTTAATATGATTTAGTTCAATGTGAACAGGCTTAAGCCAAGTCTTTGTAGTAGTATAATTATGTCATTTTTTCGTATTTTTAGGCTAAAGCCAAATCTGTGTAATAGTATAACTATGTCATTTATTCGTATTTTTAGGCTAAAGCCAAGTCTTTGTAATAGTATAATTATGTCATTTATTCATATTTTTAGGCCAAAGCCAAGTCTTTGTAAAAATATATATATTTTTTGCTAAGTTCATTATGGTCTTAAAGATCCAATATTGTGTTGCATATATATTCATATATTGCGTTATAAGTGTCTGTTTTTTTCAATATTTCTTGGACGCAGCGCGGGACAAGTTGAGGTGTTCCGTATATATTGATTAATTTATCAATTAATAATATTCGCTGGAAATTATAGGCTGGGCATTCAAATATTATGTGACTTATTGTTTGATCGACATTTTGATCACAATTAGTGCAGATGGGGGACGAAACAATGCGCATACGGTATAGATGGGCTTTATATCTACCGTGTCCAAATCTTAATCTGTTAATAATTGTATAAAATTTTCGATTATTATTATATGTTGATTCACAAAACCAAGGTTTCTTTCCCACATTTAGGTTTATTTTGGCATAATAGGTGCCCTTGGTATTTAAAGATTGAATCCAATTTTCTTTCCATTCATTTTTTAGGGATTGTTTTACTATTAATTTTATGTCTAAGAATGGAATGGCTACATCGTCAACAGGGCTGCCGCTGTCACTGTCAACAACTGCCTTGGCAAGGAAATCAGCTTGTTCGTTTCCTGTCACTCCTATATGCGCTGGTGTCCAAAGGAACTGTATTTCTTTTCCTTCATTTTTCAGTTGAAGCCAACGACTCTTGATATTAAATATTAGGTAATTAATTTTGGAATCTAAGATGTTACTCTGTAAGGCGTGTAAAACACTCATGCTGTCCGTTACAACGAGCCAACGTTCATCATTTGCTTGACTGATATATTGCAGAGCAAGTAGAATGGCTAAAGCCTCTGCCGAAAAGATAGTAAGCTCGTAAGGAAGTAGTCGGCCAAATCCAAAACGTAAATGAGGAATGTAAAGGGCCATTGATACCTTTCTGGACTTGGAAGCATCAGTAAAATTTTTTCTGTAATTATCATATTCAGCTAAGACAGCGTTTACTTCATGTTTATTCTTCATTTCATTATTTATATGGATTGGAATAAAACAAAATTTGCTCTCAAAACTGTCAGTATAGCAAGCCCAGTTCACAGGTCTATGGATTTTATACCTTTGTTCAAGATGTGACATGAATGAGAAATCATGAAGTACATATGGTACATTACGAGTGATAGTAATATAAGAAAATTCACTATGAAGATGTTTTAACTTTCTCCATAATAAATTATTTACAGTAGATAATAACTTAAGGATGAAACAAAACTTCAAATATTTAAATCTATACAATAAAGGAGGAGTATTACACTCTATTTGCAATGAATTTATTGGAGTGGTTCTCATAGCACCAGTAATTAGCCTGAGATTTTTATTTTGCAGAATATCCAATTTCTGAACAAGCTTGTTATTGGATGCAAAACAGAGGAAACCATATTCAAAGTGACTACGGACTAGTGATTTATACAGCATGAGTAAAATTTTTGGATCAGATCCCCAATATGTGCTTGCAAGAGATTTTAAAATATTGAATGCCTTATTTGCCCTTCCCATAATACTATCAACATATTTTTTCCATGAAAGATTATTAGTAAATATTACCCCTAAAAACTTAACTTCTGACACTTGTGGAATCTCTACCTGATCATAAAAGATTTTGAGATTAAAAGGTCGAATTTTGTTAAATATTATCATTTTAGTCTTTTCAACATTAATATCCAAATTAAGATACCTAAAGTAATTGTGAAGTTTGGTCAAAGCTGCATTTAGATTATTAACTATACTATTTAAATTATTCCCTGATACATAAACAGCAAGATCATCAGCAAACTGTAAGTTACTAACATTAGATCCCAATATTAAGTTGAGTCTATAAATATACAATATAAATATTAAAGGACTTAGAATTCCTCCTTGACACACACCTTTAAAAGACATTCTAGGTCCAATAAGTCGATTTTGAAATTTTATGTATATAGTTCTGCCATGGAGAAAGTCAAAAACCCATTTTACAATTTTTTCAGGGATGCCCATGGTCAATAATTCTGATGCTAAAATGTGATGGTTAACATTATTGAAAGCCCCAACAATATCAAAGAAAATACCTATTAAAATATGATTGTTTTTGAATGCATTGAAAATATCCAAATGTAAGTGAGAAATACTTTCACGACAGGAACGACCTTTACGGAATCCAAACTGGTTTGATGGTAATATGTGTTTACTTTCTATAAAGAATTCTATCCTTTGCTTTAATAGTTGCTCAAAAACTTTTCCTATGCATGAAGTTAAAGCTATGGGCCTATAGGAATCAGCCTGCTCTTTCTCTTTGTTGGGCTTTAAAACTGGCACTAGACAATCTATTTTCCAACTTGAAGGTATGACTGTATTATTCCATAACAGATTATATATATTTAACAGAACATGCTTTGAATTATTTGACAATTTTTTTAGGACTTTATATGGGATACCATCGAGGCCAAAGGCTGTGTCTCGTCTGGAGGAAATAGCTGAATTTAACTCTGTAAAAGTAAAGGGTTTTGTAAGGTAATCATAACTGGAAGGTATGATAGAGTTTTTGTTTAAATGCAATTCAGCCTCAACAGTAGAAGGTGTATATTTTTTAATAAAATCGAAAATCCAATCAAATTTATTACAAGAATTGTTATTTGTATTTACTTTTTTGAACATTTTCATATAATACCAGATTTTAGAAAGAGGAGTAGTTCTATTAAAGCTTTCACATAATTTTTCCCAACTTTTTTGTCTTTCTTGCTTCAGGGTCAACTTTTTAATAGCCTGCAGCCTTTTGAAATTTATATAATTGGTTTCAGTTGGATTATTTCTGAAGTTTACATAAGCAAATTTGGCCTGATCAACAGCAGTAGAACACCTGACGTTCCACCAAGGTAGTGGTCTCCTATTTCTATTAAAATACTTATTGGAATGCCTCTGAGAGTCACAAGCTCTATGTCTAACTGGAATAGATAATTGGATAGCTGTTTCCAACAAATTAATAAATTCATCGTATGTTTTTAAGGGATTTTCCTGGTAGTAATTAAAATTATTCAACAAACTATCTATAATCATGCTGAATGAATCCCAATTAATAATACGATAATTATGTCGCGGAAAATATGACTTACTATCAGGTAATGTAATTTGTTCATTGCCAGAAACATCTCTAACAAACACCTTGGTCATTACAGGCAAATGATAGCTCCCTAAAGGATCATCATACACAGACCAATCGCAAGAAAATGCTAAATCAGGAGAAACTATTGTCAAATCGAGCGCGTTTTGGCGCCATTTATGAGAACCTACTGTTGTCATTTGACCATCATTTAAAATAACCAATAAATTATCATCTACACATTCTAATATGTCAGATCCACGTGTTTCAGAAGTCATGCAACCCCAATTAACATGAAGAGCATTAAAATCTCCCGCAATGAGCAATGGCTCAGGTAGACTTTGAATTAGATTATGAAATTTATGTTTATTAAATAATGGAGAGCATAACTTAGGACAATATACACTTACAATAGTGAGTTCCTTATTATTACCATAATATAAACGAACAGCGATATTTTGAATAGAATTATCACTGAAAGTATCTAATTTCTTAAAACTAAGAGTTTTGTGTATCAAAACGGCAACGCCATTGTGATCATTTCCACTGTCTAATCTTACTATTTCATAGTTTTTAAAACTAATTTGATGACATGGTTTAAGCCATGTCTCACATATAACAGCAATGTGAATGTTTTTCTCATAAAGAAAATGTGAAAAAATATGTTTATTACTTTGCAAACTCTGGGCATTCCACTGTACAATATTTAAACAATCCATAAAAAAGAAAAGTAATTAAGGGGAAGCTTTACATTCTGGTTGTATATTTTGTATGAGAAATTCTTTTATAGTTTTACTACAGATGGTAGTTTCATTTGTTTTGCTCATGCTGATTATTTTTACTAAAGAATCAACTAGTAACTTAAGAAATGTATCAGACTCTAAGAGTGATATAAAAAGCTCAGCAGGACTTTTTTTCCTGCTACCTAATGTAGGAAACGATTTCTCTTTGACAACATCAACAAATGTCTTTTTTGTGAACTTTTCTTTATTTTGTTTTATTTTCAGTTGCCTTTCAGGACACTCTGAGGAAATGGCAACATGATTTCCTTTGCAGTGAAAGCAACAAGCATTTGTGGAGGCAATAGTACAACTTTTATAATTGTGATTCTCTGCGCAGATTGAACATTTCTCAGAGTTTTTGCAATATTTAGCTATGTGGCCATACCTAAGACAGCGTAAACACTGTTTGACGGGAGGAATGTATGGTGTGATCTCAAAACGCCAACTATTTAAGTTTACACTCTCTGGTAAATTATGACATGAAAATGTAATGCACACAGTTTTCGTGGGTAGCAGTTGGAATGTGTTATTATCATTTTTTACTTTTCTCATTATTCTACGAATTGAAATTATGTTCTTAGCACTAGTAATTGCTGTATAAATTTGTTCATTGGACAAATTGATTGGCACATGTTGTATGACACCAGTTGTTTCAGTAGCGGCAGCCGGAATAGTAGCTTTAAGTTTGTTCAAGTCTAGAAATTTTTTATTTGAAAGTGCAGCATTTGCCATACCTGCACTGTCGAAGATAACTCCCACCTTATATTTATTCATTCGTACTAATTGTTTGATGCCTTTATTATACCTTTTCAGGTTATTTGCAAGGAACATCATATCTTGGTCCCCAAGAGGCTTTATATTATCCATGCTTTCTATGAATACTATATATTCAAAATTGCCTCCATTTTCTGGATACGACCTTTGGTAATTGGGTATTTGGAAAGTTTTATACTTATCTACGTCGTCGAAGGATTGATGTGATGAAGAGTCGGATCCATCCGCATCATCACTCTCGGGCCTTTCTCGTTTCTTCCGTTTTTTTGTCCCCCCCATCGCGGACAGTTATAATTTATTATGTCTTTTGGTTATTATATATTAATATGTACACTTTTACAATTATTAACAAATAATTTACAATAAAAAGTGAAAAAATTTAAAAATTGCGCCTTTTCTTTTTGGAGTTCCCGCGCTTTTTTCAGACAACTACAAAGCATGAAATACCTACCTACTCACGTCAAATTGACTTTTTGAGGCTTGTTACCATTACAAAAAAAAACTAATTTAACTGTCATTTCTACTTTTCTAAGAAACTTTTAAATATATTAAAACATATACCAGTGAAGGAAAACATCGTGATAAAACCTGCACACCTAAAAGTTCTTAGGAATTTCTTAGGTGTGTAGTCCGCCAACCCGCACTAGGCCAGCGTGGTGGACTATGGCCTAAACCCTCTCAATGGTAGAGGAGACCTGTGCTCAGCAGTGGGCGTATATGGGTTGATGAAGAAAACATATAATAGTGCATATCAAAAGTAGTTTTTTAAAAAGGTATGTGGCATACAGGGTACAGATTTAAAAAAATTAATCCGGCCCTTATTCTAATTTTATTTACTTGCCTATTATTATCTAAAAGTACCTACTATGATCCGTTTTGCATCTTTCACGTCTCATCTTTTAGGTACCTACCTACCTACGGCATGACTGTTTTATAGAATAACAAAGTGGAAGTTTTGGTTGAATTTATTCTATCGGGTAAATGGTAGTTTATCAAAGTTTCTCATTTATTCCAAAAATACTTTATTTTTAAGAATTATGAATAGTCTGTTAATGTAATGGCAACTTTGACAAATAATGTCGCTTTCGACGCGAAAACCAAGCAGAATTCGTTTATCCGTCTCTCTCTGTGGTTTTTACTTTACTCGTTGTATTGCTGCGCACGATGAAAATTTAATTGGAACTCATGACTTTCCTAGTAATTTTTCATTTTTAATTACTATTGATTAGTGCAAAATACAAACAAACTTTAAATAAGTGCATAATGTTATTACGCTAATTTAATTTGACTGTTTAAAGGCATGTATGGCTAATGGCACTCCAAGAATGTCGGAATAAGCCCTCAATTTGGTATTCAGTTTGTGTTCATGAGTGCTTAGAACATCGAATACAAGTGTTCGGCTAGAAGTGTGTTATTATTGTTCTTAGTTTGTAGCAACTGCGCTCGTATCTAATTGATGTTTTTACGGTGTGTTGTAAAAGAAAGTGTTGGTAAGCTTTCATTTCCTAAGTTATTTACGATAAGTGAGTTTGTGATGCGAATTAAATTCAATAAAATTTAATTAATGTTTTGTTTACATTTGTAGTGAATAATGTTCTCGAAGAAAAAGAAAAAGCCATTGATTTCGCCGCCCAGTAACTTCGAACACAGAGTACATACAGGTTTCGATAAACGAGAGGGAAAGTTTGTTGGACTTCCTTTGCAATGGGCATCTCTCGTTGGCAATAATCAGGTATGACGTTTTTACCGATTTCTATGAATGTAATGACTTTCATATTTTTGTTTTATTTTTACTTTGCTATGGAATTATTACCTGCTCAGTTTTGGTACAGAACATTAGTCAATATATAGAATATTAAAATACAAACTTAACACTAAAATAGGTTTATTGCATTATTTTTTGCTCAAAGTTGAAGTTATTTGTTTTTTAAACTTATCACTTAATTCCTTTTAGTAACATCAATTCAAACATTTCTAATTTTTTTCATGGCCCCTAAATGATTCATTCCAAATTTATTTTCAGATATTAAAATCAACAAATAGACCACTACCTCTGGTTGACCCCTCGGAAATCACACCCACCGAAATTCTTGACTTGAAAACAATAGTAAGAGGAGATCACCGTACAACTTCTGTGTCATCAATAGCGCGTCCAATTTCTTCAAATGTTCCACAACAACAACAACCAGTACAGAATGGAGTTGTTCTACCAAAAACCTCAAATGTTGCTAGATCTAATTCATTAAGAAGTACAAGCCCACCCAGAATAAGGAGAGATTTCCGTAACCAGCCAAATGTTCCACCAGCCGTACCCGAAGAGTCCCCACCAGTGCCTCCAGCACCACAGCAATATCCAAGCTTAAGAAGAGAGCAAAGTAATTATGCCTTAAACAAACCAATTACCGAGTCCCCAGTGGACTGGTCTCAGCAAACACATGAGGCTACAGTCAGACCAGTTGGAGAGATTAATGACAATCATCATGCTTCAATGAACTTTCAAAACATTCAAAATGCTAATGTACCATATCAACACAATCATCCTCCACCACCTACAACACATGCAATGCAACCCCATGGAATGAATGGAAACAACATGAATATTGGTAAGTTTATTTACTTTATACAAGCAAAAAAGCTGCTATATTCTCGATACATATGTTATATTTAGTTAGCTATGTAGTAAGTTGTAATAGGTAATATAAAAAGCAGTGGTGAGCTATAATAATTTATTTAGCGATAATAAAAATATAACACTGCTCTTTTCTCACATACTTCAGCATATAGGGTAATTATACTAGGGTTTTATATTTTAGCCACGTAAATTAACTGTTGATTAATTTATAATAATTGAATACTGCATTAATGTTATTTGAGCAGATATGGAGCTGAGTGATTATATTGTTGATGCTAAACTTCTATCAAATAAACTTATAATCAGTGCAAATAAAACTGATAGTGAATTTTATCACATTTGACCTCTTTACCTCAGGTTTATCAATATTCAAACAAACATTCACAAAAATTCTTCTGGAGTGTTATCAAACAAGTTCTGAATTTGAAATAATATTCATAAGTTTAAAGTTTGTTGGACCTATTTGTATAAAATTAATTGAAATGTAAATTAAAACACTGCCATTGTAATCAATTTAAAAATCAAATAAACATTGCCTGGTACTTATCTTGTGATATGTTTGATATTTGATTTAATAAAATAAGGTATATTTTGACAAAGTCTATTATAAGAGCAAAGCTACAGTCATCTTGTTACTTAATAGGAATGCTTATAATAATGTGTATGTAGAACAAGGCATTTGATTAAATCACATTGTGACATATACTCATATTCCCTTAGGTGTTTAGGAATTGCAAATTTGATTAGACAACTATCATTTCATTCTAATTTGATGTGTTAACACAGCCTTGGTAATTAGATTCTGAAGTTATTTTATGTTACAATCATTGACTTATGAAAGTTAGAAACTGGATAAAATAACATTTTAAATAAAAAGACTAAAAGGGTGAGCCAAATTATTTACATAATTTGTATACATAAATTATAACATAAGAAGTTAAAAAATTATTCATGTTTATTTAAAGTGGTATTTAGTAATCTAAGGCCCCTTTTTCCAATATTTATACATAAATTAGTATATATGTGTTAATATAATAGGTAATATGTTCTGCAGGTGATGGGTACCCAGTTCGGCACCAACACCCGACGCCTGCGGGGGCGGTACCGGCGCCCCACCTGCCACTCGCTGCGTCCAAACATGAACTGCGATTGACGCATGAACAGGTACGTTGCCTAACATACTACTGTATGTACACTTTCAATTAGTACCAATTGCGTGTGTGATAACGCCGGTTAGGCGCGTAATGTATTAATAGAAGTTTGGCGTAGGAAGGTTAATATTTGTTTTATTTTTTGTTTGTATAAACTTATAATGTTTAGAATTAAAATTGAATATTATATATAATACATTTATGTTTTAGACAATATGATTTTAGTCTAAAGTGTACAGTTTTGTATAATAATATTAAAAAAATGAGATAGCAGGAGATGAGAAATGTGTAAAATATATTTTGATAGCAACATGGCGCCTTTGGCTACACATCTGCTTATGAAACGAGAGGCCGCGGGTTCGATCCCCGCACCTAGATTAATATTAGTGGTCTAAAAAACTGGTGATGGAAATTTAGCGGATTATTTGTATGGTGTAGAAATATTTGTCGGGACTTTATGTGTATCTGCAACACGATGTATGTAGGATACCTGTTGGGTGTATGTACTCTAATAACCCCATGTGGTGTGGTGTAGTTCCGCGCGGCGCTGCGGCTGGTGGTGAGCGAGGGCGACCCGCGCGCGACGCTGAGCGGGTTCAGCAAGATCGGCGAGGGCAGCACGGGCGTGGTGTGCGCCGCCACCGACACGCGCACGCGCCGCCGCATCGCCGTCAAGATGATGAACCTGCGCAACCAGCAGCGCAGGGAGCTGCTCTTCAACGAAGTCGTAAGCATATCACCACAATGATAGTACCGTGGCGTAGTAGGTTAGGCGCTGGTTTGTGCAAGTTCGATTACAAAGGTCTACAATTTTAGTACTTATTTATTTCTATGAGTTATATAGAATTTCGTAGTATTCATAATTAAATAAGTGCTAAAATTGGAACATAGAATCTTATAATAGTGAGCCAGCGAAATGTTTGTGTGAACCACGAATATTTGTTTCGGGATGAGTGTTTGTAATCGACAAATCTCGAAGTTTTTGATGCCTACGATACAAGACTGATACTTGTAGTGAGGCCAGGATTATGTGTGAAATTATGTAAAATAATTATCTACTAACAATATTTCGTGTCCAGGTGATAATGCGCGACTACCCGCACCCGAACATCGTGGAGATGCACGCGTCGTACCTGGTGGGCGACGAGCTGTGGGTGGTGATGGAGTACATGGCGGGCGGCGCGCTCACCGACATCGTCACGCGCGCCCGGATGGACCCCGAGCAAATCGCCACCGTCTGCAAACAGTGCTTGAAGGTAACCACCGATATTTAAAAAAAAAGTATATAATCTTTTCCCTTCATATTCGAGTGGACAAGTATCCTTTTGTAAAACCAAGAATGTTCGCTGTCACTTTCGATACAATTTCTGTTTTATCAAAAACCTTCTAACAGATTTATGACATCTGGTTGAAGGGTTTATTAGGCATTAGTGCCGAATTTTCAGAAATTATCAAATAGGTCTATGAAGTTTTTGCTATAATCTGGGTAGGCGGCACTGTATTTAAAATTAGATGTGATGTAGGCAATTTGCTGACATGTTATAAAAATACTGACCTGACTTAACTCTCCAAAATCATTGATGATCCTCAGTAACAGGACCATTATCAATAATCTTGATGTACAGTAGAATCCGTTTATTATGACTCCGCCTATATTGACCAACCGGTTATTATGACGTAATTACACCACAAAGTTTGGTTTTCATATAAAGTTCTTTATAAAAAGTCGCATA
Organism: Cephonodes hylas; assembly: GCA_030295005.1. NCBI lineage: Eukaryota > Metazoa > Arthropoda > Insecta > Lepidoptera > Sphingidae > Cephonodes > Cephonodes hylas. Next base: position 6,481,531 of record AP025374.1, on the reverse strand, counting down.
TAATGACTTCACTTACAGTGACATGTCGCTTATTATGACCCATTTTTAATAAATTATGTCCAGTTATAATGACCGACATGATTCATTACACCTTCGGTACCAAAAATACCATTCATAACTGTTTCAAACATACAGGATTCTTTGAAAGCCACGACGGTTTATCTATTCAAATATCAGAACATGAATTTGATGAAGAAGACGACATTCCTTTATCTTTGTGGTCACGAAACCTAAATTCAGATTCTTTAGCACCACCGGAAATGTGTGCAATTTTGATTTAACATGTATGTGTACATAAACATATATAATAACTATGTTTCTTTTTTGAAATATTTAATTACATACATATTTACATAAAAAAGGTGTTTTATTTTATAAAACGCTTTGTATGACGTCCGCTTATTATGACGTGTTTGTCAATTCCCTTCGATGTCATTATAAGCGGACTATACTGTATGTTCATAGAATTAGTATTAAGATCATGGGACAAATGACGATAATATTTGGCACAAAAATATAAGTATGCCATTTGATATTGTATTCGTTTTCAGGCGTTGGCATTCCTGCATAGTCAAGGGGTTATTCACAGAGACATCAAGTCGGATTCCATTCTCATGACGGCGGACGGACGCGTCAAATTATCCGACTTCGGTTTCTGTGCTCAAGTTTCACAGGTCAGTTATGATAACATATAACAATGGTGAGATAAAATAAAAAGTAAACAAGATGATTGTTTAAGTCAATTTAACAAAATTTGGTGTAATCGTAAGCGAAGTGAAGGTTTGTGCCATGTTGGTGCCATTTTGTCATAATTAATTTGCGGTTCACTACTGACTCGGAAAAATTTTACTTATGTACAAGTTTTTTTTCGATCTATTCCACTCCCATGAATATGCTGCATGCATAACCTCTATCTTTTTATTGTTAAGGTCTGAATGATTACCCAAATTCAACGGTCTGTATTTGAATTAATCAATTTGAATAGATAAAAAAAAAAACGAAATATTCAACCTTTTCAACATGATTTTTTCAGTCATGTCAATTTGTAACGATTTTTGTTGTATGAAAACCTTAGTATATCAATGAAAACCAGATGATCATCAGTTGGGATAGTATTTTAATAACTTGCTAATGTACAGGAATTGCCGAAGCGGAAATCCCTCGTCGGAACGCCGTACTGGATGTCGCCTGAAGTGATATCGCGACTGCCGTACGGGCCCGAAGTGGACGTGTGGTCGCTCGGCATTATGATTGTTGAAATGGTGGACGGCGAACCTCCCTTCTTCAACGAACCTCCGCTACAGGTTTGTAATATACAGAAAATCATAAATGTGGTAAACAAAGAAACATTATTGACGAGTCGTCAATGATGAAAATGATCATTGCTATTTTGAAAACCCATATAAAATAACGACATTATTTGCCATGATTTCCGTGAAGCAATAATGATTTGCTGCTTTACTTACTTTTCTCCTACATTAACATCAAATAGACATAGTATTATGTTGCGTTTACATGCTCGCCGACGCTTGACAAACGTCTACAATACCCAGGTCTTTATAAATGCTTGGATGCTATTTACACGCTTGCGAGTACGTTAGTTCCGGACAGGCAAGCTGTGCACACCAACATGGCTGTTGCGTTTGGCTTGAACTATTTTTGTACAAAATATAAACAAATACGAAGAATATAAAAAGACTAAAGCAGCGCATAGTACAACGTAAATAAATCCGTTCGGCGAGATCTCTTTAAAGATAATAAACATACCACCAACTTGTAAATACCTCGCATGCGTTTGCCACAAGCTGTTGCAAGTTGTGTTCAAAAACCGATTATCCCGGAACAGCGACAAGTTCACGCAAGCTCTGATTATACTCTTGTTTGTGGACACTTGGGGAGACTTGCCGATCAAATACACGTAGGATTAGATGTGCAAATATGAATGAGCTGTCCCTAGTACGAATGGGTCGTTGAAGATTTTTGCGTCAACGAAACGTAACAATTTTTTTGTGTTGGTTTACTAGTTGAATTCGTCAACTAGTTAATATGAAATCTCCTTGTTTTGTTTTCTGGTAAAATTCCATCTGCCACCACCACGCCATCTATGTCTTTTAATTAAGCCCTGGACAAATTCAACAAATTTTTTGAGAATCCATCAACCCTTCGTTCGTTCGTTTCTTCATCGTCAACGGTTATTCAACTAGTTCGTTGATTCAACGCCCATCCGTTCTGTGTATACTAATTGTGTTGTCGTTGCAGGCGATGCGTCGTATCCGCGACATGCCGCCGCCCCGGCCGCGCGGCGCGGCGCGCTGCCCCAGCGACCTGGTGTCGTTCATGGAGTGCGCGCTGGTGCGGGACCCGGCGGCGCGCCACTCGGCCGCGCGCCTGCTGCACCACGCCTTCCTGCGCCGCGCCGGCCCGCCCGCGCTGCTCGTGCCCCTCATGCCGCCCGCGCCGCCCGCCCCCGCCGCCCCCGCCGCCCCCGCCGCGCAGTAGCCACGCGCACTCATATGAGCAGTGCCGGCACTTCCATACACGCACTAATTCAACTCGCCTTACAACATAACCTTTGAGCTTTAAAAAATTACATGACAAACAATCATCATGACATATCGCTGGCTCACTAATACAAGATTCTGTGTTACAATTTTAGCCCCTATTTATAGATAAAAACATCGTAGTATTCATAACTTAATGAGTGCTAAAATTGTAACATAGAACCTTGTAATATAATCCCAGCAATTTAATAAGACTAGAACAAATTTGACTTAACACAATTAACGTGTAACGCGTTTGGGCTTTTATGGAAGCACCGCCACTGCTAGGGAGGGTGCATATCTCACTTGATCATTTTGTTTGGAAAGTGTAAACAACTACATGAAAACAACAATTGCCATGACCTTAGTGTACACCACTACACTAGTTTTATTGCAAGCTTACTGTTTAAAAATCTAAGCAGTATGCCATTTTGAAGAATGGATGTAATGTATTTTAATAACCACAAAGGTTATTGAAAGATATTCACCGTTATTTTATATCGATATAGTTCGCCGACTTTTTGATTGATAGAGATCGCCTTGGGTCTACCCATCATATACTAAACCTCCCGATAAGTGGCCATTAGTATAAGCAAAAAATTTACTGCCAGATAATATATTATAAAAGAATCTGCCACATACAAAATTTAATACTTTATGGATATAATAATACAAATAAGTACTATGATTTTTTCTTTCTTCAAGTAATAAAACAATTCGTCTCAAGTGATCTGTGCTACGAAAATTGCAAGTAATATATTGACTCAATATTAATGCTATGTGAAAAAAAACCACATAGATATTATTGCATTACAAAATCAAATATTAAGGTAATTAAATACAATTATCATATAATTTTGTAGGTATTAATGAAATATAAGAATCATCTTAAAACAAATCAAAATCATCTAATCAGGAATATATTTGTCTCTTTAGCAATAATGAATACTGGCAGTTCAGAAAACTTAATTATCTTTACATACTAAAGTTGTTTTTCGCAACTTATAATAAACAATGACTTATTTTTATAAATATAAAGTAATAATAAAATTATACTTAAAATTATCCAGTGAACTGATACAGATTTTTCTTATTAAAATTGACGATATTAATGTACATGACATAAATGTGAATCTACAAAATTATGATATTGAAATCAAAAGTACTGATAATTGCTATGATCGCTATTCGACATGCAGTATTTATCACATTCCTTTATATTTAATTTCCAAATTCTATATCTTTAACGTTTTGTATTTATTGTTGATAATTTTTCTCTTATTGCCATAAAATTGTTATGAATGTTGTTGTAGGATAATACAGTAATTTATCTGTAGGTTATCTTCACTTCCCCGTCCAGTTAGTATAACATTATTTATACAATGAACCGATGACAGAGAATTTAATTTCAAGTTCCGTCTTTATTGTGCCTTTTTACTCAGACGCGAACATGAGACGTTTGATTGTCTTAAAAAAGACGCCATAGGTCTATCCAGTATATTCTCATAGGTTATTTATGTCAAAATCGATTGTTATACTCGAATTTTTATTATTGAAACAACGCGTCTGTGTTAAAAGCATTAAATTAACAGTTTTACAATTTTATTTCAGTTTAGAGAGTTTACAGTTCTCTTTCATATGTCTGTAATCATTAGAAATTTCCAATATTGTGCCAGAAAAAATGAAAATGAATTTTAGATCAGTATTATGATTGCCTATGTACTTACAAAAATAAATTGTTTTATTGGTATTTAGATATTAATTAGGTGGTTAGTACTTTTTTCTCTCTTGCACCTAACATTCCTGAAAGGCATTCTTATAATCATATTTGCATTGTAAAGTGTATTGGCATTATTTGAAGGGTTCAAATCTGAACACCTTGTTCATCTGTTTTTGGCTGACAAGTAAACAATGCAAGTTAGTATTCCACATTTGGCCTTGTAGCAACTTTACTGTGATTTCTTCAATCGAGTATATTTAAAACATGGCCTTTACATGGATGCTCTTATGCAGGTAATGAAACTGTCATTAATTATATAAGCCTCAATTTCATAGGTATTGTACATGTTAATATTGCTGTCACAAATATTAGGATGATCTCTTTGTTTTTGTGCATTTACTAACCTATTTTACGTGTTCAGAGTGAGATTATTTCTACATATTTTTATACTGATACGATTTCATTAATTACTTCTATCATTTACGATAGACATGTTTCATATAGACTGATTTATATAATTTACATTTTAACGAGGGATTATAGTTCACTAGATTTACCTGTGTAAGAGATCCTTAATTTAGTTGAGGCAGCTAGGATATATCTGTTAATTAAAATTCACTTTATTGTATTTTTACTCAAAGTAAGAATTAGGCAGCTAGATGTGAGATTAATTCGTGTTTTTAGATTTATGAGACATCATCTTAGTGCCTTAAAGTTAAAATTGTTATCATAGATATATAACTTTTACACTTTTTCCTGCCTATTCTGAATACGCCATTATTATAAGTAAATCATTGCACCTGACTTTATTCGTTGTAATGTATAGTGTTAACAGTCACTCATCACAACACATTCATTTATTTTTTTTACGAACTACAATAAAACCCCATTGTAATTTATTTTTTTGCATCAACATTAATTTCGTGTAAGGTATTATGCCAAATATATTGTAATATTATGATATCACATTGTTAACAAATGTTATAAAATATAGATTTTTGAAATATATATTTGTTTCTTTTTAAGTTAAGTTGAGCATCACGTATTTTTGTTATTTAAAATACGAAAAATTAATTTGAAAATAGTAAGTAAGTGACATGTCCTACTAAATGGGCGCACGAACAATAGCCAGGACTGATCAAGTGGACTAAGATGTAGGAATCAAAGAAGGCCCGGACAGCAGTAGTGGCTAAATTGATTTATATCAAGTACAGAAATAAAGTATGGTTAATACAAAGAAAATTTATTTATGAATTAATACACATTAAAACTTCTGTAATGCACTAGAAAATTATTTGTAGAATTCGTATTCACTCTCATCCTTTTTGATGTTATTTTTGTAGCCCTTTTCAAAGTCTTTGGGCAAAACGATGTATCTGAAAAGATAAAATATATTAATAACCTCAAACATTCTCGGCACCGCAATGGTTCAAAAGCATGTGATAAAAGGAGATAGAATAGTTAGTGACGCCGAAAGTCTCTTGATATTCGGTATAAAAATTCGTAATTTGCTTTAAGGACTATGCGTGATAAGTGTGTTGTAAGCATGGTGATTTTAATTTTGTAAGAAGGGCTAGAAGGTTAAAATTCTTACCTATTTTCACGCACTGCGTGCATACCGGCCTCCTGGCATATGGCGTTTATATCAGCACCAGAGACACGATCTGGTCGGGCTACGAACTCTTCCAGATCTACTTCTTCAGATAAGTTCATCTTTGCCGTGATAGTTGAGAAGATGAGTCGCTTTTGACGCCTAAAAGTATTTTCATATATTTAGCAAAAATTCAAACATAATGAAAGAGTTGAAACAATTGGAAAAAATAACAATATCAAGGATGAAAAAAAAAAATAAACATTATACCTGTCAGGAAGTGGGAATTCAATTTTTCTGTCGAGGCGACCAGGTCTAAGCAGAGCCGGATCGAGGGTATCGGCACGATTGGTCGCCATAATCACCTAAAATTTTAACAGAATATAATAAATATAATGTTCAAAGCTTACTATTAACAAAATACATAGGTTTAAAACCTTACTTTAACATTGGTGGTCTGATCAAACCCATCCATTTGGTTAAGCAATTCCAACAAGATTCTTTGCACTTCTCGGTCAGCACCAGTTTGAGCGTCAAATCTGTAACAATGAAAATAATTATGCATTATTGTCCACTTCTATATTATGCAAACTACAACAAAACAAATTGTCTAAAAATTTATTAATGCAAAAGAAACTATAGACGCGATTCAGCATATCTTTAATTAAACATTTGATCTCACATGCAATTGCTATTTTTCATGGTACTTAAACAGAAAAAATAACACGCGTAAATTATTTTTAAATTACCGTTTTGTGGCGATAGCGTCGATTTCATCAATGAAAATTATAGCAGGGCTGTTTTCTTTCGCTAGACGGAACACGTCACGCACCATACGAGGGCCCTCGCCCAAGTACTTTTGTACGAATTCTGAACCGACAACACGGATGAACGCCGCTGCAAAAAAACATTACACTTTAAAATTATAATCACAAAATACAAATATTTGATTGCAACAAATATTTAACATAGAGTATTGGGAAAAATCACAAATCTTTCAGTTTATGGTGTCCCTAATGAATAAGACTATAGATACATAATCAATGTTATAAATTCATAATATGTGGTAATTGTTTTATATTAAACAACCTGTACTTTATAACCTGTACTTTCCAATATATTATGTTTCAAACTTGTGCATTACTCATTATTATTCTTATTTTATTATATAAACAATTGCCTGCCTTATAAAGCAATAGTTTATAACTTATTCCAGATTGATTTTAATTCTTACTCAGAAATGTAAGTTACTTTAACCACTTCGTAAAGATGCCTTTTCTTGGTCTATTAATTCCTCTGAGATGTTATAAAAAATAAGGCAAAGTGTGTAAATAGCAATTAAATACATTAACATATATACATTAGGCCATACATCTTTTGTTAATAATAAGAAATCTATTTTGATTAAAGGATTTAAATGCCATTGTCAAGCTAATGTGTCAAGAAGGTAAGAGATGACTGCATTTTTTAAACATAGAATACAAATATTTTACTTGCACAGTAAAGAACCAAATTTTTAAAACAATTTTATATGCAACATATGCTTGAAGATTACAGATTAGATCACACAGATTTGATCATGATAGAAATACTGATTGAAATGAAATAACTCAATGTTTACCTGTAGTGTGGTGAGCAACAGCTTTAGCTAACATTGTTTTGCCACAACCTGGTGGTCCATACATGAGCACTCCTCTAGGTGGCTCAATACCAATCTGCCTGTAAAGTTCCACATGAGTGAGAGGAAGCTCTACAGCCTCTCTTATCTCCTGTTTTTGTGTGTCCATGCCACCAATATCAGAATATTGGACATCAGGCTTCTCATCTACACAGAAATAACAAATGATTACAAATACAGGTAAATAAATACAAAAATGCACTTAAATAAAAATTAAAAATCAGAGGTAAAGTGATTTAGTTGCTTGTTAGATGTTTAATGTATGACTTACCAGCTTGCAACATTGAGATTGAGCTGTCTGCTTCGGGTGGCAGTACATCAACAAGAGCATTTGAATGCTTGTGGAGAGCTACAGAGGCTGAAGGTTTCAGTAGCTCTCTGTCTATTGTTGACAAGATTCTCACATAATAGTTGGATCCTGTAGTGCTGCCGACTGAAACATAATACAAAAAAAAATGTAACATCGCTCATTTAACATCAATTATCACTGGTTTAATTAAGGAAGTTACTTCTAGACCAACAGTTGTAGAGAAAATAATTTAAATATAAAAAAAAACATTTAATGGGATTTAGTAACAGCAATTAACAGAAAAACAGTGATGGCCTCGAGGTTTGGTCGCGCGGTCGAGAATCTCAGCGGTCGCGGGTTCGAACCCCAGGCACACACCTCTGACTTTTCGAAGTTATGTGTGTATTCACATTGAATTATCACTTGCTTTAACGGTGAAGGAAAACATCGTGATAAAACCTGCACACCTAAGAGTTCTTAGGAATTTCTTAGATGTGTAGTCCGCCAACCCGCACTAGGCCAGCGTGGTGGACTATGGCCTAAACCCTCTCAATGGTAGAGGAGACCCGTGCTCAGCAGTGGGCGTATATGGGTTGATGAAGAAGAAGAAGAAGAATTAACAGAATATTATATTGCTATTTTGGAAAAACAGCACTATTTCAAACAAAGATTAATTAGCTGAAAAGGGCTTTAACTATTACACTTAAAGGAATGCCAACATTTACTAACCAATGCCAGTATTCTGGTCAACTGCTTCAAGGAATTGGCCAATAACAAGTGGCACAGACTGTATACGCTTCACTTCCTCTTGAGCATGGAGATACTCTTTCTTGAGATTTCTCTGCTCGTCTTTGATATACTCTTCTTGTACTTCTAAAAATTCTAACATGCGTTGAAGTTTCTGTAAAGTTTAATATAACAAATGTGATAAAATTCTCGAGTAACATCTTTGTTTGGCAAGTAAAACCAACTAAGGGTTATGATTTTCGACGTTACGTCTTACATATCTAATAAGTGTGTCATAAAAAAGAAATTAGAATTACACACAGTTTGTTACCTTATATTTTGTATATAAATCTTCAGATTCTAGTTCATCGAAAGTCTGAGGGCCCGCAAACTGAAGACCTTTAGAATCGGTGACTTGGTCATCCTGTAAAACAAATGTGATATTAAGACATATTTAAGATGATATAGTTCAATGTTTTCCTCTATTTTCCTTACCTTTTCAGGTAAAATAATACCAATTTCTTCCATTTCTTATTGAGAAATTAAAACAATCACACACAAAATTGCAACTTAACGTAGTTTGACGTTTTGAGAGATGTTTCGTTACGAATAGAAATTTGTCCTACAACATTTAACTAAAACGGATCGAGACAATCGGTCGCGCTGCACGCACAAGTTAGACAAAGATCGAGTACTGGTGATAATGCGAAAGATTCCAATATCCAAACTCGGCAATATCGAACATTTTTTTTGTAAACGCATTGTCATTTTGTTTCGTTCTACGCATCAATTAGTTATTGTTGTGAAAATATTTTTGAATGTTTCATAAATTTATAATTTGAAGATTATTATATTAAATCCAGTTTATACAGAAAAAATTGTCTACTTATTATTGTGTTTTTATTAACAGTTTTACATAATGTAAAATTTTATCGGTCTCTACAAAATCCTTACTATTAACCTAACATTCTACGATTCTATTCGATCTCTCTCCCACTAACTGACATTTGGTCCATGAAACAATTTAAATAACTTCTAACCTATCATTTATTTCAAGAGTACAAAAGTTTTGCTGTGAATGTTTTCAGTTTAAGATTCTATTTTAAATATTCCAATTATTACCTCAAATAGTTTTAGTACTACTAATTAAAGTTGTGGTAAATTCTCTTCGAAATGGCTGCTCCTACTGAAATGAGTGAAGCTGATCAAATCAAAACGGTATTTATTACATTATGTATGAATAATTAAAAATTATTAGTTAATTTTGTTATACATCAGCATTTCCTAAAATATTATGCGTATTTTAATAGAAGTTTCATATATGTAATAGGTTAATAAGCACTTTTGAATTGACGTCCACTGAAGTAAATAATTTTCTTATTCAACGTGTTAAATGTCTAACTTATTATTATACGTTATTAGACATGCAATTGTTCTTGTGAAGTTTAGTATATGTTACCTATATACGCACTATATCAATACAGATAAATATGCGCTAATATAAGGCTTATAAAATAAAAAAAATCTTAAGTAAAATCATAGAATGGTATATTTAATCATTTCTACGAGTGTCACAAATAAAATTAAATGCATGAACAGTAATTTAGAAGAATCAGAGCAGTTGTACTTAATAAATATAAGTGATATCTAATTTATGTTTTCATTTCCAGTTTAAAGACTTCTTAGTACAATACAACAAACTATCAGAGTTATGTTTCAATGATTGCATTCACGACTTCACTTCAAGATCAATAAAACCTTCAGAGGTAAGACTGAAACATTTTAAGATTTATAAGCGTCCTATAAGATTTATATTGTTTAAAGATTCTAAAATTAAAATATGTATATGTTCATTCATCTTAGTCAGGAGGCTTTCTAAGCATAAAATAACCATACACTACATAGTATAAAACAAAGTTGCTTTCTCTGTCCCTATGTCCCTTTGTATGCTTAAATCTTTGAAACTACGCAACAGATTTTGATGCGTTTTTTTTTAATAGATAGAGTGATTGAAGAGGAAGGTTTATATGTATGGTAACATCCATTAAATATCAACATTGCACCCGTGCGAAGCCGGGGCGGGTCGCTAGTTGTTTATAAGTCAATGTTTTATCACAGTGTGCTTAAAAGAGAGCAAGGTTTTTATTAACTCAAGGCAAACACTGTTTTATTAACGGTTTTATAAAGGTTTTTCAGTTAATTTTTTTAAGTTTCAATCAATTTGTAAAAGTGTAGCTATTGTGTAAAGCACTTTATCATTCCTATTTATGCCTAAACATTTTTGGTAATGATTAGTATTTTTCTCATTATCTTTTGTGATTTTTTCCGTAAATAAAAGAAGAAAATTGTACTGGTTAAATAAATGTTTTTTAAATTATATTTTCAGGACAAATGTACTGTCAACTGCATGGAAAAATATCTACGGATGAACCAGAGAGTTTCACAGAGATTCCATGAGTTCCAAATGCTTGCAAATGAAAATATGTTGGCATTAGCACAGAAATCTGGCAATCCAAGCTAAGTTAAGTTCCTAGCATAAAGTTGTATTTATTATGTTTAGTTAGATATATTGCCGTGACTGTTGGCAAATAAATATTTGTTGAATGATTTACATTTTGAAGTATTTTTTTATTATTAAGGTTCAAATAGTTCTATATACTGTAAGTTCAACTCTCTGAATGAATAAAAATATCATAAAAACATGGTATAATCCTAAATAGACAATATATTAGAAAAACATCATAACCTGATGAAAATCCTGATACCTACCAACTGGTTGTGTGTAGTTCGCTAATCTGCAATAGGCCAGGGTAAAGGGCCAAGGTAGTCTCAATTGTAGAGGCCTGTGCAGTGTAATGGTATATATGTATATGGGCTGATGACCTCATATCTGTATTCTCTGATGGGGTAGGCAGAGGTGGATTTATCAGATATGTCTGAGTCCCACGTAAGAGTGGGCCAGTCTATTGTTATTATTCAGGCACCAATTCAGACTCTGCTGAAACTGAGATTTTACTTATGGGAGACCTAATACCACAGCCCAATCTATCAATTGAACCCAGGTCTTCTGGATTGCACAGCACACACTTGTAACTTGGGATCACAAGCAGTTGTTACTTGATATATTCAATTGTTATTTAAAGAGTGGAAATGTTTCATTTACCTTTATAGTGGTGTTAAATAATAACACAAATTATTAAAGGTTTTTTATTATCACTGTAAAAGCTCATTTGCTTATTTGTTTATTATACTGTGTAGAAGTCGGTTAACTTGTTTGTAAATGTTGTTGGTATGTAAAAAGCCAAGATGTGAGGCTCTTATTTAGCCGGCCAGTTACTTACTGTTTCACAAGACATGCATAGTATACTTTTTTTGGGACATGGCTTATAGCATTTTGACTCTGGTGGTGAGAAATCTAATATGAAAGAAGACTGTGAGCTGGTGTAATCAAAATGGTAATCGTTAAACTTGGCTTCCACGCTAAATTTCGCATTAGTCGCCATACTGCCTTCATCATCTGTATTAAGAACGTATTTCAATGGGAATGGGCCTGAGGGAGCATTGCTCATGTTCGAAGGTTTTGTACAAATGCTATATTGGCCGGCGTGTCTGATGATCCTGATGAGAGGCTGTCCGCAAACAGGTGGCTTGCAGCAAGAAGTTGTTGATGGGCAGACGGTGAAGCATTTTGGCGGCGCATAACAAGGTTTGGAGCAGGACGGCCGGGAACAAGCTGATGGACACTGAGCACATTCGCCGGCTTTGAAACAGTTGTGTTGTTCAATCTTCTTAAGAACTGGACACGATATATGTCCGGGGCGCCACCCACACCGTAGCTGAAAATTAAGAGATGTTTATTTTAAGAGACTACACTATCTAGCAACGCAGTTACTGTTGCATCTCTGTGTTTTACACATCATGTTCAGGGGCGTAGCTATCGCCGTATCTGCTGCATTAATTATTGGGGGACGAAGTTGCTCGCGTCCGTAGGAACTTCCACCTTTCTTAGGCCACCCTACACGTGTCCCCCGGGTGGTGCTAAACGAGCAACAACGCCGAGCCACAGGCGGCGGTTAATTATCCTGTTAAGGTCACAGCGGACCTTGGGATGTTAAATGCCCCCTAAAAAAGCTGCAATACTACCTTGGGAAAGTAGTATGTGTGCTTTCTCCCAACCCCCTCTTTTATGAAATGTCTAATAATGAGAAAAGTAGTTCGTCATGCGATCCGGCTAACCCCCGGCGCTCTGTGGTACCCGGGCCACAGAGTGTGAAATTGGCTACCGAAGACTTAATGGAAGTAGGCGACCAGGCTTCCATTACAGTGAATGTTACTGGCAGCAAAAAGCTAACCCAGCAAGCCTTTCACCGCGGTCTGTTTATCACTAGGCCTAGAAGCAATTCCATGGGAAGTAAACCTAATGAAAATTTAGACCCTATAGAACCATCAACAGATACGGCCACGCCCACCTCGTTAAACCAGCCAGGCGCTGCATGCCCCCCATCTTGGCAGAGAGTACCAGGCACCAGAAACCCAAAACGGAAAAAAGTCAGCGATTCACCAGAGAATATAACCACCAGTAACATGTTCAGCCAATTACCTATTGACCTAACAGAAGAATCCTCTACAAACAAAAATCCCGTTGAACATAAATCTAACAAGCCTCCTCCCATAATATTGTATGGAATAGAAGATGTTAACAAATTAACTGAACTCGTAGAAACTGTCGCAGACAAAAGCTCATTCACCTATCGAATAAAAAATAGAAACCAATTGAGAATCAACACCACAGACATAGAGGCATACAAAAAAATAATCACAAAATTTCGTGAAAGTGGTTTGATTGGTCACACATTTAAGAAAAAGGAAGAACGACTCTTTCGTATTGTCATTCGGAACCTTCATCACACAACACCTAAAAGCGAAATTAAGGAAGAAATTGAAAAAACAGGAAACACTGTAGTCGGGGAAATTATTAACTCTAGATACGGCCCTGAGAAAAAACCCACTTCAACATTCTTTGTCAATCTTCTACCTAGCCAGAACAACAAGGCAGCCAAAGAAATTAAATATATCTACCATCAGTCTGTAACCATAGAGGATCCTAAGAAGAAAAAATCAATTGTACAGTGCCAACGGTGTCAGCAGTACGGTCACACAAAGAATTATTGTATGAGACCTTACCGCTGTGTGAAATGCGCTCAGGGACATAAAACCTCAGACTGTCCAAAGCGTGATAGAAACACGCCAGCTACATGTGCACTGTGCCAAGGCTCCCACCCGGCGAACTACAAAGGCTGCGAGGTGTACAGAGAAATACTTGCCAGGAAATACAAAAGACACGGTCACCTAATAACTGACAGACGCACTCTTGCAAAAGACAATACAACTAGTAATATCAACCCCCAAAAAAATACTGTCCAGCAAATATCCTCAATTGAGACAGAAAAGGAAACATTGACCTACGCTAAAGCTACTAAAAGAACACAAGACACCTCGACCAAAGAAAATACCATACCTAACGTAAACCAAAACCTAGCGGTACTAGAAACTCTGTTCACTAAACAAAACGAAAAACTAGACTCAATCTTACAACAAATGAGTACTCTAATGAGCCTCATGACAACGCTCATAACCAAAATACAAGGTTAACAGGTATCGGGTTAAGAATGGCTACTTGGAACATAAATGGACTCTCACCCAACAAAGATGAGCTTGAAGTACTTATGTCCGAACAAAAACTAGACATAGTCCTTATATCCGAAGCACACTGCACAGACCAAACCAATGTTAAAATCAAAGGGTTCCAGACATACACCACTAACCACCCCGATGGTAAAGGTCATGCAGGCACGGCTATAATTATTCGGAACAAAATAAAGCACCATCTACTGCCTGAATATAAAACAGAGCAAATCCAGGCCACTACAGTCGCAATACAAGACAGATGTGGATACTTTAATGTCTCAGCTGTATATTGCCCACCAAAACATCGTATTGACTCTGAACAGTTCTCCCGTTTCTTCTCAAGTCTAGGCAATCGTTTTATAGCAGGAGGTGATTGGAACTCTAAACATATCTTTTGGGGATCAAGGCTAAATACAACCAGGGGAAGACAACTAAAGCTAAGCGTCGATGTAAATCACTTAAGTACAGTTGCTCCGTCCGAACCTACAAACTGGCCAGCTGACCACAATCGGATTCCGGACATACTTGACTTCTTTATAACAAAAGGTCTATCAAAACTCTACATGAGAATCGAGTCATGTGCTGATGGGTCATCTGATCACACTCCAGTTTTACTAACTATCAGCTCAACCATAATTGAAGTCGAGAGACCGTTAATGTTACATAATAACTACACAGACTGGCGCTCCTTCAGGGAACATATTGAAGAACAACTAAAATTAAATATTAGACTCAAAGAAGCTGAGGAGATTGAAACAGCAGTACTTCAATTCACTAACCTTATTCAAGTTGCTGCGTGGAGAAGTACGCCTACTTCTGAATGTAGGAACCAGCCCAAAAACATACCACTGGAAATAAAATGTAAGATCCAGGAGAAACGCAGACTCCGCAGAGTTTGGCAGTCGAGCCGCCATCCGGAAGACAAAACCGCCCTTAATAAGGCCATCGTGGAATTGAAGGAAGCTATTAAGCTGGCCAACGACTTGACAATACAAACAAAGTTAGAGTCTCTAAAGCCACCAACTACTCGCTTTGGAAAATGACTCGATCGTGTGACAGACCTAACATGCCAAAAGCCCCAATAAAAAAGAGTAGTGGTTGGGCTAGAACAAGCGAGGAAAAGGCAGACTTGTTTGCGGATCACCTTGCAAGCGTCTTCGAACCGAACGTAACACAGGACAATTCATCGGAAGAATATGTTGACCGCATTCTTAAAGAAGACTTTCAAATGGACCATCCACCAAGACCCGTGTCACCTGCAGAAGTCATAAAAACCATTAAACGACTTGACAGCAAAAAGGCACCGGGTTACGACCTAATAACAAAGGAAGTTCTACTAGAACTACTTAGAAGGGCTATCGTCTTCATCACCATCATATTTAACGCTATGCTACGAATAGGGTACTTCCCTAGCGCGTGGAAAATCTCGGAAATTATTATGATTTATAAAGCAGGCAAGCCAATGAATGAAAAGACATCCTATCGGCCAATCAGCTTATTACCTATCCTATCTAAGGTACTGGAGAAAATAATACTTCACCGAGTCTTGCCAAGCCTCCAGAAGCGAAAGGTAATACCAGATCACCAATTCGGCTTTAGAGAGGGTCATGGCTCAGTGGAACAAGCCCATAGAGTATGCGACGTCATCAGAAAATCCTTAGAACAAAAAGAATATTGCTCGTCAGCGTTTTTGGATATTCAGCAGGCATTTGACAAGGTCTGGCACAAAGGCCTACTATGTAAGATCAAACAGAATATTTCCCACTCATACTTCCTAATATTTAAATCTTACCTTGAGGATCGCATATTCCGTGTAAGAGAATGTGATGCTACTTCAGACTTCAAAGAGATTAACGCCGGAGTGCCACAAGGATCAGTGCTTGGCCCTATGCTCTACACGCTATACACTGCTGATTTACCGCTCACACCCGGGGTAACAACAGCCACGTTTGCAGACGACACCGCCATACTAGCAAGCAATGAGGATTCAAACCTAGCATCAAAGCACTTGCAGGTGGCCCTCAACAAAGTAAATGAATGGCTTCAAATGTGGAAAATAAAAGCCAGCGCTGCAAAGTCTACACAGATCACATTCACTCTCAGAAGAGGGGACTGCCCACCTGTTAAATTAGGTCAATGTATTCTACCTCACAGTGACCATGTAAAATATCTTGGCCTACACATTGATCGCAGACTCACTTGGAAGCATCACATAAAATGTAAAAAGCAAGAGCTTCAGCTCAAGTATAACAGCCTGTACTGGATGCTAGGAAGAAACTCGAGACTATCTCTGGACAACAAACTCCTTATATACAAGGTCATTCTAAAGCCCATCTGGTCATATGGCCTGCAACTGTGGGGCAGTGCAAGCGACTCCAACATAAACATACTTCAGCGTCAACAGAACAAAATCCTACGGACAATTGCTAAAGTGCCTTGGTACATAACCAACAATGAAGTACACAGTCAGCTGGAAATAAGAACAATCAGAGAGGAAATTCGGAACCTGGCAGCTAAATACAAAGTGCGGTTAACACGCCACCCTAACGAGCTCGCTCGCCAACTCACTATGGACCAGTATACGAGACGTCTGAAACGTCACCATATCCTAGAGCTAGAAGACCGCCAATAGCTCTGTGTACACGATGGGTTGATGCTTCCAATGGGAAGCCACTCCGCATGACAACATCACGGAACATACTTGCTCATAGCCCAAGGGCTGATTGCAAATAAGTGCATATAAAAAAAAAAAAAAAAATTATACGGGGGGCCCAGTATATATACCGACGGGGCCCCGTCAAGGCACGCTACGCTTCTGGTCATGGTATACAGTATACACAATAATAAATAATTTAAATATCATTTTTTTATAGTTTTCATTAGTAATCGATGCACATAGCATTGTGGTCAAGTAATATTTAGGCACAACTGATGTCGATATCCCTCTCAAGTACGACACCACTACCTCAATCTTTACATTTACAAATGGTTTAATAATTAAATTTTTTGTAACAAATTTTATTTTTAACAATTTACTTTAAAGCGTAGGTGATCTGCGCCTCTTCCTATCACATGAGGGTGCAGTAGACCTCGCCTTAGAACTTTGACAGAATTTTATTGATCAAGCATTCGATAAAAAAAAATACGGATGATAAAAAATAATGAAATAAAATAAGTTCCGTCAGGAAAAATAGTTAAAATAGTCAGTTGGTCTTTTGAAATGTTGGTAGATGACAACGAGGATTTTTTAATAGGAGCCTCTTAATTGATTCATTTTCCCTTGTGCCCTCCTAAGTACGAACCAATAATACATTACTTGGTGTTCTGGCGCGTCTCTTGCGGTGTACAGCCATCCCATATGCTTGGGTACAGGTCCTGGTTTAATTTCTTCCTTGACTAAACATCTGTGTTTGGGAAGATCACATCGACCCAAACAACTAGATGAGGATTTGTTTGCTGAACACAAAAAATCAAGACATTATGATTTAGCATTAAAGATTTTACATTGCAACTAGTAATAAACTTACATTTTCCAGGTTTGCAGCAACACGCCATTCTTTATTGAGATAAGCTATAAAAACAAATCATAAGTCCATGTTAGTTCGATGATTTTAAGATTGTATTCTTGTTCTTACCTTTTTTGATGTTACTACGGAAAAAAACACATTTTTATACCGGTCATGTTGCTAACGTATTAGCGACGGTCGTATTACGATAAAACGGAGAAATTCGGTCCTATTATAATGACTTGATGCGTTTCATGACTAAAAAGATCTGACAGATTGAAATGTGTCGTAATCTTTTGTTCGTAGAACTTTTGATTTCTTTTTAACTGGATTTGCAGTATTTAATGTTCAAGTGACTTGTTGTCTTTATATGGGCAAGCCATTTTTCAAACTTAATTAACGTGACTGAGTACCTACTCTTTTCTACAAACTATACACACCTATGTAGATTTTTTGACGCTTGTTCCAAGGTGTAGGTACATAGTGTATTTTTACAATTAAGTAACATCATGTTCATTTTAGGTTCCAGACTTGCTCCGAGAGTAATACAGCTTAAATAATAAAATATTTCGAATGTTTGGTTGTGGTAGATCACGTTCTACGATAGGCCTTCTTCTTCTTCATCAACCCATATACGCCCACTACTGAGCACGGGTCTCCTCTACCATTGAGAGGGTTTTAGGCCATAGTCCGCCACGCTGGCCTAGTGCGGGTTGGCGGACTACACACCTAAGAAATTCCTAAGAACTCTTAGGTGTGCAGGTTTCATCACGATGTTTTCCTTCACCGTTAAAGCAAGTGATAATTCAATGTGAATACACACATAACTTCGAAAAGTCAGAGGTGTGTGCCTGGGGTTCGAACCCGCGACCGGCGAGATTCTCGACCGCGTCCCAAACCTCGAGGCCATCACTGCTTACACGATAGGCCTTATATTAATATAATCCATCGTAAAGAAATACGTTTAACTAGCACAAAACACAAAAAGCATAATATGTAGTAAATATAATAGTGATGCGAAAATCTTATGTTTGTATTTTGTAGTAAATAACTAGTTGGTATATTAGATGTTGTCTATATATAAATCATTTATATTGACATTACTAACAATAACATTATAACTGCACTAGCTTTTGCCCGCAACTCCGTCTGCGTGGACTACAGGGTTGGGTTTATAAAGAAAATAAGTTGTAGTATTTTACTCCGCAGAACCCCATTTACTTAAATATACAAAAATCATACAAATCGGTCAAATTGTTTCAACGTGAAACCGTAACGCGCCAGTCGACGCCTTGAGTATCACTATTGCGCGCTTGATCATTATTTTGAAACTGCGATATCTTCTAAGATACTCATTGAAATCAAATGATGTAAAGGACAAAATTATTTTGTATTAAATACTTGTAATGAATAACGTATTTATTTGGATAAGGATTAATATCATGTTTGTAAAAACACCTTCACAAATAATGCTTTATTTAAAATAAATTTGGTTAGAATAAAAAACGTTATAGTGAGCCAACCTTAAAAGATAGACATATGCTGTCGCGGACTTTTTTTTAGAATTTTTAAAGGGGAACAATTCTGTCATATATTATTTTAGCGAAACTTTAACCGTTTCTGCAGCGTACGCAGCGGAAGCTCACAAAAAGGAAAAAAGTCCCCGATTTTGAAACATTCTTTATTGCTGCTCCGCTCTTATTGGTCGTAGCGTGATGATATATAGCCTATAACCTTCCTCGATAAATGTGCTAACTAACAGTGAAAGAATTTTTCAAATCGGACCAGTAGTTCCTGAGATCCTAGCGTTCAAACAAACAAACAAACAAACAAACAAACTCTTCAGCTTTATAATATTAGTATAGATTTATGATACTTTATAGGTACAGCTGTGATCTAACTGTTCATAGCTTGACTGCAGCTAACTCTCAATAGGTAATAGTTATCAATTTAGTTATGTTTGAACTATCACGTTAGTTGGACGTAGTATCGCGCAGTTAATATTTTATAAGAGTTCTTTTCAATATTAAGAATACTCAACTATGAAAGTAAAAAGTAACTTGTGTGTTGTATTATTCATAATATTATCAGCAAATTATAGTGCCTGTTTAAAAATTTTGGCAGTGTTTCCTTACAATGGCAGAAGTCATCATATTTTGTTTTCTTCTTTGGTCGAAGAATTGTCCCACAGAAAACACGACATCACTGTAGTAAACTACTTCCCGGTTAAAAAGAATCCTCATTTAAGACAATTATCTATTCAAGATAGTGACAACAAAAGCGATAATATTAACGTGGAAGATCATATTCAGAATTTACCTTTTGTCTTTACAAATTTCTACAGAGCGTACGATGCAGTCAAGGCATTCGAATACATGGCCAATATAAACTGCCAAAAGTTAATGTCGAATAAAGAATTGCAACAAATCATATCGTCTAGAGAGAAATTTGATTTGATAATAGCTGAGCAATTTGTAACGGACTGTGGTTTGGCAATTGGGTACAAGTTGAATGCTCCGATGGTGGGAATGACCGCTCATATTCTAATGCCGTGGACATATTCAAGGTTAGGGGCGCCTAATAATCCAGCATTTGTTCCAAATGCTTTCTTCTACACGGGCTCCAGGCCAAACTTGTGGGAAAAAGTACAAAGTGCAATAATCAATTTAGGTTTAAACTTGTACTATAGAAATGTCATACAAAAAGATAATCAGGGCATAATAAATAAAATGTATCCAGAGGTACCTGAATTAGAATCTCTCGGTAGAAATCTGAGCCTTATAATGGTGAATCAGTACTTTCCACTGACAGGCTCTCGTTTGTATGGCGTGAATGTCGTTGAAATAGGCGGTATGCATATAAATCAGGAGGCTCTTAAATTTAAAGACAAGGTAGGTATTTTACCATGTTTATTTTTTATTATCTTTATTACTTTGAACGTTTTTAGATCGGTATCCGCAATTTGTGAAACACACATTCAAAATGTATGATATCTCATTGGGCGGATAGAACAGTAGATTGAGAGCCTCGCAATTTAAGGTTTCTAATTTCGGTCAACGGCACTTGCAGTATTGTTGGGTTTCCACCAGAAAAAAATTGATAGCAGCTAAATATTTATATTGTGAAGCGTTGATATAGATGTTTGATATTTATATAACATAGATTTTTTATTTTTCTTCTCAGGATCTAAAGTTGTTTCTTGATAATGCAAAAAATGGAGTCGTCTACATCAGCTTCGGGACTGTTGCGTCGCACATTCCTCGTCATGTAATAAACAACATTATTCATTTGGTTGAGAGGACCAAGATGAATTTTGTTTGGAAAATTGATAATATTACTGATTGGGAGATACCTCATAAAGTTTTAATTAAAAAATGGTTGCCTCAACCGGCTATTTTATGTAAGTGGTTATACTTATACTACGATTAAGCAAGTATCTCTGAGATTAATTAATTATTTATAATGATACTAATAGAAAACTATTTTCTTATGGTATAGTATGGGACACACATTTATCAGACTTCTAAGTTCGGTGACCATAACATTATACTCATAATAAATGAGCAAACACCTTAAATACACATTGTGCCGACATTTTTCTATAGCCTATTACCATCTATAAATATTTTTCTATAATGAGTATTATCTAGACTTAATAAATCATCCACTGCGATCGAGGTTGACGTAATACACTTGCTACATGTTGCAATAATACTGAAGGTCGTCCTTTGCTGCCTCAATGGACAAACATAACTTTCACATGGGCATAGTTTCGCAAGGACATTGTTCCTACAGTCTCACTAGAATTTAATATTAATTGTTAGTTAATTTAAAGAATTATTAGTTAACATCAAAATGTATGCATCCCACTGCTAAGCACGGGTTTTCTCTACAACTGAGGGGGTTTAGGTCCTAGTCCAATACATCGGCTTAGTGCGGGTTAGCTGACCTAAGAAATTCTTAAAAGCTTTTTAGGTTTTCACATGCTATTCTTCACTGTTAAAATTAGTGATAATTTATTGTCAATACACCTGAAGTTTGAACCCAAAACCTAAGAACCATTATTGCCTGTAAATTGTATAAAGTACGTACTGAAATTCTTGCACCAAGAAAAGTGGATTTTGTAAAGCTACATTTTCTTTTTTATTTTATAAGTTTTAAATGTTTAAGGTCATCCAAATGTACTAGCATTTATTACTCATTCGGGTATGCTAAGTACAACTGAAGCAATGCATTGCGGAGTACCTATAGTCAGTGTCCCGCTATTTGGAGATCAGTTGACAAATGCAGCTTCGGCCGTGGAAAATGGCTTGGGCGTTGCCGTGGACATTTTGAAACTGGATGATAGTGCTCTTGAACGTGCGCTTCAGACAGTATTGCAGAAAAGGTACAAGTAATTTAAAAAAATACGATGGAATTATGTATCATACGTATAATAATTATATTGTGTATGTATTTTGAGTTCAGATCTAATTCACACACGTATATAATTTTCATTCCAATACAAGACCTTAGTATCGTTCACTAGACCCACAGTGGAATATCAAGTCGACATGCACATGTACTTGTCACTTTAGTTTTCAAAACGAATATTTTGTCATATTTTTCATTGGTGTTACGCTCCCATCGGTTATTGCGTAATAAAAATCTTCATTATTTTAATAGAATTTATTTTAGGCCTAAACCCAATGATATTCTTTCTTAGATATCAAGATCGAGCTGCCCATTTATCGAAAGTTTGGAGAGACAGGCCCATGACTCCGATGGATACGGCAGTATATTGGATAGAATATGCAGCAAGACATAAAGGAGATATTCAGATGAAACCTGCATTGGTACACTTGCCTACTTACCAGTATTTATTGTTGGATGTGTACTTAACTTTAGTAATATTTATCGCCATCGTTGTTTATTTGATAATTAAAATATTATCTTCCATTTTCAAAATCTGTAAATCAAAGTTAAAGAAAGTTAAAAAGGAATAGACAATGTTTAATAAAAAATATTTAATAAATAATAAATAAGTCATTCTGAAATTTCGATGTCGAGGTTTTAAGAAAATTGTCATGATTAAGTAACTTTGCCGTAATAAATTATTTCACTGTCGTTTTATTTTCTTATTTGCCGATTTCTTACTTTTAGGTTTGTAGCAAATAAATCCGATTGCTTTAGTTATTAAGTATATCACAGTTACAATGGTAATAAAAACAAAAGCTATGTCTAGATGTATGTACTGATAGAATGGTGTGTCAGCTGCAGCAGTTCTAAAAGTGAAATTTGGATGTCTGGCGGCAAATTCAGTCCAGTAAATTGCAGTGTCCAATGAACGCTTGGGGCGATCATGCCATGCACTAGACACTTCCTTTACGCGTTCATGAAACCTGAAAACAAACAGTGTAGGCCTTAAAAATTGACAATCATGACTATTTACCCATGTTTAATTTAATAGTGACTGTCATATTGTTGTTTTATATACCAATTGAATTGAATTCATTCATGCATGAAATTGATTCAAATACAACTGAATTAAATCCTGATTTAATGCAGTTGTTTAACCTGTTCTTATAAGTATAGAATTCAGCTCAGTAGTGAGGTTTATTGTATTAAATGAATAATAATAGTACGAAGAAACATTAACCCTTTATAGCCCCTGGTGACATTTCTGTAACAAACCCAAAAAGTCTCTATAAAATTTAAACTAAACATTTAAGATTTGTCAAATCAATGTTTATATATTCTTAGATAATACACCGAACATTTTAGCATCAAATATAAATCATAGGTAGTGTCACTTGCTCCCTTTTTGGCTTTGAATTTCGTGGTTTGATGAAAATGCCATGTTTGAACTTGCAAAAAGTTTTAAATTTATAAAAAAATACTAAAAGTATATAAAATTGTATAATTTTCGTTGATACCCGTAGGTAAGTAAATGATTTGGTTTATATATCGTTACCAATTCATACTTTTGATTTTTTATATGTAAAAAGTTACTTTTTATGTTTGTTACATTTCTGTAACATTGAGTGACAATGTCATAAAAAATACAACTAATGTATATCCATACATTGATGAATTTTTTCTCCTATTTTTTAAGATAGGGGTAGTACTTACACAAAAATTAGATCTATAATATAAGCCTTAAATAGGACTTCTAGTGGAGTTCTATTCGAGGTATACCTTTGTGTGGATGAATAGATTTGCTACACTAAGAGAAGAGACAATTTGAATAGGTATATGCCTATAAAAAAACAGAATTGGGGTTAAAAATTTTATGTACTGAGCGTAGTTTTAAGTTTCGTCTATAATATTGAACCTAAAACAGGAACTGAAAGAGTTTTGCTCCTAGTAGAATAAAAAAGGAGCATCTTGAAACGTCATATTTAGAATGACGCGGGCATACCCAGACTTCAGAAATAACATATATATTTGGATAATAACTTTACTTCCGTCGCTTGAAACTTTACTGGAGTACTTAGCAGAAGTGGATATATCTTGGACTTGGGGAGTCCTGGGACCGTACGGAATAATCTCGTTCCAGATTGCAAACTACCCCCTGACGAGGATGTAATAAAAAGTAATGTAGATTTTCTGTCGATTACGTAGCAAATATGGACGCAATTGATGTGTCAAAATTTATATGAAAAGACAACAAACTTGTCACGCTTCTCTCAATTTTTGCTGGTGAGTGGTCGAAGGTCCAAGTCGTTACGATAAGGCCAATAGAAGTACATCAACATTGATCGGTCTCATATCGTCGAAGAATGTAATGAGTATATTGGAGGTATAGATTTTATTAACAGCATTATGGGAGCTTATAGTATTATGACACGAATTAAAAGATGCCAGGTTTGGATGTTTTACCAATTATTAGACCTGACCATGGCCAGTTCTTGGCTGATGTATGTGAGAGTAAGGCGGACTAAATTATGCAATGACAAACAAATGTCTTCAGCAGATTTTCAACTTGAAATTGGAGACTTTATGTAAGCTTAGCTTGAATCCTAATGTCCAACAGCGAAGATTAATTGAAAATAAAATACAAGCCAAAATCACAAGAGTCCGGCGCAACTTGTCCCCCCATTGGCGGTGGGGCAGCATCAAATTGGCTACTGACCGAATTAGGTTTGAAAATAATTTGGCCCAAGTTTCTTCGGTGTCCTGATGTAGCACAAACAATTTTTAAAAAGTTCGGAATAGTAGTTGTTACAAAAAACAAAATAAATCTATTAGATCCTTCCATACTACGTTAAAACATTTTCTTCCAGTTTAACCCAATGTGACAGTAATGTTACAAACCCTAAAAGATCCAATACATACGGAATACAAAATATTTTTGAATTTCCACGAAACACGTATTTTTTTATTTGTTCAAGCCTATCATATACCAAAGTATTATAATTTTTTATGATCTTGGGCTACGAAGGGTTAAGTATTATAACTATAATATATACCACTTGACGTTTGGCGTCATTTTGGATAAACATGGTATGTTTTTTCTGGTTAATCCGGCCAATTGATTAGATCTAAACACGATATAAGTTTTTTTTTATGTTTAGCCATATTACATGGATCTAAAACGACGTATTATCAAGATTTTATATATATGTTATGATTTATACTATAGATTTATCAAATTTTCGATTCGATAGCATCATGAAACGTTAGATAATTTAAATTATAGGAAAGACCAAATATCAAATGTTGCAGTTGGCTTTTCCCGTGGTGGAATAAAAATGAAAAGAATAAAACTTTATTCTAAATTAACATCTATTTTTTTACACAAACGCCAATACAGTTTTGGTCCCACAATCCAAATGCAATCAAACATGTGGCCTAAAGATGGCACAGCACAGACATCTTATAAAACTTAGATATAAGTATTTTTATTTTATTACGAAATTATTATGCACATGTGGTTGGCAGGCAGAATCTATCTGAATAAAAAAATAGAGTTTGGTTTATTCATCGCATTAATCTCCAAAAATATTGGTTCGAAATAATTAAAAAACAAATTATGAATAGTTCATTTATGCTATATAGCGTTATGCTTCTACCAATGGGAGCGGAAGAGCAATAAATATGTGGCAAAAATAAAAAAAATACTGAAGTCTAGATTTAGAGCATACAGACTTGCAGATATTATCTAGTGTGGTTATATAATAGGAAAACCAGCTGCAATACCAGACAATTCATATCAGCTTAGTAAATAATAAAACAATAGCGGCACTTCACAATTGAAAGTCACGCCCTTGTCTGGTGTAACAACAGTAGAATCGAATCATGTAATAGATAAACATATCAAAATAACTAAAATCACTTAAGATGGATGACAATTATTTGCATTTTTTTATACTACGTGTGACTCATATCAATATGTGCGAAATGTGGTTGCAGAAATGCACTTGATCTACCCCTTCTGGGACTACATGTGTGAGGTTCTGTACACGAATACATACGAATGTACGCCTATAATACAATGTAGGTACCCTATTACGTTTTAAGCTCGAAAAAGCGATCTTTTATCTATATTTTCCTTTGTATTTCAAGGTGAAGATCGGGTACATTCAAATATTTACTATATGTATGTAACACTTACTTTGGATCCAATATTTTCGTGAAAGATGCTAGTAGATTTTCCTTATTAAGATCGTTTATTTGTAGTATTACTCCGAAACCACTCTCCTCAATGGCTGCTGCATTATTTGGTTGATCACCCATGATTGGCATGGCTATGATTGGCACGCCAAAATGTACGGCTTCTGTCGTCCCTCCCATTCCTGCGTGGGACACGAACGCCATTGTTTTTGGATGTCCTGGAATAATAAATAAATACATGAATATTCTCTCTTTTGTACACACTGCCATCATCATGTCTGTCCTAAGCTTGCCTTGAAAAAAAAACGCCATGTGCGATAAGACCGGCGTTTGTACATCCATTCCTGTAGAATTTTCCTTTTTTTATCCGTTTTTAAGTGTATATAAAAGTGTTAAAAATAAAATTTAAAAAATATCAGCGGATACAAGATTGAAATTCCACATTCGTTTTTCAATTATTAGTTACTATATAACTTTCTATTCTAAGATTGTAATATTTCATTTTTGCCTTCTTCAGTAGAATGAAAGGTAATATTGGAACTTTTAAATAGAATAGTGCAAATGAAGTACATATATGCGTAGCAGTATGACGATTTAGAGACCACCAATATACAAGCATCCATTAGAAGATTAAATTTAGCATATCCACTTTTTGTAAGTCAGAAATTGCTTGTTTAATTAATTTAGTGAAGTAAGGAGGTAATCTAATCGTATAATACTGCAGCTTCGTATAATACTTGAAACGTTGATCATTATTATTTAATGAAAGGCAATGGTATTGTGTATATTTTAATTGTGTATATTTTAATTAGATAATTAATGAAAACCATACCTAAAATATCGACTTGAGGTAACCAGCTGGATATGTAGAGTTTGTTTTTGTCTACCTTGAGAGTTTTATCTTCCCATTTCCATATAAATCTGTAAGGCAATTCATTCATAGCATCTACCATAGCTTTGACTTTGTCAGCCGACATTGTAGCACTTTTAACGACTGAACCAAAACTGATGTATATTACACCATTTTCGGCTTCATCGATGAATTTCTTCAAATCCTGGGAATAAATGAAATGAATTATTTTTTTGGTTAGAAATGTTAAAACTATTCTTTTTAAATATTGTCACTTACTCCGGTTAATGGTTTTGCGTCTGCGACATGATAACCACCCACTTCAATCACATTTGCCGGAAACAGTGTAGAGCCAGTCAGTGTGAAGTGTTGGTATAGTAAAAGGAATTTTATTTCTCTTGCTAAGTCTTCTAAGGGTGGAATATCATCAAAATATTGTGCGAGGGTTTGTTGATCGCTCCGTTGTGTTAGTAAATAATATAAAGTTCTAAAATAAAAGTCGAAGAAGACTCGTTCTACTCTCTGGTAGAGAGTTGGTTTTGTTCCACCGTCTAAGAAATGAAAGGATACGTAAGATGGATTGTACGGAACGCCTAGTCTTTGATAATGGTATGGCATCAACGAGTGTGAAGATGTGCTCACAACAGGAGCTCCTAACTTGTAAGCGATACCGAGCGCGCAATCACTGTTGAATTGTTCCACAACAACAACATCAAACTTTGGCTTCTTTTTTATCAAATTTTGCACTTCCTTATTAGCTAACATCACTTTGCAGTTTTCTTTTCCAGTTGTAGTAAGGTATATGCCGATTCCTAGCACGGTCAAGTAAGATCTGTACACAGGCAAATTGTCTTCAATAGCTTCCATGCTTCCAGCTAGACTGATATCACGATAATTGTTCGGTGGTTCTTTTTCTGGGAAGTGCGAAATGACCGTGACATTGTGGCCTCGGTTTGCTAATTCACGCAAGTATATTCGGAAAACAAGAAAGTGACTTTTGCCCTGATATGGAAATATTGCAAGTATGTTTAATGGACTACATTTTTGTATTATGACAATTAATAATATTATCGGAATTAATGTAAACTTCATTTGAGTAAGAACAGCGTGTGGAATATACCGACCGGTTACAAGCCGTAGTGGCGACTGGTCCGAATGTGTACCGTGAGGTCACTTTCGATATGCCTGTTACACGAGTAGCTCATTACGGCCTTCAGTTTGTGACATAATTTGAAAGAAACAAAAACATATTGATTTTAACTGAGCATCGCTTTATCTGAATAAATTATATTATAAGTTTGTTTCATTATTCAATGGTAAAATTTTAGATTTTACATTTTTATTAACAGTAGCTCTTTAAGTTAATAGAAGCTGCATAGCTAAGAAATTACTAGAAGCTATTTTAATAGTGCGATGTAAAATGTATTAAATAAATAAGATCACACTGTACCAATGCATCGTTATACACAAGAACTGCATAGAGCGAAATCCAATAAATCAAAAACACCTTTAGATAGAAGTCTCACTTAGTAACATAAGTCTAAATAATGTGTTGGGTGAGTCTAATCCAAGCAGAGGTAAATATTTTTTAATGGGAATATGAGCAATAAAAACAATGAATAATATTTTTGAACATTATGGTTTATAGTCTTTTTTACATACTTTTAGTCATTTTTACAAATGTTTACTTATAATAACTTCCTAGCCTGTTTCTAGGCTTAAAAATAAACTAATTTATAACAAAAATCTTTTTGGACCGCTATATCTTCTTTTTATTTTGGAAGCTGATGATTAAAGTTAAATTGTTTTATTCAGTTTCTTAGTTAAGTGATGTGATCAATCATTTTTACCTTTTTTATTTTGTTTTTGATTTACAGTTGATTTTATGAAAATTGTAAATATCCTATTAAATACGAATAAGATTGTAGAAATTAAGGCGGCCATTACTAAGAATATATCTAAGTATGAGTATTGGTAAAACGGAACGTCTGCAGCTCGCGATCTAAATGTGAAGTTGCTATTTCGTGCTGCAAATTCCGTCCAGAAGATGGCGTTGTCCATGGGTGATATAGGTCTGTCGCGATACGCTTTTGAAAGACTTTTAACATGTTCTTTAAACCTGAAAAAGAAAACGTTGGATGGAATTACTTCTGCTTGTAGGCAATTGGGAAAATGGCCGACTTTATCAATGGCCGCAATTACCAACCGTAAATCTGCATAGTGAATAGTGCTCAATGTATTGGCGATGGCTCTGACTGTCGCTCTATGATAGCCCGCCCGTGGGTAGTCCTCGACAGTTGAGGGAAAAATATAAAAAAGTGTAAAATACGAAGACCAACTAAAAACCTTTGGTTTCTTAAGGCTCTACCTGCTATGGCATATCACAGTATGTTTCGATAGTCATTGATATAAATAAATAAATACACCTACTCTCATATACATAGCTCCAATCTCACGAATGGATTCAAATCCTGTGTCGTGGGTGTCGGAATTCTCAGAAACTACATGAGATTTCTCCGTCTTACAAACATCCAGATTCAAATATTTGTGGATCATACAAACGTTTGTCTCGGTGCAGGTATCGAACCGCGGCTTGTCATTTCGCAAGCTGGTACGCCACGGGGCTGTCAATGCCAAGTATAGTATAAATATGGAAGGTGCTAGTTATAACAAAAGGTTCATTTGCTCAAATCCAATAAGGAAACGGGTTCCTACATTATCACAGTATGAATGTGTAAATATTATATTATGCAAATTTGTAATGTAAATAAAATAAACGTATAGCTTACCTAGGATCTAGAATAGTTTTCAGCTTCTCATATATGACGTCTTTAGCCAATTCTTTAATACTTATTTGTACTCCTAAACCGCTCTCCTCCACTGCAGCGGCGTTCCCTGGCTGATCTCCCAGTACTGGCATAGCCAACATGGGTACTCCATAATGAATAGCTTCTGTTGTACTCAAGAGCCCGCAATGAGAGAAAAACGCAACCACTTTTGGATGTGCTGGAAAGGTTTTGACGGTTAGATTGTTTAGACTTCAATTTTTAATGTGGATAGATATGTACACGTCTGCTATCCCTATAAAATTACGTCAATTTTATTTTTAATCGCAACTTTTACGAGTCAACCCAATAGATTTTTTAAGGGCAAATTGCCAAAATCCATGCTACTAGAATTCCTG
Organism: Cephonodes hylas; assembly: GCA_030295005.1. Lineage (NCBI taxonomy): Eukaryota > Metazoa > Arthropoda > Insecta > Lepidoptera > Sphingidae > Cephonodes > Cephonodes hylas. The sequence goes on along the minus strand of AP025374.1, from coordinate 6,451,164 downwards.
AGATCGACTTTGGAATTAGACTGGCGACATTATTATAAATTACCTGCCTACGTACCGAGTATGTCATTTTGCGGTAGCCAAGATGAAATGTAAATATTTTTAGGATTGCCGGGCAAAGTGTCTAGTTCCCACTTCCAGATGACTCTTTGCGGCAATTGCCCAACAGCTTCGACAATTGCTCTAACTTTATCTTCAGGTAATGATTTCGCTTTTAACAGCGATCCAAAACTTATGTAGATGACTCCATACGGCGATTCATCTATAAACTTCCTAATATTCTGAAATTAAAACATAATCATTTTTATGCTTAATGTTTTGATGTCTCAGTGTGGAGATCGAATTGATTGCTTCTTGTTTTACAAGGTGATCTAACAACTTCATCCTAGGAAATATGCAAATAATATAATATTATGAATATTATATAACAATAATTTTGCAAAAGAAATTCACGTGTTTTGGTTTTGAACCAACGATAAGCACGAAAAGTTTCGTGTAGGCTTTTGTCGGGCACGTACTATTTATCTAATCTAATATATTCACATTGTGACAGTTCCCTAAAGTGTAATATTTATGTTTATTGAAGAGCTGCACTCAGTCTAGTCATCGGGTCGAGGACGCAAATTTATGGCACAGACTTTACTACTTCGCTTATGCTTTTAGAAGTTTATTGTCATTTCCTTAGCTTGTCTAAATCATTAACAATTTATTTATGATGGGTTCCTATACAGAACCACGAAACTGACAAAGAAAAATTGACATATATGAAGAATTCTTATTGTGAAATACGATAATATTAGTAATATCCTATTAAATCACCGTTATTGACTAAAATATACATACTTACATCAGGAAGCGCCTTCGGCTTTACCACATGGTAACCGTTGACTTCAATTACGTTAGAGGGAAGCAAAGTGGACCCGAATAGTGTAAAATGAGTGTACGAAAGCATGAATTTCATTTCACGGGCCAATTCATCCAAAGGAGGTATGTCATCAAAATATTCCGCTAAAGTGTTCTGATCAACCCTCAGGCACATAAATTTATGCAACACTTTAAAATAATTATGAAACACCGCTCTCTCTAAACGCTGGTAGAGACTCGGCTTAGTCCCCCCTTCTAAGAACAGAAATGATACATAGGAAGGATTGTACTGAATTCCATATCTTTCGTATTGCCACGGCAAGAGTACATGTGAATTTAATCCTATAACAGGTGCTCCTAATTTATGAGCCAAACCCAAAGAACAGTCACTAAAGAATTGTTCAGTAACGACTATATCAAATTTGTTATTTGTTTTCCATAAATTCTGCACATTCTTGTTGGATAGTAGCAATTTGCAGTTTGCTGTTCCGCTATTTACTAAGAAAAAACTGATTGCAAAAATGGTGGCGTAAGACCTTTCTATAGGAAAATCATCCTCTAATATTTTTGTGGTTCCAGCTAGGCTGATGTCGGTATAGTTTTCCACTGGTTCTTTTCGTGGAAAATGTGATACAACCGTTACATTGTGTCCTCTTTTAGCTAGTTCCAGCAAATATTTTTCAAATACAAAGAAATGACTTTTTCCTTGGTATGGGAACAGTCCTAATATATTTAAGGCAAACACTTCACTACAAGCACTGATAGTCAACAAAACTAAGAATATTTCCACACCCATTGTTATAGTACTCGTTTCGACATCGTAGAGCTGACTGATTCCGGACAGGCGCTCACCTTAAATATAACTTCTGATAAGAGTGGCTCCGTTCGTGACATTTAATCGAGCTGTACAAAGTTGTGTTATGCAGTATCTTTTAACATATTTAGATAACATATTTGAATATTCATATGTTCTCACGCCTGCAACTATTTATTTAAGACTGCAACATACAAATTTCAAAAAAAAAGGCAGGGTATTTGTCCCCCAAAATAATTATATCTTAATATATATTATATATTGACAGCCCCGTGGCGAAGTTGGCTAGACACCAGCTAGCGAAACGAGTGGCCGCAGGTTCGATCCCCACATCGAGACAAATGTTTGTGTGATCCTCAAATATTTGTTTCGGGTCTGGGTGTTTGTGAAACCGAAAAGTCTCTCGTAGTTTCTGACACCTACGACACAAGACTTGTATCTTAATGTGGGGTCAAAACTATGTATGTGACTGTTGGGTGTATTTATTTATTTACAAATTGACCCGGGAGTCGAAGTCAGGAACAGTGTTATTGTTTTTTCCATTAGGAAATTTTGATTGCACTCTGCTGGAAAATCAGGACTTGTCATTCTTCGTTGAGGTTACTAAAGTTGGTGACAACCAGTAATCTAACTATATTGTTAATTAATTAAGATAAGATATTCAATATTCTTGTTTTATTTATTATATGTATACTGTATAGTAGTCATGTATTTTCATTATTAATATTATATGTATATCATAAGTTTATTTATCGCTGGGCTTTTCTTTTCTGCATTGGCGGGTTCGACTGGTGAAGACATCTCAGGTTTATTCATCCTCACATAAAAAAGACAGTCACAGTTAATGACGCAATCAATGCATATATATGTATGTATACTTATATGCGTATGAGTATATATTATAATAAAGTCATTGCTTACAACAAATATATAAATTAACTAAATATTTAGGTACTAAATTCATATGACGCAAATTCATACAAAGTTAATAATAAAAGTGACTTCTCTTACAATTGCTGTCATTATACGTAAATTCAGCAGTCATTAAAAACAATGTTACTTTACATTATGTGTTGTGTAACAATAGAATAAATGATTTTTTGATTAGTAGCGTGTCCCCATAGAATTTGTGTTAATCCAAAAATTATGACAAACAATACAATGTCAGTCAGTCAGTCAGTAAATAATAGTAATATCTTAGATATTAGTGTTTTTTATTTCAATTGTTTTGGATTTTATTTGATGTTGGCTTTAACATCATCAGTTGTCAATATTTCCTTTAGCTGGTGACAATTTGATGTGCTTAAATTCATGAGATAAATGTGACACAGTAAAGGCTTTTCCCTTGAAGTGACGAATCAGATACTTAGAAACATGATAACCGATTTGCTTATGCGAAGCAGGTCTTATTATAAAATGTCTGATGCAAGCAGAAGATAAATTTTTAAAACTAAGAGCAAAGTACTTTTTTATTAGTCATTGAGTTTTAGCTATTTGGAATATCTAGAAGTTTTTTCTTATATCTATGTGTATCACTTAATATTTTGTAATTTTAAAATGCGACAAAGCAGAAAAAGCTGATTCTAAATGAATCGACACGGCAATAACGTCTCTTACGTTGTTTTTATGGTGTTCTTGCTTTGGATTTTTACATATACAAAGGTTCTCACTGTATTAAAGTATTTTGTAATCTATTTTGAATACACAAATAACTTTGAAATGCTAGGAGATAGTTAGTGTCTGAGGTTTGAACCTACGATCGCCTAAATATACCCGAACACGCGTCTAAGCCTTGAGCTTATCACGAGTTCTTCTGGCCTCTCAACGAAAAAGAACTACCCTGTGGCATGGGGAATTTCAGCGCGGCATCTCCTGACTGTCGTAAAAGGTCACTCGTCGGTCGTAACTCATTGGGGTCACTGGACGCTGCGGGGAAATTGCGTTCATACAGCAGGTGGCCTGTGTCCGTCGCTGGCGTGCCATTGCGTCCCCCTTTTTTTATTCTCGAGGAAAAAGTTAATTATCTACTTCCCGACAGCCCTTGGGTAGGCAGGAAGCGTACGTCAGGGTCATCAGCTTTCGAGCCCGGCGAGTGGCGTTGTGATGTCCGCGCAGATGTTAATGCTGAGCTAGGTCCCTAACAAAATCCCTAAGCCAACATACCGACCAAAATCCTCCAGTGGCCCTCCCCGCGCCGTGAGGGGCTGACCACGGTACGTAAGTGAGAAGCGATCACCGTTATGCCGCTGTCGCCGCCACTGGCGACCCTTTAAAATTTCTAGACGGCTAAGACGCTTTCGTCTCAGTGATGCACCGGGCGGCTGCGGCTGCTACAATGGACGGTACAATGTATATGTTATGTGACTGTTGGGTTTTGTTTGTGGCACTACCTTTAGAATATTGTTATATGTAAGTTGTAATGATATGGGAATATAAAAATGTCATCGTACTCTTTAATCCGCAGATTACACATAGCACAGGATAGGGCAAATGGGTATATTGACTTTTGATAACGTCATTTATTTTTGCTCGTCACTTTTAACATGTTCAATACGATTTAATTTAAAGTAAGCTATTTCGGTTTTTATGCATCGTCGTATCTTAATACTTGTACATATTAATGCAGAGTTTGTAGAAAATACACAAGCCGCTCTACTCAGTTTTTTTTTCTACCATAAAAAGTTTTGTGATCCATGTAGGCAAGTCGGTTGCATTTATTTCCCAAAACTCGTATTTTTGGAGGTTCCTTGCGTAAAAGATAAAACGGGATGCATGATTAGGACTGACTGTCCGTTTGTCATTCGGTCCGTCCACCCCTCTATTCGTCTATCAACAGGCTGTAACTCATAAACCACGATAGGTAGTTATATCTTTAGCTAATAATTAATTACAGCGTCAATATACTTACCAGGTGTTTTGGTTGCATAATGCATACAACATCGAGTCATGCGTGATAAACAGCAATGAATGCATGTCTGTTTGTAACCGCCGTAATACAATAAGGTTATCAATATAATGATAATAATAATTCATTTTTTGCGATTATTGTACATCACCAATACAATGATTTGGAAAATAATAACTATTCTTCGTTTAGGTCTCCTTCAACGTAGAATTAAATAGGATTTAGGACTAACCATGTTAAAATAGATAATAGTAATTTTAAAAAGTAATGCAATGTATAAATTCAGTCTTTATAGATTTTTAATTCATTTATACGTTAATTCACTTGAAAGCGTTTCCATAAATAGTCTCAATTAGATTCTATTAGTTGTTTCTACAGTTGATGCAAATGTCGCTGGAGAAGAAAAACTGTTTTACTGTCGTAATTTCATTTCAAAATGTTTACTTGAATAATGCTTTCTTTACAAGTACAGTAATAAAGAAGATAAATATAACGAGTATACTCCTTAGTTAAACGTACTAAATATAAAAATTTGCCCTACTGTTTTATTCAGGAGTTTAATTCATGTAACTTATCTATTATTAATTCTATACCATTATTAACAATTGTCGTTGCCTTGTAAACTTCTATTTTAGAGCAACTAATTTCACTAATGCGTAGTTAAAAAAAAAAAAAAAAAAATAAACTGTAAAATAAAATAATATTATTTTATAATACAGTTCAAAAAATGCAGTTTAAGTTCTACTACGTATAATATTGTTAAGTTTTATTACATCAACGTTTTCTAAAAGTTGTAGATGAGCTTAAATAGAAAAAAGAAAGGTTTCATTTAAATGTTTAGAAAAGGCCTGTCAAGTTACGACTGGAGAGAGTTGATTGTTTCAACTGTATAAAATCGTTTTAATAATAGAAATTTAGTTTTGTTATATTATGGTTATTTAGTGATATATTTCGATTTAAGATTTTTTATATGCTTAAGCTTATTAAATAGAGAGATAGAGCGCCAAATTAATAAATTCACTATTGACTAGTTATACATTGTTTATACAACCTTACCTTGCCCTACCTATACCTTTAATATATGTAGTGATCCGTTTGGGAAAATAAATAACTGTTTATGAATAGCAAAAAGCCAACATCACGCGGTGTTCCCAGGCGGTCACCCATCCAAGTACTAACCGTGCCCGACGTTGCTTAACTTCGGTGATCGGACGAGAACCGGTGTATTCAACGTGGTATGGACGTTGGCGATGTACAGATTTTATTTACTCATTAGTATGCACCAAATCTAATATTAGAGCTATAAAAGGATTATATGGAAATGGAAGTGTTCGATGATTTCAATGCTTTGACAAGCGTTCTGTTGAACACCATCTCAGCGGTCGGGAATTTTATTTTGAAGCTCACGTCTTTTCATACTGGCATGGTGAAGATAATTTTTTTAAATTTAATCCCGGCCAACCAATAGTATCAAGTACCAAATGAAGATTTATTCTTTTCTCAGACGATTATACCTAGTTGTATATACTTATTATAACGCTTTTTATACGTTGTCGTAGATTGTACTTAAGACACTATATTTAAAGTGTTTAATATCTATGTTACCCAAGAATGCAAAATATACTACTTAGTTTAATCGGGCAACCAACTAAAAGGTAAATTTTTTTCTTATTCACTGACACATAGGTACGATCATTCATACCTACATATATCTCGGCCTTTGAAATGAAAGCTTGGATAATTGAAAGTGTAAGTACTTTTATTTGAGCAGATTTGTGTATAGAGATGTTAGTTAATCCGTGAATAAATTACTTTGTGACTATACATAGTTTTGAAATTACTGTATTAACGTCTTAACTAGATTTCGCTTTCTTTTTCGTGTCTCTGAAAATGAAACTTAAGATTGCCTTAATTATTAATCGTAAACATAAAAACAATACAAGGAGAACACTTCCAAGTACCAAAAATATGTCTAAATACAAATATTGGTAAAATGGTACATCGGCTGCTCGTGTTCGGAATGTGAAGTTGTGGTGACGAGCTGCAAACTCTGTCCAATAGATGGCGGTGTCCATGGCTGTCGTGGGTCTATCCCTCCATGCTTCTGATAATTCCTTGACTCGTTTTCTGAATCTGAAACAGAGAATATTTACTTTTATATTCGAAAAATAGTTGACTAAACAAAACTTAGCAAAGGCAATGCTTACTTTGGATCCAATACTATTCTAAACTTCTCTAAAAGTTTTTCTTTGGTTAAATCTTTAACTTGAATTTGTACTCCCAATCCACTTTCTTCCATTGAAGCTGCATTCGCTGGCTGATCTCCAAAGACTGGCATTCCGACCATAGGAACACCGTGATGAATAGCTTCAGTCGTTCCCAACAGTCCACAATGTGAGTAAAAAGCCAATACTTTGGGATGTGCTGTAACGGTGATTTGAAATAAAGTAGTCAGTCGAAATATCACTCAAATGTTCCTAAATTATAATATGAGCATTAATATTCCTTCCTTTGTAATTTTGAACTGTGTTACGTTACATGAAGAAAATATATTCCTTTTATGTTAATTTGACTTGATATCTCTGAGGAGTAGCTACGACTTTCTAGGGCAGCGTATTAGGATAATATTCCAAAATAGGTTTTGGACTAATGATTTTTTGTTACTAAACTTAAAGTTGTTAATTAAAATAAGTTGTTACTTAGGACAACATATCAAGAGCTCTAACCGTATTAATGGCTTCAAAAAAAACTTTTGAAGGGATCTGTTACAAGCGGCCTGCATTCCTGCAGCCTTTACTAGGTCCCTCGTTCACGTATGAATATTCACGACGAACTTAAACGTTGAACATCATTAACCCATATACGTCCCACTGCTGGGCACAGGTCTCCACTACCATTCAGAAGGTTTAGGTCATAGTCTACCATGCTGTCCTAGTGCGGGTTGGCGGACTACATGCCTAAGAAATTCCTGAGAAGTTTTAGGTGTGCAGGTTTACTCACGATGTTTTCCTTCACACACTTCGAAAAGTCAGAGGTCAGAGGAGCCTGAAGTTCGAACCCGCGATCACCAAAATTTTCAACCGCGCGCCTAAATCTAACGTTGAACACTGAGGTGATCTTTTTATAAATACATACCTAGAATATCATTTTGGGGTAGCCAGTTAGACAAAAGGATATTTTTAGGATTGCCCGGGAGAGTTTTCTCTTCCCATTTCCATATGACTCTTTGTGGCAGTTCTGAGAGAGCGGCTATGATTGCTTCGAGTTTATCCTTTGGCGTCGTAGTTGCTCTCAACATTGATCCGAAACTAATGTAAATAACACCGTGCTCCGATTCTTCTATGTACTTCTTTAAGTCCTATAAAACAACATTGCATTTACAAAACTGTTAGGGGTTGTTTTGGTTCTTTTTGATTCAAGTGTTTGCGAGTTATAGATCTATGTTAGTTGTGTGTATTTATTTAGAATAAATACTTAATAGTTCTGACTCCATACTAAGATACACCACGTCACACGTGGCTGTTAAATATACTTTTTACATTTTATACCATTTTGTTCAGCCCAAACATTATTACGTTATTGATGATAATATAGATAAGTAACATAAATCTAATCTTATTTTTATAAACAAAGTTTCCTACTCATGTTTGTGAGGAGAGGCGATAAAACATTTTATCAGGTGAATATCAAAATACATATTGTGTAATTAAGCGGATATTTGATTACAATAGCTATATTAGCAATTCGTAGTAACTTGTTCCTCATAATTGTAGTAATTATTTTTTAAAGTAATAATAGCATACATTTTACGGTAGGATGGAGTTTAACATTTCCATACATTGTTACATAATATCAATTATCTCAAATTACTCGTATGTAACAGACATGTGTGATTACTGTGTGTGTGATTAGGAAACAAAATATGTTTATAATGTAACGTTTTGCAGTAGTTAGTTGGACAATGTAATATTTTTCTTATTATGACATAATGAGATAATTTGTGAATTATAAATATATGTTGTTTTTTCTAACAAACAAAAAATCATCAACATCATCATCATCAGCCCTTACAGGTGCCATTGCTGGGAACTAGCCTCCTTTATAGTTTATAGGGTTTAGGCCTTAGTCCATCACACTGGCCTTGTGGATTATCTCGTAGCGTAAGAAATTCCTGAGACCTTTCAGGTAAGCAGGTTTCGTTACGATGTTTTCCTTCATCGTAAATTAGGTGGTGATTCATTTTAAAAACATGTAACTTTAAAAATAAAAAAATAAATTCCAATAAAATGTATTTTGGCTGTAGTTCCAAACAAATAATATTTACATCGAATTATATTTTGTTTATTTTTAAATATTCTAGTTGTTTTGCATAGTCTCCTTGAAACTCGAGTAGTTTGTGTTTGTTACCTTGTACCATTACTAATTCTTCTTTCATTTAGTTTTTTTTTGCACATTTATAGTCGCGTCTAGGAGTTGTAAGTATATGAGAGTACCTTTATTTGTTATCTTAATGTCTTTACGGAAATATTACACCAAATAACACATTCTTTAGACGACTATATGGGTGCCTAAAACAGAAACAGCGTGTTTGATATCTTCATTTGTTTGATAAATAGTTTAAGTATTAGCTTTATTAGGCATAAATATGATTTTCCCCGTCTTTTTTTAAATCTTTCTGTTAAAATTATTTAAACATATTAGATAGCATCCTTCGGAACATCTAAGCTACTCAGTAGTACCTACACAAACTAAATAAATTCACGGTCCCTAATTCGATATCGGCTTTCATAATAATCTAGATTCTAGTTTATTAAAATAATTGTTAACTTACTGCTGGCAGTTCTTGGGGTGGAGCCACATGATAACCTCCAACTTCTTTAACATTAGATGGTAAAATAGTGGAACCGTAAAGCATGAAGTTATGATAAAATAAAAGAAATTTAATTTCTCGAGCTAATTCCTCCAATGGTGGTATGCCGTCAAAATATTGTGCTAGGGTTTTTTGGTCGACATTTTGGCTTCGATATTTAAAAAGAACGTCAAAGTATGTATGAAATATTACGCGTTCTAACCTTTGATAGAAATTGGGCCTTGTTCCACCCTCAAGAAATTGAAAAGACATGAATGATGGATTATAGTAAATGCCGTACCGTGCGTAGTGGAACGGCATGAAAACATGAGAATTTATCCCAACTACCGGCCCGCCAAGTTTATATGCTAAGCCCAAGGCACAATCACTGTTGAATTGTTCCACTACAATTACATCGAACTTCGCGTTTGTCTCCCATAGCTGTTGCACTTCTTTATTAGCTAATAACTGACGGCAATTATCCGTTCCGTAATCGACGAGGAAGAAACTCACGCCTATGAGTGAAGCATAAGATCTTTCTAAAGGGAATACGTCTTCTAGAATCTTAGCACTTCCAGCCAAGCTAATATCACGGTAGTTCTCTATAGGACGCTTCTGAGGAAAGTGAGAAATTACTGTAACATCATGTCCTCTTTTCGCTAACTCTTGGAGATACGGTTGGAATACAAAAAAGTGACTTTTTCCTTGATACGGAAACACCCCTAGAATTTTTAACGCGTGCACTTCACCGCATATGATACTTATTGCTAATAGAAGAAACGTTAATTTAACATTGGACATGATAAGGTCCCGACGCAGATAAACTGTTACCGATATTGCGAGTGGCAGACGACTGAAATCTGTTGCCACTTTCCGTTCCTATCATAGATGTGATAAATACTCGCAAGGTCAGTGTACTAATAATAAAGTTTACAGATGTTTAGCTAGCGTGATTAGGCAAAATGAAAATTTGTAAAAAGTTAATTTGTGCATTGTGCATATCCGTAAATAAAAAAAGCATGAGTAATAGTACTAAGTATACCTGTTTACTTATACTTAATTTATAACTTTACAGTAAGTAAATCTTAAAAAAAAGAAAATTTGGTCCAGATACAAAGATAAGTTTAAATCTTACGTCTAAAATTATAATAGTTACCTAAATAATAAACACGTACATTATCATTGAACAATGTGATATAGAAATACGTCTTCAACCCATATATGTACGTCCCACTGCAGGGCACGGGTCTCCTCTACCATTTAGAGGGTTTAGGCAATAGTCCACCACGCTAGCCATAGTGCGGGTTGGCGGACTACACACCTAAGAAATTCCTAAGAACTTTTATACAATGAAGTAATTATGTTCGTATAACTCATTGAAATATCTGGACTGTCCGAAATTAATAGCATCATTAAGTACCAAAGGGTATAACAAACAAATTTGTAGTAACGCAATTGATCAATATTAATGATATCTGTATTTTTTGCACTCTTCAGCATCGTTTGCTATTGGAAGACCTTAGACTAAATCTAACCAACTTCGCCACGAGTTCGGGCATCAGTTATTTTGTTAATTAAATTGATTATGATTTGTGGAAGGTGTAAGTTAATTTTATTTAACCATGCATGTAGAGCCCCTTAACATGCTTTGCCGCTTAGGGTTTCGGCAAGTGTTACATGGCCGGCCTGCTGCATGACTTTAGCCTCATTATAAATGTTAATGTTAAGCCATTGCATTGGATGTCATGGATGGTATTAAAAGTGGGTCTACAGTAGATAACCTTAAAGGGAACCATCCGTCATGGCTATGGCCTATGAGACATAAAGTGACAAAAATTTAAAAAGGAATGCTTAGAAGATATGAGTATATTAAACAAAAAAGGAAAGGAAAAAGAAGGAAGGAAAAGGAAGCAAATTATTTCTTAAAAAATATATATATGGCTTATTTCTATATGATAATGTCAAAATTAAATTTTTAGTTTTGAAAAAAAATGGCGAGCCCTAAATAAAAATGTTAGAAGGTTTGTTCATCCCCAACATTTTTTTAACAATTACGGAGATATTTTACTGCTGTTTTTGAAAAAGACATGTCACACGTCTAATGTACTTTATTTGAAAAAATGCAAAGAGACAATTAAATTTCTATGCCTCAAAAGCATTTTTACTGGAAATAATAAGTGATTAAGACAAGATCCAGCAAAATTAAGCGTTCGAATAATAAAAATAAAATACAAATTAAATGAAGGTATATTTTGCACTAAAGTTATAAATTCATCGTGCCTTAAAAAATGATTACAATCATAAGATGCAACGAATAAAAGAAATAAATACCATTAAACTGTCATGAAAAATAATTGCATGCAATGTAAAATGAGGATAATGAAGTCGTAAGGACACATGATGAACATGTTCGTTATATTCATCGTGGGACTGTGACTTGCTCAACAAGAAATATGTACTCGAATATATAAAAACAGTCTTCAGTTTTACATAACACATAATTGGTATGAATTATGATTAAATATGGCTAAAACTACATATTTTTTATGTAGAGCGTATTTATAAACTGAACATCTGTTTAAATTTTTCGTGAGAATGTTGTATTTTTATTTCAGCTTTAATGATTTGATTGTTCTAGTCCGAGTGAAGGTCATAGCAAAATCCTCTCGGAGTAGTTAGTTAGTTATAGAATTATTAGTCATTTATTTTTCGATACAACCCTAATCACGTTTGGTGCCTAGAACCTAGTGCCTCGTGGTCTCTTAACTCCAATATGTGTTTGTGCGATCTACAGACTCCGGGATCGATTGTTGGGTCGGGGAAATATCCTTGGTTTTTCCCTAAGAAAATTTTCAATCGCAGCATGAAGTTTGGATATTTGACCAAAAAAATCTTAAATCTAATCTAAAAATCTAAAAGTGTTTTAAATAAAATATTGCTGCAATGTTTGTTCGAATCAACTTTATTATATGCGCTCGTATCTATTAATTATCGTTTGTTTTGAATTTGTTCAAGTGTTGGTCGCCGAGGATAATAACTTGTCATGCTGATTTTGTATATACTTTATAAACTGATAATGTGGACTGATAAAAAATAACGACTTATCTAACATAATATCTAAGGAAGTAATTAAATATTCGCAATGGGACTTTAAACTTACGCTTTGTTTAGAATAATTGATAATAATAAGTAAAAGTATGTTAACTGTACCGAACTGCTATAATTATTCAATGTTATGGTAAATAAAAGTTGCGTGTATCGTTCAACGACATGCACATTGCACGCTATCAAGTAGTTTTGTAGGTTTATGATAGGGTTTTATTACGGATTACATGAACCAGATAAGTGTTTATTTAGAGTTTATTTGTCTGTAAGATATTCAATAACATTTAAAATAAATAATATTACAAATAAAATTGTTAGCAAATAACTGCTGATTTGAAAAAAATATTTAATTTTATAACTTACTAGCTGTTGCCCGCGACTTCGTCCGCGTAGACTACAGGGTTGAGTTCAGATAGAAAATAAGTTATAGTCTATTTTACTTCTCAGAGTCCTATTTACGCACATACCAGAAATCATTGAAATCGGTTTGGAAGATCCAGAAATACCATACCATTCCCACCGGAATGCTACATTTTCTGGAATAGAAAGTATCTTATGTTACTTCCTAGGTTCCTATTTATCTCCATACTAAAAATCATTTTAACTGTCTCAGAAGATGTAAAAAAATCCAATCCCACGGGAATACTTCATTTTCCGGGACTAAAATTATCCCATGATAACAAACAAATTTCATTCAAATCGCTTTGGTAGATCCAGAATACTAAAATGGCTATTAAAAAATAAGGGTTGATCGTAGAAGGGTGCAAATTAAGGATTGTATGTATTTTTGTATGTCGTATCATAAAAAATAGAAACTAAAAATTTTGTCTAAAAAATAAAAATTTAGGGATCGGTGGACTACCCCTAACACTTAAGGGGATAAAAAATAGATGTTGGCCGATTCTCAGACCTACTCAATACGCTCACAAAATTTCATGAGAATCGGTCAAGCCGTTTCGGAGGAGTATGGGAACGAAAACTGTGACACGAGAATTTTATATGTAAGATAAAATAGATATTATATATTTAAATTTGTTCAAAGCATAACATCTCTCGTCTGTTGGTGTAAAGAGAAACCAAGATTATCTTGTTTTATGTTCATATTTGCGAAACGAGTTTCTGAGGAGGTGAATCCTGTGCGGGCAATATAATGCACTGTCATGTACTAATTCGCACGACCGTGTCTTAAAAATAGGTCAAGGGTTTTAACACTATAGTTAATTTGATATACTGGTCCGTTTTTCTATATCTGAATAAAAAAAAACACAATCAACAGAAGACATATGTCACATAGTTGTGACCCTAGAATAGGATGCAAGTTTTGTGTCCTGGTTACCATGAACTACGAGAGACATACGAATGTATATAATGATGAAGAGGACAAAAAAGATGATTATTAAGTTATAGAAGAAAACGCATTTTTCTACTTTTTATACCAATTCTAGCTAGAGTAGTCCTTACATTAAACATATTATGTCGCTTGACAAAAATACAGGATGGTTATTTTGTTGTTTGAAAATTCAACTAAGAAAAAAAATAATGAAATTACTATGCACATGGATTTGTATAATTTATGCAGTTACATCTAACAGTTTTTTGCACATCTTATTAAGACGCTTCTTGTGGTATTTATGTTGTTTCGACGTTTTTTGTTTTACATTGAGATTAAAAATATAATTGTGTCGAGATAGCACATAGCGAAAATTTTTGTTACAGACACGAGTATCATTAAATATGTAGAAAAAAAAATATAAATACAGTAGTTTCAAAGATTCAGAGCTATTGGATTTTTCTATGGGAGTAATTCATATTTTCTTAAAGCAAAGCAGTCAGAACATTTTAACGAAAATTTTCTTTGATTCAGGACATGCTTTTATGTTTAATAAATAAAATAAATATCTTTAATTTAATTCAATTATACTGTTTTCAAAAACATCTACCAGCTATGATCATGGTCTCATAACTATTTCAGATCTTTTCAAAAATAAATAAATTTAATTTCTCACTGGCAGAATTTGCATTTGTTTCTATTCTTTAACAGATTTCATTAATGTTATTTGTATATATATATAATTATGTCTCAACGTCTGCTTTGTTTTTCTATTGTAAAGACTAAAGACGCAACGAAGTTTGTTTTTTAGTTTATTGTGCATTGTTTGCTAATTTTGTTTTTAATATGTTATATAAAATCATGTAAACTTTAACATGTATACTGGTCGAACATCCGCACTCCGTCGACTTCTTGAAGATGTGACATGAATATAAGGCATTTTACGGGGAATACAGACACTGCAAGGTTCCTTAACCTAATTCTTTCCCCTATCATTTTGATCATTGATCGGACCTACATGATTTTTTAATATCACAACAACTATGCATATAAGTATAATCAAGTATATATATACAGGGTGGCCAAAAAGTCGTGGATCAAACGAAACAGAGAGATGAAGGAGGTAATTTCCAACAAAAAATCTTTCTACAGCATGGCCATAACTTCATTGCACGAAAATTTATGCATACTTTTGTGTTTTTCAAGGAAAGTACCGAGTTTTTTTACAATTTAATCAATAAAAAAAACAAATTGATTAAAACAATAAAACAAAAGGTTTTGTATTATGACTCGATAATGTATCAACACAAAAAAAAAGTATTGCAGCTTGTGGTACCAAATTTAACGAGCAATTAATTTTTTCCCGTAAATTTTGAAGCAATACAAAAAATTACTTCTCACTTTAAGAGCATCCTGTGAAAAAAAAATGTATTACGGAAAAGTGACCCTGTATCAAAAAAACTTGCTGATTTAATGTTGTTTCAAATGAGGTACAACACTTTACTGAATGACCTTTACTTTTGGTTTTATGGTCGATTTTTCATATCAAGATGCAAATTCATTAAATTTGCCTTATTCAAAATAATTCATTATTCTATCATAAACGGCCAGTTTTTTGTACTTTGGAATGCTAGAACTGTTCTGTTCTTGTTACACTTAGGGTTTATGAAAAGGACAGAAACTCTTTCACACTAACCATTTAATCCATTGTCGAAAAAGTGTCTTAGTTCAGGTAACTAATCATTTTTAGGAAACAACAGGTTCATCACAACTCTGTGAAAATAAACTGGAGCCATCATGAAATAAAAAGAACAATTATGACTTAGAGGTTTAATGATTTTTTTTTTACATTAAATGTTCAAAGTGCCTACCTCTAACCGTAATGCACAATCTGCACTGCCTAATAAAATTCGCACGTAATCGGCGGAATGTACCTGTGTTATTCATAATTCATAACCTAGCAAACTCGAGCTTCTGTCGTAGTTCTTGTTCGGTTGAACATTTAATGTAAAAAAATAATTCATTAAACCACTAAGTCATAATTGTTCTTTTTATTTCATAATGGCTCCAGTTTATTTACACAGAGTTGTGATGAACCTGTTGTTTCTTAAAAATGATTAGTTACATGAACTAAGACACTTTTTCGACAATGGATTAAATGGTTAGTGTGAAAGAGTTTCTGTCCTTTTCATAAACCCTCAGTGTAACAAGAACAGAACAGTTCTAGCATTCCAAAGTACAAAAAACTGGCCGTTTATGATAGAATAATGAATTATTTTGAATAAGGCAAATTTAATGAATTTGCATCTTGATATGAAAAATCGACCATAAAACCAAAAGTAAAGGTCATTTAGTAAAGTGTTGTACCTCATTTGAAACAACATTAAATCAGCAAGTTTTTTTAATACAGGGTCACTTATCCGTAATACATTTTTTTTTCACAGGATGCTCTTAAAGTGAGAAGTAATTTTTTGTATTGCTTCAAAATTTACGGGAAAAAATTAATTGCTCGTTAAATTTGGTACCACGAGCTGCAATACTTTTTTTTTTGTGTTGATACATTATCAAGTCATAATACAAAACCTTTTGTTTTATTGTTTTAATCAATTTGTTTTTTTTATTGATTAAATTGTAAAAAAACTCGGTACTTTCCTTGAAAAACACAAAAGTATGCATAAATTTTCGCGCAATGAAGTTATGGCCATGCTGTAGAAAGATTTTTTGTTGGAAATTACCTCCTTTATCTCTCTGTTTCGTTTGATCCACGACTTTTTGACCACCCTGTATATCTGCAATTGTCATTGTAATTTGACAACCCTGTGGCGCAGTTGGCTTGACATTAGCTTGCGAAACGAGAGGCCCCGGGTTCGATCCCTGAACCAAGAAAGATGTTTGTGTGATCCACAAATATTTGTTTCGGGTCTGGGTTTTTATGAGAACGATAAAAGTCTCTCCTAGTCTCTGATACGTACGACACAGGACTTGTTTTCTAGTGTGTGGTGAGAACTACGTGTTTGACTGTTGGGTGTATTTATTTATTTTTTTATTATGTCAATTGGCTATTATTTGTACTATTTGTTCGAGATTAATCAATTCTTTTAAAAATATATTCCTCAGGCTTACATAACTACGACACAATATCCTTGTTTTCTTAAACAATATGAATGTAATTAAAAATTATTTTTTCATACATCTTTAAGAAAAAAAAAAGGGAGATATTGTGTTGCTAAGTTGCTGTTTTTTTTCCCGCTTTTTCAACATCAGGATAAGCGTAGCTTGTTTAAATTACATATTTGATAACTAAATAAATAACATACAGGCGTAAGTATCCTGCTGGGATCAGACTTTTATCAGTACAAATTCACTTACATGGATGTTATATGAAGTGTAATTATCTAAAGTAGTTGTTTGTTCAGTTGTTAGCCTGTGTTATTATGCATCGCGAATACGAAAATAAATCTTACTGAATTATCATAACGGGAACGTTTACCTATTGCAAAACGTAAAATTACAATAATGCACTGAATGGATTTTTAGATATTTTGAAGTTATTTAAGTAACAGTTAAGCTGGATTATAAAAAAACACTTATAATTATCATCGTTATTTTAAATATAATATCAAGGGTTAAATAGATAAGGTAAAAAATTTACTTACATTCGGCAATTCTTTTGGCCTGTTGACATGATAACCTCCAACTTCTTTAAGGTTGGGGGGCAATGAACTGGCGCCCCCAAGTAATAAATGTTGATAAAGCAGTACAAATTTCATTTCACTCCTTAACTCTTCCAAAGGTGGCATGTCTTTAAAATGTTCTAGTAACATCTTCTCTTCAGCGCTATAGACGAAAACTTTAAAGAGGAAATTAATGGCTATATGACATATCATTCTTTGAACTCGTTGTAAAAAGGTGGGTTCATGTTTGCCTGCCAGTAAAGGGAATATCGTAGTAATATCGCGAATACCAAATCTGTCGTAATGCCATGGCATCACTACGGTTGAAGTTAAGCCGACGACCGGTGCTCCCAGTTTATGTGCAAGACCCAGAGGGCAGTCGTTATTAAACAGCTCTGTTACAATTACGTCGAATTTCTCTCCACTAGTGTATAGGCGTTGTACTTCTTTATTCTCCAGCAGAGATCGACAACTTGCTTTTGCCGCCATAGTGAGATACAGACAAATTTGAAAAAGCCCTTTGTAACCGCTGTCCATTGGTATGGATGCCTCAGCTGCATTAACATTTTCACTTAATTTTATATCAGTGTAGTTATGCACGGGTTCTTCTTGAGGAAAAAAGGACACGACGGTAACATTGTTCCCTCTTCTAGCAAGTTCTTTTAAATATGGCTGATACACGAAAAAATGACTTTTTCCTGGATACAAAAACACTCCTAATATGTTCAAAGCGTACACGTTACTGATAAGAGCACTTAATATTATAAGTATGATATTCATCTCGGAAAATATTTAAATTTACTTGTTATCCACAAGTATGTACTGCGGCGCGCGGAAACTATGTGACCACTGCGCGCCTTACGTCGATCTTTTACTTAAGTCATATCTGGCAGGACTTGTTGTATTTATTTTAATAACGTATAATAATATTTTAATACTCTAAGAAATAATATTAGGCACTTTTGCAACGAAGAGTAAGTACATTCGTTAAATTGGAATATTTTATCCGGGAAGAAAATCCACTGTTTTATTATTTTTTTTAATGTGTTCTTTGAATGGGTATCGTACTAGATTTTGTTGGTGTAAAATGAGAACATAATAGTAACTTTAATGTTAGCTTTGGTAATTTAAATGATTTCACATTTAAAATTATATATTAATAGAATTTGCTCTGCCGATTTTTTATCATGGTTCTTGTTTGTTACAGTAAGGTTGTGTTAAGATTACGAGTTCTTTTTATTTAGATAAAAAATCTTTATGTTGATAACACCGTCCTGTTTCACCCCATCGGTATAATTAGCTATCTCCAGATTAAGGTTAGGTGTAGGGAAGTCCTGAACCATTGAGAATCTATGAACAAAACGTGAATGAACTGACGGGGTTAGATGGAGTGAAGTTTCACAACAAGCACTAAGATTAAATCCTTAAAGCTTACTAGAAACTTCTATAGAGCTCTTGTGTATCTTCTTTCCTGTGTAAATAAAGTTGGGAATTATTTTCAACGATTTTTTAGTTATACGTACCTACTTATAGTGAAAAATTGTGCAGAAGGCAGAAAAGTAATTTCTGAATGGCTATAAAATAAATAAATATCATTATGTATTTATATGTATGGTTATTGATTTATTTATAGTTTTGATCGTTATTGATTTTCGTTCTGACATTTTAATGCAATGATTGTATTTAAATATAGCCTTGAAGTAATGTGACCGCCATATGTTTAATCGATGCTTGATTCTTGTTATTTTTATTTCATGTGACACTTAAAGTTGTAACAAAAAGAGATATCCAGTAGCTCCAAAATAGCTTCAAGCATTTTAGATTTTTTTAATTTATTTAATTTTTAGTTATATATTTAAGAATACTTTGGTTTATTTCGGGAAGTATTTTTGTGTTTTTTTATATCTCAGTAAAATCTACTTGACAGCCGTGAGGCGGAATTGGATGGCGCAGATATCAGTTTCCGAAATAGGAGATCGCGGATTTGATTTCGACTCCGAGAAAATTAATTGTGAAACCCATAACTATTTGTTTCGGGTCTGGGTGTTTGTGAGACTCAAAAGTTTCTTGTAGGATCTGAAATCCACGACATAAGACTTTTATCTTATTTAGTGGCGTCAGAGCTATGTTGGGTGTATTTATTATTTACTTTGCTTATTTTAACTTTATTTTTAGGTTAAATTTGTCCTCGAATTGAGACTAGAATCTTTAACTTGTGCATTGTAAATGTCATGACTTGCAAGGTAGAAGTGTTAATAAACCATCACCGTTAGAGCAAGTGATATTTCATAGTGCATACACATAAATTCAAAAGTCAATGGTGTGTACCTGGGCTTTGAACCCGCGACTGCCGAGATTCTCGAACGCTCGCTTAAACTTCGAGGCCATCACTGCTTATAGATCAACATACAGATGCATAATTTGGTAAACAGTGACTCGGCAGTAAGCATATTTTCCTCGTTCGTCATCAACAGTCACCCACATAGCACATATCACGCTCTGATCTGATAATGTTATAGGCTTGCCTCCCTCATTTATCATACACATCGACAACTGCCTCCTATTCAAAAGGCACCAGATCTGCAATTCAAGGATCCGGGGTTCGATTTCCGGTTCGTACAAAGTGTTACTGGCTTTTCAAATACATTTCAAAATTTCGTAATAGGTTCAGGTAATGAATACCGTCAATTGCTTTTCTCTTAAGCCAAATATTTATTTTTATAGATATATTTGAACATCTTGAAATACAAATTCAGAATTTTTTAGAGATGCATTTTTTGGTTTTAATATATTATCTATATAATTTGCTTCTTATGTAGCTTTGTATCAGTAGTTTCACACGCATTGCTTATTTATTTTATCTTAGACAAAAAATACAAGATTTATATCGAGGTAGGTACAAACTAAGCTTAATCAAGTCACTTTTTTTTATCTCATTTCAACTCAGAATGCAAATTACCTTGAATAATTAAAATATATCCTGCATTTACAAACCCAATGCAAAGTTGATGGCCAGAGATAAGTATTTCTATAGTTATAAATAAAACAAATGTAAGCAAAAAAAACACTTTATTTTATAAAAATAATATTTATACTATGAAAATAAATATTAGTCAACAAAAACCCTTACACTCCA
Source organism: Cephonodes hylas (assembly GCA_030295005.1). Taxonomy (NCBI): domain Eukaryota; kingdom Metazoa; phylum Arthropoda; class Insecta; order Lepidoptera; family Sphingidae; genus Cephonodes; species Cephonodes hylas. The sequence goes on along the minus strand of AP025374.1, from coordinate 6,430,490 downwards.
GTCGGATACATGGACGGTATACCCTATCATAAATTTATGCAGGATACCTTACCCGAAAGGAAAAATATAAGATACACAGTACCCACAACAACTTATAAACTACTATTCAAATTTGACTCTTTTCCCTCGTCTTTCTGATACTGAATTCTCCTGAGATTTGGTTTCGTTCTGGCAAACACAACAGCAGAGAACAGACATTAGTTTGTAAAGAACATAAAACATCACATAGACGACTAACGCTACGAAAGTAACGACATCTAGTTGATAATGCAAGTAAAACGGTGCTTTTACTGAGACCGGTTGTAAGTTTGGTGCGCCTTGATAACGAGCTACATACTCCGTCCAGTAGATGGCAGTTTCGAGAGGTGACAATGGCCGGTCATGCCACAACCTTGAAATTAATCTTGCGCGTTGTTGCCAGCTGTAATAATGAAAAAAATCATGAAATTTTGTTCATGTGTATAATATGAGTCTATGTAGAGTTATATGTTATATGTGAAGTCCCACATAAACAAGAAATCAAGTACACTCTCTTTCCAACAAACTCTTTTATCGTGGGAAAATAATAATACATTCCCTGATGGGAATTAAATTCTAAACCTGTTAATAGCTTGCAGCACACATGTGCCGTCAGGTTCACGTGAATTTATTATTTATTTAAAAACCCAAAGGATTTTGTTATAGGCATTTAAATTATTTACATTCATAATTTCTGTTTTGTTTTTCACTTGTCCCCAATCAAAATTAGTGTAAATATTATGCTACTTTGGGTGGACATAAATGCGTTTGTATTTTGTTTTTATGTTTATTTAAATAAAAACATTGTCAATTTGGTCGACTATAAATATAAGGCATATTTATTGCGGATTCATTAGATGGCATGAATTATAATCATTGTATTTAGAAACATGTACTTTGTTTAGCTGGTGGTAAATTACATCGGATGGAATAGCCTGTAATATGTAATCATCATTAAAAGAATCGCAAAATAAAGTCACTTATTGAGCTGTGAGTGGTAAGAAACGATTACTATTACTATACTATTTTGACTGTGTCGTATATTAACACGAAGAAATACTAATGCTTAAAAAATTAACACAGCATAAAGAAACACTTACGCGGGATCCAAAACATCATTAACCGCTTTTAGTAAACGTTCTTTTTTCAAATCTTGGAATGCCAAAACGGTTGCTATGCCGGCGTCCTCCATAACAGCCGCGTTGCCGTACTGGTCGCCAAATAACGGAACAGCTATAACTGGCACACCGGCATCAATAGCTTCAATTGTGCTCAATATTCCGGCATGCGTTATAAACGCCTTAACATTGTCATGTTCTGGAAAAAAATAATATTCTTCGTCATGCTCTGTATATTGAGCCCATGATGATAAAAATATGTTAGACTGTTTAGTATATGTTTAGTATACGCAAAAATCGGTGGGGGTACTTCCAAAAAAGCCCAAAAACGCTACACTTTATTTCTGTAATGTCTAGTTTATTGTGGGGTCAGGATATTCTCATTTATGTGCCATATAGTTTTTGTTAAATAAAGCTTAAAGATTGTTTTTCGAATTTTGTATGGCAAATTGGGCTATTGGACTTCTATAGAAGTCTTAAGATGTAAAGAAAAATAAAACAAAAACACTTTTTCTTGTGATAATTTACATTTTGCTATATACCTACATCCACTGATAGTGAAACGGTAAATAAAATAATATTTTATTATTCATGAATGTGTTTTCAAAGAATAGGTCAATATTAAGATCACAAATAATAAATAACATGTGAAAAAACACACTACATCTTTTTATTGACATGCTAACTAGGATTTTATTTTTGTAATTAAATGAGTCTCAAATAATAAAATTAAAATAGAATTTTCAAAAGGGACTTTAAAGTCCAGAGGCCAAAATTTTTGCTTCAAATATAAAAAAATATAGAGAACTTACTTAAAATGTCATACTGCGGTAACCATCTCAACGTCATTATGTTTCTGGGTAGGTTCTGTATCTGCTCTCCGTCCCATTTCCACAGGATCCTTAGTGGTAGACTACGGAACGTTGATATGAGTTCCTGCAGCTTGTCGCCTGGCAACGTCGAGTCCTTGAGCGTGGAGCCGAAGTTCACGTATATGACACCGTGCTCTGCTTCATTGATAAATCTTTCAATTTCCTGTAACAGTTATTGCGAATATTAAAAAATGGGCATTTTGCGTACTGTCTCCATCAAGTAAAAAATATGAATAGAATACATAAGAATGCATAACGTTATTTATTTTAGAGTTAAACATATTTGAAAAACACCTAGCAGTACATGAAAAAACACAAAAAAAATAATGTGAAAAAAATATCGTAGATCTTGTTTTCGATTCCCAGTTCTGACAAATTTTTCTGTTAGAAAATTTTCAGTAGCAGCATGAAATGTTATACCCGGGGCTTTGGGCTTGCCACCTGATAATTGGTTTTAAAACAACAGCTAACAAGTAAAGTGGGTAACAAAATGCACCACTTATGCCTATTCTTTAGGGGAAAGAGATGTAATGGTGTATAGTATATATGGGATAATGTTGTGTTTTATTATATGAAAAGAAAAAAAATCATGACTGGAGTAGAGGTGGTTTTAAATTATTTATATGATTAACAGAAGAATGGTTGAGTGAAACACATTTACAATCAAAACGACGATTTAAATCGTTCACGAAGCTGTTCACTCAATCGTTAACTTGTGGGGTTAAGGACCGTAAACAAACTTCAAGGCTAACAGAATAAATAAAACCAATATTTGGATACATATCTAAATAAGAACTAAACAAATATTCAAACGGATTTCAATGCTTTAAGACTAACTTTTAGTCACATTAAATCACTGAAGGTAAACTACGCGATTGAAGATAAAATTGATAGGAGATTCAATATATTCTAATTAACACTTATCGCGGTTTACTTACCGTAGGAATTACTTTTGGCGGCCGAATATGTATTCCGCCTACGTCAATTAAATTATCAGGTCTGACAACACCGCCAAACACCGATGGGTGCGTGTTTACAAACACTAAACTAGCGTTGGATGCGATACTTTCTAGCGAAGGCAGGTTGTCGCCCAAGTATTTATATAAATACACGTGGTCCGTTACTTGGGAGCCCACGTAATACACCCAGTTAGTTATGTGATACAGCATATAATTCTGTAGGCGTTCGAGAAACCACGGTTCTTTTCCATAAGGCAAATTTGCTTGGTTCACATAAGCCGAATTGAAATTGATGCCCAACCGGCTATACTGCCACGGTTGCAGCGGTTGGGGATTAAAAGCGATGAATGGTGCACTCAAATTCGCGGCTAAAGCCAAACCACAGTCACTGTTATACGACTCCACCAATATTACGTCGTATTTGGGACGCGTTCTCAGCAAATGTAGCACTTGGTGGTTGTTCATAAGTGTTTTGCAGTCGTCATTGCCGGCTTTGGTTGCAATCAGCGTCTCGAACGGCACTCGGGATACTTCACTCGCAATCACTGACTCGAATGATAGTCCTTTGTACACTTGTTTGTCACTAAGAAGTATGTCTTTGTACGAGGCCGGCGCGTCCGGCATCTGGAAGTAGCTTATGAGGGTTACCTCGTGGTTCCTGTTCGCTAACTCACGGAACAATCCGCGGTAAGTCAAGTAGTTGTTGCGGTCGAGCGAGGGGAATATTCCCAGTATTTTGTAACAGTCCGCGACGAGTGCACTCGCGATAAAATACAAAAGAAAAATCGCGCGCTTTGTCATTTTCGATGCGGACGTTCGTGTTGGCTCACAGTTAAATGGTTACTAGGGCGTAAATGTGGGCCAGCTTACGTAGCTATCTATTAATAGGTAGAAGTTGTGAGGTAATCATTTTGCTTACGACGTCGCTATTTCGTAAGTATCAGAAATATTCACTGAGTAAGATGTGTGGTCGTGACCTTGATTTATTATAAGTATGTACACGCCAGCAGATTTAGATACACTGAGTTCTTATGTAAGGCTACTGTATCGATAAGAGTATAATAAATTATGTCGATGATAAACCTAAGATATTATTCAATACGCTGCAAGTAATTGAAGATAGGTATACTAATGTTTTGTAGGCCAAACAAACCTCAGATATAAGCGAAATAAATTACCAAGTTATAACAACGGTTTGGTTAACACAACTTTGTGTGTATATGCTGATAGACTGCTCATTAGAAGTGGAAACGCAGTTATCTGTGTGTTTATTCATTGTGTTAGGAATCGCCAGACTGGAAACCATTCCCGGGCGGCCGCGCGTGACCTTACGAAGTTACGTCATAGAACAATATACTCCATTGTTCAAACTAGTTAATAAGCAGCCACACTAACTATTGTCGACGTCTGGTGCTCCATACTTCCATACACTGAGCGAGTGATACGCTGGGATAAAAGATCATTTCCCCCACCTAGATGTTAGGACACAAAGTTCATGCATGCATGCTAGTGAATTGTGTCGTGTTTGCTACGTTATCTAGTTGCCGGCTACAATGCAGTACTACTTTATTATAGTATTTGTAGAATTAGAAACATTATCAAGTTGGTTCCAGATGATTACTGTGGTTTACCGCCATTCAATTTTGGGTGTTGCGGGTTTGTTGGGAGTTGGGACCATACATTTTACTTTTGAGGTATTTTAGGTATTCATGACGATTCATCACGCAAATGACGACGTGAATGAAGACATCGTTAAATTGCGTGTCTAAGAGTTTTTTTTAAGGAATAATGTAATTTTGTTGAGTCCAGCCATACTGGGCTAGCGTGGTGATTGGTGAGACTGTGGAGCAGAAACAAATATAAAGATTTTCTATGTAAAACATAACATTCTATTATATTTTCTGATGACAACGTTGCGAATTTAATTTAAAAAAAAAGATCCCGCAATTGTTCAGCCTATTTTATTATTTTAACTAGCAATAAAATATTTCTTTAAACCAATTATTTTAAATGAAAACGGAAAAGATTCAGCCAATATTTATTTAACTTGAATGTTATGAATTCAACAAAGGGCCTTTTAATGACGTTTTCCTCGGTGCGTTAGTTCACACGAAGCACTGTTGTTCCCCAGATGCAAACAAAAAGTCTGTTACACTATAAATGAAATAAAAACGACAGCGCCAGTGTTGTGAGTAGGAAGCATTTCGCATTGTCGACGACACGGCGAGACACTATCGTAGGGTTTCACGTTGCTAGGGCTACCGCGTGCAATATTCATGTGTTTATTCAGTGTATGCAAGCTTTGACTGCCTCTAGGTCTGCATGTGTTAGAAAACTGGAGATCCTAATTTCGATTCCAGTATCGGGTAATCCTATTGGGATTTTTCTTTAGATACTTTTTAGTAACAGTACGGACTTAGAAAATGTACTCCAAAAACGGCAAAAGATTCGTCCCCTATTATGGGCCTCAAAACTCGAATCGAATCGAATGTAACTGTACTTCTAGAAGACAAGCGTGAGTATGTCCATATGCAAGCCTTCATATGTATGTCGGTTGGGTGTTATTTTGCTTTCGACATATGTAAGTATGAAAATCCATAAAGTCACGCCACTGGAGCCGGCAGAGACTATTAGATGCCATAATCTACGACCCTAACATAGCTTTTCTGTTTCATTTGTTCATTTGTATGTATTTTCTTGCACCTGTGCTCATAATTACCTTTGCGATATATGCAGCCATGAGATTATAAACATACTTGTTTAGAGATCTATTACATTGAAAGGATTGTATGAAATATCTTCAGTATATCTAGCAAGTTAGTTTCAACTCGTGCAGTTTGCTTGTTATCTATATTAATTGGTGGACTTGTAACAACTTTGAACCGCACTCGCATGCGGTGGATCCTTGTTATTGCCAAATACGCCAGCTACTTAGAACAATGTCTAGTTATTGCTGTTCAGGACTTGCCAACTTAAGTTAGATCAGGGCAATTATGTATCAGATTTGCTATGTATCTTCGTACATTTGGTTTTAATTGTTCGATAGCGCACCTGTCTGAGTAGATACTAATAAAACAAAAAGTAGGTAAACTCTATTCCGGGTTCTTCGACATACCTTTTTCTAAGAAACTTCAGTAAGCCGTGTGTAAAGTAACCCAGCGTATTCTGATAGAGATTTCGTTGGAACCGCCGTCGCTCTATTATATTCGCATTTGTAAAGGGCATTAGTACCCGGACCCTCCACAACATAAAAATGTAATTACAAGTGGGAAGTTTGCGAGCCACTTAAATATAGATTTACCCTTTCAAGACCGATTTGAAGGGCCGTCGAGGTGTGAGATCTATCATATCTCGATTGTGCCTCGCTCTCAATTATTCCCTTCTCAGAATTGATAACTTGATTCATTTTTCAAGCGGCATGTTTGACGGCCGCTTTTCGGCGATCGATTACATTTACGAGCAGTGATTTGTCGGTATTAAACGATTTCGTTTGCTGTGGTTTACTTTTTTTGTCCATTGATCTGGACGTTTCAACTGTAACTTTTGAAGTCAATTTTTTATTATAGTTTGAAATATTGCTTTCGTCGTATGGTTAAATGTTACATATATGAGTATAGGTTATATGGTCCTATGTTTCAATGAAACTCGTTTATTTAATTGTTTCGGTTTTTAAAAGATATGATGAATTATACAGAAAGGATCCAGGATAAGAAGGACGTAACTCTCGAATATCCAGAAGGAAAGCCGGCTTGGCATCCACGGTCAGAGAAGAACGAACTGACGCCAATCTGAAAATTATCATTAACAATTTATATCATTTATCGACCCATATTCGTATAAAACCTGAATGCATTGTAACATATATAATAAAAAAAACTTTGCCTTAAAAACTTCGATTACCTCTGTGATAAATAAACTATTTTTAGATGATCGTACGAAGCGTATTGTTGGGACGAAATATTTGTTTATTAAGATTTAGCTAATAACCTTTTGTAAGCAAGGCTAAATAATTAGAAGTTCTGAACTGATAAAAGATAAGATTGTATATTAAATACTTCCTTCAATATCGTGATTTTAATTATAAATCATTGCTCCTTAGATACTCATTGTAAATATTTTTGCCTTTTGTCTCAGTGTAGAAATCGAATCTTATTGCGATATAGCTAATAGCTGAACTAGTGCGATATATTGAATATGTGTCTCCTTACCAGAACTCGTCTTCTATTAACGGTTGCAACCAGGGGTCCTCCAGTGTCGCCAGAGCATGCACCGCGAGCGTTAGCCCCACTGGTACAGAGATGGTGACTTTGGATGAAATTTCCCATCTGTCTTGTGCAATCAGCGTTTGTGATAACTGGAACGTCTACTGATGTCAGTGACTGAAGAAGACCGACGGCATCGCCTGTAAAATAAATATTAGCAAATTATTAATTATGGTTTTAAATTTGAGGTCATGTTATGATATTTAATAATAGCTCATTTTGTAGTAGGTGAACAGATTTATAAATATTATTAATTAAAGAAATTATTTGACTGAAAATGTGTTCTGCAAATCTAACTGTAAACTATTGCAAGAAGTTTTCACAGAAAGCATTTATAAGAAATTTTAATAGTAGTCAGAGTTATAGAAATATTTTTATACGCTTGATTTGACATCCATATCCATGAAAAAGTAAAGTAAATTAGAAACTTACCATCCCTTGTGATTCCAAATCCAGATACTGTTCCAGTGAATCCAACGAAATCGCTGTTTATTTCGCTGCCTGACGGTAGGATGACGGGTTGAATTACAGCTGTAAAGAAATATTTAACGTTGTTAAAGATGATTTATGCTTTAGCTGTATAGGCACTATACCGATCAAATCTAATGTTCTGAAGAGTTTCCAAAGCAACAGTTTCATGGTCATTGCCAGTTCGGTTCGAACGAAAATGTACGCAAATTTGTATATTTGGTTTATTATAAAAGGTTTTGAATACCGAAATGGTTTAAATTAGTATGATTTTTTTTGCAGTGAGCACCCATTATGTTAGCAATAAACAACGCAATTAATTTTTATACTATGTATATCGAAACACTTGATGAACTTATTGAACTTAAAAAAAATGCACTTACTTGAGAACGCCACTCTAGAGATACGAACAACGGCTATATCATTGGCAACAATCCATGGGTTGTACCCAGGGTGCATCGCTACGTCGTTGGTAGTGATCCTGGTTCCTCCGGAGAAGAGCAGGTTCGAGCCGAGGACGACGGTGATGGAAGAAGCAATGTTGTTCCCATCGTTCCGACAATGCGCAGCTGTCAAGATTCGGGTGTCGGAGATAATGACACCACCACATACAGAATTACGCACGACGTTTATAGTGAGGATTAGGCCAGCCTAAAAGAAACCATAGACAGTGGTTGGATCAGATTAGGGAAAAAACTAGGTTCATAATAAGCAGTTCGTTTTTTTAAATATTTGGCATTAAAACACAAGTTTTAATAAGAAAAGAACATTGGGCTTTATAAATAGCGACATACCTGATATGGCACGGTGAAAACGGTGGTCGTGGATCCTCCGACGACTCTCTGTCCAGTTTTGGTAAATTCGTTTTCAAGCGTCCATATCCTCTCTGCTTCAGGAATTCCAAATCTATTGTGATAGTCATAAACACCGTTTTTTAATGAGGATTCTACATCCTCAGCAGCGCTAACGACTGCAAAGAAAATTACAGGTAGCAAAATAATCTTCATCGCGTCGTATACTTAATGAAAATGTAGGATATGTTTGCTATCCATTGTCTTTAAGTATCCTAAATTTTGATCGAGTAGGTTCTTATGACGTCAGTAATCTGTGATTATTAATTACTCCAATCATGTTAATCCTCAAATATTTTTTTCAATTCAGTGGTGGGCGGGTAACTGATATTGTATCATATTAATCTATATAACCCTACTGTTACTACGTATATTGTAATAATTATTATTAGACGATATAGGTTTTCCTATCCAGACTTCAGTGTTTAATTTTTGACGACATCTACGTATAAAAATACATGTTTCACACCTGTTATATGTCACTTCTCATATACTAATATGAATTGACTCCTAACGTAACCCTCTTATTTGAAAAGAAGGATCGTGCCCAGTAGAGAGACCAACGTTATGGGCTACATGGGCTGATCTAGGAATGGATTTCATGGCTTTTTAAAACGGTTTAGTAAACATTTTCGAGGACTTGTATCGGCTTCCGCATTTAATGAAATTTCAATCAAAGTTAAAGTTTCTGTTTTTTTGTTAAACTTACTGGCATAATTAAATAATTAGAAGACAAAGTAAACCATTATATTTTTATACATACTTCCGAAAATAATATGGTAATAATGATTTGTTTTCATAATTATAATCATTATTTTAATAAATATATAAATACATCCAACAGTCACACACATAGTCCTGACTCCTGACCCAATAGTAAGATACGAGTCTTGTGTCGTGGGTATGAAAAACTACGAAATACTTTTCGGTGTCACAAACACCCAGATCCGAAACAAATATTTGTGGAACACACATACATTTGTCTAGGTGCGGGGATTGAACCTGCGGTTTACGGTTATCGATCTACCAAATAGTATTAATTTAATTATAAATAAATAAATAATAAATACACCCAGCAGTGAGCAGTGATGGCCTCGAGGTTTGGGCGCGCGGTCGAGAATCTCGACGGTCGCGGGTTCGAACCCCAGGCACACACCTCTGACTTTTCGAAGTTATGTGTGTATTCACATTGAATTATCACTTGCTTTAACGGTGAAGGAAAACATCGTGATGAAACCTGCACACCTAAGAGTTCTTAGGAATTTCTTAGGTGTGTAGTCCGCCAACCCGCACTAGGCCAGCGTGGCGGACTATGGCCTAAAACCCTCTCAATGGTAGAGGAGACCCGTGCTCAGCAGTGGGCGTATATGGGTTGATGAAGAAGAAGAAGAAGAAGAAATACACCCAACAGGCACATAGGTACATAGCTCTGACCCACACTAGGTCACAAGACCTGTATCGTGGGTATCAGAGACTACGAGAGACTTTTTCGGTTTCACAAACACCCAGACCCGAAACAAATATTTGTAGATCACACAAACTTTTGTCTCGGTGCGGGGATTGAACCCGCGGCCTCACGTTTCGCAAGCTGGTGTCTAGCCAACTACGCCATGGGGCTGTCAAATTTTAATTAATTTTATAGTAAAAGTAACGTTCGCACGGCGCATCACCCATTGAATATTAGTCGTTGGTTGTCAATAGCATATTTATATTCTTAAACGTAAATGCCAGATAAATGATAACATTAGTAACAGTCATCTTCTACCATTCATCTTTTATATTTACTCGTATAATTAAAATCTACCGAGTGGGTGTAGTGGTCGTTTCATTGTCGTGAATGTCTTCATAATGTGTCATTAGCGCAATGAGCTGATCGCAAGAATATAATGTCAAAATGTTTTTACAACTGAATGTTAGTACATACTCACACATCACCAAAACACATGAAAATTCATTTATGAAAGTGTCGTTAGAGCCTTACATTATGGTGTCAAAATTCGCCTAGTTCTATCAGTTAGCTACAAAATCCCAGCTCATAAGTACAGCAGCGTGGGAAGTAGTCTTGAAAGAGCCTCACTTTCAAAGAGCTGTGTCTCTTTGACATAAGAACTAGTTTCACATGTTTGCCTAATTTTTGGCGGTTCAAAGCGAGAGTTCGTTGGCCAAAGATTTTCAACTTTTTTCCTCTTTAGTTTCCTTTAGCGTCCGAGGGCGTATTATGACACTTCAATAGGCTCAGGGTCTAGATAGCATCTACGTAATGAGATAGCGCACATAGTTCACAGTGACGGGTTTTCGTGTTAATTAACGAAGCTACTTCTTTGTTTGGTTGCAGGAATATTTTGGGAGTTAGTTCTACCCTCATTTCACACCTCCAAAGTCTTTATTGTATGAAGTAAACCAATTACCCAAGTGATAAAACTACTAAGAGCTTGTTCTGCGTTCATACAAACGTTGAATATTGGTTAATTGGCCCGGAACATATTATGCGAAGATGGCCCGTAGACACAGTCGCTAAGTGCAGCTGCTTTTAGTGCCATTTATAATGTACGCATAGACTTGAGGTTGCTTCCACGGGCACATTACTCGGGAGCGGTGTTCTACGTGTGGTATAAATTGTTGAAAAGAAGTATATTATTGCTAATGCGGATTTTACTTCATGTATTTGCTGCTGATTGTATTTGACGCCTACAAAAATATTTGCTTGGTGCAGAGTTATAACTAATTCTAAGTCCTCTTTTATCATTACAATGACACCAGAGGATAGTAAATTGTAGGAAATTGCAAAAAGGTGTAAAATGAACGGGGTCTTTTCACGCTGGGCTCGGGCATGGCATAAATTGTGCATCGATTAGTTCTTTTAAAATTTTACAATTATCGTGTCAATCGTTAACATTCTTATTGCCATAGAAAATATTTATAATGAGATGGTATTGCGGCGCCGTTAAAAAATATTAATGTAGCAAAAATTTCTAACGGCGAATCCCTCGATACTCGCGTATAGCCACATGTTATATGGATTAGAAAGCTCTCAATAAAACACGTTGCGTATAAAACGCTTGCTACTAAACACATAGCATGGCTGAATAAGTTTTCCCTCGTCTCTGGGTGCAACGTCGAGCCTCCCTTCAGGCGCGCTTTACATGCCTTCGTGACCCAGTTACAAGTTCACACTTGCACTTCATACCTCCACATTCCCATTCATATGTGCGCCAAGGAGTGGGACGTTTGTGAATTGTCACGCTTGTGTTGCCGCTGTTATTATTGCTCAGAAGCAGGCTGTCGCTTACCTTTTGATTATGCGGTCTTCGTACCATGTATTGATTCTGTTATTAGACCTTTGTGTTAGGGAATTTATAGACTCAATATTGTAATAGAACAATTGTTTATGAATGTATGACTTTCCAGAAATTCATACCATGAAATTACATTCTCCTCGATTTACTTTGAAACAATTGAAGTAAATAGAAGGCATAATGGATGCAGTAGGCACATTGGTGTTTATGCCATCATCTTATTCATATTTGATCACAGTTTGCATTATCTTTCTCCTATCACTGACAGCATTAGTATTGGATATATATTAATATTTGCTATTGTCAGTACAACCGTGTATCAGTAAACTATTTGAAAATCAAACAGCGCTTAATTACACTAATCGGGAGCAATTATACAGGAGCAGTTGTTACATATAAACAAGGATTCTAACATTCAAACATTATTATCGGTGATTTGTAATTTGTCGCAATCAAATATATATCTCGTGTTCCTGTGTGTGCGTATTGTATGACTAAGAGGTCTCATTTTTGATTTGCCATACACGGGCAAGGGATTATTGGGTTTCGCATTGGGAATTATTCAATAGCGATACGGAGTCTAAACGTAAATAATTTAAAAACTCCAATTGATAATAATATGCGTAATAATGTAGGTATAAAAATAATCAATCAAAGGTGCGGCCACCTTTATCCCTCCGGAATCATATGCGTGTGTATATACAGTTTTCATTGAAAAAGGCGGCAAAACGAGTGTGTGAGCCACCTGATGTTAAGCATTCGATATCGTCCATAAACATCCACAATAGAGGAATCATTGGTATATTGCCAGCCTTTGAGGAAATACAGGCATTTTTCTTTCATTTAGCATACCTATGTGTATATAGTTGTTAAATATATAATAGAATGGATATTACATAAGGGATTTTTTGTTTATTCATACGAACTATTTATGTTTCATGTCAATGTGAATATCGCATATTAAATCGAAGTCAAGGTCTTTACTTTCAATCTATAAAAATACACCGATCTTTTTATAGTCGGCTTCTACGTTGGACCGAGGACACGTTCTGATACATATAAAAATGCGTGAATATTATCTATGGTAGTGAAAGATAAAGGAAAATTAAAACCAAAATGAATATACGGTAGGTAGGTTATATTGGTAAGAAAGTTGTAACTTATATGGAGAGAATCCAGGACAGGTAAGATGTGACGCGAGCGTATGCCGCGGGGAGACCGAGCATGCAGCCGTCGGCCGCGCCGTAGGAGGTCACACCAAGCTGAAAACAAAGCAAAAAATGGAGTATTTGCGAAATAACTGTAAAATTTGAAAAAATCTATTTGAGAGGAAGAGAAATTTACAATCACGTTTGATGAACATTTTAATTCTAAATTCTGTTTTCATTTTCTTTTTATAATATTAAAATACTCATTTTTGATAAAAAAAAGTATTTTAACGATTATTTTTTCAGGCAGATATATACCGCGTTTCTAATAAACGTTAGTTAAATAATCATACTTTGTCCTGTTTGCTCCGACATCACAGATCAATCAGTGGAGAAGAACAAAATATGTTTGAGTAGTATTTTAAATAAACAAGCTTTAGTAAAGCCGTTATGGAATAAAAGTTTTACCAACTATTTAAATCTAAAGCTGTTGTTTACTTTCCATCCAGAACTAAACGGGTAGTAAGAATGCCGTTTAAGTAAAGTGCGAAACAATTTCACATTTTTTATCACAGAAACTTAAGACGCTCACTTATTACGGACTTTATACTCAGCGAAGTTGAGGCAAAAGATTTATTGAGCTTGTCTAAAGTTGGATCTGTTGATTTTCCTGTAGAAGCTTTGTATACAACTATGGATAGACTAAGTTCAAAGTGTAGTCACGTCGTAGAGAAATGAGTCTTTGGCCCGGATGTGTCAGCCTGACCGGGTTTGTAGTACTACATCCAAAAACCGGTTAAGAGCTAGTCTGATGCGTGTCTTTGATGAGTGAGATGCATTCCCGGTTTAGGTAGAGAATCATTTACATCTGGTCAGTAACGACCTTTCTAGGGTATTAAACCTGCCATATTAACTAATTCTGAATTGTATTCTACTGTTTTTATTGTAGTTGAGTCAGTATTTAAAAAATATATAGCTACATATATTTGCAATAGAAGTATTAGAACGCAATGGTATTACGAAAAACGTTTTATTTAATATTCAATTCGTATAGTAGTAAAAAAAATCAGAGATCACCTTTATAATCGATGATGACAGTATAATGTATTTCTAAATTATATGACACGTTTACTCATGACGTGGCACAACGTTTACAGAAATAATGATGTTTATTTTAATCTATTCCTTTGTAGTCATTCTTCGTAACAGTCTAAAATATTCTTGTTTTTTGTGTAGTTCTAAAACTAGCTGTTTTTGCTGTTTGTAAGTGGTATCACACAAGCCTTTGTAGGTCTGCCTTTTTAAAAGTTCCTTCTAATTTATGAGCCATAGAATGTTGAAATTGCGGTGTCTAACAGATATTTGTAGTAAATGCCTTAAAAACAGTTACAGCAATTTCGTACAAAAACGAATTTATTATTATTTGCACTAGGCATTGCAGTCACGATCAGATTTTGACTAGTAACCTAAAGAAAAACAAGCAATAAAAAGATGTTGAGTATTATTTATAAGTGTGACATCATTTTATTGGATGACGTCATTAACCTTGACAATTGACTGATGCTATGTGCATTACAGATGCAAAAGTATTCTATAATATTTGTTTTTAAAAATATATTGATCAAATGATTTAAAAGGCGCTTACTTGTTTACGTTTTACTTATTATATTGTCTGTATTATTTTGTTAATCGTCATTATTTTTGGATCACACTGCACGCTACGCAGTTTGTATAAGGCCAATTTTAATGTTTATCAATGCTTGAAAAAGCTGAGAGTCACATTCTAGTACTATATTGACTAAACTCGACTGGCTAGTATCCCACAGTTTAAAAGTTATACCGATTAAGACTCTAGTTAAAGAAGCAAGCTAAGACTAGTAAGACTCAGCAGCTCTAATTATGTCACCGTCAAGTGTACTCTTTTTTCCTGTCAAGACAAAAAAGTCAAACTTACCAAGACTCTCCTGTTTCCAATGTTGACGACGAGGGGACCGCCTGAGTCACCGCGGCAAATGTTGCGACCGCCGGCTCCACTGGTGCAGAGGTTCGTGTTGTGGACAACGTCCCGCCCGTAGGCAGAGATGCACATCGCATTATCCACGATTGGAAGGTTCACTGAGCTGAGCCTTTGGTGTTGGCTGATGCCAGCGCCTGGAGAACCACAATTTTATCATGTTGTAAATTTTGAAATTGAGAGATGCTCAATTTATTAGTTGTTAGAAAGATTAATTATTTATACAACTTGGTTTATTTGAATTCGCTGAATGATTGGTCTTTATATTAGGTGCAGTTACTCCGTCGTGCTATCTTAAAAAAAATCTCCTTCGTTTTCAGCTTTAAAATCATCTCATGGTTTTGTGTCATTTATTTACATAGCATAATCTTTTTTCCTTTATGATCTATCAAGGTTCACATCTGCATTATTTTATTCATCAAGCGAATAATGAATTTATGTATTTACCGTCATGAGTGTGGCCGAATCCAGAAGCTAAGGCAACCCAACCAACGAAGTTAGTGCTGACGTCACTCGTTGTGGGTAGTGAGATGGGCTGGATAAGAACTGTAAAAACAATTGGAACTATAACGCATGTACCGTGTGTAGGTATATTGAGAATTACATTTAGGCAATAATGTAACCCGGAAGTTATAGGCACAAGTAATATACACACACATCGACCTATGCGCAGAATAATGTTACATGTGCTTTTGCACAACTTCTCTTTCTCAGCGATTTAAACTTAATTGGGCACAAAATTATCAGTACATTTGTATGTTCTTCAAACAACAACAAAATTTATGACCATTATTACTTCACTAGTGCAATACATAAACAATTTTAACTCTATTATAGACATAAAAAGTACTTTGGTGTTACAGTCATAAGTAACCTTATTCTATGCATAGGTCGAAATATTGTCATGAACATAAATAGTAATAACAATAAAAAAAAGTTTTAGATTACTGTCCCACTAGAACAAAAGTGTGAGGCGAAATAGTGGACTGTGAGGAATAGATAGAGATAAAGGATTTACGTTATACAAGGTGAAAATTAAGAGCCAATAATTATGGTGTTTAGTTTGATAATTAGATAGATGAAGGCGCTTAAAATCACCGTAACTATTAACTGTTTCGGTTTTAGATTAACGTCTACTTAAATTCTGTATACAATTGAATTTAAAACTTTAGATAGACATCTTAAACTCATGCGGTACTTTTTATTAGATAATAAATATATGAAATAAAACCTACGAGTGAAAGAAATAGCGGGGAAGCGAAGGACAGCAATGTCGTTTTCGGCCGCACGAGGGTTCCACTGGGGATGCATGGCGATGTCCGAGGTTTGGAACCTGGTGCCGCCGCTGAACAGGAAGCTGGTTCCGAGGACAACCGTGAACAAACGCGCCGTGGTCTCTCCATCGTATTGGCAGTGAGCAGAGGTGAGGATGCGAGTGGTAGCGATCAGGGAACCACCGCACACAGACTGACGACCGTCCACGAGGAGGATGACGAGACCTGCCTGAAAAAAATGGAACACAAACTCAGTTGTCTATTCTCAAATAATTTGATGTATGTAGGTTCGTTTCGTCAACAAAAACTCAGTTGTGTATTCCCAAATGTAGTACGTTCGTTTTGTCTATGGTTGTTTAAATGCATTAGCTGCACATTTTTAAGCATATGGTGGGATATTTTTCTTATGAAAATCTTAATAATACTTTGCCAGTCTTGGTAAGGACAACTGGGTCTATTTATTTGCGCGGTATACTTGGGCTGTGGGTTAGAGAAGAAGTCTTGGCCGTGAGTATCATTAATTAAGCATATAAATATAACGAAGTTTGATAAAATGTTAGTTCGTCTTTGTGTTGCATATAATACCTATGTTTTTATGATTTACGTGATAAAACTGGAAATTTGTAATCAAGATAATTAAGCTAATTGGTGTTATATTTTGCAGCAAAAATACGTATCACGTAGTTCTGTTATCGTTGATTTGGGAAAGGATTAATTTTAGTGACGTTCATTAGTGATCTGAAACGGCGATAAGGGTGATTTCGTGTTTACTCATTGAAATAATATTTTGATAGGTAATTTAATTCTTCTTTATTATTTACACCGACGCTGAATAAATTATTATGTGATCAGTGAGATAATTGGCGGGATTTGTGTAACTGGACTATTGCGGTGTAAAATATTATACACATTTTACAAATATAATGTAAACGGCTATGTTTTCTTGCAGGAGATAAGATATTTGTTTGAGCTCTGACCGCGTCCAAATTCTAATTCTAAGTGCACATGATTCACATAGAATTACTTATTCTGAAATTTCCCTATCCTCATTTTTTTTGAAACTGAAACCATCATGTCAAGTAATAATTGGATTTAAAGGATAAAGCAGCAATATAATGTCTCATTTTACATTGTTTACTTTTAGAAAAACAGAGACAATATCTGTACACACCCTCGATTGCAATTTCCATACATTTGGATTGAGAGGGGACGAAAATACCCTGAGCTTCGATGATTTGTGAAATTCTATAGGGTCCTGGCGCTCATTCTACTTGTGTTAAAGTTAATGAAATAAGTTTATTATCAACTCTTTTTCATAGAAAACATAAATTTGATATATTTTCATATATTGAATATGGATTAATGGTATTAATTACGGACAAAAATTATACTGAAACTATTCTATTATCATAAATACAGATTACATTTAATATCCAAGAGGCCTAAAAGGTCTCTCATAGGTAATTTTCTTCAACGACTTAGTCTATTGTTTAGATGTTCAAATACTTATGTCATAAAAAAATTACCTGTTTGGTGCCAACCCTTGGGAGAAAAACTAGACTTCAGTGTATCCCGTAATAATGGAAATTTATCGATTTTGTTGTAACCGTATTAATCAAATAAATAAATTTGCCGCATTTGCAATGGCCACAGCCAGGTCTTTTGGAAAAACGTTTTCCATATCTATTTGGCTTTTTGGTATTTTTGGAATTAGTACTTTTGTTGCCTTAACCAGATCGTTATTATTTAGCTGCGTTAATGTTTTTTAAAGAAAGTCTCCAAAATAAAGCCCCTAACCTCATTCCCTATACAAATCTATTCAAATTTCAAACATGTTTTGGTGTGCTCAACTAATAATTAATTAATTATCAATTAGCTAATCTAAGTTTTGCTATTTATTTATTTACTCATGCGAGTCTTTAAGCACTCACCTGGTAAGGAAGGTCGATGATCTCAGTGACGATGCCTCCAGTAATTCTCTGACCACTGTTTTGTTCCTGGTCAAGTTGCTCCTCATATTGCCTGATGCTTTCGGCCTTGGCGACACCAAATCTGTTGTGGTAGTCGAAGACAGTGATGTCGGATCCCGCGACCCTGGCATACGCAGTCGCAACGACTAACAACAAAACTCCCACTGCTGCCTTCATTATGACGGTTTGATGATCCCGTCAAAGATTTCATTTATATTTGCACTTTAATCTAATCTACCACAACGGCAAATTGATCAATCGAAATCTGATATAAAAGGATTATAAAATATAATTACATTTGGGTAACGATCAAAAACAATAACATCAATTATGTCGCGATTCCGTACGCGAATACATTTTTTTGTTTATGCATTCTCCGTTTAATTTTGATATTAAAATAAGAAATCTGATCGCTATAACTAATATACATACTTACACACCATATACCATACACACGACTTCAGCATCTTATGCTACATGCTCCTTCCTTCCTTCCTTCCTCAATAAATGAGCTATTTAACACTGAAAAACCTTTCCAAATCGGACTAGTAGTTCCTGAGATTTAAGCGTTCAAACAAACAAAGAAACTCTTCAGCTTTATAATATTAGTTGTACTAATTCATCCACTGCAAATGTAACTTTGTAATCGTATATATTTGACGATCGGTCAGCTATTCAGTGAGTGACAAAATCGCGATATTTGGCATTTTTTTTAATCGCCCTTAAGAAGGCAGACGAGCAGATGGCCCGCCTGATGGTAAGCGGCCACCGCCGCTCATCGACTTGGCAATGCCAGGGGCATAGCCACGCCGCTGCCTACCGTGTGGAAAATACTTTTTTTTTGGCTAGTTATAATTCATAAACTACTACTTAGAATTACATGAAATTTGGAATATACTGAGTTTACATAATTCCTAATTGGTAACTGAAAATTTAGGTTTCTAGATTTATCCACAAAGAAGTTATAGGGTGTCAATAACGGCCTTAGTTGCTTCGAGAAAAGATAGTACGGCGTGCCGCTCTCGCTCGACTTGGCGGGCGCACTGCCGTGCTCCCAGATAGATCGTGAAGTGTCATAATTATGTAGCTTTTGTCTTCCTCTCTCGAATGAATCGATACATTACAACAATGGTCGTCAACGTTTTGGCAGGCAAAGGCCAAAAGGTAGCAAAATAAAATATAGGCTGGTCGCACTTGTCATATTCACCCCATATTCCTTCCCAAATAAATAGGCGGGCCACGACCATCCATAGGTCGCAAGTAAAACTACCACTTTTGCTGACCACTGCATTACAGGATTTTTTTTACGATTAACTTTCTTAAGCTTAAGCTGTCGATAGTTTAAAAGTTAATTATATGCGCAATGGGATGAGCAATTAAAAACACAGGTAACATTTATGTACAGTAGTTTCCTAGCGGCATTATTTTCATCGAAGTTTTAGTTTAGTAAAAAAAGGTAGTAGTAAAATATGTCTAACTTCCTATTAGTGTTTGATTTTATAGTATATACGTTTCAATCTTCGACGTACAAACATATTTTCCTTCGAATAATTAATAATAGGTATACATCTATTAAGAAAATGAGCCAATGCATTTTTAGAGAGCATGATATTTTGAACATGATTGTGTATTTTATGCTATTGCGTTATCAAACGAAATGAAATTATCTAAAGTAATGAGTAATTGATAAATCACGTGCAATCGGATGCGCCTACGGATTAATGTACGTTTTTTTGTTACGAAAAAGTCTTGTTGTTCAAAAAATTAGCAAAAAGATAACCGAATTTATAGTACGACTAGCTTTTGCCCGCGACTACGTCTGCGTAGACTACAGGGTTAAGTTCAGAAAGAAAATAAGTTGTAGTCTATTTTACATCTTAGAGTCCTTTTTATGTCCATACCAAAAATCATACATTTCGGTCAAATTGTTGGTCAAAAACGTGAAACCGGAACGCATTGGTCGGCGCTTTCTGCATCATTATTGCGCGCTTGATCAATATTTTAAAACTGCAATACTACTAAGATACTCAGTGAAATCAAATGATGTAAAGGCCAATTTTATTTAATATGGACTACAGGGTTGGGTTCAGAAAGAAAATAACTTGTAGTATTTTACTCCGCAGAGCCCCATTTACTTAAATATACAAAAATCATACAATTCGGTCAAATTGTTCAAACGTGAAACCGTAACGCGTCGATCGGCGCCTTGTGCATCATTATTGCGCGCTTGATCAATATTTTAAAACTGCAATATCTTCTAAGATACTCAGTGAAATCAAATGATGTAAAGGGCAATTTTATTTAAAATTAAATACTTGTAATGAATAACGTATTTATTTGGATAAGGATTAATATCATATTTATAAAAACACCTTCACAAATAAAACTTTATTTTAAAATAAATTTGGTTAGGATAAAAAACGTTATAGTGAGCCAACCTTAAAGAATAGACATATGCTGTCGCGGACTTTTTTTTAGAACTTTTAAAGAGGAACATTTATCTCATACATTATTTTAGCGAAATTTTAACCGTTTCCGCAGCGCACGCAGTGGAAGCTCACAAAAAGAAAAGAATGTCTCCGATTTTGAAACATTCTTTATTGCTGCTCCGCTCCTATTGGTCGTAGCGTGATGTTATATAGCCTATAGCCTTCCTCGATAAATGTGCTATCTAACAGTGAAAGAATTTTTCAAATCGGACCAGTAGTTCCTGAGATCCTAGCGTTCAAACAAACAAACAAACAAACAAACTCTTCAGCTTTATAATATTAGTATAGATTAAATACTTGTAATTAATAACGTATTTATTTGGATAAGGATTAATACCATATTAATAAAAACACTTTCACAAATAAAACTTTATTTTTAAATAAATTTGGTTAGGATAAAAAACGTTATAGTGAGTTAACCTTAAAGAATAGACACATGCTGTCCCGGACTTTTTTTTTAGAACTTTTAAAGACGAACTATTCTCTCATACATTATTTTAGCGAAACTTTAACCGTTTCCGCAGCGCACGCAGCGGAAGCTCACAAAAAGGAAAAAATGTCCCCGATTTTGAAACATTCTTTATTACTGCTCCGCTCCTATGGGTCGTAGCGTGATGTTATATAGCCTATAACCTTCCTCGATAAATGTGCTACCTCATAATGAAAGAATTTTTCAAATTGGACCAGTAGTTCCTGAGATCCTAGCGTTCAAACAAACAAACAAACAAACACTTCAGCTTTATAATATTAGTATAGATATATAGTATTAGTATAGATTATGACAATTGAAACAAATGTATAGCATGTGTATAAGTGTGGGCACAACCAATTAATATTCCAATTTTTTAACCTTTATCAACAAAAAATATAAAGATTTGGTGAAGATATCAGATTGTTACCATTTTTTTTAAATATTGGTCGCAGCAAAAGTATGTTCTAATATCTCTTATGTAACCAAATTTCCGCAACGACATGAAAAAAAAGGAAAGGAAAAACATGAAAAAAGAAATGAATACATGAAAAAAAAATTAAGGCATGTAGATTAGTTGCGTTAAATATATTGAAATGTCATACACAACTATTACATTTTCAAGCTTAAATTGATAGAATCCATGAGACGTATGAAGTTAAGTATACGCTACAGGCAGACCAGCTTGACAACCAGGTGCTGCCCCATATGACGCCACACCGATCTGTAATCATACATTATTGTCATTAGTTGTCACAAGTTGTCAGTTTGAGGAGGGAGCTAAGTGATCGATAGTACGAGTTAGTTGGAAGTAGGGATGATCGATATTCAAAAAACATCGATGTTGACATCGATGTCATAATCGAAAGCTCAACATCGATGTTCGATATTTATCGAAAACCGAACATCGATGTTGGATCAAACTGAAGGAAAAGTAATTTTGATAAAGAAGAACCTTTTAATCGGTTTCTTTGTTGATAATGAGTAGAGCCAGTTTTTGAAAACAGTGTTTCGGATGGCGTTGATGTCACGATAGTACTCAAATATTTCACCGCTATTTTTTTTAATTTCGGGTAAGTGGAACCGATGACATTATTCCAAACTTGGAGAGGATCATGTTTAAGATCAGACACTGGATTTTTCAAAAAGTAAATCAACTCTGAAGACATTTCGTGATCACTAGAAAAAGGCGTAGAGTTTTGTCATTTACAATTATAATGTTCGCTCCACAAATTAAATTCTTCTGTTGGATCTGGCGAACGACTAATAACTTCTTCAATTACTTCTGTTTCCTTCGTAGTATTTAGTAATTCTTTGACATATTTAATTGCTTTCGAACATACTATGGGATCTTGAAAGTGAATATTTTTAAATCTTGGATCAAGCAAGCGTTCAGAATTAAAAAACTTGATTTGTGGATGCGTTCATAGAAGACATAATTTGTTTCCTAAGTTGCATTGGTTTGGATGTGCGTGTCGTGCGTGAGGTGAGACCGTAAGGTAACATCGATGATCGATTCTGTTAACATCGATGTTGCGATATTTTTCGTATGGTAACATCGATATTAAAACATCGATGTTTTTGCTTTCAATATCGATGATCATCGAACATCGATGTTCATCGAGCATCCCTAGTTGGAAGGCACTAACTTCTGACACTAGGTGACAGTCTAACTTTTAGAAGGTTAGAGTCTTGTGAAGCGAATTCTATCTATCCAGATGAGATCTCAGTATTTGCGAGGGCGGCAAGTCTTCTGTAGTTTATCACGCGACATACAATTTGTATGAGATAGATTTAACATTTGCTATTGTGATAAATTACTAGTTATTTTGAGGTATGTTATACCTACATTCTCTAGGTATAAATTTTTATGCTTATAACAAGTTAAAATCTTTGGCTCTTAAGTAAACACACTAAAAACTTTTTAAAAATAAGATTTTTTCTTTGTATTATATTTCGTGCAGTATTAACGTTTACTGCGCCTGTTAACCGTTCACTGCAAATTTACTCGTAGGTGAATCAAAGGGATTAAACCAACTAGGGCATTATTTACCATTATATAATATATTACTTATTAATAATAAGAATATTTTATATTTACATATCCAAATTATTTTTCAATGCCTAGTTTATTCGCGGTAAAAGTATGTGTTATATGACGAAATCCTGGGTTTGACTACCGGGTCGGTCAGTGTTATTGAGTTTTCATTAGGAATTTTTAGTAACAGTACGAAGTCTAGAATAGTGCTCAAAAAACGGCTAGACCTTCGCCTCCTATTACGAAAAAACAATTGGCGAATACAGCCTTGGTGTTATGTACGTTTATATAAAATAGATTTGTTATACGCTGATAAGTTAGTTACAGAACCCTCTTAGCTCGAGACTTGATTGGGTAGCGACCTTCTTCCAATGGATAAATTACAAAACCATTTTCAGTGATTGATTAATTATTGATGGGTCCAGAGAATATTTATCACAATTTCAATTGTGGCCACATTGTTAAGCTGTGTTGTGTTGTTTGTACAACACATTGTGTTCTCTTCAAATATAAAAGGAATAAATTGTGAGTTTAAAAGGAGTCGATATTTAGTAAGCTGAATAATAAAGTGGTATTTGCAATAAACAAATTTCTCTTAAAATTATTTTGCTTACATAAAACCTGATTATGAAGAAGGAAGCCAACACGGTCCAGGAATCATTGGCAAGTTAGAGGGAACAGCGATAAAATAAAAGCAGGAGTACGATATTAAAAAGTAAATTTTCCTGAATTTATAAAAAACAAGATGTTTGTTTTATCCAAGTCGATTTAAAAGGGTTGTGGTAAATTAAAGTATTTGTTTTTTTTGTCATCGTCATCAGTCAAACGACGTCTGCTGCTGGTTAAGACATCTCCCATAACTTTCTCAGCAATGAATGAATCCAGCTATTTTCTGCATCTTTTACCAGGTTTGCTAGCATACATCATCCACAATGTGTCTGCTTCATACAACCCTTACCAAAATAACCACTACTCACTAGCTAAAAAACGTGATATTCCTTACTAAGATCCTCCTGCCATTATTGTTGACTACGAGGGGGCCACCAGAGTCTCCTTGACATGCTCCCATACCATTTAGGCCACTGGTGCAAATGTTGGTGCTGTATTAATACGGCCAATATAAGGGTGCGCAGTCAGCGTTGCTGATCGTCTCCAGGCTTACAGAACTCAGATGCTGAATCGTCGTAATATTGCCTCCTTGGATGGACAGAAAAATTATTAATTCAGATAAAGACCAGTTATAAAGATCGTTGGTTTTCACCTATGTTTCATTATAATTCAATTGTTGTTTGAGAGAAATTGCAGATGTAAATTAGATTAAATTTAAAAATAATGTTCTAAATGTAACGTTGAAAATGTTAAATTTAGCAGTTAATGAAAAGTTTGTTAAATACTGAAAACGCGTACACTTAGACACTGGTCACGTACACTTAGAATTTTATTGTAAAGTGTTGTCTATGGTGATTTTAATACCTATATTCGATTTAGTTTTTAATTTTATTATATCTACGTGGGTTCAGTTGTGGTTCATATCTTTTTAATATTTTTTACACACACCATCTGCAGTAAGGCCGAAGCCAGATTCGAGCGCAGTCCAGCCAACAAAGTTATTGTTGATTTCGTTGCCGCTCGGCAGTGCAATAGGCTGGATCACGTCTGAAACATTAATTCTGTGTTACTCACATGTTCCCACGTTGCAATACTTTGTTATTGTTTAACTCGATTTTTACGTTAACCAACATTCTTTATTTAAACATGAAAATACTTTTGGTATTGGTTTGGGGAGGATATTAAGTGTGAAAAATTACAAAAATTACTTTTTGTACAAAAATTGTTAATGAGACCTTATGATCAAAGACCAAGAAAAACACTGAAACCTTAAAAAATAAATAATCATCAAATACTAATATTAAACCATTGTTTAGTTGAACAAATCCTGGTTGTTGTTATATACTGTGTATATAAGTTTTGTCAGTCCTTATGAATGTAACTGCACCATATCAGCAAAATACGAGTTTTCTAATAATTCTCAATCACGCAGATTTTATGATTAATTATTTTCTACTATTATTATCAAAAACATTTTTTTTCCGATGTAAATATTATATATTTTTTAAATAGTAATTTTAATCATAAATTGTTTTTTTAGAAATTTATAGGTAAGTGATGGCCTCGAGGATTGAGCGCGCGGTCGAGAATCTCGGCGGTTGCGGGTTCGAACCCCAGGCACACACCTCTGACTTTTCGAAGTTATGTGTGTATTCACATCGAATTATCACTTGCTTTAACGGTGAAGGAAAACATCGTGATGAAACCTGCACACCTAAGAGTTTTTAGGAATTTCTTAGGAGTGTAGTCCGCCAACCCGCACTAGGCCAGCGTGGTGGACTATGGTCAAAAAACCCTCTTAACGGTAGAGGAGACCCGTGCTCAGCAGTGGGCGTATATGGGTTGATGAAGAAGAAGATAGGTAAGTGCAAATCTTCTTCTTCTTCTTCATCAACCCATATTCGCCCACTGCTGAGCACGGGTCTCCTCTACCATTGAGAGGGTTTAGGCCATAGTCCACCATGCTGGCCTAGTGCGGGTTGGCGGACTACACACCTAAGAAATTCCTAAGAACTTTAGCCGGCCTGCAATAAGATTAGAGTGCTTAAGATTAGAGCTTCTGATGTCTGTATTATCTAATATACCATAGAGCTAATCAAATTCTGGACTAACCTGGTACGGAATTTCAGAAACATCAGAAGCGGAACCCCCAACAATTTTGTAGCTGTTTAAGTTTTCATTTTCTAGTGTCTTTTGTTCCGCAAGCTTGATTCTCGATGCTTCAGCGATCCTGAATCTCCTATGATAATTATAAGCCGAAATGCCCCCAGAAGGTGCAGTATTAGCACCTAGAGCGACAGCGGTTAATGAAACAAATACGTGTAATACCTTCATTTCAAATTACCTTCTTAATCTAACATGATCTACATCTTGAATTTATATAAATCTGTTAATCTAATCTATAATAGGCTTATACAAATCTCAAATTAAATTACCTATATACGGGGATTATAAATTAATATTCTAGATTATTTCGGCCATAAGTTCCAAAGATATCTTAAACGGTACATTTGGAGAATTTCATAATTTAAAATCATTTGTTTTGGTAAATCTTGCGTTTTAACTTAACATTCCAGTGTATCGCAGTCAAAAAAGGACTGCACTAAATTTTCGACTCCAAAGACAAATATACGGTAAAATACTGGGTCACTATTGTTAGTATTCTTATAATAGCGGGGCATCCCTTTGTCCGAAGAATAATAGCGACAAAACGGGAATTTCATCTAAGTTCTTTCAAATCTCGATGTGGTTTAAATATACGCACTTTAAATGTGAATTTTATCATTTCATTGGCTTGGTAAAATAATTTTAGATGATGATTTACGTTTCACATAATTGTTTTATGCGTATTCTCAATGTACATTTGTGTTTATGAACTGGAAATAACATATTCATATTTTTAATTAAAGTATTTTATTTTTTGATTATACTTGAGAATTGTATGCACGTATGATTGCGGTGACGAAATGCGTTGTTGGTTAATCACGTTTTATTCGACATTGAATTTATTCCGTTCTATTTTGCGGATTTGCAGTCAAGTTTATAGCTTAAAAATTTGCATACTATGAAACAGTGTGAAATGTAAACTTTTGCTTTTAAAATGTTATTACTATTTGTTTAATTACTGATATGCTATTTCGTACCATTTTTGCGTTATTAGTAATTGAGTTTACAAAGTCCGTGGTAGCATTTGTAGATAAAGTAGTCTTTAACGGCACATTTTTTATTTCAGTAATTAATGTGTTGGCTACGAGAAAATCGTATTGATCATATTTACATATTTTCAAGGAGTGATCATAATTTACATATTTTCAAGGAGTAACGACAACTATAGTGATCTACCCAAGAGTTACGTTTAGAATCTTGGCGACGACCTTATTTTGATAGGTAAAATGTTTGAAAACAATCAATCATAGTGTGTAGCTATAAGGATTACTGATAAAGTCTAGCGCATGCGTCTTTCAAGATATAGTAAAACGATGTGTGTCATGTTTGATAATTTTAATTTGTTTCTTACATTCAGAACGACCGTTGATATATAATTACAATGTTATCAGTTATGATGATAGTGTTAAGGGAAGGAATAGTAATAGTGCAATAATTGCACTACGTCCGTCTCAAGAATCGAAGTCAGAACGTCCGTGAGACTAGTGAGCCATACGTAGAGAAAGGAAGAGGGAAAAATCAGAGAATTAGGAGGGAAATAGAGAGAAGTTGTAGCGTAAATTGTAGTTCAAAGGATAAATTTCCATTTTTAATAATAAAATCTATTTTTAGACACATCATCACACATTGGATCACAAGGACTATCTTATTTATTATTAAAAATACTTTAAAGTAGTTTTTGAAGGCGAATAGTTTAATCTGAGATTATGTACGGGCTTCGTCATCGTGTGGCGCGTCCCACGGATCTTATACCCTAATCCTTTTGTAATTAAAATGAATCACGACCCTTTGCCGTATAGTTTAGTCAACAAGTTCACGAAGTATTACATTTTTAGGCAAAATATTAATACCTTTCATCCCATTGTTTATGCCAATTAAGATTGGGAAAAACTTGAATCGTTAACAATTGAATAACTTTTTGAAAAATGGTAATTAAACTTTTTTCTTCAGGACTCGATTCTTTCAAGTGTTAAGAAGATACCAGAAGTTTTTCAAATTTTTAAAATTACTTTTTATGTTATAATAATTTAATTTTGTTAATAACAATAACAATTTTTAACCTGCACCAAAACCCTTCAAAAAACATTTTTCTAGAGGTCATTCCGTATCGAATGAGCCATCGCTCATATTTTTAGGACCTTTACCTCTATTTTTCACGTTTTTGAACTTATCGACTAGACTAGTAGTCTCACTGTCGTTACTACTTCACTGGGTTGAATTTATTGACGTTATTAAGTAACTCTTGGAATTATTTTACATTTACATTTATTTATTACATTTTAAACAATGATTCTTATAACTAAGGCATTACGAATATTTCCTAGTCCTCCTAGAATATTTCCTAGTTATCAGTTTTTATATGGTAGAAGTTATTAATAAGATTAACCCAAAATGCCTTAGGTATTAAGTCCACCTTTACTTTGTTTATATAAGAAGTGTAAATAAATGATTAAAAAAAATACAGTCAATATTTTTACACAGGCTGTTTTAAAGATATTGGAACAGGTTATGTGAACTAGAAGTGTACCTAAATAATAGATATTTTTTAATTGCTTAGATGTTGCCGGCAATATTTAAGACTTATAAGACAATGAGAAAATATTCATAGAATCATTTTTTTTACTTGGCGCTTATCGTTATATTTTGCCTTCTCAAAATCTTTATAAATGTCACCCAATGAATAATTATGTTGTATTAGGTATACCATTGTAAAATTTCACGAATATCCAATCAATATTTTATTCGTAAAAGATTAAAAAATAAGACAAACAAATATTGGCGTTAATATTATCAGTAAGTTAATAAGATGACACCAAATTAGTCTAAGGAGAGTGGTTTAAGTCTGAACCTATGAACTTTATTAGTTGACAAAATATATAATACATCACAGCTTTTGAGACATGTGGAGTAATAGATCAATACATGTGCCAACCGGCACCCATACTTGGTAATGTTAGGATGTACTAAGATCGATCGATCACAGACGGTGTTGCAGTAACTAATTGGTGTCCGCGCAATCACTACCCCATCAATATTGGCACATGGCAGACACTTAAAATGAGGATAGCATTACATTATAGCGAACGACCGCCTCGTGGTCTCGCGGCATAAGTATGTGTGTATCTTGAGTTCCACGGTTCGGTTAATGGGTCGGGTAAAATGTTATTGTGTTTTTCTATTAAGAAATTTTCAGTAGCAGCACGAAGTCTGGAAAAGAGCCGGCGCCTATTACGTGGGACTTATACCAGGCGATATGTATGTGTAGAAATGCCTACCTTTTCGAGAAATAGAGGCGTGTGGCTATGTATTATGCATATGTATGTTTGTATAGTGAACAATCTAGGGCACTTCTTTCCTGAGGATATTTTGTCTTCAACGCCATAGCGTACGCCGCTACTAGGCTTTTCACTACGGCATTGTAAAAAACAGAGCCATGTTACGTTCCAACACGTGAGCCAGCGACTAGCAGTTAGTATTTAATAGTAAATGCCGAAATCATGTAATCTCATTAAGATAAAATCAAAAATAATATTTGATAATAATGATTTAATCAGTACTAAATTTATATTAAGTCATATCACAGAATGTATAGTATATAATGTAATGAATCAGTATATTGTCACCGCGGTCGGATTGTATGCGGTTGAAACGAAATAAAAGCAAAATGTTTATAGAGGGGACGCTAACAGGGGGCTGATGGATCATGAGTGGAAATCTGAATGCAAAAAATAAAAAGGAAATCGTGGATTATGCCAAAAAATATTCTAATACTAAAAAAAATACAAAAGTCGCAATTATTAGGGCGCGTAGTACGTAGAAGGCTTTTTCTAAACGCCCCTACGTTATGGCCCATTGTTTAGGACATACCTCTAAGTGTATGTTCAAGTAATTAATAGACTATTAAAAGAAAATATTAATTGATATTGCAATTATTGCCGCGTCTTCATAATTGAGATTATACTGTCTGTCAACTTCTAGCCAGTGTTATTTTTATTAATTATTAGTTATATTGATTTGATTACCTAAATATTTATATCTTATTGTTTTTGCTAATGAGGTCTTATGTGTTAGAACCAACATAAATATAACATAATTTACCATCTACAGGCACTCGTAGATAAGATACTATACTAAAAGGTTTAAGCATTTTGTGGGCCGTTTAATCTTTGATACAGTTGTAAGCGGTAAAAGCAGGTGGAACCGCATTCTGGTGGTGAAATGTTAAGCGTTATTTTTATAAAAACTACAATTTGGAACATAAATTGCAGGGCGTTTGTTTAGAGCACGACACATTTGCCCGCTTTAGTTGGGACGTAAAATAATTGCTTAATAAATTCTGGATGCTAATCTCAAACTACTTTATTTACTTGTATGGCTTCAATGGGTTTTGTGCTACAAGATATATTTTCGTTTGCCGTGGCGATTCATTACAGGATACGAGAAAATATTTTTATGTTCACGTAGATTCTTTTATGATCAAAATAATTTTTCAACATTATTTCTCATTTGCGGTAGATAATACCCTAATGTTAACTAACAATGTTCCAAGGTTGCCATCACAGATACAGAAACTGGGAAAAGGGAAACCTTCCTTTTTTTATTTTTTAGATTTAGATTCCATCCATTCCATCTATGCATTTAACAGGACTGTAGCTGAATTTACTAATCTATCTAGAACGAGGTGTATGCTCATTTGACCAACATGTTCGGAAGAATAATAAAATCTTGACCATCCACGGACAAGGGAAAAATATACTCATCTACCTTCTAAGTCGTATTAATAAGATAATAAAGAGATAATATATCGCGTTAAAATAGATTAGAAACAATTGATTGCAACAATTCACTCTATTATCAGATCTAATAAAGGCATGTGACATTTTTTTACGAAAATCAGTAGTAGCAATGTGTTGTGTTGAATTTTATTAGGTATCATGAGAAAAAGTTTTAGAACTAGGGGCGTATTTATAAATAAATCTGCGTCTGTTCTACCTACAAAGGCGTCAGTGTTTTCACCTTTTTAAAATCATACTTGAGATGAGGTTTAAGTTGCATGTGGGCTTGAGAGCTGTTGGAGCCTCGCCCTGACTTTTCCTTTTCACGTGTTTTGATACTCTGAGGGTTTCCTTGGCGTTTAAATAAAATTATTTTTATAACTACTAATTGAAGTGTCACACTTGCTTTCACGAACAACAAAGTTGGTGACACTTGCGGAAATGACACGTTTCTACGAACTCACACATCATGATAGTAAGAAATTTGTACAAGTGTTTAATAACTGTAGAAAGTAATTTTGGCTGACAATAATTATCTGAATGATATTGCAATGTCAATTGTATTTTTTTTGTAAATTTTCGATATTTCTAACAACCATCGGGATAGTTTATGATTTTATTTATTTATGCTTTACACACATAAAAAATATAAAGGCGAACTCAATGTTAAAGATGACGTAAAGATAAAATGGTAAAGAAAAGCCTTTAAATATTGGTCATGCAATTATTATTATTAACCATTACATAAGCATACAAATTTTATTTAAATGCATTTTTTTCGAGTAACATTTGAGGGCTGAGATGCTGTTGACTGCTTTAATTATGCCATTAGGTCCTATCACGGCCAGAAGCGAGAGACGTAGACTGATTAAGTACCCTTCCGTTTTTATAAAATCGAAGGGTTCCGTCGCCTGGCTGGGAAGATCATAGCTTAAAGTAATTATTTTTTATTGAGCGCTTAGCAGTGGTATTATTTACGTCCCGTGCGCTATATGAAGTCCCGGTTTCGATTCCCGGGTCGGGCTAACTTTTATTCCAATTGTCCTTTAGGAAATTCTTGCTATACTTCGGGGTGCTAAAGATAATTTCTTAAAAGCCTACCACAATTTGCCCGACCCGAGAATCGAACCTAGGACGACTAAATCGCTCGGCATTACTGGCGCCAATAGACCATAAGGCGGTTTTATGTGTGTATATCTACATATACCATAATCCTTATAATTTTTCATCAGTCGACGCTGATAAAGAACTGTGCTGGATTTGCAGTCTGGCAGCAGTATGATCTCTGTGTTTTTTGAGTTTCGTAATCACTTTTTAATTTTGAATACCAGTTTTAATTTAACATAACTTTTGCAATTGTCGTCTTAATGAGCAGAGTTAGAAACCGACAGTTCGTAACCTAGTTGTCACGTAATACATTCAAGTGTTTTAATGTTACGACTTTTTGTATTGCTGTGTCGTAATTGCTGTTTCTCTTTCGAGTTTTTTTCTAAGTCTGAGAGATAAATTATCGTAAAGCGGAGCAATGTTGGATTTAGGCCAATTAAAAGTTTTATTTGCTTTTAATTTGTCGGAACTTGGGTTTATTGATCTAATTCGCAAGCCTGAATAATTGTATTTGAGCAGGCCAAGACGTCCCTAGTCTTTTATCTTGTGAAATGTTGCTAATTAACCACTTTGGGAATGTATGAAACAGCCCTAGTGGAAAGTGTTGCTCATATCCATACAAGTCTAAGCTCAGTGCGAACGCTTTATACTTTCATTTAGAGGTTGTTTTTGCACGTGTGCTGTGAATTCAAAAGCCGTGTAATGACCCTTCCCATGTATTATAAAGTCTTTTTACCCCTTTTGCGGGAGAAATTACGTCCTTTTGCATTCACGTCGAGCAGAAAAGTACCTTTGAGATTTTAAGGTTTTAATTTTTTTTGATTACCTTAAATAACGTGTCACTCTTGTTTGTTGGGTTGAATACGCTATAGTTTGGCACTTGTGAAGAACTAACTATCAGAGCAAATATGATTGTAATCAAATGTTACAATATTGTTAATATGTTGAAGTTGATTTATTACAGTTTGATAACACATTTCATTCAAAAGTCGTTGTAACTCAGGCCGCTACTACTTTTACGCCCTCGATAATAAAATAAATATCGTCATAGTTTGATGGAATTTGAAAATTTTTAATATTCTACAATTTGTAAAACTCATCGGACATTTATGACGTATTAGAAGAATAAACATTGAAACAATAGCAAAAATATAAATGATCCTACAAGAATAAATCTATAGGTTTGTATGTTTATAAATTATTTTAGTTACACACCTGGTGTTCGCGACTGGCAGAAATAGGGAGAGGCATTCAGTCCACCTTTGCAATTTTTTTTTACAGTCTATCTAAAAAATAAACAGCGAGTGTGTAACATCTATAAAAAGACATAAGAATACGAAATAACAGTACATTAAAAATATGTTATTCCATTAAAGTTTCCCTGTTAGCAGAATTAAGGCATGGTATATAAGAGTTGGTTAATTTCACAAATAGGTCACTTTTGATGCAAGTGTAAGTTGCAGCGAATAAAAACGGCAAAGGATAAAAGTTTCCGTTTGAGGTAGAGGCGGGTGGCGGGCGTAATCCGACAGTGCCCGGTGTAGCCGCGCCTCTCTGAGCCGAATGTGCGCCGAGAGAAACCCGTGGAGACTACATTACTTCTATAAAAATTATAACATTTTACTATTATGTACATTTGTATTTATTTGATAGTAGATGTTTGCTCGACGATCTTTCTTCATAAAAGTATAATCGTCATTCAATTTTTTCTGATTTAGTATCTTTTTAAGTCGCATTAAGAGTCGTAATCGTAGCAAAATATTACGATGTAGACTCATGCAACGTTAATGAATAGGGGGGTATGTAAATGTTTTACAATCAGTAATGTTTACAATGTCAACTTTGATCTACCCTGATTTTTAATAAAATAAAAAAATCTTTATTCTGAAATACGATTGAATTTTTACTTCCGTATTCGGCGACTTTTTTATGTTGGCAAAACGGACACGATTTTTGAGATAACTTTACATCCGGAAAGCCGGTGCACTAAAAATTTTGCGATGTAAACAGTCTTGGTCATCAAGCGTGTCTTGTTT
Source organism: Cephonodes hylas (assembly GCA_030295005.1). NCBI lineage: Eukaryota > Metazoa > Arthropoda > Insecta > Lepidoptera > Sphingidae > Cephonodes > Cephonodes hylas. Next base: position 6,396,551 of record AP025374.1, on the reverse strand, counting down.
TTTTTGTGAACTGGGACATAGAATAAAACACTGAACCTGATAGTGATTCATCCATAGAGATTCCTAAATATCGTCACACGGCAGTCTCATACCGAGCTGCTGAAATGCTTCCTTACTTGATGGAGCTGAACTAGCTAACTATTCTCCAGTTTGTGGTGCATAGAAATGAATTTATAAACCTTTTGTTACGATCCGAAACGGTAATGGTCACCAAACTGTGACTCTGTAAGCCAGAAAGCTTGATCTTGTTATAGAGATACATATTGAGGTGCATAATTTCTGATTTACGATTTTTGGTCTCATCATTAAACCTCCAGACGCGTAACGATTGATTAATATTAAAGCTGTTGTTTCTTCTTTCTCTTGGTTCAATTGATAGAGCTATTACATCAAGGTAGCTTTCGAAATTTTCTGTGAAATATAAAAATTATATAAATAATATAATATATTTTGTAGCCCAAAGATTTCTCCGCAGAGCGTCTATGCTAAGTTCAGGTTTAAGGCTGCTACAGTGAATTTTCTACTTGCGCAACAAATCCACGTCAGGCCACTGGCGATAATCCAAGAGTTTGTGTCCTATCAGGGATGTTCCCCAATACCTGAAACGTTATTGCATCACTTATTGGAAAACGCAATCTGTGACTCAATCTGTAGATTTTACATTTATTCGTTTATGCTCTCAAATATTTGGAACTCTTTCCTTTTATTCTTAAGTTTTGCTCGTAGCTACATTTCATTTAGTTCAGATTTTGTATGTTGTAAAACAAAGTCTATTACACTTGTCAGGTTTAAAAATAATTATTTAAAAGCGTAATCTAATTTCTATTTATGACAAAAATTATGAATGTCATTGCCACACATTCAGCACATTTTTAAAATAATAAAGTCGAATAATTGCTTTCCAATTAAACGTTATACAAAAGCACTGCCATAACATATTTAGAGAGAGGATTTATGTTTGCTGGGTGTTTTGCGCGACGAAATTTTTAATCCCACATCGTTTTAAGCCGTCGTTTCGGGTTAAACTCTGGGAATTTTGCTCGGCTTATGGGTAATTCAAGCGGTCCTTTTCATTGACATAGAGATCACAAAGTAATTCGGTTCGTGATATAGCCTTTTGCGTGCGGTCGTCGTGTATCCGATTAAGTATTTATACGCTAACATTTAAAAGGTATTCATTTTATTCACTTATTTTAAAACGTTATTGTATCCATTAAATACTATCTTTAGAATACAGTAGACTATAAAGTACAAAAGGCGAACCTTACTTTTTTGCCCTCGGCAATGTATCTATGTATGTATATTTCCATTTATGTACAGTGCGATAAAAATAGACTACAATATGAACTACTGTTATAATAAACGATGATGTTGGATATCTACCACTAATAGAGGTAAGTAAATATTAATACTATTAATTTATGATCCCTCAGTGCCACAGTGTTATTATTTACATACAATATTTCGGTATGTGCCCTAATTTCCTTGTCATAGAAACAAAAATCAAAATCGCTTTCTTTCCCAAACAAAATGTAATTCAATAAAGCAAGAATTTATTTTACGTGCCATAAATCTGCAATACTTCGGTGCGGCAACGTCACATAATCCACGCGGTAACATTGTTTATTATTTACCTATAAATTAGGACAAAGTGCTCAGCGATGTGGACGGCCATACAAATTTTTTAGCAACATTTTTGTGCGGTTTTTGTTCATTTTGTACCTTATTAATGCATGTCGTCAAGGTGCGTCGTTCAAAATTCAAATAAATGTAATTATTATCATTATCCTAAATGCACATAATGCTATACCTGTAGTTATAGTAGCGTAAGACAAAAACTTTTACTCAACGTCATAAACTCGTCACTATGTCGTAAGTCATTGTGATTAAAAAAATAAGCTTATAGAATCGAATGCATTCATAAATTTAAAATTAAATCAATTTATAATCATCGTTTAGTTGTAAACCAAATGAGATTAAGGATTTAATCTATACCTTATAATTCCAGTATTAACATCTACCATTCTGGTATCTACGCCATTTCTACAGTGTACACACACCTATTGAAAATCTAGTTTATTTCCTGTAAATAACCAAGTGAAGTAAAAAGCGCAATATATCCAATATTGACGCGTCGCCAGCACATAGTTGTTACGCCAACACCACATTCTACAGTTTACAATAACCGAAAGTCATATACCGAGCAGGACGGCAGCTAAATCTCGATGTTTTTGTGTCGAGCCTAACCAACAGCCAACAATAGGATGGCATGAAATGTGATTACTCAGCCAGCACAGGGGCTAGCATGTCACGGCACCAGTGAATTACTGCCCCCGACCAAATAAAATCCCACCACAGTAGGTTTACTTTCACACAAAGGTTTTGGCCACAAAATATTAGGGTCTTCGTTTTGTTACTTATTTTTTTGTCAGCTTCGTTTTTTATTCCGTTATTCGATATCAGTCTGCCTTTGAGGTGGACAGATGAGTTTTTAGTGAATTTTGTTCAGGTGTAGTTCTAGTGAACTGAATACGTAGATATAAATGGGTTATTGCGTGCGATCGCGATCAGGATGCAACTGAACAAATAATCAAACCATGTGGGGTTTTGAAGATATGGTTATTTGTTATATATTGGTTTGTGATGTCGGTTAAAGACCTAAGGAAACAAAAAGAAGGGACTACAAAAAATAATTACATATAAGTATTAATGTTTTACTTCGGTATAGATATTTAAATAAATCAATGATGTTTCCATGTAATTAATATATTTTGAGAATTATATTTCATATTATCAACTTTTTCGATTCGTCTTTTCATCATCGACGCAATTGCTGATCTGATAGCGAAATCTCTAGACCCCAACTTAAAAGAACATAACAAATCAATTGAGCACAGGCGGCCGTCTCTCGGATTAACGCTTCTGTGCGTGTCTCGTGTTATGTGCAGACACTCAGTGTTATTTTTTCACTTTTTTCAGGTGTGCTCCAACAGGGCAAACAAAAGTTGGTTGTCGCGTTGTGTGGGCAAACGACGCTGTTAAATGTTCGCACTCGGCCGGTGTAAACACGACGTGACACGCTCAGACCACACTCGGGCCCCGACGTGACTGGTCAAAAACTTCATTTGCATGATAAGATCCATTAAAAATACTGCATTAGGCGCAAATTGCCCATTGTAGTATAATTGTTTGCAAAATCACTTTGAACCAAGCTCTCGATCTATTACTTTGTGACTACTCACTGTAAGCAGAAAATACCGTGACTCATGGTTGGTAGGACTGCTGGTAACTGGTAGACTGTAAAGTCACATAATGTGCATTATGTTGCTGATCAGAAGTGTCGTCTTCTACGGTCTGAGGGTTTTAATGTTCATTGATTAGAATTTAGAAATACAGTTGACTTGACGGTGAAAGACGTTGATAGATGTGCTTTAAAATCCTCGATTTGAAAGTGGTATTCCTACAACAAGGTTTATTTTGGCACTTTTCATAACATTTCCCGTTGAGTAAAAAATGTAATGCATATTAGAAGAAAATGTTTTTAATATCATGTTCATATTTTGTTTATGAATAATATAGAAAATATATAATAATACAGAAACATGAATGGGCTTAACGAATTAAGCACTAAATGTGTCGTGAATTGTTCATAAAATTTTCATTTGATTTTCCGAGAACACCTTTTCTCAACGTGAGTAGACTTTACATTTTCATAGAAATTCTCGTCGTTTTATTCCCTGCCTACTACACCAGTCATAATACTTTCGCGAAATAATTATGCTCTAGCTTCAACTTCATTTGATTTATTAACAAAGTAATTTGGTAGTAAAACGTTTAAATACACTAAACGATCATAAAATAGTTCTGATATCACTAAGATACGAGTCTTTTGTCTTCGATATCAGAAACTACGAATAGATATCAGACAGTTTTTGGCTTCAGGAACACCGATCCTCGAAGTATATATTTGTGGATTAAACAAATATGGTGATCAAACAACTATGGTAGTCGCCAAAGTAAGTTACGTTATAAAAAACATAAATGGAAACGCAGAAAAAAATTAATCGTTTGCTAATATAAATCGCTACTGCATTATGCATCGGAACAGAAGTATAGTAAAAAAAGTGCACTCTGTTATCAAAGCAGATTAATGCCAATAAATTTCTGTAGTACCGAAGCGGGCAATAAAAGTGTAAGGCGAATAGCTTCGTTGAGAGGCGTGTACTGTACATTGGGTGTAAGGGCGGTAGTGGCACAGGGTTGCGGCCGACAGGGGCGAACACTAAATTCTTTACTCCGCCAACAAATCCGTGCCGCTGACGCCAGATAGCGACGTGTTTTATTTGGGTCAGATTCGGACCGAAGTGCTCTCATCTGATAAGTGCTTGCAAGATGTTAGCGTTTATAGCCTTCAAATATATCCTCATTTTTATTATATTCCTATTGTCGTATGGGATGTATCAGTAATCGAGAGTGCGGCGACAGTTGTATATGAATGAATTTTGTTAGGTTCTTTCTTTTTATTTTTCATCATATTATGTTAAAGGCGGAATTGTGAATATTTTCTATAATTCCCGACACGTATAGTTTAATTTAGTAAGCTGTAAAACCCTGTGAAAACAATCACGTAATTTGTACAACTACGTATTTTTATTTCCATATAATTTTTTGGCCACATTTTAGACTTTGTTCTGGTATTGAGATTTTCCTCATCAGAAAAACCCGTATTGCCGTTTAAAGTTCCCGAGAATTTATCCCAAATTTCTAGATGTCAGCACACGATTGTGACACGCAATCAATACAGAATTTATAGTATTTTTTAAAGGCTTGATCGTTGCGATGTTTTCGGACCGAACTTTATTTTTCGCAAGGAAAGGGCTTGTTAGTATTAGTATCACAACAATATTTTTTTTGTGTCTTGGGCTTGAACCCGTGGCTGTCGAGATTTTGATATACGATTAATATTAATTAAATTCTGGTAAATGTAGATAATAGGCGCCATTTCTGTTTATCAAAAAATGGTTGTAACAGTTGACATCTCTCAGTTTTTAATAGATAGGTACTGACACCTTATATCTAGTATTTTGCGAATTTATAAATATTTACTGTTAAACTTAAATAAGAATGTTTGAAGTAAAATACGGCTGAAACGAAGCCACAATAATTCCACGAAACTTATTTGAAGTCGGTATTAAATGTCCGCTCCAACGCGCCGGCGAGGACTTGCCACTCTTTAATTTGAAGTTATATTCGTTCGGACTTCTCTCGTCAGGATTGGAGGCGGAATCGAATTGTTCCATTTTAAATGTATCTATTAAAAGAATTCTACGTTGTAATGCTCGTCATAGACTGTGATTGGAAACAAAGTCAAAATTTATATTATATTTCGGGATGTTTTCACATTGTAAAATTCTCACACACACATTTGTCTTGGTTCGCGTATCGTAATCGTGACCTCTAGTTTCACAAGCTGGTGTCTAGCCATGGTGCAATAAAAATATATGTGATTAACTACGTATGTGATTACTAAATGGATTTCTGTTGAACTTCTGTAAATTCCCCATAACCTAGCTACTGCAATGTACACATTATAGATAGAGTTCATTTAAAACCTCAATAGATTTTCACTCATGATGGTAAAAGCATATCCGGGGGTTCTACTACCGATGAGTGTAAACAAACAACTTTGCAAGATTAGAGTTAGGTAAATTGTCAATAGAATGACTTGGAATGACCGAGTTTCGCTTGGAGATGAAACTATGTGGGTAAAGTTCCGCTTGAATAAGCCACACAAAGATTGGATTTTGCAAAAAGGGAATCCAATGGGTATAGTTGATTTTTTATCAATGTTTGAACAAAAACTTCTCTTCAACCCGTAACAAAATTAATTAGAAGGAAACTAGAAAGATCTGGCTAGAATTTTCTACGAGCTGGCCTTGTAATGTAAATATTTTTAGACAGATTTAAATATACTTAGGTCGTTTTTCTCCTAATATTATCCGTAGGTAGCTTTAACATACTATTTTTACATTACAAAAATGAAAAAATGTATTATGTACATATACAGTAGTACACGATAGACGTAGAACGCACAGCTTTTAATAGACAATTCATTATTCCATTAGAAGCGTAAACTCCAAAATATCCATAAATTGTGTTGTTAACAGAACAATGTATAGCCGCACTCGGAGGATTCCGCTGCTGCTTCAATTATAACATAATCTAAACCCAGAGAAGATATGGCGAAGTTTAACTAAAAGTTAAGTTTTAAATTGGGCTGCGGCAAGAGTCCCTCCAGGGGTGAAACTTATTTTAAAGGGCTGTAAATCAAAGTAATACGTTGCTGGTCGATTAAGTTGGCGTATTTTGGATAAATTTACGATTACGCTCGACGCTTGCTTGCGTAGTTTCGTAGAACGTATGAAATTGTTTATTTAGATTTACGATACTTGTAAAGCTGTTATTGAAGTAAAGCAAGTTTTATTTATAGTCAAATCTAATGCGAAAACGACGTAAATAAATATCTTTGTTGTAACCAGTCATTCGGTGAGTGAGTCGTGATTGGTTTGTGGGTTGGTCAAAAGTCTTTAGATCCTCATTGACATATGTATATTGATAAAAGTCTTCATCTATTTCTTGCTCTGTTCCAAATTCTAATTACGATCGAATTATGGTCGCAGAATTTTTCCTACCATACATGGCTATCAGTCGTCATGTCTTCATTCACTCCTTTTTTCATGTCTTCCATCACGAACTCCATTTACGGCTTTCCCCTGCCTGTCTATCCTTTCAATTTTGTATTTATTACATACGTATGTATTAATTTTGTTTCTCGGAACATCGTCTTATCAGTATCTTTTCTTCACATATAATTTGGTGGGTTTTCCTAGTAGCAATGATAAGTAAATTCTTGCGCACTCAATTCACTGTCTTTATTCATTACTACGACTGAATATGAGTTGAAAAGAATTTTAATAGCGATAAAGAATATTATGTAACAATAATTGTAAATATAATTATAATTCGACGCAATGTTAAAAATAGCCACTGGAACCGGAATGTAAAAAAGTATTGCGTAGTATTTTAAAACATTTAGAGCGAATCATAAGTAACAATTAATTACCTGCTTAATAACTGTAACTAGATAAATATTTTAATGTGATGAAGATTTCTGTTGGGAAATCGTACATAATAAGACTCCTCATAGAATCTAAAGAACGATGTCGTAATGCAGAACTAGGCGCAATATAAGACATTTTAATCTGGGTAATAATGGCCAACTGATGGAGTCAGCTCTTGCCACTGTATTTACTACTTACTGTATTGCTTTGTATGACATGCAATATAAGCAATTAAGTGTCAATGACAAAAAAGTAGATAGGGATAGTAGTATGTTCAAAAGAATCACCGAGGCACATCATACAAATTTTAAAACAACTTTAAAAATTACACTAAAACATTTTTATTTGTAATATTTACTTTTATTACAAAATTAAGAAGTACATGTACAGGAGCCATTAAAAACGGCTAATGTCCTTTTGGTTTTTGAGCAAATCCGGATTAAACGCTTCAGAGCTCTAATTGAACCCTCACGCGGGCTATTGAAATAAATTTCAAAACACACATCGATGAGCGGACTACAACGTGACAAAAATATCAATAAACCATTTTTCAACTATCAAATAGAAGCGTCTATTGTTATTAAGGATTCAATTTAGGAACAATTTTGAATATGAAAAACGAAATTGTATGTCGTTTTATGTACAACAACTGTTTTTTCATTGAAGTATGAAAAATTATTTTCTCTTACACCGAGGTGTTTCCATTTATTTATCTGTTTACTATAGACGGATCGAATACATATATTTGTTAAATATTACCTGGTTACGTTACATGCCGCCGTAATCGCAGAATTAAAATTATTTTACGGTTGTTAAAGTGTTGAAAAATGTGAAGAAAGTTTCGTTTTGAGTTCTTTTTTGTTTTGACCTCAGTTCAGCCTAGGCCAGTCTATACTAGAATATACTTATCCTTAATAAATGTGAAATCCATACTCAGATATGTCAAGTCCATAACAAACTAGCAAACAAGCTTTAATATTGCTTGAAAACATCCACTCAAATATATAACAAAGTGTTCTTTCTTATGGCGCTTGTAGCCGCATAAAATATGAATGAAACCAAATTACAATACTAATTTACAAAGGCCACAGTGATATTCATCCTGAATTATTACCTCACAGCGATTTAAAGAAAATAAGCAAATAATGTAATGCAATGTTGACCCAGAAAGTTCTTTGCGCTTACCCGTTGGGAGCGCGGCCGACGTCTCTTTGTAACACAATTCCTCTCTTTGTATCTATTATTTGATATGAAACGTGATGTCAATTTGTAAGGCTTTTAAGTAATATTAATATCTTTATTATCGTGTATTTGTGTGGACATTTGAGGGTAACTTTGCAATCAATAGTAATAATTATTTTAAGCCTTAACTTATTTAAATCCTAGAATAATCTAACGAAAATGTATCACCCCTCAATATCAGAAAAATAATTAAAAGAACTAATGCGTTTTTTAAAAGTATTCCTAATTATAGAAATGGTCACAGCATTTTATATCGACATCTTATATAAAGAAAATGTTATACAGTTTTAGATCTTCTTTCTTATAAAACGATATAAGATGCTTTGGCTATTTTTATACCTAATTAATATGTATAATTAATCGTGGCTCTGTAGCATTAACGCAAATTTTAACATACATATCACTCACTAGTGATTTACACAACTAATCCCCTATCTACTATTTAAAATCAGTTATTTGCAGAATAAAACTAAAAAGGGTAATAAATAGGTTTACTGTGAAGAAGCGAAAATTATAAAAAGTAAAAAAATCTTGATCTGATTTGGAATAATCACCAAAACTGTTTTAAACGGTAGCGAACATATATTTAATGACGCATCTGCGATGATAACAACCCGTTTATCGGTATTTTGAGAGATAATACAGCACGTGCATAATATAAAAATATATTTACAAAATGTATAGATGAGGCATCGAGATTGCCCCAGTTTGAAATGGGCTCGGCGGCACCAGTACTCATCTTGCAATCGCTGTTGCATTTTATTACTTTTCCATTTCCACTGGGGTTTCAATTTCCTTTCTCATAATTAATAGCCTTTCTACGAGTTGCCTGACGTTTTCTATTGCCGCATCGCAGAAACTTTAACGTTCAATTTACGTGTCATTTACGACCTTATTGCGTCATCGTTAGCGTATTCCTATATTTCTAACGCTGAAATTTTAAGCACTTCAAATTTGTATGTATGTCGGTAAAAAACTGCTGTTCGAAATTTAAATTTCGTGTTTAGAACTAAGAATAGTTTAGATTTTTTTCGACTCTAAGTCTGATTACTTTTTGTTCATTGCACAGGAATTAGTTTCTCAAGAATTTTAATGGCGTTACTTTTTTCCTATAAAAGACAAGGCGCATAAATTCCAGTCAAGCGGAATACACGGCGGAACTTGTGACATTGATTAAAACACCTTATTTTTCGGAAATAATACGTGTCTGGGAGAAACAATGAAAATTTTACGGTTTATTAGAAAATTTATGGGCCGTAAACACATTGTCGTCACTTTACGACTTGTGACGCAAAAAATGCGAAAATTTTTATTCATTTTTTATAGCTTACGTATGGTTATGTCATCGCGAATATCACATATGAAAATTAGCTGAGCTATAATAAAATGAGCGAAATGCGACAGGTATAATTGTTCCTCATTTGAAGTACCGTTTGTACAAGCTATATTTATACCTTAATATTTCTTAGTCAATAGTAGATACTTCAAGTTATATTTCTATATGTATGATTATGTATTATGTTAAAATAAATGATTTATTGTCGGATTGGTTTGTGTCCGGTCTACAAAAGTTAGTATTCAGAAAAGGATTCATCATATTAGGTATACGTTTCCTTATTTATTTCAATAAAAGATGATTTTTCCATTGATTTTCAATAAAAGAATATTTTTTTATACCGTTGAGCCGTTCATTGTTTATACTTTTTGCTAAGTCGGCTCAGAATTCAAACTATTTAAAACTTTATAAAATTATTTTTCCTTGTGTTAGTTTAAGTTCGTAATCTCAAACTATATTAACCAATGAAAACTTTAAAGGCGTATTCGCATTCTACTGAACTGTTTAAAATGGGAGTGTCTTAACTTTATTCACATTTTTCTAAGTCTTATTGTTTAATTTGATATTTGTCACCCTATTTGAAATCAAAGCGATTGTTTTTTTTCAGGTATCTGTAATGGCCGTATACAATCATTGTATAATCAATTTTTGTAATTAGCGTTTGTGATTCAATTAAGCTTAATGGATTGATAAATTGCGGCCGGTGGATGTGTTTCAGGGAAAATCCAGTTATTTGCACGTTTTATAAATGGTTGCGGTGCATTTACGATAGATACGTAAATGAATTTAATACTGCGATCAATCTTGCTGCAAAATATATTTGTTACGTTGATCGAGTTAAAAGTTACGACAAGTCACTATACTAATATGATGGAAATTGTGATGAGCTAAACAATGTCAAAACGTATATTTTTCTTTGTGTGCCCACATTTAATGTTGAATTACTTTTCCTATGAAAAATGACATCGGGAGTTTTCCCCATCATGCACGACATGCATGTTCGGGGTAAACATACGATGTTACCATATTACCGAATACATCAGAACGCGAACATGTTATTATCCCGTAATGGGAGGCAGATGTAATTTTTAACGAACATAATACAACATATCGTTATCAATAATGGCAACAACTTCGCTTAAAATTGAACGGCAAGTTCTTAATGAGGCCAAGAAAATTCGTGCGCGTCGAGTACTAGAACTTAAGGAGCGTGTAAACTTTCATTCGGCGTCATTAAAAGTTTTCAGTTTGAAGATTTGTGCCAACACTAATTAGCTAGACACTTATGAAAAAATTTAACGTCTCGACTGTTAAATGTTCGCCAAATAAACGGGACCAATGGCCAGATGTCTCCTTTGCACGCTGACTTTTTCAATAAATCCTATTTTAACTTTGAACACTCCAGACTGCTTTGGCGCCGGCAAACAGTAAAAATTGTCATTATTGGCGCCATAAAAATCTAGAAATGTCTGAAATTGAAGACATAAAAATTTGTTTCGCGAATCATAACATTATCACCCCGCTTCGAAAGGCGTCAAGGAAACTTTAGCTATTGACGAGGGATGGGTGTCTTTCGTCACTTGATGGTTTTTTTGGACAGTGTGCTGATCATCCGGCATGGTGTTGTTACATTTTCGGGCCTGTATGCAGGCAAAAACAGACTGTAATCAAAAAATAGAGCAGGGAATAGTTAAAATATGCCAATAAAATTGGTAATACATAGCGATATGTTTTTAAACATCGTGTCATTCTTAGTTTTCGATCACGGTCTGTTAACACACTGTATAAAAAAACAGTTATTCATTCAGTTGAGTAGGTTAGATACAGTGGATAGTTATAAATCTTAAAGCAATTTACCCGTGTAAGTCTCCTTTGGTAGGTCACCTTACGCCATTTACACAATTTAAGTCTGAGGACGGAGGGTTGCCAATCTGTCACTACAACAGACATGTTATTTTCTGGATGGATTGCCGTAAGGGTTCAATTATCTATAAATGTTGTATAATATTCGTTGTTTTGGCAAGTTAAATCTCTATCATGTCTTGAATACAAGTCAATTAAAATTGCATCACATATATTGGTAATAAGTGATTACTTTAAACAGTTAGCGAGTCAGTGTTCTTGTCAATTACCTAAAAGAGATATTGAGTATATAAACTTTTATGCTATTCGCAAAGACATAGGATATCATATTTTTTATAATGAGCAAGGTTCATAAAAACTGTTGTTTTCTCTTGTTCATCAATCATCATAAATGCCTCGTCAATTGGTAATATGTAAGGTTGAGTTTTAAACTATCTTAAAACTAGATTCCAAATTTACAATTTACGTACTTGTGTAATTAAAGATTCATCACCATTATTATTGTTTAGTGCGGGTTGGCGGACTGTTTAGTTCTTATAGGTGTGTAGTGTAGCATGCGCATTTAGGTGTGCAAGTTTCCTCACGATTTTTTTCCTTCACCGTAAAGTACATAAGTTATAATTCATTGTGAATACACACATAACTTCGAAAAGTCGGAGGAGTTGGCCTGGAGTTTAAAACCTCGATCGACGTTCGACGAACGACGATCTACTTTAGATTACTCCTGAAATAATTACTGAATAGCCATTGAACGAAGTAGTATTCCGCGACGTTCCGCTAAATTCTTGCTCGAGTTCCAAAGCCCTTATGTCAAATTTAATTGCAGTTAAGTGTAATTAAAAGTTGGGGTAAGTCAGTAAGAGATAGGAAGCTAGTAAAGCGGTGCGGCAGTCACGATTGTCTCATAATTTGCGACGCGGCTGCACGCGGTACTGAGTACGACGTAATGCAAAAAGTTTAATTGTACCGCCCCTTGATGCAACGTGTGCTCGGGATGTGACGTGAATTAATAAGTGGCTTTAAAAATATAATTGGGCTATATTCGCACTGGGGTTTGTCAAAAGAATAATTTTATTTCCTTTTATACATTTCCCTGCAATATGCGAGACCGTAACATTATTTCGTACGACGTACAATGTTTTGGTATTATAACATCATCGTGGGGTTTGAATACATTTTCAGACTTCGGGCTGCCACTGGGATTTAATAGGTAAAAACCTAATAACGCGTTATTAGTGTCAAAAATCAAAAACGGGATCAATAGCACGGCACATACATATGTGCTTATGCACCGTTGTAGCATAAAATTATTGCCATTTCTCCATCTAAATGATTGAGAACCTTTTAAGCCTGTCAGTATTATTTGGCTTTAATATGATTTATAATAAACGGTTCTGGTAATACAACAATAAAATTCCCAAAATGGAATAATATACTTAATCAAAATGAAACGTGTTTATCATTTCATAACAACGGAAATAAGAAGAGCAATGGGGAAAATATTTGATGATTGATTATGATGGATGCGAGCGTTTACCAAAAACATGGTTCGAGATACACAAGATATAAATAAATAAATATAGTACAATTATACAAATGATATTACGTCCAAGATAATTGTCTACGATCTTTATTAAAAAAAAACAATTTATTATACAAAAAAGGATAAGTACAGATGATTAAAATATAAATCACTATTCTAAAAATAAATAACTAACAATACATGCGTAGAAAATTGATGGATTATAAATTACAGTGCACATCTGTTACATAATTAAACCCTGTCTCCTGTACTGCGATAGTTCTTGTATCCTGTATATATTCAGCTTTGAAAGATGCTTTTTGATTTCCTATTGTTTTTGCTTCATCGCGTTAATTAAATCAAATGACTTAGATGAGAAAACAGTTCTTATCTTACGAACTCTATGAAGTTAATCTTAGTGCACAAAGAATGTTTGACATCCTATTCCAGATATTCTTATTCAAGAGAATAATTAACCAGATCGATCAACAAGGAAACTTCTTGGAATCTCTCAGTCAGTCAGTCAGTCAATTATATAACCATATACTGTTAACTTTGTATCTAGTATCGGCTAGATTTGCTGTATAGGTCGTTAGCGAGTGCAAATGGAGCAATACCAAAATGCCACAAGAAAACAATTTAGCGACGCGAGGGGAGAGCGGGGCGCGGGCGGCCTATGTCCGAGGTGCAAAAACACCCTGTGAAAGGGACAGCTGACCCTGCAAGCAGAGGGCGTACTAAGGCGGCACCAACGATTTATCCTTTATTGATTGATGCAGCAGTGATGGTGTGATGGCAATTTAAAAACTCTACAGGATATATTATCCTGTAGAGTCTGAATAACATTGCTGATGGTGTTGTATTAGCAGTGATTTGCAATTTAAAATATTCTAAGCTAGTTTGCAGTTGTGATAAGCTGGTTTGTATATGAACAGGGAAGGAGAATCTAATTCATAACATTACATCACGATTTTATTTTACCTAACAGGATGTAATTTTATGATTTACCACATGTACATCACCTACATATAGGCAAGAATCGATTGAAATTTTCTATAGTTTGCCAGCCCCTGATTTTCCTTCACTTTAGCTCCTTGTTCCTTTAAAAAAGGCGTGAAGAAGTATTGGCAGGCTAGCCTTATTGTGTCAAGCGACGAGGGATAGTTCTTACCAGCTACTTGATTCTTTGTCTAGGTCGCAGTTTATAAGCTTAATACCAGGATTTGCGTCCTCTAGACACCTTTCCCTTTTAAAAGGATTTTATGATCACTTAAAATATACATAAAGTAGATCTTAATAATTGCGTTACTTTTTATGTTTCTGTACATTTCATTTGATTTTAACTATCATGATGTAACGAAACGCTTAATAGATCAAAAATATTTACCCAAAGTTTTGGATGTAAACTAATTGGTTCAATAGGCGTTAATAGCTTATACCTTACAGTTTCAATAGAGTTTATGGTCCTTAATTACGGTATCGAAATTGCTTTCGAAATCAAAAGGGACCCAAACTTGCCGACGTTTATGTCAAGTATAATTTGATTAACTATTTACAAATTTCTGATGACAGATGGCATTTGCGTGTACAAGGTGCTGCGTTTTACAACATAGCATTTGTAACAAATAAATTAAATGTTAAAACGATGATGTTAAACGTATTGCTGTTTTTAGGATTTATTTGAAATATTACAAAAGAAAAAACAGAAATGAAATGTATTTTAGATATATTAATATGATATGAAATATAATATGTTGCGATCACAAAAGAATAATGAGTTGGAAAACATGCTACAAAATATGCAGAAAGAATTACATACATATAATCTAGAATTACTAAGACAAATGCGTTAATGTTTTAATAAAATATGTTTTTAATTCAGTAGCTGGTGAGTTGTACTTCGTAAGGGCCGGATTACGGTTAATTTATTGGACCCTCGCGTGTCGTTGTGAGCATCCAATATTAGCAATGTCGCGAGTCTGAGTCTGGCCCCAAACGACGGGGATTAATGGCTAAAGCAATTAAAGTAGTAAACAGCAGGTGCAGTGAGACGTTCTCGCGGTGGCGCCCCCTGGAACAAACAAAATAGTGTGGGAAACCAACCTCACTTGCTCACACTCTCAATGATAACACACACGATGCATCCCATTAGCAAACATGCTAATTTTGTATTGAAAACAAAAGACTAGCGATCGATGTTGATTGAAGTGTGCTCTATCTCGGGATTGGAAGGTGTTCTCATTATACCGAACTTCTTTTGAGGTAAATAACATTCGTTTACTTAATGGACTAGGCTACCTTTTCTATTAAGGAGCCAGCAACTGCTTAAGCCATTTCTATTTCTAAGGTTACTAATTGACTAGAGCTCAGTTAATTAAGTACCTGAAACAAAACAAATTATGGACAAACAGTTCTATTGCTCACCTCGGGGCTGCTAAAAATTATAAAAATTCTGCTGGATTCTAACCCTGGTATCCATTTATGTCGTAGTGTTTGTTATGAGTAGATACACTTCATTTACCACTACATTTCTTGTACAAAGCTCTGACGATTTTTTATAGATATTTTTCTCATTTCCTTCTATTCATTACATTCTGTTCAAGCTACTTCAGATAATAATGGAGACAATGGAGTAATATAAACGGATTATGCTTATAATACTTGGACGTTAAGCACGCGCTTATGCTGTAAAATGTCGTCTTAACAATCAGAGTTATTCATATCTGGAATTAAGTTATGTATATTAACTTAGCAAAGCTTCGTTGCACTACCGCATACATAATTTAGTTAGCTTATTTGGTTGCTTTATATTATTTCAGTGGGTTTTTTAGTTGATCTTTGACCCAATAGTTATTTTTATTGAACCACACTATATACTTTAAATCACCTAATAATCATTCAAATTATAATTTTGTTTTTTAATAATTTCCTTTGTCATGATCCTATTCTATATTTTAACGAACTTTTTATGCTAGTGCCTTTTGGATGTAGATGGTCGTGATGGTTTATTTCTCACCGACAGGTTATTTGCTTGCCAGTGAAGCCATTCCCAAGAGATAAACGTGGCAAACAAGTCTAAACAATCCTTCTGCGTGTGTTCACCGATATACAGTCAAATCTGTGTATTTAGATTTCCTTGTTTGAGTCTATGATGA
This sequence comes from Cephonodes hylas, assembly GCA_030295005.1. Lineage (NCBI taxonomy): Eukaryota > Metazoa > Arthropoda > Insecta > Lepidoptera > Sphingidae > Cephonodes > Cephonodes hylas. The sequence goes on along the minus strand of AP025374.1, from coordinate 6,380,312 downwards.
GGATTCATGGATTCGTCTATTGTCATAGATAACCGACAAAGTTACGAAAGAATGCACAAAAAAAACGATGGGTGTCATTATTTTGTTAAATGGCCATAGATAAAAGCTTTTGTTAATTGGTATTGCTTTAATAGTCGGCTTTATATATAAAAGAAATCATTGTCGTCAATGACACAATTTTAGCCCTACAATTATCATATGCACTTTTTAGCACATATATTCGGTGAAATGAATAATAAATTAATGAATTTTATTTTAGCTTTAGGCAGCGCACGTTAGCTTTGCTTTATTTCAGTCAATATACAGTTTGTCGTAATTTTATTAATAATACAATTAACGCAATCAAATCTGCTTAAGCGTGACATTAGCGACGACCGTGTGTCCATCCCATAAGAAAGTAAATGTAAACGGAACAAGTCGGGGTAATTCCGCAGGGTTTTCGAACTATACACACAGCGGGGTGTAATGCGATAGTGTTTGTTCAAGGAAATAATCTCTTAAAGTAAACAAGCGTTGCACTTTATTTGAACCGATGTTTACGTACACCGACTGCATTTACTGCACGCTCGGCACGCTCGTTTTTAAATTAATCTTTAAGGAGACGCTTTATACTCATTTGCACTACAACTAAATTCGTTTTATCTTCCCATTCAGCCAACTTTAATGTGTTTTTGTTTTATTGTTATGAAACTTTGGCGCTTACTTTGCGGGACTGTATGTTTGCACCACTGCTTATGGCTAAGTTCATCTAACTTTATGAATTCCAAATATAAAGAACATAGTCACTGAGCTTGATGTCAGCTTTTACGCGATATAGTTTAGTGTGTTTCATAGTTCAATGCCAATTCATTTATGTTTTGCTTAAGTTAGTATGCAAAATTATCACGTAATTAAAAAAAAATACACGAACTTTATCAAATATTTCTATCAGCAATTAATTGATAAAGGTCATTCACACTAACTTGAATAATAAAATTGATGTTAAATATTCATTGAGATGTTTCTCGTCTGCTGCGTTTGACTTTGTCTTAAAAGTGTCTTTAATTACCAAGGTATTTATTTTCATAAACTGAGTTTTTGTAATGCAAATGCATTGAAAAAGCATACTAGATTTTACTTTAGTCTTTGTATCAATATTGTAAACTATTGCTTAATTGGAAAAGAGCAACACTAGAGTTTCATGCTAGTTCTTATCTAGTGATAACTGCCTTCCGAACAGGTAAATTTTTTAAATGACTGAATCTAAGTGATGTATTTGATATTTTATAGACTAAATAAATAGTATTATTTTATTTCGTTTAAATAAAGGGAAATTTTTCAAGTTCTCATAATTTATCAATGTACTTGAGGCAACATCAAAAAATTGAAATGAAAGAAAAATGTTAAAATTTCCTTTACATTAACGGTCTTTATTTAACTCTAGATATTTAATTTCTTATTATAGGTCAATAATGTACCTCCAATTATATGTCCGATAAAATAAGGAAGCAATAACGTGATGAGGCAGGGAGCATGGTCGCACGTAAGTCGGGCGGGCGTGTTAATTTCCCTGTTATCCGGAATTACGGCGGGCCTCCGGATATATGCTGGAGATCGTTACCACACCGTACCTGCAGGCTACATTTATAACGCTCACAATAAAAACCTATTGTGTTATAAGTCCTCGCAAATAAGCCATACTTTTTTTTTCTCATTAGAGTTCCGTATTACATGTACAAGGCAATTTCAAATATGTATAATTACGTTACGTATTTTTTCAAGAGTTTAGCACTTTAAAATTATTTGTTAGGACTAGCTCGTGGTCCCCGGTTCGAATCCCGGGTCGGGCAAGGTGTTATTGGGTTTTTCCATTAGGAAATTCTCAGTAGCAGCACGGAGTCTGGAAATGTGTATGTATGATAGGAATCGTGAATCTTGAGATGGTTTAGTATTGTGATTAAGTTGAAAGGTTCTTTAAAATACTATAACTTGGGTAAATGGTGTGTAGAATAATGTCTGTGTAGAATTGATGGCAGTAAAGAGTTGTATTTTTATGGGAAAGGATGCAAACGAGCAAGTGAGCCACCTGATGTTAAGTGGTCAACACCGCTCATGAGCACTCACAATACCAGACGAATCATCGGCGAGTTGCCAGCCTTTGAGGAAAATGTAACTCTTTTCTTTTATTGTTTGCAATGCAGAACAAGAAAAAGAATATTTATTTTTACTCTGAAATAATTATTTTAGTTTATTATACTGTAGTATAATCTTAAACGCACGTTTTGCCACGTTTCATATAAATGTGCAAAAAGTCTGTGATTGTACCTTGATTCTGGCACTCGTCTTTTTAATTTAGACGCTCACAGAATATCTATGAGAAGTGAGCTTTTGTGACCGACTTTTGAATGCTGGGGACATTCGTTCGCAGAGTGGATGACGTAATAGGTAGACCGCTTTGTTGTTTGCTGAATTTGTGACCTATTTTATAATGCTATACATGTGTAGTAAAGAAAAAAAAATAGAAATACATCGGAACACTATTACCATATTTTTTATTTTAAAACATTTTTTGAAATTCTATATTTAAATATTTCTAATAAGAGGTGGATGCCAAATTTCCGGTTCGGAGTAGTCAGAAATAACGTGGAATATATCTTGAAAATCATATTTCATGTCTGTCATACTAAGAGTTTAATAAATTGGTAATAGTACTGACAATTTAAAATTAAATACCCCTTGTTACATGAGCAAGACTCACACTTAGCCGCCTTTCATATCACATGGGAATAACAGCGAAAATGTATTGCTTGTTTTGTTTCTGAACATGTGTTGCTCACAGCAGGAATTTGCTTTTTATAGTCCTTTATGACTGCGTTAGTTTACACTTTGCAGCAACTTGTCCTTTATTGCGTTATAAGTGTCTTGCAGTTGTTACTGGCTTGTACTACATTTTAATAAGGAATATAGACAGCTGCAATACTACTTTTGTATTCAGAAAAATACTTGGGAAGTCTTCTTATATTTGTTTTCGGTCTGCACTTTTACCTTAAATCAGAAGATAGATTATATTAAGCCGCTTTCATTTGGTAATTTAATTTGGATTAATTTGATATCCTTCTGCGTTGGTTCACTAAATCTAAAAATGTGTCGAAAAGTAGGGTGAGTGTCTACTTGTATGTGCCTTTTCAGTAAGTATATATTTAGCACACACTGCCCTTGTATGAGGCATAAGACCTTTTTGCCAGCCCATATAAAGCGCAATAAAAGAAGATTTGCTTAAGAAGGCTCAGTGTGTCACGCGTCAGTTCGAGCCAAGCGTCAGCACGTTCAAAAGAAATGATCACTAAACGGTATTATTGCCTCGTCATAAAAACGTCACATAGCTTGAAGTTAATTTTTCCTGCGGTGAGGCACGTACCGGGATTTATGTGGAGTCCGTGTCGGTACACAGGCCCAGCAATAAACCGGCCCGTTGACCGTCGTTACGTGTTAACTTTGAAGCGACAATCTGTACAAATGCTGATATTTTAGCCGCCTTTTATGGCACATTTGTTTAGTTACATAATAAAATAACCGTTTAAAATGCTTTTTAGAGCAAATGGAATATTCCAAATTTATAAAGGTCTACCGGCTAAATACACAGGGTTACGTAGGTGCTTTTCAGTACCAAAAATACTTTGGGGCGAACCACACAAATATTTGTCATTGTGTGAATCTAACTGCGGCCTCTCGTTTTTAACCTAAAACTTCTGTCTGACCTTTTGCGTAACGGATGTTGGTTTTCTTAATTGAGTTTAATACTAATAAATGATTCACATATTTATTATTAGTATTCAAGACGATGACAAACCTCCATTCAATCTTTGTAATTACTGTTTTACTTATTTAAGTAACAATAAGAGAAAGAGCCTGCCACATGGTAAAATTTTGTAAGATTTCACCACGACCGTAACAAAGCAAATCGTGATTTTAAATTATATGTATGTTTTAAGAATACTTAGCCCGAGTAGTTGTTATTGTTGATTAGTTAAAACGATAATCTCAGTAGCTACTGATGCAAAATTGAAAAAATATTTTTGTGTTGAATATTCCATTTATCGATGAACGACAATAGGGTTTATATCACCAAGGTACGAGCCATTGAAACGGAGCAGCAATTATATTGTAACAAAATGGAAGATAAAATATATCTTTTGAGGTCTAAAGTTTTGCATACGGACTTTCAGGCAACAACTAGTAAGATATATTTGTCTTTATAATTCATTATATTTTTTTTATTTAGCATTTGTATGAATTATGGATGAATGACGGCTCCAGTGAATTAAAAGTTTTCGTACAATACCAATTAAGTTCTAAACTTAGAAATGCGTTCTTTATGCGACTAGCTCCATTAAACACTAACATAATAATTTAAAGTCTATTCGCAACCGTAGAAAATGCTCTTATCAGTGCACATTGCAGAAATTATAACTCTATTATCTCCACCGAGCGGGAGCAATGTGTAGCAAGACGAATGGCTTCCACATATCTTCTGAACAATTTAAACGAGGGGAAAATATATCTCGTGTGGTGGAGTGGTCCGTTTGTAATGAAGTTAGACAGTTATGCCCTGAAGGAACGCTCCCTTTTATGGGCCACGCGTTTACTGCCACTAAACTTGACTCCCACTTAACGGATACTAAACGGTACAAACCGGGCGCGCTTCGATACGTGCACTCGGAAATAATGTTGGAAGTATTCAAAACAATAATATTGGGTGCGAAACTTTTGCATTAAATTGTTACGCTGTGTCTCCGCGTAACAACTTTCCGAAACTTCATACATTTTGTTTCTAGTTTCTGTCTTACGCGGACTTTGCTAATGTTGTTTCGGCTACGGGTTTCCGTACTTGAAATTCATGTTTCGGAATACGAATATGGTTGAACGAATTGGCCTCGGAGTTAATAAAAGTTAGGCTGCTGCACTAAAAGGTTGCAGCATTGATCCGCGGAAATCTATAGTGCTGCAAATACAGTATTCCGACTTAATGTGACTCGTAATCTCAACAACGACTCCCATTTTAAATTGCCATATCTTCTGTATCATTCTACGAACAATCATCCTTATTGAAGTCGACTCGGTCTTAAATGTATACAAAATTATACCTATTAAATAAACACTATTCACTGTTATTTACATAACATATTTTTTGCTGTGATTAAGCCCGCATAGCCTCGTAATCGTGTTCTCAAATCATCAACATTTTTTGTAAAAAATATTGATTTTGGTTAGTAAAGACTTCGGGCTCGGCAAAATTAAACACGGAATAATCATATCTAGATGGAACTCTGCGTGACGCAGTATTGTTTGTGACTAACTTAACGAAAAGTCTGTTTCCATAAGTACTTTATATTTATAGCTATATAGTTTTTGTTCCAAAAACATGTTTCTTGTTTTACCAAAAATGTTACGAACGGAGCGGAGATAGATAGCAATCTAACATTAATTTGAATGCAAGACAGTCGTATCTAGTAGATCGACCTAGTTGTGACACGAAATTCAAATTATATAAGTAGTAAAAATGAATAATATTCTTTACGCCATTAGGTTTAGACACTGTTCGATAGAATTAAGGCATTACTTATAATAAGTGGCCTTTGAATGTTAAATACCACGATGTTTTTGTCTCATAAAGGTGCGTTTTTGAAACCCCCTCTTACTTATAAGGTAGAACTGTGTCCCGTAGTGGGACTTACATACATATATGGGCTGACGATGATGAAACAATAAAATACAATATGATAAAATAAGAAAATTTCTATATCGTAGATTTTTCTTTGCATACAAAGGAGGTCGTACGTGGAAATTATCATTTTATTAAACTCTTATGTATGAATTCTAAAACCTTATGCCTATTTATAAAAAGTATAAAAATTTAAGCATTTATTAATAAAAACGCTTTTGTCGTAGGTACATTTCCAGATACTGTCCTGCGATTAAAATCATATATTTTTCTAATGCGACAGTTCTTTGTACTGCTAAACAAATTCTATAAGATTATTACAATTACTATATGATGTTTATTATAATATTGCCTTACCTCTTGGTCGTAAACGCTTGTTCGAGTACTCTCGTACTGAACGGTTCCTTGCCCGGTTGCAGTCTCTTGGGATGCAGTGTCGGACTTCACACGATGGATCCTGGATATACGATCCTAAAATATCGTCGTGCGAACTTGTTCATCTAGAACTATTCATAGGAATATTGCTGTGTTCTTGTAGGAAGTGGTTTTTTTTCTAGGCGTGTATTTATATATTTTATCCAGAATTTGTAAGAAGATTATCTGAATTTACATATTTTGGGAGTGTCTAACTACATTTAATTTAGTAAGAACCTGCTTATTTGAATATGGCGTTGCCATTTTGTAGTGTCATTTTAAAATCTCCCCATTTCTTTTGTTGAATGATCTGTAGTTATTTGGCGAAAGAACTTAATGAAAATTTTAGTAAGTAAGGCAAATGACAACATGAGGTCTTACAAAATAATACAGATTCCCGTTATTAGTACGAAGTACGAACGTAATTGCACCCGTTTCTATCGAATCATGTTATAATTAGAGTTCCCATTAAATGCTTCCACATTCCTATAACAGTTTGAGATTTAATTAAAAGTGTATATAAAAATAAGGAAGCATTTACTAATGAGATACCAATTAGCCCGATACAAAATAAAAGTAACTAGCAATTAGCCGTAGTATCGAGAAATGTTCAGATGCTGAAGTAACGAACGTGGTTCCAGTGAATGTTAGTGTTTTTGCCTTTATTTCAGTTCTAAATTCAATACGAAAGGGGTAAAACAAAATCAGAAGTCGAGAGTTGCCAATTGGCGAGTGTTTGTCGTATTGGTGCGGAGTATGTGCGCTCGGCCGCCGTGATCCGCACTCCAATGCATCGAAAGAGATGCACAATGCATACAAAGTGAACTGCAGATCCAGTCACCCGTGATTTTTCCTTCCTCCGGTATATCCTGCCTTCGGATTGTTACGCCAACAGAACGGATGTGACAAAGACTGATTCATTCGAACATTTGAATAAACGTAAACGTGATTCAATTCCATTTTTGTTGTACTTTATTTCTGAGCGTGAATTTGCGCTTTTTCATGTTTCGCTTCGTAGCGATTTAAGAAAAACCTATAATTTGGCTCGTCGGTAAACTAAGGGTAACTTGGCCCGGATAACTACGGTGCTCTAAGATTAAACTTTTCTTCGACGGTTCACTTAGCACGGATAAGGCTAGTTTCAGTTAAAATGCTTTCGCTAAGTTCAGAGTAAAAACGCATAGTTCATTTTTAGCTTAAATCGAAAATCCACCAGTCGAAAGTTTTGATAAAATTTATACTCAGAAAATTGATGTCACCGTTTACTTTAACTTAATAATTTACCTTACTTTAACTTAAAACCCTACCACAAAAATATTGTGGGTTTTGAATTAAAACACGATTTTAATTCCAGTTACTCCCTGTTTCTAACGTTAGATACTCATACAAATACTAAGCAGCTTAACAAACATAATATGAAATCTCGTACAACAATAAAGGTTGTCTCCTTTTACTTATGCATAAATGCGAACGTTCCAAGAATACATCTTGTTTACAGCCAAGATAGTATTGTAAAATATTCAGGCACACGGTATGAATCGCACGATTTAACGTTGAAAAACAAATTATTTTCATATTTTGCAACGTTGTGCCCGCTTGAAGCGTCTGCATTTGATATTCCGTTTATGCCATTTACGGATGAAATAAATTAGTTTATGGATTGGCCCACTTTCGACGTTTTCTTCATCTCTAGATTGATATTGGATTTTATTCCTCACCAGGTCCATTTAGATTTCCATTTCCCATTGTAATTAAATAGCGAAGTTTGTTGGAGTAGCCGAGAGCACAATCTCGAGACTTCCTTTACTATATTTTTACTTGAGCCGGTGAAATTAAATCAAGATTAAATAAGATTATATCCAACAACTTAAAGCTTTCTACTGGCTTAATTACCTCCTTAATTACTGATGTTTAGTTAAGTTTCCTTATTAACGTTAGTGAGTGCAATATTACAGTTGGTTAAATTATTTGCTTTGTCGAGCTAGAGTTGTAGGGTTGAATATAAAGTATCTCTATTTAAATTATTATTATAAACGAACTGTTGTATCCGAAATGATTACTAATTACTATCACCAAAATATCGTTTTACTTTTATCTATATTAAATAATATTCCTGATGTTTTCCTCAATGGCCAAGCTTGGAGGTCTTATAACCGACGTGTATGTGCGAGGAGATGTATGGATGTCGAAGAAGCAAAAGAGGTGTGTCAGGATCGTAGCTTGTGGCACTCAATAGCCTCAGCTCACCCTTGTGGGACTGACACGTTTTTGTGCTGGTATGTGTGCAAGTATGTAAATAATATTCTTACATTATAATTTACATCATTCTCTATATTGTCCTTCAATCAGATCATAAAGAAGTAGCTCAGCAGATCGACATGAATTCATCAACAAATAGGAAATCGTTTTTTTTTGTCAATTGGTGTTCTACTTAGACGGTGATATGCTTACCATCGCCTACGTATATCAGTGTAGAATAAAATCTTTCGTTTGTGGTATGTTATGATAATTTATTTATTTATTTTATCAATCACTAAAACTCTACTAGATACCATATCCATCAAGCACGCAGCAACATTTTTAAATAATTAATTAATCTTATTCACGTTGCAGTAAAATACTTATCGTTTAATTTAATATGTTACTTTAGTAAAATAAAATTTCCAGCAATCGGCGCAAAATGAATATGCTGGTAGATTGCGGAAATAAGTAAACCCTTTTTACTTATATTTCAGTTTTATTTACATTTATTTGTTGAAATAAAACCAGCTATAAATGTACACGGAACTTTATCTGACTTGTTCCCGAGAGATGTTAAGGAAAGAATAAATGTTGAGGGAAATATGAAAGCAATAAAAGACAAAAGTTGCAATAAAATGCTACTTGAGAAATTACTGAAGTCAGCTGTGAAAACCAAGGCTGTTGTGCGGGATGGTTTAATTATTACAAGCTTTTATTTAACTTCACTTTTGTATGTATGTATGTATGTATGTATGTTTGTATGTTTACAAATCTTGCAATGAAGATTTGAACCACTTCCAATAGACCGATTGTGCTGAAACTGGGTATACCTACGTAACTTGCATGACAATACAATAATATGGTACCATGGAGCTGGTCTGATGATGAGGTTGGAAGATGACCATAGAAACATCGGTTCTTGTGGACCGATTGAACTGAAATTTGGTATGTCTTTGTAACTTCGACAACAATACACAAATATGGTATCATGGTGCTGATCTGACGAAGAGTTGGAAGATGCCCATAGGAACTTCGATTTTTGTGGTCCAATTGAGCTGAAATTTGGTATGTCTTCGTAGCTTCGGTAACAATACAAAAATGTGATATTATGGAGCTGATCTGATGAGGAGTTGGAGGATGGCCATAGGAACTCCGATTCCTATGGTTGAATTGAGCTGAAATTTTGTATCTCTTCGTAACTTCGGTAACAATACAAAAATATGGTATCATGGAGCTAATCTATTGAGGAGTTGGAAGAAGCCCACAGGAACTCCGATTCCTTTGAACCGATTGTGCTGAAATTTGGTATACCTATGTAATTTCGGTGACAATATAATAACAAGGTATCATAGAGCTGATCTGACGAAGAGTTGGAAGATGCCCATAGGAACTCCGATTCTTGTGGTCCAATTGAACTGAAATTTGGTGTGTCTTCGTAACTTCGGTAACAATACAAAGATATGGTATCATGAAGGTGATCTAATGAAGAGTTGGAAGAACCCCATAGGAACTCCGATTCCTGTTTACCAATTAAGCTAAAATTTGGTATGCCTTTGTATTTTCAGTGACAACATAATAACAAGGTATCGTTGATCTGTGTCATGAGAAGTTGGAAGGTGCCCATAGGAACACTAGTTTCCATGGACCGATTGAGTTGAATTTCGGTATGACTACGAAATGGAAAGACTTAGAAATATTTCCAACTAAAAAGTTAAAAATAAATTAACAGTGAAAAACATATTTTAAAATCAAGCTTTTATTATGCACGAAAAATTAAAAAAATAAACTAAGAAAACATTCATAAAATTCGTAGTTTTTTAAACTTTACAAGTAACAATTTACAAAAGTGTTCGGTTTATCAGTAGAAGTATGATACATAAAAATATATTATCTATAACTAGTATATTAATATTCTTAAGGGATTTAAAAGCTTGTCGCGTAATTTCGTTAATGTAAAGACCTCGGCCGCGACGAGCTTTTAGATCACTTAAGAATATTAATATACTAGTTATAGATAATATATGTTTATGTATCATACTTCTACTGATAAACCGAACACTTTTGTAAATTGTTACTTGTAAAGTTTAAAAAACTACGAATTTTATGAATGTTTTCTTAGTTTATTTTTTTAATTTTTCGTGCATAATAATATCAGTAAATACTCCTATACAAACAGATATTTATAGCAACGTGTTGACATGTACTAGAGACAATGAAGAAATGGAATATTTCTTTGATGTGTAAGCAAAACTGTTGATGGTCTTTAGGACAGCTAAGGAATTGCCAGTGTTTAGGTACTGTTGAATTTCAATCATGTGAAGCATAACCTCGTGCGGATTGAAATTTTGGTTACATACTATACATAGTATTCATCGGATTGAAATATTAATGGAAGACTGTTTAAATAAAAAGGATTGTTACAAATCCTATGTTATAAAGTACATGTGACCTCGAGTTTCGAATATCGAATCACACGTATGAAAAACCGTTTCCCTTAGGAAATAATAAGTTATAGGTCACAGGCCCCTATAAGTTAGACTAAAAAGGCAGAATATAAAACACGCTCTAAAATATGGAGGCGTACGAGTACATATAATCTTTTTTAAGACATAATAAAAATACTTGGCGTGAGTTACTTACGGTTTATAATTTAAAACAATTACTTTCAACGGTTTGATCGTTAATAGCGGATATATCAGACCTTTAGCGTTTCGGAGAACGTGAAGGGTTCGACCGGTTACCGGTCGGCAAGAGACAAGCCCAGTCGAACGCCCTTTGAGAACTTTAATACATTGGACTACTTGATAATTACTTTATTTGATACCAAATGAAGTAATGTTTTGTGAACTACAGCCCATTGTGGTTAAAAAAGTCATGCGAGAATTTTTATACATAATTCTTTGCCGATTTTACACAGCTATAAGGTCAAATTGGTTAGGTTCTTATTACTTCACAAATTTAGCGATAGAAGTCTTTTATCATCATTTGATTGGTATTTGTGTAGACTATGTATTTCTGTGGTCTAGCGGTACAATTATGTGCCGTGCACTCTAGAGGTCCCGAATTCCTTTGTTTGTATGGGTAGGGTTATTGAATTTTTCTATTAAGAAATTTTAGTAGCATTGAATGCAGCATCGGGAGATGACAACAAAGTTGGCAAAACGTAGATTTAGACATTCGTCCCTGCCTACCCTTCGGGGATATTAGCATGAGTATTTAAGCACATATGCGTAGAAAATCATTTGTGTGATTGTTTAATAGCTCATTAAAAGTGGATAATTTAATTAATTAAGTAATGGTTTTCGGTGATGTTGCACTCATTGCATCGATATTAACAATATTACGGGTACGTCATTCACTTTACAAATTACGTTTGATATTACGTATGAAACTATAAATTTTAGTCTTTTTGATTAAATCTTTATCGACTGCAGACTGTTGTACACGGGTTTCTCTATTGAATAGTGATAGAATTTTGAATTTATTAGTATTTGAGTAGGCACATGTTCAGAAGTGGGACGAATAAGCTGATTGTGACAGTTTAGTCTAATGTACTGGGTTTACACACAAAAATATTTTATAGGATATTCTTAGGTGGATAAACGTATGAGCGCTTACGAGGACAGTTAAAAAGTGGTGATGGACAACGTTTTGTTGAACATGAGAAGTCCATGATATTAAAATAACTTGGTAAATTAAATTACATTTTCAGGTGGAATGTGTGGGAGGACATATTTATCTCTCTAGTGTTGAGTTTTGTTGAATCGATTTATAGATAAAGATTTAATAAAAATCCTCACAATGAGCATGATGTAATATTATACGAAACACATTATCACGAGAGTTCAACTCGCACTTTTCCAGTTTTTTTTTAAGAACTGTTTTATTTTTTAGGTTTTAAAGTCATCGCCAGTTACAATATAAATATCAACAAAGCCGTATTAGTGTATGATGATTTATATGGACGTCTAAATTTCTATGACAGGTTATTACTAATATCTTGGGTCTAAAATTGTTCAAAGAAGTTTTTTTTTTGAAAACTAAACAGTAATTGTAATCCGGGAAAAAAAATGCCATTTATACCAGCTTTTGAAAAAAATAGTTCGTGGGTTCAATCTCCACCCAGAGAAAAATGTTTGTGTGATCTCATGAAGTCGTCACTATACTAAATATATAGTCTAGATTTGGGCTTCCCAAACTGTGCGTCGCGACGCCCTGAGGCGTCGCGGCTACATCCTGGGGGCGTCGCGAGGCGATCGGCAAACATTCGCTGTCCGTATTTTTCTGATAACCTCATATTACGCTGACTACTGCTGTTTTTATTTCCAGTAAAGTAGGTAGTTTTGATGATGGGGGGGGGGGGGGTGCGTCGCAAGAAAAATAACAATTCTATAGGGCGTCATAGTGTAAATAAGTTTGGGAAGCCCTGGTCTAGATGTTATGCGGTAAATATGACTGTTTAAAGTGCAAACCTCTGACAATAATTATAGTGTAAAGCTAGATTGCATTGTGTCGTAGAATAATTAATTAGTTTTATTACATTTCATTGCTTACGAATTACTAATGACGCAACTTTTAGTACGTAAACAATGCGGTAGACACAACGGTTGCCTACCTTTACTGAATATAAAGGAGATGAACAAATGAAGAATTGGTTTGAAAAACTTATTTCCAGATATTTTTACATGAATTTTATATTTACTAAAGCCCCCTACACACATGAGACGTCAAGATTTGATATACTCTAAGGGTTATCCATTGTGTAGTTAAAATTATAGATAGATTTGTTATACCTATAAATGAGTGTAAACTATATGCAATTTGGTTACGATTTATCAGACTGTTGTAATTTTTTTTATTCATGATGATTTATTAAACCCAACAAATTGTGATTCAAAAGAGTGTGGTCATAGAGTACTAACATAAAAAAATATCTTTTTTTAACTCAAGTTCGTATTTTATCCAATACTCACACAACAAAGTATCAACACTACTCAAGATGACAGGCACGAAGATATTGCATTTCATGCGGTGTGTCCGATGTCCGTAGTTCACCACACATTCAAGGACGAAAACTTACCTAAGAGGACGTGGTTAATGACATTATACACACGATCGGGTGTCACTTGCGCACTTGCTAATATGGTTGTTAATATTCCACCTTATATTTCTAGCTCGATGACTGACGAAACTGCACCAGTCACTTGCAAATAATTTCACTCATATTCCAAAATAAATCTACAAAGGTCACATACCAATGTGCAAACTCGTTAAAAACGCTCGCATGTCTAGCGAATGGAAGCCAATTGTAAGCACATTACTTTACATCCAACAATGTCGTGATTCGAGACATTGTGACCGTGTCCGATGTGGTCAATTTTGCAAATTGATCATGCTGTGTGTCAGTCGATGAAATACCAATGAAATTGTTTCTAGAGACACGATTGCAACATAAGCTTCATTGTTGTTGTGTGAGATGTAAAACAATGAAATTATTAATGCAACGCAAACTATTGTTAAAACAATGTTCAGTAGGTAATCATGTTATGCGTCTGTTTTATTTTCTTTTTTCGTGTGTTTGAAAGGGTAACTATTAATCGATAATCGTAACATTAGACGTGATCTGTTTAAACTGTATATTGACATAAATATTGTATTTCTGAGTTCATTCAGGCGAAAAATAGAAACGTATTTATTAGACATGTAATGTTAAACCGTTGATCCGAGTTAATACAGCGTTAAAATACAACAAAAACGTTTCAATTAGGCATTAGAGCCGCGAATAAAGTTCTGATCACACGCATTGATAATTGTGTTTTGTAAGTTTTATTGCAATGCTTGGCTGACCCAATAATAGCACTGGTAAATGGAAAGCAAGGCGTGGCAGGGCCGGACCGGTTTGTGCCGATATATCCTTGTGTTAATAGTAAGGTGATCTAGTTGCTCGCTACTTGAAGTTTGCGAGTACTGTAGAATGCGGACACGGCCCACACCCCGCCACTTCGACTTGCGCACGAGGAAGTCGGCGGGGGCAACTTTTTTATTTTTTTTAAGACATTATGTATCATATATAAATTACATAATCTTAATACAGTTCTTTGTTCATACATTAACATAAATTAATTATGAGTACCAGAATAACACCATGTACACAGGTAAAAAGCTTGTATATTTAGGGGTAGTGAAAATCAGATTTTTGACATGTAATTCTAAATTTATTTACAATAGTTTAGTTTTTTGTTATCTGTCACGCTTTCAGTCCACAAAACCCTTCTCTGCAACCAACAAAAACGATCAACATATGTATAGCTGTCCATTAACTCACAATATCACAGCAAACAACAATTAAGAAATGCTTTCGAAGAGACCGGGCACGCGCGTCCCACTCGTCCCCTCGATGACTCGGCGAGTTGCTAATTGAGGTGTGCTTTTTACGTGTTTCTAGCTTTACAAATCGCCGACGCCATTATAATAAATTAGGTTTTTTACTTGACTTTGTGGAATGAATACGAGTAGCCGTCGGGCGCTCTGTTCAGGCTGAATTTACCCGGGGGGAAGAAGCGCGCGGGCGGCGGGGTGGTGGGCTCGTAGTACTGTTGGTTGTTGTCAGGTGCAGAGTAGTAGTTGTCCTGGGACGGCAGGCCACTGTACTGCGCTTGTTGCACTCCGGTGTACACGTTGTTGGACTGGTATTGTTGCTGGGGCTGAGACTGGTACTGTGGCTGAGGCGCGGGCTGGTATTGCTGAGGCTGCGGTTGGTACTGAGGTTGAGGAGCAGGCTGGTACTGTTGCTGGGGTGCGACGTAGTTCTCCTGTTCGTACAGCTCAGGGTGATATTGACCGTCATCCACACTGGGTTTGCCACCATAGCTGCGAGCGGGGGCGGGCGCGGTGTACTGTTGAGGAGCACTGTATTGGGGCGCTTTGTAATCCGGAGGGTTGTAGCGAGGGTCGGGCTGGTATCCAGGAGTGGGCGCGGCGGCTTGAGGCGCAGTCGGAATGTGATCACCAACAGCTTGGAATCCATTCTTGCCGGCGACGTAGTTCACAGTTTTTCTCTGACCGCTGGGGTCGATGTATGAGTAACTTCCTCTCCTGTTGCCGTCGGCGTCGGTTTCCTCCTTGAAGTTGATGCCATCTTCTTGTTGGTAGGCGGCGCCGAAAGCTCCGTTTCCGCTGAGGTACCGCGCTTCTTGCACGATGGCGGCGGTTTTGGGATCACCCGCGTATTTGGGAACGCGTCTCGCTCCCTCCTGGTGCTGGCACGTCACGGCCGCGATCACAAAAGCCAAAACAAAGAGCCTGTACATTTTGAACGCTCAAAATGTGCACTGCTCGCGTGAAAGTAACAAAGTGTGTCGTTGCGGGCGGGTGAACTTATTATATACGGCTAGTGAAGGCCTTGACGCGTATTGGAAGGGCCTGCGGGTTCGACCGCGAAAATTATACCTGAATAGACTCCCGCCCGATCGGATGCAAAACATGCATCAGGGAAGTGGCAATAACGTGAAGATTGTGTGTGTCGTCCGGTGGAATGAGATCGTCGGCCCTGCGTTAAATGTCAACGAGTGGCTGATCAGATTCCAATGAGTTTGATAAATTTAAGTAGAGCGTTTCGGCTTCAAAATGCGTGTATGTAACGATACATTTTTGTATCCAGCAAAAAATGTTGACATGATTTGTTGCTTTAGTTCCACAGAATAATTTTGTCTAGTTGCTTGACACACTCGTGATAATACAACAAGCAGCTTGATTATACTTGTCGTTCTCGTATTATCTAGGTTCTTAAAGCGACTTAGCAAAAAACTTAGCACATTTGCTCTCGTAACGCATTATTTTTGTATAATCAACTTACTTTTACTAAGTGTTATGTAGTAGGTTAATTAGAACATAATTAAAACTTTAATATACTCTACCATTAGCATTAAAAAGTAAAAAAGGTTTCTTAATGTTATTGATTAGGGGATTGCATACGTAACTGAGATTAAAATGACACTTAGAAAGTAAGTTAGGAGCCAAATAATATGAACATATGAATTAAGATAGAAAAGGCATAAATTATAGGCAAGGAGTAAATTAACATGTTTAGCTCAATAATTATCATTTTGTCAAAACGGGGTACTTTGGGGGTTTTTCAATTGTTTCAGATCTCTTGTATAAAAAACGAAAAACAAAATCTTTATTTCGTTTCATTTATTTATTTATTTATTTATTTACACTTAATACAATTATTTGTAAAGGTGGACTTAATGCCTCTGGCATTATCTTCCAGTCAAACCCTGGGTGATGCAGAGATAATCCGCAGCAGGTGTGCAAATAAAATAATGTATTAAAGATACACACATACATAAATACATACTAATATATAAATATATATATACACATACATATATATATATATATAAATATACATATACCAATATACTATAATACATACAAATATACTATTATGAAGATTCTGAGATTCTCTTCAACAGCAATTCACGAACCTTTGCCTTAAACGTTTCACGAGTCTTGCATATCCTCATCTCTAGTGGGAGAGCATTCCACAGAAGACCAGATTGTACAAGGAAAGACGAGTGAACCAGACTGGAGGTGTGAGAAGGACAGAGAAGAAGGAGATTAGTTTTAGAACATACATACATATTTTCATACATACATACATAAACTCACGCCTGTCTCCCGCTAGGGTAGGCAGAGACTATAGAGCGCCAAATGCCACGGTCCAGACACACCTCTTTCGCTTCCTCCACTGACATAATCCTCTTCATGCATGCACGTCGGTTTCGAGGACTCTTTATATTACCCTTCTTTAGTATATTACCTATTTGATCTTTATAGGTGGATCTGGGCCGTCCTCGTCCGACTTCACCACTCACTCCCGCACAGTAAATCTCTTTCGTAATTCTGCAGACATTCATCCTTTCCATGTGGCCAAACCATTTTAACATTCCCCTTTCAATTTTTGTCACTACATCAACTTTCAATCCACATTTTTCCCTTATCACACTATTCCTCACTCTATCTGCCAATTTTACCCCACACATGCTTCTCAGCGCTCTCATCTCAACTGCGTTAATTTTGCTTTCATGCCTCTTCTGCCATACCCAAGACTCACTTCCATAAGTTAGTGTTGGCACCAGGACTCCTTGGTGTATCGCTAATTTAGCGCGGTCCGATACGTGTTTACTGGCCGCGATGGAGTACAAGGCGCCATTAACACTATTACCCAATTTTACCCTTCTTTCAATATCTCCCTCATATTTACCATCCCTTGTGATCACAGAACCCAGATATACAAAATCATTCACTTGCTCCAGTTTTTCATCTCCTAGCATTATGGTACATTCAGTTCTGGGTTCACTCCTTTCTAAAATCATCACTTTCGTTTTTCCTGCATTCACTTTCATACCTTTTCTTGTTAAAGCCGCATTCATAATATTCACCATTTGCTGTAACTCATACTCCGATGACGCAAGAAGGACTTGATCATCAGCGTATAAGAGACATTTAAACAGTGACTCATTCATCCTAAGACCGTAATTAGCTTCTTTCAAGTCAGTCAGACAACTGTCCATGAAGAGGTTAAACAACCATGGTGACGCCACACAGCTCTGTCTGACACCACGTTTGATGTCAAACCAGCTCGTGTAGGCACCATTTAGTCTAACACAGGCACTTGATTCCGTGTACAACGATCTCAATGCCCGTATTAGACTGTCATTCACCCCATACATAGACAGTGTTGACCACAATTCATCCCTCACCACACAGTCATAAGCCTTTTCTAAGTCGATAAAGGCGCAGAAGACCTTCTGATGTTTTGCTAAGGCCTTCTCAGCTATGCACCGTAAAGAAAAGACTTGATCCACGCATCCTCTTCCCTTTCGGAAACCACCTTGCACATCCCAAAACTTATCTTCTGTCATACGAATAACTCTTTCAATCAAAATTCTCGCATACAATTTTCCTACCACGCTAAGAAGGCTGATACCGCGATAATTCTTGCACTGCTGCGGTGATCCCTTCCCTTTAAATACTGGTACGATAACAGCCTTGCACCAATCACTTGGTACTTGGCCGTATCGCCAGCATTTGTCAAAGAGAAGGCACAGCAGTCTGACAATAGTATCACCACCTCCCTTCAGCATTTCTGCCGATATCTTATCCAATCCCGCTGCCTTCCCACCTTTCGCACATTTGATCGCACTTTTAATCTCATTCATCCATGTATCCATACTAACATCACTTTCACTTTCATCATTCATGTTCATTCTTTCATCGATCTTGTATTCGTTCGCGACACATGCTATTTCTTCCACATCCTTGAATAAACTTTCGAAATACTTCTTCCATTCATTCAATATTTCCTTTTGGTCCCTTATCACCTTACCATTCTCATCTCTTAAAACTCCCACAACCGATTCTCCTGCTTTACCTCTAGCTTTTCGGACCATGTTCCAAAATAACTTAACATTTGTCCGAAAGTTAGCAGAGAATGTTCTATCATACTTCTCCTTGCATTCGTTTTTCTTTCTTTCAACAACTTCTTTCACGATCTTCTTGCACGAATAATATTTAACTTTTGCAATGCGTTCAGTATCATCCATACAACCTCGCATTCTACTTTTAGCCTTTGCGGCTAATAAGTCCACCCATGCTTTTCGTTTTTCACCGACCACGCGTTTCACTTCTTCATCCCACCATTCATTTCTTGGGTTCTTAGCATTCTTCTTTCTATTAACCCCGCATACCTGTTCAGCACATTCAATAATACCATTCTTAAACTCCTTCCATACTTCTTCTATCTCTCCTGACTGACTTTCTAACAGGTCTCGGAACCTATTACGCAGCTTATTTGTGTATTGGGCTCGAACATCCTCGTCTTGCAGCCTTTCTACTTTTATTCTATCCAAATCTTTCGTATTTGGGTTTTTATAATGTCGCCACTTTTTCAGCAACCCGGTTAGTCTCATAACCACAAGGTAGTGATCAGTGCCGACATTAATCCCACGGTGCACTCTCGTATCCACTACATTCTTTCTAAGCCTTTCATCTACAATTATAAAATCTATCATGCTTTTATCTGATTGTCTTTGCCACGTGTACATGTGAATTTTTTTTATGGGCAAATATTGTGTTAGTGACAATCAAATTCCTCTCCAGGCATACCTCTAGCAATTTCACTCCATCTTTTCTTTGTGCCACAAGTTGTCCGGGTGCCTAACGATCTTTTTTTTGCAACCATAACGTTTGAAACCTTTCCTTGGCATTTGGTGTTTCGCGGCTTAGTCATTCTAGCGCTAATCCATTTTGGGGTGTAATTAAAATTATTTTATTTAAAACTTTTTCACGTTTTTTTCACGTACATGTATGTATGCTCAGGCCTATGTCGAAAAGCCTGAAGTTTAGTAGAACAATACCAAAGATGAAATTTGAAGATGAAAATCAATCTCCTCAATCATAAAGGAAAGAAATAAACTGTGTGATTAAAACGAGCATCAAACTTCAAACTATTTGATATAAATGCGATGTGCAAAATGAAAAGCTTGAGGAAATGAAATTGTGCAAATTTTAATATTGTGCTGTCATGTCACGTCATTGTTACGTACTATCGTTTTGGTATGCGCTAGCGTTGTCGTGCAAAGGCAACCTTTATAGGCCCTATCAGCGATTGTTTAAAAATTTATTCATGCACATTATATAATCCGAACAGCGTGAGAAGTTTGTTTTGAAAGTGCAATTACTGTTACAAACCGTAACTGATAAACTAAACTGCATTACAATCAAAATATTACGGCGATAACATTTTACGCTTACACAATTGAGCGCTCAGGTTAAATTTGTATCTGACATCGCGTTGTATCAACTCTGAACTCTTTTGTTCTATAATTAGTTGGCTAATATGTGTTCGTCAGTGTATTTCTTTCGTTTAAGTGAGATGTGTTGCAAGATTTTCGAACACTCTTGCATTGAAAGCTTTTTTTTGATGTCATAATTATTGGCGTCAGCCAATTTAACTTGGCAAATAAGATAGTAAAGATTAAAATTAGTTCTCAGTCCTAATTCTTGAAAATTTATTTTTGGAGAACCTCAAATATTCATTTGTTTATTGTTAATTCTGCTAAATATAAATAATCAATTTTGAGTGACAGCACTATTGTACAAGGAGTGCAGTAGTTACCTATCTAAAGCATAAAACCTAATTTAGTGAAGTTGGAGTGCCTGTTCTTTTAATATGTAATAAAAAACATAAATTCATTTAATACCTGTGCAGTCTAATATTACGTTGCGACTTGTGAAATTTATAGTTTTTCTAATTGGATATTTTTGTAGTTCGTCGCGTCGTCACTTATTTTCCTTCGTTTCGTAAGTATAAATTAGTTTGCCAGTATTGTGTAGACATTGGTTTATTTAATTCCACATAAAAATCATCATCATGTGTATGTTGTTTAATGTAATTTACTTTTATCCTAAGTTTTCTAAACTAGCCAGCAACTAGCCTGATGGTTTGCATGTATTGATCATCACCCATAGACCAAGGAACCTAAAGATCACTACCAAGAAATAAAAATGAGATGTAATAAAAACAATATAAATTAGCTTAGGATAGATTTGAATAAATTATTGTTATTATTTTGTAATGCTTTACTGGGGCGACATCATTGCTATACAAAAAAAACTCAAATTAAAAAGAAACAAGATATACAATCACAATCAACAACATATAGATATGTTACTTAACGCAAAAACAGCGCTATCTGTTGGTTGTTCGTGAGACAGGGGTATTATCAGGAACCTGCTATTTCGTACTCTAGTCTCATAAGACTAAGGTATGGCCCTACCATACATGTATTTAGAATATTTGCCTTATTTTCTCCACGACTCAACAGTCATTTCACTATGTCCGTGATTACGTCTGAATACATCATAATTTAAACGTAAAGGACGTATGTTCAGGATAAAATATTTTCATATGTAGGTTACATGAAAGGAATTTATACAAGGGGTTCATTACGGTGGCTCAGTTATAGTAGAAGAGCACATTACATGGGTTGACATAGAAACAGTTTTTTTACTCTAGCCTCAAGTCAGTACAATTCTGCAATCTAGTTATGAAAGTGATAGTATTAAAATGCGCTTGCATAATCATTAATATAACAAATGAGTATGTAGAGCAGTAAACATACATTACTACACTCGAGGTTTCACTAGTGGGATCTGATTCATAACCGGTTCTCATAGAATACGAGCACGTGAGAAATTCCTAGCATTGCTGTGAATTTCTTTATGGTGCATTGTCTCGTATCTTGGTTACTGGGACATTCGATTGTCTCCTTCGGGTTATCCTGCATTATTTAATGTAATGTCGACAGTGACTTTTTGTTAGAATGTCGTGTGCTTTTGAATTGTGTGGCCGTGTGTTTGTTAAGCAAAGGTTATTGCTGAATATTGCGTAATTATTCTGTCAAATGCATTGTTTTTTTTATAATAAATTGGTTTAAATTTTAATGTGTTTTGTTGTTAATTAATTTTAAATTTGGTGGTCCCTGCGTAATGTCATAGCTATTCGGTGTTAAGGTTGTAGGCGCACAATTAAAAAAAAAGCCCTAATACTTTTTATTTCGTAACACATACTTTTAAATATTTTTTTCACTATATATACATATTTTATCAATAATAAAAATTCTTTTGCCGAGATAGGCAAAATTTTAATGGATTTTTCTACTTCGAAATTCTCGGTAGTAGGAAACAGCTTCTTCCAAGAATATAATTTAATTTTTATTAGTATTTCAATTAAATTTTTACAATACAATTCACACAGTTTCTTCTGTAGAGTTCGTTTATTTGTTATTTCATTAAATATGGTTCCGTGATTTGTATTGTATGGGTACCTATCAACTGTCAGATTACGATTACTTCGGATTGATATAATTTTAGCATGGACATTTGGTGCAGACATTATTAACAAAATATGACCACCATATATGCAGTTGTCAATGTTGTTTCCATGCATTTATCCTTGATAAGCCGTTCATTTTAATTTATATTTTGTCAGAAATAATATTTTTAGTAAAGGTCTTTTCTTTTCACTTAACAGCTATATCAATTTTAAAAAACTGCCCATTTTTTGCTTCTTAGTGTTCAAGACATTTCGGGTTTTTATTACATGCGAAGTATTTTTAAAGTTGAGAAATTCAAAGAGCAGATGCGACATATATACAATGACATACATAGTTCTGACTTGACACTAAGCTACGAGTCTTTTGTCGTGGGTATCACAAGCTACTATAATGTTCGGTCTCAGAAGCGCAAAAAAACCTTTATTATTTTATATTATGGATCAAACAAACGTTTGTCCTGATGCGGAGATTGCACCCGCGAGCTCATTTCACGAGCTAGTGTCAGGTTAACTGCTTCACGGGGCTGTCATGTATAATCAGCAATTTGCAAAAGGCTCGCCTTAAAATAATCACGGTCTTCTACGGTAGAATACTGTGTGATTATCAGAGTCTTGAAATGTGTTCTCAAATGATCTTCTCTCTTAAGACTCATAATATGCATGAACTACGAGTATTATTGTGTCACTTCAGCATTACTAATGGTATTATATGACACTTAACGTGAAGTTCATGGAGATAATTGTTTGGTATCAAACATTAATGGCGCGTAGCGACCTTGATCCGGTTATTTAGTGCATACCGATTTACAGTCGAGTTGTTTGCTTATGTAACTAGAGCAATGCGACCACTTGCTAAGCTTCGTAATAATTTTGAGTAGACATCTTAATTCTAAACATAGAATACTGGTTGTGGAGCATTGAAATGTTTATCAGGACCAATGTTTAAGTGTACTGAAATTATACATTATTTAATTAAAGACTGGTTTGAGTTCACCTGCACGCAATAATTTAAAATATTATAAATTAAAATATATTTCCATCCTTAGAAGATCAAATAACTCTAGCAAATTTTAATAATTAATTATTCAGCGGTTTAGCAATGAAATCGTAACAGAACAAACACCACCGTTCTTCTGAAATTTGTATTGGATACAGCTCAATCTGCTGGCGTAAATCACAGCGATGTATAGACTAAAAGTTGTGGACTTTTATGATTTCAGTCGCCTGTATTCTCCTGTCCATCTCGAAGATAAAATGGACCTTGAGGAAGCCAGCATCTGGGTTTGGGCGTCTGTTAGATTGCAATCCACCTGTAACTGAAACAAATAGTTGAGTCTTATACCAAGTTTTGTCACTCTGTGTAACCTAAACTTCTTAATTTACAGCCTTTTTCTTACCGACAACGCCCCATGTAGACCAGCAAGTATATTGATATACATTATTATTTAGTACGTAAACACGGCAAACGACGAATTAATGAAGCCGCTTTAAGTGTTTTCGGGCCATTATTTACAATGAAATAGCTCGAGGAACTAATAAACGCAACTCTAATTAATAAAATTCCCAGTAAGTGACAGATAAATTACCTACATTTATTTCAAGTATTCGTAAAGGTCACTGGTCACCCGCCGCCAAGGTCTCACCGAAACAGACTTCTTATTCTGTCCCAAGCGTGGTTATTTCGATGTCGACTATAATTCAATGAAGGTAAAATGGAATTTGTGTGACAAAGATAGATTATACACCGAACGAGAATAAGGCTCCTGGCTTCAGTATTTCTGTCGCATTTCCTTTTACGGAACTTGAGTATTGGAAAGTAGATTTTAAATTTAAGTTAGTCAGTATACGTAATTTGTGTGTATAAGGCAACGTAATGGGCTAACGCTCCTTAAGACTTGATCGCTGCTAAGCAGAAGGAAGAAATAGAATGATCTAAAAAAACAGCGGCATCAACCGCGAAGGAGTTGTAATCTTAACATAAGAATGTGTAAATATCGTAGAAGAAGATTACCACAGGCTTCTAAAGCCTGCTTTGCTAAAAGTCAATAACTAAGACTGCAATTCATGAAGTTGGTTGTGACTTGTGGTCTATCAGGATCCTAACTTAATTGTTTTTGAAAAAATAAATAAGTATCACGAAACGTTAATTAAAATTGTTACCAAAAGAATTAAGTGTATGTATTAACTATAACGCTGCGCTTTCCAGTACGTGTCCTCCACTGGAGAACTTTCTGGCCCCATCGGCCATCAGTTCTCCGCGCCATGTGGCCGGCCCATTGCCACTTCAACTTCAACAGGCCACGTACTGGAAAGCGCAGCGTGGGACGTCCCCCGACAAGGTGGTCCGACGACCTTGTCAAGGTCGCGGGACGTCGCTGGCTGCAGGCGGCTTCCGACCGATCCCGGTGGAAGTCATTGGGTGAGGCCTATGTCCAGCAGTGGACCATGATTGGCTGACATGATGATGATGATGATGATTAACTATAACAATGATTCTAATATAAATAGGACAAGCTTTCTCGCACAGGTAAAACGGCGGACTACACACCTAAGACATTCCTAAAAACTTTTAGGTTTCAGGTTAAATCACGACGTTTTCCTGCACCATTAAAGCATATGATGATTCATTATGAATACATATTTACTTATAAAACAGTATTTTTTTCTTTTTATTGAGTTTCAATAAGTTCATTTACGCACAACCTATGACATCATAAGCCATTACCCTCAATATAACTTGTTCGTATGAGAAGTTGATGACTTCCTGATTGTACACACTACACATCTCTAGCTTCCTGATCGCCCATCGACCTTTCCAACAATTTTACTTCCTACTAATTTGTAACTGGTCCATACGAGCTGTTAGATTTCTGATTTGGAGACTTTGACGTCAATTCCGTGGTACTTATAAGGTAAGTTTCGATAGATTTTGCTTGAAAACCGTGGTCTGTAGCTATATCCTTCTTTCGCAGTGATTGTTAGCATCCAAAAATATTTTATTTAAGGTTTCTCGTTTAGGTGTTTATGGTATGGTTTCTCGCTATGTATGTAGGTATGGTATGGTATGGTTAGTTGATGTTTTTTCTATTATTGCTGCAGAAATTTTTTACCTTATTGCAATTAGTACCAAAATCAATACTAATGTGAGTTTAGGCGATTTATTTATCTACTAGCTTTTGCTCGCGACTCCGTCCGCGTAGACTACAGGGTTGAGTTCAGAAGGAAAATCAGTTGTAGTCTATTTTACTTCTCTGAGCCCTATTTATCTCCATACCAAAAATCATACAATTCGGTCAAATTGTTCAAACGTGAAACCGTAACGCGTCGATCGGCGCCTTGTGCATCATTATTGCGCGCTTGATCAATATTTTAAAACTGCAATATCTTCTAAGATACTCAGTGAAATCAAATGATGTAAAGGGCAATTTTATTTAAAATTAAATACTTGTAATGAATAACGTATTTATTTGGATAAGGATTAATATCATATTTATAAAAACACCTTCACAAATAAAACTTTATTTTAAAATAGCTTTTGCTCGCGACTCCGTCCGCGTAGACTATAGGGTTGAGATCAGAAGGAAAATAAGTTGTAGTCTATTTTACTTCTCAGAGTCCTATTTATGTCCATACCAAAATTCATACAATTCGGTCAAATTGTTCAAACGTGAAACCGCAACGCGTCGATCGGCGCCTTGTGCATCATTACTGCGCGCTTGATCAATATTTTAAAACTGCAATATCTTCTAAGATACTCAGTGAAATCAAACGATGTAAAGGGCAATTTTATTTAAAATTAAATACTTGTAATGAATAACGTATTTATTTGGATAAGGATTAATATCATATTTATAAAAACATCTTCACAAATAAAACTTTATTTTAAAATAAATTTGGTTAGGATAAAAAACGTTATAGTGAGTCAAACTTAAAAAATAGACATATGCTGTCGCGGACTTTTTTTTAGAACTTTTAAAGAGAAACATTTCTCTCATACATTATTTTAGCAAAACTTTAACCGTTTTCGCAGCGCACGCCGCGGAAGCTCACAAAAAGGAAAAAATGTCCCCGATTTCGAAACATTCTTTATTGCTGCTCCGCTCCTATTCGTCGTAGCGTGATGTTATATAGTCTATAGCCTTCCTATATTAAAGATAACGTATCTTGACAGACCATGTTCCGTAACAGCATAATATGTATCTCCCGCAACACAAACACGTTGTGGACTTTAATCCACCACGCTGGTCATATATAACTCCACACGCGAATTAGATTAGTGGCCAGTCTAGTGTCAGAATTTTTAAGCCCCCCACGAGACTTCTGACATGACGCTTGCTGCCCACTGATACCAACTCTAACCGACGGATTAACGCGCACTGACAATTGGATAACGCGATTTTTAACACAATTACATTTCAAATATAGTGATAAATTCAACGTTAGTGTCCACTGTTGTTTTTTGTTAGCAATTTAGTGTATTTTTGATTGAAATATGACGTAGACGTAGAATATTGACTACGATAAATATAATTTTAAACAGCAGGCAAACGTGTCCTTACTACCACCTATAAATAACCAGTAATAAACCTTGAAAACGGTCTCACAGGGGAATTGCAATTTGAGTCTGAACAAAAACTGCTAACACGATTTTTGAGAGCAACCAGATCTCGAAATGTAGGTTAATTGATCTCTATTCCCTTTAAAAGTGGTCCAGTAGAATGCATTGTCCAATTAGTCAGTGTCTAGGAAAAATGGCTGGAAGTGCTGTTCGCTTAGTTCGCAAAACGTACCTACATATATGTACCACCTGAAAAGTTTTTCGTGTTTCTGAAACGAATCGCTGCCTAGTAATACGATAACATTTATTTTTTTATGGAGTCGAGTAATTGGTCGGTAATCCAGATTTTTTATCGAACATAGTTATAATATGAAAATCGGGGATTTAAAGAAATGAAGTACTTACCTATGTATTATCCCAAGGTTATGTCTATCTTTTCTTCCCAAAAATCAGTCAAAGCCGTCGGTGTTTATGCAAAAAATATTAATAGGCATAGTTAATTCCGCATTTGCAATATTAGCCTAATATGGGTTAATGCAAATATCAAAGTAATATTTTTAATATGGCTGTTTCAACTAAAACATAAAAAAAATACGATATATTTTGTCATAGTTTAAAATTTTCCTATTAGTTCAACATTGATGTACTGGTTACACAACTGAGGCCCTTGAGGGAACCCAATATACATGTCTACCTTCAGTCTAATACCCCTGGAGGCATGAATGGGTTTGCTATTACAAAAACTAGAAGGAAATACGTATGTATGTACTTACACTAAGTAAAAATAAAGGTCTCGTGTGAGGCATTTCTCGGCTACTCCATTTATTTTCGTGTCAGAAATACCCACTCTTTCTTTTTCGAAAATTCGCTGCTCATTTTACTGCTTGTACAATCCTAATGTTTGCAGAATCCTTGACTAAACTTAGGTACTTAACTAAGACTTAACCATAATCCTTACAGATAAGCTTTAGATCTTGTATATTGCTCGACAATTTTCGATCGCTTAAAGAAGGAAGTCATCGCAAAGATTCCTCGCATCGAAGCGGTCTACATAATTAGTAGAAGAGAATGTAAGGACTCTTAGTTCTAATTTATCCGTTATTAATCATATCTATATTTTATAAGATACGCTCTATGAATGAAACGGCATAGAGCAGAATGGCAAATTACTTTTCGGAGAAATTTCTGGAATCTATGTGTATATTTTTTTTGCATTCTGATTTTCCAACTAACCACCATTTATAATAATAACTATTACATCAAATATCAAATTTTATGGTTTATTAATATGAACTTTGGTTAGTTCGTATACTTTTATTATTGAGTAATTCAACTAGTATTTTAGTTCAAGCTAAAGTTAAGTCCAATTTGGTCTTATTTTATTTATATTTTTAAATTAAATATTTTTTTGTTATTTTTGTTTTTTTTTAGGTATTAATAACGTTTTCATACTGAACAATAGCAGTTGCCAATAAATTATTTTAGTAAGATCAAATTTCAACGGATATTTACATGAAAAAATATTCCCCGAATTCCATAAAACACGCAAAAAGTAGGTGTTACTCTGTCATTGTAGTATTCACCCTATAAATGAAATACAGTAGATAACCTGACGCGTGTATTTCGCGAAGGAATAGGCTGAGACAGCACCCGTATTTAGCCAGTTAGGTATGTGTCGGTCCCGTATATTAGGTAGAGAGCTTTTCCTGTTTTTTTTTGGCACGTTTACAGCTTCCGAGCTGCAATTGAGAATTTTCTAATGAAAAATTAAAAATATCAAGGAAACCAACAAAAAAGGGACCTGACACTGGCAAGACACGGCCCTTAAATGAAGTTGTAAATATAACTTTAGATTTTTGCTATTGTTACTTCGGTCTATTTCGATTTCTTTTGTACGTTATTTATGTTCAAGCGTAGTCTAGTTCTAATTTGTCGAAAACCAACAATATGTATTCAATAAAATCCCTACACATAAACAAAACTAAAGTCAACACGGCACTATTACAAGTGGCAACGAACCATTGTTTCGTCCTTTGCCTTCTTTCTTGCTGAGAAATAGCGAATGGAGATTAATTTATTACGTCGCTGAGAAAACATGGAAAGCGGTGAAAAGCTCTCTATTAAGGCGAGCGGGCGGGGAATAGCACGATTAATTATGATTTCTTTTAACGCTCGCGGACGCGGGACGGTGTTGGGGCCGCTGCCGTATTATTACTGCAAATGGTAATATTAAATATAATTATGTGCTATTACCATGGGGCTTTCAGCTCAGTTGTTTGGTAATACGTTGGTCATTAGTGCATTAATATCCATCTGCTAGACCAGAGTCCAGATTAGTGTTGTGTGCTATAGCTATATCAAGGCGCGCGTTTCACACTAAATCTGTCGTAATAGATTCATATTGTGTTTTGTATTTAGTAATATAGCTGGGCTAATACTTAATAATTTTTATATTTTACTCAGGAAAATCAATAATTGCGTCTGTGTGGGTGTGTAAAATGTTACGATTTTGTTAAAACTTAAGTTATTTTTTTAAATTACGCATCTTTTTACACTGAGACCTATAACACGGTTGCTATTTTATTATATTTAATAATAATTGATTTACTAATAATAGATGCAAAACACTTAAAATACCTAAAGAGAGTATAGAGCGAAGTAAATAATTACAAACCATGCGATAAATAGTCATTCATATGAATGCTAAATGCGTCTGAAGTTGCTTAAAGCATTAATTGCAAACGACGTGTGCTGCCAAGAAATGTGATTTATTTTTAGCACACTTTTCCTTTTATAATCCCCTCGCAAAGAAATAGAAAATTTAATATATTTCTAGCGTCACCGATTAATTTGTCAGCTTATGCTCATTACCGCTCCAGTTTAATATAATTAATTGTGGTAATAGGTAATTACGTTCTTTAATGAAATTGACAACCTAATTAATGTTACGGCAGGAGTTATTTTATCTCCTGTCTTAATTGACTAAAATAATTTATTTTCGGGATCGACGTTTATAATGTTTTTTTCATTGGTGATGGAGATAAAAGTAACAATTGCCTTTCTAATGCCTTATTCGGCCTCATATTTCCACAGCTGTTCGCAAGACATAATATTTCTTAGAATTACTTTTTCTTATGGTAAATGATAAGATTAATACCTTCTAATTGCTTATCTACACAGCGTGGTGTTGTTGTGAGATCTCGTTTAATATCTATAAATTTTTCTTTATTGGGATTATTCTAAATTTCATTTTTATATATTTTATCAGTTTGAGGACAGTTTAAGATTAAGGGAAAAATATATGAAAGCAAACAGTGTGAAAAAATGACTAGTAACGATGTTGTGTTCATGAATATTATTGGGGGTACGATTATAGTGGTAGGATGACAGTAGTGCCAACACTGAGAACGTAAAAAATATGTAAATCTCTATTGTTCCCGTGGCAATCCAAGGTTTGCCTGAGCGCTGTGATTTTTTTACCTCACTTATCTTTTATCAAAATCCAACTTAGTCACGAGTCCATACTAGCTTCACCTCCATTTTGCCTTTTATGGCTTTTTTTTATTTTAAACATATCATAATCGAACAAGTTCTTTATGCATGGTCAAATAGAGATTTGACTGCCTCGTGGTCTTGCGGTACAATTATGTGCTGTACGATCTAGAGGCAGATACATACTGGCGAAATGTGGCTTTAGAAATGCATCTCTGCCTACCCCATCAGGGAACATAGGCGTGAGTTTATGTATGTGTGTAAATAGAGATTTATTTTCATTTTTAAAGATAACTTAGTTTACTGCTTCTGGTCTCGTTCAATCCAGGAACGGACAGAGTATTCGGTTTTCTATTAGAATGAGTCCTGGTGGGAGCTTGAAATCTCGAAATGTACCCAAAAACGTCGATAAAGGAAAAAAGGTCTATCACTCAGCTCACCTCAAATAGCTATCGGCTTTAACAAGGTATATTTAACATTTTCAATATTTTTTATGAAAATTTTCCTACTTAAAACATAAAGCGCAGTATAATAATCCAAGAGCGTAGAATAAAAGTGTGAAAGTCATAAAGGGAGGGCATTTTCAAGACTTCCTTTGTACAGAGAAAAATAAAAATAGCAGCCGCTGTAATGACTCGGGCGCCGTATGTGGGGCGTCGGCAAGACTGATGAGTACTGGTCTCTCAGACCATTTATTTAATTAACTATCTTACTCAAGAATGTCGCTGGGAAAGGTCAAAGCTTATTCTATGTATACCTGAATACAGTTATCTTAGTTTCATTGAATTACTTTCGTAAGGTTGTCTTGTAATTAACACTCATGTTATTGTCACTGATATTTAGAATAATACTATAAGAAAACTATGATACTGTTTTAACACGAATAGCCACACAATTGATATTAGAGAAAAATATTATAGAAAAAAGATGGGTAAACGGCTAAAGAGGTAAGGGGCTACGATAGAAATATTTTATATCGACCATTTATATTAACTTATTATTGGTTCTGTATGAACAATAAAAAAATATGTCCATACAATATGATGTTACAAGGACTTTGAGACTTCGAAGGCTATGAGGAATGGAAGGCGTCAGGGTAGATTTTGGCAAAAATTACGAGAGTACAACGGAGGGGCTTATTCTGAAATGAAATATATTAGAGTGGGTGAAATAAGACGGGCTAGGTCAGTATGCATAAGCAATGAAGTGGTTCGCACAATACAACATTGTATCCGATCGAAACTAGATCGGCCTAGTGCGTATATAAATGTGTTTAATCGAGTTTAAACATGACCTAGTAATTCGATGCTCTGCGTGTGTCAACGGCTCGATACTACAATATTTACTTTACCAACGTACCTAGTGATGTGTATTAAAATTCACATATTTTGATAAAGTTTGTGTAAATCGCGCCGAGCACGCGAACCGGCGGTTACATGTTACAATTTGTTCTAGTTAAAAATGGTGTTACGTGATACGTAGGGTTTTATTGTAAATAACGCGGAGCCGCTTGTATTAACGTGATTAAATTTATCTATAGCTAGTGGCAGCTTGTGGTGTACAGCGATAATTTGTTAAGCCCGTGCTTTATACACCAGTAATGGCATATACTCTTTACAAGCGTAATGTTTGTAAAGTTAATATGATAATGCCTTTTTAATTTGGTGAATTCGGCCGATTGTCGTTTACTGCTTAAGTGAGTACTAATTTTATTGGTCTTAATGAGTAGAAAAGCTCCTTCAAAATCAAAATTCTTCATAAGTATAAGTTCTGCACAGACCGGGCATTTTGATGTGTGATCAAAATTCTGGGATCAGATTAGATTTTTTGTTTAAAATTTTCTATAATTTTTTCTTATAACTACTGATTGAAAAGACAGTTTTTTCTCTCCATTTTACAGATTTTTAGCATACAGCGTAGCACAGTGATATTACAAAGGAACTCTACAAATTTACCTCTATGTTAGTTTACGAGTATCTATGTTATATACGTACAAATAAGGTTATCTAGTACAACATCGCAGTAATTTTTTCCAACAAAACTAAGTTTATTACTTAAAATATTAGATTTATATCTCCATTGCGTCAGAGTGCGCTCACAGCACAGTAATTAAAGCGAGTACCGATAGATGTCGCTATTTTAATCTAATTATGAACGTGAAACGGGCAGACGACGCGCTTGAAAGTTAACGGTTATTGCCACTTCTGGACACTTAAAGAATATCGGACGCAATAAACTAAATATAAAAGATAGCCGGCTATGTTGCGTCTCTAGAAAGCCGTCATACTCAACTATAAAGAAATATATCACGACAATAAATAATAGTTTCAAAATCTCACTTTTCCAAAAAACAATGTTCAAATTGGTATGTTGCAGTAAAATAATAAACCACAACCTTCGTGTTATCTGTATGTAACACCCCCAATTATTTTATGTACTAGGGAGACAGACAAATCGAAGACGAGACTTTGACAGCAAAGAGATGCCACGAAATATTGATCCGCCCCTCCACGGCCCTCGATACACAAATGGAATAAATTGGAATATTAATTTCGCATAACAATGGCAGCAAACAAATTAAAGTGTGCCAGATGTCTTCCCCAGATTCCGCCGTATTTCCATTTATTTATATTAGTTGATTTATTTTAATTGATGTCATTTCGTGTTGTGCATTGTTGTGCGGATATTCATGAATTCTTGATTGCTTACTCGCGACTTATATTAAATTCTGGATTTTCGATTACATTAGACTATTGTTTGTTTTACTAAAACATTTTGTTATTTATTAATAAAATTGATTATTTCTTGAACGTTAATAATATAATTACAACCTAAGCTTACTTTTTTATATACTAACACGGCCAAGTCGTCACTCTGAGAGCTTATTACTTTATAATTCACCTAAAGCAATCTACGGCTTTATGGCAACATAGGGTACTTTTTTTTATAAAATAGCGTTAAAGCGGAGAGGAGCAAGGCCTAAGACAGTATAAAACACATTGACGAAACATGTTGCTGAGAAAGTTATGACAGGCGTTTTAAGTTAACATTAATAACATGTACATTACAAAGAGGAACGGTTGAAAATCTTAGTCTTGCCGTAGTTTGAGACCAGATTTGAAAATTGCTCCCGGGCGAAGCCGGGGTCTACACTAGGTGTCACTTACATTAAAACAGGGGTGTTATATCACCCGATCTCATTGAATTAGTCATTTTTATTGAATTTTATTAACTACATTATATTATATTGTGTAATATCGGCAATAAACTTAAAATGTTGATTATAAAGATGAATGATTGCTGTCAATTTGTATTTAGTTATATACATTTCATAATAGTTCAAACCATGGACGTATAACACACAATGAAATAAATTATACATTAAAAGAAATATAAAAGCAGGAAAAAAAAACAATAAATTACCACGAAGGTTGTATCTAATCGTGTGTTTAACGCGACGCATGTAATCTTAATCTGTACGAGTAAATTAGTTAGGCGTGAACGTTTCGGCCTGGTATCACTTTTCATGATAAGCCTTTGTAAATACAAATGTTTGCCGGATAAAAAATCACACAAACAATTACTATTATCAGTTATTGCTCTTTATAAGCAAAGTGAATAGAAATGTTTGTTAATTGTGTGAATGAAATAGCGGCACGAAGCTTTTAAATTTGATAAAGTCAAACATTTGCGGATACGCGAAGCGATTTATTGCATATTTTTATCTATACTAACGTATAAAGATGAATAGTTTGTTTGGTGAGAATATTTTATGCAATGGGCTATATACCATCACTGTACGACTATTAGGAATGAACATGTAGCAAACTTACATAAGATTTTCATCTAGAATAAGTTATGTCGCTAACTCATTATCAAAAATCAAATCACAAGCTTGTTCACACAAATTGTATTTTTGAACCCAATTCTGATTTACGCAGATGATTATTATCAGCCCAAATACGTTGCACTGGTGCGATCGGCTCACCTCTAAAACTGAGCAATTGAGTTCTCAGTTCACCATGCTGGTCTAGTTGACGGACTACACACCTAAGAAATTTCTAAGAACTTCTATGTATGAAAGTTTTGTCACAATTTTTTCTTTCCACGATGACGTACGTGTTAATTCATTGTATTCATCACGCAGACAGTAGAGCAAATGTTAAAAATAAATAAGCGTAAGGTTTTAAAATACATTAAAAGTAACATAACTAATTAATCAAACCTATTGACACGACGTGTAAAGATTTAGAATGGACACCCACATTTCCAGTAATTAATAAAGAGTACAATACAAATGAAAGCCCGACCTGCTTACTTCGCTATTAAGCTGAAATGTATTCACACATGCGATGCTCGCGTGCCAAACGGAGCTGGATGCTTCCCTGAATATTGTTATGAATTTCTTGCTTCAATAACTCAGCGTTGTGCTGGAGCATTTACATTTTTATGGCGGTATTGAAAAATGCTCTTGTTAAATAACGCTCCGCGGTAACCCTTCAACAGGTAAGATTACTCTTATGGAAAATAAACATAATTAATTTGTGATGGTTTCGCACTAAGGGATTGATTATATTCATAGGGGTGTGGTTTTACTTCCGAAGACTATGCACGTCTTAGGGTGGTGTAGGACTGACTGCCATTGATGAGTTAGCAGTCTTAATT
Organism: Cephonodes hylas; assembly: GCA_030295005.1. Taxonomy (NCBI): domain Eukaryota; kingdom Metazoa; phylum Arthropoda; class Insecta; order Lepidoptera; family Sphingidae; genus Cephonodes; species Cephonodes hylas. The sequence continues at coordinate 6,345,338 of AP025374.1, read as the reverse complement.
AGTCGGGCTAAGAAGTGTGGTATCCATTGGTCTTTATAGAAGAAATTCACTCAGAGAAAATATTGAGGATTGCATTAGTGATATCAATTTAATAATCTTTTTATTTACTTGCTAGCTGTTACTTTTCAGAGGCGTAATATAATGTTAATATATCTTATGCAGGCTAGGATATTCCTAGCAGTAGAAGAAAGCAATGCTTAGTGGTATGCAAACTGATACGAGTAAGTTATCAGTTCAAATATTATACATACCTACTTCTCTCGGCTGTGCACGCGGCGCCTTTGCAATATAGGGCATAAGATTTAGGTATATTCTTAGTAGACCACGCAGCCATAACGCAGGTTGGTGGACTATACTATAAATCTGTCAACACAAAAACTGTGTTCAAAATTTTCAGTTCACACAACGTTCGAGGTCCTCGGTTTTTAGTGTAAAATAAATCTCTGCGGCGAGAAATCCAACATACTAATGGATTGTCCGCCAGTGTAGTGTGCCAGTTGGACGGTTGCCTCGAGATAATCTAGTAAGGCGGAAACCCTCGCCAGATCTTAGAAACATGTAACTAACGCCTTGGGTCAAATTATCAATTCTGCCCGGTTATTGATACTGGCTCTTGCTTTGTTGATTGCTGTAACGCGAGCCAAAAGTCAAATGTTTTACTTTTGCAAGTTAACATTTTTGAATTAAAATGAAGTGAATTTTTTATGTATATGCTTAGTCGTGCGTAAGTTAAAAAAATCATGATTCAGTGCTTGAAATTTATTGAAAAGTATCAAAATTAAAACAATTACGATTTTTTTAATTTGTTTTTTTTTTTTTTTTTTTTTTTTTTTTTTTTTTTTTTTTTTTTTTATGTGCCTATTCATTTATTTGTACACAAAGCAACACACTAACACAGAAGAATTTATGAAATAAGTATTAAAGAAATATATTTTCGTACATACAAATTTTGACTAAACTAACAATCTGCAATGTATCATAAATTAGATCGACTCACAATTACCTCTTACTGCCATCTAGCGGTTATTATGTCTACTATATTGTCACAAAGTCATTTAATTTAACCTGTGTTGACGCTACAGATTGGTTAACTTTTATGAGATATGATTCGTTCTCTTTGCCAATAGGTATATGTATAAATTATCATAGTGTATTGCATCTGACATGTTAATTGTCGAAATAAGGATATTTCGAATATTCCAAAAATGGCTTTTAACGTGTACCTAACTCGTGTGAAACCACAGAGCTTAGGATTTCCTGGAGACATGAAAACAATGAAAAATGGTGGACTATTGCTGCTTCGTACATTGCTATGAATAGCAACACACCTACATATTATCAGTTTTACAACATATAGACAGAATATTTGTAAAATTTTGAACTACGTAGAGTCGAGTCATCTATAGTATAAAATATAATGTGTGTAACAATGTGACGTACTTTCAAAGCGGTATTGGGCGCACATTAGAATGCAATTACGGACAAAACAGTTGATTCATCCGCAGATTACACGTCCAACAGATAAATGAAATAACAAAACAAATAATTACAGTTTATAATCGGCTAAATCCACACTAGTGATGTACAAAACTTGTAATACCTCGTTTAGTTTGCGAATCACAATAGAGGGTGAAAACCACAGTACAATATTCACGTATGAAATTCTATGGAAATAATAAAAAATAAATGCGCCGCGTCGACGCCCGTGCATCCGACATTCGCATTTTACTTGCAAATTGCTTATATCCATCGATATCGGGATGCCAACGGTCTTCCACCGCTACAGACAATAAATAATACTAGTACAATACATGGCGGCAAGATATCATGTTATATTTATTCCGAAGATGTGCGCTACCTAAGTACTGGCTGACGTGTTATATTCCAGTTTTATTGGCGACATTATACGATAAAAGGCGTTTTGTCAGGACTATTATATCTAGTATGAATTGCTGAGATGAGGTTCTGAAGGTTGACTGCATCATAAATATTACGATATGGGATACGAGAAGGTGCTTCATAATAGACAGGCTGTTATAGTTTGTCGGCAGCCGATTGAGAAATTCTGCTTCTGGATCGTTAAAAATAATAACAACCATTTTGTGTGTAGATCTGGAGTTTAGTAATTCCGAAAAAAACTTAGTATAAAAGCTAATTAACTAACAGATGCACACATTGTCAGTAAACTCTTTGTTTGCGATGTAATAAGGCAGCTTGTTAAGATTGAATACGTGTTACTCTCATCAATCATGCACGAACTGAAAGGCGCACTTCAAACGCATTGAGATATGGCAGAAAGGTCGTTTGATAAAGGCTCGTGTCATGGCAGCACTGTGCAACGCACTGTAATTTCTTCCTCCGAATCGATCGTTATACTGCCATCAATCGGTCGTCTGTGCCTCGCCAGATATTTCGTACGCCGTACGTATGCACTGACCTAGATACTCTTACTATAATAATAATAATAATAAGATTGACATAGCCATACCCAATACCCATAAGATTGACATAGCCATACCCAATACCCATAACATCCAATCAACAATATCAGATAAGTTAACTAAATACCAAGATCTTGCAATAGAGTTAAAAACGCAGTGGAAAGCGCAGACAGTACAAATAGTACCGATTGTAATTTCTAGTACAGGAATAGTGCCTAAAAGCCTATTACAAAGTCTGGAAATATTAAAAACCCCACCTTATATCCTATCTATCATTCAAAAAGCTACAATTTTAAACACATGCCGCTTAACTCGGAAATTCCTATCGTCATCATCTGTAACTTCTACATTTATCATTTAACCTGATGTGCTTGGTCAAGACCCGTACACCAGGTTTAGTACCCTTGTAAAAGGAGATAAATAAAATATAAAAATAATAATAATAATAATAAAAATCTTTATTTATAAAAAGTGATTTTATACATAAATGAGAATATCCTGACCCCACAACTAGCCTACTATGCCTACTACTATGCCTATGTAACACTTACACTTCTACAATAAAGAGCACTTCGCATAAATCTTTTTCAATACTTAAAGTCTTATCTGGCGGCAAGGTGAGGGAATTTTATTTATTGTGATAGAAAAGGTTTAAGTTTGAATTTCCCCGCTGTCAAGTGGGGAGCGACGGTCGCGTCGTGCATACAATTGAGAATTTCTTATTTAGTTATTTCTTGAGAAGTGTTTGGGATTTCCTTTTGGGAGGAAGTTTTAAGCCGGCAGTAAATTATTCCATCGACAGGTGAGGCCGTAAAGGCAAGATTTACGCTCACGGGCACAGCGGGCGAGCCTCCCTTTGATAAGATGTATATTACCTAGCGAATAATGTTTCCTCTAAGTATCCATCGGGGATTGACCTGCGGTAGAAACTTGCGCGCCCATAGATTGGAAAACTTAATACTTTGCTTATCAGCGATGCGGGCGGTTCTTGGCGCAGACAACGAGTTTCCGCAGAGCTGTCGACCACATGTTGTTTCCGAACAAAAAGCTAATGGATTACTTCCTAAAAATTTGGCAACTGTCATAAATTCCTGTGTAAACGTACCAAATAGAAAAATATTGTCGGCATGAAATACAGCCGGTATTATCGGGTGTCGTGTCATCAGAAATATAGCATACTCGCTATTCTGTGTGCTTTTATTTCGCGCAATGAAATTCGTTTAAAACTTGGAGAAGTTTCAAGCCGGAGGCGGGCTGTGCAATTTTAATCATTGTTAGCGTTATAGTAAAGTGTCTGGGCGTTCATCTTGTATACATATATGTGTTTGTTTAAAATAAAGATGAATGAAAAAATATTTAAACTTGAAGATGTAGAACTGAATAAATCCGACATGAATTAAATCATTGTGTAGAAATAGCAGAATAGACGCAACTCAAGTAGACGGTATGGCATTTTAAAGCGATTTGTGCAAAGATTCGCAAATCCATCAGTATGTAAGACGTTCCGAAAGTACGGTAATAATCAGAGGGTTGACGTAACGTGATATTTGCCCCTGGCGCGTGCATAAGCAGCTTTGACGCGCGATGCATGCAATTTTCGTACAAAATTGGAGTTTACCGTGTGTACTTTAGCTTTAAAAGGCAAAACTGGAGTTAGTTAAAACTAAGGAACCGTCGAATTTTGCGAAAGGTCGCATCGTTAATGCGCCAAAGTAAACGGGAGGCGGGGTCGGCTTGGGTCAGCTCTGGCAAAATCAAAGCGACGCAACTTGCCCACTCGATTACCATAAACAAACGAGAAAGACGCTCCTATGTTTTAATGACACCGTTTCAAAGCTTACGGTTACCAGCTCCACTGCAAAAGGGCCGAAAGCAGCAATTTAGCTACGTCGGATGGTAGGTACAATATCAACTTTCACAAATTTTAAAAATGTATTTATTTATATGAATTCAAAGAGAATTTGTAAGCAGGGTTGTCCTTTTAGTATTGGAAGTAGCATGTTGAATGTAAACGAATCGACCGCAACGGGCCCGATTTACATAAGCAGATAAGGGAGTTGGCGCTAATCCACTATTGTTTCAATTGCAAGACCATTCATTAGAGACGGTCCGGGACGTCGTTCGTTATGCTAATACACCGCCAATTGTGCCCCGGCCGAGTGTGGATCCCGTCTCATCATATTATACATAAGTGACGCTTCTATGCCACTAATTCCTTCTCCACGTGTCTGTTATTTGTTTTGTCTTTGCATACAGCTTGACCCGTAGGCAATATGGAATTGGCAGTTAGGTATTAATAAGGTTTTAAAGAACATGCATTTTAAGAGGGTAAATGATGAGATGACTTAATGACGATAAAATTGAATATGTAGGTATATAAAACTTCGCAATGTATCAGGTAGGCTTGAAAATTGTTTCTCAGCTTCGTTGTATGGGAAGAAGGAAGAGATTTTCTTTGATATAGAAATTTTCTTTTCATAGAAGGCCATAGGCCATAGGTACACATATTTTTTTCAGTTTATTTGCAATGACTTGTCACCTTATTTTATGGTCAACGAAAATATCGTGAGAAGACTTGCAGACCTAGTTCTTAATACATTCTTAAGAGTGTAGTCCGTCAACCCGCGTCCCGCAATAAGTTAGCGTGTTAGCCTACAACCTAAAACCCTCTCAGAGGAGGCCCGTGCCCAGACGTGGTACGTAAATGGGCTGATGATGGCACATGTTATAAAAAGGATAATATGTTATTTCCCAGTTTAAATGTTTAATGCGAGGCAAAACAAATATTTTGCTAAACTCGGGCGTGTGACAAGCGTTGCGTGATTCTATTTACTTTTTTACAAATATAACGACCATTCAAAATATTATCGTGCCTCGGCAGACCACATCCCCGTTACGACTGTCAACCATCTCCTAAATTATTACTTGCGTATTATTATTTATTAGCATTGCAGACAATTAGGATTTGTAGTTAAAAGACGGGGAACTTATTCGAACCAAAAAGCGTAGCTTATCCTCGCGATTTTTTCTCACTATTTCATAATTTAATTTTTATTTTACGAAAAGGATAAAGAACGTGACTACTTCTTGCTCTCGCGGTCTAAGTATGTGCTGTACGATTTAGAGGACCTGGATTCGATTCGCTGGTTAAGCAGTGTTAGATTTTTTTTCTCAGCAGTACGCAGCTTGGAATTACGAATAAATTTTAATAAGGCTCATAATAGGTACAAACAAAACATAGAATATTTTTTAGTCTCACGTAATGGGAAACGAGCCTTTTGCCGTTTCTTGGTCATATTTCCAGACTACGTCATCAGAATTTTCTAATACAATAACCCAATGGAATTGCCTGATCCGAGTATCGAACCCAGATGCTATAGTTTTTCCAGCACACGCTTAAAACTCAAGACCACAAGGCATTCTATGTGAATTGTATTTTATTTTTAATATTGCAGTTATGACGGAAGGGTACTTTCATATCCTCACGTGAAAGTATGCCGCGCCGAAAGTAAAAATATTAAAAATCTTTGAACATCTCCTAGAAAATATGTTCCGCATGTGTGGTCAGGGGATGCCTTTTCCATTGATCTAGCCAGTCATGGAACAGGGCTACGAGTACGCGAGCTCGGCCCCCCGAGCTGTTACAGTCTCCTAATACTTCCTTATCCGGGACTGTAGCATCCTTACCATCAGGCCAAATATCCTTTCCCTCAATATCCTTTACCCAAACTCACGCTATCTCCACACCATTCCCTTTAAAACATAGAAATTCCCAAGGAGGGTTGGCGTCAGGCAGGCGGCCGGCCGTAAAACATCTGCCAAAACTCTTATGCAGCATGTTTTGTCCTTCCACACAGGAAGGAAGGACAAAACATGCTGCGCCGACCCCAAACAAGAATTGGGATCAGGGCAGGAGAATGATGATGTGTGGCCAAACCTAAAATATTATCACGTACACGCTGTATGTGGCCAGGTCGCCGTATGAATAAGCGAGGGATCGGTATTTAGAAAAAGTTCGGACCGCCGCTATGAGATCTTGTAGGTTCTTTATAATGCTTCGTGACGTTATGTTGGAAATTTAATCGTGTAGGAAGCTACTGACCGCATTATTCTCGACGTCATATTGCGCTGATAGTGCTGCCAATGTAGAAATACGGAGCTACCAGTGCGAACCTTTTTTGTGTTTTTTATTTCCGATTGTTTTTTGTTATTGTTTCATACAAGTTTGCTGTTGAAAATTTAATTAACTCCATTTTAAAATATGAACACGCGTGTATATCTTTTTTGAATGCAAAATTTGTTAACACTGTGGTTATAAAAATATATTTGTGTATTTTTGGTCATATAGAAATTCAAGGGATATTAAATTGGTATTTTCTTTTTCTTCTGCCTTGTTATGAAGTGATAATAGGCAGGAATAGCTGGTAAACATGATAGAATACGGTACTAATAGTAATTTTGAGCCTGTGTTCAAATGAAGGAAAGAATCTTAATTATGCATTTTCGGATCTCATGCTTTACAATTTCTTTCTATGTAGACCAGTTTATCAGCAGAAGTTGGTCCCAAGAATTTCAGTTGATCAAAAGTTTATTATTTGATAAATCATTGTAATAATTTTCCGAATATTGGGGAGTTTTACTATAGTGTGCAGCACTGTGCTCTGATGCGATCGGTTCAGTTCCATAAGAAAAGGACGCCTTACATACATTGTTTACATTCTCCAAGGGATTCCGTGCGCGAATATTTATAGGTTTCGGGAGGTTTAAGAAAAAGGATCGGGTAATGTACTTTTGCGAGGGAAATAATGTTACAGTTCTATTTACGATGGTTTTCGTCAATAAGTTGTTGGGGTTCGCAATATGTCGTCATAGTATTGTGATTTGCTTGTTTCATCACGCTAGTTTCGTTTCAAATGTTTTTTGAGTATTTTAGTTTGTCAAATCCCAATTTTCAATAGTATTGTGTTCATTTATTTATATAACGATTAATTTGCATTATGCATTATTAAAATTTTATGAAGCTACTTATTATTTCTGAACCTAGATATATTTTAAGATATTTTCTAACATTGTAATTGTAAATTCAAATGGCGGAAGTTGGGTGCATAAAATGTATCTAGGCCCAATCCCTCGGAGCACAGACATAAAAGTGAATATACATATATTATAAAAGTTGCACGCCATGCTGTATACCAAGTGTCAAAAGCTTAAACGTACACGTTTTGGAAAATCAATTCGATGCATTTATCACTCTCGAGCCTCCTAATATAAGTACATTATTCTTCACTCTAACCCTTATTATTCCTTATTCCCTGCGTCTTGCTACTAAGATAAGGGGTCAATAAACTCTATTCCAACCCTCCTGTAGAACGCAGTAATGGGATAGAATTCCTTAAAAATACGGTATCTTCACTCCACAAACTTGGTAATTGCAACATATAAGCGCATGCATGATGCTAAGTAATCTAAAAGCCAGTACAGCACTGGCGTCTTAAATCGATTAAGCTTTGACATAACCGCGCCGCAGCCCTCTACCAGCCACGGTTAAAGAACTCTGTCGTACGTTGTTTGCCGTGGCTTGATCGTATTTACTTAATTGCATTTCATTTAGTTAAGTCAAAAAAGGCAATTTCACACAGTCCGACAGGGTGGTCGGTTAAAAATCCAATTGCAAGCGGGATACGAGATGGGGTCCCAGCTGTGACCGCATTATATCGGACGCGGTCATATCGGCCGGCCCGTCTGCACAAATAGGGTCAACTGGATGTTTGATGAAATGCCTCACTCCAGTCATTTACAGCGGCAAATTTAGCGCTTTGTTAATGTCATATTGTTATCGACCTCAGTGATATTGCAGCGCATCGATGCGTATCGCACGTGAAGGGCGCCCAATGGAGGGATTGTGTGCCGCATTATTGCGTTTGGCGTTAATGAGGATCAAATATTTCGCATTGTAATATCAAAATGTTTACTGCCCGTTAATGTAATGAGGTGTTTCGAATGAGTTAAGCTGAAGTTTATGTTATGCGTTGCGTTTTTAGTTCAGTCAAAATTAATATGATTTTATGATCACTGTCGTTTTTAAAGGAAAAGCCAATGGAGCTAAATAGATTTTAAAGTGCTTTATGAAATGATGCAATCAGATTGTGTTAAAGTATCTTGGGCCAGTTTTTTTTCAAAACTGTTGATCGCGATATTAATCGCTGAGTTGTTAATTCATTTCCTCTTATAGTTTCGTTTTCTCCCTTGGCTGCTATTTCAAAATAATAACGAAAACTAAAGTTAAACGAACACCTATTAGTTAGTTAGTTGTCCGAGTATGGTCAAAAGTTCCAATTAAATTAAATGTGCTTGCAGTGTAATTATAAACAAAACAGTTCTAGATAAACAGTGTAACGCAGCAAAGGGAAGTGCAGCTCGCTGGAAACAACTCGTTATGCGGAGTTAGATACAAAATGAGGTCCGCCCAGCTACTAATAGAGGTAAAAGTTGTCATAAGATTTAAGATGTCCTTTACATAAATACAAGAAGGTTTCAACGAACATAGGTATTTTCTTTATCTCCAAAGAGGTTTTCCATTCCCTTTTGGTTTTCCCGGTATATCGATATCAAAATAAGCCAGTCATGTGTTATCTCTTAAGCTCCGGAAATTGTGCAAGAAACAGTTAAAAAATCTACGGGATGATAACATTGAAAATATCACTCACCTCCCAAACCACCGGAACCCAATTGCTATAGTATGCCGCTGATTTGTAGAACAGCTATAAATGTAAAGTAATTAATTGTGTGTAGAAAATATGAAACAAAAGAAAATCAATGAAGCCCAATACAAAATAAGTGGCTCAATTGATTTCAAACACAATCTGAATTGGAATAGTATTGAAATACCATCTCATAGTAGAGGCTTTTCATTTGGAGTGCCATGCTGTGATCTGGTAATACGTAGTAATTATCAACGTGAATTTTCCTAGTAAAAAGAAGTAAATCGAAGAAATGGAACGTCAACCGTGCATTATGGAACGTCGGTACGTGTGAAATGTCTTTGGATTGCTTTCATGACACATTACCAATCTCCGGTTAAAATGAAAAATAAAGTTTGGTTTCGTAAAAGGTGGCTGGCTTATTTTCACCAGGATTTCAGTCTACGTTAAGAAGTGTTAGAAGTATTCCAATACTTCTATTCTGTATATTGGTCAGGAAGGCGAGGTTGCTGATCTTAAAAAAATATTTGACGATGATTTATTTAGACTATTATCAATAATTTAGTAGCAAAGAACCAAATAAAAGTAAAGCCATTACTTTTCATAATTCTCAACAATACAATTAAACAAATACAAAGTTAATAAATAAATATAATATCCATTTCAAATCAAATTTGATTCGCGTATAAGATAGTGTGTTTGTTATAAACCACGTTTTGGATGCGATTATACAAAGGTGGATGAATGAATTGCTTCCCATGTTAGTAGTTCGCTGTCCGCCTTCAAAACTTGTCCATCTAGGCTTTTGTCACAATATTTGTCTTCCGTGGACTCGGTGCCGAGGATTTCGTTACCGAACAGTTCGACCGAGCCCTTGCTCTCTAATCCCCTTTTGCCTGTGAAAATGTTTAAATTTCGAAGTTGTATATAGATATATTTTCAGGGTGGCGGTTTTACTTCATTCGTGTGTGCGTTTGATACAAATAGTATTTCATCGTGTTATGTTAGGTTAAGGAGGTAGGTAAAACATTATTAGCTCAAGTACTTTTTGTAAAGAATCAAATTTTTGCTCTTCCTGACACAGGAGTAAGTTAAAATAGATTTGTCGTATTGCGTCCATCCATCATATAACCACATTCGAAAAGGCAAACATGTTTTTATTACAAACTCTAAAACTTACAAAAGCCCAAAACATGAAACACGAAGTGTTTCAACTTTTATTTTGCAAACATAAACATTGACTGAATGAAACAAGAAATGTCCTCCGTTTGTGTTGATTAGCGAACCCTTTATCGCTAACAAGATCCGTCTAACTTTACCAATTCGGAGGTCGACAAATCGAAATCGCTTTTAGCAAAACAAGTATTAATTTTGTATCGGTGGTGTACTAGGCGGGCGGCGCGCAGTCTACGGGTGGCTACCCCCGCCCCGGCCAGTCTTCGCCGCGCCGCCGGAGCCGCACCGCGTCACTCGCGCTTCTCCTCACACCTGGCTTCATTAAAACCGCAACAATACGATACATCACGATATTTTGCACATCACTCGTCTACTGACGTGTGTAATCGCGCGCGATTTCAGTGACGAGACCGCCAGATTGTACCGGGAAATTACTTCAAGTTCACAAGTAAACATTAGCGTGTTTCGCGATGTGTAATTGTGATTATAGTGTGTTGTAACGTGGATTCTACTTTGCCATCATGGGGGTCTGTGTTGTTTAAGGTAAATTGATTATTGAAGTAATAGAAACTATACATTTTAGTATTATTTTCATTTATTTTTGTTTATTTTTTCACGTAAACATCCGTAGACGTTCGTTCGAGGTCGTAAAGATGGAAAGGAGCTTAATCTTTGTAAATGTTTACTACAGAAATATTCACATTAGTTCTAACAATATATCTTTTAAAAAAAGTACCACTTTAATTTATTCTACATTCATTTTCAACGTGCAAACATCCGTTCTATCTTGAATAATCTTTATTTACATCTTTTATTATAATACATGAGGCAGAAACCATTCGTGTTATTATGGTTTTAACATGTCAGTTATATTCTAAGTAAAACCATCTACCCGCTTTCTCTGTCACATCCTCTTATAAATATATTTAAATAATAGAAAAACATCAGAGCATTTTATATCTTTTTTTAATTATCCTATTTATGAAAATTTATGCGATTGTTATCCAACATTCAATCAGGATAACGTAGCGATAAAAAATATAAATCCGTGATAATCATCGATGTTATTATGGTTTTCGTATGTCAGTTATATTCTTAGTAAGTGATCTACCCGATTTCCAATTACATACTTATAATACACATATTTAAATAGAAAAACATGGAAGCAATCGTATTTTTTTTACTTTTCCCTTTCTTCGAAACTTATACGATTTTTCATCAAGATCCAGTCACGATGACGTAGCGAAAAAGAATAATTATAAATTCTGTGATAACAAACCGACTGACGTAAGACAGGTCAATTAAAAAAAAATCACTGCTGCCACTGTAAGTTGGCGTTACAAAGACCCAGAAATATCGTCGACGAGTCCGTTTTGGAATTTAAAATAATGATGCCAATTTTATAGCTTTGTCGGAACTGTGATCATTATCTTTTGGGTGATATTTTTATGCGTAACTCAAAAGGAAACGGTAACTGCGGAATTTTTATTTTTTGAAACGGTACAATGACAAAAAATAAGCTTTTGTTTTGAATTATATCTCATTAATGGTTTAAACTAATAAATAGACACACTAGGTACTGTATTTAGTTCTGATAGTATTGTTATAATTAATTCATTATTATAAAATACACAATCCTAATAGCGATAACGTGCATGTTTTTATGTGCTTATAAGTTTTCCTGATTAGTTCACGCATACCAAGTAATATGTGCTAGTTGTAAGTCATCGTTTGCATGCCTAGGGTGGACTTTGACGTAACTGTAAGCGGTTTTGCGCCTGCAAATCTTTTTAAAACACAAAAGCCAGCCGTCAAGATCGCATGTCGATGGAGGAAAAGAAAATATTCTGTTGGAATAGCGCAGCTGGTCGGATTTGGCGCCAACTTGAAGCAAATCCGAAATGAAAACACGCCCGCCCCGGGATGTAGGCCATCGTGTCTCCGCCGCAAGATAAATTCAAAAAGGATTCGTTCCACGCACACACTACCAACTCAATAAGGATTAAAACTTCATTCAGAGGCGAAGGCTTTAAAACTTTCCGGTAAACGAGGTTTATCCCTTTTAATTACTCATATTTACATGACAAAGATGCTTCTGTCCCTTTCTGTTGCATCTGTATAGATAGAGAAAGGATATAATTTTACTTACCGCGTGTAGGCAAAGACCACTTTTTGTGTTTGAGCCTTATAAATATTTCTATATAAACCCCATTCGGGTCGACCCTCTTAAAGCACATGTACTTACTAACTCAGGAAGATTAACTTGAGGTTGATTAAAAATATTTACGAGTTATCAACGTAATAATGTTTACATTTTGAGTTGATGTCGTTTGGGAATATAAACTGTGTCAAGGTGGGGGCGGATCGAAAAGCCGGTCACAAGCAGAACGACAATTTTTATTTAAGTATTTTGACATGTACATATTTAACGGGAATAAATTGCTCATAATAATTTTATCTTTGCAATAAGAGAAAATGAAAAAACAAAAACAGTAATGTTATTATAGCGTAAGTAATCCATTTGTTTGAATGGTTTCGAGCATAGACTAAACTAATTTGGATAATTTATGCTACATAGATATCTCAATGAATTGTCCAGAGATGAATAATAAATTTATTGAGAAGACGGGGGGAGAAAATTTGGAGAAGTGAGATGGAAAAGTAAAAAAGGAGAGGCTACTAATATTTCTGACGTCCATCCCGAATGTCAAACATGTTTTGTTGGTTCAACAAACGAGGTATATGTAGCTTATGTTATATGGTAAAATTGTTTTGAACAATTACTGTGTCGATTGGCGACACACAATGTCGATTATCGCTTTCAGTCGACGTAATTATGCCAATCTGTTTGAAACGGGTTGTGCAGGTTGATTACGTGGGTTACTGTAACTAGAATTGGCACTAACTCGTAAATTTGTTATAAAATAATTGCAGTAAGTAATGAACTTAAAATAAAGGGATTTATTTAAATAAACATTGATAGAGCCTGGTATAGCCAGTGCGAATATTTTACAGATAACTGACGGGAAGTATCAAGCATATAATATGCATTATAGACGTTTAAATTATTATTACTAATAGTTCTGTGAAATGATTCCGAACATCTATTCCTCTATTCCATGAAAAGGAAAAATTGTTATCGCCTATTTTGAAAACAGAAGATACGACGGGAATGGTATCAGTTTTTCACAGAAATTGAAAGTGAAATAAAATATGTCGTTTGGGTCAATCAGTTATATTGACTACGATCAAAGAATTGTATTGATTTTTTGCCTTTACTTTAATTTTTTAAGTTTACGCCCTTGCTTTTTTTTGAAGTCTACAAAATATTTGTTTTTTGGTAAGTTCGGTATGAAGATATTAAGAACAAGAAGTATATATAAGTACACATTGAACGAGCGCTCGGCGCACTAATATGTTTTAAGGGAACTTTTCAATTAAACCACGGTATCCCCTCCCTATCGTAATGCTCGACTTACAGGTATTCTTGGGCTAGTTCAATGAAATTGACTCTAATCGGGACAGGGTTAACCTGGTTAGCCTGTGTCCGTCGCGGGCCCAAATAAACACAGGTCGCCGTGGAATCATTGAGTACCCTTTTCGCCAACACCTTGGTTGCCTCCTTGGCTTGGTGGTAATATCCTACTCGAAGATGGGTGGAAAGTCGAGCAGTCATCTTTTCTAAAAGGCTCACTCGTAATTATGTAGCCATACACAAAGAATTTATTTTCAAATCAAACACGCTGATAAATTCCACGAAGAGATGACTACAGAAAAATATGGTAAAAATGTCTACTATCTCCGTGTAGGTACCTATGAAGGTACAAACATATGTACATACATACCATTGAAAGATTAAGTGGATGCTACTTACAAATCAATGCGCAGTAACACCTAGTTTCAGTCGCTAATGGGTGTGCTTTAGTCGGCTAGAACAAGATTAGATCTAATTCGAGACAAGACGTGTAGCTTTGTGTGTTAGAGCTCGAGGCACTCCCTTACTTTAGCTCTAAGTGTGTGGTAAGTACTAGATGGAGTAGGTATTTAAATATATGTCGATCTAAATATTCTTAGAGTTATGTGGGATTTCTTTTACATATATTTAATGTGTAGGTATTTTAGATGATGTATTCATTCTAACGATATCCGAGCGGTGGCTGGCAGCGGTTGGATGAGGAGAGCCGAAGATCGAGCCCAGTGGCGTGCCGTAAGAGAGGCCTATGTCCAACAGTGGACGAATTAAAGGCTGTTGATGATAATTCATTCTAAAATTTCAGTTTAGCGAACATGAAAAAGGATTACATTAGGTTTTACACTATTATTTTCCTAAATCGAACCCGCGTATTCTTGTTTTATAAGCTTGGGTCTTGGTCAGTACGCCATTGAGGTTTTTTTGATAGTATTTAAGTAAAGAAGCCGTTGCAATTCTGATTTCACGCTTAATTTGCAATGTTAAAATAAGTCGTGTAAAGAAACGATATATGAAAAAACAACGTTTTGGTTACCACTGAATAACAAGTGAAAAACATTTACCGCCTAAACTAAGAGACGGAGTAAAACACACTATTGTAGAATAGTATAGCGTTTTTCATTTGATACCCGGTAATGGAACAAAAACAAACATCAATAAAACAAAAATGAAATGTATTTTCTCATGCGTTAATTGATATGGCACGTTTACAAATACTTGCTAGGACATTGTGCAAAAGGCCAATCCATTTTCAGTCGGAGTTGGAGCGGGCTCGCGCCGGTCGGCAATTAGCAACACGCAAGCAAACCCGCTGACTCTCGTTAGACAAAGGATATTGTTTTTCAAATGCATTTTAAACTAGGTTAATCGATTGCCCAAAAACTCAGTGCAGAAGCACGATGGTGGTTGCGTTGTAAAATGTGGCGAGGTATCTCCTGAATATCGTTTTATCGTTTACACAATTCTACGATTTATATGTCTGTATAAATCAATGTAATGTAATATGCTGCCTGCAGGCGGCCTTCGGCCGATCCCGGTGGAGGTCACTGAGGGAGGCCTATGTCAAGCAGTGGTCTAAGATTGGCTGATGATGATGATAATATACTCAGCCTGTCCCCGTCCACTGCTGAACGTAGGCTTCTCCAAATAAGCGCCAACCATCCCGGTCTTCAGCAGCCCTTATCCATCCATTATTCGCCACCTTTCCTAAGTCGCCGGACCATTGTGCTGCAGATTACAGACACTCTAATAGAGAGTCTTCTGCTATTCAGTGGCTTAACGACTTCTTCCTCTAATTATTTTCTGCAGTATGTATTTCCATATACATTCACGAATTGAAACGAATGTCTTATACGTAATGTATTGTGTAGTATGTGGTGGTGGTCATACGCCAATGAATCTCATCCATTATAAGTCTTAAGCTTCGGAAGATCTTACACGAAGTTAGTAAACACAGCCCAAGACCTCTGTTCTCCAAGTAGATGCATCGTAATACTATTCGGAATAACATTGAACTTACAAAGAAAAATACGATTGAAGGAGTCAATGTTAACAAGTACATGTTAAAAAACGATGCAGATTGTAGACTGAAAGCCCTTGTAACTGACGCGACATGCATGCAACTGAATACGGAAGCAGAAAATGCAATAAATAGAAATAGTATTCCATTCTTTGCATGTCTTGCAATACGTGCTGATAACAATGTGTATGAAGCGTCTACTTATCTTTTGTAGCTTGTTTACTGAATTGCTTTGATATAGGTTATTTGATATTGATTTTAATAGTTATGTTTTGTAAAATAGTTATCATTATTTATTTGCCTCATGGCGTGGTATCTGCCGAGCAAAGTATTATTGTTTTTTTTTTTCGAGGGACGTATCAGTACCTAGCGATGTAGGTGCAGAAACGCATCTCTGCCTACCCCTTCAGAGAATACAGGCGTGAGGCTATGTATGTCAATATTATCAGTATTCCAAAAACAAATGTTTAATTAAATGTTGTAACAGTTTGCAAAACAAACACAATAAAAACATATGAGAGTGATTTATTTAAAATTACAAATCCGCGCCGTAAATACGATCTTTTTTCCGAAACTAATATACAAATAATTCATGGTGGAGTCGCGCTCGCCAAAATAACAAAAATAAACTTTATTTATTGAAAATGTATTGAATACGTTCAAAATGTAGGTCAGTAAATCTACAATCGGTAAAGTTCAGCAAATAAATACAGACGTGTGAAATTGAAGGGGATATATTGAAGCGGCTGAATCAAATTTGTTCAGACAGCCACTGCTTTGTTGCTGTCCGGACTTTGAAACCTTACTCGGAGAGATATTGTTATGTTATTGTTTAATTGCTTTATTATGTGGCCTAAACCAACATCGTAGCATTCTTGTGAGATACGAATGAAGGTTTCCTAGCGTACATAGGTATATTGTTATATTATATTATTCATAGAATGGGATTTCAAGTTAGTACAAATAACTAATATATTCGAGATTTATTATAAATACACCCAACAGACACATAGATGTTTCTGGACATACAAGTGTAGAGTCGTGGAGCTAGGGAAACTTTTCGGTCTCACTAACTGGGACAACAAACAAATATTCATGGATCATGCAAACATTTGTCTCGTTGCGTTGCATATTACCAACTGCGCCACGGAGCTTTCATGTATATAGCCATTAAACATACAGGTGGCAAAACTTTCGCTTCTTATCGTCGCTTGCCTATATCGCTCGTCATCATTACCCCATATACCTACATCCTACTGACAGGCCACCTTTAAAACTAAAGTCGTGTACTAATTTTTCGAGTTATAAAAAAGTTTTTAGAAACTGGCATAATAAAGTGACATCACCAATTCTGATGAAAATTCTAGCCTGGATCTAACAAATTTTCGAGTAGAATAAGAAGATTACAATGATCCGTACCATAGATAGAATTATGCCGGCCGGATGTAAACAGAGTGATCTCGGACGACACACTGGTGTTTGTCACTACAGCTGTACAACCAGTCTTTATTGACAACTAGTCCAAAGCGTTGTAGTCTCTTGGTACATTAAAATTATCTACATATACTTGTATATTCGCTTTTATTAACACTAGCTATGGTCCAAACGTATTTGAAAATATAGACTTCAAAAGGAATATATTTTTTCCGTTTTTTTTCCCATTTCTCATTGCTGCACTTCTATTAGTTGCCCAGTGATTGTAATTGACACGCAAGATAGACCGACGATTTGGTGAAACTGTGGGAAGCCGCTGGAAGCAGGCCGCTTCCGATAGAATACTTTGGAAGTCTCTGGGGGAGGCCTATGGTTAGCAGTGGACGTCCGTGTGTGATTGTAATATAACCTCGTTCCTCCTCGATAAGCGAACCATTTGGAACAAAAAAATGTCAATTCATAACAATAGTTCTAGATATTGACGAGTGCAACAAACAAGTAAACAAATTCTTCAGCTTTATGTTCTACATTAAAATATTGCTGTCATAAATTTTTAGTCAATTTACATAATTCGGTTTCACGTGAAGACCCAGACCCGTTTAACACTAGATTACGGGTTAATTCAATCTGACTTGCTTACCCGATTTAATTAATCCAAAACATAAAAGAAATTTATTAGATATCCGGGGCTTTGTGGAATTTGATTTATGAATGTTCAGAGAAGCAGTCTATCTACGCTTTGAGTAAAATTTAAAGAGTTGAAAGGTTTATTTAATTCTATATTCACGATAAGAACTAGAAGATTATATGCCTTTAGTATCTTCTTTTTTTAATATAATAAGTAAATTATTTTGTATATACATATGTATATGTATGATTGCATGTATCGCCTCACACCCATTTCACTTCATTAGGTCTATTCCTTATAGGCAAAGGTGCATTTTTGCACCAATTTCGTATCACCGTTTTTTAGTAGGTACAGGTACATCTATAGGTAAAGATATGGATCTCTAGACACCGTGTTGCAACGAACCGACACGAGAATCAGAACTCTGGATAGCGCAGTACATATTTGTGGCGCATAAGACAATCCCCTTCTATTAGGAAATTACAGAATTCAATTAAAGCAAAAAAAAAAAGTACTCGTAATAATCAATTTGCCCGTGCGTAATTCAAACGCTTTCAACTCTTGGATTCAGCAAATTTCTATTTATAAAAAAAACGGTCTTCAAATGATGGCCATCGGGAGAGACACTTGAAACAAACGGTGTTATCAAATCAGTGCACCCGAGTTAAAGTGCCGGTGAAATAGAAGGGGGCACTTATTGCCTCGCTTCTACCCTCCCACCCTCCTTCGTCCCTCTGAGGAGGGCAGTGAGACTCGCTCAGTCGTACGCCAAAAAGTGCTACGTTGTCGTTGAAAAATCGGCGCATTTTTGACTGATTTTACACATAACAAGCTATATTTAAGGTCCTTACAATTAAAGGAAAGCATATTTGTGCATTTCCAACATTATCGTAAAAGACAGTTCTATTAATATTAAATGAAAATAACAAAAGCACAAAAGAAAGAATAAAGACAATACAAAAGCAATCAAACTATTTGAATTTCGAAAGTCGATTACGTTGAGCAATTAAACTTGTTTTACAGCGCACAATCAACACTTCCAAGATGGCTGTGAGCTATAGCTCAATGTAAAAAGTAGTCCTTAGTTCTGTTAGCCAAGGCGTTGTTACATCGATAATGGATTTAAAATGTTCTTATTTCCACTAACAGTTTGTTTTACTACGCCTGTGTCGGAAGTCTTGGTAGCTTCCGTCAATGCCCTTTGTTATTACTTTACTAAAATTATAAGCCATTTACGATAAACGGGCTTAATTTTTTTTCTCTGACAATTAGCATTCGTAAGTCACAAATATTATGTTGCTATACGATTTTTTATTTATTCACGGGTAATAATTTTGTCGAAATGGTTATTGTGTACTAGGTTAACATAAATGTAAAACAAATTTTCCGATCAATTAAGCAATTCCATATTCAAAATCCCGCATAATATAAGCGCCCTTAACTTATAAAGATGAGTCATTGACCGCTAGCGTCGGTGATTTATTGTTTATTTCACAATAGGATTTATATTTTTTTATACATAAATACGATGCTGCCAGAGATTTTTACTATAACTTGAATATTGATTTAAAATTAAAATAATATTATAATTCTTAATGGTCTCCTAATAATTGGTAGTCTTAGAAACTTAGTATATTAACAAATACTCATTTTTAGCAATATTATTTTAATTATAAATACCATTTCTAATACCCTATAGAAATTGGGTCAAGGGTTTACCGTACACATCGAATTGTATCGTTTGTTGATGCGAATGGTCATATTCTTCGCGTATTTTATAAACAGAGAACTCGTGTTACACCTTATAGTAGCATAAGAAGTTTATCGTATTAATGGCGGTAAAATAAATAATAACAACAGTACGAAAATAAAATGAGAGTTTCTGAAATATTTATGTATTATGAGAAGACAATTTCATTTAGTAAATCCGTAAATAGAATGATGGCTTCGAGGTTTAGGCGCGCGGTTGAGATATTCGTCGATCGCGAAAACACACCTCTGACTTTTTGAAGTTATGTATTTATTCGTATTAAATTATCACGTAGAACACTTCAAAAGTTTTTAGGCCTTTATTAGGTGCGTAATCCACCAACCTGTACCAGGCCAGCGTGGTACAGGAGTTCCGTGTCCAGCGGTGGGACGTCTATGGGCTGAGGATGATGGTGAATGAATGATCCGTACATACAGAAAACGTAACAGATAAACCTCAGTTTATTAGTCCAATGAAAATGAGTTTCCAAATAATAATTACGAGAGCAAAAGAATAACCAAGAGAATCTCATTCTTAAATCTGGTCGGTACCCAAGTCTGTTAACACTCGAGTGTTGGTTCCCATTGTTATTGAAATTGAAAATTAGAATTCAATTTGCTGGGTGCGAGCGAGTGGCTGATCGATCCACTGTCAGTCATTAGGGCACGGGGCTTGCCCGCGATCGCACTACATGCTTCTTTATATGTTTACATTTTTTCAGTATTGAATATACAACACAAATTGCCTGGGTAATAAATTCTAAAATGACATTGTATGTAATGCTTTCACGGTTTCGTAGGTAGAACTTTTTTGATTATTGTTTGGGACGTTAATAAAAATAAGAAGCGGACTGTAGCTTACAAACTGGTATATTTAAATTAACAAGGAAATAGACGCGGAGTGGCTTATCGGTCGCAGTGAAAATATGTGAGTGCTAATGGCCGGTGTTGCGCGGGCGCCCCTGCGCCCCGCGCCTCCGTCCCCCTACTCCCCCCGGTCGATTGCGATGGCCAATCAGTGCTTGGACATGCTCCCGGGGTTGAAGTAGGCTTCAAAGTTGTCTTCCACAGGCAGAGGACAAATATTATTCCATGCCCTGCGAATTATGCCCTTTGCTGTCTTTATGTCCGCCACACGGTTGATTCCATCAACTCCAGGAAACACCATCTCGACTCGTCCAAGGGTCCAGAGCAGCGGAGGAGCCGTCTTATCCTTGATAAGAACAAGTGTGTTTGGCATCAAGTCCTTCTTACCACGATGCCACTTAGTTTTCTGTTGAAGTGTGTAAATATAATCATTAGAATATCTTCGCCAAAAATGTTGTTTAACGAGTTCCACTCGTTTGAAACGTTGCATTTGATTGATGTTTATCTTCTCGGATATCTGTGGATTTGGCACGGAAGTTAGAGTACGACCAATTAGAAAATGAGATGGAGTTAAAGCTGATAGATCTGCAGGGTCTGATGAAAGTGGGGTTAACGGTCTCGAATTTAGTATAGCTTCAATTTGGGCTAAACAGGTAAGCATTTCTTCGTACGTAAAGTGAGTTAAATTTATTATACGTCTTAAATGGAATTTAGTGGACCGAACAGCAGCTTCTGCCATACCATTAAAATGTGGAGAGTAAGCTGGAGAAAATAGAAATTTGATACCTTCATCGGCTAGCTTAGAAGATATATTAGACTCATTTAATAAAGTTTGAATTTCATTACGTGCTCCGACAAAATTAGTGCCATTATCCGATGTTATAGATTGTGGCTTTCCACGGCGTGCCATAAACCGGTGAAGAGCCGCTAGATACGTCTCTGTGCTTAGTTCTGTAACCAATTCTATATGAACAGCCTTGACTGCTTGGCAAACAAAAATACACAGATAAGACTTGATCAACTTACAGCCGCGACCTTTCTTATTAGCTATCATCACTGGCCCGCTGTAGTCCACAGAAACATGTAAAAAAGGAAATTCTAACATAGTTCTATTCTCGGGTAACTGTCCCATGATTGGTTGACAAGTAGTAGCCTTGTATCTAAAACATTTAACACATGTTTTTACTATGTACTTCGCTAGGTTTCGTCCCCCTAGTGGCCAATAAGTTTGTCTAATGTTGGACAATAAACATTGTGGTCCAGCATGTAATAGTTTAATATGTTGTGATCGAAATAATAGTTTTGTGAAATAATGTTTACTGCATATTATTATTGGGTGTTTCTGATCATAAAAGTAAGGCGAGTTTTCAAGCCTGCCACCTACTCTTATAATACCTTGTGAATCAATGAAAGGTGATAGAGATATTAATCGATTCTTATGTGGTAGCGGCTTATTTAATTGTATGATTGAATATTCTTCAGCAAACATTTCTAATTGAGATTGTTTCAATATAGCTGTCAAAGCATTTTGAATTTCTGTATTTGATAGGACACTTATTATTTTATTATGTTTATTTTTGCAATTATGAATAAATCTGTAAATATAGGCTACGGTATGAATTAATCTATTAAAATTAGAATATTTATGAATTAATAATGAGATAGGACTGATTTGTTTACTTGATTCCTGTGCAATATGACATATCACTTCAGGAAGATTACATTTATTCGATATATTGGGCATTTTAGGCCACAAATCGGGAGATTTTAGTAAAAATGTCGGACCTGACCACCATAGATTTAAATTGCTGATTTGATCAGCCTTCACCCCGCGAGAAACGAGGTCTGCCGGGTTATCCAGAGAAGGTACGTAGCCCCAGTTCCAGCCTGTCGTATTTTCATTAATTTCATTTATACGATTTCGAACAAACGGTTTCAATTTATTAACAGGAGTAGCAAGCCAACCAAGTACAATGGTGGAGTCGCACCAGAATCTGCAAACAGCCCGCAATGTGATGGAGTTCAGTATTTTAGTACACAATCTCGTTGCTAAAAGAGCTGCACACAGTTCTAGTCGGGGCATGGTCGTAGGATTGAGAGGAGCTACTTTATTTTTGGATGCTATTAACTGGACATGTACAGAGCCATCTAAGTTAGTAGAACGAGCATAGATACACGCTCCGTATGCTAGTTCTGAGGCGTCTGAAAATATGTGAAGCTCAATACTATCACTATGGTTTTTTAGAAACCATCTTGGAATTTTGATATTATTTAAATAAGTCAATTTGTCAGAAAAATTTGTCCAAAGCTGATTTATATCAAATGGAATATCATCATCCCAACCAATTTTACATGACCATAATTTTTGCATTATGATTTTTGCCTCAATTATTACTGGACCTAATAGGCCTAGTGGATCAAATATCTGACTAACTAGTGATAAAATATGTCGTTTTGTAATTGTTTTAGGTTTATTAATATTTATTGAAAAGGTTAACAAATCAGAATCACATAACCAATATAGACCTAGAGTTTTAGATGTGGAAATATTATCGGAAAGTTGTAGGATACTATTATTATTTAAACTTGAATCATTGCTAATTATTATTAAAATTTCTGGATCGTTAGATTTTAATTTTCGTAAATTAAATTTAGCTGCAGATAATACTGACATCAATCCTTTACACAACTTAATAGTACTTTCCTTTTGTGATCCTCCTCCTAAATAATCATCTATATAAAAATCATGTAGTAGGGCGTGTTTTATGTTTGTGTCTGTGACGTTATTAGCTAAACTAGTTAGACATTTTGTAGCAAGATAGGGACTTGATGCCATCCCATACGTTAAAGTATTTAAAGTATATGCTTTAATGGGTTAAGAAGATGAAGAACGATATATTATTTGTTGTAAATGTCGTTGAGATGAATTTAGTTCAATGCAACGATACATTTTCTCAATGTCTCCAGAAATAATATATTTGTGTTGACGGAAACGAATTAAAATAGAGAGTAAATCATCCTGCACTGTAGGTCCAATCATTTGTAAATCGTTTAGTGATAGACCTGATGTTGTTTTTGCCGAGGCATCAAAAACAACTCGCAACTTGGTAGTTGTGCTCGATTCTTTAAGTACACCGTGATGCGGCAAATAATAATTTATTGAATTTGTAAAATTAATATTACATTTTGTGCTCTCTGACATATGACCAAGGTTTTCATATTCTTTTAAGAAATCTAGATAACTTTGTTTGTAATTGGAATTTTTTTTGAAAGCGACGTTCTAGCGAGAAGAATCTAGTTTTAGCTAATACGTTCGAGTCACCTAATTCGCAAGGGTCGCGTTTGAAAGGTATTTTTACCACAAACCGACCATCAGATTTCCTATACGTATTTAAACGAAAATGTTCCTCACAAGCACGCTCTTCGCTTGTTAAAGAATATTGAGCAGGAATGTTGTCTAATTCCCAAAAGCGTGTTAACTGTTCATCATTAAGAAAATTACATTGATGCTGTATAGAAGCAGTATTAGATTGTGCTACTATGTAGCCTGACACTAGCCAACCCAGTTTTGTTTCGTAAAGCTTAGGTTGTCTTTTGCCTAGGTTGATAGAGTTAGTGCATAAGACGTTCCAAAAGACTTCTGCGCCTACTAATAAGTCTATTGCTGATGGAATATTATAATTAGGATCAGCTAGTTGTACGCCGTTTGGAATTGATATAAGGCTGACGTCAACTAACGTAGATGGCAATAATTTTGTAATTGTAGGTAAAATTAGACAATTTAAATCGACCTGATAGTTACAATTTAAAGATTTGATTGTTACTTTACAAGATTGTGTACTATTGCAGGCTTGATTGCCGATACCTGATACTCTGGAGAACGCATCCCTCCTGGATAGACCCAACTTGTTGCATAGATCCTGCGTGATGAAGTTAGCAGTGCTGCCATTGTCAAGTAGAATCCTTGCCAAATGGTGGCCACCACGGCTATCATAGACTTGCACCAACGCTGTGGATAGAAGTATATTGGGAGAAGTAGTGTACTGTGTGTTATTGTTTGAAAATGAAGGATTGTAGCTTTGGGGGTTATTGATTATATTAGATTGTAAAGTTACGTTTTCCACTATAGGAGAAATTGAAGTAGTTGCTTTATTGTCGCAATGAAGAAGCGTATTATGTTTTAATTTACAATAGCGGCAATGAGATAGGCGACATTTTGAAGGCGAATGGCCTGATCGCAAACAATTAGAACATAAATTAAGCTCTTGTACTTTAGCAATACGATCTTCTATTGATAAGGCCCTAAATTTATCACAAGAAAATAAAAAATGTTCACCTCTACAATACACGCATTTATTTTGGTATGTTGATGTAATATATCTGTCATTGGAAACCGTTATAAAACTTTTAGATTTATGTTGTTCTGATCTAGTATTTTTCATTTTATTATCTTCCAAGGTCTCCAATAAATCAGCCCTATTACTTATAAATAAAGAAAATTGTGCCAATGTAGGAAGATCTGATAGCATGCCGCGTTTTTCTTCCCAATGACGAGCCGTTGTGGTATCTAACTTAGAAGACATCATATATATGATTAATGTGTCCCAGTGCTCCGTAGGTTGTTTTAATGATTTTAATGCTCGAATATTTTTATTGGTGATATCAACAAGATTACGTAATGAGGTACTACATTCTTTAGAAATAGGATTTACATTAAATAACGCTTGTACATGATTGTTTACAAGAAGCTTTGGGTTATGGTATCTCTCGCACAAGAGATCCCAAGCTGTTGCATAATTATCCTGTGTAAAATCTATGTTCCTAATTATATCGGCCGCACTTCCATGTAAAGAAGCCCGGAGATAATGAAACTTGCTAATATTATCAATATCAGAATTATTATGTATCATTGACAAAAATGTTTCTTTGAACTCAAGCCAGTGTTGATAGCTACCATTGAATTTAGGAATATTAATTTTAGGTAAATTGAATTTATTATGTTGACAAGTCCCACCTGTATTTGCGACGTCACAGCTGGCCAGCGGACCTGAGCGTTGCTTACAAATGTTATCCATTTTGTCGGAGCTCGTACGTAGTATTTTTTGTGCTATAGATATAAGGCTATAATATTGATCTTCAAATATTTTTCGTTCGGTATATTGTTCGTCAGGTGAATCGACTAACACCTCAATCTCAGTCTGTAAGGAATCAAACTCAGTAATAAGATTTTGTATTCTAGACAGTCGAATCTGTAACTCACCGGCATGTACTTCGTTAAGAATTTCATAAGACCTACAAACATCGACGTATGTTTCAAACTGTGTAAGCTTAGCTTTCATGGACCCTTTAACTCTATTTAACTTACGTAATTTTTGAACAGATTCTTCAGGCATTGTAATAGTAATGAATTATTTGAACTAAGACGATTATATTTTGCTAAATTAACTAAAATATCGGTGAGAAAAAAATAAAAAAAATTGGGGGGTAGAAAAAAATTATTGTACGAAGAAGCTATTTTTATGGAAATTGATCGTAATAATTGGAACGAACTCACAACTCCGGCCGTTTTACCACAATAATCCTTAGTCCTTTAGTTGGTTGATATTGTGACATCCAGATAGCATTGAAGTTTCGTTAATTTTGGTTTCCAATGTGTAGGTTTCTTGGGTGACTCCTTGGTAGATATTTTACTCCAATAATACTCCTCCAATTGCGCGTCTTCTTGTTATTCTCGGTAGAAGGACCAATGTTTGGGACGTTAATAAAAATAAGAAGCGGACTGTAGCTTACAAACTGGTATATTTAAATTAACAAGGAAATAGACGCGGAGTGGCTTATCGGTCGCAGTGAAAATATGTGAGTGCTAATGGCCGGTGTTGCGCGGGCGCCCCTGCGCCCCGCGCCTCCGTCCCCCTACTCCCCCCGGTCGATTGCGATGGCCAATCAGTGCTTGGACAATTATATTTAACATTTTTTTTGGGATTTTGGGAGGTATCGTAGCTTCATGATTTTGATAAACGAAAAAGAAAATAAGATCATAGAGTTGCGGGGTAAAGTTGATTTTTGTGGCGACAAGGCTTACCTTGTCGCCAGGTCGGACCTTAGTCCGACCTCATAGGATTATACGATTCTGTGCAAGCGCATCATTTTAAGATATAATTAGAGACCCACTATGTAGCACTGCATGTCCCTTATCTTCCGTTTTTAAATAACGCTGTAGTATATTACTTGAAATTTAGAATTTCGAGTAAACTTTTGAAGCCACTATATTGAGCGATGGTTGGAAGTTTTGCACTTATATCTTCTATTGGTAATATACATTTTTAATATAGCTCTTTATAGCTATACAATAAATAATATTTTGTTTTTCAGTAATTTAAAATGATCAAAAAAGGCCACGTAACAAAACGTTAACCAAAACCGTGCAGTCTCTAGTTAAAAGACATTTAAATACGTTAAAATAAAAAAAATACAGTAATAAAGTTTCCGAGGCAGTTTTAAAAGTAAGCACTCTGCAAAAATCAATTCTCTCAATATTGTTGTTAAATTCCGGAAATTTGTGGTGCGAAAAATAGTTAATTAACGATCAGTGAGCCCAGTGGAGCGGTGATCGAATAACTGAGAATTAACGCGCCCGAAGCACCGGGTCGAAATCGGAGTGACGGAAAATAGGGTTACCTGTGTGCTTTTGAAATATTAAATCGTTTGTAGATGGACCGAAAGAACTGGGGCTGATTGGAGCGTCATTCGTTGATAATGCGTGGCGAGTTGCAACACGGAACGGTTGACGGAACTATAAGCGATGGACAAATGCGATAAATAATTTAGTGTCATCGGTAACAGATTAAAGGAGTATAAGTTGAGTAAAGAACGTTCGTAATGAAGGGTATAATTGTAAACTTATTTTTTTTTACGACCAAGTCTTAAGCTTAACTTCCCTGAACAGTTTTTAGAGGGTTTATTCAATTTTTTGTCTTTCGAAATAATGACGTGTAAGAAGACTTGTGTCACCGGTCTTAGTGCCGGGCCGGGTCATACCACATAAATATATCAGTCACACGCCCATGAGGCGAACTCGTTTCTGTTTTTTTATCAATTTTTTTATGAAATTATTACTTATTGCATCTGCTCTTACCCTGAAAATATATTATCAATTTCTTTGTTAATAATTTTATTAACCGCCGTAGTATAAAACCTACTAAATGGC
Source organism: Cephonodes hylas (assembly GCA_030295005.1). Classification (NCBI taxonomy): domain Eukaryota; kingdom Metazoa; phylum Arthropoda; class Insecta; order Lepidoptera; family Sphingidae; genus Cephonodes; species Cephonodes hylas. Next base: position 6,317,646 of record AP025374.1, on the reverse strand, counting down.
ATTGTTTTTTAAAAAGCGATATTTTTTTACTCTTAATTAATTTCCCCTTAAGGTATCTAACGTGAGCGCCCTAAGATGTCGTATTATATTTCATTGCTTTAAATTGTTATCTGATATTCGCTTAATCTAAGTACAATAAGATGTTAAAAGGAACGTTTATTTTGAGTGATTTAACAATTATTACTCCTTTGATATTTACCTTCCAAATCGATGAAAAACTGGAGCATCAGCTAATAAAAGTAGTTTCTAAAGATTTTTGCCAGCAAATATTCTAATGTGATTATAATATATACATAAATGTATGTATTTGTAATTTATGTCATGTTGTTCTAAGATTAACGGAAAAATGTTTGTAAAGTGACTACTTTACAGGCGAAAAAAGTAATCATAATCCAATCCCTATTATAAGGTGTCTGTGATAAATACACCTGGATAGTCTCTTTTTCGATTACATTGTTCAACTTCGCACTGCTTCGGAAAATTTCATAATTACACTTTACTCTACCCGGAAGTTGAACCCAAGAATAGTACATCGTACGGAACACACGTACTGCGAGACGTCTAACTAAATAGATTCTAGCAGGTTGACATAATCAGGGTAATTAATTCCACTTCAAATTATGTCGTCTGTAAAGTAATTAGTAATGTATACTCGATAAGGTCAAGACTAGCTTATATATAACCAAAATGAGATAGTTATGTTCCTATATTGATTGAGCATCGATGTTATTATTACCTTAATTCTCTCAGTTTTCAGCAGATTTCTCCATAAAAGTCAGACAGGATACATTTCTGACACCCCTACATATACTAAGGCTCAGGTACCTATTGTTCTTCAGAACGGTATGTCTGCTGTTTTGAATATTTCATGTTCGATAATTTATTGCATGATTTAGTGAGCGAGGGCGTATATGATTGCGTTGGAGGAGCAAATTTCTCTTGATTCCGCTGCCTTACGTTCAACGCAGCCTTTTTATACAACTTATGTAGGGGCAGAGAAATTTGCTTTGATATAGTTCGCGTTCTGTTTTATTAATAGTTTTGCCGGCGATGTTTAGTTATTACTTTTGAAAATGTTTTTACTTTTATTATTTTTATGTTATCAGTGGCCTGATGTGTCTTGTATTGTGACATCATTTTTATTTAGTGGAATGAATGCTTTGGTTAATAGTATCTGTCCTTTAGTATATTCTTAATTTCATGATGTCGAAGTTTTTACAGTTATAAAATTTTCTTGAGGTCGATATATTTTCCCTCTGATTATAATATTTATTAAAGCTAAAATTTGTATTTATTAAAGTTAAAATTATACTTATGTCTTACCATTCACAATAAGCAGTTTGGCTCAATATATGTACATAATCTTAACCTTGAACGTAAGTCCTTTATCAACATTCTGATAGGTTCTGTACTGTTCTGTGGGCGTAGGTTTCGCCATTTCTGCCTTTGATACAAGACATGTAGAGCTGTGGGGGAATATGTGAGTGATTAATTCGGAATATCTGTTCGTGACAACCAAATCGAACTATTGGCTCAACAACACGTAGCTAGGAAACCAATTACTGCTGTCGCCGCATTATGAATGTGGCTAGACAATTTCTAGTATTTTGTAGACACCAGCTTGCAAAACGAGCGGCCGCAGGTTCGATCCCCGCACCGAGACAAATGTTTGTGAGATCCACAAATATTTGTTTTGGGTCTGGGTGTTTGTGAGACCAAAAAGACTCTCGTAAATACTCACGACACAAGATTCGTATTTTAATATGGGGTCTGAACTATGAGTGTGACTGTTGGGTGTATTTATTTATTAACTTGAAATTTAAACTCTGTACTTGTTTAACCATTTTGCTAATTAAATGGATAATTTGAAATTCATAGGGTGATAAAATCATTAAAAATTCTCAAACACACAAAGGAGTCATAGATTTTTAATATCAACAGAGGAGAAAATCTTAAGCATTGAGCCTCATTTAAAAAATTAGAAGAACTGAATTTTTGCTCAAAGCTCTATAAAACCTGCTTGATAAGTCAAAAGCAGACAACGTGGGTATTATACAGTTCACAATATAATCCAATTGGCTTTATCCTGACTTATAAATTCATGTCAACTTGCGATCAGACATGCGTGTATGGCAGATGTTTTTACTGTTTCTATATAAAATAAACATGAAGAGCTCACCTTCAAACGTTTTGATCGTCTTACACGAAACAAGTCTTTTAAGTTCAGAGTTCATTACGAAGTCTATAGTTAAGACGTGGGTAGATTAATGTGCTCGCTTTTCACCTCTGATCAAATGTGAGCTACTGAATCATTCAAGGTTTCATCAAATATTCACAAGTAACTTTGAGCTAATTGTTTTGCTTCGTATATTTTATATGGGCCTATAAGCTAACAGGCCTTAGTATAATTTATTTATTAATTCCTAGTTCGGATCCATGGTTTGGCCTGCGAAGATATATGTTTTTTTTAAGTACTTAATACTTTTAAGATATGTTAAATATAAAGTTTAGATACGATAAAATATATCGATACAAAAATAAAAACATTTTTTAAAAATATACTTTGCCATGGTCAATTTTGTACCAAAAAGTAGCATATGTTTTTCTCCAAGGTATTCTAAGTAGGTCTATTTCAAAAAAGACACGTACAACTGGCCATAACAAATCTTGGGCACAATTACATTAGATTTTATACCCTGCAGGGTTAATTCTATTAAGTGAATTAATTTTGGAATTTATCCGCAGTAATCCTACACTTTTTACTGGACAAAAATAATTATGGGGAGAGTAGATACAATAGGTTTGATATAGTGGGGCAGCGTTCGACGCTTTATCTCACAGGCGATAACACCATTTGTGAAGAATACTTCTTTAATGGCCACCCTTACTGGGAATGGGCTAACGAATAAAGTCAATCTCCTCGACGTAAATCCTTAGCGCAGTCATAATTCAAGTTTATAGAGTTTCGGCGACTTTTCGCCGATAGATTTTAGAGGGCATTTGAGTTTACGGCCTCTACAGAGGAGATTCGATTTTAAATGGATATTTGTTTGTTAATCTTGCTCTGTTGGCCTTATTTGTCAAAGTGATTTCTTCATGTTCTGTCCCTTTGACTATGTTTATTACTACTCAAGATGCTATTTGTTTATTTAGATTAATTTACCGCCAAGAAAACCTACAACAAGAAGTACCTATGCTTTGCCGTTCTCGTAAGTAAAAGTGGTCTACTTTCTTGAATCTACGTTCAATAATTCAGGCTTGTTGACTTCATATATGTAGATACTGCACGTATAAGTAAGCACCACTAGAATCCAGTTGTTGACAAGATGGAATCATTCTTCACTACCAGATAACGATATCACAGGCTTTATGGCACGTTTGGGTACTTTTCGGATAGGTATATAGGCATGTAGGTCATGAGGTAACAGTAAATGTTTCTATGATATTCCAGAGCATCCCGGCCACTGTAATAACAAACTTATAGTTATACGAAAGTCGGTGGAAATTGAAATTGTTGGCCTGGAACATATGCTACCTAGTTATTGATTTAATGCGGCGCAAACCTAAGTTGGCAAAGTTCTAAGACATCGCCAGAATTTGCAACTATATGGAGAGCGTAACAACTTTAATCTTCCATTTTCTGTAAGTTAAGAAAGCGGTAGGGTTTCCAGGAGTGTCGTTGAACATATGAATTCTATATTTTATTACTATGAATACTTATACTTCACAAGAGTACCGATACTCGTTACAGCGACGGGCCGTTCGCATCGTCGATGATCCCGATCTCACGGAGAAACTATAGCCGTTGGGACTGCGGAGAGACTTTGGGTCTCTTTGTGTGTTTTACCGGTTGTTCCATGGGGAATGATCCGAGGAACTGTTCGGGTTGGTACCAGCGTCACCATTCTACAATCGCACCACCCGTCACCGCAGTAGAGTTCATCCATATTACCTGGAGACGTACCGTACGCGTACGGTGCGTTTCCAGAGGTCATTTTTAACACGTACGTGCAAGCTCTGGAATGAAATCCCTGCCTCGGTGTTCCACGAGCGCTATGACATGGCCTTCTTCAAACGAGGCTTAAAAAGAGCATTTTCCTCACGGTAGGCAGCGGCGTGGCTGTGCCCCTGGTATTGCCAAGTCCATGAGCGGCGGTGACCGCTTACCATCAGGCGGGCCATCTGCTTGTCTGCCAGCCAAGGCGAATAAAAAAAAACACTTCCGTGCGTATTGGTGACGTTATGATATTCAATTAATAAATTGGTCACTAAAGTCTAACATCGAAAAACGCAGTTTCAATGGCTAATACTAACAATATTCCAAATATTGCATCCCATTACTTATTCTCTACAAAAAATGAAGAGACTTACGAATATCCACACGCGTATGAAATTAATACCAAGTAAATTAAAAAAAATGTTTTTAAGTTGTATGTGACATAGTATCGAGTGAGCCGTTGAAATAAAACATTCTTCTTTTAAACATTTTATTTCGCTTAAATTATATATATAATATAATATCTTCAGTGCCTGCCAACCCGTACTGCATTAGATGACGCCGGTAGCATAGTGGATTACGGCTTTATCTTTACTCATAAAGGAAGCCAATGCTAAGAACTCAGACAGCTTTTATATAATACATTTATGTTATATTATTTTAATTAAATAATAAGATAATGTATTTTGTTATACAATTTGAACAAAGTTGGCTTAATAAATTAGAAATAATAATTAATGAGAAAATTCTAATCATAGTAGCAAAAAATACAATACAATAGCTACTCGTCACGATCTATAATGAATAAATTTTGAAAGCTTTGGAGGTGCAGATGGCTAAACACCGGCTTGTGAAGCTAATGGCCTTAGGTTTGATTTTGCCCATATTTACGGGATCCTAAAATACTTCGTGAGGCCGAAAAGACTCTACTACCACAAAATTTGAATTTTGTGTGTAAAAAAACATTTTCACTCTATTCAGTTCAGTCACACTGTTGAGTGAAAAGCAAAAACCACTACAGATCAATTTTATTCCTTCCCAGATATTAACAAATGGATCTCATAACATATTGATACATGAACGGAATAACTATCGGCCTAATCGGAAAACGAATAAACATAGAGGTGCCAATTACACGTCGCGTCCACTTTCACTCGTGCAGCTCATGATAATGTTTGTTATCAAAGTGATTTGGGTCATGGTGTCAAGTTATTATGAGCCTATACTTTGTTCCATTAGGGGTGACATGTCAAATGCAGCCTATATAATAAATAGCTGCGTATATCAAACAGGGCTGTGTCAACTTTGCGAGCGGAACCGCGGGATCCATTGTCACAGCAAGGATTTGTGTACACAGTACGTTTCGGTGCACGAATAGTGTTATATTTGAATTAGTGGATGTTTTTTTATGCTGTGGCAAAATGGACAGACGTTCGCTCGCCGCGTTTGTGATCTCTGTACCGACGCAGTTTATGTGTTTCGCAAATGTTTGCTTTAGCTTTTGATTCAATGAGATCGGTGAAGCTGTAGTAGTTTTTATATCTGTCATGTGAGGCAAGTGTGTGCTATGGGCAAGACTACTCAAATGCATTTAATGTATTACAATACAAAAGTGTATACGATTGTCCATAATTATGATAACTTTCTAGTCAGTACAAACTGATAGGAGTAGCGACATAATCAATATATTTCCAGAAAGCCTTTTGACATTAAAATACTTTATTTCATTATCACTTTATCTTATTAATTGGAATTAATAAAAGAGATATTTTCTAATTTGCTGTCGATTTATTCATTTTTTAACATCGCTTATAATATAAGCTAAGTAAAATAATTAAAAAAAAATTGATAACACTCCTAACACAAAATAAAATCCTTTTATAAGTTGCCTCGTGCACGCAGCCTTACATTAGATTTGTCCGTTGATTTCCTTCCAAGTGCGAGCTCGCTATTAGCAGTACAAACAACCCATGAATTTTAGTGACACCTGCGACTTAAGCGCGCCCTTTCCATCTATTTGATTACACATATCTTGTTACTTGTTATGTATGTACATACGTTTTACCACTTTATTGATATACCGTGCTTGCACGCCATGTTGTAATTTTGTCGTGTGGATTAGTAATAAAGTATATAAGGACGGAAGGGTTGATTATTTATTTTATTATACAAGATAATTAAGTGAAGCTCGCGCGAGTATTCCCAGGGAACTCATTGATTTTCCCGTAGCATAGTATTGTGACGCGAATTACTTGCTTTGTTGTTTTGTTTGTTCGCATATATGAACGATGGATCTTGACTGGATGTTGCAGGTTCAGTATAGGTTTAAACTTCTAACACGAGTGTTGTTATACTTTAAAAGAGTGTTCTTAAAAACCGTATTTAGGTTGAGTGTGGTCAATGCTCTTAAGGATTTTTTAATTTAAAATTACCAATTGTATTGTTATTTTATTTATTTGATTTGCCAACTGATGTGTACAATAAATGTGTACATATATACGTATAAGTTACCAAAATTTAGGTATATGCAATAACTTTTTCAAGGCAATGCACAAAACAACAGAAAGACGCGTTTTCTCTCAAAGGTACAGGAGGCCCGTTGCAATCTATTTTTGCACGCCTATGATTTTCCAATCAACTTCCTGAAGCTTACTCAGGATTTACATTTATAAATAGTCGCAGATGGATCTAAATTCATTTTCCTAAAAAAATATGCATGAAATTAAATTTTACATGAATATGTGACAGCTAGAATTTTTAAATTTCATATAATTTGGTATGGAGCAATATTTACTTTAATAACCGGATACCGGATTTTTCTCAATATTAGAGGTATTTTTTAATATGTGTTATGACAAAAATAAATATTTGGGCCAACCATTTAAACCAATTTTCTTTTAATAAATGCATTTATAATTCTCAGAGATATAGTTCTTCCACAAAGATACAGTAAGTGTTGTTATTTTCTTTGTGTATTATTTAGTTAACCTTCACAGTTGCAAATATTTCTCATTTAAAACACTTACCCCTTAATCTCAGCAGCTCTCACGTTTGCATAAATAATTGGAGATCTTAATTGCTAAGGCCAATTAAGCCATATTTGGATCTAGAATAATTCTAATAACTTCGGCGCGTGCAAATGTTGGCTTTTATTATCAATACGATTCTGAAATTAAGGTCGGCCCAACACAAACACTTATTCTATCAAATATTAAAGCAATTTGGCCGTGATTGTTATTCAAATCGTAAATTATTTATTCATTCACATCATTTTCAGAATCAAATTATTTCTTGCTTTTATTACTTGGGATATAAGAGTGTATTTGAATTTTCGCGATTTACTATAATCTCAGAATTCACAGTATTCTTATTTTGATATATTTTTTTAAACTCTTTTTTTTAATTTTATCAGTTTAAAATTATTTTATTTTTATGGTCCACGGTGGATGGATCCATGTGGATGGATGATATGATTTTTTTACAAACATAAATTGGACAGCTCGGTGTTAAAATAAAAAAAAACTTATAAAAAAATCAGTGATATATCGTTATAATTTGGATGTTTAATCCAAATTTATAAAATTGACGATTTATAATCTACATTGTAAATAAATGACAATGACAATAATTAATATTTTTTTCTGAAAATAAAACGGAATAATATATTCAATGGCTCTACCGTAAGACAAGTGTATGCCCCAGTGACCTGACTTAATGTTTGAGCATTTTATTCAGTGACACGTGCGTCTGTGGGCCCTAGCCATCAGAATTTCCTTACAAAATTTCCTTAGAGACTTTACGAGAGACATTTTCAAAGCCACTTTCCAGTAAGCTCTTAGATACGTGTGCAGGAAGAGAATGTCTGATTGAAGTGGATGATTTTAAAACACGGGCTATTTGCGAGAAGGAAACATTTGATAATAACATTTGTTCGAAAGTTGAAGCAAATATTAGTACAATTATTTTGATTTACGAAGTTAGTAACATTTTTCACAAATCTTTTCTATGTAATTTTAATGTTTTTCAATTCGTCGTGACATTATTCTTGAGTAAGTTAAACTAGTTCTTGTTCTTATATAATAATATTAATTCTTTACAGTCCCTTGGTGTTATTGGTTAGATAGCAGCCTGCGAAGGTAGAGGCCGTGGCTTCGATCCAATGTATGTGTGTGTGATCTACAAATATTTATTTCTGGTCTCCGTATTTGTAACATAAAATTCTACCTTAGTTTCTGATATCTACGACAGAATACTCGTATCTTAATGTGGGGTGTCATAGACTAGATTCTGTTTCTATTATGAGAATAGCTTTTAACGCAGTAAAATAACTGCATACAGCGAGACAATATTATATTATAGTAGTATAACAAATTTTATAGAGCAAAATCGTAAATGAAATAATCGGAAACGTATAGGTGAATAAATATGACATATATATATACAACACGTTTACCGTATAAAACAACATTAAACAAAGTGTGAGATCGCATCGCCAAAAACGGTCAAATAGAGTGAAATATTAGGTGGGGTCGAAACATTTTTCATCCGTTTTTCTCCGGGTACACCTTCAGCTCGGAACTTCATGAATATTTCAACCCGGATCAATTATTAAAATGATTTACTGTACCCTCGCAGTACCCCTGCACGGTCAACATACTAGCATTCTTGGAATATACGGCAAACTTTTATACATTCTTTTGAGATAAATAATTAAATGTCGAGACACAATTTATGCACAGGACCTTTCTTATTCTGAGTGTGATTGTCTCCATTGTGTTGTTAAGAGCAGACATTTTGAATATTTTTAAATGGTCTTTACTTAACTTTTCTTCTCGACGTGGAAAATTCTGTGCTTTTATAATAGCAATTATTGTGTGTCTCTTTTTGCGTTTTATTTAATGCTGCAGCGGGATGGTTTGCCTTTATAGTTATATTGGAAATGTGCGGAAAAAGTTACTGGATAAGAATGCATAGTTCCGAGTTCTCAAATTTTGGGAAATAATTTCAAATATTATAGGAAATGCTTTTATAATAAAACTAAATATACACGAACTAAATTGCAATTTTCAAAAATAAAGGATACTATTTTTTGCTAAAATGAACTTTAAGCAGACATAAATATGTTCGTTGACTTTCTCTCGGAAATACTAAAATATAAAGTCAATTTTTCCACAATTCTGAAGAAATGAAATTACTGTTAACTGACCTTCAAAGGTTATTGGAGAAATAATAAAGTATGTTTGTATTTGTCGAGAGTTATATTAAAGAGAACACGTTGGAAACAAGTAATTATGTCTGCGAATGTACAGTGTATTGAACCATAAATTCTTTGAAATATTATATAAATTCTTGTTACCTTTCTCGTAATAAATGGACTATTTCAATGTACAATTTTCTTATGTCGGTATAAAAACTAATATTGATGGCGGTACTTCCATGGAACCCAAAAGCGTTACAGTTTAATTATGCAATATTTAGTTTATAATTGATTACTGTGGGATCAGGATATTCTCATTTATATGTTAAATTGCTTTTGAAAAATACAGAGTTAAAACTTTAAGATTTTTATTTAGAACTTTGTAAAGCAAGCTGGGCTTTTGGGCTCTTATGGAAATAAGGTCAACGACTAATATTGTGTGTATTTCTAATGTTTTGTTACATTGTCACGACCAAAACAATTTTGTTATTTCATACGAGAAATGGTCATATTCCACGTTATCTCAGAAAAGCCTATTTGCTTTACTCGTTCTTCAACACATCTGTGTTCGTGTATTGTTGAATGACGTATTAGATCCGTGAAAGTGAGATAGATTATTAATATTAATTTAGTAAAAATTGGTGATGAATAGTTAAAATCTATTATGGAGCGATAGTTTGCGCAAAATTTCCGTGGTAGTCGATGTGTTAGAGTATCCGCAGACCGTTAAAGTGGAAACATTCTGCATAGATTTAAAGAATAGTATTCAAAAACTCATAATTTTTTGTAGCATTGCATTTTAAGATCTATCATGCTTTAATGTATTAGAAAAGACTCGTGCGAAATAGTATTATGACTGTGGATTTCATAAACTCGTTTCTCCGCATAAAGGTATAGTAGAACGAACTCAATGATCCTCCCAAGATTACGGGTCGTACAATTTTGCCATACTACCAAAGCAACGTCAAATGCTTTCCTTGGTGTCTGATCGGACTGCCGACTTGTTGTAGGTAGTGTCCTGGTATGCGTCAGACAAGAAGGAAGGAGACATCGAAATATTATCGTTCCCAAATGGATTCGTCGCTCTCGTTAATAAAATTGTATTGGCCTTGGATGCGATAAATGAAGATATATGAATTCCCATTTCGTCCACTTCATTGATATTAGGCATGCCTATATTCTATAATAATGTAATAATCTACCTTATATGATATACAGTCGTGTATGACCATGTATATGTGTGATAAACGTAACGCGAATTTGTATTGGCGTATTTTATGAAAGTAAAAACCATTTGGGCCCTCAATGCTACATACACAGCCGCCTCAATTATGATTGGTTCCACAAACGAACACGGTTTTTTCAGTTACCCCGGCGTAATTGTAATATTTCCGCCCTAACCAGAAATAGGTCGTGCTCGGGTACAAACAACACGAGCTGCGTTCGGGGTACGACATAAAATTGTATAGTGTCCTCCGCGGCATTTCGCTTGCAAATTGCTCTCCGGCAGGTATACGAATATCGCGTAACGCCACACCGTCGCTCCAAAGGCATTAGCATATCGATGGGGTATATCGGCTCACACCGACACCTCATGAAAGAACTGCACTCCAGTTTAGTACAGTTTAATATCACTTACCCGCTTAATGTACGCTCTACGTGTTTTGTAACTGCGAAAGTTGTATGGATTTAAATTTTAGCCTCGTGTTAGGAAATCGAGTTGGGTGTCCTAGCTCTAATTTATGTTGACCGGGTTGGTATTGTGAAATGTTAGCCAGCTGTGATTGTAGGAACTCTCGGTTTCTGTTGAGGTGGTACAATGAAGTCGAGAGTAAATAATGGAAACACGGTGATCTTTGTGAGTTTATTATTCATTCGCACATAATTATTCAAAGCTTCGTTTGTTTCAAACGAGCCAGTTCTCAGTAGCGGCGGTAGTTAAATGGTTAACCCTAATTCTGTAGTTTAGTTTTTTTTTCATATATATAGTATACATAAATTTATTAAAAAAATCTAATAAGTTGTATAGGTACTGTTCGTTGATAATGCAGTCATTTATAAAAATACAAAAAAAAATCAAAGAATATGGCAAAAAAGTACAAAGGAAGTCTCAGTAAAATATCTACAATCGATGTACATTGTACATACTCGTACAAGTAATATTATTACTAACATAAATCAATGAATAAAATATGTGCTACAGAATAATATTCGCCTCATAATTTACTAAGGTTGAAGGAACTGAAACCATAACGCGATACGAAAATAAGTACACATTCAGATGATTAATGATACTGGCATTTACTTTTGCTATCTTTCTTTTAATAAAATCACAAAGCTGCTTTGACCTCTATTGCACTATTCTAGTATATTCATACAATAACGTTCCCTATATTCATTTAGGCGAGGTTTCAAAAAGCTGTACCGATTATAAAAGTACTTTTATCTTCCAGCTAAAGCCTGATTTTCGGTCTTTATGGAGATGGGAGTCAAAAGTTAGATGGTACCGTTCTGAGATTTGTATGCATCCTCACCACAGTACAAGGAGTGCCCAATTATTGTCTCATTTGACACAGCGCTTCCTTTTCCAGCATTTTTGAAAGGCGGGATTAGGCAGTTCGCGATCCTGCTACATATTCTTTTCGGCGCCGTGATATGTTCTGAGTACGAAAGGGAATCTGACGGAATTCAACCGTCATTGTTGTTCTATACCTAAAATTATAAACACTTATTATCATCATTTTCATTATCAAATCAAGCAATCAATCAAAATTCAATATTTATAATTTTAGACATTTCTTAAAAAGCGATATGTAAAGCGCACAGGGTTTGTTAAATATTTATATGAATTAAAATTGTTATGATTAAATATTTTATTAAATTGTCAATATTAGCACGAAATCTAATGATGCTTGATTAACATAAAACACTTACCCAAATGACTTCAAATTGGTTTACATTTTAGCTTACTCGGGATTCGAGCGCACTGACTATGCCTTTTGATTCATAACCTAATAATGTAAGTGAATTCCTTAAGTGGCTGGGCAAGAATCCAATCGTTGAATTGATTGGTTAGTTTCCTCGACTCGACTGCGAACAGCTACCTGAACAATATACCTATGGGGCTTATAGTGTTGTAGGTTTCCTACAGCTTTGCCTACAACTACCTGACTTAAGGCTTAGGTAAGTTCATCGACAATGTCTATCAGTATGTTGTAAACTCGTTTATTATTTGACTATATATACTCAGCCTATTGCCGTCCACTGCTGAACGTAGGCCTCCCCAAGTAAGCGCCAACCATCCCGGTCCTGAGCGGCCCTCATCCATCCGCTACCCGCCACCTTTCTCAAGTCGTCGGTCCATCGTGCTGCAGGACGTCCTACACTACGTTTGCCTAAACGCGGTCTCCACTCCAATACTTGTCTGCTCCACCGGCCGTCCGACCGTCGGCAGACGTGGCCAGCCCACTTCCACTTCAGCGTGCTAATCTTGCGAGCAATATCAATAACTCCGGTTCTCTGGCGGATGACTTCATTACGAATTCTATCCGCCAGAGAAACTCCAAGCATTGCCCGCTCCATAGCACGCTGAGCGACCTTGAATTTGTGGACCAGGCCTTTGGTGAGTGTCCACGTTTCGGCTCCGTATGTCATTACGGGTAGGACGCACTGATTAAAGACTTTCGTCTTCAGGCACTGAGGGATCGACGACTTGAAAATATGACGCAGCTTAATTATTTGACTGACAATTTGTATTGACCAAACATTGTTTCAGTGATATCTCGTATTTCCATTTCTAGGAATGGACCTTAATACTATAACTAGTGTTTGTATATGATAGCTTTGTATGGGTTAGGGATTCTTATAGAGGCATCGATCTTATCGAAATAGAGGAAATTATTCATAGAGAATTTATAGTTACGTCAGTTTACTTTGGATGATTTTCTTAAACGCTGCTACGAATAAGTGTGTCTGAATTTGGAGTGGGTAGTAAATGATTGCGCGTAATGGATACAAAGGAATGTCACTGGCGATACTTTTATAGAACCCCTTAAGTCCAGTTTGCCAACCAAAAGACCGAATAATAATAGTTAAGCTTTTGGTCTTTATTAAAAAAAACACAATTTGACATATAAATAATATAATATCCTGATTCCACAATAAGGAATTATTAACCAGACATTACACAATTGTCGTGTTCCGCATTTGGACTTCTGTGAAAGTATCGCCACAGCCAATTATGCGACTTATTATATTATTGTTATTGTTAACAAGCCTTTAAATGCATTGTATAATGTATGTATATTTGTTCTCCTTTATCATTCTACATTGACATTTATTGAAAATTAATAATTGGTGTAAATATTTTTAAAATTTATTGTAATTTAAACCAACGATCTGATATTTTCTGGAATTAAAGTTCCACATTTTTTTATTTTTTTTTTATTTTTAGTCCTCTTGAATAAGTATAATTTAAATTTATCAGCTGAAGGTAATTCTTCAATAGTACATATAAGCTGTGTTTTGAGTTCGATTTCAAAGTTGATTTAAACTATTTTTACATAAATGATGCAGGTATATGTACGCACGTATATGCACGTATGTGTACCTGCATTATATATATGTATATACACACTCCCGCGGGATACAGTCCCCGAAAAAGTGCATTTCCGCACCCAAGTTTTGCCAATTGTGTTTGAAGTCCCACGTAATAGGGGGCGTGCCTACTGCCGTTTTATGTTGGAAGTTACGAGAGCTTTTCGGTCTCAACACCTAAACCCGAAAAACATTAGACTCAGCGAAGTTGAACACTCGATCTCTCGTCTCTAAGCTGAATTCCATTGAACTGCCCTACGAGGCCATATGGTGCTTTTACAAACAAAATAACACTGCAAAGATTTCCATCCATTAATCCCAGTAAATTGTTGTATGAAAGTTGAAGAAGATTAACTTACGCTAACATCTTAAGACACGAGTTCACATATTTCAAATTAAGTCCCTTGAGCCAACATAATCCCATATCCAATTGCTAAGAACGACGAATATGAAGCGCGTTCCATTTAAATTTCAGTGTAACACGCGCCCTCATAATGTATGCAAAGATTGTTGTTAAGATAAAGAATTTAGCTCCCATACGTATATGAATGCAGAAGCTCGACATTTACCTGGTAGTGAATGCGGGCCGGGCGATTGTGTCGACTCCCTCAGCCGTGCTACGCGATAAACGATGAAAAGACCTGCCGGACACTCCATTCATGTATATCATTGAGTACATGCGGCTATGTGCGGCCGTGGGACGTCGGCCTGGGATTATTTCCATGTAAAAGAGCACGGACGGGAGGCGGTTGCGATTTTTCGTGTAAACATTAAATATTTTCTCATATTTCTTGTGGGGATTTTGAGCTGTTGATGCTGTTTTGTTATCGAACTTAGTGGTGTAATTCCTTCACATTTTTGCTTATATTGTTAACTTTAAAATTATGATAACAGGGCTCAATAGATAATCTTAGTTAATGTAAGCTTATACATATAATATGTTCTTAGAATGCCTGAACTAATCGGCTTCAACTTACATCTTAATGATTCAGAGTTTAAGCACAGACACTGTTTCATAGCCCTTTTAAGAGATTTAAAAATTTAATGCAGTACTAAGATTTACGCGAACATACAGTCACTGCCTTATCATTTACCCTTTAAACATTTTTCATTTGCATGTTTACAAGTGCGTGGTCAATTGTCCGCGAGTGCTCGGCTGTAGCGTGCGATAAAACGTTGAAAAGATGAAATATAGATGGGCATTATGGGCAGTAGCTGGCCGTTGAGAGGATCTTCTCTATCAACGATTACTGTGTTTATATTTATCATCTCAAGCGAAAGACCTAATTTTTTTAAAATTTATCACTCAGCTGTAGGTTTTTCAGCCAGTTTCATTTTACAATTAGTTAAGTAGCTAATTAATAATAAATGTTTTTTTTTAACTTATGCAAATACTTTAGATTATAATGTAATTTTTTAATTATAATGTAATTGAAACGCTTAAATTTATCTTTAGAAACTTATAAATCTAGTGTACAATATATTCATAAATTTGATACAAAACCTAATTTGTGATATAATACTTTACTTATACACCTTTAATTCCGCATTTTAATTCCGTTATTGAATTTATTTTCACAAAAAAAAAAACATAACAATAAATAGCGGAAATAAGTTTGCGCAAGATTTAATTTTTTGTTGCTGTATATAAAAATTTTGTTAATATCGACTTCTTAAGTCCTATACAAAATTTCCTCAACGCCTGTACGATGAGAACGGCAAACAGTTACACCGGCGTCATAGCTTTCCGACTGCTCTTTCATCTCACGGTACGATAAAAGTCGCGCCGAATGGAGCTCATACAGGGAAGTCCAATAACGAAAATATTTGCCGTTCAATCGTCATTCCGCGCGTGACATCAGATCGGCCCATTGCCCTAATGACGTTTGATTGTGCCGCTCGCATTTCAGCACGTGTGCTCGTACGACGTAATCTATGGGCTTTGTGTACGGGCCGGGCAAATGACCCTAGTATTGTGCCAGTTTATTTAGCAGTACTTACTGACACCAAAGCGATTGTGACGTCATGAGTTGAATTCAATAGCACAGTCCTACCGTAGATAGAATTAGAAGCAGCACTGTGTGAGTATTGCCAGTTAGGGGATTTCGCCGGAGTAGCTAGTGTTGAAGTGGAGACTGCAGCGGGATGGTCCGATAAGTAGTGAGAGGGCTTGGTAGCGGATGGCTGAAGGTTGCTTAAGACCGGGAAATTTTGCGCTTACTTGAGGAAGTTTATGTTCAGTAGGGGACGGCGATAATCTGAATAAATATATGTACTGTGCTAGGATAGATTGACTGATTTGAAGAAATGTTCTGTATGATAACTCAAATATGGGTTTACACATTTTTTTTCCTTTTTAAGTTATTATCGGGGCCCTGGCTCAAGAGCGTTTTGAAATTATTACAATAACATAAGGTTCTAAAAGAAGACAAAATATTGCATAAAACTTGACACAATGACAATTTCCTAAGTAAGAATCCTCAGAGTTAATCCAAAATATACTAAATTACGACTTAATTCTTTCTGTCGGTTTAGGCGAAAGGTTAACGAAAGTATAATAAGTCGAATTATTTTTGCGTAAATCGAAAATTCTGTTATGAATAAGGAATAACACAATAAAATAACAATGTATTCAGTAAGCATAGTTTCCTTTGTGTGGCGTGGCCCAAACACCTAAATATTATTGCATTGTTTCCTCAAACAGAATCGTTATTTCCTTCCTGTGTGCAGAGATTGTGACGTTGATGCGAGATGTACACAAAGAAGCTTTCGGCGCCTCTGACGTCATTATCGTTTGTTTGATTGCTTACGGACGGGCGTGTATTCAGGATTCTGTGTGTGGGGACTAATCAACTGTATTACTCATCTTGATATCACATTAAAAGGTGAATCAAGTTTGGTATGGATTAGTGGTAAAATTTAATCCTTAATCGTACTTTAAGGATCTTTAAATTCTGTTTTCCCCAAGCATTATTGATAACAAATAATTTCATAGCTTTTTGTTCTATTGCGAAGTGAGGACATGATACGAAACAAGAGGATTTAAGTAATACAATCGTGCTATGGGTCAGCTAGGCTGGTTTACTTTGTGCAGTTCCACTTTTGTGGAAAATCAACTTCAATCAATAAAGTTGATTTAAATGCGAGGCGCATTTCTTTTGATAAGTGAAAGTGATGAAGAATTAACAGTGTTTTTTTTCTACATTATTTACTACCTATTCACTTAGGTACATATTGAAGTATTACCGAAGGATAATCATAAATGCTTCTTTCTTGCATATTTATACGAGACAATGCATTTCGATTCGACAAGTATTGGGAAACGTATTTGCATATATGAAAGCCAATTACATTTTTGCTTATTGCATGGAGAAAAAATCTTCTACCTTGCAAAATAAAAATCCAGTTCACATTTTTAAATCAACATGTTGATCATTATAGAGCTCTGTTCATTATAGTGCCTTTACCCTCTTTACCCTATTGTCGCGTAATTAAACAATTTCCCTCAGTCAGTTTGTTTGTTTGTATATATTAGTGACGCAGGCTGAGTATTCATTCCAATGAGGAGTTAATATTGCATAGTAAGGGCGACTGATAAAAAAATATGTGTGGAAAATGTGCTTGTTTATTTAAATGAATATCAATGTTGATAAAAGCATGTACATAATATAAACTCTTTACGGCAGTTTGAGTTATGAGACCGCATGCAGTCAGATGAGTTACAAAGAACGTCTTAGAAAGATGAGATATAGCCTTTAGTTACCTTCTAGCATGGAAAACTTGGACGATAAAGAAACAATAATCCTTTCATAAAGTTATAGTTTTCGAGTCGTGGTGTTATGTTTCTGATAAAAATATTGCTATTGTCAAAGCTGAAATACAGTATAATGTTACTTCAATAAATAGTATGATAGCAAAAAGTGACTAGGGTAGTACTCGTAGGGCTGTTGTCTCTTGACTAATGATAAAACGGGTTCATATTTATGTTAATAAACTGTGTAGGTGTTCGTCAATTATTTTGTAACAAACATTAAAAAAATATTTTATACAAATATTACTCTATCACTTTTATAGGCGCTGTTATATTACTAATTATGTCTTAAAGTAAAAATATATAGTCATTATTTTCCGTACAGAGGGGGATTGCACGTACTAATTTTATTCCCCTAGTCCGACCCTGGCCTTAGATATCACAATGGGATGAACCTCCAGCGCTTTGGAAGGCGTATTCTCTAGGGAACTAAGATAAATGTTAATGGCCCTGTCATCGGGCTTGCTATATGTATACTCGTAGTACGGTTTAGTCAGCAGTAGGTCAAATGTGAAAGAATATTTCCTTTGTTACAATATCCGTAGCTTTAACTTACTGGTATTGTTGGATACTTAAAAAGTATACTTTTTCTATGTTACAAATAAAAATAATTCGAGTCTTTTAGAGATTTGGCACAAAAAAGTGAACGCTACGTTTACTTTCCTGCCTAAAAGTCCAAATATTCTGCGCGGTATATAACTGACACACTTCTACTTGAGCCACCTTAGCCATCTGACTATGTTTTATATAATCCTTCGAATATTAATGCTTTGTTTGATCATGTGCGGCTTTGTAACTTGCGTTGTCGTAATAGTATAAATTCTTTATGTTGTAATGATGTGGTTATCACCAAACAATTTTTTACAAGAATGTATAAATATTAGCCTTAAACATTTTTATGCTGTGAGGGCCTTCTATATGATTGAGATGAATTACGGTTTTAACATTAATATTAGGTCATAACATTTACTAAGGGCCGTAGATATCCGTGACATTTCAAATTGTCAAATATGAGTGCAATGAAACAAACTAACTATTCTGGTATAAACAGACGGATTCAAGGTCAGTCGACACAGTCGATTACAGTTTAATTCTATGTTTTTTTAATAATCGAAGTGATACGAATTTGTACCATCACAACGTCAAAAAAACAGATGTATGTACACTTATATGACATTTTAATAACAATTTTAAGTATAAATTGTTTTTTAAAGCAGCTCTAGCGTCTAGTTCGGTCATAACTATTACTTTTGCATTACATTTATCGCATTTTATCGCTCGCTTTACTTCTAAAACATGCAAAGCCCCATAAGAATCAGCTATAATTTATACGTCTTTGGGTAATACATTTTCCCTTACATTATTCAAATGCAACGGCGCTGCATTTGAGATCGTAGATCGGAGTCAATGGATATCCACCGGGCTGTTAATTTATTGCCGTTTGTCGCTAGAGGGCGGTGAATAACAGCATCCTGCTATATTTGTGTATCGAGAATGTACACGGATCGTGAGATCTCAGGATACTTTATACGTGAACACGTATTTACTTAATCGCTCCATGTATTTTGTCAAAAATGGCAAATACAATTCTGATTATAGGTACCTCCTTTTATATTTAGCACTTCGGCGTTAAAATTAATATTATAGCTTAAGAGAACATTTGTAACTCTTACTTTAGAATCAATCCTGCATCAAGCAAATAATATGTCTTTTCATAGATCTGATTACTGAAATGAGAATATATTCGTTTATTTCCAAGATTCGGTTACATTCCACGTCTCGCTATTCTTACACAATCCATTTAACAAGCCTCGAAAGGTTCTTTGAAGCTATCGTTTCGTTTGGCTTCACTAAAAGTATTATCGTTTGAATGGGTGTCGTCCAAGTTTTCCTTACAAGTTCGTTTACACGGAGGAGGCATATTCCGATTTCTAGATCCACATTTTGTTCTAATGCGATCGTTGTATTCGCGTGCCCGCACCAATTTGTGTCGGCGCCTTATCGTCGAGGCTAATGTTCAGTGTAATGCCACTTCCGACATGAAAACCGTTCTGTACTCATTGTTCTCTCCATAGTGTTATGTGCCTCTTTAAAATACGTATGGATAAACACGCCCGTTGATGGTAACTAGCTGCCTTTGTATTGGATTGGGATTTTATGGTCGTGCGTCGAGTCCCTTTGTGTCGTCGCGTCAGATTGTTTTGTTTTAGTTTTAGACGTAGTGAAGCGTACTTCTACTATTGTGATTAGTTTGAATAGCTGAAAAAGTTAATTAAGGTCTTTGTATACAGTTAATTATTTATTGAAGGTCGCTGGCTGTTTGTTCCTTTATCTTTCTAATCAAATTGTTTCTTGACGATAAACATCGTATGGTTAAGTTACTCGCAATAGTACGGATTTCTTTTGGTTATTTGTATATCAATAACAAAATAAGAAAGATATATTGTCGGCCATGTGTATTATTAAAGAGGCGAACACGTTATGTTTTATTGAATGTCGTAGAAACGTCATTTTTATTAAACGATACAGGAATAAATTCACGATGGAGTGTATATTTGGCGTGTCAGCGCAAGCAGGTGCTCGTATCAGAAATTTGTTCCGTCACCAAACATAACAGCACATTATTACGTTCGCGTGAAGTTTCCCTTGGCTTGCGTTACCTAACCCGCTGTGTATGGCAACTTAATGGATGTCTGTGTACATGCAAACTGTTGAATAATTTGCTCACCTAATCGTCATAATGTTGCTCATATTCCAGAAATTTGCACGTTAAAACCTGAATTTAATTTAAACTAAGTTTTTATTTACATTGCAGTTCTAGTATCAAACTTTAATGAGAGTGGTTCATTATGGTCGTTCTGTTATGCTTGATTTAGCTGAGTAGTTAATTTGCGTTGAAACTTATCAAATAATAAAAATAATTATTACAAAGTATATATTTATGCTTGAACATGTTTGCTTGGAAAATTAAGATAATGGTTCTAACGTAGCGTACAAGATACGCTCATTTTGATATATCGTTGATATAAGGCACGAAAGAAATCAGTTTTTCATTGATTCAGTGGCACATCTGGCGACAAAACGCTTCGGGCTTTCCATTCTGATGACCTGACTTGACATTTTTATTGCTTACCATATTTTTCTCGGCCTCCAAGGCATTCGTTGTTATGGGAGCCCGCGTAAAATATTGTGAAACTTGAAAGAGGATAGAACAGATATTATGATATTACTGACGCGATATATTGAAGAACTTTCGACGTCAATGGTATGGCGGCTGCCTGTACTTTTTTGGCGTGGTTTTTTTATCGCTCTTGTTTTATCTTTTATCGTGACAGTTTGAAAAAGTTGTAACTCAAATTACTGTGCCGTATTATATCGCTGAAAGTTGGCCATCTGGCCCGCTAAAAGTGGTATCGGGCATATTTTAATATTTTAGATGAAATTTTGGATGTTGTTGCCAAATCAATGACATTAATAACTATAAGCTATATTTTCATGTACCTATACAAGAAGATTTTGTCTCGATAATACATTTTACAGTTAGTTTTAACATTAGGATTTTATTGTATGGATAGAAGAGTTTGAACTACGCGTTACTCCGACTAAATAAAATGCATGTAATTTAGCCAGAGGACCAATATTCTTTAATTGATTACCCTACTTCGCTATTTTTTTAAGGAACGGTAACACACATTCGATTGTTTAAATATTGTGCAGGCCACAAACTATAACACTCTGAATACGTCACTATATATTGTATAGCATTTAAAATGTTTTTAAAAGCGCGAAGTAAAAGCATATTGTTCGTTGTTTTTTTGTTTTATTTCATTCCCAGTTCAAAAGCTTAAATGTACCTGTTGTTCTGGTTTTGTTATAAAAATGATGGATTTTTAACATCAATAACTAATTCTAACTTACTCGTTTGTTTCCACAAAAGAAAACTTTTCCAAACAACTGTCCAACTTCGTCACGGGGTGCTCTTATAACAAAATACAATTTGTCATGATTGATCAAAGAAGTTTGCCAAAACAAAGACGGGACCTGCGACTAAGGCCGTCTTTTGTGTACTTTTTGTGGTGAGCATTGACGACGCCTAGAAACTTCTGGATTTAATATTAGCTCAATGACACTGTTGATGTAGTGTTTTATTCATTCATGATTGTTGTTTCGGGTCCGGGTGTTTCACTTTCACCATTAGCCCATATATAAATTGCCGTTATTGAGCATTTGCTTTCCCTACAATTGAGTTCTTGGAGGATCTGATGTCGATAAATCATTTTAAGCTCTACACACGATAAAAGTCCCTCTTCATTATGTGCCTGGAATGTACTATTATTTATGAAATAAAGGCAAAGCGAATAATGTAAGACCTGCTTTATAGTTATAATAGTAACACTGTCAATTCTCTACTAATTTACCTCTAAAGCCTTTAAGCCGATAGGTGAGACGCAAAGGCGCAGATAAGATAGACTATTTTTATTTGGTAACCGTCTGGTAACCTTATTTCTCATTTGACAAAAAACTATTCAGATTCCTCATTATTATAATACTTAGATTGATACTCTTTATAACTGAAAGCGTTGATAAATCGTCTATTACTATTGTAATCACGATATCTTAACTTAGTTAACGACAGGCGGGCTCTAAAGTTCCCAAATCAGCAAATTATAGGTCTTGAAATTTCTATTGTGTGAAGTCATTAGGGTTAAGTGAGCTAGATCGACATCAGCCCTAATGGCCCTTTATTCAATCTGTCCCTAATTGCCAATATTTGAACAAGTCTTTGTTCCAATGGGATTTCTTCATCATTTCCCTTTGAATAAACGATGGCACATAACGTTGTTTGCACATAAATGTATTTGAACACACGACGTTTTGAAGTTATTTTTAAGTACACAAACATTTTCGTACATCAAAGCGTGTGCTATACAAGAGCGGGTACAGTCACCGGCTGAATCGCGTAAAAAACGTTATATTTTTTTCTCAAGCCACTCAGTTTGGGGAATAAACAGGGCGATAAATATTCATGAGGAAAGTAAGCCTTCTTGTCATAGGGCACGAGGGCTTGATGGATGGCGCGCCGTGCCTTGCTGTCTTGCTTCGCTGAGGTGGTTGGCGTCAACCTCTGCTTATATTTTTCAAACATTGTTCTTTATTATGGTCATTTCTGCTGGTATATTTGCAGAACATTAATTGTTAATGAAACTTAATGGCAAGCGATGTACTTATTTAATGGTTGTTTCACTAAACAGAATTTGAATTAATGCAGATATCTACCTAGGTATAGCATGCTCATTTCCAGAAGTATTAATTGGTAATGAATTTAATTGAATTCAGTTAGATATTTAGTCAGATATTCATCAAATTGTTTTAGTTAAATTAATGGTACATGTAAAATACATTTTATACATTAAGTTCTATGGATAAGTTTGGAGAGAAAAAAGGATGTCATTGACTATATTTTAACAATATAGTTTTTGTTCTTTCTTTGCATATTATGTGCAATGTTTTATTATATAAAAGGTAAAATTAGCGTTATAATATATACCTTGGATACTGTATAATTCAACTCGTAATGCTAGCAGCATATATAATACTTTTAGCGTTTCTTGCTAGCACTCAAAATGATCTTGTTGATCATAGAACCTTATCAGTCAAAAAGATCTTTGCATACAAATTGTTTAAAATTATCTTGGCAAAATAATATTACCAACTATTAGTGTTCCTCAATTCTGTCTCGTCGTTTTAATGGAAGCGTATATGTTTCATTTCGTCCATAATAATTAGATATCGTGTCACAATTATTTTTTTTATAGATTTTTGACTATTGTTTAATGTCTTCACTATGATCTACTACGGGCATACATACGGCTACAATAACTCTATCAATTTCGATTACACCCGTGTTTCCTCAAGTAAATATCTTGCGGAAAACATATTTGCGCGAGCTGCGTGCGACGTTTTTATGGTTTTAATCTCATAAAAATAAATAACATAGTATTTCGCTTTCATAAGACGTGAATGTACCATTATTATCGAGTTTCCGCCTTTTATCAAGTGCGTATTCCATTCAATAACATGACATGAGCGCAGTCTCTGTGTTATCCGAATGTAAAGAGATTTCCTTGTAGACTTCCGAGTTCCGTTTGTAGGCAACACTAATATCTAGAGTTCCCATGGGATACTCAGGCGCCCAGGATTGTGTCCGGATATTTTCGGCACATTTATCTTGATGCTCTCCCGCCGCGATATAATGAGAGTTAAGCGGTTATCTTCGCCTCGTATCCGTTTTGAGCGCGAGCCAATTGGCCTGTGATTGATTTTTGCGATTTTTCACTCGGTTTTAATTCGATTTGGGGTTGGACAACTCTGTTTGGACTTTTTATTCGGATTGTAATATAAAGTTTTCCGTTGTATGATATGAAGGTCTATGAATGGCATTATCATTATTTACATGCCTGATATGAAACATATACCGTATATATAATATATAGTGTAGTTACACCGTAATTATATTTACACACCTGCCTAACTCCATCTCTGCATCACCCTAGGTTCGACTGTAAGAGAATGCCATTGGCATTAAGTCCACCTATACTTAATGTTTGAAGTGTAAATAAATAAATAAATATACATTGCATAAGCGAAGTATTTAATTAGAAGTATTTTGTCGGGTAAAACAAAAATAAAGAAAATATATCTTTAAAGAAAAATAATTATTCACGTATTATATGATGTTTTTTAATACATTTATAAGCGTACTAAAGTAATTGCTACAAATATATCGCTTCACATTACTAAGATACATATTCAGAAAAAAAAATGGGAAGCGTTGGAAACAGCGTTGCTATGGAATAGAAGCTCAAATTCAACCCAGAGATTTATGTATAGTGGTGCATTATCGTGAATTGTAGATGCATGATGTGTAATTGGACTTTATGAGACTACTAGTCTTAGTAGGCGGGTGTAAAGTGGATTATACGAAGAATAATGTAGATGCTCGTTGCTGTATGAATAATAAATGTCTAAATAAAACCTACAGTCACATGTGCATGGTTCTGATCCCACATAACACAAAAACTTGTCTCAGTGCGGACATTCAGACAATCGTGTGAAATAGTTTTGTTTTATTCGTTAACTGTCATTGATTTAATGGTATCGAAAATTGAGTATGACGAAAACCTAACTCTCCTCCCGACAGTATTGGAGGTCCGAGCCCAGCAATAGGACCATTTTGGACTGTATATTATATAATAGTAACTTAGGTAACAAAACTATTAAATGCGACAGGGAAAATTAATTTTCATTAAATATCAACTATGCGCTAACTTTGACAACGTACGAGTACTTGTATTGTCGGTTATATTCATAATTTATTCAACAGACATGTCCAATGTAAATAAAATTCACATTTGTTTTAATTAATGACGCTAATGATTTTTAAGCAGTTATTTGCATATTATAGTTGTAGATTGATATTTTGCAGTGATGATGGCCTCGAGGTTCGGGCGCGCGGTCGAGAATCTCGGCGGTCGCGGGTTTGAACCCCAGGCACACACCTCTGACTTTTCGAAGTTAAGTGTGTATTCACATTGAATTATCACTTACTTTAACGGTGAAGGAAAACATCGTGATGAAACCTGCACCCCTAAGAGTTCTTAGGAATTTCTTAGGTGTGTAGTCCGCCAACCCGCACTAGGCCAGCGTGGTGGACTATGGCCTAAGCCCTCTCAATGGTAGAGGAGACCCGTGCTCAGCAGTGGGTGTATATGGGTTGATGAAGAAGAAGAAGAAGAAGATTGTTCTGATAATTTTTTGTGTGGAACGTCTTCTATGGGGCGTGAAACTTCTATCAAGACAGCCATCAGCGTCATAACGTGGTTCGTAGTCCAAGGCTGGCCTAGTGCTGTACAACACACACATAATAAAAATTTCCCGGATCCCGTAATTGAAACCGGGACCTATTAATCGGTCGCATGAATACTATCCATGGAAACAACGAGACAGACGGCATTAATTTCGAATACACATTTTATTATTTACCTTCGGGTAAAATTATGTTGCAAATAAGGGTTGGTTAGCTAGATGATGTTCCATGATAAATTTAATCTCCTGTATACTATAAACCAGTGGCGTGCCTAGGGTGTCAAACTAAGGCAAGCCCAAATGTTTATTTAGTAACAGCATATTTTTTTGGTACGTAGGACTAATAAATACCTACCGCTTAGTACTCACATTCACGTTTATAGCGTTATTTTATAAATAAACAATCGTTAAGTTCGTTATTCGGAACTATGTAAGGCAAGTCGGGCTTTCGGGCTTCTATGGAAGTACCGCCACTGCTATAAACCCTAAAAAGTAGACATAAAATGAATTCACACGAACAAAAGATTATAGTCAATGGCAGAATATATTGTTTCCCTTCACTGTTGACGCTACGAAGAACCTTCATAGGCGGTTTTTTTAATTCTTTTTATTATATAATTATATGGACCGTATAGGAGAAAGGTCCCCAAGATTTACAGAATAATAACAGAGGTTACTTTGTAATGTTAGTTGTAACAATACAATCACCATTCACCATTTCTTCCAATGCTAGGCTAACATAACACATAGGTTGTAGAATATACCAAAAGATACGTCACAATTACAACATACATTTGAGTATAGGAAGCGTAGTCCGACTCCGTAAGCCGCCAATAATAAAGTATAAATTATGAGGAGGGTTGGCCACGGAGTGATCCACCGCGTACGGAAGATTTATGATAACATCCCAAGTTGGCGCCGCCCGCCGCGAAACTCCTTGGCTGTTCGGTAATGCTAAATAATGTGTTGCTATTGTACCAATTGAAAATTAGTGTTTGAAGAAACATTTCGATAGTGTATTCAGATCGTTATCGGAAGCTAAGGCTGGTGATAGCTTAAGGTGATTACAAATCTTCTAGAGTTAAAGGAAATCCTGCCAAAAAATTGACGTTTTCCTAACAGCCATAGGTATAAAAAAACATAAAAAATACAGACAACCTCCTCCTTTTTTGAAGTCGGCTAATTATGTTGAATGTATGGGAAATGTCAATTTTTATATTTTTGGTCGGCATTTTCTTTAACGCTAAGGAGTTTGTAATCACCTTAGTTATTAGGGGAAGGACGGGCAAAAAGGATATGTTAATTTAAAAATACAATTAAAAATATATATTATAATCATATTTATTCTTAGCTTTGGCTAATAATTCTTTGGGTCATTAACGTTTATAATTAAAGTTAAATGGAAATAAAAATAAAGAAATTCTTCTTCAAAATTGAAAAAAAAAATTCTACATTATTCGTTTTGCCCTACTAGGGCGGGCAAAACGAATACTGATTAGAAAACGCATTTTAATCAAAACAATCGTCGCAAAAATATGAACCACGTCCCGATTATGAAGAACAGGCTTCATTTGTCCACTCTTGGCAGGTCCCACATTGTATCCAATCTTCTGTCAGCAGATCAACATATTTTTCTTTGCATACGGTGCACAGGTAAGATGTCATAGATTTTCCCAAGGATTTTTTGTTTTTCGTTGTCTTTTGACACCGCATGGACCTGGAGCGTCGATTGGAGCTTTTCTTTAATACAATATATAAGACAATTAAAACTTAATTAAAAAACAGAAAGTATCCGTTTTGCCCGGTTTCGTTTTGCCCGTCTGATAGTTTTATAACATAACCTTAAATTATTAAAAATTACAGCGATAAAAAAAATTAAATTACTTGATTATTTCATGTTCATTAATTATATATTCCATTTAAAAAAATTAATTTCAATCGTCCTTAACAATAATTAAATAATCTCTGTATACTTACGGTAAAAAATTTAATTATTTTCCTAAATTGTAATATTTATGAAGAAAAAATGCCACAAGCATGTGAGACCGATGCTTTGTCAACAACGGTGCGTGTAGTTATATAATGGAATGATAGATGGCAGTCTAAAGTATTTCTACCGACCGACCAGCGATTTAAAACGATTATTCGTTTTACCCGCCCTCTCCGTCTTGCCCGTCCGTCCCCTAGGTACCACCTGCCTTAGTTTCTGATCACGGTCTGAATACACCCTGTAAATATTTTTGCTGATACTCATATTTTTTAAAGAGTTAGGCGTGAATATGTACATCCATATAATTTCAAATAAATCCAAAAAATGTTTAAAATTTTCTGAAAAGTAAACACAAACATAAGATTTAAAATACTTTTAATTACATATACAAGTGTCACAAGTAAATAGTAATAGTAGTGCAAACTATATCATCGAATCAGGTCAGACATCGACAAATCATGGAAACCACCTTAGAAAGCCTATTCCTTACGCTGACAGATTATTTAATTGATTGACCAATACTCGGTCGTCTGAGCTACGTGCTATTGTAATCGATTTTAACTAGATGTACCACAACGTGGACTGAATTTGAAATCAATTAAGCAAATATACATTAGGACAATCGATTATGTGGAATGTATTCAATATTAATAAGCGTCTTGGGATTTTATAATATTTTTTTAGAACGAGGCTTTCTTGCGAAACGAGATATCGAGATCTAGAAGTCGTGAAGTCACTCGCGATATTGATAAATACTTGTTTGTAAAAATGAAACATCTCATAAAGTCTGATACGACCCAAGACTTGTACTCTTATTACATGTACGACTAAGTATTTTACTAATTATAATTGAATTAGGGTATTATTGGTACTGATATTTTAACCTACTTCATTCATGCTTTGGGAATGGTTACGATTATAATTCCATGTAGGGCATGCAGGAAGAGCAGGCAGAGATGCATTACTGAACCCACATTTTTACAAGAATGTATCAATCTCCCGTATTTCCGTGCGAGCCTAATGCTCTTGATACTGAGAATTTCCTTACTGTAAATCCAATTACAATTGGACCGACTGCGAATCGATCACGGGATCTCTAAATCACACGGCACATATTTCTACCACGAGACTATAAGTCAATTAAAATTACATAATATAATAAATTTATGCGTAATGTATCTAATAAATACATAATGATACAAGGTCTTGTCTTTTTACAATTCGCTTAAAGTCGCATCTAAAAATATAAACTAGTCATTTAAATTAATCCAATGATCAAACACTTAAGTCGGCTTATTTCGCTAAGACCATCATTAAATCAAGTTAACATGCAGTAATTGGACACTTAGAAGCCGATTTAATAGCGCTTACATAGCCTAAACACATTTTAATGAGTATCGTCAGCATTATGTTGAATTATTTGTCTTTAAACTTCATTTACAAGATAGATTTCTTAAGCAATGATATTTCTTAGTCGTGATGGTTCGAGGTTGAGGCGCGCGAATGTAACATCTATTGGTCGTAGTTTCAAATCTCAGGCGCACATCTCTGACTTTTCCACATAATATTTTAATTCATAATTCATCACACACTTTAACGATGTGGTGAGGAAACTATATTTTTAAAATCTTTATCTAATTGGGTATGTTTAGTCAACCACCAGTAGGTACTAACGTAGCATTTATTTAGGGACTGGTACTCAGAAGTGGGTACTATATATTATAATTTGGTGCAAATAAGAAGAGTCATTTTGGAAACATGGTTCGATCTTCATCAAGGCTATTACCATCCCATTTACATTATCGACATCAATAGACCATAGTCTGGTTATTGTTAACGTAGCATTGTTATCGAAATTCATTCACTGCATCTACATTTTCATTCCGAATTCGAATACGGCATGTTAGTACACATTACGGATTGGACAATCCTTAAATATACCGCACGAACCCTGCGGCTAAACTTAGTTACAGTAGGAGTGATCACTGCAAGCCAAACTAACCTTTACATCTTCTGCCATGTGAGCGAATTTTGCACAAATATGCACATTCGAGTTTCTCATTCATGCAAATGGCATGCCTCGAAATCGACATTACGCAGTTTGGCCCGATACGAGCAAGTCAGAATGAATGGATTAACCGAATCTTGCATGAGTAATGCTGATTGCCCTTTAAAATATATGTATTGAGGTTCGCGGTTTGATCATTGTTGTCGCGCCTAGATGTTAGTAAATCTGCGATTAAGATATTGAAATGTTATTCAATATTCATGTTGTTGAGCAGATAATAAGAGTTCGTGGGAAAATTTCCGCATACGATATCACTAGATCTAATTGTTGCATTGTAACGTGTTTTATACACGTTATTTATGTTTGACGTAATAGTTTTTAAAGTTATCAAGATAATAGTGAGAGAGCCTCGGCAAAATATGATTTTTTTATAATATCTTTAAATTATTATGCACTCATGCGATTCATGATACACATACTTGTGGTCCTATCTCAGAAGGTTTTCATGTACAATCTATTCAGATACGAAAAAAAAATGCAATAGCAGAATAAAGTCTCGCACCCCTGTAAACTGGGACTAAAATTCAATTTTCGAGGAGAGGGTGAATATCTAGATAAATAACTAACTATACCCAACAGTCACACACATTGTCTTGACCCTACATTAAGATACGAGTTCTGTGTCGTGAGTATCAGCAACTCCGAGAGACTTTTCGGTCTCAAACACCAAGACCTGAAACAAATATTTTGTCGTTCACAGAAATATTTGTAGTTCACACAAACATTTGTCTCGGTGCGGGGATCGAACCCGCAGCCACTCGTTTCCTAAGCTGGTGTTTAGCCAACTGCATCACGGAGCTGTCATAAATATATCTCTGCAGGGTTTCAGGGTTTCAAGCTTAGATATGCACAAATTAAACTCTGGTGCACGGCTAGTAGTGTAGATGAACTTCCCATTTTATTAACACAATACCGAAAGTGACCCCCCGTATGTAAGTAAATAAGAAGCACTATATGAATTGTAAACAAAAAATTTTAACACGAGACAGTAGAGTAAATAATTTTCGCTTGAAATATAAAAACAATAGTAGATAAATACAAAACTGGCCATTATACAAACTATGTTTCTTAATACTAGTAAAAATGTGGCTATATTTACGAATCGTATGTGAGATTAGGTAATTTTTGCTATGAGAACTAATTAGCGAGAGATCAGGGTTATGTGCCTATTGTTGTAATTATAATAGACTACATAGTTGTGTTTTTATTTTGATACCCATATCGATATTTAAATGAGATCATAAGCTTATCATTGAACACCAAAAACCAAACACTAATCTTTTAATTTAACTTGATAAAATAACAACGGAAATAAAATATAATAAAGGTATGCGCGAAAAAAACATATATTGCGAATTCCAGTAACGTTTTTCCCCCAGGGTGACAGACAATAATGAAATGACAGGCTACGTACGGAAGTATTCGCGGTACGCGACGAGCTGTGTTGCACGCGTCACGGAAGGGACGGTCGCGACCTCTGTCATTATGCGAATATTTTTTAAAAATGTCTCTGTTACCGAGTGTGAATTTTCAGATACATCAGTTGTGGTAATTTCAACCACAATGCAAAGCCACATTTTGTGTTGTGAAAAAGCATCCTCGTAAAAATGTATTTTTTGCGTGTATTGTTACATAATATTGGCGACTCTAATTTCAAATTTATTTTTACAATATTATGTATATTGTATATATTCTATACAGATTTCCTGCCACACAATTGGAAACGGAAATATTAATGTTTTGCACATTTCCAGACTCTAAGCCAAGAGCATTCTAGGCTTAAAAAACTTTGTTCGATCCGGAAATGGAATCCAAAATTCCTTTCCGCATATCGTAGTTACGTCGCAAAGCATAACTTAATTGTACAGAAGCATTAAACGTATGGTTATTTTTCAAAAATGTAATATTCTATTTACTCTCATAAAAACTTGAAAATATCAGGTTTAAGTTTAATATGAGGTTAAACTTTAAAATATGACCATAATGATTATTGTATGTAAAAATGTAGACGTGAATGAGAATTGAAAGGCGTTAAAAATTATTTGTAAACTTTGTTTTTTTTTTTTTTTTTTTTTTTTTTTCTCTGCGGGGAAAATCCTATTTACGGACGGTGTGCCGGACTCACCGGCGCCTTCCGGCCCAGCATTGATGTTACCGCCCGTATTTGTGTCAGGCGGCCGCTGAGCAGGGTTCCTACCAATATCTTTGCGCCGCAATACCGACTAAAAACCCCGCTACTGCCACCATCGGCGCAAACGAGACGGCCCCGATATACCCTGAAGCAGTGCTATGGATTGTACCGGGACCGCCTCTGCGCGGTGCCACAAGGCACATCAACATGACGCTGCCGGCGTCAACATCCCGGGAGCCGCCAAGGTAGGGACGGCGGCCCCACGTGGCCCTCAGGCGCCGGGCTAGATGTTCTCCCGGCGCCTCCTACGTCGCCTGTTGCGACGAGCGGGATCGATCCACTCCCGATCCCGCTCAGCACTCTCCTTTTGTAAACCTAGTCACCTTTATTATTCTGTTATAATCAGCTCCTACTCTTGACTTAGTCTGGGTCAACTTTAGAATTGGGTCGGAACAGATATAAAAATTTTATAGGGTTAAAGTCGTCGAGGGAAATGTTTTATCCTCTGGTTTAATGTGTTTATTCTTTATTGTATGGCTTCGGTACACCTGCCTTTAAATCACTTAGCCATTTAGTGAAATTAAGTAAAAACACGCCTTTTTTAAAATTTAAAGGTGAATCCATCATGATGAGTATATCTACACTTACAATTACACACAAATTATGTAATGCGGCTTTATTATCGTTTACATAACAATATTGTTTGTTTATATTATCACACCATCTGACTACTAATCAATTAATGATTGCGCCGTAGTTTTGTCAGATAAAAACGCTAATCGCAACAAGTCAGTCCGCCGTCTCGTTCTGGTAGAGCAGTTTCGAAAGTGATTACATTGGAGGCCATTTATTTGTATTTATTTTTCCAAACCAGTTAGTATAGAACGAGACGCTTGACGCGATGGACTTCTATGACAAAGTTGTTATAATCACCGGCGCTAGTTCGGGCATCGGTGCCGCAGCTGCGCTACAATACGCTAAACAATCCGCCAAACTAGTCCTCGTGGGAAGAAATGAAGCCGCTTTGCAATCCGTAGCTAACCAGTGTGAAGAGGCTAAAAATATAAAACCGTTGGTTGTTAAAGCTGACGTAACCGTTGATGCCAATGTGAGAGCTATAGTGGAAAAAACTATAGAGAAATTCGGTAAAATTGATGTGTTGGTTAATAATGCCGGTGTTGGATTCCGTGGGAGCATTCACGATGGGATTGAACTTTACGATAAGGCGATGTCGACTAATATGCGTCCGGCATACCTATTAACCAGTATGGCAGCACCCTACCTTATGAAAACTAAAGGTAATGTGGTTAACGTCTCCAGTGTTGCTGCCTTGCGCCCCATCAAAGACTTGGCGTTCCTACCTTATTGCATTTCAAAAGCAGCTCTTGACATGTTCACCAAATGTATTGCTTTGGAACTGAGCAGTAGCGGGGTCCGCGTGAACTCAGTAAATCCAGGCGGGACTAAGACTCCGTTCGTGGAAGCAGCAGGATTTACCAAGGAACAGGCCTCTGAAATATATGAAGCCAGGAAAGACATATATCCACTCGGCAAGGTGGCGCAGAGTCAGGATGTGGCTGACCTGATTCTTTATCTTTCCAGCGATCGCGCCCGCAGCATTACGGGCGGTATTTATGTTATAGATAACGGGGAAATGCTCGTGTGATATTATTTAATGGTGCTGATTTTACTTCTTGTATAATTTACCTCACTAAAACGATTACGCATTATTTACATTGTTAGTAATTAAATTAATCCGCACAAATATAAATTAATATAAAACATGAGTTGTTTCATTGTAATATGTTAAACAACAGTTAATAATGTTGTCCTTAATAGTGACTAGTGTGGTAGTAATTTTCTACGGCGCGACAGCAAATAGTGTGAATGTAAAGGCTATATAACAGGCAAGAATAAGAATGTAGTACGGCTGGATATAAGGTGTAACATAAACAGCCTAGTGAGTGAGAAATGTAACGCTGCGTAATATAGTTCGTGTTGTCAGGGCCATTAGTTTTGATTTCGCATGCCCCGAACTAGTACATCCGGGACGCAAAGCAAAACTTACTGCAGACGCAAATGAGTTTTGCTGAATTGATTCATAGCGTGTACGAACAGAATAGTACAATGTATACAGTTTATGTTAGTCAAAATACACTGCTTTTTTATCAGTATATTATACACACATATTTATTTCAATAGATAGACGATTGGTTAAAGTGACGATTCTAAGCCAGAACTAGCGTAAAAGACTAGGTATAATGCACTTTTCGCAAAGCTGTAATAAATAAATGATTAAATAAATAATGTTAACAAGAGAAGCCCTTTTATAAAGGGAGACAGGGAGCGGTGCGTGTGAAACGTGAGCGCTGAGACCCTCGGGGGATTTGCGGGGATCAGATTTTTCAATTTTTATTTGCGCTTATAAGTGCTGATGTTGACAGTGTATAAGTGAGAATAGTGCATTCACTGTTTTCGGACAATTCACAGCAGTGTAGTTGCGTGTTTGCCCCCTCTTTACTTAAATTGAATCGCCAATAAATGTGACCATAAATTTTTATATGGCGCTTTGTTATCTCTTTGATGGTTGTTCAGGCGTATGTATTAAGGTTTTCTCATTGTGAGAATTTACCACGTCCTTCTACATTGTGTGTAAATATATTAATGTTAAAAAAATAACTAAATTTGTTTTTTTTTTAATCTTAAAGACGCTATTGTTTTATATTAAATGATTTATTGTATGACTTAATAATTTCCATCTTCTTATGTTTTTCATCTTATTCTATTCGAAAATGTGCTTTGTTACTTTTTTTTGTATGCAACGCGTAAGGTCATTGATGGAAATCAATGACCAGTTTTGATGAATTTTGGCAAAGAGACAGACATATCATTTAAATATGCTTTATTCATTAATTGATTAGGTAAATCTATATAAAGCAAATTAAGCCTTAAAATTTTAGTTAATTTCATGACTAAATATTATTAAAGTCAAACTTTTCAAGACTGAATTAATTATACAATATTTAAAAAGTAACACAAATCAATGGGGACAAGTAAGAAATTTTCATGCAACATTTTGTTTAGTTGGTTGGTTTTACGGGCGTGTGATGTAAATGTAATAAAGCAAATGGCCCTTCTTTTCCACTCGCGTGTATGGATGCCACTCCATAGCTTGCTGTGAAATATTTTTATGGTTTATTACGTTAATGTCACTCATAGCATACGTGCATTTACCTGAAATGTAATAAAGTTTTCCGTCGCAAAATAAAATTAATTCAAACCGCCGCTCATTTGCATATTAATTTTTATATAGTCAAAACCGACATGTATCTATTATGAATGTTACACTATAATCACTGCGAAAATCTAACGAATATTATATTAGGGAAATATAGTGTTCATTTGTTGATATAAACCAAAAGCGTATAATTGAGAAAAAATGGTTAAAAATAGTTGGTTTAAAATTATCTATATCGAAACAAAATATACATTTGTTGTCACTGGAAAGCAATTAACTTTCTCATTTATCTTATATCTAGAGAACGTATATTCAGTTCATTCTGATGAAGTTTCGAACAGAATCGTAGCTCTAATTCACAATATTGAGAGTATTAGGATTACAACTACATAAAGATTTCCTGCATCTTAAGCCTCGATTAACTTAAAAGCGAGAAGGTAAAACCAACATCTCCGGTCAATCAGCGCTCATCCACCAAATCGTCCGCCAAATATCATCTCGTAAAAAATCCTCAGAAATCCGCAAGCAAACTGTCAAGACTCGATCGTCTATAATTAGTTGGAGTGTTGAGTGCGGAGGAAGCTCAAGATTGATGGCACGGGCACAAAGGTCTGTCGGTGATAAATTGCTCGATATTAGGTCATGATTTGGGCCGGGTATTTGCCTATCGGCTTCACTATCGGCCTTGCATTTTTTGCGTGCTCCCGAATGTAAAGTGAATATGAATTGGCCTGTCTTTACCAAGGACTCGATGCCCAAAAAGCATTCCACAGCCTGAGAATATTAGCATAGTATTTGCTGTTTCTAATGCGGCATTTGTATAAAATCATTAATCAATATTATAGTAATGTACGACTCATCTTATCTATTATAAAATATGAATAAATCAACATATTAAGTTCAAATTTGCCATTTAATCAAAATATGTAATACGTACTAGCTTATTAAGAAAGTGCGTGTAAAAAAGTACATACCTAATATTTTTCTCAATGCAAGAAATGTATTAGTTACTGTACGTTTTAGATTCGAAGGTTGAAAAACTGCACTAAGGCTGTTAATTGTTAAAAGTTTAATATAATTTATTGCATTCTTCGTCTTTATTGCTCACAGAAGACAAGACACACTATTTCCGAACGTTAACTCAATATGGGCTCTCAATAAACATTACCACTAATACATTCAAATGTCTCCGAATGTGTATGTGTGAACGGTGAGCAAGAGCAGGAATACACACTCCAAGATTATGCAAAATGATGCCTTGCAATATCGAATTTATGGTTGAGATTGGACCTTAGCAGTGGAGAACACTAAGCTCGGGTTATTATGCAAATCATGTGCTTCCGAAGTGGAGCGTTACCGTGTTCCCTTTACTTGAGAGGCAAATTATGATAAATGAAATTCCGCAATATTGAAACAGTTTCATCTATGCTACTGGCCGGGCTGTGTTTGCTCTGCCAGTATGTAATAATGCTGAGTGGGAATAACGTGCTTGTTTATTCACATCCTCATTAATATGAAGGTATTAGCACACGCGTTGAGCTAGGGCCTTAGTCCACTCCATTGGTCCGATGAGAATTGATAGAAAATTTCCATTTACTTGGATTAATACATCTCTCCATTTAATTAGAAGCCTGTATAAATAGTATCTACAGATAATAACTAGCATAGTATATTTTTGGTGAAGTTTAATAGATACTGTTCAATGAATAATATTGTTCATAAAAGTTATATAGTTAACAGAAGAGATAGATGTGAAAAGGCTTTCAGAAATACTAAACATGCTAAAATTCTAACGAATGGCCTTCTTATTTACGATTATTTTGTGTTTTGAGACGGAAAGTAAAGCATCCTTTTTGCGTTACCGATTTTACGGTGCTTCGCATGTATGGAAATTTTATGAGCGTCTTGAGGCCCATAATTCCAATAGTACTTACGCTGTACGTTTTATTTTTAAAAAGCAATTTTGCATTTTAACATCACACGTTGTCATGAATAAGCTATCAGGATCAGATTAAATCAATACTTGAAAAAGAATATCTGTTTATTTACCTACTTATTTAAACCTTTTTGTTCACATAAAATAAAAACAAAATAATATACAATTAAATAAATAACTGCAAGATCGAAAGTACTATCTCTAACAGGCTACATGTGTAGTTTGTGTAATCTACAAACACATTCATAGGCAAAGTCTTTCCTGCACCTACATTTCACCAATTGTTTTTTGTTTCCGCGTGATAAAAAAATTATCTGTGTATAAAGTGTACTTCCATGTTTGCTAATTGTATAATTAAAGAATTAATTGAAATAACAAGCCAATTAGATTGTTCAAATGACTAGTAACGTGCTATAATATACAAAGTTCACGCCAGCTTCCTTCAATTGCCATTACGTATATTTCAATAGCTGTATGTAACACGTTGTTTACATTCGACTCAATCAATAGCAGGCTTGCTTGTGCCAAACGGATTTCAATTTCCACACATAAAGTTGGTAGCAAAACCTCATTAACACCAGTACAAGGCAGTTCGTTTGCAACTACAAACAGGATCTGAAATTTCGGCAGTACCCAGTGACACAGTTTGTGTTTCATCAAGCCCTGAAAGAGGCTCCACGGCCGGCCTATTCAAGGGAGAGGGTGTGCAAACAACGGCTTCAGATCATGTGTGTTTACCTTCCTCTAATTTCATCCAATCACCGATGAGATAGCTTACCCTCCTTGGGACACGAAAGCGGCAACAATATTTGCAGGTCTTGACTATGGTGGAATTTTCCATTATAGGTATCTATTATTTTAAAAATAATATGAAAGAATTAGTTGCAATGGTACGCATATAGTTTGTCAAATAAATATATCATTCATGAAAATAAATTGACTCATTGGCTATTATTAGCTGAATCGACAAGACATCATTACCCTCAAAATGAATTCCGATTTTAAAATTCGCCTTTTAAGGAGTTAAAATTTTAAATAGTTGAAGAAACAATAGCTTCATGACAAAACTAGGTCACGTAAAGCCATGACTTAGAGCTCTAAAACAGGGCCGTGTGCAACAAATTACGTTGGAAACATTTTAGGAAGATCAATTTTTGAAGGAATATACGTAACATAAATCTTGGTGATGAAAAAAAAAAGACAAGATGATGAAAACTAAAAGGCCAATTCAAAGTTATATGGATTGCTGATGCTTTAGGTGCTAAGGCTGCCTATTCCGTGGTATTTAGACGCATAATTTTGTGTCACCGGTCGGAGCCTGACTGACGCCTGATGGAAAGATTTTTTTGATATCTGTTATACTGAGACTGAAGAAAACTTGCAACTTTTCGTGCTGTAAGTAAATTAGTTACTTTTGATGTTTTGTGGAAATTATTTCACTAACGCCAAAATAGACTTTTCTTAAGTAATATAAGTGCTATGTTAGGCAAGGCGATTCGGGCAACTGCTTAGAAGAAAAAAACTCCTAAGGAAGAACTTTAAAATGTATCCATCCAATAAATTATTCCGATTATGCCGGTAATAAGATTCCAGCGAGTAACATCTGCGAGTACATAATTTACTTTGGCCGCGAAATGAGGTTGTTTCGCCATGCCATCTGCATTTTTGCGTATGTTTTCACCGTCCAACTTACATAATAAATGAGGGTTCCACGCCAAAAGCGGAAGTAATGGTGTGTACTCAAACCGACACGAAAAAATACTCACGCCCACCATTAATTTTCATTTCGCTCTATGACCAAGGATTGGTGTCTTAAGAAAGTGAGCGCGAGATACTGAAGGAACGAAAGTCATTTTCCCTAACACGGGAAGTAGTTCTCCAAGATTTATTTAAATCTGCCACGGTTTCATGAGAGCCGAAAGTATTTTCCTTCTTGATGGAACTTTTACACACACCAAATGTGGCTCTTACTTCCTAGTTCATTTTTCATAACTTAATTTAGTTAGATCACTTTATACGCTGTGAATTGATGTTTATAATTTGTTGACGTGATCAATATTAGCTATCTTTAAAATATCATCAGCCAATAGGTAGAGGTTTAGACAGCTAGTGATGTAATTGATTCTGTCTGTATTCAGTTATGCCAAGTAAACAATGAAAAAAAATACAAAAGCAGTTCTTTTTTTGCGTACCAACACTATAAGTAAAACAAGAAACATTTTAAATTATAAATCAGAAGAAATTGGCTAAGAATGCCTTTGGGACAGACGCAAACATCCTTGAAACTAATTTAATGTTTTATTCCTTTTCGCTCTTAACTTTAATAACTTCTATAAACTTGTTAATTTATTCACTAACCACTAAAAGCACTTAAGATTTTTTAATGATACCAAAACTATGACTGTTTCTCTTAAGTACTTCTGCATTTTTATTGTCCACATTGGAATTGGTGTAGCAGGTAGTGCTACAAATAGAGCTGAGGTGACATTCTTTCGTGATTAAACACAGAAAGTGATTATAAGTTTTAAGTAGATTTAAATTCATACTTATTGTTTTTATTTAATCACGTATCTACTAATAAAAAAAAAATATTAAGCAGTCACACTTTAATAACTTTCAAACATTTTCTCATGAAGGATCTAACGGTGAAGAGACTACTGGAGAAGTTGACAATGAAGGGGTTTTCTTCTCCCGCTTACTAAAAAATACGAACTGGAATAATTGTAACATAGATTGAGGCAAGAAGTAACATGATAAAATATAATTGCTATCACAAGACGTATTGTTGCCATAATCCTCGGATAATTAAATCTGCACAATGCACACATGTGAAGCACAGCTAAGCATCTACATTACATTGTGTACACAATATCCATCCGTTAACCGAACAATTGAATAATTAGGTAATGCTCGGAATGCAAACTGGCGTTGTATTTACACATCCGGACCAATAGGCACGAAGATATTGTATTATATGTCTTTACGTAAGACATAGTTATGCAATCTCAACCAACCTTGTTTATACAAATAATAGTAAGGTACCTTTATTTTCATTCATTAATATTAGTACTTAAACAATTATATAGCATGTATGTAAGTGAAATAAAATAGGAAATAATACAGTAACCATTGTGACTGTATACTCAGATAAATCTCAGGTTTAGGCTTAAAAAACTATGAGACATTTTGGTTTCATAAATGACACGACTCAAAACAAATATTTGTGCAGATCCTACTATCAATACCTCCTTGCAAAGGGATAGTCCATGTCGTTATGCCGAGTATATACTCGAATGATAAATAAATAAATATCAATACTGACATCATGATTATCATTTTCAGGCCATGCGTTGGGACGCAGTGGGCTGCGGGGCACTGGGTTTCACTACAACTGAGAAGGATTAGGCTATATCTACACACCTAGGAAATACATACATAGCTTCAAAAAGTCAGATGTTGTCATGACTTTTACATATATGATAGAGAATTAGAGAAACAAATTTTTATGCTGTCGATGACTAATATAATGAAATTAGACAAAGAAAACTAAACGTAATTGTAGGCTTGAGCCCTCCAACTTGTAAGTTACAAGCAATGATTGTTTCGAATGACGCAGATAACCTTAATGACAACACGTTCTAGGAAAAAATCTATTCATTCAAACAGAAAATGAGCGCGAAGAAATTAAGGTAATTAAGTGGTTATTTAAATATGTTGTTTGCGTGATGATGAAAGGTTATCTGATTGCTTTTTCCACGATCTTTTCCTTCTAAAGAAGTTTTACTTCATATTTTTAATAAAAAAGATTAGCTATATTTAATTTAGTATTTTCTTTTAACACTAGGCACGCACATCAGTGTTCTCAAAGTTATATTTAAATTATTACGTACTTTAACAATGATCCTTTCTATCCATATTAAGCCAACTTGACGAACTAAGATGTCTACTCTCTCAGTTACAAAGGCGTCCATCATAAGGCCGTAAATGGTCGGATGATGATGATATTTCATAGAAGAAGTCGGCAATACTTATTGACTACTTAATTAACTTGACATTGCATTAAACAATAAGTAAATAAATTAGTTACTTAATTTTTTTTATTGTCATTTATAACCGTACGTAACGTAACTTTAATTAAAAATAAGTATGTTTAGTTGCACTTTTTGTATTCTTTAATACTGAATATTAAAATACTTCATTATGTAAAATATGTATAATATGATAAATGTAGTATATAGACTTATATTATAATAACAAATGTATCACTCACTACAGCGCGTATAGTCTTCAAATTCATTAACTTTCGCAGCGCGCACAAAAACAACACAGAATTAAGTAAATTGGGCTGAATCGCAAAGGTATGTAATTTATCAGAAGACTGTCCTCTCGAGAAAGGAAATCTTGGCAATCACTCTTCGCAATTATCCTCGATTTTTTTGGAGAGGACTAATTAGCTGAATGGACTGAAGCGTTCAAGGTAATTAACTTTAATGATAAATGATGGATTTTCGTCCACTAAGAGAGATATTATGAGGACGTTAAATTGAATAACTTTATCTCCTGGCCTACATTTAAATATAATTGGTGCTAAGCTTTTCAAAAATAACAAGGTGACTGTTGAATGGAGAATTTTTGCGTTTTAATCTGGAGTTTAAAGTAATCTAGTATATGAATGATATTATTTATGTTTTAAACGTAAGTTCGTTGTTATTTTCATTATGATTATCCGATTACTTTTAATTAATCATAATTTTAATTTCATACACATTTGTAAACTGGTGATAGTTTTTTTTATGTTTTGTTTATTTATTCTCATGATGTTTATTGTAATGTCATTTACTTTATATTTATACGAAGCAAATTAACTGTCAATTAATTGATTTCATTTTTTTTTAAATTATTTCG
This sequence comes from Cephonodes hylas, assembly GCA_030295005.1. Taxonomy (NCBI): domain Eukaryota; kingdom Metazoa; phylum Arthropoda; class Insecta; order Lepidoptera; family Sphingidae; genus Cephonodes; species Cephonodes hylas. The sequence continues at coordinate 6,275,911 of AP025374.1, read as the reverse complement.
TAGCTAGACAGACTATGACATTTTTTCATCTTATGCGTGTTTTTCATAAATGTAACCCGCACCGCCAAATATTTACTGACCTTAAAATATCAAACCGTATCAAAGTTGTAACTTTTGAAACTCCGAAAAATTGATTCCACTGATGAAATCATTTTTAAATACGTAAGTACAGTTGTAAAATCTTATATTTGTCGAGTCGATGACATGCCACAAGGAAGTACTTTTTATCACCCTTTAAGTAAGTTATAACTTTCTTGAAACAAAAGAGTGCTTATTACAAATCCAAAGACTAATGTCGATTGCGCTATGCCAAATTAGTTCGATACACCGATAAAAAGGCAGGCAGGTGCTAAATCAAGTGGCAGGTAATACGAGTGGAATCTGTTTGTGACACGCCGCACGCGCTAATGCGGTTATCTGATCCTGATGCGACTTGTTTACGGATGTGAATGGACGTAGATTGTGGTCGCCGCGTCCGCGCTAACTGAATATTAACGTTCCAATATCGAACCAACGCGATTAGCGTAGCATGCCAATGTCGTAACTGATAAATTCGTCTTTATCATCCCCATGGGTTTGGAGGATAGTGATGTTGAGATTTTAACAATTTTTTAAAAGAATTTATAAATATAGTTTAAGAAAGCCTTCTGGCCTCTCTATTGCACTGCACTATTTCAGTCAATTGATGAAGGGAACTTATCGACTCATGATTATGACTATGGCGTTAGACCAACAGGTTCGTATTATTCGTTTTTAACCATTTTGCATACTTGGATCAGCGTCTCTGTAACTGATGATAATTTATTTTAGAGAGTATTAGACCAATTTCATAAATAACCGATGGCTAAACTACGCAAACATTGCCCTCATTTCTTGAATGAACGCTAAGTGAAATAAATATAATCACGTAAAAGGTGTCTTGTCACTTGTTAAACATAGAAAACGTTACCAGGATGGGGCGTAAAAAGACTTTTAATTCGTCTCCAACGATGTAGAACTTCAAAAAACATAATTGCTGAAACGCCAACGAAATACAGAGGTGGTATTCCTTCGAAGTTACAGAAATGTTACACTGACTTTACGATGCTACTAGACCTTACTGAGCGATTGTGTGTAGGTACGTATTTATGTATGCATTACTAAGGAGTGTTTTACGAATTGAATCAATTTGTCGAATGGAAAGACAACTTCTATGAATAAAATTTTAAATATTTAGAAAATAATTACACCAATAATCCTCTCAGAAACTCGCATGGTAGCAAAGTTCCACATTTGAGTCTTGCTTCTACTTATCTCAAGAACCAATGCGCAGTGAAGTTTAAGTTGCGACTTAACTTACCGCTCGCTAAGTTATCCAAACTGTATCATTATGGTTAATTAACAGAACCATCCAAGTAAATACTTTGTTCGTGAGTTAATTACATTTGGGCCGGGTAAGCGGTTTATAAATAAATATCTTAAATAGTCTTCAGTATTTGACGTCAGATTTTTACACCTAGCTGGCAACGAGCCTCCAGTCTAAAGTAGGTGTAGAAGAACACTTCTATCTACCCCTCCACGACCTGAAATTTAGGGTCAATATTTCGCTGGTTTTTACTAGATACTCGTACAAGAGCAAATAATCCTTTTACACATATTGCTTTGAAGTACCGTATGGATATTATTAGAGATATAATTGGAAATTGATTAATACATACAAATACAAATTGGAATGTTTCTGAAACCTATTAATGTATGTAGTTAAAGCAATAATAAATTATTTATTTATGGTTTTAATAGCGATGAGGTCAGTTGCTAAATTCCGGAAACTAATTCCATTTAATGTCATGAACGAAACGGTGGATTGCACAATATATTTTTTCTTTAGCGATGCAGTTTTGTGGCAATCAATAATAATGAGGGTTAATAAAAATCCTGATTGGATCGGAGCGCGCTGTTCGACAATCGGATTAAAATGCGTGCGCAAAATGTGCACGTTCATAATAAAATATCTGTAGTCCAGTTTATTTTGTTCCAATTTATACCAAAGTTAGTTGAGAGTTTGATTAATCCATAAAAAATCCCCATTGTTTTTTCTATTGTCGATATTCCTAACTGAATTTCTATTTGATTGTGTGAGATATTTATTCGCATCGAGTCAATGGACGTCATTCGATAATTTATTGAAATAGTTGTTTTTATTCGGCTTCCCTTCTATTGAGAGCGATTTTTTCCACTTTTTCGATATCCATACCCTTTTTCAGATTTTAGTCCATCATAGACAGATAACCGAAATTTATAAAAATCGATTCAGCGATTTATGTGTTAAAGCAATTCAGACGCACGTCCACTTTCGCATCAATTTATAAATGTATGTTCTTGGGGTTAATGACCTCAATTACAGGGATCAATATTTATCAAATGTTCAATATAAGTCTTAAATAATTTTTAAATGTGATTGACATTGAGTGAAGTTAAACTGTGGTTGAAGTGGTGAATAAAATTTGAGAATCGTCGTGATACAAATATTTGTTAAGAAATAACATAGAATAAATATGAGAGAAATGTCTGCAAAGAAGTGGTACTCCGACTTCCGTGTCAGCGATACGACGGTATATTAAGAAATAAAACTTTTAAACTTTAATATCTAGAGTGCAGTAATATCGTGAATGTTGTAGATGCTTTCCGCTTATAAGAAACAAAATGCACTCAGCAATACTCGCATACATTTCTCAATAGTCGCGCTGAAACGCGAATTTTCAACAGTTAGCTTCTCAACATCTCTATAAACAATTAATTTAATTAAAACCTGAGCGCGGTTTCATTTAGTTTTCGTTGCTGTTAATTCCATACAATTCAATTTAAAAGTGTTGCTGTAATTGTAATATTAATTAAAAACCCGTATCGGAATATCTTTGCCGGTTCGACAGCGATTTTTCTTTATAAAAGTGCTCGCAGAGGGTGCGGTGAGAAAAAAGGCTTATTGCTATTAGAACCGCATTGCTCGTTCATCAGAGCAATTCCTGCGGTTCAGTAGAGAAGGTACCGTTGGGCGTATTCTTTTTATTTTAGCACTAAGAGTACAATACATTCGTTACAGGCAGAACGTACTCGGTGAAGCGGGCCGTGCCGTTCAGTTCGCTTGATTGAGTGGCTCACTACGACCAGACGGAGGTCCGGATTGAGTTATTCGTTATTACAAACGTTTTCAAATAGCCCCTTTGTATTTATATAATGTTGTCGCGGATCGGCACGCTTTCAAAACTTCCCGGACAAACACGGCGCAGCTCGAAATAAACGTAAAGCTTGATAAACTTTTCTACCACAACTGCTAATGGAATTGGTTGAGATTCGAATGAAACTTTTTTGAAACAAAGAAAAATTGTTGCTCATAACGAGAACTCCCGGCGCGCCGTTGATAGTTAACTGAAATAAATTCTGGCGTAATCTATACAAACAAACGTGAATGTGAATCGTCGAGTTCAGTGTTGATTGCATTGTTCGTACAAAAAAATATTAGAAAAACAATTTGTTTTAATTGAAATCGATGTACTTTTAACAAGCGTTCGAAATAATTGCTCCACAAAATACTTAAAAAGTTTTTCAAGAATTAAGGGATTTGGCTGCGGCTCGCGCTTGTGGTGATTCTAAAGCATTTTTCACAAGCAGCAAGGGCTTAGCTAACCTTGTTCGGGTTCCGTTTTTAAAATAGGAAGCCGATACACTGTTGCAGAAGATTGATGGAGCTATCTGAAACGAGATCGGGGACTTTACGGGGCCGTCCGCCCATTCAGAGCCAATGTTGCAGGAAACTTGACACAGATGTTGCTTAAAATCAAATATGTTTTTGATGCAGCTGCTGGGGTTTGAACGACGTTCGTAAACTCATTTAATCTGTGTAAGCTGTGTTACAATGTCGATATAACAATGATATAACACGTTGTCCCCTTGAGTAACTTTATTCACTCAATAAAGTTTCTTTGAAATGACGTCTTATACACTGTGATTATATTCAACGTTTAATTTTAATTCTGTTAATAAATCTATCGAAGACATGGAATAAAATAGCCTATAAAATATTTGCTATTTATATACAAAAAAAATTAATTCGATTCAAAACTTTGGGCGCTAACTTGAACCAAAGAAATTCTATATCGAATTTACTAAACTAGCAAGGATTATAAATAGAACATTTTTATGAATGTGCATTATTAATATGAATGTGAAATGCTCGTTAAAAAAAGGGTTGCAATAAATACGTTTGCTCACGAAAACGCAGCCAGCGTATCTGACAAGAGGATATAAATGAAGTCGTTAGTGCTTGGCTTACGTGTAATGTATTGCAGTGTATCTGAGCGTCTCGGAGCAAGAATAACATGTTAGTGCACTCAACAGGTCCGCTTGGCATCTACTCCGCTTTAACTATAATGGATTATAACGCGGCGCTGATGCCAGGGCTTCTCACAGGGCTATTAATAAAAATCACGCGGAACGGGAAAACACTTCACAATGTTGGTTGTTGCTACCTTTTCAGCCCACAATGAAAGGCGGTTCTTCAATTTTTGTTGAAAGTCAAACCAGTGTGTTTTATCGCCGTCGTGTAAAAAGAAGGCTAAAACATATGACAATAGACCATATAAATGAGTCGCTTTCACCTGGTCTGAAAGACAGACCTAATTAAAGCACGGGGTTTGTGTGATAGTAGGCTGTTAAAGAGGTAGTCGAGTTATTAATCGTATTGCTATGATCTCAATAAAAGATCTTGACATGGATGGAGACTGTGGCTTCATTTCCGTTACGGATGCTCATCGTATAATAAGCCTAATTTCTGATTTTAAACCTCAAACCCCTACGCTTTGGTGGGTTTGCCAAAAACAAAAAACCATTCCACTTAACTGCTTCAAGGAGGTGGCTGAGGAAAGTCGATGATCGAGCCCAGTGGCGTGAACCCTATGTCCAGCAATGGATGTGACAAAGACTGTTGGTAATGATTGAATTTTATGTCGAAGAGGGGGCTTTTTTCGTAAGACTACCTGCCTACACTGCCGGAGATAGAAGTTCTTCAAATTGTTTTTGCATAATTTATGATTTATTGTGTGGCGAAAAAACTTCCTAAACCACTATGAGATCTTTAATTTACTTCTACTTTAGTGACTTATGTACTAAACCATATTTTTTAAACTTCTTATTATTTAAAATGTCGTATTGTTAAGTATGTTAGAAATTATGCACATAATTTTTCGCGGAATGTAGATTTAAATTAAATTATGTCCTCTCCTTTCTTCTTAAGTTCTCCGAAAAGGATTCATTCATTTAATTCAATTCCTTTAATAGCGACTGGCGGACAACAAAGCATTGCCCCAACAAAAATAACAAGAAATCAAACGATTGTTTTAACTCGGTGACATCTCGTCCAATTATACAGCTTGAATTTCAAAGCCAATTAATGTTGTGACCCGATTTGTAGTAAATTATTTATAAAACAACCTCCTCGCCTGAGCTTGAATATCTCTGATATAAAATTGTTAAACGAGGCAGTTTGTCTGTGGCGCTTTTTGATGTCTGTTTTCGTATTTTTTTTTTCAAAATATACAAATATTTATAATTTCAAATAATATGGAATAATATGTTTTCAATTTTGTTTTAAATCACTGAATTTCTCCCTACACGTTATTGGAAAGAAAATTACAAAAGATACAAAAAATTTATCATGATCTAAATTTAAAGATATTATTTATAAAAATTCAAAGTCATAAAATAGTAATCATGGTTGAAATGTTAATAATTAACAAAAACGACCACATGAAAATAGCGCATTGACAAGTTACATAAAAGGATTGACAGTCTACAGACTTTCCAATCCAATATGGCAAGTGACATAACTTTAATATTTCACAAAATTTAAAATGACGTGCCGGTGGTTCTGCCGCAAAGCTATTTCAAAACGTAAACTTTATCACGTAATGGATTAAAGTGCTGTCATGTTAGATATTAACGATCTTAACATAGTCTTACATAATGTCGCGTTTTATTATTATGAACACGGTTTTCATAGACATCATTATGACTTTTATCTTTAACAGCCTATGACTAATCACTGTCGGAAAATATAGTCCTTTAACACATCAATAAGCTCAATTATAATCTTTTCATAACACATATTAAAAATGCAGGGAATCACCTTAATTTTGCTGAATTGTATAATTTTTTTCATAATTCATTCATATTGCATTTCGGAACACAGCTTCCAACAATTTCTAGAAAAATATAAGCCAGATATATCTCCAATTCTAGCGAGAATTCAAAGGGCGAGTAATGTAAGCAAGCAAGCAGTATAAAACCATAAGCGGAACAGCACTTACACGTAATGAATAACATGGTCGTGCAAGTTTCGTCCGCCAGCGGTGGTCAAAGTGGCAAACTTCGATCGAGTTAGGAAGTCACCCGAAAATAATTAAATTCAACCTCTAACAGATCTGCCTCTGCGGCGCACCTACTGACCAGAATCTGTATTCAATGGTCGAAGCAGGAGTAACTCCCAACTTTGTGAATAGCTTATTTTGGGATTAGCACTCATTTCTCTAATGGTCTCTCTCGACGTGCATACTTTTGAGATAATCATTTGTTTCTGTTTACTTTTTCCGTTGATTTAGTTTTGGATACCTATACTTGTGTATAAAGTATGCGATGGTATCTAGTATTTGAGGCTTAGTCTTCCAATATACTACATAGAGTACTTTTAATCTCAAAAAATTGAAATTTTTTCGGGAAATTTTAACCGCGATGAGCCCGGCCTCACGGTTAGTAAACTATTAAAAAATCTCTTGAATTTTAGAGAATGTACGTATAGATACTCGAGTAGTTCCACGATATATTCAAGTTAAAAACTTGTTCACGTGTTAATTACATGTACCCGTAATATTAATATTCCTTTTGTTTTGCATGCCTTTGTATTTTTATAAAAGATTTTTAATGCCCCATAGCGAAATTGTTAAAACTTAACCAAAAATAAGTGTTCGGTTGCACCGCTTAAAATTTTAATAAGCGCCCGTTCAGCAGGTTAAAATAACTAATGAAATACGGGTTCGCCGGTTGTCGACTCAACTACATGCCGGGTTAGTATGTAATTAAATTTGTGCCGGTTACAAACCGGGAACCTCTATCTCGTTGCTTGTAGAATTGAATCTGTGTTTCTGGCAGTCTACAATTGGTGTTAGTCTTGTCAACATTAGGTACTATGTATGTTATATAGTTAGGGTATGAAAACATACCCATAGGATAAAGTGGTCGTGAGAGTATAAAGCGAATATGGAAAAAATAATCGACTGAATCAGCGGACTCGAACAAACTGTCCAGCTATCTAGATGGTCCCGGTTCCAATTCCAGGTGGAGCAAAGTATTTTTCCATTAAGAGATTCTCTATAATCTGGAACTTTATCCGAAAAACGCCATTAAACAATATTACGCGAGACTGATACATACCTGGAGTAATGTTGGTGCATAAATATACCTCTGCCTACTACTTCGGGGAATACAGGCGTTAGGTTATCATCATCATCATCATCATGTCAGCCAATCGTGGTCCACTGCTGGACATAGGCCTCCCCCAATGACTTCTACCGGGATCGGTCGGAAGCGGATCGGTGAGCATGGATGTATTTATATATGTATCAGTAGTTGTTTTCACTCAAAATGAGCCAATAAAAGTTGAAAATAACATAAAACTTATTATACTGATTTTATGTATACATCGTTAGGTCGCAAAAATTGATCACATTTATAAACACGTATTTTCCATTTTCACGAAACCCCGATAGCATTCCTCGAGGTATTGATAAAACAGTATTCCTTATTTTTGCAAAGCTCGAGTCGTCCCGTGTGATTAATCCCGAATATAAATTTGTTTCGTAACACACAGAATTTTAGATTAAGTTTTTATTCCTGGGGAATTTTTTATTCCTGGGGAAAAAAAAACTAATGCTAATCTTGGTCCAACATCTTAAGTTATCGTTTTTTTATGAGTATAGGAGTAAATAAACAAATGCCTCCTACAGTCAGATATACAGTTCTGGGTTCATATTATTATATATACATTATACATACAAGTCTTGTGTCGAAATATCTAAAACTAAACAGACTTTTTTGAGACGAGGCGATGTCAAGCCTATTTTCTTTCGTTTCGTGAAGGTTAAAAAAAATTATTTAGAAGTCGATCATTGCCTTGCCAGGATATGGCAATTATAAAAATAAATTAATGTCGTTGAAATTTGTTTAATCATCTTTTTATCAATGCTCAACTCAAGGGCAATGGCTTTGTCTCTTATCACGTGACACTCAATCAAGCTATGTGAAAAATTGTCTTTCTGCACTTCAGCCGACTCCTTCGATAAAAAATCGTGGACATATTTATCCACAAAGCCAAGTTATTAAGCTTCCAAAGAGTGTATTGAAAGGCTTTTGACATTTGCAATAACATTGTATTGAACCCTAAAATGGGTAAACTTTGATCCGAGCCATGTGAAGCAGGCCAACTTAAAAGTTTTTGTTGAGTGATTTTATTCTCATGCGGATTAGGCGGCTTACAAACTTTGCTTAGGCTTTTTAAATATTCTGGTCTAGAACTTTGGGAGTTGTTTATGTAAATTTACGGTACGCAAGTGGCGAAATGTATTGAAGATTTGAATGAAGCTCTTTTGTACTACTTGTGTTCTTGTTGTTTAGTTTTTTAAAATAATTTACTGAAAAAATACATAATTCATAAGTATATTCCCAATGCAGATAAATAAAAATGATATGTACAGATATCCTTACTGAGACAACTTGCTGATCAACCTATATGGGTTTCTGGATTGGATTTATTTTATAGTCAATTTTAGTCTTAGAAGCAGAGATGTCATGTTTTGGTTTCTACTACATTGTTTATTGGTGGTATTTTTATGTATTGTATATTCTATCTATAGAATGTTACATGTCAATAATTGTTATTTTTTTATTTCAGGTAATTATCAGTGTCTATTAGGTACGTAATTTGCTTTGCAGTTGTACAGCATCTTCGCATCATTAGGTTTCTACATGTAGGAAATACCTCTCGAACTGCAATTTGAACAAAATGTATTTGTTCCGGTACTGTATCAACAGAAAATAGACCTTGGGCTATTGTGTATAAATTTCATAATTGAACGTTTCAAGTGTTGGGTGGTGGTTATAAAAAGATCTAAGCACCGTTGCAGGCGCGTCCAAGCCGGGTTCGTAATTAAAAGAGAATTCTCTCCTGTTGTTTTACAGGGAGCGACCCGTCTGGAGGCGTATAGGGAACACAATGAATATGTATACACATAGACCGTGTACGAGAGACACGTTAAGGGCAGTCGCGTCACTTTTTTTTATTTGAAACTTATAAATTCGGGCAATGTTTCTACATTCAATATCGAATACTATTTTTTTATCAGATATTTTATGAGTTTTAAATATCTTATGAGATAGTGTGTGCCAAAAATTAAAAGAATGACGTAATTTTGTAACAGATACTGAGAAATGTTTTCATTTATTATAGAACACGCATAAGGGATACATAACGTTAGTCTGTTCATCTACATCAATAATGTTAAATTAATGTTTCCTACAAGAATTTAAAAGAACATAACGTTAAATTTTTAGTATTCTGAGCATCAAGATAACATTTCAACATACAAACTATTTGAAACAACATCCAACAACTGAAACTGTACACATAGCGCATAGTGCTCATTTTCAAACGTGGATTTCAAAGTTTCCATTCATGCCAATTTTGCTGTTACGTGGAAAGACGAACAGCGTTATTCTGTAAAAGTCGCTTGTGAGAGTGTGGCTTGACACGGCTCGGCGCACGGGCTTCGGTGTCTTCAACTCTCAACTATACAAGCGATCCGGACTCGAAAATCTCGCGTACTTTTATGACTATACCACATGACTATACCTCGCACAAGCATTCATGTACCTTTTATTAACATCAATTGGGGATAATACGTCGAATAAGCTATAAAACCTCTTTATAAAGGACTCCTGGTTTATTATCTGTCGTGTTGTGTAAAGGCAATAATTTCAACATTTGAATGTATTCAAAAGGACGCTCAAACGCGAATTCTCTGCCGATGCAATCCCATAAAATCCGTAGTTATTGATCACAAATCGAATGAATGAAATTGAAAATTTATTTCATACTTATTTTTACTTTTGCGAATGAGTCTGAATGGCGGTTACTTTAATGAGATCTTTATCCAACATAAACGAGTTTCTTTTCATTTTTTACACCAATTAACCGTTTCATAAAATAGTAGTAATAGTAGGTATTTAGTAACAACCTTATTACTGAGACTTCGCTTTTGATCACATAAAATAGCTCTCGTTTTCTCCCCGTACACCGTTAAAGGAACGTTTGCGTGTTTTAACGAACAAGTTAAATTCTGAAAGGGCTTTAACATTCATCTGTGAATAGTTAAGCACCTTGTTAGGGCCGCTCCAAATGTCTTAAATACCCAGTTATGAATACCGGCTGCGAGTTCGTTTGATTTACGTAGTTATATTTAATTAATTTCACAGTTGACATAGTGACTTAGAATTCCTTTAGATTGGGTGTTCTTGCGTAATTTAATCGCGTGCGTGTATATTCACGTTTTTATCTGTGAATGTATGCAAGAAGTCTGAGTGCCTATTCATTCTCTAAGTGCGACCGTGATGAGTCTTCTTTCAACACTAACATTCACTGAAAAATATACGAGAAGAATTTTATACTTGCCACTGGCGAATGGTTAAAATCGTCGGCTGAGTCTTTATGTCTCACCCCTGGAAGTACTTCTTTAAATTCTATGCCTCACTGCATACATTAATTTGGTTTGTATTTGTCACTATACTTATCCGGATCTAAACGTAGTCATTTATTTATTATACATAGCCTATATGATTTAACAAAATAGGCCTACAAAAGGCAAAGCTGTAGTTTTGTCAGCTAGTTATAGACTAACATTTATTATAAATGGTAGTGGAATTTAATTATATTACAAATAAACATATTACATATGTATATCGAATGTATTATTAACAACCACATAAAAAATATTCGATTCAGCGTCACTAAAAGAGATTATCCAAATTCGTTTTTTGTGTAATGTCTGCAGTGATTTCCCCTCCGTACTTCGACCGCAACACATAGGGTGGTTACAAATGAGTCTAGCAGACTAATTATTCATTATCTGTTCGTTGCTGTCACGGCTCGTGATCGCATGATTAGCGCTTTTTTGGGCTTAAAATTTTGTGACTATGCATCAATATAACGGAATAGGATATTCTTGGTTGACAAAAGGAATAGTAAAAATACTATATTCAAGAGATTATTGTATATTACTGGCATGTTTATGTGATTTTAGTTTCGATTTAACTTTGGTTAGTCATAAAACTATCTGTGTATATCATATAAGTCCCATTTCTGCGCAAGAATTTCCTTTAACAACATTTTTAATGAATGTCCTTAACTTTAGTCTACCACGCTGAAAAAGTACCTACTAGTTAGCTACTTACTACACGCAACTAAAATAGCAGAATTTCTGACGACAATTGTCTTCACTATAAGGAACGTGATAGTTTGATGAGTTTGGGAAATATTATATCGCGAGGAATATTCGTATGTGTGCAGTTAGGTACGTGTCGAGAAAATATTAGTCATCGAATAACAATATTGACTGCTTAAAAGTAAGAAAATTTGGTACCAATTAGCATTGTTTTGCTATTAGAAAAATATTGTTGTAAAATGTCACGTGATCATTATTATTATTTGTTCATATAAAATTAATAATTATTGCTGTCATACATCAAGACAAAATATCTATATTACGAAGGAATTCAAATAAATTGAGGCGTATCATTATAGATCAAGCAGATAAAAGGGTCATAGTCCACGCGTGGATGCAGATTCCAGACGGCCCTTGTCTGGAGTAATGGTCAGTCGTTTTAAAAGACCTGCCCCACGCTGCCTCATTAAATTTGCATCAAAAAGGCGAGCTATTCAGACCTCCTTGCTAAGGTAAACACTACAAAATTTAAAGTGGCGTAAGTATGAGATATCGGTTCGCGTGGAATTAAAAATAGTTTTGCGTGAAAAAATTTAAACGTTATTGACGTTGTGTTTTATTTTATGGACCCTTAGTTTCATATTAGCAATAAAAAAACAAGTAAAGTATAATTTTTACTTGGATTTCCTACTTCACTTGAATGAATTCAACAGTTTTTTTTATTACTTTAGTCAATTAGTTTAAGTCGTAGGCATTTGAAATTCTCATTCTTCCATTAATTGATTATTATACAATCGAGATCGATTTTTTAGTCGCAATATCCTGATTCGAATAAAAAAAGGTATATCCAATGCGGTTTTTATTCAAAGGTTTTTTTTTCATAACCCAATCAACATTAGCCCATAGCTATAGACGACCCATCCCGATTCAGCTATATATTATGAGGCCCATATCCAGCAGTGGATTTCGTCGATTACAAAGTTTGAAAATAACATTCTATTTTAATATACTTAGCGGCGCAAATAAAATATACTCTGACTTTATCTGTAAAGACTGAACGGCACGGATTGCATATCAAATATTTATTTTCTAACAAGGTCTATTTACCAGTGAAATAATCTGTATGTGAGTTCCAGTTGAGTTTTGCAATGCAATAAATGTTTGAGTATTGAGTGCATAAATTTAGAAGTGCCAACGCGGATTTGTAGTGGACATAAATGGACCTCGTATTTATTGGAGAATTCACTTTTGGTACAACTACTGCCAAACTTTTCATGTCCGGCTCGAATGATCCCCTCTTGACGGTCAATAAGTTCATAGGAGTACGATTAATTATTCTAACAAGTTGTGATCGTACCAAAGGCTCTTTCTACTACTAATTTACTTCTTGATTTACGAAATTCGTGTGTATTTGGAAAATTATTTAGTAGCCCGTTGTTTTAATTCCAGCACGTTTCGTCTCTGCCGGATTCGGCCCGGTATCTCGATTGAAGTTGAAAATAGCTTTAATTATGTATAAAAGGGCTAAATCTCGCTCTGTTTTAATCAAAATGTAAATTGTTTATTTTTAGTATTTATCTCTGTGAAATTGTTTAATATAATGCATGTAGACTAAAAATAGGAATGAAAGAAATGTTTGTAATACTATATTCTTCCTTGTAGTCTTGTGGCACAAGTATGTGGCCTGTGAACTAGTGGTTCCTGCCGGGGAGGAGAGTTATTGGGTGTTTTCATTAAACAATTCTCAGTAGCAGTACTGAGTCTAGACTGGTGTCCGGAAAACGGTAATGGGCTGTTCCCCCTTACTTGGTACTGATACTACTTGGTACCTGGCGAAATGTGGGTGCACAATACCTAACCCTTCAGAAAATATATACGTAAAGCTTTATATGTACATGTATGTAATATTTATTATTATTTATCATCAGCCCATATAAGTTGCATTGCTAGGCACGGGCCTCCTCTACCACTGAGAGGTTTAGGTCCTAGTCCAGCATCTGGCCTAGCGCGGGTTGGCGGACTTTTAGGTGTGCAGGTTTCACCACGATGTTTCATTATTACTCCTACGAAATATTTACTTACCCTACATAGGGCATATAGGTAAAAAAATGGTGACCTATTTACTCATTACAGCTATCCTCAGTTGACTCGTTAAGTCATGGCCTACTTCGCTTACTCTTGCACCCAGCAATAGCGAATGAGTGCTCTCCGAGCCTCGACGAGCGGCTGAAGTTGTTGGCTTCAGTTGCTGCCATTTGGCGCATGAGTTGCTTAAAAATTTTGCCACTAAACACACGCCCCATTGGAAATTGATATTTGTATAGGGTAAAGCTGATGAGTCTGGAAATAATAACAGGCAAGGAATACATTGAATATTAAGTTTTTTAGAGGAATGGGACCAGTGCAGTGATTGCATAATAGTATCTTAAACGAATGTTATGAAAAAGGGTGCAAGTAGTTTTCTGGTATTAATACAATGCTTGATGCCAGGATTAACCTTTGAAAGACTTCGTAAGAGGACTATGACCAGTACTTGAAATAAAAGATTTTGTAGGAGGCCTATCACCAGTATTTAGAATTGGAAGTCTTTATAATTTTCGTATTAATCAAAATAATATTAGTTTCATAAAGGCGTAGTCATCTAAGTGATATTACAACATAAAAGATAAAAGTAATGGAATCTGCCTTGTTCTGTGCACGTAAAACATTTACAAAGTAAATTAATGAGTCGCCAGTGAACTGTGAACTAAGGTACATAATGTTACTTAAACATGATGAGACTGAAATGCCGGTACTGAAGCTAAATAAAATTCATTTCCTCTCGTTTGTACCTCGTGTACGGTTCGCACATACTTTTGAATAGAAACGAAAATTCTTCACCGGCAAAATATTGGAAATATTTTTCAGTTTCCAATCGAAGGATGCTTCAAAGTCAGGCGTGAGTGAAATAAGCTTTTCGTTTATTGGGAAACGTGCGAAACGTTCCGCGCGTTGTGTTGTATGAAGTAAATTAAAAATTCTACTGCCGACATGTTAACAATTTGATTGCTTTTTTAGTCTCACGTTCACGTTGTTGGGGTAACAAGTGCATCATTGTGTTCGGATTTACGAACAATCACATTTCGCGCAATGGTACGACCATAAATACTTTATTATGAACTCAAAAATGAACTGTACGAGAATAATTTATGGGCCGTTATATTTTCATAGTACAAAATACTTACATATAATACTTTCTTTATATTGCGATACTAAAGTTTTTATAGTTTTACAACAAAGTGAGCCGAATGTTTATCTCGCTTAAACACTTACTTTTAAAAAACTTGTTTTATTCAAAGTTTTTGAATATTAAATTGACTTCTTTATTGCAATGTTTAACAGTAGGTTGTAATATTTTGATCCTCTTTAATAAGTATAAATATTTAAACAGACAGGTTCTCTGTTTGTATATTTTTTGTAATTATATTACGTCTAATTAAATAGTATTTTAGAATTTAAATATTTATTTTTAACAACAATAGAAACTAACAAATTATGAGCGCTTGCGACGAATTCACAAAGAGACAGTATATTTGCTGCTTGCGAATCCACAATAAATAAGCTTTATTACAAACTTCTGCGCAACGGTAATTCGACGTCGGTTCTAGAGTTTGTCCGTGTTTTACAATAGATACACCGGTCGGTTTCAACGAGCTGGAGTTTCAGCAATATGCGTGCTAACAGACACTTTAAAACTATACTTCTATTTTATGATTACACGTTCGTAAAGACATCTAGATGGGGATTTTTTTTGGTTTTGGTAACCTTCTCGGAAGCAAAAAATTGGTGCAGTAAAATTAGTAAAATTTTACATACTTTTTTTTCATGCGAACACACTAGTGCCTAGAGGGAATCCGAAAGGGTAAAAAGAGATCCATTTCTGCACCCACTTTTTTATAGCAAATTAGTTACTCACCTTAGAAACTGCTATAAGGAATTTTAAATGGTTTTTTGCAGCTAAATTGTGTTCTCTATTTTATTGTACTGACTACTAAATCTTTGAATTTTATTTTAGTAGTATTTAGATTTAGAAACCCTCTCAATGGTAGAGGAGACCCGTGCTCAGCAGTGGGCGTATATGGGTTGATGAAGAAGAAGAAGTATTTAGATTTTGTCACTTATCAGAATTATTACTGAATTTATTGAAAATTAAAAAATAAAAGCTCAAGTCATTAGGGTCCTGTAATTTTATTTCCTTTGACTATTATTCTTAATTCACTGGACCATTTTTTCATTTCTTGAAAGTTAGCCACGTTTCTTTAATTCCCCGATCTGTATCTCGTGGGAAATTGGTGCGCCGGTGTCTCCAACTTTCCAGGTTACGGCACGGAGTAATAGATCGTTGCTGAGTTGGGTTCCATAGTAAAATCCCACGCAAGTATACTGACTAAAACCTCTCGGTTACCGTCGCTTGGTTTTGGATACGAGATAACCATTAGGAAGAGCTGCCTTCAATTGTTTGCACAGTGTTATATTAGTGTTCGTTAATTAGTCATGAATGTATGGGTGACTATGTATTGTTTTTATGACAATGTAAATTTATTCCCATTAATTATATGAAGGTTAGATTTTTTAAAATCTTTCAAATTATATACAATGAAGTATAAGGGGTTCTGTAATCTTGCTCAAAGGACGGAATATAAAAACCTACTACCCGCAATGTTAAATGTTTCGCAACTAAACCTTAAAATTTATCGTTGGTTGTTATAAAGATAACTTTTGACTCAGATAAATCACGAGCTGAGATTTATTCCAGTTATAATAGCTGCGTCAAAATATGTGGAAATATCGTCACGTACTCATTTAAGTACTGAAGTAACTTGAAACTCGCGAATGAACGAAGCACTGAAGACAAATGACGACCGTAAGTCTTCAACGAGCAAAATGACGCGAGCATTATACAAGACATCAATTTCTAATCTAACTTTAGCTTAAAATACTAGCAAGGTGTAGGCAAGTGGGCGAGTTTCACGGGTAAATTTGCAAATATATTATCTGGGAACTGTTATTACTTGACTCTGTGCATAGCAAACTTCGTCCATGGCCATATTGCGAAAGTTTTCATTTTTCTCTAACCCAGTTATGATGGCAGGGTTCAACCGGCCCGTCGTCAACTTTTCGATGCGATGGAATTTTATTATCACCTTTTAAAACTTGCGGAATTCGGATTTATTATACGATGAAAAAAGTGGATAAGTTGAAATTAGCTCACGCTCTGTCCCCTTCTGAAATTATGGTAATGAACTTTTGATTTATTATTGTTCAAATCTTGCCATTTAAACTGATTTTAGCCGCGCTTTATTTAAAATTTCGTACATGATAACAGATTTTTGTGTTTGATTGAAGTAATTAATTGCCTCGTATATTTTATCATTGCTATCATTGGCGAGACAAAAGCCCACAGACTTCGCTGGCTTGGACATCTGGAAAGAATGGATGAGGATCGTGCAGTAAAGCGGGTGTACCTGGGTCGTCCGTGTGGTCGTCGCCCAGTTGGTCGACCCGGGTACCGTTGGAAGGATGAGGTCGAAAAGGACCTGCGGGACTTCCAGGTCGAGGATTGGCGGGAAATAGCGCAAGACAGATCGAAGTGGAGAACCTTATTGTCGGAGGCCAAGACTCACTTTGGGTCGCTGCGCCATTGTAGTAAGTAAGTAAGTAGGTACTACAATATCGACGAATCAGTACAAATAAACACAGTGTATAAACAAATCAGATTTTGTATTAGGTTCACACTGTATACAAATTTATTGCTTCTACCTTGCTTTCAACTATGCCCGTTGACTCTATCTTAAATAAAAGTTAAAAATATGCAGTGTATATAAATATATTATTGGTAAAGTGAAGAAACAATCAACAATTCCACAGGGAAAGCACTTACCGTGTCTTTGTAATTCTCGTATAAAAATAGCGCCTCATTAACACAGGCTTTAGCGTTGTAGTATCTACTGTTTCTAGCGCTTAAGTATATTGCTTTAAACGTAGAAAAATAACACAAATTGCTGTGTCTTGTCAATGCAAATTGTGATATTAATATTATATTTTACATAAAAATTTGAGGTTTAGAAGTAAGTTAAAAAATCCAGTTACAAACTTTAGGCGCATGCTAGTGTCTTTCGTAAGTTTTTTTTTTATAACGCGTTCAAAGAAACAAAAACATGGAGAATTTTCTAAGGTGTACAAACGGCTGACCTGCGCTAGGCCAGCGTGCTGGAGTGCGCTCTTGTCTCTCACAGTTGAAGAGGAGGCCAATGCTTAAAAGTGGTTAGTTAAGTACGTTAAGGCGTATGTAGAGAGGATATACAGGAATTTGAACGTGTGTAACCCGCCATACTTGCTAGGCAATTTTTTATTAATTTAATAAGTAATTTCAAACTTCAGCAAAATCCTACTCTGTTGCGATTTGCGACAAAACTGTGCTTTTTACTACGAAGAAAAAACTTACCTAATTTAGCTCTATTTGAAGATCATCATCTTTACCACCAGGTACAGCTATGCCAGTCGTGCCAATATAAAAAAGTGGATAAATGATCATACCACTCACCAATGTTTTCCGTGGCCCGTAAACAACAACTCTTCCGAATTAAGCCCCGACGGCTGACTACAGACTGCGTATACTTTTTTATTCATACGTTTTATCTGCCACCAGCATCGCAATTTATACACAAACTAAAGCAACAAGGGCATCATAAAGTCCCGTTCATATCTGTTGCATACAAAATTATGGCATTTTTACGCGTCGACGTCGTATAGCGCACCTCATAAACTGCCGCCATGTTCCATATAGTGGATTGAATTTCGCACACCCGCAACTGATGGAGATTCAACTTTACTCACCGGGTGGTGTGACATAATGTTCCGGAAATTGAACGTATCTAGTTGTCCATTAATTGAACATAGATTGACTTCGGGCATCAATTGAAACCAGTAAGGTATAATTTGCTTGATGGCGATTGTGAACTTACCTTAATTATTTTGTTTAAGGTTTATTCATAATTAAGATATTAAGTAATTATTTTGACTTGCATTTACTTGACACGACTAGTGTTGATGTGACTAGAAAACGACAAAACATAGACTTTTTCTGCAGGTTACCAGAGTTATGTATTCATAAGTAATGTTTTATTTTTATTATATTTTATGATGTTTATGTCATTGCTGATATTTAAGCACATAAAACTTTAAAAAATCCGGACCGAAATTTTTAGTATTTATATGTTATTATGCGTAATTTTATATCTAATCAATAAGTCATAATTATAGTTACAGAGAGAAATAAATCTGTCACGTCTCGTGTCCCGATCCTTTATCATTATAGTAGAAAGGAACAAAATATACTTACTTACTTCATCAACCCATATACGCCCACTGCTGAGCACGGGTCTCCTCTAACATTGAGAGGGTTTAGGCCATAGTCCACCACGCTGGCCTAGTGCGGGTTGGCGGACTACACACCGAAGAAATTCCTAAAATCATTTAGGTGTGCAGGTTTTATCACGATGTTTTCCTTCACCGTTAAAGCAAGTGATAATGCAATGTGAATACACACATAACTCCAAAAAGTCAGAGGTGTGTGCTTGGGGTTCGAACCCGCGACCGCCGAGATTCTCGACCGCGTGCCCAAACCTCGAGGCCATCACTGCTAATAAAACAAAATATAATCGCTTATTAATACTAGCCGTTGAGGATTACTCCAAAGCCTTTGATTATATTATATACAACAGATATGGATATTACAAACAAGTAATACTGGAGAAGTCTAGAATAACTTGTAAGAAAGATCGTTCGTTCAATTTTAGTTATAGTAAACTTTCACATCTTTGGTCTTGAAATGTTCAGATCTGGACGAATATAAAAAGCCTAAGAGTTTTTTTTGTATAAACGCAATATTTTTGTGTTAAATAGTTTATTTGTCTACAAGGGTTATAATTATATAGGCTATACGTATACCATTAGGTCACGTACGACTAATAAGAGCGTTGTAGCAACAAAAAATGTAACACGAAAAGAGGTACTACAATACGTAATACTATCTTGGTTTAGCCATAAAAGCATCCAATCTGATAAATATGAGATGAAACAATAATATGCTGCTTCACTGTTTCCTTCTATTTTTACCTGCGAGCATGAGAATTTATGACCAAATTAATCACTGTCATTATCCAAAACACATGAAATCGCATATCAAATGTAAGAATTCTTTTACCGGTTTTGGCTGTCTATTTTAATTAATTTGCTTTTTACACTCAAAGAGAAATGGTTCTCTTCCTTTCATATCTTCCCATTTCATTTTAAAGTAATAAAATTTTAAAATATAACTTATGACGTACAATGCAGAGCTTCAGTGTGTCTAGTTAGAAGTGGTATTTCTAGAAGCACTCTATTACGTTACTCTGCATAATGGACCATAATATTATGCGGGAGCGTCGATATATCTTGCTATTTAGAAGGTGATGTCGGTCAATGAATATGACCTATATACGTGAACTTCGAAGACGATAATAAAATAGAATGCATTTAGCTTGCACAGACATTGCATTAAGAAAGGAGATAAAATTTGATCAAAATAATTCGAGTTATATATTAAGCTACACAAAGTTTTGAAACTTAAGGTTCAACTTTGTAAGTTGAACTCTTGGCCTTATAATGTTAATACCGTTATCATCTATAAAGTCTCCGTATTTTATCATAGTCCGATATTAGTGACCGAAACGCTTCATCAAGAATCTTTGATAAACGTCCTTTAAATAGATCACCCCATATAGAAAAGGATTTGGGGAACATTGTCGCTAAGTTATTACTACCAAGAAAATTTTTCGTGACTTCATTTTGATGAGACGTCAGACTTTAACTTTAAAACAACTTTCGATTCTGGTAGCTAACAATAATATTTTTCAAAATAAAAATATTTTTGTGAGTTAAAATAATGAAATGAAACACGTTATTATTCAATAATTTCTGAAAATGAAAGTCATTATCATAATGGCGCCTATAAAGAAAATAATATGTAATCTCTCCCTTTACAGTTCGGCTCTAACGGTAATTATTTTAATTAGAAAACGTAGATAGCGTGTTGATAATCACAAAATCGGCTCTTATGTTATATTCTGGTAAATTTACTTCAAATTATGCTGCTGTCTTTTGTCAATCAATGTAGCACATCATTTTTACTTTCAATGATTTATTTAATTGTGGTAATATATAACGTAAATTGTGTTGAACGAAACAGATTAATGTATTTCAATATTGATAAATCTGTCCATGGTGTGATAGGTAATAATAAAAATGAATGAATCCATTCAATTGCTTAGTTAATTTCCTGTGACATATACAAACAAGGAATAATATTTCATTTTGAACAAATTATACCACGATTTTATAATAAAACTAATTTGTTTAAAAAATATTATTCATTAAAGTTTTAATACTGCACTACATATTGCCCATCTCAGGTTTTTAATCGAGAGCAAATAAAAAAAGTTGTAGTAAACGAAGCGTATAATAAGTTTGCGAAAGCGGCGGAACTTTGGGTTCTTTTTTCATGGAGACATTGTGCAATATGGCCCACGTACGGAAAGTTCAGGGGTGACCCGGTCAAAGAAGTGGGAAGAATGTGGAACTTCCCAACCCTCATCGCTCAAACGATATTAGTTATTGTTGGCAGGATGGAGAGAATTTATTATTTTTATAAGATAATCCAGTAATTTTATACAGAAGCGGATATATTTATCGAGTTTTGGGAATATTGATTGTATAAATAAGTAGGTATATTGTTTTTTAGACGAAAAACGAATGGTCGTCTATTTTATTTATCTTATTAATATTAGCTACGTTTCATAGATTTTTACAGAGTACGTGAACGTTGAAGGAATTAGGCCTTGTCCCACGGTTCTTTTCTAGGAAGGGTGACTGTATACACTTGAGGTATTGTCATAATATTTACTTTTACACCGAATTTACAACTCTCCACACACTACTATTAGGGTTTCGGCATAACGGTCGCTCATTCATTTATCTATTATTCCAGATTTGTCTGTTGTAATTTTTGATTACAACTATTTATTTTATTAATATACGTGTACAACATAAAGTAAAAGTGATTGCAGAAAAAGAAATGTTTTTATACGAAGACTTATAATTATAAAATACTCAATGTTGAAAACAATGAAAGGGTTGGGATAAACGTTATAATATGTGAGGTCACGTCTACAAAAAAAGAACTTAGCGTGCAAGATGCTAAAACATCTTTAGGTCAGTCTCAAGCACGACCAACCCTGCACTCCTCCGAGGACGCTTGTAGTTTCCAAAATTTTTCCTAATTTATTCCACCACCCGTCTTTCGTAACATAAGCGTTTACATGCTTCTACTGGAAGACGAGACACTGGACTGAATTTTCATAAGTACATATTTGTTTGTTTCTTAAGAACAAAATTATACAAGAATATGGGCATTAAAAACCTATTCCAATCCATTAATTTAACCTTTGTATGTAAGAATAAAAACAAATCTTAAAAGCATCTTAGCATTTGTTGTCCTCTATTTTAGGGTTTTCCTTATATATTATATAATAGGAAAGGTAACTCAGTCCACGAAAGGGTATTAACCACAACATAACTATATGTTGATTTAATACCGTCTGCCTGCCTAGCCCACATGTTTCCCTTTAATCGGATCAACTTGGTTGCCCTGCGCTGTACTAATCTCCAATATATTTACGTTAAACAAGGATTTTTCATACATTGTTCTTAACAATTTGCCGTTAAGTTGGTTTTAAGTTGTTTTCGGTTTATTTTAAGTGAGATGTGGAATTTGAATAATATAATTAACTGAAATGACTTAGCATGCATCTACAGTAATTCCATCTTATTTTACAATTCAAAAAGGTCCTGTCAATATTTAAAACACGAAACCAAATTAAATGTAAGTAAAAGTAAACACGATAAAACAAATAAATGAAGCAAAGAACACAAGTGAAACCCTATAAGAATTGAATTGGATTGCGCGTCTGTTTGCCGTTGCGGTTGTTGTCTAGCGCAGTAATGTAGACTTAAGATTTTCACGTACTTGTAAACACATAGTAATATGTCCGCTGCACAACATTCCTTTGAATACATTGACTTTAAGTGGAATGAGGACACTGATTTAAAAAGGAGGAGGAATTGTTAAAATTAGTTTCAGTTTAATGATATAATAAATTTCATTTTTATGAACTTTTGTTAGTTAGCATAATAGTACACGCGACTTTTCCTGTATTTAGATATTCATGGACAAATGAGTGTTCCGCCATAATGGTACTCGCTGTTTCAATCTCAATATACACACCTGCGACTTCTCAAAGCTACGAGACTTGCAATGGATTATTACGCGTTTGAACGTTAAAAGAAGAGGTAGGTTATAGGTAAATCTGTATACCTTACCATTCATTTACACTTTAATGACAAGTAAATCATCGCAATAAGATCGTTATTCATTTATTTACTTAAAGCAATTGCTAATTAGTAAAAGTATTTGAGAGTACATGTAATTTATTTATTTACTTTATTGTACACCACAGATACAGGAATAAAATATAAAATAAAACTAACTTATATACTAATGTGCCACAAAGGGCGGCCTTATCGCTATTAGCAATCTCTTCCAGGCAACCCAGAATTTACAAGTGAATAGAAAGGGGTGGTCACCGTGGTTATAAATATAGAAGAAAAACAACAACAACGACATAACAAAAAGAAAAAAATTATCTTAAAATTTATGGCTAAATTATTTCCTTTCATGTTAGAATTTAAGCCATACGTCATGACCATTTCAAACTTAAAAATAGGGAGATTGTAGGCTACCAACAAACCCCTATTACCAATTAATTAAAATGTATATTGCATACAATGCGTATACTAAGACGGCATGTACGTACAAATAACATTGTACTAACGTTAATTCGAAATATTATCCAGTAGATAGTACACCCGACATCGTCTTAAGGATATTAGTGAAAATTACTTGAAACCCTGCAATGCAGCGTCTCCCGTTGCCGAGCACTGTAAGTGTAATTAGCAAAACGTTTTAGTGCACTACTTACTTACAAAATTATGAATAGCACTTATATTATTATTTCACTACTAAGCCTGGCTGGTGCTTAAATACGAACATGTAGGTCGACTTGTATAGAAGAAATAAAGCATATGGTATTGTTTTTAATTTAGGTTAATGTAAAGGGAAAAGGCCTTTTATCTGTTTCTCATTTTATTCTTCCTTTCAGTTATCGCACTTTTCAATCTCCGCGCAAAGATTTTTTATAACTAGTAAACATACTTATAACTATATTTATTACTACTTTTAACGTGTAAAATAAATAGCTAATTATAAAAATTATTAGTCATATGCAGAATAATGTTTTGTGTCAGTTATGGCGTTTCTGTGGACTATAGGTATGAATATAGGTGGCTTATAAAATGCTTTGGTACCAAATTGATCGAAACAATACAGATTTTTAAAGTTACAACTAACGTCGAGCACATTAGCATGAGATTATATAAAAAAATATAACAATCAGGTAAAAAGTTTTTGTATCCTTGCTCATTGTAAATAGATTATAGTGTTGCAAATGTAGCACTCTTATTTAAAATATTTGCACTAGAAATTCGATTTCATGTTTTTATTAAAAATCAATTGAACATACTCTTTAGAAATAATTTTAATACATGCATTTTTATTTTAATTAACGAAACAATACTGTTAGCTTTTTCACGTTTTTAATGGTAGTATATACTATATGTTTTATATGGATATTATTTTAGCAATTGGTGAAATTTAATAAAAACTAACGTGTACCTTTTTAACTTAATAATATTTAAAAAAAACTTACCCGAATAACAAATACAGTAATGATAGAACGCGAGTCACGCATATCAAAAATGCACCCAACTTTCCACCGCGCTAAACGCAATTAATTGTAATTCACTGTCAGAATCTTTGTGTGTGGAAACATCAAATTACAAAGTGTGTTTAATTCGTTGTAATCAGCGTTCGCTATCGGGAATTTAATCAAAGGGAATCAATGATTGTTCGAGCCAATTGAGTGCGGTTAACAACGTACCGGCGTGGTCATGTTCGCACGAATTATGTAAATGACAAGTGTGTTGCTAAGTATTGCTCCGGGAAAGTTCGGTAGAGATAGTAAAATGATATTCCTTCGTGAAATAATTTTACTCACCCATACACAAATATCTAAATGTTTTTATTATATCTCATATATTTTTACAAAGCATAGTTTTGATTTCTCTATGAATAATGTTCTGATTTTTTTGAAAGTAAATCATTCGATGTTTTGATTAGATTGAGCACATATGATTTTATTGAGATATTTTTATTATACTTGAACGAACACGTAGATAAACTAATGATGACGACAACGAATACCAATAATATGCGAGGTAAAGTAAAGAGCTTTTAATACCTATATATTTTTATCTAAGTACTTATGCGTAACAAATAAAAAAAGCTAATATATTATAAAAACTTAACATTATGGGTGGGTGGGTGTTACTAATCTCGAGGACGATGCACGAGTATAATTAATGATTAAACGAACTTACCTGTACGTGAAGTTCTATCATAATTATACGAAGTGCATCGTCCGAAGAGATTAGTAACACCCACCCACCCATAATGAATTCCCAAATTGCTGCAGAAATGTCCTATTGGAACGTGGTGGCTTCAGACTCTGAACTCAATGAAAAATCTAGAAGCCGTAGTGACAAGTAAAAAGAAAATTTTAAAATCTCCGAACAGCCAGTGCAAAGAGTGGTGTCACTTGTCACTAACGTGTAACTACATATATTCGACGTTACTAATCTCGAGGACGATGCACTTCGTATAATTATGATAGAGCTTCACGTACAGGTAAGTTCGTTTAATCATTAAATATATTATAAAAACTTAAAGGCATCCATGCTTAATCTAAAGGACACATTAAATTTTAATCTAGAAATTATTCTATTTAGGATAAAATCTATATATTTATTTTCTATGGGTTTCTAATCACTGTAGCTTCCCTAGTTTTCGATCACGTTTTTTAAACACCTTTTATATTTTGTCTCGAAAATATTAAAAAAATATAACGCCATAAATTTTAAACTTTATATGCAAAGCACGTGTGTGTGATTATGGCGTGTGTATTATCTTCTCAAGCAGTTAATAAACAGTGTGTCTTGTCGCCAAATTGCACGTAGGCGCCGCATGCAATCGTGCGGTCAAGCAATGTCCTCAGTTATCCTTTGAACGGCCGAACGTTGGTGCTAAACATCTCAAAAGCATCCGTGCGTGGTGCCAGTACCATATCGAGCCTAGTTCGTGCTTAAATTCTTATACTATATTAGCATTTTGGAGTTTATTGGACCTATTTTAAGAATATCGTGTGCGTGTCTGATCAAGATTATTGAAATAGCAGCTATAGTTGTTGTTAACAAGAATTTTTATTTTCTTTGTGGGAGTCCCTATTTAAGCTGTTTTGGATACAAAGCAGATTCATGTATTAAAAATCAGACTCTTTGGCAGGTCTTTAAAATTCATTATATTTTAAAGTTTTACTCAATATAGATTATATTCCTTAAAGTAATGTATCGTAAATGATTACAATCATTACAAATATTTGCACAAAATAGTTATGGCTGAAAAATTATTTCCAAACTAAAATCTAACAAAACGCCACCAACGCGGTTGCTGAGAAAACTTTCAAAGAAAAATAAATTAATGGATATTCGTGAAAATATTTTTACAACCTAAATATTACATTTCACTTCCGTAAGTAATC
The DNA here is from genome assembly GCA_030295005.1 of Cephonodes hylas. Classification (NCBI taxonomy): domain Eukaryota; kingdom Metazoa; phylum Arthropoda; class Insecta; order Lepidoptera; family Sphingidae; genus Cephonodes; species Cephonodes hylas. The sequence continues at coordinate 6,249,540 of AP025374.1, read as the reverse complement.
AATTTAGTTACCAAAGTTCCCTCGAGTCAACACTTTTTAATGAACGCGCGCTCATAATGCCGCCCTAACATATTATACTCGTAACCAATGCACTAATAGTCTTTTAATAGTCTCACTGACCTACTGGAGAAAATACCATTAATACTGCACGTCATTAGGCATAACTTACTTTTTTACGAAATTAAATTAACGATATGACATAAAGTTGATTTAAAAATTATATTTTTTACTGGTTACAATTTTGTGTTTATTCAACGTGAAAAAAGCTATACACTTATAAATTCATAATAACTTCTAAGATGCGTAGTCTGTCAATCCGCACTAAACCAGCGAGGTGAAATAAGGCCAAACTATTCTTAGTAAAGGAGGCCTGTGCCCGCACTGGGACATATTATATGAACTGACGATGCCTATAAAATCCAATTAAAGAGATTTAAAACGAAAATTTATAAGTGGTTATATTTGTAGTTCGTTAATCTACCGTTAGATGACGCATTTTTAAGTTTGTTTTAACTTTTAAGCTCTATATTTTTAATAACGGTAGCAAAACTATTTTAGTAATTTCTTCATTGCCCTTTCACTGATCAATTTAAGCAAACTGTACTTGAAAAAGATCAATGAAATTTGAAACTGCTAACCCCATTTTGCGTTGCAGACGTATGCCCCATCGCATTCGCTGCAATTTTTTATGTTTACACAAGCGGTCCATATTTTCTATGCTTTAGAAATCGTTCGAAAACCGTATATCCTTTCTCTATTTTGTGGCATTAGGTTCTCAGCAAAATCATATTTAATTATTCTTTGTAATATGATCATTACACAATATGTTCGCTGATGATACTCTACTACTGATGATACTGATATGTGTAGTATATAAAACATCAAAATTTTCGTAAAAAATTAAGTACTGTAATGTCGTATGACTTTGGCCCTAGGGGGTGACTTTGGCCCAAAATTGGTAAAAGTTTGGAATTCGCGCCACACTTCTCCTGCAGTCTGTTTCGAAAAAGTACGCATTAAAATCAGCAGACAACAAGCACAAGTTGTCAGTAAAACAGTGTTTCGAGCTTGTGGTTCCTACTTTGATTGGTTGATTTAGCTGTTTTCGAAAAGTTTGTTTATGGAGCAAAATTTTGTAGTGCAAACTTTCGTCTATAATTAATAATTCGAGTGAGTTCCCTTCTAAATATTTGGTTAAAAGTGTGGTACTAATGTCAGTGACCCTCGGCATCGCATTTTTTTCATCAAGAAATTTAACTATTTTTGTTATATTGCGAAAAAGTGATTTGGTCAGAATTTTAATCAATTTTTGTTTCACTTTGGCCCATGGGAAAGTTGGAGCAAGCACGAAATGAAAGCTGCCTAGATCAAAAAATTGCTAAAAAAGAAACTGAACGTCCTTGCTGGTCAGTCAATTAGTGCAGCAGGGATTGCAGAAGCAACTTCATCAGGCTCGACGCTCAAACCACTCGCCAAGCCTAAGAAACTACGACAACAGACCCGTGATTCTATTACAAGTTATAGCAATTGGACGAGCGAAGTCTCGTCTACTCAAGAATTTCCTGATGATGACGTCGAGGTCGAAGATGGATCACAAATTAAAATGGACATGACCCCACAATACTATAACTAACAATGCTATAGTTTTATGGTATTTTGATCAGTATTATTTTCTTATCTTCTCTTGTCAATTGTAACAAATAATAATAATGTAACAAATAACAAAATCTTGTAACAATAACGTTAAAATTACCTTGTAAGTGCTTTATGAAGCAGTTTTTTTCTTTGTATTCCCATTTTGATTTTTCTGTTGAAAGACTGTTAAGAGCGCGGTAAAATAAAACGCATTGGTTAACATAAGTATAAAAATATTTAACTAAAGAAAAAAAAAGTTGCTCTATTTGATGTGGATTTGTATTTTCTCACCAGTGAATATATTTCATGGAGTTTAGTTTGTCCCAGCAGCAACAACCTTGCGATTTCACAACAAGAAAATGAGTGGGCCAAAGTCACCCAAGCCCTAGGATAACTTTGGCCCAAAGTTTGACAAAAAAATATATATACTAAATCTTTTAAATGGCTACCAAATATTTGTGTGTATGGTTTCCTTATATCCCCAGTAATGCATTTAATTCAATAAAATAAAAATATAGACAAACCCCTTTCAATTGTATGGTGAAAATGAAAATATTGCTGAATATTGGGCCAAAGTCATACGACTCTACGGTACAAAAATCACCATCAAGAACAGTCCAACTACTCTGACTCCACTCTAGGATACAAGAACTATGTCGTGGGTATTAGATACTACCAGACTTTTCAGTCTCACAAAAACCCAGATCCGAAACAAATATTTTTAGATCACACAAACATTTGTCTTGGTGGGGCAGATCAAACCCGCGGCCTCTCGTTTCGCAAGCTAGTGTCTTTCCAACGGGGCCACGGGGCCACGGGGCCACGGGGCTCGTGAAGTTTATGTACGTATGTAGATTACTGAAAATAGAAGGAGGTACGCATTGCAAAAGTAATTGCTCTTAAAAGTAATTGCTCTAATTTAAGGCTAAGGTTCAAATATAATTCTTTCCAAGCGTTAAATGGTTGATAAATTCACCGGCGTCGTTATTTCCTCTGTTGTTGAGAAGCCTCATTGCGGGTACATTGTTAATTATTAAAGTCCACCATCCCCTTTGGAGCTCGGATCTAAAGAGCCGTTAACGACTCAAAGAGGTTTTACTCTTTATTTTCTAAAATGAAAAATACAGTCTTGAAAAATTTATCTTGAGATAAATATTAAATCATTTGAATACGCAAAATATTCATTATTCACAATGCTAATTTAGTCTTCATTGTGGTAACTCATTCGGGTGTTATGTGCACTCGTACGTATGAAAATTACCACTAAATTTTCGGTGGAAAATAAATAAACAGCCGTACACACCTTGCCAATTTGATTGTTGAATTATTCATGATGTCTCACACGGGCTCACCTGAGGGTCGAGGGAGAAAATGCTCTCGAAACACAACTCGTGACGCGCAGGGCGAACCGAACGAAATGGGCAACCTAGACACCGCCTCATTTGAGGGTACAAGTAAAAAAAATATATGAAGTTATCCCTAAAAGGAGTCTAAAGTGTCATTATGATTAAGCGAGGGTGGTTATTGCTTCTATAGAGACCTGTGTAGGTTCGTCTGAACAAGTGTACAAGTAGGTCTTATTACTGAATATTAGATTCTTTTTGTTACCTTACACCCTTTTGATTTGCACTGGCTGGCTGTCAAAGTTGGTTTACGACAAGAAAAAAAATTGACGTACGAATTTTGATGGTTGATGCTTATACATGGCCTCTGTGTATCGTTTGCTTCCCTCACCGTCAGATTTTTATTCGGAATTACAAGAGCGAGCAGATTCAGCAGAAGAACGTCGTCATACAAGGTTCCTTGCTGTCCTGCTGTTGCAGCGATTCGCTAGAGGTTTTCTCATAAGAAAACACATCGCATGGCTGTCGCGCAATGCAACTACTATTCAATGCGCTTTCAGAATTCATATAGCTCGTAAGGCATATAGAATCGCTCTAAGAAGGGCCGTCCGACACAAACATGCCAAGCATTACGACCGAGCAGGCAGAGTTATACAGGTATTTATTTTACTGTATTCATCTGAGTATTCAGGTATTTTTTACAGCGATAGAGCCGTGCCGTAGGTTGTCTAAACATTGTTTAATATAAATGGGGTGAATAAGTATTACTTTATCATAAAAATCTTATATGGAAGTAAGATTAAATAATCACTACTATTTAAAATTCCTTGATTTGCATCCTCATCCTTAATATAGTATTATAGATCAGTTTTATGAAACAAAACTATACATTTCATTTTCTTTTATAGTCTCTTTGGCGTGGACATTATTCTCGAAGAACAAAGTTTTGCTATCGTTCCTATAGGCGTTGGTTGGCAACAGTGAGGGAACGTGGCGAGAGAAGAGCGGCTGAAGCCATTGAATTTGGTATCAGAAGCAGGGCCGATGACTTGAGAATTCTAGAAGATGAAGCGCGTCAGTGGCTCGCATTCGTTGTATTCAAATTACATCACTTATTGAGAACGTATGTTTGCGCCGGTGTATATTCCGAGCCAGCGACAACACAGCTATCTGAATTCGAAAAACTACTCAAATCTATCCATTACACGGATTACATGAAAAGATTGAAGCGTAAATATGATGAGTTCGTGAGAAAACACCGACCGGGGTTTTCCAATAAGAGGTTATTCCCAATAATAGGGGACGGATCCGACTATTGGTATTTATCTTTGGCTGAGATGTACGAGTTGACGGCCCCAAGGCCTAAAAAAGAAGACACGCGTCATTTGGCTAAGCACCACGGAGCTATACATAAGGAGCCATTTTTATGGAAGATGGTTAGACCTACATCTAAAATGGAAGGGAGGGGACCTTTCACTCCACCCAAATCTCCAGTACCAAGGTCACCCCCACCACCTGCCCCAACACCTAATTTTGCAGGAGACAGTCTTCCGAAAAAAGATCCTAGATTCCATCTGTACGTCAGACACTACACACCACAACCAGCTTTATTTGATTATGTCGATTTTCATATAAACGTATTGTTAACTAGAAAATGTTCAGTAGAGAACATCGACAAAGAATAAAAAACGCTCAGTCCTCAACGATAACTCGAGAGTGGTGTGTTTGAAATCACTTGGTTTTTACATGGTTGCGTATTATTTCTCCCTTTATTTTTCTTGCTCGGAAATCCGTAATCAGGCTGCTAAGTTTGGAAGGGTCGTCCGGATGTTGCGAGCCGCGAGCCTTTTGTTGTTCCGCTTTTGTTGTTGTGAATTTTACACTTGTAATTTATTTCAGGAAACGCCTTGGTGAGAAAGAAATTACGTTAAACTCTCCAAGGAAAATGTGTTTTGTAAATTAACATTTCCCTTGTATAGGTTTTGGAGTATTTATTGTTGTTTGTTATGACCGGGGCAGTGACACGAAACAAGAAAACGCTTTTGTGCCCTTGCCATAATGCGATTATTATGAACTTTTCAATTCTTTTAAATCTCATTACATAAAGACTCGGATCAACCACATTTTTTAAGGATACTGAAAGGAAGTAAACTTATATTTTTACAGAATTCAAAACAGAATTTTGGAGTTCTTTTTCAGTAAAAATTCCACATCAACCAAGGTAAACGCTGAATGAGAGACTGTAGGAATAATCTGCTTTTTTTCTTATTAACTGCGTAATTTCTTACCATGGTAATGAATATGCGAACATGCATGTCTCGAGGCAGTGTACTTTGATGCGGAATCTTCGATGCGTGAGCTTTACTCGCAAACAGTTCTTTTAATGAACTCGTCGAATGATACAGCCTGACGGGATAAATTGAATACGCCGCCACTCTAGACGTCTCGACGTTACTTTATAAAGATATCTATTTGCATATGCGTATACATGTCCCAATGTTGGGCATAGGCATTTTTTTGGAGTATATTAATGACTTCAATGGTAACAAAACTCTGTTGTGCAGTTGAATAGATACCAGTTGTTAAAACGTGAGGCCGCGGGTTCGCTTCCTGCATCGAGAGAAATGTTTATGTTTCGGATCGGGGGTTAAGTGTAGCGTTAGAAGTACGTATTTGTCTGTGGTACGATCCAAAGTGTTTTAATTGCCTTGAGACGAATACGTGTACAGTCTTCATCACTAGAATTCACTTTATACTAATTGGTACATGATGATAGAAATATAGAGATAGATGATAGATAATATCCACAGCAAATTGAACGTCTAACAATCTCATCTCAATCTCTTTCTCATATCGCTAGTTATCGCGTAACACATAATAATATTTTTAATTAGAATAGTAAAAACAATGCCTGCGTGTTCGCATTATCTCGAATTATGTAAGTCTAGATAATAAATAATACAACAGAACATACTCGCCTACTACAATTGTAACTGCTCCGTACGTCTTCAAACTCATTTGTCTGACACCGCCCGTTTGACTCGGCAAATTTATTAGGGTCAGAATAATGCAGGTTGCGGGTTCTGAACCAACTCCTTATTGCACAGCCCGACTTAAGGCGGGTAACCATTTGTTAGACGTATAATGGTTGACCCACTTTACTTATGTGCCACCAAGCTGGAACGGGTGTGATTTGCAGGGCCCGCGCCGCAGACAACTATTTCAACCCCAATATTATTTCGGCAATAAACTCTACTCAAACCTAGTGTAAATCAACGTCAAATAAATCTTATTGTCGCACATTTGTCACGAACTTTGAATGACAGGATTGTGCTTAGTAGAACCTTAATGAGACAAAGCTCTGATGTACTTGAGTAATACGTTCCCAAGTATTATGCGTATTTGCGTCATTATAAACATAGGGTACAGTCAAGTTATATCAAACTAAGCCTCAGTTAAATCGCAAGTCTACTACAACTTTCAATCACAATTTTATATGTCTTATAACAAAGAATTTCCTAAAGAAAAAACCCACGTCCTAATACGCTATTAACCTTTCAGACAAAAGAAAGTGTAACACAGTTTATTATTTTACAAAGCAGTAGCTTTAATACCTTTCAATCTTTGTACATTAAAGCACATAATATACAACATAATCTGCCTAAGAAACCGTGCTAGATCACAGTGAATTGTTAATGAGAAACAAGCCTTAAAAGTGAGACGTTCACAGCGACGTAGACAAATCGAGCGACGTCAGTACATTGTTTTGTACGCACACAATAGTTCTCAGTGAACGCGAAAGGTCGACTACAGTTAAAACATTTAGTGTTTATTTCTCTTTCGCTTTCCTGAAGTTTGCATCAACTGTAACTGTCAGACTCGCTGTGAGGGTGTTTGGCACATGAATAATGTATGGGGTAAATTTGCAAGTGTTTCAATTTACACCCGCCGACACTCCACGTCGTTGATACGCACCCAAGCAGTTGAAGTGCAAAAAAGAAAACAACGAGCACAGGCACGCGTGAAAAGGGGGCTACCTCTGTATTCACTTCGCCCACGTATTATTAGATATTTACAGCACATCTTGTTTCACCTTGACTTCGTTAACTGTGATAGCTTTGGATTTTGTTGAGACATTTTGTATTTCGTCATGACATTTAGTCATGTTAATATTATAGAGTTCATGAGACAGCAACAAACAACTATATAGGAAAACATGGTGCCTACTCAAGTTATGATAAGCTATTTTAAGATATATATTTTTTTCTCTACAAACTCATTTTTTAGGCAAGACATTTCAAGCGCAAAACTAATAAATGTTTTAATCCAAGTATTAAATTTTATACAAATTATTCAAGATATTGCCCAATTTAGTAACGATACACAATACTAAATTCTTTCGTCTCGTTGTCGTGGGCCGTAGAAACATTTTCTGCTATAAACACCACAAAGGAACATGAACTATTTTCGTTCACTATTCGCCCCAAGAGGTCGGGTAGGTCATGTACTTTTACGACTTACAAGCGCTTGTCATGAATTTCAGTTATCTGTAAATATTTTATGTCGGTGAACAGACTAAATAAATGTAAGAATAGTTGCCAAAATAAAACAGAGAGAAAATAATTTCACTCTTAGAGTCGACAATTTTTATTGGCCATAATATGACCTAATAGTATTAATAAGGCTGTTATGTTTTAAATTATTGTGCAATCATTCAAACTTATCAATTGACTATTGAGGTCGCGCATTCTGAACACATAGAAGTAGCTAAATAAAAGCTTGGTATCAACAATAGCGTCTCATAGTTTTATTTGTGTGTAATAAATTCTCAGATCGTCCGTTTCAATAAATCTATTTTGCTCGAGTGTGAAGCAGACGGTGTTGTCATATTTCGTTTGATGTATCGTTTTATTGTTTCACCTTGACAACGATATTTGCCGATCAATTTCGTCGTATTTTATTTAACGTACAAAATTTCGGAGAACCTGTGTTATATTATAGGGCCAATTATCAATCATTTAATATTAATTCATGTCGGTTCAACTATTAAAGCAAATATTGGTAAATAAAACCCCGCAAAAGACAAATACGTGTGAAATAATTGTGATGATGATTCCATTAAAAAAACTACAGAATAATATACCTATTTGAGGAATAATTCTAAGAAGTCTGTATTTTTTCTCATGTGAAAATGCGTCTTTAAATGCCGCGATACGGACGTTCTATGCGTCTAGAGTAGTACAATTTTTATTGTGAAACAATGGTCGTGAGTTTTGTTGGCTAAGTAAAATTATATTATCAGAGGCACAATTTGAAGTCTGCGATCAATCTGTGTATATCCAATTATTCATTACCACCCATGAACCAGCATAGTTTCGTAGCTAGGTGATGGACGATAGAATTTGCCTGTCAGACCGCATCCTATTTGTGACCCCTTGGTAAGGCTTCAATATAATTGGGACCAAATCATTCATCAAAATATTTGGTATTATATGTTATCTCATGAAAAAAATTATCATACAGAAATGACCTAGTGAATCTTATCCTCTATATAAATCCGAAGAAAATATGACTTGATTTTGTTTTGTTTGATTACTGATGTGTAGAATATATGAACATAAAAGCAGGTGTTTTGTCAAGGCTTTATTATTTACGATGTCTTATATCCCACGCGCTGGCAAAGGAAACAGATTCGATCAGCTACGAACACATTCTTGATAACAGTTTTGCTTGATATTTCGAGTTGTTTATGTATACAGCATGGTATATAGATAATATTTATGTTGTGTCGCAAGATATATTTTAAGTTTTAACGATAGCCCTCGTAAAAAAAATGTTTGGTATATATCTAGTGGCAGATCAGATAATAGATATACCTACATATATTTGATGCAAAAAATAAGAGCTAAAGTAACTAAATAGGGTTTACTAGAAATAAACTATCTCATCGAATAAGTTTTTTTTTTTTCAAAATGATTTTCTTTTACAATTATGTGAAGCTTTAACGGTTAGTTTTCATGAGAATAAATTATTATTAATTGATTATTACACTTTAATGCTATCTTGCTCATCACTGCGATAGAATTCTGTGGTCTGATGACTGATGTAATAGAGTCATGTGCACGAAGGAAGCCGTTGCTTACAATTTTTATTTTTTAATTTATAAATTAGAAATTATATTTTAAGTAAAAAAGTATTTTTCGTACAAAGTACATACATATTTATAAATATATGTCATACAACGTTGCAAAAAGGTGACACACTCCCAAACAGACTGTATTACTAAGCATAAATTCTCTTCACAATACCTGATCAAACAACACAAGAGGGACAATATTGTTTGAGTTACGTAATTGCGCAACCTTTTTCGAAGAGGACAAAGGAGCATTCCCTCACTGCATTCCCGCGATTCCTCTGCGGTACCGCAAGAAATTCCCCCAGAACTTTCCAATCGATATCGCTCGACTTGAGTGGGTCCGTGATCTGTATGAAAAATGCGGAAGGAACCGTGGTACGCAGTAATTAGTGATCCGCAGACGCTTGGATACGCGTCAAGGGCCGCTGGAGTGAGCGATGTGAGACGCCCGAGCTCTGCCAACGTGTTACACATTACACGAACGAAAATTGGCAACGGTTTATAGTGTACTCAACGTGAAGATCGGCTGAGGGCTTCACTGGCTAATAGTCTAGACCAGGTTGCTCGGTTTACAAATAGGCATTGCGTCTATTCAAAAATTCAAACTCAATTTTCGTTCAAAAAATTTTCTAATCCCTAATCCAACGGTCGATTTCGAACAGCGTTAGAAAAATACTCAAAATTCCATCAAACATTTGAAAAACGCACGAAGTGCATGTCCACACCAATTTGGTTATTCAAACAAAAAGCAACTCAATTATTGATATGACATTAGGATGTGCAGGCTAAATCAAACAGAAGAGATTGGACACCGCCATTTTAAACAAATAAACGTTCAGCTTTTTGATTGAAAAATAACTGTAACAGAACACGAAATAACAATTTCAATGAATAGTTCGCACTGAAAGCGTCGTGCTAAACGCAAGGGTTTTCAATTTGGTGAAATTTTAGTTCAGTGGAAGTGTTTTATCGGGTGCTTTAGCGGTGCGAGTGGAACGCAATTCTGGTTCGCTCGTTCGCCAGGCCTCTCGGCAGCGCGCACGACACCCGTTCCGATCCACTGGCTAAAACTGAATGGTGGACCCGCATTGAATCATTCGGTCAACGGATCGTAACAAACGACATCACTCCAACCCACTCTTACAAACTCCGACACCCTCGTCGTTTTTGTTTCTATTGTTAAAGCCGTAAAGTTTTGTTACGAATACTGTCTCGAATTTCAAACTGTTGTGTCTCGTCTGTTTCTAGCTGAAATTTCCACCGGGTGGAAACAATTTCACTGGGATGTGTGAAGTACACGCTTAGTATACATTCTATTAAAATAGTTATACTATCATGCCTGTAATTTAAAGCCACCTTTATTGCAACATGCTTAAAGTTGCAAATAAATTTTTGACTACCCTCCCAAAGATACGGACATATGTTAATTAAGAAACTGTTTACATTAGATTTAGAGAATCATTTCTGAAAGAATTTAACATTCTCATACAGCTTTAAAAATGTACGTTTATGACTCGCTATTTACCATTCTAGTATATTCGTAGCTATAAACATTTACTCACTAAAGCAGAATATCTCTGTGAAACGTGCAAATTCACTAGTGAATAAACAAGATAACATTGCGAAATAAACACACTCAGTACATTAGCTAGATTAACAAGCGTCAAAATTACCAAATCCCAACGAGCGTAGTTAGCTTCAAACATCCGAACGTAAAAAGCGATCCTTTACTACTCGAGAGCGTGAACAGTGCTCGTCTCGACACGTCGCACCTTGCCGCGTGTGAAACGTACAAACAAACACGTATACATCCGTCACTGAGGTGTGAGAGTGGCTCGAAGCCTTGAAAGAAGCCGGTGATGCCGTAAGCTCGCGTGCTGTGCACAACTAAATGCATTGCGGTTATAGCTACGTTTTGTGAAAGGATTCTAAATAAGGCAGATTTGTTCGGTTTTGCTTGTAGATTTTTGGTATTAATTATTATAGCAGATTTTTTTATAGATATATGGGAAATTTGATATTAGGTAGAGTTACAGTATTGGAAATTAAAGGGTATCGTCTATTTTAACTATTTATTCTAATATACTAATTTCCCGAAATATCCTAATTTGTCACAGCAAAAATCATTAGGAAATGATACATTCACGATTTTTGTCTCTCCTTCTCGCATTGTTTAATTTAGACATAGTTGATTTTTTATTTTTTTTGACAGCCCCGTGGCGCAGTTGGCTAGACTCCAGCTTGCGAAACGAGCAGCCGCGGGTTCGATCCCCGCACCGGGACAAATGTTTGTGTGATCCACAAATATTTGTTTCGGGTCTGGGTGTTTGTGAGACCAAAAAGTCTCTCGTAGTTTCTGATACCCACGACACAAGACTCGTATCTTAATGTGGGGTCAGGACTATGTGTGTGACTGTTGGGTGTATTTTATTTATTTATTTGTTTCTTCTTTTGAAATTGTTTAAGGACCTTTATTTCTTTGCTAGACCAATATCCAAAAAGAGCTATATTGTTGCCGTAGTATGATTTCTTTTAATAAATGGTTGTTTTGCTGAAGCGGTGAATAACCTGAAGACATAAATTACAAGGTCGTAACTCTCATTTATCATGATATTTGTTATTTAATCGATACAGCTGGAAAGTTGGGCGAACATGTTGTGTGGAGTGTTGCCGAGTTTTGTTCAAACATTGTTGTAAGTGATTCGATATTAATTTCTTGAAGGTTAATACTAAACGTACGTATAATACTAACCTTTGAGAATATTTATTTAGCTCTAAACGTAACATTGTATGAGAAATAAATTCTTACTTTATTCTTGTAAGAAATTCCTTATACGATAAAAATATATTTTCATGAAATGTCTTCTGACGTACGAAATACGCTACAATCGTAGGCGGGCTACGCATCTACGAAATCGCGTAGGCACGTAGTATGACAGTTTATGTGTTATATTTTGCCAAAAGATATTGCTTAGCGAAAATTGTATTGAAGCAGGTCAACAATTTTTTTTGGATGTTTTACCATATTTTCTATTTATCTAATTTGCTAGAGCCACTCAGCGATTTACATGGGACAGGAATTTGCTCTAAATTGTCGCTTTACATTTTTAATTCACATCGAATAACATATCTTACTATCCAGAAGTGATAATGTAATGAATTGCCTGAGTTTGACTACAACTTATATGCTTTGTCACGTTTTCTCTTACGTCACAGTCAATCAATAGATATATTAGTACAATCGTCATGATGAATGTTACCAAAGGTAGAATTTTAATGTGTTGTTTCTTTTATCTTTATATAAACATAATACATACATCCCATTGCTGATCACGAGCCTTCTCTACAACTGTGATAAATTTAACCAAAATCCAACGCATTGACCTAATGCGGGTTGGTGGGCTACTCGCCTAAAATAGTTCTAAGAATTCTTTTAGGTGTGCCTGTTAACTCACAAACTAAAGGACATAGTTGGTGACTAGAGGCTATGTAATAATAATAATTGGCTATAAAAATAATTAATGTAATAACACTGTTACCTACCAAGTTTTGAGAAGAGGGACAAGGACGCAAATTTTGATACTAAGCCTGTGTTATTATTGTCTTTTCTAAGAAACATCTGAATTCTTACTAATTTGTTTCATTTGTGAAATAAACATTTCTTAAGAAAAGAAATTTGGAGGATATTATATAATCTACTATTCCTGCAATTATCATGCTATTTGTAATGTTGATAAATATTTAAATAGGTCAAGGGTAATAGAGAATGTTTGTTGAATTTAAATCGCGGCGATCTATTCGCACTCGCTCGTAATTAGGGCTAATGAGCCTTTTGAAATGTCAATTTTCCGCAGCGCCCTCAATTTTATTGTCAATGAATATTAAATGGTCATTTCATTTGATGCCGTTTCCGTGGAACTGTGCTATGGAAAATTACACGCTAATTTTGTTTTCGTTTAGATTTCTATTTATAGAATTTTTCGTTAACAGAATTTATATTTTTTAGATATGCCTTTTGCCTGTTGTTTTTAATCAGCTGGTAACCTCCAAGTTGATACAAATTCATATTTTAGGAGCTATTCAGGTTGACTTCATGGTGTTTTTCACCATCGCCAGAGTATTTTGAAATGCATTAAGACATTATGTGCTATTTAAAAAAATAAAAGAGATTATTTCTAATTCCATAGTTGGACATAACATAATTATCATAGATACATCTAACATCAGTTCAAATATTTCCATGATAAAAAGTTACATAAATACAAAATAATCGATTCCGTTGAACATTTATGAAAATGATAGGAAAGAAATTCAGTATTTTACAGGTGCGTAATGTCTGCCGTGGATTTTGGTACCAATACCATTTTTAACAAGAAACTCAGACCCTCTCACGATCCTTAATTATTTGACTTAAAACCAAAACATGTTACACAAAAATCTCCCTAATGAATTTATTCACCCCTCCACAGCACTTGTCATACATGAATCCCGATTAAAAGTTTCAACATAATAATCCTTAATATGTGCGACATTAGTGTCTCCGTGTGATGTCGTATTAAAGCAATGTCTCATCCGTCAGTTATTAATGATCGCAGTAATTATACGGAGAATGCGCGGGCTCTCATTACGCGCGAGGCATACGATTCTAAACTAGAGTTTAAACATGATTTATCATTATTAAAACTTCGACGTGCTGAACATCTCGGGGGATATTTGTGTTTTGATCTATTATAGTATAATAGTAGTTATTTGAATTGTATTATGTGAATTAATGTTTTTGAGGTATTAAATGAACAAAAAATGATAAGTCTTGTGTTATGTGTCTCAGAAACTACGAGAGAATTTTTGATCTTAAAAAAAACACTCTGTCCCGAAACAAATATTTTGACGTTTACATACAACCATTTAATTGGTATTAGATGTATGTGGTTTGCATAGAAAACGTCAAAAAATTAATATTATATCGGATTTTGCAACGTCAATGGGGTTGTGACCACTGTAGCTACTACCTGCCTTAGTTTCCGATCACAGTCTGAATAGAATCTGTGTCAGTGTTGGGCATTAATCAATTAACTTTTGATTAAACTAATCAATTGACTAAAATATTAATTGCAATTGAATCAATTGCAATGTAACATTTAATTGTGTGTTACAATTTTTTTTTAATTGATTGATGAAATAATTAAAACTAACAATTAACTTTTTTGCAAACTTTGTTCAAAAGGGTGGTCCGGTTCTACAACCGGATACATATACCCTTGACATATTCAAGTATTAGTAAAAATACTTGATAAAAAAATTAATTGTTAATTTTTAATTTTTTTTCGTAAAATAACTAACAATTGATCAATTGTTAATCGTATAAAACCATGCTTAATAATTAATTAGTTGTTAATTGCTGTCACTGCAGTTAACAACTAATTAATTGTTAATTTTTAATTGTTAGTTTATTTAAAATTTGCCCAACACTGATCTGTGTAAGGTTGGGGGTATATAAGTAAATCTTTATTTAGGGCCTCTGCTACTGTCTTTTATTTTTAAAATCAACCCAAATACTCTTGATCCATGTTATTCATTGTTGATAGACATTTTATTAAAAGCTTTAATTTATAGATTCGCTATTCCAATTTCACGCAAACCCTAATAAAATACACACGCAACTAGCTTTTCCATGTTACGCATCAAACAATATTTGTATAATCAATTTGTACCACACCTTTCATATGGAATCGAAAAACGTTCAAAACGGTCGAATTTATTTATATACATAAAAGAGACACAAAAAAACACTGGCGTGCATTTGTTGGTTTCGACTTTGTCACACGTTGACAAATTGTATTTTATTTTTGTACGTTTCACCATAAAGAGCGTTCTGTTGGCGACAACTTTTGATGTTTAAAAATCAACACAAGTTAAATCCGGGATTGGACAGCGCGCCGTGCAAAAGCGTGTGCCGATACGAAATTCCACGAACAATTCAGTGATTAACCTTCATACGGTCTTTAATTTTACAAACGTTGCCGTGCTTCGGGTCAGATTTGACCCAGTAGTAAAATTAAACTGAAAAATGAACAAAATATAAAAATACAAATATGTAATGGACTTATTTAACATATCATATTTATTGCTACTGAATAAGTATGATTTTTTTATTTAAATTTTAATTTAATACACTTAATAGAAAAAAAAGTTACTACGTTGTTAGACATTTATGGAAGAAGAAACTAAGCAATATTAAAAAAAAAAGTAAATGAAATTATATCCTATAAGAGTAATAAGATATAATTTGGGTGTATAGAACAATTGTGGACAATCAAAGGTGTTTTATTGTCACTTTTAGTTCAAAGTTGGCAACAACTTCTTTGGGAGCCTTTTTAGCGAAACGAGTGTTGTTTGTGAGTTGGTGGGTCGAAATCGATGGATTATGTACGTTATCAATACATTGACGAAGCTTTTCTGCAATTTCTATTGAAAAGGGTGTCCATGAAAATGTTTTCCTGTTTTTCATGTATACTCTCACCAACTGCATACCTAAGTTTTCCAAATAATGTAGCTGTTTTGCTAGGCAACGTTCCTTCCAGCTGCTATTGCCAGTCGTGAATAATATGAAAGCATTGTAGGCTGATATGTTTACCATATTACTAAATATCACTTGAGGCCATCGTTTTGTTTTCTATTGCTACTGTAACCGAAGACAGCTACATCGAGTGTATCAACGCCACCTTTACATTTGTTGTAGTGTAAAATTACTACAGGCTTTGTATCTGAGCAATTACTCATTTCTAAGCTGTGGTCCAAAGTGCTGAGAAGGTTCACCGACTTATTATTTTGGTTGTGTAAGGAACAAGTGTAGTATCTTTGGTAAAAGCAACTTGATGAACATAACAGACTTCCCTTTGTTGCTACTCTTTCTGGGGGTAATTCTGGCTTATGATACGTATGGTTTCTACTACAGTGATATGTTTTCTTCCCAGATCATTCTTGAGCAAGAATAGAAACCTGGTGTCAAGTAAATTATGTTTTCTCTGAAGGCTTTGCCACAAGATTGTGTGACACGGTTTCTGGATTATTGTACTAGCCCATACTTTGACGTCATTGAAAGTATAATCACTGATGCACTGTCACTATCCGAGCTATCAGACAGTTCAGCTTCTATGATATAATCTTCTGTTTTAGAACAAGATTCATTACTATCCGTCATATCATCCAATAAAACTGTTTTATGTATTTGACTGTCGTATCATTTCTTATAAGCAAATAACGTTTTTACCATTGTAAACTAAGGTTGGGTTGTTGATTTGGTGTATAACATAACACTAATATTTATTTGTGTAGAACAAAAGAGCGTCTTATTCAAAAAGTTATGCGAAACATAAACAATTCAAACGATAATAGATGCACTGTGCGCTTGTTATTAGTTGGGGTCAATTCTGACCCGAAGACCGTTAGAGTAAAAAAAATCATACGTGGAATATTTTAATCATTTTTTAAAAACTTTTTCCATAATTAAGTAAATTAAAGCGAATAATTAAAAGTCATAGAATATCAAACTCCTTGAACGCATACTTTCTGAGAAAATTGCATTTTTATAACAAAATGGGTCAAAATTGACCCGAAGACCTTATGAAGGTTAAAATATATGTTGCGCTTATTTTTGTATGGCGGTACGCGGCATCCCGGCGCGGAAGGGGTATGTTGGCGTCGTAAATTGCCGCGAAAACCGCTATCACACAACCGCTGCCACTCATACGCATAAAATATTCCGCGTTTTGCGTTCTTCTTACCCATAAATTCATCTTTCTGAGCGTCACGCGTGAGACAAACGCGCCATAACTCAAATATACGGGCAAGCTATAAACAAGGCGAAATATGTGGTTGCGTCACGGCCGCGTATGCAGCCAAGTGACGCAAAACACGCGGCCCATGACCGGCCCGCTGACGTCATTTGTCACTGTCACCGAGACGCAACATTCGGTATAAATCAGTCTGCGCGTCCAATGTACGCAAAAATTGTACCTGAGGGCGTTTTAAAATCATTTACTGTATTTGTCAACTATATAAATCGTTAAGATTTTCAGGTTTTCAGGTCAGGAAATCGTGGCAGTCGTGGGTTCAAATGCACACTCCTTTGGTCTTTGAAGTTATGTGTGTATTCAATTAATAATCACGTATCCTGACGGTGAAGCTGATTGATATGATTATTTCACAAATATTTCTAGTAAATAAATGATCAAATTAAAAAGGAAGGAATAAAACAAAGTAACTAAATTGTTGGAGGTTTATGGTACTTTCATCAATCTCCTTCATTAGGAAATCTACAAATAAAAATAAATATCCATCAAACGAACAAAAATTAATTGAACATATACAGTTTAATAAACGTCAAGGTGTTGGTAAAACTGTCGCCAGTGTTTTAGATGTTTCGAAATAGCTGGCGTGTTTTTAATTTCCTTTTTCACTCGAGCCGTTTTTACCACATCAATCTTGCGGCGCGGGCTTCAGTGGCGGCTCTTTATTAAATTTACCAAAGCGCAACCCGTCATGTATTGGGTAGGCGCCTCGTCTCCAGATTAATTTTAAGTCATGTCAAATTTACGCAGGCTTTAATATCGCGAGGACGTCTCCGTAATTACCCCGCGTGTCGCAAGTATTACGCAGTGATGATGGAGTAATAATTCGTATGATTGATCCCGTTGTGAGCTAATGACGTGTCATATAGAATTCAGTGTTAACACCTAATTTCGTGACGAACCTGACACATTAAATCGCTCAAATGCGTCATTAAATTCGTACGTTGTAGTCATTTTGCAATACCGAGTATATTTGTCATAAACCTGAATAATGAACAGTGTATGATGTGAACGGGCTAACGGAAAGATTATAAAGGATTAATATGAATTTTAAATCATATTTTTGTTTAATAATTAAAAACGATAATCCGCGATAATAGCTTTTATTAGCGGAATAAATAATATTGACTAAAAAAAAGAATTTCCAACATATCGTCATTGGTAGAAGAATTAATCACAGAATTATTTTGTAGTTGACGGATTAGTTCATTTTTTATAACTATTTTTTACCTTTATTCATTTATTTTGTTATACTAAGTAATGATATATTTTCAATAATATGCTACACCGATAGAAATAATATCCATTTATAACTTTAGGAATAGCGAATTATTATAATATTATTGTTTACCTTTTTTAACAATGACTATAAAATTTATTTAAAATATTAAATGTATTCTATTTCCTTTAACCATTTTTTGTGTTGAAAAGCGATTAATTTATTATTAAAATATGGATTCCGTTTCAACTATTTGTTTTTTTTAGTATGCGTTCTAAGAATTAAAATAAGTTTTATGGAACTGTTCTCAATGATTGACATGCTCGGATGTACATGTATAAATACAGGGAGTTATTCCACTCAGTGCCACTTTAAAGTCATTGACGTGAATATAAGCGATTGATCCATAATTATATATTTACAAGCTGTCTGACTCGCGAAGCATCAAACCAGACGGACGCACAGCCGAAACTAATAATTAGAATGCATAAATTGTTTGACTTTTTAAAACGCAGATATTTATTACGAGTTTTTTTTATTCATACTTCAAGGAGATCCAAAAAGAGGAATTAATTTGTAATCGATTTGATAGTGGCTATTGTTGTTTCATTTTAGCTATTTGTTACGGATAAGAATAACAAGATTTTTATCTACTTGGTAATGAGGTTTGTATAGGCGTATTATTTTGAATGTACATACATACATACATAATCTTCCGTCTGTATTCCCCGAAGTGATAGGCGAGATGATTCTTTTCCATCCCATTTCGCTAATTGTGTTTTGTCTCACGTAAGAGTGACCCTATTAATGTTTCTCGGGAACTATTGCAGACTCTGTTCTATTAATTTCGATATCGCACAGCACATACTTGTATCGCAAGTCCTCGAGGCAGTACTTTAATTTTATGTATTTTTTTTTATGGTTCTGTACCGTTTATTATTATTATGTCTTAAACCTCGAATACATAAGATATCTCAGACGTAGTCAAGATATTGTACAAAACTCCAATAAAGGTAGCTGTGATTGTCAAGAATGAATAATAAAACTTGCTACAACGGCTAAACATTCAAAAAATAATTTAAGTCGTGTTTTGCTGCCATGAATCATGCTTGTGTTTTGACTGGATTTTTTAAATTCATTAGTATTTTTATGTTTGATTTATTACGTAAATTACTCAGGGATTCGCAAGTTATTACCGTGTCGTTGTTTGCGATCTTAGAAATTGCTTCGTGTATAAATCGCTCCCTTATTGTAGTATGCCAAGTCTAGTTTCGGTTTTCTTTGCATTGTACGCCATTGGTGAATCCATTGTAAAATTACAAAAAACAGTGCACGCTAACATGCTCTATATTACCAAATTTTTTATTCGTTAGTATCATGAATTGTATAGCGTTAAAAGAATTTAGTCTATCTTTACAATGACGGATTCCATGCATGATGATAAAAAGGTTACATACACTTCATTATTTTTTATACTGTGTATTACATATTAGAAATTGTATTTACATCACAAAATACAAATAACATTAAAACGAGTCTTTATAAAAAACCTTAACGCCCCCCACAATTATTGAAACAAAGTGTTAAAAAACAAACAATGACCCATGCTACAACGGAATATTTTAAATCAAGTGCAGGGGAGTTAGTAAAATATTTTTAGGACTCCCCTAACAACGTCGTGGCATGCAGATTGCAAGTACGTGATCTGAAAGTCAATAGCCGAGTCCTGTGGTTGACAAGCCGTTTAGTAGTTTATATCGACCAGAGGGCTTGTCGCCGCGACTGACATGCTTTCCGATATTCCATATTTATTTTTGATTAAATTAAATTGTTTGAACTTTTTTTTAGAAGTTTGTGATTCAAGTGATTGGTTTTATTGTTCCTAAGACTCCTTGCTGCTAATAAGCCTATACTAAAGGAACCTAAAAACAATCGGCCAGACCCAGGCATCGAACCCGGAATGTCTATAATTCACGGCACTGTCATCTATTTTTATTTTATTTACTCATCATTAACCTACATACATGCCACTGCTCCTACTGCTCCTCTACCATAGAGAGCACTTTATTAACTACCGACTTAGTATTGAATATACTAGTTAATTCAATATTAATTTAATGTTTCCATAGTACATAAAATTCTTTTATACCTTCTTTTGCTTGCATCGTTGAGGAGTTCTGAAGGCTATCAGTATACGCCATAATCTTCCTTGTTGGCTATGCTGAGTAAGTAAGCTGATAATCTTAGAAGGTATCGCATGTCGATGACGCATCGTTTGCTATCTGCCTTTATTTTATATTCCTGAATAGGTTTTATATTTAATATACTTAACCCATTAGGTACCAACTTTTTTCTGTATTGTTTGACATATTTTTCAAAGAGTATAAACAATAAGGAGCACATAAAAAAAAATAACAAAATAAAACAGTAATTATTTCGTTTTTATATTTGTTCCCAAATGGGAACATTGGGACAAACAGCAAAAAAAATCTACACTGGATGGCTCGTTGGCAAAGGACACATTGTTTCCTAGCGTTTTTTTTACAATCAGCACACCTGGTCTGCTTACCATCCGGAGTCCAATGTAAGATATGGCCTGTTATAACTCGAGTGTCTTCCAGTGAACGTGATGGCCGCCCTAATAATTTAGGATCAGATAAGTCTGATGACTAACTCAGGTATTTTCTAGCCACTTTACGAATAAAATCAAGGTAAGGAATTCTATCATGCGACATATTGTATAAGACATAGGAATTGAGCATCGCTACATCAATAGCATTAGTAAAATATCTGTCAACTCGACAAGTTTGGGAGGTAACTGGTCAACCTCGATGGGCTCGTCCTGGGATAAATCTTCAGAAATAAGTTCCTCTTAGCACTGTTCAAGTTGTTTCAACGTAATAAATCTTTTCGAAGTCATAATAGTGAAAATAAAAAAAAATATTTTTGAATATCCACAAACAATTTCTATTCCATCAGTCCAATGTTCCCATTTGGGAACATATTTAAATAAACAAATTCAATAAGTACTGCAATCTATTGAATCACATTACTAGTTACAAGCTATTATTTAGATACTATTTGATATTATTTAACAATAATTATAAAATACATCGAATTACAGAATAATAACAATAGAAACAATTGTTAATTTTGAAAGTCGTAAAAACTACTATCTTTGATCAAAAAAACATAAATAAACAATAATTTCAAGTGTATGATGGGCTTGATATTTAGCAGCACAGAGTGTAGAAACTAGTGAGGCAAATAATTATTATAACATTGCAGGTAGATATGAATGAATTGATAAAAAGTGAGACGTCCCAAATGGAAACATTGGTATCTAATGGGTTAAATGAATAAACATGACACCAGTGTGGAAATCGTGAATTTAGTCGTTTTTTACGAGTTACTACTTGATGTTTAATTGTTTTTAATTAAATCAATAAATAATTCCCGGTAGGAAAAAAAGGGTTTTTCCAATAGGAAATTCTCAGTAAAAACACGGTGTTTGGAATTGTACCCGATTAACGGCAAAGGTCTCGCCCCTTACATTAGGTTTAATAAATTTACAAAAATATAGGAGGAATAATATACCTCTACCCCTTCGCGGAATACAGGCGCGAGTTAATGTTTATATGTATTGTCAGATAGATGATTTATTAACGTTGGCAGTCTATTTAGTTGTTCTTGGAAACATGATATCTTATATTCTGGAAGTTAATTACGAGAAACGTATTCATTTCATTATTAAGTTGTTATGAACTTTAAATTACTTCAACTTAAATCTGTTGTTGACTCCTGTAATAAGCAGGATTAATTTTTGATTTGTCAGTTTATTTACAGCTCTCTTATGAGTTTTGACAAAACAAATTTATAATTAATCATTTACTGTTAAAGTGAGTCCTTGAGGTCCCAATTACATTGTCAATTCCGGCAATATATGATAGCAAGTGTGCAGTTTACTCATAGCAAACTAATTTCAACCCAATCCGACATAATTCAATAATCATAAATCCATAATTAACCGCGTAATGGTCAATAGTACTAAGTGATTTGTCAGCCCAACTTTGATAATAATTAAATAGTCGTCAGCCAAATTTGTTTGGTGACAAGAATTAATTGAAATATATGACGGGCCGGGCGTCATCTGCACCGGGCTTTAATTAAGGAGCTAATGTACTGCGCGCATTTACCGGCCCACTTGTGATTGATGACGTGTGCATATATGGGCCCACGTCGAATGCGACGCCAAATTATTATTTCATTTTGTTTCTGTCAACCGTCTAATGGATTGTGCGCTTGTGATTTCGATTTTGGTTTTGGAACGCGGTGTCTCAGCAAGCTTTGTCCAATACCAAATCGTGTAATAATTATTTATGAATTGTCATCCTACATTCATGTATACTATCGATTGATAGACTCGGGAGTTCGTATAGATATGATAATACTAATTGTTTCATCGATTTAAAATAAAAATAGGTCTTTTTATAAATAGTCATAGATCCCTAAGATGGATTAGAGTTTACTGTATCACGCTGTCTAGGGAAATATACCAATAAGACTATATAATATAATGGGGCTTTGATAAATAATAAGTTTGATAATTATGTGAAAATACTTCTTATATAATATGATTTCCTTTTAATAAATAATAAGTTTGTGCTTACAATTAAAAATTATAATAGACGCGATGATTTTTCTGTTGATCGCGTTTATGCCTTGAGGTCATTGCGCTACATAATTTAGAGACGAACGAACTGGTACAAAATAAGAAAACAGCCTTCCGTAATAAACTGGAATAAAACTTATTTAATAAATACTTCCTATTCGGCGAAAAGTAATCGACCTAAAGCAGACAAACCCAAGATATCATCGTCAGATAATGTACATTCCACTGTTTAGCACGCTCCTCTTTTATAACTAAATACCTACAACTTGTTCTAGAACGAGTTGGCTGGTCTGCAATTGAATTAGGTTTCGTACAGATCCTATCATCTAAAGGGTATCTATACATTATTTGCAAATGCACAGCCCTGTGCAGCGCTCGTAAATCATGCGTGCGCGGCCAGAATGCGGGCGGATGTCGCGTCATGAGTTATGACGTCACGACCGCCACGCCATCTCAACCGGCTGATATTGCGCCTATTGAGAGCTTTTGTGTTTCCGATGGATTGATTAGTGTTGTGCTATTGGGTTTTTGTTCCGATAATTCACTGATTTTCTTGTAGCCTATTTTCTTTAGTCTATTTTTAGATGTATTGTAATTAAGTAATATAGACTGTTCGGGTAATATGAAACCTGGTAATCGAACTATAAACTACTAAAAGCTATTTTGGCTTAAACATCTTATTTACTTATTACTGAAAGTCAAATCTGTTTAGCTGGAATAGGCCAGTGAAATTTTACTTAGGTTCAAATCTGTAGTTAAACGTATGTGGACTGTCATAAGAGTAAAACAATATGTTGATTTATTCTTTTCTCTTAACACTCGACGATGGAAAGTGATTTAGAACAAAAAAAAACATTTTCTTTTCTTTATAACAGCCATTCCCGTAGAAGTTTCGAGAACTTAAGCTGAAGTTCAAAGACATTTCCAATAACATTTATACATTAAGGTTTCAATAAACTTGGGAAAGCGTTTCCTTTTAATGTACATCTTATGTAATAAAGTTGCTTTCATTCACTTGTTTGAACTGATTTAGTTATAAACGAAATAAGTGATGAAGATTTATAAAAGTTTCATTTGTATTGTTTAGGATTACCTAGATATTGTATAAACAATGGATTTTATCTAAGCCGCAGTTTTGCTCGGGCTAACACACATTTTGTCGATAAACATTGAATATTGCTATATTAAAAAGGGTCAAAGGTTAGGCGTAAAAATAACAAACTAATCAGATTTTCCCAGTTCTTTTTTATTCTTGCTCTTGGCTTAAAACTATTTACTACATTTATTATGTTTTCTACACACATACCTGTATTGCCTAAAGATGAAGAACAGAATGAAACTGCCCGGCCAGGGAGTCGACCCTGCGACCTCAAGATCGCGCGGCAGTTACAGATTACAGTCCATTAGATTGTTTATAACTTACGTTGGCCCGATTCCATTTCCCGTAATAAAAAAGCCATACAATAGTACGTATTACAAAAACACAAGACACACATCTCTGACAACTGTATAAGAGTTTGAAGGCTTTTGATAGCCCCATGGTACCCGCACCGAGAAAGTTATTGTTTAATAAATATTTTCTTTCAGGTGTGGGTGGTTGTAAGACCGAAAAGTCTCGCGTAGTTTGACACCCACGACACAAGACGTTGATGTGGTTTCAAATCTATGTATGTACATAGATCTATATGTGATAGATATGTGACTACAGGTTATTAAAATTAATTTATTCATCACAATTCAATGCAATAATCGCCGACTTAATGATAATGCGTGTGTAATTAAAAAAACAACTCGCCGTAACCCAACTATGATCCGAGTTGGAGTAAAGTAATCCTCAAGTAGTACAGTACCTTAGTAAGGAAGACAAATTGAGCTTCTGTCCCGGTGAGGAGGATCCTACAGACGGATTATATACGGACATTAGCACGAGATTATTCATACGTAGGTCATAGCGACCCGTGGAAGTGATATTGTTAGTGGAAATAAAGCCTTCTGACCGCTGCTGACAGTTTTGCGGAGACTAGCTACTGACATATTCATTTGATACGTATTATTTATAAGCATATGATATTACTCAGGAATTGACATGCATTTATTAAATCATTCAAGCTGAGAAATAACATGTACATATTATGTATGTGTAAAAGAGACATCGAGAAAATTCAAGCTATATATAATCTTGCTTTAAATTTTAACTTTACAATATAAATATAACTCAATGTCGCCAATGCAGAATTCAAGTAATACGAGCGTAGAAGTGTATGACGAGTTACTAACTTAGTTCTAAACTTGGCAACTTATAAGTAAGTTGATCTTATAAAAGTTTTATAGACTTAAAAGTCCCTCATAAACTTAAATTCATAATTTAGACATAAATTTCTACTGGCTGTTGCCCAGACTTCTTTGACGTAAATTCCAGTATGGACTTAATTTTCCTTTAATGTTTTATTTTAATTCGTACAATTTTCATTATCAATAAATAAGTAGCTAGAGCAATACGCCAACCATCTGACGGATAAAAAGATCTTCATTATCGTATTATAGTGTTATGGTTGAGATGGAAACATAATCCAAGTTATTATCTTATCTGGTATAAGATTAGCCATAATATACTTATATTCAGAAATACGTCATAGAAGTGGCTGCATCCAGCGACGTCATTTTATGATAACAAAAAAGGCCATGCAAAAGTGCGATGATTTTTATTACAGTAAAATATTTATTATACCGAAGTGGAAATAAACACGAATATAAAAAATGCAGATGAAGAGACAAAATCAACTTAATACAAATACACGAAAACTACCAAAAGTAAACCGCAAAACACATGCAAAACGTCTCCAATGAGATTACAAAAATATTCCGAGCAAAGTTACTGTATTCTGGGGTAAATAATGGAAAGGGGCATCGTGTGACCGAGGGCACTAAAGCCTTGGCCACATCTTCATTTACTATTTAAAATACAGTCGAGCACAAACTCCGCAAAGAATTTTATCCTTATTTAGTTATTTGAGCTCTTTATACCCCGGGAATAGTAACAGCCAGTCCTTGCGTAAAAAGTTGCTTTCCAAATGCAAAAGCAGGAAAATATATCCTCGTCCTTTATTCCAAATTGAGCGAACAAAAGCGAACCTTTATCGAGGTCATTCACTTTGGGCCTTTGGACCCTAGATATGGTAGGTGCGATATGAGGCTATATAAAGACTCGGTAGTTTTGGCGACCGTTCATGTTAAGTTATGTACTTTGTCCGGAAAATGAGTATGCGACGTAGTATAGATTCGCATAGAAGAAAAAGAATTGGGAAGGAAAGGATTGATCTGGTATTACGGTATAAATCACAAAATTGGGTTATATACTACATACATGATACATTTTCATATGTATAATTTCAACCGCAGAATAGTTGAATAACATAAGAAGGGATAAAGACAGCTTTTTGTATGGGGATGAGTGGAGCTGCTTGTCTGTCATCAATTTATTCTCCTACGATCACACGTCCCATGATAAAAAATCAGACAAAAATAAAGGGCTATAATTAGTTGTCCCACATTCATAAAAGACTTGATAATACACGCTACCCGAATTACCAAAAAAGCGGGCGAGTAAAACACATGATGGTCTAATCGTAGGTGCTGACATTTCCTTACTAGTTCTATTCAACTGTTCTGTGATTTCAACAAAGACATGTTTCTACTAAAAACGGAGAATACAAGTTACCGAGCTAGATTTTCATTTGTTTTCTCTAGGTAAAGAAACTCACAAAAGACTTAACAATTCTTTTGTGACAATTATATACATTGTGATACACTTAAAATCTCTATTCTTCGCGGACACAATAAAACGTTATAACTTTAGTTGCTCTGAGGTGGATTTGTAATTCCAGTTGCAACTGTTAGCCGCACTTTGTTCTCTTCAAGAGGATGTATGGCACGCGACAAAAAGTGTAAATTTTGTCTTCACTGCAAAACTGGGTCATCTTATTGTATTCTTGGTGTTAAATGTAGCATGTAGCTGACTCATATTTATGTAACGGTTTTTACACGTTCGTCTGTTTTATTCTTTTTTCCTTATTTGTTGTATAAAAATGTAGAACAGTATTCATCGTAATAGTCCAAGTGTTCAAACCAATTTAAGACTACGTAAATAGTAGCAATTCATTTCTTAAAAAAACGCAGAGTTCTAACCAATTTGTGAGCCTGTGGTTTTTTCTTACTGGCTGAACTTTATCCAGCTGCAGCTGATATCAAATAAAAAAAGGTAATATTTCCTATGATTGTGAAAAATACGAAATCTTAATTAAAATGACTGCAAATTGATTTAGAGAAAAAAATATAAATTCTCTTTCGGTATCTAACAAGTTAAAAACAAGTTTTTCTTAGAATGCTGTCTAAGCTTAATTTGTTTTTCTAGAATAATTAAATTCTATTTAATTAATTACTTTAACATAAATCAGCTGTGCTAAATTCTACTTATTAATGTTTAGTTTTGTGACAACTGATGTTGGTACTGGGGAATGCTTTTTGTGATTAGAGGCTTTAACACTTTATAGTTTTATTTCTATAAAGTGTTTTTAGGAATTATGTTTATCACATTTTTTTATTATATACTATTGAATAATTTGTATTATAAAAATCGTAAAGTAGATTATATTATGATTCCGCATGCTTTATCATTTGTATAAACGAATGCAAACAGCGAACGCACAATCAATAACAGTGTGAAAATGTTTGTTGAATTCGTTTACAGCGCCATCTATCTATTCGTGTGTTATAGAGTTTCATTTAGTACGGGCGCTTTCCGCAAGACGGCGCTACGCTTGAACGCAGTGGCATTGCAACTTTATTTAAGTTCGATAAGTATTTGCTAGGTGGCGTTGGTCTACAATATGTAAGAGCACAATGCCTGATGTTTTTTGCCCATTTACTTATTGTAACACGACGTAAACATACACCTACGTACTGATAAAAATATATTACCATAAATGAGTTACTTTATTTTATAGAGTAAATTGAGATTTTAAAATATATTTTGATATTTAAATTTGGTTATTTGTAGTGAATTTATTTGTTTAACTACTATAGTATGGGGTAAACATTATTCTTTTCAGTTTTATTAAAGTAGTAACCATTTCATACTATAAGATGTGTAGCTTCTAGGATAAGCACTTTAGTACACAATTTCCGACTCTACCATTTAGGTATCAAAAGTAAGAATCTTTTTGGTCTTAGAATTAAAAAAAAATAATATTTGTAGCTCATGGATGGTTTTCTCGGTGCAGTATTCGATACCAGGGTCCTTCGTTTTAATAACTAGTTTCTAGCCAACTGCGCCAATCAGGCTATACTTCAAGTACCTCGGTATGGTACAGTACGTTCCGAAAATGCTTATTACTACATATGTCTTTTAATTAATGCTTTTCCAAGTTCATACGCTGGCATTGCACACGCGCCATCTATTCTTAGTTTGTAGTATTATTTGAAGTGTAAGAGTTACACTGCATTCGGATCGAATTTTTGTATAAATCAGACCCGCGAGTGTGTTAGTATAAATGCAACTAGCTTTGTTGCGTTATATTTGGAGAGTTATATGTGGAGGTTCCAGAATATGCTTGGCGAAATGTACAGAAGTACCCCTCTGCGTACTAGCTTGCGAAATGAGACGCCGCAGGTTCAATACTTGCATAAGACAAGTCTTGATGGGGTCCACAAATATTAGTTTCTAATAGCCAAGATACAATATTCTTGTCTAATTTTCAAGTCAGTACAATGTAAGTGACTCTTAGGCTTATTAATTTATTTAGATATCCGTTTATATAAGGTGTATTTTCGTCGGCATGTTCCTATCTTTCAGACCACTAGCAGATAGCGAGCACTTTAAACATCGTATTTAATGCGACTATGAGTCACGCGTGTGTCGCGTTCCGCCACCAGCCTGTTTACAATTCTAATTAGTCGACGCTGTATTTCAATTAAATCGCACTCAGCATAGTCGCTGCCTCGGTGCGGTCATTTGATTTGTCTTTATTATGAGTTTTTCATACTTTGACTAAGCCGCTGAGTTGATATTGATGGAATTTGGTGTGCTCACGTTATTGCGCCGTAGTAAAGACGTGATTGTTGTATATTTTATCTTCTTCTTCTTCTTCATCAACCCATATACGCCCACTGCTGAGCACGGGTCTCCTCTACCATTGAGAGGGTTTTAGGCCATAGTCCGCCACACTGGCCTAGTGCGGGTTGGCGGACTACACTCCTAAGAAATTCCTAAGAACTCTTAGGTGTGCAGGTTTCATCACGATGTTTTCCTTACCTTATAAACTATTGTGGCACAGAAAACCGCCCGGTCTTACCGCTGTTCATGAATTCAACCAAAATATTTAAATAGATTATATTACAGAAGACAGAAGAAATATTACAGAAGAGAGAAGTTTAAAACAACGATAGAATAAAACAGTTTTTAAAAGTCCAACATGTTTCAGTTTTAAACATTCCCAACTATAAAGGTTGTGAGAAAAGAACATTAACTGTTATGAAATGCTTATGTTCTGCTATGAAGTATACAACACAAACGAGGTGTGAGAGAGCTCATTAAACGTCAGAAGTTAGTGTCTGAAGCTATAAAAAGCAGCGCAGCTCCCGGACTATAAATATTGTTTAGGTTGTCGGAGGAACTTTATCGTAGCCGCACTGGAATTAAGCAATTACATGCAAGTCCTGAAACTTTACAGGAAAATGAGGAAAACAGAAAACGCCAAACATCGTTTTATTTCCTTACATTTGCAATTCAATTGGTCTAGCTACTTTAAATGACTTCGGAACGTCAGCACGCCGCAGTAGAATTATTGCGTTCCATAAATGTTTAGCTATTGTTGATGAATTTATGTGTCTAATGTTTTTGTTGAGGACGTATTATTAATCTATTCTTTTTATACATTTCAAATTATAAATAATGTTACTAGAAGTTACTACATAAATTGTGATGCGCTGTTTGTGGTATTTAATAAAATAAAATAAAAAAAATCTGAGCAAACCCGATAAGTAAACCAAGCAAATATCTATATCGAGATAAAGTCCCTATCCTGGTCACGGAAGTCCTTATAATCGTATCGATTGATGAGTAATATATTTGTCGTTTTGAATGAACTTGCGTTTATGGTCATATAAAAAGCATTCTTTTTCCTTATTCATATTACATTCGTATCTATAAATGAAAAAGAGACACGTAATTAAATATTTTTATGCAAATGATGTAAGAAAAAGAAAAAATGGGAATTAACTCGGTTGAAACGCTCTAGTCCAGGGCTTCCCAAACTGTGCGTCGCGACGCCCTGGGGTTGTTTTTATTTCCAGTAAAGTAGGTAGTTTTGATGATGTGGGGGGGGGGGGGGTGCGTCGCACGAAAAATAATAATTCTGTAGGGCGTCATAGTGTAAATAAGTTTGGGAACCCCTGCTCTAGTCAATAAAATTACTAAAGGTAATGTCACTATAGAGATACAAAAGTTAGAAAATCGCTACAGAACTACGCGACTACGTATTTTCGTAGAAGCGTAGCACTGCACTGAACTGCTACGAAATTCATACTACGAGTTCTACAGTTTGTAGTATCATTAAATCTATGCGGAGCTAACAACGCTAAACAGGCAAGTTAAATATAAAACTATAAAAGGCTCGTCAGCGTGCGGTGGAGCAAATTTTATTATTTGTATTTTGTACTGTCAGTCCAGCGGACTATGCTTTTATGTAAATATGATTATGCACGACGCACGGGCGAAACTTTCCCAAAATGAGTTTGTAACGAGTGTCCGCGACGCTACGAGTTCCGCATGCGGAATACCATTACGGGAACCACGAATAGTTTTAATCCTTCCTATTTTGCTGATAAAACATCATACAATATTTGTGTTTCGTGCTACGCGGTCGGCTGTATGATAGTAATAAAATTTTGATTGTGGTGCGATACGATGCGATTTATTTATCTTTGTACGTAAAATTATTATTTTGTATCTGCAGTAGCCTATACCTGTAATCTTTAAAATGTGGAATCATTTAATTTAAAACAAAGTGAATTTATAGGAAGCTTGTTTGCAAAAACGATGTTGCCGAAAAACAATATAACCGTATTTTTAAATTAAATATTTTTCGATACGCGATGAAAAATATACAAGATTTTTTAAGCTCGGAGGACTGAAAACTATGCTGAATTCGTTTAATTACTTGTTTGGTTCATTCATAATGGTGCCGCAAAACATTATATAAATAAATTGAAACACGATCACCGTGCCAACTGCCGGATCCCATTATGAATCAAAAGGGAAGTAAGAAATCAACATTAGCTTGGCTGTTTTGAGTTGTGTATAAAATACCACTCCGCTATTAATATAATAAATATATCCAACTGTCACACACATAATTTTTACCCCTCAGTAACATGCAAGTCTTGTGCCGTGTAATAATATACTGTTAATTTTCATTTGGTGAGTGAGATTGCGGAACACCTTTTGTGCTTCTATAGTAAGTGTTATGTGAGTGTTAAACTTTGGATCAGCCTTTGAATTTATGTCCAGTTTTCAGCAGGTATAGTCGTATTGTGTTGATGGGTGATAAACAATATACATATCGCAGAAGACTTTATTAAACATATACTGCCACACACACATTGCCATCACCTACCATAAGTTGCCGTGACATTATAAAGATTTCGATCATAACGTTGGTTATACATTTATTTATTCTATCAAATGTATACTAGATAGATGTCATATTCAATAAACTGTATAAAAACATTTTCTAGAAACAACATGATTATAAATTCCCAAACGGTCACCGTTCTTAAAACAATCGTAATCTTCAGACGCGTGCCTGAGGCAAATGCAATTGGAGGCGATTGCACCGCAATGCCGCAATGGCCCGCAACGGCACACCAAAGAGAATGCAGTAGCCGTTGGATTGAAACTGGAATTGCTAACAACAGAAAGTGCTTGGAGAAACAATGGCAAGGATCTAATTGCGGTGTCCCAGGCGGGTAGGAACGCAGCCTGCATCGGCATTACATTCCGCAAAACGTACGGTACGTGACTACGATCGCAGATGATTCGGGCCTTGTTGATTTTTGAATATTATGCTCGGTCTATTCGACAATTAATGATAAATTATAGAGGAAAATAACGTTTCTCAAAGCACTTAAACTTTGTAACAATATGGTCTGCTTTTGTTGAACAAAAAAATCGTGGTATATTTGAATTCAAATTTATATTCGAATTTAAAAAATATATTGTGTTATTATATTGACTCTAGTAAAGTGACATAATGTCTCTCGTCTGGTACTTTTCAAACCCAGAACGCGACGATGCATGAGTTATTTCAACATACACATAGAACTGACAACAGCGATGATCTCGTATGCCGGTCTAATTAGTAAAAAAAATGGCGCACTTTATCGAATTCAGTAGCCCATATGGGTGAGTTTTCGTTCGACTCATTCAATTATGCAAAGCTACCATTTGTTAACAGATTTTAGGGTAATTCGGTGAATGTCGACTCGGTTTTATGCTAATCAGCTTAGTGTCCGTTATTTATGTGGTACATGCTTACAAACATTTCACCGTATAATGTGGCCCTCTGATAACGTTATTTCGTGCAATTAATGGCAGAAACACTCAGTGGCGCGAGTTAAAGGCGTATTAATATTTGGTGGCATTGTTGGATCGCTTTTGTTTAACGGTTATTTTGTGTTAATTCAATGCAAACAGCGATAAGCGTCGGAAACGTTGCGTACTAAACTTGTAGCGTTCCGATACTTGGCTATCTTCGAGGCTGTTATCGTTTTTGGTCTTGTTATTTTGCAGCAATGTATTTGAGATAAAATGGAATATTATTTGAATTTAAATACACGTTCGAAACAATTGCTATCTCTATTGATTTATCTTTGTCTTTAATTTAAATGCGTCTAGTTTTCAGCTGTAATAACTATTTAGGGACGTTGGTACCTACTTTTAAGTAACCTTTTAAAGATGATATATAAACTCGCAAAGCGTTTTTCGTAGCAAACTTTTCTTAGTTCCATGTAATTCTTAATCCTAAAAATAAAATGCTAAGCAATTCAGTATAAGATCCTCCTTGGTCAAAATTCTGACGCCGAGTTCTATGTTGGTGTTGCAAAAAAAAAAAACTTTTAATCCCCGAACAATTGCGTTGGAAACAAGCCGCGACGTCAATAGGGTGGTGTGCTAAGTAGAGCACAGTCGTCATTACAACAATACTTGGCGCGATTGTAGTGGTTTCATTACAGGCACGACAGAGGGTTTCCGCGTCGACTCGTCGCCACAAAAACTGAGCAATTTTCTGATAGTCATCTGACACGAAAATGGTTACATTTGACATGCCATTTATATTTCCATTTATCAAACACTACGTGACATGGGTGTGTGGGTAATGTTATTGGCTAATTATATTAATGAAAACAAAATGAGCTGGTAATAATTTTGATTGCTTTTAAATGCAAGATATATGTACATATATTGTTTTTATTGTTACAATAAACAAACCGCGTATGATAGGTTGAGTTTTATATAAAGTTGTAACTACTAAATCTAACTCGGTATTATTTAATTACAAATACTTTTAATGACGCAAAACGAAAAATGATTTACAGTTGTATTAAATAAGAAAAGCTTACAATAAAGATTTCCATATATGGTCAATTCTTTTTAGCATTTTGTAATTATATTATAGCGACTTACTAGGTCTTTAGGACGGGAGTCTTGGTCTCTGATTACCTTTGTTTTATTATGGACAATTTTCTCTAACTATCATTACATCATTTGATATAGAAATAGAATGATTCTTAATTAATTCTCAACTGTTTTCATATTTTAATTATATCAGTATACAATAAAGTTTTAAAGTAATTGTAATATTAATTTGCAATATTATATATTCTTTCCCTAAAAGAAATATATAAAACTTGACACCCAAGTATAAATAAATAATATTTTAAACTTCTCTCCGGAGCCTGTGAATGTAATAAACTACTTAACGTTATTACCGATTGGATAATGATGCATATTTATTTTGATTTCAGATGTGGAGCGAAAGCAATCAGTCTGAAAACGAGTACGTATGAAATTAAACGTATTACTGGCTCAGTTGTGTAATAACTGTTTGCGGCACACGATTCCGTCTAGACTGTAATTACTTTCGTATTGTACCTACTTATTAAATGTTATTGATGTTACCGATGTACGGCTAATCGGCGGTTGAAAACTTCGCCTTCTATTCCAAGTAAATGAAAACATATTGCCTTCAGGTAATTTCATGATAATTGTATAATTATATGATGAACGTAAACCACTTTTGAAATTAAAAGATACTCAATTACTAAAATGGAAAAAAATAACTACCCTATAGACTACTGTTGTCTTTAGTGGTAGAAAAATATCCAGTGAAATTAGAGCAATAAATGTACAAACAAAGCCATGAAAAAGTAAGACCAAGACAAAGAAACAGCACAACAGGGGTTGGTATAAGCCGTGCACTGTTCCAGTTCTCGAAACTTACCAAAATACCGCGAAAAACGTGCAATGCAGAACACATTTCGGCAATGTTTTGGTCTTGTTGAGGCTTGTGTAGGCCTCTTGTTTTTCTGAACCGTGAACCAGTGCTAAACCACGAAGCTTTTTTTATTTCCCTGTCAAGATTACAGTGTTGCGGCTTCCTTCAAAGTAATTATGTTGCTGAAAGTATGAAAAACGCCAAAGTGAAGGAGAATTTTGGTCGGTTTAGTGCTAAAAGAAGTATAACGACTTTGATGAAGGCGGCCCCGACGAGATCTCTTTTAAAGATAATTCTAGATGTTTTATGAGCGTACCGACAACTTTGCTTTTCGTAACGATGTTTGCTTTCATCGTAAATTTTGGTATTAAAGTGTGTTTGGCGGTAAAATTTAAATATGTATTCGGCAAATAGTGCACGAAGGGAGATTGATCAGACCGCCGTCGATGCAACTGAAAGATATAATGCATTCAAGTGGCAGGTTACACGCGTCGGAGGCAAAAGTGTTGAATTAAACGAGTTCTGTAATTGCGATGCCATTTTGCCTTCGTAGTAATTAATGGGTTTACATTTTTGTGCGTTGATGTTTTATTGTTTTTTTTTATTAAGTACACGATTTATCATTGATCCACCAAATATAAACATATGCATATAGATTTAGGTATTCTCAACAGCTGTTTTAGTTCTACATAATAAGGGACAAACCTGCTAACGTTTAGCGGCGCATTTCCTGACTCTGCTATTTACTGAAAGCACCCTCATTGTAAAACAAAATGGCGCTTTACCTAACCTCAATTAACCTCTTGATTGCACGTTACACAATTACAGAGCGGATCAAAACTTTATGTAAATAAAATAATGAAGTAATAGTATACATTCATTTTATTGTTATGTACACTGCCAAGTCCGGGCCAACGAAAGCAATATTTAGAGTTATTTTATTTGCACATAAATACAACACACTTTACATAATTCAATATTACCCATGAATGGGGTAAGTTCACAAGAATGACATTGCTTTGAATTTAGTGCTTAATCGATAATTGCTTACTAATGTATATTAAATTAGCGATTGCTTGCTACTTTATTCATAAAAGAAGACATTACCTACTCAAGTTGAAGGCAATAATACCTTACGATGTATGTGAAGCAAAACAGATGTTGTATATAGTTTCTGGGACAGGTATTTACTTATATTTTTCATTCTGACGATCGGTAATAGACAGATACAGCGTTCGAGTCCCAGGTTAAACAAAAAAAATATTGGTTTTTTATAATGGAATTTTTACTTTTGTTAGTAATGGAGTAAGGTAATAAATAGTTCAATTTCGACATAACTGCCTAATGTAATTAAATACATATTTATGTTTTTGTATTTTTTTTTAATACTATGTGTTTAGGATCCCTAAATTATAATAATATCTTCTTCTTCATCAACCCATATACGCCCACTGCTGAGCACGGGTCTCCTCTACCATTGAGAGGGTTTAGATCATAGTCCACCACATTTTATATAATAATATAAAAATATATAATCCAACTATACTCACTACTTGCCTAACAATAAACCATAATACAACGATTTATGTCATTTTACTGTTTCTCGTACAATAGGCTTAGTTATAAAATATTCAACGATAAACTCGTCAAAACTACGGTTCGGGCACTAAATCTGTCTAAAACTAAATTGAGCTTGCAAAACTGACTGACACATATCGTTTCGAATATTTTATAAAAGCAGATGATTTTAGATGTACGAGTAGGTAAGTTTAAATATAATTTTAGAAGGACAGTTTTATATTGTGGTCATTATCTTCTTTGGTTTAGAAATAATTTTTGAGTAAAATGGAACCAGAAAAGATATTTATAAAATGGCTATAAACCATTCTTGTGTTTTGTAATTGAATCAACAAGCTGACCGCGACTAATTTCGTATCAGTTGTTCTTGAGGGGTCTTTGTGACCGTTTCAGTTATTAACTCTCAAAGGAACTCAGCGGGTGTTCCAAGCCTTTCGCTGTATAAGGCAGGACCGTATTAAATGGTTAACGCCGGGATTCAGGTCCCGTAAAATATATTTAAAATATTGTTATACAATTTAAGATTAATTATATTAATGTATCGATGATGTATGAGATGAACTAGAATATTAAAAAAACAGTTGTAAACCAAACTTCACTTAACTCGGACTTAAAGGCTGAATTATTATAATCTGTGACTGTTTTGGTTCTGTTTTTATTCTTACATAAGATCGCTCGTGAAAGAATTATTGTCATGTAAGCTTAGTCTTTTATACATTTTTAACTGACTTTATACGGACTAGCTTTTGCATGTGGTTTCGCTAGCGTTATCAAAGGTTTTATCATTTTTGCTTGTACAATAAAAAAGTAGACCTATTGCTGATCATTATAAACTATTATACACCTTAAAATTTATATCATTAAATATCCGCATAAAACCATTGAGAATGTAACTGGCAAGACGTAGGTTTCCGTTCCAATGGTTGTCTGCTTTCCAAACAATGTCCAATATAATAAACCCACTGGACAAAAGTCTGATTACCCACCTGGCGCCTCGTGCTCGTATGTGCGAATCAATGGTGTGGAAAAGGCTTTATCGATTTTAAACTACCCTTATGTCGCAGTTTGTTAAACTTATATTGTTATTGGCTTTTTAAAAGGAAATGTTCCTTTGCCTGGACCGTTTATTTCTGCGAGGTTCAAAGATGTGCATTTGTTTTGAAGAGAGGGTATTGTATGTTTTGTATTCGACTCGCAGTTTTTCAATACAGTGATTACAAACACGCAAAGTTGTGTAAAATTGTTAAATGATATAAATAGTGTCATCATGTTTTTTACGGTCCGTGTATTTATAAGATTAAAAAATTCATTTCGAGTCAATTTTTGCTTCATTCAAATATTTTTTACTTGTCTATCCGTCTTATAAAAATAATTTTATTCCTAATTTACAAAAACATAATATAGTTTTTAAAAACTATAGTAATTAATTATTAATTACTTAGTCATAAAAAATGTCTTATTATGTGTAATTACTTGTAGCTGTATATATAATAGCCTCTCAGTATAAAAGTTGGGTCTGAGCTATTGCAGACTTCCTTTAGGATTCGATAAAATAAGAAGCAGTGGAAAGAGAAAATAAAAAAGGGTTGTCTCGTATCCGAAATTCAAAAGGTTTTAAGTTCATAAATGCTCGAGTTAGGTCGTTGTTGAGAGCTTCGTCATTTTTTCCATATAATTTTCGTAGTTTTCACAAGGGAACATAACGAGGGCCTCTGAGAGGGATTGAGGACTCTAGCTTTGCTAGGAGCTAAACAACTTTACTGAACTGTTTTTGGGAAAATTAAAACAGGTAATAATGATCCCGCCGTCGTATAATTGTTTAATGCATTTGCCGAATTTTTTCAACTTTTTCAACATGTTTTGTTGCACACGTTAACTCAGGCGGCAGTCGTGCGGAATTGCCAAAAATTTGGTGAATGTGAACGAAAATATTTTAGTGTTTTTTTATACATACGGTTTTGTCATACTTTTACTTTTGTAGTTCTTTAAAAAAATCGAACCTTGTAAGAGAACTCAGTCATGATGTTTATTACAAGCATTTTAAAGGCATAGATTAAAAATATTATCTTCAGTCAAAGGTAGCAGTGGACTAACTTAGTAATTGAAATTTATGCGTATGCTTCTTATTTTACCTATTACTATTGGCTAGAAAATACAATGAATTGCAATTTTAAAATTAGCATATATCCTTGACTTGGGAGCCACAAAAAAAGACTTTTATTGTTTATTTGTGATTGTGATTTATCTTAAAAACCTGGTAGTATACCATGAGTGAGTTTTTTGTTATTAACTTTACTAAAGACTGTCACAGTGACATTCAATGATCCATCAAATGTAGCCATAGTAGTAGTAGTAGTATTGCCATGAAAGGCCAAAAATCACTTACTGATTGAGTTATAAAACTGAATCATAGCTAGTTACCGGGACTATTGCAAGCGCCCCTTTTGTATAAAAAATATGCAATTAAAATATATAAAGAAGTAATTTCTAGTAAACTACTCTTTGATGGGGAAACTGCCATATTCGCACGTCTAATCTGTGGCGCAACCAGATTAATATTTAATTACGTCCCCATAACAGACGTTATTGCGTTTCCTGCAACTGACGTACCGGTTTATTATTTTGCCAATTTGAAACGATATTAAATTCTTGGAGGTGGAACTGGGGACTGTCTCGTCAGAAACTGGATTTATTAAATGTTCGCGTATAGATTTCGTATTGGGAACGTTTGATATGACATAAGTAGTTATCGATTCTCAATGTCGTTTCTAATATGTATTGTATGTGACTATATTTAATTTATTTTATTTAATATATTTGATTTTTATAATGTGATTTATTTAAACAATTGTATCGTATCTTAGACATAGAAAACGTGGGACGAAAGTAAAAGTAAATAAAAATTACCCGCTGATTAAAACGATGACAACAAAAATAAAAAGTAAACTTCAGTATTTATATCGTTCATGTGAAAGTAAAGCTACATTATTATTAAACGAAGCGTCTGGTGACTGGCTTCAAATATCGTCAAAAAATAATTTTTCACTTGTACGCGCCGCACGAATGGATAATAGAAAACGACGTGGTTTCACAGTGCCCAGACGCGAGACAAATATTTGAACATTATACAAATATTCATCTCGATGTGGGACTTCACACCTATCGCGACATACAAGGGAATTTTAAGTACTTTTTCCCAAAGATTTCTTTTAGTGTTTACAAACGATGCTTTTTCTCAATAAATTAGAATTTTCATTATTTGGATGCTTACTTTAAAAAGTTTGTGATGTTTTTCTACCCCAAAGTAAGAGTTTTTGTATATACAAGGTAATATATATATTTTTTTTTCATTGCCTTAGCAGGCAGACGAGCAGACGGCCCGCCTGATGGTAAACGGTCACCGTCGCTCATGGACTTGGCAATGCCAAGGTCACAGCCACGTCGCTGCCTATCGAAAATACAAATGTTTGTCCCAGCAAGCTGGTGAAGCCAATTTGTTAGTGAAGCAATTTCAAACCTCGTAACATTTTCCATCATAAATATATCAAATTGTTATAGAGTTATTAAAGTTTTCTATTCATCACAAACTTTGCTATCTACTGCTTCAATAACGGAGCGAGTGTGACTCCTGCAGACGTTAAACTTTGTTGAACTCACTGTTGTGTGCAGTTCGCGTCTGACGTACGTGGAGCTGCGCTTTGATTTATTTCTAAGGTTTTTAGAATGGGTGCTGTTATCTCATTACATTAACAAAGCTTTGGTTTAACAAACGGTTTCTGAAAGAGGAATCACTATTAGGTATTTTTAACTACATCGGCACTCACGCCTATCTTCGCGAAATAGTTAGTTATTCTAGAACATTTTTCCATCGACTACGTCTTGGAAAAAGCTCGCCGTAAAAATGTTACATACATAGTTTTACTCGGTTTGTCCAATAGGAAATGTATAGTAGCAAAACGGAAATATATAATATTTGGCCGAAAATCGGATTTGGTCGGATCAAAGAAAGCATAGTTATATTTTTATCATTAAGAAACTTTAATTCTTACGAAGAAGCCTAGCTTTAACTTTATTGTCAAAATTAAATCTCGACCTCTCATTTTTAGGATGAAGCGTGCGAAAATAATTTTTACTATCTATGTGTGGCTAGAATTTGTGTTGTCTATTCAAACTGCATTCGTGAATTCCGTGAACTACTTTTGGAAAAATAATGATGACCTTAGTTGTATAACTCTTATGTTCAGATTGCTCAGGTATATCCATCGAAGTCGATGCTGCTCTCAGCCAACTTTTTCGATGAGTGGATTCAAATATTTTCTCTAAGTGCAGATCCTCTCAGCGTCCGTTTGAAGCAAAGACATCTTTGTGCGCGACTCCTTTGGAGATATTTCGGTAAATAGTCCTGTGATCCGTCGTTACGTCAATGATTTCGCTATTATTATTGTATAAGATACGCAGAATTAATTTAATGAGCAAATTTATAGAAATTTCTTGCATTATTTACTTTGGCTCTATTATGTAGGTAAGAATTGACATATTGCATGATATTACGGGTTTTAACTTACGGCATATAATTCTGACTTTAAATTTATGATGCATGATTCATGATGCTTATAATTAAAATTGGTTTAAAGAAGTAATGAAATAGTAGTGAGAAAACAACACTGTATATATGTTCCGTGCTAGAAAAATTAAATTTAAGTTGCTAGCTAACATTTTCAACATGTCATTAAGCTCCTTTATTTTTTGAGAAGCCGTTTTTTAATAATTAAAAATAACTTATTATGCGAACATATTGTATACGTTTTAGTTGTATCTTCCTTTCAACATTTCTTCTTTATAAATGTAAATGAATAAACACGAACATAAAATAAAGCTTCTTTTAACTTAACAACTATTAGAGATAAAAGATAAACAAAAGTTGCAAAATCCAATACGTTTGACTTGCTCACTTTAAGCTGGATAACGCTAAATTCTTATAAAGCAACTAACACAAGTAAAACATTACAATATAAAGTTCGCAGTTGTAATTTGGACGAAAGCCGCTCTGAACACGCAATTAAATGTTTGAAATAATTACGGGGAACAATTACCAAAGTGGCAGCGGAATTGCGGACGACAGATGTTGGCTTTGCTGAGTGAGACGTACGTTTTTAGCCAAACTGGACGCGGACTGCTCCTTACTCTGAACACGTTAAACTTGCAACTTGGGCTTCTTCGTCTGAGATTTTAGAATTGCAGTGATATTGTAAGTATTATTGCTTAATTAAAACATTAAATGGCAAAATGGTAGAATTTGCAATGGTAGAGGGGACGCGTGCAGTGGGACGTATATGGCCTGATGATGATGAATGAATAAGAACATTAAAATTTTATGAGGCATTTTGTAGGTTTAGACAGGTTGAATATATTTGCAAACGGATGAATGAGCAGAACGAGTTATCGCGGGTTTTATATTTTACCCGCGTGGATACGGTTATCAGCATATTATATATTACGTTTTATATATCTGTTTAGTATGTGCACGTATGTGTGGCATTAGTGTGTGATATTATCATTTTACGGGATCATTTATGATAACTAAATAGGTTTCTTTTAGCCTCTTACTATTGTATCGAAAATTACTCACTCGTTATTAAAGTGAGTGTGTGGAATGAGGGGATTAATTATTTTTCAACTCCAGCCAGTGATTCAAAAAAGACATATTACCATTGTCTCGAATCGAGTTGTATTCGGCTCCTCGCTTATCATTGCGCTGCTCTGGCGGGTCGGGCGCGCTTTTTGTCCCGCTTCTATCGGACAACTTTCAGCAATTCCACTTTAATGCACCATCTGCTACTGTTATAATCATATTCCATTGAAATAAGATTTTTTAATGCCCATTTTGTTCGATGAACATTTTAAAATAATATTTTAATACTGTTTCTAACATGTTTTGCAATTTTGTATTCATTAAAATATTTAGTATGTTAATGCCATCTTAAGAAGTTTTCTTCGGTGTATTGTAAAGTTTAGAATATAAATTGAGTATTTATATTGTCAATCCGATTACTTAAATAGTTTTTTCGATGAATATTTTCCATTGTTGTACAGTTCAGTTTATAGACTCTTTAAAGCACATTTTCAGACTTTCTAAGTGCTTCTAAAAACCCCTTATCGCAGCTTTACGAATAATTATCAGGAGAATATTAATTCCAATATTATTTTTTATTACGTAGTAAAATCATTGTATTTATTTAATAAGAAGCCTAAGACGCATGTAATTCTAAAATAAATTAATAAAAAACAAATTATTTTTCAATCTTAAGCAAATACTAAAATTGACTACATTATACTCTAACATTTACATTTCGAAAAAAAAATACTAAAAATAAAAAAAAATTGCATCTTAAAGATACGTAAGTAGTAGACGTTAACCTCAATAAAGCGCAATAGATATTTCATCTAAGTTGAAATTTGACGATACGCCAGTATTAATTAATGCCGTCCATTAGCGTCGCTTGCTCCGTCTCTGAGAGCGCTCTATCGCTCTAAATGCAATTAGTTTAGCGCGGCACCGACACCGCGCGACACCGAGCTCTCAACCTAAATATAATTCGCGCTCTAATAACATTATACCATGGAGTGTTCATAAGAAAATATTGTAGTACGTAATTAAATACGCGATGAACTTTCAGCTTTACGGCTAAAATTCTCGGCTCCAGGCTAATTACACCCACACACTTTTTCACGTTTTATGTAGAAGATGGTAAAGTTTTGCTGGTTATTAGTGTTGTTTAGTTTTTTGGTTTCGGTGTATACGCTCCGTTTATGACTCGCCTGAAGATTTATTCTCTTAATATAATTAACTAGCGAAGTTTTCTATCATGCCAAATCGTACGGAAAATAGAAATGAAATAATAGAAAATATAATGGTTCACTATTTTTGGGTGCAGTAGTATATACTAGATGTTAATGAAAGTTAAAGTGGCTCGCCCGTTTCTAATTGAGGATTAAGGTCATGAACATTTATTCGTAGGATTTTATGGTAATGATAACTTTACGTTAACTGTTAAGTTGGTACTTATTTTAATTATTCTCGCCCACGTGTCTTCGTACCGTATTTAAGGACTTTTATATTGCGGGAGAATCTTGTTTTGGTATTGATTTTAATTTTGTAAAAAAAATGCAGCTTATTTAAGGCTATGTTACAACTATACATAATAATATTGAGTGCGTAAGAGAGGGTGTGGAAGAAGAAGGGGTAAACTAAGACAAGACGGCTGATAGAGATGTTTAAAAGGATTGAACATACTGCGCCGACCCCAAATAAAATTGAAAACAGGGCAAGGGAATGATGATGACGTCATACACTATAGTGTAGTCCGTACAGGAGATAAAAATACAGACGAAATAATTATTAACTTCTAGTGAATTTGATGATATTCTGTGGTGTTAGCTTACCAAAATATCACGACGTCTCTTAAAAACAACAAAATATTTTTAAGGTCCTACAAGTTACAGCTATTTGAGTTGCCTTTGTCGTAACCAGTGAAGCAGTGTCTAATGAGATTCAATTCGCAAATTGAATAGGTACACGAGCACAATGGTTGCGTTTAGCTGTTAATATTATTTGAACCACTGCATACAATTTTCGTCGTCTATGTGAAAGTTCGAGCGAGAGTAAACGGCATTAGACTTCTACGGTTCAATGGTTCCCGGTGCGAGTCTCGGTAGTTACTATTAGAGTGTCGAGACGTATTTAGGGAGACATCGTTTAAATGTACCAGTGTCTATTTAGTATTCATATTTATTTAATCTCTACAAGTCATCATTCTCCTGCCCTGCTCCCAATTCTTATTTGGGGTCGGCGCATCATGTTTTGTCCTTCCACACAGGAATGAAGGACAAATCATGCTGCATAAGAGTTTTGGCTGATTTTTTACGGCCGGCCGCCTGCCTGACGCCAACCCTCCTTGGGACTTTCATTATTTTAGGAATGGGGTAGGGATAGCGTATGTTTGGATACAGGATATTGCAGGAAAGGATATTTGGCCTGATGGTAAGGATGCTACAGTCCCGGATAAGGAAGTAGCAGGAGACTGCAACAGCTAGGGGGGCCGAGGTCGCGTACTCGTAGCCCTGTTCCATGACTGGCTAGATCAATGGAAAAGGCATCCCCTGACCATTGAACCTCTATTAATATTATCTAATTATCATATTTAATCTATACTAGTATGAAGCTGAAAATGTTTTCTGTACGTTTGGTTGATTGCGCTTATCACGTTTCAAAGTTTATTTTTACATAAAATATCAGAAACGAACAAAAAATTTCCAGCTAAGCAAAAATAGCACTAGAAAATTCTAGGTAGTAAATGCGATAAACCTTCCAGGAATTATTTCACCAGTAAAAATAAATTCTAAAACAATTTATTCAAGCACCACCTACGAAGAAATGTGAATATCTGTTTTATTACTAAAGCGAATGTTTAATATTATACAA
The DNA here is from genome assembly GCA_030295005.1 of Cephonodes hylas. Classification (NCBI taxonomy): domain Eukaryota; kingdom Metazoa; phylum Arthropoda; class Insecta; order Lepidoptera; family Sphingidae; genus Cephonodes; species Cephonodes hylas. Next base: position 6,205,073 of record AP025374.1, on the reverse strand, counting down.
TCATTTCTGATGATTGTTAATTCGTACATTACATATAAATAAGAAGTTATCGCCCTGAGATCTAGACGCGATGTTGAAGCTCTAACTCGACGGTCGTGGATTAAAACCTCTAGGTTCATTACAATTGATTATAAAATACATTAAATATTTCATGAGGAATCTTGCCGGCTATAAACTCTTAAGAATTCCTAAGGCGTATTCCGCCAACCTGCACTAGGCCAGATGTTAGGCTAATCTTTCTTAGTGGTAGAGGCGGTCTGTGCTCAGAAACGGGAGGTAGAAGGGCATGACAGCATTTGTACATACAATTACATTTTATAGCATTATAAATAGGAGAAACTACCCTAGAGCGTTTATTCAATACTCTCTGAAAGAACTATGATAAGCTGAAATCTTTTCCAACAAGGAATTAGTTATTGTACTGTACTCCTTTAGCTGTGAACTCAGTGCTGGCTCTAACGCAAATTATTAGCGCAACTTTAACCTTCCTCCCGCCCCGCTTTTCTTTCACGTCCGGCTTCGCTCCACGAACCCTCAATAGATTAGGGATGATCGATATTCAAAAAACATCGATGTTGACATCGATGTCATAATCGAAAGCTCAACATCGATGTTCGATATTTATCGAAATCCGAACATCGATGTTGGATCAAACTGAAGGAAAAGTAATTTTGATAAAGAAGAACCTTTTAATCGGTTTCTTTGTTGATAATGAGTAGAGCCAGCTTTTGAAAACAGTGTTTCGGATGGCGTTGATGTCATGATAGTACTCAAATATTTCACCGCTATTTTTTTTAATTTCGGGTAAGTGGAACCGATGACATTATTCCAAACTTGGAGAGGATCATGTTTAAGATCAGACACTGGATTTTTCAAAAAGTAAATCAACTCTGAAGACATTTCGTGATCACTAGAAAAAGACGTAGAGTTTTGTCATTTACAAGTTTATAATGTTCGCTCCACAAATTAAATTCTTCTGTTGGATCTGGCGAACGACTAATAACTTCTTCAATAACTTCTGTTTCCTTCGTAGTATTTAGTAATTCTTTGACATATTTAATTGCTTTCGAACATGCTATGGGATCTTGAAAGTGAATATTTTTAAATCTTGGATCAAGCAAGCGTTCAGAATTAAAAAACTTGATTTGTGGATGCGTTCATAGAAGACATAATTTGTTTCCTAAGTTGCATTGGTTTGGATGTGCGTGTCGTGCGTGAGGTGAGGCCGTAAGTTAACATCGATGATCGATTCCGTTAACATCGATGTTGCGATATTTTTCGTATGGTAACATCGATATTAAAACATCGATGTTTTTGCTTTCAATATCGATGATCATCGAACATCGATGTTCATCGAGCATTCCTACAATAGATTCATTAAGACTCTAACGAGATCTTCCCGAGAGATTCATGAATGCTTTGTTTCATTAAATGCGATTTATTTTGTTTGTTATAATACATTTTCACTAGTTATTTGTTTATGGTTCTGTGTCGTCTTTGGACTTGGGGTGGAAGACGCGACGCGACAGTACAATACAGGCTATACGTTCCCTCATTCATAAGAAGAGTAAGATGTTTCGATTTTAGGCAAATACTTATAGGTAATATCTTTTTTCTACTTTTCTTATATATTATTGGCTTAAAAAAATATATGTTTATAATTCTTTTGAGGAAAGTATTTATAATTTGAATTCGGTACAATAATTTACCACGAGGCCACATCTGTATTTGTTGCTCGAGTGCATTTAATTATTAGGTCAAATATAAAAACTCGCGTTATTAATTCTCTGTATCAAACTGTTATTAAATTAATGAATTAGCTAAGATGTCGCATCCATAAAGTTTTCAAAAGGGTTTAATTAATTTCATCAAAGTGAGTTAACCCTTTCCGATTAAATTTATTATATCGCTGACTTAAGGAATAGAGCGTGGGCAGAACCGGATTGGCAAGCATATAAATTGATTTTTTATTGCCATAGATTTGAAAAACTATTTGTATGTTAGGGTTGATCACATTGAGGTGATACTACCTAGGTATGCCTTCTACATCGGTCTCAGTGTTCTCTGCTTTAACTCAGGCCTTTCAAATATTTGTTACATTCAATAAAATCGTATTCCCTGGTCATTTATAATGTTTTATTTAAAATAAAACAATTTATATTTTGGTAAAATCTCAATACGATAGTGACACACGCGGCGGCTATCGTTTTCCGCGATTTTTTCAAAAGAAAGTGGGAAGATCAAAATTATAGGGTGGTCACAATTTATCTAAATTTTGAAATTATAAAATGGTTTTATGCAGATTTAGGTAGAGAAAGAGATGTATTTATTCACCCATATATTTTTCGTTGTGGTTTTTAATTCCCTAGTCAAAGTCAAATAGTCTATTTGCCTGTTCTTTCTAAAACTATGTTTTCTCTCTTGAAACCTGACCTTTTATATTAGGACAGTAAATGGCTAATGAGGGGAACTAAATTAAATGTTACGTTATTCTCTGTGGATTTCCAACTCACTTTCCTCCTACGTAATGTTTGCACACTTTTATTACATTTAGATCCTTATTTAAATCTATGAAGTTTTAGCGACACTGCTTGGAGTATGTCACTTCTACTTTTGATAAGGGTCAAATAATTCTTGCCTCATTTATAGCATTAAAACGAAAGAAGATATCAACAGCATCAAAGTACATCTACATACATAGATAACAACTCTATCTGCATAATGTTAAAGCTTTAAATCAATAAAGAATTTGCATCAAAATACCTTTTGATGAAATCCAACATGCGACTGAAATGAAAGAGATTAAAAATTCACCCTCCATAAGTTACTTTACCGACAGCTTTGATAATTAGGCAGCTACGTCGGCCCCGGCTTTAGCTTATTATATAAATATAGCCAGAAATGTGACCGTCTGCATGTAAATAATTATGGCATTTTGCATTGGAAATGGCTCATGTTTTAAGCAAATCAAGTGAAGAATCTTTATCATTGTTGCTATATCCGATAATACGTACACCCAAAAATCACATACATGGCTCTGATCCCGTACTAGGTTACAAGTCCTGTATCATGTCATATCATAAACTACGGAGAAACATTTGTGGATCAGACAAACGTTTGTCTCAGTGAGCGGATCGAACCCGCGGCCTCTCGTTGCGCAAACTGGTGTCTAGCCAACTGCGCCACGGGGCTGTCAGCTGTCTGATGCGAGGCTTATGATTTGATATTGATTAACTGATATGGCAATGTTGTAAGATTCAGAAGGACACTTCGTTTCACTACTCCGGAATACTACGTTAGTGTTTAAGATTTACCAATATTTGAAAATACCTTTCACATTCGAACTGTATTTCGGTTAACCCTCTTGTATTATGTAAAAGATGCTGACACAGCGAACTTTATTAGACGAAGCAACGTACCACAAATATTTTTGCCAAATTTACTATGTAAATGTCGACATTAAACACCTTTATTGTGGCACTAAACGCAAATCGATCGGAAGCGGCGTGTCGACGTCTCAAATCTGGGGAGGTATTTTTCAAGGCGACTGCAGCTACGCGATAAGAGCTCCTCGTAATGTGACCGAATTTCAATCAAATTTATGAGTTATAATAATGATAATAGGTGCTTTATCTGCTCCGCTCATAAAATTCTCCCGATTTGAATGAAAAGGTGAATTCTAGTGTAACAAATTCGGAATCGCAAGGCGCTGATAACGTTCGCTAAATTAATCACGAAAAAATTATACGGAGGGGAATTGGAACGCCGATTGATCGCTGCACGTTTGTCAATGTTAATATTTATTTTGATACGAATGAATGCTGGGGTGCTCTGAATATTCATTGAGTCTTGGAGGTAAATTATTTTCTTTTACAATAAATGACGAAGACGATAAAGAATTAGATATTGAACTGATAAATTTGTTTGTCTTCTTTCATCCTCATTATTTAAACATTATCGCGGCGATAATTTCATTGTTAAATTTTATAAATACCTAAACTTTAAAATGAGGGAAAATAAGATAATCATTGAAATATGAGTACATTTATAAAGCAGGAGTCATGTATTTTATTGATCGTAGTCAATCATTTAGATGAATAGGTAGATATAATAATGATAATATAATAAAAATAACGTATTTTAATGTAAAACACGATTGGAAAATGGAATCGCTAAGGTATCTTGTACACTCGTGAATTTCTTACCCTTTACAAAAATATCTGAGCGGTTGACTCCCTTTGAACCAAAAAAAAATAAACTTCAATATCATTAATATTAAATTGTAAATTTTCGATTTTATCTGAAATCATTTTCCGATATAATAAGTTATTATAACACTTAGTAAAAGTCGTCGAGTGAAATCTTTGTTCTGCGAGACCCCGGGGAGCGGCCAGACCGCTCGCAGCGATTGAAATTTAAAATATTGTACCCTTTGCCATTATGCGAGCTTATTCACCCTTGAAATATCCCTAGGGGGCGCCAGGTACAACGATTGGGGAAAATATTTTACACTTGTTACTAAGGATGTCGCTTTTAAGTCTGCCATTACCCCACAATCGAACACGATTTCAAACCTAATGCTAAACGAATAGAATTCAAAATTGCCAACGCACGCGCGCAATTTCATGAGAATATTTATGAAAAGCACTTAATTACTGTGTCGAGAATGAAAAATTGTTATTGAAACCGAGTTGATTGAACTGGCGATTCATAACTATGTCATTTTGGATGCGACGCTAATGAAAACACGATTAATCACCAAGCGCACTCTCAGTGAAACGTTATGCGACGCGTGATTCTGCAATTTGTTTATTGTGTACTATTTTTGTTATTAATGACCATTCATTCCATGATGAACGTTCCTTTTTTAACCAGATTAAAAATTTATGCAAATATATAGCTATTATGTTTTTGATTGGTTTGTCACACTAATTTTGTAATATTTGTTTAATATTTAATTAAAACAAAGTTTTAACGAAAATTACATGACGTTATGAATTGTTTGGTAAAATAGGAAATAATTCCATATTTAATTTTAAATGTGGAATTAACAAAACCGCGACGTTCTAGGACTGTTATTAAATTAAAATACTTTAATAGCTTATTCATTTACGAAAACAAAAACCAAAGATTTCGTGCATTTCTGCCGCTTAAATTCCGCCGGTTAATTTAGCGCATTTTAAAATTGCGAGTTACGACGAGCTCGGCCGGCCTGACGGTTAGTGTCATATCATTGTTTGCTGGAAGCGTTTTTGTTTCGTATTGGCTGTCTGTTAAGTCTCATTCTAGAAGAGTAACAATTTTAAAATTAAAATTTTATTTAGGAAAACAAGTCTTTCGTAAATTTTCCACCAACAAGGCGCCCTAAATTGAGATGCACAAGCCAGTGCACATAATTAAAATGTTTACTAAACCTTGGCAGCACGAAAATAATTAAACGAATAACTCCACTCATTAGTCGTCATTGCGGTACCTCTAGGTGCACACTGAGGGCGTGCTCTGCCCGCATTACTGGATATTAGCTCCGGCCCACTGGGCAGAAAGCGAACGTTTACTTGATAAAATAAATTTGAACAAAACAAACGCATCCGCTGCGGCAATATGAATCCACCTCTCTGAAGTTGTGCTAAGCGGCATGGAAGTGGAAAAATGGTAGCCCGGTGTGGGCTAATATGCGAATGCTTCGAATACCGCCAGTAGGTCTGTCATCAATACCTGAACGATATCGATAGTGGGGAAAATCTTAGAAAATTAGAGCTAACTATTTAGCTTAGAAAGTGGGTAGGAACAATTTTGGGTTACAAGTGATATTTGAGGTATATTTAAAAGGTTAAAAATTAATTTCAGCGACATATTCATGTAGACAAAATATCGGACACAAGAAATGTTTAGCTTTTTCAATGCAATTCTTGAGTTTACTCCTCGAATTTTGTCTTTTGAGTCTTTCTGAAATTTTCATATCTAATGATGTCCCGTAGCTCCTACCGACCCCCTACATTGTTTTCTTTCCTTAATAAATTTAGTGATTAAGTTTTTTTTATGTAGTTGAGTATGTTAGTACATGTATGCATTGTAATTTGTAATATATGTAAATAGAAATGAGCTTCATTGTAGTATAAGAAAATATATTATAGTAAAGAGAAAAAAAATCATATTTGTATTAGGATCATCGTATGTAAATTCATTTTAAGTTGTATTTATCTTTATTGACATAAATATAAAAAGTCCATATTAGTATGCAAGTTTATTAATATATAGTCTTTTATACTTAGCTTAGTCCTCTCCTTGCAAGGTTGTCTAGTAAAATCGGTCTTACCGCTAAGACCGCCACTTCGCCTCACCAACTTTTATTTATTTCATTTGTCTACATAATGTCCTACATAAGGAGTTTAATAAAATTGCTGAAAATTTAGTGCCGATCTCGATCACGGTTTAGAAACAAACATTGTTGTTTTACTAAATCAACGATACGAAATAGAATCAATCACCTTAGCTCGTAAATTAAATTGGCTCTCTGTGCCAAAATAACTGTTGAATGTCTACTAATATTAATCATAAATAACTTTCATAAAGTTGTGTTGTATTATGGAATATTTCATTTTAAGTAATAAACAATAATTGTGATGGATTAACTCGCTAAATAAAAGTATAACACGGAACCGCATAAAATTTCACATCAAAGTAATAAGATTTGTAAAAGATTTCGTATCCTTTGAATGCTACTTTATTGAAATCAGTTCTTTTTAAAATAGCTTCGCCAAGATCCGGACAGACGCTACCGGAGAATTTAAATTTGTAACTGAATTTAAGCCGAATTGAAGTGTCAAGCGTAACGAGAGACTCACTCATGCCCTGTAGGGTGGCCATTCGTTAGTCTAACTCTTTTGGTAAAACGACCCCAGGATAAGCCGGGTGCACTGTTAACATTCTTTTCAATAATGATGGGAGGGGAGACGCGAGTACCCCGTGTCTTGTTTATTGGATTTTTTGTTGCAATCTACATATGAATAGCGAAAGCAATCTGTCGGACGTTGGAGGGCGTCGAGTCGAGCTTGCTATTGTTTGTTTAATCTGCACTATATTAAAAATAATATTTTCCGCATTGCACGTTACTATTACAAGCTTATTTAATATTCGTGTAAATATTTGCCCGTTTCTCATATGTTGTACAAACATGTGTGTATTTGTGAACTAATACGAACTCTGTCCCAGTAGAAATAAATTCAATGACTGCGAATAAATAACTTACTTCAGAAAGATTTGCCACAGCCGAGGCAGTCCATAAATTACGAGCAAGTATCGAGTGGTCCGCACTCAACAAACTATTCGACTCTAAGTTTTCCATATCCACTTTAAAGTTGCGCTGTAAAGTAACAACACGCGTGTTGGTCGCTTTAATAAGTCCCGCGCATGATAAATAGGATCAAGTGCGGGAACGAATGAGAGCCTTTTGTCTCTCTCTCTATGGCCCACAAAGTGTTCCTCCGCCCTTGTCACACGGAGCCCGAGGGTTGCGGATTTAATACAACGTTTGTGGACTAGAAAACTTAATGAAAGTGTGGCGGCTCTAGTTGTGAGCATCATTATCGACGGCTTTGCTCTCAGATAAAAAGCTTTTCGAAACGTTATGAAAACGTATGCCGCTTTGGGGTTAAACCAAGCGAAGTGGAACGATTCGAATGTAGCCACGACACATGCCGGTTTTATTTTATTCTGCGGCCCAAACTTTGATTTGTTTTATTTTCCGACTGTCCAATTTGTGGATTCTTATTAGGGATTCGGTTTTGAAATTGCGATTTGTAAATCATTTAATGGAGGAATTCGTAGGAGGCCCGCTTTGTTCTGTTTGTTTATCTACTCTTGTTGCCCGTTTATTGACCAACCTTGTTTTTCTACATCAGGCAAACTTCAGAATTTTAGTTTCTGGCCGATATTTATCCGTTCAGGGTAATGCAAGAGCCCACCTTTATACATATTTTAGTATTATTATAAACATACATTTTTGCTGCTTCAACAACAACAATGCTGTCATTGTTACGTTAATCATCATCACCCACTTGCCCTTTTCCCAAGTCTATTTGGGGTCGGCGCAGCATGTTTTTTCCTTCCAAATATCTCTGTCAGCCGTCATGTCTTCAGTCACCCCTTTCTCTTTCATATCCCCACTCACGCATTCCATGCATCTTTTCTTTGGCCTTCCTCTGCTAGCCCATCCTTTCAACTTATCTCTCACCGGAGCTACTTTCAAACTTCCTGTAACATAGTCATTCCTCACTCTGTCCATGCGTGTCACCCCACACATCCATCGCAACATTCGCATTTCTGCTGCATGCAGTCGCCTTTCGTCCGTCTTCTTCGTAGTCCAACACTCTGATCCATACCTGACGACAGGTCTTATGATGGACTTGTATATTTAGCCCTTCAATTTGAGGGGCATTCTAGGGTCACATATTGTGGCTGAGACCTGTCGCCACTTCATCCATCATTGTAACATTAATCTACATCAAATAAATACATTTTTTTAAATTACCGCAAATTCTTTTAAGTCTCATTTTAAGGCTTTTTTTTACTGATACGTAATTGCCAACGACCTTGTAAAGATGCTGGAGAGTTAAGAATGTTTTCGTTGAATTTCTTTAACTCTAGAAATTCAAAAATTCGTACCAATTAGGTCAGTGTGGTGCGCTAAAGCCTAATACTTTACAATTTTAAGTAAATCTTGTACCCAGCTAGGGCTGGCTGTGGTAGAGGACAGATGAAATAGTAATAAACTAACCATAGCATCATATCAACGTGTTTAATCACGCAATCCATTGTTCAAAGTTCTATCTTGATGATTACAAGGCGCATGCTGATATATTCCTCAGTAAAGCTGATGTAGGCCACAGCCCGTTATTGAGGGGTCTGTAATTAACTGCAATAGTTTTATCAATGCTTTAACTACAAGCCGAGGCCGGGTTGAGAATTAGTCACGCACACGTGAATTTGGTGAGGGGTCGGTTCACTAACCGGGTACAGTCTTAATTTGAATTTCACGTGCCTTACTTGTTGTCAAGTGTTTAGTAAACATCTATCTCTATATTAAATAGGGGTCAGGATATATTTTAAACAGTTTTTTTTATTATTATTTTATTTGGACATTTTATTCGTGATCGCTAAAAAAACTTTTACTGCTACTTATTTCATAATCTACCAATGAAATTGCTTATTCGAAAACATTAGTACAGACCAACACTACCAGTTCAAACCGGGGATCCAGAGTAATTGCTGCTTAATTCTGATTATATAGCACTCTCGTGACATAAGTGTGCGCCATGGGATCTAGATATCTTAGGTTTGATTTCTGGATCAGGTAAAGTGATATTGGAGTATATTATTAAATTTTCAATAGCGAAACGAAGAATAAAATATGTCTGAAAAACAGCAATAAACTTACAGTTATTTGTAAAACGTGGGTACAAAAATTTATCTTCTATGTGAAATCCTTCTGAGAGAGCTAATAATGCTACCAGAAAATATTCATTCTAAACAAATAACATTGATGAAAAGTTTGGTATAGGCTGCGTTTCATTATTTATTCTAAAAGCAGCAACAAAATACATGGAGTTTCATATGTCAAGATTTTGTTTGTAGCTAATATTTAGGATCACATTCTTCGTCATGCAAGTGTTGTCAGATTGCATGTTATATCGCATGGGTCAAAGAGTGTTGTATTCGATCCGTGCCCTTTTGCGTTTGGCAAAATTCCAAAAGGTAGAATAATAAAAAGCTGAGAGAGCGATGTTACCGAATCTATATCATGTTAAAACAATGTCACTAAAGATTGACAGCCCCGTGGCGTAGCGGCCTAGACACCATACACCAGCTTGTGAAATGAGACGCCGCGTTTTTGATCCCCGCACCGGGAAAAATATTTGTGAGATCCACAAGTAGGTAATTGTTCCGGGGCTAGGTGTTTGTGAGACTGAAAAGTCTCTCGTAATTTCTGATACTCGCAAAACAAGACTTGATCGTAGTGTGATCGTTAAAACTATAGAATAATAAATTCTACTGTTCCAGTCTATTTTTTCGCTTCTTTACCTGATATTAATCTCATCGTGCATAGACGTCGGCTTCTAGGACTTTTTATATTACTTCTTCTTCTTCATCAACCCATATACGCCCACTGCTGAGCACGAGTCTCCTCTACCATTGAGAGGGTTTAGGCCATAGTCCACCACGCTGGCCTAGTGCGGGTTGGCGGACTACACACCTAAGAAATTCCTAAGAACTCTTAGGTGTGCAGGTTTTATCACGATGTTTTCCTTCACCGTTAAAGCAAGTGATAATTCAATGTAAATACACACATAACTTAGAAAAGTCAGAGGTGTGTGCCTGGGGTTCGAAGCCGCGACCGTTGAGATTCTCTACCGCGCGCCCAAAGCTCGAGGCAATCACTGCTAATACCATTAACATTACGTTTACAGATAATATTAATTATTTTTCACTTGTAGGTACATCTTAAATGAGAATCTTCAGCAGTGAGGAAAAAGGAAAAGATAAATTCAGCCGGAATGAGGCCGGGTCAACATTAGCAGACCATCAACTAGAACACTGCGAACAGAACAACTACCGCGTGATTTATGTCCTTTGGATCCAAATTACACTCCGATCTCCATAGAATTAAAGCAAGACCCCTTCGGCGGCCATTCGGAAAGGTCGCATCCATTCGCAACAACACGTTAAAGTTACACAGACGAAATGGCCAAGCGACGTAGACAAAGAGCTCTCATCAATATAACTGAGTTTAGTTCAGGCCGCCAGAGGGCACGGAACACCACATTAGTCCGAGATTAATACACTCGTATCGAATGGTTATTACCGACCCTTATTGGGAGTCTTTCGATACACGCAACGCCTATTTGACTTGACTTGCTTCGTTGAACACTTCCGTGATTCGGTCATGTGTTTTTTTGGATCGAAATATCGTATTGTTCAATCAAGGAGTGTGTTTATTTAAGTAGGGCTGCGCCGCAGACAGCGTAGAGCACGCTATGTTTGCTCGTTTTAAATGTTTACGTTGTCACAAAGAAAAATCATGTTCAAGTAGTTTTTTGAGTTACTTTTAAATCGGCGGTCAGTTATTTTTTCTTCACAGCCATTACATCACACTTATGAATGCCTCATAGTCACGCGGCATCAGTATAGTATGTAGTACGATTTATGTATGTAGTTGTCCCATGTTTAAGTGGCGGATAAGAACAATTATTGTACTTGTTTGAAAATTCTCAGTAGCAGCACAGCACACAACAAGTGCAAGTAAAAGTGGGTACATAAACTGCTAAGTGTGAAAATTGCATCTCTGCTGTGTGTGCATATTTGTATATTTTCATATTTAGTTCGTGTTTCAGCAAACATTAGCTGTCAATTATTGGAGTTGGTTGTGTGAACACGTCATTTAATATAATTTATTCCGGTATACTAAGTTAATCACAAACGTGTAATAATTCATTTGGACAGTATCAAAGCAAACTGAAAATTTAATACACGCGAACGCAAGGTACGGTTCATTTGGTCACATCCAACGCCTGATTAAGCTCGTACAATGTGATCATTTCGATTGTGTCATGCAAATCATTAATCTGTGTAAATTAGAGATTTCGTATGCTTTGTGGTAGTCATAGCGTGATATGATTTTAACATGCCTTTAACAGCTTTAGTCTCGCATTAACCCGTGAAGGTTTAAGTGACGAAATATTTACCAGATGAAAAATTTGCATGGTAAATTACTCGGTTTTAAGATTTTTTAATTGTTTTATATTAATGATCGCGAGACCAGCATAGCTGGATAAGGAAAAAACGCTCTTACGCGTAAATGAAAACCATTATTGAAAAATTAAAAATCTTGTTTGTAAGCATTCGACTCTGAATTAGACGTATTTCTCTCAATTCAATGAATAAACTTATGTACAACCTAATAACACGTTAACTATTTAACTACCATTCCTTACTGTTCAACAGAATTTCATTTAAACATTCCTTTTCTCCATCGCCACTGAATCAACTTTAAATACAGATTCAAATCGAATAAACATGGAGAATCGAGATCGATTGAACGATTTGTTCCCAGTGAACTATTTACGTGCAAGTACTTAACGAATAGCGGCCATCAATAGTAAACAAGTGGTTTCCTTTACAAATGTTCCGGGAGCGAACAACACGTATTACTAGATAATTTACTACCAACCTCTCTTTACTATCTGACTCGCCAATCTGCAAATTGCTTACGAATGTGAAAATACTGTTTTCACTGCGTTTGAATTTTAACCGTTTTGCAGGTTGAGTGGTATGTATGAACGTGGTACGTTTTGACTTGGTAAAGTCAAAAACTATATGTCAACGTATTTACTAAGTACATGCCGTTCTTCTAATTGCTTTGTTGTTCAGAAACATAATACATATATAGGTGTGTTCAATGGAGGATTGGATTTTGATTCCTCAAAAGAACGCTTTGTTGGCTTTTACAACTAGAAAATTCTTTATTATTGCACTGAGGCTAATTATATGTCCAATATTAACTTAAAAGAATAAAATTGATCTTGACGAAATCCATTAAGCAGTTACAAATAAACCTCCCAATACATCTTGCTAATACGAGTACTCTATAAGAAAAGTATATTTGTGATTAGGATTTACCTGAACAAAGCACTTTAAAATGCAATATAATGTTGTTATGTAGACATACACATCACAGGTTCACCAATTTTATTGCTGATTGACCACGGAAATATATAATCTGAATTAGATGAACACGTGTTTGAGTTCGTGGACGTGAATTGAGTAATATTAAAGGAAATACGAACGGTGTTCGTAGATCTTAATAAACGGGTTGATTAAACGTCAACTACACGAAACGCTGTGTATGGGAATAGCAATGAAGTTTATGTTGATTTGGGGCGTAAAAGCGAACTTCTACATAAACGAGGAATAGATGAGCTCAGAGCTAGAACTGCCGGGCTAAAAGTAACGATGGACGTCCACTGCTTAAAGTCATTTGTTTTATCATTATTAGTCACAAACGTGGTTTTATAGATTATTGGTAGTTTTAGTTTCAAATAGTGGTGGTTTTTGGAAAATTTGACTAAGAGCTCTTCTACGGGGACTTCGAGATTAAGCTAGGTCATTTGAAGGGAACTGGTCATTGTGGTTGACGTATACATTTAATTAACCACTGTTAAATATTAAATAGACTGACAAAAAAAAAGACACAATATTTATAAATATTAATAAATATTTTTACTCCATACAAGGTTTTCGTTTTACCTGATGACATTTAGTAGCAATGTTTACAGTTCGAAAGAGCAGTGGTTGTGACAAAGTATCAAGGAACGAGGGGAGGAAAGTGAGTTCGTTAATTATTCGAAGTGCGTTCTGCAATCGGGTGCTGCGAGTTGATAAGTAAAATTGCAGACGAAGCCTCGCTATTTAAGCGAATGTTAATGTTCAAATGTTCTTGTATCTATTCATTATCATTTTTTATTGTTGTCCTTTTTAAATGTAATGTTTATAAACTATAAAAAAGTTACGTTTGTCATTTTAAAACAGTTACTAGCCGTTTCAAATATTTTAACGCTTATTTTTGCTTTGGTTTTGTATTTTTTTTTCAGGAATGATTTTCATTATTTAAAGTATGATAATATAGACAAATTGAGTAAGCTGCATTTCATTATTTTAAGTTACTTATTCTTTTGTTTATTTAGAGTTATGAAAATTTCCTGGATTGAACCATTCTGACTCAACTCTCTGGACTTAGAATTGGATCATAAAATATTTGATTAAAATTTTGAAAATCAGGCATTCCACCTCGAATATCAATTGCACGTATTTTCATTAACAAATGCACACGGATACTTTCTATGTTTTCTCACCTTGACACGTCTCAGCGGAAAATTAAAGTGAATCCTTTGAAATTAAATCCGACGAGTACTCAGCGGGTTAATTCAAACATAAAGCAAGATTATGATCAGAGTTGTGGAGATTTTGCCCGCGAGAGGGTGCTCTCGTATCTTTCGCAATCACTAAGTTAATTAGAGCGAATCCAGAGAGAAAATATTCAAAGAAATTAACCGGCTAATTCAAGCTATGGCACCAGTCGCTAATATAATTAATAACTAGAGTTACTGGAACTTCGAAGGGACTGCTGTTTAATTTAGATACGTCAATTGCAGAGGAAAATATGTCGCTCAATCTTAATTAGCAAATTATGTCGTATAGGTATATAGACGAACTCGGCTTACATCAGGACAAAATACTTTGTACCTGCTATAAACGGAAAATTGGTGAAAATTGAATTTGAAATCAATAGCATCTAACCGTCGAACATCTATGACTTTAATTCTTCAAATATATTTTGTTCAATAAAAACTAAATACACCTTTATTTAAATAATTTGTTAGTTGTGAAATACTTAAAAAAACGCTTTTATTTTACGATGCAGTAAAATATCCAAATAATATGGACCCCGCATAATAAAAATAAAACAGTTAATGCGCAGGGAGTGGGATAATCTTGCTCTAGTTCTCCCTTTGAAATGAAGTGTGTCGCTTATATTAACTCGAATTTCGAATCCCAGAGACGCTCGGGAGCACGTTATCTCGATCGAGACGTCGCGTTGTTCTGTTATTTTTAAATTGCAAAATATATGAATTTGACACCTATTACTATTGTTTTAGGTGTGATGATTGAATGTCAAGTCATAACTAAAGCCTAGACCCTGAAGTAAAACTTAGAGATTCTCGTATACTTATTTTGGGTGTATATTTGTCGTGCATATTAGACGACAAAAAAGAGAACTATTTAAAAGTAATGTTACTTTATGTATCATGAATTTTATTCTTATTTTTATTTATTTTATATTAGTTTGTTTCGTCGATTTCCTAATTAGGTCTATTGTAATCTATATGAACAGATACAGAAAATCTGATGTTTATTTTTCCGATGGTACATTCAACATGATAATATCGCATGAATGAAACCAGGTAATAAAAATTCTGTGTGGCAAATATCATTCGAACCTGTTCTGCGGTTTTCGCTTGATTGATGAACAAATACTTTCACTTTTACTACATGAATAGTAATTTGTTCAAATAAAAATAGTAAAATTATTCAGAGACTGTAAAAACAACGTTGAGTGTTAAAATTTATTTGTATAATCGGTCTATTTTTAGCATAAAAGTCTAAATAATTTCAAAGAATAAATACGATTTCCAAGTAAAGTGAGATGTATTGCCGTGAAAATACGGGAACGTAAACTAAATTTTTAATTAGTATTAAGTACGAAACATCTAAAGGAAGTAGTTAAAAGGGGTTCAATTTTACTAGAGAACTTTTTGGTGAGAAATAGCTAACGTGGAAATGTTTAAAAGGGAACAGTTGTTTAGCAAAAGTTTAACGATTTCTATGAATTAGTAATCGAGTTGCCCGATGTAGTTCATGAACAATTTATATCACCTAAATTGAAGGACCCTCCTAAAACTCTTGTTTAATTATCAAGAAATATTCTTCGCGCGTAATGAGGTCCAATTTTTGGAACACCTGTCTGCTTCACAAAAGTATTTAATAAATAATTCGTAGCGTTGTCTTTCAGGCGAGTTATATTTTTGAAATATTAGCTAATTTGGTAACTTTGGCTATTTTCGTTTATATGACCCAGCTCAAGCTACATTTTCTTGTATGACCCGGCTCAAATGAGTTTACTGAAAAGAAAAATAATTTTGTGTGATTATGGTATTTGATTGATTGACAGGAGGAGATCGCACGTAATACACTCGCTATTTACTAATTTATTTTTTCTATAACGTTTATCAGATTTTAGCAATGTAAATAAATAACAATGTACGAGCAAAATTAAAATTATTTTTAGATCTTTCAGTAAAACTTTCTTGTGGTATGGCCATGAATATCCGAAAACGTAATGAAAGCTACATAATTGGTATAGTTTTTTTTTATATTAAAAAAAAACGGAAATGCATATGAATAAATATTACACACCTAAATACATATTATTCCTATGAAAACAAATTAACCACAAAGCAATTATATTTCCCTAATAAGTTTAAAACTAAACTTCATATTCAAACTAGAAAAAGTTTGCAACCGAATTTTTTGCATAAATAAATAGTGAGAGTTTTTTATAAACAACTTTCAAGCGACGGTAGACATTTTATTTATTAACGTAATTAACTTTGAACGTATCGGACTTTGTACTTAAAGCTTGTTTAAAAATTTAGCACCAGTTTCCTTAGATGGAGTTTGTTGCCCCACGAGCCTTCACTCTTAATTATTACTTTGGGAAAATTAAGACTGTCGTTTAGCCCGAAGTGCCCAACCGGCTGGAGGTTGCTCCGCTCTTCCATTTATCTAAATGTACTTTATCTTACAGGGGTGAAAACGACCAGCCGATATGTGGAGACTTCCGTTACTCTATAGTTTTTAGGTCAATATCTGTTTTGTTTTACTTGTGACTGTCTGTGGTTAAGTATTCCTACTTATTTTAATGTTGTTCTCTTGAGATAATTGGATGGAGAACTTGTTGTTTTTTTTTAATTATAAATTATTCTTGATATTAGAAATGGTTCCTTACTTACTTAAATATGTATTTACTCTGTAAGCTTCCTCAATTGACGATGAGAAAATAATAACTGCATTAATGTACCAAACAAGCGAATCTACGATGGATACGCTCACAACTGAATCCTTGTGATCTGTTTGTATCTAGATTGAAGAGGAAATAGGCATAAGGATGATTTATTTATTATGCATATACTGTGTACATATACTAGAACGTAGTTTTCTGTAAGAATACAACTTTAAAATATTTAATCAATACACATGCCAGGATGAATCTTAAAAAAAATGTGAACAAGTTTAATTTCACTCGGAGCTATAATTTAATATTAACGTTAATATAATCGGTAACACGTCACCAAAACACAGTCAAGAAATAGTGACAATCAAAAAACTGTTATATCAATCTTAACACGCTTAAAAAAGATTCAGAAGTCCCCACAGACGTCTCTGTTCTCTTGACGCCTCAAAGTAATGACGATACTAGGCACTACCGCGCGTTAAGTACATTACCTATTGTAAGTGTTCTTTGAGATGCGTATACACCGTCGCAAATCTGTGGGACGCTTTTACTCTAATTATGAGCTCCGCCATTTATACGTACGTATGTGATGAACCTTTATGAAAGTACTGTGTACGTATCGGAGTGTAGGAGGAACGTGACATAATTCACGTTCGTTCTTTTCCGCCAATTAAATCCCGCTGTACCGTGGAATACGTTTATATTGATACACCTCACGGAGTCAAAGCTGCGAGTTCCTTTCATAATAGCAGGCATTCGTTAAATTTCCCTTGTTATTTAAATACAGCTGCGCAGAGTATTGCTTCGCGTTCCCTTAATAAGCATGAATTGATCAAATGTGAGTACTTTTTCTTAGACAATGTTTTAATGGGTCATTCAATCAAAAAATATTTGTAACATAAAATCTAAATTATTGTACATTAAAAAAAATGTTAAATGTTATGATTTTTCATTATTTATTTATTTAAACGCTACATCCGAAATCAAAAACCACTGCCACATATCGGCTAAATGGATAACTAATTGAGGTACCTAAAATAATGCTAAAACAAAATGAACATGAAGCTTTATTTTTATATACCTAGACGTTTTACTGCATTTATTTATTACATCGTAACACCATTTATGTATAGTCGCGAGAAGATTTTAATAATATAAACAATCATGGTCAAATCGGTGGTTAATAAACTATTCCCCAACATATTTAGAAGTCATTGTTATTGAAAAAATAATTACCAAATTAATGGTTAACCAATTTGGCAAAGATTTCATTTGCAGCGCGTAAATTGTGGTCGGTTCTCATTTTCATTGTTGTTGTGAATAACAAAATTTTAATGCAGCGGTCGACGGGATTTACGCTAAACGTTGTTTAATTATACGAATCATTTGATTTAATTAAAGATAACAGATGGTTAATATGGTTCAGTACGCGTGCAATGCACAGCTCGGATAATCTAATTTCTAGATACATTTTTAATTCTCTCTTCGCTCCCCAGCTTGCAATATTGCCAATGTATTTACTAATTGCTTTGATTTAATCTCTTTGGTTACCTAAAAAAAGGATTTTCTTTCATAATACGTTGAATAATTAAAAATGAAGGATACATCCTACCTTATTTACGCTCTGATATATTTTGTGTAAATTAATTTAGCAAAACAGATTATTTTGGAAAAAAAAGATAATATACTCTCTGCTACACCACTTTTTACGAGTTTTTACTTCAAAATTTCTTGCAAAATTCGAAGCAGGCCGCTAATAGACCTTTTAAGTATAAGCTATGTAGGTATATTTATTTAAGTATCCAATTTACCTTGTCTGCTCTCCATCAACAGTAAAATTTTATCATAAAGCTGAAATTAAAATTTTACCGCCATTATATTTTCCACCATATCCTAAATGGATGTTAAGAGATACGAAAAGATACTAAAGACAAAGTCAACCCCAATAATACAGGTAAGTACCATATTTTTTTATTGAAGTACGACGTTAAATATGTACTATTGTACGAGATTTATTCAGTGATTTTACCAATGACTGAATACTTCAACTTTAGCTCCTTCTTCTTTAACTCGTTATCTTTTTACATCGGAATTTACTTTTGTAAGTAAATCAATAAATTATTATTATTCTGATGATATTTTCAAAATCAAAGCACTATCTATTTCAACTCGTACTACACAGTATTAAACTGTCACATACGCAGCACGTCTGTGGCGAATAAAAAACAACCGCATTACTCATAAAGAAGTCGCGTACTTACAAAACGGATATACGTATACGTTTAAGTCTGAACGTTGGGTATTAGCGCAAAGTACGAACAAGAGAAACGTTATAACAAAGATAAACTGCGGCTTCCAGTTGTTAACGTAAGGTTTTATTTTAAGTGGTTCGTACGTGCATTTTTTTATTTATTCCGTATCCTCGTATGTTTCGGAGTGGCTGTCACGAGCCGCCGCGAGCCTCGTCGTGGGTTCTTAAACATATTTTACACAGTAGCGTATAAATATTTATAAAACGCTGTCCGAATTAAATCCAGTCTAAGCGTTTACGACGTCGTGTTGTACTCCTTTTTTTCGCAGACGTCTGTGCAATAAAACGTTATGTAGTCGTTGACGTTGAATGATTAACTGTTTGTAGGTTTAGTTGAAGGCCGAATGCGCTTGCCGCAATAAAACATACCACCGCTAACTACTCGTAAAAGTGGACGAAATTGCTTTTTGAAAATATTCATTTCGTTTTATGAAGGATGCTTAATATAAACGCTGCCATTTGCCAGCCTCCGCGCGTGTACTAAATATTTATATTTGTATTAATTTCCCTTTCTGTTTGTTTAGTGCTAGAAAAATGTTTGTATATTTACACTATTATGTTTTATGATTCGCATGTCTATATGGTTATTCCCCGTTTTTTTTAATAAAATTCTGCTGATAAATAATTCAATTTCACTTACCTGGTGGGGGTATGTTTCGTTATTAAATGAGCAAAATGCTGGAGAGCAGTTACCTGCCGGATACACGATGTATTAGATTATCTCTCGGGACTAAGATAATGCGCCTACATACTCCAGGCGACGTCTAGGGGGAGTCAATAATCCCATAACACACTATCCTTCGAAATCCATTTATGATATATCACATAAACCAGTGGGCGAATTTATTTATTCTTGCTCGAACGAAGACAGAAAAGATCAAATAGCCTTTGTCCTTACCCTTCTTTACTTATTCAAACAAAATTACATATGCCTGCTTCTGGATCGACATTGCCCGAAATTTTACGTGCTAGAGATAGTGTCATGAATATAAATCTATCGTAAAGGACACCGTGGAGAGGTTAGCCGAGTTTACGGCGCGACTCACTTTGCATTCTTTGTATGCGAGCCCTTTATGGCCGCTTTATAGACTAAGGTCATTTTGCATAAAGCTTCTACTCGAGGAAGTTTACTCGGCCGTTGTGTGACCATTCACCCTCCCTGCTGAATTTTCCATTACTATTGCGGTAGACATGATACCCCGCCGCTGCAGGCGCTTGAAAGAATAATGTACGAGACGTTTTGTTTCATTATTTTATTCCAAGACAGTCAAGTCTGGATGGCTGGCCTTTTGAGATAAAACTATTGCAGTCTATTATGTCTTAAAAATGAACAGAAGCAATAGGTACCGATTATTGCAAACATAATTCTAAAAGAAGTATTATAATTCATGCTCAGGTAATTCTTTAAAAAGTAATTTTGTAATTTTCCTTTTATTTTCTTAAAATAATAAATTATTATGTAATAGCTTAAATAACTTTTTCTATATCTATTTCTTCTCCTTTTTAAAATTATATAATTAAAGACATATCACATTTTTTGTGTATAGACAATTATTATGTTTTACCTTTAACAAGCTACATCAAACTAATTAGTTGTACTCCTTCAGTCAATAATAAAACTAGGCTAGGTACAACTTGTTAGCCCGTAGTGTTTGAACTGTGTATACCGCCTGAAGCGATCTCTGTTAACTATTAATCCCATTTTCTTTTGCTGGAGATAACGAAACTCATTTAAGATATCTCGCAAACGCCTTTCAGACGTTTTGGGGTGCAGCCTTTGGGCCGGCTACAGAAAACTGTGGAGTAGGCTGCTGTGTATTTCGACATTGCGAGATAATTTTCTATTCATAAATAAGAGTCCGCATTTTCGCCTATTTTTAATACAAAAGATTGTGCTTAAAAATGCTTTACTACTCAATAACACGAAACTGTGAGATTGAACAAGTTTTATGATAAAAAAGCCATTTAATATAGTTAATTGTCTGGGTAAGCGTTATAATAAAACTATCCACAAAATAACATGAATAGTCTTAAGATAAAAACTCTTTAAAGTTCTTAGATTAAGGTGGGATAATTTAAAATCGGCGTCCCATTGCAGCAATTAATACGCGTAAAAATGTAATCAAAATATATTCGACAAAAATTAACAATAAATCTTTACAATTATTTTTAAATAATAATTTGGCATTCTAATATGTCACCATTTAATAGATTTTTATTTTACCTCGCCAAGTAACGTATTTATGTTCTCTAATAATACTAATACAAAGTATTATACAACGTGCTCCTCAATTTCGTCATAAGAACAACTCCATACAATTCCTGTGCTTTAATACGTATTTCGTCTTAAAAGACCAAAGGTTTCACTTTATGTCTAATAAAATTTTCTTCAAAGTATCCTTAATTGAAAATTCAAATTTATGCATAAGCTCTGATTGTAGAAGCGACGTACCGTAGAGGAACACCAACGGTCTACAAGACCGTTTAAAGAGATTTCATGCCTTTTAGAGATTCTCCGGACGGGATTGTTGGCAAATTGCGTTGATGAAAATTACGTTACAGATTAAAAGGAACAGTTTAATTAATTCCTAGTTAATCCGCGACAATGATAAACGTGTATTGTGTTTGCATTGTGATGTCATTTATTTGGATTGGGGAACGGCTTTTAGGTATCAATTTTATTTTATGGTTTTCAAATTGTCATTTTATTTCATGTAAGCTTTTGTAATATATGTCAAAAATACATAACTGCACGCATATTAAGATCTGATCTTTGATACATTATCAAAAAATTTTCGCGCGTCTCACTTTTTACAGAAAGGTCACTGAATTCGGTTACATTTGATAGTTTGATCATATTTTTTGACATCCATAGATATAATTTAATAAAATATTTACGAAACGAAAGCCTTGTTACTAAATGTTGCTTAAACTTTACAACAGTGCATTGATTTTAAACTAAGTGAAAGATTAACAAGTATACAGACGATTAACTTATTTATAAAGTTGCTAACAA
This sequence comes from Cephonodes hylas, assembly GCA_030295005.1. Lineage (NCBI taxonomy): Eukaryota > Metazoa > Arthropoda > Insecta > Lepidoptera > Sphingidae > Cephonodes > Cephonodes hylas. The sequence goes on along the minus strand of AP025374.1, from coordinate 6,183,119 downwards.
CAGTGTTTAAGTAAAACTCTACGTTCTTTTGCTTGCTTAAGTTGTCTGTCTTTTCCTCATCATCTCAACGCTTTAATAATTTTCAATTATTATTTTTATTATGAATAACTAGTTTCCCAGATGATATACGAGGTATTTTGTTATCCATAAAATGTTCTTTTTGTCACTCCTTCTATACTATAGTAAGTGTATGACAATGTAACAAACGGAGCCATATTGGTAAGTAGGTGCACATGTTTTAATTTTTTTGGGAGTAAATAAGGTTACTATTCACTACTTTTCACCGAAAATCTATAAATAAAATTTTACCAAAAAGTTTAATCCAATTAAGTAGTAAATATTATTACTATTTACGAGTTCTACTTTGTAACATGGAATCTATTAATACAATTTTATGAAAAAATTAATCCAATTAATCGGTTAAGTAGAAGCGGATCTACGAATATTTTACTTGTTGTAATGATAATATAATCAGCCAGACAAAAATATGAGTGCTTCTATAAAGATATTTGTTCCTTTTTTTTAGGCAAGGAACCCTAAAAACTTTGGCTACTAATATGCCACCTTCAAAACGAAGTCGGACAGTGTAAATTTAATTTTAAACTCTCGTGTGGTACGACAAGGGGATTTTAATTGATCGAAAACCTTCGAGGTGCAGCAAGCGGGGCGCAAACGGAACAAATCGTTGCTAAATGATAATTTAGCTGAGTTTTGTGCAAAATATCTGTTTCATTGGGGCGTCACAATCGGATGCGCAATCTAGCATCGCGCCCTCTTCCGTTCATAAATAAAATCGGATGACATTTATTTCATAACGACGGAACAGTGATAAGGCGAGACTTCCTCTGTTTCCGTGAACTTATCTACAGAGTTTGGAATTGTTTAGTTCCACTAGCCAGAGTTTGTTGTTACCTTCCACTAAATCATCGAGGTTTTGTACCTGGATACGTTTGTGTGAAAGTAGTAAATTTATGTCTAGATGTAGAAGTCTTGGATATGATGATGTATAACTATACCCAACAATCACGTACATAATTGTAGATCTGATCCCATATTCAGATACTAGTTAACTACTTACTAGTTAGTTAGCTACTTTTTATTGCAAAAGAAGTAACCAATCATAAGACTAAATACACAACTAAGTCTTTTTAGTTAAAAAAAAAACAACATTACTTACATTAAATAATAAATTGCAAAAGATTGGCACTGAAAACGTTCCATTAAAATATTAAATTTTAATCACCACTTAACATATCCTATAAGTAGGAAATGTCGGGGTACTGACCGCTTAACTTTATTAAATTTGCGGCATCGTACCCTTAAAATAAATTAATGGGTACGCCAAACACAAGGTGAAAGAGCTTTTAAAATCTCGGCCGGTGTCCACGCACGCCAGGTGAGGCAAAACATTAGCTAAATTGTTAGGCTTCACGGCGTAATCTCTTTAGTCTCTGTACTCGTTATTTTTACCAGAAACGTCCGTAACAGTTACTTGTAAAAGCTGAAATAATTTAATAAAAGCGTTATATCTTTCTCGGGTCACGTAAGAGGGCCTTCGGGGGGAAAATTACATTTTGTTTGGCCACGTCCACGACGCGACATGGGACAACTCAGTTAACGAGTGTTCAGGATTCTTGGTATTCTTTCATATCTCGTACAATCTCTTTACAGATATATGAGTTTGCGAAATCTCCGGGCAGATCAGCAAATAGCTTTTTTGTGGTAAACGTGTTTGATAGGTTGTATTGGGACGCTTATTTATGAAAGTAGGTTATTTGATTTGTGTTGGACGTTTAGAAAACAATTGCTTCGAGTCATTTTATATTTCATTTTTTGTTATGGCTTTGTTACACTTTTTTTGTGCTGAGTGGGTAAAGAAATAGCACCTTTAACTGCAAAAGTATAGGCTGGGCGAAATAAAGTGCTTACGTGAGAAAAACAAGTCCATCAGTAATCGAATATTTCCTTCTGGTTTCGGTGATGGTGCATTGGTTGCTATGGCGTTCTTATTGTATCACCTTACCTTAGGAGCTACGCGTGTAAGGTAATAAATTTATTTTATTCACCTACGAAGTACTACCATACGAAGTTTAACGAGTAGGGAATGTCGTAGCTGTGAATTTCAACTTTACATTATAAAGATTAAATAAATAAAATCTTACCACCAATGAGTATGCACATACCATAGTTACAATTTTCATATAATTGGTCGCCAATGCCAAAAGTATTTCCGCGGGTTTAATACTCAGTTATTTATTCTTTCTTTTAATTAAGTGTGAAGTCTTTACGTGTTTAAAACGGTTAAGCTAAAGGAGTCTAAAAGCAAAACTTGTATTGCGCTAAGCACTTGAAATAATGGAGAGAAATAATTATCGCAGTCTATTAAGAATTTTCTTATTCCAGACGCAAACTTTTGACTTTTCAAGCTTATGTGAACAATGCACATACATATATGCCCATATGTGTATTGGTAATGAATTTTAACTTTAAAACATTGAATGTTGATATTGTATGAAAACGTGCTTGAGAATTCTCTATACAAGAATTACAGGCAATGGACTAGGCCACAGTCATGAATCTCGTTAATAACAGAGGTGAACCTAGATCAGGCGTGTGATGTAAATAAATTCACGGATATCATTTAATTTCAAATTATATGTTACCTGAAATTTCGTGTGGGAAACTTTAGATTAAAAATGATTTCCGTGGCGTAACAATATGCGAGTATCGCTTTACCCGATAAGTGGATTATTCAACAAAAACTATTTTCCTATTCAAACCAAGAACTCTAGAACTAAGCGCATTTAACCAAATAAACAAACTTCTGTTTTGTGCATGTGCATATTTATAATGGCTAAGTAATTTCATTCTCATTCAAAAATAACAACGTTAAGTTTAAGAAACTAAAGTGCGGATTCAGTAGTAAGTGTGCAGTGAAACGCGAATCACAGTAAAAGTTGTCCAACCGGCTGTCATTATGGCGGGTCCATCGTCCACTCGGACATTAGGAGCCACAACTAGCCGCATACATGCGCAATATAAATAAAAACTTTACCTTCCCATCAGCTACATGCGACCTACCTGTGTACATTATTTCAACATTAGCGAAGTTGCGGATATCCGCTCTCCCCAACTTTCCTGCATGAGGGTTGCCGTGAATAAATGCCGCAACAAAATTTACAAAATGTTAATTTTAACCCTTATAACGACGAATGAGGTAATTTTGACACGAAGCACACCGCAGCGAATGGAAATTAGCAACTTTTGGGTAAACACATACGCATATCGATTCTGTTTGTTGTGTTCCGATTAATTCAATTGCATTTTTTTTTAATCTGTTCTATGTGCATCAATAATTATTAATGACTATGATTGGTTTTTACCTAGTCTTGTGCTATTTTTCGCTGCTATATGGTATCAGTACTATTATTACTACTTTTTTAACTAATAAATAAAATTGAGTCCATAAACCTAACATAACAAGTGTTAATAAATGACTTTAAATTAATAAAATATTGGGAAAACGATATAATGATACTGTCGACTTTTGGGTACACCGTACCCATGCTGCAGTTTTCCGGGTATATTCAAAACTAAATGGTTCTACCGAGAATTTACTAATGAAACATTTCCCGATTTTGGAATCGAAAATAGGGATACCTTCATTACAATTGAAGTTTATGTTGTCGAACAAAAGATGTAGTTGGCTAAGTTGTTAAATGTTAATATGTCGCATGTCTCCGTTTTACGTCCTTATTCACTTGAATTAAGTTTTTTATATGTATTTTATTTTATACGTATGCCAGCATTATAGTTAACATGCAATAAACCATAAATTTTTCAACTAATTTACATTTTACGAACACTCATTGCGTTTTAACTTTCATTAAATGCCCTTTGGTTACGAGTTCTGATAGTCAAAGCAGATTTACAAGCTGACCGCAAGCCAAATACTCGATCTGATGGCGGTTGGAAATTAATGTTTGGAATCTTTTGATGTGGCCTGCAAAGAGAACACACGCAAGTGTGTTACACCGAAAATGGATTTTTGCATTGAGAAGCGTTGCAATACTTACACGTTTTATTCTGTCTGGAATTTAGGACTGTATTTTCCGAAAATATTATGGTAAAACAAAGAAGTTTTTGTTTTTAAAACGTAGGAGCGTGAAGACAACGCGGTAATCATATACCCTACGCCACCGGCGAGTTGTTTTAAAGAGGGGAAAGTAATCTTCTATAATGCCTCGTTTTAATTTCCAACCGTAAATAATAATTTGGTCAATTTTCCACAATTTCGGTTGCGTGTTCAAAGTTTTTATTACAATTTTATTGTTATTTAGGCGTGTTTGTTCCTTGTTTCAGATTACATCGGAGGTTTTAAAGGAGCCGGGCGCTAATGTGAGTTTCCGAATTTTACTTTTGTTTATTATACGTAAAACGTAATTGAATTCCTCCATTTTCTTCCCGAGCAGTAAAACTGAGCATACTTACTCGTACACGTAAATAACAAAGTTTCGTGTCCGGCGCTCTCGGGCCGGGCATAATAATAAAGTCCCAAAGCAGATAGGCCGGCGTAATGTGAAACGAAAACTAGCCGCCGGAACTTTTTACAGAGGGAAATTTTAGTCAACAGAAAGCGGGCCGAAACTATGAGTGTTAAGAAACTTTTATGGGCGGTCGAGTCGTTTAAGCGCGAGTCAAGAGCTAATCCCACTAGCCGGTGGCAGGAGTGCGGCGGTGAGCGGCGCGGGCCGACGACGGAGCGGCCGCGGCGCGCCGGCGACGCCGAATGGCGCACCTGAGACCCGGCTTTTTATTTCTGTTTCACATTTCCACCTAATTTCAGCCCACAGAGGCTGCCGAGGTGGGCTGAACTTTGTTGGGCGTCATAAATTTATTTAACGGCCCGAAGGCAATAAGAGGCGGAGTGTAAAAAGAAAAATACGATACCAACGTGCCTAGCCGTTATTGCAATTAAACAGAGGAAGTAAATCTTTCAATACGAGCGGCGAGCGTTCGCCTCCCGTTTCCTGCCTTAATTTATCGCTTTGTTTTATTCAGTGGCGCGTCCCATTGACGGATTGCGATGTGTTTGATTAAAAAACGCAACTTGATCTTTGCCACCCTTTCTGGTTGCAGCGCGGAATACTAATCTTGCTACAATTCGTCGGGAGCGCTGCGATAAATGCTTTCGTGTCGGTACTTTATTGCCGTTGCTAACTGAAACCGAGCACCTGCCCACAGTCTAGAATGTTCCTATTATTCAATGATTCATGCCCTGTTTAACATTCTCTTAACTATATTTATCAAGGCAATCAATGTAGGTACTAACACCATAACAATTGCTTTTATTAAAACCATTTTTTAAAACGAAATATGTATAAATAAAAAACAGTAATAGCAAAACCTAAGGAACATTTCGCGAAAATTGTAAGCAATTTTGCGCTAAATGTAAATGAGGTTGAAATACAAGAATCAGTAGGCACACTAAAGTTAGGCCGTTTTTTAAATAAATATTTCTCAGGTAATGTAATTGGTTTCTAAAAGGAATTTCGCTTAGAATACAAAACAGTCTCGCAATAGTTATAACATTTTACAGTAAGTGTTGCATGAATGGAATTATTTCACAAGTTTCGTTTCAATACAAAAATTAAAAGAGTTAACATCTGCGTCGAACGTAATTGAGAGAGGAGGAACGATTCTACATATTGTGTCGTCGTTTTTTTCCACTCTTATTTTCATTTCCTCGAAGAAGTTCCGATCAAGCTTCGGATTGGCTCACATCCTACGGCGGCTCAATTGCTCTACACACGTATTTAATTTGTTCTGTGTTGATTTATTCCACTTCGATTACTTCATTTCTCTTTGATCCAGACGGTCGGCAAACGATTTCTGCCTTTTTTCGCAACGTGAATTTTCGATTGCCGACATATTAAACGAGCCCTAAAATTTTCTTTGAGCAAAGTTTGCGATAAAATATTTGACCTTGCAGGAAATCTTTTAGATTAGATTAAAATTTATTTACAAGCGAAATGGACTTGGTATTTCCAAGTCATGGAATATAAAAGATTCGTGTAAGCAAATGTGAATATTTTTAAGAATATTCAGCACTAACATATTATTTGGGGTATTAGAGTTGCGTTTAGATTAAGGTTCGTCTTTAATACATAAATACATAATTTCAGCCCTGTATGCCCGAAGAGATAGACAGAAGTACATTTGTATCAGTCCCACGTTGTAGGGGGCGAGCCTAATGCCGATTTTCCGTAACAATTCTAGACTTAGTGCTGCTATTGAGAATTTAATTTAATCCGAGTTCTGATTTGTGATGCGTAATTGGAGGAACTTGTATAATAATATATAGGGCTGTATGTACGAGTATTTAGTTAGATACAGTAGACAGTATGAGTCAGTAATACAGCTTGGCCTGCCCTGGAGGTCCGTAAAGTACCAGTACGATACTGCAAAAAAAGTACTCAGAACCCTGACATCCTGTAGCACTCAGCTTGTTTTCTTGTCAAATAGTAACACTCGGAAGGGCTTGCAAATCGTGAAATTTCCGCGGTAATAGGAAAATGAAGGGACGAGTGTTAAATTCAAATTGCTTAATGGTTCGGAAGCAGGCATTTCATTTTCCATTCGAATTGTTGCGTAATTTACTACTGCGTGCGTAAACGACGCGGGACCTCTCCTTTTGTTTGCTTAAACCTAAAAAAAATATTCCAAATTTATGTGTGAATATTCAAATGAATGGAAATTCCAACCTCTGACATTACATTTATAGGATCGAGAAAAAATGGTGTAATTTTTCCATGCGTTTTTTTTACTAACAATACATATATCAGATATTGTATGTTCCAAACTCGAATATTCATTCCAAGGCAAACGCACCTAATTGTTTGTTAAAGGTCGAGACCAAAATATTAGAGCCTTTGAATCCTGTACCGAAAAAGCTTTTTGTTTTTAACAAAACAGATTGGCTCTTATGCTCGGATAAACTCTAAAACCGTATAGTATAACATTTATATTTTCTGTATATAGTCAGTTTTCGGGAAATTCGGCCCGTCCTTTCGCAGCACACAAAAGAAACATCCTCTACAACAATAACATTACATTTCCATTCGAACATCTCAATCATACAAAATTATAGGGCGGTTGATAAACAAACTATTTCAATTAGGCGGATAGCCTGGCGCGACAAAAGTACGGACAGCACAAAAAGCTTTCAAATATTCATAGAGCGCGGTAATTCACGGTATCGATTCCCCTTGCTTGTGCCACGGCATTAGGGCTGCCTCATTTGACCGATTACCGACATGCGTCCTTTATCTACATTCTCTTTCCAGCTTATACAGCGTAATAAGAAAGAAAAAGAAATAGTTCCGAACATTTCCAGGAATCGCATTGGAAATGGTTGTTGAGTTTATATTTTTCTTTTTAAATGGTCCGTTACAGAGTAAAAATCGCCAGCAACTTTCTCAGTGTAGTTTTAGTAACATTTTTATTTCAGCTTAAAGGAAAAAAATACACAATAACCCAGTAACACTGTGGTCAAAATTGACCAAAGATTTCCGAGCATTGCGGTCGCATTGTCCTCAACTAAAGACCAGATTTACTTGAATGATCGTAAATTAGTCTGATATAGATAAAATATGTGAATTAGTACACATAATTGAGGTGACTGGAGAGGATGTTTGTTATGATATCTCCTCAACTGATTTGCATCGCATTGCACTTAGTATTACGTGCCAGCATTTACTTGATGTAGATTGATGCTATATCAATGTAAGTAATCAAGTTTAGATACACTCAGACTGGAATAATTTCGTGAGACGGTTTTTTTGGGATCAGAATTTTTATGTATGTGACTGTTAGTTATGTTTTCTTTTCTGTGTTGTGATCTGAAAGAAGTGAAGTAAGCAATGTCTCGTTTTGACACTAGCCCGTGTTTATCCGGTGACATATTGTCTAGATATGTCAAAAAGTTAAATGCCTATCGCCTTGGCATTACAATAAAATTCTTGTCTCAGCCACGTAAATACAAAAAAATCTTTCCATACTAATATAACTCTATCCGTTTTTCCGGCTGTTACGCTACCACGCCCAAACCGATGGCCCGATTTCAATGTGTTTTGGTGTGTAGATAAACCATCAGGACATGAGATAGAATAAGTCATTTTTGTCCAGTGAAAATGCATTGTCTCCTAGAAATGACCACGAAAATTAAAATTGCACCCGGGCTTTGTATCAAAGTTTTAAATATATTTTAGTAAAATGCTCCTAAAACGTCGAGCTACCTTTCTAAATTAAAAATTCAGTTCCGATGTTTTTCCCCAACCCTGGCACATAAACACGCCCCACCGAAAGATGGTATCGGACACTGCACCCGTATTATTCTGGACGGTAGTGAAAATACAAACACCTATCTATAAACTTAGATACTATTGTACAAGTTAAATTAACTTTATACACTTAAAAAGTTGTTTGTATTTTAAGAATTATTTGTATACTATTTTGTTTTGAATAATTACTTCCCTTTAATAGTATCGAAAATTACGATAGAAAACAACAAGAACTCGTACTGAATTGAACAAACTCAACATACCGATATTTAGTCAGTTTATATTCCTTTACGGATAAATTTAAAAGGATCATCAATCATCATTCAAATTTGGAAGCTTCCATTCCCTCATTAAGTATTCATTGACGCAGTGAATCTAGTTTTTACTTTATTATAAACTATTCCGCGAACACAGAGTAAATGAAAAACTTAAACTCTTGCATTTTGCTGAAAATTCGTTGGCCTGCCCGAGAGCTTGTTGGCTCATTAACTGTAAGCCTTTAGAGCATTTAGTTGCAAAAAATAGAAACACTGACTTTGCTCAAAACGGGGTAAAAAATTAAGCGATGGAGGGTAAAGCATTTAATTTTTTGGCGCTTAGAAGTAGGTCATACAGTTTTCTAAATTGGCCTACTTGAATATACCGCGATTAGTTTAAAATCAAAAACTTTTCACCATGATTGCTTAACTGATGGTAATATAATTATGCAGTGATACATGTTTATTACGTTAAAAATATCATTACATATAATTTTAAAACTAAACTAAACATGGACTTGTATACCATGTTAAGGTTCCTTAATGTACTTCCTTAATACTCGCCAAAAGTACATAATTATTTATCCTAAATTGTGTTACGAATATGAGTTATAAGTATATATTTTGTTTCCATTTCCTTTTCGTTTTAATTCATATTGGACTCGCTGATATCCTTTGATGTTTCTCTGTTTGTTGATCGCTTTAAAATTTGACCACATTGGATATATAGTAGTATAATACCTATAATTACTTCACCGTACTGCATTACTCACAATAATACCCTATGAAATAGAAACAGCTTCCAGATATAATCCTGGGATATAATATACATAATTTCCGACACTTACATGGACAATAGCGTGATAGTATGTAACACAGAACACATAATCTGGCCGTATATCAACCAGTAATAGTTCAGGACAACGCAATTGACTCACACCAATCCGATAAGGCCATTACGTTATAGTGATTTACGTGTTTATAATAATATCTGGCACGCGGACGTTGATTGCTTCTTATTATCATAATCTGGAGTTAATTGCGCCCTGACCTACATTGAGAGTATTGATGCGATTATAATAATGTCCCTTTGAGCCGTAAGCAGGCCGTGTTGAAGGGTTAACGGCCTTAAGCCGGGATAAGTCTTTATTAAAATTGTTAAGTGGATATACCTCTTGTTGATGGAGATATAAACGTAGAACACATCACTATGCTGACCACAAATAGGTTAATATTATGTTTATGCTATGTAAATTTTCAAATAAGATTCCCAGGCATGTGAATTTGAATTAGCCATACGAGTAGTTATCTAAAAATCGAAGCACCCATAAGTTTCGCTAATTGAACGAAATCTTATTTAATCTGTGTAAATTAAACAAAAAACAACATTGGTCAATGTTGCAAAAGTAATCTCTTCAAAAGGCTGTAAATAACTTAAATTTAGACATCAAAGAAAGCAATTATAATAATAAAACTGGACACTCATCTGTTCAACTAGCATCTCGCATGTGGTCAGCGGGTACAATGGACGATATACCCTCGCGATACACGAGGGAAGGGTTGTATACAGAATGGGGTATGCGCAGGACGATAAGGTACACATAACTTAAATACTTCTTGCTATAGTATAAGCATGTATATTACTACAGTAGTAAAAATTGAGATGTTACTTAGTTATGATTTCTCTTAGTAATGAGATTTAAAAGTCATTGGGATACTTTCGATATTTTAACCACGCGGACGAGTTAGTCTTGGTGTATATAAAAATGGTTAAGGTACCGAAACAGCGTAGGACGTACTGAAAAAAATGAAGATGCCATAAAGTACACAAAGTGTCTCAGTACAAAAACTCTAATGCAAGGCATGCTGCCCAGGGTAGAAGACGTTACGACCGTAAACAACAGGGTTACGGTGGTCAGTCCAAGTCCATCTTCAAGAAGAAGGCGAAAACTACAAAGAAAAGGTCTGCGTCTGGAATGCGCTGACTGCAAAGTGAGGTCCCAAGTCGCACTCAAGAGGTGCAAGCACTTCGAGCTGGGTGGAGACAAGAAGAGGAAGGGACAGATGATCCAGTTCTTGGCTGGCTAATAATAAAAATATGAGTTCAACGCTCAAGCACCTGACCTCTGTCTTTAAAAAGTTATGTGTGTATTTTTTTCCGGATATTGTTTAAAAATTATTTTAAAATTTAATTCCACATAAGTCAGATTTACCATTTTTAAATGCTTTCGTCTACGAAGTGGTAAGTGGCGTGCGTTCCAAATGAAACATCAACTAAAAATACAATTCATAATTTTCGATTATATTACCAAAATTAATAACTGAGCATATTTTCCTGTGTCTAATTTTGTATTTTTCCAACTTTGACATTATGTACAATTCGAGACTGTATTGTGTTGTTTTTTAACAAATTATTTTCTCATTAACTAGCTCACTGCTACACAAAGCGCTCCGTGGTGAAACTTGTTCCACACTGCCAGTGTTACTTGTTCAGTACCCGTTATGTTCTGTTACAGTTGACAGATAGATACCACGTTCGCAACTCATGAACATGAGGTAGCTAACTATTACTGATACCTTATAAACACGATTATTTTACTCGAAGAAGTAGGGCTTCAATATAATAGAATACCAAGCGTTGAGTATGATTTTGCCTGAAGACTTTCCTAATGGAAAGACCCAATAAAATTTTGCCCGACTAGGGAATTGAATCCGAGATCTATACTTCGCAGCGCACATTTTATGGACATATAATGGTATATTATTAAAATAATCGTAGAGATTGCTGAATGTTGAAGTTGTAATACCCGTGACAAAAAGCAAATCAAAAACCTTAAGCGTTAACTCAATCGAACTCATAATTGTACTCGTTCATTTCAACGCAAACTTTTCGCAATCAATTGCATTGTTTGCATGCGTGTTATTATCTCATTACGTTTGTAATGCGACTGATAGAGCGGCGTTGACAGTCGCTGCCGTTTAGCAACAACTGGCGAGTTCCCATGTCGCGCGTCATTACGGACTGAGTTATGACTTGATGCACACTCCATTTACTGTTTGCGCAAATGTTTAAAGCGTTCAGTCGATAATTGATTTTGTAATTATGATTGTATTGTTTTCTGAGGTGAAAGAAATTTAGAACATATTTACAAAGACTAAGATTTTGAGTTATAGAAAGATAAATTTTGAGATGACTTTTGAATTTTAAGAACACCTATGTATACCCGAATCAAATTCACATGGGTTATGAAATTATATTGTGCAGCTACAAAAAATATTGAGGCACGGATGTTGCTGATTTAACTCTTACAAATGTATTATAATCTAAAATCAGCAAGTTAGGCTACCACCAATCTCAAACGGGAGCACTACAGCTTCAAGTTTTGCTTAGAGTGAAACGTAGTAGACAGACGAGTCGGCTCAATCGTATTGAAGTCCCATCGGACTGTGTCGAGGCACTGATAGATATTACATACAATGTGACTACAGTGTTTTTTTAGTTAACATTCTGAGAACGTCATTCATTTTTTTGAGCATTCATCGCTTGGAATGTCTGCCAGAGAACTCAAGTCGAAACTTTTGAATTAATGTGCAAAGATAATAAAGTAACGATAATAAACCAACATTTCATTAAATAAACAGGGAATGAACGTAAAATTACATAGGCGACACGTCATCACAAAGTTCCACACGTCACATGTATTTTCGCGTAATATAATGAGCAGGTACATTTTCATATTCCATTATAATTATGCAAATGACAGTGGCGCCCCTGTCCGGGTATGCAAATCCATCTCGACGCAGGTGTGTGCTGTTTATCCTATTGATTTAATAACTGGGCTCATCGCGAATCGAATGAACGCTATTGTATGTGGAATATCAATGTTCTGTTACAACGCATTAGCAGAATAGGCACCAAATAGAACAGGCACGGAGTCAGAATAACTCTTTTTATTCCTTCGACTTTGTGTTCCAAAAGGTTTAGGTTTTTAAAATTGTTCGTGACTGACTTCGTAAAAAAATATATCATAATATTAAAATAGTTTTAACAATTGATATATGATTAAGATAAAATATCAAAACGTTAAACGTTTTGATTTGGAATATGTTACAGAAAAAATATAATAACTTGCCTCCAAAAGATATTATTATGTCTACATTAACATAAAAAACCATAGCCATTATTTCGAATCTACTTTTATACTTTTTTGAACGTAGGTACGAGTACCTACGCTGTACGCAAAGACAAAATCAATTTTCCTGAAAAGGAGTTACGATCAATATTAGATTGCAACAAAGTGTTAATTTCAAAATAGGAATGTATCTATTAGTGAAGTTTATTGTAATAATTTTAGATATTTTTAAAAAGAACAGGTATATTGTGCTGCTGCGCATCTAGGTTGCAAACGTAAACAATAAAATAGTTTGTTTACTCTTTACGACAGGCCATAAGGCGGGCTCTAACCCTTAAAGGTTTTTAAAGAATTGACAAAAGTGTTTTGATTGAATTCGAAAATTCTGATGTTTGCAAATCAAATATACGGCGGATATCTTTACTAGAACAACATAGTAAGAGACGAGATAAAACTTTCCGAAGGCATTGTGTGATTTCCTAACGCCCTAGTTCCGCTCTGTGTTCACTATTCGCCACATCAAAACTGATAAGGGAAGGGTGACGTGCACGAGTGCGTCCAGGTACTTGGGGCGAGGGGGAGAATACGGCGGGGCGGGGAGGGGGGTACGCCAGAGGGACGAAGGCTCACTGTTCAGGAATACCAACGTGATTAATGGATTCCGCGCAGTACTATAATGATAATGACCCACGCTGCCACCGCATCATCGGAATCAATGCTGAGTGCACTGCTTGGTTAGTTTTTGCATAGTTGGCGAGCTATTCGTGCGTGAGCGTTGATGAGGGTGCGTAATTCTGAATCGGTTTAGGGGAACACTGGCTATTCCATTTGTTTTTGTCAATCCATCCGTGATAACAAGTCAATGCGGTTTAAATTTTGTGTGTTAATTTATACTTAATTTGGTGGTCTTGATTGAGCTGAAACGGTTTACGGTTTTTCATATATATTTTGTACGATTTATATTGAGAGCTTTCGTGGCGCAACTTTCGAAATCGTGATTGTGTGATCCAATATACAAAAATTTATTTCGAGGTTAGATGTTCATGGGATTGAATATCTTTTTCGAATCCCCAAAAAGATTTTCGAATATTTCCAAAATAATTACCCAATCTACGCCTAAAATAGTTAAGAGAGCTTCTCCTATTAGTTAAATGCAAAAAGATTATTCGATTTTTTTTGTGTGTATATCGAGACAGCCTTTGATACATCTGAAATTTTGCGATTGGTGTGCACTGTGTATCAACAATATACTCGCCAAATAAATTTATGATGTCAGTGTCTCCTCGCAAAGGATTGAAGTACTTAGTTGTCTGTCTGTCGTCTTTATTCCGTTATGCATTTATGATAGATCGACCCATGCTTAGCTAATTTATACTATGATATGAATTGACCAATGCCGCTGAAACTAATCTATACTAATAATATTATAAAGCTGAAGAGTTTGTTTGTTTGTTTGTTTGAACGCTAGGATCTCAGGAACTACTGGTCCGATTTGAAAAATTCTTTCACTGTTAGATAGCACATTTATCGAGGGAGGTTATAGGCTATATATCATCACGCTACGACTAATAGGAGCGGAGCAGCAATAAAGAATGTTTCAAAATCGGGGACCTTTTTCCTTTTTGTGAGCTTCCGCTGCGTACGCTGCAGAAACGGTTAAAGCTACGCTAAAATAATGTATGACAGAATTGTTCCCCTTTAAAAAATCTAAAAAAAAGTCCGCGACAGCATATGTCTATCTTTTAAGGTTGGCTCACTATAACGTTTTTTATTCTAACCAAATTTATTTTAAATAAAGCATTATTTGTGAAGGTGTTTTTACAAACATGATATTAATCCTTATCCAAATAAATACGTTATTCATTACAAGTATTTAATACAAAATAAATTTGTCCTATACATCATTTGATTTCAATGAGTATCTTAGAAGATATCGCAGTTTCAAAATAATGATCAAGCGCGCAATAATGATACTCAAGGCGTCGACCGGCGCGTTACGGTTTCACGTTGAAACAATTTGACCGATTGTATGATTTTTGTATATTTAAGTAAATGGGGCTCTGCGGAGTAAAATACTACAACTTATTTTCTTTTTGAACCCAACCCTGTAGTCCACGCAAACGGAGTTGCGGGCAAAAGCTAGTATTTCATAAAATAAAGTCTATCTTCAATACAAGTGTAAGAAAAAACTCCTTGATGTCCATCGTCGTCGAATAAATATACCTCAGATAGACGAACACCTGTGTAAATGTGTGGCTTGTCCATTTATCTCATTCTATTGTGGGCTATATTACACATTGAGCTTTACTGAATGTGCCTCGCAACCCTGTCTCTAGCAACGTGTAGATAAAGCAAACATAAAAGGCAAGCATCATTAAAAAACGCTGAACAAGACTATTGTGTGACAAAGGGTTTATTGCAACAGGCGCTATATCGCGCAATCCCATAAATGATATGAGCCTAATCGCGTGTTGCCAAACGGCACTGCCTGCTTTCAAAAGGGTTTCCACATCGTTCCGTTCTATTATCGGTATCCGTGTGAATGCACCCGTGTTGGGAATAAAAAAGAATACTCAAAATCAATATGCGTTGTATTTTCAAATGAACATTCCATACGTGAGTAAATTTTGCGGTTGATAGAACTTTGTCCGTCCAAATGTATCTAACTGTTCGTCTAAAAATAACATGACGTGATCCATCTGCGCTTGGTATTCATATACAGAATTTAGGCCAAAGTGTCGAGTATTTATGTTTCAAATTAGAAATATGTACATAGACAAAATTGAACTTGGAAAAAAGAAATTCCATTAAATACGTTTCGCTTATTATCAAATCAGAGCTTAGATGGGATGTGTCCTACAATTTTGTAACTTCAAAAGCACTGCTAAAACAATTTTTATTTCTAATGTACATTGAGGCAGGTAGTATGTAAATTGTATTAGCCTTTTTGCAAATGAGCCCATCACTGTTGAACTTGATGGAATTATATTTGTAAATGAACATTCACAAAAAGCCGTCGGCACAACAGACCAGACAGCGTTTTATACTGCATAAGTCGAGCGAAGGTGGGATAAGCCGCTAGTAAATCATCGGACAATGAATACTAGGTGTGCGCGTCGACACGATAGCGGTTAAATATGGCTCGGCCGCTCATATTGTGTGTACTTAAAGCGGTACATTACGGTATTGAGAACCAAATCTGTGAGTGGGACTTCAACTCCGATAAAATAATTTGTTCTTTCCGAATAAAGGAGGGAAGAAACACACGCTCATATTTTTATTCTATTTCATTATATAAATGCTACAGTTTATTGGCTTTCGACTCTGTTATTATGAATTCGTTATATGAATGAAAAAAAATCGAATATTTTTGATAAATATAATTTATCAGGTCTTTGACTTAATTTTGGTTTTAGTTTTAATTAGCATCGAATTTGCATCAAATTATTATAGGATCCTTATCGGTGTTATTGCTTTACCTAATATCGACTTAAATATGTACAATGTACTCGTAACTGAACTTTAACTTATTAATGAAGTAGCCATGTCCAAGTTACATTTGCTTCAAATTATCACAACAACCATGGCTGAATTCGTGTATCCTCTGCCCCGCCGGCTTCAATATCGGCTATTAACAGAATATAAATGTCCCGTTGATAAATCGGTGCGTCGTTCGCGTTAACTGCTAAATAGCGTGACAATAATGACATGTTCGGCGCAGCGGCAATGCATTCATAAGTTCAGTGTTTGAGACCATCGCTGTGCACGTTACAAATTCTTCTTCATCTATTATTTATTAATAACGAGCATTGTAGTAATGTGTTTGTTTGTGCACCCACATTTCCCCAAGTATATAGTGATCCCCAGTAATAAGGGACAAACCTATTGCAGATTTTTTTTGGCCTTTTTCGTGACTCCATATTGCAACTGAGAAGTTCCAAATGAATAAAATTATAAAAAAATAACACCTTTTACCGCATGTGTATCGAACTTGCGCCCGCATGGTAAATGCTGGTGCCGCAAGACCAAGAGAGAGTGTATCATTTAAAATGTACTTTTTTTTAAATATTTTTTATTATTTAATTTCAAGTACACGCAACAAAGTTGTTTAATTTAAGTGAAACGAGTAGATCTAAAACAAAATAGTTCCATAAGGACCCCTAAATGTAACGTTCGTAATATTTTTTTACAGTTATCGAAGAATGTTTCTTGAGGAATAAATGTTCCATTCCCTTCACCTATAATTTGAATCCCGGATAGATGTTATGTTACCTGTCATTTCTCGGAAGTCAAAATCAAGGTAGCGATTCTCACAAGGGGCTTAGATCTAGTCAATTATCCCAGAGTTACTTGTAAAATTGAGTTAATCAGAACGTACAATTGGAACAACTACAACAGTGTATTTGAAACGATGTTGTGTTACTGAACCGCTAATTAGTTCTACCGATTTCTAGGATGTTCTGTGTTGTTGTTATTGAATCTGACATGCATATGTTTACGTTTGCATGTTACATGATTAATTATCAATTGATTATTTACGGTGTTAAAATTTGATACTAGTTTTGAAAACTGTTTAACTGTTCTGTTATCGTCTTTAAATTAGACAAAAGAAAAGAAAAATGGTTGAACATAAACTAAAAAAATGCCTTAATGCATATTAAATTCGTAGATTGTTATTTTTGGAGTCCAAGTGACTACGAAGCATAAATATTATTTATCCGTAAGTATGAAATACTTTTGTCGTCAGTACACCCAATTTACATAATCATGTATTGTCCTCCTCCCCCATTGTTATTTATTTGTTTTTGTTTTAATAAAATCCCAAAAATGGGTAGTTCTCATAACATTACTGCGGCGTCTGTTCTTATGGGTTGTTTACATGCAACCGCACCGTTCGTAACACTAGTTTATATGAACCCGTGGCTTAAAATATTATTATGTGATTACACTTGCCGAAAAACCATAAAATTATATAGAACGTAGTAAAAGAACGTTTGCACTTTATAAATATGACCGTTACGTGGTTTAATACCCATAAGCTGTATTTTATTCCGCGGTTGAAAATACGAAGTGTCTTTAAAATTTTGTTCATTTTATATGAAGGTGGCCTTTCCTATGTCGACTGCCAAAAAGTGTGTCAAATGTTAGTGAATAAGAAATTTTGTAGCTAGTTAGCGGATCTTTTGCTTTAAACCATTGTTTGTAATTTTGATAGTAATAGCTCTTATGCAACTTAAGGTAAACCAAAACATTCTGGTGTATTTTGAAAATAACGGTGGAAAAGTGACAAAATAACATAAATGTTAAAACATTCAACATTACATAGAATACATACAAACAATATGAAAATTACGGTAACACACATACTTTGAAGGAAAATGTTGTCATAGCTTCATCATCATCATCATCATCAGCCAATATTGGTCTACTGCATACGCCTACCCCAATGACTTCCTTCGGGAACGGTCGGAAGCCTCCATAGCTTACCATTATTAATATTAAAATGAATAATATTTATATGCCAACTAAGTTGAAGAGGGGTAGTGTTCCGTGCCGAGTTACTATTAATGCATTGAAATGTTCACTTTCATTACATTGATGCATTCACGATATATTGTTTCCCTTTCTATACAATTTTAAACCAAGTTAGAAATGCAAGGCCTGCTTTTTCTGCAAAAAACGATGAATATTGATCATCAATAGCTAGATATCGTGAAGCTAGGGTTTTAAAATTATTTTGTTTTAAAAAGATATTTGTGTGTTTTGTAATTTATAAATACATAATTGCTTCAGAATTTTTAGAATGAAATAGTGGTCAAGCAAACTGTTCGTTCAAATTTGATATCCTGATCTACTTATAATATCAAGTAAGTACATTATTGATATCGTGTGTAGTCTTCAGGAACTGTATTTATAAATATGTAAGTAAAGTCCGATTATACTTCTAAGTTTGATGTCAATATTTGTTAAGATTTCAATCATATATTTATTTTGTACTAGACACAAGCAGATATGAGAGTCTACAAGGGACTTTTCCAAAAAAACAAACCTGACGAGGAGCAAATAACTATGGATATTTCAATCATCTTTCTCTGCTTTCAACATAAAATATGTAATAAATTCATTGATCTGTGAATCTGATGTTCTAATATGAAATATCGTGGGAACGTCGACAAAAAATAATTTCTGGTTGCTCGCACCTTCAACGTTAAACACTTTAGTATTGAGCACGCTCGACTTGGTGTTGCTAATCTCATTAGTGAATGTAGACACAGATGCTGCCGTGTAATCCTGTCGTACTCAACGGATTTGCATAAAGAGTTCATGATTTGTTTCAGGTTTTACCCTTCTACCTTTTTCACTTTATCCCTGTGTAATTGCCGGGATGTGGCGAATTTTTATCATTGTTTTATCTGTTACACGTTTTATTTCTATGTCCCCTTTTTAAAGGGTGGTTGATTTTTAATTAAAGCGCGTAATAGGCTTTAATGTTTCTAGTTTTTGCTTTCAATGATGATTAATATTTTTTGCTCTTGCATCCCTCATATCCAGAGAACTTTGTTTAATTTTTTTTAACAAATATTATGATGAAATAAAAAATATTTTAAGTTATTATGTATTTTATCTTATTTTTGAAACGCAAAGAATATCTGTGCCATTAGACTGAAGTGGGTGAGTACATCTATCTGCAAAGTGATGTCATTGCTGGTAATTACAGGCCACAAATTCCTACCAACTTCTAGTAAACAAACCGGACTCACCTTAACTAGGTATCTCAACCTGTAATTAGCGATTCGGGCACAAATTTAATTAATTAAACCATCGCCAATATCTAATAGCGGAGGGTAGGGCAAATAAAGGCAACCAGAACTCCCAGGCACATTGGTGTACCAAAGCGGTGGGCAGTGTATGTAGTGCACACAATACACCACGATATCGATAAATTAAATTGGACCGACCGCAGAGCCCATACTGTATGTTAATTGGTAAATAACTGAATATGGACGCAGCATGATGCGCAGAGGACCTAAGTCTCGTCTAATAGATTTGGAAATGCGTCGAGATCCGACGATGTGCGTTAGCTTGATTGCTTGAATGTTTCGAGTCCTTGCGTTATAGGGATTGATTGTGGTTGTTATACTATAACTATAAAATATAAAATAAAATTTATAATATAAAATTTAAAATTTAATAACGTCCTTATCAAAAGTAAACAATCGGTTTGTTACCTAGGGCTTGTTCTAGAACGAAATTTCTCTTTTATTGAACATATAAAAAGCGTCGGTGAAAAATCTAAAAACAACTTTTATGCCTTGACGAGGATATCAAAGTCAACCTGGGGTCTGTCGTTTAATACCTTAAAAGTAATTTATGGAGCTACATATTTGGGTTGTATTTGTTACGCTTCTCCTGTGTGGGCCGATAGGGCAACTGTCGGCGCAGTCAGAAGGAAATTGCTCCAGAGTCAGCGTTTGGCGTTGATATTTTTGTGCAAGGCGTACAGAACCGTTAGTACCGAGGCTTTACCTGTTCTTGCGGGTGTGCTTCCAGTCGACCTGGAAGTACAGCGTCGCGCCGCGTTATATTTTACCAACAAGCAAAGTATTGATAGGGATTTCCTTCCATCGCGCGACTTTTCAAAAATAACTCGATTATTTAAACCATACGCCGAGATTTACTCGGAATTAATAGAAGAATGGCAAAACCGATGGAAGCTGTCTGTAAAGGGACGTCATCTCTATCAATATTTTCCGTCGGTTAGCGATCGCTTGGCAAAAACCTGGCTTGAGATTGATCATTACGTGTCGCAATTTCTAACGGGTCACGGCAATTTTCGTAGCAAATTATTCTCATTTAAGTTGGTTGATTCTCCTATGTGCCAATGCTCAACACATGATTGCGAATATGAACAGTCCGCACATCATATCCTTTGGGAGTGCAATCTTTGGTCGGATGAGCGTAATGCTCAATAGTATGCATGTAACGTCTGGTGTTGTTTATTATACAGACCTCGTTGATTCTAGGAGGAATTTCCGTGCCTTTTAAGCGATTTTGCCATGCCTATTATTGGAAGTCTGTATAACAGTTCGCACGTTAGGTCCAATTTAAGCAATAGTTATTTATCCGTGGTGCGCTAGTTAATTGCGTCAAATTTTTGGTAATTGTAATTGTCTTTCTTTATGTGAGGTTAAACCTCATAGCTCAATATTTTGTCACCCGCTTTGCTGTGGAGGGAAGTGGACAACTCTTTGTTTTTCCAACTCCTCCTTTACATTGTTTTTCTGATTAACTTCGTTGCGGGATTATGACAATTTAGGTCCCCTTAGATTCGCTGAGCTTCATTGCTCGGCGCCAATACTGTGCGTGCCGCTGTTGATCCTGGAATACAGGAGTTGCAGTGGCGGGTGTGTGGTGGGATAGGGACAAAATACTATAACTATGGCAGTTATTCAATTATACATGTTGTATATATCAGCGAATTTGATTTTATCATTAATTTAATTCAAGGAACTGAAATAACACTTATAATGAATATGTGTAATTGAATGGTATAAGTACATATTTGTTTTATCCTTAAAGTTTATAAAACTATATAATAGGATCATTTGAACAATCCTCGCTACTTTTATCAGTGATGAGATTAGAAAACATACCATATCTTGTATGGTACGAGCATGAACTCTTAGAGTATGTTTATCCACTAGTAAATCCAGATTGTGCAAACACAATACTACTTTAATAAACCATACAACAATAGCATACGAGCACTTGTTAGCGTTCAAATAAAGAAAAGAGCAAACCCCTTAAGTAAATCAACGTACACGGGCACGAGGCACGGGCAAACATCGCGAGTTGAGAATCGATTGCACGGACGCGACGGGACAACCCTTATCTCGGCGGTGCGCACGTGTGAACCCAGTTCAATTTTAATTTCATGCTCAAACAATGACGCTATCGAGCCGGCTATTATTTTGTATAGTCGCCAAGGGTTCAGTTCATCTAAATCCGCCAGATAAGCCGTGAGCTCTTTGTCGCCGGCTGTCCTGATAGCTAATTTGGGAGCGTGCTCTGTACCTTCGGGACGTTCTGTCTATTACACAAACACATTTATTTGTCATTAGAATATCGAATTTATTCAAGCTGAGTCATTTTATGTAATCTCTCATTAAGTTTATCAGCTCTCACATATTAAATTAAACGACACGGCGCCGCGTTGTTTGTGAAACAACTTCAATAATTTTCGGTTCAAATGAGATTCCTTCAATTTGCATTCAAATCACAAATATAATCGAGGAGTCATGAATATCGCGATTGAATATTTTTTGTTGATTTATCTGATATCTTTCACAAATGGATTACTACATTTCATTCTCTAAGCGTTGGATTTGTTTCGCAATAGTCTATATTCATGCATTGCGGTTCAATTTGGATTGCGTTGATGTTAATGTGATTTCATGTATCGCTATTAGTGTCGAAATGTTTACTAAAACAACATTCTCGTTTTATAGGTGCAGATAAGCATGCCTCGCAATTCAAATCACTGAACGTGCTTCCCCATCGGCGATGATTTACCAAATTCCCAACTGAATCGCCTCATCGCTAAACCCCCTGTGTCTGTGTTTATCAAAACACTTAACGATTTAATATGTTCGCTGAACTCTGCCCTCACCCTTCGTGCACTAACGACGCATGTGCCAATGTTCACGTAGATTATGATTATTATCTGTATTTTGATGAGGTCGAAGATGAAACTCGCATACATGTACGAGACATGTCATTGTCAAAAAATCTAGACAAGGCTCCCGCTTTTGTTTTAAAGAACTGGCGGCAACAGTCGTTTTTAGACTAATATCGATCGGCCTATTCATTGTTTTATATCAACAGTCTAGACAAGTGAGGGTAATTTAGTGTTGCCAGGTGCAGAGTGAAGGTTTTGATACTCGCTGCAGTACATTATTATAGCTCTATTAATAGATCAGAAGAAGTTGTAACTTGGTATACGGAATTAAATATATCAACAATTAAAAGGGCTACTGAAGGCTTAATGATATAATTGTATAACCATTTTAGGATGTCAAAGGATAACGAAGTTATCATATAAATTGGAATATAAAAAATATTTATAACCCTACAAATAGGGTTTGCAATCCCGCACCATTTTTTTTCCCGCGGGAAATTTGCGGGAAACTTGCCTTTCCCGCGGGATCCCGCGGGAATTCCCGCAAAAATTCAAAAATGTAAAAATATGCATATAGTAATTCTATATTACCTGTACATTAGTTATACTATATTTAAAAAAAAATAATAGAGACATTCATAAATTTATCTAATAGAAAAATTACTTTTTCATAGTTCTTATGAGGTAAGGTAGGAGGTTTGCAATCCCGTATTTCCCGTTCCTACATTCCTAAATAGTAGATAGTAACCTAAACAGCAAATAACCCTCGAGGTATAGGCGCGGTCGAGTATCTGGACGATTGCAGGTCCAAACCCCAAGCACACACGACTGACTTTTCCAAGTTACCTATGTGTGTATTCACAATTTAACGGTAAAAGAAAACATCGTGCGGAAACCTGCACAAAATCAAACTAAAACTAAACCAAACTATTTCGCAAACCATCGTGGTGGTTAAGACCTACACTCTCGATGGTAAAGGCTACCTGTGCCTAGGCGTGGAATGTTTATGGTCTGATGATGATGATGAACCTTACCTAAATAATTATTACTACCATTCAGTTAT
Organism: Cephonodes hylas; assembly: GCA_030295005.1. Classification (NCBI taxonomy): domain Eukaryota; kingdom Metazoa; phylum Arthropoda; class Insecta; order Lepidoptera; family Sphingidae; genus Cephonodes; species Cephonodes hylas. The sequence continues at coordinate 6,159,645 of AP025374.1, read as the reverse complement.
TTATATACTCACCCTATCGCCGTCGTTTTTTGTCTGGGGAAAACTACTACTAACAAGCAGGATATGTCGGATTTTTACGAACTAAAAACCTCATGGTTCTTGGTTACCACGTGCAAAGGACACCGGGATCTCAAGAAAGACACATATCGGTAATCCTTCTTGCGGTTTGCTTATATGGTCTTCACATATACATTTCTAAAAAACCATTCTCTTAAGTCTTAACTTGCTCGAAACCGATTAGAGGTTACAGCGCTAATTTGTCGGCCTCTTCGTCTTCGAGTGGGATCGGCTTTTTCACGATCCCTCTCTGCAGCCTCTTTCTTTGCCATGGCAACCTCGCAAAACCTATCGCCGTCTACTGCTGAACATAGGCCTTTTAAAAAAAAAGCGTCAACCATACTGGTCTTGAGGGACTCTTATCCATCCGTTACCCGGTTAATTGTTACCTATTGTTGAGTTATTTACTTTATCGATAATTTACTGCATCGATTTCTGCTAATTACATTGTGCAATCAATAAACGAATATACAAGAAGACAAAACTTTTAGTAGTCTTTTGTAAAGTGTCACTTTAATTGGAAACTCTTACTTTTTTCTAACAGAATAAACAAACCGCCGCACATTTCAATCTTTTATTTCGTTCGATCGATTGATCGATACTGTCCGATGCGCCCGCACTGTTGGGATGGAGCTAATAGGCCGTCAGTGGTAGCTGAATTACCTTGCCGAGTCATAAAATTTCCGCGCGGAATTCCCGCACAATTGCGGGAATTCCGCAGGACTTAAAAATATGCGGGATCCCGCGGGAATGCGGGAATGCGGAATGCGGGATTGCAAACCCTACCTACAAAGCTGTTCTCAAAAATAATATTTTTCAAAATTGGAACAAAAATAGAATGCAAGCGGATTTTATTTATGGATGCATAAAAATACGGCTATCAAATAATTTTTATATTAATGAACGATCGCTCTGGTAATGCTATTTCATGGTCCACAAACTTTAAGTGACCGTTAAAATCTCGTCTAATGCCGCTTACCGTTTCAAACAAAATTTCACCTCACTCAACTTTCGCAGCTGTGTATTAGTCGAGTATATTTACTACAACAGTGCACCTGGTTTTCTGATTTTTATCGATCGTGATTTTCAACATCTAGACAAGTTGTAATAGGGGAACTTCTAATAAGAAAACTTCTAATAGACTGTTTGAAAGTGCGATCTTCACAGCGATATCGGACTAATGAGCTTAAACGAACTGCTGTGAGATTATCGCATGACGTCTGGAAAGCATAAGTCAGAGTTTACGACGACACATAAAGTAGCCAATTAGTAGAACTCTCGTAGAAGTGGAAGAAACATTTGCTGCGGGTTAATGTCGTTGAATGTAATGAAGTTTTTCTTCTAATCTATACTTAATTGTATTCTTAAATATCTTGATACTTTAAGTGGAAATAATCCCGTACAGCATACCCGTATCTCAGTTGTGGGTTGTCTTCTATTATTATCATTATTGTTGGGTGTTGGGATAATATTTGTTCTCCCAGTATATTAATGACAGCTTAAACAATCAAAATCTGCCATATTATGTACTCTCTGTGGCCTAGAATTAGAGAATTTGTCCAATTGATGGTTTTGTGAAAATAAATAACAAATGAATTAAATCCAATTAACGTTGTATCGGGATAAATTGAACAGGGATTAAAAAGTCTTAAAAAAAATCGCTTTTATGGTGTCAATAGTATATGACATGATTTTATTCAGCGTGTAAGTATAATATGCATTTAGAACAGACTTAAAGTCTTGGAGTGTTTGTGCATTGGCATTTATGAGAACGCAGCAGGCACGAGCTATAAAAGCTGCATAAACTCGAAATGGACTTAAGAGTACATATGCAGTAAAATTTTAAATATCTGCTGCATATTTTTGCTATCACTTCAAGGGAAAATATCCTGAAAAGACTAGTTATAAATTCGACAGCTCTCTTTCGAGGCTCAGTAAGCATGTAAATTTCGTCGACCATTTTGATAATGTGGTAGATTAAGTCTTAAGAGTACAAAGGTCTTTCGCATAAAGACAATAAGTATTTTAGGTGGCATAGAAGATGGAAAGAAGTTTATTTATTTATTACTATAATTTTGCTATAGGTGGATCTGATCCGATGTCGATATAAATATCCGTTCCACATAAACAAACAAAAGCAATGCATCGTGCTGATATCTGTTCCGACAACTGATGGGAATCTTTGTTTACACTATATCAATTAAGTCTACGTTTTGTTTGCGTTCCGCGTTCCTGTATAAAGCAGCACTTTGAAAATTTTGTTTGCCCTCAACTCTTGCATAATGCGGTAATTACACCGCTTCGGTTTAATTGTTTATGTTACTGTTTTACAACAATGTTTGTATGTTTAAATACAACTAATGTAGGTGTTTGTTTGATTAAGTGATTATTATTTATTTTTAAGAATTCTTTGGAAGCAATATTTTACTACTACAAATTTAACTAATTTTCTTTTTAAGTAATTTGAGTCGTTTTAACTTAGTTTCTACGAAACTTAGTACATCAAAGACGTTATGAGATGGAGTGAGAAAGTTATTTGATTTATGTGTACTTGAATAATATACTGATATTTTGCTATATAAACATAGGACAAGCGTGTAAGAAATCAGTGTGCGAAATATATTTTGAACGAAATATAAATTAACAATAAACGTACTTTAACCAATATAATTTAGTATGTAAATTAATTCGTAGTCTAATTTTAATATCTACCGGAGAAACTAAAAAAATAACCGAGCTAAAGCCGATATAAAGCACGTATCCCCTCCGATAGAAGGCGTTAATTAAACTCAAACAAAGATTAGCCACCAATTGAGTGGGGATCGGCGCGCTTTGAACCTATCTTCTGTTTTAAATGTTATTTCACACGAGTATTGTTTTGTTAAAGCTGTGATATGTTTAGTAAAAAAGTAGACTGAGAAATTGATTTTCTTACTTCTCATTGCCATTGTGTAAGTGATTCACATAATATTGTGCTATATGTAAAAATTGGAAATAAAATCCACGTCTTATTTTGTTTTCAAGTCTTGTTTTAAGGTCGATTTAATGACTAGGACTGAAACATGCATAATTTTTTGGTCATGCGAAAAAGATAGTTGAAAGTCGAGTTATAGAAGATTTGAAACCTTTGTAGGTATGATCTTTTTTGAAAAATGCATATCTGCAGTATATTTAGCTTATGTGAATTCACAAGATGTAATTATAGAAGAGATACGAAAGATATTACGTCAGAATTTGACCATTAGGCAGGTACTTTAAACTCTTTATCAACACCACTGTAATTAGAATACATACTAAGCACGCATTATTGCAAAAAAATCAAAATCCATCTATAAAAAAATAAGCAAAACAGAATGTAAACTGAACAACGGCGTAAAAAGCCCTCGATTTGCTTACATATTCCACGGCGTGTTTGTTAGAGATACTGCACGCTAGTATCCCGCGCGACTCTATATCGTCCAGTTTTATATGAATCGAGGAGGATTGCGGCCGCTCTTTGTGGCGGACACGTTTTCAAACCAATAGTCTGTATCGATTTTTTTGGTACCACATGTGAAGTAGCAATTGGTCAGCAATTCGTTATGCCGCATGTGGAATATGCATTGAGCCTTTCAGTTTTTATTTATTCACATCCTTTATCCTATGAAGTATTGCAGTTGGTTCTGGGTCGAGTTTCGGCAATACACAGTCGTTATTTTTTATAGGACTCTCCCTCGTAATATTAGTTTCATTTTTTGTAAAAGTAAAAGGTGTGATGAAGTTAAAATTCCATACTTTTTATAAAAAGACTAAAACCCCGGAATAATGAATAAAACAAAATCTAATTGCACATGTAAATTAATTGCAGACAGACATGAACAATAGCTAATATTACTCGACACAAGTTAATCAACAACCGGAAGACTTCATTCACTGTTATCTCATTTTATTAGCTCCCTCTCGCTGAATTTATTACGTAGCGGTAACTCAAATAAGTGAATTCGCTTTTATGTAAAAAAAACTTAGAAAACTCTGGTCCACTGGAACCGAACAATGGGTCATCGAGAATGCGGGGCACGTTTCGTCGCCTTAAAAATGTGGCGCTTAAATCCATAAAGTACTCCCAAGTATTACTATTCCTTCTCAGTATTTCTTTTGACGAGTACATTATAATATTAGATTCCCCTCGAACACGCTTCCTTTAAAAATCTGTTAGTGTTATGGATACAGTGTATAACCACTCTACTGAGAATTGGTTAAAGTGGCTTAAGCAATGTACGTAACATATGGTTTGTACACTATTTTTTTTTGTTACGCACGCACTATGAATAGGTTTTAGGATTTTATTTATTCATATAATAATTAAACCCTTTGTAAAATTGTCATGGCGCATACTTTCATTGACTAATTAAAATTTTTTTTTATGTCAGAATAAAAATGATTTTCATTTCAAGGTATTTAAATTTTGAACTGTCAATTTTATACCTTATTTTAATTATTATGGCACATTACTTAATTTATTGAAAAAGTATCTGAATTAGACATAATCAACACGGCAACATTTAGTCATAATAGAATTATTTCGGTCGATAATAATGAAATGGGCAAGGTTGCACCGTGAATAATTCATCAATCAAAACAAACACACGATCTTGGTACACTAACAAAGGTACACAAGTGGCAATAGGGAGTGTAGACAGCATGCCAATTGCTGATCTGCATATTCGAATACCTAAGTGATGGTATTCGAAGTATTCCGCCATCGCGCCCTCCATCCGTCTATAGAAACTGAAACATCATAAAATCTGTGGAATGCACATAATGGCCGCTCGGACGGCCGCTACGCAAGCCGACGTGTCAATGTATTGAATTTCAGAGATGATTAATGGGATTACTTGAATTCCCGATTGGAATCCCATTATTCCGTTTGCATTTGTGTTCGAAAACTAAACAATGTTCGAAAGTGGAACAAATGAAGAACTGCCCAAACTGTAGCCATTATCAGTAGGGTATATGCGTACTATCTGGCTCACTATTTCGGGCCATATTTGAGTGAACCGACTCGCTCGCCTAAAAAAAAAAAAAAAAAAAAAAAAAAAAAAAAAAAAAAGTTTGGTGTCTAATTGGGGGTTTTAGGGGACGCCCGTTCGATCTGTGCTATCCGTTTTCTTGTATCTGCAACCGTTACGATTTTAGCTAATGTACTGCAACAGCCCCACTACCCCTAATTACCTCATTACGGTACTCATTACCTGCTCTTAATTACGGTCACCCATTGTGTTACGACTCGACACTAATCACCCTTAATCACCCTGTTCCTCATCAATAACAACACATTATTTCAATTGTTTATGCTTTATTCATCCAAAAATTGACTTAAACATTATATCCACTAACATGTCATTTTTTAAGGTATCCATATTGAATTGGTTGAAAAAGTCAGTGTTGGACATCCCATTAAACTTATAAAATATGTACAATATACAGTACTCTCCACAAACTGAAGTCCAATCATTTTGTATCCGGTTACTACAAAATTTCCATTGCTTTGAATTTCTATTCAAGAACATTTTGTGATAGCCAGTAGGACAACGACCATATGAATCGAAATATTCTCCAACACCGCGACTGTCTATATGTATAGCTATCCAGTGAGATCCTGGCTTTGTGTCCGGGTCCAAATTGCTTATAAGATACATAGGAACTTGTACATTCATTGGCAATCTGTTTGCAGCATATACATTGTACTGTAGACTTGGATGAATTTTTACTAAGCATTGTTGAATTTCATTAGTATTCATGGCTGCATTTAATTTTGATATGACTGAATAATTTGCTGGATCACAGCTAAGTGAAAAGATGAAGACATGGTACACATATATAAGAGGTAAAGAAGGTGTAAATAAAAGGTAAGGATAATGTTATAAGAAGCTTTATTTTAATCATAAACTTAGCACTAAGTAATACAATATTTACTATACTAGTCTTAGCTGCTATAATCAACAGTTACATTCCGATTTTTATCTATTTCGATAATGTTATCAAACTCGGCATATACCACACAGTTTATTGTTTGAGTAAGTGTGGATTCAAAACGAACTTCTAATCTTACGCTACCGTGCTTTATAAGATTCCAATGACTCGACGAGTTGGCTGATAAATCAGGGGTAAGATCAAAAGCTAACAAGCAATATCCATTGGAATATTTATCACGAGATATCCCATTACCTTCATTTAGAAAATGTATTCCCGTTCCTGAGAATAAGGTATGATAAGTTGTAGTAAACAATTTATTCTCAAACGATGGTTGCAAAGCTTTTGAGGGTATTTGTTGCCCATCTATGTACAAACAAAATGAGCTCATATCATAGTTTTCAAAGTTCAATGGATTTTTAGTTAGACTACCATTGAACGCTGCATTATTAACAAACCCAACTATACATCTTTTAGGTACTTGGCCGAGAAAAATATTATCAAGTGTTTTTCCTTGAACTCCTGATGGTATTGTTAACACTTTAACTTCAGCTCGAGTTATGGGATATTTTGCAGTAGTAGATGCTAGAACTTTTTGATGAGCAAGTAAAACTGATGGATTAATTTTTGTTCTTCTTACAACGAGAGTTGCATCTGTTATGCTAACTTTAAATTTCATGTCATTCGATGAAGCCATAAGATTAAACGATTCGCGAGATCTGACTAACTTTACACTCATTTCGACACCATTGATTAAAAACTTTTCCTGATTGAATATATCACCGTGCAGATGACCAATCATTTCTATTTCCTTGCTCTCAGATACTAATTCTTGTCTTTTAGTAAAACCAATATTTGTCTCATCAGTTGCGTTCATTTTTCCTTCTGTATCTTCATACCAAAGACTACATGTTAGATGTGATTCTTTTGCAGCAGGGGAGTAGTTAAGGAGTGTTTCTATGTAGGCGCGATAGGGATATGTGTTGTTGGGCGGTGAAACTAATTTTTGGTTCAAGTAAACATCGAGTTGACTAAAAAGTGAGTGTAACCAATTATTAACAGGGGCGACTACAGTTGACGCACTCAGTTTTGATGAGTCTTGAGTTAATATCTTCGCTTTTACATGAATTAGAGTATGTGACAAATCTATATAATCATCTCCAGTACCAGGCACTTGAAATTCTATGGGACCATCATCGGCTAAAGACGATATGGGTTTGTAGTGTATCCACAATCCACTTTCTATACTTGTTTGAGTCGACGGTAAAGCAAATAAATCTAATTCTGATTTGATACACTCACAAGAATGACTATGCAAAAACGACATTTTATTTTATGAAAAAATATCTTTGTATTTTAGAGGTATTTGTGTTTTTATTCCTTTCACCTTCGCAGCTGATGGTGTAATGAATGGAGATAATCTTTTTCTTTTTGATATATATCCTGAACCAGACATTATTTTATCTATTTTGTCATCAGCCTTTCTCTTTAAATTTGAACTAGCTTCTTTAAGTCTCGTTTTGATTGACTCTTCCATTGGTCGTGCGCTGACCATATCTGATAGAAGCCCTACACCTGTATTTAAAGCTTCTTTCCCTATGGTCCGTGCCCCACTTGATAATAACGGTAAAACTGAACGAAACAATCCTCCTAAGAAACTACCAATTCCATGTCCACGTTGATAAGGGGCTCCCTTGTAGATTACTCCTATTCCTGAACCAGCTTGGTGAGTATAGTAATGTTCATATGGACAGGTTATATTAGTTCGGGGATACATTATAATTTTATAAAATGTAGTTTAACACACACCGTTCCAAATTGGAATGGTATTTTTTGTCCTGTGCTTGATCTTATATCTATTTCAATCGTGTCAAATTCTCTGCGCATGACAGGTATGTAGTGAGGAGGTGAAAAGACATGCATTTTATTGGCACCATATACATACTTAGCGGGATCAAGAGGAATAATTCTTAATAGTGGGGTGATCACGTCTCCAACAATCTGAGGTTCAACTATATCACAGTAAACGAATAGTTGAGATGGTAATCCTAAATGTAAATTTGCAGGGCGTTTGCCAATCCCTTTTTCTACAAGATTTCTATTGGGTTCAAATCCTAATTGAACTGACAATTTTGGCGATAAATTCAATGATACAATTGAAGCGTCCATAACTGCCACGGAAACAAATTTAGATATTTCATCATATCGAAATTTTATCTTTTCTTTAACATTATTTAGGGCTGACAGAATATGATTTATATTGTCATAATTTGTAGCTGGAATATGGGTTTTATAGTAAACCAACGATGGTGTTTCTTCATTTGGCATTAACATTCTTTTAGTTATATATAAAACATTTTCATGTTCCTGAACAGTAAACATAGTACACGGATATTGAAATTCTATCAGTCCAACAACCCATTCCCCCTCTAACTTTATGGGTTTTGGTAGTTTTGTAGAAAACATAGTTGTCTTATTTTCCGGAAAGTATTCCATAGAGCTGTTACTTGGTAATGTTAAATAAAAATTGTGTTTTATCATATTGTTTTTAAATCTGAAGCTAATATCCAACTATTGAACTTGTCGGGATAACCTTTCCACTTAACTAGCAATTGCTTATTGGGACCTGAATAACGAGTCCGGACTATTTTATCTATTTTATAACTTGAAGTGGGGTTATAATTTACTTTTTGTAGTTCTTTTTCATAAAAAGTACCTTCAATTACTTCATGCTTCAAATCTTTCAAAGTGTAGACAACCCAAGGAGATCTATCTATAATAGAAGATATTACAAATATTTCATCACTCCAGTTAGACTCATACCCCTTTTGAAATACATGTTTATATTTTGTTATGCGTACATGATCACCAACATGAAACTTTGGTAATGGGCTATCTTTAGATGTTCTTACGGTTTCCCTATCATACAAATTATTCCAAACAGTCATTATATTGTTAGAATTTACATCACATGGAGCCATTTTAATACTTGAATGATAACCATGGTTATAAGCATATAATAGATCTTGTAAAATATCAATGTATTTATAAGTATTTTTATGAGTAAAATACCGCCACATTTTTGTTTTGAGAGTTCTCTGAAATCTTTCAACAATACTAGCTTTAATATCAGGATTATTTGTAGTATAATAATTAATCTTTTTTGTTTTAAAGTATGTTTTAACATCTTTAGAAGCGAATTCGGTACCTTTGTCAGATTGTATATGGGTCGGAGTAGTACATGCTTCATTGAATATACTTTCAAAACTTTGTTTTATTGTAAATGAACTTTTGGTTTTTAGAGCTCTAGCATAAGCATACTTACTAAAAACATCAATAACACACAATATATAGTTGTAACCATCATTATATTTACTATAAGTTCTCATGTCACTCAAATCTGCTTGCCATAATTCATTTAAATTAGATAAAATATATTTATTTCGAGGAAATTTCTTATGAATTGGTTTATGAAGAGTATACGTATCTTGAGACTGCAACCAATCTTTTACTTCCTTTGCAGTCATTTTACCTTTCATAGCTTTAGTTAGTTTCATAATACTACTATAACCAGCAGGGTTTGATGCATCATAATAAATATTTTTAATTTCTAATAAGGGGTCCATTTTTCCCAATCTATTTTATTTTTTACTTTTCTACTGTACTTTTCAGCAGATACCGGAGTAGTAAATTCCTCATCAGATTTTTCTCCAAGATCTTTTAGCTGTAATTGATTAATATATTTACTTCTTTTCGAATTACCAACGTAACTCAGAGGCACTTTAAGGTCTTTCAATGCCTTTGCAAATTTTTCCCATCCAATAGGATCATTCGTTTTTAGTGGTCTTAATGTATCATTAATTAAATCTACAATATTGCTTCCAGTTACCTCGTTTTTACCAATAAAAACTGTACCTTCATCATTCCAATTAATTTTGTGTCTGTTCAATGAGAGCAAATTTAATAAGAGTTCACCCTTTTTCGAATAAGTCTTTGGTATAAGGCTTAAAATTTGTTTTAATGAGTAAACATGTTCTGTTTGTATAGTGTTTCTCTCTTGGTGAGTATCTTCTTGGTTTGACGTCTGATTAACAACTGGATCTGGGACATCTGTTTTAATACTTTTATCATTAGGCTGATTTTTGATGATTGTTTCGGATGAATTGGGTGAAGTTATTATTGGGAGTTCAATTGGCTGACGATCTTCACCGGTAAAGTGTAAGTATCTCTGTAAAACTTGTAAGTACAAAATACATTTATGTCTATCATCTTCTTTGCTTTTTAAAATATTTTGCATTTCAAAATCTAATCGTGATTTTGGATTATCCATAGAATCTCTTTGTGATATTTTTTCAATCAAACTCGGCTCGACAAGTACCATTCTCTTAGCATGTTCCATTTTAAACAAGACCACTTATTAATCCACTAAGTATAGAACCCAATATAATAGGTAGAAAGGCTCCTCCTTTTTGAATTATTATATTTTTTCTTACTTTATTTGTAGTTTTATGTACAAGTTTGCGGAGTAAAGATTTATGTTTTTTGAGAGACTTTTTCTCCTTTTCTTTTAATTGAACTTTACCCTGTAAAACGTTGTGAACACACTCACAAATACAATTTATTTCATCTTCATCACATGATTTTAACAATGCTTTTTGATATTTTGGTTTCAACGTATGTAATGCAGTGAGTAAATCTTTATGCGTCTTTAAGCTTCCCTGCATTATTTATAAATGATGGAAATTTGTTGATTCTTGTCGTATTTAAAGCCCTTCTTCGGTATGTAAATAGAACAAAATCCGGCATTAGGAAATATCCTTGTTTTAATACGACACTGGTCATTAGTATTTTGTTTAAGATCTATCATTAGATATCCATGAGCGTCTTTAGTAGAATCTTTGTACGCTTCTTCGATGAACTTGGTATTTTCTGGTGATACTTGTCGTGCTAAATAGCGAATTTGTGTTTTATCACGAGGATTTTTAAAATAAATAATATAACTCGAATTTAAAGAAATATCCCTCTGTCCTTTTCCCTGATGAAACAAGTTTTGAGTTATATAAAAAACACTTAAATTTCTATGATGACTACCTTTTGTGAATATGTCAACTATGCGTCCATCAGATTCCCTCATGAGATCGTCTATTATGATAAGATTGGGCTCTTTACCATCAAACATGTTCAGATCGGGTAATCCTTGAAAGTAGTTTACATTTTTTAGGTTATATAGATGTTGCATTTCATCAAAACACCAAGTTATTTGAACGAAATCTACGTTGCATACTTTACTCTTGTATTTGATGAAATTTGTTACAAATTGTGATTTTCCACATCCACTAGGCCCTGCAATTATTGCAGTAAAGGGATGGATAAAATGATACATGTTGTTCACGTGAGGCATATACGAAGTCTTACAATAAAATGAAACAATTTCTATATAAAACACAATTTTATTTATTTCTCTTTAGTAATTAGCTAATTGTTGTTGTGTTTAAACAAGTATTTTTTACACGTTTCACTGGTCGTTATTTCTTTTGTTATAGTGTATATTAATTTTTCAACATTTTCGAATTGTTTCGTTCGTTTCGTCGTGTACAATTTCAATCTCATTTCACTGTTTTTCCAGTGTTCTTGGGGTTCAATTTTTGCGATTTTGTTGAGATCGTACACCTCGATTTTTATGAGGTGTGTAGAATTTTTCTCATCATCTTTGTTTGTAGTTATAAAGGCAGTGCCTCCACTCTGTGTTCGAGACACAGTGCTTGATGTCTTTTTCTTCTTATTTTTCGGTGATATTTGAAAAAGATCATCGATCTCTTGTTTTTCTGGTTCTTTTCTTTTGTTCGATTGTTGTGGTGCAGTTATCTCCAACTCAGTTTCGGAATCCGAGAGTGTACTGTAATAGAAGCCTTTGCTGGTATTCCCTTCCTTCATATAACTGAATGAGTTCTGTAACAATATAACAAATACGCAATGAAACTCTACTAACAATCCAGTATCAATAAGTTTCAAAATTAATAAAAATGTGTCTTACCTCCATAATATCGTTGCACACTGTAATTCACTGTTGTTAACTTAATTCACCGTACCACTACTACTAGGGACTGTATCATTTCAATATCATTGTGGGTTTATATACTAGCGTAATCGACATTCTTCAAATAAATCATTAAATATCTAGTTTCAATAAATAACAACATTAAAAATCAATTACATTATCTCTATTTCACAATATTTGCATACCATTTAAGTAATAGTTTCTCAAATATGAACTGATATGAGCTCATTTTGTTTGATCAATGGTGTCGAAATGAGTGTAAAGTTAGTCAGATCTCGCGAATCGTTTAATCTTATGGCTTCATCGAATGACATGAAATTTAAAGTTAGCATAACAGATGCAACTCTCGTTGTAAGAAGAACAAAAATTAATCCATCAGTTTTACTTGCTCATCAAAAAGTTCTAGCATCTACTACTGCAAAATATCCCATAACTCGAGCTGAAGTTAAAGTGTTAACAATACCATCAGGAGTTCAAGGAAAAACACTTGATAATATTTTTCTCGGCCAAGTACCTAAAAGATGTATAGTTGGGTTTGTTAATAATGCAGCGTTCAATGGTAGTCTAACTAAAAATCCATTGAACTTTGAAAACTATGATATGAGCTCATTTTGTTTGTACATAGATGGGCAACAAATACCCTCAAAAGCTTTGCAACCATCGTTTGAGAATAAATTGTTTACTACAACTTATCATACCTTATTCTCAGGAACGGGAATACATTTTCTAAATGAAGGTAATGGGATATCTCGTGATAAATATTCCAATGGATATTGCTTGTTAGCTTTTGATCTTACCCCTGATTTATCAGCCAACTCGTCGAGTCATTGGAATCTTATAAAGCACGGTAGCGTAAGATTAGAAGTTCGTTTTGAATCCACACTTACTCAAACAATAAACTGTGTGGTATATGCCGAGTTTGATAACATTATCGAAATAGATAAAAATCGGAATGTAACTGTTGATTATAGCAGCTAAGACTAGTATAGTAAATATTGTATTACTTAGTGCTAAGTTTATGATTAAAATAAAGCTTCTTATAACATTATCCTTACCTTTTATTTACACCTTCTTTACCTCTTATATATGTGTACCATGTCTTCATCTTTTCACTTAGCTGTGATCCAGCAAATTATTCAGTCATATCAAAATTAAATGCAGCCATGAATACTAATGAAATTCAACAATGCTTAGTAAAAATTCATCCAAGTCTACAGTACAATGTATATGCTGCAAACAGATTGCCAATGAATGTACAAGTTCCTATGTATCTTATAAGCAATTTGGACCCGGACACAAAGCCAGGATCTCACTGGATAGCTATACATATAGACAGTCGCGGTGTTGGAGAATATTTCGATTCATATGGTCGTTGTCCTACTGGCTATCACAAAATGTTCTTGAATAGAAATTCAAAGCAATGGAAATTTTGTAGTAACCGGATACAAAATGATTGGACTTCAGTTTGTGGAGAGTACTGTATATTGTACATATTTTATAAGTTTAATGGGATGTCCAACACTGACTTTTTCAACCAATTCAATATGGATACCTTAAAAAATGACATGTTAGTGGATATAATGTTTAAGTCAATTTTTGGATGAATAAAGCATAAACAATTGAAATAATGTGTTGTTATTGATGAGGAACAGGGTGATTAAGGGTGATTAGTGTCGAGTCGTAACACAATGGGTGACCGTAATTAAGAGCAGGTAATGAGTACCGTAATGAGGTAATTAGGGGTAGTGGGGCTGTTGCAGTACATTAGCTAAAATCGTAACGGTTGCAGATACAAGAAAACGGATAGCACAGATCGAACGGGCGTCCCCTAAAACCCCCAATTAGACACCAAACTTTTTTTTTTTTTTTTTTTTTTTTTTTTTTTTTTAGGCGAGCGAGTCGGTTCACTCAAATATGGCCCGAAATAGTGAGCCAGATAGTACGCATATACCCTACTATTATCCGACTTTGGGACATTTCATAATTCATGTTGTGCTTTCATAGTTTTAATCGATAGTCCAACATTCTGATGAATTTAGTGTACTAAATAAAGTAATAAAAAGGTTGAATTGTTTTTTTCTTCAGTTTAGTTTTAAAACATAAGAAATACAGCTTCTAAATGAATAATGATATTTTTGCAAAGATTTATCTCTAAAGATTTTTTGCGAACAAAAACCTTATTTCACACTGTGTGCACATGACGGTATATCTTGTCTGATTTCTCAAGAGCGTAGCTAAAAATATTTTTCACGCATTAAGTATTCGATACCACTTTTGTACGGGGGAAGTATTTCAATTTTATTCATGTGTACATTTATTGGGTTATTTACATAGGCTATTTCGTTTGTTTGTTTTTCTTTCTTCTGAATATTCATATTGTATTAAATTCGATTACATTGTTTTGAAAAATATTTTATTTACGAATCCAGGTTGAACATTCAGACAGTTTGCAAGCAAAGTTTTGCGTCGGGACAGTTTTTCCCTGTTGTTGTGGACGGCCAAAAGTGTGAAAACGTGTAGAACAACTGAGTGGATCCGGGAAAGGGGGAATGTCTCCCATATGACAAACATCGCCGCGGGCTACGCTGTTTTGCTGTGTTACCGCTTACCCTTCGGTGAAGTGGGAACAAAATTGGGCCATCACTCTGTACTGGAATTAGGGGCACGCACTGATTGACGTGCATACGTCAAAATGTTTCGGGAAACTTTTTAAAGCATGTACTCTAAAACTTGCTCCGAGTTTACAGAGGCTATAGAACAATCAATAAATAATTTATGTTTTTTTTTATTTTATTAAACAATTAGAGGGATATACAGAATTCATTATATATTCGCTAGTATTAAAACCTATTATCAGCTCAACTCGAATTTGCAGTGCAATAGAAGTTCGATAATATTAACACAACGCTAATAGTTCGTGGAATATTTCAAATTTAATTTGCAAGTTAAATGACGTTCAGTTTCGGAATTTCCTCATAGCAGTGGCTAGCTGGTCACATGAGTCTCACCTCCATATTTCATACTTAGTCGAGAACGTCTGGCACGCGTCGGCGGTACGTTGAATATTGGTCAGCGCGAGGTATTCTTGACTAGCTTCATTATTATTTTATGAAGGAACTGCGTCATAAAGATATTTCAATTTAAAAGATTCCGTAAAACCTGCAAATTCCGCTTGTTATGGAATTTCATACGTACACATTTAAACGTTCATCGTCAGAGAGTTATTTCCTTGTTTATTATAACGTGCTATAAAAGCATGCAGTTGAAAATACTCTCAATGATGCAAGTATTTGAAATATTTAGCAATATTTGTTTCGTTGATAAGTGTTGTGGCACTAAAATGTGGTTGTTGATATAAAAAATAATTCATGTAAATATTTCGATTTACTATTTGAAGCCAAAGTGTAGCCACATTTTATTAACAATGGAATTTTATAGTAGGCATAAATAAACGAGGTTAGGATTAATAGAACGCTGGATATACCTTACACAGAAATAGGTGTAGGTATTTCTTAAAAATCGTTATTTTTTACTCGACCAAATAACACCATAGTAATAACATCTTGACTTTTAATGACACTGCGGTAGTATCATAGAAATTTAAAGCATTCATTCAGTTATCTACATTATAGCTAAAAAAATGTTTATTTATCACAAAACACACAATATTTTCTTAAAACTATTGTTTTACATTTTTGCTAATGTTTTGCGTAGCTATATTGAAACTAACGGAGAAATATCTAATGACTTTTTAAAAAAAGAAAGACTTAAATTGTCACAAGCGAAATAAAAACGTTAATTGAACAATGTCATGAGCAGGATACGAAACACAGCACCACGAGAAAGCGCGCTGAGTTCGCACGAGGAAGTATTTTCATAAAGTGTGAAAAAAGTAAGGTTCTCTTGTTCAGAGGTGCGAACCGTGTCTCATATTACCGATAGACAAAACGATACGACAGCAAAACTATACAGTGTACGTAACCGCATCTGCTTACGTCAATCAAACTGTTTTCAATTTTAGCATAACGAAATAAAGCTCAATTTTGAAAAAAACATTAACTCGGTTGAGCTGTTACCTTACGTTCAAATTATATACTGCATCCTTGAAGACCCAGAATAGACAAAAGTCACCCTGCTCGTCAAGCAGATTTATTCAATTTTAAACTCTATGTGTACCGCCACAAGATCCATAATTTCGAATTGTTATAATTTTCACTTCCATTGGAAAATGTCATCGCGACAGGACTAGGCGTAAGTGAACGCGTCAAAGTGTAAAATGAGGGGTTTAGCGCCGTGTCAGTGAAAGTCATTAGGAATGGAATGGATGAAAATTGCGTGCATATTTAGGTAGCTCTCCGAGTTAATATGAATGACGTGATGGAATGAAAATATCTCAGGGTTTTTCGGCTAATAGCATTAATCATTTAATATTCTTATTATGGTTTTATATTGAAATAATGCATGTCTATATAAATTTATTTATTAATAATTATAAATCTGTACTAATCTATACTAATATTATAAGACGGAAGAGTTTGTTGTTTTTAGACTTTAGTTGAACGCACTGATCGAAACAACAACTGGTTCGAATTGTTTTATTTTCGTTTAATAGTTCCTTTACCGTGGAATATACCTAGAAAGGGAAGCAGCAATAAAAAATATTCATTATGAATTTTAATGTTTCGCATACGGTGTTTCGGGAAACAGTTAATGATAATAAAGAAAAAGAGTAGACGTTTTAATATTGTATCTTTGTTTATTTAAAAAGGCAGTTTCATTTTTATTCGTCGTCTATGGCAGAAAATAAATATGTACTAATTTATACATATGCTTCCCTATTCCCGGTAGCGAAAGCAAAGCTGTCTATCCCCATGTTTATTTGCAGGACTAATCTTTTGTCGTATACCGGGAAAATTGCCAAAATTTGTATTACTACTAAAAATTATTAACAGAAATACCCAATAACACAGCCCGACCCGGGAATCGAACCGAGGATTTTGAGATCGCATCGCCCAAAGCTGTATCACGCGCCCAATGAGGTAACCAAATATTTTGTCTAAATATTGATATAAAATACACATACAGATTCGAATTCGCATACCGTGCAGTACAGAGTAGGTTAGTGACGCGCAACGCACTGCGGTGGCTAAATCAAAGACAACAATGGAGAGCTGGGATTGTCTGTGCTGGCTGTGAGCACTTCGCGCCACTTTCGCTACTTTGTGGATATTGTGAAGAGGCGCCGCGCGGAGGAGTCGACTCGCGAAATTAGATCGTACCGTCGGAAAAAAATGTTTACCGCACTTGATTGGATTTTATATTGATGGCTCGCTGGGATCAGGGATGTGTGAGCGCTGAACCGTATCCAGCTCAGTCTTTCTATCGAATTCATTGCCTTAGTTAACTTCTTGCGTAGTATTTTTAGTTTTTATGTATAATATAATTATAATCGCTTATGGAATGTCTATTTATTGTAAATAATAGAAACACATCAAACTATACATACTAGAATAAACTTCATTTTCTTTTTTGGTTTGAATTGTATAACTACAGTATCAATTTTAAAACTATTTGGGAAATGTAGTCGGAACAAAATATCATCTCCCCTTAAACGATTACGATCCCTCATCAGACATATTTATGTTGTCTGTTTATCACATTTTCGCAATCGGATAGGGGCTTAATAGTAGGTTAACAAGCTTATCCCAATGATTTGTAAGGCTTAACGTATTGAATACTGGAATGTGTGTATTTAATGTTTTAATCTTTTTTCGATCCCACTTACAGCGCTCGAGCAGTCTCTGTAATAGAACAACGATTACTTTCTATTGATTAGAAGGTTCAATTATGTGTTACATAAAAAAATATAAAAATATATTTTAACCGCATTCGCTTAATGAGACAAATAATAACAAATTTGAGTTAATTAATTAAGTCTTAACGTACAATGGTGGGTTTAATTAAAGCAAATGAAATTTTAGAACGGGCTGAATCCTCGTACGCAAATGTAATCCGAAATAAACTTTTCAATTTTCACCTAGACGGGCTCTGAGTGTTTCTGCTGTCTGTCTTGCTAACCAGACCATTAAAAGCGAGGGTGTGAAAATTCGCTGCTTATTTTCACAGAACGCAGGCAACTGCAAATCCATACTTGGTTTTATATTCATATGTGAGCCGTCTGAGTGTAAAATTTCAGATGCAGTGTGTTTCAATAAAGTCCTAAGTCCCGGTAATATCATTAGAGCGTCGGGTAAAAATGTTGGATTTAGATTTTGTTAGTGGATTTAATATTCATATCGTAGGTGAAAATGTATATTTATGTTATGTTTATGCTTACAGTCGTGACTTATTATTAGACTACACAGATTTGCCAAAGAGAATTGTTTCTTTTTAAAAATTAAGATGTTGGCGTTACAACACTACACAATTTCGTCTTAGCTTGTGTAATCGTTAAGTTGCAATCATCCAAAATATATTTTTCGACGATTAAAATTAAACAATACAAACCATTTAAAATACTGGTAACAATAGTAATCTAGAAATAAAATATTCTGTAGCGTAGAAATATTGTTAACTAAACTTGACGGCCCTAGCAAAACTACGCGGGCATGTAGAACTGTAACGGTATCACCGTCGAACTCGCGTCATAATTTTTTATTTGTCTGTTTTTAATTGAAAATGGGAAACAAAAGCAATCGGGGGTCGACGGCGGCAGAAGCAAATCAAAAGGCAAAAATATTAGAAGTGCAATGTCGAGCGTCGCCGCGTTCTATGTCGTTCCGCCATTTTTATCTGGCAGTTTCTTTTGTGCCTGGCATGCCGCTATCTGGCAGTCTGGCAGACTGGCTGTTAGTGAGTTGACTATCGGAATGGCAATACAGTGCCAAACATGCAAACAGCTATCGCGCCCAAGAGTGAAATGGAAAGAAAGAAAAATGAAATAATTTAATTAAGAGAAAAGTTTTGTGAATTTAAGAACTTCTTGTGTAAAAAGTAGTGGAGAAACAGACGTTGGAACGTTTGTCTTCTCTATTCTTGTTAACGTTGGTGTGTATCCTGCGTGTGTACCTAGATACTTATCCTTTAGTTCACCCACCTTTGTGTTTATCTTGTTCTGATTTAGATAAATGGATTTCAAGGGATAAGCTAACCAAATAGATAAAAATTGAAGACAACGTTTATAATTTTAAAATCAAAGTATATCATCAAATGTACTCAATATTAATATACACATTAATTTTTTCGCGGAAATTATGTTGTTAAAAAGTTAAGATATTTTAAGGCTAATTATTTATTTAAACAACGGCTCATATTTTAACGGAACGTTTATTTGTATATAATATACATTTGTATATTTGAATATTTTACATTTACATTTGAATATTTATTTGTATATAGGTTTTTAAAAGATAGCATTTAGCAAGTTGGAAGAATTAGAAGTCGTGGTATCCAGTCCAAGTACAATAACAGTTATTATTAATTCTATATAAAAAAAATAGAATGTAGGCTGGCAATAAACGTTTGACCTTTAGTGCCAATATAATATTAAAAGTAAACTGCAAAATCATTCCTGAGAAAAATACGCACGATTGAGCTACTTATTCCATTAGTAAAATGAATTCCAAATTCAAAGGTGATTCTATCTCCAATATTTATATATTCAGAGAGTACATTAAGATTGTGGTTTTGATTTTCACTAAAAAACTGCTACTATTAATTTGAGTCGGACAACGTGTGGCCTTAATATTCTGATAGTGGCCGAGCGACGAGTCACGAAAGACTGAATGAGATTTATGAGGCTTAAAGAAATAACTTCGAAATTTAAATTAAATAAAGTGTATTTTCAAATTTAATTCCATTAGTGGCGTCTCGTTATGTTTATTTACAAATACTTTGACATCTATTACTTTGAAATATGCAATATTGGAAATATTACAAGTTAATAAAGGTTGTAAGATCATGGCGACCTTTCAGTGAACTTTCTCTGATAAATATTAAGATTTAATATTTATTCTTATCACTCGACGATTCGCGGTAAAATTGAATTATTTAGAACATGCCTAACAAAACTATTAACATTATAGTAAGTAATTTTAAACTGTACTTTAAAAGTTATAATAAATATTTCATTTTTCTCTCACGGGTTTAACGTGGCATAGAAAGGTCCAGGGTTCAATTCATTGCTCGGAAAAATTCGCTTCTGATGTATGCTTTGATACAATTCAAATAAGTTCGCCCAAAATCCGCTTTTATACTAAAACGGCCAATATTTTGTAGTAAACCGTTTATTCACCAAGCACTTTGGTTAGATTTCGCCGTATCGCAAGGCACACCTAGCACACGATGTTTTGGTACATAGAAAATATTTTTTTAATATTTAAAACTCGAATAGATACTACGAAATAGAAGCTAGTACGAGTATCTACCTAGTCATTTTTGTATCAATTTTAACTCAGTTTTCACAAAATAATTTATGCAGAAACAAAAGAAATAACACATGACAATGCAACGTTGTATGTGACACTCAGGTTATAAATTTCACTCAGAGATTTCCTCGTGTAATAAAAAAAATATTGAAATTTCTAATTCTTAACATTTGGAAAAAAACGTACAAAGCGTTATAAAGTTGCATTATATTAGACGACAAGACTCAAAAGATACGAAATTCAGCTTGCGAATAGAATAAAACAGTTTTTTTTTAAATACTAACGATACTATGATAACTAATAATAACATTTGAAGGCTAATGGCGCTATCTATTAAGTCAATTTGTAAATCGAAACTACAACGAGACCCTTTCAAATACACATATAAAATTTTAAAAGTCAACTTAGCGATATATCTGCTTCTTAAGCAACAAGTGCCCATACAGACAGTAACAATACAACATACATATGAAGAACGGGCAGGTTCTTTATATCCTTTTGAATAATAAATGCAATGCTTAATCGACATGCAAGTTTCCTGCAATAAAGTCTCGCAATTTTTCGCTCGACGAAAGCATGAAGCTGAACGTAATTTTCTCGCAGGTACCGCTTCCAATGACCGTAGTACCCGCATGTGTATAAAACCACTTTGTTGCCGGCGTCAGGCCCACTAGATTTCTTTGTACAAAGGGCTGTGTCCGTACCACCTGCATTTGCCGTCGGTGGTTCCAGCGTTCTCCTTTGAGCATATCCACGCCGAACTTAATGAAAATCGCTGATTTTAGACTTTGCTTATAGCATTGGAATAACTTTAATTTTGAATTTGTTTGTGCAATATAAAATGTACACAACCCTTTCATACTTGCTTTTGGTTTATGATTTGGAAATGTAAGCAGTTATTCGAGAAAGTAAATCTGTTAGATATCTCTCGATACAGCTATTTAAAATATCGAGAAAGTCACTCATTTGTCCTCTCCTTGTCACTAATATTATATCTGTACTAATTAAAATGTGAAGGTGAGTCTATTTGTTTCGACTTTTGCTCAACCAATTTCGGCTACTAACTTTTTTACTTTATATTTAATGTGGACAAAGTTTCATTAAAAGCGTAATGAGCTGCTGATGAAAGTTTATTGCTGATAAATATTATAACACACCTTTAACCTCGAATCAAAAATCTTAGCTGTCGCTGGTTCAAACCTATAGAGAAACTTCAAAAAATCTGTTTAGTATTTCGTATATTTACTACTTATTCAATGTTTTAAACTTTTGAATCTTTATTGTCAGTTACGAGAATTACAACTTGAAATAAATTTAACTACAAATACTAGAAAGTTATGTACAATTACATATATCGATCTATACTTGACCTATTTTTGAGCCTCTTTATGTTTGAGAGTAGGCCTAGTACCGTGTGCTGACCTTAAAAACATGAAAAGCAACACTCAAAATACTCATAAAGAACTATAAAGTACACAAATTTAATATAGAACAATATGCTGTTATGGGAATTGATACATGATTTAAAAAAGATGTAAAGTTATGCACACGAGCCAGTGATTTTCATAAAAATACTTCTTCTTCTTCATCAACCCATATACGCCCACTGCTGATCACGGGTCTCCTCTACCATTGAGAGGGTTTAGGCCATAGTCCGCCACGCTGGCCTAGTGCGGATTGGCGGACTACACACCTAAGAAATTCCTAAGAACTCTTAGGTGTACAGGTTTTATCACGATGTTTTCCTTCACCGTTAAAGCAAGTGATAATTCAATGTGAATACACACATAACTTCGAAAAGTCAGAGGTGTGTGCCTGGGGTTCGAACCCGCGACCGCCGAGATTCTCAACCGCGCGCCCAAACCTCGAGGCCATCACTGCTTTTTTTTTTTTTTTTTAATACTTACTACACCCTTATATCTGATTCATTAGCAAAAAATTAAATAACATATGAAAAATTCAAAATCCAGGGAATAATATCACGTTACTAAGTTGTATGCAGAAAAGTATTCAATAATATTTTTAACTGCCATTTTTGAAGCAAAAAATATCTATGAAACTTGCGGTTGATTGATGAATGAGCCACTGATGAGTGTTTTTTATCGTAATTATGTACGAGATTTAAAAGATTTCATCTCGATAGCGAGTGCTAATGGCTTTGAATGAATGTAGGTTTCATTGCAATAAATCATTTATTACAGATAATTACCCTGCGTTGGTATTACGGCAATTTCGATTAATACTATTTTAACTTTACGTTTTTACTTTATGTTTTTGATTATGTACCTTGTAGTGACATCGCAGTTGAGACAAAAGCACAGCGGTCTAGAGTTCAAATCCCAGATATCTGTCACTTCTTGAAATTTAAAATTAATTCTCATATAGTTTTGTAATAAAGGAAAACATCTGGAGAAACCTGCACATCTAAAATTTCTATGGAATTTCTCGTTCTCTCGATGGTGGAACTTTTATAGTTGTAATATACAAAATACGATGCTCCAATCATTATGCGGGATAAATGTATATTTGAATAAAGAAACTAAACAGTCGATTTGCAGCGATTTAAGATCTTCAAAAGTATAATTCGTGTTCACTGTACCGTAAACTTCTTACAAACAACAATAAAGACAAAACGCCCACAGCATTATTCCGTCATAAAACGCAATCCACCTCTTGAGACGACGCAATTAAAATAAGACATAGTCGAGTAAAGACCGGCATTGTCTCTCGACGTCTATAATTTTGATAATAGGCTAGAAATATTCTTTTGTCTCCAACAGACTATCTGCTTGTAAGACCGTTCGATTATTCCATGAATAAGGCGCCACCGTCGGCTGTGATCGGGACTCATTTTTATGGCGTCGATAAATTGACAAAGGGACTAGACGGTCACGGATTTAATGAAGAATCATAAGGCTGCTTACGCTTCAATAGATTGGGGTTTTATATCACGTATTGGCATACTGTATTTGCTAAGACTTTATGCATTTTACTGGGCGTGGGCTTCCTCTTGTCCAAGTTGGCATAGCACAGGTTGGTTAACTTATCATAGAAATTGATTGAGAAAACTTCAGTTATGACAGTTTTCTCACCGATAACTCATTTACAAAACAGATTACTTCAAAAAGTCGGATGTAGCTCATAGTTTACCCCTAAGCTTTGAGGACTAAACACACGAAATACAACAAAAAACAAGTCACATTATATAATACTTCCAATATGAAAATAGACCCGTATGATATACCTACAGAACGACAAAAGCCACATGAGTTGCCCTATGGATATGTTTCCAATATGTATTTTTAAATAGCATTTTATATTATAATTTATATTTGTCTGTAAAAACAAAATTAGAGAACTAAATTTTAAAATATAAATAATATTTTTAGTATAAGTGCAAAAAAATATTTCCTCTAATTCATTTTCACGCCAGTTTTCCGGAATGAGTGGGCGGTGGTGTATTCCTACACCCACGTTTCGCGCGATCTAGTGATGTACCGGGTACTTTTATAAGCTCCTTGTTACTACCGAGATTTTCCTAACAATTTAACTCAGTAATATCCCTCGATCCATGTAATTATAAAATTTCCCTGAAATTGTTCCATTAAAATAAATTTTTACAAGTACAACTCAATTTCCTAAAGAATATAAATAATTTTCAAATAATAAACGACAATTTATTGTTTAAATAATTATGAACAAAAATAAATATATGAAAATATAAAACAAAATTAAAACCAGGCGACACATACCAACAACGCAGTTGCGCTGTGACGAGAGTTGAGAGCTCCCCGCTAACTATTGTAAATGACCCGACGAGGGTGTAATTACATTTTTTCACACTTCACTAATAACAACCTCACTAATTTCGACGGTGACTGACTTAGTACGACTCACCTACTGAGTTATTACAATGAACTTATGAACTGTTTTGGGCATTCCATTGTTTTCATACTTTGAATTTTATATGGAATGTTAAAATTTTACTTGGAGTTTTAGTAGGTCAATATATTTTTTTTAATTGTTAACTGTTTGTTGGTACTATGATATAAGTTTTTTAGTCTTTCCATTAACTAGTTCTCAACAGCAGGATGTAAAAGGCTCGTAGGTTATAAAGTGTGTGGTGTAGACATGTATATTGTATAAACCTCTGCCTTTATTTCTGCTATCCAGAAGTAAAAAATCACCACGCAAGTATCAGTATAGTAGCTTTCTATAAGACCAAGGGTTTAAAATGTAAGTTGTTATGCATATCTTACCCTAATATATGCGAAAATATATTATTAGTCTTTAAGCATATTGTGTATTAGTTTAATTAGATATTTAAGTGACTGTTTGTTTTCCTAATAAAATAAAATAAAAAACGCAGAAGAATTTGTATTCGATTTGAGGACTGGTATGACTAAAAAGTCCCTGCAAGTTAAGTAATCCCAAAGGTATATGAATATTGGCTGAAAATACATATGTGGAAATAATTGTTCATTTATATATAATACATAAAATCTTGGGACCCTCAAAGGCCATAAAACAATAATCTGATGCACAAATAACATTTGCAAAGGGCGTTTCGCTTCAATTAAATCCCAGCCTTTTGCAGTAATCTGTACGACACAAAACCCAGAATGTCAGTTAAAAAGCGTCGCTCAACCTGGCTCAATCACGTTTTAAAGATAGACGAGGCTTTTATAACTTTTCTAGGGTGTTTCATTAAAAATTTTCTTCAAAGGGGCCCGAGCTTGTCTCATTATTATATGGGGTTTGAAGAGCACGCGATGCTCTGAATGAAGAAAATGCAGAACGCCTTCCTAAGGCGATGTTTTTGACTGAAATGTATTAATTTTGAGCGGTTTATCTTCTGGGAAAAGAGTAGTTTCTTTAAAAATTTCTGCATTAATCAGTACAGATTTTTGAAGTCAACCTTTTAGTAATTAAAATTTTGACACCAATCTAACGCAAATTTAATGAATTGATAAAGTAACAAAGAAAATACAAAGGTTTATATGTATTTAATATATTGTTATAAGTAACATTATTTGCCGAATACAAAAGTATATCATAAACTTACTGACACTGAAGATATACCTACATAATTCTATTTATAAAAACTATCATTTTTATACAATCTGTATTGAAATAAATAAACTTCAAATCCCAGTGGCTATTCATTTAATCACATAATTGAATAAATAACGAATTGACTTTTACTATTTGAAAGAAAATACTTGGATCATTTATGCTTCACCTTTCTAACCTAACCTTCATTAGTTCTTTGAATGTACTGTTAGTTTAGTAGTCAGCATAACCATTTTGTCAAAGCAATATAAACAAAACACCTTGGCACATACAATAATCACGGTACAAAAGCAAATACACCCTGCTCTGAACGTTGGGTCTCATAAATAGAGAAAAAAACCGCGTCTAATGAGACGTCAATTCCGAAATGAATCCTTATTTGTACAGGGCTGAATACCCCTTCGTCATATAAAAGTGACACACTGAGACCAAATAATTACGGAGCGGATCCAGAGATCTTTGATGCTTTAATCAGGTGACGAACGGTCGGACACGCCTAGTCGAGTAATTAGAACGTCTTCGTGTACACTCGCACTCCGACGTGCGAATGAGCACCTAAGTGTCTTCAAGGGGAATCAATTTTCTATCCACGGGACACGCTAGTGGATACCTTTTTAAATTAGAATTTTGCGATGCAAGGAGTTTGTGAAATCTTTAACGAACTTGTCCGCTTAAGTAAAGTAAACGAAATGATTAGCGATGGTACTCACTTTAGTAAATTCGCTTAAGGTTCCACAATATTAAGGAAGATTTAAAGTGCAGCGTTTTATAAATTTTATGATTAGTTTAGGGATTCCTATAGAACACTTGGTGTTAGATGTTATGTTTGTAAAAAGCCCAAATCAGTAGTTTTTTATTTGTGCGGATTATATATTTGTTTATTATTTTTTGTATTCTATAATAAAAGCATAGGTATCTAAATATAACAAGATGGGTTAAGCATGGGTTGAGTATTTTTTTAATTTTAACCGAAATTACATATTTTACGTAAAAAAAAATCACCCTTCTAAATATACAGTAGCGAAAATAATCGCCTATGATAAAAAAACTACATAAAATATATTTTATTATAAATGCTTAGAACTTGGTGCGTCACTTCGCCACTTACTGCTTAGAAGTGAAAACCGCATAATTAAAAATGCAAAAAATAATTTCTAGTTACTAATCACGCGGTTCCGTTCTTTTGTATCCAAAGCCTAGAGCAGACCAAAAGTAAAGTCTACGTCAGAGCGGGAAAGACTATCGCCTCATACAAACTACCACCCTACTAATGATGCATGTTGCAATTACCACAGCTTACCCGGGCGCACAATTAGGAACACTCATCTATTATTACTGCTTTACGCATTTGCTTAATTTTACCTAGGGTATATTCAATAGAACAAGAGAACGTCTTTGCATACTGTTTGTCCGGCGGAAATCATTCTGTTTGGCTTTTTTAGTGGTAATAAGCATTTCAATGGAAGGTATTACTAGTCTTTTAATAATGAAACAGGGGTTGTAGCTATGAGTTACAACTAACAAATGTATTTGCCAAGATTAATGAGACGGTTCAGCCGGAGGGTTTGAATCTAAAATAATTAAATACGTCTTATATATATAATTTTATTATTTAGTCTTATTAGTATCGGGACAACAAAAAAATTGCGAAATAGTTTAAGAGTTCTTGGATATGTGATTTTTTTTGCAACTACAGATAAGATTTTTGGTATATCCATTAGTGAAAAAAATATATATTTCGTGTAGCTGAAGGAGTTTCCTGCCGTTTCTTCTCCACAGCGATAACATGTTTCGAAGCAGCACTAGTTTTAAAAATAGTATTAAAAATAGTGTTAAAATGACGATTCAAAAGCACTTGTAAAAAGTGATTTATCCCATATTGCAGTATCTTAACTTATGAATAGAAATAATTATTATTTAATATTATAATTTCGGTGTGTCCCCTATTACACCTCATACTTAAGTGTTTCAAAAGAAATTCAACATTTTTTAGAAAACACCTGTACTGAAGAGTTTTAACTTATTAGACCTAGCAAGTTTTAAAATATTGACATATTTAATCCCCACTCAATAAAAGTTATTTGAAATTTATGGAAAACTGCGCAACTTCAATTAATGCCTAATGCAATACTATTTAATTATTTATATGTTTATAAAAATCTACGCAAAATTTACAAAAAAATAATTTGATTTATTAAAAGTGGAAACAACTTTCTAAAAATGCGTAAGGTGTCAAATAAGTGTATAAGCTAAAAAAGAATCACAATAACCGAATATTGCTAATGTAGATTTTTTTTAAGAAATAAATTTTATTTAAACTCACAATACCTTTTCTCTATGAATTCCATGAAAAATAAAAACGCATTTAAACCCCTGTAATTAATTTCTTCATATTTGCTTTAAGCTATAGGCTTAATATTCTTAGCATCACCGTATATAATCCCACATAAACTTATTCTCGAACAAGTAAAAAGGTTTTCATTTTCCCTTTGGCCTGTTACCTTTCAAACTCAACAATATTCAGACGGAGGCGGATCACTGAGTTAACTTTTTCCAGTTATTATTCATAAATGCAAAGGCGCTAGATATTAGGCGAAATCACTTCAGAAGTTGAAGGATTGGATTTGAGAGTTGAATTGAATCTTGTCAATATCACGTCGAACTGTGCTTGATACGGCTGATGCGATAATGCTTCCCGCTGCCTATTTCATATTTCGTTCAATTCAATTTTCTTAGCGTCGGCAGGAAGAGTAATTTTGTTTCGGATCAGACAGTTTTTACATTTCAATTATAGTCAACCCTTTCGAGATTTGCTATTGATGCCGTTTTAAGCTTTTCCTCTTTTTATATCCTATCACTTTTTTTATTGAATTATACTTTTCTGCATGGAAGAGGGGTAAGATATTAGTCTACCACGATGGTTTACCGTGGGTTCCTGGACTACATATCTAAAATATTTTTAAAGAATTTTAGGCGCGTAGATACCTTTACGATGTTTTCCTTTCCAATAAAGTTCATGATGATACATAGTGATGATGATATATAGTGAGTTTTGAACTCGCAAAAGCTGAGAGACGACTGAGTCGACCACGCACCGAAACTTCGAGGCCATGACAATTTTATTAAATCCACATGGTATTTTTTACGAAATTGCCGAATTAATGCTTTCTTTCCAGATTTAAAGGAGCTCCGCCCTGGTTTTTAAGTAAATAAGAAACTATAAAAGCGTATTTGACGTTACCGCTTAGATATTTGGCATGACGAAATCAATTTATTTTTTATTGCGTTCAGCTTTATTTTAACAATTCATTTTTTTGCTTTCTCTTCTACAAATATAAAAGAACGCCTATGAAACTATAATTGTATTTAAATGTAAGTGATTCAGTTGCGAAGAGAAGTTCATGATGATGAATCCAATTTCCATCAGTTCATTATAGACATAAGTATCTTATTCTCGAGCAAAGGTCAACTTGTTCAAAACACTTCTCTTCTCTTTGTTCCAGGAAAGCTATGTGGCATACGTAGCTCAGTTCACAAGAAGATGGACAGATTGCCACATAATTTGAGAAGCGCCATGGCTTTTTTGTGGATTTTGTCTGGATTAGCTACTGTACAAGCTGTCAAAGTCGTAATAGAACCACTGCCTAAAGGTAAGTAATTTATTCCAAACGATTTATCTTAAGTACTCGAAACTTAAAACACCTCGGGCATGCTACAAATAAAAAATATACTATTTCCCTGTCGTTTGCAGCAAAAGTAAACAGAACGGATCTCCCTTTCTTAATTTAGTGTTTTTTTTTCCGAGTGAAATCCGTGAACGAGCTCCCCAAAGTTGGTCCCCCCAGATGTTGGCACGACTGACTTCACTTTAGTTTCGTTTAATTTCCTATCTCTCTTGTCGTGACGTTTATTACGGAGTTGTTCACCCACACTGGCTCAACACAGACCTACTTTTGTTCGCGGGTACTAATAACCATTTGGAATTAATTTTTATTCGCTCTACGCTGTCTATTTTCGGACTGTGCCACTCCGACGCTTTATTGTTTTCGCATTAATTTACAGTCCACAGCTGCGGGTAACGCGGATTTCTAAGGAGTTTTTATCCCGTGCCTTCAGTATTCTTTCTTTTGAAAGTGAGAGCTCCTATTAATATTAATTAAAAAGTTTGAATAATTGAATGGATTCGGAATTGTTCTCGGTTTTGTTGGTTTCTTCGACAGTGAATCACGGCAATAATTAAAACTTTACGAGAGTTTGTTATTGAATGTTTGCAAATGACAGACTTTGCACCCTGTGCCGCCATAGGAGACTCGCGTGTGCTTTTTGTTGTCTGGGCTATTGGGTGGGAATGTTCTGATTCATTTTTAACAAACAATGAATATTAGTGATTAAAGTTTGTGCTATGCGTTACGAAAAAAAACTTTTGATCATAGATATAAACGCACATATATTCATTAACGCACGATTTTTATTGTAAGGTTTTCATGACTTGAAATCAACTTTTTTATGTATCATTTCGTATGATGATTTCAAAACGGTGCAAATAAAAGAGAAAAATCTTTTTTGTCATTTATTGTTATAATGTTATCTGTACATTTTGAAACTTATCTTTCAACATTATTTAAAATAAAAAAAAAGTACCTACGATAAATAACATTCTCAATATCCTGTAAATGAGTGCAAAGTGGTGGTTATTTACCGAATAATTGTAGCCTACAAAGTGCTATCATTGCAAGTCACGAACTGAAAGTACAATTAAGAGTGCGCTGTCGGCATATAAAACACGTAGACGCATTCCTACAACGATCAACGTAATTGCTGAAGAAAAAACGTTCGCACATAAAATGTTCTATTGAATCACTTAACGATTGACTGAAATAAACAGTTGTTTTATAATTTAAATTCTCCTTTTGAAGACAATAAACGGAGTTAAGATTTCGTCTTTTGTCCCAGCAAAAGTAAATTTTATACTTACAAATCTTTTGTTGAGTGGAAATTAAAATTATTTCTAAGTAGACAGTCATAAAGATGTTGATAATTCTGTAAATGTAAATTCAGTTATTGAAGTAATTTTTTGTAAAGTAAGAAATCATATTTTTGTAATTATTTTTATAGTTGGCTTGTAATTAAAACAAAAACGTGATTTACAGTGTGAAGTAGCAATGCTATATTTTAGTCGGCATGGACATTAGTATGTGTGTATGTGGCCAGCTTAAGCGGTGATACAATGGTATCGCAATACCCCAATCGAATAAGTTAGTACCGCTTTACATTAAAACACCAACTTTTCCATGGTATTTGATACTATTATTACTTCTCAGAGTAAAAAAAACTTCAAAGCCTACGTCCACGTATTGTAATTGGCAAAATTTGATCACTTGAGACAAAGTCAAATAAAAAATCTTGAGATATTGAAATGTGTTTCAAGCCTCAATGATTATTGGGCCTAAGTTGATACTTGAGATGATAATAATAGATTTGCAACTAAGTAAGGAGACTATGTTGCGTCTATTGGGAGATTTAATGGAATATTTACAAGCCTATGGTTTATAGCCTGTAGTTTTTTAATGTGATAACTCGTGTTTTTTTAATATTTTATGTGTTTACTACTCTAATACAACAACGACTATAGATTAACAATTATAGATGACATATGGATTCATCATCATAGATAAATTATTATAGATAACGCCATAAATTTACAAAATACATGTTCATACAATTTTTTTTTTCATAATTGAGGAATTTTAATGAGACAATACGTGGTATTTTACTTACATATCCTAATTAGTTATGATTATGTGAAGTATGTACTTAAGGGCACCCTCACAAGACGAATCAAACACGCTCGATTACAAACAGATCCGTCTCTCGCAGGAGCCGATGGTCCACGTAACGTGCAATTATTGTTTTTGCAAATGTCCGTGAAATATAAATGCCGCCATTGGTTACACTTGCTATAATATCCATAAAAAGTATGTATGTATTCATAAGGAATTAAATGGCTGAATACCATATCATGTATTTTGCACCTTTCTTTTAGTGTAGGGAATACCAATTAGATATCGGTTCGTGTGCCAAAGTAAGATTTTTTTGTGTAAAACAGCCCTCCACCTCAGAATAAGTTTGAACTATGAAAACATTCATTTTTCTCACCGCCGCGCCCCACCGTAGTAATCTCGTGGTCATCTTAAACAAGTTCGGGTCGAAATAATGTAGTATTATGAAGATACTGTTTGTTTATCCGTCATCTCTAAAATATTTAAAAGATTTTTATTCAAGTCTATCTCCATTTTCAGTGTTTGTGTTAAAATATTCAATAAATAAGTCCGAAACAAACAAAATAACTGAAAAATGCACAATACTTTGCCTTTGTTTTTGTATGTTGAATGAATATAGGCAAGCAAAAAAGACTTTTAAAAAATACGCTGACCCATTTGCCGTGCAACAATGGAGCCGGAATATTTCAACAAGATACATCACAATGCCGGCATGAACTTGTTCCACACATCAACATGTTTGGTGCCTGCAGGCTCGTAGATCTACGGCTGCCAATTAAAAGTATAGATGGTAACATGCGGACGACGAATGGCCGAGACTCCCGTCGAGCATGGTCAGACGTTTTATGCTGTCCCATCCGAATTAAACACAGGATGTTTCCGAATAAAATGTACAAAATGGTTTTTAATTGCATGCACTTGTTTCGCAATGGTTTTGCTTTGGGTAGGTTATTAATAATGCATGACAATATGTGAAGTGTTTTTGGCCCGTTCGTTGATCTAAAAAAGTACAAAGTTTCTTGAAAATAAGAATTTTAAAAATCGTTCCAGCGTTGGATTTTCTTGTTAATCTATTCCGGCTTTACCGGAAATTTAAAAAAAAAATTGACTGACAAAAAGTAGCTTTTAATAATAACTGATGTGTAGCAAAATTTTTCTTACTAGTACACGAAATAGACGGATAGATAACTCTTCATCACACACTTATTTGTTTCACTGCTGATTACGGGTCCCCTCGAAAATTGATTTAGATTTAAGACTTCCATATATTTTTACTATGTATTTTTAAGGCTGTTATTTATTTGATCTATCATGGTTCAATCAATATTTATGCCGTTCTTCCTTTCACTTGAAGCGCTGCCTTCAATATTCTCGGAACTTTCATTTCTTTCTCTGAGCTTACTAAGTAAAATCCTTAATACTTAATATGGAGACCGTAAGTCATAGAATTCATAGAATTGATATGAAGGAAATATAATGATATTGATATATGTTTCATAAAAGAAAGAAATAAGTTCAAAAACATATATTAGTATTGTAGATACTATTTTTCTTTCAGTCAACATTGACATTATCAAAATATTCTTCATTTCAATTCAATTCGTTTATAATTATCAAAATATTCTTCGAAGCACTAAATGTAGAGCCCAGTACTAAATGTAATACCCAACTCGTCTTACAAGCTTGCTTGGGTTCGGTCTTTAATCTGAACTCTGCTTAATGAAGCCACATAAAACGGTATTAATTTTTAGCACATAAATAGTTGGTTTCTAATTCCAAAGATTTTCTGCCCGCGTCATTGGTTTTAATTAAAGCTTATATTGGTGAGGTTTTATTATTAGTCTTACAAAGTAAAGAAACCCAAGAAAATGCTGCGTTTATCATTACTTAACGTTATTAAATTATTCTCGGTTCGTTCTTTCACAAAACATAAAACGTAAATCTAACAAAGATTCTGTGGGGCTTTTACTTAACTTTTACGACAACGCCTGAGTTTAACGGTTAGCTTTAATTACATTTGTACTGTTCTGGGTAATTTTATGCTTCGCTTTCACATTTTGGTTACATTGTTTTAAGTTAATATTGGGTATTCGCGTAAAAGATACGGCCACTTGACTTCTGCTCGCCCCGAAACTAATTTGGGCAGCGGACATGAAAATTACAAAGTTCTTCGCGTAGCAATGTATTTGTGTGACGACATTGCTCTCTGCAACATTTTTACTGTATCGCATTGACATTCCTAGCTTTGCCTGACAATGTAGTTTCCATTTCAATGTATTTGGAGTAGTTCCATTTTGCTAATAATGCAATGTCTCGAAATTACTTATTAAAATTTTTGGCTGAAATGTTATTGCAAATGCTGACTAAATAACGGACAAATACTTTCTTCAAATACATTCGATACAGTCGGAAAGTGGACAATTATGCAAACAGTAAAAATTTGATATTTTTTTGTTTAAGTAAAACAGTGCACTTGTTTGGAAACACTCTGTTTCCGTTCGGTGAGGGCATGTCCGAGTGGGGAGAGATTTGTGACACTAAAACAAATGACGGCCGCCCGCCCCGCGCACTTCCCGCCCGTTCGATGACAGTTTAGCTATGTACCGACTTTAGTCACCGGTTAAACTACCCGAATTATTGCTGTTTTTAACAGATGGTATGGCGGAATCAGAGGGAGGCTTAATTGCAACTACTATGCTAAAAAACGACCTATCCTTTTAACAAATGGTTTGTAACATACTCGTGCCTTGTGGCTGTATACATTATTTACTTATGCATATTGTATTTATGAACTATTCAAATAATAAAAGCTTCTTGGAATTATGAACTTTTAAAAATAAGAATAAATTAGAATTCGTTTTTAAAAAAAGTTTTAATTCTTAAACCCAAGACCGTTACGTTTCATGCTTAGTTACATTTTAAATTTCCTTCTTACATCAAACGGAGCTAAACAGAACCCTTTATTCCAAAGAAAAATTTAAATCGCCGTGTAGATTATGAAAAAGAATCTTTTTTCTTTTATATTATGTCAACGTCATCTTCTGATAAACAGGGCTGTTTACTCAGGAGTCGGAAACAGAAAATGTTTCAGGGGAAATGAACGCTATAATGTAGCCGAGGAAAAAATCTCCCGGTGGAAGACACAGGCAAAATGATTAACGTTCTTAACACGGGTTACTTTTATTGTATGTCACACAATAACACGTTAATAGCCTTCACTTGTTTGTTACCTCTGGATGAGGCTACATAATAGTGTTAATAACAAACGGACGGCGTACAAAGAATGGAATAAACATTTACCACGTATTTGGACAAGGAAAATTCTTTTTTTCTACGTAGAATTTGATTGAAGGAGTAATTCGTTGACGTGTCTTTCAGACTTATTGTGGTAATCGTTTTGTCGTTTCGAGTCAATCGATACTCTTAAGATCGTGGAGAATTTGCGGGCGAAGGTTCGATGCTTCTACCATTCGCTATCAGTGTCACAAAAATGAATAAGATTATATTGTGCGTAGTGGAAAAATGAAGGGCTGATATTGGTTGTTACAGGTTTATAATAGTCTTGAGATTACACACACCTCGAATTACTAAGAAGCAAATACATGATTGTATGATCGTAGGATTGCTACACTCGGCATGCTGTCATTTCCTCTTTAGTCTTACTCAAACTTTAGTGTTATAGGATTCGGGGTCTTTTTATGGATTTCAGAGTACGAGAGACATTTCAGTATTATATGTTTGTAGTAATTCCAATATTTATCTTGTTGCGAGGATCGTAACTACAGAATCTCTTGCAACAGCGTGTGGTATAAATTTTGTTGTTTAATAACTTGGATTTTTAGTATAACGTAGTCCACATTTAAATAAATATTTTGTTTAATACCGCTAATGTACAAGACCTAAAGGTAAAGCTAAAAAAGTATTTGTCCATAAAGTTCGTAAAACGAAAATCTACAAATGTATATAGTATTAGTGCTGCGTACATAAGGAAAATACCTCTGAGACTTGAAAAGGCAACCGAAAAAAATCACTGACAAAGTTCCACAGGAAGATAAAGATGTCTATAAAAATAATGCGAAACGATCTCATTTCAACCCAAATACGTTTTCGATATTCAATAAAATACCTCTGACGGGATTATATAGAACTCCCACCTCCATCCACTTATATGAAACGCTTAAATATCGTTATGCAAACACATTTTCCGTACAGACGAAGCTCAAGTCGATATTTTTGAGCCTGTGTTTTTATAACAAGTAATTGTCTTTATAATTATCAAGCTACTGTTTACTTTAACTT
The DNA here is from genome assembly GCA_030295005.1 of Cephonodes hylas. Classification (NCBI taxonomy): domain Eukaryota; kingdom Metazoa; phylum Arthropoda; class Insecta; order Lepidoptera; family Sphingidae; genus Cephonodes; species Cephonodes hylas. The sequence goes on along the minus strand of AP025374.1, from coordinate 6,124,000 downwards.
TACTTGATGTTGCTATCCGGTAGACTTTTTGTGACGTGATGGTAAATAAAAACCATTTGTTCATATCAAGTACCTATTATATGCTCCAAACATTGACAGACGATGTAAAAAATGTAGTCGTCAAATGTGGTTTAAATAAATAAGTGTAATTATTCCGTCATTAGTAAAGCGAAGTACTACAACCGACCTTGTCCTTTTAAGTACTACAATTTGGTACGGTAAAAATACTTTCGTGATCTGCCTTTGGTTTCTGTTTCTTCAATTAATACATGGCTTCTGAATTTAATTATTAGAAAACATATAATCCTCATTATAATTAAGAAACATTTCTGCCTTTTCTTTGTAGTATGTTTTAGTTCTTAAAAATACACACAGAAATATTTTCGACAGTATCCGCGAAGAGATTGGCAGGGCTACATTCTGCATCCACTTCGTTAAAACACACGTAATAGAGGGCATTTGGAAATAAATACATTTCTATAAGTTTTTTTTTTTTTTTTTTTTTTTTTTAAAACGCCTTAGCAGGCAGACGAGCAGACGGCCCGCCTGATGGAAAGCGGTCACCGCCGCTCATGGACTTGGCAATGCCAGGGGCACAGCCACGCCGCTGCCTACCGTGAGGAGAATACTCTTTTTAAGCCTCGTTTGAAGAAGGCCATGTCATAGCGCTCGGGGAACACCGAGGCAGGGAGTTCATTCCAGAGCTTGCACGTACGTGGTAAAAATGACCTCTGGAAACGCACCGTACGCGTACGGTACGTCTCCAGGTGATATGGATGAACTCCACTGCGGTGACGGGTGGTGCGATGGTAGAACGGCGATGCCGGTACCAACCCGAACAGTTCCTCGGAGCATTCCCCATGGAACAGCCGGTAGAACACACAAAGAGACCCAAAGTCTCTCCGCAGCCCTAACGGCTGTAGTTTCTCCGTGAGATTGGGATCATCGACGATGCGAACGGCCCGTCGCTGTAAGGAGTCAAGTGGGTCGAGCTGGTATTTTGGGGCACCTGCCCAGAGATGCGAGCAGTACTCCACGTGGGGCCGGATTTGCGCCTTGTAGAGCGACAATCTGTGACCCGACGTGAAGTACCGCTTGGCTCTGTTCAGGATACCCAACTTTTTACTCGCCAATTTGGCTTTGTCCTCCAAATGACTCCTAAACTGGACTAAGCTCGAAATTTCGACGCCGAGGATCCCAATACTCTCGGAGATCTGGAGAGATACTCCTTGGAACTGTGGCGCTATGACGAATGGATCCTTCTTCGCAGTGAACGCGCAAACTTGTGTCTTCGTAGGGTTGAATTGAACTAGGTTCTTTTCTCCCCATTCGAGAGCCCGCCCCAGAGAGCTCTCGACTTCAGACACAAGTTGTGACCGTCTTTCCCCAACGGTACTCCGAGGGACATTCTGTTGGCCGATGTATCGCGCGTCACTCGTACTATCATCTGCATAGCAATGCATGCTTTCGATAGAAAGCATGTCATTGATATGCAGGATAAAGAGTGTCGGCGATAGCACCGAACCTTGAGGAACGCCAGCATTAATGGTCATGGTCTCGGAGCAACAGCCGTCAACGACGACCTGGATGCTCCGACCATCCAAAAAGCTGGCGATCCACTTGCAGAGTCCCTCGGGGATCCCGTATGCTGGAAGCTTCGCCAGAAGGGCGCCGTGCCACACTCGGTCGAACGCCTTCGCAATGTCGAGGCCGACGGCAATAGCCTCACCCCCGCTCTCCAAGGCCTCCGCCCAGCGGTGCGTAAGGTACACGAGAAGATCGCCAGTTGATCGACCATGTCGAAAGCCATATTGGCGGTCGTTGATCAGCTGGCGATCCTCAAGGTATCTCAGGATCTGAGTGTTAATTACTCGTTCCATGACCTTGGAGAGAAGGGATGTGACCGCTATCGGCCTATAGTTGGAAGGGTCCGACCGGTCACCCTTTTTAGGGATTGGGTGGACACGTGCGACCTTCCAAGAAGCTGGGACCCTGTTGGTTTTGTAGGAAAGGCGGTACAGGCGCGTTAGCACGGGGGTCAACTCAGGGGCGCACGTCTTAAGAACCACCGCGGGGATGCAATCCGGCCCACTCGACTTTCGGATGTCGAGAAGCCCGAGCTCCCGTCTGACGACACGATGATTGAATCTAATGTCAGACAGGAAACTCTCACACCTGGGTAAAACTGGTGGAATGGCTCCCCCGTCATCCAGTGTCGAGTTCGAGGCAAAGGATTGGGCCAGGAGATCGGCCTTCTCCTTTGCACTATGGGCCAGACTGTGATCATCCTTACGCAGTGGCGGGAGACTAGGCTGGCAAAAATTACCTTCGACAGCCTTGGCGAGCGACCAGAAAGCTCGACTTCCAGAGGGATAACTTTCGAGTCGCTCGCCAATTCGTCGAACGTGTTCCGCCTTGGCCCTAGCGATAGCCCTCTTGTTGGATCTAGAAGCGGCATTGAATTTTCGCTTCTCCTCCTTCGCGTTAGGATCCCGACGTTTTCGGGCTTCCTGCCATGCCTTAAATGCGGACTGCTTGAGGCGCGCAGCATCGGCACAAACTTGGTTGTACCAAGGTCGGCTGCGGCGCCCCACGGGTATTTTGGAACTGGGGATGAAAACATCCATCCCCAGGATTATTGTATCCCTTACGCAGTCCGCACAGGCGTCAGGATCATCAGAGGAGAAGCAGAGCCGCTTCCATGGGTAGGATGCGTAGAACTCGCGCAGTCCATCCCAATCTGCTGACCTATAACGCCAGACTCTGCGAGTCCCAGTAGCTGAAGGACGACTGGGACGCACAACAGGGGCCCATGAACGGACAAGGCAGTGATCAGATGACCCTAGAGGGGCTTCGATCACCACCCTGTATCCGTCAGGATGAGTAGTCAGCAGAAGATCCAACAGAGAGGGCTCATGGCTCTCAACATCCGGAACACGGGTAGGCTGTGTTACCAGCTGTGAGAAGCCATATGCCAGGGCCAACTCGTAGGCCGACCGACCCGGGAGATCAGTGATCCTGGACCCCAACCACTCTTTGTGGTGGGCGTTGAAGTCACCCAGGACCACCACCTCCGCGGACGGGCACTGCTCGAGAATGCAACTAGTCCCCACTTGGACGTTCTCAAACAGTAGAGAAGACCCCGAATCACTGGCATGGGACCTGTAAAGGCACGCGTATACGCGGGTACGACCCCCGTGGTCTATGCGAAGCCATAATACTGACAGGTCCCGATGCTCGAGGCCCCGAAGGCGGCGACAACAAATATCACCCCTGACGAAGACGCACACCCCGGCTTTACGTACAAATGCATGTTCCAATACGTAGCCGGGGTAGTTAAGGTACGATACGTCGTCAGGGGTAGATATTTGTGTCTCCGTTAAAAAGAGCAGGGCAGGCCGCGCCGTCTCGAGGTGGTGATGGACGGCGTCGAGGTTGCTGTGTAGACCCCTGACATTGCAGAAGTCCACTGGAATTGTGGATGGTTTTACCGCCGTGGGTTGCCTGCTATTTATCCTTTTTCGGGTCATTAAAAAAAAAGAGATTTATGGGAGGGGGGTGAGGATGGATGCGGTGGGTTCAGAGCGGATCCTTAATGATGGAATAATATAAAAAAAATTTTCAATGTGAGGCAGCACACGGCCAAATGAGAGGCCTCCGCGAGGCACGGAAGGGCCCCCGGTGCCCCCCCGCGTACAGTCGCCGGGATCCACCCCAGTCTCCCACTCTGGCACGACGACTGCACGACGGGATTTTCGCCGGTTGGCGGGACAGCTTCCCGAGGCGGGAGTTAAAAGAGAGCGGGTCCCCGGGTTCAGGTCCCCTACTGACCGGCAGGCGGCCGACGGAAACCGTTCCCACCGGGTCTCCCTGTACCCCGCATCAACCCCCAAGGCCGCATGCCACCCCAAACACCGGAGTAGTGCCGTTGCAACTCACCAGCACCCAAGAAGGTAGGTGGAGGGACAATGAAGGAACGGCTATCCAGTCCTTCCGCCGGAACGCATTCCTGCTTTGCGGTAGAAATAGACTGGACGGTGGTACCAATCCGCTCGGGTTCAACATTGAGTAAATAAATACTCAATATTAAACCCTACCACCAGTGGTGGGTGAGGGAAGGGACACCAAAGCTGCGGAAAGGACAGTGATTGCAGCAATGGTGGCTCGAGGGGCCGGGGTCGCGTACCCGTGCCATTTTATAAGCCAACCGGACAAGTTGGCAGAAAAATGACCCTCTGACGACAAATAAGTTTATATGTTATTTAACATACCTATATCTATTTTCCTTAATGTCCCAACCACGCAAATAATTTTGTTATTGTGTGTTACTTACATCACAAAAAAAAACGGCTTTAGCAACATTTGTTTCCAATTTTTGATTCCAATCCTTTCCAAATCTTCGCCTTCATCTTAATTCAATCGCGCCGGTTAAAAGCCTGATTCGCAACAATAGAAAAATGCGGCGTTAAGCTAAATCCTCGTGGGATTGAGGAAACATTGGTTTTCTTCGATGCCTTAACTGTTTTCTCTTCGTTGAATAATCTTTTTTCCATGTATGTAAAATAATGTTGTGATTTTCTCACAATGGTTGTTTAATAACTTTACTTGTATTTTTATTTGAAAGGTCTATTGTTATAGTAATCAGTTTAATGTATGAATTATTATTTTACCATGATAATTCAAAATTATTACTGTAAAATAATTTTAATTTTTTATGATTTCCACATTTCTATGAAGCGTTAATTTCAGATCTTAACTGAACTAATAACTAAGGATCGTAATATATAGTACGTGTAACTTAATTTGTTATCAGCCCATACCTTACAGAGGCACAAATAATACCCAAAACGCTGACATCTGATATTTTCCTTGTGTTTGTTGAAATATTATCACGTTGTTAGAGAGACCTATGAAATGTACTCGAGATAAATTTATTTCACGTTCTCGTATTTGTGAAATAGGATATTATAGTATTATGATGGAGGTTCAAACATTTCACTTATTTACTCAATAAGACGAATTTCCAAATTTTCTTACGTTTTCTTAATTCCTTGGCTATGGTAATGTCGTTTGGTTCTATACGTAACTCTATTCAGATAGAGAGAAGCTAGAATTTCTTTCTTGTTGGGCTATAGTGGAATTTTCGTTCCCAACTGGGTGGGTTTCGCAAAATAGCTCACAACATTATTTTTATTTATGATATCATTGTCTCATAATTTGGTTCTTGCTACTTATTAATTTTGTTATAAGCAATCTGTGCAATCTTATAAAAAGAATACCTACTATTGCAGTTTTAATATCATCAGTCAAATGTTCATTTCAATTGCATAAACTCTATTGAAATCCAATACAAACTTTGCATTAGATGCACAAGAACATTCACCGTGTCAATAGTTGACCAGGTTAATCAATGGATGGGTTCGAATACACAATGGCAGATTTATTCGATTTGCAGACGTTCCTTGTCCGACAGCCGACGCACGAGGGGATGTCTATCGCTCGCATTGTTATCTATTCTAGACAACATCACCTGACCTATCGATATTCGAGGTGAAACCGTGTGGGGTAAAGGAGCCTGTTACCCCTGTTTACGTAGAAAATAAAGTTTTCTTCTCATTGGTTGGATAAAGCTGGGCAGAGATTAAATTCGGCCCGTGTTTGCAGTGAGACCCGCGCCCCATGTAAACGACCCTAGTAAGACAAAATATTATTTGGCATAGCTTAATGGGCTCTGAAGAAAGGTTACTTTACGACTTCTTATTTGGCGTTGTGTAATGAGTTTTACAACGAGAGGGTCCCGTGAACGCTTTATCCACTTTGTTTATAACGTGATTAGGAAGGTATACCTTGTGTATTTTTACATATTTGAGTCAGATGTTAAGTATAAATAAGAAAAAAATAGTTTTTGTTTCGTGTTGAATTATTTTTTATCCCTCCCGCTCTGCTCTATATCTCAGGTAACTTCACATTATGTGGCCAGACTTATATTTTAAATTTATTATATTGACCCAAAGCAAGGTAGAGGGCAAGTAATATTGTCAATCTTGTTTAAAAAGATATTTAATTTTCCCTTAAGCCGGAGAGGTCACTACATTTCTAACGCAGGGTTCAAGATAATGTCAACTAAATGTCACATTCTATTTATACCAAAATAATGTTGAAATGCTTTATAAAGAAAAATCATACTTGTTTAATCATCACATGTTAAATAAATGTTATATAATTATTTTTCAAACTGTAGTAGTTGGCAGTAATGACTTTTGGAAATATTGTATTTTATACAGTAATCTACAGTATACAAATTACGTTTTTTAAACTTGTTTTTGGTTACAAAAACTCCAACCTAGCCAATCACAAAAAATGATTGCTTAACGTCGAATATTAAAAACATGAATAAAAAGCCTATGTTTATTAAAATTCATTCTCATTACCAAGGCTCGTAGATTACTCATAAAAAATTAAAAACATTTCTTGCAACAAAACCTGCTCCAGTCGAACAGATAATCCTGTCACTTTGAATCTACCTTCAACAGGGAATCCGTGTTACCTTCTTTTACGCTACCAATACCTTGCCAAGGTTTACGACAAAGCCGGAAATAAAGGTCCTTTTTGTTCCCCTTGGAATTTCATTTTTGTATTCATTATTTCCCCAAATTAGGTGGGCACCTTTATAAAAAGCAAAATTAAGTGGCGAAATAAATTCTAGATTTTTCATAATACACTTTTGTTATTTACAACGCGGTGTAAGTTAGGAGCCTATTTTATTAAACTTGCGACTGCAAATTGTACGGAGAAACGAACACAGGTGGCCGAAATATTTTAAAAGGTGGTGAACAAATTTTGGATCTTATATTGCTTGTGTTACGTAAGAGTATTGTAGTGTTTTTCATATGTAAAATTAAAAAGTGGTAACATAATAATAGAACTAGCTTAATTTTATTTTCATATCACACTTAAGTTTGTCTGTACAACTGTTTAAAAAAATAATATGTTCGATGTTATTATCAGCACAATGAAAATACAAATATTTGAGTTTTAAATTTTTTGTGTCATATTTGATCGTTAATATTAGCCATTCATTAAATAAATCGACTATATAAATAACAATTAAATATTAATTCAGTCCTTAAAATCGCTTATCTAAGTGTCCTAACATTCAGAGCATTATTGATGGAATGAAAGACGAGAGAGGTGATAGTAAATAAATAAATTCTAAAATATTCAAGTTTAATTTTAAATTAACTATAGATGACCTTATAAACATTTGTCTCGGCATGGGCACTGGAATAAAGAGCTGTTTTTTTATAGCTAGCTTCTCATATGCAAATGCCTTTAAGTGCCTAAATACCGGCAGATTCCATTTAAAATGGTGTCATTTCGGAACCGGCATGAAAGCGTGTATTTTGTATTTTGCTTCTGGCATATACACGAGATCTTTACCTTATTTTATCTATTTACTTTACATTCGATTTAAATTCTTAAAAAATATAAATGAAAACACCAAATAACCAAAAACTAAAGAAATAGTAGTTGTCCTAACATGACACTAAAATAAGTTGTATTAAAACATAAACGATCGACGAAGTAAGCACCGATCGGGCTAACGTAGTGTCGAGACTTGAACCGAGATCCCGCGCTTCCCTCGGGACCTCGACCCTAATTGGACGTGGTCTGCCTCCCCAATACATCGATTATTTAATTTATGATACCATGAATCGGTCAAATTTACTCTAACAGATATGTTTTACGCGCTATTACACTAAGAGAGGAATCATTTCTTTCCTGATTTGTCTCAAGAGTCTTTCAAGTGGCAGATGTTTCTTCCGAACGATAAGTTCTTTAACGTAAGGGGAAATAATTTTGGCCCCAAAAATCTGACATATTTTTTATGAGTACCAGTCTAAACTGATTATGCTCCATCGTGTCATTATAACTTTTTTTAATAAATAAATAAAAATATACTGTAATGTTCTGATTCTTTTATTGTGGGTACCAAAAATACATGTTTTTTTTCGGTCTCACAACCATCTTGAGCCGAAATTAATATCTGTGCATCGCACGAACATTTGATTCAATTTCTCAGGTCTCTTGCTTCGCAAATTGGTGTCAGGTCATCTCTGCCACAGATTCGAGAACATTGGAAAAACTTCCCGGACCTTACGGTGAAAAGACACTTACATATACAGACATCAAGCGTTCTGTAAAAAATCAAGTCAAACAGGTAAAAAATATATCAAAATTGTTGATACTAAATTTTCATTTATGAAAGTAACATATATGGGCTGTTCAGGTTTATTTAGTAATAATTGAACATTGTCGGAACACCTCAACGTCGTGTTTAGTTTAGATATAAAGCATGGGCCAGACAATTTAGCCACAATGCCGGTCCATATAGACTATTAACTGGACGGCGGCGCGCCGTGTCAATAATCTGTGTCAATCCGTCATATCTGCTACATTATGTACTCATGTATTGTTATTTCGGCCAGCCTGTTACTTTGTATATAATGACGCACAACACGTATTGTGAACACGAGCTCCATGAGCTGCTATGAGTAACAATATTAATTGGGTATCATAATGTATTCGTAGGTATATTGAGAGCGACTATTTTGTAGGATTAGGACCGCAATTTAATACTTTTAGATTATACAAAAATTCAATGCGAGGCTCAAATCAAAGATTCCTACTACAATGTCTAATAAGACACCAGCTCATACAAGTGCTTAGCTTAGTTAGACTGACGAATAACTGAATCGGTCTATGATTGTGTCAACCATTTGTTGTATGAAACTATTTATATTGTACACTTAATATATAGTTGTAAACATAAATATAATAAAATATCAGGTATTTTTATTATTCTTCTTTTGTGCTGTATTGTGCATTTCCTTCACTTTTGCAAACAGAAGTACAACAAAGAGATGTGAGTCGTAAGTTGGAATTCACTATCTTCGTCTCGGAAACTGAGCTTCGGATCACTTATGCCAATTTAAATTTTACAAAAGGCACAACATTTGATCCCAGTAACCTGTATTCACAAGTATGGATGAAAATAGGTCGCAGCGTAGAATTAGAAGTCTTTAAATAGAATATACGCCTATGTAATTGATACGAATTGAAACCGCTATATTTAGCCGTGATCCCAAGCGCAATACTCATACGCAATACATAACTAATGTAGTGTTGTATATGTTTTTGGGTATTCGTTACGATATTATTCAACAAGCAAGGGACTGGTTATTTAGGTACTTTAAATATTTTGGTATTAAGACAAGAAAGATATGTAATATTTTGATTGTCTTGTGATTTCGCGATATAAGTTTGTGCAATGTGATTCTGAACAGTGAACAAAGTAAAATTGATGGTTTATTCATTTTGACATTTCATAAAATAATATTATGCCGTGATAAACAAGAATGGGACAATATTCAACCAACCTTTGCTTTCCTGTTCATTCGACATCCACATACAAAATTGATTTGTATTATATTCAAATGTAGGTTATATGCGAGTCTGTTACTTTTATTGTATTTTGACTAAATTTTTTTTTTTTTTTTTTTAAACGCCTTAGCAGGCAGACGAGCAGACGGCCCGCCTGATGGAAAGCGGTCACCGCCGCTCATGGACTTGGCAATGCCAGGGGCACAGCCACGCCGCTGCCTACCGTGAGGAGAATACTCTTTTTAAGCCTCGTTTGAAGAAGGCCATGTCATAGCGCTCGGGGAACACCGAGGCAGGGAGTTCATTCCAGAGCTTGCACGTACGTGGTAAAAATGACCTCTGGAAACGCACCGTACGCGTACGGTACGTCTCCAGGTGATATGGATGAACTCCACTGCGGTGACGGGTAAAATTGTGTTTATAGGCCGAACGTTAATTTGCATTGCTTTAAAGAGAAGATGATTTTTTATTATTGTTATATTTAATGGAGACTATTCTGCTAGCAAAATAAAGAAATCGCCCATATTTTTATGTTTGATGAGAATCAACTGGTTAACACTATTGACATTCCTTATACCAGAACTTCGAAAATACCGAGAGTACTTTCAAAGTAATTGTTAGCCTGTATGTAGACACAGTGACAGGTTTGCTGTTTATCTTTATCCCACAATAAATTAGTGATGCGAGTAAAAGCCAATTGTTCCAATAACTCAAAGCGAACTGTGGCATTGGATTAACTACTCAGTAGGAACTGACGAACTTTGTCGTCGCTTGACTCCGAGATCATTCCCTCTAATATTCAATTTAACTTTGACACTTCGCCCGTCCAACAAAACCACTGTCAGCTTTTTGTTTCAGATATCATTTCTCACTTCCCGGATTAATTATAATTTGGAACAGAATAATAATTTTCACTTACAAAGTCTTAGAGGCTCATTTCAATGTCTTATAAGTTCGGAAGATCGTTAGAAACTGTTGTTATGGAGATGTTCAAGTGTAATGCTTTACTTGCTTCAATGATTCTTCTGCATAATAAGTTGTATCCAGTAGTACAAATTTAAATAAATACCTAGTGCATTTTAAATTTTCAAATGGAGTTTTAATAGGTTTTTTAGGATTAATAACACTACCAGCTGGATACAATTAGCCAACCCAAAGGACCTGACCTGGCAAATATTAGGGAGTTTTTTTTAAGTACACACTGAAATATGTGAACAAACAGATTTTTGAGCTTTTGACTTAATTTCCTAAAGAAAACTCTACGGCTTAGTCAAAAATATCTGTTGATTTAAAAATACCACTTGAACTTCATCTTATCGTATTTGCTAATTTGACCTTTTCTTCCTTCACCATTCAAATATTTTGACACATTAAATCTTAAGCCTTACTAGACTATGCTATACTAAACTTAGGTTAAATCATGTTCTAAATACAGATTTTTCATATAAACAAGTATCAAAACTCACACGTGCAACGGCAACTTTGTGTGTTAAAAATACAGCACCTATTTTATTTTCTGAAATTAGCTTTGTTATGAAAGTTAAAGCAACGCACTTTGTCCATGGCGAGGGAACGGAGTTAACAAAGCTGTAAACGTTCATTGTAATTTACAATCCTCTAGGCTAGAAATCTAGCGAGCCACGAGTGGATGATTGTTGCTTTAGGATATTCAATTTAACAGCAATTTGCCCAACGTAGGTGTGTATAATTTGGAAGTTAGGAGAGTAATCATAAACTTATACCAAGTAGTAACGTGCCGTAACTTGGAAACAATTTCCAAACTGTAACTTCGTGCGAGCATTCCTTTGAATTGAGATGTAAGTTTGCCGAATGTATTATCGAATGAGCTCTATTAACCTTGGTAAAATTACATTTGCATAATTACTCTGTGAGTTGGTACTCTTTGTGGCGGGAAATCGGATATTCAACTAATTTTGAGGCAAAGCATGTTCAGTTGGAGCTACAACATGAAAGCTCTGCGTTTACAGTTGAAGTACCACTGCTTTTAGAAGTTCCAGACGAAATAATTTATATGTAGTTACGTATTAACGGTGTATTTTGAAAAACCTTTTTTCACCATCATCACCATTAGCCCATATTTTCTCCACTGATAGTCAAGGAACTCCTTTATGGTTAAAAGCAGGTTCAGGTACTTTACTTTACTTTGGCCAGTTGTTTTTTGTCACTATGACAAATAAGTTTCTGATATGTTTATGGATTATAATCCGCGAATAAGTAAAAATAAAATTTATTTTACAAGTTAATCCTGTTAACCCTGCCATTGGTAGGGGAGGTCCGTGCACAGCAGCAGTACATACATGAGATGATGATAATGATGAGCAATCCTGTTAGTGCAAGTCTAAGTTAGTCAAGTTCACAATTTACAGTGTTGTTATGACTGATTTCATTAATTAATATACAACTAGACACAAAGTGTGCATGTATAGATACCTGCGGGAGATGGCTGGCGGTGTGTAGATAAGACGACGCTACGATGAGTTACATTGACTAATTTTAGAATAATGTAGGTAATTACTATTCAATTTCTTCCAGATGATTGGCGTTTACACAAAGACTTTACATACAGAAAAAAAATTGTACGTACCTAATTGCACAAATATGACCGTTGGGTATATTTGTTTATTAATGTTTTAACTTTTGTTCTGGTGTTAATACAAAAAAAAAATAATTCTTCAACATAGTTCCTCTAACCCTTTCCTTAAAGAAGTGTCACAGTCACCTCTCGTTAAGATAAAGAAATTAGAAAAATGCGGCCACATGAAAGAAAAAAATATGCAAAACTTGTACTACAGTAAGCTCTTATATTCAAAACTTCAATTCCTGAATGAAAACTATGTGAAGTTTAAACTATTTTAATATAGGTACAGCGGTTTTTCCTACGATTCACAAAAATACTAAACATCCATCCATACTCGCAAACATTCACATACAGTAGCATGAATAGTTTACTTTTATGCCAGAACGTAGTTCATAACTATGATATGTGTGTGTTGTTCGTGCAAAAGTCATAATATGTAGATTTTTCATGGATTCACAAAATAACAAATCATAACTGAGTTTTCAACGAAGACATAGCTCTGCATGTTTCAAGCAAAATATGACGTGAAATACATCATTCTAGTTAACTCCAAGATCTGAAACGACTAGGAAAGCATAAATTAAATAAGTTATACAAAAGATATATCTATTATTTCAACTCCTTTGAAATTTCGTACAATAAGCGTTTAGGCAAACTGCTTCTTTCAAAACACAATTTTAATATGTCCATATAGAAATTCAAGACGTTATTAAATTTGTTTATTAAAGGCCCTTAGATATTTACGGTAAAGTAATTTACGTAATATTTCTTAATATAAATCAACTTCTCACTTACTCGCCATATTTCTCAGCATTAAAAGTCGAAACAAATTTCGCAAAGATTTTATTACTATATTTCTAAATCTAATTTACTTACATAATATTAAAATCATTTTATTTCATTGCAAATAGCTAAAGGAAAATTTGCTTTAGTCTATGTATGGATTAGTACCAAATTATACAAGAGCTATGTATTCAACTACTTAATTTATCGGACAAAATTACCTGATTTATTTACCATAGGGTAAATTTTCTACACTATACCAACCCATTCATGTGCAGCGGAATATATGACCGTTATAATGAGGTAATGATAATACAACAAATATTAAGATTTGACTAAATAGAACCCACGTTTCAAAATGCTGTAATATATTTTTTAATGCAATATTTAAAATTGTCATATAATAATTCACGTGGTGCTATAATTGGAAATGCTCATTAGAGTAAGTAAATAATAAATAACAAAATTGGCGTAATACTAAATAATGGATAACCTCTATTTGCGACTACACGTCCCATTATATCGATTGTAAGATCTTCTAAAACAGCTCTTTAAAATGCTCATTAGTGAAGTAACGCAACCCTTTGTTATCCTATTTTGCTACTAGGCCAATAAAGCAGCGTACAAATAATCCTTAAGTATAGAATCTAATTAAGCGTACAAAAAATATATTTCTTAAAAGCATATTCTCTTTCTTTATCCTTTGACCACATTGTAGTGCGTCTGACAGGCAATTTTCTTCAATAATATAATGTGTTTGTTCTGTATTATGATTGTAACGAAAAATAGCTTTAAAACACTTTCAGCCCGCTTCACTCTGACACCTCGAAGTTAATTTATTTTATCGATAAATCAAAAATATGCACTTTTAAGAATATTTATGATATTGCACGAGCAACAGATTGTTTATAATTCAAAGACATTCGAACAATAAGTTTTTTTTATACATTTATTTGATTTTTTTAAACGGGAGATTAATAGTATGATATTAACAAGAAAAACCAATATAATAATGCCTATACAAAATTATTTGTACACAGACTCATCTAAAATTAAAAAAAATATAGAAAGCTATGAAGGGTTTGTCACTTTAAATATCATCCATATACAATCTATTCCATTGTATTTATATATATATACATACCTAAAAAATATAGTATTATTTCTATTCGCTCAATATTTTATGAAATTATGATACCAGGCAATTGTTTAATTTCATATAAATTCTATTCATCCCATTTAATGGTAATATTCTTAAGTTATATTATAATCTAGAGAAATTAAATGCATTTTAAAAATCAAGATCTGTCGATATTTTCACAGTTGTAGCGTCAGATAACCTTTCCAGTTGTTGAACTCACCTCAGCTGTTCCGCTTTTCTGCTTCGGATTACCGTATCATTGTAAACCGACATGTCTAGCTTTTGACTCCGCCATTCAGTGGAAACGGTTGTTATCCATGATTGTTTTAAAAAAAATATACAATTTTGAACAGATGAATATGATTAACGTCGTAGTATTTTTTAATCTATTCTAGGTAATATATTGTGAATTATTTAGAAGAAGCCAAATCTTGACTATCGTACCTTCACATCTAAAGTTACGTATATATTCAAATAAATTACTAAGGTAAAAGAAAATGTCATGAGGGCTCCTGCATTCATAAAAGTTTTTGTCAAGGAATTTTATAAATGTGTAACTATTATCTACACCCTCTTTATATAAGGAACATAGGACTAATATGTTCTAATATAAATTAAATGAAATAAAAATACCTGCCGGTCCTTAACAAAGAAATAGTATATTTTTATACTACCTTTACTTATTCTGACCAACATTTAATTAAAATTTGTATAATTTTGATTAATATTGTGATATAGGGTAATCATAAAATTATATAATATTTTTGTTAATTATTTTCGTATAAATATGTTTTATCAATTTAATCAGTAATTAACGAGTGGCAGAAATTCCGATATTTACTTAAGATATTTTCTAATTTTGTGACAACACTCATTTATACAGAATATGTTATTGTTTTGTTGTTGTTTTTTTAAGGCAAATATATAGATGTACGGATCAAGGCTATTGTTTAGGCAAGACGTCCACGAGCTAACTTGTAACTTGCTGGTAAATGACCACCATTCTCCACAAAAACAAAACAAATAAGACTATAAAAAAATACGTAAAAGTGAATGTTGAAAGAGCCACGTTTACACACGACAACGGGCATTAAACAGAAATTTTATGCGCACTTTTATTATTTTCAGAGCAATAAAACCAACTCTCACTAGTAAATCATTCAAATGTAACCCTTTCGGGGATGTTAATCTCGTTAGCCCTTTCAATGTCACTTGGTACGTAGCGTCCCTCGTGTACGGAAAATTGGAAAATCTATTTCTATAACCGAATTTATAAATGTCGCGATCTGAATCTCTTGTCACAACTTTACACATGGTTAACCCCGTTTTTTAATTAGTTACTAATTTTTTATGGAATTATTTTTGTTAGTAATCAGGGTTAATTCGTCGTTTATTTATATTTTATGTATTCAGAACATATTCTGATGATTTATAAATCAACTATGTTAATAAATCCACCAAATCTTTCTATGCCTTGAAGATTTTGCAATAGTGGCAACAATACTAACAGCAGCAAATTGACAATGTCTATGAGTATACTAGTCAAACGAGATGCAACTATGTACTATGTTGAATCTCGTAAAATCTGACCAGACTACATTATGACTCTGCAAATGATTTTTTTCTAATCAGAATTTCTAACTAGATTTTTATATATAATATATTATAGCAGTAAACCGTAAGAATTACACTTCTAATATCATAAGCATTTGAAATATAAACAACTATAATTTTAATAATCAAATCTGTAGTAAACCACATAATGATTATCTCCCAATAAAACGGCCGTATAATACAAATCTTCCACCAGCACTTAGGAACTGAGACTCGTTTGTCTTAAGCAATCACGTTTTCAATCTCAATTAGTGTATGGAGGCCATTTGTTTCGCCAACACGGATGCAATATACTTACTGTCGGGTAGAAACTTGGATACAAAGGTGTTCTAGGGCGCGAAGTGCACGGCGGGCCAAAATCTTGTCTATTGGCCACGTATCAAGATATTTTCCGGGGTAGTACTTACCGTTGCTCGCTCGGTACGGGCCGTAGACTAAAAACCCGAATAGAGGTGACACTTTATTTAAAATACAATTTTGGTAAGGGGACCTAAAATTTTTATTTGTAGAATACGATATATCTTAACAAATACATATGTTTGTAGAGAAGTAAACAATAAATGGTTTTACGCATTGACCATAGTGATTCTATAAGTATATTATAGTCTGCCAACCCGCACAAGGCCAGCGTGGTGGACT
This sequence comes from Cephonodes hylas, assembly GCA_030295005.1. Taxonomy (NCBI): domain Eukaryota; kingdom Metazoa; phylum Arthropoda; class Insecta; order Lepidoptera; family Sphingidae; genus Cephonodes; species Cephonodes hylas. The sequence continues at coordinate 6,107,780 of AP025374.1, read as the reverse complement.
ATGGCCCAAAACCCTCTCAATGGTAGAGGAAACCCGTGCTCAGCAGTGGGCGTATATGGGTTGATGAAGAAGAAGACGAAGATATATATGTGTATTGACATGCAAATATTTAAACCAAAGAGTAATGTTTAAGAATCTGCGATGAAAATAAAAATATATTTCCAGTACAAATAAAAATATCGTATATAATATTTTTAAATTCTTTAACTCCCAAATCACAGCAATAATAACAGAAAAGTATTAAAAAAATAATCCTCGTGAAAGCGTATTTACAAAGCCTTAAGCGATATTGTTAGAACGTGTCAAATAAATATATCAAGGCACAACTCTCAATTTTGATCTCCTATTACAATTTATTAGAGGCGATGTTGGTTGGAAAAACTTTAGCAATATCATTTATCACTTTCGCTTGAAAAACAACGGTCAAAGGCGACACGACCTCTGTTTTCATCTTACATTCGACACTAGACTCTATTTCGGTGGAACGTGTTTGTTCTAAAACATTCAGGTGTTCTAAAAAAAATAGCAACTGTAAATGGTAATGAAATTTTACTGCCAAATACATGGCACTTTATTTTATTTACAGTCTATGTGCAAAGGCATCTCACGTAGACATTTTTGGACAAGGTATGGTGTGTAGATGGTTGTATTTAGACGTCTATTGGAAACATTTTTTACTTTTATTTGACTGCCTCGTGTTCTCACGGCAAAGTTGTGCACCCTGCGATCAAGCAATCCCCTATTCGAGTCCCCGGTCAGGCGAACTCTTATTGGGTTTTTACATTAGGAAATTCTCAATAGCAATACGGAGTCTTTAAATATGTCCAAGGCTTGCATCCCATTACAAAATAAGCGTGCAGAAATGCATTTCTTCCACCCTTTCACCCTTTTATTTGATATTTTTATTTATAAGCAAATAACAGTCTTATCTCGGATCCGTCAATGGCCAGGCGTCGAGTTCAAATTCTAAACGTTAAATACGCGAAACACTTTAATTCTACTTATGGTCCATATTTTCCTTCTATGGCTCACATACATACATACAATCCGAGCGTGATTTAACAAAAAAATGTCCATAAAAAGAGAGATTTTGTTCTGTAATGCGATATGTGTAGGCCCATTATGATGTATTTATCATTTCTGCCTTTGTGAAGTAATAAAGCTTTACTCATTTAATAAAGCTTTGCTCTTACGTATGACAAAAGGAACGTCTGTGCGAATATTCATACAAATTATTATTGTGTTTTACAACTAAACTGCTGTACATGCTAGGTAATGGACACCTCCTTCATTATGAGAGGAGTTTGGGCATTGTTCTTCCACACTAGTTTAATTACTGTTCACTTAAATTTTCATCACGACTCGTAGAGCTTACAATACCTATTATTCACTATTTTATTGGTAAGTTGTAAAGAGAATTTACGTGTAAAATATGACAGTAATTAAAGAATGTTAGTTAGTAGCTATTGTTCGGGATATCATTCTCATCGGTACAGATTTTGTCGACCAATTAATATAATGTTTTAATTTGTCATAAAAGAAGAGGACTATGGCAGATATTTAAAAGAATCATTAGCCTGCAAATATGTTAGTAAAATAAATATGTAACTGAAATGCTAATAAAAAGTATATAGATACATCAATTAATATTTAACCATGGGATGGTCTAAAAAGTTTCTTAAGTCATAAAACATCGAACAGAATTCGACATGGGAGACAGTTTTGGTTTCGTGATTTCATTGCTATTAGGGCGGTCGAGCCGTTCCACGTTTATTGTCCAAGATACGAGTGGATTTGTGGAAGCAATTTCCTTTATACATTTTGTTTTGTCCTTTTCCTGCAGTTTGATGGTCCACTCGGTGAGTTGTGGCCCGAGTTCGATTTACCAGGACTCCCTCAATCGATACGATACGCATCTCGAGCGCTGGTCGCCTGTGGAAACAGAAAAATGTAATTATACAACCCGATCACGTACACTGTATTGGAACGAAACTAATTTAGCTTCGAAGCTATTTAGAAAAAAGTAAATATGTCTTTGATTTTATTGATGTAGGCGACGAGCAGGCTGTTGAGGTTTTGTGAGAATTTGTGTAAGCAGTTTTAAAAGTTCAATTCTATTGAAAAATAAAAGGATTTTTTACTGTCTACGATAACATCAGCATAAAAATACTTATATAAAATACCTCTCAAAAATCTTTCCACTATCATATATAATACGTAGCTCATACAAAATGTAGCATTTTATTAGAATAACAACTGCAAACATTCTGCATGGGGTAAAATATTCTTCCGAATCATGCCGTCTTAAAGACACGTCGCTCCTCTTCAACGTCACATGCTTTTCAAGAAGGGAGAGCGCTTCTTTATACTAACATAAGAAAGTACTTTTCAACGCAAATAAACATGACATCGTCATTCAGAGGCGGCCCGTGCGGAGCTAGTCCGTCACGACCTTTCCTTTATTCGGCAAGTTTTTGTCAATTCTACCCGGCTTCTCCCTCGCCTACATTTGTTGGGAATATCGCTTGGACGGGGCGCGTTTACCTTACATTGACATTGAAACGTCGCGCCATGTTTGGGTAAACAGTTTACGTCCGTCTAATCCGTAAGCAGACGTTCCTTTGTGGGCCGTCGGTGCAATTAGATGCCCGGCTTGCAAAAAGGTTCTTGGAAAACGAGAATGGGAATATAGTGGGTTAAAAAGGGTTGCTGAATTGTTTTGTTACAGCGTAACTGTCGAAACCAGCTTATATGTATAATGATGCGCTTATAGGATAGTAGAATAGATAATAGGTTAAAGTAAACGAAATAGGATAGATAGACTGTATCAGTAAAGACTATAACAATCTGTGCATATTTTTTTTGAACACAGAGAAAAGAGATTACAAATTAACCATTATTCCTGTCTTAATGATCAACTCCAACGAGACCACTATTTTCATGACTCAAGGACTGTATGTGCTACACCTGAGTGAAGCTATTACCAATGTATTCGGTATGTTTCAGAATTAATTTCTGGTAGGTAGGTACATTTGTTCTCTCAAGAGCAATCAGATTTGACATATACATATAAAATAGGACGAGCCACTTACCGTCTAGACATCGCTTGATTTATATGTCGCTGAAATAAAGTCAAGTGAAGAAACTGTGCCACTGGAAGAATCAATCAAAGCCAAACGTTCGCACAATCAGCGTGCGTGGTCCGGACGAGCTAATCAAACTAATGGCTACCGGAGGGCCGCTCGATCGCCGCCGACCCGATGCCGCAACAAATCACAAAAATAACACCGACTTCTGATTGATTACGCTCGCCAACCGACTCAATTCGATTTCTGTTACACCTGATTGATTGCTCATTAACATTTATAAATAAGTCTTCAGTGTGCCAAAGAATCATTGATGTATTTGATATATGTGAGACTTTCAGGTTCTTTTACGATCACCATTAATTACATACATACATGTCTCAAAAACCTCGTCTATTTGACGATACTGCCGTTATCGCTGTTTTTGTTTCTACATAGATAGTTTTATAACCTTGCGCAGGACTCCATTTTCGCCATCAGACTTTTTAGAGCGTAGTATACTGACTGTAGACAATGCCAGGGAAAAGCTAGCTGGTAATAAAATTTAGCCCAACGAAAATTTCTCAAAATGTGAAGGAAACATATCATTGGTGTTGCACTATGTGGTGTGTAACTGCATCATTTTTAGCCGAGCTATGCGCCGTCAACCAGCTGTCAAGTTAGCGTCACACCGCGGCGCGCCTCGGGCAGCGTTTGCTGTTCCGACGTTTATTAAGTGGGAAATACGAACTGACCATTCACACAATTAAAGTTGTTCTACAACCAATACAGACACGTTTGCGTTGTACTTCAGATGTTGCTGTCTGGTTTACGCTTGGTTTTAAGTACCACGCTTTTATACGTTTGCTTTAAGCCTTTTTTTATCTTAACCACTTTCTTGCGCCATATTAAGCTGTAAACATACTTGGAATAATCAAAGCGAATAAATAAAAGGTAATATTTATGGCGTATAAAAGTGTCCCTTGTTTGCAGCAAACGTTTTCAAAACAAGATTTTTTAAAAGATCTACATCCCTTATGTAATTTCAAAATATACAAAAATATATATGTTTCATCTATTTACATAATATTGAAGTATAGATAATGCTATATAATTTAATTTTAACACATATATCATAAATCAATAACATTTTGAATATAGAACCTCTGAGCTCTAAGTTCAACATGCTGTTATTCTATCTACCATTCTATATTGGTAGCGAAGGCGGCTTTGCTAATGTACTAGAGACTTGGCATAATATTATGTTCATCGAGGAATAAATAGGTTCCAATTTACGTAAAACAGATATTATTAGTACTGTAGTTGCTCATGCTGCCTTATAAAACAGTCAATAGATGTCGCTGTAAGTCATTTTAATAAATCACTTTCTAGCGGTGCAGATATACATATGAAGGTATGTATAAATTAATCCGAATAGAGATCATGCAATGTACAATCGTGTCCTACGTACAAGTGGGTGCCATTTCAAAAAAAAGAATATGTCTCATCTGTCTTATCTCGTACCGGATAGAGATTTTTGTAAACATTTCTCACAAGTTGATATTCTATTCGGATGCACTTATCAGCAGATACCATTGCGGTTACCTGACGTGTGCTATACAAAGAAACAAAACCTATATTTCAGCCCGGGACTAAAATATCAGCGAAACAGGATTGGTTTAAAACGAGCGAGACATCCCGCATAGTTTATCGATAAGAATACACTACAGTAATATAAGCCGTCGTTCAAAATGTTAGTTGTAAAGTGCAAATCAAATATTCAACCAGTATTTGAGAAACAAGTGCGATGCAGCAAAAGTGATAAGTGCCGGGAATAGATAGAACAATGAAAATAACACTTAGTATTCCCGCGTCGAGCTGAAATAATACCATAGGGCTTCCTATTGAGCGGTCCGAGCATTTCGAGTGACATCCACTGACCAGACTTTCGACCGTGCTTCACAAAAGCCCTTACTTTTTGCTCGCTCAACATAAAATCCAAATCAATGGTTAGCACGGCTCACTTTTGTTATTGCTGCTATTATATTCTGAACGGTCGACGCTTTGCACACTATTCTCGGCATTTGACAACTCGGCAACATGCCCGCCCGCCAATTGCATGTCACGGTTTCAACATAAAAATTTGCAGTGACTTCTGACTGATGTGGTAGGACTACATGAAAAGTTGGTTACATCAAGTGTTCGAAGCGGTTAATATTTTTACTCTAGAAATGTTTTCGTTGATATCACTTTTGCCAATGTTATCCGATGTTACAATGTAAAGGGTAACAATACAACGTATGAGAATCTTAAAGACTGCGCGGGGACAATACCGGTGGATACAAAAGGTAAGCACGAAAGACTACAAGTTAAGACGACATTGGTCTCATATTTCCTCTATCGAGTCTAGAAGGTAGGTAATGTTACCTCATCCCGTGTTCGTTTTGCAGTGCAGCTCCTACAAAATAAGCTAAATACAGCTGCTTATTGTATCGCTGACAGCAAAGCTGCGCGACGCCATTGTCAGGCGTCTCCGAAGAAATAAATAATAGCGACTTACTTGATCCTACGAGGCCACAATGCATTGTCATTATTTTGCGCTTATGGTGCTGGAAGCCCTCTTTTCACTCCATTTCCACGGGCCGGTGTTGCCTTATGTCAAAACAATTGAACGTTATGTTGAGTACTTTGCGTCGTCACCGCTGTAGCGTTTGTTGAATAAAGTTCAACACGCAACTCATTTGTTGCCCGCACTTTACAAATTTATGTGAGCATTAACGTCATAATTAAACTCTTTACAACGGTTTTGTAACAGTACAAAGTAAATACAATAGTATTTTGTATATGCAATCTTATTAATTAGACATGTAAGTTGATAGTGGAATAGTCCTTAATTGATGATAAAATCGAAAATACTCGAAAAAAAAGGGGAAGAATGCAAATTGTGTATGCCATACGCTCATTAAAGCATTCTAAGGTTGTAAAAAGTTGTAAGTTGTTTATAAGGTATAATGAAGCGAATTTAGTTTAATAGATTTTAGATTGTGAGATAAAAGGGCAGGTGCAAATGAGCCATGAGATTGATGAAGGCGCAGCGACCGGGAGTGATGTGAATAAAAAGTATTCCACTCTTTATCTCGTTAAAAGTGATATGCGATAGTAATCACATACGTATACTATACCGTAAATTAGAAGTTGAATCAAATACGGGCGATTTGAAAATAACAGTCTTATCAGGAATTTATTGGTAACACTTTTAAAGCTTTGACAATTAAAAATATCGGTCAATATATTATATATGACCAGAACTATGATTCAGCCCCCAAAGACCCTCAAACATACATGTTATGACTATTAGACGTTCAATATTTGTAACAGGTTTGAATGAAAAATGTCAATATTTTTAGTATGTAGGTAAGTAAAGGAAGAATGAAGGATGTTATCACAGTTTACGATGTGCATCAAAAGGCAATGTGTGTAATTCGATGACTGAATTTATACCTCATGCTTAAATATATAGAATCTTTTAAGAAAGAGAAAATAAAATTAGTCAAATGTTGACCTTTTATTACAAGCTTTTATTTAACTTCACTTTTGTATGTATGTATGTATGTATGTATGTATGTATGTATGTATGTATGTATGTATGTATGTATGTTTACAAATCTTGCAATGAAGATTTGAACCACTTCCAATAGACCGATTGTGCTGAAACTTGGTATACCTACGTAACTTGGATGACAATACAATAATATGGTACCATGGAGTTGGTCTGATGATGAGGTTGGAAGATGACCATAGAAACATCGGTTCTTGTGGACCGATGGAGCTGAAATTTGGTATGTATTTGTAACTTCGACAACAATACACAAATATGGTATCATGGTGCTGATCTGACGAAGAGTTGGAAGATGCCCATAGGAATATCGATTTCTGTGGTCCAATTGAGCTGAAATTTTGTATACCTATGTAATTTCGGTGACAATATAATAACAAGGTATCATAGAACTGATCTGACGAAGAGATGGAAGATGCCCATAGGAACTCCGATTCTTGTGGTCCAATTGAACTGAAATTTGGTGTGTCTTCGTAACTTCGGTAACAATACAAAAATATGGTATCATGAAGCTGATCTGATGAGGAGTTGAAAGAAGCCCATAGGAACTCCGATTCCTGTGGACCAATGAAGCTAAAATTTGGTATGCCTTTGTATTTTCAGTGACAACATAATAACAAGGTATCGTTGACCTGGTGTCATGAGAAGTTGGAAGGTGCCCATAGGAACACTAGTTTCTATGGACCGATTGAGTTGAATTTCGGTATGATTACGAAATGGATAGACTTAGAAATATTTCCAACTAAAAAGTTAAAAATAAATTAACGGTGAAAAACATATTTTAAAATCAAGCTTTTATTATGCACGAAAAATTCAAAAAATAAACTAAGAAAACATTCATAAAATTCGTAGTTTTTTAAACTTTACAAACTGTAAATTGTTAATTTACAAAAGTGTTCGGTTTATCAGTAGAAGTATGATACATAAACATATATTATCTATAACTAGTATATTAATATTCTTAAGTGATTTAAAAGCTTGTCGCGCAATTTCGATAATGCAAAGACCTCGGCCGCGACGAGCTTTTAGATCACTTAAGAATATTAATATACTAGTTATAGATAATATATGTTTATGTATCATACTTCTACTGATAAACCGAACACTTTTGTAAATTAACAATTTACAGTTTGTAAAGTTTAAAAAACTACGAATTTTATGAATGTTTTCTTAGTTTATTTTTTGAATTTTTCGTGCATAATAAAAGCTTGATTTTAAAATATGTTTTTCACCGTTAATTTTTTTTCCTTTTAGATACGTAAATCTATGTTAAAAGTAAATATGAATGGACAGTTATAATCTAATTTGATAAATAGATCCACGTGTAAACGCAAAAAATCCGACGTGGCTCCAAATACATTTTTTACCTAAAAATATTACTTCACACTCAACACTGCAGGAATACAAAATTTAATGAAGTGTACCAACAACAGTACCCGTGTCAAACTGTCAGAAACACGTCATATTTCACGTGTTTTTTGTTTTTTAAGTGTTCGCCACGTCGATTACGATTAGAAGGACGGTGTGATGAAGAGAATCCGAGAGCTTCAGAATGCCCTCGTATGTGGGTCTCGGAGCATCGTGTCATAACTCGTGAAGTTTGACAAAGGTATAAAAAATAAAGGGCGTAAACATAATGTTACACTAATTTGTATGTTACCTACATGGGAACGAATTGTATATTGTGATAGGCTGTCGCGACGCATTAACATCACCGCGGGCCTCGCCACCGCCGCGCCGCCGGTCTCCAATTTCGCAGAAGTGTTTCGCTTGACGTTCTACGACACCCGCCAGAGACCCTCGGCTGGTTTTTTTGGAAGTATTGTGTTACTAATGCGTTTCTTTAAAAAACTAACAATATATAGATACTCGTACTTTGCAGCTTACATTGTTGGACTGTAGCCAACCAACCGTTTTAATTACGGGTAATTGTAATGTTGGTTGTATCAGATTTTTTTATTAGTAGTAAGCACGACTTTTTATTTTTCGATGAGTCAGTTTTTGATGCAAAATGGTTGACGTGTCTTTTTTTTGGTGTTTACTTTTCGAGTTCATGGCCAGGTTTCGAACTTTCCGCGTTAATCAGATATTTTGTAATAAATTTATATTTCTTCCCAACAGTCACATTAATATCACTAAGTCCGAATAAAGATTCAAATCTTGTGTAGTGTGTTAGTCATATTGTGGTAGCTTTTTCGGTCTTACAAACAAATATTTGTGAATCATACGAACATGGGTCCTGCGGTCCCTTTTTTCTCAAGCTTTTGTCTAAAAGGAGGCTGTCATTACAATTTTTATTTTGACCATTTCACAGTACGAGCTATGAGTTTGATTTGTCTTCTGAAACCCATATATTACTGTAACGTCATAACGTTACTGTAATTAGAAACTAATAAAAAAAATCAGATTCTCAGAACTCGTCATTTTTACTTATTACGTTTAATTTCCAAATTTTTTATCTTTAGAAAATCCATCCATTTTCTTAGAAAACTTTATTAAACTTTTAAGTCATAAATTCAAGGTCCCTTAAAATCTTACAATCAACCAATTTACGCCTATTTGCTTTTATACACCATCTAAGGTCGATATAATTATGAATATAAAATGTAAACCAACTCGTCATTTTATAGATACATATATATACTAAGATTGAAAAGCGGCGGAGCCTACCCGATTTTGTGTGCTAAAGTCCTATATCGTGTTTGTTAATCCTGGCTCCGTTCGGAAGTTGTTGAATTCCTTCCCAATCTGTTAAGCTTGTTCTATATTCGAGATGAAGTAAATATACACACGTTCTTGGATGTTTCTTATTGATTGAACAGTAACAAATGGATGCTATTTTGAAATATCGCAGAGAATTATTAAATAAATATTGTAACGGATGATAAATACCATTGATGAACAACTAAAGTAAATCATTCCTTTGACATATAAATATACTCGAAATTGATGATTTCGTTGTAAACTTAAAAGTTGAAGACGAACAAATATTCTTAGCAAAGGAAGCGGTGACTGCCAAGATTGTGATTTCACAGCGGTTAACTGCAGAAATGTATTCCATAGTAGTTCGTTCATTAATTTTATAATCGTTAATTTTATAAATATAAAAATAATGTTGTATATGAGTATTAAGTTTTAACGCTTAATTCATGCATAAATTAAATTATAGATTTTGATACCAACTGGTCTACCAGCACTAACTAGGCTATGGTGACCAATGGTTTGATATCTAAGTATACCTACTCGAACATAAGAATTTGTTTGAACGGATACATACATGTATAACAAACCTACTGTAGCATATTATTACCAATATTACTTTATTTTTTTATTATCTCTATGTCATAAGTTAATATTGACCTTAAAGTATAAGCCAAAAATTTTCTTAGTGTTTTCTTCAATCATTCAATAATAAAAATACCATAGGGTAATCTTCCAGTCATTGGACAGAACACAATAAAACTATATTTATTAAGGTTTCTTCGAAAACAGGAACACTCCAACTGATCTCTTTTTAATATTTGGTTTTTGACATTACATAATAGTTCAAAACAATTGTAATAGAAGGCACTAGTAGCTTGAAAATATTTACTTTCCGTGGCGTCCTCACAATCGGCGTGGTTTCTAGTGAAAAATAAAGAATTTGGTAAGTTTATCTACAAAGTTTTTAACAATTAATTTTCATACCGTCAATTCTAAATGCTTAGTCGTTTGCACAGTAAAGTATTATCGTCTTTTGTGAAGTATTTAATAGGAATTGGCGCCTTTAAACATATTTTTTAGGTTGTAATGTGCTGTCCAATGATTCGATGTTGTTTTATTAAAAATCTAATTAATGGACAGGTGTTAGAGACAAAAGTAAAAGAAGAGAAAAAGAAGAAAAAGGAAGAAACTAAACTACAAAAAAAAGGAAAAAATAGAGAAAACAAAAAAGAATACTAACAGAAGTTCTCAAGCTGTTTTGACAAATATGTGCATGAAATGCTGTAGGTCAACTAAGTCATCAAATCGAGTGGCATGTGATATGTGTTCGGTGATATTTCACGTAAAATGTATACCAGCAAAGCATCAAGAACACGTGCCTGATGATACAAGGATTTATCTTTTCGTATGCCATCATTGCTATAAAGAAGATAATAACGACACTCTGGATCTCAGCTCTGAAAGATAGATAGTGATGATGATGATGAGTGAAGAAGATAGTGGTGACAATACTCAAACATTGTTTGATATGATAATCGAACAAAAGAAAAAAGAACGTTATTAATTTAACTGATTACTGAAGATAGATTCGGTAAGACTGATTAATACAAGTTTGGTTTCGAAATGTGATTAAAAAAATATTTTAAGATATAAGAATATATGTTATTATTAATAATTTTCCTATAAATATCCTTCACTTCCCTTTAAAACCAGATTTCATTGACCATTCTGATGATATAAGAGATCATTAAAGTGCTGTCCATTGACTAGTTGATGCTGTCCAACAATAAAAATTCTGTCCAATGACTATATATTTTTTCTCGTCTTTTTTAAATAGGATTTTTTCGCGTTTTTTTATGTTAAATGTAGTTTTTAAGAACTTATTATAAAAATATGCATATTAAAGTAATAGAATAACAATAATTTTAACAAGGATATTTTTAAACGTCTTCAGAAACTATTAAAAACCTTAAAATGATCGTTAAGTGTCCAATGACTGGAAGATTACCCTATGATTCCATTATATAATCTCAATTAACTTACATAATGCTACAATTTGCATAAAAAAAGCTTTACTTAAAAAAACCCTAATTTAAACGTAATAACTATATTAAATAGTTTCGACGTGAATGCTTAATAACGCATTAAAGACTTTAACAAAGTCCACATTTCGAAGGCAGATGTGTTTATTATATTTTAGACAGAGAACATTTTAAAAACAAGTTTGTAAAGCGATGCGTGCAAAAAATAGCCAAAATTTAACATCACATGTTAGATACCGGCACCGCTACCTGCTACTTTGTGACGTCTTGTCATAGGGCTACCCCTGCTAGGATATTAATCAATTCTTCATATTTTGATCGCGGCACAAATATAGCTTCTCAGGAGATATTTTTTTAACTAATCAATAATTACGAATCACTGTACATTCAAGACGTTTCATGTAATATTTTATTTTATTTGATAAATTAATAAAAGACACACAGAATATATTTTTAAATAAATAAGATTTTTTGCGATAACATTTGTTATTGGTTTTTAATTGTCCGATGACGTAAGTGCCATCCCTAAAAGCTTCATCTGGCACTTGAACGATCGAAAGGTACGACAGCGCGCCGGTATCAGGAAGGAATGTACAGTGGGTGACTTGAACATTTCCTGTCCCTTTCATTCATGACCGGCTTCCCCTAAGCTAAATTCGAGCGCCGTCTCATTCGTACTCACCAACATTTTCAATACTTACCTGCGTAAAATGATATACATCTGTTGCGGTGTGGTGATCCCTCTCGCACCCGCGCCGCCAAATGGATTGTTGATATACGCGTCTCGCTCGTGCGTCTCATGAACAGGGGGTAGACGGTGTTCGTGCACGTTTGTGTTGGTGTTCGTTTATTTAGTGAACTTGGAAGTTCGCTTTCGTGTTTGTGCATAGGGTGTCGGATGTGATTGTGTGCGTGAGTTGTAGAGGCGCGACATAGCTTTGCCGTCTCCATGACTTAAAAGTTTTGTTCGGAATGAAAGCAGAGAGCTAGTTGTCCGCCGGCCGGCTCGCTCGACGCACGCGTGTGCAGCGCTCGAGTTAAACTTCTCCGTGGATATACGAGTTCAAGCATTTGTTTTCTAAACATTTTCACATAAATTTGACGTTTTGTACGTGACATCAGATACTTGTATTCGATTAAAGTGAATCTATTAGCGAATAATATAGTGTTGTTTATTTTTTTCTGTGGAACTGCAACGTGTTTGGTTCAACGGACTACAGAGGTTGGTCGTCGTATTCTCGTGTAGGCTATTGTGGCCGGCCAAATAACTCCGGCATTTTAGCGCCCAAAAATTTCTTTTATATTTCTGTTTACTTTCATAACCGTCCTTTTTTCAACTATTCGAATTTGAGGGATAGATGTTTTTGTGCTTAAGAATGCAGTTTATATTTGGTAGTGCCTTGTTGAGGATAAAGCTTTGAATTTATGAATTAAAACCAGATTTTATGTTACTGATAAACATTTATTTTTAGTTCACAAAAATAGTAAAATACACAACAACTGCATAAGTGTATTACCAAAACACATGAAACCGTTGGTACGTGTTACATTGCTAACAAATTAAATTGACGTTGTAATATTTAATAAAAGTACTTTTTGCGTTTGACAGCATTTAGGTGCATAATAATTTTTATACCCGCATTAGTCATATTAAAATTGAAGACTTATCTGATAACTCATTGATGTGACTTTCCTGTAGAATGCACTTTCTTATACCTCATAAATACGACGCATATAATTTCTATGCTCATTTACAATAATTCAAATCCAAAATCAGCCAACTTCCAAATCATAACATAATTAAACGCACCCAAAATAATTATATGCGTTAGGATAGTCAGTTATTTGAGGTATTGCAGGTGTTTCACAACAAATTTGTTGTTAGATTTCAAATGTTATGATACAAATCACCTGACGGTTGAAGCTTGCATCTGTCTTACTGACGACTTGACGAGTTGAACAACCTTAGAATATAAATAGACACTGTACACACACACCGTACAAACACACAGAAAACGTCGGCAAACACGGCTCCCCTTTAAGAATCATTATTATTAGGCCCTACTACCATGAACTCTTGTCCTCTGACCGGTGTCGATTTTAATATTAATTAATTACATTAAAATCTCAAAAAGTGTAGAAAGGACTGGAAATAATATCCAACCATTTTTTTTAATATTTGATTAGTATAGGTAAAAATACTTGTGTCATTTAATCTTAATAAAAACCCGACAAAAGTCGACTTAATTTGTAGTGGAATGAATATTGACTATGATACAAATAGCACCTATGTCTAGTTTTTTTTTTTAATTTATGATAATGTAAATATTTAGTTTTATATCAACCTACCCATATCGAATACCAATTATACATAGGGTAAAAAAATAAAGAAGTCAGTTTGTAGCTTGTAATAATATATTTATGTTATTAAATATTGCAATTCTTTTGCAAAATACGTTAAGTGTATAAAATTATTAATTGTGAATTTGTTCAGCATTTTTATTTTACTACTTTGTTTTTATCAAACACTAAAGCCACATAAATACTGAGTTTTCACTATGAAAGCTATTGGTAAAATCCCCGCGATTTCTTTTTTAAATGTAAATAATTTAACATCTTTATGATTACCATTCAAAATTGTAATGAAAAATATGCGTAAAAATTAAATATAAATTGTTTTTAGTTAACAAGTAAATTCAAAGTTAAATTCTTGATATCATTTGATTTGTCCCATTTACACAATAGAAAATATTATGTTTATTATGTATAGGGACAAAAATGGCATAATATATAAATAAGAAATCCTAGAAGGAAAAATTGTTTATCAATCATATTTTGGTGAACTAATACCTAAAGTTTAAGACTTTTCAGCCATGAAGGATATATCTATGTACCTATGTATATCATTTGCGCTACTACAAAATTATTTTTTTTATTTTCAATATGCCTTTTACGAAAATACTAAACGAAATTATATCATGATTCGCTATTTTAATTAAAGCTATCATAGAGTATATCTTTGTATCATTCTTATGAACATACAAAATAAAAGTAAAAAATATATTAATATTTTTACCAGAATAATGATTTGAAGAGACGACTTCAATTAGATAAGTCCGTTTATTTAACACGAAAAGCCACGAGATAAAAAAAATAAAAAGTTTAATCTAACGAAACTTCAAACGAAATTAATTTCATTAAGAGGTCGTTTTGTGACCTAAACAAATTAAAACACTAGACACTGGATTTATACAGAAATAATTATTAACAAAGGACTTTTGTTGAAGTGAAGAGTCCTTGACTAGCGGACTAGTGTTCTTTTAGTAAAAATATTTCATTTTCATTGGCAGTTTAAAAATATACAATTACATACTGAAATACTAGCGTTCCGTCTGGGTACGGTAAACTCTTAATATTAGTTCTAATCAATGTCAGTAGATCCAATTTTATACCTCTAATCATTTTGAGCCCATAAAATCCTAGTCCAAAAAAATATCAGTTACATTTTTGACCCACGAAAATTGTAATGTAACAACGAGACAATCGTATTTTTTTTATTTAAATAGCTAATAAATATTTTATATATTTTCACTTGTTAGTAAGGTAAACTTGAGTCTCCTTCATAGAATTACCTCTGAGCTCCGAACAAGTTAATAATACTTACCATCTGGTCAAATAAAACATTAAGCTATTCAACGAAATACCGGTTTTGTTAATAGCATGTGATAATCGCATCCTGACGAACGAGGGTCCGTAAATGTGAATCACATTTATGATTATTATATTTAAAAGTAGATTTGCTTTATTTTTTTTATAAAACAAATATATATCTTAATAAGTCTACACGCAACCGATAAAGTTCTTCATCATTCAACGCCTTATGACGTTGGATGTATCGTATGTGACCCAACAATCATTGTGCTGACCCATCGACGACTGGCTGCAACGCCTGAAACAAAAAAAAGTATTTATATATCTCTAATCACAACGTAATTTTTTTTATAAATATTTATACTCAGGCGCAAACCTTTTTTACTGTTGAAGCGTTAAATCCTAAGTCAATGACTCACAACCTGAATTCATACAAAATTCTCACAGAAACAAATTATAAATTATAATCAATCAATCAAGAGTCACATAGTAGATTTAAGTCCACGATTGGATACATGCACTTTAGTCTGGGAACATCCAAAATGGAACGAGACTATTTTTAATCCCACCGCTTCTTAAACAGAAATCTCAAACAAACATTAGTCCTCATCTCAAAATAATCGTTGCCTTTCTTTATACAGAATCAAAACAATGATGATAGGTTTGGAATAAAAACAATAAAACTTAATTTTTTATTATATTTTATCGTAAGAGACATCAGTGAATTCAAGAATAATGACATAATAAAAAGTATATGACAAATGATTTGGTCCCATATAAAAGTATGGAAAATAGGTTTAAACTAATTAGAATTATCACAAGCGAGACGAATTTAATGGACTCTAAACGCGGCTCGGATGTCGCCGGACACCATAGAAAAGGTCAATAACATTACGACCGTCCCGTAACGCGTAAAAATCTCATTCCATAATACAGTAAAGTTGGCCCACAGATCCAAGTGTCTATAAAGATCCCTTATACCGTCCGGAGAATTACTATCATTGGCACGCCGTTGTTTCGCCTTGTCCTAAACAATTGATATCTCTATTTGTATCAATAATACGAGAGGTAGACGTTTACTTGCATCTCGTACGTGGTCGGAATGTAGTGTCGTGGATCTCCCCCTATCTGCGGGCTAGCGGACTTCACGTTTATTAAAACTATTGATGTTTATGCCAGGATTCCGCCTTGTTCAGCCAACCGTTCCTGCGTTTATAATAACGGTTGTTACTTCTGATATTGTTTTAGATAAATCCGATACGTTGGGGAATTCTATGGGACTGATGTATGATTGATTTGTTTTAGTGGTAAAACGAATTGTGAAGAGGGGGTTGCATGCGTTCTATTTGCACTAGGACAAAATATTATGTTATACACAAACTTATTTTGGACAAAGATGCTGTGGCTCTGTAGTTTGAATAATATAAAAATACTTAATCACACATATATACACAATCGTTGGGAATCATGGAATTATACTCTATGTATAATATTTTTAATACCAACATCTGATATAATTGCAATAAACACAAATATTCCATCCAAATTATAAAATATAGTTGAATTAATATCATTGTCATCTGAATTTTATAAAACTTAATAGCAAAATACATGAGATTTAAGTATTTATTCTATGAGAAGAGTTTCAGAGCCGTGAAAACAACTTTCATGTTAAATAGAAGTGTAATTTATCGTGTGAATAGCAATTTACTTCGCGTATCATGCAATGGGGTAGTCTTTTGAACATGCTCAACTTAAGTTTCTACAGCAGGACGACGCTTATTGTTATAAAATTTTATCAAAAATATGCCAATACGTTATTTACGTTAGAATAAAATTCTAGCAAATTTTAAAATAGCCATGCATGAGATATTAAAGAATTCGCAGAGTCACCTAAAGGCGGCGCACTACATTTACAAAGTTTCGCAATCTACAGTAGAATTTAATAACAATTTGCAGTTATTTCTCGATAGATGTTCGTACATCCCCTTTGAATCCTCTACGAACATTTCTTGAGGTTGCGGTTGGGGAGATCCAATAGCGCCGTTAGTACCATTTAATTGATTTTCTGCTACAGAAACTAATTAGACTTGAGGTTTATGTAACCGAACAGTATTAATAACTTATCGTGTTGGTCCTCGAATAATCTCATCTCAGTAATCCGTCTTGGTTAATTGAATAAATTAATATTTGTGCCTTCACAGTCTGTGCGGACTAAATGGCTGAATAGTTTTTTTTTGAAATAATGATAGGCGTTGATTTATTTGCATAAAATAATATAGAAAATCTTAACAATTTGATTGGATTATAAATATTTGAACTCACAATATTTATACACGCTATTATAGAAATTGATGAAGTAATTTGGTAGCGAGCACATTTCATCTCATCGAACTCAGCGTTTTGCTTTAATAAAATCTAATAAATCTAAGGAGCTAAATAATGTAGAGCAATAAAAGGTATTTCAGTTATTAATATAAGCGAGGTCTCAAACAAGATCAGATACAGAAACCTACAAAGCGGATAAAAATAAACAGCGTTGGTGATATGTCACGTTTCTTCGAGGGTTTATTTCAAGTGTTTTATTATTACCATTTGTATTACAAACTTAAGTAGGAGTCATTTATTATGTAGAACTCGAACAACTGTTTATTTTTCAATAAATCTGAATTATTGTAATGTATAAAATTATCAAACAGTGTCTTTTAAACTACGGGGCGTAACATGACACATAATCCCAGTAGGATTGGTCAATAATGTTATTTACACCTTACCGTCTTTTCCAATTTGTAAGGGTATTTTTTGTTATTGATCTTAAGTCAAACCTCGGAACAGTTTCAGAGTTCTTGACTAAACCTTTAATTATTGTAAGTTTGTTTTATTCATATAAAGTCAAGGCTCGATTCCTGAAGGTATGAAAATGGTATTTCTAGCTATTTACAACTTCCACGTAATAGGAGGGAAGTCTGTTCCAAAATTTTTGAGCCTATTTCCAGCCTCAGTGCTGTTTCTAGGAGTTTTTTTATTAGAAAATATGAACAACACTTTGCACGCCCCTGGAAATAAACCAAGGACCTCTTGATCGCGCGCCCAACAAATATATCACAGTACGAACGAGGCAGTGATTTTGTTTTTATTTCTTGCTTTGTACATAGTTCATACATTATACGGCACTTTTCCATTAAATGTCATCATAGAACATTAAATGTTGAACCAGACTGAGACAGCATTTAACCCTACACTGCATTCAGTGCCATATATGTCACAACCAATAAAATTGATATTTTTTCTAAGTCGAACCTAGGGACGAGATCTATAATTATGATAGCTTATTAATTATAGTCAATGACAATCAATTAGTAACTTTATTCGAGTTAGATGGCAGTACCCCCTCGCTCAATTAGCCGTTTAACTGAAAGAATTGATAATATGCCGTGGGCGGTGCGAACGATATTTAAAAATACAGAAAAATAATAATTATTGACGGAGTGCAATAGTGAAAAAAATGTTTTTATATCGAGAAAACTGTGTACTAAGCAAATGTAAGTATTATTTTTTGATTTGACATTGTTTTGATACTAAAATTTTATAATTACTGGTTGTTCCCGATATGTCACTTCATGCAGTGATGATCGAAATTTATGTATGTTTAATAATGTCGATATGTTTTTTTTATTTTCGATAATGGCGACGAAAAGTTTATCTAGCAATCAAATCCTAAATTATTTGACAATACCATCAGGCAGCGAAGACAAACTAGACTCCTTTGAGGCTGAAAGTAATGATGATATTGCTGCAATTGGAACTATCGTCAATCAACTTTGTGAAACGTTTAGCGATGCTGATGA
This sequence comes from Cephonodes hylas, assembly GCA_030295005.1. Lineage (NCBI taxonomy): Eukaryota > Metazoa > Arthropoda > Insecta > Lepidoptera > Sphingidae > Cephonodes > Cephonodes hylas. The sequence continues at coordinate 6,088,855 of AP025374.1, read as the reverse complement.
TGAACAGCAATATGATTCTTCAATCAGGTATGATCTCGTTACACCATTATCAAGGTCATATAATAAATAAATACATTCAATAGTCACATATACAGTTCTGACCGCACACTAGGATACAAGTCCTGTGTCGTGGGTATCAGAGACTACGAGGGACTTATTCGGTCTCACTAACACCCAGACTCGAAAAAAATATTTATCTCGGTGCGGGGAACAAACCCGTAGTCTCTCGTTTCACAAACTGATGTCAAGCCAACTGCACCACGGGGCTGTCAAATATAATGATGTAACTGATATGCAGCAGCATATTTCAAACCTCTGGAGATTCAAGTCCTGCAGTTCCAATTACGTCTAGATCAAGTGCTATACGAGCACGGCAGGTTGTGAAAGAAAGAAGTGGTACTTGAGGCTTTATTGCCATCTCCTCGATATCGCCACCATAAACAGTTGGTTGCTATATAGAAGAGTTGGGGAGATGCGACAAGAAGCAACGCCGCCAAAGTTAAAAGACTTATAGTTAGGATTGACAAAAAACCTCTTCATGAGTGGTTAGTCAATGAAAAAGAAAAGAGGCCGACCGTCTTCTGCTAGTAAGGACTTGATAGAGAAGAAAAGAACGAGAGCCAATGGTGCGAATCTTCCTCCTCGTGACGTAAGGCGTGATGGTGATATGTAAGGACAGAAACACCAACAATGCAAGTATCTTTGCAGCAAAAGAAACTCATTTGTTTTGTTCGAGAAATGCGGGGTCGAACATTGTGTCAACAAAGATAAAAAATGCTTCCGTCTCTGTCATCTCTAGTATTGTACTAAACATACATCGGTAGGTCAATGCATGTTGTGCCATATATGGAACAAAATTAAAAAACCGTTTTTTTCCATTATTATTTATGATTTATTTTTTTTATTATTTTTTCCGTATTCTAGACCAAAACTATGAGTAGATAAGATTTTTTTTCTTTCGAAAATAAAAATCATGCAGTGTAGGGTTAAACCTTTTTGTCGAAAACCATTCTGAATTTACATAACAGTAAAAAAATACCCCAGGTTTAACAAAAAGGCTTTATGAATGCAATCAATAGTAAATCTGATATGAAAATCAATTTATTCAACGTGCATTGGCTCTGTGACAATACCAGTTCCGTTCAATTCCCAGTTTTTATACGTTATTGTTTTCCCCAAATAATAACAAAATAAAATAATGTTTCAGCTACTATTACTATCGGCTCACCGATATTTATTCAGTTCCCTTCCTAAGCAGCTTACAATTCGCTGTTACTACAGAATTGTATTAATAATTCAAAGCAAATTTCCTGAGCGGGTACTGTATCTTCTCGGCCAGCCAATTCGTTTTCATGGATTACTTACTTCATTTACACGATCCATAACATTTTGTAAGCACTTAACATAATAATATTTTCTTCCCTCCAACGAAGATAAGAAAATAAAACTAATTTAACAGTCTGATGATCCAATTTAAGTAAAAAGTAAGTTTCAGACAAATCTTAAAATAAATCATGTAAATATGAATTTAAAAACATTCTAGTAGAATATATTTAATGCAAAGAAATGTGAAGAAATTTATGAAGTTTTATAAATTAATAAAACTTGATCACGCTGATTTACGACAAAGTTCCAGGTATCAACTACATTATTGTTCCTATGTAGTTATTAAAAAATAAAATACTAATAATCGAAAATATAATTTGTGCAAAGACGGGGATCGGGTATATAAATAATTCAATGTAATTTTTAATTGTAAAGCATCATTATACGAACAAACAAATGTCACAATATACCAAGTCATTTACAGAAAATATGTCAATTTTAACGATACATTTCTTTTATAAACATTTATATTATAATTGACAGCTCAAAGCAACGAGAAAAAAAACATACTCTTTAAACCAGAGCGCATTCAAATGGTTATATGTTTATTCGTTCAAACAGCTTCGACATAATTACTGGAATAATTAATTTCACCTTCAAACATAAAGTCACTTAAGCATCGCGAAAGGAATGAAAGAAAACGGCTTTATGCTTAACGTATCATTGTAGGCGTTAAAAAGAGAAGCCCGCATAAAACTGTCCAAGTTTTCATCAACTAAAACTAGCACCCGAGCCCTCGAAATAATTATACCGAACCAATGCATTTTAATTAAACCGCACGCAATGTTAATTTACTTAACTAAGATGTGTCGGCAGATATTTTTACTTGGTTTAATGATGTGTCATGGATACGGGTTGAGGAGGAAACATCGAGTATTGTGTTACGAGGCTCACTGGTCTTTATCGAGGCGAAATTTCATTATAATCGTACCCCCATTCCACCTACCCACCATTCAATTGGAACACCTTCGCACAATTGGGAGGGCTGCCTCAATGGGTTGTCGGATGAAATTTCTTAACATTCTTCCTTCATAATGAGCGGAGCCTGTCGTGCAATGGGCAGCAGTAACGGTGTAATTGTATTGCGAAACGAGATCGAAAGATATTACGGGAGATTAAAATCCACTTAATGAACCCGAGTTATAAAATTAGGATTTTAATATTTCCAGAATCCTTGTGATTTGCTTTTCAACGGCGTCGAGATGAATTTCGTAGCGGCATATTATATTTTCTTGTTCTGAGAAATGTAAGATTTTATTAACGAAATAAATTTGAAAGGAATACTACGTGAGAGAATAATAATTACAAGATAAAAGTCGGTTATAAACGGACATAAGTGGTCATGTTGTGAATCAACTGGCAATGAAGACATCATCGTAAACCGGTTTGAATAATTGAGCAGCGCACACCAAAAACGAACCGTCCAAGTTTTTTGGAATTGAAATCATGGTGTTATGATTATTACTATGCATTGTAACGCATAAGCAAATGATTGGTACTAAACTTAATGAAAATACCTAGGAATCATTTTTTATTTGTTATAAAGGATGGATCACCATATCAACTATATCCCGCAAGATACAAACAAAGTTTCAAACATGCTTTGTTATTGAAATACTTTAAGTATTATTTAAATAAAATAGAGGGGAAGGTTCAAAATCCTGTTTATTTACTCGAAAGGATCTACTGTCAATTGAACAAAAATCGTTCAAGCGTTTAACCAATATCATTAATCATTCGAAATAAAATTTTGAAACCCCATCCCCATGCGATAATGCTAAGCGCACACTTTCAAGGCATGGGAAATATTTTGGATGTGAGCTGTAATATAATTTTCTGATCAAGATTTTATATTTACAATACATCGATTGTCGATGAATAATATAGTATGATGAATATAGTTAAAGAGGATCATCTATCACTACTAAAGCTCCCTAAGGCCTTTGTTAGAAATACAGAGTAACATTGAAAGTAGTAATTAAGATAGATTCACTCGTTAATCAAGCAAAAAAGTAATGGATCGCAGGAGATACATTTTGGCTGGATAGTTTTCAAGTTATCGACCCAAGCTGCTTCAATACTTATTATGCGTCCCTTTCATATTCCTTTTTGAAGCTCCTATCTATTTAATTCATCTCAGAACTCTTTCAAGGGGCGAACCCTGACCGCATTCAACGAATGATATCGGTCACATGACGAAGGCTCCGACCTAGAGATTGGAGTTAAATTTAGTAGAAGACATTTATTTACTTATTCACTGATATGTAGGGTAATCGCCTCTGAGGGTAACTGAATAAACTCAGATCATCGTTATGATAGCCTAATGGATTACGGTTAAAGTATTCAAAAGTATGAAAGTGTTCGGTCGTATGTAATTTTAATGGGATTTAGGGAATGTGTTTTTTGTTGATAGAATTCTGAAGTAATATTGAATTATTTAAATATCATGCTCAAGAAGGTTTGAATAAAATAATTATGTTACAATAATTCAATATTAAAAGAGCTATTTTGTGAGGGATATTTGTATTAAAAGTTCACATTTAATTATTTTATAGTGTAGCACTAGAAATAACTATTGTACCAATATTACTTAGAAGCATATTTTTACTTTTATGTTCTATCTATACAATTATTTTATACAGTGTATCAAACACTCAATGCGTCTCTGCAACGTTTAGATAAGCTTTACAACAAACGATACCAAAAGGACAATTAAAAAAATAAATAATTTCCTATGTCTGGCATAAAGGGAAGCCAATGTACCCCCGTTGCATATCACCATGCGGTTTCCATTACACGAGGTGTGCTTAATGCCATCGGGTCGCGTAATGGTCTTTGCCACCATTAACCTACCCCACAACATGGTATTTTTTAATGTTAACTCAACAAGGAAAATTGTCATTTTTATTGTCAAATAGGCGTACGCGGTGCTGTTTTTTTACTTTCCCATTATTACATTTTATTGGCGTCATTATATTTCTATTCAGGGTACGGTCGTGATGTGACATTTGTTGCTAAATTTGCTTTGTTGGCTTTCGGTTTTTTTTGTGCTGTTAATTGTTGTTATAAATCACAGTTTATTAGCAACGTAAATATTGACGTGAGCGGAGTTTGGAACTCGCGAATTCAGCGTAATTAGAAATTAAACCAAATTCTAAAACGATTTCAGCGCACATCGTACACGTTAAATTTATTTATTCAAAGCTTTAATTTAATACCTCTCAAGGTTGGCACTTACATGTTAATTAAATTTTCACCCGTCGCCGTGCGCTGTATTACAAGGGGCATACTGAATTTAGGCCTAAAATCTAGGCCTAACTGGCGCTTTATAAATTAAAATGTTTTCAACCGCGGCTCGGATGTTTCAATTCATTTTACCGATTATTAAATGCCGGAGTTAATTGGTTCGCTTTAAAAGTCGAATATAAATTTGAAAGCATAATTTCTTTTGCAGATAGACTGATAATGCTGTTTGATAAGGCGGTTTAAGTTTTCGAGGACTTTGTGTCAGTGTTGTGATCAAAAACAATGTATATTTCGAGTGTTCGGACTATCGGCGCTTTAGCCGTGGTGGTTCGATTGTTTGTGTTTCTGCTCATCGGCGTGGGGTGGCAAGTTCACTCTCAGACTGTGCAACAGACCTCAGAAGTCGACAGTTCGTACAACTTTTACTATGAACAGCCCTGTTGTTCAGGCACCGTCACCAAAAGCAAGTATCACATGAGGCATAGACGAGGTGAGTTAATTTAAATTTTAAAATATCAAAATGTACTCAGAATATCATTGATATGATGTCATTTTTGTGTAAAAAAATCTTTAATATTGCACGCACAAGACTGCATAACTATAAGAACTATTAGCTAAATATTGCGAGAATACGGAAAGCATTTTAAAGAGCTTTAGGGTTTAGACTTTAGAGTGTACTTCAAAATAATTTCTAAATTCTAATATGAAATTATCTACGTAGATTAAAACAAATATTATTTTCGCAAATATTTTTTATCTTACAATACATTTTAAACTATTCTGATGTCATCTTCGCTTTGTATACATATTCCACTAAATTTTCTTTACAAATTATCGTCTTTATATTCCGCTATTTACGAAATTCCAAAAATGGTGTGCCTTTATGAATCATGATGATCATGAATCATGGAACACGGTGAGTTACACACACTAGTGTATAATGTAAGTGCTCCTATCACTAACACATTCAAAGTTGAGACGCTGTCAAGGGTACATGGAGCGACATGAGACGGAAATATTAATTTCAAAGTGTGAAAATGAGACAGTTGATTCCTTTTGTTTCATTGCCCTCCCTACAATGATGTCGAGAGTGAAGATTTTTAATACAGTTGTAGTTAATGCCGGATATTCCTCGTATTTTCATTTTAGTTTCACTACGGATGACAATGATTTTTTCACGCTTTAATATATTCTTTAGTTTGAATTCTGAGTTAAAATGTTTTAACTTTGGATTTGAAACGTAACATGTCAGGTTTTTTGAATTTATGTACATTTTATGTTGTCAATAACAATTGCTTTGAATGTTATTGATAAATTCCCAATTGTTAGCAAAACGTCCAAGGATATTACTTTTTATTCGGACCAGGAAGGTTGATAATATTATTACATATATAAAGCTTTATTTCTGAAGATGTTTTTTTTTTTCATTAATACTTTAATAGTTTATATTACTATAATTATAAACAAGTTGAGACTTACCAATACGCTAGTGTTATGTGGGTTTTGTCGTTTTGTTATACTATGTACTTAACATATTTCTTGTGGTTAGCTAAAAGTTAAAATCTGTGTCCATCATGACTACATAATTGTCAAATATTGGACGCATACAAGTTCTTTTGAACCGTCAAATCACAAGAACTTTCGGTGTTATTCTGAATTGTGAACATTCCAGTATTTTTGTAATTACTAAGCCATCAAAAGCAAAATAATTAATCTGTAAACGTTCCACTTCAGCCATGGATTAATAAGCGAAATAATTTTGAGCTATTCAGCTAAATTGTATGTGTCAGTTTCCGATTAATTATTGTTTATTAGTCATGTTTAGATGAGTAGGTGGTCACTACGCGGCTAATATTAATGCTGCTTTCACCAAATCATACTCATTATGCGTTACCTCATTAGTGTCGGTTGATTTTGTAACAAAAGTTAGTACCTACCTACTTAACTTTCATCTGATACGGTTTAGAAGCTTAATGAGCAAATAACCTAATTATACATCTTTTTTCAATTGCTAAAACCTTTTGGCTCTATTAAGAAGATTAAAGTCACATTACACTATAAAACTTTAAGAGGAACGTGCATTTTAGGATTTAAAGTTATAAATTCTTTGTACTGGCATATTCGAAAGGTCAGAGATGTGATTTATCTTATGACCAAGGTGTCAATAGTTTAAGCGGTGTATCACAACACTAAGTATGTAGTTGTACTATATTCAGAATAAAATAGTGTCAAGACTGGCATAACAGTGCCTTCCATGCTATATTTGGATTGCATTGTATTTATGAACGTCAGTTACTCCCTGTCTCGGCCCGTATGCTCGTTAGTCCATCCCATGCAATAAAGGAAAGTTATCTCTAACAAAAGCATTTGTTAATGATTATTCACCTAATGCTTTCATCACGCGTCTATTCACCGAAAGGTCCGAGGTATAATGCAAGAGAAACATTGCCACTAATGACAGGCCTAGCTGAAAGCGTGTCCTTTAAAGAATAGTCCGAAGCGTATTGATCCCTTTCGTCGGACCCTGGTCATCGTTCAAGGCCTCAACCCTTGTAATTAGCTGGACTACTAATTTCGTCGACGCGTACATGTGTGTAGAAAAGGGACACAGACAGAAGTTTATATATAATTCAAACGCTTCGGTGAACTTCGGTGAAGTAAAGTTATTGGCTTGTGGCAAATTTTGTTTGGTTTTATTTTTATTTTATATGGAGGCTCGGCCAGGCTCCGTCCGGCTGTGATTAATGGTCTGTAAAACAATAATCGGCTTTACAAACCCGTTTTTTAATATCTTCAATGGCTCAAAAGCAGTATATATAATTCCTCATTAAGCTTAGCCGACATAAACAAAAGACAAACTACTTTTTTTCTTGATTTAGTATTGATTTGTCAAAATTGCCTAATGAATATTAGTATCTTTACACACATAAATAATATAAAACACGCTTCTTTTCAATACAACAAGAACTTATTAAAGTAAAAAAGCCAATATGAGACGAGTGTGTGATGTGTGCAGCTGACGCCAAAATATGGCTATATTATGATGTCCCTAATCTACTTCACGGTTGGACGGACGGGAGGCCCTGTCGATAACAATAAACGACTTAATACGCTCGATAATCGGTTTTGCTATTCGAAAACATCCGTGATTGACACTTTTGATGACGTTTGAGCTGAACCGAACGCCCCTGCATTCGCAGCTTTAACCGTTTTCCATTACGCCCGACCACTAGAGGGAAAAAAACGTGTTTGCTGCGCGCAAATAATAATATTAACATACAATTTGCAGATTTAGAGGGTTTGTGTACACAAACTAACTACAGTTTACGTAGCAGCTGTTTATTTTAATACTGGTGCATTACGTATTTCCGATCATTATTATTATTTTGAACAAAATTGGTTGTTGCTCTATTAATAAAATCCAATTTATTTATTAACATAATAATATATACACGTAACAAGAAATATCGTTACCTCTCAAATGACTTTTTAAAATAGAACATTTCAGAACTCAATAGTATACCCTAAAAGATAAAAATGTTTTCTTTTCAAAACGTTGAAAACCGTAAAGCAATGAAAAGATGTTAAATAGAACTCAATGTCGCGTTGTTAAGAATTTAAGTGACCATGAACTGAAACATTCAAAGCGATCCAAGAGTAAGTTGGATGAGTCTGAGAGGTAAATGTCCACGCTAGTGGAGAACAAACAAAAAATGCACGGCCCGAGTTGAAAGACAGAGCGCACTCAGCCGAGCAAAAGTGAAAAAGGTAAAAAAGAATCACACAATAAGCGAAGGAGGCCGACCGGCGTGCCACGTCCGGGGTAGACGAAACTTGAGGCAAAACTCGCTTTGACCGCTGACTCATTGACCACGATTCATTTGAATAGTCCTAGTTCCACTTGCACGCTGTTTTAAATTATTTGAATTTCAAATTGACCATGAAATCTCGTGCTCGCCGACTCTCGACTTTATCTCTACGTGAGATATAAGATTTATAAAAGACGTGCGCTTTAGTATCATCGTTTTGTCAGCTACATATTTTTACAAGGCGACGTCCCTTTCGGGAACTTGTATTTATTTCAAACTGTCTCGTCCTTCCATTGTGTTTCGGACGCGATATGTGATATTGCGAAAGGGATGACGTTACTTATTTTAACCATAGGTGTACCACAAAACATTTTGCTCAAAATTTAGTCACGTACCTTTACGAGGGGTGTCCCCTGTCGCATCTTGAAACCATCGCGATTGTCCATTGTATTCTCTGGAGACAAAGGGTTGAGGACGTTTCGAGAAAGCTTACCTTCGTCAAACCGCTTTTTAGAATCAAACGTTCAGGCATTCGGAATGTATTGATCATTATATTTTTTACCTAGAATGTAGCATATTAGTGTTAGGCTACACTTTGTTTACTACTTACATCGCTGTCCTATTGATTTTAAACTTTATTTTAATTAACATACAATACACATTACTATGTTATGTTTTCTTTCCTATGCAATAACGTACTGTCTTGTAAGTGCAAGTCGTTTGAAGTAGTAAACTGTCAGCAGTAGAGGCAGCATTGCAAATAGTTGTTAAAGTCGGTATTCTTTCACAGCCACTTCAATTTACTTGACAATGTGTCCGAGCGAACTGTCCATTCATTTGGTGTAGTCACACTCATCAAGTATTTTATAGTCTCAAGCTTTAAAGGGGCCGCTGACAAGTAAATATAAGTCATATTTATCACCTTTACGAGCATATTAAAGTTCGAAATGTTATGTAAATGGAATGTGAAAGGCAATGATTTTTCGGTATTTTATCTTCATTGTTGACTTATGACTTACAGATATTGTGAAAGCATCTATAAGTCAGTTAATATGCAAATATCCGTCGCTTTGATGGCGAAAGTGATGTGAACAAGATATCTTTCTGAAAAGTCCATCTAAAAATTGGTCATCGCATTATTGCGGGCGTGCCAAACACACAAAGATTAAAGGATGCCCATTTCAAGCAGTAGATCTGATATAATCAGTTAAAGTAATATACTGATATAATATTGGCACGTTGATATAAATATTGGCCTATTAATATGTCAAGCATTTTTAAGTAATGAATTGCCTCCACATATATTTGGCTTTTCGCTTATTATAATACAGCCATTTTGGGAAATATTGTCGATGAAATTGCAGTGATAACGCACTGTGAGCTCATATGAAAATAAACCATGAATCCTGAATATGTTTTACGTAATGCACTCGCGGATATATCAAGTTTACTGCAGATTTGCATATTTTATACCATTTTTGAAGCACAATCCTGTTTCAGATAATGTATGTGATTAATTTTAACAAAAATTACGAGTCCCGACTTCATCAACTTTTATCTTTCCACATTCTACGTGTTCAGTTCGAAAGTAACTTTGCAAATAAAATACGATGCTATTGCGAAATTTACTTATCACGAGAGGGTATTTACATAAAATAAACATTTCAATCTCATACACACGTCCAACGTTACAATATTAACTTTGTTTATGGATATTTTACGACAATGTAGTAAATGTAGCCATAAATTAATACACAGTTAACTTCGCGTACATAAATGTACTAATTAGTAACAGAGAATTTGTTTCGTTATACGGACCAACAATAATAATTGCATTACGCCCGGGGCGTAATTTCATCGATAAGTTCAATTTACGCGAAACGTTATTGCGAACTAATTAATAAAATTATTTTAATTTCTGATTCGTAAACGTAAACGGTGCAATGGAAATTTACCACTATTCGTTAGCAGAAATTACACGACGAGTAATGGCAGTACTATTTGACTTTTCTTGGCTTGCATTTTTAAACTTTTCACGACTTTAATAATAGCTATTTGAAGGAAAAGCATTCTTGTATCGACAGTTCTATAGCTAAATTTTTTATTTTTTTTTTATTTGCCTTAGCAGGCAGACGAGCTGACGGCTATTTTACTTACATCATTTTAATGCTGTCTGTTGACGCAATTCGTATGGAATTTAAGAGGTAGAAAACACAAACATTTTATTACCTAGTAAAGTCGCGCAATAAAAATTATGGATATGATTTGATAAGTCACTTTCAAGAAAATTATTACCCAGAACTTATAGATGTGTTAATTACATTCAGATTCATTTATTTTTTATTGAACGATGAAATAGATTATAATCGAAAACGGATATTTACTGTTCGTCTTAAAGTAATTAAGTTCTTAGGTGCAAAATTACAAAACATGATCTACCTAGATTATACTCAAATTATATTTTCATACACTATACTAGCAAACGAGTGGTATAGAAAGATGGTGCATAAATGGTAAGGAAAACGTGAAGTACGCTGACTATATAATAACCCTTTTTTGGAGAGCTTAAGTCCGTCTGTATCCATGTACGCGTCGCTTTGTTCACTTTAAAACAATTGCGGGAGCGACGTAAGAATCCGGGGACACCAACCGTAAAACACTCATCGCCACTGACGTCTGCTTTAACCATTGTTGCTACTCCCGAATTCCTGCAGTCGGAAAATTTTCATCCTTTGTGAATGAAATACTCGAACATTGAAGTCGCACAAGTTACTTACTTAATCTCTGCAACGCCCCTTTGTGTTCCAGTCATCAATACTTTTGGAAATTGCACCTCCAGCATTATTATGGCGGCATTTGTTCGGGTGCTTATTGAAATTTTGATATTTGGTAATGTTTGCCGAAGGATTCGAGTTGATTGTTTGATTTGCCGTATTAGCTTAGTCATCAGTTTCAATAATAGGAAACTCATTTAGTCTTTGTTGGCCGTTACGTCATTTTAATAGCTTAGAAGGATATAATTGCGTATGACCTCAATTTGTGATTCCAAGTATTAACCGTGGAAATTGTGTGTGTCATTATGTTATTCCGTAGTAGGTTGTTTGATACTAACATTCAATTCCTAATAATAAAGTAAGCTTATTTGTAAGTTGGGTTTAAAACGTTAAACACTGAACTAATAATACTTAATAGAACAGAGATAAATGGGATCCTGGACTGGTAAAGGTTACTTTTGGGCGATTGCCAAAGTGGATTGGGCTCACTAGTAATAATTGGTTTAAGACGATACTAAGTTTGAAGAATTCAGAGTTTCCAACTTGATGTTCATTCGAATTTACAACGACCTTTTATAGTATTGGCCAATATACATAAATTGTTATTGCGAAAAAAAAAATATCTGTGAGCCCAAATCCATGATTCTCTAAATCCACAAATGTACTCAACCAATTGAAGATTTCTGATAGAATGTTTTAAACGTAATAACAGTTCTTTTCTCCCACAGTTGTCTTTAGACGTACTCTTTAAGATTTCGTTTGCGCGAATAATGGAATAAGTTTAATTAGTTTCCTCAGCAGCGATGCCTAGTCTTAATTAAGCTTTGGTTTCAAGCATAATGTTAAGGGTTTCTGTTTGGTTCTGACGCCTACAAATTCTATCTTTGTCGATGTAAAATATTTACTTTCTAAAACTTCACCTACAAATATTGTAACGCCTTATGGTATATTTTCTTGAAGTATTATTTTATGAAATATGATTGTTTGCAGTGTTGATTGAAAAAAAACATTTCTCGGCGTTTTCTTTATTAGTTATGCTTTTTATTATGTCTTGTCTGGTTTCACATGTCATAAATGTTAAATAGAATTTATAGTGAAAGAAGTGAACATATAGTATTCAACAGCTTTTGTGCAGCCGTGAAAGCATCGTCTTTTTAATCTTCTTGAGCGATTGCGTCAAAAATGGCACAAACCGTTCTTCGTACTGTTATATGAAAGGGCTAATTTCACTTTAAAAAAAAAACTTTTATTATATCATTTTATTATTACTTATAAAATTACAAAAAAATGGTTTCGATCTGACAACCGTTCACTACAAAATCTGGACGCGGACTGTTTATAATGCTTCAAGACTTATTTAGCTTATAATTGCTGACTTGCACTCTAATATCCAGGGCAGCATTTAGCGGTATTTGACTGGGGTATAACACCTCCCCCTTTAAGAAGAAAGTTTGGGGTTAAAAGCAAAGTTTCTGTATTAAACTCGCGTTTTAAGCGGAGTGGTTAGGGATTGAATTTCTTCATCTGGATCGTGTTTGTCAGTAGTAATGGTCGCTGGTTCAGTAAGTTCTATTGGGGTTGGCTCTTTACTGAAATTAGATTTGAATTGGAAGGGATCATGGTTGTCAGATTTACAATATTTAATAATGACGAATACAAAATATAAAAGGATTAAATTAAGATTACAACTATTATAACAGAATAGTGTGTCCCGTATCTAACAATATGTGGGCTGTTAGATTTTTCCACAGATTGGATATCATTAAGAAGGGAATACAGTTTATCTATATTTTTTCTACTGAAATCGTCTAAGTCTATATTATATATATGGATAGGAGACACATCATTCATTAAATAACTTAATTCTACGTTCTACAGCAAGTGTCATTGATGAGGTTGAAGTCCGGTATATTATTAATAGGTGAAGTGATTTTAATGGCATTATATTTTGGTATTAAAGTAGTACTTTTACAGTATCCAATACATTCGTCAGGAATTTAGATTATCCCTGTACCTACTATCGTGGTTTCGTATAAAACAGAATTTAAACAATCAACTGTAATTTTATTAGGTTTTGATTGAGTATAAATCCACTTAATGCCAGTTACCGGTTTCCAAATGACCAATTCTCCAACTATACTTTTGGTATCACACAATAATGGTTTCTGATTGTTAACTTTTGCCAATAGTTCACTTTCACAGGTAAGTTTTGCGTCAGTGGAATATACATTTTCAACATCACAAATATAGATTCCGGGTTTGGTTACTTTGCATTGATTAAGATCATTAAAAACACAATACTGAGATTAATCTTTGGTCATTGCTGTGTATTTGTTGGTTGGAAAAATAAGGCTAAACATGTTAGTTTCCTTTATATCATGGGGTAACGGGAGAGCAATATTATGAAACAGTACATATTCCTTAATATTAGTGAATGGCACTTGTAGTACAAACATTAATCTATTCTTTATATAATAGCAACTTAACCTAGATATGCTTAAAATAACATGTATTGAACTTATATCTAAAGTTACGGGTAGTTCGAGGTCGCTAGACAAGTGTCATAATTATCGGCAAGCTCTCAAAGCAACTGAGTTGGGGTTAAAATAGCGGGATGCAAAATGTTTTAACTGCTAAACAATATAGCATTAGTTACATCTTCCAACTGAAAAGATAAAGTAAGAATTGACGTTTCTAGGCTGTTTACATTATTCATAACAATTAACCCGTTTGTAATTTCCGAAATATTTCTTATATTTAAAGAGAGTTTGTCGACAGCTATATTTAAGTTAGCTTCATTTTCTTTCACCTTCTTTAGCGTTTCGTTAAGGCTAGTTATTACCGAGGTAGTAATCAAAATGTTCTCCTTCATCAGTGAAGCCAACTGGTTCTCGTTATTTTGCAGAGTGTTTATAGCTTCGTCATATTTCAAAGCATAGTTTTCGTCTAAGGTTCCAAAAATTTGTTTAAATATCGTTCCCTTTTAAAGGTAAGTATATAATTAATTAATTAATTCCTGACTTATACAACTAAATCTGATTACGTATTCTAATAATGTATTTTATTTATAGATTTGCCTCAACAGCGTTGGCTGATTTTACCTGGTCAAAATGATGAGTAACGTGACGTCGATTAATGAGTAAGGTAAGTGTATTATTACCATTTAATTTGACAATTTTATATGGGCCTTTCCAGATGGGAGATAGTGCTTTACGCATCCTTAAGTGATTCTTAAGATAGACGTAATCATCGACTTTATACTGGACAGGACGAGTGTGAGTATCATAATATGTTTTGGAAGTTTCTTTGGATTTCCTAATAAAGTCCAAAGCTTTTTCTCTTGAGTATTTTAACCGGTTTTGAAGCATACGGACATAATCAGGGTATGTAGCTCCAGGAGTTTCGTCAAAAATAGAGTTAGGAATGTATGGCTTGTTACCAAATGTTAGTTCATAGGGTGTGTAATGGGTTGTAGAATGGACATTTATGTTGTATGCTAGCATAGCTGTAGAAACATAACGGGGCCAATTTGACTGTGCTTCGTCGATATAGGATTTTAAATATTCCTTGAGGGTTGAATGGCTTCGTTCTAGGGAACCCTGAGTTTGGGGATGATATGGTGATGACCAGAGGTTCTTGATTTTTAAAAATTCACAAGTTTTCTTAAATACTTCCGCTGTAAAATTTGTACCCTGGTCAGTAAGAATTGTTTTAGGAATACCAAAGATGGATATGTAATGTAGTAGACATTCTGATGTTTCTTCCGCAGTGATGCTGCGGATAGGATATGCGGAAGAGAATTTTGTAAGATCATCTTGTACAGTTAGGATGTACTTGAGTTTGGCTGGTCCTGCTTCGGGAAGAGGGCCGACAATGTCTAGGGAAACCCTTTGAAACGGTGCAGCTGATGTACTGGTAATCTGCATAGGAGCGCGGTTTAGTTTCCGTAGTGCTTTATTTTCTTGACAAGATTTACATTGTTTTATATAAGATTCGATGTCACTACGCATTCCTTTCCAGTAGTACATTTCTTTTATTCTGTTATACATTCTCGAAGAACCTAAATGGCCAGCTATTGGAATGTCATGGTTATCGAAGAGTATCTTCTTAATTTCGGAAAGGGTTGGATACATGATATTATTATGATATATTTTAATTTTGATACCAGTATTATGAAATAAGTATGTTAGAATGTTATAGATTTTAGTGAATGAGTGTTTTTCAAAAGGATTTTTTAAATCAGATATACCTATTTCTTGGACATCTTCGAAATTTACGAGGTGATCTCTTATTGTCCTAAGTGTTATGAAGATTTCCGGATAAGACGGTTCATCAAAATAATGGACCTTAAAGTATAATAAATAAAGGGTTTTGGAATTTAGTTTACAATTTTCAAAAGAAAATAATTCTTTTTCTGAATTAGGTATTTGCGCGTTAATTTCAGGGTCACTCAAAATTTCCGGTATATAAGGATTGGATTCGTCTAAATCTATGGAAGTAGGGACTAGAAGGATTTTTAAGGGACTTTTCATAAGGCTACCATTACATTCTTCTATATTGGTATTATAGGATACATTTTTATTCGCCGTTGCTTTTAGGAACGTTGGATAGTCATCTACGGGAACATCTGGACAACCACTTGTCGAGGGTTGAGGAGAAGTTTCAAGTTGGATATCAGATTCTACAGTTGGATCTGGTAAATTCATTGGTGGATCAATAGTTTCATCATCATCTGGGATATTAGATGGCACATTGGGTAAATGAGATACTATGTCTTCTGGATTAAATAAATCATTGGAAGGTAAATCAATAAAGTCTTGCACTGTAGGCTGGACAGAGTCCAATTGATTATTATCAGAATTGGGTTGTGAAATACCTTCTGGTTGTATAGGGTTAACCGGGTACCGGGACAACGCATCGGCGTTAGAGTTTATTTTACCCTTCTTGTATTGAATATCGTATTCAAACTCTTCCAGTTTGAGGCGCCAACGAACTAAGCGAGAACCGGGGTCTTTACAATTAAAAAGCCATTGAAGCGGTTTATGGTCTGTTAATATTTTGAACCGGTGACCATATAGATAAGGACGAAAGGTCTTTGTTCCAAAGACGATGGCTAAGCATTCCTTCTCCGTTACGCTGTAGTTACATTCGGCTTTGTTCAAGGTTCTAGAAGCATAGGCTATAGGTCTGTCTTGACCTATAGACCCTTGTGATAGGATAGCAGAAATTGCAAAATTAGATGAGTCACATGTGAGATTAAAGGGTATAGAGAAATCGGGATAAGCTAACACAGGAGCTGTAACTAATCTTTCTTTAAGGGTTTCAAAGGCCAGTTGTTGTTCGTTATTCCAGTTAAAAGAGGTGTCCTTTTTCAGTAGAGCTGTTAAAGGTTTAGCATGTTTGGAAAAATCGGGAATGAAGCGGCGATAATATGAAACTAAACCTAGAAATGACTTGATGTCCTTTTGAGTTTTGGGTATAGGAAATTCTGTTACAGATTTTACCTTTTCAGGATTGGGCTTGACACCATCTTCACCGATTACATGGCCTAGGTATGTGACTTCCTTACTTAGAAATTGACATTTGTCGGGTTGGAGTTTCAAATTATAGGATCTAAGTCTCTCAAAAATGTTTCGAAGGTTATCGATGTGTGATCTTAGGTCATAAGAGTAGCAGACAATGTCATCAAGGTAAACAAAACATCGATTACCTTGAAGGCCGGAGAGACAATTATTCATGAGCTTTTGAAACGTAGACGGGGCGTTTTTCAGCCCAAAAGGCATTCTATTAAATTGAAAGTGGCCTTGGGGTACAGAGAAAGCTGTTTTGGGAGCGTCTGCAGGAGACATGAGGATTTGATGGAAACCTGAACACAGATCGAGTGTTGAAAAGTATTTACTTTTCCCTAGTTGGTCGAGAATTTCATTAATTTGAGGAATTGGATAAGTTTCGCCAATCGTGACGTTATTTAATTTACGGTAGTCAATTACAACTCGCCATTGGGGACGTCCCTGTGAGTCCGCTTTTTTGGGTACTACCCATATGGGTGAACTCCAGGGTGAACAGGATGCTTCAATAATATTTTGGTCAAGCATCTTTTGGATTTGTGTCTCGACTTCTTTCTTATGGCATTCTGGGAAACGATAAGATTTAGTATGGACCGGAACATCGGTACTAGTTTTAATGTTATGATTTAAGGCTGTTGTATGAGTAAGTGGATCATCCGGCAGATGGAAAATGTCCGAATATTGTGAACACAGATCTATTAGGGAATTGGATTCTTCTCTATTTAAATGATCTGTTTTGAGGGAACTAATAACTGCTTGAGTTCGTGTGGTTATTTCTTGGGAGTTATTATTTACTTGAAACGCAGCTATATGTAAGGGCAGGATGTTGAGGTTGAGATTAGATTTAACTGTAACTGGGGATTCTGAAATGTTAGCAATCGTCAGATTGACACGGTTATTTTCTTTTATTTTAACTATACAATTTGCGATTAGTAGGTTTTCGGAAAGGTGCTGGTCTATAATGACACCTTCGGTGAGATTCGTGTCGGAGACTGAGCACTCAATTACAGTCTCGGTGCGAGCAGGGATGATGAAAAAGGGATCGACAAAATGTAATTTAATATCTATGTTACTTATTATTAAAATGTCACGTGTATAGTCGATTTTACAACCGAAAGCTGTCAAAAAGTCTGAGCCTATGATACCATCATAAGGCAGATTAATATCTTTTATGACGTGGAATTTGAATTTTGAAGATTTATTATCATTTAACTTTAAGGTAAGTGAAAAGTGACCTTCAGTAAGGGTTGGTTCATCACCAGGATCTATTCCTTTGAGTTTGATCGGTTCTTTTATTAACTTTTGAGTTTTAAGGATACTGGATTTTTTCAGCAAGCATATAGCGGAACCTGAATCGACTAGTAAGGATAATGGGATATCTGACACTTGTGAATTTATTAAGACGTGAGGCAATAACCTTTTTGTAGTGTCTAAGTTTATTTCATAAACATTGGATTTACCTTGGCCGTCGGTTTGGGGCTGGTTACCCTGTTGGTTGGCCTTGGAAAAAATAGGGTGAGCCGTCGGGCTTGAATTATTACGACCATCAGTTTGGGGCTGGTTACCCTGTTGGTTGGCCTTGGAAATAGTAGGGTGAGCCGTCAGGCTTGAATTATTACGACCATCAGTTTGGGGCTGGTTACCCTGTTGGTTGGCCTTGGAAATAGTAGGGTGAGCCGTCAGGCTTGAATTATTACGACCATCAGTTTGGGGCTGGTTACCCTGTTGGTTGGCCTTGGAAATAGTAGGGTGAGCCGTCAGGCTTGAATTATTACGACCATCAGTTTGGGGCTGGTTACCCTGTTGGTTGGCCTTGGAAATAGTAGGGTGATCATTGGCTCGAAGTGGGAATTTGAGGGTGTCGTCTTTGGTGTTTTGTCTCGTGCGACACCAGGACGAGACCTTTATTGGTTTAAATGAGGTAAAGAATCATCAACATCAGCTGAAGAGTCAACTTCTGGTTGTTCGACATAATTTATCTTGTTTTTAAAATGATTATTGTTGTACTCTCGCTTCTTGCACTGAGTAATATCGTGGCCAGGGGTCCTACAATATCGACAATAAGGACCAGAGGAGCCCTGAGCAGAAACGGGATTTTTTGAGCTTTGAAAAGGACTGGGAGAAACGAAAGTTTGAGGTTTTGTTGTTTTGAATTTATTGTTGTTGGTATTATTACTGGATTTCTGGTCGCCTTGCGGGCGCCTATATAGGGTTTGTTGGATTCGTTCTTCAGATATAGCGAGGCTTACAGCCTCGTTGAGATTTTTGGGTGAT
The DNA here is from genome assembly GCA_030295005.1 of Cephonodes hylas. Classification (NCBI taxonomy): domain Eukaryota; kingdom Metazoa; phylum Arthropoda; class Insecta; order Lepidoptera; family Sphingidae; genus Cephonodes; species Cephonodes hylas. Next base: position 6,069,799 of record AP025374.1, on the reverse strand, counting down.
TTGCACCTAACTATGTTTGAAATCCTGGGGTACAGTCCCATTAGGAAATGATGGAGGGCTAAGTCTTCCATAGACGCTGTACGACCCGAGATTTCTTTAGCTTTGGATGTGGAAAGTGTAATTTCGGTCAACAATTGCGACAGGAGGGTTTCCACCCGCAGGGCATATGCCGTCACTCCCTCTTGGGGGCCCTGCCGACTTTCTTGTAGTTCGGTTAATAGGTGGGCATAGTGTTTCCTTTGGCAAAATTGTACTTTTAAGAATTCTTTTAATTGTTCCCAGCTAGAGAACTCTTTTATGGAACATGCCACCTCGGCTCTTCCTGTTAATTGACTTAAAATGTATTTAAATAAAATTGGTTTTTGAATTGGGGTGGCATACTCCATGGCATTATTACAATTGGTTAGAAATGAATTTAGTGTTTCCCTATTACCATCATAAGTTTTAACGAATTTAAATAAAATATTGATATCTAGTTCGGTCATGGTGAGAGTGTTTGTAGTAGACCTAGTGGTGGCACCGCCGCTGTTCCCGGGAGCGGGCTGTTGATTAGGAGGAACAGGTGACTTCTCTGATTCAAGTAACAGGACGTCCGCGGGTGACGGTACAGGAATATTTAGGGTTAATTTACTGTCCGATGTGCCAGGCTTTGGCATAATGAATGAAGCTACTTAAATATAATATTTTATGCAAAGATTGAGAACCACTGAATAAAAAATATTGAGAGCTTATCGCTATTTAACTCTAGACAAAACAATAAACAAAGGCTCACGATAACGCATGGGTGACGGCGATAAGCACGCACAGGAACATCACGATGAACGATGAAACTTGTTCTTGATTTTGATTGCAGGATATTACGATGGACTTCCACGGAGTAGGATGACTAATATGGTTTCCAGGTCTTCTTTCCAAATTATACCACTCTTCACTTAGACGGAAGATAAGTATTTGCAGTTCAAGGTTTTATCTTCTTTACAGGACGACGAGCATCGACGGAATATTTGCAGAAACAAGGTTAATAAGAAAAGTTCAGGATACAATTCACAGGACGAGCAGGATCTTCAGGATAAAGTTCTCGACAACACCAACACACTAGTATCTTTCACTTGGATTTTGTTTAGGATATCACAATATAATTTCGCATTTAAAATGTTTATTAGGATATCACGAATTGTTATTGAATTCACAGGATCCGGAGCGAGTCCGCGGAACGGTTGCCGGGCACTGGGGATTTCCGGATCCCACCGCTGCCACCAAAAATGTTATATGAAAGGGCTAATTTCACTTTAAAAAAAAAACTTTTATTATATCATTTTATTATTACTTATAAAATTACAAAAAAATGGTTTCGATCTGACAACCGTTCACTACAAAATCTGGACGCGGACTGTTTATAATGCTTCAAGACTTATTTAGCTTATAATTGCTGACTTGCACTCTAATATCCAGGGCAGCATTTAGCGGTATTTGACTGGGGTATAACAGTACGTTCCTAAATAGACAGCGAAAAAAGCGACTCCGTTGTCACCAAGCACATTCGGTCCTTTATTCGAATGCAATCCGCTTTCGTCAAAGGTAATTCGATCTCTTAGTCGTGTTCGTTTTGTTTTCGCACTTAACCATTGCGCCTTTAGTTTGTTTTATCCGGTAACTTAACACTCGCGGGGAACGCGCCCCTATTGACACTTCCAATCAAAACATGTAAGTGAATTGAATGAAATCCAGGAAAAAACGTGTTGTATTGTTATATAAATAAATTGATATTGACAAACGGCAGAGCATGATGAACTTACAAGCGATTTCTTCAGAAAAAAAGGAAAGAGTAGAAAGCAAAAAGTGGCTCGTGCTTAAGGCCAACATAAGAGGATAAAAAAGAATTTAAACTACATAAATAGTGACGTCATCGCAATTACGTTGCATACAATCAAGGCGGAGATGGTATGATCGTAAGGCCTAAAAACAACAAAGATTTATATAAACTTTTTTCAGCCATTTTCGATATATTTAATCAGAAAATACTTTTTATGACGTCCTAGACTGTGTTGGCAAATGTTTATTAATATCAAAAATAATATTAATTCAATATTCATTTTAGCAACCACTCCATTACAAAACTAACTTAATAACACAAAATTACAATGTAAGGAAATCCCTATGAGCCCAATTAACTTTATTTGTGTAATGCTCATATTTGTGTTAGTACTCGGTGTTCTAGCGATAGGTTACTATGAAATACTGGCTAATTGTAGTTGTTGGAAGGAAAAAATCATATTGTTCTTTAAATTGTATTCTTAGAATTTTACTCCGATATACTGGTACTATTAACGTCTTGCTGACTACGACAAAATAAACGACGATTCGGAACAATAAAACCGCAGAGAACATTAACCATCACCAAATGTCCTGTATTTGAATATTGCTTCTTTTAAAGTGAATAAATAGGCAACTCCCAAACATTACGGCTACTCATGAAATGGAAGAAAAGTTCAGGGAATTTTAAACACTGACTGAGAAACTATTTATAATATTGTTACAGACAAGTGATTAATTACGAATGTCATTATCAATATTGTTTTTAATATCAATCATCACTTTAAAAACTTTGATTTTGTATTTTCACTCTATTACTGCTATATGTTAGAGCGATCTGGGAATACAAAGTAATAGAAAAACCATCACAATCAATTTGTAATTAAGCGGCAATCTCGACTGGTATCTACTCGATTACAATCATATCGATACAAATGGACGGAATTGTACATCTGCGACATAAAACAAACCGCTGGATTACCGATTTAAATTCGTCGATATCGAAGCAGTTAAAGGGGGGCCTTTATAAATTAACGATGCCAATTTCCCTAATGACACTGTAAAAGGAAAGTTTACGATTAACGATTTTAGTATTCACGATTGTATCGTAACTCCGTCTGAGTTTACAATGTTGTTGATGTTTGATAATTTGGAACTTTGAACCTCCGATCTCGATTAAAATTTACAACTTCAATTCATGGAATTTGTATGCGTGTTGAATAGAAATGGATAAAAATGGAATGGAATGAATAGGTATAAAAATTAAATGTTTGTTAGTCCAACATGTCATTGTTTCTTATTTTTATGTCTTACCCCGATTTTTTAAGTAAAATTATAAACAAAGCTTAAATATTCATCATTCTCCTGCCCTGATCCCAATTCTTGTTTGGGGTCGGCGCAGCATGTTTTGTCCTTCCTACCTGTGTGGAAGGACAAAACATACTGCATAAGAGTTTTGGCAGATGTTTTACGGCCGGCCGCCTGCCTGACGCCAACCCTCCTTGGGAATTTCTATGTTTTAAAGGGAATGGTGTGGGGATAGGGTGTGTTTGGGTACAGGATATCGCGGGAAAGGATATTTGGCCTGATGGTAAGGATGCTACAGTCCCGGATAAGGAAGTATTAGGAGACTGTAACAGCTCGGGGGGCCGAGCTCGCGTACTCGTAGCCCTGTTCCATGACTGGCTAGATCAATGGAAAAGGCATCCCCTGACCTTACCTGAATTTATGAAAGCTTAAATATTATGATTAAATAATATGAAGTAAAGTATTACATACCTAATATATTCTAATCTGCTAAATTTATTTTATATAAATTTGTTATATCTTAAATAGTCTACCTTCTATTTATTTATAGGTTTATATGATATAATGATCTTGAGTTTTTTAAATCAGGAATTTAGGATTCTTTACAGCCTTAAAAACAAAAAGATTAAATGTTTCTTACTTAGAATATATTTATATTGGAAACGTCGCGATTGCTTGTAACCCATTTATAAATTGCTTATTGGTTCACTTCAATCGTTAATTATTGTACTATAACTAAGTATAACAAGCAAACCCTCCTTCGTCATCTTTCTTGTAAAATCAGGTAACAATACTTGGGGGTTTGTTGGAAAATTAATTATCAAGTGCCTTTATCAGGTGTTCTGCCTGGGGGCTGGCGCTGTTTCAATCGAGAGTCATGTCGTGTTTACTTAGATTTGATCCTTGCGATCAAGAACAAATGTCTCGCTTTAGAATTGTGCCTAAAATTTAATTAAACAATTTTCAAAGTTTAATTTTTATTAAAATGTAAATAAGTTATATTTGTTTTTACTCTGCCCCCTTCAAAATTCCGCTGTTCGAATTTTTAGCATTCACACATCTTTCATTCAGTAGAACGTTGGATTGCGGCGAACCGCTTTTGCTGGCTGAAATATCTGGACATGACAGGACGCAGAACTTATTGTTGTATAGGAAATTCAATTTGTATGAATGGTTTCTAGTACAGGGTTGGGATTTTTGGGAATCTTTCTATATGGAATGCAATTGGATTTGTCAATCATTGTAGAGTTGATATAATATTGATACAGGAATTATCATATCAAAAGCGCGTGTGACAATTGACTTCCAAGCCAGCCAATGCAAAGAGTTGACATCAGTTATTATTGAAATCTATTCACATAATTTAACTACCTCATCAATGTTTTATTAAAAGTAGTAGGTATCATGAATCTTGTAAGTTCTCGGTCGGTCTATTCAAGTGCTGACAGTTTTGTTAGTCATGTATTTACAACCTTTTTAAAGTTATCGGCTGCCTAATTTCAAATCAGTTGTTTCGGCGAATCTTTTGTGATTTTATTCTTCAAAAAAAAAATTTCGTGAAATAAATACAAATCAAAGATTTGTTAAGGAATTATTTTCAGTTGGTAATGTTTCTTTAAATCTGTAACTATTAAGATTATTATGGATGTTTGTGGCACTCATTTGAGTTTTGCACACCAAGTCTGCTATTTGTCACGTTTCAATAGAATTAAATCTTTTTCGCGTTTCTATTAACTTAATTATAAAAGTCATGTCTTAATCGAATAATGGTCTGCATGAATCCCACTCTTTCATTAAATTAATATCGTCCCCCCGATACAAATAGGTAACGACATCGCCCGCTAGTCCCAAATTATATTACTTTATTGTTATTCTTTTTTACTTTGTTCCCCCAAACTAACGTAAATCGGCTTGGGATCACGCTACTATGACGATAAACTGTGCTATTGGATTGGTTTTGTTGGCCCTTTAATAGTAGTTTTTATGCCGGCTGAGCCTTTAGAACCATTGAAAACAGTTTCGCCATCAGCTAATGAACGTTTAACAGATGTGGCGTTTTATATTTAGGCACGTAATAGTTTGTGCACAATTTTACCATTTCGTGTATTACTCAAAAAAATCTACTGATATAGACCGCATTTTTTTATTGATAAATGAAGCTGTTGACTTGTCGGTGGTGAAAAAAGGATCAGAATTCATAAATTTGATAGTAACCAAAATCTTTTTCATTTCTTGTTCCTTTGATATACTTTTCGCTTACAAACTTTTTTAATAGCGTCATTTTATTTGTTTTTTTAAATTATTTGTAGGGTACAAATTAGATATAACATGTTTCAAATTTATGCGTTTAGTGTGTATTGACAGTATTTTTTATTAATTTTGATTCACTTTAATTAGGGAAAACAGTATAGTTATTGGCCCCTGTACAGTTATTAGCCATTTCAACTTTGCTACCAAAAAACTAGCAATATTCTATAGTAATAGTAGATTTAAAAATTATATAATGGCGACACTTTTATTTTCTGTCATAAAGTCTCATCGAAATTCCGCTAGGTATGTGGTTTGTTTGTTTTCCGATGTGTAATGTTTTGCCGGAGGGAGAAATTTAGTTAAGCAATTAAAAATAGCAATTAAATAATTGGCGCTTTCTAGGGGAGGCCTACGTTCAGCAGTGGACGGCGATAGGCTGATGAGATGAGATGAGATGAGAATTAAAAATAATGTTAAGACTGCATATTTTTTTTGGCGCTATATTTTGAAATGAATATGTAGTTTGTCAATGATTTATACTTCACAATAGATGGTTTTTTATGCGTTATAACCATATTAAAGGTGCAATATAACTTACTTTCTTTATAAGTACTATGTTACGGCCAATTACTGTGACTTTGAGTTTAATATTTTTGAGTTCATACTATTCTTAACATGTATAGTGAAAGTTTATATAAAGTACCTTCTTTTGTAGTACATTAACAAAGCAACATAATGTCGTGAGTTTTATTTATTTTCAGTAAGGATATAATTTTTTATGTGTTTTTGTTTACTAACTGGTCACTTAACTGGCCAATAACTATACTGTTTCCCCTATATATGTAGGTCTTATCCTCATAGTGTAAAATTCGATCAATTCTCATAACATTGGCATTATTGTTGTGTATAAGTAAGACGTCAAGATAATTTTAACATAAAAATGTATTCTGTATCAATGCGTTCACCAGTATCATAATGATTAAGTCGTAATTTTTAAATCGTTCCATCTCATAACATCCTATTTCAAAAGCGTATTATAGGCTTAATGTCTTCAGTTCTCTCGTCCATGACATGACAACAGAAATTTAAATTTACTAATGTGCCATAACACTAGAGTTAATTTACCAACCGCATCCTTGATCGGATTTCAATGATACGAAACCAAAGCGGGTCATTGTTTCGCGGGTTGTCGGAAATAATCGATATCAATCGCGTTTCGGAATCAGTTATCGAGTGGGCAGCGGAGTGCTCTCGATTCGGTCCATATGCCGGTGTTCGCACGCCGCTCTAGTACCTACTTGTCATGGGCTGTGTCCGAAACACGCGTCTAGTCTACCTCTTTCAACGTGGGCTAATTGAAAACCTTTCAAATCGATCACAATTTGAATTTGGAAATGCTTAATCCGGAGTTTCTGGTGGCAACATAAAAGTGTCACCTCGTTTTTCACTATTTGTTGCCTCGTTTTCAATAATTGCTTTTAGAATTTTACATTCCGAAGAATGTTTTTAAACTTTATTAAACTGAAGCCCGCATTTTATAAATCTAGTACTTACCCGTTCTAGACATTATTATGTTAATATAAACAAAATAGATTTTAGAGAAATTACTATAGACTTTGTGGTATTGGTGAAATCAGTATTTTAAAAAGGTCTATTATCGTTAGGGGTTTTGTCGATCGTAAATACTTCTTAATCTAAAACAAATGCAATAAAATGTAAAATCTGTTAGAATAAATTGTTTAAATCATCATTCAAACATCTTTATATTACTCAAAAATTCTTATTTAATATTATTTGTTTTAAGCTTAGAATTATCAGTATTTTCAGAACTGTTGGCAATGCATTGCATAGCGCAAGAATTCTTATTAGTAATTCAATAAATTGACTTCAACAGACAAATGAAGTCACGTGATATACAATCCAAAGTACTAGCACGCACGTAGAAAGCGAATAGAGCGGTTCATCAGTACAGGCAGGAATCAGCTCTCGTGGCGATTGTTTAGATAATCGTGTGACATTCAGTTAGCCAGTGGAATTAGCACCGTTGCCACTGACAGCTCCCGAACGAATTTCGAACGTTCGCCTTCAGAATGTCCAACGTTTATTAGTTGTCTATTCTCGAATATGACAGTGCGTCTACTGGGAGTTTCGTCGGGAAATTTTTAATTTCAATTTCAAATTTCTGCTTTTGGTTGTTTATGATCTCATTTATTTAAAAGCGAATTTAAGTACTCGTTTTTAAAAAAAAAAATTAGCACATAGAAAAACTATTGTCGATTTCGAAAATGTGAACGTTTCCTCGTGATGATTCCATCCAATGATGATCTACATCCTGTTAGAGTACTGTCATCATATAAATTGCTAGAGATGATGGAATGAAAGGCCAAAGGCTTGCGCCTTAGTGAAGTTATAGCGGAATATTAAAGAATGAGTTATAAATATAATAATAATACTGAAACACGACACATTTTTATTAGAATAAAAAGAATATAGGATTTCTATTTAAAAAACTCAACAAAAATATCTTTATGCTTGGTTCCTTTTAATTTTATACGTCTAAATTTTTAAATAAATTTCAGACTGTATCAAGAAATTGTTAATACAAAAGTACCCGCCTCAGTCCAACTGATCCTCTTAATCCACTTTTATTAACAACTTTCCTTTTATCTCCCGCCTCAAATATTTAAACGAAAATATAATTTGTCCATCCTGACCATTAAACGGAAAGAAAGAAAACTCAAAGAATAACCCCTACAGTCAATTAGAAGCTTAAAAATATCACTGGTTATATTTTGTTGTAATACGAAAAGAAAGGGTTCCAAATCCTTTAAACCGCTTGAAACAACTTAAGATTCGTTCGCGTTGAATCCGCAAAATCTGGACCAAGAAATACGCTATTTTTTCTTAAAACAGCCTATCAGTTCACTAACCCTGAATATTTTAGGTATTTTGTTAATATCCTAATCCTCCTTTTTCCTCGGGTCCCACTTAGAGGGTAGTCGGCATTCAGCGTTAACAGTTTCATGATTAATGACTGAAAACTCTTTGATGGCTTTTTAATTAGAGCTAAAATAGGGGTGTAATACTCGTTGCGAGCGAGCTCGGCGTCGGTCGCGGGAAGCTTGTTGCGGCCACAGCTATATTTCATAGAGGGGGAGACGGAATGGCTTCGAATTTGCAAGGCTAATAAATTGCGGAATACCTAGGCCTTATTGGCTCAACGTTTAATCGGTCGGTTGGTACTGGATTATTTTTCCCCAACTTCCCACCGCTTCTTTATATCACAATAGGAAAACGAATGCTAAACGTATTCTTACCATTGTGCCACCCCGCAAAAACGTTTACTTATCGATAACACAGGAATAGAATTTCTGACTTTGCATTACAAATTTATTTCCTCGAGCCGACGGGTTCGCCTTTCCGATTATTCTCATCAGTCATTGAAAATTTCGATTAATATTCAGTATGAACGGTTTATTTGAGTGATTGTTTTTGTTACTCGCTGTGTAGGCCGAGAGTAGTCGAACAATCAAATATTAGAAATTGAAAGAAGTTTTTAATTCAAAAAAACGTAATTTTCTGATATTGTTCAAATGCTTACAAAGAGAACAAAGAAAATTGTGGATCACGCCGGAAAATGGCAAATAGATTATACATTTTGGCAATACTTTGATAGAACCTCTATTGTGGCAAGAATTCATAAATTTAAGAGTACATATTTGTAGTTTTTTATGTTCCTTGCAGTCATTTGTTTTATGCCGTATGTTGCATGGGCTGGACAAAACACTTTTCTTACAAGATAGATAAAAGTATAATCTTATGAATTTATAAATTTTAGAAAAACAGGGGTTAGATCGTTTTATAATATTTTAATAGTCTTGTCAAAAGACAGCGGTTTAAAGGTTTTATGCCGTATGTTGCATGGGCTGGACAAAACACTTTTCTTACAAGATAGATAAAAGTATAATCTTATGAATTTATAAATTTTAGAAAAACAGGGGTTAGATCGTTTTATAATATTTTAATAGTCTTGTCAAAAGATTACATCAATCATCACGTTGAGTCATTTTTGTACGAGAGATTTTTCCTAAGCGTACCGCATCTCTGGCAATGACTGAGAAGCCAGCAGTACAAATATCGTCATGGCGGTTATTGTGAAAGTCACGAATTCTCCGGAGGGGTTGTATCCGAAAATATTCCTATAACGGGGCGGGCACGTCGAAAACAATGACTGGCCAAAACTTGCGTTAAGCAGCCACTTTGAGCAATTAGTACAAACAAAGCATTTTTACAAGGAGCTAAGTTTGGAGCAATTCGGTTGGCTGCCCTTGCTAAAAACTTCATTATAGAATGCTGCCATGCTATTCGCAATAATGGTGACTATCTGTCCCTCTCGCACTTTAAAGTAATTTTTATAGCTTAAATTATTTTATGGCAAATGAGATTAATGTCGCTGGTGTCACCTTTCTGTGTCACCTTTTAGTAGATTAAAAATGTTTTAATATTGATACATTGGTTCAATATGATACGATGAATAATTGAAGCATCTTTTAATAATATTAATCAACTTTTGCTTACGACTGTGTTCGCGTTAAAACAGGCTTTGAAAATAATGTTACAAAAAAGAATCTTAAGGAACCTACCATTTTTTTTTCAAGATAAAAAAGGCTTTAAATTTTTTTTTGAATATAACGTAACCATCAAAGCAATGTGTTTTATCTTTAAGATATTAGTAGAATAGAATCTGAATTGACATTGAGCCTGTATCGAAAAATGTGTAATAATATTTTTAATTATTAATAACTTTGTTTATAAAATCAAAGCTTTTGTCCTGGACCTACCAAGATCAATCACTTATAAGAATAATTATCAAAAAGAATAAGAAATAAACAATTCTTCAACTATCGTAAACCTATATCAAAATGTACCCATCAAAACTGTCATCAAAAGCTTCTGTCTCTATTTCATTTCTTTATATTTTCCAATCGAAATACAAAAGTGTATGCGGAAGCAGCGAAATCTATTTAAGTAGCGACCGCACGCCGGGACTCAGATGTGCGCGAATCTGTCGTAATATATGGACGTTATTAGGAAAACAAAACTTTTAATTGCCAGTAATCCCGGTGTTGTATTGTAAATTTTGTTTTTGTTCAGCTGTGCCGGCGAAATATAAATTACGTTGGTATCAATTAAATTGTTACGGAGTTATCAAAAACTTTCCTGTTGTATTTATTTGATTGTAATAATCGAGGTGATCTCGCTATAATTTTATGAGTGTTCATTTCATTGGGATGTTGGGTTAAAATAATTTGTTTCAGATATTGGATCAAATATTTGTACAATTTTAATTCAATCTTATCAGCTATTTCTGTTCACATTTTATTGATGTGTTTTTTTAAAAATCTGTATGGTACAGATGACGTTCTACGTTTTTACGATAGTACATTTTTTTAGACCCGTTTTAATGAATGACTAATGCGTGCCCAGCAGTGGGACGTATGTATATGGGCTGATGATGAAGTTGATGATGTCTGGTTATGACACAAGCTGTTAAGGTTGTCCGATATGTATTTAAAAAATCAATTTACTAGTTCAATTCAAGATTACAATATTTGTATGACTACTACAATCTTATTAACCTAATTATTGTTCACTTCAAAAACCAAGAAGGTAAAGATCATGGAGAAACCTCCATGCGCCTAAAAAGGAATGTCAAGGGTATATACTAAGTATACCTACCGGCTCTTGGTAACCGTGGTTGGCTGAGTTCCAACCCCTCTCGACAATAGAAGAGGCCTGTGTTTCAGAGAAAGCTAATGTGAATATACGGCTGGTGTTATTAAATTCCTGCACATCTACTAATTAATTAAATAAAGCCATTTTTAGTTTTATGGGTATTTTTAACAAACGAGCTGTACTCCATTTAAGTGAACGAGAGACTAAAATGCCCAAAAATTGGGTTTCTCATGTTGTTTATGTCAATCGGTTAATTGGTCTTTCAAAGACAAATATAAAACAGATGGTTCAAAAGTTTGTATAAAATTTAACTACCATAGTTTGCTATTCAAACCCTCTTCAATCTGAACTACCGTGAACATACCGTTGTATATTTATAAAAATCCCAAACCGGTTTGCTATTCAAACATTTTCCCTAAGCTGTACGCTAAATGTTTTCCTTTTCAGAAGTCACACAACAATTTCTTACAGACTGCTCTGTCCATTCGCTATCCGGACGGGCAAGTTTTGCTCGTCCCTCTAAACAATAGTAAAACTCGTTGCACAGTACGCCCGTGACCGAGTCAAGACAGAGGAGCGTTGCGGTTGCCTTGCTTTTGACGTTTTCATACAAGCATACTTGCTGTTTTTGGACAGGTGTACTCCCTTGCTATGTTGCATTGATTTGTATGAATTCAAGTTGTACGGAAATATACTATGGTATGTTTTAAAATTAAACCACTTTATGCTGATATTTAACTTTTACAGAAAATTGTTGGATGCAGGTCAATGTGTTTTCAGTCTTTTTATACATGCAAGGAGTAATATGGCTTTCTGTAGGTATTAATCGTCAAAAAAAAAACCAGTGAAAGTATTTTTCTGGTTTCTTAAATATCTTAATTTTAACATATGTATCTATATTTTAATACATTGCCGTCCTTATAAAGTGGGTTAAGGGGTCTGCATCTCAGACCCTATGACTAGCAGCTAAAAATTGAATCCCACGACGTATAGCGAATTAAATTAGCTTGTAACAACAAAGTGATCAATTCACAAGCTCGCCTGATTAACTTGTCTACGTTGTACAATGTGCAAAGGCCTTTAAGCGTAACAAAGAAGTCAGTGCGGTCGAGTAGTGTGTGTGAAACGGCTTACGCTCCAACACCGCTTGTTCCACGCTTCGGGTGTTCTGTAATCAGTGCAAACAGAGCCGTTTGTTTACAACGTTAGCGCCACTTCACACCAACTATCTCATGCTAATATTTACCTTCATCTTTTACAGTATTTTAGATACTCAAAGGGAAATTGCTAGTGACTACAGTAACGATATTTGCCGCTCAGCTTTGCTGGTTACTGAGTTTGATTTGATATTTCAAACTAAACTTATCGAACGTGGGGACGATCAAAGCTTTCAGATATTTGAGAGATTAGAAACTGGATTTTTGTGAAGTTCACTTATATGAATATTTTAAGCGATGAATATTAACCCTGAACTGAGTGCTTTACTTGGTTGCTTCTCCGTATATACGGAAAAAAGGTTACATTTTATTTTTTCCTTTTTTTGACGTAACTAGATTGAGCAATTAAAAATGCTGCCTTTTACGGCCAATTTAATAAACTGGGGATTATTTACCCTAGAAATCATTTTCAAAAATTAAAGAAAATTTTTTAATCGTTTTCCTACCACTACTTATTCCTAAAAACTTGAGTGAGAATAATAATTTTAACACAAAACATCTACTTAACAGCAATAAATTTCCCCAAGTTTTGATACATAAATTGAGAACCCCTAACAGATACACTTGAGCTGTTATCTATTGCCAATAGTCTACTGATTTGTCGTGTCTCGAAACTGATTTCTAAGATAACATCAATCCTCAAGTTGTAACTTAATGGACCCTCGCTTCGCAGTTCTAAAGGTGTCCTTATAATTTTCGCGGGAATAGTGAACGCGTTAGGGCTTCTGATTTATTTGTGGGTACGAAGCGTGAAGCAAATGAACTGCCCCTGTAACAAGATATACGACGAGACCGCAGAACTCAGGGGCTGAATGTGCTTTAGATTACGCCAAGTCGGGACTTGCGGAGTGGATCTCCTTGAGATCCCAACTTATTGCATCTATATAATTGTAATCTGATTTATTGAAGGTTAAAGAGTATATCCAGTAGTGGGTGTATGTGAGCTCAATATGATGATGTTGAAGGAGTATGAAATTTTGTTTATAATGAATTAAAGGAACGTTTAGTCATATTCTCGTAGTTAAAAAGTTTTTAAGCATGATTATATTAAACTTCTTTCTTACTTTATTTCAAACATAAATTTAAACGTTTATGCGATTTTTCTTTGAGTTGCTAAAACAATTTAGATATATTTTTCTACTTTTGCTCAAGACGCGGATAGTTATCGCCTACTTGAGGACGACTTGGTTCAGCAGCAGACGACGTTAGGCTAAAAATAGAATGCCAGACAGTTTTACATATAAAAGCAGAAAATAATAGAATCTATCTACATTAATACAAAATAGGGACAAATACCTATTAGAGCTAAATGAGTGTTAGGTGCAAAAAGGTTAAAGAATAGAATAGATAAATATGGAACAAAGTCGTTAAAAAGAATCCCTGTAATTAAATTAGACCAGTAGGTACAGACCAATTTAACATACTCATAAATATAAAGACTCTAATGAAAGTGATGTGTTTAACGTTTTAACCTAACATATTCCCTTAATTAAAATTGACAACTCATTTGCTAATTTCATAATGTTGAGTTATAATTTGTGTGAACTGGTGATGGGCCATGAAAAGGTCCTTTTTAATAAAATAAAATGAAAGCTAAACGTCCTAACCGTTCTGGTTAACAAGACAAACAAACGACAGATCAATATTCCGACTATTCAGAAAACAGCGAATTGAAAATAAAGTACCCAATGTCAAACATAAAACAATGGATTGCCTTTCCTTTTCTACTATGAGTGATTCAAACAATCTCAGTTTTATCCAGTTGAAACAACTTTGAATTTGTTTCATCCCACGAGATATTTTGCATCGGAAAGAACCACCTGATAGGAAGAATCTCCGATCGAGACTGGTGTTAAACCGTTTATTCTATTCACAGAAGTTGTCATTGGCCACGAGCGATTAGTCAAGCTGTTAAGTGCTCCTTTGCGATTGTTTTTCTCGTTGCGCCCGACGGAGATCGTAATTTATGCGACTTTGCACTTCCACCGCAGTCCCGACCGAGACGAAATTTGCAATCGGCATGGATCCCTGCAAAACCGAAGGTTTATTTATGGCTTGGAGAGTTAACTTTTGAGCTGAAAGTTTTGCGGGTGCAGTGGTCGCTAACCTTTTTTTGTCTGCAGTTAGTTGTTACTCTTTCAGACAAGTATACGGTTTGCGCTCGCATGTATCTTCGTCGTGTATTTTTTATTTTTTTAATATTATACAACATTTTTGAATTGGGATTTCTGTACTGTGATTTGACTTTCGAGTGACGTTAATGCTAAATACATCGTTCATCCCTTTTATACTCGTACGTACAATGGAAGAAACAAAGGTGAATTTTCTTTGAGATTACCCTTTTCTATCTCGATGTTTCATCCTGGGATTGATGGGCGGCTAAAGCCTATGTAGGATGGAAATAACATTTACGCTAGCTATACTAAATTGACAAACAAAACGAAGTCTCAAGACAATATTTGCAAGGAATTCAATGCAATTGCAAAAGTAAAGTCGGGCATCCAAAAACTAAAGGTGCAAAGCTAGAAAGTAGAAGTGGCAAATCGGCAGCGTCTTTGTTCCGAGGAATTGTTTGCCTTTTGTATTGACAAGCAATGTTTTATCTAAAAGGGGACCAAGTAAATAAAACTGTAGAGAAAGCGCCCGTCGTGATTGCGTCGAGGCGGGCTTGTATCTTGTTTGTGTAATCCTCGGCCTTTGATTAGCTACTTCAGGTTTCAATGATAGAAAAAGTGGAAAGGGTTTAGTATTTACACACGATCTTGTGACCTAATTCGGTCGAGGTCTGATTTTCGTGTAAAAGTAAATAGCCCGAGAATGTTTGTGTTCTTATTGCTTGTTTTAGTAACGTTCTTGTCAAAACGACGACTTTTTGCTCTATCGAAATTAAATTATATCGAATTTAGAGCTAACTTGCCGTTAGAAATTTAGTGTCATTGAAATGTAAAAATAATAGTTTGTAGATGTGACGTTGCGTTTTATGCGTTTGGTATATTCGTGATATAGAATTTAGCTTTCAGTTTGTGCACTAATATAATTGATGTACACATTTTCATACACGTGCATATGACATGGTTATTACCGACATGTAGTTAAAATTTTTTACGGATTTTACATTATTGTTAATTTTTTATCACTTTTAGTTATTAATTTTAATAGGCTTCATAAATAAAATCTTAAAACTAATTAACCGTTTCGGCTATAGTATCTTTTATTTATTTTTCAAAGTAAATATCTTTATAATCTTTATTTCCAACAACTTCTATTCTGTCTACTTTAAGTTCTTAATATTGCCATCTGTTTCCCTTTCAAATATTTCCCCAATTTCAGCGTCCGTTTTGTATGAAACAAATAAGTTGGTCCGACGGCCCGTGTCACAGGGCGCGACACTGGCTCGCACTCCACTCACTCAAGTGACTGCACTCATTTCCGACTTTTGATTTATGCCCGCCGCCCACCGCGTCAGCACTGGACCCGGCTTATACAAATGTATTATCTAATACGAAACATACAATATAATACATAAACATACAATCTGAGTATTGTGCGGGATTTTGTTGTGGATGCTGTTTGTGTTACGGGATTTCACGATAGTTAGATACTTATAAATTTATTTTATTCTATTATTACACAATACACATATAACCACGTGCGAGTATTTTCAAAGCGGAACCAGAATGCATTTGTCTATCCAAATTTCGTTACCTGAGACAATTGTTTTTTTCGGGTACAAATCTTGAATTGTCCTTTGTACAAAGTCTTGCCGTGCTGATACCGGGATATATTCCTGACGAAAAAACTTAATAAAAGTCCAATACAAACGAATCAGTCTACTAATTTAAAATCTAGGCACCATCTTTTCAAATGTTTAAAATTGAGAATTTCTGAATTTGCGAAGTATATTCGTTGACCGTTGGAGCAAAAGCCCCATCAGTCATGTGCCCAATTCACTTCCACTTCAGCCTGCTCGTCCGCTGGGCGGTGTAGGTTTTAATTTTGCGCTGGCAAATTACCAAATATTATTTTCCCTAGCGTAGTTTTCCATCACTCGTCCTTAAATACTATCTCAAACAAGGGTACAGAATAAACCGTAGGTGTTGTTCACATGTTTTCGTACAAACGTAAAATTGCCCAACGAGACCCTTTTAATACACACAGAGTTTTGTCACTAAATCCCGTCCCAAGTTCAATTGTGTTTTCGCAACGGCTCCCTGTGTTTTTATTCCCGCAGGCTTATTTTGTTACATACCGTTCTGTATTCAAGAATCGTAATTACAATCGATTCAGTGGCCCTTGTTTATCTGGACGGTGAATGTTAATGAAATACGTTGATTCCTTTTACTTCACTTAATTGCGACTTTGATTCGGGCGGTTCGTGATTTCCTTCCAATTGTGTAGATTAATTCGCGCCTTCGATTTTACCGAACTAGTTCAAATTTCTCCAACGATCCATCTATTTCTAAAGTAAATTCCGTAAATTCTTAAATAATGCATGAGTAATGCGAGTAATTAGAACTGCTTAATAACAGCGCTTGTAAAATACAAAATGTAGTCCGTAATTGTAATAATGAGTCCCTATAAAATATCGCGGGTTAAAACATGGTACAGTAATAGTATAAAAAACTGAATGTGTTCTTCACGAGTCGAGATTTTACTTAAACTAAAGTAAAGTTGTCATCCAATTCATTTTATTGCGTTTTTTTGGTTCTTTAGCAGCCCCAGCCACTCGGCTACTCAAATACCTCTCAGGGCGCTGCCTCCCTGGTCATTCCTCCCTTAAGGCATGGGATAGATCAGACGAGCAAGGCCTTGGTAACAGTCTCAGCTTGGCCATAAAATCTGAGTTCATACCTGGTTCGCAGTTCTAAGCCACCGACTCACCCTTTTTAGTCGCCCTTTTCCGTAGTACTTGAAAGGGAGCTTAACAGATTTCCTCCCGACTGTTCTATTTACGGAGCATTCAATACTAGGTACAATGTGCCTATACTGCTTATAAATAAATATGCTAGGATTGTGTCTGCGATTTGAAAGAAACTTTCTGGCGTGAATTGATCTTAATATTTCCTCTAGTCATTGTCTATCTCAGACCAACTTATTGTTTTTTTATAACATTACCATTTCATTTTTTATTAGATAGAGGGTTTCATATGATTTTATCTGAGGCTTAAAATAAACAAACAAAAAATATCCTTCATAAAGGAAACACATTATGTATTTACATCATACATAAATCCTAACGAACCCTACATATCACCATTCAAAATGGCCGCACATCTCACATACAATATACGCCTAAATACATCCTATTTATGCTTCAGATATAAAAGAGCTGAGAGCTTAGGTCCTCCCACCTCTCAGAAGCAACAATTAAAACGCGAGGGTCGACAGAACGAGGGAGTTACTGAGTGGAAGCGATGACTGCCTCGACGGTACCTTGCTTCCTCCAGCTTGTTGCACGGCACAAAACATGCGTATTCGCCTGAATAATGAGTGAGCACGTTTTTTCACATTACAATTGCAGATTCTTGATTTATAATGGCAAAGAGAACGTTAAAGGCTAAGCAGTTTCAGTGAGGTGTTTGCAACACGAATATTTTTTTTGAAATGGATGTTGTACTAGTTGATTTGCCTTTGATACTGGCGCAGTTTTATATTAATAGGTACATTAAGTCATTTCCTAAGTCCCTATCTATCTCCATACCGAAATTATTTAAATACGGCCCATTGATTAAAAAGATAAGCGTAAGATACAACTAGACCAGTTTCACTTTTGCATTTATGATATGAAAACTACATTGCTCTGTAACATATTATTCCAAACACCTTTAATGTGATTAAAAATTTTAATAAGTGTTAAGAACTAAAGTTAGGGAAGAATACAGTAACGTTCCTAAAATATTTTTCAACTTAAACCCCATTGTACAAATACACGTTTCCAGCCTTTGTTTCAGAAATGTATGGGCAATGTTTACGTAGTTAATTTGAATTTTTGATCGTATTTAAAATTGTTGGAATCAACTTTATGGAGTTTCACATAGCCATTTGGAAAGCAGCATGAATAAGTTAGTGGGAATCTCCTTACAAAAGTAAAAATGACTTCAAAGCAGGGGCGCGCTCGGTGTGTTCTCGGCGCATTGAAGTCTCCCGGTCGGATTTAGTGCGGTGCCGCGGCAAACAACAAAAGTTTATCGTATGTACGTGCGCTACTAAAACAATGAATCCGATGTATGTAAACGAGGGGGGTGTCAACGCAATAGTTCTCATGACGGCCCACCGATGCGGAAGGAAGCCGCACTCGAGTTTTTTTTTCAAAATGGCGGCATGTCAGACGTCATTCTGACATGCGAAACGAGCAAAACAAGATGGCCGCTTAAAAGGGGTTACATGAGTGTTTTGGCGGCGACTCGTTATTTGAATCATTAAGACAATTCTTTGTTCTCGAATAATTACTGTCATGTATTTTGTCAGGTAAAAAAGTTATTGTGTTACTTGTTTGACAAGTGTCTTATTACTGATACACGTGTAACTGAGACGTTGCCTCATTAATAATACAACTGTATTTCTTTATTGTAATAGCTGTTACTGTTACACTGACAACATTTCTATTTTGTCTTAATTTCGGTTTAATTAAATAACGATCACCTAACATTTGATACCTTAAAACATTTTTCACGTCTTAAACATTTGACCTTTTTTGTTTAAAAGTTTGACCTTTTAAAACTTGTAATGTTAGAACTAATTTTGTTGGATCATCTCTACTTTAACTAGTTCTTCAAAGAGTGATATTCGATATCCTTGGAACTATATTAACAACTTTTCAATTTAGTTTGAACTTTCTCGGTCTGATGTTGACGGGTTTTATTCATAAAATTCTACATGACCTTGACCAGTTGTTCAACGTCTCCATAGCCTCTGCTATTTTTGTTAAAGTCGACCCACATTACTCACTGCAGCCCATTGACGTTTGACATTCTAGAACCTTTTTATCATGTAGGGGTTTCTACGAGTGTAGCGTCAAAACGGCTTTTTCTCTTAAATCAAAGTGAAGCAGCTCTTAGGCAACGGGCAGGGCAATATGAAACAGGTCGAGCCGAGTGATCCGCACTCCAAAGGGCCCGGCCGTCTCAGATGTCGCCCGGAGAGCCCATTCGCGGGCCCCGGCCACACCCTCCACTCGACTGACACATAAGCCCACGAGCGACCCGCTTTATTTATTATGTACAGCCATTAACGCCACTGCCATCATGGCGGCGACTTTTTCAATTTTTAATTTCCCTCTTACCGCTACGGTGACACTCGACGAACGCTCCCCGGATTGACACTCAAGTTTATAACTCATCGCGCCGCCGTCGTTTGACTTACTGTCGACTTAATGAGTTCCTATTGCGAACACGGTTTTCTATCTTTCACATCGGATCTAAATTATCCTCTCGTGCTAGCAGCATAATTTCATAAAAGAATGAAATATGGATCACGTTAACTAGGCGCTTTCAAAGCATATCTCCGATGAAAACGTGCGCGTACTCAGTTATGTCCCTGTTATTTCTAAAATTACTTATATTGCATTTAAATTTACCTTCAATAACAAAATTGTCGTTAAAATTTGTAATTACAACAATAAATTACAAAAAGAAGTTAAGTAATCTATGGACAACCAATGTGCTTTCTAGATGATTCATAACGTGGATTTCTTATTACATTCTGTTAACTAAGTGATTAGGCTAAATCATCTGTTTTCCGTAATACATTTCTAACTAGCTCCATCGTAAATATACTTCGTAAAAAATGAAATGAGTACCTAGGTATATTTTACTTTGAAAACATCATCATATGCTTCGTTATTATTATAAATCTATTTTCCTCATGTTATTTCCGTCCTTCTTCCATAAATAGAAACAATTTGTTGAACGCATGAATGTAAAAACTTTGATCCGGAAAAAAACGATTCTTAATGTTTATATTGTAATAAATAAAATGGTTCATTGTTGCTCTGATAACATTGACAAAATTTTACACTATTTGACAGTATCGAGAGCCTGAGCTAAATCTTCTATTTTAATTATTTAACTATTTGAAAAATGTTCATTTTGGTAAACAATCTTTGGATTTCTGTTCACCAAGTTCCGCTCTTCGGTTATATTTCTACGAGTGCCATTAAATTAGGGTCATCACGGGTGATGGTTTTTAAGTGGTTACAATGGCTCTAAGTTTTGGTTCTTTCCAGGCTGTGATTGTATTCGCAGATAGGAATTTCACATGCTCAACCAGCAAGACCCAGACATATACCTATTGTTAATCACACAATATGGCACGTGATCATTCCAGACGGTATATAGTTAATATGGGATATTCATTAACATGGCTTCATGTGCCCTCTAAGCACTTACCCAAAAGTTGTTCCTACGGCTTCTAAGGGTGACTCAAAATGGCCGCTCTTTTTAGCAATGCTTTTGTTTCGAGTTTAATTAACGAAGTAAATATGGGCGACGTTTCTTGTAAATACATGTGTATAAGGATTATGAAGAAATTTAATATACAAATGCCTATATGAGTTGGTGAGTCTTGGCGTAAAGATACTATACCTACTTATGTCACTTATGTCCTACAAATTTGAGATGTTATGTCTTTAAATCCAAATAATAAATATTATTATAATAAAATGACGATGATAATACTTATTTCGAATGCTAAATGTCCTTGAACTTCTTCAATTTCACAATAAATCCAAGAATATTAACACCTACATATTATTAAAAAAATATAGGTTATCCCCAAGGTAGTATAAGAAAAAATTATACACCCGATAGCGTTTAATATAGCCTTAGTTCTAAAATAAAATAATATTTTAATTATTGTAATTAAAAATACAAAGCTTACATTATTCACACGCATGCATCAAGGAGAAAAGTTCATCAACTTACATTCGTGGTACATAGTGATAAATTACACCTCAGTTGCTACATACTAGTCCTAAACTAACCTCCATCAATTACTAAGTGGAAAGGCATTTGAAGAACGACCACAATGCACAGCACGGGCACGCCGGCGGATCTTAACCCGAACTATTCGCAGCGCCCGATGTCCATCCACAGACCTCAACTGAAGTTCCAAATGCTGATTCACTAAATTTATTTCATTAAATTTAATTTTGAACTCTCAAGGGCGGCCAACAGGGAATTCGGTCAGAGGCAAACGAGTTAAAGTTCACGAGTAGGTACCAGCCAAATTAATCTTAAGGGAGTTTCGATGTTATCCAGCTTCGAAGACTTGGAGTGCGCTAAGTCCGTCGGACGTTATAAATTAACAAACCCTCGCCGGTAATTAAGCGGAGGTGTGCTTCACATTGAATTTAACGAACAAAAATTCAATTAACCCAAATTGTATTAGAGCAATTTTTTAACACAGGGTTGTCTATTTACATATCTCGTAAATTTAAATCTGTCCCGCCTGTCTTCGTTACGCCAAACCTCTTCATCGAATATAATCCTATTATAAAAAATGTTGTCCTTATTACAGCTTCCGTAAATTTAATTAATTTACGAGAAATAATATCATAAGAGATCAATGGCAAAGTTAATAAACTCTTTAAATAATGTTTATAAATTATCATGTTTTACCAATTTCTATTTTAAAACATGTTATATAATTACGTGTTATTTATTTTTCAGGTAAATACATTTTGACTACACCACATCTACAAGGTAAAGTAATAAAGATTTCGTAATTATTCTACACGGGGACGTTAAAACGAAAGTCTTGTTCGCAAGCGGAGGCAAGCAAAATATTTCTTAGTTAAAACAATACGCGTAATTACGAGGCCCGTGTTGTATCGCGTCATCTTGGTTTACGATATGTCTATTAAAATGTTGCTACAGGGGAAATTTACCGAGCGACCGCACTCTGAAATCTCTTTAAGCATACATCTGCAACAGGAGGCGGTACGTTTCCACCAAATTAAGTCAAGTTGGAACTTTATAATTAACACAGTTAAATATCCATTAAAATTCGTCAAATGAGTCGACTCTTCATTTGCATATTTTGCAACGTCGGTCGAGTTTCGGTCAGACTAATGCCGGTTCGTTTCGCGACCGTCCCAGGGCGCTCGTACGTGTACCGCCTTACTGGCCCGCGATATAGAATTAAATGTTGATTAATATATCGTACGTTTTAGTGGCGGGCTGTGGCTCCGAGAGAAACCCATTCAGGTGTTCAATTTAGAGCCACTTTGCAACTACAAACTAGTTAACAGTTAACCGTCTCGTGGATCGCAGCTGTGCCGTGTGTGGAGTTAAGCATTGCCCGTCGATACGACAATAAGGATTCACACTAATTAATTGCTTTGCTCCAACATCCCTTTCGCACAGGCCGAGCTATTGCACGCCAGTGGTAATAAACCTATGTTAATGCATAAACATTTTGATTTAGTAGGAGTAAGACTCCAGACAGCTTTTAGTCTTTGCAGCTCAGATATCGAGAAATCGTGTATACGCTTTTACATAGTTGTCTGGATACGATAAGCCACTCAACTCAGTTTTATCAGTCTTTAATATGTAATAGTATGCTATAATCTGTTCATGTCACAGCTACGTAACGTTTGCATTAGATTTTCCCTCTCCAACTTTATTCCAAAAAATATTATTCAAAGGGATTAAACTTCAAGAACCCCGAAAGTTAATCAAACTTATATCACATCCATCATTATTCGGCTATCGAATTTCATCAAATGATTCGCCATTTGGCATCGACTTAAAATATGTAGTAATTCGTGAGTAATTCTCTCTTGCAGTGCGCCCAAACCTCGCGGGATTGCCCCGCTGTCAATCTCTCGCCACTACTCCACAATGGATCGTATAAAATATTTACAAACGTAATCCTGTGTGGCCACAGATCCATTATAGATGGCCTTTTATAAAAGTGCGCCCTATCATATTGCTTTAGGGTGGGTTAATAAGGCGTTGTTGCCTAGTAATCGTTACTTATTGATGGCCCCACGTCTAGACGCGTGGTTTTCCAGTATTTGCTGTCACGAAACCATAAATTTATTAGTCGCCAGTGCAATTTCATGTGTCCAACACGAAGGTTAGAGTTCGCCACAATGACGGTTATTATAGGTCGTTTTCGAATTGTAAACTATGACTTAAATATTATGCGCTAAGTGGACGTCCGCCGTTTTCTTTCTAAGTCTTTTTTAAACAGAGTTAAGTCTCCGTCGTTGATCATTGTCAAAAAACAAATTGATGTTTGACAAGATGACATAATCGCTAAAGTTAGGTTGAAAAGCTTTTAAGGATAATTAATGTGCAGTGAATTTTGAACTTTGAAGGAACTTCAAATTTGTCTTCGATAACAATCGAAAACAATTTTATAATTGATCTTCCTCGTGGAGTTGATTTCATCAAATTGATGTAATTGTGGTGATTTATAGGTTTTGTAAATGTCTTTTGGAACTTGGATAACTTTCAAACAAATACTCCAATTGGAAACAAAACGGTTGTCAATTATAAAAGCTTGTATTTTTAGAAAATGTATTCAGCATGATTGATAAATGATATCCATCCGTTTTTATTTTTGTTATTTACTTTATTAGTAACCGTTTCATAGGATTGCTACCTTAAAAATATTTAAGATTACTTCTAACATTAAAAAATACAACAGATTTATAAAGTTCTTTGCTTAAATTTTAAATAAGAAAATGCGATGTTTCATTTTAAAAGTACAGCAAAGCGAAGACATTTTGTATCAAAAGAAGCACCCCTTATTACGATACAAAACTAAATCCTGTTGTGTCAATAGGGAGGAGCACGTACTTTAAAGGAGTGTTTTCAATTTTCTGCTAAGCCAAAGGAAATCCTCGAAAATCTTCCAACCCTAATCCTGAATCATTCTTTGGGAGCAAATGTCGCGATATCAGCCCGGCTCAGAGTAAATAACGAGTTGAAAAATGACTGTAATAACTATAGGGTATAATGAGTGGGGAGGAAATGCCCTCAGGAATACACAGGGCGATGCACCAAATGTTGCATCGATGGCCCGGTGCGGGTTCAGCCGCGAGGTACACAGACTATTCAATTGTGAATGTTTTGTTTCAAATGCATGGGGCGACATTTTTTTTTCTTTTTTCGACGTTAGGGAATAGGTAGACAAAATTATTTACCAACTCGTTATTAAATGTGTCTGTTATTACTTGATGCAAGGGTTCTTAGTATTAATAGTGTTTTGATTAGATTGTGCTGCGTTTTGGATTGTCTGAACTTCTTTGTTTTGGATATCGATGTGGTATTAACGCAATAACATTGGTATTCGGCGAGGAAAAATGCTTTTATACATTGCGCATGGTTATGAAGTAATAAAATTGGTTTTTTTTTAAGTAACATTCATTGTTTTATTACCTTTATCATCATAGCGATGCATAATTATACATTTTAGAAAATCTAGTCTTTTGGCAAAAATACTTGAAAATTATAATGTTAATCCAACTAACAAAATTTTGCACTCAGAACCTATGTAAGTAACGCTACATTTAAATATTTTAAGTTATAAAACATTGTTGTCAGAACATGAAATGCCGTTTCAGCGTCGCAGGTTTACGAGTCGCCATTATTTGTGCAGATAGACAGGAGAATAGGACGCAACATCTTCAGCGATACGGTCCACAAAGCGGCGTTATCAAAACGGCTCATTTCCACTCAATCCCTGTTTCACGTGCCATCATACATGATACCGGGATCTTTTTAAACTCGCTCGCGAGGGGAAAAACGAGCTCGAATTTATCAAAAACCCCCGTGTTCTTTCCATTAGCAACATCTCAGATTGTCAGAGTTGTAAGAGCGTGTTACACGAATAATGACGTAATCATACGCGAGACGGTGTAATGACGCCTTTTGATGGCGCCTCTTCCAACGTTCATTACAAAAGTCACCATGACTACGTGGTGCTTACGCGAAATAGGATATTGCGATGATATGTTTACTTTTCAACTATTTAAATACGCGATACTTTTGTGTCAAAGACAACAGTATAAAATAGCACATAAAGTAAAGAGTACATTAATTATGTTTAACCTTCCGGTCAATGACCAAACTTTCAGCATTCGTTCAATAACCGGGTACCCGGGTACCCGCATATAATGTGACGGTAGAAAAGTTATTAGTAAGCTATCTACGTGGCATATGAAATAACTATGGACACTATACGCAGTTTATAGACCCCATAGAAGGTTTTAGACCTTTCAGGGACCTATTTGGGACTAATCGGCCCTTCAGCCGAAACAATAATTTTAGAACCCCAGTGAACAGACGTTATATGTCGGTACTACCTTAACTCATTGCCAAGCACGTTAAAAATCTGTTGTAACAGTGAAAAAAGGTATATAAATATTGATAAATATGTAATGTGAAAAGAACTTTGGTGAAAATTTTCAGTCTTGGAGCCACCGTATCAAGAATCAAGAAGGAACATTACTAGTGGATACCATTATTATTGGATAATTATTTTCCTACTCTTCCATTGGTAAAATGTTTACAATCGTGATACTTGACGATTCTCAGCATTTAGAAATAAAATAAGGCATTTATTCCACCAGCAATAGCCTAATCGAAAACGCGAGGGGCCATTATCGACTGCGTTTAATTTTCATAAAAAACATAACTATGTGCAGTTATGTGCCAAAAATGCACTAATTATATTATCATTAATACATCAAGAAGCAAAAATTAGTATTGGTGCAAAGAAATAACCCGCAATTATTGAATTTTTTGACTGGTTAAAAGCTGGAGTGGACACTATGGAGAAAATGCTTGGTAGATATACCACAACGCATAGATGGCTTCTAGCATATCTCTTTAATATTCTCGATGTCGCCTGATTTTCACCATATCTTCTGTATAATGAAAATCATAAATGCCTGTTAAAAATGGCATGAGCGACGATTATTTTATCGGCTATTGGGCAAACAACTGCGCACTCCTTTCGTTATAAATTGTTCGAAGAATCCTCAAATTTTGAGGCATTTCTAAACGAAAGCGGTGATTGAATCTTTTCCTGGCCGAGCTATCATTCCATATGCGCAAATGATAACAAGTAAATAATCAAGATCCCAGTATTTTTAAGACAACTAAAAAAAACGTCGCGAAAACTAGAAAAATATGTTCAGTATGTAAAAACCTAATTTGTGATCAACATGGGTTGGAACACGATGGACCGACGACTTGAGAAAAGTGGCGGGAAACGGATGGATGAGGGCTGCTCAAGACCGGGATGGTTGGCGCTTTCTTGGGGAGGCCTACGTTCAGCAGTGGACGGTGATAGGCTGATTGATTGATTGATGGGTTGGAATGAACGTCATGATTAAATTTACTTTTATTTCCGTGTAGCAGTGTATCATTATAAAAAGTATACAATATAAATAAATAAATAATAAAAGAAAATTATACTAATAAAATATGACGGGAATTATGTGCTTTTTACTTACTATTTTTGCAATTTCTATTAAAAAAATATATATTTAAATAAAAAAAATTATAAACTATATATTTTTTTATTTATTTTTAAAGTCAAATTACCAAAATACTTTAAACAATAAGATTCTTTAGTGAGGATTACCGACGTGCATGCGTAATACTTTCAGTGGGTACCCGGGTGCCTGGTTATTGAACGAAGGAGGCATCAAGTTTGGTAGTTAATTACTATTATTATATAATTAATTATAATAACGTTTAACAAGAATTGGGTTTAAAACTACTTAAATTTTGGGGATCCAGACGGGTTTGTAATTTTTTTACGAAAATGTTATTAAATTCTATCTGCAAAGTTAAAATGGATACCCGGGTACCCGGTCATTGACCGGACGGTTAAAGTAAAATGTTTGTTTTGCATCTTAGATAAATATATTATGTAAAGAAAGCCAGTAAAAGAAGCTGAATTTAGAAAAAAAAATCAGCGTTACTTTTAATTTATAAATCTAAAATCCAAATAAAGTATCGATGAAAATGTTGAAGCAGTTAAACGAAATAAAAGTAAACACTTTTAAAGTAAACCTGAAACCGAAATTGATGGTTATGTTAAAACGGGACACGGTATTAATAAACATTTTCTAAAATTTTAATTTACTCGGACGAAACAAGTTTGCGGAGGCACAAAAACCCAATTAAAATTGTTTGCGAATGGCTGAGTAAATCCGAGCAAAAATTGCTGCTACGCAAATAAAGACTAGGTAAGCTTCTTCTCAATTTAGGTTCATAATAAGATATCCATAAAGATGTTCCGTCGAAACGACAAAGATGGAGCGGAGACAAACTCAGCGCCCAACTAAAATGTTAAATTACGAGTAGCCAGGAGACTTATCCGCAAAGGGAACAATGAAACCCACAACTTTGTCACAATTCTACACCAAAAGTAAATGCTGCGCGTAATTTTGCCGCGTTTATTGTGATACTTGCTACTTATAAAAGATAATGAATATAGATAAATATATCAAAGATTAAATGCCTAACTGTTCAGCACGCGACTCATCTATTTTCGTGATAAATTATAAAGCCTTTGTTCCTGAACTTAGCCAGGTGCCCAAGAATTGGCTACATGGTTTTCTAGGAGTTCGGTTCTCTTTCTTGTGACTTTTTGATTTTAACGCGTACTCAAAATAAATTATATATTGCGCATATTAACATTCAGGAATTTGATGACAAAATATAATAAAAACTTCAAATTTTCAAAAATAGTAAAGTCCTATGCTTGTGTAGATTAATAAAGTTTAGCTTCTCTAGAGTCTAGTTGTTAGCAAAAAATGTTATGGTGTTAATTTAGGCTACTTAAATAAACATTATAGCCCAGTCATTATAGTAAGTTCACCTGGGAATTCGAGATACGCAGCTGTAAGTCTGTAAATAGTTGTATATTGACACCCTAAAAGTTGTCTCAAAACCTACATATGGTAGGGTGTACGCAACTATTAAATTTCATGGTCAAAAGTCACAAAAATTGTTTTTTGCGCTTTTTTTGTAAATATCTCATTTCCTATGGGTTTTTTGATATGTGAACATATGATCAATATTGTAGAATACAAAATTATCTACAACTTTTGTTCAAAAAAAAAAAATTCATACGGTGAACCATTTTCGAGATAGAGGGCGGAGAGCGCGCGGTCACAGCGTCACTTCAGGCCAACCGGCGCATCCGGTCGAAAACGCGCCATATATAGTTGATGAACTATCGATTATAAATATTTGGCAATTTTTATATTACATTTTATCATTTTCTTCATGCATTAAATCTATATCTATTCAATAATATAATCATATGGGAAAAAAATCAATTTTTAAAAGCTTTTGACAAATTTGGATAAACTAGCTGCAGCATTTGAAGAAGAAAATTGTTCGGTCCAGAGATTATCACAGAGTTGAACTCAAACCTTATTGCCAATCTATAATGCTCCGAAATCTGTTGTTTTATATTAAATGAAAAACAAGTTCTATAAAGTTGCAGTATCTAAAGTTTTGGCAACTCAAATAAACTTTATTATCACAATATTAAATGATAAAAGAGATAATTTTGTAGTGTTTATAGTTTTGAGCTCACTTTATAAAATATTTTCGTAGTTTAATTTAATCCACGTAAGAACCCATAGGTTTCCAAATCCCAAAGGTTAGCTACGAATTACTGTCTGAGACAAGATCTTCGACTTGTCGCTTAGACGGCTTACCACGTCTACCCGGATCATTTCGTAGCTACCCTGTACGTATTAATATAATCGAGGGGCCGCTTTATTTTATATTTCCCCTCTTAGACAACCAGATGTATGACGGTTATAAGTCAGTGGAATTAATCCCTATCACTCGACAATAAAATGAAAGTAACATCTCAAGAAGTTAATAGAAATTTATTATTGTCTTGTGGGGATTTGCGTTTGATAAGACGCGACGCTTTGTTGTTGAGTAAATTGAGCGCTTAGAAATCTTATTTTCTGTCAAATTAATTATGCTTTATGAACAATTTTATGTAACTATTTTTATGCGTTACCTAAATTATTATTAAACTGTAAACAAATATCCTATATATTTTCCGGTAAGATGAAAAGTAGTTCATTACTTTTTTTATAATATATTTAGTTGGACTATGTTTTCTTACAAGTTTCGCTATCATTTTTTAAAAATACAAATTCGTAAAAAATATAAAATTATTCGTCTCCGTTTCTCAAAAGTTAATAGACGCCCTGCACAATAGTGAAGCTAAGGCCAAGATGAGGTAAAGTAATAACATCTAATTCAGTTGAAATCTCATCTGGGGTGACTTGAGTCAAATTTTCCGCTATTCCGCCTCCTTATTGCCCGCTGCACCGCGGACCACATTTCAAACAAATTGAAAATCAATTTAACCAGCCCCCCCAGCCCACAGCCCCACACACACAGCCCCCGTGGCGCAGTTGGCTAGACACCAGCTTGCGAAACGAGAGGCCGCGGGTTCGATCCCCGCACCGAGACAAATGTTTGTGTGATCCACAAATATTTGTTACGGGTCTGGGTGTTTGTGAGACCGAAAAAGTCTCTCGTAGTGTCTGATACCCACGACACAGGTCTTGTAACCTAGTGTGGGGTCAGAGCTATGTATGTGACCGTTGGGTGTATTTATTTATTTATTTATTTACCAAGGGTCCCTATGAAGTAGGCGGGTGATATTCATCGAGACACACGACTGTTAACGATATTGTCCCACGCAACAATAGAGATGTCGCTATTCATGCATTTTATTGTATTAACATACTTTATATTTGTTGGATGGATATTGCATACCAAGGTGAATATTCTTGGATATTTCTTATCTGCTTTTGTTCAGATATTGTATAGCTTTTTTGTGGTCAACTTTGATGTGCATATCCAATAAAACAATACAAATGAAAGGAGAATATTTTATTTTCATTTCTTTGAATTCCCTTATCATGGTACATATTGTTATAAAAAAGTATTCTACAACAGACGAAAATTGTGTTTCATTCGTCGAAATATGTATTACGTTTTCCGTCATACAAGTGCGCATTTATCTGGCAACAAAAAACCGTATCAAAAAACCCTCATCGATAGACACGTGGAAATTAAAGAGCATTTTTTACTATCAATTAATTTAATAATGAGCAACGAATATCGGAAGCGCGTCGAATTTTTCACCTCATCAATTTTAAAATCCAGTTTTTTTACATATAAAATGAGCATACATTCTTTCAAGCGTTCTTCAATTGCGTTGATCGCGTCGCGTCACTTGAGTCGCTTCGTATTGTTGCGTGGGGCGTCAACACAACCTATCACATTGGAGGGTAGAAATAGGAAAATACATCACCTTAAAGCGAGTAGGGAAGATTCATATCAGGCAGGAAATTCGACTGGCGTCTCGCCTTCTCGCCTTGGTGGAGTTGATTTTTTTGGAGCGAGCACCTTCTCGTGCCTTCCATATGGACTTCTGATTCATGAGTTTTATCAGGCATAAAATGGGCGTTTAAGAATTGAATATTCCCGTCCTGTCAGCGGTAGAATTAATGACGGCATCGACTGATTTACTCGCTTTATTGTTTTGGGGATGGTACGTTTGGTGATATTTGTAGAATTTAGAAGCTTTTCTTATGGGTAAATTAATCTATGGTAATGTCGCAGAAAATTACTTTCCTAATTCACTCATGTTTTTAAATGGTTGGCGTTCCAATAAACCTTACTAGTCAATATAAGCATAGATATCAATTTTGTACATTCTTGTTTCCTCTTTCACTTTAAATGTTTTCATTGTGACTCTAAAAAACCGTTGTCTTCATTAAGGTTCCAGCTATCTTGAGCTTGAGTAGCGAACAGCAAGGCAGAGTTTTCATCATATTTATTTCTCTTCAAATAAAAGTAGATTATAATTAGTTTGTTTTGCAAAGTAAGCGTAACTACCTAGTATAAATTATCACAATATAATTTTATTCTAATCCTTCGATAACTTTCTTTTGTATTTTTTTTTTTTTTTTTTTTTTTTTTTACGAGAGGAAAGCACCTTAAGCTCCCCTGTTCGGTACCTCGGGGGAGGCCCTGAGGGGTATGTCGGGGTCTCTGGCTACGCCAGCATACCGACTAAAACCTCTCGGTGACCATCACGCGCATTTAGGGCGGTTTTACGGCATCTCAGGGCAGAGGTGCCCTAAATGATCCGCTGCCGCCCAGCGCACCGTCCAGTTATGGACCCCTCCAAATTGGGAGGGCTGTTTTGCCCTCCACTTACTCGATTTGGACGTTCACCTTTTGTGAACGTCCGCGACAGTTAAGAGGCCACGCCCTCTGCCGCCAATCTCGGGGTTGCTATCATAGGGTACCGCCCCCGCAGTACGCCCAGCAACCCCAGTTTCCCCTGTTAGTCGCCTCTTACGACAGGTAGGGGATACCGTGGCGGAATTCTTACACCCCCAATCCACAGGGTGGAACTTTCTTTTGTATGCCAAAATGTATAGACATTTTTATTTACAAACTTGCTTATTATGCAGGAGAAGACTACAATTGTAGATTAAAATTTTATTAGTAATTAAACCTTATTCCTGAGATTTTTTTTATTGGAATAATTACAATTATATTGAATAGAAAAATACTCTAAATAATAAAATACTCCATCACGTCAAATATCTTAATTATGGAAGTGAGTTAACACGTGCGTTGCATGTTAAATTCGTATAAATATAAATAACTTCGATGGCAGGTACTAATTAGAGAGATAGATTGTGTTCGTAGGCGTAGAAACACATTTCGGTCGTTATCTTTTGTGTGTAGTTTATGTGTAAATTAAGCACCGAATGGCCTAATTATGAAGTTCTCTAATGTTTTTCACTCGACATTATTTTTATCGACTGTATCTTGTAATTACTGTATCATGTATCGGTAAAGAACCCAGTAATAAATAACTCATGTGAAATTATGTCATATGCAAAGTATTTAAAAATTTATTATCAATGTAGTGTACAATGTAAACGAAACGTAAAAGATAAAAGAACTATGGTCAGCACCAGACCGATCATATGTAATCTAAAGCCCCACCCAAACAATCGAAATATTCCATAAAATCACCCTCCTCATGTCAATATTGCAACAAAAAAACAATGAAAACAATAAAAGCGAAATCCATTTGCGAATGATTGAAAACAAAAATCATTTACACGCAACATTATTCCGAATTGGAAACGACGGCAATAAAAATGCATATCAGCTACAAAGGTGAATAATACACTTGAGATGTAACTCAATTTTTCCGCGTAAAAATTGGCATTCTTTTGTATGCCATTCGTTGATTCACGCACCCCATCGTCGCGATGTAGCGATTATTATTATGTTCGAAAACCCATCAAAAGTTACAATTGAAAAGTTAAAGTATTCCAGGCGGGACGCTCTCCCCCGGCTATACAAATGAGTTTGCTGTGAGAGTATTCTTTTGTGTAACATATTAGACGCCGCATTATGCTCCTAATTATGTTTGGGATAATTCCGAATGGAATTACATTTTTCAGCGCAGAATTGAAGGAACTTAAATAATTCCTAATTAACAATTATTTCCAGTTCGCTTAGAATAGAAATCTACGTAACTAAAATTTATTAATTCTATTCTTCACTTTCACTAACATTTCAGTTATGTTAGTAATTAGTCAAAGTCGGTTTTTCTTGTAACTAACCATGTTTTAATTTTATACAATTTTCAAAATAAAAGACACGGGTAACAATAATAATACAGTCCTGTCACTTGTGTCATCATCAGAAAATATTTATTATCGATTTGTCTAACCAATGAATTACTTACAAAAAATAATAAGACTTAAGTAATACCTTATAAATATTTATTGGATTGAGGGGGTTTATATTATAGGTTTCTGTCTTAAAAATTCAGTTTAACGAATTCTAGGTAATTTTGTTAGTGCAGACTCAGAAAAAACCTCACTAAAAATTAGAATTTAATATACATAATCAAACAGATTCAAAGTTGGAGTGTTGAACACTATGTAGAAAATTTTAAAACCCATTTCATTCTAAGAGAAAATGAACAAGTTTAACGTGGTAATAAATGTTTTATCTGTTTTCTTGTATTTTCTATTACGAAGTTCATGAAAACCTTACAATCGATAGTACATCCACTCGACGGAACTTATCTCGTTCCACGGTGCATTCCAAAACAATTTTATTAAACTTTTCTCCCGCCCCGGCCATTGTCGAAGCGAGACTCGCTGCAACTTCCCTAAAATTCTTTCCTCCACACTTTTTCTAAAACAAATTAGCTTCCCTCCTGCAAACGCACCTTGGAACACGAAGGTACCACCCTGAATAATTAACACAATGGTAGGTTAAATTCGTCTAAGTGTCAACTTTCCCCTAACTTTTAAAAATACGACACCGTCAAAAGTGCGGTCTTACTCGGCGTCTAGACCTTTTATCTCACCGGGGGTCGTTTATTTAATTTTGTTTATTTTATTGGGACTGACAATGATTTAAGAAAACTTTCTCGGAGCGTCAGGGCTGGTTTTTTTGAGTTTACATTAGGCGCGAGGGTGTTCGCGTTTGATCCTGATTGACAAATTCATCCTGTCCAAGTAAATAATATTCACTGTGGAGTACTCCGCGAGCATCTTAGGCTGCCAAAACAAATTTCCACTATGGGGGGTGAATCGAATTATTGAAAACTGAGTGCATGTGATGTAAGAGAAAAAATGTTAAACAAGGGGAAAATTATTTTAACAACAACGATTTTATTACGTAGGTACGGCTTTAGTAGGAGAATTAAATTTAAAGCCATTGAATTTGGATTTAATATATCGACGGCGGAAAGCGAAAACGTAGTAAACCACAAAAATGGAAATGTTCACCAGAGCCAAAAAACTTTTACATATTTTTTCAAAAAATCATTACTAGCGTGTTTTTTAACTTAGACTCATGATTTTTGGACACTAGACATGTTATTTTTTTTCTAAATATAATTCTAACTCTCAAATCTCATTCTAACAATTATTTGCCAAAAATTTGTTGACTACGACATTTTGAAATATTTTTACAGAATGCTAAAATG
Organism: Cephonodes hylas; assembly: GCA_030295005.1. Taxonomy (NCBI): domain Eukaryota; kingdom Metazoa; phylum Arthropoda; class Insecta; order Lepidoptera; family Sphingidae; genus Cephonodes; species Cephonodes hylas. The sequence continues at coordinate 6,035,426 of AP025374.1, read as the reverse complement.
CTGTAAATGCACATCGAGTTGTATAGAGATGGGTCAAATACATTTTTTAGGGAAAGCGAAAACGTGGTAAGCAGTTATACTTGAACTAGGGCTGCTCAACTGAACGTTGTAAACGTGGTTATTTAATGAAACCCATCTCTTAGATATGGTGTAAACTACAATAATTACTGACTTGGGGTAATTAACTTGGGGTAACCGTACCAAATGTAGTAATAGGTTCGGTTCTTTATACCACTACTCGCTAAAACGTCCTTAATGCAAGATACATAAAAACACGAGCGACGAAAACGTAGTAAACGCAGCACTACTGACCGCATCATCAACATGTACCTTTTTTTACAGAAAGCGAAATTGTTGTAATCAACATAGTATAACTTATTACTATTTTTTCTGTAGCTTACAGCGTTTTTAAATGCAGGCATTTACGTGAAAACCTGTTTTTTTAAAATGTTAATTTCTAATCTATTCATCCTAGATTTATGGGACCGGGACCATTCGAAGCAGTTTTTTTTTCTGATTCGAACAGTGCAATAAAAAAAATCACATTTTGTGGACTACGACGTTTTTGCTTTCCGCCGTCGATATGCAGAATAGAATACGTAGTTTTCTGGAACCAAATCTTGGGTTCTAGATCTGAAAAGTAATTACCGGGTTATGATGTGTTTCGATGCAAGAATCTTACAATGCCTGTTTGTAATTAACAACGTGTAAACAAATTTTATAGTAGGTAATGGATTAAGTACTTAAGACCTATAAACAAACTCTTATTCGAGCTTATCGGGCTTGGAACAATACATCTTTTTTAATACTTCTCTGTTACTCGTGATAACATTAAGCATAATAATATTATTGTTAGTGAAGTACAATAGAGGATCTATCAATAAATAAAGATAGCGAATCCAGTCACGTGGCCAATAACTGATAAAACTTATTTCAAGTACAAACTTCTATTAGGAATATACTGTTTTTTTATATTTCCACGTAAGGAATGCCCTTTAAATCCCGACAATAATTTCCCTAGGGGGCACAGACTGGCCTTTGACAGGGGCGATGGACATGGGGGTGGTCGGACCAAGAACTTATTGCGGATACGCTAGGGTGACTCCTTATACGCTTATTGTTCCTTACCGTTTATGGTCACCTAAAGGGCACAACAAAAGGTCACGAAAGTGGACCCGAAATTTAGAACAATTAACAGCGGAAAGCCTTTCGACGGGCACGACAAAATCCTTATCTAAACTGCGCGAAATTGGTTCCCACAGATTTATTTGGAAATTTCCGAACAAAGCTTGTTGTACAACTTCAAATTTATTAATGTGATTCCATGGACAAAGTTTTGAATTCCTTACCGTAAAATATGGGCCCAAAATGTGTAACAAAGGAAGGTTTAATATAAAATTATACAGAGCCTTTAAAATTTTGATGTGTTTGTTCACTGGAAATCTTATTGTTTGAATGAATAATAGAATTAAAAATTTAAGTTTATATTTATTTTTGAAAACGATTATTTATTGAGTCGATAAAGAAATTATTCAAAGACAGGACAAAGAAGAGATAGGCACCTTTGAAACATTAAAACAAGATTATGATGTCATGTACTATACAGCCCTATCGACGGGCGTCCCCTGCGGATCTAGCATGAGTCTTTGTGGCGGTTCGCAAGCACGAAGCCAATATTTCCCGGCTTGTATGAAATGCAAATACAATTTAAAAGTTTACATATTTTCTCAGTGAGACTGTGAGCTCGCGCCTACGGGGCAGGCTTTCTTTGTGAACTATTTTAGATATTTATTTTATATGTACACTATGGGGTTGTATAGATTCCTTTGAATGGTCGAGGGTGCAAGAATTATTTTAATCTAGGATAAAAGAAATAATGATTTATGTGAAAAAAAAAAACAATAACCTTTAATAATATAATTTGCTAAAGCGATTGTAATTTAAGGTACGTTTTTATAACATGACTTTTATAAGCTGTGTGTAATACGACGTAACCACAAATATTTTATAAACAACGTTTGAGTACAAGAAAATAACTTCGTGTAATGTGTGATAAAATTTAAAAAGCAAACATTCATCAAATAGCAACACGAACAAACGAAATAATTGCCTTGTCGTAAACAAATATTAGAAAATAAAACTATAAACAAATGTAAAAATAATTCTTCAGCTATAACTCTTCGTCGAGTGACAAATTATATTACCCTAGCTAATATAGAAAACTTATTCAACAAACTCTTCACAGAGTTGAAAGTCAAAGCCTCTCGCGAAGTAATAATCCCTTGGAGTCTCTCTGCGCTAAGTTTTATTTTAACCAAATTACCATTGGGCCGTCATTCGTATTTAATACTTTTAATGCTTTAAACAAAGAGGCAGAATTAACACAACTGACACTAGTTAAAACAAATGTATTAGGGATTCCAAATTTGATACGCTTAAATAGATTATTTAAAGTATTGTTATACCCGGTATGCTAACATTTTTCATGTTTACTTTAGTAGTTATTGCAAGCGATTTTAGAATAACGATATCATAAACTGGCTACAGAGCACATGTATTAATCGTATTTTTTATTGCTGTATCAAAGTGAATAATATGCCTAAAATATTAATAAATTATAAAGTCAACATTATTTTTATATGTTTACATCTTAAATCATCAAATATTTGTTTAGACTGCATTTAAATCAAATTTAGTTACGACTAAGTGCCATCTAATATAATGAAATCAATACTCATGAATAAATAATCTAAGACGATGTTACTTTAACAAGACTTAACTATTAAGATTTTAATGTAGTCTTGGAGATCCAAGTTGAGAGTATTGTTGGAATAACTGAATTTATACCTTGATGGAACTTTAATAGATAAGACATTACATAGTCAGTCCAGGTCCAACAAACTGCGTTCTTATAGTGTCAGGGAGCACTTTGAGAAAACTTTCAATTCAATACAAGTTTTCAAAGTACAACTGACACTACGTGGAAAACGGGTTCAGTATTTGTTACAAGTAGAGTTACATAGCTAGCTTTTCTACTAAATTAATGTGGAGTTATGTTTAAAGGGTAGTTATACTTTCTTCATTGTTAGTAAGTACCTATTTATTTTTAAAGATTTTTTCATATTTGAAAAACAAATTTTCTTTCTACGCAAACAAGGATGTAAAAATAATTGCTTACAAATTAACAATTATTAAAGTGTAAAACACACTTAATATTCGTGCGACGTCTAAAAATAAGCTGGGTCCAATGTAAAACAAACTTCTTAAGGACGAAGCATGAAATAAGGAATCATAATTCAAATCGAAAAAAGTTTCTCGGGGCCGGGTAATTTTTCCCATCTTACAGCAAGTTTCGCCCGAGGGGTCGGCGGGCTTGTCTCGTGGAAATCTAAGAGAGGGTTTACATTTTTAGCCTTTCGCCGTGTCTTCCTCTTCACTTTATATCGTCTTTTGATTACTCTCTCAACAAGTTATGCATATTGTAAAAGTATTCGGCGCTGTCGTGGTTAGAGGAATTTTTGGCGTCTCCTTTACGTCGTTCCGGCGTTGATGTCTCATTTTTCGTACCTTTTACGTTTTTCGTTTTACTATGAATGAATTCTGTTTTTTATTATGATTGTCTTCTCATTGTTGCTGCTCTTTTGAAATTCATATGACTTTTATTTACTACTTCATTCCTTAGAATTTTTAACGTTTTATAATTAGATGCACCGCAGTGAAGTAAAATAATGAAATCTTGTACATTACGATTCCAATAAAATTTATAGTCTTTTATATATTTAAAGCAGTGATGGCCTCGAGGTTTGGGCGCGCGGTCGAGAATCTCGACGGTCGCGGATTCGAACCCCAGGCACACACCTCTGACTTTTCGAAGTTATGTGTGTATTCACATTGAATTATCACTTGCTTTAACGGTGAAGGAAAACATCGTGACGAAACCTGCACACCTAAGAGTTCTTAGTAATTTCTTAGGTGTGTAGTCCGCCAACCCGCACTAGGCCAGCGTGGTGGACTGTGGCCTAAACCCTCTCAATGGTAGAGGAGACCCGTGCTCAGCAGTGGGCGAATATGGGTTTATGAAGAAGATAATATATTTAAAATAAATGTATAGTCAAACAATGTAATAATTATTATTACTGGTACTTAATTTATCTGCAAGTTAAAATGCAATAGAATAGTGCTAAGTCGCCAATACAGAAAGGTCATTCTCAACCACAAAGTTCTTTAAAGCAGTGCCAACTCGATATACCCTGTTAATTCCCCTTAAGATCCCAGATCCACCCTAATTGTTATCGGCCAGCCCGACCCTTAATGGTGTTTCTAATGCGACTAATGTATTTTCGGGACATTTTGCAGCTTGCTCTGGGCCATTTTTCTGTTAGCATGGACACATTGTCGCTCCCCCGTGCCTGCACTCACCGTAACTGTATTAGTGAGAATATGCTGTCAATTCTATTGTCCACCGCATTGGTAGTGCGACGCAAATGCAATGAACATAAATAAAAGGTCCGAAAACGCTTTTACCATTTTCATAAATATTGGTAGTGTTTTAAGGGCTGGTGTTGTTATGAATGTTCGTTTTTTGAAGTTGAGTGTAGGCGAAAAATACTGATTATTTTGCAAATATTGGAGCCTGTTTAAGAACAAAATGAGAATGTATAACTTATATGTTTCATCCTTATTTAGTTCTCTCATGTTCTTTGTATGTTGATTTTTTTCACACCATCAAGCTTTAGAAAAGTTTGTTGACACATCTGCTTCCTTCTTCTTATAACTTTGGGTTCTTTAAACGAACCGTGATGGAGTGTTTGAATAGATAGCGAATAATTGTTTCCTTTTTATCAGGTATGGCGTATTCTGGCATACCAAATAAATGGAACTTAAAGCTACTTTGTTTTATTGTGCTTTTCTACCGAACAAAAGTTACATTTTAAACTTAAACTAAATGTTTATAGGCATTATGTCACAAATTGTGATTTTATCGCTATTACTAATGTCCGCAATAAAACCCATACGTTTTTTCCTAACTATCTTCACAAAATTTCATTGCATGGTACTCGTAGGTAGTTGTGTGGTTTGACGTTAGTTCATCTCGACTAGTTATTTAATAATTATTCATTTATAACTAAGCAGATTGATATTACGTCAATGTGCTTGTATGTTGATTCTGGAAGGTAAAATAAGATTTATTACTTCGTTTTTGCGAGCACTTAACCTTCCTCAGACTGAATAATCGGATAATATTCATTTCTGAGCGTTTTATAAAGTTAATCGTCTTAGGGGGAAACAAATAAAACGAAAAGTATTGAAAGTAAACAATGGTTGAAGTCAGAGGCCCTCGTAAACCGTCGGTATAAACGTAGCAAGGCGGTAAATTAGATTTTATTTTATTTCTTAAACAATTTGCGGCCGGACACAGACAAAAGGCCATAGGGCCGATACCGTGGTCAGCAATTCAAAGGTTTATGCGGCCGCGTTTATTACTTACTCACATTCATTTAGTGTCGGACGCGTAGTTTTATCGATATCACGTGCTTAATGTTTGATTATCTTTTGATAATATTTGGTATAAGAGATCTTTTAAGATATATCAAATTTCTTGATTACACTTATGAAAACAGAACGATTATTGTAATATCGACAATATTATGGTCAATTTATAAACACTTGTATGCACCTCTAACGCTGTACTTTAATGAGCCTAGGCAGACTTTAGAAAAAACTGAAACTCTATATAGAAGCTTATTATTTATAGCCAACAAGCTGCACTAATCCAGCTTATTGAACTAAGGCTTAACGCTTTTCTATCGTAAAATATTTCAGACCAGGGGCGGCGTTTACATTTTAAGCTGATTATTTCAGCTAAAAATACGGGTATAGATAACAATATAAATATATGATAAGAAACATTACAACAGCTACATACATCGGATTCAATTTCAATTTAATAAAAGGGACTAGGCAATGTCTACACGGCATCTAACAAAGATTGGTTATTTTTCATGGACATCAATTTTTTTTTTTCTGGTATTTTAATAGAAGTATAATGGAGTCAATACTTCGATATCGACAAATCAAACAGCATTGTCGTAAGCATGGCGGGGAGTTCGCACTGACCACGGCCCGGCCGAACCCCATGGCCGCCATTGTCCAGTTATGTCCTTGTTCACATTAAAACGCCGTTAACCGTTCTTTATTGTTTTATCCGCGCCCGTTCCACGCCAATAAATGTCCGCGACTCATGGGAAATGTTATGGGCCGATGGTACCGGCCGATTTCGATTTCGGGACCGTAATTAAAGTCGAACGTTTTATTACACAAATTTGCTGCACTCAAATTACTTGATACGCGAGCGCGATCTAATTGTGGCCTCTTTAATCTATGATTGGGGCATTAAATCGATCTATTTGAATTAAGAACACCTTTTCGTATGTAATATTGTCTTTTACTATTTCGCTCTTATGTTTATCCTTTGAATAACAATGTTATTTAACATAATTGTGTAAAAATTATATAGAAAAAGCGAGATCATAATAAGGACTACTTAGGCTTAATAGTATGTCTTACTCGGTATATATGTGTATCGTATTCTATTTATAATTATCATAGCGTGTAGGTGGTATATTTTTTAGTAAGAAAATATGTAGACGTATCACAGTGCTTATGTTATATGCATTACATCTAAAATGATTTACAATGCTCTTCAAATATGCAAAATTTTTAAAAGGACGATTTTTATCGTCCATTAGTACAACATTTTGTCATAATTTTTGAAGTGTCGCTATATATAGTAGGTACCCTCGACTTCGTGTAGCTGTTATATTATGACCCGCCTTACAACTATATAATTACATGAGTTATGTAAATACAGGTATACTAGGTCGCTTTGATTAATATTCGCTCTGGATAGGACGATTACCACCGTTACAAACGTAGAGGACTGAATCTTAGATTGTGCATAGCTTACATTGCTTTGAGTTGCACGAAATACGGTTTGCTAATAATGTACCTAGCACACACAGGTACGGGCTCACACCAATTACTAATGTTATCCGCACGACATGGACGATAAGAAAATTGTAACTTCTATTCGTACGGAGCCTACCAATGTGTTATTACTTGACATTTACATATATAATTGCGAAATTTATGTCGGAAAAATCCCTGGCAAGGCAAAGTCAGAAAAATTGTAGAATGTTGAAACCACTGGGAAAGTCTATTTGCTGTTTGCAGGAGGACGAGGATGGTTTAAATGAGTCGAGTTATGATTGCCGCACCCTGAATATTAATTATTAATATTTTATGAGAACAGTGTCTTCGTTTTTCCAAATAAATATAAACTATCATTAGCTCAAGTATAAATTCCATATTCGGATCATGTGACCAAACGAAAGGTTCCTTAGGGCACCCACGGTAAAAACATTGTATTTTTGGGTAGACAAAGTAATATGTTTTATATTACTTTGTCTGCGGGCAGATGGTTTTATATGAATAAAATAAAAAAAATAGAGATAAGCGCTTCTTTATATTGTATTTAATCGTACAGTGTACAGAAAAGTGTAAAAATAACGTGTTAGCAAACCTTGCCTATTTTGGTAAAGCCCAATTAAAATATCCGTGTGTATAAACGAAATGCGGTCACCGCTACCGTTAGACGCGCCTAAGATCCGCAAGAGGGATCTGATAAAACATTCAAAGGCCAAAACGGGGAGAACACAAAATCAGATTGTCTTAAAATCACACTAGTGACGGCGTAACGCGCCGGGCCGCGCATCTATAATTCAACACATTCCTGACATTGCACGGGAAGGAATACTTTCCGGCACATATCCATTGCCGACGAAGTTACAGTGATCTATTCCTGTTTCGGCTGCGAATGTTTATGTGTGTATTTTCTCGACAGACTTGCGGTTTGTATTTTATGCTTTCAGCTTGGATTAGTGTTGTTGGCGGTTTAATGGTATGTTTTCGGGATTCCTTCACGGGTTTCCTTGTCGTCTATTTCTCGTAAATAATGATAATTTATTGTTTACGTAATTGGAAGTGAATTCAGTATTTGCCTGCTATTACTACGTTTTGACTTTTAAATATATATATATACGTCTTTTTGATAAGTTAATTACAATTGATTAATGTGAATTTCTCTATTTAGATATGTAGAAATAAATTTTAATGGAAATGGAAATTTAAATACATGTATCTATAATAAAATTTTAACGACTGTGCGAAATTCTGTAATGAAAATATAAAAACTTGAGATTACCACCAAACTAGAACACACTAACGAGAATACAATTCAACCCCGTTGTGAAGTATAAGAAAGTAAAGTATTAGTAAAATGCTAGTATTATATACCATGATAGTTGATACGTAATAACAGCTGGAGCCGCAGATCCAATTGATCGCAGTTTTCAACACAAATTTTACCTCTAATTTTCTACAGGAATTTTCAACCGCTTACGTACATTACGCGTTCCACGTAACATACTCTTGGATCAGTTCGGCTCAAAGCACTGTGTTATAATTGTTGTTTTACCACAACAGCGTAATTTTCACAATTACCGTGAATAGATATACGATCGACGCGGTGCGCGGCTCGCCTGATAATTGTTAAATTGAGCTCTCGCACACGAAGCTACACGGTGGATCACGAAATTGGCACCCCGTTCACACTTCAGTAATTATCGGCGGCGAAGTTTTCCACCACTGAATGAAGGTTCTAGCCATTACTGCCACGCTACGGTGAACCGAAAGTCTGCGATGTGCTCATTCTAACTTTTAGAGTTAGTACTGGAATATCTTCAACTTTAACAGTTGCTCCTCGGAATTAGAATGGCTCGTAAACGTTCCCGGCCACGTCTGTTCTAATGTTAGTATGTAACTACATGTCAAGTCGATGTGCGCTACATTTTGTGTCAACTATTTTACGAACTACTAGCGTTTACTGCTGCTTGCGTTGTACATTGTATTTGTTTAGCCCTCTCTGGATGTATTTCTATTTTACAAGATATATTTCAAAAGTTTTGACGACACCTAAGCAGCGGTATTAAACATTCATCACGTGTTCATAGTTTAACCCGGGCGAAAGATGCACCACTTGTGTTATGTTTTAAACTACTAAAGAGTTTTTCAAAAGGTTTTACAAGAAGAAAAAATAGTTCGTCAAGAAAAAAAAGCATTTTTAGGTAGGAATGTACGATAAGTAGAACTGTGCCTACTTAATCCGCAGCAATCTTACTCCACAGCAACCGATTTGTAACTGCAATCACAATTCCAGTACAATCAAATCCTATGAAATAAGTAATGTTTCAATAAATTGAAGATAAATTACATCCATAATATTAGAATTAAATCACTCCTTAAGAAAATCAGGCGTAGGCATGATCAATGAAAACGGCATCCCCTTCAAGTGTAGCGAAACTTTTGTTAATTAATTGTAAGATTTTAATCATGGTACTGGCGTAACAAAATTATTATGGACCGTTTAATTTCCTTGCCCTACGCCCTTAGGCGTCTTACTAATGCGTTATTGCAAAATTTTAATCAAGGGTGTGAGAGCATTATTAAATTATGCAAGCTGTCATATGCATTCGCTGAGAATAAATCTCTAACGTTTGTTTAGCTTGTACTTAGTGGGTGTAATTTAGGGAATGCCGCTAGGAACATATGCTTAAAACCCGTTAAGTTCACGACCAGAGTAATGTATAGCACATTTTGCATCGCTTACTCTTCTCCATGTATAAAATTGCAGTTATGCACCCCGCAGGTGGGGCTCGGTGTAATTTTATTTTTATAAGCAAATTTCGCGTTGGCTTTTTAATTGGTTTTCACGATAATTAACTTGATGATAATTTATTGGGTGAAATATATATTATTAAAATATGCTGGAGCTTAATGCGGATTATCGCCTTTTTATTACGTAATTACTAACCGATTATTTTTTTTAATAATTCACCGAAATCAACCCATTGCTAAGCTACTATTATTAGATACTAACCTTAATAAGTGTTTTAAATATAAAATGAAAGTCACTGGATTTTAACTGTAAGTAAATACTCAGTTACCAAATGCTAGGAAATATAAATATATTATATAGGTACTTATACTCGAAGTATTTACTTCTTCACAGTGTTTGTTTGTATCATAAGCAGTTTGTGTTTTTCTGTGTATCGATCGATGGCACACACAAAATTTTCAGGGCACTGCTTATTTTTATATTCAAAATATATTGAACTCAACACAAAATTAATTCTAACACACAGCACGCTTCCCTTCAATGCAAACCGTGGGACAAAATGTTAAACTTGTTAAGGATACCAAGTCTTCAGTTACGAGAAATACACAATGAGAGAAACCACACAACATCACCATGAACACACATATACTTACACAAGTTGTAAGTGCGAGGTACCTAGTACATAGCAATCGTAGAAATGACAAAAACGCGAGCAACCATGGAAGTTCTAATGGGGCTGTTATTCAAAGCCACACGATGGTGTAGTAAATGTTTTAAATGTTTGTGTCGTTCTATCTCTTGTACGAGGGGAGATCCTCGTCCGTTGGAGTTTATCGTATAATAATATCAACCTGACGAAGCGATCTTCATCGGCGTTCGAGTTTGATACTTATCCATTAGAAGAACTGTCTATTTATATTAAAAAAAATCGATTTTTTTATTGAAGTAAGCAGAAACCACTGAATATAATTACATATACTTTAAATTTGATAGCCTTGGTATAATTCTTCCGACATAGAAATTGACAGGGGTATCTTTCTCTACTATAGTTGCATACATTTTTGACCATACTAGTACAATTTTGGCCCCGAGGTTTGGGCGCGTGGTCGAGAATCTCGGTGGTCGCGGGTTTGAACCCCAGGCACACACCTCTGACTTTTCTAAGTTATGTGTGTATTCACATTGAATTATCACTTGCTTTAACGGTGAAGGAAAACATCGTGATGAAACCTACACACCTAAGAATTCTTAGAAATTTCTTAGGTGTGTAGTCCGCCAACCCGCACTAGGCCAGCGTGGTGGACTATGGCCTAAACCCTCTCAATGGTAGAGGAGACCCGTGCTCAGCAGTGGGCGTATATGGGCTGATGAAGACTAGTACAATTTCTTTGACTAATGCATAATTTGTTTTTTGTTAATTAACAATATTTTTTGCACTTCACGTTCCTTAAAGATCAACTATTCAAAAGGGTTAAAGCAGATTAAAAATACAGAATAAATTAAGCTAATATTTTTTTTTATTTCTTTGAATCCAAATTACATAAGCGTCGGATCAGGGAGGACGATACGCCAAAGTTCTTTATTGCCGCAACACGAGTCCGCACTCTACTCAATTTGCCCATCCCCCCTCCAAGTCAAAAGTGAAGGCATACAGACAGCAATAAACTAGCCTTTATGTAGTTAAACAACAAGTAATCAACCCGAGTAAACTAATGCTGCGAAGTAAAATCTTGGCGGACAAAAATGAAAATTAAACTCAACTCTATCTTAAAGAGAACGAATCGCGCTCAATTGGCCTTGTTGGGCCGAGATCAAATAATTTTATGAAAATGAACCTGGGGCCTATTTAATTAACCCGGCCTCCCCCTTCTGTACCGTACAACAATTCCCCGGCTAAACATTAGCATTCGTCAGGAATTTAATTCGCGCGTGCAACTGAAAATATTTATTTACACTTTCGCATTTTAATTATATAGGCACACAGCGCCCAGTACACACGTTACACTGTTAACTATAGGGAGAAATAATTAATTTTATTGGATTTTCTTTTCGCTAGAGAAGTTTTAATTACTGCAGCGAGGGAGGTGCGTGTACCGGTGTTTTATAAGCCGCCGCTCGCGCTGCTCTCGGACGCAAATTGTTTGTTGCGGTCGTAATATCGCTCGCGTACGCCGCGCCGGAAATTTGCTGATTTCTGATATATTATTCATCATTGAGTGAAGCACATTTCTTCAGACTAACGCTAACCCAAAATACGCCGTACACAACAACCTAAAAGAATTTAATTCACTTAGCGAAAAATAACCCCGAGACGTGATAGAAGTCTTCTCCCGATCAGAACAGACGCGTGTGGAAATTAAGGAGGTCGAATCTGAGCTCATCAAACATTAAGCTCTCGCCATCGCGTACCTGGGGCCCCCGCTAAATAAATAACTCGAGCAAATGAAAAACATCCACGTTCGTATCGAACGGTGAGAATTCGTCGTTAATAAATATGCATAGCGCGTCTATGCCACATCCTCCGTGATTAGTCGTGTGGGGGCGCCTCCCCAGCCACTGATACGGATAGGTGAGTGATAGCAAGGGGGCCGCGGCACTGAGGAGCCCCAGCTAATAATACTATCTCTCTGTTGTATCGGTGAAATTTCTTGGATATTGCCAATAAGAGGGGTTCACGTGTGCACGGTTTTGTTTCTGTCAATGCGCGTTCGGTACATTGACAATTTATAGTCAATCCTAACAATAGACACGTGTTTGTCACCGGCATTGTAATACGAAATTTTATTGCTGTCAATTAGTAGGTACATATTGAAAGAGGAATTACGGAACTTTGAATGCGACAGCTTAGTGTGGCTTTGTAATTTTCCCAAAAAATATATTAGACTACGAAAAAAGTCAAGATTAAAATTTTTAAAAGTTTAAAAACTACATCGACCGCGCGTAACTAACAGCACATAATGCACACGAGCTTAACATATCTGGTTAGGAGCTAACTGATTTACACGAACAAGTTTAGTTTAATCTACTTAATACCAGTGGAGTGGTTGCTTAGTGGAACTAGAGTAATTTCGGCGTTGGGACCATAAATTCGCGGCGTAGCGGGCTTGCACTTTATTACTTTATGTCTGAGATGCATTATATCGCCGGTAATAAGTGCCCTCCATGGGAGAAGAATAAGTACCACAGAATGAAGGTGTTATGCCTCCGTGTGCCGGTTTACGACATCCATCACTATTTGTACGATATAAAAAAATGATGGTCTTCTATAAAATAAGGATACTTCAACTTCTGTTATGTCTCCACTTGCCTCTCTATTTCCTATTAAAGATTAACATGTGATTTTTATAAGACTAAATATCCGGCCGCATTTATATAAAATGATAGCCTATGTCTTTCTCCAAGATTCGATCTATTTTTAGTTAAAACTTGTTATTGATACTAAGAACTAAGTTTGAGACAACTTCAGTTGAAAATATAAGCCAGTTCAAGATATGCGTAATAGACTAAGAAAAATAATACACGAATATTAGGTTCAATTGAGTGTCATTAAAAAGTCATGATATTAACATTTGTATGATGACACGGTAATGCATGTGACTAAGGTACATAGATCACAAACAATATTTTCATCTCTTTTAATTTTTTTTCTAAATAGCAACAGAAAGTGGAAAATTAAAAATAAGATATTTCCCCAGCTACCACCATTTTTATAACTCAGTAGTCAATGAGAGAAAAAATTCCGGGGACGCTATTCTAACGAGTTAAATCCACAATACGGTAATTTATATTCCTTTTTTTTCGCTTCTCTTTAGGATATTAACCCTTCACTGTTGCCTGTTAATTTATGTACACAATACTTAATATATCGAGCAATTACCGTCTGCAGGGAAGCGACAACTCACTTCTATATATAGTTATCGAATTCTGATTGAGCGTAAGTCGTCTCCGAAATTAAATTAGAAGTCCAGCGTTGTCCTAAACAAATTTCAATTCTCAATTATGTCTCGCCAGGAACGGCAGCCGATTGCGGAGACTCCCTCGAGGGCCTGGTGACTTATTGCATGGCATCAGCCGCAGTTGATGACTCAATAATATATTCAGAATAATTGTTCACACAGACACCCAACTCCGATTGAATTCGCTCTCACGGGACACAATAAATATTGATTTATTCCACTGTAGGACGCGAACAGACCTCAAGAACGAACGCTATGATTTTTTAATTTTATTACTCGATATACGTAGAGAACAGTTGCCACGTCACGCTTTTTATTGATTTTATGTGGCAATAAAAGAATCGACGCCAACCTTAGCCACCCCATATACTTTTTCCGGTTCAATGAGCATAAATTGCAATAGGATTCCGCGCGGTGGATGGCCCCGAATATTTCTTGCCCGGCTCTACCACGTGGAAAAGGTGCAAAGATTTACCTGAAGCCCTCACACGGCCTGTGGGTTAACGCGAAAATATTTATTTTATAATGGGTGTCAATGGGAAAACTGTTATATCCCCATGGTTGATTTTTATAGTCGAATAAGTACGATCCGGGTACTTTCAACCGGACGGTATCGTTTGTAATGGGAGCCCACCTATAGCTTTAATACGTTGTACTCGCATAAAATAATGCACGGCTAATCGATGATTGAATTGAGACGATTTTGGGAAGTCGTGGGCGCGAAGACGTGCGCGTCACGACTCAAGTTTACGCAATTTATTTCCTGTGTTTACTCAACATTTTATGTAAATTATTTCTTGACAACATTGCGTTCTGAACGTTTTCTTTTATGTAAGCGTGTTTAACAAATATCAATTTAAATATTTGCACTCTTGTTATTGAAATTTCTAAACGAAACCAAAAATACTGAATATTCCATTATTACATTTACTCAATAACGTGATCAACTGTAACATGCTAGCTACACGTGGCTCACGTAACAAACATTTCAAAGCAAAACAAGTCCCGTCGACATATTGTCAGGAAGTCCCCATTCGTTCAAACGACAATATGAAACCAATAGTTGCATGTGAGCGCCTCCCGTTCCAATGAATTCTTCCAGGAAAGTAGCAATAAGAAAAATGTGTAACAACGGTAGTGCGGCGAAGCCAGTCAATACAACAGGTGCAAGACAAACAGGCAATATCGAGAATATCAATAGAGTACACCGGGCGATATCAATAAGCAGGGTGACGTTGCGACGAGCCCAGATAAGGGTCCGGGCGCGTGCTCCCGTCGGATTGTCGACGATTACGGCACAGATTTATATCGGAACCGGTCCGCCTCAGCGCCGTCGCAGCTCTACACCCCACCACGCTGCCACGTCGCGCCACATCGCCAAACCATTGCACTCGTACGTCGGAAACTTCATTGATACTCAACGGCAGAAAAGTGCAGCAAGAGGTAACCAACGTTAAAATCGTAGTATATAAATCCACGCATGTTTCATGCAAATTTGTTTCAACCTACCGTTCTCACGCCGAGTGCAATGGAAATAAACATCTCATTCGACTTCATAATGCAATATTACTTTTGCTGTCCGCTCCAAAGTGGGGCAATATTAAAAATGGATTCGATCACTCGCTTCGAAAGCTCCAATAATTCAATGAGAAGTTTAAATAATACGCAATAAAACTGAAGCCGCCGATATAGTGCTCCGAGTATTCCATTTCCCGAGCACGGGCTATTAGGGAGGCGGAAGAAAGCTGCAATCTTAGGAGATTGAAAATCAAACAATGCGAATGTTCGTAACATAATACCATTCGTTATTAAGACACAAATGTGGCATTAGAGGGAAATAAGGCAAAGGCGAAAGTTGTGCCGCGTGTATCGCAGGGGGAGCGCGGGTGCAGCGAGCACGCGACACAGAATATGTTTATAGAGAACAGGGTAAGGGGGTAATGTGAGTAATAAAATTTTATACACCTTAATATTTCGCCCAACGATGAGTCGAGGCGTGTGTGAAATTATGTACCTTAAGCGTGGCGGGAAATTTACTGCCATTCCGGGGAGGCAAGCCCGTGCACACACTTTTTTATCTAACAAAAGAAACCAAATATTTTATATATTTTAGCGTCGAATTTTTCACGAGAAATTACATTAGATCGATAATCAATCCCGCGATAAATGAACCTTTTAATCCTTAGAAGCTCCGAGTGTATTAATTCAAATAGGCGATCATTGCGTAAACAGGCATCAGTTGAAGTCGGCTGCCACAACGCACGCTTCGGATAGACACTCGTACCGCTTCACAACGATATAATTTATGTAAATGAAATACACATTACCCTGTTCCAAGTACGATTCGAAGTACGCGGCCTGACGTATTTTCAGAACATGTTTATTGCTGTATTTTGTCTTTATTATCTCGTCTCTCGTGGCACTACTCTCTGCTCTGAACACCGCTGCACCGTATTTTATAATTTTTTTCGCACTCCGCTGTGAATTCATATTTATAACATTCTGAAAGCCATCCAACATAACGCATGCATAGAAGTGGCAGCATTATTAAAATCTTTTTAAACACTTTAATATCTTATTGTTAGTCATACCTACTCCGTGATTTTATAAAATAAAATGGAGTTGAATTGGTGATAATAAATTTGTCGCGGAAGAGAAATTCAATTATGTCGTAAAAGCTGCAACCGAAACTTAAGATCCGTTTTATAAATTCCAGCGGAGAAGTGGTCTAGCACCGTATGGCATTTTCTAAATTACAAACGCCAACCTAATAAAGGCTGTGAAGTTTTAGGTGCGGGTTTGGTAAAAATACGGTGTCGCAAAAGTTTTCTTTATTAGTTTCCCCCTTTAATCCGGCCAAGCGTGTCCCAATGTCTTTATGGCGAATTTTCAATCTGAGTCTGGGCGGAAGCCAATAAGAAATCAACTATTTTTCCCCTGATTTCCGTGCATCGGTTCGAGGGGAGATTCGCTTCTTTACGACTTCTTTTACGATTGGAGGTGCATTCGGAATTAGTCCGCACCAACGGGAGAGCCTTTTCGTGTCTACCAAGACGAATGGTAAAAGGATTACAAAGACAGACTGAATTTCTCGTTTCTACTGAAATTTAAAGGGTTTTTATGAATTAAGCGACACAGTATGTTTATGTGATAATGAAGTTTATTTTAACACTGACTTAACTCATATATACAAACGTACATTATGTATAATTTATAAACTAATATATGTAACTTAGTATCATATGATATTATATCCTATTCACAATGATATAAAAAAATATTTTGTTAGTTATTAGAACATAAACTTATCGATATCCCCTTTATTTAAAGTATTAACTTGGACGCATAAATAAGTAATTCTGCTCTCATAGGTAGTGACAGAAATAAGAAGGTGGCTACATAAAAAAATCACTTAACCTGAAATACCTAATATCTATGAAAAGTAATTTATTATTCACATATATTTTTTTCAGTACCAACGGCCTTTATTTGTAATGATTTGGAGCTAAATTATTCAAAAGATAAACATCGTTAGAGAACATTAAGTGCCGTAATTGTCCCATATTTCTGCTTCCCAAATAGACGAGTATTCCGCTTCTATTGAAGTTATCAACGCAATTACTTGCGTAATGAAGGTAATTGTTCGAATCTCGTGGAACTGAGCTGCTAGCCGAAGATTCAAACTTAAAGTCCTTCTTAAAACAAAGTTATGTTAGGCAGATTTCTGTACAAAACCACAGGCAATAAAATGCTGGCTACAGTGATATCTCTGCCATAATATAATTTGTTTTTAGTGTCTGTGAATTACATACTGATGTTTTCTTCTATCGGATTCATAAAGACGAGAGCATTAAAACTGTTTATACTGATTTATTCGAACGATTCGCAATACTTTTTGCAATTTTAGTATCGTCCAATACTCTAGTTATATACTAAACATATACGTATTTAGATAAACAAAATCAGAAAATACCTATAGGTATACCATAATTACCTATATAACAACATGTTTATACATTGAAGTGTATTTATATACTTGTTGAATTTTATCAGTTTGATTCAAGCGCACATAAATTTACTAGACTATCCATTTTTAATTAATTTGCTACTGTAAACAAAATTTCTATTTCATTTTGCGAATTCGAAAAAACACACATATAAAAGACGGCGGCACGGAGGAGGCTTCGTTAATACTTTATTACGGTTCGTATGAGATAACTCAGCTAGCTTTTACGACACTCTTTTAATCGCTGCTAAGTTCCATCGACCCGACTACTCGTCTCCCACTAGAGCCTCGACTTTATAACTGTTATTAATATTTTAACTGCATTTTAACTTTAATAACGCATTTAAAATTAAAAGACTGAGTGAACAGTGTGTACAGACTCCGTTTTGCGTGAAGTTTGTTTAAGTCTACTTAAGGATAGTGGTGGATGCGAGTGTTCAGCGAATTTATATTTTCTTTATGACTATCTTTTCAGGGAAAGGTTATTTTCACTGTGAATGTGAGTTTTTTGCTCAGTTATACTTTTTGTTGTTCAGAATATGTTACTCATATTATATTGCCTCAATTATTGATTGGGCTAAACAGTTTTGAGTTTCTTTATTTATCCTTTCTGTACCTTGGATTCCAAGATGAATATTATTATTATAAAGCTCCTTCTAGTGTTATAAACTACGTATAATAAATAAGGCCTACGCAATTTGACGCAAACTAGGTTCCGATAAGGGAAAAGTACAGATCTATGTAGCTTCATTCGTTTCGTCAACTCATATTAAAGTAGGTACTATGGACAAATTTAATGTACATACTTTTTTCGATTACGTTTTTTCACTCTATTTTTCTACTGAAAAACATTTTTTACTCTTACTCGGGAATTAAAATCAGGACATTTTATTAGAACGCCGAACTTAAACCACAGGACTAAATGGACAGAAACAAATATCGCTATCGAATCACAATATTAGGGTAAATTCATTCGGTATAAGGTACATTATCCGCACACGTGTTGCGATTAACTCCCTTAACTCACTTCGACTTGCCGACGCCGGTAACAGAGTATTCACTAGAATCGTGACTAAAATATCATATCATAAGCGACTTAATTCAGTCCCCTTGCGGTAGTCATCTAGTTCGCTGTGTACACATTAAAATGCCGAGTTGTTTTCTTGTTTGAACAGAACCGTATGCTTCCCAAGTATTCACGCAAATAAAGTCAGCGTGTTTTAAGAAGTTATTGCCTGTTTTAGTTTTGTGTTAGTGTTTATATTTAAGCATTACTTATGTCTTTAAGTTTTAGGAGGCTGCAGTACAAGCAGTCTGTTATAATACTTTTAAATATTTAATACTTTTCAAAGTTAATAAAGTTTTCAGTGTAGCAAAACGTAATTTTGTTAGAAATTGGAGAAAGAACTATCGAAATCAAATACATCCCGCTCATAAAAAGGGTCGTAAAGTTAAGAGTTATAGGATTTGACTGTGAGTCTAAAACCGAGGATGACACCGAAATTTTATAGGTATTAATAAAAGAAATCGAACGCTCAGCATTTTCATTTTCTGTTAAAATGTTTCTAAATATAAGATTGGACACGTCACGAAACACAAACAGCCGACGGGCGCGCTCCGAATTAATCCAATCCACGGAATAGGTATTACAGAAAGCTAATGGGGCAAAGTTTCCATGTAAGCCAATTGTGTGCCGTTAATCTAATCGCCGCTGTGTATAACGATGTTTTGATATCGCTGTACAATTGCCAAATGAAAAATACGCGGATTTCCTGCCAGCAGTAATCGGCGTGTAATCCATCAACTCGAACGGGTGCGCACTTGCTTACCGAACGTTCCGATTCCGTCCCATTACGTATTGTCACAATTTAATGCGAATGATGTATGAGTTATTCGAAAGATTTTCAACGCTGATTGATTGTCAGTTGTTACGTCTTGTTAAAGCAGCGATGGAGGCAGCTTAATCGATGGGTAATCGAATCACAGTCGAAAATGTTTTAATCGAATGTTTGTCCTTTTTGTCGCACCATTTCGATATCGAACCTGAATTTTGGTGGTCACATTCCCAGATTTACTTTGATGGAAAAAGTATTTTAAGAAAGTTAAAAATATATTAGCCCGAACAGCCGAATTAAAAAAAATGTCATAAGCTGATTACTAGAAGTAAGAAAACATTAAGCCTTGTAAATAGAGTACAATTTTGCAATTAACGTTTTATTATACCGGCTGTAAAAAGGAAACGAGCGACATAACCCATAACCTCCATAGAAAGCGTTTATGTTATACGTAATTAGTTCCTTCCTAAAATCATACATACACGGCGTACAGTCAAAGCGCCGCAATAAAATTACGAGCTCCTGATTACGGAGTCCATAAAATAGGGGGGCAAGTAGTTTACCCAAACTATTCTTGACCATATTACGTGTGATAGAATCTTTGAAACGTACGCCGCTTATTATAACTTTCTTCCGCGCTGTTCCTGCTGCGAGGGTTCAGTGTGACCTCAACACCCCTTCCCCCTTCCCCCGCCAATGTACCCGTGATCATGCGATAAAACAATTATCCAAACGAAGTTGGGCACACGTAACACCGCAACACTAAAAATGGCGAAAGTTTCCTAAAACTCAGTAACCACGGACTCAACGTTAATTTCTAAATACGGTAATGAAATAGAAACACTGGACTGCGTAATATGAATTGATATTTTTAAAATATTTTTTAAGAGTGCAATCAATCATAGTCTTTTGATAAGTACTTAAAAATAAGACAGCATCACTACATAGTATAAAACAAAGTCGCTTTCTCTGTCCCTATGTCCCTTTGTATGCTTAAATCTTTAAAACTACGCAACGGATTTTGATGCGTTTTTTTTAATAGATAGACTGATTGAAGAAGAAGGTTTATATATATGATAACATCCATTAAATAACAGCATTGCACCCGTGCGAAGCCGGGGCGGGTCACTAGTTATTTATATTTGAAACTAAGTCTTTTTCCTACTACACCATAAATATCTTGTAACTATCTTATAGGTAAAATGGTACAATTGATGGTAAAACAGAATAGACATCTTAAGATAGTGTCAGGAATTTACTGAATGTAGGCCGGCTTCAACAGGCCGTAGACGTATCATACAATGAATAATATAATGACAGCCATGCCTCCTGTAATTCAATCGATGGAAGATTAAATTTATCCCCTCGGCTTCCTGAGGAATTCAACTTCAGTTATAAAGCTTAGTTAAATATCACGATCTCGCGCTTTGAAGCCTTTGTTACTCTCAGCCTTTTTTGCCCCACCTGGAATTCCTTTTAACATGTATCGAAACACAATGAACAATGAAATTCTTAAACAAAAATCCAAAAACAAACAAGAGTTCGCTAAATATGTTACACTTATCGCGCAACACAAAATCAGCTTTGTTACATTACCTATTAATTAAAAAATAAATACAATCGAACAACAAAAGGTAAAGATTATCAGATCCAGTTTGTTTGTCGTGTTAGTTTGGAGTCGCGTGCGGGCCACTTCGCATCTGATATACCTCTACCCTCAATAATTATAGCTCACCTCATACCTACTGACCCCGAAAGGCCAGCGTTTCACAAAACTCTTGACTAATTTGCTGATCACATTTGATATTTAGTTGTGATTATATTTAACGATACATGTATTAACCGCGTTTAAAGTAGGTGCGGTTTCTAATACTCCCGGTTAATTACACTAAACAAATTACACTGGATTTTAAGTGGATTGTAATACACGCCTATTAAATTGTTAAGGTCATGATAGATGACATTGACAAAAGTTTACCCGAAAATAATTTTAGAAATATATAAAATACAACCGATTCGTGCGCTTAGCTGTGCCGTAGAAAAGTTTGTGTTTTTTTTTATTTAATTAAATAATTAATTTTCTTTAAGTTATAGAGCAATATACCTCTGATAACATTGTTCTTTAAAAGAGTATTTATTTAATTTCATCATAATTTTTTAATCTCAAATAAACTATGGGCAAATAAAAGAAGCAGAAACCACCTTCTATTTATTTAAAAGAGCTGACAAAAGTGTTGCACCCTCCCCAGTCACAAAGTTTAGTGATCCACATAGAAGATTGAATGATGAAAAATGCAGCGCCACTGAATATGCGATTCTGGCGGCGACTATGAAGAATTGTTGGAAACTCGCGGTGTCTATATTTGAAATATGCAACGCTTTATACTGCCGACTGTGACCAGAAAAATATTTTATGAAACTAGTGACAGACAATAAAGAGTTTCAGAATTCAGACCACCGTGCCTTTGAGACCGGATATTGTTGTACATAAATATTTGCCATTAGGAAAAAAGGCAGATAGCATAAAAACACAAATCCATCATCTGAAACGTCCCTGCGTAAGGTTTTACGATAAACAAATGTATTCCGCTGTTCTAAGAATACAGGATCCATCCCGGACCTAAATGTTAAGTGAGCGTAAAACTGAAACGAAATCGACATGTTGAAGTGGCGTTGCCTTCCAATTCTGCTGTCTTCCTTCGAACTGTGCATTAAAGATTTCGTACGAACTCAATTTAATGGACTCTGACAGACTGGCAATGCTCTTTGGGATTACATGAGCTATAAAAATGAATGCATTCACGCGAAGCTCAGTGTGAAACGCTATTATTTCTTTATTCAGTGCTTATTCGGAGTAATGTCATTTTTACTGTTATTTTAGTACTCATTGGTTCATCATATTTAAACTACGATTTTATGTCACCCTATGTTTACACATTCGCTACTACGTGCTTGATCTGAAGAATCACGTTTTGTTTTTCTATGAAGTTGTATGCATGTAAGTTTCTGAATTTTATTTGACATGCCCGATGTTAGCTTTTTAAGAGCATATCCAAGTTTTTAACTTAAATAAACGATATACTGTTCTTTACGCCTCAAAAATCTTGTGATTTAATGGTATTTACATTTATGTCTAGACATTCAAAAAGGAGATTCATTATGATTTTTTTATTTCCAATTTAATAATCCAGGTAATAATTTCGAGAATTTATTAAAACATTTTCTAAAATGTGACGTGACTTCTAAAAATAAAATATATTTAAGTTTTAATGGACAAGTGCCAACCGTTATAACCGTAGGTATTCATGTAAAGACATAGATGATTTTAGCAACTTCAGCCCGTTGATGTTTATTTTTAAGACTTTCACAAGAGGTCGCAAGTAAACTTTGTCACAATGAGCATAGTCTGATGAATGCAAATTCGTAACAACAAGGTTGCAGAACACTCCAACATGACATCTTCAATACCGATACCTGATTTGAGAATCATGTTGCACCTGCCCAATTCCCCGCCGCCAATCCCACTTTTCCAATCCAAAGTCTATTTTAGATTTGTGTAAAATGTTGCAGATTCGGTGACGTAACGTCGATTTGGAAAGGGAAACAGATGTCTTTCAGGTGTCGGAAGATTTAGGTGAAGTTCTAAATAAACAAGTATCTGGAATATTTCGATACAAATTTAACAATCTGTGCCCTAAGAAACATTATTGGTAGAGTGGTATGAGACAAGCTTCTTTTTTATTTGACAGGTAAGCGTTTTATGGGTCTTAAGACCGCGGTGTACGATAGACAGCTGATGTAATCAATACATTTTTGAAATTGGCATAAAGAGTTAAAAATATCTCGGGACCAAATGTCACATTAAGTTTAAAACTGAATTTTAAAGTATGCGTATTTCATTTATATTAGTCATTTACATTTAAGTAACGATAAAAAAAAAAGTTTTGTTACGCTTCACCATCTACAATAATTTCAACAGTTATTGCTCTGAAATGAAATAACATTTTATACATCAACGCATGTCATCGTTTTTGAAGCTAAAAGCAAGACACAGATAGGAAAAATATACCTTCAAATCGATATTTGCCCATACAGGATTAAACTAGCGTGCGACAACGCGCTAACGTCTGGCAACGTGAAAAATGTATTTCATGTAGTGATAGACAGAGTTGACGGTGCCGCTGTAAAAATACTCTTAGTTGAACAGTTTGAAAAGACTTCCACGTGAGTTGATGGCAACACGATGCTTGACTACACTTTACTTTTTATTAACGTCGCACCCGACAGCATGTCGGAAAACTTTTTTCAAATACTTAGCTTACATTTTATTTAAGAGCATTCAAGTTCGCGCTTTGCTGAATCAAAATGGTCTATATCATTTTAAAAATACGTTTAAATTATATTATCTTGAATTTATAAATCTAATTTAGATATGTTCTAGGGAGGAACATTATATCATCATCATCATCAACAGCCTTTCACGTCCACTGTCGGACATAGGCCTCTCCCATGGCACGCCACTGGGCTCGATCTTCGGCCCTCCTCATCCAACCGCTGCCAGCTACCTATATTATATATTTTATCCCTATCAAATCGACCGATTAAGTCTTTATAGTAAACTCTATTAGTTCACTGGGAATATTCAATCCAATTGCCTAGGCCAGTCATTGATGTCCAACACTCAATTTTAATTTCCCTTTGTTCAGTAAAACAACAGTATCATTAATTAGGACCAATAGCCATAAAGGCAAATATATCAAAGAAATATAAATGAGTTGATTAAATATTAATAAAGAATTACAATCCGTACGCGTCCGAACTAATTGAATATTGAATAGCACACCGCACTGTCGTTTTACGAGCGCATTCATTTCGTATAAATGAAACTAATCTATAAGAATGGACGGATTTGCTCTAAGGATAGTTGATCCAAATCATTTATTCAGTTCGGCTCAGGCTAAATGCGAAGGAGTACTTACCTATCAATTATTCATATATTTGATTTTAACTTAAAGTGCTTTGACGTTTTTTTCAGCTTTAATAGTTTAAACGATGATGAACGAACTTTAAAAGACCTTTTAAAGCACTTTGCATAAATTAAAAAGATTTACCAATTTCGGCGTAAAAAAATATTTTAGGAAATTTCCTTTTTTGAAAATTAATAAGATTTTTTGTCAATTCGATTAAATGACAATAGTTATACATACTACCTTCTGTTTTTTTCTTATCAATTTTAGTAATAGCTTTGAATCGAGAAATATAGAATAATATACATTATTTAACTAGTTCTGCACCACCTGAGCTTACATATATCGGAAGAATGAATTGTTAATTGAGCTGTGTTCACAACAAAGTTTAAATTTGAATTTCAAATGCTGACCGTGCTGACCGTACAAACTAACGTTAATTTGTATCTTTCCAGATCATGTTCGCGAATTCTCCTGTGGCACATTGTACTACAGGACCTTCTTCGTTGATTCCAAACGGGATGCCCTTTACGTCGGCGCTATGTAAGTTGCTTTCCTTTAACATAAAACTAATTAAATAACAACACAATTTCCTACTCTTAACTCTGTCGACACAAAATGTCATGGTACATCTGAGAAACCATTTTCTTTATACATAAAATGTAAGCAATTTTCCTGGAATACAAGCTGTATTTGACAAAATTGATAGATTTATCCAGCGCTCAATTTCGTGGAATATTTATTTAACTTTTATAGCCCCAAAACAAAAAGCAATCCGTTCAATACAAATCGAATAGCTGTTTTTACGAGTAAGAGCGGCGGTGTATCAGTTTTACCTTCCGCGGCTCCGCAAACGATTAGCCAACTGCGCAAGATCTATCGAGTCAGATAGTTTCTGTACACCATTCGTCTAAAGAGCGAAGTTTTGATGGATCCGTAAAGGTCGACTTACACTGGTGATTCAATAAAAAGAGGTGATATAGGTCAATCGTGTGTGTCACGAAGGCAGCTAATTCTGTTCGGGGAATACCGTAACTGCCGCATTTTCAGCTATAAAACGATTCTTCTATAAACGTTATGGTGGCTTTAACACAACTTTGTAACGTATCCCTTTTGCCCGCAGTGGATTGACTCAACTTTTCCATTCAAACATTCTGTGTTAAGACTTTTATAACATTTTATTTTTCTTACGAAACTTTTTCTCTTTCAGGGATCGGTTGTACCGGCTGAATATGAATAACATTAGTGCCTCGCATTGCGAAGTAAGTAAACATTTCATCTTTAGTACCGTTGTGTGTTGTTTTATAGCCTCGTTTTCAACATTTACTTTTTCTTTGCAGAGAGACTCGATAAATCTGGAACCGAGCAACGTGGCACAATGCGTATCCAAAGGAAAGTCAGAGGTAAGATAAAGTTCCAATAACTCAGGCCGGGAGAAACAATTTAATTGCCAGTACCGTATTTCTCGTCGCATTACTCATAACTAGCACTATTTCCATCAAGAGTTAATCCCATTTTTAACTGTGAGCGGCGGGCGGCGAGCATATTTCATAGCGGGGGGCTTACAGCCACACTGCTTCGCTATATTAAGGCCGTTAATTTTGATTTACAATCGCAACGTAAAAGCAATATTTGTTTTATTTCTCCACGGCGGAAGGCCGTCTCGGAAATCGGAAAATTTGTGATTATCCCAATTCGCTTCCGATACTATATCTACTAAGTCTGAAACACATGATTATTTGCGTATCTGTCTTCGATAGCCTTTGTTATTTCAAATCGAACCGCAATGGAAAATAATTTTTATTCCTTTTATTGCAAAGAAGCTTTGTCGCGCACATTTCGCGCGGTTATATGAATCATAAAAATGATGTTCTGCATTATGATGGAAGAAACGCCGCGTAAGTATTTATTTATATTTCTTTGCTAACTCACTCATACATGTTTATGTCTAATAAGAAAGTCATAAAGCTCACAACCAGAAATGGAATGTCTCATGCGAAATGTATAAAGTCTCGATGTGGGCTGTAAAACCTCCGAGCGACTCTAAAAGGTGTATCTCACAAGAGGCAAAAACATGCACGGGATCCACGAATTCACAGCGAAATATTGCGGTGGCGCGCTCATATCTACCGCTCGAATAAAAGGTCAATCTCTCGCAATACAGGGTTAACGAAGGCAATAGACCACATGGTACCAACTCTTCCAATGGCGAAAAAAGTAAATTTGTTTTATTAGTATCAAAGAGGGCTATAAAAAAGAAATATCCCCGAGTCTATCACCTCGATCGCGGACGGAACGGCCACTCGTGAAAGCTATAATCAAAGTTTCTCGCTGTCGACGAGTTTTCTTTTCTCTAAACACGATGTCGTAACATGAAAAAGGCTGGAAAAATGCCGTCGGCACATTCTGTGAGGCGGCCACCGGCCCGACCCGTCGCCCGCATGTTGTTTTAACTCACCGCTCTTTGGGACGCTATTAGAGTAAATTTACCAGCTTAGCTAAATCACGGCTTCGGAAAATATTTAACCCGCAATTTATGATCGGCTATTTGTTCGTCTAACGCTGTGATACAAAATGCATGCATTCCAAATGAGAACGCACAGTTTGAATTAACTTTTGTATTTGTACTGCCTCTTTGTGCAAATACAAAATGATTTACTAGCTACAAAATTGCGTGCCATACAAATATATTGTATCGCATAAATTAATTACAAATGATTACATGACATAAAAACATTATATTTGATTATATTGATGACGTAATCAACTATGTTGTTAATGTATTAGTTTTAGAAAACATAATCACAATAATATTAAGCTTATAAAATAAAGATGTACCTAATTGCGAATAATAAAACTACGGGCTTAGGTAAAAAATACTTTTGCAATCCAGTTATATTTCTAGTTCATAATAATAGTAAAAATTTTGAGAGCATATCATAAATAATCGTATGTTCATTTTAGAGATTCTTAGGATCGTTTATATTACTGAGTCTCCGTGGTAATTTGACATTGCACTATCTCGGGGACAGGAACAATTCTGCACAGACCAGTGAATTTATTACACACGAAAATGGGGTAATGCGTCATAATATTACTTCAGAATGCATGAAGCGTTATTAAAGTAGAAATATATATGTTTTAAAACAAAAATAGCACTAGTTTTGCCTGAACGTTCTTAAGAATAAACTTCCAAATGTCGAGACAATAAAGAATAGAATTTTAAAGCTTAGCGAGGTGACTAATTATTACTTAAAGAGCAAATTAAACATAAAACAGAAATCTCACAAAGAGACGTACTTTACGAGCGCCATAAAAACTAGTATCGTGTCGAAAGCAATAAAAGCGTTCTGCATTCGAAATGCAAATCAACGTTCTTAAATTCCTAATAAAAACCATTATAGAAAAACAAGAAAAAGAGCGTTCCAGTAGAAAAACGCGAGAAAAGCCGGCCGTAAATCTACTTACGTACAAAGTGGCGAATAATTAACGAAATGGTCCAATCGAAGGCATTAGTTCCGAGTGAAGTTATGCGCGAGCCGCCGACTAAGTGCCGTTAAAAGAAACTTAGACGTGGGCCTGATTGTTCTCCTGTTTAATTCTGATTGTTTCTGAGTGCAAAACAGTTTTCCGTTCACGTCAGTACGACGGTTCAACGTTCAGAGTATATTAATCCGATAATTACTTTAGAACAATCTCTCGCGAAGTTACCTCCGCGCCGCCGAACCAAAGAAACGCGGAGCGAACTTTTTATTAAGAAACAAAGCACTTCGTTAATTGCTTGCTTGCACGTGCCTATTTATGTGGCAACTTTTGTTCGTGAGCGTATTACGGTAAAACATGTGCACTACAACTTTCTTTATTTGATTTCATATTCCTTTCGTCTGATTTACCGTCGAACCTATAGCAGAACTCCTATCATACTGACTTGCCTTGGCATCGATATCATGTTGCTTAAACTATCGTTATCTATGATATATCAGTAGTCAAATAAACATTTACTGGCTACACTCAACCTAGGCTTTATGAAAAGATTAAATGCAAAGCTGGTTGAATTAAAAAAATAAACGATTTTTCAACTTATATCTCATAGTCCTCCTTACATCTAAAGTAAGATAAAGAAAGAATTACAATAAAACACAGAAAAAAGATGGCTTATCAAAATAATGAGATACCTATAAGATACAACAAGGTCTTGGCACTATAAGATGTTTTTAATAAATAACATGAGTTTAAATTTCAAATTGTAGTAGGTATAATTAAGGAATTTAAAACTCAATACGTCGGAAAACAACAAAACCATACTTCAGTATTGAAAATGAGTCCGGCTTGCGACGTCAGGAAAATTAGTTTCAAACCCATGCCCGACCGCAAATGCCGCTTCGCAATCTATTCCTAAACAACAACTCTGTTTCACACCTTACTATCACGGACCTTTTGAAAATTTTGCACTCACTACCTACCGCAATCAATATCCAAGCAATGTTTTATAAAATATTTCATATTTTATTGGCCCCGCGTTTCCTAAGCATAAATTTTGTTTAAAAAAGGTAGTGGAGTTTGGAAGTTCCTATCTAGTATATTTATAACTAAGTCATTAAAATCCGTTAAGTTGTTTTTTCGTTTATTCGTTACAAACATATAAAAATGTTAACTTTTTCTCTTTATCATATTAAAAGTAGTTAAGTTTAATCGATACAGTAAAGATTTCCAACACATGAAAAAGCAAAAGCCCTTAGGCTGCAATGAAACATATGCGTAATGTTTGGTATACCGTTTAAATATACGTCTGGACGTGAAAACATTGCTTTGCCCACACATTCTGACTAGAAGTAGACACCATCAATACTCAACTATACACGAGTAAACTTTACTGTGCGCGTTCAGCAACAAAAACATCTAAAATTAAATAAACCGCAGTATCGAAACGCGTCATTTTTGAGCGTAAAATGTGCAGTTTTTTAAATGAAACTTTAATGAACTGAAATGGACCAATACAGGCACTGTTTTACCCAGTAAAGCGAGCAACGCATATTTCTGTCGTTCGGAATATTAATGTCCCGTTTAATATTTATGTCGAACGCAAATTTGCATAATCACAGCGTGCGAACGCTCATACACACTCACGTGCTTTCACGAATTACTATTATTTCAATGAATTTTGCCCGAGGCACTTTAATGTGAGGTACGTATTCGAAATTGCGCTGAGGAAAGGATTCACCGAAAAACATTTTATCAATGCCTCCGTGATTCTGTTCCACTCGCGAAGTTGAACACTAACTATGACTAAAAAAAACATTCATTTAGCTTCCTTACGCAATTTTTATTGCAGCAAATAATTACCTTATTATTAACAGAATACCGTTAATCTATGAAGCTAATAAATAATATTTTAATTACCCATTAAATCAGAAATTTTTCATTTGTACTTATCCATAAAACCTATTTTGAGACAAAGACCTACCTTAGTGCACATTGCTAAACATCATCCACAAAGAACGAAACGGAGTATTTTTTAAATTAATTCTATATTGAAATATGGTTAAGGTAATGTAGTGAATTTACGCGTAGTACCGAGTGCCGAGTTCCTCGTGTCTCAAACGCCATCGGCTTCGTATTTCATGGTGAATGCGCGCTGCGCACCACTGGCGTGTTCGGTTCGTTTCCTTCGCAAGTTATTTTTGTTTCGTGTCGATAATGAAACAGTTGGAAATTTCGCAAACTGCCGCTCACTTAGCACGTTTCTGTGCAATATGTTTTTATATAACGGGTCACGTCATCTATTGCCCGTTCATCTATTTACTTGATGTTAATGATTTAACATTCTATCGTTTTACATTTGTTTTGCGAAATGGATGATCTTTTGTCTTTATAGATCTGTTTATTTATAATGGTTCATCTAATAATAACTCGTCACTGCTTCCCATGAACTTCAACCTGCTTTTTAATCTCACTTAATTCTGCCAATAACAACTTAACTGTATCACCTAATACAATGTCACCAACGGTCCTTCCTTTGTTGTCAACGCACAGCTCGTCGCGAACCGCTGTATATGTGATCAACTTGCATGACGATGCACATTCACCCCGGCGTTTATTTTCTTTTTCTATCTCGTCTCGGAGTTGTAAAAGTTCCCATTTCACATCCTTTGAATAATATATTGCGAAACAGCTCGTGGTTTGTGATAACATGGAGTTTAAAGTGTGGTCTATCGGGATATACCCTGGTTGGAATTAAATCTAAGCCGCTGAATTAAGGCATTATTAGTAGTGGCCCGAGTCCAGCAATGGAACGTATATAGTCTGGTGATAAAGTTTAATCTTGAAATTTGCGAACATGATACGATTGTTATAGCGATTTTCATTGCGAATATGATTGCACCCAAACGTTCGTAGTAAAGTATTACTTATATAGTAAATAAGGTGTAAAGGCTATCCTTGATGCATAATGTATAATTTGGTCATAAAAAAAGTATAGACAACTAATAGGTTTTATTTAATTACAGCATTTCGACTGCCGAAACCACGTGCGTGTCATACAACCGATGGGGGATGGATCGCGTCTCTACGTGTGCGGTACCAACGCACACAGCCCAAAGGACTGGGTCCTATACGTGAGTATTACAATATATCCACGTTCAAATAACTTGCTGCGGTAGACAGCTTGCAACTCTATAAATATTGATCTTGATGTTTGTTCCTGCTGCATTTGTGTTTGTAAACGCGACTACACAACCAGAAATATCAGTTTGAACGAATATTTAATTAAAAAAATCCTGTGCAATGAAAGGTCTATTTTACCCGGTATTGTTCTTTTGACGCCTCGATAGGGGTTGTTGGACGCGATATTTTTTTAACACAGTGTTATGATTAGAGAAAACGAGAGAGGATCGTTCCTGAGAGCAGGAGAAGGTGGTATGACACTTTCCACATCTTAATGCTCCAAAGAGAATGATTGGACTTCTCGCTTTAAATATATTGAAAAGAAAGCTTTTTACAGCAACATGTAATATAAAATAAACTAAAATAAAATTGTGCTTAAAAAGGATTTATTGTGTTTAAAATTTAAGTCTTGCTACCGTTTAGTATACCACTTTCCATTCGCTTAGGCAAAATTGCATAACATTATCGCGCATAACAATCTATAGGGTATAACAAGAGTATTTTGGCGACCAACCGTACACTTACAACAAAATAGGAAACTGTTTCTGAAGACTGCTACATCCGATATGTACACGAGCGTTGGATGGAAGCCAGCAACGCAACAGATCCCCAACAGGTCCTACTACAATAACTAACTATATTATCCGTACGTGATGTAACGCAATTCTCGAATCTTCCAGAAACTTCTGTGCACTGCACGTTTAAAAGTCACAACATTTCTAAATTGTCTCTAAATAAATATACCTGTTGTACTCACTGACGTCAGATCTAATCTAAAAATAAAGGAGTATAAATGTAAGAAACATTTCTAACAAAGCTATTACAAAATATACAAAGCTCGTTAAAAGGGAATTGTATCTTCTGCTCTATCCTTACTTATCACTTGGAAATGAGAAAGAAAATGTAGCAAAACTTAAGTCCATTTCAAAGGTCTAATTGCGTAAAAATGTTTCTCCCTTTTGTTTTATAGGTTCTACGCCAGACAGTATTAAACGTTCAGAATTTTTTCCTTTTAAAAGTAGGTAAGGTAATCGGCGCTTATTGTGTTCAGTGTTTTATTATCTTTTGATCAGATGGCTCAAATAAAAAAAAATATTTTGAATGTAGGCTTTTTGTACTGTAGTTTAGTTTTATCTTATCTTTATAATATTATATATTTGTAGTTTAATTATAACTGTCTGTAGAATACAAATTACTTAAAGTAATATCATTTCTCCAAGTGAAGACAATAGATATGCAAAGCACTAGAGTATGACTATACTAGTAAAAACATTTTCTATTACATTAAGCCCGCCATTACATCGATTAAAGTCGCTAATGCCCGTCTGCGTGCAGTTAGTTGCAAGTATACAAGCAACGGGAACTACTTCGAACTAGGAACCGCGACAAATTTCACGGACAGTGAATCTAAATGTCGTCCTAAGACGGGCGGAGATTTTTCCTCACCAACGGGAAATTTCTAACCGAACGGCTTTAAAGCGAGTTCTCAATGACTATTTTTATGCGCCAACGTATTACTGCCGCAAACATTTTAAAATTTCATATTTTTCACATCTTTGTGCTATCGTTTGGAACCTGCACTCGGTCCCTACTCGCGGCGATAAGTGGTGTTATTTTCATAAAATTATTTTAAAAGTCGTAAAGCCAGCTCTCGACAATAGGTATCGAAAGCAGACCGCAATAAATTTGGCCGGTGCCCCGCGCACCTCGCACTTTCCTGCTCTTGACTTTCATATAATTTTATGATCTATTGGCGGTCGTTTTGACCCTTCACACGTTTTATCGCGGTTCAGACACGGGTTTTATCGTCGTTTTTCAAATTTCCTGTTTAAAGTATGCATAGGACGAGTTTATTGAAGATAAAATATACAACCAACATGGTTAGTGCATCATGTGCGTCGTCACTTCCTTTATTCGCGAATTTGATAGCCTTCGCGACAAGGGTTGACATGATAGTACGGCGTCTTCTTATTATTGATTAAGGCTATCCCATGAAAAATTACATTGGAGCATATTTTCATATATTTCAATTCCATAGAAGCTGATTTAGTAAGCTGAAGTGTTTTCACATATTTTTAGTCTTGGAAGTAAAATCCAATATGAATACATAACTATCAGTCAACTTATCTTGCAGAGGCAAGACGCAGCTTGACAAAAGATAAGTTCGAAATTTGATCTTAAAATCCTTCCACTAATAAGTTTTTTTTTGCAACATTGTTTGAAAGAATCAGTTTTGAATAGATCAAAGTTATGCCAGGAAAACTAGTTTTCTAAAACACCAAAAATTATTTCGACCCTACGACTTAAAATAAAACGATAGCCCGTAAAGAGTGTAGAAATGTAAAGGGCGCAATAAATCTTTCTACAAATCGGAAAATTCATCCTAATAGCGCGGCAAAAATTGAAAATATATCATTTATTCGTATGTGGGGGAACATCGCACGAAGCTGTGTTGATACGCGCCGCCCGATCTTTTGTACAGAGTACGCTGCCAAAACAGAGATAGTTGGTCATTTAAATATGAGCGAACTGTTGAACCGTCTTAATTCCCCTTGGAAATTGATTTAATTAACTTTTATATCGCCCTCGAGCATACGCTTGTAGAATAACATTTAATTAATTGTATTATGTTCAAATGATAATGAATGAATTTAATTTGAATGTTTATTATTTGTTAAGTTTATGTTAATCTGTTACGGTATTATATTTGCATAATCGTTGAATACGTGAGCTTTCATGTAAGGCGAATGACAAATAATATTTATGAAAGCGATAATCATTTTTTTAATCATTAATTCATTTCGAACTTGCGTAAACAAGATTTTTTCGCGTTTTACGCTTATAACTACCATTAACATAAAAAATGGATACAACTGAAAATTCAAGTTTAAATAAATAAAAAAGTACTATAACGTTTGCACCTGCGGTAAAAACAAAACTGGCAAAGCCCACAAATACACACTGGTTTGACGTTATTCATTAAAATTTAAAAAACTCGCGTAAATCAGAAACGAATTCAACATTAGATGTACACCACTATTTATTTTTATCACATAAGCGTCAGTTGAATCGCTTGTTTTACAAAACCCATCAGCTTCCAAAGATAATCTTTACAGCGCAGCGTTCTCTGTGCTTTGAGTAATATGTTCATCCCCTCGCATCGTTTAGGGCGCGTCAGTTTCAAAAATTGAGTGAAATCGCATGTACGCTGCTGATAGGGCGATATGCGACTTGCGGCCGGAGACGCATCCGACCGGCTCAAAACTAACCGAACGATTCATATTTGTTGCAACCGCCAATTTATATCTATTCTGTTACAAATGGCTGTTCGCTATTGGACGTGTATTGGAAACAAATGACTCGAGCGTTTGTGTTCCAACGTTGACGGTTATTGTTATTCTTTTTTTCAAATTCGGTTCACGGCGGAATGCGCTCGTTTAGTCACAGCGATAGTTGAAAATTGCCGCGAATGATTTGTACGGCCGAAAGAAAATAAATTATAAAACTGTGTTCATCTACGTGAGCAATAAAATTTGATATACATCAAATTTACGCATACGCGCAAACGGTCTGTAAAATTGTTTATTGTTTTAAACAATGGGTTGCATAACCATAACATAACATAGATTTATAAATTAGTTTGTAATAAACTACTTCAGTACTATCATATTTTAATAGAATTTATAAATACTGGTAAATAAAGACTGCAATTAAAAAAAAGCTAGTAATGTGGATAGCACTGAGCAAATATATGAAAATATTTTATGACAAAGGTGTGTCGCTCACTTAGTTTACCTTATATTTAATCTAAGAATGTTTTAAAAATCTTTCAGAGGAATATTTGTAACAAAACTCATTAAAATCGGTTGAGCAGTTAGTAGCAGCCGCCGAAGCGTAAATATCCACTTTACGAATTCATTAATTAAATATGATTGTTAGTTTATTTAATATTGCAATTATATATTCGAACAACATTCAGAGATTATTACTCTAATAAAATCTGGTGTTCGTAGCGATCACTGACACGTGTGTTGTCATGAGATTTTATACGCGACCATTGTGGGTAATAAAATATCATATTGCTCAAATTATGAATGTAATGCAAATTCATTTTATATTCGCTTATGTTAATGACTTTATATGTAAATATATTACTACTCTTTGGTTCCAGAATTATTCTCTGTTTGTTATAGGCATGTCAATTAAATTAAAAAAAAAATACAGAAAAATATAAGCTAATGAAGACAAGCGTCTGTTCCAGATTTTGGAGAGTATTTATTGTAAACTGTTAAAAAAATAATTGTTCGAAATAATCCCGGCAGTCTTACATCAAATAATGTGGACATAATTTGTTATAAAATGATATCGCCAGTAAATACCACTTTTGTCAATATAACAATTCGCATGAATCCACAATATTATTCAATCGAATTAAATCGAAATGCAAAAACAAAAATATTTTCACCGCCCAGATAATGATTGGCGATAAATGTAATCCAAATGGATAGCAATTTCAATAATGTGTCTATTATTCGATAAACGTATAGTTTCGGCCTAATGACATGCATAAACTTTTTCATTACACAAAGCGAAAACGAAAATCGGCTTTATGGCAACGTGTTACGCTTAAATTCTTCCAGTTCATTTGGTATCCGCGACGAAAAACAGATTTAACGCTCAATTTAAATGGGAACAATCAATAAGCGAGACTACGCGTTTTTATTCCAGCGAGATGAATGTGATGTGTTTTAAATCTGCTATTTAGGTACATACAAATCGCTATTCCCCGGGAACAGGTAACAAACGATCCATTCTTTTATTTTTTGTCTGATCACTCCCGTTCGTTCTGCAGCTCTGCCGACCAGGGTGCTAAATTGTCTCCGTGAACATTTTTTTTACTTCGTTTATTGTTTCTTCTCAGTCCTGATTGAAACATTTTAAATATTTAAAACACTTTTTCCTTCAATTGCTTTTAGATTTGTGTTTTGTTTTTGATGCTCATTTGTCCCTTATACCTTTGAGAGTTCGAGACCTT
Organism: Cephonodes hylas; assembly: GCA_030295005.1. NCBI lineage: Eukaryota > Metazoa > Arthropoda > Insecta > Lepidoptera > Sphingidae > Cephonodes > Cephonodes hylas. Next base: position 5,999,228 of record AP025374.1, on the reverse strand, counting down.
TAAGTTAAATTGACCTTTTAATCATGACGTAGTTAAGACGCTAGTATCTCTACGATGATATGCCAGACCCGGGAGAAAAACTCAAGATCTCGTGCAAAAGTATTTTACAATCTTAATGCAGAGCTTATCCACAATACGCTGTTCACTAAAGGAGAATGCATCTTATACTCATATCGAGTACAATCAATCAAGGAAAAGGCGTCCAAATTCTATTATTATCGCAAATTGTAATACAAGTAAGGGTTATAAACATTCAGAGAAATATTTAACCAAGTTACTACTTCTTATTTACCATATTACATTACGTTCGCACAAAAAGTTTACGCGTAAAAACCTATACTAAAAGCTGCAAAGCAACAATTCTCACACACATGTAGATAGTAAAAACGAGAAAAAATTGTACCAACACGCTGCGGCCCACGAAGTTGCTTCCTAAAATAAGTCGCGCCAACTTTCTAGTACTATTTACTCGAAAGTTTACTACCCGTACTGGCATGGAGAGGTTTTCATACAAGCCCTCACAACTTGCGTACACATAGGCGGGGTATAATAAAAACTAGCGTTGATCTGAAAAGTTATATTGCTTTGATCCCATTCCAATATTTGCTTTCGTTAGTGAACCGTGTTAATTTGCTTTATGGATTTACCGCAAGAAACTTTTTCTCTTCAAGTTTGTTAGCGCTGTGTACCTTTTAGAAATGTAATCTTCCATTCGTTATTCATCTCGAGCGTGTGCTGTTTGATCGGGAATACTTTGGCGTATTAGTGTGTATTCACGATTAATAAAAATAACTAGTGTGGTAATATTGCGTTTGGCGTGGGTTATAAGCCTTCTAAATCTAGCCTAAAAATTGGGCAGGTATTGTTCTTCAATTAAACAATAATTACTAAGTAACCTTCAAATGGCCTCAATGGATTAAGCTGTGCGTAATGAGCAGATTGTAGATATCTTATTAGCAAAGTAAGGAAAAATAGAGATTGTAAAGGAATATTAAGAATTTTAGTAACTAATTCAACGTTATTACTTAAGTGTCATAATCATGGCGCAGCCTTGATTGAGCTATTTAATTAAAAGACGTTCCTTTATTGATTATATATTTTTTCACAAAATAACTAGAATTATGTCCAAATATACTTGTCCTAAAATTTCTTCTGGGCTTTATTTTGATACAGCAACGCCTGGTCTGACCATAACTTCATTGTAATGTTGGGACACGCCAACTTTTTATATATCTCGTGAATGTGTTGTTTGACACTTTTCATCTAAATTTTCACTACACTTCTTAATAAAATTGTATTAAACGTACAAAGTAAATCAACGGCACGTGATGAATTTCCTCGCACACTTTCCGACTTTTACTACAGATATTAGAAACCGCACAACGCACGATTGTAATCAAATAAAACGTGTCTCTAGCAAGTTTCACATCGATAGAATCTAATAACAAGGTAAGACGTGCCAATAGACTAGTGTACAACAATGTTTATAAGATAATAACGGCGCTGTGCACACCCGGTGTATCACGGTGTACACTGCACTCCGGAAAATCACTCTATAATCTATGCAACGCCGCATTCGACGCCAATGTGGACGACGCATAACCATTTTTGTGCACTATACTCCCAATGTTAGTGCTATAAAATTTTATATAAACTGCATTTTAGTTTTGTACGTGTTGGTATCGCATTTTTAATGAAATCAATACCGAATGTTACTTTGTTAGAGGCGCAGATATTTTTCTATTTCCATTGGCGCATCGCTTGGCTGAGTTCGGTCGGGTTTGCAATGTGGGAATCTGTAAACGGTGGTCCCATAACAACTTCCCGAAATCTTTGTGTTTACCCCTTAGGAAGCAGGATAATTTACAAAGTTAACGACATACCGTGCCTTTTATGGGGCAGATAGAATAGGATTCCACTTCTTGATATCCTTTCACGTGACCCTTCCTTGCTGTTGGAGCAAACGTAATAAAAACTTTAAATCGGAAATACCTTCGCGTCGCTTCTTAATACTTTGAAAGTCTTATAAAAATTGCATTATACGTTTTATTCGTGGCAGTGTGAAGTTTTTCTATTTCAAACAAACGTAATTGGAATAGTGTTCATATGAAGTATAAAGAAATTTAATATTACTTCTTTATTATTCTAATCTCTGTGTAAGGTAATATCACTGACGTCTTATGACTTTATTTATACAACAGTTGAAGTTAGACTAAATTTTACGTACTAGAAATGAAAAGTTCTCCGCCTGCAAAGAAGTATTAAAAACATTGAGATTTCTTTTGTCGAATATAGAATATATTTGCTGTTTAAAAGTCACAATTTTACACTAAGTCTTATGTATAGAGCTATTGCTTATTCCATTGCCAATAAACATTTTCCTACTTTATATCAATTTATAATTTATTATTTCCACCTACTTGGGATTAGATTAAATCCAACTCAATAAACGTACCTTTTAGTAGTGATAGCACAGCAACCTTTGAGCTTCCTCTGACCATAAATTCTAAAAAGTCTGTTGGGAAAGAGCCAAAATAGACTTTCGAAAATTCACTTTCCAACCTAGGTTGTCCAGAATATCAATAGCCACCGAAATTGAACATCGTTTTTATTCGTCACTGCATATTTTTGCGGCACTATCTACAAACTATGTTTTCTGTTGTCGGACGCCTAGTACAGGGACTTTTAGCGTTGCACCGATACAAAGGTGTATGTAATACTATAGGTCGAAAATATGGACCCATTTTTTTAAGAGACATAACACAAACACTATTGTAACTATTGAAATCATCAATTATGTAGTGTACCTTACAACATTCGCTAAATCTGCTTATTTCGAGATATTTGACTTTAGCGCAGTATCAATTTAAAATACAACTTTAACTATAAAATATTAATAAATGGAAATTAATAAATTAAGACAGTGGTAGCTATCAGTGATATCGGATTATAAAGGATTTATTTGCAACAAAAAACTTATCATTGGATTTCCTATATGCAAATTTCATAAGTAATGACGCCATAACTCGATTTACGTACACGCAGAATATATAGATTTATTGTGATTGACATAACTCATTCTGTCACTGTCACTGAGCGTAAGCCCCCGGCGAGACACTCATCAAACTATTCAACGTTAATAATTAAACTATGGCATTGATTGTATTATATTATATAGTTTCGATATAATTTTACGTTACCCTTGACGTTCGCTCAATTACACACTAACAATACGTTGGCTGCTTGTAATTTTCCATCGTTGACACGAGTCTTCTAATTTTCACTGTGATTAGTAGGGGGAGTTCAAATTTAGAATTCCTTGCGTCATCGATTAATATTACTGGTAAGTTTGTTCATGTTCAGTTAAGATGGAACGGATATCACGTCTTGGAACTATAATTTTTGATAGAGCGTATTTTTCGTTGTGTTCCATCAATTGTTTACTACTACTTTCATTATTATAATTTGTCATTAAAAAATATTTTCCGACACATACTTTCTTTATTTCAGTAAGTATAATTACTAAGGATTAAGATCATCATACTTATGAAATGAAAAGTATAAACAAAAAGTGCAATAACAAAACGCATTGCACCGTAATGACTAGACGTTTTGTAGATGTGAAAGCTACGCCAATATTTTACAAACGAACAGCTACTCAGCGCACAGGTGCAATACCTATCCCATTCGGAATTAGGAGCCAATATCGCAAAGAGTTTACGATCGCTATTGCCTTTTGTTTCGCTAACTCCGTTTTGTGTGAAAAATTTCGCCTCTACAATGTTTAGTCTTCCGTTGGATAAATACGCACGAAACGGTGCGTAAGAATAGTGGGAGAAAGTAAAATTTTGTTAGGGGTAAACGTGTTTTTTTTTTAATGGCAGGGGAAACCGCGACTATTTTCCACCGGATCGAACCTCCAGCGCGTGTAGACAAACATAATGCGAAATGTAATTTCTCGCATTAATTTGCTACTTACGGTGAAAAGATTAACGATTTGAAAATCGTATTTTGAAATACGTATTTTGTAATTTATCCTTCTACACTTATAAAATAATTTAAAGTGGTTCAGCATGTAGGTCTTTTCAACGTCAATTTTAAAGATACTTATTACATGCAATTTTAATGGCAAGGTATATTTTAATACTAACTATTTAGTATTTTATACTTGATAATTAATTTATTAAATATAAAAAATGCAACATCTTCAAATGTCTTTGTCATTTTTTTTCACCAAAAAAAACTTTATTTTATATTTGCAAAAATAAAAATAAAAACAACTTGAAGTTGCATAAAGTCGGTGATGAATGCACTACGGCGCAGAATGTTTATTCCGCAACCAGGTGCCGCCTTTATAAGTTTACACTGTCTGCCAGCCTAAAAGTTGCAGTATTTCGGCAAGTAAACTTTATGTGCTTATTTCTATTTTAAACATACGAAATGAGCTCTCTGATATGTGGTTCTGGGAAGTTCTTAAGAACACCATGAGAAGCGAACAAACTTTGTTTTAATGAAAACTTTCGGTATTTTAATACGAATCTTATTTGTATACCGCATTTATGCTACAGTTAGTGTAGTAAATGACTGTCGTTCAAAAAGGAATGCAACTATTTGTTTTTATTTGTTTGTATGTTTTTCATGTTTATATACGGATTTATAGTTTTATCTAAAATAAATTAATCAGTCGTGACTTCTGATCACAAAACTGAAATCTGTTTGATTATATCATTTTAGATTTAATATAAAAATACTATCATATATTAAAAAGAAAATGACTTAATTGAAATGTACAGAATACTATTGGAGTTTTTCACATGAATAATTTTATACTATTCAATAAACCCTGCCAACTTCCCTTAATGAATTCTTTATCGTCCGGGTTATTATGCGTGGTATAAACAATTATGGCCAGTATAAAATTGCTTATAATCGCTTTATGACCACTATTTAACAGTACATTTAATTAAAAAGCTAAAAGTATCCTTATAAAAGCGTTGTCTGTAGAAATTCTGAAGTATTTTTGTTTGATATTTATTTTCTAGAAAGTTGAAATGATACAGGAGTGGACGATAAGGCTTTTACTTATAAATGTTAATTGAATGTTTTTTGAAGAAAGATATGTTATGTCTCGTTATTTCAACATCACAGGTTGGCAGGAAGACAAAACACGATGACTAATAAACTCCGATATCAGAATTATTGTGTAGGCTCTAAATTATTGCATTATTCCTAAACATCAATATACAAGGGACTCCTTAAGCATACTTTGGTCTGCACTTTTGCTTGGCTTTCGATGTTAGAGGAAACTTGTCACAGCTCTGTAGAACGGATTGAAGGCTGATCTGATTAAGCAGTGATCCTAAACAACAATTTATATATTTTCACTTTAATGTATGTAAGGATTTAGTTAATTCTTTTTTTTTTATTTGTAATTATTTGATCCTCACTTTTTTTTCTTATAATATATTACATCTACCTAGTTCTAGATATATATGCTTGTTAAGTCAATTTAACTTTGTAATGTCACAGAATGTCACTGTTATGATATTACAAGTGCCTTTTCTCTCATCGGGCTGATGTAGTTAGATTTTAGTTCGAAATAATGAGAAAATATTATATAAGTTGTATCTACGCTAAGGTCTTGATATTTTAAACAGAGCCGTAAGAAAAAAAAGCACACACCACTTTATGCTATCGTACTAATTTTTTCTTCAATCAATGTGTAATAGGCGATGAATAAATACTACTTTAAAAAACTTTGGAACATATAACAGATAAGCGACATTCTTTTTAGTTTTCATTTCGTTTCCCACGAGCATGTGGCTTAGAGAAAATAAATATATAATAATAGTTTCGTATGCAGTAAAAGGTATTATAAAAAATAAACTTTATTCCGCGACTGGTTTTTACAACGGAAGCAAACACGCGTATTGCAGCTAGTTTCATGTGAATATAATCGCTTCCTTTTTTAACTTTACAGTACGTAATGGCTTTTTTATGTTTATTACTTTACAATAAGGAAAATGAGCAATTAAAATGTTATGGCGTTTCTACCTTATTAAATAAATATATAGGACCAAAAAACATTATTATTTGCTTTTTTTGACCTACATAACGATAATGCATAAATCTTTTGTTATTTCCTTTGTCGTTGATCATAGATGGATGTAAAGAACACAGGTTCTGGATTTGATTTCCGGGACAATAAAAATTGTTTTTCGATTTTGCTATTACGCCATTTTTAGTTGTAGCATAAAGTTTGAAAATGTGTTCGGCAAATAGCGATAGTACCGCTAACTGTTACGTGGGACTTACAAAGAATATTTTGCAATAGGTGGGTATAGAAACACACTTATTACCGTTTTGTCTGTTAAGTCCAAGGAGGTTTATAAAACTGTTTACACATATATGCATATATATATGAGTAGGCTGACAATAAAAGAAGTAATATCGAAACGGTAAATAATTTTCAGTCGGCACCCCTACTCGTGTAAGTTCAAAGACAAAGGAACAATATATCGTTATAAATTCAGATTATCCCCATAGGTTATTAACTGATAGTGACATGGTTGTCACAAGTTCGCCACACCCCATGTTCGCTTAGAATTTGAGCATCCCTTGTGCGTTTGAAAGTTGCTCGTCGAGATACACGCAGTGACAAAGATAACTTCCCTAATAACACACGTCACAACTTAGTAATTCAGTGTAACGATCGACCCTCCTCAGTTTAGTTTTACGCGAAGTTTTAGTATCAATTACGATTTTATATTATCTGCAGTGGGAGATTCTTACGCGTTGGTGCATTAGTATCCAGATTACGTGAATACCGTGGCGTATAAATAAAAAACTATTTTTTATACTATTACAGAAAATATTATATAAATCTAAAATATCTTAACGAGAATTTTAAGGATACTACATTACTTAAGCATATAAAGCATTTGAATTATACATTTTGTTCTGATTTTGTATTTTTTACTGCCCTTGTCACATAAAAAAAATCTGCTATTGCCAATTTTTAATTTGTCATAAAAGTAAACTGTTCTGTCGCCGTATTGTTTCTAATTTGGCGTGAAACAGTTGACAAAATAATAAAATATCAATCATTCCTTCAACGAACCGTAAAACTACTACAATTCGTCCAAAACTTACTTTAAAAGAACTGTCAGCGAAGTAACACACAAAACTTCGACCGACGAAACTTTCTTTTGTTAGTCTTTAAACAACAAAGCTTAGTAGCTATTGTGGGACAAAGGGGTTGGAAGTAAAAAAGTGTAAAGGAAATGTACAAATATTTGTGCCAGTGTTTGTTCCAATGTCTTATCAAATATTCACGCGAAAGGAACTAACGTGTCAAAGTTTGCCTTTAGGATATTACGTAAAATATTGTGAATGTATCGGGAAGCCATTGTTGTATATCTTCCGACCGCCAGCGACTGCAGGTGTGAACTGTCTAGTGCGCTCATACATTGTAATTTACGCGGAAAGTTTGTAAATGTCGATATTTGTGTTCACATTTTACTATAGTTTACACAGTGCTTAGACATTTACGACTGATTTTTGTATTAATTAAAATAACAATGAAAATGAAACACTAACAACTAATTTTATCGGGGTAGCAAGACTTTAAACAAATTCCGTATTATAAGAATATTGCGATTGGGAGCATTTCATAAAAAATATACTAAAATAAAATATAATTTATAATGATTCGCTATAATATGTTTTGTAAACACATATTATATTCAGTCAGTTTTAACCAAAACTGACTACAATGTACCTATAATGTGATTTTACCTTATTTTTAATTTTCGACTGTATAAAATCTATTGCTGAATATAAGCCGTGTTTTGAATAAGCGTGATAAAAAAAGCATTGTCATGACAAAATAAAACAAGTACAATAATAGCATAAATTTTATTAGGTTCAACTCAACTTGGCTCTTTATTGTAAGTAACAGAAAGCGACACAAATTCTGTTTTCTTAAACATTACAAAACCCAACAGATATTAAATCCGTGCTCAGAAGTTAAGACTTCATCCGTTCCCGTCATTAGACCGTCAACGGACGTTCGTGCTGTCAATGGAAGGCTTTCTAGATGCTAATTTGGTAAACAAACAAAACCGGAGGCCTAATGAGGGACGCTCGCGGGCACAAGACAAACTTTCTTATTCGAAGGGAGAGTAAAGGCCGGGAGCTCTTCCGTTCAGTCCATTTACTTGTTTATTCTGGACTTAGGACCAGAGCCTCGGGGGGGAAATAATGTATTGGCAGACAAAGGAATCCGTACGCTCCGTGTGAAAATCAAACGAATGTTTACTTCTGTTGATGTGTTTGTGGAATTTAATTAACGAGATTAAATCTAACCTATCCACCAATGCTTCAGTGGTTTTATATTTTTTATTTGTTTTTAAAAGAAAACATAAAAATGTTTCTAGTAAGTCTTTGCAAGAACAACTCTTCTAAAGTAGACTAAAGTGGTAGACAAGTCGTCACAAACATAGAAGATGCAATATTCAACAGCGGGATGTAACATTAAAACATTTAATAGATAACTAAGGAATAAAATATAAGTTAAAATATAAATGTATATTTACACATAACTAATTATTCTCTAAAGGTCATGTAGTAAAAAATATTGTTTAAAAGAAAGATAACGAAATAATATAAAACGATATTTTTTATCTATAAGAACCCTGAAACATTTCTTAAACTTTTATTGCGAATACTGGAATACACGACAATATTACCTTCCAAATTTTAACAAGTCGAAAATATTAATTCTGAGAACAATTTTCGTACAAAAATTACGAGCTGCTTGTACACGTAGGGAATAAAGAAAATCCTCGAGCCGAACGCACGTCGCAAGCACGTCTTCGCATGCCTAATTTAATCCTTAGCTTATTGAAATAAAAACGACATAGGTTTTCGACAGGTGCCGCGGGCCCGAGACTCGAGGGGAGACGGGGCACAGGTGGCCTCGATGGTCGCAGCGTCGTTAAAATTTACATAAAGTCTCAATCCACGACGACGAGCCACGCTGCCCACCCCACGTTTATGCTACATTTAGTAATTTTATGATAATTTCGAAAACCGTACCGCCACCCATCGCATTATACTAATAGAGGAATTCTCCGGGCGATGTCGAAAAAATTTCAAACCGCCGTCAAAATAATAAGTTTCGGTTAATAAATCGCGTCCAACGTGGAAAGAACATAAATTTTTGGAAAAATTAATAGCAGATGTGTTGTTGAGTCGCACGGGGCGTTGGGAGAGTGGGGCGGCCACTGCGCTGTTGCTGACTTTGAAACGCATAAATTCAGTCGTTACGTTTTATTTTTTTAGAAATATCTTTTGATTAATGGCGCATAAAATCGAAGTATTTGCTCGTGTAAAAAATTAATATTAGGAAAAATTTATGCACCCCATTGAAAGTTTTTTTTTTGTTTTGTTGTTTAGAAAATTAGGGGCGGTTGAAGTTATAATTAACGTATTAACTTTTACCTTTAATTAAATTTTTTTGGTTGGAATTTTATCACGCATCGTTGTTAAAACTTTCGAAATGAACTTTCGTTGCACTTTTTAATGGATTTTATAATTAGATTTTATTTGTTATTACTTCTTTGATTTATTATTATTATTTACTAACAATTAAACTTTTCTGTGTACATAAATTTATTTATCTATGTTTCGACAGATGTGTTGCTATAAGGACGCAACATTGGCCTTCTTCTGGAAACACTTCTTAACTCTAATTCCAGGGCAGGGTTATTACTTTAAAACCTGTTAACTCAGGTATCTAAGTCTTAGCTTTTGCTCAGCACACACTTCGGAGACTACCGTAGCAAATTTCTTACATTTTTATCTCGTTCAGAACCGATTCGCTTTCTGACTGCTATTTTTCTAGCACCCGAACTTGCAAACAAATAAAAAAAAAGATTTGTCGTATATAAATAAACATTACACAAATAAAAATATAAATAAACGTTATTCTTTTGTTGCAGTCCAATCTGACCCATCTGCCTCGTCACGAGTACGTGCCAGGCATCGGCATGGGCGTCGCCAAATGTCCATACGATCCGGCGGACAATTCCACGGCATTGTGGGTGGAGAGAGGAAACCCCGGCAGCCTGCCCGCTCTGTACTCGGGGACCAACGCGGAATTCACCAAAGCCGATACGGTGATCTTCAGAACAGATTTGCATAACTTGACGACGGGACGCAGGGAGTTCTCTTTTAAGAGAACGCTGAAGTACGACTCCAAGTGGCTTGACAGTAAGTTTTGATGGCATGTTTGTTTCTATTTAAATATGTTATGTTGTGTATAGTAGGTACGAACCGACATTTTCTATAAGAAGTTGGCTAAAATTTTATTTTAAGATAGTGCTAATGACTTTAGCTTTTGGTGGTCAATAATTTAAATAATTTATACCACATCCTTATTTTATGGTATTATATAAGTACGGATATCGTGCATTTTTTTTCGCCCATTTCTCCATATTTTATTCAACGATATTAAAAAAATAAACTGCCTTGTAATATGTTTTTATTTATTATCTTTTTCGTCGTGGTAAAAAACATTCATACCAACCTTTAGTCTCTTAGTTTTAATCGCAGTCAGAAAATGCAAACCTAGCAGGCAGTAACAATAAAATCCACATAAGATTGCACATAAGCCGAGCAATCAGTGAGACTGCAGTTTGGCCCATGTGTCCCGGTTATCATTAGGTCGAATTAACATTTGTCCAATTATGGGCATTTATCCGATTTACGAGTTACCATGTTTGCGTTTAAACTGAACTGTTTGCCGTCTAACAAGCTTTAATACCTTTGAACCACTTTGGGTTCTGCGTTTGAATGCAGTAATAAATTTTGGAACATGGTTATTAGTTTACTGACTGATTTCTTTTAAATAATAGTATCTATTTATTAAATTTCGTGTTGTATGCTATCAGAAATTTTAAAGAACACATAGCGCTATTTCTAAAAGATCTTTTGTAAGGCTTTCGATATCGAATCCATTATTTGGAATAGGTACCGAAAAAATATTTTTATTGGAAAATACCAATATGAAATTATTTTAATGCATTTTTGATGATCTGCGGCATTAGCATTTAGTACTGTAAATAGTCTTTTTAACGACCATTAAAATCAGGATTTAAATAAAATACGACATTGTTCTGAAGAGATTTTGCACTTGGATCAGTACAAATATTGACAGATTTGCTAATTTAATGGCACAGTTTAACCCTCCACAATAAATAGTAATCAAAAGGTTATAGGAAATACCGAATAATAACTTGCATTTGGTCTATATTTATATGAATATCTTCATCATCTTCATCAACCCATATACGCCCACTGCTGAGCACGGGTCTCCTCTACCATTGAGAGGGTTTTAGGCCATAGTCCGCCACGCTGGCCTAGTGCGGGTTGGCGGACTACACACCTAAGAAATTCCTAAGAACTCTTAGGTGTGCAGGTTTTATCACGATGTTTTCCTTCACCGTTAAAGTAAGTGATAATTCAATGTGAATACACACATAACTTCAAAAAGTCAGAGGTGTGTGCCTGGGGTTCGAACCCGCGACCGCCGAGATTCTCGACCGCGCGCCCAAACCTCGAGGCCATCACTGCTTATATGAATATATTATGGATTAATTTGGCTCCCGAGAATATTACTCTAATGTTTAGAAATAATATATGTTTATGCACGCTACCATAGTTCAATACAACTTTGATCAAACGTGAGGTTATGACGTGTCAACAACTCACTGAGTGAAAACATAGCAACTAAATCGCTGCATACAAATTCAACGCATATTACGGATTAATCAGTGATTTAAAGCATATAATACTAAAACACATTCAGTAATATCTAGATTTGCGAAATTGCTATTCGCTGATTCAATCGCGCAAGCTACAGCATCTGATGCCGTTTGGAAACGTTATTGAAAATTTGAAATACACTGATTAGGCGCGCTAATTAGATAACATACCAAATAGAATGGAAATCGCGGATCCCGTGTTTGGCGCAAATACCGTAAATTGATTTGATTTTTCGGAGGAAATTAGATTTGGAGCCAACGGGAATAACCCTTTTGGCCGTTAATTTGTGAGTGTGCCACAATTACAGCGAAATAGAAATAACACCCATACAAATTTGCCTAATATTGCTTTGTTCATTACACTCGGTCCTTTATTGCCTACGTTTCAAATGCCACTAACAGTTAATTTATTTTCATTTAATTTTCATTAAGCCGAGCCCTTTATTTTATCTACTTTAACATCTTAATTAACCAAACATACTGTTTAACCTTTTAACGATTTCATTGTTTTGTTTAGTATATATTACATGGTTCTTTTAAAACTATGTACCTATAGTGTCAAGCTGAAATGTGTTTTCGAAATTTGATTGTTTTATTTGAATGAGAAATAATAGGTGTTTGAAACGACCCAAGATTTTATGTACAGCGTAGTGTACATAAAGAATCGACTGGATGATTAATAACATAATTTGTAATTATTTTATGGGACTATTGCCAAATAGTATTTTTTTATAACTACTTTGTATTATACTTTACTTTAGTGAATAAGTAAATCTAAATCACAATTATTTAAAACATGAAAAATCAATTTTTTCAAAATAATAATTACTTTCGTCACTCTACCAAAAATACAATAAAGCTTTTAACAAGTAGGTACATTAAAACATAGCAAAACAGTAAAAGCCTTTCAAAAGTGTATATTGCATAAATTGTAATAATAAGTTAAATAATGCCACGTTCAACATATTCATCAATAGTAAGACCGGTTTATCGGCACTATTAATTACGGCGAAGCCAAATTTATGACGGCAATAATTTCAAAATGTCCAATACCTTATTTAAATTTAATAATTCTTCGATTTTGTGTTTCATCTGTGTGTAATACGGGAAGAATAAAGACATCGCGACATGCGCCGATAATCCAGAACACGCGGCGATTTCATTATAGGATCCAAAAAATGGGCACATATTAATACGGGCTATGAATAAAGTAGAGTACAATTGACACCCACGGCTTCATCTACTATTTATTGCACATCATATGGAATAGCAATTTGATGGCGTGGTATTACTATGATTGTGGGAATACGCTCGCAACTATAATCCTGTATAATGTACATAATTAAAAGACATGTAAAAGCCGGTTATTTCGCTCTATACTATTGGGTATACTTATTCAATATTCAGTGTGAGCAGCGCCTTTTGACCTAGTTGTACTTGCTAGATCGTTAGAGTGGATAATGATGGGCGATGAATAGAATTATCCTTTTTAAGAATAATGATCAATCCGAGTTTTTGTATGGTAGTGCTGTGATATATTTCAGCACTGCAGATGAATTTATTAACTCCGCACTTTTCTATAATAACATAGGTTTAAGTAAAAAAAATGTGTTATTTTTATAAAAAGTGAAGTTTCATAAAATTGAACGTCTTTTTTTTCTAACTGGCTTGTGTAAAGTTAAGAGAGAAAGAATACTTCCTACATTTTTTAAAGCCCAAACAATGTGACCACGGTTCCCATAAAAAAAATTCAATTGTCATATTAAAATATTTTGTCCTTTCAGAACCGAATTTCGTGGGCTCATTCGACGTGGGCGAATACGTGTTGTTCTTCTTCCGTGAGACGGCCGTAGAATACATCAACTGCGGCAAGGCAGTCTACTCAAGAGTGGCGAGGGTTTGCAAACGTGATACTGGCGGGAAGAACATCCTCAGCCAAAACTGGGCCACGTATTTAAAAGCAAGACTTAATTGCAGCATCCCCGGGGAGTTCCCTTTTTACTTCAACGAAATACGTAAGTAGCTTAACTCGAGACTATTAAGAGTTGATTGGTGGAAAATTCTGCGTAGAGATAAAATAGACGAATTACAGGAATGCGAGGTAGCTTAATATCAATAGATTATGTTGGTACTATTTGCCACTTTCTGTAATGCTAAATCCACATAAATTATTTCTGTACAGAAATTATTTATAAATATAACATAGCAGATGTTTCTTAAAGCTTAAATAATCACAACATTTTCATAAACAAAATCAGACGTCAAAAAATGCAGCAATTTTTACCTAAGAAAATAAAAATACTTGAAAAACGTGTTACATTCGCATCCCAAAGACGTCCTTTGAAAATCAGTGTTACCTTTTCTTACCTTATCCTCAAACATACAAATATTGACTGTCAGTCTAGAGCAAACATTTCCAGCTTCCAAATTCAAAAGTGCATAGTACGATTTAAGCGACAGAGTCTAGCCGATTCCGCTTTGCGCCGAAGGCCGGTCCTCCCAGACTGAGTTCATCTAATATTAAAGGCGAGCGTTCGACTCCGCCACGGTTTTTCACGCGCCCCCACTACCTGCGCTGCATAACTCATGAGATTGTAATAGGTACTCAAGTGTTCAGTATTTGCTATACGTGTTATTTACATGTCCGTTGAAGTGCCATTAGGTTTGCGTGAACTGCTATTGGGAGTTAATCGGGCGTTATCAGCTAGGGTTGGCAGTTGCGCTGAAACTTCATTTGTAGTTTTTTACTGTATCACTTCGTTATTTTGATTGTGTATATTTTATATTGTACGAATGTTTGGAGATATTCTATAGTCGATTTGAATCACTGTTTATCAATTTGATTGCCAATCGCAGCAGTGTAGGAAAGCCAATACAAATGCTTAAAATTTGTATTCTCTTAATTACTTTAGCGCAAGCATAGACTCCCACTCTGTACGGTTGCCGTTTAAAATAAGTATTAGTAAAGCATCTCTACTTAGATCACAATAATCGACAATGAATACCTTATTACTTAACAGGACCCATTCTATATGGATTTAATATGTAGTTCTGCTATTAAGAAACACTGCTGGCGCACTATGTGCTAAGAGCTAATTATCTCTTTATTGTTTAATCTTATTAAGATGATTTGCATCCATTATTCCACAATTATTTAGAAAATTATCTTAAATTAGTAAATCGTAATACTAATTGTTTAAATTCCAACATTAAAATTCATCTCTTTTATATTCCCAAACACGTAATTTTTTACAAAAAATCAAAGTCTTACCATATTAAAACCTATATTTACCCCACAGAGAGCATCTACAAAATACCAGGCGATGACAGCCGATTCTACGGTGTTTTCACAACCGCCTCGACCGGGCTCATGGGTTCCGCAATCTGCACATTCACCATCGGCGACATTCAGAAAGCTTTCGAGGGAAAATTCAAAGAGCAGGCCTCGTCGAGTTCCGCCTGGTTGCCCGTCATAAGCAGTAAAGTGCCCGAACCCCGACCAGGCACATGCGTCAACGATACTTCGTCTTTGCCGGATACTGTTTTGAATTTTATCAGGTGGGTTTGCATTTTGGTTTTATTACTCTAAGGTACTATGTAGCAACGCGAGTTGACACATTTATAATGGCAGATTTTCAATGTTCAAAGTTTTAACTTTTTGAAGTTTCACGTATTAATGATTAATTATAATCTCATTTGTAAAATATACTACTTGTTATGAAAAAAATTATGCCTCTTGGTGCAGAAAGTATGAATGAATCTTACCATCATAAATAATAAAATTAGTGAAACAATTGCAAGTGACCTTATGAAGTCATTCATCATCTAGCGTTTGTTAAACATTTCGCTTATGAACAGCACGTTGTTACTTTCTCATTAAAAAATAAATAAAAACGCGGAAGGCAACACCGAATTAATTTGTTTTCAAAAACTCTCGAGGGCTCGAATAGGTAAAAAGAACAAAGCTGCGAGACTGTCGTTATTGTAACAAGCGCACCGGACGTAAACAAAGTAGAAAATCGTCACTTAAAAACGTTAAACACGATCCTGTCGCTGACGAGGTCTCCAGCGATTCCAGAATTCCACGCTCATTGAAATCTACAGGCACTTTTATCTAGCGACACGTCCTGTTAATTATCCGACGCTCTCACCCCGAGAGCGTTCAATTATTTTTTTTCCCCGCTTTTCCATGATCCTCATGTGGAAACGTTGAGATTTTAACACTTCACCTGAACCAGTCTGCTGAAAATAGTTATATTTTTTATTCATAACGAGAGAGGAGATTTTAATTAAATGAATGAAGTATTTTGTTGTTGGCGTGTAAGTAAAGGCTCTTATTGTTGTGACGTTTGTGACGCGCAACATTATCGCGGTGGGCGCGATTGTCGCGCGCTTGTCGCTGTCTCCGCGCGACGTCATTGTTGTACGTGGTGTTAATGTTTCCGCTTCAGTGCTTGCATGACTTCGCCTTTATTAGAAATCCTTTACATGGCATTGTATTGTCATGACATATATCTAGTCTTTTTACTACTGAGCTCGGCCGACCGTAAAATAATTAACGTAATTAAATGCGACTTACCTATGTTGACCCGTATTACAGAGCCGATTATGGACGTATTAAGGTCAGTTCTGGAAAATTCATTATAACGTGTTATTTTATGTTTTAAAAAACACAAGTTTATTGCTAAAAGTGCCAATTAGGTAAATTGCACGGATCAGTGAAAATACCGTTACTCTTGTTGACAACCCTAAAACTTACGACTCATCGCGCCATTTCAGTTGACATAGCTCGTTCGAGAAATTGTTTTTAATACAAATATTTGTATTTCAGAATATAATACAAATATAAGCTCTGATCTTTCGGCGTCATTCAAATTGATTGATTTCGTGACATATTTCGTAAAAAAAATACTTTTAAATATTGAATGCTGAAATTCAAGCTTAATCAATCCATAGAGACTTAAGACTATACTGTTTTCAATTTATTTTAATCGTTATATTTTTATGCCAATCTCGATCACTAAAAATGATTAACAAACATTTGTTCGGTTTCGATTTAATTAAATTATATTTCATTACAGTATAATCGTAATTCTATATAAATGACTAGAATGTTTTTTTAGCTTTACCTATAATATTGCCCATATTATTAAAAAAAATCAAATTATGTGTTTCATTAGAATAAATATCTATACCAAATTTGATATATTAACTAAACCAATATGTTCAAATATTATTGACAAAAAACGGCACTATAAATATTTATATTTGCTTGTACAAAATTTATAACGTGTCAGTACAAAGTACACTATACATTTCTTCACAACATCTAATACGATTTCGTTCTAACAGGTCTCACCCATTAATGGACAGCGCCGTATCACACGAGAACGAGAAACCTATCTACTACAAACGAGACTTGTTCTTCACTCGGCTCGTCGTGGACAGGGTGAAGGTAGACATGATTGGACATCAGCTTGACTATACCGTCTACTATGCAGGAACAAGTAAGTATATATTAGCCAGTATTTTTAAAGATCTCGTGGTTTTGCGTGAAAATCGTATACGTATGTATGTATGTATTGTACATGTTCTAAATAGGAACCTATTTAAGCAACGGTTTGAACGCGAGTAGATTTCCTTAAAAATACTTTGTGGAATATTAATTAATACTTTAGTATTTTGCACTATTTACATTGAAACATATAATTATATAACTTACTTAAATAATGTTTTGCTAAGAAAAAAACTGACATAATGATAAACGTTATTCCCTTCATTGTTATGAAAATAAACGTAGAATGATGCTAAAAATAAACGAGCGCACATCGCCGACGTTAAATTCACGTTTGAAACAATCACCGAATTCCAAAACGGAGAGTAACACTCGAAAAAATCAGCGTACGGACATGAGAGGACATAAAATTTCATAAAAGCTCACGAATTAAAAAATGCCTTCCCGTTGGGAAATTAAAAAGTGGTGGCCGAGTGAAAGTGGCACAAAGGCCATAATTCGTCTCGCCCGTGACGGCTGGACGTTCGGATTCCCGTCTGGATGCCATCGCCCTCCCCCCACCGCAGGTTATGTGCCAACCAAACGGATTAAGTACAAAACATGAAAAATCTATTATACTTTTATTGTTTTTAGTCGAATGGCGTGCGAACAGGCCGTAGTTTTAAACGTTTTTGCCGGCCGTCAATTTTATTGACTCTTAAAAAGCTTGCGCTAAGCTTATAAATCCGTACACTGCAATCAAAATGTATGTTGTGCAGCTGGCTGATTGATATGTTGTACGTCAAATCGACCAGCGCTGTATCGATAGCCACCTCTGACAGTCAACAAAAATGTTTTCACCAACGTGTTTGAATAAACACTGCGTGTTGAATAAACTTTTATTTTGGTACTCGGCTAATTTTCCTCGCGGTTTAATGGCGAGACACTCCACCGGGCGCATCTCTTTTATAACAATAAACTCGGCACGTAATATAACGGATTCATGAGAATTTATTTGGACTTTTATGTCGGCATTTTGGCGTAGTCTGCGTGCGGTGCGCGAGGTGCGCCGCGTCGCTTCATACACGGCGGGTAGGCACTAGGCACACACTGCACGGAGTCTTCGAGTCACATTCTCACTGGCGCATAAATTCGGCCCGCCGTTGCCGCCATTGCCGCCTCTCTAAACAACGCCTTCAAGTGGTAATTTTCGCCTATGTTGTTGCAATTTTCAACAATTTCCCTCGAAAATCGGTCCCGACCGAACCACCCACCGAGTAGATTAAACTCACGTAGATATCTAACGAAGGGGGGTTCGTTTACGGAACAACTTTTACGAAAGGAGAACGTTTGAGTTGGTGTTTCAAATGCCTGTGTGTAGAATATTAAATTGTTTAAACGTTACCTTTGACGCACCCCACAGTACCATATCCACGTACCCTAATTACTTCAACTCAATTTACACAATACAACTTTGTTTCGATGTTCTTAGAGCGAACTGAAACTTTTCGCTAGGCACCAACATCCATGTTTAATTGCATAACTAGCATGGAAACTCAATAAAGTGTTTAAATGCAACGGACGAGCCGCGACGTGCGCCGGTGGACGGCCGCCGCCCGCCGACGCCCGACGGAGGCTATAAATGGTAGCGTGTATTCAAACCGCAGAGGAAAAAGAGGGAGCGTCCGAAATCCGAAGCGCTCTTAGTTCACTATTATTTACACTCGAGTGCAAAATAAGTTGCACGAAATTCCGTCACAAAGAGCTCGAGGCGTCCCGTGAAAAAGGACAGTTTACTCTTTCAATAAAGTGCGCGGCCGTGCGCTGGCGTCTACCGCAGCGATATTGCCTCCCAGCTCACTCCATTCTGAGTGCTTACCGCGTTATAATATGCATTAAACTACACCGGCAGAAAGTTGTAGCGCCGCTCGAGGTGCTAGCAGACAATGAGAAATGAGCGTATGATGCTCCCGCAATGCGGGCCCCTGTCTCGGCCCGTTCCATTTGTTTTATCACGCCTAAATCACTGTTGCCACACAACTTCTGAACGCTCTTCGGAGGTTGATAAAAGTTTGACAGCGACTGTCGTGTACACGCGCACAGATCGTGTTTGTCAATGAAAGGGAGCGGAGGTATCAAAGACGTTAAGAGTATTTAGAAGTTAACGAAGTTAATTAAATACACCGAGTTAGACGTTGTCGGCGCGACTCTTTAGTATCAAGGGCGGCTTTGTAAACAAACGAACATATTAATGTAAACGTATCGCACGGGCGCATGCTGCCTCCACAATCATCTCCAAACGTAATTACATACCGTTTGTTGTAAAACACAAAAGAAACGTGCTGACATTCTTTTAGCAGCACGTCTATACGTAATTCTAACCGCGGCGATCGTGGAGAAATGTTGCAATAGCGTTGAAAAATGTTACATGGAATCCAAATGCTGGCTAAGGGTCAGCTTTGACGTCATATGCGGCGGCGTACTATTAAAAACGATTTAAAATTCACAGAAGGCCTAGCCACCGGACCGCCGGCGGATACATCACAGCAATTTGATGACGTAATTAAGTAAGCTCAAAGTCGCAAAACGTCCTTTGATGTTTCGAAATATAGCTTCGAACGGATCTGTTGCACTCTGCAGGATTTATTACTGCGTTATACCGTCACATTTCTCCTTTGCATGTGTTTATTACATTGCAGAATGAAAAATAAGCCACAAATCATAAGCACTGCTGTAAAGGAGGCATACGAAATTGCGTATTTAAATCATGGGCCAGACTTGCAAGTATTTATAATCCACTTGCTGAACATTCCTGTGAAGTTACGCAAAGTATCTTTATTTATGCCGCAACAGAATATAATGTGAGCAATAATTTATAAAATTGCTCCTATAAAATGTAGCGCAGTGAATATCGCTGTTGTAAGTATCGGAAACCCATTTGCCTAAGTGCATGAAGTCCAAGTTTTGCCATAAACATGAAATGCGGTCCATGCAAAATGATATGTTAAGGTGTAGGTAAGGTATTAGTGTGTCGGAGACGGGGCTTATGCGGGGCACTCGCTCAGCTTGCCACAATCGCGGCCGAATATAATATACTCCGACACGTTAGCAGCGATCTGCTGCAGTCCGCAGCGCAACGTAGTTCCGTGCTTCATCGACGTGCATTGCCCACAGGACGAAAATGAACAATATTTATTGCCGAGTTGCGATCCGATATGCCGGAACGGAATTTCCAAAGTAATTTATAGTTTGCACACCTTGCCTTCCGCTCCTCCGTGCCGAACTAATACCGCTGTATTTTGGTTTTCCTCGCATGCTATGTTGCTAAAATGTTTCCGCAAAACAATAGAAATCACAAGACGCGAAACAAATGAAAACGATTATTAAACGCGATCGGCACGCGCCACAGAGGACAGATAAAAGGACGAGCGTCAATTGAAATTAAAAATTCATTAATTATTCCATCACCGAAATAGCTCGACCAGCGGAAAAATCAATCCGGATTCGTCGCGCGGCACTCGAGAGCCATTTATAAAACGATTGCACCTTCACACAAACACAAAGCAATTAGCTATACCTATAATTAGCATTCGAATCGCGTCCAGTGGGAATAAACATTGATTTTTTATTCCCCCAAAACTGGAGAGGGAGGCCGCGGCTCCGAGCGAGATCGGGAATACTAATGTGCTCACTTTTGAACGGTTATTCGCGCCCCGCTAACGTCGCCCAACGTTTTTTGCATAAAACATCTCATCAAAGGATTGCTTAGGACCCGCAGTATATTGAATATCAAAAGGTGAGCGAAAGGAAAAGTTTTGGAGGTGGCACGGGGGCGGCGCCGTGGCGGCATCCCTAATACGGGCAACGGCGAAAACCTTTAAAAATACACCTTTCAAACGTGTCGGGAATAATCGGTCGCGCAATCAGTCGCTTCAATGTTTACGTATTCAAAATTGTGGAATATTAATAATTTAAAAATAATAACAATTTAATTAGCCCACAGTATGTACATATAGAACAAGGAATTTGTGTAGTTTTATATCTAATAACTGTATTTTTTTTTAAATATGTTTCTCTCTTTGATGACAAAGTCGTTAAAAACAGCGGCTCTTTTTTATGGTCGTTTTGATGCATGTAGATAATATCGAACATTATCTTCAAAACTGTTTTAAGTAAAATATGGTTCAAAACAGTATTAAAGAAAAACACGTGATGAATATCAAACAGTAGCAAACAGTACCATCTTAATTACATCTCGATCCCGCACATAGGATTCTTACACTGATATATAACATTTTGGACGTCGAATCTCGTAAAAGTCAGCTCAACGCTCGCAGGCAAACGTTAAAAACCTCGACCTCTCGATTTACGCCGCCCATAAAATACATATTGCGATTCGCGATAAAAGTTCTCCCAGAATCGGCACTAAGAATCGCTGAAATACATCAAACCTCACGTACTGTATAGAAATTGAGGTCTTTGCCGCAAATAACTCTGTATAGAATCCGTTACTTTAATATTATGGATTATAACATCTTTACTTAAATTGATGACTGTCCACCAGTGGGTTATTGTAATCACGATGACGTTGAAGATAAACTATCAGTGAAGCGTCGAATTAGATGCCAATCCAGGACATCAGTAGCTGGCTGAATTTCGGAAATTTGTCGTGTGTTTACTTGCATTTATGATTGGCGAGGTTCCATTTCGCCCGGGTATTTTTTTTTTAAAGTAGGGTCTTAAGACCTTTTTACCTCTATACTAAAATTAAAACAACAGCCAGTTACTTTCACATGAATAATTATTTTAGTATAAATCATAGTTTAGTAGTATGGGAAACCGAAGTAATCGGGAATGTTAGGGTCTTTAAACAGACATGGCAAAAATAGGCACAAGAGCAATTGCTATTCATAAATAGCAGTAGTTACAAAGTAGTAGTTACAATAAATAGTATACGTATAGTACGTATAGTTTACAATTATTTGTGAATCGATCAGATATAATAAACTCATGACTTAAAATCGGCATTTGGTATCTTACAAAATGTCATAAGGGGACTCATCTAAATCCCTAACCGGTACCTCGATACGTTAAACGCGAACGTTTTTTATGAAAAGCAATAAAGATGTTAGAGCTACTTTGTGTTTGGAAATTTATACCACTTGGAGGAATAAAACTTATATTGTTCGGGGATCGCAAAAAAGTTTTCACTTAGGCCTGTCGAAGCGAAATCTTTATTGGATTGCGGGATTATTTCTTTTGAAATTGTCGCAGATGACATCGACCACTGGGGAAGAAGAAATATGGAAGGATAATTACTATTGAGATGGAACCTATTTGTTTTAATATTGTTCACTTAGTTAAGTTACAAAAACATAGAATCAATCTATACAAAGATCGCTAGAGGCTCAGTTATTATTTATTGATGGTTTGACATATGGAATAAGTTCTACGGTTCGGCAAAATGTTGGATATTTTCTTGTCAAATACATTATTGTTCAGGCGGCAGGTCTTCAGGGAGAGACCCGTCTGTTCCGACCGGCTTGGGATTGTTTAATTATTTTGCTCGGGCAGACCGTGATCGGAATTAATCGCTAGAAGTAAATTTATTTATAAACCGCACCGGCTGCCGATTAGGGACGTAGATACGTCAATAAACGTTATCTGTTCACTAATTCAAATGATCGGTAACGGAGATTAATTTGAGTTTGAATGTTTTCAAATCATTTATGTCCATAATTACGATAATATGAAATGACATACATTTGTTGTGAAAATTTGTTTTGTGTAGCATTAAAACATTATTTTCTTTTCTGTTAATTTCTACTTATCAAAAAAAATTACCAAAAAGTTTAAAATATACACTTACTTTCAACCTAAAAGCTTTTGGTTAACACAAATATTGAATCAAAAATGACAATTAAAATTTTTATCCCAGAGCCAATACCCCACATTTTAACTTAACAATTAGGTACCACTTTGCAACCAATTCAGAAATTACCTTAGATGGTCCTGATTCTCTTTTTATAGTCCTGCATAATTAGATTTTTTAGTTTAAACGTGCTTGATCACTGTTGAATCTTGTAGTTTCGTTACCAATGAACACATTCACTGAACTAAACACGATAGTGTAGCTTGATGTTGGTTTAATGCGAGACAATAGTGTTAGTCTTCCTTTGAATTGACCAATTCATGCGAAACGTGGGTACCTACTGAATGTTCATAATCAAAAGAATGCTAAAATTACAATAGTCTTAGACCTCTCATCGCCACATATTCGATAAATTTTGCTTGTCACGCCAATGTGGATCGGTACCTGTAATTTTCCAATTCAATACAATGATCGCGTTATTTCGAGCAGCATGTGTGAGTAACTGAAGCATTACAAGCGAACGATGTACTCAATACAGTCCTCGGGCACATTACGAAGTGTCACGTCTTAAAGCTTAAAACATGTTATAGGGCTCCGGTAAACAGATTTGAGTCGGGGGCCCGTGTAGCGCCACCCCACATTTGTACACAAGTTTGGTGAATGCTTTCTCGTGTAGAGACGATAACAGCATCAAAACACTTGAGCATCACGACGTGTCTGGCCTTGTTATTGGAACATGTTTAGTTTTTCTTATAGATTTCTTTAGTGGTAAGGATTTTCGTTTTATTGCTCAACTTGTTTCATACTAGCAGATTTGTTATGACTACGTTTGTTTGCAAGAAGATTTACGCTTCTTATAATATATTGTGTCGTGCCATGAGTAATTTTCATTATTGCATTTATCATAAAAACGAATATATTGTCACGCTTATGTCCAAAGGGTAGGGAGAGGCGCTTTTCTGCACTCACCTTTCTTTAATTTCTTTTAAAATCGACATGAGATATTTCTGTTATTAAATCAACTTGGCTTTATTCGTAAAAAGGGTTTCTTAACTTCCAAATAGCCATGGAACACATTTTTGTGACGGGATATCAAGACAACCGCACAGATAAATTAACAGTTACAAAATTTATTTTAAATTTGTATTACAAAGAAATTATCAGAATTATAAACGCTGCTTTACTAATGACGTAATATAATGATCGAATACCTTCCGTGTTTGTCTTACGAATATACGTAGCTACATAACGTACTGAACTAATTGACTTCAAAGTTTCATAAATAAATAATTATTCTGATCCCTCCATCCTTCCCGCTAATATTAGATATGTTATAAGGATTTAACGTACATATTTAATCGCTCACGTCATCCATACGCACTTTACATAACAAATTCGATTGCCAACACAACGTCAAACACACAAATCTTTCAGCCGTCTCAAACGACGGAGGTAGAGTGCAAAGCTTACTAACTAATCACCGACAACCCACTCTTAATTGCTAAGATGACGCGAAAGCATCAGTTGAGACTGTCAGTTACGCTTGCAGATGTGCCTAACACATCTTAGAAATAGTTTATTAAGTATAGAACTTAATGTGATCGGTTGTAGTATGGGGCTAAGAAATCTTTTCAATAGGATTTGGTAGGTCGCGCTAAAGTAATATAGTGGATTAAACCCAAGCCTCTGTCAGCTCTAAAGAAGGCATGTAATTAGCAGTGGGACAAATGTTTTTTTTATATAAAAAAAATTCGCCATATTCAGCTCGCAGTCAATAATTCGATGGAGTCCAAAATCTCATGGATTGACTCGTCTATCAAACTGAGCGATAAACTGTCAATATTATTGGATCGTGTGTAGACTCCCCGAGCTAAAGCTCATATTATATTCAGGAAACATAATTACTGGCAGTTGTTTACGTCCGTCACAGGCGCGTCGATCTGCGAGACTAATGGGTTGCGATGTCACGTTGATGTCTCGCGGCTCTTATTAATCTATGGCTCATTTCAAACGATCATTCCTTATTTGCTAAATGCGACAGTGTGTGGATTTTAATGAGTCGTATTGGCACGCAGCAGCTTAGTAGGTTTCTACTTGAACACTTTTTTCTTAGGTTTCGAGACAGGTTTTGAATTTAGAATACACTTTGACTTCTTTGGCTACTTCTGTATTAACTTAATTGAAATATGATTGAGTTGGAATGAGTTAATAAAACAGATTTTGGCTTTAATTAATAAAAATAAATGTAACTTTAAAAAATATATCTTAAAGAATTTAACTTTTAAGAACATGCAAACGAATATTTGTTGAAAGTGATATTATTATATTTTCTTTTAAAAATACTAAATAGTGTTTATTCTCAATATGATATAAACAACAAACTTCGCTTCTTAAAATGAAAAACGTGATCCCGACCGGGCAAGCCATAAACTGTTACCTGAGCACACTAATAATATTAGAGTGAAGTGAGCTAGTAAGACCTTCTATAAATATTCTCGTGCAAAATGAGCTCAGATACTTTATGGATTATCTAGAGAGTTCAGACTTGCTAATAAGGATATTTCAAATTCTGGTGTTGCCGAAATGTATGCGGATGTGAAATAAGGAGCTACCCTTGTTTATACAACTTTACATTTTGATTAAACTAAAATATTTCATAATGGAAATAACTTCAGAGTAAATACTAGATACGTACGAATTTAGTTATTGCTTATATAAATTCCTTCGTCTTTAGGTTATGCTTGGTATTTCCACCTATTCCTTCATTAGCTTTTGTTTTTATGATACTGAAATAAACGGAGAAAGATAAATAATACAATATAATAATAATGAAGATGTTGCTCTTCAAATTCAGTTTATATCCAAAAAAGCCAGCAAAGTCTTTGTTTAAAGTTTAAACAGTTTCACTATGTGTCATGCTCACTTACATTCCCTTACTAACCATACAAGAATTTGACAGAAATCTTTGAATCATCATCTAAAAGCAACAAATCTCGTTCACAATAACAACTATTTTCAATTCTATTCTATTTGCAGTCGCGAAACAACTGCTTACGATTGTACAATAAGCGCGTATTGGCACAATCGATATATTATCACTAACAAGAGGGCTAATATAATTACTGATTTATAGCTGGGCGGCCATAACGAACACAATAATGCCACGTTGCCACGGCCGTAGGGCTGCGACATTCTGCTACACGTACGAGTCGGCATTGTACGTAGCCGGGTTTAGTAATTTCGGTACATGCCTCTAATCCAATTAGCTATTAAGATTCGTGGGCCGAATATTAATTCAATCGTGATTCGGCCGCTTTGTAAGGAAGCTGCGGGGTGCGTCGTGACCTTATGTACCAAAGCTTTGTTGTAATCACGTACTCGGCGTCGATTGTGTTTCCTTTTCAACGCTCGCGTCTGCAAACATTGGCTGTACAAGTTTTTTCTTAATTTCTTTGGTAATCAACCTTATTTGTCAGATTTGCTGAGATTTTTACGGAGTTTTCTACAACTCTTAATGAATCACATCCTAGTTGTATTGTTGTTTCTTTCTATGTTTTTTCTTTACATATTTTTTTTTATTTCCTATTTTATTTTAAATTGGTACCTATCTTGGGCGTCCTGAAATGTAGGCTGTCATATAATGTTTCAAATCTCATTCCACCCGTCTAAATTTATCACGCGACTATTAATAAATTCCAAGAAAACGATGAAAGCGACTGTGTGTGTTAAGATTAACTCTACAAGGTAGTTATTGACTTTTAAGTAGTGTGTAATTATGGTATATGTATTTGTTATGTATATAAATTTATTAAATTTTGTTGTCCAACTGGGTTTGAGTCTTTTCTATAATTGTGACGGTCTAAATTCACCACACCGCTGCAGTTCGAAGACGACGAATTTAGTAAAAAAAAGTTTCTTTAAAAATAACTGACAATGCTTTCTTGTAAGTTTATTTTAAAAACCTTGATAACAAAGATTTTTTTTTTTACATAATTAAATGAAGTTTTATTTAGTAGCAGGGCATATTATTAAAGGTCTGATATCTAAATGAAATATAAAAACAGTTTCATGAAGTTATCGTGTGTTTCAACGTGACATTCGAATACAAAAGTTATTTGATAAATAAACATTGGGAGTGTGCGAGTTTGCGTCGAGACAAATTAATTGAGTACGTCGTTTTCGCGGGCACCCACTATTTATCAAAGGTGAACAAGCTGTTTGAAACGTGCATCATTCGTTTTGTTCACCTGACTTATAGCTTTGAAAGTCGTTTATGAAACGGCTACAACTTTACAGGTATGAAATTAATAGTATACGCTTTTATGTGAGTTTTTCACTTGTTGAATAGTAAAACTTTCGAATTTTGTTTTGAATTACTCACGAGTTTAAAGTGTATAATTATAATACGAATATGTCAGTTTCAGTAGCGTGAATGGAGAGGTGTTTTTCTCTATTTATTGACACTACTATATAATTGGCTAATGTAGTATGTGTGAAAAAGTATGATATAAAATTCTGATAGCCGTTATAAACACTTAGTACATCTGACTAAGCCAATTCTTTAAGGAATAATGATAGATAATAATAGACTCCTGGGATTTTTCTTCTTTAATAACTAGTAGTTTCATGCTGATAAAAAAAATATATCCAATAAGTTTTAGGCTAATACAATGCTAAATATATTTTATAATAGAGACTATGAAACCTGTTTTAACCTACTATCATATAACGGTATTTAGCGTGAGCGATTCCAGAATTTTCGGAATGTGAAACGTGTCACGTCAGACACTCCGCTCGTTCATGTACTTCATAGTAATAAATTAGCACTCAATTATAATAATTGAGACGCTTCAGCAAACATCTTACCCGCCGAGATCCCACTAATTGATCCGGGAACGCAATGAACCACTGGAATTTCCTTAATAGTATTAACTATATACGAATATATGGAAGCTGTATAACCCTAGTTGTTGCTTTCTAAGATTACGAAGAACATAGTTTAATACACAATGATATCGATGTGTTTCTCAGTTTATATTATTTTTGAAAGTTAAGGATGTGCGAAAATTATGTTACGAAATATTCGTTCCCAATCAATACTCGAAATGAATAATTGGTAAATCCAGTAATTCGGTATTCGGTGATTCGCGAATTATATATTCGTATTTTTTGGAATAAAAGGGTATTTTCCGCATTATTCGTGGAGTCGAATGTTAATATCTGATTCGATTCCATTCCAACGATATTTGCACATCCTTCTTATTACTTCTATCCAATAACTATATTATACCGTATAGTTTACTAAGAAAAGTGCTGAAGTGTGATTTTTTTGTAAAATTCTTACTTTTCCTCATGAGCGACGTTGCCTTTCATCAACACTTGACGAAAATTACTTACTACTTAAATATGGTGATTTTTTAAAAGTTGTTTTTTTTTATCTTTATTTAGTTCGGGGTTTTTATCAAAATTTTTAAAAGTTCTTTTCTTGTTTGTTGCAGATGAGGGAAAAATTCATAAGATCGTGCAGTGGTCTCGGAATGGCGATAGCCAGTCTGCTTTGCTCGACATATTTGATGTGACACCAGGCGAACCTATTCAGGTATGTATTTTATACATATAAAAATCTACGATTTTATACGTATAAAAATCGAATATATTTTATAGCAAAATGAAGTGTAAATAAAACAAATACGTCCTGCTTGCCGAACTTCAGAACTTCTTCTACGCAGTATGCACTGCATATTCAATTATGTGTGTGCCTTAATTTGTTTTGTAAGCTGTTAAAAATTATTCAAGAAATGAAAACAGTACATAAAATTTAAACATTATCAACTTTGAATAATTAATTAGCAAGTATTTCTTTTTTGCGATAATTTGCGCTTTTGCTTTGCATCTGCTAAAGGATAATGAGAAAAATAATTTATATTTTAATAATTCCTAGAGTAAGACGAAAGCTATAATCCTTATTTAGAAAATAGAGTACAAGAAATTTCAAAATGATTCCTAAAGACTATAAATCTCTAACAATTTAAATCTATAACAATTATCTGGAATTATTTAGTAGTTCCTTTAATACATTATTTTTTAATATTTAAAATTCTTCTAGGCAATGGCAATATCAAGAGTCCACGGCTCTCTCTACGCCGCGTCTGACAGAAGAGTCCTGCAACTCCGCCTGGCGCTGTGTGCTCGGAGATACGACGCATGTGTCCGGTGTGCCCGCGACCCCTATTGTGGTTGGGATCGGGACACTGGAGTCTGTCGGGAGTATGTGCCAGGGTAAGTGGTGTGACTGGAGGAATCTTTATGTACGTGGGTGTAGGGAAGAATAATGATCGCATGTTGAAGTCGAAATATTTTTTTTATACTGATACGAAAGACAGTAGGGAATCAATGCTAAATTCTCATAATACTAAAAAAAAACTTTGCAATCCAATCCATCATCTAATCGAAGTCCACTGTAAAAAATAAGCACAAAAAAATACATAAAAATAAATTTGCTGTTCGCAGATAATAATAATCAAATATTCAACGTAAAAGGAAAAATTGTTATTGTTTTAAATTAAAATCCTTAGAAATACTGTTAATAAGATAAGTCAATATTTTCATCACATTTTTTGAAATAGGGGTGTAGAACAAAAACTATGGTAACTTAAATTCCATTTTCTCTTCTAGATTGATTCAAGATGTGGCGAATGAAACAGCGGATATTTGTGACTCGTCTATTGCGCGAAAGAGTGTATCAGCGACTTGGGGCCAGAGTCTTCATCTGGGGAGTTTTGTCAAAATGCCAGAAGTCCTACAGCCCCGTGCTGTTACGTGGTACCATTACTCAAGAGAGAAGGGGCGCCATCCTATCACTTTTAAGTAAGTAGATGTTTAAATAAAAGGAGAAAAATCCAAAATCCTGATTCCCTTCTTCTCTCTCTTTGAATTCTCATACTTATACTCTGAGGGCTAGTAATAATTTAAATAAAGGTTTATCCTTGTAAAGCTAATATCGCCTGCTATTTAGTTAAGATTAGTTACTTTAGTGCATTTAAAAAGTTACATGTCTTACTTTAAGCATACGTTTTGTTTAAAAATATTTTCCTAAAATGTTAGTTTTTAACAAAATCAAGTCTCTCATAAACTTGTACCATTTTATGTTTCCCCAGCAAAGTGTACTCAATGTGTCATAATACCATTTAAACACGCATATAAACTTTTATCACTAAAGCTCTCGCCGTATTATTCACCATTTAACGACATCACATTCAAAAAGAAAATGCCATAATAACCATACTCAAACAGGTGTTCAACTCCATTCGTGGAAAAAATATTTATCTCATTAAGAGCGCATTTAACCCATTCATACTTTATAAAACATATCATATTAACATCCTTAACGCTGAAAGCGGCAAAAAGTATTTAATGGGTGCTTAAAGTACCCAGAATTTAATTACAGCAAAGGCACTCGCGCAGTAATTTAACTTTGTGCAAAAGCGAAGATAAATACAAATTAAATAGGTGAGGTAATTCAGAAAACAGTCCAATTGAACACGCATGCAACAACATTAATTAAAGGGCTCCCAAATCTTCTGTTATCGCGCTTCCGCCTTCACAATTAAAATGCAAGGGGAAACTTTGGCATTAACATTTTGTTTACGGTTTTCTAATTCACTCTACCGACGTTCGTACCACCTTTTGTATTTAGAGCTGAACAAACATACACTTAAGATAGTCTATTTAATAAATAGACTATCTTAATAAATAGTATTTATATCTTTGAAAGGCATATCTTTTTTTAAGTGATTTAGGAGAAAATTTCGTATAACATCAATCAAAAAGTAAAGATTTGTGATATGTCGAGAAATCCTATTCTTGATTACTAACAGACTCAATAAATATCAACTTTTTAATATGATTTATACTTCTTATAATTAATGCTTAGAAAGCGTTATGAATACTGCGATAGGTAAATTAATCTAGATGATTGCGTTGAACCCTAACGCAATCATCTTGATTGATTCCGCGGTATTCACGCATTCGTTTAGTTGAACTTTTGCCCAGAATGCAGTTTTACTTTTCTCTAGTTTATAATATTATATTAAACGATGGTGACGCTAAGAAATTAATTGCTTATCAAATTATCTATAAAACTGACTGTCGTCTCGCTTTTCTTAAATTCTTAATTATTTTACTTATAGTTTATGCTACCACAGTAACCCAAATAAACCTGTTGCGATGCCGATCTTTTACTAGTCAAATATATTATTTAAACAATGTACCATTTTTTATATTCACATTTTAATTAATAATTAAAAACATAACCTCATTACTTTTCCTTTGACCCATAATAACTCTCACAGCAGGGCGTCTACGCAAATAACGGTCATAAAGAATATTTATTGCAACTACGCACATCATGAAACCTCATTGAAAATTATGAAATGATGTAAAAACGTCAAATTTAAAAAACTCCTTTGTAAGCAACATTTAGTATGAAACAGGAGATATAACAATTTTGATCATTGCTTGTTATTATTTTCAGTAAACCTGAGAAATACATAGAAACGTCGGAACACGGATTGCTAATAATATCTGTGAATGAAGCTGATGCGGGTAGATACGATTGCTGGCTGGGTGGCTCTTTGCTTTGCTCATACAATATTACTGTGGATACTCACAGGTACGGTTAAACAAAGGACTTTTATACGTGAAATATTTTTTCAACTTCCGTGCTGGCTAGATACTTACATTTTTTTTACATTACAGATGCTCTCCTCCTGAAAAGAGCAATGAATATCAAAAAATATATTCCAACTGGTGCCATGAATTCGAAAAGTACAAGACAGCCATGAAAACTTGGGAAAGGAAACAGGAGGTATTATTAATAATATTCAAAAAGGTGAAATGTAAAGCAATGAAATCTATGCCTAATATTAAATTTCTTTTCCAGCAATGTGCGCGGCAAAATGACTCGAATCAGAATACACATCCAAATGAAATAGTGTGATAGCTCCTGAACATCGCCTATCTCATGTTTCAATCCGTTAATTACTACGCAGGAGCGATACCCATACCGTACGTGTCGGCTGGACTGAACTATTTCAACATATTCTCGTGAGATAATCCGTCAAAATGCATCCGCTCCAACATATAAATTCATATCGATTCTATAGTGTATGAGCTCAAGATTGTAGTGTATTTAATCAAACGTGACAACCCATAGCTTTTCTAAAACATTGAAATATAGTGAAAAATTAGTGCATCGTTCCACTTGTCCGGCAGGAACATGAGAAGGTGATTGGACACTCAAAATTATTACGGACATTATTATTATTAAATTTCTCATGGAACGATATAATTACGAGCGTTGTGAGTTGCTTTGTTGGTATATGGTATGTAAAGATTATTTAGAAATCGAAATTTTCAAAATGTATGTACGCTTTGTTCGTTGGGTAAGTGATTAGAGAAATTGTTAGAGTTATCGAATGGAATTAGTTTTGATAAACTTAGACGAGTTTTATAGACGTTCCTTTGCATTTATTATTATTTTAAAAAGAGTATTTTAATTATAGTCGTAATTAAATGTATGATAATATAATTTTAAAGAGCTATATAAGATTTCGTCATTATTTATATTTGTGTAGGCGATTCCTTTCCTTGTTTAAACGATCAAGACGCGTGCGTCGTGGTATAGCGATGCAAGTATAAAGATACGTAGTGCCGTGCGTTACATCGCGGTCGTAATTTGAAATCTCCGAGGGTTGTGGGAGGGTACGCCTCATTATTTTTCCCCTATTTGTGTAAATAGTTACCTAATTTCGTTCGACTGTATTAATAAGTGTACGTATAGTATGCACGTCCCTAATGGTAATGTATAATTTAAGCCTGTGATATAATAAGGAAAAACTTGTTTAGGTAAAGTGTATTTAAGTATTTACCAGTGGACGGTATTCAAGACAAAATTGTCCTCATACTCCAATGCTTTGTTTCAAACCACGAATATTTTATTACATCCATATATGAAATAGGGCATAAAACGCATCCATTATAGTTAGTGCACAAGATGTAATAGTAATTTTATGGCTAGACTCAACAGTAATTAGGTAGGGTAAGTTAAGGGCGCGATTATTTAGTCTCGTAAAATCAATTTTATTTCATTAATTAATTATTTTTGTTGCTAATATTTATAGCATGTGATAAATGTTTATGTTATATCCGTATTAGTCTGGTGGCGATTACTTCGGAACCGCGGATATGGATATCAATAAAAATATAATATAATACCAATTTTCTTAAAAAAATATCCTGTCAGAATTAAATCTTGACACCAGTTTTAGATTTACGTTATCATGAAAGCCAATTGACTTTCGGTTATAATATTAACAGATTTAATTGATAAGATTCGTCACAAAGCGTCCTTAGTACTTATTATTCCACAGTAATGTCTCTCAAACATATTTATTTAGCAGAACACTATTAGATTGTGCATATTTTTATATAATAAGGCGTAGGGTAATTGTCACGTATCACATTTACATCAAAGTAATGCCATATCATAAGAGCGTACCTAAATTGTACATATTCAAATCGATCATCAACACCAATATATTTCTACACGCAGCGAAAAAATTTTAAAATGAAATTTATAAAAATTATAGGAACGTGTATATTTTTTCTAGAAATTTATTCTAAATCGCCATTTTATTCCGCTGCCCATGTTTTAAATAAGTCGGTGTTAGATCAAATATGTATCAGTCCAGTAAATATTCGCAGTGGAATTTTTTAATCAATGACACTTGTATCTGAATAAATGATAATTGTAATAGATCAAATAGTTATATGATTTTATCATAAAATTTCAACAATGTCCAATCATTTTTATATAGAATCGATAAATATTTTTAAAATTTAGAGATACAGGTGTCTGTATATTAACTTGCTCATCTGGTTACCTACTAGTTATATAGATTTTAGATTACTCAATTTACATGATTTTAAAGTATTAAAAGTGATAACACTGTACCCGATTTAAAACTCGAGCCATACGCTAATTCCGCTATTGTAGATTTATATAGCCTAATAGGTGCTTCGAAATAATGCTTTCATTTTGCAAATATAAATATTTTTCAAACTTTTTCATATCATAATGTAAATACATGAAATTAATTAGATATATTCGTAAGAAATATCTGAGCTTTGTCGTTTATTATGTATTAGCTAAGACTCAGTATTTAAGTATTTAGTGATTCTAAGGATTTCCCGCTGTCCGGGAAGGTCTTGCGCAATAATTATAAACTAATTACTATTATATGTACTAACGGAATAGCTCTGTAAATTTCACATGTTACTACAATAAGTTAAATTCAAAGTGTAGCGTTAAGATTTTATATAATAAATCTATAAAATGTATCTTTCAGTTTGTTTGTGTTTTATTGTGACCCCTGTGTGAAAAGGAAAGCGTTTTGTCGGAATAACGCGGCTATCAGAGCTAACACGAGGATAAAATGTTTAAAATAGTGTCGATTCATCAAGCCGCATACCGGGTTGACATTTTCGTCATAACAACAGCGCCGGCACCCTCACGACGGCCGTCGACCGAGGGACCATAAAAAGTGAGGGCGCGTAATTATATAGTGCCACTAAACTAATTTCACGATACATTGCCGACGAAATCTGTGCTTGGCACCGCCTGCCTGCCGGCGAAATGTGATTTTTCTTTCATAACCAAACGGCTGATTACTATTGTTATGTGTTATTTCGTATGAATTGCTAATTCTACGTGCTCGCGACGATGTTGCCGATAATATTAAATAGTTGATGAAGGGAGTGGTGTGACCTTCTGTTTGTCAAGGCGTCGCGTGAGCGTCGAGGAAGTGTGTATAATCACCGTCCTTTATAAAGCTAAACGATATTCAAGTCTAGTGATACGACAATCAAAAGCACATTATATTTTTAACTATAGGCCGTGTTGTGTTTAACTACACAGGTTTCCTAAACGATAAGCAATTGCTTGGCGTGTGCGAGCAGAGTGCTTGGAATTAGGCCATTTGAATATTTACCTAGCGGAATCTAGATCCGCGGCATACTGCAGTTCAGTGACGTAAGAAGCTAATTCGTTCTGATATGCTGTGTAGGCTTAATGCGTGAACTATTACGGCGGTCATGCAAAGTATTAGGTTCTAATGTATTTATAAAAAAATAACTTAGGCAACTAGTTTAGTAAAAAATATATTGTATACAAAATCTAAACAACAACATGGAGATTAGAGTTTATATGAGCACCAAAGCGCTAGTAGTCGAGTCAAATGGGTAACATCAACGCGCCAAAGGTTTCAGGAGCCAAAGCTGGTAGTTTGCAGTCAACCATTTGAAGGTGATATCCCGTATCAATCTTGTGTTGCTATAGGTCATAGAGAAGTTCAATCCAAAATGAAACCATTCTTGAGTAGTGTAACTTCACAACATTACTTAAGATACTTTTGTAGTGTGCATCATTTACATACATGAGGTTTTTTTTTTAAAAATACAAAACCAGAAAATGTTCATAAAAGAAGAGATCGCCATGAGGGTTAAATACGAATATACCTATTGCCTAAATATACATACAAAACCTAAAATTGCAGTCAATTATATGAATTATGAGTTGGTTTGCAATAGATAACCCTGGTAAGCTTATCTGTACCGAAAACTGTGCTAACTGTGGCGTTTTTTATTCATGAAACTCTATAACATACCACTTTTAATATTTTGGTTTTACGCAATTAAAAAATAAACTTAAAAAATTAACATGAATGAAACTAAAGAAAAGTAAGAATCTGTTTTGGAGTCTTAGACTCATTTCACTTCACAATCACATACGCTCAATAGTCAAAGTTTACCCTATGCATGTACGTAGAATTTGAATATTGCCGAACAGCGTAGACAGAACGCTAGGAAGTGACGTCCACGAACATGCATTGTGAGAAACTAACGCATGACAAGTTACAAGTAGTTTGTCTCCAGAAACGGCCCGAAGATTAGATTTCAGATTACGTCATTAGCCGGAGAACGGGAGTTAGCAGATTGATCATATTTCATCGCAGTTTCAACTACATTGCAATGTTAGAAATGTATGTACTATGTAGCCATTTTGTTAGGCAATAAATGAGACGTATAAAACTCGTCCACAGTAATAGAATGGCATTTTGATGGCATCAGAATAGTATTTTACGATTGGGATTATTGTATCCTTTTATTGTTTAAATACTTCGATATTTTATACGGCTTGACTGGTAGGCTAATAAAATTTGTATTTTTATAACGTTGGAAAGTTATAAAGCGACTTAGAATAAAATAAAATTCCTTCAACTGACACATAGAAAAATCTTTAAAAACATGAAGAATAAACTTTACAAACGAACTTATTTATTAAAAATACTAAATTCATAAGGAAAATATTTGATTTTATACTGCGCATTTGAGTAGATACAGGCCTCGATGCAGAACGAGCTTGAGCTTTGCACCGATACTCAAATTTCTGTGTATTGTAGTAGACTAATTATTACAGTATATTTTCGACATTCATTTATCTCTCACCATCTATAACAGATTTAATAATGGATAGAGAACTTTCGAAAAAGACTTACAATAACAGAAACCTTTGAAAGATTGTTCTATTACATATTCGTACTTATGTCCCATGATGGTCAATCTGACCCTCGCAATGTGAGAACAAAAGAACAATGCTAAAGGAATTTAAACAAATAAACGGTTAATTTTTGAAACACAATTCCACCGAGGGTCCTACAAAATGCAGTATCAAAGAAGACTTCAATTGCATCAGTGGAGCATGTAATTCATTATTTCACGGGCGGGACGGCGCGTGTGACTGCGGATTTCGCCAACATTAAATAATTATTTACGGTGTATTTGAGACCGAGTAGGACCATCCGGCACGGTGGATGATCCTGCATGGCGATGGAAAGTTACTTAAAGTGAATTATGCAAAACAATATGGAAAATAAATATTTTTGGAACTACCTCAATGGTCCAGAAAAATAAATAATATCCCGCTAGATCGGGGTAGAAACATGATATACGATTTTTAAAATAATGAAATTGTTAGCGTCATCGTACTGAATCGGCAAATATGTACGTCAAATGAATCAGGCTTCCTGGTAAGTTTAGGTACTTGCGAAAAAAATATACAATGACATACTTTTGTCTAAACTTATATACTCAATCATGTATATATCTAAGGAATCATGTCGAAATAATTCCCCAAAACATGTATTGTACGAACGTAGAAAAACGATTGTATGAAGATTGACAATGTGATTAACCTGTAAACTAACTCGAAAGCGATCACTAGCGACATCTAGTATTCTTATTTTAAAATTAAACTGGCGGCATGTATAAGACCGTGAGCTCGACGAAGACAGAACGCAGCGTGGTCAAGCGTGTAATCCCTTATTAAGTACACTGTGGGTTCTGATGCCCCACTCTCGTAAGCGCATTAGCCGAATTAACAATTAGTCATGCCTACGTCTGCCCGCGAAGTTTGCACAAATTTACATAACAATAATGCTTCCACGCACCGACCTATGGTGATTTTTAAATTAATTGGATTGGGAACCGTGGAAAATTTCAACGATCCACCCCTTGCATTGTGGCCAGTTTTAGAATGTGTGTTTTTTATGTGGTGGGTGAGCACTTAAAGGCTTTGTTGATGGAATTTGATATACAATATTGCAAATTAAAACTGAGTGAATTTATTGTGTCTACGATTAAATAGATTAATTAATTAATTAATTAGTATTTCCTGGTAATGGGATGCTTATACTGTAAACTATGGTAAACTAGGGTAGAAGATAGAATAGTGATACGGAAGTAGGTAGCGCCTCGAATTCAGCCTTTGTAAGTTTTAAGATAGATCTGCATTTTTGCTTAGTTCATGCACTACGCCTACGTTACATTAACGTTTGTTTATATGTACTACTATCGCAACCACATAGCATATTAATAAGAAATATAAATTTAAAGTTCAGTAGTTCAGTTCAGTCCGCAGCAACAAAATATATTGAAAAAGAAATATGTCATCTGTAAACCGAATGTATTATTTCAAATTCAAGGATATTTTTCATTTTACTAAAGGATGTTTATTTGTTGGTGTATGAAGCTATAAATAACATCGGAGCAAATTTTATTCACGCGATAATAGAGCCGGCAGAGAGCAAGTGAAGCGTCACGAGATACAGGCTGATACGCGACTGTGTCGCGCGATTCAAATGGGCAACGATAAAAGCGCAAAACTAAATCGAGAGAGGAATGAGCAAGAACAATGGACAGCTTAAATTGTAGCATTGTGAGCCAACAACGGGCCCGCGACACGTTCGCAAAGAATAGAGTCATTTGCCTCTAACAACATTAATGCCAGTCTGACCCTCATACCATCAGTTTTTGTTTGTTAATCTACAGAAAAGGGCGTAACTCATTTTGTCAACGCGTAATTTAATTTCACTTGAACCCCAACACGGGCGGACACCGCCGCAGGCGACGCAGGACATGGCCCAAAATGTAATCTGTTTTGTTAATTTATTTGCTTATACGTTTTAGAACTGGTTGCCGGCAAAACATTCGAAGTAGGATTGGTTGAGATGACTATTTTGTAATAGGCTATAAATTTCCTGCCCCGCAATATCACAGTATGCGCGGCCGGCCGTTATTGTGAAAGTTTAATGTCCCCTTACAAAACCAACGTGGATCCTTTCGGCCAAAGGTGACGGGCCGCCTTTTGGAAATGCTTAAAATGCAATTTTACGTGCGTATTTTTATTTATGGGCCCCAAAAATGTAAAATGCAAACGTTTTATTGCGGGGCTTATAAAAATACGAAGAACAAACAATGTCCCCGTTATTCCAAGACAGGGGGAAGTCGCGGCATATTTGTACGTTTACAGGGGGTGCATCCGAGCAGAAACACGGACAGGTAGATTCAGCGAAACATCTTTCTTATTTGACATAGATTCGATGTCTAAGACAAGACGTAACGTTATTAGCGTAATTGTATCGAGATGAATGTAAACAGTATTATTTTAAAGTCGCCAAGTGGACCCTTTGAAATGAATTGGAGATTCAAATGAGCGATAAATTTGATTACTTCTCTCTACAAAGAGATTTAATTTTGATAAATCAACGCTCATTGTTGTTGAGATTTATTTATATTTGCTTCTGGAACGTCAACGTTTGTTCAAATAAAAAGTAAGCCATAGTAATGAATAGGACGGATAACTTATAGTCTAATCTTGATCGCATGGTAGAAGTCATAAAAGCTTTCCTCGCGTAATTTATATGCTCCTTAGTCACCTCAATCCGCATATCTTTGTTAAAAAAATAATTAGTTTATGATAACAACTTTAAAAAGAATCAAATGTTTGTTGATACATTTATATGTGACACGTCATTTCGCTAGTAAAATTACTTACCCGTAATGTTTCTAACTAAAATTTACGATTTTATTCATTGTCAAATGTCTAGATCCTACCGTTAAAGAAATTTAATATTTCACGTGAACATCCAAAATCAAATTAGCTTTTTATATAGGTAAGTTGGCTGAGCCACTTTCAAGACTTTGCCTGACGTAATAGCAGAATTACTCTCTTTCGAGGCGTAACGAAATGAAGTGTGTTGAAAAATGTGAAACATTTAAGATGCAAAATTTTATAATAAGAATCGCTGAGATTACACCTTGTGCTCATCTATTTTTAATGCTGCGCCGGCAAGTGGGACATTTTTATTGCCCCCGAGCTGTAGATTAGTTTTGTTCTGTGAATTTGATGCATTCACAATGAGCTCGATCATTCAACACCGGGGGAACTTATACTGTCGGCCGACAGTTGTGCCTATCTAATATAAATATGAAATAGTGTCACACAACTCGCTCATTACCTTTTATAAATCGTATCACTCGACTTCATTTATTTTCTGTCCCTGATGCCAGTCTACTTTTTTTTAAGTATACTAATGCAACAATAAGTAGGACACTGTTTTCGAATATAATTATTGAAAAAAGCAAAATAAACCATGTCGAAAAATTCAAACTGCAAATGTATAGCTCCAAATTATAATTTTCATTCAATACAATCAACACCGAATTTTTTAACGACAGATCTCATATCATGTACGTTTTACTCATGTGACCTCAGAGTAGGCCTGATATAATGTGTGGTAAGCTGTACTAATAAAAAATACTATTATTTTTTTCAATGGCCCATAGATGCAGAGACACACAAAATCTCCCTCAAAACAATTTTGAAACGTCAAAAATGAAATTGAATTATAAAATGAATAATGTATGAAATCGATTATTTTGAATGTAAGTATCGACAGTGCACTAGTGACATTCTGTATCGAACGAGAGAACAAAAGACACAAATACGAACATGTGCAAAAAATATCTGGCGTATGCATTTGGGAATTTCGCGTGACAGAAAATTTAATACGAGGGGAGTCTAATATTAAACCTCGGGGACCCATCACTTTTAATATTTGGTCGGAGTCCTAGAGGGCTCCTAAATTATTTACAAAATGGAAAGGTAATGGTCGAGGAAGAGTGCGAATGAAGGTATGCAAATTTTATAAGCACGTATTGTTATCCATGAAATACTGGAAACATGTCAGGGTTGCGGTTAATCGGGGAGCGGAATAAATAATGATGAAGAACAGGCCAGTAAAGTATTTTCACACATTACCAAACGTAATGTCGCCGCAGAAAGTGATTTTGCATGTACTCGGCGATATTTATTATTTGGCACAACAAAGTGTACTAATTCTAATTTCGCCCTGCGTTATTCGCCCCGTACGGCGTATGGGTGTGAGCGTGCTCTTAATGCCAAACACGACTCCCAAAGTGTTAATGTTGGGATGATCTTAGCATTCGCGTATGCTATTACGTCCGCCGTTTTGTTCCAGCATTATAATTAAACCATTTCATTTTCACGCAGAAATTTTATAATTCTCACTTCAATAGACATAAAATAATATTCTCTTTATCCAACTAACGAAAACTACCTCGCTTATAAGGAGCGAAAAGTTTTGTATCAGCATTTTGAGTGCACCCATATCCAACGTTTTTAATAAAATACTGTCTGTAAGAAAAAATGTTTCAAAGCAGTGTAACTTGCATCAAAGCGAAAGGAAAATTATTACGAGACTATTTCAGAACTATTTACTATTATATTGAATTCGTTTAGCTTAGTACGAATTTTCTGTTATCATTTAATTTTTCTTTCTCTGGATATTTTGAAATTCCATAAATAATAAGTAAATAAAATACAAAAATAGGAAATATAAGTACTTGTAATTAATTTCTGTTTTGCCGATTTTTTATAGAATGACCATTTTGATATCCCGACAACATATCGATTATAATCATATCTTATCGTTTCACTTAGCTTTCTTGGAAGTTTTATGTGAAGTTAAAAAATAAGACTGGACGAACTGAACACCAATAAATACAAATCTCAATTAAACTCACAAAATTATCGATAATCTAAATACGTGCATCTACGAGTACATTTATTTATTTTAAAATCAGCGCAGATTAGATAGCTCCATAGGCCAACCGACTGCCACTTACCCGATAAATTAGCATTCAGATAAGCATACTCGTCTGAATACCTACGAGAAACAAAATTGAATACAACGGACCTTCCATCGGCGAGTGATTTATCGGGAAAAAATCAGGATTAATTCGCACACGTGCTCGCGTTTAGGGCGAAGGGGTGAACGGGTGTAACAGGAGTCACGGCCCATAGCCCATAAAGAGTCACGCATCGCGGCCGCTCGCTAATGACGGGGTGCCGAACTGCAGGGACCTGCTACTACCGGGATTTGGCTCCTATTTTAATGCGATTTCAGAAGTTTAATAAGAACATCCGAGGTTTAATTATTAATCCGCAGCCGCCTTGTTAGGGAAAACGTTATTGGTGTGCGTTAAGTCTGACAAGGCTCGTAGCGAAATTCTTTTTTTTTTGTTATAGTGAGTAAGTCCGTGTTTTCGACCAGCGGTGTAAGTGTTAACCAGTTTGGCTTTTCAAGTCTTTTTCCATTGAGGTTTTATCCGAAAATATTTGGATTTGTGCAGACTCCCAATTGTATTTTTATACAAAGTCACATACGTCCCATTGCACGAATCGATCCTCCTTTACAACAAAGAGGTGTAAGGACTTGGTTCACTGCCTGGTCCTGGCGTAGTGTAGGCAGGCGAATTACACCTAAGACAATCCTTGTGCAGAACTTCCAGGTGTGAAATATTTTCCAACATGTTTTCTGTCACCGTAATGGTGACAATTCGTGTAAATTAAAATTGTGTTTAGTTCTGCAAAATAAATTTATTTTTTAATTAAATGTGCAAAATGTATCTTTCACATTAGGTGACATTGTGTCGCTAGTAGATAAACAAAAATAACTAATCTATACTAATATTATAAAGAGGTAAAGTTTGTGAGTTTGTATGTTTGAATGTTTGTATGTTTGTATGTTTGTGACGTTGTAGAAAGTAAACTCGGGATCTACTGAAGCGATTTTGAAAATTCTTTTACCAATAGAAAGCTACGTTCTTTGTGAGTGTCATAGGCTATATATTAGTCCGAAACATGATAAGAC
Source organism: Cephonodes hylas (assembly GCA_030295005.1). Classification (NCBI taxonomy): domain Eukaryota; kingdom Metazoa; phylum Arthropoda; class Insecta; order Lepidoptera; family Sphingidae; genus Cephonodes; species Cephonodes hylas. The sequence goes on along the minus strand of AP025374.1, from coordinate 5,956,400 downwards.
TTTTTCGTTGTAGCAGGATCTGTGAAGTAAGTCGGAGAAAAAACGGGCGATCGAAACCGTTTTTTGCAAACGCTGCCTTTCTCATGGAAAATATATAGTTGAGTCCTAGAGAACAATTGTAGAGCTTGATAATATCTACAAAAAAGTCAGCGGTAGCATATGTCTAACTTTTAGGGTTGCTTCACTATAACCTCTTTTATGCTAACTAAATTTGTTATAAAATAAAGCATTGTTTATGAAGGTATTTTTATAAAGATTATATTAATCCTTATCCAAATAAATACGTTATTCAGTATATGTATTTAATTTAAAAGAAATTTGCCTTTTACATCATTTGATTTCGATGAGTATCTTAGAAGATATCGCAGTTTCAAAATAATCATCAGGCGCGCAATAATTATGTACAAGGCGCCGACTGGCGCGTTACGGTTTCACGTTTAAATAATTTTACCGATTTGTATGATTTTTGGTATGGGCATAAATAGGACTTTAAGGAGTAAAATAGACTATAACTTATTTTCTTTCTGAACTTAACCCTGTAGTCTACGCGAACGAAGTCGCGGGCAACAGCTAGTTACTTTATATAACGTAAAACGTAATAATATTCATCTTATCAGCGAAAACAAATTAAGTGATTTTGTTATCTTTGGATCGCGCCATTCATCGATACTTCCAATATTACGATAAATAATAATTTTTAAATCAGCTGATTGGAAATTTCTTTGCTTAATCGATAATGTAGCTTGTAAATCATTAACGAAATCTAAAATAAATAAATACCTCTTGGTTTCACGGCACAAGTATGAACCAGACGATCTAGGGTCTCAGGTTCGAAATTCTAAATAGCAGCACTATGTCTGAAATTGTACCCAACAACGTCCATATGCTGGCAGCTATCATTTGGAACGAAATAAAATCGGTCAAATGCGGTTGCAGAAATCTATCTCAGCCTCCGTAAAATACATAGAAGGGTGATAGCATATGTATAGTAAGTATCAAAATAAACTCTTCAGAATTTTATCGTATAGTTTATTTATAGTGTATATCATCATATCCTGACTCACCGTTCTTGCAATTACGAGTGATGCTCAAGCTATTATCAATTTGCAAAGCACTTAATGTCCACTTCAGGTATGTTAACAATATAAACTAGCTATAGGTAATCTGTATGTGTAACCGGAGTCACAGTCGAATTGCGCTCAACGTCCCGTCTCGTACATTAACTCAGCTCCGACATGGCCACAACAGTGCTAATCCTATTGATGCTCTATAGGAATACTGTGAATGTGTCGTAAAACTATTTTTCCGACGAGGATAGCCTTAACCTTTGACGGAATACAAGCCTTAGGTATTATTATATTGATTGAAACTTCATTAAGGTCTATATGAATCTATGGAATCTCTGGATCCTGATGTCTAGAGAAGGCTTAGGCTAAATCATAAACTCTTCCTTGTGATCCAAAGTGAAGCACATAAACTATGCCTGATTTTTAACTACATTGTATGTGTAAATACATAATTAATATGAGAATAATGTTCTTTGATAGTCGATAAAATGAAACTATTTTTTTATAGACTATGTGTACCCCAAGACCAGTCTTATCTTATTACAACCGAGAATACAATAGTTAATATAAAAAGTACTGGTAAAAATCTAATTCACAACTAATAAAAAAATATAATACTGATTTAAATATACTTATATTTGGATAACTAGAGAAATTGCAACAACGACAACAAATATCACCAACTATAACTAATTTTTAACAAAATCTTAAAAACCTCTCGATCATATTGGGTAAGTATACTAAATCAAAAACAAACAAACATCTGGCTGAGAACCGAACGGTGTTCCATGCGAGTTTCCCCATCTGAGTGCCAACAGGTGCGTGCGTTGCATCTGCGGTCGGCTGCAGCGCGTTCCAGACACCTGTCTGGTCACATTTGCGGTGGCTGAGCGATGTTCGTGGCGACCACACGCCGCCGACCGTCCACCGTCCACCGTCCGCCACCGTTGTATCAATGCCATTACAGCGAGCTCACCGCACACGCTCGGAATGTTGTGCTTAAACGTCTTCTCGAAAGCGAATTGTTGCTTTACTGTACTCCTTTATCTTTAGTGTAATAATGTTGAAGCGAAAGTAATAGAAATATCTCGTTTAAAATTACATTTCAAAAGTAAAAGTTAGCCTGAGATTTGAATTCTCGAATTGTTTAATTTGGCTGATGTTAATGCACCTAACACGTTTTGCCTAGCTTCCTCTCCGTCACCTAACTTTACCTAACAATAAGTGTTTCGTTTTTCTATGTATATCGTAAGACACAATATATAATTGATAATGAAAATGTATTGGCCGTTTCAAACGCCAAACAATTGGTCTTAAAATTGAAATAGTACCTACCTACTTTAGTAAATTTTCTGTTCACACCAAACGGAATCGTGGATTAGACGTATCCCTGTTCTGAACATAAGTCATCGTAAAAGCTAAAAGCTTCCATACATAATCTTTTAGGTACGATATACTGAATGCAGTATTAAAAAGCATTTCGCAATGTTTGCTAATTCCTCGCCAGAAAAGAACAATCGCGGCGCGTGAGTGCTGTGTGTTGTGCATTATGTTAGCCTTTGGTCAATTTAATAAGAGACAGCGAGTTGATAATATTTATATTCCATTGAAAGATTTATGAGGTTGAAATTATAGAAAGATATTCATGCGTGGTTTCAGCTTGTTCTAATATATTAGAATAATTAACTCATGTATTATATTACTATAAAATTTCAGATTACATTGAACATAGTAAGTTTTGGGAGTAAAGAGATATAATCGAATTTTATTTTGTTGCTGCAGTTTAAATTGTTATAACGTAACTTATATAAAAATAAAATATATAATTCCGTTGTGCTGAGGGGGTTTCTTCTTCAACGCCCATAGTTAAAAGTTGACGATTAAAAAATCTTGTTAATGTCTATTTTAATAGAGTAAAATACTCTATATTTTTTTACTTTATATTTTTGATAGACAATATTATCCGTCTTATGTGCACTTATGACTGATAGGTAAAATTGAAAGTGATTGTTTTTTACGCTGACCTAGTGTGAGTTGACGGATCTAAGAAATTTCTAATAACTGTTTAGATGTGCCGGTCTCCTCACGAATGTCACGATGTTATCCTTCACAGTTAAAGTCCGTCATAATTTATTGCCAATACATGCTTGACTTTATGCAGTCAGAGTTTGTGTCCCGAAAATTAATAAGTGAATATCGTTATCCAGCCATCAACTTACAACCTACACCGCGGACCGTTAAAACAGTGGAGATTAGGGAGAATAGACTAGTATAGCAACATGAGCCTGGCTTTCCACTACAGCTTTGTACATTAACTTCCTTTATACACCTGCATTTAAAGACGTGCGATTGTTTTATTTGTTCCACGAAGGAATAACGCAAATGTGTACAAAAAACAGACTTTTAACATTGCACCGCAGAGGCTTTTAAATTAATATAAGTCTTGTTTTCTTCCCTTTTATACGTGTACTGTGCCAGAAATTCGTGTTGTTTTAATTTGTGTACCAGGGTGTTTTAATTTTAATTAACTTAGGTGTGAATCAGGGATGCTTCTAGTTATTATATGAATTTTTAACATATTTTTAGACCTTAGATTAGAAAAGATTGACCCGATAAACTTTTTTGGTGATCAGATAAATATTTAATGTAGGTGATGTAATGTATGTCTGTTTTTGTGTCACTATTATATTTTAGCTTTATTAATTCCATACTTGACCATAAGGTTATTTTTAAATGTTTCTCTTAAACAATTAATAAGTACATTAAAATTTCATCATACTAGCAGGAAGTGACACACATACACAATAAACATATATCGTCAGCCATATTTTAAAACATAACGTACACCTAATTCTTTATACCTATTTGTATGTAGTCTAATAGCTTCATTTATTTCGGTTTGTTAGTGGCACAGCGTCACGATTCTATGGCGTTTCCTACGTAATTTCCTTTTCTTAACGTTGCAATGTAAGTCGGTAAATGAACCGCGGCTGGATCCCCTACTTAAAGTCCCTCGGTATCTTGTCACCCATCTGACACGTCATCGCATGATGTTTACAATACGAGATAAGCGTAACGGATCTTTGGACGCCCTACGAAGTTTGCCAAGGAATAGGGACAGTAGAGAGATCATTGTTCTTAATTTTTTTATTTGTAAATGAAATAGACTGTTATTCAACCAGATAGTCAATAGTTGAACAACCTATTACGCTACATTATAATATTTATGATATACGGTATTTATGCGGGTTCCAGACTAGTACATAACGCTTCCCTTTAACAATTTTAAATCTCAAATAGGTTCTTATTATGTTTTCCTCGATCAATATAAAAGTAATTTCACTGTAGCTAGCTGTGGCTACTTTGCTTCAGAAAACGAATAAAATGCAACAAGTTAACATTCATATTTGGTTTCATAAACAAAACCGTCGGGGTCATGAAGTCTAAGTTCTTCGCACTTTAAGACATACTACTTATTTTATGGTTCTCAATGTCATATTAAGCGTAGAACTATTTATTTTTCATTTCATAAGAGCAAATTAAAAAAAGATATTTAAATTTATTAACAGTGGTAAAAAAATAGAAATTGTATTATACCAATAAATGGTACCGTCTCTACATTTTTGTTGTTCGCAGCGGAAACCGCTCCTCCGGCCAGTAATGCGTTGACCTAGGTCGAACTGCTTGCTACTGCAGTCATTACTCATTGAAAATTATACCGGACTAAGTGGTGTTTCGGGTATCGCCACTCATGCGAGCAGCAATGTATACAGAATAACATCTTGGAATGAAGTTTGCGTGTATCGATTTATTAGCCCTGTTGCGTAATTTATTGGATATTTTGCCGACGCATTTTCTTTTGTTGGAATTATTTCTGCTAGTTTGAGGGAATTCTTTTGTACAATTTTGGTGTTGAATTTTGATGTGAGCAGAATAATTTAGTGCATGCTGTATAAAATCAAAACCATTAAAACATTGTGTTTCAATGTACCCTTCTATACTACATATTTTATTTATAAGTTGTGACTTTATATTGTTTTTTGGTACTCAGTTATGAAATCAAAGTTTCGAAATCAAACTCTCACAAATTCTCTGCTTGTTGAGCTTCAAGAAACTTCCCCTTTCGCTCGCGGTAATGGTTGTCAAAACAATTTATCATCATTCATTAGGCGCCCTTATAACAGATCAAGGAGTGACGTGTGCTGTCTCTAGTGGTCAGATTGGAGTGGGTTTAAGTTCAACAGTTGGAGGGTCGTGGTCAAACTTTCGTCGGACCAACTAATCATATTAAATGATTGTATGGCAGAATTCTGAAAGGCGATTAATTATTCTCCCAAGTGCGAAAATTATCGGAAGAGTAATAGAATTAATTTCTATCAAAAATATTAAAATTATTCATCCAAAATATCCTACAGAAATCACCCATTCACACTTTTCTCTGTCACAGTGCAAACCTCGCTGCAAATTCATATTATGATTTAGAAGCCATTCAACAGTAACAACTAAGTCTTGGAAATGACACGAACCCAACTCAAAACCCACATATTTACATCCAAAGGAAATAGTGAAAGTATTGCGAAACTACAAAATAAATCAAGATGGAGCGAAATATACAAAGTTTTGCAACTGTGGAAAATTGCGTTCTAAATTTATAACACGGCGATACATTACCTATTACTTATAGCTACTTATTCCATATTTTCCCAGGAGTGATTTACGCGGGTAAGTCGGGAAACCTCAGGTTTAACTTTGCTAATGGTACGGACAACTGACTTGTGCCACAGTGCACGAAAAATCAGTATCCAAATAAAAATACTACATTACGCAAGTTACTTCGCTTACAAAAATAATAAAACTATGATTTTATCTAATCTACTGAAAAATCCGTTGTAAAAGGTTTCGTCTATGCATCACGTATAATTTAATCACCATGTAAATATAAAATGTAATAAGTTTTATCAATTTAATTATCGCGAGTAAGGTGCGATTTATTTTTCGTCTCAAGTCAAAAAGAGGTATTAGGTATTACCTCAATTGATTATCATCAGACCTCTACCAGACGGTTATTCTGAATTTTGTAAAGTATAAGTTTTCTACTCTTTCTTAATTCTTTTGGTCGGGTTAAAGATGTTTCGGATACATCAGAATGTTTCGAATTTTATCTAGGCGTACTTCTAGCGATCCTTATTCATAAAATATAGTCGAATGATTAAAAAAGCATACGTTGAAGCTAATTTGCGTATTAATTAAAACTGCGCTTCGAATTTTAGCCCATGAATCATGTGTCATACAGATAACATTGACATTAAATACAATTGTATCGAAATAGTTATCAAATATTTGTAGTAACACGAATAAGCATTTCTGAAATAAAACCAAACGTAATAATTATATGAAATCACCCTTTTATTTATTTATATTGATTGCAGTAGGTATAGAAAAGCAGCATGTATTTTTTGTATCCTCTTTTTCATTGCAATAAACTTTAACTTTACTAATTTTATGATTTGTTGTCTAATAAAACAGTTACCTATGGGCTATGATATATTGTTAATGAATAAAAATTTCTGACTTTTATAACTGATATACTTTTGCACTGTGTTTGAACTATTATAGACTGTCCATAAGAGCATTATTCCCCAGGGATCTGATCTGCGGGAAGAATAGTCGAGGGATTAGACGGCCGCATCCTTTCGTGAACCAACCGGCTTATTATCAGACTCCCGATTATTGAAGACTAAATAACAAATGCTATTGTGTGGTCTAAACTTTAATTTCAACGCAGCGAAACCTGAGCAATTCTTTTCTGTCTGTTGGATCAAAATATAATCGATATAAATGAGGAAGACGTCATTCTTTGTTTATTTTCCATCAAATGACCTTAGTCAAACATTTAAAACCAAAAACGAAGATACATTAAAATAAGTTTATTAATGTTCTATAAAGATGTATTGAGAAATGGAATAATTTCCACTGTCATTCAGAAGGATTTTAATAATATGTTCAATATGCTACTGTTTTAATATGGCAATTGGTGTACAAAATCAAGTATGACAAAATACTTACATTGCCACAAAATCAAGCAGGAACAGAATACACTCATCCAACTTACGTAATTGAACTTAGCAAGATGATGACCAAGTGAACTAACAGTTGTAAACTAGTACAATATTCACTAACCGCCGAGCGCCCACCGTCCATCTAAGTCGAGCAAATTGTTTACGATAACCCAGTTTTAAGGGGAAACTATTTAATTCAGTTGCCGTGCCATCCCGGACAAGTCGGAAGTTGGCGGGACAAGTGGGGCCACTCACTCCCGATGTCCGGTAAAGGCCTTGTATAACTACTTGCGAGTTGAAAATCAACCTGCACGTTGATATACTATATGTGGTAACACTCATAAATAAATGTTCTTCAATGCATCTAAATTGATAAAGGTGGAGGTGATTTTCTGCGCTTAAGACTCGTGAGTTTAAATGACCCGCGCATTGAGCAGAATTCGTCCTGGAAACAAAATAACTATTTGCCTAAGGATCACTTTCAAGTCATTTCAAATGAAACGGAAATAAAACTTTTTATTACTTACTAACCGACATACATATTATATGGTTTGATTTATAAATGGATAGTTATAATAATTGAATTTTCCAATCAACAACAATATCCATGGATTCTGCTAATTATTCATTATCGTCATAATAACCGTGTAATTTTGTTAAATAATCAAACCTTTCACACGTCGAATATAATAATGTATGAATAATATATTACCGTCGCGTCAGTTTGTGGAAAACAATCAGGAGACGCCGTAATCAATTTGCAACGTGTAAAAAACAATTGATATTTATTACATCCAATGAGTTAATTCACGGTGAAATTAATGCACATCCTGATTGACTCATTTATTCTCTGCCAATTTGATGTACTTACGTCGTGTGACATAAAGGCGAATGGTTCGTAATTTATATGTTTTACATACATACATATTACATACATAACCTCACGCCTATATTCCCCGAAGGGGTAGGCAGAGGTGCATTTCAGCACCCCCATTTCGCCAGGTATGTATCAGTCCCACGTAATAGCGGGCGAGCCTATTGCCATTTTTCGGGCACTTTGCCCAACCCGGGAATCGAACCCAGGACCTCTAGATCGCACGGCACATACTTGTACCGCGAGACCACGAGGCAGTTTATATACTATATAAACTGTATGTATTATATACCTACTATATCATTATTTATGGCTATTCAAAAAACAATCTTACCAACTTATGACGCTTCCATGTAAATCCTCGAAGTTAGAAACAAAGTTAAGATTCGTTCCAAACTGTTGCATTTTAAGGAGTCAGTAAAAATTTGTCAAATGAAAAATGTTGACGTTTATTATTAATCCACACTATATCGAGAAAGTTACTTGTTAATAGCAAAAAAATTATGGTCTCTTTTTATTATAGCTCTTGATGATAAATGCTAAAATGATCGAAACGGCGCCTAGTCATTACCTCGTGAGCATAGTCGGGGAGCGTCAACGACAGTTCATAAATAAATATTAATTATATTTGCATTTATTTAACCAGCATGATTTAATGGCAGCCTGATTGTGATTGTGGTAAAGTCCAAATTTGCTGGCTGGTGACAAACGTTTAATATTATTTATTCAGAAACCAATCAACGTTTATACATACAGGGTGTATTTAGACCGTGATCGAAAACTGAGGCCGGTAATAGCGAGGGTGATCACAAACCCAGTGGCGATATTAAAAATCCCGACAAAAAATAAAAATTTTGACATTTTCCATACAACCATCGGTTTTAAAAGTATGTGGTTTGTATGGAAAACCTCAAAAATCTTATTTTTTGTCGGGATTTTCTTTAATGCCAAGGGTTTTGTAATCACTATCAGTATTACCTGCCTCAGTTTTTGATCACGGTTTAAATACACCCTGTATAGCTATAATTAAAATTACATAATTTGGCGGTTTTATGTCTGAATAACTGAAATAAGGAACATTTTAATCATGCTGAAAATCGAAATAAATTTCTAATCAACTATCACGGCTTCGCTTTGGCTATGTTGAATTCAAAATTCCCAATCTTCTCGTTAAACTCTGTCCAGACTGTTAAGAATTTTGAGTGGTCCAAATAATGAAAATAAAAAATGAACATCAAGATTTAGATTTATTAAATATTTATTTTTTAATTTATAGGTACTAAATAACAGCTAACTATTTCTAAAAGCGCAGGAAAAGTAAATGTTATGAAGATAAATATATGATAAAAACGATTTTTACATCTGTTTTCAAGTTTGTTTTAGCAACGGGAGCCTCTTCTATCTCTTTTGATGTAGCGACATCTTGCGGTATATTTTTATACCTCTAAGAGTACTGTTGTAGTAATTGTTGCTCTAAGATATTCCAAAACACATCTAGAGCTACAGTAAAATAACTCTCCTCAAGTTAGGTGAGAATTGCCAATCAAGATATTGCTATATATACAATGTATTTATCTAGATATTATCTCTATACAATCATACTTAGTGTAATATTATAGCATAAAGATAATAACAAAGAATAATAAAAAAGTTCATTCGTATTAAAATAAATAAGACATATGATTTAAATTGAAGTAAAATTACTATAAGTTTCAGTTATGAATACCTACTAAATATTAAACATAATGTACGAAAAATAACCAATATGGTTCAGAGGCATATGATGATTTAACTTCCTTGCTTTTATTTCCTTATTATTATGCATTTCATGACGGTTTTAAATTCAGCGCTTCTTTATCAACCATTCCGTCTATCACCGTTTCTATAGCTATTTTAAAATTGGTGGTTGCGAAACTTAGCAATTCAAAAATCAAGTTTTTAACAGATTGCTCACAAAAATATTCTGTATGTGAACTCTACTGAAATGCTTCCTGTATTCATAGACATTAAACAGATGGCGCTATTGTCATTCTGCGACAAAAAGGTATCAATAAATTTACACACATAATCTATAATATAACTAGCTGTCCCGGCAAACTTCGTATCGCCCTACCAGTCAATGAATGTCTTGTTACTTATTAACAGAATTTAATTTTTAATTACTTAGGTATATCATCATCCCCTTGCCCTGGTCCCAATTAATTATTTGGGGTCGGCGCAGTATCTCTTCTTTTTCCACACATCCCTGTCAGCCGTCATGTTTTCATTCACCCCTTTCTTTTTCATATCTTCAGCCACGCACTCCATCCATCTCTTTTTTGGCCTTCCTCGGCTCGCCCATCCATCCACTTTCATGTTCATCACTTTTTTTTCCTACATATGATTAATTCCTTCTCTTAATGTGCCCATACCATGACAGACGGTTTCCTTTCATCTTTTCTATCACAGGAGCTACTTTCAGACTTACCCTAAAGTATTCATTTCTGACTCTGTCACTCCGTGTTATACCACTTTGCTGCATGCAGTTGTCTTTCGTAAGTCTTCGTCGTTGACCATTTTTTTTTCCCTTGACCTACCATTTGTCGTACCTACATTCCAACTTGCATACCTCAATCTCATTTCCCGGGCTAGTGTCTTACGTTGCCCGCGCCCGGGCTGGTGTAACAAACCTTGCCCATTTCTCATAGGAACCGGGTGCTGCCCCTGCGCGTCGGCTACGGGGGACGGCCTAGGCCCTGTCACCTTTCTTATTATACATACTGTATAAATGTTTTGGCAAATGTTTTACGGCCGCCCGCCTGTCTGACACCAACTCTCCTTGGGGCTTTCGTTCTTTTGGTAAAGGGGTAGAGATAGCGTGTGTTTGGGTACAGGATATTGCAGGTAACGATTTTTGGCCTGATGGTAAGGATGCCACAGTCCCGGATAAGGAAATAGTGGGAGACTCCAACAGCTCGGGGGGCCGAGGTCGCGAACTCATAGCCCTGTTCCATGACTGGCTAGATCAATGGAAAAGGCATCCCCTGACCATTTATTAATATTTCTTGATGGAGATTTAGAATATTTTAGATATTCAAGCATAATAAAAAATAAAATATTAGGCACTACCAAGGAGATTTGTTACACAAAATAAATTTCTGAACGCCTTAATATTTGACAGCCAAAAAATGTCAATCCATTGTCATGAGAATTCTGCATTTTTAACATCTAAAATACGCAATAATTCGAATGTTATAGATACATATTGTCGATTCAAAATGCTTATTTTAATAGGTTCTTTTATTTGAGGGGGCCTCTAACTGCATCGACGGGATGACCATTAAATGACAGGAAATTTTGTATGGTGTTAAAGTTCAAAATGACTTAAGTATCATTACGAACCTTTTGTATGGGAATATAGAAAAGTATTATTTTTAGACCTTTTCAGGCAATTATTAAAATGTATCTCTCCGTAAGAACAATCCTCGTACTTCAAGGAATATTATAAAAAAAGAATTAGCGAAATCGGTTCAGCTGTTCTCGAGATTTGCGCTTAGGAACACATCGAGCAATTCATTTTTATAACATAGAACTCCTCCACTACGATTTAAACTTTATTGTATTGTATTAAAGTTTAAATTGACTTAATTATTAAAACGAAACTTTTGTATGGATAAAGAAAACAATGAAAAGTCCCACGGGAACGCTATCGAACGGGATAAAAAGTATCCTATGTCCGTCTCCTGGCTCTAAGCTACCTCCCTACCAATTTTCAGCCAAATCTGTTCTGCCGTTCTTGAGTTATAAGTGGTGTAACTAACACGACTTTCTTTTATATATATAGATATTAACATTCATGGCTCTCCAAAAGGGCAGGTACCAAATATTAAAAAATCGAAATATATTTTGCGAAAAACCACATTCTGGACCTCGTTCACACGGAAAAGTGTATGCTGGCATTGAGTAAGTCTATATAAAATCTGTTATGATGGGAACGATAAAGTTTTTAAAAACTCTTGAAAAAATCTAAATCAAATTTATAATAGAAATTTATAGTTCAATATTATTAATGATATTAAATATGATTTATCATAATATGGTATGAATGAAAAAACTGACTTTACCCTCGTAATGTGTTAAATATTGAAGAAATTGTGTAAAAAATTACATAAATACCTTTCAAATTTTTTTATACCTAGTATTTGAAGTTACATTAATGTATTTTCTTAGTTCATCAACATTTAATTAACAATTAAAATTTAGCATATATAGCTCTTTCATAATTAGCAAACATAAACAAGGATTCCCTAATTTTGGCCATAAGCTGTTTAATAACTGTTTAATATTTGTCGAAATTCTAAAAATGAATAAAGCAACTCATTACCCAATAAAACAATAAAAACACAAAGGGATAAAATCAAAAAGCAATGGCCATAAAACGGCGGGCGTCGGGCGAGCTTGATTGATGCTTTAAACTCTGTCGCGCGATGTGCCGCTAAATCCGGATGAAAACTTTAAAACGGGCCTACATTTTAACCGACCCGCCGCCCGTAATTGCTGTAACAAGGGTGCTCTAACGTTATTTAGTCCGTTGGTGGCTTTAATGTCCCGTCCCTGTCACGTTTCGAACGCTTTTCGTGTTTAATTATATTCATTTTTCAATACTTCATTGTCTGGGTTTTTGCTATTCTCTTTAGTGTGGATAGATTGTTGATAACGTTTTGTTAACATGTCAATCCATGTTAGTATTATGAATATAGTTTGTATCTCGCTTTCAAACCTCATTAGTTGGACATATTTGAATATTTTTTGTTATGGAGCTAGATAAGACGTTGGAGAAGTCAATTGGGTACTGTTTATCTCGGGAAAATGTAGGGTTCCTGTTAAATGATTACAACTGTAACCAGGTAATGACGGACTCCCAGCAAGCGTACAGAATAATTGCAGTATTATCAATTTCAATTTTAATAATGTTGTGGGCATTATTCATTTAATAGACCATAATGGTTCCACTAGAAAAAGTGACAAAGTAGTTTATTTTTTAAGTGATTAGTGTTATAAATTTAAATGACTATATACACAATTTTTCCTGCAAGGTTACTCCACCAAAGTCATCCTTGTTACTGGTACAGAAACAAATAAATACGATAAACGACTCAAGTAAAATAAAAAACAAAAAATAATTTGAAAAAGAAAATAAACATTTTTAATACTGACAACTTAATAAATTATTTTTATCAAGCAGAGATATAGTATGTTGACAATACGGGCTAAATTTATCAATGTCCCTGTATGTATCCGTGTAGTATCCAAAAATCAGTTTTAATTATTATTGATAAGTTGTACTGATAATGATAAAAACACTGAAATTTACACAAAACAAATTCGAATCGATTACTATTTGCTTTGTCCATACAATTCGATTTAGCACTATTCCACGAGTACTATTAAGTACCTTTTCCCAAATGGATATGTTTCATTTGCACAACATATCTTCTTCTTCTTCATCAGCCCATATACGCCCACTGCTGAGCACGGGTCTCCTCTACCATATATATTTTTATTTATAAAATCTATTATAATATTTTTTAGTTTTAAATAGTCACAGTTCGTTGTTGTTATGGTATTTTTAGCGTTTAGTCTTTTTTGACGCTTTACTATAATGATGTAGGGGAAACTGGGGACCCTTGATCCTTATGGGAGACTAGGTACACAAAATTTACAAAGCAACTAAGTGCAATTAAAAGGTTTAAAGTGGCTGAACTGATATTTTATAATACCCGCCAACTTTTTAATAGTGGTACACCTGCCAGATTTGACACTTTTTGCAGGTAACAGACAATGTATGATTTGTGTTGCTGAAACTTTTTTTTCATAAGTTTTCATTTTGAATTTTAAAATATTTAGAAAAGATGTTTACGATGTTGTATGGCCTAAATACAATATTTATCCATATTTCTAGCTTTTTGTAACAGAGAAAAGTGCTAATCTTTAAATACTTTTATATATTAAATGTTTTGTAACCTAAGTGCTGTTGGGTACACATGGTCCTTGGTATTATGGGACACTTGGTCCTCAAATTTATTATGAGATCAAGTGCCTTGAATTTACAAAACAAGAGAAGGTGCACGAAATAGAGCCCAATCGATGAACAAATATTTGGCGTTGGCTTTGAATTATGTTAATGTTCGTAAAATTTATAGCGGTACGGTAAAAGAGTACCAATTAGCGATTATGAAAATAAAAACATTATTATGCCATTGATTTAAATAATACTAAAAAGTTTTTTTTTTTTATGGAAAAAGGAGGCAATCGAGCAAATGAGCCACCTGATGTTAAGTGGTCAACACCGCCCATGAACACCCACAATACCAGAGGAATCATCGGTGTGTTGCCGGCCTTTGAGGAAGATATAAGCTCTCTTCTTGAAGGTCCCTAAATCATACTTATTTGGGAATACCGCTGAATGAAGCTGATTCCACAAAGATTAATTAATTATTAATTATTGCAAATAAATTTGATTATAGCAATCTTGAACATATTTTTAATATTTATTCATTATAATGGTATCATATTGACCCCTAATTCGGGAGAGATTCCCAAGAATCAAGAGTTCCAGATGGGGAGGATCAAGTCGTACATATATAGGGGACACTAGATACATTTCCCTATTCGTACTTATAGTGGATTTATCAAACATAGTATAGCCAAATAAATACTACGTGCTTCAGTACCAACAAATTTAAATCCAATCAATATTAAGAAAATGAGAGTTGAAAAACAAAAGGGGGGATCAAGTGTCCCCAGTTTCCCCTATACATGAAAACTAATTACGTCCTCTGATTTTAAATTTACACATAATTTTAATGTAATAAAAATCAATACGACGTAAGTAAAAAAATAGTCGGAATCGCTGTCTATCTACTTCATAACCATGCACAAAATTATAACAGACACCTCATGAATACTCAAACAAAGCTTACAAGATAAATGGCTGTATTACTGGCTGTTGGAGCGACGGCAAAATAGTTTACGCATTGTCGACGCCCCAACTCCGTGTCAATCAGACCCAGATCGATGCACAAGTTATGTGTAAATTGTAGCTGAGCCGAACTTACGAGCTGCTATAATCTCCGCTACTATACCAACAGCACGCTCTTATGTTCTCGGAGTTTAATTTAGCTCTAAACCCTTTAGTTGTAATTTATGTATGATTTGTGGTTATAAAAATTGTGCTTAACGCTTGGATGCAATTTTTTGCGTAGATTTCTGAATTGAAACCCTATTCGTTTTGGAGAAATTCGAAATAATCCAGAATGTATTCCAGAATAAAATGTTAATTTAACATTAATAACCAAAAAAGTAACTATGTTTTACACATTTGTTTCCTACAAATGTTCTTGTATCCTACAAATGATAAGAATAAATTCCAAAAGAAACTATTGATTGCTGCATAAACATAGTAAGCTTGATAAACGATTAAATTTATCAAAATGTGATTGTGATAATGCAAACGTGAATTCATTCATCATGATAATGAGAGCTGATGCAAATCCTCCGATAACCAGTTACATACCGACTACGGCTGATTGAATAGTTAAGTTCATTGAAAATACGATCCACGGTATGGGCGGACAATGAGTGCTTACTGTCCCGCCATGCATGGTGAATCGCATTGCACCGCTCCAATGTTACGGCCCCTTGACATCCTGCAATCACTCGTGGCAGACATCTCGAGTCGATATCGTATATCGAGCACTCGAGTGCAAGTATCGAGTGAGAGTCGAGAGGCCTGGTAATGTGAACTAACGCACACTTGATCGTCCGCCAGTGAAGACCGAAATTCGATTAATGTTTGAGCCCGCCACCACTCACTCCGTTTCGAGTTCGCTACGACTAATCGAATCTCAATTCGGCGCAACGGTATGCATCCTAGTTCTTTCGACCTAATGTACTTAATGTAGGATTTTGTAGATCTCTATTGCTGCAAGGACTAACATTTTATTTACTTGCCCTACATACTCTTTATTTTAGTACCTCACATACCTAATTATATTTTTCAAAAGCTTCAACTACATATGAGTCTTTTTTTATATGTGTTCTTGTTATACCCAATGGACATATTTGCTTAAGCAATAATTTGTAGATAATATTTGACCCCCACACTAGGATACAAATCGTGTGTCGTGGTTATCAGGAACAACGAGGGACTTTTCGGTCTCACAAAAACCCAGATTCAAAACAAATATTTGGGTGTCACAGTCATTTGTTTCGGCGCAGGAGTCAAATCCGCGATCTTTTGTTAACCAAGATTTAGACAAATACACCACGAATATTGTTTTTAAGTTATAAGTACTTTCCAACGAGTTTCGAATACACCATGTGATATCATTGTTTATCATCTAGGCACCTATAATATCTTTATTAATTGTTATTTGTTCGATAAATAATCAATATGACTCTTTAAAGTTTAAAGGAAGCCACTACTTCACTACATCATTGGATTCCTAGAGAAAGATTGATATGAAACTGACTTCTATAAGTAAGAACTAGTTGTGAAGATAATATAACGTGTTATTTTTTTATTATTATCATGCATTATGAAGTAACCAGAAAAGTCTAAAATTTACCTTGCTTACGGTAGTGACTAACTAGTTCCTGATGCTAATTCCAATACGGTTCGTACCGAGCATTGTCAGACATTAATTATTACTCTTCAGTATTAACTCTCTTACCAAACGACAGTAGTTGTTAACTACCTATTATACATCGACTTCTTGTTTATCTATACTAATATTATAAAGAGGTAAAGTTTGTGAGTTTGTATGTTTGTGACGTTGTAGAAAGTAAACTCGGGATCTACTGAACCGATTATGAAAATTCTTTTACCAATAGAAAGCTACGTTCTTTGTGAGTGTCATAGGCTATATATTAGTCCGAAAAATGATAAGACTTTTTCGTTGTAGCAGGATCTGTGAAGTAAGTCGGGCGATCGAAACCTTTTTTTGCAAACGCTGCCTTTCTCATGGGAGATATATAGTTGAGTCCTAGAGAAAAATTGTAGAGCTTGATAATGTCTACAAAAAAGTAGCATATGTCTAACTTTTAAGGTTGCTTCACTATAACCTCTTTTATGCTAACTAAATTTGTTATAAAAAAAGCATTGTTTGTGAAGGTATTTTTATAAAGATTATATTAATCCTTATCCAAATAAATGCGTTATTTAGTATAAGTATTTAATTTAAAAGAAATTTGCCCTTTACATCATTTGATTTCAAGGAGTATCTTAGAAGATATCGCAGTTTCAAAATAATCATCAAGTGCACAATAATTATGTACAAGGCGCCGGCCGGCGCGTTGCGCTTTCACGTGATTTGACCGATGTGTATGATTTTTGGTATGGGCATAAATAGGACTCTAAGGAGTAAAATAGACTATAACTTATTTTCTTTCTGAACTCAACCCTGTAGTCTACGCGGACGAAGTCGCGGGCAACAGCTAGTTAGATATACACGAATGTGACATATATTACAACGTGTACTGAATTAAAAAATATAATTATTTTTAAGGATGCGTCAAGTTAGAAAAAATACACATGGAGTTACTATTAGCGGGTCTTGAATAACACAAGTCGAGTTAAATTACTTTTTATGCAAATGTCCTTTGACTAGCCTTTTTGAATCGTCAATATAATAAATGCACGTACATCGTCAAAGTTCTGGAAATCACATCACTCTTTTACTAAAAATATTTAGAGAGCTAATTAAATACGAGGTCTGATGATTTACAATATGTTCAGAGATAAGTTGATAAAAATTGCGTCCATGGGTAAATAAAATTAGAAAGTGATACTACAAATGATGAAGCTACACTGGTGTCAGATCGAAACCCCGGCACTTTCATAGTATTCCTTCACACCTACATTGTCAGGTTTTAGATCGCAAAGAGGAAATGCTGAAGTTTGGAAGTCCTAAAATCATTGTTCATATTTTTCACAATATTTCTAAAATGTTTTCTTAGTCATCTACGACCAGATTACAACCCGTAAAATGACATTATATCTGAGCAATACATAGCCTTTTACTATATTTTAACGATCTAAAAGTACAGCATTATGAAAAAATTATATTCAAAACTGCCGACAAAAATGAAACATAACCAAAGTGACAGGGCCGTAAGTGAATTGAATCTAAATACAATGTCAGCATAACTAAAGAGTTTCGACTTTAGACTAAACAGAAAGGCCAAAGTAAATTGACCTCTCGTACTGCCTACAACGCTTTGATTGAAGATGGCGGGAGAGGTCTTGGCACGAGTGGTGTGGGTCTAGCCTAAGTGGGCAGCTAATATCATTGGGTTGTTCCGCGAGAGCGCTTGAGTGACAGTCCCCTGTGCTTGCAGAGACTGAAATTGTTTGTAGGAGCGCATTGCGGGCAAACCGGCCTATCAACTATGAAACATAAACCAAAACATTCCTGTACTTTTCGTGAATATTTCGCTGTCATATTTTCAAATTTTGTCCCTTTATATTTGACGTTCATATTTTTTCTGTTTACTTACTACTTTTTTTTCTATTTACTTTTATGTACTAAATGCAAGTATACTAGTATTCAAATGTGATGGCAGTTGAGATGCGTGGTATTTTGCTTCCCAATTGTTTGCATTTATATAATCTTCAAGAGTTTTTTGCTTTAGCTATTTCAAACCATTTCTACTATTTGAGTATGAACTTACTACTACGTAGTACTTATTGTATGAGACAATTGTTTGAATTTTAATAGGTAATAGTCTAGTTTGGCCACCTGTGTCCGAAACACGAAATAAGTCTTCATTCCATATACAATGACATGACAAATTCCTGACCAATAATTATAATTTATGTATCAATAATATTTTTCGGAAATTCCAAAAGATAATGTTGATTTGATAATGATTACTTAGTTTATTTACTAAGCGTTATCATAGTTATCGCATTGAGAAACTTACACCTGTATCCAATAACACAGGTGTTACGAGTGCTAGAAGATGCTACTTTCCGATAATGTCTATATAAACGGCTGTATTGTTACCCATCTTGAGTTTTTAATCCTAATCAAAGGAAATAACTCCGAAGTCTATGTGATGATATTTAGTGATTAAAGATTGTATTTCCTTCTATTTAGAAGATATAGTACAGAATAGATGAGTATATTGCTTTTATTTAGTGTGGTTACTTTGCCATGGCAATTAAAAAAGTACTTAGAGAAAGTCGAGCATATAATTACAGCGTTGGTTCAACATATTGATATTTTTTGCTTATTAATTGAGCTTTCTTTGTATTGCACAAAATGATAGCTTTAGTGGTGATCAATAGTGGTTTGTCAGCACCAACCCAAAACCCATTCCTGGCAGTCGGCTAAGCTAACCGACTAAGGACTATCGGGATCACTGTACTTCTGGGCCGTTGATTCATTATAAATAATCATTTCTAAAATCTATCCTATCGAAATACATATCCATTGGTATCATAGGTAAAAATCAAACTTTTTAACAATCACCATTACCTCATTGGCAAGGCGTTATTAATTGATAAGCCCTATCGAGACTCATTAGAAAACTTAATTTTGAGTTTGATTCAACGCGGTGTTTCAGAAGCTTGCAAATTGAATTACTAACATAAAAGTCATTCAATTCCTGCTGTTCATATATGAAAACAGCACAGAATTGGCTCTCTTACTACAACATACAATCTCATGACACATATGAAAGATAAAGTTTGTTGAAAAACCTTTACTCAATTACCTAAGTATTTTTGAGTGGAAAAAACCATACGTATATCATTTATCAATACTACTATCTGTGATGCAGAATAATAAGTGGCTCTTATAAACTATGCGAAAATACACCATTATGTAATTATAACATTACATTATTCATTTATTAATACATTAAATTTAAAAGTATGGATATAAGGCGGTCCTGGGTCTTAACTGTTTGGCATCTTGAACCGTATACAGTAAACGCCAACGAATTCATTCCATGAGACGTGGGCCTTAATAACCGATTATACTATATCCTCAATCTGCTTTTTTTGTGAATCGCGGAAGAACATTGATTGTCATGATTATCAAGAAGACTGAATGTTTAGAAAAATGGAAGAAGATTTGAACATAGATATAGTTTATTAAGTAGTACCTATAAAGACCGAAGTTTGCAAAGGCTGGTAAAACGCCAATTAGAAAGGCAAAAATAAACAGATGAGAAATGTCTATGACTTGATTTTCGTGTTCTTCAGGATAATCAAAGAGAATTTATTCTAAGTCAGGTCTTGAACGTAAAATTATTATCTAGTATTAAATATGACAATGTGTAAATGCGGGTGTGCTCTCAAAATTTATCTAAAATTTCATCTGATACGTCTTTATCAATCTGAGGACTGATAATAACCAAATAAACATGGAAACTGCGACGGAGCGTTATTTTTTGTTTGTTCTCAATATTTGGTAGTCTTCGTTCTGAGAGGTCTTTTGTGTCTTTTAATTGATTTTGGTAATACTATCATTTCATCTGAAACATTCACTAAACCGTCAGACAGTCTCGTTAATTTATTAAGGCTAAATGATTGAAATTAACCCAAAGATGGTCTTGGTTTTTTCAGTGTAAGTGGGGGAATCAAAAGTAGTAAGAACATAACTACAGCTTTATTGTGATGTGTTTAATTCAATTTTGATAAAACTGCTGTTGGCATTTGTGTTTTACCGCATCTGTCAAATTATTGTGTTGATATGTGGGCATGGATTTTATTGCTGATTTCAAGGTAATGAGCAGTTGAGACGTTTTTAGTGAAACATACTAGGTACATAGTATAAATCTTATCATATCTTAAATACAAAATTTTTGGAAACCCAATCAACTGGTAAACTATAAAAAAATATATTGATAATAATTTTTAAATAATAAGAAACAATTTTTTAGTACGAATCATAATTCTAAAATGTGTATTCGTTCCATATTATTATTTGCGCCATCTATGTTGAAGGTGTTGAACTAAGTAGTTCCATCAGAACCTCTGTTTACGGATATGTTTGACTAGATGGACTCAAACTTAATATTATTTCAAAAATAAGTTTTATTTGCGAATTGAAAACGTATAAAATTATCTAAAATGAGCTTATCAATAAAACCAATTTCAAACACATAATTTCAAAGTAAGGTGTGCTTATCTTTTTTGGCATTCACATACTTCATTTATTGATTTAATACAATCTACTGCTTTTTTTAATGATGATAATTAGTTTTCAGCTATATTAAATGTTATGCTTAGTGTTAGCAATATTTTTGATTTTGTATGAATGGCATTTTGATTAGTCGTATTTAATTAAAATAATCAGAAAGATTTAGTTTGATACTGACAATCGCAAGTTTAAGTCTCAACAGGAGATCCATAAAAATAATTATAACATACATTAATTTATCCTTTTTTTTTTCAAATTACAGTCAGCGAATATATTTTCATCAAACCTTCATTTCATTTCAGCCATTTTGTTACCAAATTATTGAAATTGTTTTTTTTTTTATATTTTTTACTTCATTTATCGAAAAATGTTATAGGCTATGTTATATCCTGCTGCGAACAATAACTGAGGAGTAGGAATAAAAAATATGTCAAAAAATAATCCTTTTGATTATAATTATAGTTTAGCATACATAGGTGCGGGAATCAACTAGTATTCACTACGGCATGATGACGTGACGTCAATAGGACAGTCCCTAGGTCGTTATCATTACTTTTCCAATCGTGACAATTTATAAGTAGCACTTAGGCTCTTAAGATGAACTCTATAAATGCTCCAAAGTATTATCATTTCTTCAGTCAAGAACTCCACCACGATGACACCTCTCGCAATAGTCCTGCTTCTCGTAAGCTTGGTAAACGCGGGTGAGGTCTTTGAAAGCAACACTGCTTATGGCTACCTGCAGAACTATGGCATACCAGCAGCCGAAGAAATTCTTAAGGCAGAACAAGGAATAATGGCGCCAAGGATTGTAGGGGGTAAACCTGCTGCCCAAGGACAATTTCCATATCAAGTCAGTTCAAAAAATTCATAAATTTTACAAAACATTCAACGAAACTATATTGTGTATTTGAAATATTATAATTAAATGTAATTTGTAAACAGCGAATATAAAATGTTTTGGATTTCAGGCTGGTCTTCTGATCACGTTGCGTGGTTCTAATGGAACAGCAGTTTGTGGAGCTTCACTTTTGAATGCAAATAGGCTCATTACTGCTGGTCACTGTTGGTATGATGGGGTAAATCGAGGTCAGTCAGTAGAAGTCGTGCTTGGTTCATCCACACTTTTTTCTGGAGGTACCCGGATTAAAAGCAGCAACGTTACAACGCATCCTAACTGGGATCCACGTAAGATCAGCAATGATGTTGCTATAATTTATCTTCCGAGGCGTGTCAGTTATTCAAGTAAGTAATAAGATATAAACGATACTTGTGTTTTTATCAAGCGTAGGATGCGCAAATTACTTTTTGTTGCTATAGCTCATAGTTCAATTTTTCTGAGATTTTTAAAATTCAAACTTAAGAATAGCATTTAGTCGAAATAATAATAAATGTAAGCGAAATTAATATAAAGATTTATTTTGTGATGACGTTTGATGATGACTGAAAACCCCAAATGAATATTTAACATACTTAGAATAAGCTGAAGCGTATAAAACGCAACTTTTGCGATGGCTAGTATTGTGACAATTTAGAACTGATGTTATTATAACTTGCTCAGATACATAGTGAATCTCTTTATCACTGAAATAACTACAAAATTTAATATAAGAAAACGTTTAGTCAATTCTTTTAATTAGTAATTATGTATTATTGTTTAAGGTACTATTTCTCCTATTGTTTTACCATCTGGAGAAGAACTTCAAGAAGACTTCATGGGCTATAGTGCCATTGCATCGGGTTACGGATTGACTTCTGATGGTAAGTGCATATATATCATTACAATTTCTTAGTGAAATTTAGTTTTACTACATTATTGATGATAAAGATGTGGCATAGTAAATCATACATTTTGTTAGTTATTTCATATTCGTGATAGAAGATAAGATAGTTGATAATAATCGTGCCTCTATTTAGACTCTCATCTGCAATTTTTGTTTGTTTCTACAAACCTAAAAACACTTTAGGTGATAGAATCGATTATCCAAAATGTTGTATTTACCCAAACAAAAGTCCTTAGCTATATCAACAATTTAATATATTTTTTTTAGGTAGCGCTATTCGCAGGAATCAAACGCTGAGCCATGTCACCGTCAGAGTGATCTCAAACAGCTTATGTGGAGTTTACTTCCCTACTATTGTTAAATCTAGTAACGTCTGTACCGTCGGGATAGGTCAAGCTGGTGGTACTTGTCGTGGCGATTCCGGTGGACCGTTGGTAGTGGCTAACAATGGCAGACTGATTTTGGTAATTAATTTCATGACTTTTTATAGCTTTTAACATTCTTTACTCATTTTATTATGTTTCCAACCTCTTATACCGTCATCAACCCATATACGTCCCACTGCTGGGCACGGGTCTCCTCCATTACTGAGAGGGTTTAGAACTTTAGGCCATAGTCCACTACGCTGGCCTAGTACGGGTTGGCGGAACACACCTAAGAAATTCCTAATGACTTTTAGGTGTGCAGCATCACAATGTTTTCCTTCACCGTTGAAGCAAGTGATAATTCAATGTGAATACACACATAACTTCGAAAAGTCGAAGGTATGTGCCTGGAGTTCGAACCCGCGACCGCCGAGATTCTCGACCGCGCGTTTAAACCTCGAGGCCATCACTGCTTACCTCTTATAACCATTGAATAAATTTCTAACAGCTTTAGTAATCGACGACCATTTAGGTTGCATGTAGGCAGTTTTCAAAGGTTCACTGACGCCAAAATGTATTTTTAATTTTTTTTGTAGATTGGAGTGACGTCATTTGGCTCTAGTTTGGGTTGTGAGGTAAACTTTCCAGCAGCCTATTCTCGCGTGACTTCGTTCATGGATTTCATTTACAGACATCTTTAAACCACTATGAAAAATTACCCGGACTATTGCAATTATAGTAAATAACTCAATTTTTATTCAAATTTACGTTTTTTTTATTTAAACTCATGGTGTATTTATCCTTAAATTAAATAATCTGGTTTCAGTTATCAAACTAGTAATAGTGACCATAAACGTATGTCGCATTTAGGGATAACTTGTGGAAGGTATAATTTACGAATTGATGCCAGCGTTCTAATCCTCTTCCCGCATGATATGGTAACTGCCCCTCCAACCGCTTTACTCCATTTACTAGGCGATGCGCAGTATCTACTGCAAGTAAGTGAGACTTTAGAAACTTGACTTGACCATGAAAGAAGGATTAGCGAGCACCCTTCATGTCTCCGTCAGTCAGACGATCAAAACCAAAAAATGCTATCAATACATGAATAATGTAAACATTACTATGACGACTGAAAAGATACTCGAATTGGAATTCATTGCAGTTACGATCATGTGCCAGTAAGTGAAGTTCTTCCTTTACTATAACCAAAATTCAACTTCAAAGTACAACGATCCATCGTAGTACTCAAGTAACCTAAATAATACGATACTCAGAAATCATATAAAACCAAATAAATTTCCCAGCAGCTGTGTTGTAACAAAAAATTGATAAAAACTGTTGCATGTCGTAAAAACAGGATTAATTATTGTGTTAAATATGTCGAGGTTAAGATTTTTAATCTTAAGGTGAAATGTTATTAGCTAATAATTTACAGTCCGAGTTTATCAACCAACAAATACATCGATTTGAAAATTTTAAAAGCGTTTAAGAGTCTTATAATAAGAAAATATATTCGCTTGATTGATCTTTAAGCTGATCTAATAGAAATTTCAATAGATAAAGGGTAAATTACATCAATTTTATACCTTTAAAAAGAGGAGTTAATCAGTTCTAAATCAGGATACATTTTTATTACATAGGTACTAACACAAAATAAAAAAAGAAATGTACATAAAGCTTGCCATACATACAAAATAGTTCCATTTTCAATAAGAAATGTTAAAGACAAGCAATAACAATAAGTGCCATTTAAAAATTTCCTTAAGCAATGTGAAACTCATGAAGATAGATAAGCCGAAAGAGACACTGCACCTTCTTCCTTGATAAATATATCACGTGTGTTGATTAGATATAAATTCAATTAAAATAAGTAAACGACAATAAAGACGCTAGCTATATCTGTAATGAATAATGACATGATTTAAATCAATACCATTGACCTGATCAGATTGCTCATCCGGATAGTCAACATCTTTAATTACATAACACAGTCTTTCTACAAAGACGGCGTTTGCTCACCCTTATGAGCCCATATGACAGTTCGACAAAGTAAAAACGGTTATCTACAAAACAGCTACTTTTCAGAAGAGCGCAAAATAGGAAAGAACTCTCCCATTTTGTTAATTTCAAACCAAATTTGTTCAAATTTTCATCAATGCATTATTGTTTAATGAGGAATTTATGCCTATATTTAGTTTTTTTCGAATTACTCTTAGTTTATGAGATATTTGCAGTTGTCTGCATTTAAATCGTACTTAAAATTACGACAAGTGAGTTCACTACCACTTGGTCGCTTTTACATGGGAATTAAAAAATTGGGATTTAACAAATTATATTTATTATATTTCAGGAAATACTTGTGTATACGTGTGTATGCAACATTTATTTTTATAAAATATTTGTTCTTGACAGTATTATATCCTAAATACGCCATTATTTAAAATATAATCTTGCACATGTCTTTTTCTACGTTGTAATGTTTGTGCAAGGTTTATGATTTAAAAAGAAGTCAAATGAATTATTTGTTGAAGAACTATTTATTTATTGAGGAAAAAAAATAACATGACATAACTTTTAAAATATAACATTGTGATTACTTGTTAGTTATTTTGATTCAATAAAAAAAACTTATAAAACAATTAATTCAAATCTAAGAAAGCTTAAATTGCTTTAACTGCTTAGAAATTATTGATATCAATTTCAATAATCGCTATTATAATCTTTCCAATGAGGTCACTTTAATCACAATCATGTTGGTACACCTATATTTTAACGAACAGCTGATATCCTCTATCCTAAGTTTAGAAATTAAAATAAAGTAGTTAATTATTAAATACTTTATTATAATTTCCAAACCAATAAACAAGCTTTTCATTTTCCCATATGAATATGGACCAATTTAGCTAACAACAACAATAAATACATAAGTAAAGACCCGTTAACATATCAAACAATACTAATCAGCCTAATTTAAACTGAGATATCTACATGTAGTCTCTCAAAGTAGAAAAAGTCAACTGACAGATGGTCGCTTATGCATCGTTTCAAAACAAAAATTAAACAACGATTACCAAATCATAACTAAAATCTTTAACACATAATAACGCCTTATAAGCTAAAAAAAAATAATTGTGCCAAAAAATTTCAGTTGTCTTTTTATACTTTGCTCCCGTCGGGTTGTAGATTCGACTGTAGATAGTTAAAAGATGGCAGGTTTTGGGTTTTGACTTCACTCTTATTGTTTTGCGACACTTACATCTTTCAAATTTTATTTGTTAATATTTAGGATTCTGTAACTCTCGTCTTGGTACCCATAGTTTCGTCATATCGACCGTCCATCTTTAGTTTAAACTTTTAAACGGTTAGTGCTAGAAATATCAAACCTTTCACGGATATGTTTGTGTATGTACTGTCTATGTATTCACAATGATGTGATCAAATTTTGTAGTAGGTAGGACAGAGGGTAGGGGAGAGGCTATGGATCTGGTAATTGCTTCTAAAGTGGCATATTAATTATTAGCTTTTTATGAGGCTCCAACCTTAATTTTGACAATAAGGTGATTCACTGAAGTACCCGCTAAAAACTGATATCGGGGAAAGCCACAAGACCAGTTCGGCTCTACTATCTAATGGATTTCCTTAAGCGCAAATATTATCTGGTTTTGTGTTGTTTGTTTGCCTGTGTTTCGTAGGATTTTTTTTATAAGTACTGACTTTCTCTATAATCTTCCATAATTCTACTACTAATTCAACCTGAATTAAGATCTACTCATATAAATGTATCGCCTTCTCAAAATAGCGATTGAGGTATTTTAGTTTTTGTGAATACGATCATCATGTATTTTCATTCCATCTTTCCCAACTTAAATTGAACGAGTAAACAATATTTTCTTTGTTTAATCTTCTTATGTCGACCCAGCTAGGTAAACTCTTTTTTCTCTCTTTAACCAATTGTTCTTTGGTATGACCTTTCGCTCAAAATTAAGACTGAACATGTGATGTTCTCAAAATAAAAATCTGAGAACTGTTTCAATTAATTGGCAGTGTCTTTCTGCTAAGGTTTATGCTTGTAAATGTTTGTTATAAGTGCGTATTTTCTACCTAAGTATGTTTTAGATATAAAATTTAAAAATGACTTTTCTTGAAATGAAACTATAGAATAGCTATATTTTAATGTTTAAATACATCCCTTCGATATCAGTTATTGCAATGTAATCCGTTTTCGTGGTTTCCCCGCGCGTCATGAATAATAATTATTAATTACTTATCTCTTGTCTACAACAGTATAAATATGAGACATTTAATTTTCCGCCCGAATTACAACTCCGTCAGAATGAGGTCTCTGGTAGCGATTCTGTGTCTGGCAAGCATTGCCTTCGCCGAAGTCAGTGTACCTGCTGGTAACTCTGCTTATGGATACTTTGAGAAATATGGTATCCCCGCTGCAGAGAGGATTCGTAAAGCCGAAGAGGCTATGGCGGCCAGAGAATCCAGGATTGTTGGTGGAGTGCCAGCAGCTCTTGGACAATACGAGTACCAGGTTTGATCTTTATTTCATACGTAGCTATTGTGATTTGTGACACTTTTAGTTACTGAAATTTTGTCGAAAAAATATAATGTACGAGCTGTGATCAATATCCAGAAATTTAGTAGTCCATAATGAAGTGAAAACAGTTATTTTATTTTTGTAGGCCATTTTTCACCTGTAACTGATTTATTTGAGCTTGAAAACGTGAATTTTAGGTGTAAAACATTTAATCTACGTCTAAATGATTTGAAATGTCCTAATATACCCCATTCTTCAAGGGTAAATTGGCTGCGTTACAAAAAAAAAGACATAAAATTAATAATTCGTGTTTCTTCGAACCTAAAACTGTCAAGCTGGTTCTATTTAAATGTATTTAAAATAACATATTTAATGTAAACTTTACTATTATTTTACCAATGGAGTGTTTATTTTCAGGCCGGTCTCCTCGTTAATATCATAGGTTTCGAGGGCTCTGGTGTCTGCGGCGCCTCCCTCGTCACAGCAAGCAGACTGGTCACCGCTGCTCACTGCTGGTTCGACGGAACCCACCAGGGATGGCGCGTAACCGTTGTGCTTGGCTCTGTTCGCCTATTCAGCGGTGGTACCAGAATTCAAACTAGCGTTGTCGCTATGCACCCTAACTACATTGCTCCTATTGCTAGAAATGACGTCGCAGTCATCTACCTACCAGCCCCTGTCCAATTCTCAGGTAAGATACGTTTGCATTATAAATTATTATGTTCTAAAGCGGTGGTCGGCAACCCACGCATGTCTTACTTGCGGCCCCTGGATCTTTTGAAAATAACTACCTGGTGTATGCTTCTTGTTTGGCAGATGAGCATTTGAGTGCCATTCTAGGAATGGGCAATACTAATTTGACTAAAGAACTACTAAGACAAGCACTAATTAGACACCACCTTCTGACGTGTTAGTATGAACATATGTTTTTTTTTTCAGACACCATCGGACCTGTTGCTCTGCCCTCCGGAGCTGATCTCACGGACGATTTTGTTGGAGCTACTGCCGTTGCTTCTGGATTTGGAATGCTTGGTGACGGTTAGTACTTACATTACCTTTTGCTGTCTCCATTCTTATAAAAAGAAAAAAATGACAAATATTTTCAAAAATAATCGACGGTTAAACGTCTCACGATATTAACAAATAGAAGAAACATATACATTGTGATTCATATTTTCCTTGTATGATCGACATGTTTTTATAAAACTCAAGAAAATGACAGATTGTGAATAAGGCTTTTGAAAATAATATTGATAATTGATGAATTGATTGTATGATATAAGTAAAGGTAACGATGGTGAATTAAGCTAAATCATCGCTATGCCAACAGTTTGATATAGAATTTACAAACACATCGAAACTACTATGTGGTCAATTTTACATATTTATATAAACGGAAAACAAAGAACTGTGCTGATGAGTGGATACAAGTGTATTATAATATACATTTTTTGTCACGAAGCTAGCATTGTTCAGAAATCCAAGCTCCATCCTTAAAAGAATAGGTCTTCGATTCGATGCCGATCGTTTGATATAGAATTATATTCATATCGAAACAACTAGATAGTCAATTCTAGTTAAATAAATGGAAAACCAAGAACTGTGTCGATGAGTGGATCGATGCGTTTCTTAGAAGTGTACTATCATATTCATTTTCTGTCACGAAGGCAGAATTGTTCAGAAATCCAAGCTCAATCCTAAAAATAATAAGTCTTACTCAACTCCTTACTAAATATGAGTTTGTATTTTTAGATTTCGAGATCACGATTGACCAGACCTTGATGCACGTTAGCCTGAACGTGATTTCCAACAGCGTGTGCTCGCCCGCTTTCCCCTTGATTCTTCAGCCTACCAACATTTGCACCAGCAGCATTGGCGGCGTTGGTACTTGCCACGGTGACTCCGGCGGCCCTCTTGTTATCACCAGAAATAACACTCGCACCTTGGTAAGTTTTTCTGTTTAATACCATTTGTATGCGCATTGACACATCTAATTGAATTATTTGGATTCCATGCAGTATATGGCAATAACTTGGGTATTCTTGCTTCGAAAGATAAAATGCTATGCAATTTTTTTTCTGATTGTAAAATATTTGGATCCTGGATATTGGACAGTTTTATATCTATTACTTAGTTGTTACTTATTAATATTTTTCAACTGACAAATGAAAATGTTGATATTATTGTGGGATGAAGGAAGGCTGTGAATGATGATGAATGATGATTGTGATTTCAAATAATCTCATCTCATGGAAGGGGCCATCAATACTTGAACCAATTATTGTTATTGATCCGATCTAACACCTGGAATGCAAACAACACTGTGTTATTGTCCAATTGACATAAATATACTTTTATTTGTGATCCTCATTTCCAGTGCTTCAAGGGTATTTTAATCCGTTACAATAATTTATAATATGGAGCAATGCTTCATATTCAATAATTATGATGCTCATGTATTATATTATATTATTATTTTCAGATCGGTGTGACTTCCTTCGGTTCCGTCTTTGGATGCGATTCCTTCTTGCCATCAGCCTACGCTCGCGTTACTTCCTTCATGCCTTTCATTACCCAGCACCTTTAATTTATTAAAAAAAAGTAAAGATAATTATATAATTTAACATAAATCTTATTACTTTTATTTAACCTTCTACGGCATCGACAGTATATGCAGGTGCTGAATCGTACCTTACGACGTAATATTGCTATTGCACAGTCAATACCTAAAATGTATTATTTCATAAAAACACTATTTTGTACATTTGGTTTCTTAATGTTTGATGCAAATTGATACTTGTGACACTAAAAGGCTTTAAAAGCAAGCACAATTGTATTGTCGTGGTGACAATCCATGTACAAAAATCAAAGCTATCTAAACAACTATAACTATTATATTGTAAATACATCTGTTACAACAGTAAGAGTTACCCCTTATATGTGTTAATATTTTAGGATTCCGTACCAAAGATGGAAAAAAGGTATATTTTTAGCATCCCTTGTTTTAGAGAGATATTGCGCCTAATATGGTAAGCAGAGGACTATTTCTGAACCCATGTTACTTCAGTTGTGTTTTAAATCCCACTTTGTGTTGTAAATCCAACAACAATCCATTTGTGAGGCGACATCATCAGTATTAGAGATGCGCCGAGTTACACTTTTGCCGAGTAACGAGTACCGAGTTTTACTCGGTTCAATTTTTTTTCAACCGAGTACTCGGCCGAGTAACTCGGTTCAATTAAATTTCCAATTCGCGCGTGGTACATTAGAATTTAAATAGTCTGTTTTCGGAGGCCGGTAACGTCTACGTAGAATAGAGGAATAGGCTGTTACCAGAACGTGCAGCGAGGCTTGTGTTCCTGCATCATTACTTCATCATCAACCCATATACGCCCACTGCTGAGCACGGGTCTCTTCTCCCAGTGAGAGGGTTTAGGCCATAGTCCACCACGCTGGCCTAGTGCGAGTTGACGGACTACACACCTAAGAAATTCCTAAGAACTCTAAGGTGTGCAGGTTTCATCACGATGTTTTCCTTCACCGTTAAAGCAAGTGATAATTCAATGTGTATACACACATAACTTCGAAAAGTCAGAGGTGTGTGCCTGGGGATCGAACCCGCGACCGTCGAGATTTTCGACCGCGCGCCCAAACCTCGAGGCCATCACTGCATCATAACTTAGCTTTATCCAATTTTAAATATTAATTATTTTTATTATGTACTATAATTTTGATTTTATTAATTGAGATTTTCAAAGATTTCCTAAATTACTAAATAATTTTTGATTAACACAGTTGTTTACGAAATGAAATCAAATAATATTTATTGAATCTATAAAATGTTTAATACATCGCTTAAATTCAGTCATTTCAAATTTTACCACCCTGTTCACGACCTTGTCAAGGTCGCGGGACGTCGCTGGCTGCAGGAGGCTTCCGACCAAACCCGGTGGAGGTCATTGGGGGAGGCCTATGTCCAGCAGTCGACTTCCATTGGCTAATGATGATGATGATGACTGTTGTTTCAATTATATCTACCGAAATTTGCATTTCTTAAACAGAGTATACTCGGCATTCAAACCGAGTTATTCGGCCGAGTACGAGTATCAAAAAACCCGCCGAGTACGCCGAGTACCGAGTATCAACCGAGTACTCGGCCCATCTCTAATCAGTATTATCTATTCTAATCTTATTTTTTTTTCTCTACTTAGACATCGCAATTGACAAATAATAATTAATATTTTATTCTATCTTTTCCATATTTTTAAGCTTTACTGTCAAGAGTTTGGGTACATACTATTATATTTAAATACATTATCTGTACTATCTACATAATTTATTACTTAATTCAATATTTGTAAATTATATTAACTTTCGCTATAATTCTCTGTAGTGACTAATTCAACATGAATTAAGATCTACTCAAATAACTTTATCGCATTCTGGAAATAGTTATTGAGTTATTTTAGATTTGATGAATACGATCATCATGTATTTTCATTTCTTCTTTTCCAACTTAAATTAGACGCGTTATGTTTTTTTTGTATAATCTGCTCATTCCGATCCGTCTTTGTAATTATTTTTTCTCTGTTTAACCAATTGCTCCTTGGTATCACCTCCCGCTCAAAATAAAAAATGTCGCCCAAATGTAATGCGTTCAGTGTGAAAGTCTGAGAACTGTCTCAATTAATTTGCAGTGTCAATTGCTCTGGCTTATGCTTGTAAGTGTATGTATAAATGTGGCATCCTCTACCTATTTACTGTATACAATTAAAAAAATATATATATTACTATTATTTTAATAGCCTCGAGGTTTAGGCGCGCGGTCGAGAATCTCGGCGGTCGCGGGTTCGAACTCCAGGCACACACCTCTGACTTCTCGAAGTTGTGTGTGCATTCAGATTGAATTCTTAATTGCTTTAACGGTAAAGGAAAACATCTTGATGAAACCTGCACACTTAAAAAAATTCTTAGGAACTTCATAGGTGTGTAGTCCGCCAACCCGCACTAGGCGAGCGTGGTGGACTATGGCCTAAACCCTCTCAGTGGTAGAGGAGACCCTTGCCCAGCAGTGGGACGTGTATGGATTGATGATTCTTTTAATAAAGCTATAGAAACGAGCTATATTTTAATTTTCAAATACGTGTCATCGATATCAGTTATTGCAATGTAATCCGTATTCGTGTTTTCCTCGCGCGTCATGATTAATTATTCATTACTTATCTATTGTCTACAACAGTATAAATATGAGACAATTAATTATCCGCCCGAATTACAAGTCCGTCAGAATGAGGTCTCTGGTAGCGGTTCTGTGTCTGGCAAGCATTGCCTTCGCCGAAGTCAGTGTACCTGCTGATAACTCTGCTTATGGATACTTTGAGAAATATGGTATCCCCGCTGCAGAGAGGATTCGTAAAGCCGAAGAGGCTGTGGCGGCCAGAGAATCGAGGATTGTTGGTGGAGTGCCAGCAGCTCTTGGACAATACGAATACCAGGTTTGATCTTTATTTCATACGTAGCTTCTTTGACCTGTGATACTTTTAGTTGTATGTACGAGCTGTGACCAATAGCCAGAAATTTTGTAGTCAAAATGACATGTAGAACAAACCTGAAGTGATATAATCACCGTCGTTGCCGATCGCCGTTGAACAGCAAAGATTTTTTGGACTAGTTCCTTATTTTTGTGGTACATGTTGAAATACGTATTAATGTAAGGTCGGTTTGAAAACAATCAAAAGCAGTTTAAACATCAAATTTAAGCGAAAAACACCGTTCCAAATCGAAATAAACCGTAATGTTCTATTAAAACGTTTAGTGTTGATAACCATGCTTTAAACTTAGTTTAAACTACATTTTAACACATCGACGTAAGAAAGCATATTTGCTGTAAGTAGACTTATTGCAATTGTTCACCAGAGCCAAAACACTAATAATTTCGGAAAAAAATTCGTAGTGTCTGACCTATCCATGATATTGCTACTATTTTTGGAACATAGGTTTATTTAACTGCCAGTCAGCATTTGCAATATATTTTTTTTATCTTAAGTTACTATGAGTATGTGTTTGGTTAGTTACAGCAAACAGTTTTTTTAAATCACGTACCTTTAAAACGCTGTAACTAAAGAAAAAAAATGTACGCGTGGATGGAAATGTTATCAATTTATAGGCGGTAAATGCAGTATGCAGTAAATTTATTTATTTGGGTACTGTAATTCAAGATGTATCTTACAAATTCATAATTATTATTAGATCTAATAATGCAGTGGGTCAGTTGGTTGAAATAAAATGTCGTAAATGTTAAAAAAATATGATCTTAAAAATTCATCATCATCATCATCAACTTTTTTTAAATAATTTTTCATGTTATAATAAAATTATTTTTATTGCTGAACTCTGTTTAGCGGCAGAGCGCGCATGCCGTAACAGCCGCACGGAGCCCTATTTTCAACGTCAAATTAAAATTATAAATAATGGTCATAGAATTCCGGGAATTAAGATTTTTTTATTGGAAATTTCCTCCTCTTTTACGAGCTTTTTTCAAAATTGCTTAAACATTAATATTTTTTGAGTTATTAACAAAAAACGAAATATCAGTTTTTATCTTATTTTGTTAATAACAATAGCAATTTTTAATCTGCACCAAAATCCTTCAAAAACATTTTTCTAGAGGTGATTCCAAATCAAATGAGCTATCGCTCATATTTTCTAGGACCTTTATCTCTATTTTACACGTTTTTGAACTTGTTGACTAGACTAATACATGACATTTGGTTTACACCTTTTAAATGTAACCACTGGCATCTTTGAAATATTAATTCTTTATTTTTTCTTAAAAGTATTATTTGTTGAGACAATAACTGAATGTACAAGGAATGAAGGGTGCGGGCGGAGCCGGTAGCGATGCGGTAACATCGACACAAATTCATAGTACTATAATTTTTTCAATGGCGTAACGGTTAAATTAAATGATAAATGATTTAGCAAAATGCATTGTCTCAAATTTCTAAAAAATCACAGGTTTTTATAGAGCTTTGTGTGATGTGAGCTTTTAAAGCAAATACGTAATTATTTGCTGTAAATAACAAAAACTAAAACTGTAGGCTCCGTAAGTAGGTCTCCTTAAACTTGCTGTAAGGAAACGAATGTAAAAATCACACGCCGATAAAATGCTGTAAGTAGCGTTAAGGTTTTAAAATGGGAAGAAGTAAGTAACTGAAACGCAAAAATGCAGTCTTTTTTTGCTGTAAGCATGGGCTCTCAGTACAAAATGTCTAAAATGACTAGATTTTTGTCTAGATACAGCATTTAATCTTGCTAAAAAAATATAAGTACGGGCGTTTTCAATGGCGTATGTAATTTTTTTTTCATCGTAGAGACACAGGACCCAGGTCATTCGATGCGGCTTTTTTTTCTGATTCTAATAGTAGTAAAAAGTTACTTTAGGTATTTTGCCTATTTACAGCAAATATGCTTTCCTACGTCGACATTTAGTGTAAATTTTGCTATTATTTTACCAATGGAATGTTTATTTTCAGGCCGGTCTTCTCGTTAATATCATAGGTTTCGAGGGCTCTGGTGTCTGCGGCGCCTCCCTCGTCACAGCAAGCAGACTGGTCACCGCTGCTCACTGCTGGTTCGACGGAACCCACCAGGGATGGCGCGTAACCGTTGTGCTTGGCTCTGTTCGCCTATTCAGCGGTGGTACCAGAATTCAAACTAGCGTTGTCGCTATGCACCCTAACTACATTGCTCTTATTGCTAGAAATGACGTCGCTGTCATCTACCTACCCGCCCCTGTCCAATTCTCAGGTAAGATACGTTCTCATTATAAATTATTATGTTTTAGAGCGGTGGTCGGCAACCCACGAAAGTCTTGCTTGCGGTTCGTGGTTATTTTGAAAATAACTACCTAGTGTATGCTTCTTGTTTGGCAGTGGAGCATTTGAGTGCCATTCTAGGAATAAACAATACTAATTGGATTAAAGAACTGCTAAGACAAGCACTACTTAGACACCACGTTTTGACGTGTTAGTATGAACATTTGTTTTTTTTTTTCAGACACCATCGGACCTGTTGGTCTGCCCTCTGGAGCTGATCTCACGGAAGATTTTGTTGGAGCCACTGCCATTGCTTCTGGATTTGGAATGCTTGGTGACGGTTAGTACACAAACTTTTGTTGTTCTCATTCTCATAAAGGGAAAAGAAATGTGAAATATTTTTAATGAAATCGATGGTTATACGTCTGCTCACGATACTAAACAAATAAAAAAAAAACATATTAATTGTGATTCATATTATACTTGTATGATCGACATGTCTTTAAAAATCTTATGAAAATGACAATTTGTGAATAAGGGTTTTAAAAATAATGTTGATAATTGATGAATGAATGATATAAATAAAAGTAACGATTGTGAATTAGGATAAGACATCGCCATGCCGACCGTTTGATATAGAATTTATATTCATATCGAAAAACTAGATAGTCAATTCTAGTTAAATAAATGGAAACCAAGAACTGTGCCGATGAGTGGATCGATGCGTTTCTTAGAAGTGTACTATCATATTCATTTTCTCTCACGAAGGCAGAATTGTTCAGAAATCCAAGCTCAATCCTAAAAATAATAAGTCCCACTCACGTCCTTACTAAATATGACTTTATATTTCTAGGAATCGACATCACGATTGACCAGTCCTTGATGCATGTTAGCCTGAACGTGATTTCCAACAGCGTGTGCTCCCCCGCTTTCCCCTTGATTCTTCAGCCTACCAACATTTGCACCAGCAGCATTGGCGGCGTTGGCACTTGCCACGGTGACTCCGGCGGCCCTCTTGTTATCACCAGAAATAACACTCGCACCTTGGTAAGTTTTTCTGTTTAATACCATTTGTAGGCACATTGACACATCTAATTGAATTATTAGGATTCCATGCAGGAATATTTTTATTATTTCTATACGGGCATGATAACTTGGTATTCTTGCTTCGAAACATAAAATGCTATGCAAGATTTTTATTTTTCTGATTATAGAATATTGGACAGTTCTATATCTGTTAGTTAATATTTTTCAACTGACCAAAGTAAATGTTGATATTGTCGTGATTTCAAATAATCTCGTCTCATGGGAGAGGCCATCAATACTTGAACCAATTGTTGTTATTGATCCGATCTAACACCTGGAATGCAAACAAAACTGTGTTATTGTCCAATTGACATAAATATACTTTTATTTGTGATCCTCTTTTCCAGTGCTTCAAGGGTATTTTAATCCATTACAATAATTTATAATATGGAGCAATGCTTCATCACCCACCATTATGTTGCTCATATATTTTATTATTATTTTCAGATCGGTGTGACTTCCTTCGGTTCCGTCTTTGGATGCGATTCCTTCTTGCCATCAGCCTACGCTCGCGTTACTTCCTTCATGCCTTTCATTACCCAGCACCTTTAATTTATTAAAACAGTTAAAATAATTATATAATTTAAGACAAATCTTATTACTTTTATTTAACCTTCTGCGGCATGGAAAGTTTATGCAGGTGCTGAATCATACCTTACGACGTAATATTAGTATTGCATAGTCAAAACCTAAAATGAATTATTTCTTAAAGAAATATATTTTGTACATTTGGTTTCTTAATGTTTGATGAAAATTGATACTTGTGACACTAAAAGGCTTTAAAAGCAAGCACAACTGTATTGCCACTACCACAATCCATGTACAACACCAAATGATAGATGTTGCGCCTAATATGGTACGCAGAGGACTATAATTTCTAACCGCATGTTACTTCAGTTGTATTTTAAATCCAACTTTGTGTTGTAAATCAACCAACAATCCAATTGGGCGGCGACATCATCAGTATTCAATCTAATATTTTTTTCTCTACTTAGAAATCGCTATTGACAAATAATAAATAATATTTTATCCTATCTTTTCCATATCATTAAGCTTTTCTGACAAGAGTTTAGGTATATACCATTATCTGTACTATCTTCATAATTTATTACTTAATTCAGACCACGATGTTTCGCCGGTTTTTTTTATAAGTGTCAATATTTGTAAATATTGACTTTGTCTATAATCCTCTATAGTGACTAATTCAACCTGAATTAAGATCTACTCTTATACTTTTTCGCCTTCTTGAAATAGTGATGAGTTATTTTAGATTTGATGAATACGATCATCATATATCTCTTTCAGTCTTGGTGGTTAGTTTTCAAACCACCTGTTTGAAGTTGATAAAAATTTATTTCCACAACATTTATCGGAGATGTGCTGAACTTTTATAGTTTATTATATAGTTGTTTATCATTTGATACCATTATTTGACGCAAAACCGCGGTGGTTATTTTTATTCGAATTTTTAAGAAAGGAGTGCAGTGCCGTTTTTAGAATGGGACATTTTAAAATTCCACAATTAATTTAAGAATATTTACTATATTATTATTTCAGTATTTATCGGTTAGTTAATATTTAATGAGTACATTTATGATATAAAATAAAGTTTGCCATTTATATTTTTTTATAAAAAACGTAAATAGTAAGGTGGTTAGTTTACTGACCACCGTGACTATAGTAGGTTTTGTTTTATTAATTTTGTGTAACTATTTTAATAAAACACACCAGAATGGGATCAATTAGACACGAAAGACTTTCGTAGAAGTGTTTTTCAAAGAATCTTAGCACCAGTTCAAGCAAAGAAACGCAACTTAAGTTCTTGACGTTCTCTCAATGGCTCTGATTCGTCTTCTCCTTTGCTAACATTCCTAGGTCAACAGTTTCGATAATGTTGCGGATGGAAAACAATACACATCAGCCAAAGCGATCTACTTCACGAAAATGTGCTAAATGCAGCACAAAAAGGGGCAAGAACGTACTGACTGGCAATGCAGGACTTGTTGAGTCCCCCTTTGTATCCGGAAAGATTTTTATAAGAAATAAGTTACATTTCAATCTAAATATCATACATAATACATAACATACAAATATACATATTTGCACCATAAATATAAAAATAACTTATTTCTAACGTAAGTTCTGATAGTCTTTTGTTTTCATTATTTTTCTGCCGTCCGTCACGGTGGTTAGCAAACTAACCACCTTATTCCACGAAAGCCTTATGTGATATTTTGGCAAAATATTTTTTTTCTTTATAAATAAACCCCAATTACACTAAATACGTCTTTGTTTGATTTATAAAATCAATAAATAAAAAGTGTGACTGAAAGAGATATTTTCATTCCATCTTTTCCAACTTAAATTAGACGCGTTATTTTTTTTTGTATAATCTGCTCATTCCGGTCTGTCTTTGTAATTATTTTTTCTCTGTTTAACCAATTACTCCTTGGTATCACCTCCCGCTCAAAATAAAAAATGTCGCCTAAATGTAATGCGTTCAGTGTGAAAGTCTGAGAACTGTCTCAATTAATTTGCAGTGTCAATTGCTGTGGCTTATACTCATAAGTGTACGTATAAATGTGCATCTTCTACCGACGTACTGTATATATATAAAAAATGATATTACTATTCTTTTAATAGCCTCGAGGTTTAGGCGCGCGGTCGAGAATCTCGGCGGTCACGGCTTCGAACCCCAGGCACACACCTCTGACTTTTCGAAATTATGTGTGCATTCAGATTGAATTATTACTTGCTTTAACGGTGAAGGAAAACATCGTGATGAAACCTGCACACTTAAAAAAGTTCATAAGTACTTCATAGGTGTGTAGTCCGCCAACCCGCACTAGGCCAGCGTGGTGGGCTATGGTCTAAACCCTCTCAATCGTAGAAGAGACCCGTGCCCAGCTGTGGGACGTATATGGGCTAATGATTCTTTTCATAAAGCTATAGAAACGAGCTGTATTTTAATGTTCAAATTCCTGTCATTGATATCAGTAATTGCTATGTAATCCGTTTTTGTGTTGTCCCCGCGCGTCATAATTAATTATTATTAATTACTTATCTATTGTCTACAACAGTATAAATATGAGACAATTAATTATCCGCCCGAATTACAAGTCCGTCAGAATGAGGTCTCTGGTAGCGGTTCTGTGTCTGGCAAGCATTGCCTTCGCCGAAGTCAGTGTACCTGCTGGTAACTCTGCTTATGGATACTTTGAGAAATATGGTATCCCCGCTGCAGAGAGGATTCGCAAAGCCGAAGAGGCTATGGCGGCCAGAGAATCGAGGATTGTTGGTGGAGTACCAGCAGCTCTTGGACAATATGAATACCAGGTTTGATCTTTATTTCATACGTAGCTTCTTTGAGTTTACTTTCATACTTTAAGTTAATGATATTTTATCGAAAAAATATGATGTACGAGCTGTGATCAATAGCCAGAATTTTTGTAGTCAAAATGACATGTGGAACAAACCTGAAGCGATATCATCACCATTGTCCTTGAACAGCAAAGATTTTTGGACAGGTTCCTTATTTTTGTGGTAAATGTTAAAATACGTATAAATGTAAGGTCTGTTTGAAAACAATCAAAAGCAGTTTAAAAATCAAATTTAAGCGAAAAACACCGTTCCAAATCGAAATAAACCGTAATGTTCTATTAAAACGTTTAGTGTTGATAACCATGCCTTTCTTAGTTTACTACATTTTTTTAAGTTGTCCATAATGAAGTGAAAACAGTTATTTTATTTTTTTAGGCGATTTTCCACCTGTAATCGATTTATTTGAGCTTGAAAACGAGAACTTTAGCTCTAAAACGTTTAATCTACGTCTAAATCATTTGAAAGATCTTAATATACTCCATTCTTTAAGGGTGAATTGGCTGCATTCCAAAGAAAAAACATGAAATCAGTAATTCGTGTTTTCTTGGCACCTAAAACTGTCACGCTGGTTCTATTTAAATGTATTTAAAATAACATATTTAATGTAAACTTTACTATTATTTTACCAATGGAATGTTTATTTTCAGGCCGGTCTCCTCGTTGATATCATAGGTTTCGAGGGCTCTGGTGTCTGCGGCGCCTCCCTCGTCACAG
Source organism: Cephonodes hylas (assembly GCA_030295005.1). Classification (NCBI taxonomy): domain Eukaryota; kingdom Metazoa; phylum Arthropoda; class Insecta; order Lepidoptera; family Sphingidae; genus Cephonodes; species Cephonodes hylas. The sequence continues at coordinate 5,915,511 of AP025374.1, read as the reverse complement.
CAAGCAGACTGGTCACCGCTGCTCACTGCTGGTTCGACGGAACCCACCAGGGATGGCGCGTAAACGTTGTACTTGGCTCTGTTCGCCTATTCAGCGGTGGTACCAGAATTCAAACTAGCGTTGTCGCTATGCACCCTAACTACATTGCTCCTATTGCTAGAAATGACGTCGCAGTAATCTACCTACCCGCCCCTGTCCAATTCTCAGGTAAGATACGTTCTCATTATAAATTATTATGTTTTAGAGCGGTGGTCGGCAACCCACGGATGTCTTACTTGAAGCCCTACTACTACCTAGTGTATGCTTCTTGTTTGGCAGAGGAGCATTTGATTGTCATTCTAGGAATGGACAATACTAATTGGATTAAAGAACCACTAAGACAAACACTAATTAGACACCACGTTTTGACGTGTTAATAAATATATATGTTTTTTTTTTCAGACACCATCGGACCTGTTGGTCTGCCCTCTGGAGCTGATCTCACGGACGATTTTGTTGGAGCTTCTGCCATTGCTTCTGGATTTGGAATGCTTGGTGACGGTTAGTACATTACCTTTTCCTGTCCTCATTTTTATAAAAGGAAAAAAAATGACAAATATTTTTAATAAATTCAATGGTTGTACGTCTATTTATGATACTATATAAATATAAATGGCATATCAATTGTTAATCGTAGTTTACTTGTATGATATTGACATGTCTTCGTGAAACTTAAAACTGTGATCATAAGTGGATCGATGCGTTTCTTACTAAGTGTACTTTAACATTCATTTTTTGTCACGAAGGCAGAATTGTTTAGAAATCCAAGCTCCATCCATAAAATAATAAGTCCCACTCACGTCCTTGCTAAATATGACTTTATATTTCTAGGAATCGACATCACGATTGACCAGACCTTGATGCACATCACCCTGAACGTGATTTCCAACAGCGTGTGCTTCCCCGCTTTCCCCTTGATTCTTCAGCCTACCAACATTTGCACCAGCAGCATTGGCGGCGTTGGTACTTGCCACGGTGATTCCGGCGGCCCTCTTGTTATCACTAGAAATAACACTCGCACTTTGGTAAGTTTTCATCAATTATGGACCTATACTTCATACCAACTGTATGCTGACACAACGTTTTGAATTAATTAAAATTCCATGCAATAAATATTTTTATTATTTCCATACGGGCACATATCAATATCTTAGGTATTCTTGCTTTGAAAGATAAAATGTAATGCAAGATTTTTATTTTTCTGATTACAACATAGATGGGTCTTGGATATTTGATCTGTTAGATAATATTTTTCGTCTGACGAAAGTAGATGTTGATATTGTTATAGATTTAAAATAATCTTATCAGATGGGGGCCCATCAACACATGAACCATTTGTTGTTATTGATTCGATCTAAACACCTACAATGTATTTTTATCGATTTTACTTTGTCATTTGCAGTGCCTTAAAAGTCCATTAAACCGTTCCAAAAAATAATTTATTATATGGAGCAATGCTTCATCAATTTTTATGGTGCTCACATTCAATTATTAATTTCAGATCGGTGTGACTTCCTTCGGTTCCGCCTTTGGATGCGATAACTTCTTGCCATCAGCCTACGCTCGCGTCACTTCCTTTATGCCTTTCATTACCCAGCATCTTTAATTTATAAAAAAAAGTAAATCGCAATTAAATAATTTAACACAAATCTTATGACTTTTATTAACCATTTGTGACATCGACACTATATTCAGGTGCGGAAACATTCCTTACGACAGAGTAACAGTATTACTAAGCGGTTAAAAAAATCCTTGCAAAATCCGTCTATTACGTATGGTTTCTTAAGTTTAATGCAAGTTGATGACTAAAAGGCTTTGAAAGCAAACCATCTGTATTGTCACCACCACAATCCATGTAAAACCCTCGCAAAAATCGAGGCTATCAAAACAACTATCTATATTATTTTTAAATTGCAATTGTCACAGCAACAAGATTTAGAACCTGATGTGTTAACGTTTTTAAGGTTTCGTACTACGGATGGATAAAAAGAAATCTTTTAAGAATCTCTTGTTTTGAACAGAGGTTTCGCCTAAAATGGCACGCGGAGGACTATTTCTGATCCCACGTTACTTCAGTTGTATTTTAAATCTGACGTGTTTTGAATCTGTTTTAAAGGAAGCCTGATATCAACAGTGGATCGTAAATATGTAGGCCACTGTAATACAAAAAAAAATGAAATTTAAAATGATGTACGTCAATGCACGCCCTCCCGCAAATACACAAAGGGGTGACCTCTCTATACATATGTAGCAGCGCACCCAAAAGTACTTATTAGGTATGTATGTTTATTATTCTCACGGAAGCTTATACAACTGAAGGGGTATGCAGACGTGAATATAATCCGTGACACGCAGATCGCATGATATGCTCTTGTGCGACGATATCGTCAGTATTCAATCTTATATTATTTTCTCTACTCAGACATCGCAATGGACAAATAAAAAATAATATGTTATCCTATCTTTTCTATACCTTTATTATATATTATTATATATCACCATTATCTGTGCTATCTTCATAATTTATTACTTCATTCAGACCACAGCTTCGGTTGCGGAAATTTTGACAACGAATGTTATTGAAACATTCTTGGAGAACATAAAGTTATAGTAAGTTAATGAGTTATAGTCTAATTAAATTTTAACCTATTAGTGTATCCAGGAATCTACCTATTTCTCGAATTAAATTATGTCAAATTTGGTTCAGCGAATATCAATAAAAAAACGTGATAGCTGTTTCAAGTTTTTGAAAGGAGATTATTTTTTCTTAAATAAATTAAAATCTCCGTGTATTACTTAATAATGTCTCTTTCATCAATATGCCATTATTTTTGTAAAATTTAGATTCAGATAATATCAGTAACCGAACCAGTTTTGAAATAACTTTAAATCAAACGTGGATGGCAGCAATATATTTAACTTCTTCTATCAGCAGAGGATAATGGTCTAAGCATGATGATATAAAGCATGACTTACATATTCTGGTAAGAAACAATTCAATTTTCTACCAGATACGCCATATTTGCGTAATGTAAATCTTTGACCTGTTTATGGTTCCTTAGCAAGATTTTCTGCTCTCCATCTCTAAACCATGGTGGATTTTTTTTATTTTCTCATTGGAAAAAAAGGCTATCCAATACCGCAGATATCCGACTCTATTAAGTCTCCTACTACATTTATAAATCGACAGCATACCGACTCAAACATCTTAATGACTGTCATAACCTAATTATGTTTCTATTTCTACACCATAGAGAATGTCGTTTTTATCACTAAAAAAGATAAAAACCTTTATGCAATGAAAATAATCAAATCCAATTGCTGAAAAACAGTGTTCAATAAAATAATTATTTTGTTGTTGATTATTTTTATCGCACTCCGAATAAAGCAATTTAATGATAACAAAACTCTTGACTGAAATATTACTATCGGAACCACCTGTTTTCTTAAGGCTATAAAAGAACATGTGGTATTTATGATGCAATGATATTTCCACACCTGTCTCATTCCTTTAAAGGGACGTTAACCTTTTGCAATCGACGATTATTATGAAGGTAAACCGTACATCTTGTGATTGGGAGTGCAAAACAGTGCTTGCAGCTACTTCATACAACTGTCGATCACATTTTTTTAAATAGGGCGCCCATCTTCTTAGCTCACAGTTTATTGAATGAGCACAAAAAAAATCAAAACAGCTTATCTCACTACTAAGTTATAAACATAAAATTTAATTACAATAGGATGCTGATGCTAAATAAATGATTTAAAGATTGACAAGGGGACACGAATGTTTCCTATTAAAAAAAGCTATAATTTTAGGGTACCTGCATATTCCTGACATCAAATCATGACATTTAAAGAATCATAATAAAAAATAATATTACCAAAAGTAGATGACACAATTTGAGCTATTAAAGTCATGTGTAATGATTAAATAACAGTATAAAATAATTCTGTCGTTTTTTATATTTAGACGGTAACAATATTCTTTACTAGTAAATGAGGGGTAAAACTTTTCGTTTGCTGTTTATCAAAAGTTTATTCCAATAATTACTTTCTGATGACAGTAATTGGTTTAAAAATCTTAACGGAAAGTTGCATTCATGTTTAATTATTTCCATATACTATAAACACATAAGAGTTTTAAAACCTTTAGTATTTACAGTCGAACGTTTTTTCATTTCACTAAATGTTTATACAATTAGTATTTATAGCTAGACTATGGAAATCAACTAATTTTCATATTATTTGACAGCCCCGTAGCGCAGTTGGCTAGACACCAGCTTGCGAAACGCGTGGCCGCGGGTTCGATCCCCGCACCGAGACAAATGTTTGTGTCATCCACAAATATTTGTTTCGGGTCTGGGTGTTTGTGAGACCGAAAAGTCGCTCGTAGTGTCTGATACCCAGGACACAAGACTCGTATCTTAGTGTGGGGTCAAGACTATGTGTGTGACTGTTGGGTGTATTTTATTTATTTATTATTGTGATTGCTTCAAATCGAAATCATAGTAACCAAATAGTGCAAACGAGTACATCGCCTGATGGTAATTAACAAAATGAAGTCACATTTTACTCTGCCCTATCTACATTATGTATGTTTGTTGTGCGTTCGCGCTAAGATTATTCCAATCCGATCTCACACATCCGTGATAAATTCATATTGAAATGAGCCCTAAGCCGTTATCTTAAATTAAGCATACGTCACAAATGAGACATTATCTCCACTATATAAATTAAAGATCCCGTTGATCCAAAGTAATTTCTACTCTTAGGGGATTAGCATAATGAAGTCCATCATAGCAATTCTGCTCGTCGTGGGTTGTGCCTACGCAGATTATGTCGCATCCGATAATACTGCGTATAATTACCTGGAGAGATTCGGTATTCCAGAAGCCGAGAGGATTCGCAAAGCTGAGGAGGCAAGGCTAGACTCGAGGATTGTGGGAGGTGTGCCTGCTTCCCTCGGACAATATGAATACCAGGTTTGTTTCAAGCGTTTTTTAAGCATTAAATAAAATAAATTTACAGTTTGGGCTATTTAGCTTATTGCCAACTGTTAGAACATTGATACCATCATTTTTTTTAAATTATGTCCTGTTATGTAAATACCATGTTTGTCTAAAAGCTTACTCTTGAAACGATAAACGCGTCGCATTATAATAAAATAAATATTTTTTTCTAAAAAAAAAATCTGTGAATATGAATTTGAAATTGCGTCAAAAAATTGCAATAAGATCATCCTCTGACACAAGAGATATGCAATTTGCCTTTGAAGGCATGTTTGTGTAGACCAAACTGTATTGTTCTCAAGGGCTCTTTAATTTCGCAATTACACATTTATAATTACTATCTTGTTCTTAAACTTTTTTTCCTTTATAATTTATTATTATTGTACTTCCAGGCTGGACTACTTATTTCCATAATCGGTATGGACGGCACCGGTGTTTGCGGTGCTTCATTGGTCAGTGCCGACAGACTTATTACTGCTGCTCACTGCTGGTCTGACGGCGTCCACCAGGGTTGGCGCCTGACCGTAGTCCTGGGCTCAATTACTATTTTCTCGGGTGGTACTAGAGTGGACACAAGCGTCATTGCTATGCACCCTAACTGGTTCCCACTGCTAGCTCGTAATGACATTGCTATCATCTACCTGCCAACGCCTATTAGTTTCTCAAGTAAGAGTTATTTGTTTTTTTTTTTTGAGTTTTTTTTTATTGCTTTTGTTTTATTTTTTGAGAATGATGTTTTTTTGTTATAAATTTCAAATATTTGTGGGAGAATTACGTTACTATGGTTATATATCTTGATTCTAGACACCATTGGTCCCATCGCTTTACCCACTGGTGCTGAACTCCAAGAGGACTTCGTGGGATCTACAGCAATCGCCTCTGGATTCGGCTTGACTGCTGACGGTAAGTTTTTTTTTATAATAACATTAAGTGTATAAAATATTATTAAATGTAGAATATGGATGAAATATGGTTAGCAGTAGTAATACAGATCTTAAAACTTTACATTCCGTCTAATGATATCATCCCATTACTTCTGACTGATGGATACGGACCTCTTCTATATCTACTAATCACTCCACCACGAAGTGAAGTAGTGCGGGAAGGCGGACATAGCCTATGACTGACGTTATTAAAAGAGTCTTAAAGAAAATTGTTTAATGTCAGGATTCTGTGATTTGTTCAATGTTAATGTACAGACGATCTGTTGTTTTAAAGTACTGTTTAATTTTTAGGTGCCGACCTCACCTCAGGCCAGTTCTTGAGTCATGTCAGTTTGAACGTGATTGGCAACAGTATTTGTTCCGCTGCCTTCCCCTTGATCCTGCAGCCGACTAACATCTGCACTAGCGGACTTGGTGGTGTAGGCACCTGCCAGGGTGACTCTGGTGGCCCACTTGCCGTCACTAGGGGCGACAGGCGCATCTTGGTAAGTTATATGCAAGATTCACGTTTGTTTCGTGTAGAAAAGGTCTGCTTATTTAAATGTTAATGCATTACTGACGATTAAATATAGTTAAAGAAGATAAAAATGCATGATTTTGACATAAAGGATCAGGTTCTAATGTGGTAAGATAATTTTTTACAAATAATTTCGATTGTAGAATGTTACTTTTGCTACGGCGGCTATAACAGGCGTTCATTGCCGTTTACTTTATAGACGACGGTAAACAGAATCTATCACATAACCTCTTATCAAATTCTAAAAGACCACAATCTAAAAAATATTTAATACGGAATCTGAGAAATATGTTATCTAATTTTAAGAAAACAATTCTGACAATGTTTTTGTAAGGGTTTTGGAACGTTAGACGTAAAATTCTGCATAAAATATTTGTTGTCAACTAAATAACCTTGTGGTTTACGCGGACAAAGTCGCGGGCAAAAGCTAGTATAAACTTATAAATATACGTCACACAGCTAGCCGAGCGCTTCGTCTTTAACCAAAAAAGTTAAGCCTTAGTCCCTCGATAATTATTTTGAGAACTTACTATATCCCTGGGGTTTGAACCCGCAGCTACCACGATTATGTCACGTTACCCCCGCTATATCCTCAAACCACTGACAATTTTTTAAAACTTAATTTGTGTTTTCAGATCGGTGTTACGTCATTCGGCTCAGCCTTGGGTTGTCAAGCCAACTTGCCAGCTGCCTATGCCCGAGTGACCTCTTTCATGCCTTTCATCACCCAACATGTTTAAACCGTCTCTCTTTACCTATACTGTAAAATTATCAAGACGAATATATTTTTTTAATGATTTTATTCTTACATTTTTTCACTTTTTTAAATATGATTGTTATTTTAGTTATTACCAAAAAAAAATGGAAAAAATACATAGTATTTTTCCGTGTTATAAGTACAATAGCTCAATCATAACCTTTTCGTTCAGAATTTAGTCACAGTAATTAAAGAAACTCTGACTTATTGACGAATCCAGTGGTGCTGATATTTTTGATAATGCTGATGCTGATAAGAATATTATAACAACATGTAGACACAGTAATGAATTCCAGTAGCTTAGAAATATCAAAATATTCGTCGACTAGTAAGAAGTGATTCTGCTCATTCCTTCTCCTTACTTACAAGACAGTGTGATTACGACTTACGAGACTTGTTTTATGTCAATGTACTGAACCCATTAGTGTTTCCGACCCAGGATATAATAGATTCAGTTTACGAGCTACTCATTTATATACCATGTAATGAAGTGTAATCACATGCAGTACCAAAGAAATCAAAGTTAAGTAAAACAAATACACAGATAAAACTAAATATTGGAGTTATGACCAATCTAATAATCTAATAAATGTAAATCCCTTTTAAAATCAAGTAAACATTATTTGTTAATAAAAATAAATCAGTTAATTTTCAAATGATAAAAGTTCAATCCTATTAGTTGGGCTGCTTAATTTTTTTATTTGGATTAATAAAACTGTTATGAAATCAGTGATTAAATTTGCGGAAAATATGTGATATTTAATTAACCTTAGTCATAATTTATTATAACATTTACCATTTTTTCCAGCATGTTCCAATATCGTTATAAATAAAATGAATGCAATTTTGCATTTACTAGAACATACATTTTATAACCATGACGTAAAAGATATTGGTTAATAATCCTTTCTTAATCAAAGAATTATAATTATCAAAATGATAATGGAGGCATTACGGCACGGACCAAGATATAAGGTCAATCAATCTTCTTATCAAAAACATGACATCTGAAATGATAAAGATAAAAAGTACATTCTAAACCAAAAATGTTGTTTCATTTTCGTATCCATTTCAGGCCGTTCGTTCCTTCACACCTTAACCTGATAGAAGTGATCCTAGAAAAACTTTGAGTTGATTTAATAATAAATAAATAATTACACCCAACAGTCACATACTTAATAGCTCCGACCCCACAGTAAGTTACATGACCTGTGTCGTGGATATCAGAGACCACAAGAGACTTTTTCGGTGTTACAAACACCCAGACCCGAAACAAATGTTTGTGGATCACATTTGTCTCGGTTCAAAGAGCGAACCCACGGCCATTTCGCAAGTTGCTATTTAGTCAAATGTGCCACTGGGTTGGCAAACTAATTGATTTGACCGTGATCTTAAACCTTCATATCATCACGACTTACGGGTTAGGCATATTTGGATGCAAAAGCCGACCAAAAACCTGCGGCAAATATCTTTCTACTCTGGTGCACATCGAGCTGAACCTCCACAAAATTTCGTGAATTAATTGCTACACAAATAATTATTATAATAATTTATGGAAGAAAATTTTGCTACCTGGTACAGTTTAAGAATTGCATTGTATTGGTATATTGAAAAACATTCATTAATTTTGAATAAAATACAAAAGGCACTGTACTTTTGTCTTTGCTTATACCCGTTAGTCTATTACCTTACATTTAATAGTCTAAATGATAGTAAAATTTAATATCATAATTAATTATAAGCTCATTTGCAATGATACCTAAAATGATTTAATTACTGATGGTAAATGGGCCTTAGATAATAGCCGAGTAGGTTAAAATAAAGCCCCTTAAATTTAACTTATAGTTGTTATTTCCATAAATAAAAATCCATACTACTTGCGCACGATATAGTTCCAAGATCGGGCACAGAGCCAGCCCACCATCAGCCCATTAACGTCCTACGGCTGGGCACGAGCCTTCTCTTTCATTGAGAGGATTTTGGCCCTAGTCTACCACGCTAATCTAGTGAAAATTGGTGAACTACACACCTAAGAAATTCCTAATAACTTTTAGGTGTGCAGGTTTCATCAAGATGTTTTTCCTCACCGTTGAAACAAGTGATAATGCATTGTGAATACGTAACTTCGAAAGATCATAGGTGTGTGCATGAGGTTAGAATCCGCGGACGCCGAGATCTCGACCGCATGCCTAAACCCCGAGCAAATTACTGCCCCGTGTTTATTGTTTTCATCATTCTCCTGCCCAGCTCCCAATTCTTATTTGGGCTCGGCGCAGCATGTTTTGTTCTTCCACACAGAAAGGAAGGACTAAACATGCTGCATAAGAGTTTTGGCAGATGCTTTACGGCCGGCGGCTTTACGCCTGCCTGACGCCAACCCTCCTTGGGACTTTCAATATTTTAGGAATGGGGTAGGGATAGCAGTCCTGGATAAGGAAGTAGTAGGAGACTGCAACAGCTCGGGAGCCGAGGTCGCGTACTCGTAGCCTTGTTCCATGACTGGCTAGATCAATAGAAAAGGCATCCCCTGACCTACTACTGTTTTATATTCAGGAAAAACTTGTTTCGAAACGCTATTAAAACACTTATTTTTCTAAGAGATATTAGTATCCTGACTATAAAACCCAGTTACAAAAAAGAAAGAAGTTGTAATCAAGTGACATTTAAGAGAGGCTACTGTTTAATGTTGTTATTTTTTGTGACCAATATTGCGGCCCAAAACAATTTGACTACGGGTGAGGACATTTTTCTGAAATTCGACTATTGTATTGCTAGCGCAACGCGGAACAGTGATGATGAAAAAAAAAACAAATAGCAAAGATAAAATTTCAAGATTAATTACCCAGTTTATCAAATTGATTACTACATGGTTCCGACAGAGTTTGATAGATGGCGTGATATTTTTTTTTACATAACAGGTGACTTCGAATGTTCGTAAGTAACTTTGCATCTGTCAATGCTGCGTTCTATACACATACTTTTTCTACAAAGCCGACCAATAAGCGAGCACTAGAAAGTTAATAAACAAATGCACCCCACATTCACAGACATAATACTGACACCACAGTAAGACACAAGTCTTTCAGAAATGATGGGAGACTTTGCGATTTCACAAAATATACCCTTTAGGGTATTTACCGAAAAAAATATTTGTGTACTACACAAATATTGTGATTTATCGGACCCAATAGCTTCTCATTTCTCAAACTTGAGTATACCCAAGTGCATCCCTTTTTTTTTTTTTTTTTTTTCGAGGGGAAAGCTGTTTATGGCTTTACTTCCCGCCAGCCCGGGGGCGGTGGGGGGCGAGGCTGAGGCGAGGCCTGCTTGCCATGATTAAATGCAAGTTTTATTTAGAAGCACCATCGCTGTTCGGGATGTTTGAAAGAAGGTAGAGAATGGGCCTGTAGAAAGAAAGTTATTAAAGAGCTTGATTTGGTAGCCATTGTGATTATCGAAAGGAAAGTTACTGTTAAGTCACTGTTATAGTGTTTCATGCTATCAAAAGACCGGTCCAACGTCAGTCTACCTAGTCCTATACTCAGACTTGTAGACTGTTCTTGTTTCAAAATGGTGTATCCCAACAGTGCGTTTGTACAGTGCAACATGAACTCATAAAATGGACTTTCTCCGAGCGTAATTCCAAACGGTCTTTTAATAATAGACATTATAATATGCATATGATATTTGGTGTTTTGTGACCACGCTGCCTGTTTACCTGGTATTGCATACAATAATAATAATAATAGAGATTTGATAATATCAATTTGAGTGCTTAATTAATATCTGATAAGCAACTGGATACAACTAAATTTTATTTATATAAAGAATACGTGTGATGATCTTGTCATAATACTCTAGATAAGAGTATTAAAGATAATTAATACAAATTAATGTATAAACATAATAATCCCTGCACGAGTAGTGCTCAGATATGACGTCATATCCTTACACGAAGTAATTAGTTATTATTATCGTTTTAAGATTATGCAATAGAGTGCAATCGCTGTCCAGCTGATTTCTATGGTCTTCGTAAGAATGTCAGTTGAGATTGTAGGTAGAAAATACATACTTAAAGCGAAGCCATTATCTGAGGGAAGATTATGACTGTTTGTGTGCTTCCTTCGACTGTTATTTGCTTGTATTTTGAGTGACTTGGTTGGTATACGTAGATGAACTTCATAATATACACGCTAGAATAACTGCAGAACTGTTAAAAAAAAGTCATTGCGCAAAGTAAAATCACCCTTATTAGCCAAGTCTCCTCTCTTTGGGTTCACACAAACTATTCCAGGCATGCAATCCACCATTACCTCTTCCTCAAGATCAAGCCTATTACAAGTTGCAACTAGAGATCTTTTAAATCCATGTGTCAATAAATTACCCAGTTTATTTACATTCTCAATAAACCATATTGAAGTATTTGAGAAACTGTTGCTTGAAAGTCAAACTCCAAAGATACTCGTAATATGCTTAATAGCGATAAACCAAGCTAGATATAGAATAAATCAAAACTGATGGAATTGGCTTAAAACCTTACAGGCTGAAATGTTTATTTACAATCGTTACAAAATTACAGAGAAATTGGGATTACCAAATAACTCAACTTTATCAACATTATGTTATCGAAACTGACTCACGTGATTGCTTGGCTTAGCTAGTAATTATTTAATCTTCATATATCTGGCCAAATGATAAATAATTGAACTAAAATAGCAAACATCAAATAAAAAATAAAAGTATAGAGTATTCCTTCTTATATAAGCACAATAATAAGATCCTATATATCAAAGAACCAAATTTTAAAACTAACACATATTTATTACCGCGCGTCGAAGTCATCCCCGCGCAGATGTTAGTGCCGGGCTGGGTCCGTAACCTACCATAATCTGCACCGGCATACCCACCAAAATCCCTTGGTCGTCCTTGGTGGTCCCAAAATCTTCGTGCCAGGTGGGCGACCACGGTGCGTGGGCGATGGTCACCCACAATGGTTCCGCAGCCAATGCGTCTCCGAGACGAGAGCGTCTCGGCCTTCTCAGATTTTAGGCGATGCAGTCGCACCCCTACTAACTTGATTCGGGCGCACCTATTTTGGACGCCCACGGCGGACACAGGACAGGTTATCTGGCAGAATCTAAACAAAAATATTTTAATACTTCAAACAAATCACAGCATTTTGCAATGCAATTTGTTAAGTAGCATCAACAAATGAAGACGTTATTACAAAATGTAGTCAGCTGTTGAAGATATGTGTGTGTGTGTGTGTGTGTGAACTGACTTTATCTTCAGATTCTTAAAGATTTTCTAACCATTTAAACTATATCCACATGTACAGAGGTTATTTATACAACCCTCAAGTTTTATTAAAGGAAATCGATAGCCTACGATAAAAATAAACATTTTACTGGTCACACAACAAATGTTTATGACAGACGAAGCATTCCTTATAACGTTACGTAACAAAACGAATAAAAAATGTCTGTTTTTGATAAGATAAAGGAAAAAGATACAATCAACTATTTATCACACGAAAATGTCACTGTTATCTTTGTAATAGGTTATAAGCTATAGCCTATCAGACGAAAATGACGACCTCTTTCGATGTATCGGTAGTCTCTCAGAATGTTCTAGATGTGCTCGTATACAAGTGAATGTACACATAAAGACATAGTCGCGTACTAAAATTAAAATGTAAAAGGCTGTAACAAATCAATATATAGAGTACTAAACAGTATCGAATTATTTTATAAATCTTCATCAACCCACATACGCCCACTGCTGAGCACGGGTCTCCTCTACCATTGAGAGGGTTTAGGCCATAGTCCACCACGCTGGCCTAGTGCGGGTTGGCGGACTACACACCTAAGACATTCCTAAGAACTTTTAGGTGTGCAGGTTTCATCACGATGTTTTCCTCCACCGTTAAAGCAAGTGATAATTCAATTTTGAATACACACATAACTTCGAAAAGTCAGAGGTGTGTGCCTGGGGTTCGAACCCGCTACCGCCGAGATTCTCGACCGCGCGCCTAAACCTCGAGGCCATCACTGCTTTTTTATTTTATAAATATTCACAGTTAATTACGACATAGACTATCTGAGACTATATTTAAACATATAAATAAATAAATACACCCAGAAGTCACACACATAGTCCTGACCCCACACTGAAACTATGAGAGACTTTTCGGTCTCACAAACACCCAGACCCAAAACAAATATTTGTGGATCACACAAATATTTGTCTCGTTGCGGGGATCGAACACGCGGCCGCTCGTTTCGCCAGTTGATGTCTAGCCAATTGCGCCAAGGGGCATTGATCTAATACTATTTTTATTAATAAAATACGCCAATGAATTGCTCCTGAACTTTTTTTATTGGTTTCGAAGTTTGAGCAGGATTGTTTTGGGTCTATATACATTTTGAATACAGAGAATACTTTTTTAAATTTTCAGGCTTTATACGTTCTATTTCTGAAACGTCTTCTACTATTGAGACTGATTATGCTTTTGTCGAATGTAAGTTTCTTCAGGTTATTTCCCTTTAACGTTAAAGGGCTTAATAATAGTTTAGTTAGAATCAATAAATAATTATGAAAACTCATAATAATACATAAGGAATTCGAAAACTTCTTCAGTACCACGCTCCACAAAGGATGAAAATTCTAAATTATTGGTGGACATATAATGACATGAAATGAATAACGTTAGACAACTATGTATTTTAAACTTGATTCCTTGATAGCGATATTCCACTGTTCTTAATAATAAATAAATGATTCTTCATCCATTTACAGCGTAGCAATTACGGAAAAATATATTAATTAAACTCGCTAACTTTCCTCAAACAAACACTTTTACTAAAAGCATTTTTTCCCCTTCCAACATATTCATCTAGTATAGCAGAACGCTAGTAAGAATCATGGGCTATGCATATCTGGGGGCCCGGCAGTGCCCGCACTAAGTCCAGCAAAAGCGGCACGGCCACGACACCCTATACCTTCTTTGTAGGTAAACCTAGAAACCTGAATTTTCGGTCACCGATCAGAAATTGTATAAACTCGGTATATTTAAAATTCCATTTGATTTAGACAAGTAGTTTAAGAATTATAACTAGTCAAATTGGCAATTTAGTCACTCACTGACTCACTGACCGATCATCAAAACTCTAAGGCACTGCTAGCAGACATAGGAGCTTCAAATTTGGAACTGAATTAATATTTACACACAATTTGTATAAAGCGTACATAATGCCGAAAATATTCTCCAACTGTCAACGTCTTAGGATGATGCAGATATTAAAGGTAGGTGCATAAATAGTGTAAAGAGTAAAACTCTAAACAAAAACTAGTAATAAAGTATAACAACTAGAAAAATAAACATATATAGGTACACAGATAAAACAATAAAATATAAATACATACATATGTGTTTGGTATAACTTAAGGAAAAATTGAAATATTTTGCAATTTCCGCTTAATATTCTAGATACACGAACTGCATAAATAACTTTGTAATCGTAAATAAATATATTGAATTACAAAGTTACATTTCCATGAATTAGTGTACCCTGTATATCATGAACACCACATAGTGACATAGTATAACACAACGTCGCTTTCTCTGTCCCTATATCCGTATGCTTAAACCTTTAAAACTACGCAACGGATTTCAATGCGGTTTCTTGCAATAGATAGAGTGATTGAAGAGGAAGGTTTATTTTTATAATAACATCGATTAAATAGTGGATAATTTCATTCTTTTCCAGTATTATAATAGTCGTAAATACATTGCAAACGCAGGCAGAACCCTACAAGATTGGTCAAGATAATGTATTGCACACATTGTAAAGGTCTACAGAAAACTCCGCGATGGTATATGTCTATATGTTATGGATATCCCACAATATTTTTTTTTTGTCATTTACTTTTTACGATAAATAATGGCTAACTTCTGAAGCGATTTTAACCAATACTTAGTCATCCCTATTCAATCAAATACCTTAAATACATTGTTTATTTTATATAGATCTGTATGGCCCAAAACAGCATATGATTTAAATGAACATTTTCGATGACATTACAGATTTAAAAATTGCGAGAGGTAGCGTTTGCCGCGGTATTGGCCGGCCGGGGCGGCGGGACCGTGCCTATAAATACAGCGTCGGAGGCCGCGGTTCTCCCCAACCGGGAGTCGCGGGTTCAAACCCTAGGCACACTCATCTGACTTTTCGAACTTATGTGTGTATTCGCAATAAATTAAAGTGTACTTTAACGGTGAAGGAAATCTTAGTGAGGAAACCTGCATACCTAAAAAATCCTTAGGAATTTTTTAAATACGTATTCCCCTAACCCGCACTTGGCGAGCGTGGTAGACTAAGGTCTAATACCGAAAAGGAAAAAAATATATCTACAAAAAGAAATGAGATCCAATAAGAAACAAAACTTAAAACCCTAAGTCTCACAACTCAGTCCTTGTACCATAAAAAGTTGTGAGATCCATGTGATACCAGGCCGCGAGACCACCTTCAATCTTAAGTTATTATGCACTTAGCTCACCAGACAATATCGTATAGTGATCTTATCAGTATTCAAAATCTTTTGTTATAAAAAAAATATTTAACTTATAGCAATCGTATTATTTCGTACTAAAACGGTGTTGATCTGTCACCGAGAATACTTACATTTTATGTTCGTTGTATGAAAATATTTTAAAAGCAGGAAAATTTCTTAGAAGTGTAGTCCGCTATTACCAGCACAAGGTCAGTGTGGTGGACTGAGGTGAAAACGTTCTTAGTTGAACAGGAGACCTGTGGCCAGTGGTCGTATAAGAAATGTTTCGATAATTATGAATAAAATACTCCTTTTTTTCTTATGTTTTCTTGTACAATAATTATTAGTAACATAATTCTTGTTTCCTAAATAGTGATTCCAGCCCCCTGAGCTTCGACGTATTTTAGTGTTCAATCGCTTTTCAATACGTGTGTATGCATTACTTTCAGTAGTACTTACCTGACTGTTATCGCTCTGACAAGTGACGAATACTTAAAATAGTCAACAGAGATTATCATTGATTTAAAATTCTGATACAATGATAATCCTTAAGTTTCATATCTATTAATTGCTAATAACACGTTATGACCAAATACATACGTTGAATTAATTTTATCTTTACTCGTAAAGCTTTGACTAAAGGGCCCCGTCGGGAAGAAAATAAATTATTCCATATTAATTTTAGTTATTGATGCGACCGATTTTGCAAGTCTTATACTGTTGAAGAGCCGGCTGTGTCATGTTTACAAAAACGTTGATTAATATTAATATTCTTCACAAGCAAAAATTAATGATATGTATATAGGGATAGTATATATTAGATTTTTTTTATTTATATCATTCAAATGTGCTTTCTGTGTTCAGACTGCGATGGGCAAAACGGCTATTAACCAATATTAACGGCTATTTGAAAAAATAACATCGACGGCGTGTTATTTCCTATCACGTAATTCAAGAGTATTTTAAAAACAAATTAATAAATTGATAGATTAAAGGCACGAAAGCTTCCACGAAACTTTTCACAAGTTCTTCATTGAAAGTTTATTACATTGTCAAGCATATCGCTTTACTTACCCACGATAATATGTGTACAGTGTTAAAATGAGTCACAGTCCCAAGGAGGGTTGGCGTCAGGCAGGC
Source organism: Cephonodes hylas (assembly GCA_030295005.1). NCBI lineage: Eukaryota > Metazoa > Arthropoda > Insecta > Lepidoptera > Sphingidae > Cephonodes > Cephonodes hylas. The sequence goes on along the minus strand of AP025374.1, from coordinate 5,898,549 downwards.
GGCCGGCCGTAAAACATCTGCCAAAACTTTTATGCAGCAGGTTTTGTCCTTCCCTCCTGTGTGGAAGGACAAAACATGCTGCGCCGACCCCAAACAAGAATTGGGAGCAGGGATGGAGAATGATGATGAGTTTTAGAAAAAACGCATTTGGAGTATAGTTTAGAGGATTCAAAGTGGCTGTCGATAAAGTTATTTGTAATTTTTTAGACAGATTTGTCTAAAAGCAGTCGGCACTCACAAAGTTGCAACCTTCATTACCAAAAAACAAAATCTGTTACCTAAATTTCTTACATATATAGTAAATTGAGTTTTTTACATATATCAAAACACGTAACAGATTTTACACATTTTGCACCTATTTTATGTAAAAAAAACATATTCACAACATGTGAAGTGATTTGAGTGAGATCTGGAACATTTGTGTGTGCGTTGGTACGCAAGAAGCAATACTGTGTTGAGCTGAAATTTCACTCGCCATTCCCATCAAATCACCAATCTTTTCTAAAATTTTTACATACAAATTTTAACAATTGAATTAGCGTTGCATCATACCAAAGCAATAGGTATAAATGTTGTAGATGATATTTTTACATATATTGAAATTGATACGAATATTTAAAAAAAAAGATTATATCGGATTATGATGATTTGCAAAACGGAAAACCCTTAAGAAAGTCTACTAATTATCATATTCGCTCATCATTATCTGTCTGTTATCAAGATTTGCAAGGTATAAATATTAAAATTTTCATCCAGTCAGCATTGAGTATCTAAGGCAATCATGAAGTTCACCGTGGTAGCTGTTTTGGCTTTGGCCGCCGTCACTTATGGCAGAAGCGTAGACTTCGAGGATACGGTTGAAGTAACAACCGCCTTCAACTTCCATGAAAGGTTTGGAATTCCACAAGCAAACAAAATTCGTGAAGCCGAAGAGGCCGAAAGCAACGGAGAGAGAATCGTTGGAGGATCGCCGGCTGCTGTTGGACAGTTCCCCTACACGGTTTGTACCTTTAATTTCTATTATTCCTAAAGATCTTACTGGTATTCAATATAAAAATGATTTTTGTTTTTATGATTGTTCTTGCCTGCAACTTTTTTTTCCAATTTTGCCATTGGGGAGCCTATGTCCATGATAATGATGATGATGATTTCGTCAGATATGTATCAATATCACGTAACAGGGGGTGAACCTATTGCCGTTTTTCGGACACATTTCCAGACGAGTTTCTGAGTTACTAAGAATGACCTAATGGAAGAACCCAATAACACTGCCCGACCCGAAAATCAAACCCAGGACCTCTAGATCGAACGGCATATATTTGTACCGCGAGACCACGAGGCAGTCGTAACCTTTCACGTTACTTGATAAATGTACTATCTAACACAAAAATATATTCTCCATCGAATCAGCAGTTCCTGGTAATAAGGCGTTAAACCAAACAAACTCTCTTATACTAATAGGTTTTTATCGACGGGAGCAAAGTAAAAATGGTTATCTACAAAACAGCTACTTTTCAGGAGAGCCCAAATAGGAAAAATCTCTCCCATTTTGTTAATTTCAAACCAAATTTGTTGAAATTTTCATCAATGTTTTATTATTTAATGAGGCATTTACGCCTATATTTAGTTTTTTTTGAATTACTTTTAGTTTATGAGATATTTGCAGTTGTCTGCATTTAAATCGTACTTAAAATTACGACAAGTGAGTTCACTACCACTTGGTCGCTATTACATGGGAATTAAAAAATTTGTATTTTACAAATTATATTTATTATATATCAGGAAGTACTTGTGTATACGTGTGTATGCAACATTTATTTTTATAAAATATTTGTTCTTGACAGTGTTATATCCTAAATACCCCATTATTTAAAATATAATCTTGCACATGTCTTTTTCTACGTTGTAATGTTTGTGCAAGGTTTATGATTTAAAAAGAAGTCAAATGAATTATTTGTTGAATAACTATTTATTTATTGAGGAAAAAAAATATAATGTAATAAGATTTTTAAATAAAACATTGTAATTATTTATTAGTTATTTTGGTTTAATTAAAAAAATCTTATAAAAACAATTTAATTGAAATCTTAGAAAATTTAAATGCTTAGAAATAATTAAAATCAATTTCAATAATCGCTATTATGGTCTTTCCGAAGAGGTCACATTAATCACAATCATGATGGTACACCTATATTTTAATGAACAGCTGATATCCTCTATCCTAAGTTTAGAAAGAAAAAATAAGTATTTATTTCTAAACAAAATTTTAAATTAATCAGTCTCATTTCCGTCAATGTAGGAACTATGTTTTAATTTTTTATGAAAGCTATGATACTTAGGGGGTATAAGATTTTGTTGTCCAATCCAATTCATTAGCTAATGGAGTTCTACTGCTGGACATAGCCCTCTCCCAATAATTTTCACCGAGAAGCAGCCTGCAACTAGCGACATCCCGAGACCTTTACTAAGTCGTCCGACTACTTTGTCGGAGGACGTCCTACGTTGCGCTTTCCGGTACGTGGCCTAAACTCGAGAACTTATTGGCTTCATCGACCATCAGTTCTCCGCGCTATGTGCCCGGCCCATTGCCACTTCAACTTACTAATCCGCGGGGTTATGTCTTGTTATTTTAGTTCTCCTACGGATGTCACTTATTTCTGATTCGATCTCGAAGGGAAATCCCGAGCCCCCTCCATAGCTCGTTGAGTGGGTTTGAGATGTCTAATTAGGTCAATAATGAGACGATTGACCTCCCTCTCGATGTTGGACCTGCCTAACCGGACCACTTGTTCTAAATAGTCTACAACTTCGAGCGTCGAACCCCAACTGCGATCTGAGTTGACGCCATGGACATTTGACCTGATCTTCGTCTTGTCCCTGTTCATTTTAAGACTCACCTGTTGGGAGACTCGATTGAGGTCTTCGAGCATAGTGCTAAGGTCCTCCAGCGATTTTGCCGTGACTACTTTATCGTCGGCAAACCGAAGGTGTGCGATATAATCGCCGGTGATGTTGATGCCGAATCCTTTCCACTCCAAGAGCTTGAAGACGTTTTCCAGCGCGGCAGTGAATAGTTTCGGAGATATAACATCTCCCTGTCTCACGCCTCTCTGTAGTAGAATAGCCTTAGCTTAGCATTGGTCTTGTACTCGGACCGACATGGTGGCGTTGCTGTATATAAATTTCAACACCTCGATGTAAAGATGGTCGTTGTGGCACCGCTGGAGAGACTCTAGCAAAGCACAGGTCCCAATCGAATCAAAGCCTTTTTTTTTAATTTACGATTTTGTCTTTACGATTCAAACGCTTTCTTCTTGTTGTATCAATAGTGAAATGACGTAATTTCCTACCGATTAATGAAGATGGCGTAAACATTAAAGAATCAACTGCTGAAGTAGCATCTCTCGTGTTTATTAGTGGCAATTGACAGCTAACATAATCAGGTAACATAATCGACAGCCTGTCTAAATTTCGGGAAAGTATTACTATACGACATAATTTGTGTGTTTCATTTTGTAAACAGTTATTGAGATTAAGGCGTCAATCCAAACATATAAACAAAATTTTCAGCTTTCCCATATCAATATGGACTAATATAGCTAACAACAGCAAGAAATACATAAAAAAAATACTAATCAACCTAATGTAAACTGAGACTTCTACATGTTGTCCCTCAAAGTACAAAAAAGTCAACTGGCAGGTGGTCGCTTATGCATGGTTTCAAAAGAAAAATTAACCAATGATAACCAAATCACAACTATAATCTTTAACACGTAATAAAGCCTTATAAGGTAAAATAAAAAAATAATCGTGACGCCCGGCGAATAACATGACATCTGACTGATGACACATTTAGCATGACCGCGGGAATCCCGCGCGCCCGCGTAATAACGGCCATCGGGTAGATAACCGTATTTACGTCGTGTATTTTTACCAAACAGGTGTAGTTGTCTTTTTATACGTCCCAAAAGTACCAAAAATAATGCGATATTTCTACTTTTTTTTTGCTAAGTTATAAAACATGATATTTTAAGTTATTTTCTGCAATAATAAAAAAAAACGCAATGTTGAACTTGTCTTTTTTTACTTTGCTCCCGTCGTTATTATATTAGTCTCGATTACTATAGATAAAAATGTATTTAGTGACTACAGTTTTAGGCGTTCCTGTAAATATAAGAAGTATACCTTCATTTTTAGGACGCATAAATAGCTCTCTATCATGATTTGCTCATATACGTCCCACTGCTGGGCACGGCCTTCCCCTACCATGGAGATGGTTTAGGCCTTAGTCCACTACATTTACCAGCATCATATTTTTCTTCCAGGCTGGTCTCGTAGTTCACACTCCTGGAGGTCAAGGAGCTTGCAGTGGCTCCCTGCTAAACCAACGCAGAGTCGTAACTGCCGCTCATTGCTGGTGGGACGGTCGCGTCCAGGCCAATAGATTCACTGTCGTACTTGGATCTAACCGCCTATTCAGCGGTGGTGTAAGATTAGACTCTTGGGATGTTGTCATGCATGGAAGCTGGAACCCGACTATTGTCAGAAACGATGTTGCTATAATTCGCTTGCCTAGCAACGTTGGATTGTCAAGTAATTATTTTAGTTAGATTTACCGATTTCCGCTTAGTATACATTTTTTTCATTTACTTTGTGAGTTTATATTACCAAAGTTTAATATTTTCACTCGATATTGAATATCTAAATAGCTATAAAATAATTATCATTCACTTTCAGACACCGTCAACGTTATAACTCTGCCCTCTGGATCTCAGCTAAACGAGAACTTTTCTGGTCAAAGGGCCGTCGCCTCTGGATACGGTATTACTAGAGATGGTATGTGATACATATATAACTGTTTGGTTGTAACGTACCAATATAATTGCTTTAATAAAAAAAAATGAAACATTCCTTTTTCAGGTACTGGCGTCACCATTAACCAGTCCCTCAACCACGTCACTCTTGATGTTATCACTAATGCTGAATGCCAAAGGACCCCAGGTATTGGAGTGTTCGTGACTGCAACCAACATCTGTACCAGCGGTGCTGGTGGCCGCAGCACTTGCGGCGGTGACTCCGGCGGTCCCCTCGCCATCACAAGGAACAACAGGCCACTTATGGTGAGTAATTTATTTAGCCACAGTTATTTTTACACAAACAAGTCAAGCTAAAATAGTGTTAAAAATACCGTAAAACTAAAGTTTCTTTATAAGTTAAAAGTGCCTTTCTAAAGTGGAGATAATCTACATTTTGGAACTAACTGAATCTAATTCATGTGTCAAATACATTTTATTGATTGTATAAACTCTTTTTATTTTTTCTTAAGAGGCACTAAAATACTAAGATTTACAAATAATATAATTGTATGGAACTTAATACAAAACAAAATAAATTTGTGTCCTCGAGATGTATCTCAGATTGTTGTCTTCAACCAAGATAAACATATGTTTCAAGCGATTTGAATGCACATTTCACGCAATAATAGAGACATTAGGTGTGTTTTTGTCTGCATGGATATTACTTAAAGTATGCTTTTTTACAGATCGGTATTACATCCTTCGGACACGCAGCTGGTTGCCAGGCTGGATTCCCGGCTGTCTTCGCCAGGACTTCCTCATTCGTGGACTTCATCAACAGAAATCTTTAAAATGGATATTGCCATTCAATAAACAATTAAAAATTTAATAAACATTTTTTTATATATTTTTTAATTTATTGTATAACATCTAAAACTCGTTTTTACCATTTGACGTTGGTATTATTTGGCTTCATCCTAAATTCGTAGTTGTAACTGTAGATAAACTAATCTATTTTGTTAAATAGTGGGCAACGTAGATAATTAACTTTACGTGAGTCTGAAAAAGCGCATTAAAGACTGATTTCAAAATCACGTAGAACGTAAACAAATAAGCATTTGTTTACATGTGACGATCAGACAATCAATTGAATAATTCAACACTGTTCATATTATTACCGCATGTATTATACATACAGTCTGTTTGACAAGAGCGTGTACGGCAAAACTCGGGAATGAATTGGGATAAAAAATAGAAAAAAAATACACTCATTATACATGATATAGACAATGATGCTTTATTATTAATAACTTGTCCAGTCGCCTCCATTATCAATAATTGACTGGAGTCTTCGAGGCATACTTTCTACTAATTTTATTGCATAATCCAGGGACAAAGACCTCCAAATAAGTCTAATTTCACGAACTAATCGTTTTAAAGTCCAGATTTTCTTTCCTCGAAGCTTCAACTTCATGAGTGCCCAAACATTTTCTATTGGATTTGCATCCGGCGACTGTGATGGCCAATCTAGTACTTCAACGTCATTCTCTTGTTTCCACGCTGTACAAAGACGACTCCGATGTTTCGGGTCATTGTCTTCTTGCAATAGCCAATATATGTTTTTCCTTTTAAACCACTTTTGAGCAGATGGTAATAAAGCCATTTGATATATTTTGACCATTTTAGCTGCATTTAAATTACCTGTAAATATGTGCAAGGTACCAAATCCCTGTTTTGAAAAACAACCCCAAACGTGCACCTTCACCGGATGTTTAACGGTCCGCTGGATGAATTTATTGGCGTGGGTACACCAGGTATGAGTGATAGAAGAACGTGCCCAAAAAGAAGCTTCGTCCGAAAAAATTACATTGTCCCAATCCCGGTCCAAATGTTCCTGCGCCCAAGTGAGTCTCTTTTTAACATGATTTTCCGACAGTAGCGGTTTCTTTATTATGCTACGAAATTTTACATCATGAGCCAGTAAACGTCTTCTTATAGTATCACATGACACATTAAGGCCTTTTTTAAGCAAAACCGCTTGACCACCACGTAACGATAGGCGAGAATTCTTCTCGAATACCCGTAAAATCATTTTGTCCTCCTTTTTCGTTGTTTTTTGCGTAGAGCCACGATTAGGCAGATCGTCGACATTTTTTACTTCAGAATAGCGTTTCACCCACTTACTAACAAATGTCTTTGACTTTTTCATGTATTTTGCAGCGGCTGCGTATGACATTTTGGGTCCTTTTGGATGCAAACACAAGAACACTGCTTCATAACGTGATGCGTACGTAGCACTCATGACGAAATGCGTCCTCCTCTGACAAAGATCGAACGACAACTGAAACTCTATACACAAAGCATCTGAGGGGAAGGGGCTAGCTACCTGCCAAATTTACAACTAAGCTTCTAGCGATACCTAAAAAAAGTTTTGCCGTACACGCTCTTGTCAAACAGACTGTATATCTAAGTAGGGTAAAAGATAAGTGCCGTGTGCCACCATTGTGGCGACTGCCGTGAGGACACGGCCCGGCACACGGTCGAGGAGTGCCCAACCTGGGACGAGGAGTGCAGCGCTCTCGTAGCGGTCGTGGGGAGTGATCTCTCGCTGCCATGGTCGGCAGGCGGAGGTCATGGAAAGCTATGCTTTCCTTCTGCGAACATATCATTTCGCAGAATGAAAGTACTAAGCGAGATCGGGATCGAAACGATCCGCCCGTCCTCTACTAAAAAGAGCGTTAAAGCCTTAATCTATCACGCTGGCCTAGTATGGGTTGGCATAAATTCTGTTTATTTAAATGTTACATGATATGACATATATTTTTTTTAGTCTTTGATCATATATCAGTAAACTAATCTATTAGTAGAATAAAATTAACTTTCGCGCACCTGTCATAGCCGCTAACGTTTTTCTCATTATAATATTTTGTTTAAGCTATAATGATAAGTTGTATCTCAAAAAATTATACTACTGTTATTCTACACGTGGCGAGAAAATAAGCCTGCCCCATAGCGTAGTTGGCTAGATACTAGCTAGCAGAATGAGAAGTCACGGGTTCGATGCCCGCACAGAGACCGGAACTCTGTCGAAGTTTCTGATACCCACGACACAGGACTATCCTAGAATCTCAAATTATCTGGTAATTTTTTGGATTAGAATGATGCATGACTATTTGGTGTATTTATTCTAATCCCATTAAGCATAAGTAAATAACATGTAAAGTGATAACATAAGCATGGAATTATTATACAAAACTGACTTAATTCACAGATAATAGGATTCCACTGCGTTGAAAAACCCAAGTTTGGGTTATACGTGAACGATTAATATCAAATTTAGCTGACTCATTGTATTCCCTATGATACTACCTGAACATACGGACCCATAACTTGTGTCAAAGAAGTAAAACATTTATACCTATTGATTCTTCATTGCTCAGAAATCGTGAAAGTGATGATGTCTGTAACTGCGACAAATCTTTCTGACACAAACTCTTAGAAGGTACGTGTATTTAGGATGAAATCTACCTTATTTCAACAGTGCAGATAAACCATCGTAAGGAAATTTGCACACTTGATAATGGATTACGAGTTAGTTCCTTTCAAAGAAATAGGGGGTCGGTGCCCTGTACTTAACGATTACTTAGGTGTTCATTCGAGGTTCATCATTAGGCCTATAACAATAGTACTCATCGTATTATATCGGTTTCAATCAGAAAGGTTATTATAGAACTAGAGTATTCGGCCACGGCCCAACATGCTTGACGGATCTAACACTTCAGAGGAATAACTCTGCGTCACCCAAGGTTTGACTGGAAGAGATTGCCTTAGGCATTAAGTCTACCTTTACAATGTCAATTGTAAAAAGTGTAAATAAATGAACTGTAATAACAATACAACTTTCTAGATCACACGACACCTCAAATTTGTAGCCATATTATTTATTTATATTTCAAGATTTCGATTTTTTTATTTTAAACAATCCTAATTGGTCACTAATCGAGAGTCCTACGGATCGCTTTTTTCTGATTAGATCTTGTATTTTAATACCAAAAAGACTATTAATTAACAATATGTCATAAAATGACTAAACCAATTTTTTATTGAAGATTAAAAGTAGATTAAAATGATTGACGGTATTTAAAAAAAGATGGAATTAAATTATCATGTTTTTATCTAAATATTATCTTTTTTTTTCGAAGTATAAATAGTCATCACAGTTTCATGGAATATTACTCGTGAACCAAGGATCGCCATGAAGTTCGCCGTAGTGACTCTTTTGGCTCTGGCCACCCTAGCCTACGGCAGGAGTGTAGACTACGAGGATCAGCTCGAGAAAATTACATCTTACAACTACCACGAAAGATTCGGTATTCCTTTGGCTAACGAGATCCGTGAAGCCGAAGAAGCCGAAATCAGTGGAGCGAGAATCGTCGGTGGCTCGACGTCTTCTCTTGGCCAGTTCCCTTACCAGGTTTGTCTCCTAAGTTCCTTTTACACTTGAACGTACTAATCACACAAATACTGGTATTATTATAAAATACAAACTAACTAAATGCGTATTGCTGGAGAAATGAGCTCAGGCCGTCAATAAGAAATTATCCTCAGAAATAATAAATATACTTTCGACTCTTATTCTACTTCCTCGCCCTTCATAGTAAAAATATAAATTTCATGTCCGTTGACGCTCCCTGTATGTGATCCTGGGTTCGATTTCCCGTTATTGGATTTCTTCGTCGATGGCTTACTTGGCGGAGAAAACTCTATGTGAATCCGTGTTAAAGGAAGCCGTTCATTCAGTTGAAAGTAAATTTTAAACACACATGACAAAGTAACCTCACCCATTATTGTTTGGGACGAAAAATGTCATAAAAGTAATTAACAGAAATGTACCTGTACAACGTCCTCGAGATAGTTTAAATAGATATTGGTTTCTAATATGAGAGTTACGAATAAAATATTTAAATTTTTTTTAAGATATGTATTTAATGCTTCTAGGCTGGTCTCATCATCGCGTCAGCTGGTGGTCAAGGAGTATGCGGAGGATCTCTGCTCAACAATCGCAGAGTTTTGACTGCCGCTCACTGCTGGTGGGATGGTCGTACTCAAGGCACTAGCATTACCGTCGTTCTCGGATCCATCCGTGTCTTCAGCGGTGGCGTGAGACTGAACACCAGAGACATCGTCATGCACGGAAGCTGGAACCCGAACAATGCTAGAAACGACATTGCTATGATTCGTCTGCCAAGCAATGTTGGATTTTCAAGTAATTTTACTTTATTTATAAGTAATATAGTTCTTGTATTACAAGTACTATAATTTTAAAATAAAATATATTTTGTTTTGCGCCTCATTCAAATGCTTGTAATTTTCAGACACCATCAATGTTATAACTCTCCCATCTGGATCTCAAATGAACGAAAACTACGCTGGTGAAAGAGCAGTCGCCTCTGGATTCGGTATTACTAGAGACGGTAATTGTTATATGCTATTAGTATTATGTAAGAACGAACACATGCATAAAAGTGACATTTGGAAACAAATTCACTGATAACGTTAGTATATCTACTTGTTCGCGTGCACTCCTAAAACCACAGATTCCTGAATTTATTTCTAAACATTTTTGTAAAATTTCCATGTAAAGAAAAAAGTAGTTACACTTAAGCCGTATCGTAACGATTATGAGCCATTGGAAATGTTATTTCTTTTTACTCGTGGCTTAGAAGATCAATCATCCTTTGCTTTTAGGTACTAACGTCAACGTCAACCAGGTCCTCAGCCATGTCACTCTTGAAGTCATCACTAATGCTGTATGCCAAAGGACTCCAGGTATTGGACCGTACGTACAAGGTTCCAACATCTGTACTAGCGGTGCTGGCGGCCGCAGCACTTGCCGCGGTGACTCTGGCGGTCCCCTCGCTATCACTAGGAACAACAGGCCACTCTTGGTATGTACATTATATTTTTGTTTTAATAATATCTTCTCTTTGATGTCGGAGAGGCTAGATCTTACCCAACCCATCTCGCCCAACGAATGATACTTTACATACCAAGGAAATTGTTCTCCTCAGAATTAGAAGAAACAATTGCCAATAATATGTCTCGGTAAATTGTAGAAATATTTTGTATAGCACTGATGTTTCAAAAAGCAATAATTTTGCATAAAGAGAAATTATGAATTATAATACTCGAACTAATAAATTATCATATAAAATTTAAAACTCCGAGATTAGATGAACAGGATTTTTACTAGTAGGAGATAAAGTAAAAATAAATTACTATAAAAGAGTGGATATGGCAAGTAACCACACTGTCACTATCTTTATTCTTTTAATTAAGCTCCTATATCGGTATCTCAGGAGAGGCTGAAAGGCATTTGGATGCGAGGATCTCTTTCTTCCAACTTAGAGCGCGCAATTATCTGCTTAGCTATCCCTGATCAAAATTCTAAGCCAGCTAAGCCTCCTAATGAATTAAACGTAGTACTATAAATTCAAACGTACTACCTTCTAAATGATTTTCTCTGAAATGATAGCATCGTCCTAATTATGATTACCTACTTGTACTGCACGTAAGTCAGACTACGACTTGGCTCTAGCACTTATATTTTATTTGTGTCACAGATCGGTATTACATCCTTCGGACATTCAGACGGTTGCCAAGTAGGATTCCCAGCCGTCTTCGCCAGGACTACCTCCTTCATGGACTTCATCAACAGAAATCTTTAAAACTGCCATTTAATAATGAGACATGAAACATACAAATAAAAGAGTCGTTTTAATAAATTTCGTTGTATGCATTAATTTATTTTTGCCTACTTTTTTATTTTACCCTTATACCTACAAAAAGTGCATTGCCCTTCTGTATGTATTTTGGATTCTGTCCATACATTCCAATTTTAAAACTATGTTTCTATTCCACACTTTTTTATTTACGTTTCGCCTTCATACCATTATAAAGTAGGGACTTTCCACAAAGGGCACTGGCAATTTTTTTGTATATTCTGGCCCATGGTGGCTACTTTGATATGGGTTGAAAATCTTGGTGCTACTAACTTCAGGCACACAATCTTACTATTAAGTTTCTCAGAATTTTCGTGGAAAGTAATCACTAATGGTAAAAAATATAAATAAATATTTGCTTACGTCTTCGCATCTATATATGTGAGAAATAAAAATAAAATACAATGTAATATAAAAATATACTTACTAAACTGTTATCAGATCTCATTCTATAATACAAGATTAGTTTAATTTGGCAATACTTTAAAAAAGTGATGACCTCTAGCTTTAAGTGTACGGTCTAGAATCTGGGCGGTGGCGGGTTCTCTCCTCAGGCACACACCTCTGACTTCGAGGCTATGTGTGTATTTACAATGAATTATCACAGACTTTAACGGCGAAAAAAAAACATCGTGAGGAAACCTACACGCCGAAATACCTAAGCAATTTCTTAGGTGTGGGCTTCGCTAACCCGCACTAGACCAGCGTGGTGGATTGAGGCCTGATTCTATCAGTTGTTAAAAAAGCTTGTGGCCAGCTGTGGGTCCTTTAAGGGCAGATAACGATGATAAAAAAAGAGTGAAGACGTAAGTGAAATATTTAAATGTTTATCTTTTACAATCGCTTATCTCAATGCATAAAACTCGTTAATACATAATTTATTTTACGTAGATTTTCTGTAAGATAATAGTGCAACCAATAAGGCCTTTTCCCAGCTGTGGGTACGTGCGGACTGATTATGATGATGATGAATAGTACTATCTAGTTCCTAGCCTTTTCTTACAGCAGTCTAAGCTGAGCTACTACGTGAATGCAAAATTTACATTTTCTGTCTTTCACAGAACTTGTACAGAGCTGGCTGCTAAGCGGAATAAGCAGCCATCTTCGCCAGGACTACCTCCTTCACAGACTTCACGAAGAGTATCCTGTAAGATAAGACTTGTTTGCAGGCACATTCTGTCAAGTATGTATCAACATGAAAGGTGGCGAGCTTAATTAGACTGAAATATCTTTTTCGAAGAATCAATTTATAGAGGGGAATGTTATTCATCAAGAGTGACGTGGTTGAGGGACTGATTAATGTTGACGGCAGTACCTGAATCTTGGCGATCGCGGGTTCGAACCCCAGGCACAGACCTCTAACTTTTCGAAGTTATGTGTGTATTTACATTGAATTATCACTTGCCTTAACGGTGAATGAAAACATCGTGATAAAACCTGCACACCTAAAAAGTTCTTAGGAATTTCTTAGGTGTGTAGTCCGCCAACCCGCACTAGGCCAGCGTGGTGGACTATGGCCTAAGCCCTCTCAATGGTAGAGGAGATCCGCGCCCAGCAGTGGGACATATACGGATTGTTGATGAGTGACGGCCTCGAGGTTTGGCACGCGGTCGAGAATCTCGGCGGTTGCAGAGTCATACACACCTCTGACTTTTCGAAGTTATGTGTGTATTCACAATGAACTATCACTTATTGTAATGGTGAAAGAAAACAACGTGATAAAACCTGCACACCTAAAAAAGTTCCTAGGAATTTCTTGGGTGTTTAGTCTGCCAGCCCGCACTAGGCCAACGTGGTGGACTATGACCTAAACCTTCTTAATAGTAGAGGAGGCTCGTGCCATGCAGTGGGACGTGTATGAGTTGATGATAATAATTATACGTTGTTGAAGCCTTATACAAGGAAAAAAATGTGAAACAAAAGTAATTTGGAAGAAGGAAAATTGACATTGGCTTGTGTTTTTGTAACTGATTAGATAAATGATAGATTGATTTGGAAAAAGACTTGTCAAAAACTCTAAGAATTCTTGGCTGTCTTCAAGACAAATATTTATAGATTATAATTATTAGAGTATATATTAATACTACAAGCCACCGACAGGTGTACCCTCTCCCTGCAGTGGCTAGGTTTGTCTACCCAGTGTGTTTTTCACCGAGGGAACAAACCTAAAGATGATTAAGGCCACATCTCTTTTAGTAATTCATGTAATCCATTGTATTTTTTTGTTTTACCGTGTTTTTAAATACCCTTACTTACGTAGAAATTTTAGTTTTTTATCTTTGAATCAGAGCAAGAGTACTTTTACGCAGCCTTGTTTCGCCATCTATCTGGAAGGGAGGAAAATCCCATTATACTACTACCACCACAAAATACGCTTTAATTGGAAGACCACAAGATAGTTTGTATTTTTTAACGATACTAAAAAAGACATTTCAAATTTTTAATAACTTAATCTAATAAGTTAGTCGCGTTCTTAAAGAATTGACGTGTTTTTGCCATGCTTTTTGTTGGAAATAAAGATAAGACCATTACAGTGGCGGTACTTCCATAGAAGCCCGAAAGCCCGACTTGCCTTACATAGTTCCGAATAACGAACTTAACGATTGTTTATTTATAAAATAACGCTAGAAACGTGAATGTGAGTACTAACCGGTAGGTATTTATTAGTCCTACGTACCAAAAAAATATGCTGCTACTAAATAAACATTTGGGCTTGCCTTAGTTTGACACCCTAGGCACGCCACTGGACCATTATAGGTCCCTTTTGTTAATTAAATATCTTCTTTTTTAACCGTGGTGCATTAATTGCGTATAATTTCGCTATTTGTCTTTTTTATATGAATGTAAATCCTCATACTTCAATATTTTGTCTCTTATTTAATTACAGAATTCTTAGTTTTCCATTTTCTTCTTTATATAGAGTATATGGAGACCGTGATAAGACAGATAATTATAGCTAGGAAGGTTACAAACCCATTGGTGTTAAAAATTATCCCGACAAAAAAATTTAAAAAAACAACTTTTCCATACAATCTACATACATTTAATATATGGTTATATGGAAAATGTATTATTTTATGTTTTCTCGGAATTTTCTTTAATGCCATGTAACTCTTATGGTGTTGTTAAATACAAATCATTTTTATAAAAATTAACGTTAAAGGACCCATGTGCAGTGAAAAAAAGAACTAATAAATATAAAAATATAAAATATTGTAGCATAAATAAATGGGATAATCGTCTTTGTAAACAAGCAAAGTTTCGTAAATTTAGATTTTATTAATCTAAAATTATGGCAAGTTTAAACTTTGGAAGCTTCTCCTGGAAAGTGGTCATGTTGCATTTTAGGCCTTATACGTAGAGCTCATCGATATTAAGAAATGTTCCAACTGATTTTATCAATACAAAATTCTTAACGCAAGGAAAATACAATAATAAGTTGGTGATTTTTTAGATCGAGATCGGAAATATTATTTAAGGTTTTGCATACTTGCTTAATCTTGCGAAACAGGGTGATTAAAAATTTACTTGGATATAAAATATTAAAGTAAGCCATATGTTCTTATAATAACTTATTATTATTAATTTCATTTACAAGAAGCGCCTTTTAGCCAACTTATGCCGTCTTATTCAATGAATAAAATGGTAAATTACTTTATATCATTACCATCATTATCAGCCCATATACGTCCCACTGCTGGGCATGAACCTCCTTTACCATTGAGAGGGTTTAAGCCTTAAATTATCACGCTGGCTGCTGGACTATATACCCATGTAAATATTAAGAACTTTAAGGTTTGCAAGATTTTCTTCGCCATAAAAGTAAGTGATAATTCATTGCATATACTCAAATAACTGCGAATAGTGTGTCCTTGGGACTCGACCCCGCGACCGCAGAAATTCTCGAACGCGCTATTAAACCTCGGAGCCACTACTGCTTTTCGTAAATTATTTATAAGTTTTTTTTACATTTGTTTAGTTTTTACCCTGTTGTGGATTCGTTTGCGGGACACAAATATCTATACTAATCTACACTAATATTATAAAGCTGAAGAGTTTGTTTGTTTGTTTGTTTGTTTGTTTGAACGCTAGGATCTCAGAAACTTCTGGTCCGATTTGAAAAATTATTTCACTGTTAGATAGCACATTTATCGAGGAAGGCTATAGGCTATATAACATCACGCTACGATGAATATGAGCGGAGCAGCAATAAAGAATGTTTCGAAATCGGGGACATTTTTTCCTTTTTGTGAGCTTCCGCGGCGTGCGCTGCGAAAACGGTTAAAGTTTCGCTAAAATAATGTTTCAGAGAAATGTTCCTCTTTAAAAGTTCTAAAAAGAAGTCCGCGACAGCATATGTCTATTTTTTAAGGTTGGCTCACTATAACGTTTTTTATCCTAACCAAATTTATTTTAAAATAAAGTTTTATTTGTGGAGGTGCTTTTATAAATATGATATTAATCCTTATCCAAATAAATACGTTATTCATTACAAGTATCTAATTTTAAATAAAATTGCCCTTTACATCATTTGATTTCACTGAGTATCTTAGAAGATATTGCAGTTTTAAAATATTGATCAAGCGCGCAGTAATGATGCACAAGGCGCCGATCGACGCATTACGGTTTCACGTTTGAACAATTTGACCGAATTGTATGAATTTTGGTATGGACATAAATAGGACTCTGAGAAGTAAAATAGACTACAACTTATTTTCCTTCTGATCTCAACCCTGTAGTCTACGCGGCGGAGTCGCGAGCAAAGGTTTTATAATATTAGTATATATCTATACTAATATTATAAAGCTGAAGAGTTTGTTTGTTTGTTTGTTTGTTTGAACGCTAGGATCTCAGGAATTACATATAACTATATACGTATAATGAATAACGTATTTATTTGGATGAGGATTAATATCATATTTATAAAAACATCTTCACAAATAAAACTTTATTTTAAAATAAATTTGGTTAGGATAAAAAACGTTATAGTGAGTCAACCTTAAAAAAAAGACCTATGCTGTCGCGGACTTTTTTTTAGAACTTTTAAAGAGAAACATTTCTCTCAAACATTATTTTAGTGAAACTTTAACCGTTTTCGCAGCGCACGCAGAGGAAGCTCAAAAAAAGGAAAAAATGTCCCCGATTTTGAAACATTCTTTATTGCTGCTCCGCTCCTATTCGTCGTAGCGTGATGTTATATAACCTATAGCCTTCCTTGATAAATGTGCTATCTAACAATGAAAGAATTTTTCAAATCGGACCAGTAGTTCCTGAGATCCTAGCGTTCAAACAAACAAACAAACAAACTCTTCAGCTTTATAATATTATTAGTATAGATTAATTTTTATTTGTGAAGGTGCTTTTATAAATATGATATTAATCCTTATCCAAATAAATACGTTATTCATTATACTAATATTATAAAGCTGAAGAGTTTGTTTGTTTGAACGCTAGGATCTCAGGAACTACTGGTCCGATTTAAAAAATTCTTTCACTGTTAGATAGCACATTTATCGAGGAAGGCTATAGGCTATATAACATCACGCTTCGACGAATAGGAGCGGAGCAGCAATAAATAATGTTTCAAAATCGGGGAATTTTTTTCCTTTTTGTGAGCTTTCGCTGCGTGCGCTGCGAAAACGGTTAAAGTTTCGCTAAAATAATGTTTGAGAGAAATGTTCCTCTTTAAAAGTTCTAAAAAAAAGTCCGCGACAGCACATATGCTGTTTTTTAAGGTTGGCTCACTATAACGTTTTTTATCCTAACCAAATTTATTTTAAAATAAAGTTTTATTTGTGAAGGTGCTTTTATAAATATGATATTAATCCTTATCCAAATAAATACGTTATTCATTACAAGTATTTAATTTTAAATAAAATTTACATAATTTGATTTCACTGAGTATCTTAGAAGATGTTGCAGTTTTAAAATATTGATCAAGCGCACAGTAATGATGCACAAGGCGCCGATCGACGCGTTACGGTTTCACGTTTGAACAATTTGACCGAATTGTATGATTTTTCGTATGGACATAAATAGGACTCTGAGAAGTAAAATAGTCTACAACTTATTTTCCTTCTGAACTCAACCCTGTAGTCTACGCGGACGGAGTCGCGAGCAAAAGCTATTTTAAATAAAGCATTATTTGTGAAGGTGTTTTTACAAACATGATATTAATCCTTATCCAAATAAATACGTTATTCATTACAAGTATTAATTATAAAATACATTTATACTTTACATCATTTGATTTCAATGAGTATCTTTGAAGATATCGCAGTTTCAAAATAATGATCAAGCGCGCAATAATGATACTCATGGCGGCGACCGGCGCGTTACGGTTTCACGTTGAAACAATTTGACCGATTTGTATGATTTTTGTATATTTAAGTAAATGGGGCTCCGCGGAGTAAAATACTACAACTTATTTTCTCTCTGCACCCAACCCTGTAGTCCACGCAGACGGAGTTGCGGGCAAAAGCTAGTCAAATATAAAAATGTCACATATGGGTACCAAAACGAGTATAATAATTGTTTATAAGCCGCATAATTATTACATAACATAACATAACCTCACGCCTATATTCCCCTAAAGGATAGGCAGAGATACATTTCTGCACCCACATTTCGCCAGGTATGTGTCAGTCCCACATAATAGGGGGTGAGTTAATTGTACTTGTACCGCGAGACAACGAGGCAATCTATAAAGTCGTATAATTATTGATTCGAGTAAAACTGGAGCTAAAAGGCTCTAAAACTCTCTGAGCTTTGAAATAAAAAATCTTAATTTTGAGTTTCATTAATTTTTATTTATTATTACAATAAAGTACGAAATTATTCTACCTCTTAGATTTCACAGCTATTTCCTTATTATTTATGACTAGCTTTTGCCCGCGACTCCGTCCGCGTAGACTCTAGGGTTAAGTGCAGAGAGATTTTTGCATTTATAACATGTTTATCCCACGGGATTACATTTTCCAGGATAAAATTATCCCATGTTAATTCTGTGAGCCCTACCTACCTCTATACCAAAAATCATTCAAATCGATTTGGTAGATCCAGAAATACCCATTCCCACGGGAATACTACATTTTCTGGGATAAAAAGTATCCTATGTGTTATTCTGATGTATAAGCTATATTGTGGTAAAGTTTCATTCAAATCCATTCAGTAGTTTTTACGTGAAAGAGTAACAAACATCCATACATCCATACATCCATACTTACAAACTTTCGCCTTTATAATAGTAGTAGGATACAATTATCCAAGTATCCACAGAAAATAAAAAATGTGCGACAAAATGTATGAAGGGTGTTGTTTAAAGTTATAGTAAAGGAGAAAAGAATTGCTTTGGGTGAGACAATAATTAAGGAGCTAGAGAATTATATTTAAAACCGGTATAACACATAACATATGGAGCATGAGTTTCAAACATCGGCACGACAGAGTTTAACCCTCCGTGCACTACGTGGAGTTTAGCACACCCCAGCGTATCAAAAATCGCTGTATCTTTTTAAACTACCACGCGAATTCCGCGAAACCTCGTGTAGCTGGACTTGGGACGTTGCTAGATCGTACAGTGACAGAGATTTAGTGGTAAAGTCGCAGGTTTAGCGGACAGTCACCCGCAAAGTGTAGCGGGGTGTCACAAACCCATGTAGTTCGGGACGACGTCTAAAAGGTAAGTAGTAAAATATTCAAAATATTTGTTTTTCTACGAAATATTTATTTTTGTTTTTTTTTTTTATTACCTTAAACGATTGAATTTGTTTACAGGTCTCATGGCTTGTTGTATGACTAAAAATGAAATGTTATCGGCACATAATATGGTTGATAGTGATACCTAGTGTGCGACACAGATTAGCTGTATTTATCCGAAATCGAAGGCAATTTGGATCATTTGAAGATGTATAACTAGATGCTCTTATTCGATAGTTGCAATGCACCTGTATGCTTAGAGCACGCATTTTTTTTTTTTTCAAAAGTTGTGCAGATTTGAACCTACTGGGATCTTAAGAAAACTAATTATGTTATGTTATTTTTATTTTATTATTGTTCTTTATCTTATAAGGCCTTGAAATAAAAGGCAATAATCAGTTATTAGTTAAGTTTTTTTTTATAAGGCTAAGCAAAAGAAGATGGTCCCTTCTTAATTAGTATAAAAAGTACTATTTTTGTTACAAAGCCTAAATATAATAAAAACGTTGATTAAAGTAAATAAATTTATTTTTATTTTATGTCTTAATAGTCTAGGAACAATATTAATACATATAAAATAAACTTTGAGTAGTCTATATTCTCTGTAAAAGAATATATTGATGTTGGGGTATAGGAAACCCCACATAGTGCAGGACGTAACTTTTCTCCACGTAGTGCACGGAGGGTTAAACGTATATTACAGAGCAGAAGTTATGTATAAATTTCAGTTGCATGTAAGTAATGCTAGAAGATGAAAAGAAGAAACAAGACATCATTTAAAAAAAATGTGATGGCGTAAAGATTGAAAGGTATCTAACGAGCTGTCATAGGGATTAAAATAAATGATCATTTATTTACACAACAAAAAACCCAAAAAGCGATTAATAATTATCTTATTCAGAGATAATATTATCTGAGCATTATCTTTATCTACATCCTATGTTGGGGTATAAATAATAGAATCCGACCTCTTGTTCAACAGATCGCCTCCGACTTATCAATATGAAGTTCGCCGTGGTAGCTCTTCTGGCTTTGGCCACCCTAGCCTATGGCAGGAGTTTAGACTTTGAAGACCAGCTAGAGCAGACTACTGCTTACAACTACCACGAGAGGTTCGGAATTCCTCTAGCGAACAAAATCCGTGAAGCAGAAGAAGCGGAACTCAGTGGATCCAGAATTGTCGGAGGCTCAACTTCTTCTCTCGGCCAATTCCCCCATCAGGTTAGTACCAAACTAATTCTTGGCTTGATGCAATAATGTCTAGTTGTATGTTCCAACTTCAATCTCGTTGAAGTTTACATAACGCCGACTTAAGCTACGTATAAATGTCCGGGGCTTTTGGTTACTGCTCAGTATTGATAAAAGCTGTCTTAAAAAAAAAAATAACATAAGTATTTTTAAACTTTCTTTTATATGCAGGTGTAAAAAGCCTACACGGTCTTTTAAAAAATATATTAACTATTTTCTTTGCCTTTGGTACTTTAGTAACTGTTCACATCGTATTTTTCAGGCTGGTTTAGTCATCACTTCTGCTCGTGGTCAAGGAATATGCGGAGGTTCTCTGCTCAACCAGCGTAGAGTACTGACTGCTGCCCACTGCTGGTGGGATGGCCGTACTCAGGGCACCAACATCGAAGTTGTGCTTGGTTCTATCCGCATTTTCAGCGGTGGTGTGAGGATCCAAACTAGAGACATCGTTATGCACGGAAGTTGGGTTTGGAGCATTGTCAGAAACGATGTTGCCATGATCCGTCTGCCCAGCAATGTTGGATTATCAAGTAATTATTTTTTTTGCTTCTGAAAGATGTGATCTTGCACGCCAGTATTACCCGCATATTATTTGAAATGTCAAGTTAATTCTACACTGTTAAAAGCGAAGTTACTAATTTCTGAAAGCTGCATTAGAATTCGTTCAGTTATATCGAACGACGACCGAACAATCAAATATAAGAAAGTTGGGTGTATTTAGAATGACAAAATAAAGTGATATAATTTTTGGTAAAGTGTAACCAAAAGACAATTAGTATACATATTTAAAAATATATGCTACATAAGGCCACATTTGTGTCTTTTCAGACACCATCAACGTTATTGCATTGCCTTCTGGATCGCAGCTGAACCAAAACTTCGCTGGCTCCATAGCCGTCGCATCTGGTTTTGGAATCACTCGTGATGGTAAGTTATATGTTGGTGATGTTTCATCATATTCCTCATCGATATTAAACCTAACCAAAACATGGGTCAAAAAATAAACTCGTTTTTGAGGATGGAACATTATGTTGGAAAATGTCGTCATCAGAAAAGGACGAGAAATGATTCAAAATCAATATTATCTGACATAACTTGTCGTGAATATGAAAATTTACTTCTCTAAAAACAATTTACTCGCTGCCATTCAAATTGAGTATTAAAACAGAGTTTAATTTATAATAGTTTTAGAGAATAATAGTTAGTCAGAGTTTAGTTATAATATATTTTTTAATCCTCAATTCAGTGCTTTTCCGCAAGAGACGAAATATAATATATTTAAGATAAAGATAAAAACACTTTATTGTAGGTATATATTTAAAATTATTACAAAGATTATTAGGAGTTACAGAGGTAGTAGGACTTTAATTTATTTTTAAAGATATTTAAAGATGATGCTTGTCGAATTGTCGACGGCAGTGCATTCCAAAAGCGAATAGCTTGCACTGTGAAAGAGCCGTCGAAAAAAGAATTGCCATGAATAGGAGTTTTTAGCTTCAATTTTCTGACGACCGCAAAGAAAGGAAATGAGAGGAGTGAAGAAATTCGAAGTATTTACCATTTATTTCACGTTTTTTTCAGGTACCTTCCCCACTGCAAACCAGGCTCTCAGCCACGTCAATCTTGAAGTCATTACCAATGCTGTCTGCCAGAGGACTCCAGGAATCGGTGTCTTTGTGCATTCCTCCAATATTTGTACCAGCGGTGCTGGTGGTCGCAGCACTTGCGGCGGAGACTCCGGCGGTCCACTCTCCGTTAACTTGAACAACAGGCCAGTCTTGGTGAGTAAATATTTTTTAATATTATTTTAACAACCTCTATTCCCTCTCTTTGTTTCGTCACACTCCGTACGACACATTTATATTTGAATACTTTCTATTCTGTCCAGGTAGATAATTGTCATGAACGTAAATCTTTACAAAATGCTTAAAAGATTATACATTATAATTATATTTTTAGTAATTCCTTAAGGAATTTCTTTAAATTTGATACAGTCACAAGGTTGTGATTCTCATATTTATTAAATTTATTATTTTACAGATCGGTATCACATCCTTCGGTCACGCCGATGGTTGCCAAGTCGGACACCCAGCTGTTTTCGCCAGAGTTACGGAATTCATGAGCTTCATCAACAGCAACCTCTAAATTATTCAATCGGTTTTATATTTGAGTATATAAACACACTGGTACCAAATAATAATTTATTTTTATATTTATTTTGTGTTTTCATTTTATTTTCGGCGGTACGGAAAAAAGTAAAATGTTGTAGCCATTTGGATCGATATTTATAAATAATCGCTAAAGTTCGTAAAATATCCAAATTATTATATACGTAACATATCATTACCTTACGTCATTTTACGTGTATTGACAATAAATTAGCAGATACTTAAACGGTGAAGTCAAACAGCGTGTGAAAAAAATTGGAATGTGAAAGGTGAACCATAGGACCAGTAGATCATTTTGACGATTATAATAAGTATTAAGTACTTAACAATATGTTAAGCTGCTATCTGCATGAGAGGTTACTTAACCTTTAACGTCACGGGCGGGGTCTAAGCAGACCCCACGCGCTCTTTTTTAACTGTATTTTTTCAAATTGACAAGCTACGATCGCACCATTTTGGCTAATCTCAGTGCGCTGCCGACGCACTCAACGGATGGACGTACGTGGTGTTGCCGCTAAGGTAAGTACCTTTTTTACTCGTGCGGGGATACCTGTGGACCCCACCCGTGATTATACGTAGTAACTTTTTTCACTTTGCTAATTTTTCAATTTGTTGTTTTTTCAGAATTACTGTTGAAAACTGCAAAAATTAGTCACCAAATATCAGAAGACGCCAAAGATTGCAAAATAACCCCAATTTGACCAAAGATATTAGAGCTATAATATGTAAATTGATCGACAAAGAAGAGCCTTTGCCTAGTTCAGATGAGGCTGGTCCTAGTGCTCCAAAAATGAAGCGGAGGTGCTCTATTTGTCCAAGGTCTAAGGATAAAAAGAGCACTATTGTTTGTAGATCATGCAAAAAAAACTATTTGTAAGCCTCATTCAGTAGCAATTACTTATTGTTTACCATGCCAACCAAAATATTTTTTTTTTACTTTAGCGCCCGACAGTAATATTGAGGGGTTGTGATTTTTTGTATTAGTATGATTATTGTTTAGTTTTCCTTAGATTACGTTTCTTTGTTTCCTATTTTATTAGAAAGTAAGAATATATTAGTCAAAAGTTGATAATTAAAAGAAATTTAAGAACATTAGTTAAGTGCCTTAAAAATTGCTATCTACAAGATGTTATTTCGATAAATGTTTTTTCACTATGTAAAGACTGATTGTTTTGCTAATAATAACAACTTTTTATACGTATTAATATGTCTTTTCTTTTAATTTAAATTAATATTTATGAAATTTTCAAAAATACGGAGCATAAATGTAAAATACTTATGGGGATACTTCCGGACCCCACGCGTGACGGAACGTTACCATAAACAACGCGTGTACTTAAAGGTTAAATAAAGATACAAGAAACAATAAATTAAAATATGAAATTACAACAAGCTGCTGAAATTATACCATTTCACTAAATATGTAGCTTAAAAATGTCGAAACTATTATTTCAAGTAATGCAAAACTATGTATATATACTTGTGAAAAACATAAAAGAAGATTTCGACGCACAGCTAAAGTATTGAACTATAGTAATCTGGGAAAATGACAGTTTTTCTATTCTAGATGACATCGTTTTTCTTTTATTCAATGCAATAGTTTCTGATTTATTTAATGAGTTGCTATAATTCGGAAATTATATAGATACAGAACTATTTATTATTTATTACTGTCCTTAAGAACTAATTAGAGGTGATATAGAACATGCTGCTCTAGAGCTATCGAGACTTTGGTCTATTGTAAATGCCACACTAGTCTACAATTTAGTGCACTATTTGGTTTGATCGGAGTCCATCGGTTCTTTCTTCATCAATCCATATACTCCTCTCACTGCTGGGCACGGACTTATTCTACAACTGAGCGTGTTTAATCCACCACGCTGGCCTGGTGCAGTTTAGCGAATTACACCTAAGAAATTCCTTTTTTTTATTTATTTATTTAAACTTTATATACTAACAATGTATACAGGCGGACTTAATCCCGACGGCATTATCTACCAGTCAACCTTACAGTGGTGCAGAGAAACATGTTAAGTGCATAAATATAATTAATATATATATAAATCAATAAGCATATATAAATATAATGTATATATATACTATACACATACTTGTATAAATATATAACAAACATAAATACATAAACATACATATACATATTATGATGATTCTGACAGTTGATTCCAAAGAAGTTGCCGAACCCTTAATTTAAAAGAAAAGCGCTTTGTCAACATCCTGATTTCTAGTGGGAGTGCGTACCATAGAAGGATAGCTTGAATGAAGAAGGAAGAATGTAAAAAGTCTGAGTTGTGAGAAGGACATGAAAGGAGAAGATTGTTAGAAGAGCGAAGATTCCTGTTGTGGTTACTACATAGATATTGAAAGTGAGAAGTTAGATAAGAAGGCGAAGTAGAAAACTTAATAATAGAAAAAAGAGTAGTGAGTGCGCGTAGAGAACGTCGCTGCCGGATAGGTAACCACTTCAGTTGAGAGCGGAAAAAAGAAACATGATCATATTTACGAAGGTTAAAAATGAATCGAATGCAGTTGTTGAGAAGACGGTCATATTTATTGAGATGTTCTGCATTCAGATCAAAATAGCACACATCACCATAGTCGATTAGAGGAAATATTAAGGCTTGCACAAGCATCGCCTTGGTTCTGGAGGGAAGGAAGTTTTTTAAGCGATAAAGAGCACGAAGAGTGCCTGTGACTTTCCGCGACACAGAGTTAACTTGAGCTCGCCAACTAAAATTAGAGTCTATATGGAGCCCTAGGTTTTTGACATTAGCACACCATGTGAGCCATTAAAAACAACAGGTGGTAAAGTGCTGAGGTTTTACCCACCTAAGAAATTCCTAGGAACTCGATCTTCGGCTCTCCTCATCCAACCGCTGCCAGCCACCTTGCGGATATCGTCACACCATCTAGCCAGAAGGCGTCCTACACTACGTTTACGTGGCGTGCCATAACAGAGGCCTATGTCCAGCAGTGGACGAATTAAGGGCTGTTGATGATGATGACACATAACTTCGAAAAGTTAGGGGTGTATGCCCGGGGATAGTACTCGCGAAAACCTCAAGGCAGTCACGACTTTCTTTTCGCATAAACTATTTAAGAAAAAAACTATTCCATTGTTGGATTTGTTTATTGTTAGTTATTTAAGTGAGCTATTGCTATTTTTATAATTTTAAAAGATAACGATAACGAAATGCTATACCTATTTGCTTTCTTTTATTTGCTTGAAATAACCTTTTCATTTTTATAGAGCACTTTGCTTGTTTAATCGGTCTGAATCGCAGTGGTCGCTGTGATTCGTTTATATAGCTTTTTTATGCAAATTCAGCGAGTACAGACATAATTAAACTTATTTGTAATTATTTTAAGATACTACTGACATTCAGATAGAATGTTCTCAAAATTATTTTGGGATAAACAATAATTATAGAAGTAAAGGTTACTTGATCAAGATAAGGTATAATATGATTTAACAATAATTAATTAAAAGAAATGATACCCTGTAAATTACAGCGCGAGAAAAAATAATATAGGAGAAATTACATTACGAGATCCTACAAGCTACAAATATTGTCACAAAACCAAGGAATTGCATACAATCGTCACACGCCATATCGTCGAAGTCTAACAATAGAATTTATAAATATTTCACGAGGAACGTCCTATTTTTACACTAGAACAAATTTGAGAAGAATAGGATACTCTCTTATACCAAGATTAACAGTTAAACAATAAATTAACGGTGAAAAACATATTTTAAAATCAAGCTTTTATTATGCACGAAAAATTAAAAAAATAAACTAAGAAAACATTCATAAAATTCGTAGTTTTTTAAACTTTACAAGTAACAATTTACAAAAGTGTTCGGTTTATTAGTAGAAGTATGATACATTCTTAAGTGATCTAAAAGCTCGTCGCGGCCGAGGTCTTTGCATTAACGAAATTGCGCGACAAGCTTTTAAATCACTTAAGAATGTATCATACTTCTACTAATAAACCGAACACTTTTGTAAATTGTTACTTGTAAAGTTTAAAAAACTACGAATTTTATGAATGTTTTCTTAGTTTATTTTTTTAATTTTTCGTGCATAATAAAAGCTTGATTTTAAAATATGTTTTTCACCGTTAATTTATTTTTAACTTTTTAGTTGGAAATATTTCTAACTCTATCCATTTCGTAGTCATACCGAAATTCAATTCAATCGGTCCATGGAAACTAGTGTTCCTATGGGCACCTTCCAACTTGTCATGACACCAGATCAACGATACCTTGTTATTATGTTGTCACTGAAAATACAAAGGCATACCAAATTTTAGCTTAATTGGTCCACAGGAATCGGAGTTCATATGGGCTTCTTCCAACTCCTCATCAGATCAGCTTCATGATACCATATTTTTGTATTGTTACCGAAGTTACGAAGACAGACCAAATTTCAGTTCAATTGGACCACAAGAATCGGAGTTCCTATGGGCATCTTCCAACTCTTCGTCAGATCAGCTCTATGATACCTTATTATTATTATTATATTGTCACCGAAATTACATAGGTATACCAAATCTCAGCTCAATTGGACCATAGGAATCGGAGTTCTTATGGGCATCCTCCAACTCCTCATCAGATCAGCTCCATGATACCATATTTTTGTATTGTTACCGAAGTTACGAAGAGATACAAAATTTCAGCTCAATTCGACCATAGGAATCGAAGTTCCTATGGCCATCCTCCAACTCCTCATCAGATCAGCTCCATAATATCATATTTTTGTTTTGTACCGAAGCTACGATGACATACCAAATTTCAGCTCAATTGGACCACAGAAATCGAAGTTCCTATGGGCATCTTCCAACTCTTCGTCAGATCAGCACCATGATACCATATTTGTGTATTGTTGTCGCAGTTACAAAGACATATCAAATTTCAGCTCAATCGGTCCACAAGAACCGATGTTTCTATGGTCATCTTCTAACCTCATCATCAGACCAGCTCCATGGTACCATATTATTGTATTGTCATCCAAGTTACGTAGGTATACCAAGTTTCAGCACAATCGGTCTATTGGAAGTGGTTCAAATCTTCATTGCAAGATTTGTAAACATACAAACATACATACATACATACAAAAGTGAAGTTAAATAAAAGCTTGTAAAAATGATGCCGAGTGTGAAGCTTGCCGATTCTCTATTGAGACCAAACTTGTCTCTACGCTATAACAAGATAGCAAAAGAAAACGAAAATGCGATGTTGAAAACGAATATGTCCATTCCACAGTAAAAAAGAAGACAAAAATTACATTTTTAGTATAATATCGAAAACTGGGACTTTAATTAACGAGACCACGATAATTATACCGTCAGGTATCAATATTAAAATAATTCCTGTATCGAATTTGGTTAAGGAATTTTGACTTGCTGGTGATTGGTTACTTAACTAATTACCAATTTATTTTGACCTGTATCGTGAAAGTTATAATATTTTAGAAACAACTTATTCGATAAATGACTTGCTATTTAATCTTGTATTATCACACTAGTTATTTAGTACTGAACCTGATGCAGACATGATTTAAGTTAAGTACCAAGTCTAAATTTCGTGAAAGGCTATTATGACCATTAGTTTCAACACAATTTCTAAACGTTTACACATACATGAAACCATCTTTAATGATTGTGCATAAACTACCCGAATCAAAGACTAAAAGTATGTAAACAACGCTTTCATCAAATATATAAATAAATAATTTAAATGAACTACATTCCATCCTCGTCGCGGAAACAGAGAACTGGCGTCAAGTTACTCAGGTGCAGTATACGTTTGTAATCTATACACGACAATTTTACCGCGAGCATAAATGGTCCAGTCATGAGGACTATGTCGGCCTCGCACGTTGCGCCGGTACAATTAATTTTTGTAGTGTAAATGGCTTAAGTTCTATGACGGATCACTTCACTACAAATTCTGTCCGCCAGAGAAACTCTAAGCATTGCTTTCTTCATAGCAAGCTTACGACGCCATAGGACGCCCTCTGGCTAGGTGGGGTGACGATATCCGCAAGATAGATGGCAGTGGTTAGATGAGGAGAACCGAAGATCGAGCCCAGTGGCCTGCCACAGGAGAGGCCTATGTCCAGCAGTACACAAATTGAGGGCTGTTGATGATAGCAAGAGTGATTTCACATATAAAAAATTAAAAATTAAAACTGACGCGTCCATCTCAAATGACTTCCTGACAGATATTGATAAACGCTTTAATTGATTATTGCTGCAAAATTCTTATCTCAACGAAAGTCATTAGCTATAAAGAGGTGATGTGTTTGTTAGATAGAGATTGGAAATCCCATTTTAGGACATTGCGATCTAGAAATCTTACTTAATCTTGGAAAACACGGGGATTATATACATATACCTATTCTTTCTCTATATGTATCATCATGTACAGATGTACATTTTTAAACTCTTTAATTAAAAAGACGAGAAACAATTTGATTTCTAGGTTTAATCTTTGACAAACATATACTTGTTGGCGTAATTGTTCAACTATTTATTTTATAGGGTAATGGGCGTTCTCCAAAAATTGCTTAAGATCGCCACCAATTACGCATAGCTACGGAACCAAAGTTTACCGACCAGTTGTTTGACTTCCTGCGACGGGACTTACTGAGTCAAAATATAACTGCGTCAGGCTGACTCAGAATTTTTTACTAAGTTGCAAACATTGTAGAACTTGCACTAAAATGATTTTTTTCCCAAGTTAAATAGGTTTTAAAATAAACATAACGTTAAATAATTCTATTGCATCGCTCGTATTTAAGCTAAATTAAGAAATAACAAATATTGTATAAATGTTGTGTTTGCAGTTTACCTTTACGATTAGAGTAGACGAGTCTCTCGTCTACTACTATCGCCTGGTTTGCTGGTAAAGTTCACAAGCCTAAAATACATAAAAAATAATTTTAAATATAATGATTAAAAATATTTAAATATAATATATATTACGTATTTAATAAATACTATTTAAAGTAAAGCTTTAAAAGCATTGCATTTGATGGAGAAGGCTTCCTGGGATTAGCCCCAGGAAGCTAAGTAATTTATGTTTTTTTCTGATACAAAATTTTGATCTATTTTAACCAGCTCATAAAGCCGTGTTCGAGGTCTTAAGAGTCTATAGAGGTTAATATGATTTTATCCGGAAGAAAGCCGCTCTGTACAGGTAACCTTTGGACACATAAATGTATGTAGGTAAAACCCAAGTAAAGCTTAATGGTAATTATCTTGTTCAAAGATAATTTTATCTGAGCATTATCTTTATCTACAACCTATTTGAGGGTATAAATAAAGTATCCAATTTCTGGTTTATTATAACGCCTCCTACTTACCAATATGAAGTTCGCCGTGGTAGCTCTTTTGGCTCTGGCCACCCTAGCATATGGCAGGAGTGTAGACTTCGAGGACAATGTAGAACTACTTACTTCTTACAACTACCACGAAAGGCACGGAATTCCTCTAGCAAACAAAATCCGTGAAGCAGAACAAGCGGAACTCAGTGGATCCAGAATTGTCGGAGGCCAAATTTCTTCCCTCGGTCAATTTCCCCATCAGGTTAGTACCAAACTACTTTTTGGTTTGTTAGATTTTTTTCTAGCTTCATTACTGTAGTCTTTTACATAAAACCCATAAATTTAGCAGCAAATAGCCGTTTATCAATATTTAAGCAACGAACATAAACATGCAGAAATTATATTAAGAAAAGTACTTTATGTTTGGTTTTCCTAGTCATAAGCACAATGCTGTTTCTACTGTAACCTGGCCGCTGAAACGCACGCTCCTTGGAATTAATAAAATTCCTAATAATAATAAACTAATTAAAATAACTACTCTCTCTACTTTCCTTATACGTGGACTTTTTTTAACTGGTCACATCGACTTTTACAGGCTGGTCTTGTCATCACTTCAGCTCGTGGTCAAGGAATATGCGGTGGTTCTCTCCTCAACCAGCGTAGAGTACTAACAGCTGCCCACTGCTGGTGGGATGGCCGTACTCAGGGCACCAACATCGAAGTTGTGCTTGGATCTATCCGCATTTTCAGCGGCGGTGTGAGGATCCAAACCAGAGACATTGTTATGCATGGAAGCTGGATTTGGAGCATTGCCAGAAACGATGTTGCCATGATCCGTCTGCCCAGCAATGTTGCATTATCAAGTAATTATTTTATTACTGTACGCCACTTTCACCCGCCCATAATTTCAAATGACAATGCATTTGTTTATTATTTTGCATAGTGTTCCGAGCCAAGCCCCTTATTTTTTGATATTGAATTTAAAATCGTTCAGCAATTCTGGATTATGTCAGAACAATCAAATAGAGATAGAATTTATTTGTTGGATACAGTTGCAAATGAAAAATATTGATTGGTATTCAGAAAGACATACCGTAACGATGTAGCTTTTACTTTATTTAAATATATACACTAGTTTATGTTATATATAAAGTTTGTATAACATTTCAGATATCATCAATGTTATTGCGCTGCCTTCTGGATCGCAGCTGAACCAAAACTTCGCTGGCTCCACAGCCGTCGCATCTGGTTTTGGAATCACTCGTGACGGTGAGTCATTTGTAGTTTATTAAAAAACGAAAAATTGAATTTTACATATTCGACGTTGTTGACATTAAAACTAAGCAAAACAAAACTGGTTTTATAATAAATAAATAATAAGAACGCAAATAATAAGAACGCAAAAAAAATGGTTTTGTGTTCAATTAATTATATTTTTTTTACTGCGGGGGAAAATAAAGTTTTTTAAAATCGCTTAGGTGTGTAACTTAACCCGCACTAAGTCAGCGTGATTGACTTATGTCTAAACCCTCTCCATGGTAGAGGAGGCCCACCAGTTGGACGTTTATGGGCTTATGATAATAATGATTTATCATTTTTTTTATTTAAAATAAAAGAAGGAACTTTAATAATTAGTTTTTAAAATTGGTTCTAGGTACCTTCCCCACTGTAAACAGTGTCCTCAGCCACGTTTCTCTTGAAGTCATTACCAATGCTGTCTGCCAAAGGACTCCAGGAATCGGTGGTTTTGTTCACTCCTCCAACATTTGCACGAGCGGCGCTGGTGGTCGTAGCACTTGCGGCGGTGACTCTGGCGGTCCCCTGTCCGTTAACTTGAACAACAGGCCAGTCTTGGTGAGTAAATCTAGGTGTAATCTATCTGCTTACAAAAAATGTCGTGATTCGAATAGATGATTTTACTAAGATTGAAATGGGCAAGATCATGTTGGTCTCATGAATTGTGCTAGACTGCCCGTTATTAATGTGAAATATGTTCTTGTAATCAACATAACGTACCTTAAATAATTATGAATCATTATGAACAATGTTTAAGCTAATGATACATTAATCATTTCAATGATCCGTCTATAAATTTCTCAAAATTTTATCGAGTAACTAATTTAATGTTACTACTCCATAGCCGATATGGAATTGCGGTCCACATAATATGTGTATATAATATATATCATCAACCCATATACGTCCCACTGCTGGTCACGGGTCTCCTCTACCATTGAGAGGGTTTAGGCCATACTCCACCACGCTGGTCTAGTGCGGGTTGGCGGACTACACGCTTAATAAATTCCTAAGAACTTGTAAGTGTGCAGGTTTCCCTCATCGTTAAAACAAGTGATCATTCAATGTGAATACACACATAACTTCGAAAAGTCAGAGGTGTGTGCCTGGGGTTTGAATCCGCGACTTATCTTATTAACGAAGATTGAATATGGTTTTACAATATTACCAAATAAAAAAGAGTAAAGATTTTTTTCTAGTATATTTATTATCAATTCATCATAACACAAAGTCTTAATGTTACCACAGATTTAAAAAAATCTGAATCCACTGAATTTTATTTCACAGATCGGTATCACATCCTTCGGTCACGCCGATGGTTGCCAAGTCGGACACCCAGCTGTTTTCGCCAGAGTTACGGAATTCATGAGCTTCATCAACAACAACCTCTAAATTATTTATTAAACGGTTTAATATTTGGGTATGAATACATTTCTAACAAATTAGCATGGTGTTTTTATTTTTTCCGGCAGAACAAAGAAAGTATAGTAAGCATTTAGAGCATACAAGAACCAAAAAAACCTTTAGTTAAGAATTTTCCCCACCCAAGATCTCTATTCAGATGGCACTGATTTCATCTATAACTTTAATGCAAGGAAGTAATAGTGTTTTTTTGTTTCAACGCATCTTTCGGTATACAAAAGAAAATAAAATATACAAAATATGGATTGAACATCTAATTTAATGACATGTAACTTTTTTATCATTACTAAAGGCATAGAATATCTGCTGTCTACTTTGTTGCTATTTGACAAACTTATTCGGTCTCACATATTATGTCAAAATCTCGTGTCTTTTTTTTACAACATTCAATAATTCGATAAGTCAGGTCGTATAAATCAATACTGCGCATTGATTCCTATATTAAAGATATGACTTCAAAATTAACGAAATGAACGTATTTGTATATTTAGATTAATTCGGGTATTAACCCTAAACGCACCATTTCTTTAAATCGTCACAAAAAATATATGTGGGTATATACGAATATTATAGCGTAAATGACATAAAAATAGTAAATTATAATAATAATTAAAATTCAATGATTTTCAATGTTTATCCCGTCGATGCAGTTAGAGGCCCCTTAAATAAAAAGAATGTATTGAAACAAGTATTTTGAATCGACAATATATCCACAAGATTCAAATAATTGCGTATTTTAGATTTAAAAAATGCAGAATAGTGTAAGTCATGAAAAGAGATTGACAATTATTGGCTGTCAAATATTAAGGTGTGCGTTGAGAAATTTATTTTGTATAAATTAAGGAAATAAATCAAGTCTTAATATCCATCTAAACTTCTAATCTCCTTGATTATGCGTAATTTTTAAATTTTCATTATGCTTGGACATTTAAATTATAGTCACTTTAAAAACTATTAATAAATATATGGCATAAAGAGCTTTCTCATCATCAGCCCTTATACATTCCGCTGCTGGGTTCGAGGCACCTTTACAACTGATAGGGGTTAAAGGCTTTAGTCTACCACGCAAGTATTTCATAGAAGAGGATAGAAATCAAATACATCCCATTCTGCTCAATATGTACGGTTTTATGGTCTAATTGTATCATGTCTTGCTGACAAGCGATCGAAGCATTCGATTTTGGTGCTTTTTTATTTCTGTATTTTTATCACAATAAAGTGCTGAACTGAATATTAATTTACATATAATTAAAAATTAATATCATCTGATATGTAACAAGATATTTATTGACTAGTATACGGCAAGACGAAGTTTGCCGGATCAGCTAGTTAGGATTTAGTGATTGGATACGAAAATGTCGCCTAATAATCACCATGCTTGTCAAGTCATTAGTTCCCATTTGAACACATTCTGAGTCAGCAAAATATTATACATAAAAAAGATAATATTACTTTATTTTTTACCCACGTGATGTTCGAGTAAGTACAGAAGAAAGGAGAAATAATAGAACCATTTTTTGAAACCAGTGTTTATTTAAATTTTTGTAATAACACAAAATTAACTTAGTCCGTAAGGATTACAATAACAATCTGTAAGCTAATTGTAGTCGTCGTTGTTGTCACATCTGGCGAGTCCAGTTTTGGCATCCCGGCAAACTAGGTTCGGTTGCAACGTTGATGGAAAAAAATGGGGTGATGCAAGGCACCGTCAATTCAGTACATTCGAATGACAATGGCTCAAATTGCTGATGGTAGGATGGTAAAAACCCCTTCATAGAGTTTCAGGTGAGTCTTCTTACTTGAATGACAAATTAAAAGTCAATAAATTTTCATTCAAAATTAATAACTCATGTTCAGATTCTTTCAGATTATAGGCTTTCAATGTACAAATTTCCTGTAAAAAAAATGAATGATTAAACAAAATATTAGATTGATAAGCGGACTTTGAAAAACCCATTAAACAATTAGTATTTTTCCTTGTATTATATCTTGTCATGTCATGTATTCCTTAATTAGATATCTGATAGTATTAATGACAATTTATTCAAAAAATTATTAATATATTAGGTCTATGTCTTGTGGTGCAGGTCGCAGATACCCCGTAATTAAATAAGTAGATAATAAATGCATTTAAGAGTCACGTAAATCTATGGTTCCGACCCTGTACCTATTCATTATATGTATATTTGGTTATGCTATGTTATGTATGTAGCAGCGATGGCCTCGAGGTTGAGGCGCGCGGTCGAGAATCTTAGCGGTCGCGGGCTCGACCCCAGGCACAGACCTCTGACTTTTCGAAGCTATGTGGGTATTCACAATATTTATATGCTTTTAACGTGTTTTAACGTTGAAAAAATATCATGAAACCTACACACGCAAAAGGTCTTAGGATTTTTTTCGGTATGTAGTCTGCCAACTCGCTTAGGCTTAAACCTTCTCAATAGTGAGAGGGGGTCCTTGACCAGCAGTGGGACGTATATGGTCTGATGATGAATGGGATCAATGCCAAGAAAGCTTGTGCTATCTCGTGTTAATAATCCCCATTATCTTCTCTTTAATGGGGATTCTTCTCTTTTCAACTATAAATGTGTTCTACTTGGTGTTGATCTCAGCTGCAATTTCAGCTCAAGGAGCCAAATGTCCCATATAGAACACATCGTATAAAGGATATCCTGAAGAAGATTCAATAGCATTTCAACCTCGATCAGCTTTGCTGTTTGTATAAAATGCAGGCGCAATCGGGGATGAAATACAGTAAGCATCTCGGAAACCATGCCGAAAAACACCCACGTGATGCCTTGGCTCGTAGCGGCGGGCCATCCTCTTTGTAAATGATGCATAAGTTTGTAACAGCTTTCGACTTTGTAGTTACGTAAGGACATATTTTCGCTTAACTTGATCTACTGTTCGCGTTATGGCGAATGTTTTAAGGAATAATTAAATTTGACTCTAATCTCTCCCATGGAACCTTTAACTGTGTTCACTTTGTCGTGTTCGTATCTTCAAATAGTCCTGGGTCCTTTCAGTATGGTGTGAAGAGGCATTTCAACAGACTGGCATGAGGGTATCGACAAGAGATAGGACTCTCTCGCCGCAATTGGCGACACTGTCCAATTAAATATACATATTTATTATGAATGCTTAAAACTTAATAGGACCAAACTTGGATCAAAAAGCAGTAATGGCTTCGAGGTCGAGAATCACGGCGGTTGCGGGTTCGAACCCCAGGCACACACCTCTGACTTTTCGAAGTTATGCGTGTATTCACATTGAATTATCACTTGCTTTAACGGTGAAGGAAAACATCGTGATTAAACCTGCATACCTGAAGGTTCTTAGGAATTTCTTAGGTGTGTAGTCCGCCAACTCGCACAAGACCAGCCGGTGGACTATGGCCTAAACCCTCTCAATGGTAGAGAAGACTCGTGCCCAGCAGTGGGACGTATAAGGGTTGATGATGAAACTTGGATTAATTTCACCTAGCTATTACAAAGACATTTATTACTTACTCATTTACCTAACGCATTTATAAATACAACAATTAATTATTATCACGAGACATTAAAATGCGACAATTTTCAACAACGTGCTGTACGATGTTGAAAATCAAATTTCGCCCCACTGGAGGCGGTGGCTCTTATCAAATCTGACGAGGATTATGATTAATTAGCACATATGTATTTAATTCAAGATAAACGTTGGAAAAACCAAATTCAGAACATTTATGATCTCGCACTTTTTTATCATCTTGTAAGGCGGTACGAAATTTTAATTTCGGATGCTTCATGAATACTTGTATTTTACATAATTGTCTTGCTTTTCCTGTGTTTTTGCCCGCGTAGAAGTCTTTATCCTTCATTAATCGATTTTATAAGTTAATTAGCTGACCCGGCAGACTTGTTACATATCAGCTAATTTTTATTTTTAATTATATGTATTTAATAATAATAATAATTTAGTAGTGGATCGACTGACGCGCCGGGCAATGTTGGTTGATGTTACTATCGCACATGATTATAACCTTGTGAAAGCTGAAAAAGACAAGATGTCTAAATATTTAGATTTGGCGCACGAGGTTACTGATATGTGGGATGTTGACTCAACTATCATTGTTCCGATAGTCGTTACTGCCAATGGGCTGATACCAAAGAGCCTCGACCAACATCTTCGGAGGCTCTCAATCGGTTGTTGGGTCAAAACCCAGATACAAAAAGCAGTGTTATTAGACACGGCACGTATCGTGAGACGGTTTCTGACTCTTGGATCCTAACCACCGGTGGC
This sequence comes from Cephonodes hylas, assembly GCA_030295005.1. Lineage (NCBI taxonomy): Eukaryota > Metazoa > Arthropoda > Insecta > Lepidoptera > Sphingidae > Cephonodes > Cephonodes hylas. The sequence continues at coordinate 5,861,506 of AP025374.1, read as the reverse complement.
TTGGGTCGTAGACCCCGCCATCTGCGGGTTTAATTTTTATATTTATAAATGTACTTTCTTTTATAAAATTTTATATTTAAAAATGTAAAAAATAAAATAAACACATGAGGAATAAAATAATAATTTAATAATAATAATTTGTAATGTGAATAAATATTCAGTTCAGCATTTTATTGTGATAAAAAATAGAAATAAAAAAGCACCAAAATCGAATGCTTTAATCACTTGTCAGCTAGGCATGATTAAACCATGCACCTGCTGTGTATCATTTCTGCACCACCCAAGGTGTGACTGGTAGAGAATGCCTCAGGTATTAAGTCCACCTTTACAATTTTGATATTGTGTCAAGTGTAAATAAATAAATAATAAATTAGACCATAAACCCGTACATATTGAGTAGCATGGAATGTACTCGATTTCAATTCTATTCACTGAAATATTTCCGTGGTAGACTAAGCCCTCTCAGTTGTAAAAGAGGGCCGTGCCAGCAGCGGGATGTATAAAGGCTGTTGATGATAAAGCTCCTTGTAATATACATTTATTAATATTTTTTAAAGGGGGTTTAGAGTGTTTTAGATCTTTAAGCATTATAAAAATTGAAAAAATAGGCACACAGGAAGGAAGGACAGAACATGGTGCATAAGAGTTTTGGCAGATGTTTTACGGCCGGCCGCCTGCCTGACGCCAACCCTCCTTGGGACTTTCATTGTTTTAGGAATGGGGTAGGGATAGCGTGTGTTTGGGTACAGGATATTGCAGGTAAGGATATTTGGCCTGATGGTAAAGATGCTACAGTCCCGGATAAGGACAGTAGGAGACTGCAACAGCTCGGGGGGCCGAGGTCGCGTACTCGTAGCCCTATTCCATGACTGGCTAGATCAATAGAGGAGGCATCCTCTGACCATATTGTAATATACTAATATTGTAAAGCTGAAGAGTTTGTTTATTTGTTTGTTTGAACGCTAGGATCTCAGGAACTACTGGTCCGTTTTGAAAAATTCTTTCACTGTTAGATAGCACATTTATTGCGGAAGGCTATAGGCTATATAACATCACGCTACGATGAATAGGAGCGGAGCAGCAATAAAGAATGTTTCAAAATCGAGGACGTTTTTTCCTTTTTGTGAGCTTCCGCTGCGTGCGCTGCGAAAACGGTTAAAGTTTCGCTAAAATAATGTTTGAGAGAAATGTTCGTGTTGAGAGAAACGTGCGCCGGGCACGGCGACGTCACATCCGCGTAAATGTTAGTGCCGGGCTGGGCCCCTTACAAAATACCTAAGCCGGCATACCGACCAAAACCTCCCAGTGGCCATCTCCGCGCCAAGTTGCTCGACCATGGTACGTGAGCTCTCGTTCACCGTTATCCACAGCCGCCCGGTGCGCCTTCGAGGCGTTATTGGCTCGACCGTCTCGGAGCTATAAGGGGCGCAGTAACGGCCCCACTAGCTTGGTTCGGGCGCCCCGGTTGTGGGTGGGCGCCCGCGACGTACACAAGCTACACTGCCTCTGCTCCTCTCGGGGTCACTTTCACTGAGGACGCACTGCCCCCGCAGCACGCCCAGCGACCCCAAGAGCTCCTTTGAGTCGCCTTTTACGACAGGTAGGGAATATAATATAATATTGAATATAATATAATATTTTGCCAGTCACTGCAACGCTGTTAGACTGAACCAATTACATTTGCTTAAACGTGAATACGATGTATAATTAACATTTACCTACTAAAGCGAATTATTTTGTTGCCAATAAATATTTTGTACATTGGCTTTGACTAGACCTATTATTATTATAAAAAAATATGTAGCAACAAAAATACAGTAAAATAATTTGCATGAATATAAAAATATTTTTAACTAGTTCCAACGATTAAAACAGATTATTTAGATTAGCGTTAAAACAGCATAACATGCTAATTGATAACCAATTGTTCGCTAAATTTATCTACATGTTATCTTAATTCATTCTGTATTGCAGGGTATAATTATTTAAATCAATGTTTCGAACCACACTTGGCATTAGACTGATCAATATGAAGTTCGCCGTGGTAGCACTTTTGGCTTTGGCCACCCTTGCCTATGGCAGAAGCGTGGACTACGAGGATATGCTAGAAGAAACCACCGCCTATAACTACCACCTGAAGCATGGAATCCCATTGGCGAACAAGATCTGTGAAGCCGAAGAAACCGAAATAAGTGGATCGAGAATCGTCGGAGGATCAGTATCTTCTCTCGGCCAATTTCCCCATCAGGTTCGTAAACATAAATCTTCCTATCGAATTAAGAATTATAACATAAACATTCTTACTAGATGCACATCAACTATGACATATTAAAGTTATTTATTATCTTCTCTTCATTCGTGCTAATAGTTTACGAAAGGATTCTATAAATCTGATTTTATGGAAAAAATAAGTCTATTTCTGTTTCTACATGTCCATCCCCGGTTGCCTGGGAGAGATCGCCTCTGGCGATAAAGCCGCCTTTTGTACTTATGTGTTTTGTTTAATGTATGTCATTTTACTTTACTTTGTATGTGTACAATAAAGATTAAAATAAATAAATAAAATAAGTATATAATTCTACGAGTATTTCTTAGTATTCATGGATTGGTACTATATTAAGCAAACCAACTGGATAAAGATTAGTATTTAGCTCAACAAAATTATATCTTTACACAAACAATGTTTTTACTAACCATACACAGTAGGGTATAGATGTCATATTAATGTCTGATGGTATATAAACCTCGTTTTCGTCACTCAAGCAACATGATAACCGTCGCTCTTGGCACCGTGAGATTGTTCTTCGGTCGTGAAAGAATGAACTCCAACGACATCGTCATGCACGGAAGCTGGAATCCTTTCCTTGTCAGTAACGACGTTGCTATTATTCGTCTGCCTAGGAACGCCCCACTATCAAGTAATATTTAGTCATAAAATCTTACCAACAGTTATTCAAAAAATTCAGTTAGAAAACAAAGCACCCTATCAGTAGTGGTACTTCTAAAGAAAAGTAATTACTAACTTTTATTTCACAACAGTGGTTTAGCTTAATTGAGAATATCCTAACCCCACAACAAAAAATTAACGCTTTGGCTTTGATGGAAGTTACACCACTGTACCCTAATTATTTTCATCTTCTCAATTTATCTTCTATACATCTTTGTAACTTTCTGTGACTTCAACTTTCAGGCAACATCAATGTTATTGCACTGCCCTCTTCATCTCAACTGGACATGGACTTCGCCGGTGTGAGAGGTACCGCATCTGGTTATGGAATTACTAGAGACGGTAAGCAATTTGTTATTGATTATTATTTACTATGATACTTAACTTATGTTTAATACTTAACGTAAAAGTAAGTTAACAAGTTTGAGCGTTTTTGTAGCCGTAAATCACAATCACTTACCGAGTCGTGTCAGTGCGATCACTCTGCCGAGTAAACATGAATAAGAATAATTTTTGAAAAGTAAGTGAACGGAAATTCTTATCATATTTTACCTATGAGGATTACAACTGTATTAATCTTAGTTGGGTTATTACTCGTAGATTTAGAGATTGGGAAAACCGTTTAATTACTCATTAATAATTTTACGAAGATTCTCGTTTTTTCATGAATGTATGTGGGTTTTTCCGTAATGGAAAGCTCAATCCCTTGTCTCATTACGTTTTTATAAATAGAAATGATAATTTTTAACATTGATCTCTAAGCAAGTCGGGTATTATGTAAGCTGATGAACTCAATTTGAGTCAAACTGATATAAAATTGACTGGAGGGACTTATCTAAAATCATTTTTGGAATAAAATAAATATAATAATAATTTTAAAACTTAATCGATCAAGTAGATTTTCGAATAGAACAGCAGGCAAAGTTTTCGCCCGCCCTGTGGATTGGGGGTGTAAGAATTCCGCCACGGTATCCCCTACCTGTCGTAAGAGGCGACTAACAGGGGTACTGGGGTAGCAGGGCGTACTGCGGGGGCGGTACCCTATGATAGCAACCCCGAGATTGGCGGCAGAGGACGTGACCTCTTAACTGTCGCGGACGTTCCCGAAAGGCGAACGTCCAAATAGATTAAGTGGAGGGCATACCAAGCCCTCCCAATTTGGAGGGGTCCAAAATTGGACGGTGCGCTGGGCGGCTGCGGACCATTTAAGGCACTTCTGGCCCTGAGATGCCGCAAAACCGCCCTAAATGCGTGTGATGGTCACCGAGAGGTTTTAGTCGGTATGCTGGCGTAGCCAGTGACCCCGACATACCCCTTATGGCCTCCCCTGAGGTACCGAACAGGGGAGCTTAAGGCGCTTTCCTCTCGTGATAAAAAAAAAAAATAAAAATAAAGGCAAAGTTTTCACAGTACCTATTCACATAAAAATAGATCGTTTTTGGATAAACCTTGAGGTCAAATTTAATCTCAAATTACTCGTAAATTGTACATTTATTACTAAAATGTTAATGTTAAAAACAATTTAATTGTAAATTATTGCATATTCGTTTAATATTGGGTACGGGGCCCAATGTAAATAATACGTTAACTAAGAGATAGGAATCATTATAACGTTATTCAAAACGATACGATCACGTAAAATAAAAGTTGCGAAAAATTTTAAAAATAAGATAGCTAAAAAATATACTGGTGACTTTAAATCTTAATTATCTATTATTAAAACAGAATATCAGGATAAGCGATAAAAGAAAAACCCAGTTGGTGTTCATTGATATTGATTGATTTATAATTCCTTGAATTAAAGTGGGTCTTATCTTTTAATCGAATAGGGTATAAATACCGAAATTAGGATAACAAACAACACACTTGGCACGTAGACTGATCAACATGAAGCTCACCGTGGTAGCTCTCCTGGCTTTGGCCGCCGTCGCTTACGGCAGAAGCGTGGACTTCGAGGATATGCTTGAAGAAACCACCGCCTACAACTACCATGAGAAGATTGGAATCCCGTTGGCAAACAAAATCCGTGAGGCCGAAGAAGCTGAAATGAGAGGATCGAGAATCGTCGGAGGATCAGTCTCCTCTCTTGGACAGTTCCCTTACCAGGTATTTAGATGTTGTTGATTTGTTAATATGCATGTAATTTAGTAGCACTTTGTACAAAAATACTGCTTCTCGACTCTAGAATAAATAAAAAAACACATCTGATAGCATGTGTATTCCTACATAGCTTTTAGCTTTTAAAGGACTGAAAACAAATTACAAATTAAATTACTTATTATCGTCATTAGTCAAACGACATCCACTGGTGGACCTTGGCCTAAATAAATAAATACTCGATGATTAAAATTTCAGGCAGGTCTCATCATCACTTCAGCCAGAGGTCAAGGAGTCTGCGGTGGTTCCCTCCTGAACGTGCGCAGAGTACTCACAGCTGCCCACTGCTGGTGGGATGGCCGCACTCAGGGCACCATGATTACTGTCGCTCTTGGCACCATTAGATTGTTCTTTGGCGGTGACAGAATGAACACCAATGACATTGTCATGCATGGAAGCTGGGATCATCAGCTCACCAGAAACGACGTTGCCATGATTCGCCTTCCTCGCAACGCTGTACTGTCAAGTAATTATTTTTATCTTTTTATGCTATTTTGTCTGGTATTTTTATACTTGTTTTATTATTCACTACAACATACATACATAACCTGACGCCTATATTCCCCGAAGGGGTAGCCAGAGATGCATTTCTGCACCCATATTTCGGCGAATATGTATCAGTCCCACGTAATAGGGGGCGAGCCTATTGCCGTTTTTTGGGCACATTTCCATACTCCGTGCTGCTGCTGAGAATTTCCTAATGGAAAAAACCAATAACGCACGGCACATACTTGTACCGCAAGACCACGAGGCAGTCAACTATAACTATATTGATAATGCATCTTTATAACTTTTTGTAACTTCAATTTATAGGCACCGTCAATGTTATTGCGCTGCCCTCTTCATCTCAACTGAACATGGACTTCGCCGGTGTAAGAGCCACCGCATCCGGATTTGGTATCACAAGAGACGGTAAGTAATTCGTTTACGGTGTACATTCAGTTATGGTAGTTGTTAAAAGAGTGACTTTGACCCTATCCAGTAAGTAAGTTCAATTTGATTAAAGAAACAATAGCGAAAATCTTTATTTTCGACATATTTTATTTGTCAGATCAATGCCTTTACTATCAGTTAGGATTCAATGTTTTTAAATCGAAACATTATTATTATAATTCAAAACACAAGCTTACTGCGGGTGTTTACATTTTGAATGTTTAGCCTATGGCTTTTTTAAGACTAAAATAAACTTTCAAAAAATTCTCCGACAATCTAATTCCTCCATGTGAATTTCCTTTACCATTAAAATGTGCGATCATGCTAATTGTTTTTTTCCACTCAGTCAAAAACTTTAATAGATCTAATCTAATAGATCTAACGTTTGCCTAATTGGCGGTATTGAGCGTTTCCGTTAAAAAATTGTTTTCAGGTACACTGCCCACCATTAACCAAGTCCTCAGCCACGTCACCCTTAATGTGATAAGCAACAGTGAATGCCAGAGGAACCCAGGCATTGGAGGATACGTTATTGCATCCAACATCTGTACCAGTGGTGCCGGAGGTCAAAGCACTTGCAGCGGAGACTCTGGTGGTCCCCTGACTACCTCAATTAGCGGAAGAGAGACTTTGGTATGTGTTACTTTATGTATATATTATACTTTTTGAATGCCAAAAAGATTATCTAACATGTAGAGATACCCTTTCCACAAAGGTTAACTTCTCTTGATAATCCTTAGTTAAATTGATTTTTCTTCTAATCATTTTAGGTCTCTCGAATATTACTTATACAAATATAATTTGTATAAACAACTTATATCAATTATGTTCTAACGCTAGCTGATTCTTTAATCTGCAGCGAGAGAAGTGAAAAAAGCACAAGGATTCCTAAAAACTCATCATAAGTATAAATTATTCTCTATAATATTTACTCAATTCGTGTTTCAGATCGGCATCACATCTTTCGGTCACATCGACGGGTGCCAAGTGGGTCACGTTGCTGTTTTCGCCAGAGTTACCGCCTTCAACTCGTGGATACTCCAGAATCTATAAATTTTAACCTAAAATACTGAAATGAACTAATAAATATTTTTAAGACTATTCGGTGGATTTTTTTTCTTTTCAATACTAGTAACTAAAAGCAAACGCTTATGTCTCAGATGAATTGAAAGAAACTGGTTTTCTATCCTTGCGAAAAAAAAACAAATGCAGTTATATTGAGACGTCACAACATAAAAACCCATTATACCTACAAACTATTTTAGCACATTTAATAACGCTTGTATGCTTACCTAAAACACAAGGTTTTACAGAAATTATTCAAACCGTTAATCGAAATATGAACATCTAAAAACTAGCTGTTATTATTATGACTGATTAACTAATAGATAAAAAATCTAACCCACATTCGGATTACATTGATATGTGGCATCAAAGTGGACTATTACGTATATAATATAAAAGAAAAAATCAATATTATGAGAAATATTGAGAACAAGAATCAATTACAAAATAGCAACGAGTGCCGATATGTTTACCGACGTGTTCAATAGATAGCACTTTATCAAATTCTGAAACGCAGTAAAATCATCGTAAATGTCGGGAAAAAGCTATTTAATAATTAAAAAAAAGAAATTCTGTACTAAAAGTAAAAAAATAATGAATGTGGGTATTGTACGGTCTATGGCGTTGTGGGGACAGCTGCTGTATCGTTCACGTGCGCCAATCTCTGAATGGGCTGGGGTAGCGGCTGGTCAGAGGTTGATCGTTCGTTTTCTTTAGTTGTAAAGAAAACGTAACTATATAATAATCGTAATAGATTATGTGCATTTGTAAAATGACAATGTTGTCGAAATCACTCAATTTAAGATCTTAACTACGAGTACATCGTAGCGCGTAGCTCGTAGCAATACGTTGTATGAAAAATTCTATTGATTTTTGTTTGACAGAAATATTATAAGTAAATACTTTTAGAAGAATCACATGTTTCCATGTTTACAAAATAGCGAATGCAAATGGAATAATATATAATAATTGTCAAGTTCCCTTATTGATAAATGATATTTGATATCAGATCAATGACTTGTCCAAATATCTTTTGTGACAATCGCATCTGGGGCGGAAAATAATTTAAAATATTAATGTTGATGAAAATCATTCTTAAATTTGAATTTTTGTATTCAATATTGTCATTCCGTCACATTTATCAGATATTTGAAAGTATATTTGTCAATAATGTTGTAATAATAGTAGATAAATCACGGCTTACGTTACGTATAAATAAAAATTGTAAAATTATACATTGTGAATTTGAATATTTCTCAAACATTTAAAAAAGAAACATCTCAGTAGCCTTTCTATATTTTTAAAAGACCTATCTGATGACAAACTTAGTATAGACGTAAAAAAAAGATCCCTACTTTACATGTAGGGGAGATATGTACATTAAAAATGTGTGATTCTATTTAAGCTCTTTGTCGACGTACTAAAGATATGTTTGTGCAAAGTTTGATTCTTGTTCTACTAACCTATCATGAAACTAGAAGTTGATATGAACTATGGAATCCAAAAAAAAAAAGACGAGCACGTTGGCGCCGGCGCAACATCCACCTAGTCAGTCATTGCTATAGTGACTTGCTATACATACATGTTGATGTAACAGACATTGAGGATAAATTGATTGATGCTTCTAAAATTTTTCTTGAAGAAGTACATTCATAAGACAACATATGTTACTCATCATTTATACTCATTATTTAAAGACACAGTAGGTTTATAAAATAAATAGATAAAAATATTATGCGATCAATCATTAGCAGCACTTCTCGGTTTTAGGTTATCTGGTGAAGCCCCACTGGCATTTCAAAGTAATGCGTGTATTTACAAAAAAATAACTCTTACTTTACTGGTTAACGAAAGGATGCATCGTGAAGAAACCTGCACACCTAAAAGTTAGGTGTGGACTGCAGAGTCCACCAACCTGCAATAGGAGAGCGTGATGGACTAAAGCCTCAACCCTCTCAGTTATAAAGGCTCGTGCCTAGCAGTAAGTAAAGCAAATTTTTCCGTATTTTCAAACGTCTGTTGAAATCAGCACAGAGCTTATAAGGGTAAATGCACTCTTTCTAGTATTTTAGGTACTGGATTTTATTAAAGCTTTCCGGCTCAGTCGTGTGATCAGATAAATGATAATATTGAATCATCGTTGCTCTTTACCTATATGACGCATCGTAATTATCGTTCACCTATTTTAATCTAATTCATTTTTTATCAGCATTCGTGGAATACTTATGAAGTGAGAAGGAGCACTGTTTCTTTCGGTCTATCTATCTTCGTTAGTGTCATTCCGCTTGATAATATTTTTTAGTTTACACATCGTCGTAAGCATAAAAATCAAGAGTGGGCAAAACGATGTTACAATGGCCTTACTTTTGTACAGCTCTTATTGCACCATCGTCATCGTCATCGCAACACAGAGCATGCAAGCGCTTCCGCAAAGCGGCCACCGTGTCATCGTAGCGTGGCATTTAGTTTTTATTTTAAACAAAATAATTAAAAAAGTAATCAAAAAATTATATTATCTCAGTTACCTCCCAATATATTTTTAAGACCTGCTTATTTAGTAATAACACGAACTATGTACCAGAAACAATAACAGGCATGCCTCAATTAAATATGGGTGCAGAAATGAACGTCAACTTACGTATTTCCAGAGTATAATACACATGTAGTATTTATTTTTTTATTTATTTAAACTTTATATACACGTATGTATAAGGCGGACTTAATGCCGTAGGCATTCTCTGCCAGTCTACCTTTGGGCGATGCAGTGATGGAATCTGGTAGGTGTATACTACAGACGTTTAACACAAATGAGTGCATAATATCTATACGTAGGAATACATAAATAAACATACAATATACACATATACATACATATATATTATATAAACATATGCATATAGTATTCATATCGTAATGGATTTTATGTGCTGGCTCATACTCAAAACTAACACTTAATTAAACACTGGTACCCCGCTTATGAAAATGAATGTAGAAAGCCTATTTAACATCTCAAGTAATTTTACCGATTTCAGTAGCCTATTCCGGAACAGCCGAGAACATTTTTTAAGATATTACACAAATACTCCAGATTAACAAACCTCGCCAGCGCATGCTTGACGCAATACGATATTTAATGAAATCTATTAACAATGGTTATTGGGTTCAACCAGTTCGTCGACATTGCTCTTAGCATTAGTTTTAGCATTTCCAGTACGTCCTGCCAGGATTAAAAAGACCAATAAACTGTATTCAATAGTCATCAAAGTGTAATAAGGGATTTTTTATCAAATCTAATAAGGATTAAAAAATGTTAATGACGGCTACGTTAAATAGTAGATAAAGATTGGGAAAACCAGTACATAGTATCACACTTCAATGAACTAAGATTTTTGTATTTCATAAACGTATCCAAATTGTTCTCAAATATTATATTTAATTCACATTCGTACGAAAACGAATGTAAACAAATATAAAGATGAATTATAATAATATTGAATTGATTAGATAAGAGGGTAAAAAAGGTGTAAAAAAACCGTCACTCGTTTTAAAATTTTTAACGTTTTATTTAGATAATGCTCATTCAGCATCCCGACGAAATCCCGCGATTTTACTTTAAATGTTCGGTCCAATGTCATAAGTTAGCGAAACGCAGGGTATATTTGAGACGAGTGGATCACAACTGGCGAGAGTACTATTATATTATATATCTCCCTATTATACTATGTGCTTAAAAACGAAGGCATTTAAATTGTTATCAAAGAAAGAAAAAAGATTTTATTGTTGGCCAGTGCACAAAAATACAAAATAGAAAAATAATTATAAAAAAATAAAATACAAAACGAACAATTAGTAACTATAATACACACAGCAAACTATGCCCCCCTCATTCAGCTACGTGCTGCAATTCTGCTTGCACGGAGTTGCAACGCTGATTTTCAATGGGGGGGCCAAGTGAGAAAACAACCCTAGGTTGGCGTACATGCAATAAAAATAGGAAAAAAATCTTATTTATAATAATATAAGTGTACAATAAATGTTTATTGGAATTAAAACATGGCTACAAACTAAAAATGCACGAAATTAAATTAAAAAAGACAAAAAATAACGCTTTTTTAATTATATATATTTAGGTACATGTTGTCAAGACTGAAAAAAACACATATGTAGATTAGTGCAGAAAGAAAAACCCAATAAGAGCTCATTGAGTTTGATAAATTATTATTTCCAATCAGTAAAGGTATGCTTTATCTTGGACTCAACAGGGTATAAATATTCAAATAAGGATTACGATCAACACACTAGGCACCAAGACTGACCAACATGAAGTTCACCGTAGTAGCTCTCCTGGCTTTGGCCGCCGTCGCTCACGGCAGAAGCGTGGACTTCGAGGATGTTGCTGAAGAAACCACCGCCTTTAACTACCATGAAAAGATCGGAATCCCGTTGGCAAACAAAATCCGTGAGGCCGAAGAAGCTGAAATGAGCGGATCAAGAATCGTCGGAGGTTCAGTCTCTAATCTTGGACAGTTCCCTTACCAGGTATTTAAGTTACTTTTATTTCGTCCGTGTAGGTAATACATTTACATATTCCTTATATTCAATATTGAAAGAGCATTTTTGGACACAATATTCTATAAGTTTATTTCAAACTCGTACAAAATCCCACAATTTTCAATGAAAAATTCGATGTATTTAATTCTTAAACCTGAAAGTTTTATAATTTTTTTCCCTTAAAATTCTAACTCTATGTAAAATTTCTCGTTGAGTCAGGATAATAAGATCCACGAATAATTTACACATGTATAATGTATATGGCATGTGAAAAAATTGGCCATTACTCAATGTGCCTACATAATTAGGTACTTATTTTTATAATTTTATTATGCACGAAAAATTAAAAAAATAAACTAAGAAAACATTCATAAAATTCGTAGTTTTTTAAACTTTACAAGTAACAATTTACAAAAGTGTTCGGTTTATCAGTAGAAGTATGGTACATAAACATATATTATCTATAACTAGTATATTAATATTCTTAAGTGATTTAAAAGCTTGTCGCGCAATTTTTTTAATGAAAAGACCTCGGCCGCGATCGTTTATGTATCATACTTCTACTGATAAACCGAACACTTTTGTAAATTGTTACTTGTAAAGTTTAAAAAACTACGAATTTTATGAATGTTTTCTTAGTTTATTTTTTTAATTTTTCGTGCATAATAAAAGCTTGATTTTAAAATATGTTTTTCACCGTTAATTTATTTTTAACTTTTTAGTTGGAAATATTTCTAAGTTATCCATTTCGTAGTCATACCGAAATTCAACTCAATCGGTCCATGGAAACTAGTGTTCCTATGGGCACCTTCCAACTTTCATGACACCAGATCAACGATACCTTGTTATTATGTTGTCACTGAAAATACAAAGGCACACCAAATTTTAGCTTAATTGGTCCACAGGAATCGGAGTTCCTATGGGCTTCTTCCAACTCCTCATCAGATCAGCTTCATGATACCATATTTTTGTATTGTTACCGAAGTTACGAAGACACCAAATTTTAGTTCAATTGGACCACAAGAATCGGAGTTCCTATGGACATCTTCCAATTCTTCGTCAGATCAGCTCTATGATACCTTGTTATTATATTGTCACCGAAATTACATAGTTATACCAAATTTCAGCTCAATCGGTCCAAAGGAATCGGAGTTCTTATGAGCATCCTCCAACTCCTCTTCAGATCAGCTCCATGATACCATATTTTTGTATTGTTACCGAAGTTACGAAGAGATACAAAATTTCAGCTCAATTCGACCATAGGAATCGGAGTTCCTATGGCCATCCTCCAACTCCTCATCAGATCAGCTCCATAATATCATATTTTTGTATTGTCATCCAAGTTACGTAGGTATACCAAGTTTCAGCACAATCGGTCTATTGGAAGTGGTTCAAATCTTCATTGCAAGATTTGTAAACATACAAACATACATACATACATACATACATACATACATACATACATACATACATACAGAAGTGAAGTTAAATAAAAGCTTGTAAAAATAGAATATTCGTCGCAACATACCTATGTATAAAATTAACAAAGAAATTGTTTTCTAAATTATAATGAAATCATTTCAATCACGCAAATAACTTTATTAAAAATTTCAGGCGGGTCTCATCGTCACTTCAGCCAGAGGTCAAGGAATCTGCGGTGGCTCTCTCCTGAACGTGCGCAGAGTACTCACTGCTGCCCACTGCTGGTGGGATGGCCGCACTCAGGGAACCATGATTACCGTCGTACTTGGAACCGTGCGCTTGTTCTTTGGTGGTGAAAGAATGGACACCAACGACATTATCATGCACGGAAGCTGGTTCCCTCTACTGACCAGAAACGACGTTGCCATGATTCGTCTTCCTCGCAACGTTGCTATATCAAGTAAATAAATATTACTCAGTATTCGATCATTAGAAAAAAAAAACAGAATTATTTTTTAGGAATCGTTGCATAATTTTTTTAATTGAGCATAAATTTAACCCTTTGACTTCAATTTTCAGGCACCATCAATGTTATTGCACTGCCCTCTTCATCTCAACTAAACATGGATTTCGCCGGTGTGAGAGCCACCGCATCTGGATTCGGTATTACTAGAGACGGTGAGTAAATCATTAAAATGATTATGAAAGTTGACAAATCCAAAAAGCCAAAATAGTTAAACGGGTAAAATTATACTAGAAGAATAAATAAGATTAATGAATGTATAAAAGTCGGAATGAAATATTGAAGTGATTTTTTTAAGTCAGAGGTAGCAAGATGTAAAGGATGACACCGCTTCCGATTTAAGTGTTTGGTTTATTCTCTGTATTTAGTAAGTTTAAAGAATTTAATTGACCATTTTTTTTCTCTACCTCTACTTATAATTCTAAATCGCCCTCACGTTAATTTCATCAAAGACCGACGACTACTTAATGGGAAAATCCTTTCTCTACTAAGATATATTGCTTCTAAGTGGTGCTTTCGCTGTTTCAGGAACCCTGCCCACCACTAACCAGGTCCTCAGCCACGTCACCCTTAATGTGATAAGCAACGCCGAATGCTCAAGGAATCCTGGAATTGGCATTTACGTTCAAGCATCCAACATCTGCACCAGTGGTGCCGGAGGTCAAAGCACTTGCGGTGGAGACTCTGGCGGTCCCCTCACTACCCCCGTTGGCGGAACTGAAACCCTGGTATGTACTTCCTCTTTAACTCTATAATTAGAAATAAATTCTCTTGTATATAATTCCCTTCCCAGAATGTTTATTTCTCCTTTCTTTACTTTAAAGCTAGTGACTACTTAACTTATACAAATGTATAGACATTTTAGTTATGGTTGGTTTATACCAACCAGCTATGAAACAGTCTAAGATGCACTATTCACAAATATAAAGAGAAAAGCAACTAAGCTTTTGGGACCTTCTTATTTTTAAATTAAAGGTAAAGAAAAGATAGACTAACAGTAATTTAAGCAAACCATTCAATGATAGATTGCGGGAAACAAAAAATGATGTCTTTTAATTTACTTTCTCAAGTTAGTAAAGTACCTACTTTAATCTCTGCGCCACCCTAAAATTGACTGTTAGAGCATGCCTTAGGCATTAAGTTCGCCTTTATACGCAATGTGTAAAAAGCATAAGTAAATGAATAAAGTAATCTCAGTGAAATTAAATTACTAAATTAATTTTACAGATCGGTATCACATCTTTCGGCCACACAGACGGTTGCCAAGTTGGACACGTTGCAGTTTTCGCCAGAGTCACAACCTTCTACTCATGGATCGTCCAACAGCTTTAAATTTGAAAATTTATTTTGTTGACGAACTACGAATGAGATTGTAAGGTGAAAATAAATATTTGTTTATTAATTACAAAACTTTTTGTTGTATTATTTTTAATCTTTAAAATTGTTAAATGTATTATGATTTGAATGTTTGTTGTATTCTATATTATATATGCTGCATCAATGGATGAATACATTTATCTCATAATCATAATATACAGGATGTATTCACACCGTGATCGTAAACTGAAGCAGATAATATCTAATGTGATTACAAACCTCCTGGCATCAAAGAAAATTCTGACAAAACATTTTTTTTTACTTTTTCTATACAAACCACGTACATTTAATGCCGATAGTCGTATGAAAAACGTCTAAATTTTCATCTTTGTCGGAATTTTCTTTAATACCAATAGGATTGTGATCGCCGTAGATACTACCTGCCTAAGTTTCCGATAACGGTTTGAATACACTCTGTATAATAGGTAACAGTTAGTTTAGTTATCGGTGAGAATAACGAAATGAGATAATATTATATTTTTGAAGAAAAAAATTATGTTACGTATGATTCTAATTAATAATATGGTAATCGGTACTATATTCTATAAGAAGAGTTAAAGGGTACTTAATTTTATAATAATTAGTGCCTGGAGGTAGCTGATCCCCGCAATTATTTTTTCGTAATTTATATATTGTTTAATAAGTATATTTTATTGTAATGTTTATTTAAATTATAAAAGAAATACCAAGACAGTCTAAAATTATAGCTGAATCGTAAAATAACAACATTACAAAGCGTCGTAATTAGAATTCCGTTAAAATTTATATATTTTGGATAAATTAAATTGTCGAACTCAAATCAAGTACAAGAGATGTCTGTCTCGAATAACTTGTATTAGAATTTTGGTAGTAGGTTTGAAAATAACAAATTTAATAAAAAAGTTTAACTTCAGAGTTGAATTTCTTCTCTGTTCTTTTCATATTATAATCCAATTGAAGACAGAGACAAAGCTTTAATGAAACACTCACTAATATATGACGACATAAATCAACAATTTTTAGTATTTTAGCCGTCAAACTATTTTGCATATGAGCGAACAAATATAACTACGGTCAACTACATCATGACCCTACATTATAATGAACGTTTGTCTCATTGGTTGCACCAATATTTGCAAGGATCGAATCCGCTGGCACTTGTTTCGCAAGCTGGCAAACGAACTGCACCACGCGCATATTATTATATGTTTTTGTATAAAATATTTTAAACAGTAACTGCGTCCACTATCATTAAATTTTTTTTTTCATAAAACTGCCATAATAACTACAGTATTTTCTTGAAAAAATATTTGTAATCAAATTTAACTATACAGCTATTTACACAGGTTTCTGCAACACCAAAACTAACGATAAATATATTTGACTTACATTACAATAGATAGAATAGTAATTTACGTGATCTAAAGTAAATCTTCGTGATACAACTTCGTTGTTTTGCTAGCTAGATGAAATTTCTTCGGCAGTCTTGATATCTTTATTCATCATCATCATCATCATGTCAGCCCTGTGTTGGTCCACTGCTGGACATAGGCCTCCCCCAATGACTTCCACCGGGAACGGTCGGAAGCCGCCTGCAGCCAGCGACGTCCCGCGACCTTGACAAGGTCGTCGGACCACCTTGTCGGGGGACGTCCCACGCTGCGCTTGCCAGTACGTGGCCTCCACTGGAGAACTTTCTGGCCCCATCGGCCATCAGTTCTCCGCGTCATGTGGCCGGCCCATTGCCACTTCAACGAGCTAATCCGTTGGGCTATGTCGGTTACTTTAGTTCTCCTACGGATCTCCTCATTTCTGATTCGATCACGTAGGGAAACCCCGAGCATAGCCCTCTCCATAGCTCGTTGAGTGACCCTGAGCCGTCCCATGACGCCTTTAGTGAGAGGCCACGTCTCAGTGCCGTAAGTCATCACTGGTAACACACAACTATTGAAGACTTTTGTCTTCAGGCACTGAGGTATTTTGGACGAGAAGACGTCTCCTAACTTTCCGAATGCTGCCCAACCGAGTTGGATTCGACGATTGACCTCTCTTTCGAAGTTGGACCTGCCTACCCGGACCACTTGTCCCAAATAGACATATTCGTCTACAACTTCGAGAGTCGAGCCCCCAACTGCGATTGGGGTGGGCACAACATGGACATTCGACATGATTTTCGTCTTGTCCATGTTCATTTTAAGACCCACCTGTTGGGAGACTCGATTGAGGTCTTCGAGCATAGTGCTAAGGTAAGATATCTTTATTATAATTACTTATTATTAACTTTGGAGCGTGGCTCCTCCCGACACATTTTAATAAGTACCCTATATTATTCCTGTCATAAAATCCTGCCTGTCTGCAAATAAAAAATCATTCAACTTACTTATGTCCGTGAAAAGGTAACAGGCAGATATCGCATTAATATTAGTATGGACTTTAAACTAGTGTTATAAATATTATTAATATTTTATTCTCTTGTCTCCTAATGGACACTTTTGTTAAAATTTTTACTTATTGTGCCTTGTTGTACACCAAACACAAATATAAATGAACATAAATACTATTTAAATCCACGAAATCCTTACTGTCGAAAGTGTTCTTCTAATCCGCATTGAGAAGGACCAGAGTTCGTAATGTAGGCAAAGTGGCAACACCTAACCTGCTAATAAGCACGATGTTATCTTTCATACCTAGTTTCTCGTTACCCCCATATCATCAGCCTGCCGTTAAACCTCTTCAACTACATTGACTTTTCAAATCCAAGACTGTAAGACAGAGGGAACATGTGTGCTTAAAATGTATACCACAGCTTCGTGGTTTGAAAAATAAATTGGACGTGGACGCCATAATAATTGGACAGCCCCGTGGCGCAGTTGGCTAAACACCAGCTTGCGAAACAAGCGACTGCGGGTTCGATCCTCGTACCGATACAAATGTTTGTGTGGTCCGCAAATATTTGTTTCAGTTTTGGGTGTTTGTGAGACCGAAAAATCTCTCGTAGTTTCTGGTATCCATGAAACAAGACTCGTCTCCAATGTGGTGTCAAGACTATGTGTATGACTGTTGAGTGTGTTTTTTATTATTTATTTGTAAACTTTTTGTTTCGAGTCTGGATGGTAGTGTCCACAAACCTGTGATTTTTTGAATCAGCTTAATTTGAGAATTGTTGTTTCGCCTCGTAAGAACAGCCGTTACCCATTCATATCAATTTTCACTCTACTTAAATTTTATTGTGTATACCATTAAATTAATAAAGAATAATACAAATATTTCTAATTGTTAGTACCTACTCCACACGTCAACGAAGTAAAACGGAAATGTTTATCAAATCTCATGAGGATTACAACTATATTAATTACGCCTCTGATATTATTAATTGATAATGATTGGAAAAACCATTTCATAGTATCAAATTCACTTATAGCTAACATTTCCCTTAATGAGATCTAGGAATTTTACTATTTTCATTTTGTTGGAATGATACAATAATTTACGTGAATTTATTTAATTTATTTTCTAGTAAATTGTCAGTAAATAAAATGTACGTGAATTTATTTAATTTATTTTCTAGTAAATTGTTAGTAAATAACCATTTATTTACTGACAATTTACTAGAAAATAAATTAAATAAATTCACGTACATTATTGTATCATTCCAACAAAATAAAAATAGTAAAATTATCATACATACATCTCATACGGATGAGAGATGTATGAGAACGATGGGGCGTTCATCCACCATATTTTAATTTCTTATTTTTCACTGATGGGCATAGGTTTCTCCTATTTATGAGAGGGTAAAGTTTTTATTTTGGTCTGGCTTATAGCTTAACGTGGGCTGTTGTATTGGATATACCTTCCTTTTTTGTTCTCATGAGATCTAGGAATTTTACTATTTTCATTTTGTTGGAATGATACAATAATTTACGTGAATTTATTTAATTTATTTTCTAGTAAATTGTCAGTAAATAAAATGTACGTGAATTTATTTAATTTATTTTCTAGTAAATTGTTAGTAAATAACCATTTATTTACTGACAATTTACTAGAAAATAAATTAAATAAATTCACGTACATTATTGTATCATTCCAACAAAATAAAAATAGTAAAATTATCATACATACATCTCATACGGATGAGAGATGTATGAGAACGATGGGGCGTTCATCCACCATATTTTAATTTCTTATTTTTCACTGATGGGCATAGGTTTCTCCTATTTATGAGAGGGTAAAGTTTTTATTTTGGTCTGGCTTATAGCTTAACGTGGGCTGTTGTATTGGATATACCTTCCTTTTTTGTTCTCAAGGGGAAAACTGTTTATGGGTCTACTTCCCACCAGCCCTAGGGGGACAGAGGCGGGAAGCGTATGTTGAGGACACTGGTCTTCCAGCCCAGCGCGCGACGACGTCATGTGCGCGCAGATGAAAGTGCCGGGGTGGTCTCTAACAAAATCCCTAAGCCGGCATACCGACCAAAACCCCCTGGTGGCCATCTTCGCGCCAGGTTGGGTGGTATGTAAGCGAGAAGCGCCCACCGTTATCCACAGCCACCCGGTGCGCCACCAAGACTTATGTAATTGTTTCGGCCGTCTCGGAGTTATAGGGGGTGCAGTTACGCCGCCACTAGCTTTGATCGGGCGCCCGCGACGTTCACAGGCCACAGTGCCGCCACCCCTCTCGGGGTCACTTTCAGTGACGAACCGCTGCCCGTGCAGCACGCCTAGCAACCCCAAGGGCCCCTTTAACGACAGGCAGGGGATTCTACCGCCCCCTTGCCGAAGGGCAGGTATTGGAAATACCTAACATTTCTTTTGTACATAATATTTGTGTTGTACCCAAGAAGTTCTTAAAATGAAATAAGATTATAATGATAAGCGATGAAAAAAAAACCCAGGCTCATTGATAATCGTGATTCAACAGGTAAGGTAAAGTATAAATATAAAAATCGAAGTCGTCAAACACACTAGGCATTTAGACTGACCGATATGAAACTCACCGTGGTAGCTCTCCTGGCTTTGGCCGCCGTCGCTTACGGCAGAAGCGTGGACTTCGAGGATATGCTTGAAGAAACCACCGCCTACAACTACCATGAGAAGATCGGAATCCCGTTGGCCAACAAAATCCGTGAGGCTGAAGAAGCTGAAATGAGTGGAGCTAGAATCGTTGGTGGTTCAGCTTCTTCTCTTGGCCAATTCCCATATCAGGTGTGTACGTCATTTTTTCTCTATTTTCATGTGATATATTCATAATTACATTATTCTCCATTAATTTAAAACATCAAATATTAAACGGTCAAATTTAGAAAAGCTATGACTATATAAAATATTACGTTAAGTCCTCACATTTCTTTTAGTACTATTAACCAAAATCGTTAAACTTTCAGGCCGGTCTAATTATCGCTTCAGCTAGAGGTCAAGGAATCTGCGGTGGTTCTCTCCTAAACCAACGTAGAGTCCTAACTGCTGCCCACTGCTGGTGGGATGGTTCTACTCAGGGCACCATGATTACTGTCGTATTCGGTACTCTGCGATTGTTCTTTGGTGGTGAAAGAATGGATACCAATGACATTGTCATGCACGGAAGCTGGATTCCTTTGATTGCAAGAAACGACGTAGCTATGATTCGTCTGCCTCGGGATGTTCCATTATCAAGTATTTTTCTTTATTTTACGACAGTATTAAAAATATTTTTGAATATCAAGACATAAATTTTATTTGAATAACTTCTCAATTTCTTGTGAATTAATTTTTCAGGCACCATTAATACTCTGGCTCTGCCTGTTGGATCACAGTTAAACCAGGACTTCGTTGGAGTCACTGCTACTGCATCTGGATTTGGTATTATTCAAGACGGTAAGTAAATATTTATTGATGCATATTCATAGACGTTTATGTGTGTATTAATATGTATATAAAATCTCCACCGAGTTCTAAAATTATAAAATCTATTATTTATACCCTCTACATTTGCTCAATTCTTTTTTGAATGAAAGCTACCTCTCATAAAAATTGCATTTAGTATGATTTTCTTTTCAGGTCTATTGCCCACTGTGAACCAGAACCTCAATCACGTCTCTCTTACTGTTTTGTCGAACGCTGAATGCCAAAGGAACCCAGGCATTGGTATTTTAGTCCACACAACCAACATTTGCACCAGTGGCGCCGCTGGCCGAAGCACTTGCAGTGGTGACTCCGGTGGACCTCTAACCACCAGTATCAACGGTGTCGAGACTTTGGTTTGTATAAGTCCATTCGTTCACTAATTTCATTCATCAGCCCATACACGTACCACAGCTGAGCCTCCTCTACAACTATTCATGGTTAATACGTTATTTGTTTATTCCTTATTATATTTACCCTAACTAATAGGGTAAATGCGGAAAACAATCTATAAGTCGATTTTATTTTCGTGACTGCACCATTCATATTTTAAAACAAGATGTAATTCACTTAATAACGTCATCATCATTTTATTGGCCCCTTTTTAGCCCACTATTGGTTATAGGCCTCTTCAAAAATTGATAGGAGTTAGGTTTTAGTCCACAACGCCTTCCCAGTGCCGGAGAGTGAACTTCATATCAAGAAATTCTTAAGATAATTTAAACTGCGGGTTTTATCACGATGATTTTCACCGATAAAGTACATAATAATTCATTATAAATACACACAAAAAAAATTACATTTAAATCCATTATAAATACATTAAAATTCAAAAGCCGGAGATGTGCTTGGGGTTTAAACCCGATTCTTGACCGAGCCTCGGGGAGCACTTCGGCGTCACCACTATCTAATTAAAGGAAATTATAACAAATTATTTTATTTATTTTACAGATTGGTGTGACATCTTTCGGCCATCGCGACGGTTGTCAAGTAGGACACGTAGCTGTCTTCGCCAGAGTCACAGCTTACTACTCGTGGATAATCCAGTTGCTTTAATAAAGAAATCTGATTGAATATAACTATGTACTTACTATATATTATGTATAGGCCTGTACAATAAACTTTAAATCAATTTTTAATACGTATGTTTTGTTTTTTTTAATTGCTTTGTTTTTCTCAAAATTAGGTCCTTTTAATATTACTCCTAATTTGTTTATTGTCGGAAATTATAAAATTAATATTTTTTTCTCATTTAAAATTATTGAACTGTTTGTCCAAAATGTAAAAATTCGGAATTTACTTTCCTATCTTTATTAAAGTTTCACTCTGATCCCACATTTAGACACAAGTCCTGTGTCGTTGGAATCGGGAACTATGACAGATTTTTTCGGTCTGAAAAACACCCAGACCAGAAACAAATATAGGTATGTGCACCAGGTGCGTAATCTCGGAGCAGAGTTCATATTTGCAGCCTATCGTTTCGCAAACTGATATCTACCCAAATTCGCCACAGGGCTGTCAAAACGTAAAAACACTATTGCCATACTATTTTCTGAATAATTATAATCATAAACTTAAAATTATTTTTATTTTAAGAAATTGTACCAAATTAACTGATGATTAAGATCGTAATACAAGGAAATGATGATATATGTACGTTAGATAATGCGATACGTAAATAAGTAGGAAGTAAACAGACATGTATCTTTCTGTTTTTTTTTGTACGTTCAGGCCCTTTGTAACGCCTTTGTTTATTAATACTTAAAAAAAAAATTGCTTATCTATCAAAGATATTGATATCAGATTTAAACTAATTTCAGCGGCCGTTACCAACGTAACATTTTAAAATTGTAATCGTTCAGTGAATGAAACTGACGTAACAAATAGGAAAAGCACGTGATTTATATCAAATTCATCATTTTTTTATCTTCTTTATTAGAAATTTTACGGGTCGAAGGTAGCTTTTTTTAGAATTAGATTTTTTGTGATTTTTTTTACACGTGTAATGTAAATAGTTTTACCCTAAAGTTTTTGGATATTTTTTCATATAATAAATCATTCTCAAATATCAAAATCAATGTTATAAGATGACTATAAATACATAATATAGCTCCATTAAAAATAGATTTGTTAAAAATGGACAGATTTATATTACCCTATACCTCATTCACGATAAGTTGATTCTTTTGGCATATCGACTAATGATGGGAAACAGAAAATATCGAGAAGTTCAAAAATATTGCGTTTTAAAATACTGCATTATGTGTGAAATTCTTTATTACTTTCGACATATAAAACATTATTTAGATAAGCGGTTGTGGGTCATAATAAGTACCTATTTAATATTTAAACAGGGTTATTTTTAGACCTCCCGCCAAATTTAAATAGGTGTTTTAGACCACGGAAGTAAACAACTTCCCCAAAGAAACACGGGTCGAAAAGTAAAAAAAAAATTCAGACCTTCTACACGAAATCGACCACGTGAGCAGTTTTCTATGGGAGGGTCGAATTATTTATCACGTTTCGACCCATGTTTCTTTGGAAAAGTTGTTTAGTTTCATGGTCTAAACAACCTATTTTAAGTTGACAGGAGGTCCAAAAATAACGCAGTATGTAAAAATTAAGGTTGAAAAATTAAAGTTTTATCTTTAAAACAGTTTTTATTAAGAAACTGGAGCACAGCCATGATCATCATAGCGTTCAATAAAATTATCGACGTGGCAATCGATATGAACGATGTTACGTCCCTTTCCGTCCGAACGATGTAACATTATATAAACGTCAATTAGTTTCAGTATTCCTATTTTAATTTTACTTTGAAGCAATAAAGTCTCAAAATTTTCGGATAACGCTTATATCATTAGGGACTTTTGTGTTGTATTTATTTTTTTATATTTATCAAATCATTAAAATAATAAAATAATACGTTTTTTATTTCAAAGTCATGTCTCAGAAAAATTGACATCTGCCAAAAGAATCAACTTATCGTGAATGAGGTATAGTCTAATCATTTTCTTCAGTTTCAACATGCTTTCATTATTAAACATATCTTTGAATACAACGCAATCTATTGGCCATTGCTATCACTACCTCCAATGTTTGCGAAGTAATGCTAATTAACGATAATGGATTAATCAATTCAAGTAATAGGCTAATTATTTCAGCTCATTTTCACTAGATGGCATTAATAATATAATTGTAATGACATTAATTCAATATATTTTATTTACTTCCTGGCTACCCCGGCAGAAGTCGTCCTACTCGGAAAAGCTTTAGCGATACGCTGACAACAGCGCCACTTACTGGGTCCAATTGTGTTTTGAAATCATCCTGGACCCATTGAAATATACATACAATCTATGTGCCTACATTCACTCCCTCTCCATATACATAGGAATGACAGTGGTGCCACCTGTCGTAAATTAAGCGTTCACACTCAGAAACCGTCTTTGGCTCATGCACAACAAATTTGCTAAGTTCTTCACATTATTAAATGGGTAAATGACTATTTACGCATTTAATAGAGTCATAGACTTATGATTCTATAAAGAATATACAGGCAAACAAATATTCATTTGTATGTAAAAAGATTAAGCTTAATTTAAATACTAAAACCAACAATGTTTCAATCACTAACTTCGTATGGGTCCTGAGACGATGTTCATCTTTTAGATATTCATGATAAACTTCTAGATAAAATTGAAGACATTTACACTGTTCATCTTCATCACCAGCCCATATACATATGTCACAGGCTGGGCACAGGCTTCCTCTTCAACTGAAAGGGTTAAAGCCGTCGTCAACTACGCTGGCATATTGCGGGTTGGTGGAATACACTCCTAAGAACTAACTCCTAATAACTTTTTGGTGTTAGGAAAAACGATTTTTTCCTTAACCGTTAAAGTACCTGAAAATTTACTGTGTGTGCCTGGAATTTGAACCACTTTAAACCCCAAGGCTATCACATGCGCTATTAGTTATATAATTATTATAACGTATTGTCCACAAATATTAAAATTATTATAAAACTTGGAATTTAGCCCGATTAATTTTTGCTCAATCAAGTGCTTTCAGTTAAGTCCATAAAAATTAGACTTTTAGCCATATCAGTTAATGTCACCTACTAATCAATACAATAAGGTAGGTATTACATAAAGATACCTTGACTTGAGATAGTAAAATAGCACTAAAGAGACACGCTCGTATTTGATATCTGGCACTTTTTAATAAAAGTCATTTATACCATGGCAAGGATCTATAGGGGAAACTGGGATCACTTGATCCTTATGGGAGACTAGGTACACTAAATTTACAAAGCAACCAAGTGCAATTAAAAGGTTTAGAGTGGCTAAACTGGTAGTTAATAGTACCCGCCAACTTTTTAATAGTGATACACCTGCCAGATTTGACACTTTTTTCAGGTAGCGGACGATGTATGATTTGTGTTGCTGAAACTTATTTTTAGTAAGTTTTAATTTTAAAATTTCAATTATTTAGAAAACATGTTTACGGTGTTGTACGGCTTTAATATAATATTTATCCATGTTTCTAGCCTTTTGTAACAGAGAAAAGTTTTAATCTCAAAATACTTTAGGGTACACATGGTCCTTGGCGTTATGGGACACTTGATCCTCAATTCTATTATGGGATCAAGTGCCTCGAATTTACAAAACAAGAAAAGGTGCACGAAATAGAGTCCAATCGATAAACAAATATTTGGTGTTGGCTGTGAACGATGTAATTGTTCGTAAAAGTTGTAGAGGTACTGTAAAAGAGTACCGAATAGCGGTTATGTAAATAAAAAGGTAGCCAGTTATTAAAATAATACTAGAAAATTATTCATTGCACATAAATTTGATTATAGCAAACTTGAACATATTTTTAGTATTTATTTCTTGTAATAGTATCATATCAACCCCAAATTTGGGAGATATTCCCAAGGATCAGGTGTTCTAGGTGGGGAGGATCAAGTCGTACATATATAGGGGACACTAGATACATTTCCCTATTCGTACTTATAGTGGATTTATCAAACATAATATAGCCAAATAAATACCACGTGCTTCAGTACCAACAAATTTAAAATCCGATAAATATTAAGAAAATGAGAGTTGAAAAACAAAAGGAGGGATCAAGTGTCCCCAGTTTCCCCTATATGTAGCATTTTATAGTACTTGTGTCTCAAGTGAAATGCTCTCTTAGCTAATATAATAAACAAACAAACCAAAACAAACATACCTCACGCCTATATTCCCGAAGGGGTAGGCAGAGCATTTCTACACCCACATTTCGCCAGTTTCAGTCCCACGTAATAGGGGGCGAGCCTATTGCCGATTTTCGGGCACATTTCCAGAGTCCAGACCCCGTGCTGCTACTGAGAACTTCCTAATGGAAAAACCCAATAACACTTTGCCTGACCCGGGAATCGAACCCAGGACCTCTAGATCGCACGGCACATACTTGTACCGCAAGACCACGAGGCACTCAATAATATAAATATATTAAAAAGGTAAACGCCTTTAGCCACATATAAAGAGCTTATAAGTGACAACTTAAAAGTTTTATTAGCGGCTTAAGTTATTTACTTAAAGTATCTATTCATGTCATGATGACACGCAATTGATAAAACAGACAATAATAAAGTGATAATCAACCTCCACCAAATAATTAGTTCCAAGTGAATGTAAAATAAAGATGTTATCGAAAAATCTGCTTACATCGATATCCGTCTGAAGGAGGTAGTTGGACAGAGTAGTCGACTATAAGAGCAGTCAAGACTCGAGCGGGCAAACGAAATCATCGACAGCGTACAAAGGAAAATTAAACTACCATTTTAGTGTGAGCAGGAATTGTCTTCAGTAAAACAGCAATTACATTATTACCAACGAATGAATATATTGTGTTTTAGTTAATATCTTTAAGCATTAAGAAAATATTAATTTTCTAAAATTAATATTCGCATTCGATTGGCTTCCCGGGGTAGTGGCTAAACCAATTTAGCAAATGAAATGTAAGTTTTCCAATATTTGTTCCTATAACAACAAAAACATACGATGAAGACACGGCGTGCGATAAAAGAAATCAAGCTCTAGGAATACTTAGGAAACTCAGGCCACTCCGCAATGCTGCTGCTAAAGGTTAAAGAAATATCGTTTTTTACAACGTGTATAACTTCCCCCCTTTATGCAATTGGATGTGTATATTTACTCTCTTGGTTCAACCAGCACTATATTCGCATCGTCGATTAATTAGGTATGAGAACATTTTTTTATTAGGTATAGAATTATTGTCAAAATTTCAAGGTATCCCCTGCCTGTCGTAAAAGGCGACTTAAAGGGGCCCTTGGGGTCGCTGGACGTGCTGTGGGGGCAGCGCGTCCTCACTGAATGTGACCCCGAGAGGGGCGGCGGCACTGTGGCCTGTGTACGTCGCGGGCGCCCATCCACAACCGGGGCGCCCGAACCAAGATAGTGGGGGTGCATCTGTGCCCCCTAAAACTCCGAGACGGCCGAGACATTTACGTCTCGGAGGCGCACCGGGCGGCTGCGGATGACGGTGGGCGCTTCTCGCCCGCGTACCGTGGTCGCCCCACTCGGCGCGAAGATGGCCACCGGGGGGTTTTGGTCGGTATGCCGGTTTAGGGATTTTGTTAGGGACCCAGCCCGGCACTAACATCTGCGCGGATATGACGTCGCCGCGCGCCGGGCTGGAAGACCGGTGACCCCGACATACGCTTCCCGCCCCCTCCCCCGGGCTGGCGGGAAGTAGAGCCATAAACAGCTTTCCTCCCGAGAACAAAAAAAAAAAAAAAAAAAAAGGTTAGGTTCATCACCATCAGCCCATAAACATCCCTCGCCTGGGCACAGGCCTCCTCTACCATTGAGAGGGTCTAGGGCTTAGTCCACCACGATGACATAGCGTACTACGCGTACAAACCGTAAGTTGGTGGACTACACACCTTAGAAATTCCTAAGATTTTTTTCTATACCGTAAAAAAAGTGGTAATTGATTGTGAATACACACATAACTTTTAAGAGTCAGTGGTGTATGCCTGGGGCTTGAACCCGCGACCACCCAGATACTCGATCGCTCTTCTAAATCTTGAGGCCATGATTGCTGTTTACGTCAGATTGGACCATGTTAACACTCAGGAAACTGTTGGAATGGAGGAATACGGGTTGCGGGATTGCAAATCCCCTACCTTACTTAATAATAACTATGGAAAAATACTTCTTCTATTAGTTAAATTGTATGAATGTTTTTTTATTCGTTTTTAAATAGTGTAATTAATCTACAGGTAATATAGAATTACTATGTACATATTTTTGCATTTTAAAATTTATGCGGGAATTCCCGCGGGGTCCCGCGGGAAAGGCAAAATTCCTGCAAATTTCCCACGGGAAAAATGACTGCGGAATTGCAAACCCTAACTATGTCTCGCTGAGAAGCCAGAATTTTCTTCATGGTTAAGAACATTTTTATTTCAGCAAAATATAAGTATTTTGCTGAAATAAAAATGTTCTTATCCACATCAAGAAAGTTTTAGGGTATATGCATTGTTTAATAAAAACAATGAAATATCTAAAAATAACACTTACCGTCTCCAGTAACACCGAATTCAGATGCGACGGCACTGTAGCCAACGAAACTCTAACTTTGCAGAGATAAGGAGGGCAGGGTAATAGCGTCAATGGTGTCTGAAACATCATGAAGATAAAGCATCAATTTTAACATTTATACTCGGTACATGCAATTTTAGTAGCTGAACTATTTTACAGTATAAAAACACATTTACTTGATAGCTGGATAACGTAGGGGAGGCGAATTACGGCAATGCCGTTTCTGGCATTGTTTGGGTTCCAGCTTGGGCTCAGTACCATGTCTCTGGTGATGATTCTCATGCCACCACTGAACAAGTTGACGGATCAGAGAAGTAAAGTAAACCTGAAACCAATGCTCTGACCGTCCCACCAGCAGTGAGTGGCAGTAACAGCCGTACGTTCACGTTCAGAACACCAGCGTTCCATCAGCGTTGACTCTATCAGCGTTGGGTAAGTTGATGATGAGACCGGCCTGCAAATATTAAAATTAAAAAGATGTTAATTAAAAAAAAAACATATAGGCGGCAGATCGCTGAAGATAAAAAATTGCACTACGCAAACAAGTAAGACGCTGAAAACTATATAAAAATTGAAGTCATGTGTAGCAAACCGCGGCAATTATATTTAATTGGGAGGGAAAACTTGCTCGTTTACCTTCTATTCAATATAAAAGGAGTTGATATGGAGATATAAAAGATGAATAGCGAGTTTCATTTAATAACCTTTTACTAAGATCACACAGCGTGAGCCCGTTTCAGCGATATTCTCAAGAGCGTCGGCTTGTAAATTAGTAGTCGTTGGGATAATCGTAAAAGTTTCCTTTCAGACCAAATTAGTTTTTAAAAGCAGTAGGTTCAAGC
Source organism: Cephonodes hylas (assembly GCA_030295005.1). Taxonomy (NCBI): domain Eukaryota; kingdom Metazoa; phylum Arthropoda; class Insecta; order Lepidoptera; family Sphingidae; genus Cephonodes; species Cephonodes hylas. Next base: position 5,832,212 of record AP025374.1, on the reverse strand, counting down.
AATTCTGACCTGGTATGGGAACTGTCCCAGAGAAGATGTAGAGCCTCCGGCAATTCTGGACGCGCTGTCTTCGGCTTCACGGATTTTAGTTGCTAGCGGAATCCCGATCTTTTGGTGATAGAGGCAGTGGTTTCTTCCAGAGTGTCCTCGAAGTCTAAGCTCCTACCCTAGGCGAAAGTAGCCAGAACCAGAAGAGTTACTGCAGCAAGCTTCATGTCGAACACTTCACCGAATAATTTTGATGTTGAAAGATCTAAATTTTGATATTTATACCTCTCAAAACGTTCTGAATCCATATAAAATACGCCTGAAAGCCTTTAATCTTGCTTTTACTAAATTGTTCGCGGCCTTATCATATTTAACAGTTAACAGGCCCACATAATTTTGTTGATTAGTAAACAAATTTAATGGTATTTAATCAACAGTCATTCTATTTTAAGACACCATCAAGTATGGTAGCGGGCTATGTGCAGTACCTACTAATATAAAACTTCGTAGAGTCGCGTGCGTTAAACTTCTCGGCTATTTAGCGTCATTTTGAGTGTTCTTTATTGGTCTCATTTTTATTTGTAGTTCCTCTACGTACAAGATTCAAATGCCGTGAATTACAATTAAACACGTGAAAAATTTGTGGAACTATTTGCAGACTAAATTTAACATTATCACCCTTATGGGTGATTTTTGCAGGTAAAGTTTTTCTATAAAATACTATTCTGTACGACACAAATTGAAAGGTAGTCCTTGTTAGTATAGATTATATATTTTGTTTTTTATTTATATTTTTTAGAAGTTTTAAGTTATTGTTTTAATAAATCTAGACCTACTATAAATATAAAGATTGTTACTGATGTAAATGCTTCATAAACTGTTTTACTCCAAATTCAAACTTATTCTTGGTTCTATTATTTTTTGTCTGTCATTGTTTATTAACACTATACTATGTATATTCATTAATCTCAATCTTCCAATAACAACTAGTTGGTTTTAAAGAATCGGGCAAACGAAGAGCTGCTAATATTTTTTGTTGCTGGCAAATCAAGATTTGCGACAAACAAGTTGGCTGGCGTGGGGTCTAATCTAGGAATATACTGTACCAAGGTTTTAAAACCACTTCACGTTTAATTCGCTAAATATAAGTTAAGACTGCGCTTAACTTTTGTAGATCTCATTAAATATTAAACACAAATAACATGCTGTATTGCATTTTAGCACAAAATATAATAATAAATAATTGATGAGTCACATTGATAATTAACTTGGCACCTCCACCAAATAATTAGTTGCAAGTTTGCGAGATAACATCGATGTTATCGAAAAAAGATATAGTAGATAACGTGTCTTTCATCCAAACAGCGAACGAGAAACATTAATGTGGCTACAGTCATCCAGAGCAGTAGTAAAACCGGATGTTAGCATTAGAATCGTATAAATACTTCTTACTTCAATGAGTAGTTCACGATCTTATAGAAATACGTCGGTGTAGTTAATACTATGGCTAAAATAAGATAAATAGAAACACGATAAAAATGCAATTTATTAAAATTTCGATATGTAATTAAATAATATTTTGATACAATACTATGTATCTACTACTTACTCAGCTTTAGATAAGAAATGATACAATCAGACGTGCTTCCATTTTAATCTACGATGAAAATATAAAACTATGGATGGAAAGATATTGTTAGTGTGAGATAGTCTTTGGATTATGCGCGCGTTCCTTCATCGAGATGCCAACTCGACGCTCGAGGGTTGAAATCACAAGCAAGACTTTTAAAAATTATGCCTGTTTTTTATGTATAACGCGAGACCACGAGGCTGCCTTTGTGAGGTGCTTTTTTGTTAAATAATAAATCATACATAATTTTCCTTTTCAAAATTTTAAAGTGCGTATAAAAACTGTAGTTTAAGGACTTTGTGACTCCTGAAGCAATGAAATAAATAGGGTTTTTCATGCGAATTTGTATTCTCTTTTACATTTTGTTTATTACGTAACCATTAATATAATTTGCACACCACAATGAATATACGCAATAAGCTCGCCCTATATAAAGTGAATCTAATAACTAAGCTCTGCAGATAAACTAAGGAGATCCTTAGTCAAAATATATTAAGGTGATTTCCTTGGTACAAGGACAACTGTATTACGAAAAAGAAATAAAGATTTAAAAAATAGGCACTTCATTTATGGGATTTTTATATAAATACGTGCCACCCGGCCTGCAATGCATCGTATTCCTTATAGCTCTTCCGTTTTTTGGGAAAATTGTCATGTTTGACAATTCTTGTACAAAATAAAATATGATAAAAATTCTTAGAATCATGGTTGCTAAAAATGCAGGTTGGACACATACAATAAAATACTAGAATTTTGTGTAAGACTTATTTTTATTGCTAACAGTAGCATTGTAGAAATGATGGGCGTTACAAAAATCATCTGCTTTACCAGTATCTGTAGAATTTAGATGAAAGGCAAGTGGAAGGTAATCCTGGTGAAGACAGCTGGGAATTCTTGTTCGCATGCATCTCCGTGAGTGAATGACGCCAAACCAATCTGTGATGTACTTGAAAGTTTATTAGGCCTTATACCCAGTATGTGAATTATCAAATAAAAACGACGTAATAAGAGTAAGCAGTGATGGCCTCGAGGTCGCGGGTTCGAACCCCTGGCACACACATACACCTTTGACTTTTTCAACGTTATGTGTATATTCACTATGAATTATCACTTGCTTTAATTGTGAATGAAAACAGCGTGTAGAAACCTGCACTCCAATCCGCAGTAGGCCAGTGCGGTGGACTATGGCCTAAACCCTCTCAATGGTAAAGGAGTCCCTTGCTCAGCAGTGGGCCGGTTATGGGTCGATGATGATGAATAAGAATAAGGTTGAAAAGGGAACTTGTAAAATTGGAATTAAATAGAGTTGTGTATCTACGTATACATACAAATTAACTTATAGTAATAAATTCTTTCAAACAGGACCCATGTCTTTAGAATATACTACGTTAAAGTATTCTTATAGCCCAGTATAATTTTATTTGTTAAAGCTTTAAAAAAAATCGAATTATGGTAGAAGTGGTACATACCAACATCAGCCTGTTGTTCCATGTGGTAGCCAGGGGTCCACCAGAGTCTCCAGAGCAAGTACTGTGTGTATTAGCTGGTGCAGATATTGTTTTCTCGATTTAAAGAACTGAAGCCTGGAGCGCTTTGACACTTAAAATTGGTAATAACATAAGTAACATGACTGAGGGCTTAATTGGCGTTGATGTTTGCACCTGAAACAGAAAAACATTTCTTTTTATATTGTTTCCTCGAATAAAAGAACTGAAACCTGAAGCGACTTCATATTCAGCATTAGTAATAACATCTAGAGTAACATGACTAAGGGCTTGGTTGGCGTTGATGTTTGCACCTGAAACAGAAAAACATTTCTTTTTATATTGCTTCCTCGATCTCATCAAGATAAAGCTTAACGGAACAACTGAAAGAAGTACTGATAAATCAAGATCCTTTTTCACGTTCAAAGGATTATGTTTTATCATGTGCATTGAGAATTTAATCTTTACCGGCTGTGTGTTTAACATTAATTAGGTTCATTTTGATAAAATGATATCTCACTTAATTATTCAGATGGCTATGGCCTTACGACTATCTACAAATGAATTAAAGTACAACTTAACTAGTCCTTTAAGCAATTCATAGACACGGAATAATGCCATGAAAACGTTATTTATTTAAAGCACTTTAATGAAATTAAAAAAAAATACTAAAAGTTGGAGTTAATAATTGAAATAGATAGGGTCCGGTTTTTGTAGATGTTGGCGGTAGGACTAGGGATCTTCAAACTTGGCTGTTATATTACAATAATAACATTAGTCTTACAAATCCGTAATAATATCTATAATCTTAATAAAATAATTTATCTAAAAATATATAGTCATCAAATTCTGACCTGGTTGAACTAGGCTAAAAACCCGTTAGCCTATTGCAATCTTTCATGAGATATTACTGTAAGAATTTTATTGCTCTATCTCTTTTAAAAAATCTTCTTCAAAATATGATCTTTGAACTTTTTAAATGTTAATGGGCGGCGTTGAATACTTCTTATCAAAAAATCCCCTTGTTCATCTGCCAATAAAACACATATTCTAGATATTGCCACTTGGCACCAATGGATAATGACTGATAAAAACGATTAGGTACATTGATTTTATAAATAATAATTACCACCGCCGCATAATTGTTGCAACATTTATATAGATTTGGATAGGAGAAAAAAACAACTTTTAGCCCCATGTTCGACCGCAAGAACGGTCTATTTAATGTAATTGATATTATGGATATCTTTTACTTCAGAATACGGAGAGCTACGCTGGTTTCGAAGAGATGCATAAAATAGAGTTTTAGTTTCGCAGGTAAATAGAGGCAAACTATACGAGAGGTTGTGGGTTTACCTATCATCAGCCTGTTGCTAGGCACGGGCCTCTTCTGCTACAGAGGAAAACATAATGAGGTGAAGGAATATATCGTGAAGAAACCAGTACTCTAAAGAAATCCGTTTAAATTCATTAATATGTAGTGCGAAATTCAGCAAATATAGCGATAATAGTATAGCGAGCACCCTAAAACTTCATAGTTGTAAGGAAAGCTGGTTCTCAACAGTAGTAACCATCATAAAGAAGGTGTAAAGCTCTCGCTTAGGCCACTGATTCGACTTGCAAACCGAATCTGATCTGTTCAAGGATAATTCGATTATTTTTTTAAACCATCATTCTATTTAGGAACACTTATAAGATATTACCTAATTATCGCGATTCCTCTGATTAATTTTCTTATTATCTTGATTAACGTAGAGCAACGCAGTATAAATATGAGTCCACAGTTTTTCAACGGCACAGTCAACTCCAAAGCGGTCAAAATGAAACTCGCTGTACTAGCACTTTTGGCTTTGGCCACCCTCGCCTACGGCAGGAGTGTGGACTTCGAGGATGAAATCGAAGAATTCACAGCCTACAACTACCACGCGAGATTCGGAATACCACTGGCAAAGAAAATCCGTGCAGCCGAAGAAGCTGAAGTCAGCGGATCCAGAATCGCTGGAGGTTCAGAAACCAGTTCAGGCCAGATCCCATACCAGGTCATAATTTAAATTGTTTTGTTTCATTAATTGCTTAAGGAAACATTTTACTGTTTTGCGGGGATATTTATGACGGGAATCATGATGTCCATTTAGTCACCGACAGAATTGAGTATAACATTTACACGTTCTTAAATAGGTTTTCAATTTTTCAGGCTGGTCTCATCATCAGTTTACCTAACGCCGAGGGAGTCTGCAGTGGTGCTCTGGTCAATGAACGTACCGCCGTCACTGCCGCCCACTGCTGGTGGGATGGACAAACCGCGGCTTTGAGAATGACTGTCGTTCTTGGATCCGTGCGCCTATTCAGCGGCGGTCTGAGATGGGACACCAGGGACATTTGGTTAAACGCGAACTGGAACCCTGCAACTATTAGAAACGACATCGCCCTCATTTGGTTGCCTGGCATTGTTCAACTGTCAAGTAATTACATTTTTAAAACCTCCTTCTGGATAAACTTAAAAAAGACTAAAAAAGAAAATAATCATCACATTTGTTCAATTTTCAGGCACCATTGGAACTATTGCCCTGCCCTCAGTTCCTGAGTTGAGCGAAAACTTCGCTGGCTACACCGCTGTGGCTTCGGGATACGGTCTTACTGGTCATGGTAATGTTGTGGTGTTTTGGACCAGCATTTCTGAATAATTGTTATTGATTTTATATTATTGTATATTAATCAACATTTTACATTTGCACATCTAGTAAAAAAATTACGGGAATAAGTACCAATGTGTTTTAAAATTTTAATCATGTATGTTTTCAGGTGATGCCATCACAGTTCATCAAGGCCTGAGACACGTGAACCTCACCGTCATCACTAACGCTGAATGTCAGGCCGCGCCGGGAATGGGCTACAACATTCGCCCAGCCAACCTCTGCACCCGCGGTGAAGCCGGTCGCGGCACTTGCAGCGGTGACTCTGGCGGTCCCCTCGTCGCCATCTCGAACAACAGGCCCGTCTTGGTACGTATGGACTATGAATGATATGGAAAAATAGTATTAACTTATTTGGCTATTACAATTATTTTTATGATTTACAAGATATGTAATAGGTACTGTACGATCTTAAAAATTAGTTTAGAATTAGTTTCACTCTAGTCTCACCTAGTTTTTTTAGCATTTAATAAATGCAATTTATTTACAGATCGGTTTGGCTTCCTTCACCAACGCTAATTGCGAGGCAGGAGTACCAGCCGTCTTCACGAGGATCACCTCCTTCTGGCAATTCATCCACAGATACTGGTGAAGCGGGTGTTTTAAATCCTACAAAATGTACATTTGCAAATAATAAACTTTGATATATATTCATTAACCCATTTTTTGTTGTAATTACCCACTTTAACTCCTTTTACAAACAGGGCTGTTAGAGTACTTTGTAACGTTTTTTTTTCTTACAGTATTGAATTTAATTATTGACTAAAACAAAGGCTTTATTGATTAGAACATGCCTATAAACATGTCTATGTATGTAGTATATATGTATGTAGTATGTATGTACTCATCAACCTTATGGTATCAAAACAATAGACTTTCAAGTATAAAAACCTCTAGTAGTTTTACTAATGTACTATATTACCTGGAAATGTTCCACTGGGTTACCGGCCTCTTAGGGGTAGTATCTTAGCTTATTTAATTTAATTTTAATACACTTTTCGTACACTATATAACTATACCGCATTCAGGGAGCCGTGAGACAAAAGGTAAACAAACCTTAGGAAGGTACTTTATAAGGACACGATTGGTGAAGTAAATATATTTTTTAAAACACGTTCGAAAGTAATACGCTGACAACACTGTAAATTATATTTCAGGATTATGTCTGTAAAACTTATGTAATCCTTTCAGACTTGTTTGAACTCGAATATCATAAATGCCTTAAATATTTTTTTAAATTTAAATTATTTTATTAAATCGTTTACATGTAAAAACATCCAAAAACGACTAGATTCCAAAACTTAAAACGCATTTTAATACTACTAAATTATAGACCACAGGTACTGCTAACATTTTACATCGTTGTACAGTTTTGTCATCGGTCGGGTTATATCCGTCATTTTTACTATCGATCAACTTGTTGATACGAAAGTGCTGCTTCCTAATATTTTTGTTGAATTATTTTTATTCCGTTGTTACATTTGGTGTTTTCATTAAGTTTTTTGTTTTTTTAAGTTCAAAGTTATTGCTAAGTTTTAACTTGTGCAATTATTTGTACGTAAGTACCTACATGAACTATATGTATAAGATAAACAAAGTTCAGAAACTAAATGTATAATTTGTTTTTACCATAGAGTCAGACTTTCATACAACATAAGAATAGTAGGTACAGCTAGCTGCTAAATACACAAATGGGAAACTCAAAATTAAATTATATAGAAATAACAAAACAGTAAAATAAAAATTTAAGAAACATTTTCTTTGTTTACACTTTGACTCAATGGAATGAATGCAATGAATAGGATAAAGCAACTTTGAGGAGACTTACAAGAATATATAGCTACAACAGGCGATCTTATAGCTAGCGATTTAAGCATAAAAAATATTATTTAACCATTTTTAATAAATCATTTGCTTACATATCACATAAATTTAACAAATATTATTATTATCGCATATGCATTACTTTATTTACAACTAGCTGTTGCCCGCGACTTCGTCCGCGTAGACTACAGGGTTGAGTCCAGAAAGAAAATAAGTTATGGTAAATTTTACTCCTCAGAGTGTTTATCCCACGGGAATACATTTTCCAGGATAAATCCCATGTTAATTATATGAGCCCTACCTATCTATACCAAAAATCATTCAAATCGTTTTGGTAGATCTGATGAATACTACATTTTCTGGAATAAAAAGTATCCTATGTATTATTCTGATGTATAAGCTATACTTTTATAAAATTTCATTAAAATCTATTCAGTAGTTTTTACGTGAAAGCGTAAGAGACAGACAGAATTACTTTCGCATTTATAATATTAGTAGGGATTTGTACAATAAATTATGTTAATGTAAAAATAAACACACATTGTGTTGGAAGCGGCCCGCATCTAGCGGCTCCCCGCGATTCATACCAAATTGTTGGTCCACCTCGTGGGTTGACATCCAACGTTACGCTTGCCAGTACCTACGCGACATCCGTTCGAGCACCTTTCCGCCCCAGCGGCCGTCTGTTCTATGAACTATGTGCCCTACCCATTTCCACTTCAGATTGCTTACGACAAAATACTCTGATCTTTGGGGGAGGTCTATGTCCTGCAGTTGACGTCTGCAGTCTAGTAATGACATACAAATTCACGTTTGTATCCTCAAAGAGATAGGCAAAAGTGCATTTTTGCACTCACTTTTCAAAAATAAGCAATGCGTTACAAACAAAAATCTATTTATTATGCAAAAAATAAAGAATAAAAACGATTATAAAATAGAATAATAGAAAAACACGTTTCCGAAAGTATCATAATAAGTAAGAATGCATTTGTAAGTTATAGGAAGTTTATAAGTTACAGTTTACAGAGTGCATCCGTCAGAAAATTAAGCTCTGTCTCCTACACTAGGACAGCACCTGTATCATAAGAGCCAGTGTTAAGCAGCGACATTAAGTTAACATCAAGAATTAATTCCTTTGAGTGCCGATCATCCCCTGTCACATTAGGCAAATAAATATTATAGAAACATTTCAATGTAACAAAAATTTCATTAGTTTCATAATGCTTGGGTACTTTATAGTGATTGTAAACGACAGCTCGGTTTTACATTATTATTTACACCCATATCTTCTATATTTCATATATCTGTTGATACAACTTTTTTATTTGATAAAGGCAAAACAAAGCTGCACATCGTAAAATCAATGTGGTCCATATATCACAACGGTTTCCACAAAAGCCCAGAAGTCCCTGAATAAAGTCGGATATAGTCTTTGCTCTTATGAGCAATATCCAAAACTGAGAAAAACTTGGTACATAATCATACTCTTACAGCCGTGTTTGTAAAAACAGTTGAAGTGGGTAATCACAAAATGCGTAAATGTAATGCATATTAAAGTATATTTATTGCGATTGAACAATTTGTAGGGTAATACAAATAATAATTTACGATTGAAAATTTTGTAGGATTTAAAACACCAGCTTCACCAGTATCTGTGGATGAATTGCCAGAAGGAGGTGATCCTCGTGAAGACGGCTGGTACTCCCGCCCCGCAGTTAGCGTTGGTGAAGGATGCCAAACCGATCTGTAAATTAATTGCTTTTATTAAATGTTAAAAATTATAGGTAAGACTAGAATGAAAATAATTCTAAACTAATTCTTAAGATCGAACAGTATTATAATTATGTATATCCTGTAAATCATAAAAATTTAAAAATTGTAATAGCCAAACACGTTAATACTATTTTTTTCCATGTCATTCATAGTCCATACGTACCAAGACGGGCCTGTTGTTCGAGATGGCGACGAGGGGACCGCCAGAGTCACCGCTGCAAGTGCCGCGACCGGCTTCACCGCGGGTGCAGAGGTTGGCTGGGCGAATGTTGTAGTCCATTCCCGGCGCGGCCTGACATTCAGCGTTAGTGATGACGGTGAGGTTCACGTGTCTCAGGCCTTGTTGAACTGTGATGGCATCACCTGAAAACATACATGATTAAAATTTCAAAACACATACTTAATCCCGTAATTTTTTTACGAGATGTGAAATGTTGATTAATCGTTAATTATTCGGAAATGCTGGTCCAGAAGACCACATCATTACCATGACCAGTAAGACCGTATCCCGAAGCGACAGCGGTGTAGCCAGCGAAGTTTTCGCTCAACTCCGGAACCGAGGGCAGGGCAATAGTTCCAATGGTGCCTGAAAATTGAACAAATGTGATGATTATTTTATTTTTAGCCTTTTTTAAGTTTATTCAGAAGGAGGTTTTTAAAAATGTAATTACTTGACAGCTGAACAATGCCAGGCAACCAAATGAGGGCGATGTCGTTTCTAATAGTTGCAGGGTTCCAGTTCGCGTTTAACCAAATGTCCCTGGTGTCCCATCTCAGACCGCCGCTGAATAGGCGCACGGATCCAAGAACGACAGTCATTCTCAAAGCCGCGGTTTGTCCATCCCACCAGCAGTGGGCGGCAGTGACGGCGGTACGTTCATTGACCAGAGCACCACTGCAGACTCCCTCGGCGTTAGGTAAACTGATGATGAGACCAGCCTGAAAAATTGAGAACCTATTTAGTAACGTGTAAATGATTATACTCAATTTTGTCGGTGACTAAAAGGACGTCATATTTTCCCGTGATAAATATCCTCGCAAAACAGAAAATGTTTCCTTAAGTCATTCAATTTAAGCGGGACTTATAATGATATTCACAAATCATGAAACAAAAAATTGAAAATTCTGACCTGGTATGGAATCTGGCCTGAACTGGTCTCTGAACCTCCAGCGATTCTGGATCCGCTGACTTCAGCTTCTTCGGCTGCACGGATTTTCTTTGCTAGTGGTATTCCGAATCTCACGTGGTAGTTGTAGGCGGTGAATTCTTCGATTTCATCCTCGAAGTCCACACTCCTGCCGTAGGCGAGGGTGGCCAAAGCCAAAAGTGCTAGAACAGCGAGTTTCATTTTGACCGCTTTGGAGTTGACTGTGCCGTTGAAAAACTGTGGACCCATATTTATACCGCGCTGCTTTACGTAAATTAAGATAATAAGAAAATTAATCGGAGAAATCGCGATGATTATATATTACCTAATCATCGCGTTTCTTGAATTATAACCTATCTATTTTAATACAATTTCGATTATTATCTTAACAAATACACACATGTATGATATTACGTCTGTAATATTATTATATATAATATTGCACACGGAAAGGCAGCTGTGCATTTTTGAACACAAAATATAAAAATTTTCAACTACAAAAACTAAACTTTAATATATATCAAGCATTTCTGTGATTATCCACTATATTCACAAACACGGCTGCTACAGTCATCATCATCAACAGCCATATATGTGCGACTGCTGGGCACGAGCCTGCTCTACAACTGAGAGGATTTTGGCCCATAGTCAACCTAACCTATCCTAAAAAAATCCTGAGAGCTTTTGGGTGTGCAGGTATTATCACGATGTTTTTCTTACGTTTTCCTTCCAAGGCACGTCATAATTCATTCTAAATACACATAAATCTTTGAAAGAGGCTGTTATGTTATGCATACTCTATGTTGGAATCATTTTTTCTCAGTCTTGAATATTTTTGATTTATTTGAATGTTGTATCAAAACTTATGTTGTAACATAATATACATTTGCCTAAGTTCGGGGATCGAACCCTTGAACTCTCATTTCGCAAACTGGTGTCTCGTCAACTGCGCCACGGGGGTGTCAAATTTATTAATTGTCAATTTAATATATAATAAAATACTATCTGACGACCGTTTAAGGATGAGAGACGTTTAATTTTTAGGCATTAAAAATGTAAATGGTAATAACATTTTATTATTTTTAAAAACAAATGTGCTAACATATCGTTAAAAATAATATAAATTATTATTGCATAGATATTAATCTATTTACACTTCATAAATATATAATATGTACATACACAGACAGCCCCGTGGCGCAGTTGGCTAGACACCAACTTGCGAAACGAGCGGCCGCGGGTGCGATCCCCGCACCGAGACAAATGTTTGCGTGATCCACAAATATTTGTTTCGGGTCTGGGTGTTTGTGAGACCGAAAAGTCTTTCGTAGTTCCTGATACCCACGACGCAAGACTCGTATCTTAATGTGGGGTCAGGACTATATGTGTGACTGTTGGGTGCATTTATTTATTATTTATTTACACATTCACGTTTGTATCCTCAAACATTGGTGGTGCATTGCTGCACTCACTTTGCGCCAATACGCAATATACATATTGCATTTCGTAATACTTGCCCACTTCCTCGTGATAGTAAATGATTGCCCGCTTTTATATTATTATTTACACACTCCTAGGTATTATTTCCATTTTCATAAAAACGAAATTCTATAAAAACTCAACTAGGGGAAGGTGAGGTATAATGATCCCCCTAAGGAAAAAACAAAACTGTGGCTAAAGTTAAAGGCATAATCGCAGGATTTCTATTGTTGGCTATAGTGAATTTACTTAACTTTGTAACTGTATACTTATTTTTTATCATATATGCGTATTTTTTTTGTATTAGGGATTTTTGTAAAAGTTTAGTAAAGGATCATTTTACACACACCTATGTATAAAATGATCCCTGAGGTAGGGGTATAATGATCCCAGGGATCATTTTATACCATAAGTTAATAAATATCAGTGTAATAAACACAAATAGTACTCATCCCTATCAAAGGTTTTATCAATGTCAAAATAGAATAGAAAAATTAACTCTTTATTTAAAAAATAAAATAATTTTCTTATCAGGAACTTAAAAATAGACTTATAGCCATAAATTTCTTTTCACACTATCAAATTGGTTACTAAAAAGACAAATATCGCAAGTAAATTCGCCTTCATCGTCACTAGCTACGCCCGCACAAGCCTCATGTCACCATTTAAGACACACAACACATTTAATCCACCCTTCGCCTTTAGTGTCCTTGGAGTAGCTTTCAGTACAGAAGACTAGAAGAAGGCGTCACTCTCCTCTTCGAAAGAATCTGATCTGTTTTTTTTTGCCTTTTCCCTTTCCGCCTCCTCTTCCGATTCCTGTTTCTTTCCCACCACCTTTTCTTTTATCGTTCTCTTTGTTTGTTTTTTTTTTATTTTATTTTATTCGCTTTCTTAAGGGCTTTCTTTGTTTCTATATCTGTTTTCTTTTTGGCTTCTTCTTCAAGGTAATTTTTGTAGGGTGTGCTGATAAGTACTGATGTGTCTACTTTGCGTTTATAAATTCTCGGCATGATCTGTAAAACAACAAATACTTATGGGGTAAAATGATTCCAGGGATCATTTTAAACACAACAAAAGGGATCATTTTGCCCCAAACACTAAATTCCAAGATTTCGATCAAAACATAACCTTCAAATACCGCGTGCGGTTATCGAACATTGCTTAAATATTAGCTAACTGACATTAATACCCGCAAATAAAATAACATTTCAATAAACACGAACATGTAAAAAGTAATGAAAGTCCAAAAACAGGCTTACCTTAGATCAGAGACCGACTTTTTGATTATTTTGTAATAAAATCACGCCAAGCGCTCACACCGCCATGACACTAGGATAGGTAACTGGCAGGAGTGCGGGGAACATGTCTCACGCGCATTTGGATTGATGACACTAGTTTTTTCTGGTTTATGGCGGGGGATCATTTGACCTCCAGGGATCGTATTACCTCACCTTCCCCTACTTCAAAATGATCTTTTTCTTATTGTATGTTCTCTCTTTGTTTTAAAGTGTTTTAAAGTTATAAAATGTTCGCTTTAAAGAGGCTAGTAAGTATTGTTGTTTTCTTGGTAATTAGCTAGAAGTAATTATTATATTGTTCTTAACCTAGCTTTGTAAACTACTATCAAATTACGTGGATTCGTTAAAAATACATTTTGTGGTCACTTTCGTGTAGAATGGTTGGTGTTATTGGGTTTTTTCCATTAAGAAATTCTCTCAGTAGCAGCACGGAGTCTGGAAAGTTGCACGAAAAACGGCAGTATGATCGCCTCTTTTTACGTGGGACTGATACATACCTGACATAAGTGGGTGCAGAAATGCATCTCTGAGTACCCCTTTGGGGAATACAGGCGTGATGTATTATGAGTACATACGGTACGTTTGTACGTGAGTTGGTGAACTCGCTATAAAATTGCCGCACCTATTTTTTTAGTAAGATTACTTCGTAAAATGTATCGGACATACAGACCCAAAAAAAAATGGAGCATCATACACACATGCCAAAGTCATCACATATGTATGCTTAAAAAAAGATAAAATTGTGTAACCTTGAAAAATGCATGAAAATATTAGTTATAAAAGATTTTTTAATTACATTTACATGACAGCCCAGTGGTGCTGTTGCTTAGCCACTAGCTTGCGAAACGAGAAGCCGCAAATTCGACTATAAACACCCTTTTACAAAAATGAATGCGTAAAGACATAGACGAAAGTCTTTGCCTTGCCCTATGCGGTCCAAACGTAACTGTATTGAAGTTACAACTTCTCATAATCACTGAAACATCCCTAACGATTGATGGAATGTTAATTAGACAAATGGAATGACAGACAGATTTAGATGGAGTGTGAGTTGAAATTTGACGTTAATAAAGGAGTATAAGGTCTTGTTTATAGTTTTTTACATAGAAACATAATAACAGCAATCAATATTTTCCGTTTTGTATTATTGCTGACGCGTCGCTTAGTAACACGGGTTCTAAAATATGCGACCTAACGGTGATAGTATTTAATTATGTTCAATCGAGTCATGAATAACAACAAAGTTCTGCATCGTAAAATCAATGCGGTTCAAATATCATAAGGGTTTTATAAAAAGTTTGAAATGATCCCTACATAGCTCAACAGGGGTTCCAAGTAGAGTAAATGACATAGTACGGAGTATACATAAGTGCGAATACCGATGACATAGCCGAGTAACATGCGCCTACTACATACATAGACATACATGGACACAGTCTGCTCTTATGAGTAATATTCAACATTGAGAAAATCTTGGTACATCATAATACTCTTACAGCCGTGTTTTTAAAAACAGTTAAAGTGGGTAATCACAACAAAAAATGCGTAAATTTAATGGATATTAAAGTTTATTTATTGCCTTTGAACATTTTGTAGGGTGTACAAATAACAATTAGCGATTAAAATTTTTGTAGGATTTAAAACAACCGCTTCACCAGTATCTGTGGATGAATTGCCAGAAGGAGGTGATCCTCGTGAAGACGGCTGGTACTCCCGCCTCGCAATTAGCGTTGGTAAAGGAAGCCAAACCGATCTGTAAATCAATTGCATTTATTAAATGTAAAAAATTATAATAGGTAAGACTAGAGTGAAAATAATTCTAAAGTAATTCTTAAGATCGAACAGTATTATATGTATATCTTGTAAATCATAAAAATAATTGTAATAGCCAAACATGTTAATACTATTTTTATCCATATCATTCATAGTCTATACGTACCAAGACGGGCCTGTTGTTCGAGATGGCGACGAGGGGACCGCCAGAGTCACCGCTGCAAGTGCCGCGACCGGCTTCACCGCGGGTGCAGAGGTTGGCTGGGCGAATGTTGTAGCCCATTCCCGGCGCGGCCTGACATTCAGCGTTAGTGATGACGGTGAGGTTCACGTGTCTCAGGCCTTGTTGAACTGTGATAGCATCACCTGAAAACATACATGATTAAAATTTCAAAACACATCATTAATCCCGTATTTTTTTTAACGAGATGTGCAAATGTTGATTAATCTATAATTATTCAGAAATGCTGGTCCAGAAGACCATATCATTACCATGACCAGTAAGACCGTATCCCGAAGCGACAGCGGTGTAGCCAGCGAAGTTTTCGCTCAACTCAGGAACCGAGGGCAGGGCAATAGTTCCAATGGTGCCTGAAAATTGAACAAATGTGATGATTATTTTATTTATAGTCTTTTTTAAGTTTATCCAGAAGGAGGTTTTAAAAATGTAATTACTTGACAACTGAACAACGCCAGGCAACCAAATGAGGGCGATGTCGTTTCTAATAGTTGCAGGGTTCCAGTTCGCGTTTAACCAAATGTCCCTGGTGTCCCATCTCAGACCGCCGCTGAATAGGCGCACGGATCCAAGAACGACAGTCATTCTCAAAGCCGCGGTTTGTCCATCCCACCAGCAGTGGGCGGCAGTGACGGCGGTACGTTCATTGACCAGAGCACCACTGCAGACTCCCTCGCCGTTAGGTAAACTGATGATGAGACCAGCCTGAAAAATTGAGAACCTATTTAGTAACGTGTAAATGATATACTCAATTCTGTCGGTGACTAAATGGACATCATGATTCCCGTCATAAATATCCCCGCAAAACAGTAAAATGTTTCCTTAAGCAATTAATGAAACAAAACAATTTAAATTCTGACCTGGTATGGGATCTGGCCTGAACTGGTTTCTGAACCTCCAGCGATTCTGGATCCGCTGACTTCAGCTTCTTCGGCTGCACGGATTTTCTTTGCCAGTGGTATTCCGAATCTCACGTGGTAGTTGTAGGCGGTGAACTCTTCGATTTCATCCTCGAAGTCCACGCTCCTGCCGTAGGCGAGGGTGGTCAAAGCCAAAAGTGCTAGTACAGCGAGTTTCATTTTCACCGCTTTGGAGTTGACTGTGCCGTTGAAAAACTGTGGACTCATATTTATACCTCGCTGCTCTACGTTAATCAAGATAATATGAAGATTAATCAGAGGCATCGCGATAATTAGGTAATATCTTGAATTTTCAGACAAACTAATGTAACCTTTGTATTTTAATAAATTTTCGATTATGATTTATATTTTAAAATACAAATAATATTACGTCTGTTTTATTATGTATATTGTTCATGGGAAGGCAGCGGTGCAATTATGAACACACATTTTGCTAAATATGTTTTAGTACCATTTTCATAGCGACGTGACTGAGAATTTCCTAACAGAAGAAACTTGTAACATATTGCTCGATCTGGGAATTAAACTGAGGACTTTTAGAATGCACGGCTTTCGCTTCTGCAGCGAGATTAATTCGTAACACTATTGAAATCCATTTGGAAGTCTTTTAAGTTCTTTTCTTGGAAAAATAACATTATAATAATTATAATGTTATTTTTAAAACTCACGCAAAAATATACCAATCTCCTTGTATTTAACTGCATTCAGTGTAAAGAAATATGTTTAAGTTTGAAAGGCCTCATTTACGTGTTGTTGTGTTATGGTAATTAATATTACAAATATATTAAAAATTTGTAAAACTAATTTTATTATAGTATAATACGAAGGTTTTAACAGGGGTAAGGAGTATGTAATATTTATAAGTAAGAAACACATATTACATAATAAGATCAATGTATGGTTGGAGCGACACAGTATGGGTTCCACGACTGAGCAAGAAGATACCTGTAGGCAAAGCCTCCGAACTGACAAAGTTAGGAAACATTTAGACATGACATAATCAGAGTTAACAATTCTACACATACAATTGTTTTTTTTTTTTTTTTTAGAGAAGTTTAGGATAAAAACCAATTAAATTCTGCACATAAAAGGACTAAATCTATCATTATAACAATTAGCGAATTAATCTTCAGAGATTAAGGAATGACTACAATCAATTATAGAAATAAATAATGAAAATCAATCTTATCAATTGAGCCACGTCGCAATATCTTGTATATGGTTTGATTAGCAAAAGAACAAGCGGATTAACTGATAAGGTGTAATCACAGCTGCACGGATTCGGTTTCTATTACGAAACCTTTCTGAACTTATGAAATCAAACATGTAATGGTGCTCGATTATACCTTACTGACTTATTAATCAACTAGCTTTTTCCCGTGACTCCGACCGCATGGACTACAGGATTAGGTTTAGAAAGAAAATAAGCTGTAGTCTATTTTACTCCGCAGATCCTCAGACTCAGGCCAAATTGTTTTAACTGTTTCACCGTAACGCGCCGATCAGCGCTTTCTTATCATCAGCTCATATACGTTCCACTGCTGGGTACGAGCCTCCTCTACCATTGAGAGGGTTTAGGCCTAACAATAAGTCCACCACGCTGGCCTAGTGCGGGTTGATGGACTACACACTTAAGAAATTCCTAAGATCGTTTTAGGTGTGCAGGTTTTATCACGATGTTTTCCTTCACGGTTAAAGCAATTGATAATTATTAATTGTGAATACACACATAACTTTGAAAAGTCAGAGGAGTGTGCTTAGGGTCCGAACCCGCGACCGTCGAGATTCTCAACCGTGCGCAAAACTTCGAGGACATCACTGCTTGTTTGAACGCGCTTTATGCATCATTATTGCGCGCTTATTTATTATTTTAACTGCAATATTTTCTAAGATACTCATTCAAATCAAATCTTGAAAAGGCAATTTTCTTCTAAATTAAATATTTGTAATGAATAACACATTTATTTGGATAAAAATCAATATAATCTTAATAAAAACACCTTCACAAATAATGCTTTATTTTAGAACAAATTTGGTTAGCATAAAAGAGATTATAGTGAGCCAACCTTAAAAGATAGGCATATGGTATCTCGGACTTTTTTAGAACTCTAAAGGTGAACAATTCTGTGATGCATTATTTTAGCGAAACTTTAACCGTTTCCGCAGCGCACACAGCGGTAGCTCTGAAAAGGAAAAAAAGATTTTAAAACATCCTTTATTGCTGCTCCGCTTCAATTGGTCATAGCGTGATGTTATATGCTTATAGCGCACCTCAATACACGAGCTATGTAACACTGAAAGAACTTTACAAATCAGAATAGTAGTTTTGATATTAGCGCGTTCAAACAAATAAAAAACAAACAAAAAATGTCTTCAGCTTTATAATATTAAGTACAGATAAGTTAGTCAATTATAATGTTTAGTTATATTTAGTCAGTAAATAATATAATTGACGCTCATTATCACGTTTCACGAAATGCTCCGGAGGGGGCTCGAGTGTACCGACCAATTGGCTAAATGTTTGCCGTGCAAGTAAAAACATCTCGTAAGCTTACCAACACACAGCAAGAAATGTATTGAATTGTGGGTTCAATTGTTTTAATATAGGTACATGTTATACATGCAGTCTAGCAGAGCTCTCGTTCTACGGAGCCACGGCAAATGCGTCAGTTTTGTTGCTCGCAAGAAGCAGTGCGGTGCCGTGCACACTAGCAACAAAATGAACCATATTTAATGGAAATGGCTTTGTAACCCTAGCAGTGTGCGATGCTATTCATCGTACAACTTTCAAATTAAAAATCTTGCGGTAGAAGGATTAAAATCAGGCCAGGATGAAGTTTTAATTATTTCTTCCCTTCAAGAAATTTATCAGTCGTGGAAATTAAATCATCATTATCACCAGCCCATAAACATTTATGTCCCACTGTGGGGCAGAGACTTCCCCCGCAACTGTTTAGTCCATCACCCTGGCCTTATGCAGATTGGCGAAATTGTCGTTTACTGGGGGTTTACAGTGATGAGTGAGCTTGCGAAACGAGTGGCTGCGGCTTCGATCCCCGCACCGAAACAAATGTTTTTGTGAACCACAAATATTTGTTTGGGGTCTGGGTGTTCGTGAGACCGAATTGTCTCTTATACTGATACCCACGTACAAGAGTCGTACGAATCTTAAAGTGGGGCCAGGAAAATGTGTGTGACTGTTGAGTGTATTTATTTATTATTATAATTATTGGTTAATTTAAACAGTTGAATAAAACAAGAAAGAAAATGCCAGCATGCCGGGCGTGCTAAAGCTACGCAATGCAATATAACTTTCTGAGATTGTATTAATGAACTTCTCTAATTCGGTAAATTAAGTCTTTGTATCAATAAGGTAAACTATCTCTTGATTGGAAAAAAGCAACACTAGAGTTTCTTACCCGTTCTTTTCTAGTGATATTTTTTTTTTACCAGGGGCAAGCGTTTTAAGTTCCCCTGTTCGGTACCTCGGGGGAGTCCGTAAAGGATATGTCGGGGTTTCTGGGCTTCAGTGATGACTGCCTTCCAAACAGGGTAGAAAATTTTTTAAATGACTGAATACTAAGTGATGAAATTGACATTTTATATAGGTATTCAATAAATTGTATTTCATTCAATTTCATTTCATTACGATTAAACTATCATATGCTTAAAAAGGCCAGGACCTTTGTAAATGTGTGACAACCAATAGCAGCCCTTCAATTTTGTCTAATATTTATTACCATTAGTCGAGTGTAATCGGAAATCCAGACATAATAGATATTCGTCCCCATACAAAACTGTTTATTTTCCTTCAAATCTTATGCAGCTATTATGTAGATCTATTATTTACCTATAGACCAGGGTCGATAATTTTTAAAACCAAAAAAATAATTGTAAGTTGAAACCCATTAGAAAAGGAGGAGAATATTATAAAAATTAAAGAAAAAATAATGTACGAGCGATCTGATGTCGGGAAGGGGTGGGGGTGAGTTTTAAAGGGTAAAAAACGGTTCTTTCGATTTCCAGCTAAACCAAAAGTCGATTAAAAATCACACAAATTTTTTTCGATATTAATAAAAAAATAAGGTTAAAAAAAATATTTCTAACCAAATATATTACAGCGTATTTGGGACATTAAAAAGAAAAATTTCACCAAATTTCGTGAAAAAATTATTTTTTTGTTTGTTTTATTGTTGTGTTGTTTTTTCATTTTTCACATTAATTTTGAGGTTATGTGAAAAAAGTGTAAACACAAAAGTTCAGATCTTTTTATTACCTACAACTTTGCCATTTAACTTTTTCCCATTGGACTTTTGGTTTTGCCGGAAATCGAGAAAAACCGTTTTTTACCCTTAAAAACTCAGCTTGCCCGTAAATTATTTTTCCTTTCATTTTTTTAATATTCTCCTTATAATATTTTTATAATATTTATTATAATATTTTTCACTTATTATTATTTTTAATGGCTTCTACCCTGGTCTACTATTGGTTTAGGTCGGTGACTATCTTCCTTGGATGGGGAAGTGAAGTACTTTTTGTATGTCTAGTCGCAAGGCATCGATACTGATAATATCCTGATATAAAGATTGCATCAAATTGGTAATTAATTACCTCAACGTAAAAATTGGTTGCAAGTGATTGAATGATAACAAGATGATTTTTTATTTTATTATTTATGGAACAATTTTATGAACGTTAATTTTTCCGAGATCATAACCAAACTCGTCAAGTTATCCTTGAAGTACGTTCTTTTCAACAAAAAAATAATCCTCAAAATCGGTCAATATTTTATTGAGTTATGCGTCGATTGTCACGCACATTAGTAAAAATTTAAGACATGGAAGCCATTTAGCCAAGATATTTATCCCATTATGGTGGATATCCAACGCCTGGCCGGTACTCACCCTCTACTCTAGACACTTATAGCCCGCCAATTGTATGTGCCATGTGTGCCGTCTGGCTATGTCAGCAGCCTTAGTTAACCTTTTTAGCTATAAATACATTCATTAATATCCTTGTGTTTCTCAATATAGGGGCACGCCCCACAAGGGAGCAATTTGATAGTTAAGAGGGACAATTTATATAGGACGACTTGGTGGCGACTAGAGAGGAATTGTATTTGGTAACAGAATTGAATGAGTACATTTTATCTTAGCCTCTAATACATACATCACCAGTGAGATATATTCCACCTTCCACTTTATTCATTTCTTCTACTTAACTTTCTTATTAACTTAATATGCTTTAGATACATACACAAAAATAAAATGTAAAATCATGCTAACTCATAAACTATTTTACCCCAAAAAGGGCGGATACTGTATGTTTTATAGATACCTAATGTTTATTTTTAAATAATTTCTATAACTATTTTACCATAAGATTTTCAAAACAATAAAACCTCGAATGTTTTATATTTTTTTATCCACATTTTGAATGGTCAAAATCTATCGCTTATAATAAATAGGTGATTTCAAGACGAAGTAGGTCCATTTATGGCGAAGACAATAACGTGATTGTTTTTGTTTTTAGATTATTCAGGACAAAATGAATCTTAGGTAGCTTAATCTTTATACAATTATCCTGTGCCATTACAAGTAACTTGTTACACAAGTAAGTGAGAAGGTTCCCAAAAGCTGCAGTAGCCGTTAATATTATGAGAATGAGAAAATAAATTTGTGCAATAAATACAACGACAGCTACATACAAGATTAATTAATATTTTTTTTTATATATTTTTATTTTTATTCTCTGTTTTAAAAAAATATGAATATATACTTAACATACACTTAAAAAAATATATTAAAAAAAAACAGCTCAAGACTTTTGAAACACAAAACATCAGGCGTACGATAATTTTGAATACATTTGATAAAACATTATCTTAAGTACGTGACTAAAAGGATTGTAAGCTTTATCAGCATTGCTTTCAATTGACAACCGGTCAACCTATTTTCGATGTAATGACCGCTGTAATTAATATAACCTATTTAAGTAACTTTTCGAAACATTTAATTTTTAACAAACTTAGAAAGAAAGTAACAAACCTCCTGATACACAAGTAAATTAAAACAAAAAACATGTTTTTATTATCTAGGACAGTGAACTGAAAAGTCGTTAACGATTGATTGGTTTATGACTTTTGCTAGTAGGGTATTTGTTTTAGTTCTTAAATGCTTAAGATTTAAGTGTTTATGTTATTCTGGACTTGTAGCTTTTAAGAGAATAATATGTTACGTTTAGCGGTATAATATTAATATAGATCATAATCATCAGTCCTTATACGTAGCACTGCTAAACACGGACCTTCCCTACAACTAAGAGGGTTAAGTCCTTAGTCCACCACGCTGGCCGAGTGGGAGTTATCGGACTACACATCTAAGAAATACCAAAGAACTTTTAGGTGTGCAGGTTACCTCATGATAGTTTTCTTCGCTATAAAGTAGCCGATAATTCATTGTGAATACACACTGATAAATAATGATACTAAAATATTATTAAATATATTTTACAGCCTCTCTAGTATTTCGAGTTTTGGAAATGGAATACGATCTCTTGCTACATGGGTAAAAAATATTAGTGAAATTATTACCCTAAGCTATTAGTCTAAAGTATAAGCTAAACTTTATAACAAAAAAATATACATAATATTTTATTAGCAAAATTAAAACCTATAAATAGAAATCCAAGTCACATTTCTCTGTGACATTTTTTCTGTAATAATCATTTTGAATTTAAAAGTGAAATTCATCCCGACTACGGCGAGACTAGAGGCGAATTATGATTATGATAGGCTATGTAACTATGTATGTATTGATAATTAATATTACAAATATATTAATTAGGCTGGCTGCAGGAGGCTTCCGACCGTTCCCGGTGGAAGTCATTGGGGGAGGCCTATGTTCAGCAGTGGACGAATATTGGCTGATGATGATGATTACAAATATTAAAATTTTGTTATTTTAATTACGGGACAATGCAATATGAAAATTATTCATTTATAATACAAGTAAGGGAGCATAATATAATACAAGTAATAAGCAGTGATGGCCTCGAGGTTTAGGCGCGCGGTCGAGAATCTCGGCGGTCGCGGGTTCAAACCCCAGGCATACACCTCTGACTTTTCGAAAGTTATGTGTGTATTCAAATTGAATTATCACTTACTTTAACGGTGAAGGAAAACATCGTGATAAAACCTGCACACCTAAAAGTTCTTAGGAATTTCTTAGGTGTGTAGTCCGCCAACCCGCACTAGGCCAGCGTGGTGGACTATGGCCTAAACCCTCTCAATGGTAGAGGAGACCCGTGCTCAGCAGTGGGCGTATATGGGTTGATAAAGAAGAAGAAGAAGAAGGGATATGAAATGTTTAAATTACGTCACACATTACATTAAAACGTACAAAACATTCTTAATAATGCGCTACTACGGCTTGATAATTATGTACCTACTACATATAGATAATTGTGTACTATAGTATCGTGTCGTATGAAATTGTTGCCAAATTGCTGGGAAAGCATCTTGGTGGACCCTATGTGTCGATTAATAATTATCATACTTCTTTAGTAACCTTGTTCAATCCTGTGTTCAGAAAATCTTGTTTCATTGTTTTAATCTTAGTTTTTGTCGTAGTTGTATCCTATAGTGCTAAAGAAAAAAATGTTTGTTTAAGTTTCTCTTGGCATAGCAACGACTCCAATAATTCTACGCGACAATACCCACATACATATGTTGCTCTATAATTTTCTAATTGAAATTGTAAACCCCAACATGTGCCATTACTCACTGTCCTTTTCAACGTCTTCGTGAGTCCTTTACGAGCATTATAAGTGAGTGATTTTTTTACCTAACTTTATTAATAATAATATAGATTGATCAGATTTCTATTTCTACAATATTACATCTACCAACACTAATTCTTAATTAGGGGTGATATTGGGTTCTACCAATAATAAAGTAACAATCCTTAGTTACTGTGACACATTAACAATGATTTTCTGATGCTAGGACATCCGTCTCCGTTTTGACAGCAATCACAATCACATACATATGTACGTCTCATTTAGGCTTTGCAATCAGTTACACTTCAACTTATTTAGTAGAAAAAGTACTTTTTCATAGTTTTTATGTGCATTTCTAACTACTAATCTAACCTTAACAGCTACCATGGCCTCGAGGTATTGGAGCGCGGTCGAGAATCTGAGCGGTCGCAGGTTAAATCCCAAGCATACACACAACGCTGACTTTTCAAAGTTATGTGTATATTTATAATGAATTATCATTTGCTTTTACGGAAAAGCAAACCGGGACAAGCAAAACTAAAAGATTTTAGGATTTTTTTAAGTGCGCCATCGTGGTTATTAAGACCTACACTCTCAATGGTAAAGAAGGCCTGTACCCAGACGTGGGATGTTAATAGGCTAATAATGATTATGAATCTAACTTAAAAAAATGTTATTACCATTTAGTTATTTATATACTCAGCCTATCGCCGTCTACTGCTGAACGTAAGCCCCCCAAAAACGCGCCAATCATCCCAGTCCTGAGCGACCCTCAATCCTCATCCATCCGTTTTCGATTAACCGTTACCGTTATGTTATTTAATGAATCGATAATTTTCTGCATCGATTTCTCCTAATTACATTGTGCAATAAATAAACGAAGACAATATATGAAGACAAACCTTTTAATAACCTACAACAAAGTGTCACTTTATTAATTGTAAACAGAAACACAAAGCCGCTGACAATACTAATCTTTTACTTCGCTCGATCGGTTGATCGACGCTGACCAACGCGCCTGCGCTTTTGCAATGAAGCTAATAGGCCTTTAGTGGTAGCTGAATTACCTTCCCGAGTCGAAAAATTTGCGCGCGGAATTTCCCGCACGAATACGGGAATTAGATTTGGAATTGGACTGTGGCCTAAACCCTCTCAATGGTAGAAGAGATCCGTGCCCAGCAGTGGGACGTATATGGGTTGATGATGATGAAATGCGGGAATCCGCAGTACTTTTTAACATGCGGGATCCCGCGGGAATGCGGGAACGTGGAATGAGGGATTGCAAACCCTAGTCCCATCACAATAAATGTACTCTTTCATGCTCTATTTAACAAAGGTGTTGAAATCTATCGAAATTTAATAGCTAAGGTTAATAATTGGGACTGAGTGGGAAAATTGTAAGGATTTTGTTTTTTCACCTTTGCCTATCTCGTTCTCGTGCCTTGTTCGGATAGTATTAGAGTGAGGTCATATATATTATTTAAAAAAAATCATAGATGTATTAAAATAAAAAGGTAACTTTAGTTGCTGGGGAAATTCCAAGATTTTTATTATTGGGAATCCTTTACGATTAACTTTCTTAGTATCTTGATTTGTGTAAAGCAGCGAGGTATAAATAGGTGTTGACAATTTTTCAACGGCACAGTCAGCTCCAAGCAATAAAAATGAAACTCGCTGTACTAGCGCTTTTGGCTTTGGCCACCCTCGCCTACGGCAGGAGTGTGGACTTCGAGGATGAAATCGAAGAGTTCACCGCCTACAACTACCACAAGAGATTCGGAATAAAACTGGCAAATAAAATCCGTGCAGCCGAAGAAGCTGAAGTCAGCGGATCCAGAATCGTTGGGGGTACGGAAACCGCTCCAGACCAGATCCCATACCAGGTAAAAATTTCTAGTTTAATTGTTTCTATATATGAATGTCAAATAAATTCATTACGAATCTTGTTAATTTCCCCTTACGTACTGGAAATACTGAAGTGTCCTTTGATCTTGACATTTCTATGTGACCAAAAAGATTTTTTACCAAGCTGAAACTGAATGACTAATTCGGTACTTAAAAATAACGCATAAAATATTTTACTGCATAAATGAGCTTTGTACAAATATTTCTTAAGTCCACTAGTCACCGACAGAATTGAGTATAACATTTACACGTTCTTAAATAGGTTTTCAATTTTTCAGGCTGGTCTCATCATCAGTTTACCTAACGCCGAGGGAGTCTGCAGTGGTGCTCTGGTCAATGAACGTACCGCCGTCACTGCCGCCCACTGCTGGTGGGATGGACAAACCGCGGCTTTGAGATTGACTATCGTTCTTGGATCCATGCGCCTGTTCAGCGGCGGTCTGAGAATGACCACCAGGAATATTTGGTTACATGGAGACTGGAACCCTGCCACTCTTAGAAACGATATCGCCATTATTCATTTGCCCAGCATAGTTGAGACGTCAAGTAAATACATTTATAAATCCCTAGCTCTTGATAAACTGTAAAAAGATTTAAAATTAAGTCATCATTATTTTTGTTCTATTTCAGGCACCATTGAAATTATTGCCCTGCCCTCTGTTCCTGAGTTGAGCCAAAACTTTGCTGGCCACACCGCGATCGCTTCTGGATATGGTCTTACTGGTGATGGTAATGATATTATGGTCTTTCGGACCAGCATATCGCAGCATAATTTTTAATCAATACTCGTACATGCATAATATCTTTATACATTTCTTCTGTAAGGGTCTGTAAAAACATGTTGTTTTAATTTAAATCATGCATGTTTTAGGTGATGCTATCACAGTTCAACAAGGCCTGAGACATGTGGGCCTCACCGTCATCACTAACGCTGAATGTCAGGCCGCGCCGGGAATGGACTACAACATTCGCCCAGCCAACCTCTGCACCCGCGGTGAAGCCGGTCGCGGCACTTGCAGCGGTGACTCTGGCGGTCCCCTCGTAACCATCGCGAATAACAGGCCCGTCTTGGTACGTATGGCCTATGAATAATATGATAGAAAAAGGTAGAATTAACATATTTGGCTACTATTATTATGACTGCCTCGTGGTTTCGCGGTACAGGCATGTGCCGTGCGATCTAGAGGTCCTGGGTTCGATTCCCGGGTCGGGCATAGTGTTATTGGGTTTTTCCATTAGGAAATTCCCAGTAGCAACACGAAGTCAGGAAGTATGCCCGAGAAACGTCAATAGGCTCTCCCCTATTACGTGGGACTGATACATATCTGTCGAAATGTGTGTGCAGAAATGCACCTCTGCCTACCCCTTCGGGGAATACAGGCATGAGTTTATGTATGTATGTATTATTATGATTTTCAGGACATGAATTACGGTTTGGTTTTAAATCTTACTTCAGAATCACCTACAATCTAGTCGAACTCCCATCTCTCCAAGTATTTTTAACATTTAATAAATTGAATTATTTTACAGATTGGTTTGGCGTCCTTCACCTACGCTAATTGCGAGGCGGGATTACCAGCTGTCTTCACGAGGATTACTTCCTTCTGGGATTTCATCCACAGATACTGGTGAAGCGGCTATCGTTAATCGCAATAAATAGTCAATTGAAAATCTATTATTTGTATAATCATATTTGTTTGTATCTATTGCTACGATCCTACAAAATTTCAATTATAAATAATAAACTTTGATACATATTACTTTTACGCATTTTTACTTTATTTAATTTTTCTTTTATTATGTACTTCTATGACCCTGATTAAGAAAAAATACTGGGAGATTGCTTTTAGCTTTACTTTTCGAAATTTACGGTTTTATTATTTTAACCAAACAATGTTGGTAATAATTAGTACATTTATATTGGCAATACTGTATATGTATATTCTCTATGGTACTGTCACTTTATAGTGTCTATGGAACTATGGTGTAATTAAGATGTATATTGGCTAAGTTTGTAATAATCTCTTCCCCTAAATAAAACTACTATGAACAATAAAAGTGTTATTCCTCACAATAATATTAAGATGGTAGCAGTGCGCGGTTTAAAAGAAGAAAAGTAAAAAAGAAACAATTTATGTACGACAACAATAAGTAACAAAAGGAGAAACCACGTGGAAAATGGCGGCGAAAAACAGCGATTTTAATATTCCGATATTCGACGGTTCAGACTACAGTAATTGGAAAATACGAATTATGAAGTTCTTACAATTCAAGAAATGTAAAGATGTAATAATGCGAGCTAAAATAAGTAATGATGATGCCACATGGGACGATCGTGATATTCAAGCTACCAACTATATTTACAGCGCAATAACGAACAGACAATTGGAATATATAAGTGAATTAGAGACGGCATACGAAATTATTCAAAAGTTTGATGAAATGTATTTAAAAAAGTCGACGGCTTTGCAAATTGTATGCAGACATAACCTAGAAAATGTCAAATTGAAAAATTACGCAGAAGTGTCATTGTACTTCGACGATTTCGAAAAGTGTGTGAACGAATTAAAACAAGCCGGAGCGTTTATAACAGAGCAAGAAAAACTCAATTATATGCTTAAATCATTGCCTCAGAATTATAGTCATATCGGGGACTTGATTGACGTTCTCCCAGAGAAGGACAGAACTGTAGATTATTTAAAAAGTAAAATTAAATTGAAGAAGGCTCAAGAAAATTTAAATGAGACATCACAAGACAGCTCTAATGCTTTTCCAGCGAAAACTAAAACAGCATCACGCCTTAATTGTTATAATTGTGGTAAACCGGGTCATTTTAAAAAAGATTGTCATACCAATACTGGACACACACAGTAGGAGACCATGGTGAAAAATACTTTTTAAGTTTTATAGATGACTACAGCAAACTGGTTAAAGTGTATTGTATCCCAACAAAAGATAAAGTATATGATTGCTTAGTGCAATATGTTAATGAAGTACAAAATCTCACTGACAAGAAGATAAAGGAAATACGCTGTGACAATGGTACTGAATATATAAATTCAAGAGTTCATCGATTTGCAAGAGAGAAAGGAATCATAATAAAACCTTGTCCAGCATATGTTCATGAATTGAATGGAACTGCAGAGAGGTATAACAGATCTTTAATGGATATGGGAAGATGTCTTTTATCAGAAGCAAAAGTTGAAAGGAAATATTGGCCGGAAATAATTAAAACAGCTGCATATCTCAAAAATAGAATCTTGACTAACACTATTGAAAGAAAAAGTCCATATGAAATATTTTTTAAAAGGAAGCCTACAATGAGGTATCTAAAAATGTATGGCAGTAGAGTCTTTGTACGAATACCAGAAGAAAGAAGGAAATCTAAATGGGACAAGAAAGCAGAAACTGGAATTTTACTTGGATATACAGACATTGGATACAGAGTATTAATCAACAACAAAGTAATAGTAGCTAGACATTGCGATATTATAGAAGAAGATGTGACATTGTGTGGATTTCAAGATGAGAGAGAAGAAAATTTGGAAGAGGAAAAAGAAATTGAAAATGATATTCCAGAATTTGTGGGAGGAAATAATTCAGATAAACCAAACAGTAATAATGATATAGAAATTGATGAAGAAATGGTTAGGAGGAAATCAAAAAGACAAGTTAAACCTCCAAGGCGATTTGATGAAGAGTTTGGCTATTATTGTATCAATGTAAACTACTGCGACGCTATGAACCCAGAAAATTTTCAGGATGCGATGAACTGCAATGATGCAAATGAATGGAAGGCAGCAATGGATTGTGAGATGATCAGCCTGGTGAAAAACAAAACATGGACACTCGTTGATAAGCCAACTAAGGACAAAAGGGTGATTGATGTGAAATGGGTATACAAAAAGAAGAATGAAAGTGAGTATAAAGCTAGATTAGTAGTTAGGGGATTTCAACAAATTGATTGTGTAGATGATACTTATTCTCCTGTAGCAAAAATGCCAACTTTAAAGCTTTTATTGTCATATTGTTGTCAAAATTCTATGGAAATTCATCAAATGGATGTAGAGACTGCATTTCTAAATGGTAAAGTTTTGTCTGAAGTATATGTAAAACAGCCAATAGGTTATGAAGATAACTCTGATAAAGTTTATAAGTTAAATAAATCTTTGTATGGTCTAAAAGAGAGCCCACATGCATGGTATGAATGTTTTAACAATTATTTGATTGAACTAAGTTTTCAAAGATGCAAATATGATTACTGTTTATATTTCAAAAAGGAAAAGAATTTAACTGTGTACATTTTATTATTTGTTGATGATTTGTTAATTTGCTGCAGAGACCAAAATGTCATTGATGTTAAATTTTACTAAGAACTCCAAGCACATTGAGGTGCATTATCATTACATTCATGAAAGTGTCAAAGAAAGGTTAATTGAAGTTATTAAAATAGAGTCTGAAAGTAATGTTGCAGATGTATTAACTAAAGCTTTGGGAAGTGTTAAATTTGTTAAATTCAGAGAATTTTTAAACTTAAAAAATTAAAGTATATTATGTTAGTATAAGTTTTGTTATAATGTAAAACTGTTAAGTTACTTGAATGTTGTAATTACTTATTAAGGAATATTATGTTAGTATAAGTTTTGTTATAATGTAAAACTGCTATGTTACTTGAAAATTTTAATTGTGTTATCTATTGATTGCAATATAAATGTAAGGAGGCGTGTTGGTAATAATTAGTACATTTATATTGGCAATACTGTATATGTATATTCTCTATGGTACTGTCACTTTATAGTGTCTATGGAACTATGGTGTAATTAAGATGTATATTGGCTAAGTTTGTAATAATCTCTTCCCCTAAATAAAACTACTATGAACAATAAAAGTGTTATTCCTCACAATAATATTAAGAAACAATACCAAAAATGTATTCATTATTCTATCAAAATTTCGAACATTTAATGAATGACTTTTCGTAGATCTCGGTGCAAATTCCATTAGTAGTGTTCAATCATATGTGAGTCCCGCCACACCTGATGCCACTCTTCCATTGTCTGAAGATCCTGATGGAATCTTTCACCCATGGTTCTCGTTAAAATCACCCAGATTTTGTCTAAATGCGAGTGCAGGAAGTGGATTTTATAAAATTTGATTCTTTGACGAGTTGCCTAATCTGTGGCTAAATATTATTGTTTTTCTTGGTAATCGGGCTGAAACGATTATTTATATTGTACTTAACATTAATTAGCAAACCGCTATCAAATGACGTGGAATCGTTACAAAAACATTTCGTGGTCTCTCTCTATCATTTCGTGGTATCTAGACGTCGCGGGCTCGATTCTAGATGGTATTACAATTTCTCTTTCTTTAAACTTTTATTTAACTTGTAACGTAGGTGTGTGTGTAAAGTGCAGTAGTACTTATATGTGAATTATATCAAGGGAATGAGACACTTAGTGCCATTGATATTGAAAAAAGAAATCAAAAGGACAACTAGAACGAATAAAATAAATAATTATTTCTTATT
Organism: Cephonodes hylas; assembly: GCA_030295005.1. Lineage (NCBI taxonomy): Eukaryota > Metazoa > Arthropoda > Insecta > Lepidoptera > Sphingidae > Cephonodes > Cephonodes hylas. The sequence goes on along the minus strand of AP025374.1, from coordinate 5,800,747 downwards.
GTTTATTTTATTACCGTAGTCAGGATTTATTTTATTTCATCATCATCATTGTCAGCCAATTTTAGTCCACTGCTGGACTTAGGCCTCCCCCAATGACTTCCACCGAGATCGGTCGGAAGCTGCCTGCAGCCAGCGACGTCCCGCGACCTTGACAAAGTCGTCGGACCACCTTGTCGGGGAACGTCCGACCCTGCACTTTCCAGTACGTGGCCTCCACTGGAGAACTTTCTGGCCCCATCGGCCATCAGTCAGGCCGGAACATTGCCACTTAACGAGCTAATCCGTTGGGCTATGTCGGTTACTTTAGTTCTCCTACGGATCTGCTCATTTCTGATTCGATCACGTAGGGAAACCCCGAGCATAGCAATCTCCATAGCTCGATGAGTGACTCTGAGCCGTCCCATGACGCCTTTAATGAGAGGCCACGTCTCAGTGCCGTAAGTCATCACTGGTAACACACAACTGTTGAAGACTTTCGTCTTCAGGCACTGAGGTATTCCAGACGAGAACACGTCTCCTAACTTTCCGAACACGCCTCTCTGTAGTGGAAGAGCCTTCGTGCTCTAATCTTGTACTCGTGGACCGACATGGTGGCGTTGCAGTATATGCTTTTCAACACCTCGATGTACCGACAGTCAATGTGGCACCGCTGGAGAGACTCTAGCACCGCCCACGTCTCGATCGAATCAAAGTTGAATTATTTTATTTCCCGTTGTAAAAATTTATGTGAACATTTACTCAACATACACGCAGGTGATAGCCTCAAGGTTTGGTGACGCGTTCGTAAATTTCTGCGGTCGCGTGTTCGAACCTCAGGCACACACCTCTGACTTTTCGAAGTTATGTGTGTATTCACATTGAATTATCACTTGCTTTTACGGTGAAAGAAAACATCGTGATTAAACCTGCACACCTAAAAGTTCTTAAGAATTGCAACCCGCAATAGGCCAGCTTGGGGGACTATGGCCTAAACCCTCTCAATGGTAGAGGAGACCCGTGCCCAGCAGTGAGACGTATATGGGTTGATGATGATGATGATTTACTTAGCATATACTTAAAAAATTAATAAAAACACCCCAAAATTTTTGAAACACAAAACATCAGGCGCACGTTAATTTTGAATACATTTGATAAAACATAATCTTATGTACGTGACTAAAATGATTTTAAGCTTTATCAGCATTGCTTTCAGTTGACAACCTGTCAGCCCATTTTCGATGTAAGAGGCCACCCTAGAATTTTCGAAAAAATGTTTTTTTTTAAATTCCAAATGGTCCCTCAGGACCTCAAAAATAATGTCCCAGAAGATTATATACTCAGCCTATTGCCGTCCACTGCTGAACGTAGGCCTCCCCAAGTAAGCGCCAACCATCCCGGTCCTGAGCGGCCCTCATCCATCCGCTACCCGCCACCTTTCTCAAGTCGTCGGTCCATCGTGCTGCAGGACGTCCTACACTACGTTTGCCTAAACGCGGTCTCCACTCCAACAAACTCACGGTGGGCAGCAGCGCCGTAGGTTAAAGCACTCCAACCACTGCGGTCACCAACCCGCCTGCCAAGCGTGGTGACTATGGCATAATCCCCCAAATGGCAGCAACCCAGAAGATTATGGCCGGGAAAAACGTGTAGGTACTCGGTTTTCGAATTTTTGCAACGCGCTAAAGCTATAAATACTTTGGCTAAGTGCGAACATAAGCCAACTCTTGCAATTGGATTTTATGAAGCTATCAAACCAATCTATGAAGAACTGACCGTGAAGATCTTCTAACTCGGTGCATCGTTGGTTACACACAAAACAATAATAATAATAAAAAAAATCTTCAATTCCACTGTGTGGGCATTGGACCCGAGATCTACTTCAAGTGGTAAAACAATTTGGATGTAGCCACGGATATTGCAGTTTATGTGTTCAATGACAAGTTTGTTTCAATTTTTCACAAAATCAAAGCAATGAACTTAGAAATCGGCCCGAACAATTACGAATGTGCCTGAAGATCGACAAACAGCGCATAAAGCTTGCAGAAATATCCCTGTCCGACTGGGTAAAAAAGGCAAGAATCCCTTCAAGATCAAGCAGAAAAGAAATGCAAGAGCAGGAAAATAATCTGGAAGGCCAATTTGATGGTGCAGGCATCGCAAATTAAAGATATTGTGAAATTATTCACGATTTTCTACTACTCAAAATTTAAACGCGTTTATCTCAATTCTGTATTTTTCAAGTTGGCCGGACTCGTAACTCAAGCAATTTTCAACCGATTAACTTGAAATTTTGAAAATATCTTGAAATATACATTGTCTATGGAAGTACGTTGGATTTTTTTTATATTGCGTAGTTCATTTGTTATTAACAATTATGTGACAATTTTTGAGGCAAATTTGTCACTTTTCACTTTAGAAGGGCACCATTTGGCCAAAAATCAATATATCGCAAAAATCCTACGTACTTCCATAGACAATGTATATATATATAACCGGAAAATTCATTTGCTCATTATTATTTTAAAAATTACAGGAGCTGTTAGTCCAGCCGTGGACCCCTAAAAAAAAAGACGTCATCGCAAAAACACTGCACAGTCGCCATTTTGTAATGAATGACTTCAAAAAAAATATTATAAGCAGTCACTGATATAGATAATAAAATCACGTTTCTGTTATTTTAATATATTTTGTAGTTTTTTGAAAAAAAAATCCCAAAACGCCTATTTTTTTCAGCCTCTAGGGCGGCCTAAGGCCTCAAGAGCATTTATACAGTTTTAGCGTCCTTTGGACTAAAACAGTACTTTCGAAACCCTCAAAATTTATGTGAGACCCGTCTTACAAATATGTTAATTACCAATTATTTTTGGGAATATTGTCATCTAAATAGTTAGTTAAGAACATTTTAAGATTTTTGCACAAATTTTGATAAATAACAAGATAACTTAGCTAAGGTTGTCAAAATTCATTTTAAAGTAATTTTCGAAGCATTTTTAGCACATTTTGTAATATTATATTATAATAAACTTTCGTACATCATAATAATGTTTTGTGAGTTGATCATAAAATTTACTTTTTTATTTACATACGTCATAAATTACAAAATAATAAAATGCTGGTATAATTCCATTTACTGCTATAATATATATAAAAATCCACTTTGAGTATGTGGAGTGGCCACAACACCCCGTTCAATTAAACGTAAATAATTCCTGCGACAACACCTATATACTACCTATTACGTTGCTTTATAATTTTCTAGTTAAAATTGTAAACCCCAACATGTGAACGAAGAAGAACGTGCGCATTTCTCACTGCCGTTTTCATCATATTTTTAAATTCGTTACGAGCATCGTTGAAAATGTTTTTATTACGCAATTGTATTAATTTTTATTGATTGGTTTTCTATTCCTGCATTATTAACTTTACTAGGACTAAACATAAATAAGAGGTTATAATGGGTTCTACCAATAAAATTAACAATTCTTACTTACTGTGATATATTAACGGTAGTTTTAGGATAAGAATAAAGATTAGGTAGGACATCCATCTCCGTCTTGACAGTAATCACAATCGATGCGACTTTAAATCGCCTCTGATTCCTGTTTTGAGTTTTGTGACTACCCTGTAAATATTTATTTAGGCACAAGCCAGCAACAAGAACAAACTTGTTTTAACTAGTAGGCATAAGAGAGATCGCCCATTGTACTTTGCTTATCTTCTGTACTCCTCGGCTTTAGTGTTGTGTGTACACTGTACAATTAAGTTTAAATAAATAAATAAATATAAGGATTGACATGAGTCACGAGACTGTAGTCAAATCCGTGGGCTGCAGTGATTTTATCTTATCAGCTAATCCGCTCGTTCTTTACCAATCAAAAATACATATCTAATACTGCTATTTTGCTGCAAAGTGTGTCATCAATTTAATAAAATAATTACATTAATATCGCATTTTTTTCCTCCACCAATAAGTTTGTTGCAAGGGAAGATGATTTATAATGTATTTATATGCCCCTTTCATAAAATTGTCAGCAAGAGATCGCAGTTTATAATAAAACTTATAGTCATTTAATCCTAATCTAATTTTTATCTTGAATTATGCATATATTTGTAACACTTTATTGTACACTTTATTTTAGAAATCAGTTATTGATACAAAAAGTACTTCTTTAACTCAGAGTTTTATAAGAGTACATTAAATACTTTGCGGTTGTATTCATGACTGCACTTGCGTCACATTCCACAAGCTTCATAAACTTTCTACTGAGGATATTAGGAAAAACAACAAGAGAATTGTATCCTAATATAGGTCAAGATCTATGAGATATATTTTTTTTCTATAAATACGCCCAACAGTCATATACATAGCTCTGACCCCACACTAGGTTAGAAGACCTGTGTCGTGGGTATCAGATTCTACGAGAGATTTTTGCGGTCTCATAAACATCCAGACTCGAAACAAATATTTATCCCGCACCGTGATCGAACCCGCAGTCTCTTTTTTCACAAGCTGGTGCCTAGCCAACTGCGCTACGGGGCTGTCAATTGTTTAATCACTCCTTAACTTTTCGCGTAACTTCAGATAGAAACATTGCCGCGTCCTCATCTAGTTCTGAGACTGAGTCATCATCCTCATCCATCCTGAAACATACATAAGTATACAATATGTCCCGCTGCCGGGCACGAAGCTTCTCTACAGCCGAGATGGTTTAGGCCTTAGACTACATACATTTTGTCACCATCGCCATAACTTTACTCTTTCAAGCTCTAATTAACAAAGCAGTTGAAATATATCGTAATTTAATAACTGAGGTTAATATTTGGGACTGAGTGGGAAAATTACGAGGTTTATGTTTTTTCACTTTTGCCTATCTGTTCGGATAGTATTAGAGTGAAGTCATATTAAAAAAAAAATAATCGAAAATGTATTAAAATAAAAAGGTTACTTTAGTTGCTGGGGAAATTCCAATATTCGTATTATTGGGTTTCCTTCACGATTAATTTTCTTAGTATCTTGATTTATGTAGAGCAGCGAGGTATAAATATGAGTCCACAGTTTTTAAACGGCACAGTCAGCACCAAAGAGGTGAAAATGAAACTCGCTGTACTAGCACTTTTGGCTTTGGCCACCCTCGCCTACGGCAGGAGTGTGGACTTCGAGGATGGAATCGAAGCGTTCACCGCATACAACTACCACGTGAGATTCGGAATACCACTGGCAAAGAAAATCCGTGCAGCCGAAGAAGCTGAAGTCAGCGGATCCAGAATCGCTGGAGGTTCAGAGACCAGTTCAGGCCAGATCCCATACCAGGTCAGAATTTACTGTTTTGCGGGGATATTTATCACGGGAATCATGTTGTCCATTTAGTCACCGACAGAATTGAGTATAACATTTACACGTTCTTAAATAGGTTTTCAATTTTTCAGGCTGGTCTCATCATCAGTTTACCTAACGCCGAGGGAGTCTGCAGTGGTGCTCTGGTCAATGAACGTACCGCCGTCACTGCTGCCCACTGCTGGTGGGATGGACAAACTGCGGCTTTGAGAATGACTATCGTTCTTGGATCCGTGCAGCTGTTCAGCGGCGGTCTGAGAATGACCACCAGGAACATTTGGTTACATGCAAGCTGGAACCCTGCCACTATTAGAAACGATATCGCCATTATTAATTTGCCCACCATTGTTCAGCTGTCAAGTAATTATATTTATAACCTAGTTCTGGGTAAACTGTAAAAAGATTAAAAATTAAGTTATAATTATTTTTGTTTCATTTCAGGCACCGTTGGAACTATTGCCCTGCCCTCGGTTCCTGAGTTGAGCGAAAACTTCGCTGGCTACACCGCTGTCACTTCTGGATACGGTCTTACTGGTGATGGTAATGATATGGTTTTTCGGACCAGCATTTCTTAATAATTTTTAACCATACATGCATATATTCTAGAAAAAAAATACGAAAAATAACACGTCATTTGAAATTTTAATCATATATATTTTCAGGTGATGCTATCACAGTTCAACAAGGCCTGAGACACGTGAACCTCACCGTCATCACTAACGCTGAATGTCAGGCCGCGCCGGGAATGGACTACAACATTCGCCCAGCCAACCTCTGCACCCGCGGTGAAGCCGGTCGCGGCACTTGCAGCGGTGACTCTGGCGGTCCCCTCGTCGCCACCTCGAACAACAGGCCCGTCTTGGTACGTATGGTCCATGAATTATAAGGAAGAATAACGTAGAATTAACATACTTGGCTATTATCCCTCCCAGTATTTTCAACATTTAATAAATTCAATTGATTTACAGATTGGTTTGGCTTCCTTCACCAACGCTAATTGCGGGGCGGGAGTACCAGCCGTCTTCACGAGGATCACCTCCTTTAGGAGTTTCATCCACATGCACTGGTGAAGCGGATGTTGTTTATCCTGTAAAATTTTCAATTGCAATTTAATATTGGTATAATCCTATTCGTTTGTATTTATTTGTTTATTCCTACAAAATTTTTAATCGCAAAAAATAAAATTTTATATACATAACTTTCATGCAATTTTTGTTTTGATTACCCACTTCAGCTGTTTATACAAACACGGCTGTTAGAGCCATCGTTATCATCAGCATTATATGTGCCACTGCTGGCCACGCGTCACCTCTACAACTGACAGGGTTTTACCCCCTAGCCAACCACGCTGGCCTAGTGCGGCTTGGCGGAATTAGCCCGGGGCTATATACACAAAATGTAACTAAGGGCTTTTAGGTGTGCAGGTTTCGTCACGATGTTTTTCCTGTGTTTTCCTTCGATGGTTAAAGTACTTGGTAGTTCATTTGGAATACACACAAAACTTTGAAAAGGAGCTGTTAATTAGAACAAAGGCACACTAAATTTCAACTACTAATTAATAAAAATAATAAACATCACTTACTAACAATAAAGAACTAAGCAGTGATGGCCTCGAGGTTTAGGCGCGCGGTCGAGAATCTTGGCGGTCGCGGGTTCAAACCCACACACACTTCTGACTTGTCGAAGTGGGACGCAAAAAGACTGACGAAGATAATGACATAAATATTGCATTAGATGCCTGTTTGCATAGGCAGAATACATTCCTCCCTTCTTACTTCTAGGTAGTTTTGATTGCGGGGGGGGGGGGGTTGCGTCGCAAGAAAAATAACAATTCTATAGGGCGTCATAGTGTAAATAAGTTTGTGAACCCCTGCCATAGACCATTATAGTATTAAGTAAAAATAACGACAAAAACTGTTTTTTGCATCAATAGCTTTAAAACAACTAAAATTTCATATTCTGTAAATTTTATTTAAAATATCAGAATGTATGTGCCGAGCGATCTAGATGGCTTGGTCAGGTTTTATTGTCGGGTCAGGAAAAGTGTTATTTGATTTTTCTACAAGAAATTTTTGATCAACAAGTAATCTGATATTGTGTCCGACAACATATTATTAATATGCTCTTAATTATACAATAAAATAACCCCTTGAACGTCGGACGAAATATAATTACTGAGATTAGGGTGCAAAAATACACCTTTGCCTAGTCTTTCAAGGAATACAGGCGTAAGTGCGTATGCATGTAAATATTCTAGTGTACCGGTTCAAGCACAGGTTCAGGTCAGGGAATGCCTTTTCCATTGATCTAGCCAGTCATGGAACAGGGCTACGAGTACGCGACCTCGGCCCCCCGAGCTGTTGCAGTCTCCTGCTACTTCCTTATCCGGGACTATAGCATCCTTACCATCAGGCCAAATATCCTTACCTGCAATACCCTGTACCCAAACACACGCTATCCCTACCCCATTCCTAAAACATTGAAAGTCCCAAGGAGGGTTGGCGTCAGGCAGGCGGCTGGTCGTAAAACATCTGCCAAAACTCTTATGCAGCAGGTTTTGTCCTTCCACACAGGAAGGAAGGACAAAACATGCTGCGCCGACCCCAAACAAGAATTGGGATCAGAGCAGGAGAATGATGATGATATACCGGTTCAAGCACAAGTATATTTTGAAGGTATAATTGCTTATACTAATGCAAGCGACAAGCACTAACATTTGAATATGTAGGACCCGTGGATTTGAACGACTGATGTCTGAGCAATCACCTTCCATGACGGTAACTAATTCTTCTTAATATCTTCCCAAGCTAAAAATAGGCTTATGTCTACCTCGGTTCATTTGCAACCAATTATGCGGTGGAGGTAAATTACCAATTGATGCAATCATACTTATCAGTAAGATTATCACCTTACAACCACCTGCCACCTGGCAACAATAATTGTAACATTTCAATGGACTACTAATAAAATTAAACAAGTCAACGCCATCGCGGCCGGCAAGTGGGAATGCGCGGCGGCACTTTTGACTTTTTAATGTGACCCTTTTTTTGACTCTAAACGGGTCATTGGTTTTATTTAGGTAAAATCATAGGTAGTCAATAATAGAAACAAAACTTTTTTAAAGTTATTTATTCAGAAAAAGTTAGTTGGCTAAAAGTTACGAATCACAAAATATAGATAACTAATATATTTAATTTGCTTTAATATAGCTGGTGATGATTTCAAGTAAGAATGAAACTCTTGGCACATTTTTTTTATAGTCACCTTATTATCAACATCGCCTTTAGAACCGAAATTTGTAACTGAATTTTCTCAAATGTCCACAATTTATTCATAATAGAAAATACTCTTTCTACTGGAACATTTGTTGCAGGCAAAAATAAAATATATTCTATAATAATAGAAAAAAATTATGCTGGCAGGGCGGTGGCCGGCCGTCTGCTACTCAAATTTTCGTGCGGTTTCTGAAAACGGGACAATTTTGCGTCCCACAGCATATTTCGGGGACACCGGGATTCGTAATTATAAAAAGGGACAATCCCGTTCAAAACGGGACGTCTGGTCACGTTACCTTTGACACCGCGGCTTGTTTCACAATTTGCTGACACCACGAACGAAATAGATGGGAACCAACTATATATATGGAACGTATATGGGTTGATGAGAGAATCAAAATAAATAACAGTAGGTAATATAACAAATAAATAATAGTAAATGTTTACTTCATTTTATATTTTAAATTTTATATAACACTAGCTGTTGCCCGCGACTTCCTCCGCGTAGACTACAGGGTTGAGTTCAGAAAAACAATAACTTATAGTCTATTTTCCTCCTCAGAGTCCTATTTATGCCCATCCCAAAAATCATACAAATCGGTCAAATTACGTGAAGCCGTAACGCGCCGGCCGGCGCCTTGTACATAAATTATTGCGCGCTTGATCATTATTTTGAAACTGCGATATCTTCTCAGATACTCATTGAAATCAAATGATGTAAAGGGCAAATTTCTTTTAAATTAAATACTTATACTAAATAACGCATTTACTTGGATAAGGAATAATTAAATCTTTATAAAAACACCTTCACAAACAATCCTTTATGATATAACAATTTTGGTTAGCATAAAAGAGGTTACAGTGAACAAATCCTAAAAGTTAGACATACGCTACCGCTGACTTGTTTGTAGGCATTATCAAGTTCTACAACTTTTCTCTAGGACTTAACTATATATCTCCGATGGGTAAGGCTGCGTTTGCAAAAAACGCATTCGTTCGACCGTTTCTTCTCCGACTCACTTCGCAAATCCGGCCAGAACGAATAAGCCTTATCTTTTTTTGGACTAATATATAGCCTATGACACTCACAAAGAACGTAGCTTTCGATTGGTAAAAGAATTTTAAAAATCGGTTCAGTAGATCCAGAGTTTACTTTCTACCACGTCACAAATTCACAAACTCACAAACGTTACCTCTTTATAATATTAGTATAGATAATGTATGTAATAGATTAGAACAACCACAATTTTATATGTAATATTCCCATTTTATTAACCATTTATGAAATTCGAATTTACCGCTAAGGATCTCGGTCACTGATCACTGTTATTTTATACACGGCGAGCGCGCGCCCCCCGCCCGTCGATGTGTGTCGACATTTGCGTTGTGTGAGCAGAAATTCGGCGAGCGGCGATTTGTTTATAATACACTCTTAATAAAGATTTGAAAATGTATATGATCACTGCTAGCTGTAAATTTACAGTAGGGTGTCCAATGACATAAAAATGTTTAGATGCTTCGACTTTTTCAGTGTTAAATTTCAGTGAAGAACAGTGTATTATTTACTACCATAATACTAAAATTTAGCTTAACTTTTAATATCAATATTTATTTCTTTGAGTTAAAGTGCCCGTTTGGCAGGTCGTTTGTGAAAAAAACTATTGTGATACTCTTACATACTCTCTTAGGCACCAAGGACCACTGACGACCTACGATTAGGGCCTACTTCCATAATAATTTACCCATAAAGCAAGGCTTGGTTCCATGAGTACAAATCTTAAGTAGCGATTTTTACAAAATAATAAGATCATGGCGTTGATATTCCAAGGTCTATTATTCTGAGGGAAGCACATCATAACCATGACAAACCGTCCAGTAACTAACTACACTGTAATAAAACCTGCAACTAAGTAAATTACTGAACATAGTATGAATACAGTACATGTATGAATGTGCTAGTTCAATTGATATTAACGATGATATCATTAATGATAATTAGTTAATCTTATCAGTAGGGACGGTGAGTCTTAACAAAAATCGATTTTTACAATCGATTTCAATAGCACATTCATAAAACGGAAAATAACTTCGAAAAATTTTACGCGTAATTTTCGTCATTTACATTAACAAAAAAATATTATTTTCTGCTATTTGAAGTTGCTTTATAAACGACCAATGCTCAAGTTATTATGGACTCTTTAAATTAACCTTAATTACTTTACAAACCTTCAAGGAATCATTAGCATATCCTATGCCATATTATTTATGAAAACACAAAAATTACAACATTCACTAGAAAAATCCTGGTTAAAGTAGTATGAAGCAGCACCTCTACACAGGCTAGATTGATACAAGTAAATAAGTATACAATATACACATGTATATCTCTCTTAACTTTATGTTCATGAAAGACACTAAACACATTTAATATTAACATTGTTTATATGTTTAATATTGTTACATTGACAGCCCCGTGGCGCATTTGTATAGACACCAGCTTACGTAACGTGAAACCGCGGGCCCAATCTCGGCGTTGAAACAAAGTTTTTGTGAACCACAGGTACATAACATATTATGAGTTTGTGTACGACCAAAAAGTCTCACTCCTTTATTCTCTACTTTTTATATTCTTCTATTCGTCAATTCATATACTTCGAAATTTTTATCGCTGTATATAAACACTTGAAAAAGTTGGCGGGAAACGGATGAATGAGGGCTGCTCAAGACCGGGATGGTTGGCGCTATCTTGGGGAGGTCTGCGTTCAGCAGTGGACGACGATAGGTAGAGTGTATATAATATAAAACCTTTAGAAAATCTCTTAGCAATTACAATAGTCTTATTTTTTCCATGTATATTATGCTTATTAGGATTTCTTTATCTATTAAAAAATGTGAATGAAAACTTAAAACACTATTGTACATAAGTCTCAATTAAAGGTACAATTAATATCCACTTTATTATAAAACTGCATTTATTTTTAACAGTATCGATTCCAAAATCGATTTATCTGGCGCCAGAAATCGATTATTTCAATAATTAGTCTCAGGTCTCATCCCTAACAAACAATATTAGGGTATAATGATAACACTAAATCTACATATAGATAGGACGACCCAGTCGGATTTTAATCATTTCATTATAAATATTCAAATAGTTCGAGTGTTAATTTAAGAAACACCTAAAAAACTATTTATAAAATACCTATTGAGCCCTTAACAATGCACTAAAAACATGTTTCTTTTTTTGCAAAATAATGGAACATTTGATAAACATCTTTGTATTTATGCACTTATGGGTACTCGTGTTTGAAATTTTAGAAAATAATTATTATAAGGTAGGTATTATGCCGAGGTAATAATAATTATGTACATATTCGGTCTTCTTACAAAAATTCCTTAAAGTTATCCCATCTTTACTGTCATATCATATACTAGCTGTTGCCCGCGACTTCATCCGCGTAGACTACAGGGTTGAGTTCAGAAAGAAAATAAGTTATAGTCTATTTTACTCCTTAAAGTCCTACTTATGCCCATACCAAAAATCATACAAATCGGTAAAATTATTTAAACGTGAAACCGTAACGCGCCGGTCGACGCCTTGTACAAAATTATTGTGCGCTGGATGATTATTTTGAAACTGCGATATCTTCTAAGATACTCATCGAAATCAAAAGATGTAAAGGGCTAATTTCTTTTTAATTAAATAATTACACTGAATAACGCATTTATTTGGATAAGGATTAATATAATCTTCATAAAAATACCTTCACAAAAAATGCTTTATTTTATAATAAATGTAGTTAGCACAAAACAGGTTATAGTGAAGCAACCCTAAAAGTTAGACATATCGCTTGTCCGGAAGAATACTGTATCATGTCAAAATTTGGCACTAACGGACTTAATAATACAGTTCGACTAAAAAAAATCCGTTCTACCTTCTACACGCTTCTCCTGAAAAAGTACTTTTTCAGAATTAATACAGTATTCTTGCGGGCAAGCGATATGCTACCGCTGACTTTTTTGTAGATATTATCAAGCTCTACAACTTTTCTAAAGGACTCAACTATATATCTGCCATGGGTAACGCAGCGTTTGCAAAAAATGGTTTCGTTCGCCCGTTTTTTCTCCGACTTATTTCGCAAATCTTGCTACAACAAAAAAGTCTTATCATTTTTCGAACTAATATATAGCCTATGACACTCGCAAAGAATGTAGCTTTCTATTGGTAAAAGAATTTTCAAAATCGGTTCAGTAGATCGCGAGTTTACTTTCTACAACGTCACAAACATACAAACTCACAAACCTTACCTCTTTATAATATTAGTATAGATATTATGTTTAGGGGATTCGATCCCGGTCGATTTTTGTAATCCCGGGATTTCGGGATTATCAACAGTTAATCCCGGGATCCCGGGGTAGTCCCGGGATTGTATTAGTAATAAAAAGTGGTAACAAAAAGAAAGTAAAGCATTTTAAAATAAATCTTTTATTTTAAATCTTTACTTAAATATTAAAAAATAAAACAAAATTATAATTTCTTCTGATAAAATAAACAAACTAAGCCCTTTTATCTAAACAAAGAAACGCCATTGTACTATAAAAAAGACCATGCAACAGAGATCAATGTATTTTAAATAAAATATAAATATAGGAACTATAAATTACTTATTTAACCCACGAAAATAAAATCTTTGAAATAACAACGCATCCAACGTCTCATCCGAAAGCATACTTCTTAATTTGTGGCATATGTAGAAGCAGAAAAAGCGCGTTCAGACTCGATGGAAGTTGGAGGAATCGTCTATAAATTTTTATAGGTCTTCTCCAAATTATTGCCTCGTGTAAAACTAGCCTCAGAAAGAGTAATTTCTTGTTTAATGATCTTAGAAAGCACATTTTTATTGATTTTTATTATAAATATGTCAATCCCGAAAATCCCGGCATTTATTAAATTTAATCCCGAAAATTTCGGGACTGAAATATGACCGGGATCCCGGGATCCCGGGCTTCGGGATCCCGGGATCGATACCTCTAATTATGTTGCAACACTCTATAAAATTTATGTTAAAATAAATAAATATGTACTACCATATCATATTTTCGATTAGTTTGTGTTATAAAAACATACAGTAGGGACTGTAAATTAATAGTAAAATACACATAACGATACGGGTCAGTTACAAGAATCATTGTTAAAAAATCTACATATTTTAACGTTATAATTATAAGTCATTGGGGGAGGCCTATAGCAGTGGACCAATATTGGCTGTAGATGATGATGATGATAATAATTACGATACTGTTATTCAATGTAAGCGCTATGGGGAATTTTATAAGCTTGTGTTGTATTTTTATATTAAATGCAGTTATGTAGGCCTCTAAAATTAATCTGTCATACGAGTAGCTTAATTGCAAATTGTTATTTTACAATTCTTATCATTTAACGCATTTCTAAATAACGTAGAAGTAGCATGAAGTATGTTTGGCGACTTCTCTAACATATTACGCTTGTTTTGTAAAATTTCTGTCTTCACCGGTCCTGTCAAGTAAATTCTAGACGTACAAGTGGAAACAATTCACAAAATATGTTTAGTACACACCGCAGCAGCGAGAAACTTAAACCTTTAGCTAAACTCTGTAACTAAAAACTGATGTTCTACCGAGAAACCCAATATTATTAATATGTGAAATACTTATTGATATGATATTTGAAGCGACCTGCATACATACGGGCAGCCGTTGGGTGCAGCCCCCATCCCAACACTTTGGGGGAGGCATTTGTCAAGCAGTGCACGTCTTAAGGCTGATGATGATGATAAATATATTTGATTGAAAACAACTTACAACTATACTGTACCTAAAGGCAATAACTGCTCTACCGCCACAACATATAGTTTCACATCAAACCTAAATCCGAATCAATCCAGCATGTTCGAAAATCATGAAATATACTTTATTAATTTGGTTATGTTTTCTTTACTGTCACAATCGTCAGTGTTAGGAAACCTACACTTTTGTTATTCTGACCTATGTGATATCCATGCTAAGTAATATCCACAATTCCAAATTCTCATGAGTCTTTCACGCGTGAACTGCTTTGTTGATGATAATAGTGAAGAACTCTTCGCCACGCTACTACGTGCATAACAAGCATGAAGAATTGAGAGATATTCTATATAATTATGGTATCATAATCGGGTTGTAGTGACATTACATAATTAAAGGTAAAATTGTATAAACTCTTTATATTGCGTTTTTCATACTCAGAGTTGATAGAAGAGATATTTATTTTAACTATAATGTCTTGATTGTTAACTACAAAAACATTCCTCTAAAACATACTACTTCATGTTATATACATAAGCCTTTATTGTCGTAGTCATCACAATATTGAAATTTTAAAGCGCCTACTGTAAAAATCAAACGCATTTTATCGCTCCACGTAAAACATAATTCCGCAGCATAAAACAATAAAAATATAATGTCATGTACATTACAGACAATTAAAAACAAACGAATTTCTTCGTACAAACATATAATATAATGCACAATACATTTTATATAATTTACTTGTACGAGTTAATCTCGAATTAGTTTGTAAACATTTCACCAATTCGCTTTGTTACATAATAACAATACAAACAGCAAAACAGCACGCGCTAATGTCTATTTTATCCGTGCCCCTTTTCATTCCATACCCAGTGATAAAAAACTAAGATAAGACCAGGTGGCATTTCGCGTTTGGGATTATATAAATCAAACACCGACTCATCAATCAATTAATTAAATTGTTATCTACTACATATTATTTTCTACCGACCTTAGTTTTATCTGTAGATTAGAGACAAAGAAAATAATGATTTTTCCGAAAAAATTATCACCGCAACATATGTGTTGATAATTATGCATGTATAATATCCACCAGATAATAATTATAGCATGTGCTTGGTCTGTTAAAGTTTTAATGGTGTTGACATGTAGGAGATCCGCAGGAGAACGAAGGTTGCCGACATAGCCCAAAGGATTAGCAAGCTGAAGTGGCAATGGGCAGGGCACATATCTCGCAGAACTGACGGCCGCTGGGGCAGAAAGGTTCTGGAGTGGAGGCCACGTTCAGGTAAGCGCAGTGTTGGACGTCCACCCACAAGGTGGACCGACGATTTGATAAAGGTCGCGGGAAGCCGCTGGATGCAGGCCGCTTCCAATAGAGCGCTTTGGAAGTCTCTGGGGGAGGCCTATGTCCAGCAGTGGACGTCCTTTGGCTGATGATGATGATGATGATGACATGCAGAAACATTCGGGTATATCATATCAAGGAGCCTTCTGAGTTACCTGGGTTTTTAATTGATAAACGCTAGGAAATATATCTATGTACAAGGAACCCGTGTCTATAACAGTATTAAGATTATTAACAAAACAACATTAGGAACACACACTATTGAAAACAAACAATTTAAATTGTTTAATTGACGTTTTTAACGATAAGCGAAAGCCCTACAGATTATCAAATAAACATAGGAAAAAAATGCTATGAAATAATTTCACATAAATCAATGATATGCTCTACAATTAGGCGCACGGTAGAAACATCGGTTGGTCGTGGATTTAAATTCGAATAATTCTTTGTTTAAAAAACAATTAAACGGTAAAGAAAAACAAGGGCTCAGGCCTTTTTATCGAGGAAAACCGTTCTGGGTCTGCTTCCCGCCAGCCCTTGGGGAGGGGGCAGGACGCGATGAACAAAATTACTCCTAACAATGTAGGATAATTTTCAATTTATGGTATAATTGATAGTACAGGGTTTTCTAAATTTACTAGTTAATAGTAGATTAGGTAAGTGGTAATGTTACCAACAATTACAAAGGATTTTGTACATTAAGTTGATACTTTTGCATGACATTCTCGTCGAGTAATGTTTATTGAAATGTAAATTGATTGGTAAAACTTATTATGCAACCGTTCTATATATTTCTCTCAAAATAAAAATAAATTCAAAAGTCCAATCCATCTATGTCATTAGAGCAACGAAAATATAATAATGCTATGTGATTAATTACTATGATAATATCCACATAATATTTACAGATTACATTTTGCGTAAGAGCTAAATGCATATTGATAATGAAGAAAATCTTATAGACATCTCCCAATAATCGCCGTTTTTATCTGCAACTTATCTAGATTTACTTGGCATATATAGGTTTGAATATTTAGATGACATCGCAAACAATCGAAAGGCGTCAACATGAAATTCACAGCGGTGACTCTCTTGACCCTAGCCGCCATTGCTTATGGCCGGAGCGTGGACTATTATGACAATCTCGAAGAACTAACCGCATTCGACTACTTAGAAAAATACTCTATACCGCTTGCTAGAAAAATCCGTGAAGCGGAAGAGTCCAATGATTTATCCAGAATCGTTGGAGGCTCAGCATCTTCATTCGGCCAGTTTCCGTACCAGGTTTGAAAATACTTTAATGTTTCTATTAATCTCTTTAAAAAAATTCAACTCATTCACAGCACACTCAATGGGTAGGTAGGGCCCCTGTGGACCTTCATTACGCCTTATTATTGTAAGTAAAAGTACGTAAAATCTCTTTACAGTATATAATATTATATATGTATATTAATTTATTTCATTATTGGTAATATACGTTATAGTACGATGCAAGCCTACCCTAGTGTAGACATCAGTAAAGAATTACTAACTAAAATAGACATATAAGTAAAAAGGTAAATTGATTAATCAAATTTTACCCAGGCCGGTCTCGTTATTGCTTTACCTGGCGACCAAGGGGTATGCGGTGGATCTCTCCTCACGAACCGTAGAGTCCTGACTGCCGCTCACTGCTGGTGGGATGGTCGCAGTCAAGCCCAAAGCTTCACTGTCGTGCTTGGTTCCAACACTTTGTTCTCCGGTGGCAATAGACAAGTGACTAGAGACGTCGTCATGCATTGGAGCTGGAATCCTTTCCAAATTAGAAACGATGTTGCTATGATAAGGCTGGGCAACGCCGTTGGATTGTCGAGTAAATATTCTATATTACATTATACGCCACACATACACTTATGACATGTTAAATTTATGTTTGAATTTTTTGGTAATATATAATCCCTTATAAACTAAGAAGTCTGTAGACTTTGATTTCTAAGATATTTCCACGAAATGTTCTAAGTCTATGTCTACAAGCCAACACAATGCAATTGTAAATATGAAAGTCTAATAACTCTCGATAACGAATTAGACCTGAGCCTTGATATTGCACCTGCATTTATAGATATGATAAAAAATATACACAGATCTAATGAAATTCTAATTATAATCTTGTTATAGATACCATTGCTATCATCGCACTGCCCTCTGGAAGTCAGTTGAACGAGAATTTCAACGGTGTGAGAGCGACTGCTTCTGGATTTGGTCTGATCAGTGACAGTAAGTATATTTTTGTAAGTTGAGTAAGAGTAATTAAATTTTAAGATTAAAATGTATGAGCACATTACATTACAAGCAGATTTGCATATGCTAAAAATAGAGAACAATCGAAAAGCGAATAAAGTTCCCAGCTAAACCTAAAGTTTAGTTATTTTTTCGTACATTATAAACCAACTGGTCTTGTCTTGGTCAGAAACCAAACTATACATTTCCTTTCACAAAGATCAGTTAATAATACCTGCTTTTACGACCTTAAAAATGCAGAGGAAGAACTCGATTGTACTTCTAGGAATCTCAATTAATGCACTAAACAAGACGGCGAAGATAGGCCATTTCTAGAAGGTAATATCCTATACATACTGTGGTCCTAAGCACCAACCAACATAACTCTCTCATAACAATTTTATATTTTATATAACCACATTTCCACTATTCGAAATTACAGAACAGTTGTAGTGATGGACAAATCTTCATGATTACAGATACTCCAATCGCCGCCAACCAAGCCCTCCGCCACGTCACCGTCGACGTCATAACCAACGCCGTGTGCACCCAGACCTATGGTACTACGGTCCAAGCATCCAACATTTGCACCAGCGGAGTTGGAGGCCGCGGTACTTGCCAGGGTGACTCTGGTGGTCCCCTTGCCATCACCAGAAACAACAGACCTCTTCTGGTATGCTTAATGTTCTAGCCTAAGGTCTGGCTTGCTGAGTTTTCATATAAGAATTATATGATAGCCTTCGCAAGATCTAAACTTATTATTTGTTGGATCATATTTTATTACTCTGAAAAGCTTGCTGGTAGAAACTAGCCATCAAACATAATAATTCGTATTTATGAGAACTAGCCAAGTCAGACCATAGCTACAATGTATTATCCTAAGTTTTAAAAACGTTAATTTATGTTGCTATTAATAAATTTCAGGACTGACCATGGAACTTGACAAACATTTAGATCTCAAATCTTTGGCGTTGAAGTTACATTTCACATTCACATTCATGTTTTTGCTACTAACATTTACAGATTGAAACCATTACAAAGTAAAATATTATTTTTTCGTTTCAACAGATTGGTGTATCTTCATTCGTCCACGGTAGTGGGTGCGCACGAGGTTTCCCCGCTGGCTTCGCCAGAGTAACCTCTTTCATGGACTTCATCAGGCAGAACATGTAAATATACAATAAGTGGACCTTTTAATGTTGCAATAAATTATTTATAAAGCAAATTATTATTATCTTTTTATTACTGTATTCTCGGTTGGGAGAACCGGAGTTTATGATATATGCGGGCCAAAGCCAAGCATATATCATTCAAGAGTTGTCTTATTTATTTTGATCGGTCTGAAGGAATTTTCTAACTATCCTGCATGTATTTATTATAACTGCTTTTTGTAAAGGTTTGTACAAAAACTTCGGCAGATCTAAAATTTTTAAAGATTCGTGCAGCTGCACCGGTATGATTCCAGTAGTAGAGAGGACTATTGGTATTATGGTTACTTTATTGAGATGCCAAATGCGACTTATTTCATCTTTAAGGTCTATGTATTTAGATATTTTTTCGGCTATTGTGTTTTGAAGGTTGTGTGAATTGGGAACTGCTATATCAATCAAAAGGGCTGTTTTATTAGTTTTATCCACTACTGTAATATCCGGTCTATTGTAATGTACTGTTCGATCTGTGAGGATGGCTCGGTCAAAGTAAAGTTTATATTTATCGTTTTCTAATATTGTCTCTGGTGTATATTTGTAGTATGGGATCGAGGAACGGAGGAGGTTATATTTATTAGCTAATTTTTGGTGTATGATGTATGCTACCTGGTCGTGTCTATGTTTGTAGTCAGTCTGTACGATAGATTTACACGCTCCCGTGATATGTTGTATGGTCTCAGATGCACTATTACAACGGCGACATATGTCTGTGGGTAAATTGGGTGTTTTCATTATATATTTTTGGTAATTACGGGTTTCAATCATTTGGTCCTGGATGGCTACCATGAACCCTTCTGTCTCTGGGAATAACTGACCTTGGACTAGCCAGTCGTTCGACGCGGTTTTGTCGACGTTAGGATGGCTAATATCCAGTCGGTGCCTACCATGCAGAGACTTTTGGGTCCATTCGTTTATTTTTACTTGCACATCTATCTGCGTTTCGTTTCGCTGTATGGTTTTGTCGTGTAGGTTTAATGGAGTCAGGTTAATATCATTTTGGATTATTGCTAAATGGAGATCTGAATGGTTAGATTTTTCGTGGAAAAAACTTCTCAAGTTACTTATTTGCGCGTTATGGAGGTTCATTAGATCTATAATACCTCGGCCACCTTCCTGTCGAGGTAAGGTCTGCCGTTGAATACACGCTCGAGGGTGGTGTTTTCGATTTTTAGTCATTGTAACGTTAATGATCCGTTGAAGATTCTTCAATTCTGTTTTTGACCAGTTTATAATACCGAAAGAATAGGTGAGAACCGGGATTGCGAATGTATTTATTGCTTTAGTTGTGTTTTTAGAGTTAAGTTCTGTTTTTAAAATGGAATTCAGCCTATGTTTGAATGCTATTGTTAGTCTTTTCTTTATTTCTTTGTTATGTATTTGTCTAGATTGGCTTAATCCAAGATACTTATATGATTCGTGTTCAGTTAAAGATTCTATAGTTTCGCCTGACTGTAGTTGGTAATCAAATTGTAGAAGATGTCCTGCCCTAAAGGAATTTATTTTACACTTATCTATACCGAATGTCATTTTGATATCTTTTGAGAACTGTTCAGTGAGGCTGATCAGCGTCTTGAGTTCATTTTCAGTACTACCGTAAAGCTTGATATCGTCCATATAAAGTAAATGGTTGAGTTTATTTAATTTAAAATGACCTGTGTGATTTAATTCTTCATATTTTAATGGGAAGCCGGAATCTACAGAGTTTAATATATTAGATAAGGGATTAAGGGCCAAGCAAAACCATAGGGGGCTTAAAGCATCACCTTGAAATATGCCTCGTTGTATTTTAATTAAGTCAGTTAATATTATTTTGTTATTGTATTTTAAACTTAGTTGGGTACTCCATTTCTGCATTATGGTGGATAAAAAGTTTATAATTTGCGGATTAATTTTATATATTTCGAGGATTTTAAGTAAGTATGAATGTGGGACTGAATCGAATGCTTTTGTAGTCTATGTAAGTACTGTATAAACTAGTCTTAGTGTGTTGCGCTTGACCTAATACAACGGAATCAATTGTGATTTGCTCTTTGCACCCTCTACTAAATTTTTTGCACCCTTTTTGCTGTTCTGCAAGTATATTATTGCCTTGGGTATGCGCATAAATAAGTTCTGCTAGGCAAGCTGTCATAATTTTGTATATAGTTTGCAGACAGGTTATTGGTCTGTATTTTGCAGGGTCTGAGACATCAGTCTCATCCTTAGGTAGCATAAATGTAGTTCCTATGGTTATGTAGTCAGGTACGTCTTGTGGGTTTTGTATGAAACTATTAATGTGATTATAAATATATGGGTGAACAGTCGTGAGCTTTTTAAACCAGAAATTATGGATGCGATCGGAACCAGGAGTTTTCCAATTATGTAAATTTCTAATAATATTCTTAAAAACTGCGAGGGGTATATGATCGAATGACATATCTGCTATTTTAACTGCTTATTATTATTTTTATTATTGCTTATTATTATTATTATTACAGTAAATTAAGAACAAATAGAAAATACCCATAAATAATATATTAACGTGTAATTAATAATGTTTCACTGTTTACAATTTTTTGACTTGCACCTTCCATTTATGGAATAAAATTTCTTGTCAGCAATGATTTACTTTTTTTTACTCGAGAACCTTTTTGTCCGAGTGTTATTAATTATAGAGAAGGACTAGCCAATAATAATTAATCAACGTGACAGATTTAAAATGAGCTTTAGCGAAATATGTCAAGAAATGTTGTTTTAACTGGTCTGTACAAATATTATAGGGAAAGTAAATTGGAAAGGAGTAGGTAATTAATGTTATTACTAGATAACGGTTGTTATTACCACAGTCACAATATTACTATAGCACAATATCTCTATATAAGCAATAAGCACGTTCATTGCTAACAGGAGCAAATTTCCCTTTAACAATTTTGGTTTGACAGGCCTGTTTTTTTTTCATGGGGAAAATTCTCTTGGATCCCCGTTTCCAGAAGGCAAACGAGATAATATGCCGGACTTTTACCGGCTAAAAACCTCATGGTAGTCTCCCTCTGCATTTTGGAGGGTCTTCTAGAACTCAAAATGAACGCGCCGAATTGCCTCTAGTGGTTTAACAGACCTAGATTATGCACAATTGTATTGTGTAATGATTATGTAAATTGTAATAGTTATTTGTAAAACGTAAAATTGTATGAATGTAAAGAGATTGAGATAACAACAATAATACGGTTAATGTAGACAATCACAATTTGCTTCGACTGCATGCACACTTGCACCGCAATATTTTCCACTAGCCAAAAATATTTTTTTCAACTTAGCTATAATAATTTTTGTAGGCAACAGAACAAAAATATTTTTCGCAAAAACTTATATTAAAAACACTTAGTTATATCAACTTTTTTACAAAACAGCAGCTCTTCAGTGATCAATTTGACAAAAATTTTATTCAACGAAAATACTAATTTAAATAATTGTCATTAAATGCTCTATGCGCCTAAATCATTGATACGAGCAATACGTCAAAATGGAACAAACATATAGAAATAAAATTCAAAAATTGTCTACTTCATTATAGTATTGACTGCTCTTACCTTAACTCTTATACACTATAAAAGAAGCGATTAACACAGTGGTTTGTATATTAAGAGCAGAGTTTTTAAGAGAATAGATATTCCTGAGACTTTTCAACACAAGACGCTTAATTATTATTTATCGATGTGAGTTCTACAAGAACGTTTGTCGATATCTATGCCTAGGTATTTGGTCTTCTTCATCTTCTTCTTGCCCTGTTCCCAGTTTATTTGAGCTCGGCGCAGTATGTCTTAGACTTTCATACATCTCTATCACCCGTCATGTCTTCATTTACCCCTTTCCCTTTCATATCTTCAGTCACGCATTCCATCCACCTTTTCTTTGGCCTTCCTCGGCTCGTCCATCCATCCACTTTCATATTCATCACCTTTTTTCCTACATATGATTCATCCCTACTCATAATATGCCCATACCACGGCAGACGGTTTCCTTTTATCTTTTCTATCACTGGAGCTACGTTCAGACTTCCTCTTACGTATTCATTCCACACTCTATCAAACCGCGTTACACCACACATCCATAGCAACATTCGCATTTCTGCTGATTGCAGTCGTCTTTCGTCCGTCTTCTTCGTTGCCCAACACTCCGATCCATACATTACGACCGGTCTTATATATGACTTATATATATAATATGTATCATCAACCCATCTACATCGCACTGCTGGGCACGGGTCTCCTCTACTATTGAGAGGGTTTAGGCCATAGTCCACCACACTGGCCTAGTGCGGGTTGTCGGACTACACACCTAAGAAATTCCTAAGAACTTTTAGGTGTGCAGGTTTTATCACGATGTTTTCCTTCACCGTTAAAACAAGTGATAATTCAATCTGAATACACACATAACTTCGAAAAGTCAGAGATGTGTGCCTGGGGTTCGAACTCGCGACCGCCGAGATTCTCGACCGTGCGCCTAAACCTCGAGGCCATCACTGCTTATAATTATATTATAATATATGTCTCGGTATTTGGTATAGGTTGTATATGTAACACTATAGTTTTTTAATTGGCTACAGTTATGAATCCTTGGTATGTTGTGCGATGGGGACATTAATTGACGGTTTTTACAAAATATACTTACCAGGTACATATTTTATTTTCACAACTTTCAAAGAGAGAAGCTTTTTGATTTGATTGATTCAACCAATCATATGCCGTTGACAGTTCTCCTTTTGCTTTCTTCCACACTTTATCCTAGCAATTCCATTCAATCGAATTCCGCTTATACTCTAAGGTACATGAATATGCTTCCATCAGCTCACCTCAGACTACAGCATTGGCCATATGCAATTTATTCAAGTCACATATGCTTATCAATTAAAATGAATGAGCGAACTAATTAGACAGTCTATCAACTAATAACAGTTAGTCGATAAAAAAGACGAATCGCCAAAACTGGGAAAAACATACTTGGTTGGATTATGTTGATTTATGTGATTACGTTTAAGGTAATACCGTTTTATTTATCTTGTGCAACAAAAATATTTCACTGCTCCACCCAACACCAATACCATATTTATAAAAGCTGTTCGTGTTTTTGTTTAGTAAAAAAGAAAAGTTGGCCTAAATTACTGCTCAGTTTCAATTTATTTTACAGTCATTCATTCCTCCCCTTCAGCCACACATATTGGATCTATGCATTTGATCTAGAACAAAAATCTTTTAAAGCAATTGCCGGAAAAAACGGAGCATTATGCCCATAGACCGCAAGTGGTCCACAGAAGCCAAATAAGGTCTGCGGTTGGTTTTATTTATATTTGGCGGGCAGTGAGCTGATGGTCACCGTCCATGCGGTAGGTAAGACTGCGGTTGATGAGAACGGTTTGTGTCCAAGAAAACATTTGAAACCTTTATAGATGAAGGAAAGCATGGCGTAATCCCATTCATACCTACTTCAGAGCTAAAAGTCACATTACGATATGGACGTCCGCAGCAGAATTTATATATTCTGCATATGCCGCGATGACCCGTTTAAGTTAGGTAGCTAAAGATACCGTGGTTATATTCTTATGGCCTCTAAGTACAACACTATTTTAATTTATAAATTATTGTACAATACAGCTTTTTTTTTTACTAACTTGTTCAGTGGTTTAGTAACAATAATCTTCTTTTAAATGCAAAAAAACTAAATGTATAAAATTCACAATGCCCAATATTAAACAATTAAAAACCAATGTGCAAATTAATGGTGAAGAACTGGATCCTGTTGCGTCAACCACATTTCTGGGCATTACGGTGGACGCAAAACTCCAGTGGGGGCCGCACATTCAACAATTGACAGGTAAACTAAGTTCCGCGGCTTATGCAGTGAAAAAGATCAGACGTCTGACTGTCGAGGAAACGGCAAGAATGGTTTATTTTAGCTATTTCCATAGCCTTATGTCTTATGGTATTCTGTTGTGGGGAGCTGCTGCGGACATTAACACCATTTTTGTTTTGCAAAAAAGAGCCATTAGGGCTATTTATAATTTAGGTCCCAGGGCTTCACTTAGAGAAAAATTCAAGGAAATAAATATTCTTACCGTCACCTGTCAATTTATATTAAAATCTTCTATACGTCCAAAAAAATCCTGATACATTTAAGAAAATATGTGATGTACATAATAAAAACACTAGGAACAAATGTAATCTTGTACAACATGTAACTCGTCTCCGAAAAATTAATAACTCTTTTATGGGGCAATGTATTCGCTTCTATAACAAACTCCCGAAGGGTATTAGGGAGCTTCCCTTGAAAAAAATCAAAAAATCAATTAAAGATAAGCTATTATAAAAAGCTTATTATAAAATTTCAGATTATATTGAGGATCCTAACCCCTGGGAGCAAATAAACTGATCAGAGGAGGTGTTGCTACAATTTATATCCTTTGACATATTTTATAAAATTAATATTGTAATATGAGTTGAATTAATTAAAAAAAATAATAATAATAAAAAATTACATTTCGTGTTGCTGAGGGAGTTTCTTGGCGTTTCTTCTCCACAGCGATAACACGTTTCGAAGCGGCACTAGTTTTAAAAAATAGCATAAAAAATGACGATTCAAAAGTGCTTGTGAAAGTCTATTTGAATAAAGGAAATTTGACTTTGACTTAACAAATCATTAATAAATTTGGTATTATTAATATCAATCAATGAAGATAACAACAAATATTTTTTGTAAAAACCAGTTGTAATTCAGTGCTGATTGAAATACGGTTTACCTTGATAGATTTTGAAAACATTACCTAATTGGAATTTCCTACATTATTATATAGAAAATACTAGCTTAAAAGCGTTTAGGCATCGCGCGGGTCGCCGAGTTTAGATAAATGTGACGAGTGTCGGTGCAGCGACGAGCGCGCGCTGATTCTTACTTACTACTTATGATAATAAACGAAATGAAATCATATTTATTAAATCTACATAATGTCAAATGGATTCAGTTCTTTTAATGTTAAGTAGACCACCATGTTTGGAAAGCAGAGATAACACCGAAAATATTTACGAAACTAAATAAAATCGGCGGAGCGCAGAGCGATACCTCTTCTTCTCGGAAGGCCTTGCAGCGGTGTGATTTGCACTGCCCTAAGCCCTGCGTTTAATAGCGCATTTTTAAATATTTGTAACAAAAAAAGAAACAAAATTTATTCAAAACAAAAATTTTACGTTTTCAAGGACACGTTCTTTCAATAAAGAAAGTTGCTATTTTGTTAAATTGAGTATAGAACAGGGGTTAAAACAATACAATAATAACAGTAATTTTTTAATATTTCGAATGTCTTTTTTTAATAAGTTATCTAGGTCTTAAAATATTTTTAACTAACTATTTGCTTGGGGGTATATCCAATTCATTAAAATTTTATTTTGATTAAATATAATATGTCATAAATTAACCGGAATTGAATGACTCTAAAATTGAATTATTGACAACTTGGCTCACTTTTCTTGTTATTTATCAAAATTTACACAAAAATCTTGAAATGTTCTTTACTACCTATTTAGATGACAATATTTCCTAAAATAATTGGTAATTACAAATTGGTACGATGGGTCTATCATCAATTTTAAGGGGTTCGAAAAGTACTGGCTTTGTTCAAATGACTTTAAAACTGCATAAACGATTTTAAAATAACATTTAAATGACCGTCGAGCATTTAAATTGTCTCAGCCTAAATATATAATAATATAATAAGATATAGCTTTCCTTAATTTTAAACAAAAAGTCCGAAAGCAAATTTTTTAAAAACTTTCGGTCCAGACTACTCGTTCACGGATATGTTACGTATAATTCAAGTTTGCAATTTCATCAATTATTGCTTAACTAAATGCAATTCCAACTAGCTCTTTTATAGCATAAAATAATAATATATCATTTCAAAATGTAAGATATCCAGTCCATCGTTAAATACTCTGTGATAATTTCCCCATCATTAATTCTAATTATGATATGCGCGTGGATTAAAATACATACTGATAACTAATTTAAATATCCTATACACATCTTCCAATCATTTTTCATTCTAACATTTATCATTTCATTTATCATTCTATTTATTATCTCGACCACGGGGTATAAATATTCAAAAAGTGTCAAATGACCATTATTGGGCAAAAATCGTCAACATGAAATTTACAGTGGTGGCTTTCTTGGCCTTAGTGGCCGTGGCTTGCGGCCGAAGCGTGGATTTCGAAGACCTACTGGAGGACATAAGTGCCTTCAACTACTTGGGGAGGCACGCCATTCCGCTTGCTAACAGAATCCGTGAAGCCGAAGAGTCTGGGGACGTCTCCAGAATTGTTGGAGGCTCTCTAGCTTCACTTGGACAATTCCCATACCAGGTATGGCAAATGAGTATTACTACATTTATTTAACTAACGAAATTTGATGTTTATGCTAGTACGCCAAATACTGAAATTCTGACAGTAGCTCTATTGGTGTTTAAATAGTCCGTTGCCTGGCAAAAGATTATATTAGATTTTTCTCTTCTATCTCATGGCACAATTATATTGGTCTATTGGTAAAATTATAATCAATAGAAGTTGCTTTTTACTGTAACGGGATGGTGATCTTGAGGTCTATGAGAATCTTGCTCAGCGTACAAAGCATACGAGCAAAATCGATTTATGGGTTTGTTACATTCTTACTTGGGACAGCAGGATGTAATGAAATTAATAACCCATATAAAACATTATATATTACTACACTTTGATTTAGCGATAATTTTTAATTCTACTCTACTGCGATGGCTTGCTTAATTAATGCTACCTACTTACGAATAAAAATCTTCACACTGAAATAGAGAGCTGTATTCCAGATGGTCTTTATGTTTTCTATTTCCAGGCCGGCCTTGTTATTACTTTACCTGGAGGTACAGGTGCCTGTGGTGGATCTCTGCTCAATAATCGTAGAGTCCTAACTGCAGCTCACTGCTGGTGGGACGGCCGCAACCAGGCCTCAAGGTTCACCGTTGTACTTGGTTCCATCCGCTTATTCAGTGGTGGAAACAGACAGGACTCCAGGGACATTGTCATGCATGGCAGCTGGAATCCGAACAACGCCAGAAACGATATCGCCATGATTAGGCTGAGTAACGCCGTCGGATTCTCAAGTAAATAAATCTTTTATATATGACACTATCATAATCATTAAACATGATGTCCATTAATTGATGCATTTTCGCTTCTTAAAAGGCTGATTGGTTAAATTTAAACCGAAGTGTATGTAATTCTTAAATGGCTTCTAGTAAAAATATTGCTAAATAATAAAGTAAATTTTCCAAATAATCATCTTGCTCACGAGGAAAATATGTAAGATGTGCATTCGATTATCATTATTGGCAATAGGTTGAGACTAAGGTGTGAAGTCCCGTATTTCACGTTCCCGCATTCCCGCGAGATCCCGCATGTTCATAAGTACTGCGGAATTCCCGCATTTGTGCGGGAAATTCCGCGCAGTTTTTTTTTACTTGGCAAGGTAATTCAGCTATCACTGAAGGTCTATTAGCCCCATCACAACAGCGCGTCGGTCAGTATCGATCATTCGATCGAGCGAAGTAAAAGATTAAAATTGGCGGCGGTTTGTTTTTTATATTAGAAAAAAGCATATTTTGTATAGTTAAGTGATAATTCATTGTGAATACACACGTAACTTCGAACACACATAACTCGAAAAATCAATCGTGTGTGCTTGGGGTTTGAACCCGCGACCGCCCAGATACTCGACCGCACGCCGATTCCTCGAGGCCATGACTGCTGTTTACGTAGATAAGTAGCTAGGAATACCTACCTAAACTCTTAAGAACGATGAAAAAGTTTTTTTTTCTATTAGATAAACTGTGTGAATGTTACTATCCTTTTTTTTTAAATAGTGTAATAATATACAGCTAATATAGGATTCTTATATGAATATTTTTGATTTTTAAATTTTTTTACGGAAATTCGCGAGGGAAAAATTCTGCGGGACAGCAAACCTTAGTTGAGACCAAAGAAAATATACTAACCTTCCCGTACCACAACAAAGAAAAAACTTCTTCAGGTCTTTATTTTTCCCATTATAAATTACTGCTATTATGATTGATCTTAACTTTATTTTTTTATCTTGTCCACTTACAGACACCATTGCAACAATTGCACTTCCCTCGGGATCTCAGCTGAACGAGAACTTCGCCGGTCAGAGTGCAACCGCATCTGGTTTTGGCCATACTAGAGATGGTAAGTACCTATTTCATTAAACAGATGAAAGAAATAAGTAGCGTTAGAAAGAAAGAAAGATAGAAAAATACTTTATTGTTGGCCAGTGCGAAAAAAAAACAAAAAAGGAAAAACAATATAAAAAAAAAACATAACAATGATTAGTAACTCTAAAGTAGAATATTTTTGTAATTCTCAAAAAATATAAAAAAAAAATTGTTTCATAGCTTCAAAGCGGTCATTAAATATTTTAGTGGCATCGTGTTGCGATCTTCAATAACAATGATCAAAAAAGCTTTGGTAGGAATCATTGTGCCCAAAATTATATTTAAGTACTATAATGAAAATGTTAGTTTAAACTCAGTTTGTAATATGTTTACTTTTTTTCATATAATTATAAGAATGATTCTATTTTTTACTTAAGTCTCAAACTTCTTTAAAGTTTTATTCACTACCATGTTAAGTATAAATTTATGCATAGGAAGAACGAATGTGTTAAGAATAAATATCGCAAAAACAGAGGCTATTGAACAGATTATATTATAAATGTTCATATTTTCCGCAGGTGGTTCAATCACCACCAGCCAAGCGCTTAGCCATGTCACAATCGAAGTGATCACCAACGCCGTGTGCACCCAGACCTTCGGCTCTATCATCCAAGGATCCAATATCTGCACCAGTGGAGCTGGAGGCCGCGGGATCTGCCAGGGAGACTCTGGCGGTCCTCTCGTCGTCACCAGAAACAACAGACCAGTCTTGGTAAGCTCAATTTATCAGCGCATAAAATTCGAAATAGTTTATTTTGCCGATCTTATAATTTGGATGCCAAAATTTAATGTACAGGAAATCGTCGTTCATTGTTTAATACGTGCATTTACGCCTCTTTACAGACCTACTTACTGAATTCATTCGTCAGCACTTAAAAAATCAATCAGGAAGCACTTAGTACAAAACAACATAGTACTTCCTGATGGAAAAACCTAACATTTTACCTAACGCGCATATACGGGGTATATTCAGACCGTGATCGGAAACCAAGGCAGGTAATAGCTACGGTGATCACACACCCATTCGCGTTAAAAAAAGTCCCGACAAAAAAACTCACGCTTACTATACAGATATGATATGATGATGTATAGATTACCATATGGATAGCGTTTTTTTTTTTGTCGGGAGTGTTTTTAACGCCAATTGTTTTAGTATCACGATAGCTATTACCAACCTTAGATTCCGATCACGGCCTGAATACACCCTGTATACCGCAATAACCATATGTTAATGTCTCTCCTAATCCTAGAACATCAAAATGCAAAAATACTTCTTACCAAATCAGCAATTTTTTTTAAACACAAACTAAAACTTTTTCAAACAGATCGGTGTATCGTCATTCGTCCATATTACCGGCTGCCAACGCGGACTGCCTGCTGGATTCGCTAGAGTAACATCTTTCATGGACTTCATCAACCGAAACCTTTAAATACAATCACGAAACGGTATATTAAATTAATAAATATTTTACATATACTTCTTTTACTATTTATAATAACTTTTATTTATTACGTATGAAAAGTTTTTTTTTATGAAAAACCTTAATAATCTAAAATGAATAGAGCTACGTTATAATTATCGTAGCCAGTCCATATTCATAATATGTACGTCCCACTGGCAGACACAGGCTTTTCTTCCAATAAGACTAAAAGGGTTTAGTCCACTACTATAACCTAGTGCGGGTTGACAGACTACACACCTAAGTAATTCATATATTGTATGAACATTCGAAAAAATGTATTCGTTTTTAAAAGTCTATTATACGGACCACAGCTGCCATCTCTGGACCGAAACATCTGTTTATCTAAAACATCAAAGTATGCTGTTTGTGAGAGTATAATACTATAGTAAATAAAATGATTAATCTTATCCGTACATTTGTATTGGCTGGGTTTCCCTTGGTGAATTGGTGACGTGTGTCATTAATTATAACTAAGTACAATTAACATGAAAAATCTTTCTTTTAAAACACGTTGTATGTATTTTTTGAAAAATAAAATAATCTACTGTAGACTTATGGCAGATTATTCATACTGGGCGAAGTGAGACCTTGATATTATTATTTATTAAATGTTTGTCAGTTTTATAAGCTATGATATCTGGTATATTGTAGTATTCGTAGACATAGGCTGCCGATATTTTATATGGTCGATATACAAGGCAAGGCAATATAGCACTTCTTGCATTACATCTTATAGCATCTGAGACTGCGGTTGGTCCGACCTTACAAGCCCTTTAGCGCTAACATTTTGGCCACTAAAGCATAGTGGAATGACATCATTCATGCACCTTTATCAAAATTAACCGCTCTAAAATTTTGAAATCATTATAAAAATAACTCATTTTGTTTTTTTTCTTAGTAGATTTAATGTTGTTATCAATGCAAAACAATGAATTACTTTTTTTATTTTATAACTAAGTACAAACATTTATAATTAAGATAGTATAATCGAATTCTTTTTAATTTAATAAGTAGCGTAGTCACAAAATAATCCAGATAAGGCGTATGAAATTCAACGTCATTGTTTTAATTAGTATATTGATCACATGAGGATGATAACATATATGTGGCCAGTTTAAGTGCATGACATGTTATACATAATTAAAACTTTATTTTCTCTCTATTAATTATGATTCGTCCTAACCGTGGTCTTAATCTATTGAAATCATTGACTTGTCATATATGTACATGTACATAGTCATCAGAAAGCAGATCGACTATTACGAATTCAATTCAATATCAAATGATTAGACCGACCTGATCCAAAATACAAAATGAAAAAACTGGGGCAGATATCTAAACTTACAAAATCTATTATCAACAATTCCTTTAGGGAAGTGTCAACTAGAAAAACAAAAATAATTTATGATCACTTACCACAATAATTTATGATCAATAACCCAAATACTAATGAAAGAAACAATACATACAATGTTATCGTATTTAATAAGGAAAGGATTTATGCATACCCGACAATGACTATTTTTGTAGATAAAGAAAAAATGTTTAGATTAGGTGGGTAATTCCTAGTTTTAATACTTACATGAAAGTCTAGTGGTCGTCTGGGTGGTATAGACCACGTAAATATTTCCTAATTCCATTCTGTAACTGGAGACCCCAAGTTACCCCTAAATTCACATTGAAAATTTAACTCCCTTTATGTTCATCGGTATAAGTGTGCTAACTTGAGCGTTATAAGCGAAAATTGAGGTTGATTAAATTGTTAAAGAATTAAAAGGCGGAGCATTTTATCAGCAGCCTATCTAATTCCCACTGCTGGGCATGGCCCTCCCCTACAGCTGACGAATATGGAATGTTTAAACCTAATCGCAATAGGAAAGCAGAAAGACTTTAGTAAGTTGTTAGCCTACTATGATATCTCTAAGTAGGGATTA
This sequence comes from Cephonodes hylas, assembly GCA_030295005.1. Lineage (NCBI taxonomy): Eukaryota > Metazoa > Arthropoda > Insecta > Lepidoptera > Sphingidae > Cephonodes > Cephonodes hylas. The sequence goes on along the minus strand of AP025374.1, from coordinate 5,767,829 downwards.
TGCTTTTACGAACAATAATTATCGAAAAATGTTTACATACGTAGCGTATTTATAAAAAATAAACAATGACTCTAGCACACGGGTTTTTTACATTCATTATTATCTGTAGATATAGTTTATCATTATCATAGAATATGATGTATTTAGGTATTATTTTGTCATATAACTGCTCAGTATTGTTTAACAAAGACTGTGGAATGTTTTAAAGAAAAAACATGGTAGCATGCAGTGTCATGAAAAACCTATACGTATAACCTATATTTTTACGGCTTCTTTGTAATACTTATTAAATATTGTTCAATTGTGATAGAGCAGACAATTATAGAAAGCAATTATTTGGTCCGTCGTGATACTTAATAATCGACATTGCTGTGATTGAAACTTGTACGAAAATATTCAGTTATCGGCTTGCGAAAGATTATTTTGCATAAAGCAGGTGGAATCATAAATATATTTTTACATATGCTGACACACATTCACCTTTCACACGTTTTGGGTTTTTCGCGAATTATTAATATAATTGATTTAAAAAGCCCGTATTTCAATTATTATATCATGTGTTTCAACTTTTATCTACTCTTTATCTTGTTTGCAAGGTATAAATAATATGACAAATTATTTTTTCACAACAAAGCTCCTTTAAAATAACCATGAGGTTCTCCGTTGTGTATATTCTGACTTTTGCTAATTTCGTCCACGGAAGAAGCGTGGACTTCGAGGACAGTTTAGAGCAAATCAGTTCTTACAACTATCTCGAAAGGTATGGAATACCTTTAGCAAAAAGGATCCGTGAAGCCGAAGAAGCCGAAATAACCGGAGTGAGGATCGTTGGGGGATCGACAGCATCATTTGGGCAGTTCCCGTACCAGGTCATATATTTTTTTACTAGTTTGATTCTGTTTCATTTACATAAATCCCAACTTGATCCCATTGCATTCATAATATTCAAATAAATTTTAATGATTCGATCAAGTTAATACTTTTTTCCATGACAACACTCTTTTTTTCTTTCCTCTTTCTTCCCTCGAGCGTTTCTCAAAAGACGGTTATGAAAGACAGGGATAAATTATTAAATGATCGTCTTTTGATGATATTCATCTCAAGATATCCTACACCTGGGAATTATCACTGTATTTGACTTCTCCAATTAAAAAATAAATTAAAGTTTTGATAGTAAACACAACAGTATCAATGCCGCATATGATCCACTACCGTTCACACATAGCATTAGACGAGAGGAAACTCCCATAAGGTTATTCATCTACTGAAACGCATTTTAACACTACACAACTTGCATCTGTATGTAGCAACTATGTGTCAGAACGGTACTTTTGTTATCAGGCAGGTCTCCTCATCACTTTTCCTGGAGGTCAAGGAGTTTGCGGTGGTTCTCTTATAAATAATCGTAGAGTTCTGACTGCTGCCCACTGCTGGTGGGATGGACGGAATCAGGCACAGAGAATCACAGTCATTCTTGGGAGTATTCGTTTGTACAGCGGTGGGATCAGAATGGACACAAGAGATATTATCATTCATGAGCTTTGGGACTTTACCCGTGTTAGCAACGATATTGCCGTGATAAGATTGCCTAGCGAAGTTTCATCCTCAGGTAAATATTGTAAGCCTATTTATAAAAATATAAAAGAAAAAACATTTTCTCGTACATTATATAAACACTGACAAAGTGTATATCGCTTAAAAAAGAAAATAAAGCATATTCATACTTTTGCTTCACTGGCTTCTGCAATTGATATCAAATAAATGAAACTCTTTCAGCCTTTATCTCACCAATAACTTTACCATCGGGATCGCTGCTGTTCGAGAGCTTTAACGGTTACAGAGCAATTGCTTCTGGATTTGGTCAAGTAGAAGACGGTGAGTAGAGTAATATGTATAACAATATTGCAAAAACATTTCAACAATCTCTAAAATGATTTTACTTTCGCAGATGTTCCAATCAATATCACCCAAGTCCTTAGCTATGTGACTCTCGATGTCATCTCTAACGTCATCTGCGCACGTCACTTCGAGCCATTCATTACTCTTTCTTCAATGTGCACGAGTGGTGCTGGTGGCCGAGGCATCTGTCACGGAGACTCAGGCGGTCCACTCGTCATCACATACCACAACAGGCCACTATTGGTGCGTTTGATTTGTTTTGAGTTTCATAGTTAAATGTCTTTTAACTAAGGTGTGAATTATATAAATATCCAAGTAGGTTAAGATGTACATCGAAGAAGCAATATTACTCACTGAATATTTTCAAAGCGGAAAAAAATTGTCAAATAAAACATTCCTCCAAATTATAGTGGAGCGCCGTAAGGTTTATACCTCGGAATCCAGGGCCAGTCTATGAATCTTAATATAAACCTTGAAAATATGTTTTTAATAGCATATAGAAAAATGTTAAAAAAATTTTTTTTCGCGCTCTCAATTTTTTTTTTATTATTATAAACATTTATTAATTTTTTGGAGTTTTAATTGATTTATATTAGTCGAAAGTCATATTTTAAAAAATAACAACTATTACAAACTTGAAAACTTGATCTTGGATCTTTAGGGACTGTAGGTATACCGATGAATATAAATAAATACACTACTGGAAAAAATTAAAGGATCAAAAAATTAATCCAAATTTTTGGGCCGTAACTTCGAGAAAAATGGTCGTACAGGAAATTTAAAAAAAGAAAATTGTAGCTCCAAGTCTCTAGTTTTTGGATTAACACATTAAAATTTTGTAGCATCAGTGGTTTTTGAGTGATCTTAGGAAAAGCAGCAACAAAACAATTTCAAAATGTTTAATGCTTCTTTTTTTTACATACGGGCGTGGAGAAAAATGTTCTTGCTTAACCCTTATAAAGATCGGATACTTTGTTTATTTAGCTTTAATTTCTATCTTTTAACACCTCGATATGTTTAGTTCTCGCCGAGATATCAGTCTACAAATGGAAAAGGATCCTTTTGTCTTTAATTATCGATATCTCAGCAACAAATAATTGTATACCAAGTTTAAGGTGCGTTTCAAGAATTTGAATAAATATCCTTTAACCACCAGCTATTACTTTTTCGAAAAAACAAGAATTCTTCTTGTTACATGAATTTGAAAATGCATCAAAAATTTGCTTTAGATAGTGTTTTGGAAAATCGAGCGCTGGATCGAAAATATTGTGAAAACCAATAATATTAAGTGTGCGTTTTACAGTTCAATATGTCCACAAAAATCCTACAAAGTGCCAAATTAATCCATCCAGCCATTTTTTTGTTTCACTCGATAGAATTTTTGAAAAAATAAGGGATCACGTTTTTGCTCTGCAAAGCTCATAATTTAAGAAATGAGAAATATTCTTTTTAAGAGCTTTTTTCACATTTTGTTGTATAGATTTGTTGTTTTGGGGCAACTTGAGGAAATTCAAGTCACCAACGCCAATATTACCCTTTGTTGCTATTTCGTGTGATTAAGGAATTTTCGAGCAACAATATTCGCATTGACGAAATATTGAATTAATTGGGCGTTTGTACTAAAACTTAAAAGAGTATTTTTGCAAGTTCAAACATGGCTTGGAATGCGGAATATTGACACCGCAAACAATGACGCAACGACCAGCTCCAGAATCTTTATTAAAAATTATTTTTTGCTCATGCAAAACAGGATGTGGAGCATCGTGTGGGTGCAGGAAAAGTGGATTAAACTGCACTGCAGCTTGCTTAGAATGCAATAGTGAAAGCTGTGAAATGTACACGATGTAACAATGTGAATAGTTAATGATAATTTTTTTTTGTAACTTATTTTTTACGATAATCTAATAAATTACATTGAAGTTACTCTGCACATATAATTTATTACAAATAAAACTAAATTTTTCACTATAAAAAAATTTTCTCCCTTCCATCTCTCATTTTTCAGTAAATTCTTGTAAAAAAAATTGTTGTAAATCGAGATCGGTCAATTTTTTGTTTTTAACTTTTTTATTTGAGGTCTTAATAATGCAGTCTCATACTTGATATACAGATTCATTGACTGGCCCTGGGTTCCGAGGTTTGACCATTTTTATGCCTTACGGCACTCTACTATTAAGCAATCGAAGTGAAAAGAAAGCTTATCAGGGTTCAAGCTAGCCTGCGTTATTAACCCAAGAATAAGCACGCAGCTCATTTAAAATGTGGTATAGGCAAAAAAGCTATTAAAAACTAAAAGTTCTGTGGATGGAAACCGAATAACAAAGATTAAAAGAGCAACAGTTGGGTTTTGACCAAAGTTGTATGACAAATTTGTATATCGTATTCAAAAAATTTAAAAGCCTACATTTTATTTGGATTACCCTGTCACATCTTGCCTTTTGATACCTTATTGAGATTGCACTGTACTTGACGCTAGGTACTAGTAGCTATTTAGCCATACTATGACACAATGTCGAAAGAATTTCTTAGCGGTAGTCATTGATAAAAATAAGTAATTCATCACTTTAACATCCGACTCATGCTTGAAAAATGAAAATGACGTTATTAAAAATCAATTATGTGTGCGCCAGTTTGTTGGCAAATTCGTCATCGAATTCGTTTTCAGTTCAGCGTAGAAAAAATTCATAGCTCTCGTGTTAACTTCATCAATATATTAACACGCAGGAATTTCAGAAATTGCAATTAGATAGTAAATACTATACAAATGGTATCATTAATTATTAATCATTGACTTACTGTTTATACAAAAAAAAATTAAATGACGATTGACTCGGTAAATTCTCCCTAATGTTTTGTTTTGTTTTCTAGATTGGAGTCGGTTCATTCTATCATCGATCTGGTTGTTCTGTTGCAAAGCCGGCGGCTTATTCCAGAGTGACGTCTTTCATTGACTTCATCACGGCAAATTTATGAAACTCGCTACAGAATATGTATTATTATGTTTAAGTTTAAATTAAGTTATATATTAATAAATGTAATAACTCGAAACAAAGTTTTGTTGATAAGTATAAAAAATCTAAAAACAAAATAAAGTAAAAAATACTTTAATTTGTAACATTTGCTAGTACTTTAAAAGCACTAGCACACCTTGAGATGCCAAGACCTCTTTATCCTTTTTTCGATTGTTTGTCGACTCATTGCACATATGGGAAAGCACATCGCTCTTATCAAGCAGGCATTACCTTACTTAATTATATACAACTGATTTGATGATGATAAACATAAAAACCTAATAATGGCACCTAACCATAATAATGGCAAAAACTTTGGGTCACAATTTGGCTAACACCAAGTTTAGCAACCTCCCAATCTTCTTGTTGCCCTGTTCCTAGTTCATTTGGGGTCAGCACGAGCACCTTCCCAATTGTACTGCGACAATCGATCAATAAAGCAGTTCTTATGTGACTCTTGATAATACTAATAGCAAAGACACTAGAGAATATCTTTGCTAAGTAAATTAAATTGTAATGAACTAATAAATATTTCTTATTTTATTAACAAGAAATTTTCGCATTCGTATTAAAATTGTTGCTATACAAAAAATATATATATTTAATAGCGTCTTCTTGTGGACATAATATGCAGGTGTCCATATTTAGTGACTATTCACACTTTGCATTATGACAATGCTATAGTAATTTTATCAAAGTGGCGTCTCCATCAATGTTTATTTGTTATAAGTTAATATAAGGAGTAATTTGCATGCCGCAGCGTCGTATTGACTGTATGCAGTGCATATAAACGACTAAAAAAAATTCTTAGTAGAGCCTTATAATTGCCTTTCTGTTATCAGCTTGTACAGGTGTACATTCTACCTTTTACTAAAGTAGGAGCTTACTTTTTTTCTTCCTAGTCAAAACAAACTCACTCCCTATTATATTGGTTACAGCCCCGTGGCGCAGTTAGCTAGACACCAGCTTACTGGATACCGGCCCCGGGTTTGATCCCCGCACCGAGACAAATGATTGTGTGATCCACAAATATTTGTTTCGAGTCAGGGTGTTTGGGAGACCGAAAAAGTCTCTCGTAATCTCCGATACTCACGTCTCTGGTCTTGTTACCTAGTTTGGGGTCAGAGCAATGTGTTTGACTGTTGGGTGTATTTATTTATTTAAATATACTGGAAGAATGTGTGTGAAGAATTCACATGATGCGTAGGTAAATACATAACAGCTCGTGCTCCACGTTCCACTAGATAAGATTAAATGGATTTAAATGGATATCATTAATCAACCTATACGTCATAATGATTCTTAATACCTATTATTACGTCTAATTGTACACGTTGGGACATTTATCCAGTTCAAAACGAGTAGTGTGAAAAATACAGCGAAAAATTATACTCTACCAAAAGAAATTTCATTTATTAATTTGACAGTTATCTCAGGAAACTTCACACCTAAAATAAATTAATGCGCTATAACCTTTTAGTCCAAGATCCCAGTGTCGCCAGACCTGCGTTATTGTAGCAAAGCTGAAATTTCGATGATTTATAGACTAGTATGTACTTAGGAGGGTATACGTACTTACTAGCTCGAAAGCGGGGCCCTTTCACAGTTAGCGCGAACTAAAGGTGTCTCAAAAATGTACTAACCTACGTTAAACTAGAAAGGTTCATATTTAAATATATTTTTAACAATATTATCAAAAATACATAATCGTTATTGCAGGACCGTTTCCGTGGGCCATTACTTCCGCCAGAAAGATTGTTTAAAAATTAGGCAAACTACATCATTTTAGCAAGCCTAAATTTGACATATATAACTACGTGGTACTATTTCCAGACTCTTCCTAAGCAGCCAGACCAATCCAATGGGCCAGTTATTCTCCCAGACACCTCACAGTTTCCCCTGTGAGTGCAAGCGTGAGGGCGTTATTCGTACGCTTTAATTCGAGTGAGAACACTATATGGCTTTATTATACAGATAATTTAAATTATGGTTACATTATTTATTGAGCTTGATTAAAATTTTAAATAAATATAGCTATGATCATTCACAGATATTAAGATGAAATAAATTTATGACGATTGTTTGATGAATTTGTAAAATTATTACAAAACTTATTAAAATTTTCTATAAATTTCCTATTTGATATATTTGGTTGTAGCCTGTCGAAATTAACCGAAGCTGCATATACATGCATAGAAAGAAATAAGATTGTAATACAGTTTTAGTTAGTTATAGCATCGCATTGGAGATCTGCAAGGATGTTGTGAATGATGTTAATACATAAATTAAAGATCTTTTACTTTTTTCTATGTAAAAATAACTTATTATGCAATGTTCTGGGGCCGTGTTGCGATCGCACAGGTCTTAATCACTATCGGAGAACTACACATTTATAAAGATAAAACCCGAGATAAAAAGTCTCTTGATTAAGGAATTAAGATATTGAGAAAGGTCTCAAGATCACATCTATGTCCTATTTCAAACCGGTCGAGTCCAGTGACTTAGGTGTGTAAGCGTAACAAGGAGAGATAAGTAGTTATAGAGATAAATACAATCGCAATAATAATGTTACCATCGATATACTCGCTGTCTGAGATTAGTGGGGAAGAGAGATTAGACAAGCTTGTAAGATGCGGTGTAAAGATTAATAAGAAAAACAACGTAACTCTAGCGATAATGCATGACGTTGCGTCTCCATTATGCCTAACACTTTATAGAATGACCCAGATTATCGGTAGCACGTATAACTTTTTACTCACATAGCCGTTGAAACTTTTTACCCGCAATTCTGTCATAAATCATATGGTGTTATGAATGTTAAAGAAAGTCTGTGGTTTGTTACGCATTTTATTTATTACTACAGCGGACAGCCTGTATTATTTTAACCAAAAGTGATATTATATTTTGTATTTTATTTTCTGTTAAGTAGGTTACGATACTAATTTAAAAAATCGGAATTATGAGTTTAATCCGCAATAATTTCTCTGACCATCTGATGGCTGAAGCTTATGTTAAGCTTCAAGTATTATTTGTAATTTTGAAAAACACTGATATTATCTTCTAAACTGCAATACACATTTGAATTTTATTAGTTTTAACTCAAATAAGACCATTTTTTTTTTGTCTACACAAATCATACTACGCTACGTTTCGTAGCATGTCCGTAGCGGTCGTAGCACTTATCGAATATACACAAAAAAGTTTACATAATGAAAATGCATAATTTATTACATATTTAATTTTATTAGTGATATCGTAAATATTACTATGTCTGAGAGTATAGCTAAGTGCAAAACTACTCAAAATGTTAAATAGACCTGAAAAAAAAAACGATTTGCTATTTTTTTCGGAAAATGATATTCTAAGGATTTCTAGTGATTTTAAATATTCCTGTTACTAATAAAAATGTAGGTATGCAAACTAATTACTACGATATATAGCAGACATTCTCTGGAAGCTTTAATAACCTCTTTAAAATAATTTAATTATCATAAATACCATAAAAAAATACCTTTTCTTTCTGAAGCAAGATGTATTTCCTGGCCTACGTAAAATAACAATTTCGTGTTGATTACTAGTAATAAAACAAAAATGTACCCAAGCTCGTGTAAAGTCAGTTACATCAGTGTATAATTTCAACTGAATGTTAGAAATGATTATGAAATTTGAAAATTGTTTTCATATATTAGTTAGGTACCTAATGAGATAAATATAATATAGATTATTAAGATTACGGCATTTAGATTTCGATCATTAAGTGGGATTACCGATTCTTCTAATCCTTTGCTATCAATTTAAAAAAAAGTTTGTCCGTTATAGTTCTCTCAACTCATTTAAGATGAGAAAGTTCATTACTGTATGGAGCGACTTTATCTCTAAAAAAATGCTTCAGTTTATAACCTTGTATTATTAATTACATCTTATCCTGAAGTATCATGCCTTTTTTTAACGAGAGGAATGTGCCCTTCTGTCTCTCGGGGGAGGCCACTCACTCGGTAGAATTAAACCAAGTATCGTTTGGCAGCACGTCCAAACTTATCTTTTGTAAAACGTTAAGTCATGGTATACTGAATACTCTATTAAATAAAAATTAATAACTATCATTTACTATCCTATGCAGGTTTTATATTCTTCATCAACCCATATACGCCCATTGTTGAGCACGGGTCTCCTCTACCATTGAGAGGATTTAGGCCATAGTCCACCACGCTGGCCTAGTGCGGGTTGGCGGACTACACACCTAAGAAATTCCTAAGAACTTTTAGGTGTGCAGGTTTTATCACGATGTTTTCCTTCACCGTTAAAGCAAGTGGTAATTCAATTCGAATACACACATAACTTTCGAAAAGTCAGAGGTGTGTGCCTGGGGTTTGAACCCGCGACCGCCGAGATTCTCGACCGCGCCCCTAAACCTCGAGGCCATCACTGCTTCATATTACTGTTTTATATTACTTTGTAACAACTCACTGCTAAATGTTTGCAGACGCCGGTGTTGACGGCTTTGCTGCAATACTTAGGAAACGAGCTGCATCCCTGATGCGCCGGGTACGTGGCAGCTCCAACAGTTACCTGCAACTCATTGCGAATAGAATGGAGACCGATTGTCCATTTTTCGCAACATGGAGTCGCCTACATGTGGCGAAGTAAATTTGTGTAGTTTTTGAATTATGTTTTATTTTTAAATTGTTTTTATATATGGACTTTAATTGTGAAATGTGATGGTCTGAAATAAAAGATTATTTATTTATTTAAATTCATGCGAACATCAAGCTTGAATGACTAAACGTAAACCATTCATTTGTGTACAAAAATATTACCAATTTAGTTTTTCAATCTACAGTTGTCAATGTATTAAGACAGTGGTGCATGCGGCCCGCGGAGTCTTACTTGCGGCCCATGGATGGCCGTAGCTCGCGTTTTTTTTTTACGAATGTGGGGTAAATATCACAAGTCCGGCCCGCTTTTTTTTTTCTTTCTTTCAGGAATCTGGAATGAATATCACAAGTACGGCCCACCATTATATATTTTGCCACTTTTTGGCCCTTGCAAGCCAAAATGTTGCCGACCACTATATTAAGATAATCACACATTAACAAGCCGCATGTGTAGTTTCAGGAACTACAGAAAATAACAGTCAAACAAAAACAAACCATATATTTATGGCAAAATACACTTAACATGGCTATAGGTATACTAAAGAATTTAAGATTGAAGAATAGGTAAACTAAAACTAAATTGTTAATATTTTGTTTTTTTTATTTTTAAGATATGTTAATAATCTAAGTTCAGGAACCCATCAGTGATTCATCTGATAAAATTCGTTTAAATGAACAGCGGTAACCAGCGTTAGTGATTTAAAAAAATAGCTAAAATCGTAGGAAATGGTTCGTTTAGGAAATTTCATATAAAAATTGCACTTGTGCTGAAATCCATTTATGCTGATTAATTTATCTTAATGGAGCAAACTATCTGTAACAAATTAAATATTATCACAACTTAAGGTTACTCTAATCACTAATTAATTATCTTTATCTGCAAATTATCTCAACTCATTTGGATATATAAATGTCCTAAATTGTCTCGTACTGATCAAAGAGCGCAAAAGATCTTCAAGATGAAACTAACATTAGTAACCCTGTTGGCATTGGCCGCCGTGGCCTATGGTAGATTCGTGGACTGGGAAGATATGCTTGAGGATAACACTGCGTACGGATACCTCGCTAAAATCGGTTTGCCACTCGCTGAAGAGATCCGCAAGGCTGAAGAAGAATTCACTAGCTCAAGAATCGTCGGGGGTTCCGCCTCATCTCTCGGCCAGTTCCCCTTCCAGGTATTCAAAAACACACAATTATAATAATTTAATTATAATAAAAAAATATCCTATAACTACTTTTTTGACATTCAGGCTGGACTACTTGCTGCTTTCTCGCAAGGCCAAGGTGTTTGTGGTGGTTCTCTGCTCAATAATCGTAGAGTCCTTACTGCCGCTCACTGCTGGTGGGACGGCCGCAACCAGGCTACCAGTGTTACCGTCGTTCTCGGCTCCACTCTGTTGTTCAGCGGCGGCACTAGGTTGACGACTCGCAATGTTATTATGCACGGTAGCTGGAATCCTAGCTTAATCAGAAATGACATTGCTATGATCCAACTGCCTTCAAACGTTGCTTTCACGAGTAAGTATTTTGTAGTATTTTTTTTTCATATAAATAATCAGACTCATCTCGCTTTTAGTATGATTTTCTTACATTACATTATACATTTTTTTTTATTAAATTTAAATATACTTGAAGTCATTAACATTTTATATTATTGTTTTTTTTGTTATTTACCAGCTTTTCGTAAATTTTAATATTTTTTCGTTTTCTCCATTCCCAGACAATATCGCTCCCATTGCTCTTCCTTCTGGATCTCAACTGAACGAAAACTTCGCCGGAAGTTCTGCTATTGCATCAGGCTTCGGTCTAACGCGCGACAGTAAGTTTTTTTTCGTTTTTAAGAGACAATTTTATATTATTATGCCTCTTTAGCGGTAAACTATTTCGGCTTAACGCTATAAAAGCATAAAACAATATTAAAAAAATATAAAAGGACACGACAAATTCAGTCAAAAAGTATGTTTTATTACTATAACAAATATTTTTTTAAGCGAGTCCGATTTTAAAATTTAAATTAATATTAAGTACTTTGTTTTATACTCTTTTTTCTGCCGTACAATTGTTTTTACCAGTTTACTACTTCACTGATCAACTCCAAACGCTCCAGTATACGCAATTGACACCCTCTGTTCATAATCTCTGTACGAATCTAGTATTACTGCAATACAATTTGACTGGTTACATTTTATGACATAGGAAACGAGTAAATTAGACAAGACGCCATAATTACATGATATTAAAGCCGTTTTCAAAGATGTATTTAATAACAAGTCCAAGAGACTTCTTCACTTAAGTACACTATCAATACGACATCTAAATAAGTACTGATTTCACAGATGGAGCCATCAGCAGCAATCAATTCCTGAGCCACGTCAACGTTGACATTATCACCAACGCCGTGTGTTCCGTTTCTTTCCCCTTCATCATCCAGTCCTCCAACATCTGCATCAGCGGCGCTAACGGTCGCAGCACTTGCAACGGTGACTCCGGTGGCCCTCTCATTGTCACTAGGAACAACGTCCCAATTCTGGTAATAATTTTACTTCTTGCTTTCTAAATCTTTTTTTATAAATCTAAATATTTTATATTGAGTCTTTGTTATAGAAAATGTATATTAAGCAAGCGCTTCACATTTTCAAAAATAGATTATATTAAAAAATTAAAAGAAAAAAGTATCGAAACAAAAATATTGGAGATTGCCTCAATGTTGACTGGCAATAGCACTGATGCCCATGCCGCTTACGATAAAATAAATCTATGACAGAAAACGTTAATGCTGGCATGAATTCACCAGCATATATCTTGTCATATTAACAATTTCCCAGCAAATTTAAAAAGATGGTAACGCAAAAAAGACTTCTTGAACGTAAATTTATGGAAGTACATTTGTTAAGGTAGGTTATACGTCTTTAATAAATCTAAAATGTAATATTTCATATAAACTTAAACTTTTCTTTTCTCAGGTCGGTGTGACTTCCTTTGGATCTGCTCGTGGTTGCCAAATCAACTCGCCTGCTGCATTCGCCAGGGTCACTTCTTTCATGAGCTTCATTAACTCTAACCTTTAAATACTTATATGCTGTGCAAATTTAAGTCAATAAATGTATTTACTGGAACATTAATGAATTTTCTTTTAAACTGTGTACCTACATAATGACAATCTAAAAATTATGACGGTTTCGAAGTAAAGGCGCGGCCCTTGAAAATAATAATCTAATTGTACGTATGTTCGAACCCCAGGCACTGTATATTCACAATGAAAAATCACGTACTGGAAATAACGGTGAAAGTAAACATCGGGAGGAAACCTACAAACCTAAAAAATCTTAATTTTTTAAGTGTGTAGTTCGACAATGCGCCTTTGTACAGCGAGTACACCGCTGAAGCCCTTTTATATGCCACTCAGGCCATCATGACTTACGAATTTATGTTGAAAAAATTTTGGAAACGTTGTTAATTGAATGTAAACATTTATAATATTAAACTCGGGAGAATGACGGAACATTGTGATGAATATCATAAGTCGAGTGAGAGCAATAATATCGCACAGATTAAAGACTGATCAATCTGTCAATTTTAATCAATAAAGCCTATTAATATTTGTTATCGTTCTGTAAATCATGTGTTAATATATAGCCCTCTTAAGACAACTTTAGAAGCAATAAAAACGTTATCTTGTTCCAGGTGTGACATTTAGAAAAAATATCTATATCTCGTTAAGTACATGAGATAAGATTGATAGACCATTTTAATTAATTAATCTTTATTTCAGAAATGTCACGTAAGTCATAAATAACCGAAAAAAATACCAAACACCGTGAAATAAATAAATAAAAACTGAGAAAAGTCACACACGTGGTTCTGACGCTATACTGAGATTATAGTCTTATGTCACCAATATCGGAAATTCCGTGAGGCTTTCGGTCTTACAAACACCGAGACCCAAAACAAATATTTATGGATCACACAAGCGTTTCACAAGGATCGAAGCCGCGGCCTCTTGCTTTACAAACTGATTGTCAATATTATATCTTATTATATCATGGAGCATCAAATCCATGGCCTCTTGTTTCGCAAGCTGATGAGTAGCCTAATGCGCGCGGAGTTATCAAAATAAAAAGAAATCGGTTGGAAATTCCCAAAATTACATAATTTTAAAGAAAGTGTTAGTATTTTTGAGATCAGATAATGACTTCCATGAGAAACGGCTGACGGAAAAACTGCATCGTATGAATAATATCAGGAACATTCAAGGTAAATAAGTAGATAGCATAATGATCCTCGCAAGACACTCGCGTTCCGGGATTTAAATTTAAATTCTCTATGCGTAAATGTGAATCTTTTCTCTTCCTCCTAATAAAACAATTAATACTAAGAAATTTACAATGGGGGAAAAAATTAAAATAATACATTCATATTTTGAGGAGGATCTAAAACAGTTATCAGTTGCCACGCAAAAAAATCTTTTACGTATTATGGCTGAGCGCGAGCTAGTAATTACCGAGAAATCATTATTATAATCCTACTGAGATAAAATTTTATTTATTATTTCCTCGTAGAAAGAATTAACTAGTTCCAGGCATAGAATAATAAGAATTTATTACCTAAGATTTATCATTATAGATCGTTATGGCGATCTATTTCATGACATCCATAAATTTTTGAAAAGTTTTTTTGTTGTGGTGACAAATTTATGCATTTAAATGCTACGTCGGAAATGTACATATTTTTGTAAACTTGATTTACCTCTACGTCGACGACACTACTTAAGATTAGCAGCAACTATTTAGTCGTGCTTGTATTAGAAATATATTAAAGTCAACTCTGCTCCTAAGTAATAACTATCCTACTCCTATAGGTACTTATAGCTATTACAGCTCTTGATTATGGGGTGAATTTATGCGTTCCAAGTCCCGAAAGCCATAAACAAAACCCTCGTGGATGCATTGGTGAGCAGGGGGCGCGAACCTGGTTGCGTACGGCCTGACGCCGCCGAACACCGCCGCCAATTAGAATCTGCGATGACGAAACCTCATCATTGCTACGTCACTTGTCGGGTGCCTAAAATGAAGCTATTTTATGATTTCAACGGTTATATATACCTTACTATTATGACTTGAGAAAGGTCGCGGGAAACGGTTAGATGAGGGCTGCTCAAGACCGGGATGGTTGGCGCTATCTTAGGGAGGCCTAGGTTCAGCAGTGAACGGCGATATAATATACTCAATATTATGAATATTTGAGATTCTATCGCAAACGAATATATACTTAAATAATACCAACTATACAAAGTATCATATAAGTCATGATGAATTGGCTACTATTATGGTATTTATTTTAATCGGGCTTTTAATGTAGCCAAGATAAATATAATAATATAAACACACAGAAATAACCAGCACTAGTATATATTTATTAGTTCAAAGATGAATAATCGAAAATCGATTTTAGCGACGGTTCTCTCCTAAATTCTGACTTCCAAGACAAAAGACGTAGATTGGATTTGGGTTGAATGAAAACTATGTAGGTTAGGTAAATCTAGTAGAGAGAGTCTGATATAAAGCTAATGAAAATAAAAGAAAATCTGCAATTTCGCATTGAACATTTTTTAGCTGCGAGGCCTAGTCGTGGAGTGCACCGCTTTTACGAAGTAAATTAGTCATAACACAGCGCGAAATTAATTAGCGTGATAATTGCCGCACCAAGCGTCGCTGATCGTCAGCAATACTCAGCTTAAGGCGCTAGGTTTTCCAGCTATCGTGCGTAATGCGATGAGATGTTTATACTTGTAAGCCTAGCAATTTTACTTAGCATCTGAATCACAAAGATCGATACGTCCCATGCGATTTTTTAAACAAAAGACACTCAATGGAAGAGCTAAGAATGGTCTAACTGGAGAAAGATGAAACTAATAATTAATTTAATCTCAGGCTAAATTTCTGTGGTTCGTAAGCATTTGTTTTAGATAAGGTTATCAATGAGAATATTAATGTAAACATCTTTAAGAGTTTTCGAAATACGAAACACGATAATCTATTTATATAAAAACCATATAGTATCTATTTCATAAATTTTAACGGCCTCTACTGTCTATTTTTGTAGACAACTTACATGCTGAAATCTGAAAATAAGATTTTTTTTAAGCATTGTATTTTACGCCCCCGTCCAAATTAGTATAAACCAGCTCGAATGCAAGAAACTGTGTGCCCTACTCTGGTCGGACGCAATTAAAAAAATTGTGGTCTTCCCACAGATCCATCCAACTTTACATAAATTTATCCGTGTTAAAAAATAGTTTTTGTTACTTCCTAAGGTCCCTAGCAAAATCATTCACAGGTTGAATTATTTTAAGTTAAATCTAAAGAAAAGAATTAAAAAATGAATACTGTCCTATATCATTACAAATACACATACCACGAAAGTATCAAAGCACTTCGATTGCCTATTCCAAACGTGTCACCGTTAACTCTATAATCTCGCGTGCAAGTTTATTAAACGTCAGTTCCATGCGGCTCCAGTCGAAAGCAGAAAATTGAGACAGCAATACACATCTTCCACGTGCTAGAGAGAGATATTTTAGACCCCTTCTATATTTAATAATGCACGTCCGGAGCCTTTCCAAAAAACATGGTACCAAATGTTAGAAGTTATAATAATTGTCCGTACTCCCAGTTCCGAGGTTATACTTGTTTTGTAAACACGTATTATTGATTTAATTTTGTGAATATAAATAAATTTATTACATACATAACCGCACGCCTGTGTTTCTCAAAAGGTGCATTTTTCCACATTTCGAAAGTTATGTATCGATCCCACATACTAGGGAGCGAAACTTTTGCCGTTCTTTGGGCAAATACATATTATTTAAGATCAATGGCTGGAATAACCTTAAACGGGTCACAATGAGTATGATGAAGAAACATATGTTATAAGTACAAAAAACTTGATAACGGTATTGACAAGGAAAACAACATCCTTTTTCACAGGCGTTGTCGCCAATAGGATTATTTATTTTTCTGGCCCTTTGTGTTTTGCTTTACCCAACTTCATTATGTGGATAACTCAATTACATAATGGATGGTCCATTAAATCAATTACTCTTACAAAAGGGATTGAGAAAATGTTGCTTACCTGTTTTATGCATGCAGAATTTTTCTACTAATATGCACACGACTTCACGTCTTAAACTACACCTGTAAAAGAATTGTGACATTTCTTCATATTTCTCATTAGCCTTGACTGGACTTAATTATATTAGGTACAAATGGCCTGTTATCTACTACGTCATCTCTATCATTCACTACTCTATACCTAACTGAAAAGAGTTACGTATATCTTTTTTTATTTGAGATATTCCTTATGGAGAATTCCTGGGAGTGAAGGTTTACTTGCGATGTTTTCATTCACCGTTATAGTGCTCGATATTATATTTTCAATACACACCAATTTAAAAAAGCTATTATAGGTGTGCCTGGGATTTGAATTCGCAAACGCCGAGATTTACTCGCGAATGCACGGCTAACGAGGCTTAGCCTACCCTAACATTGAAACTTAGATTTCATCTTATGTAACGCTATCTGTATACGAATATACGCGCAAAAAAAGACTGATATAATTTAAAGGTCTAATGTTTATACTTTTGCTTGTTACTTTTAAATTCATAATCTACACTTATAAGTTTGAATTACATTCTGTTTGTCTCCTTGACACCTAAACCGGGTAATCAACTTTTGAACAGGACTTTGAGGAATTACAAAGAGATTACTTTTCTGTAAAAGTAGGCTTGGGTGAGGCAGGGTTCCAGTTTCCACACAATATTACATTTGAAATTTCTGCATATGACCACATTATTATGTATAGACGCCCCGGTATGCCTTCTAACGAATAAGCAGCACCAGCCCATTATAAACCATATCGGCACGATGTACACTTCTGACTTTTTACTAAATCGTTATAATATGAGATGTTAATCCATAGCCCTACATGAATTAAAATCATGTGACGATATACGTATTAATTGGTAAAAGATGTACTTATTATTGATTAAATTGAATTAATATGTTGCAACGTTGTATTAAAATATCTATTAACTATTTATCGGGCATGACATTCTAAAAAGTTATCTCTCCTAAAACATACGATTAACACATTATCACATTTTAACTCGTACACATTGCAAAGATAATATTTTTTTTTACAAATGATCATAAGTGTTCAATAATTTAGAAAGTAACAAATAAAATAAATGTAGAAATTCTAGACTCCATTTTCTAGATTGGACTATTTTTTCATTAGAAAATTCTCAATGGCAGACCGGAGCATAGAATATTGTCCGAAAAACGGCCATCGACTTTAATCCACCTATAACACAGAATTTAATTAAAAATACAAATAGTACCTAAAGTATGAATTTTACACTGACGAGTATAAATACAGACTCGCTTAGGGAGCGTCCATAAATTACGTGAGGTATTTTTTTAAATTTTCTGTCCCTCCCTCCCCCCTTGGTGAGATGTCGTGAGATTTTATTCAACCCCCTCCCCCATCCCCCAATCTCACGTGAGATTTTTCGGAATGTGGGTTTCTTACGTGAAACGCATTGGATTGTTATTGTAAAAAGAAAAAAACAATTAAATTCGTGCTTTTATTTACGACTAGTTAAGACTAGTAATCAATATTGCTGAGAGTAATAAATGTAATAAAAATTTAACAATAGAATACTTAAATCTAGCTACTGTGATTTAAAAAAAAAAGAATATCTACTCTAATTCAGTAATTAATTTGGATTTAATGGACCAAAATACTACATTTTTTTTTGTTTCAATCAGAAAAAAAAATTGCGTGATATTTGTCGAGCACCCCCCTCTCCCCAACGTGATATTAGATGAGATTTAACTCGACCCCCTCCCCCCCTTAATCATCTCACGTAATTTATGGACGCCCCCTTAGGGGATTATTTTTTTTTTTATTTCTCAGGTATACAAATTTATGGTGTTAATTTTTTGACATCCAAAAAATACTTTAATAAAATAAAATTTATGTCTGCCGACGGTCGGACGGCCGGTGGAGCAGACAAGTGTTGGAGTGGAGACCACGCTTAGGCAAACGTAGTGTAGGACGTCCTGCAACAAGATGGTCCGACGACTTGAGAAAGGTGGCGGGTGGCGGATGGATGAGGGCCGCTCAGGACCGAGATGGTTGGCGCTTACTTGGGGAGGCCTACGTTCAGCAGTGGGCGGCGATAGGCTGAGTATTTATATACAAAATTTATGTCATCTTTTTACATGCAGAATTTGGAGAAGCTAGAAGTCAAAATCTAACATCGTATCACCTTTGTCGATTTGTATTTATAACTCGAGATTGCTATAAAAATACTAACTGACTATAGAGTACCATTTTTTTCTTAACATTTTAAAATGATGAAAAATTCTGTGAATGAATTCATTTATAATTTTTGCTGGAAAAAAAAAATAAGAATAGAAAGAGTTTAATATTTTTCTACGATTAATGTAATACAGTGAAAGAATAAAAAACTATTGAATTAATTCAATATTATCCAAATAACAAAAATTGCATAAACGCAATACTCAAATGGATATTATTTTGCTTTTAATATTTATTTGTTATGTTTATTATAATTATAAAGCCGCAACATGTCCATACTTTCTGACCAAAGTAATTCTGCATGAAACGGAACCACGTAAGCGTCACCTTCCCTGACATTACGGTACTTGACAGTGACAGTCTGACAAACAATTGTGTTGTGTTTAATTTCTAGAATTATTTTAATTTTTTTAACAAAATGAACGACACTGAGGACGAGTTGACTACGTTTTGTGATTCGGCGGTAATTTTTGTGAAAGGATGTGATATTTTTTTAGTGAAATAGCAAAATAGTTGTGTTAACCATGTTTACTTCACAGACAGCGCTAGTAGAAGGGTGTCGTTTGCCCGTTCGCATGCAAGGAGGCGACGACTGGCCTTTAGCTGAAATTATAAGTATTAAAGAAACTCACGGGCAGAGAGGATACTATGTGCACTACGTCGACTGTAAGTTACAACATTTTAGAGACATGTTTCATTGTCATGTTCAAGCACTGTGTGGTGTTTTCATTGGAAAGTCTGTAACATTGCTAGGAATTGTGAATAACCATGTTGTAGATCATTAATAACGCCTTCCTAGAGTTATTTTGAGTTAAATAACACATGTAAAAAGTTAGTTAAGATGTTGAAGATAATATGTGCTAGCGAATAGTGTAACGGAGGAGTGACCATGAACAGTATTCCGTGGCAACAATAATATAGCAAATAATTTTCTTTATCTGACAATTATGTGGCCAAGATCTCTTCCTATTGTTAGATTATTGTTATGTTTTTTGATTGTAATTAATATTTTTGTTCTTTTACAATTTTGTTGAATTAAAATTGAAATCCATTGTGTATTATCTATTATAAATAAAAAAAAGTTAGTTGGCCAAATCACATTTAATGGAGTTGAATTAACTATCGATCAAGAAGACTAAAACTTTGATGTGTGATGTATGTTGTGAAGTACCTGTGTTTTATTGTTTAACATTTTCAATTAAAATTTTTATTATTATAAATTGCTGGTTGTGGGCCTCTAGCTAAGAGACGTCAGCCCACCAAATTTTCTTAGTATGGGATGGCGGATTTTCATTCATCATATACATGTATCTTATTTTTGTTTAGCTAGATGCCAACTGTCATAAAATTTGTTTTTTTTTCTCATTCATACTCATACTTCCAAACATTAATTATAACTTAAAATAATAAAACTGTCTGTCACTTTTGCTTGTGCTACAACTGTCATCTGCTTTCTATATCCTTTATATATGTGCTGGTGATGTTAATATTCATCATCATTTATCTATGTTTATATATTTGTTGTAGTTTTCATTGATGTCAATATGAGTTTATTGAACTTCAGGAGATCCTATGTGTACTAGTAAAAGTGTGTTTCTTTTGCACCAAAACAAAGTTTAAAGTATAGTAAGAAATGCTGTCACATTAATAGAAATAAAATATTGTTTCTTTGAACCCAATTGAAAACCTTAATGTACAGTTTGCATGATATGGAAAGTATTTTTTTAATGTTATTGATGTAATAAAATATATTTTGTCTTGGTTTTTGTAGTATACATAGGTTTTTTTGGAATTTTGATGTTATTTTTACGCATATGAACATCTGTTTTGTTGACTAGTCACCTTAATGTCAAAGCGAGTGAATTTATTTAAAATAAGAATAGGGTTTATTGCGTTGTATAATTGGCTACATTTGAAACAATATATTTAAGTCATAATAATGCAAGCCATATTGCTTTTATGATATAATAGTTGGACATTTTTGCTCATGGCAGCATAAAAAATCTGAGCCCTACTTCTCTTGTACTTTAAGTAGGACTATGCAGTAAATAACTATTTTAAATACAAACTTTTTTTAACTTGTTTTAGTCAACAAACGATTGGATGAGTGGGTGGGGGAATCATGGTTGGACACACGAAAAGTACAGTTTCCCAGAAGGGATGGGAATGCTACAGGCGGCACTACAACACCGAAGAAGACCCATATTGGATCAGGAGGTGGCGTGATGCCTAATTTTATTAGTATGTTTTTTGTTTTTGTTTGCTATAAGTTGGTTTTGGTAACTAAACTTCTTTATATTTCACTGATATATTTTAGCAGTCGTCTCATGAAGCGATGCTGTTGTCAATTTGAGGCAACCCTTATCTTTTCATAAAAGGAATTTGGAAATGCTAAATCTTTTGGTAAACATATATTGGTTCAAAATTTGTTTATTTTTTATCTGTAAATCATATTTTACAATAATTCTAATTCATTATATTTAACTATTAGACTATGAAGTACATTTTCGTCCTAATATCTTATATTATATATTTTTATTTTTGCTTTTTAAATTTTTGTTTACAATAATATTACAGATTTTTCTAATAGAAGTGTATGACATTAATATCATAATCAAATAGACTAGTATTGAAAATATCATTAACAGAATGGTAGAAACGTAAAAAAATTAAGCCATTTGCTGTCTTACAGTGATGCTATTGATCAATAAAACCGTAACAAACATATAATCTCACAAAGTGCATGTTAAAAAATATTCTAAATTCTCAGGTGGTGTTGACACTTAATTGCATTTACATCATTATGATATCATATTGATGTAGGATGTGATCAAGAATCCATGACTTTCTTAATTGGCTGTTTTAAAATATTATTTTGTCTGCAGATGATAGTGTCTGCACCGAAAATCAGAAGTCTAGTGTACCACCAAGTAGAAATAGCACAACCGAACCGAAACAAAACAAAATACATGAGAAAGTCAATTTTAACAGTGCACCCAATGGTACCGCACACAAAAATGCACTTGGTATGTGTCTTTATGTTATTTGTGTAACAGTATGTGTTTGTCTGTACCTCCATGCTTTGTGTGTAGGCCTGGTACATTTTATATTATAAATGATACCTTTCGCTTAATATTTTTTCCTGTGTGTCTAGTTAGTTCTTTAGATTTGATGCAACATATTAGAATGGCAACTACCAATTTTTTATTTGGCATATAGTTTTATTTCCAGATCATGGGTAAGTATAATTAAAGCATAATTTAACTGATGATTCGCAATAGTTTATTTGACAATTGATTAGTGTTTTTGGCTAATGCATAAACTATTTTTATGAAATTGTGGTAAAAATTGAAATTGTTGTTGATATTGTGTCCTAATAAATGATCTCGCTGTACCAATTTATAGTGGATTTAGGTAGTATTATTTGTAGTGTAGTTTTATAATCTGTATATTCGACTAGGTATGGCGACGGAGCCGCGGCAGTTGGTGTCTCGCCCCGCCAGCCCCACCCTGGGCACCGAGTCCTCCACCCTCGTCAACGGAGGCGCGGTACTCGCTGCGGCCTTACAGAAGAAGATGAACAGAAAACGGAAAGCTACCTCATTGGACACTGAAGTACCCACCCCGGTCCGGACGTCCACTTCAGAGGTTGGTGGTATACCTTAGTCCTCGAAAATCGTCTAAGTTTTTTTAAAAAGTCTTTAGGTCCATATACTAATACCGCTTGCACGGTTTCGCAGCGCAGTTGCAGCTAACCTAAGTTTGGGCTATAGCACACCACGTTCACAGAATGCTTTTTGGCGGACTAAACATCTAAGAAATTACGAATAACTTTCCTCACAGTGTTTTCTTTTACCGTTACAGTTATAATTCAATGTGATAACACACGAAACACCGAAAACGAAAGACCAGAGATATGTTTGGAGTTTGAATACGCGATCGAATCTCCAGACACTCATCATCATCATGAGCTCATATACGTCCCACGGTTAGGGCTCGGTCACCACACTACGCTAGGTTAAGTTTTGTAGTTTTGGCATCGGTCACGACACTACGCTAGTGATTTCCGTTCGCAGCCGGAGGCGGGTGCGGCGGAGGGTGTGGAGGCGGAGGGGGCGAGCGGCACGGCCACGCCCACCGCGCGGCCGCGCACGTCGGGCAGCATGCTGGCGCACGGGCACGACGACCTCGTCACGCGCATGAAGAACATCGAGATGATCGAGCTCGGACGCAATCGCATACGGCCTTGGTACTTCGCGCCTTATCCACAGGTACACAACTTTGACACTATACGTTGCTTTTTTATTGTATTTGGCCAGAATGTTTTATCCTTTCTAACATCGCTATTAGCCGTCACATCACCCATTTTTCTTTCATGACTTCCCTCACGCATTACATCGACAGGCCAAAGAAAATTGGCCTTCCTCTGATTGTCCATTCAATTCAAAGTTGAACTTTCTTACTCATTAGTTTTTTACTTCATCCCTTCTGATAACGTATTTATATCACGATTCATTTATCTACTTCCAGGAAATGGTCAATCTTCCATGTATATACATCTGCGAATTTTGTTTAAAGTATAGAAAAAGTAAAAAGTGCCTGGAAAGACATTTGGTAAGTAAAAATTTCAGTGCTAATTATTTTTAAAATATTTACCAAAACTACCTGGTCAGTCCAATTGAATAAGTTTATGACATAAGATAGAGACATCCTGGGTTCAATATCCGGCCGAAGACATCTATTTGTCGATTCTTCTATTAGGAAATTTGACATTATTTTATTTTTATAGTCTTAACCTAATAACTATTTTTATTTATTAAAATTCTTATAATATGATTCCAGATAAAATGCAAATTAAAACACCCGCCCGGCAACGAGATTTATAGAAAAGGCAGTATATCGTTCTTCGAGATAGACGGCCGTAAGAACAAATGCTACGCGCAGAACTTATGTCTTTTAGCTAAACTATTTTTAGACCACAAAACTTTGTACTATGACACGGACCCGTTTTTATTTTACGTCATGACGGAATTCGATTCTAGAGGTAAACATTTTTTCTACTGTCTCATACCAATTTATAAAATATCAATTTTATTTTAAATTGCTTTAAAATAGTATAAAATACATCATAAGAAAAAGGAAAAAAATTATATAAAATTATAGTAAATTGAAAATCTATCCTTCAAAATGGCATTAGGTATGCGTTTACGAAGTTCGCTAAAATAAAAAAGTGTAAATTTATTTTGAATTGTTTGCATTTGGAAATGACTCTTGTGTTTCAGGGTTCCACATAGTAGGATACTTTTCCAAAGAGAAAGAAAGCACGGAAGACTACAAT
Organism: Cephonodes hylas; assembly: GCA_030295005.1. NCBI lineage: Eukaryota > Metazoa > Arthropoda > Insecta > Lepidoptera > Sphingidae > Cephonodes > Cephonodes hylas. The sequence goes on along the minus strand of AP025374.1, from coordinate 5,743,542 downwards.
GTAGCGTGTATATTGACTTTACCTCCATACCAAAGAAAAGGATATGGAAAACTTCTAATAGAATTTAGTAAGTATTATTAATACAGTGAAACCAATTCAGTCATATATCTTTTATGTTTTTTTTTTTGTTTTTGGATATTCATGAAAGGCAGTAATAATGACTATGTCGAATACTCGTACCATAACTTCTTAAAATATGAACATGAATATTTTTTTTATATATTTTTTTATCTAGATCTGAAAATGTATTTTAATTGAATGAAGAATTTAGATACATTTGAAAATATGAAGTAGTTACGAAAGTCTAACTAATGAAGTTACAATTTTGCTATCAAATGTATTTTATAAACATTATATAAAAATAATAGAAATCGATTATCGCACAATAATGTGCATGCATCATAGAATTTTTTTATGATGTTTTCACTGAATATTGAACTATTTTACATTAAAAATTAGATCTATGAAAGAAGTATATTTTTGTTCTAATTCCAGGTTACGAACTATCAAAGTTTGAAGGCAAGACTGGTTCTCCGGAGAAGCCCCTGTCGGACCTGGGGCTGCTGTCGTACCGCAGCTACTGGGCGCAGACCATCCTCGACATACTCATGCACATCAAACCCGTGGGCGACAACGAGAAACCCATCATCACTATCAAGTATATTTGTTATTTAATCACCTCATTTCCGACCTCGAACAGCGTGGTGGACTTAGGCCTAAAACATTTCAGTTGTAGAGGAGACTCATGCTCAGACCCCATTGGGACGTATGACGATTTAATTTCAAATTTATTGTATTTTACTTAAGTGCATGGATGCAGTGGCGTGCCTAGGCTGTCAAACTAAGGCAAGCCCAGATGTTTATTTAGTAGCAGCATATTTTTTTTGGTACGTAGGACTAATAAATACCTACCGGTTAGTACTCACATTCACGTTTATAGCGTTATTTTATAAATAAACAATCGTTAAGTTCGTTATTCGGAACTATGTAAGGCAAGTCGGGCTTTCGGGCTTCTATGGAAGTACCGCCACTGCATGGATGGCCAGGACATTAAGTAATTCGCGGTTTCCGAGTCCTAGAAAAGAAAATTGTTTTCGGTGTTATAAGTGTAATCAGTATAAAATCATTGTAACGTGTTTCCCATTAAAGTATTACACAACTTCACCTACTCGAACTATGTCAGTGAGGTGGACACGCATATTCGATAAGAATTGTTATAAGAGTAAGCTCGTCACTGTATCCACTGTATCACATAAGCTTTTTCTTATCTACTTTGGCCGTTATATTCCATTTAATCTGTTAAATAGCAATAGTTCCATTCACTGTTACTGTTAACTTAGAATTGAAGTGAATAAATGTATTGTATGTTTCGCATAAAAATAAATTATAATAAACATTGCAAGAGAATGTTTACTATAAGACCATAGACATAAAATAAAAAATTAACTTAGCTTTTTAAACTTCCATTTCCAGTGAAATATGCGAGTTGACCAGCATAAAGAAGGAGGACGTTATAAGCACACTGCAGAATCTAAACCTCATCAACTATTACAAAGGCCAGTACATCATCTCCGTCAATCAGGTGATACATTCAGTCCATGCACTACATCTTATAGAACTCTTTAAATTCCCGTGATCTGATATCTCTTTATTGCGGATAGGAAACTATGCAGCAACACGAAAAAGCCATGGAGAAAAGATCCACAAGGATAGACCCCAAATGTTTGCATTGGACGCCAAAAGATTGGTCCAAACGTGCCAAGTGGTAAGGTTTTCTCCCATACACCATACATTTTCATCTCATCAAAGCTATGAGTGTTCTTAACTATGTAGGTTGGATGATATAGTTGGATCAAACACAACAGACTTAAAAATGTTTGATTGGATGCAATGTGTTAGAATAAACTAAGCTTTATTTGTGGACTGCATATTTTTTACAGTTTTATTTTGTTTCTTAGTATTGTTAATTACAACTATTTTTAGTTTTATTTTTAAAGTGTTGTGTTTTTATTACTAAAATAATTGTGTTAAAATATTAAAGAAGGTAATTCTAGGTGAACATGTTGACGAACAATTTCATACAGTAATGAAATTATTATTTTTCTTTTGTCACCAGTGTTTGAAGTGATAATGTAAAGGAGATACGAGCAATCTAACTAAGGCTTCGGAAAGTACGCAAATTGTTCATTTTGTATCTAACATTATAATACATCAGGCTTCTAACATAATCATCTCGTATTCGCGTCATTACTAACACTTCATTCATATTCGCATGACCGTATTCAGGGCCACTGGCATCTAGGGCAGAATTCCAATTGCTGTAAGCAAATAACACCCATAATTTAGGGGAAAACAAGGTTGAAAATCGTTTGTCAATACTAAAGTCGCTTTGTCGTTTTTAAAACTGGGTCATAATAAGCTAACTTGCTAGGCTTAGTAAGCCACACATTGGTGGCACCTAAAATAAGTTTCTAACAATTCTAACAGTACGATCTCATCAAAATAGAATAATCATCTCGTTTTTTTTGGCACGAAAAGCAACTTTATAACCATATTTGAGTGTAATGCGTTCCAAAAACCCTTTCGACTAGCCCCAAACAACAAGTTCCCAAACGACTACGTTCAGCCTAATGCCAACCGTTGCAACACAGGCTTATTTCCTGTGAGAAATCGCTACAATTCTGGCCTATAATAGAATTCAAACCGTATTCCAAACTGACTACAACGTGGCTGTATTAATAAAAAAAAACTAAAATTGAAATTAGCTATCGCTGTTAAACACAGACTACCTTGAAGTAAGGTACGCTTTTGGTTGCGGTAATAAGCATATGTATTTTAAATGAAATATTGTGTTTCGTTTTTGCTATTGTGATCATTATTTGAATCCAAGATTCTTAAATCATCAAACTTTCATCCTATACATATTCTTGATTCCTACGCCTACAGTAAGTCCGCCACATAAAGTGACAAAAGAGTTCGATTCCTGAGTTGATAGAAGTTTTACTGACAGCCCCCGTGGCGCAGTTGGCTAGACACCAGCTTGCGAAACGAGAGGCCGCGGGTTCGATCCCTGCACCGAGACAAATGTTTGTGTGAACCACAAATATTTGTTTCGGGTCTGGGTGTTTGTGAGACCGAAAAAGTCTCTCGTAGTGTGTGATACCCACGACACAGGTCTTGTAACCTAGTGGGGTCAGAGCTATGTATGTGACTGTTGGGTGTATTCTTATTATTATTTGTGTTCATTTCATTCCGGTTACCCCATAATTTATCATAAGTGTAGACTGTAGAAGTACAGAAGTGCAGTTTCATTGTATACTTTTATTCAAATGCTATTATGTACTTTTATTAACTTAAAAACCGAAAACATATGTTTCCTCTTGAAAGTGAAACTCTTTACTGAACAGGGAAGCTGTTCTATGACAAAAATGTTATTGATTTAACACGAAATTAAACCATCGAAAAATTCAAATAGCTATTTAATATCGGCTTCCTTTCCTTAAATATGGTAGTTTTGTAAAAATATATCAATTTAATTCCGAATTTTGCCAAGTTAGACGTTCATATTTGTTTAAGTGTGTTTTGTTTAGTTAAATGTTGTAGAAATTCCAGCATCGCTTTATTCTTCGGTCTGCCCCCGTTGCCAATCCCTATAACGGTACCCATTTATACAAATATTTTCATAGATAAGTAGTACACACAGTTGGAAAAATGTAGTCAGGTTAAATAATAATGATTTTAAGGTTGTACCTATAATTACCATTTATAAAATAAGTAATTTTTGGAACGCAAGAAAAATATTATCCTACTTAATTACATTTTCCCCAACTATAGTATCTATAAATAACATATTTTTATTTAATTTAAATATGGTATTATAATATAATTACGCTTAACAGCTTTTAGACATGCATCAATAACAACAAATCATAATTTTGTTTTTTTTTAATTCATCAAAAGATTCTTGTATTATATCATGGATGATTTTTATAGTTTATGATTTTTTTAATAAGCCATTATTTCTACGCTTCTTTCTTAACACATGGATCAATAAGTCCCGAGACTAACAATGAAAACAACATTTTTTTTTGCAAATTTTTTTTAATTCATCAACATAATCACCTTTTAGGGTGATATAATCGTTCCAACACTTTTCCAATTTTCAATACCATGTTTATAAAAAGAAATATATTTCGCTTCAAAATAAGCTTCAGTTTCAGCGATGACCTCCTTATTTGAGCCAAATCTTTTTCCCTGAATCATTTTTTTAGATCATCAAAAAGCCAGTAGTCACTGGGGGCTAAATCTGGCGAGTATGGGGGGTGGGGAATCCCAATTCGTTCAATTTTGCCATTGTTTTCATCGACTTGTGGCAGGGTGCATTGTGTTGGTGAAAAAGGATTTTTTTCTTTGCATGTGCGGTCGTTTTTTTGAGATTTCCTCCTTTAAACGCACCAGCAAGTTAATACAATAATCACTGTTGATCGATTTACCTTTTTCGAGGTATTCAATGAAAATCACGCCATGCGTATTCCACAAAACTGACGCCATGGCTTTCCAGCCGACTGCTGCGTTTTCGGACGCTTCGGATGGCTTTCGCAAGCTGTGCACCACTCAGATGACTGCCGTTTCGACTCTGGGATGTAGTGATGTATCCATGGTCACGTAACGACGCGAAAAATCTTTTTTTTGCGAGTAAATAGCGATAAACAGCTTTCTGAATCATCGACTCGTCGCTGTTTTTGTTCCATCGAAAGCAATCGCGGCACCCACTTGGAAAAAACCTTTTTCATGCTCAATTTTTCATGAAGGATAGTAAATACACTTCTATATGATATCTGTGTCATCTCAGCAATCTCACGGAGCTTCACTTTACGATCTTTGATTATAATTTTTGTCACTTCACTCACATTTTCCGGTGTAACGGCTTTCACAGGTCTACCCGAGCGTTCCGCGTCTTTGTGTTGGTACAACCACCTTTAAACTCGGCAAACCACCGACAAATCGTTGCTTTTGATGGACAAGATTCCGCGTAACAATTTTCAATCCATTGTTTCGCTTGCACGGTGTTTTTACCCATTAAAAAACAATGTTTTATCAGAGCACGAAACTCGGTTTTTTCAATTTTTGAAACAAACTACAAAACGACTTTACTCCAACCTCGATAACTCAGCTGTTTCTGGTCCGATCGACTTAAAATTTTGACACGTTTCAAGCAAAGGATAGTACTCTAGAGAGACGTGGTTACTGGTTTACTACGAGCGCCATTTCTGGGTTAGTCTCGGGACTTATTGATCCATGTGCTATTTGTAGTACTTGCACTTTACCGAACAATTACAGGTATTATGTATCATACAATAGGAATCTTTTGGTGTAAATTGCATGCAATATTTATTCCAACAATCCACCGTTTACAGTCCATCTTAGGAAATACAAATATTTGATGATTACTGGAATATTAAATGTAATAAAAGTCTATATTCTTCGCGTTTTTTATATTCTTTAAGCTTTACATTAGCACTGTTCCATAGCTGACCACGCATCTCGCTTGTATTTTTAATAGGTCATTTATTATATAAGCTGCGGTAAGTCATTCTCTAACAATATTTGTATTTTTTTAAAGCTGGCTGTACGTAGTTTGCTATATAATTTATTGATTTCTTCTTCTCAAGGTACCATCCACACAATTGTCTAAGTATAAATTAAACTTCCATTATTTAAAGCTGGATTCAAAGCGATTTATGCTATTCAATGAGAATAAAATAATTGATGAAAAAATGAACAATAAAACCTAAAATACCACACTGGGGCGATTGTGTAGATGCACAATTACCGTATGTTATGTATTGGAATTTTGGTAATTTTGTCGTCATGCAATTTTAAATACAGCACATCTTTGAGAATTTTTAGTCGCCTGTTTAAAATTATAGTAAAAAGAAAGTATATATTTTAATTTGTTCCTTTACAACAGATGTGCACCTTTTCAAATTGCATGTAATATATAGTTACAATTACTTCGTTTATATTCCATACTTTTACATTAAGCAAGAACAGAGTAGGTTCTGCCTCCATAGAAATATTTTAGTCAATAAAAAAATGGTATATATTTGTCGAGGGAATAAGTGTTAAAATTCGATAAGAATTTATCATCAGAAATTAAAAGTTTAGGCAGAGGATAAAATTTATCTAATAGTAAACAAAATATCGAAATTAATCATTTATTATTTACATCACAAAGAGAAGTACAGGCCCGTGTAGCTATCTCAACAATCATTTCCGTACACATCGCATCAACAAGGCATTAAATTGTCGCGCGCTGACGACAATTTAAATCCTTGTCAACATTGGTAATCCACTGCATGTGAATTTAATACTACCGGTATTATCATGTGTGTGATTTTAGGTAGAGGAACGAGACACTTCAAGGCTCATCTCATACAATCTGCGGAAGTGATAGTCAACGAAACGATATCAATATTGTACTAATGTTATGACGTAATTCTCAAAACATAAAAGCAACATTTATTATTTAGCGGATTTCGTAAAGTTTACGACTAGGTATTCGTGAAAGGCTAAATATAATTGCATAGTCAGTGTGATTTTATTATCCCATTTTATTATGTGTGTTATTTATACATGTAAAATTCATATTTTTAGTCATTCCCATTAAGAAAAATATCTCGGTGTTGCCATTTAAAAAAACTAATAAAAAAAAAGTAGTTTAATTTAACACACTAATATTTGCAAAAAAATACGATGTCTTTTTTTATGTTGCATTTGTTTTTCATCTCAATCATTTACCCTCAATACCGAGAGGTAATTTTAGTTTTCAGTACATGGAATTCAGATACAATTGAAAAATTATAAAAGTTAAATTCATTTACATCAGTTTTGTTTTTGAGAATTTCTTCATAGACCGTGACTTTTCTAGCCTCGATTACGCTTTTATTTTTAAAAATGTGTAAATTCCTTTTGTTTATACTCTCGCTACGTTTTAGAAATTTAAGGAACACAATGCGTCTTAAGCTCTTTATTGTGATATTGAATTATATCATACTTTAAAATGCAATTTTTGTTTTATTCATAAATTTTATAAATCAGATTTTTTTCAATTCAAATTTAAAATAACTTTTTTACATAATATGGAATAAATTAAATTAAATAAGATATTTGAAATATTAAGTTAGCAGATTCTGTGGAATCAATATGCCAAGAAGGGTAATAATTCCTCCTCAATTTCAAGTATAAAAATTTAAAGTAATGAAGATTTTCGAGGGGTCAAATAAATGAAACGTACGTGTTATGCAATAACATGATTTATTCTTCGATATATAAGCGCAATAATTTTGCTTTGACTGTCAAAATATTTATAATCAAGAAGCAGGTACAAGTGATGTTCACAACACTTACAAAAACTAATTCTTTCATCATTTTATATTCAAAGTTTACAATGTGATTTAAATCGAGAAAAAGCCAAATATTATTTTAAGATAATATATAAAATATTTCAAATCACTTTGTGACTTGGAAATAATTTCAAATACATTTTAAAAATTATAAATCAGTAGAAAACGTGAATAAAGTATTTTATCAAAGCATTAGTACATAGCACAGGCTTAGTAATATAAAATATACATAACAACGTATTAAAAAGTGAAATTCTTATCGAAATATAAATTACAAAGTTAAATTTTAATCTGTAACAACAATAAATTGTTAAACAAATTGTAATACTAACCGTTTTAACTTACAACCAAAATGTAATGCAATAGTAATGTACTATCATAACAACCCACTTTCGTAGGAAGTAGAGATACAAGAACGCCGCGCCGTCACATTCCAATCAGAATATCCAAAATGTAGGCTGACATAGCTTTTAGTATAATATACTATTGTCATAAAGGATCTTGGCTTACTTTTAGACTTGAATTAAATTAATCAAATACAATAGGAGAACATGCCTCCAAGTAATATGAAAGGAAAAAAATAAAGAGTCATTTAAATTGTAACTTGCAAAATAAACGTGAAGTAACCATGTTAAATTTAATGAAGTAAACAAATACGAACAGACAGTTAATTTTAAAATACATATCCTGTATCAGAATGTCACAGGCAGCAAAATTAAAAAGAAAACAAAACTGCAAAACTATACCTTCTTAAGTTAATCTTAGGCGCAAGATTACTACGACGGTACATTCACACTACAAAAGCAATACACGACCAATTCATAATTATCGATAAAAATTATTCATCAAAAACATAGTCTAATGAAATCTAAAGAATTTCGCAACAAACATTAAATGGAGACTCGAAGAGTACTTGTTGCACATTATTAACATGTTCTGTGCTCTGTTTACGCTTTACAATACGTCCAACAATATAAAAATAAATGCTTGCGCGACTGACCGCTTACACTACAGTGTCATGGCGGCCGCATAGACTAGGATCACTGGTTGCAGAAGGCACTGTTTCTGAATGAATTCTTTTCTGAATTCAAGCCTGGACTTCAGCCCTCGACTTCTCATACAAGCATCACTTTATTGTATGGCAGTACAACTCCAGTTGCCATACAAATATTATGCCTTATGTCTAAGCCAAAGCGTAGAGAATATCGCATTTTTTGATAAGATGTTATTCCAGGCAAGTTATTTTATACATTAAAACACTTACAATTTTACAATAAAATATTAATATACAGAACAACGAAGTCGCTTATGTTTGACAATACAGAGGCACTTTACAATGGTGTATCGTTATAATTTAACGCTTGTGAAGCGATTCCATTTACACACGGCAAGGCTGTAACACTAAAATAACATTAAATGTGTTTAACGGAAGTATTTAGTGTTATTTTATTTGCTTGCCATGTGTCAACAGACGTATAACATTAAATATATAAAATTGTCAAATTCTTAAAACTGTATGAATTCTATTCTCCGTTCGTAACCGCTGATTACTCTTAAATATTATATTATATCACGACTTATCCTCAGTTAAAGCACCTTAAAACTAAAACTATCTTATTATTATTAACATATGTATATAGCGGAATATATTTCAATATAATCTGTGAACAATAATCTGTAACAAAAAATATATAGTTTTGGAATTTTAACAGGAGGTATTGTTTATATAATTGTACTGGAAGTATTATCTATGTGATGTAACACTATTTGGGACTTTAATATTTTGGAGTCACAGAAGCGAAGACTAGACCGCTGTGGTAATTATTATGAAGAATTTTGATATTATTTATCACGCCAAAATTTTAAATACAAAGGTCGAAATCTTTTATAATATTCAAAGATAAAAACATTTAAAGCTTGCTCACGAAGCAAACATAAAAACGACAACATAAATTAAAATGAACTATGATCGATTACTTGCGCGGGGCTTCTCAGTCAAAATTGCACCATAATTAAATCAGATCTCAGAACTTAAATACTTTAAACAGATCAAAGCAAAATTATGGAACTTAAAACATTAAGACGAATACGGTAATGGTTAGAGTTTAATAACTAAATAAAATATTATGTGAAATGTCTAACCTAAAAAACTGTTTCACAGTTTCATTTATATGTTACAAAACAATAATATGAAAAGAATGGTTCCGACAACTGAAAATAAAAAAAATAACTTGACGAGTGTCACAGCACCACCTCTCTTTGTTTATAATATACTCAGCATTTAACATAATATCTGTGCGACTACTATAGTATAGGCACCATTACTAATTTTACATTGTTGTTCTACACAGTAGACATACAAGTTCGTTTCGAAATAAATTCCCCGCCCTTATCGTTTTTCTGGCGTTTTCATGCATAGTTTAATAATTACGAGATACCATGTGATTTTAGGTTTTAAATTGAATATCTTAAACTGAAACTCATATCAATATATTTGAGACCTCATTAAAATCGTGATTTAGTATCTGAGTCTAAAATGATATACGTATAGGCACCAACTTGAATATTTAACTATAAGAAAGTTTCGCTTTGTAAAAATTTCAAAGGTAATTTAAATGTGGGCTTCAATGAGTACAATGCAAAAGCAATCAGAACTAAATCGCTCGAAAATGAAGTCAACATCTTAATGTAATTTAAATGAACTAATGGAAATTAATCATTATTCAACGGTGATACTCTATTTCGAATTTCATATCCAATGCTTAAATTATACGTATACATGTCGAAAATAATTTGGACCCGACAAAATAATGAGTTACTCGTACATAACAGATGTTAACTAAACAAGGCATCCGTCGTTGAGGCTGTTGTTGAGTTTCGCTTGCGCGTCTGGAATCGTGCCGGGGAACACGTGACACTGCTGGTTACTGGCCAGATTGTAGTTCACTTCTGGGTCGTAGTACTCCTGCTCGGTGTCAATCGGCACCAGAAGGTTGGTAGCTTTGGGGAGGTATCCGTCAGTGTTGACGTAACTCGGCTCGGAATTAGGCGGCAGACTGAGCACACTGTCGGGTCTGCTGTACTCGGGCTCCATGAGCGGCGGCGCCACGTAGATGGAGTCGAGTGATGATATGGTGTCTATGGAGGAGTCGCCGATAGGTGTGGCGCAGGTGTAACTGGAAGCGAGGATGTTTGCCGACTCCGGTCGGATGTAAGGTGAGTGTGCCTCGTAAGAGACGGGGAATGTGCTCGGAGATTCGAACGTTCGGACCATGTTGTAGGTCGCTGTGGGCGACGACCGTGTCGCGGGGTTGTTGTTCTTCACACACGACGCCGCGTGCAGCGACAACATGTCGATCAACTGACGCTTCTGTACTTCTAAGTCCTGAAATAAAACGCTTTAGTAAGACTAGTGTGGGTTTAAAATGGACTTCTTATCTACTCGCCGGCTGCTGGTACAATTATCGCTAATGGTTAGTCGACTTCAAGCGTTATCAGTCGCCAACGTCACGGGTGATAATGTAATTCATTCGCCGCAGGAAGTGTTTTACTTCAAGAATAGACCGTCAAGAAAAAACCTAAACGTAACATGCGATCAATTTTATTGTTTTGATACGATCATTCAATTTGGCTTCCGTCGTACAGTAATTCCTAGTAAAGAAATCATTGTAGAAAGCGAATGTCATTGGAATACTGATCAAAGTCATAAACCACAAACGACAGCTTAGTTCTGTGACGGAATTTAATAGAAAGTAAGCGAATAAGTCACCCTTACATTTCAAAACTTTCCGATTTTTATTGCATGTATTTTACAACCACAAATCATAGATATTACTAGCTTTTCAACGTGCAGTAACAGAAAAAGATAGTTGAGCAGAGTTACACATAAAGGAGTATTGAGTGTTCAAGTTGTTCAACTATTGTATGACCTGAACTCCACGTTACCAAGTTTAAAACATACGATTATCTCTTCCACCGTAGTCGCGTTTACAAACATTATTTCCTTATGAACAACCGAACCAATATTTGTTAGCATAAGTATATCTGCTGCCTTTTCCTTCTTGAAAACGATTCATAGAAAATGCGACGCTATTGTACGACTACACTAAACAAATTAAAATGATGATAAAATCTCATAAAACTCACCTTCAGCTGTGCTTTGAGATCGATGTTCTGATTCTCAAGGACCTCACTCTCGGTGACCAAGTTGACAGTACGCTCGCGTTTCTTCATTCTGCACTTTGTTGCTGCTATTTTATTCCTTTCCCTTCTACGCCGCCTACGCTCCTCGTCTTCCGGTGTCAGCTGTACCGAAAAGGAACTGTTTATTGCGTTTGCTTACATAAATTAATTATAAACTTGACGATGATATTCAACCAGTTCTGTTATCGGAGTAATAAAATATTTTAGAGATATTTTAGTAATAAAAATTTTCGAAATCACTTTAGTTGATTAACGTTAATGAGGGTGACGTTATTTATAAATATGTTGCACAACTATGGCTACAAGTTTCGTTTATAATGTTTAAGTTAAACTAAAACCAATCTGTCAATTTGTTTGAAGTGTTGTGCATACGTATAATTTTTTCGCTACCCTCCGATATGACCTAGAAGCTGCGCCAATAATATTTTCGCATTGCCATTTAGAAATCAGGAAGTAGAGTCACGGCGGCGAACACATTGCGATGCCTCCATCGTAAGCTCATAAAACTTCAATCAGACCGTTGAATTACAATGCAGTGATGGTCATCATAAAAGCGCGTTTAGATCCTATTCGCAATCTTCCGTGGCCATCTTTATTTATTCACTGGACGAGACTGGACGGCGGAGCCGTTATGTACGTAAGCCAAGCCGCTAAAGGAAATGATTGAAGCGTAATATCGTACCTGTTATCAAAGAGGTACTGTTATAGCTTGAAATAAATGATTTAACTCGGCGCTTCCTTAACAAAAAAAAATACATTTCTAATTTTTGCAAGCCACTTGCTACAGGCTTTAATTTCTCACAAGTTCGCGATCCGATAACTAAGAGGTGTCCCAACTAGTATAAAATATTAAAGTTATCAGGGGTGTCATACAGTCTATAGGCTATAATTGAATTTGATAATTACTTTAAATAAGTTACTTTAATTATAAAATACATTTTATAAACGAATCAATACTCAATTATTTTGCAGATTAATTTAAGCAGAAATGTTGTAACACTTTTTCAGAGAATCGTATTATTCAAACTATTTAACTAAACCCAAAAATCATGAAGATAAATAAGAAACCTGTAGGTGATTTATACTAGTTTTTCCTTCCTTAAATATGACAAAGCATCCTGCGTTCACGTTTTAAACTAGCGGAATTCATCACGTGTTTCAGAACTTACTTAATTGCAATTGGATATAAAGCATCGAAAAATTATTATGCAAATACGTTTTCATAAACAGAAAAAACCTTTTTCGTAAAATGGTTAAATACAACAAAGAAACAAAAAGAGTCTAATTTGTTTAAACAAAAAGAATTCAACAATGGATTTTTATTGCATACCTAAACAAATACGAATGAACAGAAATATACTTTATAGTGCTGAGTACGTGACTCTCGACATACCTACTGGAAACATTATTATCAATATTCAATATAGCTGGAATTCTGCGGTTTTACTATTCACGTGTTTTTCTATGACTGGGGAAGCAATTGATGAATTAAAAGAAGGTTATTTTCATCATTCTACATCCTGTTATCACTGATATCTTTGGTCTTTTGGTAAGGTATACATTGTACTGACTTTCTACTTTTCACCTATTTTTATTCTGAGACGGAATAGAACTTTAAAAATTTGTTTCTTAGAGTGGAGTTTTATGCTATATATAATATTTGTATAGGTAGTAACCTATTACTGGCTGAAATAAAAGTCTTTTTAATTTTATTAATAAATAAAAATCGTCTCCGGTGACTCATACATGTCTGTACAAAAATTCCTTTATACTTAATAACATATTTTACAAGCAATTGATAAAAGATGTGATGAGAGTGCATTACTTTATAAATGTCATTATCTTATTAATTTCGAGGAAGATACACTTGTCATTATTATTACGCAAAATATGAATATCATGCGTAACAAGAGGCAAACTATGAATGTTATATGAATTCTTTGAAATCGGTTTTCCTTCTCCAAAGCAGTGTAGTATAATCTCCATTCATTAATGAATCCTTTTACTTTAATGATTAATATCTTTATAATATTGATCTTAGCGTCAATATTATTACTCTTCTCATTTAAAAGCATTAAATAATTTATTAGATTATGTTTATGACTGTTTCTTTTTTCTCACGGCATAACTATGCGGGGTGTGTTTAATGAATCCCCGATTTAATTTTTTGCCTACCATTTAACGGTATAGAAACGCGGTATATAACGCAAATGAAAGTGGAGAAACATGTAGTCGACATTTATAAGTTTGATTCAGTCTCGGACTTAAGATTTTTGCCGACTTCACGTGATACTTTTTTTTCAGAACTTATACAGATTTCTCCATATTTCTAGAATTGATATATGAATTAATCACATGTACATACACTTACCCCTTCGGATTTAGGCTGTTGGGTGGCGCTGCTATCATATTCGTCGTCACTGTCCTCTTTCTTCAACCGTTTCATTCCTACGTCGGTGTCACTTCCAGACATCTTCCTCTTCGATTCTATTGACAGCTTCAGGCCCGCCTTTATTAGCTCTGAACACGTCTGGAAACAAAACACACGCGTTTTAATACTAATAACACGGAACACTTCTAACGTGTACGAGAAATTTTATTCCTAACACTTGAATCAGCCTGCTGGAGTATATTGTCTTGTTTTGAATTATGTCTTTTAGCACGAGAAAGAAAGAGAAATAACATCTTTCAAATCAAAGACCTTAATCCCAATTATAAATTTCAATGTACAAAAACAAAAAAAATAACTTTTATTTCTGTTAAAAAAAAAAACAAAAACTATTAATCATTGTTATAAACAACACGTAAAAATACTATGATAAAGAAGTCTGAATTTCAGGTTAAGTCTAGTAGGACCTAATTGACTCATGCATCAAAGATAAGAATTTTACCAATTTGCTTTGTTCGACTCTTAACTAAAACATAAATAACGCAACAAAAAGACAAAATAATGTAAGATCGGTATGTGAATCGAATATATTAATGTGTTATTGCTTCCCGTGGATAATCCGATGGTATCGAATATTTTGTACTCGGTTTTTGCGTGTGGAATAAAAATTGCTGTTTTTATTTTCCACATCAATCAGATCGTAAAGTACGTATGTTTTGACTAAAAGATCACAGAGATGGTGTAATAAATGTAGGTCGTGCGTATATTTTTTACAATGATTCATGGTCACTTTACCTTGATAGGATGATTTCATCAAGGTTGCTTTGAAGATGTGTACTCAATATACTAGTTATCGTTGGAATGTAGGATATAATTGCATTTTTACACAGTTCCGCAACTGCATAAGTCAATTGAAATGTGAGAAAACCAGTTATTACAATTATTATCAGAGGTATAATATTTTTCTCACATTAATAACATCCGCCTATTGTTGAGCTCGCGTTTGGTTTCGTGCCTACACAGCTTAGACAAAAAGTACGTTCTATAGGCAGGTCTGCTATTAATGACGATAATTTGAATACGAGGTCAAAGGAAACCAAGTCTTGACGCAGATTTACTCACTTATTATTTCGATTGTGTGCATCTTGCGCATTGTTGGCAATGAAATAATGCGATAGCTCTTGCCAGGCAGACAACTATACTTTTACGTTTTAAAACCCGATTGGTATGACATTAAACGCGTATTGTTAAGCGCGGCTTATGTGGTTAATTAAACTAATTTAACACGCGCTATTTAGAGGCGGACTCCCGAACACCATGAGATGTGAATTGAATTTGACCATGAACATTTTTTGTATAGCTCAGTGGAGCCTACTTTTTGTAGTTATTGTTGGTAAAATGTGCCGGAAAATATTGAATAGCGTTTTTTTATTTCCCAAGGTTCAATGGAATGCGAGTTTTAAGTAACTAGAGATGAATTAGAAGTCATTTTCAAAGGTGTTTTAGTTGCTTTCGGAATACCGTACAAATTCGATACAAATACTAAAATTAGAGAAATAAATTAATTTCACACCATTATAACATAAATTATCAACAATACGATGCAAATCAGTCTCCAGCAAGATTTGTGTCGTGGTTATCTATTAACCTAAAAAGTGGCTGCAGATGGATTCAGATAAGGGCAACAGGGGATTTATCAGTCTCGATAACATCAACCAGAACTGCATAAATCTCTCTTGAACGAGAAAAAAGACAATCGCAATTATGACACAGAATAATTAAGAAGTAAGAATGTGGAGAATATTCATAAATTAACTATTCAAAATTAGTTTACTTTATTCATAAAACCCTTTTTGCTTGTTGATTATTCTTCGTAAGAATGCGTTTTTTTTTAATTTCTTGCCACACAATAAGCCTTCTGGTAATTTTTACTGCTTGTTTATGCTAAGTGAGATCATTTATAACTTGCAAATGTACAACTATAATTAAGTGTTGCTACACATGAGCACCCATGGCATTACAGCAATTAGATTTACATTACCAAAAAAAATCATAACGACCTACAATAGTATTTCAGTAAATACTTTTACATGAAGTAAAACAATTTGAAGCAGTGATGGCCTCGAGGTTTAGGCGCGCGGTCGAGAATCTCGGCGGTCGCGGGTTCAAACCCCAGGCACACACCTCTGACTTTTCGAAAGTTATGTGTGTATTCAAATTGAATTATCACTTGCTTTAACGGTGAAGGAAAACATCGTGATAAAACCTGCACACCTAAAAGTTCTTAGGAATTTCTTAGGTGTGTAGTCCGCCAACCCGCACTAGGCCAGCGTGGTGGACTATGGCCTAAAACCCTCTCAATGGTAGAGGAGACCCGTGCTCAGCAGTGGGCGTATATGGGTTGATGAAGAAGAAGAAAACAATTTAGGGAAACCGATACACTTAAAAGTTTTTAGGAATTTCTTAGGCGTAACTTTCCCAAGTACGGATTATTTATTTAGACTTGTTTATCTAAATAATAAAAAAAAAAACACAAAATTTAAATTGCCTAACCAAATTTTCTACACAAAAGTTTGTAACACATTACACAGGTAATATTGTGATAAGTAGAAGATTCAATCTATTATTTCGTTACGCATTTAATTTGCGACATTGCAGACTTATTTCATAACGTTATATACACTGTAAATTGTGCAAATAAGATAAAAATATTTTCGTCACAAATCAAATCAATTAATCATAGAATTTAAGGTAATATTTAACGTAATACAATTATTAAATATTAATTATATCGTAGTCAGAATTATTTGCTAGGCTCGGTTATAAAAAATACATGAATCAGATAGAACTGTATGTTTTCTTATCTGAAAAATTCTGCGTTTCTTATCTTTGTCTTTCTGAGATCTTTTATTTTCATTTAGTCTTGTAATTATTTGTTTTAGAAACGCTCCATTATTGTTAAATATTTTATAATATGTCACCTTTGCTTTATTTCATACGTCAAAAATATCTAGAATGTAAATTTCCCTATGTCGGTACAAATTTCAAATATGATTTTGATAGCTCTTACCTTTTGTATGCTGGGCGGTGTGCTCGAGGCTGGCGATGTGGCCGACGAGCCGTTGGACATCGAAGAATTCGAGTCATTATTACTTCCGCCCTGCAATCACACAGGGAAATGACTCTCCTGACATTCACAACACAAACTAATGGCGCATTTTACGCCTCGCTGACCGTGCGCCATAATGAGAGGATTAAACAAATAGCTTGGGGAAAACGTAATGCTTACTCTACCACTTGTGACTACCAAGTTTATAGTGTACCTACAAATAATTAAAAAGAGGGGTCTTAGGCATAAACGCTAGTTGTATAGGGCTCAGATCGAAATATATTGTATAAAGGTTCATAAAGTCAATACCGAACTTCAATATTTATTTTAATTGAATTAATATTTAATAATATATTCCATTTTTAACTTTTCGTTGGTTTAACTGGATTTAATATCCAAATTTAATATACGATAAATATGTAGGTCAAACCACTCTTGACCCGCCGACCGAAAACGCAACAACAATTAGAATGAATAATAGTTTAATGCATGCTCTACAACGATAATTACCAATTAATGCACCTCTGTAGAAGCCGGCGTATGTAGATTGTTAACATACGAAATTACTTCCTGTAATAGTCTGCTGACTACAAACCGTATTTGGCGGGGTTTAAAATTTACGGCAGCACCGTCGACATAATTACACGGACCCATTGTTTTATTCACGCTCCAAATTCTCTGTCATTCATAAATTTCAGTAAATGAACGCACTTTCAATGACCACTGTTAATCTCGATCGAATAATATAGTTACTACGATAGCATAACAGAGAGCATAAGGTTTTGTAGTTGATTTAGTAATCACGTACACCTATGAACGCTTACGGACTAAGGATAAACGTAGAATTCCAGCCAATCTTAATAAATACTGTATAAGTTCTCTTTGTCTTGTAAAATACCAAAGAGTAAAGGGTGATTCCGTAGAATATGAGAGAGATTTTTTTTGTGAACATCGTCCTATTATTGGATTAACTCTAAAACTGAGAAGAAATAAGCCTCAGTAAACAAATGCGATCTTGCGGCCGCGTTTGTGAATTTCAGGTTTCAAAAATGTTTAAAATTTGTATTTATCTTCACTATACAAAGGGGTGAACACACATACCATCTAAAAGCCATAGTTAAATGTTTTGCACCAACTTAGCTATCGCGCTCTCATCCCATTCACCTCGATTTCTACATGTATACTAAATGATGAGCAGAAACAACTAAACGTAAAACAGATAACGATGAGGCGCCGCGGAGTCTGGTTCTCGGATTAAACTGAGTGAAGCGGTGCGCCGCGTACGTGGTAAGTGTTAGGTGTCCAGTATTTATAAAGGAACGGTCACGTGACCATGTTACGTAGTGCACCCGATACTTGGCAACAGATCAAAATACTTGCAATACTTATTTACATTCTAACAACAGCGTGTGGATGTGACCTAAGTGCTGGAAGGATGCGTTGAATCGCGATTACTACTACGTGAAAGCACAAATAAGCAGCGATATGTTATTACTGGTTCAACGCCCTTTATATCAACTGCGATATCATGTGACATACCCTTAAGAAAGGCAGAGTGCCGTTAACGATGTATTGCGTCGTGTGTTCGTAGTTTACATATGCTACTAAAGTAATGGTACAACGTAATATGTAAAGATGTTACAGTGCGAAGGGTAGGAAAAGCAATTTTTTTAGAACTGTACTGTATTAAAAAAATATTTGATAAAATTATAACAACCATCATAAGTGAGTATGGTAAGATTGTGGTCGAAATTCTACAAATATTTTTATTAAGCTTCCTTGAGCAACGAAATAATTTTTATTCTAAAGTAAAGTTTAAACG
Organism: Cephonodes hylas; assembly: GCA_030295005.1. NCBI lineage: Eukaryota > Metazoa > Arthropoda > Insecta > Lepidoptera > Sphingidae > Cephonodes > Cephonodes hylas. The sequence goes on along the minus strand of AP025374.1, from coordinate 5,724,613 downwards.
AGGGCAACCATGTAATGGGGTTCTATATTTCAAGAAATTTGTCTTGAAATTGGTTATAGAATTAAGAGAAAAAAATAAAAATAATTTGGAGCGAAAAAAATCTAATATTCTCTGCTCCACGGTACGACCGTCCCAAATTATTTTATTAAAATGTTTAGAAAATATTAGTCATCTGTTTACTGTGCTTAATTTCCGTTAGCGATTTATGTTCTAGAAAAACGCAGATTCAAGTGGTGATGGATATACACAAGACGCAGTCAGTCAGTCGATAGGAAACAAATCTTTCTGCCACAAACGCCACAAACAAATCTTGCTTTGTTTCGCGAAAGTGGGAGAATTCTAGTGAAAATGAGATTACTTCTATTGACAGTGCATACGTAACTATCCAAACACGTAACTAACTATCTATCATTATAGAATCTGTCATTTATACTATACTAAGAAGAGTAGGTATATCAGTTATTTAGTCGTGATGACGCCGGCATAACTCGATGAAATTCAATCGTAAATGCTGCACTTTTTTGATCTCTGTTACAGGATACTTGTATCGTTGCGGTCACATTGCTTAGCCAAGCATAGGTATTGGAAATGATATGTGTATGTGAATTACCTTAAAGCTGGAGGTCTTGTCGTAGTTGTACTGGTCGAGGGGGTTGGTCATGGTGATGACGTCGTTGACGATCTCCGGCGTGCGCAGCGTGGTGGTAGCCGTCTCCGCCGTGAGCATGTTGATGACGGCGGCGCTCAGGTTCACGCTGAGGTTGTACGCGCCCGCGCCGCCCGCCGCCTCGCCGTCCGCGCCCGCGCCGGGCGACGCCGCCGTGTCCTCGCACTTGATGGTCGGCACCGCAGAGCTCATGCTCGACGAGTTCATTATATCCTTGTACGGAGCCAGTTTCGCTTCTTTTTGGTAACGTCTTACAAAAAAATGTCGCCTAGCCTTAGGTCTAGATATCACGAATAAACACTATCACTAGATAAGATAAGACTAAATATCACTGCATGTGGTAAACTGGTTAGAAATGGCACTTAACGTCTTCTACGCGAGAAGTCTTCACGGGAATTGTTCGTTCACTTGTTGACCTGGAAAGAGAGAGAACATTGGTTGAATTATAGTAATGGGTTGTGTGTGCAAGTTTGTTTACTTCGATAATATATGTAGACGGCGCACGGCCGATGTTAATCAATGCGTAGGTACTACTTGTACAAAGTTACGTCTTAATGGATTTAGGCGTTTAGCGAGACCGCGCAAAAAATAAGCAGCCAAAAATAATTTGTGAATAATTTCTGCATTTAGTAGCGTTGTAGGCTGGAAATAGTTCGCCTTGATATCGACGCATGATCTACAGTTCAGCTTTACACCTTGGTAAGCCTACGCACATAATTATGAAATTGGAATGAATGTAACAGTTTTTGTCTCTACTTGTTTCTGTTCATCGAATACGCGAATGCAGTCGAAGGGCGCGCAGCATTTCGCAAGTGCATAATTCGGCGGGGCCCGAGTTTCGCAAGAGTTCACGAGGCGGGTTTTTAATTAGACCTATCGAAGCGCCGCGGCCTCGCGGCCAGGATGCGCGTCCAATAAAACGCCTTTTTACAGGCCCCAATTGAACGCGAGCCATAAAATTTAAAACTACACGCGGTTTTTACGATGTATTTTAACAGTCTTCCGCGTAGCGTGTCGCTTCCATTGTTCGCACCTACTGTGTGGTGTGCGGGCGCGGTGTCGGGGATTAGCAGCATTCAGCCGCCAGCCGGCCGCAAGGACACGCATGGATTAAGCAATTAACGAGCAACACGATGTCGATGTTGACACTAGACAACATTATGTGGACGGTGCCGAGCGGAATAATTAGGACACGCTCCGTGACAATACCGTTTGCGAACAAAACGGGAGCTAAATCCGCTAGATCCGTATATAGCCGGTGGAGTCGAAAGCTGTCTGACGCCTTGACCCGGCCTCTATTTGTACGTATCTCATATCTGTCGCACGTAAACACAATAAAGCACGGAGTCTGCGTAACCTACTTACGGCGCTTTTGCTTATTCCACTCGCGAGCTCTAAGGAAAAATGCGCCACGATGTCAGAAATATTGAGGGACACGGGACGGCCACTGAGACAGCCAAGCCAAGGTCAATGGTATTCTTATATTTCAATAGGAAATAACTCATTTCAAAAAATCACACATGGCCAAAGCGAATTAAATGAACTAAATTATTATAACCAAATTGTTCTCTTGCACAGCCACAATAACATAAAAACCTCGATTGATTGAGCATTTCAATCCAATCGAAAGAAAAAAGGCATCGTCAATTAGCCTTTAAAAACAATGTGTCTGCGAGCGGGCAAGTCGCACTCAATAGATGTCTAGCCGCAATCTATTTGTAATGCGGTGCAAAAAGTGTTTTACGCAATGCTAAATCTCCGATACATCAGTAGTCAGTGACTGTGTTTGATGAACAAACAGAACACATCTGTTCAAACAGACCACGATTTGCCAACGATTTTCCGCTCGCACAATAAACATTGCGTTTAATGGAGAAAGCGACAAAGCGGAGAAGTTAAGGGAATTTACGAGCGAAAACCTCTTTATACTTATTAGAAACGTAATTCGTTGGAAATAAAAGGTCTATTGGTAGCTAAGAATAAACGGGGCTATAGCGTGGGCAGTAATAACCGACAAGTGCCATATAAACGAATATGCAAATAACATTGGGTAGGTAGTAGGACGTCCGCGCCAGAAATGGGGAAAAGAAATATCATAATGTATCCGTTGTGGTCTGCGTAGGCTTGAGATTAGTTCTTTATTTATGGAGATAAATTGCACCATCGATTTTGTTTCTGCATTTTGGTTCGACGTTTAAATTACATCTTTAATGCCTTTGGGCAAGTGTAGAGTTAATTTATAGTCAAAACCTTTTAGTTGGAGCAAGAAACTGAAAGAGTAATATAGTACACTATTTATTCCTTTACGCCAAATTAATCTTATAACCGCTACAGTTATTTTCGATTACCGGCCTCATAGTGTAATAAAAGCTATCAAACGTTCCTAGTACGTGTCTCATACTACACAGCTATGCACGTACAGGAATAATCTCTCAACATTATACCCCATTTAACGCGCCATAACTATCACGAAGATCTTATAAGACGGCACGCGACGTCCTCTTCCATCTTATTATGAAATATATTAGAGCGAGTGAGACAGACTACAAGATATTGCCTTGAGTTTCCGAGCAAAAGGGGTCAACTGAAACGACTTTAAAAAGACATAAAACGCAATACACTATAGGTTGTTACGTCTCTTTGTTTCGGAGCCACCAAGTTGGTTAACGAGAAATGGGTAACCTAGATTCGGCCGCACCCGCCGCGTTATGTTTTTACGTCTGTGTTTATGTGTCAACTTAATTGCTTTTTCGAAGTACATCATTCGTTTATAATGCATTTAATTGGTTACTAACTGATCCATTTACGTTATGCGTATTAACGATAAGTGTATTAACTTATTTTGTTTGAATATTCATTTTGCCGCTTTGTGAAAAAAAAATGTAGTGCTGATCTAAACAAAGCCTACACTTTAATTAAGAAAGGTTAGTACCTAATTATTTACATAACCTAACATTATTTCTAATACCGTTAATTTATTATGATTATTTTAATTTGACTTCAACTGTAATTTATGCATAAGTACTAAGTAATACATATTCATAACAGTTATTTTACAAGTAAAATAATTATTAATAGTATTATCAAACAACAATCAAGTAATGCTAATTAAACAAAAATAACTGCGATAACAAAGCTATAATGTTTTTCGACGTTCCCAAACCAGAGGAAATAGTCTATAAATCGTGTGTTCGTACAAAACTAGTGACAACCGGTAGATGTTACCGTGTGCAATAAATACAAGAAATCCGTCTGGCCACCGCGCTCATTGTTATTCACTTGCTGAGAAGGTCGTAATTTTTAACATCGCTACGTTTCGTATTAGTCTTCAAAACAATGCACATAAAATTTATTTCAGAACGGAAGTAACAAATTTTAGTAGCGATGATCATTGTACAGATGAATTTTAAATCAGCTACTGATCTTCCTTATGTATTTTGTACTTTGAAAACTGGACCATGAATATAACACGATTTCTATGCTTGAAGTCTTTAGAAAATAAGATTGTTACATAATACATAAGAAAATATATCACAAAGAGTAATAAGAAATCGGGACACACCTCTAAAGCGATTGACGATCCATCTGGTTTCAAAATAGAATGCCTAAAGCTCAGAGCTCGGCTCAGGTCAGGAGCAAGATATTGCAATAAATATATAGTTATTTCTATATAAAATATCTAATATGGTATGTATTAGCAATATTACATCCGTTACTTTTCAATCAATAAAAACCTCGAGAGCACACAATTAAATCTTATTATAACAGTGAGCTCACCGCCTAAAACGTCAATATAATAAAGAAATGCCAAACGTGTCGTTTTACGATGTCAGAGCAAAAAACACTGCCAAAAAATCGTTTTAGTAGAAAATCGATCAAGTCGCTAATCTTTGCTGTTTGGCCACGAATGTAAAAAAAAACTCAACACGCCTACGGTGGCCCGCGGCAATTGTACCCACAAAAACTAGTTATTACAACGAATCAAAAAATAAAGATTAGATAAGAATTGATTTTGTAACGATTGAATACAAGTTTTTCCAGGGATAATGTATACTGCCTTTTTTGAATTTGCAAAAAAGTGTTAAATTGTTTTTTTTTAACTCCCACTTTTGCAGTTACCGGTAAAATCTTATTTTTCAATTTATCTTTTTTTTTTTGCTTAACATTGCTGTTTTTGTGTTTTGCTTCCTGTTTTTTATATTGAGACTCGCTTTCTACGTATGATCTAGGACGTAGGCTATGTGACTTTAATTTCAGTACCTCAATTTACAAAACGTTTAATAATAAACAGCACTGCATAGTTTATTAAAAAGTGCAGACCATACCTTCGGATATATATGTAAGCCTGCGTGCGTTAACGTAAAACCAGGACTGTACCAGTTCTCATAACGTGTAATGCAAACTATTTTCATCTTTTAGTACCTACAATATAAGTAAAGTCCCTAGATAATATGCAATTCTTGTATCGGTATCGACTATTTGGTTAGGATACCTTTAAGTGGACCTATATCCTTGCATATTATCCTTGTCAAGAACATAAATTTTTGCTTATGCTTCGTTTTCTTGGAACTGTTGTTGAAGATATCTTAATAAACTAACACTACTGTTCCCGGAATAAGTGGCAATAACTAATTCAATTGGTTTACGAATGGTGATATGGGAACATATAGAGTAACTACGATTGTAGTATCTTTGGTTATGGATATACAAAGGGAAATATCTTGTCAGTTTTCATAACAATGTGATCTTAAAAGTAATCATCTCCATATAAAGGCACAGTTCTAGCTTTTAGTCGAACGAAGCAATTTTGCTAATCATTAATGATGTCTGTAACGTCATGACATAGGTTTGACTTTCCGTGTAGTAGTTCGGTGGGACCTAGAATTCGCTTTGGGAATTCCGATTGAAATAAAAAATTACTAATTACTTTTAGTAGTTCTCTTTAGTAAAGGAAAGCCTTTAAGGAAAATTATTTTAGTGCGGAATATCATTGATTAGGAGTAACACCGATTGCAGAGATACGAAAAATATACTCCCAATTAAAGCTTTAGGGTTTCGAATCCAATGTTTATTACTGATTACATATAAATAATCCATTAAAAATAGTTTCAGTTTGAAGTTTTTGTAAGTATCGTTGTAGTTTACCGTAATAATTTTTATTCTTATCTAAATCAAGCTGTGGTTAGAAATTTACAATTTTCTCAACTTGAAAATTCTCAACCTCCATTAACGTGTGGAAACTTAACAACGTCTCTTTTTTTAAAACATAGTTCTATGTTTTTTTACACCAAGTCATTGCCTAAGCTAATCTACGATAAAATATGAATGTTTGACAAGCGTTACCGTCGACAATGGAATGGAAACATTAGTACAATGTCATGTTTGTGAGGGCGAGAGCCCGGTCATCAATTAACTTGTCAAAATGTTCACGATTGTGAGCACTGAATTTGACGTAAGTCTATTGTGCACTAGAGATTTTGTTCGTACACCACGTACAGTTCGCACTGTAATAGATTTGTTAACTTTGAATGCGAATACTAAGGTTGAATTGAATAGGCCTATTAAAATTTAAAACGGGCCTTGCTAAGGAAATTATCTTAAATCATAGATAATAAAATGAAGTTCTTACTGAATTGAGTACTGAAAGATTTCCATTAATTTATCTGACAAAAAGTAAGTAATAATTATATTTATAACTTTTAAAAGATTTTAACAGAAATGTCTTTCCAACCATAGACAAATATTATTTAACTTTTGGTATGTAAAAAGACCAAATGTATAGCTTTGCCTATAAATAGTTTTGCCCTTACAGTTATGCCCTCTGTTTTTTTCCAAAAACTACATTATGTGCATTATACATAAATGACACTCATAATTTAAGTGTGATTACGCGCGACCGTAACCACTTAAAATTACTTAACCATTTGCTTCGCCAGACCGATGGCATAAAAACCGACAGGCATGAAGCAGATATTCATTACAATGCACTATAACATTAGTGTAATCCATTACATTATGAGAAAAACGTGATATTAATGAATAATAATTGTCTAATAGCCCATTGAATTCGCTCTCAACATTGCAATGTCAAGTTTCAAGCTCAAACTTATGCATTAGACGTACGGTCGTGACTGTACTTTATTATTTGCACATTTAATATATTATGTGGCAAAATGTAGTCTCAAACATGACTGTTTATGGACAGTGCATGCAGAAAATGACCTCTCTCGTAAAAGGGTAACCATTTATAGCAATCTAATACGAAAGTGTACCAGCGTTTACTGATTTGTTACGACTAATCAGCGAGGAATGCAAATTAATCTCAATTGTGGTTTACGTTCTTAATTAACGTTTTGAACCAAAGGTTTGATTTAAATTACTAGTTTCAACCTTTTAAGGTTATCAATGCCAGTGCCAATTAAAAAATCAATAAACAATATAAAGTTATTATTCATAAATTTAGTTGTTAAATAATCGGTCAGCTTTATTACGTTTGACTTTAGAACAGCACGAATAAAGCTTTCTTTATCAACAAAAAGCGAGCAAGCGAAAGCATTGTAAATAAAACGAACTAAAATACATCGATGGAACATGAAACAAAAAATAATCGAAATTAACGTTCTATTCTTGAAAAAAGTTCGCCGTGAGCAGGCGGAGAGCGAGGCGCTCGCGGCGTTAGCAACAACGTTCGTCCTTGACACTCGGCAGCGGACAAAAACTATCGTCCGTAATTTCGGCGCGTCTCGGTGGGTGTGTTCCGAGCCGACGCACACAAGCACGCGTCCTTCCACGCCATAGAATACATAACACTGACGCCGCATTAGTTCTGCACACATTCGCAACGTCTCTTAGAGGAGCTGGGGTCAATGGCTCGCCAAACATCGCGTTTCGCCGGCCACAGAAATGTAGCTTAATAAGGCATCGAACCAAAGCAGTGGATCATTAACATTTTCTGCCCCAATTGTATTATGCAATGTCGCCTCGATTTGTTCAAAAATTCGAACCGTGACAGTAAAAAGTACGCGTAATCATGTTTATATGAAAACCAATGTCAGCCTTGAATAAAATTATCACAAACTGTGCTGCTAATAAGTAGTCTGTCTACATATCATGAGACGATTATGAATGAATGATTTTCTTGTATTAACCGCTTACGATGAATGAAACTCAGAGCACAGTGATAAACAGATACAGCGAGATTGTGTAACGCGCTTTGTAGCACAGCGCGACCAACAAAAGTTTTACTTACGCATGCTCATTGATGCGCTGACCTGAATACTAGGTTTAATTCAAACCTGAATCATAACATATTGCGAAATCTATTTACGGAATTAACATTGAAGTATGTTAATAAATATATTTATTTCATTTTATATTGCAAACATTATAACCAACTCTACATTATGAGAAAAGTTCAATTAATAAAAAAATAAGTTACCCTACAAAAACAGATTATTTTAGTAAAAATGTAGGCACACATAGACCTGGAATGTCCCATCTGCCGCCGCACCATTGTTTAATATTGGCGCCAAATTATATTTACTTATATACGTGTAAGGAACAAAGGAAGTTTGGCAAGGCATTGTTCGTTCGCTCAATTTTCGAGTCTGGCGCGTAGACGTATTTACAATACATAGGTACACACATGCGAACTTTTTGACTCCCACATGTAAAAATCAATGTGACATTTAGTTTTAAATATCGTTGTGTCGGCGCTCAGTTTAAAAAAAAACTGTATAAGGCATTAACTTTAGTCTACAATGAATCCGTGTAAAACTGTTAGAAATTTATAAACAATTATTTTCCGTATTTAGATAAAATCTTTAATTGCATGTGCTATTATATTTTATATCTCTTGTCAGTCTCACGTAACTTATATTTTGTAATTATATACTTTTTATTACCTTCCAAAATGACAATTTTTTAAAACATTTATAATTAAATTAGCCGACTTTTAGACATTAAAAAGGCTGTGAAATTTTACGACTATAAGAAAGTAAGTTCAAGTTACACATGAATTAGATAACACACTCCAACAGACCTAATTATGTGCCGACTAATGAAACCGTCTAGACATTTTATGGGTCGTTGCCCTGCCTTTAGAATATAAAAAAAGTTAAATACACATTAATTATATTGAATGTTTTATGTAGAATTATAAGCATATTAAAGTCTTTTTCACTAGTTTTTCAAAATTCGTTATTTTTTATGGCATGAATACTAAATGTTTCAAACGTACATTACGTTACGTCCTTTTTTGTTATACAATTGTTTTTAAATAACGATAAAATAAATCGCAATCAAAAATTCACAAAATTATGTTATTTATGTTACTTAGTAGTTTGTTACTTGAAGGCGGACATGTTAATTAAACTTATAATTACAAGCTCTGATCTATACTTCAAGAATAAAATTGTCATTCCCAAACAGAAACCAAACCAGCAGACCTTTGAAGTATTGTTTATCCACCAACTAAGCTACTTACGCCTCACAAAGCAGGTTAATGATATACCGTGAAAATTATCTAATAAACTAGTAATAGATTAGAATGACTTTATAAATAAATCACGACCTTTGATATATAATTTTACCATTAAATAAATTTATTAGTCTCGCCTCTATGCGGTAAAGGCGGTTAATAAGCTATATATTTTCCTCTATTATTACATATTCAAGATTCAAGAAGATAGTTATGTCCGCAGCCTTCACCGATTTATAGTCTTGCATAATATATACAGGGTCTTTTGTTTATTTGAAATATTACTAATGATTAGGAATATATTAAAGGTTTTATATCGTGACATTAACAAATAGTTTGCATTTTAAAACGTTTTAATATGCGTGGGATATGATTAGTAATTAAGACTGATTCTATGGAGGGTCACAAAGCTGACTTGCGTAGTCTTAATCCGTCTCAAATTTGGAAAGGAAAGAAATAGAAAGTGCCGTCGACTTCATATAAATTGTACAAACATTTTTATTTACAATGCAATTCAATACAGGTATATATCAGTCTAAGGGAAAAATGGTGTAACACTGTCACTCCACGTGGAGTACTGCTCGCATCTCTGGGCAGGTGCCCCAAAATACCAGCTCGACCCACTTGACTCCTTACAGCGACGGGCCGTTCGCATCGTCGATGATCCCAATCTCACGGAGAAACTACAGCCGTTAGGACTGCGGAGAGACTTTGGGTCTCTTTGTGTGTTCTACCGGCTGTTCCATGGGGAATGCTCCGAGGAACTGTTCGGGTTGGTACCGGCATCGCCGTTCTACCATCGCACCACCCGTCACCGCAGTGGAGTTCATCCATATCACCTGGAGACGTACCGTACGCGTACGGTGCGTTTCCAGAGGTCATTTTTACCACGTACGTGCAAGCTCTGGAATGAACTCCCTGCCTCGGTGTTCCCCGAGCGTTATGACATGGCCTTCTTCAAACAAGGCTTAAAAAGAGTATTCTCCTCACGGTAGGCAGCGGCGTGGCTGTGCCCCTGGCATTGCCAAGTCCATGAGCGGCGGTGACCGCTTTCCATCAGGCGGGCCGTCTGCTCGTCTGCCTGCTAAGGCGTTTAAAAAAAAAAAAAAACTGTCCGAAGCGGAAATCAAACACTAGTGCCATGAGACCATGAAGTCTTTACTTAAAGAACCTAATATACTAAAAGGGAGAAGGGCAACCTGACTTTACATAAATTATTTAAACCCTATACCGAGAACAAATTAATTCCATCACGCGCAAACAGAAGTACAATACGATCAGAGGATATAAATAGTAATTTTATAGCATTCATTGATTACTGACTCACACTTGTATCAACTATTTAGACATAATAACCCTTAATTATCGATAACTTAATTATTTCCGTTGTTGTGATGAAGGAACCCAAACATCAACAATACAATTACGGGGCTAAGTTTGCAAATTGTTTCATTTCATTCTATTTTGATGTGCAGTTGTTTTGTTTTTTCTTATAAACTTCAACCAGGTAAAATACCAATAAATAGAATAAAACAAGAATAAACACCTATACAGAAATAAATCATATAATTTTTATTTAAATTGAATAGATGATTCTTTTTCTTAATCAATAGGACATACGACCATTTTAGGTGTGTACGACCTTTTCAAACTGACAGGAGATGTTTTAATAAAATAAGAAGAACGGTACAAGAAAGGCACGTGCTCCATGTTCACGTAATATGAGAAATATGAAGCATTGACATTCCAAGTTAATACATATTCAACAATACATACATAAAACGATAAAAGAGTTAAGCCGTAGTTATAATTGTTTTTAACTAACTTTTAAGGCTTAGAAAACTTAAAAATATTACGTATAATATGCGGAACATCTCATCCACAAAAATGTTTTAATCTGAAAGTTAAAGAAACTAAATTATACGCTTCTGTCACCAACGTTAATCTGAAAATTCTCTCCAGTTTTGACCACGACAATTGCATAATGCACGGTCATGGCTACGTGTGTGATTTCAAGCTTGAGTATCGGCAGTAAGCCAATCTCCAGGCATTAAGCGCGGACATAACCTTAACCCGCACGCCAACCGCAAGTTCAGCCATTAGGCAAAGCGAGCACGCGACTCCGCCCTCGCACGTTTCTATACGGAAAACTGCAACTATTGATCACGAAGTGCACTTTGTTGGCTGACCTCGAACATTTTACGACAGGAAATCTATAAAACTATTATGCCTGGACACTCACAAAGCTAGGATAATTACGCCGGCGTGTATACTCATCCTATTGTGGTGGACAAATACACTTGGTAATAGAGTCATCAAGGTCATGCGGTACTGGGCATTAGTTTTATTATTGTTGGAATGATGTTAATAGTTAGGTTGGATGCAATTTTTTTCCTTTTAAATATTATAAAATTACTGTCGATGAGATCCAAATTGATTGTCGATTGCGTAAAACGATTACTATCAGTTGTAGCTTTTAGATTTCGGCAAAGCATTGTGATCGATTGATATCAATGTCCTATAGTAATATAGTAATGGGACGTATTTACTTCTATGGTCTTTAGTAATGAAATTTCATAAAATAATAAACTAAAAAAATAACCGTTGGATTTTAATAAAGTTTTAAACGGATTTTAAATTGAATAGAAATATATATTTATCCCGGTGTCTGATTTTTTCCTGTTAATTATAACTAAATTTTCCGCTTTATTTAAAGTGCATTGTCGTTGAATTTCGATAAAGTTCATATAATAATAAGTTTATTTCGTTGGGAAAATGTTGAAATATATTTTATGTGTGAACGTTGATTTTGCTGTCAAGTGTCAGTCATCTTGCCGTTAAAAGCAAAAAGTAGTCTAAGCCTAATTACACATGCTGTTAAAATTTTATTTGAATTCATGGCCCTATTATAAATTAACATTTATTAAAAGAACAATGAACTTGCATATGCTACACGTATAAGTTTATTTTAATATAAATAACTAAAAAAATAGTCTTAAAATGCACATGGCCGCACAATAACGGTCTCACAAACTTAAACGACTCGAATGTAGGACGGGGTTCTAAAGAGCACGGATTGTTGTCAACTTTATTGCACATGTACAAAAAGTTGGAGGATTTCGAATGTCACACGCCGGATACAAGGTTTGCGCTTTAAAATAAGAAAAAGAAACTAACTTTGCTTTGGCATTAATTTATGGACGTGTTAACGAAGTAACAAACTCAGCGGTACCAGGAAAAAATGCTTCGAGTTAGCGAAACTCATATTTTCATTGTTAATGTTTATAATATCTTAATGCACTAGGTAACTAGGTTTAAGTAACTAACATCAGTAGTTATGTCTGTGTAAGTGACAAAACTTAGGCATTACACTCCATATGCTAAATAAAAATTTTATTTGCTGTATTCTATTAATACTTGTGGTCATAACAAAACATTATTTATAAATAAATACTATTATTCCCGTAATTAGTATTCCTGATACTAGAACATAACCACATGCGAAATCACCGGCACTACCGCAAAACCGGTCGGTGCTTAAATCATTCTTATATATAAAACAGCAATTTGGAAGCCGGTAAGACGGTACAAAATAATATTACAAATCAATTTGAACGAGACATGTTTTTTATTATCATAATTTATAAAAAAGTATGATAATCCGAAATTTATTGCCGCCGATGAGCACATTTGATGTCGTTAATACTGTAAGGTTTCCTTTGTGAAATATAATGAAAAATCCGATACGGCTTGTCACATTACTTTAAGAAAGCTTAAAGAAACCACACGACTTTCGCAAATTCTATCATCTTTCGAGAATTTTGTGGGTGTGGAACCGGTTCTGGCCGTGGCGAGTATAAAAAATAACAAAGAAAATTGAGACGCAATAAAAAAATCATTCGGTGATCGTGTCGCGATATTTTCGGACTCGGTTAACGTAAATATTGCTTTAACCGTATGATTTATGGATTATTTAACTTGTAATGTTTATCCTGTCGGACGCTGGGTGTCAGCACATTATGTATTTGGCTATTGCTACGGCAATCACACGTTTGACCTACATCCACGAGATTAATCAAACAGGTTGTAATCAAAATCTATACATGTATAATTACTTTTGATTCATTATTAGTGTATTCATAACTAATTAGAAATCCTATTGATCAATAACACAAATCATTTAATCCGGTTCTTATGTAATAATTTATTGCTTACTAGAATATCGCCATTGAATATGATGAAGATTAATTAAACCTATGGCGACGATTCTTGGCTAAATAAAAGAAATGTGGGATTTCTGATCAAAGTTATATCCAGGCGAAATTTGTTGGTACCCCCGTGTTGGTCTCGTCCTTGTGGCTGAACGGGGGCTTGCGGTTGGTTGCTGTGGCTCCAAGAATTTCTTTGTGCAATTTGATATTATTGATATGAGCTACAGCCCAGAGCTTACAAGCTCTGCACGCTATTGCTCAAATTATCAATCTACTAAACTGTCAAAATTCATTGTTTTATTAAATTCCCTAGGTAAAACCTAATGGGAAACAAAATGTGTATGCTAACAGACAAAAATAATGTACTATGCACAAAGAACCTACCGTATAAAAATATTAATTATTAACCTTAACTAAAGCCCTATGAACTAGGTCCAACGCAATACATTGTCATAAAAGAATAAAATATCTAGCCTGAAACACCTACTTTACACCTCAACTTTAAGTCTGATGTTGTTCTTACAATAATATAATTTAAATCGAAGAGTTAAGCCACGCTTCGTTTACCGGTATTAAACTCAATTAAGTTATTAGCAGAACAATAACAAAAAAATAAGACAAAAGAAGGCACTTTTTGTCTGCCCGCAAACAATGAGTGATAAAATCTGCTTTAAAAAACATTACAAGTGCACTGCGCTTAGTTTCAGGCTAATAAAAACAAGTTCGTGCCTTGTTCTTGTCTTCTTTTAACACTATCACTGAGAAGCCACGGTATTCAAACTATATAACTTACAATGTAGTGAACTGAACAACTAAAGCTTTCACTACGAATGTATGAGTCTCCTTTGTATTGCGAATAGTGTTTCAAACCCTCTACATTATGTTCTCGATTAGGACAATCTTTCTTTCTCATAACAAATCCTCATGCAACATTCCGCTGATTGACTGACGTTCACTGAATCATTGTTTTTACTCCTACACCATAAACGGTAGTCATTTATTTCTACCGTGTCGATCCCTTTGAGTCGTCACTCACAAGATCCGGCACCGAGTACCGATAGAATATTTATCGCAATAACATGTTTTCAACATAATCCTGGTGAATATTTCATGAGCATCTTTAACAAAAAAACTTCTTTGTCGCGTTGGGAAGCATTAGCGGTCACGCGGCAGGATAGTGCAAAATTTAGTATTTACGCAGAAACACTAAAAGTTTGACCTATATTGTTTGTCCTATTGCGCTCGGCCCACACCGCGTCTACTTCACAATGTCACGAAACCGCACACATTGATAGTGCGAATTGAGGATACTGATGCATACTTGTTTTGCCAAATGCGGGCATATTTTGAATGTCCGATTCAGTAATGTTATTATAAAATTAGATGGACGAAAATGTGCTGTTTGCACCTATCAAGTTTGCATTTGGGCTTCAGTGTTACTGATATTTTGAATATTGGTCCCATAAAATTCGTGTTTTAAATAAATTTGATTTATTCTCGGAAATCATTTTTATTACACATATGGTGTTCACCAAATTCACTTCAGACGAGCTTTATTTTAATGGAAATAAGGTTTATTATAGCTATCTAATAATAAATACACCTACTTAAATATAAGAGACGAATAATAAACCAATTTATTTATCAACTAGGGCTCGGAAGTAAAACAGGTTACCGTGGCCAAGGGTCTGATATAATGATGATGATAGGATTTACTAATCACTCGTAGATACTCGTAATACTCGTCCGGGCCTGGATGGGTGCCTGACATCTTTATTTCTAAAAGCACCAACAGAAGTGCACCTCTATCTACCTATTCGGGAAATACAGTCATTATTATATGTCTATGTATACATATATGCGTGTATAAAAGCACCTACGATATTACAGCGATACTTATGTGGGACAACGCTCACATTTAACAAGATTGGAGTTTCTTGATCATAGACTTGTCTTTATTATACATAAACGTTTACCTGTTGAAAATCAATATGTTTAGGTAGCAGTTAGCAACGAGCTTAGTCCCCTAAACATACGTTGGTAAGTATTCCCTTCTCTCATAATTGTGAAAATACATATGAATTTATTACTTGAGTTAACCGCAGACAAATATGACTTTTAAATGTGTGTCAATCTGTTTGAATTCTCAGTAATACCACTCGAATAAAGCTGGAGCAAGGACATTTTGAAATAAAAAATATTCTTTTTATACATCCAATATCTCAACTCAGTAACCACAACGAGAAGACCTCTATTCTGAAGTATTTTAGATAATGATTTTTAATAACTGTAACTGCAGTGTTGCCGCATTGCTTATTAAACAAAAGCTCGCTATAAATATTTTGAGAACCAACTTATTCAGACATGGAAGAAGATCCTAAAAAATATAAACAAATATATGCATGGAGTTTTTGTTTTTAAAATTTTTATGTGTTATTCAAAATGTAATTTTTTATACAAAATTAAATAAAAAAAACTCAAAGGATTTCAAATAAAAATGTACTGTATTTATTTTTGGTTGTGGTAATTGTTCAGTATTGCAAGTTTTAAATATTTTTTTGTTTAAACATTTTGCATTTAATTTCAATAATAATTAAAGATATCATATATATATATATATGCATTATACTTGCATAGAAACATTCCCACGAGCATAGTAACTCTAAAACATTAGGTACTGTGCGGATGTCCAGTTGTCGATTTCTTTCCCTCACCACACGACATAATTATCCCGACCTTTTCGTTGTTAGTTACATAGATTTATTGTGGAAGACGACTCACTTGCTTGGATCATTGTTTACAGCAGATTTAGAACGAAATTTAAATAATTCATAAATTAAGTAGTGTTTACATGAAAAACGAATCTCTACAATTTTACTCATGTAGACAAAGTTTAATGCAAAATGTAAATATTTAAGCTATTCTTAAACTCACGTATTCTCGCTTACTGTTGCCAAAACCGTGTCAGACCGTCACATTGCATTGTTAAGACTTGTCTGTTTAGACTGCACTATAAGTGATATTGAGGTCGCCTCCGTAAGTAGGTTTTAGTCAAATTGGGATATTTACAGTACAACGGCCTCGGTTAGACGTAATTGCTAGAATCTGATTAATTCCGAGCTTTACGATCTCGCCGGTATGTCGACACTACGCGTAAAGGGATTGCTAAACACAAGACTGTTATGCCCAAATATATAGAAAGGGTTAATTGTGCTTTGGTAAAACTAGTAGAAATTTTGCATTAATTTAAGAATAATAAGATGTCTCTCATCAACAAGTGTTTTGATTCATTTTAAATTCCGACTATCAGTAGGTAGCTGCGTGTTTCTCTTCAACATTAAAGGGGAATCATTATTATGAAAAGAATCCACAATTTGGCTGCAAACACATTTGGATTTATTTTTGCTTTATTACCTTTGATACGAATTCCAAAATCATAAGTATACCTAACCTACACTATCATGGCCAAGTAAATTGCGATATACTGAGCATCGAGGAATAAAATTTAAGAGCGAAATATAAAATTTATACTATTGGATACCATTATCATTAGAAAAAGATTTCCGTAGCAATCTGGTAAAAGCGCTCTCTTAGCAATGCTCTCTTTAAGTTATCAGTAGGACGAGAACCCGAGGCGTCGCTAACGATGTCGGTCTAAGGCGCTCAGTATGGTGCCCATAACGATTTATAGCCACTACTCTCTAGTATGAACCGTACATGCGGAAAGCAACATAATCTCTTCTTTTGATCAATGTTTTACGACGCGTTCACTCTGATATGCTAAAGAAATTTACGTTCTTTATTCATTAATAGCATTTTTTGCACTGTCTCACGCAATGGCCTTTGATGATATTCCAGCATGAAGAATAGTAGCGGGTTATCAAGTTTTTTCTCATACGCATACCTATGTAAATCAATATTAGTTTCACGTTTCGTTACTATCTCTAATGTTCATACAATACCCATGTATTGAATATTATAACTCCATACATATAAGTATTGTAATTTTACTCAGGTCAAACACTTTTATAATATTGTAGGTATAGGTTTGGCAACGTTATATTGTCTCCAGGGTCTCAACAAAGTAAATACGCTAATGACAGAAACCTAATGAAGTGAATTATGGCACATAATATTCATTTCCGTTTGGACAGTAATAGGTGTATCTAAAGTTATGAAGTTTAGTTTTGTTTGTTGAAATTAAAAAGATGTAAACGGACGCGTCATTACCTTTGAAACGATTTTCGCATTAAACCTGAAGTGCTAATACTTTTTTTACCTTTTCCTAAGTAAAGTATGTGTTGTTCATGTTTGGCGTGTCTTAAAAGTGTGGAACACGGGACCTTTTTTAATTAGCGTCCCATCAGCAGTCTAAACATATTTTATTTGGATATATCAACCGTATTCTCCAAATAAGACAATACTAACTATCGGGTCGAATTACTTAAAATCTTCCTAAAAATAAGAGTGAGAAATTATGAAAACTGTATCAAAACCTTTTATGTGGCGCGTAAGCGAAAAAACAAAGTAGCCACAGATTACGTTTTGTACCACTTAAGAAGTAACCGTATATGAATGTTTATTTAAACAAACAATTGATACATTTATATTTAAGTTTATTTATATCTGCGCTAAAAATATTCACAAAGTGACACAAATACAAATGAGCAACACGGATATCGCGTATAAGAAGTGCGTATAATCACTCACATAACCTTCGGAGTACTACTTTGTTGAGATGTGTGCTGTTGTAGGACAAAGTAATCCTTTTTACAGTATCTAAACAAAACAGACTATATTATAAATATACGAGTATAGTCTGGAATAGTCTACACACATAAACAAGACTTTCTTATGAAGAAATATAAATTGATAAGTTATAGAGATAGACTTAAAGTAAGGAATAGTTAATGTTGTGATAGATTTTAACGATAATGAGATTGATTTGACTTAACAACAACTATGTTTCCGAGTCACAGAAAATCAATTTGTTGCGATCGCTTATTCTTTTTTGGTTTTAAATTATAATAGAAAAAAATCTTTTAAACCGCTAGTTTTTTTATTATTTAAGCATAACTAAAGTCTAAACTTACTATTTAAATATTTCAATTTATAGACCAGGCCAAAGTACGTTTAAGTTGAAGATAAATTATAAGTAATTCTTATATTAATTAACTGATCGTTAATATGTGGAATCAAAATAAGAAACTGATTTTATGTGTAAACTCAAGCAATATTATTGCAAATAAACTGGTATCCTTGAGAATCATAGTAAATTGCAACACATAATTATTCCTTTACATACTGCGCGCATCAAGTCGGTTCGAAACGTAATAAATAGTTAATAGCCTCTACAATTAAATATTAAGTTCTTTTTAATAACTTTGTATGGAAAACAAGCTTTGTTCGTGTTAAAGCGTTGAAGGATGTTGCTCGAAACACCATTACGAAACAAATGACAAACGCAATTAAAAAGTCGAGTTGTTTTTTAATAACACGACAGAGTAAGTAGGGACCCTGCTATTGATTTTGAATTTAGAATGATCTGCTATGATGAAATGTATTTAATTATTTGATATAATTACATCAGTCTTAATCATCGGACCCCAAATGTTTGCAATATTGAAACGTCTTCGAGTATCTCTGTCCTATATCTCCTCCAGTACGATATTTTAAGTCAGTATTTTAGACATATTTATTTATATATTCATCGACACTGGTTGTCTCATTAAAATTCGCTCCGTAATGTCAAGCACTCAGCAAATCATAAGACATGAAGCTCAACACCTAACTCAACACTAACATAGTAGGCACAATAATTTATCGCTGCAATAGAATACCGGAGTGATAAAATGTAAGCAACATTGTTTATTTAATACACTCGATGTAAACTCGCCTCGATCGAAACGAGCAATAATTTTATTTGAAGTCAGTATAGATAAATAATATAAAAATCGATAACGTAACTGAAATGACTGGATTCATCGAGATCACCAGTAAACATCCGGACAAAACGTTTAATGGCCGGATTCTGCTAAATAATCCTATTTATAATAGTATACCGTGCTATTAGAATATTTAATTATGTTGTTAAGGTCGCTTTGATTAATTGGAGACATTAACGGGTGAATAGTAAATCCAAAAATTACAAAATAACATTTTTAAGACTAATTCTCTTGCTTAAATTAAATTAAAAAGTTTTGAAATGACTGTCATAAAAACGATTTGGGCGCATGTTAAAGTTGATGTAAACAAGGTGAAGCATTTCAACAGTGAAGATAAACATTGTTAGGATATCTCAGAGTTCTCCGTAATAATTCAAGATTCATCTAAATTCTATGAATCTGTATGGTGGCCTTGTGACCACCGTGGCAGACTAAGACCCGTCATTTTTTATTTACGAATAACTTGCTAGATTTTATGCGCGTGATAATTAAAATAAAACAAAATATTCAGTTTACATTTCATGGCACAAACGAAACTTTTCCTTAACAATTAGTCAAGCTTATTCGAATCTCAACGAAAATCAAAAACTAAACCCTGAAATAATTATTCCTTCAAATATATTTCCAATTTCACGAAGGCACCCGAAGTTTCCCGAACCCTCGTGTTCGGACGATACTCTGGATGGGCCATAATATTTGTTCATTGTAATGGAAATCCATTAAATGCACGCCTACGCAGGCGACTACGACGTCTACGAGATGTAGGCCACGTAGCAGTGTCAGCTTCACAAGATATAGGTCAATACTTATTGCGTAACACGACCGAGGTTTTCACAAGTTATATAACAAACCAGGACGATTATTATTTATTAGTATAATAAATATTGAATAATAATATCTTAGTTGTTATTCTTAAAATAAAAGTAAAAATTAATACTAAATTACTATAATCAATTAACCTGCTTAATATTATTTTAATGTTTCATTATTTTAAGTTATATCTTGGAAGTATATGAAAATAAATAAATAACCTCTCTTTATTTTTCCGTTGATAATATCATAATACTTTCCTGTCTTTAGCTTAATTATTCGAATGGTTAACAATATTATTGATTACTACAGTGGCGATTTTAGCGCCCATATTACACTATTAATCTTGACTCAAGTCATAATTGTTATGACTGCATTTGCTGTGAAAATATTATCTGCCTAAGGCGTTAGTTCCACTTGATAAAGTTCTAATATTTAAAATAAACCAATATTGATACTTATTATCGAAACTCAGTAAATATGACTGTGACTAATGTAATACATGGTGAAATAGCTTTTGTTCTAAAGAGAAGTAAAATTAATTAAAACGAGACTAACTTATATGTGTAAGAGGTAGTAAAGAAAAAAATACTACTAAGCTAAATATGCATCAATATATGTGAAGTGGTTATACTAAATAAGTCTAAAATAATGTGTTAAAATAAAATATTCTCTAATATTTCCACAAAATAATTAAATTATGTTTCGACGAACAACTTTAGCCCTAGGTCAATTATGTTTAAATCTTAGACAAGGCACCATGATTAATCAACTCTTTGCGGGTAAAAGATTAATATTCATCAGTCATGCGATTTTTACGTCCATTAAATTTTCAGATGAAAGCAATTCCTTAAATTACTTTTAATATTACTTAATAATTTGAAACAAAACTCATGATTTTTCAAGGCTTGGTCCAACGGCGAAGAGAATATTGAGAGGAAAATTCCACGCTTAAGATTCTCCCACAGGATTTAAATGTAAATAAAGCATTCCAACTACACTGAGAAAAAGTCACCAAATGGCCTTTTAATTACATTCTGGCAGTTCACGTAATAATATATTTTTCACCATGCACTTCATAAAAAAACACTATTATATAATTTGATAAGATTCGTTTCTCAGAGCGTTCATATGTAAAATAACAGCCAAGGCCAGTGCTAAGTCACCTTGCATAGATGTTGATTAATGGAAATCTTAATATATTGCTCACGAGCGAGATTCATCCCAGTGAAAAAACATGTTAATTCCGACGTATATTAATTACGTTACTAAAACCTTCCGTACGTTTGAAACTGTGGAATTGGAATTATATGGTTGGGTAATAATAAACGCATAAATCGGAATCGTATGCGAATTTCAAATTGGATTCGTGACAGATTCTCAATGCTGAGTACCTCACGACAACCGTTTTCGTTTGTACAAATGTCGGTAAGTAAGACAACCGATTCGCTTTAGGCGACGAGTTTTTAACAGCTCAATGAATTGAGCGCTGAAATAATGAATTGACGACCTCCGTTGTGCAACCAGCTGACTGGGACATGTGAGTTTACTTTTTATTTCGTTTTAGCATTTTGCGCCAGTGTTTTTTTAATGAAAAAGGTTATCTCACAACTTTTTCAATAATTATTCTAATCAGCATTGTTCGTCTTGCATTATTATAATACAATTTCACGGTAAACGTCGATAGAATAATCTATCGACGATAAAAAAATATGCATTATATTATAGAAAACAATGAATTACAGTTCATTGGTTCGAATAATCAAGGTTTATAGCGATAAATATTAACAGAAAAATGCAAAAGTTAATATTTTTATAATTACTAATAATTTTACGCTCAATTATAATATACTCTTTCATAAATTCAAACAAAAAGATAAATAATATTACATCATCGTTACTTGTGTAACATACATATGTTCCTAACCATTATATTTAAAAAAAAAAAGTATCGTATCCAATAGATATTAATGGCCTGAGGCTTGCAGAGCCTAGACTCGCAATAATTCAATCACGTAAGTACGCATAGATAATAAGTTGATTCTGCGAGGCTAGTTCACGTGCGCGTGTCTGTGACCGTGGTCAGTGCATGCGCGGTGTAGGCGTGGCCTCTCGCGAATCAACCCGCTCATTGGCCCACACAAAAGGCTGTTGCATTTCACCTCGTACTAGTTGAGAATACTAATTTTCGGTCTAATTTTTCGCGGCTCGGTTTCTACAATATCAGCGGCATCGTTGTCATGCGCGCAGTTTACCAACGTGGATTTTCCATAACATTTATAACGTTTTACCTTGTGATAAGGCGTAATAATGTTGACTCGTATTATTTGTATTTATATTTCATTTTTTCCACTAAATAATTAAATTTGTTGTTATAAATCTGAACCTTCCTCTTTAACGCATAGTCATCCGTTAAAGGCTAGTTTCAACACGAGGATATAAATATCATATTGAGTCTGAATACAGTTATTTAAAAATATATTTCTTTTTCTATATATTCCTTGAATTAGCATACTTTTTGTGATCATGTAGTTTATTTAAATTATAATTCATATATTTAAAATAACATCAATATATATAAAACAACATCACGTCGTGTTAAAACATCCATGTGCATATGGCGCATTAGATTAATACGATTAGAAAAAATATCAAAGTTTCCACTTCTTATAAAACTCATTGCAATAAACCGTCTTAACAGCAATAAACCATTAACGATATAGCAATCACATAGTTCAAAGCAATAATAATAAAAGAGTGTCATTCGCTTTGATCACATCTGCTTGTAATGTTTTGTAACAAAATTCATGTCCGCACACGCTTTTAGCATCAATCAACTATTTGGATAACTCCCACATACCACAACGTTACAACATACAGAATTCTGATATTTCCAATGTCTGCCTATACAACGTAACCCTTCTCTTCATTTATCTTACTTTATCCTGCAGATAAACACATTATTTGCTAGAGGTGGAATAAACTTGGAGAGAAATGATTAATATAATAATATACAAATCTAGCAAATAATATTTGTTTTGGTACGCAATTACATATCTATGCCTCTTCATTTCTCCCATATAACATAGGAAAGATTTTATTGAAAGGATTGGCAACCGGTTCTTATAATCAGTTTTATAATTAGTTTTTAATAATAAAGCATAATTATACAACTTTTATTTTGGGACATTTTTAACTTTCTATATTAACCGCATACAAAATCCATCCAATTTTTAATCAAGCCACGTCAATCTAAAGAGGACTTAAACCAGAAAAAATTATGGGGGATATGCTGAACCTAGTAGAGGGTAATAAAACCTGAACTTTGTATAAACAAAGTTCAGATAAATTAAACCTAACATGCTAAATTCGGTTTTTTATTATGTCCTTCTATATCGTGGCACCTTATCTTTCTTTTGGGTATTTTTAAGTTTTTATTATCTTTACGATGGAATTTTTTTATTGCCCAGTTTCGTCTTAGTTATTTTGTAATACACGAGATAGTGCCATTAAAAAATCTTACATATTCACCATTAAAATGTCGAGTGGTCGGATAATATCTGATGTATTTATTATAGTTTCAAACAAAGTCTTAGTACAATATTCATGTACTATCCATACGACTGACATATCAACGAAAATGACTGAGAAAAAAAAATGCAAAATCCCAAAGTAAAATACTAATCTGCTTGAGATTTTAATTATACAAGATAAACCTTAGCAAATACGGGTTTTCGTACCTTTTAAATAGCACAGCGCAAATAAATACATGCATATAATTGTAGACACGCATATATAATACATTCCGACGTGAGCGAAAGAAATTCAAGACCGATGTTTTCGGTCGACAATGAGACAAACGACTAGAACAAAGGGTTTCAATAGAGAATAGAGCTATTTCAAAACAAACATTCACTATGAATATTTTTAAGTACATGTCTAAACAACGTGCCGCTGTGGGTAGTTGATAAATATCGTTTTTAAATGTTTAAACATTTTCAATTCACGAATCATTTAATAAAAAAGGATGTATGCGTTGTGTTCCTTTGCATTTATGTCTCATAAAATTTTGCGTGTGGGTGGCGTACGAAGAAAACAAAACACCTACATTCATTCACGCGTATAAAGTTACCATAATATATTTGTTTAGGGCAAAATAAAGATATCAACATTGAAATGTCATTAAAAATTCAACCTTGGATATTGAATTTAGGTACCTATACTAAATGATGACAAATACAGTGCGTATGTAGGATATTCATTACACTCGGTGATTTTATGTTTTATGCTCATGTTGAGAATATAAATAAACTAGAAAATTATAAATAAATCCCACCAATAAACAAAGTAACGTCAACCTGTTCAAAACCAGATTGATCGATGCTGAATCTCTAGCACTTGCAAGCGTCACAATACGGATTCAGCACCTCATATTCCTCGCATTTTTCAGAGAAATTTTAACGCTCTCTCGACGAATTCTTTCTGCGCGACACGCTATATAGTAACTCGAGTTTCATAGTAATATAAACAAGACCGGCACAGCTGCACATGGCGACATGCAAGTGCAACGCTGACGAGTACATTATTTTCATGAGTCGTCAGGGCATTCCCCTTCTCGTGTTCACTGCCACATGAGAATGTTATGTGATTTATGAATCATTTAAATCTTCACGTAATACTGTGTCAATAACAGCGCAATAACAGTTTGTACAACAAATCAGCTGTGATTTATATTTGTACCAGATATTGAAGAGAGCAAGCAAAGATCTCTTTGGAAATTCGAAATTTTTCTTTTGTTTTTCCTAATGTAAATATCTTATTGAATATTTATGGCTGAATCTTATTTCTTTTATAAAAATAGGGCTTAAACCTGCGGCGCCAAAATAAACAAAACCAATCTAGGGATACTCTAAAGAAAATACTTTATCAAATATCTTGCGATGTTAACTAATAAGAGGACATAGATACATAATTCATGATGAAATAAATTTAATGCTGTCAGCGGTACGAGGAGCCAATACACGTATAAAAAAAAATCAAGCCACAATGTTAGAACTAATATTTTACTATTTATTTGCAGTTTCCCCGCTTGGCAGGTCGCCCGTGCGCCTATTAGATTTACGAAAGAAAACAAAAGCTATTGGCCAGCTAATGGATTGCTGGATAGCAAATAATAAAGTTTAACCTTATTGTGACCCGCACTAGGTCAACGTAGTGGACTAAAGGCTTAAATCCTTCAGTTAAAGAAGAAGCCCTTGCCCAGCAGTGGGTGTATATGGGCTATTAATGATGAAGAGAACTATGTAACTACCATTTTAACAGTTAGATTTAAAGCAGCACCAAAACGGGTGGATGTGGTCGCACTTTGTTCACTCAAAAACAGAATGGGGTACTGCATATGAAAGCAACCCCAGCTATTGCCTTAAGTAGGTGCCATATATGAGACTAATAGCAATCGGTACCTACTAGATTATAACGAAGAAATAACGAATAGTACGAAATAATCATAAGATATTGTCGACTATTTATGGATAAAGATATTCTTTACTTAACGATATGCTTAATTGACTCATAATTGAACATCATATAGGATTGTAAAATCATTAATAATGTAAAGTAACCAAACTATGAATGTACCTAATGTATTATTTTCACCGCATAATGTGGAAACGTGCTCAATATACGCAACTTATGAAATGTCAGGAATAAGAATCCGCGTTATTAAAAATTATCACAGAGATAAATGGCATATGCTTCCCTTATGTCCTGAGTCTGCGGGCGCGGTGCCAGAGGAAGTAGGTCGATATCTGAACAATTTGCCCGCGATTTTATTATTATATTAATAGTTTTATCATTTAGCCCTATATTTCAGTATTGAATAGGATAGGATGTTCATCTTTTATTCCATTGTCAATTTAGCCGTTGTATCTTGAAGACAATTTGTGTACACTTTTTTAATTAAATATTTTCTTAATTTCTCATACACTTTCCTATAACGGGATTGTAATTCTTTAGGTTGTTAAATTAAATGAAAAGTTTTTAATTTTTTTTTTATTTTTAAAGTTAGGTATCTGTAGCAGCACAGAATCTTGAATTGCACTCTAGAAACCGCTATAGGTTCTTGTTAAAACACAATTGTAGCAACAGTAGAGTGTATGTATTTATTTTAACCAATCTTATAGAATAAATCACTAATGTTTAATACTTCATAAACAACGAGTTGTTTTGCAACTCTAACAATATGCATGCGATTGTCCTGCATAGGTGAGATAAAATATTTTAAATATTATTCAGCCATTTCCTTAACAACAAACTATAGGTACTGCAACGGGCTGATGTTGTATTGTATGTGGATCTCCATATTGTCAGAATTAAGTTTAATACCGTGTTTCTGTTATTACGAGTACAGCCACTTCTTCGCATCAAAGATCGTAGCTTAACGTAGTATTTGTAAAAAAATATAGCCCTATCTAGGTACTTAAACCTTTTCGGGTTCTCATATCCTTGTAACGAGAAGACATTAGCTTAGATTTTCACATGCAAGATTTTTTTTTCATTTTTATTACTCTTCTCAGAATTGTATTATAACTTTTTTATCTTCTAACCTAACACAGCTTTTAAATCGCCCACGCCACTATTTTTTCGACAGTGATACTCAATTCGTGAAATAAATGCACGGGTCAATAGCATTTTCGATATCGCGTCCTTTATGCTTTTACAAAATTAGTATGAGACGGTTTGCCAAATCTGATGTGTCATTCGCTTGCAGAACTCCACTGTTCATTGAATAAACTATTGTATTTTTGCTCATTCTATTTTGTGTTCTGACAGCGAGAAAAACAAAAATACAATCTACAAAGTTAGAATTCAGGTCAAACCCAAAGGCACCTGCTATAAACAAAAATGGAGATTTTAAATAAAAACCTACTTAAAACTTATAAGGTAATTTATAATACTGTTTACAAATCACAAATACTTTGTTTTTGCAAAATGAAGAAATAAATAATGATCGATTTTTATCTTCGAATCAGTCATGGTATTATCGGATATTAATTACTCGTGTGTAAATATTTAATTATTTATTAATTATGTAATTGACTGAAAAAATGTACCTTTATCATTGTACAAATGTTTTACAAGTAAAATAATATTAAATTAATATGGCAACCATAGTCAAAAAGCTTATTTTGGACCATGAAAATAATTTAGCAAGCCTGTCACACGGCACATTGGAATAGCAGGGATTATATTATATTAAGTGATTTAATTTATTATACATAGTTCGTTTTAATATCGCGTGACCAAGTATTACAATATCCCTGATATTTAAATAATATAGTTTTTATTAGCTTACGTCCTGATTATGATTAGGTAACACAGGATATCTATTTATATGGATCTGTGGAATAAGACCAACATTTTTCTTTCTTAGATTTGGATTTTGTACTGAGCTTCGCCTAAGACTTAAGTAGACTGCAATTTATTTGCTTCTAAAAAGGATTAACAAACGTCAAGTTTCAATTGTTCAAAATGAGTTCTGGCAGATTAACTATCACATTTGGTTGCAAGATTTTGAGTGCTCTTTACGACTCGATTTGTTTATTCCAAGTTTGTCGGCTTAGCATCATACCGTATAAGATTCAATTCAGTTTTGATATTATAATATAATCGTCACTACCAAGTTATTATTCTGGTAAATTGCTTCTTCATACTTTTGCGAAACTAGTTTGTATAGTCATTGGAAACGCCCGGAAGTCATGAAGAATATTTTTTTAAGTCAGCAAACAGTTCGCTAGACGCTAATTAAATCACAACAGTGAAACAATTTTTCACAGCGCATCGCGCGGTTACTTCATTCGCACCTTAGCTAATTGGAAAGCTGCCAGAAAGTAGACCACCCAAACTACCTGTCGGTTTATGACTATTGGACTGTTAATAAGCCATTCCGATAGTTTTATGTAAGGTATTATGGATTTTACGATTTATTTCTATATTCCAGAAATATATTTTACTCTTGCTCCGTATCGATCAATCATATTTGACAGTTTTGTCGTCACGCCGGCGGATGGACGTAAAAATAAGTATCTGCGCTGAGATAACATTTTCGTAACAAATGTAATCATTATCGCAACAATTATTTCCTCTGCTGACTTCATATTTATTTAAAGAGGTTATCACACTCGAAGGACTGGGAGCATAGACTCGGACGTATAGGAGCCAACAGTGAGTCAGGCCACTATTTGGAACAAGGATGCATTATACAAAAGCGGATCGTAAAATAATAATGTGTGATAAATCTATTTTATTTTTCAATCAGTGGAGATGAATAAATCAAGCCATTATAAACGCTTATTACGTGAACTTCTGTTGTGAAAAAAGTTCATTATTATTTTAAAGAAACGTGGGCTTGATATTATTTGGAGGGGTGCCAACT
Source organism: Cephonodes hylas (assembly GCA_030295005.1). NCBI lineage: Eukaryota > Metazoa > Arthropoda > Insecta > Lepidoptera > Sphingidae > Cephonodes > Cephonodes hylas. Next base: position 5,696,067 of record AP025374.1, on the reverse strand, counting down.
GGCGCTTATTGACGTTTGGGAAATGAGAAAGCCGTCTGCCGACAGTCGGACTAAACTGCTAATCTGTGGCGGAAATGTATTGGGGAATCATTGCCGCCGCAGTATTTTCAACGCGTCCTTAAAATCCCTGACGTAAATTATGTCCTTGTAATATATAAGAAGTATTACAAAGTCATGACAATATAGTTTCCTATTATATTTTATTCTTACTTAACGGCTCATTTCTTTATTTGCATTTTGCTTATCATAATATTTTTCGTAACGTGTATTTTTTTTCATTGCTATACCACATATAACCGTTAAACATATGGAATTATCGTCTCACGATATTTCAAATGCAAATGTAAATGTATTCTACCTTATTGCCACTGCAAATTTTAAAATTATTCCGTAAACAAGGCATCGGATACCTAACTCGTACAACCGAATTAAAAAAATTGGGTGTCTACTCCAATGAGCTGAAGGAAGTCGATAATACGGATATCGCAAGCTAATTAACAATACCTATTTAGCATTTACGAAGTTTGAAGGTAAAATAACACTAAGACACTAGTGAAAAACACAAACAAAAACAATGTTACTAAATGTTTGCACAAAGATGAACTCAAACGGGTTTTGACAATGTGGGTAATGTTTGTATCGCAGTTTTAGGTACTTACTAAATTTTTCTGGTACACTAGTAGCATCTTAGAACGCACAGAAGTCTTTAAGAGGTCGTACTGCCATAACCATAAGCATAATTATACCTACTTAGCTTGATATAGGTATGTTAAATATGTATATTTGCTGCATTCACATTCTAATGCTAATTTGCCAAAACCATAACTTATTGACATTAAAAAAAGCATGTACTTAATATTGGCGAAAATACTCGTCGATTATCCTCCAAGCGGCAATATGTTAACAAATTACACATTGTATAGTAGTTTTCGCCCAGTTATTCCGTGCAACCGCAAGTAACCATCCACGTGCGTGTCGCTGCCTCGTACACACCCGATATACACATTAAAATTAAATAACAGCTCAAGGCCTGTTATTTTTGTTTTTATGCACTAGCTTTCCGCTCCGTTTACGCGTATATCATTTCCTTCAACACTAGTTCGTATACATAACAATGATTCTATTGAATATTGAGATGAGAACTGAATGGAAACCCACAACTACTTGTGTCACATTTTACAGATAATCCTCCTTTGTTTTTTTTTTCAAATGATCTAAAAATATTATGGCCAGAAATAATTCAACTATAATGGGAAAATATAACGATTATAGTAAAATATACGTGGATACATTGCTCGTTTATTATTTAGATATTCTATGACGTGTATGCTATCCTGTCCCAAAGTCCTGGCGCAATTTATACTTCATCACCGTCCTCTATTCAACGACTATTGGCTCTCATATATTCAAATTTATTATTATCTCAAAAAGTATTTTATTAATGAAAATATATCGCACTAGTATTACAATAGTGTTGTAACTCAAAATACATCGAAATTGACATAACACTATAATTAAACGTAAAATTAATTTCCTCACAAGTAATTAAAACTGTCATTGGAATAATGCAGAAAATGAATAAGTTATGACGTGTTGAGACATTATCCATGACTGACCGGTAGTCTAACCCTCCATCCCAATATTGTGTCATCTTTAGTTGCGACCAACAGTGATCGAAAAAGTGCATGCCGCTTGTTGCATTATTTCGAGTTCCAACGTTATTACTGGATCAGGTATGTAAAATTCATAATTTTATTTTGAAAGAATACAGTATTGTTGATTTACACTTGACATGGTTTTGTTCTTATTTTTAGTTAATACACTATCACTGATTTACACAAGCTTTAATAAAAATAATATTTCTACTTAAGACACTATAATTGACTAAGTTAGTAATTTTTTACATAATACAGTTTTGTTGAATTATAACTTTAAATCGATTTTTTGCATGGTCTATATATTTATTAATAATGATATTTACTTTAAGTTACAGTATTACTTACAATTCGATCGAATGTGTAGCAGTTTAATGCAAATAAAGCTTATAAACTTTTTTATTTAAAAAATTAGAGTTACTTCACTCTTTGTGACAAGCATCAGGTTGGGAGGTGGGTAGGAATGTATTTAACAAAATAAATATTTATTTAATTTGCAGGTTTAGTACCTATCCATCGAGGGCCACCAGTAGAAGGCAAATGACGAACTTGGTGTGAATTCATCACCGTCATTATTGTCACAGGTGAATAAAAACGATCAAACTGCTATCCAGGTAGAAGACATTGATACTACGAAAGTGCAATCGACACTTTCGACACCGTCATCATCTACAGTTCATTCAGTACTTCAACAAATCGACGTAAACAGTTCCCCGAGTATGATTGTAATCAAAAGAAATATTACATTTCACCCATCCACTAAGACCAGAGCGACGATGTTGATTCCCATCATGATCCACATTTCGTTCCTAATTCACCAAGAAAGGAATCTAGGGTAGATTGCTAAGAGGTCAAACAACAAAATGTCCAGGTAGCTCTTTTTCTGGAAGCTCTTCTTCAAGCGGCATGGATGATAGAGTTGTGAATAATGTGAGTCCCGTTGCTGGAACCAGTGGGCTGACTACTGAATCAAATATTTCATCGGAATAGCAAAACAATAATACCTGGGGCAGGAAGAGATGGAGAGGATACATATTGCGAGACCTGGAAAATGCAGGTTAAATTGTTGTGTAAAAATAAACGAGACATCAAGACAAGATTTTGTTTGCTAAAAATTGATTAAAAACAAAATTTTAATTATAAATAGTGTAGTTTATCAAGATTAGGTAAGACTGTTTTTGTCTTGAAAGGTTTATGTTATTTTACAAAATGTTTCAACTTGTTTTTAAGTAGGTATAGGTAGACAAGCATTAGTTTTAGTACACTATATTTCAATTATCACAGCTAAAAAGAATAATCTGGTTTTATTTAATAATATCATAACAAAAAAAATAAAGAGATCGTATTAAATGGTATATTTTACTACCATTCGGAATTCGTTTTCGATTTATTGTTGTAATGCCAAAAAGTGAGTTTAAAACGTAAAGAAAATGACTTATTCAAACTGTCGTAACACAAAATATTTCAACAATAATGACGTAATTAAAAATAATATTTTATTTTGAACATTGTGCTTGGAAAAATACTGTCTTAACTCAAAATTCGTTAATAATTTCCCTATTATTATTATTTTTTAAAAAAATTAAAAAGGTAATGCCTTCAATTTCATTCCAAAAACACATAAAACATTCATTATATTCGTACCTATTACAGAAAGTGACAAATTAGTTTTTCGTTGATTCTGAAAAATCGTCTTTTTTGAGTTACAACACTATTGTAATACTAGTGCGATATGTGTCGCTGAAGTGTCACAGTACAATGTTTTGCTCGTTTAATTGAACCAATTCAAACCCGTTCATTCATGCAGAGAAACCACTCCATTCCATATTATTCAATATGGACATGTTATTACGCAACAGTGCATTTAACGTTTTGAAACCTACAGTTTTGGGCAATAAATGTATCTATAAATTAATGAGTGTGTTTTACGAGATATTTTACAGTTTCTCGGAACAATGTTCAAAATAAACAAGACTTATGACACATAAATAGTCTATAATTAAAACAAATTTTTATTCGTTGTGTTTCTGAAAATATGACAAATAATAATGCCAATAATATTTAAGACAGGCTGAAGATATATGTATAAATGTTTAGAATGAAAGGGAAGGCAATCATCGTTATAATTGAGAAAATAAAGTATCATAACGGATAAAGATACATATATGCCTCATTATAGTCATGACAAAATGACTACGTGAACTATGCATCGAAAAGTAGCACTTTCAAATAAATTCCAAATATTTCCGCATCTATTAATACTAGTATTAACAGTCAAGAACGCGCCGCCATAAAATAAAGCAATAATTGTAATAGCAAATAGCGTGTCTATTAGTACTTTAGACGAGCACTCCCTCTAGCCAGTGTTTATAAATTAGGCGCGTTAGTTATCATAACATAGTTGAAAAATGTCTTACAATTAACAGGCCTGTATTAACTACAACAAATATTTGTTAGAACGCACACGATCCGATATGCATGAAAAAAAGAAGATCTGCTTAGTTTGTCACAGAGTGGTCTATGGATTCAATTTAAATAATTATCTGAGTTGTCAAAATCTGTGAGAACTACAGCGATCCTTTGTATAATAATATATAAAATAGTTCTATTACATGCCGAATAGTTCTATTACAATTCTAAATCTATCCCCAACTGCTTTTCCAATGCACCCTAAATAAAACATTAGAGCTCATCTACAATCGCTTCAACATAATGATGGAATGAAAGGTAGGTTAGATACATGTAAAAGAAGTGATTCTAGGTAGAAGTATAATATCTTTCTAGTAACATCTTGAGTATTGAGGGTGTTGTATCAGTGACTCAGTCCAAGCCTCAGACCGAACAAACTGGTATACTGGATAGTATATGGATGTTGGATACATATTTGAAGTAAATGAAAAGTAATTTTATATTAAATCTTTAATATACCATCTCTATATATACACATGTAGGGTACATATGTATATAATGTGTATGTTCATATACATAACGTCCACATCAGGACAATAACACAAGATTTATTTTCTAATGTTGTGGATTAATATTTAATAAAAAAAATACCACTTAAATAAAACCTATATGATACTGCATAAATATGTACATTCTGTCCGCCGTTGATTTTAATAATAAACCATTTTAATTAAATAAATCAAGTTTGTCCTTTACAAATTGCAGGAAATAATCTAAACTGAACGATTCGTTTTCAGACAGCTCATTTTGTTTTCAAGGTTTTCCGTTATGTCTAGTTTTAGCAACATAAACGCATCGATTTCCTTTTAAATTTACCGTTATTTCAATTGGTCACAACTTACAATTTAGTGTTATCAACAGCATAAAGGTTTAAACAAGCATTGTTTTGCGGTTTTGTATCGCTTTAAGAGGTTAGAGATAAGAATTTCAACATAATTTCAAATGCAATACTATACAATAATGTTTTTCTTTGAGTAGCCACATGGAGGAAAAGTCAAAGGATTAATCTATTTTAGTGACATACTAATGTGGTGTACAGAGTAGGCGTATTTGTATCAGTAAAAAAATACTATGCCGATGTGATCAATAATAATCGTTTTCTTGCTAATTGCTCCATCATACTGTTGTATGATCTATCAACAAATCAATTTTGATCTAAACTTTACCTAAAATTAATTAAAATGATCTTGAATAACTTAATTTTATTGGATCTAGTTTCAATATCCAAATCACATATTTATTTTATAGCACTCATTACTAATAACGGCTTAATGAAAATAATTTAACAACATTCAAATACGAATCAATTAATTTTGCATGTAAATTAATTTATTACTTAACGATCGGATGAAACTAATCACCAGCATCAAGGAATGTTTATCAAATATTTGGACAATATTACCCAACGTTACTCAGTCAGACGTTAAGCTTTCGAAGCCATAGATTATGGCATTATTACTGCTTAATGTATTTTGGAATATTAAAACCTTGACTCCGGCCTAAGCCTTGAATAGGGCAAGGCAAGTTATCTCCATTAAATACGACCGTATAATTTCTGTAATTTAATTTAGTATCTATACTTAATTTAATGAATTGCTTTGTAATTCCGACAAAGATGTTTACTACTAGAATAATATATAGATGTTTTAAAATTACCATAAAAGAGGTGTAGCCGCGATGAGCGCTCATGTGATTACCATAAATTAGTTTGAGAATTTATATTGCTTTAGTCTTATATAGTAAACACATGTGCACATGAACCGATGACATTAATTTAAAACTGTTGAAATAATACTTACGATTTCCTAATAACTGCGTGATTATCTAATTTATAAGGCACAATTGAATTATTAGTAAATAATGATTCTTTTTTTAAGAATCGCAGCGACCATAAATAACTTTTATGTCGGACCCGTGGCATTAAAAAACTAAAGCTGTCAAAGCGTTCGTAGATTGATTCTCAAGTCATTAGGTTTCCGGATTAAAATTCTCACCACTAGCATATCTGCAAACGTGATCGGTAAATATCAAAAGATTGAGACCATTAAAACACAGATGATGACATTTAAAACGAAACATCTGTGTCTGTGAATTAAAGTCAAAACCATAAATTGTACTTAATTACATAAATTAGTTATCTAACCCACAATTACCGACTCAATAATTGCAATCAGAGGATTTGCGAGTTTAGAAAATGCAACCCACATACAACCTTCATAGATATCAACATGGAGCTATTACTTTCAAATAGCGAACGTTAATGCGTGCCCGTTGAAACCTTCGTACGAATTAGCTACGTATGAAATTAAGCACATGTCAAATTGTACCAAATGGATGACAAGTTATTTTTTTCCAACGTGGAAGTGTGGCCCGGTGTGCGTGATTAGCCACACCTGCACGGGAGGTTACGAACGCCAATCATGTTTTTAATATTCCTAATTTATGTGCCTTTTAGTTTTTATCGTGACCTCACTAGTCAATTTCGAGTGTAAACTTCAAAAATGTGTTTTTTTAAGCTGAAGTGTCTGACAGCGAACACCGGTTACAACATTTATGATATCATGTATTGTTCAATAGCACGGTAAAGTTTTGTTTGAAAATAAAATCGCGCCCTTTAACTCAGCAATGGTTGTCTTGAATGTTAATTGTATCTGCGGCTTCGTTTGTTTCCGATTATGGTGTAAGCGATGCTCGCATCAAACCAAGTGGTTTATGGCTAAAACAAGGATTACACGTCATTGCATCATCAAAAAGCAAACACTATGATTTAGTGTCGGAGGGTTTTGTTTCTGATAACACTACGAAAACAAGTCATTATTTTGAAATACATTAAAGGAGACTCGGCGTCGCGCACTTGATATCTAAAAAGGTTAGGCAAGGTTTACTCGAAGACCAACATTCACTTGTTAAGTCGCCGACTTTATCGTTATCAGCCACCGGTGGACGGACGCGAACAAATTGTTATTGAGCTGTGAGTGAGGTGGCGATACGGCGCGATATCGCAACCCCACGGTCACTGGAAGGAGCTTTCTTATCGCCTAAGTCGACTTTCCAATTATAAACCACTTTGACACTTCACAAAGCAAACGAACTGTATGGCCACTGAACGCAAAGACCGTAAATCATAACGTTGGAAGCATATTGTTTATTAGCACTGTAATTAGGTTACACACGAGCCGATTTCAGGCAAGGATTCATCAACAGCTTAACTATGCTCCTCACCTCGTTAGTGACATTCTTGAAGTGTGTACAAATTTACGGCGGCGACGCGCGGCCCGTTTGATGTGCGGACGACGCGATAATTACAGAATTAATGGTCTGATACAGAGAAGTTTTTATCGCAATTAAGAGTGCGTTATCGATCGACCCACTTGCGCTCTCGACGCGGCGGGCGGCTGCACCAATTCACAAGCTCCCGGCCTTGGGACACCGAACTGCTTGTGCTTAGTTTTAGCGAGAACCAAATTGACTATCGGGGTCAACACCGCACTTGAACTTTACGCTTAAATCAACTAAAAATAAATCTAACATACAAGAAATTTCGCAACAACGTGTCTCAACCTTGATTTCGTTTTACCGAATTAAGACAATAAGACGGAACCTATGAGAGCAGCCAGACATTACCTACCAGTGGAACGTGTAAATAGCACGCAAGGCTAATGGATGGTGGGACATTAGAGGCGTCAATAAGCGCGCATTCCTGCCGCGACCCGAATAACCTGGTCACCGTCTCCGGCCATGCACTGCTACAAATCACAGTAAATATATCTGCGACAGACAGTCTAGCATTACAAAATCAAAACTCTGAAAGTCACGTAACATTTGTGTAAATAATTTAACGGTATATCATAACATTAAGAACAAATAAAAACGGCGACTTGCGTGAGTTATTACGTACAGTAGTGTCGAGCTAAAGAGGAATTGTTTGTTTTTGCTGTTCAATCAGAGACCGGTGCCGCGGAACCGTTTCCGAGCTAATGTTATGTGGCCGGTCGGTTATACACGCGCCTCTGCCGCGTCGCACTGGGATACAAACATAAATAACGATAATGGACTTGGAAAAATTACGCTTCGTTTACACATCATCTTCATTAATGTCGTTTTGTGTAAATAAATTTTCGCAGATCTATAATATATGCGTTGTTTACACATTCGACCTAATTTCACGTTCCAGTTTTGAATCTTAGCGATCGTATGATGTTAGATAAATTCTATGGTAAAAATACGTTTTTCAATGAAAACAATACCAAGCCTTTCAATGTATAAGTTATGCGAGTATTCTACCGGCACAAACTTATAAACCTAGCATACGAGTTGAAGTCAATATGCAATATATTATTATAAAAATCCTCTTTAATACTTTCAACGGCAAAAACTATAATTTATTACCTTTATATTTTAATCCTAATTAAGATTTTTATCACGGAAAAATTGCAAATGGCCGTTCGAAGCGTCTCCGCCTGACCTGTATGCGATCTCAAATATTGGCTCTGTGCAAACAATCTTATCCGTGAGTCCGTTTACTTCGCTCCGCATATAGGGGCAGTTGAAACACTAACTATTACGTATACATTCTCGCATCCCATTACACCGGTAATAGCTAATGATATTAAATAAGAAGGGAATAAGGGATTTTTGTCTTTAATTAACACATTGGTTAAAAATGAGATTGTTTGTAAACTTTCAAACAAAAATACTAAATCGATTATGATAAATTTGAAAACAGAGATACATTAATAGGATCCTAGAAGCAAATAGATTACCTTGTTTTAACATAAAAATATTAAACCATCTTAACTTTAAGAAAAAGGTAATTATAGCAAAAAGCCTGTCATCTCAATAACGGGGTAAAAAGTTAATACTAGTATCTTATACAGTGCTAAAATATGTATGAACAGTAAAATCTGACACCGCGTGATACTGTAGTTTATATTCAGCAATTATTATATGAGAATAAGAAATCAATTATAATATCTTATACGAACACAAAAAGAGTATCCATATTAGCAATATTCCTTTGAGTTCTATCTATTCATCCATTCCACGAGCCAAAATAGGTTAAAAGGGTAGATAAGTATTACGCATCCATTTCTTAACTAGCAAAAAATGCATGGAATCCTTTTTATTTCTTCACAATAGCATAATTAATTCAATGTGATTTGATTAATATATGCCCGTGGACATTGAATTCAATACATGTCTGCATCATTAATATTTTCTCGATTGGAATTATAAATGAATCACGAATATTCATTGAATTTCCTACTTTATAGAGCCTTTTATCTTGAGCAACGCCTACAGTTAAAAGAATGCCTTCACGTGGATATTAATTGTTTCATTCAAGTGGTCAGGGTTACGTGCCTATTGAATTAACATACGTTGGTTAAACAATTCATGAGAACCAAATTCAGATGGCATAGAAAAGTAATACATTTGAGAATATTCCAGTCATAGTGAAAATAGTACTCCCAACTTTGATACCTTAATCAAAAGGAAAGTATTTGCATGTGTTTATTTGCTTTTCCATTCTTACATAGCGTAGTTTAGGACAAGACTCAAAAATATATTTGGCAGGGAAGAAACATAACAATTGAATAATTTAACTAAAACGAAAATGTCAGCGTGCTAAGCGAGCCGACCCTACGATATTTGACGCGGCTGCTTCTTAGGAATTCGGTTTGCATGTAATATTATTTTTGATTAAAATTTATATCAATGATCACGGCGACACTATTCCATTTTCATTCCTTATTAACTTAAGAGTATAACCAACTGTTACCATCTTTTAATAACTAAAAATCTTTGCTTTTTTAAACGAGGCGTGTAAAAGCAATTTAACACGCCGACATAATTGATGGATCGCGAGAAATATTCGATTCGGGACAGTCAACATTTGGACGCAGTGCACGTACAAACACAGTATAATTTCGCCCTTGCTTAATTCAAGAAAGGTTTTAAACTGACAAAAAGTTACCTACATTGTATGTAATTGTATATATGCAGTGATAATAGAGGAATGGAATTCGTCGCTCACAAAGTACTTAACGTATGCGTCGGCGTCACTCGTCCTTCTTGCCCACTTCAGATGATCGACGGCCACTCGAACATCGAACACACAAAAAACGAACACAAGTTATGTGTGTCGCAACTAAGTCCCTCCCAAATTTACCAAATTGACCTTTTGTCAAGGGCGACGCAACATCGTATTGAAACACAAAACGAGTTAATTCATTACACTAAATGCATGACTTCCGCCCTTTTGACTGTAGGAAGTGATTAAGAGGCGTTACGATAAAAAAATATAAGTAACATTAGTTTGAACATGTTATTCTCATGAGTTAACTCTATGTATGTGTGAATGAGAGGTAAACATATTACCATATTCGTACGATAGTATTTGGGCCGTCTTTACTCTTGGCGCCATACATGTAGGCGACTGTGAGATTAATTCTCGAGTCGGACGGTCCTGTATCGATTTTATAAAATATACATATACTTACGCTTGTATCCTTAAAGGGGTAGGCAGTTGTATACTTTTACATCAATCTTTTAGTAGCCAAATTTTATCCAATACTATTGTCTACATAAGAACGACATTCAATATTCTTTAAGACCTAAGTAGTAATCGTATCGTAGTAGATGTATCAATTTATAGAACGGAAATAAGTAACAATGAATGAAATAAAAATGATGTGTAAAGTCCGAAATGTTCGACGTTTGATAAGCAGTTGTAAATGTAGGAAAATTCAATCATGAATATTCGATCAATCATCTAGATTCAAATCTTAAATTATTAACGCTCATGTATTTTGTTATTGGGACGAAATTAATGCATTATTTTTATCTAGTTGTAGTCCAGGACTTCCGCAAAAAGTTTGATATATTACAGTGAAATATGGCTGGTAATATTTACCAACCATTTTATAGATGAGTGTTGGAAATCCGAAAAGTTTCGCTAATCTCAGCAACTATCGGTCCGATTTGATCAATTCTTTCATTGTTAGATAGCGCTTTTATCGGAAAATTCTATAGGCTATATCATCATATTACTAATAATACTCGTACAAGCAATGGAAAATGTGGCAAAAACGTAAAAAAATGTTACTTTGCCTTTCATATAGGGATTTTCGGACATTAGAACTCTTTCAAGAGATTATAATACTCGTAGATCTAGTAGAATGTAATATCTACTATATCAAGAGACAATAAATTGCAACGTATTATTGACTGACTCATTACATAACCACGTTTAAGAATGAAGTATTGAACTGTCAATATGGGTAGAGAAGCAAGTACACTATGCAAACATTTTGACAGCCTCCGCAGCGCGGTGGGCGAGAAACCTGCCACAAAGCGAAAGGTCACTGGTTCGACGCACCACAAATGTTTGTGCAACAAAAAATTTCGCTGTGTGATTTTTTAAATATTTTCCGTAATTATTTGAGTTTAAGTTATCTAAATTTTCGCTAATTTCAATACAAGATTTTCCCGTTATTATGTACTCTAAGTAAAATATACGAATAATAAATACAATGCCATTTCTGTTATTTTTGGGCAACCGCGACCGAAAATTACACCGGTATTGTGTGCATTTAAACAAAAGTGCCAAATACTAATTAACATCCATTCGAATGTGTGGAGGCCGCGTCGCATGTTGCTTATCACGAATGTTCCAGTAAGTACGACATCGTATTCGTACAATTTCAAGCAGAAATTCTTATCGCGCTTTCGACTAATGTTTTTTCCCAATTCATCTTTTATAGTATAGGTATTTACTTAATTTTATGAGATTAATTTTATGAAGACCTATATTGGTCTATTGGTATATTTCCAAAGGCAAGATACCTGATAGTAAATGCAGTACTGATAAAATATGGCACCGAGTAGCGACAATTATAATCCCTTATCAATGGCCGTTAAGCCCGTCTCTCAAGTAACACCCACAAACCACTTGTAAAAGGCTAAGAATGACAAAAGTAGGAGGTACAAAATATAGCTATTCTTTGAATATACCTTGCCGATTAAGTTTTTAACTACTGTTGTGTTATACAAAAGCCTTATGATCATATACATTGATTCCTAGCGTGAGACTACTCTGAGATGATCACAATGTCACCGCAAATATTTTTGTCATAAGAAAATCTTTTTAACATTAATAAATTAGTGTGTTAAAACAATGTGTGCTAGGTAGATGTATTTATACATATAATTGACATGAAAAGGGAGAAGGGGACATTTTCGGCCGCCGGCTCACAAAAACACATGACGCGAACGCTATCCGAGCCCGCTCGATGCACTGGTAAAATAATTATTTTCGTTGGCTATAAAAACGTTTGTTGCTGCGTGGGCGGCGAGGTCCCATTCATAAGTGACCAGTTTTGTAACATGTACGCACTCACCTACAAGCAAGCTTTGTTTCCGAATGTTATTTTCAGCTCCCCGCACATTATGATTTCGTTTTGCCGAGCGTATTGTAAACGGTATAAATGGGCTGTGAATATTTATTAAGACGGCTTTTGGAACACGAGATGTATGATGTTAAAACTTGTTTAAAATTTTGCGGCCAGTATTATGTAATTTGAATGTCGAATTGTAACTGTTTTCAGCAAAGAGGTCAAACGTCACTATTTTAAAAGCAGTTTCAATACGGGAAAAGTTTTGTTTTAGTTAATAATGACAACTGATATTTTACCGCATCATAATATTATATACTTTCCAACTGTAGGAAACAATAAAATTAAAATGTATTTACGCTTACGCATCTCGTCATTTTACTACGCACATGCGAATTAACTTAATTGCAACCAGTGCCAAATATGTTTCATAAAAACATTGGCGCAAAGTGTCAAATTAAAATGTCAACATTTGCATGTATCTGCATCAAACGGATTTATCAAAATTTGATAATATTCGTTAAATGTCCGACAGTCGTCACATCAATTTAGTTGCTTCTCACAAATATATTTAAGATGCATATAGATAAAAGAAAACTCGACCTAGTAGACTCGTGGCGCATGTATGTGCCGTGTGGTCTAAAGGTCCTGGGTTTGATTTACGCGCAAAGACGTTATTGGAAATTCTCAGTAGCAGCAGGAAGTCTGAAAATGTGTCCGAAAAACGGCAAAAGGCTCGCTCCCAGAATAGAGGTTTTGTTTGTTGGTATCGATAAAAAAATGATAATACTAATAGAATAACGCTAGAGATTGTCTTAGTAAAATCTTATAAAAAGGATGACTTATAAATTCGTGTGGGTTAGTAAGTCATGTTATTTTATTGGAAACTAAACATTTATTTCGACGTATGCGGCAATACTAACTCAATAAATAAACCGTTCACTTAAATGGGTTTAGGTAAATGTAGAGTAAAATTCATTGGAATTATTACATATACACGTCATGGCAAATTCGTTAATTCCAGAAAATAAACTGAACTCCATTTTAAATGGAGTTAATGCAGTATTCAGATTGCGCAAACCCGCCTTATTTAAAAATGTATTTTTTTGTGTTTTACATTAGTTTAATATTGTTGTTCTTTCTTTAAGTATTTTCGTCTAATTATATTTAATTTTATAGCAATGTTCTTACACCAATTTAGTAACAATTTAATTGGGTTTAACTAGGAATAAAATATGATAACAAATATATATTCTTTATCTGAGATGAAAACTCATGTAAAATATCTATACAACAGTGTGTTTTCTGATTATGGCAAAAACTACGTTTTTGTTTTATTTTAATTGTAGGCGGTCATCAATTTAGTCAGTTTTTACATAACCACAACAGATAAATCTAGTCAAATGTAACGGAGCGGCTTCGCTTGGTCCATTTGTACAAAAAATTATGTGACACTCTTAATTGGCATATTTATAACTACAGGAATACTGGTCTTGCGGATTTTAGAAAATGTAAAATTGGTCATGGAATATTTTATTTTCATAATTGTTGTGAATAAGACCGTAACTCTCAAAATCATAGGAACTTTGCCGTCGGCTCTATCTTAATAATATCTACTTATGAAAAATTATAATCTAAGTGTTTGTCTAATCGAAACCTATAATCAACTCAATCATTTAAACATTTACTGTAAACTTTAATACCTTGAAAGAAAATTCGCATGGTAAAATATCCTAGCGGATACCCTCGTCAATAAATTTGTTACCGCAATATAAAAAAACATAGTTAAGTAGGGAATTTCTAGTGGTTACGTATAACTCACGTAACTTATTGTTTTAAACTACTTATGAGTACTTAACGACACTGTGTGCGGTATTGTAGTTTTTGAGTTTCCGATCACGTACGAAGTACTACGGTTTAGGTCGGTACGCAGCATTGTAGGGACATTAATTGTATCAACAATTTTATTTTTAATGTTTGAGAACAGAACCGAATCTCATACTTGACAAAAAAAATAATATCAAGAATAAAGAATAGAAAAAATTCTGTTAAAATATATACCAATTTTAAAATAATATCTGTATGTTACTTACTTTTAACATAAACAATCTATATCCTTAACACTTCGTCATATTTTATCTAACATTGAAAAATGTACATAAATATAATATTAAAAAACATACTCGTAACGAATTAACACTTGAATATTTTTCTGCTGAAACATAGTGCATATAATTCAATTAACACGTACTGTGGCCTATACATTTATTTTATTAAATTTGCCAAGACAGGCACGTGAGCGAATAGTGACAAACTATAGGCAAGATTGTAGACTGTTGTTATTTTTCTCTGCATATTATTATGACATAAATAAATCATATGGGGATCCTAAATCATATTAAAATTAATAACTTTATTATCCGTGTATGTAATTCATTTGAGTAATTAAATATTTGTTTAAAGATTTTTATTATTTACGAGTGCAGTAGCTTAAACTGCTTAATTTGCAAAGGTTACCTATTCTTAAGAATGGACCGGTGCAATATTACCGAAACTAGTTAAAGAAAAGAAAACAAAACTCTTCGGAATGCGAGACTGTTATCTGTCATTTTATCACATCATTGTCACGTTCCATCTTATTTTTTAATATTTATGCAAAAAAAGCAAACGACGCTAAACAGCCCGAATATATAGCCAATAAAATAAATTTATTGCCGGTTGGTTGTATGTAAAACGATAACAAATTCGTTTAATATGCAACTGGACGTAGAAACGATCAAGAAACTTGGTAGAGTCGACTCCACATTATGTAACCGAAAGATAGATCACAATATGAACATCCCATGCACCTTATAAGGCTTAGACATTCTTAAAGTTTAATTTTCAAAGGTAAACAAATGTGAATCATTAGCATCTGCGTGCGAAGAAATATGCATGGCCGAATGAATATTCGTGGTGTTCAACAGTTGTGTTAATGAGAAAAGGATGAGTTAGCGCGTCCGCTGCAGAGAAGAAAAAGGATAAAACGAGCATTTAACTCGAGTTCTTAATTACGTGCAGCACGGACTAAGAAGCCAAGGTCAAAGGAGCCTCACCTTAACACATGGCCGGCACGAGATGCGCGCTTTCCAACAATGTGTTTCCACTTGTGTTGACACTGTCCCTCAGCTGACAAGGCCACGCCGCCTCGCACGGCCTCAGCTTCACAGATGTCAGGAGCAGGAGCGCAATCCGGCTCGCGTCCGCACTTCCCGGCACATCCACCACAAGCCGCCCGATCAAAACATAGCTCTCACGAACCTTTTCGACACACAGACACGATTTGCAAAATTTATTCATCGCATCCGCCGAAAGCACCTATAATTTTTATGAGCCGCACCAAAAGTACGCTCGAGACCGATCGACGGCCAGGCTCGCGAATGTTTCCACCGTGTCCGACACTGAACACCGATAACTACTGCGATCACACCCTGGACGCTACTGCAGTCCGAAAACCGCCGGAAAACTCGATTCCGCACGATGTGTTCACTCGAATGCGTGCGCTCGCCGGCCACACCGCCGCGCTGTAAACAGAGAGCGCGCCCGACGCCTCGACAACACACGCACACGGGCGCGCCGCTCGTGTCGCGCGCACGCACACTCGCACGGCGCCGCGCGCGCACTCCGGCTCCACACGCAAATAGACATCGCGTCATGCTCCGCCAATCGCGCGCGCGCTACATCACGTCATGTCGACTTGTGATCGGCTGAGGCTCCATTGATAGATTGGCCACTGCGAGTCGTTTCAATTCGCGATTAACTGAAAGTTTTTGATAAAACATAACTGATATGAAATCTTAACAGATGGAATTTTCGATGTAATCTCTGTGATAGTTAAAATAATACGATTAACTCGGTGTACTGGCGATAGCGGGCTTTGTGTATATCGAATACAAAGCGCAATAAACTTTGGCGCGGAATTCTAATCGAAGTGTTCGTTAAACAGTCTTTACTTCCATCACAAGTTTGATAACGCTTAATATCTTACGTGACCGCCAGTGCCGCGAGATTGTGACGAATGTAGATTTAATATTTATTACCAATGTCTATTTCATTTGCCAATCGATATTATATGTGAACAATTAAAACTTGTCCGTCAATACAGTAGTGTGAATATTGAATATCAGCCAGTGAAAAATAAGAATACAATAATATATCTTCTTCCTTGCGCGATTATTATTAACTCACGCTAAAATCATAATTACTGTATAATGATTTTGTACTTCTGACATCTTTATTACTATAAGACTCTACAATTTAGAATGTTCCAGATTCAGACCTTACACATGGACATTTTATTGTAATAATTGACTATTCAAATATGATGTGGTAATCAAAAAGTATTTATTAATAATTTACAATTTAAAACTTAATATTACACAAAACACACACTGTTCAAGTTTTTTGAGACACGCGTAGAGCTGAATTACTGGCCGTATATTAAAATAAGGTGCAGTGGTATGCTAAAGTAAATTCTTAGCTACAGTAATAAGGTTTATATTAGATCATAGTTTGAATGGAAATATTTATGTAATAATGTATCGGATAGATTTTGTGATGGTGGATGTCTGTGTGCACCTGAAGATTATCGGTTGGGCAAAAAATTGGTTCTAGCGAATATCGGCTATACTGATTGTGTCATTGTTGATCGTATTATTCTTTTAGCGAATTAGTGACATTAATGTTATACCTCGCAGTACCGTGGCGCAAATGTTTGCCGTGCGATCGTGAGTTAGATTACCGAGTCAGGCAAAGTGTTTTTGGGGATTTCCATTGGGAAATTTTCCGGAAATTAGCCCAAGATACGTTAACATTCATTAATTTTAATAAAGTGTCATGTAAATATTATGTAAACTAATTAGTGCTAACTATCAAAACAATAAATAAAATTCAGTACGTCATATTTAGATACAATTTACAAAATTAAAGCGACACCATAGTTAAATGTACTGCGGTACGAATAGGTCGACTCTACCAGGAGGTAACCATAGGCTTACGTAAAACTATCCTGTTGCGTTGTAGTGTAAATAAAAATGACAGACCAAATTTATAGGACAGCGATCGTCGTACATGATCTTCTTCTTCTTCATCAACCCAGATACGCCCACTGCTGAGCACGGGTCTCCTCTCCACTTGAGAGGGTTTAGGCCATAGTCCACCATGCTCGCCTAGTGCCTAGTGGCCTAGTGCCTGGCCTAGTGCGGCCTACATGATATCTAAATCAAAACATAAAGGCTTCAAATATAGTAGCGAACCACGTATTATTTCAACTGAAGAATGATAACAAAAAACTATCTACAGCAAGTAGACTCTATTTGGATTGCAATTTACTTACGATCTCTTTCCAACGCGGTTATAATACCATGCTGGCATAGTAAGAGATAAGAGTGTAAAAAAATATTAAGAATTGTTTTAATTCATTTGTCAAACTACCTCTTTATAGGATAGACTGTTATGATTGTTACATAATGCAGAAAAATTAACTGCGTTACATAATCTTTACATAATGACATTGCTAGAAGCAATCAATGTCAAATATTTTTTATTTTATTTTACGAAGTGCACGATTATTCCTTTTAGAAATAATTGGGCGGAACACACTACGAACTCATATAATTTATTGCATCTAAACGTTAGCTAATATTATTTTATTTATTTATTATTAGGTTTTTTTTTTCTGCCTTGATACATATTCTTTACTACACTGACCAACAAAATCGTAAATTGCCCTTTAAATAGAAACAGTGAACCCATGAACACCCATGATAATAAAAATAATTCCTGGGCTTTCAAATAATCGTAGGAAGAAGAAGAGGAAAGAAAAAGATAAGGCTATTCTAGTATCTGGAAGATTACTTTTAAAATTTTAATTTTTCATAAACATGTATACAATTAAGATTACGATTTTATCTTATTTATGAGTATAGTACTGTATTTATAAGAATGAGCGCACATTGAAATCGTCTCATTTATATTTTTAAAAAAGCTTTATTATGTACTTAAACTAATATACATATGTATGTAGTACCATATAGCAATATACACTAAAACATATGTACATATCACATAATTAAAAATGCTTCAGCAAAATTTATGGTTACGTCATTTTTTTCCTAGAGATACATAGACAGAGAGTGAGAAAAGCTATTTACATACATACATAAACTCACTTCTGTGTGCATTTCTACACCCACATTTCGCCACGTAGGGGAGGGCGGGGCAGGTACTAACAAATTTTGTATGATTGTTTATATCTTCGTTAAAAATCAATTTTTTCGTTTTATTTTTTATTGAAAACTTGCTTTGGTTATTTAGCTATGATATTAGTAACAAAAACCTTCAGGTATGTAAGTACTTTCAGAAAGAGAGCCATGAAAACCAAAAAAGTCATTTGTTAATACATACCCCGCATGTGGGGTAAAAATTAACAGACCTGGGGTAAGTATTAACGACGGGGCAATTATTAACAGAGACTAAAATTTTATGAAATACTTAAATAAAAAGTCACTTACATTAATGAAAATGTTTTAGTGACTTTATTGTTAAACAAATCCGTACTTTTTATGATGGGAACTGGAAAAATATTGAAAATTCTTGCACTTTTGTGACTACATTCTCGTTTACGTTCCAGAGAACTGCTCGGACTACTCGGAGAACAATTGTATCGTTAAAGAACTTCTTAATTTTTTTTTAAAAGAGTATAAACATGAGTTAGGTCAAAGGATGTTCCTTTGCTTAAGCTGGTCGCCTCAGGACTCCGAATAGACAAGGATGCGTTGCGCTTCGTAAAACCAGGAAACCAATCTTTTCCAACCTTTCTGTCCCTTTTCCGAGATTCTTGAATATTATCTATCTTGTATCGAATGGCAAGCAATTTTTAACATTGTCGGGCAGCAATCCAAAATAGATATGAGACCATTTTTTCTTTACGTACTTAAACAAAAATATTTCGACTGCCTCGTGGTTTTGCGATACAAGTATGTGCCGTGCTATCTAGAGGTCCCGGGTTCGATTCCCGGGTCGGGCAAATTGTTATTGGGTTTTTGCATTAGGAAATTCTTAATAGCAGCACGTAATAGGCTTGCTCCTTATTACGTGTACATGAGACTGACACATACCACACAAAATGTGGAGGCAAATGTACCTCTGCCTTCCCCTTTGGGGAATACACGCGTGAGGTTATGTATGTTTGTACAAAAATATCGTATTCTGTAGCAATATCTATATATTTCCTGTTATTTACCAGAACTTATTCACCTGCCACCTCAAATACTTCTTGAAACGTAGACCCCCTTGCGCTCTTCCTATTATAATTTTTTTATTCTATAATAAAAACACGCTTAAAACAAAAAAACACTCGTTTAACATCACATACCTACATAACATTAGCATGTTAATACTTACCCCACTCAATTTGTTAATTTTAGCCCCGAGGCCCCTTTTAATACTTTATTAATTACAGAAAATAATCCCGTCAATATAATTACAAACAAGTGTAATAGTTTGAAAGACAATAAAATAGGATTTATCTTAAGACAAACTTTCATTCAATTTAGTGAATAAATAAGCCTCAAATCAATTTATCACGAAGAAGGAAAAAATGGTTTACCTATCAATCCGAGCCTACTTCGCAAAACTACCACAAGCGAGGGCTGGTTGATATCTAGCAAGTCAGGACTTGTTCGGCTGTGTATAAAGTTAATATAAACCGAATCTCAATTTTTTATCACTTTTCGTTTGGCAGGTATAAGCTTGTTAATTCTTACCTCCGTTAACACCAACCCCGCTCTCCCCTACATGTGTATCAACTAAACGTAATAACGGCCCCTATTTCGGGAAAAAAAGCTTTTTGCAGAATTTTTGGGCACTGTCTTAGACTTCGTTCTACTACTGACATTTTCTGATGAAAACCCCATTAAAACAAACAAGTACTGCTTTTCGTTTCATTATTTATAATTATTTCGACAAGCTAAACAGACTTCGATAAGGGATATGTATCACAACAAAGCCCATTAGTATAAAAGTCTTAACCCTACTCTACCACTTACAAAAATCCTAATACAGATAAATTTTACAACTACTTGTAGGAATAGGTAAATATTTGTTAATGTCTAAGCAACCGAGTTCCGGTTTTTTATGCACGTTTTTTATTTAAAATCGTCTTTCAATCAACCATAATGGATGAGTAATAATAAGTGTTTGCAAACTACGATAAAAAACACTATCAAAAGTTCTCTCTAGTCAAGCTCCCTTCATACAGGATCTGTTTTTCATTGAATTATCATTTTGGCACATTGCCAAATATACGTGTAGTGGTTGTCGAATGACCTTCGCAATTCAGCAAGAGTTGGTTTTTCGCCAGATGTCCAACTGTTGAGCTGAGTGCACCCCAAAAGACTGGCTATGGCCCAAACATGACCGTGAGACCAATATAGGGACACGCAATTGATAAGATATTCCTACTAGGAATTTTCCTTTGGTCCCATTGCATCAGGGATTACAATAATTGTATGTCAATCTCTAAGTTCGGCCTCGACGTTCAGGCGCGCTGTCGAGTTGACCGGGGTCGCGGGTGCAAACTCCAAACTTTTATATATGCACTTTGTAAGTAAATTTTGCAATGTTATCACACCAATTTTTTGTCAAAATTTTCATATTATTAACGTGTACAAAGCATATGTCTTTGAATTACAATTTTGTATATATTTGTAACATTTACTGTACACTTTGAATAACACCCTTAGATCACACATACGACCATGAACACACATTGTACCACAAACTACGATAAACTTTTCTGTCGCCACATGAATGTGGACTATGTTCCTTAAATAATCTGAAGACACAGAATATACATTAAAACTCAGTAAATGTGTTACGGCGAAAAAAATATACCTACCTATAGAATCTATTTTTAATTACAGAGTATAATTCTGTGTGCGTGACCGTGGTCGATGTTGCTATACATTTTGATGGACAGGTTAACCCTTCAGTATTTATTGATCCATTAAATATCTCTAAGAATGATGACGTAAATTAAATCGTGATTCTGCGCGTAGAATTTAAGTATAGAACTATTATTTATGATTAAGCTGATCTGTCTGTAGCCGTGATTATATCTTAATAACTAAAGTTCTGAAATAATCACACTTTACATCAAGAAAAAGTATTTTTTTAAAATAAATCTATATAAACTGTTTATTTTATATTTATTTGTTTAGTAAGCGATAAAATAGAGAACATATCACGTGCTTAGTATTTCCTATATCTGTGTCTTGAAAGTTTAGCAGTAATTTTGTGGTTTTGTATAGAAATTAAGGATTTCTTTGTATTGTAAACAATGTACAGCAAATATATATGTATAACAGTAACATATATGTATAATAGTAAACATATTACACATCAACGTAATATATTGTATAGTATTGAATACTAGTTTCATATTCATTATGGCTTGTAAAGGAAGTGTGTAAAGAGTAGAGACACTGTTCATATTATGATTCATCGTCTTAAGCATTTACTGCGATGCAACAAACACCCGTAACAGCAAGCTCCTGAAGTCCATAAACGGTCTTTTCTCATTTAAATTGTTTAAAAACATTTTCTTGTAACTATCGCAGGGCCGATTTTAGGAATATATACTCGTAACTAGGAAAAAAATCTTCCGCAATAGGACTCTTTTTTGTTGATCACTATGGTTGGTTATACTTTTAAGCAATCCATGGAGTTTCTAATACCATCTTAATTTAAAATACAGAAAATAAACTTAAAAAAATATTCCGTGTTCAAACAATAGCGCCAACCTAACCTTGTTCCCTAGCACATATTCTGTGAAGTGGAAGGATTAGTCCGTCGTCAGTCGTCACGCAGGCTTTGTGATCACCATTGTGCGAGATGATTCATGAAATGTACTAACTTATAAATAAAGAGCAGATGCTCCAATTTGCACACCCATTTTAAATGGTTTAGTGTTATTATGGACTATACTTTAAGTGTTGCGGTCTTGGGATTAAATCGCTAAAATTATTGAGGAAAAATGTTATGATATTTATTACCTTTTGATATTGTTAAAA
The DNA here is from genome assembly GCA_030295005.1 of Cephonodes hylas. Lineage (NCBI taxonomy): Eukaryota > Metazoa > Arthropoda > Insecta > Lepidoptera > Sphingidae > Cephonodes > Cephonodes hylas. The sequence continues at coordinate 5,673,438 of AP025374.1, read as the reverse complement.
TTGTTGTATATTTTTGGTTTGATCAATTATTACCAAAGCTAAATAAAAAAAAAGAATAATTGGATGATTATAATATAATTTTTCAACGAGTACATTAAAATGTTCAACGACATCTATCGCTATGCGGTTGAACTATTTTTTACTAACAAATGGAATATAATATTAAAAACCCTTCAATAGTCAATTCTCGTTTGGAGCTCTAAAATCGGCTTAGAAATTGTGTCAACTGACATTAAGGATTATCTTTATTATTGTCTCATTATTAACTACTCTTCCTAGACTACACTGCACTTCCAGATCAAAGGCAGTGATATTTTTCTGGAGTGTCATTTTCAATATGACCTAGTATCGTCCAGACACCAGATTCTATTAAACAATGCATATTACATATCCTTTACCTAGATTCTGTCCAGTACAAGAATAAAGTTTATTAAATTAAGTTTAGTAAACTCGTAAAAACATAACTAACAATTATTTTCGCATTTGAAATATTCTCCTATGTGTTAAAAAAAGCAATGGATAACACTGGAAAACAGCATATCTGTTGCATGAGATTTTATACATGAATCTGAACAGTTTTTCCACGCTGATTTCAAAAATATATGCCGTTTTTATGTAGCAGCTCTAGTTTTGGAGTTATGAAGTGACATGGCTTTTCATTGAAAAAGCAAAAAGTTTAAGTTAAAAAATTCTATTAAATATATTAATTCCGAATAAAATTTCCTTTTTTTGGATTTTCTAGAGTCAGATGTATTATGAGTACAATTTTAAATGCTCCAACAATAGTCAACCGAGATATGTTCATTACAGTACCCCCAATACCGTTCCGTTATAGTGTAAATATTCTGGTAAAAGCGCTCTCCTTGTTCCTCGCATAGAAGTCACCGAGATTTTCAGGAAAATGGTCTAGATGACTATGAAGGTAGTGAAGCTTAATACTCGTGTTCCATCCAAGCCGCTGGAAGGGTATCAGCAACTGTTCAGCGTGCTGAATGCAGCCGTCAGACATCCTATTGCCAAAAATGTTTCTGTCCTTCAATCGGGAAGCTAAAATTTCTGTTGCTGTTTTGGACAGTCTAAGGTTCCTGATTAAGTCATTTAGACCATCATTTAGTGGTCGGGGACTACCGTAGCAAATAAAATCACTGTCATTACCACCGTCGTCGTTTTTGGTTTGTCCACTTCACTGGTCTGGATTCTCCGAAGATGGACGTGACTGCTGTGGTGATGATTTGTCACTAACACTCAAGACTGGTCTTATGGCAGATTTTAAGTTGGATATATCCACTTAGAGCAATTTTTATGGTTTGAACGTATGATTTTCGTTACACAGAAATAACAGTCGTCATGATAGTTGGATAGTTTACGCCAAATCATAGGAGCTTTGAATTTAAAAGTGGGTATTTTTTTTGTTGGCCCACAGTCGCAAGGATTCAAAACAACTTTTACATACCAAACTTGGTATACAAGATTTAACGTTTAACAGCAATAGAATCCCAAAGTCGTCGAAATATGCCTTTTTTACAAAGTCCGACACATTTAAACGAAATTTTTGAACATATATTCTCCACAAATAATCCAAAAACAACCAGGATTATTTAACCACTTCCTTATTGAGGAAGACATAATGAAATTTAGAAAGGAAATAGTTAAGTTACACCGCTATTGATAGAAACTATTGACTTCTTAGGTAAATTCAAGACGGTACCTGTATCTCACTAACTAGAGCTGCTACAAAAAATCTGAGGCCAGATATGAAATCAGCGCACCCAAATTAGTAAACAACAATTGAAAAACTTCATGCAACACAAAAAAAGTTTTATTTTGTTGTCCTGTGTAATTATAATCTGATACAAAATTTCTATGACCATATTTTTTAACACCCGTGTTTTAAAAAGTAGATAGAAAATAATATTCATGCATATAATTAAGCAGCCATCGGTACACAAAGCCTCTATTTATAAGCACAATAAATTTATCTAACCTTCAATTATGTATTGTGCTTAAGCGAATAAACATTTGTCCGGCGGCCGCGGAAATGTCAAGTCTAATGCGATAACGTCTTAAATTAATCCCTAGCTGTAGGGACTTGGCTAAAACTGCACGATGACTGGCTTTTTATAAAAAAATATCGGTATTATCATTTGCGAATTTGATAAAAATATATTTTTGAAGGTAATGATTAGGCAATTTTAGAATTTCGAGTCATTATAATTTCTATTACGTTGCCGTTATAACGTGGCTCTACCACCACGCAATAACAATATATAATTGCAACTTATCAACTCAATAAATCGTGCTGATATCATAAAGTTTATGTGGATAGTTGTTATTCTTTTACTCAAAAGATAATGAATGGATTTTAAGATAATGAGCGTCTTTTAATCCCGAGAAATGTATTTCCATTGGATCGGCAAGGACTAATTCACGTTTGGCGAAGCAAGCACAACTATCCTCTGAAAAATCTTTTTTTGCTCGATGAGAACAACAAAGAACTTAAAATAACTTTATGCGTAGCTCTATTCATCGTCATATCAAAATCATGATTAAAAGGACTCGACGTGCATTCTAACAAATAAGCTTAAACTCGTCAGCAGCAGCCAATTTAAGTTACATTTATATTCTCATATAACAATAGCCATGTTATAAATATTAATGCGTTCATATTTTTTGTTGTTGTAATGCAAGCAATTACAGCCACACGACTTATTTATTCACATCCAAAAATAAACTCGTCTATTTAATGAGAAAAGAACGAAGAACATGTTTCTATAAAACGAGCAATGCACATGTGTTGAAGAACTGTTAGTAATTATTACTTTTGCGATATGACGATGTAATGTAGTTTCTGTAATGATGCGTCATGATAATATATCTTGCATATTTATTAAGATTTTGTTGTATCAACAAAAGTCAATCTCTGAGAGAGACGTCTGAAATGGTAAGTTTAAATGTTAAAAAAAAACTGAAACTATACTTCCCCTAAGAGCTTTGATATAACCACGCCTCTAAAGAGCTAAATCTAACAAGCTTACAGTGTAGTATACTTAATATTGCTGATCTTATACCGAGCAAAATAAAAAACAAATGACTGGCGGCAAGTCCCTATAACTGCAGCATCATCGGGGTAGAGTATAGACGACTAAGGTTTAAGGTTTAAGATATTAAATCTGATAAAAGGGATTTTTAAACCCTCTTTTACAGTAATCTAGTACAAATTCCGCATAAATCAAAGGACCGGTGTTTCAATTCTTCCACAATAGGGCGTTATGTCATCGCCGAACACAAGTGAGGAGACACACACTTGACATATTGACGGGACAAAGAGATGGCGCACGTTCACAATTTATCTACCGCAACGCGTTATTCTAAATACCGGCGCTAAAGTAATGTGTAGATATTCCTTTTTTGGATTTCAAAGAAAAATAATATATTACGCAATGTTTAATGTTATATTAATTATTATAGGTATTAAAAACCACGAATAATAATGTAACTATCAATACTGTTACTATCTTCCCAAAATTATTCACTTATTTTTTACGAACTTAAAACCGACATATTATGACTCCTGCTTTTATACAAATTCTTTGTTTTAGAACTTAGGATATTTCAGTTCAGGTACCCATGTCTCCTAAAAGTCTTATAACACTAACCACATTGCCACATTTTTCATTATTGTTATACTTCTATTACTCGTATGCGATAATAACTATAATATAGCATTAAAAAAAAAACAAATTGAATCAAGTTTTCCTGATATTAGCACGTTGAAATCAACAATCAAAACACTTCATCCTTTTAACATTAATAAAGATAGATACGGCAACTTTTGTAATACACTAAAATTATATGTGGAATATTTTTTATCTCATATAATGCAATTCTTTGGCACAAAAAATTCCAGCAGTAAATATTTTCGGGAACACCTGCATAAAATAAATCTTATCTATATTATATTTAATCATAAAGATAGTGTAGAGTGAGATGCGAGTCCAAAGTTATTGTATCGTATATTTATAAAAGAGTCTTAACTTAGAAGTTTTAGTCTCTATGTAACATCGTAAGGAAAATCTTAGTAAATTTTTAATTTTTTAATTCGCAACTCGCACGAGGCAAGCGTGGTGTAGTAAGACCTAAATCCTCTCAGTTGTAGAGGAAGCCCATGCCCAGCAGTAGAAGATATATGGGCCAATAATGATGATAATGAAGCATTCCTCAATTATTTTTATGGAACAAAAACAAACGAGCACATGGGTCGCCTGATGTTAAATGAATCCTATAAACGCCCACAACAGCCGAGGAACCGACAGTACGGTGTAGTCGCAATGTCGCTAAATTGAATAACAGCTTAACTATCTTGACTCGTGTGGACGAAATATCGCAAAATGTTATCTGAGTTTTATTAAATAATAAAGTTATCTTACAATACGTAATGGAACTATTTTAAGCAGCAGACTTAAGCGTAGTGTTCCAGTAAATAATTTACAAGAAAAAGGGGTAATTTTGTGAGATTAAATTATCTTTTATGTAATAAATATTTTTGGTTAATAAATAATTATAAGTGTCCTGCCTCATTTGGAATGAAGATTTTATCTAATGAATTACATTAAATTTAGAATCGAAAGAAATATGATTTCCTTAGCAACGTTTTAGATGTGCAGGTTTACTCACGATATTTTCCTTTACCATGAAAGTAGGTTCTAATACGTAATGAATACATATGTAACTCAAAAAAAGGTGTGTGTCTGGGATTTGACCCGCGACTGCCGAGAATCTCCACCGCGCGCCTTAACCTCGAGGCCGTCACTACTACCATTACAAGAATATACTTCATTACTTACATGAGTAAGAGGGTCTATTGTTATGACATACTGCTTATGAAACACCATATATCATGGTTTTGTTTGCTTCCGCATTTATAATTGGAATTATTCAGTCATTTCATTTATCAGCCATGTCATGAACAAAATAATTAAATAACGTCACTTCGATGTTTGTTACTTAAAATTTTACTGCAATTAAATTTCTGTTTAAAAACAATTATGTCATAAAATTTAACAAACAATTAAGTGAAATTTATTATTTTCAACGAAGCTACAAATACTAACAAACACAATTAGATTTTGTGAAAAATAAACCATTAATTCGTGGAAAATTTATATTTTATAATATAAAAAAATGTTTGTTATATACATAATATATTAAGTTCACTATAAAACTTACAAACCAATTCAGAAAGCAGTTATTGCTAGTGAAAAATTGGCGTGAAAATTTACCCTGACTCTCTTTAGTTAGCTACATATGTATTTTAAGGCCTTCTTTGACACCTTGAAATCAGTTTACACTAATTCTTCGTTTTTCTACAGTCCCTGTCTCCCTTGAAATAAGGTTTTCTGGTAAACGTTATGGTTTTTAAAGGAATGTTGTTTAATTATAATTGTTGATAAAAAGAGCACTTACCTACACTGACATCTAGAAGCCCAAATTTCATGAAGCTAGCTCAAACGGTTATAAAGATATGGAGGTCAAAAAGTTGTAAATTTTAGCACTGACTGACTGATAGTACCTAAACCTAACCTACTTCCAGATGACCTAGAAGGATCAAATTTAGAATACAGCTCGGTAATTATGTGTAAACGTAGGAAAAAATCTAAAAATAGAAAAAAGTTAAAAAATAGGGGGGTCCCCATACATTTTTTTTTATAATTGTAGCGTTAGAACGGTTACAAGCAGATATTTGAAAAAACTATCCCAATATATGTATTAGTATACTCACTTGCTATATATCAGAAATATAAAAATGAAGTTAAGTCAAAAAATAAGTGGTGTCCCCATACAAAAAACTTGTAATACGCGCTAAACAACCGGCGAACACAACGGTGTCCTCCGCGGCGCGCGGCACCACATATAATATAATAAATATACACAGAACACAAATAAATGTACATACATAAAAGCGCTCCCGAGCGACACATAAACTTAAGCACTGCTTAAAAATACCGATTCAGTTAGTTAAAATCTCAATACCTGCATAATATTCTTTACAAAAAGTAATGATATCCCACCAAAAACATAAATGTAAAAAAGGAAAGCCAAGTTCAATACAAAAATTATTCTCGACTGTGGGCTTCGCCGCAAAAAGAATGGAGATCTAATTGAGTGCCAAGTTCTATGCAAAATCCAAATATAAATAATAGGAAAAAAATATAATTATGAACAAGTATTAAATCTATTTCTGTGCTTTATTAGATATCTATATGTAGCCTAAGGGTTGACTTGGCTAGTTTTCATTTACAATTTATATAGCCTTCGCATGTTCTAAACCTGGTACCTTTCGGTTCTTATTTTATTATTCCGAAAATTTGGCTTGCTGGTAGAAACTACCCATCGAACATAAGGCTCTTCCGTTACTGTGTAAAAGTAGGTACTTAATAATAATTCGTGTAAGAAAACTAGCCAAGTCAGCCCTTAGGCTACATATAGATATCTAATAAACCACAGAAATAGACTTTAATATTTGTTCATAATTATATTTTTTTCCTATTATTTATATTTGGATTTTGCATAGAACTTGGCAATCAATTAGATCTCCATTCTTTTTGCGGCGAAGCCCACAGTCGAGAATAATTTTTGTATTGAACTTGGCTTTCCTTTTTTACATTTATGTTTTTGGTGGGATAAGTAATCAATGGTTCTATTCACTCCATGGTCAGGATAAAATCTACATTATTTTATTTGTCATAGCCATGCTATTCTTGTAGTTATCATTGATCTATTCTACAAAGAATCACAACTCCGCCGTGTCCCCATAGTTCAGATGTCGCTAACGTAATTGATGTCCTTTGTTCTAAGTTGTAAATCTCGCGAGGAGGGTGGATGAATGTCCATCGTTAATAATCGTGTGTCAGAAATTTTTAACTGAAACAAAGAGGCTAATGACTTTGTATTGGAGCTGCTGTACTTGAAACTGAATCTCGTCTTTTGTTTAAAGTTGTCTGGTAGGCATAGAAAGCGTATCAATAATTTAAATATGAAATTTCCTCCGTCTGTCTTTTTATGCTATCGCGTCTAATCTACTTTAATTTTTATGAATTTTTGATAAAGCGCTAGATGTGATTCTAAGGATTAGATTATTTCTCTTCTAGAGCTACTATAATTAGACTAAAACTTTACAATACCTGTTTTGAAGTTATAATAGTTCAATTTTAAAATGCGTTTCATTTTATACCTATCTTTGTTTACAATTTATTCCAAACACAACGCTTCATGCGTAAACAGCATTATTTTTTCTTAAATGGCTGGGTTCCTTTTTGTCTTGGAGGTACATAAATAATATATTTTTAAATTGAAAGTTCTTCTTCACATTTCGCTCATCTGCCGCTTAAATCATTCGAGCGTTATGTTTATTCTTCACTGCCAGTCATAAATAAATCACGTTGAAACAAAACCGTTTCTAACTCCCCGATCGGAACATGTGCTGCTCTATTGATAATTAGAAGCCATTAAGATTATTTGGGGTTTGAAAATATAAATGAGTAGCTGCCATCTTTGAGTAACGACCGGTGCGGAGTGCGGACGTAATAAATGATTCTATTACATTCCCAATGAAAACAATGTAACACATTCAACTGCGACATTAGTAAAATAAACATCCCTTTGTATTTGTAACTAGAATTATTAAATTGTATTTCTAAATTTGAGAATGAATATGAGTATAGTCTTCAACATGTGTGTGGAGTCATCGTACCTACTATTATTGAAAAATAAGTTGTGAATAATATAAATATTAAAATTTAATCAATTATGCTATCTCTATTTGAAATCCAATTTAACTCAATGAATTTAAGCGAAAAAAAGAATTTTTTATGTCTATTCCAGATATTATTTTAGTTTTCAAGTTTAAGCTTTTGGTTTTGGTGTCATTTCAACACCCATCCTGTTGTAGAACTATAGGGCTCAAAAGTTTTTTCCCATTAAACAAAATAACTTACCTAGTTATTAAATAGGCCAAATTATTGCACATACAATACGTAATTGTATAAATAAATAATTATAAGTCTGGAATAATAATCATCGAGTAGAACAATTTGCTTGCCATTAGCTCATTGAATATCAAACAAAATATTTTTTGGATAAACCCTAAATTAATAGAAAACATTTACTGACTTAATAAATTTACTTGTTACTATTGTTTAGGTTTCCAACCACAATGACAAATCAAATTAGATACATATAGTAAAATGGAAACTTCATGTTATAACGATGTATGTAAATTTATTTAAAAATAATAGAAATTAATAATTATTAATTAGGGTAAATAAATGGTGAGAACCTTTACACCTAAAATTCTATGTAAAAGGTACCCGACAATAACGATTGTGTGGACTAAGGCTTAAACCATTAAAGATGTACATATTGCCTTTGCCTTGCAATTGTTATAAATATTTTGTTGTCAACATAACAGAATCGTCACGATTCTTATCAATCTATATTATTATTCTTAACAATACTTACGGGTGTAGTCTAAAAATTGATTTAGATGTTAACTGCGGACCGGTCTTAAGTTAAGTAATAATCTGTAACATAAGTCTATTAGTCATGTTTAATGTTTAAAAGAACACTACCGAAAAAAGACATATCTCCATAATCTTCTACATTAATATAGCAACGACCTTTATTACGTCACAATCATTGGGTGCATGTTTTTCGCAAAGCTTATATTTATGTATGATAAGCAGATAGCTTATCTATTACGAGAATTGCATGTAATCCGTGATATCGCTTTTCTAATTGATAACATATGATTAATTTACACACGACACTTTAATTCTAGGTTTATCTGGTTAGTTTTATAGTCAAATATTCGATTAGAATGGTTTAATTCTTGACAGAGACGGATTCAATAGCTTGGATAAAATATTATAATAGTTAATTTTCTCGCATAAGCAGGTCCATAACTGCGGCGGTATTATTAATTCATTTGTTTTTCTATCACTTACTACGTCATCAAGCTATTGCAAAGTTCATCATCATCATCATCATCATCAACCCATATACGCCCACTGCTGAGCACGGGTCTCCTCTACCATTGAGAGGGTTTAGGCCATAGTCCACCACGCAGGCCTAGTGCGGGTCGGCGGACTACACACCTAAGAAATTCCTAAGAACTCTTAGGTGTGCAGGTTTCATCAAGATGTTTTCCTTCACCGTTAAAACAAGTGATAATTCAATGTGAATGCACACATAACTTCGAAAAGTCAGAGGTGTGTGCCTGGGGTTCAAACCCGCGGCCGCCGAGACCCAACCTCGAGGCCATCACTACTATTGCAAAGTTGCTTATTGTAAACCTTAGATTCTTCGCAAAATTATTGAAAAACTTATTGCCAGATGTTATTGAGATTACACTCTAGTCGTCTTTTTCCCATGCTTTAATAAAAATAAAAGCTAAGGAAATGGATAAATATATAGAGAACTATTGTCAATGAACAAAATAAAAAAACTGTCTGTATCTAAAGCTAATAACTGCCAACAGTGCTTGAATTTAAGTTCATTTCCCGAGGCGATAATTGCTGAGTGGGTGTCTGGCGCGGCTCTAGCATCAACGATTTTGCTTGACAAATCAAATTGCCGTTTTCCTTCACGGTTAAAAGGTGTTAATTCTTTATACATTAGTCAAGGCTGATTGTATTTGATTAATGTGAATACCACGTGTCATCTGCTAAGTTGTTATTCGTAAACGGTAAACAAATCGACTTTAGATCGGGAGGTTGTATTACGAAATTACAGTTCGAGTTTTATGAGCATTTGTATTAAATTACAAACAAATATGTTTTGCAAATGTTATGACCTTGTAAACATGTTTTTAGTTCGGCCATATTGGCCAATTAAGTAAAATATGGTTGTGTAGAGCAATAAAAATTTATTATTTTTAAATTATAGAAAAGCTCTAAACCTTTAGCCAAATTTCAGTAAAGTTTGTGTAGGAGTATGCTATTAATTTTGCTTATTCAAATATATCAGATACCTAATGGAAAAAATTGTTCAGAATATCTGCCTAATACACACTCCAAACAAAAGCTCTCAGCAATAACGTCTTAATGCTTTACTTTCCGCTCTACTACTTTTTCTAATGCTTTACTTTTTAAATGGTTACTTAAAAGGCAACCTGTGCTTCAAATCTTCGGGATCAGGCTGCATTAAGCGATTTCTAGTAATATATAAAAAACACAAAGGAGTTAGGTGGAAGGCTCTTTAAATGTAGTCATTATTAATAATGTCGTTCGTGAACGTAAATGAAAAGGTACTCAATGATTTCCATGATAAATTGCCTAGGTAAGTTTAGTGCTTCAATGGTAGGTGCTTATTAAGTATGGGTTACCAATATTTACATTGAGGTATATTAAATATATAGCAGATATGGCCGACATGTATCAATTAATTGTCGATATCCTTATATCCAAGTTGAACCGGATTCAACTAAGAGCCAGCAAATCTTGAGACGACTATAAAGTTTGCCATCAGCGCATTACGCTGAGAGCCCTTAAGATAGCAATTCAATTAATTCTCTTAATGGCGATTAACATGTATGAACCATTATTATTATCAGTTTCAATAGATGTATCCAGCTTCTCTGGCGGACATAAAATCTTTAAGTACTTTGTAAAACACGAACACGCATTATAGAGCAAAGTTTCAGGATCTAGGCGTATATTTTAATGCTAACAAGTATTTGCTTGTGACTTCTATCAGCACTCGCAAAGATACTTACATCCTGCAATTTTTCAGCCTCGTGGCGTAATTGGCTTCGTGGGTTATATCCCCGCATCCGAAATAAATATTTGTGGAACTTTACCGACGATCATGTTAGATTTGTATCAGAGTCGTTAAATTTATGTTCACTTAGAATAGCGCCAGGTTACTCATATAATTCTTAGACAGGACGAATAATGAGATCATCATGTCATGTGCTTAGACAAGATTCAGAAATAAAACAGGCCACATCTCGCCTGATTTACGTGAAATTGGAAAGAATATTACAATCAGAATGTTTTTTCTACGGTTAAAACAATCAGTCGTAACCACTACTGCATTATAAAAACCAAAAAATCACTAATTTTTATTTTTAACTTATAATTATATCTATATCCCTGTACCTGTACTTTGAATCAAATACAGATTTATCATATTACTGATGCAGTTACAAAAACGATAAAATGGTTATATTTGTCGCTTTAATTTGAAAACATGTGAATCACACATAGGTTTAATATTAACAACAGGTCTTTACATTTAATAAAACAATATGAGCAATCGAGCCTGTCCTAGTCCTAGGTAATAACTAGGCGCTACAATTAATTTAAATAGGCGTTTTATTGATTTCTCTTGTAAGCCTGTCATATATTCGTGTTTTACGGCTTCTTAATCGTTAAATAGTTTATTATAATATTTTATTACTGGCAATAAATAATAAAGACAAGTTTTGTGATTAAAGGAATACCAATGTCGAATGCTATTGGTGCACGTAGGGTGTAATTATTCAAAAATTATGTCATGGAATAAATGCAGTAATAGATTTTCCCTCACAAGGCTGCAAGATCTTATAAGCGTTATTCTGAAGCTATTAGGGTCTTTGAAATTGTTTTATAATTAAATAATAATGCTCTATGCTACTCTTAGAATTGGGTATGAGAACCCTAAAAAATAATTTAAATAGATAAAAAACACGTCTCATTATTAAAATATTCCAAAAGCTCTTTTAATAGTAAGGTTAAATCTTACATTTTTAATTTAATTAACAGACATATCTTCCTTAATAACCACGATCTTTTGTCTAATAGAACAGAATAAAAAGAATCATTGTATACACGCCAAGCTTTTACTTTCATGCCAATTTACCTTGCAATCTTTGTTTTTTACCGATAGACCTTGGCATTTCGAGTGAAGGAAAAGACGATACATTAGGCGACCAGTAGGCAATCTTGCAAACAGGATTACATTTTATGTTAAAAGCATTGATTATAATCCCGCGAGCCGTTTTAAACTTGCGATATGACCAGTACTAGCTCACGCACGAACACATACAAGCCTGACCTTAAACCACACCTACCCATACGCATATAGGATTGCAGAAAGAATTTGGCTTGTAATCAATAACCTTGCTTTTGGGAAATATTTTTTTAGTAACATTGCCTTAAGTTTTAACAATCATATGTTATTCCTTCATTTATAGAAATATATATAATATCATCAACCACGGGTCTCGTATACCATTGAGAGGGTTAATAGAAATACATTTATAGAAATAGATGGACTAGTGGTAGTACTACTGTCCCACAGAGAATCGACGTGAAACCAACCGGTAACGATCGGAAAAGTATGATTTCAGATGGCGAGAGCTTTTTGATATCTTTTAACTGTCTTACTTCATCAGATTAACGCTGAAAATCTTAGTTAAAAAACTAGAAGCACTTCCCACCATATGAAACTCTACTGGTACCACACGGCATTTACCATGAGGTGCTACATTGGCTATTCTATGTTATTCACGCATAAAAGGTAAAAAAACTGTATCCTTTACGCAATATGCTACGCAGAACCAGTATGTGAAATAAAACGTTTCTTACTCAAGCCGGATACATCAAGTAGTCAAATATTTATCGGGTAAAATAAATAAAGTAAATAAACGTTGTAAATACTATCCGACGAAGGCCAGTAGCCGAAACAGAACGTGCTGTTGCCGTCATGTTAGGCCGAAATTTAAACTTGAAAGCTAACTAGACACAGAAACATAAATTTAAAATGTCGAATTTTGAAATTTAAAAGATTTTTGAAAGGAAAGGAAACTATTTTCAGAAAATCTTGGTTAAAGTATGTCCGTGATATTGATTTCTTTTTCATAAGCCTTCTCCATTTCAGTCAATCGCACTTCATGTTTACTAAAATAAGGAACACCCACACTACTTAAGTATACCCAATATATATAAATTGTTGATTCTGTAAATTGACGGCAAGGACGAAAATCGTTCGCTCACTATAACCGAACCCGGAACTTCAGTCGAACACTAGCTCGTAGGCACGTGTAAGAATCGACATATTAGAGATGAATAATGTGTCTAATAATTACGGAATCTCGCTAATTGAGACGTAATTCCGTGTTTCTCGCGTATATCTAGAATATTTTTTGTAAACAACTATAATAATTATTATCTTTGCAGTATTTATTTCATTCGTCATGCCAATATTGCATTATGTGAGTCAATTTTCAATTGTCAATTTCTCACGTTACAGTTTCTGCCTAGTGTAAGTGTGTGAATTTACGAGTAGAAAATTCATAAATTGTCTCTAAGTGTTTCATTTCATATTTACAACCTTAAGCACTGTGGTAAACTTAAATAAATTATCTTAAAACGTTGAAACATGTTGATGAGAAATATAAGTAAAAAATCATTTGTAGTTAGGCTTAAATTAGGCTCCGTAAGGCCACGTTTCATAGATAAATATCTGATATGGATAAGCCTCTTACCTTAATTTGTTTTATGTCATCGTGCACATTTATGTGTATCCTTTTTCTTACGTCTGTAAGAATAGAAATGCGGGAGACATTGTCAGACCCGAGAACTGATTTGTCATTTAAATTCTTCACCTACTTTAGGCCTTCGGATTAAGAAGGTAGTTTTTTGTTTTATATTTTAATAACAGTTTTTATTAATTTTCCTATAATTAATATCAAAGCAACTATATCCGTTAAAGTGTTATAGCTCATAATTTTAAAATTAAGAACTAATTAATGGACATCGAGATAATTAATGTACATCAAGAATGGTGAAATTCATATAAATATTTCTATATTGGCACTAACGTTACCTAATATTTAATACAAGCTTAGTTTCAATTCCAGGTAGACTAGTAATGTAGGCATTGTTTTTTCTTATCTACGAATTCAATTTTATGTGCATTGTAGTTTAATAAGCAAAATCATAAAGATATGTTAATTCCGCTACCCACAACGATTTCCAGCAACTACTAAACATAATGAAATTACTGAGCTGGCAAAGTATTACACGACTCTTTGAAAGTGACCATTTGCATAAAATAATCATATTTTTGAAAACATTACTGTTTGGAAGTTCTAGTAATAAGGTACGGGTCTTTCAACTCTTTATTGCTTTGAAGAAAATGAATAAGACTATTGGTATTATATCCGTATCGCTTTCAAGGAGTAGTAACAATTTCTATGACGGTCAAAAACGTTTCTTATAAACCATTTCATCCTCATACCTTCTATACGATTCACTCAGTGGATTCTTTGATTGAAAATTAAAATGTTGAAACCCGAGTAAAGTCGAGGAAATAGATTGGGAAAGTAAAATTAATATGATTCTATAAAAGGAAAAATTCTAGAAATAATCTAGATCACGTGCCTTCCACTGGCTTACGCTATTAAAAGTTGGTAAAAAATTATAAACATTCTAATATTAATTCTAATATTACCAATAGCAGCATAAAGTTCGTAAATGTGCTAAATAAGCGGCAAAAATCTTGCACCCTAAAGGTTAAAAGGTTTTAATTTCGATATTCAGTCTACCATCCCCTAGAAAAATTGTATGTTGAATACTTACATATAGGTATGTAAGTATGTATTTTAAAGTTCTCTGTTTTCTACTATTATGTCACCTTTGTACACTTATAACTACCTTGTCTGTACCTGCTTTTCCATACCTGGTTGCCTGTAAGAGATCGCCCTAGGTGATAAGGCCGCCTTTTGTACCTATCTATAATATTGTACTTCTTTCCTTTATAATTATGTGTACAAAAAAGCTTTAAATAAAATAAATAAATAAATAAATATGCAAGATAATATGCCTTTAACGTATTATTTTTAACCCGGACTTGTTATAAATAGTTTCCATTCAGAAACGTGTTTATCTTAGTCATGACGCGATTAAATTATAATGTTTATTTTTTCGATTCAGATAAAGAGGCACTGTGTTGCACCAATATATCGAATTACATACACCTTAATTTTATCCAGATTTATTTACTTAAACTCAAAACCCTTAACAAAGAACAAACGAGTACATCAGCAATGTGTTTTTTTTTCTACGATGTCGTATAGCAACCCTTATTCATCTGCAGTCTTCTTCTATACATATAAGTCATCAAAATAAAACTGAAGTGTATTTCAAAACATTTATGACGTTAGAACTATAACACTCTAGAACTTTAGGGAAAAATGCATGAACGCATACGCACGAACGCTGGTAAAACGTCATAGTGTGTGCGAAACAAGTGTTTACAATATTGCGGTCAGTAGTGAGTTACCGCGATGACTAAAGGATACCCAACCCACGAACAGAAGGACTAATCGGTTAGGAAACAGGTCGTGACCGTGACTCAATCCTTGGTGATGTAATCCTTTGTAATTGATTCAGTGATTCGTTCGAATGTTAGTGATTTCAAGCGCGCTGTCGATAGTTCCGCGTAACGTTCACGCACCAAGGACCTCTAATGGATATCGTCAACAACAACAAATGCGACATGCAATTAGCATGTGCGGGATTCCATGTAATTTTGTGTATTGTTTCAGTGTGTTAATTACGTTGCAACACTGTATAAAGATCGTACTAGTTTTTGTTATTGTGTCAAATAAATATCAGCAACTAAAAAACTGAAAGTGCTACTACTACGTTTTCGAAACCATCAGTGACTGTCGTATATTTAAATTCATTGTTTTATGACAGATTATTGAAAAGAATACTTCTCAATGACATAAAACCAGCAAGAACCAGACATAACATGTAGGCGTGTAATCACGCCAGACACATTCAACGTGCAAATTTATATGTACATTAGATGCAAGTGTGTGATAAAAATTGCTCACCTGAAACCCGATGCCACATTGCGAAGACACAGAATAGTGACTAACATTTCTAGGACTTCATTAAATCACTACAGAACATTCGAGAATAAACTGACGAGAATCGATATCGACACATATTGAAGTGACTGTACAGCACTTGATCTAACCGCAACCCGCTCCGTCACATTTGCAGAGCATAACGTCACTGTATACGTCACAACTGTTACCGAATGGAGATGACACCGAAAGTGATTTGCGTGAAAACGCATTCTGTATATACGTAAACGATGGTGTGAAAAATTATTCATAGTGCAGCGGAAAAAAATCAATATGTTTGTATGATGTCATTGAATGTTATGAGTAAGTTGAGAAGCGAGTTGGTAGTACTGGATCAAAGGCCGCCTTACCTGTCATTAGTCGTGACTGATGATTAACTGGCCTCCAGTTAATCTCTACGGTATTCTGATTTTGAATTTGATTATGTCATTTGTTATTGAAAATGTGTAATTGTAATATTCCGATGGATGTTTTATTCAGTCATAGGCATTTTCGTACAATTTTACTTACTTAATATTGCGTAATGCAATACTGCATTATAAAGCGTATTTTTTTAACTCAGCCCAATTTTTAGCTGGGCAAAATAATTTAAAATAATACTTTTTTATAAGTTTACATCAGTTTTATAAACCAGCTGATGAAATGACTAAATTCACTTGTAAAATGTAGCTTTGTCACCGAACAGTCAATTCAAAAAAAAGAAAAAAAAATCACAGTTAATCACGTTGGTAACATCTTTTTGATGATAATACAGAACGAGATACATAGCTATTATGTTTTTTAAATATTTAATCCTCTATCTAAAATGTATACAAAACATTTTTTAATATATCTTTCCCGGTACAAAATCGTCAAGCCCGCAAATTCCTGTCCCAATCTCAAACAATCTACAAGGACACAAAAGCTATTGTCAACACGTAAGCAACAAATCAGGCAGGCTTTAGTGCAGATAATACGCCGGCGATAAGAAACATTACGCTTAATTGAAAACACAATCCGATAGCGTTGATAAATTAAATACTTTGAGCCCCTTTACCGCCTTAAACGATTCAAGTAAAGCTTTTGCATAAAGTTCACGCGTCGCTAATGTATTCCACGTCGGCTGAGCTCATAGCCTTTATTAGAATTCGCAATCTACTCAAATGTTACAACGCACACTTGTAATAAGAAGGAGAAACTACGAAGCCGAACCGGCGGTCGGAGCTGACTTCATAATGAAAGGTGTGTCGCTAAGGAATTTAGCCGACGCTCAGGTGCCCATTATTTCATAGGTCAATCAATTAATGTGTACACTATTAGAATTAGACGCGGCCGCTGTAATAACCGGGGTAGGTTAGCTATGAACATGTAGCGTGATTTATGTGTTCTTTTTGCATGCTCGGTAAGTCAACAGAAAATATTTATTTTTTATATTAAATATTAACTTATGGTAACATTACAGCACGATAGTCCGACGTCATGAAATAGGCAGTTGATAAGGGATGGATGAAAGCTGCTCAAGACCGGGAAGGTTAGCGCCTACTTGTGGAAACCTACTTTTAACAATAGGTGACGATAGGTAGAGAAAAAAAAATGTTATTTTTATTGCTAATTATTAGGTATCATACGACTTCACAATCGTTAAACTTAAAATAGTTAATTTCATTCCGTCTCAAGAAGTACTAACTCAAATCCGCTTATAAACGGCTGTATAAAACATCCAACGTTAAAGCCGACTTTTCCCTGAGCCTTCCGCACGATTTTCTCCTTCTCTGAAACAACGTCATACATATGAATGCCTTATCACACTTCCCGGTACCGATCGTTTGAAACGAACCACTAAGCCATGCAATTACCATACTGTATAATTACATTAGCTTAAAACATTCCCTTGACGCTTTGGTTAAGCCGCTTTTCACATTGTAAAATGTCATATCTACTTATATACTTACATTGTGCTCTTGTCTCGTGTATAACCAAAGAAAGTTTTGTCACTATGTCCCTTGTATGGCACTTTCTGAGTGTCCAGACTTGGCGGTACTACAAAAAGTATTAAAGGAGGTCTTAAGCCTTTAAACTTACCTGGCTCTGAACACCGGAACTCTCAAGCGCACGCGCCTATTGGCTATTCGTGACGCAAAAATCACGAAATACAATATAAAATATTAACACGTATTTATATATTAAATTTATACCACCAATCTCATAGTCACAGGCGTGGTTTTGACCCCATACTAAGATATGGGTCATGGGCATGAGAAACTACGAGATTTGTCGCGACAAAGACTATCTCAATTGTCATATTATATAGACGTAGGTAGGTTGAAATTACAATATATCGCACATCAAGATGTGCTTCAATAATGTTTTGAAGGTTATCGTTGCCAAAGGTAAAATATCGGACATTATGAAAGTACTGCAAGTCTTTATTTAACTAATATTTATATTATTAATGGAATAAATGATAATAAACAGTGATAGCCTCGAGGTTTGGGCGCGCGGTCGAGAATCTCGGCGGTCGCGGGTTCGAACCCCAGGCACCTCTGACTTTTCGAAGTTATGTGTGTATTCACATTGAATTATCACTTGCTTTAACCGTGAAGGAAAACATCGTGATGAAACCTGCACACCTAAGAGATCTTAGGAATTTCTTAGGTGTGTAGTCCGCCAACCCGTTATAAGCCAGCGTGGTGGACTATGGCCTAAACACTCTCAATGGCAGAGGAGACAACAGTGGGCGTATATAGGGTTAATAAAGAAGAATGGAATAAATAATACGAAATAGCGTATATCGTAACGTTAATAATACCCTGGTACATAGACAAAAAAGATGTTTACAGAAAATAAAACCATATACCTACAACTCACAGAATGATAATATCATTATTATACACATATACATACACATATTATGTACATGTTCAATGTTCATACACATACATATCATGTATATGTGTATGAACCAAATTAGTATGATATTTGATATGGAATATATGGCTCTATGGGAAAGGAGCGCTTCTTTTCATAAAACCAACTTCAGTAGAAGCTAAGCTTCATCCCGACAGATAATATCAATACTCAATATTGCGTGGTAATAATTACGAACAAGTAATGTCACGTGTTGTATTTGACCTCACAAAAAATAGCAAAGAGGATGTGAAGAGATATGACTAATATAAAAATTATCGACCAATCAACTCAATAAAATTAGGACCCAATTATAAACGTCTAATGTGTTTCTTGCGAATGTACAATTTGTAGCTTTTAAAACTTAAAAAATTAAAAAATTAAAAATTAAATTGACATCCTAATTTATAGTAACGTATAATAACATATTTCAAAAACAGTACTTTTATTTAAACAAAAACCGTATTGAAATAAATTCGTAATTGTCTGTCAGATTAAGACGTGTTCGACAAAAATACTTGGAATTTTTTGAATTAATATTTTTACCCAAAATTCATTATGACGCCCTTAATGATGAAAGACAATCTTGAGAGATATTGGAGATTTTTTATAGGCATTTTTAGTGTCATGGACACGTCTTATCTATCATACTTGAAAATCTCCACTATATAATGTATTTATAAAATGGTAGCAACAATTGACATTATTTAGCTTATAAGTTTGTATTATTTTATATTTTTTTCCTGTATCTGTGGTGTACAACAAAGTAAATAAATAAATATTTATTTTATACAGGGTGTATTTAGACCGTGATCGAAAACTGAGGCAGGTAATAGCGAGGGTGATCACAAACCCAGTGGCGATATTAAAAATCCCGAAAAAGAATAAATATTTTGACGATTTCCATACAACCATGGGTGTTAAAACTATGTGGTTTGTATTGAAAACCTCAAAAATTTTATTTTTTGTCGGGATTTTCTTTAATGCCAGGGGGTTTGTAATCACTATCGCTATTACCTGCCTCAGTTTTCGATCACGGTCTAAATAGACCCTGTATGTATTATCTTCTTCTTCTTCTTCATCAACCCATATACGCCCACTGCTGAGCACGGGTCTCCTCTACCATTGAGAGGGTTTAGGCCATAGTCCACCACGCTGGCCTAGTGCGGGTTGGCGGACTACACACCTAAGAAATTCCTAATAACTTTTAGGTGTGCAGGTTTCATCACGATGTTTTCCTTCACCGTTAAAGCAAGTGATAATTCAATGTGAATACACATATGTATTATATGCTACTTGATTTTAGAAAAGGTTATACGTTGAAAATTAGATTAGGAAGCTAAAATTCACTACTTAATATTTTGAGCTTAACTCCAATATCGTTACTAACCTGTTTTACAAGTCATTGCCTCCTCGTGTGGGATAGGAAGAATGAGGAACACCCAAGCGTACTAATGAGTTTTCCTAAACTTTATCATGTAGATCACGATCCGCGGTGACGGAATTATGCGATCGTAATTTGTACTAGATAGATTCAGTGATTAGTTTGCTGTCGATAATGTCAGCCTTGTGGGCTCCATAGGAATCAGTATCACCAATCAATAAATTATAGAACTGCGAAAGACACGCGAAGTAATCGAGATATTAATAGTTTAAGACGTATAGCATTGGTTGGTTGATAAGTATCATTACCATCAGCAATAGACCTCCCAATAAGATTCAAGTTAGACTTAAATAATAAGGCCCTTTTGCAACCATTATGATTTTGTCGGTTCGGCTTTATGGATCTGAGTGCTAGTAGGCTTTCCGTACTAACTCCGATAGACATTAAGACAGACAGGCAGTGCCTCTCATGATGTTTATTTAAATTAGCATGTTTAAATAAACTGTGATACATATGTTTAAAAATAAATCATAAATGATACTAATCATAATTAGCTTAATATTAATTTGATAGATTAAATAAAATCTTGTATTTTATATTAATAAAGTTTTAAAATGGTAGAGTCACAACGCAATGCAGACAGAAGGCCCGTCGGTGCAATAGCGCATTTAAGTACCTCTAAACCATTGGCAACCAATGAAACAACCTTTATTCGTCATGAATTAGATGATTGGATGATTTTTTAAATTATATTACCTTGATAGAGAAAAAATTACATAACTAAACGTAACTTGCTTTGTAAGTCTCTGTAGAAATACCTCTTTAAATCATATAAACTATATGCCTATAGCTATAAGTAAAACCGGATTTTATTGCTATGTTTTTTGAAGTCTTATATATAGCCTTCGAATGTATGTTTTACCAAGACGCAAGCCAACTAGTTTTCAGAAACATTCATTCTATGACATTTCGTTTATGAACCGAAAACGTGCCAAAATTGCGATGAATCCCATTTAACATTAGCATAATATTATATATGACACGTAACTCTAACAATAATTTTACTAGGACTCTTTTGCAATACAAACACATACAAATAATGAACGAATGGCTTTAACATTAACGCTTTTCGTTGGAAATACTCACTTTCGTAAATGCGTTACCATACCTACTAAAAAAAATTAAAAAAATTAGTGCATGGAAAAAAATCAAAATACTACAAAATCTAAATAAAGTCCATTAAAATAATGTGAAACGACGAGATTAAAAAAAATATTTTTTAGAATTGCGTTTGTTTCGACAGACCAATCTCTCATAGTGAACCGCTGTAGAGTGTAGGATTTATGATTAAGGTGCATCACAATGACTCCAACTTTAGTTATTTCCTCCCAAACAGCTCCCTTGAACATTGTGTTAATATCAATCCATTAAAAGCGATAATTCTTTTGAATTCACATTTCTACCTACTTATTATATTAGTCATCACTCTCAAATCTACTAAACGTTTTTAAAGGATTTGAAGACGATGTATTATTCTACATCATTGTCGTAAAGTATGTGAATTTCCAGAAATTCAATTAATATTAGCATAATATTAATCAATTAAACAATTACATGTGTAATTAAAACGATTAACTTGGAGGCTGTTCGATGGAATAAAACTTTACGTATATAATGTACCTACGAGTATATACCATGTTCATGTCGTGAATAACTCATTAAAATATTTTTTAGCATATTGCACAAATGATTGATATTTAAAAAACATTACAGAGCTTGTTATAAGAACACGATTCATTTTATGATTTTGTTGTAACCTTTACTTCATTCATTATTTTTGTTTTATGTAACGAGCTCAATAAATTACGTATTGGATATCGAAGGCGTGACGTGACAGCGAGTATTTGAGGTGCGCTCTACCGTGACACCATCACTTAAACGATTAAAAAATTAAAAATATGCTTAAATATTCCACAATTTTAATGTTATAGTAAATCCACCAAAACCATGGGTAGTGAACTTGAGGTAAACTCCAATTAAAAGAAGAAGACCATATTCAAAATTGGGGTTAACGCGGAGTATTATATGTAGATTGGGGATGCTTATTCTACATAAACTACTCATGACAATTCGCCTTAAAACTCCACTTTAGTTCCACCTCAGACCACAAGAATAAAAATTTCCAAACTGCTTGATAATATCTTCTTTCTAAAATTAGTATAGAAAAAATAGCAGTGGTTTTATCTTCATGTCTGAAATACATTTATTTATTATTTGCTTCGTCACGAGCATATCAGTTTATCTGTCGCTGCTAAGTCTGACTTGTACCACAACGACAGTAAATTTACGAGTACATAAATTCCACAATTGATGTAATAGTTAAGCTATAACCAGACCTTTTGCTGACTCATATCGTAATCGAAATTTATCCATAAGCTCCTTAGAAGTTTAAAGGTTAATAAATTTATGTTCATTAAGATCTTTTTCTAGACTACTTTCCCAGACTTATGTAATCTTGTATATGATAAGTACTTTAAATTTTATTTTGACACTAAACCACCCTTATCCAACTTTACCTGTATGTGTGATAGCTCATATATGAACAAGTCGAACAAAGGACAAATCAAATGCATTTTCGATCGATGGATTTCTCTTACTGGAGGTAAAATAAGAAAAAAAACGAAGAATCATAAATTGGTTACACTTTTTTAATTATAGTCTATGGTATTAAAAATGATACTCAAGAAGGTAGAAGGTAGGAGGTAGGTAGAATACCGCGAAAATTATTTTAAACTTGTAATGATAATGTCTTGGATAAGACGAGAAGATAAACAGAAAACAATGGATTGATATATTACTTGCCTTTAGTATTTACAATCTTAACCTTTGACAAATGATGACACCAACAAACAATATCGCCTTCCTCCATGAGACATGCTTCAAAAATAAGTCCTACAAATCAAGTAGTCATACCTTAAATTACATAGGTAATATGTTCTATTACTCAGACTAGACCTAACTAGTATTTTTCGAATCATTGTCGAATAGACAAACATTCATGGTAGAGGTATAAAAACTAAATTATGATTAATTTTATCCTTGATAGATAATAGTATGCGATAAAATTAATTATTCCAAGGTCAATAGTAGTGAAATCATTTGTATTTTTAATATTAATTAAATCTTTTCTAGTCAATTAATAAGCATTAATCTTAAATCTCAAAGTATCACACAAGAATTTTTAATTTTCATAGATATACCGAAACAAAAGATTTTAATTAATGAATGATTCGTAATTTTATGAATATATTATATTCATTATAGCTCAATGTTGGACGAAATGGTAAAGGTCAGAGGTGGTTCGATGGATGAAGCTTTCAAGATAGGAATGCAAGGAAGCTTTTAGCAAAGACTCATGTCTAGACTCTTGTAGTGAATCTGCTACTAATGACACGTATTTTAATCGTTTTACTTAAAATCTAATCAATTCCTGGACTCAAAAGTGAGAATAGAAAAAAAACATAGTATTTTTTTGTAAAAAAGAATACTGAAAAAAAAGATTTCTTTAAATATAGCTCATTGAATGTACTGAAACCTTGTAGAAACATGCAAAACGTTGCTATTAATTTATATTAGGGCGATTCTTTCTCTCGGTCAAAAGTGGGCCGATTTCAAATAACTTTTCGGGGAATCGACCGCTTCGTTGCCAAGTGGCCGCTGTACCACTGTCATTGCCAGGCAAAGTTTAGTTGTCAATGCCTAATCATGTGTAACTTTTTGTTATTTGTCAAATTCATAATACTGCTGTGTTTTTTGTTTGTTAATTTGTTTTGACAATAGCTAACATCATTGTAGCATAGTGGTTTGTTACATCATTCCGAATTAGTCATCCAACGTAATGTTTTTTGATGCAAATAACAAAATATATATTTAACAGTTAACAAAACAATAAAATAAATAAATCGTTTATTATATTCATACATAATGCAGTACGAAGAAATGTTTACGGAAATATTGACTTCAAATATAATTTATGTGAGAACCTGTGGATGACCTAGCTTTAACTGAAGGCTATTGAATGAAAAAGGAACCGATGTCATTTTTAAGAAATAATCTATGCCCATATCAAAATGATTAAAAATTTCTTCAGTCATTCAACCATATTTCAAACAAGCGTAACAGTATTATTTACTTGGCATTTGTACATGTTGAGACAAATTATGGAAGAAAAATCAAACAATCATAAGCATTAATTTGTCCACGCAAAAGAAATTAAAGAAAAAGGATTCGAACCCCAGGTACACACCTCTGAGTTTTCGAAGTTATGTGTGTATTCACATTGAATCATCACTTGCTTTAATGGTGAAGGAAAACATCGTGATGAAACCTGCACACCTAAGAGTTCTTAGGAATTTCTTAGGTGTGTAGTCCGCCAACCCGCACTAGGCCAGTGTGATGGACTATGGCCTAAACCCTCTCAATGGTAGAGGAGACCCGTGCTCAGCAGTGGGCGAAAATGGGTTGATGAAGAAGAAGAAGAAGAAAAGAAATTGAGCTTATTTTAGTATTATTGTATGTTAAAAAAAACATATAGGGTGTATTCAGACCATGGTCGGAAACTGGGGCAGGTAATATCTAATTAGATTACAATCCCCCTTGCCAATGGGTTTGTGGTCACCGAAACTATTACCTGTCTTCGTCTCGATTAATGATTGTCTTTTTAGTAGATTTGTCGAAGGTACCTATGTCTTTATAAATAGTAACTAAATATTGTTTTTTTTTTTTGTTTAACCTCGCCTCACAAAAAACTTATCTATTTATTTTTCACTTACTATTTTTTTAAATATAGGATTGTCTTAACCAACCTAAGCATTGCATGTGAATTTAAGACTGTAAGGCTCGTCGGGTTTTTTTAACGCCACCAAGTTTGTGACCATCGTAGCTATTACCTGTCTTCGTTTCCGAACACGGTCTGTTTACACTATGTAAAAGATAAATTTGAAAGTATAGGCTCAAAATTTATTTCCTATGTTCTATAATTTTACGGGTTGAAGTCAAACGGTACTACGGTGCTTTCAATTATTGGGTAGAAAACATTTAAAGCGTTAGACAAAAAGGATTCCCTACCTAAGTGTTCATCTATTATTTCTCTTTAGTGGATTTGCAAAGAGGCTTATGCTATTTAAATTTCTTGGATTTGATTCTCAACTATGTTTCTACCGGATTCGATTACATTCCGGATTTATTACATTCCCAAAAACAAGCATAAACTTTTGAGGGTTACAATTTTACAGTACCTATCCTTTTTTTATAATAATGTTATACGTATACGTAAGATAGTCTAGTTACTGATCGCTACAATCTTTTGGATTCAAAGTTTTCTACCAATTTAGATTTTAATCAAGTATACCTTTTTAACAATCCCTAAACATGTAATCGCCAATAAGGCGGAACAGACTTTTAAAATTGCCGCCACTAGTTGACGTGACAGTTTAAGTGCTACCAATTATATTTTTTACCCTAAAAAGTTCTTTTAATGTTGCTGCTAGTAAATATTTTTAATAAGACGATTTGTATCAATTCAAACTAAGATTAATTTATTATTCACTACTTACCTATTTCACAATTTAAATGAGTTAACAATCTAATTAAACTTACACATATCTGAATATTTTCAGCAGGTCTACAAATATTACAAAAACGAAAGGCTGATATTTTTTATATATGTTTTATTGATTATTCTCCATGGTTAAACTTAAATACTTACTTCATTAATATTAATAAAAAATAGTACAGGTACCTAGGTACAAGACTTTTTCTTCAAGTCTACCTGAAGAAATTATTAATGCTCAAACTAAACTAAACGCAATTTTGATGGTGACCGTGTAATGTACAATTCTCCGGTGCACCAGTGTAAACCATACCTTATGTCACCTTATACTAATTTTGAGTAGAAAGCGATTTTAAACTTTTAACACCTATTTTTAGCTATATCCACGCTTTAGTTTTACTTGTTCTTATATATTTGCCATTTTGTATTAAATACCAAACCAAAAAAGATGGGCCGTAAATCGCAGTCCAAACAAAGTTCAAAGAAGAACACAGGGAAGGAAAATAATAAACTCAATCAACAAAAACGAAAAGAACTAGCGGTTTTAGTGGATAAACTGCTTCGATTAACCAGCATCTTCCAAGCCTCCGCTAACGTTACTAAAAGTTGGCAGCACCATTTAGAAATTGACAAAATTATCAAAGAGATCATCAGTATTGAAGCTCAGATCAAAAGCACACAGTCTCCTAGACAAGCCAGTATTGACAAGTACCTGCAGTGGCTGAGTGAAAATGGAGTACAATTTGAAGGTATTTACAAGACTAATTTGTTTAACTTAAGTAGAACGCAAGAGGAAGTGAAATTATAGCAATGATATGTATTAATGTACATAATTAATTTTATTGAAAGATTATGGTTATAAAAGACTTACTAGGGTCGTTTAAAGGGCTTGGGACTTTGTCAACTGCAATGACTAAACTGCTGCAAGCTTATTTCACATCCTTTAAGTTTTTCCTGATATTACCTAGCCTTGAATAACCCTCAACAATGTTACTATCATTTTTAACAGATTGATATAAATTTCACAACAACCACCATTATTATAAACTAACTTTACTTGAATGCAGTTTTCGAATTTAAATCCTTGAAAATGAAAGTTTATAATGGGCAAATGTTATTACCATTGAATAATAAAAATTAATAATTGATACCCCCTACAAGACGCAGTCATAGCAAGGTTAAAACTGTATTATTAATTATCAGTATGTAAATAATCTAAAATATAGCTGAACCAATGACAAATTTATTAAATGCTATCTAAATTATAAGTGACTTTATTATGACTTAACTAGGTCCATTATGGCCTAGTATTATAACTTTTTTATGTAAAATCATTTTCGGTTGTGTAAATGTTTTTTGGTTTAATATTCCAGGTGTTGAAATTGCTGAGTTTGAAGGCTATGAGCTTGGGTTAAAAGCAACAAAGGATTTTGTTCAAGGATCGCTCATTCTCACTGTGCCAACTAAAGTCATGATGACTGAAATGAATGCCAAAAAATCTCAACTTGCCCCATTGATTACTCTTGATCCATTACTACAGAATATGCCAAACATAACATTAGCCCTGTTTCTTTTAATGGAGAAAAATAAACCAGGTATTTTATTCTTCATTATTACTTTATCTACTTAATTTTATAAGCCAATAATTCTTGTTCGCCATTGTTTCTTCATGAAGGTTGTAATAAATTTAAAATAGGTTGGAGTACTATAAAAAACAGTTACAAATGTTGCTTATAATAACTCAACTTTTAACTATTAAAAATTAATTACTGTTAATTTTCTAGAAAATCCACAAAATAAAAATTTGTATGTGGCAATTATCACTTAAGTGTGTTTTTATTTATTACAGAATCATTCTGGAAGCCATATATTGATGCATTACCAGAGAAATATTCTACAGTGCTATATTTTACATCAGAAGAATTATATGAATTAAAGGTAATTAAGTTTTTAGATGTACAATTCTTGTAATTGTCATTATTAATGTCTGCACTTTATTTCACCTTGTAATAATTATTACATTGTCATAGAAATCAATCAAGCAAGGTTATAACTGTCTATGTCTAATTCTATTAGATTGTAAATTATACCTGTCACTTAATGTACAAAATAAAAAACATTTGTAATAAGTTAATAATTATAGCAAATTAATATTATCTTTTCTGTCACAAAAACAAAATTTTTAGAGTATTTATGAATGTTGTACCTATACTGTCAAGTATAAAAATAATTTATTTTATACTCGCTTCTGCCTGCGACTTCGTCCTCGTAGACTACAGGGTTGAGTTCAGAAAGAAATTATACATATAAATGTTCCTGTTCAATCACTATCTATGAAAACTGCATCAAAATCCCTTGCATAGTTTTAAAGATTTAAGCATACATACAAATATAGTGTCAGAGTAAGCGGCTGTGTTTAATACTGTGTAGTAATAGTGATAATTTACATTTTACAGTTAAGTAAATATTTAATTGTTCCCCATATTGCATCTCATATTGCTCATTACATTTGTATCACTATTTTTTCATTTCTTACAGCCATCGCCAGTATTTGAATCAGCCCTCAAGCTGTACAGGAGTATTGCAAGGCAATATGCATATTTCTATCACCAAATTTATTCTTTGGACATGCCAGTTCTAAGAAAAATACAGGATATTTTCACATTTGATAATTATAGGTGAGTAAAACAAAAATTTTGAATTTAACTTTATTTCAAAAAATATGAAATGATTATTACATATCATCCACAAGGAATGTAATACTTAATACTGAAAATAATTAAAATAAATATTAAACAGGACATTTATCCCTTCTTAAGAAGTCACATAATCATATTTATTTTACACCTCTCTGGTTCTTAATAAATAGGTCTTATCAATATCAGGTCACTAGTTTTAATGAGAAAATTATTTGAGCCTCATACTAGTAGCATGACATAATAAACATGCAACTTGTAAAACATATATATTTCACCCTTTTCTTAAAGTACTCAAATAATTATTTCTCATTGAAAAGGTTTTCTCAATGTGTCCCACATATATTCTGGTGATTCTTTACCATTTCTCGAATCTAATGTGTTTAATGTGTAAATGTTCGAAGTAGATAACATAGGACTTATACTTCTGTTACTACTATTATTTTTATGACCTTTTCGACTTTCAAAGACAGGTGTGGGAACTCTTTCATCAGAGAAGTTATGTTTATGTCCGCTAATACCTCTTTGCTGTTTCCATTTAAATGCAGCATAGGTAAGTAAAAATAAAACTATAGCAAGACCAGCTATACTTGCAGTTGCAACTGTCACTGATTTTGTTTGACTTGGAAAAGTTTGTAAAATGCCTGGTGACCCATCAGTTCTTTCCATAGAATTAAACTCCAACTTCTCATCCTCTAAGGAAGCTATGTTGTTATCAAAATCTCTCAAATGTTGTAAATCTTCAAGCACTATCAAACCTTCTCCATCAATGTCCTCCTCTACATTTATTTTCTTTATACCTTCTGATGAAGCCTCTGAAATTAATAATAAATAGTATTAAACAATTTCCTTGTCATTATTGATATTATAATAAGTAATGATTTTACCTTCATGATAGCTTTCTAATAAATCCTTAGTCTCATTCATGTAGTTTTTCTTCATGAGAGAAAATATTTCATTCCAACTAGTAACATCATCTTGATTATTGTGACTGATGACATCAGACAGTACTCGACTTTCTCTCAAATTTGAACTTGAATTATTCATATGTGTTGTTGTTTCACTATTGTCTTCGAGGTTTTGTGATTGATTAAATGCTTTAGAAGTATTAGTGCCCTTATTACTATTTACATTAAATCTTGTGAAATTAGAAAATAATGACATGATTCCCATATTTTCAGCATTCTCATTGACATTACTACCAAAATTCATTACCACTGGAATATAATTATTATCTATCATACTGGGATCAATTGTTGTCGCTTTCACATTGGCGTCATGTAAATTTGCTTCTAAGATAGCTCTTAAAGGATATGTCTCCTTGGATATCGGTTCTATCAGAGATTTAGATAAAAATGGTTCCGGCGGATTGGGCTCTTTAGAAGCATTGTGGAATATATCAGCTAAATGAACATGACTAGATCCACGTTCTCTGTGTTCTACAAGTTCACTTAAAGTCATATTTCTTTCCACAAGTATTTTTGAAAGTCTTGCACTTGCTGAAACAAAAGCATAAGCATGTTAAAAAAAACTACATTATAATAAATTTAAAAAAATGTGCAATAATTGTACCTCCAGTATCATTAAGAATTTCATCTATTTCAATTCTAGCGGATTCTTCTGTAGTGCTTTGTGTTGTAGGATGTCTTGTGGTGGAGAACAGTGTGGTACTCTTGACAGATCTTGTTGAGTTTATTTGAATGTTGGGCGGACTTGTCGTCATGAAATCTTCTAAATTAGTTGGAAAGGCCTCAGCTTCATCAATTATTACCCGATTAATTGGTCTCGAAATTTCAAAATTATCTTTTCCCAAGAAGTTATTTACTATATGTCCTCGTGATGATTCAGTCGTGGATACTTTCTGTCGGACGCGCTTCTTTTTTCTGTTATAAGGGTGTCTTCGATTTCCAAGCATAGCACCCACTTGTTTTTGTTCCGAAATATTCAGATTGTCTTCAGTTACATTAGTCAAAAAATCCATTACTTTAACTTTCGGTGTTGCGGATTCTTGTGTTGTTCTTTCAGAAATCAAACTTTCAGTCCCAAGTTCTGCGTCTTTAGTATTATTATTTAATAAGTCCACATTTGTTAGTGTTGTTGTATTTTCTAACTCAAAATTTATTTCTGTGTTCTCGTTTACTTGGGCCTTTTCCGCTTGTTGAGCTGCTTTATTTGACAGAGAAGGAAGTATGTTTTTCCATTCTTTTAATTTGGTATTATTTCTCCGATGATGTATATATTTTCTAGCATTTAGAGCTATCAAATCTCTACTTAACTGAGCCTTGTAAGTAGTATTCATCAAAGGCCGCATGCGTAGTTTCTTTCGGTGTCCAGTGGGGAATCGTATACGCGTCATGATTTTTTGTGTTCCTATTTCTGTTTTTTCCGTAGTGGTTGTAATTGGAAAGGCATTAGTTTCCTTAACAGCGTCGTTACCATTGTGGAAAAATGAAGAAATTTCACTGTTTGTATTTTGAGGTGTCAGATCTATTGTATTATTTGTTACGTTATATAACAATTGTTTTGATCTATTTTCAGATTCTTCCTGCTCTTTTTTGGATCTTGAATTCGCCTCGTTTACGTTGATTTCTTCATCTTTACTGATTTCTGCAAATATGTCTGGAATCGGTTTTCTTCGATATTCGTATGTACTCTCTGACTTCAAAATAGATATCGCATTCTCTTTGCCTCGAAGCAAATCAGCTAAAGTCAAATTATTTTGCTGCAAAATTTCGCTGAGACTACCTCCATTAGACCTTTTTAATAAATCCTTCAATGTAACTGGGTCTATTGGGCCATGGTCCTGAAAGTTTACAAGATCACAAATATTTAAGCAACGGGAATCAATTATTTAAAATATGTCAATACACATGTAATAGTATAAATAATGTTAATACAAAAATTAATCGACGTTACGTGAGTTACGTACATATTTTAATATTGAACATTGAAGTTCTGTTAGTTTCTAGCATACATGTAGTAAATATTATATACGCTAATGACAACAGTATTTATATTACTGAATATTTTGTTACCGCTGACCGCGTTTGAAGTTTGTCTCTATATTTATTCAATACACGCGATCTTCTGTTATTTTTCGAAATAATTATTGTACTTGACTGTTCTGCCTTTTCAAACGATTTTTCTCTCACCATATTATGTTTTAACGCTTGATAGTTTACTTGCATGTCAGGGTGAGGTTTTATTGGAGTAATAAAATCATTAATACATTTGTGAGTGTCATCACGAAAGGATAATTTGTCCTATAAATTAAATGTAGTTAATTTTACTATATATTAGGTATTGCAACCGGTTTTTGCTTCTAGAAGGTAATTATAATGTATGTGTAATCACAAGATATCTTAGACAATCTATTGTTACGCTCTTAATATAAAGAAAAATACCGTGAGGAAACTTGTTTCAAAAAAAATTCAAGAGTGAAGCTCTAATCTCACCTAACGTTAAGGGAAATTTACACAGTAGCATTGTATGATGCACATGTGTTTGCTAAATTAATACAATGAAATAAATATACCATTGATTTATCGTGTTCGTTTAAGACGCCACTAATTTTTTCACCCATCTTTGTCTGCAATGTTGCAATTTCCTCATTAACTTCTGGTTCATGGGCGTGCGTCATTACTTCTATAGAAAATTCGGATAGTGACTTGTCTTCTTCCAGTTCTGGTTTATTTATGAGCAACTCAAAATCATTTTCTTGTGGTGGCAGAGTAAATCCATTGGTTACATCTGATGATGGGTTATCAGAATCTTCTTCTGCAGGTGTTTGTTCAGTTATTTGCTCATCTTCATTTGTTTTATTTAAGAAGTCTTGTTGGATTTTTTCGTTATGGATATCGTCGCTCACTGCTATTGTGTCTTTCTCTGTATTTGCTTCTTTTGGAGCATCTTCGATCTTAAAATCATTAAATTCACTCAATTGAGGCCATGCTTCTAAGGAAGGACGTTTTCTACGTTGACCTCGTCGCCTAAGAGGCCTTTCCAGTTCTAACGGATCTTCAGTCCATCCAACTGGCCTTCCGACGAGTTTCTTTCGTCGTCTATTTGTTTGTACCTCTGTCGTTTGACGTGCATTAGGCACTTCTACTTCAAAGTACGGTCTAACAGGTTCCTCCGGGAACCCATACCTATTTTGAGGGGTTTGAGGGTCTTGATCCTCATTTAGTGAAGACTGGGGACGTCGCTTTCGCTTGCGTCCATATCTTCGACGTTTTGGTGGCTCTTCTGAAGAATTATCGTTCCAAGCTTCACTTTGAGTGGACTTTTGAATCATAGTTTCCTGATCCACTACTCTCCATGGCTGAAACAACAATGATATTATATTTAATTAATAAGAAATAATCACTATATTTACTAAGTATATTAAATACTTCTAATACTCTTCACAACTTATATTTGCATAGGAGGTAGGAGGTACATAACTGATTTTAGATCCCCAAAATCTCTCTAGTCCAGAAAACTTTTGGTGCTCTAATTTCCAAGAGCAGATGACTTTTAGTGTATTTCGTCAATTTAGTTTTTGCATGCCATTTTAAGGTTCTCTTAAACCAAAGTATTTACTTTGGTTTGGCGCACTTGCGCTTAATCTCCTTTCCTCTAATTAAAAAGGAAAACAAATGACGCCCTACCAAAAAGATGTAGTCTTTCAATTTTTAACCAAAACACAGCCTGACCAAGGCATATGAAGTCGCCACAGTCGAAAGTCGATTAGATTCAACATCGTATGTAAATAGGATTGAATATGGGTAAAATTTAAACAAAACCTTTTGAACTCAACACGAACCGAAAAAAAAACGAACATGTTTGTAATTCCGTTGAAATACACATTTGTGAAATTGTTTTTTTGCGGTCGCGTTTATTCATTGCGAATGCATACATTACCGTTGAGTGGTATCGTTCTACTGTCAGCTGTTTTTGTTCCACTGTATCGGTTTGCATCATTTATATTCAACGATTGCCTAATAACCTCGTTTGTAAAGTGGACAAATATTGAGTGTATTGCAGTTAGTTGCATTTTATAAATGTCAGCTGTCACTACATGTAAGGTAACTGAATTGATAAGACTAAACCTTGTGTTGTGCCAGTTGAACCAGCTGTACCTGTATGTTATTAGGTATTGGTGCAAATACCTTCAACAATCATTATCATAGTCCTGACCTAACACTAAAAAAGTATAGGAATAGACAGACTAAGTATTTTTGTTTCACGAAAGCCAAAAACGAATAATTTTACATGATACAAATATTTGTATGAAAAGTAAAGCCGGCAGGCTTATGTTTTTTTGTCCTTTTTACATCAAAATGTTCCAATATAATGAATTTATATGCAGGATATTTCCCCAGTGCAATACACAATCAAAACAAGAGCAATATCGATTATATTAACACGGATTTCACGGCACTATATATTAAAAATAAAAGTCATGCATTAATTAATCGTTTATTCGCTTAACATTGAACGTCTTAAAGTAAGTGGATTGAATTGAAAATTGTACTGGACGAGTGAAATAAATGAGTGAATACTGAGGAATCCGTGGCAACTCTTCTTACAGCCTTTTCGATCAAAAGCTATATCTACAACTATAACAGACTCGACATAGCAAATCAAACTGCACTATCAAACTGCTTTTAATTAAACAGTTCTCTGCAATGCAGCTAAGTAATATATTTATAATTAGGCGTGAAGCTATGTTAATGGATTTTGCTTAGCTCACTCCTCGGTTGGAGAACTTCGTATGTTACGTAAATTTCTACGACGTTCCATGCTCCACATCGCATCGTATTGTTTGTTAAGCACGTCAAAAATCTCCCACAGCGTGTGAAACTCGCTAACAATCGTATATTACTTTGTAGACAAAAAGAAAACATTTACATTATGATGTAATGGTGAGTAAAAATATTCGGCAGATGATAAAAATTATCGATTGAAATAAAGAAGATAGTTATTAGCTTTAACCATTTTGCGTTCCATCTTACACAATAATCGCATGTTCAGACTTACGCAACTGTTTGTTCTGCTTACATCCATGTGTTACTCTACTGTAAATGTCACTAATGTGTTGCTTACATTAGAGAAAGCTGATATTCGTAATAAGTGCTACAGTAACCCCATCAGACATATTCAATTCTTAAAGAATTTTGAATACTCCGAACGAAATGAAACTCACTTTAATATATTCACACTTGACATTTTACCTACAGCACCTAAGTAGTCTTCTAATAAAATATACGTTTTAATATGCACTGATATTGGCAGTTATAAACATGGCATACTAAATACAGTATCGAGTCGACCATTATCAGTTTCAAGTTGGAATACAGAATATTCACGTAGGAAATATTAATATTAACAACAATATAATATGGTATTTACAACTATTAGGACGTTCATATTTTCTTGTTTTCCGCACGCTCTAATCTTGGAATGTTGTTGCGGGCATTACGCAGAATGCGGCTCTTACAATCCCTTTTTGTTTAAGGCGGCTATAAATTTAAATTACTTGTAATGCACAAATTATAAAGGTTTATTTATTCCTATTATATGTTTTTAATAAGTTGTTAGTGCTAATGATATTAAAAGAAAATCATACAACTTGAAAGTTTTGCTTTGACATTAATTTTTACTTATCATGTAGCTTAGGACAGTAGAATAATAATCGAAATATTTTGATTTTGTTTCTCTTTTTTTTTTAATGCGCTTAAAACAATCACTATAAAAGTAATACATAAAATATAGTTTGCCTCTTAACCAGCGTAAGAATTTTCTGCAAATTGAACAATATCTGGCTAATATTAAAAAAATACATATTAAGATTATTCAATATAGCATCGTCATTACAAGGCCTAGAAAGTGAGCAATGATGTAGAAAATTTTTCAAAAAATATCACGATGATTTTAAATAACTGTATTGCGAATGAGTTCATTGCGTGTCATGTAGCGTGTGTCGGTAACGGCAAACTAAGTAATAACTGTCCGTGTTAATGAAATACGTTCTCATTGATTTTGGCTATAACTGTTACTCCAAATCGTGTGAAAGATACTTGTTTATGTAAACTACTAAAAGCATCATGATTCCTTCTGTCCTCTACACAAAATTACACATGATACATGAAATAGTAAAAATACTTGCCGTAGAACGCATCGAATGTCAATGGTCATCGTACATTTTAATGGTCGCGTCCGTTTCACGTTGCGTAAAGTCGAGTGAAATGATCAGCTCACTATTGCTATATACATAATTCAAGATCACATGAATGCAAACGTATTACTATAATAAATTCATATATACTGTTTCAACGATGTCCGGTTGTTACGACATCGATACAGTTACGTGGAAACGGGAATGCACATCTTGCCGAGCAAATACATGTAGTGTTTGAAAGAAAGCAGTAACAGTACAGCGGTGCAGCATGCGATGTCATAGCGTAGGAAAGTCGAAAGCGCCGACTGGTTCGCGAGCTTGCACCGGCTTGTTAAGCGAATTGTCCACTACTGGATAATTGTCGCTAAGTATGCTCAAGCGATTAGTGACCCTTCATTAGTCTCATTTTGCAGTTATCTGGAAATTATTCTATAGTTGCAAATGTTTAAGAAATGTTACGGATAATCATATCAATTAAACATTAGCCATACGTTAAAATAATTCTCCTACAAACACTAATAAATTAATTATTTTGACGATGGATTTAATGCAATCAGCAAATTACAGATTCAACGTTTTGGTTAATATTGTGTTCCTGTGTCAGGCAAGACACTACTTAACGTATTTTTCTTTGATGTATTTAAAGTCGTTTTCTTTCCGCCCGTAATTATGTCGGTAATAAAATAAATATATTTTATAGTGTCAAATAAAAGCATTACATAAACAGTTTTAGATTACTTATTGAATCGCATTCAATAGTCAAAGCATTATTTTGTTTTCATCAAACGATGATTATTTAAACATTAAGCGAATTCATGGTACTTTTACACAATCAATAATATCTCAGTGAATCGCAAGGCTATAAGCAATAGTCATTACTACCGATGGCCACTTACACGTAATATCAGTAACATTTGGCACATGTACATTACCGGTTCTACGATGAATGAAAATTGAAAGTTTATTAATTTTTGTATATTCGCAAATGCGGACGTTCACTGTTATGTTATTCCCCTTATTGCGTATACCAGCTAAGATTTCTTACGCTTAAAAGTATCTTCATATAAAAATATATTTGTATGATTTATAATTTTATATGTGCCACTCTATAATTCGTTTAGGAAAAATTGAATTGCTTATCCTTGTAAATAAATACATTCCTAGCGTTACCTGAATATTCCCTGAAAGGAAGACAAAGGTGCATTCCTGCACCATATTTCCCTAAATTTTTTTCCTCCAACGTAATAGGGGGCATAACCTATTGACGTTTTTCAAGAAGCGATCCAAACTCCGTGCTATTACTGAGAATTTTTTAATGAAAAATACTTGTACCGCGAGACTTCGTGGCAGCTAGGCAGAGCTTGTAAATCATGACCCAATACAAGATTTTTCCTAATAAAAATTATACAACATGTATTCTTAATATCGTACTATAATACAGAATATCTTCGACTATAGAGCAAAAATCAAATATTTTATATCGTCTCTAATCTATTGGTTTGATTGACTGGTGATTCCGGTTTGTCTTTTTTTGGATTGAAAGAAACATTATAGGCCGAATCGTGATCAGAAAGAATTCGCGTATGATTTTTGCGAACTCTGATAAATAATATCTCACATGTATATCGATCACTCGCCTGTATGTCGATGGTTTCACCGTTATTTTTGAAAACCACAAAAGGTATTGTTTTAACCAACACAAATATACCATTATCTTTCCATTCACAGTCATTTGAATCTATTGATTTGAAGTCATGCGGTTTCGAGAAATGAATGTAAACAACAGCCTTGGTGGCAAAACGAACGATATACCCATATTTCAATATCAGTCTTTAGACGACTTTTTTACTATGTAAAAATACTTTATAGAACCTAGGTGCTGTGGGACAAAGAATCCACGGGAAAACGGGCGGGATACAGAATGCTTATCTTAACATTTTATTGCCATTGAGTATTATTGGTATATTTCAAAAGTTTTCATATTAGTATCACTCGGGACTCACTAGTTATTTTTGCAGGATATTTAAAGAATAACTTGAAATATAACGAACCCGTTAAATTTTAATCATTAATTATTATCATCTTGTCGTGCCAGTATAAAAAATATATTAAAAGATAGGTATTTTATTTGTAGTTCAATGAATGAGTAATTGATAATGTGAATGTAAAGACATATTCCTTTCAAACACTCCTTTATCGTCCAGACTACAATAGTCATTAACAGTCAATTATAGAAACAAATTGCATGGAAGTTATTTCGCTTGATTAGCCATGTTGTCTGCACTTCCTACAGACAGTGGGAACATAATTACGTATTTTCGCATAATACTACGGCCCAGCGCGTACCTAACTTGTTGAAATCATTTACGTTAAATAACTGGACGGCAGACATTGAACTCGGAGTTTCACTTCATTTTACACCAATTTTACGCAGTATGCTCATTTAAATATTTAAAGAAAATTTCCAATCTCAAATTATGAGAAATTAAAAGTATGTTGCGACATCTTCTTTTAATTGTATTAAACTTCCTTTTACGTTATTACTGCCTATCTATAGTTACAGATAGTACAAAACTGAGCTAATTTTTTACCACTCAAACTCACACTCCGTCACACTCACAAGATACTGTTGAAAATGTATGTTATTGTAATATTGATTACATATTTAAAAATGTGATAAGTTTTTTTTGCTATTTTGACAAAATATTAAGCAGATTTTAACAAAGTTGCGTGTTTAAACGATTTCAATTATAATTCATTGAATAAATTCCAAACATGCGCTGAACTAAGCTGTAATTAAATTAATTAATTAGAAAATTATTCCATTTACTACTGGACGTAATAAATTGTGCAATTCCTCAAGTTTAAATTTACACATCAACACAAATAACTGTGATGTGTAGTTTGAAAATAATAATCCTATAAGGATCGCAGTATATCACATGCTTGTCGCATCAGAGAGATTTTTAGAGAGACTTGTGGAGAACTAGATATCCCATATAATGTTCTCAAACTATTTCTTGCTAAGCTATCACTCACTATCAAAAGACCATAAAGTATTATGACACAATAGACAAAGGAAGAAACATTCATACAAGATCACACAAGAATTAATTAAACGTAATGCACAAAAGAAAGTGCCGGCACTGATGAGGCATATCGCCAACAAATTGCATCCCACAATATGCCCATATCGTTTGTTTAATCACAGCGCACACCACAGCCACAACACGCTCTACTTGTGTCGACCACCTTCATTGATTTCTAAATAGTCCGTAGAAAAACTAGAACCTATCTCCGGTTCCTATAATGTGTCATTAATTCAATATCTCGTTGGATATCATTAAAGTATTCGAGAAATCTGAGCAGTAATGCTGCTGTAAATATGAGTTTTATTGCAGTGTATTTCTAATGTTGTTGGTTTTTTTACCGCTTATACGGTTAACGTTTGTTAATTTCTTTAACTTTACCCATAATAATTCAAATTTCATTTACTATTTAAATTTTATTTACGTAAGCTTAATTAGAAATATAGGTTCACTTTTGTAGATTGTACTGTTTACTAACCAAACCTACCAGGCGTATTATGTTAACTTATCTGTAAATTGATTATACTTTTTAAATAAAATTAGTAATGAAAAAGTTAAAAACCAATCTTTACCTGGTCGTATGTTGGCGTGCCGGTATCCAAAATCCTTGGTCGTAAATCTCTCCTAAAGTCCGATTCAGTGTCTTCTTCAGTAGAATGCACGATGATTACCAAAGCAGCCAACGTGCTCAAAAACGGCATTGCGAATTTCCCAGTAATACCCATATTACAACAGGAGTAAATTCAACAAAACCCACCCTCGCACGTTTACACTTTGGAAAACAGTTGGATTTAAATTCGCACGAAATGCAATCGCTGAATCACAATTGAAAATTGAAACACCACTATCACCAAATAAAAGTATCAAAGTGAGGAAGGAAGGTAAGAAAGAAGCCTAGAACCACACGTCTAGCAGTCTTCTATTTTTGAATAGATATTGAATGGCGATACGCGTTCAATTTTGTTTTATTTCACATCATGGTGTTTGTAAACAATCCGACGCGGTGGTTGACGCTCCACGGCTGCAATTATGTTACTAGTTGTTTATTCGAGATGTATGCGAGATTTCACAAGGCAAGTTTCCCGCGTTTTTTCTATTTTTCTGAACGTGAAAGTGACAATCGCGCGCACACGTTAGCGCTCGCCGACTCGATGCTACCAAGTGGTAAACTCGACAGAATGTGACAGTGTTTGGGGCACCTTTGAATTTTCATGTCGTGGATTGATTTTACAGTAATATTTGATGCGTGTGTGATCTAGTTCTCAGTCTTACCTGTTTATAAAGTTTTATCCAAAAATTATGTTTAGAAGAAGATCACTATAATTCTTGCAAGAATTACTGAGGGCATTTGATACACTTAATGAGATATTTAACGAAAAACTTTGATCACATTAAGGCATATTTAGTTATGTTAGTGGGGGGCCCGCAATATCTTCAGAAGTGTTATATTCCTTATCGTTATTATCAAAACATATAACACTTTACAAATTTCCGAGCTGCTAACCCTTATTACTATAATTTCCTTTCCTTTGTAACATTTTTATTCTATTAAAGTTGTAAAGCCGTCTATCTTCCCATATCCGTCTCACTGCTGGGCACGGACCTTCTCTGCAACTGAGAGGCTTACTAACTCCTCAGAATTTTCTCCGTAATTAATGCATTAGATTGAATAATTGAATGTACCTACTGAAACAGATGAAAAATCTCCCAAAAAATAACGTTCAAATTTAGTTTTCAATGTCAATTACAAACGAAACTACATAAAAACCTAGGAATTGCATTTTGCTGATTGAACATGTAACCCACATACACATATGGTCGTCATAGTTTCCTTTAACATGTTTACGGATTCTGGAGATGCGATGTTTCTGAGAACATTTCCATACGAGGAACAGACGCCAGATGGCTTCGGAGTACGTGAAACGGAATGCGTTCGCGCGACGCGCTGCCTCCGTCGCGGAATGTCGCTTCCCGTGCCACTCACATGCGCTAATTATCATTATTAGTTTTATCTATCATTAACTTCACGATATATAAGGTATAACTACGATTTTATGTGGACGCACCGCAAAAATGGCTTCCCAAAGAGAATGAGAATTAGTATGAATGAGAAAGGACAGTAGTCAGTAACGCAATCAAGTTGTTAAAAATAGGTACTTGGACATCAAATACGAAATCTAAAAAATACTCTGAATAATACTATCTGCCCAAAATTAATCTCTGAGACACTCTCTATGCATGAAATATGTAATCGTCGCTATGATCTAGGTTCATATATCTCTGTATCTACTGCATTCATCAAATTACATTGAACTTTTAAGGCGTTAACTCATAATAAATAATCGAACTTTTTTAATTTAACTCACGAAATCTTTATGTTACTTAGGAATTATAAGCATTTATTTAATATATTTACTTTAATGTGTAATTCAATCGATATATCCTAATACTTATGAGTACCCTTTGCACTTATTATAAAACTTAAATTACATTTAATGCGCCCTTGACATTTTTATTCACAGGTCATAAACGGGTTGGTTAGGATTCTTATTTTTTTTTTTTTTTTTTTTTTTTGCTACTAGCTTGGTATTGTTCAGGTAGCAAAATACTCGTTTTATTTTATCGATTGCATTAAAACTCCTTTCATATCAGCTATGTTCACGTATTGCCAAATAAGGAAGGCCATAATAATATATAGATGCATAACCAAAATTCAACCATTCAATTTCCGCATATTTTATTTCAACGTTTTTTGAGCGTCCAATTTGCATAATATGAATTTTTACTTTATGCATCTTGAATGGAAGTAATTAAATATTACAAAATGTGTTATGTAATACATCACACATTTGCGTCGGTGCTTTACGTGTTTAAGGGTCAAACGTTATGTAATGAATGCTACTTTTGTTTCGGGAAGTGATTTTATTTTAATTTGCATAATATGTCGTTTGTTCTGCGGCGTGAGTTGTCGCGTGCGACGTCGGGAAGTTTGATTTTAAGGTGGAACAATTTGTTTTTAGCTATTTAACAGAACGAAAGATACTCTTCTTTTACACCAGCTTATGTAGGATAACATATAGAATTAATGATAATAATAATTACAACTATTATTATCAATGTCAAAAACTATAAAAAGATGTAATATGAGATATACTTCATAAGAAAATTAGAGACTGTTTATATGCTAGAATTATATACGAAATGAGGTAGAAGACAGGTAGCTACGATTCTATACTGTTTTATTGTAATTAATAATCCTGTTTTAAATTTAAATAGTAAATGATAGTACTCAAACTATTGAACCATTCAAGTACTCTCTCACTACCACAAAGTAAGCCATATCGGAACCATTCAATCATAAACCAATGAATTTCCTTTTATGTAAATAGTGCGATTTGTATTGCGTTTACCGAATGGATACTACTGCAACGCTTCCGCATCATCACCGTGACAACTCGCGAATATTTCACGCCTACTTGCTTACCGCCATTTCTCTTCTGTTAGCGTCATCTGGTTAAATTGACACTTATGTAACATTAAGTAGAATAAATGTGACGCTTATACCAACTGACATGTTCTTATGAAACCACGAGTGTTGGTCAAGACAGAAGAATAGATAACATTGCAAAAGTATATTTGTATGTAAGTGTGCTATCCAAATAAAGCACATTTTAATATTAATATCATATTTGCTCATAGTTAAATGTCAATATTAATAAACTTTTTTTGTGTCGTCTATACAAATGTATGAAATAGAATTGTTTGTCAGTGTAAAAGGAAATTTTAATTTTAATTTGTATTCTAAATAAAACAATAAGCTTTTCATCTATGTACATATATTCCAAATAATCTTCCAGGGCCTAAATATATTGGGGCGAAAATTAAGATTAATTTATAGCTTTGCCCGTCTAGCCATATTCATTTCTTTTGATTCATTTCTAAAGCTTACGTACACAACGTTAGTGCTAGAAAAAAGTAACAATGTTCTTAGAACACTAATAAACATTTACTCAACATGCTTTTACAATGAAAGTGTGCAACAACACAATTTCATTCAAATTAACAAAGCTATAATAATTAAAACAAGATGACAGTCTCCAGCCATGATTCCATCTTCTTGCGGGTCATTGTTTAGCCGTTGTGAGTTTCTCACGCACTCTTACTTTCATCGAACTAACTGGCGTACAGCGTTCAGTGAGATCGCCGTGAGATGAGGTAAAAACTAGTTATACTAAATAACATGCACCATCAATATGGATCATCGCATAATCGCACGAGACTGGTTCATCTGATTACATTTGTTGTGGAAATTTGCATGTGCTTACAACATTTTTCACCAATATTACCGGCTTATGCAATGAGGTAATTTCTCTTTTACACTTTGTAATAACTTTCGTATTTCTTGTGTATTTCCTATTATTAGTTAACCACAATTGGGTGTATTTTGTTTTGTTGCCGCGAGTCATTTCACTGTTGCAAAAGACTAACTTATTTGCCATGACCAAATTATGCACTCCCATTCCATAAATATACCCAGTAGGGTTTGCTACCAATAGTAAGCGATGCCCGCGATTTTATCGGTGTCAAAGCTTAATATATAGCGTAAAACCTTCCTCGAAAACTTCAATACATAAATATTTTTTTAATACGGACCAGTAGTTCCTGAGGAAAATTGTAAGAGAGGTTACGGAATAATATTTAAATATTGTAAAAGTTCACATCCCAAATAATTTTATTAAAATAATTATATATCCATCGCCGCAGCAGTAAAATACAGTCAATAAAACGACTGGACTGATAAAAGTCTACAAAAAGAGGTATTATATGCACTTGTATAAAAAAAAATAGAAAATACTTCCTCGGAGCTGCATTGCATGCATTACTGGCAGATTACCCATGTGAATTAGTGTTGCCCAAATTCAGTCTTGGTCTTGCAGTCTTGGTCTTGTTCTTGCGTTTTTGCAAGACCAAGACCAAGAACAAGACCGCGTATTTTTAGCAAGACCAAGACCAAGACTGACCATGCAAGACTTGAGCAAGAACAAGACATAGCCTGCAAGACTCTTGCGTCTTGCAGCTAGGACTTAGCGCTATTTCACGGAGTAGTTAGGTGTAACAGTTCGGTGTATAGGTACAGTTATTTTATTAAGAAACAGTTACTTCCATGGAAAACGACATATAGGTCAGTTGATTTTTCGAATTTCTTATCAAATCTTCAGTTATTTATTAATCTGCTTGATCTTTACTATGGCTATGTTAATTCAAGCTCACAATGTTCCAATTCTAATACGTTTTTCTAAGATTTAAAGTAAACTTTAATAAATAGTAATAGACTAATAGGTAATTGCAAGACTTGCAAGACTCTTGCTGCAAGACCAAGACCAAGACTGGGAGCGCAAGACCAAGACCAAGACCAGGTGTATTGGCGCAAGACCAAGACCAAGACTGGCTAAGTCTCGTCTTGTTCTTGCATTTAGGCAACACTAATGTGAATCAACAATGCGACTAGTAAATTACTGTGCGAGTTCTAAAAATCTCAACAGTACTTGTTTAATTTTATTTAATTTACCTCCATAGCACCTTTTTGAACTCCTTTGGCATATTGCAAGAAAGAGGTAAGAAAACACAGTGAAAGGTGCGAATAACAACCTCTGTTGTACATATTTTGCCTTGTAAATAAATTATAGCCGTTTATCGTATCGGAAATGTTCTAATAACAGTTTTATAATCCTATTTCCAGTTTATGCGTTCCAACGTACACATTCAAAGACTGAAATGTTTACAAACACTGACCAGTAACAATATTATGTGAAAGTACCGGCCTATACATCCGTATATAATCTAATAACGACGTGTTTAACTCATCATATAAATTGTTGTTGGGAATAATTAGCCGCTTGAAAGTTGTGACTCGTAATCAGTCAGAGACAATAGCGAACATCGGCCATAGGGAAATATTTAATTGCGCAAGAGTAAAAGTTCATTACCTGGTTGCATTTGCTATTGTCTGTACTTAGAGACAGTGTGATGGCTTGTGGAAATTTATTTAAGATCCAGTTAAAAGGACCAAAGTTTAAACAAACAAACGGACAAAAATTGTTTGATTGTAAATAAGTGCAAAATTTAATAGTTCTGGAA
Organism: Cephonodes hylas; assembly: GCA_030295005.1. Taxonomy (NCBI): domain Eukaryota; kingdom Metazoa; phylum Arthropoda; class Insecta; order Lepidoptera; family Sphingidae; genus Cephonodes; species Cephonodes hylas. Next base: position 5,628,553 of record AP025374.1, on the reverse strand, counting down.
ATTCATATCGAAGATGTGTATTTTGTTTCATGCTTTAATTAATGTCATGTATCGCAATCTTATTGTATTTGTATACGATTTATAACATTTTTGCGGTCCTATAACAACAAATCATTAAATTGAGAGCACAATAAAGATATACACCAAATCATTTGATAAACTAAGTGCATCTAAGAGAAATGCATGCGTGTGCGTCGGCAGCGTGAACAATGTTGCATGATCCTTGCCTGTTGGACAATGCGTTCGGCGGCTCCGCTCAATGAAGATTTATGGATGTTATGCGTTCGTGCGTGCCCGCGCGCCGCAACAAACATCTCGCTTCTTTTGTTTCCGTCTTCTATGAATTTGCACTATGTTTTATAATGTTTTAGTCGCTGTATTTGAGAAAGAAAATAAAAAGAAAAGAGAAATATTTTTAGGAATAAGATAATTGAATAAATAATAAATAAATACACCCAAAAGTCACATGCATAGTCTTGACCCCACACTAAGATATGAGTCTTGTGTCGTGGGTATCAGAAACTACGAGAAACTTTTCGGTCTCACAAACACCCAGACCCGAAACAAATATTTGTGGATCACACAAACATTTGTCTCGGTGCGGGATCGAACCCGCGGCCGCTCGTTTCGCAATCTGGTGTCTAGCCAACTGCTCCACGGGGCTGTCAAAAGATTGTTTAATGTTGAAAACGGCTTAACATGAGGTATTTTTTACTACACCGTATTTAGCCCCCTTGTTAGCCATCGTAAGGGAGATTGAAAAGATTAGGTAAAAATCTGCAGCCTTCCATCTCCGCACCTACCACATATGACCGAAAAAAACTGCCGACAATAATTGGGTACACTAACATTAAACAAAATCCCATATATTGTACGACAATTATGTTTTTTATCTTTACAGGTGGGCGGTATCCACGGTGATGACGAGGCAAAATAACATCCAGCTGAACAACGTCGACGTCACAGCCTTCATACCCCTTTGGGATATGTGCAACCACGAACATGGCAAGGTAATATATAAGTACATGTTGGAATAAACTAAATGTCTAACTCTAACTTAGTCTCAAAACTAAATATTCTTATTAGAAAATTCTAACACAAATAGCTGTTACTTTCGTATTAGAAATTAAATAACTAAAGTATAAAAATGCGTAGATATGTATTTATTACATGTATTGTTTCCTTTCCGTATACTACATATCAATGTGTATCGACGGTTTCAAAATAAAATATATTAACATTAAAGTATCACTTTATGTTACATAAATCATTCGTATTTTTGTTTGAAATAATATTTAACCTTTAACAAACGATTACGTACTGACTGATCTATTAATAACATACATAAAATAAAGGTTTACGTTTAAGAGTACAATGTGAAGGCATCATTTCTAATTTCTCATTGAGAGAAACGTGCGATTGTCATTTGTTTATTGCAACCAAATGTTTTGAAACATCTGCGTCTAGTCACGACATAAGGATATCTAATGTGATATCGGGATTGTGACCACTGTTTTCTGCATTCATTTAGTATGCATTGACTATAATAATAACACACAAAGTCTTGATACTGCGAGATTGGATCACACATTGCATCATGGTTGAAATAATTACATCATATTATATCGTCTTTCTTCATGATCAGTTGTGTATCAAATTTATTATTCAACAATGAGTTCATAATATCATAGATCGTCGTTTTGCAATTGAAATATATGTTGGACTCTTGATGTTGACATCAAATTGATCGTTTGGAAATTCGAGAATTATGGCTAAGAATGTCTTCGAATTATTCCGTACTATCATCATCTAATAAATAATAATAATGGCATTATCATAGAAATTACAACATTGAAAATATTTTAAAAATATATTTCTAAATTGCTGCAATGGCTATACCAATAGTAGGTATTCAGATCGATATCTATTTAACTAAACTGCCCGTTTATCCGCAATTTTTTTTTTGGATTCGGGTGTTTGTAGGACCGAAAAGTCTAGCGTAGTTTCTGATGCCCACAACATAAAACTCGTATCTCAGTGTGGGGTCAGAACTATGTATCATAAAATAAATAATTATATTTAATTCCAGATCACGACGGACTACAACAAGGAGCTGAGTCGTGGCGAGTGCTACGCCCTGCGCGACTTCAAGCCAGGCGAACAGATATTCATATTCTACGGAGCAAGACCCAACGCCGACCTCTTTCTACACAATGGGTAAATTGGTAAACATTCATAAACATGTTGTGTTGTTTTTCTTTTTATGTGTAGTGTTTTTTTCTTTAGACTGCCAGTATCGAATTAAATACTTCAACCCAATTTTAGACCAAGACGGATGCGCTCAAGAAGTTTTTAACTGAAATGTTATAATTCAATAATATTCTTCGTCGACATGCAAGGTGTATGACAAAGATTTTTAATAAGAATTATAAAGTTTAAACACTATTAGATACTCTGTGCAATATCATCTCTGCTCTGGATCCGTGGATCCAGAATAGTATGAATGATTACCCTGTTAGAAGTGAAGGTTGCAATAGAGCTTCGTTGATGCTCACTTGTTTTTATTTGTTGCAACTGACTATAAACCAATTGGTCCTGGAACACTAAGAATCATAGAATTAACATATTCGCAATGCATACGATTACAATTGTATTATATAGCCTTATGTATGTAGCTCTTATCATTAAATACAAATATTACTATTAAGCCCTTTTTTATTATGCTTTAAATGAAGAGCCATAACTTAGTCACAACCCAATAGCAGCTCCACGTATTGACCCACGCAGTTTTGTTTTCGTTTTTCAAATATCGGGTAACGAAAAGGCCGCCACAATTATGTCGATTCGGAATAGTAGTTAACGTTTAGCCGTGGTTGTATAAAAAGATTTGATATTAGTATAAATAGCAATTCTGGTATCGTATTCCAAGTGTAAGAAGCGTGACATAACCCAATGAGGCGATACATTAAATCACTCATACATACATGACACTAATTGTGTGGGCGGCCGCTTTGTATTTAGAAGTTAATTATTCAACAATTGATATGATTGTCAAGAGGAAGATGGATGATAATGAGCTGGCTCGTTTCGTAATTTATTGTTGTAGTGTTACACGATACTCACTACTGGGTTGAATCTCATTCAATAATATTCTATATTTAGCACAGTTCTTGATTGATGATTCTGATTGAGATTGCATTAGTAAGATAGTGGTATCTCTTTGCCTAGCCATCATCATCCCATACGTGTCGCATTGCGGGACATAGGCCTTCTCTACAACTCACAGGATTGAGGCCTCAGTCCACCACGCTGGCCTGTTGCGGGCTGGCGGACTGTACACCTAAGAAATTCCTAAGAACTTTTCTCGTGTACAAATTTCCTCACAATCAAATTCATAATAGTTCAAGATCAACTTTTTAATATTGATTTTAAATATCTAAGTTTATGCAAACATCGGCAAAAGTGTTTATCCAGCGCATGTGCAGCAACTTAGTTACTAAATACTAAGTTGCTACCAGTTTGATGAAATCTCTAGAATTTATTACGGTACGACACGCTGTCGCATGTCGCATGACAGCACTCCATGCATATTGCATATACATGCACGCTTAAGAATTTTTCGCTCTCCCATACAGCTTAGATTGCTACTGATAACTTGCACAACCATTATCACTTATATAAATCATCATCATTATATACGTCACACGGCACGGGCCTCCTCTACCAATCTCTACGGCCCAAGCTCATATATAAATAGTTGTGTCATATTTAAAACACTAGTTTTGACTCAAAAGACCCACAATATTTATGGTAAATCAGATAATTTTACACCTATCAAATAATTCAATGGTTGTTAAAAGTAGCCACTGAGATTTATTGATGCAAATATCGTTTGATCTCCACAAACATGTTTCGGTAGATCCATAAAGTTCTTTTTAATTTAATGATTGTTTGTGAGATCGAAATCTATTAAGTCTTTAGGCTTACGTCTAAACACTTAATGCAAAAAACAAGTAAAATACTTTTTGTTTTTTTTTTTTCAGATTCGTGTACACGAACAACCAACATGACAGTTTGGCTCTAAGCCTTGGCATCAGTTCAAGCGATCGTCTTCGCGACATGAAAGTGGCTCTACTTGCGAAGCTCGGCTTGGCCGGCGTCACACACTACAGCATATACAAGAGGGACAACCCCATCAGCCCCGAGCTGCTAGCCTTCATCAGGATATTTAACATGGATCAAGGTTAGTACTTTAAAAGTTATATTAATGCCATTCACAATTCATTTAATTCCATAACACTTTTTATGTTGTTCCTAAAGGGGGCGTCCATAAATTACGTGAGATGATTAAGGGGGGGAGGGGGTCGAGTTAAATCTCATCTAATATCACGTTGGGGAGAGGGGGGGTCCCGACAAATATCACGTAATTTTTTTTCTGATTGAAACAAAAAAAATTATACTATTTTGGTCCATTAAATCCAAATTGTATGTGCATGCTTAAGATTTAATCTTAAGCGTCAGCGTAATACGATTAAGATTAACACACACACTAATTCATTCGAAATTTTCCTATGACAATTCTTTTTACAATAACAATCCAATGCGTTTACGTAAGAAACCCACATTCCGAAAAATCTCACGTGAGATTGGGGGATGGGGGAGAGGGTTGAATAAAATCTCACGACATCTCACCAAGGGGGGAGGGAGGGACAGAAAATTTAAAAAAATACCTCACGTAATTTATGGACGCCCCCAAACGAATTTATATGAAATTGTTACTTGAAATCGCATTTAATTAGCAACCTTTTTCACAATCTTTTTTCATAGTTTCAATCTGTATTACTTTATGACTTGTAGATTCGAATCCTTTTAATATATTTTTGTATTTTAATTAATATCAGCCATCTTCACGGGAAAGGGAAATATACCCAAATACCCTAGGAATTCTTCAAAAAATATTTCTTACGAAACACAATTAACTTAATCAACGCACCACGCGTAGATAACAATCTATTACGGTATATGACATTTGAATAAATTAGACCTAAGGTCTGATCACTTATACTATAATAATTGTTTAAAGATAACAATAATGCTTAAGAGCGGGATGGTTAGCGCTTTCTTGGGGAGGCCTACCTTCAGCAGTGGACGGCGATAGGCTGAGTTATAATCTTCTTCTTCATCAACCCATATACGCCCACTGCTGAGCACGGGTCTCCTCTACCCTTGAGAGGGTTTTAGGCCATAGTCCACCACGCTGGCCTAGTGCGGGTTGGCGGACTACACACCTAAGAGATTCCTAAGAACTTTTTAGGTGTGCAGGTTTTATCACGATGTTTTCCTTCACCGTTAAAGCAAGTGATAATTCAATTTGAATACACACATAACTTAGAAAAGTCAGAGGTGTGTGCCTGGGGTTCGAATCCGCGACCGCCGAGATTCTCGACCGCGCGCCTAAACCTCGAGGCCATCACTGCTTAGCATATAATAATGATGATATGTGCCGACATTCCAGAGGAGCTGTCTACGTGGTCAGCGTGCGGCGTGCCGAGCGAGCTGGTGTCGTGCGAGGCTGCCAGCGCGGCCGCCGTGGGGCGCGCCGCCGACTCGCGCGCCTGCCGGTACCTGCGCACGCGCTGCACGCTGCTCAAGGCGGCGTACAAACCGATGGGGGAACAAACCGACACACCGCACAGGTAATAACCTATTTACCACGTCTTATATGATCAGTTACGCCAGTGGCGGATTAACACATTGGCCGCCAGTAGCCTATTCAAATTTTCCGCCCCTACGGGCTAAAAAATCCTTGTTTTTTTTTTTAAATCGATATTTGATCAAAACATTCCACAAACGCGCCCCTTTGTACCCTCCCACCACTAGGCATATGCCTAGTTTGCCTTTAGGATCGTCACAAACATGATGATATTCAATCAGCCTTCATGAACTGAGATTTTCTGTTAAAGGAATGAGTTCTTCCCAAGTACAATTTTTATATTCTGGGAATCGGAAAAGTAAATCTTGGCCGCATGGTTTAAGATATATTCAAGACCAAGGAACAGCTAAAGTTGTTTTTTTTTTTAGAATTTCACTGAAGATAACTGACTTAAAATCCTCTGCTTACGTCTGTAGGATTCCACTTATAGCTCAATTTTTGTAATGTCATTTCCATTTTTACTTACAGGAGGAACGTAAAACTGCTCAAAGAATGCGAAGTACAAATGCTAGACGGTGCCATTTCGTACCTCGACGGTATGATAAGCAAACTGCCCACCGAAGAAAAAGCCCAATAAATAAAAAAAAAAAATACAAATCACAAATTACCAGACGGCCATTGAATGACCTCTAAGCACAAATAAACGGAAATGCAGGCATTTAATATTATGAAAATTTGCACTCAAAGAATGTAATAATTATGCTAAGCGTCCATTAGGGATACTTTTGACACAATTATTGATCAAATATTTAATTTAATATTAATGCTTAGACGCTTATAGGCTTTTCATGTTCCAATATTTTCTCCTACTTTTATACTGCATTTAATTTTACTTGATTTTTGTTATTAACATTGAAAATGTATGAACGAAAAACATGAGTTGTACTTTATGCGGCATGGTGTTATACTGTTAGAGCTAAATGTAGCTAATCTATAGCTATATCATATACATCATGTGTCGTTCTAATCGCTTTTATATGTCTTATTTTAAGTGTTTTTTTTTAACAATACGCAAGATTATGAACTTTCTTAATGGACGTTTACCTTAACAAGGCAATTAGGTGTTATATTAAAAAAATAATTTATTTCATATATCAATGTAGTAATCATAAAATATACATAAATTATTTATGTAGTAGTGTAGGATTATAAACTATTTTTAAAAATGATTCATAGATGAAACAGTAGAAACGTAGTATTGTATCGAGTCTACTAGCTGCTAAACAACAATCTTGCCGTAATGTATTGTTACAACAAGATAATTGTTTGTTAATTCTTATCAGTCTTTTCCATTGTCGCTACTTCTACTTTTTACTTTCTCCATATTAGGCACTTTTCCTTCTATGCCTAGGATTCTAGAAATTGAGCCAATATTGATAAAAATATATCAGATGCGTCATTTCTCATTTCACGCTATTACGTCACAAAACTAAAACCTTTTTCAACTTTATAATGTTGCCATAAATGTATCTTGTACAAATTATATGTGTACTTAATATCAAATTAATGTACATAACAAATTAATTTCGAGTGCAATTTATTCATGTTGAATATTTTACTATAATACTTTTAAAAATCTTATGAGTTTTTATTTATACATTACTAAAAATCATGACAGTATTTAATTTTGATATTTTTTGTATTCCCAGTGATGGTAACATCGAATTATGATTAGTTTGTAACTGTTGTTGTGTGTTCTGAGTGAAGGGATGCGAAATTACACGATAATATTATCACAATTTAATTAAGATTATATTTTAATTAAGCTATTTTATTGTCATACAACTGTTTTTTCGCATTGTTTGATTGAAACACGCTTTATGATTATTTAAGCGTGTCTTATATTTTTGTTTTTTAGTTTTAAATGTACTTACATTTACATGGTGTGCAATTATATTATTTTGTGTTCCTATTTTGTTTCCTTTTTTATTTAATCTTTATTTAGTACTAAAACTACTACCTACATAATCACTAATCAACACAAAAAAATTTAACCTTTAAGGAATGATTAGTGTCTATGCCAAAATGTTTGTAGCATTATTTTACACTATGGGTGTATTTTCAAATTCCGTAAAACATGAAACGTTTTCGTTCAATGTGTATTTTAAATTAGGCACATAATTTTAACATCATAGATCATCGAATCAGATCGAAATAGGAAGAAATGATAACTAATGATAAAACATTGAGATTCAATCCGTCGAAATTATTATGTACCAGCCCTTGATCAGCGCTTGGCGCGAGTATTTAATGTTTAGTACATACGGTGGTACCTTAAACCTTACCTAAATTACTTATATGTACATTGTAATGAAATAAGAGGGCAATTAACGTTTGTTTTGATTTTACTTACACATCTATCGTTAATTCCTTAATATGCTATTTTCGATTGTCAGAGTGGCTAAGAAATGTGAGTGTTCAGCCACTCTATTATAAGTTGTTACTGCAGTACCGAAGGTTTATTTCAACTTACGACTCATATCCTATTGTTAGAATTTTTTTAATGTTTTGTAGGGATTTCCGGGTCATTTAAAAATAAATGTATTTTTCAATGTTTTATTTTGTTCACTTGAAAAAGCGTATTTGTATTGTATAACACAAACTTCTAGAAATATCGCAAGTCTAAATCTAACTTATTACCAATATTTACAACTTAATTATCTAACATTGACACTTAATAAATAGTTCTAATAATCGTTTGGATTTAATTATCTCTAATTAGAAAATACTAAATTTATGCATTTAAATTACTTAATCTAAATAACTTAATACTTTTTATCACAACATCGATAAGTTATCAGTGATTATTAAATAAATAGTATTAGGACAACGGAGGAGATATATTTTAACGTACGAAAAATATAAGTCCTCACAATTTGTCCAGATTTTGCAATGAAAATATTTTCGACGTTCGTTTTCACATTATAAAAAGTTAGATTGAAGAATAAATATGCAGGTAAAAAAACTAAACAAAGAATAATTTATAATTTTTCTGTCCCACATTAACGTAATAATCTTGATAAGATTATCAATTAATTGACCATCTTAATCTTTTTCATAATAGCGGGTCAATATTGGCATAATGATTTTTGATCCTTTCCTTAAAAAAACGAAAATGATTCCTTTTTTGATTCGTTATTAAAATAGGTTATATAGCTTAAAACCAAAGAGGTGTTGTTATTTTATCCGTCCCTTGTGCGGTACGTATGCGTGGTGCGGCGCGTCCCCCTCCCGGCGGCGCCACCCCCGCGCCGCCACCAGCACGGCGCCGCACAGCGCGGCCACCAGCACGCCACACGACACCATGATGGCGGACAGCGCTGACGTCTTCATGCATGTTTGACCCTCTTTCGCACCTGTAGGAATGAATATTTGAGATTAGAACTCCTCTTGAGCTACATTAATTATTTTATATTTATATCTGGTGTTATTCGGGTGGTATTCCTTTAAAAAAAATCTACAAAAAGGCCATCTGACACAATTTTTTTGTGTAAAATAAACAGACTTAATTTTACAATATCTTTTCCCTAATCCTTGTGTGACTCCATTATTTTTCTAATCTTACCCTCCCACACACTAACTAATTGGACTAAGGCCTTCACCCTCTCAGTTGCAGAGGAAGCTCCTGTTCAGCACTGGGACGAATATGGGGTGATGATGACACTCCCAAAAAACTTAATACGTATTCCATAATTTTTATCCTTAAAATTTTTTTTTAAATTTCCCTATATAGCTAATCCATTAATTATAGCAAACCCTCTATTAAGATAAGTAGATATTTTGATTCAGAATTAAACATAGATGTATAATATTTACTTGTGCTAGGCGACATTTCAGCATCGTCTTCTCCCTCCTGTAAGACCCTGAGAGACTGGAACAGCGAGATGTTTTCAGAAAGCCGTGGCGGTGCACTTGGCGCCGGGGCTGTACTTGTGTCGATCGATCGTCGTCTGACGCTCTTCATGTTTCGCCAGTGGCAAGGCTGGGACTGAAAGTAGAAGAAATAACATTTATCATACTGTTCCGAGTCCTTTCATCATGGTAGCTTTCTCCGGAATTCAAGAAGACCTTTTTCGATTTTTTTAACGTATGAAATGATTGGTAATCCATCTATTCTTATAAACTGCTGGCGGTTTATTCCACAGCTGACATCACTTCACATTTTTTTTAAATAAATAGATGAATCAATCAAATTATTTTATAGGTTATATACCATGTTAATAACTTACTGGACATCGGCCATGGCACATCCTGACGTCACACTCGATGTAAAGAGCAGGAGACCCGGTGAACCGGAACGTCTTCATGTAAGCATACACTTGCGTCTCGAATACTCCGGACTCCGACCATGAACCTCGGAAACGGGAGATCAACTTGTCATCGACTGGACAACTGAAACAAGAAAGATGCCATAATTTTATATTCCTGTTAATATATACTGTTTTACAATGTATTTCTTTTGTTAATATTTTATTCCACTCTATACGGCTCGCTCCCCTTGGCTTATTTTTATAGAAACTTCTTCTCGTTTTAGACAAGCATTTCTAGTTGACAATCTCGATTCTTACTTTTATGTTCCTTGCTACAACTACGAATTTAGTGATAACCGAAAATGGTCTTGCCTACTATTAACCACATAAGCTAGCCACAGTTTTATGGTAATACATTAATTATAATTTCTAGCTTTTTTGTATAGAGGATATAATAAATTAGTAGAAGGTAGTTAGTTATCCTCTGACTTCTCCATACCAATTGCTGTCAAACCAACTTAAGTAATTGAACTTGTGGTGTTTTTTGGTCTAATCCCTAGGTCTCGCAGACAAACTTGTGTAAGTGGTATAGAAAGTGTTGTGTACTTTCTATAAAAATCACATATCGACATAGGCCAAATTTCAGAATATCAGTATAGGAACCTTGGTAAGTAGGCTTTATAACTATAATGGTCAATTAGACATTTCGCGCTTCGATTTGCTGAATACATTCACATGATATCAATACTGATTTAACTTAAAGGATTTAATTGCACTATCAATTTGACTTTGTGTCGAACATAAGAATATCTTCCCGAAGCCAGCCACTTTACCTATATAAGTGTTGCAACAATTTCCGTCCGCCACAAATACGCTACAGTACGGATCTTTGAAATTCCGCGTTGAAACTTACCCGTACTCGTCAATGAGTTGTATCCGCTTGGTAGCACCGTTATGAGCGAAGCAATCATTCACCACTATGTCGAATCCGTCTGAAATATTATAAATTACGATTATTTAAATAAGTAATAATTTATTCACAACATTGTAAACGGTCTTTTTGTTTCACAAATGGCTTTTGAACTGATAAAATTAACTTTATAATCAGACGTTCGATGTGATGTTTTTAGACCTTTGTCGTATCCTTGTGTTGACTACGTGTTCTCGTGGTCACATTTTTAACTAAAGTTTTGAATGGATCTATAAGATTTTATGTCTACAGATTTAGCAAAGCCTTTCGATCAATCATCCGTCAACACAGTCATGCCGCATATTGATTATATTGTAAGGACCCAATTATCCCGAAATGCGTCTTGTATTTAGAAACCAAACTCTTTTGTACGGTGGTTAATATCCGAGAGGATCCGACTAACGTAAGACAATGTAACAGTAACTCAATCTACTGATATAATTTCATACCTTAAAATTAGTAAAATCTAATTCGTAACATTATGAGAAGAAACAACGGAAGAGGCGTGACAAATACAACTGACACACTTTGAAAAACAACGGGATCTTCCACATTTTTTAGACAGATTAGATCAATGAACTTGGTCCGAATCAATCGGAAATATTTCGGGAGTAACATTGCAGCGGGACACGCGATGCGATCGTTCATACACCGGTAAAGCTCCCGCCCTTGGTTACGGTATATAATTGTTATGTTTCGTAATATACCTCACTTGTTCTTCAGAATGGGGAATTTGTTCTGCCGGCAGTTTAAAGCTGCCATCAAAATTTTATAGTTTGCTAACTACGCCATCAAAATTCCATCGTATCAAAGTGATTGGGAATTTATTTATTATGCTGACTTTATTGGGAAAGATCAAATTTTTTAAAATGTAGTAAAGATAATTATAGGAAGATTTACCTAAATAAACCTATCTTTCAATGTGTACGTCGCACTATAGAAGATTGGAAACCGATTTCACTTGAATAATCAAATCTATTACAGTACACCAAAGTAACTTCTTAAGTTAACAAGAACGACTGGCGAAAATCTAGTAGATCAATGCAATTATGGGTAGATATCCTTATACATACAAAACTAATATAAAAAGATAATTTGTTATATTTATATATTTATTTTTAGGGTCTTACCGTAGGCACTTCTCATATAGATGAGCAACGTGAGCGGATCTCCCACTCGCACTGGGCCGGCCACCCGCGCGCCGCCTGCGCCGTACCCCGACCTGATCTCCATGTAACATTCTGGGGGCTGCAGCGTGAATACCACCGGATTGCCTGTTGCTACTCTGTAAATTAGAAATAGTACATTATGATGAATTAACGATTTGGCCAATATTTCTATCCACGTATGTACCCGGGCAAAGCATTATTGTGTTTTAATCAAGTAAAAGAGTATTAACTAAGCTTCATGTTGGTATAGAACAAATAATTTTGTAACTGAATAAAAAAAAATACTCTTCTACAACATGCTACGATCCCATAAAAAATATCAACAACATAGTAAATTCGAAAAATAAAAATAGATTAAAACACTTAACTAATTCAATTATGATGTCTCATCAATTGCGTGACAAATTTCGAGCACAAAGCGCTAATCGTTTTATTGTGTTCTATAGTAAAAGTGATTTTGCTTATGTTTTTGTTAGAAACATAGAAAGTTAACTGTGTCAGTTGTCAAATCGATTGTGCGCGACGATGGGCTGTGATCCCATAATGGCGGTGAAGGCGAGTCCGATTGCTGTGGTTTTTGATTACCCGTCACAATGCGAGATGTATACAATTTCCTAGCCGCTTATCGATCAATATATTGAAGATTCTATAGACGTGAACTAGATTTTGAACTAAGCCTATTTAGATCGAATAGGTCGAGTAGTAGGAGCGTAAGGCTCTAATTGAGATAGGAACATAGAGCTAAGATTTCGATAAATGGTTTTAGAACTGAAACATGAATTTGAATGTATCCATCTCCTAAGCTCTTACCCTTCAAATTTCACCGTAGAAAGAAACATGGTAAAGACACAAGCCGGAAAGTTCTCTAAAAAATGTCGTTCAAAGTTTCCAACTTGTAGATAGTTTGTTCTAAAGAGTATCTATCCTAACCCTAACTCCACAATTCGATAATTTATTTTTCTCTAGTTTTTTTTTATTATAAAACGCAATAATTACCTAAATCAGATTAAAAATATCCATGACACCATTACGTGTCCTTCAAATACGACAAAATTATATGTAAGTAATTAAGGTAACTTACTCTACGTCTAAAAAAGGGAAGGTGACTGTCTTCCAGAAGTCGTATCCGTACTCGCAAGTGACCTTGAAGTGTTCGTCCAATTCCTCCTCGATGAGCGAGTTGTACTGCACCGTTATGGTGTTCCACATCAGGTTCTTCTGTCGCATAAACAAAATGAACATTATGAAACTAAAGGTGATGTGGTATGAAATGAGAAGACATTAGAATTAGTCCAGAGATTATTTTTTTTACCAAGGGGTTTCTGTGTTTTCATTTAGGTATATTTGTGACTATATATTCGTAGCGTAACAATAATATGTTTTTAAAAGCTTAGCAATTGTGCTCACCTATCTTAGTTTGTCAGAGGTTAGAAATGATAGCATACATCATTATTGTGTATTATCGTCACAATAATCTTTAGCTGACATATTTAGTATAACTAAGCTTAATGTTCTATTGATTTATAATACGAGTCGCGTGCAATCTCTAGATTGTTGCAAATGTAGCTTAATATTCAATAAAATATTACGGTGGGATGTTTTCTTGAGTCGTCGTGCTGACTGTTCCTTCCGAGAGTACCGCATCTGTTCAGTTGTATGTAGAATTCGTAGTAATCACGCCCAGTGCCGTTGATGTACATACAATCCGGATCATACGAATAACCTGAAAACATATACAATTATTCTAATAATTCTTTTTGGCTAAGAAAATATTGCATTTGTAGTTTACACTACTAACCAACGACCATTTAGAAATGACACGCATCTAAGACTACTATTTAAAGCCGTGGTTTGAAACCAAAACTATTGTCGAATGTCGTTCGATGAGCACATTGCCAAATGCCTAACAACCCTTACCCCCTTTTACCTCTTCTATCTTATATTCTTAAACACTGACAAACTAGAGTATGTTTACACGATATACAAATTTCCTATACACAAGTAAATCATGATCTATTATTATTTCTACACAACACGTAACTTGACGTAGAACTCAAACCGAGACTGGGACCGTTATGTTTTCTTGTATACCGTCGAAATATTTTTCATTAATATTAATATTTTTAGTATTTAGGGTATAAGGACAATGTTTATACGCATTATAAAACACCAAAGCAAATATACCGAGGAGATTATTTAATTGCTTTGCTAACGCAAGTCTCAAGTAACATTACAGTTTTTAGAGATCAGTATGGTTTTTTTTTCTGTAAATGTTATACCATTGGAAGTTATTGAATATCAGAGCCGTGGATAATGTTTGTATTTATTTTTAAAGAAATCCATAATTATTGTTAGAACAATTCCCTTTACATTATTTAAAAATCAAAGCAAAATAATGAAAATTCGATTTTACCACATCACCTTCGGACGTTTTGAAGAGATTACGGACATTGTGGAAATTGGATAAAATCTTTACCATGTGAATTTTGAATATATTTGTAATTTCTTTGCATGTTATATAAAGCCGGAGTATATTATTTCATTGAGTAAATTATTTCTTTTAATAGTACAGAACACGGAGATAAATTCACATAATCTCCCCATGTCGATTTAGCTACGCCTGTAACGGTTGTGTGAATTAATTGTTAGACTCACGAATGACTAAACAATGTCGACTGCAATCTCACACTTGGTAGTAATTAAACGGAGAGAATTGTAAAGACTACAGATATGCACAGGTTGTTCCATTCATATATTATGGGAAGATGGTGACCAGATTATTTTTATTGACTTCCAAGAAAGTTTTATGTTGTTATTATTTTCAGAATATTAAAATATTTCGATAAGAAACAGATATTAAATTTTTTTATCGCAACAAAACATAAAAATTAAAAATAACTAATCGTCTATAAAACCCCATAAAAATTATTTAAATTTTATTTTACGATAATTATTTTGTACTTATACAGAGTAATTAAGACAATAAGAAAAATAAGTAAGGGGAGCCATTTCTGTAACTAAAAAATACGAATAGAGAAATTATTCTATATCTATACCAATGTGAAGGCTACGTTACATTTAAAATGAAATACATAACTAGTATTCTAGAATAATTCTAAATACAAACAAGGTATAGGTGTGTAGGTATGTACATCAAACTAAAAGCTCACTGACAATTTACTCAACCCACAATTTTCATATTAAGCGTGTGCAAAAGGGCCGCATTTCGTGTGAACGTGGTCCCCTATCTAAGATCAAGCAACAACCGCAGAGCCGACATGCCTCCGTGTAGATTGTATGCTATCTGATATCTGGACAGCTACTTTGTACCAGCTGAGATGTATGCAACAATAACATTGTTATGACAGTTGTCTAGTTAGCGTTCGTAATTGTTTTACTAGATGGTCGTGGATTATCATGTGATACGTTGTGAAGCTGCTAAGGTATGTTCACGTTGTTCTCATTATTTTTATAGGAAAATTAAATTAAATTACGCCTCGTTTACTCAAAGATTAAAGTTGCTTTTATGAACCGCTCTAGTCTTTGTTTTGCCAGATTGACTACAAAATATCCAGTGCTCAGGATTTAAGTTTCATTATGTTTTTGTATACGTAACATTCGATTTGGAATTGCAAAAGTCTATCTCTTTTAAATGTTTTGTACCATTTAATTAACAAATTCAAAAGAAAAACTGTTTATTTGAGGATCATAGTTACCTGCTGAGTACACCAAGCCGCTGAAAGATCCGTTAAACCCGACTCTGATCTTCATAAAGTCGTCTTGACATTCAGCTTCAATGTCTAAAAACAAGAATAATAATTTAAAATTACGACTATAGAAAAAATCTAGGAAAAAATTAAGAAATGTTATATTACTTCGAATCTACAAAATCTAAATTAATTGTGAATACACACATAACTTCGAAAAGACAGATTTATGTGCCTGGAGTTGAAACCGCGGCCACCGAGATTTTTGACCACGCGCCTAAGCCCCAAGGCAATCACTACTTAGAGTTTGAATACAGTTATTTAATCCCTTAGATATGAATGTATTAATAAAATGGAATAAAAAGGCAAACAAAGGATTAGGCAAGCGGCGCCACGCACGTGCGATAACATCGCAATTTGTTAGGTTTCACAATTGCATCTAGGGCCAAGCATTGTAGACATAAAGCGAATCCTGTTACTAACGAGCTTACTACTAGACATATTGTGTAATAAAGATTGTATAAAATTATTGTACACGTTTATCTATTCTTCCTTAGAGTGAATGCGCTAAATATATACTCCAACTCTATCCTATTTTAACAAATGGAGTAGTAACTAGCGAAGGAATAATTCCATTTCAAATAGCCCGTGTGGCATTCTAGAGTGTCGGTAACCTCCATACCAAATTTCTTTTAATTTTGATCAGTCTTTCAATTGTTAAAATGCAACGAAAATATTAGAAAACACATAAAAATTTTGCCGTCTTAAAATAAGTGGGATAGTTTAATTATATTTGCGTGACATTAGTCTAAACCCCACTAACCCAGCTGGCGTACTAAGGATTAAACCCGCTGAGTTGTAAAGAAAGCCCGTGTACATTAGTGGGACGTACATCCATATACGGGTCTGATGATAAGGATGATAGCAAGACTTTATCTCCTCTAGCCAGCCAATACTCTTTTCACTATATTCCTCCATAAAATAGACTCTCCCACAAAGTCTAAAAAAGCGCTTACATTGAACTCTGCTGCCGTTTGTCCTATGTTTCCTGTACTCGCGTTCCCAAGCCGGCGGTTCTCTCCACGCGGTGTCCGCGGCGGGAGACCGAGGCTTGATGCTCACCGGAATGTAATTGTTCTTGTCGGATAAAAACACCACCTGAAGCAATAAATCGGTCATTTAACAAAACTCTTCAGACATGGTTTAAAGTAACTAAATTATATTTTAAAAAGATTGTTGTAAGTATCATCAACCAATCCTTAATGTTTAAGATAACCAAGTTACAAGTAAGCTGGCAAGTGTGTATTTAAGCTTTTCAGCCAGTCGACACATCCCAATGTTTCTAACTTAGCCAGTCAACTAAATGCATTTCAACCAAGGTACTTTTTAAAGTTCATCATTACAGGTACTATTTTATATTGGTAATAAGTTACAAAGAGTAGGCAATTGTTTTGAGTAAATTGAACTTGTGACATTAAATTTTAACGCGACTAACTAAAGAACATCTCACAACACAGGCTTTTCTTAATGTGAAATGTCTGAGAAAAATTAACAACAGTATTTTTGTACTATAAGAAAATGATTAAAAATTTCTTTGCAATACAAGATATTGAAATAAATGAATTGTATATAGTTTAAGGTTCATTTAATTTAATTTCAGAGAAATTATTCAAAATTAACTTACAGTGATCACACATTAATTCTATACAGATTTCGATTTAGTCTCAAAGACAGTACATGTAATCAGCATTTTTTATAAGACAAACACTTTTGTAATGCTATTTTAAAAAGGGCTTCACTAATATCCACGATGGATGTATTTTTTTGTACACCATGAAGAAGATTGCACCGTGTTAGTTTCGCGGAGATTGTGCAATATCTGATAGCCCTGAGATACCACGAGGCGTCTAACAGCCAGCTTCCTGGACAAGCGACTTACGACTGCCTTCAAGCATTATACGTTTTACAACCTCCGCTAATTATGAACAATTTAACACATTATAAACAAAGTGAACAATAAAAGATAGATTGTTCAACATAATTCCGACAATGGTTGAAAGCACGCGCATTAACATGTAGCAATGGATTCAAAAACAAACTGTCGAATCACTAGTAATGCACCATTTCACAGTCACGAGCCCCTTAAAAGTTTTGCACAATTAATAGAAGTAAGTGTGTCAGTGTTGTTCGCACGGAGGCAGCCAGCAAGCACTCCGCGCATTATAAAATTAGGCCAGTGGACTACCGACTTGTCGCCACAATACTTCCACAAATTGATTCGGATTGAAAATAAAAAACACAATAAAACTAATACGAATGTAATTCGAATGCATAAATGCGCGACGCGGTCTACAACAAAGAGCTACCTTTCGACACAATTTACAGTATTGACATTAAGTAATTATATTCTAATGTTATGATTCACTTTTAGAATGCCATTAAAAATTGTACAGAAAATGGGACCACGAAATTATATATTTAAAGAAGTATGCTGAAAAAGGATTATCTACAATTACAAAGGATTGTGCACAAAATATAATTTTGCTGATTTTTTGCACTCTTATTGACAATCTTTCTCAAGAATCATACTTAATTTATCTCTAATCGCAAAGTAACTGTGAATTTACAGGCGATTTCTTTAAATTATAATCGTATATTGAGCTTCATAATAACTTCACAATTCGTAACTGAAAATGACAATGTTGTTTAACTCGTTCCCCTCATCGATGCTAGGCAACTTACGTTGTTCTCAATACTAAAGTTATTACAATAAGGTTGTTTTTGGTTGTTACTTTTCAAATTTCAATTTCCAATTTTGGTTGAAATGTCATAAACAAAATCTCCATAAACGAAAAACTTACATTTCAAAAAGTCCCTAATACAAAGTATATAAGTATTCAAAGTCTTTTAATTTGCTCAAGAATAACTTTCATGCATTACATGTAGCATAAACTTTTCACGCAGCTCGTTGGTCTAACGTGTGTCTGACCAGAGCTACATCAAGAGGGCAATTCGAACTGATAGTCCGTATGAGTGGAGCACACGCAGTCTTACCCTGTGACCGTCGTTCATGGTTCTCGTACAAGTGAGCCGAACAACAGCTATTTCATCACACGCCGCCGCGGAGACGGCTCGCCGATACTATCTACGTGCGCCACACAAATAAACATGCTACAATGAACTTGACACTGGCGCGCGTCATCTCTCACGATCCTACTTGATTATGTTAATTTTATAATTGTGCGTGTGCGTTGTTGGCCTATATCCAATCGGTGGGCTTGAAACTGTGTGAATGCTTTATTGTCAATTATTTTTCAACACGTTAAGTTTTGAGGTTTCTTATCAAATGACTATGTGGCATGTAAAACCTCTGTTCAGTAGACATAGAAAGGAACATAAATGAATATATACAATAGTTTAACGGCAATTTACAAAAGCGTTTCGATTTATTTATTCGGAAAAAACCCCAGATATACTTAAAATTAACGACTGGAACATAGGACGAAACGATGATAGAGTAATAAGGGGTATAGGTATGATTTACTACTTAAAAATATATTCGTCAATTTTACGTGCTTAGACGCAATTAAAAATGATTGAAAATTTATCAATGAAAAGAAATGCAAGCATATAATACACAAATTAGAATGCTTCGAACCATTTAATAAAATTTCTGTTCATCCAAAAAAAGAACATTTAATTTAATTACTTTATTCACAACAAACGATCAACACAAATAAGTATTTTAATAATCTGCAAGCGCATAACTACTCGAATTGCGATAAATAAATCGTATTATAGAAGCCCTTCGCAACGCCATTATGATATTGTTAGTATGTATGTATATTGCACAAGGTAGGGCTGCGCCGTGGCCTCTCCCATTCAGTAGGGTGCGTGAGGCAATAGCAAAAGCCAAGGTGCTTACGAACGCGTGTGTTCACCCGTGAAGCACTTGCTTTGGTAATTATATTGTACTAAGTTCATGTATCGCTGCCACTGGAAGTTATGTTTGAACGTGACGAAGCGTCTTACGGTCATACATAGAACTAAAGAAGTACGTGAGGTATGAGTAATTAAGAAAAGATTTTAATTGATAAAAACTATTGTCTTATTTTGTTAATCAATTTTGATGAGTCGGCCCAACCGGTAAAGCTTTACATATAGGTACATAATCGAAAAATTAACTTCCACAAAATAAAATAGCCAAGTTTATGATCGCAACTAAAAGTTACATCGCAAGAGTTTTAAATGAATCGTCATTAAAAAATATGGGCTTAAAAAAAAATAAAGATATTCAAAAACAAACAAGATTGAAAAATCCACTTCTACTATCTACTTTTATTACACAAAATGAAAACAGTCCCAACAAAATTATTGAAACTCAATTGTTTTCATTGAAGACTTGTGTCTAGTTAGTAATATTCAATCAACTTCTTGAATGTAACAAGTGAACATTTAAATTTTTATTACGGACTGTATAAAAAATTAAATTATTCTTTTTACTTGCAATTGAGATGTCATTGCTGTACGTGACTACCGCACGATGTATACATAAATATTCCATTCAAATTGAACAGTTAAATTAGTTTCTTTGTAAAATATAGTAAATAATAAGTAACAGTTAACCGATATACCGAATAAGACATTCATAATAGTGCGACCAACTCTGCTAGACTTTGTAATTGTATCTCTTTTAGTGGATTCACTGGAATTCGCCTTTGTGATGACATTTCTTTACATTTGCATCGATAGCAAGCACTATTAATGTATTGAAATAAACTTAGTGTTCATTTCACACTTTCACTTCATTCAGCACTAATCTTATATGTTAACAAATAGAATTGATTCAATTACTAACACAAATTGACCAGAAAACTAATGCAATCTCAAGTGCTTTGGGTTACTGATGAATGCAAAAAAACAATCACATTGACCGTGTTTATTTAGAAGAATTCATTCAGTCCGCTTGTCAAATTGGACAAATGGATAAATGGATGTAAATTGGCGGCTATTATTGTGAGCCTTTCACCCGACGCCCTAGACCTGGTCAACGTGATTACACGAGTGGCTACCGAGATAACACATTTGCCCCGAATAAAACTAAGTAGCATTCTAGTCCGCCATGGATTATGCTACACTTTTTTCAAGACACAAAAGTGAGAGTGATTTTCTGATAATAAAAAAAGATTTGTGGTTTAGCGACGTGGAAAATTTATGCGACCTACAAAACCCTAAATAATTTCTCTGACTTTTCATCACGTAGATGACATCTTTAGCAATTCACGGGATGCGGTATACATTAAGATTCCACCTTTAATTTTAAGACCAATAACATTAATCTTACTCTTTTATAGTTACCAATTGTAATTTCACAGTAATTCAATGTGAATATAGAATTCTAACATATTTGTACCACGATGCTAATTTATTATAAGAGAATGAAACTTTTTTGTTGACTGGATAGTCTTTGTCTCTGCTTAGGAAAATTCAATTCTAAAATTAAATCACAGTAACTTTATGTTAATTTGATAGTTTAACCAAAATTTTAAGGTCACTCACCGGGTCTTGTTCACTCCCGTCGGTTTTCAGAGCTTCGCGAGTTTCATTCTGAAAATTAACCAATAAAAAATTTATCCACAATATTGAACGCACATAAAGGTAAAAAAGCCGTATGAAAGACAAAATTTTTCTATTCATTGAAATGCGCATTTAAAATTACGTCTAATTTTCTTAGTAATAAAAAGAAAAGAAGATTTTTTTTAATATTTACTTTGGCACCAGAAGACGGCAACGGATCTGGTGGATCTTCTCCCGATCCTTCGTGTATTTCTGCCGACGCACTGGATAATTGTCCTGATGCCAGCTCCGATGATGTTTCTGAAGACTCTGCTGATGATGTGTCCAATTGTGGTACTGCTAACGTTTCCTACAAATCATAAAATATATTTCGTGAATCGTACTTCTTTGCCAATATATTTTGACATTCAAAACAATATTTTGTAGAAGTTTTAATTTTCACTATTATCTTTGATATTGATTTAATTTGTTATAACTCAAGGAAAATTAAGAGCTAAAATAAAGTTTTTAGGTTCACATCCATGAGCACTAGTAATCATATTGTAGCTTATAACATAGCTATCTCATGTTTAAATAAACAATACCGGTTTTAATATTCATTTTGTACATAAAATCATAACTCACTCGAGATAATGTGAAGAAACTGCACACAACGATAAACCTGAAACAAAAAACGAAATTGGTATAAAAGAAAGAAAATCATAATGCAATGCAAACATTACAGCAGAAATAACCGCTTAAAACTCATATGTCGACCACAGAAGCTAAATAAAAGAACTTATCCCATCACATATTGGATAGAGGATGAACGAAATACGAATCGTGATACATTGTGATTTAAAATAACATCAGCAAACAAATGAAACTAAACGCGGCTAAAATCAATGCGCCGTGATGCAATCATTACGCGGCGTATTGTTCTGGTAATATGGCTCCTTGGTAATGACGGGTCAAAAGACACGGCAGGGTAATGACAGGCCACGGGATGGATCCGGGGAATCAATATTGACGATTACCGGCTGCGGTCGTATCAAATTGTTGTATCACGTACGCGGTCGGTATAAATATTTATTACGCAATTTTCTCTGGCATTTCATTATTTTTAACGTCCCTAATGGAATATTTCTGTATTGGATCCAGAGCAAAATGTGAATAATTTATGTTCATAAAACCTTTGACGTCACTTTAAGTTCATTGACAATAGAATAAAAACAATATCGTAATTTACATTAAGTACTTCCAAATCGTTGAATTAAACGTAATTTTAAGAAACATAGGGTGTCATGTAAACTATTGGATTTTTTGACTTCTGACTGCAAAGAAGAACTTGAATTTTCATTAATATAAAAAAACAAAAATCATAATTTTACTGCTGTCTGTTCTAAATTGAATAGTTTCATGCAATAAAGGCTAATTCAGTACAGTTAGTAAATAAATTACGTGAACTAAAAACACTTCAATTTAATTTGTATAATTATGTGCTTTCGCGTTCCGATTCAGTTTATTTGTTAGTAATAATTTGTTTCAACTGTCAGTGACCTTACAGAGGCCGTCGGAGCGTAACCTCTAGCATCCTACCATCAATGAGGTTAATCGAAAACTAGTGCAGGTGAACACCGATTTGTATTATTTTTTATGCAGGACACATAGTGATAATATCTTTCCTTGAGACTGCTAAAGGATCCGTTTTTTAGATCTCGTATGCTATGGGATTGTATATAAGCAATACTATAACAAAGGGTTTATAATCCTAAATTAATTTTAAAAACTCTTATTAAAGAGTATGATAAAATCCCAATCCTCGTATGCCTTGAATATAATGCGATCAAGTGGTCTGAGCTTCGATCGTTTGATTATTGTTCCATGAGTTTCTGACCATCTGCTTACAGGCGTTTCAAAACATAGCAGTCGAAATGTGGAGTTAGGTATTATCCTAACCAATTCTGGTTAGAGCGCGTTGAGTCTGTTTTATTAACTTTTTCTCGTTTCTCTATCTTTATATTATTATATTTTATAGATTATGCGATTTCATTAGAAGATAGTATTGCAAACATTTCAGATTTAGAGAGGTACGAATTATTTAACGCGATGACTTACTAATACTTACTACTCTATGAGATAAATTACCACTCCGTATCAAAACAAAATTAATATTCCATGGGCTGTTATACAACGGGCTTGATCAGAAGGCAGTCTCCCAGAGCGATTCGTGATTGGGACCGCAAATAATCGGATCGTACTGATTCGTAGTTAGCTCAGTTTTAATAGGCATTCGAACTCGTGATCGAATACCGAAACAGCGTCTCCGTTATTCGTGAACGGTGGGTACTTCGCGTAATGCACAACTTAGTTATCGTCATTTGTTTACGATTCGGCTGCCGCGGGCGACACGAACCATCCGCTAGTTTACTGTTTAATAGACACTGTTGGCCAATTGTACTTCTGTCTGTATTACTCATTATTTTAGTCTTGTCTTTGATCATTCATAAAAATGAATAACTAGTAGAGAATTAGGTATAGTCAAATACTGCATAAATCTACATTACCCTATTCCACTTAAAAATAATATTAAGTCATGTGTCTTAAGGACAAGTGCATTATAAAATAAATATAATTAATCTTTTAATTTTATTATTATTTTTTTGTTTTCCTTTACTCATGTACTGTAACAAATTAATGGTCAATTATTTTTTCATCCCAGTAATTAAAAGAAATGAAAAATTCAATGTTAAAAACAAATTTTAAAAATGGTTAGTATTATCCAGTTATCGGTGCATGAAATCGTAGAGTGAACGCTACAGAGATCGTAGCGCGCCCATTTAAGTCTTTTGCATTGAATGTCGCGTTAGCGCCACCGTGTACAACTTCATCACTGTTTTACTTACAATATAGATTCACTTATTTTGTACGGTTTTTCGTTTATTTCATCCTAAAGTAGACATTTCTTACCAAAGATTTACGTACTAGTACTAGTCGATTGTAAGAAAGAATAATAATAAAATAATAGTCTAAACGTAAATATATTTCAAAGCAAAAATTAGAAGTATGTGCCATGCGATCTAGAGACTCCGGGTTCGATTACTGGGTTGGTAATGTCTATGTTATTTAATTTTCAGTAGTGGCACGTAGCCTGGAAATGCCCCCAATAAAACTACTACAGACTCGCCCTCCCCTAAATGGGAGTAATAAGTACCTAACGAAATGTGAATGCAGTCATACACTTTCGCAGACGAAATTATTACAGACGGAATTAACAGCGAACCTATAAATTAGCATAACTAATAACCAAAACATAAGCTCACGGTCAAAGTATAAATTTAGCTTAATGTTATTCACTGCCTTTGTAGTTCAAATTAACTTTACAATTACGTTACTCATTATCACACTACATAATAATTGTACTTCCTTTGCGAGGCAAATTAAAATGTAATAAAAATATAGTTTTGCTACTTGTATTTCCGTAAAACTGTTGTATAATGTTAAAAAATTCAACATTATATCAGTGACGGTACTTCCATAGAAAACCCAAAAGCATAACACTTTAATTGTGTCATTCCTAGTTTATAAATAGTTTATTATGAAATTAGGATATTCTCATTTACGTAACAAATCGCTTTATTCAATTAAGATTTAAAGAATAAATATTCTTACTGGAAATTTTGTAAGGCAAATTAAGTTGGTCGACTTCTATGAAAGTTGCCACTGCATACAATGCCTACTGAGTGTCGAGAGATCAAGGAGTCTATCACTACTATTTTAATTACAACGAAACGAAGTCTAGGGACGCATAACAAGCTTTAAAAAAGAAATCTGAGTACAAAGATCGAGACAAAATCTCGACGGTCTTGAACTCAAACCTCAGCCACGCACTATGACTTTTAGTTATACAGTTTTACAATAAATTATCACTCCAATGTTGAAGGAAAACATCGTGAGGAAACCTGCACACTTAAATGTTCTGAGCAATTATTAAGGTGTGTAATCCACTAATCCGCATAAGGTCAGCGTGATTGACTAAAGTCTCAAACCTATTAGAACCACAGAAGGGCCAGGCCCAAGACATGGCCCAGGACATGACGTCACAGAAGGACGTATACTGACGTAATTGATGATAATAAATCTTTGTGTTTCTGTGCGCGATACAATTAAGAATTAACAAAAATGTCTGACGAAGTTTAGTTAACTCAAGTTATAGAAGTCTAAATAGGGGTAACTTCTTAAAACGTTAAGATATATATTCGCGTAAATCTTCTAGATAAAGGCAACGTTTTAAATGGGAACGCGATGGTATCGTGACTTCACATGCCTAAGTATTCCTTGTGAGAACGCGCAAATATGCTCACGTAGGTTTCCTTGTAACGTTTTCCCTCACTACAAAACCAAATTATTTGAAGATAACTTCAAAAACTTATTCATATGCAAACCTACTGTATAATATCTCAGTGGAAAACTCGATTATCTTCAGGGAACCCATATTAGTTATATATATTTAAGTAATAAAGTTTAATTTTCCTCTTAGTTCACTGCTCTATGCGTATTACTCTCATTTCTATACGTGCCACTGGCATTCTGGTAACAGGATTTAAAGCAATCTCACAAAATTTAAACGACATTACATGAATATTATTTTTTCTTTTTATATTATTATAATCCAACATTCGTTGACATCGAGAAATGCATACAGCTTGCATAGTACATTAGCTCAGAGGTCAATGCAAGTGTTCGGAACCGCGTGGCGACCTCGCGGCATTTCCTACATCTTCCATCATACCGGCTCATTACCGCTTCCTCCTCCGAAATGCTCAAACGCCCTCTAACTGGGTCACCGATGAAGGTTGTGAAAAAATATTGCATGATAACGCTAGTTTGTATTTAATGCATTGTATAATAATTTACTACACTGACAATTTAGTGTGATCGAAGGTAAATCCACGTAAGTATAAACTGAAATAATCATCTGTGTTACTTTAACTGTTTCAGTAAAGAAGAAGCAACAGACGCTAATTCGCAATGCATCCGATTCAAGTCATAACTTCACATTCAAATCTTCTTGTCGCCTCGATTTTACAGTGAGACGTTCCTTTACATTTAAAGACTCAATAAATTTACTATGCATATTCATATATTGTAGAATATTTATACGATCATATACGAGTAAAAAGTGTCAAAAATAGTATTGGAAGGATGTAAAACTATTTTTTTTTTGTTTTCTTGTCACGACACAGTAACAACACTGCCACTCTATTAAATGTATTGGGATACAAATAGAGTATCGTCTGGCCTCAAACGAGTACTAGAGGTACTCTCTAATTGGAGGCTCTTCGTAACAGCCTTTATGTAATGTGATATTAAAACTTAAAACACCTTCCCGAGTCATTATGATGGGTATTGTAACTTATATACGGTGATCTACTAATATTATATGTGGTTCTAGCAGCTTCCTTCTGTCAGCCTACGTCCGGCGTAACCCACATCAATATAACATAATCAGTTACCGAGTTAATAAAACTGTCAAGTTATCTACCAATCTATGCTTCCCTTTCTCATTCTCACTCTCCATAGACTGCAATGTCTTAACAATTTGTTGTCGTTAAAAAGTGGCATCGCTTTCCTAACAAAATAACTTCACTACATTAATAAAATAAAAAGAGTTGTAAACGCGATAAAGCCCCAACAAAAACAGCAAAGAACGCGCATTACAAACGATAGCGTCACTAAGACATTTCACAGCATCCATACCAGAACGCATTAGTGTTGTATGTGCCACTATTAAATGCAATCATCATCGCAACATTCCGGCCGATTGCCGCCAAGGGTGAAATTACAAAGAGTGCGGGTGCCTTGTGCTGGTGCAAAGTGCCAAGTCAAGGCACGAACGTGGAACGCACCGTTAAAAGGCGACACGTCTCGGCTCGCGAGGCATCGCGGGCTCTCTGCACTCCGAGTTAACATGATAAATGGGCACGACATACGAACATATTTCCATAAGCCGTGAAATCGCCGCGTATTATCGCGTCTGCGGATTTATGTGTGAAATGTATTAAAACATTTACCGTGTGATGTTTTGAGATGGAGTTGTTGTTTAAAAATACGAATAAAAAATGATCAACCCGTATGACACGTAAATCATGCTAGTTTACCGTATTTTTTGTAGTGATAAAGTATGTACCTAAGTAATAAGTTTCCTCCAATGAATGCTCCATTTTATTTGAATGATAACCAAAATATTATTAATCTTTTGCTAATATTCTCAATTATACAGCAGAAAACGTTCCTATTTAGAAGCTACTAAACTTTAACTTTTCCTAGTAATCTTAAGAGTTACAAAATATTAAATTTATGTAGTTCTTTAAAGATGTACTATTTCATTCCAACTGCTAAAATCAGCGGCGATTAAACTAGATTTAAGGCTCCAGTACAAACCACACAAAAACAATTGAAGACTATTACTTATTTCAGTTTTACTTTCGCAAAAACCAAAAAGTAACAACTTCATCGCAATTTGAATGTTTTCGCAACGACAACGAAAGAAAATAAACGTGTTACAGTTAAACTCTGTCGTGCGGTAAATAAAATATAAATACCTACATAATTTTAGGTCCAATGCAGCTGCCGTCTTATTTGGAAGTAGTCAGATGAACCGTGCTTTCCCGCTGAAGCGTAGCGAGGTCACAGATCTAGTACAAACATAATTTTCTTGTCGCGTCGCGAATTTATTTATTTCTATTGATTATATTGTTAAACCGAGATTATATTGATGTTTGCGTTTATCTCGACCGTGAGACGTCGAAACATTTTTGTTTCTATCATCCAAACTACACTCATCGAAGTGGTAGGGTTCTGCAGATTATGCGGCTTAAGCTTAGTTCGCCGCTTTTGCCATTTGGGCAATCTGGGTAAATTTTTATTATAATAAGGTCGTAGTTTTGGACATACTTAAGAAATCCATCGTAAAATATTCGGGGTATCTTCACCTATGAGTGGTGGTTACAAAAACGAATTTACAGGTTTTGTTTATATTAATTCGTTAACTGTTCGAATTTATTAAATACTCATTATTAGCAACAGCAAGTTATAATTTTCCTGAAGAATTGAATGATTTCCAAATGAATAACGGTTGGCTTGTCCCAACGAATTTACTTGCCTTGCGCGACCTCTACGAGGTCTCATGTCTATCTTGAAAATGACAATTGATTTGTATCAGTTTTTTTTTTACCTTATTATTCAGTGTAGTAGTAATAAATTTCTCAGTTTTTTAACGCTTTAAATATGTGAACAAAATTCCTCTTATAAACTTTTTAGCTTTACTTAGTACAGGATTACAAAAAATTTGAAGTCTGCATGTATTCTTAAAAATGCATCGCAGAATCGTTGGCACTTCTTTTGTGCAATTTATACGCATTAATTTTTTATGTAGAAAATGTAACATACATTTTGTATTGTATGTTAGATAAGATAATTTTGTTCAATCCTCGTCATACATATTAAAAGATCTAGGATATAAAACGAAAGATCTCTGGTTCGATAAAAATTGCCTTACTATTACTTTCGGACCTCAAGATTAGTACCTAAGGCAGAGTCTAATTCATGATAACTTAGACATAAGATACGTACCCAATTGTAAAGTATGTAATTTTAAACTATGGTATGATACTCATATGGTTTTCGTTTTTCAATTATTATTTTTTTTTTGAAAAGTCATATTCATGTTTAATATACTTTTTTTAGCATATTTTGCGATTACTATTCCTAAACTGTAAGCACATTATATTGTCCTCTGCGAAAAAAAACCTACTGCCCTACAGCTGTGAGGTTTATCCTCGTCAAACGCTAGATGAAAAAATGTAAAAATATATTTCTTTAGAATATAACAAATTCTAAAGAAATATATTTTTAAATTTTTCACTAATTTTTTTTCATTTTTTCACTTAACTTTTGGCACTAATATGAGCAACTGCTCATATGTAAAACTTTACAATATTGTGTATTGTAAAATTTTAAAATATTTAGAAGTCACGTTATTTTTAAATACGCAATCCTTGTTCCTTAATGTATGCGTATTTATACATGAAACCTGTACATTTTATGTCATTTTGAATTTTTGGATACCTATATAATCTTAGTTCAGGCCACTGTTTCTTTAAGTTTAAATTATCGTCTCTTTTTTACATTCGGAAGTTCGAAATTCAAGTATATTAAAAGAAAAACATTTACGTTTTTTATAACCGTTTTTAATATTAACCATAAACAACGTCATTTACAATCTTACCTCAAACTCAGCACCATTTTGCACTGGCGATATCACAAGCTATCATACGAAACACACAGCACTTGTATGAAAGTATCACTACGCGTAAGTTAGCGCGGTTTGTCGGTGAAGCGCGCGACGCACGCGGACTCCGCTCGTCAAATGGTTGGTGGCTGAGCCTTTCGTGGGTTCTCATCCGCGACCCCTCGTGGTCGGTTGTACCACCATCTGCCTCTCGGACTAACAAACCATTTCCTCAAAGCGAGTGGCTGCGGCGGATGCTCACGTTTGTGTTGTACGATTGGGAAAACTCAAATTATGTTTTTAAAGAATTACGTGATTTTTAATCTTAAGGAAAACAAAGTACAGTTCAAATACAGCATCACTTCTACTTCGAGATCAGCTTAAATTGGATTTTACCAGATTTTTTATTAAAACAAATATTGTGTAATACTTTGAGTCACATGGGCAAATTCAGAGCACCATTCGGGAATGTTCAGCATCAGCTTGCAGTAATTCCCGCAATAAAATCGGCAAATTAAATTATGTAGGACTTAAAACCGAGCTTGCAAAATATTAGTTTTTACATTCCCTGTCTGCAGCCTGTCGCATAAAGGCTCGTATACATATAAAATGTATGCATGTATATATGTATACAGAAGCTAAATAGATCACGTCGATAGAAATAGACGTCTTTACCCATTTCAGGACATTGTATCTACTAATGGCATTCAGCCAATCTAATATGGCGTCCCTAACCGCGGCGTAAATTAGGGAAGCAATGTCCAGATGCCTCACCGCAGTCACGGTCTGAAGCACGCAGACAGACGAAATTACAAAATAAAAAGTAATTAGGCGGAAACTAGTTTTATGCCCTTTGAAATAGTAATTATTGTAAACTAAGCCAGTATCAGTAATACAAGGCCCCTTGTTAGCACAATCTTACGCTTGAGTTAAAAAGGATTATGATTTAATTCACAATGCTGGGCTCATGTGATTTGCTATAATAATACTTGTATATTAAACAAAAATATAAGAAATGGTTCACTGCTACAAGTTCAGTACAAGTTTTTGCATGATAATTTTATGTCTTTACACTATGTGTTTTATTTATTACAAACAATTTTCTTTATACATCTTTATTTGAAACAGATTTTGCCGTTAGTATTGATAAGACTAATTGACTGTTGTATAAAAATACTAATCAAATTTAAATAAGTATTTCATAGAAAAATTAAGACTACTAAAAAAATATAAAAAGGGTCAAAATAAAAATCTGTTTTCTATTTCAACGAGACCTCAAAGTTTAAATGTAGAAAGTGAATGAAAAGAAACAAATTATTTCCAGAAACATCTCTTTATTAACAATTTTACTCTCAATATAGAAATTTCGGTTTCCACAAAATGTGATTTTAAGTAACAAGTAACGGTGAGACGAGCCGCATTAATTTGGCTCGGCTAAAATGTGAACAAAATTTCATAACATCTAGGTGTTTCGTGAATGTACTAAAATATCTAAAAGAATACGCCGATTAGCCTCTCCATCCGTAACACCAAATGGAAGCCGACAACAACTGATGTCAACGTCACAACGCCAATTGTAATTTTCATAGGCCTGAAAATAAGAACATAATGACTAAGGCCTAACGCCTCTCAGATGTAGAGGAGTCCCGTACCCACAAACACACAGACCCAAGATAAACCCGCGGCATCTCGTTTCGCAAGCTGGTACTAAGTCAACTCCGCTACAGGGCTGTTAACTTGTAGCTCTTAAGGCCTTAGAGATGTAGACTAGGCTAGACGAAAAACCTTGGATAGATATGGATAATAATAATTCATCTCTACATCACCGTAGGTTCGACTTTCACAGAACGCCTCGGGCAATAAATCCACCTCTACATGTTTTGTATGAAGGGTAAACAAATCAATAAAATTTCTGTTCTGTTCAGTTACCCGTCAGCCTGATGGAAGTACAAGGCGCTTCTCAACGTGTAGTACACGAGCTGCATGTAGCAGTAGATGAGGTAGTAGAGTGCGAGCGCCGTGGCCGTCACTGACAACTGCACCAGCTGCACCAAGTCCCCGATGAACTGCCACGACCGGTTCGCTATCATGCACTGTACACAAAAAAAAACGATTAAACATATAATAATAAATATTTCTCCATCACACAACACCGACCTGGGAATCAAACCCTGGACGTCTAGATTGTCACGGAATCTACAAGACTAGGACATACGTACACATACATATAGCATAAATCTTTGTCAGTATTTATGTCGTAGAATTAAAAAAATCCTGCATATAAAACACTAGAAAACTGGATTAATATGATTGATCAAACGCATTGATAACAATTTGCAACTACTCAAGTGGTCACGAATTTTTGCAAAATCTGATATCATATAATTAAAAGCAACGACAAAAGAGTTCAGATTCCGAAGCTTAGTCTAGGACATAGTAAGTAATTATAATAAAAGCTTTGTTTTTAACGGCAACAAACAGAAGTATTATAATCGAAAAAATCGAGTAAATAGTTAGTTCATTATCCAAAATATTTTTGATAAACTGCAATAGTAGAATATCACAACATACCTCACGCCTATATTCCCCAAAGGGGTAGGCAAGATGCATTTCTGCACCCACATTTCGCTACGTATGTATCAGACCTACGTAATAGGGGGCGAGCCTATTGCCGTTTGTCGGGCACATTTCCAGACTCCGTGCTGCTACTGAGAATTTCCTAATGGAAAACCCAATAACACTCTGCCCGACCCGGGAATAAAACCCAGGACCTCTAGATCGCACGGCACATACTTGTACTGCGATACCACGAGGCAGTCACGAGAAGAGAATCATTCCTTATAAAATTGAATAATTCAAGAAAGACATAAAAAGAAAAAATAAATAGATTGTATTTTTTAATAACCGATGATAGATTAAATAATTATAACAAACACTTAAAAGGTAATTAACATGAAATAAATTCAATTAAATGAAAGTGTGATTAACCCGGCAGCACAATTAAGTGCATAGCATACAAAACACTTTACCGTACTTGGTCTTAACCTAGAGAGATCGCTATCTAAATAAGTTAATTATGTTGGTATAAACATTAACAACATTGCGCGTCGGCAACCTTATTTGTGGACGTAAAACCTCAATTCAACAAAATAAATAACAATTGATTAATTACAGTCTTCCTTCCTGAATGCCTTCCCTCTGTAATTTGTGTTATTGAAAAAAAAACATTTCGTAATGAATTGAAAGGGTCTTCCACATTATATTAACTATAACTACTAACACTGTGTCTATATAGTGAGTTCCATTATGGAATTTTTAAAATCATTTCATCTCGAATAATTAAAAAAAGTTACATGGTTTTCGTCTTAAGTGTAAATGATTTAATTTCTTAAAACCATCGCCGTCTGTGTATAGATGGTATCTATATAAAAAACGACTGCAAACGGCATCAATTTTTCAACAGTACTTACATAGAGAACATAAACTTTTTATTTCATTTCCTCGTATTTCAACTTTCATCTTTATTATACTCCAGTGTTGTCCACTACAAATGAAGTTGCCCGTTTACAGGACTGGGGATATTGCATTAATATTAGCATTAATTTGGTACCAAATTGCTGACTATCGTTTTTTTCATTTAACTTTTTTTCCAATCTCAAATTTAATTATTTAAGCTGCGCGTTTTTCCCTAATAGAAAATTATCATAAAATTGCATGAAATAATTGACAAAAAATCCAATGTTTTTTTCTGCCAGAATTCTTAGCGGAGATACTGAATTACAGTTGTTATAATTTGTGACGCCTAAACAATTTATTATAGAACAAGCATAGGTTTTAGATCTTTTCAAGTTATTGCTACTTAATGTTTCATCATAACCTACCTTACCACCCCAGCTTTAAAATTCCGTGTGACATTTTTTCGAGTTAAAAAACGGTTATTCGGAAAATAATGCCAATAGTAACACGTTTAGCGCGCTACGGCTGGGAACACTAGAGGGTTGGATTGGTACGAACGTCACGATCCTAGAGGCGATGCTATCACTCATCACGAGCGCCATTAAGGGACGTTTAACTCCTACGCCGCATCACAGCGGGTGAATCGGCTTGTTTATTGTATTGTTATCGCCACTTTCAACGTTACGCGATAATCTAAAACAACTTGCTTCAACCTTCATAAACTTTAAAAAGGATCGTTGGTAAGGATACGCTTGTTTCAGATTTATGGATAAGTCGTTGGCTTGTGTCTGTATTAAATAAACATTTGGTGTAGCCATGGTTTTGTTTCAAATGAGAAATTCCGTTTGATTCAAAAGTTAACTTAACTAAGATACTTAGACATTCTCATAACATAAATTCAATTTAGTTATACAAAATTTGTTGATATTCCAGATAGAAAAGTGAATTTTTTTAATTACCGAAAAGAAAACGCTGAGAGCTTTATTAGCACAAGTTCATAATAGCTATCAAAATAAAATTAATTTTATTTTAAATTAATTGCAAAACCTCTCTATCTGCTCCTTTCCCTTCCTAAACAATTATAATAATATGTAAATCTACTAGACCAGCCTTTTTATATTCTTTATCTGTTGGAATTAACAAGCATTTAATTAGCTGCATTCATTTGTTTTATCCGAACTAAACGCAAACGACACGGGTTAGTACTTAAATAAAATCGATCTATTGTAAATTAGAATTTAAGACCGCGTATCGCATCAGGACGCGGGCCGAACAAAAAGCGATGAATCAAGGAAGAAGCGTCCATAGATGAACGATAGAGGAGCGCACGACTGGGGCCACCTCCTGCCTCGACCAATTGTGCAATTCTAACGTTACAGATAACCGCCAAACACCAATTAACCTTCATAAGGTCTTCGGGTCAATTTTGACCCATTTTGTTATAAAAATGCAATTTTCTCAGAAAGTATGCGTTCAAGGAGTTTGATATTCTATGACTTTTAATTATTCGCTTCAATTTACTTAATTATGGAAAAAGTTTATAAAAAATGATTAAAATATTCCACGTATAATTTTTTTTACTCTAACGGTCTTCGGGTCAGAATTGACCCCAACTAATAACAAGCGCACAGTGCATCTGTTATCGTTCGAATTGTTTATGCTTCGCATAACTTTTTGAATAAGACGCTCTTTTGTTCTACTCAAATAAATATTAGTGTTATGTTATACATCAAATCAACAACCCAACCTAAGTTTACAATGGTAAAAACGTTATTTGCTTATAAGAAATGATACGACAGTCAAATACATAAAACAGTTTTATTGGATGATATGACGGATAGTAATGAATCTTGTTCTAAAACAGAAGATTATATCATAGAAGCTGAACTATCTGATAGCTCGGATAGTGACAGTGCATCAGTGATTATACTTTCAATGACGTCAAAGTATGGGCTAGTACAATAATCCAGAAACCGTGTCACACAATCTTGTGGCAAAGCCCTCAGAGAAAACATAATTTACTTGACACCAGGTTTCTATTCTTGCTCAAGAATGATCTGGGAAGAAAACATATCACTGTAGTAGAAACCATACGTATCATAAGCCGGAATTACCCCCAGAAAGAGTAGCAACAAAGGGAAGTCTGTTATGTTCATCATGTTGCTTTTACCAAAGATACTACACTTGTTCCTTACACAACCAAAATAATAAGTCGGTGAACCTTCTCAGCACTTTGGACCACAGCTTAGAAGTGAGTAATTGCTCAGATACAAAGCCTGTAGTAATTTTACACTACAACAAATGTAAGGGTGGCGTTGACACACTGGATGAAGCTGTCTTCGGTTACAGTAGTAATAGAAAACAAAACGATGGCCTCAAGTGATATTTAGTAACATGGTAAACATATCAGCCCACTTTGCTTTCATATTATTCACGACTGGCAATAGCAGCTGGAAGGAAGGCTGCCTAGCAAAACATCTACATTATTTGGAAAACTTAGGTATGCAGTTGGTGAGAGTATACATAAAAAACAGGCAAACATTTTCATGGACACCCTTTTCAATAGAAATTGCAAAAAAGCTTCGTCAATGTATTGACAACGTACATAATCCATCGATTTTGACCCACCAACTCTCAAACAATACTTGTTTAGCTAAAAAGGCTCCCAAAGAAGTTGTTGCCAACTTTGAACTAAAAGTGACAATAAAACACCTTTGATTGTCCACAATTGTTTTATATACCCAAATTATATCTTATTACACTTATAGGATATAATTTCATTTACTTTTTTTTTTTAATATTGCTTAGTTTCTTGTTACATAAATGTCTAACAACGTAGTAACTTTTTTTTCTATTAAGTGTATTAAATCAAAATTTTAATAAAAAAATCATACTTATTCAGTAGAAATAAATATGATATGTTAAATAAATCCATTACATATTTGTATTTTTATTTTTTGATCATTTTTCAGTTTAATTTTACTACTGGGTCAAATCTGACCCGAAGCACGGCAACGTTGGTAAAATTAAAGACCGTATGAAGGTTAAATAAAAAATCCTTTGTCACACGCCTGTAAAACATGTAGGTAACTATTTATATTTTTGTAATAATATCTTTGTAAAATTTTTAAGTTGAAACGGTACCTCTGAATGTTTTTCTTTACTATGATAAAACATGGTTATTGTTGACAAAAATACATGTAACTATGAAGAATACAAGAGACTTTGAGCTTTTAGAAAATATATAACTCTTACATGGTTTGAACAAACTGCAGCATTTTGTATTCACAAATCGAGGAATCGTATTCAACAAAAACATTGCGGTTGTCGGAATAACGTAAGATTAAAATAAACGTTTTTATTTTAAAGTATGGTAAAGTTACCTTTTTTGTATCAACGTCTGTGGACACATCGCTTCTTTTGGCCGACACGTCTGTTCCAAATATTGCTGGTTGATGCAAATGAGTGCAATATGCGGAAATGCATGTATTCTCAAACTGTAATAAAGAAAAAACGATTCTAAATTAATTAAGCTCATTCAGTCTAGAACTATTCAAGTTATGGAGTATAAAAAGTTTTATTTAGTATTATAATTGATCCTTATTAATATTTCTCACCCACTTAACCTTCTTAGGTTAACATGGTATCCATTACTTTAGAAATCTTCTTCATCAACCCATATACGCCCACTGCTGAGCACGGGTCTCCTCTACACTTGAGAGGGTTTAGGCCATAGTCCACCTCGCTAGCCTAGTGCGGGTTGGCGGACTACACACCTAAAAAATTCCTAAGAACTCTTAGGTGTGCAGGTTTCATCACGATGTTTTCCTTCACCGTTAAAGCAAGTGATAATTCAATGTGAATACACACATAACTTCGAAAAGTCAAAGGTGTGTGCCTGGGGTTCGAACCCGCGACCGCCGAGATTCTTCACCGCGCGCCCAAACCTCGAGGCCATCACTGCTTAAATTGCTTACTTTAGAAATATCTTGTATTATACTATCAGAGTCGAGAGCTAGTTAGAAAACCATAAGCCAAATTTTGTATGCAACCTAAAGCTTCTTCATCAACCCATATACGCCCACTGCTGAGCACGGGTCTCCTCTACCATTGAGAGGGTTTAGGCCATAGTCCACCACGCTGGCCTAGTGCGGGTTGGCGGACTACACACCTAAGAAATTCCTAAGAACTCTTAGGTGTGCAGGTTTTATCACGATGTTTTCCTTCACCGTTAAAGCAAGTGATAATTCAATGTGAATACACACATAACTTCGAAAAGTCAGAGGTGTGTGCCTGGGGTTCGAACCCGCGACCGTAAAGCTATTAAATATCAAATGAAATAGTTACACATCCATTAGGTGTTGAGGTGTGTTCAGGAGACGGTGGTGGTGGATTCGGGAATCTCTTCAAAATCTGCTTTAATTTCTCGCTGGTCCTAAAACATCCACATTTTCTACGCCAATTGCTTATATCGCCATTTTGTCCTGCAGTATCCATATGAAGATCATCTGTGTTTAAAGAACTCCGCCGATTTTCCGCTGGACGATGCAAAAATCTTGACGAAGAGCAATCGCAGGTATCCGTTTCTTTCACTTAAATGTGTTAAACATGACATTTATTTTTAGTGGAGCGCCGTAAGGTTTATACCTCGGAATCCAGGGCCAGTCTATGAATCTTAATATAAACCTTGAAAATATATTTTTAATAGCATATAGAAAAATGTTAAAAAAAAATTTTTTCGCGCTCTCAATTTTTTTTTTATTATTATAAACATTTATTAATTTTTTGGAGTTTTAATTGATTTATATTAGTCGAAAGTCATATTTTAAAAAATAACAACTATTACAAACTTGAAAACTTGATCTTGGATCTTTAGGGACTGCAGGTATACCGATGAATATAAATAAATACACTACTGGAAAAAGTAAAGGATCAAAAAATAAATCCAAATTTTTGGGCCGTAACTTCGAGAAAAATGGTCGTACAGGAAATTTAAAAAAGAAAATTGTAGCTCCAAGTCTCTAGTTTTTGGATTAACACATTAAAATTTTGTAGCATCAGTGGTTTTTGAGTGATCTTAGGAAAAGCAGCAACAAAACAATTTCAAAATGTTTAATGCTTCTTTTTTTTACATACGGGCGTGGAGAAAAATGTTCTTGCTTAACCCTTATAAAGATCGGATACTTTGTTTATTTAGCTTTAATTTCTATCTTTTAACACCTCGATATGTTTAGTTCTCGCCGAGATATCAGTCTACAAATGGAAAAGGATCCTTTTGTCTTTAATTATCGATATCTCAGCAACAAATAATTGTATACCAAGTTTAAGGTGCGTTTCAAGAATTTGAATAAATATCCTTTAACCACCAGCTATTACTTTTTCGAAAAAACAAGAATTCTTCTTGTTACATGAATTTGAAAATGCATCAAAAATTTGCTTTAGATGGTGTTTTGGAAAATCGAGCGCTGGATCGAAAATATTGTGAAAACCAATAATATTAAGTGTGCGTTTTACAGTTTAATATGTCCACAAAAATCCTACAAAGTGCCAAATTAATCCATCCAGCCATTTTTTTGTTACACTCGATAGAATTTTTGAAAAAATAAGGGATCACGTTTTTGCTCTGCAAAGCTCATAATTTAAGAAATGAGAAATATTCTTTTTAAGAGCTTTTTTCACATTTTGTTGTATAGATTTGTTGTTTTGGGGCAACTTGAGGAAATTCAAGTCACCAACGCCAATATTGCCCTTTGTTGCTATTTCGTGTGATTAAGGAATTTTCGAGCAACAATATTCGCATTGACGAAATATTGAATTAATTGGGCGTTTGTACTAAAACTTAAAAGAGTATTTTTGCAAGTTCAAACATGGCTTGGAATGCGAAATATTGACACTGCAAACAATGACGCAACGACCAGCTCCAGAATCTTTATTAAAAATTATTTTTTGCTCATGCAAAACAGGATGTGGAGCATCTTGTGGGTGCAGGAAAAGTGGATTAAACTGCACTGCAGCTTGCTTAGAATGCAATGGTGAAAGCTGTGAAATGTACACGATGTAACAATGTGAATAGTTAATGATAATTTTTTTTTGTAACTTATTTTTTACGATAATCTAATAAATTACATTGAAGTTACTCTGCACATATAATTTATTACAAATAAAATTAAATTTTTCACTATAAAAAAATTTTCTCCCTTCCGTCTCTCATTTTTCAGTAAATTGTTGTTAAAAATTGTTGTAAATCGAGATCGGTCAATTTTTTGTTTTTAACTTTTTTATTTGAGGTCTTAATAATGCAGTCTCATACTTGATATACAGATTCATTGACTGGCCCTGGGTTCCGAGGTTTGACCATTTTTATGCCTTACGGCACTCTACTATTTATTACTATTCATATTTTTATATAATCATGATCACCATATATTACCCTAAGTTCTATAACTAATCTACCAAGGAAATGACAGTACAGATATATTTAATAATTATATTTGATTGATTTAGAAAAATACAAACCTATTATATACATATTTTTATAATTTCTTAGGTGTGTAGTCCGCCAACCCGCCAACCAACTGGGCCAGCATGATCGACTATGGCCTAAACCCTCTCAATCGTGGAGGAGACCCGTGCCCAGCAGTGGGACGTATGTAGGTTGTCGATGATGATATATATATTTTATGCCATTAAAACATTAAAAATCGCAGTTACTATTTAGCAAATAGTCATGCCACGAAACAATTATCAAACACAAATAAATGTGAAACTATGAAATAAAATTAAATATGTAATTGATGTAAATAAAGAAATTAATTTATTAGATTTCATGACTTCACAATGTTGGAACGATTGCTGGTGTTTAATTTACATCATGGATTCACATTGTTTATTTCGTATCTCGCAGAGTTATTGACTGCGGTAATTAAAATTAGTCAATTTGTTAATACAATAGCTATATGTGCGTCTACATTATTAAATACAGGTCATACTACGCACCATGGTCCTTCTATAAGTGATTAATGAACTTAAAATACCCAGGTACATTAATTGTAGAGCTCTAATACCTTAAATGGCTAATATTATTTTTTTCATCAAGCATAGTATTAAGTATAAGGCTTTATTAAATATACTACCCTGAATTGGTATAATTGTATATACTTACTACCAATATATCTTGAGATGATTTTATAAATTCTTTAGTTCTACCAACCGATTCTATCATGACAATTGCACTGCTAAATGTCCAATACTCTATATTTCGGACATTAAAATAATAAATATAATTTTGAAAGTGAAAAAATAAACATAAACATTAACAAATAAAATTGTTGTCAAATTCACTGAAATTAAAATGGCTTTTATCTGACATTTACATAGATTACCACCAAAGAGTTTGTGTTACTTAATGGATTGTATCGGTTATTGGTATATCGATAAATATTACGAGATGAATCTCTTGGAGTCTCGAGGCGTGAGTGTGTGTCATGGCATAGAGGGGTTCGATTGAACTTCGGCCGGCAAAATCTATCCGATTTATCCCATTAGGGACTTTAAGTGCAACTCCATCGCTTCTATAATACAAGCAAAAATGTGTGTGAACGTCTCTACAATAATTGCAGTGCAAGTTTGCACAGCGGATATTTTTAAGGCAATAAAAATAAATGTGACTAAACCGCAGTAGACAAAGCACGTAATGCGTCCACTCCACTGCCGCTCATTTATAATTACACAGTTTGACAATTCAACCAACTGCGCTTGAAACTGGGTAATGCAGCGTAATGCGATCCCATTTTAATTCACGGAATTTGTTGTTTTCAAGCCGTAATCTTGTTATTGGTCGAGTTGTTATGTGTCTCGGTGAACTCTCAGGTCATGGGACAGCTTCTGCTCCTAAAATTCTTTGCGTGTGACACAGATTCATATTAGTTGTATGTTCAATAGAGATACATTATCTAAACCTGAACAATCCATCTCAGCTTTTTCAGGAAAACCAATACGCATGTTTTCCTTCTTCTTCATCAACCCATTTTCGCCCACTGCTGAGCACGGGTCTCCTCTACCAATGAGAGGGTTTAGGCCATAGTCCACCACGCTGGCCTAGTGCGGGTTGGCGGACTACACACCTAAGAAATTCCTAAGAACTCTTAGGTGTGCAGGTTTCATCACGATGTTTTCCTTCACCGTTAAAGCAAGTGATGATTCAATGTGAATACACACATAACTTCGAAAAGTCAGAGGTGTGTACCTGGGGTTCGAACCCGCGACCGTCGAGATTCTAGACCGCGCGCCCAAACCTCGAGGCCATCACTGACGCATGTTTTCCATCAGAATCAATTCCTCTACTACCCAACCGTTTATACATCTCACTCCAGCTCCAACTGCACTTCATGGTACATGGTTTCACGTCGTTTCAACCCAGGGTCCTTTTCTGTTGCATTCAGATTTATTTATTTACCATTCCCCCGTATCATTGTTGGTGATCCCTACAATATTTAGTCTTTTTGCATTCCTCTTCATCCATAGTTGCCTCTACTGTTTCAACGGATAAGACATTATGAGTAATATTTCGCCAACCGATAGTGTATTTAAAAGGCACTATAGAAATAATTGACTAGTGGTTCTGTACCACAATTGTGCTCTGTTCTAGAAGTCTCGCGTCGGAGTTCGGACAGTGTATTTTTTGTCTAATCGGAAATTCATGTTAGCAACAAGAATGTCCAAGTAAATCAGCAATAGACTTGCTTCTTGTTCCATGAAACTTAAAGGCACACCAAAAGAAAGTGGGTGCAGATATTTATTTACTCTTTTCGAAATACGTGCGTAAATATGAAAGAAATTCAGGGTTTTGTTTCTTAACACTTTATAAAGGTTTACTCATAAAATGCAGCCGAAATACTCGGACATAGAGATTATTATAATAAAAGATATAAATATTTGTACAGGTCAATACCATTTTTTGAGTAATAACGGGATGCTGTTGGTCACTTTAATATTCCTTTGTTCCCCGTGCCTTAATTTACCTATTGTCATTCAACATTAGATGTATAGAAATATTTGCGGTTTGAGCGCTTCAATCTGCTTTAGATCAAACGTATTCATAAAGGCAAATTGAATGGATTGGTATTTAGGCCATTCACTTCAAAAGGTTATTTTGAAGAAATAGTGTAACAAACGTTACTCTTCACGTCAATATTGATTTTTTTGAGTTTTCGGCAATGAAAATTAACGGGATTTGAAATGTAAGCAAATACTTTATCTAACTCGCTTATCCGGTTTATTTATTTTCAATTTACAATGAAGTCTTTTTAAATCACAATAGATATTTTTGGAGTTAAAACGACATCACGCAGTCCTATAATAAAAATTTAAAATAAATAGTAAGTTCAACTCCTAAAGTGTAATACTTGTCTATTTATTCATATGAAATATTATTCACAATTCTTTCTAAGCTACTCAAGACTGTAATATAAGAAACTCGACCACGTCACTTAACTGTTGAGGTCACGAAGCTCATTTCTAACCTCCAAGAATACAATTATAATGTACGTGCGTCAAAACGGTAAAGTATTCACAAAAGACATTACGATTACGCTCGAATAGGGCTTTTGTAATATTTGCAGGGAAAATATTATGGCTATTATGTGAGGAAAACGCTTTGTTGTATAATGACGCGTGTGATTTTTAAACAACTCTATGAGGAAAGGTTATAATAAAAATATAAGCATCAATATGCTGTTGCAATTATCAGTTTTAGTATTCAGACGAATGAGCATCTATCGGACATAAAAGTAATACAGAGAACAAATATTATCTATAAGATTTAATAAGTGAACAAATAGGAAATGAATTGACTATTGTCGAGGAAATAAAAGCTCAGTCTAGTCTGGTTCGGCATATTTTAAAGATTTAGAGATCACACATACGTCGAATCATGACTGACACTTATACACTTCTCTAAGAAATAATTTAATGTCTGCACAAAAAACAGTTAAATTTTGTAAGTGATTTAGAGAAGGTAGCACAGTGTAATAGAAGCTTTTATCGGTGCAAACAAAATCTACTTTAAAATAAAAATGCCGTTATTTTACTTATAAGTCCTAATATTGAATTAAACATACAGATAGTCATATAAACCTACTTCCAAAGGCTATGAACTTATTTTTCTCCCAATAGAGATACACATTATAATCATCTTCAATCTGTCAGAAGAAATAATTCAACAAAATTCCTAGCTTTTAACATTTGAAAGCTTTCGTGCAAATTTCACTGCGATTACTCACGGTAAATTATTATTATGCATTATCTTATAACTGTCTGTAACAACACGATGTTGTATCGTGCTCTTAAAAATTGATCACTTCATGCAATAATCTGATTCAATGCAACAGTCGATTAACGGTCTGCTACCGTTGCATTTTTGTGTAGATTTGGAACATAAAAACATTCAAAATAACAATTGCGGTGACAAATTGATTGATTATTTAGCACAAAAACTACACGAGTATACAGTATCATTCATTGTTATGTCACATTTTGAAGTGAAACGGTAAAATAGATTACAATTCACCTTAGGCA
Source organism: Cephonodes hylas (assembly GCA_030295005.1). Lineage (NCBI taxonomy): Eukaryota > Metazoa > Arthropoda > Insecta > Lepidoptera > Sphingidae > Cephonodes > Cephonodes hylas. The sequence continues at coordinate 5,584,864 of AP025374.1, read as the reverse complement.
CACAAGTGAAGTAGTATTGGTAAGCGCTGCCAATATTTTACATAGTAATATTTGTCTCCTCTAATTTTTTTTCTCTGACCACAGCACATATTTTGATAACGGAAAACCTTTTATTTATACCTTATATTTACTTTTGAGTAACTGTAAAGCTGCTTGACGAAATTTAACAAACATAACTTTAAACATCATTAAGAATTCGATTAAAAGTTCACTGAGTTTCCGTGAAATTTCTTGCTTATTGTGAAACCCGAATGCTATAGTCAAGTTGTTCTCAACAAAGATGCCGATTTCTCGCTTTCTTCAATGATTTGTTACGAACTATTTTCAGAGGGCTGCAAGATTTGTAATTATTTAAATACCGGTGAGTATTTGTCAATGCAAACGTCTTGCTATTGTTATAAAACGTTATGTTTTGTAAATGAAATATAAATAAAGAATAGACAAACAAATTACATCAGTTTGCGTTGGTCTGTTTTCAAGCCAGTCGATAATATTGTGTGATTCTGGTGAGACAGTCGCAAAAGTTTTACTACAATCGAAATTCTTCAAGACTGCACTTAATTCACAACCAGATTCCACTGCGGTCACTTTGTTATGCCTGTAAAAACGCAACCTATATAAATCAAAGTCCATTCCCAAGGCAATACCGGAAGTCGAATTGCATTCATAGTTTAATTTATAGTTGTTACATAATTCTTCTGTATTAATCGAACATTCAATCAGTAAGCGATGGGAGGGGTTATTAATCAAGTGGCTGTTGTCAGTGGATGAGTAGTTCGCAGGAAGCATTTGCTGGTCGGTTGTGTAGAACAGTGCAGGGACATTGTAGGGCCGGCCACCTGGCGCGTGGGGCGAATCGCACGGTCGTTCACTCAGGCCAAGCTATGCGTCTACACGCTACGAGTGAAGTCGTGCTATTTCGCTATAACGAAGTCTTACTGGGTTCACTTTATATGTAGTATGTAGAGTATTTGACTATTAATTATATCTACAATATTTCAACGAAAATGAACAAACTGAGGAAATATCTACAGCAGTACATAAATCATTAAGTACTAACTAGATTAATTTTATGATCTTCAAATTCATGATAAACTTATAAATTTAAAGTCCCATGGATTAGATCTGAAAAGAAAATGTTTATGTATGGTACCTTTTTTAGAAACCTCAAATAACATATTCAAATCTCGAAATAATTGTTTTTGGGTCTATTTGTTAAGCATGTACCGTCCGCACAACCAAAGATACTAGATAAGGTTCTTGTGTGTGACAAGGATGTGTTATTTCATTTTAAACATTTGTAATTCATAGCCACGGAGTTTACGGAGAAAATTGTTTATGGTTTAATGGAAGAATTTTCTGATTTCTTACGTCAGGTGAATTAATTAAATAAAACAACATAATACACAAGTTTGTAAGTCTAAATTTATGTCATGAGCCAGTAGTTTAACGATTTCTATTCCTTATTACCACATATACTTACAAAATCAATAATTAAGTACGACTTCCACCTTTTAAAGAAATATTTTATTCATCGTGTTATTAACAAAGATTTTCATGAAGGTACCGTGTCACAATTTTGAACTAATTTAATTTTCAAAAAAAATAATCAAGCACGTTTCCAGCCAGATATAAGACTGATAGAACACATATTTCCTCGTCTCGTATAATCCACGCGCTCTATCGCCAACTATTTCTACTTTCATCCCGTCAGCGGTACAGAAATACTCTACGTTGTTGAAGAACAACTAGGTCGGTTACATAAACACATATTGCACGCGAGATAAAAATACAATTACCAATGTTAATCATCCAAGGTAAAATTTCATGTTTTGAAGACACCGGCGTGAACAATAGACGGTTCAGAAGGCCGACACACAATGGACTTGTTCGGTGATTTTGGAAATGCAAAGGTCAGCCGGGTCGCTCCGATCCACGATAAGCCCTTCCTCCTTGTTACCTGCGATAAGCTATTTCACGGTTTCGTGAACAACTTCTCAACATAATCAAACAATTTTATCGCTAATTTCAAAATATTAAATTATAATTTGTAAATTAATTGCGAATTTGTAAACTAAATAAGAAATTTCCAAGAATCTTATACAACCTGTATTTTTCATTGCTTATTTACTACGATGGCGACCATAAACTATGAGAGCACGTGAAAATTAGTCTAAGCGAATTTTACGATTACTCTACCACTTCCAATGTAGCCAGTTAACAAAGCGGCATAGACCTATGATTCAATCACATTTTAATCAGATTTTAATGCAGAAAAAACCTAGACTCGAAAACAGTACTTTTTAACACTTTATCACAATTTTTTTATTCTACTCACGTACCTACATAGTACCTACGTCAGTTTTGAAATTATATTTATCATAAAAATAGCATGCACTACAATTGCCTACACTCTGATTGATTGTAGCGTAGTTTTCCTTTCAACAACGCGTGTTAATGTCGATTTTGCCAATAATAATTAAAAAAAAAAATTTTTCAAAGTCATTTTTCAAAGTATGTCACCACCAAAATACATGAAAATTTGTAAAGCGATCATAATCGATTTTTTGTTATCTGTAAGAACATTGTCAACTTCTCAAGTACGTAAACAAACGTGATGAGTATAACAATAACATCTACCTACGTTTTTAAAATTTTTCCGATTATAAATACTCCTCACGTATTTCTTTACGTGACACACAATATCGAAGAAGAGGTTAAATTGACCACGCTTACTCACATCAAATTGTTGCCAAAATTCAGATGATAAAAATATCGAATATTTGTAATGACTTGATTACCTCATTGTTTTAATAACACGATATTTTAGCTTTACTCATCAGCTACAAGAATTTATTTCGTCTACATACATACCATTACCCCGTCTTTATCCCCATATAAGATTCGATCACTGTTCTACCATAATTTCAAGGTACACACTGAAGTTCAGCGAGACTTTCTAAAAAGGTGCAAAAGCCATAGTAGAAAGACCGAATTATACTATGCGCTATTTTGTTTCATTTTGCCGAATGATTCAGGGAATCAACTATACATATACCATTGCCAAATATGTTTATAGACAACCCGGCAAACAGCAGATGTATTCTTAATAAAACAAGGTATAGTTCCATCACAATATTTAATAAATAAACACATATACGTAACGCTGTAGCTGCTAATCAGCGGCACCGGCCTTAGCTTCGAACGTGAACGTTTCAAAAGCGGGCAATTATCCACTAACTTAACAACTAGGGTCAGCAAAAGCTTGTCCTTATCCGATTCGATATAGTCCAAATGGCGAAATAATCATAAACGATATACAAAATTATTTTCATTTGCACGAAAACAGTCTAATTTGTTTCTACAGGTTTGCAAATATTCATATTAATCTCAATGAAATGACAATAAACATCAAATAAAAGTATTGTATGAGTTTTGAGAATACAAATGTAATGGCAAATGTTATTTATTCTCAATTTAAATACTTTTGAAAATTCACAACCCTTGCATGTTAACAAATAATCGAAAGAAATTTAAAGATAAGTAGTAACGTAAGAGACGTGAAAAAGAATATTGATGTATCGATAGATATATATTCTAAGACATATTACTTGGATTTTAAATTACTCTATTTTAAGTAACCATTAAATTACACTGAACACCATGGAAGAAACTTAAATGTAATAATAACAATAATTTTGAATATTTGTCAATGTGAATCACATATTATTAAGATTTTTACACAGAATTCAGAGACAAGACATTGGTCATGATTGACATAAATCAAATACAAAAACAGACACCACAAAATAGCGTACGAACATTGTTTAAATTTAAAACGCAGGACACATGAATAAATAGAATAGCTTAAACTATTACAAATGTATGGGTGCATCAATCAGTTACATTAGAATTATCAACAGAGTTTGATACTGGCAGGTTTGCGCTTAAATCTTATCATCCATCCAACTACTTTATACCGTTAACTAGACATCTGTGCTAATATTTCAAAAATATACTCCATTAGAATACGCGATTGAGAAAAATACACGAAAAACATCAATTTGAATATATCATAGCATAAAATATCGGTGTACATGATAGATATATGTAAGCTGAGGCATGATACACAGTGCATTAGTATACTGATTTGCAAAGATCACATTTTCAATATTCACTAAAAATATTGACAAATCTGTTCCCTGCATTACACTTAGAAACTTTAACGACGGCATTATTTCATCCACTATTAGAGATACGGTTACAATATTTATATGAGAATATATTAATGGAAAATAATAATTCCTTTACATATTTACGTATGGCGGTAATCATGGCTGGAATAGTATATTGAATAAACAATTGATAGTGAGAATGTATATTTGGCATCGTTCATATATTTCGATGGGATTTAAAAATTGTATATATATACTTGTATAAACTAAATAAATAAAAATAATATCAAAGACCAATTTTAATGACATGATCCATTCAATAAGATCTAGAGAAACATCAAATCACAATAAAGAACATCTAAAAACCGAACCTCAAAAACTCTACACAGAGGTAATGGTTTAGTTGTTTTGTAATATAAAAAAGCATTCATTTTTGTTATCTCTATGATGGCTATCAAACACTATGTTATAAGCATTTTTCGAGTACTAAATTTTGTACGTTAGACAAGTATCATTAATTCTTATCATTATATATACCTCAATCGTATCACATTTATTCAAAAGCAAACAATAGAATCGCAATAATTTTAGAGCTGACCAGGAAGAAATCATGGATTTTTTATACTGACATGGAAAATGGCGAAACCTCATCTGCGTGTCTATATTAAAGAAGTCGTAAAGAGCATTCGTGTATGTAGGTTTGTACACCGGCCTGTTACTTTAGACAGAGACTTCACTTACTATTAAAATAATTGTGCAGTAAATTAACTAGGTAAGTATTTTCCCAATTTCAAATGTGATGAATCCAAAAATGTAATAAGAATTTAAACAATACTGCTTATAAACTAAAAGAAGCCATTGTCTATGACTTCTGTCCTGGTTGGGCTACATATTACTGATTAATTGTGAGTGGAATGAAGTATTGATACAATCAAAATACAATCTACAAACGCATATTGACAACGACTATAAGGAATGTCTCAAATGAAGCACTATTTATTAGTTACATCTTAATTACCATTCGGAAATCTAAATGCTGTTTGAAGACGCAACGCCTCAAAAAATATGGAACGTGTCGAAGTACTTTACAATAGTGTAGATTGGTGCATAAACACTGTCTGATCGATCCAAAAATACTTTTCAGTTATTGATAATTTTAATTTACCCTTCCATGCAAAAAATCATGATAAAATTTGAGAAGTTTCATCTCTCATACAGTAGGTACTTGTAGTTACTGCTTAAAACGTGTAAAACTCGAAAATATTTAGTTTTTATTTCACGATCTAGAATTATCACTATGACGAATTCGAATTAACAATTTAAATGCAATCGAGAATGCAATAGGTCAAAAGCGATTTTCTCTTTCATATTGTTTTTCGCAACGTTTATTAAATTTTGATTGGGTAATGTTACGTATATTCGATTATAGATTATAATAGTATTTCAGATCAATCAAACTGCAAGTAGGTACTTCAAGATGTCAAAATATTTGATGCAGGAGTAACATTCTAGACAGTACCCAAGCAACTATAGGAAATGGCAGCCTTGATTGTGATAAACGTTACATCAATGTAGCTAACACAGAACTACCCTAAATGAAATCTTCATACACTTATTAAGCTCCGCATTTTTGTGCTCTCCTACCAGCATCAAAAAAGATTACGTGCTAATGTAATAAAAACAATATTCTTCTATTACATATTATTTTACAACTACATAAACAATTTGATTCATAAGCACAAGCGCAAATTAATTAACACGTCACAAATAAAAAATTACACACACAGCACGACTAGCATGAATAAATCCGTAATAGTTTTCTATTACTCGCGAAATATCTACATTTAGGAACCAGTATTCAAAAATAATGCGTCTTTAATTTATTATCAACTTTGACCTGGTCGATCACGAATGAAAAGCCACAGTTACTAATAATGAAACAAATCGACTGTACACAACGCGGAATGTTGAAGTACTATCCTGTCTACCTACTGGAATTATACATCAGTCTCAGTTTTACTGCTTGTGCGGCGGCTTCTGGCCACTGAGGCGGGGTTCACCCACTGCGGCCCACTCAACAAGAACTTCTTCACGTTGTATTCCATACGCGCCAAATCCTCGCGAGATATTTCCTTGTCGCTCTTTCCTTTGAGCTGCTCTCGTATTTCCCTGCTTACGTCACAAGCACTAGCACTCATTTTACTCTTGCTTTCTTTGCATATCTCGGTGGTAGCCTCTCCACATTCCACTGGAAATATTGTTTCCTTGACCACATTACATACTACTTTTGCGTTGGGTGCGGAATGTTTTACTGTCTTTTCATGAGTTGCTATCGCATTTTGTACCCACGCATTGTGGCCCTCTCTGTTGTAAAATTTAGAATATTTGCTGACAGGATGTGGCATGTTCAGCGCCAATTCATTAAGTGTTTCGGTAAGCCTACTAAGCTTGCTGTCTCGTCTCATAGCTCTGTTAAAACCGACATCGTCTTCTAATGGATCATTAAAATTGTTTTGTTGCTCTAAATTTTTCTCCACCCACTCAGCCACTCTGAGCAACTGTTGCTTTTGTAGTAACGCAGCGCTGTCATCGCTCGACAGCGAACTAGTGCTCTGTTCATTTGTAAATACTTTTTTATTTTCATTTACTTTTAAATGAGTTTGTGTCAAATTCGGATACACGTTGACAATTGGCGGCAAAGCAGGTTTTACCGGCTCAATTGGCTTTTCCAGTTTGGGCAGCTCGCCTTGCGGTGGCAAATCTTTTGATATCTTGGTATTTTCCAAAGAATGCAATTGCGACATATCGATTTTTCTTAAAGGCTTGTTGTACTGTCCGGAGATTTTTTTCTGTTCGTAACGATCAAAATTAAATATTTTTACATCATGATCGTCGGTCGGAGTAAACACTTCAAGCTTTTTCGAAGTATCATTTACGTCGATATTATTATTTTGAGCATTGCTGATATCAACGTTAAAATCATTGAGCAAATTATCAATTTCAGAAACATTTTGCTGACTACTCTGTGATTTATTATTGTTGTGTTCAGAACTGTTAGAGAAATTATGCGTTTTTAGCGGTTGCAATGGCGAAGAGGAAACATTAAGTAAAACGGGATTAATAGTTGTTGCCTTCACAATAGCATTAGATTCTTTGTTGTTATTATCAGTGTGAACATCAATCAATGTACTTTCCACAACAACACTTTCAATTTTAACATCATCTTTGCTGCTATTTTCGCATTTTTCTAGATCTATAAAGTTATCAATATCATCAGTGAGATCCTTGAACAGAGAGTTTTCATTGCATTTACTTTGCCGTGTATACAGCACGGGCGGAACATCTGGTTCTGCGTTATCAAGTAAAATATTCTTTGAACCCGCTTGCATTCGTAGATGACAAAATCGAGGACCTGGGCCCACTTGAGTATTAGATTTGTGAGTACTCACGGTAGACTTGGCTATTGACGATGTCCTGCTCATACCACCCATAGAACTTTGAGAGTTTTTCCTTATACAAATGTTATCTACTGATTTATTGTCACTTCTAATTTTTGCCGGCTCTTTTGAATTTAGCACGTTATCTTTGGCAATGAGTAAATCATCATTCCCAATACTCTGAGTACTACTTTTCTTACTCGAAATGGAAGTTTTTGTACGATCGCACAGTTTGTGATGTACCGCAGGTTCTACATGCATGTCATTACTGTTCTTTAAAGGTTTCAAGTCTTCCACTTTAGGAATGGGTACTTCTTTCTGCACACTCATTTCAATTGCATTTTTTTCATCAGTTTTTATTTTATCATTAATTATACAATTGATCTTAGGTTTATCATTTAGCAATGGTTGGGCTTCTTTGTGAACATCTGTGTGCTGCGGTATTATATACAATGGCGTAATTAACGAATGATTTGTAGATTTCTCGTTAATTAGCTTAATGGCATGTGGTGAACTGCTTCTAATACTCAAATTGGAATGTACAGATTTTATTTCAGCATTGCAATGTAAACACAAGGAATTTTTCATTTCGCCACTTAAAATAGTTTGAGTGGACACTGAATAATAGCTCTCATTATAACAGAAGGGCTTGTTTTGAGATTTATTGCAAGTGCATGTATCACAATGTTTGGTGACGGTGTCTTGGATGCTATCTTCGAGGATTTTAGTCATCAGTGAGGCAGATATATTAAACTCGTACTCACTAGCATCAAATGTATCAATATCATTGCCATTTTTCGATTGAGCTGAACTGGATGAAGGTTTTGACGTTTTTGACATAACATACTGTGACACTCTTGCTTGGGTATCTACTGGAAGCTGCAACAAAACAGAAATTATGATTGTTTGTTGCATCAAATAATACACGTAATTTCAAGTAAGAATGCTTACATTGTCGAGTTTCTGTGACACAAAATTATCAGGTTTGCATTGAAGTAACTGAATTGCTAAATTCATGTCATTCTTGTACCTCTCCTGTAAACATAAAAACTGCTTTAAGCTTAAATCTTACAATATTATGCAAAATTTGATATAAGTACCATACATTCTCTTTTTGTAGCATACTGTAATTGTGCTTGGATTCAGCTAATCTCACTGAAAGGGTGGCAATATCTTTGGTCAATTGACTTTTTTCACTTTTCATTTTGTCTACCATCTGTAGCAACTTATCCTCTAAAACCTGATTTAACTTTTGTACTCTCTTGTGTGAGTCATATAATCTGAAAAACAAAATGAAGTGTAATGTGTACTTAGATAATTGTAATCTGTTACAGTTGTGTCAACATAGACAACACATTTATTGTACACAGTATAGTGCCACAAATATTGATAACATTATTTTTGGCAAAATTGCAAAACACAGAAAGCATAAAAAAAATGTTAATATTATAATTTTTAGTCTATTGTCATTTAGTTACCAGATTATCAGTTTATACCTATTCAATAGATTTCATATTTTACTATTCACTGAACTGGCCTTAAATCATATTAAGCACCAAAGATATTCAATCATGTGGAAGAGCTGGATTATACCCTGTTAATATGATCAAGGTAATTGTGTTGCTCATTTTAAGTCACATGATGTTAATGTAAATATAACATGTAAATGTGTTCTTAATAATACTAACATTTTCATACAGTTTACAGGATAATGTATCTTAAAATAAACATAGTCAAGAAAATATAAAGTGACAATAATGCATTATCAGATAATAGGAGGGTTGGCTGTAAATAAATTTTATGCACAACACATTGTCACAGATATTGTTGATATTGAATTACCGAATGAAATAAACATAAGTGTTTTAAGCTTTCAATAATATTAATTGGTTTCTATATAAAAAGGTCACACCTGAGAATTTTATCACCTTAACACTAACCAAGACAACCTTTATTCTCTATATATATTTGTTAAAATTTAAATATTTAAATTATAAAAAAATGCAAATCAATATTATCATACAGACTAATACACCATGTTCTAATTTATATCTAAATACAAATTCAATGACACCCAAATCACAATAGCTTCATTTAGCCTGTGGTCAAACGATTGTTCATTAATTTGATATGAATAAAGACATATGAAAATAGTATTAATACTGTAAATAAACCTACACTATCAATTATACAAGGTTGGTATTATCATTAGTCTTACTAGCATGCGACATACCCTGCGGAGTTGTTGCAAGCATGCTAAAACTGATGCTGCATAGTTACCTCTCATATTTTTCTCGCCAAGTATTAAGCTGCTCTTCCAACTCGTTCGCTCTAGTTGTGCATTTAATGAACTCGCCCTCAAGGGCTACAATGTGTGCATCTCTCTCGTCTAGATGCTGCCGCAGATGCTCCACTTCCGCATGCAGCTGTAGTCCATCACCCCCCTCATCGCTCTCCTTATAATTTGTGCAATGTTAAAATAACAAAACAATACACAGTGCTAGAGAAAGTGTTTAAACCTTTGTAAATCAGCTTCCAACTACACATTTTAAATAAAACTGCAAAATAATCAAGATAAGCAAGGTGCATTTATTACGACAATATTAAATATGCATCACAGAGAAAACCAGATTTTCAATGAACTATAAACTATGATTGTGTATACATTAGAGCAAGTTAATTGTTTTATTATTATAATTAGCAACAAGGCAATTTTTAGCCTGAATATTTCTCCCCTTGAGCAGTACAGCTAACTCATATCGCAACTAATGTACTACCAAAAATAATGTTTTTACTGCAAAATGGGTAAAAGCTAGTCTACAAGAGATGGAAAATGCTTAGAATATGATGCAAACAATTGTTTACTTCTACTTCATGACACGAGAAGGGCATAGACCATAAATGCTACGCTCAGAATAGGATTATAATAGCAAAACATCGCTAAATTTTACCTTACAAGGGGAGTTCTTAGCACTCTTATCCATTGCTCAACAAGCTTATTCTACTTCATATTTCACATTATGGCATGTCCAATTTGTTGTACAACTGAATCGTGACGCACACAAAGTGAATTTGTTAGCTATTGTTACCAAAAAGCCACTGTTATAACAAAATAAAATAAAAATCAATCTTGCTCGACACAACGTGTTATATTTACTTATATTCTGTTATGTTTAGCTGACGGCCAATGTATACTCAGAGACACGTTAAACCTTTTAATAAAAACACAACAATGATTTATAATTAATGACACCAAACTGGGATTTCCCAAAAAGAAAATTATTTTCACTTTGCCTGATTATGTGGCTGATTGACGTTTGTTAGTAAAATACTTGTCGAAAGTGTCAATACTTTTTGAGGACCGGCAGCGCCATCTGTTATTATTGCTATTGAGACGTTTTTGAAATTTTTCAAAATATAATTTATATTATAGCAAAATATATAAGAGTAATTTTTTACCTATATTTTAATTACGTACTTGATTTTAGAATTATAAATGATATAAACTTTAATTTTATAACCTCAAATGGCATGAAGCCACTTTTATTGAAAATATTGTGAGATGTTATAACTTATATAGATATATACTTTTTACTTACGTAGTCGTTTTTAGGCATATTTATTACTATAAACACGTGATATTTTTTTTAATTTCTATTCTAATATTGAGAACATACATACTTACATACTCACTCCTCCCAAACTTCTATATCGATGAATTGGCGTGCATATAATATGCAATTCTGCACCCTCGTATTGTACCAGCCGCGTTTTTTGTCCCGTGTAAACGACGACATGAGTTTACGTTAAGGTTTTGTCATTTTACTGGATTTTTGTAAATTCATTACTATTACTGAGAATTTAGTAATGGAAAAACCATTAACGCTTTATTGGAACCGGGAATTAAATCAGGAGGTTTGAAATGTAGAACGTAAACTAATCCCACTTGACCACAAATGTAAAGGAAAAGCGGAAGTAGGTACCTACTAATTGAATATTCGACTGCTGATTTAAAAAGGAATACATAATCGTTATTGATCAATGCCTAATAATTACAACAGCAAAATTGTAAATTGACACCAGACATCAAATTTATTAAAGGCCAATCCTTAAAATTTGAGGCCGTGGGCTTATATTGAGTAAGCACTCAATAGAGAACATCCGAAACTCAACATTTTTCAAAGTTTTGGGTTCGAACATATTTGCTCTACAAAACTTATTAGTTTTATAAACAAAACTCAAATCATGATAAATGATTATAGCTATTCATGTATCCATATCACGTAAAGGTTAATGACAAAGAAATTGTATTTATTTTATATGTTTTTACACCGACATACATCCAAACCTGTTCAGCCGTTACTGCGAAGAAACATTGATAGATATTAGATACCTAATCTACCTATAGGTAACATTTTTATTATCAGTAAAATTACAATTTATTACCTATATGTGTATATTGTTTATGAATAAAAATCGTTCGTCTGTATTGTATTTATTGTAAAATGATGTACCTAAGTAAGTAATAACAATATTACATTAAATATATAATTAACTCAGTAATAAAAAATATTTATATTAACCAAAAGTCCCTATATATTGCAGATTTGTCAACGTAATTATGAAATTAACGTTGAATCATGTACATGTATCTTGAAGTCCTAACGAGACTAATTCTTGGAATTGTTTTGGTGCATCCACCTAATTGTGACGATTATCCATCACGTCAGTCAAGGACGCTTTCTCTGAAGCATGTAAACAATTTTATATATCACAACGGCTAGTCATGCGGGTAATAAATGTATAAAAATAATATATCGAAATTAGTTCGTCGAAAAGTTGCCTACATCTCAGTGGTACTATCGAAACGCGCCTGCGCATGTCTGGATCTGACGAGGGAGCTATTTCGGGACGCCACTGCTTCACCGTCCGTACGTTAGTCTGATCCAGTAGTCGTCAATCCTTTGTCTTTATTAAAAACGTATGGCTCGTTACCTATTTTAAATCGCGCATCCTCGTTTGCATTACGTACATATGAAAGTGCGGTTTGTTTATAAAAGTATTCCAAAATGGGAAACGTGCTCAGTATTGCCACAGCGCGAGGACGCGGCACCGACAACGTCATGAGTGAAAGTGAAACAATTAGCAATAGCAGTGTTTCCCACGACATGGAGAAAAAGGAAGAAAATCAGGAGGAAAAGCTAGAAGCTGAAGCTCGGGCTAAAGCTAAGGAAGTAGAAATGGAGGAGTTTAAGAAACAGTTAAATGTTAAAAGAGAACAAAGAAAGGAAATTTTAGCCCGACATAGAGCTGAAAAAACGGAATTAGAAAAGTCTTTGCAAAGTGAAAGAAAGATGAAAATGGAATTGTATGAGAACAATCGAAAACTACGCGAATTGTTAACGATCAACAATATTGAAATACCTGAAGACTTACAAACAGAGAAAGAAAAAGCTGAATTTACTGAAGCTGTTGCACAAATAAGTGACGAATTCGAAAAATTAAAGTCACTTAATAATAAACTAAGAAGAGATCTAGCTGATGCCAATATTGCTCTTCAAGGAGCATACACGGACATAGCTGAACTTAACGCACAAAATACAGAATCTATCAAACAAATTAATGCATTAAAGGAAGTTGTATCGGTTAGTAAAACAATGATCAATCTTCGCGAAGGACAACTTAATGAGGTGAGATTATTTTAAAAGATAATTATATTTTCGTAAAAAAAACATGCTTCACATTATCTTAAGACTAACATTCAATGGTTAACCGTCTCACCAGAATTTATGTATTCTATTTCTATCCAGCGTCGAACCTAATATGTTTACATTAATATGTTGTACAGCGAAACATTCTCATTTTAAAACTAACAACTGATAAATAAAAAATAAGGAAATAACGAATAAATAGCTATTTGGAAGAAATTTTCCAATGTCATGTCAACGAGCCAACGACCTGCAACAAACATGTGCTATAGCCGGTCAGGGACCGCATTCGACTTGCACACAAAACATACCACGGACGTTATCTTTTGAATTTATGCCAAAATGTTAATACATATTCTATGGCTTAATGATAAATGTTACACAATAAGTATTTCATGATGCGAACAACAAAACATGGGAGAACGTGGCACACTACACTTGTTTGTTATGTTTACGTTTTAATGCGTAGTAGATAGACAGAGACCAAAACAAAATGTATAAATACACAATTCAAAGGAAAATTTTATTAATTATTATTAAATTATAAAAAAAATAACAAATTTATGTCACAATTAAGAAGCATCATATTATACAACAATATTGTATGGACTATAACAGGGCTTCCCAAATTTATTTACACTATGACGCCCTATAGAATTGTTATTTTTCTTGCGACGCAAAATCATCAAAACTACCTTTACTGGAAATAAAAACAGCAGTAGTTAGCGTAATATGAGGTTATCAGAAAAATACGGACAGCGAATGTTTGCCGATAGCCTCGCGACGCCCCCAGGATGTTGCCGCGACGCCCCAGGGCGTCGCGACGCACAGTTTGGGAAGCCCTGGACTATAAGATGCTATAGGTTTCTATATAAAATAAAAGAACTACTGAAAAAAACCCATAAGGACAACATCATAAAAATAATTTCTGGGATGTTTTCCTACTTTAAGTAAATATGAAAAATAATAAGATTTTTTTAAATAATTTACAGTTAAAAAATAAATTAAATGAAATTGAGAGGACGCTAGCTGACAGAGAAACAAATCTTTTATCTACTGATTTAAGACAAGAATATGAAAGACAATTACAGAACATTAGAACCTTGCGTGGATTATACGAAGAGAGAGCCCGCTTAGGCGAAGTTACTAGACAAGGTCTAGTAAGAGAGTTGGAAGAACAAAAAAGATTGAATCAAGAAGAAATCAATAAGTAAGTCGCAAAATAGATCATGACTAAAATCAGATCATTTTAAAGGTACGAATTTACCTCACAAATACTATTTTTTTTTAATTATAATTTCGTTCTAGATGTAAGAATCTTACTTCAAAAGTAGAGGAACTCGAATCGCAAATAGACACATTAAAGGAAACAATAGAAAATAATAAAATAGAAATATCCACTTGCCAAGATGAAAGTAATGTATTGAAGGCGGAAATGGCGGTCGTAAATAAGGTAGAATATATTTTTTACAGGTTTAATAGATTGAAGACTATAGCAATACTAATAAACATTATATTTTAGCTCTTCTCTCAAGTATTACTTGGATATAAAACAAAACAGGATTTAGACAAGCTAGTACACAGACTTGAAGAAAATCATGGTTTGTTAACACATATGGCTGAAAGAGAAAATGGATCCGAAGCATCTTCGGCTCTACCCAAACTTTTATTGGAACTAGTAAGCCAGGTTGATGAGAGCGATGAAAATAATACTTACGAAGAAAAAGAAACAGAAACCGATAATACTACAGAAAAACAGGAAAATGTAGAATGTGTTGGTGAGTTTTCATTCTGCTAATTATATTTAAATTGGAATTATCTATATTCGAATTAGGTAATTCTATTATTAGTTTCAGAGTCTCAACAAGCAAAGAGTACAACAGCTGAAGAAATAGTTGAAAATTTACCCAAAGTTTGGAAAGTTTTAATGGAACTTTTAAGTCACCAGAATGCAACAGATATTGATAATTCAGAGAAAGTAACAACCTGCTACAAATCAGTTGAAACAAAATCTGGGCCTGTATTAGTGCCAAGTGTTAGCCAGACTTACATCAGATTAAAGGTAAGTGTTTCACTCATAGATACTGCAACTGATAATAAAAAGCTTTGAGTCACGGTCAACAAGAAATCGTATCTTAAAATAAAATCGTTCATGACCGGTATTTTGCACTGAATAAAAAACGAATAGTTATGTGAAAGTTGGTATAGAGCCAATATGACGAGGGAATTCGTAAAAACACAGCATCATGTTTTAAATTGTCTTTCGAAACGCCTACTTACAATTTCTCGTTTCTGTTTTCAGGACCTTATTGTTGAAAAACTGGGCTTAATTAAGGAGGTAAATCGTATGAAACAACTTAATGCACATTTAGAAACCAGATTAGGAGAGCAAGAACGAAGGCTCTGCTTGGTAACTACAGAATTAAGCAAAACTTGGCATGTAGTAAGTAGATTGCGAAAACACCATCACCAGCTCCATACACATGAAAAAATACTCAAATATGAGTTACAGCAAAAGAGAAAACTATTAAATGAACTGAAAGAAGAGTTAGAATACTGTCGTGAAAAGTGGGAACAAGCACGTGAAAAAAATACACAATCAGAAAGAGATTGGAGACAGCTTAGAGCAGAATTTTCAAGCAGAAAAATTAAGTCCGATTCTCCGTCTTTTAACAATTCAGCAGAGAGTGGATATAGCGACGAAAGACCCTCAGATGAATCCTCAGAGTCAAATGATGAAAGCGAATATGTTGCTGAGCCACATGTAAGGTGCAAGAAAAAGTTAAAGAAATCATTTGAAACAATCATAGATTCAAGCGCAGACTTCAATCTAGTAGCAGAAAGAGAAGATCCTGCTAGTGATATGCTAGATGTAGCTGACTTGCCGTTAGATAATCAAGATTGTGATGAGAATCATGAAGCTCTTTCTGAACATAGTAAAAGCGAAACCATTCTCAAGAGTGAAAAAATCTGTGAAGAAACAGAAGATGAACTCTGTGATATAACTCACGACGATTCATGTATAGATGAATCTGCAGCAGAAAATGATTGCTCCGTGGATTTATCTACGTTAGATACAGAAATAAGCAACAGCGATACAGCAGATGCCACAAACACTGCAACACATGCCACGTCATCTGATGGCTCAGTTGTAACTGTGATGGATCCAGCTGAAATTTTAAGAAACATTAAACTCCAAAATGAACGGTTAGCTAGAAAAGATGCAAAAATGGCCAACCTAGAAAAAAGTAGTTCTGCATTGTTAAATAAAACGAAAGCCACTGCGAAATTAAGTGAACACTTAAATAGTACATTAGACCATCTTATTAATCGTCCAACATCCACACAAAGTGGTTCTTCAAGTAATGACTCAATTAAAGCTTCAATTCAAAAGGAGATACAAAGTGAAGTTATTGATATAATCAACAATTTAAACTGTGAAACAGCAGATTTAAGGTCAGAAAACAGCCACAAATTAGAAAGAGACGATACTGAAATTACAGAAGAAATAATTGAAGATTGTACGCATGGCGATACTGGACAAACATCCTCGATTATTTTAAGTGATGTTTCAGAAAATGATTTACGCACTAACCTGACACCAAATCTGGAACTACCATCAACGAGTGGCGATAATAATTTTCAAAATAAAGTAATAGACTTCAAAAAAATATTGGAGAATGTTAAACAGCAAAATGATCGACTAGAAAAAAAAGATGAAAGGCTCCAAAAGTTAGAAGAAAACTGTTCGGAAGTTGTTCAAAATATAGTCAACACGCTAAAAACTGGCGACGAAATCAATGAAAAATTGGACGTGCTTCATAACAACTCACAAAAAAAATCTAAGGATGATAATTACGAGGATGATAGTGCAGGCCCCAGCCAACCAGTTACGGAATTGACAACTAATGACCACGAAGCCATGTTTGCAGCTCGTGATCTTCGACTTAAAATGTTAGAAGAACAAACCAAATCACTCGTTAACAAAGTTAATAAAACCACATCGAAAGGTGTGAAGATACATTACAAACTAGAAGAACTACACAATATATACGGGTCAGAAAACTCTCGCGCCGGAACACCATCTGAAGATAATGAAGATAAAAGTAATGAGGGCGATTCGAATGATGAAACATGAAGAGTGATACACATTATAACCTCAAGGTTGCTAAACGCATGTTTAATATAATAAAAGAAATGTATTGGTATATCTTATTTTATTTCTTACATTAACATACAGATCAATTTTAAATCGTATTCAGGTACAGCGCACCATCTACTACAACAAACATTTTGTTTATATAAGTAGACATCTGGATAGTACATAAAATATATTTTTGTCATGTATAAAAGTCCCTCCTCCTCAATGCTCTATAAAATTCCAATAATCTAGTGAAAACTTTCAGTCGCTTCTTAGGTTGTATGATTTATTTTCTACGCCGTCATTACTTGTTTTAACTTCTATTGATTTCACACTGTCATCCAACACTGCAACCATGACTCGAGGTACTTTATCTACATCCTTTCCCGGTGGTAATCGGTAGAGCCGCCAAGCCCATATTGACAGCAACAACATCTCCAACATCATAATACTATATTGTATCACTGGAAAAAAGATACATTATTGAAAATTATTAAAAATAACTCTTATATACAAATATTAATATATAGTTTAGATGTTTAATATTTCTATGGCTTTTATCACCTATTGCCGTTTATCAAACTTTGGTTGACTTTATTGCAACGTAAAATTTCCAATGACAATCTACTTTAAAACTGTGTATCCCATACGATAATATTTTTCGCAAGACCAACGAGGTAGTAAAAAATCTTAGTTTACATATTTTTTTGTGTTTCTACTCTACGATATTACACTTCAACTAAATAAAAAAACCTTCATATATAAAAATAATACTTACTATTAACAAAAACGGAGGGATGCATAGACGTGACACACCGTATATTTACAATCTCCGGCAAGATTTTGGCAAAACCACACTGGAGCTTGACGATGATCAGGGCTAGCTGCAGGACCAAGAACCTGGGCTTCGGCTTATGGCCTGCTGATTCTGTGAGACGCACACACATTATCATCCCCCACACTCCAGTCAGAATTGACGCCGCGACAAACGGCTGTAGATACACGAAATTCCGGTGGTATAGCATCTGGAATGGGAAATGAAATCATAAAATATACTAGAAATTATTGAACTAAATACCTACTGAGTGTAACGTGACTACGAAATAAAATATAGATATGCAAACTTTTTTGGCCATTATTCATATATGCTTTGAATTTTGTGCACTTATAATAAAAGTTAGTAAAATGACTAAATGCCATATTGACTACAAATAAACACGTAAGTAGTAACTTCACAATGTTGCAGGCACAAAGCCATGGTCAACCTTGTAAACTTAAAAGTTTCCTTCATATTTGTCAAAAACTTCATAAATGCAATGGCTATGCTTACCATATCCTCCGCCCAAAGAGCGAGTAGAATGACGTAAATGAAAGCTTGAACTATCGGCATTTGTAAGACTACATATCGCACCCACGACACATTTCGTCTGCAAGTGAAAACAAAAATGAGTACAACAGACATAAAAAAATGCCCTAAAAATTCCGTAATAGAATTGATAAATGCAATTAAAAATTAAAATAGAGACTGGAAGGACTAATATCATTCAAGATATTAATTAGAAATCTTTATCGAAAAGCTTTTCAAATCAAATTGTTCAATGAAACAAAATGTTGAGTAGTTGCATGTCTAGTCGTCCTAATTTCGCCGCTTCAAAATCAGTTCAATTACTGACTGACCGTAAAAAAACCGTGAATAAAAATAGTAAAAAACAAAAATTGTAACACGTAGAAGCTTTTATTCACTTTGCTAATTGTTTGTTATTTCATAAACAAGGTGTAGTAAATTGTTCGTTCCAAGTAACCTTTGATATCATCTTACAAATTATCAAATTAAACCATTACAGAGGGAGGAGGTTGATAATATCAAAAGCAATTTAATTAAAAACTGTAGTTCCAAATGGGTTTTCAGGCTAGTTACCAATTAATTTTAATTACTAGTAAATGGATATGACCAATGAGAAAATAAATATCGATGCAATTTTTCAATACATTTTCATTAGCAAATATCAAAAAGGTAACCAAATCAAAACAATGTCATGGTAAATACAATGTGGTACAACTATTATGTTCTTTAGAGATTAATTACAATTATTCTAGTCACGGCTTCCTCTGATTGACACCTTACAAAAGTTTATAATTATGTACTCCGATATTATACAGAAGTATATTGTGCTGTTATTGGTATACAATATACATTCAAAATCTGGTATATTTTAATGATGGCCGAAAATGTGCTTTGGGCTAATATATTACCCCCATTGCATTATATACAAAGCCTAAAGTATAATCCTCATCACTTACTTCTGCAATTTCGGCCTCGGGATGACACAACACGGCCAACAACAGCATGGCAGGACTCTAGTCTCTAGCCTCATGTCCGGAGTACATCTACAAAAAAGGATAATACCTAAATATTAACAGTTTAATACAAATTTGATGAAAATAATTATCAATATTGTAAAAGGTTACGAACGAAACTACAGTAACAATCGATAGTCCCGTAATCGCTTATTGCGTTTAAAAAAAATGAATTGAAATTAAATTGACATATTATATATAATATGACATATCGAGTCTCACCAAAATTGTCTAATGAAACTTGTCTAATGAAATGAAAGTAAAATTTTCATTAATATTATATAATTGACTACCTGATTAGCTGATCAACTCCGC
Organism: Cephonodes hylas; assembly: GCA_030295005.1. NCBI lineage: Eukaryota > Metazoa > Arthropoda > Insecta > Lepidoptera > Sphingidae > Cephonodes > Cephonodes hylas. Next base: position 5,564,730 of record AP025374.1, on the reverse strand, counting down.
CGCATTCTGCAACCATCAGGCAGAACAAATGGTACATTGCAATCATAACAGCCTCTTGAGCTATGGCCTCGGAGATTATCCGAAATCTCGGTAGAACTATAGCTAAGAAAGCAGCAGCTGCCACGATCTGAAATAATAATAATAACCCTGATAGTACATGACAAAACAAAAAAGAAACAAGATATTCACACCCAGTTTTCCTCGGGCAATTATGATCCGAAATTTTTAAGAATTTTCGAGGTGTGCTGAAGTTTATTTCGCTATAATCCATAAGGTGACAAATAAGTGAATGTGTTCTTTAGGGTTTATTGGCAATCTGGCCTAATACTTGACATACTAAGATTACGTTAAAAGGCTACAACCCATTGCTTCTGTTTTAAATCATTCGCAGGGACAAATGACCTTGACATGGTTGTATTAGGAGCTAGGCGCGGTGACTATAATTGTTTCTAGTTTAACATCGGAGATAATTATTATGTAAAAGATTGCAATTTACCATGTATGTCGTTTATTTACTTATTGGTAATGATATCATAGGTATATCACGATGTATAGTTTTCCCATTAAATTAAATAAATTTTGATAACAATAGGCTGTACAACATGTGAAAATACTAATAATAATGTTTGGAGTAATTGCAAACGGTCCCACGGCATCGGCATTTGCTTCATAAATAATTTGGTCAAGTACGTATCCACAATGATTGTCCATTGCGAAAGCAATTTATTCAAATTTCGACCCACCTATCTTTTGCAGCTAAAGCAGAGTTACTTTTTATACCGACGTTTATGGTTATCAGTAGCTCACGCTATTTTAGCGCGTACAATAACTTTATGAACTTGATTGAGTCTGTTGACGTATACAAATTACTACTGCATCTTCTTCTTCTTCTTCATCAACCCAGATACGCCCACTGCTGAGCACGGGTCTCCCCTACCCCTACCTACTACTGCATATTACATTCAAAATAATTGTATGTATAAATAAAGTAAGTTAAAAAAACGAAAATTATTTTATATTACTATGTGAATGTGATAAAAGATGCTGACTTTTAAAGGACTAACCGCTATGGATCATCCAGGAAATTAGTACACTTGTATCTAATATTAGTAAATCAGCTCAACACTTTTTCATATTACAACATTCACTTTTTAGGATTCTTACAAAATAAAACTTTCAAAGAATTATAATGAATGAATTTCGGTAGTCAAGCAATTATCTCTATCTATCTTATATATAGTGAAATAAAAAATTGGTATCATGAATCATCACATGCCCATGATAACGTTATACTGCAGGTCAAGGACCTCCTCTCAAACTGAGAGGGTTATAGAGCTTAGTCCACATCGCTGGCCTAGTGCAGTTTGGAAGACTATAAATCAAGGAATCAACAAAACTGTTTAATCCATATGAATATTATAGAATACTATATTCAAGAGACCTTAAAACGAAAACGCCATAAGTTCAATTAATAATTACGACCAATATTTTATTTCCTTAATTTCATCTCCCCCTGCTTATAACAGTTAATTTTATAGCAGTCCAAATTTAATGTAATAGCTGTATATCGCGAGTTACAGACGTTACAATATTGGCAACGTGAAATGACCACTTACATGTGGTGGCCATATTATAAATAGTTGCCACTATATTTATACTATTTTTGTCTTACCCGTCATCACCAATCGTATTCCAGTTCTTTACAGAATTTACAGCCGAAAATAGTTTAATGAAGTATGGAATGGCTATGTCCAGTTACCAAATTAATATATTGGACTATTTAATAACATTAGAGTATTACATTGACCTAAACTAAACAGAACTGATGTAAAAGATTTGTTGACGCTGTTTCTACGGTCAAGGTGATTTCCATCAAAAATTTTCAGTCGCATTTTTCTTGTTTAGTTATACAATACTAAAAGGTTTTGAACAGATGAATGCGAAGTTGTTGTTACCATCATGGTTATAGATTATTACTTCATCGATTTTATTTCAAAATCCAATACAAGAGAAAAATAATATTTTGTTCTCAAACGTTTGAATATACGAGTAAGGTACTATATGCATGAGCAAATGAGTTGGTTATTTCGTTAACACATCGTACAAAGCCAATTTGTCAATTTTCTTAAGTCATTGGTATTTAAGAAATCCATGTTTTGTATAAATTAAATGGCAACGTGGCCAGCGGAGAGTGGTATGCGTCGGCACTCGGCGAGTGTTGCAAAACGTTTCGCGCGGACCTTATGCAATAATGACCCGCGGACCACTATGTCGCGCAAATCTTAACCGATTTTAAATAAATTCTCGATTCGCAATCTAAATTGATGATATCCCGGACATCAGCCTGTGTGAGATTGAGATGGCCCTGAAACAACTTAAGAACAACAAGGCGCCGGGTGAGGACGGAATCACTTCAGAGCTTCTGAAAGCGGGCGGAACGCCGGTACTTAAAGTCCTTCAGAGGCTCTTCAATTCCGTTCTCCTCGAGGGCTCAACGCCAGAGGCATGGAGCAGGAGCGTGGTGGTACTGTTCTTCAAAAAAGGTGACAACACCTTGCTGAAGAATTACAGGCCCATCTCGCTCCTGAGCCATGTCTATAAGTTGTTTTCGAGGGTCATCACAAATCGTCTCGAACGCAGGTTTGATGACTTCCAGCCGCCCGAACAAGCTGGTTTCCGAAAAGGCTTTAGCACCATAGACCACATCCATACGCTTCGGCAAGTTATCCAGAAAACCGAGGAATACAACTTGCCGCTTTGTTTAGCGTTTGTGGACTATGAGAAAGCCTTTGATTCGATCGAGACGTGGGCGGTGCTAGAGTCTCTCCAGCGGTGCCACATTGACTGTCGGTACATCGAGGTGTTGAAAAGTATATACAACAACGCCACCATGTCGATCCGAGTACAAGATCAGAGCACGAAGGCTATTCCACTACAGAGAGGCGTGAGACAGGGAGATGTTATATCTCCGAAACTGTTCACTGCCGCGCTGGAAAACGCCTTCAAGCTCTTGGAGTAGAAAGGATTCGGCATCAACATCAACGGCGAGTATATCACACACCTTCGGTTTGCCGACGATATTGTAGTCATGGCAGAATCGCTGGAGGACCTTAGCACTATGCTCGAAGACCTCAATCGAGTCTCCCAACAGGTGGGTCTTAAAATGAACATGGACAAGACGAAAATCATGTCGAATGTCCATGTTGTGCCCACCCCAATCGCAGTTGGGGGCTCGACTCTCGAAGTTGTAGACGAATATGTCTATTTGGGACAAGTGGTCCGGTTAGGCAGGTCCAACTTCGAGAGAGAGGTCAATCGTCGAATCCAACTCGGTTGGGCAGCGTTCGGAAAGTTAGGAGACGTCTTCTCGTCCAATATACCTCAGTGCCTGAAGACGAAAGTCTTCAATAGTTGTGTGTTACCAGTGATGACATATGGCACTGAGACGTGGCCTCTCACTAAAGGCGTCATGGGTCGGCTCAGGGTCACTCAACGAGCTATGGAGAGGGCTATGCTCGGGGTTTCCCTACGTGATCGAATCAGAAATGAGGAGATCCGTAGGAGAACTAAAGTAACCGACATAGCCCAACGGATTAGCTCGTTGAAGTGGCAATGGGCCGGCCACATGGCGCGGAGAACTGATGGCCGATGGGGCCAAAAAGTTCTCCAGTGGAGGCCACGAACGGGAAAGCGCAGCGTGGGACGTCCCCCAACAAGGTGGTCCGATGACCTTGTCAAGGTTGCGGGACGTCGCTGGCTGCAGGAGGCTTCCGACCGTTCCCGGTGGAAGTCATTGGGGGAGGCCTATGTCCAGCAGTGGACAACAATTGGCTGCTAATGATGATGATGATGATGAATCTAAATTATCGTATCCGATTGAAAGGTCCTGATTAACCGCTCGCCCATGGACAGAGGAGCGTGACAAGAATAAACAGACAATTCGTAGATTATTTCAGGAAGGCCAGACAGTATTATCACCAGTTACGAAAGTACACAGGTGATTCCCTCCTAAAGAGTACTAAAGTAATCTATAAGATTGATTGGCTTCTCTATTCACCATTTAAATTTGAAACACGAGAGACATGTCCACCTCGCTATCACTTGCTTACTAATTTATACATCTCGCGCAGAAGAAATGGAATCGTGTAACCCCAAAAACAAAATCAATGTATGATACACGATAGTACCTTAACAGTTGTGAGCAGAACCTTACTTTTAGTCTTCACGAACCGTTGACAAGCTCTTTACAAAATTTCTAATAGATCTTGATTGATGGTTTGGCTAAATTCTTCGCAAACGATATTTTTATGTTAAATTTCCAAAAAGTAATTATTAGTCGAGTATAGATACATACAAGAACAGCTCATATAAACTTTTATCCATATCTAAATAATTTTTTTTTAATCCATATACCTATAAGTAAAATTCCGCACTTATTAAAGAAAAAACTGACTTGTGCGAGTACCATTCTCAAAAAAGCCTTACTTTGTTAAAGACGGCACGCACCACCGCTTCGACCACTCAACGTAATAAATGTTTAACTTTGACACCGACGTCACAAGACTTGTGTGGAAGTGTGGACTCCCTAAATAACTTTTGGTATGTACACAAATCTTAATTTAGTTAATTTATTTTATATTTATACATGATCTGTCTAGTTCTGTTGACCAACCTGCGATGTAAAAGGCAAGGAGAGAAACACGTTTCAGTTGAGAAAGATGTTCTCCACGCATATTAAGCAAAAATGGCTAAAGAAGTCAGTACTACTTAGCAGCCAGTCTTATACCAAATTAGTAATATATTTCCTACTTTCGCCATTCCAATGAGTCGTAGTAATCGCGCAACACCTAAGCCATTTGAGCATCGCAATCAACTCGAATAAGCTCTTCGCTTGGTTATGCAACAGAGTATTCGCATCCGCAACCTCTTGAATCTGTATGAATAGAATCAAACTTTATGAGAAACTCAGATTTAGAATATGGTGTCAATAAAACGCATACCGATAATCCAATTTTCAAATCCATCAAAGCTATAGTTACACTGCAACCAATATCTGATAGACGAAGTATGAATAGAAAAGGTACCATCAAATTACCCACGAATATTATTCGGAGTACATAGCACTGAATAATTCCGAGAAATCAATGTTCATGTGAATGGTCGAAGGAGAAAATTTCTAATAATGAAATGAAATAATCCAATGTAAAATTTAAGAATTAACTGAAATATAAAATGAATGACTACCGAATTATACATGATGTCATAAGTGTGACCGGGGAAAAAATGAAAGGGACGGTTTGTTGTGGAACCGACAAGTCTCTTTTTACGCTTGCATCTTAAGTTGTCCTTAGTATTACGTGTGTGATTTTTTAAACATAGAAAAAAGATAACACTGGTATAGGTGAATGAGATGTCTTATTTTATTAAAAATCCCCGAATAAAAAAGTATTTTGTGATACTATAAGCGCAGTCAGCGATTCGAACCCAAGGCACTATCTGTGTCTGACCTTGCGTACTAACGAACATTCAAACTGAATAATAATACACATTAAAGCATCATGTCGAAGACTATTTGATAGTTTCTTACAAACCGCCCTAGACCAGCATAGTTAACTAACGTCTTTCCAATGTAGAGACTTGTAGAGATTCAGTCAGAGAGAGTCCTGTCATTCCAGTAGAACATATACGACACCCAGACTGAACTGGGAAAGACTGCAAGTATTAAAGAAATGGAATACTTACAGGGTATACAGACAATACAGTTGCCACATTAGTAAAGCTGTCTCGCCAATGACGTATCGCAGATTTCATTGAGATCACGTAGAGAACGCACACCGCTGCCAACACCACTGTTCCATACGTCCATATCGCCCACGAATAGCCGTGCAGGGCTGTAAAATAGATAAATAGACATCGTTATTAGATAGAATATCGTCTATCGACATTATATGTATGTCAGTCTACGTATGTTCTACTGCTGATCATTCCTGCCTTGGTGGAGGGAATTCCTAAAATAATTTGCCTGGAGAATAACAAATAACACTTATTTTAGCACTTATGCCAAGATCTCTAAAAACAAGGACTCTTTACGATTTTTATTTTGTTTCAAGTACCTTTTATGCCGACAAATATTTTTTCGATAGTGACTCTTGTCATACACTTGCTAAATGGACTTAAAAACATACGTCAATGAACATATTCCATTACAATAGTATTTGTCGTATACTCGTCCAATACAAAAATAAATAAAAGAATCCAAATTGAACCACAGTGCGACTGTTTGCGTACAAAAGTATCAGATTAATTGGCACTTGGCAATAACTACAGTTCATTAGCAAGTAAATTGATATCACACTGAATGCATGATTAATCACGCAATTTATAAGGATAATGTGAATTTGTCGTTGAATATTCTTTTTCTTACATAAATATAATGCCTTATTGGTCCCGTGGCATAAAATTCGAATACTACTGAGATATTCTCACTAAACTAAGAATTAACGTACATCGTCTGTGGAAGGAAGGAAACACAGGAACTTATAAAACACCTTCAGTTATTATAATGAGGTCACCCACGATTTAGTTCAATGTGAAGTGTAGGTAACATTTTTATAAATAATTTTTATTATATTTATAATTTCATATCCTGAGTGCATATGCATGTGCTTCTGTAATTATAGTTCAATTGTATTATTTGCTTTTGATGGTAATCTATTATTTTGTGATTATTAATTTAATATTATTAACACCGTGCTACGGTCGTCGACTAATAATATAGTCCTCTGGGACTTAATTACAGTAGTAAGGGCAACGTATTATAAGTCGTAAGGTTAAACTCCAAATTAATTTTGTATTTTTAAAGTTACTTTTCTCGTTTTTTCTCATATCTTTATTAAATATGTTTATTGTCAGCCTATCTATTAGGTCGGCAACTAAGTGAGTGCGGATTTCTCTCATAGATGGCTTCAGTTGAAATTTTAGGTTTGCTGGCGTAGTCCAAGTATAAAACACATTTTCTATTTGATAGTTGGTAATTCAGCTATCAATCAGTATAAAAAGTTTTTTGATCGGTTGCGTAGTTTTCGTTTGGTGTTCGTTGAAAAATGGATAATCAAAAGGGAAATTATCGTCATATTTTGCTTTTCAATTTCGCAAAGGGAAAAGGCATCGCAAGCTCACAAACAGTTATGTGCTATTTATGGTGACGAAGTCCTAAAAGAACGGCAGTGTCAAAATTGGTTGGACAAATTTCGTTCTGGTGGTTTTCACTCAAAAACGAAAAACGCTCTGGTCGTCCAATTGAAGTTAATGACAACTTTGTGAAAGCAATAATCGATTCGGATCGTCACAGTATAACTCGTGATATTGTAGAAAAGCTTCATGTATCACATACATGCATTGATAACCACTTAAAACAACTTGGCCATGTTCAAAAACTTGAAAATCCGAGATTACTTAGTTGCCAACCCAGATTCGTCGCCATAAACAGCAAATAACTGTTTGTGAGCTTACGATGCGTTTTCCCTTTTCGTAAAAAAAAAAGTAAAATATGACGATTATGTTCCTTTTAATTTTCCATTTTTCAACGAACACCAAACGGAAACTACGCAACCGATCAAAAAACTTTTTTTACCGATTGATAGCTGAATTGCCAACTATCAAATAACAAAATGTGTTTTACACTTGGACTACGCCAGCAAACCTAAAAAATTAACTGAAGCCATCTATGAGTAAAATCCGCAATTACTTAGTTGCCAACCCAATATATAGAACAGGCGGTATCTGAGTACGGTATCTGAGGACCCAGTAAGTAAACGCAACGTCAATTCAAAGCTGCTCGCTTCTCATATTCTATATGCAACAAAACCAAAGTTTAAGCAAACATGAATTTCACCACCCTTCTAAACAAATCTTTACGTCATTACAATTACTACCATCAAATATAGTGGCAAATTTTACCTGATAACATCGGTCAAGGGCATCTCAACAATGTGCCCTTAGAAAGGGCAAATAAAAGCCCTACACTTAAAACACACCCTTATACCTTTCATGTCACAGCTGTGTAATGAAATGTAAACAGATTCTATACATTCATGTTAATAAAGTAATGTACAAAATAGCCGTAATAAAATTTATGTTCTCTTTATATTTAAAGAGAGGCTATTGCCTTATACAAAAAGTCGCGGGACTAACTAGGGATATTTAGGGATTATTTACGGAAAGGAACAATACCACACTATAAAGAGTAATCATTTAAATGAATTCGAAACAAGCAAGTCTTTGTACTTAAATTAAACGAATAAATATTTCCGTGCTTAGCTAAATAAATCTACGTGATGCATTCCTCTCAACTTCTGTAAATAAATATTGAATATGTTATTGTGCATGCCGTATAAATGTTTCATTTATTAATCATACAGTGCAACAGTTGCACTTTGAGAATTGAGATTCACAAATGGAAAAAAGAAACAATTTAAAACGTGAAACAGTCCAGAACTCATGATACTACACTGCTGGGCACGAGCCTCCTCTACCAGTGTCTACTTCTCAGTTGATTACTTAGTGCACCACACTGGCCTAGTGCGCGTTGGCGGACTGTACACCTAAGAAATTTATAAGAACTTTTAGCTGTGCAGGTTTCATCGCAATGTTGTCCTTCACCGTTAAAGCAAGTAATATCTAATTAATTGTGAATACCCACATAACTTCGAAAAGTCAGAGGTGTGTTCCTGGGGTTTGAACCCGCGACCGCCGAGATTCTCGAATGCGTGCCTAAACCTCGAGGCCATCACTGCTCCAATTTAATCATGCTTCCCCTCAATTAGCCCGTCATACGCCATTGCCGGCACAATTTAATTTGTCACTCACTATAGTCCAACAGGTTTCGATAGTAACGTGTTTCGTCACTCGGAAGTTTTTGAAGCAATGAACCAAGCATCTGGCATAATATGAATATCTTGGATCATCTTTGTATCGCATCGTGATAAGAACGTTTTAGATTTATGGCTGACTGCCAAGCTATCAACAGTTCTTCGGAAAATAACAACCAAAACCCTATAGTAAGTTTAAGTGATGTAAAATGGCGAATGCATTTCTGAAGTAATGATTTTTCAATAATGCTCCTCCAATATTATGATTTTTTATAAACTGTGCCGTGTGTGTTGCTCCTTCAACTTTATAATATTCAAATTCTACTGATTTGTTAAAACACATAAGTAATATGATATTGCTGTGTGTTATACGCATAAGACACATTTTTTAACATGGTATTACCCAATCTCATGGAATGTAATGTTATAACATTTATTCGTAAGAACCCCTTGAACAGCGTGAGTGAACGTCCCTGGCCTGTAATGGACTAGTAGAAATTGCAAAGTCTACATCTTGAATCGGATTATAAACCATCACCGAATGTGATACAATCCATATTCCCATACTGTCACATTGGACATTCGCATGACAAAACACACTGGATATGTAAAATTAAATCGCTGTTGATCACGTGCCAAGTATAGCGACGGATAGTTCTAAAAAAGCAATGTATTGTTATAGTTACGAAGACACTAATTCCCTTGTCACTTCACATTCTCACTCATTTGTTAACGTCTATTACTTAAAACATTTTAATCAATTTCAAATAAAGAACGTTTCAAATCATTGATACTAGGTAAACTATGAATAAAAAAAAGTCTGTTTAATTTAGATAATACGCAAATTGCTGTTTACTACACAAACTACATAATCAATAGAGCTTGAACTAATCTTCCGCAATATGATATCGTGCAAGCGTTTAAGTAACTAACTGGTAAGTCATACATTATTTATATTGGGTAGTGTGAGCAAAAAGGTCCGATTTCTTTCACACATGGTTAAAACCATTGATGAACACACATAGTTTTGTTTAGGTAACGCTGTTCTATTTTTAAATTTATTGTAAATGGCAGTTGCTGTAGTGTAAGAACTTCAACAATCTTTCCAATCACTATGTATCACTATCTCTGATTGAGGTTACAAATATAATGTTACCTATTATACCGGATATAAATTAAGTATACATTGCAAAATATACTTAAAAAAGAATGCATGTGTTCCATTGCATAACTTCAAAGGCAATTAAACATCAAGGTTTTGATGTTAAATGCAAAGTAGCCATTACGTTACCAACATCGGTTATAATATCAAAATTCGCGTGAGGGGCTTCATCTTGGCGTTCATTGAAATATGGATCAAGATATTTTTTATTTCGACTATTAATTTTGACAAGGATGCCATGTGCTAATCGCAGTTGATGGTCAGTGCTTTTAAATAAGAATATAAACGAGTTCTAGATATATCGAAACTGGCGGTGAATGCTATACAAACTCTAAAAGAACCCTATTTAAAAATTATTAATTAACCGTACACTCTGTTAACAGAACAATGCCATAGTTGTAAGTGCCATTCCGGTTTCATTCCGAAAGCGTTCCTACCTGTCTGCCTTGATCTTTTGGGTTGATTAACCCCATAATCTTTACGGAAACAACCCAGGAAACTATTTTTTGGTGAATTGTTACCATGTGCTATACGTTGTTTACGTAGGTATTCTTTATCAGGGTTGACCAGGTTTGCAGCCGGGTCAATTTGGATCAATTTGTTATTCTTTTCTAAGGAAAGCATATAAAGCGACTTTTTTTAGATACCATCGTGCTTACCATTAGGTACAGTGTTTTCACATTGTCGTGTTCTTCTGAAAAAATAATACTGAACTTCCTATAAATAAATATTTATTTATTTTTAAACCATGTTTATTTCAACATAAATATACAAAAGTCTTTTGTTGTTCAAGCTCCAATGTGAATTGAAGGCAGTAAAACATTACTCTTTTGTATCGTAAACACATTTGTATTGAAATTTAAATGAATGCTATTCCAGACTATAGAGCTTAACAGTTTATTCAAGTGAAAGTGTTTACATTTTTTTATAAAACAAAAACAGGTATAAACAGCTGTATAGAATTAATTCTTTTCGAGTTCGACAAGCAAAACGCCCTGGAATTTATGTTCCGTTATTGGGTTCAGGTAGAATAACTCACTTAAAACGGGCAAAAGTGGGCTGGCGTCAGGTTTCGAACAAAAGGATTATAAACGAATAGAACAAAATGCAAACATTATCAGTGCTTGTTACTATAGCGGCTCATAAAATAGATTTTTTTCACGACTCTCTAAGCGAATTCACAAACAAGCGGTAGTTTAAAATATATTTAAGTATTTCGTCTGTGACGATACTTTTAAAAACCAATAAAGATAATACTGATAAACCGTTGGGACAAAGGGATTGATATCCAACACTCATAGATAATCAAAGATCGTCATCAAGCGACACTAAAATGCATTTATACATACTTTTATCTCATTTTTGGAATTGACAATAATTACGAGAAACATATCGTAGGTACTGGGAAAAACGTGGTATATAAAACCAGTAGCGGTACTTCCATAAAAACCTAAAACCCAACCAACCCGCCTTAGAATTTTTTTTTATTTTAAACCTTAAATCTTTATTCAACAAAAGAAAATTGACGTATGTATATGTATGTGTAAATTAGAATATATTGACCACATACTAAAATAAAATAAACTGGACATTACACGATCAACGAGTAACGTTTTTGTGCTTCTATGGAAGAACTGCAACTGTATGAAACAATAGACCACATGTTCTCTTCCAGACAAACATAAACATCTAACTCGGAACAGATGTGTCACACATGCAAGTTCCTAGTAAAAAGACCTTTATAAAATTAAGGATACGGCCATTGATTACCAAAATACGCTTAGTATGTTTTTTATCTTATATCCTAATGATACTTATGAACCCTTTTTTAAATGAGAGCAAACCTTCCCTTTCGAAACCTCTGCAGAGACCGAAATGCGTATCTCGGAGTCTCTGCCCTTCCAACTCGACGCATAGAGTTGAATTTAAACCCCTTTAGGTAGAATAATTACATTCCCTAAATAACAATCAGGCCCTCCTGTATATTTTTCTCAATTGTCGTACACATTCTACAGTTCCATAATAATAAACTAGAAAGTTATGACATGGATATGATATATAATTGATGGATTTTGAAAAACGAAGTATGATGACCAACAGTGGTCCTATACAGGCAATGGTGACTATTGGAAGCAAATTAATTGACGTAGGTAATAATACCCAAGGAAAATATTTACAGTAGGGTTTCACATGCTCAGAATATAAAATTGATAGGGAAATACAAGGACTGTTAATTACAATGTTTCCCGTTTATTAGACAATTATGAGCTGTTTGCTTACGTAAATCTGGGGTAATACTACAAAAATACAAAGGATGGCTTTTACTTCCACTACAACTTGACAACCTATGACGTAGTTTATGTATGACGTTTTTATAAAGTTTTTTTTTAGTTTGCTTCCCGGAACTGCAATGCTCCTTGTAACTTCAGTCAGTGATGCCCGGTTTTTCTTACGTTGCAATGTTCTTGAGATAATCTTTATTTAACAAAAAGGAATCTATTGGTATACATACACATAATACTTGCCAAAAGTAGGAAATAAACAAAAGACTATCGCATATACGAGGTGACATGTATCGAGCTTCCAGTAAACTCATCGATAAAAGGCAATCATATTAGATGTGGACTCAAGTTACACATTTTGTGGGACAGTTTTAGTACCACTCCATATCATATACCAGAACCAATAGTAAAATATAAGTGACATGGATGTTTGAAGTGAAAATATATTATCACAATATCCTTGGTGCCATATTTGTGTGGTCATTGGCCGAAAAGTTCCTCGAAAGAAACGCAAACAAAATTTTGTTTTCTAACTTTTCATTGTTAGGGCATTAATGATAATTAGAATAGAATGAATAATGGTTTTACTATTCTCAAAGGATTATTAGTCAACAAAACATGCTATAATTTAAATACTTTTGAAATATATAATAACTGGAGAACCGTTACGATGATGATATACATAACCGTTATATGGGAAAACTTAGACTAGTTATAATATCGAAAGCATAAAATAAAGTAATAAAGTATAATAAAATGCTAATGCTGTGAATTATTAGTTTGTTTTTAATTTCTTTTAGAGAGAATGTCTGTTATCAGTAAGAAATAATATAATCCGGGCGCATTAATGTCATATGAATAACTGTCATTGTTAAGTGGATTTATTTACGGTTTCATCTGGAAGTTATTTCCCCCATATTTGATCTATCCATTGACCTTCTCGCTCACACTAATTCGTTCGAATTATGAAGTCGGCCAAAACAATTATCATCACGTAATGTATACAATGGAAAGAAAGTTATTACGAAATTATGACCTTACTTTACTCAACAGACATAATTAACATTGGTGATATATAAAATCATTTAGACAAAAAGTTAATTAACTAATCATTGTTTTATTATGAGATATAATATTTAATTTACCTGCAAAGTAAGAGTCAAAATCTGGTTGGAGACTGTAACTGTAGCACAGAAACGTTGAGTTGACAGCACTGTTGACATCAGGAAATGGCTTTTCAATGTTTACATGGCGTGCAGCCACCACCTTTCCCTCGCCGCTGTTTTCGTATATTAAATCCATTTTTTTGTTTTCAAATATCAATCACAATAATTTATGAATTGTTTATTTCATAATAATACTAAATTCGCGCGGGAAGTGGACGCGCCGCGGAGCGAGTGTCGGAACGGCGACATCCGAATACACTGCGACCACCGAGCCTCGGCCACTGCGTGTTGCGTTCACTTTCTTTCGACATTTCGGTGGCCTGCGCAACTTCAACACATTAGTGCTGCACCACAACTTTCTGTTCTATCCTTCGGAGTAGCTTGACTATCGACATCTTGCAAACGTTCTCGAGATAACGGTAATCTGATAGTAAGTTTATCAGACCAGATTAAATTCTACAGTTAGTGAGTCTGAGTAACTTTGTCAATGCCATTGGTATTTAACAGTAGGCTATTTCCCATTGAAACAACGGTTAAATACTATCGATAAGTTTTATCGACAATGACGCAAGCCGTTCGACCGGTGAGGTAACAGCTTGGTAATACGCGTGCCAGTGTAACCTAGGGATGATCGATATTCAAAAAACATCGATGTTGACATCGATGTCATAATCGAAAGCTCAACATCGATGTTCGATATTTATCGAAAACCGAACATCGATGTTGGATCAAACTGAAGGAAAAGTAATTTTGATAAAGAAGAACCTTTTAATCGGTTTCTTTGTTGATAATGAGTAGAGCCAGCTTTTGAAAACAGTGTTTCGGATGGCGTTGATGTCATGATAGTACTCAAATATTTCACCGCTATTTTTTTTAATTTCGGGTAAGTGGAACCGATGACATTATTCCAAACTTGGAGAGGATCATGTTTAAGATCAGACACTGGATTTTTCAAAAAGTAAATCAACTCTGAAGACATTTCGTGATCACTAGAAAAAGACGTAGAGTTTTGTCATTTACAAGTTTATAATGTTCGCTCCACAAATTAAATTCTTCTGTTGGATCTGGCGAACGACTAATAACTTCTTCAATAACTTCTGTTTCCTTCGTAGTATTTAGTAATTCTTTGACATATTTAATTGCTTTCGAACATGCTATGGGATCTTGAAAGTGAATATTTTTAAATCTTGGATCAAGCAAGCGTTCAGAATTAAAAAACTTGATTTGTGGATGCGTTCATAGAAGACATAATTTGTTTCCTAAGTTGCATTGGTTTGGATGTGCGTGTCGTGCGTGAGGTGAGGCCGTAAGTTAACATCGATGATCGATTCCGTTAACATCGATGTTGCGATATTTTTCGTATGGTAACATCGATATTAAAACATCGATGTTTATGCTTTCAATATCGATGATCATCGAACATCGATGTTCATCGAGCATCCCTAGTGTAACCTAACAACACAACTGCATGCTTCGCTTATAACAGGTTACATACTATATCCAATATTTATGATAAATGTTTCACTTTATTTACGACCTAGTTGATCAAGTATACTCATTGGCGCCGGGGCTTAGAAAAAAAATTGAAAGATTGCGGGTTCAATTCCAGCATGAACCTACGACCTACTTACGTTTATGGATTTTACGTGTAAACGCTTTCACGGTTATGGAGAAATCCTAGCATGGAAATATCGGGGGAATGTAGAAATAACTCATTTGTGTATAGCATATAAGGTGGGTGGACCATGGAAGGCCATGCTCCTTTGAAGGCCAACTATGAAAAAGTCGTAGTTATTGTCACGTAACGACAAATTCCTTCCACTCACACAAAGCCCAATCAAACAGAAGGGCACAGACGCGGCGGCGAATTCCTCGCGATGATATTCTGTTTGTGGGACTCCTCGTTTCGTAGACTTCGGTCGTCGATGTCAATATTATAATATGCGCTCACAACAAAAGGTAAGTTTTCACGTAACTAACCTATTATTTCCTTAGTGTTTATTGCTGTAAATTGTCATGTAAGGATTTGTTATGGTACTTAAGAAAGAAATAATAAGTTTGTTTTAATTTTAGTTAAAATTTCGGTATTGTTCCTATGAAGGCCAGTGGTTCCTTATAAGTCCTATCAAAAATTTGACGGTTGGCCTTGCTAGGAACATTTAAAATTTAAGGAAACATGAAAATTTTGTTTTTTGTTATAAATACGTACAGTAAAATTGAAGCTATAGTTTATGTTTATTTATGGCTTAAGAAAAACACAAAAAAAAATCCATAAAACTACTGAAAAATAAAGCAAATATTGAAAATGGAGAAGAAAAAGAAGAAGAAAAGCGTAGAAGGTGAAGAAAGGTAATGGTATTGTCACGCATGTGGCGAATGTAGAATCGTAGATATGAGGCAATGTAACTTAATTGTTAGTTTGGCCTTCTTAGGAACATTTTGGCCTTACAAAGAACGGACCCCTAAGAAGGCCATTATAAGTAAAAAAAAAATATTTATGATATCATTGTAAAACGTAGTGGAAACTTATTTGTTATCGATATAATACTCATTGCTATACTTTCTATATAATTTCCATTAATATATCCTTAGTTTTACGATGGTGTTCAAGAAATGTTCGTTGAGTTTTTTATTGAAGATTATAATGTGTTTGGCATTTAATTTTTCATTTAAATGAAAGAGCTATTTCAGTGGTTTTAGAAAAAGCTGATATTTTGATTATTACAATTCTAGTTTTAAGTTGAAAGACTGATTTATAATATTGGCCTTGTATGGAGCTTTGTTCCTTAGAAGGCCGTTTAGAAGAGCTTTACAAAAGTTAAATTTAAGAAATAGTGATTACATCTGGAATAAAAAAAAGTATTTTAGATGATACACAATAAAACAAAGTCTTAATTAATGATTGGTTTATTTTATTTATCCAGTAAATGACGTAGTAAAAACTGTTTATTCGTTAGTGTGGCCTTTCATGGTGCACCCACCTTAGAATTATAGACTAAAATAGATATTTCATAGCTCGAAAAACCTTTTTACCTTTACAGTGGAGTCAAAACTAGATGAGTGTATTAATTTTACTTGTGGCCAATACTTCGAAAGTGAATCACTAACTAAAAATTGCCAGAAGACGAAGTAACATTCAGTTAAAATTACAACAGAGCATGACTTGCATTTCGGGAGCAAGTATTGATATAACTCCAGATATAAAAATATATATTTCCACAGGACTGTAAATTCGAAGGGATATTCAATCGTACTGGTTGACACCAGCTTGCGAAACGAGCGGCCGCGGGTTCGATCATCGCACCGAGACAAATGCTTATGTGATCTACAAATATTTGTTTCGGGTCTGGGTGCTTATGAGACCGAAAAGTCTCTCGTAGTTTCTGATACTCACGACACAAGACTCGTATCTTAATATGGGGTCAGGACTATGTGTGTGACTGTTGGGTGTATTTATTTATGGTCCTTACCTGCCAAAAGATTGCCAACCACTGCACTAAAAGAACAAAAAACGTAATCAAGCCCACAGTAAGCTGGCGTGCAAAGCGGTTGCGGGCGGCACGTCCAAGGGGGCATAAAATTCGTTTAGGTAACCCTTTTCAGGTATAGAAGGTGGTAAAATGGGGTTTGCACTCGAGCGCTGCCGAAGCTAGCAGCGGGCCTAATGGTGATGGCTAACAGAAACCAATTCAAAGCCTGAAACAAGCATAAAGCTCAGAATACGCTCGATATAGTGTTAAGACGGTAAATAACACTAAAGAATTACAAGGTGTAACGGAAATTTACAACTAAATAATTGGGAGGAAAACTATACTAATTACGCCAGCCGCCAATAATAGCCAGCTCTTTTTTAAGTCTTTTAGACCGCCAGGGATAACCAATGTGTTTAGCTCAAAGATTTATTTTCCAGTGTTCAAACAAAGAATAAGAAGAACAAGAACAAGAATACAATAGCTTTTTCTCAGTGAGTATCGTGATATAGAGTAAGTCTAACATTATTTATAGCTTAGTCCTATAAATAATAAATTAATACACCCAACAGTTACATATAGCCCACACTAGGTTACAAGACCCGTGTCGTGGGTATCAGTCACTACGAGAGACTTTTTCGATCTCACAAACACCCAGACCCGAAACAAATATTTGTGGTTCACACAAACACTTGTCTCGGTGCGGGGATCGAACCCGCGGCCTCTCGTTTCGCAAGCTGGTGTATAGCCAACTGCGCCACGGGGGCTGTCAAGTATAAGATAATAAGAAATGCGATGGTAAGACGAAATCCATTATGTTATATGTTACCACGGTTTTGCGTGTAACAGTGTGAGAGTTCTGATTTTTTTATACTGTAATCTACACATTATGTACAACAGCTGTATGATATTCGGTAACAACTACAACCTATTCCAAATTTCCGTTTTTTTTTTTATCAGTGTAACATTACAGTGTACAAACTGATTCAGTAAATCTATGTTACGAATAAATACTATTTTTTTTAACAGAAAAGGTTTCTCTTTTGCCCTCGAAAATATACTTAAGGATACATAGCTACTAATGTACCTATAGTGTTAAATAAATCTTTGCACATCGCAGGTTTTAAGTAAAACTCGCATTCATTTAGCCTTGTCTCATGGCTCAATTTAAACATAATTGCAACTAACTCGAACATTGATGTTAATTATGATAGATCCAATGACCAAGTACTAAGGTCACTGGGGTCATCTGTGATACAAGGAAAAAATTGTAAAGTCTAGTTGAAAGAGCATTAATAATATAATATAAAAAAACGTTCACCAAAACACAATTAGTAGATAAATCGTATCATACCACGACATGGTCTCAAAGTGTTGTGACTTACAAAAAAGAACAACCAATGTTATAAACCCAAAATTTTAATCGGGCTAAAAAGTGTAAATTATTATGACGCAGGGCCTTTTTTGACGTTACGTCTATAATTTCTTTACAAAACTTCTATTTTTTGTACGTTTTTACTACTTATTTTATCTTTATAATTATTTTCTTAAAGTCAGCAACTCTATAACGTTCCTTAAATTTTGTTTGTGTTTTGATTCATTGGCAAGTAATCACTTAACAATTTATATCATCTGATGGTTAATCATCTAACATTGTTACACGTTTTCCGAATCTATGCCATAAAAATTGTCTTCAATTACAATTTTAAAGGTCGGCTAAATGTATACTTATATTGAAAGTTATAATGACTGTTCATGCGGTTGATAGCCCGCAATAATGTAGCCTTAAGTTTATTAAAACGAGTCAACGAAGCCTGGGCGAAATCACATTCTACTAGGACTCTTATGTACATACTCACATACTCTAATACTGTATGTCTAGTGCACATATAGACAATAATACAAGCAAAGAAAATAAAATTTTATCAAATGGATAATAACTTAGAAAAGGACTTAACAATAAACATTATGAAGTACAATGAAAATCTTTACAAAAACTTGTTACGTATTATTTCACAATACCACCACTTTTGTTAAATTTCAAAAGAATATTTTGTATTGTATTTAATGTTGTTCTTAACATCATGCAAAAAATAAACAGATGTTATTAGAAGAAACTTCTGAGTTGATTGTTATCTATTCATAAATATTAACATCAAAAGAAACGAGGACTTTAAATTGCCCGAACTATAAAGAAATGAATAATGAGCAAAGGATAGGAACATCCTCCAAGGTTGTTGATAAAATTATAAATTTACCATGTCACTTCTGGGCAACTGGCACTTCAAATTATCTAATCTAAAGACATTAAAGCGTTTAGTTATTAATATTTCAAAATTCGCAAATTATTATTGATGTTTTCCATTAAAGTCGTTGGCAAACATGATTTAAAAATTAATTATTTTTCAAACGTGGCTAAAACAAAAAAGAAACATAAACTTATGTAGGTAAAGAATTTGGTGGCGAAGTATGTTTCATTTGCAACCAATAATTAACTAAGAAACATTATTGACTAATATAATCCATATGATATCTATACTAATATTATAAAGAGGTAAGGTTTGTGAGTTTGTATGTTTGTAAGTTTGTATGTTTGTATGTTTGTGACGTTGTAGAAAGTAAACTCGCGATCTACTGAACCGATTTTGAAAATTCTTTTTCCAATAGAAAGCTATGTTCTTTGGGAGTGTCATAGGCTATATATTAGTTCGAAAAATAATAAGACTTTTTCGTTGTAGCAGGATTTGCGAAGTAAGTCGGAGAAAAAACGGGCGAACGAAACCGTTTTTTGCAAACGCTGCCTTACCCATGGGAGATATATAGTTGAGTCCTAGAGTTGTAGAGCTTGATGATATCTACAAAAAAGTCAGCGGTAGTTTGTATGATTTTTGGTATGGGCATAAATAGGACTTTAAGAAGTAAAATAGGCTATAACTTATTTTCTTTTTGTAGTTAACCCTGTAGTCTACGCGTACGAAGTCGCGGGCAATCTTTAATAATCCAGTGAATTTGAATTTAAAATAACGACCTACCTAACCCATCCTACTGAGTAACAGTGACCTTGGAGAGCGCGAGAAAATCAATAGCATGCGAAGTAGTCTGGCTACTCACAACCCGTTTATTGGCTATATAAGTCTAGCTTAATTGTGTTTTCTTTCAAAAATATAATAATCTTTTTTTTCTATTTGGTTACTTTGTTCGTGCCCCAGAAAATATAGCGTTACTCTCATTATTTTATCAAATTAAATTTTCTTATGCTGTTTAACAGTGCCATCTATTATCCAATAGAAGAACTTTCAGTACATTTAAAGTAACAAGATGGCAATACTAGTATTATAATTTATAACAATGCTTTGATAATAATCTATCTATTTTTAATTGAAGGCATTTGGTATGGCCATAAAATAGGTATCGCAAAATTTTGAAATTATCTTAGTGAGAGATCCGAGCAAATAATAACTAAGTAGATACACTCAATTTCGTACGGATTCTACAATCCAGTACTGTTAACCTCACATTTTATACTGTTCATTTTTATTGATGAATAGATTGTATTGTTTAGATGAGAAAAACGATGAAAGAAAAATTTAACAACATTTTATAAGCTTAATGGGTAAATATTGTACACTTTGCGATAAACACCTTTATCATTAATTGAAGGTCAGAAAACAGGAAATTATTGATTCTCGTAAACACAAACATGTGATTCGGGCACCTAAACAACCACATTGCGTTCATTGTTTAAATATTAAGAGTTACTGTGCTATAGAAAAACTACAGTCTTTTAAGATAAACATATTTTTGGAAATAAGATAAGTTGAAGAAACATTTATAAACGGTCACAACGGTCGCACTATTCTGAAGTCAATGACTTTGAGATTTGGCAGTCTTTAATCGTCATGTTCCATAACCAAATCTCCTGGAAAATAACTACATATATTATACTATTCTAACCGCGCGACACTATTTTAAGGCTGTCTATTGATTTTTTCGTTTTCTATGTTTACATTTAAATATACGTTATCTTTTTTGTATACCGCCTACAACGAGTATTATCACATCAAGGACTTTTGTCGAATCGAACACAATGAGTAACGACACTCACCTACCAAAACAAATATAATACAGGCTATGTGATGTGTTCACGCTCTGGAAAAAAACAGAGGCCAATGTCCGTGTTTAGCTTAGTTCAACGAATTGTTCTTGCTTTTTATACGAGCATGGTTTGTTTTGACCATACGAAGAATTTTCCAGATGTAAAATAAGTCATCATTATTTAAATTTTAGTTTTATCTGGATCAAAAAGCGTTTACAATTGTAATTTATGACTTACGATTAATCTTCCTAAAATCACTCATCATTATCTACCCAGTAAATGAATGACAAATATAAATCGCTTTATTAAAAACGTTAACCTGATAAGACCTTTACAGCATTTCCTCATGACTCACACTAACAAATAGCAATGTACAAAACACTTTTTAGAATTTACCTACATTAAACTCAGTGCTTTTACAAGTCTTTTCAAACAGTTTACCGTTCGATACCTGTCTCGTATCTTTTGAAATCTTTCCACTCCAGCAGGTATGTGGACCCGATGGTCGAGCCCCACACAGAGATAATGTCCCTGTCTGTGTGTACGTGTGTCAAGTCTGTCTTGTGTTTATTTACGTCCGCCGTATTGTTTGTATACAGCCCGGCACGACTGCGCATCTGAATACGTCATTGCCCCCCCTTCCGTCGTGCCCCCGCGGAGACCCGTATTTCCTACGCTCGGGTCGGGCTGGCTCACTCGCTCATTCATTCGGCATTCGCAAACGTTGTGCGCCGCCCACCGTGCCGGTGAGATTTCTAGTCCTTTACTTAACACTAACAGACTGTAATTTCAAACGTGTCCTCCATCATAATGTTGAAAGAGAAGACCAGATACGAAAACCGTCATTCTTCAGAACAAGAAGGACGTCAGTTACCTTCAAGTAGATTGCCTGCTATTGAAGAACTCACCCTTGGCCTGAAACAAAAGCTTCACCTGCAGGCGAGAGCCAGAGCTGCACCTTATTATATTAGAAAGCAAGAACCTGTCGATCTTGTGGAAAGGTTACTAGAACAACGCGCCCTCGTGGCTGAAGCAGTCCGAAGGTTACAAGAAAAAAAACAACCGTGTCATGAAATTTCCGTAGATACATAATTTATAAACAAAACATTTTAGTTGTGAAAGTGTGGATTGTGTTGTGAAATCGCTTGTGTGTAAGAAACGTGTCGGGTTACAATGGTGCTATATGCGGACAGCGTGCAAGAAAGAGACGTACAACTATGACGTGTCTGGCACGACACGAGTCACGAGAACGAACCAAAATGGCCGCATGTACTCTATAATCATAATATTTATTCTTCGTTAATAGTGACCTTAACTGATCATGATCAAAGTACTGAATGACGTAACTAGCCTTAGTATTTTTATACATTCTATGAATTATTTATTTTCTATAACGTTTATGTCATTACGTCAACCGTCGCATTAAGAAGATTCCAACTAATAATTTAGCTAATGTAAAGATGAACGTGGTGTAATATTTCATGAGCTTTAACTTTTGTTTTGGGTAATTAATTACTTTATATGATGCAAGAAATAATCTCCATGGGTTTTTTATTGATGTTTAGTGAATATTTCACTATTAATATAGACCGCTGTATAACTTTATTTTAATTATATAAACGCCACGCCGACCTTCAATTTATTTTAAAAGTTAGATTGTTTAGGTAACATTTGCATATTATTATATTTAAATTTTGTCACATGTCCACCGAAGAATATTATAAACATTTTTTACAAGATACTTCATTTGTAACGGATGTAAAAGTTATTGTAAACATAACTGTAACTACCTACTCATAGTTTGTTCTTATTTATATTATGGCTGACACTCGCATTGCATTTGCCAATAACGGGCAAGAACGCTTACTACAGTTATTTCCTCACATGTAGCTTACGGAATCCAATTACGTGTCGCACAATGCGATTTCAAAAGGTACCTACTCGTTGCCATTGTCAATGTGCAACCTAGACAATTTTGTAGTTTATAAGTATTTATAAATAAAATCTATCAATTTCCTTTTCTTCGTTGTGTAGGAACAATTGTACCTCCTGAGGTATAAAATCAATGTAATATTACATCTGTGCATGTTTTAGTGCATTTTGTGATTTTTTAGATAGTTTAATTTATCGTCGATCTTGTGATTTAGATAAGAGTTAAGTAAAAACAGAATGAATTTCAAAGAAATTACATTTTTGAATTACATTCTTGATTAGTATTAAGCTTGTACAAAACAATGAAGCAAAAATAGTATTCTACAATCTCTTCATTGTTAGATCTATTTTTCTTCTATTAAATAATATTTACAATTTAAAACTTGTTTTTATTTCAATACCATTCTCATATCAAGATATTTATTATTTTGCAAACTCATAAGTACAACAGACAAACACTATAGTATAGTTATCTAAATTATACTCTTCCATTACATGGCAAAACATTTAAGAAAATAAATAAAATAAATTGAGTATTTGTTTAATAAATAGTACATAGAAGGCCTAATCATTTATTCAAGAAGAACTACCGACCCTGAATATAAAACCACCGACCCTTGAATTAAATAATATGAACAATAATTATGAAAGAATATATACTACCGGCTACCGCCATCTATTGCCAAATAGAAAATATTATAAGTTCACATTCCGTAGCTCCTTGTTTAGACTTTTAGCAAATAGAGCTTCTCTTGTTTTATAGACATCAAAATATTCATTTTTTGTTACTCGAGTGTCAAAGTCAAAATACCATAACAAAACTAAAAAACTAAGAAAATAAGTTTCAATGATAATTAATAGGAGTTTTGTGAGTGTTATAAAGCGAAAATTATTCAATAATCTGAGATACAGTGGGCGTTATCGAAGTAGTTTTATAAGTCGTAATTATTATCAAACCCCCACCTCTGTGGTATCACGAATTGTTTTAAGCCAGTCAGCACTTGCGGGTCATATTAGTATCCAGAAGAAGATGGCAGCGGTGTGGTCGATGGGTCCAGGTACTCTTGAAGTGCCACTATCTCTTTTCGCAAAGAACAGACGGAGATTGGCTGAGAAACTACAAAGTGGACAAATTGTTGTGTTACAAGGCGGTGAAGATATCAACCATTATGACACGGACGTTCAATATGTGTTTAGACAAGTAAGATTTTTTTTATAACTACATAATAGTTATCAAACTTTCTTTACTGATAAGGATAAGGTTCGTCAAAGATATTCAAATTTGTGAATGTATAAAAAATATCGTCCTTTTCGATTAAAGTGCCATTGCATTATAATGTTGACTGAATACCAAAAGAATATATTTCTAAAGATTTGATAAAAAAACATTATATGATTCAGTATACATAAGTATAAATAATTTAGTGTTATTAAACAGTGAATTTAGAAAAAAAAATGGCTTTAGTGTATTCTACTTGTTACTTTTAATTCCCGAATTTAATATATGTATTGATGAGATCGAGATGCCACCTTGCAAAACATGAATCCACGGGTTTGATCCACACTCCAATACAAATGTTTGCTTTTGCCATCAAATATTTTTGGGTCTGGGTTTTTGTGAGACCAAAAAGTCTCTTAGAGTTTCTGACACGGGACTTGTATCCTAGTGTGTATATGTCAACCTATGCATAGAATAAGGTTACTTACTGACTATAACACCAAAGTACTTTTTATGTCTGTAATAGAGTTAAAATTGTTTATATATTCCACTAGTGAAGTAATAATAATCATAAATTTTGTTGTTGTTTGGAGAACATAAAAATTTATAGTTTATTATGTGCCCAATTAAGTTTGAATCGCTGACAAAGAGAAGTTGTGCAAAAGCACATATAACTTTATTCTGCGCATAGGTTGATGTGACTGTTGGGTATCTTGTCTTATGTTTAATATAATAAAAAAAATTACTTTAATAGAAATTTTTAAATATATAGTTTTAATGCAAGAACATCATCACAAAACAAAAGCAAACTTTGCTAGGTTTACAAATCTTTAATCTGAGGCTTATTTTTTTCACAGACTTAGTATTAGTAAAGTAAATTAAGATCTAAAAACTTGACTTGTTTTAAATAATGTGATCCATAAATTGTTTCTAGAAAGGGATGATAGTATATTATCATAGATTTATATATTTTTAATAAATAGATATACTATCTAAATTATGCAATTGATATTTGTGTATGGATACCCTTGTTATCTAGTAGAACATATATTATCAAAGCTAAAGGGTGTCAACATACCACTGTGTTTATTATCTCTCTGTTAATTTTCACACACATTGATGTAATATATTAAAGCTATTTTATAATAAACTTTAATATTAAAAGATTTTTAAGATATTTTAGAAAAAATATAAAATAAATTAATAAAGTTACCACCAAAAGTAAAAGTAACACCAAAAATGGGTTTATAAGATAATTTGTAACACATTGTACATTAACCCAAATATTTATGGGGACCCAGGAATATTCTTTTGTGTGTGTTGTGACAACAAAAAGACCTCCATCTTATCAAAGGAGCTAGTGTACACATTAATATTCTTTTACTATTAGCAATTATGGTTATTGCTGCTCTAGTACTTTTGCAACATAAGAGTGCGGCCAGCAATCAAGATCTTCTGTGTTTGATTTTTTAGTATGCTACTGGGTCATTTTCCCAGGTAGACAATAGAGATGGGGATAAAAATGAAATGGCATACCCTTAAGCTCTCTTGTGACAGTTTATATATTGAGTTAGTTCCTTTTTACAAAAACACCTTTGGCTACCCTTTTTAAGACCGGCCACATACATTCGGAATTCCGATTCGTAATATCGAACGCATTAAATCCATACAACATCTATGAACCAGCCTCATACATACGGTTTTTCCGTTCGAAATTTAATCTGATTCGGAATTCCGTATGAATAGTGGTACTAAATTCGGAAGAACATAATGCCAAATATCTGAACTCAAGTTCTAGCGTCGCTCAACTTAGCCGTGTTATTCCGAACGGAAATAAACGTATGTGTGTGATATATTCACGGAATTCCGAATGTATGTGGCCGGTCTAAGGACACATATAGGACAAAAAAGTACTATTAATAATAGAATATTATCATTTTGTTTGTTTAGGAAGCCTACTTCACATGGGTGTGTGGTGTTAGGGAGCCAGACTGTTATTTTGCCCTAGATGTAACAACTGGGAAATCATATTTATTCGTCCCAAGGCTGCCTGAAGAATATGAGGTGTGGATGGGGAAACTCCTCTCATGCGATGACTTCAAGAAGATTTATGCTGTTGATGAAGTGCATTATGTAGATGAGGTTATATGACATTACTTTTTTAAAGATGAGAATTATTATTATAATTACAAGAAATTTGATGATAGCTTTAAGAAATTAGAACATGTTGGATCAATATTCAATACCCTTTCCTGACGATTTTTCTTTTAAACTAAAACTCTGAAAATAAAATTTGCTTTTTAAATGGATTGTTACGTAAGACCATTTCGACAGACATAAAATTCATAGACACATCAAGACTACAAAATACCACTGGGTAAACACAGTGAATGTGAAAAGTAAATGTCTAAAGTTTAAATTTAAATTTCAGATTCGAGACGTGCTTAAAAAGTTAAATCCAGAGACCCTTCTGACGTTGGTATGTGTTTTCCTCTACATGTATTTAACATTTTAGTTAAATAAACTGATAGATACGCACATAGTCTCAAATTTTTTTCTGACCTCACAATAAAGGTCGTGTGTTATGTGTACAAGAAAATTTTTAATCCCACAAACACAAGGACACCGAATATGAAGTAGTTTTTTATCACTAGAATGTTTAGCTGTCTAAATACAAATTAATGTCCCAATACCAAATTACCCAACTTAGCACACGAAAAACGCTTGTGCTATAAAAAATACTTAAATAAAGATATTATTAACCATTTGGTAAAGTTTAACCAGGAGGTAGTGTAAAGGAATCTAAGGCCTCTTACGCACTAGCGGTTGGCCGCCTAGCCGGTTCGTTTGAGCGGTCAGTCGCCTGATGCGGTTGCCATAGCAGTTGACTGTTACGCCAACCGCTATGAAACCGCGTAAAGCGGTTGGACCGCATGAAGGCGTGTAAATAAATGGACGCCGGCGAGGTAGCTTGTGTTATCTATTTTTCCTACCGAAAACAACGAAAGAAAAATAAAAAGAGATAGTGGAATCATCCTTTACTGGAAATACGCAACGAATTAGACCAGTACTATATACTATACTATATATATACTGATCCTTCACAATTCCAAATAGCTTCTCGTTGTTGAATTTCAACAACGAATTTTTCTGTGTTGAAGTTCATGGTTGACTAATAAAACATATGTACAAACTCATCGGCGGCTCGCCGCGAACAGAACCGCCAGGTGCGTATAAACAAAATGGCGGCTAGCCGCGAAGCGGGCCGCAGCTATCCATTCAACCGCCGCGGTTGAAATTTTGTGGCGGTTAAGTGCATACAATCACAAGCGGTTGCATATTACAGCCCCCGTGGCGCAGTTGGCTAGACACCAGCTTGCGAAACGAGAGGCCGCGGGTTCGATCCCCGCACCGAGACAAATGTTTGTGTGAACCACAAATATTTGTTTCGGGTCTGGGTGTTTGTGAGACCGAAAAAAGTCTCTCGTAGTGTCTGATACCCACGATACAGGTCTTGTAACCCAGTGTGGGATCAGAGCTATGTATGTGACTGTTGGGTGTATTTATTTATTTATTAAACTGAAAATGCGGTTAACCGCTAGTGCGTAAGAGGCCTAATAGTAAAGTATACTTTATGTACATATTACAGAATGGAGTCAACACAGATAGTGGACTGATTGCAAAAGAAGCCGTGTTTGAGGGCATCGACGAGTAAGTTGTTGACATTTATATCAAGTTTATAATATAGAATCCTTACTCGAGACCTAACATCCTTGACACGCAATACTAATACTATTAAACTTGCAATTCTAAAAGGAAAATAAATATGGAATAAATCTACCTATAAATTAAATTTAATAAAGGCTTTTTATCTACAACCTTAACAGCAATAGTCTGTAGTAAAGAAAGTCTTTAATAACTTTTATCTCTGTTTTTAAGTTTAAGGCATTAAGTCCGCCTTTATTCGTACGTGTTTATAAAGTTTAAATAAATAAGTTAATTAAACTTACAGGATATGTAGTAGTCTGTTGAGAAAGTAGTCAGATTACATATCAGGGCTAATGATAGAAAACTCAGATATGTATTTCATCACAGCGTTTTCCGTCACCAATTAAGTGATAAATAATGTACATACACACACATAATTTGAAAGACTCAATGACTTGAATCGTAAGCAGCATTGGAAAGCTAACAAATAGAAAATTATACAATTATTTTTTCCAGATTCAAAGTAGACAACGAAATATTGTTCCCCATTATCGCCGAGCTGTAAGTAAAAAACAAGTGATACATAATTTATGCAATAAATATCTAACAAATCCGCAATTAAGTACATTGTATCAATGTTATCAACATAGATTCCGTTTTAAATCAACGTTATCAGGACACGATCGTAAAGAAGATGGAATACATAATTTAAGCTGCTTTGAATTACTTTAGTGTATGATTTTCAACAATAGAAACTCAATCACTACTAACGATAGCTACATAGAAATTTATGACGCTTAGTAAATTATTCATTGTTTACAGGGATTGCATTATCATGATTATACTTAACGACAATTACTCATTTTGTTTATGAGAAACTTATTATTGTTTTATTTTTATCTTTGTATTATGAGCAGATTGGTCTGTTTAGAGTTGTTATGCTTTATTATCAAAAATATAATTATCTATTGTAACCCGCATTCAGATAAAACATTGCATTAGATTAATAAAAACTTCAAGCTTATTCTAATCTTTTTAGTCACTAGAAGAGATAACAGCATTGATGATTTAATTGATAACGTATACAGTATTCCTAAAGTTTTTGTCAGTAGATTAATTTGTAATAGTGAAAATATGATTATTACAAATTTTGGCAAAATCATAGACTCATTTTACTTTATCATTTACAGGAAAATAAAAATTAAATAAATTATTTGAGATAGATTTCATCCGTTTACACCTGTGTAAGATTATTGCGTTCAAAACAGAGTACAATCTCAATAATGATATCTTTTTAATTCAGACATTTGTTATTTTGAACTCAACTTGCAAGACTCGTGTATAATTGTTTACAAGTTCAACAGATAATTCATAATTCCTATATAAAAAAATTCCGTTCAACATTATAAAATGTTATTTACCAACAGTAACATTAATAATTGTGACATGAGACATGATTCACATGTTATGGGATATAGGTTATGAGGAAATAATAAGTGTGTTAAAAGTCAAAGTTCAAGGGTTACAATGGTGTGTTTGTTCCAGACGCGTCATCAAAACTCCCGAAGAGATCGAAGTAATGCGGTATGTTTGCAAAGTGTCCTCTGACGCGCACAAACAGGTTATTTTTCCATGTTATTTTGTTTACAACTTCGTTCGCGGTAAACATGTGTATGGGCGGGGCGTGCGTTTTGTTATTTGCACAACTGATGAATAAGCATGAAAGTCGGTTTGAACAATGTTATGAACCTACAGAGCGTTGCAGAAATGCATTATGATGACGCGTTGTTTTTCACACGTCATGTATAGGAAGATTCGTATACATATGCAATTTTAACTTTTTTATAGGATTTGAAATCTGTAATATTTTTGTGGTGATAGATTATCACCTACAAAAATGTGTCTTTGTATATTATAGATGTTCGCATGTGACTATCTGCTTACATAATGCATATAAGTGTTATTCTAGTTCTAGTAATTTTCCAGAATATAAAATACATATGTTATTTTCTGAGTCGTGCCAATATGCATACAAAATTAATAAGCGGTTAGCAATAACAAACTGTAACAACCTTATTGACAATATTACAAAGAAGTATATTTTTCGTAGTTTGTACATAGTTTTGACTTTTGACTTCATACTCAGATATGAGCCTTGTTCCGTGGGTATTCGGATACCCACGATTAGATACTACTATTGAATTTTTCTATCCCACAAATACCCAGACTCGAAAAAAAAATTGATTACAGAAATATTTGTCTCGGTGCGGGAATCGAATCCGGGGCCTCTCGTTTTATTTCGCAAACCGCTGTCTATTCCATTGCATCAGAGGCTGTCAATAATAATAATGGTTATAATGAGCAGTGCTCGCGACTGTGCCCCTGCGGAATATTTTTTTCTTAAATAAAAGTTAGCTGCTACTAAGCTCCTTATTATAGCAGCTACCTTCCAATTAAAGTCTCGTCAAAATCGAAGCGGATGATTCCCGCTATCTTGGGGAGGCCTACGTTCAACTATAGAGGGAGATAGGCAGAGTATCAAAATCGATTCAGCGGTTTATTTTAATATAACAGACACTCCAATGTCATTTATTCGGCCTGAACTCTCAGTTGTATAGGAGGTCCGTGCCCAACAGGACGTATATGGACTGATGATGATCATAGACAATATTGATTGTGGTGTAGGACGTTTACCTATAAGGGCTAATATTGATGATAGATAACATTGTATTTCCCTTGAAACCCAGGTGATGCTATTCGCGAAGCCAGGTCTGATGGAGTACCAGTGCGAGTCAGTGTTCCTGGACCACTGCTACCGCGTGGGCGGGTGTCGCCACGTGTCGTACACGTGTATCTGCGGCTCGGGGGACAACGGCGCCACGCTGCACTACGGACACGCCGGCGCGCCCAATAGCAAACGGATTGAGGATGGGGACATGTGGTGAGTACTTCGTCATCATCGTTATAGTTATCGTATCGTCGTCGTCATCATCATCACCATCATAGTCAGTATGATCATCATCGTCGTTATTATCGTCATTATCATCATCATGATTATCTTTCAGGCACCTCGTCTACACTTGAAAGAGTTTAGGCCTTAGTCCACAACAGTGATCTAGTGCAGATTGGCGTACTATACCTACAACTAAGAAATTTTAGGTGTACAAGTTTTCTCATAATGTTTTCCTTCATAGCTAAAGTGATAATTCATCGCGAATACACTAATAACTTCAAAAAGTCGGTAGTGTGTGCCTGGGGTTTGAATCCGCGACCACAGAGATACTCAAATACGTGTAATCTCCAGATCATCACTACTCATTTAAATAACCAAAATTTTGCATTATAACAAAATAATATTGTATGAATATTTCCAGTTTGTTCGACATGGGCGGTAACTACGCGGGATACGCTGCCGACATCACGTGCTCGTTCCCCGCCAATGGCAAG
Source organism: Cephonodes hylas (assembly GCA_030295005.1). Lineage (NCBI taxonomy): Eukaryota > Metazoa > Arthropoda > Insecta > Lepidoptera > Sphingidae > Cephonodes > Cephonodes hylas. The sequence continues at coordinate 5,533,378 of AP025374.1, read as the reverse complement.
TTTACGGAAGAACAGAAACTCATATACGAAGCTGTGTTGGCTGCAAGAGATGCAGTCATTAGGTAATTTTATATAAAAAATACATAGGCATACACATAGTTCTGTTCCAAATTTAAATAAAGGCTTTGATAATGTTAGTTCTTATAAAAAAAGATATTTAAGGTTTTGAAATACCTACTTAAATATAATACGAAACAATACTGTTTCAAAAATGTCTTTAGACATACGTACCTAACCTTCATACGTTTTCTTTCTCTGAAATTACTAGAAGTCTAGTATAATGTAACTTATTTCTGTTCTTTAGTACTCTTATTAAATATGACGTTGATATTTTCTGCGGAATAGTAGTTTCTTCATTACGTTTTTAAATTATATCTTTTTTCTATAGGAACACTGCATTTTTCTACTAAATAATTTGCTCTGTACTAAATATTATTGAGGCCAGTCAAGTATTTCTCGTAATCAACCGTAAAAAATTAACGAACAAAAGATCAAATCTTTATTTTTTATACTATCAATACCTTCGTATGAAAATTCCAGAGAGGCTAAACCCGGTGTGATGTGGGACGACATGCACCTGACTGCGAACCGCGCCATGCTCGAACATTTGAAGAAGGGAGGACTACTGGAGGGCGAAGTGGAAGACATGATTGCGGTAAAACTTCATTTTAAACATTAACCGCACCCATACACCTTTAATAATATTGAACAATATTCTGATTGTACAATATTATTGAATGTGTAGGGATAGTATTGAAGCATTGCGCCGTGATTGAACAAAAGATTGAGGGAGCTTAATTTTTATTGAACAATATTTTTTTATTGCGCTGTGTAGGGTTAATATTGCGCAATATATTTCTTTTTTTTTCTTTTCAACAAAATCACCAGCGTGGCTGCCGCCAAAACTTCGTCGTCATTTTCTCGCACGAAAATATTGATCAGAGTGGTTTATCAATTTTATTGACAGAATTTATTGTACGTCTGGAATCAAAGGGGATGTTCAATATTATTGAACAATAAAAAGATTGTTCAATATTATTGTAGGTGTATGGGGCCCCTAACAAAACGGCAGGGTTTATCATGATGCTTTCCTTCACCGTTGAAGCAAGTGATAATTTATTGTGAATACACTCATAGCTTCAAAAAGTCAGAGGTGCATGCAATCGACCGTGCGCCTAAACCGGCCTAAAACGGCTATCATACATACATCACTCTAGTATGCCATGTATTGTTATAGTACAGATAAAAACAAAATGTTTGTGTACACAGAGCGGCGTGCACGGCACCCTGCAGCCGCACGGGCTGGGCCACCTGCTGGGGCTGGACGTGCACGACGTGGGCGGGTACCTGCCGCACTGCCCCCCGCGCCCCGCCGGCCCCCTCGCGCGCCTGCGCACCGCGCGACAGCTGCAGCCCGGCATGCTGCTCACCATCGAGCCCGGCTGCTACTTCATACCCAGGGTTACTACATCTAATCGTACTACAACTTGCAATCTTGACACTTTTTCGACTACATTCTAACAGTTTCCCCCTTTTTACTGTTTACATTATCTAAACCTAATATAACCAAACTATCAACACAATCAACCCATACACGACCCCTTACTAAGCAAGAGCCTCCTCTATCACTGAAATAGCTTAGGCCCTACTCCACCACGCGGGCCTAGTGCGGCTTGGCGGACTACACACCTAAGAAATTCCTAAGAACTTTTAGGTGTGTAGGTTTCATTACGATGTTTTCCTTCACTGTTAAAGCAAGTGATAATTCATTGTGAATACAAACACAACTTAGAAAAGTCAGAGCCTGGGGTTTGAACACGCAACGATCGAAATATTCAAGCGTGATAAATCTCGAGGCAATGACTGCTTTTTTTCACCCATATACGAGTGATATTTTCATCATTACTTCATTGATACTTTATAAAAAAGAATTGCAAATTTGTAATTGAAAATTTGTATATTCTTTCTCAGCTACTGAATGCTGCACAAAACAATCCGGCGCAGTCTCGTTTCTTCAACTGGGTGAGAATGAGCAAGTACCGCAAGTTCGGCGGCGTGAGAATAGAAGACGACGTTCTCATAACCGAAAATGGCGTTGAAAACCTCACATTTGTGCCTAGGACGTAAGTACTTTTTTATACATATACAGTATATGTCTATCATCATTATCATCAGCCAAAAGACTTCCACTTCTGGACATAGACCTCCCTCAAAGACTTCTAAAGTGATATATCGGATCGGCCTGTATCCATATATGTAAATGAATAAAACTAATTGTGATGTCATTATTAACAGAAAAAAGGTATAAGTCTTAAAAAGTCCATTTATCTGCTTACAGTGTTGCAGAAATTGAAAAACACATGGAGAAAGGAGCAAACTTTAAATGATTCGAAACAAGAATTCGATAAATTGACTCATAATATATTGATGGAAATTATTTATTTTTAAGAGTAAACAACTTTTGTAAGATATTTTATGTAAATCATTGTTATCATGTAGAAATATATATTGATATACTATGTACAATTGTGTTATGAATTTATACTTGCTCAAAATAAAGGACGAAATAGTGATTGAACCAACATGGTAATTTATTTTGTGACATACAAAAGATAAAATTAAATAAAAATCTGCCGCTTTAATTTAAAGAAATTCCAGATTATAGGAAGAGTCATTAATCATATCTTTATTATTAACAGATAGTTTTTGAGATATGACATAAATTCTGTTCTATAAACTCAAAATTATTTTTTTTATTCTTAAAATTATTATCTTAGCAAGCAAGTTCTATCACATAATATGTATATTGTAGACAGTTGTCAAATAGACTAGCATAAATTAATAACAAAACAAAAACATATATTTCCAGATGTATGTAAAAAAATATTTTTCGCAACAACACTAAACAGTATAAACAAATCCTAACTGAAATTTTGAGTTTTACTCTCACAGTTACATCACTAAAGTATATTATACACTCATAAATATACGTTTTGAGAACATAATACTTACCCTAAAATTATTGTTTATAGAAATCTATATGCTATTTGGCTGCTGTGATATATTTCAATACGACGAAAAATCAAAAACCAAATCTGAATGATCATAATAAGATATAGGCGGAATTACAAAGTAACTAAATGAAAATATATAATTTTAAAAATTCGCCACGTTAGCAATGTGCGGCCTTAGAAATCGCATTAACACAGGTTTTCCATCCAATGGTTTGCTTCATTGAAATTTGTGCAGTGCCGGCATTAGATATGCACTTGAAACTGATATGGTGTTCTCCACTAGTCTACAAATACCACTACCTAACCATTTTTGCAACTTAACTATGAGAATTTTCTGTAGGCCAGTGGTAGTAGTGGTAGGGCAGTTGTCCATCATCCATTATTAAAATCTACCACCCGTCATAGCAACTAGATTGATTAAATTACTGAAAAAGTGGTGAATCAGGCAACCCTATATTATGATTATCAGAATTTAAAAGACATTTTTATATCATAGACCTTAATTATTGAACACTCTTAACGCTGGACTGGTACAAGAAAAAATCAGTGAGTATCGCATTTTAAGAAAATCTAGTACTTTCACCTATTTTAAAAATAAAATGCCTGAGTATTATATACAATCAAAGCTCACATCTCTATTCCTGACGAGTCTACACAGTCCAAATTCGACTACCAACCTACAATAATATCACCACCCTAATCTTTCCAATTTTTATCCCCTAAAAAATGACCAATTATATTAAACATTGGGTGCTAATTAACAGCGCGAAAAATCGGTAGGCGCGTATTTTTTTGTTCGTAGGAATATCATTAATACACCACTACATAAGACCATCATTGTTACCTTACATTCAGCTACATACATAGTACATACATATTTATCAAATTACTGACTATTAGTTGTAGAAAAGATACAAGATATAGCATCTAATAAAATTATAATACCGGAATGCTTCTTAGGTGATTTACGCAAGCTACCCGCATTTAATAAATTTAGAGACATTTTTGAAACTAGAGATATTTTTTTAACTTGACAAAGACATTATAAGTTATCAGGATTCCATTAGGACAGAAGGTGACCTATTCTACAGATAGCGTAAGTAGCTTCTCATAACCAGAGGTAATGGTAAATTGTCGATAATATACAGAAATTGTGGTGTGGACTTGACACCCCCTTTCCGGTTTCTGATGGTACTTCTTATTTTGAATCTAGCCAAATGTTTCAATGTGGGCACGTAAAATGGCAGTGATTCTGCTCTTAAGTTTGGATTATGGTCAATCATCCCCACAATCTCATTTTGGATCTGAAAATAAAGATTATTTTTTTATTGCATTGTAATAAATTAAAGCCTTATTACATTGAAGTCTAGTTGTATAAATTGCTAAAGCAAAGAAATAATTATCAGGAAATAATTAATTTCATGAGATAAATAGGCCGGGTAGAGATGTTTAGGAGCCTCCAATACAAATACTAGGCAGGTTTTAAGAAATTAACAGCTCCCTAATTGATATTTCCAATCTCCTACAAGTAGGAGGCACATTCTGAAGGGTCCAAACTCCAAAGCCATCCACAGTATACAATCATAGTGAGTGCTCTTGAGTAGTTTGATTACCAAGTGTGGATGTGGTTATGATACTGATGAGACATTACTAATTTATGCCTACTATTTAAAGAATTATATAGATCCAATGTGGCTTACATACAGTCAGAGTATAAATCAATATACTAATATCTAATTGCTGTAAACTTACATGTTGTGGTATTCTGTGAAGTATTCCATTATCATTTGCAAATTGTAAGATGGTGCTTGGATCACAGCTCAGGCTGTATGGTAGCATAAGCAACAAATTATTAGTGTCTCCACTTAAAGCAGCAAGAAAACCATCAGGAATGCATTTCTCTTTGTGCTTACAACATCTCTGAGTGCAGTAATCAACATTACAACCATATTCTACAAGTATTTTAAATGTCTGTAAACAAAAATAATATTATTTATACCCAAAAAATTTAAAAATATACGTTAGAAATGGTAAAACATGTAATTTTGCATACTGTGACTATAGTTAACTCTTATAGTGAAATTAATGCTACAATTTCATAAAAAAATATAATAGGTACATATTTTTTTGTACTAGAATGTGTAATAATATTAACAAGCATATAACTCACCTCTATAAAGCAGGTTGTGTGTTTACGGTAATTTATGTACACTAATGGTGGACACTCATACATGTCAGCTGCATCCACTGCAACTCCATGCATTAGAAGTAAATAGAAAAACTCCCTAAACTTTTCAGGTGACTCTTCATAAACATAACTAGATACATCTAGGAACCAATTCAAAGGAGCATTAAGTCTGTAACTACGAGTCATCTCACCGATCTTCTCTAGTTCAACAAAGTATGTTTCATAGTAATTGAAAATGTCCGGCCCTAAGTTACTATTAAGCAGAACTTCTAACATCCTCACTTTAAAAAAGTGCCGTTTGCAGGCTCTCATGAGAATGTTTCTGTTTATTAAATCAATATTAGTGACTGCAAATATTTTTTCAAACAGATCAACAAATCCGTTATTCAGTGCTATATCAACAGCCATTTCGCCCTCAATGTCCTCCATGTTCGGATCAGCTCCATTCTCTAATAAGAAGTCTATAAATCCACCACCTAATCCTCCTCCTAAGGCTAGCATTAAAGCTGTACAGCCAGCTCTTGTTACTTTATTAATATCTGATACAAATGGGAATATTATTTTGACAATTTCAAAACAGCCCCCATAGCATGCTAAGTGGAATGGTGTGTAGTATCCAGGATCATTTTGTATTTCAGGGTTGGCACCAGCATGAAGCAGTACAGAAACAGCCTCTGGTTGCATTTCAAGTACAGCATCATGTAGTGGAGTGTCTCCATCAAAATCTTGCACATCAATTATAGCGCCGTAGTCAATCAATAACTGAATTACTTCTACCCTGCCTTGGCCAGAAACAAGGTGCAGAGGAGTGACTCCTTCCGTGCTACCATAATTTGCTATGTCGTCAACGTTGTCTAACAATGATTTTATCGTCCTTAGACTACATTTGTTCCTGCAGGCTAAGTAAAGGGCAGTGTGGCCTTCGTGAGTTTCTGCAAGAGGCCGACAAGCAGGGTGCTTTAAAATAAGCATAAGACTGTCGTAGGAATCATTATATGCGGCTTCGTGAAGACATGTCCATCCACGGTTATCAATGCAATTCGGATTTATTTTTCTAAGCAATCTTTTGACTGTTTTAACATCGTCTTTTCGCGCAGCAATGTTCAAAGCATTGGATGTGCTAGGATTAAGAGAACTGAAATCCATTTCCATTTTGATCTACTATTTTTATGCTTAAAAATTATAATGCACTTCTCTAAGTAAGCTACCTCAACATCATGTCAGTATTATTGATTATTAGCATTACATAAATATTATTTTTCAATAAATTTGATCATAAATTCAGTTTGACACTGGCAGAAATGGCTTCGACTAGAGTATTGACCAGAGGCCAGACCATCGAGATATTTATAACGCGTTAAGTTAATCGTAAAGAAGCAATGCTATGTTCATCATCGATATATTTTTTTTGTTTTAAATAAATAAGTGAACAAAACTCATGTCATATAAAAAAAAAAGAAACTAAAATTAACCTTCTGTTAAATATAAACAGAATTAGGAATAGTAGTTTAACAGATTTTAAAAGTCTTTCGAGACACATTTGTATTTGACAAAATATCAAAGTTCGAAAAGATTTACAATAATTATTTGATGACATCCCTAACGAAGAAGTCAGCCCTACTTTCTGGCGGGAAAACAAAGAGAGGAATTAATATAAAATCAAGCTTTTAATATGCACGAAAAATTAAAAAAATAAACTAAGAAAACATTCATAAAATTCGTAGTTTTTTAAACTTTACAAGTAACAATTTACAAAAGTGTTCGGTTTATCAGTAGAAGTATGATACATAAACATATATTATCTATAACTAGTATATTAATATTCTTAAGTGATCTAAAAGCTCGTCGCGGCCGAGGTCTTTGCATTAACGAAATTGCGCGACAAGCTTTTAAATCATTTAAGAATATTAATGTACTAGTTATAGATAATATATGTTTATGTATCATACTTCTACTGATAAACCGAACACTTTTGTAAATTGTTACTTGTAAAGTTTAAAAAACTACGAATTTTATGAATGTTTTCTTAGTTTATTTTTTTAATTTTTCGTGCATAATAAAAGCTTGATTTTAAAATATGTTTTTCACTGTTAATTTATTTTTAACTTTTTAGTTGGAAATATTTCTAAGTCTATCCATTTCGTAGTCATACCGAAATTCAACTCAATCGGTCCATGGAAACTAGTGTTCCTATAGGCATCTTCCAACTTCTCATGACACCAGATCAACGATACCTTGTTATTATGTTGTCACTGAAAATACAAAGGCATACCAAATTTTAGCTTAATTGGTCCACAGGAATCGGAGTTCCTATGGGCTTCTTCCAACTCCTCATCAGATCAGCTTCATGATACCATATTTTTGTATTGTTACCGAAGTTACGAAGACACACCAAATTTCAGTTCAATTGGACCACAAGAATCGGAGTTCCTATGGGCATCTTCCAACTCTTCGTCAGATCAGCTCTATGATACCTTGTTATTATATTGTCACCGAAATTACATAGGTATACCAAACTTCAGCTCAATCGGTCCAAAGGAATCGGAGTTCCTGTGGGCTTCTTCCAACTTCTCAATAGATTAGCTCTATGATACCATTTTTTGTATTGTTACCGAAATTATGAAGAGATACAAAATTTCAGCTCAATTGGACCATAGGAATCGGAGTTCTTATGGGCATCCTTCAACTCCTCATCAGATCAGCTCCATGATACCATATTTTTGTATTGTTACCGAAGTTACGAAGAGATACAAAATTTCAGCTCAATTCGACCATAGGAATCGGAGTTCCTATGGCCATCCTCCAACTCCTGATCAGATCAGCTCCATAATATCATATTTTTGTATTGTTACCAAAGCTACGAAGACATACCAAATTTCAGCTCAATTGGACCACAGAAATCGAAGTTCCTATGGGCATCTTCCAACTCTTCGTCAGATCAGCACCATGGTACAGTATTTGTGTATTGTTGTCGAAGTTACAAAGACATACCAAATTTCAGCTCAATCGGTCCACAAGAACCGATGTTTCTATGGTCATCTTCCAACCTCATCATCAGACCAGCTCCATGGTACCATATTATTGTATTGTCATCCAAGTTACGTAGGTATACCAAGTTTCAGCACAATCGGTCTATTGGAAGTGGTTCAAATCTTCATTGCAAGATTTGTAAACATACAAACATACATACATACATACATACATACATACATACATACATACATACATACATACATACATACATACATACATACATACATACAAAAGTGAAGTTAAATAAAAGCTTGTAATAAAATAATTGTGTTTTCAAGTATATAAGTACCTACCTAAGGATTTCTTTACTAGTCAATTCAGGTATTTTTTTTATTTGACCAGAACCTACTATATCCTAAATTAACGCCCTGAAATTACCTTTTTCATTATAGGCCATTAATTATTTGAAAACAAACTATGTTTAAATATTTTAGCTTACAAGAATATTAGGATGTCCCTAAAGTAAAAAATTAAATGTTTGTTATTTTTATTACCTACTTATACCGACTGACAAACGTAAGATTCTGTAATAAAATTCCAAAATATATTAAATATATTTTTATTCATATCGAAAATAACCAATACTACACAGAGAATATAATGGGTTTAAATATTAGTCATCAAAATTATACGCTTCGTAAAACTAAGATTTAAAATAATTCAGTTTTTTGTAACCAAACTAAAAAATGAATCCTGTAATGAATTGTAGACAATTTTAGTTAAGAAGTATACAGAATTAACAAGAAGTTATTGTCAGCATGAAATTATAAGAGTTTGGATAGTAAAAATTAAAACATATTACAAATCAGTAATTTTTCATTTACGAATTAAGTTTTCAATGGAAAACATTTTACGTCCCCTAAAATAAAACATCACAAATATACACACAATCTAAGTCACGTCTACTATCAAGACTAGAGAAAAAAGATCTTAAAACACCTATTTTAAAAGTCACCGTACCAAATAAAAATCCCGCAGTAATAAACCGTATGAAAAGCCCGCAGTGACTGCAATGATTCAATGATGGCATACACAGGCAATGATCGTTTTACTTGGACGATACTAAGATATCAGTCTAGGAGACTGGGTTTGGGAATTTGAGTGGTGATATGGCGGTGACCCGTGGCAATGAGTTGGCGCGAGGTGAGCGTGATTCTCGCGGCGACCGCGGGCAGCGGGACGCGGGGTACGGCCGGGGCCGGAGCTCCTCGGCGCTGCGGAACGTCCCACGAGCCACGCGTCTTCTGTAAAGCGACGTCACCGATGTCTCCTGCAGAAGACATCTGGGAACGGAACACATTATTCAGCATTGCATTACGCGTCTAAAACTGGCAATATCCAATCCGTTCGGTTGATCAAAATATAGCGCTAATGTAGTGTTTGTTCGGTACTGTTGTTACGACTAATAAAGTTAAATTTGTTGTGGTAAGTTGATAGATAAATTATTTTATGAATCTTGTGCGTTACGCTTTATTTGAGCTTTCCAAGGGTGTCGGTGTACATAGTTTACCTATCAAATAATATTAATAAATGATGATCATGTAGTAATAATAAAGGCAACACTGTGAAACACAAAAAGCCCCCTCAATATTAATTTTTGTTTGTGTATCTGTCGCTTAATCCTATAACATGTTTTTACTACTAATTAGTACATACAATAACTTAAAAGGATAACACGGTTCAGCAACACATACCTAGAAATAATGTAATAAATTAGATACGTAACGATTTCCATTACAACATCAAAATATATTCCTTTGTCTAATATATAAATATCTTTCATCTAAAACATTTCTTGGTAAGTTAATAAAAAGACACCGAGTACATTATATAAACTTATAAACAAATAAAAAATATTGATCGCTAGTACTCATGCATAAATTATTATTATTTATAAAAGATCGGAATCTTTAATTTACTTTTCTAGCTCAGACAATTGTTGCTTGGGTGTTGATGCAGCAACTGGTCGTGTTCGACCTAGTTTAGCACGCGTTGACTGCAGCATTTGTTGTGTTACCAACGGCTGCTGAGTCTCTTTAGGCTTGGTTCTTACTGGGTTGTCCTGAAACCAAAAATGGTATGTCATTTGGTTATTATTTTCGACATGAATCATCAACATGTAGAACCTATCCTAATATTTATTCTAGGCGTTCTTTATGTGACAATAAATCTAGCAAGTTATAAAGACGTGCAATATAAATAATATTATTAAATCATTATTTCATAAATGGACCAATACCATTTTTATCATTCATAAGGTATGACAATTTCAATCAACACTTACTTTAGCTTTTCTCAATTTCACATTAGCGATATCCTGTGGTGTGATTGTCAATCGCGGCCCAGATATTCTGGGTGGCGCTGAACCACACCTAGGTATGGTGTTGGAACGAACTGGGAGTTTGGATGCAGATGGTAGCGGCGGGGGCGGCGGCGGAGGCGGAGGGGGCGGCGGCGGAGGAGGCGGGGGAGGCGGCGGGCCTGCCGGTGCTGGAGGCTTCACCTCTTGAATCCTGATGACAATTTATTAAAATCTTATATTATTTGTTCATCTACTCGCTTGTAGAAGGATATTTCTAAGCGCCTGGATATCGACCAATACACATGAGATGTAAAAGTCGTTACAGTACACAGCAAGTATACTACGATCATGATAGTTATTTCATGCAATGGTGTAATGGAGCTTCGTTATAAATGAACGACTTCAGTTTCCATTAGTTTATTTATTTTCACCTGTATAGACACTACCTGACTAAACCCCGAACTGACTAAGCCACTTCACACAGTTTCGCGAACACACTGTATATAAGTTGATAATATCCCAGCCGTCCGGCTACCCTACTAAAGAACCACTAGTTTTTTGCCATTCTAGCGGTGCACTTACCATCAGTTACTATTGTTCCCGCTTTTAGCCCTAGTCTAGTAAAACTTAATATTTTGGTTTTCTTACGCCCGAAAATTCATTTTATAATCGTTTTACGACACTGTGGTCTAGTAATACCTACTACTTTTTTTATGCAGAAAAGTATGAAAAAGAATTTATTAACATAATTGTGGATAACTCCAACGTTAAAATGTAATGCTTATATCAATAAAGCCTTGGATTCGGTTGGTGGGTGATAAAAATGCATTCATCTCAATTGGAATATCCTCGGAAGGCATAATCAGAGAGTGGAAATTACCACTTTTTTAAATAACCTTTCGTAGAATTATAAGACTCTTCCGACATGTTCTACATTTCAACATGTGACATAAATTATAGACATAAAATGTGGTATTTTTTTGTTTACAAAATATACTACAATTTATGTTGTTAATACGGTAGGTAAATATTTTTTTTAGATTTTTACCTGAGCTTACCCTCGAGTTCCTCAATTTTATTCATCATTTTCATCATTCCCTCCTTAAGGAGCTCGTTTTCTCGAGCAAGTCTCTCTTGTTTCTGATCCACTTGTTCCAAAAACTTTTTAAGTTCTTTCAACTCCTCGCCGGATGTGTCAATTGCTTCTTTATTAAGTATTGGCTCTCTAAGCATATCCGAGTATAAACCTGTGAGAGACTGGTAGCCCTTCAAAGACAACAGTGTAAAATTAGATACATAGAACATAATTTATAGATTTTTTAAACGTCGCAAGACAATATAGATTTAAAAGTATACATAAAAAGATCGTTAAGAATAAAATAAGAATAAAGTAGTTTCAAAAATATGTTGCATGCATGGGAAAGGAAACAAATAAGCCAACGATTGCTTTCGTATAGTGACATCCATTATGGAATTCTGCAATACCAGTTGCATAGTAAAACCACTTTACGCCGTAAAACCAGTCTCTTTCTATATAGGTAGGTACCTCGCCAAAAAAAAGACTTGTAACGACTGTAGACTGGCATATTTATTTATTACCGTTCGTGTCGTCAGCTTGCATATTTTTTGGGCGGGCTTTATTTATTTAAATACCTATAAAAATATTAAAATAATTCACGTACGGTACGGTACGTTACATACCTACTAACAATTCTAAAAATTATGAAACCCAAGTCCCTTCTTTAATACTAATGTTAAAAAATACTAAAGTAACTTTATCCTTCTGCCTGTCTATAACACCATCTCACATGAATCTCTAAACCGATTTTAATGATGAATGAAACCTTGGGAAAAGAAACTGGGTACCTATTTATTGCAAAAAAAAATCGGTAGCCCCGTGGGCTGAGAACGGAAAGACACAACTAGTACGATGTTAAATTCCACATTAATTCTGGCCTAAGTAATTTAAACACGCTAATTTCAAAGTATAAAGGATAACGGTTTTGTAAACATTCAAAAACAAGTCTTTTTGGGTCTTTTTGGAGTCAAGACTGAACCTCTTTTATCATCAAAATCCCTCGGAAGCAGTCAATGTAAAAAAAAAAACAAATCTATACCGTAAACTCTTTGTGATTTTTATTTAACATAAATTTTGTATCTTCATATAAAATCTCGGTTTAGTTATCAGATAAATGTAAGGAGGTACCTACATATTGAAGTGTTTTTCACGACACACGTGAAAATTAATCTCTGCGTCTAGTTTTGAAAGGAAGATTTTTGCTTATCATTATTACATAATGTAACTACAGTAGTTTTTTGCTACATACCTGTTAAGTTAATTTTACCCGAGATAAAAATGCATAATTATCTTTAGGTATGCAAACAAATGGCATACATTAAATAAACATATGATATCAATTTACTATGCGTTATTTACTTAAAGTATGAGCTAGTGTCTATTACTTCAAATAGTTTAGTTTTAGGAGCATAATGTAAGATTTTCTTACATACAAGCAATATAAACAGAGATTACCGAGGTTAATATATCTGCATTTAAATCATATCGGTATCTATATATTAAGATTTAAATTCTTATTTCTATAAAAATGTAGGTATAAAGGGACTTATATTGTCACTAAGAAGCTTGATATTATCCGAATAGGATGTGATTGAATTATGTAATAAACAAAGGAATCCTTTCGTGTTATGAATCTCTTATCACTCATTTCTCAGCAAAAATACATGTTTATACATAATTGAAGTTAAAATATTGTTTACCTTTCTGCCGATCCATGTACAAAGGTCGACAATTTTCCATGTTTTCGGTTTTGAGTTACGGCGATGGTTCCTCTCCCGACGTGGTGTACCTCCTGACAACATGAACCATTCCATATCACTTAATAATCCAGGGTCTATACCACATTCAATTTCTACCTCGACTTTAACACTATTTTCTTTCGATGCTCCCATTTCAATATCCACGAAACATCGGTAAACAACTTCATTTAAAAAAAATAACGATTTCAAAACTCTAAGAACGTTAAAAGTGTTCACGCTTCTCGAAGTAAAATGAGAAATGAGATCTTAATTTCAATTTACTGAGGTCTCGTCCGTTGGGACCGCAAACTTGAATCGTGCCCGCGCACCGATGATGTCATTGAACAATATTAAACGCTGACGAAGACGAAATGTTTATAAATAAGTGACAAAAAACTTATCACTTATGATAACGTCCCGTAGTTTCGTAAGATGTAACCTTCACTTCGTAGCGTAAGAGATTTCACAGATTTAATATTATTGCCGAAGTGTAATCAATTCTCTATAAAAACTATCTCCTATTGGTATAAATATTTATTAAGTTGGAATCAAAGTAAAAAAAATAATTATTATGCATTAAACCTTCTTTACCTGGAGTGCTGTTTGAAGAATAGTTATGTTTACTAATGTTAACAGCTTTTCTAGACCGTTGAAGGACATCTCTGAATAAACTTGTCTCAGATTTCATACGTCTTTTACGAACTTTGAAAGAATGATTGCTATTAATAGATTTAAATGAAACATCGGAATTGCTCGATAATTGGCAAGAAGATGCAGATTGACCCAGCGACACTTTTGCATCATATAAGTCAGAAGTGCTTGAAGAAGAAGAATCTGTACATTTAGTCTTTTTCCAAGGTCGTAACGCCTTGTCGTCACCATCGCTGGAATCACATCTGTAACGCTTACTGGGCAATGATTGCTCTGAATTCTCATTCGACGTAGAGTCTTGTATATTAAAATCTTTACTAAATGAAAGACTCACATCGACGATACTGCAATTAATTGGTAAAGTTACAAATGGAGCAGTTTGTGTGGAATTGTCCGTAGAATTCCCATTATTGGTCATGGGTTCGTCATTAATCATAATGCTCACAAAAGGAGGTGTCTTGTTATATTCTTTCATATATTCTTGAAATGAAACATAACAACTTTTTTCCCATGATGTGTTAAGCGTATCTTTAAGAGTTCCTCGCCTTATAACTTCGATTGAATTGTTATTGTAATTTTCTATTTCTTCAGACGTATCAATGACAGGCGCAGTATTATTTTTCTCTGCGAAAGACATTTTTGTCACGTTACAGAAAAATTATATTATCCGACAACTTTTCACTTCACATTAATACTAAAAATAGCAATCTTGTACAAAAATAACGCAGTAAACATTTTTTTATTTGAATATGTAATGTCAGTTATAGCTGTATTTCAAAATTATTTTAATCTACCCTCCATCTTACATTACAGTAAAAAATTTACTTATGATAAATACATTTATTATGATTAAATATTTGAATAATATTTATACGCTAAAAAAAACAAATGTTTTTTCTTTAAAAGATAGGAAACATTTTTATTACGTGAATATTCCACTGCAAAATTGCGTGACTCGTAAAAAGCTTGACATTTCATTGTCAACTTGTTTGACAAGAATCAATCGATAAACAAAACCAAATCGTGTTTCGTCTGTTTATTGTAATATAATGTTGTAGTTAGTTGTTGTATCTTGTTAAAGTTATACTGCAATTATGCGCCATCCATATAGAAAGAAATTTATATATTGTGGCTTAATTGTAATAACACTTATAGTTTTTCTACATCCAGATATGAACGGACGTAGTACGTACGAGTTCATAGAAAAAGATAATATTTTACGTAATCTTCATGAAGAGACCGCTAATAATTTTACAAGTAGCGCGATCATTGATTGTGATTATTATGATATAATACACGATGATACTACGCTTTCTCCTACTCTGGTAGATGGTGATTTAATTGAAGGGCATGGAATAAAGGAAGGTGGCGAATACACGCCCCAAGAATGTAAACCAAAGTATAGCACAGCTGTCATAGTGCCTTATAGGTAAGTGGAATTATTCATCTTGAGTGTGGAAGGAACAATTACCAGTAAAACTGTAAAAGTATAAAATGTTTCAGGGACCGAGCAGAGCAATTACGTGGATTTTTAGTATACATGCATACATTTTTTCGTCGTCAGAGGATTCACTACCGTATATTTGTTGTGGAACAAGTTGACTCACGTTTGTTCAATAGAGCAAAGCTAATGAACATAGGTGCCATGGCTGCAATGAAAGCTGGCTTTCCATGTTTAGTGCTACATGATGTTGATCTTCTGCCTTTACGGCCTGCCAATATATATGCTTGTACCAAGCGTCCAAGACATATGTCTTCAAGCATCAATAAATTTAGGTGCACTTTTATAAGAGTACCTTAGATTTTTAGTTGCATTATGGGGGAAATGTATCTTAATTGCCAGAATTGCAACTGTTTGTATCATATGCTTTGTAGCTAGCCTTCATTTTGTCACCATCAGTGTATTTTAAATGGTAGTTCCAGGTGCATATTTTTTCTTTTATTTACTGCTTCCATTTGATTAGCTTTTTCAATAAGTAAATTAAATTATTTTTACTGCAAAGAATGATTATGTATTTTCAGATTTGTCCTACCTTACTTAACATTATTTGGTGGTGCTATAGCCATAGTTTCAAAACAATTTAAAGAAGTTAATGGAATGAGCAATGAATACTTTGGGTGGGGAGGTGAAGATGATGATTTGTATACTCGTCTTGAAGCTCATAATTTGAAACTCTGCAGATTTGAACCAGAGACAAGCAGATATCATATGGTTACCCACCGATCACAGTATAAAGGGTCAGCATTACATAATATACATTATTATGAGTTATTACATAATATATAATACTTCAATTAAAAAATATAATTTATAAATGTGTTTTAAGGTTCATAAGTTTAATTACATTTATTGATGTTTCAGTGAAACAAGAAAAAAACTGCTGAGTTCTGCTAAAAATAGAATGATAGAAGACGGTTTAAGTTCCTTGCATTATGTAGAGGTGGCAACAGTACTCCATCCACTATTTACTCATATCATGGTTGACTTGTAGCATATCTTGCCATTTATATTAACACTAGGGTAGTTTACATCAAGATTTAACTTTGCTCTAGAATTTAGATAGAAGTACCTGACACTTTACCTCATTATTACTTTAGGATAATGTCATGTTATTTGATGAAAATGTTTATAATTTTAAATTGAATTATTCTTACTATGAAAAGCAATAATTTGTAACAATGCAATTGTGATAAGCTTGATGAAATAGTCTGTCCATTAACAAATTAAGATAATATTATGCAAACTATAGTGATAACCAATGTACCTTTGCAATACTAAAGAAAGCTTTATTAGATTTTAGGCAACTTAGGTGTATTGTTATGAAATTAAGGAAGTTATATGCATCTTAGATCTCATCAAAAGACTTCAATAAAACAATAAAATAACTTATAATTATGTTAGCTGAAGACGAATAGTGCATTACAGTTTAGGGTAAGTTAGAGAAATTGCTATTTTTTATTTATTGCCATAGGCAATCTTTAATTTCAATGTTTGGTGTTGTAAATGTAACACGGGTTAAAATATCATACTTTTAGAGACCTAACTTCAGATTAAGTCAGTAGTTATATTAAAAACATATCAAATGTTAAAGTCTCTCTTATATACTGCCCAGTTGTATTTTTTTAAAATAAAACATTGAAATTCACATGTATTGTGGATTTGTCCCTTGCATTAATTCTCATAGTCACAATTTAAAGCTTCAAGTTAACCAAGCACAAATAATATGCAGGACATTCCTTATTTTTTATTACTTAATCACATAAAATTTAGCCCCTGTGCATATTTATTTCTATCTTGGATTTCTTTTTGTTGCAATTAAGGTATTTTATATTTTGCAAATAGTAATCTTTAAATTATGTTTAATAATATTGAATCTTATTAAACATGATTATTAAACTTTTGTTGTTAAACCTTGACAAAATATATACTTTGAAAATTTTTAGCAAGTATATGATATGTGCCTACTTGAGCTGCAAAGTGTTGTTAGCTCAATGTTAACATGCAGGGAATTGTGTTAGAAACTGTGATTTCACATATACTGCAGTTTTGGTAAATGAAATAAAATTAATTAACACACTTCATACTTGTTTTAATTTTGTATTTTTGGCATCATAATTTTTTCACAGCACATGGCCCCAAATTACAAGAAAAAATTGTCCCAAAATTTAACACAACAGCTTCATAAGCAGCACACAAATAAATATTTAATTTTACAATCCTTGAATATTTATGGAGTAGATGCTCTTTATAAATGGCTACACTAAATTTAAGAGAAATATTCATGTCAAAAGATACCTAAATTTAAATTCTCTTTATGTTCCATGATTATACTTTTTAAATGTGCTTTTAAAAGTGATAAACAAGGCAATCATTAACCCATACTATTAATAATAATAATAAAAAATACAAATGAAATATCACACCATTCCAGCAATCATAGCACCCATTAAACAATTATTATACTTATTAAAATCACCATTAGTTACCAAGAATTAAATGCCAAATGTCCTTATTTGTAAAACAAACAAACAGATATTTCAATCGTTTTAAAAACGAAATAAAATATAAACATAATACTTATGTACATAGAGGTAAAAATATGAGAGCTTTATTTACAGGTAGCAGCCTTCTAATGTGGTTCAAAACCCTGTTTTTATACTATATACAATTCATATATACACTGAGATTTGACCATAGAGATAAAGGCTAAGATTTACCTTTTGAACATAAAATTCCATTACATAAAATAAACTATACATCTGAAAATGTACCTTTCTAAAGTAATCCTGATCCATTTTTTTTTGTATAACCCGCAAGTATTGTATGCATCTTACACCTTTCACAAAATTTACAGCAGATATTCATGTTTCTAAAATTATGGTCTTAATACTAGCATACTGACAAGTCCAAGTACAAATGAGAACACTAATTTAAGATTTGAACCAATGTGAAGCCATTCAGGCCACTGGGATTTTACAACTTGTTCTGGTTGTGTTGGCAATAACAATGCTACTATACAGCATATGCTTACAGCCACAGCTACTATGTTCACAGGTTGATGTTCTCTGAAAGTCATAAAAGAAAAGGTGTTTTTTAAGGTGTAATTATTATATCTAACTCAGAAAAACTAAATATGTATTAAAAATCTTATTTATTATTAAAGATCCTCACTATTTATTAAGATATGATCAATTTATAAAAATTATAGTGAACTGTACTTATATTAAAATTAACAATAATAGTTCATAAAGTGTTTATTTTGTATATCAATTTATAATTTACACTCTTTTTCTGTGTAATTATGGTATGAATATATAAAGTAAATTTTATGGGCAGTGAGTGCAACATAGTTTTTTATAGCATGTTTGAATAATATTAAAAGTGTGTCACCTAAGATGTGTAGGATGAGTACAGGCCGCTCGGCTATGTTCCTCTGCAGACCTTATGGGGGCTGCTCTAGACACAAGTGGATGAAAATTTTCACCAAAACTCTCTTGGTTTGTACTTGATGGTTCTCCTTCTATAAGTTTTGTAGGAATGTCTCTTTTTCCTAGTGCCTAAAATAATAGTCAATTGATAACAATATTAATAAATTAACACATGGTTATTGTTGTTGTCTTGATAGTACTTATCTTAATCACCAAATAATCTCTTTGCCAAGGTTTGTTGCAATAACAAGTAATAATTGAAATCATATTATTTCATTCACAACTTTAGATGCTCAAATTATTTTGTGATCAACTATTGTAACATATAGACAAAGAACAAAGATATTACTTAAGTTATTATTAGTGTTTTTGTTTCTATTTTGCACTCAGGTTTGGTGTTGACTATGAAAACGGATATATTGCAATATACCTCCATATGTTAGAAACATTCTTACTTGTTGTGTATTTCTGTCATACATTGTTATCCTAAATTTTTCTACAGTATCGCAGTGTGAGACTGATGGTTGTGTGTATCGCACGACAATGTCTATACAGCTTTGCGGTGCGATCACTCCTTCCGGATCGATTACTGTAAACTTGTTCGGCGATGTGCAAAGTACTGAAATTTCAATATTAATTATTTAAGAACACCTATGACAACACGACACCAGAAATTGTAACGCGAAAATTTACCTTTAAAATTCACGGAAAAATCATACGGATTATAAACTGTAAGCAATTGTTTATGCGTATGCCTTGCATTTAAATAGAATTCAAGAGAAACGGGAAACACGAATACAGGAAAATTTTTCATTTTTGTAATATTTTTTGTGCTACATTAGAAAACAATAACAATATAGTACGCAATCGCTCTTCAGCTGACGTTCACTGCACTGACATTTCCGCGATTAAAGTGGTGCACTACGCACTTATCGAAATATAATAAAATCGATTTCATTTCGAAAATATGTAATCGATACGATTCAATTAATTTAATTTTTATCAGTGCTTTTTTTCTTTTACGTTTCTTTTCTTTAGATATAAACATTTAAACTACATTTAGCTTTAAAAATAAATTCCATTTGAGACTTTTGCAATAACCCCCATATTATTTTAAATTCCAAAAGTTACATCGTGATTTTTATGGGAACGGCTAAGGTCATAAAAATATGTTAAACGCTTTTTAAAAAATGTATATTCACTTTTTCAAGCAATGTTGCCATTTATTTGTATAAATACTAATTGTAAATATAATAATATTCACGTTCGTGAGACACATTAAAAGCCTTTTCAATCGAAATTATTTGCGGACGCACTTTTTCTGAATCGTTATTACTTATATTGAAAATCATACATTTTTCAATTTAAGTAAACCAGAAGATATAGTAGGTGCATAGAATCTGGAGGGGTCCATAATTGGACGGTGCGCTGGACCATTTAGGGCACTTCTGGCCCTGAGATGCCGCAAAACCGCCCTAAATGCGTGTGATGGTCACCAAGAGGTTTTAGTCGGTATGCTGGCGTAGCCAGTGACCCCGACATACCCCTTACAGCCTCCCCCGAGGTACCGAACAGGGGAGCTTAAGGCGCTTTCCTCTCGTGATAAAAAAAAAAAGGTACATAGAATCTATGTGAAGTATTCCTATTTTATAAAGACTAACGCTTCGACCAATTAAGCAACATTTATACATTTTGCGTCACCATGTTATACTTTTGCAACGCAGAACAGCGTTGCACTCCTTTACAGAAAAGTTATATTAAAAATACGTTATCCACCATCATACCATAATGTAATCCATTCAAGTATACATATTAACGTGCGTTAAGTTTACCATATTGTCACAATTTAAATCCTTTCCTGTTAACGTTCTTGTTTCCCCAACACAACTTACGAATTTGAAATAAAGTCAATTCGTTCAATTTTTATCAATTTGAAGCAGCATCAAGATAGTTCCTGATATAGCTATAATAAATTTACAGTTTAATTTTAAAACTTATATTTTTCTTACCATTCGAGACTAGAAACTATTGGCATCTTTTTAATTCGATTACCAATATACAGGCACTCCTTACCTTATTTTTAATTAATGTACATGTTATCTACAAAATTTACAAACACTATGTCGCTTATTGCATCTTCAGTCATCATTAAAGTCGAAAATATCCTTTATTGACTTAGAATTTCTAAAGTACACCAAGAGTCATGACTTATTGCATTTTCAGTCGTCGCCAAAGTAGGATAATTTGCTTTATTTATTTATAAATTTCGCTACAAAATTTATCGACACTACGACGAGTATACGCTTTTCACCTGCTGCCATTTAAAAAAATATCCTCAATGATACTTTAGCATATCACAGTAAACTTTGACTGCTACTGATATGGATATAGCATAGCAACAGCTGGATCTTCAGTCTCGAAAGTGATGAGCACATCCTTAAACTTGTCCAATAGTTGCATTAATTGGGAGCGGCTGAGGTTCTCCATGAACATTATCTCTTCCAGGTGTTGTTCTCCGCGGAAATAACCTGCGAAAAATAATATAAAGTTATCATCATAATAAAGCATTTTATGTTTTAGTTCAATAGGCTAACATGAAAAATATTGTCCTGTAGTTTATGTAGCCAAAAAACATAATAATTTTTTGAGGTTCCACAACCGAAGCGAATACCAAAAGGATACACAAATTTCACAGTGCGGGGATCAAAGTCACACAGTTTCATAACTAAGCCACAGAAAAATAACATCAATAAGACACATCTATCAATGATGATGATGGAACAGGTCAGGGAAGTGAATACAGTGGTAAGTATCATAGATCCAACATTCACACACATATGTATGTGTAGCTCTTATCCCACATGATACAGTCATCACAGTCTCGGGACACAAAAATTTGTGGATGACTAATTTTTTTTTGTGAAATCTCGTAGTTCACTATTTTGTTTCTCGCTTTGCTGTGGAGGCAATTAGACAACTCTTTGTTTCTCTCAGAGTTCGGTGCCAATAATGTGGGTGTTTGTGTACTGCAGTTAGAGTATTTGTGTGATGGGGTGGGTAGTTTGTGTGATAAGGTAGGGTAGTTTGTATGTACGATACATGCCCTTCTTGTGCAGTTGTGCGAGCAGCAGCAAGTCGTCTGGGTTGCGCGCGGCGGGGATGTTGTCAAGCGCGGCCCGCTCGAGCGGCGTGAAGGTGTGCAGCAGGTCGCTGGCGCCCGCGCCCCCCGCGCCCCCGGCCCGCGCGCCGCCCGCCTCGCACCCGCCCGGCGCGCTCCACACCGTCGGCGGCTGGAAACTGGACCACACGTCACACATACTCTATACTCTATAGTATATATACACACAACCTACAGTAGAGAAAGAAGAGAAAATAAATAATAACAAAGCAAAAAAAGGCAGAAGTTAAGAAAGGTACATTGACTGTTAGCATCTTCTTCTTCTTCTTCTTCTTCATCAACCCATATTCGCCCACTGCTGAGCACGGGTCTCCTCTACCATTGAGAGGGTTTAGGCCATAGTCCACCACGCTGGCCTAGTGCGGGTTGGCGGACTACACACCTAAGAAATTCCTAAGAACTCTTAGGTGTGCAGGTTTCATCACGATGTTTTCCTTCACCGTTAAAGCAAGTGATAATTCAATATGAATACACACATAACTTCGAAAAGTCAGAGGTGTGTGCCTGGGGTTCGACTGTTAGCATAATTAACGATAATAAACAATATGAAAAATAAAACAATAAAAGTTAAATCGCCGTAACAAAGATAACGGTTGAACGTTACTGCAACGCGTATACTGGTTATCTATAGAACTGCAGAGCACCTCGATCATAATAATTCAATACAATGGGCTGCTAAACTAAATCCCTCAGGAGACGAGGTCAGAAATCGTAAAAGGCCCTGTGACCGATACCGATTGTAAATGTAAATTATGTGACCAATAATTTATACTACAAGTCGCTCAGAATGTACAGAAACATTGGAACCAAGTATTTTAACTATATATCATTAGTTACCTCATTTCACTCTGCAGCTTCAGATTTAGTGAAACTCCCTTCTTATCAGTACCGTTTCCTAATGCAGAGAACTTTCCTCTGGGTGACACGTCTTGATCACTTTCAAATCTATCGTCGTCGCTACTTGTATCCCTACTTTGTTGATTTTCACTATCCTTCAAGGACAAATCCGACAATCTCGAAGGCAAACCTTTCTTTTCTTCAGTTTTGGTGTCACCATTTAAGATATCGGAATTTTCATTTCCGTTCACTTCCGTTAGGTTGGTACCATTGTGTACCATGTTGTTCGATATTCCGCTATCCAGTGAAGTTGCCTGCAATTTCTTCTGGATTTTATTATTTTTCGTGCAATCGCATCCGTTCATGCCGTTGGTTTTTATTCCGTCTACGACGTCGACTCCATCGTCGAAGGAGTGGTTTGCCGAGTCATTTTCGTGATATTTAGAGTATTTTTTCCTGTCAGAATCTATGACTATGGGTCCGGTGTGGGAGAAATCTGTTTGATTGAGATTATTTTCCGTGGGATAGTCTTCGTCTGAGTCTGGGAATATTATGTTGTCTCTGGGTTCGACTGGTTCTGGCACGTTCAGTTGCATGTGGTTCAGTGACGAGAATGACACGCTGCACGAACGATTGTAGAGGTCGTGCTTTTCGCAGAAATACTCTTTGCCATCTGTAATAAAATATTTATTACTGTCGGAAAAAGCACTTTATTTTATGCACCGTACTAATGGAGTACGGAGTTTGCAACATAGTCTTCATAATTTAGAGATATTATGATTTTTTTTTATATTAGTTGCATATTGCGTAGAGTCGAACAATATGACGTGTTTATGTATCTTTTATGTATTTATAAAATCTTTATTTATTTTCCAAATTTGTATCTGCCTCGTTGAACTTAGTTTTCTCGTCCAGACGCCACTCTAATTGGCGAACAAAAACCACTCCGTTGTGATTCACGCCACAGATTCACTTTAGCATAAACGCTGATTCTGCTACCTATTTATGCCATCTATTTTTTATTTCTAATTTAATATTTTGTATATTAGTTACTGGCCATAAACTACTTTTTTTTACGAAAAGGTTGCATACCCGGGTCCCGTCCCCAGTGCGGCGAGTTGAACTGCACGTATGTGTGCAGCTGCAGCAGCAGGCGGCGCTGCAGCAGCCACGCCACGCAGCGCGCCAGCCGCGCCGACCCGCCCCCCGCGCCGCCGCCGCCGGCCCCGCCCCCGCGCCACATGTACCACAGCGGCGCCGGCAGAGAGAACTCGCTCAACATCTTCAATCAAAACAAAGCATGTTATTTGAATCTATAACAATCATCAAAATCGGTTAGCATAATATTGAGCTATTCATCGATTTGTCACGCACATTAGTGCAAATTTAAGACTTTTTAAAGGATTAGCAAAATCGGTCCACCTAGTCAAAAGTTCTGAGGTAACAAACATAAAAAAATTGACGAATTGATAACTTCTCATACATCAGATAATACACACCTTATACATAGGATCTTTAGATCTAATTTACACACTATGGGTCAATAAAAAATTTCTAGTGTACTTACATGCAGAAGACAAAGGCCGGGGAACTCCTTAGCGAACTCTTCGACCAGCGGAGAGTGTATGTGCAGATTCGCTCCGGGGGATACCACGTACACGTTACCCTCACATAGCGGGTATATTACTGTGGCCTTAGCCCAATAGACGAGGTGGCCAGTCAGCTGGGATACCTGAAAATATAATTTTGATATCATTTTCCTATCATCTAATATTGATATTATTTTTCGGGCTCTTGTGACTTTAAATAAATTTCGTATATTGAAACCTGTGTTTCCCGAAGGCGTAAGCAGAGGTGCATTTCTGCACCCACGTTTCGCCAGGTATATATAGCTCCCACGTAATAGGGGGCGTGCCTATTGTCGTTTTTCGGGCACATTTCCAGACTCGGTGCTGCTACTGGGAATTTCGTAATAGAAAAACTCAATAACGCTTTGCTAGATCGCACGGCACATTCTTGTACCGCGAGACCATAAGATAGTACACTTTAATTTTAAGTAAATATATAATTCGTATCAAAATAATTATTACCTGTTTAAATGTCAAATCTGCT
This sequence comes from Cephonodes hylas, assembly GCA_030295005.1. Lineage (NCBI taxonomy): Eukaryota > Metazoa > Arthropoda > Insecta > Lepidoptera > Sphingidae > Cephonodes > Cephonodes hylas. Next base: position 5,508,317 of record AP025374.1, on the reverse strand, counting down.
TCTATTGCGAGTGTTTGTAAACTTTTGAGAGGACTGTACAGTTTTATAAGTCTCAGGAGAGCTGAACTGCCATCTAGCGGTATCGACGCTAACAGATCATTAGGATTTACCTGCAAATATAAATCATCATAGACAATTAAGATTTTACATTCCATAAACATTTACTCTATGGTTAAATATGATCCTATTTATCAATAACTTGTCATAGAGGTAGCTTCTGTAAAGCTGTTATAAGCCTGCTGCAAAAGGTGGTGTCGCGGGTTTGACCCCTAATTTGAATCAAATATTTTAGTGAACAATTAGATAAACTGAGTGTTTGTAGTACTGTAATTCAAGTAAGTGTCAAGGTTACTCACCAATAACAGCATACCATGGTAAGGCCTCAATTTCTGCAAGCATTTGTCTATAGTTTCCGGCTCTATGATAAGCCCTCTATTATGTATCTGATGCGCTTTATGAGGCAAGCAGAATGACAGAAAAACCCATTTGTTTATCCTCACTTGGACGATACCTGAAACGAAAAATGAGTAGATGATATTAAAAGATGAACAAAAATACTTATATATCAGTTTTTATGGATAGGAATATTCCATGTTTTAAATGGCATGATAGAGCGATCACACTGTAACTAAAGGTATGACTATTTATTTTATTACTCACCCTTTGACACTACTATACTCGTTATCGTCCGTAATATTGTTTCGACCAAGTAACTCATACATGTTATATGGCCTAATTTCTGACCGAATGTCCTACCACAACCCAACTTGGGCATATCAACATTCATAAGTAATACCAATTTAGGACTTATAACAAATACCTGAACTAAAAAGTAATGATTACACATTTCTTATGTAAATTGTCTGTACGTACCAGTACTGCACAATTCTTCAAACACAGCCTTCATTGACCTCGCCATAGAACTCCTCTGCAGAATGAGATGGAAGGCAGACATGGGTCCTGTATCTATACAGTTATCAGCACTGTTTGTCGTCGAGCTTACCGAATGCCGTAAATTATCTTCATCGTCATCATTATCCCCATTCATTTCACTGTCGAGAGCTGATACTTCGTCGTGAGCTGCCAACTAAAGATAACAAATACATTTTTATACCAATAAAAGCTTTTTTTTTTAAATAACAACAGTCACATCCTCATTACCATTATTTTCATTTCTTCAGTCAAATATGAGCACCTTTTTTCTTCATGCCTCAAGGCTTTACCCAGTCTCTTGCTCAAATCGTAGTAGCACTTTACTGTAAATAAAAATACCAATGTTATTTTGTAATATATGAAACAGCTTTATTATGTTTGTATCTAATAATGTAACAGACTATAGCCATTGTGCCACAGTTAAACAACTCAGTATTTGCTTAAGACTTTGAGGTTTGATCAAGATATACACATCAAAAGACTTGTAACAGGTGTCAAGTCAAGGTGTATTCATTTCTTTATTTATGCATTGAATTCTAAAAACAAAAGAAAGTTTGGTTCTTGTTGGTTTACTACTTGACTAAATAAACATTTTGTTTGATCCATAGATTGAATTTATTGGATTTGCTTTTAAATTGCCTCACTTATTTCCAATTAAAAGCTATCAGACATGTGTTTTATTCTAAATGGCTACTTACCAATAGAATGACTAGCAGATGCTTGTAATGCAAATACTATATTGATTAGTATTGTGGCAGCTGTGTCATCCTTGTTAGTTCTGTACGGAAGTAGTGTAGGTTGTCCCACAAAACGGACATCATTCACTTTAAGTTCAAATTTCCTGTTACATAATTCAGCTTTGACTGCAAACAAGGTTGAGAGCATTTCATCTGTGAAGCCACTTAGTTGACCTGAAAGTAAAATTATGTATGACTTCCCATAACGAAAATGTTTGACTCTTCTTTCATCCTTAATACTATAATTGGATTAAGCAAGCTGAATTATATCTGAATTATGACCTTTGCTAGTTGTTAGCTGGCGGTGTTGTTGGCTGTTAGCATCTATTGGAAGGCCTACATCCAGCAGGGGGCGATTTCCAGCTGAAAGAAGATAATTTTGAAATCATAATGTCAATAATAGGTGACTGTTCAATATTGTTGACATTCAGATATCTGGAATTTATGACATAAGTAGTTTCTGCAACATAAAATATTGAGGCATTCTTTACTTGTTAAAAATAATCTCCAACGGAAGCCAAAATCCATACCAACAACAATCAATAGTAATTAATATGTTTCTAAGGAATTATATGTGGATAGTTCTACAATGTCCAAATTAGATACATTTCAGTTGGAACAATGCCAGTAAGCTCATATTGTGTTTCAAATTGCAAATTTGTAACAGTCTGTGTCCAGTATGGTAGTGTAAGTTTAGCAGTGGGTTGCACTCAATTTTAATTCTCTTTATTAAAGCAACTTGGTACCTTGCTAGCTACAACTGATTGTGAGAAAAACATTTAGTAAATAGTTAAGAAAATGTGTGGGTTGAGATTTGTTAATTGCCATAGTTGAAGAAAAGACAGATCTGTAAATGTACACATTTAGAATAAAATGACAGAATTGATGGAATTGAAATAGTTGAGATTAGCAATTTATATTTAAGTGCAACAATGTCAACTAGCCATGCCTATATTAAATGATATAGCATACTTTTATAGAAATTAATGTTTTCTAGATTTGACACTACATAGTCTTTAAATGGGTATATTATAAATTAAAATATCCAACCTTGGAGCCAAGACAATTTTATAGCTAATGAAAACAAATTTTGATTATAAATTATAATGATACAAGCAAGAAAACTAATGCTTGCAACAAGCAACACACTGAACTAAAAACTTTAGGAGATGACTAATGTCAATTGACCTTATATTACTAACTAGCTTTTGTCGCAACTCCGTTTGTGTGGACTACAGAGTTGGATTCAGAAAGAAAATAAGTTGTAGTATTTTACTCCGCAGAGCCCCATTTACTTAAATATACAAAAATCATAGTAACAATCGGCCAAATTGTTTCAACGTGAAACCGTAATGCGCCGGTCGACGCCTTGAGTATTATTATTGCGCGCTTGATCATTATTTTGAAACTGCGATATCTTCTAAGATACTCATTGAAATCAAATGATGTAAAGAACAAATTTATTTTGTATTAAATACTCGTAATGAATAACGTATTTATTTGGATAAGGATTATTATCATGTTTGTAAAAACACCTTCACAAATAATGCTTTATTTAAAATAAATTTGGTTAGAATAAAAAATGTTATAGTGAGCCAACCTTAAAAGATAGACATATGCTGTCATACATTATTTTAGCGAAACTTTAACCGTTTCTGCAGCGTACGCAGCGGAAGCTCACAAAAAGGAAAAAAGTCCACGATTTTGAAACATTCTTTATTGCTGCTCCGCTCCTATTAGTTGTAGCGTGATGATATATAGCCTATAACCTTCCTCGATAAATGTGCTATCTAACAGTGAAAGAATTTTTCAAAATCGGACCAGTAGATCATGAGATCCTAGCGTTTAATCAAACAAACAAACTCTTCAGCTTTATAATATTAGTATAGATATTACTAATGGAGTTGTTTACAAATCAAGAAGTATTCAATTCAATTACTTATTATGATTTGTGATTGTAAATGACAATCACTTGGATGTTGTTGATATCTTACTTTGTTGCTAGTGGATTTTGTAATAAAAACATATAATTTCATCTTCATTTATGTCAAGATTGTTTAGAACAAATCTTGTAGAAAAATAATAAAAATGCAGCATTTATGTAATGGATCACTCTCTCTTATTACTAATCATGCAAGTCCAATTGCATTGACAACTCTAGAAAGGTCGCCATAAAGTTATTAAAATAATGAGTCTAAGATTGTTCGAAACAAACAAGTTATCACACTTTCTGATTAATGATCCATTTTAGTTATAAGACAGATAAAACAATGACTCACCCTTACAAATATTAGAATTCTGTGTTTGTGGGTTCTGCAGCAGATCTTCGGCGGAACTCACTGCATATGGATTGTGTCTTCCACATTTCTTCTGTTTACTTTCATCTTTATTTTCAGTTGTGTAGGGATATCGAAACAATAGCCTGTCTCCTTTACTGTCTGATTTCACGAAAAATATATTTAGAGGATTGACTTCCATGTTTATATAGCGTAACAAAGTCGAAAGATTGTAGTAATGTTTGGTTTTATTGTTAAATAACGTGACGGAACTGGGAAAACAATAAGGACCTCGATGTGAATTTATAAACACACATTATACTATATAACTTATTAAATTAGGCTTACATCTCTAGAAAAATTTAATTCTATGGTATACCAAAGAACAAAACAATTACAAATTAATATGTTTGTTTTATTCACAACAAAATACAGCGAAAAATACACACAGTATTTGACATAAGTCAGATGAAATATCAATAAAATGTTTATGGTTGCCATTTGGATTTCTTAATTCGTTCTTTATTTCATTTTTAGATATTTCTACAGTTGCATCAATTTAGAATAATTAGGTACACAATTAAACCATTTTAAATCAGAGTTGTTCGACTATTTTATGGATGGCATGACAATTTTGGTCATTATGTTTAATAATACCAAAAAAAACCTGTTTGTTGTCTCTGCCATATGATGATCTGTCGCCTGTCAGTTTTGTGTCAAATATCCGAAAACACCTAATTCTTGCAGAAAACAAAAATCCATAAAAATGGCTAATAAAACTGAAAATAATTGTAAAGTAAATCCGGAAAAGGTTCGGTTAGAAACCGATCAAGGTATTGTAGAGAGTGAAGGTCGAAAATGGGGCATGCCACTGAAAGATGTATATAAACATGGACTTTCTTTTTACAAAGGTAATTGTTTGAGATGGTGTAAATATTTTATTGTTTTTATAATGTTTATTGCGCATTTTCAATTGAATTTTATCGTGGCAATTTTCTTTCTTTCCTAATCGGTTAACTGTATGTAAACGCGACGAATAAATGAAAGAATATTTTCTTCCAAAGATTCCGGTGACTATTATGTTTTCGGTTCGTAAAAGCTTAACCAACTCACTAATATAAATTTTCAGATAAGGAAGGCAAGGCTATACACCTTAGTTACGAAGATAGATTGAAACTAGTTGCTTACACCCAACAGGCAGCTCACGGCCCTTTCGATCCCGAGTCGGTTCCGCCTTTGGGCGTTCTCGACGTAATTGGACGAGACAGACGGGCAGCATGGCAGGCACTTGGACAAATGTCCCAAATACAGGCAATGGCGGGCTTTGTCCATAGCTTAGACAGGTACACATTTAGATTTATATCTTGGATAAATAATTTTATGACTCTTGAGTCTTGATCATAATTTATATGACTATTTATTTGAATAAGATTTTTTACTGTAGTGTACTCAGTAGTTTCACCAAAGATTTTAAGTTTAAAATCAATAAAATGTTTGAATATATCTCTATAGCAGTTTTTTAATACATAACAAGTGAAGCAGCATAATGTTGAGACCCGCTTTCCAGATAACATATTATTATCTATACTGTTGAGTGTCCAAAGTCTTAGAGATCTAAAGATTGCTATAATTAAAATTAGTTAGCAATGATACAAAATCAGTGTCTTTTTTTTATCAGCAGATATCAATCATAAAGTAAAATTAAATAAACAATATATCAAATGTGGGAAAACAGTTGGATGCATTATTATTAATAGTATTTTATTCCATTAAATGAACTCACATACTAATAACTATATTACCAGTTTTAATTTTGATTTCTTATCAGTATAGTAACAAGTTATGTTTGATGCTGTGATAAAATTGATAATGGTGTTTTACAGGCTATGTCCATTGTTCAAACCATATTTAGAGGCCATACTAAAGGATTTAGAAGATAAGAAACAACAAGAGTAAGTATAATTGCAGTATATAGGTTTATTGTCTGTGTATTGAGTACATCAAACATACAAGTATATCAAGTCGGAACTTTATGTAGAATAAAAACAGGTACTTATTGTAAGTAATGACTTAATTTTAAATTGTTTCTATTTTTATATCAAGTTATTGGAATATAAGCTTTGGAATGGCCCATGAATACTCCTTGTATACAATGTACCATTTACTTAAATAGTTTGTATGCATTCTAACTACAGTATGTTACCATTTGTAACACTATTGTATTTCAGATTATATTGTCTTTAGAATACTGATGTTTTAATATATTCTGTATGATATACTTGACTGTTATGTTACTAATAATAGCCACTTTTTGTGTTTATGCAAATAAGTCACAACTTTTCTAAGGGATGATTAATACAGTGCAACAGAAGTGCACCTGAATACTGGTACTGGCTATCCAAATATACTATTAACTATATTATACCTTCCCAGAGCATAGGCCTCTTCTAATATAGATTGAATGACAATATACAATATAATTTACATGTGAAGAATTTTCAGCTACTTATACACTTTTGACTTTAATGTTTAGTGGTAGAGCTACAAAGTATAAAGATCTAATCACTTTTTAGAATTATGCCATGATATCTGAATCAGCGTAAACAATAAAATAATTTTGAAGTGATTTTTAACCATTTAATTTATTATAGGTTAAAGAAAGAGGAAGAAGAACGAGCACACAGGGAGTTGCAGAACAGAATAATGTTGGAAAAACAAAAACAACAGAGTAACAAATTGTCAGAAGAGCAGCAAGTGTGAGTATTGTTTTTCAATATTCTTGAGGATTTAAGAACAATAGGCTGCTAGGTTTTCCCTTTACAATATTCATTGGAATCTTTATATTTAATATCATGCAACTTGGGTTTATGTAAAGATTTGATTCCTTTTTTGTATTTGTGCACTAGATACATATTTATGAATATGTGTTGAGTATGCAGTGTTTGGGAACTTGCTCCACACTCATGGTGCGGCACATAAAAGTAAAATAATTAATAAAATCTTAATATCCTGATAATAATGAATCTGTGAAACTCATGGTGCTCACATGCCACTATGATCCAGGAATTATTAATAGAGTTAAATCAATGATACCATTTATCTTGGCTGTCATGTTAATGATTGGTAAGTATTTGTAAATTATATTTTTGTTTCAGGCAAAGAATAAAAGATGCACTCAACGCTCAAACCTATGAGCAATTCTTACAGTATGCCCAGCAGCAATTTCCAGGCAACTTTGATCAACAAGCAATATTGATACGGCAGCTTCAAGACCAACATTACCAGCAGTACATACAGCAACTAGCTGTTGATCAACGGCTAGCTAACTCTACAATAAAAGATAATCAATGTGAAAAGAACACTGAAATAGTCAATTCTAATGAGGAAATTGTTAAGGACTGTAATTTGAATGACACAGAAAGTGTTGCAGTAACAGATAACAAGTGAGTACCTTTCATATAATTAATATTATAATGAAGTGAGATAAATTGCTACTTGTACATAAATAATTAATTTGAAGGGATTCTACATATATTAATATTAAGTAAGTAAATGCCTTGATTGTTAGCTTGGCTTACTATGCAAATGATTAATTAGGTTTTTTAATTAAACACGACGCATTGTACTTTATATTTCCCAGATTTATATAATCACTGTTATTTTTAGGTCAATGCAAACATCAGACAAAAGCGAGCCAGCAGAATATACTGAAGAATCAAGAGGGGAAGAAGAGAGTGATGGTAATACCTATAAGTCCCAATTAAGAAGGACAATTATCTGTCTACCTGTACTCTATACTGTACCTGTATTTTGTACCTTTTAATCGCACACAATAATAAATGCAGCTTGATCAACTAACTACTCGGATTAAACCATGACTACCAATTTACTAAAATTAATTCCTATTACCAATTTATCCAGCTGCATCACATCATATTAACAAACATGTGTACGTTTCCAGACGGGCTGCCATGTGTGGAGGAGGCGCGCATGTGGACGCAGGGCGAGGTGTTGCCGTTCAAGCAGTCTGCGGCGGCGGGCGGCGGGCGGCTGACCGTGGGCCACGGCGAGACCGTCACCATCCGCGTGCCCACGCACCAGCGCGCGCGCTGCCTGTGCTGGGAGTTCGCCACTGATCACTACGACATCGGTACTATCGATATTATCATGCTTAAATTATATTTATACACTGCTTAAATTAATTTGATACATATTTAAATGCCTGTAGTCGCCGAAGGGGTTGGCAGAGGTGTTTTTCTGCACCCCTATTTCGCCTATATCAGTCTATGTAGTGGGGAAAGAGGGATTTATTGCCGTTTTTCAAGTACAGCCTTTTTTTTAGAAATTTGGGATAAATGTTACAAGAGCGGCTGAGGTCTTTTTTTAAATCTGAGATAAATATGACCCGTGCGGCCCGCCTTTATTTATTTTGCCATTCTCTGGCCCTTGCCTGCCAAAAGTTTGACGACCACTGCTCTAGATGGAAAAAAAAAATGTTTGTTTATACTTTTTACCTCTATTATTCTGGATGATTAATGTCTCCTTAATACGATAAAATTACTATCAATTTCAATATTTTGCTTGTGAAAATAAATTAATTCTATAAATTGTTTTTAATAGTTTACGTAAATGTTCTAATATTTTCTTTTCAAGGGTTCGGATTATATTTCGAATGGAGTAAGTCACCAACAAGCGAAGTAACAGTCCATGTGTCAGAAAGTGATGAGGAGGATGATGTGGACGAAGATGGATATGGCGATGAAGGTATGCACTATTATTTATTATGTTTACTGTTTTTCTTATGGAAAAAATGTCAGTAAAACAAGTAAATGAAATATTTAATATACCTTTGTTGACAGACTTGACAATCCATGGCAACTCAAGTGACCCTGAGGCAGGCAGCGACAGGCGAGCTTTGAGTAGCCAACGCCCTCTGTTAAGTCTGGTTGTGCCTATCTACAGACGCGATTGTCACACTGAGGTAATAAGTAGAACATTTATCTTTAAATATGTATTTTGTGAACAAATGTTTAACCAATTCTTTTGTACTTCAGGTGTATGCTGGTTCACACACATATCCAGGAGAGGGCGTATATTTATTAAAATTCGACAATACGTACAGTTTATGGCGGTCTAAAACATTATACTATAAAGTATATTGCACACAGTAAATTGTAGCAAATGTTATAGGGAAACCATGACAAATATATTAAATGTATATTTATACCTACCCTAACTGTTAACTGCCAGTATTTCTCTGAAAAAAGGGATTAAATATTACAACAACCTACAATGTGCAATAGGAGCTTATTGTATTTAGAAATTATAAGCTATAATTTAGTTTTTAGCAAACCACAGTCACAGATGTGTTAAGTTATTTTATTCAACCACAAATTGCAATTTCTTGTATTATTTTATTCATATTTTCTATCTAAAAATATGAATATAAACCCAGCATGTAGATTAAAGTCATATAATGTTGAATGGAGTTGAATAAATAATTATGGATAACTTTATTATAAGTTGGATGTTTCCTAAGCTATTGTGATTGTTTAAATTTTAACTTGCGTAGTTAATTTCGCACAAACTGTGCCATATACATATTAAACAATGGTTCAGTGTAGTACTTAAAGTGTATGTTTTAAACTATAGCCACTTTGTTACAGTCTTATAACCACATTTGTGTATCCAACACATTAGATAAAGGGACAAAAGTTTTGCCTGGTGCAATTATTTTTGTGATGTCATAAATATTTTTATTTAAACATTAAGTTCAATGATGTTATATTATATACTTGTTTATTATGTATGTAATGTTAGTATTATTAGTAGCATTTGAAAATATAGTGATTTTAGATAAATAACTTATCTATGTGTTGTGTTGGTAAAAAATATTAAGAATTATATCTATACAATAAAAAGTTATAATTAAAGTTTGTTTTATGACAAAATGAGAATTTAAAACAAATATGTCTATATTATGATGTTACTCTGCAGGATTATTGTCTGTTAGTATTCTTATAACCTTTAATTATATTATATTATATTATATTATATTATATTATATTTTAAGATATGTTACAAGTCGCCACAACTTCGACTTCTAAGGATCTATCTAATTTATTTAATGGTGTAACTGTATTTACGTACTGAACAAATAAATAATATGCAGTACATAATTCTAATGCATTTCTGTTATATTTATATATATATATATATATATATATATATTTGTTTCCTTTCAGCTGATGGTTGATGTCTACCGCAGGTGTGGGCTAATTATAATCAACAATATTATTTGGATATGGCTTGACTATCTGTTGGTCATAGCGTGATGATATATAGGGATAGCCTTCCTTGATAGATTAATAAGCGCAAAAAAAGCTATACGAAACAGAAGTTACTGAGATTAGCGCGGTTAACCAATGTAATATATGAATAAATGATTATTGCTTCGACATTGTACAAGAACCGTATTTATAAGTTTAATCTCTGTTTACATTGTGTACATGGAAGATGGTATTGAAAATTATGCGCGCGATATGCCGGGTCCTAAATCAACGGCCAGAGTTCAAATCCATTTAATCACATACCTATGTTCTATAGTGGGACATACATAATATGGATTTTATGATCGCAGCAATTTTTTCCAATTGTTTTTTGGATAGAAAATGAACGCATCAAATAAACTGACATTGCGTCGCTGTGAGAGGTATCACTATCAGTCAGTGTCAGTAGGATTTTTGACATCGGTTTTGACAGTCCGGGAAAATAAGCAACAATGTTTTCTTTTTCATTTGAATTATAGAACTTTTAAAATTTGAACATAATGTTACAGCGGTTGATTTATAATTTTGAACTCAAAATAACTAGTAAACAAGCGAATTTATTATTCCGAAATCCGTTGAAAAATAACTTATGTCATCAGTGCGGATTCAGGTTATACGGGCAAAAGGCGACTGTCTTACGAAATTATTATAATAAAACTTTTCCCGATAAATTTGCTACATACAGCCTTAGATTCAGGTATTATACAAGCCAAGTAGACGTCCAGAAGAAAAACGAACATATAGAAAAAGTTAAAGACAAAGAAACGTTAGCAACGTCGAAAAAAATCAATGCAAGATTAAAGACTTCAGACTTGAAGCGTTTGTTTAGCTTAGCTGAACCTGAAAAATGGACACTAACTGGTAAATATATTTATTACATTATTCGTTTTAAATATAAATGTGGCAAATGTCATTTATGGACATAAAATTAATCATGTTTACTCAATACTATAACATAGTAAATCTAATTACAAAGTTAATGATATTGCTGTCTTATAATTACCTTTAAAATGCTTTAATTATACAGAGAGCTTTGCAAATTTACAATAGGATTTCTCTAGTAATTATATTGATATAAAAACATTTAGTTATTACTTGTTTATAGATATATTTTTTCTTTATCTAACTTGAGATATTTATAAAATTGGTTTTCAATATTGAGAAAAAAAATCTCACCAAAAAAATATAATAATATATATAATAATTTTATCTATCTTTGGCCTGGTGATAACTTATAGTAATGATACATTAGAAGTATACTATTATTGATGCAATGAAATGAATAATAATAAATGTTATAAGAGAAAAATTTAACCACATTCTTTGGAACTCAATAAATATGTCATGTTTGCTGTATAATATTACATGCTCATATTGATTTATATTTTTCTTTTATTCACAGCTGCAATTGGTTTTCTTATAATATCATCTGGTGTGACCATGGCAGTGCCGTTCTCCTTGGGCAAAGTTTTAGACATCATCTACAGTAGCACCAGTGATTTGGGAGCAGCTCGAGAGAAACTTGATGCAGTATGCCTAATGCTGTGTGGTGTGTTCCTGGTTGGAGGTCTATGCAATTTTGGAAGGGTTTATCTTATGTCAATATCAGGTATGTAACAAATTCTCATTCATGATGTTTTTAAGGAACTAAACAATTGAAGTTATGTTATGTCCTTAAGGTTTGGTTCTTGAAGCCATTGATTGATTTACTTTTTGTTTTACTTATTTAATTTACTCAAAACAAATAAAAAATATAGAGTGTTTACTTAAGTGACTGCAGTTTTAGCTATTGTGCAAGGAAAGGATCTATCTCTATCAGCCCATATATTTCCGAGTACTAGGGATGGCCATCTGTGCCACTACTTTCAAAGTCAGTGATATCTCCACGGGGGGCTGTTTAATCAAACTCAAACTACAGCAAGTTATTCACAATAATTAATTTCCTGTCCCTCACATCGGTAAAAGAACACAAATACCATAAGCTTACTTTTTAATTTTTTAATAATTTTATGATATAATATCAATTTTCATAATCATGAATATACATATTTATTTTATTAATGTTACATTGGTGACTTATTTCTATTTTTACTCTGTAATTCATTGAAATAAATTAAACTTGTTCTCAATGTATATTAATTTAATTCTTGATATTTATATAATTATATTAACCAGTAAACATACACTATCGTAAAATATGTCATAATGACTAGCAAGAATGCAAATTGTAGACAACAAATTTGCATACTTGGCAATATTATTGTAGTTTTTTAATCAAGTCCATGGAACCATGTTAAACTTGTCTAAATGTCTATATTTCAATATATTTTTTTATTCAACTCTAGACAGACAACATGTCTCAATTAACTCATTCTAATTCAAAGTTGTAGTAGTAGTATTTTAATTTCATAAGACTATTAAAAAAACTCTTTCATTATACATTATTGTTAGAAAAGACCAATGGACTTAACAGATGGTATTTTTTTATAATGGGAAAACCATTGTAATAGTTCTGAACATGTATGTTGCTTTATATTTTTAATAACACATTATATTATGCTATATTCTAATTTGTTAAATATCATAATGGCTGACTTATGAAATAAACATGAGGCTTTGGTTTAGTTCAGTTTTTTTTGTAAATTGTTGTCATTTGTATTTATAATTTCCCATTACCATAACATTGTAACTAAAGGTCAGATGAAACATCAATATAAATAACTCACATAAACTTATAAAACTGTTTCTAAGAGTTATAAAAACCTGAATAGTATGTAATGAAATTGTCATTTTATAATCACTTCTTGTAAATAAGGATCTCCAAATGGTGCCACAAATGGGAGTTCTAATTCATAATTATAATTATGAATTAATAATTATGAATCAATAATTATTGATTAGTACCAGTTTGTATTAAATTTGGTGAAAGACAGCAGCTTTGAGGTGTAAAATCTGTCAAGAAACTCACCCAAATCCAAATGTAAATCCACATGTAATATGTATGTCATTCAATTAACAACTCCAAAATCATATTAGGATTATTTGGAATGTCTACGAACCAAATGACTTTGACCATCTATGGAGAAAAGTAGTAGAAAAACATTGATAAGACATCGGGATACCAATAAGTCCACCAGGAATTTCGTGGGCCTTTTTGAGATACTCCAACCCGCACTAGGCCCTCGAATGCGTTAAACATCAGGTTCTTGGGTTAAGGTTTTTTTTTAATATGACTTACCTATAAACTCTGAGGCTTGCCTGGGGTTTGAACCTTTCACCGCCGAGATTCTCGACCGTGCGCTTAACCCTCGGAGCCATCGCTCAATATATGTTTAAAATGTAGTTTCATCGTAGGTCAGCGGATGACGCAGGCCCTACGAAAGCAAGTGTACAGCGCTATACTGCGACAAGAAGCCGCGTGGTTCGGCAAGACTTCGACGGGAGAGTTGGTGAACAGACTGTCAGCAGACACGCAGCTAGTCGGCCGGAACCTCAGCCAAAATGTCAGCGACGGCCTCAGGTCTTTGTTCATGGTCGGCGCGGGAACTGGAATGATGGTAAGTATCATGTTGCAACTAAGACTATTGACTATTGTGATACTATCCAGTATAATCATCATCAGCCAATCTTAGTCCACTGCTGGACATAGGCCTCCCCCAATTACCTCCACCGGGATCGGTCGAAGGCCGCCTGCAGCCAGTATCAGTATCCAGTATCAGCCTCAACTTAAATCAGTTTTATGCATCTTCCTTTGGTGGCATAACGAGAGGTTTAATGAGATTCTTCTCGTAAAACACCGGAAGCAACTAAAGCATAAAACCCTTTACAGTAGTAGAGGCCTCTTCTACTATCACTGCATCTCGACATTAAGATATTTAAAAGTCATTCACAAAATTCGCCGCTTTTCAATGGCTATATTTCTAGGAATTTAATGAATGCCCACATTTTGTGAGGGTGTAACGTGAGCGTTTGTTAAAGTTCTATATGTCACCATCTCTGGCGCTGATCGGTTTGTGCGTGGTCCCGCCCGTGTCCGTGCTGGCGGTCATGTACGGCCGGTTCGTCAGGGGCATCACGAGGCAACTGCAGGACTCGCTCGCGGAGACCAGCGAGGTACGTACATTACTATATCTACATATGTACATTATGTAACATATACTCACTTCTATATCTTCAAAAAAGGTAGGCTAATAAAAATATATCTATGTATTTAAACATTGTTACATTATTATTTATGTCTTGCCTGTTGAGATATTGGTAACTAAAAAATAAGTTGGATCATGTGTTAGATTAGAAAGATCTTTATGAGGTTTCTAATTAAAATCTTAATTATAAAAATATGTGGCCTTTATTAATATTGGATTACAAATAAACTTAAAAAAATATTTAATAAATTACGTGTTATTTTTACATCTGTGTCATGTTCAACATTGTGAATTGTTGTGAAATATCTGCAGTCACTATTATTACAAGATTATTTCACTGCGGAAATCAAATAAAGATATTTATTTGTTTAGGTGCATTAAGTGTTGAATAAAAAAAGAAGTTGTATGTAAAAATAGAATATGTAACGATTTATTGTATCTATAAATATTTATTGAAGTTGAGTACAACAGTCAGCAGTAGCCTCTGACTTCATTCACGTGGAATTTAACAAAAATGTATTACTTACAAAATGAAAGTAACCTAAATTAGTCATTATGACATAAGCTATATATCGCTGTAAGTTCCGTCAAAATCGGTCTAACCGTCTCAGATGTAATCCGAAACAAACAAGCGAAGAGACAGACAATAAATAGAAAAAAGCATTTAACAAATAGCGGTTATTTTGATATTACATACAGACGCTCCAATTTTATTTGTATAGAAGATATGCTTAATTGTTTTTTCAACAATACTTCCTACATGAATAAACACAGCTGTTCATTTTTATACCGATACACTAAATGATAACGTCATACTTGATGGTAAGTGGTGCTGTCCAAATATACTATCAAGCTGCGAGATACATTATCGCCACTCGACATACTAATGCAGTCCTACAGAGCTCTAAATTCTAATGTGGACAATCTAACCACAATACTAAATAGCACAAATAGACACCTTATAGAAGAAGAACAAAGAAATATTGATATGGTCTTAATATTTTATTCTTATTAACCACCTTGCCTCATTCGCGAATAAATAAAAAAAAAAGTAAAACAGTTATGAATACACCCAATAGTTACAAACATGGATCTTAACTACCAAGATACGAGTCTCATGCGTTGGTATCAGGAACTCCAAGAAACTTTTCGGTAACAACGAGTGAAGGTTGTACGTAATTCATTTTCAGTTGGCCGAAGAGAAGATTTCCAATATAAAGACTGTTAAGGCGTTCAGCAAAGAGCAAAAGGAATGCGAGTCATACGCCCATAGAATCGAAAACCTGTTAAAACTGGCCTACAAGGAGTCTTTAGCAGTCGGCAGCTTCTACGGTTTGGTGAGTAATTACATTTACATGACCTTGCCAACAGGTTTGCGAACAGTCTTTATATATTTGAATAATGATATTAAAATGAATTCAGCTGTTTTTGAGTTGACACTAAACAACTTCCTTGATGCAATATAAATAGGAATTGCGGAATGTTATATAATATTGTAACCCAATTTATGGGTTCCGCAGGAAATATTTAGAACCATTAAAATAATGTTTTCCCTCACGTTTATATCCTCGTAGAGATAGGCAATATTATACTTCAACCTAAGGAGCTTTTTGGTGACCATCAGACGAATTTCTTCTCTATTTATTGATAATTTTTTAATAGGAAAACCCAATAACACTGGCGGATATTATGTATAAGTAAGAGTTTACATATTATAATTAATTTTTCATTATTCATCAATTCGTTTATCTCTATTACTTCAGCCATTAAGTTCGCCTTATGTTATTTTTTTAATAAAAAATAAATATTAACACCAAAGAGTCTTAATACCCTAAACACACAGGTGATATTTCCAGACTGGCCTCTCTGGGAACACGATAATAATCCTGGTGCTGTACTACGGGGGCAGTATGGTTGCCACCGAACAGCTGAGTGTGGGCAACCTGACCTCCTTCTTGTTGTACGCGGCGTACGTGGGCATCAGTATCGGGGGACTCAGCAGCTTCTACACGGAACTGAACAAGGGCATGGGCGCCGCCACTAGGCTTTGGGACATCATCGACAGGGTACCCACCATTCCTGTAGCAGGTCAGATTTCGTTTTCTTTTTATTTAATTTTGAGACTTTTGTCCTACACAGACATGCCAGTCCTAGGTCAGACTTATCATCTTACTTAAAACTTGATGTTAATTCAAACTGATGTTCCTCCAAAAAGTATGTGGATAAGGATCGGGATACCGATAATTAGTGTTAACATCCGAGGATAGGGACACGGATCTTTTTTTCTGAATCAATTGGCGTCGGCGCGTGACCTTGAAATGTGTAGAACATACTAGAATGCATGTTTGATTTGAGATCCGCGAGAAAAGTGATGGATACTGACACAGATTTCATTACTCTTAGGATATCAACGAATACGGATACGGATATCCGGAACATAGTAATTAAGTAGTGACTTAAAATGGGGATGGAAAACATCGTCAGGGTACTGGGAAATTTTACCAAAAGCAAGTTTTTAGGAATTCTTAGTACATCCTGTGAAGAAAGAGACATTCTAGCTGAATATTAATTGGTAAAAATTACTTATTAGCTATTATTGTATATGTTTGTAAAGTTATGATACAAGTTGGAAGGGAAAACTAGTAAAGGAAGGTGTATCGAACTGCCAATTATGTCAGTGATGTGTTTTAAGCGCCAATGTATGTATGAACAGCGATTTGTATTCCACGATTTTGGCGCGTGATCTTAAATTTTAATTCAATAGAGAATACAAATTGGAAGTTTAAAATTAATCGCCTAAAAAGATATCAATAAGCAAACAAATAACTTGATGGCTAGTAGTTACTGACCTTGAATCTGCATTTGGAGTTTCATGTCATTGTACTTGGATACCAGAAAACATTTTATTCATATTATATATTAATTCGATCATCATCCGCTACAACTGATAAGGTTTAGACCTTATTCTACCACGCTGGCCAAGTGCGGGTTGGTGGACTACAAATCTAAGAAATTCCTAAGAACTTCTTTGTGCATATTTCCTCACGATGATAACTCAATTTGAATATGCCTATAACTTCCAAAAGTCAAAAGTGTTAGCTTGAGTCTAGAACCCGAAGCCAAAGAGGTTCTCGACTGCGTGCCAAAACTTCGAGGCCATCACTTCATTGCAAAGAATAAGAACCATATATAAGGAGTTGTCTATAA
Source organism: Cephonodes hylas (assembly GCA_030295005.1). Classification (NCBI taxonomy): domain Eukaryota; kingdom Metazoa; phylum Arthropoda; class Insecta; order Lepidoptera; family Sphingidae; genus Cephonodes; species Cephonodes hylas. Next base: position 5,490,690 of record AP025374.1, on the reverse strand, counting down.
AAGTAATGCTCCAAAGGTACATAAAATTTTAAAAAACAACTTTCTTTTTCAATGTAGGTAATGCGTGATTTTTCGAGCCCTAGTCGTCAGATATAACATTATTTAATCACGTTGAAATTCAATTACATAAACACATATTAGTATACCATTATAATATTTTTGTCGTTAAATAAATAATGTTTATCATAAATTACACCAGTTTTGAATAACATTAATATTCTTGTCTCTATAGAGAGGTTGTCTTATATGTATAACGTTCAGTTTTTATTAGGCTATAGCGTCATTGCATCGTCTATATTGTGCCTCAGTAAGCCATATCTGAGATCCTAGGTCAAGAAAGTCGTGGGTGACCTATTGCTTTTAAATTTTCGATAAAAATACCAAAGCTTCTCTTTAACGATGTTGACTGAGGTTTTCTAATGACATGCTAGTTCGTTAACCACAGGCGTAAGGGAAATGTGTTCAGATTAGGACATATGAGGGATTTAGTTAAAATTTCTTCTGGGACGGGAAAAACCACACATCGGAAATTACTAAAAATGTTGGTGTATTGTAATACTTTTGTAATGGAACGCAATTCTTATCCTCCTAATTACGAGAAACCCTATCCTAGTCTTTTTGTTACGAAATTATATGACCGACGGCCAACCTGGGCTTGTAGAGAATTTCCGCATCGTCCCTAACTACATTGTGAATTGATGATATCCTAGAAGTAGTTTTAATTTCTATTGGTACCGAACTTACGACGGGGAGTTTAAGACGCTTTCGTCGCGTAATAAATCAAAAGGCTCCTAAGAAATCCTAGTTTTAATGTATCAACAAAAAAAAAAAGAATTAACACAATTTGGCATCGATAATTATAATTAACTATGTATGCTCATCGGATATGTACCTACGTACTATGTGGTTTAAGTCTAATCTAAGACGTCAGAGAACAAAACTTGGCAGTCGTTACAAAACTCGCAAGACGCATCGTCATTTTTAAGATGCATCAATGTAGAAATTAGGTAATCGTTATCGAAGCCATTATGTATTTAACAAATTTAATATGTACCTGTGCCAGTTGAGTTTATGTGAATTGCTTAAAAAGTGCGTGCTGAAATATATCATTCTATAGCTAACTCATATACAGCAACATTAATGAATTAACGTTACTGAATTACTGATTTCTGTTGCTATTTCAAACTGCAAGGAACAGCTTTAATGCTTGATTTTTTATGATATTTTCCTTCATAGATTTATACTTATAAATAAGAATAATCATCATATTTGACTTGAATTTAAACCTTCCAACAGAGACCTTGTACCTTGAAAGATCTAATTTTCTATGCCATCATCGATAAAGTCCAAACAAATAAAATACAGCAACAGCGTACATAACTAAAATACACAAAATGACAAACCCTTTTTTATCAGGTGGCCTGCGCCCGCTAGAGAGGCCGAAAGGTGAGATAGTATTAGAGAAGGTCCATTTCTCGTACGCGGGTGCGCCTCTGATAAAAGGGCTGGACTTGCACCTGTTGCCGGGCAAGTCGGTGGCGCTAGTGGGCCGCTCGGGCTGCGGCAAGAGTACCATCGCGTCGCTCATACTGCGCCTCTACGACCCCGAGCAGGGCAGGGTGCTGCTCGACGGAGTAGACATCAGGAAACTGGACCCCGTGTGGCTGAGGAGCCATGTTGGCTACGTCAGTCAGGTACGTAGTTGTGCATCTATGGGTAAAGTTGCTATCTTGATAAAATAATATTGTTATATACCTCACGTCAGTATTACTCGTGTTAGTATTATTCAAATATTCCATTTCATTTCAAAAAGGTGAGACTATAACATATGTAATGAAATATTTATTCATTCTATAAAATGTCAAAATTAAGGTTATTACCCTGTTCAGTAGCCAGTCTTCATTAGAGAAGAACAGGCAAGGTTAACAATATTGATACAAAGAGTATTTTTTCCGAATTAAAGTATACATAATTATAACATAACCTTACATAATATAACGGTTTTACATAACAATAAAACCGATATTATGTGCCGAGAAGGAAAACATACAGCATTGCTTTGAAGAAGACGTGCATACTTACGCGTAAACTGCGGACTTCCGGTACACCAAGTCATCCGGTTGTTACAATTTTATGTGGCGGTAGTTTTTTCCCACCAGCTAGAACCTACCTTTGGAGGTGCTGTCATTTTTCAATTCATAGTCTTCACCAGGAAGAACTTCCTGCAATGCTGTATGTTTTCCTTCTCGGCACATAATATCGGTTTTATTGTTATGTAAAACCGTTATATTGATGTGCCTCTGGAAAACATACAGCATTGCTTTGAAGACGTGTTTGTTATCTGCTGGTGATTAGTAAAAGCACAACGCTATGATGATAATAATAAATAATGAATAATCGGAAATAAGATTGAATTTAATGTTATTATTAGTATAAAAAGTGATACCTACTAAACTGATTGTAGACAGACAAAAAGGCTATCAAGAATGTACTGTATACATAATTACTAAACTCCATGATTAGTTAAATAAAATGTCAATATTTAACTCTTAACTAATTAGGATGGAAAAAATAAAAAATAAAAATACGTTACTACGTTGTTAGTAAGATTAACTTCACGACAATGTTCAATAAGGCTTGTGGTAGACGATTTCTGGTGACCACAAGATAAAATCCATCCACTAGTAATTGGCTCAATCTCTAACCCACTGAAGACACTACAACCGACCTACAACTTGCAGGAGGTGGATGAACTCAAATATCTATGTAAAACATGCTTTCCATTTCAATTTGGAGCATGGCTGTAAAGACTGCCTTTACTTTATTTGATAGTGAAATTAAAAGGTTGTTTGTGTTAATTGGTGGTATTTGTGCTCTATTCTGTAATTTTTTATTTATTTCATTAGTGATGTAATCAAAAATACTAGGCAGCTGTTAACAACACAGTGTTAAGAAAGCCTCCATGAAGATTAATATATATATCTGACAGAGTATCTATGTTCAATAAAAATTCTGATACATTATCAAAAAATTTATGATTTAAAATCTAAGTACAGTAAGATCATGGACTATTAAAACTCCCTGAGAACCGTTGAGGTTTTTAGGAGCTATTTCAAAACGAGTATATTATGGAGATAGATAAAACGCTATTCTAAAACCACTCTTGAGCCACAAGTGAAAGTACAACTTTTTGATCTGGCCAACCTAATTACTTAACTGTTTGCTTTATAATTAAATTTGTGATTTTTTCTTGTTCTATATATGGACCACAAAAAGCCAAAATTGATAATTTATAAACAAGTATTGCATTATATAATTTTTCCTGAAAAAGAAAACAAAAACAAAACCACCATTAAAAAATTATCAATTTCAGATGGTTGAGGAACTTGAAACACCATGTTGTCTATTTCCTTCGACTGGTAGGTATGATGACAAAGTGGAATTCTCTCCCAGCTACTTATGAGATGTTCCTTGTATTCTCTTCTCTTTACCAGTATTATTCCCCCCCCCCCCCATTTTCCAACCTATCAAGATTGAATTATCTCCTTGTAGAGGGGGTAATGACATTTTTGCATCTTCCAGGGTAACTGTGGTTGGTCCTGGACTTTGCTGGTCAAGTCCTCAAAACAAAAAGCATGAGGCAGATTGGCCCAATAGTATGTGGTAGAGTGCTATTAATAATGAAATGAGTATTTTCTCCTCACACTGTACGAGTGCAGGAGCACCCTTGGTAGGAGGTTAGGAAGTGTGAATACTTTTGTTAATTTCAATGTTTTGCTGTAGGCATCTATGTTATCTAGTGATTGGACTCTATGGAGTCGTATTTTCTCACTATAGCACCTTTCCAACTTGCAAATAGCTCTATTCAGGGTTGGTCTCACTATTGAAAGACTTTTAAAGTCGCTTGAGACTAAAGATGCTATTCTGCAGGCTATTTTTCTCGCATAAACCTGTCTGCTATTATATGTATTATACTTCTTTGTGAGATAATAAGTGTATAAATAAATATACTCAACAGTCACAAGCACAGCTCCGACCCCACAGCAGGAAAAAAGTCGTCAAGAGTATCAGACCATAAGAGACTCATCTTGGTCTCACAAACACACAGACCCGAAACAAATATTTGCTCATCACATAAATAGTGGTCGATGCAGGGAACGAACCCCGCGGCTTTTCGCAAGGCGGTGTTCAACCAATAGCGGCAAGGGCTGTCAAATGGTTATTTTTATTAACTGTGAACCGTAACTGGTTGCAAATTGGAGCCAGTAAGGCTAGTAACCTTGTTTCTCCCTCCTTTCGTATATATGCTATCAAGGTTTGATCGTTTGATTGTACGAGCATAATTGAGAGTTCTCTAAACCAGTCGCTTTGGCCTGGTTACTGCTGTGACTGTGTACAAATGCCTTCTTGTAGCAATACCACCGTTTTCTGGCGAAGTGTCCATGTGCCGGACAATAGGGTTCCGCACCCTAACTCAGATCCGTAGCGTCCGCCGCTCAGAAATGAGTAATTTGAGTATTGATCAAGAGTGGATGGTAGCTCCGCGCTACCATTTCTTGTAACGCAAATTTCTTGGAATATCTTGTGTTTGGTTCGTTTGGCTTTTGTTGAAAAGCTATAAAATCTTGGTCGTTGCGCCTTTGTAATCTGCCCTGAAGCACGGCAAAAATGGCAAAATTTAAATAACCCAGCATGCTTTGTTATTTACGAAGATTCATTCGGCTTTATGTTTCAGAGCATCAATCTAAGTCATCGTTGAGAATTTTCTCGTTTTTCAAAGGAATATGATGTTCTTTGCCATTTGTCATCGAATATTCAGATATTCCAATCCTGGGTTGGTCCAAAAAATAAAGTTTCTGGTAATTATAATATAACCCAGAAGTTCCAAGTGCCTCACGGCTTCCGCAGCCTGAGTACATAACTTGGAAATGGTCCTGATTGACCATAAGGAAGTCGTCTAGAAACATCTAGCACTCGACATTCCTTCGTGCACAGAGTCGCCGAGACCCTACACGTCAAAAACAGATGTGGCGTTTAGGCTGGACCTAAAAGGCTGGCATATCATTCCAATAAATGGTCTCAACTGATTCTCAAAAAACAGCCGGTGTGATTTTGTTATTGTCACGTGGCATATAGTTTTACGGCCCAATGCCTCGGTAGCCGAAAATCTTGTACAGAATCGTCTGAAGTCAAATTCATGTCATAACTGGAAAATCAGGCATCGCCTTTTGTCAGACAAAAGCATCGCGTTTTTTTTTTTTTTTTTTTTACGAAAATGTTGCGAGATAAAAATCGAGAATTTTTCTGAGTACTCTTTCGAGAAAGATTTGATTCAAGAGACCTTGAATAATTTATCCGATGTCGATTTCGGTCCAAACGGCTTTATTTCCAATGTTGTTTTCGTCAACAATTGTTCTGATATTATTATTATAATTTGGCTTTGCGATGACAACCATAAACTTGAGACGTCCAAGGCATTTAATCTTCGCAACAGCAATCTGAACATTTAATCTTGTTTTATTGAACAAGAATTAATCGCTAGGAGGTAAACTAGCTATAGACCTTTGAATACCTTTATCGGGTTCGTTTACCGCAAACAATTTACTGAATCAACAGTCCGTCTGTTGAAAAATATTTTATGGAAGCTTCGGTAATATTTATTTACTTATTTTTATTCTTTATTGTACACCATAATAAAACTGCATTGTTTTAAGCAACTCGAAATAACGTAGTGTCACAAATGGGGGCTTTACCGCTGCCAGCGATTTCTCTCAGGCAAATGTTAGATGGACTGGAGAGATCGGAGGCATAAAGCGGGTGTCACTATTTATACAATTTTGCATTATTATTAATTTTTAATTATTTACATAACGATAATATTATTATCCGAAATAAAATCATATGGACATATGTGGGTCCAAATCAAAGATACCTTTTAAACCAGACTAATAATTCTCTTTGATTTAAACAATGCATAGGTAATACCCGCAATTGCTTCCTCGATGGTAGCCAAAAGATCATTTCCCTCATAAAAACAACACATTTCATCGTAAATGTTTTGGTTACAAGAAACCTGGGAAAGTAAGTTACGTAACTACTATGACGGATGACTTGGTGTACCGGAAGTCCGCAGTTTACGCGTAAGTATGCACGTCTTCTTCAAAGCAATGCTGTATGTTTTCCAGAGGCACATCAATATATCAATTTATCGAACATTGTGCTCGTATGCCGAGAGATCAACCAAGCATAAGTAGGCAATCAAAGATTGAGTAATAAAAACTAAAAATACAAATAATCAGTATAGTGATAATGCCGTGGCGCGAAGTGCGTCAATACTTTTTTTCTTATCAAGCTGAAGTTTCTTTGGGGAAATAAGGTTATCTATACTAATATTATAAAGCTGAAGAGTTTGTTTGTTTGTTTGTTTGTTTGTTTGAACGCTAGGATCTCAGGAACTACTGGTCCGATTTGAAAAATTCTTTCACTGTTAGATAGCACATTTATCGAGGAAGGTTATAGGCTATATATCATCACGCTACGACCAATAGGAGCGGAGCAGCAATAAAGAATGTTTCAAAATCGTGGACTTTTTTCCCTTTTTGTGAGCTTCCGCTGCGTACGCTGCAGAAACGGTTAAAGTTTCGCTAAAATAATGTATGACAGTATATGTCTATCTTTTAAGGTTGGCTCACTATAATGTTTTTTATTCTAACCAAATTTATTTTAAATAAAGCATTATTTGTGAAGGTGTTTTTACAAACATTATATTAATCCTTATCCAAATAAATATGTTATTCATTACGAGTATTTAATACAAAATTAACTTGTTCTTTACATCATTTGATTTCAATGAGTATCTTAGAAGATATCGCAGTTTCAAAATAATGATCAAGCGCGCAATATTGATACTCAAGGCGTCGTCCGGCGCGTTACGCTTTCACGTTGAAACAATTTGACCGATTTGTATGATTTTTGTATATTTAAGTAAATGGGGCTCTGCGGAGTAAAATGCTACAACTTATTTTCTTTCTGAACCTAACCCTGTAGTCCACGCAGACGGAGTTGCGAGCAAAAGCTAGTCTTCTATATTATTATTGTTTATGTGGTATGCCACATCCAAAGTTTGTTTTCTTTGTACACAGGAGCCAGTATTATTCAGCGGGTCTATTAAAGACAATATATTATATGGTGCTTTGGATGACTATACGGAAGAGAACGAGGAGGAAATGCAAGACAAAAAGGTACAGTAATTTTATAGGGTTGATGAAGAAGAAGAAGAAGAATTTTATAGAGTTCTGCCAGATTAAACAAATTATTGAACTTCGATAATTCTATGACACGAGAATTAAAGATGTAGACCAAAAAATTTGCGAGTTCCTGTGGCAAAAGTCCCAGATGGAGTCCCTGGTCCCAGTGCATAGAGAGAGGTTCTACGATTATTGACTGTAAGCGCAGAAAGTTTCTTGAAAAATGATAAGTCAAATTGCACAGAGGAATATAGCACCGACAAGAAAATTTATTTATAACATCATATCTTTTTCTAAAACGTCAATATTGTAGGTACAATATTATTGACAGTAATTCAAATCACATTCCATAAAAAAAAATACGTAAAACCCTTTATACTTTTTGACACATTGTTCTAATTTCAAATTAATTTCTTTTTTTCAATTTTTTCTAAAATGAGTCGGCAGCGAGGAGTTTGTAACATGTGCCTGTGTGTGCAGGAGCCGGCGTGGGTGCGCGCGGCCCGCACGGCGCACCTGCACGAGCTGGTGGTGGCGAGCAAGGACGGCTGGTCGCGGCAGGTGGGCGCGCGCGGCGGACAGCTCAGCGGCGGGCAGAAGCAGCGCGTCGCCATCGCGCGCGCCATCGTCAAGGTACACACGCGGTTATGCTAGCCTAGTAATTATTTTTCGATTGCGGCAATATTTTTTTGTGGTACATAAGATTTTATTTATATCTTTGAATTAAGTATTTCTTAGGGTAAAAATAACCATTAATTATTTGGACGTACGAATCCCTCTAAAAAAATCATTGACATAGTTTTAAAAATGTAAGAATATAAGCTCAAAGTCTTACTTTACTTGCTAGCTACTACAGAGAATTTTCAAATAGAACCTCTATGACGCTTTTATTAATAAACTTTTTTATTTTATCATTTCGTTTTTCAGAATCCAAAAATCCTAATACTAGACGAAGCTACCTCTGCACTAGATACGTATTCAGAATATTTAGTTGATAAAGCACTGAAGGAGATCAGCAGGGACCGGACCGTACTCACGATAGCTCACAGGCTGAGCACGATACAGTCCGCCGACGAAGTTGCAGTCTTAGAAAAAGGTGTCATTGTCGAAAAGGGCACATACGCTGAACTAATGGCGAAAAAGGGTGGATTTTTTCAAGAACTTATCACACATCAAACCTTCACTGCCAAGTCGAGAGAAAATAGAGATATGCAACAAACATAGCAACGATTATCACAATCATAGTTTTGAACTAAATTAATTATAGTCGGGAAAAATATTCAAATAATATATTTTTTTAAAATTACTTTTCTTTTAGTGTAAAGAATGGCTGAAGGGAATTAGAACGATTAATTAAAAATTTAAATTTTATGGTAATTATTTTTTAATTTGCTACACTGCCGTTTTTAATGCTGTTCTTGTATTATTTATGCATGCACCGTATAGTAATAGATTTTCAGTTACAGGACACATCCTGAATTAAATGTTTTCAGTTCATAATTTAATTATTAAATTGAGATTCCCCAAGTAGTGGCTTTTGCAATACAATAAACGTTACTATAACAAAATCTTCCGGTTTATACCCAAAGTGGATAAGCAATATTGTTGCCTGTGGTATAAATGATTTATATCGATATTTACATAAATTTATTTACGCCATAAAATGTTTTTACATTCTTAAGACTGCTTAAGCAGTTTTTGATCAGTAGTTTTGAATTTTATTTATCGTTTGCGAAGTATTACTTAATCGCTTAGACAAATCTACATTTGTTGACATGTCCATTAATAGATTTAGAAATGTGGTGTAGTTACATCGTTCAGATTTTATCATTTCGATTATTAAATATAGCTGTGTATTATGTATATAAAAGTATTGTGAGTTATTCAGCATTGTGATATGTTATGGTGATTCAGGTTTACGTTATCATGTCGTGGTTACGGAGAACAATGTGCTTATATTTCGTATTTATTATGTGTTCAAATGTTGAATGTTTATGAATGTACCTAGAAAGTTTTAAATTGTAAAGTTACAACGGGTAATGTGATGTTTTTGACACAAATAAAATGGTTGTTATTATTTGATTGTATTTTTTATTTGTCTAACAAACATTAACTTTGAATAAGAAACTTTATTTTTTTCAGTTGATAATTCCGAAAAAAAATTTATGTTAGTCATTATAAAAGTCGTGCACTACGGTTAAAATAGCAGTATCGTAAAACGTATAATGTTTGTTGTCACCTCGTCATAATCATAACAAATAGTTCAAATATGTAGATGGACCTTGCCCTCAGCGGGAGTGTAGATCGCGCCAAAACTAGGCGATTCACGCGCAGCCGCACATTCGCGCCGCAACGTTTCGCGGGAAAACATCGCAAGCGGAAACATGTCTCATTTGAAAGTTCTGCGCGGGAATTTCGCACGACAGATAATAAATTGCACTAAAAATGGCAAAAGACCTAAAACAAATCGTGTGTTGTCACAAAACGTTTTGAGTAGGTGTCTCGCTACTCAGACTGCTCCTGCGGTTGACAATAAACACCTCACATCACCATGGGGTGAAATACAAGTTGGAAAGGAAACTTTGACTGAATATGTGTTTGAAGACTTGGAAATGTGGGCCGACAAACCGTCTGTGGTAAGTTAAAAACTCAATATACATTTTGTTTTTCTTCTTGAAATTTATAATCTTAATAAAAAAATCCATTCAACTACATTTTTCACATATGTTTCCTATTCCCTTGTCCAAGCTAAAAAAATGTTCCAAATTTAAATTTGTAGTTTTTAAATTCTGCAAATCTTACCTTATTAATTAAGAAAAATAACAACCGCAAGTCCGCATTATAACTCTGCTTGCCAACAATTTAATCTATTAGGTATTCATTTAATGAAGCCTAGTCGCAACGAGAGTCGGTAAAATGTTCAGTGCATCAATAAATACACAGAGTGCAAAGTTCGCCGCGCTATATTGTATACGGATGTAGGGAGCGAATACTGATACGGTATTAATAGTAGCCGTGTGAAGGTTGAGGCTAGCTGTCAGATACTTGGCATGGGTATACTCCGCTAAAAATGGGGAAGAGGAAAAATGACCATGATCATTTTCACTACCATCACGTTGATGTTTATATACCAAGCGCTACGTCATTACAGAGTATATTCTGTTTGGCAATTTTAGATTGCAAATAGCACTGAACGTCTCTGGTATTCTTCAGATGGAGATTTTTTTTGACTAAAAGTCTTATTAATTTTTACTAAAATATATATTATCAGCGTACGTTTAAAAATAATTTTATACTTATCTTAGATGAGCGATGACTACACACGGTCAAAATGATTGAATAGTCTATACGACACTACCGTTTATAAAACTCATTAATAGTTAACATTCATCAATAGAAATAATCACAATGTTTATAAACAGTTAGGCTCGTTAATAAACAAGGTAGACTTTGCTCCGATCGCTAATCATATGAAATCAGATAGTTCATGAGGTCAAATTAATGTATTTAGATACAATTATAATTTATGAATTGAATAGCGTTAGGAAATAAACTTATGTAAATACCCATTGTTTACTATTCAATTGAACATCTATAATGTTTTTTGTTACGTTTTATTATTTTTTACAATGCCTAATCGTGATTGTATCATTACTTCACGTGCTTGTCGCAATTATGGTTGCCTCATGGTTATACAGAAAGAGCTGTAATGAACTCAAAGGTAAAATTGCAACTGATAGTGATATCTAATGTAATTAACACTACGACAGTTTAACTTCACATTTATGTAACTCACGCTATGTTACTTTTTTCTTTTGGTTTGTTAGTATACAAACAAATATTTATATCTTCTGTCTTTAGATAAAAGTTAATTATTTTATCATAAATGGTTGTCTTCCATTTTCATACCACCATTTGAATCAGCCTTTCAAGTTCAATAGGTATGTACTGTATGTACCTTATAAGACCCCTCCAGGCAATCTAAGTACCTATGAGCTTCTCATAATTATTACTGAGATCATTATTCTGACTGACCTTTACTATCAAGCAGTGGCGGATTTACTAGCAGGCTAATATAATTGTAGAACACTCTTTTATATCTCAAATTAATAAGAGTCTGTAATAGCTGTGTAAGGCGTAAGAGAATACTAACTACTGTATGAGGCGATTTGCGTATAAAAGTATCTTATTTTACACATCACTTCAATATAATATAATGGTTACGTCATTCATTTTAATGATAAGTTGATGCGTGAGTATGATTACATAAAGTTAAGGTAAATAGGTACTACATTTAATCAACCTTTATCCTGCCACTTCTGCCAAAGGCTTCCTCAAATTATTACTTATTTTACGCACGTGTGTTATCTTACTGTAGATAAAAATATCAAGAGCTTTACGAGTTCCAAAGTTCAAAGCGTAACTATAGAACACGTAGGTGCAAGGTCAGACGGCAAATTATAAAATCTACATCATACATCTATTAAACGCTTTCGCCCTTCTTAAATAACTTTTATTCTGTTTACTAATACAGTCGAGATTAAATTATTAGCTGTTACCTGTTAAGATGGCTACGGACGCGACGCCGTGCCAAAATACTTTATCTTGCCACAGTTTATGTGTTATTCCAATAACAAAGTGGACTTTGGTCAATGATTTGGTAAATAAACGGGTCACTAACACGAAAAGTATTGAATAGAGGGCAAACGTTACAGTGTCAGCACACTGACCTATTCAGCGAGCGTATTTATAAAATTGTTCTAAGATTTCATTGCAACACTTTCGACTTTATAGCATTAATTGCACTGGGAAAGTAATCCTACGGAATCAATGCTAGATAGAATAGCATTTCTACGGAAATGTAAATATGATGTGGCAAAAGTCACACTTTATCAGTAGTCCAAAAAACATAGCAGTAGGAAAAAGAATTTTGCTGTTTACTTTAGATAAAATATGATTTTCCTAGAATATTATATCAGTTAAAATAGCAAACACCAGTTTCTGAATACGGTGCAAAAGATTACGCAAGTGTAGAGCATTTTAAGGAGTCGGCCAGTCTTTACGCCCTCAACCACTCCACCATAAATAATTTTATAGGTCTTCTAGATGCACCATCGTGTGTTGCGTAATATCATCATTCTCCTGCCCTGCTCCCAATTCTTATTTGGGGTCGGCGCAGCATGTTTTGTCCTTCCACACAGGAAGGAAGGACAAATCATGCTGCATAAGAGTTTTGGCAGATTTTTTACGGCCGGCCGCCTGCCTGACGCCAACCCTCATTCTTTAGGACTTTCATTGTTTTAGGAATGGGGTAGGGATAGCGTGTATTTGGGTACAGGAAGTATCCTGCAGTAGCAGGAAAGGATATTTAGCCTGATGGTAAGGATGCTACAGTCCCGGATAAGACAACGTGTGTTGCGTAATAATCTTACAAATAATCTTAAAAATGTAAACGCCATGCTTTTGATAAATTTTACTTCAAGTTGATATGTATGAGTGTAGATAGATAGATAAACACTTTATTGTACACCATTTAAACACAAAATACAATACAGAACAACTTACAAAAAACAGTGGACAATCGGCGGTCTTATCGCTCGTAGCGATCTCTTCCAGACAACCTGGCGGAATGTAATATACAAAGAGTGTACATCGATACAAAAAATTAATCTTTTAAAGTAAGGTCCGTATGGAACTACGCTATTATTCATAACTATATGTATCTACATTTATTTTTATGTAAATTATCATCAGCTCATATAGGTATTAGGTACGTCCAACTGCTTGACACGGGCCTCTTCTACCAATGAGAGTTTAGGCTGTAGTCCACCCTATTTTTTTTTGTATATCTTATATTACAATGATAAAGATGATTCAATACCTATTTTCCCCAGACCTGCGGTTCTACGGGTCGATCATACGATTACGGCATGATGAGGATGATGGTGGAGCGGTGCGCGAACGCACTCGCCGGACCTCTCAAATTAAAGCAGGGAGAACGAATCGGCTTGATCCTGCCCAATATACCTGAGTTTGTGGTACTCATCCATGGAGCCATGAGGGCAGGACTTGTGGTTACCTTCGCCAACCCGTTGTATACAGCCGGTAAGTTTTATTCACAAATACACTCGTTCAAATTTGAATTTTGATCAAAGTTGATGCGGGTTAAGGACTTCCTAGTATTTAAACGTAACTGTCGATACTGGTATTCAGCAGTGGCAGAAGCACTTGTCATGAGTGACAGTATAATTCTTGTCTTTTACTCTTTATTGAAGTTTAGATATTACGTCCATGATTGAAATTTAAATTTAAAGACTTATTTCTAATACTTATCAGGAATTGTAAATAGAAGCAAAGAATTGGTTTCTTGTATTTTTCATACGTCGAAATTGCTATATGCCTATAACATATAACTATAGAATATGCCTATAACTCTTAAATTCTTAATAAATTAGTATGACTTGACGGGTCAAAAATTTAACATGATATTTTAACAACAGGTTTGGGACTTTTTGTTGCACGTGCCCAGGCCGGAATGTAAATTGTTTTCATCTTTGTAATCTGGTATTGAGTAACGATCTTGAATGGCTTTACCAATTGGCAATTTCACAACATTTTGCTATATGGGTCATTGAAATTTCTATAATAACCGTACATTGAATGAAGCGTAATTTTATGATGTCGCTAATCTCTTTATAGCATGATCTCCTCAACCCTTGTCCCTAGCTATTACGTAAATAAAAGGTTGTAATTACGGAAGTTGCTAATTTTTGTGCGTACAGTTGAAGTACATCGACAAAAAAGTAGTGAGGCAAAAAGCTAGTAGTCTTAAACCAATCACATTTTTTTCGTCTCCTGTGTTTAAGTCTGGTTTTAGTGTTAAAAATGTGCTTGTTTTTTTGTTATGTTCAGCGCTTAACATTATTGGCGGACTTCTTTCTCTTGGGTTGCATAAAGATAAAATGTTATGCGTACAAAATGAAAGAGGCAATTAAGTGTCTAGTTTCCATGTTGCAGTATATCTTGTTGGGACTTCTAATGTACCAATAAATCATTAATCAGCGTGGCCTCAATAATTCGCTATGTTTTAGGGCTGCTCACTTAAACGTCATATTATATTCAATGTTTTGCACATTATACCTACATACAATGGCATTACAAAAAAAAGGTAAACGATGATAAAATTTTATAAATCTACAGACTTTTAGGTTCTATTCGGAATTAAAAAGTAAGTGGATAATCGTATGTAATAAATAAATATTTCAAATATATCTTTGATCCAACAATAAAATAAAGCAACAATGATATGCCAATTCTTCTTGTTAAAAAAAATCTATTGTCTGTAACATAATATTATGTTAAATAACACAATATTATAAAGGCAATTATTATGAAATCAAGTACAACCAATTTGCCTGCTACAAGGTTTAGCGATTTAGAATATTTTTTTGTAATGGATTTCCACGTAGTTGGATTGGCTCGATCGGAACAGAGATGAATACATAGATAACACTTATACCGTCACGCTTAGATGCCTGAATGGATAGGTATACAAGTAATTCTGGGTATAATAATTCCGCCAGACAATATGTACACTGATATTAAGATGTTCCTAATTAAAACTTTCATAATTTTTATTATCAGTGTGCCGTACCACAGACTAAAGCCTGGGCCATTTCGAGTAGGTACATTACCTTTATGCCGCATTTTGTAAAACAGTGCATTAGTTTTCTATCCCTAGCTAGTTGAACATTATCAATTATTTATATTTGGACCGTACTGCACTTACAATCAGTGGCAACTGTGATCATTTTGACATGACATGCCAATTAAATGTATATGGCTAGTGTTAGTTAGTTTGATCTCAGGGACTACTGATTTTGATCGCAATTTTTTTTAAATTCAATGGTCCATTTATCGAGTTAGGCTATAGGCTATATATCATTACGCTTCGACTAAGCGGGGAAGCAGCAATCAATAGCTGGGCGAAAATGCGTTAAAATATTACTTTTAAAGTCTAAAATTGTAAACAAAACAGTACCTGGCAACTACAAACCATGTTGTCGATCCTGACTCATAGTTATTCGATACGTTGATCTTATCTTCATTACTGGCTTCAGCAACTTTAAAAATCGCTGAGTCATCAAAAGCTATAAAATAAAGCCGTACAATTCTATTCATAACTTGGTTATTTTCAGTATTTATAGTTCTTGAACAGAAAGCCCTGAGTAATTGGAATAAATCATATTGTATATCTTTATGAGTTACATACATTAAATAGGTAAAAGTTGTTCATAGATATAAAATAGATATCTTTGGAGGAGTTAAAGTTTAAGACCCTTGCATAAATAAAATATATATTGAGTATGTTTATGGCAAATGCATATTATTTTTATTAAAAAAACGTAATGGGGAAAGAGAGATTATTTTCTAATAAAGATTTTAAAATCAAATTTAGTTGTTGGGTTCTTCATATTTTATGAGCTAGATACCGAAACGTAGAATACTACTTAGCGGTTGCAACTGTATGTCAGAAATCACAGTCCTTATAGATCACAGAAATTATAAAAATGAACACCACTTATCTAGGTAGCTATAATAATGGGTTTAATAATTGTTGTTTTATGAAATATTAAACGTGAAAAATACGTCATCACTACCTGAACCTAGTGTTAAGTACCTTCGTAACAACCAGTAATTTTACAACATCTTATGAAAATTACTTTTATAATCGCTAATTACTCTTCATACTGTGGTTAAAGGTCAAGTTTTAGGTTCAACAATATGTACTTACCTATTTCATTTATAGAACAAAGTAGCATACTAAGTAAACATATTCTTTGTTTACCTTAGGTATATAATTAGATAGTTTTAAGGAGTCATATGAACTAAAAAAACATAAAATTGATGATAGTTTATTAGTTTATAGAGCACAAATAGGAGGCACTGCTAGCTTTTTGTCAATATAATTAAGAATGTAGTTGTGTTTAAACTCAATTGTATCAATGAACTCATAAGCCAAAGTGCATGCTAAGAAATATATTCGTGTTTTCAAAACTTAACCAGCCATATGGAATATGCTACAATGGAAATTTAAATGGAACTATAATAAAGTTATATGCAAAAATTGGACGTTCCTTACTCAACGCTAGAAAAGCTGAAGGATTAGATTTAAACTTGGCACACAGGTTTAGAATAGGACATATTTTTAGCCTGGAAAATCTAATTTGATGCGGATGAAACAACCGGCCGTAAACAGTACCTAATTCACAACTATATCCAAATAGTAAAGTATATCTATCATGTCGTAACAAGTGAGTCGAAAGTAAAATAAATGGTAATTATGTAATCAGTTTGTAAATATTATCTTTATGACCGCACAGCTGATGCCAAGGTCACTCGACATTGTTTATATAGACAACTGTATAATAGCACGCTTCATAGATAAACAAACGGATATTTACTGCACTATATAATTAACAGTCAACGTGCAAGTCTCAAGCTAACGCACGTGTGCTGCGAGTCATTGAGATAAAATCTCTTTACGATCATGATTAGAAAATGTCTGCTATTTGTATATGATATAGGCTTATATAGGTATAGGAGTAGATGCCATAATATATAAAATGCAACTTATTTTTCTGTAACTCTCTCTAACCTACGTATCCCAGATTGGAAAACCAGAAGAGTATTTCCACATTTCACTAGTTATTATTACCATTTTATAGCCATCGTAGGTAATGTAGTTAACATACTTCTTCGTTTTCCTGAAGGAAAACCCAATTACATAATGAATCAAGGATCTCTCGACCGCAAACTTATGCGGCGAGACTAACGCGGCAGTTAACAGTGATACAGTTAAAAACACATTTCTTGCGGGACATGGCAATAAGAAGCCGAAGTACGATATGTCCTTTAATGCCCAGGAGTTGAATAATCGTTGGGCTGGTTACTAACAAATAAATTGACCTGGATATCTAGTTAAATTTATTTTATTTCGTTTCCAGAGGAGGTGAGACGTCAGTTTTCAGACTGCGATGTGAAAGCAATTGCAACTATTGAAATGTTTATGCCAGTTGCTCAAGAGGTCAGCAAATCACTCAAAGATTACAAAGGAACCATTTGGGTCGGCGGTGAAGACAATAAGTCAAAAGGTGAATATATTACTTTTTCTCATCGATTTCTAATACTAGATACCAATACGTTGCTTTATTTTAGCTGTTACTTGAATATGTTTATTTTTGTTTACTCAAATGTCACATGTCAATGTATAGAGCAATATTAACTTTGTTTCTACAAAGTTTAGGTATTAAGATCCAAATCAAAACACGATAGTCAAGTTAGTACTACGTAAAGAATTTCATAAGGTACCTTAGAGTTGAATAACCACGACAAGGCGCCAAGGAAAGCAAAACAACTATCGCTGTACTCGATGTTGCTGCAATAGGACTTTGCACCGACACGCTCACTAAAC
Source organism: Cephonodes hylas (assembly GCA_030295005.1). NCBI lineage: Eukaryota > Metazoa > Arthropoda > Insecta > Lepidoptera > Sphingidae > Cephonodes > Cephonodes hylas. The sequence continues at coordinate 5,472,969 of AP025374.1, read as the reverse complement.
TATTAACCATAAATTGCTATTAGTTTGCAGTCATTACAGTACATACCGCTGCATTTAAATGTTGCTCACGTTTCTCTTGGCCTGTAGGATGACCCGTGACGATAGAGCGAATCGAATTGTTGATAGTTATAGAAGATTAAAAAAAATTTTTCAGACAATAAGCAGCAAGTAGGAGGGGTAGAATTATTGATATAGGTCATTTGTTTTTATGCCTATTTCTACAGGTGATTTAAATGTGCAAATTAATGAAAAATGTCTATATGCATGTATATTTAATAGGACAATTAGGAGAGAGTAGTAAATGGTTTATTATATCTACGTTAACCAAAGAAAAAACATTATGCCAATATAGCTCTGTAATGTTTTTAACTTTTTATGTTTGGCGATGGATAGAAAGGTGAAAGGATATAGGGTACCTACATATCCTAGGGTACACTGTATTGAAATTATAAAATGTATTCATGAAATGTTGCTCCGAAAGCTATGATAGGCATATTTTATTTATTATAATGATAAAAAATTAAAACCTTTTTAAATAAACTTCAGGTATCTTTGGCCTGCGATCGCTTCTTATGGCAGACCATCAAGCAGATCTGCCAACTGTGAACTGCGATGAAGTCTGCCTGATTCCTTACTCGAGCGGTACTACAGGCATGCCCAAAGGAGTAATGCTTACACACAAGAATTTAGTATCGAATTTGAAACAAGTTAAATGCCCTAAGATGATGAAGCATGGAGGAGACAAAAGTAGGTTTGATTTTTTTTTCAAAAATAATTTTTCCTACTTTCTATCACATCCTATACAAATTTAGTCCGTCAACCAACACTAGACCAGATTGGTGGATTAAGGCCTCAGCCCTTCTAGTTGTAGAGTAGTAGAGGTGGCCCATGCCCAGCTGTGGGATACATATGACCTGACGATGACGATGATGATGAAACTAATATTAATGACATTTAAATTTTATGCAGTATTTCATAAAATTTTATCATTTGATACCTTATTTTATAAAGCAAGGGCATTGAAACAGCAAAAAAATAGCGGAATTTCCATCACAAAAATTCTGTAACTGATTAATGTTAGTTTTTTTGTCATTTGACGTATTTATAGCAACGCAATGAAATTATAGATCCCTTTTTACAGCGGAGGCACAGTTTATGGTAAAAATAAGCTGTTGTAAATCCCAGATAAAAAGATCAAATAATCGCAATTGATAAAACCTCACCTCACCCTAGAAATTCTACATCTTAGAGAGGCCATGAAGACCGGAAACTTTATTTCATATCTAGTATTTACATTAGGAATTACGCCCTACCTGCAATGTCTAATGTTTAAGTAAACTAGAGATAATAGAATAACAAAGTTTTATCTTGTTTACAGGTAACTGTGAGGTAGTTCTCACGGTGCCGCCTTTCTTCCACATCTACGGTTTCAATGGGATTCTCAATTACAACCTAAGTCTTGGATACCACGTAGTCACTATGCCCAAGTGAGTAATTTTGATTTTACTGTGGATGATGATAATGTTTTGACATATGACCTTTTAAATTGGTCTGACGAAATTACTGCACTTGCTCCTCATGATAAATTGACCTTAGAAGATTACAATTATAATCTCTCTAACCAACCTAAATATGCCAGCAACTTGGCAACTGAATTTATACAAATTTTCTAAAAGCGACATATTCTATAGTTGCAATCTGGATAGATGCTAATCAATTATCAAAAGAAACAGCATGTATCTCGATTTCCTGTGCGATAGTGCTACCAATAACACCAGATTAAATAAGATTACTGTGTTTATTTACCAAGTATGGTATACTATTCATTTACGATCTCTAGTCTCTCTCCCTCTAGTTTCAAAAAATATTTAAGGAAAGTTACCCTGATTGTCACACATTTTATTATAACTTTCTAGATCTTAAAATGGATACATTTCTATAACATTTTTAACAGTTCGACTCACATGGCTTGGTGTCGGTATATCAATTCTAAATAGACAATCACGCACCTTAAATTAGCAGTTGCTTTTAAACTATTCATATTCGTACTTATATGAGAATATAGTTACTGTCGCAGTAGGTATGTTTACACAAAATTGGACATGTTCCAAACACGTTAAAAAGCCGTTTGCTAGAGTTTCCAAATTATTGTTGAATTTTGAGCCCAATTAAAAGAACCAAAAATAGCCAACACGTACCTACATATAGATCTGTGTATATAAGTATGTTTCGGATCGAGTAACATCTGCAATATTTTATTTATGGATTAATTTATATATATTTATATCCTTATTCCTAGGTTCACACCAGATGACTACATAAAGTGCCTCGTAGAATACAAACCGACAACATTGTTTGTAGTTCCTTCGTTACTGGCTTTCCTCGCAACACATCCTTTTGTAAAGAAAAATCATTTGGAATCAGTAGAAACTATAATGGTGGGCGCAGCGCCTACCACGGACAGCATGCTAGAGAAGTTTTTGCTCAAATGCGAGAAGACTAAAGACGAAATTAAACTGCTGCAAGGTACTGTAAACAAGATATTATATCAGTTTCTTATAGTACTCGTACTTCGGATCAAACATCTACATGGTATTAATCTGTGGTACTTCCACAGAAGACCAAAGGCATAACTTGTTGACAAGTCATACAATTACATAAAATGGAACAATATTTATTGAAAATTTAAGATGTCAAATACATCACTTAGATTACACCCTGTTCGAAGGACAGTCATAATTAGAAATGAACGAACAAGAAAGTCTAGTCCTGCTCTTTTTTATTGAAACGATTGTCTTCAATAATATTATTGTACATATTATAATATATTGTACAGGTTACGGCATGACGGAGAGTTCTCCGGTGACGCTGATGACGCCGTACAACTACCCGTACGGCAAGGTGGGGTCGGTGGGGCAGCTGGTGCCGAGCACGCAGGCGCGCGTCGTGTCGCTCACCACCGGGGAAATGCTCGGACCGCACAAGTCGGGGGAACTCTGGCTTAGGGGACCTCAGGTGAGAACCAAAAATTGCGCTAAATATGGAACTGTGGCAGTAGTGTAGGACGCCCTCTGGCTAGGTGGGATGACGATTTCCCAAGGTGGCTGGCAGCAGATGAGAGGAGCCGAAGATCGAGCCCAGTGGCGTGCCATGGGAGACGTCCACCATTGGACGAATTGAAGGCTGTTGGTGAATGAGACTGTGGATATACGGGTCTACTGGACCGAAGTGTTGCTATGGTAACTAGTTGCGTTTCGTTTATTCAGTGATTGTCGAAGGATCAATTTGCTATTGATTGAATATCAGTGTAGGCATAATAGTTAATACGAGTATACTGTTTTGAATTTATATCCTTCTTGTGAGGACAGTCAGTAAAATAAATTATTTTTAACAAAGATTCATAGCATGTTATGCACTTATAAAGTCTGGTAGCTACTGAGGATAAAGTGGGGAGAGACTAAGATGTCAAATGCCGCAGGTTTGATGTCCGCACTGACATAAATTGTGAGACTCGAAAGTATAAAGTATCTCGAAGTTTGTATTACTTACGACAGATTTCATGTGTAAATGTTAGTAAGACAACATGAATTAAAGTAGACTTAATATAACCATGAAGTGTTTGCTTTATTTCAAAAAACCGTTATTTTTTTAAACGCCGTAGAAGTAAACACAGAAAGAAACATAATGCTATCACAAGTTAACTCAAAGTACTGGGCTTTGGAATCCCGTTCTGACTATTATTTACAATACTTTCCATGTTATATGTTATTTTTATGAAAAACAATATACTTGTAGTAGATTATGACGTCATAGTTTTCTTACAGGTTATGAAAGGATACTGGAACAATGAAGCTGCCACTAAAGAGACAGTGGACAGTGACGGCTGGTTACACACGGGCGATGTCGCGTATTATGACGAAGAACATTATTTCTACATCGTAGATCGCACTAAGGAACTTATAAAAGTTAAAGGCAACCAGGTAATAAGATTATTTTACTCGAACATATCTCCATAACAGTGAAGCATTTGATAGAATTAGACCAACAATACCGTGTAATTAACGTAAAGATTTTTTTTTTATAATTCATAAAATAATTTGAATTATTAAATCGATGCTCACTTAGGAACTATTTCTAAAATCAATAGGTCAAAGGTACGACATTAGAAGGTATAAACATTATCTATTTTCCGTGCTTTGAAGGAGAACTTAATTATTTACCTAATCGATACACTAACTGGGCCGAGGAACTTAAATAGCCTCAAATCGATACTATCAATTTCAAATGTTACTCTGTTGTAAGTTCTAATGCTGTTTAAGAAAATGTAATGAAAATAAATAAATCTGCCTGACCATGGCTTGAGTCAAAGAGGCCGACCGGCACACACTTTAACACAAGACCATGATATACGTTATAACAAAAGCAAATTTGTTTTAACGAGTAGGCTAAATCAACGCATTTAAATTGTTGATCTTTCTTTCCAGGTATCCCCAACGGAATTAGAAAGCGTTATCATGGAGCTAACTGAAGTAGCCGATGTGGCTGTTGTGGGTGTTCCACATCCTCTCGCAGGAGAAGTTCCCAAAGCTTTCGTTGTACTTAAACCAAACCACAAACTTACAGCAAAAGATATATACGACACTGTTGCAAAGAAACTTATAAAATACAAACATCTCGAAGGAGGCGTCGAATTCTTAGACGCCATTCCTAGAAACGTGGCGGGTAAAATATTGAGAAATGAACTTAAAGTACTAGGCAATAAGAGCAAGCACTGATTGTATTATTTATAGTAGGTTTAATGTTGTACATAGTGTAAAGTGTGATATAGAATAAATTGTGGAGTTTCAGTTTATAGGATCCTAGGAGCTACTTGTGATATAAAATTGTTAAGTAGACATTTAAATAAATTTTTATTTTGTTTTCAAATGTGTTTTTTATAATCCTTTTATCATTAATTTATTTTATTTTAATATTGATAGGTAATAAAATAATTTGCTTAATGCAAAAAGAAAAGGTATTTTTTGGTAACAATAAGATATGTGATTATGTAGAAATAATCTTAAACCAATGAAATTAGAACATTTTTTAGAAATAATCTTTTAATTAAGAGATAGGTCTAAATCTAACCACGTAATGGTTTGATGGTTAAGAGAAATTAAGAAATTGCCTTACTGTAAGATTTCCAGTGAAAATTGACATTTGTCAGTTAGGTGTGAATTAGGATCCATTACTGATTATTGCAAAAAAATGGTATCTGTTATTTCTGAGTATTTACGGTATGAATTAGGTTTGTTATGCCTATCAAACAATTTTAGGCTTGGCTAAAGGATATCCTTGAAATCTTTTAGGTAGTCTATGCAAACAGCAAATAGATGTGTATTCGAATATACACTAAAATTTGAATAAAGTTTAGAATGTGTCAAATGTATGTACATATATGCATACATGCATAATATTATATCTTATATTTTATCTTTGGTAAATAAAAACCTCTCAAATTTACTCACATAAAAAATCAATTTAATTGGGACAATTATTACATTGTTAAATAATATTATTCTACTTATAAACTAACAGTCACAGAATAATCATATTTAAAGTATTATGACATTTATGATATTTTATCAGCATCTGATAGTGCTGTTGCTTCATCCTTTTGTTCTTCTTTCTTATCAATTTCATTAACCAACTCTTCTTTCTTTTGTTCAGTTTCAGTCTCTTGATCTTTTGGTACATCAGCCTGAGGTTGTGGCAGCACTGAGTTTACATCGGAAATCGAGTAGTTGTCCGATTGCAACTCAACTTTAGTACTTGGTTCAGTTTCTTTGGGTGGTGACGGTGCCTGAGTTTGTGCTTCAGTAGTATCTTGTGAACTATTGTCAGACTGATTTGATTCTGGAGTATTCATTTGAGTCTCGGGTTTAGGTGAGTTACTAGAACTATCCATGTTATCACTTGATGATGAACTATCTTCACTGGAGGAAGATACTTCAGATATTATTTTGATTTCTGGTTTGTCCTTAGAATCCATACTGTTCTCATCTACAGACATTATTGTTTGTGTTTCAGTTTTGGGTTCCGGGGATTTTTCTTTTTCTGTGACATTGGTTTCTGCAGATTTTTCCATATTTTCTGATTGGACTCTCAATTTCTCTTCAGTTATATCAACATCATCCACCTTAATTTCAGGTATGATTAATCCTGTGGGATTGCTTGCCGCTTCATTTTTTACATCTGTTTCTGGTTTGGATTTCTCCTCTGTTTCTATTGTGTCAGTGTCCATTTTATGTTCTTTTATTACAGCTGCAGAACTTTGAGGCTCCTCATTCAATTTCTGCTGAACTTCAGGAGGCTCTTCTGCTGTCACATTTAATTCAGGAGGTGTTACTGATTCATACTGGGTAGTGCTTTTTTCTTGTACATCCATTGGTGCATCTTGCTTTGCTTTTAGCCTAGCTTCAATATCATCGACTGATATGTGGGCATCTGAAGATCCAGGCTGTGGTTCAGGATTCTGCTGTTCCGGATTATCCTTCCAAGACATATCTTCCATTTCGACGTCAACATTATATTCGGAGTTGTTATCGGAACCGTTGACAACCGGCTCACCGTTCTCAGGTTCTGGATGCCGCTGGACGCCGGGTTCCCTGGTACTCACCACTAAGATATTCTTCTCTATGGCCCTCATGAACTTGTCTACCCGGTTGTATTGTTTACGGGGATAAGTGAGCAATTCACAGATTCTCTGTACAGTAAATGGCGCCGACGTAAATGAATCCAGACGTTCGAGTAAACTATTTTTCATTATGTCAAAATTAAACGGATCTACATTAGGATAAGGTGGAATATCAATACCTGGGCTAGTTTCATAGAAATCTGTAATCACGCTGAGCAGTTTTTCCTTGAACAAACTTTTTACCAGAGACCACTGATATACAGGATCACCGGTACGCGCTACATACGCCAAGTATTCATTCAGTTCCTGGGGTATTACTTTAGGTTTGCGTTTAGAGAACTCTTCCAAGTAGTGGTATATTTCTTCAGCATTTTCCATTTTGAATTAAGTAAAAAATATTAAAACGATCACTCTACTAACAATAACTTTTCAGAATGCTACTTTGGAGGTTAGTTTTTCAGAAAACGTGGCAAAGGACCTTCAAACATTCAGCTTTATTATCTTTGTAGTTAGAAAAATAATAAAATTTTGGTGAATGTTTAATTTCAATTTCATTCATAATAATTTTTAAATATTAGAACTTGAAAGTAACTAGAGGACAAAATATCTTTTTGGTCGAATCATAGTTACGACTTCACTATTTACTTAAATCTGGTGTGCACAGTGTACACTGATGTGTGATCAGTGAGCTGTCAACATCCTCTATGACAGCTGTGAGGTGAAGTTAATGAAACAAACGCCAGTCGCATAGTATCCACTTATAGTTTTTAAAGTCTTTTCTAAATATAATAATTTTAACATGAATACCATATTCAGAAGAAGTTTTGTGCCAGTAAACAGAGCTTTTCAGCTTACCATTCGATCGTTTGCGGAGGGCGGTATTAAAGAAAAGATTGATAGCATTGTAAAAAATAATAAAGTTGTAGTCTTCATGAAAGGTGTTCCAGACGCACCACGGTGTGGATTTAGCAATGCAGTTGTACAGATCATGAGGATGCACGCAGTACCTTACGACAGCCACGATGTGCTAGCTGATGAAAATCTTAGACAAGGTAAGTGTAGCCGAAATATAACCTAGATGGAGTACTTAAATTACGTAAAAGAGAAAGATGCCTAGAATCCTATTCATTAAATTCTTGATCTACTCAAATAAATTTGTTTCAATTTCAATCATAAATAATTAGCATATTTAGATCACTGGTATATGCTGAGTATTTTTATTAGGATATCAATATATTTGAATAATTAATGAACAAGATTTCTGTTACTGAATATTTTAACATATTTTAAAATTACTGTGTCCTATTATTAACATTTAATTTAATCAGCAAACACACTTCATCCCGTCTAATTGGCTCCTTATATTAACTATGAATTTATAAATGTATCCATAATGATTAGAAATGACAAAGCTCCATTATTTGTTTGATTTGTTGTTATAGATTTAGTTTGTTTATATAAATTAAAAGACAACAACTGTAATCTGATTGTGATATAAACAAGAGATATATGTTATCTTAATGAGTGATTATAGTATAGAGAACAAACATGATCAACAATTAATAAATATATGCAAAAGATCTAGTTGGTTGACATAGCAACTTTTTTTTAAGCATAGATCAATGATAATCACACTACTAGATGAACATTTGGACTCAATTGTTTTTTTCTTTGATTACAATCACCAATCAATCACTAGACTATAAACAGATGACTGGTATTTATATACTGAATATTTGGACTTAAATGATGGTCTAGATCAGTGGTCACCATCCTTTTGGCTTGCAAGAGCCAGAAAGTGGCAAAATAAATAAGGCGGGTCACACTTGCAATTTTTTCCCCAGATTAAAAAAAAAAAGTGAGCCACGGGCCATGGGTTGCCGACCACTGCTCTAGATTGTTTTAATGTAAATTGTCCAAGGTTTTAATCAGATTCAATAAAAGATTTTTTCAACATTTTGTTTGGAAAAAGTGAGTGATTTTCGCAAAAAAGTCATTCAACACAGGCAGCTAGTATTAAGCAAATTAATTGATCTAAGTTTTATCTTCTATAACTTTTAGAGGTTTCTAATGTAACTTTATATTGAATTGGAAGAAAGAAAATTAGTAGTATGATCAAATTATATATTTAAATTCTAAATGATAAATACAATTTTATTTTCAGGAATAAAAGATTACTCCAACTGGCCAACAATACCCCAGGTTTTTATTAATGGAGAATTTGTTGGAGGTTGTGATATCATGTTGCAAATGCATCAGTCTGGTGAACTCATAGAGGAGTTGAAAAAAGTTGGCATCAAGAGTGCGCTTCTTACAGCTGAAGAGGCAAAAAAAGAAGAACAGAAATAATACCCTTAGCTTATTTTAAATTCTAATATGGTATCAAGCTAGATAACTTTGTTTATAAAATTTTATTTTGCTGCAAATGTTTTATGTAGCAACATTGCATAACTTGTAGACTTCCTTGTGATTTGCATATTATATATATGTACAGTAATTTAAAACAGTTATGTTGTCAATGATTCACATAGTATATTTATAATTTAGATTCACTGTGTATTTAAAATTATATAAATATTTGTTACATTTTTGTGTCATCTCCTATATTTTAAGTTAGGACAATGTTTGTTGTTAATGACATAGGGTAGATTATAATAATAAAAGAATCTGTGTTTAAGAGCTCTTTATTTAATTAGCTGTACATTCGAGTTAGTATACTTTTTGGGCATATATCTGATCTTAATCTACATACCTCATCCTAATACAATTGGTTGAATTTAAAACACAGTCATTATTAAAAGACAAAAATATGGCAGATCATTTTATTGGAGTACTCATTCCAAAATACTCTCACAAACAATATAATCATATAAAAATGATAAATAAATAGATGCAGGCAAGCTATGGCAATCTATGATATAAATAATTTGTGTGTGACACTTCCCTGCAACATTTATAAATTTAGCCAACTTAATGTACTGGTACCTACCATTGATATACTATAAATTACTAGTGGCAGTAATAAAATTTAATTTGTATAAATAATGTTTGCTTATAAATAAAAAAATATAACAAAAACATCCTCACAATGTGAATGAGTCTTATTTTGGTGTCACACATTAGTCAAGCCTAACATTAGCACCATTTTATCTTACAAATAAATTTTTTGTGACTTCTCTGAGAATTTCATATAAAAGTTAAAAATACCTAATGCTAATGTATAAATAGAGTTGTTGTAAATATATGATTTTCGTGATTTGAGCCAAAAGTTAATGTTAGGGAGAAGAGTTGTCCGGTATGAAAGTTATTCGCATTTTTGGTTTGAACATTGCACATAACATTTAAGATAAAAACTGATTTAACACTAACTTTACTCAATACAAAAATTGTTTGCTTTACATTGACACGAGTTTAGGGCGTATCTCGGAGATGGTCAATGTAATAGAAATAATTTTTGTGGATTTTACACCAACACAATTTACTGTCTCTGATGTTGTTAGTTGCGAGTGCGGCGACTTGGCGTGCTGGCTTCATCCTCGATGCCCTTCTCTGACTGATGACTTGGAGATGATGACAAGATTATTACTCCTACAACCTGCATCTGAGTAAAATAATAATTAGTGTCTATATCATACACTGAAAAACCTGTGGGAGTTTCAGCAGCATCTAAAATAGCATCTGGAGCAATGCCAAACTGAATGTCTGAGAGGGTATTTAGTGTGTGCTTCTGCTATAAATAAAGGAAGTAATCAGTTGTCTTTGAAAAACATGTTTTCGATGTTGTAGTTTCAGGATGTCTTAAATCTATTTTTTTTGTTGAACAATATACATTAAGTGAATTTATGGAGCTAAGAATAAACATAATATATATTTTTGATAAACCGTGGCGCAATTCGTTGATAAGCTAGGACTAGGAGTAAGGCGCCACGGTTTCAATTCTCGCCTGATTAATATGAACTTCAAATATTAGTGGTTTATTTGGAGGAATCAATCAATTGAACTATGTGTGGGTGTGAGTGGTGGTGTGTTGGTACCGTTTTTTTTCCTCCCCATTGTTTCTCTGTAGGGGTTATGTGTGTTTATCTGTAGAGAGTGATGGTGTTCGTGATGGGGTTGGTACCTAGAGGTCTGTTTCCCCGTAGAGCGCGGTGGAGAAGGCCATGTAGTCGAGCGCGCCGGGCGGGGCCCCTCCGGCGCGGTAGGGCGGCATGCGCGCCACGCAGTACTCCGCCTGGTCGGGCGGCAGCTCGCGCCGCAGCTCCTCCGCAGTGATGTACGGCTGCACACACGGTTTTATATACATACCAGAAAATTTACACCTTAGGTTCGGGATCATATAAATCTATACGGACTAAGGCCTAAACCCTCTCAATGGTAGACCCTGCAGTGGGATGTATATGGCCTGATGAGACGGTCCATATATTGACAAAATTGACACGCATCAGTCCAAGTATGCTTATTGAATTGTAATCAAAAGGTTAATTAATTACACAGGAATCCTATAACCTCTAGTGGCATAAGCCATAAGGGAGTGTTTGCTTTTTTGTGCTCTATAATAACAGTGGAACTAGCTAAGAGATTTATTGAGATTCGTGGTTTACCTTGTCACCAGCTAAGATCCTGAAGCTGTCGATGACTTGTTCAGCGGTGTCTGTGTCTGTTGATTCCCTCGTCATGAAGTCCAAGAATGAGTCGAATGATACGTATCCTGCAAACATATATTTTATATACTAGTTTTTCTTTTGGACCTGTGCAATTGTAAGACCAAAAAGTCCCTAGTAGATACACCGGATACAAAGACTTGTATTTAGTCTAATTTTGGTTAATTAAAAAAATATTTTATACTCATTATTTGATTTTTTATTTGTATGATAACACTAAGTACCTGTGTTGTTGGGGTCGACGACGGCGAGTATGCGTTGGAAGTCGAGTTCTCCTTGCCTGTCCTTGCCGATGCTGTAGCCGAGGGAGACTAAGCACGACTTCAGTTCCTCAGGTAACAAACGGCCTGGAAATAAATACAAAATTATTCGGATATACAGCGTATGTATAAATGTAAGACCTCTTAGTATTATTTTTTCTTTAAAGAATAAAAAAAGAGGAATTGCAATTTCTAATTTAATAGTACCTAAGTAGTAGAATGTGTGAACAATTTTAGAATTTTTGAATCTTTACAATTTAAATAGTAATTTTTTGCTTTCTATTGTTATGACATTTGAGCCGCTAACTTAATTAGTTATATTTGTGATCGGTGTTATTGCAATAAGTAGGATTACCAGTGCGGTTCTTGTCGAAGTGGTTGAAGGAGGCGCGGAACTCGGTGAGTTGTTCCTGCGTGATGCCCTTGGAGTCGCGCGTGAGGATCTGGTTCTCCACCTCGTTGATGGTGCGGTTGATGGACGTCAGCAGCTGCTCCCAGCCCACGCGGAGAGTTTCCATTGTGTATTGAGAGTATCTGAGAAGGAAATAGTTTTAAAGACTTGGTATTGTTTGGAGGTTATTTGACTATATTATGATGCCATGAAATTTTTTCTGACGGAAAACTTAACGCGAGATTTTTCGACCTGAATATGACGCCTATGTCAGATGGTCTTGAAATTGATGTATTATTTCATAATTATTGTAACTATGTTATGAAGTGGAGATAATAGTGGTTTAAAAGAAAACTAAACAAATGTATGGTCTTAAAACCAGTCCCTTTAAAAACAAAATTTGTCAGTCGATAAAGTCAAAGTCAAATCATCTTTATTCAAGTTGACTTTCACTTTGAATCGCTATTTTAAAGCTATTTTTTATAACTATAACCGCTTCGAAATGTGTTCGAAATTCGAAAAAAATCGAAATCGTTGTGAAGAAGTAACGGCAAGAAACTCTCTCAGCAACACGAAATGTCATTTTTTTTTTCAAAATAAGTTTAGATAGTTTGAAGTATACCTGTTTTCGAAGATCATGCCCTCCTGCACGGCCTGGTGGATGCGCTCGAGCTCCTCGATGTGCGGCTTGTACGCGTACACGCCCGCCTCGTACTCCTTCAGCCGGCGGAGCTGGTCTTCCAACGAGCCCTGGAATTAGAAACAAAGGGGTTGGTGACTGAAGGTTCATTGAAGGATGTTTGTGTTGTTTGTCAGTTTTATTGATGGAATAAATCGATGGATTATGTGTAGATTGCTTGTATTTTTTTCTTTTATTGTATTGTCTTTGTGATATTTTTTTTGTCCTTATAAATAGGTTATGGATCTATCTCTAAAGTTGAATGAACTGCTAATAATTTTTATTGAGTCGGTACGCCAGAACACTGACGGAAGTATATGTATATTGTACACGTATTATTAATTGTTATAGATTTATAGATTCCTTATTATATTATCTGTTTGTTACCAAAACAAATTGATGTAGTTTACTGTCTCGTGTATTCTGTGTAACATGCATGAAGTTATCTGCACGCCCATAGGATATGTGTTCTTCATTGTCATAGGTTTAAAATTTCTCATTATATTTTTTCTGTATTTCCAAAGTACCAATGTACTTACACTTACATCAATATGTAGTTTACTGTGTGGTGTATTGTGTGTAACAATAACTCACCTGCAAGCCCATCCCGATGGCGGTGACGGCGTCCATCTGCCGCTCGATCCAGGGCCCGACGGCGTTGGCCTTCTCGGCGAACTGGCGGCGCAGCGTCTCGTTGTTCTGTTGCTTGCGCAGCTCGGCCGCCAGCGTGCCGTCGCGCTGCGGGACCAGCTGCCGCACGTCCGACCACTTGCGGTTCAGCTCCTGCACACATTATTATCTTAAGAAATTTGTTTCTTGATAGTTTTGACTGCGCTTCACTGAGCCGAGTTAAGTAAAGAAAATAAAAAGAGATTAATAACTGGATTTAATATGATGCACGCTTTGTTTTGTTGTTGAGAGTTTTTAATTACTAGACGGAAGAAGTAAATGTAGACCAGGACTAGTAAATGAGTTTAATTTAATAGTAGTTATTATTGATCACAATGGTCATTCGTTAAAAGAAAAAGCCGACGAAGTTGAAGCTATCTAAAGTAAATTAAGAAGAAAAAAGTATATTAGCTTAGAAAAGAATATGGTAATAAATGACGTCACATACTTTTCTTAGATTGAGGAAGTTTCTTATACTCACGTGGGCTGTAAGTGTGGTGTAGGGGTTCTCCAGACCGCCGGGGATCTGGTGCTGCTTCACAATAGACTCCACCTGGTGTACCAAGTTCACTATCGCCTGGAAACAAACGATTCTTTTTATTGCGTAATTCACTTTATAAAACAATAATCATTGCACTTTTGTCAAGTGAGACTGAATTGTCAATAATTTTTGCCAAGTTACGTAACGCAAAATGAGCTATAAAAAAGAGACTGAACGAATGAATGAACTGTTGAGTGGAGATAAATACACCCAACCGACACACATATTCTTGACCCATCATTAAGATATGAGTCTCGTGTCGTGGGTATCAGAAACTACGAGAGACCTCTCAATCTCACTAACACTCAGATCCGAAATATTTGTAGGTTACGTTTGTCTCGGTGCGGGGATCGAACCCGCGGCCTCTCGGTTCGTAAGCTGATGTCAAATGGTAGTGACCTGGTATTCCTTGTCAGCCTCGCCGAGAGTGGCCTTGAAGCGAGCGTGCGCGTCCATGAGGCCGGAGATCTCCTCGATGGTGTGCACGATGAACATGTCCACCAGGTCCTCGCGGGTTCCGTCCAACCTGCACGACAAATTAGCGTTATGGCAACCCTAATTTTGCACATTTTTTTTCTCTTGTAATAATTTTGGGACTTTTGATTTAGCATACTAAAAAATTTGTGATACTTTTTGTATAACTCTTTTTACTCTATTTGGTTATGTCTTACGATCCTTTTTTATGAGATTTATTTGTTAATGTAGCTTTGTGGTATAAGAAATACTTTTCGTTTTACTTCTTTAAATCTCTTTTTTTGGCTGCTAAAAGAGATTTATGTGTACAAATACATTTTATACCTATTAGCGTTAAAAAAATCCCAAAAAAAAAAAAATAAAAAAAAATGCAGTTTTCCCAACATTCAACACCGATGGTTGTATAGAAATCGTCAAAATTATTATCGCGATTTTTTTAACGCCAATGGGTTCGTAATCACCGTAGCTATTATCCGTCTTAATTTCCCATCACACTCCGAACACACCCTGTCAAACTGTCTTATTGCTCTACCGATCAGTAATCCAACTACTTACCAGTTGTTGAAAGGCGCGGCGCGCTTGGCGAACTCGAGGTGCAGCAGGTCGATCTGCTCGAGCACGCGCTCGGCGTCGTCCAGCGCGAGGCGGCGGCGCTGCGTGAGGGCGCCCAGCCGGTCCCACTGCGAGCAGATGCGCTGGCACCGGGCGTTCACGCTGCCCACCTCGTGGTACTCCAGCGTGCTGGGGGTGGTATGTAGTTGGGTTAGGGGTTTAAGTTTGTATGTATGTTTGGGTTTTTAGGGGTTGAATAAGGTTTTTAGAGTAGGGTAAGTTTCTGGTATTAGTGTTTTTAGTAGGTAGAGTAGACTAAGGAGCTTACTCTCGCCTAATGTGGGTTAATATTGAATATCTGTTCTTAGAAAAATGACTGTATATTTCCAAGAAATGTAACATTTTTAAAAATATTTTCTTTAATTATACTTTTTAAGATTTTGGATGTGTTGAAGCAGTTGCATGTTGTACACATTAACTACCCTTTCATGTATCTTTTATCTATTTCCATTCTATGGTTGTCATAAATATCGTCTTGAGCGATAAGACCGCCAATTGCACTATTTAACACTTTGTGCAGTTGTTTTGTTCATTTTTTTCTTATGTACAATAAAGTGTTAATAAATATGCAAATCATTCTCAATTATATCAAAATATGAACCCCAGAACTAAACTCTCTTTTCAAACGATGTTTGTTTAATTAATAAGTATTGCTCACTTGAGTTCCTGCGCGATGGCGGCGATCTGTTCGACGCGGTCCTGGTGCGCGGCCAGGTCGGACTCGAACGCCTCGTGCTTCTTCTTCAGCGCCTTGATGTCGTACAGCTTGCACTGGCGGAAGTCCTGCGACTGCAGCATTTCTTCCTTGCCTGCAGTTAGACAATTATATTGTATTTATTTATTTATCTAAAAAAATGATTTTATAAGATAATATTCAAGGTGTGTTTAGACTGTGATCGGAAATTAAATGCAGGTAATTGCTAAGGTGAACACAAACCGACCGGCGTTAAAAAAATTCCGGCAAAAATATTTATAGTTACGTTTTTCCTACAAAATATATGCGACATTAAATGACGGTGAATGTATGGAAAACTTCAAATTTTTTATTGTTTGTGGGGATTTTCTTTCTTTCCTGAGTTTTCGATTACGGTCTGAATACACCTGTATAATATGTCATTCCCATATGTTATGGTATTTTTATTTTAGATTTGCTCTCGTATGAAAAACAAAAGATACCAAGTTGAGACTGCTAATTTTAGAATATATTTAACTTTCGAACTGACCCCTAGTCCAGTCCTCGTGGATGTCGGCCTTGTGCTTGAACTTCTGCGCGAGGTACTCGAGGCGCTCGAGGCGCATCATCTCGCTCAGCAGCCACTCCTCGAACGCTTTCTCCGCGATCTCCAGGCCCTTCCACGCCTGGGCGATGTCCTGACAAACAAAATCAAAGAGTTATTTTGGTGCCAAGGGATCTCCTGTTGAATGGATTGAACTACATTGTCATGGTACTTTTACTATTATTGGTTTTGGGCCGAATCAAAATTTAAGACTTTTAGACTCATCCATTTGCCATTGGTGGTCCACTTCTGGACATAGGCCTCCCCCAATGACTTCCACGGGATCGATCGGAAACCGCCTGCAGCCAGCGACGTCCCGTGACTTTTACAAGACTTTTAGACTATTGAATTTATATTTGCCACAGATCATTTACGGTTGGAAGACTACTAACTTACGAGAAAAAAAATCCCTTTCCTTTTTAGAGACTTGTGTTTAATAGAATATTAACAATGTTTCGTACTTACAGAAACCATCTTGCCTTCAGTGGGCATGTATGCGGGGCGGTTGCTGAGTCGCAGCTTGGTCTGCAGGGTGTTGAAGTTGGTCTCCAGCTTGGCTTTCTGTTCCACACGCGGCGGCTTGTGCTTGCGCCTGGAGACAATCCATCAGTGTAAAAATAATATTCTTAAAAGAATATCTTCTTATTTCAATCTAGCTTGGTAATATACAAAAAGTTATGGGCATGGGCAGATACTACCAGATTTAGACACTTGGGCTTCAGGGAGATTCTGGCGTTATACAGTTTAAAGATTTACAATGTGTTACTTAACTTATTACAGTTTAGCGTGGTTCTAACTGATTTGTTAATAGGTTTTTATGATATCAATAAAATTAAAATACCTGTAAGTACGGTAGTCCTCCAGTTTTTTCTGGCATCCAGCGAGAGAGTTGTCGGTCTGGCGGCTGTTCAGCCAGGGCATGGTGCGCCGGATCCAGTCCAGGAGCTATTGTATACAGGGCCAGAAATATATTACATTTTAGAAAAGATGAGAAGCATACATATATGAAATGATCATGGTACTAACAATAAAAAATAGTACTGCTTTCTTTTTTAATGTTAAATTAAGAAAAATAATATTATAAAGATCACTTACGTCACTGGCGAGACGCTCGTACTCTTCCATGAGGCGTTCGTTCTCCTGGTTGACTTTGAGAACTTTGCAGATACGGTTCGCGGCCGTTTCAGCCTGCAAACGTAATACACATCAATTAGTACGCCATCGTCAGAGTTGAGGTCATCTAGTTGTTACTGGCTAGTAAGGTCTTCGTGATTCAGAGGAAAACAATTTTTATTTTTTAAAGTTCCTGATGCATCTGAAAAAGAAAGTCGCTCTTAGATGCGAAATGATATTTTACTGTGTGTCCATTTACCATCATTAATAATATTACCTGGCAATTTATTAATTTAACTTTGTTATGAAAAATATATTGACGATTTATTTAAATACTCGCTATTTTGAACAAGTTGTGATACTTTATTTTTATGGGATTTAGTATGCATATTTATATGAATAGTAAGTTTGAATTGAAATCCACACTGGCTCATTGGAATAATTCTGCTGAACAAACCTTCTGAGCGCCAGAGAAGCAATGGTAGTAGGAGGAGACGTAAGTCATGACTGCCCGCTCGTCCGGCATCGCCGTGTTCTGCAGATCTAAGCCACGCAAGCGACAATTGTTAGTTCATGCGATGTATTGTCATTGTGAGAATGCTTGTGTTTACTTGGGTGATGGTTCCAATGTTTTCCAAACATGTCCTGAATTTTATGTTTATTTCTAGTTTAGATTAGCGTATTGTTTCGGTGGAATGGTTTTATTTTCGCGTTATTTCAGATAGCCAATTGGTATTATGTCTGTTACAATGAAAAATTAATTTAGCTTCGAAAATGATTAAACAAGGAAATCTTTTACGATAATTTTTGACACTATTACGTTTCAATATTGCGGTTTATGTTGTCATCGATGTGATTTATATTTTGTCCTCGTAATTCGTCGTAAAACAAATTATTTGTTTAAAATAAGTGATTATCGCCTTATTAACTGGATTTCAAATTATTATGTTGTGTTAACTGTGATAAGATGTATGAATGTAATATTTTTAATTAAAACACAAGCATTCTGTTACGCTGATTTAAATATAACTTATTTATACAGTTAATAACATAAAGCTAATACATATACAGCTAATGTTAAAATATAAAATAAAACGACAAAAATCGTCAGTTTGGAGGGCAGTAGAATCATGCTGTTTACTTCGTCGTATTGTCGGAGTTTGGACATGAAAATCACCATATTGGAAAGAGGCCGTAGTGAAGGACTACTCAAGATTCTGTGAAGCACAAAAGGCACTCTAATCATGCTATAAGTGGACACACAAAGGCCTAGCGTTAGGGTCTGGTATAAAACGCGGAAGTTGGCTGCTGCGCTGCGCATGGCGGCCATTTTGTTTTTGTACCTGTTGCGCGCCTTGGAAGGCGTGGTAGTAACACGACACATAGGTCATAATGGCGCGCTCGTCCGGCTTTGGTGTGTTTATAAGGTCTGCAATATCCAGTTACAATTTACATTTCACATCTTCCAGTATTCAGAGACCAAAATTATAATGTACTTTTAATCGCATTTTTGATTTCATTATTTTAAACCAATATCGCTTTTTCCTATGACTAGTGTCAAAATCCGGAAAGCACTTGTTACTGAAGTACGGGCCGACTACAAACAAGCAGTACTTTAACTGGGCTCTGCATTACAGCTCCCTGATTCTTTCAGGATTATGTCACTAATGGGAAGAAGCAATAACTAAACGCAACGTGGGAGCAAAAGAAACCTACCGTCGGGGTCCAACATGCGGGGGATGTCGAGGTATTTCTCGGCCACATCGAAGGCCGTGTTGAGGTTCTCGAGAGGATTGTCCTTGGACAGTTTGCTGTAGTCGATGAGGTCGGGCCTGTGCCTGTGGATCAGGGCACAGAACGCCAGACCGTCCTTGAACGACAGATGGAAGTTCTGGACGTTGACATTCTTGTATGGGGCTGTCTTGCGCTGGCACCACAGCAGCAGACCTTCCTGTGAAATTAAACAGAAAACTAGATCAATAAATGTATTCAGCTTATAAATAGAGCAAAATATCTATGTTGTTATAGACACAATCTCATATCAACGGTCATTGAGCAAGACTTTGCTTATTTAAGAAATATTTAAGTGATCAATGGTAAACTACATTGGCAGGTGGAATATGAAAAAAGGAGATTGGGGTGCTGTATGGAAATTCGAATTAATGCCTTTGCACTCAAGACTGATTTGGGAGAAGTAAAGGATGTGTTAAAAAACTTAAGCTTACCTTAGCGGTCATTTCTTCTACTGAGATGTCTTGGATGGCGAATCGCAGAATGATTGTCCAAATCATACCAAGAGTCATCTTGAGGTTGCCATCTACGATTTCTTCGGCACCGATAGATACCAGCTTTACGCCTGAAAAAGAAGCAGATTTTTTGATCAATTTGCATTGCTTTTTTTATTTCGTTGATCCGAATATTCATGGAGTTAGATTAGACTCATATTAATGTTTACTTTATGCTGGTGCTATTAGTTTACTGGTAACGCTGAATGCTGATGAATTGATCATATTATTTACCAACTTATTCGGAAAATGAAATGAAATTGGATTATACTAATAACTTTATTCATTTGACATTATCAGATCCCTCAAACATTTCACTCATCAGTATTGATGAATAAATTTCACAGTTTTTGTTTTGTATAAAATTTGAATCCCATTATGAATCTATCTTCAATGCTTAAAAACAGATGAGGCCTTGAATGAATAATGCAAAAATAAATAGTATTACTATAAGTAAACAACAGACGTTGAATCACAAGGCATCCTAATTTGGAACATTTTCAAATGCTCTAGTCATGTCTTAAGTGTGACTAACGTCTATAAATCAGATGTAAGCCTAGACTTAGTACTTACGTACTATAATCCTGTTTGCTGTAACGGTGTGTACGCAACCCGTTGTGACATATTAGGGCAACATCTGCTTCTTTTAAAGGTTTCCTTATTACGAGGGACAGTTAGTGGACATACGAGAGATCACCTTTACAGGTCACCCCTTATTATAAACAAGCTCTTTTATGGGTTTCCTTATAAAATAATCACCGTATAATTTTGGTATCGCTTACAAAAATTTTTTGCAAGGTAAACCTTTCGATTTTAATGTGTTGCACCACTTATATCAGAATTAAGTTTTTTAACCAGGTTAAACTAGTTCATCGCCGCACAAATCTCATCAATTTTAGCATTGTAAATAATAAATTCAATCTTGATTTTATACGAATTCCGTATTCTAAAAGTATTGTGTAATTCGTATTCATTTAGAAACATAACAATAAAAGTTTGAGCGTTGCGTCGCTACAAAGTATCCAATATCGTTCATCGAAATTTATGGGTTGTAAAAATAAACAGGTATAATATGGAGAAATAAAACGCTCATACCTTTGGAGGCGATAAAGTCCAGGGCTTTGTTGACGTTGGCGATCTTGTGGAACCGCATCTTGCCGCGGTCGGGTTTGGGCAGGGTCTCGCCGGAGATCACCTCCAGCAGTAACATGAGCTTCAGGCCATTGCGGAAGTCTTCATCGATGTTCTCGATACCGGTGCCGGCTTTCCTCAGGTGGCTGTTGCACCAAGCTGTGAAGGTCTGTGGGGGAGAAAAGAAATAGTTTTTGATTAATTTATTTTTATAATGTTAAAAGATTCAATGGCTGAGATACGTGTAAAAGAGTTGTAGATACGTGTAAAATGTGGGGTGCGGTCCCGATTTAGACAAAAAATATGGTCATTGCATTAGAATATTCTAAGTTAAAATGATCTTGGTACACTGGACTGTAGTACCATTTTACGAATACATCACGACAGTATACATATAATATTTTTTTATGTATATTTGTTTTATTTATAAATTTGAAATATATATTAGCGTTGTTCAACTTATTTGTACAGTCTTTAGCAATGTTTATCGGCAACGCAAATACCGTGTTAACTCTTCAAACAAGCAATCAATTTCATATTTTTATTAAACAACGGTCGGGGGAAGATAAACAGAATGTTGTGTCGTAACCAATCTAGTTTATCGAAAAAAATTGTGATAGAAAACGTAATACAATGGTTTAATACCACACACCATAGTTTAGATTAGACCATACCGAGTTTTAAACTAAATTTTACGTTATTATATACCAAATTTTAATAGTTTTAACAACATACAATAAAGGTGGTATTGTAACTGCGTCGTAGACTTGAAGCACCCTTCTAGTGGACGATAACAAACAAATATTCAAAATAAAATAAGCGTAATAATAATATTAGCGTTGCGTGTTCTCGTTTTGAGTAATGTACAAAAAGTTTAATAAATTTTCATAATCAACGTTCTCCTTCATTTTTTCTTTGAAAATATTTTGAACACAAATCTCAGAAAAAAGTTGTATAGGCTTGATGATGCGCGAAGATTTAGTTAGGATATGTTGTATTCACACGGCGATTACCTAATGATGTAATTATTTGAAGATGAGTCAATCGCCTTAGTGCAGCTCAACGTGCATTCGTGATTTATGATCTCACGGTAACTTTAGACTTTACGACGAGAAACTAAATTTGTTATAGATAACATCGAGCTCCCTGTTTAAAACGGTGTGTGTTACAAGAACCTGAGTTGTGAGTATGGTCTTACTAAAATTGGAAACAGGTATTGAGTAATCAATTACGTTAACTACATGCACTTACATGGAACACTAGTTCTAGGTTGGTATATTTCAACCTATTTATTATGTTTTAAAACTTAAATGAAAATATTAGTTTAACAAATACAATTTTTAATTTATCATCTGGTGTATCTTTACATTCCTAAAATCCAAAAATATAAGTCTATTTTAAGTATGGCATAAATAACAAGGACATGCGATAACCAGTAACAGATTACGAGACATACTTCCTGTGAAACCGAATTAAATTTGGTAGTCAAGCAAGTATCAAAATAATTTTAAATCCTTTTGTATTTAATGCTAAACTAACAATAATTTAGAGCTCTCATCGTGCTGAAGTAGAATAATTTTAGACAACAATGCTGGTTGGCAAGATAGGCGATGCTGTTGGTTCATAATCCTGTAATTTGTATTGAATATTAGAGAAACGGAATGGCCGCACGTTTAGACATACAAGTACTGTTAATCAATACTGCAGTTGCATCAGGTAGGGGAGCGGTCGGAGGGTCCCACCCTTGTGCCGCCGAATTTGCGCACTTCACACTTGCAATTCTAATGGTTTGCGTTGGAGTAATACATGCCATATCGAAATCCCATTTTCTAATGGATTATATCTTGGCTTAGTATTGCTATTAGTTAGTTTTACAAAATTTGCTGTTTAGTTAAATTAGTCTAAAAACGGCTTTTTTTCTAGATATTTATCACACGTATGATATTTTAATGCTACCAAGAATTTTTAGACAGTTTAAATACTTCCCTCGTTTAGGCAATTCAGTATTATGCCCATGTATGAATCGTGGGCTTGAAGTATGGCTATATACAGATAAAGCTCCCATAATAGGCATATAGGCTTTACTATCAAAGATACCGACTACTGCTGCGCAATTTTAAAGAGATAATATTTCTATTATCAGATTTCCAGATGAATGTAAAGAAAAAAAACTTAATTTATTTTTACATTCATACATTAAAGGATATAATAAAGCAATGCAAATAAAAAATATCAGCCATTTATTAATACGAAAAATCCTTCAGGAATTTGCAATATAGTAATTTTGTCATAAAAAGAAAGAACGTATTATAGCTACTGTTTAAAATTATTATTATTAAAATTAATCTTCGACAAAATAATTCCCTTGATGTCCGATTTGTAATCGATTCCTAGTCGCCGAATTGGTGGCACCGGAAAACATTAATTAGAGATTTTGTTCAAATATTTTCTACTTTCCCGACATTAATTTTGTTCTAAAAATAACTCTGTATCAAGTCATTAATATAG
This sequence comes from Cephonodes hylas, assembly GCA_030295005.1. Classification (NCBI taxonomy): domain Eukaryota; kingdom Metazoa; phylum Arthropoda; class Insecta; order Lepidoptera; family Sphingidae; genus Cephonodes; species Cephonodes hylas. The sequence goes on along the minus strand of AP025374.1, from coordinate 5,449,692 downwards.
ATTATAATTCAATTATGGTGGAAAATATAAAACGTTAATGACCTAGAAATTTGATGGCATAAGTTATAGAAAATTAGTTCACAAATCAAAAGAGTTATTATAGTGCAAGTATTAATGAAAGACTTTGAAAAGTCTAGACCGCAAGTGACTTGAAAATTTCAGATAAGGAAAACCATGTCAGAATGCAAAAAATACAAGACCAAAATGCCTGAAAGGACGCTGTAGGTCATCGGCCTCGTTAGAGCTACGTCACAGCAGCTGCGGCACCGACTCAAAAGCCTTGTTTTCTTGATATTTTTAATATTTATCTCCTCCTTCTTACAGAACATAGGTTACAATATGTAGGTGCACCATCTGAATACAAAAAATGCCCTTAACATTGTGCTAATTTGACTTGTAGTACCAATTAAAAATGGGTTGATATTCAATAGTGGGTACAATCGCTAATACATGCTGATATAATACAGTCTGATTAGTGATGTTTTTGCTCCTACCTGAGTTCAGCCAACCGCTGTCAATTACAGAGCGATCAAGCGTCAAAACTTGGAGCGACAAAAGGACTATTGTCAGTTTGAATACTTCAAACGTTCCTATGCAAGCCCACAAACCCGATTAGTTCCGGAGGCGGCGTCAAGGCCGCGTAGATAAACATTATTCAGCACATTCAATAGTCTGCGTGATCTCGATCCGTTAATGCCGAGTTGACAATTCAAAGAACTGTGCAGCGTTGCGTAGGGTTATACGATATATGGCTTCATTGAGCGATGTTTTTATTATTATTGAAAACCGTACATACTCCGATGCTTTTATTCCTACCAGGTACATTATGTGGAGGAGGGAGGTGTTGTTCTAGACCCTATGTTGTAGCGCTATGTAATAGAGGGCGAGCTCAGTCGCCGTGCATGTTTATAATCATCGTCGGAATTTCTTTCACGACATTTTCAAAGGTGTTTGGCTTGTGGACCCCTAAGAAAAGAGCGTAATCGTCGCTCGTCTAGATTCTATGCAAAAATTTCAAAATTAATATCGAATAGATATAAAACACACTCCATATTCAATGACATCGAAATATAACTTAAAATGATTTAGTTTGATGTACTACTAAAGAAGATCATTTATATTTAGCACGCAATAAAAAAATCTATAACTTCAAAAATTATACAATAAAAGACTGTATTAATATTATAATAGTGTTACATTACAAGAAAGTTCGCGTTCAGGGCGATCACGAGTAAACAAATAATTCCAAGGGAACTAAGATATAACACAATTGTATAAAAGTGTAATCTGTCGACATGTGATACCAGAGCTACAAAATACCGTTGATTAGACTTTCTAACTTAACGAAGTGTATGACTGGTCTCAACCTCTCTATGTATCGGAACCCTAGTATTGCGTCAGTGGATTGTTCCCTCGGTTCACAAGGTAAACACTAATTATGAATAAGCTGTTCAGTTCACGTGGTGAACAAAGACATGTGATACTTGTGCAAAAACTTGTAGGAATTTAAACGCTACAGTTTTACATTCGCTACCAGCTTGTGCGCGTGACATCTCATATACATTGCCATTGCATAATACGTTTGACAGTGGCAGACTGCAGTCCACTGTGAGTGACTTAGGTTCTGAAAAGAGATTTTACTTGTTTGATCTCCATACTGGAGCATTTGTATGATTCCCTCGCGTCATCATTTTTATTTTGCAAATTCCCGGGTAACAAAATATTGGTCGTTTCGGTGGCCTGGGAACTGTGTCTTAAAAGTAGATAAGTATATTGTTTGAGAATATGCACATAAATATTTTTAAGGTTATAAAATTTAGTTAATGCATCGCATTAATTGAAGTAATATTATTAACATTTGAATCATGACCTGTCGAAGTTTTTAAACGGGCTTGGTATACTAGCAAATGATGATGCCAAAGCTTTTCGGCCTTCATTTGAACCTACTACCAATTCAAAGAGTTTCTAAATGATAAACCTTTGTGCATTATACACGAGATTATGAATTAAGTAGAATTTTTAAGATAAAACGTGATTCGGGCAATAAGATTCGAGAAACATTAAAAACTGACCCAACTGCATTCTCGGTTTGTTGGGAATGAATCATCTTTGGAACTTGAGTTGGCACAAATAATAAATACCTTCACATTACGATCACTTTGTTGAAGGTATAAAGTACCTTTCTTGTGTCGTCGATGTATTAGCGCGACCAACGGTAAACATATGGCGGGGTGACTGTTATTGATGTGTTTTCTGATCTAAAGAAAGTTTTCCAGTAATGAGATGATTGAGAAACTGGCGTTTTAAATCTGTTGAATACTGGCATCACTCATAATTAACATCTTATTAACGTCAAAGCATTGCTTTCCATTTTTAATTGAGATATTTATGAATAGACAAACAACAAAATAGACGCGAAATATAATAAAATGTCACGTTAATATGACAAGTGCGACCTCGTCGGAGCGGGAATTGGCGTCCCTGAGACAAACCACACGGCGTGACCCAGAATATGAAAATAATCCAGAATCACCTTGCGGCGACCATCACGGCCAGCCACGTTCTAAAATAAGGTGCGCAGGTGTGGACAGCGTAACTATTTAGAATGAGCTCTGTAGTGCAGATGCTGCGAGTCTCCTCTCAGATAATATTGTCAACAATATACATATGCGAAAGGATCTTTGCAAGGTAGCGGCGAGGTCGCCAAGCGATTGTTACACTTTTTTAATACACATATCAAATGACAATTCAGTAACAACCTTCGTAGAGTTGACTAGACACAAGCTTATAAAATCAAAGACCTCAGGTCGGTTCCTCGGATCGAGAAATATATGTTTATTAAAAAAGCTTTTGTTTCGGGAGACTAGAAAGTTTCCCGTAGTTTCTAATGCAACACAAGGTTTGTGTTTCCTTGGTGAGTGTGAATTATGTATTTGTATATTTAATAATTCAGTGCTGACTAGTCGTATAAAGGGAGTTGATGAACGGAACGCTCCGGAGAGGAAGCTATTGAGCTCGTTGAGCACGCTCGTAACAATCATGTTATTGATATCAATTTTAACTCGTAATGTCATCTAATTCTGTTTATATAAAACGGCACTCTGTTTCTCATAGTTCAAAGAATTGTAAATAACACTAAATGGTCACGGTATTTGTTTCAAGGTTCGCAGTCTCTTTGCCAAGAAATATATTCGAACCGCTCAAAATTAAAGACACCTTCCGGAATTTCAATGTCCACGTAAATCAGTCGAGTGCAGTAATGCAGGTAATATTCCAGAATCTTCGAGCCAATATCAGCTAATCAGTTTTTGTGCCTGACTTTGGCTTATTACGCTGGTTCATTATACGGCCTCTATTTGTCTTGTGCAAATAGCTTGCTGTCAACCTAGTTATGATTTATGCATCGGTCTCATTGACTGCCAAACTGCATTTTGCGCGACACAAGTTGCTAGGCGTAGGCTTGGCACGGCCGAGCCTGTTCATATAATCCATTGAAACATTCGGATTTTGAATGACAAGTTGACGTATTTTGCTAATTGTTTTGGGGTTTAAAACGTGGCAAATTAAGATAAATAAAAAATATTTGGCATTGGAACCACGAAATTGTAAATGATCGGGTGTGCAATAAAATAATAATAATCGCATCGTGAATAAAAGGATAATGTTCTTCATTGATGTGATATATTGATATGATGAATAAATTAACGAGACACGGGAAAGAAAGCAAACTGAGAAATGTTTTGAAAGGCGCTACTGGATTCTCGTTTTGGTGGCTGTTACAAATTGTGAATAATCAATTAAAAATAGTCAGATCACGAAAAGGATGAAAAACATGTTCCATGAATTATTTAACAGAGAAACGGGCGATGAATAAATTATGCATCGCAGAAGTTTATTCAATAAATATCGTGTCGGTTTGGTTTACATTAGTTTTTTATGTTTTTATTACGTAACAGGTTATGAAATAAAAGTGAAAAAATAATGTTCTGATGTGATGAGACAGCTTGGTCTCGCGGGATGACAGTAATATCCATTTAATTTTTTATCGCTTGTTACCACGACGCTGGTTCATAAAGTTTTTATTGAAGCTACAGTCGCAGCGTGTATGTCAGCGCAATTAATAACGCCCGCATTCTGTGCACAAAGAAACCGTCAGGTAAAAAAATAAGAAAGTATTTCGTTGAAGGTCGGAACAAGGTGTGCTTTTTTTAATACCCGTGTTCCCCGAGGTATTTCTTGTGCTAGCCAGTTTTATACCTGCTAGGAATTTGATGCGTATATATTTTTTATTTATTCGTAAAGCTCGCCTGTTTATTAATTTCCTTTCCAGTATACACTTGCTTTGTTTTGGTAATACATAAAACAAAAAGTAAATAAGATAAAGAGATAAAATGTGCACGCACGTGCGCTGACCAAATTGCATTATTAGATTTACTTTACCCAACTGTTGGTTACAGTGTTATATTTCCAAAACAATATTTGGGTAATTTTAGATGACAAAACATACAATTACCTTTACAACATGTCCGAAAAAAAGTACTTTGATGCATCCTGCAAGTTAATGACTAGCATTTTTTATCTGATGCTTAAAGTAACGAGCTTGCATGCATATTGAACATCATGCATGTAATTATAGGTTTTCACTCATGAATGTGGATTAATGCAATACAAGAGTCCGGCAAACTTGAGAAAATCAGCAGTTCTGTAGCCTTTTAGACATAGAAAACATTTCTTGTTTACAGAATAATTATTTAAGTTATGCGCCGTTCGAAACTAACATTTTTAAATAAAATACCTATGCAAAAATCTGGTTGGATGCTGTTTTAAACTATACAGGTAAATAAGCGTAGCTATAAATGCCTTCGAGTTTGTACTTTCACTGAGTTCATTATATGTAGAATACGGTTCAAGGTGCAACAAAGTCGTGTCCAAACGGGACCGCACTTTTGCAACACGACTACACTAAGAAGTTTCTTAAGTGGTGTACTTTAGATTTACACTTACAATAAAGGCTGAAATTTAAAATTATTAAAGTTATCGTATTTTTTGTTCCTGGCCATTACTTTCTTCCTTTATACAGATTTGTTTTTAATCCTCTGCTTCTTTTTTTCAATTTTTAACTATTTTGCTCCGTTCCTGAAGCCGAGATTGTGTATAGTAAATATTTATATTTGTCCAAGCACGATTTTACCATTCATTCAACGGATTTCGCAGATTCCTAATTTGGTAATGAGCTGTCGACCTCAATAGACAAGTTTGCTCATTTTGGCAAATAAGGAGAAAATATGCGTATTGTATCTCCGTTTCGTATTTGTTTTGGCTTGGTACCTGAATGAGAAAAACTTGTTTATTCCAAATTATGCAAAATTATTATTCTACTTAAGAATGTGGTGGGCATATTTTTTATGATCTTTTCCGTAAATCTTCAAATTTAGGCAAAAACAAATAAATGAGCGGCATCAATTCAAGTAAATTAACAGCACAAAAATTCCAAAGTCGGAGTAATTGATAAAATATGTTGAATGAAATTCCGATTTCGCGTGTTAACGCGAGACCGCTTTATTCATAACTTCAAGGGTAAATGTAGGATAAAGAATGCGCGAGCTACCGCGAACATTTTAAGTAAATATTTATGCAAATATTCGTTTAAAATAAAACAATATACAGAAATCGTATTCAAAACTGTTGGGATAAATAAATCCTTGAGCTATATAAGGAACTATTTACGTTGAAATACTTTGCATTTATTTCGGTTACTAAGATTGCAAGTCCCTGCATATTAATTTCACTTTCCATCCTTGCATCTTAGTTTTCTTTATTTTGTTTTTATATGTATTTACATCACTATCGGAACGATCAATAAAATTAGTGATTACGTAAAATTTATAGTATGAGTAATGTTTTATTACTCGTACTATACATTTACTATTTTTAAGTTTATAAGCTAAATAAACAATACCCTTTGATAATATTTTTCAATCGTTAACTACAACAAAGTAGTACTACAATCTGGAACACAACGCATTGGCATGTCAAATTGATTATAAATTCGACATACACATAAACCAAGCTGTTTTCTTATGTACTTATACAATAGAGGTTTTAACTCAAGTCCGAAGCCTACTGAAGTGTTCTTTGACATTTTATTTATTTTTCTTGTCTATGATATTTTTGGTGCATTAAAACGACTTAAATAGCGCCATAACAAGGGTCGTGTGACAGCACAATCGGTGATTACTGTGATCGATGGCGACAGCCACTGGATGCAGTGGGCGAAGATCATTGGACTACGTATGATGACTAATGTAATGATTCAATGACTTACCACTCCATTATATTGATATTGCGACCATTAACAACTCCATAAACGGACTGTTTATAGTTTAGGAAAGTCATATGTGTCATTTTTTAAGGTATATTGATGCTTGAACGTTAAGTAGAAGTAATGTAACAATGTACACTTAATTAGTATTTTAAACGATATAATTAAGAGCTGCCTGATGTTTTATTGACTTGTTTTTGGAAGTTGGTTCTGTATCTCTATGATGACTATATTTAAAGGGATAAATTAGACAATCTTAATCATTAAGTACCCTTCAGCAAAGTATAGCCAGCGTGTTGTCAACTATTTTCTCTCAACTACAGAGGAAGTACCTACATTGACTGTTTTTAATTGAATATCGAGCCATAAAATGAGTTCCCAAAAAAAATCGATAATGACGCAGATAGATGTTTTGATGATGTTACTAAAATAATCCAGAATAATCCATCATAGTTTTTTTAGTGCTCCAGATATATCAACTGAGGAGTATGCATCATCGACATTAAGTTTTATTTTCAACTAACCATAAAACGAAAGTGTAAAGTTTGATTGCCTTTTCACACTTGAATCACGAAATAAACTTTTAATTTCACCAAAAATAATATGTGAAAGTGATGAAGCGGTAAATAGACGAATAGGCAATTTATAATTTGGTTATTTGTTTTGCTTTTTTTCATTTTACATATTTTACGTTTATGTAGAATAGTTAATGCCATGATAATTCAGACAAAGCTTGATTCAATAAATTATAATAATTGTGTTGTGGTGGCACTTCGAATTTTTGTTTCTGCTTTATGGAGGCCTATTAAGAGAGAGCCCTTCAAGAGTATTATTCCTGGAATATTTATTTCTGCTACGGCAACATTTTTGGAGTATGAACCCTATTGTGAGCGATTTCGTAAAAAAAAATTGTATCCAACACCATTGCCAGACTAATGTTGATTTTACAAATCCAGTCGAGTCTTCGTACAATATAACCTTGTAGGAATGTAAAAGTGATTCATCAATTGCAAAACGATTACATATAGGCTTATAACCAATTTAGTACGCATGGTGTGTATTTTAAAGAAGTAATACGATTTGATCACTATAATTGGCCTACTAAATTCAATGCCAAATCTGCGTCAACGTTTAAATTATTAAATAAATATAAACTTGCCCAATGTTTGTCCAATTGTAACGATTAATGTGTTAGCCTAATTACACACAGATGATGACCGAGGCCACGTGTATCAAGATACCGATGTCAAGTCCTATCGTCAGAGAATAAGTCTAAAATTCTATGCTTCTGCTAAGAAATATACTGTATATTTCTTATAGGGAGGGCTGAAAGCCCTTAAAAAATCTTTAGTAAGAGAATTATGTTTTTTATCATATTGCCAGGTTTATATGTTTTTTTCAATGACAATCAATCCTTTTATAATAACATAAAGTCAATTGAAAAATTCTCATAACAATTATAATTATATCAGTAGGCTTTCCATGCTAAGGTTAAGCAGTGCAAATTATAGGAATAAATGTGGTTGTGAAAACGACGTTTAGACCAGACTATGTTTGCGTGTATGGTTATGATAATAAGCATTTAAAAAAACCCTCTTGAAAGTATGGCTTATATGAAGTTCTAAAACATTTTGACGGTACCAAAAATTAAGATGTCGTTAGCATATAGCACAATTAATACGTGTTTTAATTTAGAAGCAACCAATTTGTTTTAATCAGCCGGATGCAATTTAACAATAAGCTGATCGGTAGAGGTAATAGACCGTACGATACACCTGCAAAGGTGAGCTCGGGCCCGGTGCCAACTCGCAAACATTACGATAAACAATAATATAACCGTTACGCGGCACACATTTAATTTTGCATATTGTAAACACAGTCACTGGCTATAAGGAACTAGTCTTTTAAGATTCTATTAATATTCTAGATACAGCGTTTCGAGTTATTAGAATAAATTACTATGATACTCGGCGTTCTAATATATTTATCTCCATATTGCACGTCACAACTTGTTAGCGACCACATTTGGGTACATCATAAAATTGAAAACCAAGAACATACGTGTAATAATCGTAATAATTTCGATCCCATTGTTTATGACTGCGAATTTGAATGTAGTGAAAATTATTGATATTTCTGGAGTCGATGTCAGCCTTGTCAGTCAAAAGTTCTGGGGTAACATACATAAAAAAATGCAGACAAATTGATAACCCTCTCCTTTTTTGAAGTCGGCTTAAAAGCCTCAAGGTGTCAAAATTCATAAATTTTAATAAACATGTCACATTATATTCAATATTCCGGAATGCTTTTGTGTGCTAATTAATATACGTGTTGCATCTGCGTAGAACTGAGATCAACGACCGAGTTAAAATTTCTGTTCAAATATGTTAAAAATAAGAGGCTTTCGAAATGTAGCATAGTGCACACTTCGCGTACGAGTGTTAAGTTAAAGGACTCACGTTTCGCACGGTGTGTCATTTGTGTCCGAGTATATCTCGTCTGGTTGTTGTTTCTGTACCTGCAAAGAGAAAGAAATATTTGAATAAACAATTCCAATGAAACTAAATTTTCACTTTTCTTTTTAACTTTAGGGGGATTTTTTTTAACTTTATGTCATCAATAAGTGAGCGCCTTATATAATTTATACGATTATTTATATGTTATCCATTAAATGTAACTTAGTTTAAAGGAATATCAACGCTGTAATCTAAACAAGTTTCATATGGATTTTGCAAATCTTAGAATAGTCTAAACTGTTCCAATATTGCCACCATTAGGTTGTAAAATATTTTTCATTTTCGTTACATCAAGAGGATTATCTATCAAACGTGTAATTTTGCCTATTGTAGTCTACTTATATTTCATTCGCATCCCTGACACCTGAATAGAAATAATTATGGAGCTATTATCAAAAGAGGATGTAAGAACGAAGACAGCGCTATAATTGCCATGGAAACAGATGGCAGCGGCGCGTGGGCGCGGAAATTCAGACCGTTTTCTTGTTACGATTTATAACATAGCACGTGTTCGTACGAAAACTCGGCGAAATGGTCGAACAATCTATTTTTGAGCATCACATCCTGTATTATATGAATTAGATTGGTATTTTGTCGCCAATATGTGATATAGTGTGTGACGTTGTAACAACCAAGCGACTGCTAAATGTTTATAGGTTTTTAATGTAGGGCGTAAAAATATTTACCCCTTAAAATTGTTTAAGACTGCTGTTTCTTAAAAACCTTTGAAAGCTGTTGCGTAAAGCAGCCATACGCGTCTGTTAAAATACCGGTACGAATCTATAAAGAACGGTTACTTACTCATCGGCCATACGTTAAAAATAACCCCTTAATAAACCTACATACATGCACCATGTTTTATAAATACCAAACGGGCAAAATCACGTCTTTCGCAAACCGTGGCGTCTGCACACTTCCTTATGTAAATAATGATGTAAGACCGTGTTGTGGTCAGTGTAAAATTTTACTGCACGATTTAGTGTTGACGCATCGTCGAAGCTATGTGATAGCAATCTACTTTGTAGCGTCGGTTTGCGCTGACAAAGCTTAATGCTGCCATTCCATGCATGTGGGTGTTATGTGTCTGGCATCAGAGAAGTACCTTATGTACCATAGGCTTGTCATGTGATCAACGTAGAGCTGACCTTTATCGTCTTTACCTATTGTAACTCCATAAAATCAACTGATAACTCTGCCTTAGAGCATTTAAAAAATATTTAAAATACTCTCTGCTACCTCATGTTACACGTATTGTGCCTAGTGTTTTATGAGATTAAGGTAGTGTATTTAAAATAGACGGGGTAGGTGGTTAATTCCTTAACAAGATAATCGGATGTCTAGTAAGGTGAGACTGTGGTGTGTGTACATTTAGAAAGGAAGCCATCGCAAAGTGAACGTGGTCCTGTTTAAAGAGCAGTACTTGTAATAGCAATTCCTATACAAAATATGTTCAGTTTCACTTGCAGCAATACGATAAATGTTAAATGCTACTACCTCACGTCAAAACAGCCATCGGTTATTTATTTCGAAAGCGAATAAAGATAAACAGTTTAACAGAATGGATGGATATTGGATCTATAAGATCTTTCATGACCCGGTTGCTTGCGTCCGAGACTGCTTCCGCGATTTTTTCGTTTATCTTAAAATACCGATGTCTGTACGCCCAGTCTTTATGCCAGACAGTCAATCTGATTGATTTATACAACATTCCTTGGTTTCACTACACCAACATACTTTGTAACAGAGGTCTATGGATTTCTTGAAGTGAAAGTTACTCGCCTTTCTGTTGTGTTTGAATTAATAAAATAAATCCTTAAATATGCATATAAATTCTATCCACGATCAAACTTTTTATTCACATTTTTTCACGTGTTGTAAAATTTATAGGTTTTTAAACGACCGTTTATGGAATAATAAAACCAAACCTGACGTCATATGACATTAAAATTTCTCCTTCGCTGCGTGCATAGCGTGAAGTCATTTGAGTTATAATCTAAACGTATTATGGAAAAATCTTTTCAAGTGGCTAATTTGATGATATCTAATTAATTGCCTTTGTCATCACCGAACCAGCATTTTGAAGTAATTACGTTCAACAACTCCATTTGATTGCAGAGCAGTAAAGTTGTAATAATTAAGATCCGCCGAGCTCTGCTATTGTTTCTGTCTTTATGACAAGTAATACGTGTGAAGGAACTTGTGGAAATCGTGTGCAGAACCTACATTTCTCACTTTTTATTCGCATCTATTTCGAATTGTAATTGACATGGTATAAAGCTCGTTTTTATTTTAAGAAATATCGTGGCAATGAAGTTTATCAAGCCAGGTGGTAGCATAGCATCAATCCAAACAACATGCCGTGCCATCTGTGCCCAACTGTAGGTTGTACTGGATATAAAAAAAACACGCTTTTTATCGAAAATAATTAAATAAAATATTTTTTTTATTCACACTATTATTAATTTATATTTTTTGAAATTTTTAATACTATTCTTAATTTAAATTTATTAAACCTTATTTTCTATTTTTTAGTTCGGTTTTCGATAAAACGCGTGTTTTTTTTATATCCTGTACTGTCCTGTATTTTAGTTTTTTTTAAACTATTATTTATGTTCTATTTTTTGGTTCGGTTTTTTTTATCAAATTAGTGTATTGTCATCGGTCCTCGATAAATCTATCTAATATTCTATCATTCGGAATATGGTGAGAAATAATACTTAGTGTATTATACATGGTCGTATGATGAACATTCATAGATACTTAAGAAATCTATGAAGGCATACTGTTATCTGACAAAGCTATGTATTGTATGAATGTAGTCTTGCTTTTGGCTTTTAAAACCCTTTAGTTGTAAATTAATTTATGTTTGTTACATTCACGTTGTTGATATAAAGAATGATTTAAGAGATTTGTTATGTAACATTATCGTTTAGTTTTTTATCGTTAATTACACTTTACATTAACAGTCCTCTTTAGTCTTCTTATGAAAAAATATGTTTAAACGACATATTTTGAGTTTTGATTGTATTGGAAATATTGCAATAATAGCGTTTAAATTAACTTGCACAGACACTGCAAATGGATGTTGGGTATGGACTAATGCTATTCGATCTATTGAATTTGTAAAGGTCATCACAGCCTAATGGCTACATTCACTGCAAAATAAATGACACAGTATTGAAAGTAGACAAACACTATCTGAAATCGAGTTAGACAGGACTTGGGTCTATGAATAATATATGAACGGCAAGCCAGCGTTCCAGGCGAAAGACAACAATAACAAATGACTGGCAGGCCGGTTCCGTGTCACTTATCTCAATATTTTTCGAGACCATGTGATATTAGCACTGATTTATTTGTTTTCAAATTAGGGTGACGAATGTAGAGTTTTGAATTTCAAATATTTGAAAACAACTCAATAATAACATAATAAAAAAGCATTTGTTTCTAATTTGCGAACAGTCTTCTAATTTCGAAGAATTGTAATACGGTTTCTTAGTAGGATGAAATGAAATATAAAGAGAACATTTAGGTTTTTCTACGTCAAATTAAAAAATGGATCGTAAAATAAAAGGTATGACTAATAAATTACACTGAGTTCACAGCTCCAACTAAATAGTTTCAAAAGATGTGAAGTCATCCATTATCCGGGATGAAAAGGAAACTTCTGCAATCCAGGTTATAAACTGTCCGTGTGTTTAATTCGGGGCAAATCCGTTTAGCAGTTTCATGTGAAAGCCGTTTATTCTTAAAAACTAAACTAGCTATTATCAAACTGTATAAGTCCATTTAGTTGGAACAAGATTCGAAACATTAAAATTACTAAAACTCGCTGTCGTATAAAATATTTAAAGTAAGTGTTAACCCAGCGAATAAATCAGTATAACATTGTGTTCAAATCGTTAAGAGTTGTCGTAAAGGAATAATGCACTAAGAGCAACGCATTAATAAGCTTTTCTCCGTTTGAACCGGCTTTCCTCAGTTAAATCCAAATGGGGTCGAAAAGGCCATTGTGTGGTGCCATCGACCCTCGGGGTATGCTAAGCGAACGCGACTTACGCGTACATCTATTGTTTGTATTATCTCCGAGCTGAATAATTTGCATGCCGTCTTGTATCTATCAAGGTACACGCCACAAATCAGTCTGATAGTGACGTAGACAGTTCGCATTGGGATATTCGTCGACTGGAATGCGTCAATATTATAGAAAAACATACATACAGATAGCCACTAAATTCACCGTTATTTTTATTATTTTCAGACTTTATGTTAATAGTAAAATTATTAAAGAAAAACCTTAGAAAAACCGATTGAATGGATACCGTATACTTATAATATAAACTCGAATTCACGATGCTATCAAACTTAGTTAAAAGTATGAAATATTTGAAAATATACTTCAAGAGTATCTATAAAATCTGCATGAACCATAAAAACCCCACCCGTTAAAGTTACCTGACATAAAATAGATGATTGTATACCGTATATTTAGCAGCAATGACGATATTAAAGTTAAGTTTTGAAATTTCATCACGACGTTCTAGCGATGTTATTTTTGGGTCGGTATTACGATCGCTATCATAATTATAATACTATTCTGGTCTATTGCACGCGTCACAGAGTACATTTTCGGCTTACATCTCTCGGCCTCTCTTCGACCACGCATTAGTTTCCACAAATATTTAAAAGCGTACATCACTATGCGTACCAACAGATATGACCTTTACGTCACTGAAAAATAACATCTGGTTATTCTGTTTTTCACAATAAAAACAACGAAATAAATCTTTTGAAATCGATTTCGGTGTAACCATTCTAAGCGTTTTTCTAAATTAGACTATATAGATATAGTAAGGGTCACTTATGGATTTATTTTTTATATTAAATATATAAATTTGGAAATAAACATTCGTATCACATACTAATTGTTCGAATATATTATTAATATATTATTTGTTTTGATTTGACCACTAAAAAGGTGCGTGGCATGCCTTCTAATGTGAATAGTGATTTACGTTCAGAGCTAAACGACATCTTCTTAATTTGGAGTGCTAAATTGTATGTTGCCGAGTTTTTATGTAACATATTGAATTAGCTTATAATTAGGGAATGCAATCCCGATCCCGCGAGATCGGGATCCCGAGTAATTTTTCGGGATCAATCCCGACGCATCATATGAGGAGATCCCGTTCGAGATTGACGGGATTGGGCGGCAGTAGTCAGGATTTATTTCAGTGTGGAGGAACAAGGGGGCGATTTTTGCAGTTTGCATATACTTGCTTTGCCACGCTATTGCTAACCAGTGTTGAGTCGGAGAGGGCATTCTCAGCAGCGCGTTACATTGCAAAGGACATTAGATGCCGTTTAGCAGATGATACTATTATTTGGTAGCCTTTGTTTTTTAAGAAGTCATTTTCAAAATCACTCGTTTTTGGTAACTACTTCCTAATTCCTTTGAAATATGTTTATTATTTTGATTATCTAATTAACCTATGTTAATTTCCTTAAAACCTGATAATTATTTTTGGTTGGTAAGATAAAAAAAAAAGGATTTTATTTTCTTTGGAGTAATATTTATTTATTTATTTATGTGCTTTTTGTACACTATACAATAAAATAAATATAAAACATTAATGAAGCATAACGAATACGAGTTTTATCGCTAGCTGCGATCTCTTCCAGACAAGCTACGCGACTGGAATGAAAGGTCGTAGTTCTGGCAGTTGTCTTCAGAATTGTAAAATAGAAACAGAAAAAAAATCTAATACTGTATATCAATAACAAATACATACATAAACATACATGAATGTACAAAGAAGATATGTTAACTTAACATTGAATAGAAGATATTAGTGTAAAGATTGCATGAGTAATTTACAGAAATAAAAGCAACACTAATAATAAAAGAATATAAATACTAAACGACATACATATAAGAATACGAATTTACCAAATAAAATATAAAGTTTAGAATAGTAAGTTCTGAGAAGTTTTTTAAAAGTGGAAAGCGATTTAGCCTTACGAATTGTTAGTGGTAATTCATTCCACAGACGTGCAGCATGGACTGTAAAAGAATTATTAAGAAATTTGGTGCTATGCTTATTTCAAGTGTTAAATTTTCTGAGGACCTAAGCGGTCGTGCATGTGTAGCGCTTAGAAAACGGAACCTATATTTAAGATAACGGGGAGCAGTGGGATTGAATAAAATTTGAAAAAGTAGCAAAAGAATACGAGTATTCCGGCAAAGGCGCATAGATACCCACTTGAGTTTATCACGAAATTCAGAGACGTGGTCATGTCATATTTTATTATGTTATTTTACTTAACCTCACTATCACAAACAAGCAGTTATTAGTTTCTTTAGTCATCCAAATTAATTATTTTTTTAAAACTAGACGGGATCCCGAAAATTCCGGGATCCCGCGGGATTGATATTTCTAATCCCGCGGGATCTCGAATTTGCAATCTCGAGTCGGGATTGCATTCCCTACTTATAATGATCATGGACACATACGTACATCCTCTATATCCTACATATAAATATAATTAGACAAATTAATGTTTTATAATTTTTGTGTTTGGTTTAAGTGTTTTGAAGCTGAAGGGACGTATCCTTGCCCCGTACCCTCAAGAACTCCAAACTCGATCTAGTATTTTTTCCCATTATCAATTCTTATTACAACCGTGATTTTTTAAAGGTAGATTAATATTATACACAATTTGAATACTGCCACGCTCCAAGTTGTCTTAAGCTATTTTACTCTGATTTCTGCAGATTTCTGAAACCCTCCAACGGTAGCGTTATTGTCTATTTCGAGATAGGAGTAGAATATACACGGCAAACTTGCAATTCTAGGTTGCGCAACTTGATCTCGCATCTATTATGACCGCAAAGTAAGTAACCTTTTCAATCAATATACTAAGACTTTCAAATAGCACAATAATATTATGTTTAGCGAAATGGATATTCCAATCTTGATATCTTGTACCTACGGTATTTATGTAAGTTTATTTGGTATACGAAACGTGACTTCTAAATAATAAGTGTAATCATAGTTTAAATGATCTTCTTTGTAATAAATAAGATTAGTTAGTTTTGCTGTTACAGTTTTTTTTTGTAAATTTTTATTAGATTTAAGTCAAATTATTGTATGCCAACACGGCGGGTCATAGCTGTTCAAACAAAAACCTAATTTTGTAACACCATTTGTACCTATGATACCACAATAAAATACATTTGAATTTGACTTTTGACAATTAAAATGAATGAGAAGGTAGATAGTTTGTCTCTGGTCCGAACTAATGAATGGAATAGAATGAACGAATGAATGAAACCGAACGAAAAGCGACAGATTTTTTTTGGATTTCGTTTTGAGTACGCCTTGATTTAGCTTAATATAAAAAACAATGTAAGTGTGTGTTCTTAGAAGTAAAATCGAACTTTAGTATGTGAAGGTCATTTTAGGTACACAGGTATATCATGACGCACGTAACGATATTCCGGTTTAAATTAACCTCTCCTTTTAACAAGTGATGTAATTACATATTGTTTCACAAATGGAAAGGAATGAAAGCGATTTAACAAAATGTAACACTATATTCGTAAGGCATTGCGGTAAGCCTTTTGTGGACAATGTGATATTTTGAACGGGCGAAACAAAAGCGTTGGTCAGCTATTCAAGCCCTGACAACAATGAGCGCCGGCTTATTATGACGAACGCACCTACAGACCGTTTAATTTAATACACACTACTTACACGGGTAAGTAAGTCAACGTGTATGTTGACACATCAGGATGTCTTACATTTAGGAATTCATTGTATTGCTATAGGTCTCAACTCTCAACGTAACTTCCAGTCACATTATATTTGTGGGTTAATTGACTTAAATAACAATCACACTCAACGAAAGTAATCCCACATTATTATGCCGGCTATTATAAATTTCTTATTTTTAAATGTATTGTAGAAAAAACTTAAAATAAATATTTTTGTTCAGAGGTTCTTGTTTTATTCTAGCTTTCCCTGAACCAATGTATTTTATAGCAAATGAAAATGTCCTGGTAATTCAAGGCAGTACTGCAACAATATAGGACCGGCCATTGTGCGAGCGTGCATCCGGTCCGCAGTCTCATTTTTAGTTTATGGATTAAAAACAGCTTTACATACAAAAGTATATTTTGGTAGGAACTATTTAAAATGAAAACCGTGCTGTACCAATTTTTGTTAGGTTATTTAGGTTTGTTGTTTACGATAGAGATTCAAGTTTTATTAGCTGTGAGTCCACGTATATCGTAAATATTCAACAATAGCCAAAAGATTTAGATGTCGCACAAGAATACTGAATCACTGTCCCGCTTGGTAAACAAGGTTCATTGAAGGTCTGTCAAACTATAACAATATTTTAACAAATACACGTGCCAAAGTGTTGTAATACTATCCTCGACATTTCGACGTCCCTACTGTCTTTCAGTTGTTCACCGCTCTCTCTGACATTGTTCGTCAGTTGGGTAATTTTAATAATTAGCACATTCCTACTGATAAAATGGTAAACATTAGCCAAATCCGCTCCACCCACCCACTAGCAACCCGACCATTTGGCAGTAGCTGCAGCATTCACATTGGCGTATTGTTATTTATGGTCTATGCCTTCAAGAACACAATATACCTGATGGAATTCATTGTTATTACTAACTATACCGCTTGGTTTCTAACAACGTATTTAGAAAAGAGCGATAATGAGTTTTTTACTATCTCAAATACCTTAGCACAGGTGGTGATTGCATAGCCTAGAAACGGCATCGAGTTGGCCTGGATGCCATTCTCATCTTTTTTTTGTTCTAGTAACATCTTGCGACTTTTATTTAAAGTAGACTTAATTTAATTAATAAGCCGATAAAACATTTAGGTACAATCGTAGGAGAATTCCAAAGAAAGAAAAGAGGGACGGAAGGAATTTTACAAAAACAATAAAATTCAGTTGTTGTTATAACTGAATGAAAAATATTGTCATTAAAAAAAGTGCAATAAAGAATTTTGCAACGTAGCAGTTATAAATATGTCAAATTATAAAAATATTAATTAAATCTTGAATATCTGATTATAAAACAATAGTAGTTATTAGCAGTAGATAAAAGATAAAGCACGATCTGATACCAAGGTTATCACGAACCCTCAAGGAATTATAATATGACTATTAATAAGTGTATTGAATGCACTCGTCCTTCTACACAATCGAAAGCACGTGTGAACTGTGAACAATGCACCAAGTGGTGCAGACAATTATTTATCTCTTCTATAACCTGACGCCTGTACAAACTTCCATATAAATGTGCACTGACTTTGAACCATACATAGACACAGACCAATTTTGGAAATACGTGTCATGTAGAAAACCTTAAAAGCGTAATGTATAGTAGAATAAATTATGTGACTATAGAACATACGATTAAGATAGGTTTTAAAACATCTGTCAGCACTTATGGTACAAACAGATTGTGTTTGGTCGTAAAATTTAATTTAAACGCTGTAGTTGGCTCGTATCATTTAAAGTATTAATGGTTTCGATTTTACCGTTTTAGAATGACGCAGTGCATTCTTTTGGTATTATGTAATTGGCGACTTATTATCAACAACCACAAAGACTTCAAAGTTAACATAAACGCATTTTTCAACAGACTATAGTATTTTATAAGCTGATTTAAATTGTAGACATAGTTTATTGAGGATGGTACAAGACGACCCAGACATCCTGTGAGCAATAGTCAGTTAATAAAAATACATTCGCACCACGAACCGTATTGGTAATACAATGAACCTCGTGTATCTGCCGGTCTAGATCTGCGTTAGGATAAGAAATCTGAGTGTGTTCCATAATAAGAGTTCTTAGAATCATTATCGACCGAGATTCAATTTTAACTAAATGTTTTTCATATTTATATTCAATTCCCAGTATGGTTTGAATGCTGTTTGTATCTATTTTGTGTTTGTGGCTTAGGTTATGTAAAAGGGTTTGATGTCAAAAATTGCAACAGGTAAATTTAGATTGAGGATTATCTGTATTACAGTTGTATATTATTGAAGCAATTATCTAAAAACTAGCTTTTGCTCGCGACTCCGTCCGCGTAGACTACAGGGTTGAGTTCAGAAGGAAAATAAGTTGTAGTCTATTTTACTTCTCAGAGTCCTATTTATGTCCATACCAAAAATCATACAATTCGGTCAAATTGTTCAAACGTGTAACCGTAACGCGTCGATCGGCGCCTTGTGCATCATTACTGCGCGCTTGATCAATATTTTAAAACTGCAATATCTTCTAAGATACTCAGTGAAATAAAATGATGTAAAGGGCAATTTTATTTAAAATTAAATACTTGTAATGAATAACGTATTTATTTGGATAAGGATTAATATCATATTTATAAAAACACCTTCACAAATAAAACTTTATTTTAAAATAAATTTGGTTAGGATAAAAAACGTTATAGTGAGCCAACCTTAAAAAATAGACATATGCTGTCGCGGACTTTTTTTTAGAACTTTTAAAGAGAAACATTTCTCTCATACATTATTTTAGCGAAACTTTAACCGTTTTCGCAGCGCACGCCGCGGAAGTTCACAAAAAGGAAAAAATGTCCCCGATATCGAAACATTCTTTATTGCTGCTCCGCTCCTATTCGTTGTAGCGTGATGTTATATAGCCTATAACCTCCCTCGATAAATGTGCTATCTAACAGTGAAAGAATTTTTCAAATCGGACCAGTAGTTCCTGAGATCCTAGCGTTCAAACAAACAAACAAACAAACAAACTCTTCAGCTTTATAATATTAGTATAGATAATGACTATAATATTGATAACTTTCAATTTAAATAAGTCGAAGGAGTTAATTATCTCAGGGATTTAACATTTGTTTGTTAATTTGCGAGATATTTGTCTAACGTAAAAAAGAAACCGGTTTTCTAACCTGCATACTTCCTCAAACTCGTTTTGGTTCAATAGATTAGATTTGATTCGCTTATCAGGCGAAGACCTTTATAGCGCAAAGGCGTGTAATAAGATTTAAAGTAAATTTACTGTTGCTGATACGCTATTTTTATATGTATGATCACTATCTGATCAGGAAATCCTGCATTTGCAGAATTCACGGCAAAAATTATTTTCTAAGATATGTTTTTATTTGGCATAAAATTCGCAAAAATGACGTAAGAGATGGCGTCGATTCGTTGCAATTGTCTGCTAAATCACTTTTATCTTTAATCACTATTGTCATAAAAAATTCCGTTATTATGCTAAAACATTCTAAAGTGTGCGTAAACTCCCAATCGCCCATTTGATCAATAAAACGCGTCGCTTATCATTAGCCGCTTATCAGAGTGACGCAATGCAATCGGCTCCCGTTAATCATTCACATTGATACATTTGGCCACGTTTGTTGTGATGCGTTGCGGAAGCGACCTACGCATAGGTGTCTTCCAAATGGCACCGTTCGGAATCCGACATGTTACGCGGCATTGACGACATTGTCACGTCCGAAATAGATATCTAGTAATAATCTGTTTATGTATGACTAATTAGTGTTGTATAAGCGGAAACATTAGTCAAGAAATTGGAATGGTCAGGTTTCATTCATAAACAGGTTCTAGATCGTGTTTGGGCAATAATGTGGGTCGCTATGGCCACACGTAGGTACCAGCTGCGGAAAGCAGCTGTCACTTGGATAGCAGGAGATCTCCCTCGCACTTATTGTATTGCCATTGAATTTTTAATATTGCTGCAAATTATTCTTAGCGCGGTCTTTGGTACGACAAAATTAAATATTTACTTAATAAATTTCGTCGTAAAGATATTTTGTCACTCTGTCAGCCAGCCTCATCGTGGTCTTGGTAATCACCATAATCATGGTCTCATTGACAGAGACGGTCCTGACCTAGTGTTTTATTGCCTTGAATCACAAGTCATTCAAGCAACTTTATGTGTCACGAAGTAGTTTCTCGCCATATACTGAATACAAGGAAATATATCAATGGCATACGCCTTGCGGCTATTACACTTAATTTTGATGAATTACAAATGCTAGTGTGTAAGTAGAGTAGATGCAAGATAAAAATATTCTTGAAATGACATTTAGAATAATAGATGTCTTGTAGAAAGTAGAAGTTAAGCAGCACAGTTTTAACTGTTCTGTTTTAGAAATAAATAATGTAACAACATTTAGTATTAATATGTGTGTAGCCGTGGCCATGAACAATGACTGAATAAAAGTATACGCTCCGAAAAAAAAAGTTTCTTGTATAAATTGAAAATACAGAATGATGGCCTTTGCAAAACTATGTATAAAACGGAAATCAATCTTAGAAATAATAAGAAACTAAACCAAACTACTAGTACAAAATTGTTTTGAAAGCTATTTTTAAATATAGAACATTTTCGCATGTTGTCCGTGATATCTGTTGTGGACAGCTGGGGTCGGAATGAATAGTAATTGAATGCATCTCCCCTCAACACAGCGCCGGGACTTGTCTAAAAGATTATCGGGGTGATACCACGGCAACAATTATTATTAGAAACGGTTTGTACTGGCAATGAAAACTACTCTGGTCTCTGAGGTTTAAATTTACGACAGATAGTTTTTTGTTTCCTATGAAACCTGCTGATCCAGTTATGACGTACCAAAATGTTTATTACAGTTTGTTTTTAATTTGCATGCGGTTAGGACAACGGGACTATTTCGTGTAGGTAATATGCAGTTCGCGTAACAGAACTGCATTATGAATAGGTATTTACACTTATTTTAAAATTATTTAGTGATTCAATGTATTGGATACAATTCATATTAATTAAGTTGTGGAATTATCTACGATATTGTGTTCTAGTTTTTGTGTTATTAGAATTAATTGTCAAACGAAACGTTAAAACATAGTTTCTGTCTAGTCACTGTATTGTAATCGATTCCACCATTTTAAATAACCTAATAATGATAACTTTAAGAAACAAATTCTAATTTAATACTAGACGGATGAAAACATATACTAAGAAAAGTTCTCTATCATTAAAACCAGCAAAGGCGGGTATAAAAGAAATAAAAACTTAAAACAGTCTGAGCGAAATAAGAGTTTTAATTCTTTTTCTGTTTTCGTTTGAAATTTCTGTTTCCGTGCGTTTAGTTTTTTAACGTTTTCGTTTCTGGAGCCAAAACTGATCGTATGTCGGAAATAAATTTAGTACCCACGATTTTCTAATTATAATAGCAAGTGAGTGTAAGCATTTCGCGTGGGCGAGTGACCAGAGTCGAAAATAGATGTTGTTGGCATCGGATCGACGCCGCGACGTGGAACGGGCCTGTCTGTCACTCTTCAACAAAACGTTTGGGTTTTCTTGAGAAATAACACTAACAGACGGAAAACTGCAAGAGTTATATGTCTATTCGGTTATTTTCAGCGCTGACGATACAATTAAGTCGCTCTAATTTTTATGTCTCTGTTAATTTCTGTCAAATTCGTTCATTCCCGTCATTCTAGTTAGTTATCTATGCTTTTAATTAAAATATAATTTTAAAAACCAAACCAATGTGTTTCTAGGTTATAGTTTAGTTGAGAGATGAAATTTGGTAAGAATTACTGATATTCTTATAACAAATATAAGGCTTTATAACAATCTGACTTTTCATAAAATAATATTTACCAAAAGCTGATTCCGCCCCTCAATCAGAGGATATTTTCGTGTATAATAGGGGAGATGTACATAGATCTTAATTATGTATAGGGGTTCTAAGCATTATTCGAGACAGCCGAGTTTGGAGTTAATGTGTTTACAACCAAAATTGTTTGCCAAATGCAGAAAATACTGTTTATTCTACGATAAAATTGCTTTTTTTAAATAATGTAGGATTAATGCAATCTTTCATCCAATTATTCCTTTATTTTTCTACAATAATGTAATTAATTAAGCATTTTCCTGTTTGTGGGTAGAAAATAATAATAATGACTTATTTATATGTATATGATAAAACGTACATACGAGTAAGAAACAATTTATATTTATTAGTTTATTATAAATTGTTATACGCTAAATTATAATTCTTATGGTATAGAATATATATGTGAAGATATGTAGACATACGAACACATATGGTAGTACATAAACAGGATGTGATAGATTGCAGGACTTCGATGGACGAAGGTCGCTTTCAACAGGTCTCTCCGGAAGCTTTTATTGTGATAATAGTGATAGTGTCATTATGTAAGTTTAATATCAACAACAGAGAACTGAGTTGCTTTACATCAGATTAGAAAGAGATAAAAAAAATATCCCTGTTTCCACATTAGTACAATTTTTTTGGATCTATTTTTTACAATGTTATGCATTGAATCTTTAGAAAATATGTAAATAAATTAGATAAGATCATTCGGATGGGTTAGTAATAAGTATGCACAGTGTTTTGTTTATTTACTTATATGCCATTAAAAATATTTTTTAAAAATATATTTTATAATTATCCTCTGAAACTCAATATTTTATTCAAATGTACTTGCCAAACGTTAACTATTAGGCAAGTTGAGAAGAATTAAGATAACTAGATAGCTCAATAACATTGTCGGGCGCAGATAGAGGTATCGATCCCGGGATCCCGGTCATATTTCAGTCCCGAAATTTTTGGGATTAAATTCAATAAATTCCGGGATTTTCGGGATTGACATATTTATAATAAAAATCAATAAAAATCATTAAACAAGAAATTACTCTTTATGAGGCTAGTTTTACACGAGGCTATAATTTGGAGAAGACCTATAAACATTTATAGACGATTCCTCCAACTTCCGTCGAGCCTGAACGCGCTTTTTCCGCTTCTACATATTTGTGCCACAAATTAAGAAGTATGCTTTCAGATGAGACGTTGGATGTGTTGTTATTTCTGAGATTTTATTTTCGTGGCTTTAATAAGTCATTTATAGTTCCTATATTTATATTTTAGTTAAAATTGCATAGTCTTTTTTATTGTGTAATGTCGTTTCTTTGTATAGATAAAACGGCTTAATTTGTTTATTTTATCAGAAGTAATTATAATTTTGTATTATTTTTTAATACCTATTTAAGTAAAGATTAAAAACAAAAGATTGATTTTAATATGTTTTACTTTCTTTTTGTTACCACTTTTTATTACTAATTCAATCCCGGGACTGTCCCGGGATCCCGGGATTAACTGTTAATAATCCCGGAATCCCGGGATCACAAAAATCGACCGGGACCGAATCCCCTAGGCGCAGAGCAATGATACTGGTTTTAACAGAGTTCTACAATTGAATGCTTAATGAATTACTGGTTATTGCCCCATGAATAATGCGAAGCATAATGCTTTACATGATTATTTAATGTTTCCATAGGTACTTCGCTTCTGTAAGTCAAAGCGTGATAATACTTATTACAGCATTCCTCGGTGGCTTTCCAAAACTAAGAATTTCGCGATCAAGTAAACAAATAAACCCTTTAGCTTTATAATCGTAGTGTCGCGATTTTAAGTATAATTTGAGTATTTTCTATAGCGATTTAGTAATTATTATCACTAATGATACGCTGAGATTGAAGCGTACAAAATATGAGTTTAAAGAACGCACCTGGGTGCAGCAGTGGGCGTACCGATGCGACGCCTACTTATCTACTATACAATGTTTTGAAACACACTATAGAACTAACAAAACAGAGAATGGACTTCAACGACACTTACCTAAAGAGGTTTTACTATGATATTTTTTAAAGTCTCGTTTCTGCGATATTATTAAATGTATTTCATTTAGTAGGCAAATCTATTGTGGTTAAATTTTGATTTTAAGACATGAGATGTAAGAGAAAAATGTAATAAATATAAGTTGTGCATTAAAATTAATGAAAACAGTTTATGTACGTTGTACATTCCTTAGCCTTCGAAAATAACTCAATTTTATGCCCATGACAATTACACCAATTGTAGGAATAAAGAGTACAAAAAGAAACAAAAACCGAACGGCTTTTGGTTAACTATCGGCAGTCAATTAAACATCAAGTTTTCGCTTTCGGTCGCAGCTACAGGCAACGGCATAAATAAGAGCAATTTAATCTGTGACACCTGTAGCACTGATTAATTTGCATCTGTAAGCAGAAACTCGTAATATTAATATACAGTCTTGTAACTTGTTCCCAATAATGAAGTGCGTAGGGTCTATAGTTTAGTATATCTATTGAGCCAAGTGGGATTGTCCGGCGAACCGGTCCACTTAAAATAATATTATTGATGTAGCCCAGAGTACAGAGTGTTGCATGTGCTTTTATCAGAAAAACCAATGAGTAATCTGAACGGTGACATGTTTATTGAAGGTTTGGTAACTTAACTTTCACTTTATGAGTCAAACCAGAGTTTTCCGTGTGTTATGTCCTAGATAATGTTAAAATGGGTGTGCCAGACCTCAAAACATTTGACAGCGAAATGTTAATTAAGGTGGTTGAGTTGCATATGTTTATTTGATTTATTTATATCGATTTAATATAGTCGCCCAAAATTTCAACTCCATGTTAAGTCAATGTGTATGCAAAACTACGGGAGACTTAATAGTTCCACAGTACTTAGGACTGTGCCCAAACTAGATACATTTGTTGCTCATGTTGATTACAAAGGAATGTCGATTTGCAGTCTTTTGTTTGCTTGTTAGGTTCTCATTCAATACACTCTGGTGTTCAGAATTATTTCAAATATTTTACTATTATTATATTTAGCCGCAATGGACAGGCCTTAGAGTAATGGACTAATGTCTGTATTAAAAAAGTTGTAATTATACAAAAATGTACCAAGATGATTCTTCTTTTTTCACTAGTATTATTTTTTCTCTTAACAATTCTTCATGTGCACTCCTTATCAGCGATACGAATTATCTATAAAGATACGCTATCATGAGTGGGCATTTCTTTCGCATATTAGTTTAAAACGATTAGACGTAAGGTTTGTTGACGCTCGTCTTCAGTGAGTTCGGAAAGCAGGTCCGTGGCCCGTGTGCCGCGATAACACTTAGAAAGTTACATTTCTCTCGCTATTAAGTAAATGTAAATTTATTCCGCTGAGCTGTTATCGTGTCGTAGTTCAATATTCAAGGTCGTTTACTTTTGTTCCACTAAGATTAGCTTTTAGAATGTATGACGGGTGAATGTTGTCGCCAGTTGTGTACCGTATCGTTTTGTATTAGGCTATGGTTAATTAAAAGGTTTTAAAAGTAAATAGTGTTTTACTAATCCTTTTATTATCAGAATGCACGTTAATTTTTAAAATAATAAAGATACAAGAAGTAAATGCATGCTAATGATTGCTTGGAACATAATATGTAGATGGTCGGCTATCCGTTTTTCGTTGTATAAAGTAATATGGAGAAAATGTGTCGCATGTGAATATTCTTTATTGTAAATTTTTTGTACTGCCTGTTCTTTTTTAGGTTGTATATCATATAAAAACATAAACTATAGTCAATAACGTTTATACTATTTTTTTTTTTTTACGAGAGGAAAGCACCTTAAGCTCCCCTGTTCGGTACCTCGGGGGAGGCCCTGAGGGGTATGTCGGGGTCTCTGGCTACGCCAGCATACCGACTAAAACCTCTCGGTGACCATCACGCGCATTTAGGGCGGTTTTACGGCATCTCAGGGCAGAGGTGCCCTAAATGATCCGCTGCCGCCCAGCGCACCGTCCAGTTATGGACCCCTCCAAATTGGGAGGGCTTGGTATGCCCTCCATTTACTCGATTTGGACGTTCACCTTTTGTGAACGTCCGCGACAGTTAAGAGGCCACGCCCTCTGCCGCCAATCTCGGGGTTGCTATCATAGGGTACCGCCCCCGCAGTACGCCCAGCAACCCCAGTTTCCCCTGTTAGTCGCCTCTTACGACAGGTAGGGGATACCGTGGCGGAATTCTTACACCCCCAATCCACAGGGTGGAATAACGTTTATACTAGCCGACCTTATTTAGTTCGCATTGCATTCCTGGCGAATCTTTTATAAAAACATTTCGGTCATTAATCAGTCTGTCATGTCGGCAAAGGTTTTAGGGACAGAGACAGACAAAAACATTACTCAACTCGGCTAGGCGTTCACCGTTCTATAAAGTTTTTTTAAATGACGTAGTTATTTAAAGTAGATTTATTCAGAATTCCTAATGTGTTTTCTGAGAAATTTGATCAGTCAGCTCTGCCACAAAGGGAGGAAGGAAGTGAACTCTACAAGACTGCGAGTAGGCGAGCGCTTTTTAAAAATATTTTATATCATGTGTGTGGTTTGACGCCTTGCATCGGAAGTTGGTGTTTTTTTACCCATTGTCCCGATAAATAAATGAGCACAACGTGGTTTAAATTTGAAGTATATATTCTGTACATGTGAATATAGAGTTCAATGCAAGAAAGTGTAATGAGCGACATTTAAACATCTTACAAATGAAGTAGGAATGTCATTATAAGTACCTTAGAGTATGTAACTGTTTGTATGTACTAGTCTCTTCTTATCTGTAAGAGTTGGAGTTGGAAAGTCAAGTAGCTGCCGCAAACCTTTCTAAGGCCAATCAAAATTAGAAGCTCATTGATTCTAGTAGCTTGTTTTTTGATAGAGTGTCAAAACAGTACGGATTAAAAATTTCTTCTAACACACACCTGATTTATCTCTTTGTTATGAAAAGTGAATTGTTTGGAAATGAATATGTCAAAAATCATTTTTTGTTTACTTCTTATTTCGATTTTGATATATCCTGTATTATTCATTGTACACACGTCACACATATTAAATTTTGTGATTAATAAAAAGCTCATTGTTAAAAAAGCATTTTAAAAACATGCGCTAAGTCGGATATTTCTACATAGGCAAAGTATTTAACATAGCTCAGTAATTAAGACATTTTCGGTTACTGTTGCTTAGAGACAAATTATACTTTAGGATAATTGACGTGGATACCCATATATTTTGTTTTGTACTCATGCGAGTGAGGAGTTGCAAACCGGCACTGTACCTCGACTCTTGATCGAGTGCCAAAAGTGAGCTAACAACGACAAGGAAAAAATAGCCGTGTCAAATGTTACGTAAGTAATATCATACCTCTACGTCACCATATTTAAGATCGAATTAGAAAACTGCTTAATTTTACCCGTCATAGACTTTCTGGCGATTGATAAAAAAAAAAAAAAAAACTCAACTGTCACAACAGCAGAGGGCCAATTGAGGTCGAGTTTTTATCATTTGTTAAATTTAAACAGGAAATTTCGAAAAGAGTACATGTACATGGAGGACACGCGACATACTGCATCAGCTTATCGCGTGTCAATGACCTCGTTCACAGGAATCGCGCGGAAGGTATGCCAAGGTGATCACTCTTTAACTAATGACAAGGTGAACCATTCCGATAATACCAATTGGAACAAATGCCATGGAACCAATGTATTTGACTTGACTGTTGTCGCATTTCCATTCTCATTATACATAATTCGTTACCTGCGGGCCTGGTCCGTGAATTAAACATCGAGGCACATTGATTTAAATCCTTCTACAGTCCATTTAGCATTATTATCCTGACGTAATGTCTGTGTAAATGTAACAAACATCTACTTAATCTCAAATTACTGCCTGCAGCACAACCGTTCGTATTATATTGATAGACATTAGTGATTTCATGTAAATTTTCTATTTTATAACCAGTTTCGAGCTCGTCCTCACTTTCACGCCCGATTTCTAGTGTAACTGGACTCTATTACTATTGGTAAATTGAAAGCCATAAACCGTTTAGTGGTTTCGTCGGGTTATGTATGACGTCACAGTTGAATACTGCGATATGAGTAATTAATTGGAGAGTTGTTGTGTGGTTGTGATAGGGTTGTCACATGTGCAGCCAGGCACGTTGAGAGTGTGCGCCAGTGACCTCGTTGCGGAGGACTGATGTCCCTGCACGTCGCGGTGTGAGTGCGACTGGTCGAGCGACTTTTCCGCGCAGACGCATCTCAAGTTGTCGACCGCGACATTGACCCGCCATACATGTAAGGCCAATGCACCGTGTCGCAGCCTCTTTGTTTATATCCTGCGAGGCCTACTGTGCAAGCCTCGGTCGTTCGTTGTCCCCATGAGTAATTCATCTAACGTAATGAACGTGGCGTATAGATACTGACGTGTGTTGGCCGCTCTAACTGGGCCAGAAATTTTGAAACCCAGCTAGCTGTTTCGCATATCGATATCGCAAGCGATGTGTGTTTCTCAAACCATAGTGATTAAATGTTAAGAAAATTTCTCCAGCAGTTTACGTAATTTAAACGCTCGTAAACGTCGCAAATGTTGCAGATTAATTTTTAACACGAATGTTTATGAATTTCTGACAAATTTAAAGTTATTTTATTATTCATTGATTCAAAGAAGTATAACAAGATTTGTTTTCCTTAAAAATCTTATATTTTTTGTCGATGTCGATGTCCAAAAACAATAAATAGAGTTTGTAAAATTCGACAATAGTAAGAAATAAATTAAGCCATAACATGAAGAGAGGTGAATGGTGTCGTAAGTAGTTAATGACATTCCACAGGTTAGATAGGGAGTGCGTCAGAGCAGGCGTCAGACCAACGGGTCACAAGCAGGCGTGAGCGGCAGTGCCCACTGCATTTTCCATAGACCATGGCGGGCGAAACAATTTCCTGAAATACGGGATTCATAGTGACGTAAAGTCGGACGCCCGCGCTTTCAGCGGCGCCTGCGCTGGACCCATTTTAGGACATGACTAACGGAAATTCGACTCCTCTCTCTCTGGCCTGCTCCCTCCCGTGGGATGCGGTGTGCGGCCATCTCGCTCGCACGAAAAGCTTCAAGAAATCTTTTAATAGTGTCCACGGCCGCGATCTACTTTCAATTAGCGGCGGGAAATGTTCAGGGATGTTACACTTTTTGAAAATGCGCGCGAAATTCGTTTAAATTACATTTATGTCATTTTGTGCCGATACATTTTTTTTTAATCCCGTAGCTTATCCTGCGTCTAAAAATAGCAACGCAATCTGATAAATTTATCAGCAGGCACGATTCATACGCTAGATCCAGATCGGATGTAGATTGCACACATAGAGGTGTTATTACATTTACATGAACAACGTTAGGTACCACATCGATTTATTGATATTTTTTAAATACGCAAACATGACTCACGACCGAGTTAAAATTTTCCTCACTTCAAATTCAGTGCATCCGAAACAAAACATGAATAATATTACGTTTACCCACCGTTAGCAATGTATTGGCATTTATTTATGATGAGTAGAACTGACCTTTTTCTGTTGCTTTTCCCAAGCCGGGTCTAGCAGACCCTCGCGCTCCCACTCCTCCTCCTGTTCCATGTATCCGTCCCCGTACACCCCCCCATCATAGTTATTTGTTATCACCCCGTTGTCCATCATCATGGTCACCGCACTGACCGTCGATTTCGATGTTCGTTCGAGCCTATGACCGCGAACTCGCGTGTGTTAGTTCGTACCGCGCACTGCAACAGGCAGCCGGCCGTACGCCCGCTGCAAGAAGACTGGCGCACAAGCGCTACTAGTGGCGGCGTGAGGAACTTTTTTTCGTGCGTTCCGTTTCGCGTAACTAAGTGTCAGACAGGGGCGCAACACGATAGAACGCGGAGGAATGGCTCAACAGCTAGCACACGCGCGGCTCAAAGTGGAACAAACTTGCTATAGATCATTATTTTTACCCGACATCGCATGTAAAATTGTGGGTTACGTATTTAGAAACTGTAAATAATTTGGTGGCTTTATTTTTAAGTGAACATGTAGGCTGCTTTGAGGCTATTCGACGGATTTTTGTAAATATTTTTCTATAATCATAGTACGTTGTGTGTTTTTGACGACTTAAATTGCTCTTACTATTTTCATTTTAATAGTTT
Source organism: Cephonodes hylas (assembly GCA_030295005.1). Classification (NCBI taxonomy): domain Eukaryota; kingdom Metazoa; phylum Arthropoda; class Insecta; order Lepidoptera; family Sphingidae; genus Cephonodes; species Cephonodes hylas. Next base: position 5,418,946 of record AP025374.1, on the reverse strand, counting down.
GATGTTTGGAATTGGACCTTAAGTTACTTTAACGCCAAGCGTGACAAATGAGAGAAGTACAAATTTACTGTTGACACCCGTATCACTATTTATTATGAGTTTTTTATGTTGTTTTATAGAATCAGCCGTCGAAATAACCATACCATGTTAAAAAAATAATGAATATTAGGCGAAGTAATTTAAAAATACTCTAGCGCATACTTTAGTCAACCTTGAAAATTATGCCGGAATTTTTCGTAAAACCGAACGGAGCAGAATTAAACGTGACTTTAAAGTCTGGTGAATGTGTTATGTTGTAAAGAAAACGAAACTTTATTTTGTAAGCTCTGAATTTTAAAATTGCATGTGAGGAACGAAACTGATTTCATTTGAGTAGAAATTATTAGTGCACAGCTGGTCAAGTAAATTTGAAGCTATTTGAATTTACTTATATTAATTTAATTATGAACGAAATTCAAATTTTTTAACTTGATATTTATTATGAAAATAAGTAATACATATTATGTAGTGGTTCTTTAATATTTGTATATTATATTGGTGTAAGCAATTCTAAATATTATCATCACCGTAAGCTCTCAAACTTTGTAAAGTCTGTGTCTGTCTTTTAAGTACAGACTTACATTTTGTCCATCTACACTAGAATTACACAAGCTAATATGTGGGCAGCCCTAACAATTTTTCGTTAACTGTTTAGTGTTTACTGATCAGATAAAATAAAAAAAACAAAGGTCTATCACAAGAAAAACGTTGTATTAATATGAATTTATTAGTATAGTTTATGTATTAGTCCGTTAGTATCAATTTCTATACAAAAAATTGCTTAGAAGATTCGTCGTGAGAAAGTACCATACAGCGATTTACAGTTAAATACACGTCTTGATACAAGGGCGGATCCAGCGGGAGGTTCATGGGGATCATGACCCTCCTGTGGGCTGGGACCAGGTCTTAGGTGGACCTGTAATTAAAGTTGGTCAACATAATGTTTTATTTTTTTAAAGTTACTCAGGCGTATTTATTTAAATACAGTCCTTACATTCATTAATAAAGTGCCTACTTTTTATATGTATCAATATATATAAATTCTTGTGACTTGACCACGATTATATGACGCCTTCCCCTGGCGCCAAAAATGGATCCCGTCTTGTCTTGATATCGATTACTGTATTCATTTTTCCTGCCTAAGGATATCTGTAACCGTCTTACGATAAAGGTGAGTAACATAGTTGCATAGAAACGACTTGAAATCAAATCCAGAATAGGATATATTCACAGATGGCGTATTATAAACATTTGTGATTCATCGAGGTCTACCTACTTGTTTGGTATTTTAGATTCAAAATTTCCTTATTATTCGTATCTGTACTACAGGAAGACCAATAGCAATTGTAATCAGTTGCGATGATGCAATATTTACATTCAACGTTTTCCTATTTAAAGTTTAATCGTGATGAAGATGAAATCATTGGGCAATCAATATTTAAAATCTTAATGCAATTAAGTCGATAAAATTAAAATATGCATTCAAAATAGTTATAACACATCCAATATATTTAAGGTGCTCAAGTTTTTACAATAAATTTAATTCTCGCTTGTGCAATTTGGTTTTCGCAATTCTCCAGAGTTATAGTATCAAATATAAAAGAAAAATGTATATTTTATAATATAGCGGGATGTTTGGTCTTATTTATTTATTGGCAATTGCGTGGACTGCATTGTAAAACCTATGATCAATTTACTATCGGTGTTATTTCGCCATATCAACAGTTTATTCCCCAAGAGATCTCAACAATACAGAAAAGAAAGTTTAACCACAATGAAACAATATTATTTCGCTACTATTAGATTGTACGCAATGCCTTCGTGCGAACGGTTGCCGTTGTGATTTTTAAGTATTAAGTTATGTAACATTAGGGTAATAGAGTAGAATATAAAATAAAAAACGAAATTAAAATACACAAAAAAATTTATTCACCACATAAAATTTCTTTGGATAATAATCTTGCTCATGCAAAATAACAGTTATAATTATAATTTTATATTCTTTGAAGATCCCATATATTAACATACTTATAGCAACATTCACGATCACAGGAAGGTTAAAATTTTGGAATAGAAAACTTATTTAACCATCAAAGAGCTTGACACGATTGGTGTTACTACAAATTAAATCTATAAAATACATATATGAGTATTTTATACGTAAACTCATAAGATACAAGGTACGTGCGCCACGAGTTTCACGTTACATACACTGAATATTAATGACATACTACATATCTGTTAACGGCATATAATCCATCGAAGCTTTGAGCAAAATCACCACGAAATGAACATAAACCATTCACAATAGAATTTGTATATTCATCATAAGTATAAAAAATTTACTGACGATTCAACGTGTTTTATTTCATATGCCAGAACGTTAGAAACTTTAGAATTTTAGGCTACATATTTATTCATACATTAACGTGTATTTATAAACGATTCATTAAGATTTACGAGACCCATTTCACTTATTGTGCGCCAAATGTTTATGAGAAATTAATCGGAACAGTCTTTTCTGTACGTTACAAGCAGTCGCGGATATTTTGTTGTTCTAGGCCAAAATTGTTTGTCTTTCATCATCGGCAATATTAACCTTTATCAAATTAGTAAGGTTGTTATCTCTGTTAAGGCAGTAAGTCAAATATTCGCCAATTTGTTCCTGAGTGCCCCAAGACAAAGAAATTTAAGTTCGACTAATGATGACTAAAGGCTCCCAAATTAGGCCGCGATCTACTCAGCCCATTGGAATCCGCTTCTTTACTAAATCGCCAAACATATTCAATAAACGTTGTTCATAATTCAAACATTCATAAGACAGTATTTAATTAAATTTTGTCGCAAAATGGGTCCTAATTTGATTACACAATATATGATATTATAGATTTATAAATAACATTTGGTTCAGAAGACTCTATCGTCACACAAACAAGTACATCCTTAAATTAGAGGAGTTCGAGTCGAAGATATAGGTTCTAGTAATAAACTATAGCTATGCAGTCTGTATGTCCATCATCATAAGTTAGGTTAAAACTTACACTAAAACAGACTGCACAATACAATTTGGATTGAGTAGCCATATTTTGAGGCTTTAAAAACTTTCATAAATTCTAAAATAATATTTATCATTAGAAATACACATCTATATATGGGACAAAGTATGCGACATACAATTGTCTATAAAGCCCCAAAATATGTATAACATCACCACATAAAGCGTTCAGTTTATATACTTAAATGTTAATGGAACAAAAAAATCTTATAGCATATACATTACATTAATAATACATCAATATATTGTGCAGTAGAGACATTGGGTAACACATACATTTTCTAAAATTTATTGAACCGTGTAAGTATAGGTACCAACGCAATTCATTCATTTATAACATACAGTACATAGATTGTGCAAAAATAATTCTTAATTATCAAAAATTGCATTTATTCGGAAAAGTGATAAAAAATCCAGTTATGTAACATAAATTATGGTAAATATATTTTTTGTTATAGTCGGCTCAGAAGTAAAAAATATAGTTTATATTAAAGTTGTATTCCTACGGATATTTGTATACATTAGTATGAAGCAATATTGCTTTTCATTTTTTTGTCACTTAAACAGATATTTGGTAAATTAAAACGTTTTACGAGCGAATCGGTGATTTTGTTATGCAAATTTTATCAACTCACAGTTGTAATTTTTTGTCGAAATAACAAAAATATTAACTATCGTAATTTAATCTCATAATATCTATGTTAGCATGTTTAAAAACTATTTTAGAAGCCAAAAGTATAAACTCAGTGAGTGAGACTCGATTCTGTGTTATGCTACACTCGTAAAAGTTGAATTTTTATATTGTTAATCTACTTTTGGAATGTCTAAATAATAACAATATTCATTCTAGTGTAACTTTAACTCAGATTATTGAAGGGTGAACTTTGTAATTATTAACAGCAACGAGCCATCTACGTACGAAATCAGATCTTTATTTGGGGATGAATATGGACAGATAGTACAATTACACTGGGCGTTAAAATATCGACATCAAATTATCTTATATTAAGTATACACGATAGACTGATAAAATTAGATTTCATAGTTATCTGTTCTTATTGGCGGATCACAGAAGGGGACATACATGTACCAGTTCCACATCAACATACAATATGGTAGATATTCTCTCGCTAGACTGAAAGTTGTCATCGCAAACTTTGGTACCAAAAATAGAGATGATTACACTGAACACGTCTAGCTAGATGTAAAAAATATAGGTATCAATGAACAACAACAAGAAATAGGTATACGAGAAGTGTACAAATATTTCTCTCACCTCTACTAGTACCCAAGTACATCTATAACAATAATACTTTTAGAAGGCGTCAACATACCACAACGAGAAGGACCCAGCCCGAGCACTCTCCATAATCTACCTAATACACTGATATACCTCACAGCTCCCGATTTATATTCCGTAATCGAAACTCTCGAATTCGGAGAATCTCGAGTCTTGTTTCTGAAGCCGCTGCTGGCAGGCTTCGATGTAGCTGTCCTGGATTCTATACATTCCCGAGTTGGCTTGATACATGAGCGTTTCGAGGATACGCTCGTTCTTGATCGCCTTTGACGGGAGAACCACTTTGATCAACTCCTGCGGCGAGATCCTGTACAGTTTCAGATCCCTGGCTAGTCTCTCCATAATGCATTTAAATTCATTTTTGGCATCAGTCTTATTGGCGGACTTGGATTTAATTTTGTTACGGGCCCAGCTGAGCATAGCTTCGAATTTCCTCACTTCGGGCACCTCCAAGTTTCTGCACATGATCATTTGGACCATGGATTCTGAAAGATTGAGAAACTCTGGCGTCTGGAAGAGAGCGTACGCCCGCTGCTCGATGAAAGCCAATATCATGTTCACCAATTCCGAAGCTGACGTATAACGCCAGTAGTAGTTCTCCAGTGATATAAGCATCGTACAAACCTAGAAACGATTATTAAAGTGAGAGCTCGTCGAAGCATTTGTTATTGCCAAAGAAAATGAAGATCGCTATTGTGTGCGGCTCAAAACGTTATTAGCGAATAGTAACAAATACGCACATCATAATTATTATTGCATTATTTATTATTATTATCTTCTTGTTGTTGTGAATATAAAGGAAATGTATTTGACATACATCATTTGATGAATGAAGATAATTTTTAATTAAATATATACATATTTTCGTGTGCTCTATTATTTCTTACCACTTCTATCCTTAGGAACTGCTTGGCGTGGTGGAAGCAGGCCTGTAGCAGTTCAGGCAAGTCATAGTGTTCCGCCGCGCAGATGAGCCCCGGTATTGAGGCACAAGTCAACGGGCAGCTGCCCGTATGCAAATAGTCCAAGAGTATGCGGAATGTCTCCGGATCGAATTCTATGATCGAGAACTAAAAATAAAAAGATAATTTATGAATTTCAACGTCTTTTTATTGCTCTTGCTCTGCGTCTTAAAATAGATTAGATTGATATGAGAGTTCGCTTGAAATATTGTGATGGAGACATGCCCAGTTGACGTCCAATTAACTATAACATCTATTCTAGTTGTATCTCTAAAATGAATTGTTAAATTTACAGAAATTACGTTAGAACGTAATAATTAAAATGAAAAATGTTTAAGATTCGCTATTCGGTTAGTGACTAATATTATGTGAAGACCTCTCAGGCATCCTTCACGATGTTTTTCTCCATCGTTAAATGGTCTATAATTAACTACTGATGCACACGTAATTTGGAGAGGTCACTGCGATTCTTGCAAGATGAGGTACGAAGATATAATTGTTCATCAGATTGAACAAACACTATTTTTCGAATACTGATATAACGAATATAAATATAAATCTATCGTGTATTGTGTTCGTGTTCCATTTGTTAGAGTAAACTTTTCTATTCCATATAAGGCTCGACCGAGATCTCGGTCTCGGTCTCGGTCTCGGCATTCTCGGCTATAAATCCTACCGAGAATTTTGTCTCGGTTCTCGGCTGTTTCTAGCCGAGATTCTCGGTCATAACCGAGACTGTTACTTTTTTCGAATCGGCATTAAAATTTTACCGCGCGTGGCCACGCGTAAATATAGTACAAGCTCGGTAATCAAAGAAATGCTAATATTTTTGAGTATTGGTTTTTGTCACCTTATAAGTTGCTTATAGTCCATTGAAATGTTACAGGGCCGAATATTGCATTTCTTAAGGACGCAATTTTATTTTTGGGATATGTTTGGGAGGTCAATAGAAGCTTAACCTCAAGTTTGTGGGGTTGCCACCCTTGTCCCACGGCCGCCATTTTGAAAAAACGGGTGAAAACACTTTGTTTGCGATATCTCTGAAACTATGCGTCTCACAGAAAATTTGTAAAACCATAATTTGTAGCAAATTATTTTGCCTACAAATATGTTTATATGACATTTTGCCCTAAATTAAAAATTTAAGAAGTTATAAGCAAAAAAGTGAGAAAATATTTATAAAAATTTTCTTTTTTGCTCTATAACTTTTTTTTTATACATTTTACCAAAAAATTGCATCAGACCAATCTTGTAGATTATCTCCTGACAAAAAAAAAATCCCTGTATTTTTTCAAATTTAATTCATTTAAAACGCTGTTACACTTCAAAGTTGAACGGGTTTGTCAATGCTCATGAGAATCCGGTTGAAACGAAATGTTTAACTTATTTTTTCTTTATTTTTATTGAGGTTAAGCTTCTATTGATCTCCCAAACATATCCCAAAAATAAAATTGCGTCCTCTAAGAAATGCAAAGGTCATGTAACATTTCAATGGACTATTAGTGCTTAAGCCTGCAACAAATATTTTTTTAACTGCGCCGCCTCCTAGTTAAGCAAGTGAACAACTGTTTAGGAGAGGTGGTCAATTTTATGTCGAGGGACATGTAGTAGTAGTAGCGTATTAAAAAAATTAACAGTATTAAAAAAATCACGCTTTGTCTATTCTCGGTCTCGGTTCTCGGTCTCGGCCGAGACTTTATTTTATTCTCGGTCTCGGTCTCGGTCTCGGCCGAGAACAAAAAATCCATCTCGGTCGAGCCCTAATTCCATATCGTAAATAGAAATTCTTACCTCAGTCTGCGCTAGTTTAGCTCGATCCACTTTTTGTGCGTCTGCGCATACTGACAGTCTTGGCACTGCTAGAGCAGCATTTTTATCTTTTTCTTTATCTTTACCTTCTTTATCTGTAAAAAAGATAGATCTTAATTACAAAGCTCTATTTTGTAACGCTTTGCTATAAATTTATAACAGGCGTTGCGTTTAGAAGAATTAATTTATCTTTTAATGTTTCCCACGTCTTTTCTTTAAGTATCAGTTTAATTAAAATAAACATATAAATTAAAAAGTGCTTACTTGAACAATCCTGCGAACTGGCCCACTTCTTCTTATCGTCAGCATTTAATTGAGAATGTTGTTTTCTGATGGATCGGCCCCAACCTGCAGTGATTGTACCGAGTCGAGAGAACGCACGCTTTACCATTGGCGAGCTGGGCACGCTTTTTGGCCTGAAAAGAGAAAATTTTGGTGATAGATCTAAAAAAATCATAAAACTGTAAAGAGAGTGTTTCTGGATTGTGTAATATACATTGCTGAATGATGTATTTATTGGTTAAGTACGCGTATAAATGAGATGTCTGCCTCGTATTCATCGCTTCGTTTAGAGGACACAAAAGCTTTTCAAATAATTTATAATTTCTTATGTCGAAAAGTGTGAGAACGATATTGAGCATCGGAGACTGATATTAATATATTCGACAAAGTGTAAGAATTTTCTGATTAGATTTATGAGCCCTACTGCCATATTTTTTTGTCATAGGCGCTTTGAACATTAGAATAGTATCTACTCACATTAGCTGTGCTATGTAAACTTTTTAACACTTATCATATAACCATCCGCAGCCAAATTCAGGTCATGTATTTTTGAAAAAGAAATAATTTTTAAGAATCGAAACCTTTTTCTTTTCGACTCGGTTATTAAAGCCTAGGTAAAATATTTTGCGAACGCGAATCTTTCTAGCAATTAGGCAGCATTCCAATATTTTTCCGACGTGCCTTGTACTATAAATAAATAATACTGCGAATGTTTGGATGTTTGTTTATTTAATCATGCAGTAACGGCTGAGCTATTTCGGATGAGTTTTGTGAGTGTCTGTGCTTTATTTTAAAATAGTAATAGCGACGAAGGAAATGATGATTTCATGACAAAATAATTTAATTCGCCACGAATAATATGAGACAGTAACATGTGTCAATCTTTAATATTTTTTGTAGGTTTTATTAATAAACTGAGCTTACTTATAAAAAGAGTTGAAAATGTAAGCCCATCACAAAGTGATTCTGATACATGTTTATTATTTTTAGCCTAGTATTCTTAAATCTGAACTGAATTAAAATCTAAATATAATGAAGACATGATTAGATTTATTCTCGTCGCAAAGAAAAATATAATTGATCTGTGACAATACTAGCGCCATCTAGTGGTGAGTGAAGTAAATGAAACAACTTTTAGTAATTCTTTCAATATTACACATGGTGTTAAAAAATACAATTTAGGTAATTTACATATCATATATACCTAAACATGTCCCGCTGCTTCAATTGCCAATTTAAAAAACTAAAATGAGAAATTAAATTGCTAATCTGGACAAGTGAAAATACGAAAGTTAATTAATAGTGCAAAGTCGATTTATTAATACAGAATTTAATAAAGTATTAAGTTGGTTACCTGGGTGACTCAATGTCGGGCACTTGTAAGAAGTTGCTGCTTTTCTGTCTGGCGGGCGTGGGAGAGAGCAGCGTGGGCGCAGGCCGCGCCAGCAGTTCCGCCACAGGCACTTGCGGTGATCCGAAACCAGTTTGTATGCCATACAACATCTCTTGAAACACCCTGGAACGCGACACAATGTTCGTATTATTTTCCAATTCAAATTAATTGCCGAAATGCATGTTGCGGATGAAAGAGTTTTAGATCGAGAACCACGCCGTTGGTATATTCGTGAATGAAATTATTTATTCATCTGTGCTTTAAGTGAGTTTAAAAAATAGTACATTTAATTCCGATTTAGCCGATTATTCCGATTTATTCCGAAGCAGTGATGGCCTCGAGGTTTAGGCGCGCGGTCGAGAATCTCGGCGGTCGCGGGTTCGAACCCCAGGCACACACCTCTGACTTTTCGAAGTTATGTGTGTATTCAAATTGAATTATCACTTGCTTTAACGGTGAAGGAAAACATCGTGATGAAACCTGCACACCTAAGAGTTCTTAGGAATTTCTTAGGTGTGCAGTCCGCCAACCCGCACTAGGCCAGCGTGGTGGACTATGGCCTATACCCTCTCAATGGTAGAGGAGACCCGTGCTCAGCAGTGGGAGTATATGGGTTGATGAAGAAGAAGAAGAATTCCGATTAAAATTAAGTGTACGGATTTATCAGACAATTAAATGGATTTGCCCCTTATTATTATTTTGGTCTCGTCACACCTTTCGAAAAGTGGATGTTGAAATAAACCTCCCCTGGTCCCCTTGTCGGATAAAAGCTTGGGTTTATGCTTGTACTTACAATTGTATATACCAACATTGCTGCGCTGGCGTAACTATCTAAAGCGACTTACCGACTGCGCACGCCCAGTATAGCTCTGACTCCGATGAACTTGGTCTTCTGCTTGGACTGGCCAACGAGAAACACGACGTCGAACAGCTGAGCGTTCTGCGCGGCGTTCAGCTCGTTGTTGAGGAACACGCGGGTGAAGTCCTTGGCGAGCTGGTCGTAGTCTTCGAACTGGTCTCGCACCGAGTCAAGCAGTGGAGATGAGGGACGCATGTGCCCGATTGGACGCCAAGAACCTGCAAATGTATTTGTATTTTTTTTAAAAGTATTGTTTTAATATTTTACGCACATGCCTCAACTCAACTCTCCATCACCCTAGGTTCGACTGGTAGTGAATGCCCTAGGCATTTAGTACATCTATACATACTTTGTATGAAGTGTAAAGTGGCTCATAGAATGACAACGTAGACTAATTATTTTGTACTTTCTATGACCCAATTTTATTTTTAATATGGTACGGCATTGTGCCAGGTTTCGCCAGTGCGATCCAACTAGAGTCATCTGGCAAGACATAATCGTATTTCCTTTACCAGTATTCCTGATGTTTACTAGCTAAACCAAATTTAGTTAAGAATTCAGCGGCATTTAGTAAAGGTTAAGATATAAGAACAATACTGCTAGCAAAAGAACGTACCTCTTCTATAGGGTTTTGGTATTTGTCCAGTCTCGGCGTGGTTTTGCAAGTTGGCCACAATGTCTTCAAGCATTTGACTGCGAGTACGTTCTTGCATTCTTGCAAACTTCGGGGCGGAATAAGACGCTCGTTCCCCATTGACAATCTTGGTCAACAGCCATTCTCTGGAGTAAAAAGATGAATTAATCAATATTACTTGAATAAAAATAAATAAAAATAGTTATAAAAATTCATCGTTCTAGCTCAATCAATATCTAACAGCAAAAAAAGTTGTTTCAGTTTTGTTAAAATAACATTGGTTCAATAAAAGATTGCAGAAGTGTTTTTCGGTTCAGTTTCAGTGAAATTGTGGGTGTAAAAATACATCTTTGGAAATGCAGAACAAAGTTAAGCCAAATTACCTGAACATGGGTCCCTTGTCAAACACGCTCTGCTCCCACAAGTAAGGTTTGTAGGCGCCGACTTCATCACGAGTTACTACCGACACTTCATATCTAGTCGGACGGCGTTTTATTTTGGCTGATACTCGAACTGTAAAAGAAATATGATCAATACGCACAATTTTCAGAAATTATTGTTTGTGTAGCGGCACTGGCATCTTATTAGATGCAAAAATGGCAGTTAGCATACAGATGTATCTGTATGTTATGGCCTTTAATTGGTATAAAGTTGTCAAGAAAGATTATTATAAATATCCACCGAATCTATAACGCAAATTATATATATCTACCCTCAAGTGTTTAAGAGTTTGTTTTGAGAGTGTTTATTTACTCTTGAGATAGATGTACTCTTCCAAAAAATTACTGGCGTACAAACTTACCTAATATAAAAGTGTGTAAGAAATGGCTCTTAATACAGGCAGGTGAGAAGGCAGTGTTGTCAGCTTCGAGGAACACGACGCATACGATATCATTGCCGATGTGGCGCTTTCTCTGCAGTTTCTGCGGGTCGTGGCGCTCGTATGGCAGAAGGGTAGATACGTGGAACATAATCTCTATACCTCTCCAGTTGGTGTACACCGAGTACAAGCCAGTGAGGTCGTGCACTGTGTCCAAGCCACCTTTATACTTGTCGAAACCTAGAAATGATTTAATAAAGTTTTAAGATGGGTTGGTTCTTGATTGCATTAGGTATTGTTTCATATATGAAGGAAATTTTATTTATGGTGGAATTTATTTGTATTTTAGAAATAAATAATAAATAATCAAAGAACATATTGTATATTAAAAAAGTTGGGGCGATTGAAGAGAGAATGTAGTTTTTCGCAAAAGAAAAATATCTATGGTTTTTTTTATTAAAATTTTTGCAAGTTCCGAAACGGTCATGCAGTGAATGTTACGAAATTTAAATAAATATCTTATGACGAAAATCTTATATGTACTATAAATTTAAAGAGTTATATAAGTTATAGCAGTTCTCGAATCTTGTTATACGTGCATAATAGTACCTTTAAGTCGCACTTTCTCGCCAAGAACTTGCAAGAACTCTTCAAACATCGGCGAGTTCTCGTTATTGTCGAGAATTTCCTCTTCAGTGTATTGATTCTCTTTCACGTATATGACGCCGACTTTCAGTTCGGACTTTATGAACACCTGAAATACGAATTACTCAACTCAATCATAAATGTTGAAATGTTCTTCATATCTGTATGTTTTTTTGTGAACTGAAAAGTTTTTATGATAACAACAGAAACACATATTTTGCAATCGCACAGACTAATATAATCTGAAGAGCAGTGATGGCCTCGAGGTTCAGGCGCGCGGTCGAGAATCTAGGCGGTCGCGGGTTCGAACCCCAGGTACACACCTATGACTTTTCGAAGTTATGTGTGTATTCATATTGAATTATCACTTGCTTTAACGGTGAAGGAAAACATCGTGATAAAACCTGCAACCTGTGTAGTCCGCCAACCCGCACTAGGCCAGCGTGGTGGACTATGGCCCAAAAACCCTCTCAATGGTAAAGGACACCTGTGCTCAGCAGTGGGCGTATATGGGTTGATGAAGAAAAAGAAGAATATAATCTGGCACAGTGAGTAGGTATCATAGTTACTATTAAGGCCTTTTAAACTCCTTCCTTCCTCCTCATCAACCCATATACTTTTAAACTCGCGAAGCCCAAAATAAGTATTTTTTGAATAGAAAGTCTATTAGTGCCGTAATAAACCATACATTACACCTTGGAAGCGATGCCGCAAAAATTGCATTTGAACCTTTGGCTTAGAGACGGTGAGTATGTCTGTTTGTATTTTCATTTTTTATGATTTTTGAAGTTGCTTTTTATTTGTCCTATTATTATATAGATAGAAGGATACCCATATAATATACTTTAGCTCTATCTTGAATTTCGCAATGACGGCACGATGTGTTTGAGTCGTTGAGTGTACGAGTTGCAATAAAGCGACTATATTAAGAATTTCAATCATTAACAAATACACAACGGATTGCAATTTGTTTAAATAATATTTTTATAATAATAACTATATGAAAAAAATATTTTGAAGTGTTAATACATAAAAAAAATACATGACGTGACGCTACTTGGTCACAGACATGTGATTAATATTCACACGTTCGTTTAAATTGCGAGGGAAACCAGCCAATATACTTAACTGTGAATTTCCCCGAGGGTTAAATCTAAGTAGATATTAGCGCTTTCGTTAAATATATTTTACATTAAGTAAAAAAAAAATATCAACTACATTTTAACTTAGTAGATAACGATAGATAGGTAGTCAAATTGTATTTTTTTGTTTTAATTCTATCGTATTGCGTTCACCTGTTTTCTTGTTTATAAACCCAAAGCTTTTGTTAATATCTATTAACGGTCTAAGGTGCAATTCGAAGCATGGACAGTCGGGAATTCTAATATCGCTCGTAATAATGAGAATGATATGGCTTGTTGTACTTTCACGTAAAACTATTTTTTTTTTTTTCAATCAGCCTATCACCGTCCACTGCTGAACGTAGGCCTCCCCAAGAAAGCGCCAACCATCCCGGTCTTGAGCAGCTATTTTTAATTTTGGTAAATATATCGTATAGGTCGAGCCATATTAGAGGCTAATATTAAACACGCCCAAAAATCATAATCAGGAACATACATGCTTTCTATAGACAGATTTGGACATCACAAATCAGGTATTGAACTTGCGGCTTTTAATTTTTTCCATTTTTCATTGCTTCCAACTGCGTTGGAGACCGTTTATTCCCCAGCAATGTTTATTCAATCAGCCGTTTCATTATTATAATTATGAGAATAAGGAAGTCATTTCCACCGACGTCTTCGATTTGCAAGCATTGTTCGATCTCATAAGCTCGTAACGGCCTCAGGGACTGGCCTTATTATGTTTCCGTCCCATTGCGCCTGCTTCCAGAGATGAATATACTGGGCGTTAATTAAACAATATTACAAGAAGAGGTCATAAAGTACCTTTGGGCTAATACCCAGGTTAGGTAAACAAAGTAACAGAATAGGGATTCCATATGATATCAAAAGTTCATCAACGCTAGTGTAAAGTTTCCATTCTATCCTACGGGTATTGTTTGCGCGAAATATTAATTCATTGTGAATTCTGTTTCTAGGTGAAGTCATATCAGCTAGAGGATTTTATGAACACAAACCAATTGTAATAATATTTAGAATTTACTGATCTCAGTATAAGCGAAGTAAAGTGATTTTTGCAAGTGTTATAAAGGGCAGAAAATATTAAATTATCCTTTAAACATGCACTAAAATTAAGTCCTTTTTTAAACTAATGGCGTAAGTATTGATATTTATATTCTAATGTAACAGGATTTATTAATGTTTGTCGTTTATCACATTTGAAAGAAATTTATGAACAGATTCATATTAAACTCAACTTGGAATGGTTTCTTCACCTTGTTACGAAAATTTACTTAATCAAACACAAGGAATAACAATTTGTTTTTATTACAGTCACTGTGTACAATAATTCATTGAAATACACGATGTTGATCAATAACCGTTGGCTGGTAAGTAAGTACTTACTTTTCTTCTTTAGATAGTAAAACTCAATGATATCATTCTATAATATTTAAACAAATTAAAGTTGTTATATTTTTTTATAGCGCGGCAATGTGGCGACACTAACTCTATCTATTGTATATTTAGTTAAAATAAAACACAGACGGACAGGACGAACATTATGTCTGATGAGAGTGGTTTACTGTCCCTCCACTACCTAATAAAGAAAGCATAAAGGACTGTACGCATGCTGCTAGTCTCGGAACGAAACGACTGCGACATACTTTATGTCCCCTACTTTATTAATAATACTTTTTCTACACTGAAATGTTAATGATGAAAAACAGCTCGGCCTCCTCGAAATGAGAAAAAGTTGAACGCCCTTTCTTGCTTGTGCCAAACTTTTATGTTTAACGAGGATTTTGTGTTTTTATTTATTTTAACAATCCAAATTAAAACTTATCGTTTTGAATAGATCGCTTGTTTAAAGTACCACTTATCTTACAAATTAAAGCGCGCTGAGTGAAGCCAATTTATTTATTGTTGTATTCTTAATGAGAAATTTGGTAAACGAACGATTTCGATCTGGTGGAAAATTTATAGCGCCATTCCTACCGTTCTTAAGTTTCATAGGTGAATTGTCGCTATATAATAGTAATATGGAAGAGGTAACTTTGGGCTTTCAGAAACCTTACTTCACGTAATTATCGTAAATATTGCTTAGTGATATTTTAATTAGGTAATATTATAACGATGGTCCGACGACATTGTCAAGGTCGCGGGACGTCGCTGGCTGCAGGAGGCTTTCGACCGTTCCCGGTGGAAGTCATTGGGTGAGGCCTATGTCCAGCAGTGGACCAATACTGGCTGATGATGATGATGATGATAACAGTGGTCGGTTGATTTTATCAGTACAATAGGGCATGTTTTTATTAACACTGCGAACTGACTATATTTGCACTAAGAAGTACGTATAATAGAGTTAAAATTAAAAGTCTTGTGGTATTAAGCTTATTTCCTAAAAAAACATTTCTTTGAAACTTACAAACTCTTCTAATATTGATTTGTATCCATAGTTTTTCACATGACTTGAGTCTGTCAATCGAAAAAGCTAATGGTGTACTTTAGAAGTTAAAAATAAAAAATGGAAGGATTTAACTAACTAAAAGAAATTATTAGTAGTTATTACATTAAATAATTTAAGAGACGTTGTGGAGACATAATACCTACTTATCTATGATCATTTCTTTAAATAGCCATATTAAAATTGCAAATGTTAAATTCAGTATAAGTACTGAGGCGTTTCAGAAAAAGCACTACTAAGGCAAGGACACTTTTTGATGTTTACGACCGCCTTTGCAGCGACCCTGAGTGGCAATTATAAAAAAAGAAATTCGTTTTATTACGTCATTAACTTTTGACTTTGAATAGAAAGCTCGCAGATAAAATATAGTAATGACATCAATAATACTTTGTTTCTTATCGCATGGAAATGTTTCAGCACTTTTAGTAGCTGCTATTAGAGCTATACTTACGTGGGATTACTTTAGCATTGATGTTTATTGAAAACCGCGAAAAGATTATGCTCAGTCAGTCTTATCAATACATTTTTCAGGCAAAAAAAAAAAATTCTGTATGGTGAGTGAAATAGTCAGGCGGATAGTTTAGAGAATATTTCGTTATGGACCAATCGACATAAAAGTGCTACAGACATAAGTGGTTGTATTGATTTATGGACTTGTGTTTCGTTTGTTATAAATAAACAAAAATCCATATAATATACAGGCCCATATTACTATTGCCTCGCCAAGTTATCGATAGAGTCATTAACAATAAAATAATAAAGTTTTTGAAATTCGGATGATAATAATTAATCTAGCATGTAAAAACAAAGAAGTTTTGATGACGACGGCTTAATTTAATACAGACGAACAAGTCAATATAGAATGTGAAACTAAAAGAAAGATCTAAGTTTTTCACTCGAAAAATCCGTCAATAACTTCACGAGACAGGAGTCTAAAAGAATATCGAACAGTTACAGAATTGTGCGACCGTTTTTTTGTCAAACCATTCGTGTCAAACTATGTTACGATTGTTCGTGTTTTCGGTCACATGACATCCGAGTGAAGAGGGAAAATGTTACAGGTGCTATGTTATTTATAGATTTCAATAAATGAAAGTGTCCATATTGGCATTGATCTTGTGCAAAGGTAGTCAGCCTTGGCCGGTAAGATGATATCGAAATGGGTTTTTATTTCGTAACAGTAACAGAAAATGTACTAAAGTGATAAATATCCTTTATACTGGATTACTATGACTGCTATTTACAGATAATTGATATATTATGTACTACTACTATAACTAAAATGAAGAAGTAAACTACAAAAAACAACATTTTGTGTCAATCAAACTTAATTAGCGAAATGTACATTCAATATATTAATTAATATTTAGCTAAATGAAATCCATCACAATTTTTAATTAAAAAAAATAAACAATATTAACATAATGGATGGGGTGCTGAACACCATAAAATTATACATCGGGTATTTTGCAGACAGCCTCACATTTTTAATCTTTTGTTTGTCTGGCATTCGCGCTCTTGAAACTGTTACAATTCACATTTCGTTTTTGAAGGATTAATTCACACATACGGGTCCATACTGATGTAATAATGAAATCCGGCATTTCTCTGAATTGAAAATGTAAAGGATAGCTAGGGAGGGGACGCCAACAAAGTTCCGGTTTATAAACGTACACTGACAGAGCCTAATGAAAATTGGCAGCTCAGTGGATCGAACAAACTTGTAACATGGCAAAGTGAATTGTATGGAGCGGGCTTTCGGCTGCTTTTTGTTGTCAATTTGCTCGCCCAATATGGTATTAAAGGCACCGTCTGATATGTCTGTATTTGTACCGGGCGCGGGGGCTTATATAACAATTTAAACAACCTCATATTTGTTTAATAACAATTTGCGGTAATAAATGTGTCTCATTTAAAATTATATTGAATAACAAACAGTTCAACGTCGCTACTTTATTTAAATAGAAGTGGTATTTCTGTAATAAATAAAACCGAACAAAACGTTATCTGTGAGCACTTTGCTGAACATGCGTGGCGACATTCCTTTTGGAAAGAACATTTTCAAAATATTTTACTGCTCTTTATAAAAGTTATTAGGTTATTTAAACTGACAATTTAAGAATACTAGTAAAGTGCTATTTGAATAATGTTTATTTTGACTGTAACTTCAAAGTGAATATTAATATTATTATCACTTGCTTTTCATCACCACCAGTGGCAACTGTAAATTTATTTTCCATTACGATATTTATCATAGCGTTAACTAGCTTCTATTAAAAGATAATGTACTATTAAGAAATATAGAGGTAGACATGAATATAGATTAATAGTAAAACAACCAATTACAATATTCACACAACAACAAGACCAGTAATTTTTAAATGAAAAACGATTTATCCAACTCCGCGCACACGGGCTAGGTAATATGTTACAAAGATTCCCCATGAAACTCCATACAAAGTTTGTACACGGCACACATCTTCGTGAAGTAGTTTGGCAGATAACTTGTCATTAGTCCATTACCGTGATTAGTCGCGAGCTATGGAGGCGGGTTTGGCGGGTGTGAGCCCCTTTCCGAGACTAACAAAACTCATAAATGTTTCACGCCCGTAAGCGGCGGCATCGCTTAAACGTAATTGAGAACTGAAAAAACAATCGTAGCGTCGAGAAAAGGTTTTACTGCTAATTTACTTGCCCCGAGTTCGCTTCCGAATGCTAAATGAGATAAGATCGTTTTTTTCTGTACTTTACCCCTTAGTAAAAGCATCGATACTTTATTTAGCAAGTCCCTGAGGTTCGTTGTGGAGATTTTTGTGTTGCAGCACTTGAATTTGATCAACAGAATGGTATGGGAAAAATATTTAAAGTACAATAAATAAGTATTCGTTTCCATTCTGCGAACAGCAAAAGAATTACGCCGTTCGAACCAATTTATATTGTGATGAAGTTTCCACTGAAATGGAAATTCCTGTTGTGGGATCGTTGATAAAACTTGGAAATGTATATTTTTGTTCAACATTACGGCATTAAATATTGTAAGATATGTGATTTCTAGTATCTGTAAATGCCAACCATGCCTAGAAAGCTTTGTTGTTGAGTATCCTTTCATTTATTGAGTAAGATTGTAGGAAGGCTCATATAATAATTACTGTTGTATAACAATGCTTTACTTGATTATTTTTTTTCAGGATGAATTACAATTCTGATTACTATTAAATCAATTTTGAATGCTGTAGCGTAGACAAAAACAGAAGTTTTTGTGGAAACTCACAATACGAATTTTGTCGAGAAGGACTGAAAACCGCATGTCTTATATATTATTTTATTATGTCATTGTATTATTGCCTCGAAGAGACGTCCGGGGCGATTTACCAAACCTGGTCTGAGCTTAGTACTTTGGGCCTTAAGCTACAAGTATTTAACGTGTTTCTCCCACACAATAAATTTAACCAATCATCAAAACGATCAATTGAGATTCTTACCTGATCAAGTTTGAGCAGCTCTTCGGGAGTGTCTGGCAGCTGTCCCAGCATCAGTGGCGGGTTGATGTTGACCTCCTTGCCGAGGGAGCGTACCACTTCCTCTCTGTTGTACCGGTCGGCGAAGACACATGACGCTGGGATCAGGCCATGCACTGTATAGCTTATTGCCCGTACTAGGATCCTGAAACAAAATCGATATTTAACAAGGAAACTGATTGGGCTCTTAACATTACTAAAAGAACTAAAAAAATATATATTAAATGGATATTCTGCAATAAAGTATTAGTGGTGTGCCATGTTTTCAATCGTTGTTTTCAAAGGACTTTATATAATTATCATCTTTTTAAAACATAGTATTGCAAACAAAATACTCATCAAAACCAGAATGTCAACACTCACACACGCGACGTTATTAAATTCGAGTTTAACAACAAACAAAAATCCGTTCAAGGCAAACATTATTTTCATTAACCAAAAATTAAACTTTGCGAAAAGGGTTTCGTTTTGCTTTAGTATAAACAAGATGAAAGAAGGGTACACGAGTCAACTGACCCAAACGATTTAAAATCAGCGATGGCTGAAAATGAGAAAGAGAGTTTTGAAGTGCAAACAACAATAATTATCACTTCAGTCGGCCCCTTTGTTGACTTACAAGATACTCTGGGAAATTACACGAGGAGTGCAGGAATTGTATAAAAATGGTGCTTCTCTTAAGTTCTTGTGAACGATGCTAATGAACTTAGCGTTATGGGCGACTCGGATCTGTTTTGTAGTTGAAAGCATTTATTTTATATCGCGATCAGTGCTCAACCGAATAACAATTGCGAATAACAAAATTGTGGTATGGATTGTTGGCAGAATGTAAATTTGGAGTGCGCTTGTATGTCGCATTGTGAATAGCGCTTTGCGTTTTAACTTCTAATATATTTTGTGCTAAATGTCCGTTTTATTCTTTACTACTAGTGAAGTTTTGATTTTTATCTTATTTATTTGGTAATCTAATCCTACTAGTTTTATAAAAACAAAAGTGACTTTTTAGTCTGTTTTTTACGCTTTTACGTCTAAACCGCCCCTCCCCGATTTAAATGATGTTTGTTATGGGTCTCAGGAATGGACATATACATAGGTATTTATATATATATATATATATATATATATATATATATATATATATATATATATATATATATATATATATATATATATATATATATATATATATATATATATATATATATATATATATATATATATATATATGTAAACATACTTAAAGAGCACTTATTTTTAAAAGTTGCGCTAGGCCGGAGTAGAACCTCTATAACATAAAACGTATTCACGAAACAATGCTCAGAAGGTTATGACAGGCGTTTTTAATTTACTAATAGAAATATAATTAACGGTGAAAAACACATTTTAAAATCAAGCTTTTATTATGCACGAAAAATTAAAAAAATAAACTAAGAAAACATTCATAAAATTCGTATTTTTTTAAACTTTACAAGTAACAATTTACAAAAGTGTTCGGTTTATCAGTAGAAGTATGATACATAAACATATATTATCTATAACTAGTATATTAATATTCTTAAGTGATCTAAAAGCTCGTCGCGGCCGAGGTCTTTGCATTAACGAAATTGCGCGACAAGCTTTTAAATCACTTAAGAATATTAATATACTAGTTATAGATAATATATGTTTATGTATCATACTTCTACTGATAAACCGAACACTTTTGTAAATTGTTACTTGTAAAGTTTAAAAAAATACGAATTTTATGAATGTTTTCTTAGTTTATTTTTTTAATTTTTCGTGCATAATAAAAGCTTGATTTTAAAATGTGTTTTTCACCGTTAATTTATTTTTAACTTTTTAGTTGGAAATATTTCTAAGTCTATCCATTTCGTAGTCATACCGAAATTCAACTCAATCGGTCCATGAAAACTAGTGTTCCTATGGGCACCTTCCAACTTCTCATGACACCAGATCAACGATACCTTGTTATTATGTTGTCACTAAAAATACAAAGGCATACCAAATTTTAGCTTACTTGGTCCACAGGAATCGGAGTTCCTATGGGCTTCTTCCAACTCCTCATCAGATCAGCTTCATGATACCATATTTTTGTATTATTACCGAAGTTACAAGGACACACCAAATTTCAGTTCAATTGGACCACAAGAATCGGAGTTCCTATGGGCATCTTCCAACTCTTCGTCAGATCAGCTCTATGATACCTTGTTATTATATTGTCACCGAAATTACATAGGTATACCAAATTTCAGCTCAATCGGTCCAAAGGAATCCGAGTTCCTGTGGGCTTCTTCCAACTCCTCAATAGATCAGCTCCATAATATCATATTTTTGTATTGTTACCGAAGCTACGAAGACATACCAAATTTCAGCTCAATTGGACCACAGAAATCGAAGTTCCTATGGGCATCTTCCAACTCTTCGTCAGATCAGCACCATGATACCATATTTGTGTATTGTTGTCGAAGTTACAAAGACATACCAAATTTCAGCTCAATCGGTCCACAAGAACCGATGTTTCTATGGTCATCTTCCAACCTCATCATCAGACCAGCTCCATGGTACCATATTATTGTATTGTCATCCAAGTTACGTAGGTATACCAAGTTTCAGCACAATCGGTCTATTGGAAGTGGTTCAAATCTTCATTGCAAGATTTGTAAACATACAAACATACATACATACATACATACATACATACATACATACATACATACATACATACATACATACAAAAGTGAAGTTAAATAAAAGCTTGTAATAAAGAAGAAAGGTTCCTGCTTTTATATTAGGTGTTCCTCTAGTTTGGGCACGGAATTTAAGATTGTACCCACCAACCAGTAAATAATAATTTCATAGCTGCTCAACTTGCCAACTTGAAATTCAATTTTTGCTAATGATAAAAATAATTACATTATCAATACATTAGTGATTAAAACAGAAAATGATGATCCAATTATTAATTAAATTTTATTTTGCTGCCGATTTACAGTTTTCCCATGAACAGTAATAATGAAACCGTCGGAATTTACGTGAACGCTGACGCTACCATGAGACGAGTAATTTCTATTTAAAAACTTGGCATTTTTGTGGCGCGTTCTGAATTTATTTATTTATCACATACGATCAATTTCATTATTATTTAAATTTCATTCTAATAGTCAAAAAATCCATATCATCCTTGTTTTAGAAGTACTGTCAAAGCCATCCGTGCTACGAGTTTCATAAGCCAAGTTAGAATAAAACACGTACGATACAAATTTGGAGGTGAGATGAGAAATGTAAGTAAAGTTATTCTACGAATTCTTATCGAGATTTACATATGCTTGCCTAGCGTCATTACTAAGTTTTGTATAATAAGTTGGGTGAAGTTTACCTTTCTGCTATTCGGTATTCACAAGTTGGGGTATTGAATTGAAAATGTTTGGAGTTCATTCTACATCCAATCATATTAAATCAGAATCAGAACTTTATATCAGATCGTTAACACGATGTTTTTATAAGCTGTTCTATTGCTCAAGTTTTGCCACGTATTATTGCGTTTTTAATGAGAAAGCAAAACAAATACACATACTTATGATTCCCTGTAAAATATTATTAAGGAAGATCATACTGTAAAACAAAGTAATCAGTATAAGCCTCGTAATTTTATGAAAGAATGACTACGCGAGGCAATTATTCGTTTCCCGAAGCAAACATAACATTCATCCTAACGGAGATGCAATGTGTTGCGAAATCGCTAACCATAAGAAATCGAATCATATAAAATAGCTATCTTCGTTTATAACCCTATATAAAATAAACGAACAAATGAAACAAGCGTACGAATCGAATAAGATATCGGAGTAGTCGATCAAGTAATCTCGTGTAAGTTTCCGAGCTAATTTCATTGCTTGGCCTTCGGAGTCAGCGGCCACGGGTTAACGGGGACCGTACACGCAATATTGTCATCGACTTACCATTGGAAATATCGTCGTGAGCATTCAACTAACCCTTGAAATAAAATAAAGTTTAATACATGATTGTGTTATCAATGCAGACCACAGACACAGCCAGGAAATGGTTTTATTTATTTATGGTATTTTTATTGGATTTAACTATCCAAAAGTTTAAAATAAAAGAGTTAAAAACATGTTTTACTTTGGTACATAGTAAAAAACATAGACTTGAATCTATAGGTAAATGATATAAATGTAAATTTAATAACTATTACATTTACAGCTATTATTGTACAGATATGAACATAATAAATGAACTCTTATTAAGCTTAGTTAAATATCGTGATGTGATGATTAATTTTAAACATATTTCTATCATTTGCATTTTTTCACTATCAATTTGCAAAACTAAGCCATTAACAAATTAACTTTATTCTTGTAAGTACAAGGCGATGCATTAGGTTATTGCGTTCTAAGATATTCTCAAAGAGGGGAGAGTATGATGTATTAAGGTACCCCACCGGTGCACCGGGGTTGATGGAGTGTCGTGGACGGAACGTCAGCCTCAATTAACCAACTCGAGGAAAATGTAGGATGGCATGTACATTTGTTTTTGTAACTTTGGTGAATACGAAATATTGAAAAAGTTGGAAAGTATTCGCGGGTTGCAGGCGTGTTCTGAAAGTTCGCATCGGAATTATTTGGTGAAAGCACAAATTCAGTATCGGATGTATTTTACCACGAAAAGGATAGGTTTTGTTCTTTCTGATAAATTATTTAACTATTAAATTCATAATTTTTAAACTTATATGAAAAAAATAGTACTTATATTAAAATGTTAGTATACCTGGCACAAGTCAAAAAGGAATTTGTTAGGTGTGGCAAGTCTCAGCTACTGGTTGATTAAGAACCAATTCAGCTTAAGTAGAGGACTTCTGAACGATAGTGTGAAACATATAATATACATACTTAAACACTATATTACATACATTATATCAAAAATTTCAAAATATAATCACGCCATTATTTTTGTAATCTTTAAATTAAATAATTATTTTAAAAAATCACTATGCGTAAAATATTTGATAAATTAAGTAGACATTCCAGACAATATATAATAAGGGCCGGGACAAGTCTAACATTATTTTATATTAAGAAACCGCCGTCATATCACAAAGAGAAATGATTATAAATCTTTAAAGTAAAGCTTTGTGCCAGACGCGGCTCCTACCTGAAATATTTGATCATGAAAATGCTTTTCAAACATTTTTCAAGTGTTGCGCGTACTTCGCAAGCCGAATTTGTAATGTAGTATTTTTAGTTATTCTCATAAAATTTTAATTAAAATCTAAATATGGAGGTATGAAGATACTAATGAAGGTAGCTTGCGCGCTGGGGTTTCATCAAATTCGGGAGGGTTGAAAGGGATTTTTCAGCTTGTTGTTTTGTATGTTTAGGCTTCCATCAATATTCAATCGAACTGAAGTGTAATTGATTCCTCTATTTTGTACTTATGAGTTGATGCTTTATCGCCGAGGGTCACTGCAAATACATTTGATTTTAAATCAACTTATTTAAGCTTTGGTTTTGTACTGGCAGGCGCTAAGATATGATTTCTTTTGAATTTTACGTTCTTTGTTGTATCATACAAAGTAGAAGAGTGGCTTTAGGAATAGCATAACTGACAAACTGACATGAAGTTTTTCTTTTTCGTCTTATCTAAATGAGTATGACCAAAGCTCAATTTCCAAATATAAGTAGCAAATAGTACGACAAAGTTATGTTTATATAAAGCGATAAAACTATTAGTAGTTACTAACGCAGTAATTTTGTTTTAGGTCATCCATAAATTTGTCAGAGCCTTGTTTTATTTCGATTCTGAAAATATGAAATTCTTAAAAACGTTCGAATCCCACACTGCATTGTAATTGAAACTTAAATCGCAGCAAATTAAAGCGTTAAAATCCTAAAGATTTAGCGAAAATTATAAGTATTTGGCGAACGCGCAAAATTTAACAAACGGTGACACTAAATATTATGTGGCGCTTTACAGCTTGCTTGTACGACATTATGCTAATTGAATTCTTAGTTTACGAGAGGGTCGTGGAGGTAAACACAGAGGTCACGGCGCCCGTGCTGGCCAGTTAATTACAACACCTACCAACCTCACACAAAGACTCCACTCTGTTTTACAATACCTTGCCATTTTTAATTAAAATGCACCCCGTCATGTGATGGGACTCTTATTTAAATTTAACGCGGATGTAGGAGAGCATTAATTTTCATTAGAGTGGCAATATTGCTCCCTTTTTTCTAATTAGTCTTCGGATAAGAAACCTCTGCTCCGAGTAAAAGTAGTGTAAGTTTTTGTTAGTAGATGGCGCTGTATAAGGTTTGTCCCTTATTATATTGAAGTTTTTTTTATGTTCAAATTACAAATTGCTGCTTCTATATAATGTTCAGTGATAAACTTGGGTTAGGATTTGTTTAGGAGACGTGGTACTTCGCGGTCATTGGCCTTCTAGTTCAACAAGAAAAAACTCAATAAGTACTGCTTGTATTCTACTATCATAACGACTCTGCTCTTCTTTCTATGACATAAGTAAATATTTTTTGAAGTCATATTCTCAACGCCACATCAGATTTTCCTGACATATTACCAATTTTTATAAGTAAATATTTATCATTCTTTTAATATACACAAATATTCACTGAGGCATTCTCAGCGGGAGAGATGAGGTATCGCGTTTGGAATTTCATATTTTGCTTAACCGGCGGCTGTGTATTCTGATGGAATATCGTCGGACGTCTGTTTAGTATAATTATTTTTAATTAAATTCCATTTGCGATTGTTCGCTGTGAATTTGATGAGATTTGGTATGTCGAAATGTTTTGCAGAATCATGTTTCAATACTAACAGTTATTAACAATGGCTAAAAGTATAATTATATTTTATGTATACAGTTTCGTTGAATATATTTTCACTAAATGATAGTGTGCTATTACAAAAGCTAAATTCGTATTCTATTATTTTAATAGTATTTTTTAGAATGCTTGTATAAAATTTATACAGCAATTGTAGAATTACGCGCTCTATCTATATAAAGCTAATTTGAGTATTCTTTTTAATTAAAAAATATGATTTTGCATGCTACTCATGAAAAGTTGGCTTGAAAAGCTTAAGTTACCTTTTTTTAAATAAGCAAAGCCATTAAAACCACTACATTGCTATAAACCGGGAAGATCTAATAACTGAGCTGTGAAATCCAACTAATAATCTTAACAATAGAGCAGCTGAAACAGGATTAACGCGTAACAATGCATCGTGATGAAAGGCGTCAACAAACTGCAGAACAATGCGCTACGAATGAACTTGACGTGGAAATCTGACATTTCCTCGGCGCCACTCGCATTTCTAGTTCACGACGCTCCTTTTAATAACGGACGTGTGCAAAGAAATGCTCACTTCAATAGCTTGTAGGGCTTGCAATACTCATTACATTCGTTTCACTTGATTTTGTTGTGTAGATCTATCGGACGTTGTTGTGTATGGTATTTATTCTTTCTGGTTTAATTAAAAAAAAAACCTGATGATTTAATTATTGAATTTCGACAGTCGTTGGTTCAAACTCAAAGCAAACACTTAGGAATATTCGAAGTTATATTTTGTATATGCGTATTCACAATAAATGATCACTTGCTTAAGGTGAAGGAAAACATCGTGATGAAACCTGCACACCTATAAGTTCTTAGGAATTTCTTAAGTATGTAGTCCGCCAACCAGCACTAGGCCACCGTGGTGGACTAACGTCTACACCCTTCCAATGGTAGATGAGACTCGTACCTAGCAGGGTGACCTATGGGGGTCGATAATATTGAATCTATTCCTTTTGATAGAACGGAGCTGGAATTTCAGAATTTTTCATGTTACATTTTTGCTATAGTTAAAAAGTTTGATTGAGTAATGTTTTCCTTACCTGAACTGATCTCGGGCATTAAGCGTTTCCTGCTTGATGGACAAGATGACAGGGCCCAGGTCTTCGTCGTTGGTAAAGTAGTTCCAGTGCTCGGTGCCGTAGAAGTATTTCTCATAGGTCTCCTGTTCCACAGACGTGAGTTCGAAGCCGCCAGACCTCTCCCACTGCTCTTCAATCGCCGTTTTCTTTTTGGGCGTGCTGCCACCATTGTCACTGCTGTCTTCCGCAGCCTCATCCAAGGAGCCAGATCTTCTGTGGCGGTCTGTTGGAATGAATCGTCATTAGTTTTTGAGTAATTTGTGCTATGACCACGTTATTTGTCTAGTATATCTACCTTATAGGAATGAAATCCTTAGAAGGAAGTTTTATTTGAAATCCACTCAGTAAATGAAATACGTAACGACTCTTACATCTTATTTATCTATTATTATTAATGCTTTTTGTGACTGTTTATGAAGTTATGTACAATCTCAAGAACTTTAAACCGAAGACCGACGAGAAAGAATTGTCTGAAAGATCATAAATGGATTACAATTTGATTACGAGTATTTATTAATTTTAATTCGTTTTGTGAATGTTACTTGCTGATAGAAGAAGAACCGAAGATCATACCTATTTCATGACAAATCCGGCGCAAATGTTATTCCTAAAAGTTTATAGTAAATATTATTTTAGTAAACCTCATAAATATATATTGCAAACTTTATCCCGTACTATGGGAAAATCCACGGACCGAGAAATTGGTCCATCTTCTTAAATCAATATCCATTTAAAATTATATTGGCGACCAGAGGCGATAGATTATTTTTATATGGCCTAATATTTATATGTTCTTGCTATCGAATAATGTTTATACGAACCCGTAATTCTGGATAAATTTTGTAGAATGCAGATTTACAAAAAATTTTATTAATTTTCGTGCCCCATTACTACTATTGGATTCAGTTCATCAAACGAAGTTTTATATCTATTTTCTCGTAAATATTTGTTAAATCTGTGAACATTTTTGCGAATGGCATCATCTTAGAATTGCCCATTTGCAGCAACTTTACTCGTAATGTTATAACTCTTGAGCATCAACTTTTTAAATAAACAACATAATGGCGCAGGTAAGGGCGTGAATGGGACTCGAGCATCTCAAAATGCGTAATTTGATGAAATAAAAAATTCACATGAACTTTTATTGTTTACTGGAAGGAGATGTCATTTCTTATTCAAACATTAGAGACATACGGGGTCTCGACGTTTCACAAGTCTGATGTTCAGTGTTTTTCGTATAGCCAAAACTTTTTGTGATTGTATTGTTTTGACGACAAGAAAGACTAAGATATATATAGAAATCAACTTCTATTAGCTCAAGTTTTTTTTCTTTTCTGTAAGGTTTCTTCAGTTGTTTTAAATCATCTTACATATTGCCCACACTAATCAACCTAACAAACCACCAAAATACCTATTCAGGAACCCGAAAATTCACTGTGGTGGAAATAAAACACCGAGAGACTATATTTAATTCTAGGTCCCCTAAAAAACGAGAGCAATTTTATATTATACTCAGCCAATCACTGCTGCTGTATATAAGCCTCCCCTAGTAAGCGCCAACTATCCTGGTCTTGAGCACCTTTCAAAATATTTTCGGTGGGCAACAGCAGCTTCGAATAAAGCATTTTCAGCTACTGCGGTTACCTACCCGCTTGTAAATCGTGGTGACTAAAGCGAAATTCCCTTAATGGGAACTAATTTACTTTTAAATAATTCGCGAGAAATTCAACAGGCCCCTTCAACCTCTTGATAAAAAGAAAAATGTTGGCGTAATATTTAATTAGCATATATTACAGAGAAGCCAATCGACTGTAATGAACAGGCTTTGAGATGAAGAATAAATTAGTATAAGCGGCGTTGTTTTCTGTTCTACATTACTGTTTGATAGACACTGACTGAGTTTGATAGACTACTATTCTTTTTCATTTGGGCATCTGACGTTAAAAGCAATAGAAGCTTAAAGTCTCTTTAAAAAAAAAAATGATGATATTGGGTTTGAAAAAATAAAATGTAATATAAAATAATTGTGAATGATGAATGTGGTCCCAATAGAATAAATTGGTTCACAGAAAAATAAAGTAAAAAAATTGAACGAGTGTAATATAACTCTGTGATTCGGTATTTTGTTTTCTTCTAATTTATTAAACTAATAATTAGTGTAGGTTTAATTTTATAAGAAATGGTTAAAATAAAATGGTTGACTCCTGGGTTGGGCTATATTATATGTATGAAATGTATGTGCTAAATTTAATTATGTGTTTCAAAATTGGTCTTGGGGCTTATGAATTATATACAGCTTACCCCACTGATTTCCTCTTCAAGCATTTGTGTATGACTGTACAACTGTACATATTCATTTGTTTTATCTTAAGCTTTGTATACTGTTCAGGTATATGAAATAGGAGTGCTATCAGCCGCGCTCCATGTAGCCCGTCTAAAGTCGATGGCTTAACATGTCATAAGAGGCGTTCCTGCCCGACTTAACGCGTTATTATTAAATTTTACCGTAAATTATTTAACTGCAGCTCTTGGTTATTCCCTGGGGATTTTTGTGTCATGCGCTGCGAATTTGATTAAAACGTTTCTGCGACGACTATTGCGATTTGATTTGACGCCGCGGAAATGATTTAGACATTTTAAAATTTATTTGGTAAATATTTTCCATTGACTTATGATAGTTGAATAAAATAACTTTTCTTCAGGAACAAGGAAATCGTTATTATAATTACAAACTTTCTTTTGTCTTATGATACGCCCTTTTTGAAACACTACCATATTTTTTTTGCGAGATAAAACGCCTTAAACACCTATTTCGATGCCTCAGGAGAGACAAAAAAAAATATGTCCTTTGATTGTTCCTCGCTGTCATTGATCACAATTCACAATATAGAAAGAAAGAAAGAAAAAGTTTTATTGTTGGCCATAATACAAACAAACAAACAATTAGTAACAACACAAGTTTACACAGCCAACAATGATCCCCTCATTCAGCAGTATGCTGCAACTCCGTTTGCACGGAATTGCAGCGCTGGTTTTCAATGAGGGGACCAAGTAACAAACGGACGCTAGGTAGGCGTAAAGGAAGTTGTAAACAAAAAAAAAGAGTAAATTAAAAAAAAAATATCATATCTACACTTGGAAATTTTCACAAGTGTGTGTTCTTTGACTCAGCAAACTGCTCCTAGACTGTAATCTTGATTGCTTTTTATAATTTTAACTTAAACTCTGCATCTATTCGCCCCAGCTTGCAATGGTACCAAAATTCAATATATACCTACAATATAAATAGAGAGAAATCCACCCCTCAATTTGCGATGTTGTGTATTATGATAAATGAAAAACTCAGTGTACTTTATCCGTAGTAACTGAGTGTCCGAGATTTGTTGCTAGGCAACTCCCCTGGCCACCTGTACCTTTGATGTAGCTACTGACGATTCTTAATACACTCCAGATTTATACCAATTTATATGAAATATGAGATTCACAAATGTTCCCTATTAAATCAGTACAAAAATACACGGAAAGATCGATGAGCTGTACCTGTAATGGGTTCGTAAAACGGGTTTTTCAATTCAACGTATTTAAGCTGTAAAAATTGGAAAGGGATTATAGATAGAGGGTAAAAAAACAACGAAATTTTTATCTGTAAATGTAAATATTTGTTCGAAAAATGTTTTGCACGGATTATTTTGCACTGATGAATTTAGTTGTATTGGAGCTTAATAAAGGCTTGAATACTATGAATATAAAAACATGGTTTTTTAAATACAAAATTATACAGTGACACAATATTAGACCAAAATTTAATTAACAGTATATTGATGGGAAAAAAAAATTATAAAGAAAAACGACTGGTGTTTTCCTTCTATAGTCTATGAAAGAAAAAAATCTGTTTATCTCATCATTCTCCTGCCCTGATCCCAATTCTTGTTTGGGGTCGGCGCAGCATGTTTTGTCCTTCCTTCCTGTGTGGAAGGACAAAACATGCTGCATAAGAGTTTTGGCAGATGTTTTACGGCCGGCCGCCTGCCTGACGCCAACCCTCCTTGGGAAGAAAGAAAAAAAATCTGTTTATCTGAATATTGTTAAATAGTCACAAAGGTCATTTTTTTCCACTTTTTGCCCTTTCTTGTTATAATAATTTGTCCATATAGTTTATATAATTATTTTGTGGGGTTAAGACATTATCATTTACATATGTTATACATTTTGTTTTTTTAAGGCAAACTGGGCTTCTATAGATGTACCGTCATTGATATGTATGTGTGATATCAAGTTTGTGCTGACGTAACATCAGCAAGGTAGCAGTATATATGTATAGTTTCCGCTTTCAATACCCCATTGAGGCATTGGTATGCGTCAGTCTGTTGTCATGCAATACAATCTCATACTATCAATTTGCCTAACAATAACGGGGTTAGAGTTTCCTTATTTACCAACTCCTACATGAGTTATTTTCAGAAATGATAGAAATATGCTAACCATATAAAGATTTTGTAGTTATTATTTCTTAACGAATATTGGACCTACCTGATAAGGCTACATTATTTCGTTTATCATAAAATCTAATCACAAAATACGCGAGACGGCAACAAATTGATCCATCCAGATTGTATCTCGGTGAAAATTTATTCACTGAGTAAGCCCAAAAAATAGGGCTTTAATTTAATGGATTTATCAAAGTAAATTGAATACATAATGCTTGAGATTTTTTGAGGGATGCTTTAAGATTAGTTTAATTTTAGATGTGAAATATAATTATTTAGGAAAATTATAAGTAATTTAATTTTATGAAATATTTTATGTTAAGTTAAAAACATCGTGAGATTCATGAAAAAAATGTCAGAGGTATGTGAATCTGTGACTCTGCTCTCAGGTAGATCGAGAGGAACTAGAGTTCGAAACCCTTCTCGATTATAACTATATTAGAGATGATGTTGATACTAGACTTGTGTGAGACCCGAAAAAAATATTTTTGGATCACACAATCATTTGCCATGATGCGTTGATCGAACCCGCGGCTTCTCGTTTCAAAAGCCAGCCAACTACGCCAGGGCGCTTAGAAATCATTGAAATTGGCTTGAAAACAGCTTACTAATCTTTTTAAATAGTCACTTTATTTGATAATCGCAGCTTTTGATTCTGTTTGTCGAATTTAATTCATAATGGGAATTTTCTCCTAATCCACAACAATTCGTGGCTGGCTCAGTCGTGGATGATACATAATCGTGTTATAGCAACCCTTTGCATCTCACTGAACACGCCGTATTCGGCATACAGCTCATTCGTTACTGAAAGTTACTTGTATAATATTTAAGGTACGGTACTTAAGGTACTAACGCAAATTGCGAAACTTAGTTGTAAAACGTAGGGAGATAGTTTGGGAGGACGATCGATGAGAATACTGTTCATTGATTTTGGTTTGGGTTGTGTAAAATAATTCTTTGTTAAGTATGTTATATTCATGGATCGGGGATTGCAATGAATAACAATGTGTCATAATTAAGTAGTAGTCTCTCCATAGACCGATAAGACTGCGATCCTCACGATAGGGGTCGTACTGCTGTTTATAAAAAAACTATTATTATATTTCAAAGAGAGGGATTACCAAAGACATAATTTGATGATAACAGTCTTTTCTCGAACAGCAGCCGTCTTACTCAAGGTACGTATTACCGGTGAGGGTGACTTGCTTTTCGTAAATGAAACTGTTTAATATCCACCGACTATTCCGATAGTCGGTGGTTATTAAACAGATTCCCGTTCGTCACATAATCCGTAGCAATCTTAAGGTATTTTTTAATAATATGAAGTATTATGCATGTACTCGTACATCCAAAATTTTTGCATACGTGTATAGTGGACAAAACAACACAAAATCTTCCATCCAAAGCCAAGATGTTAACTACATTTACGAGATATTAGAGCACTGAACCCGCCGCTGAGGCGACGCCGTGCCAGAATAAATTATGAAAAACGATATTGTCGTTGGAAGCAAGCACTTTCGCGAGCGTGTAGTGTCTTGTTGTGTAAAACTTGAGAGAAAGTAATTTTCACTGATTTAACTTAACTTTTTTGGACTAACAACGTGCTCTTCACGCGCGATTTTTTTTTATAAATTTGCCATAATGAAAAATTACCTTTTTACATATTTTTTTTAACAAGGTTATTTGGTGTATTTTTATTTAGGTGTATTTTAGACTCTATACTGATGATGATTGTTCATGCTTCAAAATATGAATCTTGATAAAGTTATAAAAATATAACGGTAGTGTTATGACGTAAACGAATATTTTTCGTGGTTAAATAATAATGATGGGCTTGTTTAGAAAAGAGAGTTAACACGCTGTAATAATGAGAAGCCACGGAAAATGTAAGGCGAAGTGATCTGCAGTATATAATAAAATTAAATGTGGAAAAGTGTAATAAATCATACAATTTGGGTTATATACGTTTCGAGAGATAATTATTCAAACCTTCCTCTCACTATGTATATTACTCATTAAAAGTTTCATTCCAAATGTATGTATGAAAGCGAGAGTTATCTTGTGTTTAATTGAATTTAACTGTCTAAAAGTTGTTGGAAGGTAGTAATAACGAATTTATTTGTTGGAGGACATGGAATTTAGCAAGTCTATTAGACATTAATGTAGCGAGCGATAATTCAGTTAGCAATACGCCTAACTGTCATGATAGTAGTCCGGGCTGGAGTCTATTCACTTCTCTATAACATTAACACAACGTCATTTTAACCAAACGAAATACTTCAATAAAACTAGCCTGGATGCCTGCCACATAAAGCCTCATTTACAAGAGTTTAGTCAGTTTTTAGTGTTTAAGCAAAATTCTCCACCGTGTCCAGACTTGAAGGAGGAGAGAATGAAAAAGCGTATCTCTTTACCCTATTCACGATTTCTTTTAGTTGTTTAAAGATGGTCTATAGTCTGATTTTCATAGAGTGTTATCCAAAAACAGCCCCAACTGATTGTTAAGTTGGGGTACATGAGTAATAGTAATAAAAAATCAAGGTACCAATTTAAAAATGATGGTAACAAGGCATAAGAAATGATAAATAAAAGTAATTTATCTCATTTATAAAAATAATAAGTCAGCATTAAGCCATTGTGTATAGCGGTGTATCAAAATAGCTAAGGCGGAGTGCGCACAGATTGATGAGTTCCCGAGGGTAGGAGGGAGAAATAAATAGGCGCCAAGTGAAAACTGCGGACGAATTCGATACCTGTCTAATTTAGAAATGGCTTTTGTGCCGAATAAAAACTTGCGCTCGTTTCAAACGCGAAACAAAGGATTGTTTTGTGTTATTATTTTGTTAAAAACGTAGGTAGGTATGTTGTATGTAATTCGAGTAATTTTGCGGTTATTTTATTATTAAATAATGTGTGCTTGTGGTGGGCTACAGCTCTACATGGACGGAAATTTTTGTTCTCATTCCACGGGAACACTACTTCTTCTGAAATAAAAGGTAGCCTTTGTTAGCTTCCAAAAGTCCCATCTGTGTCGAACCCCACAAATCATTGCAATCAAGAATAATGCAAATCTACAAGAATGCAAATCTTACCTCTCTAATGTTTGTACAGATAGAGAACGTAAAATAAAGTTATACTTTGTAACTAAGTTTTATTACTCAGCAAAATTACCTACAGTTGTTATAAATTATTATGATAGTAGTTTGTAAGCTCTAATACTGTTAAATTAATCACACTAAAAGTTGGTACGCCCAAGTATTACACAAGAAATATTTTCCTACTTACTCACCCCTTGCCATTAGTTGGGATTGTATATTATTTAACAAAGATAATCTGTAATAGAAAATACTTACTACTCATTATTCTCAAAAGTTTTTTAACCCCAGTGTAGATTGTTTGTATTTATTAATAAATACAACAATGTAGACATGATGATGACTAGAACGTTATTGACTATGGCGCGTTTTATAATATACAAAGAGCTCCAATCTAACCAAAATTATTGATATATATTAACACGCGCAAAACAAGGAATTTTATTTATAAACATCATTATCATTGTAGATATTATACACGAAGTAAATGAGTAACATACAAGTAGAGTTAAAATTAAATCTATTTTTGACCTCATATGTAAACTAAACTTACACATATGCAAATCATATGCTAACTTGCTCACTACACTGTAAAATAGCTTCGCGTTATTCAAGACGTATTTGAAATATTACTTCATACCATTGACTATGATTTTATGAAGGTTTCCTGACTCAAACATGCACTTCGTGATTGCCTCGTGGTCTCATGGCAAAAATATATTGCGAGGTTTTCTCAGTTTGATTCACGGGTGGGGTAAAATGTTAATTGGAAGAATAGAATTCCTCATTGGCAACCCGGTGTCTAAACGTACACCCAAAGAAAGGCCGTAAGCTAGCCTTCTTTTACGTGAGACTAAAAGCAATTGGCGAAGCCCGGTTGAAGAAATGTTAATCGCTTCATCAATACAGGCGTGACTGCGTATGTATATAAGTGTACTGACACATCATACATATTTTCACGCTATCCTATTCCCAAATAGGATCCCTATAGTTAGAACTGAATTTATGAGTTATATTCTCAATAATTGTATACTTTAAAGTTCCGCAGAAAAGGAGCTCACTCTAGGTGCTAAGACTATTTGTATGACACATGACACTACTTTTCAATATTTCTCCTTTTAACAGGAAAGTTTACGTAACAAATGTTTTCAAAGAAGAGCGAAGTTACGGCCGCGAACTTTGAATTTGTGCCCCTTTTTATATTCATGAGGACAGCGGTTTATTTGCCGAGGCAACTCAAGTTTTAATTTAAACTTGCCGTGTTTTACATATTACCTTTGTAGTTAGGATTAAAGCAAGGCTAATTTAATTTTAATTCAAAACGCTTAAGTGCGGTGGCAGTACGGCGATTTAAATGTTTTCCGTCAACTTATTTGCGTTATGAAATTGCTACCATTTAATGTAAATATGAATTTATGAACTTAAAGATTAAAGGCATGCCGTAATATGCTAAAACTGTGTGCTTTGTTTTATAAAGTAATACTACTATAAACGACACTATCAAAATAAAAATTATAGGGTTATTTTTAGTCATGTCAGCTTATGTACATAAATTCTCCCTTTAGACAGAATGTAATACTATTACAAAGCTTCGTCTTAAGTTATGATTATGCTATTTTTGGCGCTTTTAGCTACTCAGTTAAAAATGCATAAAATAGTACTGTGAAAATAATGTGAAGATTGTATTCTAGTTATTTTAAGATTCTATCGGTGGTATTGTCACTTAAACATCTTTTATGCTGATCTAAAATTTTATAAGAGAATCTAGCATCTAGACTACAACTAATTTTCTCTCTGAACTCAATCATGTAGTCTACGCGGACGGAGTCGCGGGCAAAGGCTAGTATGATAATAAACTTGTCTATTAATTATAATTAAATAATAAATTATAGTATGTACACAAAAATATCCGTAATCTAAACAGTATAACAAGCTACGCCATTACTAAACTGTTATTACAATGTATGAAATGGGCACTCAACAAACTCTAGTATTGTTCGTGAAAATTTATGTGGCATTATTCAACACCTGATGGGCACATTATTCGAACTAACGGCTTTGATCAATAAAGAGCCGAATAACTAAGTGTCAAACGTAAGATAAAGACTGCGCACTCAAAGGACTTTGAAGAATCTTGTTAATACAGACATACGTACGCGTATTTGGTAAATCGTTTTGATATTTTAAGGACTGTGAAACCTTGTACTTGTTCCATAAGGGTATTATCAGTAAGTCTTGAAATGTGTAAGATAACGGCAATAGGCTCGGCCCTTTTAGGTACGTGGCGCTGATACACACCTGGTGAAATGTGAGTTCAGAAGGTTCTAAAATTCTCAACAACACGGAGACTGGAATAGTGTTCGATTTGGCATATTATACGAGAGAATGGTGTAAAATACGTTACCTAGCATACCAAACATAGATATATAGGCTGATGATGATGAAAATTTAACTTGACGTGGTTAACAAGTTAAAGGTAAAAATATTGCAACTGGCAATATAATATTACTTTTAATGCCCGTCTCATGTAAAAAGCAGTGGAAACAATTAAAAACGGAATTGATTGGTTTACTAAAAGATCTGTTTGTATTGTATTCGTTTGAGTTGGGAGAAAGATTCGTGCTCTTGTGTGCAAATGGAGAGATCCGGTGCTTGTATAAATTAAAAAGCAAATAAAATGGACTACGTGTGTATCTCGAAAACTGAGGCTCCATTCTGCGAACTTGTGTTTGTTTGTCGAATGAGTGTATGAAGTATTTGTTATTTATTTTATTGGTGCGACGTGCCGATAAGAAAACAATTGTAAAATTTCAATTATTAAATGTATACTTTTCGAAAAATTATTTTCATTTCCCTCGCTCCGCATTTCCTCATTTCGAGTACTTTTTATAAACAAACAGTTACATACACATTTATAACAGTGTGGAGATAAGTGAAAAACTAAAATTCGGCACCTTATAAATTCCATATATACCACCTAGATCTTTCTATATCACCCAACCTACAGTCTCAGAGTTTATTATCGACTTCTAACTGCTGAATCTTTAGAATTTGCAATATCCAAAACAAAAGACGATCTATGACGTCACCTTAGCTTGTAGATCAGACACGCATAATTTAGAAGAAGTAATACGAGAAGGATGACCGGGTCACTATGCCATTGTCCGGGGTGCGCTCACATCGACGTGACTTCTGAATAGCACTGATAAGGGGACGAATGGCGCCGAAGATCCTGCGCTTCCGACAAGAGGACGGCGATAAATTGAAAACGTGTGTCGAATGAGAGTCGGACACGGTTTGCGGAGCTGTCCCACTTGAGCGAACCTTTTAACTGGAATGATAAACAGTTGTGTAACTCCTGGTAATGGCTGGCGTGTAATTCAATTGCGGTGGAGCGCCGAGGGTTTGTTTGGTATTACAAATGGCGTCACAATGTCACAATTCCATAGTCAAAATGTCTCAAAAATAGTAGCGTCTGTTAACGCATATTATGCCGATTTGTTTCTATACCAATCATTATCGACTGATATATGGTTTCTTCAGCGATTGAAAAAAAATTAAATGCTCAATTATAGCGCCGTCTTTTAAGATCATTTTTAGAAGCAAGTATATAGTATCTTCATTTTACTGAAAACCACTGATTCATAAAATGTGATTTAAAAAAAAACGTGTACGTTTGAGATTTCACCGGACCATAGAGAACATACTGAGTACAATAAAGGTGAAATAAGTACCTATAAGTAATATTGAGTACCTTCGTATTCATATTTTTGCTAAACTTCCATTGTTATCAAAGTTGAGTGAGCGAGTTGACAACTCATCCAGGCGTATCGGGCTCATTTCTATTTACAGTTTGTAAACTTTTATGTCGTTTGAAGATTCACGAGTCGACAAGTCGACAAAGTACCTCGATACAAGCAGTGGAGAGCGCGTCGTGTACTCAAAATAATCCGCTTTGCATAACCAATGTGCTTTCCAACTTCGTCTAGCGTACGCGCCATTTGAGCCCTCTCGATGCTACACTCATTACGCTCTATTTATGTTTGCGCTTGTGCATCTACATACATACGTACAATTGTTGCGCGGAACATAATTCCTATGTATTGGGAAGCTATAAATATGAACTGTATGGTTTATAAAACTGTTACACTCATATTATGAGCGGTATACGAGAAAATGGCGGGTCTACCACGCTAGGAAAGCGTTGCAAATTAGCATGGAGATTTAAAAGATAAATATGTACAGTCTGTACAAAAATAGTCTTTCAGTCTTGTATCTTCGAAGAGTTAGACGTATGTGTATACATTGGCCATTCATTTCCAATGATTTCACTATTGGTAAATTAGTACACTTATTATTATTTAGCATTAGTCAGAGCTCTGAGCAAACATCGCTGTTTTTTTTTAATTGTAAACCGGTTTTTCATTCTAATCGCCTAAAGGTCTATTTTTTCGTAAGGAAACCAGAAACCACTTTAGAAAAATTTCAAACTCTAATCTACCACTCTGTATCAATGACAGCGGTGGACTGAGGTGAAACCCTTTTCAATGGGGCGCGTGCCTGGCAGTGACGTCATGTTGTTATAATAATAGGTATCTATACTATAGGTAACATAAGTATTTATGATCACGATTGTCAAGGAATTTTCGTTGACCATACATCCTTTTATAACTGAAATTGAAAATACATTCACATTGAATATACAATTGGAGGCGATTCTAAAGTTAATTAACCAGAATGATTACAAGCTAAAAGCATTCGTATGGAATTCATGGCTATGTATTTTAACTGAATCGATATATTGAATTAACAACGGAACACCGAAGGGCAATAAATCCCCCGCAAATGAAAAACATAAATGACATCGTAATTTATTTTACTGATGTAAAACTTTGGACGTATCGGGGCTTCTCTTAAATATCTCCAGTTACGATACCCCAGGCTGTTTTGTTCCGCTTTAATTGACTCTAATGTGTTTCATTTCAGGGGTCGAAAACTTTTTGTTCGAATGCAAATTACCATAAAATTTATATTTGTAATAGATTTCGCTTATCAATTATTTATAATTTCTTGTAACATTTTCCGCGATAAAAAGTAGTCTATAGCCGTTTACAGGGTCGAATTTATTTCCATCACAAACGAATCAATGATGGTGACAAAGCCTAATTAAAACAGACACGGCGAATAAAAAAAATTATATACAAAACTAGAAAAAAAAGTATACAACAATGCAAAATACAAAAATTATTGGCAGCATTGTCAATTCTGTGTTAATATTTATAGTTTAAGAGATCTGAGATGGCTCTTAAAGCCAATTCATCCAGCTGATGCATTAGTCTTTTCATTATTTATAGTTCACATAAATTGATATAGGTTTGCCAAACGGTATTGGGAGAAGTATAATTGCGCCGTGTAAAACGAAACATAAAATTTTATTACAATTTAAGTATCATTTGATTGTAAAATTTATCGACCTTCCCTCCCAATTTTATTGAAGTTGATTTATAGCGCAATGTTATAAGGTTTTTATTAAAATATTTTTTAATAAGTAATCTCTTTATGACGTCCATAAACCTGAAGATATAGATATTTCTTACATGATGTAATTGAAGCAATAATGTTAGGTTTTACTAATGTAGTTTAAAATGTGTATTAGATATCCTTGCTTTATTTGCACCTGATGAAGATGTAAATCATAACTTATGGACGGTCAACTCTCAAATAATGAATTTGACTATGACTTAAATTATAGGATTTCATTCGCCAAAAATATTTAAAACGTAGTAGAGGGCAAGTATATTATTGCTATTTCACGGAGGCATTTTCAGACTTCGAGCTGCTACTAAAAATTTTCTATTGGATCAGCGCTAAAACACTTTACCCGGAACCTCTAGTTAGCCCGACATATACTTGTGACGCAATTCTACGAAGTAGTTTTACGGTAATACCGTATAATATGCTACGATATTATATATAAACTTTCTCCACAGTACTGAACCTAAGAAGCCCTCAATTTCAGCGCTAACTTCTACAAAATCGAAAGTTAAGTGCTCGCGTCGAGATTCATGAAGGTTGTTACATATTGTAAACCTTTCCCGGAGTTCATGCGCTTCAGAACGCGCGTAAAATTTAATTTTAGCTCTGACTCCGATCTAATGTGGCAGGGGAAGAATTATCCCTAAGAATTGTTGTTTGGCGGAAATTATTCAGCGAATGACATGTTTGTGTCGCTTCGTGTCGCGGCTTTATTGATAAAAGCATTAATAATATTTTAGTCTTTTAATGGAAAATGGTGTGTAATAATGAGATTGTACTTGTGCGTATGTTCTAGAAAGCGGTAGTGATTTGGAGGCAGCAGTGGGAGTTTAAAATATTATTGTTATTTACCTGTTTTTACCGGTACCAAATAGAACAAGCAATATTGGAAAATCTTGCGTTTTTTTAATCCCTAACATTTTCGTCTTAAAAAGAAAATACATTTTTCAGCCTATTACCACGCACAATCAAACTATAAAAAGATTTCACACATTTATGGCCGTTTTCGAGATGCCTTTTCCTTGTACATTATTGAAATATTTTTTACGACACAAGTTTCGTACGTTTCTCAATGTATGCGGTTGTGTGTAGACCTTTACGACGAAGTTTATGGCATTTATATGAGGCGGGCAAGACAGACGTGGCTCGGAATCAATATAACGGTGTTTAGAGCTGTTAAATTCTGTATGTTTAAGGCTAATGAGTTCTCTATATGAGTCGAAGAATCAAATCTGTGTTAATGAAGTGTTTATTGTTTTGTTATTTTACAAAGAACTAGGCTTAAACGTTCTAGCGGTACTTTTAAGAAGCCTAATGGATTGGAAACAAGTATCAAGAAACTCAGCCGTAGTGATTTTTAGTCATTAGATTGGTAAAAGTTAAGTAGCGGTGTTTATTATCACACGACTTCGGTCAAGAAATGTTCGTCTGCAAAAAAGTATTCGAATGTTTTATTTGTTAACTTAGTTAATAATAACACAACACGGAATTAATCTTTCAATTGGAACCAGTAGTTCTTGATTTCATCATTCAACCAAATAATCTAATAAATCAAATTCTACAGCTTTACATATTAGTATAGATAGTATTTGAAACGTTATTTAAATGGGATTAGAAACAGCACATATTCTGTCAGCCTCGCTAAATACATAGGCATTCATGAGCTACGAATAGCGTGTAAAATTTAATACCTGTTATTTCATCCCCGTGTGAATGACACGAGATGACGCGCCGACTGATATTGCAACACACGCTGTAAATGTCTCTGGTTACACAATTTAATTTAACACATCGGTTCTGCGCTGAAAGGGGTGGTATGTGACGTTGTTTCATTTATTACGCATATAATTTAGACCGACTGATTCAATTTGCTAAACATAAAATGAAACAATATGAAGAAAAAACATTGGCTAAGAATGAGATAGTAGAAGTTGAAATTAACATTACTTTCTATTCTGATTCTGCAATACGTATGCAATCAGCTTATGTATGTACGACGATAAGTGGTGATGGCCTCGAGGTATAGGCGCACGATTGAGAACTTTGTCACACAGGTAAAGCAATCGTATGACGTAACGCGTTTGGGATGTAACCACCTCATTTTAGATGCATACCCTCATCAACCCGATCTGGTGGAGCGGAATGAACATCCAATCAAATACCCTATAGACAAATTTGAACTACATGTTGAATGTAATACCTCAAATTTGATCACCATATTAGATTCGTGATGTTCTCCGAACATGCTAAATTAAGATTACCCGTTATTGATGAATGTGTATGAAGAAAACTCTTTATTTCACAAGACTTTCACAAGCTCTTTGAATCGTCAATTTTATACCATTTAAATCTATCGCCACTTCGGAACGTATTATCGTTGTGAAGAAAAAACGGCAAGAAACTCCCTCAGCAACACGAAATGTCATATGGATGTATGCATGGATGTTGATGAACCAAAAAAGGTATGTCAAGATCGTAGTCTGTGGCACTCGACGTGTGCACATCCTTACAAGTTTTAGGGTGAGGCTTTATTTCTATTTTTTTAATATAACATTTTTAATGCAATATAAATGTTCGACTTAAAACAAACAATCAGTCCCCGTAACACCCTTTAACAAAACACTAAGAGTCGCCGAGAGACAATGCTGAAATGTTTTCTATATAAAGCGAGCTACACAAAAATATTTAACCAGCTCTCAATGTCGGACTGTCGGAGGTAAAATAATTGCGTCGCCCATTCACTTTGTGGACGAGTTGGCAAAGAACTCTTTGTGGTGGCCTCTACGTACTTAGATGCTCTTTTAATAGGCTTATATAATTTTCCACCGTTTACAAGGACATAATGGGCCACTACAAGCTCGCGAGGTCATGATTATTATGATGTAAAGCAACTTTTCGGAGAATAAGTAACATTTTGAGTTAGTCGATATGTAACAACGTTTTATACCACAATTTAACTATTCCTCCTTTAGTACTTGATGTCAAAAATAAACTGCACAAAATTTAAGACGTAATATGGA
Organism: Cephonodes hylas; assembly: GCA_030295005.1. Taxonomy (NCBI): domain Eukaryota; kingdom Metazoa; phylum Arthropoda; class Insecta; order Lepidoptera; family Sphingidae; genus Cephonodes; species Cephonodes hylas. The sequence goes on along the minus strand of AP025374.1, from coordinate 5,375,957 downwards.
TGCTGAGATTAAAAAAAAACTCATGTGAACACAGATGTCTTGGTGAATATTTTATATACGAATAAATATTATCACCATTAATGCCAAAATCTTTGAAAATTTTCAATCGGTACGTTTTTCTGTTTGCATTTTACCAACAAAACTTCGTAACTAGTATTAAAAAGTTTGAACAAACATTTGTTCCAAAATTTGGCAAAGTAAAAGACTCACCATCGGCGTTGTCTCGGTCAGGCCCGCTGTCGTGTTCGGACTCGGACTCGTCCCAGATGGTGTCTGTGGCGATCTTCTGCCGCGAACATTCGATCCAGTACCCGGGCGTCGGGATCAGGCTGTGCGGGTACTCCTCGCAGAATTCATCTGGAATATATAAGCTGTTTAATATATTTATTTGTAAAGCAGTGATGGGATCGAGGTTTGGGCCCACGGTCGAGAATCTCGGCCGTCGCGGGTTCGAACCCCAGGCACACACCTCTGACTTTTCGAATTTATGTGTGTATTCACAATGAATTATCACTTGCTTTAATGGTGAAGGAGAACATCGTGAGGAAACCAGTACACCTAAAAGTTCTTAGGAATTTCTTGGGTCCGCCAACCCGCACTAGGCCAGCATGGTGGACTAAGGCCTAAAACTTCTCAATAGTAGAGGAGGCCCATGCCCAACAGTGGGACCTATATGGGCTGATAAAAATATAATTATATAGGCAAGGATTTTATTTAAATCTCAATTTGGAACTGATGTGAATTAATTGCCCCTGCTGGCGAAAATTGTTCAAATATTTGTCGATGCATATGCTTTTTCCAAAGTCAAGCAGTTATTTTAGATGAAAAAGAATTTGACAGCGCTATAAAAGTATAGTTATGATAGCAATGTCTTTATTTTATTTTGTATCAGCATTATTTTTATGTGCGATAGCAGAATTTATTCAAGAAATACGATGAAATCATTTTATTGAAAATTATTGGTTACGGTGAATAATTATGAAACTTTTCGTTTAAACCATTAATTTGTTCCGAAGTCTGTGTATTTATTACAAATGAGAAATATATTATTGTATTATATAAACGAAATCATCGTGGTATTGCAAAATTTTGTAAGGCGAAGTAAATTGAAATTAATTCTTTTATATCAATAATGATTGCACCAATGTTTTTACGAGAAGATATATACAAAAGTCTGTATATAATACAGATTTAAGGCATCTGAGCTAATTATAGAAAATATCTCCGAAAAGCCCACTAAAGGTCTTTCCGAACGTCTTACGCCCTTTTGTGGACATTATCAAGCGGGATTACTGCGGATTCAATGGGTCGTGGACAAATATCTTGTTCGGTTTCGTAAGGATTTTTTACAAAGCTCTGATCGAAAACGTTGACTCGCCTTAAATGAAAAGGGTTTATCTTTATTTCAGATTTTGGAACGTAAATTGTATTCTGAACCGATAAAGTAATTGGGATAATATGCCGATCGTTAAAAGCCATTAACCCTTGCTCTGTTTTATCCCTTTTTTCATGTTCTAGACCTACAAGTTAGCATGAATTTTTGATGAAATAATTAAGTGTGTAACCAATTTTTGAACTACATATCTCAAGATAAAACATAAATATAATTTTAAATTACTATAAACATAATGATATTAATAGTCAGTCTGAGAAAAATTCATCCTCATATATACATATTAGAAATAATATATTACTTCTTCTTAAATATTTATTTCAATCATTAAAGAAATTTTCACACCCGGCCTAGAATTTACACTTAAGAATCCGTGTAAGTGAATAGGTGTCCTTTCTTTTACTCGTGCCCAGATATTCATGTGACATGAATATTGAATGCCATGCTGTTCGTTTCTATTAATATTTCTGAAGATATCCTCGCGTGGAAATCTGTTCGCAGTGATGCCATTACCGAGCTCGGTTGGTGAGATCAAAATAAAATATTTACATTGTAAGGAGCTTGATGCGAAAAATGGACACCGTCCATCGCAGACTCCTCGTGTTTAGTGCAACTATATTCTTTGACGTTTTATTAAATATTCCAAAAGAAGAGGATAGTTGAAAAAGCATTTTGAGTGCTGCTTTTACGTTTTGCAGGCTTAAGTAAGAGGTAAGCCTGTTTAAGTTCTTTTCAAAAATAACGGCAAAATAATTGAGCCTGTCATTGCAGCATGTAACTGAATGACGGAACCATTCTATAACTTTTAAAAATACTAAACGTAAGTAGTGATACATCTTAAAGTATCCGACAATAAAATCATTCCTTTCTTTATTTTTTAATTAGGTAATGGATATGGTCTCTCCAAAGTAAGGCGGTTATATGATACTTTCCTTCATTTGATTGTTTTACAAACTAATACAACTACAGTATCTATAGTGATTATTATCTATAGTGATACATAAACACTATATGTTCATACAGGAATATAATACAAAATATAAATTCTTCATATCTTCTATCCTATCTTCAGTACGCTGTCTTCGTTTGATGAGCTACCCGAGGCTCAATTCACTGTAAGGTAGAACACCAAACTTTAATCGAAATGCTTGGCGTTCATACTTAGAGTGAACTGAACTTTCTCGGAATTTTCTTCTTTTTTTCTCTTTAATCTTCTTTGATGAGTAGTTATTCCTATGTCAATGCTGTATTCTGTTTTACATAGAGTTATTATTACATAGCTTCGATACCACTGGAAATAACGGTAAAAGTACCGCAACAAAAAAACATTTCAGTGTTGGTAATAAGTATTATCAAAATTGTTCAAGAATGACTTTTAATTTTAATTACTAAAAAAATTCAAAGCCAAAAAAGTAAAAGAATTAAAAGAATATATTCATTGTAATTTAGTTTTCAATATTTTGACACTTTATTTCGTGAACGAAAAACACTTTTAAAAAGGACGCCAAAGAACTTTTCAGACGACTTTGACGAAACTATTTTCTTTAATTCTTTAACTTTCACGAGACTAAGTAAATATTTTTTATTACAGACGATTGGTTTAAAGTTACTGGACTATTGGTTTGTTAATAATCAACTTCAACATAGACAGATTTTAATATTTAGCATTTGAAAATATACGTATGTAATTATATGGGTGTGTTCCACTGTTCATCCAGGCAGATAAAACAATGAAGCCAGAACCATGAAGCAATCAATAAGTTTATTTTCTTTTTAGTCATCTTTATTTAAGACAAATGCTGTAGAAATGCTGTACAATCTGTCGTCGGAGACAAAATAATTTAGGTGGAAATAATCAATAGCAAAAATATTCACTTAGCGTACGAAACTAAAAGAAATTCAGGTACGGTTGGAATATTAAAATCAGGGTAAAATACATTCAGTAAGAATTCATTATTATAAAATAAAAATTATCTAGTAGTTTACGTACGAGTATCCACATATTTTACGTACCAAGCTCATACATTTTTTATATGTGGTGTATCAAATATTTATTAAAAAAGCTATCCATGCCCAAGATTACACAACAAAAGTACATCACGACCCATATTGCGTCTTTATCAAAGAATACAAAGGGTGTATTAATTTCCGTTTCTACGAAGGGGTTTTATTTAAAATGTGAGCACAAAAGATATGTGTTTTGAGAACGGGATGTGTACTATGAGAACTGTGCATTACACTTTTTTTCTTAATCCTCGTGATACGACGAAAAGGCGGAAAATAATTTCTTTTTTATCTATTTGCTTTTCACGTTTCGGGACACATTTAGAATTTTAAATGCTACTAATGTACGACGGAAGAGCTTAATTTCTAGGATTATTCACTAGTAAAATACAAATTCGTAATGAAATAGTTAATGGTTGTGAAAATGCACATAAATTTACCTTGTAAAATTAATGTATTTTGCATATCTGATGAAGAGGTAAAAGTATGCCTTTGTTACACATCACAGTCTTTATCAGAATAGATATGAAAATATATATTTTTTAGTGGCAAGGACATGAAAATTATCGGAAAAAAGAAGCACAGGACCCAAAACATTGGACGCTCCCCCTGAGTATATTTTTGCCAGGAAATTTTACCTGCAAATTACCCTTTGGTGAGTTTTTAAATAAGAATTTTTTCAAATCTATTTTTCTTATTAATAGAAGAAAGATTGATATCTAAATATGTAACTTGATATTCATGAATTGATAATTAAGTTTTTTTGTTAAAATAGCGTATTTTTAGCGGTATAATGTTAACAGGAATGGAACTGAATTCATTTCCTGGTAATTATTTTTATCTGGAAACTGGATTCTATTTTTAGCCTACGTAGTTTGTAAATATATGGTAGTCAGTCTATGTCAGTTTTTGAACATACATATATTTACATAATATGTTTTCAGTAGATAAAAAAATATTGGCATAAAAAAACTTTTGGCTTGCTTCTCTTAAGTTGCTTTTGCTACAAAATGGAACTTAAGACCGTCTTAGTATTTACTATGCGTTGGTATTTGAAAGGAGTCTTGCGTTGAAAATAACGTAGTGCATATGTGTGAAATACGAAGAAAATTGAGGTGAATCTGGTAGTCAAGGTGGCATGTTTTTTAAAAGGCTATATAAGTCTTCAATTACAATCCCTTTCGAATTCCGATTCCTGAAGATTATTCTAGTGTAGATATAAAACTGTATATGGAATAATGTTACAAGCATTTATAACATAATTCAGAATAGAAAAGGTTTTTGTTAAAAATAATAACGTATAGAAAAAAATAATCTCGGTCTTTTTATCATTGATACGATCAGATCTATATACGCGCCTTTGTAATGTGAACTAATTATTAATTATGCTAATTAATGAGAACTACAACAAAGACAAGGCTTATGTGTGAATCTATTATAGAGAATCTACATTATTTTCTTCTGATGTTTTTATTTCAAAATTCAAAACAAGTAAAAGAAAATTCCAAACGAACGTTAATTTAAATATTTGTTACAATTTCAAACGAAATAACAACCTAAATCTAGTTACTACTCTTCAGTCACGAAGCTCTGACAAATCTGCATATATTTACAATTTGGCGTGAATTATGTCGTCCTTATGTTTATCTAGCTACAGTTTCAGTTTTTTGTGAATTTTGCTCATCTTTTGTATTCATTCTGATTTTGAGGCTCAACGCTAATCTCTTACATTGTAACTGCATAATTGATAATGACTTGAATATCTTAGTGACGTTTTAGCAACGACAGCATTTTTAATTCGAATCAATTCTGGACATCGTGTCTTCTGGCTATTTTCTAATGAGTTTTCAATTTGAAATTCCATTATTAATAAGCATAGTCGAATTACGCAAATACCAAACATGCAGGAATTTCGTGTCGTTTCCTGTATATTTATAGAAACAATTAAGTTATCTAAATATCCCGAATATTTGCAACCCATAATTCATTAAATTATATTAATCTACCTACTCAACAGCTCACGATTCTGCTAGCTAGATACTTACTTGTACACAGGGCTTTTATCGAAGTGTGGGTTAGAGCTATGAATGTGACTGCTGGGTATTATTTATTAAAAGTGTATAAATAAATAAAGTGTTCATTTCACGCTTCAGCAATGTAATTTTTTTTTTAAGAAAAGTTTTGCCAAGTTTAGATATAGAGATGCTTCTGATTTAAATTTGGAGTAATGAAACAAACTGTAGCAAGAAGGACGGAAGAGGTACTTTCATCTCGGCGAAACTAAAAGTATTGTTCAGGAATCTACGGAGAAGCGTCAAGTGTTTGCGGTCTAATCAGTACCGCGAGCGAAATGTACGGGAAATAACATTTTATCGTTTGATACAAATATTGCAATAAAAGTCTTTGCTTGCCGAGTGAGTGTCCCATTGTGATATGCGACTCAATTGGTATTTTATATTGTCACAATAGGCCAATCGTGTGAGCTTAACGTATGCTTCGGACTTGACGTATTTTTAAATTTTTTTGAATTAAAATTCGCAGAACAGTAACGATGAATTCAACAAAAGGAGATACGAATTCGGTGTATAAAGCACCGTGATCGATAACTGAGGCAGGCAAAAGTTACGGTGACTAAAACACACTGACTGTTGAGGAAACCCCGCCAAAAATTAAAACAAACATCAAACCATAAGTATTAAATATACATATGTGGGAATGTTGTCTGATTTTTTTTCTTATTTATGCTAATCTTAATTGATAGCTATTTTCTTTTTATTTATTTATCCATAATTCTACTATTTTAGATAAAGCTTAATATGACTTAAAAACTACAACTTTATGATCACGACTCGAAACTAGAGTATTACACGTACAGAATTAAAATAATCTTTGTGTATCCAAACACAAACTGAAGGAGTTTTTGTTACACTCTTTTTTGTATATATAAAAAAAGGACTTTTCGTCCACTGAGTGTTGTGCCAAAATAAAAAGCATAAATAAGAGCGCAGTGATGGCCTCGAGGTTTAGGCGCACGGTCGAGAATCTCGGCGGTCGCGGGTTCGAACCCCAGGCACACACCTCTGACTTTTCGAAGTTATGTGTGTATTCAAATTGAATTATCACTTGCTTTAACGGTGAAGGAAAACATCGTGATGAAACCTGCACACCTAAAAGTTCTTAGGAATTTCTTAGGTGTGCAGTCCGCCAACCCGCACTAGGCCAGCGTGGCGGACTATGGCCTAAACCCTCTCAATGGTAGAGGAGACCCGTGCTCAGCAGTGGGCGTATATGGGTTGATGAAGAAGAAGAAGAAATAAGAGCGAGGGTCCCGATTTTCCGCGTCGGAAAATTTATTATTTACCTAATCTAAAGAGGCATTGCAGGTGAGCTCCGCAAAACTGCGTGCCCTATCATTCCACGTTCGGGTTTAATTATTTCACTGTTTATTTTGCATCTCATTCGCCGAGCCAGTTTTATGAAATTTAATTTTATAGTTTGTTGATTCTATTTCCATTGACGTTTGCGGAGCACGTTACGTATTCGTTTTATATTTAACACACACATGGTAATGGTTATTGGTTTTGCTTAAATTTCGCCGAAATGTCCGGGCCGTGTGTGGTTTGGAAACAATGGAAATTTTAACGTAACATCGACAAAGTTCAATTGGTTTATATGTTTTGTTACGTTTTAACGGGTCAGCGAATGTAAAGAGATAGCCAACATGTAACGCGCTAACTTGTATTGAAAAGATTATAAAAATAATTCCGAATCAGTGCTACATGTTTTGCTAATAATTTGTATTGCGAATACTCGTATATTAAAAACTAAAATATCGAGGTAAAACTGGTATTAAAGAAATATATCATTAAACAATCATTAATATATATCTACGAGCGCCGCTGTTTTAATGATGCAAGTAATGGTCATTGATATTAATAAAATGACATAGGGACGCATTCATATTTCATTTATTGGCTACACTCATAAAAAGTTAAGACGTTTATTAACGCATTGCCACAGTTGACCTAAAAATTTAATACATACACACATTACTTATTTGTCGAAAATTTATTCACATAAATTCGAAAAGCAATCCTTCAAAATATGTGCTCGCATTTCCGTAATTTTTGCATCATCATTCATCCAGTTTACAAAGCATCCATCATAGATTTCAATCGGAGGGTAACGTTTTTAAATCTTCCATTTCACTTAGAGTTTCGACTAGCTCGGCTATCGCAGGAGGGTTGAAGTTTGCAAATATATTAGTTACGGAGAATGGGCCGGCACAAACACAATTTCAGCCTGTCACGCGGTCGACCGCCTGTGACGACTTTCCACGGCCTATCGCTAGTTATGTGGCCTGTGTGACCAATTTGAGGGAATTCGGCTCGGTCCTCATTTAATTTTTAATCAGTATTCCTATTTGCGTATATTGGTTGGAATAGTTTTCTGCCTGCAAGTACGTTATTGTATAAAGAGTGCTGGGTATGGTTGGATGTAGGGAGTTTTAAAAGATCGAGTTCGGTATCGTTAGATGTCCAATAATCCAATAATCGTTTAAAGCTAAAGTCAAGCCTTGGATACGAAAATAATATTAATCAATCAATTAATTACGCGTTCAAAATACATAAATAAACTAAGAAACAGAGGTGAAATAGAATATTTTCATTTCAAAAACGCTACAGTGAATTTTAGTTTCATTCTCAAAATCTCTTTATTTATAAAACATATAGTTGACACACAAAATCTCTCAGCTTGAGTAGGTGGTACATCTGGCATTTCCCATTTCTCGCGCTATCGACCCTCTAAATAAATAACAACGCGACCCCTATTGCGGGTTGAGTATGATTTTTTAAGGAGGCTGTTTTTGAACAGGAAGGGATTATTTCTTTTACGTTAATTTTCATAAGTGGATTTTGGACTTTACTGAGTAGTTTGTCATTGTATTTCTATTTTAACTTATAACAACCACTACGTAGGTTTCTTACCGCACCTGGCATTCAAAACATTAAAAGAAAAGGAAAAAAGTCTTCGTGATTTAATCGGAACATTCGGCTTAAGATGCGTGTAATAAGTTCTTCCATTTTCCCTTTTATGACAGTGCTGTGTTTTGTAAATGTGATATGATTACATAGGTAAATTATACGGAAAACAGACGAACGGCGGCGAACCCATTATGGCAGCCAAGAATAAATACGTAACCACACATAAACCCATTCAGCGGCGTTTCTTTGACAGCTCGATATGACGTGTGTTGACAATACATTAGCTTTATGCCCACGCAAGTTGTAAAACCTGCGTACATCACGAAAATAACGAGCCTTAAATATTTTATATGCACGTGTTTAGGAGATCCCTTCGTTGGCGGTTTTGCGGGGTAACGTGGTTTATTATTACAAAAGTTTTTATCTTTGTGTGGCCACTGCATTTCAGGCCCGGTAGGAAATTGTGTTTCCTTGCATTACATTTCATGGTTGGAGGCTTGGGGTGGCATTGTCAAGTCTTTCGAATGGACCCTATGTCGATTGTAATGGCTGCTTCGGAAGGGTAATAAATATCTACAACCTCGTATTCATTGGGCTGGAACGTGGGGTTACTTACGACTGTATGTGCTATATCTGTGATGTGGGTTTAGAATACAATATTGCATAAGCAACATATATATAAAGTATGTATAAATGTACTAGTACCTCAGTACGGTGACCATAGGTGATAGGGAATGTATCCGAGCTACATACGTCGGAGTAGGTGTACGTAGAGATACTATAAGCGGTTTTTGTAGGATATAATAAGTGAAATAAACTTTTATAACAATATTGATTAAAAGTTAAGCTATTAATTATAAAACTGATTTAGGTATCAGGTAGAATTAAATATATTGTTCGTGAGAGTTGCAAAAAAAAACTGTAAATTAAGGTATATTTCAGACTGGAGGATAAAAAAAATATCGATATCTTATAGAAAATTCATCAATTTACTCATACCTCAACTTTTATTCTTTAAGCATCGCAGCTTAAACTACCAAGCTGCAATCTCGTCTGTGTGTCCGGATAGAATGAATGAGTAAACATTTTTCCCTCACCCCTAATTTTCGTGGTTATGTGTCTGTGTATTTAAATTCATGAATTAGGTTATTTTTTTAAATTTCATAATTTATGCCAATGACTTAATGCCAACGGCATATTTTTAACAGTAAACTATACTTATAAATAGTTTTTTTGGAAATCAAACATTTATATTTTTGAATATGATGCAACTCGAATATTTTTGTACCGTAGCAGCTAAACGACGAACACAAATATTTATTCAACTTGATATTAGACCACAGGTAATTACATTCACAAAACGAAATGTAAAAGTCACTCTCTAAATTGATTTGTGAGCCTGTCTCCTAGTCGACATTTGGGTCGTGCGGGCGCCCACCATACTCGTAATCTAATACGGTTTAACTACCACTTCCTATAATAACCACAGTTTCTAGCTACATCGTCTGAACTTCACTTTAGATAGACAATGAAAACCAGTGTCTGACTGTTTTGTTTTTTTTTCAATATATGCAAGTCTAGATGTAGATGTTTTTCTGTTTATAATTTGGTCATATTGCTGCAAGTTTAATTATTAGAATTTTTCTTTCCTTTTTTACTTGAGCGTTAACATTTTCGTATTTTTGTTTCGGAAAACAATAATATTTTATCTTAAAAACTCGCATCTTTGCGCTACTCTTTCAGCACCCTGTTGAACATAACACACCAATGAGTCGACGCATAAGTGTGCTTGTTCGAATTGTGTCATACCTATCAATATATGTTAATATTTTAGCATTGTGTATTCCAGTCGAAGGCTTGTCAGGTAACACGCATTCTCCATTCCATCGGACAGTTATTGACGGCGCGCCGGCCATCGGATCTATGACGAGGGCCGGCCCCAGCCGCGACGGCTCGCTGAATAAGGGAAATCCGAGCATTTAATAGTTTGCTGTTATCCCTTAATAAACTCAAATTCGCAAGCGATGTTGTTCATTATTTATGTGCTTAAAATTCGGTTTGGGTAGCCTAATTGTGGTTGATATTTGCTGTAATTTATGTTTGCGATGTACAGTTTATTTTAGTTGTTAAACGCGTCAACTTGTTTTCTTCACGCATTTCAGTTTCACATGTAATTTGCTTTTAGTAACAGTAAATATGCGATAACCTTATGCAGAACAAAGGAGGTTTTCTCTGTTATATGTAGAAGATTCACGTGTGAGAGAGTAATAATATTAATATGTAAATGTGAAGATTTTCTTGATTCAACATTGAAATTGTTTCGAAAGAGTTTCATTATTAGAACGCCGCGAAATATTAAGACTTAAAAACCAATGCTAGGTTTCTGCAAAACTTTTTAACCTTCATTACAACATTATTTATAGATGAAAGCTGTATATTTAATTCTTAGCGTTTCAAATAACGTCATCCCTACGATAAAAGAAAATCAACGACTTTAAAGTGGGAAAGCAGCGGTAATAAACTTATTAAATGAGCAGTAATTCCGCGAAAATTTTGTGCGGAATCTTCATTATAGCGTGAGTAAAACTGAGCGCAATTATTCTGTTAGGAGTTTAGCTGCGGCTTAAGGGAGTAGCGAATGGTTCTCACGTTTAATTTTGTCAATTAACCAGAAAATTGGGAAGGGACCTCGCCTTGAGTCCACGGCGCGGTGTTATTAACATTTAAGGAACACGCCAATTTCAGCTCTTGCTTATTTTTAGGTCAAAATTTCCGCTTTTTTATTTTGTATGCGTCTGTCTAACAATAGACGATAAAGTGCAAAAAGGTTCACGGGCAGTCAATCACCGCTGCTCCAAAACACTTACACCGTAGATTGCCAGCTTTTCAAACTGAATGGGAGAGATTAGAGACTATGGAACCACGAAAGCATGGAATATCAGAATGAACTGACGACAAAGATTCAAGTTTTTTTTAAGTCTTGTTTGCAGTTGGCCAGTGACTAAACTGCGAAAAGAATACTATACTCTTTGCTCTATCATGATAAATAAACTCCCTTTAATTTGCTATCACATTTTCTGCGTGAATTTACTGATATTCTGTATTCCAAATAAGAAAATTTGTAAAACTAAAAAGTATCTTGTTCGAGCTATCTACAACGCAAGGCATGTTTCATCCGTTCTATTTATGTTAACGTTCCTCTTGAATCAGCAATTCGTAGAGTAGTCTAAGCCGACTATTGTGTGGCTCTACTACTTACCAACATAACATTATCATTTGATTAAGCTATTCAGAATGATAACAATGAAGTTGTGAAACCAGTGTTCGTAAACCAAATATTCATGTATCTAGATGCAACCATAGTCACGTTACTTTTACTGGCTATTATTTAAAATCATGAAGACTTGATGGCTTCGTAGCCATAACCTCGTGGTTATGGCGTATGGTCGACTCAAAAATCTGGGTGGTTGAGGGTTCAAGCACTAGGAAAATAGCTCAGATTTTGCAAAGTTTATAATGAATTATCACTTACTTTAATGGAGAAGGTAACACACAACTAAAAATTCTTAGGAATTTCTTCATTGCATCATCCGCCAATTCGCACTAGATCAGCATGGTCGACTAGAGTCTAACCCTTTTTAGCAGTAGGGGAAGCAAGTTCCCAGTAGTCGGAAGTATATAAAGAAGAAGAAGTAGGAAGTATAATATGAGTATTTATGAAAATTGTTGATAAAAATGATGATTTAATAGTACCTGAACAAGCTTGCGGTGGCAGTGGGAAGATGAGTGTGGTGGAAGACTTGCGCCTGGCGACGGCGCAGCCCAGCGACTGCGGTTTGAAACTGCGGAGCTGCTGCATAAAGTCGCTGCACTCCATCAGCGCGACGTCTGCGAAGTGCAAGTCGCACAGGATCTGGTTCTTGAAGCGACGCGCGCGTTTCTGTATAGAGAAAAGCAGAATATATATAAAACATTTAGCTTTGCTTGCTGCTTCAATTGCGTTAAAATTATAGGAAATAATATAAAAACAAAAAGACAATGACTATAACGATCCATGGACATTGGACAGGGCAACATTTATTTATCACATTCTGTTTGCTTGTTTTCTCACAACCTTGAATTGAATGTAAATATGCAACGGTTTTTTTAAGAACTTTTCTGCGCATTACACTACTTGTAATCATGCTTCGCACTTTGTTCTTAAATTGCCATTTATATGGTACGAGTTTATAGTATAACAAAAACAACAGTATTGTATGGAAGTAATTCAAAATAACCTCAAGGGAATCTATTGGCACGACACAGAATCGATAAGCGGTCAGCAAATATTTAGACAACCTGAAAATATCAGTGTCAGAGTACAGAGTGCAGTACAGAGTGCTTCTTTTTGGCAGCGTATGCCTGATCCAATATTTTATAACGAGGGTATAGATCCCTTACTATAATGGTAAAATATTAAATGTAAGTCTTTGTTGTCGTTTACTAGTGTACTAACTTAAAGGGCGATCATTGCAAATAAAGAATTTACCTTATTTTAGTTTTCAAATACATTTCTAAGCTCCTTTTTTTTCTGAAAGTTTTCTGATGGAAAAAACCCAGGAAAGTTATCTGACCTGGGAATCGAATCCAGAACCACCTAGTCCTACGCAGCAAAATTATACCGTGGTGTCAAGGAGCGTTCGCTGGCCAATGATTAAATAACACGTATTATCTTTAATAGAAAAGTATATGAATGGAATCGAATTTTAATGGGGTTACTAGGTCAAGTGAGACATCATTTGAAATGGGTCTATTTCGGCATTCTAATTTACTTCATTCATTTTTTATGAATCTCTCATGAAAAAAGTATGTGAAAGTAGTAAAATAAGTATATAATAGCACGTAATTTCTTGCAGTGATGGCCTCGAGGAGGCAGTGATGGCCTCGAGGTTTGGTCGCGCGGTGGAGAATCTCAGCGGTCGCGGGTTCGAACCCCAGGCACACACCTCTGACTTTTCGAAGTTATGTGTGTATTCACATCGAATTATCACTTGCTTTAACGGTGAAGGAAAACATCGTGATAAAACCTGCACACCTAAGAGTTCTTAGGAATTTCTTAGATGTGTAGTCCGCCAACCCGCACTAGGCCAGCGTGGTGGACTATGGCCTAAACCCTCTCAAAGGTAGAGGAGACCCGTGCTCAGCCACTGCTGAGCGTATGTGGGTTGATAAAGAAGAAGAAGAATTTCTTTCAAGCTATCATGGTAGTTAGCATTCTTGTTGATTTTTAACTTATGTAAATACATTGTGGCAATTAATTATATGGTAAAACAAAAGTAGTTTCTCATTTATTATTTCAAATTAGTTCTTGAATACAATTTGTGGTAAACGAGAGTATAGTATATTATATCAGAGTTACTAAACACGAAATTATTAACCATATATATCCGTAACTTTATTTTCATTGGAGCATGTTAGTTATTGTTACACGTTATATGACCAGCTGTAGTATTATCGGACTATTAAGCTTTTCAGACCAGATGAACAATATATTTTCGCTTTCTTAACTCCGTATCTTATTAATTTATTTTTACTTGGGCTACTCTAAGAATTCCAAGCCTTGGTAATCCCTATTTGATTAGTTTCACGGACAAAGAACGTTTTATTAAGTTGTTTATTAGCTCAGAACAAAGCGCATTTGGGATCTCATTAAATCGTTTACACTTCGTGAATTCAGGGACAAATACAAGTAAATTAAATGTTTCAGCGACTTTGTTTGTGTGAAATGTAACAATAGGTTACTTCATTATAGATGAACAAACATCTATTGTTGGTTATTGAAAACATTATTTATTCATTTGTCGGGAAGGACGCTTTAAAAAATTGGTCTTCAATTTAGGCTTGATAATGCGAGCAAAGCTATCTTCGATATTAATCTCACTAAGGTTTAAATAGATGTTCGTAAAAAATATCACCTACTAGCTAATATCTCTTTTTTTATGTAATACAAACATCAGACCATTCATAATCAGAACCTTTATAGCATCACCAGTAAATTATGCTGCAAGTTACATTATCAAGTGCAGATGTGTTGCCGAGGTAAATACGGCTCATTTGTATCGCAGTCCATACAAAATGTCTGTACCAATTTACATTTACAAATTAGAGAATCTTTTAGCCATCATTAACGTTAGCTGAAAGATGTTGCCTGTGAAGGTAAGTCACTAACCGAGCAACATTACCGTTTAGTTTTTTCTTTATACTCAACCTATTATGGTACAAAATGTCAGACCTTAGAGCTCGTGTAGTACGAGACGTGTGTATAGTAGCATCCCAAGAGCGTCGTTTGCGATGTGCGTACCGATAACTATAATGTATTCAAAATTAAATATGACAAGGCACGTGTGTGATACCCAAACGGCAATTTACGACGTAATTTATGTGTTGTACTGAATATTGTACACATTAATAATTAATCTAGGATGGGAACAAAGGGTCTATTGTTCCGACGTGAAGGTGTGTTCATTATAAGGCGTTTTCAATAAACAAACATTAATACTTTCGGTTATCGGGGGTTAGGTAATTCTGGCAAAACAATTTCCTAAAGTTACGACGGGGATGAGTGAATCAACATACCTACAGTATTAATATGGGGAAAGCGAGTGCTGTGTAAGTGAGTTGAGTCTGGGGAAAATATAACTCGTTTTGACTTTTGCCGCGTCATCGCAGTTTGTGGGTTGTTTGATGAGTTACTCGAACAAATTTGACTGCCTCGTTGTCTTTCGTCGTCATTTCTATTAAGAAATTCTCACCAGCAGTTTGGAGTTAATAGCTATAACTTGGTACAAATAAACACAATTGGCCAAATTTGGGTGCGAACCAAGACACACTACGCCAACATGGTGGACTACAGAAACTTTATTAACTGCAGAAAAGGCCCATGCTTAGCAGTGTTAGACACAAAAGAGTTGATATGACGGGTATCAGGTAAATTTTATATTTTGGTGACCCAAGTATGGTTTGGTTTTTGTAAGGGTGATACATCTCAGGTTCGATTCCCGAGTGAGAGTATACGTGATACAGGCATGAGTTTATATGTTCAGATAAATAGTATTATACACCATCATCACCCCATATACTTACATCCCACCAATGGCTACTGGCCTCCTCTAAAATTGTCAAGGGTTAGTCTAGCATGCTGGCTGAGTGGGGGTTGGCAGACTATTTATCAAAATACGTCAAAAATGTGCACCATAATTGTAATAGTATTGCCTACGATTTCATAAGAATTATAAAATATTATAGAAAAACCGTAAAGCTCACGCTCATATGGTTATATTGGTTCGAGTAAATATCGCTCGATTTTGTCTGGCGTGCCTTCGTGTTCATTTTTTGTACCCAACTTACACCGAAGCTTGGTTCCACTGTTTGCACGTGAGAAGCAAATAAATTGTCCATATCAAACGGAATGTTTTAATTTTTTTTATGAAACTGGTTTTTGTCAACAGTTTTTGTGCAAATACGGCGATGAAACTCCTGTTATTGACACAAATATGTATTCACGCCATAGTTACAGCTTTATTTGTATTCCATTTTTATTTATACGAGCAGACGCTGTATTTCACAGTCAAAGTATATTACACATCTATAGCATATAGTATGATAGAGAGATATGGATACAAAAGTCTCGGTCGACGTCTTTGAATCTAGAAAAGTAGATAAAAATACTTTGCTAACACGTGTCTGGATTTCACTGCAATCTTTTGAAGAACATTTGAAACATATTTTTGAGTCTTCATTTGAAATATGTTTCATTCCCGTGTGAAATGTGAACTGACTAGAGTATTTTCAAGCACATATTTTAGTATGATTTATACGAATACATGTCTATGACATAAAAAACGAATTGAGCTGTGACTTTATGTCAGTCTATAACACCTACACGCCTAACTGTCAAGACAAATTTAATGAATTTGAGTTTTAGATTGTACATATTAATAATTTGGGAAATGTGGGTCAAGAAATGCACCTTGTGGAATACAGGTCTGAGTGTATGTTTTAAACATATATTGGATCTTGGCAATGTACATATTTTAAGTTGTTTTAATCATTACTGTTCAATGAAATCTACACAACTCAGAGTTTCTTTATGCTTGGTAAGTGCAAACAACACAGCACCTTGGAACACCTTTGAACAACCTTGGAATTTAAAGTGGGATTATTATTGTAATTTTTTAATATGACAAAGATGTAAAATATGTATGATAAAAAAACTAACCTTGACATACTGAAGTAATGAAATGAAGCTTTACGTTTCAACACCACAAAAGATTAATGACTGTTACATTTGTATATGAGGACAAGTTATATTGATATTTTAAGCTATTTCGCACTAATTTAAGCTGTAACAGAGTGAATAAAACTTTTTATAACAAAGCGAAAAACATTTCTATACGATATGACCGCCACTTTCGCACTAAAGCGACACCAAAGCTGCATTGGCATTTGGCTTCCACAAAAGGGTTGGAATTGGCCAGTCCATCACTATCGCACGTTTATTTTGAACTAGTCGATAAAGGCTGTCTCCAAAGGTCGGCAGAAATAGAAATAGCCGCTCTCAATTTCACACGGAACGCTAGATTTTCTGTTTGGACTTGATTCTTCATCGACCCATATACGCCCACTGCTGAGCACGGGTCTCCTCTACCATTGAGAGGGTTTTAGGCAATAGTCCGCCACGCTGGCCTAGTGCGGGTTGGCGGACTACACACCTAAGAAATTCCTAAGCACTCTTAGGTGTGTGCCTGGGGTTCGAACCCGCGACCGCCGAGATTCTCGACCGCGCGCCCAAACCTCAAGGCCATCACTGCTTAACTTGATTAACATTCATTAAATATATAATAATTCCAAATGACACCGATAAAGAAAAATTCCGTGTGGTATGGTGTTATTGTTCACAATCTCTTACAGATAACCATGTCGTAAGATTGACAGAAGAGAAATTTGATGTAAGTATTATAATGGACAGTTAATAATATTTATGCCCGACATGACCATAACCAATTCTTTTGATTGTTTTTTTTTCATTTACCCAATGAATGTTCATAAAAAATAAAAAATATTTTAATCACCACTGTATGTGGATTGGAGTGAAATGTTCTAATGTTTTAACCAGCTGGCTCTAATGTTCCGAAGCAAGCAACTTGTTTACAGAAACTTCAGACTTAATTATTAGCTTGCTTACAACCAATTGTATCCAGCTATGTCTTTTACCCTGACGATTCCAGTACATTAATTTAAAAGCACAAAGCCAGGGTTACTTAGTAGCTTGATAAATAAATTCCTCTGAAGATTAAAGCGACTTCTTCGTATTAACAATAAAGTAAACGAACTTAGAACTGTTTTATACAAGGTGCTTTCAAAGTGGAGAACTGTGGAGTCTGATAGATTCATTCGACACCTGGCAGGGCTTTGTAAGCAGATTTCCTCTCTGATACGTCCAACTTAAACCGTTAAAGCTGAAAGTTCATTATTTCAAGGAGACAAATTTTCATTTAGATCGCAGATACTGTCGACTGAGTGGGGGAAAATTATGAGTCCTTAAGGGCTTAATTGTTTTTTATTACAATCGAGTGCTCGTTAGATGAATGGTGCTTGTGCCAAGGGGTTTATAAAATAGCAGATATTTTATACGTCCGTATTGAAGCATTTTAGTAGAATTTAGGACGTAGAGAACTTTCCTTTTGTATGAAGTTGTTGTGATTGTTTTAATTTTTTGATAGTGTAACGGATGTACGAGTTTAATACTTTAGTGATATACTTAAAAAAAATAACAAATGAGATATCTTTCAAATAGCAAAAAAATATGTAAGACCCTTATATTGATATCACTGATATTACACATACTAGTATACTTTCTTAAGTTATATTTAGTATTTTAATTCTTATACTTGAACTAATTGAATTCTGATGCAGCTATACTATAAATGTTGTTTACTTATATCACATCCGCTAACGTCAGTCAAATGTTTTTTCCCTATATTTTCGAATAAATGCAATAAGCTGTCTATTCAAGCTAATAGCCAAATGTACCTGAACTTAACCTCTCACAAGTATACTTACGAGCGGTTCAGTGCACTTGGTTACTTAGGCACGCGCCAATCATTATCGTGAGTTACGTGTAGAGCGTGGCGTCTTATACTAATGACAGCATATCTCTTATGCACATAGCTTAGTAAGTAAGTAATTTAATTAAAGCATTGCACTGCAGGTATTCTAATCAGATTTCTAATAGTTACCAAGTAGTGATGGCCTCACGCACTTATGCGTGGTCGAAAATCTTGGCGGTCGAGGTTTTAACTTACTTTAGCGGTGAAGGAAAACCAAGTGAAGAAACCCGCCAACCTAAAACTGGGTAGTCTGACAAACCACCCTAGACTAACGTGGTGGACTAAATTCTAAGCCTCCTCAGTTTTAGAGTAGGCCTGTACTCAGCACTAGTACGTATTAGAGCTGATGATTAATTAGGTATCACAATATTTTTTCCTTTTTTCTATATTATACTTGGTCAGTAAGATCACAATTGTGATGCAAGATAAAGCATACTGAAATATGTAATTTATTGCGACACGTGATTGATGCGTTTCGAGTTGGTGAGTAATTCCGAGGCGGGCTTCACTGATTGAGCCTTGATTAATTTCGACCGCATCGCCTTTGTTGCCAAGTGTCCTTAATTTCATTTCTGTGTTCATCTTGGACGGGGTCGTTTGATGTGTACCACGATGGAGGTCTATTGGAATATTTTTCCTTATTGTTATGGAGTGGGATTGACATTAGTGATATTATTATTTATTAAAAAAATATTTGCCATAATATGTATTAATTCATAAAAGTAAATTTATAATAGAGAATTAAAATAGTGATAGCTCGGTGGTTATAAGGGCACAGACTAGTTAAAAATCTCGGCGGTCTCAGATCTCTGATTCTTAGAAGATAAATATCTATTCATAATGAATTTACCACCTACTTTAAAAATGATTGCAAACGACATAAAATCTAAAAGTTATTTGCAATTTTCCAGTCGTATTTCGCCAACCCGCACTAGACCAGCGTGGTGTACTAAGGCTTAAACGATATTAGCCGTAGAAGAGGCCCGTTTCCAGTAATGGGCCGTATGCGTTTGAGGTAATGATAATTGAAGTTAGGGTTCAGTCTGTACCCTCTTAGGTAAATAGCAAAATGATACTTGTGCATGTGACAAGGTGATTAAGGACATAGATTTCAAATTTATTGGTCAATGTCATTTAGCTGTGACACTTTATAGTTTTTAACAACGCCTACACATATACAAAATGTATCTTACCGTTGGCTCATTAAATTGCAAGCGATTTTGTAGTCTATTTTAATATTCAATACCTCTATAATTATGGCAAAACGAAAAAAGTACGCTATTTTTCTCCATTTCTCCTTATAAAAATAATGAGCGCGAATATTTATTAATGCTCTGATTAAAACTATTCCCGTAGGAATTATCATCTCGACGCACAACTTCTATCGTAATATGAACGTAAATTGAACATTGTTACGTAACTTGTTCTAGAAGGATCGACGTACATTTTTCATGAATGCCCTCTACGAGCAGTGATGTTTTTGGAGGACGTCCAAATCCATCAGACCTAATAATTATTTCATCACAACTCGTCTATGCTTACTCTACTTAAAGTTTCAAGACCAGCAATTGTATTTTTCCTTATAAACATCTCGTTCGCGGACAATGCAAGCGTATAAAAAATTTAGAAACAGTACAGAACTGACTCGTGGTCTTGTGGATTTCCGGGTGTTCCTGGGGGTTTTTCCATGTAATAAAATTTTCAATAGCAGCACGGAGTCTGAAATTTGGCCCGGAAAACGGCAATTCGCTCGCATCTTATTACTTTGGATGAAAAAACAACTGGCAAAATGTGGGTCCAGAAATGTCTCTTTGCCTATCTTTTCGGGGAATGGAACTGGACTACTCTTTCATTTGACATACTCCGTCGACTCAGGATCTACAAAAAGGTTCGGAAAAGAGAGATGCATTGGATTCGATCCTCGCAATAAGTCACAATATGTTTGTGTAATCAATAATTTATTACGGCTCCGGAAAGGAAAAGTCGAAGTCTCGTCGATTTTATCCACAATACAAAATTTGCATGATTCATAATATTATATCTGGGGTTAGCGTGAATTGAAAACGTTTGTTGGAAATGGATATATCTGTTGGTATTTCAATATTTCAGCCATTGCTGCTTTCCAGTCATTACTGGAAAGAACTTATTATAGTATATTTATATTAAAAATTCCATATACGTTCTGCTAACCATCTAAAAATTACGACTGCAAATAACAATTCATAACATATTAAAATAATCGGCGCAAAGTAGATATGATTTAAAACAGAGTACAGCGAATTCCGGCTATTATTAACTTAGACATACTCGGTACAACACAAATAATGCACAACATTTTCAAGCAACTCGTATTTCACGCCTACTCCAAGTCCAATTAATAATTTGCATTAAATATTGAGATGATTTAAAGAGATATATTAGCCCAATTTTCTAAAACCACCATACTTTATGGTAATCTTTAAACGGTAAGTGTATTTTAGGATCTTTAGAAAGCATAGTTTTATAATGCGCTGGTCTGCTGAGGGGACCTATTCAGAACGTTACATGTGCAATACATAATACAGTCAATGTGCTAGCATAGGACCGATTTTAAGGACCAGATTCAGCTAATCGGACAGCAATGCCGCCCGTCAAATTAGAAGTCGCCGACATACCCCTTTCGAGCTTCTCCGAGGTAACACGAGAGAAGCTTAAGTCACTTCTCTTTCGTAAAAAAAATCTTAAAGCAGAAAACGTGTAGAGAAACTCATAATGGGAATGTGCAGTGAGTAACTTACTCGGTATGTGAATCACTACACTTAGTAGATCAGCTTGGTACACTAAGTCCCTTTCCACCCAATTTTTAAGAGGACCATGTTCAGCGGTAGGATATAATTGTATATGTATCACACACCTATCAGCTCATACAGATGTAACAAAATATACTTTACAAAATTTTAAAACTTGATTCATCGCGCTTAGAGATAGTTGTAATAAAAATTAATAACATTATGAAAATATTTACGAGGTAATTTCTGCTCCACTCGGCGAGCTCGGAGACATTAATTGTTAGTCCAAGGAAACTTTATATTTTTCCGAGGGGAAAATTCATAAGAGGCTTGCAAGAAGGCAAGTAAATTGTGTCATAATTGGTTTTAAAATATAATGTTGAAGAATATTACAAATAATAATTTCACCCTTTTTGTAAACCTGACTGTGGAATTTTGGTTATGAGATCAGTTGCAGTCCTCTTATCTCATTCTCCTTAACGATAATTTGTTATCTCATTAGTTTCAAATTTAGAAAGAGATGCAGACCTTTGTCCTTTATATACTCATAAACTCACAACTGTATTGTCGAACCAGGTTAAGCAACGTTTTTTTACACATAACCAGACCCCATACTATACTGAGAATCATAATGGCAACTGGAACCACTCGATCAAATGGCTAGACCAACAAGTTAATCGACGCAAATTATGTACATTACAAAAACATTAATCATAGAACGACGCGATAGCTATTATTCCAAATGGTTTGTATCTTTAATGAAAACATTAGAATGAAAATAGGTTATTAGCACGGTAACGGAAACCGTGCCGGGCTCATCGTTATATTGATTATTATCCAATAAGGGCGGGCCTTCTCCATTAAACTCTTCAAATACAATCCTTTTCCCCTCTATCTATTAAAGGGTTATACACGCAGCGTGACCGTTTTCGATACGGCTGATTAATTATTTTCGACGAAACTTTATGTTCATTTGATAGTTCTTTTATGTCTTCGATAGTGGTATCAATGTAACATACGGTTGAATATACAATCGTACTTCGTAGTACACATATTGTCTTCAATCAATTAGTTATTCTATCAGTCCAGACTGTTGCTCTTAATTTATTAATATACTGTTAGTAGCCATTTTGTTTTTGAACACTTTTTTGTTGTTTTTAATCTACTGTCATAATATTTTCAGCGCTACTATAAAGCAGGTTCAATGATACTGTCTGATAGTCAATCTTGAATCCATAAATTTTACGTTTGAAACAAGGGTGAATATCAGTTAAAATTTGATTTGAACCTCAACCATGTTATGATAATTTTTTGTTGAATTTAAATTATTCAAATTATCGAACCTATTACGAAGAAATAAAGGCAAAGTTATATGTTTAATGCTACGTGAAGGATAAGTACGTCTTAGTAGTACGATCGGATTATATGACCAATCCATTAATGCTGCAAATTGCGAATATTACTAAGCTGTTATTCTTGTCCCTACCATTAGCATGTATGTCACGTAAGTCTCCAGACGGCGCTTTGTCTAGACTGTATTGACTCTCTTTAGATATTTTTTACATAATAATGAAAAAATAAAATAATGGCTAAAAACTTCATCAACATTACTATAAATAAACTATTATAATAAGTACCTGAAAATGTCAGAAATAAAGCCATATTTTAGCATATCGTTTGTGAGGTAGATTTTTAACAACAGCTTGCCAAATGCAAGGCCATGGGTTTGAGACTGAAAAGAACAGAGAGACACAAGATTTGCATCTTAGTGATGGGTGAGAACTATGTATGTGATTGTATGTCGTATTTACTTATATTTGATTTTAAAATCTAATTGAAAACTATGTATTTTCGTTCAATAGTGACTCGATTTAAAAACATTTATTGGAATTAGAGAGCACAGAAAACAAATTAACGGGCCAAAGTATTAAAAGGATTTTATAAAAATAGGAAAGGAAAGCGAGGAACGTGCAATTTTCATCGGGAGTAGATCAGGTTTGAGCGCATTATTCAAGTGAATGAACAAAACAAAACAAATGTTTGCTAGGCAAATGTAATTGATTTCACTGGAAACATCCCCTTGATGTTCTAAATTCAAATTTAAAGATATTCCGGCCAGTTCGCTATCGAATGCAAGTCCATTTGAATCTGTTTTATTTATGCTCGCATTAGTTGATTTGTTTCTTAGGATATTGCTTTTTCATTGTAGATAAGGCAACGAAGCGATTCGCTTGATATCCCCTAATCAAAACTTAGAACTGCATTATGTTTTGTTGATTCTTTATATTTTTTTTATTATCTCTTTTATCAAGAAAAGTATTAAATAGTTTGTAATATATTTGTCTTGGGGCTAAGAGATTATTATCAAAAGTCAATGTTTAAAAATCCAGGTATATTGAATCGACTTTTACAGTTAGACAAATACTTGAATTATAAAAAAAATAAGATGTGGATATACATTTGCAAAAAGGTTTTAATGTTCTGAGTTTGGGGCAAAAATGTCGTTTGAAGTTTTAATGCCAACGGGGCATTCGTATCTTAACATTCAATGTATGTATTTATTTTAAATAATTAAAAATAATTATTATTTTCAGATGCACCTAATCTAATAGAATCTACGTGAAATTGTTAGGTTTGTGACGGCTTTGGTTTTTTGTAAAACATACAATAACATTCCTATCTACGATGGAAATGTGAACTTATAAATATACTAGTTATATTAAAAATGATAAGCAATATAAGTGTAACCTACTTAAACAAAGTGTTCTTAAAGTTTAACGTAATGGTAATCCTAATACCGCTAACTTTATGAGACGTCTAAAAAGTTTTTATATGGTTTCACAAATATTATATAAAAGAAATGTAAGCTTGGACAATGGAAATAAAAATGGGGCGAAAAATA
The DNA here is from genome assembly GCA_030295005.1 of Cephonodes hylas. NCBI lineage: Eukaryota > Metazoa > Arthropoda > Insecta > Lepidoptera > Sphingidae > Cephonodes > Cephonodes hylas. The sequence continues at coordinate 5,351,757 of AP025374.1, read as the reverse complement.
AATGAACTAAATTCGAAGTAGTTTCATTTTTCCACTTACTGTCTGTCTAAGAATTTACATAGCTTGAAGGTTAGAACTAGTACATACATCTAATTTTAACACGTAATATTTAAAAGTTACTGATTTTCTGCTTTGGTTTATATAAATGGCAAGATGAAAGACATACACACTGTCAGAGATGTAGAAAATAACAACGGTAAATTTCATCTTAAAAAATTATATCGATTTTGAGTGTTAGACAAAACATATTTGTTTGGTTTTGTGGTAGACAAAATATATTGTTTTGTGATAAAAACTTGCAAAATACTTCTAATGTAGACAAAACAAACATGTTTTATCTAAGCTCTAACAATAATATTTCGATCCGATTATTAAAAGCATAATATCAAGATCATACAGACCACAGTTGATCCGAAAGTTGGTTACGATACTGTCAATTACACAGTAAAGCATACGCCTACATCATATGCATACGTCCCACTGCTGTTCACTGCGAAGGTGTATGCGTAAGTCCACCACGCTGTTCTAGTTCGTGTTGGGGGGTCTTCGATATTTTTTTAGAAAACCAAATGAGTAATTAATTGCATCTACATTCAAGGTAAAAGAAATGGAAGAATTATTGTGAAATGCACATTGGTGAATTTTGCTCAAAAAAGAAACTAGCTACCCAACGACAAACGTTCCTCTGCATGAAACAAATGAGAGAGCACGTTCTAAACTCATTCTAAGCGTGCTTTAGAGCACGTAATTCACCAACGCTAATGCACTTTGTAGGAAAATAGAGAATAAAGTAACCCATTCATGGTACAAGCTTTCGCTCGCAACTTCGGACGCGCGGATGACAAATGCAGGCCATAAATCATAGGCCAGCGGAAGGCCGTGGAGACTACGCAAATGTGTGAATAGAACACGTTTTGTATACAAAGTGGTCTTCGTATGAAAAAGTGTATGAAAAACTGTACGAGGGAGTTCCGTAGTTTGAACGTCGTGAAATAAACACGAGAGCAACTTTAATATGGACTATTTACTTTCACTTACGCTCCACAAAGGATTCGAAATTAGTGAGCTTTTGTTTTTAAATTAAAAGTCGTGCATTTGTGTTTTACTTTAAAGATTTAGTAATCATTGAAAATGCCATATAATTACACAGATAGACAAAAACACACATTTTATTTCTGAAAGGGTAAGCAGGGTATCTGTACCTACATTTCACCAGTTGTGTTTTAAAACCAACTCAAAAAAGAACGTATTAATAATTTTTAATAACAATACTTAATTAAGACTTTACATATGGTATAACTCAATGTGTTATTACGAACTAGTCAAAGGTAATTTTTATTCACCCTTTTCAGCTCAGCCAATGTTATAGTGACAGATAGATAGACCGGTACGTTAAATTACGAATTTGCAACTCAAAATACGCAGTATGTGGATTCATTTCACAAAATATTCAATTCATTGAATATTTCTCTCTAAAATAAGAAATATGAGTTCGGTAAGTGTTCATTTTTATAATACCTAAAATACGTATCCATTTTTCCATCAATAATATGGAAAGCTAAAAAGATGTTTTCATTTTTATATTATTAAAAAAAATTCAAATATTGTATTACGAGTAGCGAATATTATTTAGTAGACAGGAATAACCATTATACTAGCTAGCCATTAAAATAATGTATAAGAAGAAAGACATTTGAGGCAGTATTATACAGGATGTATTTAGACCGTGATCGAAAACTGAGACAGGTAATAGCGAGGGTAATCACAAATCCAGTGGCGATATTAAAAATTTCGACAAAAAATAAAAATTTTGACGTTTTCCATACAACCATCGGTGTTAAAAGTATGTGGTTTGTATGGAAAACCTCAAAAATTTTATTTTTTGTCGGGATTTTCTTTAATGCCAGGGGGTTTGTAATCACTATCGCTATTACCTGCCTCAGTTTTCGATCACGGTCTAAATACACAGTATACAGGTATACGATGGTACTGACCTGATTGGGCCCGGTAAGGTTTAGCCCACAGGAGTTGCAGCGCAGACATTCCTCGTGGTAGTGGTTGTTGTCGTACAACGGGGATGGTTCTGTAAATTTAATAATATGTTAGAAAGTATACGCGATTATGACTTATCATAAAATAAAGCAGAGGAGGAAAGCGTCTTGAGAAAACGTATGTAAGGCGTCCACAGTAATCTGGTTCTGCGTGGTAGCATGTACTCAGTAAGGGAACGTGCATTAACTGTCTCACAGATAATTTTTAAAATGATTTTAATGCAATTTGATAAGTAATAAGTGTTTCCAACAGTCACTTATATCGCTTTCTTCCCATATTAATAAAGACCTGTGTCGTAGGTATCAGAAACAATCGGCAGCTTTTCGGTGTTACTGACACCCAGATCCAAAATAAATAAAGGCTTTGTTTTATTAGATAACGCATTTTTAAAAATTTCCTGATTCCTTTATATATATTCTATAAAGATAAATCATTAAGCGTCGGTTGGGACAAAGACTAATGTCGAGTTATTCGATACGGTTATTGGCTTGTGAGTGTGACATACTTCAGTAGGTACTCGAAAGCTATACAATACTAGTCATTCGAGGTGAAGTCAGCCGTTAGGTATGCACGGCCAAAATATAAATGCGAATACGTAAATCGAGTAAAATCAAAGCGATTGGCTCGGGTCCAATCCAACACCTTTTCCCAAGGCTCAATAGTAACATTTTACTTTAAGAGCTTTTCTTAGAAAATCACCCTTCAGTGCGGTACTTATTCTTCGTTCACCTGTCAGTATTAGATTTTTGGCAAAAGGTAAAAAGGCCTCTTAGGGTTACCCTCAAAATGGGTTATTCATTATGACCGCAGGAAAATTTTTCGAAGCGAGTTAGTTGACTACGGTTTCATGGTGAATTTCACAAATATTCTAGGAATTTGTGTCGAGTTAAAGTTTGAATAGATTGAGCTTTATTCAAAAATAACTGACGTATTTATAATGTGGTCTATACTACACACTTGACGAATGAATAGACGTCGATTGATGTTCTACGTTCTTAATAAAAAATCTATGTTCCGTAATTCCGACCCATAATTATGTTCTAATTTAAATTGGCGTGGATATAGTTTGTATATAAAGGGAGTATCTTTTATTATTACTAAAATAATAATAAATTATAGACGTATCTTGTTTATAAAACATTAATATTGAAAAACTTGGATATTGGGATTATAATGAAAAATATTTTAATAAATTAATCTTAGTGTGTTTTTTTACACGACAATTTTCTATTTTCACTTAAAGGGGCTTACACCAAACTGAAGGCTGGCGCTCATGTACTTATAATAAATAATTTCTATAGTTAAAACTTTAATTTTTATAGTTAAATAATCCATAAAACATAGGTATTTTAAATTTCATTCAATTTTATAAATGATTGTTCCTGAATTTGCATGACGTTAAAGGTAACAAAAACCGCCAATCCATAGGCCTAAACTCTCTAGTGATGAGGAGGCCCGTACCCAATATTAGGACGGATATGGGCGGGTAATGGATGGTAAAAAAATTTAAATAAAGCCTTTAATAAATAGTGAAAGCAAATTTTTCCTTTGGCACACTGCCAAAGGCAGTGGTGACGTAATTGGGAAATGTGCCAACATGCTGTGCCCACACTGTTAAGACCAAGTTATAGGCGAAAGATGTGCTAGTGTATGACATGCACTTTGAAACCTTCTCAGGATTATTTCCTTTAAATTTTATTAAAAAAAATCTCTGTTAAATTTAATTTTATTTTTGTCTATTTTGTAATTAATTTATTAAATTTATATTGATGTCATGACATCTTTTATAATGTCATTCAATGTAAAGTAGAGGCCGTTTCCAAAAGAACACCTTGAAAGTCATTGGGGGAGGCGTATGTCCAGCAGTGGACGTCTTTTGACTGATGATGATGACGACGATGAAGGTAAAATATGTTTTATAAATAGGTATTTTTGTCGTGGTGTGTAACCATAGAGGGTAAGTGCGCAAATTTTACTTTAAATTTTTATTTCACCTTCGTGCTGGTGGGTTTGACTCCCAGACAAAACTGCGATTTTATAAAGAATAGATTCCTAAAAAATATTCACGTTCTTAATCGCTAAAGAAAATCCTAGTCTAAGTTTTCTTGCTTGTGATAAACGGGCTATAACAACACTGAAGCGATAAAGTCCGATAATAATGGCAAAAAAATTGGTTCTGTGATACTTTGATCACTCAAAAAAACAAAAAGCATTTTTCTATTTTGCAGGTCACAAAAAATTAAACCCTCGCTACGTCATCTATCAATTATCTGATCTTTTTTCTTTTAATTTTTAAACTAGAACTTTAATTTTACGTTAGAACTTGGCGGCGAAAATTTCAAAACTTGCTTTGAAGGTGGCAGACGCAGGCATAAATTGTTATCATAACGTTTGATAAAAAGTATTGTATGGCGACGGTCACACTTTTTGCCAAACATAAAACACATATCACAATACTTATAATGGTAACATTAGGCGTCATTGTGTGATTTTATTATTGTCCATCAATACGCGAGTTCGGTATACCTACATAGAAACGCATTATTTCTGGATTTCTCAACAATAATCTAAGAAAAGTAATTTCAATTCCCCATGGCTCCGACCTTTTTAAATAAATTGAAGACGTCCAACAAACTAAGTTCTGATTAATCACAGACTAATCTATTTGACACTTTGATACATCTCGAAGGTCCTAAAGGCTGAATTGTTAAATTAGTTACTGCTCATTGTATTTCTTTGCGAGAAATTTGATAAATGGCCCGGGGCGAGATAAAACTTGTTAAACTCCGCCTGTGTACTTCATCAATATTGATTTCGAATTTAAAATCATAATTTATGTGATAATTTCAATGACTATGTATTTTCGTAGGTACAGATTTCATTTTCACTTTATATTGTGAAAGATCTCTTATGTCGTTTAATTTTAAATTTATTAATCTTTAAAACTACCAAAGCAAAGTACGTTACATTTTCCTTGATTACCATCGTCTGTATTTTAATTCAGGGAAAACAGAGTCCGCCAGTGCAAAATCAAAGTTCCATGCAAATTCGCCTGAACTTCATTTTTTAACTTTGTTCGTTCTTGCATATTCTGAATTTCAAATCCTTTAAATTTGGAATGCCAATGTGTAATGACACAGTTTCACTACTGCGCAAGGTGGCAAATCATTGGCTAAATATACCAATTTTGAATTTCGTGCTTGAAAATTTATAGTAACTAGATAGTAATTAGATCTTTTTCTGGAGTATTAAGTACTTGTGTCGTATCTTAGACGAGTTTATAAAAATATATTATTAACTGTCCGCTATAATCTATACAATATCGAAGAAACTCTAGAAAATTCAATTATTTCAAAATTCATCACGTAATGAGATTTTTTCTCTGCATTCCATGCAGAAATATTATCGAAGCCCGATAGAAAATAGGGCGTAATTAATGTGATCGTACTAGACGCAGTAAAGAGAGCTGTAAACAAAGCATTGACTTTTATATAGCTTCGGTAGTAGATGGTGATATTAACGTTATGGGCCTTGGAAACAATATTGTTTCAATATTCTATGCGTTTATCGTTTTCGTCAGTCGTGTTATGAAGGTTATTGTTCATAAAAATGCGCGTTATGAATGTATGCTTCATAACTCACTACATATGTTCGATTGTACTATTTACTTGTATTTATAAGAAGAATATGATAAAAAATTAAATACTCGTTTAGAAAATGTATATATATCACCAAAAGTTGAAACACTTAAGATAATTTTATAAGCCTTTTGTGATCCCTATCGTTTATTAGAATGAACATTATTACGGTTAAGTGGCGCTGCAAAGATCTAATCCAGTAATTAAATTACGATGTGACGTGATTAAAAAGGAAAGTTTTTTAATTGCTTAAGTCCAGCTAGCGGGCTAGGGGAATAATTAATGGTAATCCACATTATACTTAGACATTAAAGGGGCGTCTAGGTGCACTAATATGAAGCAGCGTGTAAATTATATGTTTATTATTAAGAAACTCCTTGTTTTTCGTCAAGCATTGTTTAATAATGATCTATAATAGTCAGTAATTGCTTTTTAATTTTTTAAAATAATAACTCGTGTGTTATACGCGTATTAAAAATGAATTATCAAGCGTATTAAAAAAGAAGAAAAAAAGGAAGTTCTCTAAGCAGTTTTGAGGGAACTAGGTACACCAATATGACGTGTTTGTATCGGTATTTTTAATATTTCTATTTTAAATCATACGAATGTCTAAATAAATTTTAAATATGTTTACTTTTAAATAAATTACACGAAAGGGTATGTGAAGGTAATTTATATTTTGTGGAATGCAGAGATAGGGCTGCGATTTATTGCGCCGACAAACCGAGAAAATATGCTACGTTGCTGTTTTTAGAGGTGAGAGGTTAAAATAATTGTCATGTCAAATGCGCGTTAATTTCTTTCGTATATGAGACATATTAATTTAAAGTCAGGTATTTTTAACAAATTGTTATTATTACAAAGTGCATTATTTTTTGCAAATAACTCATGTAGAAGTGAACAAATGTCCTATTCGAAAAACCCAATAACGCTTTGCCTGGGCCGAGAAACGAACCCAGGCTCTACATCGCACGGCACGTACTTGTGCCGAGAGACTATGAGGCAGTAATTAAATTAATTACTTCGAAGATGAGTGAGAAGCGAATGGTTTTTTTATTACATATTTGTTTATCGGAAAAAGATTGTACATATGTCTGTTATGAAGGCTGATAAATAAGAGGCAAATTGTTAACGCGAGGCATAGATTCGAAGTAAATGCCTATATAAAGTGACTTAATAACTTCTTGTAGCAGAATATATTATGTTTATTATTATTAATTGTAGTAACAAAGATCTATCAGCGGCGTATATAAACTCACATTTCAAATAGCACACACCGTGACCCGTATGTACAGAATTTTCAGTTCATACTTGTTAAAGGGTAGAATGTTTGTAATCCTCATATTAGAGCTTACATTCGTTTTATAATGATCATAACAACGAATGTAGATTTCACTGCTAAATTCTGCTCTGTGAAATATTTATATTAGTCACAAGAGCATTGTCCGGTGTAATTGTTTATGAACGATGAAATTATTACCGAACTTTACTATGAAATAAATTTTAATTAAACATAATTTCGCAACAAGGGACGAGGAACGCTGATATTGATTCAAATTTAAATTAAGCGCAAAATTCTGGTGTTAAAATGGACGTCAACAAAACAGTTTATTAGACATGATTGTATGATATGAACGAAGGATGGAATTTGCAATCAAATTTGCGTCTATTCATCAAAGATATTGAATTAAACTAGATACACAAGCAGTAATTATGAGGAATTTGATAATAACGAGCCAAATACTAGACTTAACCAAATTAAAAAGTAGTTTGGTTGACTGAAAATATAATTATATAGCAAAATTTGATTACGGATTCACCAGATGGTATTTTTATTATAGGTTTTTTAGTACATCCATCCATTTTTTTGGTACTATATTACTGTTCAAAATATCAATTTTATACAAAGCGGAATTTATCTTGTGTGCAAAAAAGCTATTTTGTATTTGGAGACCACCCCATTATCTGATGTAACGCGACTTTTTACAGTTAAGAAACGTAAGGTATTAAAGTTCACCACGCGATTTTAGACCCGGACTGTTTCACACTGTTTCATGGGATTATTGCCATTTAATAATACAATATGTAAGGTATCATTTTTGTCTTATGTATTACATGTTTATTATAAAAACCCAAAATATAGGTGAGGACGAATATTCTATCAAAAGTCAGGACTGCAATTTCACTTTAAAGTTAATCCCAAAATTACACTAAAAGTAACTCAGAAAATTACGAAACCCACGAGAATACCATCTAGTACACACTCTATGATATCAAAACACTGGGGCTATTTTTATAACTTAATACTACGATTGTTTTGATTTAATTTCCTCAAGCATGTTACATTTACGTGATCTGGTTTTACCTATGAATATATTCTCTTTTCGCGACACCCGTATTATTGTGAGGTGGAAGTTGGCTGGCGAATTACCGACACCATTTCATTTTCAATACCACCAAGATTTGTCAAGCCGTGGGTTGGAGTGATCTCGGGGGCACAACCACAGTGTCACATGGTTACAAATTCATTTCAATTGCGGTCTTTTGAAATTTTAAGCTATGTATAAAGGTAGTGGCTTATAGAGCTAAAAATCTAAAAAGGTTAAATTAAATATACTTTTGGTACATGATAAACAATTGTTATTAAAGCAATAAGAAAAAGATGATAGTCATGTTATATACGAGTACATATGCGTAAAAGAAAATGTTACAAATACGTTAGAATTTAAAAATGCTACGTTCATAAAAATAATAGCCCATTTTTATGTAAAACGCGGCTGATAAGTCATGAGGATAGCATTCATCCATCTCAATTTTCAAAGAGATTTTTATCTTTTTGTCGTTGCAAAGGAAAGCGTATGAAAAGGAATTTTGAACTCGGTTATTCAAATTACAATCAGAGCGGTATATACTTACATGCTCAGATTGTTATATTTTGGAACAAAGCAAAATGAAAAAAAAAAACAGAATATATCTTGCCAAACAAATCGTTTAATAAAGTAAATAAACTTTGCAATACTACTCACCATATCGCCCCGACGAAATTATTAAAAATGTTCTTCGTTCATACAAATAATAAAACCTTGCCTCTAAACACTGATACGATTAAACTTTATATTCACAATAATCTAAATAGCTTATCATACGTTCGATACAAATAATATTGGTGTTTTGTTTTTAAAATGCACTATTCTAGGTTATGTCTCTTGAAATACAAACTGCTGTCTTCAAGTTCAATGTCAAAAACCTCTGTCTGTCTCTACGTGTAAATGAGATTTATCACAAACTTATTTTCACGTCACTGTCAGGAATATATTATCATATTAATAATTCCATACGCGGACCTAAAATCAAAACAATGTACCAAAAATACAATATAATCTGCAGGATTTTTTTGTCAGGATGTTTGGATTCGTTGTAGCGTCTACGTTGGTTGGTGTGAATTCACGATTTTTTTTATCGCGATACTAGGCTGTCAAACGTATTGTTTTTTGAGGTTATTCGTTGTGTACGGCACGTCACTTTGGTTCTAGTAAACATGGCAGCGACGGGCAACAGATGACAGGGCGCGGGCGGGCGAGCCTGCGCCTGGCGCTCGGTTCATCTCATCTCTGTATGTCCCGCGCGATCGCGCTGCTAGTTCTGCCAGTTGGAACAACCGGCCGCCAAGCGCCGCCACACGCCGCCACTCTCCGGACCTCTGTGGCGCCACTGTGCTGGCCTCTCCCTCGGCCGGCTGGCCTCTCACTCCTCGACCCCGTCGGCAAAACAGCAGGAAGAGTGAGACGAAAGAGCTACGTGTAAATCGATTGGCTGACGAAAAGGGGCGGGGGCTGAGCACGTGGCGCCCGTTGTCACTACTCACTGTGTTCGTACTCCGATTGAGTTTACGGTTGTAATTTGCTTTACGTTCGGCGGGAGTAGTTGAGCGCGCGTTAGCACAAAACTTGTTCGCGAGCCACAGCCACTAGCGCGCACTTCATGAAGTATATTACAAACAATTACATGCTCATTTCAATCTGATTATGTCCTCGGTCAAGTCTGGGCACTTTAAAAGCTTTGTTTTATATGAAAACTTCTTCGAAGTAGAGAAAGTTTGACCAGCACATGCGTAAAAAGTTTGATAACTTCATTACTTTAAACTAAAATACTATGATTTTGTTTTTTCAACATTTTGAGATAGAATATAGCCAGCTTTTCGCAGCTAACTAGACACCGGCTTGCAAAACGGGAGGCCACAGGTTCGATACCCACGACACAAATGTTTGCGTGATTTACTTTTTTTTTTCAGGTCTGGGTGTTTATGAGACCGAAAAGACTTTTTTAGAACTTAACACGAGTCTTTTTCTTAGTGTGCGGTCACAACTATGTGACTGTTGGGTGCATTTATTTTGGTGCACTTAGAATATCTCAAACGAAAAATGTTTCGTTTTCTAAATAACGTTACAGACACAGTACGCTTAGGTGTTAATCTAAATAATTATATAGGTTCACTTACCAGTTTGGGTGCTGGAGTCGAAGAATGTACTTGTAGTCTCCACCGTCATGGTTCCGATAGTCCCATCTAAGATCTGCGTGGAGGAGTCGCGACGACCTCTCGCTCGCATGCAAGCGTCATCACTTTGGGAGCTCTGCCGCCTAAAGTTCCGGCACCTAATCATCTCTTCGGTGGTTGACTGCCTTCTAAAACCACGCGCTATTAATATCTCTTCCGTCGTTGACTGTCTCCGTATCATAGTCCTTTCGGGAGGACGAGCGCATGGGCTTGGGTCTCGGCTTGAGCAAGAACTTGATTCTGGACTTCTAGCACGGCCCATTCGTGCGCATGATGCCTGTCTCCTTAATCGACTTCGGCGTCTTGCAGCAGATGGACTCAGTTCTCCGCCACCTGCTCGGTCTGGGCTTAACTGTGAACGCTCTCGCCTCGGACGTGCTGCTGAATCTGGGCTTAAAGAATCTCTCCTAACTCTTCCTTCATCATCAGGACCCAAGGATGGACCGGAATCTCTACGCCTGGCTCCAGGTGGACCAATGGGATCATCAAAAGCTGTAGCCTGTCTTTGTAGACGTCCCAGCCGACGTTCAGGGCTCGCTGCGGCTCGAGAGTCCCGTCTAGCACGTCCGCACTGTGTCGTCGAGTCTCGCCTGCCGCCAAGACTAGGTGGTGTCCGTCCGCTGGGTGTAGTAGCCTGAGTCACTTGGACTGACTGAGTAGCTGTGCCTGTTTGAACGGTTTGGGTCGAGTTGGTGGTTGGCACAGTCGGTGATGTTGGAGATGGGGTCACAGCGGATGTGATGATTGTCGGCATTGTCATTGTCGGCTGACATTCTCCGTCAGAACGGCTGGGTTCATGAATTGCTACAACTGTTACTGCGGGCGGTAATGTGGAAGGCCCTGGGTCAGAAGATACTTCAACAAAAGAAGGTGGAGCCGGTGTTGGCGGTGACGCACGTCTCTTTCTGTGTGTTGCGACTATCCGCGGTGGCTGTGCTACTGAGTCTCGGCGGTGACGATGCCCATCAACAGAGTCTCTACGCTCCTTACTCTCTTCCCCGGAGCTTCGACGCTTAATGCGCCGTTCTCGTGAAGGCATAACAGTAGTCGAATCTTTCCTTTCCCAATAATTAGGAAATTCAGAGCGAAAATCCTGCGGAGCTGCTTTAGAGTCCCGGCGCTTGGAAGCCATGGACTTGATTCCAGAGTCGGCAGACGAGTCGCGCCTGCGTCTTGGTGGTGGTTCGTGGCGGGCCCACGGTAATGAACGAGCCAAATCGGCTAGTGTTTCTCGTCGGGATAGTGGGGCTCTTTGGCGGCGGGGCGCACCTCCACCGCCCCACTCGCGAAGTATGTCGGTCAGCTGAGCCAGCGATGAGCGGCGGCGACGGGGTCCACCTTTTGATGAGAAATTATTTCGTTATGAAATTTGTTTTTGTATTACCATAATGTTAGAATTGCGATGTACGAGTTTTAACACCAATTACATAACCAACATATTTACAATAAATAAAGACCTTTTCGAAAAGCTTGGAAAAAAATTATGAAAATAAATTTATACCTCGGGGTTGATCCGAGACGTCGGGCTCCGGTGGCGAGAGACACGACACTTGTGCAGCGGAGTCCCTGCGGCTGCCGAGTCTCTGTCTCAGCGTGGACTCCTCGAGTGTGGAGCGGGTCAGCTCGTCCCAGCCGTTGCCACCCGCCCACACCAGTCCCACTTGATGCGACAATATCGGCAGGTTGCACACGAAACATATTGCGGTCATTGTCCTGCCAAACAAAACCATATTGATACATTCCATTACGATGTCTATGTCACTTGTATTCGGGTTACTAGGCCACTTACGCCTTGTTATTACGAAAATTAGTGTCCCGGTATACGTATACTTTGACACATGGTCTATTCGGTACATAAAGTGAACAGGCGTGAAGTCTCATATCGCGCGCTTGTTCGCATCAACGGACTGATAAAACTGTACTACCGATATTAAGTAATAACCACTCCTATACCCGACACGTATTATCAATAAACAATTGGCGATAAGTGCACCATTCCTCTCGGTGTTGCGTCGCTTGTGCTTTGTTGTTTTTGAAACTCACTGAGTAGAATATATCTGAGGAACATTATCAGCAACTCTTAATTTACATCTAATCTTAATATATTGATGCGTTGACAAAGGCTTCTATGACTGTTATTGGCGGCTTTATTGTACTCGGCGACATTGATAAACCATATCTACCGGCTATTCGGATGAACGAATAGCGTACCCTTGGTGTGACTGAGGACGTAACGCGAGAAGGCTCTTGTATTTGGTGGAGTGGAAACCGTGTGTGTTCAGTCGACTCGAAATGTTTACAATGAGATCCCAATTTGCTTACTTACTATCTACACGTGGGAGTGAGCATTTGAAGCCAATATTCGTTAGACAAAGAAATAATTGTCTGTGTTTATTGCTCTGTTCTGCCGTGTGTGTATACTAAGAATTTTGAAAATTTATTGCCAATCTATTTGTGCTAAGCTGAACAATCTAATACTAACTAGTATTTCTATATAAACATGTGCATCAACCATCTTTTCTATTTCATGTGTATGATTTTGTGATCTACTCATAACATATTTGTTTAAAGCATCTTATATTTCAATGTTGTGATTTATGTTTTGTATTTTTTTATGTATTTAATTTGCTATGTAAGGTAGAATTGAGCGATGGGAAGCGGGAGTCAAGCATGCGTAATGAAGTTTAACAATGTGTAATTCATACAAATTAAAATTTTCAGCTCGATAGTCTGGGCCAAAATGTAAAGGATGATGATTCAACTTCAGTCAAAGGTATCGTGCAAATAAAAGATGGATTTTATAAATGCGGGTCGTCACGCGTTCGATGGTAAAATGAAATTAAAATTATTTTTAACTGCTTTTTGGGTCAACCTCAAGCAAGTTTAACGGCAGGTAGAAGAAAAACATGCAAGGTTCATGCATTGCTGCTCAGTCGGGGACCTGTAATGGCGCAGTCGTGGTGAGGGGGACTGAGGCATGTCGAAAGCCGGGTCATGGGGGCAGGGCGCTAACTGAGGGTAATTCCCACACACAATATCACATCAAACACTTTGTGCATCTGAAACAAATGGGCAACATTTATTAGTATAGTGGAAGAACTGAAAAAAAGCGGAGATTGTGTTATTTTATTTATTATTTTTATTGTTTTTTTTTTCACTTATTCAATAGTATTTTATTTTTGTTGTTGTTTGATATTCATATTCGAAAAGCTGTAAATATATTTTGTTAAAGCGACACGATGTGTCGGTTTTGTGAAAAGCTTTGTTGAAAGCTTGTTCAGTTTTTCAGCAAGTGTTTGCTTGCAAATGTAGATGGCAGCACTCGTCGCACATACCACACGATGGAGTATTTACTGAGTTTGTTCCTGTTGCATCTCATAGATGGCGCTAAAACATTATAGTAAGTGAATAGTACTGTTATGTAAAATCTAGTCTCGTTTTACTAATTTTTCAAACTATACTACGGTATAGTCCGGTATAGTACGGTATAGAGAGACCTACGGGTCTCTCAATCTGTGGGACAATATTAACATACAAATTTTATATTAACGGCTGAAAGCTACTTCATTATACATGTGATACAATTGTTTTCGTGTGTCAATGTAGTGTATACCATAGTATATTTAATTGTGACTTACATTTTTAAAAACTGGAAGAACTATTTGGTGAAATAATATTTTATTCCTCTTTATTTAATTTCCTCTCCGTATTACCAAAGTTTTATGGCAAAAATTCAAATTGAACGGGCGCTTAGTACAAAATCTTGATGTCAAATAAACACTTTATTCGGCTATAAAACGACCCTTTTTCTATTTTATTTGAAAACTTTTTATCTTTTATCGTTGACTTCATTTCCATTAAGTTCATTTCAGGGGCTGGCTGCCGCAATCTGTCGCTCTCGAGAAATTTGAATCACCCACAATTATTATCTTGTGTTCGCAAAAATATGTATTATGGAGCTTCCGGCCTACACGTTTTATGACTTATACCTAAGGTTTCCTTTATCAAATTTACTTTTTTTTATTTCGTAATCAACCGAGATATTATTTTAAGATATCTCATATTATATCCTACAACTTTTTGGTTTGATTTCGTGGTTGTGCCTGCTTCGCTTTTAACATGAAACTATGCTACTACTATTTATTAGTCGTATTATTTATTTACTATATGCCCTACTAAAAAATAACTTAAAGAAGGTATACTTGCTTAACACTGCTCAATGATTGATTAATTATGACGTATGAGAAAACGGGACAAACCATTATCACCTAGTAGTCAAACTAACTAAAGTATGTAATTTAGGCTGCTAAGGTTTTAAGCTAAGTTCCAACTTCCAATGCACTTCCATCGTATAACAGATAATTTGAAATTACTTATTTGCGTCATTATTAAGATTTAAATATCCCCTTAAATTTTAGACGCAGTGATTAATAGATCGAGTTGGAGCGAGATCCCACGGCTTTTACTCGGATTAAAATTAAGGACGTTACAAATTATGTTTAAAAGTGTTTGCAGCGCAGTTGGTAAAGAGGGTTTTTCGGAAAACTCCCTTTAAGGATGTTGATTAGTATTTGCAATTAACATTTATATAGGTAATATTTTAATCATTTCGTTCCATTGAATCGTGGAATTCAAACTACCACAGGCTGGAATGTTTTTTCTAATGTACAGTGTTTTTTTTCTAAATTGATATTTAAGAAATTGTCTACATGTCTGCACGCTCGTTAAATAAAATTAATTTTTAATTATTTTCAGGCTTGTCATACAGTTATTTTACTGATGCATCGAGTTGAATCAGGGTGATATCGTAAAATGGACTAAACTCTACTCCTCCACCCACCAGTTAAGTTAGCACATAATGCTTACGCCTAAAAATACGAGTACGACGTATATGGGCTGATATTTTAATCAATAACTTTAATATTGAAACGGACTCTTAAAATAATGTTGCGTAAACTTCATCAACCTCGCCCCTTTTACGTAGGCTTTAAATCATATATAGGTATATAAAATACTGAAGTAATAAATCTAGAGCTATAGATAAAAAACAAATGAGAGCATTTATGAGAAATCGTTAGGAAATATGCTCAGTGTACGAAGCCCGATTACACGTAAATTGACAAAAGAGAATATTCAGAAATGCAAGGAAATTTCTAATTGACTGCACAGTTCGCTTCAGTCTTCACGTGGGATCTGAATGTATTACCAGCGAGCACAATGGGCCTGTTTGTGTTCCGAACGATGTGGCTTTCACAAATTATAATTTTAATACCCGCTTTGTTGATGTTGAATTCGCTCAGGTTATTATACTTGTCTGTAACAAATTAATTTTGTAATTCACCATTCCTCTGTATGATTTAGTGCCTTCATTATATTTTTTGGAAATTTAGAGTGATATAGAAAAAGTAGTAATTTTTAATTTAGAAATGCGGTATCGCATTGTATATGCGATTTATTTTGCATAATTACGAAGAATGAAATTCTGTCGCAAAATCACTCGCTCAATCGTTCCCCATAAATCAGTCAATCTAATTAGAAAGAGTAATGTCCGTAAACACGAACCAGTAACAGATAAATCCTTTATATTTTTGCGCAAAATATCCGCCCAACAAACGAGAATGTTGTCCAATTTAGATTGGTTTTTGATTGATGGAAGCTGGTGAAGTTTTAAATGAATTTCAGTGCGTGCGCCCCGAGTTCCGATGGCAGTAGGCGCGCCGAGGCTGCGCCCCTACTGCTTTATCAAACCACCCTTCAAAATTTCTAATATGCACACATTTCGTGCCTAAATTATATCCTTTGACGTTTTTATTTAATGTCCGAATTCAAATGCGCGTTAATGTGGGATAGGGCGTAAAAATCCCGAGGAGGCAGTTTGGATTACTTTTCATTTTTTAAGCGATGTAATAAACCTAAATAATTATAATAAGTACTGCAAAAATTTTAACTTTACAAAAATTTCTAGACTTTTTTATGTCTCTATTTATTGTTTATTGTACTAAACAAAAGCAGTGATGGCCTCGAGGTTTAGGCGCGCGGTCAAGAATCTCGGCAGTCGCGGGTTCGAACCCCAGGCACACACCTCTGACTTTTCGAAGTTATGTGTGTATTCAAATTGAATTATCACTTGCTTTAACGGTGAAGGAAAACATCGTGATAAAACCTGCACACCTAAAAGTTCTTAGGAATTTCTTAGGCGTGTAGTCCGCCAACCCGCACTAGGCCAGCGTGGCGGACTATGGCCTAAACCCTCTCAATGGTAGAGGAGACTCGTGCTCAGCAGTGGGCGTACATGGGTTGATGAAGAAGAAGAAGAAGAAGTACTAAACAAAATTAATTAAGATTGAAATGATACATTGTCTTTGTATTTTTCATATAATATGTCCTATTTAAAATAATAGTCTTTTCTTTAATAAAACTTACATATTGTGACTAAATCACCGACTACGAAAGTAAATAGGCAACATACTCAAATAAAATACCTTAGGAACAAGTGTAGGTATCTAGCCGCTTTAATAAGGATGAACATTTGAAATCGACTCTCCAGATACAGCCCACATAGCAGTAGATTTCAGAATGTCGAGGCAAGGCGGCTAAATCGATTATGTCGCCGGCATAGATCGGACGCTCTTATTTCCTAACGGGATGCTAATTGCAAACATCGTTAACAAGAGACTTTCAGATTTCTTTTGTACCGACTCTGAGTTACTGAATTTGTTCAGTTATTACTTTTTGATACAGAGAATTTTAATGGTTTCGTTTTCTTGGAGACGTTATTTAATCGATGTTTGCTTCTTTATTTAAGGTATTATTGATTTTAATTTTTGTTTATTTAAGATAAAAGGTCAATTGATAAACCAAGATGTGTTGGAATCATTATTTCTTGGGCATAATTATTGGGCATAATTGACACTGTTGTAATTGAGTGCATCTGTTCATGCTTTTGTTGGTTAGATAATAGTTTAATTACTCATTTTACCAGTGCCCTTGCCAGTCGACAAAACTTTTCACCAGTCTATGCGCCTTTGTACTTATTGCTTGTTCTTGCTTTTTTACTTCAATGATTTAGTCGTAAAAACATACCAAATCGTGAAACACGGTTTCCTATACTTTATTACTAACAGTATAAAGGGTCTCGCAGCCGTCTATAGCCATAAAAATATCTTTAAAAATATTGAAGCTGCTTATTTGTCGACCTTTTTCCGGTCGCGCAGACACAAGTTACACGAAGCAAAATGAATAATGACCCAAGGAACCTTTTGTTCAAATTCGCAAGTCATTATTTCTGAATAATTCGGGACGCCAAGGGCGAATGTGATAGGCAGGTAATGACGCTGCCATTTCACCATCCCTTTCTCTTGCTGTATCTTTCATTTCTCAAAACAATGCTTGTTATTTTTAAACTGGTTTAGCGATAACATTACACTGCTTTTAATAGAAAAATCCTAGGGCACGTAGTGAATAGTGATGGCCTCGAGGTTGAGGCACGCGGTCGAAAATCTCGGCAGTCGCAGGTTAAAACCTCAGAAAAGAACAGCTCTGACTTTTCAGAGTAATATGTGGTGGACTAAGGACTAAACCGTCTTCGTTATAGAGGAGGCCCGTGCCCAAGAGTGAGACGTACATGGGCAGATGATGAAGCAGAACTTATTTTTTTTTAATTTTATTGTTAATTCCATTCAACTTCATTTCAATTATCATGCATTTTATCTTGGAATGAAAAATCCTGAAGATTTATTTATTTATCAGAAAAGTTTCAAGATATAACGTCAATAAGTTGCATTTTTGCTTGGCGTTTTAGCTTATCACCTCACAAGCATAAAGAAAGGACGTATACACACTATAGTGTGTCATTTTGCATAAACACATATGCAACAATACAATTATATATATGTAGCCTGTAAATAAAATGTTAGTACTCATGTAAAAAAATTGGAGAAATTGTAAAATAAACATTGACACAATGATAATATTAGGTATGTCGTTACACGTCTAAGCTATATCAATACCATGGTATTGTTTTAAAAACGCTTTTTATTAAATTATGAGAGCATAATGGAAAGCTTCGACATAAGAAATTTATACAGTTTTCTAATTATTTTTTACCAACGAGGGGTTCTGCAAAACATAATGGAACATGTTACAAATTCATATTGCTCAAACTAAGGCAAGTTTGTAGGCATTTACTTCCCACGAGAAATGCCTGTGGTGCTAGGTTTTTAAGAGTTTAAGTTGTTAAAATTCATTTTCGGGCCTAAAGATAGTTGGTTAACTTTATATGCTGCTACCTTCATTAGTGTAGTGACTAACAATGAGATAGTCTCATTATCTCATTTGAATCTAAAATTTACATAATTTTAATATTGTGTTTTATTAATTAACAAATTTGCCTCATACTATTTCTTCGACGCATACTGCGCAAACCCAATTTTCTCGAACAAACATCAAGACCCAAGAACCATTAAAAATTGAAACAAAATTTCAACTAACATTTTGCTTCTTTGACGCAATATGTCTTTGGGTTCATCACTAAAGTTTAAACTAGTAGCGGTCTCGTGCCGCCTGCATTCAACGGTCTCCTTCAAACTTACATGATTATCGATCGACCTTATAAGAGGCTTTCGGATACTCAGACTTAATAACCCACAACTTTCAGTTTTGTGCACTGCCGAAGTTTTAGTAGAAAATGTTGAGAGAATGGGCACAAAATAATGTGTCTTAAAATATTATAAGAACAAGCTTTTATAACCCTTTTTCATCATCATCATCATCATCATCATCAACCCATATACGCCCACTGCTGAGCACGGGTCTCCTCTGCCAGTGAGAGGGTTTAGGCCATAGTCCACCACGCTGGCCTAGTGCGAGTTGGCGGACTACACACCTAAGAAATTCCTAAGAACTTTTAGGTGTGCAGGTTTCATCACGATGTTTTCCTTCACCGTTAAAGCAAGTGATAATTCAATGTGAATACACACATAACTTCGAAAAGTCAGAGGTGTGTGCCTGGGGTTCGAACCCGCGACCGCTGAGATTCTCGATCGCGCGCCCAAACCTCGAGGCCATCACTGCTTAATAATAAGCCTTTTTAGTACTAGATATTTGACATTGAATTTTCGAATTGATCGAAGCTAATTACACTTTTCGGAATTAGGTATGATGAATTAAGTGAGAGTCATATTCATAATAGAAAATAGGTATTGCTACATGCAAACGAGCAACAATTTGTTCTACAGCATGGTAGGTGGGGTACTTGTTTAAAACGATGTACTTTCGTTTAGGCAGGTCTAAAAAGAAAAAATATACTGACGGTCTTTGTAGCTGTTGCTATGAACTGTCGCAAACTGACGGAGTTACCTGGGACGTTTTTTGAAATAACTAAAGTATGTTTTTCGGTTAGAAGATCGAGGATAGCAAATATTTTCGGGGACTAGGTGACAGGATATAATATTTTAAAAAAACTTCAAATTTTCCCCTAGTATAGCTGATGATTTTAATAAAAGCCTGTATAAAATAATTCGATAAATGCTTAATGAAGTCATAACCTTTGTATTAACAATATACTGCTTTATTTAAGGATCCACCCTTCTGGTTTACTTAATAATGAATTCATGCCAAATTCGGAAAACATCTTGACAGTCATGACAGATGTCAGCATCCCTTAAATATTCCATGTATCGAACAGATTATTTATGCTGAATTTCGTCCCGAGTCTGTTAATTCGTCCTTGTTAAAACTTGACGACAGGTACTGGTTTTCGACATCCAATTTTGATTTTACTCTGTCTGGCCGCTCAGATTGCAGTTTCGGTACTACCACGTTTAATTTTAAGTGGGGTTTATGATACCAAAATTCACTTGCTCGTATTTTGTGACAAACAAAATCTGTTGAACAAACAATAAAGCTACAGGATTATATCTGCGTTTTTACTTAACATATTGTTTCAGATTTTTTATTTAACATTCTGGTTAAATTTTCCAATCAACAAAAACATTATCATTACTGCTTTTATTAATTTCCAACTTCAAATTTCTCTTCCAGCTACGACAGGTTTTTCCAATGATCAAAGAACATAACAAAAAAATTTACAATATCAGAAGATTTCGTGTAATTAAAGATACTCTCTTCCTGTCAAATACAAGTTTAGAAAAAAAAAGATGATGATTGCAAACATTTTGTTCATATCAGGATCACGTTTACGCTGTATCATTTGCCATCAGTAGTTCACAGCCTTTTCAAGCGTGATATTTAACCGGTAAATGTGAATTATACTGGCTGACAGAAGGATGGACGGACGCAAACATCATGTGTCAAATCTTTTTCTGTCGCGTCCGAAACACAATCACATATCGCCCACGCCACGCTCGTGTCACATAAATATAGCCGGATTCCCAACGATATATCATCGGAGCCATTAACAATTTACGCTAGTGAATTTTGCGGTTTCATCAGACACGCTGTTTGTCGACAATTATAGCAAACGGATATTCCGGGAACGTGCATTTACTATAATTACCGTTTATGCTTGTGTATGCGAATAGAATGTACTTCCGCTATGTAGATTGAAATGCAAGTTCAGGTTATTGCTTGTGTTTTCGGTAAAAGGTATATGTGTTATCCTGCCTGGATTCCCATGGTTTTGCCTACTATGATAAACTTAAGCGTTTTCAAAATTTTTGCTTAGAGTTCATATTTATTTTACGCAAATTTGAGCGTATTTCTTGGCACCGCGTTACTCGTATATTCAAGATACCCATATGACTAAGTCTTAATACCCATGTCCTTTTTCATCTATACAATACATTGTACGATCTCCATAACTCTTCCTTACTTAAAGTTCGATTCTAATTTTTTCATGAATGACTTGAGCGATCCTTGAGGCTATCAGAAAATTTAAAGCAGAAAATGCCCGTCCACTTCACAATTGTCATGGACAATTATTTGCTATTAAGGGCGCTTGGTTCTGAAATGCACTCCTAGTTGAGGTAAAACGTGCATAATAATTGTCTTAATTCAAAAGACTTGTTTAAGAACACTCTTCTTGGAGTTATTCGTAAAAGTTTTATCACAACTAAAAACGCCTTCAAAAAACACCTTTTCCAAAACAAAGTAATATGTCCTAAAAAGTAAAAAAAAAATACGCCATTAGGTTATTCTTCTATAACTTTATAATCAACTTACTTTTTCTCTTCATCAATAGGTAGGTACGATCTTTGTTTCTATTACGCATTGATAATAATATAATGTAGTGAAAATTATTGGTACTCTTGGATTCGCTGTTAGCCAAGATAGGTTTGTAACTTTATATCTACACCAGTATATTGTGAATCATAAAAGTTACCATTTAAAAATCATTTACATATATTTTTTTTTAATCACATGACATTACATAGTTTTTGTAAAAAGCTATTCTATTTAAATTTTTGTTTTCAAAATAGCACAGTTCCAGTAATTAAACGCATTAAATCTATGAAAACAAATGTGACCTTTAAATTTCGACAGGGAAACATTCCCTTCTACGCATAAAGTGTAGCTTACAGGCACAAACCACTTAATTACCTGATCAAATAGGGCCTCCAAGTTAGCAGAGCTGTAGTTTTTGTTTGTACTTTGAGAGCTCGGGATGCTGTTTGGAAGTTTCTTAAGCGATTTTGCACTAAGTACCACGTTAATTGAATTTCATGCTAATTTATTCCACAAAATGACTGCCGTATGGAAATAACAATATAAATGTAATTTGCGCCACGGATTGAGCTCCTTTGTTTTCACTTTGTTATTAATTTCAGGTGTGTTCGTTTGTACCCTAACTTTGCTTTTTGGTGTAATTTTAGTGAGTACTCTGGGTCTTATTATTTGTTCCCTTTGAATGTTATTGTTTGTTATAATTGCGAACATTTTATGTTTGGTTTGTAGATTCTATTTCCGAAACAAAAGGTTTTATTTAAAACAAAAGGTATTATCGATCTAATGAAAGAAACTAAACTTAAAAGTATGTAATAACTTTTTATTAGATAACTATACAGTATTTATGCTGCACCCCTAGTAATAGTTTTTGTTTGTAACTTTTTATGTATTTTTTTAGTTTTTAGACATGAAATGTTAGTGTGTATTTTTATAGAACTATATAAAAAGATCAACTTACATTTTGCTTAAAATATATCACCAAATTCTCGTCCACTAAGCGTATTGTCTGTGACAGCATCTGTAACAAGAGAAATGGGTGTGAATTTATATTATTGTTTGAACCTAATGGATACAAAAAAAGGTCGAATACTTTGCAGTAAAAAAAGTTTATTTGTATACGAAGGTATAGAGGATGGGCTTCAAATACAAATTTAATTCGAATATCAGGAATAAGTAATAAATTATGAGGCTTAATTTACATTTAAATCAATCGGTAATATCAAAAGTAAAAGTATTCCACGATCTATCCAAAGACATGTATCTTTGGGGGTTCAAGAAGAGCCGAAGATCGAGCCCAGTGGCAAGCCTTAGGTAAGGCTATGTCCTACTGTGGACGTAAAAGGCTATTGATGATGATGAAATAGATCATGAGGGCTAATAGGCGTACTGCGGGGTGGTATGCTGTCCAAAAGCAGTCCTAATGTAATTCTAAGCTAATTAGAATGTTGCCCGTGCCAGTCCTAAACGCTATTCTGTCTAAGCGTCCAAAACAAGAGCAAGTCGAGGGTATCTCCAGCCCCTTCAATTTGTCGAAGTTTGTAATATCATCGAACATTGCATCGGACGGACGAAGCAATTCGGGACGCTCTCGCCTTGTTACAGAAGCCAACCGCAGCTCCGTGTGGTTGACAGTGAGAGGTTGTAGTCGGTTTGTCGGCGCAGGATGTTTGTTAGCCACAAAATTTTCGCGACATGGTACTGCTCTAAATAAAACTATGTTTTTAAATCTAAAATGTCTTATTTTACAGTCGTCTTCTGATTTGTCGAGAATAAGAAACTATTAAAAAATTCAGTTTTAACCTAAATTCAAATCATGGAAGTGTTTATCAAATTATCTTTTTCTAAGCCGAAGTCATAGCGAATATCTTCGTTATGATGTCTTGTTCTTCGATTAACTGCGCCACAAAAGCATTCCAGCTTAACGTTTAGAACGTTAGAGCTCAACGTAAACTTAGTTACAAATAGATGAAAGCTTATGCATTGTTAAAATTAGATGCCTGAGATAGCATCTTGACCCTTGCAATATAGGCCAGTCCAGATCAATATGTGTAAGGTAGCAGCTATTAATAACCTGGTTGCGTCAATTCAATGACACAGTTTTGAATTGCAGTCGATAATGAGGCGCTTTATGACAGCGTTTTATGCTCGAAAAAATATTAATTAACGCATCACTTAGTGTTATGGCACGATTATATGTGGTGAGCAAATGTATTGTTTGTGTATTTGTAGATTGATAATTGTGTACTGAATAGCATCATACATACTATACATCAGTTTTTAATTTCACCACATTATACATAATTTTCCAAATAAGTTTTGACCTATGCAGGGGTTAGACAGGATCAGCCAGTATATATTTCATTTTAAACTGGTAAGTTCAAGTATGTCAGGTATTTAAAGACTGCTATGCTGTTTGCACTACAATTTTACGCTTAATTTATATTTAAAAAATGGCCTGACGAGTAAAATAGTTCAAATGTTGCTCGGCAAATTTTACTTGTCACTGCTGCTGAAAATTTAATGATGGGAAAACACATGCTTATTCTACCAAACAAGAGACACTACAATTTGTGTATAATATACACTATTATTAATATTTATGAGTAATTTCGACGGCATAGATAAATCTATCAAAAGCTGTTCATCTCAATAACTCAATTAATGCAAGCGAGATGCAAGCGTAACCTAAGCAGGAGAGTACAATAGTTAATGTGCTTATTAATTGATTAATCGTATTACACACCGTAATCGAATTATAACACTATGCCGTGCAAGTCGATGGACTAATGAATCAGGAAACTGGGTTAATAATATTGTCAATATTTTTTTAAATACTTTCTTTAGAGTTCCTGTCGAAGTTGTGTGTTCTAATAAAAAAGATTTGGTTATTTTCAAAGATTCTTAACTAAAACTTCTTAACTAAGGCGTCTTAACTAACTAAAAGGTATAAACTGAACTGAAAGATTTATGGCTCTAACAAACATTTAGATTCGAAATTTTTATGGGTTCAGAAACATTTGTCTCGATGTGAGGATAAAAATTGTGGTCTCTCGTTTCATATGCTTGTGCGTTAGTCAACTGCGCAACAGAAAATGCAGGTATAACAATACTTACATAATAGCTATTAAAAATGTCACGAAGCTTTGTAAAATAGGCCATAGCGAGCTAAAAAGCGAAAAATATTTCCAATAAATTGTCCGTGATCATTTCAAAATCGACTTAAAGACGCAATATTAACTAGAATTCTTTTGAATCACGTAATGCCTTCAAAAGTTATTAAACGTATTTTTAATATCATCATTTTCTGTTCATTGGCTTTGTGTATTTCACAAATTTAAAAGTCTCTACTTGTTTGAGAAGATTTTGTATGATAGCTTATTGGTGGGATACAGATCAAGTTGTCAAAAAGGGATTGTTCTCTTTTTTATTTATTCATTGATACATATATTCGCGAAACCGAGCGAGGAAGGCCAAAGAAAACATGGATGGAGTGCGTGAAAAGAGATATGAAAGAGAAAGGCGTGACTGAAGACATGACGGCTGATAGGGATGTGTGGAAGGAGAAAACATGCTGCGCCGACCCCAAATAAAAATTGGGAGCAGGGCAAGAGAATGATGATGATATATTCGCGAAACCAATAAATATCTTAACTTCCAAAGCTGCAAGGTGTGCAGCAAAAGAGAAACATTCAAGTTAGTATCAATGCTACTCGTACAGATTTCTCATTGAATAAAATTCATGAATTAAAGCATCGATTCTAAAATTTATTTTTAGTCACAGTGCCGCGGTACATTGAGCATAATTTGACAAAGTTAGTATTAATACGCACAAACACCTCAAAAACGTAATTACTTTTTCAAAGAATACACGAAGTAGCTTTGAAAACTGATTTCAAGTTTGGCGACTTGGACAAATTGGCGGGCCAGGGTCGCTTTCGAATCGGCCCATCGCCGTTTACAAGTAGGTGTTCACTAACAAAGTTCTCTGCCCCTCTGCTAATTGTAGGCCGCCCCGGGCAAAATTACAACCTCTTATGATTATGTTTCTTGTCGTCCGTCGATTTTGTGTACAGCAAAAAAATGATGTACAGACATTTTTCCCTTAATTGGTTCGCTACCTATTGCGAAGAGTTTCTAAACGAGAATCCAATCTTTCAACTTTCCTTATATTTTTTTGTAATCGACAATAAAATTATAATTACGCCCTGACTTCGGAGCAATCGAGCATTACTGTTACATTGAGGAATTGACAAAATATTTTGGGCAGTTAGCTTAGTAACTCAAGAGCATTTAATGTTTGATATATGCAACTCTGTCTGTTATGGATTAGGCCGAAATAATTGTAAGCGCAGATAAAGTCTACATTAATTAACTCTTGAAACGTAACATAAGAATACATTTCATAGACATATTTATGTAAACCACGGCCAATTACGAAAATTCTCTTCAAACTCTGAACTGTTTGCCAAATATAAACCAAAGTCTCATTTAAAATCACCTAGCTTAGAAAAACATACGTCTATTCGCTAGTAAAAATTTAGAAAAACTTTTTGTGACTGAAATCACGCATTAATTTACGTCGGGGCGAGGCCGAGCGCCGGTGTGCGAGTAAAACTGAGGACATCAGCTCGTTATCTCGGTACGGTTGGCGAAAGTAACAAGGTGTGTTGCTCTGAGCGCTGTTTTAATGTTTACGAATTTCGTCTTAGATGATTTATGTGAATGTCGTATTAATTGTTTGTGTCGTGTGTTTATTTTTGCCTCGTACTTGTGTTGTATTAACAAATGTTTGTGGTGTCAAAGGAAATTGTTTTGAACTAGGTCTGGATATTTCTCAGCTTTTCAGCTCGAATGCTTTTAATATACAGTCAATATACATACCTACACGCTCACGCTGGTATTCCCTAAAGGAGTAGACAATTATTTGCTGTTACTGAAGCTTAACCCGTCCCACTGCTTGTACTGGGAATCGAATCCGATGAACGTAAAGCACTAATAATCACCATTTTTCGTCTTATAAGTTCCACTAAGTCGTATAATTTTTAGGTTTAAGCCAATTTATTTCAACGGGAATATGAAAAAGACTTATTCGATATCACTGCCGCTCCGTTCATGACACTTTAAATGACTCGTGTCTCATGGCCATGAAGCTTTGAAGGACATAATAAATGCTGCTAAAAATATTTTATTCGATATCGTCGCTTCTCTGGCTTGTTATAACTCAACATGTTTAATATAATCAGCCTTAATATAATATTCGAATATAAATCGAAAATAAAATGATATTTTTAATAAATCAGTTCAGCTAAACTGAATGTTCAACATATTATTTTAAATAGACGTTATTAAAACATGAATTAATTTCCAGAGCGACTGAGAGAATTCTATAAAACTTTAATAATTAATATTAAAAATATAAATTCACAGAGAATTACCAGTTAATATATAATATTAAATAAATATATAATACACCCAACAGCCACATACATAGTCCTGAGTCCTGACCCCACACTAAGATACGAGTCTTGTGTCGTGGGTATCAGAAACTACGAGAAACTTTTCGGTCTCACAAACACCCAGACCCGAAACAAATATTTGTGGATCACACAAACATTTGTCTCGGTGCGGGGATCGAACCCGCGGCCGCTCGTTTCGCTAGCTGGTGTCTAGCCAACTGCGCCACGGGGCTGTCAAATCTTTTGATCTTATATTTAATACAATCAAGCTGTAGATTTATTATATATTCTTAAAACATAGTGTGCTTTTACAGATATATAATTCTTAATTTTAACACTGTGTGGTTCTGGCAAAATCATAAATAACTTATTAGTACCTATACTTATAAACAGTCAGGAACAGTCGTTCCTTCCCATTCCCTTAAATCATTTAAAACGTTGCAGTATTTTTGGTTTAATTCAATTACAAGTATATTTCTATGTCGAAAAACATCCGAGGAACAAATCTTTTCGCTAATAAAAGGACCAACTTTCTATTGAGCCCGCGGCGCACAATTTTCTGACGCAACAATAACCTTTCCGTGGGGTTTGACAAAAATTGCAAATTAATCAGATTAATTTATGCATTGAATCGGAAGAACTCTAATAAATATTTAAGCTGAGTTTCTCGAAAGTGTAAATGTTTTATTCAATAAAGCAGGTGCCTTTTTTATTTCCTGGAAATTATATTGTGGAAAAAGTTTGTGGGGGCACGATTATGAATTTATTACGACGTTCCAAAGACTCTTGTGCTTAATAATATAATGAAAAAAATATGTTTACTAAATGTAGCAATTATAAATAGAGATTTTAAAACTTTTAATAACAAACAGTTAGAGAACTGAGGTTCGAAAATTATAGATTAGAACGTCTTTAAATTCAATACTGATATTTTTTTAAAGATACTGGCTTGGTAAGAAAAAAAAAGAGTGTTAAACCCTAAATTCCGCTTCACAGTCACTGAACTTACGCTACAAAACCTGAGCGCCATAATTCAAGGAAACAGCAGCATCTCCTATTATCGCCATGCATTTATTGATGAGGTCAGCCCGTCATTTGTATAGCAAAATTAGAGCAGTAGGGAGAATGAGAGGCGTTCCAGAGCGCTGTCTGACACCTCAGCGCGACGCCGGAACAATTGAAATAGGCTTTCCAATTTCCTGGGCACACCGCCGCCGGAAATAAAACCTTTTTACATGTATTTTTAGCGTTGTTAGTACCTGTCTTCGCGTTTAATGAAGACATTGTGACTTTGATATGTTATTTAAGCGTTCATATTTCCATTATTAGCTTGGGTTATGGCTTTTTAACGAGCGACTGACGGCAACGGATAATAATGAACTTCATTCCGAATTCTGTGTTTGTTTGTGTTATAATTTCTTCGGTATTAGGATATGTTAAGTTTTGTTTAGTTTTTACGTTGTAAAAAAAAATGGTATTAGTAGAATTCTGGCTGAAATACAGATACTGATAGTATTCGTAGTATAAGATAAACCAATATCATCATCTTCATCGACCCATACACGCCCACTGCTGAGCACGGGTCTCCTCTACCATTGAGAGGGTTTAGGCCATAGTCCACCACGCTGGCCTAGTGCGGGTTGGCGGACTACACACCTAAGAAATTCTTAAGAACTTCTAGGTGTGCAGGTTTTATCACGATGTTTTCCTTCACCGTTAAAGCAAGTGATAATTCTGTGTGAATTACACACATAATTTCGAAAAGTCAGAGGTGCGTGCCTGGGGTTCGAACCCGCGACCGCCGAAATTCTCGACCGCGTGCCTAAACCTCGAGGCCATCACTGCTCTAGTACCTTAAACCAATATATAATAATACAATTATTAAGCTATCGATAACCCAGACACTAGGACAAAAGATGTATGCATGTATTTCTTGGACACAATTATTCCTTTCGACTTCACAACATGTAGATATCAAAAAAAGTTGTTTGTTCTAGGTACGTCCATAAATAACTTTACAATAAAGACATTCAAGGATCGTATCATCGTTTTGTCTTTTTCCAATTTTTTTATTTTCACAGCTGGCAAGGTAAAAAGTACTATTCAAGCAGTTTTAGAGATTATTTAACACATAAGTGAATGTACAAGAAACACTTCTAGAGGAAATACAACACTCGATTACAGACAAACTTCTTATTGGATAAAGTTTCGCAGTCACGAAGATTAAGAAGCGGTAAACCTGTAATAATTGTGTAATTACTTTCACGAAGTCCGACTGGCCAGGATGATTGTAGTTTCCTTCTAACATCCATCAACATGTCATACCAACGCTTAGAGAGAATGAATAAACAAATATGAATGAATTGAAACATATTTACGCGGGAACAAAACGGGCTTCCTAGAAGTTTTAAAATATTCGGGATTGAATTATCAAGAAAAAACGAAAATATAAGATAAAAGCGAAAATTTGATGTGATTTATGGATTCCACTTTAGTATATTAATGCTCAAAGTAAAGATTAAAGGACTACATTATGCTTATAAACACAATCAAAGTATATTTAGCATAATATATAAATAAACTTTTACTTTATTTAGTGTTATCATTTTAATCGGGTTAAATTTTCGATTTTTTTAATAGTTTACGTATTTTTGACCATATGGTAAAGATAGGAATCTCAAACTTGATTGATATTCGGATTAGCAAATTTAAAAGACGGTACAATCCTTTAGTCTATTAGTGCAAGTATTAATTTAAGCAATTAAACGGGTATTTGTACAACTCATTCAAAGATACAGCATGTGGTATAATCTGCAGCATCTTACTAATAACAAATGAAAGGCGTTATTATTAATCAAGACACAACGTAGGTAAAGCTTTCGGTATTATTGTTCTTATACTGGTACACTCAAATTAATAGCTCCCACGTCTGGCACTCTACATTAATTTCAATAACGACAAAAACCTGAGTAGGGTCCGCATAAAAGATACCAATTTTAATGAGTATGTCGAAACAGAAATTTTAGACGAAATATAAATAAAGTGACGCCAGCAACTTCGAAAGGGAAGTTAGAAGTGTATTAAAAATTGAGTCATGTTCTCTGTTGCCTTTCATCAGATTCTCTTTCTATTTTCTATTCTGCGTAATGTTTTACACCTAGTTTTTCCTTTTAGGTAAAATGGTGAGAATATAACTAGTTTTGTTTTATTTTATTAGATATTAACAAGCACATGTCGATCTTTGTCTACCCGGCATAAATTTAACGATGCTTATGCAAGAAAAAGTCTATGATGTGACTTTTTGTTTAAAGAAAATGTACTGTTTTTTTCGAAATTGCCGGTAACTGACGCTAGGCGCTTTCGCCAGGTAGGTTGCAATGAAGCTGTACTTTGGGGCGAGAATGCGTGACAACCTACCACAGTACTAGCAATTTACCTTACATGCCTTGAGGTCACCATGCAGGTGTGCGCCTCAAAGTAACTTCGTGACCCCGCGACAGACTGCAGCTCTGGTGATCGCTTTTACGCACAAGATAGAGGGTGGTCGAACTAAGATTATAGTTAACTTTGTCCAGAAATTTTGAGATGGTCGTGTTTATCATGGGCTTTAGAAGAGGCAGTAATCATCTGAACAAGGCCAACGACCATCCAATGCACACGACCCAAAATATTATGAATCTAATATAACAAAATAAAATTTCAATTTAGAAAATTTAAAGAGAATAATAAGATACAAATAAAGGTTTTATCGCTAACGGCAATGCCTTCCAGACAACCTCTAGATGGATGGGATTATAATAAATATCAGCTGTTCGCAAGACGCAAAGTATTATTAAAGTAATAAAAGATTAAAAGACGTATGATTAATATGATTAATTTTGCACGCTTATTAAAACTGAAAAATGTTAAACCGAAATCTGAGTTAATTAATAGCTCATTAAGGAGTAGAAACAATGAATGAAGATTTCTTGCGATACGGTCTCAACATATGCATCGAATTGCTGAATAAGATAAGAAGGGAATAAGATAGCATTCGTATATAACACATAAAAAAAATCTTTAAATAAAAATAGAGGGTTGCTATTGGTTATCACGCATATTTAATTGCCTGCAGTTCGATCCCAACGGATCACGTTAGAGTGAGACATTAAATTGCGGACTAAGCGAAGCCTATAGGATTATAATATGTTATACACACGCTCATGCCTATAGTCGTATTTACCATGAAGTAGGCAAAAAATAAAGAGATGACGTTTTACCGTTATGTATTAGGATAAGCGGATTATTTGGAGAGACTATTGCAGTTGTTCGTGCGCATTGTCGATCTGTTATTGAAAATTTCCTAATGGAAAAACCCAGCATTACATTCTTTGGACTGGGAGTAGGTCCTTTTTTCCTGTAACCGGTTGATCGCACTATCGCCACGCGGCAGTCTTATTACTAAAACTTTTAATAAATAACATATTTTCGTGTCTATCCGTACATTACGTAGAGTACGGGCGACATACATTACAGTCCGCGTCGCGAAGGACAAGTAGAGTGATAGTTACAGAACATAGTTTCAGCGGTGACGTTGATACGACGTCTATTCACACAGTCTCAGATACAATAGCGGCTTTGGCATTGATACGGCTTTACAGATGAAATCTATTTCGAAATTCTATAGAAGCCTATAGACTTAATGCAACAGTAATAAAGAAAATGACTCTATTAAGTGGTTTGAACTTTATATTAATATGAAGGTACTATATCTGAATTTTATAGACCAAGAGTTTAATTCAGTGATATTTTATATAAAATTATTAGATCGTATAGATATAGGCGACTCTCAAATTGAAAAGGATTAGGTCAGTTTTGCTCGCTTAGTTGAAATCAAAATGGAACCGAATAGGAACATTTTTCGTATTAATATAGAAAATAAATCCTTCTCTTCTTCCCACGTACGACAGCCTCTATCTGAGAGAATAATGTCTTTCAGCTATTAAACCTACACACATTGAGTTAGCGTATTGCTATAGGTCTATGTTTCGTAGCTTTTGATAAAGCCAGGCCATTCATACCGCAGTCCAAAATCTATATTGTCACCATTGAATTACCACCACGATTTACCATTTAATAAACCAATTAATTTTATTACCAATACTTAGGCTATATTTTTTTCTCCAACGCTACCGCGTCGCATCATGTAAGTTATTGATTCTCTGGTTACAACATATAAACTAGGTATGTATGTGCGTTGTCGACCTGACACGGCCTATATATAGCTGCGCTCTCGCGATTGGCGTGAAGGGAAAACATTTTCAAGCGTTTCAAAACCTGGACTTCACAGTAGCTGGAGCTAGGTATATAGAGACAAATTTAGTGAGAGCTTTACAACACCGAAATTAACTTACAAATTCCCTGTCTGCGTTTCATTTGTTAGTTATGTTTAGATACCATTTAGTTATCTTAAGGTGACATTAAGTTATTTTTTTTTGTTTTGCACTTTAATCTACTACCCTATTAAGTCAGCTTTAGAGACAGAGCCCAGTTTTAGATCATGCGTAGCCATTATACCACCCACTGCTGGGCATGGGCCTAGTCTATAAATAAAAGGATTTAGGCCTTAGTCCGCCCCGCTAGCCCGCTGGTTGGCGGAGGAGACAACAACGACGAGTTAGCCTTATTTTGTGGAATATTGTAATTTCATAAAAGAGCACCTATAAGAATTTATCAAGCACAGAAGACTTGCAGCGACATTATGTTTTAAGAAAAAAAGAAATATTACGATTTATACCATTGTTAAGAAAGACTAAGACATGTTTTATGCTAAATGTACCACTTCATCTCTTGTAAAGGTATAATTATCTACATATTTTTCTAAATTACCACATTCAGAACGTGTTTACGAGACGGTTACATAATGTATTTGTATAAAACAGCCACGCGAGAGCGTAATTATTCTCAACATTTACACTAACTTGTCTCAAAGTGTCGAGTTTACGTATTTTCAGAGGTAATTAAACAATGAGTTGTAGGACAGCGTATGTCAACAGTCTCTTACACCCCCCGCCTACAATATTATTCTATGGTAAAACTGCGTTAGTATTTTAACCTATATAACGTACTCATAAAACAAGTGTTGTAATTCGAATTGGATGTTTGTTTAGAAGAGACATCAGTCTGGTGATCAATTTTCTATAACTACATAACCTCACTTTCGTATTGTCTAAAAAGCTTTAAATTGACATTTTTAATTTAATGAATACGTACGCATACATACTTATTGTAGTAATATGTCTGTATATATGCGTATATCTATATGGAAGAGAACAATAATTGTAAACATTTTCCTGGCAAAATCATCATTGTTTCACATTTATTACATTATTGTACAAAATTCTTTTTATTACTTGGTCCACGCTAACCAACAATAAACAGGACTACACAACTTAATCCTAAATTTATTGTAGGCGTGATGGAGTTTAGGCTCAACGTTATTAAATTTGTTACTGTGGTTGTAAGTCAAAAGTTTGATATTACAACATTGGTATAATCCAAACAAAAGTATGAGTAATTTGCTAGAACATCATGTAGTTCGGGAAACTTTATTTATTAGTATGGTTGATAGGCATTTTACTTACATACTCGTGCAAACAAAAATACCGACAGCATTTCATAGTAAGTACAGCTCAGTCCATGTAAGGTATCAATTGTCGGGAAACTGTCATGACAAAAAATAATACTTATGTCTAGTATTAACTTTGAATTTTGCCAAACTTTTTGTGGAAGGATGTTTTGTTTGTTGTTCAAACATATAATAGCTAGTGGTCCTTCCCTTTTTCTTGCTTTCACTTTTACACTGTTCTTTCTTACACCATGTTTTTCTTGTATCCAATTTTTTTCTCTCAGAACATGGTATGGCATCATAGTGTAAGCAGCAATGGGTCAAATGCTAGAAAAGTTTCCTCCTTCGTGATGTTCGTAATGTATATAATTATACAGTGTTTCTTTCACCGATTACCATTATAAGAGAATAAAACATAACTCAAGCTACTTTTAGAAGTCCTTCTACCATTTTTCCTTCATACATATAAATGTTTAGAACCACAGGCTTCTTACATGAGTAATATCACCTTGATAGTTATACGATCTAAGTTGAACACGAGACAATAGCTAATTACCATTGGTAAGTTAAATTAAATGAGCTTGATTACATGACGCCGCCGAGGTATGTTTGAAACTATTCGAATAATCAGCCCATATTATTAACTGCATGCCTATTTAGCGTAACGGCAACATTGGCATGTTGCTAAAATGAAATTATTTGAATTTCCAAATTAGATCTAACTAACTGCAGCGTTAAATTGGACAAATCATACGAATTTTCGTATAACTTGTATATTTTAGTTTACTAAGTTTAAATTTTATTAAACGTTTATGTTTTTTGGTGGTTTTACAGGCTTAGACTTCTTTTCTAATAGTTGGTGCAGTATTGCCTAAATGTAGTATTTAATAGTAAGAATTGTCTATCACTTGTCATTTGTCATAAATCGTAATCATGTCAGCTATTGAAGATGCAAAATCACTTAGATTTAAAAGATTATGGAAGGAGTTCTTGGTCTTGTAAACTATTCCAACTTTAGAGTCGCAAATATACGAACTTGCAAAACAACAAGAATGTCTCAATACAGTGACAATGACTTGCTTCACCAATTAGCAGACTTCGTACTAATAGTTAGAGTTTTGAATTGAAAATTCAATCACACATCCGGGATCCAAGGACCACACTGTAATTTAAGCCATCGCCAGAATCGAAGATTACATTGGAGAGGCTAATTATATCTAAATATAAATGAATGAGGTTATGTCAATACATAACCTCATTCCTGTATTCCCCGAAGGGGTAGGCAGAGGTGCATCTCTGCAGTCAGTCCTGTCTCATGGTTTCGCGGAGGGACTAATTGTTTATTAGGCAAAGATTACTTACAAGGATCAACGCATTCCCAGCAAATGAAATTAATTTTAAATTGAACGTGTGTTTCGTGCCTGCCACTAATTTGGTTATAGGTTTTATAGTATTGCCAGACAAAATCTATATTAACGTAAGTGAATTCACGGATCATAAATGTATGAAGTTAAAGTGAGTAAAACTTCAAACTTGGCAAGTGCTTTACTCAGTAGTTTAACACTAGATTTACTATGGCTCCATAGCTCTCCCTTTACGAGCCAGTGAGGACACCTCGCCGGGTTAGTATATAAGTGTTCTTTTTTACAAACTATCAAAGAGAAAAAGATTGACTGCTTCAGTACAGTTTATTCAAAGTGGTTTCTGAACGCTATCCCTCTACATTCACCCTTTCACGATGTTAAAATGAAAATGTGTAAACGAAAGCCGAGTTGCAAATCATTATGGTAATATATTTGTGTAAGCAGATTTTCTCTTTGATGTCAAAGTACTCGTTTTGAATAAATATAAATAAAAAGTTTTATTGAAAAACTGCTTGATATTCGGCGATGTTGGACATACTCGAAATATTGGACAAATATTTATTTATTTATTTACATTTGTGAAGCTAAATTGTGTTCATGTTCATCAATATAATTATATCAACTGCAAATTGATCACCGTTATTGTTTCTTGCCAGTCAAAACTATACTTGGACTTCATATAGACTTATTTTAAGGTCTAATAGTAGTAACTGTATACACGAATATAAAATATATTATTTATATTTATGCTAAAATTTAGGTTTAGAAATTTTAGCATAAAAGAAATCATATCATAAGACGTCACAAAATAATCCAACTGATAATACTGGTGTTCTACGAAAACCGTAGGCGGGTAGCACCGTAGCATAATGACTGTCGTAGCTTCCTTTCCGTAAAGCCCTAAATCATATCTGATAGGTAAATGAAAATGAATATTACCACATTAAATTTAAAAGACTTCTTGAGCGCACCATTATTAGTGTCGCCTGTTTTATCTACATAAAAAATGATCATAATTACTCAGCATAAATTAAAAATACCCTTAGTAAATGTTTGATATTTATCATGTTGTTTTATTTTATTCTTGCTGCCAGAACAGAACCGTATTTCAATGATTTTCTCAGTAATGCTCTTGCAGTGTAATTATAATACAGTTTTAGTAGTTCTTGTAAATATTATAGTATAGTTGTATGTGTCTAATACTGTTGCTATATAACAAATAATTTTAATGGATTTTTTCTCTGAAACATAGTTAACAGTCATTACATTGTAAACACAATTTTGAGTACCATTAATTGAAATTATTTTCATCCGTCATCATTTATTTTGGAGCTTACCAAAGTCAATTCAGTTATCATTCGTCACCAATTACACTTAGCTTTATATATACAATCCTTGTCTCCTCCGCTCCGACCAAAATAGTATTAAGCGTGCAAACACATGGCTTCTGATCAACTAAGTTCGAGAATACTCCCGAAGTTTCCGATCATAAATTCACGATACACAGGGACACGTGAATCAAGTTGGTGGGTTGCCTCTCGGAAATTATTTGTAGGATTTGCCTCGGCGACTTGAGAACTTCGCCTCAAAACCAACTTCGCTTCGGTTTTAGTATACAAAGTATGCTAAATGTATGTGTAGATTGTGTCCATCAAGTTTTAATACTTTAGTAAAATTAATCTTTTAAATTTATAAAAGAAAATATTTAAGGTGCTTGACCTCGAGACAGCATATATTTATACATTGAAGATTGTCTATAACAAGGTATTTATTCTATTTTTCTATAATCGAGTTTCGGCAGTCTTGTTACTAATTAATATAAACATATTAATTAAAAAATATATAAATAAAAGCCGATAATAACAGAAATAAGCCAACCTTGTTAACCGTCGGTAGTCATTGAAATGATTGATGCAAAGGCTTTGATAGTTTTCAAATGCAATTTGCATATACGTTGTTTGCAGGAGATCTGTTCGTTGTCCCTAAAATATTAAAATTATACGTTACCATTGTAATTGTAATTTGTACGTATTTCTGGCAAAAGGGAGTTGCGGTCGCATAGGATATCAGCCGCTTTGAACGTTCAATGGGTAAAAATGAGAGGTTAAGCCATATAATCGGCAGCTTATAGGTTATATGCTATTGAATACAAATGCTGCTGAATATTCTATAGGGTAAGTTGTGAGTGCGAGGACACAATGGGTTAAAAAGGCTTAACGTAACGCGTATTGCCCACCATTAAGGTTATTAGGGTACAATCGCGCACCTGGAACCTTGCGACGTGTCGTACGATATTGTTAAATAAAATGTTACAGATATATCAGATATATTATGATAGGCTAGTCACGTGAACGTATTCAAGTCTAAAAGTCGTCTAGTTCTGAACGTATTTTTGGCTAATAATGGCGATAATGATCACATGTGAACTTAAGAATTGGATACGCGTAACAATGCATTTAACAAAAATAGAGCTTCAGCAAATGGTAATTCATTTTTATTATGCACAAAACTTCGAAAAGTCAAGGTTTTTGGAATTAAACCTACGACCGCCGAGATATTTTTGACCATTCAAGGGCTTAATCCATAGTACATATAATTCAGTGAAACAGAGCCATAAACAATAATTTATCTGTGTTAATGATTCTAGACATTCGTCAGGGATGATGAACACAAACATAAATCAAAGTGAAGAAAACAAACGATTGTGATGTACAGAACGCAATATCGCGAGTTGGTTCATCACGAGGCCTATTTGTTACGAACACCTGGTGTCCTCGGATCTCACTAACTCCCAACTCGGCGATACATTTTTTTTCGTAAACAAATGTATTTTATGATTAATATCCTTTTGATTGCTGCAATTAAACTTTACATGCTACAAAATTATCTTAGTTTGTTGATGTTGAATAATATTGTTCTTTGTTACCAAATGTTGCGATGTTTAAGTAATTAATTGCAGAACTGCGTCGGACGTCACAAGCATTGGTTGATTCTATTTTCAAAAGGAGAAATATAATAATGTTCGTAATTATGTAACTGAAGTATGTACGAGATATATAATAATTTAATAATCTTACATACTCACCAATAATATAATGTGTTAGGTAGATTATCTGTAACAAAAAACAATTATGTCATTTTTAAAATCAATTTGTCCATCAACAAAGTCCCTAACGTAAAAAAATTGCTCTTAAAATGGAATTCAAATTAATATTTTTTTTTACTTTTTGCTTTGATGGTTTCATCGAAAATATGATCGTCTTTTTAGGCGGAGTTTGGTCAAGAGGTTCTGGTAATATATTCCCGGTCAGGAAAGTTTCAAGCTACAATAAGGAGCTATTAAATGTGCCCAGAAAACATCTTTACTAGTTTTCATCCACATGAGTAATAAATTCGTTAAACTCATGTTTTTTCCTAAAAATAACAATTTGACTTTCATTCATATGGCTTCTAATCCTGCAAATACCGAAATGACCAACGCCAGTCCACACAAACAGAAAAACCTTATTTATTTTTAGTACACATTCGCCCGCGGCTTAGTTTGAACATTCCATTTCACGGGAAAACAATCCAATATGATATTTCGTCAAACAAACTACGCAAGCCAGCGTTGTCAATTCGTTGATTAGTTCCCGACTAGAAAGAACGAATAAAACAACTTTTAGGATTTAATATCAGTGTATTATTATGATACCTGCTTTTTAGTTTATTTTCACTAGAACGCTATTTTTATTTATTTGTCACAAACTAGGTTGCGATACAAGGTCGTGGGTATGATCCTCGCACTAAGATAATTGCTTGTGTAATCGACAAAATATGTTTGTGTCTGGTTGAGGCGTGTGTGAGACCGAAAAAGTCTCGCTTAGTTTTTGATACCTACGATACAAGACTTGTAACAGGATTGTTGGGTGTATTCATTATTTAATTGAATTTAGAACCAAAGTCCATATCATTCAAGCTACACAACCATCATTCTTAGATTATCATTGACAGAGTCAAAATACCTAACCTGATACGGTTAAGCGACATTGGCCTAATATGGCATTGTCAACTTTATGCCTCAGATAATTCTTTGCGAAGACCTTCTAGGAATGCAAAGTGTATTAGATTCTATAGTTATGCAAAGTACAGTCCTTGTACATAAAACAGTATGAAGGTATCTTATATTTGCAAAGAGCGCATTAATATAACGAGTGCATTCACAAACGTAATTATAGTTTCAGTTGTTGCCGCGGGCGCAACCATCTCGTTATCACACATTCTTCTTCACAAGAAACTGGCTGAATGTGGATTTTAAAAGAAATCGGTCAAGAACGCCTCGAAAAATGAGGTGTGGGCTCGAGATATTAATCAAAAATCATTCATAGTTCTGACAATAGTAAGTTTTTTTTTAGGAGCTAAAATAAATTTTGCGGTACTGAGAAGTCGAGAACTAGAAATAATAAATTCTTCATCGTAAGGATTATAGCGAAAGCTATCTCTGTGTATATTAATTACATCAATGAGATACAAAATATAATAAATTTACGCTAATGTAATGTAAACAAATGAACCTGAGAGAAGTAGCGTTTGAGCGATAATCCCTTATTATCATAATAACTCACGGCAAATTAATTACGTCTTATGTAAATAATATATAATATTTATTACTATAGGCCAGAATAAGATAATTTCTAAATAAAAGTGTGGTTTAAACGTGAAAAGTCCAAACTACACAATGTTTTAAGTTTACTGTCGAAACTAAAAAAATAGTTATAAAAATTACTGACGTTGCTGAGGATTTGGTATGGGGTTTTTATTTAATGGAATCTTAATTAACATGCATTTTCACGATAACCCACGACATAGTAAATAATACTGAAAGTCATAGTCAGCAATCAACAATTCGCTTTTGGATATGTTTGACAGAGGGTAATACCTCGCCATGTACATAGGTACAGCATACATGTTAAATCTTATGATTGGAAATGGCTATAGGCCAAAGGCCTAGGCTGCGATAAAATTAAGCCGCTTCACCCGAGAAATCAGACCGGCATACTGCCGACTAAAAATAGTTCCTGGGTAGTAGACTGTTTCTTCTGTACTATGTAGGAAGTTCTGCTTGGGTAGTACTAGTCATACTGATGACTAATACCGGCATCAGCGCTGCCAATTTGCTGTGCCAAGATATGGTTGTGGTTAAAAATATACTAATCCGCCCCCACAATTTTATTTATATATAATATGTCTGTCTCCTCTAAAAGGACATATTCTTTTGATTTTTTTAACAGAGAAGTTAAAGGTCAAGTCTATTAATATTATGACGCAGTAGAAGTAGTATTAATACTACTTCATAAAAATAAAATTTTATACGGTCTGTAATTACTTAAAAGGGAACTCTAAAAGGTGTCCCATCTCCACGGAGAACGTATAGTGCATCACTTCAATGATGAAGTCAGCTTTTTCACAAAATGGACGCGATTCTACCCACACATTGACACACTTTTTAAAGCTTCAAATCTCAGCGTGCGCATTTAATTTAGCCAGTAGTGGAGATATGTTTTATGGTAGAATTGCAGCAACAATGGAATTGTATTTTAAAGTCAATTAAATGTACTAATGGACGGTAATAACGTTGACATAAAGAGTAACAAGTTCAATTAGTATTGATAGATACAATTTCGTGACTGCAAAATTTGCCTCTACCTACAACTTTGAGGAATACAGGTGTGTGGTATATATGTTTACTGAGCTAGAAGAGGTATGCATAAAAAAAGACAACCATTGGCTAAAAGGTATAGAAATAGAAGCTTAAGGCAAAATACGAATACGGTCCGTAATCCAGCCTAGCTAGCTATTTTGCGGGTCATAGCATGTTTGACTCACTTTTCACAGCTACTCCCAAGAGTGCAAGTCTATTTATAAATGAATCGAGAAAATTTCAATGGCCAAGCGGCGAGAAAGAATATGTTTATATCATCTATTTCTTTTAAAGGATTTAAAAGTGTATTTGTGGAGTTTTTATCCAGGTAAAATCTTTGTGCCTAGTAGCAGTGGCGGTACTTCCATAGAAGCCCGAAAGCCCGACTTGCCTTACATAGTTCCGAATAACGAACTTAACGATTGTTTATTTTTAAAATAACGCTATAAACGTGAATGTGAGTACTAACCGGTAGGTATTTACTAGTCCTACGTACCAAAAAAAATATGCTGCTACTAAATAAACATTTGGGCTTGCCTTAGTTTGACACCCTAGGCACGCCACTGCCTAGTAGTATACGAAGTATTTCTCTAATAAACCAGCGTAGCTGGAGTAGCTTACTTCAGTTACACACAACAGCCTTTGATAAGTTATTTCAAAGTCTAGGCACTTGGTCGATAATCTCGGTGGGTGCTGGTACAAACTCCAGGCACACACCACTGACTTTTGGAAGTTATGTGTGAATTCACTATAAATTATTACGTATTTTAACAGTAAATTAAAATACCTTTGGGAAACCTGCACACAAAAAAGTACTTAGGGATATATTAGGTGTGTAGTCCGCCAACTCGCATTTGGCTAGCTTGGTGAACTACGGCCTAAACCCTATCAGTTGAAGAAGCGGTCCGTGCCTAGCAGTGAGAAGCATATGGGCTGATGATGATTCAAGTAATTAGATATATTACATTCATTTCATAATTTATTTTTGTTTGGTATTGTTTGGTATTTGACCAAACAATTATGCTAACCAATTTCGATGATGTCCTAACGAAAACCAATCTGCACATTGCATTTGATCAATGAACGTTCAAGAGGCAATTCATACGCCCATCAAATGGATGACCATTAGCTTTGTGGAGCGGCTTTGAGTCATTCTATAGCGTATCAACCCGACTAATTAGTTGCCAGTTCGGCTGATTGCCCTTACTATCTAGGATTACATTTGTAACGTTCATTATATAGAATGCGTCTATCAAAGCGCACTGATTAGGGTACCAGCTTTTACATTAACATCGATGTGAATGCCACTGTGAAACTGAATTTTGAATGTCGGCATTAATTCCAGCTTTGTTATTGCGTTGGTATTTTGCTTTGAATCATCATTTTGTATGCTTT
Source organism: Cephonodes hylas (assembly GCA_030295005.1). Classification (NCBI taxonomy): domain Eukaryota; kingdom Metazoa; phylum Arthropoda; class Insecta; order Lepidoptera; family Sphingidae; genus Cephonodes; species Cephonodes hylas. The sequence continues at coordinate 5,309,826 of AP025374.1, read as the reverse complement.
GATCAAAGCATTGGCTTTTCTTTTGTAAGTTGCTGCTGGATTAATAGAGGTATTAAACATCAAACTCTTAGCAAAAGAGATTGACGGTGACGCGATAAGTATTTCGTATTTAACGCTTCGTTTATACTTTTATAATATTGGATCGAATAAAAGAGCAAGCTATTCATTTCCTTAGCAAGCTTACTCCTGAATATCCTATCATTTTTGAATCAAAAAAATGATTATTTAGTTTTGTTATATAGGAGGATCTTAAGGCAATTATAACAAAATTTTGTAAATCCATTTAAATATCGATAGTTATTTCGTAATACCGTTTTTTTTTAAGTCATGTCTTTTTCTTTTTGCTCGCGTAATTTATTTCATCAATATTTTTATAAAATCTAACCGACCCATTGATTAACAGAACCTCATCAACTTTTAGGACATCCAATAATACTTAGGCACCCGTTTCGAAGTTCTACATACCACTATTTGCCTAAGCTACGCAAAATTTAAGCAATAACAGTATTGAGAAGTGTTTGTCATAAAAATTTCTACAAAGCAGCTAATGAGTATTTCGCGAGGTAATGTTTTCAATTTTATTGATTGGGAAGCCCGGATTCGACATATCGAGTTCAGCCATTATGGTTTATCCAATCAAGCAAATTAACAAATATGTACGAGCTATGATTTGCTCTGCATTTATATGTTTGCGAAGGTTAAATTTACACGCCGTATCGGGTTTTTACAACCAAACTGAATAGCAAAAAACAGTCGTTATATTTCCTTCCATTGTGGTCTAGTAAATCACTTTTGTTTTGTTTTGCGGTTCCAACCACCACATTTTTGGCGCAAAATGCTGTTTCATTTATCTAAATTTTAATATTGTGTCATTGTGTGAACTCTCTTTCTGATGAGCACATTGTTGGAACGACCTTTTTACTCCCGTCTGATAAAAAGGGCGAAATACGTCACTTATTTCTTACTTTTATTTTTTATTTTGAAATTAGAAATTTAGAATGAAAATATTAAAATCATGCAATCGTACACTCACAATATGACGACACTTCCAAAATCTATTTCAAAATGTTCAATCAATAATTATCATCGCTTTGTTAATACGAAAAAAAGAAGACCCGATTCAGGTAGTAGGATATCAATAGATGCAGGCCCGGCTAACTAGGCGCTCTAAACTTTGATTATATACAAAAATGTTTGATACCTATACGCAATACTTATATAATGTATGCTGGTGTAAGATAGCGGCATAAATAAATAGACCATTAAAGAATAAGTTTTATTCAAGCTCACAAAAAACTATTTGTCGTAATTACATAGGGTGGACTTACTTCGTGACAACGTTGCAAAAGTTTACGTCACGTCGTATTTTTCGCAACTTATTACGAATGGGCGCCCGTAGTTTTTTTTGAGTAAGTACAGAACTTATAATTCTTTTACCTGCGTTGACAGTGTGTGGGCGGGACTGACAAAAAGGATTTCCACATTTCAACAGACTGTGTCACGGTGGAGAGAAAACAAAAAAGTTTTTTATCTTTCCACGGCTCTTTGAAGATAGTGGCCCGGAAACAAATAGACGGAGCTTGTTTGAACTCGTAAAAGAGATTCTGATAGGTGTACCGGGCCCAAATTTACATTGTTTGCTATCAAAAACATTCCTTAACAGTGCATTAGCGGTAATGAAATTGCTTTTGACGTCCCAACATTATAAACCTAGGTAGTGGTTTGTGGAAATATTCCAGTGTGTGGGTATTTAAGAACTGAATTTCATATGTGAATAGCGGTTTAAAGTTTTGGCTTATAATTTTTTGGATATGCAGATGACGATTTCTATATTATTCATTTTCTTTTGTAGCGGATGTTGCAATATACAACAGTTTGTATTAGATGGGAGACATATTCACATAAAAACACACAGAAAAATTTAAGATGCAAATGATTTTTATGCACTTTAAAAATAAATTCGATGCATTTATGTCTTTTTAAAGCTAAAAGAAAGTGTTTGTGTTATATTATTCTATACCAAATAGGTATTCGCTTATGTACCTATTCATTTATTAGGCTATACCATTATGGTATACGAACCATCGTTAAAAGTATATTGAACTACGCGAAAGCACGCCTGGTTAGCGTCCCAATAAATCACCGCGTCACATGTATTTTTTCGTCGAACAAAAAGAACAGATTTATTCTAAGCACATGATAAAAAACAAACAAAAATAACTTGGAAAGAAATGAAGTCTATCCCGAGAGATGAATTTGCATAATAAAGAACGTTTTTGCAAAGGGTTCGGATACAAATATCTCCGCATAATCGGACGCTTTGTGGCAACTTCACAAAATTGAATTCCAGTTTGCTCGTTGGCTTCGGATTGCCGAAGGTAGGTGTTGGTCTTTCTGACGTAAAATCTGGGAACACGCGAGAAGTCCCAATGGGATTATGCGTGTACGAACATCGTAATCGGCAGGTTTGTGTTTTGTAAAACATTTCATATGACATTGTAAAATTTGTATCCACTGATTAAAGATTGCGTGTGAGTTTCTTTTTTTACATTACGGCTATAAGTGTAGATTTAATTTTCTGTTTTTATGTACGTTGTCAAAAACGAGTCTCCCTCAATAGTTGCAGTAATATTGACGGCATTGGTCTTCTTCAATCATTCTTTTCAAAATGATCATCTATTATTTGAAAGGGTTTTTAATTTCACAAATTAACTAATCAATAAAAAAATATATACCCTATTTAGTCTCGGAGTTGTATAAAACTGAGCTAACTAGGAAGTAATATAAATGAAGGAATGAATAAATTTCTTTAACCTTATCTTTTCCAATGAAATGCTGTGGAGAACTAAAGAGCCTTGAAATAAAAGGGCAATACAATCCAGAAGCCTTTTAAGAAATAAAGTAAATTAAACAGAAATACCCAGAACTCCCGGTGATTAAAAATTTAAATAACTGAAAAGTATTTTTCAATTAAATATTAGCTTCATTAAACTTTGTGCTTTTTGTGCTTTACAAATCCATTATTTTCAAACTGACTTTAATTCTTGCAAAGATTAAATGCATGTTATTTATATCTAAATATAGATAAAAAATACAAATATATTTCAGCGGATGTGTATTACCAGAAAAAAATCATCAAAACAACAATATAGCACTTCGATCAGCGTGAGGAAATAAAGGCCGTTGTTTTTTCCAATTTTAAATGTAGGTTATATTCTAAAGGTGTATAATAACGTGTGCACGGGACGCAGTGACCTGTTGCGGGCGATTTCACGGTGTTTCAAGTCTAAAACAACAACGAGCGGCCCCGGTTATACGCACTGTGTATCGCGGCCACGCGCCCGTACGCCAGCGCGGCACACATCAAAGAAATCAACTATCCGCGACACACCGACCCCGGTACTCGACAACTCGATGTATTTTTTTAATAAGCCAGGATTTTTATAGCGTGGTATAAGTATTTGTCAACTCAAGGTCGCTCAGCGAGCAATGGAGAGGGCTATGTTAGGAGTTTCTCTGAAGGATAGGATCAGAAATGATGTTATCCGACAGAGAACTAAAGTTACCGACATAGCCCTGAAGATCAGCAAACTGAAGTGGCAGTGGGCGGGTCACATCTGTCGCAGAACCGATAACCATTGGGGTAAACGTGTTCTGGAGTGGAGACCGCGGCTCGGCAAACGTAGTGTAGGACGCCCTCTGGCTAGGTGGGGTGACGATATCCGCAAGGTGGCTGGCAGCGGTTGGCAGCCGAAGATCGAGCCCGGTGGCGTGCCATAAGAGAGGCCTATGTCCAGCAGTGGACGAATTAAGGGCTGTTGATGATGATGATGATGATAAGTATTTGTGGTGGTAGTTAAAGATGACGAACGCTGATGTAGAGAAGAGTTGATTTTCAAGCTATAATGTCAATATAAATCCTGTTACAGAATGAAAGAAAAAAAAATCTGTGAAAAAACTTCGAATAAATGATATAATTTGGGACTAGGGTAGGAGAATAACCTAGTCCCTAACGTAATGATTGTTAGTACATATTAATTTATGTTATTTTTGTAGAAAAAATTAAACTACGTAGTAGTCGTTATTCCTAATAAGAATTAATACACAGCAAAATTTTATTCTGCGGTTTGGAGTGAAATGTTGGCACAATCTCCAAACTTTTTAAGCAGTCTTCAAACTCATGATAAGAAAAATTAAATGTTTTAAGAATATTTTAAAAACAGTAACACTATAGTTAGATGGATAACACTTAAAACAAACTTATCAAGAAGTATAGTTTTGAAGGTTTTATAAAACCTTCAAAGTTTGGCACTTAAGCGTTATTGTAAAGTTCTGAAGACTACATACGTAACTTAATTTTAAGATGTAAAATAGCTCGATTAGTAACTCCTAAAATTATACCCACTAGCACCCATTTTGTGTTACATAAAAAGTTACATCTGTTCTTAACTGCGAAACGTAGTAAAGAGAAGAAGTCAAGCTATCATTCCGACGATAATGTAGTAATTTTATACTTTCATTGAATATTTTATCTAGGGAATATTACTTGTTGGAATTAAAACATTACAACAAAAATGGGTTTTAAATAAAAAAAATGGACTACGTGTCGAGCGTTACCGGGAGCTTATTTAGATCGTTCTTTGCCATGTTTTCTCGTATGTGTGTTCTTTAGGTAACTAACTCACTCAAGTGGACAGTGCACTAAACTAAAAAACGAAAGACAGCCATACCCATTTCTCTGGCAAAGGAAATTATATTCATTATTTTTTTGTTTTTCTATTGAATTAACAACTATTCAAATTAATTTATATTTCATAAAAAACATTTACCCATATGGCTAGCTATACAGTTAGTTTCCACAAAAAAAAATGATAACGCTTTTAGCCCGTGTGTCTCGAATGTTCGATCAACATCAACGGTTGTGTGCTGCCAATAAAGGATGCTACCGTTGTTAGCTTTCCTAAGTACACTCAGCTGTAGTAATTCGCTTCAGTGTTATATTGCCTTTGTCATAGCCTCTCATGTCTATGCAAATTTTTCTACCAGCTCGTGAACCTTTTACATTTTTTTATTTCACGTCAGCATGGGCTATTCTTCTGGAAAATGTTTAAAGTTCAGATATTTTTAACCTAGACCGACGCGTTAGGATGACGCGTACATTTTTTATACTTTATTTCATTTTTATTATAGGTTAATCTTTTTTATAGAAATAAATGTAACTATATTAATAATAATATAAGTGAAGCTGATTTAAGACGGTGACTTGTTTTGTAATTCTAGAAAGGTAAAGGTCGTAACTATTTTTTGTCTAAATCATGACCGAATAATTTATTTACTACTCGGAAAATGTTAAACTAGTGCTTTATACTCACGATATTGATATTTATTGCGTTCAAAATAAAGACGAATGAGTATAATAGACAAAGGCCTCCCCTATAAAAGACTTCCAAACTATTCTATCGGAAGTAGCCTGCATCCCGCGGCTTCGCGCGATTTTCACCAAATCGTCGGTCCACCTTGTGTCCATCTTTTTATATATAAAAAAAATGTAATGATTGTTGACATGACCAGAGAACCATACAAATAAAGAATTTTTGTAAACTTTGTGACAAAGTAACGGTAACTTAACTAGCGCTATAAGACCTAGCGAACTCACAAGAGCGTGTCGTTGCGAATACTTCACAATATTAAACCTCTAAGCCGGTACGGGCCCGGTCAAAAACAGTGTCCTGATACATTCACTATTATTTTTGTCAGTTTAAGCCGTATTTAAACTTGCCACAGTTCAATTATTTTCGTCTACCTTGTATTGATATTCAACCGAAGCTGACCAATGAATGAATGACGAAAGGGAGGACAAATTCTCTTGATTTAAAGTTCTATCCATTATATGTATGTTCATATAGGCTATAACATATCAATGTGCCTAAGAAGAATCGTCACTTCCCTATTTTGCCGCTTCATCTCGCTCATATCCCCAAAGGTATTTAACGTTTCTTTAAAGTCTCCAGACTTTCTTTGTTTCTACAAACATCCTAATTGAAAACAAATACAACATGCGTCCAATTCAATCGCATACCGCATACTTATTCCACAAGACCGACTGCCTCTTACTTAAAAATGAATAATTTAATTATAAATTTTAATATCGCAAAGGTATAAAATGGATCGTTTGCAAGGTAAACCGAATACGCTGTTTAACTAACTAATTAACATAAAGTGGGGCCAGATAAAACCTCTTCGACATTTTTATCTCAAATACCTAAATGCCGCGCCAAATGAAAAGTTTAAAATGCGTCCAAAGTTTTAATTTTACATGAATGCAAAAATGTAAAGCGCGTTTTGCTCCGCGCGGGCAAATATTGCACAACGAAATTATTACTCCACGCTGTTGGCAACAAATATTTCAGCAGCTAAAGTATGCATTTATTAAACGATGTTATTCAAAATGTACACAAAGGCAAATTAACATTTAATTATGAGGGTTTCCACACTAAGTAAATATTTCCCGTTAATAATATACAAATGATATATAACTAGCTGGTTTGTTTAAATACATAGTATAATTATGGCGTCTTTGCGATAATAGCGATCTATACGGTTCATTAAATAGCGCTTTCAATAAGATTGGTTATTCAACAGTATGTAATGTAAATCACATTATACGTTCACTTATTTTATTCGAGATTGTAATTTATACCGTGATAGTAAGGGAAATGAAGTCACAAATAGATAGGCATACAAACACTGGCTGCATTTTTATTTTATATAAAAAAATGTGCGGGATAAAGTTGGCCTGCCGCTTGTAGTGAAGCAAACTGTTTTGTTGTGTGCTTGAAATTACCTGATGCCCAATTAACTCTAAGGATATTTGTATACTCAAATTTAAGATACGCCAATTAATAATAATCGATATAATTTTCCATATCGCACAAAAATCATGCCGACATAATCGTTTACGTTCCGATTTCATCCCATCCTACATTAATACTGCAATGCATCATCATCATCCACTTGCCCTTTTCCCAAGTCTATTTGGGGTCGGCGCAGCATGTTTTTTCCTTCCAAATATCTCTGTCAGCCGTCATGTCTTCAGTTACCCCTTTCTCTTTCATATCACTCTTTCATATCATTCACGCATTCCATCCATCTTTTCTTTGGCCTTCCTCTGCTAGTCCCCTCCAACGACACTCATACTCATCACTTTTTTTCCAACATACGTTTCATCCCTCCTCATAATATGACCATACTACGACAGACGGTTTCCTTTCAACTTATCTATCACCGGAGCTACGTTCAAACTTCCTCTAACATAGTCATTCCTCACTCTGTCCATTCGTGTCACCCCACACGAATAATACTGCAATGCATCATTTTTCATTAAAATTGGCACATAAATAACTGAAACAACTTGAAAAACCAACACATATCATCTATACCAGCCACTGAGTGAAATATTACAAGCGGTGCGTAATTACATTACTTAAAGTTCAACTGCGAGTATGAAATGAATATGCCCTCTATTGCCCCGTATGGGAAACAGGTTTCTGCAATATGAAACGTCCATCAAAGCGTTAATGATAAACTAACGAGGGCATAACCATTGTTTATGATAGTCTATAGTGATCGATATTGATGCATTGTGTTCCTGCCGCTAACCGGATTGTCCAGTATGCTGAATAAGGCACATACGAATAGAGCATTTATATAGCATATGGTTTGTATGGTATTTGGGCTAATAATGTCTTAATACTCAAGCCCTTTGTTTTGGTGTAATTCGTCGGATAATTTAGTGAAACTACGTACATAGTTAATAGTAAATATATAATCACACAATGATGAAAGATTGAAATTTGGCTAGAAATTGTAACTGCAGCTCTTGGTTTTATAGTTGAATTATACATAGTTAGGAAGACTGTTTTTTCTTGGTACCATAACGTATTTAATTTAAGAAAAATCTCATCTTAATTATAAAAATAATGTTAGTATAATATATTCACTTATACCATACTATTATAATTATTAAAGAAAACCACTTCCCATCAAATATTCCGAGAACTTATTCGATACGTCGAATCCTCTTTCGCAACCCTGGCTTTCCAATTACTATTAAATTAATGTATACAAATTGTAAATACTTTATAATGCTCGTAACCGAAAATTGTAAACAAAATAATCTGTTTATTTATGTATATTTAAATTTGAGCGGTAATAAACAGAATATATTCGATGTTTAATGAGGTTGGATCCGCTGTAACTACGGTTTGGTACACAACATTTACTTTATTTACTGAAATGCTGGACACGAGTCTTTCCGCACTGTGTAAATTGACTTTTCACTAAGCGCACCATGCTTTTTAAACTCAGGTGTGCATTTATTTATATACCACATAATGCATATTCAAAAGTTCGAAATTATCAACGTTTTTTTTAACTGTATTTGCAAATTTTAGACCCATGTATTAACGGGGAGAGCCGGTTTTTGGTACATTCGTACTGTTCTGTTGTTAAGATTTTACTAACGGCAAGATTCAATAATATTTCTGCCACCCGAAACATAAAATTCACGCCTTCTAGAATAGGTAAATGCCGCATCAATTTATCTAGAGACCAAATTGCTTGACATCTTTCATCATTTCATCTTCTATTCCTTAAATTAGGCAATAGAAACTTAATCCCAAAACCCTAACTTTTTTGCCATAAAAAAAAATCCAATGAGACCACGTGCAACAACAACCGCAATAAATTCCAGAAATAAAATCTGAGTTTTTGTACGCACTTCAATGTAGTGAGCGTGCATAATTCCCAGGCCTTTGGGTATTAGATATGGTACGGTGGATGCTGATTAGCCGCCAGTGCGCCACGGTCGACCGCCTGACCTAGTTCGGTTTGTACAGAGCCGCCTGCGACCTTGAACACGCGCCCCAGATGAAACTTGTTGCTAAGAAATATTAACTTCCACAACTATCTGAATAGCTTTCGCGTTTGAAACAAATTTAAAAGTTTCTTTTTGAATCAGAGTGGATTATCCACTGAAGTGGTGACATTTTATAAAATGATTTTCTTGACAGTAAATAAACGTAAACTAAAAAAAGATAACAAATAGTATAAGATTATAAGCAATGCTTTAACATCTAAATCACTCAATGAATTCCGTTCATTTTAGTATGGATACAGTTGGGGCATTGTCTTATTATTATTATCGTAAAATTAGGCCCCAACCTAGCTAAGTTAGTAAAAATGTTTTAAGATTTTCATTTCTGTCAAATTCTTTTTCGACATAAAGCATATCAATCAATCGTGGGCAAATTTAACGACTCGTAATGGGGACCCTAGAATCAAACCCGGAATCTCTTGATTGCACAACCCTTTAACCAAACCATGGAAGGGTGAGAGGATATGAAGTAATATCGTTATAATGTTTTTTATCGCTGTTAACCCTTAACCGGAATCGCTAAATTGTTCCACATTACTGGAATCGTGGGTCCAAATGGACCCATTAATTAAAATCTAAATTATTTTTTTATATACTATACATGAAATTACCACCTATATGGATTCTAACTAAATTAAAACAAGTCTTAAGTAATATATAAATCAACTTTTATTAATTTAAATCTTTAAATTATACATTTTTTTTTACTTTAATCTTAGGTGCAATATTTGGTAATTATTTTTTTATGTCGTTCTTTGACCACATCAAACAATATTAAAAACAAAAAAACTTAAAAATATAATAATACTATAGGGCTTAACGTATCTTTCCCTTAATAAAAAAATAAATTCTTTGTGAAATTAAATGAAAATAAAAAAAATGACAACCTATTCTCGAAGCCTAAAATCGTTATCAGTCTCTTACTATTTTCTGTAAGGCTAGGAGGTGTCTTAGACCACTTAAACCTATTTTTGGCTCTGTAAAAAGTGTTAGATGACAGTGAAATACTTTCTTCTTCACTTTCTTCTACGACATCGTCAGATGAAGAGTCACTTGATTGAGCAGTGGCTTCATATTCTGGATTTTTGTTGTCGCTTAGATCATCCTCATCACAAAGTTCAAAACCACTCAAAGGTTGTGGGTCTGAAACATTTTCATCCAACAATAATTCCTGAATATCGTTCTCTGTAAGATTACGCGTCATTATTCCTAAGAAATGCCTAAAACAATTAAGAATATATAAATATGCACATTGAAAAAAGAAAACGTATCTGGAATCGTGGGTCCAATTGGACCCAACGATGGCTTATATTTACACTTCCAGTCAATTAAAAGCGCCACGAGTCCGGCACCCGCCGCACCTTACGGCATGATGACATTACATTGGCGCGCAAATATGTTGATGCGCGCGTTTAGAAATTAAACGGTTTTTTTGTCGTCGTCGGGTCCAAATTGACCCACGATTCCGGTTAAGGGTTAACGTGTAAAATACATTTGGGTTCATTTCCAATGGGTTTTGATTTGTAGTCGGAAATTACTTCGCAATGAGATTTGTTATTGAATTTGAATACTGGCGGAGATTTAAAATTTAATCTAAATACCAATAACCGGTGATTTATTCACTTAAATTATTTATCTTAAAAGGTTAAAAGGTCATAATTTTATCTTTTAAACCCCAATTATTTATTTTTTTTAGTAAATAAAAAAAACTTCCTGATAAGAAAAAATATAATTTAAGATCACATGATTTATAAATGTAATGTTTCTACATTATCCACAAACCAAGTCTTCAAGTAAATATGTGTAATTAATAATTTTTTATACCTTATGAGGTCAATGTGGACGATGGATACTCGCAGCGCCTTTTGAGCAAGACTTTAGTAGTCCAGTTCGATAGAGAACGTGGCTTCAACTCAATTTAACTGAAATTTACATGAATTACTTTATATTGACCGTTACATTAGCCCACGTGAATGTAACTGCGATGAGATAGTATACAGATAATGTATGTCACTGTTCGGTGTGTTTATTTAGATTAACTTTTTACTAAATTTTCCCTTATAGGGCCTGCTGCTGCACCACGGGCCTTCTCTATAATTCGTAGGATAAAGCCTTAGTACACCATTTTAGACACTAGCAGTAGTGTAGATTTTAGAATATCATAATACAAAGGATTGGTGAAAAACTTACTACGCACAGATGTTACATACATCGTCTTAATTCCCCGCTACAAATGCTATACATAAAGAACTTTACCCAAAACAATATCTCTATCCGTTTTTCATCTGGTAATGTACGAGAAAACTTTTACGTTCAGAGTCCTCATAAATAAACATAGCCTTATTTATATTTGTTATTCTGATGCCATTAGGAACCCTGTTTGTAAGTGTATTCATAATTTTTGTATATTTGAAGCCATCAAAGACAACGAACTAAGAAGGTTTACTTCAATCAAAGAAAAACAATCGCATACATAAATTACATCGAAATGTGTAACTTCTATGCGCTTTGGAAGGATATAAAAAGATCATCTAAATATAAACCTTAGGAGACAATTGATGAAGACTGTCTCATTATTCTTAATACTTTGAGCAGAGTATTTACTGGGCACGACATCAAAAAGATTTAAAGGTAAACGGGATTTATTTTAGTTATTTAACAGTAAAACCTCCGATAATAAATAACTGTGGACTAAAACGAAAATATCGTAAATTAGAAAAGATATTAGGGAAAGATCTCGTTAACCAGAACCAATTAGTTACTCAAATAACAAATTAAGTTAGCCCTACTTCCAATAACTTATGATTAAATTTATAGTCTATAGTATCGAGGTGTCAGTAAAATATCTCCAAGTTATCTCAACAAATACAGCGACTGTTGAAGTTGAAACATAAATAACAATTCGTCAAAGATGTTGCGAAGTATTCACGTAATTTCATTTTCTCAAAATTTTGTATAGAATTTGGAAGAATGCTTTTGATGGAAGTATTTTCGAGATTACAACAATGGTTTTCATGTTGTTAACCTTGAAATTTAGATTGAAATAACAAGTCTTTAGATTTGAGCGTGGCTTGGACGTAAGGAAATATTTTCACACGTATGTAGTTATGTCTTTTTCAGATGGTGCTGGTGTTTTGCTTAAATGAAGAGCCAAAAAAACATAAGAAATTTAAGAAGCCCTCTATTTGAGCCCACTTTCATCCTCGGTATGAGCGTCGGCTTCCGTTACAAAACTACGCTCTCAGTGAGATTGCAACGTCCTTGGTACACTCCTAGCGACCTCTGTGACGCTTGGGTCAAACCTGAGTTGGCAGTGCGATCACCTCCTATTCTCAAACGGTGGATCGTATATGTGACTATCAAGTATATATATTACTTATTGGTTCGTTTGTAACTATTGGTTATTGAAAAAAGGGCTTACGATTTGAAATGAAGTCGTTGTGCAACCAAGCTGTGCTCTCAATAGCATCGCATTTCTCATGTTATTAAAAAAAATGTAAGGAACGCTTAAGAAGGTACAAGTGATATTTTCTCGTTCACGGCGAGGTTTCAATGATTTCTCGAGGACGAGTATTGTTATGTCTTCAAGAGGATAATGTAACAAGGGCTTGTTGTTCTTAGTGTAGAATTCCAATGATCAAAAGTTGAATTTTTATTTGTTTGGGTTGTTGAGTGAGGCCACATTTAAAATAATAATGTACGGAGTCAGCTGAATCACTGTTAAAAAGCAATGGTTATTTAATATGAGAACGTCTTCGATAAATATGTTCATACATAACAAGACTTAAAATATTAGCAGTTGTCAGAATTGTTTTATGAAAAAAAAAATTAACTTTGCTTAAACTATGGTTCATAGAATGCACGAACATGCAGTACGTTACTGCTACAACATACTCCAAGATGTTTAGCCTAATAGTCTTGCAATAACAATTCAATTTGAAACAGAATTGCGTCTAGACGTTGGCTGGACGATTCCATTCACAGTTAATTGTCACTACAAAGACAAACGTTATGTTGATGTCGTGGTCTTCAATGTGATCCCGGCGATGGAAATTGCAATGCAAATGTATCGAGTATTGGGTATAATATTGAATATGATCGAAAATCGATTTAAAGGGCATTCCTTCCATTCGCTTTGGACATTGCGTTCAATTTCACTAGAACATTATATTGCATGTTATTGAATTCGTGTTTCAACATAAAAATAAAATGAACTAAAATACACACAGTATTAAACATTCTACTGAGTATAAGTTGCGTCACAGTTCGCTAGGTTGGTTGATTCGTGCCTCTTCGTTTTCTGAAAACACAATTTGTGGCATACTAAGTAGTTTTCACTTAGAAAAATCTCGAACCATTAAAGTTCCAAGTCGTTGTTACTAAACATAATTATAACAAAACACAAATAAAGAAAAAAATACATTAGGTATCATTCTTTAATTGAATAGAAAGAATAGCAAATTTCGTGTACAATATACATATTAGTACCTAATTGTCACTGCTCATGGGTAAGGTTGTCGAAAGCTTTAGAGACTTCCTGGTTATTGTTAAGACTGCATGGTCGTAGCGGATCTGTTACTGATACTATACTGTATACTGTGTACTTTGATAAAACTTAGACTTTGACAAAGAATTTGTGTGTCCGAAAAAGAAACTTGCGAAAAAGGTTTTGATTTTATATTAGAATTATCTAAGTAACAGTTTTGTGTATATTTATTAATTTGTCAGAACAGAATATTACTTAGTAATTTGTTTAATAGTCGCGATGGGCGATAAAGCAAAATGGAGGCCGTGTAATAAAGAAATCTACGGCGTAAATAACATTAATGAATGGAAAAAGTAGGTTGCCAGACACATTTGCATGGCGCACACGGCAAGGGAAGAATGTTAGAGCTAGGCGTTAGTAGTTTTATTTTTGGGACGATAATAACTCTTTCATATATAACCTATAAACGAGATGTAAGAGATATTGACAGTAAGGTATTTTGTCGATTAGGTTGGTTTAATACTTCATTTTAGTAACACAAGGAATAAACATATTTTACTTTTGTTTTTAATGATACAAAGAGTTTTCATGTTATGCTATTACACCTGTAACTTTAAACTAATATTAAAAAAATTAACAGTGTATAAAGTATATGGATTATTAAAGTCGCAAAACACAACTTTTTCCTATGAGAAGATACAATTACATGCCAAAGTAATGTTGAAAAACTAGATATAACTCGAATCTGAAATAGTAATTTCTCATTGCGATTTAGAAATCCATGGTCACAAAGACGCGTGCACAAGCGTGCCATAGGAGAGGCCAATGTCCAACAGTGTACGTGAAAGGCTGTTGATAATGATGATGATGGTTACAAAGAAGCGGGGAAAGATTGTAGAAATCAATATAACCATTACTGAGGGAGCTGCAGCCCTTCACGCGGTTGTTAATCCGGCTTTTACACTTTCAACAGGCTCCACTTGGCAACGATTTCATCAACATACATATCTCGAATGAGTGAAATATGCTGCCAGATGCCAATGTCAGAATTAGGTATTAATTTTTATTTCTTATTTCGAATTTGTAAATTATAGGTTTTGTGTTACTTATGTATTTTATAGTTATTATATTTATACACCGAAAAATATGATAACGGTATGCTTATAACAGGTGAACCCTAACAAACTATATTCAAATATATAAATAACGTTTAATCGAGATGATATTCCAAAAAACATTGTCCCGTTCTATTTAAAACAACAGATTGGATACCTCTAGCAAATGAATAATCTCTGCGAAATACATATATTCACCAAAAGCAAACGTAAATTTAATTACCGACAAACGAATTGCTAAAACAACATGGTCGCAGTGAGGACGAAAATATGTACTTGCTTTAATTAATGTACAACATATTTTATTCTGTGGCTATTTCATAACGGCAGGATATTAAAATTGTTAAATATAACCCTTGGAGGGCTTTTCGGTGGATTTAAAGGCGTACTTCATTTTGTATGCCTACGATTCTCTCTCTGAAATTGTATGGAATAAAGTGGATTAAATCTATTGAATACGTAATTACGAATGATGTGACGAATATTAAGTAGTTGTTTTTATTAATTTTGTATTAGAAATAAGCAAAAAAACATCTGACTTTGATGCTGAATATTGTGTGAAATTTTCAAGAGTTCCTCACAAGAACGTACATTTTTGTACTTAAGTTTCATCAATTATTTTTTTACGTATTCGAAGATATTTTAAGTTTCATATCAATGAATAAAACACCCATAGACAGCAAAAGGTGAGTCAAAGACCTTCTATTTAATGATTTTACCCGATAAATTATTTGGCATATTTTGTCATTAAAATGTTAACTGAATCGTTAACTTTCATAAAAATTTGAGAATTGAGTGAACCGAGGCAAACCGCTAGAATTATGTCAATTAATTCAATACACACATAATTTCACATAATTAGAAAGATTAATACATAAAACAATACAATTTTACTTAAGTTATTTTTGGGCAACAAGCCTAGCAAGTACATAGAAAGTTTTTAGTAACCTTTCGGACCATTCAAAGGCGGTAACAATAGGTGCCCGGAGCGATGAATTATTACCACAAATGAAACCACGGCAAATTATTAAAGGCATGGACGGTCCTAAATAATTTGCTCACGGCATTTCGGAATGCCCAACGTACCCTCGTCATGGGAATCTTATACACAAAATGTGTTAATTCACACAAGGTATGCTTTAAGAATGTATAGTCTAATGGTATATATTGTTACCAACCCGGACTATGTGAGAATGGTGGGCTAAATCTGGAGTCTTTCGGCTGTTGAGGAAATATTAAGGCGTAGTTTCTTTTATTATCTATATCTAAATCCATGACGTAGTAAGCTACGAGTGGAGTTGCTACAAATGGCTGTGACATATTGTATCTGAGTCTTCACTATAATACACTGTAAATGTTTTTGCTGCAGTTTAACTAACTAGTGTTTTTATTCGTCCTACGACATAAATTTGTACAGAACACACGACATTAATTCTTACCATTGACCCAAGTGTAAGTGGTGCAACTTAAAGTTGAAAAGTTTTGAGAAAAAGTAACAAATGAGCTTAGTTCCTTCACTTTTTACGGAAACCGAGCGCATCTGGCGGTTTTTATGATATCCGAAGGTCGTTGCGCGGACCAGATGGGTTGCTGAAATTATGAAAAGTTTTTATTTCACTATTTCTATTCTTATATTAGCGATAAAATTGTTATATTGCGTCTGACGTTTAAAAGTATCAGACAGATAGACGAGAATGGAAGGAAAAATCTATTAAAATCCTTTACAAATTAAAGATCCAATATGCCGTCTATCTGCATACATACATACAAGACACAAGTATGTGTATGTTACTGCATTTTTTCATGAATGTTTGTACCAATAATAGTAATGGACTAATTAGGTTGAGGCGTGAAAGTGTAACGTCAGATAGACGCAAATTTTCGCAATAACTTACGTACATATATTAAGTATTACAAATGTTTAAGAAAGAGGTTTAAAGTTAAAATTACAGCAAACCTTTTTAATTCATAAACACGACTATAAATCCATAAACACTATACTACTTGTACTAAAATCACACACGCCCTTAAAAGCATTTGACATTTGCCTCTCCCTAATAAGGTCGATATACACGGCATATTTTGCGATGCGGATATGACATAACCTAATAAAAAGAATGTGTATCGCATTACTCGTGGCGAAGTGTTCTCGCCGCTTTCTTTGGCCGATACCAGGTGAGGCCGGAAGCACTTGTCATTTTCTTTCACGTTAACAAGGGTGGCTGCTTTAGAAATTTTCATGTTTACATTTTTTTTTATTTGGCCAGCAGGAAATTAAATTTGAAACGTAGGCTTCAACTTACTTATACCGCAAAATAAAATTAAAGTCGTTTTTTCGGGAGTAAGTATGTAAAAATTAACAACATTTAGTTTAATAGTTGATGAGCAAAAAAGTAGCAATAAAACGACTTTAACATAATATGGCATCAATAATATCATTTTTTAAAAATCAGAAATGCTTAATAACGTTTAAAATTATTATCAATTGAGGACCAATTGAATCCGCTATGTTAACAATACTCGGAGCTTTTAAACAAAAAGCGAACGAGTTAGAATAAATTTGAAGGGATTTTTTTTCTCAAACAGACAGTTCAATTAACGAGAAACGAAACTCCAATATTATTGAGGAATAAAATAACATTTTTACAGTCAATTTCCATTTGATCTCTTCCATTTGATGTCGGGGTTCATTGTTAAACGACGATTCAAAAATACTTTTAAATTTATTAAAAACGATTTCAATTATTGTTTTTTTTTTTTTTTTTTTTTTTTAAACGCCTTAGCAGGCAGACGAGCAGACGGCCCGCCTGATGGAAAGCGGTCACCGCCGCTCATGGACTTGGCAATGCCAGGGGCACAGCCACGCCGCTGCCTACCGTGAGGAGAATACTCTTTTTAAGCCTCGTTTGAAGAAGGCCATGTCATAGCGCTCGGGGAACACCGAGGCAGGGAGTTCATTCCAGAGCTTGCACGTACGTGGTAAAAATGACCTCTGGAAACGCACCGTACGCGTACGGTACGTCTCCAGGTGATATGGATGAACTCCACTGCGGTGACGGGTGGTGCGATGGTAGAACGGCGATGCCGGTACCAACCCGAACAGTTCCTCGGAGCATTCCCCATGGAACAGCCGGTAGAACACACAAAGAGACCCAAAGTCTCTCCGCAGCCCTAACGGCTGTAGTTTCTCCGTGAGATTGGGATCATCGACGATGCGAACGGCCCGTCGCTGTAAGGAGTCAAGTGGGTCGAGCTGGTATTTTGGGGCACCTGCCCAGAGATGCGAGCAGTACTCCACGTGGGGCCGGATTTGCGCCTTGTAGAGCGACAATCTGTGACCCGACGTGAAGTACCGCTTGGCTCTGTTCAGGATACCCAACTTTTTACTCGCCAATTTGGCTTTGTCCTCCAAATGACTCCTAAACTGGACTAAGCTCGAAATTTCGACGCCGAGGATCCCAATACTCTCGGAGATCTGGAGAGATACTCCTTGGAACTGTGGCGCTATGACGAATGGATCCTTCTTCGCAGTGAACGCGCAAACTTGTGTCTTCGTAGGGTTGAATTGAACTAGGTTCTTTTCTCCCCATTCGAGAGCCCGCCCCAGAGAGCTCTCGACTTCAGACACAAGTTGTGACCGTCTTTCCCCAACGGTACTCCGAGGGACATTCTGTTGGCCGATGTATCGCGCGTCACTCGTACTATCATCTGCATAGCAATGCATGCTTTCGATAGAAAGCATGTCATTGATATGCAGGATAAAGAGTGTCGGCGATAGCACCGAACCTTGAGGAACGCCAGCATTAATGGTCATGGTCTCGGAGCAACAGCCGTCAACGACGACCTGGATGCTCCGACCATCCAAAAAGCTGGCGATCCACTTGCAGAGTCCCTCGGGGATCCCGTATGCTGGAAGCTTCGCCAGAAGGGCGCCGTGCCACACTCGGTCGAACGCCTTCGCAATGTCGAGGCCGACGGCAATAGCCTCACCCCCGCTCTCCAAGGCCTCCGCCCAGCGGTGCGTAAGGTACACGAGAAGATCGCCAGTTGATCGACCATGTCGAAAGCCATATTGGCGGTCGTTGATCAGCTGGCGATCCTCAAGGTATCTCAGGATCTGAGTGTTAATTACTCGTTCCATGACCTTGGAGAGAAGGGATGTGACCGCTATCGGCCTATAGTTGGAAGGGTCCGACCGGTCACCCTTTTTAGGGATTGGGTGGACACGTGCGACCTTCCAAGAAGCTGGGACCCTGTTGGTTTTGTAGGAAAGGCGGTACAGGCGCGTTAGCACGGGGGTCAACTCAGGGGCGCACGTCTTAAGAACCACCGCGGGGATGCAATCCGGCCCACTCGACTTTCGGATGTCGAGAAGCCCGAGCTCCCGTCTGACGACACGATGATTGAATCTAATGTCAGACAGGAAACTCTCACACCTGGGTAAAACTGGTGGAATGGCTCCCCCGTCATCCAGTGTCGAGTTCGAGGCAAAGGATTGGGCCAGGAGATCGGCCTTCTCCTTTGCACTATGGGCCAGACTGTGATCATCCTTACGCAGTGGCGGGAGACTAGGCTGGCAAAAATTACCTTCGACAGCCTTGGCGAGCGACCAGAAAGCTCGACTTCCAGAGGGATAACTTTCGAGTCGCTCGCCAATTCGTCGAACGTGTTCCTCCTTGGCCCTAGCGATAGCCCTCTTGTTGGATCTAGAAGCGGCATTGAATTTTCGCTTCTCCTCCTTCGCGTTAGGATCCCGACGTTTTCGGGCTTCCTGCCATGCCTTAAATGCGGACTGCTTGAGGCGCGCAGCATCGGCACAAACTTGGTTGTACCAAGGTCGGCTGCGGCGCCCCACGGGTATTTTGGAACTGGGGATGAAAACATCCATCCCCAGGATTATTGTATCCCTTACGCAGTCCGCACAGGCGTCAGGATCATCAGAGGAGAAGCAGAGCCGCTTCCATGGGTAGGATGCGTAGAACTCGCGCAGTCCATCCCAATCTGCTGACCTATAACGCCAGACTCTGCGAGTCCCAGTAGCTGAAGGACGACTGGGACGCACAACAGGGGCCCATGAACGGACAAGGCAGTGATCAGATGACCCTAGAGGGGCTTCGATCACCACCCTGTATCCGTCAGGATGAGTAGTCAGCAGAAGATCCAACAGAGAGGGCTCATGGCTCTCAACATCCGGAACACGGGTAGGCTGTGTTACCAGCTGTGAGAAGCCATATGCCAGGGCCAACTCGTAGGCCGACCGACCCGGGAGATCAGTGATCCTGGACCCTGTTATGTTTTATTCTTCATCAAAGAAATTATTGTATTATCTGATTACAATTGGTGATATCAGAAGATCTATGAACTTGTTGTGTTATGCATAGATATGCTGAAATGTTGAATAAATGATTCACTTAATTTACAATACATAATATTTTATTTCTTAAATTATTAGGACGACTTGTATGGTATTTACTAAATTGGTGCCTCGGGAATTCTTTGATCATTACAAATATACATGAAGAAAAATGAAACGGTAGTGCTCGTTATGACGAACATGTAAAAGCAACAAATATTTAACCATGAATACACCACAGAAAATTAATATTTGGGAACAAGAAAAAGACTTTCGATATTTCAATATTAATTATGTTCAATTGAGAATATTTCTTTGGGGAAGATTAATTGCTACAATGTATAATAATTTACCTCCATATTCTTAGAAAATATGTTTGGGGAAAAATTTGGCTTCGTTCTTTTCCAAAGACGATTAATTTTGGGGACAAAAAATTACTTACCTTCTCTTTATTGCAATAACTGGTATTCGATCGCGATTTTTCTTTAATATATACTTCTTGAAACCTGTCTGAAACTTTGCTTTTTTATAATATAAAAGTGTGCAGAGAACTGTCTCTGTAAGACAATGTCTGACAGAAAATCATCGTGCCAAAAGCATATAAAAATCAATTTAGCACAAATAAGGAAATGTGAGAAAAGACTCGTCTTTACGTTTATTACATACATACATACAAAACCCAGTGCTTGTTACCCCGTGGCAGTTTGAGTCGAGTTTTATATAAATAATCGAGTTTTACTAGGTTTGCGCCTAAAAAGTCCGATAACTCACTTACCTCCGTTGAAGGACGAGGCCCATTGATAGTTTTTGTAAAAAAATAACTGTTATTTTATAACAATATTATTTGAACAGAATTGAAGGCTTTAATAGGCAAGTAAGATTTGAATTGGTATTTTAAATCATATTTAAATTTACGACTTAATGTCCCTACCGAAAATTTCTTCTATTACAATTGAATTCTGCACCTAGTGATCGCACGCTGCTCACTTATACGGCGAGAAACACGAGTGATATTTTTAATAAAACAACATGCAGACTAATGGAATAAACTTCTCTGTCAGATTGCACCGATGAATATACTAAATGCTTGAAAGGATTCCGCTCCGCAAACTCAAAGCGTTTCCCAACAAACTTGTTTGCGAACAAAACACTCGGATTTTAATTAAAAACATTTTTAACGCACTCTTTGTACAGATTGTTAGAATCTTAATGAGAAATACTCTTTTTGGAAGTTCCACTAAACTTTATAATGTGGTTATCGTCAAAGTTTGTCAAATGTTTAACCTGTAATTGAGTGGTGGGTTTGTTTTATATTTCTAATTATGTTTTGTTTTACAGGTCATTCAAATAGTCGGGAGGTCTCACTTTTGCTTACTTTTACTGATGTGTGGATTTTTTTTTTCAATCTTTCTGCAATGTTTTTTTCATATCCTCATGAAATACATTTAGCAACACGAACTAACTCTTAAATTATATATTAGTATAACAGTGAAAATACATTTAGTAATATAACATAATGGGGCTATATACCTATTCAAATATTAGAGAAGTAATTTCAAATAATTTGCTTAATTCTGTAATACTTGAACGCCCACAATTTGCGTTCGTCTTAAGTGTGTTTTCTGTAAAAAAATCATTTTGTTTCTCGCCTTTGGGTTTTTTGCGGTACGGTCCTGCACTTATTAAAATGTTAGTGATCTTAATGCAAAACATAAAACTGCTGCATGGAACTGCTACTATGGATCCCAGACGCAATGTAATCAATAAATGTGATTGAGTAATTATCGACGTTTTCGAATTACCTACTTTTGTACGACACATACATATGTCTTATACAAATAAAGCTGTTGACTTTCTACGTGCGTGAAAAGCGATTTCGCATGTTGCGCGCCTAACACCCGGAGCTGAGAAATCCGAAGATTATTGAAAAATGATCCGAGCCTTTTCTGGAAATGGTTTCCAATTCGATGGAATACCTCGCGAATCCCTTAAGGAGGGATTTGCAACGGAACTCCTCGGTATCTCTTAAAAATATTATAAAAATCTTTTCTCGAATGACTTGCCTGCAGAGCGATATCGCTCTACATGTTTGTTTTCGTTCGTTGTATTGAGAAGTACCAGAAGGAAATCATAACGAAAAATAAAAAACAACAATAAATCTTTAAAAATAATTAAATTTCAAACTCGATGTCACAAATGTGTCGAAGGAAATGACTTATATTTAATATATTTATACGGCTTTGAATCATAATTACGAAGCTCTTAATAGTCTTTTAAGCCCAATAATATCCCACAGCTAAAGAGGATGGTTTATTGAGAGAATTCGGGCAATAGTTCTCACGATTGTTTGGGCCCGTACGGGTTGGTAAACTTTGGATTTCCAAGAAATTCCATGTATATAATTCTTGCGTATTAGTGTCATTTCAGGTTTTTGTTCAAGAGTTAAATATATTACATGAAGAATTATGAAAGTATATTGTAATACTTGATTAAATAAGGTTACATCTCTAACATATACACCTGTATATTTCTTTATTCCCTATAAAGAGCATCCGATAAATGACGAAACTGTAAGGGGCAGGTCAGAACATTGATGAATATGTTTGTATATCGACAGATTTAATTAATACACGCCGGTGATTCCCTTACAATTTGCCCGTCCGTGTAAATAGTTTTCGGAACTGTTTCCAATTACAAGTTTATGAATTGTTTAGTGACGAATTTCGTAATTAAATTTCGACACACTTCCCGCACTTCGTTTGTATGAAACTTCATGCTTCGGCGAACGCGAAGAACATCATTGCTCTCCTATTGTTTCTGTCGGTTACGAATTTCGACACACGGGGATGTATATTAATCAATGGCGTACACTACTAGTTTAGTTCTTAGAAATGCTTATAATATACATATTCAAAGCACCATGTACAGTTAGCCTAATATTGTAGGTATGTTTGTACATGCGACATCAGAAAATGAATACTAGAAAGCAAAAAAACGATGATGTCAAATAACGAAAATACTATCTATAGAACTGAAGTCGGCGCATCTAACTTGTGAATATGTGCCGCCATTTTTTAACTTCATATGTACGTGTATGTTAACATAAAAATTGCATAAAATTCTCATAAAACACGACAATATAAGCTAGTATCGAAATAGAATGTAAAACAGGATGCAACCGCAGCCACAGTCCTTGACCCGTGGCAGGAACTGCATTAGCTCCCGATAACACGTTTATGCCCACCTTGACCTACAACCCTTGCCCTTTCGCATCGGAGGAAGCGTGCATGAAAATTATTTACGGATAGTTGAGATAATTGACTGGTCGGTCGACGGCGCTCGCAAATAATTTTATTATCCCCCGTCATAACTTTGTACATTCCGCCCAACATGGCCTTTAACATGCGGATGATGTGGGATGGTATTTTGTTATGGACATTTTGCTCTATGTTGTAAATTACCGGTGATTTCTTGTTTATTATATTGAATAATGTTATTGAAAGGGTCGTCGGGGAATTTGAGTAATTCACGTCGAAAACCCTTGCTTTGGTTTGTTACTACGATTTACACAAATGCGTGACTGCTTGTATTTATGAAGCCATTAGATGCAGAGATTGTTTTATCTCGGCTCAAAATCGAGTATCGACGCACTTTTTAGAAATAAAGGCGTCTCATCAGGCCAGCATAAGGGTATCGAGTGATGAGAGTATATTTTCGATTAATGCTATGTTTAGAAAAACACCTACTTGCTCTCAGCTGCCGAATAATCACATCATCATGTTAATACTAAAAAGAAGTCATGAGGACATTTACTTATTTATTTACGCGCCATGCGATCAGTTGTTATCGCGTCCGGTAATAAGCTAACAGTAAACTATACCTACATAAAAGTAACTTACAAATATGCTTTTGGGTATTACATACCTATCGTCAATAGCTCAATCCATGCAACTTTGCTCGTAAAAAGTGCCGATATTTAACATGGTTAAGTGACGTAATTAACATTACATTAGGGATAAAGACGGCCACATTACCTTTACAGTCGCGTGTTTTGGTATGAGAATGTCTGAGATACTTTACTTACACGTGATAATAAACTTATCGGTGGTTCATAAATCACATAGTTTAATCGTTTTCCGTTAGCTCGTGGCACCTTATTACTGCAGGCACGGGATTCGGATGATCATCAAACTTTGTTTTTATAGTCTGTAGATTATGACGCCATTATTTATATACAATGGATTGTTATGGACGAACGCTTTATGTATTTATGAACGCTAAATGTATTTACTTTTTTATACAATAAGCCCGTTAAGGAAATATTTTTTTTATTATTGTATTTTAATTATTCTCTTGTCAAAGCAACATTTACCGTAAACTCAATTGGTTTGCATTACTTATTTGAGTTGGTAGAGAGTAATAGCGACTCATTAATACTCTATAATTTTGTTCTTATAAATTTCATTTGTTTCAACCCTAGACGAGCGCAAAAATTTCATTGTAAGGCAATTTTTAAATGCCTTATACAACGTTAAAAAGTAAATCTTAAGATTAAACCTTCAGAGTAATGTGATATTTAATGACAAATTTCTGCGTCTTGTACCTTGCAATTATGACATTACTGACCCCGAGAGGATGCTCGTGATAGAGATAAGAGATACGTTTAAAAGTGATGTGTGGCGTTAGAGCTTGTTTGTGAAGAAAGATATCTTAATTTTTCCGTGCATTTTTTAATTTTTAATACTTACATGTTTTTAAAGCACTTTTTGCATTAATTTTAAATATGGGCATAGCATATAACATTTTTTTTAATTGTTCGCATTGCGACTGAAATGCTAATCGATAGGAGAAGATTAATTAAGTAATATTAGTAGACCTGTCCAGCTGTACTTTTATAAATATGAACATTGGCATGAACCTGATAGCCGTGAGCTTCTAATATACCTAATAATAAGGGGCTTAAATTTCACTCAGTCATAAAAGTCTGAAATGAGTTGAGTGTAGACATATTAAGAGAAAATCACGCCAGAGGGAATAAGTCTTTATAATGTTTAACTATTTCAACCATACCTAGACGTTTGTAGAGTTCAAAGCGAATGCATTCACGAAAAATACTCCTTTACCGTCTGGGTGTATGATGCCAGCGGTTTCGGTTTGGGTCTGGTGAAATTAAAATTATATTTTACTTCATCAGTACAGTAACCTCACTTGAAAATTGTATTTTAAAATTGATTTTTACGCTACTAGTGGTAAGTACATTTGCTATACAAGTGACTGCTGTACATAGTATGTTGATGTTCATAAAACTTATTGAGCTTGGACGGGCGGTCTTGCGGTTTATAAACTAGTTTCAAACACTAGTTGCAAAATATGCGTATATACGTATGTATTGGTTGAGCTTTATGAATATAGTTTCTTTTATTATTTCCATCAGCTGAAAGTCGTCCACTCTCGAACAAAGTCGTTCTGCTCAAAGAATCCTAAAATTAATAAATTTGTCAACAAAAAAAATCATTTTAACGTTTTAGGTTTAGGAAAGAAAAATCTTCTTCTACTTGTGTAAATTTATAGAGCTTACTTTCTATAATTTCTGGCAAGGATGGATTATTGAACGCCCGTAAAGAACAGAGGTAATGTATATAAATGAGATAAATTTTTAGTAGTCTGGACAGAACGCCATGGAATTAAATAGATTTTAAAAACGTCCAATTTAGTATTTGCTTACTCTATAGTATGCACGGATACTTAAAACGAGCAATTGCGGAAGTGAAACGCTGGAAATGACGGTCTATTTTTCCCAGTAACGTTATGATGGTGAAATGCCATTCAAAATGTGTTTTATTATATATAATACGCTATTAATATTTTTTGCTTCGCTTTAATATACTTTTATGAAATGCAACTATTTATAATGTTTTTTATCACATGCGGTTGGCCAGTTTGTCACTGCATATTTTAATTATTGGCCTCATTAGAGGGCCTTGTTTGTCCCACGGTATAAAAAAGTTTCTTCTATTCTCGGTTCTACCCCTGTGTTGAAAAAAATGTTATTATTAAGTTGTTAAATTTTTCAGATGACACATTCTTAGCAGCAGTATTAAAGTATCATTTTTAACAGGAAGATTTGAAATATGCCCGACCTGCGAAATACTTTCCTCAGGCATCCATTTTGCATTTCATCCAATAATTAATTTGACTTCCACCTTAATATGCTAGTAGTAAGAGATTCGTATTTGCCTATTAAATATCAGAATACGCTTGATTCATAACCTGCCGTTAATCGATCTATCAATACGACGAAGGAGAATATAAAAGAATACTGTATTGGTATGGTTTGGTGAAATCAGCCGTTCGCAAGCCATTAATTATTCATTATCTCGACTCGGCGTCGAGTTTTGCAATAACAAGTAAAAGTTGTTCAATCGACTCTCAAGTATTTATATGAATAAAACAAACTCAATAAGTTGCGTACTTATGTATTCTTCGCCTTTAAAATTTTAAACAAAAACGTGGGGAACTTGGAAGACTTAAAAAAATCTAATACGCACACCTAAATAAATAATTAATTTTCTGTCGATCAGGGACGACCGTTTAGGCGGAGCGGGTTTTGGTAGTGGTTTGGGGAATGAATAATATATTTTTACCTCCAATATTTCGATGGGGACCGGATATTTTTATCGGCGGGATTTTTCGTCAAATCTTTGACGGTTGAAACTGTCGACTACTGTTCAAAAACTTTTCAATATTTATTGACTTTCATTTTGTTTGAAGTAGGCTTTATTTAGGTCCTGGATCGTGGTACTTCAAAGGTTATGAGACGGGAGATTCGAATTTTTATCGACATAATATTAAAATATATTTGTTTTTTTGCAACATACATTTAAATGGTCGAGAGATCCCGGGCTTGATACTCGATTTGGACATTATATTGCATTAGGAGATTCTATGTTCTACTTTTTAAGAATCACAAAACCTTTACGAAATCGATTAAAGTCTAGAACAAACGTAAATGTTATAAATTTCTCACACTCTTAAGTGAACCTATCTTTATTCTTTTCTGCAACAAGAAGCTGATACTTTTCAAAATAGCATCGTGACCGTTTTCTAGTCCTTTAATGTTCAGGATATTTTTATAAACTGCGGAGAAGTGTAGTATTATAACACACAATATTGATTTTATCTACGTCGCTTTGAAGTTTTCTGTAGAATTTAATATTCCTTTGTGACGTCCAGCTAATATTTCTCATAATACTTTACAGCGAAGTCAGAAAACGTTGTAAAGAGAATATTCGATCAGTTTTAAGAAGTGCGCCAGACACTCCTAGGTATAGGTGCATGTTAAGTATAAAGTAGGTTACTAGTTTAGCTTCAAATAAGCTAGCTTTGGTTTTGTTAGCCTTTCCCAGTAAATAAGCAGTGGCTGGGAAACGATTCAGGCTGTTAACGATGTGATGATTTGAGTACTTATCTTTCCAAGTAGTTGAGTTCGTTCGTTGAAAGGTAACAAAAACGAATAAATAACTTAAAATAAAATGACTGACATTTTGAAATAAACGAAAAATAAAATTTTTTCTAATGCTTCTTGTCAGAAGCATGCTTGATTAAATTTATGTTTATGTCGGTACGGATGACTCGAAAAAAGTGTCTGCGTGGTATAACAACTTTAATGATTTAGCTTAAAGTGTAAGAGAGCATTTATCACATTAATTAATATTCAGGTATTGTTATTACAGTAACATAGGCATAGGCAAGGCACTGGGGTTTTTAAAAAGGCCCTGCTCGGAATTCAGCAATATCAAAACTATAAAAATTATTTATTGTACTTACGTTCGCAGTATCCTCGAGTATTGTTCTCAGATTTGGAGTCCACAGTACCATGTTTATTTCAATAGAATAGAATCAATTCAACGAAAATTCTTGAAATACTTAGAATACAAATGTAAAAAACGCGACAACAGCTACGAGCTTAGATGTAAGAGACATCATATATTGCCATTACAAGAGAGAAGAAAAGTTGCAGATATTTCATTTTTAATAAAGTTAGCTCAGTCTAAAATTGATGCGAATTCCTTCAAGGATAAGACAACCGTGTCTATTACACATTCCTTCTAGTGCCTCAAAGTACAGGCGGCACTCGTTCTTCTTGAGGACACCGCACTTATGTAATGAGCTGGCTGACGTTATCGATATTGACCTTTTTAATACAACTGATGTAAAAAGAAAACTCTTAAAGCATTGGTTCCAATCGGTTCTCTAATTTACTTAATTCAAATGCCATTGTATTTACTTAATGTTATTTTTCCATTTCTTATTCCAGTTTTCTTTTTGTTACTTGTGTACGTAGTATTTAGCTTAAGATTGTTATGCAACTCGTGTTATATATGCGAAAACATATTATTAGTCTTTAAGCAAATTGTGTATTAGTTTAATTAGATGTTTAAGTGACTGTTTGTTTTCCCAATAAAATAAAATAAAATAAAATATTCCCTTGCAAACTTTATTTGAGTCGCGTGGCGCAATTGGCTAGATACTAATTTGTTGTGAACAAATGTTTGTGAAACGACAGATCGCGGGTTGGCTCCTCGCGCTAAGACAAATATAAGTATGATCCACAAATATTTGTTTTGGGTCTCCGTATTTGTGAGACTAAAAAGTCTCTTTATGTTTTTGATACCCACGACTCAGAACTTTAAATCTACGTTTATACTACTCATGTGAATGTTGGCCGTATTTGGTTATTTATTTTAATATTAACTAAAACTTAAAAGGTTAAACTCGCATTACTCTTTGCAAATCTTCGTCGTAAGTTTTTAAGCCGCCCTAAAGTTCGCTCTAAAAACATGAAACGTGTAGTGAATGGAATGTGGACATACACTCACGCCATACTCAAGTTAATTAATAACGGCTTGCTTTCCTACTTTGGTTTTAAATAGATTAAAAAGGACTCGCTTTTGCTCAGCAGTCTCTGTCAACATTTGCTCAAACCAAGTTATGCGGGAGAACGGAGCCTGTACTCAGTTTAGTCACTACTTTATACCGCCTTCTATCGACTTGTTGCTCTATGACGTCAGCGGGCTTTGACAAAATATACACAAGCGCCAGCTTTCAGCAACTATGGCGAAGGTTATAATTTTAGCAGGAAATTTATGCACAGCAGTCGATGACTCGGTATAAATGTCAGTTAGTGAAAGTCGTGATAGCCTGGTGTATGGAGATAAAAGCATGATAGTCGCAAACTGCATCTTGCACATGTGACTTTTTGAAGTAATGCGGGTATTCGCATAATAAATCATTCACTTTACCGACGAAGGCAAACAACGTGAAGCCACTTGCACATATAAAAGTTCTCCGCTAAAAGTTTCTTGAGTTTGTATATACATATATTTTATGAATGACATTGTATTAGGTTAAGCTTTGTTAACAAAGTGTTAAGCAGATGTGTTGTCATGAATGGATAGAGACACTATAAATTAAGGGCCTTGCCCTTTTTGCTACATCACTTATCTCACTAGCATCAGGTGCAGTGTAGTCACATTTCCATACAAGTACATTATATTTATGTTAATTTTATACGGTTAAATGTTTCTGTATACTAAGTGTGAAAGCTTTGTTGCGAGAAGTGTGAATTCGGTGCTTGACAGTAACAGCGGGGCGCTTTGTATGCTACGTGAAGGCTACGCGTTTGACGTAGCGTGACCGTAGCACCTACACAGAGATTTTTCTGGAAAAAATGTTTTATGAATGCTTTGAATTTACAATCATTTTTATATTCACAATTTAATGCTTAATACATTCTCATACTATACTGGGTTCAGATTGGGGCCAAGGGTAGTAAAAAAATGAAAATTTCAGCCTAAGTGACAATGTTATAAGATAATAAGATTGCATGTAAGTGAACAAATATGGCTTAAAAATCCCCAGCTAGTAAAGCATAAGAGCTGTTAATTTCTACGTAAATTTCAGGCCCACTAATTACTAAAAATATCAAGTTACTGAATAAACATTTACACAAAAAAATCAGCTCATAGTTTTCCTGTGTTATACTTTTGTTTTGCAAAATTGATTTAGTAGATATTGTACTTACCGATTTACATAAATTTCAATTTATTTCGACGAAATATCTGAAACAACAAAACAATAAATGTTTAGTAAAAACTACATTATTTTAATGAAATCATATACGTACATACATAGTACGAGTTATATTTGATCTTTAACTTAGAAATAAATTAATGATTTAATAATACACTTTATGTAAGTATCTATGTTTATGGCTGGTTCAATTATCATTTACTTTACGTAGATGCCTATGTATAGCGCTTTTTCAGCTTTTATCTTTAAGATAAAGATGTATCTTAAAGATTAAAATACACCTTTATGTACAAGGAAACAAGTCATAAAATCCTAAAGTCTGGGTTCATGTTGTTCTACAGAATACATTTCGATTTAAATTGTATTTATGTTCCGATCTAGGAAACATGATACCAACTCGCCCCCACGCCTACACTGAAACAATAGAGCGGAATACTTCCAATTTCATTCTAGAATATGTAGTAAATATGTATACGAGTATCTTGATACTGCATCAACGTCACAGACTAAAATAATTCATGTATTTGAGTTTGTATGCTGTGATTTCACGCCTAAATCTCTGAATCCAATGTAACATACAATTTATTAAGATTTTAAGCTCACTGCTGTGTTTGAAATAAGTAAAGTTACATTATCACGCCCAAAAGGAAAAAAAATAAAGGTCACAATAATAATAGCTTAATATTGGTATACGTAATAAAGTCAAAGTCAAATTTCCTTTATTCAAATGGACTTTCACAAGCACTTTTGAATCGTCAATTTTTTATGCTATTTTTTAAAATATTATTATAATAAATAAATAAATACACCCAACAGTCACATACATAGCTCTGATCCCACACTAGGTTACAAGACCTGTGTCGTGGATATCAGAAACTACGAAAGACTTTTTCGGTCTCACAAACACCCAGACCCGAAACAAGTATTTGTGGTTCATACAAACATTTGTCTCGGTGCGGGGATCGAACCCGCGGCCTCTCGTTTCGCAAACTGGTGTCTAGTCAACTGCGCCACGGGGGCTGTCATATAATACAAAAAATGTCTTAAATACAAACGTTAGTCGTCACAATTCCCAATAATTAACTACGCTTGCTATTATCAATGAATTAAAATATTACCATGAAACCATACCAAACAGTAAACATTGTTGCGGACTAGACTTAAGTCTACCCAAGTTTAAAGGTCACTAAATTGTTGTTAAGCTTCTTACCACAGCACCAAAACAATCAATATGTAATAAATTGATAACTGTATAAAAGAGAGTTCTGTTAATAGCCAACAATAAGATTTTCATAAGATTACAACAAAATAGGCATGATTTATAGCTATTGTCAGTAATAGTAGCATTCCTCCTGGATTCTCACACAACTTTCTCAAATAGAATGTATCAGGGAATGTGTGTGTTAGAGAAATATTTTCGATATATGATTTCATATAAATCCCGGTGCGCTTGTAAATCTTTTTATTTGACGCGTGGCTGCGCGCCTCTGGCCACTGGCGCGTTATCTTGTTTGCACTGGGGACCTGCTTGACAGCCTGCAATACCTAAGTATAATAAATACCAATTTAAAAAATCTAAATATACTATTAACGTTTGTTTAGTGCAAAGCTTTGAATGTCTCCATAGAACTTTGTTAGTTTTTCAAATGTTCCATCATAGTCTAGAAGAGACCGCTGTAGGCAATAATAAGAATGCAATATTTTTTTCGTAAATGGCAAATTTTCAACATAAGTTAGTCGCGATTTATTCACTAATAAGTCTAAAAGTAATTGTATTTTCAACATAATTCCAACTCAGGTTCAATACAAAATTTCGGAGAATCCAAGCAATAGACGACTCAATAAAAACAAAATCCTCTCACAACAATCTGGGGTCGAAAGTAATAAACCATCGGACACAACATAAAAACTAGATGAAATTTCGTGTTACAGAATAGTTTTGTCTAGACACGTCAATGTTATATTTTGTCTACGTGTCGTTGCAGTAAACAAAATATTTTAAAAACTTGCCAGTGCTCACAACAGTCGTTGGGGAATAAACAATATTGCGGTACGTCCATCTTCCATGAACGTGAGGTAAAAAGTATGAAACGCGAAGAACAGAATGTAGAACTTTGTTCAGTTATGTATGTATGAATATGCAATAATGTAGCAGGGAATACTTGACCAATTGACGGCTTTAATGCCCAGGCTGCTGCGATGGTCACGAGTATTTGAGTCATAAATTAAAATTTAAAGGTGTCGGTTTATGTGTGTCGCAAAGTCATAGGTCAAGTATGAGATTATTATGACTCCTATTCTATAACGGTTATGATGGAATTCTGTTTTATTAGTTATTTTGATATAGACTTAAAATATTTTACTTAAGCGCAATATGGATGGCTACTTCATCGGCAGTTAGAAAACCGCTACACGCAAAAACAAGATTTAGTTTAATGGTCAAATTATGTCAACTTACCACATTTTTTATATCATAACATATTGTTTAAATATTTTAACCATAATCAATGTTTTACGTGTAATATATTGATAAATAGTGATATATTTTAAAAGTGCAATAAGCAGCAACGCAGTGTCTTCCATCAATGCTGAACAAAGTGATGAATGCGTACTTACGTTTATCGAAATTCCGAAACATGTTCGAACGTGATACGAATGAAACCGCAATTTCCTTCCTCGATTTTACATTCCATTTACTTGTGTCGATGTACTAGCTAGTATATAGGAGAACGAGTAAATAATTTATGAAGGTAGTGCATTTCTTCTAACCAAGAAAAATATAATATGCAATAGTTGAGAGCACACCGATAATTGCATTTTAATATTATCTAGAGACGAGGCAACGTTATTTCTCATTATACTCATATTCATCTTAAGAAACAGATACATATTATTATAATAGTAAAATATTATTGAAATATTAATATGAAGAGGGTCGTTAGATACTCATAAACAATGAGACCTAACTAATGACGTTGATTATCTTGCTAATTGATTATGGTCAGGTTTTTTTATTTGTTTATCAAAAGAAAAACTTTCTTATTAATAAACTCATTAGCCAACAATTCCAAATTAATTTCGAATCCAATTTGTATCGCACTTAATTCAATGTCAATTGTTTTTTATATGTAGTCTTAATAGCATTCATATTTTTGACACCTTGCTTTACATGTTAGTAAATAAGGTGTCGACTGGTGAAATAAATGTAAGTAATGGGCAGAATTAAGCCAACCCGGCGTGGAATTAATTTATTATTATAAATGTCGAAAAACAAAAAAAAAAACTTAAGAGTATTAAGACTTCTATTTTAATACCCACTCGTCGACTTTAAGAAACGTTGACATGCCCATCCCACACATTACTATTTTATACTAAAAATATTTTTATTGAAACATCAAATAAAAATGCCATTCTTGTTCAAGTATTTTCCTACAACATCTTGAGAAGTTAACGGAACGCGCTCTACTTGACTTTGGCCTGAATATCTCGTGAAGTATCATAGTTAATGAAATACTGGCAATATCACTATCCTCTTTAAGACTTTGACGATATACGACGTAAGGTTCTTGCGCATGAGATCACGATTCATGAGATATTATGATTTAACTTTCCACTACGATAATGCACTCTTAAGTCGTTTGAAAAGCTATAATAAATTGATTTGATATTACATATATAAATATACTAGCGTGATTCAACATCTATGCTTGTATAAACTTTAGAATTGGGTTCAAAGAGAAACGAATGAAAAAATTTACAAGCATGTGTTTTCTTGAACTTAATATTTTTTGTGTTAAAAGAAAACAAAATATTCTTCACAGTGCATTTATATGCAAAAAATCATTAATTATTTATCGTTCTAATTTAGGTTATTAGTTGACAGTCTTTAAACTTAGAGATATGTCTCAAGAGTAACAACCGGCGATCACTGTTCCGAAGTCCAGTTTGCGTTTAATTAGGCTGCAGGTATAGTTTTATCCAACTTCATTTAATGAATGAGAAGCGTTGATTCCACAGGGAAATTTATTCCAGGGAAAACTAGCTTGTAATACGTTGAAAAAAACATAATTTAATTTTGCACATGGACAACAATGTATAGATCTCACAGCTCATTAATAATATTCTACCTTTCCAAGCCCGGTTACCATACGGCGATTAAAATTTAACATGTATTTATCCTGCTTCAGACTAAAGCGAAAGAGCTCGTGTGAGCACTCTTGAATATTTAAGTATGACTTATAAAGTCACTTTGGAGCATGATTGTCGCCCTCGCGAGAAATGTAAGAGCCATTTTTTCAAGTTCAAATATTAATGTGAATAACAGGGATGATAAGTTGTCTCACCTCCGACGCTCACACGTAGCATTAAGTATTTATGTGTGCTCATTGTGCATACGATGTTTCATATTCTACTTACGTCGCCATACCTACAGTTTGCTCGTGTTTAAGAAGATTCGTGTTTTACTGTAAGGAAATCTATGATTGTAAAGCAGCTTCTAAAGCGTCATAAATAGTTTTCTCCAAATCTGTTAATACCGGTACTACTGTCATTACAGCCCAATTTACTGAATAGCTTCATGTTTTAAACTTATTGTTTGATGCTAAGTCGTTGATGTTGCTATTGTGTATATATTCATTTTTTTCACTGTGTCAATCGATTGTCGTTCAAGTTTTCTACAAGAAACATTTGTCTGCTAGCAAAGAACCCCAGAGAGCTATTGGAAAAATTACTTAATATATTTATTGTCTTAAACATAAAACAAGTTAGACGTATTTACGTAAAGTGTGTACTTTCGCATAATTTCGGTGATAATACGAAATATAATGTTACTAAAATCCTTTGTAATAGACGCTATAAATCGCAAACTGAATCTCTTCGGTACACGAAATGTGAACGCGCCCTAAATAAATGGATTTGTGTCCATTAGTCCTATAGGGATAAAGGATTACTAAAGCAAATAAAAGTCCAAATTTATTCTCTTACGGTATACACAATACATTTTTGTTAAGAATGTTATGGATGTGCGTGATTAGAAAGATCGTTTTAACGCCTTTTTCTCTGTGCCATAATTTAGTCAATTATTAATGGGCTTAGCAAATAGTTTTAAAGTGAGAATAGATGTGCCTAAAAGTCAAATACGTCACATTGTCATGTGCTCTTATGTAGGTTTTTGTAATTTTTTATATTTTCAGATTTATTATTATGACTTTTATTATTTTGTATTTAATTTCAATTCTTATTCTATTTATAAACAGATTTTATGTGATCTTTTAGTGGTCTCACGAACACAAAACCGACAGCAAGTATTTGTCGATGACGGTTTGTTTTTACTGGGCATTCCAATTATATTTGTTTTAACTTATTTAAGACTTTCTTATGAAGGGTTTAAAATCAATATTTAAATGAATGTAAAACTTTATAAAGGCGTATGTCAGAAAACATATCATTATATTAAAAGATTTGTTACAAACATAAGGAATTAGCAATAACAGAAGAGAAATTTGTAGAGCCTTATTGTTTTTTTTAGAAAGAAAAATCAGCAGTAACATGGTGTTTGAAAATGAGTGTCTAAAACTTTAATACTATAATTATAGAGGTTACTTTATTTAGGATTTAAAAAACAATTGGCAAATCGTAAGTGTACAAATTCTACGCAAGTTATACCTTGTGAAACAGGCGTACATTTAACAATATACAAAAAGCGTAAAATGACGCGACACACAATACACAACAAAAATATTTGCACATATGAAGAAATTAAATAATTTCTCCCCTTAAATGAGCGAAGAAAAATTATATCACAATGTCAAATGAAATTGAGTCTGCTCGCGACGACAGGCCGAAGGAAAGCAAAAAATATTAGCATCCCATAAAGCTTTATATTTACCAGACAAGGGAAATCATATTACTGTTTTCTGTGGGGGCTTATATCGATTTTTTCTTACAACCTTCTCGTGTATTCTAATTTGTGACAAACGCACAGTTGCCGCAGTAGCGCTTCTGCGGCCTGTAAGAGTTTCTCTTTAAATTGCTGGTATTGATTGACCTATATTGTAATAAATGAGACGATGCTATACGAGGTCCGGGCTTTTGTGTCATATTGAAATTGAGAGGTTTCAGTTTAAAGTTATTAATTTGATAAACTTCTTCTTCTTCTTCTTCATCAACCCATATACGCCCACTGCTGAGCACGGGTCTCCTCTACCATTAAGAGGGTTTAGGCCATAGTCCACCACGCTGGCCTAGTGCGGGTTGGCGGACTACACACCTAAGAAATTCCTAAGAACTCTTACGTGTGCAGGTTTCATCACGATGTTTTCCTTCACCGTTAAAGCAAGTGATAATTCATTGTGAATACACACATAACTTTCGAAAAGTCAGAGGTGTGTGCCTGGGGTTCGAACCCGCGACCGTCGAGATTCTCGACCGCGCGCCCAAACCTCGAGGCCATCACTGCTTTTTGCTTTGATAAACTTGCCTCTAAATAAATTTACCATTATTGTATTATGATCATCTTCGCACATAATGTTTGGCTAGATACGACTACATCCCAATTACAAGATGGGGTCTTTGGAGGAGTTGAAGCACATTGATCAAGAAATTTTCCTGTATAAAAAGCCAAGATTTTCGATTACGCCAATTTATATCGCGAGGTTAAACGAAGTGTTCTGAAATTATAATTTCATAAAATACTATGTTTCATCAGCATTAGCCACATCTATTTCAAATATGTATTTAACACCGCAAAAATTCCAACTCCAAGACCTAAGTTCGCTCCCAAAATATTTTCTTAGGCGCTGACCGTCTAAGGGTTAGGCTGGTTTAAAGGCCATCGAAATTTCTCCTTAATAATTCACTTTACAAACCCTCGTCGATTTATCCCGATCGTAAACAGGATTAACACGGCACATTCAATGGCTTGGAAAATTAACGCACATGTGGTTAAAATTAGCTCAGGCACAATAAACATATTTAAGCACGACGTAGGCGAGGCTGAGTAATTCAGCTGTGAGTTAATAACCTTGTATTTGGTCATTGAAGTCAATAGATAGTCCCGTTTCTTAGATCATTTAAGTATCTTCCCTTTGGTCAGTAATCATCGCTGGGAATTCTGACTGCATTAGAATACCCATGGGCTAATAGTTTAAAAATATATTTATACACATGTATATAAACATAAAAGTACACCGTTTATAGATTTTTTAATGCGTTTACTTTTTACTATTTTTTTTTTAATTGGGACAAAGGTCAAAAGTTAGGTACGTCTTCTTGCTATGTATGTGTTACTGACAGCTATGTTAATACGTTGTTAATCTCAACGAAACAATAACACATGCTTGTATTAGAAATAGCTCTCAGCCCAAGATTACTAAAAGCAGAGCTACGCAGTATAAACAAGTGCTGAATCTCAGCAGGGACGCTGACCGCAAATCCTTTTAAGAGCGAACCAGCGGGAAATCGTAAGTGTTATACCTATTACCGCATTACACTAGTACAAACTGTTTTTGATGGCCTCTTTACCACACGCAATATCTCGGCATGCAATAATAGAGCGCTCATGTTAGGAATGTGGGTTGAATGTTTTTAAAACCTCAATTCATGGAAAGCTAAATATATCTACTATTAGCGAGAAACACAGAGTATAATGTAACATTTTGTTAATGCATACCTAAATTAATTACTCTCAGTTACCTACATGGTTGTCATCCCACACTAACATGCATATCTTACGGGAAAGTCTGATTTGTGGCTATTAAAATGTACGAGAGTCTTTTAGATCCCACTAACATCTAGACCCGAAACGAGACATTACATAAAACAAACGTTTGTCTCGGCCCGAATTCTGCCGCCCGGAGGTCGACAAGTCATGGTTTTAATACTAATAATGTGTTTTAGTGTAAACCTATTTAAGTAACGATCGGCGATCACAATTCCACATCAAATAGTGCATTGTACGTGACCACATAATAAACAATGAAAATGCCATTTTGCTTATAATCGAAATGTATTCAGGCTTATTAGATTAATTAATCAAATTGACAACTCAACCGCAGCGGGTAATATATAAACCTGCCGTAGTGACCTTGTGTTAAAATTTAACTATTATAATTATGCTGTCAAGTCAGCATTTAACAGATGGGGCTATCATATTTTCTTTATATCGAAAAATTGTAGAAATCATAGTTGTTTCACACTTACGTTTTAACAGCTATGTTTAAAGTCGTTTATGTAGCAGGTCTTTTATATTATCGTTTATATTTGCAACAGAGAATTTACTGATCAATAAATCCAATACCAGTTTGCTCGACCTGATTCCTGAATTGAGTCGAAAGTGGTTGTGGACGTAGTTTCATTTAGTACGAACAAAGATAAAATAAATTCTAAATATAAAATGTCTGTTGAGGAAAATTAAATATTCTCTTATCAACCAACTACGTCTTAAAACATGTCAGACTGGAGAGAATTTTTCTGTTAAACGTTGGTTATTCGGACGATAGGAATCTCTTTCTTCCATGATTTTACACATATCAAGGTTTACAATGATACAGTGTCACTTCAAAAAGTCCGGATATAGTGTAAGGAACTGGAACCCACGACCACCGAGATAGAATCACGACATCACAAAACTTATTCTTTACGCTGTTCCTAAGTAACTCATTCACTCATAAATTTTATACTATAAATGTATACAAATCTCGAATAGGCATATCACAGTTACTTCGAACAATTTGTACAGGTATATTAGCATAATACAATTCCAATGGCAGTGCCGGATCAACTTGACGTTAAATTTAGTAGGTGTTAACTGAAGAATAAGCCTTCGGCTTAATGTTTATTGCATATTGAAGGTTGTGACGCAACCTGACTTAATGTTATTTTAGTTACGCAGGAAATTAGATATCAAAAATATTTTCCCGTGATTTTTTTTACTGTACGGATGTAGTTTGTATGTACTTTCTTTCGTTTTAGGTCCTTTAGGTATTGTGTGAAGAAGAATCTCATAAGGCCGGAATGGGATATTGAATGACGAGACATGGGAATATTTCACCACTTGATCCTCCATTCGGACATAATACCAAAACGTACGATGTTGTAACTTTGACGTGCCTGGATAAAGATAAATAATATTCTATCTATTGGGCTGAAATTAATTTATTTTTTTGTTCTAAAATTGTTTTAGGGATTTTTAGATCTAGTCACGCTAAGGTAATTTACTGCTTACTTTCATTTATTGAGCAACATGGCAATTTATTCAAAGCACCCTAATTCAAAACACACCTTTACCAAATTACAAAATGGTTTGTAAACTGGAGGCAGCGCTAAAGACTCGTCCTCATTAGAGCCCCACGAGTTGTATAACCTCGTTTGCCGCAACGCATATGCACCACAATGTCCACTAGCAGATAAACTAATTTTCTATGAATTTGCATATTCTCCGTTCCCAAATGGCAGTGATAAAGG
This sequence comes from Cephonodes hylas, assembly GCA_030295005.1. Taxonomy (NCBI): domain Eukaryota; kingdom Metazoa; phylum Arthropoda; class Insecta; order Lepidoptera; family Sphingidae; genus Cephonodes; species Cephonodes hylas. Next base: position 5,270,383 of record AP025374.1, on the reverse strand, counting down.
TAAGTTAGAAATTCTCCGATTGGTTGAAATTACATTATATACGCATAGTTATTGCTTAGCCTCTATCAGCTTTCGTTTGTCTTACCTACCCTTGAAGTAAATTCTAATAAAAGTATTTAATTAAAGATATCAAGTACTGTTCTACCACTCTGATTGGGAGTTTCTGGACTTTATATTATATTTACATAAAAAAGGTGTTCGTTGCAAAATGTTTAACCTACCGGACATTCAGCAAAATAACGGAGTAACACATTTCAAAATTAACTTAAGTACATCGAGGCTTTTCATTAAAATTTTTCAACACAGTCTCTTGCGAGTGACATTTTCAGTCTGAGTCAGCATCGGCCCATTAGCTCAGTTGGTTAGAGCGTCGTGCTAATAACGCGAAGGTCGCGGGTTCGATCCCCTCATGGGCCATTATTATTTTTTTTATTTTTGTATGCCAAAAGTCATAAATGACGTACATATTATCGGCATTTTTTTGGATATAAAGCGTTTAGTAGTTTCTTTTTAGGATTAAAATTTGACACAACCTGAGACACTACTAGTACCAACAATTGATGTTAACTACATCGCAGAAGAAAATATCCTTAGCAAGTTTTTTATGGTGAGGCTGTCGATTTTAATGCTGTCCGAAAGCATTATTATTAGAACTACATAATGGAGACTAAGACGAGGTCCTACATTGTATACTCGACGTTATAGGGACGAAAATTAATGGAGGTAGGGCAAATATTATCTGTGGGGCTTATTTGAGGTACGTGCCGCAGTAGTTACTGTTCTGTCAAAGTACTTGTGTAATTGCCGCTTCTCGCCGAGGTAACAAACACAACACCGCTATCTCAACACGTGAAGTACTTAGAAATTTGGATGGAACTAGTAATTGCCCGAAACTCGATTGTTAAGTTTGTATCATGAACAATTCATGTGTGTAGTGTAGCTTTTTATTGGCACTTTTATTCGTAGCATTCAGGATTTCGTGCGGTTTTCTACGGAATCTGTCAATAATGTCTAATCTGTCAGCAGTAAAGATATGACTGACATGTTTCTTTTACTGCAGACTAACTAATCGGTCTTATCTACTACATTATGTGCACAACATAATTAAATAAAATTCATATATATGGTATTTAATTTCAGTTTGCTCGTTTTCCTCTGACGAAAACTAACTGATTACATAAGTATCTTATTTTAATTTATTTACTAAACCAGGTTATTTCAACACCTTGAATAAAAAACAAAATATTTTTGGAATGTATGTACAAATGTGTTCGTAACATTCTTGTATTAAAACAACATAAAAAATATATATAAGCATTAAATAAAAAACAATTATAAATACACTCAAAGTAATTGGTTACAATTGGTTGGTAGACATTGAGTAACAAGCAGTATTAAAATCGTCTAATTTACTCCGATAAAGGAGAAAATTTTTCTTCACCGCATTTTATAAGGCATAAATTGTGTTGCTTTTTGTCGTAATGGCCAATAAAAGTCGTCAGTTCAGGTGGCCGTGGCGTTATAGTATTTGTAATAAATCATAGGGGACGTGGTAGCCGCTTTTGCAAAACCCATTCTATGGTCTCTTTCTTACTTGTATACAAAGAAAGAGAGGGCAAATGACAAACCCAGAGAGTTCTAACTACGTTGGTCCCATTCCCTACAGTTACAACATACCTTTAGGATTAGCTCTTAATTAAATTCTCTTATAATTTAGGACAAGAGTTTCGTTATGGAGATTTTAATTTTCAGTTGCTGAGATTCGTTTCTTTATGCGCTTGAAAATTAACTTATTTTAAGGATTCGTTCGTACTGAAAATTAAAATTTTAAATTAAAATGGCCTCTCTAGTGTGTCGGAGGCAAACGCTTTAATTGTAGTTATGAAATTACTTTAAGTATTTCAAAACGTTTTAGAGAACGGCTAGATTTTAATTTTACTAATTTGACGCGAAAATTTAATTGCTGTATCATTTATTAAAATTTTAGTATTCAAGTTTATTGTTTTCGTATAAGTTTGACATTTTATTACTCGCAATTTAACACGATACAAATTTTTCAATTCATGAAATCAGCAAGTTAAAATATGTAACTCTTCAGCGTTATCACATTAGTACAAATTGCTGATACAGACAAACGTATTAAAGAATATTTTAACTATCATTTTTGATTATGTTCTTTGAACTTCGAAAACGTTAAAAATTACACTTGGTGACATATAGATGCAGATACTTCTGCCTAGCCCTTGCACCCTCAAGAAAATGTTTTTTTTTGTCAGAAAAGATTACAAGGAGTTAACATGCTTTAACTTAGAGCGTTCTTATCTTTGAAATGCTTTTTCATTCTAAGAAAATGAAAAAATAATAAAGTAACAGGTTTTGCAATCGAACATAAGTACTAGTAAAATTATTTGTAGATTTTGTTGCCAACGAAATAAAATCAATGTAATTCCACATATTCAAACAAACCAACCGTAACAACGTAACATATACTCAAGTACCCCTTGCTAATTTGATACGATCGGAATGAATCATTAATCGGCTTACTGAAACATCCAATTAAATTGATTGAGCAAACATCTTAGAGTATTTCGAAGTCCCAAAGGCCAGGATTCGATATAACATGAACCCGCCAATGGTCGGTTGAAACATGCGTGTTATGACAGACCCACACGAGATAGTTCAGTGAGCTTAGCCCGTCGTTGTGGTAAAGGCGATCCCAAATTCCTTGTTTCTCCGACGTCACTTGCGAAGCAGCAATAATCCGAGATAAGTTTGTGAAGTCGAAACCAACGATTTATGTAAAGTGGCTTACGGCCATGTGTTGCAGCATCTTTGTAAAATAGAACGAATTTATTATCTAGGTTTAATAATGTGTATCGAGGAATTTCTGTTCCGGCGATGTACGAGTAGGATAGCAGATAAAACAAAATTGCCAAATTGTTAGTAGTGCTTGATAAATTGACCTTGATACCTGTTGCTAAAACAGTTTTTTGCCTTAACTAAATTTTTTGTTTTCTTCAACTTGTCATTATTCTTAGTTGGTTGTATAGCTCAAGATTATTTTGAAATAACGAAAGAATTCCACCACGATATAATCCATTGTACGCTGTCATTACACCAAAGGCAATAAGTAAGAATATTAATGTTCCAAAATAAAGTAAACATCATCGCCCGCTTCCAAAGCCTATTATAAACAAACCAATAATCGATCTTGTAATTTCAACGAAGTTTCCGATCAGTTGAGTATTTCGTGGTATTAAACGAATTAGTTTCAGTTTTGATGAAGATGTTTGGGTGATAAGCTTAAACATGAAAGCTTTTACTATTATTTTACAAAAATGACCTTAAAATCCTTAATATAAGGAAAATAATAAAACATCATAAAACGCAAAAAAGACCCGCATCTGAAAGCCTAAACTAAAACTACTCTAGGACTTGTAAAATACTCTTGAACCGTCGGATTTCAATCATAAACTCTAAACAAGAGTAATACCCAACAGTCTGAATGATTTTCCCAAAAATGTCAGAAACGGTTCAATGAAAGTTTGTTAGACGATATTGAATTTCGCCTCAAAAGGCCAGTAACAATGGTTTCGACGTTGCTCTGAATGGACATCGGGCAAGTGGTTTTAAGGGAGCAATGAGTCTAGTGGCTGATGGAGTTTTCTATAAAATTTCATTAGAAGCCAGCCAGATTGGGTCGGGGCTTAATTAGAGGACTTTGGCAGTAATTCTTTATAAAGTCGGAAATTAAGCCAGAACCTTTGTAATGGATTGTGAAAAATATGCTTTTATATGTTTGATTAAACAGGGAAATACAATGTTTTTGATCTTTTGCTTAACTGCTGTATCTGGTTAATAAATTTCACTAGATGGAAGAAAACAGAGAAACAATTGTTTCATCCATTATGGTTTTTGCCGATTTCGAGAGACGAGCAGACCGTTATATGCTCCTCATAAAAACAAGAGATGCGACAAAAACAGAAAAATGTGGAGTTGCATTAAAGTTAATTTGTTAATTTCAGTCTATACTCAATAGTCGTGTAATGACAACAATGTGTAATGACACATTTGGCGTTTCTACTGTAATTGGAAATGGCTGTAAGGTTTTCTGTTCATGATGCTTGAACTAGTATCACGTTATTCAATTAATTATTTTGTTCTAATTGCAAGGCCCGGATCACCTGCGTTCAATTTTAAATTTCGTATTCTTCCCATGGGAAAACTAAATTCAAAACTTTCCTCTTTATTCTGTTAGGATAACTTTCTTAGTAAATGGATCGTAAATTTTACTGATGTAAGGTCCTTTCTATTTTCATAGAAAAAAACATCAAATCGGATCAGTGGTTAAATCGTATAAGCGTAATATGACAGTGAAAGCATAAAACGCGCAGTTACATACTTTTGCATTTTAGATGTTTGCAATATTTTTTAAAAATGTTTACACAGAAACGGAGTTCCAAATTCAATTGAAAAGTACAATAAAAACGCCTTCCTTACAAACGACAAATTTAACTCAAAGATTTACTACCGAAAGGTACTAGAAGATCAACACACAATAAAATTCTAATTAAACATAAAAACAGCAGTAAAACGACGTCTCAGATCCGCCGTGCAATCAGTTACTAATAATACGAAACAGTTTGAAGACCTTTGGGCTTCGAGTTGGAACAGCTCTCTAAAACTTGGCCTGTAAGGATCCAGAACAATGGCTGGGGTCTCAGGAATGCCATTTTAATTAATGATAAACACAAACGTAAAGGTGACAGCGGATGGCGGCATTCTTGCTTTGATTTATAAAGTACGCGCTCTGACAAGGAACGCTGAATAGCTTTTGAGGACGGGACAAATGGACAGGTTATGTTTTATACTTTTATATCATTTGTGGTGGCTTTGTTATTTCATTCTTGTTCAGGCTTAACAAGGTCAGATATTCATTGTGTTTTCGTATGGAATAATGATTTTGATATACATAATTAGAAGAAAAATCACGTTTTATGAATTGAGATACCGCACTGTTCGTTATAAACGCTTCTTCTGGTCTAGTGATTTTCTTTTGAAGAAATTAAGTTTGTGTGAGAGAAATTTGCAGAAATATTCTACTTATTTATAGCTTAATGATGCAGCAAAAATAATTCTCGGGTTTTATTATTGTTCACACTTAGGAAGTTCTTGAAAAATATTTTATCTTTTTGTCGTTTTTAATAATTTCAAACATTTTATCAGTTTCCTTAATATAACAATAACATTTATTGCCGTATCATAGATCACTGATTTTATTTAAGGCGGTTTACCGGATTGCTCTTGATAACGATGGGACAAATTAGATTTATTTCCCTTCTTGGTTACTTCCTATTGATCCATTCAGCCATCAGCCAAAAGAGGTCTACTGCTAAAAATAGGCCTCTTCCAATGTCTTCCTATTGTTCTCATAACTTCTTTATAAGTAAATTTTTGGGCTACAATGGTTCGAACGGTCTACATTATACGAAACAAGATTATAATTAACTTGTAATATACAAGAGCGAACCTTGTCACTAAGTTCTTAAATATAAATTTTAAGGGATATCGGGTGTAATGACACTTAAGCTAAAAAGCCTGAATAACTTATTTTGTATATAACAGAGGTATTTATCAAAACAAGTTTTAAGTTAACAAAGACTTTGTTTTTGCTTTAGTAATTTTCAGCAAGTTGCTACACTGAAATTGTTTAAATTTAAGGAGCTTTAGTTAAACTATGTGTTGAAGTGCTACGAAAGTCGTAGCACGAAGATGCTACGCATCGCCTACGTTACGTTGTGTCTCGTAAGAGTTGTCATATATTCACAACTATTTTCTAAGTAACTTGTAAAACATGTTGAGATTGTGGACGATACTATAGAAGAAAATGATCAACATATTAGTAACAGTGATTAATTGCTGTTTCATTCCTCATCTTTTCAGATAATACTTATGAACTAAATTTCCTAACATAGGGATCTAATTAAAACGGGTATCTTCAGTACTTCCACAATAGCCCAAAAGCGTTACCTGCCGCTATTTTGTGGGTTCTATATATTTTAAATTATATTATAATTAGAGGTATCGATCCCGGGATCCCGAAGCCCGGGATCCCGGTCATATTTCAGTCCCGAAATTTTCGGGATTCAATTTAATAAATCCCGGGATTTTCGGGATTTATATATTTATAATATAAGTCAGTAAAAAAGTGCTTTCCAAGATCATTACTACAACAAGAAATTAGTCTTTATGAGGCTAGTTTTACACGAGGCTATAATTTGGAGAAGACCTATAAAAATTTATAGGCGATTCCTCCAACTTCCGTCGAGCCTGAACGCGCTTTTTTCGCTTCTACATATTTGTGCCACAAATTAAGAAGTATGCTTTCAATGAGACGTTGGATGTGTTGTTATTTCTAAGATATTATTTTCATGGCTTAAATAAGTAATTTATAGTTCCTATATTTATATTTTATTTAAAATACATTGATCTCTTTTGCATAGTCTTTTTTATAGTATAATGTCGTTTCTTTGTATAGATAAAAGGGCTTAGTTTATTTATTTTATCAGAAGAAATTATAAATTTGTTTAATTTTTAAATATTTAAGTAAGATTTAAAATAAAACATTGATTTTAATATGTTTTACTTTCTTTTTGTTACCACTTTTTACTACTTATACAATCTCGGGACTGTCCCGGGATCCCGGGATTAACTGTTGATAGTCCCGAAATCCGGGATCACAAAAATCGACCGGGATCGAATCCCCTAATTATAATCCATACATATATGTCAAATTCGTTATCAGCTCATAAATGTACGTCCCACTGCTGGGCAAGTGCCTCCCTTACAACTGAGAGGGTTTAGGGAACAATTCCATAAATAAAATATTTAACCCTTAATTTGGCAAAGTATAAAATGCAGTAAAAAGCTTTTTTTGTTGTTGTTGTAATTGTAATTGATACACATAAACGAGTGTTACCAGACATCTGTATTATATTTTCTTCTAAAAATAGATAGTGTTGAAAGTAGATAAACATAATAAACCATGTTATTTTTGCAATTTTTTAAACAAAATATTTTTTCAAATTTCATGTATGCCAGGGCATACATTGTCAAATTAAGGGTTAATGATTAATGATTAGTATTCGTCTTTTTGTATGGCAATCTAGGTTTTTTACTTTGGAAGTACCCTCACTGGGTTTCACCCATCAAAACAATAATTTAAAATGAATGTTTTTTATATACTACGATTGCCTTTTTAGAATTCCTAAGGATTTCCTCAACGGTTGTAACCGAAGCGATTATTGGCTCTATAATGCCACGTGTACCATTAACCAAGCGCGTGATATGTTTTCTAAACTAAAAGCCTATTGAAGGTAGAATTACTTGAGCTTAGGTATACTTCTGCGCAAAAGTTGTTTTCAAACTGAACCTTGAAATGTAAGTGAAAATCTGTAAGCACCGTGTAATACGTTCCTCGATGTACCGCGATTCGATCGTTCATTTGAATTCATAGCGCATCCCAGCGAAATGTCATCAAACGTGGGCCATCAAAAGGAGTTCGTGGCGTAATCGCTTTACCAACTGATTGCTGACAAGAGACTAGGAAAAAGTCAGTAAATATAAAATCGCGTTACCTCCAATATTTTGCGTCTTGGAACGGTAGTCTTTGAACCAGTTTAAGAATTAAATTTATTTTCAGATTAGACTGAGAGGGAAATCGAAGGTAGTTGAACGCATTTTTATATCATTGAGATAGAGCTGGAAATCGGTATTAAGCAGATTATGTTATGGTTGTCATGTATCCAGTTTTTAAAAAGTCATATTTATACGCAAATAATATTAAATCCATTTTTAGTTGTTACTTCTTACTTTCACGTGGATCAGTCACACAAGAAGATAATCAAAAAATATAATATAAATAATTAAGATTTGAAATGATTTTTCAATATTACTTTGTTCCGTTGTTCGATAGCCAAGAGGTTTCACTAAAGTTCAAAATAATTTATGCAAATCCAATTCGCGCTAATACGTACGATTGATTCCTCTTAAGAATAAATATTGGAAATCAATAGCCACCTATCCCTGTGATATAAAATGAGACATTGTGCCTGGATCAGAGGCTTACATTTCATTCAGTCACAATACTTTTTAACGCCTTTGACTTTTACTTAAACGGCAAGAGTTTGTAAGTCTATGTGTCAGATGGATACATCAACGGTCGAAAAACTTACCTCATTTATTCAGACACTACACATACAACCTGTTTCGTGTCTTAACCCTTGCGTATAGAAAATATTTTTGATAAGCATTTTTCTGCTGTCTCTGTTGATTTATTCTTTCATAGTTTTCCGAAATGTTTAGTATTTAAAGCTTGCTTTAGTATTACAAATTTTATGGAAAATAAAATCTTATTTTTTTTAGTGTCATCTAGTAAAATTATAAAAGTCTACAGATTTCTTTATTTTAAGCTCCTTGTAAACGGTGCCAACATCTTGAGTTTATTGTATTTGTACTATTGAATATTGATTTTTCTCTACTCTCTATGCCAAAAATTTTAAACCACAATTATTTCTTAAAGAATTGTGGACGTTTAATTAAAGAAATTATTGTTTTGTGTAATATTATTATATATTTACTATTATAGTTATTGTTCTTATTTATTCATAACATGGTTTGTAAGTGACAATCACCAAGAAAATTTTTCATCATCATCAAAGTAAAAAGTTCTTTAGTATCCTAGACATCATATTCATGCTTATCGTGGCCATAACGAAACCATTTAACATGACTGAGTTCGATTAAGAAAAAAATATATAGTCGAATTGAAACTTTGATCGTCCACAGCTCAATAGAGAGAACGTTTGGAACAGAATGAATGAGAAAGGTAATTCAATAGAAAGACCTCGCACCTATAGAACTATTATTGTATAGATCGAATATAGCTTTTAAAAGCATATGATGGAGTCGATGTACATATTTGTCAAAAAATTATAAGGTAAAAATAGGGTGATAAACCTAAGGATTGTGGCAATCACTAATTTTATCACTTATTTCTGAAATAAACTTTAAAGTCGTTTAGTTCTCAGTTAGTACTCACGACTTACATACATGCATACTGTTATGGGTATGTTATTATTATGGGTGGTATACATAAATCAGGAGAGCCGCAAATTCTTTCTCAATAGTGTGATTTGAAATCAACTATACTATATCTGTTTTTAATTTTCAAGAAGATCCAGCCAATAGTATCAACTAAGCCCTCAACATAACATTGAGATCCATTTTATTCAAGATGATCGGACAATACGAGTTACAAACTGTCATATAAAGGTCTATAATTCTAAATGAAACTTCATCCAAGGCAGAGAAATAGGTCCATTGAGGAGCATTGTAGCGTGCAAACGACCACTTACTATTGTGTTTAGATCGCGGCCTCAACCGAAATACGTGGTGTACTCCCGTTGACGTCTATATCAATGTCGTGGAAATCTTGTTACCGCGTGTAACCTAACTGTGTTGGCATCTTCATGCACGCTGTTTGACTTTGATGGAACTAAATTGGTTCCTATTATGTTACTCGAGTTGCAGCAGGGAAGGAAAAGCGCCTTTGCTACGATTATCTTCGTTTCCAAGGTACACTTCAATTGCAGTTTCGAAAAATCGTAAGCTATAATTTTGTTTTAATTATTTTTTCAGGTAAAACTGACAAAATTGGTGTATATGAACTGAGAAGCAAATAACGTTTTTTTTTTCATACCAACAAATTTATATTCAAGGTGCTATATTCCACTATAAGTATTTTGATAACTGTTTTTATAACTCTAATTACGTACCAGTAGCTCCTATTAATGTCATCTATTTTGGGTTATTTAATTTGCAAAATTTCAAATTTTGATTGAATGGCATTCATTCTTTGGCAGACCAGTTGTAGGTTCTCCGTATTATAATCGCATATTTAGAAGGGAATTTCGTTGTATTGTTCTCGAAATCTTAATTTCGTTTATCGTTGTAACTTGGCAAACTTTGTTTTATAATTTAATGTTTAAGTTCAATATAATGAAAGCATACATTTTAAATCTTAAACTCACACATTTAAATAATAACTCATAGAAATCAGTCAATTGTTCTAGAATTTCTCTAAAGAAACTTATATTTATCTGTTATAAGTCTGAATTTACGAATGTATTTTTTTAATAATGTTTTGTTTTAAACGACTATAATTTATGTCGATGGAATAAATTGCAAGCAATGAATCTTTATAAAAATATCTTTATTTAAAACTTGAAAAATCTTTTGGGATTAGAATAAATGAGGTTTCTCAATATTTTTTTTACAAGAGAACAAACGTTTTGGTTGAAATCCGGATTGTTACGGAAAGAAGGGCAGTCATTTTATAAAGTTATTTAGATCTCATGGGATCGATTTTCTTTAAATTACGATCTTTGGGGATTGGATACAACTTACAAAAATATGATATACACGCCTAGTTAAGAAAAAATGGATTTCAAATAAATTCTTTTGTCATGATTTTTTGACCCATGATCTTATCTGTGGTGATAAAATACCCTAAATCGAATACCCTTGAATCCTGGATCGAGCAGTTAGATTTTATGCAAGTAAATTCTTCGTACGAATTATTGAACTTACTCGATAAACATGGGTGTGAGTTGGCAAAATAAAATGATAAATGATATTAAAAAACATATCTATATTTTTTATGCTACAAAGGTAATATTGTCCAAATTGACTTTCAAGATATGTTTTTAATTTGGCACATTTAAGATACTATGATATGATAAGCGCACTTTGAAACTTAAAGAGCGGGCAGTGACAAAATAAAATATGAAAAAACAAGATTTTTTTTAATGACGTAGAATTGTTTCTTCTCCGTTTTCTAGATTCTAACTGCAACCTACAGAAAACGATATAGTTTTCTTCTCAAAATATGTACTCTGTGCACACGTAAAATATGCTACTAAAATAAATACTGGCTTAAATTTAAAATGCGCTAGCTGCAGTATGTGCGTCTTTGCACAGTTCACTACAAAATAGTATACATCATCATCCCCCTGCCCTGGTCCCAATTTAATCCTTGGGGTCGGCGCAGTATGTTTTCTCCTTCCACACATCCCTGTCAGCCGTCATGTCTTCATTCACCCCTTTCTTTTTCATATCTTCAGCCACGCACTCCATCCATCTCTTCTTTGGCCTTCCTCGGCCCGCCCATTCATCCACTTTCATATTCATCACCTTTTTTCCTACATATGATTCATCCCTTCTCATAATGTGCCCATACCACGACAGACGGTTTCCTTTCATCTTTTCTATCACAGGAGCTACTTTCAGACTTCCCCTAACGTATTCATTCCTCACTCTGTCACTCCGTGTTATACCACACATCCATCGCAACATTCGCATTTCTGCTGCATGCAGTCGTCTTTCATCCGTCTTCTTCGTTGCCCAACACTCTGATCCATACAGTACGACAGGTCTTATAATGGACTTATATATTCTGCCCTTCAATTTGAGGGGCATTCTGGGGTCACATATTGTAGATGAGACCTGCCGCCATTTCATCCAACCTGAGTTGATTCTCTGCCTTACGTCCTGCTCAATGTCTCCGTCGCTTTGCAAAAGTGACCCGAGGTAGCGAAATTCGGAACAGACTGGTACCGGTATTCCACCCAGTGTGACGGACACAGAACTTGAAAGACCGCCGTAGTCGCAAAACATATATTGTGTTTTGGTTTTGCTGACTTTAAGGCCAACATTTTCAAGTCTATGCCGCCACACCTCCAGTCTGTTCTGCACCTCGTGGCCACTTTCTGACACCAGCACGATGTCGTCAGCAAATAGCATGCACCAGGGTGCCTCTTCCTGTATACCTGCCGTAACGGCATCCATAATCAACAGGAAGAGGTAAGGGCTAAGAGCCGACCCTTGGTGCACACCAACAGCGACATCGAAACTGGCCGTAAGACCGACCGCAGTTCGGACTTGTGTACTGCATCTGCGGTACATGGCCCGAATCAACTGCAGGTACTTCTCAGGCACACATTTCTTCTTAAGGGCCCACCATACAACTTCACGCGGAACCCGATCGTAAGCCTTTTCGAGGTCAATGAATGCCATATGCAAGTTTTTGTGTGCTCTTCTGTATTTTTCGCACAGCTGGCGAATTGCAAAAATGGCATCCATTGTCCTACGGCCAGGCATAAAACCGAACTGGTTCCGTGAAACCTCACACTCCTCTCGCAGGCGTCGCTCAATTATTCTTTCCCATACTTTCATAGTGTGTGACATTAACTTTATCCCCCGATAATTGTTGCAATCTTGCACGTCCCCCTTATTTTTAAAAATAGGCACCAAATAGCTGGCGCACCACTCATCGGGTATCGTGCCGTCCTGCAACAACTTATTGAAGAACAAAGTCAGCCACTTCCACCCAACCACTTGTAAGACCTTCCATACTGCAAAATAGACAAAATACAGACTACAAAATAGTATACCTAAAACTAATTTAATTTTTTTTCTCTTATCGCACGAACTGAGCAAAATCTTTAACGCTTTAGAAAAGAGATGGATATAAATAAAGCAAGGAGAACTCTAAAAGATGAGCATCTCGGCTTTGAGATAAAATGAAAGGTTGAAACGTTTCTTTAATACAGACATCTGGAACTATTAGCCCGATGTCACTACGGTATCCATGCCTTTTCTAAAGTGGTACAGACTTGTATACGAATGGATCGCCTTGATCTCAATTACACCTCTGTTCAAATGAAAATCGTCATTCAGTAATAAATGTCGTGTTTCGTCGGATAGCCTTAGTCTGACGAGGTATTTGTATTATATGAGTTGTTAGTCTCATAACCAGCGAATTAACATCATACATAAACATATATATATACATTATACATGTATGATGTTTAAATAGTTTGTTCGAATAAAAAGTTGTAGTTGAGTCAGTTAAAAAAATGATAACTTGTTAATAATAATGATGTAATGTTATGCTAAATAATGTTGAGTCACTTGAAAATGATAAAAATAAATAATATATAAATAAATAGCTAAAATAGTTGCGTAATAGTTTATGTAAGTCTTCAAAACATTTCTGTGTTTTGAGCGGCAATAAACATTTGCGTGTTAAGTTCATGCTCATATCAGGTTACTTAATTAAACCTTGCAGATAATTACTTAGATTATTACGTAATACTAATGTTACATTCTCATCGTGATTAACTAACTTAAATTAATGGAAGCCATTTAGGCAAAAGAGGCGAAATAAAATCTGTTTCCGATCGCTGCGTTCGCTTTTTGCGAACAAAGTTCTTAATTGCTATTGGTATTTGATTGCAACATTTAAATTCTCGTAAATATTTATGGGTTCCACCCTCAAAGCACGAAGCTCTTTATTTACTTAATTAGGTATCCGTTTTTATCTTTTGAATATCGCTAATGAGAGTTTGGTCGTTAGGAAATTTAACCGTTACATAAATTATATGCAAACGTTATTCTGCTTTTTTAATCAATCAAATATCGCCGTTTCTGCAAGCACGTTGAAAAAGACAATATTTATAGTTCGGGGTAGACACAAAAGTCTCAATTATTATTTTTATTTCTGCCATTAAAATCCGGATAGGCCCTTTCGAGTGCGTTCCTTGACTCCTATTATTTATCATCTTATGCACTAGTTTATTCAGGGAACCCGCGGTTTATATTTGTGGATATAGTCTACACCCTACGTATGTATGACGATTATTAAAAGAATCATTTTTTTTATTTAGCAATTGACAATTTATCAGAAAACAGTTAACTATACAATCTAGACTTAGGTGAATCAAAAATGTGATTCTCAGTAAGTTTCCCAAGTAGTGGCAGGTAATATTATTTTCTCACGTCCGCACAACATATCCACTCGCCTCGAGACACGCGTTCGGGCTCACTCTGTCCGGAACACACATTAATGGAGCTCTTAATAGAAATGCTTTGTAGGTGTGCACAGGGTCAACCTAGCAGCCATGTTTCTCGGAGTGATCAATTAATAACGTGTAGGGTACACGTATAATGCTTGGCTCTCAGTTATATAACTATGTTGTTGTCTTCAACGAATCTACAAAACTGCGTGTGATAATGATTGAAAATTAGATGGTGTAATTGCTTATTGACTCTTCATGTCATTGAAGTAACGCGTGTTGTAATTTTGACTAAAATAAAACTTAAAAAAGCAGTGAAAATAATGTTAGTCTAATATAATTTTCCGTATTTATCAAACGAATCGTTCACAGCCTACCGAAGAAGACATAATATGTAAATGAGAACATATTGTCTGCTGGTATAGTGTAAGGCCTTGGAATCGTAATGGTCATGTGGGCCACATTAAATTATACTCGTAAAGAGGAAACTTTATGAGGCAAACAGTTGTCCATGGAGATAGCCGGAACAATGACATCAAAACACAAACAACATTGTAGATACGTAATAAGAGTACAAATGTATTTTACACATTGTCTTTTAACTTTTTAAACCTTCTATACATAAAAATAATGTCCTGCTGTACAGACTTGTTTCGTGGCATTTAAAGGCAAAGTGTTATTAGGGTTTTCCATAAGATTTTTTCCGTACGCAGAAATGTATCCAAAAATTGGCTACAGACTCGCTTTTATTGTGTAAGAAAAAAACACAGTTGGCTAAATGTGTGTGCATAAACGCACCTATTCCTACCCCTTCGGGGAATACGGGCGTAAGTGTATGCACCTATAAATAATTAGGTACATAGTATTATCGTACTGCAAATAATTGTACTCAAATCTTTACAATTTTCAATCATTTAATCTTTTCAGATATTTTTACAATGTTTTTTGCGTTTTTCATCCAAATGTCTACAAGACAGTTTTTTAAAAACTACTGACATTAGTTTCGCCGGAAATACAATATGGCAAACAGGTACAATATACTCCTTTAAATTCAACTTATCGACACTTCATAATTATATAAAAATAATAGTGTCAACACAAAATACACAATTATTTAATATACATATTAATTATACACTTTCAATTAGCAATACTTAATCTAGCGGAAATAACATAAAATTAATACATGTACCGACATTATAAAACAACCCTAACAATAGTATACATTATTGGAAAGATTCAGCATATATTATACATTATACAATGTTCATTGTTCTGGTAAAATCTTTATGGTATTAGGTTGTTGCACTTAAAATTTAATACATGCCTGTTTCATTCGTGGTGCAGGTTTTGTTTCTAATAAATCCTCTTTTCGCTCACTTTTATTACCTTATATTAAACCGTAAGCGCGAAATAAAAGGTCTCCATAAAATTATAAATTTTACGACTAGTATTATTCTATGAAATTTATTTTGCACCTTTTACGCGTGAAGAAACCTGATCTTCGGGCATTAGCCAAGCAAATCAAGCTATATTGTAAAAGTTGATGAATCTGACGATGGTGATAGAAATTTCCGTGTAATGCGACAGGTGTTCAAAATTACTGCTTTTTGTATCAGGTAGAGCATGTATGGGGGGGTTTTCAACATATCAAGGCTATCCTTAAGTCTTTTGGGTACTATTTCGGTAGAAAAAAAAATAACAATCGTTACAATATGAACTGTTTGTGCTTTCCATTGATTGGGTTTTTAGTTTTATTGCAAGATCTTGGTAATTTGTGATTATTTTATTATTATTATCATACACACATTCACACTTGTATTATAAAAGCGCTTTGACTTGACTTTTTGCCATCTGCGTTGAAAATATATGTGAAACGGGGCAAGCCATGGTTGCCTATTTTTTTCATGCTGTTAGGAAAAGCAATAAATCGGAACGAAAAACTACATTTTTAATACCTTATACTGTGGGTTGCATGAAAATTCGTGACATATTGCAGTATAAATAAGAAATAGAAATGGTTCGCGCGAATATCCGGAATGTCAACAAGGTAATCGCGAAGCCGCGCCGTGTGTCTGATCGCGTATTGATGGAATGCAAATATAGAAAGTGGATTTCACGTTATACATTTGAAATAACACATTGAGGAAGGAAATTTTGTTTAAAGCTAATCCGAAATTGCTACGATTTAGATTTAATGAAACAGTTGAATTCGTCATGTAACTGTGTGTGCAATGAAACACTTGTAATTGAAACACTTTCATCAAAGGTCCCCAAAAAGGAAGTGTCCCCAAAAAGATGCAATACTCTCCTAGTCTAAGTTTGATATCTATCCAAAATAAGCCTGTAATGTGGAGTTCAAGCATGAAACCAACGGATTGATTATCTTAACACAATAAACAATAGCTTTATATTATCTTATCATCATCGAATCCCTGGCATTATCGAAATCAATATTTTTTACAAATTAATTTTTTTTACAATTGCATATTTAAAAAAAAACCGAGATGACCCAACATTACTAAACAAAAAGACCGTTATGTACACGGCATCTAGACCAAATTATACAATTTCCTTGTCGACAAATACATTGGAACGTACCTACATACATAAGTAGGCGCCCGAATGTTCTACAAATGTATTACGAAGTAGGTTCTACCCACTCTCACGCGAAACGCTCAACACTTATCTCATCTATTTTTGTAAAGGATCTAAAACTGGCTCTTTTACCTAATGGATATCGTTTAGGTGTTCTCTAGTGGAAAGCACTTGTGTTCCAAGGTAAATTAAATTTATCTCCGCTTCCTCCTACCTTCCGGGCTGTACGGAAAATAATCTATTCATTGCAGATTTATATGACTTCTTATGAAGTTTTTACGGCAGTTTGAGTATGCATGTTTTGACTTTTTTCAGGATTGCTATTTCTGGATGAATATGAATATACATAGCTAACAATTACTAACATAATACCCGTATACACGTTCCCGTTCTTTTTCGGGAAGGGGACCACCATCACCATAGTGATCTACTTCAGTCATCATCATCATCAATCCATTTACTCGTATGCCCCACTGCTTGGCCTCCACAGGCCTTCTCTACATCTGAGAGGCCTAACTTAATCCACCCGAACGGCCTCCTCTAACAATCAATGATAACTTATCGAGCAATGGTATTCACGTTACCTTCGGGATCGCTCGGCTACCATAAACACTAAACATAGCATTACATAGCTTTTTTTTTCATCTGTTATTTTATTTTTTACATTTTTAAATATAAAGTTTTATAAAAAAAATGCATTTAAAAATATAAAAATTAAACCCGCAGATGGCGGGGTCTACGACCCAAGCCACCGGTGGTTAGGGTCCAAGAGTTAGAAACCGTCTCACGATACGTGCCGTGTCTAATAACACTGCTTTTTGTATCTGGGTTTTGACCCAACAACCGATTGAGAGCCGCCGAAGATGTTGGTCGAGGCTCTTTGGTATCAGCCCATTGGCAGTAACGACTATCGGAAAGGATAATAATAATATAATAATCTGGCATTACATAGCTTTATTATTAACACACTAAATGTTTTTTAGTAATGACAGACGTTATTATGAGGAGCCCATATCGACTTCTCTACCTGAGTGCGGAATACTCGAACCCTATAACTAAGACACTATTAGATTGTCGAATTTCTGCTTGCAATTTTACTTTGCTTGATGTCTAGCCCCGTATAGGAGTAAACATAATCCATCAAAGCCAAAGTTAGACCGTTAATAACTAACAATAAAAATGGAACAAAAACGGATTTTATGAAATATATAAAAGTCATTTAGGTCCAACATTGTTCTGAGTGCAAACACAAAACGGCCAGTGCATATTTTGATTCTTTTTTATTCCAACATTGTTCGTAACTTTTATTCGCATAAATATTAAAAAATATTCGTTCTATATATCAAGTGATCAATACAGTGTAGGAATAGTATTGAATAGCCGTTGTGAAGGAAGCAGCAAACAGTAAGAACACAGTCGAACTAAATCCGCAACATCCCGTCGTAGCCAATAAAATAAGAGATAAATGTCTCAATATACTCGCAGTGAAGACGAAGCAACAGATTGCCTGCACTAAGACTCCGTTGAAACTTATCCGCAATCTTCTCGTACTTTAAAAATAGAGTCAGGGTTTTAAAGTAGTTTAAAATATTGTAATATTGTCTGTTATTTTAGAACCGATCGGTGGTAGGAAGTCACTTTCAATATAGCGCTCTGTTTGCCTTAAGGCTAGACAATAAGTGTTTTTTATTATATTTCTCAGCTTAATATATATTTTTAATATGTGAAAACAAACAAAACTATGTAGATCACCCACATACAGATAATGCAATATAAATAAAACTATATGACGGAACGGAACGGGAAGCTGGCCTACAAGAAAAGAGAAGCAATTTATACTATATGTATTGAACAGTAAATACAAATGCAGGAACAGCGCCGAGCGCCGCTCTACAAAACATACAAAATGGAACGCTGGTATAACTTTTACTAATGGGAATTTCATTTGTACATATGAACAGAAGTATTGATTGTTTCAAATACATTGATTTTACCGTCTACTATATTTAAATACAGATGTGTTATCGTGTGTACTACAGAGTGTGAGAGACTATTCTGTTTTGTATCAGACACAAAGCCTGTATGCGTAAAGGACTAAGTAGACATTGGGTCCTTGTCTTATGTCTAACTGGATTACCAAACTAAAAATATATGCATAAATTTCATAGCTCACAAATATTTACCTTGGTGTGGATTTCGAAATGAAACCTTCTTCCCTCTGACCCTGAACGCTAATAAAACTTACTTGCGTGCCTTTTATCCTATTATTAATATATGTCAAATAATATTAAGATTTGGGGTGAAAGAGGTAAAAAAATGGAATACCATAGTCATACGGTTATCAAAAGCTATATGAACAGTAGTTAACATAGTAATGCCTTGGAATTAAATTCTCAAGAATAATTACGTCATTACAATTTACGCGCTTTTGCTCTACAACGTAGCTTGTTGCTGTCAATTATACGAAATGGAAAAAATATAAATGATTTATTAGTGCTGCTTCCAGTCTAACCAACGTTCCTGAAATAAATAACAAACCCCACAACGCTATTAGGTTTAAAAATGTTAATTTTTTTTTTAATACGTTTTTAAATATAGTAGACGCGTAAGTAAAAAAAACCGAATAGAAGATTTGTAGTTTATAGAAACATTCGCCCGAGAGCGCATATCCAACCCTTTACGTACCCTGTAGAATAGTTTATACTAAATTAGTTTCTAATGCATTGTAAGCATTATATTGCATGCAGAATTTCGCTTATGATTATGTGATTAAAAAGGCTTTAAGAACCTAGTAAATTACCTTATATTTCTGTGTCTATCCTTATAAAACTAGTAAGTTTGTGTCTTACATGTTATAAAGTAGTCTTTTCCAAAACATGAATTCTTATACATTTTTCCCGTTAAATCTTACTAGGTCAGTAGTACCTATCGCAATGAATGGAACCGATTTAAAAACGACATAATCGGTCCCATAAACTTGGGATGAGCTGACCCGACCGTTCTCTTCAACCTATTTTTATAGCCACTCGTTTATCTTTACAAAATGTGGAATGACAGTGACCGTGGAGGTGGGAACACAATTTTATGGGGGCACACCGATTTATTAACCGAGTTCAAAAGCATTTTAATATCTATGTTTATAGAGAACTAAGTGGTAGTTATTTTGTGAGCATGCCTCGAAAATTCTTGTATGGTGCGCGACCGATGATCAGTATATGATTCTTGTGGTGAACTTTTGGAAGCTTCTTAACTTATAAAATTTTGGATTTATTCTATTGCAGATAAAGAACGTGGCAATTATTGGACTAGGATATAGAATCTGCCTTAATAGGAGACCAATATACAAAATCTGTAAAATGATAAATGCAAGTCTGTACCATTCAGGTATCAGGGCCAACCTTTTAGGTTTACCGTTTTTGTACTTTTTAATATTACATTTCGGTATTTTCCTCAACAGTAAAATTAATTTACCACAAAATGACACTTAAAAAAGTGTGAGCATGAGAAAAGAAACGTTAAATGATGTTACGGATTAAGAATCCACTAGGCGGTTGCAAATCACCGAGCAAATGGGTCTCGATTAGCCACTAATTAAAAAGGGACACAGAGGGGCTAGTGATGTCAATTAAAACTTCGTTAACATGTAGCAGAACTATTATTCAACAATAATAATGTGGGGTACCCACTAGGTATATTTAGATATATCTGTACGGTACGTATGTGATTTGTCTGAATGAAAGCTGTTGCTGTTTTTTTGAATTGAAGTTTTGTATACGGCCGTTTGACGATCACCGCCTACTCCCACAACTCTATCCACGTTTTAGCTGTTGTGTTTTGATTCCCACGAGGGGCTTATTGCCGTTACCCGGGTACATTTTCTAATTATTAATCTCATTAATATTTTCTCGACTCAAGAGCCAAAACTTGGACACGTATGCCGTAGAATTATCGAGACCGCTCGCTAACACTGAATCTAAGATAAAAATCTGTGTATCTGTAGCTTATATTGGGTTAAATGAGCAATCAAATACCAGTAGATTACTTTGTTTAGAGTACTAACTAACACTTTTTAGATAATAGCTATAGCCTTTTGGTTTAGGCAATAATAGATGCTATTTATGTTTAAGAAATAATGTCCATAATTGATACAGTGTTTGAGAAGAGAAAGCGGAACTAATATAAGATACTCATTTTCGTATTTATTGTATAAATTATATTATAATGGCCTATTAAATAACTACAGGCTAACGAACGAATGTATGTACCTAAAATGGGGGCGCAGACGTGAATTTCTGACAAGCTTACATCCGAGATGGATGGATTAGGACATTTCACGAGTAAATTTATTGCCTTGCCGTGTCAATGTGCGAAATTTATGGCTTTATCTTAATTCAATCTCTTACAAATATAACCTGTAGGAAGAATGTAAATATTTTTTTTAAAGACTGTTGCATGAGAAAAAATAGGCCACAAAACAAATATTGATTACTATGAAGATACTAGCTTAATAGATTTAACTACCTATTTCAATTTATATCCTTAGGAGCGGACCGTAAGAAATTGTGCCTGAAGTAATGTATAAACCAAATTCTGACATTGTCTGATAAATAGGAAGCACAATCCTCGAAACCATCACGTGTACTTATAAAAAGAGAAATAACTCGTTCCCATTTATAAAAATTATTTATTAACAAAGGCATGTTGCATTAACCAACCGCATTATAAGAGATTATACAGAGTTAAACACTACGCCCGCATCAGCCAACATTTTAATCCGAGCAAATATTTTAATGCTTTAATGAATACGTAAACAAAGGCAGCCCTGTGCAAATTTAATTAGAAAAAGAACGTAAAAATTAACTCTTTTGATAACAATTTCAAAATCTCCGTGTGAATAATCGTTAGGGTTGCGCCGGGTGGGTTTATTGAAACAACCGGGTTGTTAACACCATAAAAGCGTTGAGTGGGCGCGAAAATATGGCTTTGTCGCCTTAGTCGGAACAGATTATATTTCCGCACTTACGACACACCATAAAGATTAGTATGACTTTGTTTATGCTGTGTCAAACGCGACGTGTGGCGAAACTGTTGCATTTCTTTCTTTTGTGCTTGATTTTTTATCATTTTTAATGCTTCCTTTTTTAATAACTGATTGAAAAACAATATGAGTCCTAAATATTTAAATACAACCATACGATTAGGCGACAGTTTTAATAAAATATCGTAACGTTTGCTTTTTTTGAGAAAAATCAATTATCCTATCTCTAGTTTTATTACTAACTGATTATCGATAGTTTATAAAAACAATTTGACTTCTAATTTGTTTTAATCAGAATTAATTTGTATTAATTCAAACGGCCAAAGGTTTCTGCGGTGCACTTCGATTTAAAAGGTTGTAGTAATTACAGTAAAAGGTGAGAGGTGTTCTAACGTTCGCTCGGGTTGGAAATTTGCATGTAAATGAGCACCAGCGATTGCGTTACCTAGACCGCGATACCGCAGCCCCCACTAATTATCGGTCCTTCGACATTGAAAACATTCGATATTTAATACCAGATTTATTTTATATGACATTCCCAGCTAAATCATGGAGACTTATAAGATACAGACTACTGAAGTAACGATAGGCGAAAGGTGGATGATGAAATGTCGGACTACTTAACTCCAAGCTGCTGTTATGAGTATGTATACTTTATTACAAAACGCGGTTTATTTCGTTCGTGATTCTGTTAATTCTAATAATTTTATTGATACTAAGAAAAACAAAGGCTAACAGAAGAGTTAAAGGAATATTTTAACAAAACAAATTGCAAGACACTGCATGAATAATTTCCATGTGACGTAGATAGGTATGCGACATTTGTCGAACGCTTTCAGAATAGCAGTATCGATGTCAGGCCGAGCCTTCGATCAGTAAATGCTTATTGAATTAAAACGAAAGTCAACATTGTGCTCCGCCAGAATAAACTTTGCTAAGTTTGTTTAAACACGACTTTATTGATTTTCACTGTTTAATTTCGGCATTGACAAAATATCTTAACAGAAAACCATTTGTTATGGGGAAACACTAGCTTGAGCCTGCAGCTTTGTTGACGAAACTGTCTAGTTAATCAATATTATAAACTCATTAAGCCATCTCCGTGTTTATTCTTGACATGTTTTCTACAATTTTATTGTAATAACAAAAAGGTCAATAATAAAATATTATGTTAAAAGATTGGCGACCTCATTTCTGAGAACAATCTCGTCAACACATGACAGACATTAAAATAATAATTCAACTAATTAGTATTCTTAAACTTTCATATCAACTTGTCTGTTGTAATTTGGTAATGGGTTTACGGTTGATAAGTTGTTTTTAATACCGAACGATTTCCTTGTCATTTTTAACACATTAAATCAGCCGCTGAAAACAGACTCTGCATATGAGAATGACTGGCAAGTTTTCATCTTAAGAATGTTAATTGGAGAGTGGTAAAAACCTAAAAGATTTGACAGTGGACCAGTAGTAGCCATAAATATAAATAGTCATATATAAAATAAAAAGAGTTCAGTATGTAAGCTACTGTGTAATCCTTTAACTATTTATGCCTACGAAACAATCGTAACAAAATTGCAAACAGCCTGTACCTACACCGAAAGCCAGGTCTACTTTAAGTAGGATGTAAATAGGTAAGTATTAATATTAATAACCGCTCGGGTGAAAGCCTAAAAGTCCACAATGGGATTCAACCCGAAACTTTGAGCACAATTCCACCCTTTACATTTTCAAGAGGGCGAATTGAATGGTCCTGAAAATTAATTTACATTTTCTTTAGAAGCGGTCAGCCAGGCCTAGTTTCCTAATGTTCGTTAGACTAAAATTGAATTAGCCTGCTTTGGATACGGATATTTATAGTAGTCGGCGTTTTCAAGTATATATAATTCGAGAGAAGTTCAAAACAGTTTTTAACTTTCGAATTGAATCACGTATGTATGTTCACGTTTTAATGTACAAGTTAACTATTTATTATGAAATAAATATTTCTATTTATTATAATCAATATAACTTAAGTCACACTTCTTCATAATATGTACACTTATGTGCCATCACTATTGAGCACTGGTCATCTATGAGAAATCCTCAGGCGTGCTTGTAACATCACAATGTGGCTTATTTCTAAGCGTTGATTCAATGTGTTACTCAGTGATGTTTAGTTTTATTTTCTCTAACGAGTGTTTACAAAAACGAGAAAGAAGTATAAGTACAGATAGACGTAATCAAAGGTATCAGTCATAAATATTAAAAGTCTTATACGTGCATTCATACAGCATCCCACAATAACCGAACCAGCCTCTCCATACAAATAAACGATGGTTTAGTGACTGACGAAAACCACTAGTCCATCTTGACGGATAACAAATACTTTGGTGAAAGCCAGTCGGGGAAAAGAATCGCTTGTTATTGAAGTAAATAATCCGTTGAAAATTCAAACAGATGAGAGTTCTTTGGAATTTGCGAATTGTTGAAAAGTCCGCTTTCGCTTAAAAGTTTGAAGTAGAAACGATTTGAGGAACTTAAGGTCCACAAGGGTTGGGCTTCAACGAGGATAAGTCGCCGCTGACTTTAACAATTACATACACATGTATCTACAATGTACATGCCCAAAGAGACTGGGTACTAGATTTTTAGTACTGAAATTACGTAGTAATAGGTACAGATTAAAACAAATAGCTATAGATCTGAATTTCATAATTGCACATTATTTTTACATACCTCACGCCTATATTCCCCGAAGGGGTAGGCAGAGATGCATTTCTGCACCCACATTTCTCCAGGTATGTATCAGTCCCACGTAATAGGGGGCTAGCCTATTGCCGTTTTTCGGGCACATTTCCAGACTCCGTGCTGCTACTGAGAATTTCCTAATGGAAAAACCCAATAACACTTTGCCCGACCCGGGAATTTAACCCAGGACCTCTAGATCGCACGGCACATACTTGTACCGCGAGACCACGAGGCAGTTTTTCACATTATTTTTGTCAATTACTATATCATACAAGCCTCAACGTACTACGCAATTTACACAGGCCACTATGGAATGTAACATAATATATACACATATATATAAATATGTACAATGTGTTTGCATATTATACGTAATCTACCAGAACAATTTATAATAAAGACGATCTCCTTTGAAAAAACATGCCACCTGACCTTTTTCAATTGAAAAGGTATACAAGCAATTGCATTCTTTATATCCAATTATGTTTTCTTCACAAACGAATTCACGTCGTACGTGAAATTTATTATCGAGTCATCCCGAAAATATGATTTGGCAAATCTTCACCAACTCCATTAAGGATACGAGGAAAATAAAGTGAAAGGTTATCGGTTCAGTCTCACAAAGAAATAGAAGATATTTAACAATGATAACGTATACCGAAATACTTCCGAGAAATTCACAAATACTTCTTAATTTACCATACTATTTTATTCCGAATGCAAACAGTGGTAAAATAGAAATCATAAAATTACTGTGAATCAAGTTTCCGTACATTTGCTACTACACCTATTTTGTGCCATAAGTCTTGATATTACTTATATTTGTAATTAAATCACTCGAAAGTCAAATATTTTTTCTGCCTCTCTTTCACAAAGTGAACATTTTGATCTTCCCATATATTATGGTTATGGAATTTAGCATGTTTAATTATAATAGCCTATAATTATAACGTGCTAAGATGTGTTCAATTACAATTCAATTAGACTTACTGGCTATCATCATCATCATCATTATCATCAACAGCCTTTCACGTCCACTGTTGGACATAGGCCTCTCCCATGGCACGCCACTGGGCTCGATCTTCGGCCCTCCTCATCCAACCGCTGCCAGCTACCTTGCGAATATCGTCACCCCACCTAGCCCAATACTGGCAATAGATGAATATTATATTTGCCATATTTCGATGACGGTAAAATTGAAAGGGTCCCTAAATCGGATTTTTTCCCTAATACCTTGAGGTTGGATACGAAATGTTTAACTCCAGTAAATACTTTTGTATTTTTTCTGTAAAATAAAAAATTAACGGTGAAAAACATATTTTAAAATCAAGCTTTTATTATGCACGAAAAATTAAAAAAATAAACTAAGAAAACATTCATAAAATTCGTAGTTTTTTAAACTTTACAAGTAACAATTTACAAAAGTGTTCGGTTTATCAGTAGAAGTATGATACATAAACATATATTATCTATAACTAGTATATTAATATTCTTAAGTGATCTAAAAGCTCGTCGCGGCCGAGGTCTTTGCATTAACGAAATTGCGCGACAAGCTTTTAAATCACTTAAGAATATTAATATACTAGTTATAGATAATATATGTTTATGTATCATACTTCTACTGATAAACCGAACACTTTTGTAAATTGTTACTTGTAAAGTTTAAAAAACTACGAATTTTATGAATGTTTTCTTAGTTTATTTTTTTAATTTTTCGTGCATAATAAAAGCTTGATTTTAAAATATGTTTTTCACCGTTAATTTATTTTTAACTTTTTAGTTGGAAATATTTCTAAGTCTATCCATTTCGTAGTCATACCGAAATTAAACTCAATCGGTCCATGGAAACTAGTGTTCCTATGGGCACCTTCCAACTTCTCATGACACCAGATCAACGATACCTTGTTATTATGTAGTCACTGAAAATACAAAGGCATACCAAATTTTAGCTTAATCGGTCCAAAGGAATCGGAGTTCCTATGGGCTTCTTCCAACTCCTCATCACATCAGCTTCATGATACCATATTTTTGTATTGTTACCGAAGTTACGAAGACACACCAAATTTCAGTTCAATTGGACCACAAGAATCGGAGTTCCTATGGGCATCTTCCAACTCTTCGTCAGATCAGCTCTATGATACCTTGTTATTATATTGTCACCGAAATTACATAGGTATACCAAATTTCAGCTCAATCGGTCCAAAGGAATTGGAGTTCCTGTGGGCTTCTTCCAACTCCTCAATAGAATTAGCTCTATGATACCATTTTTTGTATTGTTACCAAAATTATGAAGAGATACAAAATTTCAGCTCAATTGGACCATAGGAATCGGAGTTCTTATGAGCATCCTCCAACTCCTCATCAGATCAGCTCCATGATTCCGTATTTTTGTATTGTTACCGAAGTTACGAAGAGATACAAAATTTCAGCTCAATTTGACCATAGGAATCGGAGTTCCTATGGCCATCCTCCAACTCCTCATCAGATCAGCTCCATAATATCATATTTTTGTATTGTTACCGAAGTTACGAAGACATACCAAATTTCAGCTCAATTGGACCACTGAAATCGAAGTTCCTATGGGCATCTTCCAACTCTTCGTCAGATCAGCACCATGATACCATATTTGTGTATTGTTGTCGAAGTTACAAAGACATACCAAATTTCAGCTCAATCGGTCCACAAGAACCGATGTTCCTACGGTCATCTTCCAACCTCATCATCAGACCAGCTCCATGGTACCATATTATTGTATTGTCATCCAAGTTACGTAGGTATACCAAGTTTCAGCACAATCAGTCTATTGGAAGTGGTTCAAATCTTCATTGCAAGATTTGTAAACATACAAACATACATACATACATACATACATACATACATACATACATACAAAAGTGAAGTTAAATAAAAGCTTGTAAAAAGGTCGCATCGATTGCTTTGATTTTTTTTTCTATAAAGATACTTCAGCCTATTTCAAAATAATGAAATAGACTGCTAACGAATGTATTCACTTCACGGTAACAAAAACATTTCATCGGCTGAATGCTCCTACTTTGGTTGGCAAACAAACCCTTCTACATAATTGTTCCAACCATCAAATGTTGCAGTATTCATTTCAAGTGTAACAAGCCGCAGATGCCAATTAGGCAATATCTGTTTCACTGTAACGGAATATTTCATATTTGCGCTGGCTTTCAAACAACAAACATCTCAGGTAAAATGTAACAGGGTACAATGGAATTTAATGAGACTTGCAAGAGATGATATGATCAATTATTTCTATTAGGAATATTAATCTGTAGGAAATTTGTATTTATTTTTAAAAGATGTTGACTAGATTCTGAAAAATAAAAATGTAATTGATTAATGATTTACGTGGGACATAGAAAGCAGTGTTATTGTTTTTTTTATCAAGAAATTCTTAGTAGTAGTACGGTGTTTAGAATTTTGAAATTTTGATTCCGAACAAAGGAAATTTGAAGGATCAAAAAGAATTGATCAAAAACAACAATAAGTTAATTGCAAAGTGAAGAAGGACGTGCAATATAAAAACATGACCAGTATTGACTTCACAGAAATTAAAATGGTTGTACACGAGGGGGCATGTAGAATTGGCTATGGTATATTTGTTTATAATATTCTAAGAGCTCTATTAATGCGAAAGTTTGAAATTTTGTGCCTATTCTAATATAACCGCTGTTGATAAAGCCCGTTTTATTTATTTTTTAAATCACTCTCAAAACTAAAGTATATAAAATTGCAGGAAACAAACTAAGTGTAAAAACAGCCAATTAAATGAATAAGACAAACGAGCTCATACTAATTAAGCTACATTTTCAAAGCGTGCAGATGATTCGGCTGCGAAAATAATTACGTTCCGTAAACTAACACTGATCGGCCGACGGAGCTTGATATGCAACCAGCAATTATGTTAGCACCGTAGAACCACTAATTGATTTTCCCCGCTAGCGATGAAAATTGGGATTTAGTAGGTGGATTTACTCGTACGTTGCGAAATCGGAAAGTCACACTTGATACACGGTTTAAACTGCATTCTAACTAGGGATGTTTTATTGTTGTATTTTTATTATATACGGACAGATCTAGCTTAGACACAATGTTTAGATTAAGCCCATTACGCTTGACTAGAAATATTTGTACATTTGTATTTTAAGTTGAAGTTTGATTTCTGTGTAGGCAATAAGTACCTTGGTTTTTCGGATAGTATTTTCAGAATACCATAATAATAAGTGACCTGAATAACTATTTATTTTAACTTATTTTATTTACGTGACCTTAATAATAGTGTTTTATCTTAGCAGTCTTTATTCACTACGTAGGCTTAGTTGTTTTTTATAAAAATGGTTTCATCATCACTTTATACAACTTTTACTTAGAAGTAGGTATGTGTACACCAAGTCTGAGCCGTCCAGAGTCTTTTGTCAAGTATTTTTACCACTTGCAGTAATTATGACAAAAGATAAAACAATTTCATTACTCATAAGGAAGTAAAGTGTTCGGGATCAACAAATCCACACGCGTGTGATTAACAAACAAACTAAAGAACGAGTGTTTGCTTCGTTAAACACAATAAATTTGGGCAATCACTAGTCTTTTATCAAAAAATGTTGTACATTAAAGTTATTTTTATTAAGTACTGCCTCACGTTCACTCTGATTTTTTCAATAAATACACACAGTATTTACCTTATTATCAGGCACCTCGTAACAACGATACAAAAATATGATAAATGTTAAACCAAGGAACTTAATTAATACTCCTATATCCGGTACAAAAATTGATTTTAAGAAGCGTAGCACAAAAAAGCCGTAAGTCTGAACAACCGTCTACCATTGATCATTGTCAAGTAGTAGAACATGTATAAGTTGTTTAAAGGCATACTTTAGATATTAAAACACTTTGGTTTGTGTGTATGCTAAATTAAAAAAAAAACCTTAAAGTATTTGAGCCCTGCTTGCTAATCCTCAACCGAGGCCACATCAAAAGAAACGAAAACTTCACTGTTTCTGTCCCACACTCACCCTTTAACACGAGCCAAATGATATTAGCTAACAGAGCGTGAAAACATACCTTACAAGCATAAGGGCTCTTGCACGCTGGTTTTGTGATAATATATAATTATTATGAAGGAATGTCTTCGAATGTCCTACTATTTATTATTTACAAAATTCTTTGAGAAAAGTACACTTTAGTACGGTATTATAGATTGGTGACAAACATTTGCCTCAATAGATATTAACATAATCGCTAAGAAACCATATAAGTAACATACTAGGCATGTCCCATACCTAAGTAGAGCTAAAGAGGAATGCAGAGACAAATAGTAAGAGGTAATATTAGATACTAAGTGAACAATATTTCAATGTGCACACCTCACAAGTTCCACAGATGCGGTACGCATGGTTACATTTACATTTGTAAGCGAACCGCAAGGGATGGCGGCACGGCTCGTCATAAGGTAAAAGGGAGAGGTTGTGCTTAAAAATTAATTTTCGCAGCTGTTGTAGAACTAACGCTAAGTTAATCGTAATATTTTTTCTGTATTTGTCACTGCACATTCCTTTCAGTAAACTTGTTTACGCTTGCCTAGAGCGGATTGTTTGACGTCACAAAACACACTTAAATATTTTATAGAGGGTGTATAAAGACCGTTATCGAAAACTAAGAAAGGCAATGATTACGATGATAAGAAACCCTTTGGTGCTAAAAAAATACCGACAAAAAATGTTAATTTTGGTGTTTTCCTACTAAACTTAAGTATTAAATGTCTGTGGTTATCAGGAAAACGCCAAAACATTTATTTTTTATAGAAACCAGGTATTGTGACTTATTCACTGAATTTACCTTGCCGTAGCAACTACGGTACGATTTATCTATAGCTTAATTCCTAATATATCAATTGTTGTCACAAAAAACCAATGAAAAATTATTCGTGTATAAATTCTGTACACTTTATCATATACGTAGGATTGAATTCAATTTACGTTATGTTAAAAAAAGACGCGATAAGAGAGTCATTTATATGCAAATAAAATTGCTCAGTCCTCTCACTAGATCGTTGTCGCGTTATTACGTCACAGTATACAAGCTTAAACAGTAAACATTACATGAAAAAATGCTCTTTTTATACATAGTATAATGATGGTAGATAGACGTACTATATTAAATATGATGGTAAGTTTAGTCAACTTAGAGTATGAAGTAAGAAAATAGACATCAGCTGTCTCGTCGCTTGATATTAAAAAGCATGTTATGTTTTTTTTTTTCAGAAAATGTTTTGCGTGCATTGGAAAAATAACAAAAGATAAAGACGTGCACATAGTAAGACTTTTATATCGCATCTTTCTTTTGTAACAAATATTAATAGCCTAAAGAAATTTTAATAAATAAACCTAAGAAAACTTTCAGTAGCGCATATACTCATTAAAATAACCGGTATATATAAAAACTCAACATAACATTGGTAAAGAAAGAAACATTTTTCAAGGAACAAAACTGAATATAACCGAGAAACAATCTCCAAACAAAGGTTTACTCGGATAAGCTTAGAACAATGCCAGTAAATTACATAAATATCTCGCTTTCATTGTTATATGGGTGTAAACAGTTTTCACGAACTACAACGAAGTGTTGTACTTACAAATGGGACACAAGAACCACGCAAATACCAACATGAGCAAATGTACGTTACGCTTAAAAGGCAATTTAATTAGTGTTATACTTTTATCTCTCTGTTTAATTGTTGAGATGTGGGCGCCGCATCTGATACATATTTACGTACAACATTTTATAATGTCATAAAGAATTGTATTTTGTTTGTTGCTAGGATTTCACTAGTATTGATTTATGTTTGCGAATTAAAGAATAAATATTCTGTGCTTTCACTACGCGAAAATATGGAGAAGGACGACCCTATGAATCACGACTTTCATTCTTACTGCTGTTTCTTTTGACCGAATATAGCGTGCAAATAAAGTTGTAGATTCTACAAACACAAGAAGTAATAATTAAATAATGTTTTCTTTCTTTTGTACGCCTACTTGGTGTTCATTGGTGACTTTGTCCCGTAATACCGTTCAAACGAAGAAATGCATGTATAAACTGAATGTAAGGATTTTGTTGGTTATGAAGTTACCTTTACAAAAAAAATATTTCCCTTTCTTTTTTCTTTTAAAGAAATAAAAAGTATTGTTTGAAATACTGGATGGGCTATGTTCTTAAAATAGCTGTCGAATCGCTAAAGCTGTTAAAATAAAATTGACGTGTGATGTCGATTTCTACGCGATTTTACGGCAACAAAGTTAAAATTTATGAAGCGTAGTTGGGTACTCATAAATAAGTTACAATCCGGGATGCGGCACCTTTTTTCACTTTTTTTACAGCTTTCGACGGTTTGTGTCGACTAAACGAATTACGGCGTCGCTTTAGATTTCCAATCAACAATTAAATTTTCGAAAGGTGGAAAATTCAGGATGCCGGACAAGAGATAGCTTTTAGACAAAAAACGTTTTTCAAATTGTTGTCTTAGCGTCAAGAGAAAAATCTATGAAACCAAAGAACCAATTATATTTTTTTTAGAATTCGATTGGTATACATTGTATAAATTAGTGTTAATACAAGTTACATTTACGCTGGCTCTACAAAATTAATTTGTATAATATTATCTCCAAAGATACGGAATTGAGCATTCGTGTTATATACAATGCATACACTAATAAAGTTTCATCCAGTGTTACATTATAATAAGATTACTTAAATGCGTGTAAAAAAAGCTAAATATAATTACGAATTTAAATTTACATGTCAAACGAGATTAAACAACGTACTAGGAATTATTTGCTAACAAGATTACTCCCTAAAAAGATTGCCTATTATCCAAATCCGATCGAATATCTCTAAGGATCCCAGAAGCCTAATTCAGTTTCATAATAAATACAGGATCGCTCTAAGCGATTCCTGGAAGACATACAACATGACTCAATTACTTCAGGAATATTTTGGATTTACTCATCCACAAATAATTCGCCCTGCGAATTCCCCAAGAAACCGAAGTTCCCGTTAGAATAGAGGGTTGCTCAATAACTTTATGTCTACGCAAAAAACGGCCAGCGACTCTGAATACAAAGGGCCCATCTGGGATCAATATACATCAAGTAAATGAGTATCCTCAACTGTGACGAGACCACGTCGTTTTTCTGCTGAATGCAGGGTCGGGTATATTTCATTGTAATATCTTTGGATCAGTTCGGCCGTGACATAATGTAATGAAGACCTCACCTCGTTCCGCTACATTTAAAACCTTTTTGATTCTATGTTGAAGGGTTGCTTTGGTTCAGATGACATTAATACATTCAATACTCGGTCGAAGTGGCTTTTTTTAAACATTAGTTTTGCTAGAAAGTCTTTCTTAAATATATAATTTTAATATGTGAAATCGAAGGTGTGGCCCAAGCAAGGACTTCATGGATCCATATGGCATATTTATGGTTCCGAGCCCATCGTTGAAACTTTATGGTAAGTATGCATTAAGTACAAAATGAAGTACCAGCTACGGGGAACGTATAACATTTTAACTCCGGCCTTATTAAACGTGATACGAGATATTCTTACAAGGTCGACATTCCTTTGCACGTGGGTAGCCACCGGGGTGTTGAAATTGACCTCCTAAAATTTGAGTTATGGACAAAAAAACTCGGACAAATCAAAGTTTATGAAACAGTCTTTATTCATTTATCAATTAACCATCGTAATATCTTTTTTGTGTTCCATCAACTCCAATATTTAGTATGTAATTACTCAAGCTAGATGTTGCAGCTACGTAATTATTATCACAATAACGTATTCATAAGCCGGTTTCCATTATAATTACAATTTTAGACAAAAACATGAATATTCGAAATAATGTGGTGACCAAAGCATCCATCTAAGTATGAATAAAATTAGTAGGACAACATAGTAAGGAAACCCGTACACCTGAAAGTTCTAAGGAAAACATAATCTAATAAGAAGTTTATAACACAAGTACACAATAAAAAAGAAACGTATTGCAAAAATAAAATTTCTCAGGATCTAAAATAAAATCTCTATTAAAAACAGAGTGGAGTGGAGAGATTTTAAATACAGTGGAGTACCTCCTCCGACAGGAAAAGTTTAACTTAATATTACCTTACAACGCTTTTGAACACGAAACCTAATAGGTTACAAATAATTTATTTATAAACCTTCGCTTTTGGTAAATAAAATGTATGGTTTCGTTTCCCCTCTCGTGAGGAAATTCAATAGCTATCTATTTAAATTCTCCCGAAGGGCATGCCTCGATGCGTGCGGTTGATATACTCGTGTGTTATTGAAATTTAATAACGAATATGCTTTTGCTTGCTGCTTTTGACGTGTTCATTTTCATATGTACTAATTAGTTTTGTACTTGTGTGGCTGTTGACTTGGTATACCTACAGCTAAATTATGTACATATATTGCTGTGAACATTTTGATCTGAACAGAGTTGTAACGTGTGTGTAACGTGTCGTGATCGAAAACTGAAACTCTTAATCATAGTGAATCTTTATAATAATGTAATTATTTCCTTGCTAGTTTAATATTATAATTATTGTTTACCATGTAATTCAGCGAAACAAGTATGTGCTGTGCGAACTGAAGATTTAGGTTTGATTTCTGCTCTAGAAAAATCCTATTAGATTTTTACAACCAGATACAGACATGAGTGTGTGTGTGATGTATCCTTAAGTATGTACATATGTAATACATATATATGCATAATAAGTAAATATAAAGTGTTAGCAAAATATAACGGCTCAATAAATCACAATTTGGTTGTTTTATTCATCGCATCAATTTGCAA
Organism: Cephonodes hylas; assembly: GCA_030295005.1. NCBI lineage: Eukaryota > Metazoa > Arthropoda > Insecta > Lepidoptera > Sphingidae > Cephonodes > Cephonodes hylas. The sequence continues at coordinate 5,236,221 of AP025374.1, read as the reverse complement.
GCGAACTAAAAACAGTTTAATATTTTAGTTTTTCACCCGTGGCGTTTTTTTAAAGCCGGTGCGTTCGTGTTATTCGATAAGCTTTTCGAAGTATAACGTAATAACAGCAGAACTAATTACATTTCATATTTAGTATAAAATACAGTACAATAAATCCAATACAACTTGTGAATATACTAGCAAATAGTTCGATTGATTTCAAGAATCAGTTTATTTTAGAAGCCTTCATAATCTGAGTTGTAATTTCATTGATGTTTTTGCCGGCGCATTCGCGTTGAAATTAACTAGGTATACATTTTTTAATACCCTTATTAAAAATACATTATTTCTGGTGAAAATAAACAGAAAAAGAGCATGTGACAAACAATTTGTAAATTCTACTTGTAACAATGACAAGCTGATGGCCGTAATTCCATACGCAAAACCTTAGGCTTTATTTTTTTTCATAAATGCTTCAATTGGCATAACGATTACAATGACTGATAAAAGAATAGCCTGCCTTGATTAACCGATTATTATTCAACTAGATTTTTTTATACCAACCAGTAGTTCATTGAGACTATCGCTTTCAATCTAACATTGCAAAAAACATTTCAGTGTTATCATAGTAGATCAATAAAATGTTGCTCCTACAAGCTGTAACATACATGGTAAACGTAGAGATTAATATGTTTTCATAAAGAGAGGGTTTAATACATAATCTTCATACCCAACTTTATCTTAACTACTCGGATTCAAAGTTCCATATTAATCTACCTGTATGAATAACAAACAAGTGCTTTGGTAGAACTAATATTTATCATCCATGCTATGTAAGTTGATATTTACAACGAAAATATTACACAAAGAAACGTACATATATTAAACCTAACATGCTTATGGGATATGTCTTCTCCTTTTTTGTCACAGTCTTTCGTAGCAATACTCGTAATTTCTACGAAAATAAAGATATCTTTTGATAACTGAAACCTTTGCTTGCCATTTGCTGATTAACACTAAGAGTCGGTAATTTGACTGATATATTTGACTTAATAAACTTAGTTTCAGGAATAAATTGCGTAACTTAAACCTACGCTAGTAGCGTTATTTAACTTTACTTAATACACCTGTCTTTCTGCAAAGACGCAAAGCTTAATTAACTGTCTATGCTTTTTTTAGATATTACCGGTCTTTGATAAGGAAACGGTTTTAATTGGAAACGGTTAAACGGTTTTATATTAACACATGGCAATATTAACGCTATATTGAGAAGCATGTATTTCGTAGCATAAGTCCAATCGAGGCGGCTTGAGCAATAAAAAAATTTCCCGGGCATTCCTTCTGGGAATCATCCCTCGTATCTTTTATCTCTAATTACGGAACTTGCTAATTGATTGCTTTATTATACTTCAACATTAAGTATGCCTTAGACAATTTGTGTGTATTTTTAGCTTTGTGTGCGGGGACTGGGCAGTAATCGAGCATTTTAATGAACAAAGGTTACACAATACTGGCCGGAATAGGATGCTAAACAATGGACGAAATCCTACAATGGCCGGGAAGCCTCTGCAACGTAGGTAAATTCGACGTACAGACTATTGGAAGTAATTACAATCTCTCGTTTCAGGTTCTGCAACCAAGATGCAAATAAACACGAGATACGTTCAGTTTAATTTAGCGAACTAACATGGGCTTATCTACTGAAAGGTTTCAATTCACTTTGCACGTCTAATCTCTTTAATTTTGACTATGTAATAGTTATTTATTTGAATTCTGATCTTATGTTTAAACTTGCAAAATCTATTGAGAAATAATCTAAATATGGCGTCACAGAAATAAATATTAATCAGATTTTTACGCTTGATAATATCATTATCTCCTACAAGTACCAGTACAATTTGCAAAATAAATCAATTAATTATGGTTCATCGTAGGCATAGATATGACTTTGTAACGCTTCCACGCCTAAATTCCTTTTCAGATTTTATAAATATTCATAAATAATCATAAATAATTGTAAGCTTTTTTATATCTAAAAATATATGAGGTTCATAAGGCATAACCAAAAAAGCATAGCAAATCGACATACGCTACTTTCTAGTCTTTTAAAGTCAGAACTACGGAAACAACGACCGAATCGAATAGCCATTTCGCCTAAAAAGCAATATTCTTTAATTATCTCAATTCACCGTGACAAGAACTTTGATTGCTTAAATCAGGGCTATGGAGTTTTATAAATTGCCAATGAATCATGTTTTTTGTCTTATTAGCTACAGCAGTGTTATTCAGTATACACGAACATTTTAAAATTTCTAATGGTTTTTCGCGATGTTTGTAGGCTTGATTTTGATGTTATTTCATGCATTCAGCTTTCTAAAGGTTCTGCAAGCGTCGGCATTCAACTTACAATGAAAATCTTATTTATTGATCTATTAATAGTGTCTAGTATGTACATACTTATACTGTATTACTCCGTATGACAGGTTATTTTAAATGTATTAAAAAAACACCTGAAATAGTCCTAAGCAAAGTCACTTCTTAGAAGTTCATCAAACTCATTACATCGACAATTCTCAATAGCCGTCCAAGAGCACTTACAACTAACACTAAACCACGATGATTGTAACGTAATCGTCCCAAATTCTTCAAGGAAAAACGACGTGACATCTATAAACGTTACGTGTCGCGGGAAATGAAATCACTTTGCCCGAATAAATGTTAGAGCGTGTGAATCGTCTTCGGATGAAGGGAGGCAGCGCTGTCACCTGTCGCGTGGCACAATGAAATGAGACCGTAAGTCGAAGCCGACGGAGGGACGTGAATGACACTATTATATTATTTCACGAAAGTGGTCCTGTAACATACACGAGTACTAAAACTTAACATGAATTTAATATAATATTGACTTTTTCTTACAAATGCAATTGTTTTTTTTAGGATCGTTATTTAATAGCTGAAAAACGTAGACGTTGTGATGCCAAGTACATATGAGGCAAATGTACAATTTTTTTTTTAATTGTATTTAAAGTATTCGCAATGATTAAGGCTATTGCTTATGATGGAGCTCCGTCAGTTGTGTATTTGACGAATTCCACAAATCTTATTCATCATCGCTAGCCTTTCAGTTCATTGTGCAGTATAATGCTGTCCGCTTGTCCGATCTGGATCTCTGACCAAAATTTACGTCAGCATTGCCGTCAGCTGCATTTCAAGCGTGAGAAGCTTTATGTAGTTATCTTTAATTCTGTATTTTCACATTACACGACAGTTTTAAAAGGCCAAGGAAATAAACCTTCAAGGGCTTTTGAAATTTTGTTAATTTTAATTCTGATTAGAGTATTTACATTCTCTCCAAAATACTCATATATAATTATAAAGATTCAATTGAATCTTAATTAAAAAAATGAAAAAAGTAATATGCTTCTAAAAACATTGCAGAAGCATAAAACAATATATGTATGTACAAAGTCAATTTTCATTTTGCTTCAGCGCAGACAAGGGAGGATAATTGTTTTTGTAATAAAGGAAAAATAAAAGAGGAGATGAGGGTTCAGTGATCATCTCAAAACACACAATAGTGAGACGAGCCACTAAACTAAATTAGAACTCTTGTTTTTCTTAGTTGTGAGGATATGTTTCTGGAATGAATGTGGGGTCACAAAGTTCATGTTGCATTGTTTATTTTGCTAGTTTTTATGTGAGGTACCAAGAGCATTTTATACCATTCTTTCACTTTTATATACCACTATATATTAAACAATACTATTGTATATTAAAAAAAGAATATTACGTTTTAAGGGCAAAGGGAAGCATCGTGAGCTTGCCTGCAGATCTACCAAGTTCTTAGGAGTGTAGTCCGGCAAGCCGTAATAAGCCAACGTTGCACTAAAACCAAATATTTAAGCATAAATATAGTATCAGAAAAAGCCAAAAGAAATATTTTCTCCTGATTTAAATTAATTTATAGTTTGTTTAAGTATGTATCTCTTAAGTTTTTTCCAATGATATATCAAACTTTAGCACATTCCCATCACAGTTTAATACTATATATTTTACTAAAATCTTGTTTAAAAGCAGTAAAATGTTGTCATCAAATGGCCGTCAGGTACTTGACCTAAGCGAACACTCAACGCGGCTGAGAGAAAAAATCAATGTTTCTAGGGACGGCGATTGCTCTTGTTTGCTTTGCACGTGCCCAATCAACTTTATTATAAATATATTTCTCGATGGCTTTTAGACCGTAGAGATATAAAGTTATTAAAAAATCTATTTGAAAGAACTTGTGTTTAGTTATAAGAATGAATTTCGCCGATCTTAAACCATCAGAAGAAAAGGTAAATAATTAATTAAGTACCTGTGTATCAAGTTTTCAAGTAGTCTAGATTATGGTTAACTGTCATTTGCTTTACCAAAAATATATGCTAAATGCTAAATATGAGGAGAGCCGAAGATCGAGCCCAGTGGCGTGCCATAAGAGAGGCCTATGTCCAGCAGTGGACGAATTAAGGGCTGTTGATGATGATGATGATGATGATGATATGCTAAATATATATACGTATAAAATATTATTCAAACATATTTTTTGACCTATTCTATGGCAAGATGATTTAAAAAAAATCTAACTTTAAATCATTTGTCCTAAAAAAAGTTACAAAAAATGCTCCTTTACAAAACGAGCTATCAACAGAAATAGACCCTCCAATTTAGCAAGCAGCTTAGTAAGTACCTACATGAAAAAGCACTTAAAACATTAAATATGGAGGCAGACCGCAACTCCGTCAGTTCATATCAGCCGCCGCCGGTGGCTCAGCGAAATATTAATGCCGGTTGGCCGGACATCGCCCCACCTCTCCTTATTGTATCAAAATAACAAACAAACTACGCCTAATATTGAATCGGATTCGGTTTTCGAGTGTGCTCGGCTCAAGTCACATTATATCGTTTTATATTAGTTTCAAACTGTCGTTATTAGTTCGTGCGTTGAACTTCATGCTGTGTTCCGAAGATATTTGCAAAATTAAAAGTTACCAATTAATCCACGTCCTCTATACACAGCGCCGGAGGGAACAAAGCAACCACGTCTTGTTTGTTTTGGCAATATAGTTAAATATAATGTTTTCGAGGTTCTTTAGTACTTTGGAAGTTAATTAAAGGCTAAGGTTTCGTTGCTTGCCAAATTAAGAAAGTTTGTTGCCAACATGAGTGCTGGGCTACGACGTAGCAGCGTAGCCATTCAGTCTACGGACACTTTTCTTAGAAAGTGTTCGGTCAGATTTTATCATAATAAAGGGCAGACAAATTACGAGTTTTATGGAAGTGTGTTGTGTAAAGTTTGATGTTGTTATGTAATATAAATTAATAAGGTTTTTCAATATATTTAATGACATCTTTTTGATTTTTGTACAAAAAAAGTACTTAATGATGATTATGAGACTACTGGCAATAAAATTATGTTATATTTGCATGAATAATATGTTCTGTACGTGGCTATTATAATGTACAGTTCTATTATCTTTTCATTTTATCTTTATTTTTCACCAAGAATGAAAATTGGGAACCTTATAAAATTCAGTATCCGCATTACAAAGAAAGGCACTCAATGAATTGAAATTTGGTAAGGCATAGTCGTGTTCAAGGGTTTTTAATACATTTCTTAGAACTTCTCGAAATAAAGATGAATATTATTCGGGTAGTTCAAAATCACAATTCCATGTAAAACATTTTGGGTAGCGAAAATCTAAGAAAACGTTTGTACATCTCTACATTAATTTTAGTAAGTACTATTTTTTAGTAGCTACTATGTTTAAACATTACTATAAAGGCTTGCCTTTATTACAGAAGTAAGTGTAATTCTACTTCATATACCAGCTAGAAATAATAGCATTGCAAAATACTATGAATTTATAAATGTAAGGCTTATATACACACACAAATATCGCATACTTTAACAGTGAGAGAACACATCGTGAAAAAACCTGCACGCCAAAAAAAGCGAGGAATTCCTTAGACATATTGAATGCCAACCAGAATTAGCCCAGCGAGATGGACTAAAGCCTAGCCCCTCCCAGTTGTAGAATAGTACCCAACAGAGGAATGTACTATATGAAGTAATATGCACAGAAGTTGATGACGATTACAGTTTTAGTGATATGAAAATAAATGATAAATAAGTAAAAATAATAAATAAGTTTTTAAAAAGCTTCGACTGATGCTTCCGTGTTATAATTATAACGCTATAATATTTAGGTCATACCATTAACCAAGTTTATGTAAAAACCCACTTCTCATAAATTATAATCTAAGATCGTAATTCTAATTATACTCTTCGGTGTCTTAGAAATATTACATAAAATAAATGATTTTATAACTATATACAAAAACACATTAAAAGACCGTGTTTCTTTACCAAAAGTAATTTCCGACGGTAAATGTTAATGGACTTTTCTGGTAATGTATCGATTCTGACATCTGCTAGACAGCTATCTACAAAATAAGCTGCAGAATGATTTATTTCATTTAATATGAACGCAAAGGGTCGGGAGGATTATTTACTATTTAAGTAAATCCTTCGCTTTGGTCTTGAACGTTTGAGTTTTCACTTAAGAGATATCATGTCTGAATAATGTGATATATAATTACTCAAAAACTTGGAAAGAGATTATAAGTTTTCGTTCTCTAAGCAGCGTGTTTGGCTGTATTTACCGAAATATAAATATTATGTGTGTCAATAAAACATTATCCTGTTTTTTTTTACTATGATAAAGAGAAAATAAACCGAAGCGTATCACGCTGCGCATTGCTTGTTGGTAGACGCTTTATCAAAGAAATTTACACTTTTAAATATCTAACTAAAGTAAGACATGTGTACTTCGAATTTAAAACTCGTAAAACCAGCCTATTCAAGCTAAGTTTTATAAGTATTTTTAGTTAGGTTATGTTATAAACAGGGTCTCGAAATATTGTCAAATCTAACAGATTACATTTGATCATTTTACATGTAGAACCACCTGTGTTTTATTTACCAAATAACTCGTATATTATACAATCAAGTATCATATAATTATGCATATGTCATACGTAAGTTGCACCGTAATTAAAATTCACTGCAATCGCTTCCTACGTGTTTCCTGATTAACCTTGAAGCGATCGACCAACGTGTGTAAATTAATTATTAATAGATATTCAAATGTTGTGGCCGAGACATCTCGACACGTGCACTGTGATTTAAACAATTTATTCTTCAAAATATATAACAATCAGTGAAACTAACACTTGGTTTTAGCCAATTTATTACAGACAACGGGAAATATTTTCTATAAACGCAATCATTGTTCTAGCAGCAGTATGTTTTTAAAAGGATAAACCTTTTGAAAATATTTCTCAGCTATCATATCTTCATTCATCCCTTTTAAATTAATACTTTCCCTCACCCATTGCATCCATCTTTTCTTTGGCCTTTCTCTGCTCGTCATATCTTCAACCATACTCAATTCCTTTTTATCAAGATAGTAAAATACCTACATACTTATGTATGCTTCATCAATTCTCATAGCATGCCCATAACACAACACACGGTGTCCTATCAGCTTATCTATCGCAGGAGCCACTTTCAAACCTCTTTTGTGACAAAAATTACTTTTTTCCCGGGAAAATTTAGCGTTCCCTGGAAGCAAGCACTGCATCGTAGAAGGCATACATACATCTCGAAATCCACGTTTTTAAAATGTCCTAAACAGGTGACAAAATTCTCTCTCATTTATTTTAACAGAGACTATTTAAAAGGTAATCAGAAAAGAACAAGCCATTTGAAAAATAGCATCGTCGGATTTTCGCTTAGTGTCTATTAGACTCGTCCGAGGTTACATTTAGAAAGCAAGTAAACCCCCTACATTTAAATGAAGATAAAATGACGCTGACAAAGGTTCTTAGATCTCATGCAGCTAAACTATGCATGACGTGTGCATATGCTCAGTGAACAGCTACGAATTTTGTTAATTTAATTGAAAAGCAGTATATGAATTTATTTGTGTAATTCATGTACGTAACATACAGTCACGCATGTATCTACAAAGGGGTAAGTAGAGGTTAGTTCTAAACCCACGTTTCAGTCTATTGCCTAGTAACACTTCTGAATGTACTTTTGTTTAGGAATGTAATTTCTTAAAAGCACGACATAATTTACCTTTTGTTTTTCTTTACACAGAAATACTTATAACGCGAAAAATTATTTCAACAAGTCTACTTTCAAAGACAACTGGAATTTGAAACGATGGCGAAGGTATTTAAAAAATAAAAATACTGTAAAGTAACATCAATGTGCATTTCTTTTTAGGACCTAAGCATTCAATGTCTCGAATGTCAAAGCACAATCTTAAAGATTTTAATTAAAGCAGATCTGCGTAAAAAGCTTCAGTCAACAGGTTGGCAAGCGCTCAAGGCTCTCTAGCTACAATGAAAATGAACACCACTAGAGGAAACGTCTAGAAAGAAACACTCTTTGGAATATTATTCTAATAGAAGTGCTGGAATCTTAAGACTATCTATTGCAAGTTATTTTTATACAGTTGTACTATAATTTTAAAATAGATGAACAAAATATAATTTTCATTAGGTATACTGCTATTTACTTAATCTTTGGTACCAAGACATCATAAAGTAGTAAGAGTAATGTTGCGGTATCAACTGTCATCCACGCGTACGTAACGCGACAGGCATTAGAAGATGAGACCACTTTGTTTCGTGTATTTCGCATTAGAGGGGTGTGGAACTACATTATAACATAGCAATTTAGAGAGCGGAGTTCGTCCACATTCGGTAACAGCCTACATTGATATTCCAACGACGAGGTTGGGTGTCGCCCATGCCATTTCACTAATGGTGCGAAATGTATGATTGATTCTGGCCACCTCATTTCAATTCCCTTATGTTACGTCATTTCGGGTTTATATGTATGGTGTGTGGTTTTGTTTAAAACGATATTGGTGGGTATGTGATAAGGCAGAAGTTGGAAGATTAAAATGAAAATAAACCGGCAATATACACTTTTATGTTTCATTCATTTATGAACAGACGTATGTAATATTTTTTTGTGCTCGCAGTTTAATATCGTCGTTCACTGAAACGGGTTTATTTTTACAAGATATGTTTTATTTCAGTCTCTTTTTATTTCTTTTAATTTTTTTTTTAATACAAAATAAAATCAACTGGAACCGGATAATAAAACAGTTCTTACTTGTTTCGAAATACATTTTATTGCCACGCGTATATTGTTATGGATAGCAGTGCGGTTGGAAATATGTAGAAATTATTAACTTCATTGGGCTTTAGCCAAACAATGGAACATATATTCTTTAATAAAAATTATTCTTTCAATTTATTTTTTTTGCAATTGGAATAAGATTTAAGCGAACTAGCTATAGCTTTATCATCATTTTCAACCACAATTCCCGTCCAATATTCAACGCCATTTTCATCGTTCATCCACAAGAAGGAAAGACGAATCCCTCTTATATATGAGTCTTAGTAAGCGTATTCACTTTTTGCTCTATTTACTAGTGGGATAACGCACATTACCAAATTCAAAATATGTAGATAGTAACCTAACAGTAGTGGACAATGACAACGAGAAGTATTAAGAGTGCTAAAGTCCTATATAAAGAGTAAAAAGACCGTGGTCGAAAACTTATATATATATTTCTTAAATTTACTTTTTCCTGGCCACCATAAATATTCTCAATTAGACAGTTTTTGATCAAGGTCAGCTCACCTCCTCTAAAAACCCAATACGGAAATAAAATACTCTAAGAACACTCTGTTTTGTTCAATGAAGTACAAACTGGTGCATGGAAAACATTTGTAATACATTTGTTATCTGTAGATGTTAATTTATTGCTTTTTCTAATAGCTCTTAACGTGGCCTTAATTCAAAATGCGCGTCACATCTCTTAACAAAAGCCTTGAGTACGTAATGGACGTATTAATATAGCAACAAATAACCATGTTTAATCACATTGCCGCGAAGCAAACCGAGTGAAATAGACAAATTACTGCAGCAAAGTAAAATTTGTTACTCCCCCGACACTGGGTAATAACTTATGTAAGTTGTGAATTAATACCGAAACTTCATAAAATGTGACGACATGGGACTATGATGGCGACGCTTTTGTCCCACAAATGGGCATTTACATTTCATTAAGCATTAATTAAATACACAAAACAACACATAGAAGAAAGTCGTGTACTAAATCAAACATGAGGTTAGTGAATTATGAAAATATATAAAACCAGATTGATGGACTAAACACCAATCGTCTTTACACGTAGAGATAGATTTTGCTAAGAATTGAAATATAGTTCTAAACCGACTTTCCAAGACTCTCAGATTGCAATATCTTGGCCTTAAGACTGCATTGCTTTGCCAGTTTGGAACTTGGGTTGTTTAAAAGCAGTTGGAAATTATTAACATGTTATGTACCACGAATGTACTGCTTCAATAGCAGTATTCGAACACTTAAGTTTTGGTAAAAGGACTTATTAGAACTTCTTTCTTCTGATGTCAGTACTGAGATTATCCCTGTCGTACAATTTCATATTTTTTATGATTTATCATCCTCAGCCTCAAAAAGTTCACTACTGGTCGTAGACTTATAAGATTGACAATTGCTTTTAAACAACTTGTTGTAAATCAAGGTTTATATAAATTAATGTAATAACTGCGAAAATTGTATCAAAATCTATGTCATAGTTTGTTGTTTGTCAGAATACGCTGAAAAAAAGCGACAACCATACTGTTTTATTTTTCATTATTGAAAGTTATACGAACCATGACTATATATTATGTATTATCAAAAATGACATGACTGTTTGCGCATCCATTATGATTTATACCTCATTCACGATAAGTTGATTCTTTTGGCATATCGACTAATGATGGGAAACAGAAAATATCGAGAAGTTCAAAAATATTGCGTTTTAAAATACTGCATTATGTGTGAAATTCTTTATTACTTTCGACATATAAAACATTATTTAGATAAGCGGTGGTGGGTCATAATAAGTACCTATTTAATATTTAAACAGGATTATTTTTAGACCTCCCGCCAAATTTAAATAGGTGTTTTAGACCACGGAAGTAAACAACTTCCCCAAAGAAACACGGGTCGAAAAGTAAAAAAAAATTCAGACCTTCTACACGAAATCGACCACGTGAGCAGTTTTCTATGGGAGGGTCGAATTATTTATCACGTTTCGACCCATGTTTCTTTGGAAAAGTTGTTTAGTTTCATGGTCTAAACAACCTATTTTAAGTTGACAGGAGGTCCAAAAATAACGCAGTATGTAAAAACTAAGGTTGAAAAATTAAATAGTTTTATCTTTAAAACAGTTTTTATTAAGAAACTGGAGCACAGCCATGATCATCATAGCGTTCAATAAAATTATCGACGTGGCAATCGATATGAACGATGTTACGTCCCTTTCCGTCCGAACGATGTAACATTATACAAACGTCAATTAGTTTCAGTATTCCTATTTTAATTTTACTTTGAAGCAATAAAGTCTCAAAATTTTTGGATAACGCTTATATCTTTAGGGACTTTTGTATTGTATTTATTTTTTTTTATTTATCAAATCATTAAAATAATAAAATAATACGTTTTTTATTTCAAAGTCATGTCTCAGAAAAATTGACATCTGCCAAAAGAATCAACTTATCGTAAATGAGGTATAATGAATATTAATTTTTCGCATCGTAAACTTGATATGATTGCAGAAATTTATTCCGAACGCACGTGTTCATTGATTCACGAAAAATACGTGTACATTAATTAAAATAACTTACATTTTATGTCTGTTGTATGTAATTAAATATTTCGATGGATATTTCCATGGCATTTTCGGTGAATTGTATTGTTATGGTGCGGTATTTACGTTTTATGAACAAAATTAAATACAGGTAGTCGATGCAACTCGTGAAAGCGCAAACAAAAGGAATTTCATAATTAATACCGCAAATTGAATATTATTTTACAATGACGTTGTGTTGGAATCGCGCGATTGTTTTGTGAACTGAATAATCAACATAAAATAAAAATAATAAATAATAATGCAGCTCGGGTGTACTCAGGAGAAAGGGAGCTTAAGAATCCTGCTTTATCCCCCGCCGGCCGCCTGTAATAAAGGACGACTTAAAAGCCAAAGGAATCATCATCAGGATTGCTCAACTAACTACCGCGATGATGCGCTACTATTTACATCTTTGATAGTCACCCCATCGCATTCTTTAGATGGCTAAAAATCTCAAAGGCTAATAAGCAATGTAGACTATATTTGTCCAGGATCACATTTATATTCGTATTAAAAAAGAAGAAAATAAATTCAACAAGTTTTTTTAATTCGAAACATTGAGGCCCCAGCCATACTGTTTAATTCCAGTCCGACCAAAAACGTTATTATTATAAATATTTTTTAAACCGAAATATAGAATACCCCACAATATAAAGAACTAGTTTTCTTTGTCGTTGTTTAATTGTATTTTGTTTTTAGCGTTTTTGATAGTCGCCGAGTTTCTAACTTCTTATTTAAATTCTAATGTCCACTCTAAAGAAGAAGACTTAAAATGAATCATTGTAATGTTTTTAAAATAATATCGTTTTAAATAAGTCATATTATAAAGGCACTAGTACTGTACAGTTTTTATGAAAGTACATTTGATTAATGTCCGAACATGGCCGCTCTCCGCGTGAGCCCAAAAACATTTAAAAGCATTTTGCTCTCAGTGCCTGCGGTGAGACAAGACATTTTACTTCGCTTATACAAGAATATTTCCTTTAAATTATTATCATATTTGTAGTACATTGTACGTAACAAACATTTTTATTTATTTTAGTAAATGTATGTAATCTATTCTTAATATAACCTGTCTAGAAATTTAAATACTTATGATTGCAACTTCAAGCAACAACAGGCTTAGATTCACTTCTTATTTATAGACATAATACAATATTAATTAATTTTGATCAGGAAAATAGTATAATCAAATGCAAAAACAAATAATGATTATTATTAAAAACTTCTTGATTCAACTATGAATTAATACGGAACAGAGATATTTAATGTTAAGCTCTGTATAAATTGCTAATTGCAGAGGAAGTTCGATGTTTCAAATATTTGTCCAGTAAGCAGTCGGTAGCGGTCCCTGGGCAAACACTACAGCGTCTCGGGAAATGGCCCTTTCGGTCCCGACTCAAATCAATCAACGTTCCCTACAGCGAACCCAACTTGATAAAATTATTTTGACCACTATTTACCAACCAAACAATACACCGTCGATTCTCTTGATTTTGTATTATATACTAGAGGTATACAGGGTGTATTCAGATCGCAATCGGAAAGTAAGGCAAGGAATATTTACGGTGATCACAAACGAATTTGTGTTAAAAAAATCCTGACAAAAAATAAAAATATGACGACCAAACCACGTACATTTAATTGCGATGGTTGTATGGAAACCGAAAAAAAAATGTCCAGATTTTTTTTAAAGACAAGGGGTTTGTAGCACTTTAGCTATTACCTGTCTTAGTTTCCGATCACGGTCTGAATACATATTACTGTGTATTTATAAGACCAATGTGTTTAAATCTTTATTTAGCACAGCACCTATTAGATTCATCTACTACATAAGAATCGACAATAATGTGTTCATGCGTAACTATTAACAATAAATTATACGTAAAATTAACTAAAAGAAAATGCACACGTTTTTTCACTGTCGTTTTACTGACAATGTCAATGTCAAAGCTTACATATTTATCAAGTATTAGATGTGGGCCCCAGCTCCGAGAGAACGCTATGTTACATTTTTTTCCCCATCTCAAAAAACACTACACTTTGCCGGTCTATGCCAAGAATCATTCAAATCGGTTCAGTAGTTTAGGCATAAAGGCGTAACACGCAGATATAGATTTTTCGGTTTCATGGTATTAGTATGCAATAATTGAATGTGGTTCGAAACTGGAAGATCAATATTGTCCTCAGATAAGGCTGCGATATGGCACTGAGAGTGTTCCCCCTTTCTTTGCTTGTCCCTGGTAATGTTAGCGTAAATACAAGTTTGTATTTTTCAGTTCGTCTCAGTGGGCCTCCTCTACAGAAGTGAATTTAGACCTAATAGTCACATATGTTACATTGTTTTGAGCTAATGACACTCTCTGTTCAGGCTAGGCCAATCTTATTGTTGCAACTTATTCAACCTAACCGCTAAAAAATAGATAACACAATCGGCATGAACAAACATTGGTTTTATGAGATTATAATAAATTATATTCCTATACAATATTGTTTTTACCATTATCATTTCTGAAACAAAATATAATTTCCTTTAACATACCGTAAATAAAGGTACATTTTCCATTCAAAAGATGGATGGGATGGATACAAAATGGGGTTTGATCCATTGATTATTGTTTGCGTTTCTGACATTGTTTCAAGGACGAGACAACAGCCTATCGGAAGTTACCTGTTCTTATTAATATTTACAAAAGCGAACGCAACTTTGTGCGCTTGTTATTGTAGAAAATTATGCGATATATGGTTTTCTTTTAAGTCGAGTTTGTAAAAATAGAATATCTATGCTTGGTAACCATTAAAGCACGAGGAAGCGCCTAAGTAGGGAAGTATCATTGTTGCACGTGATTATGAAATCATCGTACCTACTTACTTTTAAGAGCAGTAATTGTTCTAAATAGTACATAAGTATATCGTCTTATCGATTGAAACCTTTAGTTCTTCTCTGATTTGCACTGCAAATATATGTATAAAAAATAATCAACAATAAAAGCTTTTGGAACACTTTGCTTAATTAACGTATCTGTTTATATGTATTATTTTTCGCTTCAACAATTATTCTGGTATTTGGCAAATTACAACTCTTGTTTTATTTGGTTAAACATAAGTACAAATGGCAAAAGAAAAATGTAATACAATTAAGCCATTGCATTTGCCGAATAAGTAAAAAAGTATTTTCGATGTGTACGTATTTATCCCAGCAAAGATTACAAAGGCATGTCGGCGCAGCAAGCAGAACTCCTATCGATCGGAGGTACACAAAACTCAAACATTTCATACGGTCGTTTTTCTTCCTTTGCGGACAGATATCGATACATTCGTTTAGACGGGCGAAAGTTTGTGACTTCTTTTCAAACATTCATTCTTAATTAATAACACGAGCTTGTTACCAGTTGCCGTGCATAAAAATATCTCAAAATAAAAGTGCTTTATGAGAGAGACGCATTAATTAACTCAATAATTCTCCCTTTCATTCGTGTTTGAATAGGTAGAGAGACATAGTACCGACTGGCCCAGCAGTGCAATAACTATTAGCTTTGATTAGGCATCAGACTTACTATTTAATATCTTGATTCAATCTATATATAGATAACAGTCGATGTAGACTTCACTTAACAGTAAAAGAACAAAGTCTTCTTCTTGCCAAATGCCTTGAATGCGAAAAATTCTTCGACCTTTACAGACCAACCTACGACGCCTCGTCCCTACGGTCGGTCGGTATCCTATTCATAGCTCATCTTGACCCTCCGTTGACCACGGTTATGAAGGTCTAGTTAAGCCTATGGATTTAAGTTGCTTTCAACATAATTTAGAATATTTTATTTATATATTTTATTCTTCTTCATCAACCCATATACGCCCACTGCTGAGCACGGGTCTCTTCTACCATTGAGAGGGTTTAGGCCATAGTCCACCACGCTGGCCTAGTGCGGGTTGGCGGACTACACACCTAAGAAATTCCTAAGAACTCTTAGGTGTGCAGGTTTCATCACGATGTTTTCCTTCACCGTTAAAGCAGGTGATAATTCAATGTGAATACACACATAACTTCGAAAAGTCAGAGGTCTGTGCCTGGGGTTCGAACCCGCGACCGTCGAGATTCTCGATCGCGCGCCCAAACCTCGAGGCCATCACTGCTTTTTATATTTCATTCGGGTTATTAATAATATGCGTAAACGGATCATTCATCAAAAAGTAACTATTTAGAACAAAGAATAGTACAGACAGGATACAGATGGGGGAAATGAAATTACAGATAATGTCGTACCATAGGTTGTTAGGAATATGTCGTTAAATAAATGATTGCCTAATATCTTCTTATTACCAGCTTTCATTGCTGCAGAGTAATTTACATACGGAATGATATTCATGCTTGATTCACCGTAATACAACTGAACTGTGCACGATGTTAATTATTGTAACTAGCAAGCGTTCTGTTAATACTAGATACTTTCGCCCGGTACACTTTGTGAAGCTACGTATTTAGAATTAGAGAGCATACATTTGCTCCGCTTCAATTTGCAACTATTCCCCAGTTTGAGATCTCGAGTAATTTCAGATGAGAATATAGAATCAAAGGTAGTACAGCTTCGTTATTGAAACTGTATCATGTGCTGTCAATATTGAGTACTGAATAGAATTTGCGGTAGCGCGCCTCAAACTGTTCCCGTTATTAATTAGTTTATATCGACATTCCAAGAATTTGGTTTCCAAGTAACATTGCAAAATAGAATACTAGATCTAGCTTACATAAAGCATGCTTTTGGACATGTATTTTAAGAGATGTGGAGTCAGTATAACTTTGTCAGCATTGTCATCGAACCTAATCTAGGTCAGATTTTAATATAAATATGAATAAAGATTACTGCACACAAGGAATCACGCAGAGTCACTGGAGTCAGTATAACTTTGTCAGCATTGTCATCGAACCTAATCTAGGTCAGATTTTAATATAAATATGAATAAAGATTACTGCACACAAAGAGTCACGCAGAGTTACCCATTAGCACGCACCAAGACAAGTCGTTTTATTTACCTCGCTGCTACCTCATCATACCTCACACGTTTACCATAGCTGCACCAGCATCGGTACACAACGTGACGCTGTCCACTTACATTGGTCAACCCGACGTGATCACTTACATTGGTGACCCCGACAACGGCAAGCAACCTTCGCAGAGAAAATCAACCTTCCTGACAAGAAGAAACCTCGACGACCGCAAGCAACCTTCCAGACAAGATAACCCGACGATTGAAAGCAGCCTTCGCAGAGAAAATTACCCGACGACTGAAAGCAACCTTCCAGAGAAGAAAAACCGACGTACTAAAGCAACCCTCACGATGAAGATTACCCGACGTCCGAAGCCCGGCGTAGTCAACAAAATGGTGACACCGAAGAAAAAGAAAAAAGCTCCACAAAATAGTGACTCCAAGAAAACAAACAACATTTAAGAAGCCATCCGAAGAAAACAAGTACTGCCCGTCTGCCCAGAAAATTTTCCGACATCCACTGTAAGAAAAATCCAGTACTTCACCGTAGTTTTACAAGAAATCCAAGTCAATAATTCAGCAAGCAAGATTCAAAACACGTGGCAACGTCTAGAATAGGAATAATTTACAAAGATAACGCACACAAAATACACGCTGCAAACGAAACGTCAATACATGGTGTAAAAACGCTGACTCTGAATTAGAATACGACACGACCGTGCAGACAGGTGCATGGAATTTCATCGTTGCTGACATTACGCAACTAATTCAAGCCGCCGATTTATTTTTAATAGAAAAACATAATACTTCGCTGGACTTTCGAAAAAAACGGTTACAAGATGGCAAGACTCGACTTCAGGCAAATGCAAAATTTATGAAGTCAAGCACGCCCACGCTCAGGACGATCAAATCAATCGGAAACTATGAAGAAATTCCGATACCTCTCGATGCTTTAGTCCTGCCGAAATATGACGTACACTACACGTCACTGCAAAGGAAGCGACTTTCAATTATGCGGCAATCAGAGGAACCTAAATGGAATCACGGTACCCAAACAACGCACAACAAGCAGTGAAACATCAAGCAGCGGCACATCAGCTGGTTCACCTCAAAAAAAAAACGACAAACTGAAAAGTGAAATCCAATGGACTCCCGAAGCATTAGAAGAATTCGATCAATGTGAAGCAAGTTTAAACGACGCCCTTACATTGACGTCATCAACAACACACTCCCCGCTGTCGCGCATGACACATGCGCCCCAGACATGCGCTGGCGCTGTTCTTCAACAGTATGAAAATTTCACGTGGATAAAGGACCTTACAAACCAAACCCCAGCACAAATAGAGATCCGACCAGCATAAATCTGGAGCAAAAATCCGTTTATCTGGAATGTAAATCGAGCCGAAAAAGCAAAATACATCACCAGAAATATTTACACGGATTCTACAAAGGACAATGGCCAATCAAAGCCCGTAGTAACACGCATTATTGGTCGAAGTTCGAATAATCAAAAATGCGACTTTCGGAAACATGTGCAACTGGGACGGAAAAGGCGAACGAACCTTTAACACAATTACAAGGCAGCAGCAGCAGCGACGTCAACAACCGCAAGAGTGCTGAGCTCGCAGACAGCAAGTCCACGCTGACGACAACGCGATCGGGCCGCGTCATACGCCCGGTAGTACGTTTCGCAACAGAACAGAGCAAATCAAGAAAATATTTTTGAATGTTATTATGTGTACGATATTTAATTATGTATTTATTTATTTTTCAAAAAAAAAGGGGAACTAATGTGGAGTCAGTATAACTTTGTCAGCATTGTCATCGAACCTAATCTAGGTCAGATTTTAATATAAATATGAATAAAGATTACTGCACACAAAGAGTCACGCAGAGTTACCCATTAGCACGCACCAAGACAAGTCGTTTTATTTACCTCGCTGCTACCTCATCATACCTCACACGTTTACCATAGCTGCACCAGCATCGGTACACAACGTGACGCTGTCCACTTACATTGGTCAACCCGACGTGATCACTTACAGAGATACTAAAAGATTTTGTTAAGTTTTACATAACTCGAGACAAAGAGAAGGATTTTAATAAATGTAAACAATTAGTATCGGATTCAAGATATTGTATTATCAAGCGACAGTTCTTTATTAACTGTTACTTTTTGGATTTAAGATTTGTCCATAATTATTTTAGAAATGGTCAATGCTAACTATAACACACTGCGTTGACTACATAACAATTCTCACATTTTTGGATAAAATTATCAAACGACGAAGAAACAATTTAAAGAAGCTATAAACTTTTCCATATAAATATATTGACTGCATGTGAGGGTAGCAAACCAGAAATTTGAAAAGTGGCTTTAACCCCAGCCGATGAAACATGAGTGTAGAGATACAATTTCACCTACCTCTTTCGGAGATAAAGCAATAAATATATACATGCCTCGAGGTTTGGGCGCGCAGTCGAGAATCTCGGCGGTCGCGGGTTGAACCCCTAAAAGTTCTTAGAAATTTCTTAGGTGTGTAGTCCGTCAACCCGCACTAGGCCAGCGTGGCGGACTATGGCCTAAACCCTCTCAATGGTAGAGGAGACCCGTGCTCAGCAGTGGGCGTATATGGGTTGATGATGATGATGATGATGATATTAATTTGTATAGAAGACTCATAAAGAATACTTCTATGAAACAGATGTTCACTATAAAATGGTTTTCTGTTAAAACTATGTATAGTTTATAATAATTATATTGAAGAGGGCTTTACCTGCTTCTGATTCTGAAAGCGATGAGTCCAGCGTCACGATAAAAATAAAAATATATTGCCAGCGTATTAATCGAGGCAACTCGGCGAAATTACCGCTTTCTGGGAGCTTAATTAAAACGTTCTCTGAATCGTTGCAGTTTGTGATTACTTATTACGTTTAAACAGAACAGAATTTATGTTTACAAAAACCGTTCATTTGGATTTTCTTGGTAAATTTACTTTCAACGCTCCTCAGTAGTTAACTGAGTTATGTTTAAAATGTTCTGTTAGATTAAAATCTTTTTTTTCTAACTTTCTAATTGAGAGTCATTGCGTCATCGGCGACTTAATCTACCACGGGGCAGTTAACATTAAGTCTGGTTGCGTATATTAGAAAACACGAGAAAAGATATTATATGTAAATATTAAATCAAATAAATCTATAAAATATAAAAATAGAAAATCAAATAAATAGTAAATAAGGATTTTAATGATGCATATCACAATTTTTCACACTGACTTCGCAATCGCACCACAATGGTTGTGACTGACAATAAAGCAACGAATCTGTTGGAAAGACGTCGTATATTATATCACAGGAAAATGAGGTTTACAGATTTCTGTCACGGTTCGGTCAGTGAGTGCGATCGGCTAAGGTCAAAAATACTTCACTAACCTCTACGTCGCTTTGATCTCCTTCTTTTGTACTTATTAATATTAGAAACGCGAAAGTGGCTTTATTGTTTGTTACGCTTTCGTGTCGAGGTAGCTGTACGAGTATTGATAAATTGGTACATACACTAATATGTAACACTGGGTACTTGAAATAAATTATATAATTTCAGAGAAGATTCAAACTAGACAGTTTTCTTTTGTCTTAAAAACATTATTGAAGTCTACATCGTCGTACTCGCACCTATTTATTTAAGTTAGCACAACCACATCACACAATTACTACAATTATAGCTTAATTAATTATTTTTACTTAGGTACCACATCTACTTTTAAATAAACATAAAGATAATTGTTTTATTAGGCCTCAAGCGCAATAAATTTTAAATGTCAATATTCAGACTATATGAAAACAAGCATCACGTATCTAATTCCATGTACACGTTAATAAGTCTTTTATATGACGGGCGTAACGAAGAGTGATACGATGCCAAAATAAATACCTTTAACTTGGATTAAGTAATTTAATGACATCGTACACGGTTTTATTAAATTTTGATTAAACTTTTCCGTTAGGCTTCACCTGTCAAAGAGATACTTCCTAATACACGAGTTAACATGCGAGGCAAACAACTAAACAATCGATTTTTCACTCCTCCAATTCCACCTTCTCTCTGCTGGCTCCAACTTTGTTTGATCTGATTCCGGAACTTTCCTCTTATCGAACGTTTAAATTCCTCATCTTGTTTATTATTTTGTTTCGAATTGTCTCAATGTTGATAATGGTATATGACATAATAGCTTGCGAAACAAGTCGCCATGTGTTCGATTCCTGTACCGAGATAAATGTTTGTGCAATCTACAAATATTTGTTTCGGGCCTGAGTGTTTACGAGACCTAAAAGTGTCTCGTATTTTTTGATACCTACAACACTTGTGTGTGTACTTAACGTGTCACTCTTCTCTTAACGTGGGGTCAAGACTATGTACATATGTGACTATTGGGTGACCGTTGGTATACAAAAAAAAAACCGTTATTGTGTGACTCCAACGTGAAATTTCATTCCCCACTATTGCTTCAATAACCATAAAGGGTTTTTAACACAATTCAGAAAAAGGAGAATTTTTCTATTCGGCTCCGTATATGTTTTTTTAACACAGTTGCTTTAACTGCGCATGAGCCATTTCGGAATATGGTTATTGGCGTACCCTTTTCGGCCACATATTAGTAAGAGTTATAACAGTTTTATTCTCGTTTTTTGCTCCTAAATTTGACGCGGAAATATTGTTACATTTAAACATTTATTTCCACTGATAAATTTTGACCGGAAACATAGACGTGACATCTTAAAAAAACATTGGATATCTTTGATAAAAATCCTCGAATTAGGTTTAATATTGACCTTATTTTAATTACGTGTAATCAGTTTTTGGTCAATGTATTGAGATAGTGAGTATTTTATGCCTTATCATAATACTACAATTAATATTTTCTAGTGATGGTAATGAAATGAATTGAAACACTCCTGCTTTTCAGAAATCTCATACCAGTCCCGCAGTAAAACGAGTTGGATAGAACTTAGTTATTCGATAATAAAGATCGGATGTCTGAGCGCTTAAAACTGAAGCCTGAAACGATAAAATGAACTAACTGGCGTGAGTTTAGGCTAATAATCCTCGCTGAAACAATTCGCAGTCAGACTCTTCACCGAATTATAGACCACAAACACTTCAATAGTGAAATTACTTTAAATAACACAAAATAGGGGAGACAGTATAGTTATTGGCCCCTGTACAGTTATTAGCCATTTCAACTTTGCTACCAAAAAACTAGCAATATTCTATACTAATAGTAGATTTTAAAATTATAAAATGGCGACACTTTTATTCTCTGTCATACAGTCTCATCGAAATTCCGCTAGGTATGTGGTTTGTTTGTTTTCCGATGTGTAATGTTTTGCCGGAGGGAGAAATTCAGTTAAGCGATTAAAAATAATGTTAAGACTGCATATTTTTTTTGGCGCTATGTTTTGAAATTAATATGTAGTTTGTCAATGATTTATACTTCACAATAAATGGTTTTTTATGCGTTATAACCATATTAAAGGTGCAATATAACTTACTTTCTTTATAACTACTATGTTATGGCCAATTACTGTGATTTTGAGTTTAATATTTTTGAGTTCACACTATTCTTAACATGTATAGTGAAAGTTTATATAAAGTACCTTCTTTTGTAGTACATTAACAAAGCAACATAATGTCGTGAGTTTTATTTATTTTCAGTAAGGATATAATTTTTTATTTATGTTTTTTTACCAACTGGTCGCTTAACTGGCCAATAACTATACTGTTTCCCCTACGTACCTACTATTTTGCACTTCCAGTAGCTTTAACAGTATAATATCTTCTAATTTTTCTAATTTAACTTATTTTTAGAAAAAAAAATTGTCATGATTTTTAATGCAATAGCGATCGTTTTAAGGTCTTTGTGCACTAAAATACTGCTTTTTAAAAAAATCACTTCAAAATTTATGAAAGTTTGAATTTGCTTGGTTAAGCCTAAAGAATAAAGAAAAACATTAATTTATTATTTCATGAAACTCTGCATTGTGTTTTGCATTAATGTTCAAGGAAAAGTAAAACCTTTTTAATTTACTGAACAAATTAAAACCCCTACCGACGACGAGGAATAAAACCGTAAACTAATAACTGTTATAACAATAAGTAATTTATCATCCCATATAAATAAAGCAAAGATCATAACAATGAATGCATCAAATGTTTACCAAGTTCCTAAGAGTTGGAAAATACCCGTCTAATTACAGGAGTATCGAATAAACGATAAACATTGTAATTCTAGCCAGGGAATGTTTATTCCTTCATGGATTTATATTAATCACAGGGTCGGCGTCCCGAGCGGCGCTGTGGAATCTTTCTCCGAAGCTAATTTTCCTCCTATGAGTAATCCGAGTAGATATTTTTTTCTACTCACACAGTCGTAGAATATTAGCTACACAATTCTTTACGCATATAAGAACTCTGGATTAACTGGAAGATTCAATTGCGGCAATGTAACTGACTCTATGTATTACTGTACTGGCGAAATACATACCTGTAGTATACAGGATACAGGCGCAAGTGAATTATACAGGTAAACAGGCCAATATATTTGTAATCATCGTCACTATTATCAAAATCTTTTTCCACCCTGTATATTAGGCCGAATACAACGTATAATTTGTCACTTCACTAACAGAAACTGCCTGAATGCCGGTTTCGTGTTTTTTACTCAATTTATTATTTCGCCGGAGCACGGGAAAATAAATCCCCGCCATCCAATATGCTGAAAAAACGTTATTGACTTGTCATTGGTTGTAATAACATCCCTGTGTAAAAACCTAAACTATTTTTTATTCACACAACAAAAGCTACTATGACATTGAATAGCTGATACATCATTATTATGAACTTGTTAATTTACAATACACATAATTTTTACATTATATTTTTATACTTTTATAACCAAGTAGCAGCACTGCACCTACCACCGGTCATGACTGATGGCTATTTAGTATTATCTATGGAATGACAAACGAAAGTGATCATACTTACTAGTTGACACAAAATATACGTCGCGGTGATTGTGACCCAACATAGCACGGCCATGGCATCCTTATTGTAAATGACTTCATCATTATTTTCCTCGCCTGTACCGTAGCGTAATATTAAGTCTGAACAGTTTCTCAATCTTCTCTCCCTTCCATATTCACACTACGCATGCTTGCATTACGTAGCTATACCTTAAGTTTATTTACTAACAAATAATGGACCTTTTTACCAGTCCAATTTTTCTGTTCTTTCTGTAATCCTAAGTGCTTTTATCGTAAAAACTATAGATTCATTTTATGTTTCATCAAACATAAATGGTAAGAGGTACAGATTATACTTATTACTACCTTATGCACTTTGTCAGTTCCACTTGCGAGATTATAAAACAATATTTGTTTTCTCAAATGTTTACCACGTCTAAAATTCGTACACGGTTATCGGTGTAGACGTTGCTGAATTCACGTTTTTATTAAACAATAAAGGTACACCAGATTTTCGTGATGAGAATCGTGCGCCAAGCGGTTATTGAATATGTCGATAAACAACTTTGCTGTCAACATGTGAAAATTAAACGTTATTTTCATAAAAATGACATAAATAAACACGAGATTATTTTTTCTTTGATGCCTAGGTTCATTTGAAAAAACCTTTTACATATGTAACATTTTAATATCTGTATGTAGTTATGTTAAATAAAATGTAAAATTATTTTTCCCTGGCATGCACAAAAATTAAGAAACTCTCTTCAAATTACCTTAAAGCATTAAGACTTAATCATAAAGACTTCGCCTAATACTCTCCATCATTATGAACACATTTCCCAAACCAATGTATAATACTTATGTAATATTGTATGAAGTTGTATATCAGAAATACGAAAACAAGAACTATCCGCGAGCCCTTGTCTACGAAAATAACAAAATAGTATAGGTACGTTGAATGTGGCGTAATGTTTCTTATTCAGCCATCCCCATGTCACATAATATTCGTAATGTAATAATATGGATGGGCGCGGCTCACGTAGAACACTGAAATGGGCTTTTTTCATGCACAGCTTGCTATTCACGGAACAATCTACGTTTATAGATTATCTCTAAAGAAAAAAAACTGACGCGTAAAACATTTTAATATGACCCGTTAAGTCCTTTTATAACGTTTTGTAATTTTAAGAATGAGTATTATTTCCATTTAACGCGTTCTGCGTTCGTTTCAAACAAAGCTCTAATGTCAAATTTGTGATACCGAAAATCTCTTGTAGTTTGAGAAATCAACAGTATTAGACTCGAATTTGCTTTCATTTTCTTTAACGGAGAAGAAAAACATCGTGATGGAATCTGCACATCTGTATAATCTCAGGATTTTTTTAGGTGTGTAGTCTGCCAGCCCTCACAGCACCAGCGTGTTTGACTCTGGCCTTTACACTCTTAAATGGTAAAGGAGGAATGATGATATTTATACTGTTAGTAAGTTCTTAAATTTGCCAAGCGCATGCAGTAGAGAAGCGTTTTTTGTGAATATTTTTGAAGAAACTCTAGTAGTTAGTTACTGTTGGAATACAGGACGTATTAATATTAACTGTAAATTTGGGGTTCTACGATTTTTAAATCGTATTTACAAATGTTTTTTTTTCTGCTAAATGGTATAGATACCAAGCGAATATACTGCGGGCAATTACTAATAAAAGTCATGTAATAAAAAATAACAAAACATAATGCTATTTATTTTTCCGGTGTCCCAAATTGCTAGTCTGATGCTAATAAAATTCCATAACGAACGCCACTCGGCTACGTATGAGGCTTGTGGGTAATTAAATTCACTCTGAATTCGGTTGTCGCATATGTTTCAAATGTTCCAAATTGCTATGTGCTTATAACAGTATTTCGTTTATTTATGCTCTTTTTCACTTAGAGTTCTTTTCAAATGAAATAAACGCGCTGAACATGCATTCATATATTACATCTCTGAACGCAGTGGTGCACTTTTACACCAACGTTTCATCAGGTAGGTATATTTTACTTTTTACGAGTACATAATAGAGATTGAGATTATTGCTGTTTATCGACCTAAGTTTTTGACTTTGTGCATTTGTTAAGTACCATGTAAAAAGTTCATATATAATATTATAACCAGAATGCAATAGCTAACTCTAATTTATCTTTTTACTTCTTTTTTAATATGCTCCCAATAGCCACCTAGGTGGTTGAGTGTCTTGTTGTGTTTGTAAGATTAGGTAACTCTCCAATTCTATTGCTCACAAAACAATCATCCAAAAGTAAAAATGTGTAACTGTTAAGGGTCTTAAATACATACTTCAAATTAAGAAATACACATATTATCTTCTCAAATACCAAAGTAATAAATATTCAGGTCAACAAAAAATTAATAACGAAAATAATTCTGCTATCAACAAAATTGAATTAAGAATGAAGGGCTTAAAAGTCCGAAAGAACTTTTTAGATGTCATTTTGTTAATTATGACATTTTCCTTATCTGAAAACAAGTAAAATTATTACATCAAAATTATAGCAGAATATTATTATTTTTTAAATATACTCGTAAAATAAAGTTCTTAATAAAATATTCATCTATATGTTAATTTTAATACTTCGTTATCATAAGACGCATTTAAAATATTTATACTATGTACACTGTACGCCACAGGAACTACGAATCGCGTACAAATTAGCCTTCAATAGCAACCCTTCTTAAGTTCTGACCTTTGCCGTATCAGTTTCATACAATACCAGGGGACTCGTATCGTAATACAAGTATATTATTTGGCTTTCGTAACTACAATGATTTCCCTTATTCAATGACACCCACGCCCCTGAAATACCACGCTTCTTTGAGCCTTTGCGAGAATTTATCTAATGCTAATGCAAATGACATTTAGGAGATGCGTGAATGCATGCATCAATGTATTATTAATGCAATAGGTCAAGGTTGTAGTACCTAGCAAAGCCTAGGCCCGCGGGCGAAGAGATGAAACTCGTCGTTCCTCAAACCTCTGCATATTTTCATGACAGTTGTCGATAACGATTGGCTGAGTTGTAAACGTTTCGTTTAATGGAAAACGCATTACGTTAGTATACATTTTAATTTTCTATGCGGTGATTCTAAGACGGAAAAGTCGTAGTAAGTTAAGAGTCGCAGTATTGATTTTTCAGTCAATTTCATTAACAAAAGACTACACAAGGTTACGTGATAGCGAAATACATGAAATTTACGAAACAATAATGACCATATACTTGGGCATTACAAAAATTACTGTAGTGAGACGCTCGTTGGACCTAACCACAGACATTAAGCCCCTAATCCCTGCCTAGGCTTGGTCAGGTTACGCAAACGATACTCAAATGCCTAAGATCCCGCGGGAACAGACAAAATTTGGTTGAATATTATTTTCTAATAATTTAAACTACAATCTAATATTATACCTTTTTTTAACGCTATAATGTTGAAACCTAAAGTAAATCGTGAATTTTATTTGCATTTTTAAAACTCGTTTTATCTTTTTAAATTACAAACTCACTGTTCAATCCAATCCATTATTTTATCACATGTACAAACTAGTTTTTATACCAATTTGTTGAGTTTGATTGGTTTCGTTTGATACAGTACGATCTGTTCATTCTTTTGCTTGTTTATTTTCATTTAAAAAAATATATGCATTTACTAAACACGTACATATATCGGCAAGAATGAAAAACATCCTACAACTGTCTCTATGGCGTCTATTGATAAACGGGACGTCTATATTTTTACCTGAAAATGAGTTTAACAGTATTTTTCTCTCGAGATGCTGATCTCAACCTACATATTGGACCACAGAGGCTGACTATTAAACTATATTTTAAAGAAATATATGTTAAGCTTCATCAATAGGTTAAGTTTTCATCATTAAATTAAGTTAAGTTAAATCATAAACTTAAATTCCACGTAAGTAGTGGCAGATAGAACAATTTTGTAAGAAGAAAATTGAAAGACTGTTTGCAAATGGCTTTAAATTTCGTTTGAATGTCTCGCCAAGTTAATCAGATCGAGACTCATTTTACTTTGTACACATTCCAGATGTAATGGAAATTAATTAATGACTGCAAACGCTGACAGAATAAAATATCTAAGGCATAATGAGTGTCTTTAATTTACGATTTCTCTAAACAAATAAAAATGGCTTGTTTTATATTATGTATTATGGCTCAGTGTTACGGCTCATAATTTTTTTGTTGAATGTTGTATGGTGATGTACGAGTTTTATAAAGTTTGATTGGATATGTCCATAAAATTTATTTATTAATTTACGTAAAAACTTAAAAAAAATACAAATGTACACTTTAGATGAAAGCTGTGACCAAGTCATTACATTCTGCTGTCAAAGGCAAATATATTTAAGGTCACATATATTGTTGCGTATAGTGCGCAAAGTTTGCTGTTCTTTAAAAGGTATTCTTTTAATGCTCACGAATACAACACGTTCAACTCGCGAAACCAATTAGTATTATCTAAGTATTAGTAAGCAGGCAAAGCCTTTGTATAAAAGCTAATACAAATAGAGCCCAATCGCTCTGACTTTTTATATCAGAAGTTTCAATGTCTTACGTACGGCTAAATTTAGACTAACACCGAATCCCGATACCACAAGTAATCAGGGATAAATTTAACACCAACAAATATCAAAACGCGAAATAAAAATCCGTATTGATTTGCACATAATGGACTGTTCAGGTCGTTCCACAACGCTTTATCACAAGATTCAAAGACAATTCAATAAGACTTCAAGTGGTATTCTTATCTTTGAGATCCTACATCCAATAGTGATCGTCTTTCGGCTGATGATGGTAATAATGATGATTGTTATATTGCACACATTGACGTTTTTCACATGATGAATGGTCAAACTTTGCATCTGAGGTCATGTGGTCTGATCGTGAATCCCAATTACGCACAAAATGAAATAAAAAAATTCAAACATATTCAAAAGAGAAATGAACCTACGATATAATCCATCAGAGCAGTGACGAAGCAGATAGGCAGTATGTGCGCATCATTGAATACCTAATTGGTATTAATGATAGACCTTAATACAGCACGCAAAGGTGCGGAATTTGCTAAAATAATTGTTATTTATCGTTACAGTTTTGGTTAAGTGAATTTAGACGTAGATGTGTTTTGTGGAATTACTGGTCTCGCGTAAAAATATTGCATCGGTTTTAAAGGAACGTAGATATCTTGCTTCTTATAATAAGTTTTAGATTAGGCTTTAAATTGAAATTTTTTCTGTCATAAAATTCTGTGTTTGACAGCTTTAAGCCTATACATGTTTTCTGTAATCGGTAATCATCTCACCTTCTTGTTGATGTCGACTGAATGTTGCTCTACCACATTGTACTATAAACCTAGAAGACGAAATGTAAAATTACATCTATGATAACTTTAACATGTATAAAAATGTTGTGTATGTTATGTAAAATATTTTGTAACAAGTTGTCTCTGAGTTACAATTCTGCTACATCTTAATATTAATGCTTAAAAGGAAACTAGGTATAAAATATACAATATGCACAATTCAAGAAAAGTAATCTAAACATCGAAGTTCCGGACAATATCAATAAAGCTATGAAGCAAGGATTAGCACTTTGCAATATTTGCACCGTTAGGGTTGGCCGAGAATCAATACGTGTGTGTTCGCTTTAATCTCAACGGAAACAAGCTGTATCGGCTATCGACGCTATAGAACTATTAAACGTATAGATGAAACGTACAGCTTTTCTCTTATATTCCTTTGTGTGCTTGCCAGCAATTAAATATTTTTTAGTCTGGAGAGGTTGGTATGGTGTGAGAGTGGCTTGACTCATAAATCAGTATTAACTACATTATAATATTACTATACAAATATACAGTGAAACCTGGTTAAGTGAGACATCAAGGGACCTGCAATGTCGTTTCACTTATAGAGGTATTCCACTTACCCAGTGTCTCGGATATACAGGTATAAATAAATATCTGTCTCATTTACAGAGGGTTCTATTAATAGAGGTGAGAATACTCTACTATAAACTATACCGTTTCTTTTCTTAAACCCTTCCATCCAACCATTGCTGCTACAAAAATTATGAAATCGCGCGAAATCTTGTGCCTTTTCTTTAATCATCGGTCCACTTACCGGAACGTTTTTGTTACGAAGTTGCTTGATCCATGTTAGCAAACACTGTTCAAGTTCAGGATATTCTGATAAACATGCACGTTTTAGTTTCCCTTGTCCTTCAGCACATTGTGATTGAATTTTATGTTTACTCTGAATTATTCTACAAAAGTCGATTTTGGCACATTAAATTCGGCACAAACTTCTTCGCGTGTCTTCCCACTTTCATAAACGGATATTAAATTCAGTTTTTCACGTAATGATAACGATTGTAGCTTTTGTTTTGCCATTTTTCAAATAAACATCTGTATGATAGTAAAGCGAAACTAAAACTGAAGGTAACTGAAGCTCAAAATTTGTACTTACGTACTTGGAATTACGTGTGGAATTTGTGGGTAGAATAAGAATGAGTAAACAAACAATGTTATCTCAGTTACAGAGGTTTATGCATATAAAATTTACTCGCTGTCTCAGTTATAGAGGTTACTATGATGATAAATCGAAAGAACAAATCCCAGATATAGAGGCTTCCCTCGTCCCACTAACAGAGGTAATTCAGTGCCAAAGTGTTGGGACCTCAGCATGAGTTCCAGTTATGAAGGTTTCTCACTTATCCAGGTCCCACTTAACCAAGTTTCACTGTATAATATAAATTTCTGCTGTAAAAGCATATTTAAACATCCACAAATGATAAAATTCTGAATTAGAGTATATCTCATACTGCAGTCCCTACTTAATGAATCGTGATTCCACAATATTTTTTTTTTACAAATTGTGCTTTATAGAGCATCATATACATACGAGTAAGTGACACAAAACTGCTCATTAAAAATACATGATGTGAATGTTTTTCATTCAAAATTTCATTTCTATAAGAATTCGCTTCTTTCGCTGTATTTCAGTATGTGCAAATATGAATAATCACTTCTACCAAGAACTGAACTATTGAGTTGAGAGTATTGTATTTCGCCTTTGTTCTATATTTAAATCATTCACGGAATATTCTACGAATATTCTTTGTTATTTCCAACTGTAATACTTTGATAAAGCATCCATCCCGCTCTTGGAATTTTATTTTTATGCAGCCAGCAGAACCCATGAAAAAACTACGCAGTGATCGCTGTTTTTTTGCTTGGACTCCGTTGAATATGAAATACCAAGCGCTGTATCGCTAGCGAACACTGTTGGCTTCTGCGTTAAATTAATATTTTTAGTGTTATCGTTGGTTTTGAAAATTGACAATGGACTCTTTTAGAATATAGTTGAAAATTTTTAGTCGGATATAGGAAGGACACATTAGAATGAAAGGTATACATTTTTCGTATTTTTAAATACTCAGCTCATCTTTAAACTCATTTAATTTATAACACCTAAAGATTTTTTTTTAATTAAAATTAAATTGCGAACAATAACGCGTCCCTTATAGGACTTGAGATTATATAGCAAAATAAAAGCAATCAACTCTCAGCAACCGATAGGATAACTATTCTAATCAAATAAATTAAGGATGCCCTAATATGTAATAAAGTTAAACTTAAATTAATTTAATAAATAAAACATTGTAGTCGAAAGCATAAATAACGTAGATAGGTTCTCTCCGTGAAGAAGATTCTCCGTGCCGAACGCACATAGACTGATAAACACAATAACGAAGCTCTAAACCATACACTGACAGAAAAATGCATATAATATAGAAAATACTTATATCATAATAATATTCAGTACATATACATACATAATACAAAAATGTTTCTTGCCGAATCAGAAGGGTTCCCTTCGATTACGTATACAACAATAAGTTTCCTCATCTTATCCTTATAACGGCTTCCATTTCGCCTCGTAGCATTGTTGTGTGCATTGATCGGACACGTATACAATTATACCCGGGGACTACGGCCTAAAACCCGGTTGACATTTTCCGACATGTCGACGGTATTAAAGGTATTTTAATTCTCATTATATATGTACTTATTTAGGCACAAAATTGAATGCTTACATCTAAGAACAGAGGTTTATGTGAGTTAGGTTATGCTGTTAAGAATTAGAGGATCTAAAGTGATTTCATTTACAAAAGGATAATTGTTATATCAATCACATCACACACAAGAACTAACTTTTTGATCTAGAGGTCCCGAGTTAGGCAACGTTATTAGGATATTCCATTAGTAAAATCTTTATTAGTGTATAAAATATATTAGCGTTTTCAAGATATTGTTAAGTATATTTTCGAAACGAATAAAATATCTCACATATGAATATAAAATCGTAGGCCTGAAAAATATCGGTTCGGTTACGTACGTCACAGCCAGGTGCGAATCGTCCTTAGCCCTTCTGAAGACGATATGTTTATTTTGAGTATTGGTGTACATGTATTATCAGATTTCATGATTGGGTGGGCTAAGAATGTGTTTGTGATTCCGATCCAATGCCGTTGAATATTTGTTTGTATTTCGCATTTCACGAAATACGAAAAAAAATAGTCCCTGATATTTTGACTCTTAAATCGGTCATGATCATAAAGCATTTTACTTTAGCAATCAGATCCGTTAATTATAATTGGTTCTCATACTTTATTATATAGTGCCATATTTTAATAGTTCTCCAAATAGTGAACCACAATGTCATCACACATCTTTTATTTTTTTGTGCGGTTCCATTATGGATATTACATGACAATGGAAAAACCTAGGCTGCCTAGTAACGCTGTCTGGTTAAGATTTATCAAGCTAAGTAGAATCCTAACAATCCTAAAACTCAGTAATATTGTGAATGTGAAAGTATATTTATTATTTATATTGTTATTCTTTCATTCCCGAACCGTTGGAACGATTTTGATATTCCTCGTAAAAAGATTTAACCATAACGTTGGTATTAGGCTATATTTCAACCCGTAAAGATATAACTAAAAGGTGGAAATAAAAATCACGTAAAATCCTGCATAAAAATTCAATTTAGGTTTTATCTTTTATACGTCGGCATCAACAAAATATACTTATCTGCTTATCAATCTAATCTCATGGATTAAATCATATGATCAGATTATCTGTTAAATTGTCTCTTATCTTTTTGAAATCATACGCAACCAATTAGTATTACAGTAGTATTTGTATTTAATTTTATCAATAGATTGTTTCCTGTGGTAAATCCAATGTGATAAGGGTAATAATTTAAATATATCGTTCCTTAGTCTATTAAAACAACTATACATTTATATATAAATTGATATCCGACTAGTAAACTTGAAAATTATGTGGAAACATATGTTAGTTAAAATGGGGACTAATAAGTCAGCTCGTCTCAGATAATATTATCACTATGTAGTCGAAAACTTACTTCGTGATAAATGGTAAAAGTAAAATGTATAAACCTTTTACTTTATTATGAGCGGACTTGCTCTTATCAGGAAAAAATAGTTAAAGAAATGGCTTACTGCATTGTGTGTTATTTAGCCAATAACTAAGACCACTTTTGGACCGCTTTCGCATCCAATAGATTAATTATTATTGACTATTTTATTATTGACTTTGTATAAAACCCAGGACCATATCCAGGTTTCTTTTCATCTTTTTATCAACACTTATCAAGCGATTTAGATGTGAATCGAATTGACTTTTAGCATTATTCTATTTTCTTCGCTTTCTTTCTTTGTCATTACGTTGATATAAATTGCTGCGCTTGTTACCCATTATTTATTTATTTATTTAAATAGGTACATCAACAGCACACACACACATTATGCTCAACTAATGCTGATTGCTTCGCTCATGTCATTATTACTATCAAAAATTCATTCATTAATATAATTTAGACATCAAAACTATTTCGATGGGTCATTAGTACATATACGTCAGACTTGACAAGTATATTTCACATTATGGTCATTTATCACCTGTGAACATATAAAGCCTTATTTATAGCCTCATATAAAATTCGTATGTCATTGTATTACGCACATACACCCACAAGTTTACCCCAAAGGCCTTCCTAGGCCTAGGAGCCTATTATAATCATTGTTTTGTATCCGGATCTCAGGATACTCTTGAAAAAATTCTACTCAAAACTTTCTAAATTTAACATTGTCGTAAAAAAACAGAGCTGGTTACATAAAACGAAGAGAATGAACCTTAAAAATGCCATACTTTTTAATAACAAAGAATATTGAATTTTGTTCATACTTTTCGTTAAAAAATAAATACAGACTATTAAAAACGACTATCTCATAATCTAGCGGCACAAGTATAGTATGTGATCACACGGCACAGGTCCCGATTTCGATTCCATTAAGAATTTGTGAGTAGCAGCACGTAGTCTGGATTGTGTCCGAAAAACAGCAATAGGCTCGCCCTCTATTACGTGGGACGAAAACATAATTGGCAAAATGTGTGTGCAGAAGTGTACCTTTGCCTTCCCTTTCGGAAAATACAGGCACTTATACAGTATACATCTATTTATATATTAATCTTTATATTGCTCAACAAGGCATTAAATTCGTAAATCTACTAACAAAGTACACAAATTACAAGTTTGCTATAAAAAAGGATCTCCAATGGACTACAGGATTTGCGCGACCTACATAAATTGATTACAAGCGGATCAAATTCGAAGTAGCTACAAACTTCAACACTCGAATAACGTTGTCAAGATCAAAGGGTTGGCGAAAAGGGTCTCTGACGTCACACGCCGAGAAATTTACGCTTAGTAAACTTTTAAATACTAAAAAGTACAAGTGGTGAATCTTTAAATTAGAACCAAAAACAGAAAGTTGGACGAGCTGTCTAAACCGAACCGCAGTTTCGTTTTTGGTAACGTAACGCAAGTAAAATTGTTAAATTTTGTATCATAACCCAAACTATGAAAGTATTAATTGTTAGGTCGCAGTCCCTTTTTGTGTGTTGGACATGTGTCAGTGTTAACAAAGTCTGTCAGATTTAAGAGTCATAGTATTTTAATACTTTAGGTAGGAATGGAATTATAATTGAGGCTTATAAAATCAAAGGCAGCTAAATCCAAGTGAGTCAAATATTCAGTAATCTACAAAAATCGATAACTTTGTTTAGGTGGCTATGATATTTTATATTTTAAAAGAGATTTATAAAGAATGTGAATACCACTAAAAATCAGAATTTTAAATTATAAAAATACCACAATATTTGAGTACAGACTGAATAAATTTGTATTTAACTGTCTTTGATTCCAACTGGCGTTTAGCTGGTTTTGATTCTATAGGCCTCAATTATCCTGTTTATTTTATTTTTAGTAAGTGGCCTGTTCAAGCTTTCAACCATCTGCTATTTGGACTTTTCTCATCGACATATCCCATTAGTATCTACTTCTACAAGTCAATTTCAACTCGATCCAGCCAAGCTATCCAAACCGTAGTCCCAGCAGATTGCGATGCCTCTCCCGAAAACTGATTTTTCGATTAAATTAAATGTGGTTGAGAAGCTAAAAAACATTAGCATTGAAATTGTGTGAATTTAGACCGAGGGGTCCTTGATCAGCTTGTCAGTTAACTGCGCGAATTCTGGAACTTAACTAGAAATATGCCAACAGTCAAATGGCCTTAAAAATTAAAAATTTACCTGGCAAAACGTGGTCATAGTGACATAGCTCTGCCTACTGTAGTGGGTATGAGGGTATTATATCATTTTAAAAAAAAACGGTATAATTATAAGAATGACCCCTTTGACACCTGCAGCTCTTGAATCAATTATCTAAAAGCTACATAGTAATACGGAGAAACCCCAACTCAGGTAAGCATAATTATGTTTAGATTCTAAGTTGATTTTGGTAGCGCCGGCGGCCATGTATAAGTACATTTTCACACAGAAGTGTTTGTTCGTAATTTAAATTAGCCATATCCTTTAATTTGATAAAAATAAAAATGTTTTAAACTAAATAATCTGTCGAAGCGCAAAGGTAATGCTATTATACACCCAAATATCGATGTGTCATTTGCGTTATGAAAATATTTCAGGCGAGTTGAAGCTGAATACACATTTGCTTTCTAAAACCAGTACCATTCATCATGCACGTCACCGGCAATAAGGCTGTGTATGGAAATAAGCTATGAATTTTATGCGTCGGCATGACAGCAGGACGGGTAGAGATAAAATCCATTTATTTAGGCAAAACGTCTCAACAGAGTGAATTTTCTGATGATATATGTTTTAGCGTTCATTCATTTAGTATTATTTTCTCTTGTTTTAGAAAGTATAATTAAAATCGGCCCAATAAACGAGTATTATGTATTTAGTAGTAGTCTTTTTGTCCATCTTATAAGTAAAAACATATTAATTATATGATAACTTATTTTCTTGCTTTAACATTTGATGACGTTTTTATCATTTTACCCTCGTCTTTCATATTATAAGACCGTTTACAACGAAGAACAATGTACGTGTAATAAAATACTTTACGGCAGGCGTCTCAAGACGTCTGAATTGTTATTGCTCTTACTTGTTGCATGCAGTGAGTGTGAGATCTTTGTTGAGATTCCACCGCACACGCTTACTTAGGTGAATAGCCACTTGGATATTCATAAATGAGTCATTATTTTTTTCTAACTATTTAGTTAGAAAAATTTAATATTTGTGTTAAAAATAAAACTAATGCTATTGCTTACCTGGTGTCGGGCCCGCTGTGCAGCTCGATACAATTATAATTTTATCGCGACGTGTATATATTTAATTGAGAATACGAATATCTATAGCAGTAGTCAACAGGTAACACAGATACGAGTATTCAACAACAGTTCTAAATATTTTCAAAATTTACAACAAGACAGTCGAGGGCGCGCGGCATCATACTAATGTAAAAAGGGTCGTCCGTAGTAACAACACTGTCAGGAAGAACAAATCAAAATATAGGGCTAGAGGTAAACCGGAGCGGAAGCAAAGAGAAGGCATCACAGACACAAATTATGAAATAAATCGATAGGAAGGTGTAAATAAAATTCAAGAAGAACACTAAAATTGTGTGCACGCGCGACGCGACTTGAGCGTTTACTTAAATGTGGGAAATGTGAAAGATTCAACAAGTGGTTTGCGAGGGCGGGCGACGCGGGTCGGGCCGAGAGGTCCTCGCGGCGGGAAAGCTCGCCCGCCAGTGTCCCGAGCCGTGGCGCTCGCCTCGATCGCACCCTGCTCGTGTGCCACAGCCTTCATTGTTACTGATGTGGCTGTGTGGGTGTTAGGCTGTGTGTACACGTCTGCGCGCAGCCGTGTGCAGCGCTGCGCCTGTGTGCCCGCGCCTACGGGTCTGGCGCACAGGTGAGCCCGGCCGGCCCCCAGCTAGCTCCCTGTACTATCTATATAGCTCTTTCGTAGCGGCTCGGTGAACGCAAATCTGCGTGCTATTTAGCAAACGCATGTGGCGCTCGCGAGCGGTTCATCGCATTGTTAAGCCCACGCTTGGATATTCACATTGGAAGGTCGGAGCTAATTTTGGAGCGCAATTATAGCTGAATTTTGATACCGTAGCCCTGCGAGCTCACATGTCGTGCATAGTTACGATGAATAACTATACATTGGTGAATCTAGTTTAATTAATTTATGCCAGGTTAATTACATTGTTACGAGGTTGATGGCTTGTTGGAAATTGTAAATGTAAATTTTTGTTTAGCGTTTATAAATAATATTAGCATTGTTGCTCAACGCTCATTAAAATCTGTTTTAAAAATAAACTTTTCCCGTCTTTATATTAAATCATAAAAAGAGTACCGCCTCAAACTCTGAGTAATGCCCACATTATAATAATCTCTTATCATGGTAATCACACCGTCCGGCCATTGGTGAAAGGTATACACAAACCAAAACCACATGAACCTAATGCAAAGTGCAGAGGTTACATGAATGAACTGGAGCGAGGAGGCGGCGGCGTAACGATTCATGTTACGAGGTTACGTCTGCTCTAATTCGTAGCGCGCATTTAAAAACCGTAGCCTACGTTTCTTGGGTCGGCATGAGAAGACTATTTTTACGAGAGAATAACTCTGAGATAATATTTTAAAAGATCTTATTGCCTCATTGATTTTAATGGTTCATCTCTTGGTAAGATTTTCTTGTGACACTACAAAATTTTCGGTTATATTGCGAAAATTATAAGTGTGTCATAAACAGTGTTAAAGGAAAATCAATTGATTACATGATATTTTACTTATTTTATCTTTGCACTTTTAATTTGAAGATTAATTTCTTCAGTCATTTATTATTCTGATTCCGAAACAATTGACAGTTCTCAAGTGGGAAAAGCTGGTAAACGATTGTTAGTTTTTGACCTGAACCAGGAATTATTTTCTTTAGTTTTATTAAAAGAACTTTGTTTTTGACGCTCAGATGCCCGAAATTCTTAGAAGCACTGCGCAGTCTAGAAATGCGCTTGAAAAATGACAAAGGCAAAATGAAAAATGTACCTATCTCTGCTTCCCCTCGAGAATAGACATGATTAGGTAGTAGGTAAGCAGTTTCCGCCT
Organism: Cephonodes hylas; assembly: GCA_030295005.1. Lineage (NCBI taxonomy): Eukaryota > Metazoa > Arthropoda > Insecta > Lepidoptera > Sphingidae > Cephonodes > Cephonodes hylas. Next base: position 5,197,755 of record AP025374.1, on the reverse strand, counting down.
CCTGTAAGTATATAAAAATTAGTTTAGAAATATTTATTGTCTCTAAAACATGAGTTTTTTTAAAAAGCTGGATGTGAAGTAACATACTTTTGGATAAATACAATCACATTTGGCAATAAAATAATTATAACAAAAATTTGTGACACACGATACTTCAGTTTAGTTTAAAGAATTTTTGACGATACCAAGCATTGTATCTCAATTTACTTCAAAAAAATATGTAGGTACTCGTAATTATTTTTAATATTCTGTTTTACCACTTCGTAGTTCATACATACATAGAAATTCACGTCTTTAATTATGAACGGGCAGGTAGAGCTACATTTCTGTCCTCTTATTAAGTTATTAGTCTATTGCGGTAACGCTACTATATCTTATTCACGATAACTTGATTCTTTTGGCATATCGACTAATGATGGGAAACAGAAAATATCTAGTAGTTCAAAAATATTGCGTTTTAAAATACTGCATTATGTGTGAAATTCTTTATTACTTTCGACATGTAAAACATTATGTAGATAAGCGATGGTGGGTAAAAGTTCATAATAAGTACCTATTTAATATAACAGGGTTACTTTGAGACCTCCCGCCAAATTTAAATAGGTGTTTTAGACCACGAAAGTAAACAACTTCCCCAAAGAAACACGGGTCGAAAAGTGAAAAATAAAATCAGACCTTCTACACGAAATCGACCACATGATCAGTTTTCTATGTGAGGGTCGAAATTTTTATCACGGTACGACCCATGTTTCTTTGGAAAAGTTGTTTAGTTTCATGGTCTAAACCACCTATTTTAAGTTGACGGGAGGTCCAAAAATAACCCAGTATGTAAAAATTAAATAGTTTTATCTTTAAAACAGTTTTTATTAAGAAAAAGGAGCACAGCCATGATCATCGTAGTGTTCAGTAAAATTATCGACGTGGACTTCGATATGAACGATGATACGTCCCTTTTCGTCCGACCGATGTAGCATTGTAAAAGCGTCTATTATTTTCAGTATTCCTATTTTAATTTTACTTATAAGCAATAAAGTCTCAAAATTTTCGGATAAAGCTTATATCTTTAGGAACTTTTGTGTTGTATGTATTTTTTTTTATATTAATCAAATCATTAAAATAATAAAATGATACGTTTTTTATTTCAAAGTCATGTCTCAGAAAAATTTACATCTGCCAAAAGAATCAAGTTATCGTGAATGAGGTATAGGACCGCGGCTTGGTAACTGAAGTCTAAAGAAAGTACCTTAGATATGATTATTATGAGCGCTATCAATAGCTACTCTTTTGTATTAGTAAAGGTATGTTTGACTTAAAGATACTTTATAGGTTTTAAAGAATTACACATTCATTATGGTGTAGGGATCAAATAAGTTAAAAAACAATTCTAAATTATTAACTTAATAATTTGAGCTATGTTACGTCTGAAACGCTCAATTTAGTTTCAGGAATTGTCCTGAAATTGATAATTAATCTTCTTCTTCTTCTTCATCAACCCATATACGCCCACTGCTGAGCACGGGTCTCCTCTACCATTGAGAGGGTTTAGGCCATAGTCCACCACGCTGGCCTAGTGCGGGTTAATAATTAATGTTTATCATAAATTTAAGCTTTTATATAACACAAGTACATATTTTGTCAACTTTAACTATTGATAGTATTCGGATAAAGTGATTAATTTATCACATTGTTTAGACAAGTATATCATAATGTAGTATATACCAGTCTTTCTGAATAATGACTCTTTAATCTTTAAGGCATACATAGGTACATGTTAACTAATATTTAATACAGCATCCAGCAGCATACAGCATGTTATAAATAAAATAAATTAAGTAAGGCGACTGTTTAAACTATTTATTCATTAATTAGTAACAATGTTATATCGAATAAAAAAGGATTATGATAATCAATTGAGTTCCTTTTACAAATGTAATTAGGTAAGTTATTAATAAAACGATATTAGTAAATCATATTTACGTGCCTTTATTTATTACGTATAAAATGGAAAATGTATAAATGCTGTATATGTAAATGTTTATTTGTTACATTTATTACCCATTGTTCACATATTTACAGTTTTCATGAATATCGTTCCAGTTTAGACTTGAAACTAATACCTGAAGCTGTAATTATTGATAACAATTAACATTCTGGTTAATAGCGGACATTTTGTCTTTACAAATAAATTAAAAGGTATCAAAGCAAATAAAATTATTCTACTTGTTACATTTCTACAACTTTAGCTTAATAAATTTAAGAGTAATTCAGTTTAGCGACATCTAGCGCCAAACATAGCTACTGAGGTACGGCAACCAAACTCTATGGCTTAGTGTCAAAAGTATTAAGATAATGTTAAAGTACACAAATCTTACAAACTAATATTTTATTATAACAATCGAATATTTTTAGTTATAAAAATATTTTTAATTAACATAATACGTCCTTTCATAATATACACAAAAAAGAGGTGGCGCCAGTGTATTTACATATGTATTTGTAAACTGTTCATACTATGCGATGTAATTTTTTATGAGCACCACACTACTCGGGGCTGTCCTGTCATTTCCGTCGGTCGTCATCGTAAGCGACCGAAGTGATTATTTTAAATTATTTGTTGTAAAAGGCATGGAGTTTACTTTTGTAATTAGTTGTGTATAGTGTAGGCAAACGCGAGTGTTGTTTAATTTATAAAATTGTAAATACAATACACGACAATAAAATGCCTTTTGTTAACATCAAAAAGCAATATCTAGCAATGGGAATGTTAGTTTTCGTCTTATTGTTTTTATTTAACAACAAGCCGGCTTTTCAGTGTCAGTTTAATCAAGAAGTGTCGACTTATTTGCCGCCAATATATGGAATTACGCCGACTTACGCACGTCTCGCTCAAAAAGCTGACCTCACAAGGTAATATTTGTTTATACGTGATATATTTGCCCTTGATTTATGGTTTGTGTTAACTCATATGTTTAAACAACAGGTTTGGCAATAGATCATGACGTGCTGTTATTAATTAAACAGAGAAATACTTCTGGTACAGTTAGTGTGCACAAGTGTAATAATATCTGCAAAGGTCGCAGCTACGAGAACATATTGTCATATTATCGCGTCTTATTAACAGTTTTTATTTTAATTAATGATAATAATCTAAAGAGTAATCTAAAATTTTCGATTTTAGATTTTATATTTCCATCTGATTATGCTTATAATTTTTATCATATTTATATTGTATACCTAATCAACAAATAAAATTGCCTTTTTATTTTCGTGTATGTTCCATATTTTTAAATTAAGTTAGGGTGTAAAGCTATTTGCACACATTAAAAAGAGTATAAGGAAGAAACTATTTTTTAATGTGTGAATAAAATAGTTTATCTCCTAAAGGTTTTTATCTTTTCTATTTGTCTTAACTCTAAAGTTAAAAACTCATTCAGGTTATCACAGACTCTTATGTTGGTGAAGAACTTTCACTGGATCATCATAGAGGATTCTGATACAAAGACAAAATTGGTTGAAAATTTGCTCAAAGAGTCAACACTCAAATACACACATCTCAATGTGAAAACACATAAGGCTAAACATTCAACGGTATGTTTGTAAATCTTTCATTTGTTTACTAATAATACATATTTATGGCATGTGGAAATAAATTTATTTAATATCATTGTAATTATATGTTGAAAAATGTGTCTTATATATGTTATGTTCATTGTGTTTATATATTTGTTAAATATATATATTCGATAGATTTGAAACTGAGACCAAATTTTGGAAGTCAGATATTATGCTGTAATAAGTCTACATTATGGTGATAAAGGTTAAACATTTTGTAAAAAGCTAATTATTCCTCCTTTGAGGTATCATTATTAGACTATTGAGTGTGAGAGATTTCTATAAATAACTGTAGGTGAGGAAGTGAAATAATATGGTTTATATTGCACACTTGAATTTCTTTGTAAACATTACATTGTTATTTAAGAGCAACATTCAGTGCATTTGTAATCAGATAACTTTTATAAACATCAGCAGCCTTGTAATAACATACATTGTTTATCATGCAGTAAGAGTTATGTTTATTATTTATGCATCCTTAGCATTATTTGATTTTAAACAGCAGTCATATCATAGTTTTGTCTGCTTTATTCATAAAAATCCTTCCATGCATCTAATTCATATTAAACCCCAAAGTTGTAAGGAACCATATCATCTTTATCATTATATACAAGCAATATGCCCACATTGCAAATTGTCACAATTATTTCTTTGAGTAACCATTTGAAGCTAGCTATTAAAACAAATAATACATAAATCATACACTTTATTGCTATTATCAAGAAATAAGTTAATAAATCATAATATAATAAAATTACACACACTCACCTGTATTCTTGTAGAGGTTGGTAGTGGTGAATGTCTAAGACACACATTTTTTAAGCTGTGCATTTGAAGTCAGACATGAAAGAGGCAAGTTTATTCAAGATTTTGAAAAAATTACATAATCAACCAGGCAGAAAACAAATTGTATAGGAGCAGTTAGAAATTATATATTTAGATCTATTGACTTATAACTAAGGTTTCTCAAAAGTAGTTCATTTAATACAATTTTTGAAATATAATTTTAAACTTTGACACTGTCTCCATTAATGTATAAATTTCCTTTCATTTATAGAAAAACAATACCTATTGAAGTGCAGTATTATGCATGTTTTAATATTGACCAAAATGCATGTTATATGCAACAAGTTATATATTTATACATATTTGTATAGTATTTTTTGTTGCTTATATATTTCATATTTCAGGTGATGGATATCAATATTTGCCTGTTTAAAACAAAACTGTACAACACCACTTGGTATTGTGTATGTAGGCCAATTTTAAATTTATTTTGGCGGTTTTTAGTTCAACACTTTATAAATGGCATATGCTGTTAACATCTGGCCTATTTAAATGCTATTAAGACTGTTGTACTAAATTTATTTTATGACTGTGTGGTATATAGATACTATTGTTTAATTCAGCTTATTTTATGGTGGTAGAATCTTGGAATTTGTATATCTCTTGATGGGCTTACTATTTTAGCTTTCTGGCTGACTTCAGCTGAATGCAAGTCTTCGGGGACATCTTTTGTTTTATTGATTAAGATTATTGACTTTGAGTGACTCTTCTTTAATTTCACTCCAATTATGCATTCAAATAACCTAATTAAGCTTTTTTATTCGTATATTAATTATTTATCTATGTATTCGATTCTTTTCTTAATTCTTTGATGAACTATTATTTATTGTTGGAGCTTTTGTGGCGATTAAATTTCAAAAAATTCTAGCATATCATACACTAATCTGATGAGAAAACATAGGTTTTTAGTTTCGTGAGGATTTTTGGTTCTTTTTATCGTATAGTGAGTGCTGAATTTTGTTGTGGCTTCAGTAAATTTACTGACTCTTTAATCAGACACTACTAATTGTTTCCAGATTAATTTCAACTATACAATGCTACATATATAACAGCTTTAAAATTTGTTAATGCTTCAATTATATTTTTAATTAATTCCATAAACTTATAAATTATGTGTCCCGTTTACAGGCAAGTGGAGTTGAGCAAAGGAATGCTGCATTGGACTGGCTTAGAGATCACTTACAACACTCGGAAGACAAAAAAGGTGTTGTTTACTTCATGGATGATGATAACACATACTCATTGAAAGTGTTTGAAGAGGTAAGAAGCAAATTAGCAATAATCATAACACATCAGATTGCCTTGTTGGTCCTGTGCCACAAGTCAATACCATGCAATTAAGAGGTCTCGGGTTTCATTGTAGTTTTGATTATTATATTTCTCCTTAAATTAGAGTGTAACTATATGTTGGAGATGAGCGTAGTGTAGTTTATCAGGCTCTTTTCTACTATTGAGAATTTTACATGGGATTTCGTAAACACTAGTCAAAATAAATATTTTGTAAAAAGATTTATAAAAAAAATCACGTGAATAAATGATATATCTAAATAAAGATTCTGATAAAAATAAAATGTACACGTTCTAATTTTTTTGTTTCATAATGAAAAAAATGTTTTTCCTATAAAGTGTTTATGTGTGTCAAAAAATTACCAATTAAAATATGTTCAATGGAGTTAGTTAGTCACTTTGTTATTTAGCACAGCATAGTAACATTAAAATGACTCATTTTTACCTCTTCATGCTTTTTATAGTGACGTAATAGGATAATTTACTGCAGCGTCATTTTATCGGAGCGCAAAGATGTAAGATTTTGTTAACGTGGTTTCCAATACGTCATTAAGGGCGCTATTACACTTTTATGCAAAAATCGACGCTTTTCACGTGCCGTTTTATTGAATTAAAATATTTCAAATGTTAACAAATTATATATACAATCAAAGAGCATATATTCATCTAAACATGTAATTAAAAAAAAGTATATGTCACCATATAAAATGTATACACAAAGACGATTTTACCAACACAATGATCGCTCAAAATTGAGAAAAATAGGGTCTAAGTAGGTACCCTATACATTAAAATTAATCAATGTTTCGACTTTAAATATACATAATATTGCGACCTATATACTCCTCAATACAAATAGTAAACATTTTGGACATAGAAATATATAGTTTTTTAATTATAGGCTAAAACGTCAACGCATGTAAATTCCCCCATACATTTTTCGCCCACCGAGTGCCATTCCGCGGTGAGCCGCGGTCTTGGAAGCATGTCTATGTCGCTGTCTCGTCGCTTACCCCCCTCTCGTTGACAACGAAATAACTACCTATCGATGTGTGTGTGAGCGTAGCAATAGAACAGGCATGAGCCAATAGCCGTTCCGATAGATAACATTGTTGTTTACAATCAATGAATGAGTATTCTTTCGGACGTATTGTAGTATTGGAATTTGAATTGGGTTATGTGTCCTTATATGACATTGAATTTTAGTGTAAATAATTTCGTAAGTTCAGTAAATGATAATGGTTTTTATACGTCATATTTAAAAAATAATTCAATAATTTGCTGTTGCCAATTATGAATACATTGGCCCTCTTGTGAAGATCTTAGATATTATTATTAGGTTATTTATTTGACAGACCCATGGCGCAGTTAAATAAAAGGCCACGGGTTCGATTCCCGCTCCGGGATGTCGTAGTCTCTGGTACTTTCAATACAAAACTTAGTACGGAGTCTAACTGAAAAAGTGACTGTTGGGTGAATTTATTTGTTTAAAATTATTAGTTTTATTACATAAAGATAAAATATAAGTAATTAGTTTTAATTATTTTATAGAATGTTTTATTTAGTTTCACTCATTTTAGTTGCCTACTGAGCTGCAATTTTAAATCGCATGACGCCGCTATATCATGCTGACATGATGCTGATCTGATGATGGAGCTGAAAGATGTTCATAAGAACTCGGTAATTAAACAATCCTACCCAATCGAGTATGGGCTCGTTTGATTCGTCTTGTCGAATACTTTGCTGTTAGATGGTATCGAGGGTCTGATGTTGGAGCTTTTTTTTTTTTTTTTTTTTTTTTTTAACGAGAGGAAAGCACCTTAAGCTCCCTGTTCGGTACCTCGGGGGGAGGCCGAAAAGGGTATGTCGGGGTCACCGGTCCATGCCGGCATACCGACTAAAACCTCTCGATGGCCCCCTCTTGCGCATATTGGACGGTACGGTAAATATAGGGCAAGCGCCCTTAATTGTTTCCCGTTGCCGCCCAGCGCTCTGTCCAAAAGAGGACTCCTCTCGGGATCGCACATCTTCTATTCTATTAGGGCGCACCTCCCCCGTGATACACCCAACAATCCCGATCCCCTATTAGTCGTCTCTTACGACAGGCAGGGGATACCGTGGCGGTATTCTTACGCCCCCGACCACAGGGCGAGTACGCCAGGTCAGCCGTATTCGGTTACCCGGCGTCTCCTTCGTTGTAGGTGGCGACGGGCGGGGTCGCTCTGCTCACGAACCCGCCCCGCGCTCTCCTTCTGTGACATGACCGTTTCACAGAAGGAGACCATCGCTTGCCACGACCTCCGACTTTCGATCATGGAAGGGATCACGGCTGAGAGTGAGAGATCCGCTCCCACCACAGCGCTAAGGATTCTGCGCTCCGATTCCCAGGCTGGACACTCCGACAGAGTATGCTGAGCCGTGTCTTCCGCGCAGTTGTCGCAGTGATGACACACGGCGGACTCCTCTCTTCTGGCCACCCGCCACAGGAACCATCCAAAACAACCATGTCCCGAAAGTACCTGTGACAGGCGGTAGGTCATCACACCGTGGCGCCTGCCCAGCCACTGGTCAAGGACAGGGCGCACTGCTGCAACAGTCCATGCACCAGCACTGGGAGTATCCAGCCTGGAACGCCACTCCTCCATGGCAGCCAAGCATAGGGAGGCCCGTTTGGCCTCAACCTCTCTGGGGGCCGGTCGTTCTCCGCGACGAGACGCCTCCTCTCGCCAATGATACGCTGACGAGAGGGCTTTGGCATCGAGGTCCCAGGGAAGGGAACCGGCCAACACGCAAGCCGCCTCGTGGGAGATCGTGCGATAGCCCCTGATCATCCGCTGTGCAACGACTCGCTGCGGTTGACGCAGTAGGGCAACACAACGTTTGCTCAGGGACTCGGCCCAAACGGGAGAACCATATAAGGCCATTGATCGCACGACTCCCGCGAACAATCTTCTGCAGGGCATGCCGGGACCCTCAAGATTGGGCAACAGGTTAGACAACGCACCCGCTGCCCCAACCAACTTCGGTTTCAATCTCCCGAAGTGAGCGCAGAAATTCCATCGGCTGTCCAACACTACCCCAAGATACTTCATCGTGGAGCCGATAGGGATTTCTACGCCCTCTACCATTATACGGGCCCTTGCAGGTGGCCGCTTCCGAGGCCCGTGGAAGCAGATAGCTTCAGATTTCTGAAGGGCCACCGCGAGGCCCAGCCGCTGAATCCTCCTCACCACTAGAGCAGTGCCCAATGCTGCAAGGTCAGCAGCCTCAGTGAAGGTCCCGCCACACGCTGTCACCAGCGTCTGATGTTGGAGCTGAAAGATGTTCATAAGAACTCGGTAATTAAACAATCCTACCTAATCGAGTATGGGCTCGTTTGATTCGTCTTGTCGAATACTTTGCTGTTAAATGGTATCGAGGGTCTGATGACGGAGCTGAAAGATGTTCATAAGAACTCGGCAATTAAACAATCCCACCTAATCGAGTATGGGCTCGTTTGATTCGTCTTGTCGAATACTTTGCTGTTAAATGGTATCGAGGGTCTGATGTTGGAGCTGAAAGATGTTCATAAGAACTCGGTAATTAAACAATCCTACCTAATCGAGTATGGGCTCGTTTGATTCGTCTTGTCGAATACTTTGCTGTTAAATGGTATCGAGGGTCTGATGACGGAGCTGAAAGATGTTCATAAGAACTCGGCAATTAAACAATCCTACCTAATCGAGTATGGGCTCGTTTCATTCGTCTTGTCGAATACTTTGCTGTTAAATGGTATCGAGGGTCTGATGTTGGAGCTGAAAGATGTTCATAAGAACTCGGTAATTAAACAATCCTACCTAATCGAGTATGGGCTCGTTTGATTCGTCTTGTCAAATACTTTGCTGTTAGATGGTATCGAGGGTCTGATGACGGAGCTGAAAGATGTTCATAAGAACTCGGCAATTAAACAATCCTACCTAATCGAGTATGGGCTCGTTTGATTCGTCTTGTCGAATACTTTGCTGTTAAATGGTATCGAGGGTCTGATGACGGAGCTGAAAGATGTTCATAAGAACTCGGCAATTAAACAATCCTACCTAATCGAGTATGGGCTCGTTTGATTCGTCTTGTCGAATACTTTGCTGTTAGATGGTATCGAGGGTCTGATGTTGGAGCTGAAAGATGTTCATAAGAACTCGGTAATTAAACAATCCTACCTAATCGAGTATGGGCTCGTTTGATTCGTCTTGTCGAATACTTTGCTGTTAGATGGTATCGAGGGTCTGATGTTGGAGCTGAAAGATGTTCATAAGAACTCGGTAATTAAACAATCCTACCTAATCGAGTATGGGCTCGTTTGATTCGTCTTGTCGAATACTTTGCTGTTAAATGGTATCGAGGGTCTGATGACGGAGCTGAAAGATGTTCATAAGAACTCGGCAATTAAACAATCCTACCTAATCGAGTATGGGCTCGTTTCATTCGTCTTGTCGAATACTTTGCTGTTAAATGGTATCGAGGGTCTGATGTTGGAGCTGAAAGATGTTCATAAGAACTCGGTAATTAAACAATCCTACCTAATCGAGTATGGGCTCGTTTGATTCGTCTTGTCGAATACTTTGCTGTTAGATGGTATCGAGGGTCTGATGACGGAGCTGAAAGATGTTCATAAGAACTCGGCAATTAAACAATCCTACCTAATCGAGTATGGGCTCGTTTCATTCGTCTTGACGGGTATTTTGAACTAGATAGTAAACAGGGTCAGTCACTAAATTGAGATAAGTACATTATGTTTTCATGCGATTGCCAATTCATACTATCTATACTAATATTATAAAGCTGAAGAGTTTGGTTGAACGCTAGGATCTCAGGAACTACTGGTCCGATTTGAAAAATTCTTTCAGTGTTAGTTAGCATATTTATCGAAGAAGGTTATAGGCTATATATCATCACGCTACGACCAATAGGAGCGGAGCAGCAATAAAGAATGTTTCAAAATCGGGGATATTTTTTTCCTTTTGAAAGATTCCTCCGCGTGCGCTGCGGAAACGGTTAAAGTTACACTGAAATAATGTATGATAAAATTGTTCTCCTTTAAAAGTTCTAAAAAAAAGTCCGCGACAGCATATATCTATCTTTTAGGATTACTTCACTATAACCACTTTTATGCTAACCAAATTTTTTCTAAAATAAAGTATTGTTTGTGAAGGTATTTTAATGAACATTATGTTAATCCTTATCGAAATAAATGCGTTATCCATTATAAGTATTTAATTTAGACGAAATTAGCCCCTTACATCATTTGATTTCAATGAGTATCTTAGAAGATATCGCAGTTTCAAAATAATCATCAAGCGCGCAACAATTATGTACAAGGCGCCGACCGTCGCGTTACGGTTTCACCTTGTACATATTTTTGCGCGCTTGATGATTATTTTGAAACTGCGATATCTTCTAAGATAGTCATTGAAATCAAATGATGTTAAGGCCAAATTTCTTTTAAATTAAATACTTATACTAAATAACGCATTTATTTGGATAAGGATTAATATAATCTTTATAAAAATACCTTCACAAACAATGCTTTATTTTATAACAAATTTACTTAGCATAAAAGAGGTTATAGTGAACCAATCCTAAAAGCTAGACATATGCTGTCGCGGACTTTTATTTAGAACTTTTAAAGAGGAACATTTCTCTCATACATTATTTTAGCGAAACTTTAACCGTTTCCGCAGCGCACGCAGCGGAAGCTCACAAAAAGAAAAAAATGTCCCCGATTTTGAAACATTCTTTATTACTGCTCCGCTCCTATTCGTCGTAGCGTGATGTTACATAGCCTATAGCCTTCCTCGATAAATGTGCTATCTAATCTTGAAAGAATTTTTCAAATCAGACCAGTAGTTCCTGAGATCCTAGCGTTCAAACAAACAAACAAACAAACAAATAACCAAACAAACTCTTTAGCTTTATAATATTAGTATAGATTTTACCGATTTGTATGATTTTTGCTATGGGCATAAATAGGAGTCCGAGGGGTTTATAGATGGGATTTTGCCCGGAAAAACCCCAAATATGGAAAAAATAGGGAAAATACCCGAAAAATATACACGAATGGGAAAATTTTCGGGTATTTTCATATTTAGCATAATATGTAGCAACTAGGTATTATGTAGATACATGTATATTGCAGGCCTAAAGTTTCGGACTCTAGGCAAATTCCGCTGTGGCATTTATTAAAGTTTTTAACTGAATCCGTTTTGTACCACTTACAGCACATTTTATACATTTACTAACTTATCTGAACTAGCTTTTCGCCAAAATGTTTTCAATCCCATGTCTATAAGGAGCCAGTGTAAAGTACTCAAACTACTAAGAATTTGCCAATAAAAAAACTCGATAATAATTTGCCCGACCTGGGAATCTAACCCAAGACCTCTAGATCGCGTAGCCAATATATGTACCGCGAGACCACGAGGCAGTCAATAAATTATAATCTATACTTCTATACTATGTATACTAATATTATAATCAGGTAACGTTTGTGAATTTGTATGTTTGTGACATTGTAGAAATCAATCTCCGGATGTTATAGGCTATAATATGTTAGTCCAAAAAGTGATAAGTCTTTTTCCTTGTAGCCGGATTTCCGAAGTAAGTCGGTGAAAAAATGGGCGAACGAAAGCGTTTTTTGCAAACGCTGCCTTACCCATGGGAAATATATAGTTGAGTCCTAAAGAGAAGTTGGAGAGCTTAATAATACCTACAAAAAAGACAGCGATAGCATATGTCTGACTTTTAGGGTTGGTTCATTATAACCTCTTTTATGCTAACGAAATTTGTTCTAACATAAAGCATTGTTTGTGAAGATGTTTTTATAAGGATTATATTAATCCTTATCCAAAAAAATGCGTTATTAAGTATAAGTATTTAATTTTAAAGAAATTTGCTCTTTACATCATTTGATTTCAAATTTCATTGAGTATCTTAGAAGATATCGAAGTTTTAAAATAATGACCAATAATTATGTACAAGGCGCCGACCGGCGCGTAACGGTTCCACGTAATTTGACTGATTTGTATGATTTTTGGTATGGACATAAATAAGACCCTGAGGAGTAAAATAGACTATAACTTATTTTCTTTCTGAACTCAACCCTGTAGTCTACGTGGACGAAGTCGCGGGCAACAGCTAGTTATAAATAAATACATCCAGGAATCACATTCATTTGTGTTAGTCTATGAAAATGACAATTCATTGAAGGATGTGAACGAAACGCGTAAGCGCTATGAAATACCCGGCGCTTTCGACCTTTTAGTCGCGAGAAAACTACACTTGTATTCATTTGGTTAGACAGCTAATTGATTATTTGAGTGCTGCTGCGGTTTTAGTTTTATCTCGTCATAAAATGGAGCATGATTTTTGCTTAGGGTGTCTTCTCTATACGTAGTAATATTATCTCAATGACCCCGTATCAGTCTTTAGTCGTAAGTATCACATACTACGAGAAACTATTGGTGCGGAATCGAACCCGCGGCCTTTAGTTTCGCCACTGATGTCTAGCTAAATGTCAATGTATAAATAGATATATTGATATGTTTTAACTTTATACTTTATATTTTAAACACATACACGTCTTAATTTGTACACATTTTCAATAATATAAATATACGTAAATACCAATAATTGAACAGTATTGTGTTTAGGCGCGCACGGTAAGACTAGAGCGAGACAGTGACGCGTGGGTCGTTTTCAAATTGAGGGCCAAAAACATATAATCTGATTTTATTCTCATGTTGTAATTGGTATCAAAATTAAAATTACTATTAATAAACAAGTTACTTAAGGCGCAAGTGTGCCCTCTGTAACGAATCCTATACGTCTATTAATTACGAAGATATACCCAAAAAACTAGTCGAAATTTCATTAGTGTGACGTAATCCAGAGTTCATTTTTTTATTAATGGCTTCATAACTTAAAAATGTGTGCTGAAACCTACACATTTTATTTTTCCAATACATAATAGAGTTTCCCAGAAAAAATATTAACCGTTGAAATAGTATTAGGTTTAAAAAAAATAAGATTTTACAGCTAAATAAAAGTGATCCTTTTAAAAATATCAGTTGTGTATGCGTTTTCAAACTCAAAAAAAAAACCAATTGGGGCCTCTCTACTACCCCGCCTCCTACGTCACGGGGTCTCCTGTGATCAGTCCTCGATGAATGCGTGTGTTGGTTTGCTGTGTACGAAGCTTTTTGGATAAAAATTTGAATATCAGGTAAAATTTTTAACTTGATGCCAAAATCTTGTCATTTGTGTTTTCATTTCTAATTGTATTTACTTATGTCACATTTCGTATATGATTTACTTCGTTAATTAGACATTACAAGCGTATGTTTTTTTGATTTCAGGTTATGTTCTAGAACATCCCATTTTGAGGGAAAATTCAAAATAGTGGTAAAATTCTCAGACGTGTTACTGTCATTCGTGTCGATTCACGAGTGACACGAATGGTATTGATTGTATCACAAATGATTTATTTTTTATTTTTAGCAAAATTCGCCATACATAATGTAAAATGGCTAAAATAAAGAATCAAAAATCCGAAGAAGAATTAGAATTAGAAAGAATAGTGCTAGTAATGACAAGGGATTGACATTTATTGACCGTCAAATATTAATACGTGCTTTCAGAAATTTAATTTGCGTAACTAAGAAAAATAAATCAAGTCTAATTATCCAACTTAACTTCTAATCTCCTTGGTTATGCCTAATTTTTCAATTTTATTATGCTTGAAGATCTAAAACCCCTTTAAAAAATATTAATAAATGTATATCATCAGGAGCTTCACCACCATCAGCCCTTATACATCCCGCTGTTGGGCACGGGCCTCCTTTAAAATTGAGAGGGTTTAGGCTTTAGTCCACCACGAAAGTATTTCCAGGAAAAGAATTGAGATCTAGTACATGCCATGGTGCACAATATGTACGATTTTATAATCTTATTTAATCGTGTCAAGCTGACACCCAATCGAAGCATTAGATTTTGGATCTTTTTTATTTTTGTATTTATAAGTCAATAAAGTGCTGAACTTAATATTTATTCACATATTATAATTAAAAATAAAATTCAGTTAATATGTAAGACGATATTCATTGACTGGTAGGGCGATACGAAGTTTACCGGGACAGGTAGTTGTTAATATACGTAATACAGGGAAATATAAAGGTCAAAGTTCTAAGCGACATCACAATTAGCCATGGTAACATAGCTTGAATATCAGATGGCGAGACATCACAGACTACCGAGTCTTCGCAGCGTATGACGTTCTTGGACAAACAAAACTTTTATAAAAGATCACACCAAGGCATCAGGGCATGAAAAAGAGTTCCTTAAATTTATCGAAAACTCTGAAATGATTCTTTGTCTGATCAAGCTGATTAAATCCTTACAAACATTGATGATGGCAAATTATGAATGATGAAGACTGAAATGAAAATTATGTACAAATGGTTATAACTATTAATAAGTTACATAAATTAAATCCTAAGGGAAGTTTTAACATTATTTATGTAGACAGTGATTAAATAAAAAAAAACTTTCTTGACATAATTATTTTATATAGAAATGATAATAATTATCATTGGTATAATTTTGATCTCATGAGTAAATGTAGAATTATCATTAGAAGAATTTTATTTCTCATTTATGTCACTCAAAATGCTGATTTATGCATAAATATTGAAATAAATAAGTGGTGTTTTTGTTTAAAATGTGTTTTATTATCTAACAAAAGCACCTGTGTAATAAAAAACTTGAATTTCACACTTTATTTTTTTTCATGAAATTCATGGCTTTTTGGCCCTCAATTTGAAAACGACCCGCGTACGAGTGACGAGTCGCAGGCGGCGGCGCGGTGAATGTGATGTGAGTGTGTGCGTGCGGCCGCGGCGGCGTGTGGTGCGCGGGCGGCGGGCGAGCGCTCGCTCGCCGCGGATCGACGAAATCGAGCGCGTCAAAAATGTTGGAGCGCCCTTAAGGAAAATAATATTTAGTTGACACATAAAGTTGCACATTATGTTTTGATCAAATAAATAATAAGATATTAAAAACATTTCAAATTTATTACATTTTGCCTTCATGTATATATAGTACAGTAATTTTGACCCGCGAATTTCGTCGTTCTTACAAATATAAAATAACTATAATACGCTTACTCATGCACCCAAATTTCGCCACGTACTACATACATTTAAAATAACACTAAATTCTCTTGAGAATAAATATGAAAAACTTTAATTAAGAATTTTTTGAACTTCGATTACCCGTTTTGCGATGATGCTATTTAGCGTATTTCCCAAGTATATTAGTATTACAAAAAGCATATTTAGTAATTTTTCCACACAATGAATATCATAAGATATGAGCTTGATAAGGACTTAGTGAATTTCCTCTTTAAGATCTTAACAATAATATTTAACTTTATAGTTCATACGATATTATGTGTCTCAATTCATTTCTATTTCCCTTTCATTATTTTCCTTTTAACACTTAATTGTTACTTTGTCGTATTTCCGCGTAATAAAACTTTTATGCAAATTATACATAACAGTTTTGACTTCTCTTAATCTGCTAATCTATTTCATACACTGAATTGGTTAACTAATACATTATTGTTATTTCAAATAGTGCTACTTCCTCATTGCGAGTACGTTTAAAATATATTCCCCAACAGAAATTCACAAAAAGTCAAACCCGGACATGAGTCCTGTAAATTTATTGCTGCCGACAACTTCGCCGTTCCGCTAATCAGTCCAACGAAAATGTTTTGTTTATAGAAATGAACTGTATGTTGTGTCCGCAACATTTCGCGATAAATAACCCTTCTAATCGCTCTGCTGGCCTTACACTCTTATCTTAACCCAGAAACCTGAGGCGGTTGTTGAACCGACCTCTTCGTTCTTTGGCTAACGTTCTGTACATAATGGGTACAGTCATGGAACTTTGAAGATTTTTCTGTTTTGAATTATAACGTACTTATTATCTCACTGTATCGAAGCGATGGATATATTTCTTTTTATATATATCAATTGTCGTGATTCGTATTTTATAACGTAATTAGAAATATAAAATAAATTAATTGTAATCAATTGACGCTACCGGTCAAACACACACTATCGGTTATATATTTTTACCTGGTTTTATAATGTGTAATTATTAAATAAATAAAAACTATGAAATTAACACATTTATTGTGTTTAATATCTTCAATATAGTTTATAATGTGCCACTAAAAGAAACGATAAACAGTTTGTAATTACTATAAATAACGGTAATACATACTAAGAATAAATGTATTCACAGTGAATTATTTTTACATTTTTATTACTTTAATGGTAAAAGAAAACATAGTAAGGAAATCCGCACTATGCCAGCTCGGTGGACTAAGGGTTAAAAAAATCTCTTAACTGTAAAGGAGGCCCGTACCAAGCAATGGGGCTGATGGTGATAAACTACGGTGTATGCATTAATATTTGTTTTAGTCTGGGTTGTTTGTGAGACCGAAAAGTCTCGTAGTTTCTGATACCCACGACACAAGACTCGTATCTTAGTGTGGGGTTAGGGCTATGTGTGTGACGGTTGTGTGTATTTATTATTATTATTTTCAGATGCGAAAAATCAACAAAGTTGGAGTATGGCCGGTGGGTATCGTCGGTGGAATGCGAGTCGAAATGCCTCTAGTCACGAACGGCAAGGTATCTGGGTTCAACGCCGTGTGGAAACCTTTCCGACCGTTCCCCATAGACATGGCCGGGTTCGCCATCAACGCTTCTATGTTTCTCGACCATCCCGATGCTAAGTTTTCCAGGAGGGTCCAGTCCGGATTTCAGGTGAGTCGATATTTAAAGAAATATGCGTATACAGACTCTGATCGGAAACAAATAGTTAAGGTGATTACGAACGCATTGGCATTAAAAAAAAACAGGCAAAAAATAATAATTGTGACGTTTTCCATACAACCATTGGTATTAAATGCAACGGATTTACCTCGACCTCGTATAAAATACTCGACCCACACTAGGCCAGCGTGGTGGACTAATGCCTATACTGCCTCAGTGCCCAACAGTGGGACGTTTATAAGTTGATGACGATTAGAATACAGTATGTATTGTATGACTAAAATATGTCTTTTCATGAATATGCAACAACTTGCCGCGTCGATTATAATTGTACAAAAACAAAGTTCAACAGACAATCGCAGACAAATTGACGCCAATTGGACACGCGTGTGTATCTATTACATAAATTGCTTGTAATTGTTGACCGTCGCCTATTAATGTCACCTCACGCGACTGATTTGCCCTAAATAGTGTTTAATATGACAGTGGCCATGTCATTACGTCTTTAGACATCTATACTCTGCATTTAGCTAAATAAGGGTATTGTAATTGATAATAAATTGAATTGTTGTATTTTAGAAGTTATGGGTTTATTCAATTTTATTACTTTAACGGTAAAGGGGAATATCTTGAGGAAATCTGCACATTGTGCCCTCTAACCTGTAATGGACCAACGTGGTGGACTTAGACTTAAACCCTCTCAGTTACAAAAGAAGCTTGTATCCGCAGTGGGATAAATCTATTTATAGGCTAAATATAAATGATAATTCGACTATGAATCATCATTCAACACAAATATTTCAACTTGCATAAAACCACGCGATAAAATTATAATAAATTTAAAAACAGATTAAGTTCCAAGAGCGCCGTATTGATAAAGTGGGTACAATGATCATACGCCTATTCGATTGTGTAGGAAGCTTAGTAAATCGGAAACCGTTGTAGGACGAGAGGCAACGATTTCAGTCGGTCACGAAGACAAAAATTCATTTGGGTCTTTTGTTAGCTAGAAAATATCTCGTACCCCTTAATTCATTTGGCGATTATGTTATTTACAGATACAAAATACGATATAACTTTTAAATTAGAAATATAGTTATATGTAAATGTCGTGTTCAGTACAGCGACTTGAATAAAATGTAGAAAATTTACACCTTGGTGAGTTGCAAGAATTGTGTACAAGTTTTCTTTATCGTATTGTAATGGATGCAGCCGTTGTACTCCAAATATAGTCATAAAAAAAACTATAAATTCTCTGTTAATTGTTATTAACGGTAGACGAATCTTAGGCTAGATGTACCATGGAGTTCTGAAACCACGTGTAGGTATATCGTCTATATTTACCACATGTATCGATTTTTCAAATTCTGAGTCTCAATCGATCCTAGTTTTACCCCTTTTTTTCACCGAATCTATGCAGCTATAATATTCTGTAGTTTGAATAAGGTTAGAGCTTAAATAACCGTACCGGCAATGTATTGTGTGCGTATATTGTATGATAAGCTTTATCTAACTTTCACGCACATATTTAATGAACGCCAGTATCGACCGTATCCTGTATTGATATGATTAAAATGTTAAGTTTTAATATAGCCTTGTTGAAAGTTCTTATGTGTATTTCTATACAAGTCATGGACCCGTAATGATCTTCAAAGTAAAACTAGTTTTTAATGTTTTTTATTAATATTTTTTGGCCCCTTATTGTGATTTAACCCGTCTGTGCGTGTGATTTTTTTGAAATCATCTATCAGCCAATTGAGATCCACTGCTGGACATAGGCCTCCCCCAAAAACCTACACCGGGAACGGTCGGAAGCCGCCTGCAGCCAGAGACGTCCCGCCACCTTTATAAGGGCGTCCTATCTTGTCAGAGAATGTCCCACGCTGTGCTTTCCAGTACGCGGCCTCCACTGGAGAACTTTTGGCTTTTTGAAAATTTTGCAACTTTTTTTGAAATATCAATTATATTTTCCAGGAAAGCGAAATTTTAAAGTACTTCACGACGAAGGACGACATGGAGCCGCTGGCTGAGAACTGCACGAAGGTGTACGTGTGGCACACGCGCACGCAGAAACCTTCCATCCTCAGTACAAAGAAACTCAAGCACACGCCAGTACCCGACGACCACATCGAAGTGTGATTTGGTAATCAAACATGTTTCCAAGCGGCCAAACTCATTCGTGTTTATCCAGAGATTGTATGGGAAAACGAATAATGCAGCCTTACAATATTGGATACCTCTAAACCACTTAATTGAGAATGAAATGAGAATACGCTGCCGAAATAAGGAATTGTCCTTTATTAGCTAAAAGATCTTTAAAAGATCGCTTCGAGGCTATATGACCTCTGAGTTTATTAAAAATTAGCAAACTTTTTTGAAATAAAATACGAGTAAGGCTTTTTTATACGGGTTCGGATAACATTTGTGAATTGTATGGATAAAACTTGGTGGAGGATGCAATGAAAAGTGGCCTAGGTTCCTTTAAAAACATATTAAATGTTTTTTATGTATTATTTACTTATACATTCGAAATACTCAATTGATTAGTACTAAAATGGATTTTTATAATTGATTTTGCCCTCGTTACTTATTTTCTATTTTTTTTTGTTATTCCATACAATACTAGCATATAGATTACGGTTTTATGAACGATCAATTTTAATATGCGATCAAGATATAAACAAATTTATCAAAATATGAAAAAGTATATATTAATAATTTAGAACAATGATATCAAAGCGATGACACTATAGAATGTGTTATCACAAAATAAATATTACAGTTCAAAAAATATAACTCCCAATCATACTTAATTACCAGCGTTATAAGAAAATAGTCAAGACTACAAAACAGCAAATTTCAAGAATTATACCGAAACTCATTGACAAGGACACTTTCTAATGCACTCAGTATTAAATTCGTTTATATTTAATACTTTAGAATTAATTGTGTCAAATTGTGTATTTTTTGCACGAATAGTGAACGCTAGATTATTTTATTCGTTATATTTGCACGCAACGTTTCGTGGTATATCATAAGTAACTTTAACACTTTTATTGCGATCAATATGTGCAGTCACTATTTTTTTTTGTACCACGAATGTTGTCTTCGGAAATACATATGATCATTGCGTGTTTTAGCAAAACCCTAGTAAACTAGTCTTGTTTTTTAAAATAAAATATATAAAACCAACTCAATAGTGAATTTTGTACATAAAATATAATATTCGGTAAGCACATTTACTTATGTTAGGTTTCACGACGAGCAAATACGCAATATTCGCACTTTAGCTTGCAAGTAGCCTTATATAAGCTTTGGACACATAATATAAAACATTATAATATATCTTTTTACCGTGCAGATACATCAAAAGCCGTAAATGAAGCAATGACTTTTTTTATTATTTTTTTTAAATATAGTAAATCCATTTAATTCTGTTTAATCGTAATTTCTAATCAATATCTCCCTTTTATGTGCCATTTTATACGACGAATTTTTTACTTACAATAAAATTAAATGGCAATAAAATTATATTACTTGTGACACTTTTAAAATGTTAGATTAAAATTATTTCTCCTTTTAGTAAAAGCATCATTGACTACCTTAGTCCTCTTAACAATTCGGACAAATTATTACCAAAAAAGCGTATACTATTACGAACATTTAACCTTTCTATCATTCCCTTATCAAGACTGAATTGAGGCTTTTACGAAGGTACTACTCGAGGAATTCATCCAATTATTATCACATACTAACTTATTAGTTTAAAGCTTTTCTCATTTAGAACATGTCGCTTATATATTTTTTCATACACCACTTTTTTGTCTATTTCGACTTCTTGATATTGACTACTTGGAATAGACAAGTGTAGTGGTCTATACTGAGATTTTTCTTAATATAATTTATTTTATCAAAAGTATGACTGTGTCTTAAAAATTAAATTAATATATTTTTCTTTTATATGGTAAATGACGAAACAATACATGTTATGTCGCACTGCCTCGTTGGTCGCGTGGCAAGGGTGTAACGTGCAATACAAACATCCTGCGTTCGATTTCCAGGTCGAATTTACGATAGCTGCGGTTTGCCATTACAAAAAAAATCAGGTATTGTAACCATCTACTATTCATAGTTTTGTAGAAACAGAACAATTAATAGTAAATGATACATAGAAATTTAACCTAAGTTGAAGAGGTTATTTATGTATAAATGGTCTAAATGCTATAAATATTTCTATTGGCAACTGAATATTGATCACAACATTTAAAGATTTTTTTTAATTTTTGCATTTAGTTAAATGACGTGGTTTGAGGCTATAATTCTCATAGTTTTTGATGCCAAAATACTACAAAAGACTTGCATCATAGTGCAGGGTCAATACAGTAAATGTAATTAAAAAGAAAAAGATTATTCCGATTAAACAATTGTGTTGTTCCAATTAAATTTGTCCAAATTTGCTTCAAATTGCGATTTCCATGTAGTTAGTTTACAATCTAATACGTTTTTTCATATATTTAGTATTTCTCAATGTCTACATAAACAGTTATATGTATATCCTACGAATTAGTTAGACTTATTAGCCACGTATCCTATGCATAATAATGTAGTTGTAAAATGCTCAAATATATCGTGTCGGTCTAAAACATGATTCCTTTAGTGCGTAACAATAATTTGTACTTATGTATGTTTGTAGATGACTTTTACACTTATTAGGAAGCTCACTTTACATTTTAGTGACTTCTTTGAGTTTATTTATTTGGTAGAATTTATATTTATCTAATTAAATGCTATATTATCACTATATTTATATATTCTGCCAGTGTAGGTTATCACAAGTAAAGGATTTAAGATTTCTATCTTTAAAGTGTTTCAGATACAAAATCACTAGATAAATCAAATTCAGTGATCTATGATTATTAATTTTATATGTAACCGTAATTGCTACTTGTAGCGTTTATAATGATTTAGTATGATTATTATTGATTAAATTCAGCCCAATAAAAATCAAAAAAACAAACGGTAATCCGGCAATTCGATCATTGCATGTAATAAATGCATAACAGCAGGTTGTCTGTACATCTTTGAAACTATTAATGGATTTTGTAATGTCTTAATGTTTCAAGACATATTTGCTAGTACCAAGTAAGGACGAAATGATTTTAGGTGCTTTTTCTGTAAATATCGAATTATAGGAAGGTGCAGACTGAGTAGTTGCACTCGCCTTAATGCAGCAACCTCAAATAGGAAATCATTTCGTAGAATCAGACGGAGGCTAATCAGATGATGCCTAATCGCAATTATTCAATTTTTTTAATTCATAGTGATTGATATATAAAACAGCAGTAGTATAATATACAAAAGCCGCACATATTACAAGTAATGTAACTATTATATTACTATATCTCCAATTTTCAAAAAACTAATTCATAGATTAACTTGTAAATTTTGGATATTTAATAAGCATACTCCTCCGAGATTTAATTGTTTTGTCACCAACAATTATCTTGCAAGTCTCTCAAGATTTGTTTTTTAATGTGGATGTACTGTTAAAATAAAATACAAAAAAAAAAAAAACAAAATAAAATACTCTTTGACATTATTAAAATACCTTAAACATACAAGTAAATATTTAATCTTAAATTCTTCAGTAGGTAATTGCTTTATAAGCTGATTATAATATCAGAGTAATTATGGCGTGAACATAGACACACAAGGTTAGATGTGCTTTTGCGCTTCCCATTTATAGTAACTTGTTAGCTGAATTTACTGAACAAAATTAAACCGCATGTTACCCATCTGTGACAATTATTATTTTTTGGTATGTATTATCACTAAGATCATTATGCAAAACGACCGTTTAATTTAAATAACTAATTTCATGGCGATTCTGAGCGCAAAAGACATATCTATTAATTTATATCTATGTGAAAATAATGTTATCAGCGAAATGCAGGCGTAACTTTACTCAATCTACTCAGTACGTCGTCGTTTCGTTTTAGAAATATTTATTCAATGAGAACAGTGAAATAATGTCACTATGCAAAGCAATAATTATAATAAACACATAAGATCATATATGTTTTATTTATATTTGGTTTTATATTTATTTCTAGTTTTAAATCGAATCGAAAATTATATTGTAGGTTATGTATATTTGAACGAATAATAATCGATAGAGAAATGATGTGATGATTTTTTAGAATTTTATTTCATTGTAAATATTCCTTATAGATTTACAATACGAGAAATAAATACTTCCAAAGAGACGTGGTTGTTTTTATTTTACCTAAAATAAAAAGCAGATTTTTACTATTCTACTACAACATTTATCATCATCATTACATCTTCTGTACACTAGGATCGACAATGGCCGACACAGAAATAACATCGGCAAGTTTTTAAAGCTTGCCGCATCATAATTATTGGGATAAAAGAAAACAACAAGAGTAAGTACCATAGATGTTATATTTTTATTTTTGGCAAAGATGAGTTGTTTATAGAAAAACAAAAAAATACGCGGTCGCGGTGTATGTTTACCATTATAAAGTTCACCTGATTTCTAATTAGTGTATTATATCATCTTTCTATTTGATTAGATATATTGGAGATTATCGATGAATCTCCCGCGCTTTGTAATCATCAGTCATGCCGTCATGCGTAACATTTTTTTTTTAAACTAACACTAAAAATTAAAAACAAAATTTAACTACTTTTAGTAACAGGATTTTAATATTTTTTGTTTGTACTGTGCATATAAGTAAATAGGTACACAATATATGTTACTACCAAAAAGGGTCGCACACGTAGTAACATTGCCCCCGGAGTTTTATAACTCCGTAACTCAATTTTAGTGCAAATACCCAGTTGTTGTAGAATGTTTCCTGCTAACAAAACAAGAAAGTTTTTGATTGACAAGTTCGACGTGCCGAAAAAGACAGGGGTCGTCGGGAATAAATTTATATTGTCATGCTAAGTGAAACATAGTCCACCTAGATACAAAAGTAAATATTTTCTTTTTGTTAACACACGAATAGGCGCCAACACACGAAAACATATGGGTGAATATGTATCTGTCTTCATGGAGGGATAAGCAGAAGCACAAATTTGAGTGTAACATAGACGCGGACGTCATTTATATAAATATTGTAAATTCCATGTGATAGGAAGCAAAACTATTACCGTCTTTCGGTTACATTTCCAGGTTGATCTGCTCCACAAAATTTACTAATCGAGAATTTACCTACTAATCTTTTGACCCATTGTATCGCAAGACAAAAACTTGCACCGAAGGAGTAACGAGGGAACGACGAAGTCTTGTTTTGTGAATTTCGTAGGTATAAAAGTACCGCCGGACCCCTCATTGATATTTTTATTTCTGCGTGAGCACATTTCAATGTTAGATGTTGCACGAAATCTGATTTGAGACGCGTTGTTTTTCGACACACATTTCTAAGGGAATTTTTTTGTATTCATTCATTTACCTGCCTTATCGATCAACCAAGGGTCGGCCCGACATAATCAACATGCAAGTAGCATAAAGACCCTTGTTATGAATTTATGGCGGCTCCAGTGTTTCATCTCCCATTGTCGATTCGACTTGTTTACATTTTTAAACCGTAAAACTCGAGGAAAAATTCCACAGACAACGCTAGGCCTCATCGCTTCTTAAGCGTACTTATGTATTCTTATTAGATAAGTATTTAATTATAAATGCAACAGTTGTTTGAAACATGTAAGTGAAGCCGTAGTTGAGCTTTGATTTCACACGAGGACCTAATTTTATATTCAATCGGAAACTACGTGTGACTTTATTAAAAAAAAAAAATATTCCAAATTCACTGGTTTTTATGTGGTTATCAACTAGTGCTCAATGCAAACAATTCTGTTACATCTTTTTGTAACCTAATATCTGAAAGTTCTCTTTATATTATACAGTATAATTCCACGCTTATAAATCACGAAGTTTCTACTGTAATAATATATAAATAAACAAGAACTCGGAGCAGTCTGAGAATATACGAGCGTTGTCATGTGAGTGTAACTGATATTGCATATTTAATATTCTGAATAGCGTTTCCACATAAGCGGATATTTTACGGTTCCCGCCAAGCGCTTGAACGATGTTGTTATAGAAAATTACAAAACTTTATGAGAAGTTTCACGAATTTTTCAAGGAAAATATGGGCGTGCTTTTAAAACTTATGTAATATCGCGTAACTGAACAGAAACGCCCGTTTTCATTGATCTATGTGACCCGCAGTTAATTTTACTTGGAAATGGAAGTACACTCTTCGATACGAATTCTGGAGTATTTCCTGAGTATTACATGATCGATAGTACGTATGAGAAACGATGTGAGTGTATCGTTATATCTCATAGTGGAACATATTGTGTAAGTATTAAGTATGTATATTGATCTAACGTTTAGTCCGACTGAACTTTTAGCTCCATGTGCAATTAAATAATTGACAAATTTAAATTTTATTAGAGCAAAGCGTAAACCAAAATAATGTTGTTGAGAGGGATAATAAGTAGCGACGTATAAAAAAAATATATACCTCAAAAGTAATTATTTTTTTTGGATTATAGGTACGATATGTCACAATTACAGGCAGCATTAACTGTAGATTTATGCACCACTACAGTTTCGTCATTAGAGTAAATTTAACGCCAACGAACTAATTACGGACTGGTGTGAGGTCTTCTCTCATCTGTGTACACAAACTTTAATTCAGTGCGCAAATAATTACTTCCCACTTAGCAAAGGCCTGCATCGTTAAGTCTACCAGGTGACCTGTTTAATTTTCTCAGTCCAAATAACACAGATAAGCTTGCGAGTGTAGTCTGTCTGTGTAAGTTGCAGGTTTGTGGGAAATTATCTTGCTGCTGAAGTTTGTCGGGCGTCTAATACGGAGATGGGACTTTAAACGAAGCAAGTCTAGGCCGTGATGACAGCGCTGCAACCCTCAGATTAGCAATTAAATTGGTTGCTACTCGTTTGCCATCGAGGAGAAAATCTAGTCAAATAAATCGAGCATCAGCGTTGCCATTTAAGGACATCTATCCAAAGAGGCACTTGGAGAAAGTTCACCGCTTAGCACTTCTATAATAAATCACTAATAAGACTATTTTCATTTAAAACATAAACTACGCTCTGAAGCGAAAGATCCTAATCGCGCACTAAGACAAACGATTAGGTTATTTTTAGTAGTTATCAGTTAATCTGTCTAATGTCCATGGCACTGAATAATTTCTTATACTAAATTACTGTATAATGGAATTATCAGACGTTATTTAAGTTAACTTTAATGGCGTTCATTCTTTTCGTGTCTATTAAAAAACTGACCTAGCCTAGAAAATGAAAATAAAACAAATAACTAAAGAATCTACAGCAATAACAATTATTTAACTTAATTCTTAGTCACGGATGCAGTAAATTTCTCAACGTGGACACTAGCAGTTGGACCTTTCATTATAGTGTACTAATTCTCTGCACGGTATCCTACATATTTACGAGTTATCCGGCTGGCTTAGAGCGGGTTGATGAACCTCACATACCTGCAAAATTCTTATGGAAATCTCTTTCCAAAGATGATTCTAATGCGAAATTATAAAAAGAATGCCGTTCTCTACAAAACCAGGTGTTGATATCAATATTGTATTGTAGTATCTGTCCCCGAAGGAGCAACCAGAGACTATTTCAATAATCACGTGTTGTCTATGTCTTGTTTACATTATTCATTCATTCATTGGGCGTGATTTCAAGTTTGCTTTCCGAACATTCTAGACTTGATTTAACCTTTAATTTCCCCTCTCGATCGTACGCTGTATACATATGCTACAACTACCTAAACTTCTAGTAATCGACAGAAATAAAAAATATTTTCTAAATTCATACAAGATGTAATAAACTAGTGGTAAATATATAAACTTTCGCTAAAACAAACGTTCTTTTCACTGTTAGCTGCGTTTATAAATTTTTATGTGGTGTTGTGTGCTACAGACCCGAGAATTCCTTTATCGGGGGTGGTAAAGGGTCGTTTGTCTTAATAAAGGGGCATTGATTGTCGCCGCGGAATTCTAGTTGAATTACTCGATTTATTTTAAATCTAAAGGTTTGACGACAATCAGTTTTGTTTAAGATGCGTTTTCATTCTTTTTTTGACATTCAATGCCGCTGTTTGTTAGAATCTAAGCTGGGCGAATGATAGACTTTTTTTTTAGTGCAAGTATTTGTATACGTACAGTCCTTTACTTAACTTTAAAGTTTCATAAGTATATTCGATGATAAATGATCGACATAAATCGACATAAATGATCGATCTATGATAAATGATCGACATGCTTCCTAAGGTTCAAATATATTTTCAGCTTTAAAAAAAGTCTAAGTTTACCTAATGGTTTCATTCACAACATTTTATTATTAATACAATATAGGTACATACAATTGATACAACATTTAACACTCACATTTTGACATAAGACCATAAATTTTGACTGGCGGAAATGTACCAATCGTTGGAATTATTTTCATAAATATTCGAGCGTAAACATCTTCAACTAATATTTCGCTGGCATGGCAGTTGACGATTGATATATACGGTTGAAGAATATTCTGCAAATGTTTTAACTACTTTCGAGATTCGGGTATATACGACCAATTCCAAATAAAACTTTCCTTGCGATGTGTATTGCTAACACAGAATATACCATTTCCTTGCCTAGATTTCCCGTGCCTCGCAGACAAATTATGAAACTGAATTCTCCAGCTACGAGTTAAAATATTGCCTTTCCGCATATGCTTTGAAATATTAACGTCGTATGCAACGTTGCTCATTATGAATTTCCAGAGAGACATGTACAAATAAATTGGACAATCGTATTTGTTTTTGAAGCTGTGTTCGTCGTATCTACTTTTAATATATTTTTTTTTTGTGTTTTGGGTTTTTTCCTTTTTTTTTTTTCCAAGCAGCATAATGAAACAGTGCGTGACAAAAAGCAATAGGTTTGACCCCTATAACATGGGATGAAAATTTTACCTAACGAACAATATTATACATATTCGTAGATGAAGGCCTGACTTTATTTTTTCACTTTTTTTCTATGTCAATAACAGTTATTTTGTCCATAGCAGTGTCGTAAAAGGAGATTTTTAAGAATAGAATGACCAGTGACTAATGTGCGCATAAGTAACATTTATTTCATACATTTATTTTACACAATAAACATTATTTCAATTTAAACCAGCTTAAACACCAAAGCGCCTCGACCCACGCGAGTAATCTACCCTGCATACATTTTGAAGTTATCACATGGAAATTGAATTATTTTGTCGATTAAGTTCGACGATTCCTAATTTGAATTTCGTAAATTTTGTGTTCAAGCCCGTACTCGATTTACATGTAAATGAATTCTCTTTTACGAATACATCGAGACTTCAAATCGATATTTTGTAGATATGAAATTTAGGGTGCTAAGTTTAAGTGATTTACATATATTTTTATGTGGGAAGTTTTGTAAGCGCATGGTGACTTGGTTTGGTTTATGGTGAACTGCAGAGACCATGGCACAGTAAATACTTTACCGTGAAAGAAGACGTGACATTTTAAGGAATTCACGATGCAGAAAACATTAATATTCTGGAAAGAAAAAGTCTTCGAAATGAATTCAAATAGAATAGGGAACTACGATTTATTAAATAATAAATGATGTCTGTTAATTAATAACTGCTAAACATAATAGTTTAAATTGTTTTTAATGTATCTTACTTAATTTTGCTAATATTTATTATGTTCTATATATCCAGTGTAAATCCATAACATAATTAGTGTCACACCCTCTCCCTATACTATAATACAATTAAGTATGTAAGTAATATTTGGTAACATTGTCACAGGCAAATTACAGCTTAATTCACCCAGAGAGTGTAACGAGAATCTCAGAACATAACGATACACCACAACACAGTGACAAAGCGCAGTAAGTCTAAAACTCGTTACAATTGACTGTCTCGTAGTACCACGGTACAAGTATATGCTGCACGATCTTCAGTACTGGTGGTGAATCCCGGGACGGGCAAGTCTGAGTGTTATATGATTTTTATCAAGTAATTCTCTTTAGTCATGGCCTCGAGGTTTGGGCGCGCGGTCGAGAATCTCGACGGTCGCGGGTTCGAACCCCAGGCACACACCTCTGACTTTTCGAAGTTATGTGTGTATTCACATTGAATTATCACTTGCTTTAACGGTGAAGGAAAACATCGTGATGAAACCTGCACACCTAAGTGTTCTTAGGAATTTCTTAGGTGTGTAGTCCGCCAACCCGCACTAGGCCAGCGTGGTGGACTATGGCCTAAACCCTCTCAATGGTAGAGGAGACCCGTGCTCAGCAGTGGGCGAATATGGGTTGATGAAGAAGAAGAAGAAGAATTCTCTTTAGCGGCACTTTTTATTTATTTCATTATTTTTCATCTTATTTCGTTAAAACTGTTTTTTTTTGTGCGTCTGTCGTACTGCCACGGTCGTAAACTTTTATTATCGATCTCGAATGTGATCCCAATATTAATGGCCGCTTAATTGCTGCACTTTTGTATTGTAAATAGATCGACTATAAAAAAATTCGTTTTGTATGCTAGTTTGAAGTTATATACATACCTACATAAACTCAGCTGAGGTGCATTTCTGCACCCACTTTTGTAGTTAGGTTTTGAAAATTTAAAAGGTACAGATTTGGTACCACCTTGAGTTATCAAAATTTGTTTCTTGGGTGCCTATTAACATCAGCGTTGCGCACCCACAAAATTCAATATTGATATTCGGCACCGCTGCGTTTGGTATGCATGGCACACAACTGCAGGCAGATTTCGATGCGGCCCACCCCTAATCATCCCTCTTGTTCCGCCAATAAGGACACAATTCATTCGTTAGTTAGTTCAAATACTATAGAATTAACTCCATTGCAGATATGGTTTTTAATTCTTTTCCTCGCTTCACTAATGGTCTGACTTGTTTCTTTGAATTTTCCCTTTAATATCTTTTGTGACTATTTTGTCCCATTAAACATCGAACTGAAACTATTAAGAAGTTGGCTTTTTGCGCTGTTGATTCGACGGTTTGCGTAGTTTTGGGTTCTCAAGGCTTAATTTTTCTTTTATAAATGTTTTTAGTACAATATATAAGTACTGTTATGTACACTATAAATAATATATAGTATCGTAGTTAATTATATCGCAACGTCCCACTGCGAATAAATGGTCTCCTTTTTGAAAATTCTAATTCTAATTTGTAAAAGACGCCCGAAATGCTTCTGCGTATTAAATGTTCAATGTCATCATGCATTTAAAAAAAGTTCCGTTCCACGATCGATAAGTTCTATTAAATTGTACAACGTGTCATCATCTCTCTTAGACATCTTAGTGTCCAAAATTGTTTTCTTAATAGAAAAATATACACACGTAGCATTGGTAAACGTCTGGCACATACCCGGCTCTTAATGTATCAGAACGTAAACAAAAGCTTTTACGTCACTACATCGGGCCACTGCTTTCAGCACTTTTGTTGGGCTTAGCTTATGTAACAACTTACAGCGGTTAAACCATATCTTGCCGTACAGGGTTGGCTAACATGATTTTCATCCATTTGCCATTTTATGGATTTGGTGGCAGGTACACTTGAATTAGATGAGATAGAAAGAATCAGATTTTCGTATGTTATCATAATTGTAATTTATATTATAATAAAGTTATATATTTTTTTAATACAAAGCATTATACTTTTTTTCAAAGCAAAAAGAAAACACTAAAAGTCTCCCTGTATTTGAAAAATGCATTACAATTTTATTTTTAAAACTAAATTTTCTGGAGCTCAGCATTATTATGGTTTATTATTTCCCAAAAGTCTTGGTAACAAGTTTTTATAATGCCAGTTCTGGGGATCAATTTTCCACACGTTTAATCCAATTTAGGGTTAACATGTCAGGGGTCCGTCACAGTAGTTTCTGCGCTAATCAATCAATTGACGTCGTGCGTGCCTTTTTGTAAAGTATGTGTAGACAGTGATTTTCTTGAGGGTTATTTGTTTGCGAAGCCAAAATTGCTCAATTTGGGTTATGAAATTTTGTGTAGGTATAGGTGGTAAGAATACAATTATTATTCTCTTAGTGTTGTCATAAAAATAATTTTGTTTCGATTCCTAAGACGAGGAAAGATTTCTCGGGATTTTTCATAAAAAATCTTTTTGCAAGATGTTCCAAAATTATTGCATGTAGGAACCTGAAAGTTTACTCAAAAAAATTACAAAAGGCTTTCCTCTCATTCCGTGAAACGTACGGGTACTTTAATTACGTTTGAGAATTGAAAATTCTATTGTATTCTATTTTAAGAAAGGGAGTTTTGAGCAGAGTTTCCGTGTTTTGCTTATTTTATTACGCCCACACAAATATTTTAGGGATAGCGCTAAGAAGGAAATTGAATAAAAGTACATTGTTATCGTGGCCTATTTCGGTAATTTTAATACGTCCCCAATAGGCAGGAAAAATCGTGGTAGAGATTCAAAAAGGTCGGTTGTTTGTTGTGAATACAAATAAAAGATTTTATATTTAGTCGTGATAATTCGAGTAAATTTAAATAGAATACACAGCGTGACACAAATGCACAATGACCTCGAGTAATATATGCAATTGCAAGTATGAATATAACAGAAAAAGTTGGTTAAAATGGTTACGTTACGTTACTGGTATGGTATATTTTTATATGCATATTATTTATTATATGCTCTGTATTCATCTTAAAATGCTGCGGTTCGCATATCGTTTAATTTTCAACCATTTAACGCATTATTGCTAAGTGATTTGAATGAAACAATACAAAGATAATTTTACTTTGCTATTAATAATTTTTAAATAAACAATTTAAGTACTCTTATAACATATTAGCAGAATCCGTATGAAATGTTCCATGAATTTTTAACATAATCAGTACATGAAATATTCAAGAGAAAAGGGACTACACTCCAGAGGGCTGTAATTTAAATAAATATTGTTTTATCATGTGTTTAAGCCGGACGCGAGGCAACCCTGTGAAATGCTTTCCGTACACTGGGTGCCATTAGAAGTAATCCAGTTATTATCTTGTTAAGTACTATGTTTGCGGTGTAAATGGGTAAAAAAGTGTATTAAAATGAATTTACTTTAAGAGGTGTAGAAGAATTATTGCATATTATGAGTACTTGGTTAAAACAAAATATTTTTGAGCTTTTGTTAGTTGTTATTAAGGTCAATTCCATAAACTTACTCGTAAAATTCCATATATGATATTAAACGTTTGGAAAACAATTTCCTGATATACACGTACAAAAGAACTTCAAAGAGGTATTCTGCCGTATAGATGATCCATCCGAAATCCATCGCGAAATAATATCGGATGAAATTACACCAGCTTTCCATTGTAGGTTGTATTTATGTGAGCGCTTGGCTCGGGCCAAATCACGTATTGAACATTAGTAGTCGACTTGCCGCGCCAACTCTCTAATGGCCCGAAACGTACGTGCTTGATCATACGTTTTGCTCTATTTATTAATTTATATAAATATCGGCTTTTCAATTACTTTCACACGCTTTTTTATAGAGTCATCTATGTCAACTTTAAATTCATAGAGACCTGCTAGTTGTGTTGAGTTTTTATTTAAACTTATCTGCAATAGTTTACCTCATTATCATTGCAAGCCATACGATGTCTACTTTTGGACTCAAGCTATCCCTAATACAAGTTAGGCCAAAAAACATAGTGACTATCATGAAACAAAGACAAATAAAGGGTCCTCAAAGTTGTACAATTAGAGTGTCAATTTAAATGTTAAAATAAGAAATTTTCCTCATTTGGAATGGTCCAAAACGGAGTAAAAACAATGTCTATCAGTTAGTTTGTCCTTTTGATGTCGCTTATATCTGCAAAAGCTAAACTTTGATAGACCTTTTACAAGAAATATTGGTAGTGGGTACCAACAAGTTAATAGAAAAAAACAACATGAAAATTGCTTATATACATTCAATTATGGCTTTATTCGTTAAGGACTAGGCAAATGCGTATTTCTACGTTCACTGTCGTTGTAGACACATATTAAAGCATCCGAGAAAAACCGGTAACATTTTGCCCGATCAAGAACTGAACCGTCGCACATTTATACCGCAGAAGCAATGAAGCGAGCAACGTTCAGAATAACTTCGTCGTCAACCAACATCCACGCCGGGAGTTTAAACAACTTTAATATATTGAGTTATTTGCATTTGCAACCTAGTTTGTTACCTAGGGCTTGTTCTAGAACGAAATTTCTCTTTTATTGAACATATAAAAAGCGTCGGTGAAAAATCTAAAAACAACTTTTATGCCTTGACGAGGATATCAAAGTCAACCTGGGGTCTGTCGTTTAATACCTTAAAAGTAATTTATGGAGCTACATATTTGGGTTGTATTTGTTACGCTTCTCCTGTGTGGGCCGATAGGGCAACTGTCGGCGCAGTCAGAAGGAAATTGCTCCAGAGTCAGCGTTTGGCGTTGATATTTTTGTGCAAGGCGTACAGAACCGTTAGTACCGAGGCTTTACCTGTTCTTGCGGGTGTGCTTCCAGTCGACCTGGAAGTACAGCGTCGCGCCGCGTTATATTTTACCAACAAGCAAAGTATTGATAGGGATTTCCTTCCATCGCGCGACTTTTCAAAAATAACTCGATTATTTAAACCATACGCCGAGATTTACTCGGAATTAATAGAAGAATGGCAAAACCGATGGAAGCTGTCTGTAAAGGGACGTCATCTCTATCAATATTTTCCGTCGGTTAGCGATCGCTTGGCAAAAACCTGGCTTGAGATTGATCATTACGTGTCGCAATTTCTAACGGGTCACGGCAATTTTCGTAGCAAATTATTCTCATTTAAGTTGGTTGATTCTCCTATGTGCCAATGCTCAACACATGATTGCGAATATGAACAGTCCGCACATCATATCCTTTGGGAGTGCAATCTTTGGTCGGATGAGCGTAACAGTATGCTCAATAGTATGCATGTAACGTCTGGTGTTGTTTATTATACAGACCTCGTTGAATCTAGGAGGAATTTCCGTGCCTTTCAGCGATTTTGCCATGCCTATTATTGGAAGTCTGTATAACAGTTCGCACGTTAGGTCCAATTTAAGCAATAGTTATTTATCCGTGGTGCGCTAGTTAATTGCGTCAAATTTTTGGTAATTGTAATTGTCTTTCTTTATGTGAGGTTAAACCTCATAGCTCAATATTTTGTCACCCGCTTTGCTGTGGAGGGAAGTTGACAACTCTTTGTTTTTCCAACTCCTCCTTTACATTGTTTTTCTGATTAACTTCGTTGCGGGATTATGACAATTTAGGTCCCCTTAGATTCGCTGAGCTTCATTGCTCGGCGCCAATACTGTGCGTGCCGCTGTTGATCCTGGAATACAGGAGTTGCAGTGGCGGGTGTGTGGTGGGATAGGGACATATTTGCATTTGCAAGTAAAAATATGCTTTGACTGCAATGAATATATTTCCCAAGACCAAACTTTAAACATTCATCGCAGTTTCGGGAATCATCTAGTATTAAATGTTCCGTGATTGGCCTCGTTGAAGGCCTACAATTGTTTGGATTTCAGAACTACTTAATGAAATGCCATAAATACTGTATTGGATATTATGTATCCGCAAAACATGAAGTTACCCCGTTGTAAAATTTATTAGTTCACTACCAGGAAGCTTGGGTGCTAATCACTAACCAGAACAGACTGTAAATGTTGTTAGGTCTTAGATCAAGTTTCGATTACTAACAAGCAAGCATGTCAGCCCTCTACTCATATTAATGACAAACACGTTGATACGATTATTATTGTATATTTGTCATATACACTTTATATTATGTACCTTTGTATTCTTTATTTAAGGATATCGAAAAATTTTGGACAAAAAAGTAAATTAAATAAATTCTTGATAATAATTTCAGTTACCTACTTTAGTACTTTTACTTTAACAAGCAGTGATGGCCTCGAGGTTTGGGCACGCGGTCGAGAATCTCGACGGTCGCGGGTTCGAACCCCAGGCACACACCTCTGACTTTTCGAAGTTATGTATTCACATTGAATTATCACTTGCTTTAACGGTGAAGGAAAACATCGTGATAAAACCTGCACACCTAAGAGTTCTTAGGAATTTCTTAGGTGTGTAGTCCGCCAACCCGCACTAGGCCAGCGTGGTGGACTATGGCCTAAACCCTCTCAATGGTAGAGGAGACCCGTGCTCAGCAGTGGGCGTATATGGGTTGATGAAGAAGAAGAAGACCTACTTAAGACTTATTTTTTTTGTGTCAATCTCTGTCTGTCACAAAAAATCGTCGAGTTTTTTTACGGTTGTGACAGGCAAGACATAATGCAAGCGCTTCGTATTGGAAATAAAAGATGGATAAAATATTCAGTATTTTCGATTTTGAAATAGGTAGTTTTAAAAATCTTTTTGATTTGTAATGTCAGCCGTTTTCTTTCAAACAATATCGTGGTTTCCGCCTTTTCGTTGGAACATGAAGAATACATTTTCAAATCGAGGTTTAGTCTTGAATAATAGCATAAAAACTTTCTTCGACTGGAATAGACGCGGCGGATATTGCAGTCACGTGATACGGATATTGGCTGATCTATAATATTCTTGCTTGATCTATTCATTCAGGTTTAGTGATGGGTCATGTTACATCGATTTTTACGCGACGTTAAATCGTTCCTCGTGAGTATCACAGCAATGTGGTTCAAATTGTGTTTCATCCCAAGCACTACATTTTTGTGGAATCAGCGTGCCTCGGTGGTATTTATAAGCAGATACGCCTTCCGGACTTCCAAGAAGAGAACCTATATTTTCCTAAAAGGCCGTCACCACGTGAAATTCAAGTGGCGTCACATGCTCTTTTGCCTTCTTTTTCCATATATTATTATTTAAGTTAAATTTTGTATTTATACTAGTGTCACCTATACATCGTGTTTTTGTTCAAAGCTAATTTCACCTTGCATTCTATTTAAATCCACCATTTGTACCCACCCAGACCACCCACCACATCTCCATTATCATCGTTTCCCTTCCCAATACGTTTTAAAGAAAACGAATATGTGACATCAGTCCAGCTCTTCAGAACACATGCTACTATGACCAAGGAATGTAGTAATTTGTTTTTACATACCTGTAGAAGTAAAGGTGATGAGAAAAACATAAAAGTTTTTATTTTTTTTAGTTATCGATGGTTGTATGATGTTACATTCCTATTCAGGAAGCAGTTTAAACTTAAATTGTAAAATGTTTCACGATACATATTTCAAATCCACTTTTCAGCGTGTAATTGGTTTCATACTTTTGAAAAAATTGTTTGAAAAGCTATTTTCTGTCTAAAAAAACAACTTCTAATGACTGTTACCTCTAACTTTCATTAGTGGACAACATTTTGCGTCATGTTAGTATGGTAACATTGATAACAATATAACAATGGCGATTCTTAAGAACAAATTTCATATTATACTTAAACAGTGCATTTTTCATTATGTGAATTTTAAATCTTTTGAATTTATCAGAGCGGTCGGGAGTTTACGAGACATTGAGAAATGATAATTAAAGTTGTAGCGCCTCAGTCCAGCCACTTCAGGCTGCTGTATGAAATAAATAGTGTGGCTGGCTTGATATAGCTGTTTTACTGATGTAATAGCTCTGCCATCGCGTTTTATTGGGTCGAAGATTTAAGGGCTTCTCATATTTATCTTCATCTTCCATGATTGTCTTCCATCAATTTCTTATGGCTTTAGTATTTATGACCATAAGTCATGGGTATAAATAAGTTGTGATGGTCAGATAATGAAATGCAAGTTTCTCTTTTCTGAATTAGTATGTTTTAAAATGCTAAAATCTTATTAACAAAAACTAATAGAAAACAATAAAGAAGCACCTGCATATTCTCCCACCACGAGATCGAGCACGGAAATCGGATTTAAAAGAATAAGAGAAAGTTAACTGCAGTTGTGACTGGCGGTTAAAGTTGGATGGTGTTCGTTCGCAACACTAGATTCGCTTGCGGCGTCCACCCGTTGTACTCTGGGGCTGTTGGACGAGTCTACGGATCGTGGTTGGTACTAGAAGTGAATATACTTTTAGTTTTGTGTGAAAATTGGGAAATAATATATGGTTAAGTATTTTTTTTATACAGTGTGTATTCAGATATTATCAGAAACTAAAGCAAGTAGGTAAAAGTTACGTTGATCACATACTATTGACGTTAATGAAAATCCAGACAAAAAATAAATAAGTTGTGATTTTCTTTAACGCCAGAGGGTTTGTAATCACATTAGATATTACCTGCTTCAGCCTCCGATCACGGTCTGAATACACCCTGTGTGATTTAGAATTATTATATGCAGCACGAGCTGAAAATTTTACGTATTTTTTTAAAACTTAACATGTCTGGGAGATGATACGATCCGAGTGTGGCAGAAAGGCTGTTTTGTGCGGCGGAGACAGCAAGCCAGCAAAACTACGCTTTCTAACCCGTTTCCAGAGGTTTGTATCCTGGTAGTCAGTGGTTTAGTGGGACTTTCCGTACATGTGTAAGCTTGTTTAAATTGGTTGGTTTACTTTGATGGATATTCAGTCGCGCATATAGCCAAAATCTTAATGCAAATTTGATAGTATGTTAAGAGTAGCACCCAAGACTTAATATGGTAGACTGCAATTCACTTCCCTACTGTCCAAATTTAAAGCATAAATATACAATCCCAAGAGTGAAAAGTAAAGTTAGTGGGGTTTCTTCAGTGACGTTTTATCATCCGTTCCTAATCACACGTAATAATGCGTGAGCCTAGAAACCGTTTCCGAGTAATTTTCTAGCTCTCTACTGTTATAGAACATTTTCTAGTCGTCAAACTCAATATCATTTTACTCGATGAATGAAGCAAATCCCGGACCTCTCAAACACTTGATTTGTACTTATGTTTGTCACGAGATTAATAAGGTACAAATAAAAATTAGTTATTCGTTTTTCAAAACACAAACAAGGATTCTATTCTTCGGGAACTATCTCCTTATTCATTAAAGTAAAAATAGGAGCATAGAGTCAAGTGACGTAATTAGAACTGGAACAACAAATGCTTGTTTAATCTAACCAGCGCCAAATAATAAATCAGTCAATTTTAATTAAAAGCCAAGGTATAATTTATGCGTGGGGGGACACGTTAATTAGATCTGCTCAACACCAAGTGATTTACGTAGAAAAACTAAAACGTACGGAGAATGCGAAAACAAAGAAGAATACAATAACGATCTGGAGTATTTGTGGTATAACCAATTTTGTATTTTATTATTAAAATTCAACTCAGGTTTATTATGAAATATGATTTTACAAGTTGTAGAGCTTATAGATATTATTTAAAAATAGTATATCGAATCGTAAAATAAATAAATCTACCATCGTAAAACTTTTTTACTTTAAGTTATTTGACTTGTGTCGTGGGTATTAAAAACCACCAGAAACTTTTTTAATTTAACTATTTAAACACCCTCAAACCCCAAATTCCTCAAACCCCAAATTCCCCAAATTTAACTTCCGTTAATAATAAAGCAATATTTGTTTGTAACCTGAATACGTTGTTATTTCTCATCCGACTACTTATTACATTATTATTAACTTTGATAGAACGGAACGGCTTGTTAACGAATTAGCAGAAAGTTTCTTTGTAGGGGTTCTCCTTACCTTATTAGCTATGTAACTAACATAGTTTCCTGTTGAAGTGAATTGTTTTCGCCTAGTTAATGCGGAATACGTTATTAGTATCACATTCACTGAGCTTAATTCTATAACTCTCTACCGAAGATCCGATATCTAGGCAATCTGAAATTATCTGTTGAATCCTGTGTATTTATTACAGATATACACTGTGTTGGCATAACAAGAAGAAAGCAAGGCTCAAAATGCATGTGATTTTGTTTAACATCACAGTCATTTGTTCCGTAATATAGTACTAAATTACGCTGAACACAGGTAAACAAAGGGAACCATTTAATTTACCGGCGAGTTGTTACAGAAAACGTAACCTGTAAGCTATTATTGACACCTGCGTGGCTACTATTCAGTTAGAACGCCAATAAATTCGCCGAATAGCCGTTATGTGTGGGAAGTGCCGGTTGCATGGGCAGGATATCTCTTATGGACGAACAGCGCCGGAATAAGGAGTTTTTAAAAACTCGTGAAAATGAATGATCGGATATATTAAGTACAAAAAATGACTTATAACTCAGATTAATAAGAAGGTAGAAATTTGAATAAGTTATACAAAAAAGTTGTAATGCTGCTTTGAGAAACAAATTAAATGTAATGGATTCGAATAGCATAAGTAAATATGGGTCGATATCCGTTAGAGTCTATGTTTCGCCTATGAGAGTAACAATTCTAAACCTTATTTTATTTTGAATTTGCTTTTACTGTACTGTCTTTCCACATGACAGAATTTCGACATTCTATGCAAACGACGAAGTGCGACGTTTCCTTCACATAGACCTATTTAAAGTCTAACAACGTGTATAGGTCATATATCTTAACAAATCACCTACAACAAAGCTAAGCTTATTACTATAAAACTATAATATGGAAAAATAAAACCGATGTTTTTTTTTTTAAAGAATAATCCTTATTCCGTCCCTGTCTATATCCTAATGGGAGTGCACTCAATGAACGCTGTAAAGCGCCGGCTAATAGAATGCTTGGAAATTGTTTACTATCAGTGCAACTCAAATACTATGTGTTGGGTATGTATTACCGGAATAGGCAGTTGAATGGTTGTTACTCACGAATATTTGAATTATTGGAAAATTGTTGGTAATATTAGTTCTATACAAAATTATCGAGGGAATTTGTATTTAATCATCAATGAGTGTAGAGTGTATCACTTGCTTTAACGGTGAAGGAATACATCGTGATGAAACCTGCACACCTAAGAGTTCTTAGAAATTTCTTAGGTGTGTAGTCCGCCAACCCGCACTAGGCCAGCGTGGTGGACTATGGCCTAAACCCTCTCAATGGTAGAGGAGACCCGTGCTCAGCAGTGGGCGAATATGGGTTGATGAAGAAGAAGAAGAAGAGTGTAGTGTACCTACTATAGATTTGGACTAATTTTAGGCACGATTTAGGTCGTCAAATGTATGTACATATTTAGCCAATGGCCGTCTACTGCTGAACGTATGCTTCCACCTACGCCGTAGTTGTTTCTCCCCACCTTTCTCAAGTCGTCGGACTATCATCCCGCAGGTCGTCCTACATTACGAGTGCCTTAGCACGGTCTCTACTTCAACACTTGTATGCTCCACCGACCGTCAAATAGTAAGTTGATTTTTTTAGTTATTTAGCCTTATATTTAGATTAAGCCTGCTGATTTTCTCATAAATAATAGTTAATAAATAAAAGTTTACAAATATTAAATATTTATAAACTATTTTATTACTAAAGTTCCAAAAGCTGTTTCCTAGAAT
This sequence comes from Cephonodes hylas, assembly GCA_030295005.1. NCBI lineage: Eukaryota > Metazoa > Arthropoda > Insecta > Lepidoptera > Sphingidae > Cephonodes > Cephonodes hylas. The sequence goes on along the minus strand of AP025374.1, from coordinate 5,156,594 downwards.
AATATACTATAGTAATATTTTATAAAGCAAATTATACGCACTTTCAACTATAAAAGTTGTATGACCTGCGAAAGTTCAGCGTGCTTCCACCTATTAAATAGGTGCGCGAATAAAGTTGTTTTAATCTTTTATAAAAAGCATGAAGCTCGATACAATTATTCACCGGCTTATTTTCCTCATTAAACCAGAGATACATTAACTAAAGCCAAGGATGTATCGTAAAATATCACAAATTTTCAATACCCCGCGCGTCTGTTCTGCACTTCAAACGTTTAATATCAGTACTGCAGGTGTGCTTACATTTAGTCCAAGTTATAGTAGACAGCGCTTTTGGAATTTCTTAAACAATAACAAATGGAAGTAATTTTAGTTAATGATGAAATTGAGTGAGTAATGAGCAAAGCCTACGCATTGCTTTGAAGTTGAAAAGTGCTAAAAGGCATTTAGCATTACTTCTAGGCATATAAAAGCAAGCAATTCACAAACATCATCAGCCCATACACATACATACGTCCTACTGCTGAGCACAGTATCCTCTGCAACTAAGAGGGCTTAGGCATTCCACCTCGCTGGCCTGGTGCGGGTTGGCGGACTACAAGAAACTCTATAAAATAAACTCCAAGAACTTTTAGGTATAATTATTTCTTATCACAGTGTTTCCTTCAACGTTAAAGCGTGATATATCATTGTAAATACGCACCTTATTGCGAAATGCCATATTAGACCCTATTATGAAAAATATTTATTCTTTCCACGTTTAACTTTATCTGATGCATTTAAAAATATATTTACCTATAAATTACTTCAACTTGGGTTACCGCTAGCCGCTATTAAATTGCGTTCCCTCATTACAGATTCCCTCTCGCTAAAGTATTAATTTTCAATAACAGGTGCGCTCCAGATATTCCAATCGAATTCATTACGGATCCTACATAATTCAATATGAAAGAAAGATTGCCTTGCTGGATGAATTGATTAACTCTCGCCCAGTCTATTAAAATTCCGCCGTTTATTTGATTTGAGTGAACTACTCAAAATTTGTGACTTGAGCCCGTGAGTAATTGGGGGTGTGATGTCGTGATGGATGATTCATATTTATTTTAATTATACAAAATTGATATTGATTATATTGATATATTGCTCAAGACCGGGATGGTTGGCGCTTTCTTGGGGAGGGCTACGTTCAGCAGTGAACGGCGATAGGCTGATTGATTGATACAAAAATACAATTACATAGACATTTTTTCAAATGCAATGAAAATAAAATCATTATTGGGTACGAGTAGAGTTTAAACCTGAAATACTAATTTATTAAACCTTTAATTAAATAATGATAAATTTATTTCAAGTTAAGAAATGGTATTTTCGTTAGGAAATTTTCAGTCACGGAGTCTTTAAATTACCTAGGACTGCGGCGGAAAGCTTCCCCTATTACATAGTACTTTGGATATACAAGCCTGAGGGTAACGTGAAGATGAGAATTTTTATAACTATATACCTATATAAAAAATGGGATGCTAGCACTGTCTTTTTTAAAACTCAGTACGCTTAGGAATTTAAAATTTAATGTTATAGGCTTAGTGCGAAGTCACGCGTTACCCTCATTTTGTCTTCCTTTTAACTTTGTATAATTTATCAACTGGGAAAAAGTCTTAACAAAAACATGTTAACATTAATCTTTATTTCGAGAAAAACTTACAACATACAAATATTTATCTTTGGCATGAAAACTTATGTAACATTTATAAAAATATAGAAATAGATAAATTTATTGTTAACAATTTATAATAGTACGAATATACTATGAAATCATAATTTATTTGGCAAATTCTGATACCTTTATATATTTTAAAATCACTACATTTGTACTGTGTTACTGGTGGTTTGAATATAATAAACTAAATGTTATACTTAATCAACATTACTTCCTTTAAACTCGTATTTACAAATATTATACTTTATCATGGGATTGTACATCCCAAATTTAACAATAAGTAATAATTTTTAAAACTAACAATTGAATACTGTAATAAAAAAATAATTTCTATATTCCTCCTTATTACCTTACTCAGAAAAAAGCGTCCTCACTAATTTAATTCACCAAATATGTACTAAAAACGTCTCGTAGTATTGAACAATGAGATTGAAGTTAGAATTTTGTTAGCATAGCTTCTTTCTGTTTATACAAATACATTATGAACGAAATTAATGCAAATTATGTCTTCATTAACATCAAATTTATCACTTAGTGTATGTATAGCAATTTAATTCGTATAATAGATTAATTAAGAAATGAATAACATTTTCGGAGCAATATTTGCTACAATGCAATCTTTCGTCGCATGAAACATGGAAGAATTCAGTGACAAGTAAAATATAGCTAGTACGCAAAACTAGAACACTCTATACGGCCGAATGTTTCCCGGTAATAACTCCTGTGGTTTTGTTGTATTCATATTCTTTGTGTCCTTTGTTGTGCCTCTTTAGGCTGTCGTCCGTTGATTCCACGTTGTCTCTCAAAAGCCCTTTCTTGTCACTGAAAATCAAAAGGTTAGAATGTGACGTATGACAGGGCTTTTAATATTCCGTCATTTATTTGTGTCAGTTAATGTAATGTTCTTTCTTTGAGAATTTCAAAGGATTTTACGCAGGTTAACTATTGACAATGGGGTTGGAATAATAAAAAACCCAGTCAATGAGTAAATTTTTGAGTAATCTAGACGATTTAACGTGGATCAGAAAATAGGTGTGTTTAAATTACTACTTATACTTTTAGGCACCAAAATACTCACCGGGAATTTAAATTAAAGTCTTTCTTCTTCTTGTTTTTTTTATAGCAGCAACTGGCTATAATGCCTTGTTTTCTCCAGGCGAAAAATATAAGGTCTAGCAATATAACACATGTTACCACAACCACCACAGCTATGCCTATTATAACTCCAGCCGATAAATAACTCAGGTTTTCTTCAACAAAACCTGGGAAATAAAACAGAAAGGAAAAGGTAATACATAATAAAATATATTATAATTATTACTTTTTAAATTGTAATCCGGATTTCAATACTTGGATCTTTGGACTTAACATATCTAAAATAATCTTATTCGATGCCGCTGTATTCGAGATATATCTATTACATACATATTAGCTAGTTACGACTATAAAGCAAATTTATTAATTCGTAATAACTAGCTATTCGTAAAAAAGCAGTGATGGCCTCGAGGTTTGGGCGCACGGTCGACAATCTCGACGGTCGCGGGTTCGAACCCCAGGCACACACCTCTGACTTTTCGAAGTTATGTGTGTATTCACATTGAATTATCACTTGCTTTAACGGTGAAGGAAAACATCGTGATGAAACCTGCACACCTAAGAGTTCTTAGGAATTTCTTAGGTGTGTAGTCCGCCAACCCGCACTAGGCCAGCGTGGTGGACTATGGCCTAAACCCTCTCAATGGTAGAGGAGACTCGTGCTCAGCAGTGGGCGAATATGGGTTGATGAAGAAGAAGAAGAATAACTAGCTAGAAATTAAACAATATTGAAATAAATAATCTTCAGTCCTCCCCGCAGATTCACAAGTATTGAAGCTTACCAGGTGTGGTGAGAGAAATGTTTGCGGCTGTGGAATTTCCTTCAGAATTGTGCGCCACCAACTCTAGATAATAAGTAGTGTTGCAATCTAAGTTGCGGAGTTCTAGTTGAGTGGTCGGCTCGATGCGCTGTTCAATACATAGTTTCTCGTTCAGTTCATCGTACGCCTGCGGATCGACATTATCACGATAAAGTAGAGCGTATGATTTATGTTCATACTTTATATTAAATTGTTGCTGCTAATTGACTTAGAGTTATGTTTGCGAAAAAAATATATGATAAGAGGCAGCAGCTTCTGAATTTCACCACAAACTAGTTAAGACCGTCAAGCTGTCCACGTGTGGATTTAAAATACCTTAGAAATTAGAAAGTTATTATTAAAAAATGTTCCAACAAAACTACCGTACATTTGAAGTACAATTTATTACAGCGGCAATAGTCCTTACCTTACAATACCGTAAGATGTAAGAGTCAATGGGTTCGCCATTATCCTCAGGTGCTTTCCAATTGACCATCTGGTTACACTCTGATGTTGTGTGTATTAAATCTACATCCAACACTGGAGGTTCTGGAACGGATCTGGAGAAAAAATGTAAAATAAATATAATATTCCATAATAATTTACATAGCTACCAAAACACTTGTTAAAAAAAGGGAAATTATGAGTAAAAATAATCTTATGATAATTATAAAAAAGATCTCAACGAAAATATATTTAAGGTAAGTAAGTAAGTACGCATACCAAAGCATACAATTAGCACAACAAGGACAAGTTACAATGAATGAATGAACGTACTATGGTATTGTTATGTAAACATGTTCGTAAATGTATTCTATTATAAGTATGCCAACGAAAAATCATCCTCACTTACTTCTGCAGAGTAATAAACTCTAACTGGTCGCTCCAGTCACCAGTCCCGACATCATTAACGGCAGCAAACTTAACATAATACTTAGTATTTGGCTTCAACTTTTCTAATTTGAATGGTCTATCAATGGACCAAGTGCGGTTCACATGAATGTTCGTTATTTTAAAGTTCTCTGCCTCGTCGTATTGAGCAGTAAACCCTACTATTTTAGGACCATTCACTTCATCTGGCCCAATAATTGAGAACAGCACTGATGTCGCTGTTATATCAACAATACTTGCCTGAAAATAGGAACAACGCTTTACTAAATATTTTGAAATTACATAAATCAAATTCTTTTGCTATCAGTAATGTATAAAAAATGATTGATCAAATTATAGAGATAAAAATTCCTAATCGTTGTAAGATACAATACAATACGAATGAAATAGAAAATAAGCGAGTGGGCTTTAATAACACACATGCGAGTTGATAATTATTACCTAAAGCAATGCACGTGGTACAATCACCACATACAAAAGTATCAAGATTGTTTACAAAATCGACGTTGTGGTTACGAAATCTTATATGAAATATTAATAAAACAATGCTTACGTTTTCAACTCGGGCTGGAGCGAATCCCTCTTTTAAAGTCAGTGTCTTTACTGCTTCGCCATATTCATTTTTTGCTAAACATTCGTATATGCCATACGAGAAGTTTTTATCTATAATTATCGGCAGGTAATGATTCTTTGCACTACTTAACATTTCAAGTAACCGTTTGTTTATTTCCACTTGTTCTTCTGTTCGTATATCATTTCCTTGGAATCTGTTTTATAAGAAATAATCAGTTATTTATATTGCATATCATAACCGCCCTGTAACTCGATTGTCAATCTAATCAGTGCAATAAAAATACATATCATCAACAACTGTTTACTACTACAATGAAATGTACCAGCCAATTGTTAACCACGAACACAAACCTGCATGCATTGATCTCGTAATCTGACCTATTTTAATTTCACAAACCAATTAAACGAATAACGCGCTCCCTCAATAAGAATGACGTAAACTTATTATGTACGCAGTTTCCCCTCACATGTTGTGGTGGACCATACACCCACTCAGATGGTTTATAAGCAAACAGAGTAATAATATCAAATGTACTTTTTATTTTTATCTTAGTTCAAGTAATTTGCTAATTTACCTCCATGATATCGTGGCAGGAGGGTTACTTTTATGTACGCAACTGAAATTCACAGTCTTTCCAGTCCAACCCCATTCAAATTGTATCAATTTACGGAAATACGGCCTGTGTAAGACTGTTAGCTGCATTTCCTTGACACTGTATCCCACTGAAATTATAAATAGCATTATTTTATAGATACTCCTGTGATTTACATGTTTTGAAAGCCTTTTTTTTACTCTCTACTGCTTCTTGGTCTCGCAGTATGATATATACATATCTTTATATATTAAGTAAATATAAAACGTAAAAATATAACAAAAAAGGCAGCTCCATAAGTGAGTAACATTTTATAATTAAATAAAAATAATAACCTACTTTCATTAGAGGCGTTGCAAATATATATTCCTTGAAACGACTGTACAACAAGCCACGTTACAGGCGGTATGGCAACCGAGTATTCTCTGAAATCAAATTATGATTATAAATGAGTTTAAAAACCTAAAATAATATAAATCATTAGTATGCTTTCATACCCTTCTTCATCATCATCTTGTTTTTTAAAATATACGGTAATGTTGGGTTCAGGCCGACCCGTAGCATTACAAGTTATAGCGATTTCTGTCCCTTCTATTTCTGTTCTATCAGGGAAATCAGTAATATTGGGTTGCACTAGTACCTGAAAATAGTCATAATCATTAAGGAAAAAAGTAAAAAATGTATTGTGTAAAAATTGTACTAGCCATAAATGCTTATTTCTTTCTTTCTTTCTTTATAATTAATACTTTGGAAAAGTTTATAAGATTATGAACTATCGTTTTCATGCTGTATAAATTAATAGAAATGAAAAACTAACTTTAACATCGTAATTTTTTTGTTTAAATGTAATGATGTATGGTAGAAGTTTTACATATGACTTGCACAGGTCTATAGTGTTCATTTACTTACGTTCACATCGATTGATTGTATTGCGGTACCAACAGAATTAATGGCTGTACATTGATAAGTTCCACTGTCACTCTCTTTAACACTCTCAAAAATAATTGTGTTGTCTATTTGCTTCCATGTCTTACTTGCATTTTCACCTTCAATCTAAAACAATGAGTTTATAAGTAAAGATAATAATTTATTAGCAATGTGATATGGCATTGTCTTACCGCATCCGATATTTTATCCCACACGTAATCTGGTTGCGGGGAGCCTTCAGCGAAACAATCAATTGACAATGGTTCCCCCACTCCGACATCGGCTTCTGGTATAGCTTTTAAATCAGTTATTACCGGCATTGTCGAAATCTAAAACGAAATTTTGTTGATGTTTATATACAGAAATTCTGAACAACTGCCTATTATAAAATTTATTTTACAAGTCAGTTATTTTGTTACCTACGTTTACTTTGATGAATCTGTCTACTTCTTCACCCGTAGATATTACTGAAGCTGCACATTTATAAATACCAGCATCTTCAACTGTCACATTTCTCACGAGTAAACCTTCTGGTGTTTTTTCGTACTTTGCGTCATTCATTATCTGATGAAAAATGCAGACTCATAGTATACAACAATAAGTTATTCAAAAACATTAATAATTGTTAAACTTTATCTTACAACAATTGGGTTATCTTGACCTTTCTCCCAATGTATCAATGGCTCATTATCACCATGAGCTTCGCATTTGATTGTTGAAACCTTTCCTTCGACCAGATATTGCGTTTCATTAGCATTGTAAATATACAATGGATCTGTAATAAGGGCATTAATTTGAGCACTATTTATGTTTTTATTAATTATTTAGCTATTAAGCCACATTCAGTACGAACCATATGCGTCAATATTGTAAGTTTGAGTGTACAATTGTCCTTCAACTTCCGTAACGCACTTGTATTTTCCAGACATCATCTTGCTAATTTTCGGTATGTGGAGGTTGATGCTGTCACCCTGGTACTCGATATAAATGTTTGAATCTGTACCTGGTCTTGTAAAAACAATTTACTTTAGTTGATGATAATTTAGAGCGATGTGTTAAAAAATTGTGTTTATTACATACCCTGTATTGATTATGTGGTCGTCTTTATCTAGCCATAGGAGGTTATGTACGGTATAACCAGGCTCAGTACAGAGACACTCTTGGTAATATGTGCTTCCAGTTTTTATTGCAGTTGTCTGCTCATCATTTTCGCGAAAACATGCTAAGCCATCTGGAAAAGAGAAATTTACTTAAATATTTTTTCGATACAACACCTACAAAACTTATCCTGGGCCAATAGAGCATGATTTATACTTGTACTACAGTGAGTCGAACACTTTAGTGGATTCCGTATTTCAATGCAAGAACATATGATTCAGAGAAAAAAGTTTATAAATTTAAAGAGTGAACATTATTCAGATGCTCAATGATTAAAATAATAACAATGTAAGAAGATATAGGCCAGTAGGAAAACTCTTTGTATTTATATTAATATAGTCTTCGAGAGTATTTGCAAATCATTTATTAACTCAAGCTGTATTAACCGCAAATAACCTAATTAAACGATAGTAGACTTCTACTTTGAAGTAGCAGCATTAAGAGAAGCGGCTTAAGTAAATTGGCAGTGAACTAACTTGTATCATCAGAAATACGGCCGCGGATAAAACAGTTTGGCTGCCAAGAAGTTGCTCTAATAAGCGCTTAGCTTTATAAGGAAGTATCAGGTATAAGATTGGAAGAGTTTCCCATGGGGAATCTTATTTAACTTGTGCGAAAGTCAGTCGTCAAGAAAGATGGCTCGGGCGTTGAACGTAATATTAAACTTTTTAGTACCTATATTTATCGGTTCACTCGCGCTTGTTGTTTCAATGAGGATCTTTGGAAGTATTTTTATTCTTACACTAAGAGATTTTCATGATTGAATTTTATTAATTTCATTGAATAATATGGAATATGGAATAAACGCTGAATTGGTGTACTTAATTGTTTTTTTTTATTTCATACATTGGTAAAACAATGAGCGGTTCGTCATATGACAAGTGAATACCGATTTTCGGTAATCTGATGAAATTACTTGACTTCCGGGGTGGATAAAATAATATTAGGTTTTTATATTCGGAAATCGTAAGCAGCAGTATGGAATCTAGAATTTTTTACCAAAACATAGTGGGTCGTCGCCTTATTATATGGGATTAAAAAAACACAATGAGTGAAGCGTGAACATGAATATCTATCACATCAAAATGTGCTTTTATTTTTTATTTTTTTTTTGTTTTACGAATAAATAAATTCGTTAACCATTTGTTCTTGAAATAAATTTTATCGGAATTGGCGTTGCGTATAAGATCGATATGCTTTCTTTGTCGTCGGTTAGGTATTAGGGTGAGTCACTAGGGACACATAATAAGATAAAATTGACAGAGTGGCCGAAAATTGTGTTGGACCGTTGTCTAACAAACCACCTAGAGAAAGCTTATGGAGGAAGACACAAGTAATGATTACTTAGTAGTATTTTCCCTATTGTTTTGTACCTTTAACGTTTTGTGGAGAGTTGCGGTATCAATTTGATGTAGATACTAGTTCTTCAAAGGCACTACGTTGGCGTAATCAACTAAAGTCCTGATCTAAGCTAGAATTTTCTGAGAGAAAAGTTGAGTCCACGTCCTTAAGACCGCGTCCTTAATCTTAAAAGATCTAATAATGCGTTCCTTCTTTTCATTTCATTTCGATAATTTCATTAAAGCGATTCAGTTGTTCGATGAGAGCAGAATGACTTGCTGTGTGATAAACTGATCGCTTATGACCATCCAATACCATGGAAAAACAAGCTACTGAAAACGAATGCCAAACAATCATGTACTTTTGTAAATCATTGAACATGTGCTAGGCAGTGGTTGTAAACACATTTTTATGGCAGTTTAAGAGATGAACGATGTTTAGGTTTTTAAATAGGTCGTGATAGGTTTAGTTTGAATGTCTACTGCTTTGTGTACAACAGATGTTAATAATCCTAGTGTTCATACACTTGCGTCAATATTATTCGATAAAGTCAGTGTACATAAACTGATTTGATAGTAGATGTCTGCCTCTCGGTAAATTCTAAGAAATAAAAGATAGACTTACTCAATGTATTTTGCATATATTTATTAATAATCAAAATATATCTATTATATGAGTCAATGTTAGTAGAATGCGGGTTCGAGCCCGGAGACTTATTTCTATTTTTTTCTAAATAATGTATAGTCCAATACACACTTTTTCCGGAAGGATATAGATGATATTATGTATGTGACCTTTAATGATTTACTACATTAAATAATGAACGTAATTTCGCAACTAAACGTTACAGACTTTTACAAACAAAATGATAATAAATAAAGAGATCCTAATAAAAACATAAGTTTAATCCTAATTTAAAAACAGGCAACTTTTTTAATATGTTATAAAAACATAATTTCTAGTCGACTAAAACTTATTCTATCCGATTCGTATTTACTGTTAGAGAAGAGAAAGCCCATCCCCAACATTGAAACGCATAAAGGTTGATATGTTACAGTTAAAACCGGTTTTTAGATAGAACGCGTTTTTACTAGTTAGAACTAGTTTTTACTTGATGCCTTCGTTAATACTAGAAATACCCAGTTAAAACTAGAATTTACCACTGATATATTTGATTTTCAGATAAAACTAGTTGTCACATCGAGCTGTAGTTAAAACTAGCACTAGATAAACTAATTTGAAAATGAAAACAATATGTTTTTAAATATAGTTACTTTAATATTAAAAACACAAAAGGAACATTTTAGAGAATATCGACTTAAATAATTTGCAAAGATGACAATATTAATTATAAGTACCCAAATAAAATAATCAAATAATTCAACAGAACACAACCATAAAATTTCAAAAAGAATCATTGTTAAAGTACCTTGATTAACACACAATAAAATCTAATCAGTCAAACTTTAATTTAAAAAAGGATCAGGATCTACTTGTTATTGCAAGAAAAACTATCGTGGCATTTTGAATTACATAGATAACCACTTTTCTTGCAGAGACACTTTTTTTACATAAATCCTTTCTTGCAAACGCAGCGCATAAATCCTTGGCCTGTTCCTATGGCTGTTTCCTTAGCAACAGTTCTCAAAGGTAAATTTGTATTCGGTACATATTCTTCACGCAAAAATTTTTGAAATGAAATGAAATGAAATGAAATGAAATGAAATGAAATGAAATGAAATGAAATGAAATGAAATGAAATGAAATGAAATGAAATGAAATGAAATGAAATGAAATGAAATGAAATGAAATGAAATGAAATGAAATGAAATGAAATGAAATGAAATGAAATGAAATGAAATGAAATGAAATGAAATGAAATGAAATGAAATAATATTTATTGAATCCATAAAATGTCAAATACATCACTTAGATTCAGTCATTTCAAAATTTACCACCCTGTTCGGAAGGCAGTCATCACTAGAGAAGAACGGGCAAGAAACTCTAGTGTTGCTCTTTTCCAATCAAGAGATAGTTTACAATACAGATACAAAGACTCAATTTCCCGAATTAGAGCAGCTCATTAATACAATATCAGAATTTTGTATATAAGAACAACATAGTCATCTTAAATGGAGACTCTGACATCTAACCAGGTTAAAATTTCATTAATGGAAATAAGCAAATCAGGCAGACCAGTCCCCACAAACAGCACCCGTTCACGAGTATGACGCATGTGCCAGCCATCGGCCTCCTCAACCATTTCATAGGGAAGTGACCGACCCGGCACACGACGCCGCCGTAAGCACAGACATTTCTGCGAGCATGACATACCTGATTGCTTACAAGTTACTAAAATAATAATAAACTATGTACAGCCATGTCCATTAAAGTAGACCCAGTCAAGCCCGGGATTACAATAACATTTTACTTATACCCAGGCTTCGTTATCTTCCATATATTCTGATATTGTATAGTAGGCTTTGTTACATAGATGTCTCTTAGTAATTTCTTTAAATTTATGATACTTTAAAGCCTTAATATGACTAGGGACTTTATTGTAGAAGTGTATACAGTAACCCTTAAAAGATTTGCTGATCTTGTGGAGCCTGGTTTTATAAGTTACTAACTTATTTTTATTACGAGTATTTCTATCATGTATGTCAGAAAACTTTTTAAATTTATGAATATTCTTATGGACATACATAAGATTTGCGTCTATGTATTGCGATGCTACTGTCAAAATACCAATTTCTTTTTTTTTTTCTTTTTTTTCTTTCTTTTTTTCTTTGCACTTGTCAAATTCTGACCTGAAAAGGACATTTAACAACAAGGTATGATGAATTGTAACCTCGCTCGGAACACTTTTATCTGACTCGCTGCGGAAAAACGCGTTTTGTCTAGTACGAACTAGTTTTAACTGATATTCGATTTGGACATTAGTTAATTCTAGTATTAACGAAGGCATTAAGTAAAAACTAGTTCAAACTAGGAAAAACGCGTTCTATCTAAAAACCCGTTTTAACTGTAACAGATATAATCAATCATAGATTAGTAATAATATGCTTCATGATGGATTTGGCCTCGAGGATAAGAATTCCTACCTTTACCTAGTCTTTTTCAAGGCCAAAAAGATCTGGGTATTCAAACGTGTAACACAAGTATTTAACGCAGTCAGTTCATGTATGGATCACCCAAATGCCTTTAGTTCTAGTAGTCCTCTCGTCTTTGAATTAAATTAAAGACTAGACTGACAGTTAATATAAACTGGGGACCGTAGTTACTAGAGTGCTCTTGAGGTAGTTAACTATCATTAGAATAGCACGAACGTCTAGTTCTGTTATACGTAGTTGTAGATACTATAAAAAAATATATTTGAAAAAGTGTACTATTCTGTCTATAAAATTCTCGGTTGTTCTTTATAGTTAACCTCTGTTAAAGAAATCGTTACAGTATAATTATAATTTAATAAACAAATAGAATAAAGTACAAAAAGTAAATCAATTTATTAACGAATCAGAATAAAATTAGATCCAAATATGAGTGATCTTTGTTTGTCTACAACCTTGGAACACAATTACGGCATAAACTTAAATACCACCATGACATAACTAAAACCTTTGATGATTCAAAAGGAAGTGTTCGTATGGCCAATTGTTGCACACATCTTAGACAATATCTGAGATCACGTCTATTTTAGGATTATTTAACACGTTAAAGTGAAAAAATGCATCCGATAATGTCATGCTGGTGCATTTCTTGATTGAATTAGTCACGTGACCGGACATGAGGTAAATTGACTCGAATAATGCGGTAAGCACCACGTTTATTTCCCAGGAAGTTAGTATTTTTATGACCAGCATCAAGCAATGTCGTAATAGTATAGCATAACATTTTGTTAGTTTGAGAAAAAAAATCAAGATTTGGCTTATCAAGTCAAATGTATATACCTACAATCTAAATATGTATAACTATTAACGTATTTAAAATTATTGGCACACCTTTTCTCGTCGTGGGTTTGACATTAAACCTAATTATTTTCTTGTATTTTTAAATCATGGAGTAAGTCATATGTAAACGCTATTAACTAGAAAGTCTGCTCATGATAATAGTGAAAATATCATCAATAAAAAAATAGTCATATTTCTTATAGCGAGATATTATTCAGTAAGGTTAGCGTTGTTAATGTTATAATATTGCCAACATTTCCCATGTTAATTATCTACATCAAATGATAAACACTTGAACAACATTAAATAAGACCGCAACGGGGCATAACTGTAAGTTCTTTTTAATAGGACCATAATGTGAACTTTTATGATGTTTAAATTGAACGAAACCGACGATTTACTCTCATGAGTAATGTAAATTGTAAGAATTAAGCTATTTGCCACTGATCTGAGTCGAAAAGAATGCGAGGCCAAATTGATAATCAGTTGGAATTAAGAATTTGAGCTTTTATACAGCTAACCTTTAGTCGTTACTTACAAATTGCTTACGTCATTTTCAAATAAAAATGTTTCATATTACTCTATAGAACCAAGCTTGAACAAAAAAATGCCTCGGCAATGATTTTAAGTTTGCTGCTTCTTTGTGTCAATCTACGCAGATTGCGTTAATATAGATTGATTTGACATATTCTCTCGCATTTTATCTTATAGTGTACCTATTAAATGAAAATCATCTTCCATCATCTTTTCTATGTAAAATATAAACTTTCACAATCATAATCACAATATGAAGAAATAAACTAAAAATTTAAATAGTTATATCTAATATCTCCTAGTAACCAATAGAGAGCTTCAAGTTCGCTCCTTAGTCTATGTACTGAGAGACACATCATTAGCAAGCGACCCTAGTAACGCAAATAAATCGATGTTTTATCATCGATTTATTTCACAATGAGTTGAACTTTAGCGCAGTAAAGTTACACATAAATAGAGCAGTACTCATAATGATATAAATAGGTTTAAATTGGACGACATTATTGATTCCAGTTGACGCGGAAGTCGCCATGATTGGAAGAAAGTGGGCGGCGGTTGTCCACTCGTTTGTTGTAGGTGCCAGATAATACATATGGTACTATTAGATGACACAATAACGTCTTCATAACACTGTAGTTACAGACTCTCAGACAGTTTGTTTTTCGTCCTTAGATTTTGTCTGATTTTTTCTGGGAACAAAATGGAGAATTCTGACATAAAAGAATAAGAACATTTTTTCTTTCATATTTAAAGCTTTTTAATAGGAATAAAAAATAAAATAGGTAATTATTTAAAAAAATAGATTGCAGTTTTCCTGTCATTTCGGAAATAGACTGTACTCGTATAATGATATTATGTTTTTGTCTTAGAATTCACAATGAGAAATATTAAGTATCTGAAGTGTGCACTAGCGCTGCTACTGCCGGTTACGGCACTAGGTTTGCAAGGCGATTTTACTAGATTGCAGTTTATGAGCCGCGAGAGTGGGAATAACGATCTTTCCAAAGTGTTGCTCAAAATAATCTTTATAACCCAGAAATTTTCAAGTTGCATACAATAATGATTTTATAATTACAAAACAAAACTTCACGCCTTTCTGCACCCACATTTTGTCAAGTAAAAAAGGGGCGAAGGTCGAGCCTAGTAATGGTATTAAGCGCATTTTGAGTTTTTCCCCTTTTTAATGAAATTAGCAAAAATATCCAAAATTCTCAACGATATGTTTTTATTATATAACAATTTTCATGTGTGCAACTGTAAAAATAGGTGGCATAAAAAAATGGCATGAGCAAAAAAAGAAATAATATTTCATTTACACGTTATTCCAGCAAAATTCCGACGCTAAAGCTAAGTAAAAACAAACAGTCCGACGTGTGATGCGCTGTGTGCACTAATTAATTGCTTTCGGACAATATTTATACAACATTATGGTTGAAGTGAAACACTTTATCTCCACGAGTGAAACACATCATTTTTAAAATGTGAGTTGCACGGAAAATGCAGGAATTTTAATTTTTTAATATGGCTCCATTTACACGGAATGAATATGATACAATGTTAAACTTGCGTAAAGGATTCTGTCAGATTGAAAAAATGTAAAAAGTGAATTGTATTTTTATTTTTCGTTTACACACTCGAATGACGTCAGGAAGGCCGAAACATATCTTTAAAAATTTTAAAAACACACACGTCCCAAAGACTTTAAACTTCCAGATTTTAGCCCACCAAAGCGTTGCCTAACAAAATAATGCTGGAGCTTACTAACGGTTCATCGTCTATGAGATTGACTTAGTGCGAGTTTGGTAGACCTGAAGAAACTCTTATTAATTAATTGTATGGTGCCAAAATAAACGTAACTTCAAGAAGTCGAAAGAATGAACCTAGCTTCGATAAATTGTTTTCCTTTCAACCATAGATTATTTTAGATGCGATAATATTTCCATTAGTAACAGAATAAATTTGGTTGCCCCATATCGTCATTATCATCATTAAAGATTGACCATCTTTTTTTTTTCAATTGCAACTACTTAACGGACTTACGAACCATTTTTCGCGTGAACTTTCGATATTTTAATTTAAATTAGCAAATGTGATTTAAAGTGTGCGTTAAAGTGTACTTTATTAAATAAATTAATCAACCTATGGGAAAAGATAAATTCAATCTTTTTTAAGGTTTTTAACAAAATCGGATTACCTTAAAAAGACAATAAATCTCGTAAGTAGGCTCTCTCTTAGTAGTCTCCCCTATGTTGTAGATTTGTTTATTGGAATGCAATAGCGATGGTGTTAACCAATACAATTTAATGTTATTTTCCCTGAGAGATTCAATCACTATTTACAATTGAGGAGGTTTTTATTTGAATGACTAAACATTATGCAAACAAACATGCGCCGCTCCAATATAGAGTTTTTATAATTTCTTTTATTTAGTAAATAATATACAAAAATAGGAAATATGTGACATAACGATTTTACATAAGTTAATGATTGTTATTTGGACCCCTGTCGTAAACTTTTTAGTCCGGTCCAGCAGTGTTCAATAAGGCATTAAGTTGTTATTATGAAACGATTATTTTTATCCATCACCAGTGGACATTTATATGCTGGCGTGATATCGGATCACTACACACTTGATGCGCGGCTAAAGCCACAAGTACTATGTTTCGTGCAACTTATTTTATAACTTAACAAAATTACTGTAAAACTGGCCAAAATAAAAGTAGTATCATACATTCAACCAATTGCTTATAATAACGTAGTGTTTTTCCTTACAGCCGCCGTACAGTTTCACATGACATCTCTCAACCAATTGTACCAAATTACACAAGCGCCAACAACCTTGGTGAACAATTTGTCAAAGTGTTATAAGAAATATTTCCACTCCTTTCATGATATTTAAAAGAACAACCGTTTTGTAGCAAAAACGTTCCACTTTGTCATTCATAAAATTACGTGCAAATGACAAACTAGGACTTCACTCGACAATTTCTTTAACAATTTCTCGTAATTTACCCTGTCGTCTGGCATTTATAATTCCTTAGCATCAGACGGGTTATTAAAGAGACTATAAACAGTTACTTCGGTATGTGGCGCAATACACTCCAATTAAACTCCATTAGCGGTATTAGCTAGTATTACACTTGTTAGTAACGCATTATGTAATTTGTTGTACATGGGAATGCCTATTGTTTGTTCTATAAATCCTATTGAAATGACGCGAAGAGTTTAAGCTTTGGATTGCAGTAAGCAAACTACTATCGAGGCTGCTATAAAGTTATATTTTGCTGTCAATACTTTTCTTTCGGTTGCCGCTTATCCGGCCAGCATAATTATGCCGTCTGTAGTGTCCCGTTCACTTGAGCCTTTCATTAGTATCGAGGGAAGTGCAGAGTAACCTAGTGACCGATTGAAGCTAATGGGTTATGGTAGGCCTAATTTGCGTAATTGTTGTTGTTACATTTTAAAAACAGTTTTCAAATTACGAATTCCACATTTTGCGAGATTATTATTGATGTGCTAACCTTATATTGGCTCTAATAGGGTCAGTTACTCACCAGACGATTCTTTTCTCTAAATCAGTGTTTTTTGCATGTCATTATTTTACTCCCACATTTTTGTACAAAGAAAAGAATCATAAGGTTGAGATATTAAAGGTGATTTAGAAAAAGGGTTGGAGTGTAATATATTTTATATGTATATAAAAAAAATCCATGGTTTTGTCAGGATCATCCGGGTAATACAACATATCGCTATCGAATTCTTACATAAGAAAATAAAATAAGTGTATTTTGCTGAAAATCACAATTAAAATATGAAGTTTACCTTACGACTAAGTTATATCGTATATCATTCATGCCTATACATAACGCAATATTGTTCAGTAATATCAGAGATTTGCGTGCTCAAACTTTTGAAAAGCATCAGACATTAGTTTGCTCAAATTTCTCCATTTATGTACATTTGTATACTTTCAATGTTAAAACGTATTGAGTTAGACCTTGTGTATTTAATGTATTTTTCTTACGTGATGTATGATCAGATCAAGTCCTCCAGTACTAAATTTAGATACAGTCTGACATACATTCCATTACCAACGGAAAATTATTTTTAATATGAATACCGCAATTAACATTGGATGATCCACACTAGTCGCCGTCAATCAAAATAAAACTAATATAGATTCGCGTCATCGTAAAACGCACATGGCGTCAACAAAACATTGCAGTAGATTAATAAGTTTCGGTACCTATCTGGATAAATTATCACGAAGGCAAAGTTATAAAACCGGAGATAACCGCATAAACTCCTCTTGAGATGAAATTCAGTTTTCTCGAATATTCTTGAGGTAAGTTCACGTCAAACTTCAGACTCATTACTTTATTGCTAATGGTTCTTGGAATGTAAATAAACGTAAGATTGAATTTTTATTTATGTTGCGAAAATTGAAAGATTAAATGTTATTAATGTAATAAAAAAAACATTACTTTACATTATATCTCAAAATTACTTTGCCTAATAGTTACATTAAAACCAATTGCCCTCTAATATTATCATTATTCGCACAATTGCTAGCATTCCGTCCATGACCTATGCACCGCATTGTTATGCCTTGTAAATATTTATTGAACTGTTTTCCCAACATATGAATGTAACGTTGACAATTGATGTTGTGATACTATGCCGTATCATGTAAGCGAAACTTAAAACCTTATTCTTTATATCTATTTTCTTATGCAGGGACGAAAACTACAAATCACACGAATCTTTGCCCGTTACTATAAACATATTACATTAGTTCCTTGTAATAAAATATATAACAGTATACAAATACAGTAAAATCAATTCAAGCTCTATGTACCAATTTTTGCCTCAAAATATCGACGATATGAAAAGCTTAAGACAATTTATTGCATTGGTTTAGTTTAAGCATGTTTACCTCCACAACGCTTTGTCTAAGCCCCAGCATATTTTCAGCACAATTTTACGAGGCGTTGAACTAAAATAGCGATGAACTAGCACAAAGCAGTTACGTCTATTAATAGATTTACATCATTTTTCTCTAATTAAGTGGCGAAGTGTACTCGTATAATTAATTGATACACAAATAACTTAAGAGGCAATCAATCTGCGAACTCTAAGAGTCCCTATTTCAATTAATTTAATTCATTCAGATTTCAAGTGGTCCAGTTTATAATTGATTAAGTCGGAGTGAAGTGTCTATCGTTTAGTATTTGAATATCTTGTATCAAGATTGTTCGTGTAATATCGTGATCGGTCGTTATTTGTAACATGGTTTGGGTAGGTATATGTAGTTTAATGTTGTTGTGGTTTTACTCTTAAGCCGTCCTAGTGTGGGTTAAGGTATAATATTTTCCTTCGTAGACAATAAGAGTCACATATATTTTTTAGTAAATTAAATTTCTTAAAGGTAGACTTTAATGCGTAATGCATTCTCTCTCAGTTAAACCTATGGTGATGCAGCACGATGATGATGCAGATTTGCCAATTAAATAGTTAATTACATATTTCATACACAAACCAATATTTTTTTGGAAAGAAGACAAGATGAAAAAATGTAAAAAAAAATAATATCTTTAAACTTTTTAGGCCATTTAAGCGTCCCTTATAAGGCTTGAGGCTGAACCGCATAGTGGCATCGATACGGAATTACCCACGTAGCATCTAATAATGAACAAAAAGCAGGTAATTAAAACTAAACAATTAAAGCCTTTACTCATATCTTCTTCATCATCCCATATACGCCCACTGCTGAGCACGAGTCTCCTCTACCATTGAAAGGGTTTTAGGCCATAGTCCGCCACGCTGGCCTAGTGCGGGTTGGCGCACTACACACCTAAGAAATTCCTAAGAACTTTTAGGTGTGCAGGTTTCATCACGATGTTTTCCTTCACCGTTAAAGCAAGTGATAATTCAATTTGAATACACAAATAACTTCGAAAAGTCAGAGGTGTGTGCCTGGGGTTCGAACCCGCGACCGCCGAGATTCTCGACCGCGCGCCTAAACCTCGAGGCCATCACTGCTTATAATGCTTGCATTACTCATATAGTACTCATATAAAAAGTCTTGTTTCCAACAATGTCATATCTAGTTGCAAAGGTGTACTATTTCAGAAAGTTCACAGTCAAAGCAAATGACAAAATTTTAAAATACAAAAATGTATGCAGCTTAAAGTTACGTCATAAAGCATGTTACACACGCCAGGATAATGAACAATGCTGCGGGTAAATAATTCGCTTTAGAGGCTTTTGGCTGCGCGTGGTATTTTGATATTAGACGTTACGTTGCCTCTAAATTTGTGCCTGACGAGATTTTCATTGTACCTTAATTTAACATGCTTCATACTTGCTTGAATATTTAAAATTTCTATATGAGTAAATGCACTCAAACAGTGTAGGAAATGTGAGCACTCATGCGTCACGATAATCAACATGAAACTCCTCCATATTCATGGGGTACTGATCTTTGCTATATAAAATGTAAAGAGTTAATGCGATGGAAAACTCAAATTAAACATTAAAGAACCTCCGTTAATCTTCAATGACATTATAAAATAATTTATTGTGCATTAAATAATGACCATTCCCCTAACATTCGATCTTTTTATAATGTCAACATCATAAATTGTTCCAAGGATTTTAATGCACTTCCCGAACAGATGTTTGATGTCGCTGCTGTGTCTTTCCGACACAGACGGTGACTGTTCATACGTCTTATTATCCAATTGAATAAATTTAGTAAACGCTGAATCTCAAGTATAATAAAGGTAAATCATTATTTGACTTTTGGACTGTGACGGCTCTCTCCGGCTTATGCAAACCCAGTTACTACTGGGAGTCCTTAGTTATTACATTGTGATTTACTTAGGCTTGGATAACTTCTAATTTGAATAAGCGTTGTAAATTACTTGAAGGTGTATGTGAACTTTATAGTTAGTATAATGCCTGCGTAGTTTATTAAATTGAATTATCACTTGCTTTAACGGTGAAGGAAAACATCGTGATGAAACCTGCACACCTAAAAGTTCTTAGGAATTTCTTAGGTGTGTAGTCCGCCAACCCGCACTAGGCCAGCGTGGCGGACTATGGCCTAAACCCTCTCAATGGTAGAGGAGACCCGTGCTCAGCAGTGGGCGTATATGGGTTGAAGAAGAAGAAGAAGAAGTTTATTAAATCATTTATGTATAGTTCAAAATTGAGATTTGAAGTTTATTTTAAAGTGTAGCACTATTTATTCGATTCCAGTTTGCTTCATTATTTCAATTTAGTGGTGTTAAGTTTATTTCAGATGCATTGATTTTAAGGTTAATGCTTGAGATGCATGATGTTAAAAAGCGACATAGTTAAAATGAGCTGTAATAATAAAATTACAATGAATGTTTCGTTAATAGAATGTAAAGTTTTTGAACGTGAACTATTTCGCATATAACATCCGTATGTATAAAAAAATCCAAATGTATGCGGCGATCTTATTGCTCCTAAAACCTACAAACATGGATCCTACATAGTAAATGGCATTTGCTATTATGACAAATATTGTTTTACACCTATATGCTAAAAGTTTGTAAGTATAAATATATTTCTAGACCCTTATTTGGCAAATCAAGTTTTATTTTAGGTGGCCTATTATAACTGGGCATGTTTATAAAATGGAAAAAACTCCGTTGCTAGGTGTGTAATCCGCCAACTCCCACTAAGGCGGCGTGGTGAACTAAGGATGATGATGATGATTTAAGCAATACTGAATTAAAGTGACTGAAGTCAGTCGTGACAATATGTCGGCAAGCTGAGTTTGTAAATAAAGAATGTAAAATTACTATCTCTGACATATATATTTGTATGTGCTAAAGTATCAACTATGTCACTGCAATTTTAGAAGTTATTTAAAAACCAATTCCCACTAAGCCATTTATAACTGCGTCATCTATATTAATCGTAAAGCAGTATGTATCAAGCACTCGGCGTTATGAAACCGATACAGAAATAATATACAAAGTGAACCAACTTAATATAGGATAAAAAGCGTGACAACACACTGAGAGCGCGTGCATCGGAACAATTTGATGCGTTCGGTCAGCAGCTAGTTGAGCTCGTTAAACCCAACGTCATGACAGCAATTCCTAAAATTATGTGCCGCCATTATTGGTGTCATGGTGGTTGTAAATAGGACGTAAAACAGCGAAATATTAATTGTACGCGGCGGCACAATTAATATTTCGGCGGGAAATCTAAACCGCGCGAAATTTCATTCGCTAGTTAATGAAATGTTGTATGTCGGATAAACCACACTATCGGCGCGAGAACTTGTTTATTTTTGGTGCTATTGATTTTTTAATTTGAATTTAAATGTATATAATGTCTTCTTCTTTCTTATTGTTTCCTTTTTGTGTACAATGAAGTTTTAAATAAATAAATAATAAATAAATAAATAAATAATGTGTTTTAATTTTAATATGTTTTACAATCTGCATAACAAATTTAATAGGTCTAACAGTAAAAATATTATGAGAAGTCTAGAGTTATATTTGTCGTAAATTCATTTGAAATAAAATATTTAAAATGTTTTAATAATATCTTATGCCGTTACGTTATAGCGGACATTTAAATAAATAAATAAATAAATAAATACACCCAACAGTCACACACATAGTCCTAACCCCACACTAAGATACAAGTCTTGTGTCGTGGGTATCAGAAACTACGAGAGACTTTTCGGTCTCACAAACACCCAGACCCGATACAAATATTTGTGGATCACACAAGCATTTGTCTCGGTGCGGGGATCGAACCCGCGGCCGCTCGTTTCGCAAGCTGGTGTTTAGTCAACTGCGCCACGGGGCTGTCGAGATAACTAATGTTAAGTATATCTCAGTGTCTTATGCTTCTTTTTTTTATTTGCTCATAGTTTCCTGCCGGTAATTGGCGACATGTTTAGATGTAGATTATGACCATATCTATTATATCAGTTTCGTAATGACTATATCCGCAAACTAAGATTATTATATACACCTATACGAATCCGTATATTATCACTGTGATGAACAACACTCATAAAACACCAAAGTTATGTAACTAATCTTTTTCAATACATGCAGCTACCCTAAATATAGATCAAACTGCATTAAC
This sequence comes from Cephonodes hylas, assembly GCA_030295005.1. NCBI lineage: Eukaryota > Metazoa > Arthropoda > Insecta > Lepidoptera > Sphingidae > Cephonodes > Cephonodes hylas. The sequence continues at coordinate 5,133,874 of AP025374.1, read as the reverse complement.
ATTATGTATAGAATTATAATGATTTAAAAATCTTTTATGAAATGGTTCTTCTCAATATTTTTTTATTTTCATTTGAATATTGTTAGGTACAAAAAGAGCTAGTATTAAATAACTGCTTTTAATGTCTGATAAAAAACGCACGTCATGTTATCAATAAAATGTTAAGAACGAGGAAGTTAAAACGTAAAAAATATCAACAAAAAATATATCAATAATATATGACTTGGCAAAAGTAAATACCATAGGTAAAAAAAGATCCAATCAGAGCAAACATTAGCTTTAAAATAAGTGTTTACCTTGACATTCAGCATATGTTTGTGTCACAAAAATATACGGTAAAAAGAAATGAGCTTTATAACCATACTGGCGTAAAGGTGGTTGTCGAATAATATCCTATATTCTTGGGTAGTGCTCAGAACATTTAATTTTGGTTTCTTCGGCGTTAATGAACAGTAGGTAAATGTATTTGCAATATGTGCCATGGCAATTATAAAGCCATAGTTCGGTTGCATATGAGCTATCCCACCACACAAACGCCACTGCAACTCCTATACTACAGGATCAACAGCGGCACGCACAGTATTGGCGCCGAGCGATGAAGCTCAGCGAATCAAAGGGGACTTAAATTGTCATAACCCTACAACGAAGTTACTCATAAAAAACAATGTAAAGGAGGAGTCGGAAAAACAAAGAGTTGCATATGAGCTATGCAAGTCTTTGAAATTTCTCTAAAAACTTCTAGTAAAAATGTTCTAAACAGAAAGGTATTTTTCATGGAAATTTCCAATTTGTCACTTGGTTATATCCTCCGGCCACAGTGTTTCAAATGGTTTCGGCTTGATCGACACTATGGAAATTGAGTTGCATAAAGTTTGCTGTGAACAAAGGAGAGCAATATGACAGCTCCATTTTCAACGTTCATCTCTCATTAACTACAACAATAGAATGCAGTGCACGCTGCAAAATATTTCGCCAAATAATCACTACTAAAATTTAGTTTGTTTATGTAAATTTCTACACTACAGAATTCGGAAGTGGTTCTACTAAACGTATGCATAGCTGAATAAATGGATGTTGCTGGCTTAAAAAAGGTCATTGATTTAATAAACCGAAGGCAAAGACATTCCTAAATGCTCCAATTTTGCTAAATGGCAATTAATTTATAATTTATGTACGTTACCTGATGTATTAGTGTTAAAAATAGTGCAATTTTATTAGCCGGTGGGTGATAATAGTGTTATTATTTCCCCATTTATGATGACAGTAGTCAAGCAAAGGAGATGAACATTGCGCGTGTAGATGGAAGAGATTTATTCTCTCTACCTATCTCTGTGGGATACAGGCGTGACTATAGACACCTATATTAAAACTGGACTTAAAGATGGTCTTGGCAGTATCCTACTAATATTAAAAAAAAACATAATTTCTACATATTTTTGTACTTTTTGTTGTATATAACATAAATTATTTTAACCTTGTCAACGCGGATTCTCTAACTCGGTAATTCAATTTTTTGCTAGCATTACGTACAAATAATTATGAGTTGCAACGGAACACATAATTACACTGCAATTTTTACATCCTATGAAGGGACCGGCGTCCTTTAAATATCTTATGAAATTGTCTTCGGATGTAAAACAAATGTCATATATTTATAACTCATATCAATGTTAGGAGTTAACATCATCAGTCCATATACGTACCACTAATGGGCATGGTTCCTCTACCATTGAGAAGTTTAGCTCTTGTCTACTGCCCTAGATTGGTCACACGAAAAAAATTTCTGTGAAATTTTAGGTGTATAGCTTTCCTAACGATGTCTTTATTCGCCGTTGAAGTAAGTGATAATTCATTATGAATACACACATAACTTCGAAAAGTCAGAGGTGCCTGGTGTTTAAACTCGCGACCGCCGATCATCTCCACTGCGCGCCTCAACCCTGAGGCCATCACTGATTAATTATAATTTAAGAGTATAAATACAAAATTAATGCTTTTGTTGAGGTTTTAAAAAAGAGTAAGCTTGATGAAGGTGTGCGTATACGTGTAGTAAACGTATGTACTATGTAAGTGTTGACAGCCCCATGGCGCAGTTGACTAGACACCAGCTTGTGAAACGAGCGGCCGCGGGTTCGATCCCCGCATCGAGACAAATGTTTGTGTGATCCACAAATATTTGTTTCAGGTCTGGGTGTTTGTGAGACCGAAAAGTCTCTCGTAGTTTCTGATACCCACGACACAAGACTCGTATCTTAGTGTGGGGTCAGGACTATGTATGTGACTGTTGGGTGTATTTATTTATTTATTTATTTATAAGTATCACATACATAGTCATCTGCATACGTATAATTTGCCCATTCCAGGCTACATCATCAAGTTTTTATAACAAAAAGTTTAAATTGAAACTACTGGTCAAATTAAAGTCATTAAAACAACCTAAAATACTGAAAATGTAACTAGTAGGTTCCAAGCATTAGTAGTAGTATACGAGTCAGAAGATATTATTTTAACAGAATTAAGGTTATACTATTATAATTTTACCAAATCGTTTAACATAGGTGTTTCATTAAAGCCGTTATTAAATTATATTAAAGCTCATTTAGTTAATTTTTTCTCTTTAAAGGTTGTTTACGAGTATATCGATCGAACGCTTTTTGTAACATAATCTTATCAAAATATGTTACGTCATAGTAATCAATAGAATCCAATCTCAAACTTAATAACAGCAATAAAGAACCTTATCAAGAAAACATCACTTTCCACCGAAAAAGCTCAATTTAATATGGACGTAATTCAATTTAATAGACGTATAAATTAATCGAAACTTATGTTCTACCAGTTGCATTGGCTAGGCTATCTTAATATGTTTTAGGAATTTACCTTACTACTATTATTTTAATATACATTCATTTATCACCGAAAATACGCGTTTTAAAATATTGTTATTTTTCTTTCCCCCGGTGGCAAGGCCAAAAGACAACCTCCGGTGGTTAGGACTTAGAAGTTAATAACTGCCTTAAACTTACCTTTAAAAAGGAACACCAAGCAAACGAGAAATATATTAACCGTCGCCATTTTTAAAGTTCAAACACTTAAGGCACTGTTTTCCCGCTATTTCATCATCGACTCGACGCGTGCGCGGCAGTACGCTGGCAGATGACTTGTGAGTGACAGTAAGCGGGAATGTGGACCGTTTGTGGAGTAAACATCACGCTTATTTTTAGTCATGGTATATGTCGCTGAATGAAAATGCGTTGGACGATTTGGTATTTACATCTTTTAGGACATACTTACTCGTATTGTAGTGATCTTATTTGTGGATTGCGCTGCAGTAATGCGGTGAAAATTTTGTTTAGTAAACGTGAAGAAATTTATTATAATATGTATTATCGTGTACTAGGTACCTATATTATGTTTCAAACAGGTCTATATTAAAAAAATGTTTCTTGGCAATGTATTCCACTGTAAAAAGCGCAACACAGCAATCTAAAATGCAAGGAAAATGTCTAAATAGAGATTTAGTCTGCATTGCACTTACTATAAATCGTCAGTGAGGTTACTTCCTCGCGCCACTAACAGTAAGAAAATTGCAGAGTAAAATATCAACCCGAAGACAATATGGATATTTCAGACACACTGTTACGTTATTTATCTGACTCTGCATTGTTTAATATTCATAAAAAATTGATTGATAAAAATTGATCCTCAATTGAGATCGGTCGTTCATATTTTACCATTACAGTTAAGTGATATTAAGTTTATGGCTGTATCGGGCACAAATCATACGTTATTATCCGCGCTCACTTGGCGAAGTATATATTACCGTATAAAAATTTTCAAATACATTCGAATACAATTTTAGTTTAATCGTTTCATAAATTTTGTCAACGTATATGTTTGGTGAGTATTGGCTTATAGTTAAGTATACCGTCCGAGTTATTAAGGTTCAGTGAAGAATAAAATAATTTATTATCACGTAAAAATACCTAATATCGCCCTTATATTATAAACGAAGTTGTATTAGTAATCTGCTATTTAGACATATCCTGTTAGGAAATACACGTAAATACAGAAATGGAAAGAAGTGTGTTTCAAATAGGGAATTAAGTATGTTTTTTTTTCAGTTTGGAAGCAAGGCTGTCAGTGCCCCTTCCGATAACCCAATTCTAGAAATCTGCAAAGCATAATGATACCATACTAGATAGCACTGTTAACTGTTAAGATATGAAACAATATGACAACGGAAGCTTCACTGCTTTTCCTGATATACAGCGATAATTCCGCAGCAGTCAGTAGATTTGCGCTAGAGTCCCCTATACTCCCTTTCGTTTTAAATTTTATTTGTTTCAAAGCGAGGAAAATAACGTAAAATCAGCAGACTCAGAAAAACAGCAGAAAATAGTATTTACGTTGCGCACAGATATTATCTTAAGTGGCCAATTAATTTTATTTTACAAGAGATCTTCGCTCACCCTTATCTATTTAATCGCTATTCTTTCGCCACAACGCACATTTTTTATCTTTTTGCATAATAACCCTCCCCTTGGAAATTTTAAGGGATGTAATGGGAGCAATGAACAAGCAGTGTGTTCTTTTTTTAAGGGGCAGGAGTTGGAATGAGGTTTATATTTTTTTGTTTCTATTTTTTTATTTATTCGTATGAGTTTTATACTCATTATGTTTAGAAGTTTAACCATCAATTCTAATATTTTTGACTATATATTTATTAATTCCTTTCATTTCGCGTCAATTACAAAATAAAACATTTTCTCTACGAACATGTTTATATGTTGTAGTACTTGCAGTCTCTATATCGCTCAGGAAAAGCAAGTATACTGCATCTATTGGGTAGGGCAGTAGTGACCAGATAATGCAAATTAGCGTGAGGTAACTACCGCTCATCAATCAACATTATCCCAGCATGCATACAATATTTTGTGGGAAGCCGTAGTTCACTGCAGTGTGATGCATCAATATTAGTCTCGCTCATGGCTATTTGAGTTTCTATGTTATATATGCACAGTGGACATATTACAGCCAATAGCGTATGAAATGTGAGGCAGCGGGTTCGATTCCCTCGCCGATTTGATTCGTATCTGGGTATTTTCAAAATCGAGTTGTCATTCGTAGTTTTGAAACCCACAACATGAGAATTTGATCTTAGCATTATAATTGGGATTTTAGGCATATTCTAAATGTTTTAATTATACATCTATAAATATATAAAAAATGGAAGACTCTCTTATGTAATAGTTGTTTGAATACTCCGGCCCTGCGTTTTTGCACTTTAACAAATCGCTTCTTGTTACTGAAAGGAACAACATTAAAAGGGGATGCCGTTTTTGGCAAATATAAAGGGTTGTACAAAAGCACCAACGTTGCTTAATCATGCGCTTGTAGCACTCGGTTTAATGGATTAATCGCTATTTAATGTAACATTTGCAGCAACGCTCGCTGAACTATATCCACTCCACTTGTTACCAACCTAATAAGTGTTGCTTTTATGCGCTTTTCATTTCAAATGTTTTTTTTTGGTTTAAATTTGTGCCTCAAAAATTAGAGCCAAGGGCATTATTATATAAAACTTATACTAGATTTATCTACGTTATAAAAACGGCGCGTATTATTAATTTTCATTATTTCTACACTGTGCATTGCCAATGGCTATTATTAAATGGATGCAATTAAGAATTCTACTCAACTAATTAAATTAAATTTATAAAAAGCTGCACACTTATGCCCGGCGACCCAAGAAGCAGTATTTTTTTAATAATAGTAAAGCAATTATTTACTTACAAAGGTTATTTTTGTCACAATGAACTTACAACATTTTTATCATGGAGAAAAACAAGCCTTAAGTGACCTGTCAGACGTGCGGTTCTTTGTAATATATCAGGTCATGCTATTGCATGTTCCTATTCTTTGCATGGAATTAAATTTTCCTAGTGAATAAGTTCGTTTATCCGAAATCACATTACATCGCTTTAAGTTTTATTTATGTATTTACTTTTAAATGCAAACTGGATTTATAGAGTGACCAACCGTCACCGGCTGTGTTTTAATTTTAAATACTCTCATACCTGTGTCTGTGAATAGTTACGGAGATATGTATATCTGCCCCCAGGTTTATCCACCAGTATTTTAAGTACCACATAGTCATCATTACCGTCATTACTTCATGTATATACGTATGTGCCCCTGCTAGGCACGAGCCTTCTTCACAACCGAGAGGGTTGAGGCCTTAGTCAACCACGCTAGCCTAGTGCGGGTTGGCGGACTACACAGCCTAGATTTTTTTGGGTGCAAGATCTTCTCATAAACTTTTTTCACCGTTATTTCTTGATGGAAAATGTAACGAACCAAGTTTAGAAATCCAGAACATCTTAATCGGACATTGAATTATTACTCGTTATTATTCCTCAGGACGGACGAAGCAGTTCAAAAAAGTACCTATAAAGTTTTATCTCTGCTAATAACTTGGAAAAGGTTTAATGCCTAGTTGAATGATGTCGTCACATAAATTTAACTGCTTTTAAAAGCTTGTTAAAAAAACGGCATACAAGTCTTTGAAAAGTAAGTCATGATGTTGTTTATTACCGCTGCACACATTCGCAATTCTATTTCATAGCTAAGTTGCAACCGTCGCTTAATGTAAATTAATATAATTATGCGAAGTGCTAAAGCCGGTTGCATTCGGTTATTACGAAACTTTCACATTTCAAGATAAAATTTCTGAATGCAGTTATAATTGTTGGTGGAAGTGTGATTGAATTAAAAAGCATTTAATACGTTAATGCATTTCAGTCACAACTTTCTTTATACTTTCCGTCTGTGACGGTAAATTTAACAGTCATTAATATTGCTCCAATCTTCTTTATGTGGAGATATATCTACGCCTTATATCGTTTTAGAAACTACCATGGACATATTGGTCTCACGAAGACCCGCACTCGAAACAAATATTTTTGGATCTTACGCGTCAGCATGTACATTACTAGATTTAAAAATAAAGCTTGCAGCTGACAGACAGTTGACAGCCCCGTAGCGCGGTTGGTTAGTCACCGTATTGCGAAACGAGAAGCCGCAGGTTCGATCCTCGCACCAGGGTAAATGTTTGTATTATCTAGCTTTTTTACCACAAAATATGTATTAAAACTTTCTATGATCATTCATAAGAGCGGCCTCTAAAAGACTACTTCAAACTACTTTAGTAAGAGCTAAGACAATTGAACCTTTTCCATTACCTGAAGTTTGAGTTATAAAGCTGAAGTCGATTGAAAAAGCATTATAAAATTTTATTAGTAGGGAAAAATAGACACTACGTGAAGAATAACATTATTGATTTATTTTCAAGCTTGCCAAATAACCCTATTTCAACGAAACCGTAGTGTAATAACACAGTAAATGAAAGGGCGGAACCCGATAACTTCGGTTCTTATTGCGCAAACCTTTTGGAGAGGAAACAATTTCGCCATTCGAGGGTCATTCCGACCACCTCCACTCTAATTGTAGGTAAACGCCTCGAGCGATGGACAAACATTACCTACGGTCCCTTTAGGTACTTTTGTATCGCTTTGTCAACTGTTCAAACCATGTGGTACTTGTGGGTAATATTTTCTTTTGTGTATTGATAAGAACGGACCGTCTCATTGATTAACGCATCTTCAATTGAGCGGTATTACGACTTATTTCCTTTTATCTATTATATATTTACTCGTATGTAAGGCTCGTTCTATGCAATTTGCTACTCACGCACTTCAAAATCCATAATATTGTGTATCTGCACTAGGGATGTTGCGAATATTCGCATCCGCATCCGCATTTGCGGAACATTCGCATCGATTTGGACATCCGCATCCGCATCCGCATCCGCATAAATCGCTGCGGAGCTGATGCGGTTGCGGATGTGTAGCAGATCGCGAAAAGAAAGAAAGGGTGAGGGGCGGCGAGGTGCGCGTGTCGGTCTCGAGTGTCGAGTGGGTGACCGCACGTGCTGATTGACCAATAGGAAAGCAATAACATTTTATACAAATCAACCAATCGATCAATTTTATACAGATCCGCATCCGCATCCGCATCCGCGGATGTGAGCCCCTTAAAATTCGCATCCGCATCCGCATCCGCGGATGTGAAAAAAATTGAATCCGCAACATCCCTAATCTGCACCCATGTTTCCAGTGCCTCTTATATTGATGTTACACATTTCAATATGTTAAGCTTTATATGTTTTTTTAGACAATTCTGCTTTATAAAATTACTAGCTTTTGCCCGCGACTCCGTCCGCGTAGACTCTAGGGTTAAGTGCAAAGAGACTTTTGCATTTATAACATATTTATCCCACGGGATTATATTTTCCAGGATAAAATTATCCCATGTTAATTCTGTGAACCCTACGTACCTCTATACCAAAAATCATTCAATACCCATAGATCCAGAAGATCCCCCCGTAGATCCAGAAATACCCATTCCCACGGGAATACTACATTTTCCGGGATAAAAAGTATCCTATGTCCTTTCCTGATGTATAAGCTATATGATGTATAGCCGCGGGTTCGATCCCCGCACCGAGACAAATGTTTGTGTGATCCACAAATATTTGTTTCGGGTCTGGGTGTTTGTGAGACCGAAAAGTCTCTCGTAGTTTCTGATACCCACGACACAAGACTCGTATCTTAGTGTGGGGTCAGGACTATGTATGTGACTGTTGGGTGTATTTATTTTTATTTTTTTATTTTATATTATTGCAAAGTTTCATTAAAATCCATTCAGTAGTTTTTACGTGAAAGCGTAACAGACAGACAGACAGACAGACAGACAGAGTTACTTTCGCATTTATAATATTAGTATGGATTCACTAGTTCCGTGTGTTTTATTATTTATCCTTCTTTATTACAAAAACTACTGCTTATCCCTGGATTAAATCGCGTTCAATATTTCAAAGTCGAACAAACCTTATATTAATGACGTGTGCTACATGTTCGACGATAGCGAAGGAAATGTTCGGTGCACGGGGAACTCGCAAATACTCGGTAGAACTGCTTAAAAGTACGTTATGTCATCAAACCCGGCAAACGATAAATCAAAAGTGAAATTCGGAATACTGCGGAAATACGTCGAAATACTGCATAAGTTTTAGTATTCGTCTGGGTCGTTAAAATGGGCGATAACACGGTTAATGTGCGATGCTTTTACCGACGTCAGGAATAAAAGTCTAGCACACACTAATTCTTTTCATATTTGAGGTTTTCTTTGCAAAATTTAACAGTGATCAAAACTGCATAAAATTAGAATATAGTCAGTAGACATCTCGCCATTCAAATTAACTTCGTAAGAGGACGCGGCAAAGCTTTGCAGGCCGATAAAGCAACAAAGAAGATACACTGTTTTATCACACTGAGACTAAACATAAGTTAAAATCTAGTTTATATCCGCGTAGAACGAGCAAGCATCAATAAAGAAAAATAAATAAGATACCTCCCTTCACACACCACAGTATAACCAACTGTAACAAATATTCAGATGTCATTGAACGTAATGTCCTAGCAACAAGAACTCCTTAGCTTAATTTTAATCAATTAAAAGCAATCTACACAAGTTTCATGAGAAGTAAATAATTAGCGCAGTCCCTTTTTACAGCGTATTAAAGTTCCGACAAATTAGAACACAATTAGATTTGTTCTGCCGAAACTGGGGCTCACAACCTCCCGGCTAATAGATATTACTTTTGGACCAATTCACTTTAGTTCTGACGGACTCTGATTAAATTTTAAATCGTCCTGTCCACCATTAACGGAACTAATATAGTTAACATCTGCTGCAGACCCTACAGAATAATGCTCGGAAATTTCCGTTAGATTTTAGACAATCTTTTTAGATTTTACTTTCGTGTGAAAGGCTTTTGAAACTGGGAAAGTTCTTACAAAGGCTATTATAGTAAAATGGTTAGTACACGGGTTACTCATTTTATGGCGAAATGGCTAGTTCCTTGAGGTCTTATTATTGTTCTTTACCCACACTTTTAAGACTTTTCCACCAAATAAGTTATTAGGAATTTATCATTCTCGTATAAGATCTAAGGAAATAATTATTTTAGAGGTACTAGATAAGTCCTAATAATGACGATGATGAATGATGATGAACACGACCATTTATCTCAATACCATACATTTGTTATGAATTATCTAAAGAGACTTTGTCTCTAACCAATTGCCTACGGAGACTGTCAAATATTTTTATGACTAAATTGAATTTAAATTCCATACATGCTGACAACTATATTACCGAAGAGAAAGGTAGAAGTTTTCTCGACCAAATATTCGCCAATCTGTTTTTGTCCCAATCAATAGGACGCAACCCGTTTATCGGCAACATTTATAGTCGCCGTGCAGATATTGTAAATATTGTCATGAAAAATCTGGTTTTTTCATCCAGGATTTGAGTCCTCAGTTCATATAACCGTGAGGGATAATTAAATGGATAACCACTACACACAATTTTCTATATAAGACAGATGGTAAAGTCTTTGTACTAAATTAGTTGTCACAAAGAGCTTTGTAGTAACTTTGACACCCTAAAGCGTTTACTACCTTTATGTTCAGGGTAATGTAATGACTCCATTTGTTTGAGAGCAGTATTTGCGTCTGAGCGTTTTGAGGCACCACGTAATTAAAAGGTTTTATTAATTTTCAGGACATTAACTATAGTAAGTGAGTATTGTTACATGTGTTAAAGCTGTAATTTAAACGAACATGTTAAAATAATTAAAAGCAACCCTAAAAATTAGAATTTTCTGCTCAAATCTGATTTATTTTTTTTACACAATTTTTTACTGGAATTATGAAAGTGCGCTAAACAAACACTGAATTTGATTATAATTTGACAAACAATTCTGTTAACTAATTACCTAATTATTACCCATACAATTTTCACCAATTTTTGAAGTTTATGCTTTAGATGCTCGTTGAAGTCTTCGTTGAATGCTTTAAAGTGTTTGGAGTCTGTCACCCTCGTGACATTACTACTAGGGCAATAATATCTAATTAGCTTGTTAGCATTGTGGACCGTGTTAACACAGGATATGTACAGCACATATACAAACAATCTTAGCATTATGTAACTATCTACAGCCCAGTGTAGGTATAAGAGCCTCCACAAAGATTACTCAATACAGGTTTGTAAACAAACATACATCTGTGTTTTTCTTTTGGTTTTATTTATCACAGCTTTTCTCTTTAATGAAATATGTAAATTTGTAAATGCGTAAATGCGTTAATTTAATAAGATGTGTGTAAAGACGCGTTATAACCACAAGAAAGGGTTGAGATAATCCGAAAATGTATGGCTTGCCCGTCTCCAAAAACTCACGATCATAAATTTTGGGAATGAGTAAAAGCATGTTTGTGCATCAGAAATTATGGTAATTTTGTTGGATTTGATTTAACTCGTGGAATGTTAATTGCCTTAACACGTTAATATTTACTCACGGGCTAATTTGGATTAAACGGTGTATTTTCTATTCTAATATTAAGTGTAAAAAGACTTCTTGGCCTCGTAGAATAAAAGGCTGTGTGTGATAGCGTATAGTGTATACAAAAAAAAACGTTCATTTGTAAAAAAAAATGATCAAAAGATTTTACGTGAAAATTAGATCCCTAGCTTTATATATCTTAGAAGTATAATATAAAGGAACATGCAACTATGTACGCAAAGGGGTAGGCTAAAGTACATCTCGCCAGTGTTTATTTATATGTCAATCTTCCGAAATAGAGAGCGAGTACTACCAAATTGTAGAAACGTTGTTTATATACATAAATCGTGTTTATTTTAGTCTCGAAATAGATAATTGAAAAATAAATCCAATATTGAAAAGGAAACTTTCCATAACCTGTTTACAATTTGAATATTATTGAAGAAATATTATGAAATTGTAAAATATTTTCGATCTCGCGTTCAAATCCGATTTGGGTATTTCGCTTTGGGCGAGGATAACGTATTTCGCACACACCTACGCCACATTTTCCTCGAGTGTTATGTATTCTTACACTTTGTTGACCAAATGTTGTTCGTACTTACAAGTGTTATTGTAATTTGCATTTATAGCTGAAAATAGAAGGGACAGACTGCAGATGCTTAACATATAATCTTATTTGTATTAATAAAAAATCAAAATATATATTTTAAGGGATTCAAAATATGATAAACAAGCTCGCAAATCCAAACGCGTGATGAAATACAAAAAAAAATGTGTGGTTGTCCTCTCACAACGTGTACAATGATTGATTGTTGCGTTCAGAAAAATAAGCAAAAACGTGCCATTTCCCTACGGCCGGCCGCGGCTCGCGGTGACATAAAATGGCTTTTAGATTAAAAGCCACCGAGCTGACGAACATGACCGACTGACTGATGCCCCCGGGGTATTGGCTTTGGACGCGCTCTCCCCATCCAACGCGTCATACCACTTGATTTCATTGAGTTATTCTAATGTTTAAGTGCATACTTCTGGTGTCTTTGTAATGTGTATGATAATTTAGTTGGTGTTTTACGGACAAAAAATCTATTACATTATGTTACGTTATGTTTAGAGATTATACGTTACATCTTAAATAACAAACAGCTTCTATGATATAATTAAAATATTGTTTTAATGACATATTGTACAGGATTTGGAAGTTTATTAAAAATCTCATATGAAAAATCCATAAAACACCATGGTAATAGATTAAAATTTGTCATTTTAAGCATATTTTATAATTAATTTTACTCTGTCGTATGTAAGGTTATATAAATACATACATACATAAGTGGGTATAACCACTCGGCACAAAATCATACACAAATTCGTGCGTATTTTGAATTCATGACAATTATTAACAAGTGAACAAGCCCGTGTTCAATATAGCCGCATATCGCTGGGGAGACACAGATGGTCCACGGCATTACCATCGCGAGGGGAGCTCAGAAGCTAACGCTAATCAATAAGTGTAGTTTGACGTCTGATGAGACTCAATATTGTACTTCATTCGTAATAGGTAGGTAATAATGCGGTGAATTCAATTTTAGAGTAAATTTATAAAACATAAAAGTAAGCTTTAGAAAACGGGTACAGCGGATTTACATAAGCAATGGTAGATCGGAAAAGTAATTGACAAAATAGCTACGTTTACGTTACGAGTTCTGAAATGTTAAAAGATTGTCAAAGTCAAATCTCCTTTACTCAAATAGACTTTTACAAGTTCTTTTGAATCGTCATTTTTTAAACACTTTTTTATACTGTTTTTTTAAAACTAGTGCCGCTTCGAAACGCGTTATCGCTGTGGAAAAGAAACGTAGAGACGAAGAAAAAACGAATTGTAAAGTAATGAAGCGTTTTGAGTAATAGTAATAATGCTTTGAAAAAATGAAAAACAAAAAAATCAAATTAAAAACAAAACAAAAATTCTTAAGTACTTAAACTATATTTTTTTATGTAAAAAGGAACCGCCTTTAAAAAACCAACTGAAAAGAAAAAAATAATTTTTATTATGAACACCTGTATTTCAATTTTGCATAAGCAAAATCATGTATTATATAATCAATCAATCAACAAATAAGAATATAAATTAATAATTAACGGTTATATGTAAGTATTACTTCTACTTTTTGAAATCGGTGCCAAACAAATTTTCATGACAAAGAAGAACGCTGGTTTATTATTATTAATGGCTCCGCTCGGGTGGAGTACGCCCCCCCCCCCCACCAGCATATGTCATACTTACCTATAAATATTTTGGTTTTGTTGGTTTGGCACCGACTTCAAAAAGTAGAAGTAATACTTACATATAACCGTTAATTATTAATTTATATTCTTATTTGTTGATTGATTGATTATATAATACATGATTTTGCTTATGCAAAATTGAAATACAGGTGTTCATAATAAAAATTATTTTTTTCTTTTCAGTTGGTTTTTTGAAGGCGGTTCCTTTTTACATAAAAAAATATAGTTTAAGTACTTAAGAATTTTTGTTTTGTTTTTAATTTGATTTTTTTGTTTTTCATTTTTTTTAATTTGATTTTTTTGTATTTCATTTTTTATTTCATACTTTTTAGTGACTTAAGTTCTTTTAGTTGGAATAGGAATTTACTTTAAGTTTTTTTAGTGAATAGTGATATACTATGTAGTGATACACAATTTTTAGTAACCTTTCCTTGTTTTGATATTTAATGATATATTGTTTGTTTTATATTAATTATAATTAAACTAGCGACCCGCCCCGGCTTTGCACGGGTGCAATGCTGATATTTAATTAATGGATGTTATTATACATAGCTTTTGCCCGCAACTCCGTCTGCGTGGACTACAGGTTTGTGTTCAGATAGAACATACATAAGTTGTAGTATTTTACTCCACAGAGTCCCATTTACTTAAATATACAAAAATCATACAAATCGGTCAAATTGTTTAAACGTGAAACCGTAACACGCCGGTCGGCGCCTTGTGCATCATTATTGCGCGCTTGATAATTATTTTAAAACTGCGATATCTTCTAAGATACTAATTGAAATCACATGATGTAAAGGGCAAATTTCTTTTAAATCAAATACTTATAATGAATAACGCATTTATTTGGATAAGGATTAATATAATCTTTATAAAAACAACTTCATAAACAATGCTTTATTTTAGGACAAATTTGGTTAGCATAAAAGAGGTTACAGTGAACCAATCTTAAAAGATAGGCATATGCTGTCGCGGACTTCTTTTTAGAACACTTAAAGGAGAACAATTCTGTCATACATTATTTTAGCGTAACTTTAACCGTTTCGGCAGCGCACGCGGCGGAAGCTTTCAAAAGGAAAAAAATATCCCCGATTTTGAAACATTCTTTATTGCTGCTCCGCTCCTATTGGTCGTAGCGTGATGTTATATAGCCTATAACCTTCCTATTGAATCACTCTATCTATTAAAAAAAACCGCATCCAAATAGCTTTAGCCAAACGCGAGATAATCGCGGACAAACATACATACATACATACAATACAATACAATCGAACTGAGAACCTCCTTTTTTGAAGTCGGTTAAAAAATAAGATAAACAGATAAGCTTGTACGGATAGTCTGCCCGGAAAAATAACCATAGTATAACCAAATATTAAGGACATCGCGGTGTTGACTGCCCAAATCTATTATCAAAATCTAAGCCAGAACAAGTTGGCCAAGCTACACCCCTTGAATAAAACCTGATTGTTCCCAAACTCTTCGGCTTTAACGCAATTTCCGCAGAATTATTGGTTTCATCGTTCATTCCCAACGTGTTCACGATTGAGGCAACTTTTGGTCGCAGCTGCGTCGAACACCGCGATCTAAGCGCAGACAAGTTATTTGCCTCGAATAACATATACGGATGGTTTTTCCCGCCACAACTGCACCAACTT
Source organism: Cephonodes hylas (assembly GCA_030295005.1). Lineage (NCBI taxonomy): Eukaryota > Metazoa > Arthropoda > Insecta > Lepidoptera > Sphingidae > Cephonodes > Cephonodes hylas. The sequence goes on along the minus strand of AP025374.1, from coordinate 5,118,460 downwards.
TTCAGACGTTCCAAGTTTTTGTTGAGACACCCATTTGTATGTAGGGATGAATGTCTTTGTTGTTTTATCATTTAGTTAGCATTGAGATTTTTCATTTCGATAATCTTATAGTAGATTTCTTATGAGATTTATACGATTCTCAATAACAATGTTTGGAATTGTAAAAAAAAATGACGAAGCACAACCTCTTTCTTGGAATAGGCTCTGTTCTCATCCCTTCAAGGCAATGTGATTAGAGTGGATCTTGGTGAAAAGAGACATCTGATTCAAATATTAAGACAGGGCGAGAAATGAAAAGATTACCTCATCAGTAGACATTATCATGCCAGCCTGCTTCTTCTGGAATATGACGACAAAACAGGGGTTGTCGAGCTCCTACAGGACTTAGTCGGTTAGCATAGGATTTGGTTAGGAACTCTATTCAGCTGAGCGAATAATTGTACCGCGCACCGAGTTGAAAGACCGAAGACCGCTATATACACCTTTTCAACTGAGGATTTGAGGTTTAGAGGTAAAGTACCGAAACGTGACCTAAAACACTTTCCTCTTATTCAATAAAAGGAGATACCTAGCTATCTAATAAAAAATAAATAGGTTGTTTAAAAAGCCGCACAAAACAACTATAATATTCTTTGAAGGCGAGCAAAAAACGACACTGATAAATGAAGGTTTTTTTGTTGCTCTTACACTAATTAATTGAAAGCTAGCGTTTTACATTTTTGCTACGTCTGGCGTTGAAAAGTTAATTTGTAGTCTAATACTTATTAGTTTGTTATTAAAGTTAAATGTTTGTATCAAAGATATATTTTTTCGAGCTCTAGTCGAGTTTTACAAAGATCTAATTATTCAACAGCTATGGAACCTTCTTCTGATAATAATAAATTATATCTTATTGTTAACTTGCAAAATTCTCCACAAGCAATTTTTACATATTTACACATACATACACCCACACATGTAATTGGATGCATCACTACATCTACCTATAAATTTTATTTCTACGTGACAGACGTACATTGGTAATTGTATTTGATAACACTCGCACCACATTACCCATGAAACAGCATGATAATAAGAGAGCTAATGGATAAATAAAATGAAGCCACTTAAAACGTCGACATAGATGAACGCAAACATGAATAATGATGGAAAAACTTCATAAAAACCATAACTAATAGTTATTGATTATGTTGCCCTACAACATTGACGTGTCTAAAAAAAAGTTTTGAAACCTTATCTGAAGGCAGGTATAAGAAAACATGATTAGAATAAATTTGCACACACTATTTTTAGACGGTTACGCCGGATATCAAATTTGAAATGACTTATAAATACCGATAAACAGTCAAAATGCCGCGCAATAATGATGGAGTCTATAAATAAAACCGTTTGCTAAAAGTACGCTACAAATGCGCATGAATTTTATAATTACATTCCTCGCTTGTTTAAAATTTTACCTTACCTTATTTTATTTATGAATTTTTCCAGGTAAACCTTTTTAAGATAAGATTACTATTATACGATAAAACAGCGATTTTTTAAAGGTATTGTATTTCCGAACGGATATTAAAGGTCCTTGTTTATCATTCGCTATTTTTATTGAGAGCTTTACGTTCATATTCAGAAATAACTGGATGCTAAGTAGCCCTAAAAGTAACAGATAATGTTTGAACAGTGATTTAAAATTAACTACGCACTCGTACTCGTATTAAGCGCCAATCAAATATGAAGTCATGCAATCCCAGTTACGGGTGTTTACATTTTTAGGTTTTATTTTAGGTTTCTTTCGAACCAATGTAATGTTAGACGGATTGAGACTATTTTTCTTAAACCAAGTCATAGGTTATTCTCGATATTTATACTCGTATTAAATGAAGCAAAACCATGATGTTTACTACCTGTATTTTTAATATGTGCATACATCCATACATAGGCCTGTTTCCATCAAATATTTTTTTTATGCTACACTATTGACTTAATATTTGTATGGAAAACTGATTTGTATGAAAATTGGACACAAGTCCTTGCAAAATCTGTCACTCTAAAGATCAACATTAATTTATGGCGAGTTCCGTAGCGCGACGTCCCAATCGATACAACAGAAAGCCTTGTTAATGTTGCTCCTACAAGATAAATAGTTTCTGGTGTACGAGATTTATCGTCGTCTTCCTCGATGATTCGGCATGATAACAAGGGTAATGAGGCTCTGATAATCCTGAGAATTGAACGTTCTTGGGCAGTGTTCACTAAACGCTTCGTTGCGGCGATGGATTGAATTATTAGGGTTTCTGCGGTGGTAAAGGAAATCAATTTATTTGTGAGTATTGCTTTGATGTTGTTTATGTAAGACACAATGCTGCTGTCAAATATATTGCTGTCCATGGCTACAAGAAGTTATTAAATTATCACCTGCGAGAATCCAAAGAATGATGATGAAAATGTTGTATGATAGCAGTTGTCGCTTTTTGCTCTCATACGACTGGAAATAATTTATACTCTACATTTTATTTACAATAATTACAAAACAAACATAAGTTGATAGTGGTACATAATGTTTCTCAAGTAATCTTACCATTTTAAAATTATGATTAATTTTGTGTGAGTGATTTCGAGTCTTAGCATTTCAAAGCCATAAGCATGTAATAAAAGAATGGTCGTAGACTCATGAAAGGAAGTTTTTAGTCAGATCGTATTCGAAGAGCGTTAGGCTCAGCAGTGTGCTGCAAACAAGTAAAACAAGCTTTTAGGTATTGGGGAGCGGCAGGATTAAAAAAGATTCTGTATAAGAATATTAATTTAAAAGTATTCCGGTAAAGATTGCGCTTGAAACAATCGTGTACAAATACAAATCTACCTACCCTTTCGGGAGTAAAGTATGGTTTTATTTGTCTATGTTTGTAAATGACGGAGTAGACATTGTTGTTGCCACGTAGTGTAGTTGCCAGTTGAACAGTCCCAAGTCTACAGTAATAAAGTGATAAAAATTCAGGTGAGCACGTATTAAATTCTCGTTAAGCAAGTCTACACACCGCCGTCGGGGTTGCTCAATCGTAGTAAGTAGATTAGGTATCCTTTGAACCCAAAGGATCAAAGCAAATCTCAGTGCTCGATTGTGTTAAACTATCCTCCTACGTCTTTATTTTTTATATGTGGATACATACATCCACCTTAAAAATAACTGTTTAAACTATCAAAGCTTTTAAGCTTAGGAAATTTTAGTAATATAAAATTGTGTAACAATCAGTTGTGTTTATTTTTGTACAAATGTATAATATGTAGATAGAAATTTATATACTACTAAAATAATGTCTATACATAATTTTTCATACTTTCAGCTGACCCCAAGCATGGCTCTACGAACTCTAATTACTAAAATATGACATTGCGCTATGAATTTGACATTGTAATACGGATCAAATTTTTGAGCATCCTAACCAATTAAACTCGATTTAACCGAAAATCACCCTTTCATATCAAACAGAATGCTTAATGATCCATCGTAAAAATGAAATTATTTGCAAAAGCTCGTGATTGACGATCGCTAATTGTTGTTGGCGTCATCATAATTCGACTGATTGTAATTCAATGTTTGCTTTAGTATTCAATGGATATAGCATTTTATGACACTTAATTACATGGTTCATTACAATCGGTGAACAAATACATCAGATTTACGCAAACAAGCGGTTAAATTGCGAGGACTTTTGTTTACGTTTTGACCGATATAAAGGCTTTTACTTTCTCATTTTATGGGAGTGTTTACCCCAGAACATAGTTCGCAAAAGAGGTCGAACCGTTTGATATAAAAGATAAATAACAAAAGAAAATTACTGAAGACCGTGTAATGAATATTACAAATACTAATGTAATTAGAGATATCGAGAGGGCTTATAATGTGTTCATTTTCAAACACAATCAGAGAATCGGACCGGTTATAATCACGCACTCTTTGAAACTGGCATAATTTTTAAGCCTTTAAATATTACCACGATATTTATGGAAAGGTAATTGGACACGTCTCGAATGGGACCAACAAAATACACAAGGGTCCAATAATCCTGGATGAATCCATTAGTCCCGTTGTTCTCCATTAGATGGACGGCACGTTATACGGGCTTATCGAGATCAACAAGTTTCGTCGGCGTAGAAATTTCGTCGCCTCTATAATTTGTAATTTAATAAAACTGTTGCAAAAGGTGAAAGTTTAAACGAGTTTGCAAACAAGCGCTTTGTTTTTGATAGGTTTAAAATTTCGGTTTGACGGCCCCGTTAAACATAAACTCGAGTTGGAGTGATTTTTGAATATGACGTAAAGCAACGTGTGATGAAAAATAAAAGAAGTGGGGTAGGGGCCCTTAATGTAAATTAATAAAGGAGATAGTAGCAAAATAATGTATTTAAGAATATGAATGAAGTTTTAAGTTTCTTGGTGAACTACACAATAATTGCATAAACAATAAAATTTAAAAAATAAAAAATTCACAACGCCAAAGGCTGGACGACAGTTGTAAAAGCATATTTTTAGAAGCAGTAATTGGTAGTCGACGCAAATGAAGGTGCGCTAGAAGCAGTTCGCCTACATTCAGCTAGCGTCGGTGGAGGCCAATTTACTTTGTGTTTCTTGTAATGCATTCTTAATTACAAGGCATGTGGATTTCTGTTTGTCATTATTCTATATTTATAATTCTGGAGGACGTTATTGTACCACGAGTTGATTTTACGATATTAACGAAGACATGAGTACTTGTGTGTCTTGCATTTGAATGGAAGTGTAAAAAGGTTAAATATAAAGAGGTGGATTTTTAAACGAAGAGAATTGTTTCGATTAATATCGGTTTCTTCCAAAAAATTAACGTACTACATAGAATCGATACATAAATTTGATACAAAAATTTAACGACATGTTTTCTTTTTTTTTCGACAAAGATAACTTACTGAGTATTAGTAGGTACCTATTATATAATTGGCATCATTTTTTCCTAGCATATTAATCATTCTCCTACAACACGAAGTTTTGAAATATCAATATTACTAAAAAAAAATACTCGTTTGTATGACGTACGAAGTTGTATGGGTTTCATAAAAGCTGGCACACAATTTTCACGTTGTTTTATGCATCCATTTATAGCGCAGAGAGTATTAGACTTTTTGTCGGTCGCTGTTCTCTTAAAATCCCTACGGATTGAAAAATACTGTTAATTTTTTTTGGTTATTCCGACTAAATCCCTCGCCTAACGCGGTAGTGATTGTATATTGTGATGCATTTTCTTGTTCACTTATTTATTTGTCTATCCAGTACATCTAATAGTACAGTTTCCGATCACGGTCTAAATACAGCCTAAATCTATACTATGTTACGTTTAATGTCTTTATACTTGTAATTCAGCAGTAATAAAACAGAAATTGCTTATATAATAAAACAATGTTTTCATTCATGTGCTGAAACATTGTTAAATAAATGTTGTTCCAGTTCTGACAAGTATTTTAAGCACCTCATAATTAATCAAATACGCTGCATTGCTGAATGGAATAGTTCTGACGCATTCTACCGTAAACATTGGTACTACTGGCGTCCCGCGCTCATTACACTTTGTGTGGACGCAAATGTATTTTTAATCAACATTGTTACGAACATAACATGAGAATAATAAGTATTTGACACCGCAGAATTTGAGAATTGGGACGTATTCTTTATTTTTGCGAAACATGTAATATTATTAAAAATGTCAACATTGTTGGAGAACGCACAAACCCGAAACAACAATATGAATCATTCATTTTGTAGTTTTAAATTCCCGGTTCAGGAAATCGGATTCGTAGCTTGAAGTAAAATTATATTAATCTAGTAAACACTCATTAGATGATGCAGATTTGTGGTTGTTCTTAATTATTCTAGAATTTAAAACATAAAAAATATATTTGTAATTTATACTAATCTATTTTCTGTAAAAATTTTGCAAAAAAACTTGCATAAAGACGAAGGCTCGCTACGTGTAATTTAAAAAGAAGCGTTCGGTCTGCTCTGTGTCATCCAGACTTTCCATTGTCACATTATAAAATACTTAACTCATTATTCGCAGACACTACGGCCGACTTTAACAGAATATGGAACTGCCAAACGAGCTCATTGCTTAAATTATATATTAAAGCACCATAAGCAGCATAGCAGTTGAGTATAATTTCATCATAAAAAATTGATTAAACGCTATGCGCTCCATGGGATGTATCAGAAGTCAGCAAACCCGGGGCATTAATGCAGGGTTGCTAGGAGACGGTGAGAGGCGTCGCGACGTCGCGACATCCTGGCGCGTCGCGTGACGCACCCGACACCTTAAGTTTCAGTTACATTATGCCCTTTGTAACGCCATTGGCAAGTCTATGTCGCTTCAGATAAACGGTGCTCAACATTTTCCAAAGTGCAGCTTTTAGTTTCAACTTGAGTGTAGTCTAGGAACTCTTGGCTTTGATAGTCCCTTGGTACTTAATAGATCACACTTAAACACTGGGAAGACGGTCGTCCTCATATTTATTGGACACTTGGTGTCTAAAGACTCATGAAGTTTATGGGCTAATCTCAAAAATCACATGAAATACGAATGAAATATGAACTTATCTACGAAAATAGAGTTGTTACGTTTCTCTGCCGAACTGATTACTTGCTGGTGACTTAAATTCTTCGCGTCACGTATCATACATCTTTTTAGGTAGAGCTTGGTGAGGCGAAAATTTAAATCTAAATATTTATCGGTTCCTCTTGTACCAGAGCCAGCGGTATTCGCCTTATTGAGATGTATTTCGGTTTACAATAAATATTGTAAAATGTATGATAATGTAGTCTCACTGAATTATTGCTCACATAAATGTAAGATTAAGAAACGACATAAAACTGACACCTTCTGTATAAAATTATGATCTTTGTATTTGGAATGTCACCAGACTTGAGTTTTAGTGCCAATGCTTTCAGACAGCGTTCAGCTGAAAAAGCTCTTTGAAATTCGACACATTACTTCCTTTGATTCAGGTTTAGTGCGGTGAATAATCATGGTCGGTATTTTTTCCCAAAAAATATCCCCAAATTTCTAATCTATCCATCATAATGTATTATTATCTACGTCTCTTTTGTTGTGGTAATGAATCACGTTCCTACAATTTCCTAAACATTGTATCAAAATCAATGTGTGAATACGCTCTTTTGAATATTATTTATATCTTTAATAAATAAAGGCCTTAAATATAAAAGTAATTTGTTTGAATTTCTTTAAATTACACAAAAGAGTGTTTTATGTATATTACTACCTAATAAGAGTGAAGCAACCACTTCAGTTTGAAAATTCTTCTTAGTATTATCATGTTTTCGTTATTAAAATTTAAAACAGTCTTGTACGAACATCTTGATAATATTGAAGAAAATATCTTTTATTATTCCCAATTTCAGTTCGCATAATCAAAATAAATTAACATAATTTGTAATTCACCCCGTTTGTAACGAAAACCCGGTTAAAACGCTTTTGAAATTAATCACCCTCGTTCAGTTGATCCTCTTAGCGTTAAAGATTATTTGAGTTTTGGTACCTATTTTAGTAAATTATGGAAAACTTCCATTAAGTTCCATCTTAAATTCTTATGTTCTCATCTAATTTACACATAGATAAATATTTTTATTTTAGAGTTCTAGAAATAGTGTCTCCAGCTATTTAATATGTCGTACAAGTTGCAGTACAACAAACATACTGCTAGTAATACGGGTATGAAATACAATTTTGCTCGCATTTATATTATCTCCACATACATATGTAACTTTCGAAGTCGTATCTTCATAGATAATGCTTCTTTAATAACGATTCTGTTTCAAGCACTAAAGGGACTTGTAAAATTAAATTTTTAAAGAATTCCTTTTAAGATTTACCAAAAATACTATAATCATTACTATCCAATTATTCACATCGCAAAATGTTCATAAACCTAAATCTTATGATTACGCTGATAAGTATATACAGTGCTGCTTTGCTTCTGTAATTAAAACTTGAAACAAGGTCTCTTGTAGGAGATTACTTTGTTTCAGCACTGGCTTAAGACCTAAAGTCGATTTTCTTGCCTCGTGTAAAGCGGAGCCAACAAAAGACACTGGAAATAGCCTCGGTAACGGGGTGTTAAGTACCATGATTACAAGACTTAGTTTACATGCTTCCCGCGCTGCAAGAACTTTTAGAAGGAAATGTTGCAAAGTTTTAAGTTTCTCAACGCGTACACTGCATAGATTTCCTGCTGAGAAACGATGGGTTTCGTGGTTTATAAGGGGTTGTTTATATTCAAAAATGATTGTTATTTTGTCATTATAAGGTTATTGAAGTTTTGTAAAAAATGGGTTATCTTTACTTGAAAAGCAAGTACACAAATCTGTGTTACTGAAGGTAGCCACGTGATCAAACACGTAAATTTCTTTAAGTATGTTTTGTAGAACCTAGATCACTGCATTAACGAGATTTGCATCTAAGACTTCAGGGTAAATAGTAATAAGAAAAACGGTGTAAGCGAATTAACACTCTCGCCACTTCAAAAAGCATATATTTAAGTCAAGTTAATGGCAAGGTTTTTAAACAACAGAGGTAAGGTAACACCTTAAAAGCTTATTTAACACTATAAAAGTGGAAAAACACTGTAAAACTTTCCATACTTGCGACTTAAGCACGGAAGCAAATAAGGAAAAATGTTAAATTTAACAAGAACGTAAAGAACAACGAAAGGTAAAAAGCTATTATCTAAATAAATCTATTACCTTTTTTAAACACCGATGTTCCTTTCAAGGCTTCGCGATTTTTTCCACAATTTCGGTTAGTGCCTCGCGGCTGAATTTTAATGGCTTCCTTGATTAATGGATCGCGTTTCGCTTGGAGGACTTCAATCAATTTATTTGTACATCAATTCCCGTTATCATTTTGTTTACTATTATTTCATTTACTTGAGTTCTTTTCGTTTGTGTATCGTTCCTTTCTTTAAACGAATACATAAAGGGTAGTTTTGAAAAGAGAGTTCTTAGAAAGGCCAGTTTATATTCCAGGTTATGCCAAAAACATTATATCTGTTTTCTTTTTTGTACAAAACGTTTTCGTATAACATGTTGAAGAACCTTTCCTTATATAAACATCCCAAAAAGCTGTTTTATGTACTGTAGATTGCTATTATTAATAAAAAGCAGATAAAATTCATCTCGAAAAAAAGGTACGTCCGTCCTATCAAAAGAAACCAAATCTGACTTTTCCGCGAAATGAAATACACAAACTCTTATCAGTGAAAAACATATTCTAAAGAATACAGTCGAGAGTAGTATATCAAATGTACAAATTAGCAAAAGGCCAACACAGTGGTTACTTAACATAAAAATATGGGTGGTAAATCAATCCTCTGTTCATAAACACCCATTTTATTACATATGTACTTGCATTGATCCCTGCTTTTCCCAAACGCAAATATTTAAAAATTCATAATACATATGTATATAGTACCCAAACTAACACTTCTGTTTCCCCGAAGACAGAGGAACAATTCTAAAACCAAGATTCACGTTTATTCCGGACTCCATGATATTAAGAAAGTCTAAAGTTCTTATGGTAGCTCAATATCACTGCCCAACCCACCGCGCCGCTACCGCTGAGCTTTTGTGGAAATTTGTGACTTATGAGTCACGAAATTTTTCAATTTTATAATGGCAAAAACTGATTTTTTCATTTACCAATGGCCAATAATATTCTGAACGTATACGTTCACGAAGCTTAAAATAGAAACAAGGCTTTTCAAAGTTCGTTAAGCTTAAAACAGACCGTCAATTTGAAATTAATTGATCGACCTGGCGCATCAACGAACTCAATGCAGTGGAAACTCCAACAGCTAATTGATTTACAATCTGTTGAAGCTAGTTTCAGCTATCGACGTAGGTCTCATTTTTATAACTGTAAAACTGGTTTATGTTTTGAAAAGGGGAAAAGGTTGCACTCTGCGCAAAGAGTTTTATATTTTTTTAATTCTTACATCAAAACATAACTCCACAAAGGTTTAAAGCAGTGAGTCTTAAATAGGAAATTCAGTATAGATGAAATTTGTCTTTCTCTAAAGAATCTTTCAATTTCAATACCAGTGTAATATTATGTCTAAATCGTTCAAATGTATTAGAGACCCATTCGTGCCTAACAATTACTCGCAAAATTTATGCCCCAATATACACATCGCTGGCTCACTATTACAAGGGTCTATATAACTCTTAGAACCTCGTAGTGTTCATAACTAAATAGGTGCTAAAATTGTAATATACAATTGTCATAGTGAGCCAGCGATATATAAATGAGTTATAACAGTTCGAATGAACGCAGGTATAAACAGTTAGTCGTTTAACCCAACTAATTGATTGCCCACATCGTCACAACTAAGTATAGGAATGCTTGGATGTGGCACGTAATTATTAACGTTGATTAAACGGCACACAGCGGCGGTATGGCACGATCGAACTACCAGTATCCAGTTTCTGGGAATAAGTAACAGGATCGGCATTAGTGCACTGCAGCAATACGATGCTCAGTCACAATTATCAGGTTGGGGGACTCGGGGAATTAGGGTTAGGTTATTTGCTATTGGCGTTTTTGCAATGCAGTTTACCTAAAAAAAAGAATAGTGTCGCTTTTTAAGAGTATGTTGCTTCTAAAATAAATAAGTTTCAATAACGAAACATGTTTTCGCCGAGCACATTTAACATCCAATATCACACTCAGAGGTTCAATAAAGCTACATTTATTAACCTACGTACCCGGCCACCCCTGAATATAACTTGATGAGGCAATAAAAGCGGTGGTCACTGAAAAATAAAAGCATTTCGAGATTGCACCGCTCGCCCGGGGGACATGACCCCCGCACACACACGGCCCCTGCGCTCTGTAATTGGGAGTATCCACACCTTCGGCAAAAGTTGCAGTTACTGGTTGTTTTGTGTTCGGTAGAGAACATGTTGTAGGTACATAGTTTAGACTGTATATTGGGAAGGGTATTGGAATTTTAGGTTGAAAGTTCCTGTTGCACATTGCTACTTTATGTTTTTAGATGAATTCGTTATTTTTATCAATTGTATATGCGTAAATGACATTAGGGTTAGTAAATAACATTCAGCCATTACAAAGTAAACAAAAAGAAAAATCTAAATACAGTGTTGAAATTCATTTCCATAACTCAAAGAACAAGCAAAGTTGTAACTAGTGATTTCCCAAATACTTATTGAAAAGAATTCACTTCGAAACTTCATTTGAAAAGAGCGACGGAAGCTCCTATAAATCGAACGTCCTCTTCAACGAACAATTTAATTTTAACCCCACAAAAGCCATTGGTATGCGAGTGAGGATTTAACAAATCAACATTTGCAATGAGCATTGTCTATTCCGGTCGTGTGCGGTCCAACCCTTTCGACTTTCAGTTCATTTCTTCCATAAAGTTGTGATTTTACTCCCCTCGTACAAACGCAATAAAAGATCAATGAAATATACCTATTTGGGTATAAAAATGTTGACATTTGTTTTATGTTTAAGAACTTTATGTGATTGCAACTTTGAAAGGATGTTTTTCAATATTTATATTCTAAAGTATGCTGAAAATCATGAGATTGCGATAAAAGAGTCTAGTCTAGTGATTTGATTGTTAAAAGTTAAAATATTTGCTCTAGTTTCAGAGGTATATATCTTAAAGTTGTTTATAAACAAAATAAGCACGCGTGAATAATTTTTTTTTTAATTTTCACGTCTGTATTCCCCGAAGGGGTAGACAGAGATGCATTTCCGCACCCATATTTCGCTTGGTTTGTGTCTGACCCATGAAATAGGAGGCGTACCTATTGCCGTTTTTCGGGCACATTTCCAGACTTCTTGCTGCGATAAAGGCCTTCCTATTTGAAAAACAAAAATCAATCACAGATCTTCGCGTCGACGACGCTCTGTGATCAGTGGTGGTAATGGAAAACAGTGGAATAGAAACGAAAACTATCATTTATAATCAGTGACGACCCAGGTGTAGCGGCCTGATAAACACATTCTGTAATATCTTGAACCGTATAAGCCAAACATTAATCCGTTGAAGCCCAATAACATTATGACACTGCATTAAAGACAATGGAAATTAATCGATAATTATTATCTCCATACGGGTCGTATCATACCCTCGTGAACACAATGCATTCTATCAGATTCTGAGCTAACATCTCTTGCAGAAGTGTGCGGAATAAGCTAAGGATAATAGTCTATTGTAATACTAATCCTATTCATAGCAAAGTTGAGACTCAACACAATAACTTAACATAGAGATGATGGATTTAGTTAGCCTTGCGTAAGTATCAGATTCTGAAGTAAAAAAAATTACAGTTGGGCACACGTATCTTCAAAAATTCTCTAAAGTACTGGCCGACCGCTTAGTGGCAGGCATGACAAATCTAAGGCATTTTTTATTTTAATGCAATCCTAGCATTTCGATAATAACTAAAGATTATCCCATAACTTGTGTTTTCACTGGGTTTTAATGAGATCCTGTGTAATTTTAAACAAGGAATGCTCGGAACTTTGTTGGCGTAGTTCAGATTAATAAACAATTACACATTGTTCTGATATTAGGATTAGTATGGAGTATCATAGGTCTTTTGGTCTAACTAACAGCCGTTATCAAAAATATTTGGACTAACAATATTACTAAGTTCGATGAGCAAAGACTTCGTCTCTAGTTACAGTTAATTATTTTAATACCTGCACCACTGAGGGTGTGACCCAAACTTGTAATTTGCGATTAGATTGCCGAATATATTGAGGAGCTGACCTTCTATCTCAGAAACTAATAGGTGAATTGGCACCCTTAATAATGCAACTGCAATTTGAAAGCTACTTCTACGAGCCATACAGAATTCTACAGGCAACGTCTCCTAATAAATTTATCGTTTGTCGCTTCTACGGAGGAGTTTGCTCCACTCTGGTTTTCGCTGTACAGATCTCATTTTGCAAATGTTCCACATTTTTAAAACTCCAACTTTTACGGCGTGCAGTACAAATGTAATGTAACGAGTTCTCCCCGAAGATTTTCATAAACGATGTCGACATTACGAAATTTCGTGGAATTAACATAAATGCAAATGTCAGACATGTTGTTTGCTTTGGCCGTTACATTACGCATTCAGTGTAGTTTTTCTTGAGCGCTTCCATTTCGCCTGAGTTCATTACATTTATCTGCTTGAGTTGTATAATTGTTGAGATTAAATTAGGACTGGCGATTTTTATCGCGGCTCTTTTTGCTGCCACAAACACTACGCTATTTTTTTAGTAGCAGTTTGTAACTCGGAGAGCATACTGGAGTAATTCTACAACCTCGTTTCGACAGCTGTTTTAGGTTGATGATGAGAAGCATCTCATACCAACCTAATGTTAAATTTACTCCACAGAGCAATGGAACCCAGTACCTCTCAATCACACGCCGTGCACTTATGCTGTAAGACCAATTAAGCAGTCAGATTTTTATACGATAGTGTCCCTTAATTCAGCATGCATGCATGCATGCCTGCGGATGGCCTTTTACTTAAAATACCTATGAATTTTGTTGCACCGAATTTTTTAACTTGTTTCCGCAAAAAAAGTGCCTCAATGCGGAAATCGAAGCCGAATTTTTACGTTCCGGATTGAGTTGAAATTTCGTACAAACGTTGGCACTTGAATAAACTTGCTTGAAATGTTTTTCTTCTGCCAAAATGTCAGTTGCAATCACTTCCTTCATTTTAAAATGGTTTAAAGTGAGGAAAGTAAATAAAATGTAACAAAAATCCGCATATTTCTCAAATCATTTTTGAAATATTCGTCATCAGTAAGTTTTATATGAGATATCATTACTAACCCAATGGGCCAGGTGCTATTTTTTACAGCGATATATGAAAATCATACATAATTCAACTTTACTTCCTAGTATTTCTATTTCTTTCTCCTTATAATATTGCTATAAATAAAAATTCGAGTAAAGTTATTTAAGAATATACGACCTCACCGTAATAGTTTTCGTAGCTTAAATGCTCAACAACAAAGGCCTGTCACGAAACTAAGCCCGCCTACGCCTGACCTTTGGAGCCTTTTTCTACCCATCCTATTGTCAGATGCTTATTACGGGTGAATCAGATGTCATTTTTTCGGACAAGACTTAGGTAGTATCCATTCAATCAATTATTTTTACCTCTTATATAAAAATACTAGCAACGTCATCTGGTGGGACTTTGTGTACGTCGCTGAAAATGAAGTTATTCAAGATTTTTAGCCTTTGTTTTAAATCCTATTCTACATGTTTGTTAGTATATCTATTCATTTACTAGTCCACGCAAACAGACGGATGTTTTAATCGAAAAAAAAATCACATAAATAAAACTCACTGACGTTTGACTATAGATATAGATATAATAGTGTTGATCTCTATTCTATTAATCAAAAAAGTGTTGATCTCTATTAATAAACCGGCCATAACGAGCTGTAATTTAAATCAACCTTCTCTTTAGGGGATACATGTAACCAAAGATATTATAAAAATGTTATATACTAAAAAAATATGGCACATAATATCCGTATTTTTTTAACTAAAAGCGCATCAACACACAGACAAAAGACCTTTCATGATATATGAAAATATTTACAAGCTACCCAGAGGGCAAACACGATAAGGCTTCCATACCTTCGTCAAACAATACTCATAAAGCACTATTCATACTCCTTGAATGCCTCTTTCAAAAGGGCCAATTAGGGGCGCGCAAAAATAAAACACGAGGGATAAATTAAATAAGATCTGTCACCGGCAATGATTCATGGTTAGCGCCCTCAAATCTCGATACGTTGTGGGGCTGGACCCACCCTCGTAAGCAGAGATTGGGTGAGATGACCAAATTTACTTAGACACGAACTGTGCACAAATTTTCTCACTCGTATGATCAGACACAGAAGTTTTACGTCCTACAGAAATTTTATAACAGGATAAAACGATAACAGTGATTAAGGTTATAAAATTTTAAAACTAAAATATTTTTACTAAAGCTGAGACGACGTAACATATTTTATTGACACGTAATACAACAATAATACAATTAACATAGTTTAAATAAAGCATACAGAAAAGAGACTGAGATACAGAAGAGATTTATTAAGGTTTTATTCAAAACTAATTCAGAATCTAATATTACGGCTTCTCCCGTTTTTATTAGTCATTTAAAAGAAACCATCAGACCTGTCTCATAAAGACACTCGACAATAATACTTCATATTAACCGCGATACATAAAATACAACTTCGTCATATCTCGTATAAAAGTAATTTTAAGAGAGTAAAGTTTACGATACAGGATTGTGCACGCGAGTGTATCATCTCTTGAGGGTTTGGGCAAACAGTCTAGATGAATCATAAAAACGCACAATAGTTTACGATCCGGACAATTTTATGATCCGACGTTACACCCCTAATGCTTGCTTTTGTTTCAAGTTGCTATTTCATTCAAAAAGCATTGTTTCGTATAATGAGTATTATGTTTCAAAGCAATCTGAACTACAAAAGACTTTATTTTACATATATAATGTAATTTGCCGCCGTAACACTTACGTAAACAATGTAATATACTAAAAAAATATATGTATTGCTAGAAACATCGCTGCTAGATCACTTAACAAAACTTTGTCTGCTTGCGGACTCTTTCGTTCGCAATATACCTTACGTGTACAGATCCTGGATAAAAGGAATAAAAGACACATATTCAACACCAAATTCCGCACAGATGTTCCAAGACATTTTTGTAAAGTGCTCCATAGTTTGATGCTGTAGATTGTTTTGTCCATTCAAAACAGTCTGAAAAGCGACGAAGCTCCGATTTTTGGTGATCTTACTGAACTGTCACATTATAAAAAGTTGCAAGTGTCTAAACCACATATTAAAATATTGTGCTTAGAATAGTAAATATTTACGTGTATTTATTTGGATAGAGTCACGGGCATAATCCCAGGGTGATGCGGTGAAACTTTCGCAAAACAAAAGGGTTCGGCATGAGTTAATTCCAATAAAACTTAAAACGTGCTACGAATGGATATGAAGCTAGCGCGGATCTGTTCTTTAAAACCTTTGGGGGATGTTAAATCCTGAGATTTTGGCTTCAAAATGGTTTGTACCGAGAGTATTAATAATGACAGACGGATCATTGTATAAATAAACGTATTCATGTTCATGTTTTCCACAATTATTTTTAAGATTCAAAATTTCGCTAGATACATTAATTTCCGTTTTTTAATGAAATACAAGCACATGAAATACATACATATCTTCAATTAAGTTGTAGGACAACAATAAGGAGAAAAAATTACAACATCTATTCCTAAACTTTCTAATAATTTTGAAAATCGGTTCGGTTGATCCAGAAAAAAACCTCCTTCAGCCTCACAAACTGAAAAACTTTACCTCATCATAATATTAGTAAAGATTATGAAACCTTTATAAAACTTTTATTTACTTTCAAAGTCTATAAGTATACTACCTTAATTACTTTCGTGGGAGTTTTAATGATGTGAAACAAAAGATGGAAAATAATTTTCAAATATAAAATTATTATCAAAAAACCACGAGCATATTTTCACAGCCTAAACATCTACGTAAACAAACTCCGCTCATGCCAGTTTTCACTGTGTATGCGAAGGTATGTAAGTCAAAGCGAAAAAAATGTATTTTGAAAACGGAAGAGTGAGCAAATGCGACAAAAATTCTTTTGGCGGATGTGACACATGCATGACTGTGCTTATACGTTAGCACGTCACCGAAATGTCACAGGGCTGTACTTAGGGTTTCGTTGGGAAATAATAACAATACCAACAATGGGCTTTTATATTGTCATTAATTATAGTCTGCAACAACTTAGTTTGAGAAGCTGCAAGTCTATTGAAGCAGTACATGCGTATTTTTTGTGTAATGTATTCGAAGTTCGCATTTTAATTTAATAATAGGGAAATAATTCGTTGTGCGTATTTTTGCAATATTTAGTGAGAAATTAATATATTTTCCAATAATTGGATTTAAGCGGTCGAGAATCTCGGCGTCACGGGTTTAAACCCCAGGTACACACCACTAATTTTTCAAAGTTATGTGTCTATTCACAAAAAAATATCACTTGCTTTGACGGCGGAGGATAACATCGTGATGAAACTTGCACACCCAAAATTTCTTAGGAAATTCTTAGTTTTTTCGTCATCCCGACCTAAACAAGTATGGATCCAAATCCTAAATGGCCTAAATCCTCCCAATGGTAGTGGAAGGTAGATTTATCGAAGCGAAACTTTATTTTACAGTTCTTAAACTTTTTGACACATGCGCTTTTCGCGCTAAATCCTTTTAGTAAGTTATTGATAGGACTATCTAAAATAAAATAAATACTGAACTTTCTCCACATCTTACGAAGCCACGTCCAATTCTAATGAGCTTTAAATGATAGCGGGCGTGGCAGGGAAAATATGAAGCCGGACATCCTCTGAATGTTCCGTAAAGATTAATAGATTTGCTTTCAATCTCTCTGCACTCTTGTGATTGATTGTGATTTCTATCGAAATTTCTCGAATGTCTGGAAACAAATTGTTGATTACAGCCAGACTTTCGATTTGGCCACGTGCCGGTTTTTAGGGAGGCCATAATGAAATGCTGATGCTGCTTGTGTCGTCTCCCCTCTGGACGTTCGTAGAATATTGATGCGCTGAAATGCTTCTACTCAAAGTAACGTAAGCCACTTGGCTGTCAACGAAAAAAGCATTTTTTACCAAAAACCATAATAACATATGCAGCCGTTTTAGAAATACGTGCCGCTAAAGTTTACGTAGGCTAATACATATTGTAGCACTTATTTTGTTTTTATTCGCGTATGTAAGGTTATGGCAGTAAATATTTTTACCTGTCAATTTTTGTCTTTAACTATATACTTTGTAATGAGATCTGGAGGCATCCCTGTATATGTTGCTTTTGCCCTGTACAATCATTGCCAGTTATTAAAGGTATGTGTGCTACTGTGTAAGTATTACGTATATCTTATTACTTTCATATAATTGCTAAAGACACTATTATTAATATTAAATACAGCTTTATGCTATTTTTCGTTGAATAATTCACGTTTCATTTTATAATTTATAGTTGCGGAAATGCTGGTACACAAAATTTTGTAAATAAACAGAGACTTTTAGCGGTAGTTTCTGCTCGCCAACTGTTTGCGAGTGGTTGGCTTTTAAAGCAAGTTTCACTATGAGGTTTTCTTGAACGCCGGAGAGCGTCTGAAAGGAATTCGCCTACGTCTGTTTGTTTCACGGAGTCGTGCAATAAATACTTGCTATATTACGTGTTTATTGACAGTTGCTTTAAACTTTGTTGTAATGTAAGTTTAAAACGGTGGAAAGGACGTCTTGATTTAATATCTATTTACATTATTACGGGTTTTCGCAGTGTCTCTGCCGTTAATATTAACTTTATCAATCAATCTTATTGTCAAAAGTATCATACTATTGCAGCTTCTACGGTAATGATACCGAAAACAATCTTATCAAATTTTCACAAATTAGCAAGACTCAGCTCGTCTTATGTAGTAACCTATGTATGTTTGTAACACGGCAAAATTATCATATATGAAGTATATTTGACGACACAGTTTGCGCAAAAGCAGTAAGTAGTGCTCCTTGCTGGAGAAAATATTTGCTTGGAGACAGGTGTTCTCGGGTCTGTTTGTTTGTTATATGTAGTTGTCTACGAGCTAGGACACGACGCAGATTGTATAGAAGGAGGGAATTTTGCTGAAAGGTATCTATAATCTTAGTCTTATGTTCTATAAAAAGTATCTAAAATACGGCATATTAATTACTAATTTTACAAAAACGTATTTTTTTTTCTTGTTAACAGAGTAACGAAGAAATAAAATTAGGGACTCGAAATATAGAGATTCTTAGTTCGATTTCTAATGGTTTTTTGTTCCGGCGTTGATTTTTAAGAATTAAATTTTATCTAGTTCAAATACATTGCAAATTTTCAGAAGTTATATATCAATTTACGCTACATTTTAAGACTGTGTTGCTACTGAGAATTTCTTAACAGGGAAACTCAATAACCCTTTTTCCGACCCGGCAATCTAACCCGGGATCATTATCGCTATTTTATCCATCATCATCGCACGGTACATCATCGTTAATAAAATTCCATTAATAAAAACGTAAGCCATTAATTAAATATATTGCGATGAAGCCGCGGGGCGCAGATTATACCCACTCAATAAAGCCGAGTGACATAATTTTTCCCGGAATAAATATTAATTGGGGCATGTGCCGTTAGAGGTCACTATTGTTAGATTCATATATGGCCAAAAATAAACACAGTACAACACAAATTGGGTCAACCGACTTTACTAAGAGGCGATCAACAAAATAATTCACTTGGAATGCTTACAAACTAAAATCGACTATGTGACTAATTATAGCAAAAACAGCTACTTATGAAGGCAATCTTTAAAAATACTGCTATGGCAGCAAAATACACCAGTACACAGGTGAATAATAATCGTAATAATTTTCGGCAGTCGCAACTCTATTTTATTCGCTCTGCATTTATCATCAGGCGTATACGGTTTCGTGATACTTTAAAAATGATATTTACATTACGGAAACAATTGCACAGCAACGCGGATCTCTAGTATTAAAATAATTGTAACAAAGAATTATCCACACATTTCACTTGTATATTAATCACCGAGACAGTTCCCTCAACTCTTTTGTTTTCCGAAAATTTATCTTTTTCATACAGGATATATAAGCTGTCACAATAAACCATCTGCACTAACATTCCGTTGATGTGGGTCGACGTGATAATAACACGCGAGTATGGTGCTAGGCGAAGTGCTAGAGGTTTTAGGACTCGCCATGGATATACGGTGTTTTTATAGCAATTTTGACAAAATGGGCGTAGACTATTTTGAATTCATATATTTGGGTATGCAGGTTTCTTCGAAATGTTTTGTTTTACGTTTAAACTTCTTTATAGCGCTCGTCGCCATCTAGATTACAAATATAGTTCCGCGAATTCCAAGACCTGGTCCTAGGTTTTGATTCCGACAACTTGAAATCGACACAACTTCCGCGTACTTAATATTCAGGTATAAATATTTTTAAAACACATTTTACTATTATTTTAGATCCAAGTCGAAACTCTACGTAAATAAAGTTGAAGGTAAAAATGTAATAAAGTTCTCTTAAACATTGAAACCGTTGTTGTGTTGAAAATTTCTATTTATATATTAAAACTTACTGCGGCCGGGGTATTAATTTGCAAGATGAATTAGAGAACAAAGTCCACAACTCCAATTAAGCGTATCTGATAAGAGATGAAATTAATTAGTGCAAACGAATCGGTCATAAATTTTGAAAAGCCCGGATGCTTAAATCCACTTGAGTTGGAAAATTTTCGCTCCAAATTCTCCCATTTGTAATTAAATTTGCAACCATTTATTGTTTCCGTGACTTGGACTTAATACCTAACCTTTGTGAGGGGAAACAATTTTCGTTCTCATGGCGTCCCTGGGCCACAATTTGCGTTTTTTGCAAATTACTTATAAACTGGTTTTATAATGAAGGGAAGTGGCGTAGCATTACTAATGTACATATTTTCCAAAATATTATTAAGTTTTTTTTTTTTTAATTGCCATAAGGCCTCCATTACAAGTCAATGACTAATAAGGCACTTTATATTAAATACCATTTGCAATTAAATGTTGCATTTAGAATTCATTAATCCGAAGACGCCCTTGATTCTGGAAGGTTAGGATGCAATTCAACCCGCGCCCGTAACTAATAAAAACAAAACGTGCAATAGCACTGCCGCGATACTTAACGCCCTCTATACGTAAGATGGTAACCGGACACTTGCAGCGTGTAATGAGCACATAGTAATTTTTCTATTAGCAACATTTGTCATTTTGCCGTGAATGAGTCAGAATTTGAGATACCTATATGACTCGACGGGTGAGTAATCTCAGAAAATAGGAAAATTAGGTGTTTCAGTCTCTTCCTCAGGGATACTCAATAAGAATTAAAGTTAATAGGAGAACTTATTTTGAAATTTACAATATTATCCGGCAATAACTCATTTTCATTGCAGTCAATTGCAGCTTCATAGATTCATGTGTATTACCCGAAACACAATGAAACGCATAGGGGTGTTTACAATTTTATCGGGACTTTTATTGTGAATATGATTTAGTGACAAACGGCGGGGCGGTCGCGGGACGTCCGCTATTTCCGATTTCACGGTTCAATTCCTACGACTTCCTGAGTTATTCTCCTTTTACAATACACGCATTTATCTTGCGTGGAATATTTTATGCTCCTTTTTATAAGCGAAGCCATTCGAAATCTTTTGGAAAACAATTTTGTTCATACCAATTTTTGTTGCCTATGATTTTAAAATTATTTTGTTGCGCAATTTTGCTTTTAGTCTTTAGTTATCTTTGTGGTGAAGTATATAAAATGAAAACTTTCTCTTGCGAATAATGTTAAATTGTCAAAGATTTTGTCATATTTCATAAAGACTTATTAAATAATCAAAACGAAAACGTGTAACACATTTATATTTATACAATTATAATAGCTAAACCTGATGTTAAAAAACCATTTCTACCTAGAAATATAGACACAATGAAGAGAAAGGTACCTCACCTTGGAGGCCGAAGAGACACTTCGTCTGCTAACTTGGATTTTATCTTTTATTACGGTAACATTCATAACAAATTTGATGCTAATTTGATAAGGATTGAATAGTCCTTATTTACTACTTATCTTCATTATCTTTATCAGCCCATATGCTAAAGAACTAAAATTATCTGAGATTTTGGTAATTTCATTCAGTAACATTCCTTTGAGATGTGTCTCATATTCATAAAGCCGAATCAATCATAATATCCATGTAGACCATAAGATAGAGTTACCGTTTACAGAACCATTTCAGTATGAGCTGGCTTTCAAAACAGCTCTCATGTGAACTAATAGTTTAACAAACTCTGGAACATGCAAACTCCTTCGGGAGTTCGTCTTGAATCCGAAGTGAGCGAATTCGCTGAACTTCCAAATCCGATAAGTACACTTAAGTGATACAAATATTAATTAATCATCAATCCTTATACGTCCCACTGCTGGGCACGAGTTCCTCTACCATTGAGGGGGTTTATGCCGTAGTCCACCACGCTGGCCTAGTGCGGGTTGGCGGACTACACACCTAAGAAATTCCTAATGAATATTAATTGATGCGTGGGAATTCTTACCTGGTAGTTGCGTGACTTCAGTCATTTAAACTATATAAATATCTTATTATAATTTTAATCGACCCCTTCAACACGTACTCTGTATTTGAAATTAAATGGAGTTTCTATAATTATCCATAATTATTACTCGAATGTGCTCGTGTCGTTTATAATCTATTTATTAATTTATCACTTTCTTATTTATACAAAAATAATAAGAAGAAACTTAACTACAAAGAAGAAAACAAGAGGCGGCCTTATCGCTCGAAATATAAACAATTTTAAACGATTACAATCATTTAAAATTGTTATATTATATACAATATTTAAAATCGCACTTGTTAATGTATTAAAAAAATTGCCATTTGCATTTATTTTTGTGTTTTATTTTATGGCCACAAGACTACAAGCACACGTTTGTTAGGATACAGGAAATTACGGTGAAAAACATATTTTAAAATCAAGCTTTTATTATGCACGAAAAATTAAAAAAATAAACTAAGAAAACATTCATAAAATTCGTAGTTTTTTAAACTTTACAAGTAACAATTTACAAAAGTGTTCGGTTTATCAGTAGAAGTATGATACATAAACATATATTATCTATAACTAGTATATTAAATTCTTAGGTGATCTAAAAGCTCGTCGCGGCCGAGGTCTTTGCATTAACGAAATTGCGCGACAAGCTTTTAAATCACTTAAAAATATTAATATACTAGTTATAGATAATATATGTTTATGTATCATACTTCTACTGATAAACCGAACACTTTTGTAAATTGTTACTTGTAAAGTTTAAAAAACTACGAATTTTATGAATGTTTTCTTAGTTTATTTTTTTAATTTTTCGTGCATAATAAAAGCTTGATTTTAAAATATGTTTTTCACCGTAAATTTATTTTTAACTTTTTAGTAGAAAATATTTCTAAGTCTATCCATTTCGTAGTAATACCGAAATTCAACTCAATCGGTCCATGGAAACTAGTGTTCCGATGGGCACCTTCCAACTTCTCATGACACCAGATCAACGATACCTTGTTATTATGTTGTCACTGAAAATACAAAGGCATACCAAATTTACCAGGCATAGCTAAATTGGTCCACAGGAGTCGGAGTTCCTATGGGCTTCTTCCAACTCCTCATCAGATCAGCTTCATGACACCATGTTTTTGTATTGTTACCGAAATTACGAAGACACACCAAATTTCAGTTCAATTCGACCATAGGATTCGGAGTTCCTATAGCCATCCTCCAACTCCTCATCAGATCAGCTCCATAATATCATATTTTTGTATTGTTACCGAAGCTACGAAGACATACCAAATTTCAGCTCAATTGGACCACAGAAATCGAAGTTCCTATGGGCATCTTCCAACTCTTCGTCAGATCAGCACCATGATACCATATTTGTGTATTATTGTAGAAGTTACAAAGACATACCAAATTTCAGCTCAATCGGTCCACAAGAACCGATGTTTCTATGGTCATCTTCCAACCTCATCATCAGACCAGCTCCATGGTACCATATTATTGTATTGTCATCCAAGTTACGTAGGTATACCAAGTTTCAGCTCAATCGGTCTATTGGAAGTGGTTCAAATCTTCATTGCAAGATTTGTAAACATACAAACATACATACAAAAGTGAAGTTAAATAAAAGCTTGTAATAAAAATGGTGGCGTTATGACATTTTATATTCTCAGACTTGGTGGTATTTCGTAATGAAAAACCTAAAATTATCTTGTCCGATATGGGAGCTGCATTTAGTACATATGTCCATGGTCAAATTCTACACCAATACTAACGGATGCTTAAAAACTCGAAGCGTAATTCAAGTTGAAGACAAATGTTTATGCTAGCCACAAATTTTGGTTGCGCGTACGTGAGAGCAGAAATCCTCTGCAGTTTCTAGTAAACATAAAACAATGTTTATATCTTACCGTGAAGTCAGTGTTGTGTGTATTCTGGAGTTATCTATCGACTTACACTACGTTTACTAAATTATTTTCCTTCCTTCATTAAATAATTTCTTTATTTATTTATATTTTTTATAATAAGAAGTTAGATACCTGACAAGAATAATATGACGACTATATTACAAATAAGGCGCCTCGGAGTCCCAAGAGATCTCTTGGCGTTCAGTATCGTAACATGTCATGTTTTCCCCAAAAGAAAAATCTTCAACTTTTGTAAGAAACCTTTTATCTACGTGACTTAAATAATAATATATTTTTGATTCCCTTACTTAACTGTCTTTCGGTTTTGCGGCACAAGTGCGAGTTGTATAAACTGTATGTGAATCTTGAGGTCGATTGATGACAATATGTTACTAAGGATTCCGTTGGGAAATCGTCAGTAAAGCATTAAACCTTTCTAGGTTAATATTAAATAAATTTTAAATGCCATCTTAAATAGCACTAGCCGAAAATAATTGTTTGAATTTTAATAGATAGATGTTAGACAACCTCGTTGTAATGCGGCACAAATATAGTACATACTTATGCCGTGTCATATGGATGTTCCGGGATCCATTCCCGAGTTGGGTGAAACATTAGGAAATTCTCAGTAACAGCACGGGGTCTATACATGTGCCTGAAAAATAGCAGTAGGCTCTCTCTCCATTACGCGAGCGAAAATATAAATGGTGAAATATTGTACATAGGTGCAAAAATCGACTACTACGTACCTTTTCTATATGAATACAGCCCTTAATGCGTATGTATGACCTTTCACCCACTACCAACAAAAAACAGAATTTGTTATGTTTAAAAATAAATCTACTCAACAAATACGTGTGTCTCACCTCAAATATTCCTTTTGGCATGAATTCTTTATGCTCGAAAGCCAGGTTAGTAAAACGCGTTGTGGTCCCGTAAGCTTTAGCTTTACTGTTCCCTCAGAGGCCATTTTTGGGAGCCCGGGATAAACATAAAATAAAATAGAAACATAGGAGAAATAAATGATACATTACTGGTTGCGTCTAAGGAGGGTTTATGCGTGGGTTTTTTTTTATTTAATTTTAATCTTAATTAAACTTCGAATGCGAAATTATGTTTGTATTTCTTTTTAATAATAATTTTCTATATAATTATCAAACCCAGATTAATGTCAATTAATCAATAGAAAGCTATTTGAATAAGAAACATGTAATTTAATATTTTTATTAATTAATTCGCTAATGCAATATCGTCGGCAGCTAACAACTTAGCATATTTAGCTAACGACACATTGGCACGGCAGTGTGTCCACACTCATGGCAAGTGTCGTTTGCTATGAATAGAATATAAAGTACTCCATACCAATTAATAAATGATAAAGTTTGAACGGCAAGCCAGTTTGTTACGATTGCATGGCTTTAAAACATCTTTCATTTATTGTAATATTTTAATATAATTTTCTGGAAATAATATTCAAAGAAACTTTTATTAAATTAACGAATTAAGTCGAATTTAGTTTGTCTACCAATTTTATTGAAAAAGTTCTGCAAGTAGTAAAATTGGCTAACAATTTGCACCCCTCGTTACGACTACAAGGATCCTCTGTAACAGACATGTATCGTGCTAATATCTCTACCGGCCTAATCCTCGCTAACAACACACAGAACCGCAAATTGCAAAGAAAATAATTTCACCGACCCTCAACCAGCGGGAAATAAAAGAACACCACACTGTCAATAACATCAGCAGGTGTTCCATTGGGGATGGAGGTCGTTCACCTCGCACAGCTTGACAGTACTTACGCCTTTATCACTGAGGGTTAAACTACAAGTTATGGCTGCCAGAAACTTTGGCTATGGCGGTTTTTATTGCCGGGCCAGTGTTGCCAAAACACTGAATTAATGCGTCTACACGAGAGGAATGTGTTTCTGAGCGAAGTTTGTTTGGGTTTTTGTATTTCTTTTAAAAAAATTAAGTCTGTATGAACTTCTGTATTTTTATATATAAAAGATTAAGATCCTATGTAAAACATAGGTATATAAGATTTGTTGTTGGATACCAATTAATCCATTACATATATTTTTATACTTCTATGAAGCCGCATAAATCATCAGTAAACATCAATAACTTGTCAATCTATATTAAACTTATATGCAATCGCTACGGCAATATCCACATAAATCGTTAATATGAATTTATGTTTTCCAACGTGTTAATACAAACGTATAACACATCTTAAATAATGTTATTCAAAGAGGTCCGTAAAGCCGCTTATTTAGGGAATAATGAAATACAGCCAGTTACATAAAAAGTGGGGTATAAAGGCGGATGTCTCTCAGGATTCGATGTAACTGACCGTCAGAGGTCACAGGCTCCTTTATAAATTCTTTATTTGCAACGCACTCAATTTTTTATGCCCATATAGGAAGCCATAAAAGAGAAAGACTGTCTGCGAGGATTTTGTTTGTCATATCATTTAATTTTTATTACTAAAAGGATACCCTATTAAGTTTTATACATTTTTATTCCAGTATCTACAGTTTTATTACAGTTCTAATTAGATGTATATAACCTTTTTTAATAATAAATTAAATTTTATATTTTTATTAAAGATTCACAATCGCGCAATGTACTGCTAAAATATAACTTTTTCTTTATTGATAAAACCTTAACAATTGAAGACGCATGTCACATTTGAATGAAAAGATGGTATAAAGGATTAATACATACAACAGCCGTATTATGTACTTCCTCTACTAGATATGTCATTTCATCGACAACACATAGAAAATATTATAATCTGTATCTGTGCGAGTAAGGCATTTATTTAAAAAGTATTCATATCAACAACTTTTTAAACTTTGAAAATGGAACATGAAATTCGCCAGCTATTTGCCAAGGCGCTCATACGCGAAGCATTTAGTTTTGGACTAGCTTGAGCGATGCTGTGAACAAATTACACTCAAGTTTCGTTCAAGTGCTCGGCAGGAAGCTAGTTTGGAAGCGCCACGTTCTTGTTTTACAGTTTAATGTATACATACCACTATACAAATGTAATTTATAGTACTCAGCTATGATTAACGAGGCTATGAACCTAATAGTTTAGCTTAGAAACTTATTATGTCTGAGTTGATTAATCTGTGTCTTAAATTTATTATACGAAAGTATTTGATTGTGCTATAAGGTGATATTTTACGTAAATATTCCCCAAGGATGAGATATAGTTAAGAGTATTTCTACACCTACTAATAGCCAGCTAAAATATCTCAAGCAATAACAGCGAGTGATTTCTGCAGATCTCTTTGAAAGACTCTGTGCTTCTTATAATTTTCTAATAGAAAACCCCTTAAACCCTTTCCCTATCCTGGGATTGTATCCCAGGCCAATTCGGTTTAATATGTCAAGGGGTCGACCTATACTTTTTATCCCTACACAGTGGTAAAAAAAGGAAATATTATTTTAGAAAATCTATGTTCGCTTTGAAGGCTATTTGTTTATTTAATATTTCTGGCACATATTATGTATATCTTCGTTTCAAATAAACAAACGGCGGCCAAAAATTAAATGTTATTGCCCTAGGCAATTTCTTATCGACAAATTGTGAACAGATACTAGATGATGATGTTGATTATGAAGATGGGTTATATATAGAAGCAGTGATGGCCTCGAGGTTTGGGCACGCGGTCGAGAATCTCGCCGGTCGCGGGTTCGAACCCCAGGCACACACCTCTGACTTTTCGAAGTTATGTGTGTATTCACATTGAATTATCACTTGCTTTAACGGTGAAGGAAAACATCGTGATGAAACCTGCACACCTAAGAGTTCTTAGGAATTTCTTAGGTGTGTAGTCCGCCAACCCGCACTAGGCCAGCGTGGTGGACTATGGCCTAAAACCCTCTCAATGGTAGAGGAGACCCGTGCTCAGCAGTGGGCGTATATGGGTTGATGAAGAAGAGAAGAAGAAGTTATATATAGAGTTTCCATATATTATTAAGCTTCATATGCCTAGCCTTCCCTTTATTGGTAACTTAGTGCAATTTCGACATAACAAGCATGCCCGAGTAAATACTATTGCACAGTATACATTTGCACATGTAGGAGATTCAAATCGTTTGTAATTATATGCACTGTGTACCTGTTAACAATTTCTATATATAAAGGTCTATCGATATCGTGTCTCTACATCGAATCAGAACTAACTACTACTACTTATAACTATAATCTAGAACTATAAGATTTATTTTAAGTGGTAAAATGAACTCACAGTTTGTGTTTCTTTAAAAGTCACTAGGTAGGAAAACAATAATTAAGGTTACTTTAGCTTATGTAGGTCCTATTGGCGTAACAAATATCATTAAAAAGTCTTAGGCGAAAACAGCGTGTTAATTTTCTAATGAATAAATTGAACTAAAAAAATCAATAACATTCATCTGTTACTTTTACATATGTTAAAACTTAAATTCAGTGTAGAAACTATTTGAAAATGTTTATATTATTAGCTACCTCTATCTCGAAACTGCAAATCCCGTTAACACCCTTCACCACGGAACCCTAATTATAATGACTCCCAAACTAATATACGCTAATGAACGCATTATCACATGACTGACAGACACAATGCCTATCCTAACACTAATGAATATAAAGTCAATCAATATCGCTAATGAATTTTGGCACGATAGCCGAAATCCGTCCGCGTACTGAAGATAATTAATTGAAAATACAATACGAGGGAGGGCCGGGTCAGCTGGACGGAGGCCATGGGTCACTTCCGCATTAACAGGGCCGGAGTAAGTTTGTTTTGCGTGGTCGGTCACAGCACGTGGCGCGTCCGTTATTAGGGGACACTCGGCTTATTCGAATTAGGTAATTGTATTAATTTCGGTATTGTAATTTATCCTTTATTAAATTTACAAAGGTAGAGGCTGGTGTGATAATATATGGATAATTTATTTATTTACTTGCGGGTACGTGATTTAAAATCCAAAGGCAATTAAAGGTTGTAAAAAAGCATTGTTGGCTCAATTGCTTCTTTGGCTTATTCTTAAAAAAATCCAGAACACAGTTATCACGATCCGTGTTAAGAAAGGAATTTGTAATGTTGTACGGTAAAGCCTAGATACCTACCGGTAGTAATAAATTTTACCTAAGGTGCACTTTATGTCACAAAGCATATACCTAGTATCAGATTCCGCACAGCTCCTCGGTTCCATGAAGGAGTATCTCTTAAAATAATATCTTAAACAATTAGTCGGATGTTACCAGAAAAAGTTATAAATAAATTTATTCATAATGTCAGTATAACTTATGACCCTAAGATATCTCAAAGATATCTATGAGATATTAAGATGGCTTGTGTCATGGGTGACATAGGTGGTAACTACCCAAACTCAAATATGAGACAAATATAACACGGGGTATCGCATACACAGCTTTCTTAACGTTGGTCATGTAATACACCTCTGCCTACTTCTTTAGGAGCACATGCGCGTATGTATTTTTATTTTTGTGATAATAGCCTACGATTGAGAGATCAGGGCTCAATTACCAGATCATGTAAATTTTAGTTTGTTTTGTTCATCTAAAAAATATTTATAGAAATACGAAAACATGCCAGAAGAACACCAATAGGCTCTATTCTACAAAAGTAAAAAAAAGTAACTCACGCAACCCCATTGTAGAAATAGACCCCAGGCTATCCCTTAAGAGTAACAGGTATAGGAGTGTGAAAATAAAAACATGAGTTATTTCGAAAACTATGAGATGCCTGGGATTCAGAAATCAGAATAAAACAGGCCGAGGATCTACTTTTTCTATACAATATCATGTACTTTAACCTTACATGAATTATGCAAATAATTGAGAGCATTATGAAATCTCGAAAGTGCTTCAATTTTCTTCAATAAAAAGCAACATAATTTTCATAAAATTTGTGTCACAGTTAATTCAGTAAACACAACATAGTAGAAAATAATAACGTTTAAGATAATCTTGTAAAGAGGAATGGCCATAAATAATGTTAATAAAAGCGCCTCAATGAACACAAGGGCAAGAGAAAAGTAGAAAAAGTACAAACACGGCTATGTTAGGGTGGAAATATATTGTTCCCGTCGTAATATGATTTTCCTTTCAAAATTTGTGAACGTAACGTGAGATTTTGGTAAGAAAAGAAATATTAGATACTAGGTATTCTATGTTTACTTAACTGATTAACCATGTATTCTTAAAGGATTAAAGAAGATGATAATTCATCGTGATTACACACATAACTTCGAAAAGTCAGAGGCGTGTGCCAGGAGTTTGAACCTACGACCGTTAAAATTCTCGATCGCGTGCCTAAACTTCCAGGCCATCACGACTACTTGACTCCGAAACAGGTAACGATTATGACATTCTTTGTAGCACTTTTAGTTTAGGACTTAACGAAGATAATGGTACACCAAGTATAATATTGTGAAAGTTATTTAAAAGATAAATATTTTAAAACAATATAAATAGTATAAGGAATAAAATAGCATTAAATCGACACTGATGTCATTGCCATGCCTTGCGTCGTAAACATATTGTCTATATGTGGTACTTCTTTCTCACAAATACTGAGTCCCTGACTTGGCACAACTTGTTCTGTCACAGACGGCCCAAAATCAAATGCTTTAAGGAGCCATTACCAGAATTGTGAGTATTTTCTTTTATCTCGCTGTATCTCTACCCTTAGATGGTAATTTCGTAGGCAGATGATATCTGGCTGCGTAACAAATCATATCATTGTCCTTGTGGGATCCCCTTGCAACGTTTTTTCCGGGCCATAAAATTAAATATTACTTCAGAATAAGAATTGTATAAGAGCGCTCTCCTTTTGCGATAATGATATGTGTCTCTGCATAATTTGATTCCGATGACATCCGAAGAGCCTTTGGTTCAGTTATTTTATACTTAGATAGATTTTTTATTATGTATGTCGGTATTGTGGTAAAATAGTACATTGGGAATAGCTCATTTGAGTTTTAGTCCTATTAACAATATGAAATCGAGAACAGGGGAACGAATTGATGATGTTTTACAGATATCAGGTGAGTCATTTCCTGATTTACTGGATTTTGTATGGGTTTCCATTTGCCAATATGAACTAACTGAAACGTTGCTTATAACGTTCATATTTAATGTACATACAAAGGCAGTAATATACCCGTGGAGCTACCGCAGAATACCAACTTGTTTTCAAACCTTTACTAATCTTATCCGAACCACCTGGAACTTCAATCCGTTTGACTACTGGTGGCAAACTAAGTAAAGTTGTATTGTAAACAATACAGCTCAAATAAATAATAATTTACATTAGATCGTCGAGCGCCTGAATAAATAGTAATAGCAAACTCACACAGCAGACATTTTCCATTAGGCTAACACACCCGGTAATAACTTCGTCTTCTAATGCACTAAGTGCTTACAATGCGTTTTAACGTTATAGGGGCTTCGGCATCCGAAGTTCTAACACGCCGCATCCTGTGTAGCTAAAATGCATGTTATTTACTAAGTTTCACAGCAGGACAGCTATAACTTAGTTCTAAACAGTTAGCCGTGCCAAGAATTCTAATATTTAAGTTTTCGAAATGAGTTTTGTGAAATTCATAATTATGAATTTTTTGTTTTATCAATGGGTTAGAAATAAAAATGGCCTTAAAAAGTATGAAAAGTGGGCATTGAAAAAGCTTTTAAAAAAAGTGATTTGTTAATTCGAAAAAAGGAATTACACAAATGTTCCCGAAACAGTGCGTTGTTTAACTGAAATAAAATAAATAATGTAACAATTAGATACACTCGACTGTGCGATCACGAAACAAAAGAAAACGAAACTTTTGCTTTATAAAGTAGTTAAGTACAACGCAATAATAATATTTCAAGAGAAATTTTTAGGTATTAGTTGTATACGTCACCGCAATTTAATTAACTTAATAAGAACGTAATCACGCTAAATAGACACATTTTCATTGTTTATGTGGTCCTTTTTCATTGTTAAATGTACACAAATCTTGTGGAATGCCTTCACAGGTGTAGGCGCCACAATAACCGTAGATCTAGCCCAGCTGTGGCAGCGAGAGTGTCTGCACCCATTTGTGATGCCCTTAAAACGGGCCCATCTTCATACTAATTTATTATTTTATGTTATTATTGTGTTTTTGTTTACTGCCCCTTACATTCCTTGACAAAAGTGTGCGTCGCAAGATCTCCAGTTCGACTTTCCGTTAAAACAAAGGGATATTGTTTTTTTCATAAAGAAATTATCAACAGCAACATGGAACATTGAGATATTATTACTACGTAGTGATATTAGCTCAATGACTTGGAATGGATAAATGTACTCTGGGTACCGTTGGGTAAATGAAGGTACGGAAATGTGCCTCTACTTACTATTTCAGTATTTCTGTAATGTACGAGGTGTATATTATTAAGAAATCAATCGTTACCAATATTAAAAATCCAGAAGTATGTTTAATGATTCCACTATTATGCGTAAACCATTAAGGATAGACGTAATAGAAACTCTGGAGGCGTTTTTTGGTAAAGAGTATTTTACCCCAAAAAATATTCGGATCTAGGTCATTTTATTTATAGACTGATGATACCAGCATATCTCAATAGAATCTGAGTTTCATAGCCCTTTGTTCACCGTATTAGTCCGCGTCAAAGCAAGCTTATGTTGTACCGATGTGCTAGTTACCCGTAAGATTTCAATATTTTTAAAGGCTTATGTGTTTGAATGTCTTTACATATTACATACACATCTGCCACTGACACGAACCACGCCACAAGCAAGTGCTATTATCTAAAAACTGCAGTTGTAACGAAATAAACCGCCCAGTCAGTGTTTCCTGAAAGAATACAAAAAATATAAAAACAATAACTTAATAATTTACAACAAAAACTGGAGAAATGCTTATTGAGAGTTAATGGCTGAAATTTCCATCGGATACAGACGAAAATCTTCGTTTGTTATGCTAAATGCACCGACAATGGCAGCTCAGGGTGTTGTAATTAAATTATAAAGTTTGGTGAACGCGCACGTTCGCGAGGGTCAACTTGTGTAAGTAAATGCCACATAAAACTTTATTACGTGCCAAATAAAGGGGTTCAACTTTTGTTTATATCGCTTTCATGAATTTCAAACACTGTCATTTACGAGGTGAGGAATTTCTACATTCTTTTGGTAATTTTAGTTTAATACCAAAATTATGATTGCTATATCATTTTTATTTTAAATTAAAAAAATATAATCAATTACGCGTATATGGCTTTGTTGGTTAAGAATAGATAGAAACAACGCCAAACTATAGAAATAAGATCTTTCCAAGTTACGTCGATGAGGGACTAACACCTATAAACTGAAAGCAAAAAGTCCTTAAATGAACATGCTGTTTTAAATGGCAATGTTTTTTGCGAAACTTAAAATTCTGGTATTCTTTGGAATGAAAACTTACTCTGGAAAAGAGTTTATGAATTTGCGAGCACATTCACTAGAACGACGTCTACAATACATATAAAATGTTTTAAAAGACGCGAGCCATGTTGTAGGCAGCTTACGTGCTGCGAATATATTACGTCTAAAAATATGATGGACAAACGTAGTGTGTAGGCAGACACTGAGTTAAAGTGACTCTTTATATGAATAGCATAACAACGGACAGTTGATTTTAAGCATTATCATTATTTTAACATCTATCTTAAGCAAGAGTGGTCATTTTAAATTTCATCGAATAGAAAAGATTACAACTATTTCCTAAAAGAAAAACAACACTTTTCTGAAGTCTATTATAAAAATGTACTCGTCTTTTTGTACACTTAGATTCGTGAATAAACAGTTTAGTCCGTAAAGATACATATCTTCTACATTCTACATGTAGTACAGTTCTACAGTACATGTTCTACTACTCTTCTAAATACTTTCACATATAAGTATATGATTTAGATTTGGCAACACTTTCACTGTCACTGTAGTTCATTTTGTAATATATTTTTACCAGCGGTCCAAATATATTCCAGATATAAATTCGTCGTCAACAAATACTTCAAGAGACGCTTTTCTAGACTTCCAAAGGGTGTTAATCAAAGGTATAGTAAAAGACTTGTAGTCCTCATATAGACATGATTCAACAAAACTCACTACATTCCGTGAAATATCCTCACCCGATAGTTTTTTGTAGCAACATAAGAAACCTCTCTGAAATACTTGGGCTCGTATAATTCAATTCCAGTAAAATTGGTACAGTCCGCCCTTTCGTTAAATACCGAAAAAGTTTTCCTACGTGACCCCATCAAGATACGTCCCGGGGGTACCTTATGTGTTCGTTTACTTTTTTATTTCCACTTTTAGTCCAAAAATGGGCTCGTGTTTTATGAGACGCTTTAGTTAAGGCACCCGTTGGTTTTATGTGAAAAGATTCATAATGAAACGTGAAAATTCTCGCCAAACGTCCTGGATTTACATAATTTATATAGCTCTTAGATTGCCATAAGCGAGCTGTGTTCCACAGATAAAATATTACTTATGTAATGAAGTAATAAAATTTCCAGAGATACGACACAGGAGCGTTGCTATCAAACGTCTTATGCCTAATTTTGTAAGGAAATAAAACGATTGCGTAAATCAATTAAAGCTTGATATTCTTCTTTTTTTTGTTTTGTACTACTTTGATAGTTACTATGCATTAGTGTTTTTTGTACAAAACATTTTTTTAAAGACATTCGTTGAGATTATTATCACCATTGTCTGTTTCTTATTCGTTCTTCGTTATCCCCCTTCATTAAATCTGTTTTTAATTTTGTTAAAAAAAAATTATTATGCGGGTAAATAATTTTCACAATATTCTCTACTAGGTGTGTTTACAATTCCAAAGAACTAATCTAAACTATTAGGTTTAAATGGACGCCATTTATTTTATATGGAACCTTATTTACCCTTCAAGAGGCTCTAAATCCGTTATAACAAACCATAAACAATATTTTAGAACACAAAGCCACAATAAGTGTAATAATTTACAAACGTCATCAAATTTTAGATTTACGCAACCGTTGTAACATTTGCTAAGCGCGTATTGTGTTGTGTGATACGAGATCGTATTGTTGTGGGATTACACGAGTGTCACGGCCCATACAGTGGCGTCGGTACAATCCTATCGATTGGATATGCTGTTGGCATGTTACAAATTGTTCTACCCTTGCCTTTGATATGTATAGCATCGTACAGTGTGACAAAAGTTCCTTTCGCAGATTTATTTTGCATTCCCACTGCAAAATCGCTACTTTTGTTCTGCTTAGAAAGTATACAAAGATGTGAGATTCCTAACAAGCGATGACAGGAACATTGATCTCTTGTAACTAGACAAAATAATACCGGTCATCTGAGATGTTTTCGCTATCCTTCAATGATACAGACTCATAAGACAGGGTGATAAAAAGAGTATTTAAATTTTTTGGCAGGTCGTGAAATGGGGTATATACCCATACTTAAAATATCGCAGAGACACGTACACGTACACGTATACGTCGTCGTCGTCATCAACCCATATACGCCCACTGCTGAGCACGGGTCTCCTCTACCATTGAGAGGGTTTAGGCCATAGTCCACCACGCTGGCCTAGTGCGGGTTGGCGGACTACACACCTTAGAAATTCCTAAGAACTTTTAGGTGTGCAGGTTTCATCACGATGTTTTCCTTCACCGTTAAAGCAAGTGGTAATTAAATTTTGAATACACACATAACTTCGAAAAGTCAGAGGTGTGTGCCTGGGGTTCGAACCCGCGACCGCCGGGATTCTCGACCGCGCGCCTAAACCTCGAGGCCAAAATAATAATTAATAAAATAAAAATTAGACATAATTAAAGTGATAATTAAATTAACTTAATAACAGCAAGTCGAAATGAGCTAAAATATTTGAGAAAAAAACATTACCTATTTATTTATATTTTGAAAATAGAAATCATAATAATACAATAGAAAGCCGGTATTGTAAGTGGTTAGCTTTGATAAATTTGTACGAAGATTTCTAAGAAAATTAATGTGCTATCGTAATCAACCTTTCCTTTGCCAAGTTATGAAGGCACATAAAAAACCTCTTTAAATGCTAAAAAGGCCCCAAAACTCTACGTAGCCTACAGAAAAGGTTTTTAAGCAACTGAAATCTCCGCGAAACTCAAATTCATTTCCTATTATACACGCTTAATTTGTTAGCGGCTTTAATCTTTTTGTTAATGGAAACGAAAATGAACAAAAAACGGAAATTGTGAATCACGGGTTATTAGTTTAATTGAAGCACGTTGAACTCGCACACAAAGTATAACAGGGTATGGTATTGAAATCCAAACAACATCTGTCGTCGGCCAATATTCGGTTGTTAGGTGTTCGTTTATAGAAATAGATCCGGTCAATTGCTTGACCATCTGCGCGAGGGTCACGCTTGTGAATTGTGTTTGGACACGCTTTAATGCCACACTTTCGATAGATATTTTACCGAAAATCATATTCCAAACTTGTGTGCGGGGCGTGATATTTTAAATATAAAATATTTGTTGAATTGTCAATCGAAGAAATTATGTTGCTTGTCATACATAGGTTATGAATGAAAATTTCATTTCGCTTTTAGTACATATATCGTTTAAGTTAGTAAGTTTAGCCTTAAAAAAAAAATATGCAAATCATTATAATTTTGCAACGTAAACATTCATTATATAACGTTGCATTTACTTTTTAGTCTGCCCGTAGCTGTAAAATAAATTGCACTCAAAATTCCGTAAAATGAATTTAGCAAGTGTATTTCAGTATCGTTGCAGCGAAAAGGGTAATTTTGCCCCGCTTTGAGGCAATTTTAAATACAGACAACCTTCTTATAGGATAAAGAACGCAAAGATGCAAGTCTACAAGAGTCTTTCAACCGCTCGCTCTTCATTCGGAAACCTCCAGCGTTTAGTTTTAAAGGAGTATCGCTTGTGCTGGTTTGTAAGATACTTAGCGGTCCCGGTAAATTAAAATTTACTAACTAATTTACTTATTACCTCGATATATAACCTGGGAGAACTTAGTTTGTGTTTATTTATAATAGAATGTCATTTTTGATCTTACTTAAACAAGTTGATTATTTCTGGAACGCTTTTATGTTTTTCTTAATCAAGAAATATGTTTTCTATTCCTAAATCAGAACAGAAAACAAAGCAGATTTACACAATATAGACGTACAAAATCAACTTTTTAAGGGCACTTTGCACACAAAGCCTTTTTTCTTTTTTACACTGTATTTTCTGTCTTCGACTGTTGTATACTTACTAATAATTATAATAAGCTCTTTTATTAACATGGTAATAGAAAAAATATGCATAGAGGGCTACTGTTTAACCGGGATAGCTCATTTCATCTCACTAGGATACCAGCTTTATTTTTGCCTAACTTTAACGAAGCACAATGCAAAAATATTATTATATTTTAATGCAAAAAAATGTGTGCCCAACAGTAACTTCTGCACGTAAATACATTTTTATTTACTGTTTTAAGCGAAAGGAATAATTAATCCGAACGTAATCCTTCCACATAAAATGCTTGATCAGAATGCATCGTCACGACCGGGGGGCAGTTGTTTTTGAGTCCAAAGCGTCAATTAGAATAACGTCATAATCCAGCCACCCTTGTTTGTATTGCTCAGCCTGGATAAACATACACGCGATACCATTTACTAATGTCCGGTGTGTACTGTATACCCTCCAAAAGCATTAACGGCTGTCGATAAATTGTGCTTTTTTGTGGTGTATTATATTTAAGTAATGTACAGTTTGAGAACGGACTGACAAAGCCACTACGGCACTAAAATAATGAAAATATACTTATGATAAAAATATCCATTAATAAGTTTAGTGAAAACTGATCGTGATCAAATACTATTACATAGTAAAGATGATTAAAAACTCATAGACGCCAAAAAAATCCGGACAAATAAATTGAAATAATTGACGGTTATTTTACTACCACAATTTTAACTGGTCTTAGTTTTCGATCACAATCTGTTATACATAGTTCTAAGATTCACACATAATATGTATTTGTGAACAGTGTTGTTTATAGTCGTTTCTTGTGCGTCCGCACTTTATATTATACAGTCTATTTAGCAATAGGTGGCACTGCATTGATCTCAGCGACCGCTGCCCGCACATTTTCGCTGATATTAAATAATGTATCTAGTTCCGTGGCTATCACAAATAACTTAATACTATTTATCCATATAAATAACTTAACCAACTGATAATTATATGTATAACACACACAACATAAGTAAAGGAAACCCATGTTCAGCAGTGGGACGTATATGGGTTGATAATTGACGGTGGTTCATTCTATGTCATTATCAAAAACATAAAAATTGGCCCAGTTTAGGTCTGAGAAAAAAACACGAAGTTACTTTCACATTATTACATATATATATAATTAGAAATTACTCGAGTTATAATAGGTTTAATAAAGATTTTGTTACAAAGGTAACATTCCTCAGGAATTCCTTGAGCATTGACTAGTTTTTAAATGGCACAACCACTTTTAGACCTTTAACATCAAAATCTCAACCATACATCAAAGTCATAATAAAAACGCAATTGCATTAAACCTAAAACAATTGAAGGAGACCCATTAAAATGATTTAATTCCCCGCAAACATTGTAATCCTATGACTAATTGTTTCTAACTCTGCGATATTGCGTCTAGACTCGGCAGACGATCGTCCCCATCCAATAACTCAAGCAGGCGGAAAAAGTTTAATTTGCTGTGAGTGATCAGCTCTGGCGCGGTGACGTCACTGAAAGGGTCGCTTCTTGATAAGCGCGAATTATGCTCCTATAAACACATGGTGACTGACTTGAAAGGGAAAAATGGGGTACAGATGTTATGACATTTTTCACGTTTAGTAAAAATGAATAAAAGATAGGTATTGGCTAGCAGTTTTTAGAATTTATTTAGTAATTTAGATTCTGAATTTTTTAGTAGTGATGAATATGATTTTGCGTTTTATTCTATGTTACATTGTTTTATAACGACAGCATCGCATTAAATCATAATTTCTTCTCTTGCAACGCTTAAGTATCTACAACAATATTTATAATGTGGGATCATATGAAAAACTTTAGTATTGAAACACAACTAAATGGAAAACATAACGAAATAAAACCTTCTTGTATTGCTTTTGAAAAAAGCTCCATGAGAAAAATAATGTTGTTTGCGGAATTATTGCAGTGTCAGCGGAATTCTCTCGAGCTCATAGCACGTCAGTGAAAGATGGCAGACCATTTTTATCAACTTATACCTCCTTTCCCCAGCCCATTATCTGGCAACCTATTTTAGTTCTAGTTTTATATAACAAACTGTCCGTTTGAAATGAAATTAATCATATAAAATATTTAGTTTACTTTTTATCCTACTCTTTACTCTTTTTGTCTTGATATATACTAATATATCTGTGGCTTTAACTGGTTATCGAGTAAATAATCCTTATAATTTTGAAAATAAAATGTATTTTATAAATGCTTTTGACGTTTAAGGACCAATCATACAATGATATTATCAGAAAAAATGATAACCATTATTTTGTATATCGAGGCCGTCATTAGTTATATTATAATGCACTATTTTATTTAATTTTCGTGGCCTAAAATTCAAATCCACGCCCAAAAGGTTGTAAATTGCTTCAAAAAACAATTGACGAATAAATTCTATTCATACCATCAAGTTGTGCTCAGTATAATAACGTCTACCTTGTCTTTCCTATCAATAGGCAATTTAGATAACCTTTGTAGGAAGACTCTATAAAGTAACCTTAGTCTACAAGGAAGCTTAGATTAGATTCCTAAAATATTCTCGTGCGAAAGGTGCAACAAGGGCCACGGATATTACATGAGCCTTGACGATATTAAAGGCCTTTGTGTTTAGGAATACGCTTCTTGTATTTTTATGCAAAATAGATAGGGTAAAAAGGTATTTTAGAATAGTAATTTTGGAGCCTTGCTCCTACATACGAGTACAACATTACATTAAATCGCTTTCAATTTTGTTTTATCACAATAATAGTTGCATTCTTCGAAATTTATTTCACTAAATCCTATGGCATAGTGTATGACCAAAAACAAGAAACATGAGATAAATCGAAATGACAACATTCCATTGGTGTACATCGAGAAATTATATTACGCCGACCTAAATTAGAATCGAAAACAGAATATGAAAAAAATACCATATCAAAGTAGTTTAAACGGTTCCTTTAAAAGCGTGAATATCAATGTCTATTTGCCAACCCTATCCTCGCTAAGGCGTCACTTCCCACCCCAGCGGCATGTCGAGGATAGCCGACAGTTTGATGGATAACATATCGCCATTGGGATGTCAATATCTGAACTAAATTGATAGAGCGCCGATCTAAGTAACGTATAATGTGATTACCGTGGAGCTTCCTGTACTGCCAATATTCTGTGTAATCATGTTAAGTACGGAGTTAATGCCTGTTTATTTACATATTATGGACGTGATGCGGTGAGTGAAGCGAGAATTAGCGTGAAACTGTTCATTAGGATTCCGTCTTGAGGATTTAATACGATTTAACGGCTTAATGAGCGTTTGCAAGATTACATGAGGATGGGAAATGTTACTTACATACATATGTTGGTAGATTTAATTGAATCAGATCTTTTCGTACCAAATTTGCACTATTATAACAAGAATAAAAAACTAACCTTTTCTCAGTATTAGAGGAAGTATCAGAAAGTAATATTCCCGAGTGTACCACCTGTACAAAGCTGCGAGGACTTACACAGTCGTATCAACGTGAACGCAAATCCCGACAGCCGGGCCTCAGTATTGCAAAGTAATAAGCTTATAAGCAGTCCTTTGTTCAGTAGGTAATACTTCGTTTTGAAAATGTTTCGTTGCGTTTTGTTGTTTCGCAAAGTTTTCTGCCTCCTTATATTCAATCATAGCAAAACTTTTTATCCTTTCATGTTTAGGTAATACAGGAAATAAAAGAAGTTCTCGTACTAGTTTTATTTAAAAGTATATTTATAGGTCCAATTTTCTTTACCAATAAATCTTTAAAACATTTTTTATTTATTTAAATTACATCACCTTTTACAAAAGATTGTTTACCATTCACTCCAGAACTTCAATATCCAAGTCATCGGCAGCTGGAAGTTAATGGATATCAAAACAGCCGAGAAGATTGCCATTGATTCCGCATTTCACGTGTTATTAGCTGCCAATGAAAATATTATTATAATTAAGATATTGAATGAAGATATTAAAACCAACATCAAACCAACAATGAAGATATTATAATTAGAAAAAGTAAGAAGAGTGTGTAATCCTTAGTTCATATATACAAGTTTCACTGCAGGTCACGGGCATCCGCTGCAACTGAGAGGGTTGTAGATATTGGTGATCTTCTTCATCAACCCATATACGCCCACTGCTGAGCACGGGTCTCCTCTACCATTGAGAGGGTTTAGGCCATAGTCCACCACGCTGGCCTAGTGCGGGTTGGCGGACTACACACCTAAGAAATTCCTAAGAACTCTTAGGTGTGCAGGTTTTATCACGATGTTTTCCTTCACCGTTAAAGCAAGTGATAATTCAATGTGAATACACACATAACTTCGAAAAGTCAGAGGTGTGTGCCTGGGGTTCGAACCCGCGACCGTCGGATTCTCGACCGCGCGCCCAAACCTCGAGGCCATCACTGCTTGATATTGGTGATCAAATCCCAAGAAATAAATTTTAGAGATCCCAGTATCTCTGAAAGTCAGATTAAATAATAGTTCTTTTCTGAATGATTTTAATATATCATCATTTGTCCAATACATAAATTTACTATCGACACGACCCACATTTAACTTTCAT
This sequence comes from Cephonodes hylas, assembly GCA_030295005.1. NCBI lineage: Eukaryota > Metazoa > Arthropoda > Insecta > Lepidoptera > Sphingidae > Cephonodes > Cephonodes hylas. Next base: position 5,076,288 of record AP025374.1, on the reverse strand, counting down.
ACTTTATAAGGGCGTGTGTACAAGCGCACACTGGGTGTGCGGGGCTAATCCGCATCATCTGCTGCCAGGGTAATTATTTAAAAGGAACTATGAACGAGCCGTAAGCCCGGCCGCGTGGCCCGCCCTAATTGTTGCATCTATAACCAATAAGGGATTAGGGTGGGGTAACCACGCTTTGTCGCTAATGAAAAAAGAGTAATAAGTTTCACGTGGCTGTTTGTTAAGTATTTTGTTCACTTTTCGATAGATAGGTATATTGACGAAAACTTGCAATGAGAGTTCAGAACAATACGTCTGTATGATGTTGCAGGCGTTATATATATATTCTTTGATTATATTTTTTATTTAATCTGACGTTCCTCTAAAATTAGTATGTATGTTGTTGGAACCAATTTTTTTTCGTTTTGTTTAAAAAAAATCATGAGCAACATTGTATAGAAGGAATAATTCGTGTAAAATTTTCAACGACCACCGAACCATCTCTTAATACTTCAATACGATATCAGCACGACAAAACATATTTTTCAAACTTCATTAATAACCCTCAGAATCTATCCATCGAGATAAGTCACGCTTGGTCCCCCTTAAAAGTTAGAAAACATAAATTATACGGGAGTAGGGTGTGTCATTGTGTGTCCGAAACTCGAAATGTATTAAACCACAGAGATTGACTGCCTTGTATGGAGCGTGACGTGGCTTTTATCAGTAGTGTTGTTTCTCCGTCGATATTGCTTCTGCTGTGTGTAAAATACTGGGGACTAAATGAGAGACGGCGTAATTGTCTTCTTTGTTTTGATTGACGAAAAGGGGAAGTATGAAGCATAGATATTCTGTAGGAGCTATCATTAGCAAATGAATTGTAAAGATCGTGACGATGTTTATGAGTGCTTCATCAATATTGCTTGTGACTAAATTGATATGGAGCTAAGGAAGGGGATAGTTATTAAAGTATTTAAGATAAAAGTATGCAGATTTACAATGGATCGTAAAGAAATGTTTATTTTTGAGCTGAATCGACTGAGGACCTAGCGTTATAATACGTTATTTATTCTTAAATTTATGTCTTGATTTACAGCTTATCCACCTTATAGCAACTAAAAAACATGACTACTTGTCAATCCTTTAAAAAAGTATATTTTTGACTTTAACATGCAGTATTTTCATTGTGATACAGCCGTGACTTACTTCAATTATAGCATTATTCGATCGATATTGACTTCACTCGAGGGAAATTATTCGGACGTTAATGAGAGACGGCAAGTAATTGGCATCTTATTTTTGATGATACGGTTACCTATGGACCAATTTTCGGTAGCTGGTTTCATACTCAGTTGGTTTTAAACATTATTCAGTTAATGTTTTTCACTTGTGTTATTGTTAGCAAGTATATACCTGATGGATTTATTTCAAGTCCAGAAGCATATAAAAAAAATCATTTATTCCATTTGGTCTAAAAACATCAATGACTTTATGGGAAAAAAATAATATTAGGTATTGGGGCTAGAATGGCTCATTTTAACATTTTCAAAAAAAATATTGATTACATCCTTATTTCACATCATATTTTCTGTGCCCAGTTTTTAAGTTTAAAGTTAAATTGCCTAAATATTGTAGTTTGCGGTTTCTTACCAGTCATTTTGTAATTACCTTACATCTATATCTTACCTTACATTTTAATCATAACATGTCAGTTCAATTAAGTGTATAAACCATATTGTGTACAACATTCTGGGATAGATGAATCGATATTGGAATTAATGGTCTACATTATCAACTATGCTGCTATTTTGTAACAATTTAGGTGTTGTAATTTCTTATAAAGAAAAAATATGAAGTGAAAGACAGGTATTTACATTGTTAAAACATGTGTAAGCCGTATTAGCTCTATACTTCAGTAGGACTTTAAATTTTACTATGTTACGAAAACAGTAACTCATTTTACGCGACTCATGGCGCCATGTTTATAAATTTATCATGGACAATTGTGACAAATTGCAACAAAATGTATAAAAATAAAAACACGTTTCTTAATAAACGTGACCGTTTCACATTTACAATATTTAGCAATTGAACTGAAAGCCCTTTTATTCATAACCACATCCCCTATCTCCTCAATTCATACAAAAGCAATATCCTTTATCTCCAAGCATCACTAATACGTCTATGAGTGTTGTGAAACATTTGCACCATTGTTACAGCTGGGCCCTGCGTCCCTACGCTCCCCTAAAAGATTACATTATAATAACACAGCGATTAAAAAGCGTGCCATTTTGTATTGCTAACGAGGATAAATCAACTCTTTTGTCGATGTAAACCGCCCTTAGCATGTGTAGCAAACATTTCACTCATTGTAATAAAAAAACACGAGAGTATAAACCTATACGCTGTAATTTACAGTAGCTTATAAACTACCACAAGTGTATAAGCTGTACTTATGGTTTCGTTATACCTACGAGTTGAATTAAAACATTTATTTCACCCTTTTATTTTTAGACTAAGCCTAGAAATGTACTCGGGCCGCCGCAGTAGGCTGTATTAAGTGAGATTTAAAACAACTGTCGCAACGTGAATGTGTAAATCCACTTTTGCCTACCGCTTGGATCAAAGCACGAGTAAGTCCTTTTTTTATTGTCTAAAAAAATAGGTTGACTGTGATTGTAAACTTAATATAAGTACAGATTTTTAAGCCTGTCTAGCACAAATGATAAAAGTAATTTGAATTGGGTTGTAAAGACGTGATCCTTCACGTTTGCACTAACGTTGCAATGTTAATGTAATCCACAAATATTTTGTTTCAGGTCAGGGTGTTTGAGAGATCGAAAAATCTGACGTAGTTTCTAATACCTTCGACACAGGACTTGCGTCGTAGTGTGGAGTGAGAACTATGTATGTCACTGTTGGGTGTGATGATCAAAAAAATTGTGTTGTCGGGATCGTGTCTCGTAGTGGGATTGCAGTTTCAAGATTTTTAAAAGAAACAAAAAGTTATTTTTCAGTACATTTATTTTTATAAAAATGCGTTTTCCTTAGCATCTTCCTTCATACTTCCTACGACCAAGCTTTCTGACGTGGAACAATCAAGCTATACATACAACGAAGCGTCGAATTCGCGCTCACACATACCTTCACATACGCTGCTTATCTACAAGTGTATACTAAACATAACCTGGTGCACTGACATTAGATAAACAGTATTCTATTTAAGAAAATTATGGCTTAAAGCTTATTGTTGAACGCCATTCTTAGTAGACGTGATCCATCTTAAAAATTCGGTGAAGAAAAAATCTGTCTCGTATACAGAATGTCACAAAAGGGCTCTTGAATAAGACCTCGATGGTGTGGCGTCCAACCTATTAACATATTATAATCTAAGAGCTCGTTTAAGAGTTATTAAGCGTCCGATAGCCTTGTTGCATTAAATTCAGTAAAATATTTTTTATTATATATTATAAGCGATACCCCATCCGACGACACGACTACCCTCACCATCGACATAACTACTAGTTATAAAAGAGCGATTATACCGCCGGGCGCTCACTTAGATCTAAGCGCTCTCAAAGTGTACATCGTTTGTATTTTGTTATTACGTTTATTGTTAAGCTGTAAGTAGATTTTGTTCTCCTAGATTTTAATTTTGTTTGGTTGAATAATTTTAAATGATTTGTAAAAATAATCAAATTGATAAAGAATAGCAAACTTGTTTTAAATTTTTATTTTTTTAAGTTAATTTTTAACTTTATTTCTAATATCAGAAGTGGGATAAAGAATTCATAAGTCCCCAGTACCGTTAAACTGTCATAAATCTTGTGAGTTTGCAGTAACATCGTGAACGGTAAGATTTGAATTTGAATTTTTGTTTATGATTACTGCCTTCTTCAATTGTTCATTACTTTAATTGTGTGTTGTGTGTGTTCAATTATAATTTGCGTGCTTCTGTCGTAAACTTAAACGTTAATAATGAGACGTGCCAGAACGCCTAGTTCACGGAGGCTTCTTTCTCGAAGCAATTCGCGTTATAAAATTCTCGAACGTCTTGTGATCACAGCGATGATAGACTGAGTCTCGATTCGAATGATCGACGTCATATTTCACGAGATTGCTTGCGTGTCCGAGATCGGCATAATTCTCGCAATACTGATATACGGTCGTCGTCTTTCGTAGGTCGCATGCCGTGTAATAGGGATCGCTTTCATAGTGGCCACAGTGTTAGACCAATATTACGCTCGTAAACGCCTTCGTTGGTCGTGGCGCATCCGTCGAACGATCAAGCGCTCCTTACTGAAAAACCGGTTATGTCACCTGACAGTAGCAACTCCGGCGTCCAAAATTCCGAGAATTCCGTGAATACACCGTGAAACCTGTGAATAGAATTTAGCGTGCCTTGTTTTGAAGCGTCTACCCTCGATAGTGTGTTTGAGCAAATGTTCATTTTCGGTTACGGAAGTAGAATTCTTATCAAAAGGCTCACACGCGCATATATTAGAAGGAACAAAAAGCCACATTTTTACTTGTTTCGTTTAACGTGTTCTTGTATTGAGATATATTTCAACCTATTGCTATTTATGCCGTGCCGAACACGTGTTAGTGTTAACATGCCTAAACAACTGAATTATCGACGTCCAAGGAGTGGATCGTGTGGTTGGTCGCGACTCGCGAGATGGATCCGTAAGTGACGAGGCCGCGTGTACCTTGCGTTAAGCTTGTGGGTCTCGCCGATGCGGGCGTACTGATACTAAGATAGCTAGTACTATCATCGCGGTAATTCACATAAACGCCGCCTTTCTAGATTTAAGTCATAACATTCGAGTAGAACCCCGTCGCGCTGTAAAGAACTATCACTGTAGTGTTCTCTGGAAATAAAATTAATGTTTACCCTTGGTAACATTTTGACTACATTAAGCGTACAGATGCGCTCTAGGATTCGTAATAAAGGGCCGAACGCACAGCCCATACTAAGGGCTATGCACGTGAGGCATTTTCGCGTTCTAGAAACTTGGCGAACTCGGGCGATGTTCCGCGACGATCCTGTGTAGAATACCTCTATGGTCCTTTGTATACCAATCATACTTCCGATCCGGTCGCCATCGTAGTTCGGATGCCATATAGACCGTAACTATGCTTGCGGACGATTTTAAATCTTTTCTACCCTTTCAATCACGTCAATATTATGTTTCGAACGCCCGGCGTTCTTTATTACGAATACGCATGGAGTTCTTATAATTTTGTGCGCGTCCTGCGTCCTCGCTTTGTTGAAACAGATTGTGAATGCTGAATATTTGTGTAATTAGTTTCGTATCGTAAAAAAAAAAATACATAACAGCCTAGTAAGCAAAATCATAAACGTAAGCGTTCTCCGGGCCATTGCTTAACCAGCAACTGCAGCCGATAATAACCCGTCTGTGTGCTGAATGATAGATACAGGTTAAGCGCAGCGAGTTTCATTGGCGGACGACCACCGATGGGATTATCTAGTACGAATAATTGGGCTGTGGTGCTGTGTGGCGCGCACGCCTTCAAGAATCTCAACTATCCTGTTACGCCCGCCCGGGTGTCAAAAACTCCGAACGACTGAATCTCTACAAAGGTGGCCATTAAATAAGTAAGACAAGTGCTTTAAACCCGGTAAGGTCTAACATTGTATTTCAACTTTTGATCCGCCTTAAGAGGATATTTATTTGGTGCGATGAGGTTAACCACGTGATCGACAATAAACGCACGTGCTTAAAGACCCAATAGTGTAGTGATGGGAACGGTTATCGGCAATACTCAAAATAGGCCAAGCGTGTATAAAATTAAAGCCATAACAAAGATCCCTATACCTGGCAATGTGTAACAAGCGAGACAATTTTTGGGAGCGCTACCCATTTGATTAGTAAACTTGTTCTTGATAATTTAAATCACGCTTTATAGCTCCGCGCTCTCGGTCGCATAGCCGTCGCAAAACCAAAAAGAGATCTCGATTACCTTCGCGTCGCGACTCTGTCCCCTGGTACACACGCTCACGCAGCCGTGAGGGTGCGATAGGACATGCATCAACAGCCATAATGACGCGATTAGATAGCATAGAACGAAGCACGGCCAGCGCGTCGCATATGCTACCACGTGCTGAACATGAGACAAGTATTCGCTGGAATAATGACATATCATCTGCGGCCAATGCGTTGGCTGATGCCCTTAACGCGGTGTTAACATAGTGAAACCCCATAACTACTACGTGTAGAATTTTGACCCGGCGTTTCACAAATTCGAGATATGGTGCAACAAAGTTGAGCGGACAAAAATGACATAAATAACTAGGGAGAATCGGAATGTTTATTGCTTATTGTTTGTTGCGTATCGGTCCTAAGAAGTTACCTAAGCCCGACGAGAAATCGAGCCTGGTACCGTGTGCCTTTTTGCAAAAATAATTAACATGCCGAGAATGATGGTTACACAAATCGTGTTTAAGCCTCTAGTAGTGATCAACGAAAGGGGAACTTTTGCAGAGAGGTGCATAGCTCTTCTGGGGCTTAGTGGCATTACTACCGCCGTAAACCAGTGCATCCCAGTCGACATCCAAATAGACAGTGAAGCTTTTGACATGTCCTTAAATTCATCGGATGTTGTTAAAAATTCTGTACGCGAAAGCTAAGAAATTGCGTCTTGAGTACTTTACCGTACCGGTTAAATTAATCAAAAACTTGTTTTCGTTGTTAGCTACCGAAGTATAACTTGGTCACATTATAAGTTATGGTCAGGTAAGACCGAGCGCGAAAAGGGTCTGCTCCTACGTGTTGCGCATTAGTGAATTCACTTGCAAGACCACCGTTACTCTAGTCGGAGAAGAGTTGAGACTTTTATATTTCATACCAAGGGGCATAGACTCAGTCTGTCGCAAATTTTCCATGATAAACACGAACATATAAAGAGCTGATAAAACGTTGAATTTTATTTTCAAAACATTTTTTGATTTCCCGGCTTTAAGTAATTTGTCGAAAAATATACGTCTCACTGCCTAGTGTATTTGTCCAAGAAGCGAGTTCGATCCTTGTCAAACTACACACACACACATCATGGGAAAAGCCTGATGAACCTTTCAACGCTACCCATGCAGACGTATATCACTTTTCGGAGTATCTAATCTACCGATTTATGATTGTGGTCGAATGTTTAACGCTGCTAGTTTTAGAAGCTGAGTACTAGAATTGGGCAGTGACATCCATCATGTAACGCCTGTCATCACCACGTAAACGGCCTAATAGAAAGACTCTTTCAAACCGTTTTAAACCACATTCGCGTTAAGTGACAATAAAAATACTACTTGGTGTGATGCACAGCGAAAAATTCAATTGGTATTGAACATTACTAAGCAAAAACTACTCAGTTTTCAGCTCTAAAATTATTATTTGAGTTCAACGCAACTACTCCTGTCAGCCGTGCATTAGTCCTCGATGTGGCAATTGAAACTCCTCAACCAAATCGTTAAGCATCAACTAGACAAGAGGACAGGACAAGAGGTCTTCTGAAGAAAAATCAGGACAAACACGACTCTTATGTGAATCGTCATAGGCGCCCTTCCAGGACTTTCCAGGTAAACGACTGCGTATTTGTTATGAAATCCACCGGTAAACTTGAGTCAGCGATTAGAGGTCCTTATCCGAGTGATCAAGGTGCCTTCAAGTAGCCGACATGAGCTTAAACTATTTGTGATACTCGTGGAAAGATCATGGTAACAACAGCGCAGTGTATGGTACCTGGGAAAGGCGAGTGGTGTCCCGAGAGTTGTGCGATTTCCTTTGAAAGTAAGCACTTAATATGCTTTGATGTGTGCTTTACACGTATCTTATGTTACAGCTTCTAGGTATGTTCTGTGCAATTGTATGGAATGTACAAATATTTGTCCTGGCAGACACGCTATGAGTGTATGGACTCCGATGTAGCAGATACGTGATGCGTGTGTGGACTCCGGTACAGCAGACACGCGATGCATATGTGGACTCTGGAGCAGCAGACACGTGACGCGTATATGGACTTCGGCTCAGCTGAACTACAGGCCACCCTGGCCTTGGCGTTCACTGTTCGGACTTCAGGCTTATGGCCTAGGCGTCTATTATCTGAACTACAGGCCACCCTGGCCTTGGCGTTCACTGTTCGGACTTCAGGCTTATGGCCTAGGCGTCGCATTACCTGAACTTCAGGCGTAAAGCCTTGGCGTTCTATTAACGAACTTCGGGCATATTGCCCAGGCGTTCGGTGAACTACAGACCTCACATGGTCTTGGCGTTCATTAAACTTCAGGTGTTTTTTTTTCCTTTGTGTTTTTCTTTACTACACAGCCTAGATGGTGACAACGACTGGAGGCTCAGCCAGAATAGCTGCACCAAATCTATGAAGAAAAATGCCTAGGCTTGGTTTGTCGGTTATGAGACGTCTCTGTTTTCATTTATAGATTGATGTATGTTTACCTGTTTGACTTTAAGGATATCTGATAGATGAACTTTGAATTGATTGTAAGGCGATGTGAAAGATATTTGCGAGGTTGACTCTAGGCCACACTAGAGTATTTTAAAGAAATCTAATTCGCAGATGAAAATACAGACGCACGCGAGCTACAAGCTACGCCTTCCCTAAACGCAGACCAAGATCTTTGAGCTGCTAGTGTTGCTACTGGCGCTGCTGCTGGCGCTCCTACTGGCGCTGCTGTTGGCGCTGCTGCTGGCGTTGCTGCTGGCGCTCCTACTGGCGCTGCTGCTGGTACTGCTGCTAGTACTGCTGCTGGCGCTGCTGCTGGCGCTCCTGCTGGCGCTCCTGCTGGCGCTGCTGCTGGCGCTGCTGCTGGCGCTACTGCTGGCGCTGCTGCTGGCGCTGCTGCTGGCGCTGCTGCTGGCGCTGCTGCTGGCGCTCCTGTTGGCGCTGCTGCTGGCGCTGCTGCTGGCGCTGCTGCTGGCGCTGCTGCTGGTACTGCTGCTGGCGCTGCTGCTGATGCTGCTGCTGGCGCTCTTGCTGGCGCTCCTGCTGGCGCTGCTGCGGGTGCTGCTGCTGGTGTTGGTGGTCTGACGCCAGGAATCGAACTCTCTACGCTAGTACTAGGCGCCGACATGGACATCGATAACAACGCCAGGCCAAGCAGCTTCTAATAAGGAGCTCGTGTCGAGGACGACACTTAGTCAGGAGAGGCCGTATAAGCGATACCCCATCCGACGACACGACTACCCTCACCATCGACATAACTACTAGTTATAAAAGAGCGATTATACCGCCGGGCGCTCACTTAGATCTAAGCGCTCTCAAAGTGTACATCGTTTGTATTTTGTTATTACGTTTATTGTTAAGCTGTAAGTAGATTTTGTTCTCCTAGATTTTAATTTTGTTTGGTTGAATAATTTTAAATGATTTGTAAAAATAATCAAATTGATAAAGAATAGCAAACTTGTTTTAAATTTTTATTTTTTTAAGTTAATTTTTAACTTTATTTCTAATAATATTTAAAAAATCTTATAATCAGAATAAATCAGTGGTACAATGTTTCCACGAAATCAATCAACTTTGAAATGCTTTATTAGGGTAATGTCTGCGAAAACCTTTTATATTCAAATCCTTCAGTAAATATAATAAAATAATTTTATTGTATGAAATATTATTGACTGCATTGATTAACATATAATTATTAATCCCCATTTAACATATAAATGTAAAGCAAATCATTTATAATTTTATTATCCTTTATCAAATTTATAACTTAGATGATTTTAAATACATATTTGTTTCACATAAAACTGGGTATATATTCGTACTTAAAAATGTACAATAATATAAAAATAAGTACCAATTAATAAGTAGAAGTGTGTCCTTAGTGTTCAGTACTTCACATAAATAGATAACATAAATTCAACCTTAGTAAGTAACTCTACAATAATTCGGCGAGAAAGCAATACTATAGGTAAAATAATAGGAATATTAGACTTAGCCTACCAAGTACGTTGTTATAGTATTAAGTCATCATTGTTACCCTAACAGAAGCGACTCTTAAGCAAATTATCTCAATGAGATTGGATACAAAACTTTGTTGATTATTTTAAATCTAATCTATTTTATATTAACGACAATGTTTGTGGTGGAACAAAGTCTTAAAATCAGTATTGTTCGTAGACGGAATGCAAGTTAAATGCATTTTAAGATTATAAGAATACGATAATAATTCGGGCCCATAAAAAACGTTAAAACCATGGCTAGGATTATTTCTTAATTATAATCTTTAATACAACAAACATTGTCCTTAACACATTTAACTACCTTAATGAGGATTATGTGAACAAATATAAAATACTTAATAGTAAAAAATGTTATATTTACAAGCTTATTATACTATTTACAAGCCTCACTGCATAATGTCAGTTTTATGCCAAATATACGAAAACTCAAACCTGTGAAACTAGAGAAACTACTTGTGTGTCATGTCATAATCATATTATATTTTAATGATTAATGTAAAGTCTATGATAAAAAATTAATTTCATATGCAATAATTTCAAAAAGATACCGTAAAGTTTGAATCAATTAAAAAGTTTCTTATGTACTATAAATTATAAAAAGAATTACGTGTGTTACATCGGATTTGTGATGATTTTACTATTTTTATAAAATGAAGTAAAAGTCCAATACAGACTAAAAGTACATTCAGGAAAGTATTTAGAGGTAGTAGAAATAAAACATACGTAATATGTAGATTAGAAAAAGTAATGAGATGTAATCGTTTGGAATAAGTTAAAATATTGTGACGAGATGTGATGTTGGCTTATACTATATACACTAACCTAGACTATAATACCCTCATAAACAAATATACTAGAAGGCACAATTTGTACCTCCGAAGCAGTATAATCCGATCAATTAGAATATACGTTATTGTTGAGAACTTTGCACATTGTAGCATACTCTTTGAATGTGGTGAATTGTATAAAAATATAGCTTTAAAAGATAAAGCTGAATAAAATGTTGAAGAAGATGTCATTTTTCCGTTAAGAATACTGAACGCGCTTCACAATTACACAAGCTTACCTTAAATAACATGATTCATGTGCTTTATGATAAAAATAACATTAAAGTCTCTAAAGACGGCATTTATATTAAGTAATGTAGCCAAACTTTAAACTATATTACGAAGAAAAAGGTCAAGATAGATAAAAATCAATATGATCAAAGTCGATCTTACAAAAACGTGTATAAATATTCGTAACAAAAACATTAGCTACATCACTCAATGTTTGCATAACTGAGATTGCTCTGGCGTAATTCTAAAGATTATATCTAAACAGCTGAGTTTTTTCCGATAATTGGACCCCCACTTGTAGCGTATACCCGATGGCCGTCGAATTCCACCGAAGAGTTGCGCTTAATAGCATCGTCACCAGTCTCTTTTAGTGGCTCCTTTTCATCTCTGAGAATAGGAATTATATTAGTTAGTGATTCTTAAATATAAATGTATATACAGCAAGTATTTACAATCTATTTAGTACAACGTGATAAATCACAAACTGATAGACAATGAAAGCAAGTAACCAAAACAAGCGTAATCAGTGCAAAAAACAAATCGTAAGCAGTTTTGATTACACAAACTCAGCACACAAGACGAGGCTATAAGTATAAATACATGGAAATATAATATGAATAACTCTTACATTGGCGTGGTCGGTACATAACTATACATGTGGTCGATACAAGGCAGCGTGGGGAACAAAATAAATGTCATGTTAGTGCTGTCTTCGTGATATATGAAATTTATCAATTTCCGCAACCGCAAATATTTTTCAATAAATTCCCTCATAACTTAAATATATCACATCGAAGAAATTTAATAAAATATATTCGCGACATAAGCGGAAATTTATAAATTTATTTACATGTGAGTAGTGCTTCAAAAGTTAAATAATTCACAAATTACAGAAATTAAAAATACAAATGAAAATGTAGGATGATGATTACATAATAATTTCATTATAGTACAGAGAGTATCGTCTTAAGAGATGTTCCGATAAAGTAGAATCAATTGATTGTATTGATTCAGTGTAGCAGCTCATAAGTCCATATTACAATATATGAGGATTATAGGAACTCGGGTTTCAAAGCGTTACTGTTACTACCGTAATTTACAAAATCTAAACAAAAAAATTCTACCGGACCATTCAAAGCTCCTTTAATTACCAACTTCATTACTTGCAATAAAAAGGCGAATGCCAAGCTTTTGCTGTCCGAATATTTACAGTGTGGTTAGCCCAGGCGAAAACTGTTTTACCGCTTTTAACTTCGAATGCGCCATTTCCTCAAAACCAGTGTTACTGGTCAGATTCTTATTGTCATTAGCTCAAATCACAAGGGCTAAACCATCCAAAACAAAGCATGCAGGCAGTGTGGCTACTGTATGGCGCCTTACGTAGGGGTTGACACGAGCTTGACCGGTGGCGGCAGGGGCGCGGGGGAGGGCGGCGCGCGCGGCTTCGTGCTGCAATAAGGGAGCGGGAAGCGCCAACCGTACAGACTAGCGGGCAGAAACATCTCTCATCGACACTAACACTTAAGAGACGGGGGGACAAAATCTAGTAAATCTAAACACATAAAAAATTAACAAAAATGTCGATGATGTGCTGTCATATGAAAAGAACAGATACACTTATGAATGGGGAAATTTGGAAAAATGTTAACACAAATGAACAAAGGGAATTGGTGATATTTAAAAGGTCTTACCTTCCAAGTTTAGCTTCTTCGTCGTTATGTTTCTTGGCACGCTTGCCGCAGAGGGTGGCGATAACCCCTTGCCGTCTAAAGCATAGAAGGAAGAGGTCTACTATCAGTAGACAGATGATAACTCCAGCCAAAGAGAGACCAATTATTGCCCCACTTGAAAGGAGCTGCGGCTGAGCATAATCGTAACGTCCGACACCTGTAGGATTTAGAATTATTTTAGATTTTTTTCTAGTTAAATTAAGAGCAATAGTCATTAAATAAATTATCTGGGAATATAACAAAACACTTGAAATATTTTTTCAATTTATTTACCAGACAAAATATTTACCACGTCTATTGCTCTTACGCTTAGTTAGTTTTATCATCTCATGTAAGCCGGAGATGTTAGATGACATAAAAGTGATTGTAACAAATACATTCTAAGCGGCTGCGTGTACAGTTAATGCATAGTAAGGAAATTATTGTACACAGCAACGTAGACATTCATTACAATCAAAATGAGGGTGACAAATAAGGAGTGCTTCCAGATGAAGAAAACGTGCACCCAATCACCTATAGCTGATACTAAACTATCGAAATAATATCTCTCGAAGAATAAAGCCCTGCACTAATGAAATGGGGTTTGAAATGAAATGGAATGACGATGAATGATGAAACATGTGATACATAAATTATAATCTTAAAATTAACGATAATAATTTATAAAAAGTAAAGTTGTCAAGATGCAAACATTCCAGGTGAGAATCGTTTTATCGCAAAATAAATGTTCAAACCCCATGACAAATATATTGGTTCTATAAAAGCAATACAGGGTTCTATTAAAATAATTCTTCGAAAAAGAAAAACAAATGTGAACACGACTACAATTCTCATGGAAGACTATTGACCATCACCGCTGGATCCTTAGGAAATAATTATTTCTTGAAAGGGTATGTTAGTGATTCGTTATTTCACGTTAAAACAAACATAACTAAAAACATCTAAGGCAAAAAATACCATTTCAAGCAATAATTAATTTAACATTGATTACATAAAATCTACTGGAGTCCTATGTAACTGATTGTCTAGTGAAATCGCCATAGTTTAAAAATTGGCAATTTCATTACAACATACATGCTCGATATAATTAAAGTTGAAACATTAAAATAAAAAATGATATAAATCCATCTATATGATAAATAAACCGTAATTGAAATACATGGGTAAGTTTTGAAATAATGCCTGGAAGAAATTAGTTATTCATCGATGCAGCGAACATGCCTGTGACAATGTGAATTATTTCATTTCATAGGGGTGTACACAAAGTTCATGCAGAATTAGTACATTCCGAAAGAAACTATGCAGCAGGATTAAAAACTATGTAAAGTATTTCATATTAATGTAAAATATATTTACCCAAATTTCGGTCAGGACGAAACAAACACACTTGGTAAACGGTCAACATTCAAAGGGTTAATGGATCTTTTTCTTGATAAGCATCTTGACAGCTTTCTTTTATCTCTCATTATTATTGTTAATTTGTTAGACTTATGAGATGTTTCTAAGTCTGCTATTATTAAGGCTTATAAAGGTATTACAGTGCTAAGAAAATGAATGAAGTTTTCGAAACTACGTATGTATATTCGTATTGAAGTCTCGATGAAATTTTTAATCTACATTGTCTTCATTCATTTTATACGATTTAAAAGTAAATGATTTATGTTTTGAAAACATTTATTATTTTTCACATTGGTCATTTCATTCTGCTAAAACATCACAATTCAAACACTTCGAAGTTCAAGTAGAATTTTTGGCTAACTATATTATATTACCTTAAAGTATTTGCCTCGCAATGCTATTACAACAGTCATAATATTACCGCTCTCGTCTTCACACACACGCTTCGTGGACAATTTATTTTGCAAATCTTTATTCTATATTACATAATCTATATCAAAAAGACAAAATAGTCGTCAAAAATTCGTACACAAATCTTATTAACTCTTAAGACTTTCTATATTACGATATACTGGGTGCCTTATTTTAGGCATTATCTTGGCATTAACGCTACGATTTCTTTATTATGGCAGTGTTAATTTATTAGCCGTTTAAATATCTAAACACTTTATAGACTACTAATCATAGTACATTTGGCACTAATTAAGAACATCTATTCGGAAACAAATAATATTACTCTGAATCATAAAATGCTAGGTCCAAATATTATCAAATAAGTTTATGTCAAACTTAAATAACTTTCTTTTTATTTACACATCAACCAAGTGTTTTATCACAACAAGTATTTTACCTAAATAACAACAGAAGTCTTTAGACTTTCATAGATTTAAATGATTAGTGCTATGAAGCCAATATTTTTATATTAAATAGTATGTGAGAAGTATTGTAGCAACAACATCCGTTTTAGTGTGTGCCCATCTGAGATGGCTTGAACATCCATTTGGGTTACCTAGAAAATATTTCTCATGATAATTATGTAAAAATATAATATAAAACAAACAGAAAACACTAAATAAAACGAAATTAAAGTACTGGTAATTTAACTTACCCTCATTAATAAATTAACACCAACATTACAAAAAAAATCTTAATTTGCATAATGTCAGAGATAATAATTTTGAAATCATATTAATAATACACTACAAAAGCAACAATTCTAAAAAATAATGAACTATTTATGTAAAACAAAATTTAAAATTAACATGCCAAGGTCACTACGAAAATTATAATAACTTAATCACACACTATATTTGCACAATTCAGCGTCATTTTGTACCTATTTCATATCTTATATTTTAGGGGCAAGATGTAACATTATAAAGCATCGTAATGTGTTGTAAAACAAGAAATACTTTTACTTAAAAAATAATAAATAAGACATATTATGTAGATACTATTTGATAAAACTGGTTAACAGTAGAAGTCTTACTGGTAATTCGACATATAAAAGGCAAAAATCAAAACATGACAAAAATAGCAATTAAAAAGGACAGCAAAGTAAAACTTCGTTGTTCACACCTGACGGGAGCACACATGATTAAACAAAAAGTCATTGGAATGGGCACAGAAACACTGACACAGTATCAATATACTTGCAGTTCACAAAAACAAACACAAAACAAAAGACATGATTAGCATACGAACGCAAGAGGTGGTGATGATAGCCGAGGATGGCTTTAAAGGTTCTGACGCAGTGTATACGTCATAGAAGCCTGGCTGGCGAGGCACTTCGTTACTCTCACTGTTGTACTCACCGAGAGCGGTCTGGACGTAAAGTTGAGCAGGCAGTGAGAACCCAAGCACGTTGTGAGCCTTCAAATGTATGCGATAGCGTGTGTCCGGACGCAGACCTCGCACTTCGTAACTAATGGCTTCCAATGACTCAAGTTGCTCCTTAACACAAAGACTCTCTTCGGACACTCGCCAGTCGCCGCTTACTTTAAGAACCTGGTTAATAAAATAACAATAAATACATATGCAATCAATAGTAAGATATTTTCGTGTTTATTATCATTACTTACGGGGCAGTACTGGATTTCATACATGTCGATGGGTTCTCCGTTATGAGCAGGAACTTTCCATTTCAGTTCGTATCTATCAGCGTAAGTGCCATGTATGAGGGACTCTGAGCTAACTTCCTCTCTCCACTTAGGTTGTTCAGGTGGTGACCTACAGAGGATGTTTTGTTTTTTTACATAATATTTACTTTATTATCAAATCAAATGTGAGTTTTTAAATATAATTATACAAATTATAATTGACAATTAATTCTCCAATTTAGCTAAAATATATTGGTATTGATTAATAAAACGATGTTATCGTGAAATATATCACAGAATATAACATGTAGAATTGAAGAAATTGTAAAAAGTACTTACCTCCTAGGCATCACTACTGTTAAAGGCGCACCCCAAGTACCGGCGCCTACCTGATTAACAGCAGCAAATCTGAAGTCGTAAGTGAACATTGGCTTCAGGTTTTCAACAATGTAGGGCGAGTTAGCGGACCACGTTCGGTTCATAGCGAGATTCCAATCAAAATTGCCATTTTCCTTGTATTGAGCCGTGTAAGCCAATATCGGAGGGCCCATTTCTTCAGCAGGCCCGACAATGTTGAACGTGACCGACGTTGCAGTTATTATTTCTTGCTTGGCCTGTAAAATAGGTTTTTGTGTGTCACGTCATTTTGCTTCTATTTTTTTTTAAGAACAGTAAAATAATAATAATAAACCTTAATATTAATAATAAACACGAATCTTACTTGTACAACTGCGCCAGGAGGGTAAGCGCGCCTAAACTGAATAATATGTTCAGCTTCACCGTGGGTGTTAGTTGCAATACATTTGTAGACTCCGAACAAGTCAAGGTCCAGTGGAGTGATGGTAACGTAACTAATGGGGCCTGATCCGTAGATCCTTACATGAGGATTTTCAACTAGATCAAGATCACGGAACCTAGAAAAAATTTAAAAAATCGAAATCATGCACTATAGAACATTTATAACATGATATGTAACGTACAAGAAGTATATATTTATTAATTTTTGTTTCAGGCAGACAAATGTTACTCGTATGTAAATATAAACTAATAAATTTTTGACTTACTTCCACTTGATAGTAGCATTAGGAATACTTTCAGCGATGCAAGTAAGATTTACAGGCTGATTATTCATGCTCCAGATTGGAACTGTAGGCATATGCTCAAAGCTTGGTTTGAACTCTACGGTAAGATGGCCATTTCTTCTCGCTTCACCACCTAAACAATCAATAAAAAATATCGATAGTAAATTTACAAAGCAAACAGTCAAATTTTGTAAGACATATATGAATAAATCAGTAATAAAAAATAATAAGCAGAAGAATACCGTCATTTTCAGCAACACATTCGTAAAGGCCATCATCCGTTCTGTTCAGATTTGAAATAGTTATAACACCGGTTGACTCCATTTGATCTCCGGTTTGCCTAGTGCTCGTCTCCACTGTGATCCTACGAACATAATTCACACAAAATAAATAAATATAGAACATTTTTAAAGAGGTTAAATACAAAATGCAGAAAATAGAAAATGAGTAGATATTGCTGTTATTAGCAAGACAAAAGGAGTCATAGAAGAAAAAATTGAAGACAAACCTTCCGTCATCATTAGGTCCATTCAAAAAGCGATCTTGATTGCTCAGTTTACGAAAGCTAATTCTAGGCGCTGGCCGTCCGGTGGCTCTGCATTCCAGTTTGCCCTCTTGCGTTTGAGGAGCAGTAGTGTTTTTCAAATCGGCAATTCTCGGCTTCACAAGTACTTCGACTTCAATTTCAGTTTCGTTTTGTCCAGCTTTGTTAACAGCACTGCAAATGTATTTCCCGTAGTCTCCCGCTTCGACTCGGTCGAACGTAAGGAGGCCGGATATGTCGTTTACGCTGAATCTTGATGTCGTCGCCAAGTTCTAAAACAGCAAATGTACAAAATAAGTCTTATATATTTCATACAATTTTACCAAATACGTTACCATAAAGACTAAAAATATGTAAGTTTTGTGATTTACCTCGCGCGTAGAGGCTTTAATCCAAGTATACCGTGGTGGTGGTTTGCCCCTGGCTTTGCAAGTGATCGCGGCTGATTCTCCTTCTTTGATCTCAACCCTTGATTCACGTTCTTCCATTTCTGGTGCAGTATAAACCTAAAATAAAATTGTAACAATTTTATATTTTGATTTAATTTCTTGATGATCATAAAATTTGTGCTATTAATAAAATGTTTCAAATTAACAACAGAAATGACTTTAATTTAAATCACTTGCTACCTTTGGCTTTATTTGTCCCTACCAGTGAAACTGCTTTCTCACAAAAAAATGTTGATAAAGTTTTTTAACTTAATGACCAAAATATTACATACCTCAAGTTTTATATTCCTCTCAGCAAGTTCACCAGTTTGAATGACAACAGCACGACATGTATAAGTGCCATCGTCGCTTTCCTCAACACCTTTTATCAGCAAACCATTAGTTTGTATCACATATCTGTCACCGGTCGCAATCTGTAAAACAAACCATCTTATGAATCCGATCATGTCGACTACAATATTTAACTGTCAATAATTATTTTTGAAAATTTGCTCTTAGGTTTAGGCGCGTGGTCGAGAATCTTAGCGGTCGCGGGTTCAAACACACTTCTGACTTTTCGATTATATGTGTGTAATCATAATTAATAATTATCACATACTTTAACTGTAGCGAAAATCGTGAGAAAACCAAATCTTTTGGAATTTCTAAGGGGTGTAGTACGTCAACCTAAATTAGGCCAACATGATTAACCAAGTCCCCTCAAATTGCAGAGGAGGCCCCTGCCCAGCATTTGTATGTATAAAGACTGATGATGATGGTGGCATTAATGTTTGTTACTTACCGGCGTTCCTTCTTTAAACCAATCTACGGAAGGCGCAGGTTCAGCAGTCACTTCGCACATCACTTTGAAGTCTTTTCCCTTAGTCGCGTATTGGTTCTCATTGGCATTTGTCCATGTGATAGCAACTAAAAACATAAAATTATATGTAGCTTATTGTACAATCTATGTATATCTTCAAGATAAAAACAGTAACGTAGCAAAAATTCTTGACTTTGAATATGTATAACATTTTATATTTTTAAAATCCTTTAAATGATTTCATATTTGATAGTTTTATATTTATTAAAGGACATTAGTTTCCAACAAAGACTTATAAATTGTTCCATTGGGAGCGTCTTACAAGCAGTGACGATTAACGCTTACTAGTACTTTTTACGACGTCATTATTCATAGAAAAAGCATTCTTACCAATAGTATCCAAAACAACGCTGGCGCTTAAAGGGATGTTGGTGTACGTAGAAACACAAGTGTAGTTTCCGGCCATCGCAGGGGTAATTGACGATATGTACAGCAACTGCAATTGCTTCGCTGTCATAGCCTCGGTGTAGATTTCAGGTCGAGTTCCAGCTCTGTATGTAGGATAGACACAGAATGGACATATTTTTATAGCGATGTTACTGGTTTTACATGTATCAGTTTTATAAAGTATAGTATCTGTATACTAAAAACACTATCCTCTAAAGTATGTTCAACAATAAAACTAAGCTTTCTAAATAATTACTACGACAAATTTTGTATGCTACTTCAACTTCATGTAATGGCGGAAACTAAAGCCGTAAAAACACTTACGCAGCTTCGTTAATGACGAGTCCTTTGGGGTCCTTCCATTGCGGTTGTGTTACCAGCGATGGTTCGGGGGCATCAGCCTGGCAGGTAAGCACCACAGACTTGCCGACGGCCACCGTCTGCTGTTTCTGGATCGGGAAGATCTTCAAGGTCTGAGCCGAGCATCCTGCAATAGAAAGTAAGAATTAATGTCGCATTCACTTTCTTTATGTTATATAATGACCGCAATACTTAAGTTTGAAATTAAAATAGCCTACCAATTAACAACAAGTAAGTAAATTAATCGATATTCGTTACATAGCATAGCTTTTAAAATGTTTAATATTCTAACTGCGCGCTTTGCTAAATAGGAACATATAAAAAGTAAAATCATCAATAGGAAATAAAATACGTAGTTGCATTAGGTATTCAAAGGAATAATGCACAAAATTACGCATACACAAAACAGAATAAGAGTTGAATGAAAATGGGCCCAATGCGGTCCTAGCAACTCTTTAATTAAGTTCACCGCAAATTATCCTCGAGCCCGTGACGAAGCTAATTATTAACGATGTTTTCTTCACTAACTCACATTTGGTCCCCAACTTTGTTCATTTTAACACTTACAAAGTCATTATCCACTTGCTTTTATAAAGTACACAGTTGTTGTATTCCGTTTAAAATTCTCAATTTTACCGCTAAGATTTGTAAATTTAAAGACTTTGTTTCGCGGTTTCGTCGTTCTCAAAAAAGCTTTTAAAATAGTTCAAATCTTAATAAAGTCCATAATTCATTTAAAATTTACTACATGTAAAATGAAACACATGTACGTTTGTATCTTGCATATATATTAGACGGAATATTTTCTCTTCGGCGTTTACATTCCTTCTCTGAGAATTCCAATTTTTTTCTAAAAAGTGTCTCTCTCTGCTTGTTTGTAATTTCAAAATACTAGTATACCTAAATCTTTAGAGATTCCTTACTTCTTAATGACTACAGAAATTAGTATATAGCATGAAGAAAAATGAGTCAAAAACCTTCAAAAAGGTTACTTTAAAATAATGAGATTTTAATAAAGAGATATGCAGAGTCCACTAATCAATAGACCAAAATTTTCCTCGTGTAAATTATATCCATCGATCGTGACAACCCTTCAATATTATTATCGACAAGAGCTTCTAGTGTCATCTCGAGTATCGACAGTTCCATTCATTTGATCACGTATAGTTATTGGAGTAGATATATAGCTGCTTGTTATTTTGGGAGAAGTACTTATATGGTTTTATTTTTGTATTTTTGTGTTGCTTAGAGACATTGAAGACTTTTTTAATGTAGCAAAACTGAAATTAAATACCAGTATTTCGCCATAAAGATTAGGCTGTTAATATTCATCAGAAGTTTTAATATTAGGGATACACAGTCTGTACTGAATTGATTTTCTGTACCTACATCATAGACACCATTGTGGTAATTTGAAATTGGCGCTTTTTTATCATACTAATAAATGCGTAAACCCCTGAGCAATTACAACAGAGAAACAAGTACTTATAAATATTGTAATGACCGATAAAACTTGACGACGAAAAATGTTGTCTGTTTTGAAACAACTTAATAATGGACTTATCAAAACTCGCCAGAACGAAAATTATGAAGTTTAATAATTGCTCCGTAATGAATATTGTTTCTATATAAGACTTGCTTTGAAACTTTGTTGGGAATTTTTGTTAGGAAGCAATTATGAACATTTTGCGGCAAGGTAGCGTTTTTTTTATAAATATTGAAATTAATTGTTTTTTCTGAATATATAGTTCTTCTTCTTCTTCTTCTTCATCAACCCATATACGCCCACTGCTGAGCACGGGTCTCCTCTACCATTGAGAGGGTTAAATATATAGTTAATACTAGCAATTTATTAAATTTTGATGCAGAGTTATTGAGCTTTGTGATATATGTAGATAGTATGTTTAATTTATATATTATAGTTTAGTCATAAAAAACTATAATACACATCAGAAAACTAAAAAAAATATAAGAATAAACCCCGCCTAACGAGAATCGAAATAGATTAATTTTATACACTATGTGTAAACATTTTATTTGTTATACAATTATCAAAATTCCCAAAATACCTAATTAAGGTTCTTAAGCGCGATTTTATGTGAAAGTTGGTGAATTTTATACCCACGGGGAAAATAAGTACACATGTTAAATATGTGAAATTTGAAATTAATTAAAAGTTTTCTTCATTAAATGTTGTGCATAACTTTTAGACTTTCGCATAATTAATAACGTATTTAATTAGTTTTATCTTAACGTCCCATTCCCACGGGCCGCAAACAAAGTTCGCGTTACCCAATTAGAGGCTATGTGGAATTTAAAACGTAATTTTATAATTAAATTACTGTTCTGCGGACAATTAAACGATTGCAGTAATACTAATACACTGAAGACGCTGAAAACGATTATAAGCTGTACCTTAAAAAAATCGTAAGTTTCTTAAGACTTTCATCAAACTAACGTGGCAGTAGATAAATTAATCCATATTCAAATATTAATCGGATTTTATTTGCGTCAAATATCAAATATCTAAATATATCGCGGGCGGAAAGATTCTGTTTTATTTCCTCCTTTATAAAAAAGCGCACGTGTTATGCCAGATTATGAGACGCATCAATAATGAACAGCGACAAAGGAAAAATCTTATTGAGAGCAAGAAAAACAGGCAGTATCTTCGTAGTCAGCGAGCGCATAGAATTTTTTACAAAGTTTTAGCTATGCAGCTCACGTAAAAGGGCCCCTTCGGTTATCCTTGAATTTTTCCCAACAAAGTGCGCTCCTTGCATTTTATACAGTTAAGGAAGCCAGATCGGAAAATAGCGTGTTTTGTTATGTACTGAAATGTTTTGTTTTGAAAAGAAACGGTAGTAAATGGAATCAGTTACTATCGTTTTTTTTTTTTCAAACAATTTAATATACACAAACTATTAGTAAGTATAAAGCACATTAAAAACTTATATCCTAACAAGATTCTTGTAGGACTAAATTTTATGTATAAGGCGTTTTATTTTTTTTTAATTTCTTGAAGAAATTGAATAGAAAAAAGCTGAAACTACATCAGGTGCTATAACACACCTAACTTAACAACATATTAACGCATACAAATACAAACAAAACATCTGGTACTGGGTAAAGATTATAAAACCTACTATATAAACAGATAGCACTATTATAAGCAGGTCCAACATTAAAAGCACTTACGACCCTACAAAAACTCATTCCCATCGTTAGAGCGTACATGGAAGATATTCCAACAATACGGAACATCTGTTACTTGCAAATGGCGATATGATTAGCGAATAAGCGCTAACTTTAGTTTCAGTACTAAACCGAGCTATTATCGCAGTGTGCCGTCGGGTTCATTACATATTTATATCATAGACACGTTTTATCGTGATCACGAGTAATGCCTTCGCCTTGGCGACTGATGTGTACGCGGAGGGAATAATATAGTATGTAACTGACAGAGAAGATAGGCAGAGGTTTTTGGGATACTTTGAAGTTATAATTATACATTGTACACCTTCACATATATTGCCAATATTATGTAGGTAATGTAAGTCATTATTCTAAAACTTCTTTATTACAAAAAGTGATTTTGTAATAATATGTTTCTCATATTAGCCATAAATCATAACATAAGTAATGGTAATATTCATAATATATTGATTTAGATAAGTGACTGAGACAATCAGTTATCAATTTTCTTGACTTTGAAGTTATTGCGGCTATTTAAATTTGTGAGTATAATGGTGATATTGCCACAAACTTCCGCAGTCATAAAATGCTAACACCCATCTCTCCATAAAAGTCAAATTATTCTAATAATTTTCCTTACCCAAAGGTTGTGTAATAAAATACAACAGTCACAATACATTATTGAATAGCCTACGCGCTTTTGTTCGGAAAGTGAACTTCCAAAGAAAATTTGTAAGTTCCCACAAAATAAACTTTCCGGCGAAATATCTTTGTATATAATATGCGGAAGATTTATTCCCTTAAGGTCGCGGGTCTGTGCGAATTTATATTTAAAAATAACTTTTTCGACCTTCTACATGTGAATTGGTTGAGGGGGTTTGTACAGAATTCTCTCGGGAGTATATCAGGGTTGAGAGTATTCCATAATAGAAACACATTTTATCTGTATAGTAACCACGCAGGATTATTTTAAATTAGAAATAGGATATTTTGTCTCTCACTCGTTTTGTGTGTTGACAAGAATGAGTAATCTAAATGATGTTTATAATTAAGAGTTTTTTTCACTCTTAAGGGAGTTATTAATATGCTTTATTGTATAAATTTTTAGTTTGGTTATCAGTAAAAATATAATTGTTTTCCTAGGTAACCGACGTCTTTGCGCTTATAAATGAGGCTTTACTTATGTATGTTGAACACAATCCAAACAAATATGCCAACCCTAAATTGAATTCTACTAAGAAAATGTGTATATGGATTCGACTTTCGTGAGAATTCAATTTCACGGACATCCCAAATATGTTTTGACAAAAATCAATCATGGTTTCGTAACGTGTCCGACACATAACCGAGTAAACTTTATTAACCGTGAAATAACAAAACATATTTGTAGTGGAATAAGCCCAATATATCACTTTTAAAAGTAACAAATTTCAGCTATCTATTTTAATTCCCTGACCATAAATATTGAACATTGAAATTAAAATAAAACTATTACCCATACTCCCCAGTGGGCCATTCCACAAAAGAACACTACACCTGCCACATAAAGTAGTGAACATACTCAAAGCTTTGAATGAATTTTACAAACAGTCTGTACCTCGGAGGCATCGCCGAAATTTCATCAGTTGCAGGGGAGACGGGGGAAATGCGCCAACGAGGGGACAAGTGAAATAAGCGAGCGGTGGATTAAAGGGTTTGCGGAAAATTTGTATGCTTCATAACGGCGTGCGTCCCCGTGCGGTTTTGTATTACCAATTATGTTCATTTAATACGTAACGAGCTGTTTCGGCGGATCCGTCCGTGTCGCAGAGCTCGTTAATAACAATACCGCGCTTGTAATGCTTTTACAGCGCTTCATACTCTTTTAGGCTGTCAGTTACTTATGCAAACCATGTTTCTGTTTGAAAACTCACTGATACTTTTTCGTGGTTAGTAGTTCATCTTGTAGAGAGTTATTGCTATTATTTGCAATATATTTTTGTTTCTGTTTATAGCATAGTTATTTGAAGAGGAGCTGTACAGTTGAGTTCCGTAGGCAGATCAATTAGTTTGCGGCGAAATATAATTAAAGTCAAAAGTCAAAGGTTCTCTTAGTAAAATATGTCTTTGAATGCCGCATTATCTGAAATTAGATTTTAAAAAACTTACGAATGTATCGTAACTTGTAAAGTGAAAGTGAATTGTAGCAACACTAAATTCTATCAATATCTCGGCCAACGTAACTCCGAACATAAGATAAGGAGGTTTGTGAAAGTGGATGAAGCGGAAGGGATGTTTCAAGATGCAGCAAAGTGGAAATCCATACGTAAGCCCACATTTACCCGACACACTCCGGTATAACCTAATTGACTCTCAATAGAGTTGGTCTTTGAAATTGTGGTATGTATCCGCTCCGATGTATTTATGTACATCGATTATACTCAGTCTAACCAAGCCTAATATTCGATTTAAAACAAAACTTCTAAACTACAGTAGGTACTTTGCTGGCGGAAATAAATGTAATCGAAAATTGACCTCATTTTTGACTTTTACAATGGGCAAACAGCAATACGGCGAGGTGAAACGAACCGGAACAGTTTCAGGTCTACCGGAGACGTCCCTACTCACGTCCCATTGGAAATCAACGTTGAGGTTACACTGGGGTTACGATTTGAAACAAAACTGCCGCTGTATATATGTAGGGGTATTGTGATTAATCGCTTAGGCATTATTTCCTAATTAAGCCCACCTTCCCCTAGCCGAGGAGCGTCGCCCGAGGGAATGTCTGCGAACTTGAAACAAATACAAATGGGCTCACGGCTAGCGGAGAAGAAAATCGGCGAGTCTGGCAAATTAACGATTCGCACAAATTAAGAAGAATTGGCCAAGTTCGAGTTCGATTTACGCAGAATTGTTTATTTGCGACTCATTTACGTTAATGTAGATTGACTTATTCTTAACATTACCTTTTTGGAAATGGAGTAAATAAAACTGATCCGAACATTTGCGTTATAGGAGTATAGGATGTATAAAGTAATAATATTCTTTACACAATTACCATCTTCAAGCAAAAAAGTCATTTTATCGTCCTATACAATGTGATTATCCATAATTAAACAATCACCATAGCGATGCCAACAGGCGTGTAAACAAATAAACCAATTGCTAACTTCAATGAAAATTTGTAACTAAATTACTCAGTGCCAGAAGCGCGTAAAATAAACACACGGGGTGACCCGTTTGACATGTGACACGGGCTTCAAAGAAAGACCGTAATTGAGGGAAATGAGATAAATTACTCTTGTGGATTGTTACATGTGAAAAGGGAGTCAACAGGAAAAGCCTGAAGCTAAGGGTGCCGAGGTTGTGATAAATTTTAACAGAATCATCATAGATTGTTCCTCTCTTAAGTGGCTGCTGACCCAGGTGCGAGTTCTTCAGATTACCATTAGAGATCCTATTACCAGCGAGGAAACAGCACAACCGTTACAATAAATTTCCAACGTTAAAGCCTTACTAAACTCCTCGCAACATTCGTATTCCCCTAAAACGGACGCCATCATTATCAGTTTAACGTGAGGGTTCTTGCACACAAAAAAAATAAAAAGTCCGATCTCAAAAAATTCAGCTAAACGTAGGGGCGTAACGAAGTGTAGCCCACTTAAAACAATAGCTAAATACGAGGGTCGGATGGTGGCACCTCCACCCGCTTCCCATACTTAAACCTGTTCGAGACCACTCTATACGTGCTGAATTCGTAGAATTTTTATGGGATACATTTTGGACTCCTTTATTGCTTTGGATATTTACGACATCCCACGGGTGCTATAAATAGATGCGGAAATTCAAAATCCACAACAAGCTTGTGGCATTCAATTAATTGTTAAAATAAGCATAACTGACTTTGTACAAACGTTTGTTTTGGGAGTCGTCGTGTCTAAAGCGATGAATAGCTTGCAAATTGATCCAATTTCACCCTTTCCTCTTCCATCAGACCATTAATTACTGGTCTATGCCTACTGCGCTAGCCCTCTATAAGCCCTCTCCTTATTTTATAGCCCGCAAACAAACCGTCATTTCACCCCGTGCTTGTTTATTGCCTTTTGTTTTCATCTTGCCTTTAATTGACTTAAAAAGTTTTGCAAATTTAGAATATTTGAAGTTGTGATGTCAAGGTATACATTAAAATTATGGGAATTGTAATACTGTAGGTATTATTAAAATTATTACCTGAACACAATGTTAATAACCCTTCTTGCCTACGTTTCACTAATAAATTATTTATTTTCCATGCTGAGAGAAATCTCAAAGGTATTAAATCAACATTTGGGCTAGAAGACATAATGCGGAGAATGAAATTAGAAGTGTCTCCCTAATCCCCAAATTGCTTGACAAGAATGAAGCGGTGTGACCGAGATACCGGTCACCTACGCTACGTTTACAGTCAATTGGCCACGCACGCGGTGTAGTTCTGTGTCGAAATCCGCATTACCTTCTATGCTATTCATACATATGCCGGCATCTAGTTCGACATTACGGAGACTTATATGAAAGACGGCATAATTATTTTGTTCATAACTTTTTAATGTCATTTTCAAACCCAGCTTTGTTCTTATTTACAGAAAGCACTGTCACAATAACAGTGTCAAACAAAGCTAAGTCAGAAATGGCAAGGAAGTTAATAACAACAAGTTAATTTTAGAACTCGTCGCAGTGGCTCCAAGTTATTATTAATCTTTTATAACTAGGTCGTCAGTAAAAGTAAGGAGTTAAGCTATGACTATATTTCATTGTTTGTATTGTGATATTTTATAATTTAATAAGTGAAAGTAAATAGATACACACAAACACCAAAATAGATTATTTGTTCGATATTTATCTCGATATGAAAGGCCGATCAAGGATTTGACTATTCCACTAAATATACATTACCGCTACTCCCTTTCACTCAAGAATTGAAGGTACCAGGCAGAAAAACGATTATTCATAGAAGCTATTTGCAAAATGCAGTAGTGCATGAAGTAGACTAAATAAAATTAATTTAAAAAGTGCAGCATCAACATTATGAATATTAACAAGAATTAATAACTTCACTTCCCATTTTATATCGCCCTGTCTGAAACAAGGGGTATATTTCCTCTAAGCTGCCACAACAAAAATTCTTGAACATTTTATTTTACCTCAAACAAGAAGATGGGTTGAGTACCTACGAAAACTCGCCCGTATCACCTTAAAAGGTTCATGAATAGCATATGTGTAAGAATTAGGTCGACCACGAAGAATAAGATTGCATGGTTTTCTCATGAAATATAAATACAGTTCTACGAGCCAAATGGAGCTAGTTAATCCATTAATAGAGCCTTAATGTGTGTGGAAGAAAAGGGCCCGGTACTAGAGACCAGATTAATAGGGTAATCTCTAATTCGAATCGTTCGGTCGAGGAAAGTCAATAAGGATATAGGCGAAGGTGGATATTTATTATTATAATCTCTTATTTCTAAGAGTGCAATATCCGCTCTTATTGAACGAGAAATGTATACATTTTCTTTTTCCAACGAAGCTATAGCAATATTGATAAAATCTTTCTAGATTTGGGATAAAAATTCGATTTAGCTGCACGACGGGTGCAATGAGACAAAAAGAAAACTATTAAAGTTTACTGCCAAAGTTCAAACTTAACGCAGAGATATCTTGGCGCGTGCCTGGATTAGTTTTTGCTTCGCGTAAAGCTGGTTGGGTTACTTGCGTTTAGAGAATGAAACTGCAGCAATAATTTCCGAAGTATAAATAAATAAGCTCAATAAGCATCATAAGGGTGTTTCGAATATCAATTTGTAAAGACCTATAAAACGTGTAGTGATGAGATTAAAAATTCATCATCAAAAAATTTCATTAAAAATAAATTTTAAAAAATTAGTTACCATCAGAACATAAAATTTCCCTTTAACTACAAGAACCTTAAGGTACAGATCATGAAATGAAAAGTTAGATACGAAACTAGCATAAAAGTTTTAATCAAATCGTGGAAGAATTTGATAAGTACCGGCAATCACAGTTAAGCAAGTCTAAAGCATTCCTGTAAGCGACAGCTAAAGTATTAGTCGAATAGCGGTCCCAGTACGCGACCATAATCAAACGGCGTCTATTCACAAGGCCAGACCCACAGCTGCTGAGTGAGCAGCTTCAATCCTTCCCATAAAACTTTTCAAAGCGGTACTGCCGAACCTAAAGGAATGCCAATTTTGTTTGTAAACTTACTCGTTGTACGATTTAATTTCATTTGCGGTGCAAATTCCTTGAGATGGTTCAATTGCTTCAAACGCATTTAAATCGTTCCATTTAAATTCAATGAACAAACTAATTTTTGTGGTTTATTGGGCTTGAAATAGCTTTATGTTTTTATCTGGTAAGCCTCAAATAAAGCCCACTAATAAGGATTAAAAACTTGGTATAAAAATTGTGAATACATTTTAGTCTATTTTTAAACAAACACTGCATCTATTTTTGACATAACATTCATTGATATTAAAATTCCCCTGTAAAATAGATTCTAATGCAATTTACATAGCAGAGTCCAATGTGAAACTCCACTCATCCTACATGTAGCTGTAGCTTACACATATTTCCCTATTCACCGAATATGAGCCGCGCAACATAATTTGTATTCCACTCTCACCGCTCGACCATCCGTCTGGCCAGATTAATTATCGCTTGCCACCCCATGTTTGCCAATAAGCCATCCTCCGTGACTTTTCAACACAAATTTACCAACATCACACAATTTGAGCCGCATAACTGATTAAGATATATTTTCATCCTGTAGATAGTCAAACTTCGGCGACACCAATCTAACTTCGTTTAAACTTTGCGAAATTTCGTGGGAAATTATAATTTTCAAGGAAGCGGTTACCGTTGAACGATATTTAATTCCCATTTAGGAGAAGTGGATATCAGTCGCTTAATTTTTATATATTGGAAGTTTTAGCAAATTTATTTACTCGTTTAGTGTCTAAGTCGTAAAAATGTAATTATTCAATGCTAACTATTGCAATCAAGAATGAAGTGTTTTTGGACATACCGTGTGTATTATTTTAAACAAACTAAAAAAATTAAGAAAAATAAATAAAAAGTTAAGACTCAACGGAATGTTCTATAATGCAATAAATAACACAAGATATTCGAACATGAACTTTCACAAAGAGGACAAAACAACACCGCATTCCTTGCAGACCGTAAACCGTACATCACATCAGACATGTTTACCATCAAAATCTACGCAAGTTTGCCCAAGCAATGTGTGCAGTTTATTAACGCCACCTCTCAACATTACTCTCTGATCTCAAATCAAACACACGCTAAGTACGACGAGCGAGTCTCAAAGCTGGCTACATAGCCCTCCATCACGCATTGTTTGCGAAACGTTTCGTCGACAATCAGCAAGAGGCACCAGAGCAATTTCGAAACGTGAACGTGTTACTGCTAAAATAAACGTGATTTCAATTTTGCCATGAGTCTATGTGTGAATTAAAAGATAAACTGAGACCTAAGTTTGTCTTGCGCTCTTTGAGGAACTTTAGACTCTAGACGCTTTTGACTGTAAATTACTTGTTGTGTAAAGCTTGATACGGCTAACGAATCACGTAAGTAAAAGTATTTGATATAAAGTACATATTACATGGCATAATAAATAAGTAGAATAAGCGTCATAAATAAGTAGAAAACAGCGTCCGCCATAAAAAAATAAATGTATTATTAACATTATTTTTTGATAAATCATGAAACATGTTCTGAGTTTGAAGTAGAAATCTATTTACAGCAGGACATTTCTTCGTAATGGCTTTCCATTTTAAGTTACTCTAAATGTAAATGAAGAATAATAAAAGTTGAAATACGTGAAGAATTTTAATTACTGCCTTAAAATTTAAAAAGCTTTTCTGTTTTATATTTAAATAAAAAAAAAAAAACAAATAAACAAGAAAACACTGTTATGGATATAATGGAATAAAATTGGGGTATATTGTAAAAAGTATTTTTGTTTGCAATCTTTTAAAAAAGGTTATAATATAAATCATATGCAATTAATATCGTTTGTAGTTTCTTAAATTAATGTGATAAACTTTATCTAACTGGATTACACATAGAGCAAATAAATGCGTTATAGTCATCTGTACAACAAAATCAGTTATAATACTCAATTATTTTTGTTAATTGTTGTATCATATTCAATCTGTGGTCCCAAAAGCGTGAATTGCGGACGGATTTAAATTTATTATTCAGCTGTCACACATTTCCCGAGATTCGCGGAAGCAAATATTCGCCGAAACATCTTGGATCTAATTATAATTGAAATCTATACCGTCGAACCGTGAATTCGTTGCTTAAACAAAATTTAATTAAGAAATCTTCCTCGTATCACATTTGTTTTAAACACTTGGAGTTTAATTCTCGGTTGCCTAATTAGTTTAATTATTCAAAAGAGACGAATGAAAGCAGCTCCGTTTTATCTTAGGAAACTACTATCTAGTTCTAAATAACAACAACTTAGCAATAAAACATTAAAAGAATCTTCCATTATGTATAAAGTCTATTCCAGGTAAAAAATAGTCAATGACAGTTCACCTATTCTTCATCAACCCATATTCGCCCACTGCTGAGCTGACGGTTGGTCACTCTATAAATCCAGTTTGCATTTAAAAGTAAATACATAAATAAAACTTAAAGCGATGTAATGTGATTTCGGATAAACGAACTTATTCACTAGGAAAATTTAATTCCATGCAAAGAATAGGAACATGCAATAGCATGACCTGATATATTACAAAGAACCGCACGTCTGACAGGTCACTTAAGGCTTGTTTTTCTCCATGATAAAAATGTTGTAAGTTCATTGTAACAAAAATAACCTTTGTAAATAAATAATTGCTTTACTATTATTAAAAAAATACTGCTTCTTGGGTCGCCGGGCATAAGTGTGCAGCTTTTGATCAATTTAATTTAATTAGTCGAGTAGAATTCTTAATTGCATCCATTTAATAATAGCCATTGGCAACGCACAGTGTAGGAATAATGAAAATTAATAATACGCGCCGTTTTTATAACGTAGATAAATCTAGTATCTTCTTCTTCTTCATCAACCCATATACGCCCACTGCTGAGCACGGGTCTCCTCTACCATTGAGAGGGTTTAGGCCATAGTCCACCACGCTAGCCTAGTGCGGGTTGGCGGACTACACACCTAAGAAATTCCTAAGAACTCTTAGGTGTGCCGGTTTCATCACGATGTTTTCCTTCACCGTTAAAGCAAGTGATAATTCAATATGAATACACACAACTTCGAAAAGTCAGAGGTGTGTGCCTGGGGTTCGAACCCGCGACCGTCGAGATTCTCGACCGCGCGCCCAAACCTCGAGGCCATCACTGCTATAACTACAGGACATATATGTATATGATTTTAATTTTATCTACGCTCCTCTGGACTTTATCAAACAAAAGCTTTGTCAGTTTCACAACGAGAAATAAGTCTATTAACAGGTGCTACCGCCTAGTTGTTAGAGCTAATAAAAACAAAGGCAGAAATTCAAAAAAGGTTTCCATTCCTTTGTCCGTTACTCTTGTAGCCAACGTTTACTTTGAAAACAACGACAACGTTCAAGTTTAATTCGAGACAAGTTTGAACTAGAGGAAATATAAAAATGAAACTTTTATCGTCGTCGGAGCGGATAACAAACCCTATCCTACAGTATCTTTTCCGAAGTTGGGGATAAAAATGTAGGAGAATCAAATACAGTGCAATCTAGGATATAAACTAAGCTCAGAGGTCTCGGCGTAATAAGTTTATCAATGTTATAGACTACATCTTGATTGGAAAAGGGGCGTCTATACTAAGATTAAGACTCGATTCCAATCACATGTTCATCCAATTACACACATAGATATAAAAAAATAATATGGAAGTGGCATAACATTTTCTACGATCTATGAAAAAGAAATCTATTTAATATTTTGTCTAGCAAACCAAAAGCCTTTCCTTCCAATCGAATTAAAAATTTGGTAAATTTGGGAAATGAGTAATGGAATCATTTAATACCAGGAAATACTTCTAAAAGAAGCACATCTCGTGTCGAATTAAAAAACAAACAAAGCGAAACAGAAGTAGACACAGCGAAGTGAGTTGTTAGCGTCGCAGTTCATTAGGTGGCTCCAATGAAAAATTGCTGCCAATTGAGGACGTGGAGTGGAGAGTTAACGTCGAACAAAAACAGAACATTATTGGAATACGTGAAATGTATGTGAGGGGAAAATAAAAAAGACGCAAATTACCACCTACTCCCGATGTTGTGTGTATTTTGTCTTTTTTCAAATAAAAATAACCTGGTAATTCGTCACTAAATACATTCATCTAATATTTAAATTAGATTCCCATTCAAACCCAAAATCTCACCTCCTAAGTAATCTATTGAATTGTCAATAGATTCAAAGTTTACTCATGACACAAATTAAGTTTAAGTCGACTTAATCCTGTGTATGTTTAACGGGCTAGTTTCGGAGTTATCTTAACAAACATTAACATTACAAGCTCCACGTAAATGCTTTCTAACAAATATAAGAAACAATAATTTTTACTACATAAATAATGTAATATAAAATATATAAATTCGTTTCTTAATTTAAAAAAGACAGATGCGTAATTCAAAATAAGAACGCAGTGCTACCAACTGTACAACGCAGTGTTACTAAATTTAAAAATACACGACAGTTAATTCGAATAATAATTGCATTTCACTTCTATTTAAAAGTTGGGCGCATCAAACGGTAGTGGGTTGCGAAATGTAATTCGCCACCGTGACTTGTACGCGTAGGAAGTGGCGAACCCTTATAATTTTCCAATTATATTTCCCGTCCAATTTTCCGACGTGTCGCTTGCGGCACTCGTCAAATGCAGAACCCTGTTATAATAGCACCACGGAACCCCTCCACGACTCTATTTATTATGGAGCTGCAAAAGTCAGGTGAACACCGACAGCTATTTTTGAGTACAATCTATGACATGACTCCTAAAAATTCACTGAGCGTGGGCCATAAAATTTTATAGAATACCGTATGGCTGGTTTCATGAAGGCGCCGTAAAGAAACCTTGTAGAGGTATAAAACTAAAGTATGAACACACTACCAACCTCGATTTTTCTTTTTATAAATAAGAATGTTGCCATATCAAAAATAACACGAGTTTATTTTTACAACTTATACTTCAAGTTAGTGCAGTCTAGTAAATGAAACAAATTTTCGAAAAATATATGGTAAGTTAGATGTCTTTAAATATAAGATGCATCGTGCTTTTGCGACGAAGGAAAACATCGTGAGAAAATAGAGTTTGTATAAAAGTTCTACTGTCTCAATATAATTATTTGCTGGTTACGGTATAAACCAATTATATGGTTAATTTAACATGAGAAAACTAATAACTAATTGCAAATTTTATCTCGCATTGGCTGTGAAATGAATGCAAATATTTGAATTTGGAACACCAACGTAAAGTTCTAAACGTGACGACTGAAAGTGCTTACGAAGTACCAACATAATTAAATGTTCCACACGGAAATACGTAAGCAATCTACGTGTATCACAGTTTCGCAAACAAGCGCTGTTTGTGTGCACATATCAACGCGGGGCGATAAATTGTATGGGAGATATTAAGGCGCGGGTGTGTTTATTTAAGTTACATTCCGACAGTGTACATCTGCATGTCTTTTCACGCATCGAGAGGCGTACTCAACGCTGGAACATATTTCCCATCATTGACTTTGTTTGCTTTCGAATTGTTTAGCTTAAGTGTAATCCTTCAATGTGGAATGAGAAATATATTACTTTGATTAATAACAGAAAATGAAGGATTGTAAACTTCAGAGACTTTTATTCCACGTCTAGCTGTTAAATATTTGTAACTGATTGATCATTTTAAAAATTGATACCCCAAATAAGACAGTTCGAAAAGTAACTAATTTTATATTTTTAACACATGTGACGAAGTCATGAATCAGTACATAAAAATATAAAGGATCGTAGAAAAGAAGTATTTTTTTTTACAGTCAAAGTGTAGATCAGAGGAATAAAAAAAAGGAATTAAATCCTAATAGAAATCATCGTATTTTTGGGCTTATTATAATTGGATTAATAATTTATTATACGATGTTAATCAGAA
The DNA here is from genome assembly GCA_030295005.1 of Cephonodes hylas. Classification (NCBI taxonomy): domain Eukaryota; kingdom Metazoa; phylum Arthropoda; class Insecta; order Lepidoptera; family Sphingidae; genus Cephonodes; species Cephonodes hylas. Next base: position 5,040,978 of record AP025374.1, on the reverse strand, counting down.
TACAGGGAAATATGTACACGCCGGCCTTTACCCTAAAGCTTAAAATAACATATACAGCTATAATAAAACAATATATACCAAAATTTATACATATGTTACAACTGTCGAACACGCTCTGCTAATCCGGATAATCGGTGGTAATTCCGGACGCGTATTCCGCATTGCAACGTCTCGATTCCGTTTTTGACATGTGATTAAACAACGATCGAATGAATGTTGAAATGTTATGCCAAATGTAGCATATCCCTTCGTGCCTTCATATTATCGGTGTATTCATTTGTTACACTATTATTTCATTCCAAATCCTTTATTCACGCGGAAGAAGGTATTTATAGTTGTACTTAGTTGCATACGATGAGCATAGTATGTAGTTTGTTTCTATAATAGCAGAATTCGGTATAAATCCCTTTAAAAAAATATATCCTCTTAAGACAATTAGTAATGGGGTTATGTGACTACGATGCAAATATTTCGTCTGCTTTACATTATTTAATAAATGTTACTAATGCCTTCAATTTAAATAATTAATTAATATTGAAGCTTCGTGTTATGCAATTCGTCGACCTTGAAAGCTGTACATAGAAATATTAAAAGTTGAAATCAAAGCTGAAATCAGCATCGAACTGGACCAAAATCTCAGAAGACAATACAATTATTACGAAATCTTTAACCCCATATTGACAAAATGATTAATTTCCACTCGAAGCGGATCCAATTTGGAATTTGCCATTAATATCTCGTATACTGCACCCCAGTCCCTTAAGCGTATTTTCATACGAATCGATGTGCGTCTATCCGAAAATTTTCCAATTTGTATTAAGAACTTTTGAGTCTAAGTCTATTAATATCGACAATGATTACTTGCTGATACGTAGTGTGGTGATTTTTGGAAACTTGATTTTTGATGGAAATAAGTAACCTACTGTTGAAACCCCCAAACCGTAAATTTTCCAGCGAATAATTGTCAAAAAAAATCTCCTTACCTTTATCTTTTTGTAAACTTTAATAATACTATTCATCGAAAGTCAATCAGTTACCTGCACATTAAAAAATATCAAGAATATCTTTAGCCACTGAAGTAAAATGACATAAAAGCATTGCCAATTAAGTTTAAGAAAATTAAAAGCACATTGAGCTGTATCATAAATAATTAATGAATGCACTGACCTAAATAAACCCCGACCCGTGACAAAAAAGACAAATATGATACTGTGAAAACTTCTGGTGTTGTAACTGAAGTAAGGCATCTCAAATATCAGATGACACCATTAGTTACAATGGCGACGTTGTTCAAAGATAGAATAGTCTTTGTAAAATAGAATTGAATATAACTATTTATGAACGTTAAACTAGGGCAGGTCATGTGTACAGAAATAAAGAAAAGATCGATCGCTATATCTATTCAAGTACTCGTGTAAGTATTTATAATATTGCAAAGTTGAGATAAAGTATGTCAGCTTTAAAAAGCGATTCTTATTATATAAAACGTCTCATAATCTCTTAGACATTTATATTGTACAATTAATATATTCAAGAAAACGGTGATACGGTTTATAATAGTTTCCTTATATTCTTCAATATAATCAGACTAAAAATCAGCAAGACAATAAAACAGCAATTATGTATGTGAAAAGAACGGCGCACTTTTTCCCACAAACGCCAATGGAAAGGAAGTGATTTCAATCATTTGATAAAAAATACAAATTAAAGTTTATCGTTGCAAATGGCTATCATCCGACGGTGCGAGCGAATCATTGCCGATAATTACTTTACTGTAGACGAACGAACGTTCAGTAGGCGAATTTATACGATTTACAATGACTGTCATTCTCTTTATTGGCGTCTTTTTTCATGTCACGTAGTTTAACTTTTGTCAAGATATATATTATTATGTTACGACTTATATGAACGCTTTTTTCAATTATAATGAAAATGGAAAGATGGTAGAAAATTGTTACATATACACAACTCAATTTTTTTTTTTCACTTGGATTATCATGTCAATTATTGCAGAGTATTTCTGATACAAAAACATTAAACGACTAAAACTAAGTTATATACAGGGTGTATTTAGACCGTGATCGAAAACTGAGGCAGGTAATAGCGAGGGTGATCACAAACCCAGTGGCGATATTAAAAATCGCGACAAAAAATAAAAATTTTGACGTTTTCCATACAACCATCGGTGTTAAAAGTATGTGGTTGTATAGGAAACCTCAAAAATTTTATTGTTTGTCGGGATTTTCTTTAATGCCACTGGGTTTGTAATCACTATCGCTATTACCTACCTCAGTTTTCGATCACGGTCTAAATACACCCTGTATAATCTGGCATACTAATAGAAAAAGTATTTATGGCATAAGAAATCCTAGAAAGATTTTTATACTAAGTAATAACAAAATTAAAAATTAAATTTAAACTATAATGGTGATTCAGACATTTCATTAACTTTATTTATTTTAATTCATTTAAAGTTTATTTTGTCTGTTCTGATTAAATAGAACGAATTTACAGGGAAAAATTTTATGAGTTAACTGATTGAATGCCCCAAAATATTCTTTCTTTTTCCTTGATGTAGGTAAATTGAAGTCTTTTTGAAACTTAAAAGCCCGTTTTTATAGCTTTCGTTATTGTCCAAATAGCCAACAAAGTATTGCCCATTTTTCTGATGAAATTCTGTATTTTTATTAAGTTGTATTTCTAAAAATCATTTAAAATTAATCGATTCTTTCGAATCTAGGAAAAATGTGCATTGTGCCACCGCAGAAAAACTTCGCGATGATTGCATCTCTGCGTGTTACGAATACGTGAGAAGTGATAAAATAAAATTCGTTTATGCCAAAACTGTTTGAGCGCGACCAAAATTTTCATCAATTTTAATGCAATGTTTTATTTTTCTAAAATTCATGTGATATCAAAATATTACTCGACCAAATTTTATGATAAACAATTTTAACAGTTAAGTTCATGCGCTTAAAAATAAATAAACGTTATTTATTTTGTTTGTAAAATAGAATTGCGATTAAATTCATTTTATTTTACCACTGAATCCAGCGTAAAATATGTAGAATTAAAATGCATTGTATTTTGCGTGGCTTACGTAACATCTTACATAAATTGACGCAACATTTTGCGGTTAGTCTAAGCTATCCTTGTGTGTTGTCTCTGCGCTGTAATACAGAGTATATTAAGCGCTTCGTCGCGTCTTGCTAAGGCGCACAGGATTAGTGTTTTCCCAAGGATTACCGACGCAAAATTGTTCTCTTTTTCTCTGTAAGAAGGGATGAACAACTCATTAACAAGCCTCGGACGTCGTTCCCAATGAATTCTAATAAAGTTAATCGCGATGGGCTCCCCTCCGTTTTAATTTGCAAAATTCCGATCAAAAAAGTCGCCGCTCTCTTTATTGCTTTCAAAAGTAGACCGAGTTTGCTTTTAAAAGTTTTAGGTATGTTGTTTAATTGGTTGTTCTGATAGATTTATTTATAGTAGAGCTAATTACTAATGGGCAAGCAATTTAACGATGATAGGTAGCGTCATTGATTTATCAAATTATGACTGGTGCAAGAACTTTTAAAATTAGCGTGGGAATATGCCACAGTAGCCCAATCCGATAAATTAATAACTCAGTATTATAATTTAGTTTTAAACAAGAACCAAAAGAAAGGAAATAAATATAACTAATCACATTTAAAACGACATGGTACTTATACTTCAAATGTTTGTTGTTTATTATTCTGATGAGATAAAATAGCTGCTAATTGAATAGTCGTAATTTATGTAAAAAAAAAGTTTTGTTTATATTGACGGTATTCGCTGTTCCTATCTTGTTGACCACTAGTAATAGTAATGTAATAAATACATTCATATACACAGGCATTGTCAATTCAACACCTGTATACCATAGTATTTTCCAACTGAATTAAACTCGAGCAGACACACCACTGCGACTCCTGTAAGCATATTCAGTCATATCACGTAGCGGCACCGTAACGAGCCGGCGAGACGGCCTGTACAGAAACTTGTCGGGAGCATTAATTGTTCCACACTCGTGTCGCCGAGTTTGAGATCGGACGCAACCATTAACCAAAATACATACACCATTATATTAAGACTATCCAGCTTTAGGGTATCAAGATCGACACTTCCCATTGAAATTGCAGCTAAAGCGAATCTCAATTAATAGATTCAGATATCAATTATGGTTGTGTACCTAATATTAATATATTTAAATAAAAATATAAATCACTAAAGTATAATTTGCACTATAGAGATAAACATTGCATGCGTCATGCTTATGCTTACTTTTACAAATTTAAATTTGTCCATCACCCCAAATCATTCCAATAAGCGTTTAAAACACGGTTCGATTAAGTCAATAATGCCAAATGTACGCGCAAGGTCGGAATAGTTATCGCAATCTACAAATCAATGTATGAACACACCAACCAACACCCAATTCTTTTTGATTGAAAAATTGAGCCTATCACAACTGTTTGACGTACGCGTCGCTTTAAAACAAACTTCAATTTAAAATTATTGGAAGATTAACAGGGACTTTGAACACACTTCGGTTTTACAACTTGTAGTTAGTTTTCATATTATTTTTATGAAATTAATGACCACTGTCTGGAAGTAAAGCCGTAATTATTAATCCCTATCTATGCAAGATTTTTGCTAGGAAGGTATTTTGTTTGTGTTAAGTCCCGCTGTAAAGAGTGCAAATTGTTTTACAACATGAAAAAATGCCACATCAAAGATTTCCTGTCCCAAGAAGCAATTTCCCAAGGCAGAATAATTATGGCATCTCTCGAGAGACGCTCATGCCTGCAAAACGTTGACGCTTTAAACTTGTGACGGGGTTCCTGAGAGTCTAGACCTTAACAGTGGAATAGTTAAGTAAAAAACGTCAAGCCCAGTATTACTACTAAATATTTTACCCATTTTTAAATGTATAAATATACTCTTTTTTAAATATACCCTTCTACGTGTATTATTTTAAAATAAGCTAATAACCTGCTTCCATTCTTTTTTCTATGGTGTTTACGGGCTAAGCTTAAAGGCGAGACAGAGACACAAAGGTCCATTCGCATTCATCTTAATTATTTCCAAGACTACTTACTCATTATCCCGATAATAATTGAGATCTTAGCTTAATAGTAGCCGTTTATCAATCACAATAAATTATATGAAATAATTAAATAAAGTCATGACTTTTCTCAGAACATAAGTCTTAAGACTTGCATAAAGCAAAATCTTGTCCTTCCTCAATGGAACTGAAAAACATACCAGCAACCGAAGTATAGAATTATGACAGAGCTTGTTAGTGCGGAATTGGAAACGTTCGCCGGTATCACGCTTCAGCAGGCGTTGAAAAATTTTCAATATGTCAGCTTAACTGAATACTCTTGGATATTGCTTTTATTTCCGAAGTATCAAGTGATTTTTATTCTATTCAGTGTGCAGTATTTCTGCTGCTTTCCATATTAGCTTCAGAATATATTGCCATTGTATTCAATTTACAACGAGTTGCATGGAGATTCTTTAAGAGAAAAAGAATTGACACAAATCCAAGTAATAATTGTGAACATAACTTTGTTACATTTTCACATTTAAATAATTACATTTATTTTAGAAAAAAATGCGTTAAACATGGAAAATTATTATTTCATACATTATTGCCAAAAATATATCCGAATTTCCCACTGTATGTTTCAAGTACAAAATTATAGAGCGCATCATGTACGATGCAATTAGTGACAGACGCCCCTACCCCTTACCTCTGTAGTTAACTACACCGCCTGTCGTCTCGTTTGCTATAATAATTTACAACGTCAGTGTTGTGCAGTAGGTTTTAAACATGATCCGACGGGGTGGTTGGGTGATCTGACAAGACAAATTAGACGAGGCGTCGTGGCACCTGAGTACAGCTAACCCGGGAACTAACGTCCGTGCGACGTGCGACGCGTGGCGCCCTCTGGGGAAACTGCATGTACGCTCTAGTAATTCATTACGAAAGATTACTGCAGCCCCTAATGTTTGGACGCACCTGTTTTGCAAGTTTTTTTAATACATATGCCACGTTTCCCTTTTAGTTGATTCGGGTCCAGGTTGATAGAATGTTCTAAAACCGTTTACTTTGGTAGTTATTATTTATTTTAGGAAAATAAAATAACTGTTAAGAATCTGTTAGTTACTGGTTTTTTAAAAAATGATACACTAGACTATTGTTTTCATACAATATTCCTACGAAACAATAAAGTTAGAAGGTGAAGAAACCAGTGCATTCGGTACTTTTCCGTTCATGTTTATTCCACAAGATAATTCTGGTGACAAAGTATACCCTGCATGTTTCATGCAAACTGAACCTCATTGATGTTTGACGCAACGTTTTCCGTAATGAGGGTCGAAATTGTCATTGACAAACACGTAGTAGGGACAATTAAATATTCTCCGGTGCAAATGCGTGTCCGCTTTGAACATTCGCATGTATTGTTTCGACTCGGTTTGTTAGGGAAATACATGATCAACGCTTAATGTTAATGCAGAATGTTTATTCAGTGTTTAGTTTCCCTAATTTGTAGCCAATTAATCAGATTTGAATACGTTTTACACTGTTTATTGCTTGATAATCATGTTTGCTTTTGGTTTCCTATTACTTTATTGGCAAATGTGGTTATGTGGAGATAGAACTAACGATTAGTTGTTGTCAATTCCGCTTAATCTATTTATTTTATTTCAATTTATAAAAAAATACTATTCTCAGCTATATACGTATTCTATACCAAAAATTTAACCCTCATAAAAAATCAAAACTATCATAGCTTTTATTAATGAAACCATCAATACCAAAGGGCAGAAAATAGTTTTTTTTTATAAAAGTACAAAAGCGTCAAAACAAATAGAACTCCAACATCGAGATAATCATCTAACCATAATACTTTCATAAAAATGTCACCAGTTTACGAGAAACAAACATTGACGGTGCAGGTGGCAGCCCTAACATCCGCAACCAAATATCCCATCTGTGACTTGTCAATGTGTTTGTCACACAACTGTTTCCGTCGTTCGATTTACCTAAAAACAAATATGAGGTTTTTTCGTTTTATTGACTGAGAATGAAGAGATCAAATTCAATAAAGGATTCGAATGAGCGTAATGGCGCGGTTTTAAGAAAACAAACCTTTTGTGAAACCTATAAGTGCCTAACATATGAAAATTTCTCGTATATCTTAAGTCCTATATGCACTCATCAAATGCGACCGTTTTTCTAATCATATCTCGCTACCTTTTAATAAATGACGTTCATAAAGACGCACTACTTTCCCCCTACAGATAGAAGTAGTTACAAAAACTAGGTCAAACTCAGTAAATCATAAATTAAATGTAGCATTTCACCCCGTGCTAAACAATTTCACTAGAGTTAATAGCAACAAAGGTATCTCTAACGCTCAGCTCACAAACGAATTGAAACAATACCACCTCATCCATTTAAAAGGCGAGTGCACACTAGTAATCCAGATTAATTGGAGTTCACCGCCTAGGGAACTGACGTACAGCGTGCGTTAACCTGCATAACCCGTATCGGTCGCAATTTATTATCACTGACAGCCAACAGGGAAACATTGTTCAGGAGTTATTTGCAAAAATAATGTTTCATGCGTACAGCAGGGCTGGCGAGGCGGTATTCAGTTATTTTCGAATAGATTGAGATATAGAAAGCGCAGATAATTTTGTAAAGATATACAGGTTCTATTTGGACAGCCTCTTGTTTTCCATCAGGTGCGGTAGACATATAAAAGGGTTTTTTTTATAGGTAATTCCGGCACAACATGGAGGAATAATGTATAGGTAAGTACAAAATCATAAAATTTAAAATAGTAGGTATGCCAACTCATTTGAATAAATAATAATAATTATTTTTCTATTTATAAAATGTGATCTATGAAACCAAATGTATTTCACTTATTTTGTTGTCATAGTAATACCAGCAATTCTTTATAAATATTATCGCCTTTCTGCGAACCCTACCGCAAAAGTGTTAAATCAGTCCATTTTATATACTTTTCATCAGCTCAATATTTATATTATAACAGACAATTAATATCAGTTCAGTTCCGGTTAACTTGCTGAAAACCACAAGAGGATACAGCTCATAAGTTCAAGCATACGAGCTCATGTATTTCTATCTATTGTAACGTTATTTTTTCAATTCAGAGAGTAGAAGTTGGTTTTAATATTATTATCTGCGAGGCTTAGGTAAAGGGTAGGTACACTCGGTTACCTAAGGAGTAAAAAAGGACTCGGTTCTAAAACGACCGCACTTGAGACAACCGCTCGTGGGCTGTGCCAAGTACTACTGGAAAAATGCGTTGGAAACAAATTTTAACATTTTTTTCTGATGATAAAAATGTACAGCTAAATTTAGAATCTGCAATCTTAATAAAGTATTCTGTCCAAAAAAGTTTGTTTAAGCGTCTTCAGATTCCTAATGATCAAAATCAGTTCAGCAATTTTGGAGTGAAAACCTTACAAATAAACTCACTCATGTACTTTTAACATGTATTAGGTACATACATAAGATCACATTGAGACAGTATTTGTTTCTTGTGTCGCATAGCAACTACATTCAGATCGTTGGTACTAACTTCTAAAACGTTTTTATATTAAAAGTAACAAACTATTTGTAAACCATTTCAAGACTTGAATGAATAAATTGCCTCATGTCAACTGCGTTGTTGTCATTAAAATTGTCTGTGAGTTATGTCTCGTGTTTCCAAGTGAGTTTCTTGCAACATTTCATCTTGACATCTATTAAACGTTCCAAAGCATAGGTAGTATTATTTAGTGTTTAAAGGTCTTGGAGTAAACTTATTTAGTACAAATTAATCAACTATCTGCCTACGTATTATTTTTAGCACAAGGGTCAATATTTCGTTGTGTTCTATCACAACATAAGTGTAATAAATAAAATAGATTAATTAAATGACCCGCTAATGACTTGATAATACAAAACTTTATTTTAATTTTTGCTCACTAGGACTAAAAATCTATACAAAGCTTAAAAATGATTACCAAAAACATTTTGGTCTACATAAATAAATCTATCAAAACCTAAATTGAAAAGATTGCAGCTAAGTCATTCTATTAATCAAAATCGATAGGCATCTGTAACAAATAGCTTTCAGCAACACTGCAGGTATTCAATTTAAGGAAGTTTACGAAGCAAACTGCAAGCTAGTGCCAAGTATAGCCACTCTTGGTTTAAGTTACACAAAGGGCTTCAGACACAGTTAAACCACCGTTGCCGTTTTCAGAACAATCGGGATTGACAAGACAAGCCTCTGCCAGTGCGATTAATGGATAAATTTTGCTCAAGTCTATTTGGATACAAAACTTTATGTGCACCTACTACTCTTGGTAATTGTTGTTTAATTTTAAGTAATACGAGAATATTTCAAAACCAGTACTAGGGGCAGAATAGTTTATAGCGCAGAGTAATTAATAATTCCCGTAGGAATGTTTATGAAATGAGTATGCGTTGCGCTGCGGCTTACAGTTCCCATATGTTCTAAACTAGTAATATGACTATTTGATGTTTATTATATAACGCTAGTAACAGATAAATCTTAGATACAACATCGGAAGTTTTTCTTATAGACCCTGTAAGATAACCCATATATTTGTATTTAGTTATCATATTTATTCCTAAGTTGATACATAGTAGAAAATTAATCACTTTTTACTGCCATGAAGTAAAAAAACGAAGTAAATATATGCTGTTTTGGTTAAATAAACTTTTATTCTTATTGCTCTTAAACTTAGCTGTTCGTAAAGACGTAATAGTAAAACTTCCGACTCCCAACCGCGCTGTTGGCAAAGCGTTCAAAAATCAGCATACAAATAAAAGAACGAGCATCAGATAGGATTTCTTAAACTTATTTAATTTCAACTTTGTGAACTTCTTAAAACTTTTCAAGTTTAAAATCCAAAAAAACTAGGACTTAAATAGATTTTTTTGCTATAAAGCGTCTCATCATATTACATGCTGACATGGCAAAATTTACTCCAAAACAAAAGAATTTTAATTAATTTCCACTTATGCAATAAATACCGTCGCATATTTTAATAGACTATAATCCATACCAACGAGTGAAGTTAATGTACATGTTCCAAATCAAATGCACAAAGAAACAGGTTGAACCAAAGCCAACATCACAGGGCGCTAAGTGTAGCCTGCTTAGAATAACAAAGGGTTAGATTTGTTTGCTTAATCTCCAAGCAAATCTCAAGATCCGGTGTACTTTCTCAAGGGGAAAGATCGCGACTGTTTGACTTGGCACCCCTTTGTGGGAATGTTGTGATAATCGAAAAAGCTTTATACTCCAGAAGGTTTCATATTAATAAAGAGAATACGCTGAGTAATGCTCAAGGCTTTCTTTGATTGCATTAAGGTACGTTAAAACATAAGATATAAGATATTTAGTAGGGGTATTCTTAATTTTTTTTATAGTTGCTTATAAGAAAGGTATTGTGTCTACTTTATTCAATAAATTAAGATTTTATACTTTCCAAGACAAAAGTTAACTTTTGTTCTCACAAACCTTACTCTTTGAACTAGATGGTCATGATCTTCCATATCCAGCATATCAATTTACCTGCAAAGAAACAAAAGAAGATTAATACTCACTAATATATATGCTAGATGATTTGCAAAACATAGAGAATAGAGTAAAAAGCCGTGTGGAGAATGCATAATGATGGTCAAATAATAGGGATGTCAGGCGTAACAAACACAGGGTTCTCTGCTCCGAGCAGTGAGTAATGGAAGACGTTTGGCGAGTGCAAACACGCCAGCCCTTACACGTTCACATTAAATCACCGCTTTTTGGCCTTTATCCTCTATAAAACCTTTTCAGGACGGACTACGATTACAAATTGCTATTTGCTGATTTGACTATAAGTTGTACAGAATACTTTAAAACCAGTTGAATACATTAAGTCTTTATATCCTCGTATATGTGTTAATATTGTAAGAGGAAATTTAAAACAGCTCACTAACATGATTAGATAACTATAATTTTAATGACTTTATGAGTTTTAACCTTGTGCAAGAATTAATGCACGCTTTGCGATTTATACATGGTTTATAAGTTTTCTGATTAGGGCGTTTTTTAAAATAATCTTTTAGTTTGTAATAATACAGTAATTTATAAAGAAAGAATCATAAACTTTTCTTCTTTTATTTTTGTATGTAGTGGCAGTTATAAACGTTCACTATTCAAATCGACGTAGATTACAATCGGATTGACTAATTATAAAAGTATTTTTATAAATTTTTACTCAGCTGGTAACTCTAAATTTATTATCTGCAGCAAATTTTTAACAATAAACGCTAAGTTGTTTTCACAAAACAGCACGGCAGCTGGTGTTTAATAAACAGCGCTCGAGATTCCACGTGGCCCGCATTCCCAGGACCTTGAACCATTGGCATTACGAGAACACATCCGGACGAAAAAACTCTCCGTTTACACCGTAAAGATGACAGATACGGTACTAAGAATTTTGATGAATGAGATAAGGGAAATAGAGACGCGTACACAGCTACTAATTTCACCGGGAACACTGAATACATGTATGAATGTAGGTACGTAAAAAGAAAATAAAAACGAACGCTTTATCGTAAATTAGCTAAAAATACGTTTGTAATTTCATCTTGTCTAGTGAAATAACTATCTTTGATTTAAATCAAATAAACAAAATAAAGAGTACGAAACTTTTCAGAAAAACTCCACATTTAATTTTGACTAATTGAAACCCTGTACAGAATGAAACCGCGAGTATTATGACAGTAAACATATTTATTCCTAACGGTTTTAAAAAAAACCTACATTTTTTTTATTATACGTAAAGACGACGAAAACCTAATCACCAATATTAAAAGTAAAATGCCTGTAAAGGTCTCGGAGATGAGGCTAGCACTGAGTTTTATCAAAATAAAAACCTCTCCAAAAGTTATTTGGTAAAAAAGAGATTTAGTCATTCGGGGTCCTATCACCGCAGGATAAACGCGGAGAGCGGCCACGTACCGCAAAATAAATTCTAATAAAGTTAATTAAAGCCGTGTTGTGGTATTATCTCCGCTAGATTTGAGCCCCGAATTAAAACAAAAATGTTTGTGCCACGGAATGTTGACGGTAAATAAACTGAAGTATTTGTATGTGAAGTTTAAATTGCTTAAGTCTAAAGATATGTTAGTGTCCGTATGTGTAAAGCACTAGGTCTTTATAATTCTATAGGGTAAAGTTAACTCGTAAAAGCGTATACCATCTTCGTATGTTTACTTGCCATCAGATGAGATTATTATAACACTCTTCGCTTATTTACTTTTAAAACAAATTTTAAAACTTATAACGGAACAGTATATGTGCCACAGTAAAAATATTTTAAAATTAAGCCATCGCAGAAATCATCTAAGCACTTGTATTTAAGGTGGCATAAAACATAAAGCTGATACTAAGAAATTCTGTCCTGATTATACATGTTCAAATAATTCTCAATAATATTTTAACATCGCTTGTAAACTTCAACCTTCTTTCGATATGAAAATTGGATAGAAATTAACTCCACGAATTTATTACTTCATTAACAATTCCTTTGTCTTTTCACAAAAAGGTATAATCCTCCTAATAAATCACTAGGTCTCATTTCACGATTACTTCGTGAAATCAAAACCATTCTATTAACCGCCATCGAAAAGGGTAGAGACGAGTAATCCAATCTGGCGCTTGAAGGGCTTACCTAAACGAGAGAAAAAAGTATGGTGGTTTTATTTTACTTCCTGTGATAATTTGTCAGAGAATAACTGTGAGAGAGGGATGAAAATATGTAATTCGGGTGAGAGTAAATGAGACAAAACGAGGGGCAACGTAATCCGCCACTAATGATAGCCTCTGCACCTGTGTAATATTTGTTCCAAAAATTATAGCCTCTAGAGATGAAACAAGATGTTACCTGAGTAATAAAATGGAGTGGTGGCGTAAAACATTTGTTATGATAACTCATTTTATGTTTATGGCATGTGGGGAACACATATAAAGTTATGTACTTGTCACTCGAGTATTGTTGCTTCTGTTTTATCATTGTTTGTTCTGTTTTGCTACGTTGTTGTTGATCATCATCAACCAATTAGCTATAAAAATAAATTTAGTTTTATTGATTGAGTCAACACTAATTTTTATTTTTTTATCCTTGGAAAATATCAAACAAACACTCTTGAAAGCATCCAACAAAAGTTGACATTATTCCATAAAACCTTTTAATCGCATCAGTTTCAAACATCAAAGAAGATAGAGTTTATACCTAAACCATATTATAAATAAAATACTATAAAAGCAAACAATGTACATTGACGTTAACACTGACCTCATTAGTTCTGGACTCATCAGAAGTATTAAATATACAAAACCGCATTTGTTGGTCTCGTCTTACACAGATGTAGAAATAAAATACCTATGGCCTTTAAAGTTTATCTGTATGTGTAATTTTATGTGATCATCGTTATACAAGTACTCCGTAAACTATAACATAGTAATAAACTAAATCCATCCAAAAAGCAAATTTAACACAATTTTCGTAAATTAATAAGCAGTAATAATAACAAAAATATAGCCTTAAAGAGACAGGTTGCTTCTAATCGGTCGCCACGAAAATATTTAATTTACTAGCGACCCGCCCCGGCTTCGCACGGGTGCAATGCTGATATTTAATGGATGTTATCATACATATAAACCTTCCTCTTGAATCACTCTATCTATTAAAAAAAAACTGCATTAAAATCCGTTGCGTAGTTTCAAAGATTTAAGCATACAAAGGGACATAGGGACAGAGAAAGCGACTTTGTTTTATACTATGTAGTGATTAGTGAAGTACCTATATTTTTTTGATTATGGACATATTGTGGCTGATGATTATTATTCAACCAATTAATAAAAAATATTTATATTTCAAGGATATAATATTCAAATTTTCAGTCGTTTATAGTGTCTACCTATGTTAAAACGTGTTCATTAATACTATGAAGTATGACCTATACAAACAAGAAATTATTCTTGATAAAAGGATAGAAAAATCATCTAAACTCTGACGTCAGTAGTGATGCAAATATACACAGAGAATTGATGGAACACTTATTCAATTGATACTCCCATCGGTTTGTTTACTGCTGGAGAGTAGTCTTACTTCATGAATTTAGAAATACCGCAGAACTGGTATGAACCAGGCTTTTCTAACGATAAGGACACATCGTATATCGTCAATTTGGAATGTGATATGGATAGTATTAAGAAAAAATTAATGTACTTTATTACCTATTTTTAACTGCACCACAAGTAAACGATGTGCATATTAACCACGCATTATATCAAAATGGTAAACGGGCATGCGCTCGAACTTTAATAAGAATTCACACAAACTAAACTTAGAGTTGGGAGCGTGAAATATCGCTGTCTCTAGAGTTCCGATACATTTACGTTTGTTTACTCGTAGATACCGTTTAATTTATGTACTTGTAACTTTTCGTACCTCGGCAAAGTTCACGCTACATGCTAAGCGGAGTTTGTACGGGAGCCGCGAACAAACTGAACGAAAAGCGTGAGACTGTAGCCGCGTGAATACGAATAATGTTTGTTTTGCCTTTGTAAATCTACTTCACCGTGGAGTGTAAGATATAAGTTGTGAGCGAGTTATAAATAATTCTAGCCGAGGATTTTTCATTTATAGTTATGCACTTTAGAAAAAAATAGAAACATTGTTTAGTCAATGTGAATTATGTGATTTAAGTTTTAACCCCTATATATGGAATAAATATAATTACAAAATTATAATACAGGAATTAAGCCGTTCATTATTCACAAACTTAAACGTTAATTCTCCCAAAATTAGAACATAAATAAGACAAATACTTACCTACATACATACATATTTTCATGTAGTGACATGTTGTGAAATCAAATTTAATGAGACAAAATAGTCAGATACATATTATGAACATATTATAGGTAACAAGTGTTAAAGTATTCCATCATTCCTTTCATATAAAACAGACATAGAAATTGTCTAGTCCTTAAATAGGTTCTCATGATATTCAATTAACACTATTATCTCGTAGTTAATGTTTAAACCGCTAAATCATTTAACTTTGACCGCACTTGTATGTGGGTGGACTTACGGACTTTTACAGTTATTGTTATTTAGACTAGCAATGTTTGCCATCCTAGGCTACAGCGTATCTCACAGTATAGATTTAAAATGCATTTTCCTAGCGTCTGATATTTGCTGAGGGATTTTAAAACTATTTTTCTCCCCACAAACTTTGCTGTTTGTTACTATTTTATGCAGTATTTTGTTGTTTTTCCATATATGTATGACTATGGAAATGTTTTGAGTTACATGGTATCTCAATGGTTTTACGTTACCTTTGAGCATATCATGACAGTTCTTGGAAATGAAACACAAGGATATGTTGTATATAATTCGTAGAATCCGTACATTAGAATAGTACCGTAGCTAGTTCGAAAATGTGTGGTTTTGTATAAGTAAAAGCCGCCCAAAATTGGCTGAAAGCTTATTCGTGAAACAACTCTATGAAACGCAATATTAGGTTTACCTATCTAGATAGCATTATATTCTAATTAGTGTTAATAAGTTTAATATCTGAGATCAACCCTACAATATATTATTTGCTTTATATTATCATAATAAACAAATTTATTAAACGTAAGCTAAAAATTTGCGTAACATTTTAATTAATAAGCGTTGGACAATACCCGATAATAGATTAAAGTTATGTCCTGCTAATTTTTTTTCGGACAATAGCAGCAAAATAAATTACAAATAATTACAATCCACTTTTATTTATTTATTTTTATTTATTAACACTTTATACAATTAATTAATAAATATTTTAAGCGTTAAGCTTATATTGACATTAATATCATTGCATTAAACGTGCGATCATAATGAAGTGATCAGTCACGACATGACATCATAATTCGAAATATAACGCCAACCTTGCCTCCCCTATCATAACAAATCTCAATGCCAATTACAAAAGTTGGGACACAAATGATGAATATTCATAATCCATCTTCAGGGTACACGAAAAATATAATCAAACTCTTAAATGAGTGCGTAACAAGTTACTTATGACTCGTAAACCGAGAGACAGCTCTGAGAGATAGGCCTAATCAAATGTAATCCATTTAAAACTTTCCCAATAATCTTCCCCCAGATGCATTGCGTCATGCGATGTCGTAAAACATCGTGACGACTGACGGAATACCCCGAATGTTCTCGGAAGAGGGTGAAAACGCAAATGTAATCCTTGATCAGGAATTAGAATTTACGTTAATCTAGCCGCGAAATTTTACAGATGCTAAGTTGAAATTCAGTGTTATTTTTGTACTAAAGTCTAGTAAGGGCTTTTAAAACATAATATATATATTTTATAAAAAGTCCTTGAAGATATATTCAATTGTGTTGGACGAAAGCCTTACACCCATTCCTACCGTGACAAAAGTATATAATTTTATTAAACTTCCAGCACGTCATTAAATCAAAAATGCATACTGCTATTACATATTGTAACGTAAAAGACAATTTACATTATATGCATTAGACTAGACTCGGTATACAATAATTCAATAAAACTGTTTCCATACATTTGTCTTGTAGTCATCTTAAAAGATACGAGGAGGCAGCCGTACAATCCCATTTGAATATCAAAGTACATATTATCTGCAATACTTTTGGTTTTATTACGATATCGTGCATCGTGTTATTGCTTTTGCGTGATTTTACTCACTGTTAACAAGTCGTAAAACTTTCGCTGCGTTAATATTCATATTGTAATTGTGAATGATTTTTTTTATGTACGCGAAACTATAAGAGTGACGACTTATATTTTGTAATGTTTCCAAAGGGAGAAACTGTTAGATAAGATGTGTTTAGATAAGTGTATAGAATTACTCAATTTCTGTACGTTAATGTTAAATTATAAATTGCAGTGGTGGCGCCATTTAAAACAAAAAAAAATCGTTCGTCATATACACATAACATTATAAAACCTCAAGGAAATCATCTGCTAGTGTAATTTAATATAGTATGCACAGTCATACAACAATTAATTAACTTATCAAAGTTTGTTATCATAACATCAATTTCTTCAGATCCAACAAAGAGCTAATTCAGTTAAATCTGTTATAATATTTACTTCATCGCAAAATCCCTTCAAATACAATATTGTAAACAATAACAGACCTAGTTTTTCATAATCTCAAAACTTATAAATTTAGATCTTTGTTATCGTAAATTTGTATAAAAATCATTAATGTAAAAATAAATATTTGCAACACCTTTTTATTTAATTTTTCATTTTTTGTCAAAACCTAATATAAATTGATGAAAGTTTAAAGTTTAGTGTAAATTTTGAAAGAACATTGGAGACTAAGCAAGAAACTTTTTATCTCAGCGAAATGTAAGGTTTTTGAGGGATTATTAAAAAGCGAATAGAAGGTACGTCCTTTGTGTTTTATCACCCTCATTTTTAATTCTTTCTACACCTAATTCTGAAGCGGAATGCTGTCAAAGTGCCAGAATAAACCCATATTTAATATGTAATAGGAGAACCGATAACAACCTAATACAACTCAACTGCAACCTCAACAAGCTTTCATTCAGAGAACTTCTTTACTCATTTTATTTACAATAAGACTATAGCTATACTAATTTAGTCTACTACACAACGGTAATTAATTACCGACTAATTACTATTCAACTATCGTCCCACATTTAGGTTCTCAAAGGCCTTACCCTAATTACCGTTCCGAAAAAGGTATCTTTTCTTAATTTTCTTTTTCATTAACCTTGCGCAAGTCTCGAAGCTAAAAGGATTCTCTGAATTTCTTGACTAAGCAATCTGCTAAACTGTGAACTCACCGAAATTTGAACCTAATAAATGGCTTAAATTAGTCTACGGCATAGAATTAGTGTTTGGGGCTTAATTGATATTTTTATACAAGTATATTATATTACATTTTATACTCTATGTCAGAAGTGTATCGCTGTAAGTTAAAGTATTTGAAAGAATCTTAGGTCCTATTTTCTGGCTTTTCAGTACAAAGAAATACAATTAATATTAACGAGTAAAGAATATTTTTACTTATATGATACATATATACGCTAGGATTGGGTTCATTATCTTTCTTACTACGAATATTTTAGTAGATTAAAAATTAAACTATTGTCGTCAAGAGTCATAGAATTCATTACTCAAACTGGGACGAAATAATGAAAACAGTGCCCCCATTTCCCTCAATGACGAACCTACGGCAGTCATTCATATTTTTTAATTGCGAAGACGGTACAGCAGGGGTGCAGAGTTAATTCCACGCGATGTCTAGCTCACCCAACGCACCATTTAACTGATGAGATAAATCTTCAGCGGGGGACATTTTTGCCCCCGAGAAAGCGAACAAGTAATCTTTCAATCTTTTAATGACATAAGTTGCGCACTGAGAGGATGATTGTCGGATTTTTCGGTTCCTTCACAGGATTACGAGGCTCAATTTGTGTTGAGGAACCAATCAGGATTATGAAACCCGAAAAATTGTAATGAAATTGTGGATAATAAGTTCGCTTTTATTAGCTCTGGGAGGAATAACTGGAGCGTATTTATTGAACAGACATTTTTAGCCTCACACGGAAATGTGGCATAATTACTTCTAAAGGTGAGAACATCATATTGAGGAGCCACAATCGACATAACTATTCGACATGCCAACTAATTTAATTATGTCTTTTTACGCTTCGCTTAAAACATCCAAGGTTATAGGGTTATAGGCTGAAGGGATTATAGCATAGTATATACATAGGCCACCGTAATGTTGTAATTCTTTGTTACAAAAGTGAATACTTCAAGTGATAAGAATTATTTTATAAAAATCGAAACATTTTTACCATCATCAGTATCGTCATGTCATTTACTGCTGGGCATTAACCTTCTTAACACATTCAGAGAATTGCGACTGTTCAAATATCATCTATTTTATTCTTGGTGAATGTCCATCACTGCTTAAGAGCAGGTTGCAAGGAATAAGTGAGATATAATCGTTGACCTTACATTCAGACCAAAATAAACATAATAAAGGAAGAACGAATTACGCAATGATCAGTGACTAAGCAGAAAGAAAATTGTGATTAGAATTTCTAGCTGAAATTAATTTGCGAATCTAAAATAAAGATTCACGAAATTCCTTTCAAACAATCTCAATCCCCAACCACGCAGCGCAATAGAACGGAAAAGATGAGGAACGTAATTCATTTCCGTGCAGTAAACGGATTTTGAGATATTTATCCAAGTTTAATACCTTCGAAATACCTTACAAAAATTTTGCTTTCAATTTAAAATATGTTTTGCGAAACTGGATAATATATCGCTAGTTCGGTATAAGATTTAAAAAAATTTCTTCGAAGATGTATTTAGAAAATAAACTTAAAATTTTAATCGTTGTGTGAAGAGAATAAGTCTTGGTTAAACCTTTCACTTTCCTTTATAGTTTCCTTATCTCTTCTCTGTTCCCCTAACGAAATTATTTGGTTAGTAACATTAATTTGAATAATAGTATATTAATATGACACTTTAAAAAGAATAATGAAACAACATTCTGCTTATTTCTTCATTATAAATTTTATCTTTTAATGTCCCCTTTGTATTCGACAGGGCTCATTCCCATAGTACCGTAACAAAACAGCAACGTTATAAAATTAATTTGCAACATACCCTTCGTTTTATTACATAGTTATTAGTGCAATAAAATATAATGTGTCTAAACAAGAATTAAATGACTATATCAAAGAAATAACAATTTTCACGGTTTAATCATTATATCCGTGAATTTGGTTGAGACTACAATATGGCGGTTACTGACATTTAAAATACGAAAGTTGCAATTATTAAAACGGCTTTGTTATAGCCGATGGTAATAAAATGAGCGCAATAAATACATTTGCAGCCTCCATTGGTTCTATATTTTCATAAAACAAATGGTTTCTCGTTTGTAAATATTTGATATTCTGTCAAGTCTGGAGGTCATACAGTAATATGTTATTGAATCGTAAATAATTCCAAAATTATTTGCTTTATGCATCATATTTTAATGCTATTTATTAAAATAAATAAGTCTGAATCAATCTTAAAAGGTTTTCAGTATATTAAAAGGATTCGAAAGTATGTAGTATAACTAATATGCTTCGTGCAACCCTATTTCGATAGTCAATTTCACATAATAGGGATCAATAGATATTGCCGTTGTTTTGCACATTTTCAAGCTCCGCGCTGCTATAGAAAATTTACTTAAGCTACAACCCGTAACACTAACTGACCTGAGAATCGAAGCCGAGACTTATAGGCACAGCACATATTTGTGGCGCTACACAACGGGGTATAATCTTATGTTTGCGACATTAACGATATTGTAACAAGTAATGATTATTTTAATAAAAGGGTTATGGCGACAGTCATAAATCACTGGGCACGACGCCTACTCACGCGTCATAATGTGAGCATTACGTACCATGTGACGCACTTAATACCATCCGTAAAGCTGGCGTGTATTTATTAACTTCACTTAATGGACTCTTCATATCGGTGTCAAGTATTTTACAGTATTAACTGCTGTATGATAAGTACTTTTACAGAACTATACCTCATTTCGATACCTAGTTTTAATACGTGTTATTATATAAAAAGACTAATACATAAAAAAGCGTATAAGACATAATTTGTAGAGTCCCAAAATTTTTGAAATCTTTAATCATAAGTTTTTGTAAAACTCAACTCTACATAATATGAAGTTGCAACATTTGAATTGAATGCTTTGTTTTACATTTCACTCAACTACATTAGGTTGTTTCAAAGATCATTGAAAACTGAATTACACAAATTTACGTTCGTGAATATTAATCTTTAGGTTCTGTAAATACGGCTTAGTAGCTACTAAATATGTTTTATATTTTGCTATCAGCCTCAGAGCAAATACCATATTAATCTCATAACATGTTTATTTCTCATTTGTCATTCGAATCCACGCTTCACGACTAATTGCTGGACACTCCCGATATAAATAGTTTGAATTTCCAACGCAGTAACCTCATTAACAGTTGTGCAAAACGGATGCCCCACACACCTCGAACAAAGACGGTAAATAATATAATTTGAGCAATGCAAAAGAACTTTAATAAAGTAATTGAAACTTCCGGCGCTTATTCATCACGAGCGATACGGGAGATACCAGTGAGCATGCTACGCACTGAATTGTACCGCAGTCAGTTTTAATTATGACTGTCAAAGGACGTGAGCTCATAATGCCTAATTCATGATATTGACGAATAAAACCTTTTTACCGCCTTGTGAAGGTGAAGTCATTTGAATTTGGAATTACGACAAAAAATAGTTTCTTAATAAAAGAGTTTTTAGATACCCATTATACTATTAATTACCGTATTTTTTGACAAGAATATGTCTTTTTATTCAGTTTATTTTTAAGAACTTGAATATTTATAAAATAGGACTACCATATTTTAGTTTTTTTTTAGTATATTGCAGTGATTGTTTTCGTTTCGATGTCAACGGCTTATTGTCGTTTCAAAATGAAATATGTATTTATTCTTAATCCATTTATACAATTAATTTTAAAAAAATCCATGAAAAGGTAATCCTTTGCACTCGAATAAATGTTTAGCGAACTGCTGTTACTAATGGATTAAACCCTTTTTTTTTCAAAATAAATATTTTGTTAAAATATTTATTGGCAAGTAAGTCATCTGTAGTCTTCATAATGTAATCTTAATAATTAACTTCATAGACATATTAAAATGAACTTAATAAGACATTGAATAAGCCCCTTATTCGTCCCACACAACAATAGATCCACCACTTAAGATGTCTGCGATTTAAATAACCCGACGAAACCCGATCTCATTTAAGACACACGCCTATTCACCTCAGCGGAATGTTAAATGTAACCTCCAATAAAAAGGGGCTATTCAAATGAAAAATATCAAGTATATTTTGTAAAAGCGAGCTGCTTTATTCATCATCAAATCATATTCTAGAAGTAAAGACTACTATTAAATCTTTTAGTACTTTTCACAAACTTAAATACGTTAATAAGAATAGACGAAGCCATTTCCTCAGGTTATGGTTAGTTTCTCTTTTATAGTGCATGCATACATAAGGACGCAGTCAAAATTATTTGCTTTGCATTCGAACTCGACTCAATGGACTGTGTTGCCAAACTCCAAATAAAAAAATACAACTATGAATAAAAAGTTTACACCGTGTATCTAACATGGCGGTCGTAATTGCGTCCGCATCGCAGTATAACCACACGGCTTGAAATCAACCTTCAAAGCCGTCAGTTCCACGCAAATGATGCGCGAATAACGTTATTACGAAGTCAACATAACACTGCATTTTGGGAATACATCGGCAACATACGCTCGTTAACAAATGCGGTTACTGTGTATTCGGGTTTCGTAATTACTCTTGTTTTATTATTGACCAACGGCTGTTTGCGATGTTTGGAAATATTGGGGAAAATTGGTAGAGTTTATTCGTTATACATTGTTTATGAGTAAATGTCAAATTAATGCAATGTCAAGGTTGAATTATGCGTCTATTTCTCTATGTAGTGCCTTAATATTCGATTTTTTTAAATCATGCATGCACCTTTTAATCTTGATAATATCTTAAAATTACGCGCAAATAAGTTGATGCATTAAGGTATCATCAGACTAATTTACGATGGCCAAAATTCCATTATCAATTTCTCTTTTACGCAATGTTAGAAGGTCTAGTAGGTACGATGTAACAACTTGTAGCGACAAGGGTTCCTCGGAGGAAGGCCAAAGCTGTACTGAATTTATGCGTGTCACGGACGGATGTTCTATTAGTAGGAAATAGATCCAAAAAATTATTATAAAAAATAATATTTAAGATCTACTCTCTGGTATATAACAAAAACTATCACTCGTATAACTCAACACGAAATCATATGATAAATAACTTTTCAAATCACCGTCGCATAGAGCTGATTACAAGCACTGCCGTAAGCACTTGAAACACAACATCCAACCGAAGCTCATTAGCGTCGACCTCAGATTTGAAATTACTTAATGATTGATGGTTTTTCGAGCATAAAAGAACTTATATTGTGAGGTTTAGATTTACTATTTGGCGTAGGTACTTTACTCGTAGGAAATTATTATATATGTAATAATTATTTCGAAAGGCGATCTCAGGACTAATATTATTAAAACTTGAGAATCAAAGAACATTCATATCCACGTTTTTCGTAACTCGTTGACCGAATCCAGAAAAAATGACTTAGTGATGCGACAGAAAATTTATAACAGCTAAAACGATTGCCTCAAAAATAAGGTGCATGGTCAGATTAAAATCTTAGCGGCGCCAGATTTACACCTCAGGCATACATCTCTGACTTTTGAAGTTTACGATGACGGGAAACATTGTAAGGATACCTGCATACACATAAGCTGATATAACTAATATTACCCAGTTTTCCAGCTAAGATCGGGAGCGCAACTTCAAATTTCTAAGGAGGTATAGATATTTATGAATTGTGAATATGATTTTAAACTTTATGCGCATTTGTCAAAAATCTACAGAATGTACCAGGCTAGCGTAAAAATCGAGAATTAACGCCGTAAAAGCTCTGTCCGATTTGGTGGAACGTAAATTTACGAACAAAAATATATTTTGATTGAGTGAATTTCATTTCAATTATGTACCGATGTACAATTTTAGATAAAAATGACGATCCCGCTTCACAGAGATGAAATAAATTAACAAATATTTTCCAATAAAAAAATCTACATCCGATATGGAATGCAATGAAGTTTTTGAATTCATAACCAATAATTGTTAGTTTGAAAATGAAATATTCGAGTTTGAAAAGTTTAGGCTACGCCTTTGTAAATCACAAAAATAAAGAACAACAGCAATGAACGAACAAATTAAACTATAAATTGATTATATATATTTTGGTCGAATCTTCTGTGAATAAACTTATAACTTGTTGTAATTTATAACTAATTATTCAAACTTTAATCTTGCTACTGAATGATATAATATTTATCTAAAAGAAAAATTTTATTCCATATCTGAAAATCAAACCCCGAACATTATGAAATAGGATCGCCCGATCTAAATCAAACTGAGTATTTTATGCTGCAGGGCTAATGTATTGATCAAGAATATAAAGTGAATGTTGCGTAAAAAGTATACCAAACTCTAAAACTATGGAATGTATGACTAATGGAATTTGTTACAAAATTGTTGTTGTTGTTAGCATCCTGGCAACCAAATAGCTCTGAACTACAACTTCTCGGTAATATAATAACAAAAACAAAATTAAGCACGTTGAAACTAACTGTGTAAAAAAGTATACAGACGCTTTAAAACATGTGCGAGTAAATAACGTTTCACTAAACACAAGCATTCATCTCGTTGTGTTTTATTCGAAAACTCACGGCGAGTCCTAGAGGCTTTACGGATGAAACATTACCTATTTTGGTGTGCTGGTAACAAACTCAAATAAAGCCTCTTATTGATTTTGTGTCACTAACATGGTTATTCGATTGTATTAAAAGAAATATGGTCAAACGTTTATTAAAGGAATAAATTAGTTTGTAGCAGCAAAACATATCTCATAAATGTAACCATTGCACTAAGAATAATAGCTATGTAGATTTACATCATCCAACATATGATATATGTAAGTCTACATAACTTTTATATAAATCTTATCAACGAGATAGTCTTAAATAAAAATTCCTACCTAGTTTCTAATTCAGGATTACACTGCCGCCTATTATATAACATCCAAATCCTTTCAATTACCGCATAAGTTATTCACGGCCGTTCAAACGCGCTCACTTAGTGGCATTTCATTATCCATACATAGAATATAGCCATCAAACACGTTGTATCGCAGGGAACGCATTTGTTCCCTCTAACCCGAGCCACCACGGGAATGTTAATTCAGCAAGTATTACTAATTCCGTACACGATATTGTTAAAGATTGACTGCCGAGAGGTTTACACCGTCTTAATGCGCCTGCGCAAAAATAGCGCT
The DNA here is from genome assembly GCA_030295005.1 of Cephonodes hylas. NCBI lineage: Eukaryota > Metazoa > Arthropoda > Insecta > Lepidoptera > Sphingidae > Cephonodes > Cephonodes hylas. The sequence goes on along the minus strand of AP025374.1, from coordinate 5,015,761 downwards.
CCGTTTCCCACAACCGAGTTGTTTGAATGTATTCCCATTGGGATCAAGTTCATTGACTCTTTGATCTACAAAACTATTTCTTTTGCCCTATTTAAAAAAGAAAAACAAACAATCTAAATTTAAAGTATTTATATCTTGGAAAAATAGAACTGAGTATACAAACCATAAATAAATAGTAAAATGAGAAATAGAAGGTAATATTACTGAAAATAATTTCTATTGAATCCTGACAGGCACGCTTCATTATAGGGTCATATTAATTCCACTGCTCTATTCAAGAATCAATATGCCTTCTATGAAGCGATCATCATTTAACATTCAACTATGTTCACTATGAGTGGTGAGAAATGGTCGGCTTTTTAAAAGAGCAAGCAGGCTTAAAACATCATAATTGAAAGTGATATGAATGCAAACAACATAACATACTTGTTTAGGTATTTCAAAATGCTGGCCGTATCGTGCTATATGTGTAATATTTAATTTTGAAATAAATATGAAGTTACTGAAATATATTTCCTTCTTTTTTGCAATTCATCCCTACCTAAAACGAGGTGAAACGATCCTATAAACTAATTGTTTTATTACAGTATAAATTGTAGCAATCGTAAAAAAATAGGAATCTCCTAATGATTTAAAAAAAGGAATTGACGAGTGTAACAACAAAAACATTTTAGCTTCCCAGTTCGAACGAATGTTAATGTGCTAATCTGAAATTCAATAGATCACAGTAATCGCGCCAGAAGTAAACGATTCAAATCGTTACCTACTTTGTTTGGTTCCTGTTCGACTTGTTAATGGGTAAGGCGAAACGCACGCGTTGTTTTCATTAAGAATTTGACTACTAATCATGAGTATCATGTGAACATAGGCTTTAAGAGAAGTCCACACGTTGACATCAACTGTACCCAAATAACTTGGTTGATATACAAATCTCACCTGACATTTTTGAGCAATTAACAATAAATATTCAATGGCTTAATATACTGACGAAAAGCCTAATTGAGAAGTATTAAGTTAAGCTGAAATTCTGTACCACTTGAATGATTGGTGCTTTAAAGTACCTACTTAAAAAACATAAATACGTTGGTTCCATTCATTGAATGTAAATTATGCTCTTTATGTTTATTTGACTTCAATTTCAAAATAACAAAATTTGCCTCGTATTCAAATTGCTTTAATGAAGTGGAAATAAATAGCTCAAAAATTAATTTTACGTATACATCCACTCATCATCTATTCATTCGTGTATGCCGTTTATCGACTCATCAAACCGTTACTATATTTACGATGATTGAGTGTTCCTTTTACATCGGCATCGGAGATTATTACTCTTTCAATCAGATTTGTGAGACGGCGTCGATTTTTCTCGTTATATCAAGCCTATTCATCTCTTAGCAAAACGTTAACGTGGAAGCAAATGTTTTGACGTTCCTATTCAACGAGATTCTCCGAAATCCTCTATAGAGATTGACCCCATTTGGCTTTTAGTTTTCAAAGCCGTCGATTGATCTAAATAGCTGTTGTATTTTTATTTGTCAAAAAGAATACTGAATAACATTCCTCCGCGAATCCTATGTATAATCTTTAAATTAAAATGTATCACTTTAAACCTGCGCTTTGGTAATTTTTGTAAAAAACATCGACATCTATTGCAAACCTTAATCACATCATAGGCTCATAGCATACAAATAGTATAAAAGACCTCGTAACGCCTAATAATACTTCATAAAATCAACGCACATTTTTTTCCCAGTAAAAAGTAACTCTAAAATGCTAAGCGTTAATATCCTGTTACGGACGCGCATATATGCGTTATTGTTATAGTATACACTATTGAATTGACAATACCAGTATTTGGAATAAGCTTTGCTGTGAATTATGATATACAGGTGGTCAATAATGCTGTTTGGTTTATTAGTTTCTAAATAAAACTCCTATAGAATATTTATTGGCTTTAAAGTTATTACATACCAAAGCGACAATATTCGAACACGCATTTTTTATTTGAGTCTATTTGTTGAGTCACGGTAAAGGTTTGAGAAGATAAACCAGTCTTACAAAATATTGCGAAATTAAAGTTAATCGTAAATTGAAGAAGGAAGCCCAAAAAAACTTCATTATTGTTTGCTCGTTCATCGTTAAATGAATAAAAGAAATGAGTTCATATTATGACAAAATAAATTTGAACAGTAATCCGCACAATCTTCTTATGTCGAACGTTTCTCAATAGCTATTTAAATGACAAAAGTAGACGACATCCTTCCCACAATGGCACGCTCGTTCGGTATTCCGTTTCGCCATACAAAAGCTCTAGGAAGCCACTCGATATCGGTTCTAATAAAAACCGGATACGGCCCGGTACACCCGGATGCCGCGAGGCCGCGACAATACTTTTTGTCCGCAATAAAAAAACGCGCACCCCTAAAATTTCAAGCGCACTCCGTCAAAAATAAACTAAGAGATTTAAACATTAAAATTTTCAACGACACTTCTTTTATTTCGAGAGTTGGTTCGTGACGTTTCGAAAAGCCCTTTAAGAGTGCTGATAGGTTAACATTCAGCGTTATTAACTTGCGTATTTATAGTTCTTTTTATTATATATTTCAACGTTGTAATTGCGAAATGTCACCGGTTTATTTCAAATTTACGTGGACGTTTTAACAGCGCAATTGAGTTACTAATTGGGCTGGGTTTGTGGAGATATCTCGCTTTTTCAATAGCCAGCTATTGAAGAGTAACCGCACAGCCAATGAGTGAAATGAAACCTACTCCAGCGAGGTCATCTTAAACAGGTTTTCAGCGAGTTCACATAAAACCGCTACTGGGGAATCGTGTCGCTTCTGCTATTCAGTTACACTATTACTTCATATTATTGCATCTTTACTTCTTTATTTAATATTTTTGAATTAAGTGTGCATGAATTTTTCAAAGACGTTAACGGTACCCATGGCAAGTATTACAGTACAAAAAAGGTCCTTCGCAGTGGTAAAATTCATTAACAGAGTATTTGAAGTGCATAAACAAAAATCCTTTTGTATCAACGCTGTATTTTGCAATAACAGCACGATTGATTGCATATAAAATGAACTGTAATGACGTACTAACTGCGTTACGATGTAATGTAGCAAATAATTTGAAAGCTTTCGGCTACAACGCTAAAAGCAAACAGTTTCATTGAGGATTAATTCAGTGTCCATTAGTATTTAGTAATTATGTGTAATATTCCTAAAACCACATTTCGGCTTCGTGATTTGTTGTCATATGTCATATTAGTAGAGTGCCGTAAGACATAAAAATGGTCAAACCTCGGAACCCAGGGCCAGTCAATGAATCTGTATATCAAGTATGAGACTGCATTATTAAAACCTCAAATAAAAAAGTTAAAAAAAAAAAATTTACCGATCTCGATTTACAACAATTTTTAACAACAATTCACTGAAAAATGAGAGACGGAAGAGAGAAAATTTTTTTATAGTGAAAAATTTAGTTTTATTTGTAATAAATTATATGTGCAGAGTAACTTCAATGTTAATTTATTAGATTATCGTAAAAAATAAGTTACAAAAAAAAAAAAAATATCATTAACTATTCACATTGTTACATCGTGTACATTTCACAGCTTTCACTATTGCATTCTAAGCAAGCTGCAGTGCAGTTTAATCCACTTTTCCTGCACCCACAAGATGCTCCACATCCTGTTTTGCATGAGCAAAAAATAATTTTTAATAAAGATTCTGGAGCTGGTCGTTGCGTCATTGTTTGCGGTGTCAATATTCCGCATTCCAAGCCATGTTTGAACTTGCAAAAATACTCTTTTAAGTTTTAGTACAAACGCCCAATTAATTCAATATTTCGTCAATGTGAATATTGTTGCTCGAAAATTCCTTAATCACACGCAATAGCAACAAAGGGCAATATTGGCGTTGGTGACTTGAATTTCCTCAAGTTGCCCCAAAACAACAAATCTATACAACAAAATGTGAAAAAAGCTCTTAAAAAGAATATTTCTCATTTCTTAAATTATGAGCTTTGCAGAGCAAAAACGTGATCCCTTATTTTTTCAAAAATTCGATCGAGTGAAACAAAAAAATGGCTGGATGGATTAATTTGGCACTTTGTAGGATTTTTGTGGACATATTGAACTGTAAAACGCACACTTAACATTATTGGTTTTCACAATATTTTCGATCCAGCGCTCGATTTTCCAAAACACCATCTAAAGCTCATTTTTTGATGCATTTTCAAATTCATGTAACAAGAAGAATTCTTGTTTTTTCGAAAAAGTAATAGCTGGTGGTTAAAGGATATTTATTCAAATTCTTGAAACGCACCTTAAACTTGGTGTACAATTATTTGTTGCTGAGATATCGATAATTAAAGACAAAAGGATCCTTTTCCATTTGTAGACTGATATCTCGGCGAGAACTAAACATATCGAGGTGTTAAAAGATAGAAATTAAAGCTAAATAAACAAAGTATCCGATCTTTATAAGGGTTAAGCAAGAACATTTTTCTCCACGCCCGTATGTAAAAAAAAGAAGCATTAAAAATTTTGAAATCGTTTTGTTGCTGCTTTTCCTAAGATCACTCAAAAACCACTGATGCTACAATTTGTTAATGTGTTAATCCAAAAACTAGAGACTTGGAGCTACAATTTTCTTTTTTTAAATTTCCTGTACGACCATTTTTCTCGAAGTTACGGCCCAAAAATTTGGATTTATTTTTTGATCCTTTAATTTTTTCCAGTAGTGTATTTATTTATATTCATCGGTATACCTGCAGTCCCTAAAGATCCAAGATCAAGTTTTCAAGTTTGTAATAGTTGTTATTTTTAAAATATGACTTTTCACTAATATAAATCAATTAAAACTCCAAAAAATTAATAAATGTTTATAATAATAAAAAAAAATTGAGAGCGCGAAAAATTTTTTTTTTAACATTTTTCTATATACTATTAAAAACATATTTTCAAGGTTTATATTAAGATTCATTGACTGGCCCTGGATTCCGAGGTATAAACCTTACGGCGCTCCACTATATGCATCCAAGCGGTTACTACACTATAGGAATATATTATTGTATTAAATAAATCAAATATTAGATGTTTGTTTTCCGTCTTAACGGGAAAACTGATTTTGTTGATTTCTGTAAGGTGATTCTCAGAGGCGGCATGGTCTCAGGATATACGCCTATGAGCACTACTAGAATTGTAAAATTTTACGCACAATTTAAAATTTAATTGATAAATTGGTCACTACGTATATACGAAGTGGATTGAATACACACGGTATATTTTCTCTACAACTATAAAACTTAGATGACCTCAATGTTAGTAGAAACATAACGAAAATCGATGTGAGTCAAGAAAAATGGTTGCGTGCGGAAACCTTAGTAAAGAAAGCCTATATGTCCCAACGTTTCCAAACAAACCAAGCTCAATAGAAAACAAATTGACATTTCAATAGTACGCGGCGGAGGGCAGCCTATTTGCAATTCTAAGAAGCACTCTTCAATAACATGCCAACGTATGGAAATAAGTGGGTTTTGAAAGGATATCATTTCTTGTGCGAGATTCTTTTCAGTGACTTCGTTCATATTCTACAAAATATGCAATATGAAGCTATGATTCCAACGAAATAAGTTACGTTGAATATGGTATATCTAGAAGTTCGTTGATGTCGTTTCGTAATCCCAACATAATAAATAAAAATAAATTAGATTAATTTCAGTTTGTACAAAACGTCATAAATTTCTTTGGCATTTGGAATTCATTATCCATTAGGTTTTGGTATACTTAGGTCTTATTCCCTTTAAATCCAGAATAAACCATTGATTAACAAAATTATGTAAAAATAGTAATTTCAGACTGCATATTCGTAACACTGACAACAGACATTCATACTCTTAATTGAATTTACTTATCAATAAACGTTTTTGCCAACTTAAACAACAATATAATGTCGCACAGTAGCTTCGAGGCCGATGAGGTGACATAAATTTCTCCTTCGTTAATTAAACTCCACCACACGTAGATGAAGTTAATTTCGGGCCGAAGAGTTAATTAAAGCCACACATATTTATACACCGACGTAGTGATTTGATATCTCTTGTAATTATTATAAAAGCGACTTTTCTTCCTATACAGGCATGAAGGGTAATAAAGGGAAAATTCACGCTCCTTCAAAATAATCCTGTATATTTTCTATCCTGATCTGTCCCGACAGAGAATTTTCGGATAGGTCCGATCGGATATTCCGCACCTAATTATCACAGTGGACTAAACAAAACTTTAACTCTCACAAACGTCTAACACTACGCTGTGAAACTTCCACTTTAGTTTATGTAAATCTTAAAACTGTATTATTACTACATAGTATGTAATAGGAATTGTTTGCTTTTTTGTGATATTTTTTTATTTTAAAATAGTATTTGCCTATGAACGTGAACTTTTATTGCAAAATGCATTTATCTCCCTGCTACGCCCCTCACAAGAAAATCAAATGAACCTCGTATATGATATTTGCATTTTACACATAATATCCATTTAGCTGGATTGTTATCAGTAATAATATAACAGGGAAAACTTTTTATATGTGTATCAATAAAACAAAATGTACTAAAGTAAAATGCATTACGGAACACAAAATTGCGCGCCCCAAAATGAGCAAGATTCCCTGGGGGGAACGCCCCCGCTGTTTAATTTCACGACACATACATAATGTTATTTATTGGACTTACTGTAGAAAATAATGCGATCGTAGCATTGTTAAGCCACAAATATAGAAAACAATATATTTAGGTACTTTGTTGAGCTGAATTTAGTCGCATGTCTCAACCGGCGCATACTGTTTAGCAAGGAATCAGTAGGTAAACGAATTTTTCAAAAGGAACGAATTTTTCTTTGATTTCGTGTATAAAATTTATATTTTTACCTACACAATGACCGCTCAATTAACGACCTACATTCCGATCGAAATTGATGATGACTAAATCGATTACTTTCAATTCAGTTAATCCATCACGAATATATCTAACAAAGAACATATTAAATTACTGGGCATAAATCACGCGGTCTGCGACTCGTCTTTTACCAGCGGTCACGACACACGTTACCGCAGTAATTTTTCATATTTCTAACAAAAAAACATTGACGTAATAGACCCGAACTTTCACAAAGAAATGAAACAGATTGGTTTCCAAATGCGCTCCACGTGAGTACATTTAAGCTGTCATCGTTCTGTCAGTCGTATTCCGGCGCAAGAATTATGTGGGATGATAATAGATCCTAAATTACATACGATATTCAACGGATGAACGATATCTGAAGGGAAAATTGGAGGCAATGAATTGAAACGTTCGAGTTGAACATTAGTAATTTTTATGTCAATAACTGTTATTATCAGTGATTACATTAAGTGTATGCGATAGTTATGTGTGAACAGGTCTTAGTGGTATCTTTAAATGGAAGCAAATCCAATTGCTATTACAGTAGCCGTGATTTCAAGTCAGCCCGACATACCTCGAAAATTTTAAAATTAAGTGTGCATTAGTTTATCATCGACCGGTAGTATTTAGTAGTTTATATGACCGTTAACGTCATGTTATATCTAATGATAACTTATATTTATTTGTATTTAAAAATATAAATTTTGTCATCAAACAACACATCAAAGACGATCATAACATACCAGTCTGCTTATAGAACTATAACATTAACACATTATGGTACACAAAGTTATTGTATTACGTGCTTTGTATACTCTTACAAATGGTTACTAACACCCATTCATACGCGTTCACACGACCGCCGTTGATCCTCCCGAGGGCTGACACTATACAAAATAAATCTCAATTTTACCGCACAATATTTCCACCGCTAAAGCCATATATCCACATATTTGGCACTATGATTTAATTTTTTATTCAAAATATTTCATTTAACGTTGTTCACATTTCAAATCCATTTTTTATAGAATATACCAATGTTCTATCTAACAACTTTTAATCAGAGAACAACCTTTTGTAGGAAGAAAATTTAATAAGATAATAATGTAGTCCTTAGATTTTTATATGTAACATATCGATAACATTTAGGTACAGTTACTATAGAGCTTTTTTAAAAGTACCTCTGAACAATTGCTTCTAACTTTTATGCGCAATGAAAAGCATCAGTTAATCCCCATGGCACAAATACGTTATATCTGTATAAAATCTGTAGCTCCACACCTACAAAAGAATTCTGACAGCCCTTACATCGGGAATGCCTTAATCCCATGTTACGAAATCTTACATCTGCGCATTACGCAAGTCGCAAACAAGTAAAAAACTTAACACAACACGTGTTTGTTGTTATGAACGATAAAAATCAATTTAACAGACATATATTTGCTTCCAGATGAATTAAGGCATGTGGAACTTGAGTCGATTAATCTTAAAATCGATTCTTTGTGGTTGGAAAATTGATTTTTAAATTTGATTCCAAACATAAAATAAATCAATTTTAGACTATTTACTATTGGGTCGATGTACTTTGTAGTTTGTAAGTGGTTGCAAAAAAACCAATTCAGCATTTTTGCAATTTATTGATACAAAATTGATCGTGGAACTGTAAATTAAAGTAAAAATCATCTTATTTAAAGTGGAATTGTGTATAAATAATCGCAATTGTTCGTAACTTTCTACATAACTAATTTTGAATTTCATTTGATTTTTTCAATGTAATGAAATATTTCATCAACCCTATTTTATCCGGGCGTATTTCTAGACAATTTGAGAACGTCGTAATGTGTGTGTGCTCACATCTCGCGATTTATGATGGTGTGACGTCATCCGAATATGGAAGAACGTGTGAGTAATTACTCCATATAATTAGTGGAGTTTAGATTTGGGTCATGATACAAGAGCCATATTGAAATAATGAGATACAAAAGGCGGTTTTATTCCTTTAAGAAAACTGTTATGTAAAAGTATGTGAAATAAAATTTTCTAAATAAAAAGTAAAAGAATTTTTTAATTGTATTTACCAAATATTTCTAACGTTTTAATTTTAATATTATTTTTTTACAGTTGGGCTACAATGACATTACATTGGCGCAATACCGGCATAACAGCAATCAATCATTTTAAATTGCAACCATTTCCACTTTTACCACTTACACAATGGGAGGTATTACATTACCATTTTACAAGAGCTCCTTGCCCTCTTTATTATTTCAAATAAACACGTCAACTGCATTCTGACGTATTAATTGCCCTTGAAAAGCATAGTAAAAACATGACCGCAACGAATGCTTGTCCTCCACAAACAACGCTTTGTGTGTGACAATCGAATTTTGGATATAGAACATTTCTTTGTTCGTACAACAGCGTCCCTATTTCAAATTTAAATCGCCGCAATATGCCAATGTGTTGACGTTTTACTGACGTATAACTATGATAGCTGCCCGTTGTTAACAGGCTAGAAGGACCTTTGTTCTAATACGATTTCTCATATTTCGAACTATAATAAACAACAAATCTATTGTGTGAAGAAAGTTTGAAACACTCAAGTGACAAATGTGTTAGACACAGTTATTTAATTATAGTTATTGCGTTTAGTGTTGAATAGAACCATCTGAAAGTTTACTACGGCTTAAATTGTGAAACCGCAATTATAAAAAAATCATAAATTAAGAAGTTTCCTGACGCTAAACCGACATATAAAGAAGGCGTTATCATGTTGTATTAATTAAAACTGTCTGAGATCTCAATTCGGCATAAAAATAAGGGTGGGCTCCAGCACAGCAATCAGCAATTTCCTGTATGCGGTGAGCCGTACGGGTGGCAGCATAAGTTGCGTTTATCGACACCAGATCTAAAACTCGGAGAGCGCGTGCTGTGCGGTCGTGTGTACCACAGACATATTTATTGCCAGCTATTTATTTTTAGGCGTCAAGCGAGGTCGAAAAGTTATCACTAGTGCGGCAGCGTTTTAGACTAGTTTGTAAGTTACGAGTACATAATTTGTGGAGTGAATCTTATCTCAGAGGAGCTTTCCGAGACTAATCGCTTAAGATAAAACGTACTTACACAATACACTAACAATAGGTATTGAATTCTGCTTCACAACGATTCAAGATAACTTCAATAACGTACCTGTAATGAAAAAAAAATTAAATTAATTATCTAATTAAAAAATATATATTTGGAAGGTACATATTATAATGTCCTTAACTTTGAAATCATACTTTATTAACGTCAGGGAGATCATTCCGCATAAACGCTCCTCCATCACACAATTCATAACGATTTTTAAAAGTTTAAATATTATTATTTCCAATTAGTCATTCCTTATTACGACTTGCGCGCTACAGGGACGAGTCGTAAAATAAAATTTAATAGAGTACGAAAAGGAGAACATACTGCAAAGTAAGTAAATATGTCATTAATTATTCGCAGTGAAAGACATAGCCAAAGGACATCTAATCAAAAATAAATAACGAAGGAAACGTACGTGATGCAACATAGAATGCACAGGCCGCAGATGTATCTAAGATTTGCACAGTTTTATTGCGATTGACGAGCGCCGATAAGTGAGCGTCGTGCGCCCCAACCAATTACTTACCGTGCGTGAGCACTGATACTTATCTAAATTTGATCTAAAGAAGTCGCAGCATCACTACCTCCGACCATCGCCTATCGATGTATCGCCAATGCAATTCGTTTATCGTAAATACATTTTGTGTAAGGGTGTACTTTCTCTTTATGATTTTCTGTTGAGATATGAAAAGTTTTAGACATAAATGGAGCAATATTTATTATCATTGCTATGAAATCTATTGTTGATTGTACAATGATACGATTATGAGTTGTCAAAGCCAGCCAAATAGCAGGAGTCCACGTTTTGCAACATTTTTTTTTAGTCAAAGACTTTTCTCCAAAAGTCATTAATATGGACAATTTTTAAGCTTCCACAGTAGCATTTCGTATCAGATTTCATTGGAAACACATTCGTTTGTCTAAGGCATTCATCTAGCAATACAAGTCGTACTAAATTCAAAATAACAACGCCCCGTTTCCTATCTGCAATTCAATTCAATTTTATACCGACACGTATAAAGATAAGATCTCCGATAGTTGATGGCATTGTGCGAGCTCTCAATGGAAAATACATGTACATAAGAAAAAGAAGACGCCATTGTTGTATATTGGAAAACGTTGATTTATGATTCTTTTTCTTACAAATTCTATAAATCGTCTTGAAGAGCGTGAATGCTTATGAAATGATTGCCAAGATAAATAAGTGTAAGCAGTTTTAAAGTATACATATGTATGTTTTAAAATCAAATTGATAACAGTATATCGGGCATATATTGATCGGGCAGACAATTTAACTCATAATTTAATGAGGTTGTATGTAGACTATCTTTCAATTTGTTTTTTTTTAATACCCATCCACAAATTTTCCAATTACAGAATCATTTACCAAAAACAAATTACATATTATATTTGCCAATTATTAAAACGTTTACCCAAAACAAATTATTTTAAACAATTCTTCATTTGTTATACATATACCCTAGTTATTATTCGAACGGAATTAAAGTACAGAAAATTCAAACCGGCGTTCCGTAGATGCAATTATCTCGCTGTACAAACGATCGCACATAACAAAGCGACGCTAAGGGAATTTCTGTTTGAAATGCCCACTCGAAAATTTTAATCAGGTAAACGAATTTGGTTAATCAAAGTTTCTTGTATTGAGTTACCTCCAGCCTTAGTCGGAGAGATGGGATATTCGGCGAGTTCCGCATGTAGTTTTAAACGCTTCTGTTTGTAACATAGTATACTCACACTTCAATAGATACTAGCTATGTATATTTGTTGAAGTAGTTACCATTTTTAGATGGTAAACCATATGGTGTTTCTGAGTTATCCCTGTGTAAAACGTCTTAGGAAATTTGACGAAGTCCACCACTAATTGGTAATTTCATTTTTCCAGTCTCTTTGTTACATAAATTCTTAGCATCTCTACAAATATACGTAACTTAGAACAACTGTAGACTAGGTCCTGCTATAAATAAAAAACAGAACCATAACTTTTCACATATTTTTAAACACTCACATTAAGCTCAATAACTAAATATACCTAAAATCTACATATTAATAACGGATAAGAAAACACGCGAAACATAAAACAGTAGGTACCAACGCATCCAAACTTTGCACAAACATCATGAAGCCGCTACAACGTCTGCCTCCGTGTGCCTCTGGATTTCAATTTTCCAGTTGATTTATCTGAGGATGTTTTAGATAAGCCTTGGGCGAGAGCGAGGGGCGCCCCTGTGCTGCGTATGTGTGATGGATGAATCTGGCCGGGTTGTTTCAAAGCCTTTCGACTCGCAAACATTCTTTATTACCTACGCCTTTGTATCATACGTTTCGTTGTTTTGACACTTCTCACGGGTTATTTTCGGTTGTTTGATGTAGCTTTAGTTCTATTTTACTTTGTGAAATAAGCTTGCTTTTGCGTTTGAGGTTTTCGGCATTTTTAATTATCACAGAAAAGATTGTCTTGACTTATGCCTGATCAATATGGTTTAATCAAGTAGAATGCAAAAGTTAAAAAAATAACTTATGTAGCCTGTTCAAAATATTCGACCGTCAAAGTTCAAACGTATACCATTTATAAAGTAATATACAATGTGAAAATTATATATTGATACTCTTTGATACTCAGATGTGTTGTTCTCATCATGATTAGGACAACATACGATAGTAATTTATTTTATCACTTTACTCCTTGTTATATGTTGTACCTAACACAAAAACACAATCTAAATATTTTTCCCCCTGCTTAGCTGATAAGCCATCAAAGAACTAACTCCTTATTCTATGAACTTTAAAACGTCCTTTTTATCTAGAGAAACAGTTAATACAACGTCAGAAAACCGAGGCAAAAACCCGCTTACAAATTTTATCAACGCGCGGAATTGAGACAGTGGAAACACGGCTTATTCCTCCAACCGATGTAATCCAATTAAACGATACCGCGTTTTATAGACACTGGATACTTCAACGGCATGGCTTCTTCCCAGTACGCTCACACCGCGTATCATGCCTTTTGACAAATTAATAAAAAAATCAATACCTACTTTTATATTACGGCGGCTGTTTTTTATATTTTCGGACAATAATATTGAAGAACATTCTTCATTTATCAAAAATCCTCTATTTGTGTAACATCGTCTTCTCTAATAAGAGATTATGTGTACCTAAATGATTTAATAACTCTTGAATTATCTGTTAACAGTATAGTAAATCTAGATAACGTTTATGAACATAGTGATCAGTCAAACATGTAGTTCTGATTCCCACTAAAATAAGCGGCAATGATTACGAAAAGTCTTAAGGTCTTAGACTAGGCAGACGCCTAACAGTTATTGATTGATCAGATCCATTTATCACTGTACGACGGTCATCCCCGTGTTTTTGTAACAGCTGTCTTGTCATCTTCTACGCGAAACATAAGCATTATTTATGTGGGAATAACAGTATTTATTATATTGATAAGAAATATTTTTAATGTCATTAAAATCTAAACGCTTTGCTGAACTATACAAAAACCCTGGTTAGGTTTGTTAACATTTTTTATATAGTTCACGCTGAAAATCCTAACGCGGTTAAATTATCAAAATAGTTTTATAAATAATTGTTGACATTTCTATTAAATAATATTATGTAGAATACAACATTTACTAATAGTACTAATAGTATTAATGTTACAATTTACAAATAAATATTCAACACAGCCAACGTAATCGGAACCTTTACGTAGCCTAAACAATACCGCGCATTGTAATCCAAGGACGCTAACAAAAAACCTGAAAAGAATAAGAAATATTCCGAGAATCCCCTCGGGCTGATAAAAATTATTCAAAAATGATTTTCACAATATCCAAAGACGAATCAAAGCCGGCATTCAGATATTTGGAATATTTAATCAGAAGAAGTAGGATTAATCAGGTCGCTTTTTGATTCGGAACAAATATAACAGGCCAGGTAGCGCAATTCGATTTTCCATTTCGGTGATTTCGGATACATTAAATTCGACATTCTCTCAATATTCTTGAAAATTTATTATCAACTCTCAAAGGAATACCGTCTCGTAAAATATTTACGATGAAAAATTGAGACTTAAAAATTGTGATTCATGAAACTAGTCAAACGATCGCTAATTTCGTATAGTAAAGGTAATTTCGAACTTTAGAAGGATTTGGTTACCTCTCGTGTTTTCATTGTTGTATTGGTTCGTTTGTTATCAAAAGCACAGATATTTACAAAATTATCTTTGATTCCAACGAAGCAAACAAAGCTTTTCATTGTAAATGCATTGCTGCTAAATTGGATCGGCAGATTATAAAATTACTACCTAAATATTACTTACACAGTCATGCCCTATATATTATAAAAACTTCAATAAGCTTTTTAATGTAACAACACTTGGAACTAATATTTATTGTGTACTTAGGATTAGCAATAGTATGTAAAAATAATAACCGCTATTATTATTATTGCATTGTTAGCGTTATTTTTCGGTTTTACAAGGTGGCCTTTACAAACACCTGTAATTGAACGACTGGGAAAAAACAAGTAAATAATTACATTGATAACTACTTATCAATTTTACTTTAGTCATTAAATTAATTATCCGCCTTTCTATATTTTATCTAACATTACGTAAAGTTCTAACTACATTTGCTCTAGTCTAACAATCAATCTTGGTTGTGACTCTTATAAAGTACTCGTACATTCTTATAAAGTGCCGTTTCTTATGTAAAAATGATTGCAAGTTTATGTAATTATGACAGTAGACCGACGTCGTGCTTCTTCCAGATATTACAAAGTGCAATTTAAAAAGGTATTTGCTAACTAATCACCGTACAGCTAACAGCGATTCAGTGACCTTATAGTTGAGCGGCGATCCAGGCAAGAAACACATACTTTCTCAAGTCTTCTATACGCCCTGCCTCGCACAAACATCAATCTTGTCACACATTCCCCTGAGCCGGAATTCTTTTTGTGCCACTATCCGATATTATCATTCTTGCCGTGTTATCTGGACAAATTTAAAACGTGCAAGCGCTGGACGCTGTTTAAATAGTAAAAAAAGACAGCTGATGTAATCTGAATAAAATATATATAATATATACCTATATACTTTCACATCCCAAAAATTAAAAACCAACTCCACTCACAAAAGCAGCAACAGATAGTATTTCAAATATTTAATTCAGAAGTGTTATAAAGCGTGTAACAATGCGTGCAAATTCAATAACTTTAGTGAAATACAAGCAATGATAAAGCGAAAGCATTGTTGGCGAGAAGACGTCTGCGGACAATACCATAGAAGTATATAAGGAATGCAATTTATAGCGAAAACGATATTTATTTGAGAGACGATAGTTTGTAATATTTCAAATATGTATACTATCTTTCGATTACTTCATGGTTAGCTTTTTTACTAAGATTTGAAGAAATGTACCAACAAATAGGACAGTTCACCCATTAGGCACACAAGCCTACCTAAGAAGTTATATCGTGATACAGTACAGGTGCGTTCTCACATTTCAAACATTCACACTTTAAACATTTTTTATTTATCTAGAGTTTTTTAATTGAAAAATTTAAAACAGGTTTCCCGACCCACCAAACCAAAATATAATAAAATTACTCAAAGAAAAGCTATGTATGAATGCCAAAATTAATTCTTAATTATTTGTGGGAAATAATCTTCTATTTTGCCATTTTTATAGTAAAACCGAAAATCTTAAAAATGATTTCTTTTGTTTCCATACAATCGATTAGCTTCTTTCTGCAAGCAAATCCACGAACAAAAGATACCACAAACTGTATAGTCATAACCATTACAGAGCATTTCCAAAAACAATATTTTTCCTTCCAACCTTTTAGAAGACAATGCACTTATTGCAATGCCGAAAATTCCGGTCGGGACATTCTCTATTATTAGGGAGTATTATCCCAGTGCGGCATCTCCGGAAGAATCTAAGTGAACCGACATAGCCGAATTAATTTGTTAAGAACTGCTTTCACTGAGGGAAACAAAAATAGTCGGGTCAATAATAGCTTTTGTCCCATTCCACGCAATTCCACTTTCACCATTTGTTATTGCTCTCGATGTTCATTGAAAAATTTGCGGTTGATTTTTGTGACGTCCTACAGAGACGGACTTTTTGTGTAATTATTTTATAGGGGTTCATTATTGTAATGGTAGGGTTTCGTTCACTGTAAACGGAGAACTATATTATTATAAGTTATTACTCGCTCAAACCTTTCTTTTTGTAGTCGTAGCAGTAATTACAGTTTTAAATGAAGTATTAAAAGTTTCTTTTAGTGTTTCTGCGGATTTCTCTAAACCAAGTTTGAATAATGTCCTCTTATCAGACGATGGCTTAGAGGAAATTGCACGAATCGGAGAAAAGACTTAACATTCAATACTGATGTTTAGCGCACTCTCAACGACGCTTAAAATCGGACGAAGTCGAAGCGTTAAGGCGGATTAGAAGTCGTTACAAAGATAAAAAAGGAATTCAAAATTTGTAACTAGCTATTTGACCTATTTTTCATGGAATCATGACGTTTTCGACAATGAAACAAAGAGCACATCAAAATTCTAACACATAAAACCTGGCGGTTACAAATTAGAGAACTTCTGAATAAAAGGTTTAGTTCGTGATTGCCGCAATATATAGCAATATTTATGGAAACATAGAAAATATACGTCATTATTAGGAATAGTTAAACCATGAAGAAATATATTCTGTGTTCTTTGGCAGGGCAAATATATATCTTCGTACTTTATTGACTTACGAGTACAACGAACGACTTAGGTATTGCAAATAAAATAAGTGCATTAAACTAATATGTTTGTTAAAAGCAGATTATACCCTACCGCAATATGGTTAACAAAACAAACGCAATCAACCTAATACGAACCACAAATGAATTTCAATTTCGCTAACAAAAATAGAGCTCGCCATGTGCGGTATAAACTATGGTTTGCGTTAGGTTCGCGGGTTAAATGAAAAAGTTTAATCAATATGCGGCACCGCGGTCGTGGCAAAACAGTGCCAATAATACGCTTCATTGGTATTACAAATAAGTGAATCAAATAAAATTTCGATGTCAGCTGTTATTTGCGGCGAATGAACCGTAAAATCACTCTGCTACAGTGGTCACTCATTTGAGCTTCAACTTTGACCTTAATTATAAAACAATGGGGTTTATTCCACGGATATTTTGACGGTAAATTGCTTTAGAATCAAACTATGTATAGATAAGTGCATTTATAATATATATAATTTTGTAATTCACGATTCAGACTTGCTGATTTACAGAATTTATGTCGTAACAGACTACCACCATGATGCGGTAAACTGGAATTCATTCCGCCACCGCTTGCTTGACAATTTGATCCACTTTCAACTAAGGTGTAAAACATTTCATTTTGTTTTTCATATTTATAAAAATACATCAATCAATTTGCGAAAAATTGTTAAATCCATTGGAAGCCGATCATGTTTTTTCATAAACTCGCGTGGAATAATATACCAAGGTGTATTGTGGACGCTTCAATAAATTTTGATAGAGCATCTCCGGTGGTTTTCGCGGCTTACTGTTTTCCCCTATCCGGAAAATATAATAAGCCGGTTATAAAATTTGCATATAGATCACCCAGACCCCACTCGCTGACAGGTGTGTATTCAGAATGATTTTCATAAGTAAAGAAATTAGATTAAAAAATGTTCAGATTTCGTAGTTAACGTTTAACTTAAAAGTATTTATGGCTTTTGAATCTTTGTTTAAAATTTCAAATTAAAGATATTACACTAACTTATTTCAGTAAAACTGTTATTTTAAAGTCTTTCGTTGACAGGTGACGGTTGATAACACCAAGCTGAAAACCATGAATAGTTCGCAAACGAAATCACATTCAAAAAAACTTTACAAGCAACGTAAGCTGCATCAAGTTTATGATACGCAACGTATAATTCATACTTACGTCTACACAGCAGGGGTCATTGTCCCCCGTATTCGCAAGGCGGCGCCTCGTTGCCGCTCTGTCTATATTATTTACACACATTTCTTATGAAGTGCTTGTAAACAGCCTCTCGCGCACATGCGTTCCAATTTGCACATTAGATTTGTAGTTTGCATATTCGGAATCATGTCATTGACGCCTGTAGATGTATTCAGTCCCGTGCTGTTTAATTGTAGGTTAGCGTGACACTGAAATTCCGTGTCATTGTTTAGGAAATACGCCAGGAATTGGTTTAAATCTTGGATTATGTATAACTAACGACGACTGTATACGTGATATTGTTAAAAGCTTTAATATTGTAACGCCTCATTTTATTTTTAATTACAATAACATAATAGATTCGGAACTCTCAATGCACCCACCTTAATATGTGGTCCTTATTGCTCGTATCTCAGAAATTCTACAAGAACTATTTAATGATAACGTCTAATTTAATTAGTTCCTAAAAATATTATTCACTCATCGCAAACATCAAACTAGTGAAAATAAACTTGTGTTCGTTGATGAGGTTGCCCAAAACCACCATCCCAAAGGAGACTGTATGTGACATAATTTAAATATCGATCTGTCTCGACCGCAGTATCAAAATTCTGCGTGTGTCATTGCATCCGAGGGGGTTTGCTACAAACGGACAGGAAACACTCCGGTTATGGTAAACAGCTCGCCCCGAAGATACCACCCACTGCGACTTAATAGATAGATGCATTATGTTTTTTGTGTCCAAGAATGTGTATCGGATGAATGATGGAAAGACTTTTTAATGGTACAAGGATAGCAGCGATGTCGCCCGTAATACTATCATCTGTTTCACGCATGCTTGATATGTTCATGCATAATTTCTATATTATAACTACATGTGTATATTAAAAATAGTGGTATTACACAGTCGTTTGGTTACTTTTATTTTGAAGATCACGAAATTTTCCTGCAATTAAAGATACTATGTACGATTATAAAGATAAAACGAATATTTTTGGTACTGTGAATAGTATGTGATCAGAAACTCTCATTGTTAAAACCACAACAGGATGTCGATATAATATCATGTCGATAAAATGTTTTTAATTTGAACAGATAATTCACCCCAATTAAGTTAGCCATTAAAATTGATTTATTATTTTAGATTGTTAATCAATCAACCGAGAAGTTCTCGATTATTTCAGAGAATTCCAGCTTCTTAATTCAATTTAGATAATCGATAATGCTACCTAATAATTTGACGAAAGCATGGGTATTAGTATTAAAATAACCTGAAGTAGTGCGTAAAAAATTACTTAATTTTTCAATGGATTTTACATGAGAGATGCATGGTCTTGTTAGCATGCTCTTTTGAAGGTTTTAGTTTTTACCGCATCTAGTAATTTTAATATTTTTTTGTTATAATGAATTAATTATGCATTGTTTGTACTTATGTCATCAATACACAATTTAGATAATATTATTAAAAATTGCCAAATGGAACATGTTCTTTCTGTCTAGTACAAGCTTAGAACGGCAGTAGCACAAAACATTACAAGTGAACATATTGTCCAGAATCCCATAAACAGTTGTAACTGCAAGTCGTTCAAAGCTCTTTGGCAAATGAACTGGCATAAGGCGATCGCGCGTAAACTTTACGTTGCATTCGAATAGGATTTGGAGATGCAATTTCCTCAATTCCAACAAAGGCTGGCCTTTGTCAGCCTGCCATGTAACAGAATCACGTAGTCCATTTTGACGAGAACAGCTAACAATGCACGGCTCATGGGGTCCGGACAGATTCCAAGCAAGTTAAACGCATTACTATATAAAATCAATTGCCGGTATGCTGCCTTTTATTCTCTTCATTACGGTTTTATTCGATTGTTCTCTGTTTTAATTTTAAAAACAATTGCTTTCATTTTTGTTTGATTGAGTTGTATTGTTTTTTGCTGAAGACGGAATACAATGGATTTCAATAAGTTTATCGAGCACCTACAGACTATAGTAACCTTACTGTTAATTTCCCTTACACAAAATTAACCATAGTCATTATGATTTATAGAATTGTCTTTAGAGCCGATAATATCTTATTTATCCAAGTTAATGAAGGTATTTTCTCCAACATCACCGACAATTTACATAACATGACTGATTGACAGTCTACCCAAAACTTTTATTCAATGTAGCTCGACAATAATAATCAATTATTCAAACACTTTCGATTATCTTCCACAATCATGAATTAGAAATTGTTCATCAACATCACAATCTCAGGGACCTGTTAATTACTTTTCCACATTAAAACGAAACAAAGACCCGGCCCCATTCACTACAACAATTTTATCAATCTTTGCAAAAACAAAAGCGTTAACTTTCTAAGTTCAATAAATTCACTTATCTAGATGAACGGCGGCAGCTTTGGTACGGGCGTGAGCTAGTACAGAGTTCCCTTTTCATTGTCTCAGTGATCAGTACAAATTGATTTTTTAAAGAGAAAGCGTTAGAATCGTGTTTAGTGAAAGGTTAACATAATCTTGATCAATTATTATTTTTGATGTAAACCAGTCTACATCTTGTGTGCGTAATTCTGATATTTGAACTAACGGAAGAATCAAAGACTCCAATGCAAAATTTACCCGTAACGCTATTTATTCGGATTATAAAGACAATCGTGTGTACGATGAGCGTATTTCGTAGAGTTCCGTAGTCTTTATAAATACAATTTATAGCATATAGCTTATTTATTTTAATACTTATTTTATAAGGTGTTATCTACTTCCAGTAAAGCCAGCCATAATTTTACTTTTCATTATTCATGTGTACATTTTTATTTTTGATTCCATGTCTAATTAATAAAACGGTTACTAATAAAAAATTACCAAATGTGGGGTATTTGGTCATTATTAAAAAAAGGACTTTTAAAAATAAATTATTTTTTATAAAAATAAAAAGGATCCCGGAGCACAATAGAACCGCACATTGAACAATAATTTCACGAAACACAATTCAGTTTTAAACACAAAAGCTATTAACAAAGGGATACCGTAGGAAAGGTCACTCTCACAAAGAACACGCTAGTGAGGCTTCCGGTAAAGCTTAAATTTAAATTATACTTCATTAATTACGTATAATAAATACTCGTCTTTTTATTTCTTTTTAGGAAAATTATCTGCCAAAATAGTAGAAACGAGTCGGTCTGTTAGTGAGCGATTACATATCTATTTACTGCTCCTAGACCTTATCACTCCTGGGGCACTGCAGAACTTAAAGAGCAAGCAGATTGACCTAGTCGAATTGGCAATGCTTCATTCAATCAAGTACTTTATTAGTTATTACGTCAAAAATTAGGCAACAACGTATCTCACTTACATGCATAATATATAAATTGTTACTTGTTCCATACAATGTCAGTAAAATAATACAATTGGAATTATTTATAAGGCAAATAACATAATATGGGTCATATAATCAATCCGGTCATAGTAATCCCAATTATCAGATAATAGATCGGATTGCCTGCGATTAATTTGTTACTAATGTTACAGTTTCATTTTGATAAGATTTGAAATGACAATGTATGATGTGATAAGATGACATTGTATTGTACTTATAGTATGGAACATGGTGGTCATATTCTAATTTTGTTGTGGAAGTCAAAGAATAATAAGGAAATAAAGTACTTTTTGATAATAAGGGGAAAATTCCTTAATGCCAATGAGTAATTACACTGTTTTTCTTAAATTCCAGTTCATTAATTGTAAATTAATTAATTTACATAGTGCAGATACCATTAGTATTCAAAAAATACATATTATAAATTATACTGTGTCTGCACAACAGTTTGATATATCGGGGTCCTAGTTACTAAAATCAAAGGTATACAAATGTACTTATATATGTTTTCTTTAATATTATATTTATGTTATAAAAAGGTTTTATCACGTTTAATAAAAAACTCGAAATTAAATGAATATTTGAGACTTGTGATCTTTGATTTTGCTTCGTAAATTTTCCAGTGCAAGAGTAATTAACCTTACTCCAACTTTTTGTTGAAATTTATCGTTATGGCTTTCCAGTTCGCTCGCAGATGCACGCGCGGCAACAGTTGTGTCCAATGTTGCGCTTTTATTGCCAAATAAACAAATTTAATTATCCCACGTACTAACTTTGTCCAATTTAATTACGCGGGTAAGACATATAAAGACAAAATTAGCTCGTGATTTGAAAAACATTCGTAATTGTAAGTAATACATTCTGAAGTTGATAGTACAGTTATTCAAGCCTTACTATAAAAATCTTTGATAGTTGTCTACATTAATTATTCTCCAAACCACATATGTTTGGTATATATTTTTTTTATATACATACAAATATGACTGCCTGGTGGTCTCGTGGTACAAGTATGTGCCGTGCGATCTAGAGGTCCTGGGTTCGATTCCCTGGTCGGGCAAAGTGTTATTGGGTGTTTCTATTAGGAAATTCTCAGTAGCAGCACGGAGTCTGGAAATGTGCCCGAAAAACGGCAATAGGCTCGCCCCCTATTACGTGGGACTTATACATACCCGGCGAAATGTGGGTGCAGAAATGCATCTCTGCCTACCCCTTCGGGGAATAGAGGCGTGAGGCATGTGTATGTACAAATATCCCCGTAAACTTACTTGCATAACGGCAATTACAATAGATGACAATAATTAATAATTAGCAGTGATGGCCTCGAGGTTTGGGCGCGCGGTCGAGAATCTCGACGGTCGCGGGTTCGAACCCCAGGCACACACCTCTGACTTTTCGAAGTTATGTGTGTATTCACATTGAATACTCACTTGCTTTAACGGTGAAGGAAAACATCGTGATGAAACCTGCACACCTAAGTGTTCTTAGGAATTTCTAAGGTGTGTAGTCCGCCAACCCGCACTAGGCCAGCGTGGTGGACTATGGCCTAAACCCTCTCAATGGTAGAGGAGACCCGTGCTCAGCAGTGGGCGAATATGGGTTGATGAAGAAGAAGAAGAAGAATTAATAATTAAGTATTCCACACAAAATTACTCAATAAAACTTCCCCCGAAAAAGTAGTTCCGTTTACTCGTACGCAAATAAAGGTATTAAAATTTTCTCCATCAATAGAGCAAACAAAAACAGGATAAACAACTTGAGTAACATTTTCGGTGATTGAAAGCGACATTTTCTCTGCGGAGTTCGGCGCGGATGTCTCACAAACTTGTGATTTATGTGCATTTTGATTGTTCTTCGAAATACTGCTAGAGTCCATTTGTAGAAATTATAGTCTTTTAAGGAGTCGTTATTTGTAGCTTATTGCTTATAGTGATGGAGCTACGTGGATTATGATATTTTAGCTCTTAATAAACTTAGACCAAGCGGTAATATATATACATAAAATAACTGTATATTATACTATATTATACTAACTACGATAATGCTGCGGTGGATCCGGGACCGACACAAAATAAATTAAACTTCATTAATTAATCATAAAAAGATAATGTAAATTGTGTAGGTATTAGACACCTATAAATACGTATCAAGTTAGTGGAAAACGATAGCCTTTCAATTCTTTTTAATGAAGACTTCAATCTTCAATAATATCTAGCTTCAAAGCCATTCTTCCTCGTTCTAAGCATCTTATTTAACAGCCATAGAACAGTTCATAAACGCCACTTAAACTCAGCCTCGAAGTTCCGTCTTCGCAACTGACAAAGTTCTATAAACACGCCTCAGTACAAGCACGATGGAGAGCATAAACTGTGAGTTGTGTAATGCGCGTAATAAACGATCAACTGCGAGTACTCGCCGTAAAAACTTCAAGCGAAACTAAAGTTCCTCGCGAAGGTCTTTGTTCTCAGCAGCTAAAACAAACGATGTTTGGGTATTTGTTACAATAACAAACACTGGAAAAGCAGGCGACGGGCAAAAACGTGCCTAATCGAAAAGTATTTCGAATATAAACCTGTGATTCCGACGGCGTGTCCAGTTCCCACCATTGAGGATTAAGAGCGTATTGTTGAATTCGCGGAACTCCGAACTATTTAGGTGAATGTTTGATTTATGTACCGCACAATGCATTTTACAAGGGCAATAAGTGTAAAACCTGCTCTCGAACAATTTTTCGTGATCATAAAGCAAATTATATTGTGAAATGAATAACGTTCCGGATTTACAATTTTTCTTTCAAACTGTTTGCGTTTAAGTAAACCTCGCTTGCAGTTTGCCTTTTTTTCGTTCCGAGATGTTATTTTAGGTTTTTTCTGCTCATTCTCTCATTGGCTTGTATTTATCCATACATTACGAGCAAAACATTTTCTCGTCGTACGCAAATTGTATTTTGAAGGAAATATGTTTACTCCCCTATGAATAAAACGGATATATTGGCCTGGCAACGTTCATAAGCTATAAATCACTCAGCAGAACAGGTTTAACTCCTCTGTTTTTTTTACATAAAGGTACCATATTATCTAAAGATGTGTTTTTATGATATTTATACAGATATGAGATGTTATGTATGGCAATTAAAGGTCAAAGAAAAGACTTAAGACAATCTTCGTACCCAGCAGCCCGTGCTCAGCAGTGGGACCTATGGGCGGATGATGAGGAACCTATGTTCTTCCGTCTATGGCATACCAAAAAAACTATAAAAATTATGTAAAAGATATATAGGTACTTTGATTATCACATAGAAAGTGCATTTCAATAGGTACAATATTTTCTACTCAAAGGTAATTCGTTATATAAAAAGGTGGTGCAATAATGAAGCCAGACCAATTTAACAAAAATAAAAAGTAAGCTACTTCTTTTAGAGTACAATTTAATGGTAGAGTATTTAAAGTCACAGTACATTTACCAATTTGTTGTCGACCTAAATACGCAATATACGTGGAAGCTCACCAAAACATTTTACGTTGCCGAATTTAACTGTAAAAATGGACTTTAACCAACCCTGTCAGTAGTTGCCGTGCCTTTCCCACCCGAAGCCAACACTCCTGCTTCGAAGTTAATTGTGCAGCCTCGAGTATTTATTTACAAACTTGTAAACGGAACTGAGAGTTCGTTCCCACCGGTAAATTGATTCGCTCTATTCAGATTTTAAAATGGGAAAACGTTGAATGAATTAATATGTTTTATGTTGCCATTTTTCAGGTGCTGTTGAGTTTTTATAGGTTTTAATAAGATTTTGCTTGTAGCTTCGTGTCCAGTGGTTTCTTTCGTTTTATTACAAATTTACCATTTTGATGCAATCTATAAAATAGCCAAAACATGCAAGTGCTTGCCGTGGTTACAACTAAATTGTATGTTTTAGCTATGCTAGTAAATAAAAAAAAATTGCTCCGTGATTTCTTCATTGCTCTGGCTGGCGATCAAAAAGGACCTCTAGATCATTTTTTTTCCCTTGTAAGGCAAAATGTCATTTTATGCGTGTTTTATTTATTATAAATACCAGCTTGATATCTATAATTCTTATTTAATAATAGCCTAGCTCTCTATAAAGTTAGTGCATAAATATACCTCTGCTTGAGATCGATCATACAAGCTTGAATGTATGTGCGTACTCGTGTATAAAACCTAATATTTACAGTTTGTTGATCTAAAATGATTATAACATATAAACCTTAAACATGTTATTAAATATCATAATTACAAAATACGAAGTTACTAAAAGCAAAAACAGCAAGCAAATGCAAAATTCCTTGACAGCGACTGCACTCAACTCGCAGAAGAGCACATGTTTAAAATTCACAAGATAAGTCGACCACTAAATTGTTACCATATGTCGCACGGACATTTTGTTGTTCGCAAAAAAACCGTTACCTGACGCTCAAGTGGAGCACTCGAGTCCGAAACACGTGAATAATATGTTTACTTTGTGTTGCTACTTTTTAGTTTGAATTACCCCATTTTAGCGTGCGAAATGATTTTAAACAGTCGTAATTTTGTTTTAAACTGCTTCGCTTACTTTTATTTGGTAAATGTCAAGGAACGACGCACGGTGTGCTAAACGTCCTTTTCGTTGTATTAATAAGTTTATAACATTTATTACAGAAACATTTAAAATCATGCTAGAACTGTAGTAGATATTCGATTGACGATTAAGACTATACAAATAAATCGCCAACTACAATAACAGTTTTTCTTTTAAGACTTGCGTCATTTTATAAGTAATGTCAAAGAAAATAAATTAATGAATCCTAATAATAAGAAACGGTCACGGATCATCTTTTATGTGATACGTAGTTTACAACCCACGGCTTCAAAGTTCCCAATAAACAAAGCGTGACTCATTTTATTACGCAATATGTTTATTAATAACATTACCTAAAAGACTATTAACGAATCTTTAATAACTTAAATATGTTTGACTTGATTTGTTAAAAAGCTTGCTTTGTTAAAAGAAGCCGGATTATTACTACGTAAAGAGAACACTAATTAATGTCTATGACGTCAGGCAAAGAATATAATATTCTAGCCATGTCTCACAAACGACACCAGTTGCGTGCCCGCGTAACGCATTAGCCGGTAATTGACTAAGAAGTATGTTAATTTTATTTGACCTTAAACTTTTTTTAGATTACAGGTGTAATGACACCGTAAATTGTGGTTTGTTATATATTCAAATCAAGGTTTCCAGAAAAGTGTAGGAAAATTGCATCATGCCTTGTAAACTAGAAAACTTATAAGTATTTAATATTCTCGAATACTTATGGCACACATTCTTTTATGCAGAATAAATGGCTGACGACAGACAGGGTGTTTCCTTCCTCGTTTGTAGTATTTAATAGGCGACAACTGTCTACATTCCAAGGACCATTAAAATATTCACAAAGGTATAGGGAAGGCTTGTTAATCGTCTCCTTCGAAATTACTAGCTTGAGTTGATTAATTCAGCGACACTTGAAAGACGACTTATTAGAACTAGAGTCTTTTAATATGGTAAAAGAGGGTTGACGACAAAACAATATTTAATGACTTTGTAAATATAGGCAAATCATTGAATGCTGTGCAAGTCTTCTCATGAATTTGATTTACATTCTATTTTACTTAATTAGTATATTAGTATATACCTTTAATATATTTAAAACTAAAGTGTACACGTCTTGTATACAAATAGGATGACTATCTTAAACCGTAAGTTTTCATATCCTCTATTGTGCAATGTATAAAGAACAAAAATATGACACAGAACCATAATTATTGATTTTGTGTTCATGCAGTATATTTACGACGCATTGTGTCTGACTAATATATATCGTAAAGTAGGTTTGAGTGTGTCTGAGAGCGCCGATACATCGAAGCCAGGCAACCGCTATCATCGCGTGCCGCACGACCAACATTCTATAAATATTAACCCGATCTGGCATTTGACAATACCTACAGCTTTTATTTTTGCTGAGGATGAAAAGAAAATATCAATTCATAGACGCGCGAACATAACATAACACATACGTTCTAGGAAAGAAAATACATTAGACACTGTTTCTTTAATGGATATCTAAAATATGTAATTCGAATAGCTTCGAAAAGAACGATACCATAAAATAACTGACTTCTGCTTAGAATGACTTCATGTAAACCTGTTTAATTGACTGATTATTACCAAAGTACACACGTCATCAATCAAACTCCTTATACACACCAATTACGATTCGTAAGCATACAGAGTAAATCTTGCTTCGGAATTAAGCTGAAACAAATACAGAGGCAATGTTATTCATAGTGGATCCTAAAGCATTTAGCATTAAGACATAATTCGACAAGTTTGCATTTGCTTGAATGCTTCTCGAATAAACAAAAAAAAGTTTAAAGAATCTTTTACAAATTATTTAGTATTTTCGTTACAAGCTTTATTTTGCTCCATCCAGTCGACACAAAATTGTTGAAAATTAATTGAGCTATTTAATATTCTATTGGTGTTGGTAATTGTATACCGGTAATAGTGTTATTAAAACAAGCCATAAACAGAAACACGAAACATTAGTTGAACTTACATGGCTTCGATATTCGTTATAGTTACGTCGCAAAAGAAAAGTTGGACATACGGATCGATGTAAAAAATATATATCCAGCTATTAAACGAGATTAGAGAAAAAATGTCGGCATTTTACGAAGCATTCGCTAAATATTCGGGTAGCACAACGATGTTAAATGCAACGCAAGTGACTTGAAAGTTATTCGCAGAGAATTCGAAATCTGAGATTGAGTTTGATAGGGGAGTTAATAGCGAACTAACTTTTAGATTTCAATCGGCAATCTCTATGGTGAAACGAAAAGCCAACTTTATAAGCAGTGGCCAGTTCGATTCCCGTACCGAGACAAATGAAGCAGAGTTACATAAGTAAATCACTTAAGTTTTGGCAGGTCCGATTAGTTGCAAATTACAAGATCTTCGAAGTAAATATACTCGTTTTTTAGCGTGGAACGGTTTGACATTACAGTTATTGGGAGTAGGACTGTAGGTAAAAGACTTTAATCAAATACTCCTAATTCTGCGCGAAAAGAGCTAAATTACTCTATTATGTATATCTTACTTTATTCTGAATGAGATCTAACGTACAAATATAAAGGTCATTGTCACAATTTTGTCTACAATTCTCTCCGCACGCACGCATTTAATAGACAGAGGTTAATGAAACTGAGCGTGGTGCTAATTAACCTCACTTGACATGACAGTAATTTTTTATAGTAATATTGCCGAGTTCCCACATGCGTTGCCTAAAAAGTTTTAGTACATACTCAGCAAAAAAGTGTTATCTTTCGGCAATAAATGTTGAAATTTCAATTATATAAAATTAACAACATAGAATAAAAATAACACGATATATTTACACGATAGACTATGAACTACAAGGCAGCAAGCAACAGAGTAAACGAAAAAAATAGACTACTTTGTTCTCATACTCGTCGTGAAATTAACAATATGATTATATTCAACATAACACAGATGTGAAATAACTAAGAGATACTTCAATTCATTCGATATCAACTGTTGATCCTAATGTTTAATAATATGCCACACGCGAAGTCACAGGATGTAAGCAATTTCGTAACCCTCCTTATTCATTTAAGCCGGTACCCAGGTAATTATAAGTTAATTTTGGCAAAAACAATGACTCATAGCCCCATCGTTCTCAGGCATAATGCCGAATTAGCGCCCTCTGTCGAAATAATATTGTGCGGAATGATTAAGCAAAGTTTTTGCCTAATTAGCAAAGGGAGAGATTTAAAGGCGCCTTGTTAAAACAACGTTGAAATAGATGCAAGCTAATTGAATTTATTTCATGGTGTTTGGGTAACAAATTATACAAATACGACTGGCTTTAGACTTTCGTGTGTTTGCTTTTGTTAATGATGGCATGAAAATTGTCTTATCTTTGGTAAGGGGATCTAATTGCAATAAGAAGCTGACGTAAAGATATGCGACTAACGAAATAAATTTTGAATACAATCCTTGTTAGTCAAGCAAAGTATGTGGGCTTTCTAGGTTTTAAAAATCATAGGTCAAAATTCCGGGTGTTAATTCAGTTTCGATTTCTTCTTATTTCTTGTTTTTGTATCTACTTAAAACCGCAGCCTTGTTTAACAAGAAGATGATTGGAGTGCCAACAAAGAAAATTTCTACTTACAGAGGAATTTGCAGTTATGTAATTTCTTACTAACGCATTGATGACATACCGAGCTGAACTTAAAAACCACAACAAACACACACAGAAAAAGCCAATACGGACACACCACATCGCGAATACCCTTAAAAAATAATTTCATTCCACATCCCGATTGAAATCCGTAACAATGTTAATATCGGAAATAAACATATTTACCGCGATTCATAATGAACTTTTCGCATAATAAACAGTTAATGAATGCAGTTCAGTCAACCACATCCAATGTTATGTTTCTGCGTTGAAATGGCCTGTTTATTTATGCTGACTAGCAGATAATAAAGGGGATCATAGTTCCGGTCGCCCTTATTTGATTTCCCATTTTATTTTAAGTTTAAAAGTGCAATTGAATCTAATCAATTTTTTTAACGATCTTCGAACTACGTCAAAGCGAATATTGATTCCGTAATTACGTAGGTACACAATTCTAAACACACAATAAAATTGAACTATAAATTAGAGTTTTCGATTCCATAAACGTAATTTGAGATCTGCATCTCCATTAACAATTTTATTCCCAACAAGACAATCAGGCTTCCTTGCGTAACTCGTAAACCTAAAGCAGTAATCATTAAGCTACCGAATAAATTTATACGCCACTATTTAGAGCTCAGACTGGCCGTTTATAAATGTTAACATAACTGATCGTTGATCATACGGGTATGCAAATTGAACTAAGTTTACGAGCACGCTTGCAATTTCATGTACGCTATGTATGATAATGTGGATCTTTCAGTTTCCGTCCGTAATTGGACGCTTCAGTTCAGTATTCTTTAAAATGGTTCAACATTTCAACGATGTGACTAATGTGATCATTATTTTCGATATTATATATAGACTAAAACAAGAAATCTAAACTTGTGCATTATTTTATAATGTGCTCTTAAACATTGTTTATTCGTAGAATAATAAATCAAATTGAATGCTACGTGAAAGGGATAAAACGTCAACGACACATAATGTATGTAAACTACAGCATTAAAAGTTAAGCAACATAATAATTACATTCCGAACAACCCAGTCTTGAAACTTAAATTCCGAATAGTACGATCAGCTATTTCTATTTATTTTAAAGAGATACACAGGATATGAAATTGATTATAGCTGAAAAACCCACTGACACTATTCCCATATAACATCAAAACCTTAAAATATTCTCAACACTCTAGTTAATTAACACATGAAGAAAGCAGACGTAGCTGAAACTACACACAAAATTGAGTGCTCCAAATCATAAACATCTATCTTAACAACAAAGTTTCACGTATCAAATTGGAGTTTAATTACATTCTGTGAATACTAGACATGGAGACGTAAAGGGACTTTGACAACTTCCACTAAAGCATACAATCTGTGTGTACAGTACTGAGAATAGTCTATGCAGATTTTCCTTGTACAAGAGCGTCTGAACAAGATGCTACGATTTCCATAAGAAAAGAAGTATTCGTAAGAAAAGACGGTATCGAGTAATGTTATTTAGAACAGCCGTACGACTTGACTTGAAAAAACTTTTCCACGGTTCGCGTTTGTGTAAAAAATTGTTCTACAATTTTTTTCTTTCTGCTATTTTACAAGTGACTACTTAATTTCTGAGAAGACAAGATATTTTTTCACATTGACTTGTTTTACTTCAATTTTAATAATACATGTAAAAACACATACGATTTATAACTAGAATACCAATACATTTTATTTAATAATTACTCAATATTTGCTATTTTATTCATGTACGTTACATAACACTATCTAGTTTATCATCCCAAAGGGGTAATGCCAATTCGTCAGGGGTAGTTCCGTTTCATAACGTGATAGGACTAGGCTATTCCCAAATCGGCTATTCAATGCCTAGCAAGTCACTATTATCGAATGAAATGATATGATTTATATGTTATATCTTTTTGATCTAAGAACTTAGTGTCTTCATGCGTTATGAATATGCACATCCTTTTTGATATATTTGTGGTCTGCAAAGGCAAACTGGCAGTAACTACTTTATTTAATATCTAACAAATCCACAAGACATTTTCCTGCCCCAATCGACGCATCAGGAAATCCATCAAGCACCTTACACACAATTTCGCACATGAAACCTTTCATCCCCATTTTCTTACAACAGGTAATGATTTATGAAGCGCGAACAAGTGATACAGAGAAACGTTAGACCGCATCAAAATAAGAAAGGGATCGGATCAAAGGCACCAAGGCATCCCGAGGGGCGGGGGACTTTTATTTATGGAGCGTTCCATATAAATAGTTGGCGCTGAAATATCGCAAGCTTTAGGGTGTGATATTGTAGAAAATTAATGATCTGGTCAGTTGTACCAACGCTAAAAGGTTCGCGTGGCTTTGTAAAACATAAACCCTTAAGTGGATTGGGAAGAAAGGATGGGGGAGCGATCGCCCGGGGCAGTTATGCAGATCCTAATTGTGTTTCGTTGTAGAATAATTTAAAGTGTTTTATGAACAAAATGTACATAACAATGGTTAGTATTGAAATCTTAAGTTTTTATTTATAACAAAGAGATAGGTATAATAATAGACGACATTTCGATATCCTAGATTAAAACTTATTCCAAATAATTGATTTTCGTGGCAAAGTATAATTTTGAGCATTAAAGATGTTCCAGTTATGTTGTTAATGCTGTTGGGCTTACAGACGTACCAATAGCGAAGGTCATTCAAATATTGTTTGTAAGATACATAAGCAATAAAAATATTTGATATAACCTTTACGAGCAAAATTTATTATATTCTGAATAATCTGAATCAAACCGTAAAACAGAACGGCTCTAATGCATGACAATAAAACTTTTACAACGGCCGGCTGTGTACTAAATGTTTCTACGAACCCATAAATACAGCCCAAATACGGTGCGCTCAAGTGTTTTACATTCGTTTCTACGTATAAAATATATAATAAATTACGGTGTGAAGTTACTGTGTAGGTCAGCAAGGCTTTTACTAGAGATTGCGATAAACATTACGATGTGTTACGCTGGCAGTTTAATTTTTTAGAGTAATCTTCTTCATCAACCCATATACGCCCACTGCTGAGCACGGGTCTCCTCTGCCATTGAGAGGGTTTAGGCCATAGTCCACCACGCTGGCCTAGTGCGGGTTGGCGGACTACACACCTAAGAAATTCCTAAGAACTCTTAGGTGTGCAGGTTTTATCACGATGTTTTCCTTCACCGTTAAAGCAAGTGATAATTCAATGTGAATACACACATAACTTCGAAAAGTTAGAGGTGTGTGCCTGGGGTTCGAACCCGCGACCGTCGGATTCTCGACCGCGCGCCCAAACCTCGAGGCCATCACTGCTTTAGAGTAATACTTGCACGTAAACATTTACGTTAGATACATTACTCGAGGTTAACAAAGATTTTGTGCTTTCTGACAGTTCTTCCTTTCAGTCATATTACCTATGTACAGGGTAGATAAAAAATAAATACACCCAATATTAACTAATATCAATAAATATGTATTTGTTTCGTGTGTGGGTGTTTGTGAGACTAACAGTCTCTCCTAGTAATAAAAGCAATCCGCCCATTGGATACCAAAGTAAGTAATAATATGCGTAATAAATAATAATATTAGGAAAATATTTATACGTATCTATTTTTAACTTTTTTCTCTACACAGTGAATTACGCAACGGTAACTAAAATCGGGAAACAATTCCAATACTGGAATTGCTAATAAATTGGAATGCTTACACCATTGAAACTATACAATGTGATGTAGATTAAGTAGTTTAAATCTGATATGTTGAACGATTGTGAGGCCGATGCAGAGTGAATGAAAAAGTAACGGCCCTGCTACGTTTCTGTAAATGGTTTGTCGTGATGCAAAGTGCATAGGGCGACACGCTCGGTGCACAAGACGTGAGAAAATGTTTCACTGCAGCTGTATTTACCAAATTAAAACACATTTTGAAGCGTCAAAATACTATCAAGGAGTTAGGAGTGTTCCGACCAATATCAGCATATAATAACTTTCCATATAAATGAACTTGCAGTCCTTTAAATTACTTGAGCTTCTCAGCCGGAAAGGGTGTTAAAAAATATTTTGTCACACAAAAAAGTCGTCATTATTTTTATTCCATATACCTACCCTTTTTCTCTTTTCTGTTAGATCAGACCCGGCTGCATGACTAACATACAAGTTCCCGGAACAGAACGAAAAATTATGTAAAACTACATTTAGTTATTGATTTATGCTAAGTAGGGTTGACGTGGGGCACCCAGTGGGTCATAAAACCAATAACCCAAAACGCTTGTTCAATGGAAGTGTAAAATAACATCAACTAGCAGAAACGGTTAGATGATGATTCATTAAGGTCTTGCGAAGTAGTATTAAAATTTTGTAGTAATTCTTAGGAATATCAAAAAAAAAACGATTGGTAAAATTAATACATTCAACTTTAAAAATATATCAGTTGAAAGTCGTTAATCGCTGAACAAATAATGATCATATGCCGGTATCGGTTACCAAAATCAAAACAAGAAATACATAGTACTGCAGTTTGAGATGGAATTGAAGCAAAATATTAAACTTGTAAGAAATAACCCAGCAAATTCCATAGCCTACCTAAACAAAAAGCTACACAGATAAAAAAAAAGAAAAATATTTCCAATTTCAAACAACAAAAACTGGCCATTCGATTTAATCCGTAAGAAACGAAATAAAAACGACAGACCATTATCTTTCCCGTATCGAATTCTTTACACCAGTGCAAAACTTAGACCTACAAGCATTTATCACCCCGCTGGAATTTCAGTTGGCATCGTATAAAAACTGTAGCCGAGGAAAGCGATGCGAAAGCAATTTGTCACTCTACGTTCTTAGATTCACGAATACTCTCAGTATGCCAACTGTAGGGTACGATAAGGGTTAGGAGTGAACCCTTGCGGGAATTACTTTAGTATTTCACTAGTTTCCTTATCGATTTATTTTATATACATAAGATAGTTATGTAGTAAACAGATGATTTAGCCCGTTCTAATTACATGGACAGGGTGAAAAGGGGGAGAACGTAGCGGCAAATATTTTATTAAATATTAGTGGGTTTTATAGTAGTCCAATACCCTTTATCTACATCATTCTACAAATCGTCTGTGAACTTTAATTTGTATGTAATATAAACTAGTCGTGGAAATGATCTTTAATTATGATAATAGTATTTTACTTTAATTATTCCCTGGTATTATGTTTGTTTCCATATAAATATATAATCACTAATAATAGAAATAACAACAGCAACATAATTTAACTTATTTTATTAATTTTATGGTACATAGCTGCCAAAACAATATATAATTGACTGAACTCCAATCTTTAAGAAAGTATAATAATGATACTATTGCATACTTTCATAGCTATTCAGCCAAGTCGCACTGCGCCGTCAAGTTTAATTGAGTAAGTAAATAAACGGTCTTTCTCAATGTGGAATATTTTGAATTGTTGGATACAGAAATACGTTTATATTTATAGAAATGTTTACTAACAGTCATTAATAAGCACTCGGAATACACAGCGCGCCACTTGTTTCTATTTTTATATATCTTTTCCTTTTTATAATCAAAGAACATGCCGCCAAGAGTTTTGTAAATTCAATACATCTAAAACAAACTTCGTTCTTACAAGTTGATTTTATTGCTTTATGAAGTTCAATTAATAGTGTTTTGAAGTAGACTAAACATTTCGAATTGTGATACTTCGACCTGCTTTGATGAATACGCGCTTGCAAATCTTGATAAAAACAACTAATTACAAAATTAACGGCAAACTTAATTTGTTAAACGTTCGAACTTTTTGTTGAATGACTTGTGTTTCGCAAACGCCAAATCATCCTGAGCCTACGTAGTGAAACCGCAAAAACACCGACCGAAGCAAATCTAATTTTGCCGAATAAAAAAGGCGTACGTGTCTTACGCTAAAGTATTTCTACTCTATCTGAGTCGTAAAGTGAATGAATGAATGACCTTCCTACTTTATAGATCACATCCTCCCATTCCATTCAGGTGGCGTTGAACTCATTCACAATCAGGTTGCAATATCGCATAATGTCTCATCACGTGCATAATTCATGCCGGGTGGCGCTTGTGATAAAAATTCCTTGCATTTCGACCGTTAGCGGTGAGCCAGGGAATTCAGTGAGGCATATTCTCGCGCTCTCGCTAAAATCTCGAATCTCGATGCTCGCCTTGACATTCGCTATTTCACAGACCGGTTCTACGGTGCGTGCTTGTCTCAATACTCGACCTTCAACTTTTCTACACTTAGCGACATGCAAGAGTTATTATTCATACTTAATACTCTCTGATGCCATTTTAGATATACATTTTTGCATTACAGGGGTAACATTCTCCTCAAGTTATTACTTTGTTAATAACATAAAAAAATGTCAATGTAGCCAGTGACATGTGATTTATGAAGAAAAATTTATGTTTTGATTTCAAATTAACACTAATACTGAACAAAATTTTCAAAGTACATAAAACTCCAAAAATTATCGGAAAATATAGTATCGCAATTTATTTTATTAACTGAAATAGTGCAGATTTCAAAATGCATGATACGCGAAATAACTGACACGTTTGATGCCGAAAAACGTTCAGAAAGCGAGATAAAGTCACGACCGCCTTCATTGCATTCTATGTGGGAGTTATGATCATCTTATATCACCGAGGTCCAGGCGACAATAACCATTGTCCGTGTCTCATGAATTTCTAACCCAACACGTAGCCCGGTGCAGTTGTATCAGGCTTTGTCTAAATTTATTACTCTCCATTGTCACGTGGAGACTAATGAAGATGATCTAGGAGGCAGAAGGTAGAGCTGCTTCTATTGCAAGTAATTCTAGAGATCTCACTTTATAGAAGAAGATGTGAGATATATTCAGCTTTAAGAAAAATGTGATGAGTTTTCTACCCAGTAACGTTAGTTTTAACTGTGAGTTCCAATTTAATTTCTTTTCTTACTTCAGATTCAAATACATATAAATGTATTTGATCAGATTTGATTAAGATGAGTCTCTAAATCTGCCGCTTATTCACAACGAGTGTATATATCATTGTGGCACAGAGGCCGTGAAATATAATACGGTCAGTCTATATATAAATGACCACGACAGATAGAACCAGGTCTCCTTCCAAGTTTGCGATTCCAAGGCCTAGAGAGGTTGTCTACATTCAGCGACCTTCTGGGATACAAAAAGGATTTAACTTATTTTTTCTCGCTTCCTCCAATATTACATTACATTGCTCTACTACGGAATAATATTTTATCTGTTATTAAGGTTTGTATTTGAAAAGGTATTTTATCGCCCTTTTAGGACGTTAAAAAATTTCAAGAAAAGTGGGTGCCGAAAAGCTTTTCTGGCTTTGTGTAAGATATTTTATACGCGCAAATAGTAATTTAAATCGACGATTTTGACGACGACATTGTTAAAGGTTATTATCTATAGAAAATCACGGCTACATGATATATTGTCTATCGATGGGCAACGGAAAAAGGGTGCAATTTGGTCACCATGTCATACCAGTACAATACGACTTTGTACCGCTGTCAAGCGTAGTCCTTTCTCCACGTCAACTTTGTCTAACGTTATGGCAGCCCCAAGGGAGATGTTGACACTGTTTTATTGTAGGAATATTTCTATACATGTGGATCATACAATTAATTTCATCACTTCTATCATTAGCCAGTCATCAGTTAGGTAAATTGTCTACTTATAAGCCAAATTTATACTAGGGCATGTACTTTTGTTTATACCATAAACGTCCTAACCAACCTGCTATGGGCCTTATCCATATTAGATGAACAATGAGGATTTACTCTACCAATTTTGTACGCAATCCTACTTAAAACTTTATTAAACAAACTGCATGGCTGTAATCAAATTAATGCCTATTACATGACTTCCGGAAATGAGAAATTACAATGCATACCCAATTGACATGTTAACATTATATTAATATTGTATCTGATAGCAATGAGTCATGCGCAATCAACACTGCATCCACTACGTGATGATTCAGCTTGTATGCGAGGAAACAAATTTATAGGGTTTTTTACATAAACTATTTTTGTTAATTGTTATTTTCAGAGTTTCGTGACTACTTTGACAATGTTTTGTACAACTCGCTATCTTAAAAAAAATATTAATTATTCTTGATTCATTATTTTACTTTTTAACGTAATTTTTAAAATCATGGCACTAAGTACGTTTTTATACCGAAACCAACTAAACCAAATGTATACTAACAATTCTTAGTATAATCTCTCCAAACAAGATAATGCTCGGAAGCGTCTCTGTTGTTCAAAGACCCTTGCCACCCACAGGGGCGCAGTATGGAGTCCCGAGGGGCTCTGGACAAGCACATAGAAGTTTCCACCAATAAATATCCGATGCGGCTCATTAAACGCCAACAATGTTAGCCAAACTTGAGCGAAACTTTCCTACACCTGTCGAGAGAATTTTCGGCAACTTATTCTTGTTCAAGTTTGGATTACAAAAAAAATCGAAATAAGTTTGATATATCAATTTTAGAAATTGGCCTAACACTCCCTCGATCTTCCGATGATTTTGTCACTGGGAGATTACATGAAACTGTCTGATTTAAATATTATTAGGGGACTAACAGTACAATCCATGACAAAATACATAGCTATGTATTTTACAAATATACATTACTTAACAAAAAAAAATGTTACAAATTATTTTTATTTGCAAACCCGTGTTCCCTAAAAAAAACTTAATTGTAATAATTTAACTTTTTTAAACATAAAAATAATTTGGACAATAGTGTTTCGTTCCTCGTATAAGTTTCTAGCGGGCCACCTGTCATGTTACGCTTACAAGTTAGTGTGCGCACAAGGACTTACACGTGGTTAAGCAGCGGAAGCCATCAAACAACTCTCTTGTACCGACTACTTAGCCGAGTGCTCAGACTAAACGTTTAATGTATCCTGATAATACAAAACTTCATTTATGCCAAGCGGGAAATGGTTAGTGTAATGCATATAAAAATTAATAGATAAAACTTAGTACTGCTATAAAATTTAGTTTTAAGTTAATTAATGCTCATTATAGAGGATAATTATGTATATAGCTGATTGTATGTGTATATTTTAAATGTGTCTAAATGCTTGGTAAATACGTTTAGCAGGGACATGGCTAATATTTTATATATTTATAATAAGTCAATAGAAATTAATTTTACGAACTCTACATTGATACTGATTAAAAAAAATAAAACATACTGTAATACCATTTTCCTTTTTAGTATAATTTATTAATAGAGATTCCAGCCGCGGAAAAATACCTTTTGGCTAAAGAATGCTGTCAATTTTAATAAAACTCCTGATAAAAACACAAAACCTCTCGCTAGCCTTAAATACTTATTTTATTTAAAGTTTTAATAAGAAAAGCTGATCGAAAAACTCCGGTGTTTTTGTAGGCCGAACACCGTGAAAGTTTTTGAATGGACAAAGCTTATTATGGTTACTTTAGACAGCTTATTAGATTAAGAGACAAGGCTTAAAGAAACGACATTGGCGCCGCCATTACAGTAAAGATTTTATCAGAAACTCTTGGTCTATGTAAAAGAAAAGATATCAAATTTACTGACATTGTCAAGGAAAATTTTAAGAAGGAAATTGATGCTTAAGATAAGATTCATTCTGAGTTATATAAAAAAATATATCCAACTTGTTTAAAGTTTAACTTAAATAATTTAATTTAAAAAATCCACAAACGCTGCAGTGAATTCGAGATAAAAAATACACACAATTTACAAAACAATAACTTCACATAAGATACGTACGCGTTGAAAACGAGTTGAGTCCAACAAAAGGCAGAGAATTTCATTTTTCATTTAGACACTGCAATGCGTACCTACCTGAAACAAAAAGGGAATATCATTTCACCAACAATTTTATTTTTATCACTATTGTAATGAAAATAACGAACCTTTTCAGGATATATCTAGTCTAAACTTCAACCAAATTTAAATCCTTCAATGTATTTAAAAAAAAGGAAAAAATACAGACTTATAATCTTTCGAGGGAAACCAGTTCAAGAAAAATAGTTGGATCTAGGACTAACAACAATTTAAATTTAGCACACCTAAAATTAGCGATTTTGTATGCGCTATGATATATAAATCGTGATTCGTGGGTTAAAGACTTTACTGACGCTCTCATAACACCCGTACTCATACTTACTTCTTTTGTCGACTTTATAAAAAATATATAGAGCATCTTAAATGTACTTATATAAAATATTCTTTAAGATAAATTATTAAATCCCAAGCTTCGTTCTAAGCAGACGAGCTTAATAGAATGAACATTCTTGTAATTCACATTCCCGAAAAGGATCAGAATGAAATCCGTGCGACCTAAATACGCCCTTGGGGACAAGTTTTGACAAACTTGCTCTTGTCAAGACATAAGGACATAAACAAATGCCACTTTAAATTAACATATCTACCACTAATACATAATCCTTTAGTTTACACCAATTTTTTTGAATAAAAAAAGTATTCACATGGAGATATGCAAAGCAACAAAAAGATTGCATATCAAATTAACTGCAGTGAGCAATTGTTCTAAAAATACCACCAACGCATCCATTAAAGTTAATTAAAGCTGTAAAGGATGCAATTGCACAATTTATGTCACAATCCAAGAATTTCTGTAAATAACACCACAAGTATACCCCTCACAACCATTTTGATGGTTATAAACACTATGCTAAGGAGTAGGAGGAAAATAAGCGTCCTATTGCATACTCTTACATCTCAAAGCTGTTAATTGTAATAATTTATGACCGCAGTGGGTGGCTAAACAATTGGTAGTTGGCCAGAGTTTTAAACAGATAATTTAAACAACGCTCGCTCTCATGCATCAATTTACTAAACTGGCATCAAATAAAAAATGGTTTGGTTTAATTGATATGATTATGTGTCAGAATTAAAAAGACCATTAACTGAAGTTTTAGTACTATTTTTTATAATTGATCTA
This sequence comes from Cephonodes hylas, assembly GCA_030295005.1. NCBI lineage: Eukaryota > Metazoa > Arthropoda > Insecta > Lepidoptera > Sphingidae > Cephonodes > Cephonodes hylas. Next base: position 4,975,010 of record AP025374.1, on the reverse strand, counting down.
ATAAGGAAAATATATTGTCGAGTGATTTTTTGTTGTAAGTCAAACATTTTTTTAACGTCTTTTAGAGGAAAGCGTCGATCGATTAAGTAATACACGAAGGGAAAGGTACATGAGCGAAAGGGTAGAGATTATTAAGCTTTAGCAGTATTGTGTGATGTTTTACGACTATATAAAAACGAAATAGCATTTGATGACTGATCGTAACTTTTTAGAGGCTATTTAGCTTGCAAACTTAAAGTTGAAAAGCTTATGAAATTTTTAGATGTAGAATGATAGGTTTTCATTAAGTTTATAATTTATTAAAAAATATCGGATTGAAGTCGGAGCAATCTCATAGAGGTTTAGGTGCACATTCGAGACATAATCTCCACGCTCGCAGGTTCAAACTCTAGGCACAAACTATGACCTTTCGAATTTAAATGTATTAAAAAAAGAATTATAAAATGCTTAATGGTTAAAGAAATCGTAGTGAGAAAACCTGTCCATCTTAAAATTGACAGCAGTTCCTCCGCCATATTGTCCCTCAACTAGTTTTAAATCATCGTAGTGGACTTAGGACTAAACCACCTCTCAGTAGTAGAGATTGGAGCACGTAACTTAAAAAAGCCTTTAAGGATACTGCTGACAAAATATGAGCGTGATATTAAACTTCTACTGAATCTTATGGCAGAAAGAGTTTGTTAATAAACAATGCCAAAGTTACAATATTTTGATACAAAGGTTATTGAAAATATTCCTGTTCTAAAAATCTGGTTCAGTTTTGCACATTTTAATATGCGGCACGCGTTTCTAGGTTAAAATAAAATATTAATAAACCGTGGACTTTGTTCATTCCAAAATTTTATGGAAATTGAGTGAGCAAAGTCGAAATAAAACTTTTTGTGTTACAGCATAATGTGAATTTTAGGAAGCATTCCAGCATGTGACACATCCGTAGTTAAACGAAAATAACGAAACATCAAAGTATCGGAATTTTATACATTTATTCGATACAATATGGACAAACTTTTTACTTCACTTCACCAAATGTATGATAAATTTACAAAGATATTAGGTATCTAAAAAAGAGAATCATTATAAGGGCGGTATAATTATAGCTATCAGTATGAAGTTTATTAATTTATGATTTAATAGAAATCTTTAAAAATATCAGGAAAGGCTTATGACTAGCAGTGGTATCGCTGTGGTTCACAGTTATAGTTGTAAAGTAAGATCATAATAATAAATGCTATAAATAGGGTGCATAAACTTTAAGTTTTTTTTTTTTCAATTAATCACATAATTGGATTCTCCATGACTCATTCTATGACTTACGTTTGTATTCGTGCTGAAATAGTAAAAACATAATATTAATATGCACATAAAGTGAAGATGTTCTCTGTATTTCGAAAATTTTAGAGGTTATTGAAAGAAATGAGCGTCATAAATTCTTATAGCGGACCATAAAACCTGAGCAAAGTTACGGCTTGGCAAAATGTGTGGGTTTCTTAGCATTTTAACTCTTTCAGTCTTGGTGGTTAGTTTTCAAACCACCTGTTTGAAGTTGATAAAAATTTATTTCCACAACATTTATCGGAGATGTGCTGAACTTTTATAGTTTACTATATAGTTGTTTATAATTTGATACCATTATTTGACGCAAAACCGCGGTGGTTATTTTTATTCGAATTTTTAAGAAAGGAGTGCAGTGCTGTTTTTAGAATGGGACATTTTAAAATTCCACAATTAATTTCAGAATATTTACTATATTATTATTTCAGTATTTATCGGTTATTTAATATTTAATGAGTACATTTATGATATAAAATAAAGTTTGCCGTTTATATTTTTTTATAAAAAACGTAAATAGTAAGGTGGTTAGTTTACTGACCACCGTGACTATAGTAGGTTTTGTTTTATTAATTTTGTGTAAGTATTTTAATAAAACACACCAGAATAGGATCAATTAGACACGAAAAACTTTCGTAGAAGTGTGTTTCAAAGAATTTTAGCACCGGCTCAAGCAAAGAAACGCAACTTGAGTTCTTGACGTTCTCTCAATGGCTCTGATTCGTCTTCTCCTTTGCTAACATTCATAGGTCAACAGTTTCGATAAATTTGCGGACGGAAAGCAATACACATCAGCCAAAGCGATCTACTTCACGAAAATGTGCTAAATGCAGCACAAAAAGGAGCAAGAACGTACTGACTGGCAATGCAGGACTTGTAGAGTCCCCCTTTGTATCCGGAAAGATTTTTATAAGAAATAAGTTACATTTAAATCTAAATATCATACAGGATACATAACATACAAATATACATTTTTGCACCGCAAATATATAAATAACTTATTTCTAACGTAAGTTGTGATAGTATTTTGTTTTCAATATTTTTCTGCCGTCCGTCATGGTGGTTAGCAAACTAACCACCATATTCCACGAAAGCCTTATGTGATATTTTGGCAAAATATTTTTTTTCTTTGTAAATAAACCCCAATTACACTAAATACGTCTTTGTTTGATTTATAAAATCAATAAATAAAAAGTGTGACTGAAAGAGTTAAAACATAATCTGTGAGTGAAACAAATTACTTACAGGCTTTGTCTCCAAGTATTCTTCTTGGTCTTGTAACAAAGTAAGAATGGTATTTAGTTTTTGTAAGCGTTACCCATACTTACAATGCACTAAACATACTAACTTTTGATTTGGTGATTACATACCAAGAAATACTCGCATGTCTTCGACACCATTAAATTTAAAACGTATTTACTGCATATTGTTTACCCCATTGGCCATTATGTTGATTAAAGGTGATGGAAATAACAGCCCTATTTACAGTGACTATCTTAAACCACGCCATAAAAACAGAACCCAAAAAATACTAGTAAGTGTTTTCCGAACCCTAATTTGGTTTGGCGGCCTGTATCGGTAGAGCATAAAGATTGTAGCCTCCAACCATACCCAAACTGTCATAAATCGTTGATGGGCCAACATTATGAGCTCGCACTCGGAAAGAAGTTTATTGCGTCTTTAAGGTTAAGATGCAATAAATGTGTTTATTTTACACCATCTTTGATAAGCTGGTTAGACGAATATTTACTTTTAAGTACTGATAATTAAGTATTTGAATAATTTAATTATGAAACATTTTATGGCTTTATTATCCCTTACGGCAATAAACTAGAGAAATTTCTCTTTATATGAGAAAATCTCCATAGTCTTAAATTTCAACACCACATGGTGCTATAAATTCTAATTTAATTCTATTTTAATATTTTACAATAGATTAGGTAACAATGCTCGAAAATAATAATAAGAAAAAACAAATTCAGATTTTTATCCACATAGCGTTTAAAAAATCAAGACCACACAACGCTAAAACCTCTATATTTGTCATATTTCATCGATAAGTTTTGTGTTGCAGACAAACAAAAAATCTTCAGCAGCACTTGACCGTCTCTGTTGGCTCCAATGGTGCGCCGAGCGCCGTGAGGTCATAAAAAACAAAGCACTTTGGACTGCAGCCAGTCCGCTTCTCATTGAAAAGATGCATTTAAAACTAAAGTGAAAAGAGCACTCGAATACATTCTATTAAGAGTTTGAATCCGTCCCTGTGAAATTGTTGGCATTTTGTACTAGTTTCCACTCGCTATCCGCTTCATTTTTTTTTTAACTGCCATGCGTCACTTAAAAAATTTTAATGCCATTCTGAAATAAGAGCTTGTAGCTCTTATTCGCTTCGTAGAAATGAAAACTGGACTACAGGTACAAAAGCAGACAATAATTATCTACCCATAAAAGTATCCCAAAATGGAAGATTGACTAAAAGCATGAAGGATTGCAATGAGAAACGGACTCGCCGATTGTTCATATATGCGGTTCCGCATACCTTCGAGTACAGGTATTTTTTAGTTTGAGATGGGTCGTCGATCGACCCTACCGATCACAAATTCCTTCGCGTACGAATGTCTCGCTACATTCTTTCATTGAGAAATATCTTGATTTTTTGACGTCTTCATTCTTCTGATGTCGCATTCCAACGCAATTCTTCCCACATTGTGACTATCGAAGTCTCTCAAACGATAAGTATGAGTCATTGTACAGAAAATCATAATTTTATTTTGTACTCCCTCGAGACGAGTCGAGCAAAAATTTATTCAAATACGTAGCAAGATTTACTCAAGGTATTTCATAAAGGTTTTAATTTTATTTAGCTCAGCGCATAGCCGAGGTGGTCGAGATTGTCTGGTACTGAGAGATACCTGCGCTTAAAATAGAACAGCCCGGAGGAATAAAAGCTGCACATTTCACAGCGCCGCGGCCACGTCGAATATGCAATGTTATTTGAAGTTTTCATACTAAGTAGTTCTCTCACGAAACAATTACAACATCAAATGCAACAAAACCGTGTAAGCGTGGTTAGACAGGAGCGCTTGCACAAGAAAGATATAATCAACTCGTTCTTTAACGGGACCCCCGTTTGAGAACTTACATTGTGTTAGCTCCGATTACAAACATTCAAGATCTCAAGATGCACTTGAAACTTAATCGCGCACCGGTTTTTGTAAAGCGCTACGTTATGGCAGTAAATGATTTATTGATACTTCATAATTGAATATGGATTTATTTGAGTGAGCATTACGGACCAAATCGAAGGCACGTCAAAATTGATGCACATAATTCATGGTGGGTTTGGAACGTGGAATAAAGCGTGTTCAAAGAGCGTCGGACCCAAAATTGAACTGCTAAGAGCGATGGGGCCGCGACAATGGACCGAGACGCCCCACGCGTCACGCGCTCTATTGTTTAGCGTCTTTTGTTTTTTTCTTTTGTGCCGTAATTCGCCGTCAGGGAAGCTGTGCGTGAGATTAGGCGTGAAACTGGTGCCTATTGTTAATAGCATGATTTTAATGAGCTTCTGGTATTGGCATGTATACATCTACTTTTTTGTAAGTAGTCAAGCCGCGCTGTGGTCGGCTTAGACAATGCAATATTTATGGCGGTTCGACCACGATGACACGACCGTTTAACAGGAAGCTTTCGTATGAATAAAACTAATTATTATTTAATTCGGGCTTTTAATGTTGAAATGCTTACTTTTTGTGAATGATTTTAGTTTTTGACATGTGGTTTCAATCATGTGATGTTGCATATAGTGAGTGAAATTACTGGGGACCTAAGAATACTCACCCTCTCACCATATTTCTCTTTCTATATTCTCATTATTTTAAAAGGCTGGCAACGCATGTTACAATCCGAACGGTGAGGACGTTGTAGATTGCTTTGCATAAGACGATAAAACAAGTAGACAGTTTCTAAACCTCCACAATAGCTTTACCACAAATCCGTAAAAAGGTCATTACGTTTAATATTTCAAAAGTAGCTTAAAGTCCTCTCCCCACATCAAACACGGACAAAAGATTAAATAAGTCGAAACAAGTAGAGTTGAGAGCCCTCGTTCATAAAAACCGAGGCACGCGCCGACAAAGACTTGGCCAGGTACACGACGTAGAGCCGAGCAATGCAGTTTATGAACATCACAGTATTTGCTCCTTCAAACATAGAGGAAACGTAAATTTTGTTAGACGCTTGCTCAAGCTTAGCGAGCGAAAATCTTAAGATATTTTTATGCGGGAAAAGTTCAGTTTATGTACCTACTGACGGTTTATGTTGCATTTAAACTCATATTTAAAGCTTTCGATTTAATAATGTTTGCGAATGAGGACGTTTGAAGTGCTCTTTAATTCAGTTCAGAATTGAATATTTCAGTTTGTCTTCAAATTTCAATGTATCTTAAATGCATACTTATTTTATGTGCAATACAATTTTATTATTCCTTATTTATAATAATAAACGGTCGTGAATCTTACAAGGCTAAGAGTTCTCTCAAGAAAATAGATTTAATAATAGGTACCCATGAATATTGTTTTCTGCATTAGTTTCACGTAGTATTTTGGGAACTTTTTAACGCCTTTGAAAAGGTAGTATCCATTGCCACTTTTATGGTCTGATATAAATATAAAAAATAAAAATTATGCCGTAACACAAAGGTAGTAAAATTTTCGTCATGACGTTTGCTCCATTATCTAAGTTAACGTTAAGAAACTCCCAGTTTTCTTAAATCTTAAGAAAAGCTCAAGTGTGTGCTCAAAACTCTAAAATGCTACTTCAGTCTCGCCACGCTGGTTTACTTGAACTTAAGCCATCGCCTACATTATACGAACGTTAAAAAAACTCTTTTTCAGGCGTAACTCGCACCACACAAATCCTCACATATATCGTCATTTCCCTTTCACAATCGCTGTCGGATTAGTAATCGACCCATTTCAGTGAAACAAAAAACGAGCATCGAAATAGTTTCTGCTCTGTAAAACAAGTGACAATCGTTGCAATAAAACATCCACATGACAATGCTAATCTCCGGAATGCGGTCGTGACGCGCCGGCAATTGTAACAATTAACCAAATGTCCGTATTAATATAAAATACGATGAACTTTCAAAAGCAGACGATCTAAATCCTAGAAATTATTAACGCTTATTAAGAATGTTCGTTCTTTTCGTGTTCATTTATAAAACTTGTCTCGTCGGTATGTGCTTGGCGTTATCATTATTGCAATTTGTTTTTTTAATGTGAAACGGTTCTTCTCGGACGTGTCTTTATGCAAAATTAACAAACTAGGTGATATTTAAATGTGGTTTATGAATTTAAATGCTAGCGTTGGTAACTTGTTTAATTTGGTAGTAAAATATTGTGTTTACATTTCAGGTTACATTCTCAAATGACTAGGCGTTAGGCGATCGTTTATAAAATTATTATCATCATGTAGTTGAATTTTATATATGAAGTTTTAATCTCATACATATTATTAAAGATCTATTTTGCTATAGATTTTCTTTATTTTTTATATTGATGTGCATTATTTACATACAGAAGTCTATGATGACTAAGTATAGGACTCATAGTAAAAGAGGGAAATAGGCATGATATTTTATGAAACATAAAAGAAACTGTTTAATATTTCTCTCACTTCGGGTCTCATCGGAGATACTTTATGTAGCATAAGTGAGCATAAAACATTCTGCAATTAAAGCCATTTTTTATCGCTACCACCATTATTTCCAACTACAAAATGTCACATGTAATGTGAACAAGTGTCCCAGCCCATTATCCCTCGAAAGCTCCGTAGGAGTGGGAGCTGACCCATAATTTAAATATGACCACGACCATAAAATGGCGGTGCGAGGTGTCCACTTTAATTATAACCAGTGGCCGTAGCTTGAAACCCTAATTGTTGTCCCCTTTGTTTATTCGAAAGTAACGCGATATGTGCCAGCTTCCCGCCCGGATGTGTTACTCGTTTGTGTCAATAATGTCTAAAGCTGACGATACATTCACTGATGACTCACAGGGAAGTTACACAGGCCTACTTTCCAGGGCTTATTGAAAGGATGTGTTACAATCATTGGGTGCGTTGTAATGATTCTGAAACTACACCGGCATATTTTATGATTCAGAAAAATCGATGTTACTTTCGCAACGAAAAATCACAAAAACTTAATGTTAATAAATTTTATTACATATATTGCAAGAACATGTTTAATGTTGCCTTCTACCAACAGTTAAATAATTTCGACGATTGAAATAATTGCAAAGTTTAATTATGAAAGTCGCGAAGTACGGTACGGATACCGGTAAAATTACGAATTCAGAATAAAAAATGGTAAGCACAGCTTAATTTTTTTTTATTTATTGACATTATACATGATCATATAAATAATTATACATTAATAAAGTGTGTGTCTGTGGTATTTGACGTAGATTTCCATAGAGAGCGAGAATATTTTTTGGCCTTATATTGCATTAATATTCAAAACAATACGAGTACAAGAACAAGGATGCGCTTTCATCATAAAACTGTCAGCTCGTTGCCCTCATCAGGATGTGTCTAATTGTGGCCTCTTGTTGAAACAAGTCGTAAACACCCGCCTGATGACACATTAAACACTCACTTTTACTTAAACACGTATAAAATTTTATTGGTTCCAATAAGAAACTGTTTACGTTCCGATCGCTCAGTAAATAGACAACGTACACTTGACTTTATTGCGGCCCTATTGCGAACTGGGATAGACATAAATTGCTACCGTTCAATATCATTAGTAGGTTCTGTAAGTTGTAAATTCTTTGTCAATGTTTGTATGTCATGGGTTCATAATTAAGGAATAAATACCTGTCTTAATTAAAGCCATTGAAATGTAGGTACTCTATTAGTTTAAGATATAAATAATTAAGTAACTGTATTTAGTAGTAATAAAATTGAAAACTATTCACATTTTATGAAGAAAGTATGATTTTCCGTCAGAAACAAGAACAGGTCATTGCAAATATGTCTTTTTCCGTAGTTTTAAAATCGTTTTACCTCGATTACACGCTCATTAATAACTTGAATGTGTTATATTTTAAAGCATTTATCTTAATTATTTTCAGTCCGTCTGAACAGTAAAATCTAAATTAGTTTTACATTTTATATTTACTATTATACATTTTCTTAGGGTTACTTCACAATGTTGATAGATAATATAAAATTAAATGTTTTATAAATAAATTAAAGTTCTGTTTGTTAATACTGAGGCAGTTTATTTTAATAATCCAACAAGACTACTATTAACAACCATTACACGCTTTATACTTGTAATAGGGGAAAGCCGTTTAGAGTCATTCGGGAACATTTTTAGGCTTTATCCTCCTTGTATTTTTTTTATGAAACAATAAATACTTCTTCCGTCTTGGGAATAACGGCTTAGTGCTGCACCGCAAATCAACTAGATGAACAAACTTACTCTTTTTTCCCGTTAAATGTCACCATCATCTCAAAAAGTAAAATGGACGGCTTACTGTAAAGAGGATACGATTTTAAGCTAAAAGATTTTGGATAAGATACACCGGCGTGTCCCTTTACACACTGGAATGGAAATGTGCCAGAAGATGAACTTGTAAATAAAATACAGAGTGCAAACAGGACTTACAAAACATGCCGAGTCAAACAGCCGCTAAGTCATGAAAATAAAATTGGAAAGGATAGCAATGGGGTTGTGAAAAACAGCAGTCAAATGTATAATAAAAACGTTTCAACAGTTTATGTGGCGATCAAGTTTAATAAATAGGTAATCTAGGTTTTTACTAGATGGTATCTAGAGAGCCAAGTTTTTGCAAACAAAAATCCTTATAAAAATCTCAATCTAATACTACAATTACCCTTTTAAAAAAGTCGTTGTATAGATATTCTAATTATTTCAAACACATTTTTTTTGTCATCGTTACGTTTAGATTATGCAAAATTTCTTAATTCATCTTAAAGATTACTTTTGAGTCATAACACTTTCTACAGTGACTAATTCAATTTAAAATGTAACCAAATTAAATTTACATTTACAATACATTCATACGGGAATGACAAGCGACTTTTTGCCACACCAAACTTAAACCATCGTAAAGGGCGTCCCGGACGGGTTGTTACGAGCAATTGAGCACATTAATTTTAATATAACAACAAAGACAAGTTCGTTTCATTAATATTTATGAAAGCGTGACAACCCTAGACTGCAAGTTGTCTTATCATAACACCGTTCTGCTTTAACGTGAATAATTGCGATGGAACGAAACAGATGTACATGTAAATCTAAGACAGATACAGATTTGTGGCTATTTGTACAAACTGAAACGCCATAAACAATTACTGTTTATGAAAATTTCTAAAATTATAAATTACATGCATATTTTTATTGTACAATATTTAGGGTTTTGGTCGTGAATTTTGTAGTGATATTTTATAGTAATCCGTTAATTAATTATTAACTGAGTTCAAACATTTTCTTTCACACGTCTATGTTTTCCACTAAGGCTTAGAAAAAACAGTATATTTATAATTCATAACTTAACCTAAAAGTGAGGATTCACTACAAATTAATACTGATCGTTTCTGAAGTCAAACTGCGGGCAATGAAGAGTAATCAGCCACTCGTGCTAGCCATCCGTCTAGACCCTAACTCTAGCATTTGTTTGAAGAATAAACCATATTTGTAACTGCCAAGAAGGCGATGGATGAAAAAGGCCAAAGATCGAGCTTAAGAACCACACTGAGAAATTATTCATATATTTAAATTATTTCTTACCTACGATGAATTTAAGTCTGCTGGAAAATAAACAAAATGTAGAGTATTTTTTTATTGTGGTCTAGTAGGCAACATCTTTTTGTTACTAAAGTAATAATAAGTCAAGTAATAATATATATTTATGATGATATTATTTATAATATTGACATTGTTTTATTTGGAGTTTCCTAATTGTTTAATAGTAAAACAATAATTCTTCTACAGTTAAGTGTCTAAATTACTTAATACTCAAAAAGTCTCTCAATTAGTTTAACAGTAGACAATACAATTTAAAATACTTTTTACAATTACATAACAAATAAGTCCGTAAAAAATTATCTAGTAAAGTTAAAATTCATAAAATCCTCAGCGGTCACAATAAAAAATGTCTTAACTATCCCTATTTCTAGCAACGTAGGCACTTTCACGTATAATCTTTATTATAACAGTACCAAGAGATGAGGTCTTGCAGTTTTAACTAATGCTCATAAAACTTCCCACGTGGAATCGAGAGTCTGGAGATAAGTTTTAAAATTTTAAGCACGTACCGTGGATGAATAAAACTAAGAAGTAACTTCTATTGAAATATTTAAACCTATATCTTCGTCATAAGTCACCGTTTTGACCGAGATGCTAATTTTTTAATCCAATTATTTCATATTTTTTTATATTATGACGATTAGGTAAAAGCCTAATAGAGTGATTTTGCACATTTTCTTCTTTGCCATTTTTTCAGCGTGACTTTTATTTTTTTTAATTCACCTCGGTTAGACAACGTTCCCTTTTTTGTGTTAAAAAAATACCATTAAAGCAATGTAGGTTTACAATATTAACTTGCCATTAAATATATAGCATTATGGAAAATTATTTGATATAACAAAGCCCAAAACTCAACCTAAAGCAGTAGAGATTAATAAAGCAATGTTAATAGTTACACAGATTGAATGTAACACATTCACTTATCTAACGAGATCGAAACAGGTCGTAACACAATCATCTACATGATCTTAATTAAGGTACTGTTGCTCCGCTCAGTTTGAACATCATATTTCACTAACGCCACTACACAAAGTTTCCATTCATTCACTGAACTATGCCCATACTCAATAATTAGTAAGCGGAGTAACTTGACCAATCAACGAAACTTCTCGAACATACTGTAAACTGCGCAGGTCATTACCCGGGCATTAACCCATTTGTGGCCAAGCAGAAACTACAAGAACAAATTCAGAAATTTCTTTATTTAATCATAGTTGGGGATACAAATAAGTATAAAAATGAAAAAAAAAATAAAAATTATTTATAATTTTGAAATTATAGGGGTGTGCCCGAATTGGCACAATGGCCACTTAAGGGTAAAATAGTGTGCAAGTCTATCGGATCCTATTATAACGGATAAGTCCACCAAAACGCTTTGGAAACTTTTTCTTTAACATATTCGCTGCCGTCCAGTTCTAACCATTCGATGACAATGATATCTGACGAGTAACATGATGATGAGGTGATTGTCCACGACAAAATGTAGCTATAATACTTCAGCGAAAATATAACTGATCCATTACATCTTCTTTAGACGTAGCTATAATGGTCACGCATTTGGTAATGCCACATCTATCATGTGTTTGAAGGGAACCCACCTCCATTTGTTTGCCATGGACTTCAACTCCATACAACGATATTGATTGGGCCATTTTCAGCGAACCTAAAGTATCTCATTATTTGTATCAAAATTATACTCGATCTCTGTTCTTTCAACGTTTCTTTCATACTACTCTCGTTTAGTAATTGGTCAATCGATGATGGAGAAGTCTAAGGATAAGAAGGAGCCAAGGAGGAACAATCAGCCTGCCCTAAGGTAAAGGGGGTTTGAATCCCAGCACGGTATCCCATGCATGCCGTAAAAGGCGACTCAATTGTTCCCTTGGGGTCGCTGGACGTGCTGCGGGGGCAGGGCGTCCTCAAGTGACTTCAAGAGAGGTGGCGGCACTTTGGCCTCTGTACATCGCGGGGCCCCCACCCACAACCGGGGCGCCCGAAACAAGGTAGAGGTTGCTTAACTGCGTTCCCTTTGACTCCGAGGCGGCCGAGACAAGTACGTCTCGGAGGCGCACCGGGCGCCTGTGGACAACGGTGGCCGCCTCTCGCTCACGTACCATGGTCGCCCAACTCGGCACGAAGATGGCCACCGGGGGGTTTTGACCGGTATGCCGGTTTAGAGACTGTATTAAGGACTCAGCCCCGTCACTAACAACTGCGCAAATATGACGTCGCCGTGCGCCGGGCTGGAAGGCCTGTGTCCCTGATATACGCTTCGCGCCCCCCACTGCCCCCGGGCTGGCGGGAAGTAGAGCCATAAACAGCTTTCCCCTCGAGAACAAAAAAAAGGAGGCACAATCAGCACTGACCAATTTCGTCCAATCGCAGGTACATCAGGTGCACTAGCGGTGGTTTAATATTTGCGGTCTTATGTTCGTTTCCATTGGCAGTTCACTATCACTGCTGTCCTCATACTCAGAAAGAGTATCTACATTATGAACACCTAAATACCTCGATTTCTCCTAGAACATGAATTGGCAATATTGAAGACATTTGTTCATTATCAAAACCATCTCCTTCGTCAGTATCAATAAAAAGTTCCAATGGAATTATAGCCAAATCATAGTCCAAGTCGTCGTCACAATCTTCGAGGATTTTATTTACCTCTTCCTCTTATCCACGGCAATTGTTACTGACACTATAACGTCGTTAGCAGTTTCTCCTTATGATATGCAAAAATAACACTTGTGGCCAGTGTACCCAAATTGGCACAGCAATGTTTAAGGTGCTATAAAATGGTAAAAAATGAATCATTATTTTTTAAATTCTGTTTATAAGATAGACAATTTATCGTATTTGAATAATAATAACTATTTACGATGATAAACTTAATATGCAAAATATAATAATTGCTAACAATCAAGTACCTCGACAGGTCCTTCAAAAGCAAAATTCGACCAATTATTGTAATAAATCTATAATATATAACTAAATTGTTTAATATTATATGTAATCACCACACTTTCAACTATCCAATAATGTGAGAATTTATTAACTTACATAAATACTTTTTTCATGTACCCTCAAAAAGTAAGTGTTCCCAAATTGGCACGGCGGTCAAGAATGGGTTAAACATCGGGGGTAAGCCGGGGTTGAGTGGTTATCAGTTGGCTTACGGCCAAAGTAGCTTCTATTCGATGACGTCATTACGGCAGCTCCTTTGGCTTGCAGCGGATGGAGATGAAAACAGGGTGTTGGACCGCACCGATGCTAAATTGCTGAACATTGCCCTTCATAATAAACACGTTGAAACGTTTCATTAAATGAAGGATGCCTACTATGAAATGAACGGTCTCATTATCGATTAGTTTTTATCCCACGAAGGTATTTTCGATTATTCTTTGCATAGTGGAGCCATAAGATGGCTTTTTGAACTACCACCTAGTAATTAATCTAGTAAAAAACAAGCTAAATTATTATTAGGATATTCTTCTTCATCAACCCATATACACCCACTGCTGAGCACGGGTCTCCTCTACCATTGAGAGGGTTTAGGCCATAGTCCGCCACGCTGGCCAAGTGCGGGTTGGCGGACTACACACCTAAGAAATTCCTAAGAACTCTTAGGTGTGCAGGTTTTATCACGATGTTTTCCTTCACCGTTAAAGCAAGTGATAATTCAATGTGAATACACACATAACTTCGAAAAGTCAGAGGTGTGTGCCTGGGGTTCGAACCCGCGACCGCCGAGATTCTCGACCGCGCGCCCAAACCTCGAGGCCATCACTGCCTCGAGTAATATCCTATTAGGATATTACGTAATGATATCAGTGATACTGTTTTTTTTTTCAAATTGATTACGAAACGAATTGCCGTGTTAGTCGTAAGAAACGTGCAACAACAACGCATGATATTTAAAGAACAGGTTCAAACAAACAACTTTAATAATAGGCTCTGGATGCAAAAATAGCACCCACGGGCACTTATGGCTACTCAATCATATCGGTACAAGTGCTTCTTTAATGTTGCCAGTGTTGGAACGCTTAATAATAGTATAATTACATTTCTTTCGCGTCAGTACAAGGTATAGGAAGTATTAGTTTGAAAATAATTGTATGCCTCGCACAGTGCCTATGTAAGTTAGCAAACATTAACAATTAATGTTAGATTTTTATACCAGGGCGACATAATCACCGTAGCGATTTTTTTCAATAGTAAAAACGTAGTGAAGTAAAACTATGAATGTGTGTATTAAAATTGATGGTTCGCTATAAAATGATCTGCTAAGTAATGAAACATATTTTAGTTGTAGTAAAAAAGTAATAAATTTTTTGCCAGAACTTTTACACTGCTATTTTAAAACAAAAGCAAGTACGTCTTTTTCAGGTGTGCTTCGATGTATAATTACCAAGATTTTGTTAGACCCGTCTCAGTCCGTTAGAATTTTTTACGGTTTTCCTGACTCGGCTTAACGATTACTGCTGCCGTTTAATGGCAACAACTACGATTGATAGCCTGACTTACTTTCCAAGTTACGAAAGTACTTAATACTAATTTACTTACCACAGACGAGGGCACAAAGCGTATTTCATATTTTTACCACGAAAGCTTATGGGAAAATGTACCTTGACATCCCTCTACGTTTATCAAAAATTCTTACGCCAACTTAACATAATGCATAGACTTACTTTTTACTTAGGCCCTTCGATAATAACGATATCATTTCTAAACAAACTATTAATTATATGTATTTCACTCATTTTGCAATTGTCTAAATATATTACATTTAATTTTAATATGGTAATCCTAACATATGCAATATTGTCGAAAAGACGAACAGCACCTGTGAAATAAGGCTTACGACACATCAACATTATAAAAAAACCTTTGAAAGCCTTGAACCCTTTCTTATTGAGCGGTCGTCTAGAAAACCTTTGGAGGTCTATGTAGCGTGGTTAATACCGTAACCCTTTTTATCACATTTTTATGAGATCGTTTTTAAGAACACAAACGAGTGTGCGGATTTTTGGGTTGGAAACTTTGACTGCATGCGTAACAACTGATTTATGTTTATGTTGATAACAAGTGATTTTTATGGGATTATATTATTTCAAAAAACATAACAGTTTTTAGGGTATCTTTTTGTTTTAAGAGCCAGAAAACAAAATGTATAAAGCCGTATTAGTTAAAAAATGGATAGTTTGAAAATGGAAGAAATAAAGAGAACAATTTAAAGTAAGAATGTAATAAAACTTCAAGTAATTAATTTTTAACACTTAAGTTCTTACTTTATGTTTGCATTAAATTAGACAAAAGCATCCGATGAAGTGAAATGACTCATGTGGTCTCAAGTAACAACACCGAAACTCTACTCCGTATAAACATTAATCTCATTTGTTTAAGAACCACCCTCGCCAAGCACTCTCTTGTACTCGTATAATATTCTCCAGTACGAATGCATTTCCCTCTCTGCTTAATGTTCTTAGTCAATTGATACTTCAATGGGATGCGTTTCTGTCCGACTTATCGTTCCACTTACGATCCGAAATAGCACGAGATACGGCGAATCATTAAATGTTATGATGGAAGATAAATGTCAATGTGTTTTATGAATATATAGCCTTGCACTTGACATTCAATTGATAAATATTTTAATACGTTTCTTTAAAGCTGGCTCAGGAAGGGATTTAAGGAAAGATCATTATTTGTTATGAGTTCTGACTGAACCTGGTTGTGACTTTATGAACTTTAAGTAGGAACGTGATATTACATGACTTAGTGCACTTAAATAACTTTCTAGGTTTAGTTTTAGTGGTTGTAATCTTCATGCTATGATCCCTGAATAAAACCAGTTGATAGGATAAAAACTGAAACGTGGATATAAAAAGTCCGTTACCATAACGCTTCACTCCCTGTTCTCTGATTTTCTGAAATATTAATTAAGCCAGAACTTAGGACGCAACATTACCAATAAATGAAATATTCCATCTGAAATAACAATACGTGAATTCCATATGGATCTACACACACAAAAGTTTCTTTGGTAGGTAAAAAGTAGAGCAAAAACGTATAATTTATTCACGTTAAACACTTTCCATTTTAGTACAGCACGCATTGTCAAGGCCATATTCACATGAAAACACATAGTGAATAATTATTCAATTCAAAAAGTTGGTTATCTGTAAAACAATAAATATATCAGCGAACAGTTTCTATTACTTTCTCTCGAGAGATATATGAATATTACGAAACAATATATGACTTACTACAAGGCTCAGATAGCGCCTAGCTAGAAACTTACTAAGATCCGTTTTATTTGAGCCCCTTATTCTCAAATCTTCTTTAAACTTAACTCTGAAGTTGCTTCTTGTTTCCACTTTTATCAAAAGTACGAACCTATTTAATTACAATTATTCTATTTTTTAATACAGTAACGATTTAATAATTCCATTTTTTTATCGAAATACTTAAATGTATTACAGCAAAAACTCCAGTAGAATGCGACACAGTTTGTAGGTACCAAGGAACAAAAATACGAGACGTGAAATGTTAAATGTACAACGTAAATTTTACTCAAAAACACATTTCACAGAAAATCCTCCTTGATTAAAAGCACATCGAAATATGACAAAAATCACAGTGGTTCAGAACTGTCCACCTCTCAGTTTAATGAAATTACAGACAATAAAGTTAAAAAGAAAGATGCCCGGGCAGATAGCATCGCATGGTTTCATTAACAAAGTACAATTATATGCGGCGAC
Source organism: Cephonodes hylas (assembly GCA_030295005.1). Lineage (NCBI taxonomy): Eukaryota > Metazoa > Arthropoda > Insecta > Lepidoptera > Sphingidae > Cephonodes > Cephonodes hylas. The sequence continues at coordinate 4,958,081 of AP025374.1, read as the reverse complement.
ACAATAGTGGGAACGGGCTTCGAGAACAAAATTCATTGCCGCTGCTCGAAAAAAAACAATGCGAATTATTGCATTTCTCTTGTTTCAACTGTTTTTGCTAACGTGAATGCACCTTCCATTGTGAATACAGGTTTAACTGGATTAAATTAAATAGTGAAATACTTTACTTTCGATTTGCAGTAATTAAATATTATATGATGTCTTTATAATTATAATCAGACACACTATTTTGTCATTAAGTTTTTCATCTATCTAGTGTAGTGTGTCGGTTATATCAGAAACATCAATAATTATGGATATTATATTTTAAATTCTAGTAATGCATTTTTGCTTAACCGGTTTACTAGCCAGAATATAAAAAGGAACCATGACTTTAAATTTAACACTAGATCTGATTTTTTAAATAAACCATTCTAAAACACTGTATAAATAATTTAATAAGCTTGGATACTAGATTGTACAAGAGTCATCGATGTCAAAAACTATTAGATGCTCTCCACGTTGTACATGCCAAAACAAATTAGTTACAAATTTCCTTGACGCAGAAAACCCGCCGCTTGTATAGACGACTTTGTCACGGAGTCTGTTAAAATGAAGAATCATTAATTTATTTTACTGTGTCAGTAATATTGCCATAGTAAAAGGAAAAAGATTGAATTACTGATTGTAACAAAGAGATGATTGCTACCACAGTTCATTAAACTTACTATGCAATAAAAATACGTTTTCACCAGTACAAATACATTAATTTGTTGCATAATAAAATTGAGTTGAAAGTTCATTGTCGGTTTGTAATTTAACTGTAAAGTACCGGTTCGTAGTGAAATACGAAATTTGTGGTTTATTAAGTTTTTGCTGTATTCAAATGCTCCGTAGTCATATTAGCTGACGAATGAATGCAAACTATAAAGCATAATATTATTAACGTGGACAAAAAACCGGCAGACGGCGTAATTTTTTAATTGACATTGATACGGAGTTCATTAAACTCGCTCTGGTGACTAAAGAAAGCAGATTCAGTTATTTTAGTAATTCACTATTATTTTGATTTTAAACATACCTACACCTATATAACTCAGTTGGTTGATGTTGTTTTTGAAAGGTGGCTCACGCCGTGCAATTTTGCATCAAAACAAAAGTTTGATTGACCCACAAAAAAAAACATCTTTGATCTGGGTGCTTCTAAGGCCAAAAAGTTTTTAACATTAGTCATTAATGGTTACTTGTGGCCTGAACAAACGTGTGTCACTGTTTAACCATTATATCTAAACACTTAAGCAATAACCTTAAAAATAGCCAGCGTGCAGAACTTTTTAAATTAGTAACGTTAGCACAAACAACGGCTCGGGTCCAGTATGTGCCAAACAGAGTGTGTCGGTCCGGTTGTGCGACCGGACTGACGAGCAGGCGCCGCGGACCTTGACGGGGTTGCGACTTGCGCTACTCATTATGTATGAAATGCCAGATAGCCAGTTTTTCTTTCCGCGCATGTGCCAGACATTTCTAGTGCTTTGAACGCTCAGTTCTTATGCTATTTAAGTTTGTTTCCCACAGTTTTATAATTGAAGCCTTCCTTACTTGAGGCCCTTTAGAAGAGTACAATCGTATAGTTGTGAAACGGCGTAAATGCTTATTTTTCCCTACAAAATTTGTAACGTGGCGCCTGGTCATAATTACTGGGTAGTCGGTATAAAACATCGAATGGTAAGCTTATCACCAACCAAGAAAACCAAGTAAAATGCTACTCTTATTCGAATAGTTGTTGCATATACACTGGTTAAGAATATTGGAAACGTATACAAAACTTCTTACCTCGTCGAAATAAGTAAATATACTACTTTTACTCACTAAAGTGATCCTTATTAGTAATAGCCTTGAAACAAGCGCGATGACTCAACGCTGTGATGAAATTGAAATTACATTGTGATTTGTGAGTAAAATCGACAATGAATTGAGAAATTAAAACTGTAACACTGTATTTTATACAATTTTTTGTAAACTTTCTGAGTAAAAAAGACTTTACCATTATAATTAGGACTAACCAATTTTTCTTCCTGAGTTCACCTTTTTTACATGGGACCTATTAAAATCCGGCATGGGTGCATAAATTCCTCTGTTCCTACTCCTTCATTTATACAGGCTTGAATGTGCAAGGTATATTCGGCTTGGTGCCATTAAATCTTTATACGTTCTTATTGTTTTCCCCTTTTTTTTCACCCAATAGTTTCATCAATAAAATCTACCCAAATTGATACCAATTAATAGCAGTCGCGCAATGGTATAGCCGAGCATTTTTCATCGCACCAATTGTTGTGCATTTGTTTATTTTATTCGCTCGTGCTGGTCGTTTTCGTCAATTTACTAAGTCATAACACAAAATGCGCTCGACATATTTACGAGGTGTGATCGTGCAACTCAGTGGGGACGCTCTGGCTTGTCAATTGGTTAAAAGTTTCAATTTATTGTTTGTAGACCAGGCTTGTTAGCTGGCTAGGAGAGGAATGCGTTGAGACAATGTTTGATCAAATATTCTTTAAGACTATTTCCATGATAGTTTTATTTTATGTAGTTATATGATCTACTATCATTATCTTCTTGATTTAATGTTTTTTAAATACTAACTTATTAAAGTTAATACCCTTAGATTACTGGAATGTGACAGAGTTTTCTACGTTTTTTATGGAATTAAAGTTAAGAACACGATGTTGTAAAAAAAACGCTTATATTACAACTATAAATAGACCCTTGTAGGTTAATGCGTCTCCTGATCCTGCACCTAGGGCCCACACGCAAGGCAATCACTAAAGCAATAGCCAATCAGCTTTCCCCCTAATATTAAAGCGACAAAAAAGTCGTTAACAGCGGCACGATTCACGAAAAAATGGGTCACTAAACCAAAAAAATGAAATTATGACATCAACTCTACACTAATTTGTCACGCTTCAATCATCAAAGGGAATCATCTACCATGAAAGGTTAAAAAGAGAATAAAAACTTAAAGCCTGCTCCATTACCGTCATTTTTGTATTATACAGCTAAATTAGAAAGCATAACTTCTGCAAAAACGAATTAAGTTACAGCTTACTTTATATTAGTTATGTAAGTGTAACGAATGCTAGTTCAAACGAAACGCTAGTAAGCGATCTGTATTTTAATATCATGCCGCCTCATCTAGCTTTGCGGTTGTAAGGTCCTCAAGCCAACAGTCAACCTCGACCTTGTGCTATTAATATCTTTAAATCACACTTATGTAAAACTGTCATGTATATAAGTTACTTTATAATGATTTCATTTGCCTTTAAAAGTATGCGGTTAATTATACTAACCTTCAAAGAAATATTGTTAATATGTATATCAAAGTTTAAAAAAACGGATGTGATCTTCTAACGAAGATAGCCAGTAACAAAAATAGCAATGCTCTTTTTTTATTTTGTAACTAAAGAACAGAAATTAGGTACACCATGTATGTTCTGTAAATATTTGATACATTTTTATCAACCAATTAACGATCAAAGAAAAAGACTTAAACAAAGCGTCGATTGTAGCTGCAAACTAAATAATCAAAGCGGCTTCCGACCGACAATAGCAAGACTGTCAATCGGCAAGATGGAATAGCCCTTTATGAATAGAATGTTGTTCACGTTCATAATGAAAGAACACAAATAGAAAAAAATAAACTATTTTTTATCACATCGCTGCTACAGATAAAACTGTAAAGTGCCTTATCCTTTGTATTGAATAAGAGAAAAAAAACATCTTTGATAGAAGTGGTAAATTGTATTTCTTGAATAAAATATTTGTATACCTAACATTAAATGATAAATGATGTTGGGAATGTAAATATGTCCTCAAGAATTTTTATTTCATTTCACACACTTAACCACTCAAATGACTACTTTTACTAAATTATCGTTTATTTTAATGAAGAAGTAAAACTTAATGAGGAAATACACCTCAAAGAATGTTATACACCTACATAAATGTTCCGACTATACCAAGTCTACTAACCCGCTGTAGATATTACTACACAATGAGCTAAGAGCTAACTCCTCTCAACCTTGAATAGGTTAATGCCCAGCTAGGGATTGTACACTAGTAGGTAAGTGAACATAGAATCCATAAATCAAATTGCAGTTTTTGTTAAATATTTTTATAACATCAGTTATCATGTTGTGATGGATAAAATGTTAAATGAACGATCAGGGAACTAACCACTCTTTTCTATTAATATTAGGTACAGTTACATTTTACAGAGCAAGCAGTACAGGACACCAAAGCTGTAACTCCGCGACAATTTCCTCTGAGACATTGACATGTTCAGCTTTCTACAATAAAACTATAAAATGTTTACGATAACGAAAGTAAGCTATTAAATTCAACGGTACGTAGTAATAATTGTCAAAATGATTCGATTGACCGTAAACCACGAAGTCCTTGATTCAATATTGTTAGAAGACTTAACTTTTTATAATATTTTTTTGGTTATTATAAAACTATTTACTTCTCTTACGAGACATGACGGTTGATATTCAAGAAGTCTAATCGGTAGGAAAAGCTAGGAGATTCTTTGAAATCCCATAAGCATCCAGGCTCAAAGCAACTTGGAATCACACAAAGATATTTATCTCCTTAAGGATGTAACCTGAGGCCTTTCGTTTTCTACTTTTGTGACCAACTACACCTCAGACGCTTTCAAACAAAACAGCAATATAAAAACTGAAAGAGTATTAACCACAAACGCAATAAAGTTGTTTAATACACGACGTCCGTGCACAAATTTCTCTTGTAAAAGAGATTTTTTCTTACCTAACTTTCAGTGTTGGTTTAAAAAGTAAAACTGAGATCTAGGCTCGAGGACAGTTAATACGCTAACTGACTAGCTCACGTCGGATTACCTAACTTCACAAGCTCGTGCTACTTTTTTTGAGTACGTGGTGTCAGATATAATAAAAAATGTTTCGTATTTCGCAGCACGATTTACTAGCACGATGGTTTTAATAAGTGTCATGAATTTTGAAACTTGTAACATACGTACTTTAGACTATGAAACATTGGTCTGTGGGTGTTCATGTGCTATTTTTTTTAAGATTATGAAGTCATCTTTTATAAACCAAAGCCAGTATTATGTAAATAAATATACGGTTTATTAAAAATAAAACAATGTTAAATTTAACGCTTTTTTGACTTGTGTAGTGTAGCAAACTTCCGAACTGTCGCTGAATACTTAGTAATAGAAAAACCTGACCACTTGGTTACCGAATATTAAACTGAAATCCATGCGATCGCAAATTCGCAAAAACGTGCTAAAATTTACACTGATTGATACAGAAACATTACATTCTCGTTGTTCTTTTTACTTCTAAACCGCCCCTGTTTTTAAGTACCCTTTTAGACAACATGCCCCGCCAATATTATTAATAGTAAATAACATCCGACTTCTCGTGGAAGGCAATCGCTTATGGAAACCAGTAGTGGCAGTACAGGTTATAGAGCACTCAGCACGCGACATAAAAAATATAGGTAACGGAAACCCATATCCTGGAAAGTTTCCTATAACCAGATATCGGACATGCGTTTATTTATTTGCCGATATAAAAAAGCTGTTTTGCAGGGACAAGTAGAAGAAACCGCACTATGATTAGTTCATTCAAGTAGCAAGTTAAAAGACAGGATTATTTATCAGTTGTAAGTTTAAGTACAGCAATAAGCGAGTATTTGCTAATTAAAAGGATTCATGATTGTGATTTTGATAATTTGACCCACATCCACTTCAGATTTTTATGTGCCATAGGATTATTCTCATTTTTATCATGGCTTGACTAACTAATGATAATGAGAAACTAGACTAGTGTTCCCAAGCGACACCAATACAGTCAGTCTTTAGTAATGACTAAAACTTCGTTATTCTGAACATAGGCTGCCTAAATAAAAAATTCTAGCCCCAGGAGAGGCCAGAGGCCAGGATATTGAAGTTGGTCACGTGGAGTCAGAGTGTACGAAATATTTAACTAGGCACCCCAGAATGCTTAATTATGACCCAACAGCAGTAAAACATTGTCGTCACATTAACCTCATGACGATTTACTATGAGCATAACTATAGAAAAATAAAAGGTCCCGATTTCCAACAAATGCAAAAACTAAAGATTATACTTATTTATAGTGTTTTCTACTTGGTTCAATTTATGTTACTCGTAATTTGGTACATTAACTACAATTGCATTTTATTAAATAACTTTATTATACAGAAATTAACTTCGCGCGACATTAACATTCATGCGAAAATAAAATTTTAAATATGTTAATGAAAATTTCTTTAGTACACAGCAAAAAAGTAAGTAGTTCTTGAGTAGGAACATCTGAAAAAATTCTAAGCACATTTTACACTATCAAGTCACGAGCAGCTAGCGCCATTTAATTTTAATTAGGTACTTTTTTATGAAAGCATGGAAAGAAAACTTCCTTGGAGACGAGTTGACCGTTTCACTTTATAATTATTATTTTGCATATTTTTAAAAAGAAAAACGTTTGCATAATGCTGCTGGCATATAACGTCTCAATTAAAATTAAAATAGTAGCTGTCATTTTTCGCGCCAAATACGGCGCCTTATCGCTCATTACGTCGAACTGCACGCACGATAGGGGACTACCTTTACCGGTTTCAGATTAGATAAATAGTTTTTATCTGTTGATGACATAGCCTAGTTTGCGTTGTGCCGGCTGAGCACATTGTTTACTTTATTGGAAATATTTAGACTTTTTATTACAGTCTTCATGTGAAAGCGCTAGTTTTCACAGGACCTGAACAGCTTTAAATAACGGTAATTTTACAACGGACATTTATAATTTTTTTTGTTGATTATGGTAGAATTGTGCTGCGCAACAATTTTACTCTTACATATGAGTTTATATCCAGGTACATAATAACCTTGTTTATTACTTGGGTAAATATGTACTAAGGCACAACATTAAATTTGAAGCCACTAGTAAAAAGTAAAGCTAAAGCATTGAATTTTCTGGAAAACTTTTTAATATATACCTACAAATGATTAGCTATTCTAAAACCCCATGTCTATAAAAAAATATAGATTGACGTTTAGAACACTACCAGATTATTAAAACCTGTAAGAGAAAAATGTATTACAGTTGTAATTATTATACAAATGTTTATTGCTATTTTGGAACATCAGATTACACCACATTACGTGTTCAACTAAAACCATATTAAATTAAATTTACCTATATATGTTTGTCAGTCTTCCAAGAAGCAAGCCTAGGCAGGGAATGTAGAAAATAAGTCTACTTAACAACTTTATCGAAGCAATTTACTGAGAAATCTTACCGCCGATCTACTTTAGTGGGACATTACCACATCACGTATAAAGGCTATTCCACGTGTTACTTAGAGACATGTGATTCATCATCCTGACCCACGAGGTACAGTTACATGAAAGTAAGTGAATTGTTCACTAGCCGTAATAAATTTGATCTTATAAATGGCCAGATATAAAAATAAAACTGTTCTTTTTTCCAGAAAAGCGATTGCTTTCTTTTTAATTAAGTTTTTATTTTGATATATGCCAGTATTCCATGTATTTTATTATCTCAAAAATGTTTCTAACAGAATTTTAAATTCCTATTCGAAACTGTAATTTTAATGAATACATGACACATTTCGCACTCTTTTTGTTATAACTTATAAGAGACGTGAAATAATTCACCTTAGACTGTAATTACGATAAAAGCTCTTATTACGAGTGCTATTTCTCTATGATTTTTTACTCAGTATAATTTTTACCGAAAGTGATAAGTAGTGTGTAAGAAAGTTAAATGAAATTCGAACACATATGTTTTCCTCCTTCCGAAGGGAAGTGGGACCCACGATAACTTATATCAGAGTTTGCGACACCAAAAGTTAGCAGAAGTTGAACATTATTATCACTTTAGGCTTACGTGGTGAGTTATTTGATCAGACTAATCTTGTTCCAGCATACAAATTCGCAATCTCGACATGTTTTTAAGACAGAATTATTAGAACCCTACACAAACGCAATTATCTCTACTAACATGTTGTATGAAAAACACAGGAACATGTAGATCTTATTATATGAAATTTACCAATCCGTACCGTGCCTAGGAAAAATATCTCTCAAAGTTAAAATAAATTTGTACGCGCAGCTTGACAAATAATCATAACATCGAGTAAAATTTAGCCCAGTAATTGGAATAATTCTATCTCCATTTGGATCTATCTACTCTCAACCCAAGCTAAACGTTGATCGAAAGTAGACGAGAGTACATACTAACAATGGATTAAGATTATAAGATTTTATGTACCATCCCAAACAGATTGAACCCTCAAGAATGCGACATCAAGTTTAATAATAGTCGAACTCTGCCAATCAGACATTCCAAGAAGCATAAGCATTTCATCAAATCCGCACTTACACATAAATAATCAAAGCATTCAGTTGCAATCGAGAGTGCATTAATCTTTAGCTATTTTCATCCAGGAAGCTTCAGGAGTACCAAAGCTAACTCAATATTGACTATGTATCAGGATGTAACAAGGGAATAAATAGAACATCGGTAAATATTTCGAGAAAATATTTACAAAGTTGACAGTATTTCTTCCGTATTCGCTACGATATCTCTTTATGTGTGTTCTTGTTCATCGTTTTGAGTGGTCGTGTTACAATATTTTTATACTCTATGCCTTCTTTGACAGTTATTTCTAGTAAATTTAGTTTAACTTTTGGTAGCCAATGAATTTTATTAAAGCTTGATATTAGTTTCTTCCTCTACAATGAGATGTTTGCCTTAATTAACTACACCAACCCATCGTAAGAGAGAGTACTTAATAATTAACTACTGAACACATAGCTCTAAAAAGTCAAAGGCTTAATTCTCGAAGACTGCCTGCAGTCTATTGAATTATTGATATAGTATGTTTTTCTTTCCTTTTTAATCTATAACTCGTAATTCAATTCTTAGAATGCTTCTCACATAGATTACGTATGCGCTACCTACGTACCCTACCTGTCCTTGCCCACAGCTACGTGATATTAGCACACCAAACATGATAGACTTGCAATTTTACGATCAGCCGCCAGCACGACGTCTTCCACATTACAATGATCGCAGCGTTAAACTCCTCGTACTTAATGTATTGTTTGTGGGTATGTGTAATACGTGACCGTTAAATATTTTTAATTCATTATAAAAAAAAACTCACTCTGAAAATAGACTTTAATAACAAATTACAATATCGTATTTATAAGCGAGTGCAATAACAGAATTGTGTAGGACCCCAAATTAAACACACATTGTATGGCAAATGTCTTTATATTATAATCGAAGTTACCACACTGGGTAGTTCGGGCAGTTCAATTTTTAATGAATTAATGAAAAAGGTTTTATTGAAATTTGTGGTATGTATTGATCGCGAGAGGATGCACTCAGGATGTTGAAGGCTGAGATTGCGCAGCTGGCTTTTTTACAAATTCCAATCTGACAGGTGATGGAACCAATCGGAATGTGAATTATTCATTCATTGAATGCAAATGCGAATCGAAAATGTCAGTCGATTGGGTTTTATTCCGCTCTTTACATCTGCGTTAATATCATATTTTATTTGTTTTAAGCCGTAGGAAGTAAATGATCACTCAATTTAAAAAGAATATTGCAAGTTTTTGATTAAATTGTATAAAAAGCATTTATGTAAATGTTGATAAATTCCCAAAAGAATTAACAATTCAGCCAAACTAATGATGTCGCAAATCGCGTTCACTCGGTTCAATTTTGTTGCTCGATTTCATCCTAAGTTTGCATTTGATATGCCATTTCGTAATAAGATAACAATCAGCGATAACGTAACCATTGTCAGTTGCGATCGCAAACGGTCGTGGACGCGGAAAGTGCCGCATTACAACGGTCTCGGAGAGTTAACTGGCTAAATTACTGAGGTTAATGACACGACAGATGCTACCATTTTAAGTTTATCACGCATGCAGATATTCTAGTTAACCGTGCCAGAATCACAAGGAGATTGAAGGGACCTCTATTAAATAAATTTGTGTTATATTGATTCTAATCTAAAATAACACAAAATGTACGAACATCAACTCATATTTGTATTTACACCCGTGTTTAGAAAGTAATGTACAAATTCTCCCAAAAATGTAATCGATGACCAAAACGTCACAATATTACAATTACTAACTCTACATTTGTGTAAACTTACGAAAGAATTTAGAAGAAATCCCTTTTTCCGTTTCTGTTAGCCTATATCCCGTCCCAGTAAAGTTTTTTTGTTCCATGCATGTTGCGGAAAAGGTTTGGGTTACAATTTCACGACCTGTTTCACGCCTGACGTCAGCTCTTACAAGAAATGCTCCTATCTCAGGCATATTGCCTCTTTTGAAATGAAAATCTTAGCAGAATGGATGCGACTTGAGATACGCAGCAAAATATCAATCTATATATTTGGCATCACTTTACTTCTACCACTACTTTAAATCTACAGAGTTCATTCGTTGTCTTAAGAATGAGATCTCTTAAACTCCAATTTGTCGAAATTATTTCAATTTACTTCATATGATATGACTGTACATTTAAAAAAAAAATAGCGCACTTCGACTTAATATTATTTTATGGTTCTACATTCAAATTATTTAACTATTAAAATTTCCATTACGGGTTATACTACTACGAAACGTGAATTCGTGAGTTCAATCTTTAGATGTATTTTTGTGGAACTCCCGCATTTTTGCTGTTTCCTTTTTTCTTATTTGAAAAAGTCACTGGCGTCAAATGTGAAGTGCATTGAAGTCCAAATAGTATATCGACCAGCGAGAACCGACAAGGTCTCTACTTTCGTTATGAAATATCAATAACTGCTTGGAGATATTTATTTTTCCCATCAATCAACGATGTCCGCAGTCATCTAAAAATCCTGAATTTAATTACTACCCTACTGATTTACAAATTCCATTAATCTGGCGCGGATCTATTATCTCACATCGAATATTGAAGACGTGATCCAACTTCAAATTTAAATCTTATTCCAGGCTTGGTAGCTCCACTGAATTAAGATTCTCATATCTGAGACTGATGGGAACATCTCGCGCCGGAGCCAATTTGCACCGAGTTCACGGCAAGATTACTTACTAAAGACTTTAGCATTCCAATATTTCCGCTTGCTTGACTTATAAAAATGACATTATAGATGCCATTGTCACAGGTCAAATGGTGAAAGCTTTCTTACCGTTTCTAATTTCGACCAAATTGCTATAAAAACCAATGCAATTTATTTTGGGGCTTCATTGCAGAAATTTTCATTACCAACCTATAAATCTTCATAGTGCAATTATTCTTCAATAACAGAGTATTAGGTACCTTTTTGAGTGTTTTAATGATCTTCAACCAATTTTTAACTGGATCGAAATGATCAATAGTTTCAATAAGTAGTTTATTTATTAGACACGTAGAAGCTTTTGTCAATCTCGAGATCCTAGATTTATTATAAAGTATTTATATTTTTTTTTATCGTTTCCCAAAACATATGTTATATTTTTGCTACAAACTAATGTGCTGTGCAATCCAGACACGAGATATTAAAAATAAGTATTTTAGAACAGTTGTCTATGCTGCTATGTTACCACCACAGAGCAACAAGAAAATGTAAAAATAAATATGCAATAAAAAATATTTGTTTAATGGGATATTTTTTACAAGGTCAAACCTCTGGCCATATTAATGTTTCACCACTGTGGGATTGCGGCTAACATCATTGTTTCATGTAGTTGAAAAGAAGATTAAACAAAAAATTCTTCTCTACAGCGCAATGTACAAATTTACAAGTTCACAATTAAAATGAATTACAATTGTATCTTCTAACACTTACTAAATCAACTCGGTAGCACAGGAGGAATTTCAAGATAAAACAGTGCAGAATTAAATCGGTAATCTTATCTGACGATAGAGCGTTTGTAAACGGTGTTCGTGCAAAACTGCGCATAGATTTTCGATTGATTGATTCTGTGGCGTTCGGATGAGAAACGCGTGGATGAGTCCAGAACAAATGTGCCAGCCCATTGTTGTAGGAAAGCGAGTTTCCGCCGCATCTCGCCACCTGTGCGGTGTAACGGCCGACAATGGTTTTTGCACAACTAGGCCTCCAGACGGCTACCATCGCAACACTCCAATGCAGTTTCTAATTGTTAACCTGGTCCACTTGAATCGGTTTTTGTTCGCACTTATTGAAGGAAATTTTCCGTCCGATTTATCGTCACCTCATTATTTTTATAGAGATTTTTAGCGGATAAAAGTTGTAAATGTTAGAATACAAAATACTAAATAATCATATTTTTATATTATAATATGGTATTATGACTAAAAAAAAATTTGTTTACTATATTATTATACCAAACAACATTAAACAAAATATAACCTAAAACAATATCTTCGTGAATCATACTTATGTCACATGCGTTGCCAACATAAAAAAAATCAACAACTCTACAATAAAGGTTGACGACTTTTTAAATCGTATTAGCACCTTATTGGAAGTCAAATAAAAAAATCCAAACCTGTAGAGTCCTTATAAAAAATAGATGTGATGTAAAAAAAAGTTTCAAAGTAAGTTACCTGTTATCGTTGCCAACAGAATGACTAAAGCCGCCACACCTGTCGCTCCCGCCAGCTTGAATCTCATCTTGTCTCTTTTCAACGCGCTATGCGCCCGCACAAATAAGAAAAACAACAGAAAATTTCAAACTCTTCAACGGCAAGTCTTTTAAACAATAAACAATTTCACTCGTGTTTTTGTTTCAACTTATATCTCGCGATAAAGAGACCACAAATTGCACAAGAAAGGGATCGAAAGTTAGCAAATAACTTTTAGAATAGTAGTATTTAAGTTTATGCACAAGTCCATGGTGATGTTTTTATGTGAAGTCGAGTTTTGGGAGATTCCCTCAGGAATACAATTGTATAACTTTTTCGTGCGAGGGTTGAGCGCGACCGGCGTACGTCCGTCCTCACCGAAGTCTCAGCACTACTGGCGCGACGGAAGCGACGCGGTGCTGTGACGGACCGATGCGGAACTACAGAACTCGCCGGCGGTATTCGAGCTCGCTGCTCAAGCGGCCGAGGCGCCATCGCACGAGACGACGCCAGGATCAAGATTACTCATCCGTACTTTATTGCGTTGATTAGAATAAAAATGCATATTTACTAACTACGGAGTCGAGATGATGGCACGCTATGGTAATTTATATTGACAGCACGTGAAATACGCAAACAAAATGCCGCCATTCGTCTTCTGCGGTTATTTTAAAATTATGCGGCCTCGCTAACTGAATAATATTTCAATATATCCAGTTCAAACTTGTATTGGGTATACTTTTCGTTGTTGTTAACATCTCGTTAACTTTACTTGTTAACTTAGCCTTCGTTTCGTTATTCCTAGAAAATACCTTTCCTATACACATTTGACGCTCATTTACGAAATATCATGGCATCTCCATTTTATTTCTAAAGTTCTTAATATAGAATAAATCATTATTTAAATAAATTAACTTATAACTATTATTTCAGTATAAGGTGACATATACACTGCAACTTCGCATTAACGCCCCATACTGTACCATCCAATCTCATACACCCATTGTTCCCATTAGACAAGTGACGATTGTATCACAGCATCGCAGCCGTCACACGTGCGTGAAAAAAAATACTCTAGCTTTTATTTCCACGCCATATTGTACCGTTATGTCGCAGTAATTATGTACTTGAACTTAATTAAAACCAATTAGATGCACCATTATTAGGTACTTGCAGTTACGTTGTATCGTTAATTATAGATGTCAATATCACTTAAATCACTTTACTGTACTTAATTAATATTCTTATCAATATAGCCAAGAAACGACCACTAGACAGTTGATTACTCCCGTAGACCGACGATAGACGGGAAGTTGTAAAATAAAATCAAATGCGAAAATAATTCGCATTTAATTATAAAATATATACCGACAGATTACAGGTAAAATTGAATTATTTTCATTGCAAGTAATTCAGAGTATATATGTACATGGTAGAGTCACTGAAATGAAGTATAAGACATGGGTAGATCGGTTCAGCCTTTTACTTCCAATCTTTTATTTCTTATACACTTATTCCTCATACGGATATTCAAAATGGTACGAGAAATATCAGTGCCCAATATACAGTATAATTACGTTTACATTTATCGACTTACTACTTTAAACAAAAATCTACGAACAATAAATATAATTAATATGATTAATATCTGATGATTATAACTAATATCCATAGTCCATACAATCATTCAGTGTGACTAATTACTATAACATTTACGCAATTAATTGATTAGCCTACTATTTGCAAACGACTGTAGTCATCAATGAGTTAGTAGGGCGTATCTAATCTATAAACAAATGTATATCAAAGTATTGGTAGAGTAATCCTATAGTTGAGACTACGTAAAGGAGCGCAGTTCCGATGGCTAGTAGCACAGCAAAGTGATAATATTAAACTTGCCGCTAAGCAGTCCGAAACAAAGTGTCAATTAGCATATGATTTATACAATTCTGATTACTTTCGTTGCGGGTAAAAAAATAAACTAGATCGATACTCGCTGAGCTTCACCGCTTAATGTTTCTTCAGACCGCACCAATATCAATCCTGGTGTACAGGAGTTAAAGTAAAAAATTATTACGTTCTCTTTATCTGTGGACAATAATTTTAGCCTGAGCGAACTAAAGACCACTAGACGACGAACTAAAGAACTAGAAACAAACCAAGACTCTACCAAATTTCAGTAACTTCGCTCAGCTTCTTAAAACTGTTAAATATCACTTAACCACCTTTTAATACCTCAACATTCACTTGATACTATCAGTTTTTATATACTTAAACTTATTTTATATAAATATCAAATTTTAGTAATATATACCCTAGCAATCGGCGATCTATGGCGCTGCAGTCTTCCGAGGATGCCGAAGCATATCGTCAGCTCAATAGACGGATCTGGAAGTCCTTGCGACACGATGTCCGTGCTCACAATACTGTGAGCATTAAAGAGACAATAGAGCGGAACGGAGGCTCCAAAGTGTTTGCAAGAGACTTGTCTATTGGGCAAAGACAGTTGTCTAGGCTGAAGACGGAGGGCGGCCGCGTAGTGTCGACGAGGGCAGAGGTTTTAAGGGAGATCGAGAGGTTCTACGGACAGCTTTACACCTCGGTTGCCAAGCCCGCTGTTCGCTCGGCCGAAGACCCGAGAGCCGAGTTGATCCGCCACTTCAGCGATGATATCCCGGACATCAGCCTGTGTGAGATTGAGATGGCCCTGAAACAACTTAAGAACAACAAGGCGCCGGGTGAGGACGGAATCACTTCAGAGCTTCTGAAAGCGGGCGGAACGCCGGTACTTAAAGTCCTTCAGAGGCTCTTCAATTCCGTTCTCCTCGAGGGCTCAACGCCAGAGGCATGGAGCAGGAGCGTGGTGGTACTGTTCTTCAAAAAAGGTGACAACACCTTGCTGAAGAATTACAGGCCCATCTCGCTCCTGAGCCATGTCTATAAGTTGTTTTCGAGGGTCATCACAAATCGTTTCGAACGCAGGTTTGATGACTTCCAGCCGCCCGAACAAGCTGGTTTCCGAAAAGGCTTTAGCACCATAGACCACATCCATACGCTTCGGCAAGTTATCCAGAAAACCGAGGAATACAACTTGCCGCTTTGTTTAGCGTTTGTGGACTATGAGAAAGCCTTTGATTCGATCGAGACGTGGGCGGTGCTAGAGTCTCTCCAGCGGTGCCACATTGACTGTCGGTACATCGAGGTGTTGAAAAGCATATACAGCAACGCCACCATGTCGGTCCGAGTACAAGATCAGAGCACGAAGGCTATTCCACTACAGAGAGGCGTGAGACAGGGAGATGTTATATCTCCGAAACTGTTCACTGCCGCGCTGGAAAACGCCTTCAAGCTCTTGGAGTGGAAAGGATTCGGCATCAACATCAACGGCGAGTATATCACACACCTTCGGTTTGCCGACGATAGTGTAGTCATGGCAGAATCGCTGGAGGACCTTAGCACTATGCTCGAAGACCTCAATCGAGTCTCCCAACAGGTGGGTCTTAAAATGAACATGGACAAGACGAAAATCATGTCGAATGTCCATGTTGTGCCCACCCCAATCGCAGTTGGGGGCTCGACTCTCGAAGTTGTAAACGAATATGTCTATTTGGGACAAGTGGTCCGGTTAGGCAGGTCCAACTTCGAGAGAGAGGTCAATCGTCGAATCCGACTCGGTTGGGCAGCGTTCGGAAAGTTAGGAGACGTCTTCTCGTCCAAAATACCTCAGTGCCTGAAGACAAAAGTCTTCAATAGTTGTGTGTTACCAGTGATGACTTACGGCACTGAGACGTGGCCTCTCACTAAAGGCGTCATGGGACGGCTCAGGGTCACTCAACGAGCTATGGAGAGGGCTATGCTCGGGGTTTCCCTACGTGATCGAATCAGAAATGAGGAGATCCGTAGGAGAACTAAAGTAACCGACATAGCCCAACGGATTAGCTCGTTGAAGTGGCAATGGGCCGGCCACATGGCGCGGAGAACTGATGGCCGATGGGGCCAGAAAGTTCTCCAGTGGAGGCCACGTACTGGCAAGCGCAGCGTGGGACGTCCCCCGACAAGGTGGTCCGACGACCTTGTCAAGGTCGCGGGACGTCGCTGGCTGCAGGCGGCTTCCGACCGTTCCCGGTGGAAGTCATTGGGGGAGGCCTATGTCCAGCAGTGGACCACTAATGGCTGATATGATGATGATGATGATGATACCCTAGCAATTACATGCATGCTTACACACCACACATAATTCACACGACCACAGTATCGGTTACTAAATGTTCGCAAGGAAACTGTATCAAATAGTGAAATTACCTTCTTCTCCCGAGCACATCTAAACACTTTTCGTGTTTACAACTGAACAAAAGTAAGGAAAAAATAAACAAACGTCTCCGTATAAAATATAAGCACCATAATACTTTGTTAATAACTCGTAATGGTCATTTAATAATACAGTCTGTTTGACAAGAGCGTGTACGGCAAAACTCGGGAATGAATTGGGATAAAAAATAGAAAAAAAATACACTCATTATACATGATATAGACAATGATGCTTTATTATTAATAACTTGTCCAGTCGCCTCCATTATCAATAATTGACTGGAGTCTTCGAGGCATACTTTCTACTAATTTTATTGCATAATCCAGGGACAAAGACCTCCAAATAAGTCTAATTTCACGAACTAATCGTTTTAAAGTCCAGATTTTCTTTCCTCGAAGCTTCAACTTCATGAGTGCCCAAACATTTTCTATTGGATTTGCAGCCGGCGACTGTGATGGCCAATGTAGTACTTCAACGTCATTCTCTTGTTTCCACGCTGTACAAAGACGACTCCGATGTTTCGGGTCATTGTCTTCTTGCAATAGCCAATATATGTTTTTCCTTTTAAACCACTTTTGAGCAGATGTTAATAAAGCCATTTGATATATTTTGACCATTTTAGCTGCATTTAAATTACCTGTAAATATGTGCAAGGTACCAAATCCCTGTTTTGAAAAACAACCCCAAACGTGCACCTTCACCGGATGTTTAACGGTCCGCTGGATGAATTTATTGGCGTGGGTACACCAGGTATGAGTGATAGAAGAACGTGCCCAAAAAGAAGCTTCGTCCGAAAAAATTACATTGTCCCAATCCCGGTCCAAATGTTCCTGCGCCCAAGTGAGTCTCTTTTTAACATGATTTTCCGACAGTAGCGGTTTCTTTATTATGCTACGAAATTTTACATCATGAGCCAGTAAACGTCTTCTTATAGTATCACATGACACATTAAGGCCTTTTTTAAGCAAAACCCCTTGACCACCACGTAACGATAGGCGAGAATTCTTCTCGAATACCCGTAAAATCATTTTGTCCTCCTTTTTCGTTGCTTTTGCGTAGAGCCACGATTAGGCAGATCGTCGACATTTTTTACTTCAGAATAGCGTTTCACCCACTTACTAACAAATGTCTTTGACTTTTTCATGTATTTTGCAGCGGCTGCGTATGACATTTTGGGTCCTTTTGGATGCAAACACAAGAACACTGCTTCATAACGTGATGCGTACGTAGCACTCATGACGAAATGCGTCCTCTTCTGACAAAGATCGAACGACAACTGAAACTCTATACACAAAGCATCTGAGGGGAAGGGGCTAGCTACCTGCCAAATTTACAACCAAGCTTCTAGCGGTACCTAAAAAAAAGTTTTGCCGTACACGCTCTTGTCAAACAGACTGTACATAATCACGTCAATGATAGACACATTAGTCACTCATAACGGTGGCGCTTGCCCATGCATAATACAACTACAACTTATACTTCAATAAACTCTCTATCAAGTAGGCGAACACATATACTTAAGATTATATCCACTGCCTTAGCATTTTATGACTAAAACTTTGTTTGTAAAATGTTATGATGATTAATTAGACAGCCCCCGTGGCGCAGTTGGCTAGACACCAGCTTGCGAAACGAGAGGCCGCGGGTTCGATCCCCGCACCGAGACAAATGTTTGTGTGAACCACAAATATTTGTTTCGGGTCTGGGTGTTTGTGAGACCGAAAAAGTCTCTCGTAGTGTCTGATACCCACGACACAGGTCTTGTAACCTAGTGTGGGGTCAGAGCTATGTATGTGACCGTTGGGTGTATTTTATTTATTTATTTAATTTCATAGTGATCGCCGTTCATCAGATAACAATTTTACAAGACTCCTTTGCCGCTTAAGGCTATACAAAACAGTATACAGAAGTGGGGCAACACACAGTCTAAATATGTAAGTGACTGTATGGGATACAACTGAAATGTAAACATAACATCCGCATGTTAACATTTTTCGGAATGTGACGAATATGTGCCATCTTGTAAATTTATGCTTGTTTAGGACAGATAATGTATACATACAGGAAGCATGAATAAATGTTAATAAATTAATTATTGTAAAATGTGATAGTAGAGCCGTGCGTGAATAGTGTATAAAAGTATATTATATGTGTGTATATGATCTGTTTAAATATTCATAACAGAATTTACTACTCAACCGATAAGTCTAACAAACTTTGTTTCGTACTACAAAAGGTTTTACCTTCAAAATGATGTAGGTCATGTGTCTACAATAGAAGGTAATCCAATATTGGGTTCGCGTTGGTGATCGCCGCTCAACGGTGGATGGCACAGCCCGGTATTACCAATATGATAAATTATTCATACCATAATCAGCGACAGGTGAACTACTACTGCGAGGCGAAATAAATAAAAAGAGGCCTTGAGTATGCGAAGAGGTCGGATTTTGCGAATAGCTTATATCATTCGTGTAGAAACAATCTCTCAGTCATAACTCATAACGCAAATAACCAAACCAAATGCAAGCGTTTCTAGTTGCTTATTTAGGTTCTAGAATTCATTAGGCCTAAGTTATTTCGTAATTCCCCAAGCCCATGACTCAAAAACGGATATGAAGCAAAATAGATGTCCTGTTTTTTTTATCTTCTCTTCTCTTCATCAACCCATATTCGCCCACTGCTGAGCACGGGGCTCCTCTACCATTGAGAGGGTTTAGGCCATAGTCCACCACGCTGGCCTAGTGCGGGTTGGCGGACTACACACCTAAGAAATTTCTAAGAACTCTTAGGTGTGTAGGTTTCATCACGATGTTTTCCTTCACCGTTAAAGCAAGTGATAATTCAATTTTTTTTATGCAGACACATAATGACAACAACATTAAATAAATTAATTAAATAATGCTAACCATAACGGAAACAATATTTACGATACGAATAACGATTACGTGTTTTTATAATCGTGTAATAGTTTTATCTAACAAAAGCGTAAAATAAGAGAAACGCGTGAAAGTTACAATTTATATCTCGCGCGCAGTTTCATTTATACGAATACATTTCACCAATTGCAAGAACCATAAAATCGTTCCATTTCACGCAATACAAATAAAAATGAATATAAAACGGTTGATAGGGCCGACATAGAGATACCAATAGACAAACAGCGTTGTATCCTTTCACAAAAAGTATTAAAAATGGAATACAAACAGTTCGATTTTCGATTTAAATTATTCATTTAGGTTCATCGGAAACGTTATTCCGAATTGCGTACATTTACTTTGTCATGTTACCGCAATGTATTCGGCCGGTTTTCGATTTAGCTCCTATGCGGAATCAAGTAAAAAGCGGCCCTCAGGATATTCGGGAAGGACGTAATCAAGGTCCAAGAGGAAATGACCACCCAAACTTTTTTTTTAAACTTTATGAATTTACAGTCCATTCGAGTACAAAACATTGCACTTATTCATGAAATGAAATGTATAGATCGAAGTGGTTACAATAATATAAACTTAAAAAAATAAATCAATTAAAAAAAACATACATATATTACAAACGTAGAAAATCATTATTAACAGCCTTAAAACCGCCATTTAGTAGATACTACATACCTACGTGCTACATTTATGTACATATGTGGTGTCCACTCAAGAATCTATTACCCGAATACTTAATGGAGTTGCGAACTATATAAAAGTAGGCTTACTATTCAACTTTGTATTTTGTCAAGCTATATATAACTAACTCAAGTTCTACTGTTCTCTATATATTTTATTTAAAAAATATTTACATCAAAAATACATTTTTTATGTAAACAAGAAATGTAATTAAGATTTGTAGAGTGAACAAAACCCGATACCAAAAAAAGATAAAAGTCAGAACGATTTGATGAAACGTCGGATCACTGTCTAAAAATCCAGTTACGTATCTGTTCGGATAAATTAATTGAAAGGGGATCAGGGCAAGCCCTTGTTTTGACTGCACAAATAGAATTAAAATACTCCCCAAGCTGCGACATGAAGCGGGCTATTTAACCGAACAAATAAAATATGATATAGGGACAGACGGAACAGTTAATCGAATAATATACACAAACGTTTAAAACGATTTAACTAAAGTGATTTGAATATTAAAATGTTTGTAGATTTGTCTCCCAAAGGGTCCTAAAGATAGTGTTATAATTATGATGTCTTTTATTTGCTAAACAAAAATTTTGTGATAGTCAAAGTATGTGCCGGGCGATCTAGAGTCTGACCAGAAACAAGAAAGAAAGAAATACTTATAGTTAAATGCAATTAAAAATAATACAATCACAAAAAGAACAAAAGAAATATCTTAAAATTACCGTAGCTATTGCATGCCAACATCTCAAAAATTAAGAGGTCAAGTCAGCATTAAGCTGCGACATGAATATGGTACAGTGAATGTGTGTACAGTGAACCTAAATTATCGTACAGACGTCAAAAACGTAAACTAATATCGAGAACGTAGAATATTAGTATTTGGTCAATGAATAAGGCGGAAATTTACAAAAAATTGCGGATTTTCTAGCGCGAATAAAATATCCGAGTTCGTTATCTCTGGATTTGCTTCTAGCGTCGGAGCTTTATCGAAACTTTTTATTTCGATGAAAATAGTTTGTGCAAAGTATTATTTTCTGTATCTAACATTTTTCTATCTTGCATTGAACTCGACTAAAAAACTATGAGAAGAACTATGACACTTTTTAAAGTAATGGGGGTTTTCATGTGGATAAAATAAAAGATATTGTCAAATTGTGAATATTTCAGTCTTTCTTTTTGCTCCTCTTTTTTCCGTTTTTAATTACTTTAAGTGAGCTTGCCATGTTCATAAGTTGATAAATTTCTTGCATATCTGTAAAAAATATTAAAGGCGCTTATTTTATACTCAAAGGTATTTATATTATTGGTAGAGCCAAATTGTAATCAAGTTAAAATTCCGTTGTATAATTTAACGACAGCAATTTGCAATAAGCATATTTTTGACAGGCGCCCATATTTGGAAAGTAAAATACGCCGAACGAAATACAGATTGCCATCGGATGCAGGAATTGGCAGCAGTACCGACTACGAGTATATTCAGTGGAATGCTACCAAGCAAATTTGCTTGCGGCGATGTCGTGCGACGGCCCGGTCATTTCCTTGTAGAATTGTTGAGCAGACTGACCGGCAAATGTGTCAAATTCGAACGTGTGCTGTTTGCGAAATCCGGTTGATTCCGACTGTTAATTGAGCTTTTAAACTTAATCTCAGAGTGTACCCCTGCATTGTGAGACTCTACTTAGTGCAATTATTCCCCTTCTTTTAGTAGTGTTATCTAGAAGTGTTTGTTATCAGAAATAGGTACTAACATTATCGAAAAAGCTCAGCATTGACTATTAGTTCTTATTTTTAAAAGCTTTTAACTCATTTATGATGCCTAGGTCTTTCGGGTGTTTAAGCATAGCGCTTCTAGGTAATATGTTTGCTATATTACTTCATCAACCCATATACGTCCCACTGCTGGGCACGGGTTTCCTCTGCCATTGAGGGGGCCATAGTCCACCACGCTAGCCTAGTGCGGGTTGGCGGACTACACACCTAAGAAATTCCTAAGAACTTTTAGGTGTGCAGGTTTTATCACGACGTTTTCCTTCACCGTTAAAGCTAGTGATAATTCAATGTGAATACACACATAATTCCGAAAAGTCAGAGGTGTGTGCCTGAGGTTTGAACCCGCGACCGCCAAGATTCTAAACCGCGCGCGCCTAAACAATATATAGACGCGCTATATTGACAAGAGGAAAAAAACATTTTTTTTATTTTTAAGTCATATAAAACCAATGAAAGTAACCATTCGAAAATATAACTAAAATATTTCGCCTAATAAATAGTATGTGCGTATGAATTCAGTACGTAGAGCGCGGTCTCCATGACAGCTCCGTTGACAGGTAGGGTTGGCACACAGCTCCCCACACTACGTCCCGACGGATTACTGCCAGTCCACCGGCTCCTACAACCAATATCGTTAAGGTGAGGCACGAAATATAGCAAAATTCTAAATATAGCAATATGGTGCGGCGATCAAGCATGAAATTAAAGGGATGACATTCTCGCCGAACGACCGAACAACATTAATGATGCTTTTTATTAAATGATTTTTTATCCCTATTTGCGTTTATTCCGGGTAACTAGTCCTTCGAGGCGTATTGATCGACATTTTATATTGTAAGAATATATAAATCTTGACATTCTATACTGGATTTTGCTAAAAAAAATACAATAGACATTTATTATGTCCACATAGATATATTGAGATATCTTATATTAAATCACAAATTTTCTCTACATATACATATTTGTGGGGTCGATTAAAAAATACACGATTTCCCCAAATGTATCCTTGAAGGGCCGAGGTACAATTTTGCGCCCGTGTTTCCCTCTCGTGATTCTAAAATCGTGGGATAGGGAGCTCAAGATTATTGCTGTTTTTTGGCACATTTCTAGACTATGTGCTGGTACTGACAATTATAGAAAACCCAATAGCACTTTTCCTGAATTGTCCACAGGACAGCTTGATTGCGAAAAACACTTCTACCGTTCGTTCACAGAATATAGCTGTTAGTTATTTTTTATTTTACATTATAATATCTAAACTCAAGGGCTGATGACGAAGAGATCTTATACAATTATATTATTCTTCTTGTTCCACGAATCTTTTGAATACACTGCTTAATCATTGCGATATCTTTTATACAAGGAGGGTGGCGAAAAACATGACTAACTATGATTCATACTGAATCACATCTTCTAGATTCTTCGTTATATATTGCCCAAATAGTTCATGTAGACATAAAGGGTTAGGAAAGTTTGATACACGACTCTATCTTCTTTGGAAATTTGATAACAAATAAAGATGGGATCGTCCCCGATAAAGTCGAACTAAAATATAGCTGGCCACACCTTGTTAAAGTTATACTTCTAAAATACAGTCCTAATTGTTCTTAAATTATACAAATAATGCTATAAACAAAATCAAATTTACAATCTCCTATATTTTAAGTTCAAGGCGTCGAGTACCAATTGTGAAGGAACCGCGCATCGGTCATATCAACTCCTCCCCTCATACCACATTCACAAGAGTGCATTAAGAGGCTACGTTATGAGTTGGAAAATGCGACACTTCTTACCCTCGACGGGGAGTTGGTATTTATGACGTCACCTGATTTATTACCGCCTCCCCCGCTCTGCGTTTGTTATTCTTTGTCTCAGGGGGCGAAGCCCTCTGACTCACTAGGTTTAGAAACGCTTTGCATAGCCACCAATTATCCCGAGATGGTTTAAGGTCAATTGGAAACGACTCTTAATGAATCTGCTCTGTAAAACACTTTTAATCAGTAAGTCATTATATTAAGGTAATTAAACATAAATTGGAGTATGATGTGTTATTCTATTCACGAAATACGATATGGAACAACTACAAAACAATACATATTGGATATGTACCTTTCTTTATTACAAGATTGTCTTCGGTCCTATTTCGTTCCGTTCCAATAGCAGCACGGGAATTGACTGCCCCTGAAGCACCCATACATACTCCGCAATATGGTACGGAACAGGTAAACAACGCTGGAAGTATTTACGAAGATTGTGTTGTCCGAAGGTTCCTACATTTTATATTATTGTGGTCGATTCAAAAACCATTATAAAATCAAAACGACATCCTTTGTCAACCTCACTTTAATCTCCATCATTGAGATACGTCTGAGCCAAAAAGATTCTGTATTACCTGCATCCTGCGATGTCCATCTTAGTGAGTAAATACAACACTACTCTCTCGCCTATTCCCCGAGAAGGGTGGCAGAGGTGTATTTCAGCACGGAACAGAAATAAAACGAGCCTGTTGTCATCTTTCAGGCACATTTCCCGACTTCATGCTTTCATTGAGAATTTACTAATAGAAAAACTCAACAACATTTTGCTTGACCCGGAAATCGAACCTGAAATCCCATATCGCACGAGATATACCGCGAAGCTACTAGGCAGTCGTTACAAGGGGGGCGTAATTATGGAATGTTGATTACCCAACACTCATCAATTGCATTACTCATAAACACAGTTGCAACACCCGCTACCTCACAAACACAAACTGTACAATGGAATTCCGTTACATGCCACATATTACTAGCAAATGGACATTGGGTCCATACGCATAATATCCACGTAATTATATTAATTGGCAGTCAGGGTTACCCTGGTCGCAACCCGTCTGGCCATCCAAATTTGAATTCCTAGTGCGTATCGTTCCTTTATTCACATTTCATTGGTTCGTGACAACTCCGCGCCGCGAGACGGCTACCGGCCCCCGGCGAAATTGCAATGATGTGCCTTTTGTCACATGTTATTACTATAATGATGATTAAAATCAATGAAGGATTTATTTGATTTATTACTGTTGGTTTGGTAAATATAATGACGCAATATTCAATAATAAATTAATGAGTTCAACTGTCTCGTCGTTCTGTGTAGATTACAACGACAACGTAACAATACCACGTCATTTAATTAAACCCTACGTTACACTGTTTTACTTAATAAGCGTAATAGCGGACCGCCTTATAATAAAGTAATTAAATTACCACTTCTAGTGAACAGCTTTAGGGATATTTTTTGCGTTGCACCATTTACAAAATACATTCAAACGGAGTACATAAACAGTGTAAATTCGCAACAAAATATATATCAATAGTTGTAATTTCATATTGTACATTTATATGTCGTTATCTAGATCGATGTAGATGCTGCCACGCGGTAATCTAACTAACCAGAAAAGCAATAGTCTTACAAAATGTCGATTGTCTATAAAAACAATACTACCCATTAGAAACAGTCCATTGGTACCGCAGTTTAACTCTGTCGCGTAAAAATCTGTGTCAGCTTGAAAAAGTCAATGCAAGGAAAAAACCCATAGAAAATATTTTTTGTACTATCTCGCACATCTCTTTAGTCGCGTGCTCTTTATGCGAGTTCACTTGTAGTCCATGATACTCAAAACATTCCCGCACGACAGCGTGTGTAATATAATATTCCATTCATTCATGCCGTCTTATACGCATATTTCTGAACCCTCATTCATAACACGCTCCTTATTATCACGCATCTACTTGTTTAAGGAAATATGGAAACGAATCACATTTTGTATTATATTATGGATAAAATTTGTTTAAATTAAAATACGTTTCGTATGAATTGAATATTTTGGAGCTTGCGAAGCTATTGTAAAGCAAATATTATTGTAAAACGTAGTATTGAATATCAGGCATACATAGCAAAATAATGAAATATTATACATACTATCTAAGTACACTGCAATACATACGTCAGAGAAGTTTTCTACAACTTTTTATCTTGGAACGTGAGACATTAATTTAATCAGCGATTAATACATAATAATTGTTCCACTAGTAAATCAATTTTAGCAAAAAAATATTTTTTTAAAAACATTTTTAGTATATTTATTATCCTTACAATTTAATTAACCTTAATAAACTTTTCAAGAATGTAAGTTATGCGTAATTCATCATCATCACCATCAGCCAAAGGAGGTCCACTGCTGGACATAGGCCTCCCCCAGAGACTTCCAAAGCGCTCTATTGGAAGCGGCCTGCATCCAGCGGCTTCCCGCGATTTTTACCAAATCGTCACCATGCGTAATTGCTTACATAAAACACGTAGGCGTTGTAGTAAAGTGAGCATCTCTGTAAAAGATGTTTCGTTAAATTTGCTCGCGTTTACCAATACCTATTGATTAACAACAGATATTTGTCTTTGGTGATTTGTTTAATACCTAGGCCTGTCGTAGATGGCGACAAAAACGTTTTTTTATTCCATTATTTAAATATCTAACGCTTTCTTACTTTATATAGACCAAGCGTTATTCTTAGCCAATATTTCCATACTTTGAAAAAGTATTTGATTCTTCATAACTATCCACTTTCCACTATCAAGCTTTGCTTTTTTAATCTTTTCCAATTAGCTCTACAATACCGCGTTGCTTGATAGCGTGCTAATATTGAAGGTGTAAAATAAAACATTTTGGAAAACTGCCAGAACGAGCAATACAAACTTCTGCAGTTAAGAGTTGTTCGACCAAGATTTTCATTTACATTGTAATTAACATTTACCGTGCGGACTACTAAACAGTCCGTGCTAGGAATTTAACCAAACTATACCTTAATGCAGGAATTACAATCAAAGCATATCATGTACGCCTTGAAACGCCAGTATAACCGATATTCAAGCTAATTGAATTTACATCAGTTACTCTCCACAAAGCGACTAATAAAGAATAGGCGACGAATAGGCAGGTATGGCCTGATTCTGATAATAATATGATCGAAGCATTAAGAGGCAGCTCATATGAATGACAATGTAATAAAAATAATCGTATTTAAGAACTTTATTCTTGTTGTATCATATGTAGGCAATTTATACTAATCTTGAGTTTCAAATGGTTATCGTGTAGGTCGTCAAATGATTAGCTAAAATATGCGGCACAAAAAATAATATTATTCGCACACTTGAATAAATAGCGTTTCTTTAGCGATTGCTTTTGTAGCGATTGATTTAATATAATGTAAGAATAATTTGCAAAAAGAAATTTAAAAATGATATTTGCAAACGACCTTAACTTCAGAACTGTCAAGAAAATTTTAAATTATATTACACCCTCGCATCAATGGATGTTAATTAACTTACCATACACTATAATGTTTTTTTTTCCTTTCAGTCTACTCACTACCATAAAAATCAGTGCGACTTTCATGTGAACTCTTCTATATGAAGTAATTGGGTCGGTTTTGAAGTGGGCGCAGTTTATTATGGGCTATCACGCGAGCCCGCCGACCTACCGCAAGGGGATCAATGAATAATCAGGTCATTACCGACTATGTGGGACAGTTGGCTGCTAGCTAACTCTCTTTAAAGCTGCTTGGCAAGAATTTTGAGGGTGAATCGTTTCTTTGAATAGAATCGTTTAAAAGTTATGCGTTATGTTCCACTTCGACAAACGTCATATCGTTAAATGATTTACTGACGTGTTTTTTCTTTATGATGATAATCCTTAAACAGAACGCAGCCACGACGTTGTCAAAAGGGAGTTTGTTACTAATGTGTCGACCCTATCGGCGTGGGATCACGGTCTCATAGAAAATGGATATGAAACACCATACTAATCATATAACTCTTTTGGCGACTGCCGGAGGCGCTTGTTGCGGGTAATGTTTCGTTTTGCTCTAAATAGATATTTGTATTCTGCTGACTTCACTACTTCATAGCGTAAAAAACTCTGTGTCAGACATACTGTTAAATTATACCATTCATCCAAATAGCATGGATGAAACTTCAATTTCTGTATGTTGCGGTAAGGAAATTCAGGAACAGGTATTAAACCAAAGAGTTTGTGAGAGCACTTCCCATCCTAAATGCTATACGGAACGTATGCGGAAGCAACTTCTACCAGGGGGTCAATTTTGTTGAAAAGGATTTGATTATAACAATTTCAAGCAGCTCATCTTTGGATGCGTTCAAATAGAAAAGGTTGGTTTTCAGGAGCTCCAGCACCAATATTTGAACAATATTTCATATAAGGCCGGACTTTTGCTTTGTATAGCTGAAAGTGTTGACTGGCGTAAAATAACACCTTTCTCTGTTGAGCACACCAAGCTTTTCGCAGCCAATTTGGCTTTCATATAACCCCAGAACTAGACGATATTCAACCCGGCGACGGCAAGGATTGAAATGGCAATCATTAAAACAGTATGCGCGACTTAAATTAGTTATTTTTCTTCGAGATGTTCAATATTCTGACGTGAGACAGGTTTGAACCTATAGAAGTTATTTTTGCAAAATGACAAACAAGACAAAAATATGCGTCTTTCAATTCAATTTGCCGAATTTTATCAACAATAATTTACATATTATAACAATAATAAACTATCACGATAAATTGTAATTGACATTGCTCGCAAGATTAGCACGCTGAAGTGGAAATGGGCCGGCCATGTCTGCCGACGGTCGGACGGTCGGTGGAGTAGACAAGTGTTGGAGTGGAGACCGCGCGTAGGCAAACGTAGTGTAGGACGACCTGCAGCACGATGGTCCGACGACTTGAGAAAGGTGGCGGGTAACGGATGGATGAGGGCTGCAGAAAACCGGGATGGTTGGCGCTTTCTAGAGGAGGCCTACGTTCAGCAGTGGACGGCGATAGGCTGATGAGATGAGATGAGAAACTATCACGATACATAATTGTTTGATGGACCTAGTTTTTACACAAACAAGCGTGTGGTTGCTTGGCATGGCTAACATGGAGGAATTGAATAAATCTAGCTTTATTAAAAGATAACTATAGCTAAATTACTTACTACGTGCATATCCTATAGGCAGCACATAATATGTAGCTTAACCTAAGTGCCACGTTATATAAACAAACTATAAAATCATTTGACTACGTTAAAGCCATATTATTTTTTATATTTGTGCCTTTCAATTTTGACTGAACGACCCACCCCTAATTAAAATCAGTTCCCCAGCAATACGAGGCATAAGGGCCCTAATCTTTGTATAGGAGGAAAACGCATTCAATTCCATACGAACAAGTACGTAGTGCACGCAACTGCTGCCTTTGGCTTCGATGTTAAGCACATTAATTAAATTATCCTGCGCTGTGTACTCTGTATGCACGCCGGTCAATCGGACGAATGCGGCTGCGTGACCAGCCGTAGAGAAACGGAATTAATCAATTCCACCACTGCAAATGCATTTATCTACGCGTTTGACCAAAATCAATGTCTAACCTTTTCTCAGAGATTTTTGTATTGATTTAATAAAAGTGTCGAAGTTACGGGATGATTGATGGTAAAATATTTCCGTCAAATCTATCTATTTAGAATGTAATGATACTATTCAAATTAAAGATAAGAATGATTATAAAAGGAAAATTATTTAATGTTAAAACGCATGTGGTGCTTTCTGAAAAACTTTTCATCATTTCGCTACTCATCAATACGTAGTAACGAGGAGTCTGTGTGTTTACCTACAGTAAGTGACGAATCCTTGTATTTCGCTACAAATTAAATAGGATTACGCACACTTTTGGTTGTAATTTATAATCGTAAAAGCACCCACGTTTTATACCAGTAAAATGACAATGCATATCAAATAATGAGTAGTCAATATGTGGTCAATCACACGGCGCAGCCCGCCTAGTGCCTGCAGAAGCCGGGTGAGCCGCGACACGCGTGAACGCATCGGTGGACTCGTCTAGCTTTACAATTAAATATTGTTCGATTGTATGCGCTTTGAACATTACGTTTCCATGGCCTCCTTGATATGCTGCTTGCCGGGTTTCTGTGAAAGTAATCATTGGTCATGCAGCATGTATTAACATGCGCAATGTAAAATTCGCGAATTTCATTATTAGATACATATTCCAAGTTTCAAGTTCTAAGCTATTTTTTTACTTTACGGTCTGAAAATTGACATTGATAGCGCAAATGCAATTTTTTTTTTATAAAATTGAAGCTTACATTAAATTCACTAAACTGATTATATAATTAACAACAAGAAGATTTAAATCGTATTATTAAAGGTCGCAACAAAATATGCGACTTCCTCAAAATATTCAACTTTTAGTATCATCATCATCATTATCATCATCATCAGCCTTTATTCGTCTACTGTTGGATATAGGCCTCTCCTATGACACGCCACTGGGCTCGATTTGCGTGTTCAGCCATTGGAGGTGATGCCCATAATCGCCACGCTGGGCAAGCGGGTTGGCGATCGCAGTGGTTTCTCGCACCATTTACGCTGCTGCCCGTCACTGGTCTGTGTGCTTTTCGGAACGGTTATGCCGCCGTTCGTCAACTATACGAAAGGATTTCATATCCAATTACGATTGTTTTAAAGTCGCATAAAGGATCGGAGATAATAATAAGTATTGGAAACAGTAGCGCTCACTATCCAGGCTCATGCATACAAATGACACAATGCAGCATCATTTCATTCCCCAGTTCTATCCCCGCGCTCATTCACATGTCACACGGCTGACAGACAGCACGTGGTGTTGTCATATCGGCTTTACTTTTAATAAAAACTCCATGTTACGTAATGCCATTGAAATCATTGTTATAAACCCATTGCCTGCACATACAATTAAAACAATGAGCAGGAAAGATTGTTAATATTATGTATATTTTATATAAAAGAAATCATTGTCCTACATATACGAGTCTGTCTACCATTAAGGTAGGCAAAGTCTTTCGATTGTCAAATGCTAAAGTCTTAAATCACATTTTTTGGATCCTCATCCGACATAAGCCGCTTCAGGCCTGCTCGTCGGTTTCAATATCATGTATAATAAAGAAATTAAAAAATGACTGTTATAGTTTCTGGCAAAATATTCTTAACATTGTTGTACAGAACGTTTAGAAGTAATGATTTCCTGGCGATGTTTTTCTTCTCTGTATAATCAAGTAATAAACATACGCATAGCTGCTATAACTCAAATGTACATTTATGGACTAAAATATACGACTACAGACCATGACGTCATACATTCTATCCAACTGTAATCTCTCATATAATATTTATTTATAGAATAAAAAAGCGCAAAAACGATCGATATACGTGGGAATCGCGACATTGGGACCACGTGCTCATCGAAAACTTAATAAGTATTAAGAATTAAATGTCTATATTTTTTATAGTATTTTATTATTAGATACATGGGATCCAACCAGCGGCCTCTCGCCTCAAACAATGTTTGCCTGGGGTATGAACCTACCGAGACGATACATCGGTACACTATCATCATCTTCATCATCAGCCAAAAGACGTCCACTGCTGGACATAGACCTGCCCAGAGACTTAGAAAGTGAAGAAAGTAATTAAAAGTAGACTACATGCCACCACTTAATACCTTATGTAGGTACTTACAAAACTTTCAAATCAAAACAGAGTTATTCCTGAACAGTCGGTTTAATATTAAAGCCAAAGCTAACCCATCACGATGGTCAAATTTAAAAGCGATTAAAATGTTCGCCTCCCGCCGACTACAGTTACTGAACTTTTCCATTTCAAAGCCAAGTTAAAATTGGTGTCGAACGTTCCCGCAGTTAAAATTTTTAACGATGCGTGTCAGTTCTGATCGTTTCCAAATTAAAACTCCAGGTAGTATTTCTGAATGCCCTAAATTTGGAAAGATTTTAGCAATTTTGCAGTTAGATGAATAAATATATTTTACGCAAGCTTCAATTTATGTATGTGGTGGCCGCACGTACACATGTGCTTATATCACCTACTATAAAATTACACAATTGCAAAAAGATTATGTCAATGTATTTTATTAAACTATCTTGTGCTTCTTTTACTTTCTCTACTCACTCTTACTTACCCACTCCTTTCGTTCAGTATTTTCGAATATCTTCAATCCATCATACTCAACTTTTTAATATGCACTGACAACAGTCATCAAACATCAGGTATTTTAATAGCTCGCCTTTCCCATACTATAAAATATTAATTATACAATAAAATGTTATTGTTCGTCAATAACCCCTGTTTGATCCGTTAACAATGGTGTATGAAGCTTACCCCAAAGCAGTAAAGGACAGTGGCAGTTAAATCGAATATTAAACACGTGTCACATGTCACATCGCTTTTAACTTATCAACAACTGTAATAATAAGTTTTATCACAATAGGGATGAATCAGACGACTACCAGACATATAGGGTGGTATTGTGACCATGGTAACAACGGATTTCCTTTTCGGATTTATTTGATACAGCGTTTGAAGTTTTAAGGTAAAAAATGTACTGTGATGTATTAACCATAATAGTATGACTAGCAACGAAATAAGGAGCTGTGAATTGATTAATTCTATTAGTTCGTAATGGATAAATCGATTACAGGTTCATGGTAACCTACCAACTCTTTAACAATTATGCTAAAGTGTGCGATTGCTACCATTCCTTTAAAGGAGTGAATACATCTATTGGTGTAAAGTAAACTCAAGTAGATAAACTAGTTGCTAATTTAGAAATCCAAAAACAAAAATTAAAAATCTCTGCCTTTAATATCCCACCACGCATAAGGTCATCTACAATTAAAAATTAATTAAAAGAAACGTTGTTACCACTGCGCCGTCTGTTTCAAACATGCGTCACTTACTTTCTGTTGCACCCTTGTTCTTCATTCTGACTGTACCCCATGCTTCCATCAGGCCCCTAAATACGTCAGCCCTGTATCATAGCAATGTGTCCGATGGCGTAAAAAATCGAATTAAGGCCCGTGACAATCGTACCGTGAAATATAGGAATATTGTTAAATCCTTGTCGGTTCGCTCGGATTTGCCTCGTAATGCGATTAGGCGTTATGCCGCCGTTTATTTTGCCTCTGTTAAGGATATTTGTAATGATAACATGTTATTTTTGTTCGCATTTTCTGGGTTCTCATAGACCGTGTATAATGTTGATATTCTAAGTTTATACGTTGAATAGTTGTTACGTTATATTATGCCAATAATCATGACCTACCATTTCGTTTTTATATTCCTAAGAACATTTTAAATTACTACTATTTTATAGAGGAGTTTCCTCTATACTTTTTTGCTACAATTTAATAACCTCCATTCAATATTGTATTATATTGACAAAATTGAATCATATTGTAATATGTTGAGTGCCTATATGCAAATGCTGAAACAATTTTGCTTCACAGTATTTAACGTCAATACGCATTATTATAGCATTGTTCCATCAATTCGTATTCAGTCATTAATTACGGAGCTGAACACAATAACTTAATTTAATTGTAATGCGAAGGAGCATTTACCCAACAACGAAAATACATGTTATGATCATTTGTACGGGATAATAGTCCTCATTATCATCACCTATTAGACCTTCACTACTGAGCGCATGCTTAAGTGATTTCCAATGGGAATTAATTATAGTAAGTACTTCAAAAAATAGAATTTACATATTTGAAGGTTTTACGTATTTTTTTTTCAAAAACTTTACCTATAAATATGATAATGGTAAGAGGCATGTTTTCTGTTACACCATCGAGGATAAAGTCCGAAGTAACTCCATCAAACAGACGCATTTAAGGTATCATTTATGAGGCTCGATACAATGACAAAACCGTAACAGATGGTAAGGCGCGATGATGCCTAAATTTAAGTAGAGCATAAAATGTAGTGTCAATTCTAGAATTCGTGCTTCAACAGAGAATTTCATATTAAAGAAACCCAAAAACAGTGTTCGACCCAGGATCTTTAAATCGCACAGCACCTACGTACTCATATAGGTAGGTATACTTGTGCCGAGAAAGTAAGAGTTATTTTCTTCTTCTTCTTCTTCATCAACCCATAAACGCCCACTGCTGAGCACGGGTCTCCTCTACCATTGAGAGTGTTTTAGGCCGTAGTCCACCACGCTGGCCTAGTGCGGGTTGGCGGACTACACACCTAAGAAATTTCTAAGAACTCTTAGGTGTGCAGGTTTCATCACGATGTTTTCCTTCACCGTTAAAGCAAGTGATAATTCAATGTGAATACATACATAACTTCGAAAAGTCAGAGGCGTGTGCCTGGGGTTCGAACCCGCAACCGGCGAGATTCTCGACCGCGTGCCTTAACCTCGAGGCCATCACTGCTTTTTAGAGTTATTTTAAATAAAAAATTTAGTAAACGAAAGAAATCATAAAATAAAGAGGGAAGCGTACTTTTATAACCTACTAGCTGACCCGGCAGACTTTGTTCTGCCAAAACGATAAATGAAAGACCTAAACTTTTGTATAAAATGATTTTAAAACAAACAAATCGGATCCGTCTATAATATAAAAATGAATTGCTGTTCGTTAGTTTCACTAAAACTCGAGAACGGCTGGACCGATTTGGCTAATTTTAGTCTTGAAATATTCGTTGAAGTCCAGGGAAGGTTTAAATGGTGATAAAATATGGAAGAATTGCGGGCAATATGATAAAAACAGGAATTTCATTTTCCCATATAAACTGTTCTATGTAATGTCCTGTCAACCGTTAAATATTTATCCCTTCAAATTGTTCCCTCAAACTAAAGAACGGATTTAAATAAAGGTTTCGAATCGACAACATATATCTACAATATTCGAATAATTGCATATTTTACATTTTAAAAATGAAGAATAGTGCACTGATTAATAGGGATTGACATATTTGTTGGTTGTCAAATATGTATATCAGCGTTCAGAACTATTTGTTGTGTAAAATATAAAAAGCCTAATTATTATTATCTCCTTAGATGTGCCTGGTTTACAATTTACAACTGAGGGCTCAGTAATTAGACCAAGGCTGAAGCCTTTATAAATGGTAAAAAGCCAAATAAAATTATAGTAGAATGAAACGCATTGGAAAAGGAAGAGAATATGTATTACAAAAATGGATAAATCAATTTGTACAATCTGTTTATATAAAAATGAACAATCTTCCTTTCTGTGTCTGTATTTTAATTCTCTCTCTCTGGTCATCAGTGCGGATAGCACGGGAGGTAGCTCTTCGTACATTTGATTGACTTCCTAAGTCAGGTCGTCTTCTCCTCGGCATCGTAAATTGTAAAGCACAAAGTCACTACCACAAAGGATTACCAAAGTACAGAAAGTTCTCGCGCACGTAGCCACAAAGATAGAAGGATGCACTCACAGATATCGTAACACAATATCGTTATAATTTTTTCCGTATTCTGAAGTGCGACAGGATGGATTGACATATTATATTTTGGTTCTCAAATCTATTGTCAAATATAAAAAAGGTAAAATACAAAAAAATAAAAATATAATCTGACAGATCAACAACTGAAGTTAGTTGTTACGGAACGCGATATAAGATTCTCCAACGCGCACGCGAATTTGAACTTTGTGCAGCGGTAATAAATTACAAATTGACTCTCGATATTATTTAGAAAACATTTGTATGGGAAATAAAAAAGGGCTGTTTTGAGGGATTTCCCGGCAATTATTTGATTTTTTTTCACCTTTTAAACCTTCCCTGGACTTCAACGAATATTTCAAGACTAAAATTAGCCAAATCGGTCCAGCCGTTCTCGAGTTTTAGCGAGACTAACGAACAGCAATTCATTTATATATATATAGATAAAATATTAATGCGCCTTTTATGACTTTTCCGTATTGTTTTACATTCTAATGGGCTTATTGGTAAACCTTTTTGTGATTCTAAAAACGTGGGTAGGACATTTCTTCATATTCGTGTTACGAAGGGATAGCGATGTGATTGTAGGTAAATATTGGGCCGATCTCAATAAGGAGTTTACGTGCAAAACACACTATTGGGTGACACTCACCGATTGACACAGCCTGTATGACGGTTTCCATATGTTTTAAAACAAAAAAACACAACCAGATCATAAAATCATAAGTTAACAACAATGTAGTAATATTTTCTTACAGTTCAGTACTAGATAATAAATATTATCAGGGTATTTGCCCATTTCACCCACCCAAGGAAACCCAACTCAGCTAATTTTGGAGTAAATTTTTGGAATACCTCGTCTAGGATTCAAATCTAAGATTCAATAAATTTACGGATTATTTCTACGTAAAATAATATGTCTTACATTCAAAACATCTAGTTTACACTTATTTACTTGTATACTGGATTAACATGTTTATCCTATTTATACCTTAAAATTGAATGTAAGTAAAAATTTGTTGCTATTTACAACGGGATCGCCGCAATTATAATTATTAAAATTTAAGTATGTTATTAAATAGAAGCAAAACTTTAACAGTTAACTCACACATGGCATAATCCTTTTTTCCTGTAGAATAATGTCGAGTAGAATAATCATTTGCATAGAGCGATTATCATGTCCCTGTCGACGCATCTAATATAAGTTTACGTAGTCCAAGTCCAGTATTGCTTGTAGAAGCTTGCATATTCATGAGAGCCGAAGTTAGAACCGATGAGATCTCAAACTTCTCACTTGACAAATCAGTTTACAACGGAGATAAACATTTCTGTAATGTATTTCAATTACGCGTTCGTTTAAGACTACTGATTATTCGAATAAAAGTGAATCTCGATTTACATCTAACAACAGTAACAAAAAATGCTGAATTCAGTTCACTGTTTTCATCAGTCCCCGGAAGTTACCTTTTTTCATCACTGTTACTCTTTCTATACCATCTTCACGTAAAATTCAGTGAAAATGCCTACCCCAATAAAAATTATAAAACTGTAATGACCTGGTGAAAAGTAGCGTAAATACAAAGATACTAACAACAGCACGCTTTTGCAGTCTTTTACTAACACATACTTAAGACCCAATTCCATTTACATCAGACTGGGTAGAATGCTCAACCGTCGGTTAACTATAAAAAAGTTTAATGATAGCGAAGGGCATTCAGGCACGGGCATGCAATAACGTCTGTCGCTGGAAGCCACGGCCGTCTGAACACAGGTCAGCCGGCAATCCGCCGGAACAGTTTCGCGCCTCATGAAATATTCAACAGGCAAACAGATGTCACAGTGACGGCGACACGTGGCTCAGCCTGTGATCGATTAAGCTCGTGATCTAAGGCAGGTTTAGCCAGAGCAAGCAACAAAGGTAACCGAACGCAAACTACTCTATTTGCATAGTTTAGTTTAATTGGTGCTGTGTTCGGTGGGGGTTTGCTGATAATATTGACTTCGGCGTGTGATTAAATACCGATGGATGGTGGAGCGTGTGAAATGTAAATAGCTTGTTTGATGCACTGTTTCCTAATTACAATCTGTTTGTTGAAGTCCAGTTTTTTTATCAAACTTAACACGCATACAGTAGATGCAAATTATTTTTTATTTTTCCATCAACTAAACTTGCAAGGTCATTTTTTTCAAAACAAAATGTAAAGTAGAAAATGTTAGAAATCTGAAACACAGACTATATCTTAAAGAAATTCGTCTTTCTCCCATTAGGCCAGAGCTGTTGAATAACCTCTTGACATTGTAAAAGGACCGTACCAAGAACACCTGTAATCAAGTTATACATAGTTAGATTTTGAAAGTAACAAATAAATCACAAACCACTCCAGATTTACTTGATGTAGTTAAACTGATGCACTACCACAACTTCTCGAATAAATTCTGCTTTTATATAAAACTGGACGCGACAAAACAATGAAGCCGACGATTATGAAGGAGGTTTCATTATAATAAGTTTTTATGGGAAATAAATAAATGATAAATACACCCAACAGTCACATACATAGTTCTGACCCCACATTAAGATCTAGTGTGATCTTGTGTCGTGGGTATCAAAAACTACGAGAGACTTTTCGGTCTCACAAACACCCAGACTCGAAACAAATATTTGTGGATCACACAAACATTTGTCTCGATGCGGGGATCGAACCCGCGGCCCCTCGTTTCGCAAGCTGGTGTCTAGCCAACTGCGCCACGGGGCTGTAAAAAATATGAAAAAGTTACATGATAAAAAAGGAAATGTAATTTAAATTACCGTAATAAATTAAACACTAGTCGACCAAACCTATACTTACCGCACTCTAAGCCGTTTACCTACGTGTGGCTTTTTTTCGAATGTGAATTAGCACTTTATAATACTAGTAAGTTAAGCATTCATAGTAGCAGCCGATTGAGCCATTGAGCATTCGTATAAAAGGGGGAGCTGAGACATTTGTATCCATTATTGTCGTCAAATTAAATCTGCATGGTGACTGCTCACCGCCCGCCGCTCGATCACACTCTATTTGCTAATGGATTGCACTAACTCGAATTGATGCTACCAATTTATGAAACTGCAAGAAACTATCATCGGCTTCCGTCAATGCTTGTATTATAACATGCTCCAGAATTATATGTCATCGAGCTTTGATTCTGTATAATTTGTGAGCTAAGTAGAAATTAAAATCTCCTCATTTATGTAGATTACTTTTAAGTGCTCTTATCTATTCATCCTATAAATGAACATCATCTTACATAACCTAACAAATAATTAATAATTAAGCGATAAGGCCGCCAATTGTGACACTATGTGATTTAGAATTACTTGTATCAATGTTGTATTATTGTGGTGTACAATAAAGAATATAAATAAATAAATTATTTATGTTTAAATACAGTATTTTTACCAATAAATAAATAGAACTGGCAGCTTTAATAAGCTTTTCAATCGGTGACAAAAATCTAGGTTTAATGATACAATATTAAAGTTTATCCAAATATCCGTTACTTTTGTTCAATAAGGTAACTACACGCATTTCAAGCACTCAATATTGATTCCTTTATTATCTAATCCTCCGCGTACTGCATTAGTCCGACAAAGTACTAGACATTGGAGAGAGCCTTAAGCATATATTCAAATATCCACTAATGCATTCTCGGTGATACCAAACGCGGAGTATGCACCAAGGTAAGAAGATTAAGTTTAATATTTCAGTATGAAATCCTCCCCCGGCTGCATGTCTTTCTTCGGATTTCCATTTTATTGCAAAAAGTACGCGGCGTTTTTTACCCGAAGTAGTTTTAAAAATCAAACTCGTCAGCATTTGCAAAATGCGTCGCTATTTGGATTATTCGAGGGATTTTCGCATGTTGCTGCGTTTTTATTTGAAAATATTTAAATAAAACATATAGGGGAAAGTGGGGTAATTGGGAACACCTAACTTAAAACCCTGTAAAGTAATAAAAAAAATCATAAATGTAATCAAATTTTGATTGCAACATGAACGTTACTTATCTAGCTACAAAGAAATTAACTCAAAACTCTTGGAAATAAACTTTATAATAAAAAAAATTAAGAAAAGAAAAAACATATGCGTTCGTATTTACCCGACATCATGTGGGGTAATTGAGATCAGTCCGCGGGGGAAATAGGAACGATATGGGGTAATTGCGAACGACTTAGTAAGTACTATAATTATTTAGTTTGGCACAAATCACAGACGTAACCCCTGCTGCATTGGCTGCTGGTACATTTATCATGTGCCCAGTTGTTGCAAATGACGGACATGATCCAATCTTCTGCTGGTGGAGATTCATATTCTTCACCGAAAAATATGCAGAAATAATTCTCTTCATTTTCATTTCCTTCAAACTCCTTTAAATTTCTGATCTCTATCCGCTGAAGTAGTGACTTCTTTTTTGTAGTTTTAGTATTCTCTTTCGTTACAATCTTCTCTTTTTGAATTTTCCTTTCAACTTATCTTGTCTCTTTTTTCTCCAATTTATATTTTATAGGTCTGCTAGACAAAATCTGCGATTTTTTTTATTTCGTCTCTTAGAAATGGTTGTTTTTGGAATGACAGGTACGTTAGTTATTTCGGAAAGAAGCACAGAAACTGATAGAGGAGTAGTATCAAGGGGCATACCCATAACAGTTTGATTTATAAGATCAGAAGCGGCAGCATTTTAACTATGATTGTCAATATGTTCACTCCGTTCACTCTAGCTTTGCTCAACTGGAGTTTCACGAATGCAAGTACTTGACTCTAAAGTTTGGCTGACGTTATGTTATGTTCGTAATGTTGTTTTGGTAGTGAATATTTGATCGCTGTTTTGCCCAAAGAAAGCTGTTTACTTCTAACATCTTGTATTGCACGGCGAAGATTTTCAATTTCGTGTCTCGGTGTGGTTTTTCTTTCGTAATGTCTAGGCTTCTAAAACAATATCAAATATAAGACACTTTACATGATCAATTAACTATTAGGGGTAATTAGGAACGTTCACATTTACCCTCCTGATGCCGTTCCTAATTACCCGAACTTGGAAAGTCGAAACAAAATGATCGTTACTTATGATATTATTAACCGTGAACTTAAAACTACTTGGAATTTATAAACAGATAGTACATGTAAGATGGCTACAAAATATGTTGTCGTTAACCTCAAAAAGATAATTTTTACACTGATTTTTACTTACGACAAAAATTGTAACAAAATTACATAAAATATTGTTTGACTCACCGTGACGAGATGCGTGGGTCCTCTCAATCACAATTTTACGTGCATACTAAGGGATGGCAAGCGCATCGGCTTAGATGTGTACGGGCGGTATAGTGCAAGGGGTGTAGTTGATATTCAACTGTTCTCAATTACCCGCCGTTCTCAATTACCCCACCTTCCCCTACGCTTTGAAATGCTTTTTGGTAGATTTACAACGACTAATCCCTTGTTTTTGCTTTTTTATGCGTCAATATTGTCAAACATGTTATCATCCTGTTGAAAAAAGTCGCAGTAGTCAATTTTGTTAAAAAACAATGTCGCATTAGGTGTAAAGAAGGAATCTAGTTTAAAACGCTTATCACACTAATCACCAGGAAGATGTGCAAATAGATTTAATAAAACCAGACGGAGACACAGAATTATGTTAATTGATATAAAAAAGAAAAAAAGAGTAAATATTAGTCAAGTCATGTAGAGTTATGTCTCACAAACATCTAAACCCGGGACAAATATTTGTGGGTCACAAAAACATTTTTTTCTCGGTGCGGGCATTGAATCCGCAACCTGACGCATGCTAGGGCTAGCGTCTAGCCAACTGTGGTATGAGGCTGGTAACTCCTTCACTTCTGGCAATCTTACTACCAATATTTCACATCTATACTAATCCAGTAGAAGTCTATTTGATTCCAATATCTCCTATTTGTTCTGGTTCTGATTGATTCCAATCTGGCTTAAAGACGAAGTAGCTGCCTATTCAGGTAGGAATGGCTTCTTGATCCGTGTACACGAACCGCTGTCGATTTTAGTGCAAAGTGGGTGGAGTAATAGAACCGTTATTGTTCCTATTATATATTGCACTACTCTTTGTCTAACTTCATACGGGCATTATAATATGTATTCTATAGATATGTACAATAAACTAACGGTATTGCACAAATATATATACTAACGATATTCTCGCTTACACATAATGTTATTATCCGTTGATATTGTTGAATATAGGCATCTTTACAGAAAAAACAAAAGATAACTTTAAAACAATTATAATTGTATATGTACATTGTACATACATATATATCCTACCTATGGATTGTATTGATAAATTATTCCATTCGCAAGGTTTTAATTTTACCAGACAATATCCAAGCAAAAACAGAAGCACAAATTATGCGCCTCTCATAATACCGTAAAAATATAATTTGTCAGAATGGAGGGTTATCGTAAAAAGTGTCACGTTTTTAATAAAAATGCAAATAAACAATACGCGAGCATTGTGTTGTCTCGCACATCATAAAACTTTTTGTGATGTCATCAACCCCATAATACGGAGAGCGTAGTATAGACGAGTGCCTGTTCCAAGTCATAAACGCGCAATAAATTACCCGGGAAGTACTGAGTAACTCCCATATTTAGAGGTCAATTACAACTGCGGGGCGTAAATAAATTGTTGCTCAGTGAGGCCTACCAGTGTTGAAGACCCTTAAATAATTATAGCCCAATAAATAGCAATGGAAATGTTTTTATTACCGTTTTCATCGCTCATTTTTGGGGCAGAGTACGTAATTCTGAATTAAGAGACTTGGACTGCCTTCGGTATTTTAATAATAGCGATGTACGAATTATTGCCTCGTGGATAACATCTGATGATTTTATATTTCATGTATTACATACTACACCTATTTTATATCGCATACAAATACGGTACTAAAGACTATATCAGGAGTCAACGACCTCTTAATATTTTTTAATAAGACATGGTTTTAAAGCTGTAGTAGAGTTGTTTGGCAAGACATTCTACGTTCAGTCCAAGCAATTAAGGTTCGTAGCTCACACAAATCAACTTTATTACCATCTGCCACGCTGGATTACGATACTGCCATCAAAATAATTTAAAGTATGATTCCGTGGGTTAAATATCTATAGATTTATTTACCA
Source organism: Cephonodes hylas (assembly GCA_030295005.1). Lineage (NCBI taxonomy): Eukaryota > Metazoa > Arthropoda > Insecta > Lepidoptera > Sphingidae > Cephonodes > Cephonodes hylas. Next base: position 4,915,177 of record AP025374.1, on the reverse strand, counting down.
GTACCCAATGCATTGGTATATTGCCTATTTTTAAAAAAGGACATGAAGGCGGATATATTATTTGAAGAATTTCTACTATGAATGACTCATTGGTAACATGACACAACAGTGTACGCAAAGATCTAGATATTCTGGGCCAGATTTCCAGATCAGGGAAAGTGTTTTGCAAAGAGATTTGCCCTTGGACTTAAAAATTGTAATATGTAACAAACTTTAACTAAATGTACATAGTTTAGATAGACGAAATCTAACTTCATAATATGTATATTATTTGTCCACAATGTATCAATTGAAGGCATACAGCTGCATTCCTATGCCAAAATTATTACATCTACAGCATGGCTGAACCATAAAAATACAGCAAGAAGCAAACAGATCGATACAGGTGAATGAATCCACAAATACCAACATACATAAGGATGTTATGTTTGTGTGCGCGAGCATTCCGAAATAGTAAAATGTGTACTTGTAATGTGGCCCCCTGCGCGCCGCGGCAAGCGGTGCCGTATCACATTTTCCAACTCATAAAACTAAGTGGATTTGGCGACGTTTCAATAACTTTAGCAGGAAATCTCGACGATTTGCGGGAAGGGCTGGATCGAATTGTCACCATCGCACGCAGAATACGCAAGAACTGTTCAATACCGATTAGTGGAAATGTGAATTTCAGAACAGGTAAACCATCGAAGTCAATTGGAAGTGTGGTACCAAAAGAAGGGGGTTTTGATAGGGTACACTACACCTGATAGTAAGCAATGGTGAAGAACCATAACCCTTATATTCAATTATGACAGCTTTTGGATGTTTTGGTTACTCCTGTAGGACGGTAAATATCCAGCCTAATACAAAAATGTAATAAAAGATTCAGTTATATATCTACACTGATTTACTGAATTAATATTGGATTAGTTTGTTCGGACGTGTATACCATAATCAATATAACATTATCACATGCCAAGAAATGATAATTACTCGTTATTTTAAAATCTGTTCATATGTTCAAATGACAAAAAAAAATCTCGAAACAGTAATTCAATACATTATAGTCATAAGTCTTTCCCAATGAAGCCTCCCCACTAATATATTGCAGGCCAGTTGAGTGAAAATGTATGTAGCCTTTTTGCACTCGTCCGATACACGTTCCTGCCTAATGTTTCGCAAATCACATTTCAGCTTTCGCTACAAAAACTAGTGAAACGAGCACATTCTAACCGAGCACATTTTGCAGTATTGGAACTTTTGGTCGCTTTACGGGAAAGTTAGCACCGGATTTAAATGAGAGAATATGATTATTTCCGTCGAGTGCTAAATCTGTTTGAGTGCTCAGCTGATATAATTTTACGGTAAAGTTTTAAGGAATACTTCAAATTAATGAGTGTTTTCACCAATATCTCTTCAATTGGTATTTGTTTTTGGGAGTTGTGGTATAGTTCTTAACATGACCGTAGCTATAAAATAAATACGCTTTAGAGTCCGCTGACTTTTAAAAAATATTTTCATATCGATAGTCAGAAAAATTAAGATGTTAAAGATCGAGCGAGTGGAGGAGATTAAGCAGGCTACCAAAACCTGGCGCTATCCGGGTTAAAGAAAAAAAGATTCTTAAAAGCTTCGTAGCATGTTTTCTTGGCAAAAAATTGATTTTACATTCCCTATGACGACAGACATGAATTTTTCAATGCTTAAATTCAAATTTTGCCTTACTGCCTCTTTAAAAGCACTATCATATCATATCGTATAAATGTACGGCATGTGAAAGTGAGATCGGGTTTGATATCCAGTTAGACTATAAAGTTATTCATATTTTTTAGTATAGCTTTACACTTACTGACGTCTAAATGATTTACCTTGACATGGCTCCATGGTGCAGTTGTATAACCACCAGCTTAGGCGTCGAAAAGGCACAGATTCAGTCCCTGTACCCTGGCAAAGTGTGATATATTTGTTTCTGTTTAAAATGTGAGTAGGTATTTACCAAAACGGGTAAAATTCTAGAAGATTTTTACCCATGATAGAAAACTTGTATCTTACTGAAGAGCAAAAGAGTACAGATATGGGTGTAGGATAGCTTTCTTACTATCATTTATTATAGTCCACATGTAGGGACCATAATTTAACTATACATAAAACATTTTCTAAGTAATGCTCGGCCACAATAGATGTCGCCATTAGCCCCACACTAAGTTTCCATAGCTATTTATTTACACAAACTTCACAAGTTTTATGTAAAGCTAGTGTTTCTCTGCAACTTTAAAGCGCGAATAAGAGAAAACCCGTGAGCCGGGGTGCTTTCCGCCAACATTATTGCGACAAATTGAATAAAAAATACAACAAAGGAAACTTTCTTCAAGAAAACTGCGAATGTCAAAAGTTTAAAATTAAACTTTCATGCATCAACTTTGACTTGTCGTAGTTGGCACCGAAAAACTTTATACATTTTACAGACGTTTTTATTTTTCCTTGCCGATGGAGGTCGAAGAACTCCTTAACTATATTAACGCTATAGTTTTTTAATTGCGAACCTGCTGAGCTGCGGAAATCAATACGGCAGTAGAAAACTTTCCTGACGAAAAATAAAAGATATTATAAATTCGCCCGAGCGATGTTTGGTTTGCGATGGCTTTAGGTCGTCACACAGTGACTTGTATTGTAGTAACTCAGAAATTTATATTTTTTAGGCAAATTGGATATTGTAAAATGCTGAAAGCAAACTGTCTCGGGAAAGTGTAGAGCCATAGTTAGTTAGACTGCGGTGACAATACGCCGACTAAACCGGCGTAGTACCTACCATAGTAGTAGTAGAAAATGGACGTCAATCAATACTGGTGGATTTAGTTCAACCAACTGCAATTGTGCTAAATGGTGCCAGAGTATTCAATACATAAAAATTTAAAAAAAACAAAAATTATCACTTAACATAAGTTACAATGTTGTCACTTAGCGGTAAAAAAAGGTTTTAGCCCAATTTTCTTATCATAAAATAACTTCGTAAGCAAAACAAATCAGTTTGCCCTGTTTAGTCTCTACTGCAGTGAGCCTGTATGAAAAGTCGTCCTAAACAGACTAAGGAACCGAAAAAATTGATGATGACCCAACACATGTTACTGTCACGTCATTTACTGTGTAGCAAACGTCTTCTCAAATTATAACAAATGGCTCCATGAATCACGATGTCTTAGTAAGCCGAAACACGAGGCGAGGCGACGCGCCCAGTGTGAAAACATCAGGAAAATAACTATAGATTTTATTAAGGAATTGTATTTATTATAAACTTGCTTTTGGAATTGACTTTGCTTACACTTCACATTTACAAGCATGTTCCCATCAAGCGTCCCATCTTTTGAATGTAACATAAACAAATTGAATATAAATATAAAATAGACCATGATTTTCCGCCCAAAATCCATCGAACCCCTGTTTACTTTGGATGGTGACGAGAAGAAAGTAATCGCGAAGGGAAATGTCCCTTATTGACAAAACGTGCCATTTGCTCCGGCAAAATATTAAAAATAATCCGCAGGAGAACCGACCCGCGGGTCACAGCGTCGCTGCAAAATAGGAAGAATTTAAAATGTAAAGTGAAAAAGCGAATCGTGTATATTTTTAACTCAAATATTCTCGACTTTTATAAAAACAAGGGGTATCTGTAAAACATAGAGAGTGATGTTCAACTTGTTAATTAAAATGCTATTTTTGTTCCAATTCAAGAAAATGTTCGTTATTTAAATGTGGGGCGAATAACGGGTGCAATATTTTTAAAAAGAGGTTTAGCTAATGCATTACAGTACTCTACTAAGGCATAAAAAATAAAAACAAATGTTGCTTTAAATTATTGCTAAATAGTAAAGTAAAAACCAAAACATTTTTTCTTAAATAAATACTTGAATCTCTAGTTTTGATTAAGGACTAAAGTCATTGATTTTCGTTTATTTATAGAACTTATACTAAAGAATAGACTTTAAATATGCATATGTATTTTAAAGAAATGTATTTATTTAATACATTTATTTATTTTAAACAAATTTTATTTTAGTTAAATAAAAATTCAAATTAGGATTTTAATGAAATGCTCGACCAATATCCCATCTACCGACTTACTGTGAAAGCGGTAAAGCTACGCCGTAGCTAGGTTGTGCTACAAACGCACTGTCTCGGCAAGGATAGTACTATATCTTATTGTATCACTATACTAAATGTGTTTCCTTCTTCAAACAAACACCCGCTTGAGATAACACTGTGTACCAATATGCCCAATACTTTGATGATCAGTGTCGAAGAAGTCTCATGCTCGATAGAGGGGTGATCGCACAGTATCGCCGAGCAGATAAGATACAGAAAGTGACGTGCCGCCGTGCGTACACTTAGCAACCGCCGACGCAGCGTCGCGGCGCCGGCCCTCTTAATGACGAGAGGCGCCCACACCACAACAATCGCTTATTTATACCCTATTTACTTCAAAAACATTTTGTCACACCGAATATTGACCAAAAAGTTTAATATTAATTATATCTGTGAAATAAAATAAAAATGAAATTAAATAAAATAACTTTAGAATCTACTCCGAAGACAAATGAAACTTGTCTAAGTTACACTGTGAGTAATGTGCTACTTTTAACAATTGATCTTCTTGCTATCTTATTTACACAGATACAAAAGGTCCTATGTTGTGATTGTCTCACTCAATACTTTTTGCTCTACTTTACTTAATGGTTAACCGCAGTAACTAAACTGCGATTAAGTCTAGATACGAGTCTAGGCTGTTGCTTGCATAGCAGATATATTTATTTTATATTAAAAGAAACAACTAAAAATATAACAGCAATATTAATAGAATTCGTAATGAAGTTTCGCAAAATGCCACCAAATTACCTTAACGAGTTAGCTTTAGCCTTTCAGTACAAAATGGGCAGTCGTTAGATTATATCAGGAGTGGTAAATGAGTGGCGATAACTCAGAGAAAATCGATGAAAACCCACTTATACGGTCAGGTGGGCAGCAATTTAGAGAATTCTCTCGGCACTTGCGAATTTATAAAACTAATGCATACAGCGAGGAGCTTTTGTTACCTTAATAATGTTTACGTGACTTATTATGTTTACTTTCTTTTCATTCTATAGATCAAAATACACAGTAGGACAAGATACATCTACTTTAAAAATTCTAGTAAACTTTGGCGCGTCACTTGGTATTTAACCCGACCTTATCCAATCAGATACTCGCCGCTGCAACTCCTGTGTACAGGGATCGACAGTGAAGCAATAAAGCTCAGCGAGTCTAAAGGACATTTGACATTTCACATAGTGATTGCTCACAGGCCGAAACAAAACCGCATCTGATAGCACTGTCTGTCCTTATTCTCAGATTGACAGAGATACCCTGTGCTCAGGGTATAGAATTTCTGTACACAGCAATTCTAGCCGACTAACGGGATTTAACACAAATGAACCACACAAATTAAAATATCGAAGTTACCATTCAATGTACTCTAAGTTTCATCGCCTGCCTTCCTGGTTATGGAATGTTATGTGTTCGACTATTCCATGAAGGAAATATTCATATACGTCCTGGATTTCATTCCCAGGTTGGGTAGTGTTATCTTATTTATAGATAATTACCTGGCGTAGTGTGGATGCGGAAATGCACCTTTACCTACACCTTCGGTAACACGGATGTGGTATTATTTATCTATGTAGCAGCACATGGCCTGGAAATGTATTGAGTACACGGCAACAGGCTCGCTCTTATTATAGAGCACTTTATACACAGCTGCTAGAACGTAAGCAGGTATACACATGCACTTCCCCGTGATCCCCCACTATACACTTGAATGTGTCTTCTTCAAATCTAGGTCAAGTGGGAGTTCTTATGTTAAACCTAACCGATTATATTATGACTACGTTATTTATTGGTTCACTGACTTTTGTAATAAAGAGTAATTTTACTGTCTTCCTTTATTAAAAAACTGGGACTTAATAAGCCCTGTGGGTAGAACGGTGTGAGAGGGGAGCGATTTTAATAGAGCCTGCTGTGTCACTGCTCGCTTAATAATCATCATCCACGTTGTTTGTACTTTGTACCGAGTATTTAGGAACTTTATGACGTCACTCATTACACCGGGAAATTAGCAATCGTCTATCGTAATTCAAGTTTTTACATAAAAAAAGTTAGAATAGTTGTGGGGATATTGTATGTATGCCATATGAGATACATAGGGTAATACATAGGTATTCATTTGTTAATTTATATATAATCATATTACACAACAGAAATCTACGCATACAACTCCACCTGCTTAATAAGTACAACATGAAAACACAGTTTTCATAATAATATACATATCATAAGCCATATAAAGAAGTAAATTCATTAACTAAAAGCTACACATATACCTACAATAGATTTTTCATCTCTTAAATATATAAACTACAATCCTTTTGGTTTCTACTACTAAACTAAATCATATTTTTACTCATAAAGCAATTAGCAGACTTGGTTTCGTATTCTCTCGTACTGAGTCAATATTGTATTTCAAAACAAAAAAGAATCAGTCCCACGGAGATATAGAAATATAAGAAAAGGAAAAAGTTACGTTTGAATAGGAAATGTATAACTGCAAAGATAAAATACTACGCTTGAGGCTGTGTGGCGGAAATGGAGGTACGGCATCGACAACCGATGTCATTTATTATTCTGTTTATTTACATTCCCATCTATTTCTTTCAAGATGAAGTTTCTTCGTAGGTAACGTATTGGTATATACAAATACGATCAATATATACATTGTATATGTACCTGACAGCCCCCGTGGCGCAGTTGGCTAGACACCAGCTTGCGAAACGAGAGGCCGCGGGTTCGATTCCCGCACCGAGACAAATGTTTGTGTGAACCACAAATATTTGTTTCGGGTCTGGGTGTTTGTGAGACCGAAAAAGTCTCTCGTAGTGTCTGATACCCACGACACAGGTATTGTACCTAGTGTGGGGTCAGAGCTATGTATGTGACTGTTGGGTGTAGGTACCTACCTTATATTGTTTCCCATACTAGTAGTATGGAAATTAAAATTATAAGTAGAGTCTAACTCTTCAAGCACTTACATCACAAACTCTACACCTTGGTCAAAATATGTCGCTAAGGCCGTTTCGTTGTTGCTTATGGCTTAAATCACGAATTCCATAATTGAAAAATAAATCTATTTAAAAATGATATGCAATTTAGTTCACAACCGTCGCGACATACGCAACACGGAGAGATAGGCAAACACGAGGATCAAATAAACACATGCAGCTATAATTAAATCCAGCTCCATCACTGACGTCAGCGTTGACTAAAACCTTAATTCGGTATCTTTACTGTTCTGCTTTGTTATCCCCCTATTGTTTTGAGTACGAACACGCTCTTATATCCTGTACTGGCATTGTATGGAGCAACATAGTCTGCATGTATCCTTATTCATGAAGATTTTATTGAAGAGTAGACAGGGGTGCATTAAAGCATACGGGTTTAGGGCTTTCGTAATGTACTGCGGAGGACCTAAAGGCGAGACGACAAACGCCATCGCCGTAGTGCCTGTTGCCATTTCACGTGCACATTTACTTACACCGTTAGTAAAGATCGCAAAAACCACTTGATATGCGGGGCATTGAGGCAGTGATCATTTTATTATTATTGAAACACAAATCTGTCACGTCAAATTTGTAACTCTGTTACTAAAAAATGAGAATTTAAGTTAAGTAATTTCAAAAATAATGCAAACACCATTACATAGTTGAGCTAACCTAGTATAAGTATTCTGGCTTAAACAGAGAATATCCATAAACTTTATATTAATACCATGGTAGAGTCTTCCCTCAAACAAAAAGTTTTTATATAAATCATTTTTAGGTGTAACGCTCCCATCTCGCTCGCAGCTTTGCCGTTTACTGGTGTAAATGTACCTTAATTTACATTTTAATTTTTATGGTTTAACTCGCATAGACAGAGGAGCTCGGCTCAAAGGCTTGACGTGTGCGATATTCAAATCAGAGTATATCTAACATCAATACAAACTCGGTCAGTTTTTCGACCCAGTACAAAAGCCGGGGAAAACCATTTGATGTTGAGGTATCGTGGTATTGTTTGGCTGTAATAAGCATTAGCCAAAAAGGCTCGTATACGTATGCATATCTTTTATGTGTTTATAATTTTTTTTTTGCGGCAAGGAACACTCGCTTCTCTAACATCTGATAAGTAACTTGATAACGTTCATATAAAAATAGGATTGATGTGATAATTTATAACTAAAATATTATAGGAACGTTTTTTTTATTAATAATAAATAACCAACACTTATATGATAGATCTTCGCTGTATAATGTTAGATTAGTGCGATTAATTGAATTTCCAAAACTAAATAAACCTTTCGAGATTTTAACACAACTTTCATTTGAAGAAAATAAATTGAGATGTTCTTAGGGACACATGCGCTATAAATGCAAAACAAAATAAATTAAAAGATATATGCAACATCCACGTTTATTCAACTAAAGTAAATTAAATAAATACACCGCTTCTTTAGTCTCCGTCTGCCGACATACCGCCATTACGTCTCCACAAGCCAACAAAGCAACAATTTCTCTGTATAATATCTGAAATGAGTTATAAAATTCCGTCTTATCACTTATGTAGCGAACACAGGTTTATTAAGAAATACCGGGCATTTTTCAATGCGCGCGACTCGGCGCCGGCATGTGGTGCCCCCTATCTAGAAGGGGATGAACTTGAGCGAAACAATTCATAGCACCCGTCGCCACTCGGTGTCCATTAAGCGTTGCCTGCAGACACTGCACCAGCCCGTGATCACAATGGCCGGAGATTCTTTGAAAAATGTCTGAGAAGGGGGTTTTATCTTGGAGAATCTTGGTTTACTATTGTCCCTTTGACTTGCAACATGCAGATTTTGTTTGTAGACAATGTTTCGTGATGTCACCTTTTGTGTAAATATGTAAAGTTAACCGTTTTTAATATTTATTGTTGAAGAAATTTTTTCTTGATAGGTAATTTATTCTGTTCTTGCAGTCAGTAAATTTTCCAACATTCTTAACTATGTAAAAAGTATAATAATAATTACCGCATACATATGACACTTCGAACTTAGAAACTTAGAAGAAACTATTCCTCTCTTTTGTGGAAATATAGATTAATTGTAAAGAAGTATCCCAATAAAACTACCCAACCCGAGAGTTTTATCCAGAGGTTCTAATTCGCACCCGCTTATTCATACAGCGTGGCCCAATACTAACAATTATTATAAAAAATATTGCATGATTGGCAATTATGCAAAATACATAGTAAAATTGATATTTGAATACTGCTAATTAAATTTTCTCTGAGGTCTTGCAGTAAAAGTGAAAATAATTAGGAAGTTCATTAATAGCGCATTAGAAGAAGATCACCCAAATAGAAGCAGAACTGCAGCTCGGGGTACTTACAGGGGCGTTGTAATGAACATTAAAATGTGACGCTACAATTTCCTTATCTGTAAATTAAAATTTAATCGTGTTCTTAACTTATTTGGTGAATATCTTAATTAAAAAAGTAAAAATACTCTCTAGGATAGAAAATATTAGTATGTACTCGTATTGTTAAAAATTTGAACGTAACAGTATATTAACACAGAACGCTTCTTTCCTTTCTTCTCCTATTTTTTTTGGAAGTACATATTGTAACAGACAAAATATTTCGACAAATTGTTTTTTTTTTCTTCAGATATATGACTTATGAATATACCTGAACGTTTTAAGGAGCTCATCATAAACTCAGCTAAAACTCCGACACGGATGATCTTAACTTTATAGACTCCTCGCTAAGCAGCATCAGTTACACAATATAACACAATAATTATAAAGGAGATTTTCGTTAGTCGGTTTTTAAAACTGTGCTCTTGTGAGTTATGATATACAATGTATTTATGACCTCATCATCATCATCATCATCAGCAGCCAATATTCGTCCACTGCTGGACATAGGCCTCCCCCAATGACTTCCACCGGGAACGGTCGGAAGCCTCCACTTAATTCACGCCTTTAAAATCAATGGACTCAAGTAGTAAAAGGTTTTTATACACCGCAATTTATTAACTACTGAAATACTCGTGACATTTCCAGTTACTTAACTAGTCTCAACGTTTCCTTAGCAATTCTTGCAAAGAAAACTTAAAAAGTCAAAGATCCGCAAATACCGCATGCAAGCGATTCTAAAACGTAATTACTCTACGAGAGCTCCCTAGTATTTTTTAATTAATTCTCCGATTCAACTGGAAACTAATAACGGTCCGTGTTGTTCTGGGCGAGAGGTGGTGGGATCAATATTCCTTCCATTTCAACTTACAGATAAAATTTTGTGGGAGTCTGTGGCAGAGCGAATTGTTTTTTTCGTTTCAAATTAACTGTCTATGAAATTTTATGTATAATTAATTCTTTAAAAAATAGAGAACTTAGTGCCTACTTTACGCTACGTTCAGTTACTTCGAAATGTATATATTTTCGTTAACTCGAACCGCTAGGTAACATATTTCCTTTTTTGCAAATTATATATTTCGATAAAAATGCACATGTCTTACTCATACTAAGACGTATGACTAACAGCTGTTATTATTAATCGGATCTATAACGTCGCAAAATAAAGCACTGCGCTAGAACAGTGTAAATTTAATCGAAGGGCCCTGGTTTAGTTCCCAAGTCGGGTAAATGTTATTGGGGCTCTCATTTACAAGATCATAGTAGCAACACAGTATTTCGAAACGTGTCAGAAAATAGAATTAGGATCGTCTCCTATTACATGGAAATTAAAACAATTGCTTAAACGTTACGTAACCCTGCTGAGATCTAATCATAATTCAGATTCATTTATAAATTATGTATCTAAACTGTTCGTTGAATTAGTTGATAAGTTCATGATTAAGCTACATGTTCTGAAGATCAGACCTCAATGCCCACGGGACATAAGTTTTGATCCTGAGCCGGGCAGCCACATTTCATAGTAAAACTGGTTTATCCTGGCCTTCGGGGAATAAAACAGTCGATTCTATATGTACGTACAAATTCCCTCACATCCCGTACAATTTAAGAAGTAGACAGAATTCTTATACATTCACACTGCCAGTTATTATTGTTGTATTTATTTAGAGAGAAATAAGAACTGTACAATTACACGTGATTTTATTAAGAGCTCAGCGACAGGAAGGAAATATAAAAGTAGTACAACCATAGACTATAATACATAGTGATGGGGGCACAAAATAGTGTTGTGCTAACCGATAAAGAAGGGATTAAATTTATTATTACAATACTCTCACCAAATTGAAACCCTTCTTTTACATTATGAAGTAATTACTACCTTTTAGCTAAGTTTCACAACAAGACAATACATATTTATTAACATTACATTACATACATTTGGGTTGACACATACCCAACTTATTTCTCAAATATTGAAATTTATCTCGTGGCATTGCTTTAGTAAATATATCAGCATATTGCTCATTTGTACATACATACTTCAAATCTATCTCTCTATTAGCAAATTTTTCTTTAACAAAATTATATTTAACTTCTATATGCTTACAACGTTTATGATAGTCTACATTTTTAATTAAACAAATCGCACTTTGATTGTCTATATGTACTGCCACTGATTCTTGATTAAATGCACCAATGTCTATTAACAATTGTTTTAACCACATCGCCTCTTTGGTTGCTGCACAAGCTGCCATAAACTCAGCCTCCGTGGTGGATAACGCTACACTCTGTTGGTGTTGTGTTGCCCATGTGACTGCAGCTCCATTCTTTATGAAGGTATATCCTGTCAGAGACCGCCGAGTACTTTTGTCATTGGCATAGTCTGCATCGCTGTAACCTTCTAGTACATTATTCTGTGATGACATATAATGCAATCCATACCTTTTTGTCTCTTTTAAGTACTTCATTATCTTCTTGACTACATTCCAATGTGTATGATCATAACTGTTAAGGTATCTACTCACAAGACTGATTCCATATGCAATATCGGGTCTGCTTACTATAGCCAGGTGCATTAGTGAGCCAACTGCTTCTCTGTATGGAATGCTCTTGTCTGGTCCCACCAGACTTTTCTCCAGTGTTGTGTGAGGGTCTACTGATTAGGTAGTACTTCCAAACCTTCTGGTGGTGTCATAAATATGTCTTCCTTTATGTCTCCATATAAGAATGCTGTTTTGATGTCAAATTGGACCATTTCATAATTATGTTGAGCAGCCTCTGAAAGCAAAACCCTAACAGAGTCATACCTTACTGTTGGTGCAAAAGTTTCTGAGTAGTCCACACCCTGTGTCTGTGCATAGCCTTTGGCACATAATCTTGATTTGTATAGCAGGCCAGATGGTAGGTCTTTTATTTTAAAAACCCATTTGCAGCCAATTACCCGCATTCCTGGTGATTTATTCACTAATTTCCAAGTCATATTCTTTGAGTGTGCCAGTAACTCATCATTGATGGACTGCTTCCATTTTTCTGCATTGACATTATCTGTAGAAACTGCTTCACTGTATGTTTGAGGGGTATCCTGCTCATCTGAAACAATTTCCTTGCAAAAGTAAGTTTCATTTCCTTTTTTTAAATTTATTTTTGGATCTTGTAGTTATATTACTCCTCATTATCTCTGATGTGTCCATTGATTCATCTGGTTCATATAAGGATCCCTCATCAGAGTGATAAGAAACATCGGTAGAATCATTTTGTTCAGATGATTCCAACACAGATTCACTATTGATGGACTCATTTTGGCTATCTGAAAAGGATTCTGAGTGAGGTAGTCTACTGTACTTTTTAACCACAGAATTTTCTAAAAATATTGCATCTCTACTCATTAACACCTGCCGTGTTGCTGGATCAAAGAACCTGTAGCCCTTGGTCTGTTCACCATATCCTACAAAAATCATCTTTGTTGCCTTTGCATCCCATTTCTTATGCTTCTGTTTAGGTACATGAACCATTGCTTCGCATCCAAAGATTTTCAAGTGACTAATACTGGGCTTTTGTCCTGTCCAGATCTCTTCAGGAGATTTAAATTTCAGCACTCTTGTTGGACACCTGTTAGTAATGTATGCTGCTGTTGAGACTGCTTCAGCCCAATACTGCTTCTGGAAAAATCATCTATGAATGTGACAAAATAGCGTGCTCCTCCCAGAGACTGGATATCCATAGGACCACAGACATCGGAGTGTACAAGTTCTAGCAAGGCTTTTGCTCTGGAACCTTCTGAAGGAAATGGATTTCTTGACTGCTTTCCCTCCAGGCATGAAATGCATACAATTTTGTCATTATTTTCCATTTTTATTCCTGAACTTGCTGAAAGTTTCTTTAAATCATCAAAATTCAAGTGTGCCATCCTCTGATGCCATATAAAACCATCATTCACTGTTTCTGATATGTATGCAGAATCACTGTGTGTGTTCAGCCGGTACATATTATTAATGAGTTTTGCATCGGCCACTTGTTGATTGTCTTTGTTGAATATTTTGCAACCATCTTTGTTAAATTGTACTTGGCAATTATTCTTAATCATTTGGCTTACTGAGAGTAGATTTGTAGCCAATTCAGGGACATACAAAACATTTTTTACTACTATTGTATCTATTCTATTATACTTGTTTATAACCTTTAAATTCACTTTTCCGCATGCTTTCACAAGTAGTTTCTTATCATCAGCTACTTTGATAGTATTCACCGGGGGCGGTATGTGATCATAAAGCCAGTCACCGTGCATTGTGAGATGCATTGATGCTCCTGAGTCAACATACCAGCCACTGTCATTACTCTTTGATGCAGAAAATACAGCCACATAGCCTGAGTTATCATCTGCCTTCTTTTGTTTATTCTTGTTTCTACAATACTTGCTAATGTGTCCATATTTATTACAAACAAAGCATCTCGGACCTTTGTTAGGTTTATTAGATTTATCTGAAGCTTGTTTGGTATACTGAGGATTGTTTTTATTTCTATTAACATATAACGCAGCTGAATCTTGTGTTTTAATATCTTGAAGTAATTTAGTTTTGATTGCATCAGCTGTTATGACCAAACCTGAGCTTTCTAGTGCCATTATCATTGGTTGATACATGTCAGGTAACCCAGCCAGTAATAAGGTTCCCAACCATTCATCGTTAACTATGAAACCAATATTCCTCAGTTTGTGTGCAGTTGACATAATTTTGTTGACATAGTCTTCAATGTTTTGGCACGTATCTAACGTTGTCGTTATGAGCTCTCTTAACAGACCAACTCGACGAGTCAGTCCTTTATCATCAAAAGCTTTGGCTAAATTATCCCATACTTCCTTTGTGGTTTTGGATTCCTGAATGTGAACGTAGTTTATAGGGTCGACTGATAAAATTATCTTCGCTTTTGCTTTGGTATCATCTTTCTGATCAATTTCTACGCCCCGTTCACGTGTCACACAATGCCATAAATCTTCTAGCTCGAGGAATGTTTGCATCGCGAATCTCCATGTGGGATAATTGTCTCTTCCGGTCAGTCTTTCTATTAATGCCATTGTATTGTTTGAGGACATAATTACTGATGAAGATGCTTTCGATATACGCCGGTCACGGTCACGGTCACGTTGTCTTGTAGGTTAAGTGTTGCTCGACACTGCAGAATACTTTTGCCTTTATGTTTTATTGTTGAATTACACTCTCTAATAACTTTGGAAGATACAGGTGGGTCTGGGCCCATAACCTGTTGTATTTATTTAGAGAGAAATAAGAACTGTACAATTACACGTGATTTTATTAAGAGCTCAGCGACAGGAAGGAAATATAAAAGTAGTACAACCATAGACTATAATACATAGTGATGGGGGCACAAAATAGTGTTGTGCTAACCGATAAAGAAGGGATTAAATTTATTATTACAATAATTATATAATTTGTTTTCTAATTTGATTTATTTCTAATTATTTATTTGTTATCTAAGTGCCAAGTTAGAACTGTAGTTGCTTCGTATTGAAGATCTTATTTTCAGTGAGATCGTTGATGTCACCTGTGATCTCATACTGAAACCCCGAGGCAGGAAATAGGTACAACATCTGAACTTTGCCCCGATATGTGGAATTTGTTTTGAGTTCTACCAAAGACTATTTGTGTTTCATTATCATCCTTTTATCCTCATAATGTAATGACAAATACCCTTACATAACTTAAACATGTTATTACATCATATTTTATTTAAACGTAATTGTTGTATTATATGAGTTGCCAAGCGAACCTAAACTTCATCATGGTTGTGAATGGAATTTCACAATTAAACGTAGAATAAACTTGTCGGCAAATATTCTACAAGAATATACACTTCTTAGCTATGAATACTAAGAACTGGTTAATGTGGTGTAAAAAAAACTTTATCGCGAATGAAAAGAAAGTCAGTCCTAAGAAATATACTAATACACCAAACAGTTATATACAGGGTTCTCAACCCATATTAACATTCAATACTTGTTCCTTTGGTATGAAATCTACGAGAGCCTTTACGGTCTCACCGTCACCCAGACCCAGACAATCATTTGTCTTGGTGTGGGGATCAATCCCGCAGCGTCTGTCGAGTATCAAGCCAACACTAAGGCTCTCAAGCCAATCTAAGCGTATATTTTTTGTATCTGCATATTGTGTCTTCTTACGTCGAACTTAATAAGGTACCTGCTAAGCTGAGAGTCTTATGTTGCCGTTTGTATGATTGCCAAGCTTTCATAGAATTGGTGACATCTTAAGTAGCAATTTTTTCAACAGACAGGATTATGTGGGCGTTGCTTCCGAAATATATTAAAATGTACATCAAACATGATATTAACACAAAAAATTTCAAAAGATTTTCAAAGCGTTTTAATTTATTTTACCTTCCCAATGTTTCCAAGACTCTCAGTCTGTTCACGGGACGGATAGATGCATTAGTCATGCAAATGAAAAAAGACGGCAGTAAGCTTGCACAAACCAATCAGATCAGAGACCAAACGTATTACGAAGAAAGGACTTAATGACCTCTTTCTGCGAGCGATATAAATGCTAATAAATCGCAAGATATCAATTTAAAAGTTGCAAATTTTGCAAAGTAGTTTCAAATAATACTTTAATCCGGCCGTGACCATGAAAGCTAGTTTAAAACCTTAACCGCGATAAAATAGATTTACATTGTTCTATTCTATTGTTAGTACTTGATTTTCCTTAAACATATTTTGAACTCTCATTATCTAAACGTGATCATTACAAAAATAAAACCATGGTATTTCTAGTTTGTATAAAACAATATGAAAATATTGATTTATTGGTTTTATCTTAGCGATGTTTACAGAATTTTCAAATAAAATATTTTTAAGACAAACCCAATATTACAACTTATAAAACACTAGACAAGCACCATATCTTATGTAGTTAAAACTAATAATAATTTATTATTTACTTTCAAGGTAATAAATTATTTTGCTTTTACTTTCAAGGATACAAGCGTCAGTGCGATTGTTTATTATCATTCTATTTTCGTAACCGGTACTAATACTCGTGTACGTTGTGGCATTATATGACGCTTGCCATCTGGTAAGTCGCTTATAAAAATGTACCGCATCCGTGGCTCAATTTTTTAACCGCAAAATGCGCGCGGAAATTTAAAGCGATGCTCCCGAACGCGCGCGTTGTCCGCACAAAGGACTCGCGCGCTTTCTTTTCACGAGCTTTTAAAATTGTCTGGCTCATTTTCCTTTGTAAGGCCACAAGCAACGCGCTAGGAGAAGTCTCGGGAAGATTAATATAAAATTTTATTTTAGTTTTATCGCATCACACTATTCTGAAATTCATATAATTATTTGTCATTAAAGCCTGAAAACTGAAAATTACGAAATCAATGAAATAATAACCTAACCTAACGTAAACCTAAAGCTTTTTGACTTTGCATGAAATAAAATTCTGCTACTGTAATGTATTATAATAAAAATATTCCTTTTTTATAAGAGTATTAAACTAAATAAAAACCTTGTTTTTATTTATTTATTTATTTATTTATTGTACACCATGTAAAAAGAATCAACATTGTTGTTAGTAACAACTCAATAGTTAGTTAATGTCACAAATTGCGTCGCGTAAGAGTAACTTAGGTATAGAAAAAAATTGATCATTAGTATTTTTTTCAATTCGTAGCTTGTGGCTAGAAATGTAATACATATATACATGGTGACTGCCAAAAGCTGGACTTTGATATATAAGACAAGCAAGGTGTGCTGGTCGTATCGGTCGAGGTGGGTAGCTGCAATTCCTCTTGTCATACTTCTATTGCATGCACTCCTCAGCTTCTTAAGCAATGTAAATAAAAAGGTAGAAAATGTTTAGTGGCTTCGAGTCTTCTGTACTCTGTTTCTAAGAAATTGCATCGTCGGGAACGCTCGTTTAGGTGTAACGGTGATTTTAGTGCATTTGGAGAGCAGTTTTAAATTCATTTTGGGTTGTACCATTTATTTTATGTTGGTCTTAGAGGTGGAATTGTAATATATTTTACAGAGATAGAAAGTCTTACCTTTACGTTAAAAGACAAAAAAGATTGTTGATTTGTTTTCACGTTTTTTTAGGATGTTGAACCGATTTTAAGAAATGAAGGCGGGCAAGACTGTAAGCAAAAAAAAGGGATGGCTTCGAAAGGAAATATGGATACAAATTATATTGTTTATAATATTTTAATACCACGTTGCAATCACTTGCCTGAAGCACATAATTTATTATTAATTATGTAAATATAAACCATAATTTGAATAAGCTGGATCATAGGATATGATTGCATGATTAACTGTTTCGTTGTGATTTAAAATTTTCTGTAAACTTTCGACAGGTAATTGATAGTCGGAAAATCAGATACCTTAAATTTAACACTAACTGATTCAAAACAAATAATGCGATGTTATAATATTAAAAAAAGTCACGTTTAGTTTTTTTTTTTCTAACAGACATTTACAATTTCAATCTGAAAAATAAATTAAAACAAAAGATTTTTGCAATATCCATTTTTGTATTACATGCAGCAATACTCAAAATATACTATCCTTTTAACTTGCACCCCTGATGCATCTGCCGCCATTAAAGTACGTATTTAAGTGAGGCGGGGGCCCAGACCGCTCATTTTTATAACACAAAAACATTATAAATAATCTTTACGCCTATCTACTATGAAATTCTAATAATACAAATACTCGTTAAAATATTTATGCTAGTACACTGCGACTGTCACTAGAGTCAAATAAAAAATTATGTAATTTATGAATAAATTTATAAGTCATGCCCAACTAAAATTAATGTTAAACGGATGAATTAATTTTGTTGTGAATGAAAGGTGTAGCTTACACCTTTAAACCTCGGTGTTTTTTTTTGTTGGTCATCCCAATTCTTGTTTACAGGAGTTGCAGGTAGGAACATCTCATCCTTACCTACGAAAATTTTTAACCAATTGACAACCCCGTGGTGCAGTTATCTAAATACCAGCTTGCGTAACGAGGGGCCGCAGATTCAATGCTTGCACTGAGACAAATGTTTGCGTGATCCACAAATATTTGTTTCAGATCTGGGTGTTTGTGAGACCGTAAAAGCCTCTAAAAGATCCCCTATACTACAACCTTAATTCGCCCCTGACGTTTGCCGATAGTATCATGGTTTTTATTGAGTTATTATCAGGGGTCGGAAAATTTATTTTACGAGCAATGGTAACTGTTTTACAACAGAAAAATATTTGACGAATGGCCTGCATTTGTTTTATTGTGCGAAACACGCCGCAGAATTGCGATGGAGTTTAAAGTTTTATTATCAAAAGCTTTGCTCTGTACCGCTGCAACGTGCCCCGCGTTTCGCTGTAAAATATTTGAGTTATTTTATTAATATAAAAGGTAGTTCGTCATTTTCCTAAAAGTAGGAGTAGGTGAGGTTTGTTTTAACATTTTTATATTTTCTGATGAGGAACTTAAGATATAAAAATCTTACATAACTTACTGACTTACATAAGTCACAAGTCTGGACGATACTTTTTAAAATGAGTTTGTACTGTATGCGATAAGCTAA
Source organism: Cephonodes hylas (assembly GCA_030295005.1). Classification (NCBI taxonomy): domain Eukaryota; kingdom Metazoa; phylum Arthropoda; class Insecta; order Lepidoptera; family Sphingidae; genus Cephonodes; species Cephonodes hylas. Next base: position 4,896,084 of record AP025374.1, on the reverse strand, counting down.
GCTACAAGCAAGATATTTGCGAAAAATCTCTTTTTTTATTTACTTTATTCAAAAAACATGTATTAGGGTAGGTTGCAGTGTTATACGTATGAAAAACAAACGAATAATTTTACGTATTAACTTTCAAGTCTAAAGCGTCTGTCGACCCTGCCTGGTATTTTATAAACAAGTTAATTATCATAGTAGCTTATATCTTTATACCATTGAAATAAAACACTATGTTTATTGGAATCACGTAAAGATAAGGCGCGAGTTGCTATCAGATGTAATTTCATCTCGAGCGAAGGGTGGCCAAAGCCGTAGAAGAAATAAATTGAGTGGGGAGAAACCCCAATGTAACGCAGATTTATATACACACTTATGTACTTATTAAATTACTGCAAGACTTATATTGAAACCGTAATTCAGAACATTCGAGCATTACTTTCTGCATTCTCCTATTTTTACTCAATACTTGATTTAGTGTATGGTCAAATGTGAATGACATAATATTCTTAGAAACGTTATCTTTCCTATCTGCCTCGAGGTTTAGGCGCGCGGTCGAGAATCTCGGCGGTCGCGGGTTCGAACCCCAGGCGCACACCTCTGACTTTTCGAAGTTATGTGTGTATTCAAATTGAATTATCACTTGCTTTAACAGTGAAGGAAAACATCGTGATGAAACCTGCACACCTAAACTTTCTTAGAAATTTCTTAGGTGTGTAGTCCGCCAACCCGCACTAGGCCAGCGTGGCGGGCTATGGCCTAAAAAAAAGAAGTTATCTTTCGTCTAATCTTACAGCATAAGCTAACTATATAGTACGAATTTAACATCTGGTCATGTTCAATAACACAGACCTCTTGGAATATAGGAATAAATTCTATGATTTCAGGCTGATAGAGACTCACTAAGTCTAAGTCTACTGCTTATATGGTATAAATATATTTTGTACGTACCATTATCGACTTTGGTGTACTGGAGTTGTAGTGACAGGTAGGTAGGTTAAATAAATGATATGTAACAATATCGCTTCTCTTCGAAACAGTAAAAATACATTTTCTAGTATTTAGTTTAAAGTTTTCAATTTATAAACACAAACGAAAAACCAAGTAGTCGAAAAATCCGTAAACGCCAAAAAAAATCCAACACATCTTAAAATTTAATTAAATAAAATTATGTTATAGAATATCCGACTTCTTTATATTTAGTATATAGGATTTCTCATAACTTATGTATAGTTCGCAATAAGCGCAGTCGAAACCGCAATATCAGAGAACCGTTGACACAAATATAAATTACTGCAAATAATTTCCCATACCAAGGCACAGATAGCAAAAACAAGGGCCCGAAACGAGTGAACGTTTTAAAAACGAGTTTTAATTTTAAAAGTAGGGAAAAGATAACCGTGCTCTGTAATTTATGGCGTCATTATGGCGCGAATTAAATGAAAAATGCGCGCGAACAGACATTGTCGTCGTGCAACTGAACACGTTTCAATAATGAAAATTAACACCAAAGGTGCATTTCGGACGTCCGCTGTTGTTTAAATATTGATGTTAATTCTTTAACGATCGCCATCAATATCAATGCTTTTAAGAATGTTAAGGATTTTTATTATAATAAGTGAAGTAATTTTATACAAATCAAGTTTGTTGCTGTTGTTGTTTGTTGCACGGATACAACCAGACACCAAAATCTCCTCATCTGCTTTGTAACCACTGCGCCGCGTACTCTATGCTCTAAATAAACACTATTTATGGTCCCGTGGTGTGTGTCTTAGGTACCTACCGTAATTCATATTACGCAATATTATTACGACATTACTACTTGTTATGAAACTAGAATATTTTTTGAAGTAATTTTATTGATTTTCTAATTTTTGTTATCAATGATTTTGTTGTAGCTACGATAAGACAAAATAGAAACAGTTTAGCTGTGACTTTTGGCCACAACGTGTTAAAAAAAAACATTCTTTATCACATTGATCAACACGACATAAATCGTAAGCATTGAAATTAACATTCTAACAGTATCCAAACACGTCCCTTACTAGATCTTCCAAGTGATTTATTAATTTCTTAGCGGATCTAGAACTATTCGCCATTATAGTACATACATAAATTTTAATGACGAAGGTTTCGAGACCCTGAACTCTCTGACAAAATGAGCAGTATATTTTCAACTTGGGCCATTATTAGGATATTATTTAGGCGAAACACGCATTACGGGGATTTAATACAAATCCAGTACATAGCTCCCCGAAACTTGGCGGTAATAACGATAAATATTGTAAAGTTACGCAATTCGTGATAGCTCAATTTATGTAAGATGTTGGCGTAATATTATGCTGGGACATGTGCCGATTTGCGCGTGTTGCAGGTATTATTAATGACCGCATTATTAACTGTAACACTGACATTTGAGCTTTATAATACCTAGAAATGACGTCATAGTGCGGTATGTTTTTCTATTCTTATATGACATCTTTGCTTTAATCCTTAAGTATACATAAATAGTATAGTAAAATGTCAGAAATATTTTAACACGGCCTAATAGTACCTATAAATTATATTTTTTAAGTGATGTGCAATTAAAATTCGTTCCGCCTTTAGATTATTTATTTAGAGCGCATAAATAACTTTATTAATTAAATGGCGAAAAATATGAAAATCACGTTACAAACTTATGCTAGGTTGGAATCAGGTATTATTCGGATATCTGAGCGGCAGGCAAAGGTTCATTTCTGCACTTACATTACAACTTAATGGGGGGCAAACCTGTCTATTTTTCTATATTACCTAAAGTTCCTAATTGAAAAACCCATTGACACTTTCCCGACAGGTGGAACACAGGACTTCTAAATCACATACGAATACTTCTGCCGCGAGACCACGAGACATTCTTAAAAATTTTAAATTATTTAAAGTTGCTATCTGGTATTATATTCTAATTCTAAATTCGCTATTTATTAAAAATGGAATGCAAAATGTAGTGGTACAATACAGTTTATTCAATTATAATCCTGCTCGTGAAACACTGTGTATAATGAAGTCTATTTCTCTCAAATCTAGTTGGAGGATAACGTATTCTCCCCTAAATATTTTGAGTTTCATAAGGATTCATATACGTCTGCGCGTTGAACAAATTGGCCGAGCGTATCTCACATGTGGAATATGCAAATATGCAAAACGTTTATGCATAAACAAAACTGAACATCCGCTACCATTATACGGCGTGAATGTATGCATTTGAATATGTGCTCGTGTTCAAGCTGATGTGTTTGAATGTTTGTTTCAAGTATTTATTCTTTTTTTATATAGAATCGATTTGATTAATATGTTGAGATAATTTATGAAGCTGGCAAAATGAATAATGACCCGTAAAGTCCAATATTCCAGTAACTACGACACAACTTATATTAATTATACGATCGCAGCTATTATATTTACATATTTATTTCTTAGATGAATCCTTTGTTGATCCCTACGTAATCATTATCCCAATCTTCGATCTATATACGATTTTATTTCATTTACAATAACATAGAATTATACTATTATAAAACAAGAAAATTACACGTTCTCAAAAAAATATTCCCATGTGTAAAACGTATGTTCGGAATTTCCGATGACACTACGAATATGAAAAGCAAGGATGCGTTGGAAAACGTGACGGTGGATTTTGAAGAGCGCTTACCTACGAGTACATAATCTCAAGAAAATGAGGGCGGCGCTAACCATCTCATTCCCGTAGATCGCTGCTAATGCCGCCATGAAATTGTAGTTTCAGCGAGCTCCCGTGATGTCACAGGAAACTACCAACTCAATCTACATTACCCTATAATCATACGATCTAAGTTCGATTGGAAAAGTCTAGGCGAAAGCTTCACGTATGCATACTATATTTGTCGACAGAACTCATAATCTCCGCTGAATTAGGGCAAACGCGGCGTTTGCTTGCAGAGCATAGATAAAATATCCGAATCAATATGTTCCGTTTACCTATCGGAGATGCCGAACTGTGTTAGTGTGCTATAAAATAATCATATAGGTGAGAGGAAATTAGAACATAGTTTGGATTGCAGATTGAATATTTTTTACGGTTTTATATAATCCTACATTAAAATTAATGTTACCAAGTGAATACAGTTTAGTTGTTATGCACAAGTAATACAGTAGGAGATACCTTTTCTGCGGCGTATTAATACATATTTCATATTAAAAAAAAACGCACTAGGTCATCGTGGTTGACTAATGGCTAAATTCTCTCAGTTGCAGAAGAGATTCTTCCCTAGCGGTTTGAGGTATGTGCTGATTTTGATGATGATGAGTTAAAATAGCGGTAGGATATAAACCCGCTAAATTGACGCATGTGTACCGCTTTTTAGATCAGATTGGATATATCTACTTCTACACGAGTTTAGTCCCGTATGAGATTGTATTTCGCCTACAAAAATAACTATACATAATTTAAATATTTGGAGTCACAATTTGCCTTGTCTTTATGTTTTCTCTTTGGCTTTTTCCAGTCATCCTATTATGCCTTTGGCTCGTAAATTTTCCATAACAGCCTGCTTACACCAACAACGATAGTATCCAATTAAATTTCAACAAAACCCTACTTATTTTATACGTTTCTATTAGCTGCTAGGTTTCGCTTACGTTAGGTTTTTCTAACTGATGGTAAAACAGGACTTAACATCTATTCATGTATCAACTTATAGGTGACTGTAGAAAAGACTTTGGTATACGTGGGATATTAAACAGCTTTGGTAAAAACTCGCAACATCACTTCACATCTACGTTAGCTACTCTATGAAGCAATCTTAATTGCTTCCTCAGCCGGGTGACGCATTGAACCGCACTAGATAGACTGTCGCTGCATGCTTCAACATTTCCACCGTGACTTAAATTACTTCACTTGAAACTGCTACCGACTATAACCGTGTTACGTTCGTCTGGAAAACTGTCTCGAACCGGGCGCCAAGAGTTGATTACTACGTCTACTTCGTGGCCGATTGCGGCCCCTATTTGAACTGGAATTAATGTGGAATCGACTACGTCACACGTAATATGTCAAATGACGTCATTTCATAAAATGACGAAATGTATTTTCGTTTATATGGGCAATAAAATCGAAGAAGCAAATATGGAGATATTTAAGTATTATGATAACGTGAAGACATTATCTCGTAATGGTATTTTACTAACTGGCTATGTCACAAGTGTATGCCTAACGAGCTCGAGTCCCGGTTCGTATCGGTAATGTGTGCTGAAACACAAGGCTAGCTGTACCGACAACACGAGACAGTAGACACCTCTTAATTCTGGAAACGGAAGTAAGACGGTGAAGTATAGCATACATTAAATACTGCACTCATAATAAGAAGCAATAAATAACAAGTTTACTATCTCAGTATATTATATAATGTCATTTGTGACTTAAGTATCTATATTTTACATGAGTAATACTAGCCGTTAATGACAAATAAAACTAGAACTATCAATTGTATAGAACTTACCTCAGCAAGCGTGTCTTTTTAAATTTGACATGTAGTCACTAATTTAATTAAGACCCCGTCGTTAGTGCACTTCCAAAGCACATAATTGGATTCGACTCGGATCGTAAAAACTTAATTACATTAGAGTAAAAGGGAACTTTTTAATTGTAACAAATATTTACTTGATCAAAGTCGCTTGCATACATACATTCGTTACTAACATCTTCAGCTGATTTAAAACGCACTTAAAAAAGTACGGGCTTAATGCTCGGGTATGTTATACGTTTTCTAGAATCCATGCTAGATGATTTCTTGACTTGAAAATGTTTTTATAGACTTGAAGTACCCTTATCCATTATGTTTGCGTTTAATTTGATGAACGATTAGAATAATACATTAATTGCCAGTTAAGTGTAAATTAAATACAAAAATACTAGCTCTGACCTCTTCCAATTCTGTATTGAAAAGGGCCAGAGATCCTTTACCCTGGAATTTGACTGCCACGGGAACGAGATAATGCTTAACCTATTATGAATCTTAAACATTATTATATAAATAATTATAAGTAGTCACATTAAGAGTAGAAAAATCCTACATTATTAAATAAAATTACAGTACCTGGCAATGGGTAAAATGTCAGGTTGATCACAATGGTTGAGTAGGTTTTACCCCACTGCAAAGAAAGGAGAGGTTGGTTCCCAACTAAGGGACATACATGGGCTGTGATATATTAACCAACCCGCACAAAACATGGATTAAATTCTATTCACCTCAAACAAAATTAATAAAAATAAAAAAGATATACTAAATATTTTTATTCATCTCATCCAACGCAGGTCTATCCACTTCAATAGAATATAGGTAACTGTTTACAACCACTTCGAAGTATATATAAGTAGCTGAAACAAAATAAAGGTTGAGTAAAATCTCGTGTTTATGTTTCGTATTGTTGCCGCTAGCTTTCCCCGTCACAGGTAGACTACACAAACTGCTTGGGAAAATTCCTCATTCAAAGCACAACAATGTTAACGTCTTTATGGATAATTTTAAGAGACCAACTGTACTTAGAAGAGCTTCCAAGCAGAAGAAAGTTTTTGAGCAAGTCTTAACCCTTCATTACCATTATAATAATAAATTCCCTGACTAAGTTTTCTACAAATACTACTAATATTTGTTAATTAAAATAATTCTGTCCGATTTATTTAAACAAAAGTTGTAGTCTCTGATATAACTTTACAAAAGTGACATGAGAATAATTTGAGTTACTGTTGGATGTATTTATTATACATTTAATACAAAACTGTTTTTAACAAACAATCAAAACTGCTTTTTTTGTACAGATAATGAAATATTTATGAAAACTCATTATTTTAAGCAGGACTCGGTTTCATTTTTCTATTTTTTTGTTTCGAATTGAGATATAAAATTTATTCCTAAAGCCTCATTAGCAATGCTATCATATTTAATGAGGTACTGTTTGGGAATAATTAACGTTGAGTATTGAGATTTCTAACTGGGACGCTTGAACTCAATTACAAAATCATCATCATCATCATTCTCTTGCCCTGCTCCCAATTTTTATTTGGGGTCGGCTTCTACGGGGGACGCCCTAGCCCTGTCACCTTTCTTATTACTCATGCTGCATAAGTGTTTTGGCAGATGTTTTACGGCCGGCCGCCTGCCTGACGCCAACCTTCCTTAGGACTTAACTCAATTACAAAATGTATAGTTCAATATAGGCAGAAAACGTTGCGAAGATCTTGTGTTCTAAAGTTGTACACAAATATCTGGGTTATGTGTGTTTTTTGTCCTCATTGGTGCTAGTGGGTTTTGTGATTACTTCGAGACGATGGAACACTATCACTATCTGCTGATGTTAAGTAATTTAATAATGTTAAATCACATTCAATAAAAAATATCTAAAACTTTATTTGTACAGTAAGAAATAACGCCATTCATAAGCGGCATGAGGTCGCAGAATTGCCGGTTCGCTAACAAATGCCTCCAAGTGTTGCACAACTTCAAACTCTACATGACAACTCGCGCTTGATTGCAAACTTTATTACGACCTCATACTGGCAACCCAACCAAGTCTTACATTAATATCAAAATCAAGATAAAACTTCAAACGACATAAATGATCTACTTTTGCAATAGCTAGATTCAACTTACGATCTTCGCGCAAACATTAATACTTTTGCCACTGAGTATCAGTAATAAACTGTAACCCGGTATCATACCAACCGCAGAGTATTATTACGACTTACCTTAGACCTATTTCGATTGGCAATTGTGCCGAATAGCCAAAAATACCCACCAATTCTTAAATAATACATAATTATCTGAATATATGTATTTATATATCTGTTAAATGTCTAGTATAACAATATACCTACATAATATATAATTTTTAATTTATCGGCGCAGGATATTAAATAAAAAAATCACATACCTAAATAAGCGATCCCAACAACAATAGTGAACACTGCCGAAAAATACTGCTTCGAAATAAAACCGACTGCGGCTCTTGCGGCTAACAAAAATCCATAGAGAAAAAGGATGGATAGGTGCGACACGTACCACGTTGAACAGTAAAATTGACCTTCCTGATGCTGAAATTATAAAAAGGAAATTTTACCACTGATATTATTCTCTTTCTTTTTACTGATGATACTTCGTTCATCACTTGTGCGTTATGCATTGGAAAGGTTTCCTCGATATCCTGCTCAGATAGTGTTTTAAGCGTCTCTTTAGTTCTAATAGAATTATAGAATTCATAGTAACAGCACTGTTCTTAAAGTGAGTAGAGAAATAGATCGCTACATCTTTGGGGATAGAGATGTTAGTTTGTTATTGACATAGCTGTGTATAAAGATTTTAGTAAACATGTGCCAACCAGTAGCAAGTCTTCATGTTTCTATGGAAATTTTATCATTGGCCGTGTGATCGTAGTAGAATGAACAGACGACACTCGTCCCTATACAAATAATGTCAATTTCCCTTCTAATATCATTCAGCTGTTCAGTGGTCATTGATATTTTTGTCTCTATTCCACCACACACTCGCCACTGCAACTCCTGTTTTCTAGGATCAACAGCGGCACTCACAGTATTGATGCTGAGCAATGAATCTCAGCGAATCTAAGGGGACCTAAATTGTCATAATCTCGCTACGAAATTAATCAAAAAGACAATAAGGAGGAGTTGGAAAACAAAGAGTTGTCCACTTCATGGTCATAAATATAACGATTTACCTGCAAAACCTTCCAAAGCATTAGTGATGAGATGATTATCTGGTAGATGGATACGGAGAGAGATACTAAAACGAACAACACGTCTACCGCTAACACTGGGTGCTTGTAGTAGAAAATTTCAGCTGACATAAATCGCCGGAGTACAGCGACCGATGTTATGAAAATCACCGCGCTCAACACCTGTAATTAAGCAAACGTAAGCTATGGGATTTAAATAATTTTTTAAAATTAATTAATTTAAGTAAATCCATCAAACGATTGAAAAATAGACATTTCTTTTACATTTCAAAGTACTTTTAAGATTTAATCTTGTTACTCCAATTCAGTATAATAATTTAAATCGAAATAATTTCCATATCAATTAATTGGGTCAATCAACTTTTAAATGTATAATATGTACATCAATGATAGATTTTATTTTTTTAAATTTTATTTAAAAATTTGTATGTTTTATACATATTTGCTGTTGATAATTATTTATATTTTAAGAATTCAAATAGAGCAGAACAATTTATGGTTAATTTTAATCTTAAATTCACATGACTGTAGTTAAGATAACCCCTTGGACATTTAAAATTCAGTCAAATTGTTCACTTTCACTTTTAATTCACTTTTTATTGTTACATTCATATTTGAAAAACCTTACTGTTCTTTTAAAGTAAAAATGACGATAATGTGTCTTTATAAGATAAGAAAGAAGTGGTTTTCCAGTGGACATATACGTTTGTCCATAGGAAATACTCGGGTGTCCAAAGGAGATTCTATGATGAAAATCGCCTGTATTTCTTTATTTTATGTAATAAAAAAACAACTATTTGAAAATAATTATCAGTTTTATAATATTGTCTTTTTTACGAAAGAATTAACACAACAATAAATTATTGGCTATGGTAGCTTTCCCTTTCTTTTTCTCTTTCACTCAGCTAATTTCTCCGAGCCTGCTTTAAGTGTTTCTCTATAGCGTCTCCATTTGTATTTTTCCTTTAAACCCATTATCTAAAAATAATACTTACCCAATACAAATATTCACCCAAGATAATTTTAATTATTTTAATATTTGAATTCTTCACAATAGACCAGACATTACCTTGCATGATAAGAAGAATAAAGCTGCTATATTAATCGAGGTCGCCATTCCCAATACGCATAATTTCCAAACACATATACCGAAAAAATAGCAAAATATACAGACTTAACCATAGAACTAAAGACACAGTAGCGGGTAGATACTGTGCACACTGTGCCCATCATTATATCCACAACTGGAGTCATCCCTCAATAATAGCCTGAAAACACTCCAAATCCATCCGCTTACCTACACTCTTATGCAAAAAGCTGTCATCCTAAACGATAGATAGTACGAAAATTTCTCTCAATAGAGACTTAATATTTTCATATCTTCATTCCATTCCATTTTCAACATCAGTTGCGTTTTGGCCACAAGCCTGCGCAATTGGTAATTCCGCCAGAAGTGGTAGAAAAATGAACAAAAAGATAATAAACAATAATAATGAAGAATAAAAAAGGAGAAGATAAAAGAGAACTGTAAGAGATGGCATAATAGTCCAAGCTTCAAGAAGTAGAAAGTTGAAATTGCTCTAAATGGCCATCTAATTTATATTAAACAATTAAAAATGCTCTAGCCCTTGAAGGAGACTCATCAGTGACAAATTATTAAAAGAGAAAATATTGAATAATGCAGGGAAACAATGAATGTCCAAGGGACTGGTGGTCGGAGTGATATTTATTAGTCTTTCCACTCCCTGGTAATAAATAATAATATTTTGAATTAGGTCTTACGCGCGGTAAAAAATATACATTAAATGGAATATATTCCACTTTAATTTACTACAATATATAAAATACAAACGTTTTTGTGCTGGTTGTCCAGTGGACACACAAAAAAGCCACGCACTTTTTCAAAATACACTCGGACGTCTGGCGCCGCGGCAAAGATGAAATCAAAATCGGGGCTGGATGAGTGTTGTCACGAAATGAATCGACTTGAGTTCCAGGCAGTAGTCATGCGATACATGTTTGGATTTTGGAACTTTTTTACCGTTATCCGGTGGAAGTCAGAATAATAATATATAATAGGGACTAAAATAAACATGCAAAAAGGTCGTTAAAATTTTAAAGCAAACAAAATCTATTTACTAGCATCATAGTAGATATTGTAATAAATAATTATGATTAATTGTAATGGATTGCCATATATATTTTTTTTGAAAAAATTAATGTTTCATTGTACTAAGTACTAACCTACTGAGGGACAAATTTACATAGTACTAACAGGACAGATAAAAGTTGATTGACCTAATTAATTAATTATTTATTATTGATGCAAGATTGATGCTATTTCATTAAAGATCATGCGAGTAAACTATAGGTCATATTGCAATCAATTGTCAATTAAACATTAACTTACTATGGTGGCAGTACTAATAAAAATAATGCCCTGCAAAAGAGTCCAACCGCACATTGACTTAACCTGACAACACGTGCCTTCATTATGCATTATAACTTATCACTTAATATAGCGAAAACTAACAACAACAACGAGAATAATTATCTGTTTGTTTTGACAGCTGAATTTCGCCAAACATAAAAATATTACATCCTCCTTTTTAAATTCCACAAAACCTTTTTCTTTTAGATACCTACTTTGTACAAAAATAATTTACTTATATAAGTTACGACTGTGTCACTTCCTTGATTAAAAATGCTCAATTTTTTCATGGAGACACCGAACGATCTCATGCGCAGTGCAATTGTAAGAAATCATATATTACAAGAATAAAATTGTCTATTACTAACCAGTAGTTTCGTTTCGTACAATTTTGTATTAAATAAACAATTGATGATCTTCCATGCCTCCCTCATTAGACATGTATACTTACGATATATATTACACACTTTTTTTTTCATACATAGATATTTACGATTTCTATTTTCAAAATTATCTTTTTACCTTTAAATAGATTAGGGCAGGGCTTATTTACCAAACTTATTTACACTATGACGCCCTATAGAATTGTTATTTTTCTTGCGACGCACCCCCCCCCCCCCCTCCTCCATCATCAAAACTACCTACTTTACTGGAAATAAAAACAGTAATAGTTAGCATAATATGAGGTTATCAGAAAATACGGACAGCGAATGTTTGCCGATCGCCTCGCGATGCCCCCAGGATGATGCCGCGACGCCCCACAGCTTGGGAAGCCCTGGATTAGGGTGACGCACGTTAAACCACAAGAAATTAGAAAACTCTTTAATGAAAACCCGTTCTTCATCCATACATCATGTGACTATAAAACAAATGAGTCCAAACTTTTTGTAATCTAAACTCTTTTGGCAGCGGTAGGTAACACACATGCAGTTTTGGAACAGAGCCACCGTTTGCTCACTCTCGACTAGGGTAAATTCATAAGCAGAATTCGTGACGCCGGAGTCTAGCTTCAATTTTCAGTAGAAATCTGTTTGTTTTCTACTATCTTATACGGCTACATTGTAAACATTATATAAACTGAGTAGCAATAACGTTATTTTAAAATTGCAAACATTCTTATGTATATAAAAGTGAGGGGTAGCTAAGAGAAAAATGGAATAAACTTCCGAAGGGCTAATAAAAACAGGAACACTCCTCAAGGTTTTAGAAGATAGATAAAAGTAGGTATTTATGTTTGTGAAACAATGCGTCACAACTTCACAAGTCACAACTTACTCGTACATACATACGTGAGTAATCGTTACAAATATTTTTGAGCAGTTAATTGTTACTAGACCAGCGCGTGGCTCCTATAAAATCTTAAACTCTTTTTAAACATAAATGTGGCCCATTTCTCTCATTAAAAGTATTTCAAAATTTAGGAGACTCAGCTCTCTACAAAAAAGGAAAAAAAAATATAAATCTGTAAGAGATTTTCTGTGTCACGCTCTCATGCATAATTTTATTAATTTTGATGTAGATGAAATCTTGAAACTGGTAAAAAGGATGTCCTAAGAAATATTTGTTTAAGTTTGGATTAACAATATCTGTTCCGAGGAGGGCTGCGTGCAAAAAATACAAATAAAATCAGCTCTGACATTCGAGCTACGTTCACAGAATTCAAATTCATGGAAACATTACAATCGGTGATTAAAATAGTAATAAGTAAACAAACGCAACCGCATATCCAAATTACAAAGCAATGCGACATTTCGGACACGGAAAGCCATTACAGCGTATTTGTATGGCGGAATATTTCCATAGAAATTAGTCCATTATTCCCCTGACGTGTGACATAATAAAATGCAAACATGGCTTCCCGTTGGAGGCTTTTCGGGAATTTAAAATGATGCGGTCTGTAACGGTGGAGTTTACCGCGAGCCGGGGCCGGTCGCACTTGCCAACACTTGCATGTTAACCACTTTTATACTTTAGTGAAAAATTTCATTCTATTTACATTGCACTTATTACGGGGCGATTTTAATGCAGGTATCCTTTGAGCTAAAGCGCTTTTATGGAATACCTGGCTTTCATATCGAAAACTAGGCACACTGTGGGTTCGACAACGTTTTTTTCGTATTCTTTAGCTGCTCTTGCTAGTGTTTGTATTTGCGGCCGTTGAACAGCGTTGGTTATGGAATAGAATCTAACCTCATTGGATCTCAAATATTGTGAAATAATCGATGAAAACTGATGTTATGTATGACATGATCTGAGTATAATAACTTAAGAAAGTTTACTTCGTTTGTATGACCTGTATCTTTACCTACAACCTAAAGAACCAAACTACAAGCCAAGGAAGTTTTATTTCACTAAACATCCTTCTAACAACTAGTTAAGGTACTCAACAACCTTGACTAATAATTCAGTAAAAATGGAACCTTGCGAGACTACAATCACAAAGATCAAACGGCACTTTATTACGTTTGTCAGAAGCACCACACATTTGGGTCAGTCATTATTCTCGCTGGGGTGGAGTCCATATTTTAGCTAGAACATCTTGGGACACTACGCTGGGCGGGCGTAAATAATGTTCCCGCGGGACGAGTTACCAAAGGCACGCTCTTAGACCCTTTTATGGCCCTCTGTGATGCCCACTCGTTATGCGAATTTTGGGCTACTTATTTTCACTGTTTGCTTTGGTGTATTGCCTTTGTATTCTAAATACAGACAGTATTTATTTATTAAGTTATTTATTTTCACTTCTTATATAGACAATGTAAACGTGGACTTAGTGCCTGGGGGATACTTTTGATGTCGAACCATAGGTGGAGCAGAGATGAAAAGCGTAGGTGTTAATCAAATTATAATATACTACACACGATATTAACATACATACAATACATAAAACATATATATATATATATATATATATATATATATATATATATATATATATATATATATATATATATATATATATATATATATATATATATATATATATATATATATATATATATATATATATATATATATATATATATATATTATTAGAAATAAAGTTAAAAATTAACTTAAAAAAATAAAAATTTAAAACAAGTTTGCTATTCTTTATCAATTTGATTATTTTTACAAATCATTTAAAATTATTCAAGAAACAAAATTAAAATCTAGGAGAACAAAATCTACTTACAGCTTAACAATAAACGTAATAACAAAATACAAACGATGTACACTTTGAGAGCGCTTAGATCTAAGTGAGCGCCCGGCGGTATAATCGCCCTTATATAACTAGTAGTTATGTCGATGGTGAGGGTAGTCGTGTCGTCGGATGGGGTATCGCTTATACGGCCTCTCCTGACTAAGTGTCGTCCTCGACACGAGCTCCTTATTAGAAGCTGCTTGGCCCGTCGTTGTTATCGATGTCCATGTCGGCGCCTAGTACTAGCGTAGAGAGTCCGATTCCTGAGCCTGGCGTCAGACTACCAACACCAGCGGTAGCACCCGCAGCATCACCAGCAGCAGCGCCAGCAGGAGCGCCAGCAGGAGCGCTAGCAGGAGCACCAGCAGCAGTGCCACCAGCAGTACCGGCAGCAGCGCCAGCAGCAGCGCCAGCAGCAGCGCCAGCAGGTGCACCAGCAGCAGTGCCACCAGCAGTACCGGCAGCAGCGCCAGCAGCAGTACCAGCAGCAGCGCCAGTAGGAGCGCCAGCAGCAACGCCAGCAGCAGCGCCAACAGCAGCGCCAGCAGCAGCGCCAGCAGCAGCGCCAGCAGCAGCGCCAGCAGCAGCGCCAGCAGCAGCGCCAGCAGCAGCGCCAGCAGCAGCGCCAGCAGCAGCGCCAGCAGCAGCGCCAGCAGCAGTACCAGCAGCAGTACCAGCAGTAGCGCCAGTAGGAGCGCCAGCAGCAACGCCAGCAGCAGCGCCAACAGCAGCGCCAGTAGGAGCACCAGCAGCAGCGCCAGTAGCAACACTAGCAGCTCAAAGATCTTGGTCTGCGTTTAGGGAAGGCGTAGCTTGTAGCTCGCGTGCGTCTGTATTTTCATCTGCGAATTAGATTTCTTTAAAATACTCTAGTGTGGCCTAGAGTCAACCTCGCAAATATCTTTCACATCGCCTTACAATCAATTCAAAGTTCATCTATCAGGTATCCTTAAAGTCACACAGGCAAACATACATCAATCTATAAATGAAAACAGAGACGTCTCATGACCAACAAACCAAGCCTAGGCATTTTTCTTCATACATTTGGTGCAGCTATTCTGGCTGAGCCTCCAGTCGTTATCACCATCTAGGCTGTGTAGTAAAGTAAAATACAAAGGAAAAAAAAACACCTGAAGTTTAATGAACGCCAAGACCATGTGAGGTCTGTAGTTCAACGAACGCCTGGGCAATGTGCCCGAAGTTCGTTAATAGAACGCCAAGGCTTTACGCCTGAAGTTCAGATAATGCGACGCCTAGGCCAAAAGCCTGAAGTCCGAACAGTGAACGCCAAGGCCAGGGTGGCCTGTAGTTCAGATAATAGACGCCTAGGCCATAAGCCTGAAGTCCGAACAGTGAACGCCAAGGCCAGGGTGGCCTGTAGTTCAGCTGAGCCGAAGTCCATATACGCGTCACGTGTCTGCTGCTCCAGAGTCCACATATGCATCGCGTGTCTGCTGTACCGGAGTCCACACACGCATCGCGTATCTGCTACATCGGAGTCCATACACTCATAGCGTGTCTGCCAGGACAAATATTTGTACATTCCATACAATTGCACAGAACATACCTAGAAGCTGTAACATAAGATATGTGTAAAGCACACAACAAAGCATATTAAGTGCTTACTTTCAAAGGAAATCGCACAACTCTCGGGACACCACTCGCCTTTCCCAGGTACCATAAACTGCGCTGTTGTTTCCATGATCTTTCCACGACTATCACCAATAGTTTAAACTCATGTCGGCTACTTGAAGGCACCTTGATCACTCGGATAAGGACCTCTAATCGCAGAGTCAAGTTTACCGGTGGATTTCATAACAAATACGCAGTCGTTTACCTGGAAAGTCCTGGAAGGGCGCCTATGACGATTCATAGAAGAGTCGTGTTTGTCCTGATTTTTCTTCAGAAGACCTCTTGTCCTGTCCTCTTGTCTAGTTGATGCTTAACGATTTGGTTGAGGAGTTTCAATTGCCACATCGAGGACTAATGCACGGCTGACAGGAGTAGTTGCGTTGATCTCAAATAATAATTTTAGAGCTGAAAACTGAGTAGTTTTTGCTTAGTAATGTTCAATACCAATTGAATTTTTCACTGTGCATCACGCCAAGTAGTATTTTTATTGTCACTTAACGCGAATGTGGTTTAAAACGGTTCGAAAGAGTCTTTCTATTAGGCCGTTTACGTGGTGATGACAGGCGTTACATGTTGGATGTCACTGCCCAATTCTAGTACTCAGCTTCTAAAACTAGCAGCGTTAAACATTCGACCACAATCGTAAATCGATAGATTAGGTACTCCGAAAAGTGATATACGTCTGCATGGGTAGCGTTGAAAGGTTCATCAGGCTTTTCCCATGATGTGATAGTTTGACAAGGATCGAACTCGCTTCTTGGACAAATACACTAGGCAGTGAGACGTATATTTTTCGACAAATTACTTAAAGCCGGGAAATCAAAAAATGTTTTGAAAATAAAATTCAACGTTTTATGAGCTCTTTATATGTTCGTGTTTATCATGGAAAATTTGCGACAGACTGAGTCTATGCCCCTTTGGTATGAAATATAAAAGTCTCAACTCTTCTCCGACTAGAGAGTAACGGTGGTCTTGCAAGTGAATTCACTAATGCGTAACACGGAGGAGCAGACCCTTTTCGCGCTCGGTCTTACCTGACCATAACTTATAATGTGACCAAGTTATACTTCGATAGCTAACAACAAAAACAAGTTTTTGATTAATTTAACCGGTACGGTAAAGTACTCAAGACGCAACTTCTTAGCTTTCGCGTACAGGATTTTTAACAACATCCGATGAATTTAAGGACACGTCAAAAGCTTCACTGTCTATTTGGATGTCGACTGGGATGCACTGGTTTACGGCGGTAGTAATGCCACTAAGCCCCAAAAGAGCTACGCACCTCTCTGCAAAAGTTCCCCTTTCGTTGATCACTACTAGAGGCTTAAACACGATTTGTGTAACCATCATTCTCGGCATGTCAATTATTTTTGCAAAAAGGCACACGGTACCAGGCTCGATTTCTCGTCGGGCTTAGGTAGCTTCTTAGGGCCGATACGCAACAAACAATAAGCAATAAACATTCCGATTCACCCTAGTTATTTATGTCATTTTTGTCCGCTCAACTTTGTTGCACCATATCTCGAATTTGTGAAACGCCGGTTCAAAATTCTACACGTAGTAGTTATGGGGTTTCACTATGTTAACACCGCGTTAAGGGCATCAGCCAACGCATTGGCCGCAGATGATATGTCACTATTACAGCGAATACTTGTCTCATGTTCAGCACGTGGTGGCATATGTGACGCGCTGGCCGTGCTTCGTTCTATACTATCTAATCGCGTCATTATGGCTGTTGATGCATGTCCTATCGCACCCTCACGGCAGCGTGAGCGTGTGTACCAGGGGGACAGAGTCGCGACGCGAAGGTAATCGAGATCTCTTTTTGGTTTTGCGACGGCTATGCGACCGAGAGCGCGGAGCTATAAAGCGTGATTTAAATTATCAAGAACAAGTTTACTAATCAAATGGGTAGCGCTCCCAAAAATTGTCTCGCTTGTTACACATTGCCAGGTTTAGGGATCTTTGTTATGGCTTTAATTTTATACACGCTTGGCCTATTTTGAGTATTGCCGATAACCGTTCCCATCACTACACTATTGGGTCTTTAAGCAAGTGCGTTTATTGTCGATCACGTGGTTAACCTCATCGCACCAAATAAATATCCTCTTAAGGCGGATCAAAAGTTGAAATACAATGTTAGACCTTACCGGGTTTAAAGCACTTGTCTTACTTATTTAATGGCCACCTTTGTAGAGATTAAGTCGTTCGGAGCTTTTGACACCCGGGCAGGCGTAACAGGGTAGTTGAGATTCTTGAAGGCGTGCGGGCCACACAGCACCACAGCCCCATTATTCGTACTAGATAATCCCATCGGTGGTCGTCCGCCAATGAAACTCGCTGCGCTTAACCTGTATCTCTCATTCAGCACACAGACGGGTTATTATCGGCTGCAGTTGCTGGTTAAGCAATGGCCCGGCGAACGCTTACGTTTATGATTTTGCTTACTAGGCTGTTATGTACTTTTTTTTACGATACGAAACTAATTTACACAAATATTCAGCATTCACAATCTGTTTCAACAAAGCGGGGACGCAGGACGCGCACAAAATTATAAGAACTCCATGCGTATTCGTAATAAAGAACGCCGGGCGTTCGAAACATAATATTGACGTGATTGAAAGGGTAGAAAAGATTTAAAATCGTCCGCAAGCATGGTTACGGTCTATATGGCATCCAAACTACGATGGCGACCGGATCGGAAGTATGATTGGTATACAAAGGACCATAGAGGTATTCTACACAGGATCGTCGCGAAACATCGCCCGAGTTCGCCAAGTTTCTAGAACGCGAAAATGCCTCACGTGCATAGCCCTTAGTATGAGCTATGCGCTCGGCCCTTTATTACGAATCCTAGAGCGCATCTGTACGCTTAACGGCGCTTAATGTAGTCAAAATTTTACCAAGGGTAAACATTAATTTTGTGGAGTCAGTATTTGTGGAGTCAGTCAGTTGTTTTATTTACCTCGTCGCTACCTCATCACATAACCTCACACGTGTACCATAGCTGCACCAGCATCGGTACACAACGTGCCACTGTCCAATTACAATTTTATTTCCAGAGAACACTACAGTGATAGTTCTTTACAGCGCGACGGGGTTCTACTCGAATGTTATGACTTAAATCTAGAAAGGCGGCGTTTATGCGAATTACCGCGATGATAGTACTAGCTATCTTAGTATCAGTACGACCGCATCGGCGAGACCCACAAGCTTAACGCAAGGTACACGCGGCCTCGTCACTTATGGATCCATCTCGCAAGTCGCGACCAACCACGCGATCCGCTCC
This sequence comes from Cephonodes hylas, assembly GCA_030295005.1. Taxonomy (NCBI): domain Eukaryota; kingdom Metazoa; phylum Arthropoda; class Insecta; order Lepidoptera; family Sphingidae; genus Cephonodes; species Cephonodes hylas. The sequence continues at coordinate 4,876,797 of AP025374.1, read as the reverse complement.
TTGGACGTCGATAATTCCGTTGTTTAGGCATATTAACACTAACACGTGTTCGGCACGGCATAAATAGCAATAGGTTGAAATATATCTCAATACAAGAACACGTTAAACGAAACAAGTAAAAATGTGGGTTTTTGTTCCTTCTAATATACATATGCGTGTGAGCCTTTGGATAAGAATTCTACTTCCGTAACCAAAAATGAACATTTGCTCAAACACACTAGGGAGGGTAGACGCTTCAAAACAAGGCACGCTAAATTCTATTCACAGGTTTCACGGTGTATTCACGGAATTCTCGGAATTTTGGACGCCGGAGTTGCTACTGTCAGGTGGCATAACCGGTTTTTCAGTAGGGAGCGCTTGATCGTTCGACGGATGCGCCACGACCGACGAAGGCGTTTACGAGTTGGTCTAACACTGTGGCCACTATGAAAGCGATCCCTATTACACGGCATGCGACCTACGCAAGACGACCGTATTGCGAGAATTATGCCGATCTCGGACACGCAAGCAATCTCGTGAAATATGACGTCGATCATTCGAATCGAGACCCAGTCTATCATCGCTGTGATCACAAGTCGTTCGAGAATTTTATATCGCGAATTGCTTCGAAAAAGAAGCCTCCGTGAACTAGGCGTTCTGGCACGTCTCATTATTAACGTTTAAGTTTACGACAGAAGCACGCAAATTATAATTGAACACACACAACACACAATTAAAGTAATGAACAATTGAAGAAGGCAGTAATCATAAACAAAAATTCAAATTCAAATCTTACCGTTCACGATGTTACAGCAAACTCACAAGATTTATGACAGTTTAACGGTACTGGGGGCTTATGAATTCTTTATCCCACTTCTGATATTAGAAATAAAGTTAAAAATTAACTTAAAAAAATAAAAATTTAAAACAAGTTTGCTATTCTTTATCAATTTGATTATTTTTACAAATCATTTAAAATTATTCAAGAAACAAAATTAAAATCTAGGAGAACAAAATCTACTTACAGCTTAACAATAAACGTAATAACAAAATACAAACGATGTACACTTTGAGAGCGCTTAGATCTAAGTGAGCGCCCGGCGGTATAATCGCCCTTATATAACTAGTAGTTATGTCGATGGTGAGGGTAGTCGTGTCGTCGGATGGGGTATCGCTTATAATATATATATATATATATATATATATATATATATATATTTAAAATCTGATATCTTAGATCTGAAAAAAATCTCTAACATGAGATTGTGAATACTAATACAACCGCAGAGAATTAAAATACATAAGATCTTGCAAGACCTGAAATCGTATAAAAGCTACGGAGAACACATAAAAATAGCTTCCTATTTGCGACATCTACAATACACTACAAGTGTTTACGAATTCGAACGCTTGTACGCGCAAGCAATCTCTACGCGAGAGGATGTACCCTCTATAGAAACAAGAAATCGAATTTACAAGAGAGAAAAAGAAGCAGTTTGAATAATACAAATTTATCCAAAGGCAACATTAAAAAACTGTAATATAGGCCAGCAAGAATGTAAAATCACGGGATTAAATAAATAACTTACTTTACGTACCTACTCGTGTTACCACTTGAATATTTTGAACAAAATAAGTGACATTTAAATATTATAGAAATCAATAAAAATGTATTTTTTTTCTGTAAGTTTTTACATGAAGCATCGTAAATGTTAATCCTCCTTGATACGATGTTCAATACGATCCCCGAAAATCTGTATTCCAAATTAGTAACAATATAATTAAATGTTGGTCACAGATCCAGTGTACAACGCTGTATAAACGCGGGAAAGTGTACACTTTACTTACCCACCTTAGCAATTAATTGTAGAGAATTCTTAAATAAGAAAACCTCCTCACGATGTTTTTCTTCATATTAAGAATTCCTGAAAATGCGTTACAGACAAATGTTTGCCTGTTAACTGTTGAAACAGTTTCTCTGATCTATCTGTACATACCACATTTATCAATTTTCAAAATGTGTGAGCAAAGGATTTAAAACATTTCAAAAATACCAATATTTATCGATTTATTGAATAAAGTTTGTAAACAATTCCAAATATGAAAAAGTATACATTGCGGAAAACGGCTCGGTACACGTGTATTTGTGACACAGGGTAACTTTGAAAAGCAAATCCCGTGTTGAAAGCTTATATTTGCTTGGGGACAACGAGTAGACTCGCGCACATTTTCACAATACTAGAACGTTACGTGGAATACGACACGATATATCGGCTGTTACTGCACGGAAACATTTTTGGTGCGGCGATTAAATATTTTCCGAGTAAAATGGTTCAGGTTTTATTTCCATACAAATATAGATGCAATATTAATATAGTACATAAATAGAGTATTTCGCGGAAAAATACCGCTTGTAAAAGCAACTACGATACGGGAAATTTTCAGCGTAACCAAAAGTTTCAAAAGTTATTTGCAATTTCGTCTGCACGTTGAATATTTGAAGTGAAATGAAAATCTATTCAGAACGAAAGTTAGCTCAAAATTCAAGTTGTATCTTTAGTATTTTCAAAATGTTTTAAATAAATATTCTACGCATACACAAACAGATTTAAACTATATCTTGAACATGTTACGAGTTCTACGAATCTATTAAGAATTTAACAAGAAAATGCGCAAAAAGTACAGAGCTTATTTGAATGATGTGTAGTCTTAGTTCATTCATCGTTTACAACACTATACTTGCGTTTTCCTTCTCTTGCTATCAGACTGTAACTTCAGTAAAGTGTAAATTTTTTTGCTGGTAAATAAACATTGACAATACTAACTAAAAATCTATTTTTCTTTTCATTCATTTGAAATTACAACCTTTGGCTGGTTAAATCTAGATACAATGATACATAAATGTTCTTTGCAGGAAGTATTATATTTGCATCTTCCCAACTGCAAAAGCAAAATTTAGTTCTGGCCTAAAAACGCCACAAAAAGTAATGAATATTATATTAATATATTGTAGATTCGCTGTATTCAGCAGTTGAAACCAGAGATTTCATTTTCAATATTGCCCGATTAAATCCCGATGCTAACAAATCAATTGTATAATTTAATTATAATAAATTCATTAAAACTTTTTATAGTTCCGATTTCGTCGTATTGTAAAACGAAAATTGCCTTAGCCCGAAATTTTATTTCATAATTTTGCAGTCGGATCACGTTTGTCATTTCACAGCGATCCGTTGAGACAGAATTTTCACACTCTATAAATTCCCACCAATAGCGGATAAGGAAATCCGGGAGGGTTTGCTCGCATTCTAATACTTTAGAACTGAACCCGTATTAGCGGCTTTGGTAAATAAATCCATTTTGATTTATTTTTATTTATATCTTTGAAGTGATAAAGAGGTTTGATATTATTAGTTTTTCTCGTTTTACTAATCATTGTTTTGTATTTTTTATTACGTATGCATAATCTGTTTATTTTAATTGTGTCGATACATTCGTTTTCTTCGTCTTATATTTATTCTTAACATTAATTAACATAGAGATTAAAACGTAGATATTTAATGAATAATCTTCGCGTTTATAACCCTAGGCGTATTTTACATTTTACTACCAATCTCCGCGTATTCCGTTTTAGCTAATTATGAGATTCCAAACGCATAATTACTTATTTTGCTTACGCACGTTTGTTATTTTAAAGGCCTAACGTTTCCCCCTATGGATCTACTTGCTCCAATAAATATAAAATACCATCACAAAACGACGACATACAAGCTCAATCCATCGTACCCATTAAACCCACAATTAAAGCTAGCATATATTAAACATTATTTAACTGGAAAAGAATACTCACTAAAAACATAATACCTTTTTATCCGCAAAAAGGAGGTTCATTCTGAATTATCGTGATACCCACAGGCTGTCCTTTGCGTAATGTGCATTCATTACGCAAGGGATAAACAATCTCGCTTAATTTCAAACGTTCGGCAACGCCTTGCGCATAAAACTTCATTACCGCCACAGTTCGTATTTGGAAAGCGTTATTCGAGTACAGCAATGCTAGTACTTTTAAGCAAACATACCAAACAGACACATGCATCGTTGTGACCCCGCCCTGAGATACAAATCGTGTTGTATCTTATATCCTCCATTCCGGAATTAAATCCGAGACCTGTAGACCTCTCAGTAGATATTTGTGACGAGGAAATAAATACATACATTAAATATATTATGTAGACATATCAAGATACATATAACACTTTAGCACATATATACCTTAAATAACATTAACTATGAAATATTTAAGTGCCAATATCGAGTATATAACAAAAACCTTTTTCAAAAATATTTTCTGGATCATGATTATGTTAGAGTAAATAAAACCATCAGATGGAATAAAATATTATTCAAGTAATTCTCAGATCTTGCAATCCCGTTACATATTATAATATTAATTGGATTTACCTAATGAAAATGCGAGAACGTTCCGTAATTTCTGATACAGACGTTTCCAAGATTAATTTTGTTTCCGTTGTATTAAAGAGGTTATTTTATTTTACAAACTAACTTATCCTTATAACAAAGCGAAATAAGATACTATTTTTGTTGTATTCTTTCATTGATATGATCGTTAATTATATAACGTATTAAACGTTGCTTGAGCACATATGTACCTAAAACATGAACTATATATAGGCTATTCTTTCCGATATACATGTTTATAAGTGTGGATTCTATAAGGCCCATGCCCAGCAGTGGAAAGTGCGGTATTGCTCGTATAACATATCTATGTGAGAAAGTACCATCACCAGTCTAAGTTTATTTTCTCTGCATGGCTACCCAATAAATAATATTTCCGTTGAGATCTATAAAAATTGATACAATCTACAAACCTTAACATCAGTCTGTACGCGCTCCATGGACTTTTTTATCACGAAAGGAAGGTTAAGAATTTCCAACACATCCGGGCGCCTTTAAAGGGGTATTTCGGAGTGATTTACAGACGTTTATTCGAACAGATGTTGAGGCTAGGCTAGATAACCAACCTCGAATGCCATTACGAAACAGAACTAAACAAACATACACATTTACGCCTACATATACATAAGTGCACAGGAATGTATTTTTGCAGCAACGCACTAATGATTTCCCAATGGATCAACCCAATTACCCCGACCTTAGAATCGGTTCCGGAACCTCTAAAATACATAGAATCGCATCTGTGACACGAGAATATAAGGTTGTCAAGCCAACACAAAGATTTACCCTTCCCGATCGACCCAACAAGACAAAAATGGAGTAATATACATACATAAGCATAGTAAAGTTTCCAACACGGCAACCACAACCACGTATAGGCAATATCCGAGGCACAAATATGAAAAATTCTGTATACATTCTGAATGAAGCGAACAAAAGTCGTACGACGCATCATTAATATGGTCTTTTCACCGTGTGCCGTTTGGTGCTTTTCAGCCTTAACAGTCCTTTTAAATAGAGCAGGCAGGTGGCACACATTCATCGTACCAGCTTAATACGAATACTAATTTCGACGGAACTGATGACTGAACTGATAACTGATGCAGGCTATAATATGAGCTTCGGTACATGGGGTTTCACCACTATCCCGTTCCCTGTTGAGAGGGGTTAGACGTCAGTCAGTGACGCCGGCTTTATATAAATTATTGGTTACTAGAATTCTAGGAATTGCAGATTTCAGTTCAAGCAGCGATCATTATTATGAAAATACACATGATTATGGTATTCAGTGTGAAATAGAATGCCTCTATGACTAAAGTCATAGAGGCATTGTTTACCTAAAGGTAAACATCGAAAAATACTGTCCATTCCCCGTAATTTAAGTAAAAAAAAAACACATTTATGTCCATCAATAAGATAATTATGTGGTCCAAAAAAATGCTCAAACGACCAAGTACTTGGCAATTTTGAATTAAGGAACTTAAGTTCTCAGTTTTATACCGCTCAGTCTTAAATTAGTTAATTCGATGAACACTTACAATAAAATCACAATTACAATCATAAGTCGCATAATCTCTTAATCAAATTGAACGCCATTTAGTTAATCAACTGGGAGAATGCACTTACACTGCGCTCATTGTTAGTACAAAGTGCGTCGTTTCCCTCGAAAAGCAAACAAAGTACGCCACACTCCGCTAAAGAGCCACTAACCGGCTCAATGCTGCGCTGGCTTGCAGTTTACATAATCCCTGAACTGCACGCTACCTACAGGCTACAGATAAATGCACAATGCGTTTGGCGCACCCACATTCCAATTACACGCCGCGCATTAGACGGTCCTAACTTACTTTCACTTACCCTTGATTAATTGATTTATTTGCCCGTGGCGCAGTTGGCTAGACACCAGCTTGCGAAACGAGAGGCCGCGGGTTCGATCCCCGCACCGAGACAAATGTTTGTGTGAACCACAAATATTTGTTTCGGGTCTGGGTGTTTGTGAGACCGAAAAAGTCTCTCGTACTGTCTGATACCCACGACACAGGTCTTTGAACCTAGTGTGGGGTCAGAGCTATGTATGTGACTGTTGGGTGTATTTATTTTTATTTATTTATTTATTTTAGGTATTTATCAATCGATAAAGATCAAAAGTCTTTAAACCGCTAGGGTATTGTTCTGAAAATAAGATTCCTCGAATTAAATTATTGGTCTTTTTGGTCTAAATTGTCAAACAGAATGATATCACCGACTTGGAGTTTTATAGACTCGTTCTTTGATTCTTACGATAAAACAAACGTTTATTGAACCCACAAATTATCGCTTCGTGTGTGATTGTTATACCGAAAAGTCTCTCGTCATTTTTAATACGCTTGACACAAAAATTATGAGGATCAGAGTGTTCTATTAATATATTATGGGTTTCCCCTGTTTTCTGGTTCATACGTTAATCTTATTAAATTACGTCTATATTCCAAGCAAAGTCCATGAAAATAATAAACAATATATGCATATATGAGTATGGATGTAGATACAGTTTTCCTGCTTAAGTAATTATCAAGGGGACTTCAATGAATTGTTTATGTAAATTTACGTAAGTATTTTCGTTATAAATATAAATTTATTTTAACGCTCACTTACACACTATCTATTCCCCGAAGGAGAAGTCAGCGGAGGTGCATTTCTCCAAATATATTTTTGTTGTTAGCAATAGGGAACGAAACTATCGCTATTATTCGGGCAAATAATTCTAGCTAATAGGTCAGTAGTCAGTACCTATCAGTATCAGGAAATCAGTATTTCCTAATGGATAAACCCAAAACTCTTTTCACATACCGGGAATCTAAACCGAACGAAACGAAAGAATAACCGAACGTTTTAATATATAAACCTTTACATAATGCGGATAAATTGATTTTATCAACTTATAGAATTCTACTAACGTATGAGTAGATAAACCCTATCGTGGATGTAGGGCGATCATTCAACTTTTATTCGCCTGTATAAACGAAGGAAAATAAGGCTGTTGTTGCAACATGTTATTCCTGTTCTTGTTATTGCAATCAACACGTCATAAAATATTACTTAATCTGCGTCGTTGAGGAAAATTGAAATTGTTTGTGCGCCAATTTTTTACACGGACACTTTATTATTGGCGGTTTTTGGTAATTTCCAGATTTGGTCGCAACTACACATCTTATGCTCGAGGCATATACAATACATACATACATACATAAATCGCGACTATCAGTTTTTATCTTATAACTATCCAAAATAAGGTTTTTTAATTTTACGTATGGACTACGGACATATCTTATGGCTTATACATACTCGTGTGATACAGGCCGAGCATATTACAGTGTTCAAGACTTTGTGCTAAAAAAAACCCAATGTAGAAGTTATAAAACTTTCTCTCTCGGTAATGGAACCATTAAAACCCACCAAACATTGTGACACGGGATTAATGAGTCAACGACACGTGAAATATCCTCATATAGTGATTAATGGATGCACTTTAGTAACACAGTGCATGTAGCTACGTATAACGTACCTAATAAAAACCGCAACATTAGCCTTCGCAGCGATAAATAATTTATGGGTAAATTTATTTTATTAATGGTTTGTTCAACTCTATGTCTCTTGAGGATATTTTACACTGGCTCGACAAAAAGCCTCTGACTCCTGACAGAAAGTAAAGTGGGGTCCAAAGAGACAATCAACTGGCATAAACTACTTATATTGACAGACTCATGGTGACACCAGCTTGCGAAACGAGAGGCCGCGGGTTCGATCCCCGCACCGAGACAAATGTTTGTGTGATCCACAAATATTTGTTTCGGGTCTGGGTGTTTGTGAGATCGAAAAAGTCTCTCGTAGTGTTTGATATCCACGTTACGTGTTTTAACCTAGTGTGGGGTCAGAGCTTTGTATATGTATGTTTGGTGTATTTATTACTTGTTTATTTATGTACTTCACATACCAGAAAATCTTCTAAGTGGTTTGTGATATTTTATTTAAGTGTCGACATCGAGGCCAGCAACGAGAAACCAGACACTCGCCTTACACCACCGCAGTAATCCTTGTCGGTCGAATACATCTGAATGGACTTCCGAGCTTTAGCATTCTGTTTTCTTTTTGCCAACACGATTCTATCACTAGTGGTATTCAATAAATCCATTAGTGCATCCATTAATGGATTAACGCAATGCAGTAATATCGGAGTTATTGAAACGTGAAGTTTTAAAAGCCTTCTTTCTCTTATTCATCTAATTCGACGAAGTTTGAATTATCACTACATAGTATAAAACAAAGTCGCTTTCTCTGTCCCTATGTCCCTTTGTATGCTTAAATCTTTGAAACTACGCAACGGATTTTGATGCGGTTTTTTTAAATAGATAAAGTGATTGAAGAGGAAGGTTTATATGTATGATAACATCCATTAAATATCAGCATTGCGCCCATGCGAAGCCGGGGCGGGTCGCTAGTTTTAAATAAAAGAATTCAGGAAGGTTGTTTTATATAATAGGTGATAGCAGTGATGGCCTCGAGGTTTGGACGCGCGGTCGAGAATCTCGGCGGTCGCGGGTTCGAACCCCAGGCACACACCTCTGACTTTTCGAAGTTATGTGTGTATTCACATTGAATTATCACTTGCTGTAACGGTGAAGGAAAACATCGTGATGAAACCTGCACATCTAAGAGTTCTTAGGAATTTGTTAGGTGTGTAGTCCGCCAACCCGCTTTAGGCCAGCGTGGTGGACTATAGCCTAAACCCTCTCAATGGTAGGGGAGACCCGTGCTCAGCAGTGGGCGTATATGGGTTGATGCAGAAGAAGAAGTTTTATATAAAACTGGGAAGAAAGCTAAAGTTCGCTCTCACGTTTCGCGCAGTGTGTGAAATTACAGCGACCAAATAACACTTTTAGCTTTCCAACTCCCCATTCACTTTGACGACACACCGTCCATACAGCATTCTTATTACTCACTACTGTCCACAAAAAGACGAACTTGCTCATACACAAAGACAGGTTATATATGGTCTGATATATTAAGGGAAAACTTAAGAAAACCATAACTTATTCTACTTTACATTGCGTGACTGACGTAGCTACCTATAATATTAGACTTGTCTCTTATGGTTGAATCAGCAGTATTTATAAACATCATTATACATATTTTTATACGCCTGTCTTATTGACTCAGCAAACGAGAACTTAGCATTTTAAGCAAACGCGAAACCAACTACCAAACCCAAAAGCACATACCTATTTATTTTTTTCGATCGCATTGCTGTTACTTAGTAGCAGAATAAATAAAACATAATTTCTTTGCATGAGTCAAAAAATGAATAATATAGACATAGTAAATACCATGATGACCTAATAATACCTATCCCTACTAATAATATTATAAATGCGAAAGTAACCGTGTCTGTATGTCTGTCTGTTACGTATTCACGTAAAAACTACTGAAAAGATTTTAATGAAACTTTACAATAATGTAGCTCATATATCAGAATAACACATAGGATACTAAGGAGTGACCCGTGGCAGCCGTGCATCAGGTGCACGTCAATGTTCACAATCAACATTCGAATGAATTAAATTATGCCTATCATATTCATTCATTGAGTAATGCACCGAAAGAGCAAAGTTCAAATTGTATTTATTATTTACTAATTGTATATATTATACTCGTACGTACAACCACACAATAGTAACTATGCACCTATTACTCTGACATCATGTGACCGAAACGTGAAAAGTGAATACTGGTGACCCATAGTTTTTATCTTTTTCCTCCTGGGCACAATATGAAGAAATCTGTTGGTAAACTTCAATTAAACGTAGGTTTTCAAGTGAATTCTGAGTAGGCCGAGACGCTCTCGTATCGGAGGCGCATTGGGCGGCTGCGGAACCATTGTGGGCGCCACTCGCCCGCGGACCGTGGTCGCCCTACCTAGCGCGAAGATGGCCACCGGGGGGTTTTGGTCGGTATGCCGCTGCAGGTAGGGTAGGATAGGGACCCAGCCCGGCACTAACATCTGCCGGGCTGGATGGCCGGTGACCCCGACATACGCCTCCTGCCCCCCTCTCAGAGGGCTGGCGGGAGGTAGAGCCATAAGCAGCTTTCCCCTCGAGAAAAAAAAAAAAAAAGGTTTTCAAGCGAATAAAATTCCGAATTATGATAAAAAAATCTCACTTTCTTACTTCTTATGAATTTTTAATAGTTGAGATTTTGAGGTCAGGATATTCACATATACAATATGCATACCAAATAGCTTTTTTTGAATAGACATTTAAAGCTTATTAAGAATTTTGAAAGTCAAACTGGGCTTCTAAGGAAGTCTGGTGTTTTATAATTAAAAATGAATTACAGAAGAAAATATCTTTGTACGTTTATATTTACTACTTCACTGTTAATTAACACTCAAATACACACAATTAAGCAAGCACATAGGTAAATGCAAATAAACTTTCTAATTTACAAAGATACATTCTTAAACCTTAAAAACATAAATGGAAATGTGCCGGTCGGACCTACAGCGTGTAATTTCACATAAACGCAATTCATTTAGTCACAGAGGTTATCAAAGCAGCACGCACTTATCAATAAAATAATGTTATGAGCAAAAATAATGTTCCACTAGAAAATAAACAAAACAGACATAGTATCACAAACATCGTCGGGGTTTTACGTGTATAATGTTCCGCACAACAATCTCATTGAGGAAAACTTAATTAAACGATTTTCAAACAATTAAACCATTATTTTGTGCCAAACAGTCGAACTCTCTGGTCGCGCGTTTCGTTTATTGTAATGCTATAATTTGTGACGTAATCATGAATACCTCTAGGCCAGTTCTCAGTCTGGATGAGTATTCCTCAGATGCAGAGTTAGCTGCTGTAGAACTATTTATTGGATACCCTGACGCCTTGTTGAAGTTTGTCGGAGTGTGTTGTATTATCTACATTTTGATCGGCGTACCGGGGAATCTCATCACTATCATCTCGTTGGTACGCTTCAAACAGGTAAATCTTATTTATATCTATTTATATCATTATCGTCACCAGCCTTCAATGAGTCCACTGTTGGACATAGGCCTCTCCTATGGCACGCCAATGGAGTCGATCTTGTATATACAATTATATATTAATATACAAATGAATATTTGTATTTCTGTAGGTCCTTTATAGAAAAACTATGCATTCGATCATGTGATATGATCTTTAGCAAAGTTGTTGTGCTTGAGCCAAAGAAGGTTTCTGAGTTGCTTGTTGGACCCGGTATGTGGAATACCGCTTAAAGCCTTTCCGGGCAGGATTAATACTAAATAGTTACCGTAGTATAGTAGAAATGCACCTCTGCCTACCCCATCAGGGAATATAGGCGTGAGTTTATGTATGTATGTACTTGTACGTACAATATAATATGCACTATTATGCTGAATATAACCTTTCAGCCTCCGTATGTCTCTATGTTTGAAGTTGCTATAACTACAAACGCTTTTGTATGTCTTATTTATGTAGATAAGAATTATGCAATCAACTAAGTCGATGTATTCTCCTTCATTATGAATACAAACACTTCTTCTATCACATATTATTTATCAGAGTCCGTGAACCTCTAATAGATAAGAACATAACATTTCCTATACCAAATTTACAAACTATTTGTAGGCGTCCTTTTAATTTTTAAAGAATAGAAAGCCGCGGCTCTCAAGTGGTAATTTACTAAAAAAAAACCTTAGCGAACGTTCCAAGACTGTAAATAATATCAGTAAAATAGTTCAATGAGATATTTTTTAAATATAGATATCTAAGTTTGTTCTAGATATTTTCGTTTTGTCAAAATAAATTTTTACTGTTTAAGGTAAGTAAAACATAACATATATAGCTCGACGTAAAGTAACCGCATAATATACTATTCTTAGCTTAATTTTACCTACTCAACATAAGAGGGTAAAACGTATTATAATGCAGTATAATACGATAAAAAATATTTTATCTATGAGTTGCAGCAGCTATAATAAGTTCAAAATAATACCCAATGTCATTGTAACGAATAAATTTTCTTATTTAATTTAATTTTGTAAACTCGTAAAACATTATCTCCATACATAGATGTGATATGTCGCTGTGTGTTTGTACCACCAAAAGATCTTTGAAGTCTCATTTACTAGAAACCTCTATATTTATGCATCTCGTAAATCGACTACTACAGCGCGTCATAGCGGATTATATTTTTCTGATGTATTGTTTTATATATTTCTTCATGCCCTAAAAAGGACAGCAAAATTGCATCCTTAGTGCATCAAGTCTTCAAATGTGTTCGTCATGTTTGAACCATTTCCAATAACTTTTTGCTTGTGGTGTATGACCCCACAATCTTGAGAAAAATATTGAGTAAACTTTGTGATTAATCATATTTAGCATGTTTTAAAGTTTCACTTTACAATGAGATCATTGAAATTTATATTATTTTTCATGCGTATAATATACGTAAGTAAAAGTACAAGAACCACTGACACAAAATTTGGTAAAAAATATCTTATACGCCTAAGTATTATCCAAAAGGTCTATAAACCTATATGTGCTTAAAATAATTTAAATTGATTGAAAACGTAACAGAGAAAAATATTTTTAAATTTATACTATAGAAGTTTAGATGGTAAGAGTTGAGTTGGAACTTCAGCAGTTACTATATTTCGTCAGTTAATTGTGACATGTAATCGAGGAGGCTTTATTCAATTCCTGGGACGGGCAAACTTTCATTTCCAAATAGACACTCAAGCAGCAAGAAGTATGAAAACTGGAATTTAAAATGACTCTCAACCTCAAAATATCCGTCTAAACCTTCGAGAATATTAATAAAATATATTCCAATATATTATTTCAGATCCAAAATGCAACGGCGATATTTATAATCAACTTGGCCGTGGCAGACCTCCTATTCTCAGCGCTGGTGCTGCCAATGGTAGTGTTCTCCTACTGGACGCGGTCGTGGACACACGGCAGAGTACTCTGCAGGATATACCCGCTCATCAACCACATTTTCGTATTGGTTTCCCTCTACAATGTGGTACTGATCGCCATCAACCGATATGTATTGATATGCCACCCGATCAGATATTGCAGGTAAATTAATCATTTTAATATCCATGCAATTTTGACCCTGATTATGAATGTTCTCTTTTTATTTTGGTAAGTGAAAATTGACAGTCAAGTTTAACCGCCTTTTGGCGCAGTTGGCTAGATACCTACTGTATAGCGAAACGAAAGCCACTTGCGGCTATCCTCCCACCGAAATAAATGTTTGTAAGACCGAAAAGTCTCTTGTAACTCTGATATCCACGACACTGGACTTGTATTCTAGTGTGGGGCCAAACTATGTACGTTCGATTATGTGACTGTTGGGTGTATTCTGTTTTAAAACATAATATGTATGTCATAAATAACGAGATAAATTCTTTACGCTTTCAGTATATACACGAAGCGGAACATCTACATAATGATTTCAACGATATGGATTGCATTAACCGGGATCCTACTTCTCCCATTCTTTGGTGTGTGGGGACAAATGAGTCTAGACCCTAATACTGGCGCGTGCACCATGGTTTCAGACAAAAATGGCGGAAACCCGAAAAAACTCATCGTTTCGATGTCAATTTTTCTTTGCCTTTCTATCATTGCCGCTTGTTACATTCGCATCTTGATTGTCGTGAAAAGATCCGTAAAGAGAGCCGCCAATGCGCGAGTTCCGGGGGCTATTGAAGTGGATTGCACGACGAATTATTACACGAATACTGAAGCACCAGCCGACGATGATATTTCATTCTCTTCCGATGAAACGCAAGTACACGAAGGGATTGAAAATGTTGCTCAATTAACAGTCGAACCAAGTAACAGACCTAAAACACCTAAGAAACAGTTGCCATCGAAGAAAGACAAAAAGCTACTCACGATGGTGTGGGCAGTCATGGTTTGTGTGATCGGTTGCTATTTGCCGATAACGTTAATCAAAGTCGTTTATAAAAAAATAGACACTTCGCCGACATTTAATATGATGGCATATGTTTTGGTATACTTTGCTCCCTGCGTTAATCCTGTGTTATACGTGTTGATGTCAAAGGAATACAGACAAGCGTATAAATCTCTGCTTCAAATAAAGAACAGATAATAAAAAGTTTTGCATTTTTATTCTATTCCATATAAGTACCTATTGTACATCGATTACTCTGACAAAGGACTCAGACGATTAAAAATATTACTGAAATTAAATGCATTAATTTAAAGCGCGTTTAAGTACAGCAGTAAATGGTTAAACATTATATTGTTATAACCGAAATGTGAAATTATAGCATAAGAAAAAAAATATTACTTTTAATTTTCCCATATTTCCTTAATGAATATGTTTTCTACTAATACTCAGGACTAGCACTGTGCTGCGAAATAATACAGAATATGATTTTTGCAGCCAGTCGTTTGTCTGAAAATATTTTCTGGCATTTGAGCTCAGACATTAGTTCACTTCGTTCGAATTTTTTACCCAAAATTAAAAATATTTTATAGAGATCCTAATGTAATTTTATACCTACTTTTTTTTAAACTGGTGCCAAAATTACAATAAAAGCTATGGACCATGGCCAAGCAATACAAAAATAAAAATCTTTCGTCTTCGTAGTATTAATTAACAACGCCTACCATTACTTTCTGAGCAATGTTTCGTTAATCTGTTGTATATTGTATTGAGCCCTGTTCCGCCACAGCGTATGTCCTTTCCCAAGGTCTCTTCTATATACAAAGAAGTATTATTTTTTTGATATTTTTTAACGATCTGCTTAATTTCTACCAAAAAAATATCAAAATATTCTAGCCTGAAATGACCCTAAATTCATATTTGTAAAGTAAATTCTGAGTCACTGTGTAAAATAAAAATAGACTAAATCTCCACTGTAGAAAGTAAATAAATTGTCGCACAAAAATAGAACACAGACAAACAAAACACTGTATGAACTTAACAACTAATTCATTCATCAATCCTCGTAAACTTTTCTTGGGAATAAAAATCAAAGCACTAAATAGCGTTGTGCAAACTTGCTTGGAGCCGTCAGAAAGTCCCCGGAGAACTAAAAATATTGGATGAAAGTTGGCCAAGAAAGCCTTTGCATGTCTTCAATCTTCCGCGGCTCTCAGCCATGACGGCTCTAATATATTGTAATATATGTTTACAAACATCACGAAAGCTTTTAGGTCCACTTTTTTAATAATATTATGTTGATATTCACTTCGCTAATAAATCAAAGTTATGTGCGTGAACTATCATGCATAACGTTGAAACAATCACAAAACACAAAACCTACGCACACAAATACGCGTTTTATAAATTTATTAACCTTTTATTATTTTTGTCTTTATAAATACAACAGGTGCCTATAAGTTAGTGATACATAGATACTTTGATCGTTAAGACCATTCATAGCAATTATTGCACTTTTGTACAATCACAGATCTAACATAAATACTCGTACATACAGAGTGCGCATAAACGTGAAAGGGAATATTATTTTCTACGTTTGGCTCGTAATGGTCATAGCTAGATAATATATACCTATAGCAAAGCCTTTTAAAAGAATTAAATATTACCGCGTTCAATAAAATAAACTACGGTACTTTTACAGTAAAGGAAAACACCGTTAGGAAACCTGCGCACCTAAAAGTTCATAGAAATTTATTAGGTGTGTTTTAGCGTGGTGGACTAAAATCTAAACCGTCTCGGTTGTAGCGGAGCTCCATGCCTAGCAGTGGGACGTATGCACAAGGGCTGATGATGATATGTGATGAATCAACAACTTAAAACAGTTCAGTATGGCTGCGAGTTGCCTACACTAGCAGTGAATATATTAACTATATTTGTCGACGACATTGAAGTTTTCATGACAATTGAGTGTAAAGCGACAATAGCAAGGCGAGTTCATTTTCATTCGTTGGAGCAGTGTCCACACGGCAGAAAGCCATTGCAAAGTGCTTGTTTCGGTTCGTTTGTTATTCATTAAGGCCGCAGCGAAGACAATAGTCGACCGGTAATTTTCATTTGCCACCCTGCACACCGCTTTTGCATTTTCTTTTGCTGTTATAATGACTATTTTATATTGCCACGTTGCTTTGTAACCACCATTAACGGAAACTATCAAAAAATATAATTTAGTTTAGTTTAAATATTTAATGTAGAAGATAAAGTAGCTTGAATGTATTACAAATAATATTTATTTCACACAAAATGCAATATTTGTTCATATCTAGTACCTTACATATTTTGCTAAGTAATTGGTAATTCAATGGACAAATGATGTCCACTATGGGGCGCCGTACAGAAAACATTGAACTGTGTGTGCTTCGCAAAATGTAAGTGAAATTAAATAAAGCAAGAGACTTTTTCCCCTGTACAGTAAATATTTTTTCTGGTTGTTCTTTTGGGCCGCTCCCGAATCGTTGGTGGGACATTGAAAGTGGTATTTTTTCTAAAAAGGCCACACAACACACACACACACAATTTTTTTTTCCAAGAAATTACTTACCCATCTACCTATAGTCCACCAAGCAACACTAGACCAGTGTAGTGAACTAATACCTATTTCCTCTTAGTAGTAATCCAAGCTTATGCCCAGCAATGAGACGTACATACGACTAAGATAGATTTTCCAACATACTACAATCCGTATCGCACCTGGACGCGCAACTACGAACTACTAAACACTAAGTTACGCGTAATGATGGGCTAATGCAAATAAATCTCAGTTAAATAGTTTAATTAGTGGTGTAAGTTTGGCAGTTAGCCGCAACTACACCTTCCCTAACTGTGTTTTAGTAGCGCTCCCTTCCCAGCGGGGCACATCCGGGGTCTCACACCGGAACTCGGTGACTCTGGTCTGTTATACCTACAGTATAAACAGAACGGACGCTCGAAGTAAAATATCTAATCTAGAGTAAATGCATATTGTAATTATTCATACTAAGAGCAACACTAAAGTCTCTTGCCCGTTGCAGTAAATTTTGAAAAGACTGAATCAAAGTATTTGGCATTTTTTAGATACAATAAATATTATTTCTATTCATAAAATATTAAAGGTCACACACATACAAACAACACTACCTGTACATCCCCATACAATATGACAAAATAAATTAATTTATAAACGAAACAAATAAAAAAATAGTTTAGTGATACGCGAACATATTCCACTAAATAATTAATGAACCGTTTCCAATTTCAATAAAACAAACTAAATATTTGCGGTCGGAATTGAACGCTTCGTGCACTGACCATTCATCATTGTCGTGCGGAAATTCATTTCATATTAAATGGAGCGACGAAATTTCATATCCTTACTCGGGACGTATTAATCAGGGCACTAATAAATATAGACGACAAAAAAATGTGCACAGCTTGATTTTTTTCTCTCCTTACATTTATTGTGTTGAAATTATATTTTATTTCTACTAAGAATCTAAAAGAAATTGCATGCAATGCCGGCAGAAATAAACGTGCAGTCTCTGCCGGCATCTAATACAGCAAATGGATGAAAAAACTTTCAAGATACAATTTAAGCACTCATCTTAAAAACTCTGTTCGTGACAATGTTAAGAAAGACTTAAATATGTTTTATTCTAATAAAAAATACTTTTCATGGTATACAATTCTATGTCTGTAAGCCACTAACTTCAATTAAATAAACATGTTTCCTGCATGAGTATATTCCTCTAATTTTTTGTTCGCAAGTTATTCTATAATGAATGCACAAGTTGCAAAGATCATGCTCGAAATCTCCAGGCAGCTGTAGCATTAAAAAACCATCTGCAGTAACACAAAAGTGTATGTTATAAAATATGAACAGTTTTCAGGTCCCGGCCTTTCGTCGGGGCGGCTGAATGCTAAAGAGAACCGGCCGCGGTATACCGCACTCGTAACACACTCCCTTTACTGCCGAAAGGGATTTGTCGGAAAACCCCAACAAGTTTACTTCCCAAACGAAACACCACTTTATCACACACTGATAAGACACAGTTTCAGTTGTTAATTGGGAATTGTTCCTGTCAGATTGTAAAAGCGACAAGGGGCAAAATATTTTTAAAGAAACACTTGTTTTTGGCTTTCCTTTAATTTTTCGTTAAATTGTTTTGCTAATATTGTTTTCACACATTTTAGGGAACTGCTTAGTGCAGATTGAATTTTAGATTTTATTCAGAATGTTATGGTCATGGGTGAAGGCTCATCTACTAGAATAAACTCTCGAATATCATATTTTTAAATACATCTATAAAGATGATTAAGAATCGCCGACAGTTTTAAGTTCTCGTTACTTTTATATCAACTCATTGTATAAAACACAATGCATTTCTTGTAGCTTAAATAACAAAAAGCGGCTTGTAACGTTCCATCTGCGTGCGCAAACTAAGCTCTAAAGTCAAATGGCGGAGCATATTTTTATGTATATTACAGGGTTGGATAGCGCCTGCAGTGAATTTAAATGACGCAGTTTGTGAATTATGCAAGTGATATCACGGAGCGTGCTACACTTTTATTTACGTCCTGCTGTTTAATATGAACATCCGTAATTTTACTGCCTAGTGTTGGCAAATGTATGGCGATTATCTACGTTTTGTTGTGGAATTTAATTAGCACAGGAGTCATAGCGCAATGGACTGGACAGTTCGGGATAACGCAGGATATACAGTTTACTGTCACGTTGTTATTACAAAATATGTGTCGCCTACGCTATGCGCGACTTAAAATCGTATTGATTATTTTTCATCATAAATTAAACACAAATGCTAAAATAGGACAAATATTGTCATAGAAAAAATATTTTGTGCAGGAGTAGAAATTGCAGTTTTCAAAGCCACTTCACTCTAGCTAGCTATTTCTGAGTATTGAGACGAGCTCGGCAAGAATGTACCGGATCATTAAAAATATATATCCCCGGACACTGATCTGGATATGGATAATTTCAAGATCCGCCGATACGGAATTCATTTTCTCATCCGGCCGGTTTCATGTATGTGTAATAATGCATATTTAGATACATGCCTATGTAAACGTGGATTATCTTACCTCCCTGAAAGGATCACTCTTTACATTAATAATAATATTAATTTAATATGTAAAAGTGAATTTTTTCCCTATTTACGGTCCACTCTTTTCCACAAACACACCCTTTCCTTTTATAACGCAAAACCTATCTATGGTCATACGATTTAGAAAAGTAATCCGCTCGCTATTCACTGCACCAAATATCGGTTAAAAATCAATTGTAAACCGAGATAAAGTGACTCGACTCGGACCTGGAACGATGCCCGCCGATAAAATATTCCCTTTCTATAGACTTCGGCCAAGGATCTGAGGATACCTATAGACATTCCCACGTCCGTACAAATCTCCCTCGGTCCATCGAATTTCGTACAAATATCGTCTCCAATTCGAATGCCCACTGCATTGTTTCCGATTGTCGCGGCGGAATTTATATTCGTTCTTGTTTTTCTGGGAGTAATTTTTTAGCCGTTTTCTAGCATTAGATATTCTATTTGATTATTTCAACGATAATAAGTAAATATCATTGTAAAAATCAACAGAAATTTAATTTTAGTCCATTTGATAATAGTGAGCACATTAACAATGTACAGTCTGTTTGACAAGAGCGTGTACGGCAAAACTCGGGAATGAATTGGGATAAAAAATAGAAAAAAAATACACTCATTATACATGATATAGACAATGATGCTTTATTATTAATAACTTGTCCAGTCGCCTCCATTATCAATAATTGACTGGAGTCTTCGAGGCATACTTTCTACTAATTTTATTGCATAATCCAGGGAAAAAGACCTCCAAATAAGTCTAATTTCACGAACTAATCGTTTTAAAGTCCAGATTTTCTTTCCTCGAAGCTTCAACTTCATGAGTGCCCAAACATTTTCTATTGGATTTGCATCCGGCGACTGTGATGGCCAATCTAGTACTTCAACGTCATTCTCTTGTTTCCACGCTGTACAAAGACGACTCCGATGTTTCGGGTCATTGTCTTCTTGCAATAGCCAATATATGTTTTTCCTTTTAAACCACTTTTGAGCAGATGGTAATAAAGCCATTTGATATATTTTGACCATTTTAGCTGCATTTAAATTACCTGTAAATATGTGCAAGGTACCAAATCCCTGTTTTGAAAAACAACACCAAACGTGCACCTTCACCGGATGTTTAACGGTCCGCTGGATGAATTTATTGGCGTGGGTACACCAGGTATGAGTGATAGAAGAACGTGCCCAAAAAGAAGCTTCGTCCGAAAAAATTACATTGTCCCAATCCCGGTCCAAATGTTCCTGCGCCCAAGTGAGTCTCTTTTTAACATGATTTTCCGACAGTAGCGGTTTCTTTATTATGCTACGAAATTTTACATCATGAGCCAGTAAACGTCTTCTTATAGTATCACATGACACATTAAGGCCTTTTTTAAGCAAAACCGCTTGACCACCACGTAACGATAGGCGAGAATTCTTCTCGAATACCCGTAAAATCATTTTGTCCTCCTTTTTCGTTGTTTTTTGCGTAGAGCCACGATTAGGCAGATCGTCGACATTTTTTACTTCAGAATAGCGTTTCACCCACTTACTAACAAATGTCTTTGACTTTTTCATGTATTTTGCAGCGGCTGCGTATGACATTTTGGGTCCTTTTGGATGCAAACACAAGAACACTGCTCCATAACGTGATGCGTACGTAGCACTCATGACGAAATGCGTCCTCCTCTGACAAAGATTGAACGACAACTGAAACTCTATACACAAAGCATCTGAGGGGAAGGGGCTAGCTACCTGCCAAATTTACAACCAAGCTTCTAGCGGTACCTAAAAAAAAGTTTTGCCGTACACGCTCTTGTCAAACAGACTGTATATACAATATCCACTGTTATATTATAATTTTTAATGTCAAATAATGGATATTGAATTGGGTAATGTTTTTGATGCTCAATATAAAGTGACTATATTTACTATTTCAAAATCCGTTCAGACAATCCATTTCCGTTTGTAACTATGCAAAATCGTTTTTTCCGGTGCTCGTAAAGTTAATTCCCAACAATTTTTCGCCGAAATCTAGAAATTCCGGAGCCAGACGACCTGAAGGGGCAAATCGAACGAACGTTGCATGCATTCTAATTCCTTAGTCAATGAACTTAAATAAGATACCTCTAGGTTTGCGCTGCATACTAAATGTAAATTTCCCAGTTGCTCTAACAAAAAAAATTCTACATTTTATCTCAGAGTAAGGCAATATAAAATAATAAATATGAGCATTTTACGTAGTCGTACTAAGAAAATCCATTAAAGAATGAAGGAATGTAGGAATTTTTTGTCCGCTTGGATAACGCCAAATGTAGGTATATGGTATAGTGCAAAATCCACCATAGTGACTCATATTAGTTCCGTTATACCTTATTGCACATACATACGGATGTAATAAAATGTATGTAAAAAAAATAGATACACGGTTTTTTTTTTTATTTTTATACCTCATCATCATCATCAGATCATGTCATTTAATTTCAAATAGCTTTTACAACCATGTCCTTCACGATCTTCTCACCACCGATTCGCCGTAAACGTCAATTGTATAGCAGAGTATATCTTCTAGTCACAGTCTTTGTAAATTTAACGAACCTAAAAAAATAAGCTACCTTGCTCAGGTATTCGATTTTGCGCAGATCTTGCCTGTTAACGATAATAGGAATGTATTTTTATTAAAAACACGAATGAAGCGTGTAAATCTGCACGTCGTCTGTAGTCTACTATTTCTGTACAGAAAACATACGTGACATCGTCTCTATTTGAAATGACCTTATAATATTGGTTTTACCAAAATATCAATAACTCTAACCGTGCCCTTCCTTTCTAAAGTACTGGACGCCCTTTAAATAAGATGTTTATCATACCTGTATAAAATAACCTAAAACCACATCCTGTCGTGTATTTACAATCCGCCAATATCTAGGAATAATGATCATCAGCTGCGACCCAGTTGAGCTGAATCACATGAAAAGCAATTTGTAATATAATGACACACGCAACCAACATCACACAACATGAACTGTTGCGCAAGTTGTATCTGTACCTATTGTGGAGCTAAAAGCCATAACACCACGCAGCTGGGGTAAAACCCAGTACATTAATCGCTTCAAATCAATTGAATGAGTATTGCTATTTTAATTATTTTTGGATCCCTCCATAATCTCCAGAATCACCTTTCTAAAACAAGCTAAGAAAAATTATGATTTACTATTCGACACTCCTTTTTGACCACAAAGTGTGCAATTAGGGCGATATTGTCACTAAAAATATTTAAAACAATAGAAATAAAGCTCTTGCAATGGTATTTTATAAACAAGTCACTAAGTTTCTATTTAACAAAATACCTCAACACTTGCGAGTTAGATATTAAAAGCTGCTAAAGTTAAAAGCCGCTGCGTAAGATCTTCCGTGCAAAGATTCTGAATCAAGTTGTAACATGTGTGTACTAGTCTGATTCCGATAGTTGTGCATGCATTTATCGCAATACATTATAGATAGTAATTTGATTTATTATATCAATTGAAATAAATAAGTATAAATATTTCGTTTATCAGCTATTAACATATACAAAAAAGTTACATCGGACGTATATATTTTAATTTCGAAGACGTATCGATTAAAAACTGCATTGAACGTCAGAGCTAAATGTAGGGACCACTTTATCAAATTCGCAGTAAAAGTTAAATCTGTAAGCAGATCATTTTACAATTTTAAAATATTGGCACACCATAATAACAGCAATTGCATCCGGTAGAAATTATGAACTTAATCATTTTCACTATAATCATCCAATCTTTTGATTCGTATTCCTTAAAGAAGGAGGAGGAGGTCTATTTAAAATTTATGATGATGCTTGAATCAACAGAATACCTATTAAAATAATAAAAAAAACTTTGTATCACGATTAGGATGAAAAAGTCTTTACAATCAATGAATGTAAAGACAAAACATTCCATAGTAACTACATTTGCTAAAAACCAGGTACGTTTAGTCCGCAGGAACTAATGACACTTTAAACCAAATAAAATCCATTGAAGGATTTCCACAACAGACCGCTCGAGTTAGTCGCAATTGATTATACTCGCTAAAATGGATAACAAGTTGTTACACTTTCAAAAGTTTAATGAATGCTAGAAAACAAATTCTCTTTAGCTTGCAACAAACTGAGTTATCAATTCCTTAGCTAAGTTCGTAGTTCCTATCGAAATCAATTTGGAAACTGCACGAAGTTTTTAGAGTAACTCTTATCAGGAGTTTGCACGAACAACTTCCAGCGAGTATCTCTCAACAGTAACCTAATTTACTGTTTGTAGCTCCGCGCCAACAACGTAGACATTGGAATAGATAATTTGCTCCTATTCAAGAAAACCGTTTTTGCATAAATCCCACGAAGAAAAATCTTAAAACGATGGAGCAAACGTGTTTGTAAGTGAAGACCGGGACTTGGCAATTGGTACGCCGCTGTCTAACAAAAAAGGAAAAAGGGACAAATTTCTACGTTGAAAAACTTGTAATCTATATTACAAAGATAACTGAAAACCATATGGCCGGTAATGCAATATAAATCAAGAGTTCATATTGCATTGATGCTAATACACGCAGTATCAGATACATACTATATAAATATATTATACATTTACGGTGACTAAGATAGAAAAGTTCTTCAATTTTTCGAAGTTTCAGTTTATGTGTATTTGAGGTTAATAAACTGAAATTTTAGCAATGAAAGAAAACGTCGACCTACGAGTGCTCTAGACCACCTTTATCTTAGTAAAACATACAGTACACTAGTTTTAATTGCGATGGTAAGAATTAATAAGGCGAGTAAATAATGCCTATCTATTGATATTATGAGTTTATGAAAATAACATTTAATGAAATTACACGAAGACAATTATTATTCTACGTACAATTATTGTTGCCTTACTTATAAGGTATGTTTAACCCATATGCAGCATAGCTAGGACAGATACCATTCAATATCATATCAAAATAGGTATGTTAGGTTATATCTAAAAGGAAAAACACATACCAGGATATCGACTTAATTTAATACTTATTAAAGAAAAAAGAAATATAAATGCATTTTATAAGAAATACAGCTTAATTAGGAATTCCTTCTTGCTGTATGTAATACAATTATGTCGCAGCTGCAATACTCAGTAACTCTATTGCCTTATTAGAAAGTATCGGTCGAATGGCCTCGTGCAATTTTCATTAACAATGCCATTCGGCCTACATGTTTCCCCCTTTAAATATTATCTCGAAATTTTGTCATTTGAACATTATAATTAAAGAATAACAAATATTATTTTCAGACAACATTGATCTGGTGTGTGAGTAAAAAGTTCCTAAAATTATTTCTTAAATTTAAATTTGCTAAAAATGTTTTTTTGTGTCTGTAATCTGTAATGTAATTGATATTCTCCTCAAGCCATTGCGATCTAAGAATATTTCTGCTGGCCGCACTGTAGCCCGCTTTTACAATCTTTTGATTTTACAACCTTGTCAAAAAATTTCATCTCATAATTTTGCTTGAAAAAGCACTGTTTTATTTTTATTATGTAAAAACAAATTAAGTACAAAATGTTAATATCTTAATGCATTTTCCTAGGAGAGAACGTAAAGGACAGCAGTATTGGCTAATGTCTAATGGGGGAACGAATTACTCAGATATTTTAACGCACAGTTCAACCACTCTGTTTAGAACTGACTTATCTTGAACTACTTATCTAAAAACCTAACCGATTACGGAGTTCGCCTGTCGAATCATCGCCGCTAACCGCAAATAATGAACTCTTATATTATTTGTAAATAAAAAAAATGTTAGTTTGCTGTCTTTTATCACACATAAAATCATTATAAAATTTAAATGTATATGCTAAAAAGTTCAGTTTACCAAACAGATAGTTTTAAAAAATATATGTAATTATAAGAACGTGGTATATATTTTCCAACTCTTATTCTATTTTGGAATCTTCTAGCGTGGGGGGATCTTAGTGAACGTTTAAGAAATGAATAGACAATTTTTTTATTATTCACCTCTCCGTTCCCCATGTCAGCAAAAGTAAGAAAATATCATGCTCTTTTCTGTGCATATTTTTAAATGTGTTTAGGTTTCATTTTTGATTCAAGAATTTGGGACAAAAATTTGGTAGAGAAGATGAAAAAGAAGAAAAATGCTTCCCTTATCACCATCAAGACCGACCAGACCCCAATATTCCTTGATGTCAACAAACAAGCAAAGCTAAGACCTCTCCAACCCGCGTTCGTGTCTACGTCCTCTTAGAGCCACCCACTCCAAGATATCTGCATCGTTTTCAGCGAGTGCAAAATAAGTGTGCCACCTCACCTTTAGGTATATAAGATGAACAGAATACACTAGTAAACATGTCTTTATCCCTAACAGCATTGTTTATTTCACTATTGCCAATAACTTGGCCATAAATCGGACATTAAAAGTCATTTCGAATTTGAACACAAAACTATTAATATTTTATTTTTCCCGCGACAATGGCGTTTATAAATCATTAAAAATATATTTAAAAAATGTGCATATTTTGCTATATAAGGCATGGCAAATTAATAGTCCCATTCCTGTCTCTTGTGAATCATACATTGTTTACCGCAATTCACAACATTTGTGTCAGGGTCGCTTTAATCTCCGTTCTAATAATAATGATTCGCTATTAATTTTTAATAAAGTACTCATAATTTGGACAATTTTAACGATGATAAGCTTCTAATAATATACAATTAAAATTCACGAATTTAAATATCAGCATTGTATTACCATAAAGTTATAATTGAACCCGCGGGTTGACGATGATGCTTTCCCCGAAGATCTTCTTGCTCCCGAGGATAGCGCTAACCATCCCGGTCTAATAGTCTAGACTATCTGAACTAACTTAATCTGGTTGAAATCCTTTGAAGCAGGATTTAGTTAGTCCCATCTAATATAGTTGGATAGTTTCGTAGGAGTGTCAAATCAAACAGTAATCTATAAACTTTTTATACTCATTAAATATTGGCAATCCGTACACAAAAAAAACATTATAAGTACTAATACGGCAAAAAGTTGTCATCTCACCGTAGCCGTCGTAAGAAGTCTAGAGAGTAACATTGAGCTCCAAATATAGGTCATCGTATCATGAACTTGCTTGGCCACGTTACGTCACATCGCTGTAGCTAGACAAATGAGCATGGTGCATCGGCCGACCATTCATAATAGTTTCTCGTACGCGATCGGACGTCGCTTATTCAGCGTACAATCCAATCGCACATAATTGTCGTACATAAATCGGAAGTTGTTGCAAAGCGGACGATTAATAACTGAAACACAAACAACTCAAATTATCCCGTTTGCATAATGCTGGCCAAGCTTTTATTCTGTCTTATATTTACAAAATATATTGAAGCACAACACAATGGTGATTTTTGGTGGTTGAATCCTGCAGTGAGTGAATTCTACGGCAAACAAATACCACAGCCACAGTTCGAAGATTTGTCTGAATTCGAAACTGATGAAACCCGTATCATGTTTAACGACGATAATTTCCACATCATGAAACATGGTATTATTGATACTGCTAAGAAGGAAAAACAGTTCAAGATGAAACCTGATCGTATGGAGTCAAAGAGGAAGAAAATTATGAACAGCAATCATAAAATTACATTCACTCAAACAAAAATGGAAGACCGAAACAAAATAGTGTGGCCCAGTGATGGCGTAAATAATAAGAATGCTTTTAAAAATGTTACGACAACCAACAGTTTCAGTGAACCAACTACGAAAAAGAACGTAGTTTCGAGCACTGTACAAAATCAAATTGCAATAGTATTTCCTGAGAGAGATTTCTTTTTTATACCAGAAGCTGGTTCTAAAATTATTTCCACAACAACTGATAATAACATTAACACAACCCCAACGGCTGGTGAGTCAACAAGTGAAATGATAAAACGTTTAACTGATATTATATTTTTTGACAATACGGAAGGTGTTACCGAAAGACCAAAAGAGAGAAAAAGCATTTGCACTTACATTAAGAAACAAGACTGCCTTAAACACAATGGATTTATTTATACTGCAGAATATGGAAAGTAAGTACAAAAATGTGTAACATGCTATTATTATAGTTTGTAAAAAATCACCTGTAACATTTATAAAGTTACTACCTTCATTGAACAGGGATTTTATCTGAATACCCTAGGTTTATTAACCTCCTCCTTTTTTGAAGTTGGGAACATAATATACACTCCATTACTATAATTAGTCGAAAAAATTATAACTATTTTATTAGCTATCAATAATAGTAAATTAATATTTAAACGTTCCTATAAAAATCATAAGTCATTGACTTAAAAAGAGTATACTTGATTTCCCTAATGTATGTATATAGGTTTAGATAAATTAATACAACCGGTGTCATGTAATATTTGAAGTATTTTATATTTATAGCTCTTTTATGTTTCAGAAGCCTCAAAGCTGGTCCAAAAGATCCAACTCTTGTATGTTGCATACTAACGGCACCTATAAAAAAAGATATTGAGAAATCGTCACCAAATCCCTATGATGAGTCCATGCTATATTTTCCTGCGAAAACCACTCGACACGAACGTCACAAAAGGTCCGATGACGATCTCAAGCAGAGAAACGTTCTTCTACAACGTATGCGACAACAAATTAAAACAAAATCAACCACAACCCAATCAAAAATAGTCACACCTGATGACGACGAAGATCCCTATTGGAATATTAAAAATGTAAACATACACCCGACTAAGAAACCATTGAAAAGTATAGATTACGACTATAAAGAAGATTTTGTTCAAGAATACGCCGATGAGCTACCGAGACCTGGGTTGGTAGGCTTATATTCTGATAGAGGCCGGAAAACTTCTAGCTGGAAGGGTGGGAAAAGGGAACAATCATATGGAGAAGACGCCGATTACGATGCCGTAGATGATTCTAACACTTCCTTTGGATATGGATCAATAGACCCTCGACAAGGTTAATATTATTAGTGTGAATTTATCTATCCATATACTGTGCACGGGTATTCTTTATTATTAATTCTCACTATTTTTTCATATATTAGTACAGGGAGTGGTAATTTATTGCTCACAAACAAAGAAGACTACGAAAAGTCAACATCGGTAAATGTCGTAGATAAAAAAAATTGTGAAACTCGGTATAATACACAAATTAAAAAACGCTTAATGAGGACGTATTTTAATATTTATCAAGCAGTATTTCTGAAATAAACTCTGTGAAATGCAGCGAAAAATTAAGTATATCGGTATTATTTTCCAGTTTGAACATAAAGTTTTCTAGTATTTCTTACAACAATTGCGTCGACCTCTTGCCCGATACAAACCAACGATGACAAAGAAAGCGTGTGTGTTTTTAGACAAGTTTTTACATTATTGTAATCTTATTAAACATTTACTTTTATATACTAAAGTTTTATTTTAAATATTATAATAGCCATTTAATTTCATCTTATAGCTATCCTAGTCCAGCTTGATGGAATGTTAAAAATATTTTTTCAATTGTTAATTTAATACTAACAACATTTGTAAAAACTATAGTGAACCGTCTATGATCAAGATAAAGTTGGAGTCTGAACCTGTTTAGAATTAAGAAAGAATTCGCCTTTTAATTTATCAGCATATATGCGAGTCAATAATTACCTATGTATTAAATATATGTACTGTACAATTATTACTGCATGGTTAACGTAGAAGTATTTGTAAGTTGCGAAACGTTGTATCTATATAAGTAATTATGTAAAAATCATAATAAACTTATCACCTAGTATTTCACTTGATGTTTTTTTGACTGCACATGCACATTTTTTTATATAATTACAATGTAAGTGGACTGTTATCGCCGATGTTTTTATTTAAGCAGATAACAAAAAATCAAAGAAACGAAAGCAACCAGTAAAACTTACAACACCTGAAAAAAAATACAGTCCCGAAAGCCACATAATCAATTTCCAATCAAATCCCAATTTCGAAGTGCTGCAAGGTTTTAAGCTTCTAAATTTGACTCCTAATAAAAGCAACATGTCGAGAAGAATGAGCGATCACTTTGATGTGAGCGAAGACAGTGAAGACGAAGAAGCAGTCGCCGCTGCGATAACAAAAAGCCCTGAAATATCTTTTAAAGAAAACCTTCAATTATTCAGTGGATGCGGGGTTACAACGTCAATTAAATCAAAGCAAAAAGGTAAAATCTTTCAACTTTTTGAGCTAGGTATTTTCGTATTTCTAAGTGATGTAGGTAGGTATGTGGTGGCCTCGAGGTTTAAGCACGCGGTCAAGAATCTCGGCGGTCGCGGATTTCCCGCCATAGGCACACACCACTGACTTTTAGAAGTTTCTGTATTCGAAACAAATTATAACGTTTAAACGGTGAACACACCCCTAAAAAGTTCTAAGCAATCTCTTAGGTGTTAGTCCGCCAACCCGCACTAGGCCAGCGTTTTAGACTAAGGCCAAAACTCTCAGATATAGAGGAGGCTCGTGCCCAGCATCACGACATACATGGGCTTACAATGGTAATGATGTCCTTCTGTTTACGAGTAAATATTATATTTTAGACACACAGTTAGGTGAGGCAACACAAGGGTCTCATACGTGGCTAGTAGTGGTGACGCCGGCTAACGATCCCCAGGACATCCTGTGCTATGGTACTCTAGTACATCCTCGCGCGGCTATCACTACAGCCGACTGCGTGTATGAGTAAGTTTAATGTATCACATATCGTTATTCATAAAAAATACGCCAGGTAACCAAAAGATTTAAATTGAGAATTACGATTAACTTAAATTGATACTCTATATGTATGTTATTTCAATGTTTTTTTTTGTTTTTGAATTATGATCTGAAGGGATCAATTCCTCTTTAGGCAATTTACAAATCTTTATTACCTAGTGATTAAAGTCTGAAATTCATCATATATACGATTATAGTATGTAGTGTAAAAATATTAAAATGTCTTTTCTAGGTCATCTCAGGACAATATTGTGGTAGTGGCTGGATTGTGGAAACTTAATGAAGTATCAAATACAAGGAAACGAACGCCTGAAGTGCATTTGCATCCAAAGTTCCGACCAGGCAGTGTAGCCAATAATCTAGCTATTCTGGTAAGCGATTTTCCTCATCAATGTAAAATATCAGATAAAATGGGTCATCTATCATAATAATAACAAGCATCAAACGGCAATAGGCTCTCCCTCTGATAAAAGGTGATTTAAATTCCTCATTTAACGAAATTGGGGGGGACGAAGTTGCTCGCGTCCGTAGGAACTTCCACCTTTCTTAGGCCACCCTACACGTGTCCCCCGGGTGGTGCTAAACGAGCAACAACGCCGAGCCACAGGCGGCGGTTAATTATCCTGTTAAGGCCACAGCGGACCTTGGGATGTTAAATGCCCCCTAAAAAAGCTGCAATACTACCTTGGGAAAGTAGTATGTGTGCTTTCTCCCAACCCCCTCTTTTATGAAATGTCTAATAATGAGAAAAGTAGTTCGTCATGCGATCCGGCTAACCCCCGGCGCTCTGTGGTACCCGGGCCACAGAGTGTGAAATTGGCTACCGAAGACTTAATGGAAGTAGGCGACCAGGCATCCATTACAGTGAATGTTACTGGCAGCAAAAAGCTTACCCAGCAGGCCTTTCACCGCGGTCTGTTTATCACCAGGCCTAGAAGCAATTCCATGGGAAGTAAACCCAATGAAAATTTAGAACCTATAGAACCATCAACAGTCACGGCCGCTTCTACCTCGTTAAATCAGCCAGGCACTGCATGCCCCCCATCTTGGCAGAGAGTACCAGGCACCAGAAATCCAAAACGGAAAAAAATCAGCGATTCGCCAGAGAATATAACCACCAGCAACATGTTCAGCCAATTACCTATTGACCTAACAGAAGAATCCTCTACAAACAAAAATCCCGTTGAACATAAACCTAGCAAGCCTCCTCCCATAATTTTGTATGGCATAGAAGATGTTAATAAATTAACTGAACTCGTAGAAACTGTTGCAGACAAAAACACATTTACCTATCGAATTACAAACAGAAACCAATTGAGAATCAACACCACAGACATAGAGGCATACAAAAAAATAATCACAAAATTTCGTGAAAGTGGTCTGATTGGTCACACATTTAAAAAAAAGGAAGAACGACTCTATCGTGTCGTCATTCGGAACCTCCATCACACAACACCTAAAAGTGAAATTAAGGAAGAATTTGAAAAAACAGGAAACACTGTTGTCGGGGAAATTATTAACTCTAGATACGGCCCTGAGAAAAAACCCACTTCAACATTCTTTGTAAATCTTCTACCTAGTCAGAACAACAAGGCAGCCAAAGAAATTAAATATATTTACCACCAGTCGGTAACCATAGAGGATCCCAGGAAGAAAAAATCAATTGTGCAGTGCCAACGGTGCCAGCAATACGGGCACACAAAGAATTATTGTATGAGACCTTACCGCTGCGTGAAATGCGCCCAGGGACATAAAACCTCAGACTGCCCAAAGCATGATAGAAATACGCCAGCTACATGTGCACTGTGCCAAGGCTCCCACCCGGCGAACTACAAAGGCTGCGAGGTGTACAGAGAAATATATGCCAGAAAATACAAAAAACATGGTCACCAAATAACTGACAGACGCACTCTTGCAAAAGACAATACAACTAGTGATACCAACCATCATAAAAATACTGTCCAACAACTATCCTCAATTGAGACAGAAAAGGAAACATTGTCCTATGCTAAAGTTACTAAAGGAGTACATGACACATCGACCAAAGAAAATACCATACCTAAAGCAAATCATAACCTAGCTGTATTAGAAACTCTGCTTACTAAACAAAACGAAAAGTTAGACGCAATCTTACAACAAATGAGTACTCTGATGAGCCTCATGACCACGCTCATAACCAAAATACAAGGCTAACAGGTATTGGGCTAAGAATGGCGACTTGGAACATAAATGGACACTCACCCAACAAAGATGAGCTTGAAATACTTATGTTCGAACAAAAATTAGACATAGTTCTTATATCCGAAGCACACTGCACAGACCAAACCAATGTTAAAATCAAAGGGTACCAGACATATACCACTAACCACCCCGACGGTAAAGGTCATGCAGGAACGGCTATAATTATTCGGGACAAAATAAAGCACCATCTACTGCCTGAATATAAAACGGAGCAAATCCAGGCCACTACAGTCGCAATACAAGACAAATGTGGATACTTTAATGTCTCAGCTGTATATTGCCCACCAAAACATCGTATTGACTCTGGACAGTTCTCTCGTTTCTTCTTAAGTCTAGGCAATCGTTTTATAGCAGGAGGTGATTGGAACTCTAAACATATCTATTGGGGATCAAGGCTAAATACAACCAGGGGAAGACAACTAAAGCTAAGCGTCGATGTAAATCACTTAAGTACAGTTGCTCCATCCGAACCTACAAACTGGCCAGCAGACCACAATCGAATTCCGGACATACTTGACTTCTTTATAACAAAAGGTTTATCAAAATTCTACATGAGAATTGAGTCATGTGCTTATGGGTCATCTGATCACACCCCAGTCCTACTAACTATCAGCTCAACCATTATTGAAGTCGAGAGACCCTTAGTTTTATATAATAATCACACTGATTGGGCCTCCTTCAGGGAACACATCGGAGAACACCTAAAATTAAATATAAGACTCAAGGAAGCTGAGGATATTGAAACAGCAGTAGTCCAATTCACTAATCTTGTTCAAGTTGCTGCGTGGAGAAGTACGCCTTCTTCTGAATATAGGAACCAGCCCACAAACTTACCACTGGAAATAAAATGTAAGATCCAGGAGAAACGCAGACTTCGCAGAGTTTGGCAGTCGAGCCGCCATCCGGAAGACAAAACCGCTCTTAATAAGGCCATCGCGGAATTGAAGGAAGCTATTAAACTGGTCAACGACTTGACAATACAAACAAAGCTAGAGTCTCTCAGTGCTTCTAAAGCCACCAACTACTCGCTCTGGAAAATGACTCGATCGTGTGATAGACCTAACATACCAAAAGCTCCAATAAAAAACGGTAATGGTTGGGCTAGAACCAGCGAAGAAAAAGCAGATTTGTTTGCGGATCACCTAGCAAGCGTCTTCGAACCGAACGTAACACAAGGCAATTCATCAGAAGAATATGTTGACCGCATCCTTAAAGAAGACCTTCAAATGGACCTTCCACCAAGATCCGTGTCACCCGCAGAAGTCATAAAAACCATCAAGCGACTTGACAGTAAAAAGGCGCCGGGTTATGACCTAATAACAAAGGAAGTGCTACTGGAACTACCCAGAAGAGCTATTGTCTTCATCACCATCATTTTTAACGCTATGCTACGAATAGGATACTTCCCGAATGCATGGAAAATATCGGAAATTATAATGATTCACAAAGCAGGCAAACTAATGACCGAAAAAACATCTTATCGGCCAATCAGCCTATTGCCTATCCTATCTAAGGTACTGGAGAAAATAATACTTCAACGAATCATGCCAAGTCTTCTGAAGCGAAAGATAATACCTGACCACCAATTCGGATTTAGAGAAGGTCATGGCACAGTGGAACAAGCCCATAGAGTATGCGACGTCATCAGAAAATCCTTAGAGCAAAAAGAATATTGCTCGTCAGCGTTTCTGGATATCCAGCAGGCATTTGACAAGGTCTGGCACAAAGGTCTACTATGTAAGATCAAGCAGAATATTTCCCACTCATACTTCCTAATATTTAAATCTTATCTTGAGGATCGCATATTTTATGTGAGAGAATGTGATGCTACTTCAGACTTCAAAGAGATTAACGCCGGAGTGCCACAAGGATCAGTGCTTGGCCCTATGCTCTACACGCTATACACTGCTGATTTACCGCTCACACCCGGGGTAACAACAGCCACGTTTGCAGACGACACTGCCATACTAGCAAGCAGTAAGGATTCAAGACTAGCATCTAGGCACTTGCAGGTGGCCCTCAATAAAGTAAATGAATGGCTTCAAATGTGGAAAATAAAAGCCAGCGCTGCAAAGTCTACACATGTCACATTCACTCTCAGAAAAGGAGACTGTCCACCTGTAAAATTAGGCCAATGTATTCTACCTCACAATGACCATGTAAAATATCTTGGCCTTCACATTGATCGTAGACTAACTTGGAAGCAACACATAAAATGTAAAAAGCAAGAGCTTCAGCTAAAGTATAACAGCCTGTACTGGATGCTGGGAAGGAACTCGAGACTATCTCTGGACAACAAACTTCTTATATACAAGGTCATACTAAAGCCCATTTGGTCATATGGCCTGCAACTGTGGGGCAGTGCAAGCGACTCCAACATAAACATACTTCAGCGTCAACAGAACAAGATCCTAAGAACAATTGCTAAAGTGCCTTGGTACATAACCAACAATGAAGTACACAGTCTACTGGAAATAAGAACTATCAAAGAGGAAATTCGGAACCTTGCAGCTAAATACAAAGCGCGATTAACACGCCACCCTAACGAGCTCGCTCGCCAACTCACTATGGACCAGTATACGAGACGTCTGAAACGTCACCATATCCTAGAGCTAGAAGACCGCCAATAGCTCTGTGTACACGATGAGTTGATGCTTCCAATGGGAAGCCACTCCGCATGACAACATCACGGAACATACTTGCTTATAGCCCTAGGGCTGATTGCAAATACTGTATATAAATAAAAAAAAAAAAAATTTAACGAAATTATGTAGGCACACTCCAAAGTTGTAATCAAAAAAACTTCAAAATTACAAGAATCGCTTTAGATTTTTTATACTTTAGATTGACTATATTCTTTATATTGTTATATTTTTCAGATATGGACACGTCCTTTCAAACTATGTGACGAAATACAAACAGCATGTCTCGCGGAACGACGGCAAGGAAGAGATTGTATGATGTATGGTTGGGGAGGATTCGATCAAGGTTAGACAGATTCAAATATTTGTAATGATCTAGTAAACTTTATTTTAATTTAATTTAACTAAACATTTCTTCAAATGTATTTTACAGCTCTTCGTTTACGATCGCGTTGGCAAAGAGCAAGAATTCATGAATGCAACGAAATGGCATCCGTAAAAATGGAAAATATTCCCAGTAACGCCTTTTGTGCTACTGTACAGTCCCGTGGTACTGTGGTAAGTCATTCACTACATAAAATAGGGATAGCGCAAACCCCTACATATCGAACAGGAATCATTCAAGAATAACGTAAGCTCTCATTAAAAGTACGCTGAAGGTCTTAACTCAGCTTGTTTTTGGTACCTGGGGGAGGTTGAGGTCTGGATGGCAATCTCTTTTTTTTTTCATTCCTAGATTTTTATTTGAACCGTGGCATTTAATGCTCTATATTCTCTCTATATATAACGTGAGACAGGTGTGAGTATATGTATGTTTATATTTTATTTATTTCTGCATTTTATACCATATTTAGTATTAGTCTCCCTGTCCTATATAATACAATTTTGATGGAATAAATAAGTGGGATCGTTTTTCAATCCTAAACTTGCTTTTAAATTCAATGACTAGAAAAATCAGCACAGATTAAAAATATTTTTAAAACTAACGTTCTAAAATCTAATGCCATAATATATCAAACGAAATGTGAACTGTGCAGAAATATTATTTCAGAGTGGGATAGGCGGGCCGTTGATTTGCAACGTGAACGGGAGAGACGCAGTGGTGGGCGTCGCTGTGTCCAGAGACGTCGACGTCGTGTTCCTGCCCGCGAAGGATTGGGCTATGCAGGCCGAAAAATTCATCACTGAAGAATAAATAAGATAAGATAGTGGTTGGGTAATACCAATTTTTGTAGAAAACAGTTTATAATTTGTTAACCTTAGCAACCATTTGATGTTCATTCTTGGATATAGAGATCAACCAGAGATCTCTACAAGAATATTATCGACATCTTTGTCCACGCTATATAAATATTTATTTTATACAAAGCTATCAAGTGTAGAGCAATTATTTAGTATTGCTTAATGCTTGGAAAAACTTTCTTACGAGATTTTCTATCGAAACCAACCATAAAGTACAAAATAATTACCGTTCAATAGAACTAAAATATAATAGGAATAGGAAGTTAAGGATTTGTTTAAAACACCAAAATACTTTTTAAAAGTTTAATTTTAAATCACGTTTACATTTTATGTGCGAGTCCAGCTTCCATAATAATTAATTTGACAATTTATTGTGAGCAAATAACACGACACGGCACTAAATGATATCTATAGGAACTAAACAATAAAAAACATACTTAAAACATTGGGAATGTCGATATCCTACACGAAAATATCAAATGTAATTTCACTATACAAAAAGTTCAACACATATTTTAATTTTATAAATAAATGAATTGTACTTAATACATAAACGCTCTTTGGTGTCGAACCTGAATAACAATGAGTGAGATAGATGCGGTTATTTTAACTATAACAATTTAGAAAATAGCGTAAAATAAAACGACGTTATCTATAACATACAATAAACAAGTCTTACGCATTACAGCCCGTTTTCTCGTGTCGACTATCAACTCCAAACATATCTAGAGTGAATCGACCGACAACATCATAAGAACTAAACACAGTAACGTAATAATACTTAGGGCATATTTTGTTGAATACAAAAATACTTACATATATTTTAAATCTGATCGTCTAAACATTATGGGGAATACCTGTACTTTCTCGCTAAGATTTCGTTTTGTGACTACGAACAACCTCGAAATTCACATGTCGATCTAGACGCGTATGTATTACAATAAATATAAAATACTATGTTATGACAAGATCACGGTTACATCACAATGGCGCGCCTCACGCGATCACCAGCGGCTCGTCGTCCGAGAACCCGTGGATGGGCGGCACGTCGTCGTCGTCTGCAACACGACAATTTTGAATTTTTAAATTGAAATTCTTAGGTGTGTAGTCCGCCAACCCGCACTATGCCAGCGTGGCGGACTATGGCCTAAACCCTCTCAATGGTAAAGGAGACCCGTGCTCAGCAGTGGGCGTATATGGGTTGATGAAGAAGAAGAAGATTGTAAAATTTATTTAGATTTTGCTAATGCCAGCAAATAATAATAAGAAAAAAAAGGAAGAAGGGAGAAGATGTACTTAATAAATACTTTTTTATGAATTCCATAATCAAAAACACAAAACAACACGGAGAAGTAATGCTTTATAAGCCGATTGGACGAGCATTCAAAAACCTAAGGAATGCTGCTCTTTACTGTTAATTAAGAGATGATTCATCAACCTATATACCGTCTCACTGCTGGGCATGGGCCTCCTCTACTATTCAGAGGGTTTAGGCTTTAGTTCACCACGGTGGCTTAATACAGATAGGTGGATTAATTAAAAGATGATTATATCGCACCTCCGTTCAAATAGTGTCGCAACTCAAAAAACCAAATTGTGGAGAATAATGCATTTGAAATTTACACTTATATGTTCTAAAGAAAGGTTATTTGGGTTATTTGAATAAAAGGGATTTTAAAATTTTTTGAGTTGTGACAGTATTTGAACAGAGATGCGATATTATCTAGTAACGTGAACATTTTAGCCATAAATAATTTTCCAAAAGTTAATTAAAAGTGGTACATACCGTGGTCGGTGATGGTGGCGGCGCCGCGGCGGCTGTCGTACCGCGGCGTGTGCGGCAGGCGGGCGCGCGCGCGGCGGCGTTGTCGC
The DNA here is from genome assembly GCA_030295005.1 of Cephonodes hylas. Taxonomy (NCBI): domain Eukaryota; kingdom Metazoa; phylum Arthropoda; class Insecta; order Lepidoptera; family Sphingidae; genus Cephonodes; species Cephonodes hylas. The sequence continues at coordinate 4,838,450 of AP025374.1, read as the reverse complement.
AGCGCCACGTGCGCCAGCGCGGCCAGCAGCGCGCCGCCCGCCGCCAGCGCCGCCGCCACCCACCACCAGCCGCGCCACGCGCCCGCCACGCTCGCCGACTCCAGCGCCGCTGCACAACACACACATTATTTATTATTCTATTATCCGATTTCGATCTGTGATTTCAAACTACTTATCATAATATTCATATAAGCCAAATAATAGCTACGGTGATCACAAACCTATTGGCGTTAAAGAAAATTGCGATAAAAAAAATGGCATTTACCATAAAACCATCGGTATTAAATGTATGTGGTTTATATGGAAATCCTCCATTTTTTATTTTTTGTCGCGATTTTCTTTACCGCCAATAGATTTGTGATCACCGTACTTATGCCTGCCTTAAGTTTTCGGTAACGGTCTGAATACACAAAGGATCATAGACAGAGCTCATCTCAGACGCGATTTTCTATTAAAAAATAATTCTACTTTCACATATGCCACGCAAGTTTATTCACCAAATCAAAACCATTACCATGGAAACAGATCTGACATTCCTACAATGTAACTCCCATATACCCTAAAATCACAATCACACGATACTCACTCTGCATGTCAATAGTCTGCACTTCGCTGAAGTCGCTGTAGTACCCGTCGTGCGTGAGTGCGCGCACGCTCACGTAGAGCGGCGCGCCGGCGTCCGGCACCGTCAGCAGCAGCGGCGAGTGATCCGCCTTGGCTGACAGAACTTCTTCCGAAGGGTGTAGGAGGTCTTCCGGGATCTCCTTGTGGGACACTATCACTTCGTACTTGTACCTGACAATACGAGATTAAAAATAAAATAAAATAATAAATTGCATATTGGTCGATTTCGTCGGGTTTGTCATTAATACGCTAAATGTGAAACCTTTTTTTATATAGGTATTGATCAATCTATTCTGTACTTAATACATATCTTTAGATCCTTACTGTAAAGAAAAATAACACAACTTTAAACTCAAATTATACCTGATTCTTATAATGTGGTAAACCGCAAGTACTGTGACCGAATATCAGCAAAGTCGTGTATCAGTGTGGCAGTATGTAGTGTATATAGATGTATGTTTACCCGTTGGTATGCCTCGTGTCGTACGCGTTGTCCCAGGTGACCATGAGGTGTCCGTTGTTGGCGCGCCACGCCACCAGCGACAGCGGCGCCGCCACCGCGCCCGCGCGCGCGCCCACGCAGCGACGCACCGACTCCGGGACTGCCGCCTGATGTAGTCCAAGTCAAATCATCTTTATTCAAGTTGTTCTTACAAGTGCTTTTGAATCGTCAGTTTAAATCTACATATATAGATAACACTTTAACTTAATTCTATTTATATTTACTATTATATTATAAGCAGAATGGGCAATCGTATCCCACGTTTCGTCGGACTGTATTTTTAAATCTTGTGTAAAATGATAGGAATTTAAACATAGTTAATACTCGAATATAGTTAATACGTAACTTAAAACAAAGCAACTCCATTGGTGTAACTCATCGGTGTCGCATAAAAGTTCTGTTCCAATAATTATGTATGTATTATAAGGTTAGGTCATAGTCCACCACGCTGACGTGGGAGTTATCGGACTAAAAACCTAAGATTTTTCTAAGAACTTTTTGGATAAGCAGATTTCGTCATATTTGAATAATTTTACCATTACATAGTTTAACTAATTATCAAAAAAATAAGCCACCTTAACATTATATTTGGAAACATATTCTAAGTACAAATATAAATGCCAATGACTCACATGCACGCAGACTTTGTATCTCCCGCCGACGGACACGTTGTGTATGACGTGCTCGTAGTGAGCCTCTGTAGTCGGCACCAACTCGAACCGATTCTTCTTGTTCTTAGTCTCTTCAGTTATTTCCAGCTGGAAACAAATAAACGTATTACAAAATACGTTCGACGGTCGTTCGAAGATATAGCGAACGATACGTTCCTAATATAAATGACAAATGAATTATTATTAAATATCATTTAAAATATTTTATATACTAGCAATACAAATCGTACATTGGCATAGCATTATTTTGTAACTAACACTTAAAGATATATTAGAGGTTCCAAGTAAAGAAGAAACATCTAAATTCTAACCTAAACATGTGAAACATTGCCACAAAAAAGTATGTTTATGTATTAAACACCTTGTATTCAGTTTAATTGTATGTAAATGAAAGGTTTATAGTACAACTTACTATATAAGTGACAGGGCTGCGAAGACCATCACAACTGGCGGACCAAGTGATAGTCATGTTGCCCGTTTTCTCATCATATTTCATTTGCAAATTCTTCACCGGCGCTCTGTAAAACAAAGTAATAATTATGCATCTTACTATACTTTTCTGCTATACAGGTTGCAAATATATTGTGATTAGAAACTAAGACAAGTTATGGTGATTGACAAAACGTCAGTTTTTGTTCCTTTGGGGATTTTTTTAAGCGTCAACATTGCTGCCTCACTAATACAAGGTTCCATGCTACAATTTCAGCACTTATTTAGAAACTCATAGAACCTCGTAGTATTCATAACTAAATACGTTAGTTGTAGGTTAGTAGGTTTGAGTATTATTCAAAAAATATGCTCACTTAGGATCTTCTCTAGTGATAATGCTTGCGTAGGGCGCGAACGGTCCGCCGACGAGTCCCACGGTGAAATCATAAATTTCACACAGATGTAGGTCTTCGATGATTATGCTCGTGTTTTTCGTCAGAATCTTAGTGTCTGGAGATTATAAAAAATATAATTAGTAATTTATTAAAGTTTATATATATTTGGTCATGTCCATTTTTTTATTGTCTAAATAAATATAATTAAAAATTCGTGATTGTTAGATATTTTTCGTCGATATCAATATATTGATAAAAATCGATATAAAATTTTGTTACATCTCTTTCTAACCGTAATTTATATTAAATTCGTACCATATAATTATAGAAACCCATGATTATTAACATGCAACAAGCCATATAATTTGACGATGACTCACCGTTCGACATTTCTCCCGGGCTCGTCTTGTGAATCATGTTGGTGTAGTGCACTTCGTAGACTAACTCCTTATTCTGATAGCGTTTATCGAGAGGAGGCGTCCATATTAATTGGACGGACGTGCGTTTCTCCGTCAATAGTATCGCTGTGAAGTTCAACGTCACGTCAGGTTCGCCTTCAGTCTTCAGCGGGATCGTAAACGGCACTCCGTACTTAGAATTTTTGAAGGCACGAACGTCGATGAATAGGTCCACGCCGGGTGGGAGATTTGTTACTGGAAAAACAAATCGCATTCGTAATTATTACAGGTTTAAAATTTTTTTTTTCTCATAGATATTAATATTTCATTTGCCGCTAATTCCATAAATTACGACAGCTTCAACCTTACACATTAGTTTTTGAGCAAATATCAAAATTGTCGTATTTTTTTTAAATGCTCAAGCCTCTTCTGTTATTCTTATTCATGTAAAGACTTCTTTATCAACCCATATACGTCCCACTACTGGGCACGGGTCTCCTCTATTATTGAGAGGGTTTCTGTGAAAAGTATCGATATAATTTATCACAGCCCTATAGAATATATCGGTAGTGCATACTAACAAGTGATATTAGTATTGGTGGTGGTCTGCGCGGGCGGCTGCGCATAGTGCAATGGCGGTCGCAGCTGCACACTGTACCCCGCCACCCCCCGCAGCCGGTGCCACGACAGCAGCGCGGCGCTGGCGTTGAGGCGCGCCACGCTCACGTTGTGCAGCGAGTCCACGTCGCCGTCCGCGTCGAACGTCAGCTGCATCACTGATGACGCGTTGGAGGTGTATAGCTCGTTCACTGCGCGGACCTAAGGGCAGAGTATAACGGTAATGTTGCACAAACGAACGAACGTACGAATGAAAGCACGCACGCGCCAAAAACGAAGACAATTGATGACAATTTGTTTTAAATACCATATAGAAAATTACAAAACAACGTCCAATGGGGAATCAAAATCTGAATATCTATAATTTTAAGCTTAGGGTTTTAAGCTTTTATTTAATAAATAAAATCAATCAGAGAAACAAACGAATATAATAGTCTAAGTAATTTTGCAAGCCATGTCAATACTAAAATAGCTATCGATATTTGATTAAAGTTTGTAGCGAAAATTCAACGAACACATTGATTAAACACTTACTACCAATTGCCGCAAAATGCTGAAAAAACTATATAATTTTATCAATAATGTTTTTGTACTTAATACTCTGTTTGTAAACTTTCCACTATGAACACTATCGGTCGTGTATAACACTTACCCAGAAAGTATAATTAGTATCCGGCACGAAGTATGCTTTCAACTTGTAGGACTGAGTCTTGGTGTCGTTCGGCATGACCAGCTTCATGTTCGGCGGGAATGGCGGCGAGTAGTACAGTTTGTAGTACTGTATGTTGCCGTTGGAATTTGTCGGTCGGTCCCACAGCACTTCCACTCGGCTGCCGATTAATTGTCGAACGCTCAGGTTTAACGGTGGTGATGGTACTGCAATAAAATAGTTTTTATATGACTATGGTATTTTAAAACTAAAGTTATAGAAGTATAAAGCTCAATATTTTAAGGCGCATTTTCAATGTGCCGAAGTTAGCCACAATAGAAATGGTAAAAAGAAAAAGTTAAATCAATTGGGACTGAATTAAAGAAGACTGAGTCAAAATAAAAACTGACAACTGAGTAAATGACTTGATCTATCAAGCCTTTAATATTTTTTTTAACATATTAGAGCATGTCTAAGATGACACAAGACTGTATGTGTGTTTATAGTTATAGTTTATAAAATCTTACCTCCAACGCTTGTAGTAGTATTGACATATTTGTTCGATGCATAAGTCCTATTGGATCTGCTATCCCTGATGTAGAATGTAACGTTGTAGTTTGTATACGGCTCCAGATTCGTGAACCTAAAATGATAAATATTTTTTATTCATGCATTAGAAGTCAAATCATTTAACTATTGTTTTGGTCGTAAATATAATATTCTTACCAATAAACGCTGTCGTTGGACCAAGTCATATTGATCCATTTGCCATCGCTGACTTTAGATATGGAAGGCAAAAAGTTATAAACCACCAGCTTTTGTTGCGCCATCCAGCATGAGACCAGGAAACTAGTAGAATTTATCGACGTTTGGTCTACTCCGATACTCAGGAACTAAAAAAATAAATATAACATGAGTATATTAATTCTACATATTAAAATCAGAACTTTTTAACCCTTGAGTAGTTCGAGTGGAAAATCTTGTTAAGAAGACATTATTGTTCACTTCTGTTGGTGACAAAGGACAAAAATATTTTGCCGATCGACTGGCACACCAATATCGTTACATTTTCTCTGTAATTCGATTTTAGGGCAACTTTAATTTTTTTTTTTTTTTTATGGAAAAAGGAGGCAAACGAGCAAATGAGCCACCTGATGTTAAGTGGTCAACACCGCCCATGAACACCCACAATACCAGAGGAATCATCGGTGTGTTGCCGGTTTTAATTATTTTATTATGTACAGGACATACAAGAGGTAAAAAATACAAGGATAACGTATGCAATCAATTGTTCAAGAAGCATCTAACATGGTCGTCTCACTAGGCAAGCCCGTATCGAGTCCCATTGTATCGATATAGCAGTATAAGTCCATGGTATCTTCAGTTTCCAATGTTCAAATAAATAATATACCTGGTACATCCTGTTGTCGCTGGTGCTGGTGCAGTTGATCTCGTCGCTGCCGTCGTAGCAGTCCTGGCGCCCGTTGCACACCACGGCCTGCGCCACGCACAGGTCCCAGTCGCACGACAGGTAGCCCGAGGGACACTCCTCCAGGGGCTTCTGGATCTGGGAATTAAATAGATATTTGAAAATTATCGATATATTTTAGGATAGTTTTGCCAATGGTTTCCATTACGTCGATGATGTAAGCCTTTGTAAATAGTCCTAGTACATATATTATATCACTTTTTAATTTAATATCTTGAAATGAATCAATGACTATTGAGTAACCAAGACAGGTCTTTTTAGCGTCAGTGCGTTTATAATTGCCGTACCTATTATGGTCGTTTTCAATCACCATTTATTCACAGCCTACATATTTGTATGACTCGCCGAATCGACAGGCTAGAGACCTTAACATACTTTTTTTAACTATCCTCTCCCTCCTAGACATTTCGAACAAAACCTTATTGACATTTTCTCTCGAATTTTTATTTCAAAAGTAACTATTACTCACATGCAACGGGCAATGCAGTTCATCGCTCCCATCCGCGCAGTTGGGCGTGCCGTCGCACAGCTGCGCCGCGGACACGCAGCCGCGCCAGTCCGCGCACGGCGCCTCCATGGCCCCGCAGGCGGGCGCGGGGGCGGCGGGGGGCGCGGGGGCCGCCGTGCCCGGGGCGGGGGGGGAGCGCGCGCCGCACTCGCGCTCGTCCTGCCCGCCCGCGCAGTCCTCCGGTCCGTCGCACACCCACGCCAGGGGGATACACACGCCTGTAAAGAAAAAAATAAATATAATACGACTGATAACCGTTGATCTCGAGGTCAAAAGGTCAACTTCCGAAGCCAGACTTGTTGCAATATTTATAGAGTGCCTGGAAGACGTCGCTTTTAGCGATAACGCGAAATTGTTTATGCATTGTCTTTTAAGGAGACAAGGAGTTCTATATGATGTAAATAATTGTCCATTGTGGATATTTACATAAGCGAAATTCTTGTTATTAAAAAAATACAACAACTTTTACTGATACCTTTATTTCAATTAATTCTTTAACAACACAATACAGCACATCCTGCTACTGGACACAAATCTCTTATACGGACAATAGGTAACAATTTTAAAAGTTAAAAGAATGAATTTGAAATATTTCATCAAAACTCAATCAATCACACCCTCCTTATCGCCCAAACATTGACCCATCAACCGTTAGAGACCCATACCTAGTAGCAGAACTGTCCACTATTCCGAGCACTACTGACCTGGCGAGCACGTGAACTGGTTCTTGCCGCACTTGTGCCTGGATATAGCGTCCTCCGGTATGACGGCCTTGGGCTCCGGCAGTATGAGTCCGCAGCCCACTTCGTCGGAGTGGTCTCCGCAGTCGTCGATGCCGTCGCAGCGCCACCAGTCCGGTATACACGTGCCGTTGTCGCACTTGAACATCCAGTTGAGACACGTGGTATTGACGGGGAAAGCAGGCCTTTCGGTCACCGGGTCTGGCAATAGCTTCGAGTGCCCGATGTTGGTGCAGTTCTGCTCGTCGGACGATTCTTGGTCGCTGCAATCGTTTTCACCGTCGCATACCTGATGTAGAGGAGAAAATCTTTGAAATTCTAGCAGCATTTGAGACTTAATAATGAACTGTTTGAGTATGGAATTGAGGTTTAAAATTGCATGAAAATATAAAAGTTATTAATGTGCTCTTAAATTCCGCGTTTAGCGATAAAGTTAGCGATAACTTTGCAGAAACCGTATATAGTGCCAAAAATGAAGGTCACGTGTTCGAGGCCTGGGTTACATGTTACTGTAACATAATTATCGCATGTTGCCGTAACCAAAATCAAGAATAAATGAACTTAACCTTAGTCCTTAGTTTAGACCCATTATCTAAACACCGCTCAAAAAAAAAATATTTCGAGGTCAAAAAATATTTTTTTTTTTACTTAGTAAAAAAAATGCCTGATATTAAGTTTATGTTCATCCCAATAGCTATAAATAGTATTATTTTCGCCATAAACACAATTCACGCCATACCCATCTACATCCAACTCACCCAAGTCTTAAAAATGCACTTTCCACTGGGACATCTGAACATGTAAGGTGCGCAGGTGGAGTTCTTGCACCTCTCCTCGGATTCATCAGCACCATTGGGGCAGTCGTTGTCATTGTCGCAGACCCACGAGTTGGGCACGCAGATACCAGTGTCGTTGCCACACGAGAACCCGTTGCCGGTGCAACTTATTATGTCCGGCCTCTTCACGTGAACCTGTTGCAGGTGGATCGAATAGAACTGTTAACGCACCGGCTGTAGCCGGTGTTGTTGATAATCAACACGGAGATGAAGAAACAGAACGAAAGGCGGAAGTGAAAAAATTATATATGAGTTATGGCCAAGTCGATGAATAGAACTAATATATGTCATTACACATCATACTTCAAAATAAAACATTTCATAGAATAACGATCCATATTTCATTTGGCTGTAGCGTTAATAGATACATAATATATCTTTATATCATTTATTCCATCATCACGCCCATAACATCGAAGATATAGGCGGAAGTGTGACTCTTAGTTTTTAGTAGCTCTGTTTAAAGTCATAATAGGGACGGTCCCATCATCAATTTTAGAGACTTTTCCATACTCCTTGATATTACCGGGAATTCTCTTATGAAAAATCCAATAACACCTTGACGGTTACAGAAAAAATACGCCATGCCAAAATATGCCACGAATGAATGAGTCCAGTGCATCAGCAAACGTATCGAATATCGGTGTATGATAAATTATTATCATTGCAACGATGTAATATTATTGCATGTTTCGATATTTAAAGAACAATCTTTATGTATCAAACAATCAAATACCTATTGAAGTATAATAAAGGTCCAGTATCGGACGGAAAATTAATCAAGTTCTCAATTTACGGGTCAACTCACCGTACAGTTGCGTTCATCGGAGCCATCTTTGCAATCATTGTCGCCGTCGCAAACCCATCGCTTCTCTATACAGTGGCCGTTGCCGCATTGGAACTGATTCTCGCCGCAATTATGATGACCGCAGTCTAAACAAAAACAAATATATATATTTTAATATGGTAGGCTTAGGTTTTCGTTATGAATATGAAAGTGGATGGATGGGAGAGTCGAGGAAGGCCAAAGAAGAGATGGATGGAGTGCGTGACTGAAGATATGAAAAAGAAAGGGGGTGAATAAAGACATTATGGCTGACAGGGATGTGTGAAAGGAGAATCATACTGCGCCGACGCCAAGGAATAAATTGGGACAAGGGCAGGGGAATGATGATGCTTAGGTTTTCGTTAAACTGGGGAAAACATGAGCAAGTCACGTTGTTGGTAACTTGTAATCTCGCATAAATAGTTCAAAAGGACCAACGCTTTTGGCTTTCCTTGGAATCTCGATCTCACTCAATGTTATATTATCCAATATAATAACTAGTTTATTTTTTATACTTTACAATCATCATCATCTTCAGGCACGAAGAACGTAACTAAAACTCGACCAACTAGTCTGTAGTAATTAAATTAACTAAGCGTTATAAGTAAGGCCATCAGTAAATAGTAAAAAATGTTCATTTTATAACTAAAATACCAGAACTAGTAGAATTTTTCAATGTCGCACTAAAATATATTTCATAGCGGCGCTTCAATCTCCATAGTCACCTATTGGTTGTGTGTGCCTTATAGTTGTTAAAGTTATTTCCTTCGCAGGCATTCGATAATTTTAGTCCTTGATAATGTAACTGTTATTTTAACGTCATCGGAATTTCCAACAATACATTGATAACGGCGAGCGTAAGATAAATTGCATGAATCATTGGTACAATTTGTACGTAATAAAGTATTGGTATAACCCGAATTTGATGAAAATTTACATTCTTTAAAAATTCAGATAGTGGGTAACTAATGCACAGATAGGAAGACGACATAATAGAATATTTCCATTAATACTATACAATTGTTGGTCATTGCGTTGATTGGTATGCCTACATTTTCTACTTTTGCAGAGCTATGACTGCTAGCATAATTTAAATGATTTGCTGTGATACTCCAAAAATTAGTTGAAAGGAAAAATTTAACAATTCTCATATTAAATACAATAATAAACTTTCCAAATAGTTATTAACGATATCTGAAATAATTATTTGTGAGTATTTTACTTTGAACTAACTACACGCGGGTTTACAATTTAAATAAATGTGCAGTTTTAAATCCTGAGCTGTCCTATATCCGAAATTTGATTACATTACCAGAAAAAAAAGTGATAACGCTCGTCCTTGTGATTCATTTTCCTGAGCAGCGTTTCGAGAGCAGAAGTTTTTGGGTAATACTTTTTATCTTGTTTTTGTTACGTTAATCGACTTTTCAATTTTGAAAATATTTACTTTCAATCTTTCCTATGGGCATTAAAACTCGTTACATTAATTATGGATATGTTAGCACAAACAAGTGTTATAAATGTTTTGCAAAGATGATAATGATGATAGTTATGATTTAATTTTTTTTTATATACTCAGCCTATCACCGCCCACTGCTGAATGTAGGCCTCCCTAAGAAATCCATCCGTTACCACCACCGCCACCTTTCTCTAATCTCACTTTATATATCTTTACACTACTACTTTTCTTTTTTTTAGCACATTACAATAGTAACAAGAATCCTAACCTACACTATATATTATCTTTGCACTACTTTTTTTTAACCCATCACAAAAGGCCCAATAATGTCCTCACCTTTCTCATCGCTCATGTCAGCGCAGTCGACGTCCCCGTCGCACCTCCAGTGCGGCATGTAGCAGCGCGTGTTGTCGCACGCCAGCATGGGCGGCGCGCACAGGCAGCCCAGCTCGTCCGACAGGTCGCCGCAGTCGTTGTTGCCGTCGCAGCGCCACGACAGCGGCACGCACACGTTGCGGGACTTGCACGCGAACTGATCCTGTGGGTGGGTCGTGGTTTGGTATATAGGCTCTTGAAGGGGAAACTGAGCGTGATGGAAAACTGGTAGGTTATATTTAAGGGGATAACAGTGACTAATAAATCCGAAAAAGAAATAAGAATGTCGACTTATTTTTTTCATTGGATCGGTAAGTTGCAAAATCACGAGATCGATGGCATATGTATCTTTGATGATACTCATGATCCGGGAATTTTATATTACTTTACAATCATTGAATATTTGCCTGTATTAAACTTCAAAAAATTAGGCGTGGTTAAATGATATTAAAATTCAAACTTAGAGACACAAGGATGTGATACTAAAGTACTTCTTGATGATTACATGATTATAATTAATTTTACGTTCCACTAACTCATTTAAATATTTTAATAACTGTTACTAACCGGTCCGCAAGTAGCTCCAGTAGATTTAGGACAAGTCATATTGGTCGATGGCGTCGCTCCGTCGGGACACACGCACTTGCCGTTCAGTTTTCTAAATCCATCCGGACACAAACAACTGAACGAGTTACCGGGTTTGCCGAGGCACAAAGCATCACAACTTGTATTCTTGTACGAGCACGCATTACTTCCATGTTGAACTGAATGAGCAAATACCTTCAAATCCATTAAACCAGAGAACGAATTATTAATTGTTATCACGTTTGCTCCCGTGTCTTTATCAGCGATAAATATTGATTTCGCTTTCCAGTCGTCCCAGTACATCTTATCCTTCAACACAGCGACGGCAAACGGATGAGTGACTTTGTTATCGTTCCACAATATCCTTCTGAGGTAACGGCCATTCAGATCAGAACTGGCTATGTAATCTTCCATAGCATCGACCCAGTAGATTCTTTCTGACATCTGATCAATGGTGATTCCATTAGGCCACTGCACTATAGGGCTGCCGAACAGTTTCTTTACCTCAGAACCATCAAGATTAGATCTAGAAACGGATGGAGCGCTCCTGTCCCAGTCAGTCCAAAATAGGTAACCGGCCTTAGGATGGACTGCAATGCCTCTAGGCTTGGACAAATTTGTGTAGTCCAAAATAGTCACTCTCATCCTTCCCTCGCTTGTTAAGTCTGTCCTGACAGCTTCAATTTTCTTCCTCAATCCATCAACGAAGAACAAAACATTTGAAATCCAATCAAGAGCCATGCCTTCGATACTTGCCAAATCTGTGTCAACAACCACTTCTTGGGGAGTGCCAGTGCCAAAACACTGTCTCATGATCTTGTCTGATTCTATATCAGCCCAATAAATACAGTTATTCTTCAAATCAAATTCAATGGCCACGATGTTTTTCTGTCCTTCTACTGGATACATCGTTGTATTATCTGCCAAATCTATTCTGGCAATTTTATCCCGTATTGCAACCAACATAAATTCTGTGGGCTCTTCGATTGGACAAGGAATCGTGTCTGGCGCATACGCCAAATAACCAGATATTACGCAAGCATTGCCATCAATTTTTCTATAGCCTTTAGTACGTTTGTAGTATTGACCTGGCCTGCATTCTGGTGGAATGGAGTATGGGTCAAATTTAACCGACTTGTTTTGAATACATTCCTCACCAGACAACATAAATCCAAAATCGCATTCAAAATCTCTTCGCGTGCATTCACACACCTCCTTCTTCACTGGTCTTTGATAATCGATACCGTTATAGCAGTTCGTGTGAGCTAATCTTCTTTGGAAAATGTTTCTAGAGCCGAGTACGCAAGATACCGAAGAATTTGGAGGAGACGGCGACCAAAACTTGTAATCTTCTGTTGTACAATTACGAGTGAAGGTGTTCTTCAAGTCGATCGTAATAATAATCCATTGATGTTGGTCATTTGCGGATCCGAACATAGTGAATGTTGTAGTATTTTCGCCGGGCTCAGTCATCAGTCCGTAGATACGCAGGTCATCGGCGTTGAACCTACAAAATACAATATTGTAGCTACGACATTCCACAATTATTAATAGCCAATATAATATATGACTCACTGATAAGAATTCCATTCGACTCCCTCGTTTGTTGAGTAAAGGATTCTTCTGGTCTCGCCACGTGATTTGAAGTACTTGACAACTACCAGGACGCCGCCGTGGTCGCCGTAATTGAAGAAGTAGTAATCCTTGAGGATTCTTTTCCAGGTTAAGCCAGCGTCTCTGCTCATGTACACTCCGGGGATGCCCTTCAGAGATTTTCCCATGACACCAGTCGCCATAATGATCCCCGGTGCCGATTTAGAACTCATAATGCTTGCGGACCTTTAAATTATAAAACAATAAACTTTTATTACATTTGCGTTATTCATACAATTACATTCGGTGCCAACGTAACTGATATCTTTCACCGTGCATATCCATCCATCAACCATTATATTACCACCATTTTGGATTGAATATTTTTTACCAAAAGTATATCCAACTAAATAAACTTATACATAGATAAAAAAGCATTCAGATGAAATGTGACGAACTATTTTTTCCATTGGATTCATGGCGTGACTAGATGTCATTCAAACTGCTGACCAAGAGGTCATAACACTCAATTAGTATAATGTACAAAAAATATGTTTCAAATAAATAAATTGGACCAAATCAAAAACCCGTGCAATGTGCAAAATAAAATAATAAGCCATTATGTTAATTACGATATCTATGCTACAAAAAACACCAATGTACACTCGTGATGTATTACCTCGGACCATTCGTAATGACATTTCCTGGTGGGCTGTGAACAAGTTATTTATTCGTGTAAAGTTAACATTCTTATAGACCCTCATGTTACGACACGTAACTTATTAAAAGTGCTGTGCTATCTTAGTAGATCCCGAAGGCAAAAGAAACGTAAACGCCCTAATAAAAATTTAAGTCCAAATAAGACCTATTTTATTGCAAACATCCCAAGACCCAATATTAAGGATTGAATATGTCGACACAAAATTCAATAAAGTACAGTGCGGTGTTAATGAGTTCTTCGAACATACAAAACCAAAAACTACTTAAATCCCTAAAAAGAAATCTATATAAAAATATTAGGTTGAGAATGTAATAGAAAGAGCGAACTACTTGGATACGTCGATCACTCACTTCATGTGATTGTTTTAATGCAACGCATTGATTTCTTCGATATGCTAATTAAAATCCATAGTAGAATTACGTTTCTGCTTTCTTTAATGTGTAGGGTACAATAATATTGAAGAAACTAATTCAGCATAAAAACCTGCATAATACTGTCTGATACTTTTGTAAAAAATGTGTATACAGCTTTTACATTATAAGTCACATTCTACGCACTGTGAGGGGACACATCAAAGAGAATGTAAATGTTTAAAACGTACCTTTTACAGTTTTCATAGTATTATGCGCGATATTATAGAAAGAAAAATATAACGTTTATCAGGTGATGTTATGATACCATAACAATTGATACTCTGACCAACAAGACATGACCATGCCTCGAGTAAAGATATCTAGATTGAATCGTATGTAGTCCATTTTGTAAGAAATTCTGAGCATCTTTGGGATAACAATGTTATAACATTTTACTGATAATAAATTATATGCCCTTAATAATCAAGATACATAGTTCTCACACAACCCTGAGATACAGATCTTGTGAAGTAAAATCTGAAATTACGATAAACTGACCCAGAGAATATTTTGCTCTTCCAATAAAAAATTCAATCAGAAATCGTAATATTTAAAAATTACACCTATTGATTTTTCGCTGCAAGGTGTGGCCATAATGATAACGACGGATGGGGCTAGGCACAGACCGTACTATAGCAACAATACAGGGTTGAATACTACCCTTTCAACTTAATGAGGTAATTCATAAAAATGCAGTAAGCTTTATAAAAGAGCTTGTCTTAAGATATCCTAAGCAACTCGCAATAGGTTTGATAACGAGATGAATAGGTTCTACAAAATAAATGTATTATGTGGCTCGTGTAGATTTTGAGAGACGACCCAATCTATACAATATCAGCATCAATCAACGCCCTTTTCATAAGCTTTCCCAAATTACCAATACAGAAGATAACAATATTTTTAGAGACAATAAAGGTTATCAGAACGTAGCGAACGTTTCGATTGTAATAATCTAGAAAAACTTTTATCAACAATAATCAGATCTGTGAGTCACAATAACAAATGTCATCAAGTCATATGTACGTATTTACCGTGCCACTTGTTTATACATATACTTGTTGGGATCGGACGCGCATCACGTTGATGTTATTCAATCTCTCCGTCAATATCAAGTTCAGCACGATTATACAGTGCTAGCGATAATTAAATTATAGCCAATGCGGGTTTGACGACCTATACTAACACATTAGTACGTCAGAGATAGACAAGCTACTTTGTAAATAGTAAATGATAGTCACATTGAAAACTAGAACAATTTATTGCATACGTTATTCTTGTATACTTTTTCACCACTTGTATGTCATGTACATGTGTAATTATATTAAATAAATGAATAAAAAATAAATTGAAAACTGCAATATGCAGTGCACATTTATTACTACCCCAGTTTATTTCGAATTTCATTACGGTTTATTGAAGAAATGTTGCGAATATTTCGTATATGACTGGATGCTTTCAAGGTTAATAGAGAATGTCTTCGCGATGTTTTTGAATTATAAACATTTTGTTTCTTTATTTGGTTTATTTTTGAATTCGAACATGTATAAACTGATTCGTATTGTTGGTGACAAAATAGCATACTGTTAGTATTGAAAAGATTTGTTATGATATTGATTTTCCAAATTAATTTGATACTAATAATCGTATTATTAAAAGAAAAAATCTTAATTTTGTCTTCAGATAAATTACTTATTAAAAAATATTTGTAATTCACCAATGTATGTTACTTAAAAAGATTCTGAGCTATTAATTCAGATTCTTTAGTTTTAAAGCCAGTGTAAATATAAGAATAATAATAATATAACACATTATCAGCTCATATTAACAATAGGTCAACCAAGTTATCGTTCAATACATAACATACAAATATACGTTTCATGACTTTTCCGTTATTTACAAAGTAAAACTTAGAAACAAATATATACGTAAAACCACAATCATTAAAATATAAATAATCTATAGTCGGAAGCTCTTTTTATCTGTTGCAGTCTTTTATACTACGAAAAAATAATTTCGTATTCATATTTAGATTAGAATGGATTTGGTTTAAACACGTTTATTCGTTGATGCTTAACCCTAACCTGACTAAACTAAATCTAAATGCACATAAAATTAATTATACTAGAATTAAAAAAAAAATTGCCTAATTAAACTCTAATTGCACTTCACCTGGTAACATGACTTCATATCATTATGTATAGAAGAAATGCATCCATAGCAACTAACAATCACTTTGTAGTTCAAAATCAACACTATAAAAGTTTCTACCCAAAAAAATCTCTACATATTCTTCATATGGCGAAGAATGACGTCATACCTCTTCAATTGATAGAAAATGTTAATACGAATAATTGTTTACCAACACGCGGCCATATCATTAGAATAATTAATGAGAATCCTCACCTCGTTACGGGATACAGTTGACTGAATTTCTGGCACAAGTGTAGACTGCACGAGTTCTCGATGTGGCAGTTTAACGGTTTACCTGCGTATTAGAATAACATCTCAATATATTATCTAGAAAGCTAAATTTCCCTATTTATTTTGTCTGCTTAGAGTGACGCAGTAATAAACCTTTTTTTCAAAGATAAATTCATCTTATTCAGTTGTTCTGTGATTCTTATGTGAGATCCGATCCCAAAAAACAACGCATCGACCAGAGCTGCGAACCGGAATGCCCAACAAGAAAATTATAGTTTATCGTCGAATAAACATTCCAATAAACTCATTGTTTTTAATTCATTGCTTTTGTTTTCGAATATAAAATAAAATATAATCAACCGTGATCCATACCATAAGCAACACCATAGGAAATTCCGCTTTCTTATTTAAAATTCCTTTATGAATATAAACAAGGGCAACCTACGCCCTCAAAAAGGACACTCTAACCAAGGCAACCCTATTATTTTTTTTGTTTTCAAGGCCGAAGTTGGAAGTTGCGTTTGTCCTGTATAATCCACAACATTGGTAAATACAGTCAAACATGTGAAGATCGCGTGACCGAAGTTCTAAGTGGTTGTTCTGAACATGTTTAACGGCAATTACATGGATATTTAAAAGGGGAAGCTTATCCTGCACGGTTTTCAAGCACGACAGGCTAGAAACTCGATGTCAATGATAATACATAGAATAATCTTATGTATGTATTTATTTACCATAATCTTGTCATACTGAACCCAGTTGAGTCCTTAAATCCATAAGCTTTTTTTAATTTATTTGTAAGATTACTACAATTAATTTTACTAAGCTTATGAGGGGTCCTAAATTAAAGGATACTCGAAAATATCTGCCTCTTTCAGTATCCTGAAGTACGTCTATTTAACGAGAAGAATGCTGCATGCTTTCGAATGAAGGGTTAAATTTTAGAATAATCAAAACCGTATAATCGTGTACATAATAATAAAAACACTGATATCAATTTTATCATTTACTGCGTCTGCAACATACTGCGACATACAGACTCAGATATACTTAGGCTTCGAACAGGTAGCTCTCCTATGAATTGCGCGTAATTTATGTTGTAGCTTATGTAAACAACTTGTTTTTCTCATAAAGTACCCAAATTGACACACCCCGTAGAGTTGAACGCACGGAACAGATCGCGTGCTTACCATCCCTATTCGTAGGTGAAATAATTCGTCCAACAACCGCTTTATTTATTTTTCACAGGAAATAAATGGTAAATGTTATAGAAAATGATAGTGGGTAACAGGTAAAGAAGTGGCAAGTTTTATAGTTCTGGGCGCGGTTAAACGAGCTTTGGGAAATGGTTTTTTATTAAAATTTTCAAATTAATTACACTTTCAAATTCTATTAGTAGTAGGACCATACTGTAGTGGGCTTAGACTTAAGTATTTGTTTCAGCAATAGTGACCAGTTGTGTACCCCGAATTAAGAAATGTTCACAAACTTAACATATAATTAAAGAACTCTTTAAATGGCTCACTTCATGGTTACAATAAACTATATAAAGATTATCAAAATGTTAACATAGGTAATGAAATGCATTACTCACCATTTTCATCTTCAGTTGGTGGCTTTATGGGCGACCACGTGACTCCATGATCGAAGGTGATTAACGAGATGAGATGTTCGGGGCCAATGTTAGCAACGGGCGCTTTAGAATCCACTCTTGAAGCTATGTAAATCCCTTTGAGACCTTCCACACGGTAGAGGTCGGTGAATGGATCTTCTGTTACGTCCCTAAAATAATAAAACAATGATAATATTCTAAAACATGAGATGCTATCATAACAGGACTTTTAATTACATTTAATGAGAAGAAAAGAAGTAGTTATGGATTATTGACCTCCGACAATCTTATTCACCAAATGCAAGGTGTGGAAAAGTTGTAGGTACCATGTTAAGTATGCAGTGGTACCACGATCGATTCGAGTCACTGTCAATAACAACTGTTTTTCTATACAATGTTTGTCGCAAACACGAACTACATGTACTAAATTCGAAAAGTAATGAGTGTATTTCTGGTATTTGGTGTCTCAGGAGATTATAATTATTAAATTACATACGACCGCTATTTACCACAACCCTTTAGGGTATTAAAGGTCGTGAGTTCATCCCTCTGCTATGTATACTTCAGTATTCGTAAAAATACTCACTCTAGCCAACTGTTCCTCCAGTTGCCATCCGGGAAGTAGCACAGAATCTGTTCCAAACTCAACACGAAGTTGAACTGCGTGAAGTTCCTTCCGATCTCCGACACATAAAGGTTTGCTAGGGAATCCGTGTGCATGACAGAGACAAATATACGTTTGTCGGTCACATCGGCGATGTGGAATTTCCTGAGGTCCAGCTCTGTTTGAAACTCCGCTTTGAAGAACGGGCCTCGTTGGTGAGAGATATATAGGTGTAAGGTGTTTTGCTGCAAATAAAAAAACATATTTATTAAAACTTTGTGTTTTTTTTTTCGAAATAAGGCTCTAGACCCTATTATGGCGAAGTAAAACTATTATCCTAACCGAGGCACTAACACCTCGCTTTAAAAGTCATTGCCGATATTCAATAAATTATAGAAAACGAAAGATAATATAAAGCGGTGGTAAGTATTAGCTGAATGAATTAATGAAACTTTCAATGTATTTCGACCATAATGCCAAATAATTGAAAAAATTGTGTGCTTATTACACTTAGGACTTAGATTAGTTGTTTTTCGGTATTATACAAAAGATAAGGAACTTATGAAGAATGAAGAATACAGTGTAATAATACGACATAGAAACTTGATTACATGCTTGTAGTTTATCGATCGCAAAACGCTTAGTGTAATTGGATTGCTGACCGTGAACCATTGCCATACAACTCGCACACCTAACTTTAAATCATCATGAATTATGGAAACGGGTTCCTCGTACACACTTACATATTAATAACTAAATATACCTAATAAAGAAGCTCACTTTCTCCTTACTACCATAGGCAAATGCAAATTGATTTCAGAAAGTACGCCTATAAACTACGTCAATTCGAACTCAAAACACCGAGATACTATGTAAAATATTGAAGTCACTAAGATATTCACTATTGCGTTGCAAAGAGAAATCATCAACCCATATACGCCCACTGCTGAGCACGGGTCTCCCCTACCATTAAGAGGGTTTAGGCCATAGTCCACCACGCTGGCCTAGTGTGGGTTGGCGGACTACACATCTAAGAAATTCCTAAGAACTCTTAGGTGTGCAGGTTTTATCACGATGTTTTCCTTTACCGTTAAAGCAAGTGATAATTCAATGTGAATACACACATAACTTCGAAAAGTCAGAGGTGTGTGCCTGGGGTTCGAACCCGCGACCGCTTAGATTCTCGACCGCGCGACCAAACCTTGAGGCCATCACTGCAAAGAGAAATATCAAATATAATTTCACAGGATATAATTATATTTGCCGCAAAGATTGAATAACAAGACTCTCCACAATCTATTAAGTTATATTCAACCGCTTTCATTCATTATTATGAAATTTTTAATGTTATTGTTCTGAATATCAGTCTCAAGGTTTGTGCCAGTATGCATATTGGCTTTTTATAAGTGCAACTTAATAATATCATATTCAACCTATACAAGTTACAGAATACATTAATGCCAGTTTTTTATTACCTCTCCTACGAAGCATATATTTTGTCGTCATGTTATGAATACCTATTAATTGCCATTTTAATTTGTGTCATGTGTTCTTAAGCCTCATATCTGACGGGTATTTATTGTATTATCAGCCTGCGCGAATATAGGAAATGCTGTACAAAAAGTTCCCAAAATACGAGAACTTAATCAGATTTCCTGCTTTTCTCATCCATCTCTTATCAATCACAGTAAAAAAATAACGTCACGCTGATTTCATAACTTTGCTTTTTGCTAACTGACAAATTTAATGAGTATGGTTACTTTTCTTGAATAAACAAAGCATTTTTTTAGATATCGTTAAGTAAAGCCCGAATGACAAATTCAGTCATATTTAATGATTTTGTTCATTTTTAATGATTTTGTTATATGGCCATAACAAAATCATAACAATATCCGTGTTTTATAAAGCCCACGGCAAGTTGGAATTCAGACGGAACGAACTTAATTAACCTTTATTACAGTTGCTATTAATAACCCTTCATAAAGGGTAAGTACTTAGACTTTTTAGTCAACACGCGAGAGATTACCTTGAAGCAGCTACCAACAAAACGTTTTCTAAAAATAAATATACAATTTATGCTACTAATTGGTATGTTATTTTCGGAACAAAGTTGAACGCCTATCAGAATATTCTTCTTTATCAACCCATTTACGCCCACTGCTGAGCACGGGTCTCCTTTACCATTGAGAGGGTTTAAGCCATAGTCCACCACGCTGGCCTAGTGCGGGTTGGCGGACTACACACCTAAGAAATTCCTAAGAACTCTTAGGTGTGCAGGTTTCATCACGACAAGTGATCATTCAATGTGAATACACACATAACTTCGAAAAGTCAGAGGTGTGTACCTGGGGTTCGAACCCGCGACCGTCGAGATTCTCGACCGCGCGCCCAAACCTCGAGGCCATCACTGCTTATCAGAATATTAATAAACATTAATTTCGTCTTATAAATATGCTTAAATCTCATCTTACTTGAGACGATAAAAAGATGAAACGATTTTTTTTAATAGCCAATACTAGAAAAAACATACTATGTTTAATATCGGAACAGTCGAACACCACGATTGCTTTTAGTAAACAAATACATAACGTGCAATGTACATACATATATCTGAATGTAAATATAGCCAAATACCAGCTCAGGTTTAGCTAATATTCTTGACCTAGGGTAGGTTGATAAAAAGTCCTGACATTTCTGCAATGATTACTTTATATCCATCATGCCGATGAGTAAGAAATAAGAGCAATCCAACTGGCTTCAATCATATCGTAGTTAAAAACTGGTAAATCCTGATTTTTGTACCAGCAAGAAAGAATATGCAAATTGCTTCAGACATAAAATGTCACAGCAGTGTATTCCCCTTGACAATCTTCGTGGAAGTCTTTGTTGCAAGACAGGTTAAAGAACCTTTAAGAACTCTTAACCCTCAAGATTTTAAATTTATCTTTTTAACTAAGAAACAAAAGGGAGGACCTACAAAGAATTACAATTTTATTCTATATCTCGTATTAACCCAACATACATTTGAACTTCAAGGGTTTCATCAACGCATCAAAGATAAAGATTTTTAACAGCATAACATCACCTGTTGAATATCGGTCAATACTTTATCGCTCTAAAAATATTAATGTCAAAAACCTCATAACAAAAATTACCATACTATTTAAAGTTCATGATATTTTTAGAGCAAGCTAACTTCAAAGTAAAAAAATAATGTTTTGGTAAAAGGATCCAACATTTTATCTCACAATATTTTAACAGTTAAAGTAAGACACCTAGAGAAAGTTGTTGGTGCAAATTTCTAAGTATCCTAAAAAAAATAGACATGACACAAAGATATGTTTAAAAAAATATTTAATAATGAAATTAAAATTTATAACACATGCAACACTCCAATGGGGCAACTTCATAAACCGACACGGACGCGTTTTGGTAAATAAACAATTCATCGGTGTGACGCTGAACAACGATACTAGTAAAAATCTAAGCTGACACTAAACAAACAGAATCGTACGTTGTATTAACCATATCGTTTGTATAATGCCATACATGGATCCTGCTTACGACATAACGATCGTAACGATAATGACCTCATGAGTCATTTAAATTATCGTATCAAAATGTAAATCATCTTTATTGGCACAATTGTATTTGCAAGCAAAACGTTTTGATAGTAGTATAGTCTTTTATAATATTTTCATAAGTTCATCCATGCAAAATTACGTATAATTAGAGCATGATTCAAATTTTGCATTTTTACAAACTAAAATTGCGATACGAGCAAACATGTATTGTAATTATAATTCTTAAAATAGCTTTTATTGTCTGATTTACATGAACAGTCGCGTTAGTGTACCTTAAACAGCTTTTATGTGAAACTGGAGTATTATTGAATAAACTCGTAAGAAAGCGATTAGTCAGTTGTCAAGAACCAGATAATAAAACGTGGTTTGTGGAATTCAGTCTTCTCACCAGAAGAAAACATTCACCTAGCGATAATTTATGTCATTATACAAGAAATATTGTAACATGATAAGTACACTGTACTTGGTTAATTTACTAAGAGAAGAATTTAATTATTATAAAGATTTTAACTATTCAAACAACATCGACGATAAAACAATATGACCGGGGCTTAAAGATCGCTTCGCAAATTTGTTGGTAGGTATAGTACTTAAAATATAAAAAACTGCCGTACTAATAAACGTCCCTACTACCAGTCTTGGGTTTTGATCACGGCCTGTTTAATTCATACTCTACATATTAGAGATTCAGCAAGGAACTATTTGATATAATGCAATAAATAATAAAATAAATCTGAATCTGATTAATAATAAGTTGTTGCTATTTGCTTAGTATCGGATATGACCTCTTGTCCGGTGAATCACTTCCCTATGACACATTTCAATATTAAGAATTCTCAGATTTCCCCATATTTTATTAAAATATTTATAATTACTCATATCGACCACATTAATGGACATATGGCCAAACTGTTATTGTTAATTATTAATAGTACACTACGTTTTAACTTTTATGATGGCGCAACATTTAGTAATAATGACCCCTTATTCGTGCAATAATACTAATGGGATTTCTCATATCGTCTGAAATTAATTACCAAAAAATTATTTACTTTAGATAAATTTAAGTACATGATGATGTACTTAAATTCATCTAAAGTAATTTTTTTTTTTGGTAATTAATAATGATTTGATATAAAAATGAATAATTGTTTACAAAAACAAATCGGAAACCATTTTTTTGTTTATAAGGCTACATCACGCGAATTCATTTCTTTCTTTCTTCTTCTTCTTCATCAACCCATATACGTCCCACTGCTGGGCACGGGTCTCCACTACCTTTGAGAGGGTTTAGGCCATAGTCCACCACGCTGGCCTAGTGCGGGTTGGCGGACACACACCTAAGAAATTCCTAAGAACTCTTAGGTGTGCAGGTTTTATCACGATGTTTTCCTTCACCGTTAAAGCAAGTGATAATTCAATCAGAATACACACATAACTTCGAAAAGTCAGAGGTGTGTGCCTGGGGTTTGAACCCGCGACCGCCGAGATTCTCGACCGCGTGTCTAAACCTCGAGGCCATCACTGCTTTTCATTCATTTAGCTGACACCAATGGTAAACCCACGGAACACGCGCTGCTCGATGACTACGGAACAACAACGTCGCTTGTTTTGTTCTATTCTAGCAAAGTCACCGAGCTGTACCTAATAGCAAATAAGGCACTGTCCATAAAGAGCTTCAAGGCCCAAAAGATTTCCTTCTTGCATCTGCTGAGATGTACATTTTGATTTTAACATTCTTTCCAATTTTACTTTACTATACAAACCCAGAAAAAATAAAAAGAATACTAAATAGTTAATAGATAATCGTGTTCTTTATATAGGTATTTGGACATAATTTTAATACAATACAGAGGTATATCTTGATCACATCATTGTCGCAAACTGTCCATCGCAAATAATTTAAGAATAAGTATTCCTTATTTCGTTTTGGAATTATAAAACATGACTCCTGTATATAATCGAAACAAATAAAGCGCAATAAATGCGCATAACATTAAATTCGACTTTAAGAGAATGCCGCAGACATTAAGTTTGATGTAATCATGCGCTGTGTATGGAAGTAATCAAGAAAGGTTTGTTGTTATTCGAGAAATGAAGGGAAGAACGTGATAAGCACGATGCAATTATTTTGAAATGATTGCACTATACCTATGCAAACTCCACTACGATTCAAGTCGTAGTCAAGGGGCACATAACTGCACGAGTAGTTGGTACGCAGCCAGATTCCGGGCTTCAGAAATTTTATTGTATCCTTTCGATTAAGAATATATTTGATCCATGATTAAATGGCATCTAAGAAAGTTCACACAGATTTTAACTACGGTTTTGAGGTAATCAATTCTAATAATCTAATTCAAGAATAATCACAAGTGTGCTTAGAGCTCGAACTACCAACCCTGGCCATCAAAAAACAAACACATTAAAAATTAATAACAAATCTGCGATAGCATCAGTACACCGTCTGACACCAAAAGATATTTCGAACAAATACGATAGTAACACCTTTTATCTTGATAACCGATTTCGTAAATAAAACTTGTTTTTATACATACACAAAAGATAATGTTTCTCATCCCCCGCATGGGTGTAAATTATCATAATTATTTATTTATACTGTTGTTCGTTTTAGAACGTAAACAATTTACCAGTTTGCAAATGCATATAAAACGCTTAGAAGTAATGCAATGAGTGCATAATATAATATCTATCCATTTCGGAAATTCTTTTAAGAAGTGTACGCATTAATCCGTACGTGGATTTCTTTTTTCTTCACTTTTATGTACTGTCTTCTGGTATTAGTAGAACAAGGAATATATCTACTGGTCTTGACAGGAAAACATTAGTTATAATGAAAACAAAAGGGGCCAGAGATTGAAAATAGGTGAAACGAAATATTTAGCATATTGTATTGAATAGTCTTATTTTCAGGTAGAACGAAACGTCTGAGGTTAATCCAGTTCAATGAAAATAGAATATCGATCGTCGAGACATAATTATCTCTCATCGGTCGACCCGAATACGCCAACCTATTCAAAACTAGATATTCACTGCGTAATTGACACACTTGTATTTTTGTAATTTTATTTTAGCACTAATTTTGTAGGCTTAATAGGAAGAAATAGGCATTCATATATATTCTAAATTATGAAAAGGAAGTTAAATTCAATAATGTGAAGCCGTGTCATAGACATTATTTAAGTTGCACAAAAAAAAACTTTCAGTGAGACCCTCCGTTTAAAATAAAATAACATAAAAACTCCAAGAGCCTCTGTGATTTAAATCATTACGTAAGTATAGAAAACAAAAAAGTCATTCAAACGCCGACCACTAAAAGAGGTGTGACGCTATATTGTGCTTCTACTTTCAATAATTTTAAGTAACCCACGGTACTTAATAACTGCTAAGTGACATTTAAACTATAAACAATACCCACTCGACTTTACTTATGCGACAAATTGAGGACTTTGTCACGAAGCACTTAAAATACTCATCCAAAACTTATCAAACACTTAACGCCCTATACGAATAGAAACGAGGTGCTTGTTCCACCCAACCTTTCTTGCGTTAAGAAACCTACTATATAGGAATAAATGAGCTAAGAAATTTCTATATAATAATACTTATACATTCATATTTCTTCCCTTATTTTGATTACACACATTCTACCCGGCATTAATGCTTTCTGATACTATAAATCCATGTTTAGCTTCTGTCGTACCAGTATAAACGCACTATTTCAATACAAAAAATCTACATATTTCGATAAAAAAATAATGTAAAACGATATTTTTCAGAATTATTCAATCCATCGCAAAAGTATCTTTACATCGAAATTAGTCTGACATTAGAACAATAATTCTGGTAGTACGAATAGTAATCCAATGGTAAACAATTTTAATGTCATTCCCTTTAGGTATATTTACTACTGCAATCAAACCGAGCGGGGCCAAACTGCTAATACAAATTATTTTAATGCCTACACTAATGACATCAATGAGCACAGTATCAGCATATTTCTCGCTGAGTGCAGCACGGCTACGTATTACTCGAGAATAATGTTAGTATAAACACTAAGATCAAGTTACGTAAACAGTGAGCTATTGAATCCCGACCCCGTTCGGTTCTCGGTAACATTTATCATCATGGTACTATGCGGGGTTAGATAACGTCATCAAATTGCAATTGAGTTCCTTAAAGGATATAACAAAATATCTCGGGACCTGACATGTTAGTAACCATAGAAGTTTGGATGGTTCTGAGACAATACTTTAAATAACTTCTTAAACGAGAAGAATAACTAATAGTATTATGTAGTATTGAGTGAATTATGAAGTAGTATGTAAATAATTATAAGTACAAATATTATATATAGTATATATAATATATATATTGTGATTTTCGAAAGCCTTCCAACAAACCAAACTTATACCAAAGGGCAAACAAACAAGGCCACTATAAGACCTGGTGTAAACAGATAAAAGTCATATTTCATGCATTTCACGAATAAAACGAGCAAGTGGTAGTGATTTGGACAATTTACGAACATTGAAGGAGCGAGCAAGATGGACAAATTGGCTCGTTCACACTCAACAAGCGACTTCCTCCGGCGCAGCTTTATTGCAGGGAGACTGACGGCCGACCACAGTTATAAATGTGGAGTGCGGTCACAAAGGGCAAAATTTGTTCCACTATATCTTTTCCTTGAACATGATGCTATGCCTTATTTGTAACCTCGATTATTCGCAATGCAAGTAAATGTGTGCATATTCGCATTAATCATCAATTATATTGCTGAGTATTAAACAAGTTATCGAAAAGGCAAATATTATATGCAATTAACGAATTATAATATTTTTTTTCGATAGTTAACCTTTTCATTAGGCATTAGGTACGGTGCATAGTGACAAGTATTATTAACATTTTTTATAGCAAAAATCCAACAACTGAACAATAACGAAATAAGTTTTACTTTAATCGTAGATACCTACCCCCATCCTTCTATACAATGTGACAATTTGATTTATTTAAGAGGTTAAAAAGATGAGAAGCAGCGTTTTTACAGATATTATAATATGAAAATCCTAACCAAATTTGACCATTCTGCCTTGCAAAACTCTTAAACAGACATACATTATGCAGAATTGTTGAAACACTGCACTGCAACTTGGCGTATTGTGGTGAATAACAAGAACATGCGAAAACCGAAACCGAATTGTGGTCGAGCTTGACGTAATATTTTCAAAGAAACACTTATACTTGCAATGAAGTTTTTGAATAATGGCTGTTTTAGACAATACGGAAAAACTAAGACAAACAGATACAAGAGTCGACATGCATACTAATATTTTTTTGTACAAGTCTGTGGTAATAATTATGTAACGAATACAAAATGACTTTGAATAACAAGTCTATTTTCGTTTGAAATTGTCTGCAATAAGTGGTTCAATTTTACTGTCCTTTACTTGAAATTCCAAGGTTTCGCCATTGAAATAACTTGCAGTTTCCTGATGAACGCGCGGAAAAAGAAATAGCAATGATTACTAATTAAATCAACACTTTAGCGATGATGTCTGAGTTGCGTACAATATGTTTGCTGTCGCTATCCCAGACGATAGGGAAATAATTTGAAACGTTTGATAATTATGTTCAAAAATAATTATTTTTGCTTAGCCTGTAAGTCTTGAATAAATTGACAGTCCCTTATGCTAACAGAGCAAAAAGCGCACCTAAAAAATATTTGTAACATCTCTAAAGTTACGATTCTTATTTGGTTGCTACAGAACCGCTATTACTAAACACAAACAAAACTTATTTTAGATATTATTATCTTGGATTACTCAGACTTTAACTTAAGGAAATAATAGACGACCTTCATCGCGCAAGTGCTGTCTCCGTAGATACGAAGCAAGCTAACAAGGAGTAGGTACTACTAAAACAATCGCTAATTCGAATATATATTTACGAGACTAGGAGCTATCCATCTCAATTACTGACAGCACAAAAAAGTTATCACGACTGTCAGTCTGTGTCAATGTCTTGTGTACGTTAATAATTGTGCGAAAAGTGTATCTTCCTCAATGATAAAAATACCAAAATATTGATACTGGAAATATAAACAAGAAATCATATGCTCGGGACAGTGCAACGACTGATAACAGCATAATTGGACAAAGGCGCGATTGTATCGGCTACGTGACACACGTAATACTTATAACAAAGAGCATTTCACTCAATACACCTTGTTTATTGTTGAATTCTCTTGATATTTCTTTTCTGTGTGGCCCATTTATTGCTTATCTTAACGGAACAATTTGTTAGTCATCGCCCCAGCCTGACAGAAAACACTGTGTGGAATTCCGATTCGTATTACAGTATTTGGTTAAGTAATATCTTGTACTAAAATAGTCACAACCGTGGGGACGTCGAATGTACAATATCATTATGCTGGTGCAGACTAAACTAAAATAGCCTTAGAAGACCCTAATGCCATTTGCAAAACTGACTAATCTTACATTCCTTATTTTTTTAGCTTGTGAATAGCTCTTTAACAAAACTGAGTATGTAAGTAAATAAGCGTTGTCAGATCAGAGCTCACAAAAGTCTCATAGATTTTTTCTGATAGACGGGACCTAAATTATTAACATTTCTGGATTCTTAATCGAATAACAACACGTGTTAAATAAACATATACAACTTCCTTAACACCGAAGTTGCTGCGAACAAACAAGCAGCTCACGTGATTATAAGTGATAACCGCCTCTGATTATAATTACCTATACCTCTTCATCAACCCATATACGCCCACTGCTGAGCACGGGTCTCCTCTACCATTGAGAGGGTTTAGGCCACAGTCCGCCACGCTGGCCTAGTGCGGGTTGGCGGACTACACACCTAAGAAATTCCTAAGAACTTTTAGGTGTGCAGGTTTCATCACGATGTTTTCCTTCACCGTTAAAGCAAGTGATAATTCAATTTGAATACACATACCTATACCTAGTTAACTACAAATAGTAGTAAAACTATTTCTAAACATCGCATTTTTTAACTTGTATGTTCACATGTCTTTGTTACCATAAATAACAAGCGTTATTGAAAGATACAATATGTATTTTTTATAATCAAAATCAATCAAATACTGATATAATAACCTGGACGCAAGCCTAACTAATCTTAGTAGTAGAAGAAACCCGTGCCTAGATATGGTATGTACGACTAACGCAATATAAAATTAATTGGGTCAACACCAATAACAGGGATGACAGAAAAAAACTTAAATTTTAAGAAGTACGGTAGGCTTTTCCGCTAAAATTGCTAATTGAAGCATACAGTTGTTAAACTAAATTAACATGTATCTATGGATGTATCTTAGAAACTAGTAACTGCATGGTCTTTCCGATTGTGACGTCCAAGCTCGTTACTAGGGCTGCCACCTACGCCTTATAATTACTGAGTCATAATACTACTGCTGTCCTTTGTACTTACTAAGAACTTAGTGGTGCGAGTATTGTAAGCGTCATCGATATTTCTAGACGCCATTCAGAGTAGGGGGTTTAGTCACATCTCGGGGGGCAGTGCCCTGCGTCATACGTTTCCTTCCCGCATCGACCTTACTGACAATTGTCTTTGTTGATAGAATTAGATCAACGGATAGACTACTCGGATTGTCATCACTTAAAGTGCTCGAGTTTAATGTATCCTATGTTATTTTTATGATTGCATCTTAAATTGCTCAAGAAGATAAATGATGAAAGAGTTGCGAATTATAATGTTTTGATGTTAAGTAACAAATAAACGCATACTTGGTCACGATCGTTTCCAATTTTTTTATCTAAAAACACCAAATGTTTACACCTATTTATTTCGCAAGTTGATCTTTAACCAACTCCTTTCAACGCATCCAAAACTTATCTAGCAATAAGGTTATTGCTAGATAAGTAAGGAGTTCCTTGCACAATAAAATAAACAAAAAACACTCACCTGTTTGGACTGCTTGGTGGCGAACATATAATCTCCCTTGATCTGGAAGTCCTTGGCTTCTTCAAACAACACTTCGGCGTTGGTCAAGTCAGTGGGATCGCTAGCACTGAACACGGTACTGGCGCCATCAGGCTTCCACCGTTCCACGTAGAATACCTTGGAGAAACCAGGGCCGGAAGACCAGAAGAATGTCTTTACGAAGCTCTGGATCATCTTGAACGTCTTGCCGCCATCAAGTGTTAGGTATAACTAAAATAGGACATTATTACTAATAATCTTTTTCAATATTTTTAATTTTCTTACCAGTAGAGAGTATATTAGCGAAATTAGGAAATTGAACAGAGTTATTATCTTGGGTTCATGCATTATCTCACTGCGGTTTAATTAAGCCTTTAACAAGTGCCTGAAAATAACATTTTCTACTCGTACTGTCCATCAGAAATAAAATTTTCTTTCGATTCAATGATACTGTCCAAAGTCCACAAATAGATTTTAAAATAACTCGAAATTTCTATGGAAAGGTTGATTTCGTTTTTACACTTACACTTTACTTAGTAGTAAAGTGACCTACAAATATGAAACCAAACGGTATGCCCGCTAATGGAATTCAAAGACGCAAATTTGTCATTAATTGGCGTTTCACGTTACACTGTTTGTCTGTCACTAAAGTTCGGGGGCGAGGTAAACAAAAACGTGATGCGCACTATTTACCTCATTTTCTCCTTCAAACGAAAATAATTTATCATTGCAATGATAGGTAGAAGCAAACGGGAATACTTTCCAAGAAATTTACTTCTGATGAGAACTTCATACTATATTATACCAGTTCTAAAGCGAGCGATAAAAACTGAAAGCGCTGAGGATTAAAATCGCTAGCGGATTAAAATCCACGACGCGCAACCCTTTTTACTTCAAGTGGAAAGCTGCTAAGCCTCCCTACTTGAATCAAGAGGAAACTTACTTACAAAACCTTATACACAGTCTACATAGATTATATTTATTTATTTATTTATTTATTTATTTATTTATTTATTTATTTATTTATTTATTTACATAAAACACAATACAAGCTGACAGTATTCACCATAGCGCTTACATTGCTAAATAGGTACACAAAACTTAAAAATATATATATACATTCTACGCAAATCACAAATAAATTATATATTACACACAAAACAATTACAACTAAAATAACATTTGAATAAATTAATAATTAGCAATACTACATCATCAAATAGGTCAACATCTTGGACCCCAGCGATAAAACGATTCAATAAATGAATGGCTCTTACGGTGGGAGCATTTCCACCCTGGAGTGTACGTGCTGATTCCGGGGGCATGAACAGACTCAGTCGTCGACGACACAGACGCATATAGTTGTCTGGAACGAAGAAATAAATACAACTGAGCTGTTCAGGAGAATCCACTTTATGCCTCACAAGTAGAATGTAGTGCCGCACCAGGAAAACTTTGCGCCTAAGTTCGAGGGTATCAAAACCGATCATTCCCGATACGAATAGAGACGGATAAAGATAAGGATAATATCCATAGATTCTACCGTAAACATACCTAGCAAATTTACGTTGAATTTTCTCAATCATAATTGAGTATTTCTCTTCCCGCGGGTCCCAAACGATTGAACCGAATTCTAATTTGCTTCTTACATATGCGTTATATAACACTATAGCTATTCTGATATCTCGAAACTCGGCTGCAGTACGCATAATGAAGCCCAAAATTCTGTATGCGTGTTTACACATATTAGTTATATGTTCACGAAAGGTAAGTCCCGAGTCAACTATCAAGCCCAGGTCGCGAGTTTCATATACCCTATTCATTATAGTTCCTCCCAAGCAATAGGATGCCAGAACAGGTACTTTTGACCTTGTGATAGTCATGGTTTGGCATTTAGAAGTATTAAAAGGCAATTTATTCAATAAACTCCAACTGTAAACGGCATTAATATCCTTTTGCATATCATAGCAGTCACTGATGTTTCGAACGGATCGATATACTTTTAGATCATCAGCGAATAAAAGGCATTTTGAATGACTAATAACGTTTGGGAGATCATTAATCATGACTAAGAATAACGTCGGCCCCAGTGTGCTTCCCTGACTTACACCCGATCGTGTATGGTATTCATCGGAAACACACTCACGCAATTGAACATACTGTTGACGATCTCTTAAGTAGCTAGCCATAAATTTGAGAAATTTGCCAGTGGCACCAAGCTGAGATAATTTAGTTAAAAGTATATCATTATCCACCACATCAAAAGCCTTGCGGAAATCGAAGTAAGCAACGTCCACTTGCGCCCCCATATCCATTTGTCCGGCCACATAATCCACAAAAGTTACGTGGTTGGTATTTGTAGAACGAGCAGCACGGAAACCATGCTGGGCATCATGTAAAGCTACTTTAATTTGACTTGTGATATGGTAGTTAATGATTAACTCAAACACTTTGCCAAACACTGACAACACTGCGATCGGCCGAAAATTTTCAACATCCATTGATGTTTTGTTCTTAGGCACAGGCGTGACTCGAGAAACCTTCCACACACTGGGATAAATGTTATGGCGGAGACTAAGGTTGTATATATGTAACAGTGGCCCCCTAAGAACATCCAAACAATCCTTAATAATAAAAGCTGGTATGTTATCAGGACCAACAGCAGAAGACATCGTGAGGCGACGAACGGCCCGATTTATGTCTGCATCCGAGATTCGATCTATATCAATGGAAGAGATGGCAGTAATACCTCTTGCTTCCTGTTCAGCAACCTCATAATCCAAGATCGGTATATTCTTCGTGAACACCGAACTAAAATACTCTGCAAAGACCGTAACAGCGTCGTGATCTTCCAGAGATACACCGTTGTGCCTATATTTCATTGCTTGAGACAAACACCCACGACGACCACTGATGTATGTCCAAAATTTCGACGGATCAACGAACATACTGCGCTCCAAGAATTTAATATGTTCACTATATGCATTTTTAATAAGGCCCTTAATATGCCATCTATAATACTTGAATAATTCTCTGTTAAACTCGAGACCAAGCTCTTTAAATTTCTTAAGGTGAAAGTATTTAATTTTAATGGAACGAATTATTTCAGGCGTATACCATGAAGGGTAACTGCGGACAAAACCATTTCTGGGCTTTCGAACAGGCACACTGTCATGAATTGCATCATTTAATAGTTGGTAAAATGCATTAACTGACAAGTCAACATTGCTCTGCTCAAGCACACTAGACCATTTTATATTAGATATATTGGAATACAAAGACTGAAAATCCGCCCTTCGAAAATTCCAGTTAGGAATAGATCGTTGGCGAACTTCACTGCAAGAAGGAACCTGGTATTCTACATTTTTAAGCCTAGTGAAGCACAACTCTATATCAAGAGGCGGGTGATAGGGGTCCTGTTTCACAAGAGATTCCAGAGAGCACGACACACTCACCATATCAGAGTGAACGTTTGATAGCACGAGGTCCAAGATGCCGCCATACTTATTAGGTACACTGTTAAATTGTCTTAATTTACAAAAATCAAGAAACATTTCAAATTGAGCTTTAACATTTATTCCGCAAGAATTAAGGTTAAAGTCACCAACAATGAGCACCTGGTTGGAAGCAGAATATTTACAAATTGCATCCTCCAGACAAGCCAAAACATCAAGATACTGAGAATCAGTATAGCTAGGTGGTATATAAACTACACATATAAATAATTTAACATTCTTACAATTAGCTATTGCAATTACAATCTCATTTTTGCCAATCGGAATGTCTGTACATACTAGTTCGCGAAGTGAGAAGCAACCCCGCACGGCTAACAATACACCGCCCCAACCTACGTCATCAGGTCGGTCCTTCCTAAGCACAATGAAACCCGGTGGAAAAAGTTCAGAATTACTTACAGAACTATTTAAAAATGTTTCCGTCAAAGCTATGATGTCACATTCCATGCATGCGCAAATGTTTTTATAGACAGTAGGTATTTTACTTCTCAAACCCCGAACATTCTGATAATAGACATTAATTTTTGTAACACGATTACGACTCTTTGGTTCTTTTCTGACGAAAATTCTGCTTCCAGGGCCTAATACAAATATTTTCTGCCCAATTCTCGGGATGTAAAATAGCATCTATGAATTTCGTGGGCACACATAACTTGAACGACGCATAATTACCACGCGCCTTTAGGCTTTCGACGCTGCAAACTTCAGCCTTACAAATAGAATTTACATGGGCACTAACCTGCTCAACTGTAGTGCCAACCTTGACGTAGTAAAGGTGTAAGTAATTATGCCGAACGGCAGCCTCCAACGAAGTGACACCAGGTGGAGCAGTACCTCTAGATATATGAAGCGAAGCCCTACTACTGTTTAGCCTGACTCCGCTTGATTTAACTTCTATTTCAGTTTTATGAACAGAATTTATAGATGATGTTGCAACTTTGGAGTTAGTTATTAAGTCATTATTAGGCCCAACATCTGCATTCTGCACACAAACATTCGGTAATGTACGCTTCATTTTGTTGGCCTCATGCAAATCCCTTACACCTTGAAGTCGACAAGCTACATCTGTTGTTGGAATTGACGCCGTATCATTGATGCGACCTGACGTATCCATACCACCTCCGTTAATAGTCAACTCCAGGGACGCAAGTCTTCGTTCAACTTCATTAACCTTATCACTAAGTCTAGCAATATTTGCGGATATAATTTGTTCGCCTGACAACAATTTGCTCACAGATTCCATCAGGCGCGCACCAACCGTACGTTCCAATTCTTCACGTATTATGCCGCGAATGCTATTCAAAAAATAGGTATTCACATCAAAACTCAAAGTATCAGGTGGTAACGCATCAACGCTATTACAATTCTGAATAGGACTGTGCAATGAGACATTATTTGTTTCTATGCTTGCCGTTAGCGGAGATTTGACAGATGAAACCGAATCGTGAAAATCTTCTTCTCTCGGACTAGTAACACCACAGTTCATACTTAATATTACCAGTGTCGTCGAAATTTAACAATGTGAGGCGAATTTATCCAATTGACGAGAAAGAATTAGGATTTTGTGTATCTTTAGTTAACGAAATTATGGGTGATTCCTTGTGTATTATTGAGGATTTGAGAGTAATTCCGGAATCTCTGATCTACCAGCTAAACCCACATACAATTGGATTCAACTTAACTGGAGAAACGGGCATCACATTTCATTGGGAATGAACGGGCGGATAATCATAGCTACCGGAATTTGCTTTTGTGGTAATATAAAAAAAGACCGCAAGTTTAAAAACCTGCACTATATTAAATTATGATATATTGTGAGTGCATACAGTGAAGTCAATAACTACAGTAAAACTTGGTTAGATAGGGCCTGGATAAGTGAGAAATTTAAAAATACGGCGTATGATGCGACACAGCCGTATTTGTTATTATTTTTACTTCATCATACGCAAAATATAACATCAAGGAAAAAACTCAGTATTTGCTACATAAGGAGGAAAACATAAATTAAAACGTCGATAGCAAAATAGCTCCAAGCTATTATTACAGCTTATTATGATACTCATTTTAGAAACAATATTTGGTCCGTATTGCACTAACGATTACATACAGCAAGGATCAATTTGGCGTGCACCTAAAAAACTGGAAATATTACCTCTTATCTTTAAACACTCACCTTTCTATTGGAATCCACTTTATCCAGAATAACATATTTATCGGGGAACTCTTCGTCGAAAGCCAATTCTGTAGGAGAGAAACTCAGATCGGATCTATGTATGTTCTTGCCATTATCGCTGGTGTAGTACAACTTCTGGTTCGTCGAATCAACAAACACGCACTACAAATAATAAATATAAATTAGGGACCTGTAATAATTAATACACCCAATGGTTTTATAATTATAACCCTAGACACACGAGGCTACGAAGTTTGAATCGCGCAACCTATAGTTTTAAAATCATAAATGCCGATACCAATGGAGACGATATTGGGTAGCGATGCATGATTATGTGCCTATAATTTCTAAAAATAAATTGAAATGAAACAATCGTATCGGATGCGAGTTACGGACACGCCATCGATATAATATTTCGAATCTTAACGTTAATTATCTCCTTTCGAATGCATCGCAAACCGTTTCCGTCCTGATTGCCATCTCGAACTTTCTAAAACAATCTACACACATTGCTACATTTATTTAATCCACTTGCACAGCTCAAAAGGATAATGCACAACTATTTAATGTCTAGGGGCAACGATCGCGGCCCACATCGCGCATACGTTCAAACACTCATCTACTTCAATACTTAATATAACTGTACAGTAACAACTCTAAATTACGTTATGAAATAAAAAGATTATTCTTGCGTCTAATTCTATTCGAAATAAATTATGTATTTATAAATAAATAAATACATCCAACGGTCACATACATAGTTTTGTCACACCAGGACACAAGTGCTCTAGCATGGGTATAAGAGACTATGAAAACAAACATAAAATATGAAACAAAATAATTCCAAAGTGTTTTAATTTTAAAAAATCAATTGTATGCTGAGTATGCATAATTTCATTGAAGGGCCTTCATAAACAAATTTGACTGAAAACGGAATTAACGTTAAATTATGGGGCCCACTACAATTATCATTAGGTACCACTTCATTACACAATATACATGTCAACTGTGTTATAGTATATGAATGATAAAAAATCAACAAATCAGTAAATTATACTGATAAGAAAAAAGTATGGTAATAAAAACACATGTGTTATTAAACATAATAACAATATAGAAGCTATTGCCACTTTTAAAGAGTGATAATAAAAAATGATAAATTCCAAAACAATTACTTGATAGCCTTAGATGAGTTTATAACAGTAAAATACAATATTATGAATGCAAAAGTAACTGTCTATGCTTTCATCTTTCTCACTTGAAATCTGAATTTTTTTGTTATGGTGATAAAAAGGAACTTGGGAAAACATGAGTACTTTTAGACCCACAAAAATGCTGTGTTCCTTCAAAATGAGAACTGAATTCAAAATTGCACCCGGAGAGAGTCAAACCCCAAAAGTACAATGATAGTACAATATACAGATAAGAGTTATTTGTCTAAATAATATTTTTTTGTATATTCATTAGGTTAGATACAACTTATTCATTTAATACTTACAAATTCAGGATATTTTGGGTGATTGAAGAACTTGTCCAGCTGTGCATAGCCACTATCTGGGGAGTCTCCCAATCTGAAGCTTTCAGTTTTGTTAGTGAAGTTCTTGCCATAGTCATAGGAGATGAAGAGAGCTGACGGAGATAATCCCCCCTTATTTCTTGGACTGGAGTCCCGTGCCAAACAGATGATTACATTAGATCCTTCACCAACCCAGTGCACCATTAGTTGTTGGTGACTATCATTTAAATGGGTTGTCTGGGGACAATATGAGAGTGTTACAAAAACAACAAAAATAGGCAGCATGTAACAAAATTTAGTTACAAATAATCAAAAATCTACTTCTATGTTAGCCACTATTCACCTATTGCTGAGCAAGAGGCATAAAATTACAAGACAAACAAAAATAAGACACAATACTTTTACATGGAACAATAATTTAACTAGAGAATGTATGTGTTATGTGTCTTTGAAAACATGCAAAACTTCATTTCGGTATATTTAATTGTTATGTTTTATTTTAACATTTATTAAGTTGCTGGGTTCAAAAAATCTTAACTCAATTTCACAAAATCAAATGTAAAAGGAAGAAAACTAGAATGACTTCATAAGGATTGATCTAGTTTTATTATTTCAACATCAAAATAATTAATTGAGGTCAACTAAATTTCACTTATTCAAAAAATTTACATACAATAACAAATGTCGCAATATAATTGCCATATTTAAAATAAAACGCTTCTTTAATACGACTTCGAACTAAGCTGCACACATATGGAATCTTTGCTTAGATAATTTTAAAAATAAAACACAAACAATAAAGAAATGACAACAGACTGTAAACAAAAACGCCGAGTCATATTCCTGCTAATTATAATGTATGTAACTAATTTTAAGCATTGAAAGAAAACGACCTTCAACATTCCCGCCGTATCACTGAAACCTAAAACGTCATTGCATCAATAGAAAATGGTAAAAATAATTAAAAACAACACATGAAGTAAGAACGGAGCCGCTCTAACCACCAATAAATCACTGACGTTCGAATTACATGACAAAGGGGGGAATTATATTTAATAAGGAAATGCCCTGTTACCCATGTGCTGATGTTTTTCTGCACAGTTGGTGTCTGTATGGCCGCATCTCTTTTTCTCCTTTCTAACAACGGACTTTCGCTATCATGTCTATTGAATACAGTTATTTTTTGGGCACTGTTAGCGGTATCCTTCGCCACGTATAAAGTATTTCCCGGTGTCCCATACTGTTGCACGCAAATTATAGACGGAATTAAACACACAAATGCTATGAAACCAATACGATATTGAAAAGACAACAACATTGTGATCACTGCATTTCTGTACACTACCGAACGCACGTAAGATTTCGAATGAACTGTGAAGAGTAGCGAAGCTAGCAGTATATGCGAATATCAGAATACGACGCGAATATTGTATTGACTGACGACGTTTAACTGCTGGCTAGAGTTGTCGGTAAAATATCGATACAACGATAATTATCCGCCAGATGATGCAGATTGATAGCTTATAGTTTTATACTGAATTATTTTAAAATAAAATTTTCATTGGTCAAAAATTTATAAGTTAAAGTTTGTTAGTTTAACTTATATAACTTTTTAACTTGTATAAGTTAAATTTAGTTTTTAATATTTTAAAAAAATTCTTTGTATGTAATATATATGTAATCTGTGATATTTGCGATGAGGATATATTTAAATGAATGTACTTTATCTACAGTTATTTTTAAAACAATATAATTGGCAGTGAGGTTTGCAAAGAATACTATGATTTGTTTCGAAGCTCTATGTCGGTGTATTCATTTCTATTCCAGTCCCATTTTATAGAAAATATGTGCGAGCGTAAAATGTCAATGAACTAATAGAATAAAAGAAAAAACCCATACATTTTAAAAATTGACACGGTCCGCAGCCCCATAATGTGAGAGAATTATAAGGAGTTTTGGCTTTTCTTAGGAAAAGTGGGGCGTATTACTATGCGTATATTTTTATACCTTTTCTCCGTTTCTTTGTTAGTTAAGAGTTGTATTCAACAATTAATTGGTGTAAGATCGGTGCATTTTTGAGTTATCATTTAGTAGTTGGAGTTTTGGTTATATACTTTGTAAGTAAATTAAATATTGCAGTTATTTGACTAACTTGAAAAGAAGTCTGTCGTTTTTATAATTATGCGATAATACCAGTTCACATAAATGCCCAGTAGAATTTAATATTTAGTATGATTTCATAAGTCAAGGTAAATATTTTGTTATATGTCACATGTCACTCAATTTTTCCAAAAAACTTCTTACAAAATTTCTAGCCTTGTAAAATCTTAGCGAAAACTTGCAGACTGTTATGGCACACGTCTGGATTACAACTGACCTGTTTTAAAAATAAAATAAATATAATATTTAATGTCCGTTTTTAAAATCTATTCAATAAGGAGACATGATAAATATTAATATATAATTGTATCGATATATTGTGTCAGAAATGTATATCGATTCATTTTTTCGTTCACATCACTAGAAATGTCAGTCATTGTTTTTAATGTTCCACAGATAATAAAAGTCCACGCAAATAAAAAATTGAGAATTGCGAATTCAGTAAAAATGGGTATTTTTTTATTGAGTTGCCATTTTTTTCCCCCATCAATTTAATGGACAGAATTGACATATATATGTATGGCGCTGAATTATATGAACCAAAAGAGGGGTAGTGGCAAGATTGTTTAATATTTTATAGTAGTGAATACATAGTAACATTACAAATATTTGTGCATTTTACATGCACAAAGAGATTTCGTCTCGTAGATTTGGTTATGGCCATTAGTCTAGATCGGAGGTATTAAAAATAAATAAACTATATGTATGCGTTCTTTATATTCACACATCAAAGTATATTTTACTTTCTGGGGGTGGCCTATGTCCAGCAGTGGATGTCTCTTGACCGATGATGAAGTTTATTTACGTACCTACGCCTTTCCTATGCACCACCAAAGATTCAATTTCAGAGAATGCCTCAAGCACTAAAGCCACCTTTCCATGTAATATATGAAGGGTGAATAAAAGAGTAAAATTAATAAATTGTATAAAATTGCCGTTTCTAGTCATCAGATATGAAAATAGACATATTTTGGATTGTTCGATCTCACATTGATTCAATTGAACCAGTTCCAAATTAGTTCATTTGGTCACCAAAGTCACCAGATATTCTGTTATTGATTTCAGCTAAAACTATCACTTACATTTCAACTACGAATGGTGATTGTGAATCACAATTCCTAGTTTATATTACTATAAATTAAAAAAAAAACGAAAATGGGTTATAAGGATTTTTATTAGATTAAAATTACAGAACAATCACTTGCTGCTTAGCCTGTTGCTTGGCCTTTAGGCGGACTTGAGCAGCAATTCTGTCCAAGTCACGTCTGCCCTGCACAGTGAGGATGCGGCCACCACCATCTTGCACCTTCTCTACCAGCTTAAGAGCTTCAAGGGCCTGGAGGGCTTTGCGGGCAATGCTTCCTGATGATCTGTAAAATTAAAGCAATTATAAATTTACCTTATAATCCAAATGAATGTTAGATAATAAATTGCATATATTTGCAAATCTAAAATGAACTGAAATGGTTAAACCAGGATGGTACATTTTTTCACAAATGTTTAAGATGAAGCAATTTGTTACCAGGTAATAGAGATTAATTAGCCAAATTTACTGGTGATGGGATATTAACTAATAACATGTATTGATAGCAATCAACATACATCAAATTATCTATGGGGCCTTACTCCACCTGGGCAAAGATTTGATATTAAGTGCCCATGTATGGCCCTAAAGTCCTTTTTTGTTCCATAACAAATGTTATTTCAATAGATCCAGCAGTTAAGAATGACAGTGCAAAAGACAGGCTGACAGTTACTTATGCATTTGCAATATTAGTATGGATTTACTATTTGGAATTTAGGTTAGTGTTTATCCTGTTCCTGACAGCCAGTCTGATATTGACAGATGAGGGACATTGATACTAATTGTTTTGTGTTAGGCAACAGTAAATTTTCACCCAAATATACCCTTAGATTTCAATACATATTGATAGTCATATAAACAAATACTAGTAATACAATTGTTCGTGTTTATAGTAAAATGTGATATTGTATAAAATATAATGCACCTTGACTTTTTCAGGACAGTCATAACATAATATGAAAACTTCTATAAATGCCATAGCTTCATTCTAAATTTAAGGGAAACATTACTATAAAATTCAAATAAAAACAAAGTAACTCAAGTAAGTTATTACACCATTAAAAGGTAACTATAAAAGTTAAGTATAATAAAGTAGTGTTTATATTTACCTGCAGAAGTGTGAGGGTGTGACGCCATTGCGTTTGCGACCACCAAAGATCTTAGTGACAGTCTTAACTCCAACAGGAGACCTGATGTAGATGTGGCGGAGGATGGCAGCACAGCGTACATAGAACCAGTCGGGGTCATAGGGCGCCAACTCCTTGAAGCGGGCAGTTTTCACAAGGTCCATGTGCTCTGGAACCTTGACTTTGCCCGTCCTGTAAAGAATAATATAAACAATGTATTATTAAAAGGCACTCGTTTTTTTTTATAAGATCTGTTTATGTTAACTCAATTCCCTCCTTTAGAAAATCCTTTATTAATTCAAGAAAAAAGAAATGTCTAGATAAAGTTTCTAGACCATCAATACATTCAAACATAAGTTTCTTATAGAATTAAAGACAAATGAATATTTAAGCTTGACTAAATAGAGGCCACTAACAACAAAAAATATAGTGATCATTAACACCATTACAAATAATGGACAGGCTAAAATAGACAAATTAAAAAATATATATTACTACGTAAAGTGGGCAAATTATCTGCAAGTTTTCTCTCTTTAAAATGGTTTATGCTAGTAACTACAATAATTAATAATCAGCAATGTAATGAGCATGAGTTGAGTGGGCCTGACTGGTTCACCAACCCTTACATGTGAGAAAAGGTAATTAAGACTTCTAATTAGCACGAAGTTAGTGTATGTAAGTAATTATGTTGTGGATGTTATTGAACATAGTTGGCTTCACTATATCATGAAATTAAGCATAGCATTTTATATTAAATAAACGAAGTTTTACGCTATTTTCAATTATAAAACTTATAGAGAAATTAACAAGTTTTAGTCAAATATTAGTTAAAAACTCGTATGTTATAAAAACATGTATAAAGAACTTACTTCTTTAGATGGGCCGCGACTGTCTTGACAATTTTGTCTTGTTCGACATCCTTTACGGTGACGGAACGCATCTAAAATAACAATTAAAGGATAATATAAAACATCAAACACAGCATTTCTATAGGTATCGTATTAAACGAATGTCAGTGGCTTGCAGACATGATCGAGAAGTGAGGTTATGTTTTAATAAGTTACTCTTCGGTGAATATATTGATATTATTAGTTTATTTGACATATAACCACTTATTTCACTTTCGCTAGAACCACATTAAACCATAAGCAAATACATTTATGGTTTTCTAAGCAATAAGTAGCAGTACATCCACTCATCGCAACGTTTTCATATCATCACAAAATATGTTTCACTGAAGGAAATTGTGACAAAACTAGGGTGAAAATATCACAGAATTTACCGTGTGCACAGATTAATACAGTTATTATCCCAATATTTGAGAATTCACCTTTATTTCACTAATAAACCATGTGGCTGTTCCAAAATACGCACCTTGCCTTGTGTTGGCAACCGGAAGAAAGAATTTGAAAAAGTATACCACAACATAAATTGTTATACTACTATATTTCTACCACGATAAATTTAACTTTGTTTAAAAGTACATTTAATACTCGAAGCAATTACCGCAAAATATAAATAATAATTTAATTCGACTGTACATGCAAAAAAAAAGGCTTAGATTTATATATATTTTTTTAGGAATTCAGTGACTATCGTACTTAAATAGTAGTATTTAATAACAAGGTAACACTGTGTTATTCAATGTTACATGTGTATAATATTTGTTGTAACGATTTACGATACCAATATTGCGAAGAGAATATCATGCAATTACCTACTGATTTATCGTTGCTTTAAATTTTAAATTGATTTAGTCGATTATATTTTAAAAAATATGTATGCAGAAATTATTTGTCTATGAATCAAGTCACAGAGTACTAGTAGTGTGGAGTAATGATGTGCCAACTCGGAAAAAACAGAACTCGATTTAAATCGAGTTAAAATCCACATAACTCGGGTTGAACTCGAGTTAACTGACAAATAAATGTTCTTTCTATAATTTTTACCAGTTTATTTCCTCAGCTTCGCATTAATAGTTTAAAAATTGGACAAATGACATTTTTATCTGTTTCAATTCTTTCAGTTTTTATATTATTTATTTATAATGAATTGACAGAGTTATACCAAATAAGTAAGAAAGAAAATTATTGTTTTAAATCATTTATTTATGTATTTTTGGCTTGAATTTTATTTATAAACATATTTATATTTATTATCAATAAAACTATGAAAATATATAGCAATCTTTTAAAATAAAATCAGACTTACATTATGATGCGGGTATGTACAATGTACATAGTTATATTTACAGGCTGATAATTGTTTTACAAACACAATATTTTCAAGAAAATTAGATAATTAGTATCACAAATTCTTTTCTTAGTTAAATTATATACTTATAATTTAGTCTTAAATACATAATATGTGACACTTCTTATGAATGAATTAACGAACATAGTCTCACACAAATGATCGGCAAACTACGCTCCATGTCGGTTGACGGTTCCATTCGATTTACGAACTCGAGTCAGAGAGAATTCAACTCGAGTGGGTTCGAGTTACGCCCAACTCGAGTTAGCTCGAGTTACTTACTCGAGTCGACCATCACTAGTGTGGAGTGTGGACATCACACCAAAGGTACGGAATTAAGCTGAAATTGGAAAATGGCTGCGAAACAAAATTCCGATAAGCAAGAAGGTAAATATTGACGTAGTTGACCATTTCGTTTCCAATTTACATCATTAAAAATTCTTATTGTAAATATTTTGAAATAATTTCTATACATTCTCCTGGCTTGAGAATTTGAGACCAAATTTATATTCATATTCCTATATCTTTTTAGCATCAACAGCTTCTGATATTCCTTTGACATCCTTGGAAGAGAGTCTTCTAAGCTCGGAAAAACTCGATCGAGCTTCACCTGAGCTGTGGCCCGAAAAAAGTAAGTATACTCTTTTAATACAATGTCTGGCACGGATAGCAAAATCGATAT
Organism: Cephonodes hylas; assembly: GCA_030295005.1. NCBI lineage: Eukaryota > Metazoa > Arthropoda > Insecta > Lepidoptera > Sphingidae > Cephonodes > Cephonodes hylas. The sequence goes on along the minus strand of AP025374.1, from coordinate 4,793,890 downwards.
TGACACGAAAATTTATTTTAAAAATCGCGCTTTTTCGATTTTTATTTCTTAAGTTGTCATCCCTTTCTCTGTTTCTTTATAATATTCGTTAGCGTTTCAATTACAAACGTTTAATTTTAAACATTTTTTGCAATGAGTGATGATAACACAATTATTTGTCCTGCGGACGAGACTTCACGTTCTACCGACTCGTTGTCAGTTCCTGGAGTGTCGGAGTTTGCGCCGCAGCCCAGCTCCAACCAGTCCCCGCCGCCATGGAAGAAACCCCTTACTAAGGAGGACTATGCTTACATGGAACGTGAGTATTAAGATTGTTACTTCTAAAAAAATAACAGAAAGTACTGTCGACAAGTTTTAACAAAAATATTACGCCTGTATTCCCCGCCCCCGCAGGCAGCGGCGCTTTTCTGCACTCACATTTCGCTGAATGTTTTTTTTACCAAGATCCTTAATAGGAAACGAATTTTTTGCCATTTTAGCGCCCTATCGCAGATTTCATGCTACTTCTGATTTTTCATTACTGGGTCTTTGAAATTTAAAAAATTGGTATCTTCTTCTTCTTCTTCATCAACCCATATATACGCCCACTGCTGAGCACGGGTCTCCTCTAACATTGAGAGGGTTTAGGCCATAGTCCACCACGCTGGCCTAGTGCGGGTTGGCGGACTACACACCTAAGAAATTCCTAAGAACTTTTAGGTGTGCAGGTTTTATCACGATGTTTTCCTTCACCGTTAAAGCAAGTGATAATTCAATGTGAATACACACATAACTTCGAAAAGTCAGAGGTGTGTGCCTGGGGTTCGAACCCGCGACCGCAGATTCTCGACCGCGCGCCCAAACCTCGAGGCCATCACTGCTAAAAAAATTGGTATATCAATGATTTATTGTCTAATTTTGAAATTTTAATAACATTTCAGAACTTGGCAGTCTGTCACCCAGTGGCCTCATCATGGAAGTGAAGAAGCTTCATGATCTTGCTTACCAGCTTGGGCTTGAAGAAGCCAAAGAGATGACCAGAGGAAAGTACTTGAACATATTTGCTTCAAGGCGCAATCGCTAGGCCCATAAATGCACCTGGTCTGTGCTATTTTTTTTGCTTATGTAGGGGTGCATATTTAACCCTTGAAATGTATCCTTTCATATAATTTTGGAAATTTTGTTCTGAATTTTGTTGCAATTTAAGTTGCAATAAGCTATGGAAGTGAATCAACAGTATTAATTTAAGTTAATTAGATGTGTTAGTCATTAAAAACATGCTTATATTACCATTGTTTTATTACATGTAGGACGTAAATGCAAAAGATACCTTAAATTAATTTAACAATTTCAACCAACAATGTTTAATTTCTATCTATAAATCTTATTTTCAAAGACTTGTTGGGTCTTGCAATGAAACTTTTTGTAGGCTGGATGTCACCATAATGATATTCAAGCTTGTACTTTTGCACTAACTGAAATTAAAATTCAAATTATTAACATAGTATTATAAAAAGCAAAGGTTTAATAGTATGTTTGTTACAATTTAACTTGAAAAGAACTAGCAATTTAAATGGTTTAGTATTGTTATGTTTCTACGGAATGTGTAAAAAATATCATAGTTGAGCCCTTATTGCAGCAATGCTAGTAATTCATTTAATTCATGTATTATTTCAAGATATAGTTTATATCACCGCATAATATTTGTGGTACAGCAAATTTCAATAATCAAAAGCTTTTGAACACTTCATCAACCTTTCATTACTTTATTAATTGATAATGTTGAACCTAAATGGGTATTAATAGGATTCGTTCAAAAACTTTTTTCTTTTTACTTAAAAGGTCTTATTTAAATGATGAGAATTCATGAGCATACTTTCATTACTTTTCAGTGATATGATTATTTGCGCCAATAGTACAAACAAAATCTCAGTAGTGCATTGGATGTTGGATGACTGAAAATAATTGTCATACCTTGATTGTCAAAAGTGAAAGCAATGTTTCTGCAATATTTTGGCCCAAGCATTTTCTTGCTCCAAAGCCAAATGGTATAGAAGCAAAAGCATGATAGTCTTTTGCCTCCGGTTTCATCCATCTTTCAGGATAAAACATCGTAGCGTCATCGTAGTTGCACTCTTTCAAGCCCGTGTCGCGTGTTGACATTATGATCAGAGTGCCTCGCGGTATGCTAAAACATACAATATTTATTTTATTTTAAAAACATAACAACAAGAAATGTTTAGACATAGCAAGAAATTAAAAAAAAATGATACAGCAAATTATGTAGAAATATATTGTAAAAAAATATGTTCCATGTATTAATTTTTGAGCGCAATTGGTTAGACGATAGCGGGACAATCCTTGCACCAAGACCACCAAATATTTGTGTGATCCACAAATGTCTCTCAGTTTCTGACATACTAACCCAAGACTTATATCTTAATGAGACATCAGAACACTTAGCTCTGTTTTTTTTTTAATAAATAAATTAATATTCAAAATTGTATTACTGACTTGTATCTGTCCAGGGTAATGTTCTTCGGTAAAATTCGCGTGAGCAGCGGAATTGGAGGCACCAATCTGTGGAGAGAAATTTCGTATAAATAATATGACTGGTGGAGTCTCTTTCTATTTCTCGCGGATTCTTGACTATATGCTCCTACCTTAACGTTTCCTTTATGCATGCTTGTAGATAAGGCGTATCCTCTCTAATAGTCGACAAGCGCTCAGAGTCCAAATGGTCGTCCAACTTCTGAACTTCCTGGTATAACAACTTCTGGGCTCTCTGATATTTCGCCAAATAATACAAGAGGAAGGACATCGACGAAGTTATCTGTAACAATTTTTTTTCAAATATTTTTGTAATTTAATGTTGTTTTCATGAATATCACAAGAGATAACGCCACCTAGTCGTCTTAACTTCCTGAGTAAGTATGCGTGATATCTGGACCATGCTGTTTAAAGGAGCCTGCAGTCAGCGATTGTACAAGGTCTTTATGAGATTGGCATTCCAGTTACCATTGCCGCTTGCCAAATGCATCTTTGAAAAAGTTGATGGATGCCTATGTCCAGAAATATTTTTTCGGCTAATATAAAATATTTATAGTGTCACGCACAGTGACAACACCGTACTTGATGGAAAGCAGTTTATGTTTGAACATAGAGGTGGCGATGGATATGGATGTATCTCGTCATACTTTCCTGCTGGAGTTTGTTGTTCGCGTCATGTTAAACCAAAGATTATAGAAAGGATTTCATGATACTGATAAACATTTAAGAATATTATACGAACTAAATATTTAAAGATTTAACATTTGGTACATGAATTACAGTATACTAACAGTATTAACTCCGATGAGAAGCATGTCCATAATAACTGTTGCTATATCCTCAGGGTTCATCTTGTCATTCCCAATTAGCATGGAATTGATCAAAATGTTTGTGGACTCTGGAGAAATATATTTATTTTATATAATGGGACAAAGCTTAAAAAACAGAAGAAGTGTTGACACCTGACTAAGGCCTAAGACCTCTGAATAGGAGAGGAGGCCCGTGCCCAGCAGTGAGACGTATATGGGCTGATGATGATTATATTTTTATTTAAATTGTTTTGTATAGAGGGACATACAAGTACATACCCGTCAGAAGGAATGTTATACACATGGATACAAAAATAATATGATAGACACTCACTTGCACTTTCCTCATCATCTGTTTTTTGAAAAGATAGTGCTTGTTCTGCTTCCAACACATGTTTGCCGATTAAACTGAAGTATAGAAACGATATAACATCACATAAGAACTATTATTCTGTACCTTTAGTTAAAAAATCTGATTTGAGTTAAATAATGGAGCAAAGATGATGAAGGGCGTGATGATTTCACGTAGTAGGCGTGATGTCTATCAACACGACACCTCAACGGTTGTGGGTTCGGAATTCAGTTACGAGCATGCAACTTTTAGAAATTTAGGTAAGTACTCTAATTTCAAGCACTTCTCTATTTGAAAGAATAATACCATGACGAAGCTTGAAAACCTAAGGGCTGAAACTGCGTTAAACGGGCGCCCGCAACGAGCAACCGTCGCGCATCTACTCGCGTGGACACGCGGGCGGGCTCCGTGGGAACGCGACGGTCCCCGTCGCGGAGACCGGATTTACGCAGTTTCGATAGTTCAATTTTAACGGTGTGCATGTACAGTCGTGGCGATGGATAAATTAATATATTATTATACACAGCAAAATGACGACTAGCAAATAAGAAAAGACAGTTAGTAAGCCCGATTATTGACTGAACAAGTCCGTGCGTGTTACCGCTGCGGGCTCCGCGCGTGCCCCTGCGACGGTTCTCGTGGCACGGAGGCGCGACGGAGCACTTTTGTATGAAACCGCGCGAGTGCCCGCGTAACGCAGTTTCAGCCCTAATAGTTATAATAAAATGTACCAGAAAAAATAGGTTTTTAATAATTTTCAACTAACGGTGTTGAAAGAATTGCAGTTAATTAGTCGTTCACGACCTCAATTGGATGTGTGCCATATTCAGGCGTATAGTTGGCACAAGACAACAAAGGAGATGTACTAAAAACAGTTAATGATTTTCTTTTTAATCATCGCTTGTGTCAACATAAAACATAATTTTAAGGTAAAAATATGAATCTTAACATATTTTTAGCCGACTTCAAAAAATGAGGTTATCAATTCGTCTGTATTTTTTTACGTTGTAACCTCAGAACTTTTTTTGGATAAAACAAACAAATAATATTATATCGATTTAAAAAAAATGTGTTTAGGTCAAACGGTGAGCAATTCGACCTATGCATAGAATAAAGTTATATATGTTTTTCCACAACTTCTCTTTCTCAGCGATTTAAACTTAATTGGGCACAAAATTATCAGTAAATTTTTATGTTCTTCAAACACCAACAAAATTTATGATCATTATTACTGCACTAATGCAATATATAAACAATTTTAACTCTAATATAGATATAAAAAGTACTTTGGTGTTATAGTCATAAGTAACCTTATTCTATGCATAGGTCGAATTGTAAAGTACCGCTAGAGATACAAAATATCGAAAATTCTTAACTGCTTTAGCAGACTTTTGCACAATTATCAACCAATAGCTAAACTATACCAATATTCCAAAGAGTTTTGCTCTGCCTTATTTTCGGTTTATTTAAATTTCTACCTTTATCCAAAGTCTTACTTCCTTAGTTATGGGTTCTATCTCAAAATGAAGTCCTAAGAAGCTGAAGATTAATATACAAATTACTAGAAAAAAAGTGATAGAGCTATGTTATGTGAACTGGCCCACTGACTTGTCCAAGTTGTCGCAGTACTTGACGAGCGAGTTCCAGCTGGGCGTGGAGAATATCTTCCACCAGTGAAGGCCCGACTCGCACTTGATGATGGCCTCGGTGGCCTTGTCCAGGCTGTGGTACATCCACGACATGTCGCACTGGCTGTACACCAGCTCCGTGTCCAGCATCGTGAACTTCTTGGCGAACAGAATCAGGCCTGGATGTGGAATTTATTCTTTTTTATACTTTTGTTTTATGAAAAAAATATAGAGTCTTCTTCGTATAATATTGTATTGGTGGGGTCGGATTAAGCACACTTTAAATTGATGGACAAGTCTTTGAAGGAGGCCTGTGCTATGTGTAACAATGATAATGCTGATTATGATAAAAATACCCTATCTAAAAATGTTTGGCACTTTTTAATTTCTCTTTGGATTCAATAACAAAGTTACTTGGAGACACTAATATTATATTCTATAATAATTTAAAAAAAAACAGAAGACAACTATGAAAATATCGGTTCATTCCGCAGTGAAGACTATACCTACAGCTGTTAGGGAAGGAATAAGACAACCACTCACCAATACAATCGAAGGCCCACTTGTGCAGGGCGCCGTACAGGTCACTAGGCACTTCGTCCTGGTAGTTCCTCATGTTGTACACCTTCTGCACGAACGTATCACACACATCGCACACGCCGTGGATGTGGTGGTTGATGGACTTGTGCAGGGGAATGTTCACCACTTCGCGCTGACGGATCCAGTCCTGGCCTTGACTAGAATCAACCATCATCATCATTAAAAAAAGTAATGAGCATAAAAGTTGAAGGATGAACAAACAAGGAATGCGTGAGAAATCATACTTATAAAGAAAAGGAGTAACTGATGACATGGCGGATGTCATAGTGGTGTTTGTCAGGATAAAAACTACCACGCCCCGCCGGCAATTGTAATGGCAAACAGTAATTTACTTATAAAGAATTCTGGTAGCGGGTGCCACTTTAAGTCTCTCTAGAGGTAATAAAAAAATAGCGGATTTGCTATTTATGCTGTAAGACTATAAACTGCAGAAACCGCAGTACGAATTTATGTCTCACACCTTGGATTTTTCGAAGTTAGCTATCTATTTATTAATGACCTAGCGGCAATCACTTATTATGGTGAAGGCAAAAATTCTGAAGTAACTGCTCAACTTCCTAATCTCAATCTCTAAGGCCTAAACCTAGGAAGCGAATGTAATACACATACTACATCGAGATATAAAAATGAATACACGTACACAGTGAACAACCCCCCTAAAACATGGTTCCTGTGTTCCATTCTGTACTTCTCCAGTGAGTCCAGGGCCGATCGTACAGGATAGTCTCCCTCCATGGTATACACTTTTTGGATGTGATCTGGGTGGTTGATGAGCACTATGTCATTCCCCACTGGGCTTATGAAACGCACCACTGGGCCATATTCATCAAACAGCGTCGACAGATTCTTCAGAGGCTTCTTCGTGTTTATGTATGATCCTTAAAATAGATAGGTATCATGAATTTATTTGAGCAGTAGCTCAGCACTAATCGATCTTAATTGAGAATGTATAGTCAATAGGAGTAAGTGTGGTATTAATATTAAATAGTATTTATAAACCCTCATGACGTATGATGATACATACTTCTTCTTCTTCATTCTTCATCAACCCATATACGCCCACTGCTGAGCACGGGTCTCCTCTACCATTGAGAGGGTTTCAGGCCATAGTCCACCACGCTGGCCTAGTGCGGGTTGGCGGACTACACACCTAAGAAATTTCTAAGAACTCTTAGGTGTGCAGGTTTCATCACGATGTTTTCCTTCACCGTTAAAGCAAGTGATAATTCAATGTGAATACACACATAACTTCGAAAAGTCAGAGGTGTGTGCCTGGGTTCGAACCCGCGACCGGCGAGATTCTCGACCGCGTGCCCAAACCTCGAGGCCATCACTGCATTTTTATGATACATACATTAGAGATCAAATTCAAGATAAATAAAAAATATAACAGAGGCGATTTAGCGGTAATTCTTATTAACCTGGAATATAGAAAGGAATAGGCGATGGCTTACTTATAATACGAATATTTCAACTGTCGGATTTCCTGCCAACTAAACCTATGAATAGCTTAGTTGGCTAGCATACTGCAGTTCCACTCCATATAAAAGACGACATTTAAATAAAGAACACGCCATTAGTTAACTATATTCTTAAAAATAAACAAACAGAATATTCACCTATATTTAGACCAATCGTTAAAACGCCAGCTGTAAATTGTGTGCCCAACTCGGACAGGTAATGACGGAAACTTGACAAATATTTCAAAGATTTTGGACCTGGCACGTCGTCAAATGACAAAACCACAGGTTCTTTATTGTTAAGCACCATGGGAACTACTCTCGCAGTTGAAAACAATTCTCCGGAAACTCTATCAGCAGTTGAAGTAGTGGCTATCGATGCATTAAGCTTTTCAGTCGGTAACTCCGACTTTCCCATCGGTTTGGCTGTCTGCAGTTTTGGTGTGTGTAACGCAAAGCGCCTTTTCGATATTACATTTGACTGAGCATATCGCAGTTGATTTAGTAGCATTTCTGTTAATTTCCACTATATAATTCGGCACTAAAATATTATTTTCTTCAAAGAAATGAAATGTCGTTGTGTCAAAGAAAACAATAGAAATGTAGAATTATTTCGAATTTGGCGGTAGACTTCACTTCCGGTTTACAGAAAATACGGTCGATTGATAGGTACCTATTATATTTTACAAATTTTGTGCCTTAGTGAAATCATTAAATTGTTTATGGCAATAAAATTCGCATGAGTGTTTCAAAGGAATTTATTAATTTATCAGTAGGTACTAATACTTTCAGTTATATACCCTAATTTGGGCTCAGCCTTTTATTTATTTTAGCTAAATTACAATCAACAGTAATCTAATGAAAAACTAAAAATCAAATAACCGTAGGTAGGTTTTTGTATTAATGGGCGCATTTAAAGCTATAATTATAATTGCATGTCTTCAACGACATATTTTTAGAGTAAAATATACTCTAAAGCCCTATATTTTCCATTTTGGAGCGTATTTTGCACCGTATGGACTTGTCTTTCAAATTCGGTTTTTACTGCCATCACTATCGTCCTACGACTTGTTGGAAAATCAATACTTGCAATCGTAATAGTGATTTTTTTTATGTAGATGTAAACCCCGTATATACTTGTCAAATTCTAATGAGAGAACGAGTGCGCTCAAGGTAGATGGCGGGAGTGATCTCGTGTGATATAGGTGTTGTAGATTAGAGTTTAAATTTTAGTGTTTAATTTGTAGAATAGTTATTAAAATGACTAGGTAAGCCGTCTACGATATGTCAAAAATCTTCTTATTGCTCCAACAATAAAATTTAGCTTATATTGACCTTCAAAATTAAGATGTTACATTCGTTCAATATCCTAAGAATTTATCCATAAAAGAGCACATTTGCTTTTACAGAGCTAAAATAGAACTCGGCGACGTGACACCGCATAATATAAAGCAACTGAAGAAGCTGAACACAGTGGTATTTCCAGTGTCTTACAATGACAAATTTTACAAAGACGTTTTGGAAGCTGGTGAAATGGCGAAATTAGCGTATTACAATGATATAGTGGTTGGAGCAGTATGCTGTAGGATAGACACGTCAGAGAACTCCAGGAGGCTGTATATCATGACACTGGGATGCTTGTATCCGTACAGAAGACTCGGCATCGGTACCTTGATGGTCGAACATGTGCTTAACTACGTCGAACAGGATGGAAATTTCGACAGCATTTTCTTGTGAGTACAAAATTTTTCTTCTTTATAACACAAATAGTAGCTGTGCGAGCAGAGGAGATGCTTTGTGCATGTCTATTAATAGCCTGAAGGTTATGTAGGTATGTTTGTGAGTGCCTATCTAATGGTGTAGAACAACTTACCTTTGTGTAATTTTGTTTTGTTCAATAGAAAATAATTCGTATTGAGTTACAACATACATATTTTACTGTGATTAAATTACAGTAAATGTAGAAAAAAACATATTAGACTGCTTGATTGTTTTTCCTACATAACATAATAATGTATGTAATTCATTAAATTTAATTGAAAAAACTCTATTAATAAAAGGTAATAAAACCCATTTTCTAGCACAAATGTATAAAATGTGATAATGAATGTGTAGAATATTATTATATATGTAAGCTGCAAATGTTTTATTATAGTTTGCAATATACTACAGACATTGTAAGAAGCATCAGCAACACTTCTAAATAGAAGACTCAGTGTAGGTTTATATACATCACATACATGCCTATCCAAATTTCATTATACTGGAATGCAATTACACTAGAATGGCGAAATACCCTTCCAAACCAAATAGATAAAATCCCTGACTTTGCTGATTCAAATGAAGATTGTAATACATAATAATTTTCATTCACTTATATTGTATAACATATTTTACATGAATTCACTAAAAAAACCATAATGATTACAGGTTATTTATTCTTCTACTGGATATTTACTAAACCACAAATTTGTCAATTTTCCTTGCTCCAAATCATACCATCAAACAAAACATAATTTTCAATATGAATTTTATCCCTTTGAGATTTTGTAATTACTAAAACTGTTTCAGACATGTCCAAGTCAACAATGAGGGTGCAATAGACTTTTACAAGAAATTTGGCTTTGAAATTGTTGAAACGAAAGAACATTACTACAAAAGGATAGAGCCAGCAGACGCACATGTGTTACAGAAAACAATAAGACAACCCCAGTCACCTCCATTGGTTAATGGAACAGTGCCTCACGCTAAAACTAATGGCCATGACACCAGCTCGCAACAAAACAACATCTTGTGTTATATGTAAAAACTCAGTGTGAAGTATGCAAGTGATACAACTAAAAAGTTATGTCTAGTTTAGAGTCACTCAGTCTGTGTTGAAGCAGTTAGTGATTGAGGTAATTATCAACATATTATCTTTATAGAACCCCAATGGGACAGACTTTTATTGTAATGTCCTTATGCATTATTTGATTAGATTACAAGTCTTGTCCCTATCCTAACTGCGTTATGTCTATTCATTGTTGCTCATAGTGCCACTTATGCAAAAAGTAGAAATCACATTTTTTCCATTACCTAACATAAGTGCTGTCTTCAAATCTCACATACTGTGTGAATTTTCCAATGATGGCTTTTTGATCAATTTGATATAACTTTTCTGATAGAAGCAATAAATTAGGTATCTTATAGTGTTTTGATGTACATATTATGTTTTAAATGTTAACAATATTGTATTTATGTTTTACCGTGAAATGCAGACAGTCTTAGATATTGCTCAAATAATTTATTAGGTGGTTGATAGGATACATAGAATGTTGTACTTAGGATATAAGTGCCAACTTTGTTACTGTAGTGTGTTGTGACATGGGTATGTTTTCTATCAATCATAAACATAAAGATCAGTATTTCTAAATTTTATCCAATCATTAGGCTTGACTAGGTGAAATCCTGTTTTATATATTCTGAGAGTGGTTCTAAACTAGATGAATGGAAAATCGTAAAGCAATGTACACAAACATTTTCAACAAAACTATTGTAATGGATGGGTAAACTTTAAGCTGTGGTTGTGGACATTTGAGGCCATAAATATAGTAAATATTATGACTGATGTTCCATTTAAAGTATTAATAACCATTGTTGTACAGACTTATTCAAATTCATGCTTAAGAATTTCATATTACAGTATATTGTGAATGGTACTTGTTATTCATTTATTCCTGTTATATGCCGCTTGAGTGTTAATGAAAGGAAACAATTGATGCAAATGTCTATGTAGATTCTTATTAATTCTATTTAGTTTGTACTTCAACCAGGCTAGAATTTTGGTTTCATAATATATAAAATTTTGGTGTATAAAAATATGAAAATTGGAGTCACACTAATTAATCCATTCACTAGTGTGCAGTTATAAACTTATTTATTTACTTAATGAATGTTCATGACAATTATATTTTTTATTTCCTGCCTTTATCAGTATTTATTTTGTAATGAACTGAATTTTTTTGTGACAATCAAGCTGCCTGTTACATGAATAAATAGTCTTGCATAATTTTCATCTACTGTGTATGGATACTTCGAGACATATTAACTGCAATTTATTTCATATCTAGGCAATTAAGACAAAGTAAGTGGCTCTAGACATTCTTTCAACTATAGTGACATGTGAAATTTTTTGTCCATTTTTTGCTATAACCTTTATATGATAGTATTATGAGATAGACCTAAAAACTTCGCTAAATTAAGATTCTCGAATTTTAGACGTGTATTCAATTAATTGGCGTTAGATTTTATTTGTTACGAACAAACTATTTTCCATGTCAGAACTAAAAGTTATTTTAATTGGTTTCTGTAATATATATTAAATTTATTGTTGCGTTATATATTTTGTAATATTAAACACCGCCGAAATTTCAATTTAATAATTTGCTCTTTGCTGTAATGAAATTGTTACCAAAAACGTCAATTGTCCCCTAAACAATACTGTAAACAACTTGTTTATATCATGTTCACTCCAACCTTAGCATTAGTAGTATAATAAATATGATTAACATTCCATCTTGTTTTATTGAACAATATAAATGTTGAGGTGTATGCCGTATAGCTAGTCTGACTCAGCGTTGCGCATTTATTTAGTGATCGAATAAGGCGCGCCCTTGAGTTTTGGCTAAACTCATCGCAACTCACTATCCAAATCCACCTCTTATGATTTTTTTTTGTAATATCGATTGCGATAGTACAAAGAACAATTATGTAAGCGTATCCGATATAAAGGTAAAGGGTTCATCGCGTATAGAAAATAAAAATTCATTATGAATTGCATTAGTTTATTGAAATAAAACACATTGTACAATATTGTCGTATGACTAGTTTGTTCTCTATGGACAACCTTTGGTCGCAACTATTTCGTTTGTGATGATTATTCTAAATAGTGTTATCTTTCAAGGCCTAGTTTTCATATGTTCATAAAGAATTTATAATATGCAATATAATTTTCTACACAATTAAATCTCAATTATATTCTATAAAAATATTTTAAATACATTCTTTTATAATTTCCTTTACACAACAGATAAGTATCGTTTCATAGCACGATGTTAGTTAAATATTTTAAGTTTAGTATTTTTAAATACTGTTAGTTATATCAATGCATTTCAATTCGCTATCACAGATACTTTAACATATTGCATTGTATTTACACCTTCTAATAGCGACCACAACGGCAGCGCGTACTCGACTGACCTCGAACATTTCAACATGATGTTCACGCCTCACAAAACGCTAGGTAACTACAGAACTAATATAATGTTTATGTACGAATAAAAAAAAAAAACAAAATAAACCCAACAGTCACATACATAGTCCTGACCCCACACTGATACAAGTCTTGTGTCGTGGGTATCAGAAACTACGAGATACTTTTCGGTCTCACAAACACCCAGACCAGAAACAAATATTTGTGGATCACACAAACATTTGTCTCGGTGCGGGGATCGAACCCGCGGCCACTCGTTGCGCAAGCTGGTGTCTAGCCAACTGCGCCACGGGGCTGTCATTAATATGGAAATATCAGTGTCAATGAAAATTTGCGTGGAAAAATAAAGAAATTACAAAAAAATACATTAATCTTACGTATTATTACGAGAGAAAAATATTCCTAAAATAAAAAAAAAGAATAATAAAACTCGTTTCAGTATAAGAACTATTCTTCAGTATTGTACATTTATTGTTGTGTTTGAACTAAATAGTAAAATAATGAGCCGCAGGGTTGCTGCCTGCTGGTCACAGTGAGATTATTTTTGATTCAACTGGGTGTTTGTAAAACAAATTGTCTCCAGTAGATTCTGATAGACTCGACGCAAGATTTTCATTTGTAACTTTTTAATCTTGCTGTAAGTAAATTATTCAGTAGAGGTTGACAGTTGTGCAATTTTAATGTCAATAATAAAAAAAAATATATTTTTTTTAATCGTCAGTTAGCTACGCCCGTTGTGATATGCAATAGTCACCTTCTGATTGGTGCATCATGGACCCCTAGGTAAAAACTAGCGTGAAAACATTTAAAGCATCAACTTGTAGTACAATCGGTTATCCACACTTCGCAAAAGTGACATAATACTCAGTAGCTTGTTACAGTATCTGGTTTCGTTAATTACAAACGTTTAAGTGGCCTTTGCAATTCTTATATCAGGTGAAACAAATTATATTATTTTCAAACTTTTTGATGATTTAATATTAATGGAATAAACTTTAAGACCGATTGTACTACTCTATTCGATTTATTTGACTACTTAGAAAATTGCAAGAGATATTATCATAATATTTTACTATTTATAGTAATATGGTATAACTGCTATTCTATTAGAGCTATTGAAATCCAACGATCGAGTTATAAGTAAAGATCAAAGTTATCACACATACTAAACTAGCACATCTAATGAAATAAAAATAAATTACAACGTCACGAACAAACAAATAAGATCTTAGAAATAACAGGACATGGCGGTGGAATGATCAAATATTTGAATGTAGAATTCAATCATTGTTTTACTTTTTGGGATATCACGATAAACACTGTTTAAGATAAGAAAATGATAAGCAATTCTGGTTTTTTTTTTCCTTAATATATTCGTTTCTATTTTAAATATTTAAAAAAATATAACATATTTAGTGGAACGGATTATTTTTCTTGCGTTTGCGTTTATCATTCGTTCCATTTTACGTAAATAAGATTGAGCATTCCATCTTATTTAACATCGATATTACTAATACATCAGTTATTACTTTAAATAATGGTTTTTATAGTATTTGTGATGGTGTGGAGTTATTTGAAACGTTGTGATGTATTCGAAATAATAGGAACTAAATGTTAAAAATGCATTAGTTTTGTAACATTCCCTATAAAACAATCAATATGCCTTGTACTATGCTCCTAAATATTTTTAAAATTCAAATAAAACAAGTTATTATTAAAACAATAAATAATAGTAAGTGGCATGGCATATTCATTCTTACTTTTTACTATTAAACAAACGTTATTTAGAAACTGTTTATGCTTTTAGCAATAAAATTAGGAGTAATTTCGTGTTTATTTGGTGCTGTGTGCTGTGCTGTTTTGGTATTCATTAATACCACACAAATTTTCATATTAATATCTCCATGTTCAGCTAAGTTACACCTATTACGTTAAAATAGAACTTCACTCGTTACTGAAATTATCATTGGGAGTTTCTTCACCACAGTAGTAGACAGTTTTGTGCTAGTTTTTAATTATGCTAATATAAGTTTAAACATAATTCTGAATCATATTAATGATGAGAGTTTTGAAAAAATACCGCCCACCGTAACATAAATTAACTTCATCATATCTTCAATGTTTAAAATCTATACACAGCGATATCTAAATGTGCTATGAGCACTACACTTCTACAAATTGAGTTACTATGTGAGCACTCCAATCCGTCGCCCAGAAGAAACTTAAAAAAGAATAAAATACACATGAATCACACAACCACTACCATTAAAAGTACAGCAATAAATTATTTATACACGTAAAGCTTCTATTAAACGAATTAAGAACATAATGTACTTAAACGTTCGTTTAAAGACAATTGAATCTTAATGGCTCCTTCAACTCGTTAACAATTCATATATCCCATATTATATAAGCCGTAAATATATTCACAAAAAGCGATGCACGGGATTTACACGCAGGCATTGAAAGCATTTACATTGGAAAAAATACTAATTAACAGTTGATAAATGCGTAGAGAACCGTGCAACGCCATTTGTGCTTTGGCGTTTGACGTAGTTTTCAGAGGTAGTAAAAAATAGAAAATAGTAGAAAAATTATTAACAGATACAAAATTCTTTGGCGTGTTTAGAAAATACGTATATGGACAACATATTAATATAGACTTGTAGATAAGACAACTAAGATTAAAAAACGATTAGTAAAATCCTGATATAAATACGTAAAAAACATTTCGAGTATTAACTATTTGATAAAATGTTAAATTTGGCATTGTTACGAATGAATTTTCCTACTAGCGTACAATTTTGCAATAACAGTGCATTATAAGATCTAAATATAGCCGAGATCTTTCTAAATATATACAGAGCTTTAGTAGATAACAATATTTTAACGCGATACCAAAACTTCTATTTTTTGTAGTTCACGTTTAATTTAAAGTTTTCGTGAGCGATAAAATGAGTTGTCAATGGCACGCTCCAGAAGCAATCACGACTATTTCAACATAAACTTTAAACCATAGTTAGTTCTATAAAAGAAATATTTTTTCCATTTGAATATTCAAACAAGCAATGTAAAGCGTTTTTATTTTAATATCAATACTGGGGTCATTGACCTCCTGTATCAGCTGATAATAGTTTTAATACGATAAGAATTATGGAAATAAGATCGATAGGTTTTATAAACAAGTGTTACATTGGTGTATGGAAATGAACGATATTTTAAGTATTTAAATAATTTAACTTCCTTTATAACCAAATATCTTGTCTTCATTTTTGGTAGCGGTTCATGACATTGTCAGTTGTTTTGGCACGCAATTAAAATATTCTATTTAATTACAGAAAGGCCATATTTACATTAGATCGTAATGTTTTTACATACATTACATGTGCACATAGAAAGATTATATTGCGTATATTCACTAAGTAGGAGATTACGATATTAAACATTTGTATCTGGCTTTTCTTTCAGGTATATATTATCTATTTTATCATCGTTTTACTGGAGTGGATTCGTCTATATCCAATAGGGGTCTATGTGGACGGACCACTGAGCTAGCTTGCTCATACAAGTACTGACCTTTGCCTAAGTACTTTACAATACATTCGTTCATGTTATAAGTTATTTTTTCACTCACCTTCAGTAGTTTATGGACTTGTATAGAGTAACATAAGTATTAGTCATTTTTTATTCTTAATTATTTCATGTATTTTGACTTATATTCTGGACTGCAAATTTCCGAAGAAACCGATAAAAATGTTCAATATGCTGATGATACACCGCACACACATTTTTATACAGAAGGCGTACGTAGTAGCTAAAGCACAATAGATTTTATTCGAAACATCTATGCAATTTGTTTACATATGAGCCTTTTGCTCAACTTTAGTGTTCATTGCCGCTTGCCGCCGAATAACGATACACTTTCACTTTTTCTTTTTTAATCCTTTGATTTTGAAATGATAACCAATCGTGTAGACACAGTAATGCCATTTTCACAACAAATATATTGCACATTTTATTTCTTTACTTCTTATTTACTAAGATTAATTAATATTCTAAACATCTTCAAATATATGGCATTACTGTGTTAAGTTCTAAAATTTTATTTTCAATATTTTTAAAATTTCATCGAGAGTATCTTTTGAAATAACGCATAAAAATGTGTAAGAAAATTGACTAAGCTGTTTATCTGTAGTGATGACTGAACGTAGACAAGTCCAAGGTAGTATTGAGTGCTACCAAGTTAGTCCCTGAGGTTGGCAACTACCGAGGTACGTACTTCCGGCGCGTAGTGTCAGTACTATGGACGTTTCGAGACAGTAGAATGCTCCAGTCTATTTCCGGCAGCAAAGACCACACATTCATAATTGAGTGTTCTCGTTCGATGGCGCGCTGTTCTCCAAATCTAGAAGCTGTTTGATACGCTCGATACACAGCTTCGACCCTTCGTTCGCTTCCTTTGCCATCTGTTGATTTTTAATATTAAGACTTTATTAATTAACAAGAAAAATTAAAACTGTTTTTGAATTAGTTATTTTTGTAGCCTTTACATAAAATACATTATGCACTAATCAATTTAAAAAGTATACAATTTTATGTTATAAATATGTTATTTGATGACTCTTTGGTAATTTAATAAATAAATTAAAATTTGTCTATTTTAAGTAATATAAAAAACATGTGACGGAAAAGAAAAAATGGAATTTGAAATTATTAATTTGTGGACTAGAACTCTGTTGAACACTTACAAGTGAGAAATTAAGGAATCCATGCGGTAATCCTTCTAATACTTCAATACTGACTGAATTGCCGAGATGCTTCAATTTCTTCGCGAACATCACACAGTCATCGAGACACGGATCCAAGTGAACGGACTGAAATTAAACAGATAACAATTATAATAAAAAGCTTTTCTTCATACGAAGTTTTTCTTTCTTAATTATACTGGGTGTATTCAGACCGTGATCGAAATTTAAGGCGGGTAATAGCTTTGGTGATAACAAACCCATTGGCGTTAAAAAAAAGGAACGCTTTCCATCCAAACCGCATACATTTATTACCGATGTTTGAATGAAAACCGTTTAATTTTTTATTTTTTGCCGGGATATTTTTTAACGCCAACGTATTTGTGATCACCATAGCCATTACCTGTCTTAGTTTCCGTCCCCTATCTAATACACCCTATACTATACAGAAGGTAATGAATAATTTACAAGTACACACCAGTATTCTGACGGGCGGGAACATTTTGAGCAGATGGTCGTCTGCCCAGTAGGGCGACAGGTACGGGTCCCGCGGCACGCTGAATATGAACTCGTCGGACGGACTGCGCGCGATCAACGCGTCCAGGCTCGAGCGCACGCACGCGCTGCGACACAGGTCACGTTCAAATGGGGGGAATAGAGACGGCAAAAAAAAAACTAGTATGTAAATTTTATCTTGCATATCACTGGCTCACTTATTAGAAGGGTTCTATGTTACAATTATAGCGCTTATTTAGTTACTAATACTACGAAGTACTAAGTAACTCATACAGAATAGCTGCATGTAAATAATAAATATGTAGTGAATATATATATGTAATGAATAAATATATATAATAAATACACCCAACAGTCTCATAAATTGTTCGGACCTGATACTAAAATATAGGTCCTGTGTCGTGGTTATAGAAAGCTTATACACCATCACATTTTAATTTAATGTAGACAGAATGAAATAAACTTACTCTTCTTGCGTGGGCCTGACGATGGCGTTGGAGCCTGTGATGTAGGCGAGCCGCGACTGCATGGCGCCCATGAACCCAGTCGCTGCTTCGCTTATTCTGATCATAGACAAAGAAAAAACATTTAAAAAAAGAATCATCAAAGTTGGTTCACGCAGTCAAAAGGTCTGAGGTAACAAACATAAAAAAAAATAGAAAATGATAACATTCTTTTTTTGAAGTAGGTTAAAAAGAGCTCGAATTAGTTTTAAATATGTTTTGGAACTACTGTTTTTTGATGTTAGATGTTCCAAATAAAAATTCACTCTAAACTTTGATTAGGGTATATGAGTTAAGTTTTTAGGAAACTATACCTCGATTTGATCCTTTTTTTGTTTTCAGCATTCTGTTCTGTCTCCTCTAACAATGGAGTGTCACCGACTAATGTGCTTGAAGCTTCCGATTCTTGATCCCTGTAATTCCATTTAAAATTATACGTCAAAGATCATTCAAAATTAGATAATAATAATCCAAAATCATGGAATTCAATTAAAGGCAATATTTGTCAATGGATATTATGGGACACAAAAAGGTGGAGTTGAAATGAGTTTTTAAAGTAGATTTGAGTGTAGTACAAAGTCGTACTTATATTGAAGTGAACACTGAACTATAATCCATATTATGTGCCGGCATAGAGTAAATAATATTCCAAAAACTATTTGTAAGAAGTTACAAAGTAAACTGCTGTAGGCCGACGCTAATTGTAGGTCCTAATAACTTTCAAATATTCACCCTTGCAATTCGTCGATAACTTCGTGGTTGGGTTTGCTGACGGGTATCCGCCTGCCCTCCGAGTCTGTGTCGCTGTCCAGTACGTATCGCTCGAGGAAGTCTGACACGTACTTCTGAGATTTGTCCTCCGGCGGGGTAATACCTGTGGCAAAATAACAATATGAATGCAATTTTATGTTTTCGTAAATCTTACCAATTATCATGTTAGGTAAATAAAACACTGTGATCGTTATAAGCTTTCTTTTTGTGTCTTATGACGTAAGAGAAGGAGAAAGCAACTGCCTCGTTGCAAAGTTTTATTTGTTTTTGTTTAATTGAAAATTCTCAATAGCGTCACGACCACGGAGTCTAGAAATATGCTCCAAAATAGCATATACATAATACCTGGTGAAATGTGAGTGAAGAAATGCATCGCTGCCTACTCCTTCGGGGATGCCTTCTTGGGGAATGATGTTATGTTTGTGTGATGTATATTTGTGTACGTGAGAGCAAAAAGCATAAGATAAATAATATAGATTTTTAGGTTTCTGTATTAATTCCGAGATATAGAACATCAATTTAATGCCACGATAAGATTATTCAAATGTAGGTGAGCGTGACACAAATAAGCTTATCGTGGCATACTGAGATCAATATTATTCAGATTGCACTTTTTGTTGTTAGGTACATTTTACGTCCAAGAAAAACATTTGTATACTATTTTACGTTAACGGGCATATTTCTGATAGAGTCGAAAAACTATTGAAATAAAATAACGCTTAACCATATTACCTCTAGAAGAACAAAAAAACATCATGTTAATGATTTTTGATATGAACATAGAGCGGACGAAAGAAACTAAAAATTGGAAAAACTTGTTTTTTATTGACTCAGGGCTAGACGATGAACCAGTAGCTATTTTGAATACAGACATAGCCTCCTTAGTTGAAGAGTTGGCTTGTGCCCAGAAGTGCCCGAAGGAGATTAGGGAGCTTCCCTTGGAAAAGTTTAAAAAATCGATTAAAAATAAACTTTATAAAAAAAGTTATAAGATTTCTGATTATACTGAAGATAACAACCCCTGGAAGTAAATAAATTGATCGGAGGTTGTGTTGCTGCAATTTGTATCCATATGATATATTAAATTGGTAACCATGTAATCATTCTAATTTATTGAAAAAAAAAGTGACATATCGTGTTGCTGAGGGAGTTTCTTGCCGTTTCTTCTCCACAGCGATAACACGTTTCGAAGCGGCACTAGTTTTAAAAAAATAGCATAAAAAATGACGAATGAATGAATTCAAAAGAGATTGTAAAAGTCTATTTGAATAAAGGAGATTTGACTTTGACTTAAGTAGGTCGTAGGTATATAAGCTGATAGTGATGACAACATAGCCTAATAAGAGTTCCGTTTTTTTACCCCTAAAAAATACTCTGTGATTTGAACACGCGCCTATTCACTTACCTGTAGCAGTATGTTCGCTCTGTAAAGAGGCTGCGCTGATGGTAGTGTCTGAAGATTTCCTCCTCTCGCTGCCAGACTTGTGAGCTTGCAGTTCAGCCAGATCCGACGGAGACACTTCTTCGAACGATGACGGGCCTTCGCTTATCCCTTCTGTGGAACGTAAATCGTAATCTAAGAATTTTATTAGGAAAGAGTATTTTAGTTTTAAGAACACCAAATAATACAAATTATTGCTAGTAGAACGGTGAAGCACACATGTAAATTGCATTTGTTACATTTGGAAATTGAAGTAAATGATGGTTCATTTTTGATGCACAAGAAACTGCATTCGTATAGGCTCTGGTCATGACCATTACTCCGAAAAGGACTTATACTTTTATTTTATGTATATTTTGCAGTCTAATAGAAATACTATACCTTGTGAAGGGCTGACTTTGAGGAATCCGTTGCTATCAGGCGGCGTCGTAGCATTCATTATAGCGTTCTGGCTTCCGTGTTTATCTGCGTTTCCTTTACCACCTGAATTTGGACTCGCGTACGCTGAAATGTAATTAACATTTTCCATTTGAATTGTATCATCAATATCATCAAACATTATTATGAAATAAAATTTAGAAAGTTCTTCGTTCGAAGTTTATAACTGTATTATAATCCACAAGAAGTTACCATATTCACAAATAAAAAAAATGGTCACTCTTTTTATTGTGATACTCTTTTTTATATACTACTATTCCTAGAAAAGGTTACTGTTATTCCTAGAAAAATATTTAAATATTCAATCACTACAGCTATCCCACTTTCCCTGAAACCTGTATACAATTATCTTATCTCATTCAGCGATATTTATATCGGTCGGCATTTTTCGTCAACACAAATACCTGATCTGATCTCATACTATTTCTTACTGACCTTTAAGACACCTCATCATGAATCCGAACGGCAGTATAGGGTCCATGAGACACAGCAGGCGCGCCGGACTGGGTACGAAGCTCACGTTGAGAGGCGCGTATGCTAGAAACATGCCTTCAGGCCGACGAATACCAGAGTTCAAGATCTTTAGGGTGCAAGACGCTACTAGATTAGCGCCCGCCGAATCTCCCGCGAATACAATGCGTTTACCTGTTGGTAGAGAACAAATATAATCTATGAATGGTGATTGCCCTGTGGCGTAGGTGGTTAGACATTAAAGAGACCGCGGGTTTGATCCCTATAACGAGACAAATGTTTGTGGGATACACAGGCATTTGTTTCGGGTCTGGGAAGGTCTGGTTTAAGACTTAAAATTTCTAAATGGTTCTAATACGACAAAGAAATGGTATCTTAGTTTGAGGTCAGAACTATGTATGTGACTATTAAATGGTTTAAGTTTTAAGTTACCAAAAAAAGACAGCTTAAGTTTAAGTATATCAAAACGAAAAAGACAAAAGTTTTATCACATCATTATTATTTATTATCTTGTGACCCAAACATCCGGCAACTCGCAAACAGATTTCGTCGGCAGGGTCACCCACTTGTAGATAACATTTGAGTCTGAAGGCAGTCTGTATCCATACGTGATAATAGCTGTCTCGAGTATGGTTTGATAGCTAGTTTATGTTCATGGCATAGCTAAACTGGACTTTGACAAAATATTAATTTCCACAGCTCAGGGAAAATATACATTTGGGACAAAAATTATACGTAGAATATCGTAACCTAACGAAGAGTAAGCTAAAGTCATGAAGAAAAAATTCTGCAAAAGCACATTGTCAAGCACTTTGCACAGGATATAAAAAGAAAAAAAGTCACCTTCACATTAACGCTAATAGGATTATAAACTGCGTGTTAATTGTTTACGATTTTTCATTCGGCATTAATTTTATAGGTGTCGTATTGTAATTAATGTGCGGACCATGAAATTATTAAAAAACGCAACATTTCCGCATGTTTCATCGATAAAATTTTTGACTTTGTTAGTAGTCTCTGCTAAATCAAACAAAGGTGTTGAAATTTTATTGACAAATTCTGATTCTGACAATGTCTTTATTATGATTGTTTTTAATTTTTAAGAAAATAGAAAGTGTAATTTCATGACGTTGGTATCTCTTGCTGAACTCTCTTGGCAAAACCACACTTTTTAGTTAAGTGTGAACCATTACCTATGCCTTCGGGAATACAGGTTTCAATGGTTTCGTGATATTTTATTTATCAAATAATAATGGGATAGAAATTTATATCATGATACTACTACCATAAAATACAGTGTGTGCACCAACCAATACGGAAGTAAACCTACATACAGAGATCCGTTGTTTCGTCACGTATCATTAATATTCTTGTCACGCTTGATAACCAAAAAAACAATTATTAATACGAACCGAAATCGCTTTCTGATTATTTTGAATAAGATTATAGAAAAATAAATACTTTGTCGATGTTAAACCGGAATGTTAAAAAGGTATTGTCATTAAATGCATAGATTGCAGACAAGTCCATTAAACAGTAGAACTCGTTGGACTTTAATAATAAACCAACAGTTTCTAATACATAAATACAAAACTTGTCATCAATATTACCCGTTGGCACGAATAAAGAGGACAAAGACATTAAAACTTTACTATACGCCATAATATGCTCCAACCGTGATTCAGCCAATACAAACAGCATAAATTTCACTCACCCGTCGTGCCGATAGCTTTGAAGTTGTTCAGCATCCAGCAGTAGGCGTAGAAAACTTCTTCCAATGCCCTTGGGAACGGCGCTTGTGGAGCCAAGCTGTAGTCTACTGATAGTATGGGCACGTTTAACTTTGCTGCCCAATCCCGTAGGTAGGTTTCGTGAGATTTGGAACTCTGTGCGACAAACCCACCACCATGACAGTGGAACAGAACCCCGTCAGATGGCGGTATTGACGATGAACCGTCTGAACCCTGACGAATAGAGAATAACAGATTCATATACATTGCTAGCTGAAGTTCTTCATATTATAATTATTGTCAATCAATTTACTAAGAAAATGGTGCGTGCCGTAAGAAGTAAAACATTTTGGTAAACCATAAGAATAAGCAGATTAAAGTTGGGTGCCTGGGTCGAGTGGACGAGCTCACCAATTTACTTGTTTGAATCGATGTACATATATTTTACTACATTTATTATTATAACAATTTGTTTTTTTCTTGAAATTGTTGATTTTTATTTATTTGTTTTTTTTTTTAAATCATAAGGGCTAAAAATGATGACACCATAAGGGCTGTATTTGGCGCCGGTATGATGACTTAAGTGGTCACTGAAAATCAGCGTTGTACCATGAGCACCTTGTTGTTGCGACGAGGACATGCAATTAGTTATGTTTTTTGTTGATTTTTTTCTACCTTTTTGTATCTTGTACTGCATTGTAACAATAAATGACTTATTATTATATACTAAAACTATAAAATTCATATTCATTCAGCATCAAAATGGTACGCATTTTTTCACTACAAACATAGCGACCTCTTGTCACATTTGAACTATCTTCTTACTAACTGAGAACTCTTACTAATATGACGTAGTCATTCGGTATACACGAGAAAACAAATAATTTACTACATTTGATCTCGATCAACATGTTTACATTACGATTGATGTATTATCGTGAGAATTACTGGCGACACGCGTCCACAACACATTCTCCAGATAAAACGACATTAATGGTACACACGTGACAATGATCAATTATGTCAATTTGTGATGATTTAAACCGTCTCACAGTGCGTAATTTTCATGATCTAGGTGGACAAAAGTCTTAAAATGAGATGGTCAAGTTTAATACGTGATAAAACGTTTTGGACTTCATTGAAAAACATTGTCAAGGTTTTAAATATACAATTATCGTATTTTACATCACACAAAAACATATATACTCAAAAAAAACTTAATTAATCGAACATACAAAAATAAAAATAGTTGAAAGAATCGAATATAGGTATAGATTAATTACTTCCTAGCTAGGAACAAGAAGGAACTTAGTCAGAATCATCATCATCATCATCAACAGCCAATCGAAGTCCACCGCTGGACATAGGCCTCACCCAATGACTTTAGTATTCTTCAATTTCGCTTTCAGTATCAGATTCTCCAAAATCTGAATGTCCTGACTGAATTTCTTCTTGCTCGGTGTGAGGAGTTCTATATTCTAAGAGCTCCAACACTTCAGGGCTTATTTTGCCTCGTTTGGTTTTAGAAGCAGCAAGTGAGCTAGCAATATAGGGGTCTGACGTAATAAGTAGCCTATTTATTAAGTCCGTATTTGTGTCCACCCTTGACGTCTTTCGCAAGGATAATTCTCAGAATTTTCTATTATCTTTATTTCTGGCTTCGTGTACTTCTTCCGAAAGTTGCCCAATTGGAAGAACACAAGAACCAATTATGTCTTTTTCGTGGTAAAGTATTTTATTCACGCTTCCTAAATACTTCCGCGCTTTTTTTATAACTGTACCTCTTCTTGGTGAAAATTGACAAAGCTATTTAACGATTACTGCTGAATCCTTTTTTGCGGAGATGTACTTCAGTTGCCATCGATATCTCTTCCAGACTCGATGTTTCAACGACATATTGAAATCGCCGTTTTTTCAAATAATTTCAAAGAGATTTCCAGGTCTTCCAATCGAACTTCTTGATTTAGGAAGTAAAACACCTTCATCCGCTTGAGTAACATATTTAGGTAACAGTATGTTTCCTTCTTACCACGCTAAGTTAGGGTTTAAAAACGATCTCGATGTCTACCCGACTTACGCCATTAATCTTCGATTTATTGACAAAAACTTCCAATATTTATTTTCAAACGTCTTATAATGTCATCTGTAAACGACGAATTACCAAGTTCTTGCAATATATGACGTATCGAGGCATCCGTTCTTATATCTTTTGCGTTAGCAAACGAAACGTCGAAAAATTGTCTACGCGGAATTTGCGAAGGCGTTGTGAAAATAAAGAAAAGTTGTATGGGTGTCGCAAATATGCGCAGACAAACGTACGTGTTCCCTTTAGCTAACAAGTACGCCTTTTGATTAAATATAATATCAGGCCGGTATAATCCCGTATAATAAACTAAAACTCAAGTTCAAAATGATTTATTAGTATTTTTGTGTAAAATTTAAGTCTCTCTGTTTCTATAGTACTTGTGATTACGTTTTAAAATATATTAACAGGAAAATACTTAAAAACTTATCTTAAGACTCCCAGAAAGCCAATAACAACACAAAATCACTATTAAGGCACAGGTAGGCAGTATATTCAACGAGAGAACTCAGGCGAAAAATGCGATCATTTTGAGCGCATCATCGGTAAACTCATATAGCTGACTTTCGACCATTTTTATCTATTGTGGGGTGAGGGTTCTTAGAAAATAAACTCTAATATCATATAATATAGTTTATCTTCTTTGAATATAAGTAACTTTTTTATAAGTTTAGACTAGTGTAGAATTTGACTTTTGTCCACCTAGATTATGAAAATTACGCACTGTGCGTCTGCACTATGAGTAACTGTAGCGTCTGAAGATAACTCTTGAGAGGCAAAACTAAATGCTTTAGACTCGATGTTGGCATGTTATTTAATTTGCGGTAATTTAAAGGTGATGCAAAACATTGTGAGGAAACCTGCACACCTAAAAATTTTTGGGAATTTCTTAGGTGTGTAATCCGTTTACCCGCGCTTGGTCAGCGTGATGGACTATGGCCTAAACTTTCTCAGTTGTAGAGAAGGCCCGTGCGCAGTAGTCGGACGTGTATGGGCTGAGTATGATGCGATAGCGGTAATTATGACTTCAATTACTAAATGGTGCAATGTCGACCTGTATAAACACTGTCCGCCTGATAACCTATCACCTACGGCCGTTCAATGATGTACGAAATTGAGCGTAAAGTAATTATGATTAATGTTTAATCATCACGGTTATACTCGTACGGCCTTACAAATGTTGCCAATATATTTCGTCTTCCATCCTCTAACATTCTAGATCACTTAACGACGACGGGTGCTTAAATGAGAAACCATGAAATTTTAAATGGGCTAATAATGTTTTCGATAATGATGATTAGTAGTAATGTCTATTATTACTGAACCAAAAATTCTTGAATCATCTAATATACAAATTATTTGTATACTTACTGACTTTGGTGAAATGATATTTATCATTGAGCTGAAATATTTCAATAAAAAAATCTAGACTACATTTAACCAAATATTCTGCTTTAAGAAAATTACTTTCTACACCATCACTTACCATGCCAGCTCTTTTGTTGACACTTATTAATCTAACGTTCAGTCCTTGTAAGCCTATGTGTACTGTGGGCGGTAGAATAGTCGTCTCTTTCCCTTCCACAGTGGTCACCGTCAAGGGTTCGGGCGGAATCGTTATCAATTTGTTGACGGCGACAGTCGACGACATTAGACTAGGGACCCGTTTCATTACCTCTGAAAATAATGTTAAACTTTAATTTTTTTACTTAAAACTTATATGAGTCGAAAAGGACCTGCGGGACCTCCAGGTCGAGGATTGGCGGGAGATAGCGCAGGACAGATCGAAGTAGAGAACCTTATTGTCGGAGGCCAATACTCACTTTGGGTCGCTGCACCATTGCAATAAGTAGTAAGTATTATTAAAACCATGATAATATTATGGGGAGGAATAAAGAGTTGTATTTTTTTTCTACACGGACATGTGTATTGAATAAGTGTATTTTGTGAATTGCATTAGCAATTCTTGCTCTCTAAGCCAGCAAAGACGAAGATTGTATGGTATTTTTTCCATCTTAGACTTCCCTATTGTATGTTCTTATACATGCCTAGTTAGAAAAGAATGCATTAAGCAATCGAAGAAGTCGTATTTTCTCCCTACGAACGAGGTTTCTATACTTGTGTACTTGATAAAGTACAGTATATTAAGCTGATGTAGACAGATTAACTATTTCACATGTATTGCAACCACTTACGTCACATCGTTGTATATTTAGACATCCGGATAAAGCAAACATCTGTTTAAACACGTTTTTGTACTACGTTGTTGATGAGTTATCGTGCGACGTTCATACGAATAACTTAGATAATCCGAGCGTTTCATATTATGCATCCAATCTCGTTATGAAATATTGCTATATATCAAGATTATGTGTCGTTGTTTGTCCGCGATGAACTCCACTAGCAAAACAATTTTAGTCAAAGTTTTATACGCTTAAGCTACCTTGAGAGATAGGATAGATTAAATCTTAGTTTATGGTTACTCTATTTTATTGCAAGTTACATTTTAATTATCCGACAGAGATAATTTTAATCTGTGAGTTCCAGGGGATTGCAAAAGATGACGACGTATTCGGAAATCATTTCGTCTCGTAATTAATTTCAAAAATAAGTGAACCGCCTCGAGAACTAAGGCTTTTTTTCATAAATGATCAATTTTATAAGCTACAAATTCGAACCCAAGGCCAAGCAAAAAATATTAAAAGTTTATTTGTTTAGTCTAAAGACTTTGAGTATTACACGTTTTGTTTTTTCTCGTACTTGGTTTTGTAAGGCGTCAGAGTTGGGCATCAATCAATTAAGTTTTAATTGAACTAATCAATTGACTAAAAAATTAATTGCAATTAAATTAATTGAATTTGAATCAATTGCAATTAACCATTAATCGCGCGTTACAATTGAATTATTTAAACTAATGCACATCAATTGCAGCTCGCGATTAAATTATTGCAATTATTTTTTTCAATCGATTGATGAAAAAATTAAAACTAACAATTAAATTTTGCTATTTTGTACGGAAGGGTGGTCCGCAAATCTTGTAGATGTTTAACGTTAATTATCTCAAATACTCTTTATGACTAGGTAGGGACACTAAACTTAACAAATCCGCACACGCATGTACCCAATACTTAAACTAATACTTGGTAAAAAAATTAATTGTTAATCGTTAATTGTCAATTTTTTTTTGGCAAAATAACTAAAAATTGATCAATTGTTAATTGTATAAAACCTTGATTAATAATTAATCAGTTGTTAGTTGCTGTCACTGCAAATACAATTAATTAATTGTTAATTTTTAATTGTTAGTTCAATTAACATTTGCCCAACACTGTAAGGCGTAAATAAATTTTGTATTATATTACGCAATAAGTAATTTAGGGATTTGACAATGTTATTGTCCTATAACGGGTTATACGTATGTTGTATTCAATAGTTATACGGATTGTAATATACATATTATGTTTATCGACTCTTCTCCAGCCTTGAGTTCAATGCAAATATTTGCCACAATACAGCATCAAGATCTAAATTTAAATATTCAGATATCGAACTTCGGTGTTCTGCTTAAAATAACTTTCCTATAGGTTGCAATACATTGCTTGGAGAAAATTGTTTTTGGAATTATTTTGTATAAAGACTAAAACTAAGGATTTTTCTTCATGTATCTCTGCTATTGAGCTCGAATTTGTGTATGCCAGTTTACGTCAGGTCAACAAAAGAATATAATGAGGGAATCGCAATATTTTGTTATCGTTCTATAATATATTTTACAATATCAATGTTTGTTATTTGAGTTTAGTAAATAAAATCTTTATATACTTTAGAAATGTATGTTGAAGTGGTTATGATGCTCATTGTAGGCACATAGAATTAGAATTACGATAGTGGTTCCATGCTGGTAGACCCAATCTTTTCCTGTTAGGTACACCATCCATAGTCGACGCATTAATATCAGCATTAATTGATTAAACATATTTTCATGACGATCAAACAATATTAATTGTTAACACCGGCCCATTTTAGCAACGGTTGGGAAAACCATTAAAGGCATGGTAAACAATAAAACTCGCAACAATGAGCCTAAAGTTTCGTCACTATTCTTATAAACAAAATAGTAGTATGCACCTGGCTAGCAATCAGAGAAGGTAGGATCATAAACCTGTCAAGTATGACGTAGATCAGTAGATCTACGCAAATATTTCACGGTCTGCGATCAGCTTGTTTACTATTCTTTATAGCAGACCGGTCAATATTGCTACTTCTTGTCAAATCAAAATTCACTTATCAGCAGCTGCTAGCATCGTTTCTAGAATAAAAGTAATAAGACATACCACTCTCAGCTAAAAACCAGAAGGCCTTGCAAAACTCGATGCTCGCTGATTGGGATATGTTGACGATGCGCCTGGCTCTCATCTCTGGGTCTATCAAATACTGTCCTCCTGTCCAAACAGAACTAATCAGGTTGCCCTGGCAGTAGTACGCTTCAGAGAAACCCGCCATGCATATTGATATGCCTTTTAGTATTCCACGCATCGACGGCAGAAACTGCAAAGGAAAAGTGAACTTACTCAATGTGTTTGCGATTTAGAGAAAGTGCTTGATGTTTGCTGTTATACCTATGTGTTAGATTTTAAAATTAGTTTGTCTTTTAAAATATTTTCTAAAATTTCATTAAATTAATCTCGTACAAACGCGTAATATGCTAGACTATAACGCAGTATTCTTAGGTCATGCATCCGTAGAAAGAAGAAGGATGATATTTGGGTTGTTCTTATTGTTGATAAAAAAAATTGTTGACATCTCGAAACGACATGAACGCTACTTTGATGGAAATTATGTTTTTTACACACTGTTTAAACTCCACGTCATAACGAGTTTTAAACTGTACTTTTTATGTGGTAAATTTTTATGTTCTATTGCGCCAAGATTGGTCTATAAACGGTTTTATAACCTATCTACTCTGTTTCAAGGTCACAATTGAAGAAGTTTTTCAAGATTCAATATTGTAGAGTATAAATTTTGAATTGGCGTCATACGACTTCGGAGCGTGAGTTCATGACGGACCAGGTCACCGGAATGTAGAGGCACGTGAAAGCATCCACTCATGAGCTCATTACGTATGCTGTCTAATCGCGTAGTCGTCATTTCTGTGACCTAAATCTATCGCTCAGACGGTGCAGACTTGGGATCTAGCTTTGCGTAAAATTGTTTAATTTAATTGGAGCAAATTGGCTTGTTCCGTTTTTATATTTAGGAATGAGAATAAATTTGTAAATTTGAGATGTTTTTCTTGAGTGTAGAATAAATTTGCTCTGGTTACGGCGCATAACGAGTGAATAAACTATCTTTCTAACTTCCGCGTATCGGCTGTTGTTCCTTTAGTCACGTCTATAAAACATAACATAGATTGATATCTAACATTGAATATCGAATAGCATCAAGGCTATGCTGCGTGATAAAGTATCCGTAACATACTATTATCTACGTAAGTCTCCTTTACAGTTGAGCAGAGTAATGTCTTAGTGAAAGTTATTCACAAATCACAATAAACTATCACGTACTTTAACGGTGGAAAAATAACATCTTGCGGAAATCTGCACACCAAAAAAAGGTTCTTAGGAATTTCTTAGGCGATCGTGATGGATTTTGACCTATCTCTTTTCATTAGAAGAGGAAACCCGTGCCTAGCAGTGGGAAGAATATATGCTGATAATGACGAATAATACAGCGTTGCGGGTAATAGCTAGGTTTAACTACGCATGAACTGCGCAAGCTGCCTTTGTCGTTTTAATTTGTATTTTTTATGTAACAATAAAACGGCACATCACAATTGAATACAATAAACTATTATATAATAGCATTGTGTGAAACAATACCACATCGCAAACCCTCTTCGTGAACAATGGAAAGAATATAGGCTAAACTGTCGCTATAAACTTTTTAAGAAAGACTTTGCGGTCGGACTTTTAATATTATTTCACGTTTATACCAAGTTTAACCAAAAAAGTTTAACTAAGTAATACGTCTTTGGCCATTGACGTTTAAAGCGGTTTATATGATTAAAATATATGCAGACGGCGTCTGCATACGTAAAAGCTAGACGGAATTTCTCAGGTATGCCAAGTATCTTATACCTCTCAAATGTAAAGGAGTTATTAGGTAACTGTAATTCTCCTGCAAGTTCTATATTTTCTTGGGGTAAATAGGACTAATCAATGAAATATAACGTACATGTACAAATTATTGAAAGACGTTCTATCGATCTCCGTGACACTAGCAAGATACATTGTAGTTCTAAAAGTTTCAATAGCACCGCTTTAATATATAGAAAACAAAGAATATCACACTAAAGCATGGAACACTTACTTGAAATCCTAAACACCTTCCGTAAAAGCAATACTGATTGATGGTGTCGGCTTGAGCAAAGAGTTCCTCTGGTGTGTGTGCCTCTGTTGGGAACAGTTCTCCTGGCGGCGCCCATGTCAACAGCGTGTGTAGATGATGAAGACATGTCCCAAGCGATGCCAGTAGTTGCCCGCATGATTCTACCTCTCTACAAAACGAGAGGTTTGTTTACATACATACATAACCTCACGCCTGTATCCTCCGAAGGCAGAGGTGCATTTCTGTATCCATATTTCGTCAGGTATGTATCAGTCTGAAGTAATACGGGGCGAGCTTATTCCTGTTTTTCAGGCACATTTCCATTCTCCGTGCTGCTACTGAGAATTTTGTGATGGATAATACAAATAACACTGCTCGTCACGGGAGTCGAACCCGAGTGACCTTTAGATCGCAAGGCATATACTTGTACCGCCAGACCACGAGGAAGGTTTGTTGACACTCGATATATATACGGCATCTAGTTGAATATTATGAACTTATCTTCAATGTAGCTCAAACTTATTTTAATATGTAGAAACGAATACGAATGAATACGAGCTTGGTTTATTCGTCGTAAATAGAATGAAAGTTTCAGCCCAGAGTAATCGAAATCTGACACAAATCTACGTATTTGTGTTTTTAATCTTTTATTTCGAGTCAAAGACACGGTAATACCACTTAATACTCAACCAAGTAGCAGGCTTGCAGTCGGAGACGACAAAAATATGCCAAGTGGTGCTTGATCAGTAATAGGTTGCGAATGAATGAGATCTGAGTTTAATGGTATAAGACAAGTGTGAAGTACAGTTTTACACATACATATATAATGTTATGTTTGTTAATGTAGTTCGCCCTCTTACTTGACACCTTTTGATGGCAATACACAAATATAGAAATGCACCTCTGCCTGTCCTTGGGGACACAGGCATGACAGAGTAGTATATTTCATAACATGAGGTTCATATCTCCTCTGTATCGTGAGTATTGGAAACTACGAGGCTTTTTAGATCTCATAAACACCCAGATTAGGAACAAATATTTGTGGATCACACAAACATTGATCTCGGTGCGGGGACCGAACCCAAGGCCTCTCGTTTCGCAAGGTGTCTAGTCAACTGCGCCACGGTGCTCACAAATATATACTTAAAATCAGCATAAGTTGTGTAACATTTCAAAATGTGTATTCTACGTGATATGAAAATGTAAATTACTAAGAATGCACATGTCAAAACAAAAGACTTGAAACATAGACGCAACTTAAAGAATAATAAAAATCAGAGTGCACTTACTTAACAAAATGCCCTTTTCGGAATAGCAGCGCATCCCGGCCGGTCGATACTTGTCGACTCAATTTCAATCCGTACAGCACACACGAGTCAACCACTGACACGAAGCTGCGATATCCATTCCCCGGTGATTTTGCGTCAAAGTCGTACAACGGGGCCACCTACGACAAAGATTTTTTCATTTGAGCACTTTAGAAAAATGATGATTTATTTTTAAACGTCAATATGATGTTGTATGTAGAAATATTTATAATAGTTAATTTAGTAGATAGCTGATACTATACTCGTCAGGTATCTACTAAATTGACACTAAGATAAGTATGTCTATTTGGCGAGCTTTGCTACTTCAACCTACGGCGTCAAAATCGTAGGAGATGATATTAAAATCTGTGGAATGTAATCTAATATGTATTTATGAACTGATCCTGAAGACTGAGGACTCGATGCATTTCATCAAGCTATTTGTACTTCTGAGTCCAATTAGAACCGATTTCCTGCATATATAATCAATTAATTTTTGTTAGTTATGTTTGAAGTATATTGTCACTGGGTAAAACCAGCCTGAGCCGCTACCATTTAATAATAATAAAGCATCACATTTTCAGAACGACGAATTTAATTGGCTAGCATGTGTTGAGCTAAAGTATCTCAAAAGATTGTATAAAAACTACATTTCATCCAATTTATTCGGTTACCCAGTCAGTACATCGTGTCATGTACACATATTTGTCCCGAAGCGGAAATAACCGCACAAGACAATAAATTTGTTCCTCTAATATAATGCGTCGCATGACGACTCCATTGGTAATAAGGAAGTTGTGATTATTCCGGTTTTTGACAAACTATTTGTGTAGAATTTAGCAATGCAAATATTCAATATAATGAGGAGTAGGTATATATATGAAGTTTAAATATTTTCACGGCCATGCTTTAATATTCATTCAACAAGTTTCATTCAATAAGAGAGAATTTACTTCAATTCAAATATTTTTTCCAAATTTACACAATAATACCATCTTACTGTTTAATAGAAAACATGCATATTGTTTAAATTTAATTGATTTTTAAAAATCTTCATTGTTCAGAAATGTCTAACGAAATTAGGTGAACTTATGGTTGCACTTTAATGAAGGTTAATTTTTAAATCTCTATGAAAACTGCTGAAACATTTATTAAATAAACACAGAGCGGTTTATGTGACGTCATCATAGCCTGGCAAATATATGGCGACAGAAAGACGGCGTTCAAACAGGTCAATAGCTGTTTTAAATGTAGTTTTAAAAATTAATTCGAACTATCCCAAGGCTTTTTATATTTCTTTATTCCACTTGAATTATGTGGCTAGAGGACAACACGAAAATTAATGCATATTTTCTATTTCTTCGTAATTTAGACAGTTGTAACTATTCAAATTAGGATTCTAATATGAATGTTTAGGTAACAGTAACATTTTCATATTTTGGTTTAATAGTCTATTAAAATATTTTTTTAGGGTTCCGTACCCAAAGAATAAAACGGGGTCCCGTTTTATTATTACTTAGATTTCGGAGTCCATCTTTAAATTTGTCACCAGGCTGTATCTCATGAGCCGTTATAGACTGTTGAAATATTGACAGATGATGTACTTCTGTTGCTGCTACACCAATAAATAATAAATTAATATTTACATATATACAACGGCCACCTTTGTATTGCCCTACTTATATGTAAATGATGGTACGGGACCTTTCGTGCGCTCGTCTGATTCGCACTTGGCTGGTTTGGGAGTTATGGAGATAAATTTTGGCACAGTCGTTTGTTTATGTTTACGTCTGTTGCAAATAAAAGAAGATTCGAAATGTAATGTATTTCTATTTTACTCAAAGGCGGGTCGGAATTGGAAGATTCGTATGTAAGTAGGGTATATGCGTACTATCTGGCTCACTATTTCGGGCCATATTTGAGTGAACCGACTCGCTCGCCTAAAAAAAAAAAAAAAAAAAAAAAAAAAAAAAAAAAGTTTGGTGTCTAATTGGGGGTTTTAGGGGACGCCCGTTCGATCTGTGCTATCCGTTTTCTTGTATCTGCAACCGTTACGATTTTAGCTAATGTACTGCAACAGCCCCACTACCCCTAATTACCTCATTACGGTACTCATTACCTGCTCTTAATTACGGTCACCCATTGTGTTACGACTCGACACTAATCACCCTTAATCACCCTGTTCCTCATCAATAACAACACATTATTTCAATTGTTTATGCTTTATTCATCCAAAAATTGACTTAAACATTATATCCACTAACATGTCATTTTTTAAGGTATCCATATTGAATTGGTTGAAAAAGTCAGTGTTGGACATCCCATTAAACTTATAAAATATGTACAATATACAGTACTCTCCACAAACTGAAGTCCAATCATTTTGTATCCGGTTACTACAAAATTTCCATTGCTTTGAATTTCTATTCAAGAACATTTTGTGATAGCCAGTAGGACAACGACCATATGAATCGAAATATTCTCCAACACCGCGACTGTCTATATGTATAGCTATCCAGTGAGATCCTGGCTTTGTGTCCGGGTCCAAATTGCTTATAAGATACATAGGAACTTGTACATTCATTGGCAATCTGTTTGCAGCATATACATTGTACTGTAGACTTGGATGAATTTTTACTAAGCATTGTTGAATTTCATTAGTATTCATGGCTGCATTTAATTTTGATATGACTGAATAATTTGCTGGATCACAGCTAAGTGAAAAGATGAAGACATGGTACACATATATAAGAGGTAAAGAAGGTGTAAATAAAAGGTAAGGATAATGTTATAAGAAGCTTTATTTTAATCATAAACTTAGCACTAAGTAATACAATATTTACTATACTAGTCTTAGCTGCTATAATCAACAGTTACATTCCGATTTTTATCTATTTCGATAATGTTATCAAACTCGGCATATACCACACAGTTTATTGTTTGAGTAAGTGTGGATTCAAAACGAACTTCTAATCTTACGCTACCGTGCTTTATAAGATTCCAATGACTCGACGAGTTGGCTGATAAATCAGGGGTAAGATCAAAAGCTAACAAGCAATATCCATTGGAATATTTATCACGAGATATCCCATTACCTTCATTTAGAAAATGTATTCCCGTTCCTGAGAATAAGGTATGATAAGTTGTAGTAAACAATTTATTCTCAAACGATGGTTGCAAAGCTTTTGAGGGTATTTGTTGCCCATCTATGTACAAACAAAATGAGCTCATATCATAGTTTTCAAAGTTCAATGGATTTTTAGTTAGACTACCATTGAACGCTGCATTATTAACAAACCCAACTATACATCTTTTAGGTACTTGGCCGAGAAAAATATTATCAAGTGTTTTTCCTTGAACTCCTGATGGTATTGTTAACACTTTAACTTCAGCTCGAGTTATGGGATATTTTGCAGTAGTAGATGCTAGAACTTTTTGATGAGCAAGTAAAACTGATGGATTAATTTTTGTTCTTCTTACAACGAGAGTTGCATCTGTTATGCTAACTTTAAATTTCATGTCATTCGATGAAGCCATAAGATTAAACGATTCGCGAGATCTGACTAACTTTACACTCATTTCGACACCATTGATCAAACAAAATGAGCTCATATCAGTTCATATTTGAGAAACTATTACTTAAATGGTATGCAAATATTGTGAAATAGAGATAATGTAATTGATTTTTAATGTTGTTATTTATTGAAACTAGATATTTAATGATTTATTTGAAGAATGTCGATTACGCTAGTATATTAACCCACAATGATATTGAAATGATACAGTCCCTAGTAGTAGTGGTACGGTGAATTAAGTTAACAACAGTGAATTACAGTGTGCAACGATATTATGGAGGTAAGACACATTTTTATTAATTTTGAAACTTATTGATACTGGATTGTTAGTAGAGTTTCATTGCGTATTTGTTATATTGTTACAGAACTCATTCAGTTATATGAAGGAAGGGAATACCAGCAAAGGCTTCTATTACAGTACACTCTCGGATTCCGAAACTGAGTTGGAGATAACTGCACCACAACAATCGAACAAAAGAAAAGAACCAGAAAAACAAGAGATCGATGATCTTTTTCAAATATCACCGAAAAATAAGAAGAAAAAGACATCAAGCACTGTGTCTCGAACACAGAGTGGAGGCACTGCCTTTATAACTACAAACAAAGATGATGAGAAAAATTCTACACACCTCATAAAAATCGAGGTGTACGATCTCAACAAAATCGCAAAAATTGAACCCCAAGAACACTGGAAAAACAGTGAAATGAGATTGAAATTGTACACGACGAAACGAACGAAACAATTCGAAAATGTTGAAAAATTAATATACACTATAACAAAAGAAATAACGACCAGTGAAACGTGTAAAAAATACTTGTTTAAACACAACAACAATTAGCTAATTACTAAAGAGAAATAAATAAAATTGTGTTTTATATAGAAATTGTTTCATTTTATTGTAAGACTTCGTATATGCCTCACGTGAACAACATGTATCATTTTATCCATCCCTTTACTGCAATAATTGCAGGGCCTAGTGGATGTGGAAAATCACAATTTGTAACAAATTTCATCAAATACAAGAGTAAAGTATGCAACGTAGATTTCGTTCAAATAACTTGGTGTTTTGATGAAATGCAACATCTATATAACCTAAAAAATGTAAACTACTTTCAAGGATTACCCGATCTGAACATGTTTGATGGTAAAGAGCCCAATCTTATCATAATAGACGATCTCATGAGGGAATCTGATGGACGCATAGTTGACATATTCACAAAAGGTAGTCATCATAGAAATTTAAGTGTTTTTTATATAACTCAAAACTTGTTTCATCAGGGAAAAGGACAGAGGGATATTTCTTTAAATTCGAGTTATATTATTTATTTTAAAAATCCTCGTGATAAAACACAAATTCGCTATTTAGCACGACAAGTATCACCAGAAAATACCAAGTTCATCGAAGAAGCGTACAAAGATTCTACTAAAGACGCTCATGGATATCTAATGATAGATCTTAAACAAAATACTAATGACCAGTGTCGTATTAAAACAAGGATATTTCCTAATGCCGGATTTTGTTCTATTTACATACCGAAGAAGGGCTTTAAATACGACAAGAATCAACAAATTTCCATCATTTATAAATAATGCAGGGAAGCTTAAAGACGCATAAAGATTTACTCACTGCATTACATACGTTGAAACCAAAATATCAAAAAGCATTGTTAAAATCATGTGATGAAGATGAAATAAATTGTATTTGTGAGTGTGTTCACAACGTTTTACAGGGTAAAGTTCAATTAAAAGAAAAGGAGAAAAAGTCTCTCAAAAAACATAAATCTTTACTCCGCAAACTTGTACATAAAACTACAAATAAAGTAAGAAAAAATATAATAATTCAAAAAGGAGGAGCCTTTCTACCTATTATATTGGGTTCTATACTTAGTGGATTAATAAGTGGTCTTGTTTAAAATGGAACATGCTAAGAGAATGGTACTTGTCGAGCCGAGTTTGATTGAAAAAATATCACAAAGAGATTCTATGGATAATCCAAAATCACGATTAGATTTTGAAATGCAAAATATTTTAAAAAGCAAAGAAGATGATAGACATAAATGTATTTTGTACTTACAAGTTTTACAGAGATACTTACACTTTACCGGTGAAGATCGTCAGCCAATTGAACTCCCAATAATAACTTCACCCAATTCATCCGAAACAATCATCAAAAATCAGCCTAATGATAAAAGTATTAAAACAGATGTCCCAGATCCAGTTGTTAATCAGACGTCAAACCAAGAAGATACTCACCAAGAGAGAAACACTATACAAACAGAACATGTTTACTCATTAAAACAAATTTTAAGCCTTATACCAAAGACTTATTCGAAAAAGGGTGAACTCTTATTAAATTTGCTCTCATTGAACAGACACAAAATTAATTGGAATGATGAAGGTACAGTTTTTATTGGTAAAAACGAGGTAACTGGAAGCAATATTGTAGATTTAATTAATGATACATTAAGACCACTAAAAACGAATGATCCTATTGGATGGGAAAAATTTGCAAAGGCATTGAAAGACCTTAAAGTGCCTCTGAGTTACGTTGGTAATTCGAAAAGAAGTAAATATATTAATCAATTACAGCTAAAAGATCTTGGAGAAAAATCTGATGAGGAATTTACTACTCCGGTATCTGCTGAAAAGTACAGTAGAAAAGTAAAAAATAAAATAGATTGGGAAAAATGGACCCCTTATTAGAAATTAAAAATATTTATTATGATGCATCAAACCCTGCTGGTTATAGTAGTATTATGAAACTAACTAAAGCTATGAAAGGTAAAATGACTGCAAAGGAAGTAAAAGATTGGTTGCAGTCTCAAGATACGTATACTCTTCATAAACCAATTCATAAGAAATTTCCTCGAAATAAATATATTTTATCTAATTTAAATGAATTATGGCAAGCAGATTTGAGTGACATGAGAACTTATAGTAAATATAATGATGGTTACAACTATATATTGTGTGTTATTGATGTTTTTAGTAAGTATGCTTATGCTAGAGCTCTAAAAACCAAAAGTTCATTTACAATAAAACAAAGTTTTGAAAGTATATTCAATGAAGCATGTACTACTCCGACCCATATACAATCTGACAAAGGTACCGAATTCGCTTCTAAAGATGTTAAAACATACTTTAAAACAAAAAAGATTAATTATTATACTACAAATAATCCTGATATTAAAGCTAGTATTGTTGAAAGATTTCAGAGAACTCTCAAAACAAAAATGTGGCGGTATTTTACTCATAAAAATACTTATAAATACATTGATATTTTACAAGATCTATTATATGCTTATAACCATGGTTATCATTCAAGTATTAAAATGGCTCCATGTGATGTAAATTCTAACAATATAATGACTGTTTGGAATAATTTGTATGATAGGGAAACCGTAAGAACATCTAAAGATAGCCCATTACCAAAGTTTCATGTTGGTGATCATGTACGCATAACAAAATATAAACATGTATTTCAAAAGGGGTATGAGTCTAACTGGAGTGATGAAATATTTGTAATATCTTCTATTATAGATAGATCTCCTTGGGTTGTCTACACTTTGAAAGATTTGAAGCATGAAGTAATTGAAGGTACTTTTTATGAAAAAGAACTACAAAAAGTAAATTATAACCCCACTTCAAGTTATAAAATAGATAAAATAGTCCGGACTCGTTATTCAGGTCCCAATAAGCAATTGCTAGTTAAGTGGAAAGGTTATCCCGACAAGTTCAATAGTTGGATATTAGCTTCAGATTTAAAAACAATATGATAAAACACAATTTTTATTTAACATTACCAAGTAACAGCTCTATGGAATACTTTCCGGAAAATAAGACAACTATGTTTTCTACAAAACTACCAAAACCCATAAAGTTAGAGGGGGAATGGGTTGTTGGACTGATAGAATTTCAATATCCGTGTACTATGTTTACTGTTCAGGAACATGAAAATGTTTTATATATAACTAAAAGAATGTTAATGCCAAATGAAGAAACACCATCGTTGGTTTACTATAAAACCCATATTCCAGCTACAAATTATGACAATATAAATCATATTCTGTCAGCCCTAAATAATGTTAAAGAAAAGATAAAATTTCGATATGATGAAATATCTAAATTTGTTTCCGTGGCAGTTATGGACGCTTCAATTGTATCATTGAATTTATCGCCAAAATTGTCAGTTCAATTAGGATTTGAACCCAATAGAAATCTTGTAGAAAAAGGGATTGGCAAACGCCCTGCAAATTTACATTTAGGATTACCATCTCAACTATTCGTTTACTGTGATATAGTTGAACCTCAGATTGTTGGAGACGTGATCACCCCACTATTAAGAATTATTCCTCTTGATCCCGCTAAGTATGTATATGGTGCCAATAAAATGCATGTCTTTTCACCTCCTCACTACATACCTGTCATGCGCAGAGAATTTGACACGATTGAAATAGATATAAGATCAAGCACAGGACAAAAAATACCATTCCAATTTGGAACGGTGTGTGTTAAACTACATTTTATAAAATTATAATGTATCCCCGAACTAATATAACCTGTCCATATGAACATTACTATACTCACCAAGCTGGTTCAGGAATAGGAGTAATCTACAAGGGAGCCCCTTATCAACGTGGACATGGAATTGGTAGTTTCTTAGGAGGATTGTTTCGTTCAGTTTTACCGTTATTATCAAGTGGGGCACGGACCATAGGGAAAGAAGCTTTAAATACAGGTGTAGGGCTTCTATCAGATATGGTCAGCGCACGACCAATGGAAGAGTCAATCAAAACGAGACTTAAAGAAGCTAGTTCAAATTTAAAGAGAAAGGCTGATGACAAAATAGATAAAATAATGTCTGGTTCAGGATATATATCAAAAAGAAAAAGATTATCTCCATTCATTACACCATCAGCTGCGAAGGTGAAAGGAATAAAAACACAAATACCTCTAAAATACAAAGATATTTTTTCATAAAATAAAATGTCGTTTTTGCATAGTCATTCTTGTGAGTGTATCAAATCAGAATTAGATTTATTTGCTTTACCGTCGACTCAAACAAGTATAGAAAGTGGATTGTGGATACACTACAAACCCATATCGTCTTTAGCCGATGATGGTCCCATAGAATTTCAAGTGCCTGGTACTGGAGATGATTATATAGATTTGTCACATACTCTAATTCATGTAAAAGCGAAGATATTAACTCAAGACTCATCAAAACTGAGTGCGTCAACTGTAGTCGCCCCTGTTAATAATTGGTTACACTCACTTTTTAGTCAACTCGATGTTTACTTGAACCAAAAATTAGTTTCACCGCCCAACAACACATATCCCTATCGCGCCTACATAGAAACACTCCTTAACTACTCCCCTGCTGCAAAAGAATCACATCTAACATGTAGTCTTTGGTATGAAGATACAGAAGGAAAAATGAACGCAACTGATGAGACAAATATTGGTTTTACTAAAAGACAAGAATTAGTATCTGAGAGTAAGGAAATAGAAATGATTGGTCATCTGCACGGTGATATATTCAATCAGGAAAAGTTTTTAATCAATGGTGTCGAAATGAGTGTAAAGTTAGTCAGATCTCGCGAATCGTTTAATCTTATGGCTTCATCGAATGACATGAAATTTAAAGTTAGCATAACAGATGCAACTCTCGTTGTAAGAAGAACAAAAATTAATCCATCAGTTTTACTTGCTCATCAAAAAGTTCTAGCATCTACTACTGCAAAATATCCCATAACTCGAGCTGAAGTTAAAGTGTTAACAATACCATCAGGAGTTCAAGGAAAAACACTTGATAATATTTTTCTCGGCCAAGTACCTAAAAGATGTATAGTTGGGTTTGTTAATAATGCAGCGTTCAATGGTAGTCTAACTAAAAATCCATTGAACTTTGAAAACTATGATATGAGCTCATTTTGTTTGTACATAGATGGGCAACAAATACCCTCAAAAGCTTTGCAACCATCGTTTGAGAATAAATTGTTTACTACAACTTATCATACCTTATTCTCAGGAACGGGAATACATTTTCTAAATGAAGGTAATGGGATATCTCGTGATAAATATTCCAATGGATATTGCTTGTTAGCTTTTGATCTTACCCCTGATTTATCAGCCAACTCGTCGAGTCATTGGAATCTTATAAAGCACGGTAGCGTAAGATTAGAAGTTCGTTTTGAATCCACACTTACTCAAACAA
Organism: Cephonodes hylas; assembly: GCA_030295005.1. Lineage (NCBI taxonomy): Eukaryota > Metazoa > Arthropoda > Insecta > Lepidoptera > Sphingidae > Cephonodes > Cephonodes hylas. Next base: position 4,751,079 of record AP025374.1, on the reverse strand, counting down.
TAAACTGTGTGGTATATGCCGAGTTTGATAACATTATCGAAATAGATAAAAATCGGAATGTAACTGTTGATTATAGCAGCTAAGACTAGTATAGTAAATATTGTATTACTTAGTGCTAAGTTTATGATTAAAATAAAGCTTCTTATAACATTATCCTTACCTTTTATTTACACCTTCTTTACCTCTTATATATGTGTACCATGTCTTCATCTTTTCACTTAGCTGTGATCCAGCAAATTATTCAGTCATATCAAAATTAAATGCAGCCATGAATACTAATGAAATTCAACAATGCTTAGTAAAAATTCATCCAAGTCTACAGTACAATGTATATGCTGCAAACAGATTGCCAATGAATGTACAAGTTCCTATGTATCTTATAAGCAATTTGGACCCGGACACAAAGCCAGGATCTCACTGGATAGCTATACATATAGACAGTCGCGGTGTTGGAGAATATTTCGATTCATATGGTCGTTGTCCTACTGGCTATCACAAAATGTTCTTGAATAGAAATTCAAAGCAATGGAAATTTTGTAGTAACCGGATACAAAATGATTGGACTTCAGTTTGTGGAGAGTACTGTATATTGTACATATTTTATAAGTTTAATGGGATGTCCAACACTGACTTTTTCAACCAATTCAATATGGATACCTTAAAAAATGACATGTTAGTGGATATAATGTTTAAGTCAATTTTTGGATGAATAAAGCATAAACAATTGAAATAATGTGTTGTTATTGATGAGGAACAGGGTGATTAAGGGTGATTAGTGTCGAGTCGTAACACAATGGGTGACCGTAATTAAGAGCAGGTAATGAGTACCGTAATGAGGTAATTAGGGGTAGTGGGGCTGTTGCAGTACATTAGCTAAAATCGTAACGGTTGCAGATACAAGAAAACGGATAGCACAGATCGAACGGGCGTCCCCTAAAACCCCCAATTAGACACCAAACTTTTTTTTTTTTTTTTTTTTTTTTTTTTTTTTTTTTTTTTTTTAGGCGAGCGAGTCGGTTCACTCAAAAATGGCCCGAAATAGTGAGCCAGATAGTACGCATATACCCTACTTATGTAAACAAGAATCAAATAGGTGAAGTGGTTTACGGCATGAAAAGTTTTTAAGCAATCATTTTAGTTTTTTTTTAAACTAGTTGTTATAAATATTGCGAAAGTTATGGTACTCTATATTTTCGTTATTATATCACAATATTGCGAGAAACGTACTCTGTTTTGTGTATGAATAACGGCCATTTTCTATAAAATAACGTTTTATGCATCTCTATATCGACGTAAATATAGGACGAATTATATTGAAATCTGTTAGATTCTTGGATTAATTATATAGTAGGTAATACGCCGATTCGTTGTTTCTCTCATTCCTTTTAAATTGAAAGTTATATTGTGATTGGTATACAAAAGTGGATGTTATTTTGTAATAAAGGCCATCGCATTGGGGACGTTAAGCATGGAGTTTTGTTTATAACTCATAAATATTTATAAGCAATCGGGGAACAACGTTCGTGTCTTTTTTGCTGAAAGCTTCATATCTTGCTAAACCTTTTTAATAGTTTTTATTGTAAAGAATAAATGATATCAGCATTTGACCAAATTGTTATTTTTCCTCATTAAATCAATTATCAATAAGTTCGTATCAAACATCGATATAACAACTAGGAAATTAGGAATATAGACGTGATATATTTTGGCAAGTTGAAAAAGAATTTCAAAATAGCCATCACGCTGTTAGATCCAATTCAAATGTTAACTCAATTTCTACACTGATTTTAATTTCGGGAATAAAAGCATGAACATAATGTTTGTGACCTTTACGTATACATGTAATTTCAAAGGCTTATTATGATTTTCTAAAAAATATGTAACAGACATTTTGAGATAATCGGTGCTACGGTTTCGTATTTCTGCATAAGTTATAAGCGCGTTGTATTAAAACCTTCGTATTCGAAGGGTTTAAAATGACGAGAACCTTAACGGCAATCGTCGAATGGAGTCATAATCATTTATTTATTACTAATGCAAAGACCATGGGGCATTATTAGTTCAGGGTCACAAGAAAGGTTAAAGATTAGGACATTTGGCGCCAATTATAGAATAAAATAAAAGCTGTCATTAATGAAAAATTCTTAGGCTTAATAAGTCAGAAGTCTATGTAAAGGAAATAAAAGCCAAGGCTATCATGAAAAATAAAGAAGTATTCCATTATTAGAAACTAAAAAAAACATTGAACAATAAAATTAGCATCAATTTCATACAATGAATTTATAAGAAAAAAATATAGATATTCATTGTAGAAAAATATGTTGCTATGAAACTTGTGCTCCTCATTTCTTAGACAGACAGTTTTTATAGAGAATGCCTAGGTTTGTGTGATTCACAATCTTTTAGTTGCCAGTGTGTTGGTTAAAAATCAAATGTAGGATGTTAAATATTGTATAATTTATATAAATTTTAGAAATTAATTCATTTTATCTGAAACAATTTACATGCATTAGTTACTATCATTGAGTGAATCACTGGCATTGAGTACTTGATTGTCTATTAAGAATTTGAGAGCAAAGTCCGTTGCCGTATAAACACATGCAAAAAGTGATAATAGGAAACATGTTCATTTATGTAGCATGCAACAAAGAGTTCAAACCACACACTTGATTCAGAGCATGATGTAATTGATATTACTGGATAACAAAACATATGTAGAGTGATAATTAGCATATTATCAACACACATTCAATGTTTTAATATTCTTAGTTAAACATGTTTTGTCTGGTGGGACAGGTGTATTATTAAAAAAAAGTACCTACATCTATATGGATCTACAAATATTTAGTATATATACATGTCTATTGATTGTCATTTATAAATTATTACAAAGTGTTTTTAAAGTGGGTATTATAAAAAGTTATAGGTCACACAAAATGTTGTAAAATGAAATCAGCATCTACAGTATAACCCTTTTAATACGATCATGCTTAATACGATTTCTCGCATAATACGCCGCTTTACGCCAGTCCCTGCAACTTGAGACATATTTTCATACATTTCTTACACGCTTAATACGATTCGTCATCCCGTTTAATACGCCCGCGCTCAGCGTACGCGCCCGCACTCGAGGCCAGCCGAGAGCGCTCTAACGGGTGGTTGACGTCGTGTTGGAAGAAGAACAACCCGAGATACTGCAGGGTTTTCCTGGATATTCTTCCATTGATGACAATGTAGCACCGTACGAAATTCAATCAATTGAAGATCTTATTGAGAATGTCAATAACACACAAAACGATGTAAGTGATAATGATGAAGACGAAGATGAGTCAACTCCGGTTTTGTCAAATGCCCAGGCATTATTATCTATTAATGATTTAAGACGCTATGTTGCTTCTTTGGATGAAAGTGAAGACGCGCTGCAAAAGTTGCATTATGTTGAAAATCTTTTAATTGCTAATGCATCAAAATCTTTCTGTCAAACCAAAATAAGTAATTATTTTAAATAATGTATTGAATGTACATACATTTGTATGTAATTTAAAATAATGAGAACAAAATACATAATAATATGTAGTATGTTCGTTTTATTTTCCCTATCCCGCATAATACGCTTTCTCGCTTAAGACGCGTTTTTGGTGGGGTCCCTGAAAAATCGTTTTAAGCGGGTTATACTGTAGTTGGGATCAAAGATTTTATGAACCATTGACTTTTGAGATACTTTAGGGTATATTTTCTTGTATCATAATTATTATGTGTGTGAATAAATATTTATGGAGCTTCAATCCTAGGCTTATTTTATTTATGGAATAATAAAAAAGTAGGACATACCTATATTTAAAAATCATGTAATAAAATATTCAATCAAGGTAGCCCACAGAAAACAAAAGGCTCAAAATAAAATGATTGATACAATTTTTTTGGGATTTAAAAAAGCTGTAAACTCGATTTCCGACATACCTTTCGTACATGATCAACAAGCGGCCATACAGTGTCTATGTGGTCCAGTAATGTCATGAATCCCTGGTAAAGGCGCTGTCCGTTTTCGGTGTCGTCTGGTTGGAAGAAGGTCGCATTGTTTTGGCACGAATCTTTCAGGGCCTCATACATCGCATAAGTCGGCGGTGCACCTTCTTGAGTCTCCTCGCAACATAGTGACGCCTTCGCAGGCGGCTCCGAAAACGACATTACTTTCGACAGATTCCCCGACGCAAACCGAAATCCGCGAGTAATAAACTTAAGCCTCATCTGCAAAGGTTTGAATATAAACATCTAACACTTTTATAATCGCCAAATCAATTAACTGACACCGATCAAAAACATAATTACAAAATACTGCGGGAATAAATTTTGCTATCATTGTACCATAACAATATTATTACGTTTATCTTTACATAGCCAATTAACATTGATTTCTAAGGTCGCTAAGAATAGTTTATCGCTATATTTAATTTTTTCGATTCGCTAGAGTGAACGAGTAGTACGGGAAATCTATTTACGTCAACGAAAGAAAATTTATCGAGTGACACATGACAGCTGTTTTGTTAAACTTTTCACCATTTTCACAATTTTTATGGCTATGTTTTTTTTTTAATTTTGTGTTGGAATTTATTTTTTTATATTATGATTGGAATTTTTACCTTGCACGTATTTCCCATAACAGAAAAAAACAACACAAATGTATATACTCATTCGTCTGATTCTTCAGACGGTTAATAAGCAACTAAAGTCTTTTAAAGGAAAATTGCAGTAATTTATGAGAAATAATTATGATAATAGACACATTCTAAACATATTATAATTAATTCATTAATTCTTGAACGTAGTATGTTATTTATTCTGTGGTTATCATTTGTCAACTGAGACGTCCAATTTAAATGTCAGCTCGATAGAAGTGTTATGTGGATATATTTTGTTATTATATTAGAAAAATGATAAATGCTGTATAAAAATGACAACTATAAGCATGGAAACCGAAACGATACATAACAGCCTATTAAGTGACATCGATTTTAGCACTGACGTAGATGTAGTTACTCAAGAAGTCGTAAATAACTCTTATCAAATTCCCGGTTTATTTACAAGTAAGAAGTTGTTTGAGCTGGCGAACTCATCCTGGTCGAAGTCTAAGAATGTTAATAGTAGAATTCAGCTGTATTTGAGAGGCTGTAAGTGGTCGCCGGACGGTACATGCTGTCTGTGTGCTGTAAATAATGATGGTGTGCATGTGGCTGAGCTGCCCAGAGATCTTTACTCTGGTGATGTTGCCAGTGGGAGACTAATCAATATTTTAGATTCTGTAATACACGTTAAAGAAGCAGGACTTGTCTATGATTTTTGTTGGTATCCGGGTATGAATAGTTCTATTCCAGAAACTTGTTGGTAAGCACATTTTGATCTGTAAATTAATTGTGTTTAATTATGCTAATTAAACGAAATGCAATATGTAATGTTTTATTAATAAAGGATACATGTATTAAAAGAAACAATTGCAATTATATTTTACCTGTTGATCCAAGTGCAGGTGAGGATACAATATTCATTATTCCATTACATGTAACTCAATTGACCCAGTACTGCACATTTATGTGGTATCTTATTTGCATAATTATTTCATTATATCTTTTACATGTCATTAATATAATTACTTAAAAATGTTTACAGCTGGCTGACTACAATTCAAAATAGCCCAATACAGATGTGGGATGCATTTGATGGCTCATTGCGATGCACATACAGAGGTTACAATGCAGTTGATGAAGTGGAACCAGCAATATCAATAACTTTCACAAAAGATTGTAGAAATATTATAGGAGGATACAAGAAAGCTCTTAGAACTTTTGATGTTGAAAGGTGATTCCTTATTCATTCGTTTTGCCAGGTTATATATACTCCAGATTATAATATTATACATCTAATTACCTAATTGTGGGTTTCAACTCTGACAGTTCTTTTAAATTGTAATGTTAACTACTAAGTTTAAAGTATGTGATTGTCAGGGGGAAGTGTTTGCATTGATAGTTCATATTTATTTTCGAGGTGAATTTTATAGACATTATATTATAACTCAGCCTGTCGCTGTCCACTGCTGAATGTAGGCCTCCCCAAGATAGCGCCTACCATCCCAGTCTTGAGCAGCTCTCATACATCCGTTACCTGGCACCTTTCTCAAGTCGTCGGTTCATCTTGCTACAGGACGTCCCATGCTACGTCTGCCTAAGCGCGGTCTCCACTCCAACACTTGTCTGCTCCACCGGCCGTCCGACCGTCGGCAGACATGGCCAGCCCACTTCCACTTTAACGTGCTTATGTTGCGGGCAATGTCGGTGACTCCGGTTCTCTGGCGGATGACTTCATTGCGAATTCTATCCACCAGAGAAACTCCAAGCATTGCCCGCTCCATAGCACGCTGGGCGATCTTGAATTTGTGGACCAGACCTTTGGTGAGTGTCCACGTTTCGGCTCCGTATGTCATTACGGGTAGGACGCACTGATTGAAGACTTTCGTCTTCAGGCACTGAGGGATCGACGACTTGAAAATATGACGCAGCTTCCCGAATGCCGGCCAGCCTAGGCGTATTCTTCGGTCTGCCTCCTGCTCGAAGTTGTGCCTGCCCAGTTGAATTGTTGGGCCAAGGTAGATGTATTCTTGGACAACTTCGAGAGTGGCATCCCCTACGACGACTGGCCTCGGGATTAGATGACGATTGTACATGATCTTTGTTTTGTCCATGTTCATTCCGAGTCCTATTTGTCTTGAAGATCGGTCTAGGCTGTTAAGCATTTCCTCCAAGTTCTGCAGAGACTCCGCCATGACGACGATGTCATCCGCGAATCGCAGATGAGAGATGCACTGGCCGCTAATGCTGATGCCCCGTCCTTTCCAGTCGAGTGTCTTAAAAGCGTCCTCCAATGCGTTGGTAAACAGTTTCGGAGAAATGACGTCTCCCTGTCTTACCCCTCGACACCCTCGACATTATATTGCTTCAATCATATAGGTTAGTATGATATATGTTATATGGTATATACGTTTTTGCTTATTCCAGACCTGGCAGAGATTTTGTGGAGCATAAAATAATGAGCCCAGCAACATGTTTTGCGTTGGACAGTAATAATCTATTGGCAGTGGGGTCCTGGAACACATCAATAAGCCTGTACCACACTACCGGAACTGGTACTTACAAGAGTGTGGGAAAAATTTATGGACATTCTGGTAAATAATTCAGTTATGTTAAAACTATTTAAGCATTACAGTTACATTTTGTGGAATAATTTTAGGATAGCAAGAATATGCTACCCAAATGCAAATTATTATTTGCATGTCAGTTTTTACCCCAGTCAATATATATTTAAATTCAAAATTATAAAATAAGAAGTTAAGTTGTTAATATGTTTGAAATAACTGCCATATACAATATTATGTGTGTTATAAGTTATAACTGACTAATGTTTCAGTAAACTCTCTTGAATAACTTCTTATATTTTCATATGAGCCTGTATACATCACACAGATGGGCACAGGAATCCACAGCTGAGAAGGGTTAGGCCTTAGTCCACCATGCTGGCTTAGTGCAGGTTGGTGGACTATACACATTAGAAACTTCTAAGAAACTTACCAAACACCATTAAAATACATGATAATTTGTTTTGATAATTTATTTTGCACTGTATAAAACACACAATAACTTAAAAACGTCAGAGTGTGGACGTCAAAAAGGTGGCCTCTTATTTAATAATTTTTTTGTTCTATTTTCAGGCGGTGTAACTCATATAAAATTTGTACCAGATTCAACATTATTGGTATCAGGGGCTCGCAAAGATCACAGGCTACTTGTATGGGATATAAGATACTTTCGTAGACCTCTTAATGTATTGCACAGAGTTGTGTCAACAAACCAAAGAATATATTTCGATGTATCGCCATGTGGAAGATATTTAGTGACTGGTGGCACGGACGGAGTGTTGAAGATGTGGGATTCTGAGATAAATAACTGGAAGTCTCATATGGTTGAAAATAGTGGTGAAAAAGATGATGTTTCATATAGGGTAATGTATTTTCCCCTTGTTTGTGTATTTTATAATTGTGCAAAGATAGAAATAGAAGAAGATACTTGCTTGCGATCCGTGAGTGTCCGAAATACGGTCGAGAGTCGGTTCGATTCTCGGAGGAAGTTGCTTAATTAGTTTTTTTTTTTACTAAAATTCCAGAAAACTCGCCCCCTATTACGCTAGACATAATACTCCCAGAAGCGGATTTAGAATTACACCTTTACTTAACCCTTGGGGATACCGAATTAATGCTGAGATGAATGAGGGAATGAGAAATACTGAAAAAAAAACTATACTACTAACAAATAATTTTCTCATTTTTATTAACCATGTTTAATCTAAAAAACGATTTTTTTCTTGCAGTACCCAATCCACAACGATTGTTGTAACGGGGTGTCCATACATCCATGTCGACCTATACTAGCCACTGCTTCGGGACAGCATCATTTTCAAGATCCGATTAAAAAAATCGAGGAAGATTTAACCGATAATAGTGAATTACTAAGTGACGACAGTGTAGATTCTATTGAATTGGACAGTAAACAGTCTTCTAAATCCGAGAACAGTCTCGTGTTCTGGTGGACGGGAGACATTCCAGATGAGACATAGTGTGAATGAAATCTAGGTTAAGTGGAACTTGTGAAATAGATTTTTAACACTTATTTTCAACGGACAGTGTCAATATACAAAATATTTTTTTTGATTTTGTGTTTTATTTGATATTTTCTTTTTATATCATGAAAATATTTTTCGAAATAGACACGTGAGGCGAGTAACACACGCTAAATAAAGGCCTCTTTGATTTGTGAGGGATTTAGCCTGTGTATATTAGAAGGCAAAATGAAACTACGAAGTTTCAGCCGCTTCGAACGAGTTTAGATTATTAGTAAATGCAAAAGAATAGTGGAAAGTAAAAGGTACCTTTTTGTCCCACGTAACCGTGGGTGAGTCCGTTCTATTATTCGTGTACAACTCGAAGTTCTAATGCCATTCGTAATATCTTAATGCACACTGCATAATGATCGTACAGCAAAGATTTGCGCTACGAGGCTACGGGGCTGTTGTGTATAATTTTGTATGAACTTTTTATTGGTTGATTCCCTTAGTATTATTAGGATATTGTAATATTCGCCTGTTTAGATGATTCAATTTAAATTTCAACCAGTTTGAAATCAGCATTAAGTGCAAACAAAGACGTAAAATTCTAAAATTGACACTTCATTTCATTTTCGTCTTTTAAGAAATCGATAACATTCCCTTTAATAAGTACCTACCTAATATATCTATTGCACTAGAACTGGCGGCCTAGGTTTACCTAAAATAAGCCTAGTTGAAAAATAAATTTTTCACTTATCGATGAATTTGAATATGTTTCAAAGAAAATCTAATTGTTACTTCAGAATCACTGCACAAAGACATTGTTCGACTTTCACTTCGACAGAGAACAGCTGAACGCTTCATTAAATCCAACGATCAAAGCTGATTCGAATTGATTGCAAAGAAAGTTTTCAAATATTATAATAATAAAAACGTATTAAATTATTTTAATATGACGATAGACATTTTATCCGCATTCCCAAAAGTAGCAGCAAACGGTTATTGCAACAGTCTTATCTACATCATATATCATCATTTGTCAGTATAGCATACTATACGATTTATCCAAGATAGCTGTTGCCCGCGACTTCGTCCGCGTAGACTACAGGGTTGAGTTCAGAAAGAAAATAAGTTAAAGTCTATTTTACTCCTTAGAGTCCTATTTATGCCCATACCAAAAATCATACAAATCGGTCAGATCACGTGAAAGCGTAACGCGCCGGCCGGCGCCTTGTACATAATTATTGTGCACTTGATGATTATTTTGAAACTGCGATATCTTCTAAGATACTCATTGAAATCAAATGATGTAAAGGGCAAATTTCTTTTAAATTAAATACTTATACTAAATAACGCATTTATTTGGATAAGGATTAATATAATCTTTATAAAAATACCTTCACAAACAATGCTTTATTTTATAACAAATTTAGTTAGCATAAAAGAGGTTATAGTGAAGCAACCCTAAAAGTAAGACATATGCTACCGCTGACTTTTTTGTAGACATTATCAAGCTCTACAATTTTTCTCTAGGACTCAACTATATATCTCCCATGAGAAAGGCAGCGTTTGCAAAAAACGGTTTCGATCGCCCGTTTTTTCTCCGACTTACTTCACAGATCCTGCTACAACGAAAAAGTCTTATCATTTTTCGGACTGATATATAGCCTATGACACTCACAAAGAACGTAGCTTTCTATTGGTAAAAGAATTTTCAAAATCGGTTCAGTAGATCCCGAGTTTACTTTCTACAACGTCACAAACATACAAACATACAAACATACAAACATACAAACATACAAACATACAAACATACAAACATACAAACTCACAAACTTTACCTCTTTATAATATTAGTATAGATAAATTTGGTTAGAATAAAAAACGTTATAGTGAGCCAACCTTAAAAAATAGACATATGCTGTCGCGGACTTTTTTTTAGAATTTTTAAAGGAGAACAATTCTGTCATACATTATTTTGGCGAAACTTTAACCGTTTCTCCAGCGCACGCAGCGGAAGCTCACAAAAAGGAAAAATGTTCCCGATTTTGAAACATTCTTATTGCTGCTCCGCTCCTATTGGTCGCAGCGTGATGTTATATAGCCTATAACCTTCCTCAATAAATGTGCTATCTAACACTGAAAGAATTTTTCAAATCGGACCAGTAGTTACTGAGATCCTAGCGTTCAAACAAACAAACAAACAAACAAACAAACTCTTCAGCTTTATAATATTAGTATAGATTTATCCAAGAAATATACTTTAACAAAGTAAATTAAATAAATAAACCCAACAGTCACATACATAGCTCTGACCCCACACTAGGTTACAAGACTATACTTTTAAAGCATAGCTATAACCTACACAAAAATTAATAATTATTTAATTTACAATTTGTGTTCCACTACCCGACTTAGTAGCTTTTTTGTTCATATCTAGGTGAATATGCAGTCACGGCTATAGTGTCGCAGGATACGCAGAGGGATTGTTTAACCTACCTGTCGTTAGTTGGTTTTTAAATCCTGAGGTTGATGTGAACACATAATCTGTAAGTCTAGTTTTACGAGGTACTGCATTGCGCTACGAACCGCTACGCAAACGCTACAGCTACGGATAAGAAAATAGTACCATTTTTTACGGCAAAGATAACTTTTATTGACATTTATCTTGTTTATTTATAGAATTTTACTATTTCCGGGCCTTACCTACGTGGTATTTTATATATTCTTGCTTTGGTAAACTTATATTACATGCTTACAATAACTGCTAATTTGTGCCGTTTATGGAAGTCATCCGAGAACCTGTACATCTAAGAATCAAAATACATGAAGATTACTCTCGTCTTAGAATGTCTGACAATAGTTGAGGAGTTGTTTGCCAATTACTGGGGTGAATAAAACATATAGAGCTGAATGAAAGTGAGCCTTGGCCACATAGGTATATTAACTTTTTCCACTGTCCTATTTTAGATCCCGAACGTTCTTCTCTACACCTATATGCAACCAGAAAAAGAATGGAAACAAACAAACGATGACAGGCATACATAGGTAATCCTAAAACCAGCGAATGCCAAAAGGCTTTTATAAACAAACAAAAAGACTTAATCTGTACTATTGAATGAATGAACAAAGCGACTCAATCATTTGTTACAGACGTAGGTACGGTACAGCGCAAACCACAAGGATACCCCCTTTATGTTCGTTAGTGTGTTCATTGTTATTACGCGCTCCATTTCCAAAATTGTCTTTGTCTATAATTCCCTCTCCAGATTTGCGATAAGCTGTCGCAGATTCATCCATCACCGAGCCACAATTTTCCATTAATTAAGAAGTTGCGACTAAAGTCATTTATTTTGAAGACGTTTGCGACCACAACGATGATGCTGCGCTCGTTGAGATTTCATTATATTTAAGTATATCGTTTATTAACTTTAAGTCACAATTTGTCGAGAAACTTAATATTACAGCTCTTGTTAATATTTATTTTCACTTTTATTACATCATTAATAACAATGGGTAATGCTAGACGATTTATATTTTTTTGTCGTTGTTATCGAGAATCTTTTGCTTTGTACACATTTTAAGGCATTAAAAATAAAATTGTTATTAGGCGTTTTATTTACCTATAACAAGTTTTCCATTCATGCGATTTCTAATTCCTCTATTGCGTGTGCAATGCAGCAAAGATTAAAGCAAATTATTATGCTGGACGTTTCAACTTACATACTTTTATTTCGCTAAACACAGATTCCTCTCAAGTATGACACATCTACAATTTTACTTAGTTACCCGTCCATTCTATTCCCAGAATTGTCCTGACTGATCCGTCGACGGTTTTTCCATTTGGATGGCCAGTCCACTCCAGCTTTGTCTTTATGAATCTAAGCGTACCGTAAGAATTACAAAAGATCATTTTCCCAATTTCCTTCAATTAAACTCTTAAGAAATTCTATTTACATTGTGCGTTTACAAGTTTAAACGAGCAATTACGTGTGATAGTCATTTGGAACAACTGCTCTTTTACTAGAACATTATCTTTGAGCACTTCTCCTAGTTTTAAATGTCTTTAGACCGGATGAAAGTGTTCGCATCATTGTTTAATAGCTATCGTTAGTGTTGAAATCATAGTCGTTCAAGGATCTTATTTGCAGTCTGTAAAGATCCCTAAAGCTGAAATGATATTGTAAAATATTTTGGAATCCGCCTCTTCAGCATTAGTAGTAAAGAATCAACATATTTTTATTATTAGCTACTGTTTCTTGGTGCCCTACAATTACAAATAAAAAAATTGTTGCAGAAAATTGTTAATAATTAATTGCCATAGCGTGTTACATTGTATATGGTTTAAAGTTACCTATGTACTTACACTAAATTATAGTGAAGTTTATAATAGCTCTTATGTATGTTAAGTCAACATAATGGTCTTAGTCAATTAGATAAACAAATCGTTAATTAAGTATTATGAAAACACTTTCATAAACTTTCTCCTGTCTGTAAACAACATTAACTATAAGTATCATAAGATATCTTTAATTATGGAACTACCGCCGGTTGAAACTGAGTACGTGGTTCCTCTGTTTTGTTGCGGTAAAATAATTAAAATTTTAATATTATATACACACGAACACTCGCCATAACTCTCGACTGACCGACGATCTACTTCACCATTTTAATACGTATTAAAAATGGAGCAGCTGGGGCCGTCACTTTGAGTTATTAGGCACTCGTTTGCCCAACGTCAGCTGGTTAATCTATAAAAAGCGATCGTAAGTTTTTTAACACTGACTATGCATTTATGTGCATTGATTATAGGGCCAGAAATCTATTTAGAATCATAAAATTTGAAAATAGAACTGGGTGGTTATGAGCGCCTGGTATCGTTTTATTGCGTTTTATAGGTAGATATCTATTTATATTGACAGCAAAAAGTATTGACGTATATTAATCTGGGTTTTTTTTTGATCCCGCGGGAGTAACTAGACAGCAAATAGTTTCTTGAAAAAGCCCAGGCTTTGATTTAGATATAACTATGTTACTTAACAATAGTAATTTTACAACAACGTAGGTACGCGAAATATATTCAAATTGATAAAAATCTGTAACCGTAATACAGTAGTAAAACATCAAAATGAAACAACAAAGATCCAACAAGTAGAACAGGGAACTTACGAGCTGTAACAAAAGAAAATACCCTGTACCATTTTGGTTGAACAGACTAAATAAAATTACGTAAGATAAACACGATAAAATGTAGAAATTGTATTCTTCCAAAACACGTGTAGGCTACAGAACGGGTTTTGCTAAAGCTACGATTTTTTTTACTCACGTTAGGATTTTTACCCTTTCAGGAATTTTGGTTTATACATTATAACTACGTATTATAATACTAGTTTATCGCTGCTTATGTTTATCTGACTTGTTTAATGTACTAACTTTTAGAACTAGTGAATGTTAACTGATATAAGATGAAGTATCAATTTTTTTGTATTCAATTTGTAAATTGCTGAAATATAAATATTATTGTTTTAAGTATCGATACGCTGGAAGGGGTTGCTAGCAATGCCCACGTCTATATAAATTAGCATGTCAAAGACAGCCCCCATGATTCATTGATCAAGATTGAGAGGGCTTTGACAGCCTCAAGGAGGTTGGTACAATCTTAGAGGCCTTTGAAGAGATATTATTTGATCACATATGGTCGAAATATATGTAGGTTTGCAAGGCAGAATTACCTGAAACTTGGGTGTATTAGTATATCGTAGATGTATTTAATCTTTGTATTCCAGAATATTGTTTGCTATACGATCAGTAAGTACAGTATAGTCTCGTACGGGTTAAGCGCATTAAATTTCATAATAAATTACATATATAACATAGAAAATAGATGATGAATGTCCTTCTGGAATTTTCATCTAGTAGTAGAAGTCATCACGATTCGAAAGCATTTGTTATGGTAGGTAGGTAATTTTAATTAAATCTTATATAATCCACGTCAAACGAATTCATACTTAGTACAAAACTCATTAGGTATGCATCAAAAAGTGATTTATTTTGCAAAATTTACAGTATCGCAAGATAAATGACATCTTATAAGGAAAAATTAATGCCTTTCATAAATTTGGTTAACAACAGTGGCGAAGTCTTCTTCGAACTAACTCTTCCAAGTTTAACCGCGTTGGTAATATTTCTTATTACACTTCACAAAAGGCATTTCCGCACTTATTGTTGAATAATTGTGTAAATTGTTCAGTGTTACTAAGTGAGGGAAGGCGAAATGGGAACATGTCCTGTGTAGCCACGCTTAACATCCAATGCACGTCTTTGACAAAGTGATATCGGGGATGAAAAGTCGGACCGCTCCCGTATGCAAATATGGTATATTCTGTTGCATTTCTATGTAATACAACTGTGACGTGGACATGTGCAAATTGCCCTGTTGCGAATGTCGCTCAAAACACTGCATGTCGTCTTTATTACACATTCTTATTCACGTATTCGCTGCAGTTTGTCATTTAAGACGGAATTTTACGCGATCGTAAAAGTCTTTATTAAGCTATTTTGCATTGTGTCTTCTAAAATGAGATGCACTATATAGACTGATAGACAAATAATGATGATGAATACTGACATGTTATAAACTTGTATTTATAGTTTGAGTGTTTAATAAATTAAAGGTAATTAAAGCTATTATTTAATAAGTTCATATGCCCATTAAAAGTTAAACCTTAGTATAGTGAAATCCATATTTTTTAAAATTTATGAACCAAATTCTGAGAGAGTGTCTAGTCCCAGTACAGTTGAATAAACTAGAAATAAGGAAATGTCAGCATGCCGAGCTTACCTTGCGAACTGATGATGTCTGATGATGATGACAGATCAATTACAATTATTGAACCCAAACAGACTTCAATGATTACTTACCAAGAAAGCTTAAATACTGGGTCATGATCCGAGTAGAAATATAAAAGTTCCTTTCATCATTCATCATCATCATTAGCAGCCAATTGTTGTCCACTGCTGGACATAGGCCTCCCCCAATGACTTCCACCGGGAACGGTCGGAAGCCTCCTGCAGCCAGCGACGTCCCGCGACCTTGACAAGGTCATCAGACCACCTTGTTGGGGGACGTCCCACGCTGCGCTTTCCCGTTCGTGGCCTCCACTGGAGAACTTTTTGGCCCCATCGGCCATCAGTTCTCCGCGCCATGTGGCCGGCCCATTGCCACTTCAACGAGCTAATCCGTTGGGCTATGTCGGTTACTTTAGTTCTCCTACGGATCTCCTCATTTCTGATTCGATCACGTAGGGAAACCCCGAGCATAGCCCTCTCCATAGCTCGTTGAGTGACCCTGAGCCAACCCATGACGCCTTTAGTGAGAGGCCACGTCTCAGTGCCATATGTCATCACTGGTAACACACAACTATTGAAGACTTTCGTCTTCAGGCACTGAGGTATATTGGACGAGAAGACGTCTCCTAACTTTCCGAACGCTGCCCAACCGAGTTGGATTCGACGATTGACCTCTCTCTCGAAGTTGGACCTGCCTAACCGGACCACTTGTCCCAAATAGACATATTCGTCTACAACTTCGAGAGTCGAGCCCCCAACTGCGATTGGGGTGGGCACAACATGGACATTCGACATGATTTTCGTCTTGTCCATGTTCATTTTAAGACCCACCTGTTGGGAGACTCGATTGAGGTCTTCGAGCATAGTGCTAAGGTCCTCCAGCGATTCTGCCATGACTACAATATCGTCGGCAAACCGAAGGTGTGTGATATACTCGCCGTTGATGTTGATGCCGAATCCTTTCCACTCCAAGAGCTTGAAGGCGTTTTCCAGCGCGGCAGTGAACAGTTTCGGAGATATAACATCTCCCTGTCTCACGCCTCTCTGTATTGGAATAGCCTTCGTGCTCTGATCTTGTACTCGGATCGACATGGTGGCGTTGTTGTATATACTTTTCAACACCTCGATGTACCGATAGTCAATGTGGCACCGCTGGAGAGACTCTAGCACCGCCCACGTCTCGATCGAATCAAAGGCTTTCTCATAGTCCACAAACGCTAAACAAAGCGGCAAGTTGTATTCCTCGGTTTTCTGGATAACTTGCCGAAGCGTATGGATGTGGTCTATGGTGCTAAAGCCTTTTCGGAAACCAGCTTGTTCGGGCGGCTGGAAGTCATCAAACCTGCGTTCGAGACGATTTGTGATGACCCTCGAAAACAACTTATAGACATGGCTCAGGAGCGAGATGGGCCTGTAATTCTTCAGCAAGGTGTTGTCACCTTTTTTGAAGAACAGTACCACCACGCTCCTGCTCCATGCCTCTGGCGTTGAGCCCTCGAGGAGAACGGAATTGAAGAGCCTCTGAAGGACTTTAAGTACCGGCGTTCCGCCCGCTTTCAGAAGCTCTGAAGTGATTCCGTCCTCACCCGGCGCCTTGTTGTTCTTAAGTTGTTTCAGGGCCATCTCAATCTCACACAGGCTGATGTCCGGGATATTTTCACTGAAGTGGCGGATCAACTCGGCTCTCGGGTCTTCGGCCGAGCGAACAGCGGGCTTGGCAACCGAGGTGTAAAGCTGCCCGTAGAACCTCTCGATCTCCCTTAAAACCTCTGCCTTCGTCGACACTACGCGGCCGCCCTCCGTCTTCAGCCTAGACAACTGTCTTTGCCCAATAGACAAGTCTCTTGCAAACACTTTGGAGCCTCCGTTCCGCTCTATTATCTCTTTAATGCTCAGTGTTGTGAGCACGGACATCGTGTCGCAAGGACTTCCAGATCCGTCTATTGAGCTGACGATATGCTTCGGCGTCCTCGGAAGACTGCAGCGCCATAGATCGACGTTCGGCCATGAGGTCAAGAGTGTGGACCGAGAGTTTTTGAGGTCTATCTCTGCGGCGAGGTCTAAAATGCTTAGATCCCACCGCATGGACAGCTTCTACCAAACCGCTGTTTAACTCGTCCACGGCAAGGTTTTCTTCCAGGCACTCGAAGCGATTTTTCAGCTCGAGTTGAAAGCTTTCGGGGTTTTGAATATGAGCGCGAGTAGGTCGGAGCGTAGACTTCATCAAGCGACGCCTTTCTAATTGGACGTTGATATTCAATGAGCCTCTAACCATTCGGTGATCGCTACCGGTTTTCACCCTGTTGATCACAGAGACATCACAGAATATCCGTCGTTTCGCCGTCAAGATGAAATCTATCTCATTTCTCGTGGAACCATCAGGGCTCAGCCAGGTCCATTTCCTGTGAGGCGGCTTCTGGAAGAAAGAGTTCATCGCAAAGAGTCCCTCTTTCTCCAGAAATTCGGCCAGCCTCTGACCCCTGGGGTTCCGTTGCCCATGTCCAAATTGCCCCACTTTCAACTCCGCATCGCTCCTCATGCCCAACTTTGCGTTAAAGTCTCCCATAACAACATTGAAGTAGGTTTTGGAAGTATGTATGGCCCGACTTATGTCCTCATACATCTCCTCTACTTCTTCATCTGGGTGTGTCGAGGTCGGCGCGTATACCTGTATGACCTTCAACGAATACCTTTTGGATATTCTGAGTATAAGGTACACTACCCTGCTCGACACACTTTCGATGGATACGATGTTGTTAATGAGAGACCTGTGGACGAGAAATCCGACACCTCCTCTGGACTGTTGGTCGTCCCCCCGGTAGAAGAGCAGGTTACCGGACTTCAGGGTTATCGTGTCCTCCCCAATCCTGCGGACTTCCGACAACCCCAGAATGTCCCAGTGTAACCCGCTCAATTCTTCTTCCAGTTCGACAATCTTCTCGTCCGTCCTCAAAGTGCGTACGTTGTGTATTACCAGGGCCAGTCGTCGTCGGGGGTGGTAGCCGGGGCCAACCCGGGGATTCTTAGCACTCCCCGCCCCACCGTTACCATGGCCGCTACCGTAGCCAGGAATAGTGGGGCTGCCGGGGACTGGGGGCCTGGTCCTAGTCTCGATCATGAGGGGGATATTGCCGATACTCGCCACGCTTGGCAGGCGGGTTGGCGAGCGCAGTAGGGGAATCGCATTGATGACGCTGCTGCCCGTCATCAAGCGGGGGTGAAGGGAATAGTGAGAGAGAGAGGAAGTTATGGGATAGGAAAATGTGGCCTGTAGGAGTGGATACTGCAGTCACGGAAGGGAAGGTTGGTAGTGACTGCAGCAGCTCGGGGGCCGAGGTCGCGTACTCGTAGCACCCATTCTAGGGCAGACCATGACCACTAGATGGGAGCATCCCTGACCATAGTTCCTTTGCAAGGGAAAAGTTCCTTTGCAAGGGAAAAAATAAATATATAAAAATGGTGTCAACGGATATGTATGTACGGCTGTAAGTAGTTTGATGTAGAATATCAAAGGTCGACCCATACTCCCAATAAGCTTCACTCTGTATCTATGTAAACAACATAAAGGGTATGGAATATTTGAAATAAATATTTATTGGGCTCCGCTTTGTGCCTGCAAACACAATTCCGTTCTTCTTTGGCAGAACTTAATCACATACTGTTTTGATGTCCATCCTTCGAGGAATTCATAATTGTACATATTTCAGTTTATATCCATTGGTATGGATGTATGGCTAGGTAGCTATACTCTATCTATAATATGGGACTTATTACGTTTAGTCTAGTGCAGGTTTTGAACTTTATATACCGAGAGTCGTTGTAAAAAAGGTGTAAAGATTATTCAATCGCACCATAATATTATTTATGACTGCTTCACTCAAATATTATCGTATTATTTCTTCAAAGTCCTGAGCATTATTCCTGGTCTAGCCAAATATTATTGCTATTTTCCGTAAGGAAATGTTTGAAATGATAAATACCTGTAGAATGCTTATTGATGTTAACAATATGTATACTAATGCTTATTAGAATCATCAAAATCATACTATACAGTGCATGTGGTTATTCTGGTAGAGTATTTAATTAAAGGAGTAGGTGGGTTAGCTACAATATAGATATATGGAGCGACGTTAATTAATTTGCCAATCTGTTCCGAGAAACTTGTGCATTGCAATCTATGTACATTGTACATCCTAATAATACCCATGCATTATTGTGATGAGACCGTGGTCTTATAGCTTGAACTTAAAAGGTGAGGATGTCTAAGTTAATGAAACAAAGCAAAAAAATATTTAAAATGTTATCGCTTGGTTTGGAAAGCAGTTTTCGCTAAAGAAGAATGGGCAGGGAAATGTAGTATTACGAATGCGGGTCTACTAATCTACTGATTATTATTTGACTATAATGTCAACTTCATATTAAATAGTAAATACCTACATAATAGTCATGCAGCCTTCCCACGTATCAACTAAAAACAAATTTGCACTCTTAACCACTATAAAATCGGAACCAGTCCGCCGGTTATTACGATTTTATTATGGGGCGAATTTTCCTGGGGCATTTTATGCCAAGTACTGACTTTCATGGGTTGTTTGGTGCTTGTTTTGTGGACTTTTTGTGCTCGCACGTAAATACAGAACGCCATAACCGTAAAAATGAGTTATCAGTGGGGTATGTTAGTAGCCAGTCTCTCGCTGACTCTAAAGTACAGTAGATTGAACGCTGTTTAAGAGGGCTACTTGCAGACGATGTCCATACAGTTTATGATCTCATGAATAATGCAGACTTGTTATTTTTACAGGCGAAATAGGGTGATTTAGGAACAGATGGGGTAGAGTTATTACCGGGCAGGGCACAGATACATGCATATAATAACGCTTGTACTTTGAAGGAATACAAAAATGGAACGAATAACCTTTATACCTATAGGTAGGTACCTATTTTCAACTACATTCAAATGTCAACTGAGCGTACTGATAATCTAGTTCCAACAAATTTTTATTTGTAGAAAAGTTTTCAAAGAGTCCGGGCTATTCGCTTCATTAATGCTACGCACAAAAGAGATATATTTCTCGTATTCATTGTATGTTTCAATGGTTTCGTTTGTGAAGACTCCTTTCTGTGGTATGATTGACGACTACCGAACGAGTGCGGAACAAGTGGCCGTCCTTATTTCGCGAACTGTCGTCAAAGGCTTTGTAAGGAATACTTTCGCATCGGGGTCAGGGCGCGTGCGAATTTCTCTTTAATGACGAGATCGCTTACATTAATGTATGTATACTTATAGTATGTTGATAGTGTTGTGAAAATATTAACGTACTTCGTCTCATTCAGTATAATTTTAGGGTTGACTGTAAGAGGATGTCTTAGGTACTAAGTTAACCTATACAAAATTTACATATGTTTTTATACTAAGGTGAACATTATTTAGAAATCAAATAAAGTGAAATTGTAAATTGGGTGCACGGGCTCTGGCTGAGTTAATTTTAAAGCAAAAGAAACTGAAAATACCACGAGATGCCCAAGTCTGTCACAACATTTCGAATCATGGCGTAGTAAATATTTACTGAATAGCCTATGGCGGTATGACTTCCTCAACAATGCAGCCATATTTCTTTGCATATTACATGCCACGTCTGTATACGCGAAACCAAAGTGCTTCCTGAATGATCCGCAAACAAAGCAAATATTGCCTTAGAAAGAAACATTTTAATAAAAGAACAGTAACATGTCATTAGTTATGCTTTTACCGGGCTTGCTTTTATCTGATACTTCTAGAAAGCTTCTAGCTCATAATTTGGTACGCAAAATAATAAAAACTGAAGAGAGATATTTGCCGAAAATAACCAGTGATGAAACTTTATTAATGTTACCCAACAACAAAACGAATATACCAAAGCGAAAAAGTCGGTTCAAATCCAGTAGCTTCACAGGTGCGCCATATATGACAGGAAATCAATATTTCATTCTGTGAGTGAGATTTCTGGTTATTAATGCTTATTCGCCTAAGTACCGATTATAATAATTGTCATTATTTAACATGAGTTTTTACAACCGAATGACGAAAAATTATACATCAGTTAAATACTGTTATTATATGTACAATTCTACTGTAATATATTAATTTCTAAGACTATTTTATGTATTTTAAATAATAATATTATTTTAAATGTGCCTAACCTCTCTCTATGCTGAAAACTATATTATTGGAATAAAACAACAACAATTTTGAATGAAACCGTCGAACTGCCGAAATTGCCATTCGTCATGTATCTTTCCATTTGAACAGACAAAGTTAGCCATTAAACAGCGGGGAACTGAATCGTAAGGGCGGTCCACCCTTGGGTACGAAACAAAGCGCTAGTTTCGCCATTAGTTCATAATTGGCCTCTCGTAAATCTTTAACGGATCACTTTCCCTTATTATTGTTCTTGTTTGCTTTTGTTTATGTACTGATAGGTTGTTGGTTACTCTTTAACTGTCTAGACGAGTTTTTATGAGTTGAGTAAACTGCGTGAGGCTATCTGTAACTCGTATCTTTAATCTCAAGAAAAGTTACTTAAGGTTATCTGTGTTTGATTGGAAATACTGAGATCACGAGCGGTACTTTCGGGATGATAATTGCTGTGTTGCCAACCAACCAATAAAGTAACAAAGTTTTGAAGGTGTTAAGTCAGATGATCATTATTGTTGATACACAAAACTATTGTTTTTTACTATCCTTAAAAGTGGCATGCAATATGAGTGTTAATATTCTTAGTTTAGATAAAATTTATTAACAGCCAGCATACCAAAGACTGTGCCACATGTGCAAACCGTAATCATTAGCTTTAAAAATGAGTATTTTATTCACAATTCTTATGAATGCTCTTTTCAATTGTTTGATTTATTTTAGTCGTTCCTGCGAGCTGCGGATCGAAGTGAGTGCTCCCCGTGGGCGTCTTTCGTGTCTAGATACGTTTATCATAGGGGTTCGACAATTGCCTGGGGAATACTGAAATTGGTTTCGGTATTCAAATCACCATTGATAAAAGTTTTACATGGAAATTTATGTAATTTATTGAGAAGTTAAATCGAACATGAAAAGTTGTAGGTTTTTGTGAAATTGTGAATGTTCAATAATAAACTTACTTTAATTTACTCGGTCATCGTAATATGGATTTTTTGCAGATGTTGAAGGTTGTTAAAATACACGGCAAGTGATGAACTTAGTATAGATAAAGTTTATAAAAATTTTACAAAAAGCTCAAACTCTAATTCGTGAATCAAGGCAAGTCAATCAATACAGACAAGAGTAAATGAAGTAAAACCAGTGACGACGCTGGTATACTAGTGACAGAATATTTATAAAATAATATTTAAATCTGTCCTCACCATTTTTTTTTCAGATATCTTCAACCCTTGATATCCGTAGATTTAAAGCTACAAACAATTTACTACTCGAGCATGCGATGCGTGCTTTCAAAACAAAAAGATTTGTGTGAAAGTCTAACAAAACGGTACGACATTAGTAAAGAACAATACGTAAGTTTGTCTTATACTATTGAACTTCTTTAGTATTTGTCTCGACAAAGGATAATTGAAACACGATTTGCAATTGCTAAAATAATTCCTCGGGGTATTTGCAAAAAGTTTATTGCTTGTATTGTTTACAATAACATTCAATTATTTTTTAACATATATTTTTTTTACTTTTTGCCAATGTGCTCGTATAGGTAATTTTATAAGTTCATTTTTTGAAGTTCTGAATTCGTTGATTTGTGAAGCTTATGATGATTCAGTAAAGCAATAAAGGATGAATCCACAGATTTTTTAGTTATTGAATAGTCTGTGCCGTACGTATTGGATATTTATACCTTTAAAAAAGACAATTACCTCTGTTAACAACTAACGATTTCCTCGAGCCATATTTTAGTGTTCAATTGTGTCGAAATGATTTTGAAGTAAACATTAAGTGACAGAAACATATTAAAGTGAAAATTATCAACTATCAGTGATTTACAACATTCAGCAATATAATATCGGCTTTGTTACTATTTGATAAAAAAATAATAAATAAAGCACGAAATAGAATCAAAATTAAACTTTACTTCAACAAGTTACTCATATTGTTTAGTACAAGCGAAGCCGACCATTTCTGTGTTTCGGACGGCGCCGTATCTCTTGTGGTAGAAATCAGTAAATAAACAAATGAACAGCGCTAGGTTCGACAAACCCACCCAGTAGGCGCTGGCGTGCATCGGACACTGAGACGTGTACGTCTGAACCACCAAATGTCCGATAACTAGCACGAATTGTGTCTGCAATAGAAATTAGAATTATATGTCTATGTTTGAAACAGTATTGAAGGATTATTGACAAGGGGTGTAGATAGTGACGACCGGAAAGCTCATTTCTTTCTTCTTTTTGTATAAATTTACGTTTCGACTGTCTTTTTTGTATGAAAATTCTAAAATATTTCTTTTTACCTTGGGTAAAGCCTTTCAAGTTGGAGAGAGCGAGTTTTTGCCGTTTATCGGACATAAACCTCAATTTCCTAATAGAGAATACTGAAAACCTAATGTTTCATTAATTGAATCGGGAGCTTTAGCAATTTAATGCCTGCTTTTCAGTACTCTTTATTCATTCCAGCAACTTTTACTATCGTTAAGGTTTTTTGTCGCGTTGACGCTTGTCTTAAGAAAATATGGGGGAAGATTAAAAAAAAAATCAAACCGCTAAATGTGTGTTCATTATTAATTATATAAAACGACATAGCCATACGAAGTCGGATTATTCTTCTTGCCGATACGAATATCAAATGAACTAGGCTTGACAATTTAAGTATTTTAAGCCATTTCTTTTTATAAAATAATCGTTTAAATTATGTCTTCAACATGCAAATAATTGTAGCATTGTTTAAACCTTCGTAGAATACCACATAATACCAACGTTATCTTTCTAATGCAACGACACGATTAAGCCAGTTGGCGTCTACTAGTCTGCCTTGTGGGACGAGGGGAAACTGGCGAGATCCGGCTGACATCAACCGGTGTCGAGAATTATTTTCCACAATATGAGTTTCACACATACGCGCGAGATACATATTTACAGATATACGTGTATTATACCAAAAATGTTTTAGTGAAGATTATGAAATTTATGAGTCACAGGCGTTTTCATCAGCTGGGCACAAAGTTTTTTTTGCAACTTTAATGTTCAGACCTTAGATCACCATGCTGGCTTAGAGAGGGTTGACAGACTACGCACTTAACAAATTCTTAAAACATGTAGTTAACCACTATGTTTTCTTTTACTCTTCATCTAAAATCTCGAGCCCATCACAATGTGTCAACACACATACGAAGTTTTCATTTATGCATGCTTTTAAAACCTCAATGAAACTCGCAAATGGAGCAAATATGGTTCCACATAACAACAAAACTTACCAATTGCATAGCCGTTAAATATTTTTTCCACCACAAATACTTCGCATAGGCCGGTCCCATAGCAGCCAGTCCGTAGTAGACATACATAATCATATGTATAGCACAGTTCATGCCTGCCATGAACGCCCAGTGGTCGGAAGGGTCATACTTGAGGCAGGACCACGTCATCAGCACCATGAACACGTGATGGTACACATGGAGAAACGTCACTTGGTTGTGTTTCTTGCGGAGGACGAAGAATACCGTGTCGAAAAGATCTAGAACTTTCGTCGCCATGTATTTCCAGTAGAGGACGGCTATCGTCTAAAAAATTAAAAGATTGGAAATCGATTATGCACATAAACAATTGTTGAATATGTTAGAATATTTTTTTAATATATATTTATATGTTTGGCTTGGTGGCTATTATCGTTTCATAGTATATTATTTGTTTCGTGGAAAATTGGTTTTAGTTTTCGAGTAATTTACTTTTACACATAACATAACTACACATGTGCCTGTGAGTGCTCGTTTATATTCTTTCGTTTTATTATTTGAATGAAATGTCAGTTACATTTGCAAAAGGAAAACAATTAAATCCCAACATAATTGAGTAATAAGTAGGAGACCTGACGGGAGATTAACTAGAAAATCCAGGCTGTGATCTCTTTGCAGAAGCTTAGTTAAAGTTAATACCTAAGTGTGGTTAAGCGAATTCAATCCAAATTCTTTAATAAATTCATTTCATTGTATGATTTGTATTTCGTGACTTCTGTCAACATTAAAAAAAAACAATTCTTAATTAAACTAATGGATACGCAATAAATGCGCAAATTTAATTATATTATATTTTTTTCAAGGAATTAATTCTATTATCATTATTTTGATAGTGGCGAGCAATTTTATAAGTGGTTTAATTATAAAAACAATTACAGTTGCAGACAACGCACAGGTCATTTGAAGCGATTTTCAATGGTTACTACATTAAGCAAATAGTATTTTATCGGATTAGTAACACATAGTGGTCAGCTATCTGTAAATTATTACAATACCTTAAAATAAAACAGTGAGTCGAAAAAATATACTTACATAGACAGTATTGTCGTCATATTTACACGTCCTCGGGAATAAGCCAGTGAAGTTGATAAAAATAATGAACTGTAACAATATCATACCAATATATTAATAAATCTACATGATGTTTTGTTTACGTACACAACGAGCTGTATTTGCATTGAACTTAAAGACAGCTTGAAGACATTTTTAAGTTGGGGGATAAGCTAATAGACCTACACTTCTAAGTGTTTTTCTAAAAAGAGATCGACATATATATGAAGTATTCACGTAGATATAATAATATTATCTCTTTTAAAACAAATACACTATATTTTTAAACTTGCAGCTCTGATTAGTTTCTATTAATTGAACGCTAATTAATTATTATCATTATAATCATCAGGTCTAATACGTCCCCCTGCTAGGGATTTGGATCTTATGTGATCGAGTCCGTTTAAGGTTTTTATCAGCCTTTTTTTTAAAAAAACCTGAGTATTAATTAATGATTACTGGCGAATAATAAAACGATATACTGTATAATTTACGCGAAAGGATTCAATGTCTCTAAATGGAAAATACGTAAAATATTATTTTGTCAAGTAAATCTGTATATGGAAGCATTGTTGTTGTTAAATTGAAGTTGGAAACCAATCAATAACACGCTAAAGTTTCGAGGACCTGAATCCATACAGTACGAGTATAATAATATTCTGGCGTGTATGTGAAACATTCCGTAGAATATTCCCTTAAAAGCTAAACAATTTCTAAAAATGTAAAAGTATTAAATTGGACTGGTTTTAATTTAGAACTAAGCTTTACTTATCGTAATGTAGCAGCATCATTAATATTAGCATTATGAAGAGGAAAGAGCTGAACAAGCAGTTAATACTCTTTTACTAATGGAAAAAACACTATCTCTGAGTAACATGGACCGTATTTTATTCTTATATCACGGGTAAGTAGGGACGGGCTGGTAGTGCTAAATAACATAATTAGTTTACCTTATACACCAGGAAAATAGAGTTGACAACCTTGAAAGTGTTGTATGTAATGAGAAGAGTCTTTATTCGAAAAGGTTGTCGTTTCTCCATGACGTACGGCCCTAATTTGAGCACGAACAACAAATATGTTATTAAAATGAATGCAACGTCGTTTGGATTCATCAGCGGCCATTTTTCCACGAAGCTTACTGAAATGATAAATTGTGTTTTCGTTCTTTTCGCATGTGACTTGCAGCTATGGCGGAATGTAAAGAACCTTATTCTATTTTTGTATAAAAATATTCTCAACAAAAATGCAATTTAATACTATTTATAACAAAAAAGAAAAATACGAACTGAATCTGATATAAGTACAAGCTTTACAATAGTTTGTATCAAAAATATTATTATTGGAGAGAATGAGAGAAACGGAGGTAAGGTACTTAAAAACAAGATAAGTAACAATAAAGTCTTACTTTGCCCTTTTGGTAAATTAAGCCCCAATTTAAAACACCACGACATGATTATATTCTGACAGTTGTGATAACAATTTGTGATGTTTTATTTAACGAAATAAAGAAAAAACAAAGAAAGAAGTAAAGAGGTTCCTATTAAAATGAAAGATAATAATTGGTACATCTAGAATAAAAAAGTTAGAGATCATATAGTATCTAAAAAACTCAATATACTGGTTGACAGGCTAGTAGGTCTGTATGTAGGTATCTACTCATTTGGTTTTGGCACATAAATATTTACAAACATAAGATGTAAGCAGTAAGTTCAACACAACTGAATCACTTAAAACTTGACTACCTGACTAAGTTTCCAATTGAAAATTTAACCCTTAAATGCATATTGTTGCCAAATGTCTACAAACCAGTTTTGTACGATTATCTTTGAATTATTAGATCAATATCATTTAATTTTTCACTTTCTGAACAAAACAAATATTGACAAAGACAAATATCTGTCATATATACTTATAAAACCGCGGATATTAAAAAAAAATCGTAACAACTTTTCACTTCAAGTAATTTCTTGTTTTCGATTTTATGTGTATTTTGTGACTCTTGTTTTGTCGGAATAAATAGAAATATATAGAAACAAAAATAGAATTTAGATAAAAATAAAGGTAAGTTTTCAATATTTTGATACATTTTCAATTGAATGTGTTTATATTTTGATTTTTTACAAGAAAACGGTATGTTGCCGTTTGGCTACACCATGCGTTTGTACATTGTTTGGGAGTACATATTACCTAGATTTATATGTTTGGTGAGGATGTATCATTCTTTGTTTTTAGTATGAACCGACCACGATTTAATAGTAAATGTTGGAAAAGTATCTGATTTCATTAGAAAATAGCATTTTTATAGCAGGATGAAAAAGTTCATCTGAAATAGATGAAAACAATCTCGTCTACATTTGTTTTTTTGCTGATATGCAGAAAATTTCAGAAAATTTAATTACTTGGCCAAACAAATATTTTTCGACTTAGTTACGATACAAAGAAACCGATTAGGTAAGAATTCTAAACTACCAACACATAAATATTATAATAAAGATACTATTGCCAGAGCCTCTTACGAAGAGTAAAGTAGCTACGTATGAAGGTGTGGATGTAGCGGTGACATGGTTGAAAGATAACAACCAAATCATCCTCGCGTCAATCTTGCTAAATCGGTAAAGAGGTATGACTATTTGAACGTTCTGTTCAAAATTTCAACGTACAAACGTTTCAACGAACGTTGTTCAAAAATAATCAACTAAAACGCTCATATAGGTAGAGTAGATCTCATGGACAGTTTTAGGGGAGATACCGGACTAGTTCAATACATTTTTCGTCCCGCAAGTGATACATTCCCCTGTTCTTCTATAATATGTTAGTCATGGCCGTGATCAATTCTTGCGTTCTATAAGAAGGCGACTGGAAATATACGGATGAAAATTACGTCTTTGGCGAACTTCATATCTGAGCTGGCATATAAACGTTGTCAATAAAGAAGTTTAGAGACTGTAAGAAGAGTTAGACCGGCCTCTCAAAATGACTGAGAATCAAGTAGAAATGGAAAGGATACGATCCTATGAAGTCAATTCCAAGTAAGGAAGTGCGGACGGATGACGTAGGCAACTACGAAAAAAATGCGATTACAAGAATCACTGTAAGAATCTGAAAGAACTATAAGAATGGTGGGTGCAAAGGTTTCAGCAAAACGGAATTCATAATATATAAAATTATTCTTTTGCACACAAATACAGATACTGTCTAGGTATTACTATTGCTTACTTAAGTAATACCTACACGCATATTGTTGCCAATTGGCAACATACCATTTTTTCATAAATAAATAATTATTATGGACATTTATTTTTACTTTTATATCACTTTCGGTACCCTTACTACTTCTATTACCTATGAGATTTTTTTTATTAAGAAAGAAAAAATCATGCATTTAAGGGTTAAACATAACCTTAGCGGAGATTAGTCACTATACCTCATTCACGATAAGTTGATTCTTTTGGCAGATGTCAATTTTTCTGAGACATGACTTTGAAATAAAAAACGTATTATTTTATTATTTTAATGATTTGATAAATATAAAAAAATACATACAACACAAAAGTCCCTAAAGATATAAGCGTTATCCGAAAATGTTGAGACTTTATTGCTTCAAAGTAAAATTAAAATAGGAATACTGAAACTAATTGACGTTTGTATAACGTTACATCGGTCGGACGGAAAGGAACGTAACATCGTTCATATCGATTTCCACGTCGATAATTTTATTGAACACTCTGATGATCATAGCTGTGCTCCAGTTTCTTAATAAAAACTGTTTTAAAGATAAAACTATTTAATTTTTCAACCTTCATTTTTACATACTGGGCTATTTTTGGACCTCCCGTCAACTTAAAATAGGTGGTTTAGACCATGAAACTAAACAACTTTTCCAAAGAAACATGGGTCGAAACGTGATAAATAATTCGACCCTCCCATAGAAAACTGCTCACGTGGTCGATTTCGTGTAGAAGGTCTGAATTTTTTTTTTTACTTTTCGACCCGTGTTTCTTTGGGGAAGTTGTTTACTTCCGTGGTCTAAAACATCTATTTAAATTTGGCGGGAGGTCTAAAAATAACCCTGTTATATTAAATAGGTACTCATTATGACCCACCACCGCTTATCTAAATAATTTTTTACATGTCGAAAGTAATAAAGAATTTCACACATAATGCAGTATTTTAAAACGCAATATTTTTTAACTACTCGATATTTTCTGTTTCCCATCATTAGTCGATATGCCAAAAGAATCAACTTATCGTGAATGAGATATAACAAATAAATTAATCCTCTGGAATTGCCTCAAGGCACCAAAGAGCTTCGAGAAAATTAAATTTGGTAGTTCGCGCTAAATATTTTAATCAAAGAAGAATAGCCTAAAATTTAGGTTAGTGTTATTGGTAGTGAAAAGTATTTCGAATTAACGTCTGTATATTTAATTACAATTTCTAGTCTTATTGTTATATATTATTCATAAAATAGTTTTTAGAACTGTTACATTCTTAAGCCAAAAGTTATATTAAAATTTTCTACCATGTTTTGAGGAGGATGTGTGGAAATCCCAGACGGTGTTTATTGTCATGCATTCGGAGGTCGAAGTACTGACTGATATTAAAAAAGAGCGAATAATAGTCCTATTAAAGTGATGCAAATTGAGAAGGTATTATGATAAAATATAATTTTAGTTCAATAGAAAATTCATATTAACAACTATCTGACTGTCATTCCTCAATATATGAAAGAACAGACTTTTGATAATATTTCAAAAATATTTTTTCCGAAGTGTTACGCAGCTGTAAAGGAATCAATATGAACGCTTTATGAGTTGTGACGTGATGGCCCAAATCCCCAATTTGATGGTACAGTGATTTTGTACGACGGCACTTTATAGCCTCTTAAGGTATTACGGGTTAGAAATGCGAATGGCGAGGTAAACACGGCACGAACTTGGCTAAAGTAAATTGATTTATAAATGCAAATACTTGGACGCGTTTTGCGGGCAAATTTGTTTACCATTAAGTAATGGCGTTTCAGACCATTTGGGCGGATTCGTGTGGGTGACGGCGCGCGATTTGTAGGTCGGGGCGTTTAACGTTTTTAGCGGGATTTACTTTTCGTGTCGTGAAGCATTGATTAAAATTTGAAAAATAAAACAAGGGGAAGGATTAATTACCTAGCATCGCGTTTATTATAATAGGAGAGCTAATCTACAGTGCTAGGCTTTTAGGATGATAAAAAGTTGAAACTTCATACTATTACTATTTACACACCTGAATCATAAGAGGCGTAGGCAGTCCAAACACGATTCAAGTCTCATGTCATACAGAATAAGCTTATTTTCGTTTTGGCGGACACTTTTATATTTTAAGCTGATACTGAGAATTTCATAATTGATCATCTCAATTACATAACATTGGCCGACATTGGTGTCAGATTCTTCGTATATGATTACTAGATAGCATGAAACACTGCTACTGTAAAATTGCAAATGCTTATAAAATTTTCAACTTTCATCAAGCAAGCATTAAAAATAAATCAATCTTTTATCAAACCCCATGAGAGCATAACAAGAATATATGAAGTGGGTAATGTTTTCAGCCAGTACTTAATACATGCATAAAATACAATCCCAGCGTGTGGGACCGTAAATGTCACCATCATTCATTCTCGCAGCGGGCACCTAATACACCGGCCACGGGAAATAAACCATCGCGACAAATGTGCGTTGTTTTTGTAGGTTTTGGAATGACCTATCGCTTAAATTCGATTTAACGCTTTAGGTAAGATGATTAGCATTTTTTATTGGTTTACAAATCAGGCAATAAAAATCTATTTTATAATTTAAAGTAGAGGAAATGACCATAACATAGTTTGTAGGGAAGGATGCAATTTTATGATGACTTTGTATGATCTATCAATATTAATTGTTCCAGGTTTGGGTGTTCATGATTTCGATAATTCCTTAGTAGTAGTTTTTAACACTAACGACATAAGACTCGTATCTAAGTTGGGTCAGAACTATATGTACGTAACTGTTAGGCGTTTATTTATTTTAGTTATACTATTTCGGTATATCCAGAAAAAACCCAGACAAGTGCAACAATTATATCTACTTTATTTATATATACTTCTCAGAAGCGACATTTTTAAGTTCGGAATAATGTTATGCTTCTATGCTGTTTCTTTGTGATTGTGTAAGTCTTCATACATGACTTTCACATTTCCTGTACGTTCGTCAAATCTAAGGGTTTGATGTTTGCCTTCGTTTCATGTTAGATTTTCTTTTATTTGTTTGCCCATAAATAGTATTTTGTACATTGTATGAATTCGTTTGTGTATTTCTTTGGCACGTGTATAAGTTAAATCTACAAATGTAAAGGGTTAGGACTTGTTTCCTTTTGTGTCGTGCGTCTAATTGTGTAATTGCTTGATATTGTAAAATTATCGCCTATAAAATTATCTAAAAATTAGGATTTGCGTTTGCTAACAAGACCAACGGCATTAAAATAATAATAAGGCTGCTTTGAATTTCAATTAACTCAGTGAGATTGTAAAGCTTTTAGATTGACAAAAGCTCAAAATTCTTTATTATAATTTTTATTTTTATTCTAGGTACTGATACTATTTTAAACATTTTACAAACACTAGCAATTAACCGTAAAATCTCTAATTGTTACGCGTAAAAATAAGTTATCAGTAACAGCAGATTATCTTAATTACGTGGAAATTCCAAGTTTAATCTTCGTAAAACCAAATAAAAAATATTATTTTTAAATTCGCTGCTTCCATTTGAGGAAATATTCAATGAAGCCTCTTAAACTTAGACGTTCTAATGAAATTTTAATGCGTGCCATTGTCGATCCTAATTCGCGGAATTAGCAGTTGTGATTGTGTGGTATAATGAGAAAATGTTAATAAAATTTTAACACAACTGCCACAACTACAAATTTTCATTCCGGTACCATGGGTTGTCTGGAATCGCAGCTAGCGATAAGACTGCTTTTTGTAGCTACTATATGTATATCTTTTTATTCCACAACAATGCTGTATGTCATTTATGTTGTATAGTGTACAAAAAAGTCATATAAATAAAAATAATATTTCATAGAACTTGCACGTTGAGGAGATTAACTTGTACGTATTATAGTGTATACTATTAGTATCACGCGCGGCTTATTCCGCCGGGAATTTTGCTGATAAGGTAGTTTCCTCGTGGCTCAGATATACGACATAATACGACTCTCGCACGCCGTCTTTAGAGTTAATTTTGATATTATTTGCGCCAGCTTGAGATTTTTCCTTACCTTTAATTTCGGTTGTGTTGCAATTAAGTTATCTTCTAATCTATCGAATTAATATAAGTTTGTAGTATTTTCTGAGAAATATCGAAGGAAATCTGAATGATCTGCGTTGCAATTAACTCAACAAAAGGCGAAGGTAAAGGTGTTTTTTTTTTGTATATTTAACACGTCTTACCAATTATTAACCAAAAGTGTAGAGATGTCTCCAATAAGTAGGCAGCCAAAGGGTGGACAGCATAATCTGTAAGGCGTGAGTAAATATTTTAATTAATAAGTAAAACTCTATCAGTTGTAGAGAAGGCCCGTGCCCAGCAGTGGGAAGTACATAGGATGAAGAGGAGGCTATAATTTCACCCATCCCGATGTCAACATTAGAGGCAATCAGCTTCAATTGTTCTATATAAATTATCTTGTCCGTGTTTTGCGCTATCTCTGTTTCCGCGAACCTCCACCGTATCACTTAAGTAATATATCTAGAACAGTGAGGCGGAACTATTAGGATTTGTCGGTAAAATGGACCGAACCAGGACTGTTGTGGGATATCCCCTCACGGCTCGCTCATTAATGCGATCAATTAGGATAACATATTGCCTCCGTATTTTTTCGAGGAATTTATTGGGTACTTGGAACTTTTGTTGAATTTAATGTTTTTAGTGATTCTTAAAAGACCCACCGTTTCATAGGCATTTCTTTATTAAGTGCAGTATTAGATTGTGGGTCATTTTGATGGACGCACGTTTTGTCATAGATAGAATAGCGCTTTATAGATGTGTGTAATGGCAAAGAAATTTAGCATAGGTCATTTAAAATATATTCTATCGATATGAAAATTTCAAACCTAAGTTTTCACTCAAGATATTGCATTTAGAGGAAACAGGATTGATACTACGCTATGCTACGAGTTGGAATAAAATAGAAACCAGTATCTGGTAGGCATTGTAAAGTATGAAGAGGAACTCATTATAATACTTGAGAATAAAAGAACAGTTTTTGGTTTGAAATAAATATTGATATTTTGCATAGAATTTAATAACAATTCAAAAGGAATATAAAAGTCGGGTTATCTTCCAATTGAGAAAATTCTTGGATATAGACTTCCGAGAGCTAAGTTCCAATCTTTGATGTTCTTGGGAAGAAAACATACAAATTGAAATAGAGCAAAGACTTTATCCTCTTATAAGGAAATAGCGATCGATATAAAGATGTTATGCAGTAATGGCCTCGAGATCAAAATCTCCAGATAAAAATCTTGGCTATCGCTGTCAGAAGGTATGTGTGTTCTCATTAGGTACAGGAAAACATCGTGAGGATACCAGTACACCTAAATAAATTCTAAAGAGATTTTAGGCGTGTAGACCGCTAAACCTTACTAGGTCAGCGTGGAGGCCTAAACCCTCTTAGTTGTAGAGAGACCAGGAGTAGTAATGTAGGGGATTATTATGATGATGATATCTCCGTTATTTGTAAGTTTCCATTTCCTAACAGTTTTGATTCAAAATTAATGTAGTCCTTGTTTTCCTATACGTGCTACAGATAGCCGATCACACACAACACTGTAACTGTCTCGGTAAACAATGTCGTATGTACTGAGCATGGCTCACATACTCTATCTAAGTAAAGCTTAATCCTTCTAGATCATAGAGGAGGCACGTGCCAAGCTGTACAGTGGTATCCTAAATCTTAGGTAATCTTAGGCATTATGTAGACTTCAAGCTGCTTTTGGTCAGCGAGATATTTTATGTGCGCATCCCATAGCATATTAAAATTAGAAGGAAATGAATGTCAAAGAGAATATAATACATTTTATTCGGAAGCTCATTATTCAAAATAAAAGGCTTTCCTGACTACCTAAATGAATAAACGAATTAAATTAAACATGAGGAGAATTTATATTTACATAAACATATTAACTTACCACGTTGGTTACGTTGATACGTTTGGAGATTGCTGCTTGTAGTCCTGATATAATTTATTTGAACTCTGTAATTAAAATATGATCCTATAATTGGTATTTTCAAGAGGTTCCGATCATTCCACAATTATGACTCTTCCGTGCACTATAAACTTAAAATTAAAATATTAAATTACAGATAATCTGTATATTTGACAGATATAAGGTATATAATATATGTAATTCTAAAATGTAATTGAAGAGTAGATATAGTAAACCTTTGCTTATTGCCTCAGACTTATGTCTTCTATAAAAGCTCGTGCTAATGCACTAGGCCGCAGACTACGATCGTTGGGGGACGTGTCATTACGAACTAGACCCATATACCTTGTCTGTAAAGGACAAATTAGCTAGAATAAAGTACCTTGTTTAATCATCGAAAGAAAATTATTTAAATGCATTATGACTCAGTCATTACAAAAAAAATAATGAAGAGAAAAAGGTTTAGAGGTGAAAAATTAAATTCCCTTGAGAGAGTGGTGTGTACAAAAATGTAACTTTAGAAAACACACAATTACAACTTATTTCAGTATTGTTTGTTTTAACACATCTACAATTGTCCTAAGCATGCCGTCGTTTTTTCGCTCGGGACATTTTTAAGTCCAATTTCCTACTCTTTGTCCTTGAATGTAATAGGCAGTGGGTTGTAACCGAACACATGGGAGTTGTGTAAAAATCGTAATTTACCCGTGCCGCGACAAGAATAATTACTGGGCTGTACAGCGTATGGAGCGGTTAATTAAACAAGATAATACAGATAAAGCCTTATTTACTGGTACGCACTAATCTGCCAGTGTAAATTGTTTTCTACACGCTAACCTGGTCGTTTATTATGTGTTTTAGCTAAAAAGCGCTTTTAAGCATTAGCAGCGCTTATTTTTCACCTATTTGTTTATGTTGGGTTTCATGTGAACGAACTAGAAGGTTCAAACACCTCCTGTAGGAGTCTTCATTGTTTTTACTAATGGAGTATTTTTAATCGTTAGAGAAACCTTATAGGTTGCTTATCAATGTTTTTTTTTTCTCCAAATATGTAAAGATTAATAAACTGCTTTAACGGTGAAGGAAAACATCGTGATGAAACCTGCACACCTAAGAGTTCTTAGGAATGTCTTAGGTGTGTAGTCCGCCAACCCGCACTAGGCCAGCGTGGTGGACTATGGCCTAAACCCTCTCAATGGTAGAAGAGACCCGTGCTCAGCAGTGGGCGTATATGGGTTGATGAAGAAAAAGAAGAAGAAGAATAAACTGTGGCTTTGGAGTCGTGACAATTTTTAGAAGCTTTACATTTTTTTAAATAAAGGGGAGTCTTTAACCCTTTGCAGTGTCTTGGAAAATGATAATCTAATTGACGTCTACTCAATTGCTTAAAATTGGTTCAGCGATATAAGCGTCAAAGGGTAAGAAAAAAAGATACTCTTTTCCGCCGTTGCAATGTTTTTACCTTCTTCATCAACCCATATACGCCCACTGCTGAGCACGGGTCTCCTCTACCATTGAGAAGAGGGTTTTAGGCCATAGTCCACCACGCTGGCCTAGTGCGGGTTGGCGGACTACACACCTAAGAAATTCCTAAGAACTGTTAGGTGTGCAGGTTTTATCACGATGTTTTCCTTCACCGTTAAAGCAAGTGATAATTCAATGTGAATACACACATAACTTCGAAAAGTCAGAGGTGTGTGCCTGGGGTTCGAACCCGCGACCGTCGAGATTCTCGACCGCGCGCCCAAACCTCGAGGCCATCACTGCTTTTTTTACCTACATATTTATTAATTTTAGCTATTTTTATATAGAATAAAAATTGAGTAGAATGAAAAATAATTTATTAAATCAGTACGACATACAATATTCACATTTTTTTTATCTTATTCAACGCGACGTTTGAAAATCATATTTCAGTAGATAAGAACTGTTGTCAACTTGCAGTTTAGGCAATAAAACTATTTTCACGGGGCTGTATTTTGGCTCTGCTCATTCAATACCTAGCGGCTAGCGCTTATAATTATTTAATCCAGCCATGATTTAATAAAGTGTGTTTACTATTTTGTTTCTTATCGTGAAGTTGCACGGTTCTAATATTGTTAATTTTCAATAGTATTGAAGTCACCATGAGCTGACATAGGGACGTGAATACGATTCGAAAAACCAATACACCTTAGGCGATTTTGAGATTGCGGATGTTGCACACTCAGTTGGATGTTCAGAATGTATCACATATAAAGAAATGACATGTCGATATACATATACATGTACATGTAAATGTACATACTTACACGTGCAATGTACATACATATATACAATTATCTATACACTTTAATTACAACATAGAAACACGATCCGCGCTCAACATTTTAAAGATGACGACACTTAGGATATTAGAAAGTGGGTATCAGAATCTATGAGAGACTTTTCGGTCTTACTATCACCCAGACCAGAAACCAATATTTGTGTCATAACACAACATTTCTCTCGTTGACGGGATCGAACCCGCGGCCTCTCGTTTCGCAAGCTGGTGTTTAGCCATCTGCGCAACGGGGTTGTAATAACTTCGGCAAAAAAATAAATATTTGATAAATTTCGCAGAACAGCCGCATTGTCATGAAATATATTTTTACATTACCCCAACCGCCTTAGCACACTGAATATTATTTTCTACGATCATTGAAACGTTAGGGTTTATGTAAGTCCATTAGGAGCGCACATTTGAGGCTCCGGTTTGGTCGCAGATTCTATTATTCAGAGCCTAAGAGTATTCCGACATATGTCTGCGGTTTTCCAAGAACGTGTTAATAGCTGTGGGCGGATAAAATAAATAGTGTGCCGCAAGTCAGAGGCGTATTTTCTACACTGGTTTGTCAGCTTTGTTTCAAGTTGTAAATGTTTCGGGAGTAATTACAGACATCGTGCAGCTTGATGAAAATATTGCAATGAGAAAATAAAATAATGGACTGGTTGACATCGGGATGAAATCAACAGGTAACGTAAACTTAGGGTTGAAATTGTCTATACATAAATAATGAATTTTATTTAATAAGTTTTGTACTTCAATTCTTTAAACTTACTACTTTTTATTGAATCTTTGTGTAATGTTTTGCTACTGGATGATTTATTACTCGTTTCCCCTGTCCATCTTCGTCCCATTGGCATTTCAGATCACGTTCCTTTGGGTGAAAGTAAACAAGTCTGTAATCAAATTTCAATAAAGGTCACTTATAATGCGGAAGGCAATGTTTTCCGTGGGGCGCTGGAAACGTACAATTTGATTTTATGTTCATTCAGATGTAACTAATTCGTAGACTGGATAAGATTGTGACGTTCAAATCTTTTCTTTTACTGTTCGACTTATTTCAGAACAATTTCTTTATATAGGCATGTTATTAGTATTTTATTTATTTTTAATAATAAGTAGGTGTTTGATTTCGGTTTCTATATTGATATTATTTATTACAAAGTTTTATTTTCAAAGGATCATATACTTTGTAAGTTCCACTAGATGGGTGTGTTTCAGTGATAAAAAATTAAGTCTGGAGTCTGGGAAAGTGATGATTCTTTTTTGAAATAAGATCGCAGTCCTATTTCTTCCTGTTTTATCGTACCAGGTGATAAAACAACATAATAGTACCGCTGTAAAACAGAATATTTTAAATTTGCTTTTACGTAAAACGGTAAATATTTTTACGTATTACCATAACAAGACATACGCAAGTACAAGTGAAACGGTAGGTGTTTTGTAAACACAAGGTTGTTTATTTTAACAAGGAGGAACATACGTAGAAGTGTTATACACGAAATGCTCGCATGGAAGTTTATTTGTTGGTATTTTGGGAGTTTAGCTAAGTTTGTTAAATATTTGCTTATATTTTTGTTACGTATTTGGACTTAGCCCTTCACCGCAGTAAATAATATCCGTGTATGACAGTGAAACATTTCTGTGTACCAAAAATAAGATTTTTTTAACTGGTTTAATTCAATTAATTATTTAATTTGGACTAGATTATCTGAACTGTTTACTTTGTCCTAAATTATATTCGCCCATTTATTAATAAGATTACGAAAACCTAAACTTTTCAATTTCCACGAAAATGTTCGTCAAACAGAACTATTTCAAAAACTCGCTTAAATAAATAAGAATAGCTTTTTGTTTATGCCGTCTCATTGGATAATTCGCCAGTGGAGCGTTAATTCTCTTTTAGGATTAATTGGTTATTACTTCTCTCGAAGGATGGACGTAAATAACGTTACTTTTGGAGCGGAACGGTTGATGTTGCGCGAGGACGCGGACAGCCTACTTTCCCCAAGTATTTTGTTGTTTCTCTTTCATTTCGTACTATATTAACACTGTGCCGAGTTATTAGGGAAGAATTTGCCGCGATATGTGCATGTGAACTTATTATACTTATGATCTTTTGTTGGGTTAGTATTTGTCGTAATTAGGAATGCCTGCAGTCGATAATATCATATAAGCTGCTCGATGATAGTTCTAATCATCTGATCTTAAATTATATTTGGTACATGTTAAATAATGAATTCAAGTGCCAGAAGCAACTGAAACAATTTAATATCCAAAAATCGATTTGCGAACGTGCATGTTATTAGAGTAACACGTACAACTTCATACTGCATTTAATTAGTTTCTTCGAGGCGTAGAGAATCCTTAGAAATAAGTTACGTGGTATTTTAGTGTACTTGGAAATTTTCAGCTTCGATAACATACGGCTTTGCCCCGCGATCTAACAAATGTATTTTAGTGTGTTCTGCAGTGACATTATGCAATGTGGGTTGCCCTATCTTTACCCTTAAGAATAAGCATATATAATGGTTTCATTCGTTTTATATAAATTTCAATACCTATATGTATAAAAATAAATTTAACTTTAAATCTTAGACTGCTTATATGTGAAAGTGCAATTGCTATTGGGCATACGTATGTCTTAAAAATACCTGGATATTTATGAATACAGAAAATTTTATACAAATTATGAGCCTTTTGCAAGCTGATAACAAAACGTCCCCCCGAAGGTTTTATTAAAAAAGTTTTGCGCAATATAATGCGGGCACGATTTGTGGTCTTTTCTAATTGCTTAGGTTTGTTTATGAAAGGTTTCTTTTGTGTTGGTCTTTCTATTGGAATTTTAGGTTAGCGAGTTTCTTGGGAAACTGGCGTGATTTGTTAACACGCCTAACTTCAGTTTTACAATATTTTGTATCGGTGTACTTAGAAAAAGTTTAAGTAAATTTGACTAAATCAGAGGAAATAAATTTCAATGCTTCCTATCGAAAAGTTCGTATTTTTTATGTATGATTGGAGATATGCTGGAAATGTTGGTACGCGAGCAAAATATTAGAGGTACTTTGATGTCCATTTAATTTGCCTTAACATTTTATTCTATATACCAGTGTTGGGCAAATGTTAATTGAACTAACAATTAAAAATTAACAATTAATTAATTGTATTTGCAGTGACAGCAACTAACAACTGGTTAATTGTTAATCAAGGTTTTATACAATTAACAATTGATCAATTTTTAGTTATTTTGCGAAAAAAATTGACAATTAATAATTAACAATTAATTTTTTTACCAAGTATTACTTTAAGTATTGGGTACATGCGTGTGCGGATTTGTTAAGTTTAGTGTCCCTACCTAGTCATAAAGAGTATATGAGATAATTAACGTTAAACATCTACAAGGTTTGCGGACCCCCCTTCCGTACAAAATAGCAAAATTTAATTGTTAGTTTTAATTTTTTCATCAATCGATTGAAAAAAATAATTGCAATAATTTAATCGCGAGCTGCAATTGATGTGCATTAGTTTAAATAATTCAATTGTATCGCGCGATTAATGGTTAATTGCAATTGATTCAAATTCAATTAATTTAATTGCAATTAATTTTTTAGTCAATTGATTAGTTCAATTAAAACTTAATTGATTGATGCCCAACACTGCTATATACCTACCAATAGTTAGGTTTTTAAAATAATATCGTTACACAATTTCTCTTATTTAAGTTCCTTTTTTTAACAACTCTGTAGTATTTCTGAAAATTCCTTTTCTGTGAAAATGCAAATGTACTGACTTTTTTGTTCCTGTACTCATAAAGAGATGGACGGACGTAAAAACTAATCTACGACATAACTCTGTAACAGGAAGGTCGAGGTTGTCAAAATGCAGGACACTATATTTAAAAATAAAGGTTTTTAAACTTATTGTTTACATAGCAAACAATCCTCAAAGCTTTCAGATGACCTTTCATAGCTAGAACACTAAATAAACATCATACTGTGACACGAGGCAATGTAAAAATACTTTGGCATTAGAAATAATATAAGTATTGGATTCAAACGACGCAAAGGCAGAAAACCGAACAGTATTTATTTAAAACTCGTTGTTAATTATTATTTTAGTTTTACAATAACAATCAATATATATTACTTTGTCCAACGCTCTATCTTTCTCTGTAGCAAAGAAATAAAATAACTTTCGCATTTGAAAAAAATAGAAAATTTAGATGTACCTATAGATACGAGTATATACCTGTTTAACCTATTATACATTATGGAAATGACAGTATTTAGTTTCCCGAAATAGGCTATACAGGCGGCAACACTCAACGAAAGGGTAAAATAATATTTTGGAAGCGATTTGGCGAATGTGCCATAGACATACATATCAGACGCAGTTAGGTGTGTGCGAATGTTGAGATTTTTCCTCTGCAAACATTTTAACGTCAGCCTTAATACTGTTTTGTGGGCGGAGTAGTGGCATAAGTGTAAACGAGACTTAACGCTTGAAATATATGCAGTCGTGTTAGCTTGTAAGTGGTCATAACCGTTGCCAATGTATTACTTTTCTTATCTTAAATGAACGCTTTTGGGACCGATATATAAAACCTTTACGAGCTGGCAAGTCTATAATATGAAAAATATTGAAAAATCTTTAATATTTTTATGAAATAAAACTCTACTGCCTCTTGGCCTGTATTATAGTCAGCTTTTCCTTTACTTTACAGATTTCATGTTCTTTATATGTGTCCGAAAGAAAGCCTTAAGATTACCCCTCATTTCATAGGAATTAACTTACGACAAGAAAGAGTAAGTTCAGAAATGCACGTTTACTCCCTATAGTTATGTACATAAGTATTAGATGTCATACGTAAGTGTGACTAAGACTGTTAGAAGTCCTCCTGAACACTGTCGTACTAAATTATGCGTCTCAAATATCTACTCTAAAATGCAAATGCACTGTTCTGGAATTAGAACGCGAGGTGACGTAAATGTAGTATGCAGTTTCAGCGCAAACGTGTTGGAACTCCTTTGCACCTCTCAAGTAACGCGTGCAGATGCCATTGTTGCCAACAATGACGCCCGTAAGGCGCAACTTTGTTTTGTTATACGAGGCCCGTTCTGAAAGAGTAGAGTCTTGGCACACCTATGGTCGTAACCTAAGTAAACTTCTTTTGTGACACTTTGAGATCCTCCACAATAGGCATTTTTGCAATTTCCCTCTTCAATTAAGCAAGTAAAAGAATTATTGAACAGGCTAAGAAAGTAAGTAGTTATTGTGTAGCTGATATGAAGCATAGTGTTTATGTCAATTTTAATGCTTTAACATAAATGACTGAATATTAAGCTATTAGGGTTAAGCCTTCCTTGTAAGGCTTCAATATTTTATAGTTAAAGGAAACCGAGAATTGATAGCACATTATCCAAACTTTCATAAGTACTCAATGATTATAGCGATAAGGAAAAAGTCATCATTTTTCGGGATTTTTTTAGCGTCAATGTGTTTGTATTCACCAGAACTGAGCACGGTCTTTTTAAACCTTTTATAGGTATTTCATATAACAATTTCTTGTTCATATTGTTTTCAGTTTATAATTACCTTAACTTTCTATGCCATTTGTTTGTTTTTGAAAATAATTTTTCATTTTACATTTTATACAAAGCCTGTTTGGCGTTACATGAACAATGGCTAAGATTTTTTTAAGTCTGTATTAATGCGCATTCATGTTATTTAATGAGACTGTCTAGACACATAATTATTATCATTAGCTTATTAAGAAAATGGTAAAAGTTGGAATTAGTTAATGAAAGGTCTTGCTGTATGCCTTAAATTCTTGTAAAGTATTGTTCAACTGAACCGAAAGGTAGGTGCGATCATATTCTTCGAATGTTATATGTTTTTAATATGAATAGTTTTTTAAAGGAGGTTGTAAATTATTAGGAACCGGGAAATCGTTAGAAAAAGTTAGTTAAAGATCATCTTATCTAAATAAAAAATATATATATTTCGTTCTTATATCATTATCGGGGAAATATAACAAAAATAGTGCTGGTGATAAATAGCACTCACAGAAGTACACAATTTTTTTTACTTTCCTCAGGAAAGCTATTAAAACGAGGAAATCTTCTAAGAAGAAGTACATAGGAAAGTTAATCATTCCCCAATTAAAACCGCAATGGTAAACATCATGAGGAAACCTATATAATTAAGAGTGATGATCTACTATTTAAGTAGTAGAGATGGAACTTATTTCTCACCGAATAAATCATAAATCTCACAGATAAAGAAAAAATATGTTCACTTGTCATTCCTACCTGTCCGGTTGCTGTGAACAGACTTCGTGAGGATTCAAGGTCCATTGACCGCCACTTCATAGCCTCGGATTGGGGAAAAATATTTTCTTACGTGAAATGTAACAATGCCAGTGATACCATTATCTGTAACGATGAGGCATTGTTATTGCTTTGTAAAGTATTTTTCATCTCTTTTTACTGCTTGAGGCACGAAGGTGTGTCATAATGGAAAAGCAATTTACTCTTAACTCTAAGCTGAATTGTTGCCAG
The DNA here is from genome assembly GCA_030295005.1 of Cephonodes hylas. Lineage (NCBI taxonomy): Eukaryota > Metazoa > Arthropoda > Insecta > Lepidoptera > Sphingidae > Cephonodes > Cephonodes hylas. Next base: position 4,706,982 of record AP025374.1, on the reverse strand, counting down.
AATCTTAGCTGTAATTTTATTATGAAACATTATAAGATTAGTAGTACTTGTCGTAATGGTTTATTCAATGTTCACCCGATACAAGTTCTGTACAACGGGGGTGAGTTCGATTCTCGCGTCGGGTAAAGTGTTATTAATCCTAATCTTACTACGATGGTGTAAAGATACCACTCTACCTAACCCTTCGGCGACACAGGAAAGTATAATAAAGCATACAATGTTCGTGCATGTCGTTATTGTAAAAAAATCTTTATTGTTGGAATATACTAAGAAAAAACTGAATTTTGTGCATTTAAAAGGAAGAAAATTCCATTGAAGATAAATTCTATACCAGGTATTTATTTCCTCAATGGGAACCTTTCTTAGAAAGCCAGTGAAGCCAGTGTTCACGGATGTTGCGCTATTTAGGCCTTCGATGAGGCGACAACATTATTGTTCTAGTTCAATGAGATCGCTTTGATTAGTTAATTGTGTGGTTACTGTAGCTTGAGCGAGTGCCCGACAGTCTCGCGATATACAAACAAACTGATAACAATTACCTTGTGTTTAGATTTTAATTATTAGCAACTATTCATGGCAAGTGTTTTCATAAAAGCAATTGATTAATTTTGTTTTTGTTTTATTTTTTTCGTATTTAGTTTTGATTGTATTTTTTAATAATTGTTGTTACTTTACTTAGGGTTCAAATGCAAATGGTGGTTTGGTAAAGGGAAGATACCGACTTCTGCAACACAGTTTCAATTAGTGCAAATACAGGGGAATACTCTTTGTTTTATGATCTATTACTTTGTTTGTGCCCAATAAATATATATAAATATTTTATTATTATCATTTCTTTTGAAAACATAAACGCATATCTCTGGATACAAGCGGAGAACCATTTCTACTCTCATACCAAAATCATAAGTCCAGCGTGTTGTAAATCCTAGATAATACGGCGTAAGCTCATTGTATTTTCAGGAACAGATACGGACATATATATCACAATGAAAACCACTCGGGAATCGATCTCAAGACCTGTCGATTGCTCGCCGATAATTAAATTGCAGAGTTTCTAAAATAAATATTCCTTAATAGTTACTGATTAATATTGTAAGTAATTTGTAATAATTATTTATTAAATAGTTTTCTCTATAATAATGGTATCCCGTTTTCATCACTAAAGCGTAGGTACGTAAGCTGAGCTAGATATTTACTTGATAAATCTGGTTGAGTGTAGGAGTTCTGAGAATTTGCGCGACCGTTGTTTATTTCCTAAGTAGATTATAACAAAGATTCATCTATATATATAAAAGAAAGTCGTGTTAGTTACACCACTTATAACTCAAGAACGGCAGAACAGATTTGGCTGAAAATTGGTAGGGAGGTAGCTTAGAGCCAGGAGACGGACATAGGATACTTTTTATCCCGTTCGACAGCGTTCCCGTGGGACTTTTCATTGTTTTTTTTTATCCATACAAAAGTTTAGTTTTAATAATTAAGTCATTTTGGACTTTAATACAATACAATAAAGTTTAAATCGTAGTGGAGGAGTTCTATGTTAAAAAAATGAATTGCTCGATGTGTTCCTAAGCGCAAATCTCGAGAACAGCTGAACCGATTTCGCTAATTCTTTTTTTATAATATTCCTTGAAGTACGAGGATTGTTCTTACGGAGAGATACATTTTAATAATTGCCTGAAAAGATCTAAAAATAATACTTTTCTATATTCCCATACAAAAGGTTCGTAATGATACTTAAGTCATTTTGAACTTTAACACCATACAAAATTTCCTGTCATTTAATGTTTATCCCGTCGATGCAGTTAGAGGCTCCCTCAAATAAAAGAACTTATTAAAATAACCATTTTGAATCGACAATATGTATCTATAACATTCGAATAATTGCGTATTTTAGATGTTAAATTAGATGCAGTTAGAGCAGTTAGAGGCTCCCTCAAATAAAAGAACTTATTAAAATAACCATTTTGAATCGACAATATGTATCTATAACATTCGAATAATTGCGTATTTTAGATGTTAAAAATGCAGAATTCTCATGACAATGGATTGACATTTTTTGGCTGTCAAATATTAAGGCGTGCGTTCAGAAATTTATTTTGTGTAACAAATCTCCTTGGTAGTGCCTAATTTTTAAATTTTTATTATGCTTGAATATCTAAAATACTCTAAATCTCCTTCAAGAAATATTAATAAATGGTCAGGGGATGCCTTTTCCATTGATCTAGCCAGTCATGGAACAGGGCTATGAGTTCGCGACCTCGGCCCCCCGAGCTGTTGGAGTCTCCCACTACTTCCTTATCCGGGACTGTGGCATCCTTACCATCAGGCCAAATATCCTTACCTGTAATATCCTGTACCCAAACACACGCTATCTCTACCCCTCTACCAAAAGAATGAAAGCCCCAAGGAGAGTTGGTGTCAGACAGGCGGGTGGCCGTAAAACATTTGCCAAAACATTTATACAGTATGTATAATAAGAAAGATGACAGGGCCTAGGCCGTCCCCCGTAGCCGACGCGCAGGGGCAGCACCCGGTTCCTATGAGAAATGGGCAAGGTTTGTTACACCAGCCCAGGAGGGGGCAACGTAAGACACTAGCCCGGGAAATGAGATTGAGGTATGCAAGTTGGAATGTAGGTACCATGAATGGTAGGTCAAGGCAGCTAGCAACTGTGCTGAAAAAGAAAAAAAAATGGTCAACAAAGAAGACTTACGAAAGACGACTGCATGCAGCAAAGATGCGAATGTTGCGGTGGATGTGTGGTATAACACGGAGCGACAGAGTCAGAAATGAATACTTTAGGGTAAGTCTGAAAGTAGCTCCTGTGATAGAAAAGATGAAAGGAAACCGTCTGTCGTGGTATGGGCACATTAAGAAAAGGAATTAATCATATGTAGGAAAAAAAAGTGATGAACATGAAAGTGGATAGATGGGCGAGCCGAGGAAGGTCAAAAAAGAGATGGATGGAGTGCGTGACTGGAGATATGAAAAAGAAAGGGGTGAATGAAAACATGACGGCTGACAGGGATGTGTGGAAAAAGAAGAGATACTGCGCCGACCCCAAGTAATTAATTGGAACCAGGGCAAGGGAATGATGATATACCTAAGTAATTAAAAATTAAATTCTGTTAATAAGTAACAAGACATTCATTGACTGGTAGGGCGATACGAAGTTTGCCGGGACAGCTAGTTATTTTATAAAGTCAAGGCTTTGCGCGTTCATTTTGGTTTGTTTATGATAAAGTTTAAGGCATTTTTGAGATTCACAAATAAAAAGGCTGTAAATATACTTCAGAACTTTTTGACCTAACGCTTCGAGAACGAGGTATGAAGTAGTGAAAGAACTCGGAAAACTATTTTGGTTTCTAACTTTACTAGATTAAACTTTGAAGTTGAGTTGAGATAAATATGTAATATTGTTTATTAAAAGATTGTGAGCAACAGTATAAACTTCCAAAAGTTAAAATCAAAAATGCGAATGAATATTTACTTGTTTTTTTTTTTCAAATTTACCTGATATAATTTACCTAAGAATAAACAATGATCTTAATAAAGTTACTTATTGAACCAGACACTTAACCTTTAAGGGTCAATTGAATATTCTGTTAAAAAGATTTAAATGTCAATTCAGCAGCCGTGTAGTTACTGAGAACAACAGTTGTGACAGAAACAATAACATTTGAGAAACCCCGGCCGTTGTTTTGATATCGAATTCTAAAAATATCAGTTAAGAAAACAAGCCGTCTGAAATGAATGAATCTAAAATCTGTGAAATTGAATAAGTATGCAGCTTTGGTGAAATATTGAAATATCGAGATGTTTCAAAGTGAAAACAAATAAGACTTTTGCGGTACGTCGAACTCTTCAAATACAATTTACGGGGTGTGAATATAGTTTGACAAAACAAATCGCTCGACGGCCTCGCCGCTGCGGCTCAAATATTTAATACGAATGAATACCCACATTTATTAAAGGAAAATTTCATCTCGCGACCTTTACGTGAGAGGAAACTGTGAAATATCGGTGAAGCGTCGAATGATTTCTATTCCAAAGATTCTGTTCCATTTTGTTTCTTTTTATTTCTTTAGCTTTTCTTACGAAATAAAAATGTGTAGTTAATTTAACTCTTAATTAAACATGTTTGATCTCGTTTCCTCTAATGCATGTAACGTTTAAAATAGACAGAAACATGCTGTAACAATATTTTAATTTAGTAAAATTTACAAGTAATGTCTAAGTTGCTAAAGAATACTCAGTTAAGGCTAAGGCCTATTGGGTTAAAGCCAGAAAAACTTCGGAGACAGGAAGCAAAACGCCTTGCCTCTTTTTCAATACAAATCATGTGATGGTAGCTTTTAGTGGAGAGGCTTTATTTCTTGGTATATACTCTTATATCATATGTTATAGACCCTTATTATACAAGTGGAAACACGATTTGTAAACTTTCTAATTAGAATAGCAATTAAGTTGAAATGATTCATGCCTGGCGCAAAATGGTTCTAATATGTTAATTAGCATTTTCCATTTCATTATTGAAATGAGTACTAAAAGCTATTTAATTGTTTATATTTTGAAAGTCATCTCGCAAATCCATTACTGAGTTATCTATACGTGAAATCCATGCGAGGATTTTGTGAGCTCATTTCTTTGAAGAACCCCAAAACTAAAGCCAAGTTCGATGGAAGTAGAACCTTTTTATCAAACTGTATGTGAAATTGATGCGGTTTTATATTGCCGTTAGTGCGGGGATTTGACCGAGTCGGTTTCACCTCAAATCCGCCGGCTAAAGTAACACACATATCAACAATTTATACCGTAGGCTGTATTTACCCGTGGCATTTTTATTCATAAACTTTAATAGAGGATAACTGAAAGTTATATTGTAGGCTTCTTCAAATAAAGAAATGTGTTATACGTGTTTTGTTATAAAACGAATATTGCTTATAATTAACTTATACCTATATTCTAATTTACAAGTTTGCTGTTTATAGGTGACTAGCGACCCGCCCCGGTTTCGCACGGGTGCAATGCTGATATTTAATGGATGTTATCATACATATAAACCTTCCTCTTCAATCACTATATCACTATATCTATTAAAAAAAAACGCATCAAAATCCGTTGCGTAGTTTCAAAGATTTAAGCATACAAAGGGACATAGGGACAGAGAAAGCGACTTTGTTTTATACTATGTAGTGATATACTCCACAAAAAATAAAACTTCAATTACACTGGTTTAAAACAGTTTAAATATAAAGTTTAAGGTTTTAGTTTATAATCGATAAGACAATAATAGTAGTGGAGCTGCGTCGTATTCCGGTGTCGATGGTGTAAATTAAAATGGTTGTATTTATTTCTTTGTGGCCTATTTATCATATCGCAAAGTGAATGAACATAGTATTTTTTTCGGTTTAGTTAAGTAAGAAGTATTGGCCTTGTATGTAAATATTGTTACTAATAAGTTTGAAATTATTCAAGACCTAAGTAATTAAACTATATTTGGTTTTACATTTACTTAAGAAGTTCTTCGTTCATAAGTTCCTAGGTTATGTAAGGGAATGTAATTTATGGAAGGATGGCATAATAGAACCTTGTTCAAATATATTGTATATTGTTACAAAATGTTTCGAGTATACACTGAAGGCAAAGATATGCCTTGTACATATCTTGAAGTGGTAGGTAGAAGTGTATAACCGAACTTTCGACGATTGGTTTTGACCCGCGTGAAAGATTTTAGCCTATTGCAAAATTTAATGTGTATGTGTGTTAATATTTGTATCTTAACTAAATTATATACACGATGTTATGTTGGTTTTTAACCTAACCTAACTCGGTTAGTTGATACTATTTTATATGTTACATAATATTGACAACCAAAGTCATTGACATTGCCTGCAAGATAAGCACGCTAAAGTGGAAATTGGTTTGACTTTGACTTTCAGAGACGGCTGGTGGAGCATACAAGTGTTGGAGTGGAGACCGCGCTTAGGTAGACATAGTGTAGGACGTCCTGCAGCACAATGGGTCGACAACTTCAGAAAGGTTACGGGTTCCGGACGGATAAGGGTTGCTCAAGATCGAGATGGTTATTACCTGCTTGGGTAGTCCTTCGTTCAGCAGTAGACGGCGACAGGTTGAAAATAATAATAAAACATACAAAACTACAAAGTTAGTGAGAGCAAACACAAAAGCGAGTACTACATACATATTATCGGGAATAAAAGAAACAAGAGTTGACTATTGTGTTGTTTTATGTGAACGTAATGAATACCTATAAATTATTATTTAACCTCTTTTCAGAATCATAAATGTCGAATTTTCAATGAAACCTTTCAATATCGTATATTATAATTATTGATCATATTTAAATACGCTAGTTGAAATATTGAGAAAACCTTTCAACGAGCTTATTCGTCATATTTGAGGTTATGGAGAGTAATTTCATGAATGAATAGCGTTCTTTAAAATAGTAAACAGTTGCTGAAAATTAATTTTGATGAACATAATTTAATATTCAATATGTTAAATTTGTTTTTGACACTCCATTGGTTGCTGACTTTTAGAATACTTCATATTAGCGCTGGATTTTTAATTAAAAAATATATAAAACAATATTCCATTCTACTTTATACTACATAAAATACAATATACGCACCTTATAAATATATCAGTGAATTTTTGTAATTATTGTTTTGATTGTACAAAATTTGAACCAGTTTTCAGTTGGCTGTTGGGGTTACAAGTATCGTACAAAAGACAGTTTAATGAATTTAAATGGAAAATTGTTTGCAAACATTTGTGAATGATTTATGAATAGCTTCCTAAATGTTAGTTGTCAGTAGTTTACATTAAATAGAAATTAATTAGCTACTACAGAATTAACGGAAGCTAAAGCGACATAGATCTGTTCAGCATTTTGATTGAAAATCTTTTATCAAAGGATACCGAGAATCTATTATAATGAGACTTCCTGGTGGTAAAGAAAAGTGATGGTTTAACCTTTCAGTAAAGTTGGTTTAGGCCTAATCATTATTTACGTAACATAAATCGCCGATTAAGCAAAACGAGAAAATGATATATGAAGATTTCTTAAAAGGGCAATGTAGACTACTACAATACAGCGTGCTATTTTTAATAGAGTGTTTGGTGAGGTGCTCAATTCTAGGAATTAATGTTCCACATGGAGGGATAATCTATTGGTGTTCGTTTATTACAAATTGAAAAGCCTGTTTTTAACATTCCAATTTGGATTACAGAGTTTTAAAACGCGAATTAATTCTGAAATAGTGGCAATAATATGCAAAAAGATTTAACGGTTTTTAAATATGTTTGTTTATTTATGTGTGAAATTAAAAAAAATGCTTAGGACTAAATAAAAATGTAGAGTGTTTGCACAGACTGCGATATCTTCCACGTTTGCAATAAGGACATGTAAAAAGATGTTTAACAGGTGCCTCAGCAAATAATCTTTTTATGTTTAGCACTCTGTTAATATTTAGTTTTCTTTATATATGAATACTGGAAACATATTATAATACTTATATAATCTCTTATCTTTTCTTAAATATTTATGTAGATGTCCGCAAACGTTGCCAGATTTTAGAGAATTATTTGAGCTTTTATTTGCCTGAACTAGTTGATCGCAAGACGCTACAGATTTGTGACTAAGTCGGGATTTCAGCTATCTACTATGCGGTTATGAATATCCAAATTCGCCTCAGGTATCACTCCCGCTGACTGAATCGAAACAAAGATATCTCACGTCGGCTTGCTATGGCAAAATGTACCATAACGGTACGGTATTTAAAATACTTGTGTGGCTACACCGAACTGATTTTTTTATTGATAAATTCTAACCATATACCTTATATAAACCAATCTGTTTTTTTATGCAGAGGACTTCAGTTTATCAAAATGTTTCGCGAGCAAGGAAACTTCGTGTCTATAATCCTTTCATTTCCTGAATTTTTCACTAGTAAATTTCGGTTGACATACAAATAGTAATTTATTTCTTTATTATAATAATTATTATATAATTGTGCTGAAATAACAGTTTTTATTTAGTATAGTGATAGCAAATTAAAAAAAAAATACGCTATTTAACACGCATAAAAATACGCATCTTTGGATACAATAACACATCAGAAAAATCGTCATTTTATTACACCCCCAAAATACACGCCGATATCTTCTATCGAAATATGGTGAACATCAAAGGCTTCGTTAGGGCGTCGATCAGCCCCAACTAATGGAGCGAATGGTTTTTTTACTGAAAAACTTCGACGTCCACTCTAACTTTCTTTCGATAAAAATGTAGCTTTGTCCAATTTTTTCCACATGAAATAGCGTTACTACATTTTTGACATGTACCTTAGAATTTTATGTTACTGCGTGTATCGGAACGTAATTGGTAAAGTTTTGAGGTTACCTTCCGCCTCAATGTCCGATCTAATTACTATAAGTTCCAATATTATTCCATTACTATCGAAATATACGTGGCTCTACTTTCGGTTTATAAATTTATTATAGTTCGGTAAGTTCAAGAATTTTATTCTAACTTAATAGTAAATTTTGTCTGAAGGATACTTTAATAACCTTTTTGAGCATAGTCCATTAAAACTTCAAAGCTACTCCGTCCGACTTTATGTGCGCTGAATTTAGTTTTATCGAAATATTCATTATAGTCTCCGTGTTACAAGTGAGAATTTCCTGATTGAAAAGATTCAATAACACTGCCATCCCGGAAATCTATCCCGGAACCTCTAGATCGCACGAAACATACAAACACACCACGGGACAGTAGAAGAGAATGATTTCTGCATCCACGTTCCAGTGCTGTTTTGTAAAGGAAACAATTTTCTTACAAAAGTATTATAAAATGATCTCGTAGCATAAAGCTTTTAGCGATAGTCAAGCTGAGACTTACATTTTGAAAAATGCTTTCATATAGTCACCAGCAGGCAAGGGCGTAAACCATTACAGACATTATTTTTCCTTTTATTATTTATGCTGTGAGCGATCTGGGCCGATATTATGGGAGCAATTTTTCCGCGTTGAGAAATGGAGGAATGTTTTTGTAAAATGAAACTTTAGTTTTATATTATTGCGAAAAATCGATTACCTTGTCTTCGTAATGGAAGGCATCTTTATGTCGAGTTATGGGAAATATTTGCAAATTTTTTTTCAAAAACAAATATTTGCGTATCACAAAAAACATTAATTGTCTCGCTACGTAAATCACATCCGTAGTCTCTCGTTTTGGAAATTGATTATTAACTAACTGCTAACCACGGGGATGTTTCTTTATTTGTTGTCGCTTGAATTACTTGTGAAGTGTACCACGTCAAGGGAGTTCTCCTTTAAATGAAATACACATACATACATAAGGTTAGGGTAGGCAGAGACTATAGAGCGCTAAATGCCTCGGTCCAAACACACCTCTTTTCCTTCCTCCACTGGCATTATCTTGTTCATCTTAATAATCCTACTATTTACTATTTCAAAGCTTTTTTAAATCATTAAATCACCGTCACCATTTTGCTAGACTATTACCATTAATAGTGATAAATATTTAATAATTCAGTATACCTTACTAAAATATATAAAGTGTTAGTTCTCTCATTATACGTTACAATAAGGATAACCCTTAATATTAATGGGGGGTACATTCTCATAAGTTTTCCAGCATACACTAAGGCAAACAGAGCATGCGACAGTAAATAAAGATTGAGGCCGGCAAAACGAGCCTTCATTTAGTTGATGTGGGTTGGAATAGTGTGTGAAGTGGTAAGGAAATGAGCAGACCCTCGCCGCCTGGTTGGTTCGTCGATTAATTGCTTCATAAATAGGACAAATGTAGTGGACACAGATGTTCGGGCTTCGTCCAGTCGTGCTGTTTAGTAGTTATGTTATTGCGTATAGAAGGTGTACAATTAAAGGCTTTTTCATGCATACATTAACCCTGTATTTCCATGGGAGGTAAGCGTTTGATTTGGTTGTGTCCACTGTAAAAGGCAGGGTTATAGGGTTTATTTTGTTTTAAGGCCAGTGTAATAGGGCGTCAATCGCCTGCCGTTTCTTCTTACCCAGGAATCAAACTCGGAACCCGTCAATAGCAGTTCTTTTTTATCTACATTTAGCCAACTGTTTTTGGGTAATAAAAAAGGAAAGACAACATGGTGCACTTATCACATTTATTTAAATGCAATATGGCTACAAAACTGGACGCAAACGAGGAACTTCGAAATAATCGCTGATTAACCTACTATACTTTTCATTCGCCATTATGAAAGATAAATCCAATAAAACATTCATAAATCTACAACGGAAGACCAAACACAATTTATAAATCAACCTCACAGCTTATCGTGTCTTTTATTCACGCACATAAAAGAAAACTGTTGTAGCGTAAGCGAAGTCAAATCATTTACTTTGTTTGAAGAATCCTCATGAAAATTTGCCCTCTAAGGACCTTAACGACCTGTGGGAGGTTTTTTGCTAGCCGCTTTAAAAGTAATTGTTCTCATTATTCACTTTCCTTTGTGTATCTGGGAGATATGACTCAAATCTAGGCCAGGTTTGAAGTATTTTTGTTCGTGTTAATAGAACGAAAGGAAGAAATATTGCATTTACTTTGATGTGACAATAAAAATATAGGCATTTGTTGACTCAAGAATAGGGTTGGCTGACTTGTTTAAGAAGGATAGACTGAGGAGTATTTCTAAGCACTCTTTTCGTTAGTAATGTTCTAAATCTCATGGCCCAAAAGGCGACCCTATTATGAAACAACCCTAATATGAAACAAATAATCGCCACATAGCTCTAACACATTTAGAGGGTACCTCAATACCATTTTCACTTCGTAAATGGGCTAAGATGAAAAGTGGCAGGGCATCCGTCGCGCGCTGATCTAACATTGCAAAATACGTGTTTGTGTGTTTATTTATTCAGGTCAGTGGTTGTATAAGGGTGATACATCAGGCTGACCTCGATATAGAAATGGTCTTCAGTAATTTATCATAGACAAGGCGACCGACTGCGCGTGACTCGAATTTGTTCAGGTGAGCCTTTCGAAGCAACTGATTATGTTAAAAAAATTTATGTTACGGATGGCATGTTTGAAGACTTCGGTAATCAAATTTAATGGAATGTGATAATTGATTAGCATTTAATTGAGTATTCGCTTTTTTTAAGGGCAGAGATAAATATTGTTTGTTTCATTGAAATAGTAATTTTCTTGACCAAGAATGCCAGCTTACTGAATGAGTGCCAAAGAACTTATTTAGGGCTTGTTTGAACTAAGTAGGTACACATTTTGTTTAATAGCTAGCAGGTGCCAGGTTTAGGCTAAATATTTCTATAAATCATTAAGAAATTGGTTGAATTATAGGTTAATCGACCATCCTTCGCTACTGTAAACTAATCCTCAAACTTCCATAATTGAGTGAACTCCTTCGATCAACAGAATTGAAATATATTTTTTGCTTCTTAATAAAAGTTTTTTCTTCTAGAGCCATGAGCTCACAGGTTTTAATAGACATAAATTTTACAATGGCATTTGGATTTAAAAAAGTGCTATGTATACCCTTAGTTAGGATAATGAAGCGAATGTTGTAGGGTAGGTGACCCGGTTTTGGCCATTTTAAGAATTTTGTAGACTTTGAGGCTCTATCATTTTACAGTTTTTGTTATCACGGACATATTTCTTGTAAAAAGTGATTAAATATATATAAATCTAGCCTATGGATACATTTTTTTTCAATATGATTCACTGGAAAAATAATCCTGTAAAAAAGAAAAAAAAATGGGAATTTGTGCCACTTTTGGCCAGATTTACCCCATTTCTGGCCACAGTCATGTGCCAGTTCTGGCCATCAAAATTCATCAAAAATAAAAAGCAGATAATTCAAAGTAATAAAAAGTTTATTCGAAAATCGCATATTTTACGACCAATAGTCTTTATTTAGAGAAAAATAGCTAACATAATATTGACGGAAAATATGAAATATAATATCTCAGCTTGAATAAAAATTATTTCTTCTTCTTCTTCTTCTTCATCAACCCATATACGGCCACTGCTGAGCACGGGTCTCTTCTACCATTGAGAGGGTTTAGGCCATAGTCCACCACGCTGGCCTAGTGCGGGTTGGCGGACTACACACCTAAGAAATTCCTAAGAACTCTTAGGTGTGCAGGTTTTATCACGATGTTTTCCTTCACCGTTAAAGCAAGTGATAATTCAATGTGAATACACACATAACTTTGAACAGAGATGTGTGCCTGGGTTCGAACCCGCGACCGTCGAGATTCTCGACCGCACGCCCAAACCTCGAGGCCATCACTGCTTAAATTAATTCTGAATTCTGGAATTCTGCTTGAATTCATGCTTGAATTTCGATGGAGGCATTATAATCGTATCAATTAATATATCAATCAGCCTATCGCCGTCCACTGCTGAACGTAGGCCTCCCCAAGAAAGCGCCAACCATCCCGGTCTTGAGCAGCCCTCATCCATCCGTTTCCCGCCACCTTTCTCAACATAATAATTTATAATCGTAACTCTGAAAATTAATAGATTACTTATATCAAAATAGCTAAGTAATTAAGGCCAAAAGTGGGGTTCTACGTGCAGGCCAGTAATGTGGCCAAAGATGGGAAAAGTCATTCATTTTGGCTCCATTAGTGGCCACTCTCATAACCTCACTTAATAAACAAATAGCGATAAAATATCATTAGTACTATTTAGACAGTGTATTCTTAATGAAGGATTAACATAAACATTAAAGAAATAAGAAGGGTTTAAAAAATAATGATTGATTACTCACCCGCTCGCCTTAGCCTTTTTGCTAAGACTTATAACAATTGACGCTCGTCAAAAAATAATGACTTGTTGGATTGAAGTGAAGTTTGACACATCAAAGCTGTTAACGCTATCAGTTTTGCTAATATTAGATATATTTATTCCCGTAAACCTTAGAGTAATATATTTGTTTTTGCCTTAGTTATAACGATTTGAAGTTCTAAATGGCCACAAAGGGGTCGGTGGCCACAACCGGGTCACTTACCCTACATATAATATGTAACACAGTAGAGATGTTATTTATGTCTCTCAAGGGTGCCATAATTTTGATACCTTAGGGACGTGCTGGAAAGTACGAGGGACTAAGAATGTAACCAAATTGTTTCATATGAAAGTATCCTGAGGTTTGAATTCAAATTCAATTTAAAGTTTAAAAAAAAGGTGATAGCTTTACATACAAATTTATGGTGGAAGACAGTTAGTTATTTATAAATTACCCCTTTTTTCAAGGTCATGAAATTCTGTGGGGTGATATTTTAGTTATAATTTTTTTTCTATTTTACTTCATGGAATCTTATGTCTGTTAAGCAGTGATGACCTCGAGGTTTAGGTGCACTTACAAGAATCTCGGCCGTCGCGGGCTCGAACCCTTGCACACACCTGACTTTTCAAAGCTATGTGTATTCGTATTACATTATCATTTACTCAAAGTTCTTCGGAATTTCTTATGTGTTAGTCCGCCAACTGGCACTAGGCCAACGTCGTGGACTAAGGTCTATACCCTCTCATTTGTAGACGAGGCCCGGACCTTACAATAGGACGTATAAGGGGTGATGATAATATTGTTAATGAATGTTGTTTTATTTGTGATTAAGTTATTTAATGCATAAAAGTTTACGGAAGCGAAATAATAAGCATATTTACATTGTACAATAATTCATATCATAATATGTATACCTCCTACGCTCTATTTCTCTTCTCTTTAAATTTATAAATCTTGATAAAATAATGCTTGTTAAATAAAGAACATAACAATGACGTAAAAAAATAATTAGATACCACGCAGGTCACATGCAATGTCGGCTGCTAGACCAATTTAGACTTTATACATCACTAAACTTCTGCATCTAAGTTTTGTCTTGGGAGATATTCTTTTTTTCCACTAAATAACAAGGTAAAATATTCCAGCTTAGTATTTTTAAATCTATTCTCGGTCCAGACGTCCCAAGAGTGTGCCACGTCGCTGTTTGCTCGTTCCACTGCGGTTATTATTGGGACGAGATATTAAGAATTCTGCGAACGTAGCTCACCCGACTTCATTTCAAATACGAGATTTATAACAAAATGTTTGTCTTAAAAAAAATTAACTACTGTATATCTATTATTATTTAAAGATGTGTTGCTATGACCTTAGGTAGTTATTAATTAGCAGTTATTGGGTGTGGCGTCGCTTACGTGTATATTTGATATCAGCCGTCTTCAGGGAATTCATGAGCCAGTTGTTAAATCGATATGCATACGTATGACGTTTGCAAATTTATTAAGTACAATACTTTGAAAGTACTTTGTGAATTTTTGTTTTTCATGTAATTATATTTTTTATGATTTTTCCATTCATTCAATGCTACAAACGCATCACGTACTTTTAATAGTTACATTTAAGAGAACACATCGCTCCTTGAATACAAAAGGGCCACAATTAAAAAAAAAATGAAAATCGTTTTATTGCAAAAATGACATCAGAACCGACTATATTTTATAGTGAAAAAAAAAACCCCATCATTTTTGCTTATATTATGGCTGCACTGACCTACCGCCCTTTTTGCATTAGCTCACTTTGATAGGTAATGTCAGTGCAAAACTGCCACTTTGTGGGTTGCGCCCGGAGATTCAACGTAAATGCACGTCGGTTGCGTGAAAAAGTGCCACAATCCAAAATAAGTCTGTGTTGGATACAAATTTTCAGGTAAGTGTGATTATGTTTCACAATACAAAAATGCCATATTTTGGAAAACATCCGTTTTGCATTCTAACATTAGTATTAGTAACTATAATATATAATACAAAAGGGCCATATTTTGGAATACGTCCGTTTTGCATTCTAACATTATTATTTGTTTTTATATTTTGTAATACAAAATTGCAATATTTGAAATGCGTCCTTCTTGTAATCCAATATTAGTTAAGTATAATTATATTTTATAATACAACAGTAGCATATTTTGAAATACGTCCTTTTTGCATTAAATTATAGTGGAATAAATAATTAGTTTTAGCGTGCTAGAATGGGAAAGCAAGAAATATGGCCGTTTTGCATGATAACAATTTTAGTTTCCGTTACAATTTTAAAAATAAAATTACTATTTTGATGTTAATTTTGTTCTATTTTTATTAATTTAGTGACTTTAAACATAAAAATCATACAAATGTATTTATTTGTTTGTAAATTAATAATAAAAACTAAATTGAATCCCTGTCCCTGTAGCTTTCGTCACTGTTTTAAATTTTTTTAAATAATATCAGTGAGTGTTTATTTGTGAATGTTAAAAAATATGTGATTAAGATGTATTGCCCCATATTTTCTGTGAATTTGAATGTTAAATATGAGGTGATAGCTTAAATTTGTTAAATATAATCAAGGTGTTATTCCTGGCAAATTATTATTGAAATTGTCATATTAAGGATTGTTAATTGTTATGTATTTGATTGTATATATGTACTGTATAATATATTATGTATAGAATTGTGGGTATTTGTTGTGGGTAGTTGGTATGTTTTTTAGGTATAAAACGTTAAAGATGTTTTTTTTACAGATTGACAAAATGAATAGAGCACGAAAAATGTTGAATATGGCAACCTCCGTTCAATAAATCGGAAAAAGTTCAAGCATTACCTGGTCACAATAAGAATGTGCAAAATAAAACTTTCTTTAATACTTCAGCTGCACTCAGTCTTCCCGTCACGTTACCCATTGATTGATGTTAAATTGTACTGAATAATAGTTACGTACAAAGTTGATTGACCGAACAAGCCGGTTTCCGAAAAGGCTTTAGCACCATAGACCACATCCATACGCTTCGGCAAGTTATACAAAAAACCGAGAAATATAACTTACCGCTTTGTTTAGCGTTTGTTGAATATGAGAAAGCCTTTGATTCGATCGAGACTTGGGCGGTGCTAGAGTCTCTCCAGCGGTGCCACATTGATTGTCGGTATATTAAGGTGTTGAAAAGCATATACAACAACGCCACCATGTCGGTCCGAGTACAAGATCAGAGCACGAAGGCTATTCCACTACAGAGAGGCGTGAGACAGGGAGATGTTATATCTCCGAAACTGTTCACTGCCGCGCTGAAAAACGCCTTCAAGCTCTTGGAGTGGAAAGGATTCGGCATCAACATAAACGGCGAGTATATCACACACTTTCGGTTTGCCGACGATATTGTTGTCATGGCAGAATCGCTGGAGGACCTTAGCACTATGCTCGAAGACCTCAGTCGAGTCTCCCAACAGGTGGGTCTTAAAATGAACATTGACAAGACGAAAATCATGTCGAATGTCCATGTTGTGCCCACCCTAATCGCAGTTGGGGGCTCGACTCTCGAAGTTGTAGACCAATATGTCTATTTGGGACAAGTGGTCCGGTTAGGCAGGTCCAACTTCGAGAGAGAGGTCAATCGTCGAATCCAATTCGGTTGGGCAGCGTTCGGGAAGTTGCGAGACGTCTTTTCTTCCGAAATACCTCAGTGCCTGCAGACGAAAGTCTTCAATAGTTGTACACGGCATTGAGACGTGGCCTCTCACAAAAGGCGATATTGGACGGCTCAGAGTCACTCAACGAGAGGGCTATGCTCGGGGTTTCCCTACGAGATAGCCTCAGAAATGAGGAGATCCGTAGGAGAATTAACAGGAGGTCATTGGGGGAGGCCATAGGCATGGACATAGGTCCAGCAGTGGACCAATATTGGCTAATGATGATGATGATAACGATGACAAAGTTGATTTCAATTATATTACTTAATAATAAGTTAGATTTTTTAGTTTAGATTTTTTAATACAATGTTTACCTGGTGTCCATTCACTTATGTTTTTACTTAGTGATAATATTAAATTTTTTCAAACGATTTTTTACCAAAAAGGTACAATAAACCATTTTTATTTGTAAAACTGTTTTTAATTTTTGACATATTTTTTACAATATTGGTTCAAATTTTGAATGCAAAAGGGACTTTTATGCTTTTTTTTCTTAATAGGTAACAACTAATACAAAGTTTATATTGTAGGTAGATAGAGCTAAGAAATACTCATCTAATGATATATTAACATCTTATATTTAATTAATAAATATATGAAATATTGAAAAAAAACAGTTTCAAAAATTTGTTTTGGCTGTTCTGTAAAATTTATGGATTTCGATTTGTGTCCCTTTTGTATTCAAGGAGCGACATATTAGTTAACTTATTTTAAAATTCAATTAAAGCATATGTTCTGCTAGATTAATGAAACATTATGAAGGTATTAGCACCTCAAAGAATAGAGTATATAGAGTATTTAAATAACAATTGGTGAGAATATATTATTACATTTTAAGGAGCTTTTAAAGCAATCCATGCGAAAACCAAAGAGATAAAATAAACATGTAAGTATTACAAAATATATTAAAACAAAATGTGCATTAAAAATATTTCATTTAGTCTATAAGAAGAGAGGAAAAGTCAATACAGTAACTTAGCAGCTGTTTGATTTAAGGGGTGAACGAATTGCAATAAATATTAAAGTAAAAGGGGAACTTGCGGAAAACACTTTTACAAGGCCTAAGAAAGGAGTTAGGCGTCAGCCGTGGTCAATCTGACACATACGAACACGATCAAAACTGAAAAAAACACACCTAACAGTCAAATGGATAGTTCAGAGCCCACATTAAAATACAACTCTTGTATTGTGGGTTTCATTTAAAATGTGATAACTTTGGAAACAAATCGACCTATGCATCGAATAAGGTTACTTATGATTATAACACCAAAGTACTTTTTATGTCTATGATAGAGTTAAAATTGTTTATATATTGCACTAGTAAAGTAATAATGATCATAAATTTTGTTGTTGCTTGAAGAACATAAAAATTTACTGATAATTTTGTGCCCAAATAAGTTTAAATCGCTGAGAAAGAGAAGTTGTGCAAAAGTACATATAACTTTATTCGATGCATAGGTCGAAATAACAAAGCTATGCATCCTACTAATACATATGTATGTATAAATATAATTTGGAAAAACGACTTTTTATATCAAGCTTTTGTTTAGCTAAATGCACCACGCGGTAGATATTAAAAACTTTAAACACCCTAATATGTAGTGTATTATATAATAGGCGTTATGGAAAAAGAAGATTAATTTAATTTATGATGAACGTTACATGTACCATCTATTGGAATACCAAGCACGTGTATCGAGTAAATAACTATTGAAAATCGCCTTATTCAAAAGTCATTACGGTATTTCGTTTTTGAATAACCATTTTGTAGTGGATTTATTTAATAATATTGTAATACTTTCGTAAATGAGCGTTCGTGATGTGAATTTAACGGTTCTCTCTATTTTCCAATAGTCTGGAGTTAACTTTCCCATATCTAGTGGATTGTTTAATGTAGTTTTTCACGACTATTGATGTTAGTCCGTAATAGTTTTAGAAGTTTTTTATTGCTGTTAAATTTCTTCATTTCTTTTGATAACTTTCGTCTTGGATATTCAATTAGAACGATTTGTGGGATAATAGGTAATATTTTTAACAAATTCAGTCTTCACAAGTAAATTATTAGTATCATGTTTAATGGCAATCCATCGTGAAGTACGAAACAATACTAACTAGATAGCACGCGTAGTTTTGATCGTTTATAATGTTTTTCATTTTCATTTTAGCGAAATGATACTTTGTGGTTATTCTTCTTTTTATTTCTATTGGTAAACAAATTATGACGTGACACCCGATATTTTTTTCGACAGCCAGTACATTGGCAAAAGTTTTGTCAAATATCGTTTGTTTTGTCAATTGTCGTTTGTTCATTGTGGCCAAAAATCTTTGTTTTTTTTCTTTTATTCCTGTGCAATTTTCAATTTATGTTAGATACTAATAAGGTATAGCTTTATGTTAGCAATTACAAAATCACAATGTACTACAAAAGCCCTGACCCCAGTGAAGGCAGAGCATATAGGCTTTGAAATTCGGCTTGACTTGTATTTGCCTATTCATGCATTTATTTTACATATTGCTTGAGTTAATATTGTAGGAAATAGTCGAGTCCAATTCTGCGTAACTTAGAGATCAAAGGTGCACTGGCAGGCATGCCACACGTGGTGAAAATCATGTATATTATGTATGCATTTCAAAATTCTGCAAATATAACATTGACATTTTATACATCTGCGTTCTCTATTCACGAGCTTCGGCTTTAACTAAATTACTTTACATGATTGATTGTCAAAGTGCAATACCGATATTTTAATGGAGTAATGCCAAAAATATTTTATACATCTATATTAAAACATCATCACGCGGTCGCTTACCCAAACAATCGACGCGTAAAAATACACGCTAATCCTATGATTTACGAGCTCAAGCTTTCTCCATTGTAGATATATTGTTGTGTGGGTAATTAAGCTGTAAGTCCAGCATGCAAGACGTTGATGGATGGTGCAAAAGAAACAATGAACGAACCGTGACATGCAATAATAAAGTGAATACTCGCACAATAGAGCCACGCGTGCCCCAGGATTATAATGATATCAACAGAGCTTCGCAAAAATATTTTTCGCCATTATATTTCAGTAGAAATACGTTGGATTTTTATGAACGTGAAATTTATAAATGTGGATACGTCTCTCATATTTGTACAATTTTGTTTTATGGGATTTCGATTGTTTTATCACCCGTCAATTTAGCGAATGTTTCTGCTTTTCAGATACGGATTTTATTGTCATTACGTGTGTGTTTTATTAACAATTGCGTAATTGGATTTTGTACTCATACCTTTCATTTGTATTGTTATCACTGATGTTGTTTAACACAGATTTCCATTATTCGTATTTCAAATAAATACAAATGGTATTTACTTATTTTCCTACAGACAGGTAATTATGACTACTTAGTACTTACTGTATTTTTGTGCTCTAAAACTTTTGCGAGTCTACTAGTTCTGTTATGCATTCTTGACAAAGGCGAACAAGATTATATAAAATAAGGAATTAAATAATGAAAGAATTTAATTATTTTTAAAATGTTATGTAGATTTAGTTCTTTTTATTATTAAGGCCAGTTTCGAAAGCAGATTTCGCTAGAGAAAAACGGGCAAGAAACTCAAGTATTATTCGTTTAGAAGTCATTTACAAAACAGTGTAATCAGATAGTACAATTAACTTTGGTTAGCTTCAGAGTAGTTCATATTTTAATACATATCACTAAACAGCACATAATCTTCATTTGACTTAAATGTTATTAAATAGTGTTGGGATTAATTCATGATAGCAAGCAAGTAAATCTCGCACACCGACAAATAATTTCCAGGTAATGCTCATCATGTAATGTACCTACTATATGTTTATCTATTTTATGGTTAAAATGTGAATAAATGCTGTTGATAATATTTACTCAAATACCGTTCAAAATACATAAGCTTTACCTTTTACTGCAAATATTTGACCATAAATGTTTTATTCATAAGCTTCTTCGCGGAACATTGAAATTAAAATGAATTGGCCAACCGCTGAATGAAAATAAAAGTTCAGTCAGAAACATTATTTTTTTCTAAAAAACAGTGAATAATTTGCCAATAAATTTATTGTTCACTAGACGATTTTTTCATGCTAATATTTCTGAATGCGAAGTAACGAAACTTTTTCTGTAATTTAGGTAGCAAAGTGTCAAGTCTCCGGATTTAAATCAACTTGTTTTTTTATGTCGGTTCATAAAACGAAGGATGTGCTATAAGTTAGGCTTTAATGTACCTATATTTTTTATTAAATTTTTACCTTATGGTGGCGGTTCTCTGTATATCTGGGAGGGTTTAGGCCTATCAAAGTATGGAGTGATTAGAAATTGTCTATCTCATTTATATGCTAATTTAGTCCATCATCATAATAAAATTCTAAGGGCTTTTTAATCTATGCAGGTTTCATCATGATGTTTCCCAATACCGTTACTGCAAGTGATAATTCATTGTGAATACGCACATCAACATCGAAAAGTCAGAGGTCGGGTGTGCCTGGGGTTCTAACCCGCGACCGCCGAGATTCTCGACCGTACGCCTAAACCTCGAGGCCATCACTGCGCCACGGAGCTCCCAAATGTATTTATATTATAAGATCGTGCTACTACTGTGGTACATTCATACATTGTAAAACGTTGCAGTCTAAGAAATTAATGAGGCCGTTTACACATCGTCTTGGCTGAAAGCCGCGGTTGGGAATGTTCGTGTTTAAGCTTAATTGCGGTTATGCTTACTCTTTGCTCAGTTTTTTTTTTTTTTTTTTTTTACTTTGTATTTTACTCTATTCTGTAAGTTACTATGTACTTTATGGAAATAAAAGGCTTTATTATTATTATTGGTTCTTGTTCCTGTATCTCCAGCTATAAGCTGGGTAATACCACGGTTGCGGGCAAAGCCAAGCAAACGCAGTTTAGTTTGTGTATATGTACATATTTATATATATAATAATGTCTAAGTTACTGTGGGGGTAATATGGTGTGGCACTACGTCGTTTTCATCTATTTGCATAAACTTTCTCACAATTCTGCATGTATTTAAAATTGCTGCCTTCTGTAATGTACAAAATAAGTTTTTATTTAAATTTAATAGGTTAAGACTATGATGAAGGTGTTTCGGGATAATACCTGTAGAGGAAAGAACTATGGGCACTACATAAACTTTTTCTTGTTTCCAGACTCTCGTTACTTCATCCTTTAGTTCTATGTATTTATTATTTTTTTCAGCTATTGTCTTTTGAACGTTATGGGTATTTGGTACAGATATGTCTATTAAGTAAGTTATTTTGTTCTTTTTATCTTGCAGTACAATATCGGGTCTGTTATAATGGATTGTTCTATCGGTAAGTATTGCGCGGTCATAGTACAATTTATACGAGGCGTTTTCTAGTACAGTTTCTGGGGTGTATTTATAGTAGGGTATTTTCCTATTTTCGATAAGCGAATATTTTAATGCGAGTGCACGGTGGATGATGTTAGCTACTTGGTTATGCCTATGGGTGTAGTCAGTCTGAGTTAAACTAATACATGCTCCGGTGATATGTTGAATGGTTTCGGGTTGGGCGTGACATCTTCGGCATTTATCGTTTGTCATGGTGGGATCCTTTATAATGAATTTTCTATAGTTTTTAGTGTTAATTATCTGATCTTGTATTGCAATAATAAAACCTTCGGTTTCTGGGAAGAGATTACCTATTGTAAGCCATTTATTTGATCCTATTGCGTCTACATGGCTTTGTTCTAAATCGTGTGGGTGTCTTCCATGGAGCACTTTTTTCTTCCAGTCTCCTAATTTTTGTTCCTGTCGGTTAACAGGGTTAGTGTTATGCAGATTGGTTTCTTCATGGAGATTTAATGGGGTAAAATTTTTATCGTTTCGGGCTATTGCGTTATGGATATTGCTACTACGTGATTTCTCATGGAAAAAAGTTTGGAGATTGTATATCTGTTTTTGCCAAAGACTAAAGATATCTATCATGCCCCTTCCTCCCAATTCCCTTTTAAGAGTGAGTCTTTCTATAGCAGATTTCGGGTGTAGGTGGTTATGTTTTGTGAGTGTGGTTCTTGTGGTTCGTTCTATGTGTTCTATGTCAGTTTTTGACCATTTTATTATGCCAAATGAGTACGTCAGGACTGGAATTGCGTAAGTATTTAAAGCTTTAATGAGGTTCTTACCTGTTAATTGACTTTTACAAATAGATTTAACTCTCTTTTGATACTCGACTGTTAGGGTGTGTTTAATATTTCTATGATCCAATCCTTTAAGTTGTTTAAATCCTAAATATTTATATAAATCTGTTGGTTCCATCGCGGCTATAATTTCTGAGTTATTAACGGTGTAGTCGCCAGGTTGTATTTTTCCCTTAACTATGTGTACTGTTTTACATTTATCTAGGCCAAACTGCATGTTAATATCTTGACTAAAAGTGGTGGTAGCATTTAATAGTTTTTCCATGTCTTTTTCATTTTTCGCATAAAGTTTCAGGTCGTCCATGTATATGAGATGTGATATGTTCGTGTCTTCTGAACTATGTTCTAAGCGGTATCCAGAACGGCATTTATGTAGTATATGTGATAATGGATTAAGGGCAAGGCAGAACCAAAGGGGACTCAAGGAATCACCTTGATAGATTCCTTTTCTTATGTTTATTTGTCTAGTTACTATTGGGTTACTGTGGTTGTTTAAATGTAAGGTGGTTTTCCATTGTTTCATTCTATTTTGTAAGAAATCTACTATATTTTTATTAATTCTATATATTTTAAGTATATCTACTAACCAAGAGTGGGGAACACTATCAAATGCCTTTTTATAGTCTATGTAGGTACAGTGTAGGTTTCTAGATTTTGTGGTAGCCTGTTTATGAATTGTGGAATCTATTATAAGCTGTTCCTTGCACCCCATATGGCCCCGCCTGCACCCCTTCTGCTCTTCCGCTATTATTTTATGGTGTTCAATATGTGAATTAATTTTAAAAGAAATCACAGATGTCAGGATCTTGTATAATGTAGGCAAACATGTTATCGGACGATATTGGGAAGGTTGAGATGATATTTTATCTTTTGGCAGCATATATGTTATTCCTGTTGTAATAAATTGTGGTAAAGTCTGTTTAAATAATATTACGTCTGTGAAATTTTTCGCTATAATTTTATGTAATGAAGTTAATTTTTTATACCAGAAGTTATGAATTTTGTCAATCCCGGGGGATTTCCAATTGTGTAATCTTGTAGTGGTTAGTTTTATGTCAGATTCTGTTACTTCAGTGAATTCCATTTCTTCTATTGTACTCCATCTATTTTCTTCTTCTTTGATCCAAACTGCTTTGTCGTTATGTTCCACTGACTCCTCCCATATGCCTGCCCAAAATTTCTCTAAGTCTTCTTTTGAAGGTGTACGTTCATTACTTTCATTATCACTTTCATTCGGATTATTTTTATTTTTATATTTATTCTGTAATTGTTTATAAAACATTTTTTCGTTATTATTAAATAAATTGTTATCTTTTCTTCTTTGTTCAGATTTTTTATATCGTTTTAGTCTCTGGGCTTTAAGTGCAAGCTTTTGCTTTAAAGTATCTAAAAATTCTTCCGGTTTTTTATTATTTTCTTCATGTCGAGTATGGACTGAGTGGTTTTTAAATATTTCCTTTACTTTATTAACTATTTTATTTGTTCTATTGTTACTTATATACTGAGTTAGTCTTCCACAATCTGCTCTAAGTTTTTCTATATCCTTCTCAAGTCGGTGTTGCCACGCGGGCTTATTATTTTTTCTGGGTTTTTTAACTATATTTCTATTTTCTGTTATTTTATAATCAAGTTCTTCTGTGATAACAAAGGCTGTGCAATAAATAAGGGTGTGTAAATCTGTTAATTGTGTACTTTCAGATAAGAAATCGGTAAGTATTTTATCATTAAAAATTTTAACTAATAGGTACAGTTTAGGGCTATATTTGAGTTTAGGTAATTTAGGCCGAGAACCCGGATCGAGTCCGGAATATAGAGTTAAGATTCTTGTAAGCTTATCTCGTAGATCGTTAATATATGAATCTGTTGGTGAATCAGTGTCAACTAACTTATCAATATCATTTTCTAGTGTTAAGGTAAATGTTTCGGTTTGTGTGGATGTATGTGATGTTTGGGTAATATGAGATGGGTTTTGGGTCTGTTGGCATGTATTAAGATACTGTGTCTCGTTATTATCTTGGTTTGTTACGTTTAGGAGGGGTTCGCTGTCGGTAGCTTCTAATTCTTCATTTAACTGTCTTCTCACTTCTTCTTTTAATTTATCTAACACGTTTTGTGGCAGCAATTTATTTCGTTCTATTGCCCTTTTCTGATCTGATAGTCGTTGTTCTGTAACTTTAATGTTTGGATACCGTTGTGAGAAATGTTCATGCAGCTGTTTTCTATAAATCGTCATGTCTGTCTCTAGTTTTGTTATGTAATAATAGGTGCGCATGATGAAAAGGTTTACATCTTTGCTCCAAGACATGCGCACTCTGGGTTTACCGGCTTTAGTGGACACGGGTAAAAAGGCATTCGCCTCCCGTGTAACATCTAAAGCTGGTGTAATCGGATCAATAAAATTAGGGGTGGGTGGTGATGTGGATATTGAAGGGGATGTACACGTAGACGGTGTATATGATTTTGTACTTGGGCTATATGGTTCTATTGGGCTATTGCTCCTACTGTCTGTCTGTCTGTCAGTACTATTGTCGGCTGTAGTAGATTCGGGTGACCCGGTGGGAGCCCGCCTGCTCAACTCCTCACCGCTGACGGTTTGCATGCTGTAACACCCAGCGCCAGCTCCAGGTGTGCCCCGGCGATCGCCCCCGGGAAGCGGCCCTCTCAGTTTCTTTTTGGAACGGGTCTCCATGTTAAATGGGTTACCATTGCCACGTTAGCCACTCCAGTAGTAATAGGTAGTGTTGCCCGCCCCCCACGTGATCAGGTGTTCGGATTCGGACGTGTGGTTGGATTTTAGGGGGCTTATTATTATTATTTATTATTATTATTATTACTCTTTGCTCGCATTACCACAGCGTAATATTAGGCTTTACGTCTTTACAGGGGAAAAATGGTATTACAAATCGTTTAGTACGTCGGTACTAATCGTTCACTCTTCACGCCGTAAAACTAATGTATAACATCGTTTATAGGAGTTTTTTCGTAAGAACTTATATTGTTCCCTTATTGTAAAGCATAGGATGCATACTTGCAAATAGTTTGTAAATATTGAGTGCTTAGCCTATATGAACAGTTACAAGTTACAACACTAGACAAGACTTTTAAGAAAAATTATTTTTTTACATTGTACTTATAATTTAAAATTAAATTTCCATGTTCATTTGTATTAGACTTAGGTAATAGTAATCAAGATTAATTAATTAACAGTTTCATATGTTATATTTGATGATTTGATGCAAACGCCTAGTAAACCGGATATTTTAAGTAAACGAGCTTCAAAATAAACATATATGTTTAGAAACAATAATACTATCGATTTGCGGTTTGGCTTGCATTGTTATATTATATTGTTGTTATACGAAGAATAAAAGTAGGAGTATATTCATATAAACGATTATTTGGTAGCGTAGCCGGTAAGACTTAAACACAAAACCTATATTTTGGTTACAAAAATTGTTAATATAACCTTTGAAGAATCAGAGCACAAACGATACAAAAAAATATTTCATACGGCCTTAATACGAAACCATATCGTACCAAATCCAAGATATTATACACACAGGTAACATAAGTTAGGTGTCACAGTAGGCTTTTCCACGACGCAACGCTCAATATAATATTATTACGGATCAAAACACAGGCAAACTTCCCTAAAGCTCAGTAATAACTAATGTTCAAACTTGGTTGCCGAGGGTCATTTAATATTCGTGTCACAGCAAACAAAGCCTTTTCACGCCCAACTAATACAATATTATTGGATTGTAGCGCTTTGCCAAATAATGGGATCTAAATCATACGATTTGGCTTAGTCCGATTCCAATGTTTGAAAGCCTATTTGACTGTGTTTATTTGCTTAGGCCCGAATTTAATCAAGGGATACTATACCTACCTAGATATAGGTACTATCCCTTATTATCCTTATTATCCATATGTAACTTATATCATTAACATAATATTACATATATACACATTAGTGGGTTTGGGTCTACTTTACCTTTGTGAGAGGTTAGGCAATTGTACATTGCTTTGGCCTAGTGCAGGTTTGAGGACTACACACCTAAGAAATTTCCAAGAATTTTTAGATGGGCAAGTTTCCTCACGATGTTTTCCTTAACGCTTAAAGTAAATGATATTGCCATAAAAATTCACGTATAACTTCGAAAAGTCAGAGGTGTGTGCCTCGAGTTTGAATATGCGACTGCCGAAATTTGACACGACCGCGTGCCTAAATCTTGTATTGTAGAGAAGTGGAACATAAGAGTACATGGGCTGAAGATGATGGTTGCTTGATTCTTATGAAACGTAATAGTTGTTTCGGTAACTAAATGGCACGAATATTGATTCAAAAATTAAAATTTCGTCGCGCAAGCTTCGCAGAATAGTTAAATAAGATTAGAACGAATATCGCCGCTTGCCTGTCACCTGTTCATTCTACCATGATCACAAGACCTATGCTAAAATTTCAAACGAAAATAAAACCTGAATCTGTCAAACATAGTCTAATCGTAGGTTCGGCATTTTTGGTACGGTAATATTTCCTTTGCAGTCTTATTTAACTGTTCTGTGCTCAACCTTAATATCACCAGTCTGTTTTGTTTAAAATCTAATTGTGGCGGTACAGTTACCATGACAACGGCGGAAGCTTCCAACAAAGGAACGTCCCTCGGCAACACTCGTAATTTCCGACGCCGAATAATGTAATAATTCAAGCGATATATTTTGGATCTTATATCTTCAATAGATTGAAATCTACAGTTGCAAAATACATTTTATACACTAAATGCATGTTTTATTAGGCAAGTCAAAACTCCAAGCTATTGCAGATGCATTTGTTGGCCATATCGCCATCACTTAAGCTTAAAGAAGAAATTAAACCCTAAATATAAAATGGGCGAGTCAAGCTTTTCTGCTTGTAATTATAAGTAATAACACCAATATACTTGAGCATAATTACTAATAAGGTTTAAAAATTATTATTTTATATTAAAAACAAACTGCTACACGTCGTAACCTAAATTTAAGGTTAAAATATCTTCACTGTTCAAAGTTTGTTCGAAAAACTTGTCGGACATAAAACCTTTTAGGGATATAAATTAAGGCATTACCTAAAATGATATAGAAAACCTCCCACGCAGTCGAACATGATAAAAGGAACCATTAGACTGACTGATTCCTTCATTTATTCGCGCCTTGAGATAGTAGAATATCGAGACCGTTTTGGGAGCGAGAAAAGTGGCTTTTAGTAAACAGTGACACAGGTGAAAATTGAATTACCTCAATTGATTTTGACCTAAACCAATACATACGTATACACATTACTTTACGCCTGTATTTCCTGAAGGTGTGGGCAGAGATGATACTGCTACTAAAAAATTCCTATAGGAAAATTCCAACACCACTTGTCCGACCAGGCATCGAACCCGAGACCTCTAAAACTAACGGCAAATGTTACTTAAACTAATAATTATGTTTTTATAACATTTCTTTTGAACATATACTTCGCCTTTAATGTTGATAATGAACAAAAAGGGTTAATTGTGTTATTAATGAAAACACTCGAAATTTAACTCATTTTATTGAAGCGATGATAATGAGTTCATAATCACTTGACCACTGAGTGATTTTGACTGAGGGAGGCCAATAAAAGTATAATGATGAAATTCATATTGTGGGTAAACATGAAATATTCAACAGATTGCTAGAAATTAATTTTCCCTTTAATGAAATCGAGTGGAGCACGTTTTACAAAATTAAATGCGTCGATTTAATGAGACATTTGCATTTTGTTTCAAGGATATTGCCACGCAGAAATATTAATTCGGTTTTGTATAATTTAAATATTCATTTATTATGATTAGTTATTGTAATTAAACGGATGAAACTGCGAAATTTTATATTATTTGGGGTAATTTATTGTGTATAAAATGTTTGTATTGTTTATATTACGTACATTTCTACGCATTTGCAAGTTATTTTTATATTAAATTTACTAACGATGTATAAGAATTTCCCATCAATATTTTGATCGATCCGTAAATCTCAAAATTGAATGCTGCTGAGATTCACCGTCCCATAATACAATATAGCTGTGATTAAAAAAAAAAAAATGTTTAAATCGCGCCAACATCACCTCGATTGTGTAGACTTCACATACGTCCCTAACTACGTCATCAGTTATCTGTAGTCGACGCCGTTTTCAAATATTTCAGAGATAAATAAGACCATTACGAAGACGAAGAGTACGGTGAAGTATGTCGAAAGATATTACTCACAAACACAATCCTTTCGTCCGTAATGAGGTCTAGGCACTTCTGACACCTGAACTTTGATAAATAGATTTTCACCCAAAAAGGACCTTTTTTGCACATAGAGCAGAGACAAGACCGTAGTGTTTGGTCTTGTGTTGTTTTTATATATTATACTTTACTAGCAGTGAGGCCACGTTTGTCGGGGGTGCAAACAATAAAGTATCCTACATGCCTACAATGAGCGGATTTTTTTTAAATTCGAATCAATCAATGATCAATTGTCATTTTTTAACCTCTTCGCATACTATAGTTTATAATAACATCCATAAGTATTAATCAGTAAAATCGAATATAAAAAAGATAAAAGGAGTAAGCGAGGTAAAATTGCGAATAGTGAGAATTTAAGGTTTTCTATTTGAAAATTTACCTCTTAAATTAAGCCATTAGGCATGTCTGTAAGAAAGTTATTCATCATCATCATCATCATCATTAGCAGCCAATTGTTGTCCACTGTTGGACATAGGCCTCCCCCAATGACTTCCACCGGGAACGGTCGGAAGCCTCCTGCAGCCAGCGACGTCCCGCGACCTTGACAAGGTCATCGGACCACCTTGTTGGGGGACGTCCCACGCTGCGCTTTCCCGTTCGTGGCCTCCACTGGAGAACTTTTTGGCCCCATCGGCCATCAGTTCTCCGCGCCATGTGGCCGGCCCATTGCCACTTCAACGAGCTAATCCGTTGGGCTATGTCGGTTACTTTAGTTCTCCTACGGATCTCCTCATTTCTGATTCGATCACGTAGGGAAACCCCGAGCATAGCCCTCTCCATAGCTCGTTGAGTGACCCTGAGCCGACCCATGACGCCTTTAGTGAGAGGCCACGTCTCAGTGCTATATGTCATCACTGGTAACACACAACTATTGAAGACTTTTGTCTTCAGGCACTGAGGTATATTGGACGAGAAGACGTCTCCTAACTTTCCGAACGCTGCCCAACCGAGTTGGATTCGACGATTGACCTCTCTCTCGAAGTTGGACCTGCCTAACCGGACCACTTGTCCCAAATAGACATATTCGTCTACAACTTCGAGAGTCGAGCCCCCAACTGCGATTGGGGTGGGCACAACATGGACATTCGACATGATTTTCGTCTTGTCCATGTTCATTTTAAGACCCACCTGTTGGGAGACTCGATTGAGGTCTTCGAGCATAGTGCTAAGGTCCTCCAGCGATTCTGCCATGACTACAATATCGTCGGCAAACCGAAGGTGTGTGATATACTCGCCGTTGATGTTGATGCCGAATCCTTTCCACTCCAAGAGCTTGAAGGCGTTTTCCAGCGCGGCAGTGAACAGTTTCGGTGATATAACATCTCCCTGTCTCACGCCTCTCTGTAGTGGAATAGCCTTCGTGCTCTGATCTTGTACTCGGATCGACATGGTGGCGTTGTTGTATATACTTTTCAACACCTCGATGTACCGACAGTCAATGTGGCACCGCTGGAGAGACTCTAGCACCGCCCACGTCTCGATCGAATCAAAGGCTTTCTCATAGTCCACAAACGCTAAACAAAGCGGCAAGTTGTATTCCTCGGTTTTCTGGATAACTTGCCGAAGCGTATGGATGTGGTCTATGGTGCTAAAGCCTTTTCGGAAACCAGCTTGTTCGGGCGGCTGGAAGTCATCAAACCTGCGTTCGAGACGATTTGTGATGACCCTCGAAAACAACTTATAGACATGGCTCAGGAGCGAGATGGGCCTGTAATTCTTCAGCAAGGTGTTGTCACCTTTTTTGAAGAACAGTACCACCACGCTCCTGCTCCATGCCTCTGGCGTTGAGCCCTCGAGGAGAACGGAATTGAAGAGCCTCTGAAGGACTTTAAGTACCGGCGTTCCGCCCGCTTTCAGAAGCTCTGAAGTGATTCCGTCCTCACCCGGCGCCTTGTTGTTCTTAAGTTGTTTCAGGGCCATCTCAATCTCACACAGGCTGATGTCCGGGATATCATCACTGAAGTGGCGGATCAACTCGGCTCTCGGGTCTTCGGCCGAGCGAACAGCGGGCTTGGCAACCGAGGTGTAAAGCTGCCCGTAGAACCTCTCGATCTCCCTTAAAACCTCTGCCTTCGTCGACACTACGCGGCCGCCCTCCGTCTTCAGCCTAGACAACTGTCTTTGCCCAATAGACAAGTCTCTTGCAAACACTTTGGAGCCTCCGTTCCGCTCTATTATCTCTTTAATGCTCACAGTGTTGTGAGCACGGACATCGTGTCGCAAGGACTTCCAGATCCGTCTATTGAGCTGACGATATGCTTCGGCGTCCTCGGAAGACTGCAGCGCCATAGATCGACGTTCGGCCATGAGGTCAAGAGTGTGGACCGAGAGTTTTTGAGGTCTATCTCTGCGGCGAGGTCTAAAATGCTTAGATCCCACCGCATGGACAGCTTCTACCAAACCGCTGTTTAACTCGTCCACGGCAAGGTTTTCTTCCAGGCACTCGAAGCGATTTTTCAGCTCGAGTTAAAAGCTTTCGGGGTTTTGAATATGAGCGCGAGTAGGCTTCTGGAAGAAAGAGTTCATCGCAAAGAGTCCCTCTTTCTCCAGAAATTCGGCCAGCCTCTGACCCCTGGGGTTCCGTTGCCCATGTCCAAATTGCCCCACTTTCAACTCCGCATCGCTCCTCATGCCCAACTTTGCGTTAAAGTCTCCCATAACAACATTGAAGTAGGTTTTGGAAGTATGTATGGCCCGACTTATGTCCTCATACATCTCCTCTACTTCTTCATCTGGGTGTGTCGAGGTCGGCGCGTATACCTGTATGACCTTCAACGAATACCTTTTGGATATTCTGAGTATAAGGTACACTACCCTGCTCGACACACTTTCGATGGATACGATGTTGTTAATGAGAGACCTGTGGACGAGAAATCCGACACCTCCTCTGGACTGTTGGTCGTCCCCCCGGTAGAAGAGCAGGTTACCGGACTTCAGGGTTATCGTGTCCTCCCCAATCCTGCGGACTTCCGACAACCCCAGAATGTCCCAGTGTAACCCGCTCAATTCTTCTTCCAGTTCGACAATCTTCTCGTCCGTCCTCAAAGTGCGTACGTTGTGTGTTACCAGGGCCAGTCGTCGTCGGGGGTGGTAGCCGGGGCCAACCCGGGGATTCTTAGCACCCCCCGCCCCACCGTTACCATGGCCGCTACCGTAGCCAGGAATAGTGGGGCTGCCGGGGACTGGGGGCCTGGTCCTAGTCTCGATCATGAGGGGGATATTGCCGATACTCGCCACGCTTGGCAGGCGGGTTGGCGAGCGCAGTAGGGGAATCGCATTGATGACGCTGCTGCCCGTCATCAAGCGGGGGTGAAGGGAATAGTGAGAGAGAGAGGAAGTTATGGGAGAGGAAAATTGGCCTGTAGGAGTGGATACTGCAGTCACGGAAGGGAAGGTTGGTAGTGACTGCAGCAGCTCGGGGGCCGAGGTCGCGTACTCGTAGCACCCATTCTAGGGCAGACCATGACCACTAGATGGGAGCATCCCTGACCAAAGAAAGTTATTAAAAGGTAAAAAAATAAAGCATATTCTAGTTAAAAACATACATTACGCACCGCCTGGTATGTGAGCCTACACTCACGCAGCTGCCACCGTTTGTTATTGTTCGTTGTACAAACACGCGCCAAATTACACTCATTTGCTAAATAACAAAATAAATCGTGTTTTCATTAGACTTTTTGGGTTTAAAGTTACTTACGTGATAAATAATGACTTCTGTTACTGGACAATTTATATAGTAGCATGGCAAAGTGACTGTGTTCATGTCTGTTAGTAAATAAAGTCGCTACAAGTTAATTATAGATTTTCAAAAATTGATTATGACTTTTCGTTACGAGCTGACAGTAATAAGCGCGCTTGATATTTTTGCCTGTTTTCTGGGCCCTTTATAGTAAAATACGACTCACTACTTGACATTAGCTTTCTAAGCACTAATTTGAAGCATGTTTTTTTTCTTGGGAAATGTTTAAAATTTGAAGTACGAACTTTTCGTCGGAGTGTCATCATAGTTGTCGATAGTTCAAATCTCAGAAAAAGCTCGGCTCTATATAGCTTACTATGACCTCTCTGCTTGATTATTGTAGTAAATTTTACCATATTAACTATTCATAAATGCAGCATTGCATCAATTAAACATAACTTCTTCCTTATAAATCTATCAGAACTAAGTTATGTCTCGCTTCCCCTAGCGTTAAAGTTCATTTAAAAGTGCGAAACAAAATACTGCTCAGTTAACATAGAAATATGCATTAATGCTATTCGGATATTGTATACATTGTAATGATTAGACCAACGAATTACGAAACTAATTAGCGAAGCATAGGCATATATCAAATAACTCCCACATGAATTCATCGCACATTTAGTAACTATGTGCATACAATTACAGGTGAGTAGTGTTGGAATTTCCGTGTTCGCATTTTCCTTACCTTATTAATCACCTCTTCGTGGATATAAACCGTATAAAATAGGTTAAATCTCAGGGATTTTATTATAAAAATGAATACGTTAGTTTTTTGATGGACCATAGCGATTAAATGTTTATAATATAATTCTGTCTGTCTGTCTGTCACGCTTTCGCACCTCAACTGCTGAACTGATTTCAATGTTTTTTGGTATGGAGATAAATGACACCTTGGGAAAGGATATAGGTTACTTTTTTATAAAATTGCGCTGAAGCGGAATAGGGCCCAATGAATGCTATTCAATACAATATAAAACGTATTCACAGATCATATTGCTCGAAAAGTTGTGACAGGCGTTTTTAATTTATGCTATCAATTAGCCTTATTTTATAAAGAGAAAAGGTTTGAATTGTTGAGTTAGTGTTCCGGTGGGCTATACGAATTTATGAAATTTAAAACTGGTTCCAGGTGACGCTAGCCCCAGCACCTATGACCTAATTAAAATATATTCTCGCAGCTAATAATAAAGTTTTAAACGCGAAATTACGTTTATCACAATTTCAAGTCTTAATTGGTAAATAATTATTGATGTATTCAGGTATAGAGCTCGATAGAGTCCTCGTAATTATTATAGTCAGATATTGTTTCATTTATCTCATGGGACCGAACCAGATCCTTAGTACAACTGGGAAATAAAATAGCATTGTGCGTATGTATTTAAATCATATAACATAAGCTTAAGTTTCAAGTTCACGAGATGAAAAGTATTCCGAACGTGGCGTAAGTCTTCATTCATGTTATCATTGTGAATTAAGAAATGCATTTTGTATAAGGTAAAATCATCTTTCAACAATAGATACAACAATTTTTGCTTCTAAATATGTGAATGAATGCGTGTGTATAAAATTTTGCAGCAACATTTGTATCTGTCATAGTGTTGGTAGGTTTAATTTTTCTCGTATCTTGTGCGGGAACAATGAATAAAAGATGATCGTCGCCCGTCGCAATCCATTAGCGGCCATGAAACTTAATTCCTTACTGGATCTGTTTTGGGATACACTGCCGGTTTTATCTTTATCGCAGATACTGGAGATTAAGATAATACATTTTCTAAATTGTTTTGTTTACTTGGGCCTGTAGTAAGTTGTAAAGAAAATGGTAACTTTCGTTGCAGTTTTTTGTGCGTCTGGCGAGTTATGTAAAATACTTGATAACGTTTGTTATTAGCAGGATGAAGACTAAGAAACAACAGGACTAAACTACCAAACATAAAGAAAAATGTAAAACCTCTCAACGAATCTAAGTTAATTTTTTTTTCAATGGATGTATAGGTGGCAAATAAATCACGATTTCTTAGTGTTCTGGAGTCCAGAATCTGGACGATCGTAGCTCAAATCTAATCATTGATCATCAATAAAATCGCTTCTCGACTTATCGAACTTACAGATTAAAAAAACGAATACTTTCTATCTGCATTTCGTTATTTAGTTTCGGTTACACTAAAGAAAACACGGTTTATTTTAAGTCCTTTTAAAGAAGCTACATGCAAATGAGTAACATTGTAACAAAGTATTTTTATTCAGCCAAAGTTTACCATCAAAACAACCGCAGCCACACCAACAAATAAAACTTGCCTCATTCAAACGCTTTGAGAGTTTCAAAGAAACTTAGCTGAGACTGGCTTGATGTGCTCATTGTACAGTTTAAAATACTTTATGCCGCTGTTTATTCGAGTGAACAGTAAATTTGGCTGACCTATTTTGATTTATAATTTTCTTTTTTAAAATAAATGGGCTAGTCTTGAGATTGCTGGGTAAACTCTGGATATCTGCCTCTGACATTTTTATGAAAGCTAATAGTTAACGCTAATTTCTAATGTTTTGTTGGTTGGTTACTGGTTTTTTGATTTAAAAAGTTTTAGTACGATCATGGAGGTCGGAAATGTGGCATAAACAAAAACACTCACAGTTTTGGTTCGTTGTGTGTGTTTAGTGTTTTGGGGAGCATATAGCTAATTTCGGGCACTTTTCCAGTCTCCGTGCTGTTACAGAAAATCTCCTAATGGCAAAATCTCATTGTCCGGCCCGGAAATCGAATCCGGCATACTTTAAAAAATCGTTTTAGCATGTGAAGGCACGAAAACTAAATAAATTCACATTTATTTAGTTCGTTCGTAAATCTCACGATTATGACAATAAATAGTATACTTTTATACTAATTATATTTGCTTGATAATTGACATGACGAAATTTCTTGAGAGTGATTAATCTATAAGTTAAAGTATTTAACGACAGTCATTATGAGCAAATGCAGCTAACAGTTATACTCTCTAAGTACTTTGTGTTGAACAATGAGGGACATTGTACATTGAGACCAAAATTAACATCATCAATCAGCCTATCGCCGTCCACTGCTGACCGTTGGCCTCCCCAAGAAAGCGCCAACCATCCCGGTATTGAGTAGCCCTCACCCATCCGTTTCCCGCCACCTTTCTCAAGTCGTCGGTCCATCGTGCTACATGTCTGCCGGCGGTCGGACGGCCGGTGGAGCAGACAAGTGTTGGAGTGGAGACCACGCTTAGGCAGACGTAGTGTGGGACGTCCTGTAGCACGATGGACCAAAATTAACATATTATGTACTTATTCATGTAGTATTTTGGCTGTGTTCTTTCGTATTTTCTAAGATCCACGGTTAAAGTTATAGTATTATTATGGAGTCCTCCATCTCCCAGTAAGCTAGCCTAAACACATTCAGTTGTAGAGGAGGTCAATGCCCAGCATTGTGAAGTATATAGGCTAATGATGGGGTGGTTGATTAATACACAACTAAATTGCATTTTTTTAAGGATGACGTATATAATGTCGTAGATACACAAATAAAATAACAGTTTTAAACATTATAATTTATTTTCATTACATCTTTGGTAAGTACAATGGCTTAAGGGATGTTCTGGCCCCGGGGTTGGTTCTTTGGTAGCTATTCGTACGTGCTTAAAATTCAAACAAAAGGATTATGTTATTAAAACTATTTATAACCGCTTTGATCACATAACAATTTCAAATTTAGCAGAACATTGAATTATTTGGCAATTATTTTGGAATAGATTTAAAATGTTTTAATATTTTTTATATTTTATTTTGGTGTGATTTTTAATTTATCGGAATAAAAATATATTGATATGATCAACATTTTTATAATTTAAAAAGGTATTTTGTAGAATAGTGGTGATAACTGATTAAAAAAAAAACCTTTTCCATAAATAATTGAATCATGAAACCTTTACTAATTTTCAGACTTGGTATTTTAATAGTAGAACTGTTTATTTAGTGTTTAGAACAGAGTTATATCAAGTTTGTATTGTTTTATTAAGTTTGAAGTTCTGATAATTTACTTATAACTATCCAAATTCACGAAATAGGTTTGACATAGTGAGAGGGATGACAGTAGGAACGAAGGATATTCGTGACTAAATATAAGTTTGAGTCACGGCTCCATTTGTCTACATGTTTACGGAAAATAATCATGTTGAAACAAATATAATAGACATACATTTTCAAGAACAATGACAATTCAGTTACTATCTGAATACACGGTTTAAAGTCATGATTGTTTACATATTAGTAGTGATTTTCAGGAAAAATCCCCGGAAATATTTGCTATGTCAAGAGTTAAATTGATTTGTGGTAGGTCCATTTTATTTCGAATTTCTCCTAATTAGTTTGTTCTGAATGAATCTTTTCCGAAGTTTAATGAAAATACAAATTTTATCTTAAACGACCTTACCGTGAATTTAGATTGTAATTTGATTTGGATTATTGAATTTGGCTAAATATACACTTTTGTAGGTTATCCCCTAGTATACAGTTTGTCAAGTATCAAAATTATTGTAATTTGAATCAGTTATAAGGATCAGTGAAAGTAACCTAAATACATTTAGCTAATATGTTTGACTTTTGTCATGTCTATTTCCATAAACTTGACCTTTTTAAAAAAAATCCTGAAGATACTAAAACTGTATGTTATTGTAAAACCAACGGCTAAAATAGAATTGAGTTCAATTACAAAAGGTTGGCGATACCGTATTACAAATATTAATTGTATTTTTTTACAGTGTAATTGTAGGTGAGTTTGTAGATGACTTATATTTCCTATTTTACTTAACATACAAAACTTATCTTATAGAATATACATAAATTAAATACTTTAACAGTTTGTTACATGCCTAACATTTGTTGACTACAGACACCTTTGGAAATATTCGGTTAAATACCAATATAATTACTATTACATACTACTCTTAGCATATAAAACATTTATATTATTCTTCTAACAACGAATTTTTTCGTCTCAAAGGGATTATAATTTGGAATGATCGTCTTTTTACATTTCGTTTTTTTTTAAAGTGATTTATTTTCTATTTTACAAATTATTCCATGTATTTTACAGTATTACCCTTACTAAACATATTTGGTTTAATTTGTTATTAAATAGAAGTACCTTGTAGCTGCCTGACGCCCGTTTATGATAAGGCAGAACGTGTAAACAACGTGTATTACTTATAGTCAGGGTAATTAACTGTAGTGCTGCTTTACATATGTACAAATTATCGTAGAAAATGCAATAACAATCAACATGAATGGAAACAATTTCTATACAATTTTCCAAAAAATGCAATATCATCCAAAAGTGCAGTAATTTAGGGAATTTTCGTTAAACAAAGCACATTAAATATGTAAAACTTGTTACAACAGCACCTTTTTCGATTCAAAATACCATTAATATCGAAAACATCTATTTTATGTCTTTGACATCCATCTTATATACAATAATATCACATATTGATATTGTACACATTGTACTGTACACCTATGTTGATGTTTCTGTGACTAAACATTTGATAAACGAACTGCCGACGGGAAATAATTAGCAGTAACGTTGAAAAGTGACCGCAAACGTACGCGGACGTCAACACTCATTTAACTACGAGATTTATTAGTATTCTCTTGAAATTTGTACCTTCAATACAATAGTTGGAACAAAAACCACAATTAACGTCATGATTTGTTCATATACGCACTGTTGTTTTAATCCTTGAGAGGTCAGAAGCTATCTTTGGTAGGGGTAAGAATTATTTTTTAAATATGAATAACGAAATCTCTTAAAATTTTACCAAATCTGTGTTTTTAGTTAGGATTGATGCAGTTAGTGTTATATAAACCATACTTTTATAACATAGTACGAGGTATATATCTTTTAACGGTAATTATTTGGTGATTATAGACCAGAACTTTCTTTAGCATTTGTTTTACAAACTAACATTGCATTTGTTTCGGATAACTGCTCAATAATATAATGTCACGGAATGTCTCATTTTGTATTTTATAAACAAGAATCAATGTTTTAACGCCTACGAAATTCAATTTGCAATATTATTGACATTCTACTAATTACGGAACCTTTATATTACTACAGCTAGGAACAAACAAAATATTTACAAATATGAGATTACTCGTATAATTTAAGTAAAAATTGCACTCATTACAAACTTTCACACAACTCTTATTCAGACACGGACGGCTCACACCTACCTAATAAATACACAAAATGTA
Source organism: Cephonodes hylas (assembly GCA_030295005.1). Lineage (NCBI taxonomy): Eukaryota > Metazoa > Arthropoda > Insecta > Lepidoptera > Sphingidae > Cephonodes > Cephonodes hylas. The sequence goes on along the minus strand of AP025374.1, from coordinate 4,667,924 downwards.
CACTCTAAAACATTCGTCGCACAGAATACTTACATTAAAGTCTTATCGGCATTATTAAAAGAGTTTAAGCGGAGAAGGTTCATCGTCCGCACTTCCACAAATTTTTATATGCTTGTCTATACTCGCTCGACATCACAACATAAATTATTGGGTTGATACACGTGGTCATGTATATTAGTACGTAACCTATTATATTAGCTATCGGGTGGGACGTGAACTCTTGAGATATGGTCTTTGTCAACGTAATGGGCAGATGGCACACGAAAAACGATACCATAATTGCCACGATCATTGTTAGCAATTTTTTGTCTTTTTTCGTCGGGCCGCGCGTTTTAGTTGGCGGTGCGGGGCGTTTGAATGTTGCTACAAAACTTTTTCGGAAATTACTTATGGATTCCGTACCTAGAGTACGTGTATTGGCTCTCAAACGTTTTTCTAGCTCTTCGGGCGTTGTACTCTCGACTGAGGATGATAGTTCCGCGCCCGTGTTGAAAAAGCAACTCATCGGTAGCTGGCAGCGTCCATCTTTGAATGTGGGTACTATTTGGCTGAGATTTCTTCTGCTCTGTGTGACGGTGGATAACCTTTCATTATTCCCATCCACCTGCATATTTTCTACTGCTGACACTGGTCTCCTGAACACAGGTCCGTGGGATAGTTTTGTTGCTTTTCTAACTATCCATAGAATTCTTGCATAGCAGATTATGATGGCTAAACTTGGGAAAGCAAATGCGAAGGTGAAGAGAAATTTCTTTGGAGATCTGTCACTTTCATCAGGAACTATGGAGCAGGAGCCTGTGATGTGGTCTAAGCTGAATCGGCCCCACACTTCAAAGTATGTAGGTAGGAGGATGGCAAACGGAAGCACCCATATTCCAATGATCATAAGCGACAGGTGAAGTTTCTTGTATAACCTGTTGATCAAATATATACTTGTTAATATACGAATTGACGTTTTTTGATGCGTAAAGCAAGTATAAAGATCTTTAACAGGCTTATTAATATTTTACTACTATTTAATACTTTTTGGCTTTCTATGGTAGAAAATATATTTTTTATTGTAACATAGAGCATTAGGTATTTAATGTATCAATTAAAAACATTTCGTAATCGATTTTCGTTAGTGGATAAAACATTTGAATCGTACTGCACTAACAATCAGATAGTAGAGCCAGCCTACAGTAAACAGTTTAAAAAAATATAAATTTATGTATGTTAATGTATGCTCACCTGGGATAAAGCATCGGATATGATATCAAGACATATCGGTTGATGGTGATAGCTAGTATTGTGAATAGCGAGACAGCGACCAGCGCGTACCTCGCCAGTGGTAGCATCCGACAGAGGAACTTCCCGTGGATCCACGCTCTTTGCCAAAACGTGGACGCTTGAAGAGGCAACACGAAGCAACCGAATAACAGGTCGGAGAATGACAAGTTGATGATGAACATTGCTGTTGCATTGCGTACCTGTAAAGAAGATGTTAGGCTTAGTAAAATATAGAAGATACTACGTTTTGAATATAAGATCTATTGGGGGTGTTATATGTAGTTATGGTAGAACGGAAAATCTAGACATCAGGGATGAAATTATATGCCATCTTAAAATCCTATTTACTTTTTTTATCATTAAGAAAATAACAGTTATAGTTCTCGAACAACTGGTGTACTCTTTTTCTTCAAAAGTCGAAATGCGAAATATACGAAATATTTGATCCTGTAATTAATAAAACTATGAGACTTTATGAACCAACAACTTTAATTGAACTAAAAAGTAAAAGTAACAATAACTAAGATCGACAAATCTAACTGACCGTAAGAGTTAACTTTTTAATACCGAATATGGAGGAATATTACCCTATCATAAGAAAAAACGAATAAAGTGAAACATTCCACAAACTGCGTAACGAGTTCTTCATAATGGATGTAAATAAAGATTCCAAGTAATTGCTTTACAACGGTAATAAAAATGAAAATAAAGATTGTAATTTTATTTTTGATATAAACAATACCAGAGTTGAAACGAATTGGAATAAATAGCACAATGTAATACTTGTAGGAGGATGACTGATCGTTGGTAGTTACTGTTAACAATAATGACGTCGTTAGTCGGTGGTGTCTCATTCGAAAATAATTTCACTGCATGCGTTTGTGTGGGTATTGTAAACTGAATTTGGTATTTTGTAAAATTATGCATTCGTGTTATGCTATTATTTACTGATTCAGCAACTAGTGCACCTACAGCAGCTGTGTTTTCGTGACGTATCCTTATCATTCAAAATTGTAAAGTCAAAGTCAAAGTCAAATTTCCTTTATTCAAATAGACTTTTACAAGCACTTTTGAATCGTCAATTTTTTATGCTATTTTTTAAAACTAGTGCCGCTTCGAAACGTGTTATCGCTGTATGAATTAAAGTTGGTTCAGTCAGTTCAATGAGTAGTGTAAGAAATTAAATGCAATTTCTCAGTAGAATCCCAAAATCGTTACACGGTAATTTTGTAATGTCTAGCCACAGTAGTTTGTATTATATGTTTTCTTACAAGCTAACAATAACTCGTGATTGCGTTAGTTGCGCCATCTAGTTGTGTTTTTAATGGATGAAGTAAATACGACCTCATTTTTAAAAACCATTGTCTCTAAGCTCCAAGTCCTTTTATTATACTTGTTGTATATTCGATTTGCTAATGCGTTGTATTATTCTTACTAATTGGGCCTATAATACCTTCAATTCATAGGAAACTGTATAATTACTCTATTAAATGTTACTATTAGTACTGTATGACGCAAAAGTATTGTTGTCTGAGTAACACTTGAGAAATTTAACTTAGTGAATGACTAAGACTAATTTATATTGATTTTGTACAATCCCGTCAGATGCAACAATATATGCATAACCTTTAACATAAGGAATACCATAACATAAGGAAAATTATTTTTAATAAATATGTTAAATGGTAACTCACCTTCCTGCACCTCGATAGAGCAATTATGGTGATGAGGTTTCCTGGGATCCCGATCATCATGAAGATAACGCAGCAAGTCCCGGCAAAATGAAGCAAAGCCCCATCGTAGTCCTCGAACAGACGCACTGCCGCTAGAGCCGCATCGGATTCATAATCTTCAAGACCCGCCACTTCACTTCCATTGAACTTTAAAGCACTCATATTTCTTTCCTTTCAATATAGCACTTCACAACACACATCAGCTACACGTCGTTTGCTCACAAGCATTTTATTACTAATGAGTATGATTTGAGTGAATACAGGATTAATGTTTGTTTTTGCTACGTTTTCCCTGATGAGTCAGTACCACCCAGGCCATGGGTATGCCCGAGTAAGATAAACGCTCCAGACCGCAGTTAGCCTCATAAACGTTTTTATTCTTTACTACTAACGTATTGCTTCCATCATTATAACTACCGTACTCTTTGGTCCTTCCGACGATTTATTGCTAAGTAATACTTTCACATTAAGTTGGTGATTTTTGGTAATAGCTGTTGGTAATTTAACATTTATAAATTATGTCACATTACATTCATACATTGAAATATTAATGAGTATCTTTACTATTCTTTTACAATTACTTTAACATTATGTTTTAAATAGATATTATACATAATAACGTTATATCTATACATTTATATTTCGTCATATTGAATTGGTATTCGTTTACAAAACAGTTCACAACATTCAGTCCATCCATACTCTACACGGACGGTTCTCAGTTACACATAATGAAATACGAGTTCTCAAAACACCCCTTAACTCATAACGTATACAAAAGTATAACACGTATTCACTACAGCATATATTTAACATTTCATTGTCCTTACTAACGTGAATCTCTATCTTTACTGGATTCAAACTGCGTAGTGGTTATGGTGGAATCACGGCGGGCGCTTCTCGGAGGCGCCGTCGCCTGGTGATCGTCACGCCCATCGCCGACACATCAGCAGGTTCTTGTACGCCTGTCGGTATTCACTCGACATCACCACGTATATAATTGGGTTGATGCACGTCGTCAAGTATATCAGAATGTATCCAGCTATGTTCGCCGCTGGGTGCGAGGTGAATTCGCGGAATATTTTTGTTAATGTAATTGGAAGGTAACATACCCAGAAAGAGAGCATTATTGCCATGATCATCTTTAAGAGTTTCCTATCTTTAGGTGTTAATCTCGGTGGTCTTACAGAAGCTGGAGACCGTTTGAGGGCGCACGCAGCTTGTCGGAGACGTTTGGCAGTCTCCCCGCCACTAGGTGTTCGAGGTTTAGCATCTAGAGCACACTCCTCGTCATGTCCATCTAACGTGTCGACTCCAGAAGAAGAGGAGCGTTCTGGACCCGGCGTCGGTGGACAATGTAAAGCAGGTGGGGCAAGTAGCGCTCTTTTCGGTGCTGACACGTGGTTATTATGATTTGTCCCGTTTTCAGGTCCTGGAGATCTCTCTAGAGCTGTAGAAGCCGACCCCACGGCTGAATCTTCTAACCCAGGTCTTGCTCTTCGAACGGGTGCCCGCGATTTCCTCGCAGCGTCTCTAACTATGCAGAATATTCTAGCGTAGCATATGACTATAGCCAAACAGGGAAGCATGAATGCACCCACGAATAGGAATTCTTTAGGAGATCTGTTGTTGCGGTCTGGAAGTATGGAGCAAGAGCCTATAGTAGGATCTAGGCCGAACCTTCCCCATTTCTCAAGCCATGTCGCAATTAATGCGCCAAATGAAAACGCCCAGGTACTTGCCACCATCACCGCGAGGTATTGGCGTTTGTACAACCTGTTGACAAAACATCGTTTAGTTATGATGTTGGTAACATAATTTTAAACGAGCGGTTATGTGGGCATCGTATACATAATGAGGTCACACGATAATGAAATAGTTGAAATAATGAAATGTACATAAACTAATAAATAATCATTGACAAAATGTTGTCGATGGAAAAACAAATTTATTCACAAAAGGAAAAAATAAATTGACCGCATTTGGGCAGAAAAAAATACTAAAGTCATATTGTTGTTAATGAACGTTGATTGCGTGAACATTGGCTAGAATATTATTTAGTTCTTTCATAATGTATGACGCTAAAAAAATCACATCAAGCTTTACTAGGCTAAGGCAGATGTAATAAACTGAGTGAGGCTATAAGTTTATACTATGTAATATGTATCACCCATGTAACAATACTTACTTGGGATACAGTCTTGGGTGTGATATCATGACGTATCTGTTGATAGTAATGGCCAGTACGGTGAAGAGTGAGACCGCGACGAGAGCATATCTCGCCAGCGGGAACATGCGGCAGAGAATCTTGCCGTGCGCCCAAGACCGCCGCCAGAATGTGGAGGCGGCGAGCGGAAGGTTAAAGCAGCAGAACAGCAGATCAGAACAGGACAGGTTCATGATGAATACGGCCGTCGCGTTTCTCACCTGCAAAATATAGACCTATTGTATTCTGTATACAATATACATGATTTCTCGCTTGTAGCTTAGTAGATTGAGGGGAGTACACAGGATCTGCTAATCTGAAGTCACGGGTTATTTTTCTGAAGTCGTTATGTCATGCCAGTATAAATTGTTGATTTACTGGGATAGACTATGTTGCTTTCAGATTTCACCACTATTGAAGGAAATTGACTGTTTGATCAAATTTTGGGCCAAAACCCAACCCTTGGTTTTGTTTATTACATTTATACACATTTATCTTACTCTTACTTAGTTACTTATGATAAGTCACAACAATGCACCATACATAAGTTCAGACTTTCTACACAGATCATGAACTGCCCGCCAATATCACTTTTATATCAGCTATTTCTTCAAATGAAATTGATTTCAAGTACCACATCTTTGTTTACATTATTGTACCGGTAATTATGTGTCGCCAATACGCACTAGATAGTGTGAGCACTGACCTAGGCCAATAGCAACGGGCAGCAATATTTCAATACGTTGATTGTCACATTTCTCACTCGAACCAATAAATCACGGCAGCTGCATGTTAGAGCCGTTTATTATAAATTTAAAATAGTTTTGATATTTTATGTTCGCTTGATTGATTTGCAACACGATTGGTATTCTGTGACGTGCGTTGTTTCATATTAATTGATTGAATAAAATGTTCATTGCAATAACAATAAGTTTTGGGAAGTCCAAATTATGTGTTATTATAATATAGTACCTAAAATCAATTCAACGTTGAAATTAAAAAAAATAAATCTGCACTTTTCTTTTGCAACAATCCATTCAAGAAATTTAATACGTCTGATAGTACCTATTTATACCGTTTGTTGATGTGTTTTACTTATATTCCTCAATCCATATTCACCTGCTACTCCATACAAACATATTATTTTGTGATAAAGAAAAAGAAAAGCTCATTAAAAATAATTCAACCCTTATGAAAAATAATCACATTCCTAATTGAGCCGGCAACAATTTTAACTTTAAAATTTATTAGAATAAATTATTTCAACCGAGAGCTCAAATTACGTACGTGCTGCAATTGGTCTATGCCGATCGCTCATCGTTAACTTGCAACTGCTAGCTTGCGTGTTTTACTGTAATTTATTGGTGGAATAGCATTTGCTTTTCGAACTTCGACTGTGACAGTGACGAATTATATCATATTTGATATGGATATAAACAGGGGTTCAAATTGCAGGATATTTGCACAAAGTAAGTAATGCAAAGCTTCTTTGATAAAGTTGAAAATATTAATCATCATCATCGTCAGCTCATATACGACTATTGCGCACCCAAATATGTTAATGTATATCTATCAAATAAAAAAAAATACGAATCGTGTTGAAAGAGTTTCTTGTCTCTTCTTTTCTACGAGCTAATACGTTCCCAAGTGTACTTGTAGAAATCTGTTTTAATAAAGATTATTTCCATTTCGATTTCAAAGCACGACCCTCCTCTACAAGTGAGAGGGATTACGCTTAAGTAGAAGAAATAATTTATTAATTGTTATTATTAATTTTTCATTGTATTAAAAATTGTTTTAGCCTATAATCGGTTTGAATAGACGACAAAGTATATTTTACATAAGTAAAAAAAACATTGTTTACAATAATATGTGTAAGCGAGCACGTCGACATCATAAAAACTAGTTATAAATGATTTAAAACAATAACTTTATATTGCTTGGGAAATTATCACTGTTATAAGAGGAATAATAAGAATTTGTAAATACCTTATGTTTTTGCTAAGTATGGGATTTTTCTATGATTTGCGTATGCTCTAGTCAAGTGCTGATTTATTGCAGGATCATAGATTTAAATCTACTATAAGTGTACACTTATTTTAAGCATTTTGGGCATCTGCCTATTACATAGATACCTGAAAAAAATTATTTGTGTGTTTATATAAAACAGTGGTACCCAAACTTATTTTGTCTACTGCCCACTTTGAGAATAAAACATTTTTTAGCGCCCCCATTAAAACGCGCGAAACCACAAATGAAAATAAAATAAATTATTTATTTAACCGTCAGCCTAAAAAAAAAAAAACAAGAGCCACTCTGGACAGTAGTGGCCACTTTTCACCACTATTACCCAAGATTCTTCTAAAACAAAAAAAAAACAAGAACTGCGTAGAATGGTCATGTATATTGCGATCTAATACCGAATTTGGGCGCGTATCTACCGATTTTTGTCGCTCCTAGCTAAATAAAATTACAAATCACCCCCCAGGCCTCTAGGCTCTACACAACGCCCCCATTTTCTTTCTGGGTCTCTTACCGCCCCACTTGAGACCTCTAGCGCCCACAAGGGGGCGTTATCGCCCACTTTGGGAAAGACTGATATAAAACAATTCGAGTATATTCATCATAACTGCGAACGTGACAAACAACACGTAAAATCATTTAGGAAAAATTACGCAAAAACATGTTGTAAATTATTATTTGCAAGTATTAATGGTCTTTAGTCTTGGGCGCGCGGTCGAGAATCTCGACGGTCGCGGGTACGAGAGCCCTAAGCACACAACTCAGACTTTTTAAAGTTATACGTATATTCACAATTAATTTTAACGGCGCGGTGTAGGAAAACGTCGTAAGGGAACCCAAGACCTAAAAATTCTAATTTAAGGTGTGTAGTCTGCCAACCCGCACTAGGAGAGCGTTGTGGACTAAAGCCCTATCCCTCTCGGAGTTAGAGGAGGCCTGTGCCTAACTAACAGTTGGCTGATGACGACGATGTTGATGATAAATCAACGTTTATTCAGACAATTCTAAAATGATAACATGTTGTTTAGTGTTTTGTATAACTAATGTTTTTGGTAGTTTATAAGTGAGTCACTTACATGGACTTTTGTTGTATTAAATGTATTACCTATATCAGTAAATGGAATTTCCGTAGCCAAATATTTTTATATCATGTTAATTGTAACGATAGTACTTTCTTTGTATAATACATGTTTTTTATTGATAAAATTACGTATGAAGTTGTAGATAATTAATTTATTCTTGTATATTCTCAAGTATTCATCAAAAAATATCGTGTTGTAACTATTTTATACGATTAATTTGTTTATTATTTGTTGTTGATATTGTTGGTGATATTTTGTTACGCCTGTTTTAAAAGCAGCAGTAGGCACTTTAGCTGACCTGGAAATTTAAATTGCATTTTCTAGCACTATTTTTCCGTGCGTTCAAAATTCTCCTTTTATACTATGTAGGCATCTTGGGTGCATTGTTGTACTCTTTTAGAGTATTGTACAATTTTATCTTATTTATACAAATTTTTGAACATAAACATTTGTGGTTTCAATTTGTTTTAATAAAAATTTAATATTTTACTATTGTTTCTTGTCTGTAATTATTCTATATAGACTCCACTATAACAATTAAAAACGAACATAGAGATGACAGAGCTCGTTCATAGAATTAAAGAAAATCTTGTATGCGTTTCAGAATGTCACATTAAACCTTGCACTCGATTCGTAGAATTTCGATAACAACTTTGTCAGCCGACGAGCACGTAGCGTGCGCGGGGCACACAATTCAGCGACAAAAGCTGAAATTCCCCGTGAAACGGTGGCACATTTGACTGAGAGACACAATGTTAATCGCTTCTGTATTCGTGTGGCTAGTTAGGTACTTGGATTATTTAAGTGTATACTCAAACATGTTAAGTAGGAAATACTTGTATTCTAACGAAAAAGTCTATTAACACTTTCTTGACCCGGAAATCGGTTTCTATACTTTTGTACGGCAAGCCTATCACGTTTGCCGCGATAATAACGAGACAGTGAAGTATTCAACGTCTTTGAATATCATTCTAAAGTCTACAAACTGGTAGGCGCCGGTAAAAGTAGCGTATAGTGAGAATTTAACGTGTTTTTCAACATTCTTTCTCAGTGTAAAAGTAAACGTATAAATATTTGCGGAGTACATTGGGTGTCAGTGTTATCGCCACGTCCCTGCCACTCGGGCTGACCGCGGACGTTTTATCTAACTGCTAATAAACAAACAACATTCTAACGTTGTTTTATATTTTACGACTTTAGAAAATATTTGTTGTTTCCTTTTGCGGAACTTTAGATTTTCAAAGGAAGAATATTTCCCCGTTTTTGACAAATGACTACTCCGCTCCTATTGATCGCAGCGAGATAATATATGCCTTCCTTGATAAATGGACTATCATCAATTAAAGATTTTTTTAATTGGATTAGTAGTTCCTGAGATTAAAGCCTTCAAATAAACCATTAAATTCTTCGGCTCAATGAAATTAGAGTAGATAAGTCCCGTAAGAAAAAATACGTCAGATTCTATTATATCAGTAGTTATTACAATTTATAGCACTTGTGCACTTAAAACTAATAAATTTAGCTTTACTTTAAAACACCTACTTAGGGTTTAGTCTTTGTATTTTCGCACTTATGTGTGGGAGGATTGTGACTAATAGTCGGATAACATAGATTTAAAACGGTATGGTTAATGTCTATTATATTTTCCTTTTTATACATACTAGCACAGCATAATGACTGCACTATGAATGATTACAATACAACATGCAGATTATCGAGAGTGAAGAGACGGATATATCTTGTCGCGTTGTTGATATTGCTACACAATAGGCTTCGAAAAATATGTATATTGTATATATTGTAACCACGTTTTTCTAAATAAGTTTAAAGTTCATAGAACCAAGAAGATTGTTCATACTTTGGGATTTTATATAAATACACCCAACAGTCACATACATAGTCCTGACGCCACACTAAGATACGAGTCTTGTGTCGTGGGTATCAGAAACTACGAGAGGCTTTTCGGTCTCACAAACACCCAGACCCGAAACAAATATTTGTGGATCACACAAACATTTGTCTCGGTGCGGGGATCGAACCCACGGCCGCTCGTTTCGCAAGCTGGTGTCTAGCCAACTGCGCCACGGGGCTGTCAAATGAAGTGATGGATGAAAATATGAGTCTCAATCGTTTTGTTAAACTGTATAGGTATGTATATAATACAATCGATCTTTGTATTTAAATACATAAGTACATATTATATACAATGCGTATACAACTGCGTTGCATGCGGCGTGCGGGGATTTTTTAAAAGGGTTTTTCCCATAGGAAAATTTTAATAGTAGACTCCGTGCCAGTAAATGATTCCGCAAAATTGCGAAATATTCATTCTCTTTTATGTGACGTTGTTTTATAAACCACTGCCCCCCCCCCCCCCTCTTAGGGAGTCACAAGTATAGCGGCTTAGGATAGTTCATGCAATTGTGACAAAACTTTCAAATTCTAAAGTCAACTATATTGTTGCTGTGTTTTTTTAATTTTTGTTGTTATTGTTAACTTAAAAATTATTTGCATGCTTAAAATAGTAAACAAAAATTTTCTTGGAAAATAGCTAATGATTTCGCTTCGTTACTGTGTGTGTCATTATCTCACAAAAAACAGTATTATTCTCTACGATAAGGTCGAGCAAATCAGTCATTACGTTAACGATTTTTCGAATGGCAAGTACAAATTCATATATTTTAAGGAAATTGAGTTTTAAATAGTTACACGCTGGCGAATAAAAGGACGTTAACAAAAAATCACGTCATATTATAAGGAAAATATTATGTAAATTATGTGTAACATAATATCGTATACCTAAATAGCTTGACAGCCATTAGGTACGATAGATGAGAGGTTAATTATTTGTAACGAACAAGGTCTTAAAGGCAGTACGTATACCTACATACATACAGTCACGTTTCTTATTCTAAGAAAATAGGTAAGGATTTATTTCTACACGCACGATTCGCCAGCTGTGTATATTGCCACGAAATTAGGGCGATCCTTTTGTTTTTTTTTAATACATTATATTTCGAGCTGCACTGATAAGATGTTTTTGTATAAAAATATAAATAAATACACACAAAACTTCTTGACTACAAATGTGACTACATACCTACATTGTCCTGGCCTCAAAATTCGAAAAAATTCTTGTGTCGTGAGTATCAGAAATTACTAAAGACTTCGGTGTCACAAATCAACCACCACTCATGATCCACATAAACATTTCTCTAGATGCGGGATCGAACCCAGAACTCGCGTTTCACAAACTGGTTTCCATCAATTTCATCACGGAGTTGTCAAAAATCCTAATAACACTTTATTCGACCCGGGAATCAAACCTTTTCGATTGCAAATCACAGACTTACTAAACATAACAAACAAGTTTTTGCCATGTGTGTTGAAACAAAATTACCTAAACATTTAACATGTACAATTGAACAAATAAAACCAATATTGAACAAATATATAATTTGCATTGACTGTACAGTTTATTGAATGATAAAATAACAGGAAGTAGCTTAGCTGCTAATGTGTTGATAATAAAGCTGTTTATATTTGTAGTTAAATTAATTATATTATTATTTACTCTTACAACAATTACAAAGATATAAAGCACTGTTTTATTTCCTATAGATTAGTTGATTAGAAATTATTTAATGTACCTATACTGATATGTTCCATAGTGAATCAAAGTCGTTAAAATAAAAAGAATGTTTACGCTATTAATGGTTTAAAAAGTTTAATGCTAGGACCATTTATTTAGTTTCGTTGTTTTTCTTTTATTTAATTTTATTTTTGGGGCTAGTGACAGAGAACCTATAGTATACATAGCAGTAGTAACAACAGCAGAGACATTAGGTTGAATTTTATATTATTTTTGTTGAACGAATGGACATTGGCAAAATATGTTATGATGCTTGTTTTTCAGCTATGTAAGTGTTTCATTAGATCTTTTACAAAAAAGAATAGGAGATATTATTCTTGCAACCCTTGATACATCTTTTGCAATTAAGTGATGTAAGTTTTACATTCACCAGACTACAGCCACTACGTAAGACTTAAAACATTTGTGAAACGTGTTTTTCAAAGCTATTTTTTTGTTTGATTACCTAGTGAAGGAACCAAAAATCATTGTCATTGAAGTCTGTTCATTTTATCCCTAGCACATTAATAAAAAAATATTAAGTAAAATTCGACTCACCTTCTTACACCGCGCGAGGGCGATGATAGTAATCAAATTGCCAGGAATCCCGACCAACATGAAGAGAACACAGCAAGCCGAAGCGAACCGCAGCAACGCCTCCGGGTAATCCCTGAAGAGTTCCACTGCAGCCAGGTCGGCATCCGACTTATAGTCTTCCAACGCCGCCGCACTCCAGTTCCCCCCATCTACCTCACTCGCGAACGTACTCTTCGGTATACTTGGAAATAGATCACCCATCTTAAAGAATCAACGCACATTATTCGTCCACAAACGATGCACTGTTAATGAGCCCATTGATAGCCATGATTAGGTGGGGACGCGAGCGGGTTTCGTCCGCGACTGATAAATATCCCAGAACTCGATTGGTTCGGTCAATAAGAGGCTGGTAATAGTGCGTTGATAAGGCATTTTGATGCGTGAGGTCATCGGGTCACAGCTGCTCAGGAAGTGGAGTCCATTATCTGACGACGGCGGGACCACTGTTGTCTCTCCCGTATCTGTGTACAGATAAATTAGATACGTTACTAATGTTACGTTAATGGTTACTGGGCTGTTTAAGGAGAAATTGTTTTATGATAATATTTGTGAATTTCTTGTAGATAAGAGCGTCATTGTTAGTTCATTGTTGAACGAAAGACGTACACTTTGATGAAGTGTCTTCTTTGCGTGTGTTTTGACTACATAATAGGAAATTCCCAACTTATACAACTAGGGCATTTAAAGTACGAAATAGACATAATTATTATGAATTGTTTGGCTAAGGTCGAGTGAGACATCACCTGGCTACAGATATTTATTCCATTATTTGTTCTTAATTTCACCTAATAAAGACTACAAATGCATGCGCAATAAATTTATGCGCAGTTTAAAAATGACCTCACAATTGGCGAAATTGAGGACAATGCAGGAAGCAAAAGATAAGTTTAATGAGAACGCATGAAAAAATAATCACGGTGTCATTTACAAACAAATGTGACGCAATGACACGCACACTTTATTTTACGCAGAAAATGTTTTGAACGTTCTCTCAATCGACTCGCGGAAGTTCCTCAAGTACTCTTTAAGGACGGCAAACATGAAGTTGTCACTTAAAATGAAAGACAAATGATGGGACGTTGGGCCAAAGGTTGGCGTCGACACCATTTAGACGATAATCTGGCCCGAGGCTTCCATCGACACTGAGTAATTGATCGACATCTCCAGCTTGTGTTCGACAGCGATCCCGACACGAAACAAATTGATTTTTTATGTTGAACCTCATTAAAATTCATCGCGATGAAAGAGAAAATTAAGCGACTCATAAAGCCTGTAGTGGTGAGGAAAATCCTCATTCATAAAGTTATTTACGAGCGATATTACCAACGATTTACATAAAAAAGGACTTGTTATTACAACAGTGAATATTTTCCTTTGAAAAAAGCATAAAATTAGGTAGGCGCCTTCCCGTCCCACGTCAAACATTCAAATGTTTGGCCAGTACTTTGCGGGGTTGGTGTTGGCATAAGCGTTTCATCAAAGGACGCTTCTTATTTAGACGTTGGTTGCAGGTTAGCGTTCTACAGATTAATTAACGGTGAAAAACATATTTTAAAATCAAGCTTTTATAATGCACGAAAAATTAAAAAAATAAACTAAGAAAACATTCATAAAATTTGTAGTTTGAAAGTGTTCGGTTTATCAGTAGAAGTATGATACATAAACATATATTATCTATAACTAGTATATTAATATTCTTAAGTGATCTAAAAGCTCGTCGCGGCCGAGGTCTTTGCATTAACGAAATTGCGCGACAAGCTTTTTAATCACTTAAGAATATTAATATACTAGTTATAGATAATATATGTTTATGTATCATACTTCTACTGATAAACCGAACACTTTCAAACTACAAATTTTATGAATGTTTTCTTAGTTTATTTTTTTAATTTTTCGTGCATAATAAAAGCTTGATTTTAAAATATGTTTTTCACCGTTAATTTATTTTTAACTTTTTAGTTGGAAATATTTCTAAGTCTATCCATTTCGTAGTCATACCGAAATTCAACTCGGTCCATGGAAACTAGTGTTCCTATGGGCACCTTCCAACTTCTTATGACACCAGATCAACGATACCTTGTGATTATGTTGTCACTGAAAATACAAAGGCATACCAAATTTTAGCTTAATTGGTCCACAGGAATCGGAGTTCCTATGGGCTTCTTCCAACTCTTCATCAGATCAGCTCTATGATACCTTGTTATTATATTGTCACCGAAATTACATAGGTATACCAAATTTCAGCTCAATTGGACCATAGGAATCGGAGTTCTTATGAGCATCCTCCAACTCCTCATCAGATCAGCTCCATGATACCGTATTTTTGTATTGTTACCGAAGCTACGAAGACACACCAAATTTCAGCTTAATTGGACCACAGAAATCGAAGTTCCTATGGGCATCTTTCAACTCTTCGTCAGATCAGCACCATGATACCATATTTGTGTATTGTTGTCGAAGTTACAAAGACATACAAAATTTCAGCTCAATCGGTCCACAAGAACCGATGTTTCTATTATCATCTTCCAACCTCATCATCAGACCAGCTCCATGGTACCATATTATTGTATTGTCATCCAAGTTACGTAGATATACCAAGTTTCAGCACAATCGGTCTATTGGAAGTGGTTCAAATCTTCATTGCAAGATTTGTAAACATACAAACATACATACATACATACATACATACATACATACAAAAGTGAAGTTAAATAAAAGCTTGTAAAAATAAGAGATGTTATTATATCTTCACAATTTATAATGTTAATGTACTATGATTATGATTTGATATCTTGTCAAGATATCACCGATTTTAAGTCAGGAGTTAACCGTTTAAACTGCATAATATGTATATGTGTATGGTAAGATTGCTACATTACAAAAATATTTTTTATATATTGGCTCGAAAGAGTTCTTTTTATTTTTTACCAAAGAGTAATTTAGGGTACTACCTAGTACATATGTCTGACTCTTCGCACTTTTCTTTTACTTTAATAACTGTATTAGATTTTAATCTTTTTCATTAACCGTGTTACAGATCACACAGAATTGTAATTTGAAATCGTTATAAAATTATTAAAATGACTAGCATCATAATTAACGAGTTACTTGAAAATGAATTATCACGAAGCTTAAAAGATTCAATATTCCAAAACTGTCATAGAATTCATTAAGAGCCATGAGATCCTAGATAATATATTTTGAGACTCCCATAAATCCACTGAAATATTAACGCTAATTAACTTAGATTAAATTATCTATTGTATTCAAAACTTCATCGAAGGTCCAGCTCACTTTGTTTGCAAGTAACTTTTAACATCAAACTTTATTAGTAAAATTTTGTGATTTCCATATTACCTTTTAATTAAGTTATGTTATAGTAGTTTAAATTGTAACTTTTTATTTTCAGCGCAAAATAATGAAAATTACATAGTACAAATTTAGTGTAATGTAAATTAAAGTCAAGTTAAATAAATATATTTTTGAGTAGATATTAAACTAATGAACTAATTACTCCTTTAACTTAATAAAAAGCATGTTTTACAATATAGTTTATTTTTAGAATAAGTGTAGTTAACGGCCTTAATTATTTGCTGAACGACTTTTGAATAAAGGCGAAACAAAACCAATTTTCTTCACGTGCGATAAAAACACAATGTTTTAAGTTCATTGCTTCCTAAGTAGGCTTCTCTAGTGTAGATAACCCGACACAAAGGCTTTATCTACCATTCCAGGTGTTTTACTTCCGCTGCGTGGCGAAGATAAAAACCTGTTTTTAAGGTCTTGTAGATGTGAGTCGAATAAGTTTGGAATCTGAAAATGTGCCCGAAAATCGATAATAGGCTAGCCCCTTCAATGATGATGGCGTCAATATGAATCCTTAAATATGCATTCATACATTACATACATGTGAAGATTTAAGATTACGAGTTTGAAACAGCAGAGCCTTATGAACAAGTCGTCTCGAGCAAGATCTGAAATCTCACAGACTCGTGGCGCTGTTGGTTAGAAATCAGCTTGCGGAAGGAAAGACCGCGAGTTCGATCCTCGCACTAAGACAAAAAATTTGTGTTTAACAGATTTGTTTTGTGTTTAGGATTTTGTGAGTCCGAAAAAAGTCTCCCGTAGTCTCTGATACCCACGACACAGGTCTCGTATTAGTGGATCAGACCTACGTATGTGACTTGGATATATTTACTTATTTTTATATTGCCTATTACTGAAAGGAATTAAATTACTAATACAAATTAAACCATAAGTATAGTACTTACTACTACCATCCTTTTTTTCTATTTTTCACGTAAACTGTTGGGCTGGAAGCATTAGAAACGCATTAGAACTGTCGCTACTTATTAGTAAGAGTCTTGTACTAGCTCCATTGAAACTTCAGTTTTATTTGACCACGACTTGATTCGTCTGACTACCAATTATAAAATATTTCAATCATAATTACGCTATGTTTTAATAATTTTAATTTTTGCATAAATTACTTTGTCGTGTTTAAATAGGGTTATTGAAAGGCTTCGTGTGTCAGGAATGTTTAAAATTGATGGCAATATTATGACTTAATTAATAAGGGCGATATTGAGTTCACGCGTAATTATAATATGATAAAGATATTATTTTTCAACGAGCATGAACGCTCCGAGTGAGTAATTAAAGTAATTATGCTGTGCAAGATGAGATTCTTTTCAATATTACAATTAAATGTTTTTCTAATAAGTTCTGAATGCTATTTTATTTAGAAAAACTATTGTGTGTTTTTTTTTCTTAACTTTTTATTTTAAATAATTACATTCAGTAAGTAGGTAGTAAGTAGCTTTTTCCATGGGAAATTCTCAATAGCAGCACGGAATTTCGAACTGTGTGTTCTGTTTGTATTCTTTTAATTCATAGGAGGTCTCGATATTGGCTAATGAGGACTACTGCATACATAATATAATCACGATGCAAAGTGAAGCTTAAGGCGTCAGTCCTGTTTGTTGGTCTTTTGCGAGTTGACAGATTCTCATCCATTGAGAATAATTGTCAACTGGCGTCCTTACCATGCTTTGTGCACCTGTATTATTCTCCCACCTAATTGGTTTGCGTTAACTTGAACATCTACAGACGAAACTTCAAAGGAAAGTGTCCGGAGGTTAAACTCTCTAGTCATGAATAAACTAGAACTACCTTAAGCCCGTCCCTTCGGGAATTCGAACAGACGTCACCTGACCGCAAGAAGTGCGCAAATATTTAGACACAGGACAATAATTTAAGCAAATAAATAAACGTAATTAATTAGTGAGTGTATAAGGATAACTCAAGATTTTTCCCGCTTGGGTTTGTAGAGGCAATACAAGAAAAGGCAGCCCCGTGGAGTAGTTCCCTAAACAGCTTGTGCGACGATAGGCTGTAGGTTCGATAACCTCACCGAGATAAATGTTTTTGTGAACCTAAAGTATTTGTTTCGGATCGGGAGATTGTGAGTCCGAAAAGTAGTCTGTCGTAGTCTTTTAGTCTCTGATACTACCGACACAGGACCTCGACCCAGTGACGAGTCGTATAGGTATGTGACTGTTGGGTGTATTTATCAAAACATTTAACAAAATTTTTGTAATACATATTTAGAATATTTAGTTCAGCATAATAATTTTAAACGGCCTGATACTGAATGAAGGGCAGCGGAGGCCAACTAGGGTTAAAGTCCAAATATTACCTGCCCTAACCCTTTTAAATTATCACCCACGTTTGCGCACGTCAACCCTCATCAGCAGGCCATCAATGCTAAATTCATGCGTAAGACGTGATAAATGAATTCGAGGCATAAGTATAAGTAGCCATCATAGCTGGAGACAGGTAGATAATATTTCATGCCAAAATAGATCACAAGGGTTTTGCAGAGACTATGTTGGATATAGTATTTATTTTATATGGTATAGAGTCCCACTGTAGTTCAAATAGAGTGTCGCATAGAAGAATAGCGAATCACTTGTCAAAACGTGATTATGCTGGCCTATGCTGCTTTTGCAAACTGAGGCCAGTGGAAGTTGAAGTTAAGCAGGCGGACTAAATTATTATAGTTAATATGGCTTCTTTGCACTATATTGTATTGTGTAAATGCTCCTACGGGGTGGAATGATTATATAACCTTACATTAACCTTTAAAGACTATTAATTTGTTTAAAGTTTATTGTACGCATAAGATAATAACCATGGAATATATTGAATACTAAAGGTTTTCTTGCACGAGTCGATCTCTTACCGTTACCGTCTATTACCGTCTTCTCATTCAAACTCATAATTGAGTAGTGTCGACAATTCCTCACATATTCAAATAGAGTTATAAGTTGTGAAGACGCTGCAGTGCGTTTTGTCAGATCACATACAGTAACTTTATTATATTGCAGATAGCTTAGTTTCCCTGCTCGCTGCGTGCCGTCTTGGTTGTGTTATCCTCTACTCGTTTCTGGTTTATTAAGATGATGCAATATTTTGCGAAAGGTATAAAATAGTTATTACTGTTATAAGTTTATTATTCTCGTATAATAATCGTCCGTGGGGCAGATAGCATGAAACTAGCTTGCTAAATTTTTCAAGAACATAAAGTAGGAAATTCATTAAAGTGGGACTAATGAGAAGTCTTTTTAGATTGCCTCACTCAATTCCATCGCCCAACCTCCTCCTAAGAAAAGAGTTTATTACCAATATTTTGATAAAAAATTGCTTTATTACATATTCTACAAGCAGTATAGAATTGACTCGTCGTAACAACAACATGTTAAAAGACCAAAAAAGTTTAGAAAATGCTATATTTACCTTTTTCCTCGAAATATTCGTGAATTGTGGTAGCCTAGTTGGATGGAAAATATTACTCTATCTAAACTTTGGGCGCGGGAATATTGTTTCACCTATGTATTTTGTTCTATAAATGGGATAACTTGCTACTTACTGGAAATGAAAAAGTCTGATGCTGCATGTATTATTGGAATGAACTTCCATATATTTTGCATGACTGATTACATACGGGAGTAATATTTGGACAAATTACTAAATTACAAGGATAATAATGTGTGTTTGCTGCTATTTCTATACTATTATTGTAATTAATTCTTTTTTATACATGCATTTAGTAATAACTGATCGTTGCAATAAACAACACGATTAAAAAGCGCTACTTATCGCAAGTTGAGGATATACAAACACAGACACCTTACACATAAAAAAACTTTTGTAACTCCAAATTTGAAATATCGGAAATAAGGACCATTTTTCGTATAATCGAACGTTCCACCTAATAAAAATGTATCATAATGACAAATGCTCTTAACAAATTATAGCGTACCGCCTTATATTTTACACGCCAATAAACCCGACATTGGAATGGCAACAATATTTCATTAACACTGGCAGACTCTCGACCCAAAATCTGTAATGTAGGTCGGTGGGCGTCCCTATACAGCGAGCGTCGTATCCCATAAGCCTGTGCAAACCCATGGCGACATACAAATGTACAAATAAATACGTTTTATTGATCGTCTGAATGGCTTAGTCACGTAGATGGGCTGTAAAGTGATAACCGTTTTACAGGACATTCACATAAGGTCTGCCAGGATGTTACAGCCATTTCATCAGTGATGGGAATGTCTATGCATTTGATGTTTTTTTTTGGGCTGATCGTAGGTACCCATGATTATAACATGAACAATTCAGACATGTTGATGTCACATTATCACTTGTCAGCAGTAGGTATACACTGAAGACTTGTTAACCTTTATTGTCCTTGCCACAATAAAAAAAATATTTGTTACACATAGTTTGCCTAGTCTCAGTTCTATTGGTTTCATTGCAAAAACGCTATGCTTTTACTCTATCTAAAGCAACATTTGTCATCAGTTTACTCAATAGTGCTAAGATGAAAAGACAAATGTATCCTTTATTTGAATGTGTGTCACCTAAAACATTTTCGGCTGGGTTACAACACAGCCTACGCAGCGAACGTAACACGATTCATATGAATCAAGGGGCATCGCTCCCCCATTAAGCATCGCAACCTACTTAGGTGTCGTAAACTTTATAAAGCGATTGCAAATGAAACAAAACCGTGATAATGTTTGTTCTTTAGGCTCTACTTAACACCCCGAGTTAGGGAGTTGGCTAATTGGGCCGTCGCTTCATCTCCCAACGCTCTGTTTCGCACTTAATTTACGGCACTTTAATTCACTTTTATTCGGGGAAAGTGTGTCAGGTCATCCGTCCTGATTTTCGGATGTGCTTTGCGGCATTTCCTGTTTTGTTACGTCAGTTTCAAAGGAAGTTGTATATTGGAATTCCTAACATTTTAGAGAATAGATATCATTGCATGAAAATTCGCATTCTAAACGATAGTTGAAATTTTCATTATATTTATTCGAAACATATTAAAAACAGATTATTCCAAAGTTTAAAACTATTCAGAAATCAATCGATCGTAAGGAATTATAATATCATAAGCCTTGTCAAACGACTAAATTGTGGAATGAAGTATAAACTATCCAACTATATACGAGGGCGTATTATTCATTCATACACGCACATCTGTGTTATCGATAGGTAGGCACGTACATATATTTGGCCCCACATTTCACCAACTGTTTACACGCCACCTAATAAGAGTCGGGGCAGTTTTTCAGAATTAAGTACATTGCTGATAAGAAACTTTCAAATGGATTGTACAATAAAACTGCCTGAATCGGGAACCGAACCCGTGACCTCTTAACCTTACGACTTATGCCAACATGACATTACTTATCTGTATTTCACATTCGTCTGTCCACACGGATTAGGGCAGTGTGGACTTAAGCCTAACCCCTTTCTTTGAAGTAGAGGTCCGTGCCTAGCGACGGGACGGATATATGTGACTGTTGGGTGTATTTATTTATTAAAAAAAAAATGTAGCTTGATAATTAATTATATATCATTAAATTATTTTATCATTTGGTCTTCTTAAGTGAAATAAAGATGAGTAAGCCTCTAAACTGGAATGTAACAAATTTGAGTGTGTCACTACGAAAATAAAAACGATCAAAACACGTTTATTCATTTGTTTTTGTACGAGATTTAGTGAATCGTTAGATAATACTATCACCGCTTTGGAATGTGTTATCGCTGTGGAGAAGAAACGAGGAAAACACCTATTTTAAAGGTTATATCTTACATCATGTTTGTAAGACTGCTCCATTTTACGTTGTATTTATACCAAGTGAGGGTGCAGATATTTATCTCTGCCTACACCCTCGAGAAATAAAGACTAAATTTAATGGTTATTAAATCAAAAATAAATAATATTATGAATTCACATACTTTGTATGCTGCTGTGTGCCCTACGATTTTTATTTTGTAATCGAGTAAAATTGAAAAGAAAAAAATGTAGATAAAAAAGGTGTTTCATTGAGGTCGTATTCCCAAGGGCAGTCCTTAATACAATTACCTGTAAATTGGGTCCATTATTCAGTCTATCGACCCCGGAATATCCTAAGGCTAGGAGGCTATTTATGGAGATGTCTATCATTAATGGTATTTTATTGGGAAAAAATGGAACAGCGTTAACGTGTGTTCTATTCCTTTTATATTTGTGATTTAATTTAATTGGTATGAGTTTGAGTTGTCTGTTGCTCAATGTTTTGTGTGGAATAGTTTGCCTTTTCGACCGTCCGTTTTAATAGATTTTTTTTTATTTTCTCCTGGGGTAGAAGACAATTGAGTAAGTGAGCCAACTGTATTAAATGGTCAATACTGTCCGTGAACACCCATAATACCAGAGGAATTATCAGTGTATTGCTTGACTTGGAGGAAAATATAGATTTTTTCTTAAAGGTCTTTAAATTGTTTCTTTTGGAAATACCCTTGAGGAAAATTTCCACCAAGAGTTTAGAAACAAAACAAATAGTAACTTATCTTTTTTGTAGTAATATATTACGTTAATAAATTTTCTTTGTTTAACAAAGCTTACGTCACAAAGCAAAAACGCAACGTATTGTCCCACTCACATACATGCATAATGGTAGGTGCATATAGTGGACATTGTAAACACAAAGAATATACGACATATAGCAAAATTTTCAGAATCGTGAATGGTTATATAGATTTAGATATTTTTTAAAACAACTCCTGAATTTCAAACAAACAATGATTTCTGGAAAAAAAAACATACACTACCTTTTCTAGGATCCAATGTACAACAAAACAAAAACTGTGTGTCAGTAATGAAAAAAAAAACTATTTCCCCGTTTCGTCGTTATAAAAGGTTTGTAAAGGTTAAGATTAACCCTACCGAGCCCTCCAACAACCCAAGTAATTGTCGCGAAAATGTCGGCCTATATAGAAAAAGTGTGCAAATTTAGTTCGTCACATCAGTGGGTTTATTTGCTCGCGTAGGCGATGACGAAACGCATACGTAGCCCAGTTAGCGAACATGATTACGAGCCATTTACATTGGTAATTTTAGGACACTGTGTGCGTCAGTTAGACAACTATTTGGTTTGTTTGTTTGAAATTTGGGTGTTGCGACAAATCTAAGTACAGCGCTTAGTATTAGCTTGTATTTAGCCGAAACAGCGGAAATATACGCATCACGTTTAGACTTATTAACGTATGAATGAGCTTAGCTGGTATGACGTGACTAACTGATTAACGTAGCTATCGAGATTTGTTAATATTGATGTCATTTTTATAATATGTACTCACGAAGTTTATAAAATGAG
This sequence comes from Cephonodes hylas, assembly GCA_030295005.1. Classification (NCBI taxonomy): domain Eukaryota; kingdom Metazoa; phylum Arthropoda; class Insecta; order Lepidoptera; family Sphingidae; genus Cephonodes; species Cephonodes hylas. The sequence goes on along the minus strand of AP025374.1, from coordinate 4,644,663 downwards.
TTTATACATTAAAAGACTATGGCATATTTCTTTTTTATTCTTGAGAGGAGTTTGTATTCTAAGCAATAACACGTTGTAAAGCGTATAATATTGGCTTGGTGTTACAAAATTTAATATAGTTTCTGCATCGTATATAGAGGATATTTTGTAGGAATAATATCAACAGGCAACCGAATTATGCCAGATAGAAAACACAGTTTAATCCTACAGAGTAAATTGGGAGTAATATTTATATCCTAATTACTCACACAAAACTTGTCTATCAAATACTTAATCAGTCCAGTAATGAACATGAATTAAATCGTTATAATAATTGGTAGGCGAAAGGAACTGATATTGGATATCAGGGCTAGCACTAATAATAAGGCTTTGGCGAGATTCTGAATACACTATTGTATCTCAAAGTTCCGTGCTGTTATAATGGAATTAAGTTTGACAGGTCATTGCTCTTCGATAAAAAATGGCTTTTTTGATAGATTTGAAATCAAATGTAATACGAAGAACAGGAAATTGATGACCGCCGGTGAAGATTTTTGCATGTATCGTGGGTAGGGGATTCGATCCCGGTCGATTTTTGTAATCCCGGGATTTCGGGATTATCAACAGTTAATCCCGGGATCCCGGGGTAGTCCCGGGATTGTATTAGTAATAAAAAGTGGTAACAAAAAGAAAGTAAAGCATTTTAAAATAAATCTTTTATTTTAAATCTTTACTTAAATATTAAAAAATAAAACAAAATTATAATTTCTTCTGATAAAATAAACAAACTAAGCCCTTTTATCTAAACAAAGAAACGCCATTGTACTATAAAAAGACCATGCAACAGAGATCAATGTATTTTAAATAAAATATAAATATAGGAACTATAAATTACTTATTTAACCCACGAAAATAAAATCTTAGAAATAACAACGCATCCAACGTCTCATCCGAAAGCATACTTCTTAATTTGTGGCATATGTAGAAGCAGAAAAAGCGCGTTCAGACTCGATGGAAGTTGGAGGAATCGTCTATAAATTTTTATAGGTCTTCTCCAAATTATTGCCTCGTGTAAAACTAGCCTCAGAAAGAGTAATTTCTTGTTTAATGATCTTAGAAAGCACATTTTTATTGATTTTTATTATAAATATGTCAATCCCGAAAATCCCGGGATTTATTAAATTTAATCCCGAAAATTTCGGGACTGAAATATGACCGGGATCCCGGGATCCCGGGCTTCGGGATCCCGGGATCGATACCTCTAATCGTGGGCCACTCGGTAGACGCTGAAATCGTAAAAAGTCCCAGGTGAGTAACTGAATTTCCTTAGCAGTAGACGTCTATCTTATGATGCTTTCAATCCTATGGAAAGGGAGCGAATTGTGGAATAAAGTCGGAAAAATGTATGTATTTAAAACAGACACTGTAGAATTATATACATATATGGAATATTTCATATAGGCAAAGACTACTGTATTTATATATAGGTACATAGAAGGAAATATACAGTGACGGTCTCAAGCAATATGCCTCGTGGTCTCGCGGTACAAGTATGTGCCGTGAGATCTAGAGGTCCTGGGTTCGATTCCCGGGTCGGACAAAGTGTTATTGAGTTTTTCCATTAGGGAATTCTCAGTAGCAGCACGGAGTCTGGAAATGTGCCCGAGAAACACATATTATCAAACATTGACTTCATACAATGTGAATTTCAATAGAAATTAATTACATAAATTCGTAGAAATAGTTCGGCGTAGGAGTATTTTTGGTTGTGGAGGGGCGTGTGCCGACGTGTTTACATACAAATTAATAATTTAAGTAAACGTAGGAGATACGAACGTGGGAAGTGTTTGCTTTTGTTATGAGCTGTTTTACTAGATGTATAGTACGGAGAAACGTACGCCATTTTTACTACAATCAATATGGAGTCATATGATTGGATTCTCGTACTTTTTGGAAATATTAGCTGGCATTTTCTTATGTATCGAACGTCAGTAAAATGTCACTTTTAGGACAATTGATTATTTTTATACTTTAGGATATTTACACCTTATTGTTTTTATAACTTATGTAGATCAGATAATTGTCACTAAAAGAGCATCCAGCCGAAAAAATTAGGAAACATACCAATAGCATTTGACATTGATTGAATTATCACAATAGAGAAACTGGGTGACAGACCACAGAAAAACTTCGCCATACAACGTCCTTCGGTTGTTGTTGGAGATTTTCAATTATGATCCGGTAAGACGAATAGCCTCTGATAAATAAACAAGTTTTGCGAACTTACTTAGTCTGATATCGCCTTAGAGCATTTGGATTTATGGTTTTTGTTAGGAAAGATCTGTATTGTAATATTTTCCGGCAATATATCTGACGTATTCATTTCGACTTCGCTGGAGTTCAATGAACTATGTTATTAGTTTAATAATTGCCTTATGTTCGTATTCATCTTGTACCAACCTAGAAGCACGATGATACTGATAAATGTGAATTTAGCAAAGGATTCATGGTTCAAAGAGAAAGGCAGAAAATTATGTTTCAACTCATTTTTTTTAATTTAAAAAGTTTTAATTTTAAATTCCTACGATTAAGTCACGGGGCGCTTGTACAAGCTTGAAGTTAATAATTTAATTATCTTACGTCACGAAATCGAAAACAATATTTATTGCACAAAATTCCAACAGGCGATTGTCAGAAAGGATGATTATTAAATCATTGTAAATTATTTATGTGGACACGTAATGGAAGAGCTCACAGCAGTGGAACAAATGCTTGTATTTAGGCTCATCAGAGGTACTCATAAATAAGACCTGAAATATCAATTGTATTCGTTCCCGGAGTACCTACAAAGTATTTTTGAATAAATGTTACATTGAAAGACTTTGTTTCAAAAACTGGAGTCTTCACTGCTCGGCTCACAATGCTCGTTCCCTTTACCTTAAGGATATAGTCCGTTGTTTGTTTTTTTTTTTTAACTATTGTGTCTACGGATTCGGCTATTCTTACGCCTGTCAGGCATACCTCCGGCCTTGCAGTGTACGAAATGGAATGTGGGCTGAATGTACCAAGTGTACGGTATTATAAAATTCTAAAGTAATTTCTAAAGAAATCGGTTCTCAGATTTTAATATTTTACTGCTAGGTGAAGGCGGATAGGCTTCTTATTATATTGCGGGGATTTCGTAGGATGTAAGAGATGGATAGGCACTTTTATATTCGATCCAAATGCGGACGACTACACATGTGTGAATTTTCAACAGCAACGGTTTGAGTGAAAAAGATCAGTTATAAAAGGCTAAAGAGGGAAAAACACATTGTTATGTGTATCCAAATCTGAATCCATTAAAGGAGTTTCCGAATTTTTATTTAATAAACAGTTTTTCTTTTCTCTGTCGAATATCGTGAAACTAAGCTCAGATGTGTTTCCCTCGTTAGTTTAATCATATAAAATCTATATAATTTTTTTCTCTTTTACCTTTATATTTCGAATAAGAAAGGTAGTTTAAAAAATTGGCATCTGAAGAATTTATTCGCCTTTTTTCAAAGCTGACTTAAAGAAACGGGGCTTTAAGATAAATGTGTGTTCAGCAACATATGCAGTGTAATGTAATTCCCGCTGAGATTGTGTTATCGGCGCCTAGCTGGATAACCGAGGCTTTCCGCCCCCGCACGCCCGCGGCGCACCGGGTCAATAACATCTAAATTCTATCTCGCTAAATCAGTTTTTTTTTTTCTTACAAAACCAAAAGAATGATTTCAGCCAGCCAGCAAGATTTTGAACTGTAAATAATCATCATCGGCATGGGCCTACTCTGCAACTGACAGGGTTTTTGCCTTAGTACACCAGGCTGGCCTAAAACGGATTGGCAAACTAGTAAACAACAGTTAAAAAGGCTTGAGAAGTTTGAAAGACCTAAATTGTTAAGTGTTTATATGTTCTCTGGTAAAAACTTCAAGGACCTAATTATGTTTACAAAGATCGCAATTCACTGGCTCTAAGAACCGTCGTTACTTTTAGTAACAAATGTACCACTTAGCCTAGACTTGTGTATCTAGCATGTTTGTGTTTTAGGTACGCTTTTAAGAGGTTTAGTGTAATTATATCTGAATATAAAGTATAATACTTTAAAAATAGCATGTAACAAATGTACAAAAATCTTGTAGCTTTTTTAATTTTATCATAATAAATTCGTTTAAGTTTCCCAACTACACGTCCTGTACTTTAAATTATTTTACATTATAATGTCACTCAATTTATTACTATACTTTATACTACAACAAAATATAGCTTAAGTGAAATTTTTACTTGTTGTACGAACAATGTTATAACAAAATATTGTCACATGCACATTGCAGAGAAATTTACGGCACTAGTTTTAAATTCTTGTATTTTATTTTGTTGAATGTCGAATTTATTTTTACAGATTGTTTTGTGCCAATATTTAAATAGCCTTGAAACATTGTATTGAAAAAAAAAATACCTGTAAGGCATATAGTGGCCACAAACAAAGGCAATCGCTATTTTTGTGACCCTTCAAACAAATTCTTTGTAACATTTAAATAACGTTAATTGTTTCCACATTTCCATTGGCACGTAATTAAATATTTTAGTACCGAACATTGTTCGATACAACAAAAGTTTGTTTTGATTGAAAATATTTTTTTTCATTTCCACACCATTGTTTTTGTTCCGTAAAGGAAATTCCCCAAGACTTTTGTTCTGGCTGATTTATTTTTCTTACCAATTCCTTTTTACAGATGGAAACAAAAGCTTATTTTATGTTAGTGAATCTTACGAATTTGGAACGTCCAAATAAATCAGTGGGAATACAGAAAAACATTACCATAATGTTATTACAATGATCTGATGGCCATACTTGACTTGATATAAAGATAACCAAAGTTTTGTTTTCATACCTCTATGACGAAGTCTCCCAAATCCCAATGCATCTGGGAGAAAAATATTACATAACTCCAAATAATATTAGAGCTCGAAATTATTATTCAACAAAAGGAATGTGACATAAAAATAAGAATATCCTAAGCCCACAATAAACAAATATAAATTAGACATTTCACAATTAACATGTAGATAACGCTTTTCAGCTTTGATTGTGATTTGATTTGAAGTATTGCTACTGTTTTACACAGTGAACTGCTAAGATTGCTGTTTATGTATTTTTTAATATATCATACAAATATTTTTCACGTATTGAAAATAGGACATGCGGCCTCCTCATTATCGGATTCTAAAAAATACGAAAAAAGACAGTTTTATTACTTTCTTCATGGATATTTTCTCTTTATATTTAGTATGCGATGGGTTGTATAAATATTCACGATTGTCTAGACGTATGGCTACAAAAACCTCTCAATAAAGTCATTTGAATTTAGCACATCTTTGGCAGTATTTTGTGTTGTCGTCTCGTACATGTCCTGATTGCAAAATCTATGACAAAAATGTCTGAAAGTCAACATGGTCAGAGAAGGCTTGTTTTGTACACAGAGACGAATAGATTTCAGTACACGTGCATTTCTACCATAATTTTTTCCCACCTATTAAATTTGCGTTATTGAAATCGAGCCCACGTTGCTGCAGAATAATTTTAAAGGGAAATAACTTTGCTCCACTCGGAATTTAATCTAGGGCCCTACATATTATTGATAAGTTGGGATTGGTAAGAGTCTCGGAGAAAAAATCGTTTCGCTCAGAGTAGCATTTTGTTTTATACATATTACAAAAAAGGGCCGTCGTTTTTTCATTTTATGGGGATTATTTTGAAAGACTTATTTGTTTAACTCCAATAATCAGTAGCCTTTATTACTTTTTGACAAATTGTAGTTGATGAGTATAGATTTTTCACGTATTTCTGTCGATGCTTTCAACCAATTGGAATATGAATTCAGAGAAACAAAAGCGACTTTTAAACATTGAATGCTTTTAAATACAGACCTATATCAATTCTTTTGAAAAATATGCAGCAAATTCTATTGCGCTCTTTCAAATAATTTCTCGGAAAATTGCTTGGATAAAGGCATACCAACAGACATTGTCGACTCGTAGGCATTTTGATTGAATTGAAATGCGGGAACAACGTTATTATACAGGAATGCGAACTATTGCCCTAAATCCTATCAAGGTTCATGAGTCTCCATGCTTATACGTGCTTACTAAATTAGTAAGCAGGAATAATTTCAAAGGCCTTTTGGTCTCGCGGCTCATGTATGTGCTATACGATCTAGAGGTCTCGGGTTCTATTCCAGAGAGGCAAAGTGCGATCATTTTTTTTTCTATACGGAATTACAACTTTACTAAGATCTTCGAGGAATACAGGCGCGAAGTGATGTACTTGTATATGTGTACATAAACTACAGATACTAATACTCTTCGAAAGCTTATATGTTGCTCCGTAATATAGAGAAATAAGCTTGCCTGTCTGTCTGTCTCAAATTGAAATGTATTTTGAAACTCATTTTAATGGCTTAATTAAATGCCTAGTGTCGCAATCAGAGCTACAAGAAACTACATTTGCCAATAAAGTAACATACAAGGACCACGGCACTAAATACACATCCTCTGAATCCTAACAACAAAAAGGTGGGCACCAAAACAGTAATTAATTGTTTATCTAACTTTCCTAATTAATCCAGCCCAAGAGAACAACATTTGATTGTATCTATGGAGAATATACCATTACTTCACAACCACAATGATAAATAATGTTTGGCAACATAAAAACAAAACGAACATTTCGCACGCTTAATAATATAGTGACCTTATTCAAAAAACCGAGTCTAAGGTAAGTAAATGGGGAAAAGTATTTTACTTCGTCAAATACATTTTGTAGAAAATATAAAAAAAATTATTATGTTTGAAAAATATGTGTACTAAATAGTTACATTACATCCATTACAACTTTATTATTTAATCCGACTATATTTAATCACAAAGTGAATGAAGGTGAAAATACAAAATTTTGAATTAGGTCACTATATTTTTAAGCGTGCGATATGTAAGTATAAATTTGCTTATGTCATATGACGAATAATTTTAACCATTTGTATCTTCATCATCATCGTCATAATCAGCCCATGTACTACCTACTGTTGGGCACGGGCCCCCTTTACGACTGAGCGGATTCAGGCCTTAGTCTATCACGCCATGCCATTTGTATTCTAATACATTCTTTATTTATGAACCTATGAAGGAAGCTGTTCAACTGAACTAAACTTAAAACCTAGGAATAGTTTGGAACTAGAAGAGTGCTGCTGAAATTCTTTAATAAACGGATTATCTTTCAAAGCTGTAGACGCCGGTTGAAATATAGTTAAGTGCAGGTTTTCATCCGGTGATTGCGTCAAAGGTCAGGTATCGCCGGTGATACTAATAGACGTAGTGGGTACTCAATGAGGAATTTCCTTATTCTGTACTTCTAACGTCCTTATGATGCTATTGACAGGGGTTATTTCTATCCGAAATATTATTAAAGGTAAGGTAATAATATAAGGCATTATAATTTATCTAAATTTTTGTATCATCTTATATCATTCACAAATATTTGGTGCGAGTCTCGGTATTTGTGAAACCGAAAGCCCCTCGTAGTTACTAAAACTCATGACACGGTATGATGAAGTGTTTGTTTGGTCGAAGGAAACAACTGATCAGAATAGAAACAATTTTTTTTTGTTTTTAATGTCCACTTATTGAAGTAGGCTTTAAATCACGTAACAACCAATATAAGCGGTAACCAATCAGTAATAACGAGAATAAGCCAAAGAACAGGAGAAAAACAATTTGAATAATCTCAGTCGAGCTGTAACTCTATAGTGGACCACATATTTGGGTTGATGATGATGAAGTCTAACGTTTTACATACGGAGTTACGGGCAAGAGCTAGTTGGCTATAAAGTATGAAGTAATAAAAATAAATGAAACTCACGCTATGAACCACGTGGTGACACAAAAAATAACCGCATAAATGATAACAATAATTATCTTTGTATTTTAAACTTTGCCCCACAGTTATCTTATCTATGGTTCAATTTCGTATGTAAGAATTTACATTACCAGAAGTTGTTTTTGCTAGGTACTCTGAAGGGTCACTTAGGTGCATGGAAAATATTATGAAATATAGCTCGACCCTGTTCTCATGGACAATAATAATTAAAATTACTGGTTCAATCGGTGTTATACCTTTGTCTCATGGAACACCTATGTGAAGCAATATTTTGTTGAATTTTGTTGAGTGACAACAGTCCAGTTAAAAGCTATCTTAAAGTGATAATGGATATTCACACAAATACATATTTGTCTCAGAGTAGAGATCAAGGTCCCGGCTACTAATTTTGCAAGTTGGAATGCTGTAATTAATCGCTTATTTATGGTGTCTTTGCTAAGGAAGACAATAGGAAATTTGTAAGTAATAAGGGAAGTATTACACAGTAAATCTTTAAAAATGTATACGTATGTATATTTGTTATGTAAGCTAAGCATAACATGTAACAAAAACAAAGCTAGTTTAAAACTCAGTAGGGTTTCTCCGTGGGTATATTGTCCATTACTCTGTCATTTTGTACCGTACTTACTGAAATCTTAATGCATCGTAAGAAACTTTTCTCCTTATACTTGCAGTAACAGCAATGCTACCAGACTTTCCTTTTAACCCTTCCGAAATGTTCATCATCATCATCATCATCATCAACCCATATACGCCCACTGCTGAGCACGGGTCTCCTCTACCATTGAGAGGGTTTAGGCCATAGTCCGCCACGCTGGCCTAGTGCGGGTTGGCGGACTACACACCTAAGAAATTCCTAAGAACTTTTTAGGTGTGCAGGTTTCATCACGATGTTTTCCTTCACCGTTAAAGCAAGTGATAATTCAATGTGAATACACACATAACTTCGAAAAGTCAGAGGTGTGTGCCTGGGGTTCGAACCCGCGACCGCCGAGATTCTCGACCGCGCGCCTAAACCTCGAGGCCATCACGCTCTAATTTAAACCATATTAGTTGTGGTTAAGATATATTTTTTTATAATAATTAGTTTACTCATATGGTTTACATACCAGTTTAAGGTCAAGGCTTTTTTGTTCTATGTAATAAAAAAGAGACTTTTGAATTTGAGATAATTATGCTCATCATCTTTGAAAATCTACATATTTCATAAATTGCTGAGGAAATATTAAAGTTGAGTGAACAATTAAGCAAAACTGCTCATTACCCTAAAATGATCGCTTTTGTAAATTAAGGAGTCTTAAGGACCGCCTATAGTATTCGGGAGTTCGAGATGTTTAATGTAAGTTTTGATCAGTCTCTTACAAATTCAGCATTATCTAATGAAAACTCTTAGAAACTCGGAACCTAGTTTTGTCACCTTTTCACTCGAACAAATAAAATTTAATCGGTAGTTATATTACCTTTTTAAGGTGAGAAAATGGAGCTGTTCAATTATTTAAAGGTTTATAAGTTCCGCAATGCGCTGAAAAGTAATGTAAATGTAGTTAAAAAAAATTGGTGGCAGAAAAAGGACCAATTGTCGATTAATTTCGTCGTCGAACACAACATTATCTACAGTGTCTGTACAAATTGTGCATTCAGAAATTCACAAATGCTGAAAATGTTATGTAAACAAATTGGTCAGAAGTTTCACAATTCATTACGGGAATGACGACGGAAGCGCTAACCGTGGGATAACTTCAACGCGCATACCTCGAGCTTTGTTTGTAAATATCGAAATTCACATGCTTGTCAGCACCACTTCAATATTGTTGGCTTTATTCAGCATCAGCTTAACGGTATTAGTCAAAGAATATTATGTCAAGTTAAATGAATTAAAAAAAGTATTAATTTATAATAAAATTATTTGAATATTCCGCGATAAAGGTAACATGCTCCATGATTTAAAAGCTACAAACATTAATAAGGTATAATTTTCTCAATGAGAATCTCAGTGTCCTTTCCGTCTTTCGAGGCTAGCAATCAAAAATATAACAGTGTTTGTTTGTTTTCAGGTGGATAGCCTCAATTAAACATCTTTCTAGACTCGTGAACTATCGGTCTAAATTTATGAATTTAATGAACATAATCTGTTCCGTAATGTTCATTATATTTCAGTGTTTACCACATAACGTTTAATTGGTAAGTATTGTGGTGAATCGGTTGGTTTCCATTTGTTCTAATATTTACGTATATATAATGCAGTGCGGTGTCGATTTATATTGAAGGGATTTTCAGACTATTATTTCCATTGTACTGATCTCATTCACAGACAATCACTTGATAGTCATTGACCAGTTTTCCTCATTTATTTATGCTAAAAATCGTAGATAAGAAAGATGAAAGGAAGTGAAAGGACAGGGACTTTATCGAATGGCATCTAAAGTGACTTCACCGTTTCAGCAAGATCATTCATTCTAGTAGATTGTTTTAACTTATGAGTTCCGTTCTCTAAGGTCTCACCGAAGAAAAAATGAAGAGACTTTAATTCGAGTTTTTACTGAGTGAAAATACTTTTAACAATGGTTCTTCACTCACTTTACTGTTAGGCACATTTATTTAATAGCATCGAGGTCTATAGGATTCATAGTTTGTTTTTGTATTTCGCGAGTACACTCAAAGCTTAAACGGAGAAAAATTGTTTAGAGAAATTTAAAGAATGCTGTTCCAAGCTGAGTGCAAGCGGACTAACCACATACACCTAGAATTTACTAATAACATTTATTGCAGACTTTAACGGCATACAGGAACGTAATGAAAATTCTCCAGTTATTATAGAAAATCTTTAGGCCTGTCATAAGTCAAGCCTGAATTTTTACATAGTAAGTAATACGTAATGGTTATATTGAGTATTATAAAATAAAGTTATGTGCCCTTGTTTAAAATAATCCTAAAATATAATATGAAAGTTAATTTGTCCGTTTTTTATTTTTTGTTTTTTTAAAGCAAAGCAAGATACGTTTAAACATATAATGCATGAATCAGCCGTCGCTCGCTTCAAAAATATTACAGGAAATTTAAGCAAAAACCTCTATTGTCTTTCAAACAGCAAATTTTTAAAGTAAATAGTTATTTACCTTATAACGTTCTTACGCAGTAGGGAAGCATATAAGTACGTGTATATGGGGAAAATTATGGATATGAATCCGCAGGAAAAAATGTTTTTATTTACCATCTTTTCCCATTTTGAAAACAATGAACTATATATGAAGTATGTGTCTCCTATGACGTCATAGTTATAGTCATTATTGGCGTCCGATATTAAGTGACCATAATGACGTATTGACATTTGCGAAAATCACGAAATAAGCTTACTGGTAGAAGCGTTGTCCTAGTTATGGGGGTTGAGTGGCTCTGATTGTTGGGCAATGGTGATTCTAGTTGAATTTATATTTGTTATTCATGATTTGAGGTGTAATTATTAGAAATGAAAGTAAGGAAATAAAACGAAAAATTAAATGTTATGTTTAAATTTGTGCGTAGCTTATAGAATTGTTCTTACACTTAAAAAGTGTTTTCACTTTCTGGGAGACTCGTACAAATGAGTATATGAGTAATACTGTAGGGTTTTGGTGGGAAGCGTGATTGTATGTATGTATATCTTGTAACAATTACAGCCCACTAGTATCGACTTGTAAAGGTCAATTGCTAAGTTGTATTAATCTTCCTGCCCGTTTTATAAGGTACGTACTCTCACACGTCCTATTAAAAATAAATTTGTGACAAACTGATTATTATTTATGTGACTAACAAATATTTATTTTAAGTCTCGACGTTAGTGAACTGAGTAGGTAATCCTTGGTGGTTCCCTCTCCTTGTGAAAAAAATCGTAAATCACACCAGCTTCAGCTTATTAATAAACTTATAATATAGCCCCAGAGTATAAAACAACTGAGCCTTGAAAATTTAGACTTAGGAAAAATATTAGTGGATTTCGCAACGAGAAAAATGTGGCTCGCTACGGGAGTTAAAGCGGCGATAAGGGGCTAAGCATCAACTCGGGCAGATAAAATACTATTAAGAAACCATCTTATAAATAAAACATATTTTGCAGATGTATTTGAAAACCCTTTATTAATATTATAATTTATCGTTATTGCATTAGTTAACAAAACTGTATAGAGATAGATTTTTATTGTGTATTATCTACATTTAATAAAGTACTCGGTTATTTTCTTACATAAGAATTTGAAAAATTCGATAAAATTTCAATTAAGATCAAAGAATATTGTGAGATTAATTTTAAGTCCGCGCAATGGTAGCGCGCTAAGTACCTACTTATCTTTCCAATCCGTGAAAGATTACCCTGTCTAGCAATAGGTAAGACTATAAGTTCGAAGGAATACTTTAATTTCAGCTAAGAAGACGTTTCTACAATTAAACTTATTATAGAATTTCTTTCTCTGCTACAATGTTGTATGTAAATCCGTATCAAAGAGAGAATTTCTATTTCTATCGCGGGAACATCTACACTCACGCCCCCTTGCCAAGATTTTAAAAACTGCTATGCTGTAGGACATCGACTGTATAATATACGCGAATGAAAGAGTAGTTAAATTTAAATACAGATTCATTCCAAAATTTCTCTTTAACATGAGCTCAAAAAGGCCTGGTAATGTAATTTGGTACGAAACCTTGGACATTTTATTACACCTCGAGCGATGTTATCGCGAGTCCAGAAGGGCTGCAAACGATAAAGTGCTCGCGTAAATCAGACAAATGTTGCCCCTTAACAGATTTTCACGTAATAATAACATCGGATGCGGTCTAACTTCTCAATTCAAAGTATCATTTCATAAGAATTATGTATGTTAGACTAGCAGCTCGGGCCTGTTTTACTTGGCTTAACGTGGCAATTACGACGCAAAATTTAATAGATATATAATTTCAATGATTGAGAAAACTTTATTAAGGTTGGTTTATTAAGGTTGCGTGGTCTGTAACTAGTTAGAGGAGAAATAGAAATACTGAGAGAGTGATTTTGTTTAATAATATTTTTTTATGATTTAAAGTTGCAGTGGCGGGTATATGAGATAGAGCCTAAAAAAATGCAAACGTTACACGTACCAGTAGCCTTTTGTTTTAAAAAAAATCGGAGGCATGTAAATATTTGTCATTAATTTATTTAATTCTCCCTATAAGTTGCACAAATGGCAATCATTCGCAAGCTGTTTATTTACTCATTTGCCGCTTTCTCAACCCAAATACTAATGTAATGAATGATGAGAATGCGCACAGGATTTCCTCTAGTCGAACCTTGCTTGGAACATCCGTTGTGTTTGAATAAATGTCAACTATTTGCAAGCTTGTTTGCTATATGAATTATCTCTTGGTATGGTATGGTATGGTATGGTTGGCGCTTTCTGGGGGAGGCCTACGTTCAGCAGTGGACGGCGATAGGCTGATGATGATGATGATGATGGTATGGTATGGTATGGTATGGTCCGATAAAAGCAATAGGCTTGTCCTCAAATTAGGTTACATAGCGGGTGAAATGTGGGTGCAAAAATGCATCTTTGCCAGCTTCCTAACTTTAACAGTTTCTAAAATACTATTTGTTCGTGCGTAAATATTTGATTGAAACATATTAATAGGAAAAACTTATAAAAATACCGCCTATTTAGCATGAAGAGCTGTATTGTTGATAGAAACGCAAACGAATTGTCGTTATAGATATAAATTATGTATGTTTGATGTCGGCTTGAGAAGGTGAACCATTAACAATAATTTTGTCCTCATCATATTTCCTTGGAAGTCGTAAATGTCAATAACCTTTTGAAATAAGCTAGTTTGACTAAATTCGTATTCGCCTCGGGAGCAAACACCATCGTTTAATAAACAAGCGGCGGCGTTGTCAATAATTATAATCGAGGTATTATTACTACATCGTGGTTTCGAAGCACAAGTATGTCATGCGATCCAGAGGTCCCGCGCTCGTATCTCGGGTGGAGAAAAGTGTTCTACGATTTTAAAAAAATCAGTGGCAGCGCGAGTCTAGATATTGACAAAAGCAGAAATAGCCTAGTCGTATTACGTGTGGCTGATGTTTTGACTTTCATGAGTTTTTATCATATTTTCAGCTACCTTTGAAACTGGGAGTTAACTACGAATGTTCCTAACTATCGAACTAGAGAGGTAAAAACATGATGCCACTGGTCAGTCCGACCCAATTAAGCCATTGCTTGTTATCTGTTGAACTATTTTGTTTCAAACTCTTTTTTCGTTGATGTTATTGATTTGAGGACTTGTCTCGGCCGACTCTTAATCAACGTAACTTAATATCAGCCGAAAAGTAACGATGTCTCTCAGTCTGTTACGCTTTCACATTTAAACTGATGGACCAATTTAAATGTCTTTTGGTATGGAAATAGATAGTACCTTGAGAAGCTAGATAGGATCCTTTTACCCCGGAAAACTATTGTATTCCTGTAAATCGACAGAAGTCTAAATGACTGGCTACAATAGCTAGTAAATATAAAGATCTCTTTGCCTCCATAAAAACAATATTTGGTTTAGTTTTAGTTTCTTTTTTCTATAACAATACAGGCAATATCAAATCGGGGAAGAGGCAAAAGGAAATTATGAAAAAAACCGTTATCAAGTTATTAATTATAGAAAATGCGTTTGTACAACCTCTCCAATTAAGTTTTTTCCAATAAAGTGTGCAAACATTTTGCCCCACTAATTGCTGTTATGTGAATCGACCGTATCAAGTGATATTAAAGAAAATGTGAACATGCGCAACAATATTTTTTACCTTAATTGTGATGTTCGTCATTTATTTACGTTCGATTTCATGTCAGTTAGCAAACGAACAACCAGCTCCTCTGATGACAAGTCATTAACTCCGAAAATAAAGATAAATCGTGCCCCTGACAAAATTTAAATCGGAGCCGCGTGGTAATCGATTACGTTTTTTTACGACCAAAAACGGTTTTTGTACAAAACACTTAGTCTAAGTACAGTAATCAACAAAGCCCAGAAAATTTCTCAACCGAGGCAGAATGAGATTTTTTTTATTAGAACTGGTAGTTTTAAAGGTCACTGTATTCAAAGAAACCTTTCAGCGTTGTACATAAGTAGAGATTCCCAATTTGTTTTGCTTCAGAAAAACCATTTGGATATCAACTTACATGTCGATAGCTGAGTCCGAAGCTTCATGTTTATTCGATTGACTTATTTGTCATGAAGTTGTTTCAGTATCTTAACACAAAATCTTGCTGTCCAGATACGGGTCAATTCTCCCAAGATAACTGGCTCTCGTAAAATGATATGCTTGCCGTAATGTCAACCAAGCAACCCTTGTTTGCCAAAGAGAAAGATGTCCATTAAATGTCCTATTGATACCTCGTATGGCAAAAGCTCACAGAAGAATAAATTATATACGAGTATTTATGGACTAATCTCATATTCAAATTGGGTACAGTTGTGCATTTTTTGAATTTTTAAAGGTAAGTAATCTATTTCGGAGCATCCATAGAGAAATAGAATAGTAATAGACAATAGTGAAGAGCGATTGATCTCCAAACGTAATTTGCATATCACATGGGTTGCTTGTTGTTGAACTATTCATGACTAGTAAATTAGAACGAAGACCTCGATGCGTATAATTGGTTTCGGCATTCGTAAAGCTATTATTTTATTTACGTGATCAATAAGGACCCTTTCTTTCTATTTTACATTTCATACGTAGCAGGGGTTTGATACGGAAGAAATAACATGAAATTAGAGTTTCAATTACACTTGCTTTTGTCCTCACTTAGAAAGTAATTTATATTTGATAACTTTTTTTGTTGATATTTTATTCACATTTACAATAATATGTATAGGAAAAGATTTAAATATAAAAAACTATGACTTTTTTATCTACGAATAGAGATTGTATTGAAGGGTAAACTTTTTAAAATTTCTTCGTTGTTTAGATTAAAACATATAAACAACAGCTCTAAAAAATGCAAAAGAAAATCACTGTTTTCCATGGTTAAATAATTAAGTTTGAGAGAAGGAGAAAGATTGTAAAAATACTTTACCCATTTAGCAAAATTATTAAAAGAGCAAATGTTATTATTCATATTTTTATAATTTAAATAGGTACTATATCACACGATTTCACGAAATAAAAATAATAATTACTATATATTGCACTAGATGGCGTTAATAACTAAAATGGATTGCCTCATAAAATGAACTAAGATGGAAGCATAGTACACGGTTTCACTCATAAACGAAATAAGGACAACGTTCCTCATCAAAACATAACTGGAAACAAGTGTTTTATGATAAAACACGTCAAAGTCGATGTTATGAGCGTGGGAAGGCATTCCATTAATGTGTTTTGGTCAACGGGCCTACATAGAGCCTATCGGGGCAAGGTTACGGCCCCGATTTTAGCAATTTAAAGGGGCACGTTATATTAAAACTTGGATTAAGGTCAATGCCGAACTTGGTCAAACATTTGATGAAATAATGAAACAATGAAGTTATAAAGATACATTTTTGGGTCAATTTATATTGTAGCGAAAGGTCCCCGGGGCGATTTTTTATTGCATACTACCCTGACTTATCATAGAGTTTAATTACATTTTTAACTAGAATGAACTAACCTACCTATTCTAGTGAATGTATATGATAAAGAGTATCATTGATTATTATGGCTCATTTAATTTCAAGTTCTATTTTAAAAACGTTGAGCTTTCCATTGTTTGCAATATATTAATTATGTCTGTGACTATTGGGGTAATTATTTTATTTCAGAAGGCAGAGTTCCATTTACGTAGAATGAAAAAATAAACTTTTGTATTTGTCTGTCTTGTTATGCTGAAAAATAATGCGGGGTCAAAATAATAATTCAGGCAAAATATTTTGTTTTACAGCGAATTTTTATAGCCTTTATCGTATCCTGCAAGCCATCCTATGAAGCTGACTTTAAGGACCATAAAATGCGCCAGAGATACGTCTAATGGCATCTTATTCCTACTATTCAATTCATAAACACGTCATAGTTTAGTGATAACATAAATATTATTTTCATTTATATGATATCGCATATAGTCGCTCCCTTTTTAAGTAAAGTTGTAATTAAAATGTTACTCATCGATGTGCCTTTTTTTTACAATATTGAGCAACATATATAATATGTGTTATTTGAGAGGTGAACTAAAGTCTAAACCTAAGCTGTAGAAGAGGCCCGTGCCCAGAAATGGGATGAATAATGGCTGATGGTGTGGAAGTTTGTATTTCAAATGATATTAATAAAAATGGTGAATTCAAAAAACAGTGTGAGGAAAAATTACTTCGATCTTTTCAAAGGTTATTGGCTAGTGGTTATTGGTATTGGTAATTCCGATCTCATAACGGAATATTTGAAAATTATAAAAAATCTCAAACACCGTGTGACGCAACAAGTTTTTATTGCGCTTTATTAGTGTCATTTTCTTCTACCAGAAAATAAAACAATGTAAGTTTGGTTTATGTTCTATATTATGTAAAACAAAACACGTCGAAAGGGTTCAAAATATCTCCCAACTACTGAGATGACTTGCAACATTTCTCGAGTTCCCTACATAGTTTGGTTTCTGGTAGAGTTTGATTTAAGGTATGTCCATGATTAATGCGTTTGCCTCTGCCCTATGATTTGCTGTTTTCCAAAATACGTGTTAACCCAAATTACTTTGTGTCTACAGCCCTACCTACTAATAAATAGGTTTCCGTTTATTGACTAGATAACATAACGGTGTCGAATTTTGAGCACATTATTTTTAAAAGGTATGAGATCTTTAGTTTAAATGTTACTCAGTAATATTGTCACAAGATATTGCAGTTTTTTTATGTCGCTTAGGTCAAATGTATATTTATGTTCTCGGGATAATTAATTTCTTGAAATTGAATGGTCAATATTTATCTATTTTGCAAAACTTCTAGTTAGCTTTTCCTTTAACTATCAAGATGGGCGAATCACTCCGACAGTCGCTTGTACACGATTAATGCATCTGTCTAGTCGGGACATCAATAATGGACGCCTGTGTTCACATCCATTTAGTTCTAGTATTATTGTTTATCTAGAATTAATGTATTGTAATTAAATCTTTGTAATGTTCCAAGTATAAAATGTAAAATTCGTTACCAATATATGATATTAAAAAAAGTTTTGAACCAGGTAAGCAATGATTTTATCAGACATTACTAGACGATGAAATTACGTTGCAATATCGGTAAACTGATATGTCACTATGACGACCTATAATTCAGAGTTAAAAATAAAATTATATGCTTAGAGGGCAAAGTCATGGGCAGTAGCTGTAAAAACAGTAACACAACACTTTTCCCTAATAAAAACACATACTTTCTATTCCCATTCTAAACACTCATGACAAAACTATGCAGGTATTTGAAACTTGTCACAAATCATAAATATTCACTGACCTTACATTGGCGACCTTAAAATATACAAAAATAGTCCAAACATGACGTAGATGAAAGTCGGCAAACGGATGAAGTGTTTAAATGACGATATCGTTCACTAGGTAAATGGGTTAGGTGTCCGTTTTACGAGTTCACTATAAATCTCCACTGAACTTCAGCTTATTCCCTGTTCCGTCATGATTTATTCCGGATATTGTAATGCTCTTGAAAAATTTTACTCGTGGAAACTTCGATAATTTTAATACACTTTTTTTGGTGTAATGTATGAACATATTCTGGACAAAAGTATTTTTAGGAAATATCTGTATTTTTTGTAATATCTCCTATTTTATAGGCATGATGTTACGTTTCTTGTAATCACAAAAAAAGCATTGTAATGGAACTTATCAATCTTTTTTTATCTGTTAATGTTATTTTTATAAAAGGTTTTTGCCCCTATTTCACAACAAAATATCAATTGTGTTAAACGTACAATTCTTCGCTCAAGAAATATTACAGCCGCGCAAGGGAGATTAACAATCTGACGGTTATTAAAGAACAGTAATAAAAGACACCAACGCTCTTTTACGCTCCCTTAATAAGATTGTATTAGATTCCATACCAAGTATTTCATATATTTTTATAAACCGTTTTGGTCCCTTATTTAATATTACAGTCGAAACCCTGGTCATGCACAGATGGGGTCACACACAGATGTTTTTAAGGCAGGACCGTGGAGAACCTTTAAAAGGCTACTCATATTATTTTAACGCAAATTATGTACATATGTAAATATGCCCGTTCTGTCTTTACGACTTCTGAAAGCATTTGATACAAAATTTTGTTATTGGTAGTCATATGAATTAAGAATAATAATTCTAAACACAAAACATCAAACAAAAACATATTCAGTGTGTTGTGTGTTGAAGAATAAAAAAATAGTACATTTAATCGGTAATCTACCTACGTTGATTATTATTAATTATCATCACTAATCAGCAAGATAATTTAGTAGGGATCAAATAAATTCGACGTGTGTCTATTCCATGTCACCTATTTTATATCAGTTATAAACTTTTATCGTGCCTCTGAAATTATTGAATGTACCCGAAACGCGGCGTCTGAAAGAAAGTTTAAATATTTTTTCTCGTATAGGTTTTTGACTTACGATTTGTTTATTATACACAACGCTATAAGTCATAACGCCAAATGATTCATGTTAATATGCGTATGAGTTATAGTTTGACTCATTTAACTAGTACAAGAACAGTAAACGATATTTTAAAAACAATATATATTTTTTTCCAAAAGCACCGGTGTATATACATACATATTATACAGTGAAATATCGTGGTCCAAATCAATTTGTGAATGCAACACGAACTTACAATGTTTTTTTTATTCCGTATTCAATTTCAAACTTTTAATGGGATGCGAATAGAGATTGATATTTTTACCTTGATTCAGAGTTTTTTTTACCGATATTCAGGCTTCTATTTGAGTAAATGTGAAGCTCTGTTAAAATCCCATATAATAGAAAGGGATTATTTTAATGGGTCAAGTTTCTAAAATACTTATCGAAAAAAGAAACACGTTCAATGGAAGTCCTTTTGACCTCGAATTAAACCAGAAAACTTAATGCAAGCCATTTACGGCACGGAACTAACAACGCAATCTAAATTTACATACTTTTCCTATTGGGATAACATGTTTTGAGTCAGGTATTTACAAATTTGCATTTACCTCGCACGGGCGTGCGTTGTCAAGAAGAACCTTGTTAGGTGACAAAAGGATGTAGTGAAAAAAATAATGTAGAAAGATAACGAACTATTTTTTATACTAAATGAGATCCCTTGTGTTCATGCACAAGGGTTTATACTCCACGTAACACTTAATATGCATGAATATGCTGTTAGTTGAATATATTTCAAATGTATTTCTTATTCAGTTTTCTATTTCATAAAAGCAATTTCAGGCAATGTATATTAATATAAAGAGTATCATTAAAATTGTCACATGTCTTAACTTTTCTTGCCTTTGCTTATTTTTTAATCAAAGGAATTAACCCTTACCTATCACTAGGCAATCTAATTATAATTTTTGAAGATATTTGTTTACCTTTTAGTTTTCAGAAAGGATTTACTCACTTGTAGCCTGCCAATAACGCTAGGATAATGGACCAAGTCTTCAACCCTTTTAACCGTAAAAGAAGTTATGCTTAGCTTACAGATCAGGCTACTAGAACAGTAAAAGTCAATAAGGCAATATTTCTGGCATATATTTACATAATCCAATAACAAGAGTTACAGTCATTATGCATTAAAATCAATTCGAGGTCACGCATCAATCAAATAAATCATAGTAATATTTACTCGCAGACTAATAAAAAATATTGTGAACATCTGGTATGTTTTATAGGTTGGGCTATTTTTGGCGCAACCTATTTACCTAAGCCGCGTCCTGAGTTAATTAAGAACGGCGTATTTAAAAATGTTACGTTGCTTCGACTAATTTCTGATACAGTGAAGTAGAGCGGTCGTTGGCACGTCAGTCCTCCATGCTATGCGTAATTCCTCTCATTTTTATTGTTTTTAAATTATGTTTTAGAGACACTTTGTTATTACATAGACTTGACAAACCATCATTTGCCTTTTTTGTATTCCACTTTTCGTAATCCAAGAAAAGCAATAAAATGATATACAAAAAAGTTAAATGATACAAGTGAGGAATAAATTAATAAATATGACTAATAAAATATAAGAAATATTGTATTATAAGGAAGTTTGCGGTCTGACCTCAATCTACTTTTTTTATAAATTTTTGACAGCATCTGTTCTCAGTTTTTAAACGTCTGCCTGTATGACATGACGACGCGGGTTCGATTTCCTAACGGAAACCAATGTTTCCATTGATTTTAGTTTACCATTTGAGATTTCTTGTGCTTCCTTGATACATTTAATCTTTTAAATACTTTATAGACATTTGTGATCATTCACAATAATCTCATTAATTCATATAGATATATTTGATGTATTATGCACTACTTATAATTCTTATTCGGTATGAAATCCCTAAGACGGAAGTAAAATAAATATGCGTCCTGGATAAGCTATCCTCACAAATTGTTTGAAAACCTTAAAGTTCCACGACCCCTTGCAAAATTAATTAGATCTATTAATTTTAAACACTTGGGAAATTGGACATCTTGTTTGACGTAAAAATACGATTTTCGAACTCGTTATCTTTCGTTAAATTTAATTGGCAATAATTTTAATTTCAAGTAATTAGAACATTTTATTTTATGTTATAATATAAATTAGTTTTTCTACTGCGTTATTTACTCACGGGACTAGTATTATTTGTTAAGAAATAAAGAATCCTCATAACCTACTACGTTCGTGTATAAAAAAAAAAAATGTTAGATATTGATTGAAAATAGTGGTATGGACCGTAGAGTTTGGTGTTCTTTAGTCTCCGTTTACCGCAATGGGAGATAGGTGCAATTTTACATAACGTACCCTTGATAATGTCGTATACGCGATTGATAACCAAATACTTAAATATATTCGTAAACAATTACATACATATATTAACGTATATTCCTTGAACTCATATGCATAGGTGAATTTCCGTATCCCAATATCGTTTACTCTTGTTTTGGTTACTAGCAATAGAGGGTGAGCTTATTGCCGTTTTCGGGGGCATCTTCAAACTTGGCTGTTGCCCGGTACGGGACCAATTGATCGCACGGACTATACTAGTACCGAGAGACTTTTTAATAAGCTGTTGATACCTTACAAAACTTTATATTTCTTTGTGGCATATACTGTAAACTTCGTATTTAATTATGAATAATATAATCCTGACGTGGCTTAATTACTGTTGTGTTTTTGTTGAAATGAATATTACATTTTGAACAGGCGTGATACACGATGCTCGAGAGTAACTAGTACCGAAGTAATTATTCAGTGGTTACTATTGCGTTGTTTTGTATTAAATAGTAATATCACTAACAAATACGTAGCGAATTTCATCAACACGTAATAGTAAGGTTACGTTTTAGAATTTGTAATGACCTGATAATATTAAATTGTATTTGTTTGTTTTAAATTCCTTAATTCTTGTATTCCTTAAAGGGGTTGGTAGAAGTGGGGTTCAGCTCTCAAATTTCACCAGGATAACCGCTAAAACACTTTGCCCATCAAAACCGATATCTCTAGATAGACCGGCATGTACACAGGTACACACAGAGACGATAAGACACAGGCCTTACTCGTTTCTTTCAAATGCATACTCACTTAAGACTGTAACGCAATCGCTATTACATATCGGTGCAAAACTTTCCCGAGAAAATATGAAATAACTACCTGTAAAGCAAAAAATACTTCAAAGTAACAGCCAGAAGTATTTTTTCTGCATGTTTTCATAGCTTTGAATAACATTTACGGGCCCCATTATTTATAAATCACAAAAAGGAATTGATTCGAAGACATAGAAATGAGGACGCTGAATTCCTTTTGAGTAAAGGCACCTATTCCATTATTATTTATGAATTGGCATTTATTGAAGCGCGAAAATTGTTAGCGATAGTGTACAGATGTATGAAAAGCACAAAGCTACGCAACCCACACACTGTAGAAATTGGTGGGATAGGGTTGAATTACTCTTCAGAACGTTGGAGATATATTCGAAATAGAATGAAGATTGTCATATGGGTACAGTGCGGTAGCAGTGATGGCTTCGAGGTTCAGGCGCGCGGTAGAAAATCTTGGCGGTCGCGGGTTCGAACCCCTGGCTCTGACTTTTTGAAATTATGTGTGTATTCACAATGAATGATTCACTTTAACGGTGAAGAAAAACTTCGTGATAAAATCTGCACAAGTAAAATTTCAAAAGTGTGTGGTCCGTCAACCCGCACTAGGCCAGCGTGGTGGACCAAGGCCTAAACCCTCTCGATGGGAGGCCCGTGCCCAGTAGTGGGACGTATATGGGCTGATGAGAGACAGTGTACATGCCTAATTTACGATCCGTCGTTGGACAGCTTAGAATTGATTGATACTGCAGACGTTCTAAATCGTATGATGTATCTTGTGAAATCCGTCATGTTACTCGGCGGACTAGGGCCGGCACTATGCCAACAAATATGACTTCCCTGTGTGTAGGGCTGGCTCGGACGCTTTCGAAAAACACGTCAGCTTAACGACTGCGATATGAAATTATTTGTGTGAGATTTTTCTCGCTTTTGCTTTTTTTAAAATAGTTTATTCGAATGCTTTGTACCAGTTTTTTATACAACGTAAAACCATAAGGTATAGATGATTCTAAAGGGGAACCGTAACTAAGACTAAATGAGAGAGTGATTTTTTACATTATATCTAAGTCGTTAACTGATTTCGACAAATAAAACAATACTGACATCAAAATATAATTGGTAGAATTTTTACTCAAAGGAATATGGAGTAAGATTTCGTTGTTTAAACGTTAAGACGTGATGTAGATTTTTTATTTATTACAGTATTATAGCATGTATATTGTACATACACGGTTTCTTTATTAGTTATATGTGGTTAACCGCCTTGTTAGTGCGTATACAGTTTTATGACTTGTTTAGTACCTACTATCGTGTAGGGTTAATTTAGCATACTAAACCTCATTTAATAAGTTCTGTTAGAATATATTAGGTTTTTTACTAGCGCGAAATAGCAGCCGACTGTAAAAACGGCCCTTAGATACTTTATTACTTCATTTGACAGCAAAGGTTTCCTAAATTGTTACTTTAAGCTGCCCTTTAAGGTGTGTAGGATGGTAAAAAAAATGAAAAAAAGGTTTTTATGGATTTATTTTCGACTTTACTATTTTTTACTGCATTTTTTTCCATTTCATTAAAAGTAGAAAATATTGACGTAATTAATTTGCCAATTTTTGCATTTTCGCAAAGCATGCCGGCTGAAACATTTTCTAAATCATGTGATTCTATATCTACTAGAATAGACATCAACACTCAAATGTTTATTAAGTTAAATACATATAAACGCGTAATATTTTAGGCGTTTTATTTTAACGCGTAATATTGTAACTGTAGAGTATTGGGCAGCCCTGTTCGATGAAATTGGTAGCTTCGCATGTTTCACATAAGCGTTGTCGGCGCCCGCCCCACATGCGACGGGCGACTCCCTTTTGTTTCTTTTAGCCCGTCATCTGCCGAACATATTGTGATACTCAGATCCTAATTATACCGCGCTTCCAATCTGATGCGATCAGACGCCATAGAAATGAATACTTTTGTCTCGATTTGTTTTGATCGTCTATTTGTATGCTTATTCAAGCGTTCGATATTTTGTTTTTTTTTTCATGGAACGTTTTACTGGAATGTTTGTTATGAATAGAATTTGAACATCGTGTGAGGTTTGGCAGGCGTTAATGGCGTTTGGTTTCCGATCTGACTTCTTAGTGGGATTTTGGATGTGGTATTTTGCTAATTGATAGGTTATTCGTATTTTGATTGTATTAAAGACAAGGAGAAATTTTATTATAACCATTATTTTCACTAATGGTAGAGCAAAAGAAAGTTTATTTATTACGCTTTGAAATTAAATTAATATTTCTTTATAAGGTTGATGACAAAAAACTCAAATTGCTAAGACATTTTGTTTAAGTTTAGACTTAGATGTGCCTTAAAGAAGATGTGCCTTTTAATATAAAAAAATATAATACTTAAATATAAATACGTTACTTATAGCTTCTATAAATAACGATATCTGATATCATCCAGCACAATATATCAATATCTCTAAACCAATTCCTTTGCCGTAACACATTGTGTCGAATTCCATTCCAATTGAATTACCTAGAGCAATCCAGATACAAAGGGAAAGGTTTTATTGTCGTCCATTTGTCCGCACCTAGGTAAATATTACGTAGTGCGGCGGGTGATGTCTCTTGAGGTCGGACATGAGAGAACATTAAAATCTGAGCTCTGCTACTAACCTTAATACCTTTTGGTGTTTGTGATGTTATGTAATATTGTACTATAAGTGTTATAAGCTATTTTTGGGTTGACTCAATATTATTAGAGTATAAAATAATACAGTTAAGAAATTGTGTACACCAGCTAAGTTTCGGGCTTGTAATGAGGCAAAAGCAGCAATTTTTTTTAGAATCTTGACGTACTAATACGAGTATATAACTATGAAAATAAATCACAAATGTAATTTGTTGTTTGAGATTATTTTGAATTTATGTTTCTATACTTAAAGTTCTAAATGATTAGAAATATGTAAGTTTGAAAGCACCCAAAGAGGAGGTGAATATTATTAAGATCCATCTAAGCATGTAAGTAATATATGTATATAACCTACTTTACCCGAACATCCGACCACCCGCCTTCTTGTTTTACATAAAAAAAAGAAAAAGTAATATTTGCAATTCGAACTCATTACAAACGACGACAGAGAAACAATTACATTGCAAACCTGCTTTACAGCGCAATACAATATGAAGCCAGCCTATTTTTATCCCTCTTTCCAGAAATAATTGTTTTATATTGAGTACGATCTATGTTACAAAAATTAATTTTATAGCTCACACTCGCTCCAAGTAGGTCACTTGTAATACGAAAGTTCAAGAGTTACTTATGTTACTCCACTTTATATAGAATATCGTTTTAATATAGACATGAATTTTTACACCCACATTTTGCCAGCTGTTTTAAGTCTCATATATTACATATCGAGTCTGATGTTGTTTTTCGACCATGTTTCCAGACTCCGTGCAACTCATGAGATACTCATGAGAACACTCTGTTCCACACGGAAGTCAGGGCGTTGAGTTGCAAATGAATTGAGTATAATTTTCATAAGTGAAACAATTTGCATATTATGTTTAATAACAATTAAAATATGATAAAAGTCTACAATGGAGAAGTTGGCACATGGGGTTGCTCTAATAAAACCAAAACATGTAAATAATGTATGAAGCGGTCAGATGGAATTATCACAAACACTGTGAAGTATGAAACTGTATGAATTATTGATAAAGTCCGGCATTATGCGTCTTTGGAGATTGACGAAATATTGAAGATTTCCATAATAATGGGTTAAAGTCGCGTAGAAGGTCAGTTGAGTACATGGGGTACCACGATGAGTACATAACCTTGGATGAACCTGATTTAGTCCTGATAATATTCCTTTTTCCTGTATTTCTGCACCCATATTTCGCCAATGTGTTTTAAACCCACATAATATGGGCCGAGCTGATTGCGGTTTTTAAGGTACAATTATAAACTCCAGGTTGCCACTAAGAATTTTCTAATGGAAAAATTAAATAATATTTTACCCGACCCTACAGATCGCAAGGCACGTACTTCTTATGGGGGCTACATTAAATTTAGTCTTTATTTATTTTAGTGATTCAATTTACATACAATAATGGCGAACATTTTTTTTTTCTTTCAAGTAAATAGGATTTGTTCATTAGCTAGTAGGCATTGAAGAACTAATAAAATTTTTTTACAACATAAATAAGAACTTAATCTTATTTATATTTCTTTGCTTTATTAATGTACCACCCTCGTTTAAGAATTGCTTTAAGAATCAAATCCGACTTTGAACTTACTACTGTTAAGAGTAGAGCTAAACCAATAAAATTAAATTAATTGACTTACCTAGAAATAACGTTGTTTTTAATGACGCTCCACGCAGATTTAGTACCTGAAAATAATTATAAAACAATTCCTTAGTTTCAAATCCAATTTCTCTAGATTGATTTATAATAGAATGTTTGAAATATTTGAAACGGTTGCTCAATTTAATATAATCAAATGAATAAATTGAACGGTTTTTCTAAAAGAACATTTTAGTCCTCAGTGGACTAGGAAAATTGCACAGATAGAAAGGTAAATTGAGCATTAAGATGACTCAGCGAGATTTGAATGAAAGAAATCAAAGGTCGGCGTCATTTCACGAGCTTTGGAACCGTTGGCTAATTAATTACATTGAGTGTAGGTATTTTTTGTTCAAGCTGACTGAAAACGATTTTATACGAAAGCGTTCAGTTTAATTTATTTGGATTCAATCAAGAAAAGCAGTAATATTATTAAACCCTTATTTAATTCAAAGCATTCTTTGCGTTTTTGTACCTGCTCTGTTTAGTTTAAATGGGAGTTCAATTTCCAGCTGAAAGTCCTAAGGCGATTTAACTAAAATTTTCAGTTCATTAAATAATATTTGTGTAAATTTGAAAATATATCCCCTTTTTGAGTACAAGGAATCTTATTTTCCGGTTAATCTGACAAAAAATTTTGCGGAAACGATTTATGGCGAAAGAACACAATGCAATTTGTGTATGAAAAATCTAAAGTTTCGAATACAGCCAGCATATAGTCTCTATTTTTAAAAATAAAACGTACATTAAAGATAGAACACATGTGCTATTAAAAACTTCTTTTGAAATATAACAATACATTGAAACACATAGTCTTGGCGTTTGCATACTATGAGTTAAACAATGGACCGAAATTAGGTCGTTGCACTTTGTACGTGTACGAAAAAGAACGAGAGCTCTTACTATTTGATGATACATCAAAATTTTATTCTTTATGATGTGATTGGGTCACTGCGGAGTGACCCACCTATCTATCAATCTGAATACGGCAGTCAGTAAGAATTTTATACAGTTATATCGGCCCTGCCGTAGTTTTTCTATTGTCGCATGAAAAACGACGGACAGAAACCCTGTAGATTTTTTTGCAGAATTGAAAGAGCTAACATATTCTTAGTAGAAGCAAATTGTTTGTTAATTTGCGTACATTTATGCGATATCACATACATAATCTCTCATTATCACATGACTTGTTAATTCGTGCACCCGACATCTTCAACACAAAATGTATCTACTACAAAACATCGGACGATCACACGAACTTTTTCAACAGAGTAGAGGCTACTGTTGTTTATGCAAATAACTTAAGTTTCTAGATCGGGGTGTTGTTACGGAAGAAAATCAAGTTTCGCTAAAACATCCTATTTGTATTCACGTTTGCCCTCATTTTTTGGGTTTTAACATTTTATTTCGATAAAGGAATGCGTCCGTATCTTGAATATATTTTCGGTGTCGCGCACATAGATTTTTATGGTTGGTTTAAGTGATACTGCATATAACCCTGATAATGTATGTATGACACATCAGTGTCATATGTATACATTTTGGGTGACATGTATAATTATAATACTCAAAACTTAGCCAAATCTACCACGGTATGTCTATAAAAGGCTCATCTGCTTCCTAGTATGTTCAGCTAGATAAAATAAAAAAAGGCCTTTTATATCTAAAAAAACGCTTTGTTAGTACTGCATTGTTTTTTGTCGGGGTTGAAAACTGATCCCCATCATTAACAAGTGCGGACGTTTATTTTATTTTCCGCAAGTTTAAATATTTTTTATAAGATTTGTTTTCACATTTTTATATTCTGGCAGACTGATTTAAAATAAAATTTGCGAATAACTAAATACCAAATATTTTTTTGGGATTGGTTTAGACTAAGGCCTAAGGCTTAAACTATCTGAGTAATAGTGCACGACTTTGTCCAACAGTGAAACGTTTATAGTGATGATGATGGTAGCTTTGAGTTTAATAGGCACTACTTTTATTTACATAATATGTCTGTCACTCTCATAAACTCTGTTAGATAATAATTGGGAGAGCTGATATAAGAACATCTTGTTGGAGAACATTACGAATAGGGTCATCAATAGATATTTTAGACGACATCCTCAATACGCGTTAAGGCCACCAATAGGTTGATTAGTTTATGTGGAGACTTTAAATAGAAATTATAGTTGATTGTTTCCCTTCACATTCGGTCATGAGTGTCATGTGAGTACTCGTCGAACTGGAAAGCTAGACCATGGGCATCGTCCCTTTAAAGATAATTAGAGCAACATATGAAATAAACTATGACATCTTATTTTTGCGAACGCATAGAGTTGTATAGTGCGAGTTCACTTGATATAACTTAAGATCGTTTTAAGTGAGTCAGTAAAGAAAATTCACAGCTCACTTTTAAACTTGGAAATGGGTACAACTGAATCACAACAACTAATAAATGGTAATAGTTATACAAAGGTGATTCAAACAGAATTCGCTCCTGTATAAGAAAACAAAACATTATCTTTATTGTAGCATTTAGCTGTAGTAAATAATTGTGTTCTTTTCCCGTTCTTATCCCAGTTTCCGAGCGCTCCTATCTTCCCCTGTGTCCGGCCTCATATAATTTATCCTTGACGAGATAACATCTCATTCTATTCTACACGTATCTTAAACATAGTCCTGTTTATGTTATTGTACTACGGATTTTCGCTTAGAAAGCAGTTTCATAAAATGGTAGTATGTTCTGTTAAAATGACAAAAGATTTTAATATAAACTCACTCATTGCTTTTAAAAAATTTAATACTTTTTTCGTCTTTTTAATGACAATACCCATTTTATCTTTTTCTGCTATCGACAGAGCAACAATTGCTTTAAAAATACATTTTCTTTCCATTGAAACAGGTAATTTTAATTCTCTTTAAAGCTTGTATTTTATTCACTACTCAGCGAATATTTAAATATACGATCCGACGAATAAAATGAGAGAACCTTTTAAAGGAATGCAAGATTTCAATTAAATCCATGTTATTTTAGTATACTTGCACTGTTTAAATACGGCAAATTCCAAAAACATTTAGTAATAAAATTAACATATTGCTGGAGGGTTCGCAACTCCATTTTCGTAGCTATAACATGTTTCCACGTTGTTTTCATTGCAGTATATAAAATGGCATTTTAAAACGTAATAAAACAGATTGAGGTCGTGTAATGGTAGTTTGAAGCTATGTTACATGTTACGGTTTATATTACATGTTGAGTTCTTGTTCCAGAAAGAAAACCCGTTGTATGCCAACTTCTATTATCAATGTAAAGATCGTGGCTACTGTCGGTTAGTGTTCGGTCGGTTACTTAGGTTATTCTTAGGAAAGTTTAACCGTAAGACCGGAGTCTGGTAACGTGCTCAAAAACGACAACACCTTTTTCCCCTTCTGACAAATATTGCTTTTTCTTCTTTTATTTATTATTTACATACATAATGCTCGAGAAAGAATAATTACCTACATATTCCACGACGAATTTGATCTAACCTCTGACAGGGATTGTTCATACTAGACCATATTTAAGCTCTATTAATCATATTGTTTATTTTGGATTAGGCTTAGTCCTCAACAAACTGAACAATGAATTCTATTTGGACTAAATTTAAATCTTTAGAATAAACATAACGAGTTTACGGTAAATTGGACCTTTGTTTATTAGTTTATATACATTGTACATACATATGTACGTATTTAATGATTGTTAATTAAAACTTTTAATTTTACAGTAGAGTTTTGTTTCTCTTTTCGAAGTTACATAATTATATGTGAATAAACAAGCAATATATTATTTAATGTAAAATAAATAATTTATATGCGTAGATGAAACAATACTAATAGATAAACGCTAAAAGTAAAGTTCTTAAAGATTTTTTGTATTTTAATTATTTATAGAATTCATAAAATTTAGTAAAAGATATTGTTATTGCTTTTAAAAGAGTAAGACCTAAGTTACCGAGAGATATAATAATTTAATGTTGGTTCTCAAGACCAATTTTCTATGACAGATTCCCATTAAAAAATGCGCGTTTTACGCATCATGGGTGGTATAAAAATTAGGTCAATTGTCCCTAATTAAAATAAACGTTTTTAAAATTACATGGCAGTTATATTACTCATCCGTCTACAGGCCACATCTGTCCGCAATATTTCGCAATAATATTTTTCAGCTGGTCAAATGTGATAAAAACCATTAGTTAAAAATAATTTTTATAAGGAGATTAGCAAAAATTATAGTAACCCACACATAATATGTTCGCTCACACATATATACCTAGGAAAATAGACCTTCTAACCTTAATACCCCATTTAAAGAAATAGTTTTAAATAAGAAAAAAAACTGTAATTGATAGTACCTACCTTGATGCTGTTATCTAGATATTATCTCGCGAAACGAGAGACTCCGTATTCGATCCTCGCACCGAAACAAGTGTTTGTGTGATCCACAAATATTTGTTTCGCATCTGGGTGTATGTGAGACCGAAAAATCTCTCGTAGTTGTTGATACCCTCGACACAATATTTGCATCTTATCATCAGAAATATGTGTGTGGCTTTTTAGTGTACATATTAATGTAGTACCTACTTTAGTTTTGTATGAATGTGTACCGCATGAAACATAAGACTCTAATGCACAAATTACTACGGCGCACTTCCGCCCGTTTACTTTGATTAAATAATTTAGGTGCTATACAGCCAAGTGTAAATACTTTAAACTCCTTCGTAATGGCTTCATCGATCCAGGTCACTTGTTCACATAACACGGACGTAAAGAGCTGCATTTTCATTGATTAATAAGTTTGTTTTATTCATTTAGTTTGTAATTCCACTTTGTTTTTAAATAAGCACAAAAAGTATTCATAAAGAATTATCAAGTACTTAAGGCGAAGGAAAACATCGTGATGAAACCTCTACACCTAAAAGTTTTTAGGAATTTCTTATGTGTGTAGTCGCACAAGGCCAGCGCGGTAGACTAAGGCCTAGGCCCTAGACCCTTTCAGTTAGAGGAGGACCGTTCCCAGTTGTGGGACGTATAAGGGCTGATTATGATGAAGCACAATAATCTATTCAGTTCAAAAGTTACCTATTCTTCTCAAAAGTTTATGACATCACGTTTTCAATAACGACCTAAAACATCTGCTTAATATAACACATCTTAAAACATGAATATCGGCGATTATTACAGACATTATCTAGTTAAAGTCGTTATCGGCTGTATTTTATGTCCCAAAAAGCAATTTTGTTTACGCATAAAAAGGACACTGGGTATTAACATGGCCTCGTTTGCGAAAGTCGTCTGTATCGAGATAGATAATCCCCGGGCCTAATTGCTTAATAATACTGTATTCAAAGGTTGGATTTCGGTGTAATTGCTTGTTCGGCTATGGAACGCGATATAAAAGGTTGCAATGTGTTTTGTAGGTGAAACCTTTATAAAAAAAAACACAAAAAGGTTTCTACAAAACAGAATTACGCCTATTTTGCTGCTAATTCCATATAGAAACAACCGCCAGTTTTTTAAGCGTTTTAGCATTAGAAGATTAATTATTCCTTTTTGTTTCTTAATTGATTTACGTTCACTAGTCATATTGAATACTAAACGACAACCATTTTATATTTGTATGGCTTGTTTCCACGGTTCATCGTAAAATTGTTGTTTTGTTTCTCGTATCAATATAGCTTAGTCGATACAAAAACTTCGTATGAAAATCCAGCAAAAAATTGCCTGTCACGCATGCTGTCAAAAGACTTCAAGAATGCTTTGTACGCCCAGTTCTTGTTATCATAACAAAGCCTGCAAAAGAGTTTGTACTTTGATCAACAGTCTATCGGATGCACCTTTTGAATACCATTTTAAAGGAGCTAAACCAACGAAAACACGTTTCGGGTTTCACCACTGAGTATTTCGATTACGTTTCGGTGATTCAACATAAAGCCTTCTGTGGAACAGAATGCAACAGTATTGCTTCCGCTGCTATTCTCCGAGACAGTTGCAATATATTGGTTGAGCTGACATATTCGTACCGCAGTTCAATTTGTCCACAATATTGGACCGCTTACTAGGAACCTACGCGGGCTATTTTTGTTATGTTGTGATCTATTGGCTTACTGCTTCTTTTCAGAGATTTCCAGAGCCATGCTCAGTAATTTCTATGGGAACCTGTCGATCCTAGAGTATAGCAGTTGCAATTACGGGTCTGTGGTCTGTCAGTCCCCATTTTACTAAGAATTATGCAAAATGAAAGAAGAAACGCATAGAATAGTGGCTAATGGGTCCAAAATTATTTAGGCTAAAACCATCAGCATATCAACAAAATGACACGACATTCTGTCGTCCTTTCTGATATTTTGCATGATCATGTTGTATCATCACTACAGAGTATAAAACAAAGTCGCTTTCTCTGTCCCTATGTCCCTTGGTATGCTTAAATCTTTGAAACTACGCAACGGATTTTGATGCGGTTTTTTTAATAGATAGAGTGATTGAAGAGGAAGGTTTATATGTATAACCTCCATTAAATATCAGCATTCCACCCGTGCGAAGCCGGGGCGGGTCGCTAGTAGTTCCATATTATATTATTTTCACCCTATTTCCCTTCCTTCATTGATCCTTTTTCATATGCCGTGTATTAAAATTTTGTAATTTACTGCAATAAATGTGATATGCTCGCAATGTGACAAAGGTTAAAAGTCACGTGGAATACAAATGACTTCTGCTGCAATATCGAGTAGCACTTTGAGCTCCTGACGTGTGATTGATTCGCTGTGATCTCTAAGTGATATCAAATTAACTGTTACGTGAGACGACGATAATGTTCATGTTCCGTACAAAGCAATAGAGCCTTCTTCGTAATCCCTGTAATGCCATGAATATTATGAGTTTTAATTCTATTGTATGGTTACTCTTATTCCGAATTAACGTATACCTATATAACTTAACCCCCGTGTTTATTACATACATATATATATCATAAACAAATACACGCCCCACTGCTGGGCACGGGTCTCCTCTACAATAGACATACATACATACGGCGATGAAAAATATATCTATGGAAGACATAATCAATTATGTCACGGCCAGTTTTACGCTAAATGTTCGAATATAAAAATAATTTACAAATTCGCAAACACATTTTAGATTTTTTCTGCATCAGCTGTTTATTCTCGACTAATGGATCACAATTTCGAATATACAATGAGAATATGGTCACAACACTCTGAGTACCAATATTTAGGATAAATATGTTCTATTTTATGTTAAAATAATATTGTTACTTATGTCTTTTCGACTATTCTCATGGAAAATTTGTCTTTGCGATATAAGGACCAATATTTTTACTAGTAAATAAGTAAATAAATACATACACAGTCCTGACCCCACACTAAGATACGAGTCTTGTGTCGTGGGTATCAGAAACTACGAGAGACATTTCGGTCTCACAAACACCCAGACCCGAAACAAACATTTGTGGATCACACAAACATTTGTCTCGGTGCGGGGATCGAACCCGCGGCCGCTCGTTTCGCAAGCTGGTATCTAGCCCACTGCGCCACGGGGCTGTCAGAGTCAGAGTAAGTACTATACTATTTCCAAGTTATAGGCAGAAGTATTTACCACAATTTTTGTCTGCTGCATTTGAAGTCCCTGATAATTCACAAAGCCTACATATGCTCACAAAAAAACTACAATAATATTTTCCCAGGCAATTAATGAACGGGCTCTTTCATATTTAGAACACTTAAAACTTTTTAAATGCTATGCGAACTGAAGTCATAGGCGACAGTCGTAAATAAAACGTGTAATATTGTCAGCACGTCCAGACAGACATCTAGGTCACGACATGCCATCTAGGACATTTCACTGTATTAACCCTTTATAGCCTGTGGTGACATTTCTGTAACAAACCCAAAAAGTCTCTATAAAATTTAAACTAAACGTTTAAGATTTGTCAAATCAATATCAATATATTCTTAAATAACACACCGAACATTTTAGCATCAAATATAAATCATAAGTAGTGTAACTTGCTCCCTTTTTGGCTTTGAATTTCGTGTTTTGATGAAAATGCCATGTTTGAACTTGCAAAAAGTTTAAAATTTATAAAAAAATACTAAAAGTATATAAAATTGTATAATTTTTGTTGATACCCGTAGGTAAGTAAATGATTTGGTTTATAGATCGTTACCAATTCATACTTTTGATTTTTCATATGTAAAAAGTAACTTTTTATGTTTGTTACATTTCTGTTACATTGGGTGACAATGTCATAAAAAATACAACTAATGTATATCCATATATTGATGATTTTTTTCTCCTATTTTTTAAGATAGGGGTAGTACTTACACAAAAATTAGATCTATAATATAAGCCTTAAATACGACTTCTAGTGGAGTTCTATTCGAGGTATACCTTTGTGTGGATGAATAGATTTGCTACACTATGAGAGGAGACAATTTGAATAGATATATGGCTATAAAAAAAAACACAATTGGCGTTAAAAGTTTTATGTACTGAGCGTAGTTTCAAGTTTTGTCTATAATATTGAACCTGAAAAAGGAACTGAAAGAGTTTTGCTCCTAGTAGAATAAAAAAGGAGCATCTTGAAACGTCGTATTTAGAATGACGCGGGCATACCCAGACATCAGAAATAACATATATATTTGGATAATAACTTTACTTCCGTGGTTTGAAACTTTACTGGAGTACGTAGCAGAAGTGGATATATCTTGGACTTGGGGAGTCCTGGGACCGTACGGAATAATCTCGTTCCAGATTGCAAACTACCCCCTGACGAGGATGTAATAAAAAGTAAAGTAGATTTTCTGTTGATTACGTAGCAAATATGGACGCAATTGATGTGTCAAAATTTATATGAAAAGACAACAAACTTGTCACGCTTCTCTCAATTTTTGCTGGTGAGTGGTCGAAGGTCCAAGTCGTTACGATAAGGCCAATAGAAGTACATCAACATTGATCGGTCTCATATCGTCGAAGAATGTAGTGGGTATATTGGAGGTGTAGATTTTATTAACAGCATTATGGGTGCTTATAGTATTTTGACACGAATTAAAAGACGCCAGGTTTGGATGTTTTACCAATTATTAGACCTGACCATGGCCAGTTCTTGGCTGATGTATGTGAGAGTAAGGCAGACTAAACTATGCAATGACAAACAAATGTCTTCAGCAGATTTTCAACTTGAAATTGGAGACTTTATGTAAGTTTTGCTTGAATCCTAATGTCCAACAGCGAAGATTAATTGAAAATAAAATACAAGCCAAAATCACAAGAGTCCGGCGCAACATGTCCCCCCATTGGCGGTGGGGCAGTATCAAATTGGCTACTGACCGAATTAGGTTTGAAAATCATTTGGCCCAAGTTTCTTCGGTGTCCTGATGTAGCACAAACAATTTTTAAAAAGTTCGCAATAGTAGTTGTTACAAAAAACAAAATAAATCTGTTAGATCCTTCCATACTACGTTAAAACATTTTCTTCCACTTTAACCCAATGTGACAGTAATGTCACAAACCCTAAAAGATCCAATACATACGGAATAAAAAATATTTTTGAATTTCCACGAAACACGTGTTTTTTTATTTGCTCAAGCCTATCATATACCAAAGTATTATAATTTTGTATGATCTTGGGCTACGAAGGGTTAATAGTTGGTCCATACTGTAAAACATCGATGCTACAAAGTCTCGATGGTTTTGCTTACTCATTATATGAAGTAATATCGATATGAATTTGCAAGTGTGTCGTGATCATCCAGTGTAGCTTGAAATGTATATTAAAGTCGAAGATTATAACTAGCTTTAACGAGATATTATAATCTCTGAAAGTTTCTATTGTCAACAAGGAATTAATCGATTAAACAAATGAAGATAAAAAAAATATTATTAATTTCCATTCGCATCTGCTACAACATTAAATAAAAAGTAGATATAGAAAATACCTATCGAGAAAAAAAAATGCATTAAAATTTGCTTCTGAGATTTGATTTTTATTTTAATAACGGTAATTATCACCGAAATTACCATGATGATTTAAATACAAGGGCATCACATTTTAGAGTACAAAAAATATATCATAAATCTATTGATTTAATAATAATATGTTATATAATTTGTAGAGTAGCATAATCGATATCAGTATTGAAAGATCAATTTCGATATTTCCATTTAATCGAAAGATCGATTAAATTTATAGGCTACATCTTATCCCTAGAGTTCACAGGCAGACTGGCGTCACAGTCTGCCTGTGACGTTTTTTTATAGTATTAGGACGAGAGGATCCTAGTTGAAATGTTTTAGCCAGCTGATAGTGTTTTCACTACCGATAAAATATTATCATATCATAAATTCGACTATCTTACGTTAAAAGAAAATTGTGGATTCAAGTAAGCCTCTTAATGAAATTAGCCCGCTACGTGCTCTTCTATTTATAATTCTTACTCAATTCACATACACTAGATGTTCTTGTAGCGAGTATTCCAACCCACAAATTAAAACGATGCTTGTCATTTACACTTAAATTGAACGGTAATTAGCTACGAGGCAAGAGCGCCGCTTAGGTTTGCCCTATTAAACTTGATGTAGACTATTTCTAAATAAATACTTCTAACAGACTTAGTTTTCAATCCAAGATAAGATGCCAGTCTTTCATTGTTGCTACAAGAAACTCCGAAACATTTCGGTATTTCCCTGAATATGCGATCCGTCACTTTGTTTTCATTTACAGTTTGAGGTCGCTAGTAAAATGCATGTTTGAATAGTTTTGCTTGCAATAAACTATTCCTGACTGTACGTGGTAGTTATTCCTCTACAATTACTCAGAATAATTGGATCAGGAGTACCACAGTACATCAATATTTTTCAATTCCCTCGAGAGCTATTAGTATTGTTTGCAATTTCGGAGATTTATTGTCGGTCTTACGTCCAGGTCACATGATTTGGAGTGCGTTCGCCATGCTGGGAAAGGATCGAACAATACGCCTTGAGGGGAGAAAAAACAAAATCTATAACGTTTGTACCTGAGAACAAACGGCCCGTGAAAGAATTGTTGCCAACTATTTTAGGTTCGGTGAAGCTTAAAACAGCTGATAAATTGATATTGGTGGTTCAGAATATATACTACTTTTAGTTTCAACAAAAGTAATTGATACAATCCTATAAATATTACATGCAAGCAGTGATGGCCTCGAGGTTTGGGCGCGCGGTCGAGAATCTCGGCGGTCGCGGGTTCGAACCCCAGGCACACACCTCTGACTTTTCGAAGTCATGTGTGTATTCACATTGAATTATCACTTGCTTTAACGGTGAAGGAAAACATCGTGATGAAACCTGCACACCTAAGAGTTCTTAGGAATTTCTTAGGTGTGTAGTCCGCCAACCCGCACTAGGCCAGCGTGGCGGACTATGGCCTAAAACCCTCTCAATGGTAGAGGAGACCCGTGCTCAGCAGTGGGCGTATATGGGTTGATGAAGAAATATTACATGCAGATTACCTACGTATTTTAGAGGCGTTTTCTTATTTGATTGGGTAAGAAAAATATTTCTAGGCTCCAGTCAATTTTACCTTAAGGAATACCCATAAATGCAACAGATGAGGCCCGTGACCAACAGTGGAAGGTATATGAACTTTTGACGAAAACCCAAATTCGATATAACAATCCTTGAGGAATATGTAGTTTCTGATTACTACAATCATCATCATCATCAGCCAATATTGGTCCACTGTTGGATATAGGCTTCTCCCAATGACTTCCACCGGGAACGGTCGGAAGCCTCCTGCAGTCAGCGAGGTCCCGCGACCTTGACAAGATCTACAATATCTTTCTTTAATTTTAATAGTGTTTTTCAGACTTATGAAGCAAAATTTAGTGAATCGGTGAAATAGCGTACCAGCTCGCAAAATGGCTCTCTTCTGTAAGCTTTTTAACAATAACCTTCTGAAAAATGTGTCATTGCTTGGCTTTCATTTTTTATATGGCGACGTCTGGCGCACTAGAGAAAGTTGAGAAAGCCCGGTGATTTGGCGTTATTAATTCTGACGGATTTTTGTAAAGAAATTGTGACAGTGTTATTAATGTTCTCCACTGAATGGGTCGTATTTCCGCGGCTCTTTTTTTTCAAATACGGTTTTTGTAAGCCACTAGGGATGGACTAATAACATCTTCTGAGATAAATAAAATAAATCCAGTTTTTACAGAAACGTATGTCGCCATTTTAAATTGGTATTGTACATTGACGAAGTTTATTATGTAAGAAATAACCTCGTCCTCTAAACCATATATTTTATAACCATATACAAAATCTTATTACGCTAAAGCTTTTATCCAAATGATTTCCCAGTACCTATTTGATTTGAAGCGAAAACAAAGCACAAACTACATCACTTTTCACCTGTATCTACGGCATCCTACATAATGCGATTGGCACGGCTCGCTGTGACCCCTTTCTTTACACAAACAAACGTGCGTGATGATCCATAAAAATGAGACGGTTATGGTCACAACAAATCTTCGTAGATGTTAAAACGGGGTAAACATCGGAAGCAAGAATAGAATTGCAAATGTTTTTCGTACCCGTGATCCGACGGCGAATATTGTGCGTGAAGAACTTTGGATAAATATGGAGGTAGTGACGTTGAGTGACGAAGGTTCGATATAAATCTATATGATCCATGTAGTTAAATGTTAACAGAATCTTATGGTAAAAATGGTAAACAGTAAGTTTTGGATGGAAATAAAAAGTTAACAAATCAAAGCATTGTTTGACGGGGAAGCTGTGTGTATATTATAGTCTTTGAAAGGATTTATTACACTTACCATTAGCCAAGAATTATTCAAAGAATTTTCGAAACGGGATCGAAGGCGTTCTTTTTTTGTACTTCTATTAGCAATTTCATTGTCTCGATAAAATGTGTACATAGCTTATTGACATAGTTAATGCCGCTGCCAATGTACGTTGAAGTCAAAATAATTCAAATAGAGATTTATTATTTTAGAAGGAAAAAAAAGTCAACAAATTATAGTAAAAGAAATTGTCTAGACATCTGAAGAAAACGGTTTTTGATGATGCACGAATTTTATCAAGTTACAGTCACGACACAACAGCATTAGATTAAAAAGAATATCGTTACCGCAGACCTCGTCGTTGCATGTTCGAACATTGTTGTGAATTTCGCAGAATATTCCCAAACAAAATGATTTTAATAATTTATTAAACCTCATTTCAACTAAAACATTTTTGGGGATTAAATTTTCTTGGAAACACAATATCTGCTGATATTGTAGTTTTTGAAACAATAATGAGCAGAGATTGCATATTTTAATCTTCTTTTATTATGAGAAAGTATTAAATCATTTTTTATTTAATAAAATAACTTCAATGACCCACTTTATAAATTCAGGATTGTTGAAAACATCATAAAAAATGGGACCATCTCATTAGCAGCAATTGTGATGCCAAAAGTTAGTTGGAAGTTTTGAGTTGGCTGATCTTGAAAAGTAACTTAAAAAAGAGCGAGTAGTCTATTGAAGGACCCACAAACTTTTTTAAAACGAAGTATATATTAAATTTTGTTATTAAATCAGCTCATCGAACGGTATTTATATATTCTCTGTGAGAAACCAAAAGTGATTCAAGTCCAGTTTATCGTATACCCTATAAGAACAGATCATTTAAATTGTGAAAAGGGTGGATGATGATTTTTTTGTGAGTCTTCTTTTGGTCAACATTATACTTACAGATAGCAGAGAACTATTTCTGTCGTGCAGATATAAGAAAATTAGAAACTAGATTCTGCAACTCATATAACAAAACAAAAAAATCTTCGTGACACAAATGAGACGGTCATCAACCCTGACAATTTCAACTTCGGTATTTGTACGTTTATGGCGTGGCTACAGATTTAGGATGTTTGATTGATCGTATCCAATATTGACGGCAGAGGAAAAAACATCACAGAAATACGTAGCAGGATACGAAATAAATGTCACGAATCAAAACAAATCGGTTTGCCGCAACCGATCGTCGATTGTTAATTTTCAAGATTGCATCAGAATACAGAAGTTCTTTTTCGAGAGCAATAAATTCATGTTTTAAACAACCCCCCAGGTTTCTTTAGAAGAAGAGGTAGTTTTGTTTTAATTGACTGAAAGTATTGTAAAAAAACACCTACCAGTTTTTATCACTGCATCGTCCAAAGGCAGACTGGCAGGGAATGCCTACGGCATTAAGTCCGCCTTAATACATACATACGTGTATATAAAGTTTAAATAGATAAATAAATAAATAAAATTCGATAGACTGTCGAACATTGAGTACACTGTTGAAGTGTATGAGATATTAATTTAAAATGAAAAGAAAGATGAAAAGAAAGAAAAGAAATTAATTTAAAATGCTTTAATTTTAATCATGCCGGGTAGGATAATGCAGGCACATTATCATGTGAAACAGGGGTCCCAACTCTTAATAAATCTGAACTAAAAAAACCTCGTCGATTCTGACACTACTCCAGACTTGTGTCATAACGTGGAACTAAAACTATATTAAACCATACTTTAATTTAATTCCAGTAATTCAAAGTTACAACTCTACCATTTAGAACCACAGATATAATATTTCTTACAAAAGGGGCACTTGATCTATTGTTCTAATATTCCAATTGCGTTTCCGATATACAACGAAATTTATTAGGCTAAGCGTAATTATTTACACTTTAAGCGATATTTGTCTATATCGATACGTTTCTGATTAAATAAACTTCTTAATTGAGCTGTGTGAAAACAAATGAGGTGTTTTTTTAGCTGAATGCTGAATTGACAAATAGCGATCATTTTTTGTCGCTATAAAATGTGTTCAATAGAACCCTCGCTTCTAATGATGTCATTACCATCGCTTCGCTTTCAGCCATTTATTAAGCCTAAAAAACTGGGCTGATAAATAAAGTACTTGAAAATATTTCCGTAGATTTGTTTTCGTTGAAGCTTTATTATTATATTTATGAAAATAAAGGCTTCTAGCTGTCTCAAAAATATTTTCGTTTTTGCTTTTTTTTGTTGACGCTTTCCGTCTTTTGGTCGTTTCTCTAAAAATGAAAAATTCAACGCAAAAATTTTCTTTTGAATTCCGACTTAAACCCTGACATTAGCGTGTTAAAAAAAAAATGATTTGACTATAAAATTTCAAAAAACAAAATTATTATTTTGACCAAATGTATAATTAGGTATATTGATATCGTTAACGTATACATACATATGTATAACACACTTTCAGTACCGCAGTGCAAAGCTTCTCTTTATTAATCTCCGATGGAATCGTACAGAGCGGTTTCAATTTAAGAAAATTGTAGTGGAACCTTAATATCCGCCGCGTCGGTAGACAGTTTAAATTGGTAGCAAAAACAAAACGCAATGTGAATTGTGTGAGTGATTCATTGTTCACATGTAGTCCCTAATCACTGTAACAGTGCCTCGGAAATAATGAGTTTTATTGTTCGCCCTCACTGCTCTTACTTAATAACCGCGTACATTGATGAACCACCTGTTTTAGACCTATACGTCATTGCTTGTGTAATTTACGTTTTGTTGCCTTTTGTGATTTACAAATATTTTCATTTTCTGACCAGTGTTAATATTCATTGTTTTCATCATTATCATTATCAGCAGCAACTGTAGCAGCAGCAAATATACGTTCATCATGCTGGGTATGGGCCTCTACGACTGTTGGTAGGCCGTAGTCCAGCACGCTGACCTAGTGCGGGTTGGAAATATTTTTAGTAAAAATCAATGGGCTAATATGCGTATTGCATTTTGGCATTAATTTTTGTGTACTGAGAAATACATATAGAAAGGAACGAAGAAACAGCAAGTAAGTTTAATGGTGTCGACTTGTTACTACATGCATTACAATGCAAGTACTTTCATCATTCATTTTAGTTTAGTTATACATAGGCAAAAAGGAACCGCCAAATTTTTAATCAAATGATCACAGCGGTAGAGTTAAGCATAGACCGACCCGCCTCCCCGCCTTTACATTTATCATTCAGTTTAGTTCTCGTTCGTGTGTCATCAGATTGTTTTTCGATCAAACTTTCAGAGTTACCAGTTTAATTCGTGACCTTTACATTCAATGCGCTCTTAATTTATTTTGTTAGAATCGCGTGTTTCCAAATGTTATTCGCCTGTTGTTTGTAATGTGATTTAACGTTGTTTGTACGTTTCGTTGCGAAGTTCTCTTCGTAGGTGTTGCTTATTATATTATTAATAAACAATCCGAATATGATAAACTTGTTTACTTCTAAGAATATCGCAGAATTATTTGGAAAATTTTCTTTGGAGTTTTACGTGGAGAAGATTAATTGAAAATTTGTTTTTTTTATTTCGAAGCTCTTACGGCAAATTTAAAGCTTTAAGCCTATAATATTCAGTGACATATCTTCCATACAATAATATATTAAAATTAGTTCAGTTAAAATGTGAAACAATAACCTATAAAGCTATTTCTTGATTTTTTATTGTTAGACTGTGAATTTCACTTACTTTTTAAGCGCTCAGTAACTATTACATACAGTTCTAATACGAGTTAGCACGTGACTGCGAATAAACCACTATGAATGGCGAAAATCCGCTGACGT
Source organism: Cephonodes hylas (assembly GCA_030295005.1). Lineage (NCBI taxonomy): Eukaryota > Metazoa > Arthropoda > Insecta > Lepidoptera > Sphingidae > Cephonodes > Cephonodes hylas. Next base: position 4,600,957 of record AP025374.1, on the reverse strand, counting down.
GTATTTTACTGTGAATTCTACATGTTACAATTGTCGATTTTCTGATGAACTTTCTGACAATTTCTAAATGGAAAAAACAAATAATACGTTACCAACCGGGATCAATTAACCTTTTTGGATCCATGTTATGAAACAATGTACCTACAAAATACTAGGTTAATAGCACCTAACCATAAAATCGACTTTTAAGCCTAGAACATCAAATGCGCGGAAGCCTTGAAACTATTTTTCGTCCAACATTGGCCTAAGATAAACCAATCTTAAAGTATAATTCATCTAGTTTCCAGGTCAGGGTATTAAGCGTAAACTTTGAAGATTAATTATTCCGATGTCTAATAAATTCCAACATAATTTCGCTAGATTGAACCCGCTAGCGAAATAAAAGTCTATAATAAAATAAAATTTGGAACAATCTACAATAGGATTTAGGAATGGCGTGAAAAGTGTTCTAGGGGTCTGGGAATTCCAAGTTGAGACAAATGTTTGACGTATATTGGCTGAGGGGACATGAATGTACTGAATAGTGTTAGATGTGTGATCTGTTGTTTCATTGATTACATTTGCTTTGGTTTACAAAAACAAGGACAGCATATAGAAATATAAAAAGAAATTTATAAATATTATACAATAGGATTTGAATTTACGCCTTTTTTAATTTGGTCTCTCATTGTCAAGAGGAATGTGCATCGAACTAGTCATAGACTGCCGGAGTTTTCGTAGCTTACTTTCGTCTTAAGGAATTCAATCATTTTTTGTCCTTAAACTAATGTTTCCCCTTTAAGCTCTTGTAACTGAATCCATTACATTTATTGTAGATGCGTTATTACTGTAGGTGATGATTTGAATTAGCATTCGTACTGATATTTGAATGGATTTTCTTGGACACAAAAATATTTTGAGAAATCAATAACTTGGCAAGATGTAAGCATGTTCCAAGTTAGGAAAGGATCCTATCTATCATGTCTGTGACGGAGAAATATGTTTTCAATTTTTGTTTACGCCTATCGGAAACGAAGAAAATGTGTCAACACGAAAGCTTGCAGAGAGATAAAAATAAGTGTATTTTATATGAGAAATTTCATACAACTATTTTTTTTGTTTTGCCTAAAATCATACTTCAACAAATGTAGGTGAATTTTGGTGTTTAGGTACATTATTATTAATTAAATTCTTGGGTTTGTAGTTCGCTAGTCCGCAATAGGCAATCGTGATGGACTAAGGCTTTTAGATGTAGAGAAGACCCGTGGCCAAAAGTGGGAATTATGCATAATACTTCTTATACAATTCAATTATACAGTGGTTTTGTTTTTTTATATGATGGATATTTTCCCTGACTTTTTAAGTTAAATAGGTTATCTTGCGTACTGCATTCCGTTTGGAAATTTCGTGGTTTGTTTAACTGCTATCAGTAGACATCTATACGGCTGTGATAAGGAGACTGGTCGATTTACTGTTGGCTTTAATTGTTTTTGTCATGGAACCGTATCGATCTATTTACGGTGGGGTGGAAAACTTGTGTTTAACTCTTAAAATGAAAATAAATTTTGAAGCTTTATTTATACATATTTATATACTTTCACGCCAAAATTCCCCTTTATCGTGTATTCAACAAAGCAGAGATGCATTTTAGCACCTAAATTTCGCCTATCCTCTTGAGTTCCAAAGAATTTTTTTTCGAAATTTCTTTCTAGTTTTTGGCTAAGTACTTCTAGGTATGATAAACAATTTAGGAAAATATACCTTATATAGGAATGTTTCGTTTTATACAGAAGAAAATGGATTGATCTGCTAATAGCTCTTCACAGATATTTTTTTTGTTATATGTCTTATATAAGGGACATACGTACTCAGGAGGCTATTGTGTTTTCGTCCAACGTAATAAGGGGCGAGCCTATTACCGTTCCTAGAGCAGAATTCCATACTGCACATTTACACACTGAAAATTTTCTAATCGAAAAACCCAATGACACTCTGCTCGACTCGGAAATCGAATTTTCGACCTCACGATTGTGGAATCGTAGTAGGATCAACAGGTGTCAAAGAAACGGTGACTTTAAAAATACTGTCTAATTTCCTTCTTATCTTATTTAGCTGTTCTGTGCGTTAAACTTTACGATCTTACCGAAGTTTGATCGAAATAGTTTTCCTGTTAAGATGTTGTTCAAGAGTAAACAAATATCAAAACTCATATACATTCATTTATGACATTCGATAGTAATCCTTGGACTTGCGTTTATTGCGTTTTTGTATTGTCAAGCGATATGAGGATTCATATGAATTGCCTCGGGAAATAATAAAGGACAATCGTCAAAGCTGTGTTGGTCCTGTATGAATGTTTGCGGTGGTTTGATAGGTCTCCGTTTTAGAGCTTAATTTCAGAGTTTAATTTAGCAGTTTTTTAGAATGGAACATAGTCGATGAATGATGAGATGCGAATGAAACGGCGAGACGTTTGTAAGGCGTTTTTAAATAGCTTTAGAAATTTGCATGAAAAGGCAATGTCTTGGGCAATACGACCACACATCAAAAAGAATATATGAAATACTCAGGTGAACACTAACATAAGCTGCTGCCAAAACAAAACACTGTCTAACGAAATACCATTGAATGAAAAGGTTAGTGTCTATAAACAGCAGTCATTCTCAGCCGTACTCGCGCTGTACGTCCAGATATAAATGTATGCCCCGTTTTATTTGTTCCCATTGCCCCACCGCCCAAGCTTTATTTTTATACCTTTTATTGCCTTTATCGGTTAGACTCCGTGTGGGATCGCCCGATAGCTCCGTAAATACACCGAAACTTAGTTTTTATTGTGGCTAAACATTTCACCACGTGTTTATTTATGTTACAACTTTAAAATTATCGCCGCCTTTAACATCGTTCAATATGTTTTTATTATAACTCGCCAACTTACTGTTATGATAGTTTTAATTGCAGCTAAAGTTTTGTTATTTCGTATTTTTATGTTTATGTTGTTGTGTAAAGTAAACACGTTCTATTTAAGAACAGCTTGTTGGTTATGTTGTTACAATGTTTGTAATAAACTGTAATAGTGTTAATTTGTATGACGGCTGTTGGCGCTTATTGAGTGCTGCAGGAAATATAAATTTAGGATTGCGTTAACGCCCGCTTCTGAGAAATTTAAGTACTATGCGATTTTTGTTCCAATTTGAAATTTCTGACTTTATTTGCGTACTTAGATGTGTTATCATTTAATTACTGCATAGATATCGCTAAAATTTGACACACACTCACAGATTAAATCCCTGGTTTGGTAGGCAGCAAAGTATCTCCCACATACTATATATAAATGTTACGCTTCAAAAAAAGTTGTGTACCGATCAAGCTCAATTTTTGACATGATGTACAACCCTGTCAAAAGTTTGTCATAGTTTATTTTTCGCGTCAGTAATACACCCACGACCGCGTGGCATTTTGGGTATATTGATAATTCTACTTTAAGTTAAACTCTCATGACACTGACGGGTGACAAGTACTGATGGCCTCGAGGTTTAGGCACGCGGTCGAGAATCTCAACGGTTGCGGGTTCAAACCTCAGGAGCACCTCATTTAAAGTGAAAACTCGCCATTATAAATGCCTTCGCTAGGCACTAGGCCGACGTGGTGGACTGAGGCGTAAACCCTCTTAATGGTAGAGAGGGTCATATATGGACATCAGCCTATATACGATCAATCATTATGATGATGACGATGTCATTAAAAGGGCTTATTGTAGAAACTTACGTTATTGTTATTTCCAACTAAAATTTAGGTATGGAAAGGGTCATATTTAAAGTGTATATTTTATGCTTGAAAGGGATAAACGGCAACAGTAAAACAAAATTAAGTTCCGCACAAATGTTTCATGAATAATAAATTACATCTGAGTGCTTTTTTATTGGGTCATGTTTTATATGATACGAACAAAGTCCTAAACTTAATGAGTATCCTATTGGGAGCATGTTAAATCATTTTGTTGAACATAAATCATACGAGTAGAAATAGTTAGAAGTCCGGTGTCTCTATACATTGAAGGATGAATTTTATGAGACAAGTAATATAACATTTTCACGTGGGTTTTATAGCTTTAAACACTTTGTATATTCAGTAAAAATTTTACAAAAATACCAATACAATAATTTGGCTTCTGGTCAGGTTCCTATAATTTAGCTGTACTGACTCGAACAAAAGACAATCGCATGTTGCAAGAATGTGGCCCTAACCACACTTCACAATTTGCATCTATTGTGGCAGTCTCGTGACAATATGGAAATGTAAAAACGGCAAATTAGTTTGCTTAATATTTCGTGGGATTTTAAACATATTTAACGACACGTGGGTGCAGAAATAAACTACCGACTACATTTTTGGGGATACAGAAATGAAAGTGTGGGTGTATTATATGTTATTAGAAAACCCACGGGCAGAAGTTACCTAATTAAACTTCGGATAAGTTCATATTGGCCCAAAATTTTAATCCCAATAATATTAAAGCACGAACTTTCGTCTACCTATCCAGAGAAATAAAGGACAGTTGCAATTGGTTTAAGTGCATAGATCTGTGTTCTTGAGCACTGAAAGCCTTCGTACTGGTGATTCTCTGTCCATACATTTAAGTAGTAGGTACTCAGGGAGAAGCAATAAATTTATTCAATAAATTATTATTTCTGTATTAGTGTAGCGTTTGAGTGTATAGTGTATAAAAACCGTGATCCATAACTAAGACAAGCAATATATATCCATATCTAAAATAGGAGCCTTAAATGTATTTCAACTGTCATTTTTATATTACAAGAAACAAGCAAAATTCAAATATATCTTAACAAATACATTTCTCGTCCAATTTATTATAATTCACAAAACCGTTAAAAATGGCACTTAACGTAATTTACAATCAACAAAGCGGCAAGTTTATATTAAATTCGTTATTATATGAGGAAACTTTCTTAATAAAATGCATTATGTCCCCAAAGCGCGTTAACTGCCGACTAACTTGAAAAACTTTGGTCATGTGATTTGCATTTTAGTCACTACATACCGTTTGTATGATCCGGAATATATATTTTATGTAACTCAGCATTTCATGCAACAAAATACTTCGTTATCAAAAGTGATAAGAAATATAATTTGTCACTTTCATCTGTAACTCATATATTATGCTGACCTTGGAGACCGGGCCTCTTCTACATGTGTGAAGGGTCTAGCCTTAGTCCACCACGCTGGCCTAGAGCGGATTGTGCGGACGATACATTTATAATATATAACACAACAATTTTACATTTCCATAAATCCGCAGCGAACATGTAATAATCCCATTAAATAATTGCTTTAACCTATGCAGTGTCTGAATTTCAAGACAATAGGATATATATTAAGATGATTATTCCTCGGCTCGGCTAAACATTAATTACATATTGAATCGAGTCGACAATTAACAAGCCGAAATATAGATTGGACGATAACTTCGCTTTGTGCTAGTTTAAGTGGAAGATATCTCTCTATTGTTGAAATCCAGATCAGACATTGAGGGAAATTAATCTTTTAGTAATAGACGAGTGAGCGATCGAGAGGTTCTTAGTTTTATTCTCAGGTCTGTAAGAGGGTTCTAGAGCTTCACAAAAAAATATCTGGTCGATAAATTATTTGTATTGTGATTTAGATTGATTTATACAGATTATTATAGATATGTTGACTGTTTTGGAAACTTTAATGAATACATAAGTCTTATGTCATAAGACTTAGATGGATACATAATACAAAGGTGCATTTTTACACCCCCACAGTCCCATGTAATAGGGGACGAGCCTATTACCGTTTTTTCCAGACATCGTGCTGCTACTAAGAATTTCCTAATAGAGAAATCCAATAACAGCCCGACTCGGGAATCGAATCGAAAACCTCAGATCGCATGGTACATACTTGTGCGGCGAGACCACGAGATAATTTTATGGAAGTGATAGTTAGCGTTATAGCGCTATTTATTATCTTCCCTCAGACAAAACGTAATGGCGCTTAAAACTTACAAGTGTAATTCTGGTAAATTCTTCATTCCTAACTCTGCCAAAGATTTATAGCTTCGAATTACACAGGAAAGTTAGTACGTGACCGCACGTCTAGCGTCCATTAAATAATCGCTTAGTTTTGCGATTTGTAGTGCTTTTACCGCCTAAGTATTTCAATAAGGGCTGAGAGTTATCCCAAACTGCCTAACTTGGCTGTTCCACGCTCAATAAAATTTCCACTGAGCCGGTCCATTTCCTTAAGAATCTGTGCTGATAAAGCGTAGCCTTATTGCTTAACTACGAGTTATTGCCGCTTCGCATTGTAATGTTGGGTTAATGATAACTGAATGTGAGTTTAAGAATATACAACATCATCATCAGCCCATCACTCATTTAAGATCTTATCTGATCTAAGTATTTTTTATGTGTAGTTCATGTACTTGTGTTATTACTAGTACAAGGCAGTGGCGTGCCTAGGGTGTCAAACTAAGGCAAGCCCAAATGTTTATTTAGTAGCAGCATATTTTTTTTGGTACGTAGGACTAATAAATACCTACCGGTTAGTACTCACATTCACGTTTATAGCGTTATTTTATAAATAAACAATCGTTAAGTTCGTTATTCGGAACTATGTAAGGCAAGTCGGGCTTTCGGGCTTCTATGGAAGTACCGCCACTGGTACAAGGGATATATTATTATTATCATAACTTGATTTACACACTACGCTTTTCATCTCTGCATTACATATAGTCTTGCCTCACGTTTTAGGTTCATCTTAACATTTTATTCCTTCATAACAACGAGAGGAATTAAGCCTTAGTGTACTACGCTGGTCTGGTCCAGATTGGCGACTAGACACCTAAGCAACATATAAGAATTTTTAAGTGTGCATGTTCTCTCACAATTTTCATTCACCGTTAAAGTTGGCGTGTGGCTGAACTTTAAGCCTGTGACCACAGAGATTTTTGACTCGACCGGTCGCCTAAGCCTCGAGACTATTAATAATTCCATAGTACTTCTATAGTTAAAAGTCCTTTCTCTAGATACAAGTGTATGCATGTAAAAAAGAAATATATTCAAATGAGCAACAATTTTTGAAATATTGAGTGTTCTTACGAGCCATCCGTTGCAATCAGCGTGTTTGAACGATATGTTAAAATCTACACCTCTAATTAAAAAGTACTCTGAAATACGAAAAATGTTGGCCTATTTTTTTCATTAGCGTGAGGTTAAAATAATGCAGAAAGTGAAGGAGAATATACTTAAGTAAATCATTCTGCTATTTTAAAATAAACAGTTTTTATTACAATAAAATATATTGACCTATTTATTTTACTCCAGTTATAAATCAATTTGTTTTTTGTTTTGCTATGAACAATTGTCATGGCATACATGATATTTCATTCTCTACATTATAGAATAAATTCTAGAAACTAAATTTGTATATAGTTAAATTTACATCATGTATAACTAGAATACAAAAATATAAAATTAATACATAAAATTCTTAGAAACTAGTAAAATATTTTTACCCACAAGTATCGTATCTTAACTATAACTTTGTGAAATTCAACCTTTTTATGGGTGTTATTGTTTCAATTTCATACAACCGTCTTAATTAAAGAGAGCATGAAGTCGTTTTATGATGACGGGTAGCTATAAATGCGATACTAAAGCGGTGACAAAGCAATATTCTCAGATTTATTTGCTTACGAATCACCTATTTAGAACGAATGGCTTTTTTATTTTCTATATTATTTTTAAAATATTAAAAAAAAACTTTATTGGCTATTTTTCTCAATAATTTAAATATGAAGCAAAGATTTTTTGTAAAGATCATAATTATCATCTTCATCATTAGACCATATATACTGTTGGGCACGGGTCTGCTGTAACTCATAGGGTCTAGGTCTTAGTGTACCACGCTGGCCTAGTGCTTTTTAGTTGCTGGTCTAGACTTCTCACTTCATATATCTAAATTGAATAATGAATACCTAGAAATGTTCTTGCTGGAGGCTGTTCTCTTGTTTCATGTATATTCTACATAAACGTGGCATCGCGTCGTCGCCTTCAGCAAATGTAAACTCACGCCATATTTACATAGAAATACTATATTTGTTCAAATACTATATGTAAGCCTGCTTGGAATTGGAAACCTTTCATTGAATACATAGTTTATATATCCTATGATGCTAAGATTTGTTTTAACAATCAAAAGACGTAGAAGTTTACAATAAAATTGAATGTCACCAAATTAGTAAATAAATGAATTATTTAGTGTTTATTAAGTTACATTTCATAAAAAGTTACATCTTACAAATTACATTACATTACATGTAAATGGATACAGTTCATTCTTAATATGTGCTACTTTTAAATTATTAGTTCAGTCAATTCTAATTTTACATTCATTTTATAATATTAGGTTTCTTCACTTATAATATTAGGAAGGAAATTATTGAGATAGATACACGACACAACGTGTTCATATTTAATTTATGAACATTGGCACATACGAACAAACTTATTGAATATAAATTGTATGATTACCGAAATAATGTACAGACCACACATAGTCTGACAACTACGGCTTCCTCTCACCATATATGGCACAAATACAAAATGACCATTATCAATGTTTTGAAAGTAAGCGTTAGGAAACGTCGACAACGTTGTGTTGCTAGTTTAAATAATTTTCCGTCATTTTTCGAAAAATATCACCTTAAAGTTATCAATATCAATCTTAAGAAATTAACACAGATTTAGAAATTTGTAGATATTAATTTATTTTGAAGGTTCGGCGAAGCTTTAGTTATCCTTTAAAACTGTTTCTAAATATATCTAGTAAATATTTATAAGACTACGTTTTACTAAATTATTTTCCACAATAGAAATGCAAGAATTTAAACTTCCCACGCTAAAACATACTCCGTACACAATAGAATGTGGATCTCAGGAGAACTTATCATAACATTGAAGAAAAATGTTATTATTTCGTATGGCGGGGTAAGCCGTCGAGAAAAGAGCGCGCCTACTCCGGGATTGTGTGCTGTTCGAAATATTGTATATTCTTCGGGGATTTGTGGGATTTCCTCATATCCACGCGATTGTTTAACTATATTACGATTTGACTGTTTCTTGCCATGAATCTCTGAGATAAGACCTTCAAAATGTGGCATATTTTTATTTTTAATTGTATTAATGTTCCACGGCTGGGGATGCAGGTTTTATTCCACTACGCTGGCCCAGTGCGGGTTGCCACCTAAGAAATTTATAAGAACTTTTTCGGTATGCAAGTTTTCACACCTTCCTTCACCGTTAGAGTTCGTGATATTATACATACGTAATTTCCAATAGTCAGAGTGTTTCTAGGTTTTCAACACGCAACCGTCGAGAATCTTGACCGTGCGTAACTTCCAGGCCATCACTACTATTATATGTATTTTAAAATGATATAAATAATTTATGTATTACGCATTTGCTTCTATGAAAGGACCGCTACTGGCTGTAATACGTAATTCAATATTTACACCGAAAATGAATTCTTGCATACCCAACAAAGTATTCAGTTCAACGCTACATAGTAAAACACCTTTTGTGTTTCATCGAGCGGCCGTACGAAATGCTAAAACTCGGAGATGACACACAAAATGTCACTGGGATCTATTTAATGCAGGAAACCGTGGGAGCGACTGGCGAAACCTTTGGATTAATAATAAACGTCTTCCGCCAGATCACATGACGTCAGAGCATAAAAATCACGTTTTTACAATGTATTTTTATGACAAAGGACAATCAATGAGAATATAAGATTACGGTCACATGAATGAAGTTTAAAACGACGATCGATGAAGGCCGTTTCTAAGATACTAGACGACTTGGCGAAATGTTTGTTAGTTTGGTTGGGGTATAGTGTTAGACATTCGTAGAAAATAATCACAAATCAATAAAATGTTGCTTCATATTTTTCTGGCTTAAAGAAGAAACTTAGCCCAAAATTGATAATTTAGACAGCGATTTTTTTTTTCATGTTACTTGGATATATGTATGTAGTATATTTTTAAGTTTACGTCAACGTAGTCTTGCGGCATAATTACTGGGATCGGTTGAATGTTGAAAATATTGAAATTAAAATAAATACATGTATTAAATTAAAATCAATTCTGATTTTCTACCAGAATCACGAGTCTCCTATATTTTTTCCCAATAGGCCCAACATTATCTATCTTTCAACCAAATAACTAATAAACAAGCAATAAACGTCACGTAACCAAAACGCGCGATAGAATAAAAATACGAATTAGCTATGACATAAGCCAGATATTCTTATGAATGGAACGGACGTACGATACGGCGGTAGGTATGGCAGATTCGATCATCCCCGACCGGACGTTGTCTTTTATTGCTTGTGTTCGCCGGCTTTTGTTATGCGAATATATAAAACACACTATAAAGTGACGGAACAAGATTTTCGTTAAAAACAAACATTGTGTGTCTATGGCTTTTCCTGTTCGAGCAAAGATGTTACAAAGATAATTTGTCTTAATAATTTACCAGCACTGTCTTAAGCTGCTTGTTAAGTATTCGTTGTTATTACCCATTTAAAATCCAGAAATAATTATTTTATTCTTCCTTAGGAATTGTATTGACAAAAATTCTTTGAACACGATAAACAAAAGTATATCTTTTTAACTCATTAATGCAATTAAAACCATAACTTGGTTTAAACTTTACAAGCAAAAATAAATCTTGAATCCCTTTCAATCAATCAGTGCAATTTATATTTTAATTACACATAGGTTTTATTCGACTGTTTGCATTCTAATAAGGGAGGTTACGATCGAAATACGAATAAAACCAATGCAGACGATTGCAGGCGTTTACAACCAGCACCCATCTTGAATATTAATTAGCAAACCTTAAATTAAAATGGTCGAGAGATGGCAGCACTTATACTTTGCAAGTCACAAATAACATCATCAACAGCCCTTAATTCGTCCACTTCTGGACATTGGCCTCTCTTATGGCACATTACATACTTATTTACTATGCACACACCACATACACAGCTTCATGCCCGCTCTCTCTAGCGGTTGGTAAAGGTGCATTTCTGTATCCACGTTTTGCCAGATATGTGTCAGTCCCACCGAATAGAGGGTGAGATAACCGTCAGCGAAATTTTACTAAAGATTTTCGGATTCGTACCTTTTGACTACTTGCACTTCCATTTCTATACTAGAATCATATGAGATATTAAAAAATTAATGATACTTTGATTTTGATGAAATTAATTTTTAAGCAAATTCAAGTGCTTTCTCTGAATTTTAAGTTTTCAAGATGCATTTTTATTCACAAAACTGGATGGCCAACATTTTTTTAATCTGATCCGGAAGCGGGGTTAAGCAAAGGTAATAGGGGATCACACATAGCCTCAAAGAGTTCTTTTTTAACTTCACATACTAATGTGATGGTACTAACCTTTTGTGTGTAAACTAAAAAAGAAGAAAAGAATTGTTATGTAAAAGACCAACATCCTTAACGAACATAAACCAACTTCTTTTCGTATTTTTTTAGGTTTGAAGCCAGCAATTTTTCACTAGGTTGTCGTAAAACTTGTAGCCAGCAAACGGACGTATATGAACTGAATATAAATATAATAGGCGGTGGTACTGCGATGTTATAAATGTACAAGACTTCGTGAAGTATAGATCGACGGTCTTAAAAATTTTCATAAAACAAAAATGATCTCAACATATTTATAATTAAACCGTGCTCACATTTCCGGAAACATTTCAGCTTTATGCAAGCGCGTTGGCATTTTAATAAAACAGTTATTACGTGGGCTATATCAAATACCGGTAACCGCTTGTCTGTTTGTTCATTGATAGCAGGAGCTGCACTGATAAAGACATTTTTATTACACACCTGCTTATGTCATTATCGCGTGACGTCGGAGCTTATTTCAATAGAAAAGGACTGTTTTTCCTGGTTGGTCTAGTACCGTCAAATATTAGTAAGGAATCAATATATTTTGTCTAGTAATAGGACTGTAATACAAATCGAGTATCTATTTCTGTAAAGGAAGACAAAGTAGGTCTGCAAAATACTTTGGCTTATACAATCGATAACGCAAAAATAAGAGCACAGACAATAAAAAATATGTCAATGTTGGCCAAATAATCATAAAAATATTATAGGTTATTAACTTGGCGATGTCCGCCGAGATCTGGGGGCGGGCGTTTTGCTCAATGTAGGTTTATGTACTTCGCGATTGCATAAAAAAATATAAGACTGAAACGAGATTTCATCTGCTTCCTACCACGAATCATTTGTAGAAATGTTTGGGAAATATTTTAAAATGTAAATCGATAACCATAGAGCTGATTTTTCGTTGTGATTTACAAAGCTTATAATATTTAGGATATAGACTGAAAGATTCATTATTATATTATAAGTGGAAAGTTTCTTTCCCAATACAAGAGGTAGAGCCACCCTCCGTCGTAGTTAGATGGCATTTCAATGTGAAAGGGATGTCTAGACCGCCAAGATCTTAATTATTTATTGATTAAACAATGCAAAACCAGTATACCGAGTTGTCCAAGTTTCGCCACTAAGAATCGATTGTACTGAAAGTAGAGTTAAATAGTGCAGATATATTGCATACTTTTATTCTCGTGTCTGATCCTAAACCCTAAGCAGGTATAAATGACTATGACAAAAAAGGATGTTAGTAATGCACCAAAAGGCAGTAACTATGTAATTTGTAATTAAAGAGACGTCATTTACCTAAATATGTCGTTAGGTATTCAGAAGTTTTAAGGCAAACTTGTCTTTTGGGCTTCTATAAAAATACGTGTAGCCACTTTTTTAATTAGTAAGTATTTACAAGGCTTATAAAATACCTTATGCTCTTTTACTGCACATTATACCGGAAAACCTTTGTAGGTACTCTGCATCTTGAACGAGTTTATAAAAAAAGGTTGAATGAATATACGCCACGTGTAAGCCACGGTCTTTTATATGGTAATAAACACAAAGAAAACTTTACCCGTTTGTAAAAAGAGAAAGGCTGAATGAACGCTTGTAAGGCATTGAATAAATATAAAACTACAGTCAGCCATGATAAATATATTCGAATATTTTTTAATAACGATTCCATATCTCAGTTCAACTCTTTCAGAAAATCTCTTTCGCTTGATTCTTAAAAACGTCTACGTTAAAAAAAACTGATCAGTTAAACTACTCACCTAATTTTTTTTGTGTTGTTTACCATATATTTTATCAAATTACAATATACCAAAAATGATCTTACTACTTAATATCCTATAATTCAGACAATTTGTATCTTCTTCTTCTTCTTCATCAACCCATTTTCGCCCACTGCTGAGCACGGGTTTCCTCTACCATTGAGAGGGTTTAGGCCATAGTCCACCACGCTGGCCTAGTGCGGGTTGGCGGACTACACACCTAAGAAATTCCTAAGAACTCTTAGGTGTGCAGGTTTCATCACGATGTTTTCCTTCACCGTTAAAGCAAGTGATGATTCAATGTGAATACACACATAACTTCGAAAAGTCAGAGGTGTGTACCTGGGGTTCGAACCCGCGACCGTCGAGATTCAATCAATTTGTATCAATCCATCCTAAAGTTTTAGTAGCAACTATCGTAAACTTCGCTGGAGTTAGTTCGCGTGGGTCACAGTTGGAACTTTTGTTTATGTTACTAATATTTTTATTAGCAATCTATCCAATTACAACGAAGTTGAGACTAAAGTTATTACTATCCATATGCTCAGTTTATTATCAACACTTTCGAATTTGGGGGAGCTCGCTTTCTCAATTGTTGTTATGTATAAGCAAGTTAATCATCCATGCAAGTTTGTCGATGTTATAATTAAACGTATTTTATATATATGAGACCACGAACAGCCCGTCACAATTGTTTCGATTGGTGAGAGTGTATGCAATCGACGAAACAAAACTGCAACACTCAGAGTAAAACAATTTTTACCGCACAAATATTAAACAATCTAAAACTACAGCAAGTTTTGGTATGAACCTAACACTTAATTATTATCATCGTATTCATAACGAATACACCTTAGTCTGTTACACACTATTCTATTCTCGTCGTCTTTTTAGTCGAAAGCAGTAACTTTATGATATACAGCTTCATTTGTTATCGTAATACACGTGAGATATTTATAGCCCCGTACTTTTAAGTATTAATAGTATCCGTATTGTAATAATAGGGAAACCGGTTACTTTACTTGTTCATTTAGATTTGTCTTAGATCCTAAGTTTACAAATACATGCATAATGATATGCATGTATATGAATACTTATTTGGGTAATTTATTACCATATTAGCATACTACATATGTTCCCATTGGCAGTCTAACTTAATAAATTAATATACTAGTACAAGCAACTCTCTACCCACCTTTTTGTTTGCTCGTTTGTTTGCAAAAAATAGGTTGTATGCTTGTCAAAAATACCACCTAAAACCATTTTAATTGGTCTAGTAGTTTTTATTTATTTGGCATTAGTATAGAAGGGTATTTTTTGCTACGAGATTCTTAATTGCTTTGCAGTCTTTGGATATTTCTCTGCTAAACTGCAGTATGCTCGGCCCCAATTACGTACCAGTCGGTTAATGAGATTATCGAAGGCCCAAGGGAACGAATAAAACTAAAACTAATTAAGACGCAACTCAGAGACTTAGCATGATTGTTTCGGATAGAAACAAATCTTCTTTGCTATTTATAAGTGCAGGAATATTGTATTATATATATATGTATATATATACACCTACATAAACTTACACCTGTATCTGTTTAGGGTTGGTAGAGCGCCAAATACAACGGTCAAAACATACTCTCTCGCTATCTCAATGGATATTATCCTCTTCATTCCAGTTTCTCCCTTTTAAATTACCTTTATTTAATAAATCATCAATTTGTTACCTACAGGTGCGTTTTGTACGAATGTTTGTGTTATTTTATTTGTAAATACCCATCATTTCCCATTAATCATAAGTGTCACTCCACACAACCTACAATCATTGATAAAAATACCGCATACGGAGGGTCCTCATAACACAATTTTGTGAGGGAATTTCCTCTCATTTTCATCTACGTAACGGTTATTGATTTAGATGGCAGCCACATCAAATGATTACTTTGTGGTTCGTTTGATGATTGGATTCCTTATCTACTAGGCTAGCTCGAATATAGGCAACTTTAAATATTTCGCGCATGACTTTGATACCTTTAATGGTACATTATTTTCTTTTTTTTAGAATTATCGCGTTATTAATTTGGTATTTGTTTTGTATTACAGTAGGTTAATACAAAGACGGGTATTGGCAGTACCAACTTTGGTCAACGTACATAACATCTTACCCTGAGTTTTATTTTAGAATTGTCTCTATCAATAGCTACACGAACTATTCTAAGGACCCGACGATTTCTCAAAAAGTAGAAAGATAACACGGTGGATTCGACGAAATAAAAAGTGAGATTGGCAGTGATCAAGTAGATGCTATCTTTAATTTTCATTGCAACAGTCGGACGCGTATGAGCGGGTATTATTTTTGCTCAATTTTTCACATATGCAAATGCATTTCCGAGCACCAGCCTTGTGACACGCCTTTAGCGAATAACGTGGAACAAAATTCTTTATATAAATTTCTAGAATATCTCGCAAGCAAGAATTTCTACGAGTTTATTTATAATTTTAGGGGTGTATTCTAGAAAATTCTTCTAGTAACATGGCTAACAAGGACACATTCACGGTCACGGCGCCTAAATAATGAGTTTGCTCTCCAGAGAATGCGTCTTTTGTTCTCAGCTGTTCGTATGTCACATAATTATACAGATATATTTTCTTTGTGGCCTTAGTTTCATTGTAAAACCCAGCAAAGTTGTAAACAATGCAGTTTGTTCTGTAAATTATTACTTATTGCATAAGGTTCTCCGTAAAACTCTTGGATAGGAAGGAGTCATATCATAAAGGCTTACGATGGCTACAAAGATTTTAATAGTTCGTGTATCCCATGAAATGTTACGTACGTCAATTTGGTACATTCAAAGTAAAATTATTGATTACTTTAATTAGCGTACATTTCTGCCATCTACGGTTACCATATTTTACCTTCAGAAATTAGGGCCTAACATTCTTAGTTACAGACAGAAAAGCAAAAATATTGCATCTTGACTCTTGGCTGGTAGACTTTACTATAGTCATAATGATATGGTATGACATTCAGTCACAACTGATCAATTCCTAAATTATAAAAAATACGAACTATCCGGAAGTCAATCACTTTGATAGCATTATAATTCTAAAATATATGAAAATAGTGGTTTTAAGGGTTATAACTGAGTGTACATTCATTTCTATCAACCACCGATGACCGGGGTGGAGCGAATGACCCACTTCAACCCAATTACGTTGCAGACAACTTCCCTCCCCAAACTTGCGTAATTACGTTATCTGATAGATATTACCGGGGAATGTTACTAAGAAAAATCCACGCCAACTCCATTATTATACCTGTGGTGAATATCAATTATCTGGCCCACTTCTATTTGAGGCATCACTCTTTTGTACTTGTTATTTATACTTGTACATTTCCTTTCCCCACTTTTATCACAGCTTACCTTCTTATGTTTTTTTATACGTCAGCCTTCATTAATCTTTAGCGTTTGGATTTAAACTCAGCGGCCGCTGGTTTAAATTCCAGGCACCTTTGACTTTTCAAAGAAATGTGTAAATATACTCAGCCTATCGCCGTCCACTGCTGAACGTAGGCCTCCCCAAGAAAGCGCCAATCATCCCGGTCTTCTGCAGCCCTCATCCATCCGTTACCCGCCACCTTTCTCAAGTCGTTGGACCATCGTGCTACAGGACGTCCTACACTACGTCTGCCTAAACGCGGTCTCCACTCCAACACTTGTCTACTCCACCGGCCGTCCGACCTTCGGCAGACGTGGCCGGCCCATTTCCACTTCAGATATGTGTATTCAAATTGAATTCTCACGTACTTTAAAGGGGAAAGACATCATCGAGAAAAAAACCGGCACATCTAAAAGTTCTTCGGGATTCCTTACTTGTGCAGTCCGCCAAGCCGCACTAGGGGGCGTTGTGGAATAAGTTTTTAATACTCTCAGTTGTAGAGGAGGCCCTCGGCCAACAGTGAGACGTAAATGAGTCGATGAAGATGATGATGATATGTTTGATGGACTGATCTAGATGGATGAAAATTTTCATGTTTTGAGCCAATAGAAACATTTCTAGCCTTTTGAAGGCATGTTGATGTAGCCACCGCGTAGGGATAGCGCAATAGAAGAAGACTTAAAAACACATGTATTCTTACCATCCAGCTATATTACTAGTTCCAGTAATGATGACACATTATAAATTAGTGATAATAATCGCAGAGTTTATTTATAGCCTGCCAATTGACGGCAATCATATCTCGTTGAAGTGTAGTTTAAGAAAGTCAATCATAAGAGACGCCAATGTTTAAAACATTTGACAGTCACAAAACTCTTTCATGGTGCAGTGAGTAAGCAGACACGAGACGAGGCGCGATGATATTAACTATTATATCCAGGTTATAATATAATCGTTACTATGACTTTACATAACTACATACATACTCTCACTCATGTTTTTTCAGTAACCATACTTCTCCTTCTGTATGTAAATAAGTACATTCACTGCAGCATATATTTATTAAAGAAAATTTTTAATTATTGATACTGTAGCTATAAGCTAATATTTCTATGCAAGATTAACCTACAAGATATCATTCTTTCATAAACAATCTTGTTTTACTCCCCTTGCAATAGCTCATAACTATATTTGTCTTCAAACAACTCGAAACTTCACAAAAGCCATAAACATCTCAAATCTTCGTAAGTTATAAACTGAAAATATGTCTAACAATTTACGAGAGTTTTATTTAAATAAATGTCCAAAGAAAGTTGTCAAACTAATTCACAAATGTGTTTTGAAATGTTGACTTTACAACTTTGGTCCGACGATGGTTCGGTTATTGAAAGATTTCTCCGGTGTCAGATGCTTAGTTATTCAATACAACAATCAGTTTACATAAAGCATTACCTTTTTATATTATTGACGTATTTCATAGATAGTCTTCAGACACAATTTGATTGGGTTATACGTATAACAAAACGCAATTGCGGCTTCATCTAATAATCTAATATTAGGCTTATTTGCCTAACGTTAAAAACTACTATGGCAATAATACGAATCTCTATATTTTTAAATAGTGTCTCTTAATAATATTGCTGTTTTCTTTTCCTATGATACCAATCAAAAACCTGCTATAAAATTACCTCGAGTTAGTCGGTCTAGCTAAAGTAATTTCGAAAGTTATAGTTGCTTGTCCTAAAATAAAAAAGGCATCGGTCCTCTGAGAAACAAACACTTTGATTAGTACTCATTACAATTGGAAGGAAACTACCCGGTCGTAATGTCTTTACCTGTCGGGTGAATGACCCATCCTCTGGCAGACGTATTAACCAATCTTAACTAATGGCTTGGGATCAAATTATTGCAGATATACATATTACAGTTTCTATATGATAGACGCAGAAAAATAGGGAATTATATAGTTATAACATTTGGTATGTATAAACTATGTTTTCATCCATTATTCTGCCCTTTGTACGTTTGAAAATTTACAGAACACATTGAAGGCAAAACTTACTAGGAAATAACGCAAAGAAGCCATCTTTGATATCATTGTATGATCTGTGATGTTGAGGCAGCTATTTCCTATCCACATCTGTAATATGCTTCTAAGCGGAAGGAGTTTGACAATTCAAAGGACATTTCCTGAAACCATTTGAATAAAGATGATTTTGGCTTTCATACTGTCTATGAATTGCTACAAGATCTGACTCTTCCATTGAAACAATAAATAGGCAGATTAATTACCTATCTTACATAGAAAAGTAGTTGTAGATTCTTAAGTAATATTCTATGGAATCCAGTCAATCAAATGTAGTTTTTTCCGTATTATTAAATATAATAGGAAGACTAAGGTCTAAAGTAAAAAATGCCAGCTTGGTGTTGTCAAAGAAAATACGTCGATCCCGTCGCAAAACCAAGCATTACCATAGTTTTACAATGAAACGGGGATAACATTTGCGGTTGTCGAATATCAGCAGACGTAGTGCTAGGTAATAGTAAAGAAAGATTAACGTAAAATAATCACAAATCAAACACAGTTGTCAGCGTAAATATCGAATATCCGAATATTAAGCTGTTTGTTTGTTATTCAACGGAAAACAGCACCAAGTTCGAAGCGTATTATGAACGCAAAATGTGAAGTTGCGAAATCTCAAGTTCGCGGAATGTAGTTGAACGATGTTGGAAAGCTGATATGTCGGAATATGCTTGTTATGATTTAGTAGTGGTATTACTTGCAGCCGTAGGAAGATGGAGCGCGTTATATACAAATTCTTTAATTTTAATGGATCTTATTTGCTTTACTATGAAGTGTTCTCTATAGACGATAAGATACCTATATGTAGAAATTCTAAGTCTATTCGGTAAAGTTCTATTAAAATGTTTAGGTATCCTCTTAAGGTTTTTATGTGCACTTTAGAATAAAGATTGTCTTCGTCATTTGTGACTAGATGAAATTGGTGTTATAGCAAAAACTATCATTGGGAGTAAAAATTGATACAATGATTTACGCAAATATGCCTCGGGACTACTAGAGAAGTATTGTGGTCAATGATAGTGACGAATATTTTTGGTAACAAAAGTTTATATATGTACGTAGTGCGTACAAGCTATAAATTATGTTAAGACAGAGTTATAAAATAATATTTTGCTATTCGATTACAACATACATGCTGTCACGTATGCGACATAAAGTTTATTACAACATAAAGTTATTACTGAGACCACCCAATCAAACGATGCTTTAAATGTTTTTAACGTTCCAGCACTTTTTAGAGACACCAAAAGTCAGAGGTTTGTGTCTTGGGCTTGAACTCGCAACCGCCGAGATTCCCGACCGCGACCGCTTTAACCTCGAGAACATCACTACTTGCTAAATGACACGTCATGTCTCCACCGAGGTGCAGAAAAGTTTAATTTTTTGCATCAAAATGAGATGAGTGACATGGGACAAGGACTTATAAAAGAAATAAACTAATCTGGCTGTTTCGCTTAGCCACAGTGTAATAAAAAACTTTATTGTCAATTTGAACTCTTCAGATATTTGCAGAGTTTCACTTTTACAGCATGTTTATTCACATGGCGTTCTCGTATCTAATTCAACACACAATTCGCATAAAGACAAAGAAGATTGTAAACTGCAATCGCTAAAGTTTTTCGCGTAGGTGACTGTTTTGTACTTTGCAGACTTTTTAATGATACATCGAATAACAACGTTCACTTCGATTTTAGTTCAAATTTAGTGTAATTAGTTTACAGACTTTGATTTGAACAACGAATTGTGGACTTGGTATTTTAAAATTTAGAAAAATAAAAAGCAAAAACCTGATGATCTAACGTGAGTGTGTGACATCTGTATACATTTCCAAAACTGCCTAGGCTTTTCGCGGTTAAAGCCCGTCAATAGACCAGGGAAAAATCCCGTTTTAAAAATTGCGTAAGTTTTTCCATCGTTCCTGAGTACTAATGTATAGAAACCACTTAAATGTCAACGGGTGGTAATTTCAGGTCGTTTACCTTTTTCCTATTCTATTTTTTCTAATGCTTCTTCTATTGTTTGGTTATTTTTACTTGCAAACTTTCCGAGTGGGTTGGAAATATTTTGTTTATATAATTGATTTTCAGTGAGTTCAATGACTTCATGCAAAATAAATCATGTAATATAAATCGAAAATATATCGTAAATGACTTTTTGGACGTTTATGGTCATTTCTTTCTTTTTAATTTTAACTAATGATATTAAAATAATAGAATATATTCTTTTATTTATTCGTCACATAACAATTATTACTTTTGTAGTTCTAATGTTTCTGATGGCTTCCTCGACATAGTAGTGAAAATAATACCGAGAATTAATACTCTCAAAAATTTATTGACATTAGGAAAACCTTACCTACGTAAATGAGAAAAATCCTTAAAAATCTTCATCGGAAAGCAAAAGAGGATCTACAAAAATAGGACAAAAAAACCTAATAATATATTTATATTTCGTTCGAGGAAGATATACGGAAAGTACAAGCCGATCTGTAAGTTTGTATACAATATATATTTTTAAGTACCGCACGAAAGAAACTTCTCGAACACTCATGTTTACATTAACAACATTATAACAACCTGGCATCATATTTTACAACAAAGCGCTGCTAAAGAAAACAAGTTACGTACAGGAATACCGTTATGGCCCTGGCTTGGACAATGCTGTAATGCTTCTGTGTATCGAGTTACCGAAGTATTACCTGACGAGTTCTAAGAAGGAAATAATTTCCACGAAAATATACTTTTGCGAATGTAAACCTTATTTATGCTTTAAGTAAAAAAAATACCAGTAGGTATATTCAAACATGTACTCTCTTATCGTTCTACTTAAAAGGAGAGCAGTAGATGTATATTTATACAACCACGTTTCACCAACTTAAGTCCTACGTAAAAGGGTGTCTTTTGGCTTATTACGGTTTCTTGTTTATTTTAATAAATAATAAAAACACACAACAGTCCCGTACATTGTAGTTCTAGTCGCACACTAGGATACAAGTCCTGTGCCGTGGTTGTTACAACAGACTTTTAGACCTCACAAACACCCAGGGTGTTTTGGGTCTGGACCCGACACAAATACTTGTGGATCCCACAAACATTTATCATGGTGCAGGGATCGAACCCCCGGCTTTTCGCCAGTATCTAGCTAACTGCGTCACGGGCCTGTCACCGTTTTTGCATTTCAGAACTTACTAATAAGGAGATTATAGATGTGTCTATTACTGCAGTAGGAAAACACTAATGATTTATCCCTTCATATATTTTTTGCATGTTAGTAGTTCCTGGAAGGCCGGTCGGTCGGTAGAATGAAACGGGGTTAATCAATAAACTTTATAATTAAAATAACTTGTCTATCTCTGATTATGTTTAAATATTTAAAGATGAAACGTTGTACTGAGGGTATACATATAATATTACCAGTGGCGATACTTCCATAGAAGCCCGAAAGCCCGACTTGCCTTACATAGTTCCGAATAACGAACTTAACGATTGTTTATTTATAAAATAACGCTATAAACGTGAATTTGAGTACTAACCGGTAGGTATTTATTAGTCCTACGTACCAAAAAAAATATGCTGCTACTAAATAAACATTTGGGCTTGCCTTAGTTTGACACCCTAGGCACGCCACTGAATATTACGTGTAAAACGAATTCACGTTAAATCATTGCTATGTAACAATAAATTAGTAAGAGAAATGTCTTTAAGTATAAATGTTTCCGAATTTTCGCTAAGAATGAGCTAGAACGGATTAATGTTCTTTGCTAAAACATAATTTTAATACCTAAATATTTAATAAAGCTTTTTGGAAGGAAAGCGCGAAAATACCAGCATCTTTTTGATGCCATCAAATGAAATTGAATAATGAAAACTTCATAAAATTGTTTTGTATTCGGTTTATTAATATCTAACTACATTGAAGTGAAACAAAAAGTAGATTTAATCGTGAAAGAAATACCGAAATCCATAAAGTAATCATCATCATTCTACTGCCCTGATCCCAATTCTTATTTGGGGTCGGCGCAGCATGTTTTGTCCTTCCTTCCTGTGTGGAAGGACAAAACATGCTGCATAAAAGTTTTGGCAGATGTTTTACGGCCGGCCGCCTGCCTGACGCCAACCCTCCTTGGGAATTTCTGTTTTAAAGGGAATGGTGTGGGGATAGCGTGTGTTTGGGTACAGGATATTGCGGGAATGGATATTTGGCCTGGTGGTAAGGATGCTACAGTCCCGGATAAGGAAGTATTAGGAGACTGTAACAGCTCGGGGAGCCGAGCTCGCGTACTCGTAGCCCTGTTCCATGACTGGCTAGATCAATGGTAAAGGCATCCCCTGACCATCCCCATAACCCCTGACGAAATCCATAAAGTAATATCTTTTAATTTTCGTAAGACTGTAGGTATTGAACTATATTACAAACTAACTTATTGTTCCTTCGTATAAGTGTTTGGTTAATAAAATCTCAAGATGGTTTATTAAGCATTTCATTGCTAAGTTGCGACAATTTTAAATTATAAGCCTATTATGTTATAGGAAATAAGAAAGATAGTACATTAATTAAAGTTCTATATTTTAAAGCATTTATTAAAACGACTACAAAGTTTATGTGAAAAATAGAAATGACCATTTTTATCTCTTACTTTTGTCATGTGACAACATTCAGTCTGCTATCTAAAACCACTCAATAATTCCACGTCATAAAGCAACAGCTGCTAGAACTGTTGAGATATCGGGTGCAAGGGACTAATATTTAAGGGTATATAGACTCCGACATCTGAATCGTAAAATCTGTAATTTTATTCGTTCTGAAGATAAGAAAGCAATAGTCCTTTTCTCTTTGATGTCTATAGTTAAAATTTAAGGACATTTTTGTTGGGTTACTTGCACGTTGATTGAGTAGGCAGGAGCTTCAGTTGGTGTCAACAAGCTGGATCAATTTATCAAATGGTTTTTTCAAAGCTAGTCATCATTAACCAAAGTCACCCTTACGATGTTGAAACGTTTTAACGTTTTGAGGCATTGTGTATATTCACATAGAATCATCACGAACTTTAACATTAAAAGAATCCATGGTGAAGCCTGCATACCGAAACCTTTTTAGGAATTTCTTAGGAATGCAGTCCGGCAATCCGCAATAAGCTAGCATGGGGGTTAAGGGCTAAACCTTCTCAGTTGTAGAAAAGGCCTGTGTCCAGCAGGAGGACGTAAATGTGCTGATAATGATGAAATGGTTACAGCAGTGAAGAAAAAAATTCTGGCAAGAAATGCTTTTGCTTCTTTACTTGTCCAAAACAAGATGTATGAAGAAGGCTACAGAACGTTTAACTTTTTACACAGATTTAGAAAAGCAGATTCACAGATTGAAAACTAAGCGATGATCTCTACGAGCGCGTAATAAATTCCATAAAAAAGTTGATAATTAATTCGTCAATCCGTGACGCTCAAGGTAAAGTAACGACAGCCTTCAGTATTATAGCCTCACACATTTTAGTGGACATAGAAATCTTTATTTATCAAAGAAATTATGTTCATTTGAGTATAATTAAACCAAATAATCAAGTCAAAATTTAAAATTTTACATAATAAATCAAATAACGTCTCGTAATGTGTTGTCAATATCATCTGAACGCTATTAAATCCATTAAAAAAAATCTATGTATTCATTATTATACAATTTATTATTCTTTATTATGAACCCATATACATCCCACTGCTGGGCACAACTCTTTATAAGTTCTTTATTAGTACCGACTGTATAAGCACATTTTTAAATTTTCTACGTCAGTATTTTCAAAAAGCAGGTATATAGTATGTTATAAATATTGACTACCCTCTCATTGATCCTTTTATCTCAATTTATTCCTGTGCACAATAAAGAGTTTAATGAATAAATAAATATTCAACAGATTAAATCCAAGTTCTGCATTACAAAAACGCCTAAGCAAACGGAGTTTAGCGCCGAAGCCTATTCAAAATGTATTAAAGTGAAAATTCGGTAGAATGTAATCAACTGTGCCACTTCGTAATCGAATTGTGAAAATGAAATTACAAAACTGGAAGTGTAGCCTTGAACCGAACGAAATACTTGTAATCCTTATTCTAAATAACGTAATTCTATTCTTCACCTTCGATCTGAGATGAAATAGTAATAGTTTAAATATTAGTAGCCATAACTAGATAAGTATTTGATTTTACGATTTAATACTAATTATGAAAATAATGATCAACATCATCCAGTGCCTTTTATGAAGTTGTCATTGATCATTTCGTTGGTAGACGTCCAGCGGTTGTTTCCATTTTATTTCTGTCTTTATCCCTTTTCTAATCTTATCTGCTTGCGTTTGGTATGGTCTAATTAATACATAAACTGACGCCTGTGTTCGGTTCTTAGGGTAGGCGGAGAATATAGAGCGCCACATGCTACGGTCCAAACACACTTGTTTCGCTTCCTCAACTGACATTACTCTCTTACTTCTCTTACGTAGGTTTCGAAAACTCTTTAATACATTCTATCAGAAAATAACCCAAAATTAAATAAAAAAATATTTTAGGGCTATTAAAATGCCGTAGTAATAAGTCGGCAAAAGATATTTGTTCGCCCTCGTTTCTTAAGTGAACTGGGATCTATATTCAATTACCAACAACAATAGTGCAGTAGTCTCTCTTATTCCCTCTCCTGAATATCTAAAAAAATCAGAACCTTAACAGCCTGTCCCTAGTTACACTGCTAAAATAAGGGTCAAAAGATTTGCGTTAAAAGGCTTGAGTTTAAGGTCCGCTTTCGTATGTCTGACACGTAGTTCGCGGTACAAACGAGACAATTAACAATCAGAAAAAATATAAATTTATCGTAAAACTATGATTTATTAGAATGAATTTAGTGGTAAACATTTTTTTAAATAGCCACATTATTTTATAAACCATCATAATTATATAAGAAATAAATATATGTATTACATAAACCTGCCTGGTATGTTAAGTACTTCTTTCTACCGCGTTATATGTAATGTAGGCGGCAGCCGGTGTGCAAAACTACTATAAGGAAATAATATACTGCTGTGATCTAGATATTGCGTTGCAGTAGAGTAATATTAACGATAAGATTTTTCAAGAAGCGTGTAGTATACTCCTAGTATGTTTCTTATAGCAGTGATGGCCTCGAGGTTTGGGCGCGCGGTCGAGAATCTCGACGGTCGCGGGTTCGAACCCGACGTACACACCTCTGACTTTTCGAAGTTATGTGTGTAATTACATTGAATCATCACTTGCTTCAACGGCGAAGGAAAACATCGTGATGAAACCTGCACACCTAAGAGTTCTTAGGAATTTCTTAGGTGTGTAGTCCGCCAACCCGCATTAGGCCAGCGTGGTGGACTATGGCTTAAACCCTCTAAATGGTAGAGGAGACCCGTGCTCAGCAGTGGGCGTAAATGGGTTGATGAAGATGTTTCTTATACAAGAAGGTTATTGAATAGGTAGAAAAAATATTTAATGGTATAAGGCTTTTCTTTTTTATTTATTTATCCGGGAAATTAAATAAAACATATTTCTTTAACATTTCTATATTTAATAAGACACGTTAGAAGTTTTGTACTTATACTATAAAAAATATTGGCTATTAGTGTAAAAATATTATCTGCGCTTATTGTCGATTTACTTCAAAGATGTTTTTTTAAATTCATTTATTGTTCCAAGAAGCCATACACATTTTCATTTCCAATTACACACGATGTGAGATTAATTTCAAGCCTTTATTATTAAACAAATTTTACTTCGACAAAACTTTTTTCATCTTCGTTTAGCTCTACATAATTGATTTAAATAATAATGTATAGCAAAATCACGTAACTTCATCGTAGTTTCAAAGACTAAGTCAATTATGCGGTCAACGTTCGGTCGGTTTTAGGATCCTTTCCGCCCTTGACTCAAAGCCTCGGAGCCCTACGATTAGTACTTGTTTACGTTTCAGCGTTACGTAAGACCCGATCAAGATGTTGCCATCGGATACGGCTTCTCGTAAAATGGATTTCTGTGTAATTCGAAATGTCAGAGTACATAGAATATTACATGAGACTGTTGGCCTTTGTAGTTTAGAAGAAGTCAGAAAGGGGTAAGATTTTATTTGCTATATTTACGTTACGTGTATGTTAATGTATTGGAGATTGTAGTTTTTGGGTATTTTTATAGTTGTTATCATCGTCATATGGGCTGATGATGTTAATTTGTAATTTCGTTGAATAATTAAATAGCAAATGTCAGTCCTACAAGTACCTATCTACAAGTCTGCAAGTACTCTACCAAACATTTATAGGATTTTTAATGAAATGTGGGAAACATGAAGCTATGCCTATCCCTAAGTGTCAGGAGATACGTATAGATATATTAAATAAATTAACTGAAAGTGCCTTACATATAATTTATTTCAAGCAACATTCACTTGCTGGTGGTGTGTATTTAAATATTCTTCACAAAGAGACTACCGTAATTTATACACGAATATGTAAAAGTTTATTAAACTTACTTCTAAATTTAATAACAGTGTATTAAGCCATACAACCCTGCTAACTCCTATACCGTACTAATAAAATTGTAATACTTTTAAGGAATTCGGTCCGGAAAGATATTAAAAAATAATTTGATACCAACAAGTGGCTCTTAATTTGGAATGTAATGAACAGATTAGCTAGTTATTTACGCTATAAAAATATCTTCTATGAATCAATCTTACAAAAATTGCCATCATTACCATCTGTGACAACACGGCCATTGCGAAACACAGGCCTCCCATGAAGGCTTCCAGAGTCCTCTATTAGACAGGGCATGCACCCAGCGGATTTCCCTTCTAAAATAAATAAAAAATCAGCAGAGATATAAGTAGAGAGGTAACTTCCACAATTTGTACATAACAAGAGTAAAAGCACGAAGAAAAAAACACTGTGTAGTCTGTCCTCTCGTTCAAAAGGAGAATGTTTTAGATCGCAGTATGAGAGTTTAGAGATCTTAGTTTATATTTCCGTTTCTTAATGTAGGTATTAAGGCTCTTGAATATTAGGCAGGATATGAGTTGTGCAAGTTTCTTCGAGATATTAATGTTCCCCTTAGCTATTTAAGTGCGTGATAATTCCTAGTGATTACACTCATAGCTTCGGTAAGTTAGTGTGCTTGAGATTCGAACCCGAGACAGCCAAGATGTTTCGAATGGTACTGTTAAACTGATTAAGTGCTAAGACTACAGTAATTTTGATATTTATTCCCGGAGTATAACGTCTAATGTGATTAAATGAAATTTCAATCATCTTCGTAAAATATTGAAAATTTGGCATGTTATTATGATGAAAATCTGGAAGCTTCTCGATTCCAATTAAGCCGCGTCTGACCTCTAACATTGAACGCTTAAACGAAAATTTAAAAAGATCGCAATATTTTTAATACAATTATTTTGATACCATTGACAAAGCCGAATAAAAAGTGGCAATCAGTTTGTCGTATAATTTCAAAAATTAAGGCGAGCTTCTAAAGAAGTTTGTACGTAAAATATATGTGTATCTAATATTCTTGTAATGTACCATTATTTTTTACTGACGGTGATGAATTAATACATAATAACTCACTTAACATGAAACGGTAGTTTTCAAAAAAAAAAACACATTGTTTCGAACAAATATGGAAACAACCTCAATATTAAAATGAAGGAGAGCTATAAAAACCAAAATTTGATCATACCTATACATAGTGATTTATTCATTTTGAATGTAAATATTACCACATCACACATGTACGTACGTAGCATCGCCTCATATTGGGGCCATTATTATAAAAATAAATTCTAATCGTAGACATTAATTTCATACATACGCAACGCTTAAATAAACTCACAAGACGTATATTTGCTTAAATAATTTTAACGACATGGCCGCACACACTACTATAATTACCCAACTTCAGCTTGTTGGCTGTGCAAATATTATACAACTATTGATCTAAACGATAAAGTAAACAAACATTGCACTCAAATACTTATGAAATGTATCATGAAGTAAAGCAATAAAATGTTCAATCATATTTTTACGAGATAGATTCTGCGTTTATTTTTTATCAATTAACGCAAGTAAACATATTTAAATATATGTATATTTGTGTAGGCTGTATGATTAAAGTTCCTTTGATTAATGTTTGTGAAGGAAAAAAAAACAAATTAAAAGCGGGAATTTAGCTATCCTTCAATTGAGCAGCCTCAAGAGCATAGTTACTTCCATTATTGTATAGTTCAAATGTGTTCTGTTCAAAAATTAATTGACTCCGTAGAATCATCAATTACTGCCAATTCTAAAGAAACTTGAACAGGCCGAATTCTGATTAATTTAATTCTTATGTTTGATTAAAATTCCTCTGTAGTAATTAAATTTAGATGAGATCTGCCTTTATATCGAAATTAGATTGTGAATTGATAGCTTTTTTCTGTTTACAAGAAAAAATATATTTGATACCTCGGCGTTTGTGAATATATTCCTGCTGTAGGTAAAAGAAAACATCCTTAGGAAACCCGCACGTTATTGGAATTACTAATAATGTTGTGATTGATCGTGTCCGTGAACGAAGTGGTACGGTAAAACGTTCCCTAAATGTTTTATAACTTACAATATTTTTACCGTTATTTTTTCTCTTTTTACTTGAAGATTAAATTTAAAAGAAATATTTTTATGGCAAAGTTGCTAAGGCAAACTATGACTATAGTTTATTCGAAATTCAAACTCAACTAACATTGACATTACTTATCATATCCATTGAATTTGCATACTTGACATTGAAATAATTTTAAATAGCCGCTAAAATAATGAGCAAATTATAAACAGCGTCTACTATAGAAAGGGTCGAAAAATGTTATGTTTATGTTTTCCTGCTAAACTAATCTCAATAGCACGGTATTTGACAATGTGTCCAGAAAACGGCAATAAGGGATACGCCTCGGGATTTCTCACTATGTATACTTTGAAAATCTTGAATGAACATGGACATCTGAACAGATTAACAATGCGACGTACAATTTATTGTATTGTATTATATTATATTTTTACATTTTTAAGACAGTTGAAGTCATCACGATATCATAACCAACTCAAAACTTCGAGAACATCCCCAACACAAATTTCACGTACGAAATATAAAGTTTTATTTTAATTATATATCATTGGCAGTGTGAAACCAGCAGTTCCCGTATTTACCGGCATTAGCATCGCACGCACGTATGCCTCGTGGTATCTTACATCGTAATACTGCCTCGGGCGACGCGCACTCCTTACTCGGCTTTTGACAAAATTATTATCACTTTTTCGTTGTGCTTCAGTGTCATAAAATTTATTGACTTCGATCATTATTTTTTAATTGTATTTTACATGTCATGGATTTTAAATGTAACCGTATAAATAGAATCAAAGAACATAGAAAGAATAGATTTTTGGTTAAATATTTGAAATATGTACTTTTGCTAATATTTAAGATATTCTGAGATGAAACTTTACAACTTATTATCTTAAGTATTGCCTCTAAATAAGATTAAATAAGACTTATTTTGTGTCAATTCTTTACCTAACAGTTTTCTGAAATGAAAAAGCATATCGTCTGAATTTAATCTATCTATGTACCAAATAAACATGAAAATTGGTATATTGGCAACGAGCATAATATTATGTTGAATTATATTTTAATTACCCATTGTTATTGTGTTGACAGAAGTGTATATATACGATTCTGCACTACTTATATAATTTTGGACGCAAGTTATATATGTATCTATTTATCTATTAACTTTACGTTCCAGCACCAAATATCTATCGCGAATAACTATTTTTGTTTGTTACCGGCCTTCAATAAAAAATATTGTAATCAACACAAGAAGCGCAATGTATTTCAAACAGACGTATAAAATCACGGGAATTTTATTTGATTTATACAAACATACGATACACAAACCGACGTCCGAGGTTTCCAATAATATTGACACAATGGTGAATGAAAACATCGTGAGGGAACTTTCGTGATGTTGCCATCATTTGTGACGTGTGGATCCGTGTTGCAGTTGTATACGATCTCGTTACATTTTAGAATACATTACGTGACTTGTATTGCAAATAAAAATAGTATTTTTTTTTCAGTTTTCATTAGTATTTTATTTAATTTTTGAATACATGAGAATATCATTTAGTACATCTTTCAGTATCATATCAAACGTGTGAAAAGAATTGGTAAAAAAAATCAAAAGTTTCGATTTTCTGGGGACGCATTTTTTTTTATCTATGACAATTCCTGTGACTTATTACTGACTACTTTCTGTCTAATCAGACTAAAAACTTATTAAATGTTTTCGGGGATTTTTATTTGGATATGTATTTAAATACTTCAGATTACAATAATACGTTATTTGAAAAATTTAAGTCATTAATTTTAAATCTAACATCAGAATAAGCTAAGATACAAAACGAATTTTATTATCTCAACAAATAAAATATTAAGAACATGTAACGTATGCGATTAACATAGTGAAAACGACACTGTATCTAAACTGAAATTCCTGAAATCTTCACGCCTCGTTCAAATAACCGACGCGGCTAATCAAGATTAACAAAACAAACGCATTCCCTCGACACCGACCAACAATTTATCTCTATTCCTACTTAACATTATTTCAATCAAAGGGCTGAAAGTGTATTGTAACAAACAGATGTGATAAAATAAATTTAAGTTACCGTTTTGGTGCGGTCAATCTATTTCTTGCCTTCGAAGTCAGTACGATATCCGGCCGGCGTCCACAGGAAGCCGCCAGTCAAAGCATAAATCACAGCTATGCACCGCCGAACGATTGTTTCCGAACAATTTCAACCAAACATACATTATGTCCTCACATGATCGTTTACGTTTCGTCGAGCGAGAGTATCGACGCTCGCGTAACAAATCGTTTTATTAAAGTCCAAAACTTATTTTACAAATACTTTTATTTGACTAAATTTAGTTCGTAAGAGTTTATATTTTAACCACTTAACACTTTTTAAGATATATTTAAGGAATATTTAATAAAGTCTACGTAAAGTTCGTAAAAGAAAGTTTCGAAGTGTGACTCGATGTTATTTACGCGAGCAGAGCGGTTGGGCCGCGTACACGCGTGTTACCCGCACGACGTTCTGTCGACGACTGGCGTTTCCCTTCAGTCGCACTGAAAATACAAGCACATGGCACTTCGGCCTTCGGTTTTATAAAACGCAGCCTCCGCGCGGGGTCGATCAACTCTGAGGGATGGGCTGAAAGCTCTCGCGCTCTCAAAAAGGGATCGTAGCAAATTACAGGATCCATTTTAATTGAAACTGACAAGACAACAAAATTAACTATTAGAGATTATTGAATTATGGATGTTAAGAGTCTGTCGAGTCGATTAGCTGGGGAAAGGTCTGTATGACGTTTGTAGAGGAATTTAATTAAATCAAAATAATTGAAGTTGATTAGTTTTAATGTTCGCGGTAATGTGCTCCTTTTGGTTAACTTTAAGTTTAGAGTGCAATAGAGTGATGTATGTTAAAATATCTGATTGGTTTCCACCAATCAGATATTTTAACAATTAATATTCCTATTAACCAGTTTGGGCATTTGCATTTTGCTTGTGTATACTATTCATCTCAATAAAGCATGAAAATTGGTAACAATAATTATTTATTGTTAAAGAAAAGAATGTAAATTAAAAGTCTCTCATATTTCTTGATGCCCACTACACAAGAATTGTATCTTAGTGTGTGATTGGAGCTGTGTATGATTTATAAAACATTTTGTTTCATTCAGGAATCGAAAACAAGGTCTAGATGGCATAGAAATCTGTATGCCAACGTGGCCAAAAATGGTGTTCTATAGCGAGCTAGTGATAAATGAATTTTATCCGCACGGCTAAAGTGGCACCACTCTCACACAGGACCAACTTAAAACTATCGGTACACGTGTCGCTCAGTAATCCTCTTTTTTCGCGCTTATTTCGAATGCCTGATCCGCTTAGACGGTTTTATCTAACACGTGTCTGAGGTTTTGTCTGTGCTTGTTTTTAAAATAAAAATTAAAGAATTGCGTATTTTATTGTACCAGTGTAGTATTAATAACTTATCAAAATATAGATACTCGTCGTTGAAAAGGATCATAAGACTTCTTTATACTTAACGTTTAAGAAAATTAAATCAGTTTTATAATTGTTAGGTATATAAATACATCCAGACTTAACTAAATTAGGTAGTACGAAAATTTAAGCGCCCTAATTTTAAACCAACTTTGTTTTAAGCCACTATCGTCTTCAAAGTGTCACGTAGTGACTTTTTGATGGCTTACTTAGATTAATAATAAATGTAAACTACAATACACTTTTTACGTAGCCATTATGAAAGCCTGAGTGGGCGTCTAGTGAAACCTATTGTTAAAGTTTATTATTCGAGTATTAGGAAAAATCCGTTCTTAGAGTATATCGCTGCGGTTAAGTAGCTGTAAGAATATTCAATAACAATAATAATAAACCGTCAAGTCATACTACCGACCAAGATCAATTGAAATAATTGTTTAGGAAAAGAAGAAGGTTGGGTAGTTAGATTTTTCCCTTTTTTAGGTGGTATATTGTAGAGTTATAATTTGATTGGTTCAAGTGAATTTTTTTTACGGGGGAAGCTAATTTCGTGTCTTATTGTTCCACGAGACGTTTTGTCGTGATCTAAATCTACTCTATTGTTCAAACTTACATATTTAATGTTACTCTATCACTAAGAGTCGCCAAAAGGCCCTAATCGAAATAGGCGCGTGGGTTTTTTATTATTTTTTTTACTTTTTATTCAAATTACATCATATTGGCTGCAATAGGTGTAGACGACCTTTATGAATGAGTAATTGTGATGTACTTACAAACTAATGACAGGCGATACTTAATGGCGCCTCGGAACTTCATTCTCGATTCCGGGCAGAACTGCAGACTGCGACTAGTTTCCTGTGGAGTTAATAAAATAGGCACGTGGGTTCGATATTAATTAATAACTAACAAGAGAAACAATTTAGCGATCGTTCATAGATATACATTTAAATGATTCCTTTTCTAACATTGGGTTAGAGTAATGTCAACCCTTTCAATGGGCAGCGTACCTACGTATATTAGATGTGCGACTAAGAGTCTTATTTTGTTTTAATCTGAGTGTAAGTAATTGCCAGTTATAATATGAGTTTAAATAAGATTGTCTATAACATGCAATTTTATTTGTGGCGAAGATGGAGAAATGTTTTTCCATCAACCCCTTCTAGAGTAAGTAAGTTTTTAAGTGTATAAAATTTACTTATAAAAGAGTTTCTGCCGTAACCTATTAAATTGTCTTAAAATGCTTACATAAATAATAAAACAAACATTTGTATTACTTAAATGATTTAAATGAATAAACATAACTGATTATGTCGATGAATTAATCTTTATTTATTATTTTTATAACCACATAATAAGGGATATATGACCGTATTTCCGAAATTGAACTGTCTTATTATATTTTATATTTCATTGCGGAATCAAGCAATATTATGACGCAGATCCTGGATACTATATATCCGTATCCAATAAATGTTTTATTATTATTTATGAATGATGGTGGTCCCTAAGGAAATCTTCCATTGGATTGTGACACTTGATGAATAAATCCAGAGAAGTTTATTGCAAATACGATTTTATTTCTGCTGAGATTACAAATACTTGTTTTGAAATTTTATTGTCATTTTTAGGGTTACCGAGAATGAAAAAACGGTAACCTTGTACCTCATTTGTGTTTTTTTTTTATGTCACAGGTAATTTTCTCTGAGTCTACTTATTAAATTTCGTATGCATACAAAAGTTCTTAGGAATTTCTTATATTTAGTCCGGCCACCCGCACTAGACCAGAGTAGTGGACTAAGTCTTAAAGCACTCAAATGTAGAGGAGGCTCGTGCCCACCAGAGGGACGTATAATAAATTACTGAAGAAGGACGTAAAAGGTTCATAAATGACATAAAATTGGAAACTGGAGAGCAATTGGAAGCCGATGAAATAGCAATTAAATAATTTAGTGTAGTAAAAAACCCGCCTAGCTAACTAAGAAGTTATAGTTTTATAATTCTGTATCTTAACACCGCACCACTAGACACTTATTATTTAATATACTGTAACTAATCTACTATAGGCTCTTTCCTGAAAATGAGGTTGAAACGCGCAATATTGCTCCCTTTATATAAAATATCATCGTTTCTTACAAGTCATACACATGACTTGTACGGATACCGAACTATTTATTTTTTGTTATTTATTTAAAACTTTTTTGTACGACTAAAATTAAGAAATACAGTTATCAAGATAAGTATAAAAAGCAGTCTTATACAACAAGATGATCTTTAACAAACGATCTGGAATGGAGATTTAGAAATAGAAATAAAAGGTTATAAGGAACTAATGTGTTATTATGTAAAAATATAAAAAGTGTTAATTAATATGAGTTATAAATGAGCACAGTGGTGCAAATTACCGCATAGCAATGACATGATACCGTTAAAACTTTGCAAAAAATTATGTCGAATTATTAATGTCTGGCATATCAGTAACTTGTGACTTAGATTAATACGTGCCAAACAATTAGGTAAATAAAACGAAACCCCATAGTCTTTGATACCGTGACTTAAAATGTTGTATATGTACAAAGAGAGAGGTTCAAACTATAAGTGAATTGTAAAAGAAGTAAATAAAAAAATAAATGAAGCAAAGATCTTCGTCATGTGTTTCGTCCGTGTGTAGTTTCCAAATAAGGCGTATAGCTATATGTTGTAGCTGGTCCGTAGTGACACTTTACAGAGTGCTCGAAACCTTGAGATTCTCTCCAGGGATTTTAAATTCTCATAAATTGTACCCATTAGTCACGGCTACGGGATAAGGGATTGTAAATTTGATTAACCTACATTTTTTATTCATGTAAAGGCGAATTTACCGTATCTATAATAGACTATGCTTAATACAGTATCAAGTAGCGAAAGATATCCATTTCGATGTTTTCAAATACTTCTAGTTTTAGAACTTTTCTTTTATTCTCTCTAAAAGAAATAGCGAATGTTTCGACTTTTATTGTTTTATGATGAGATGGACACAAACTTGCGAACTGTAAAAAGTTGAGGATAACCTACCGAGTGATGAAATTCTGCCTAGGTAAGACAATAGGTGTGACACTTTTATACAGAGAAAGCGTCATAAAACAGATACAGAGACACAACTAATTCGCATGACCCGGGAATCGAACCTCGAGATCGCACGATCTTGTGCCACACTTCCATCTTTACACACAACCATAAAATAACAATAGATCGAAAAACATTTGATGTGAATCGTGTCCATTAGCAATGATTTACCCTTCGGCTGACATGTGTCAAGGCACGTACCTTTCTTTATTTTATTGTTAGTATTGAGCGAAAAGATATTCGAAGTCAAACCAGACAAGCGGATAAGATTAAGGTTTCTACAAATGTTTTCGTCTTTCCCATTTTTTTATTTTTTCTTAGAGTAAAGCAATGCAAACAAAATGTAATTCGATGACTTTTTTCCTAGTCAAACTAGTAGCAGCGAATTGAATGGCACATTGCTGTATTAACTTATCTTTAAGTTATAATTATTTAGATAAAAAAACGTTAGAAGTTACTATGTTCAATGAAACGTAATTAATTCAACATAGCTATGATTACTTTAAATACAATATGCCATTGTATTTACATTTTAGTGAGTTTAATGAGGTTTATCAACTTTCGTTATTTAAATACAGTAGTTTAAAATGTTTTAAAAATAATAAAGACTTCCGCTCTATTAGCTTTATTTTTTTTATTGAATTTCACTGTATGATATAATCAGAGCACGCACATTATTTTTGAGGTAAAAGAGTTTGAAGTAATGGGGAGGCCTTCGCCCAGTAGTGGGTAGGTGTGGGCTGACAATGAATGAGTTTGAGCCTCCAGAATATCTCCGAGTTTTAGAGGTTCTGCTTATTTAAAGAGAAGACACTATGATAGAAAAGAAACCATTATGATTTATATATTTCAAGGACTAGCAATAGTTAGTTCGGACGAGATTCTATTAGGACCACACTAAATACGACAGCAGCGACAAACAAAATCAATAATATCAAAAGTTTAGGTACATATTGTGTCACGCTCTGTAAGTTGAGAACAAACACAAAATGGCCGAAGAATATTATTACCAAGGTTTCAAGGATTATTATGAATCGACCCTAAAAAAATGTACAGGTTTTAAAATTGCAGAGCATACAAACTCTTGCCTACTTGTTTCACCTGCAAACGCTCGAGGAATATTGACGTGTAGGTCCAATTAGATAGCAATATAAGCCGGATCCTATCAGCCACCCCTGTCCAATAGAAAATAGACGTGAAGCAACCCTATTGCTTTACTTTGCTACGTGAAATTCTCGGCAGCCCAATTAGGTATGACGTAGTCGGGGTACTCAAATCCATGTCGATAGCGATCACCCTACTTATTGGGTAAAATACACTATGAGACTCACATAGCTGTTGTTGTGACTCAAGTGTTACGAAATCAACCTGCGTCTTCAACGGTTGAGCAGTAAAACAATTGTTCTGATTAGATTAGGTGCTTACGCTACTGCATTTTACATCTAGTTTCGCTAATTTCCGTGACAGCAAACACTTGAAGAAATTCCTACACTATCCCAAGATGTTTCTATTTGCTGAATTGAACAATCATGTCAATATTGGGAATAATCTTCAAGTTGAATGCACAAACCCACAAAAAATACAAACAAAATTGTATTACTCGCGAGGGTTATGAAATCATGAGCAACAAAGTAAACACGACGAAGCTCTCAAGCATCACGTTTGAGCGCGCAGTTTGCTCATTGTTTCCCAACTAACGGATTAGCTTTATCAATTGACGTCTGAAACGCCTATAAATAATTCGCAATACGTAATCAAGCACATGGCTAACTGTATACGACATTTCCTCTGCGAATAGCCATAGGAATAAGTTCCGTTTGCATGCCTTGAATTTTAATTACGCCGGTGCCGCTGTACAGTGACGCGATGTTTCTGTCAAATTAACGGGCTGTTTAGGGCCAGGGCTAAGCGGTTTAATTCGTATTTAGGCTCTTGTTTGATAAAGGATGAATTGTGTCCGACAAATTAAATGTCTGCTTAGTGATAGCACTTGCCTTATAAACGTCAAGGCGTTTTTTATTTGTTTTCCCATTTCCTATTTAAAAGAAATTTGTTATTTCCTGTTAATGTATTTGGACTATGAAAATAACTTTAAAGTTCAAGGTTAGCAGTGGGAGTTAACGGTCAGTAAGTTATTATAAAATTCATACAATACTTCGAAAAAGAGCTCAAAAATGAGTAGTAATTTTTAAAGGTATGAAGACAGAGATTAATTTAAAAAAAGAATCATAACGAACATGAGTAA
The DNA here is from genome assembly GCA_030295005.1 of Cephonodes hylas. NCBI lineage: Eukaryota > Metazoa > Arthropoda > Insecta > Lepidoptera > Sphingidae > Cephonodes > Cephonodes hylas. The sequence continues at coordinate 4,562,707 of AP025374.1, read as the reverse complement.
ATTATCTTAAAGATTGTTTCAAAATTTCCAAATTAATACTTTATGCATCATAAACACAACGAAAAATGTAATTTTTCGTATTAGAAGTTGTACAAAGGCGTTAGTAAGGAAAAAATCTTCCTACTATAATACTTTCTCTGAAGTTATTATTATACAGAAAGCTGTATTATCTAATGGCTCAGTAAAATGGGTATCCTAAGGAAATAATTTTCTCATTCTTCCGTTGGAAATAAGAAAAATGAATGTGCACAAAATAATGTCTATTCATAATAAGGCGTTTGCTTGTATTTTTAGCGAATACAAGCCAGCGAGCTAGCATATCTTCAAAGAGTATTTTAGAATTTATAAACACTAAATTCTATATTTATTTCCGTTTCATACTTTTTAAAATAGCGGAGAAAGAATCCGGTATTATATCTATATGAATCAAAGCTCATTAGATCTACTATTAACGTTTGAATAACGAAGATATACTGTTAAAAAAATTACAGTAATAAAATGTTCCCAATTTCAATCTGTCATCATTTAGCTTGATGACTGACAAATAGGATGATTTGTAAAAGCGATGAACTTTCGTTTCAAGGAATGAGTTTCGAGTCTAGCAAATACCACACATTCTTTGCTGGCACATTTTTTTAACAGTTCTGATACAATGTGGCTGTAACTTCTCTTTAAAACAAATAACTATTCGGGATAATATTTATAGGCATATTAATAAATATGCATATAATACTGCTGGTGTACACTCAAGGGTACGGTTACACACCATACTTTATTCACACGACCACAAGATCGTGTATAGCAAATTTACCTTCCATTCGTTGACGCGTCTAAAAACTGCAACATGCTGCACGAAAACACAACATAAAAAATCTAAAATTACTAAAAAATGTAACCTAAAAATCAAACTTCTTACGAAGAATTTCCCCACTCTTTTGACAAATAAATTAAGTGTAGTGCAATGAGCAGCTGTTTAATATTCGGGCAGCGGTTCGTATGTTAGTGCCCCTTTACGTGGCATCATAGCCACTTGGTCTCGGTCTGCGTTGTATAAGGCGCCTAATCGTTTTTCCATGTATAATAATAAGTGCATCGACTATGCGTTTTAGATGCTGCGGAAACGGCTACTTAGTATCGTCGTACGTACTTGCTGGTTGACATTTTTTTTAAATATATATTTATATATATTAATATTAAGAAGGAAGACCTAACTCCTCTCAGTTTTGAAAATTGACCTGTGCCCAGCGGTGCAACTTATATGGGGTTATGATATGACGTTATGGTATTATTAATATATATATATATATATATATATATATACATATATATAGGTCTTCCTTCACGCTGGCCTAGTGCGAGTTGGCGGACTACACACCTACTACATAGGTACTATCTGCTACTACTAATAAATGTTTTCCTCACAATGTTTCCTTCACCGTTTAAATAAGTGATAATTCACTGAGAATACACACATAGCTTGAGAATTTGAGAGAGGTGCGCCTGGGGTTTGAAACCGCGAAAGTCGAGTTTTTCTTAATCAACAGTGCGCTAAAAGCTCGAGGCTGTCACGTCTTTTAGAATACGGTAACTGACTTCTACGAATGACGATTAAGCATTGATGATAATATTAGAACGAAGATATTACTAATAAAAAACATTAGTACATTTTTTTAAATAGATAGAGAAATGAAACTTTGGGGAAAAACAACCGCAATATTTTAATCATTAAAAATACACAAAGTTTTCTAAAAGATGGTAAATAAATACGCTTTTGTTCATCCCTCTGTTGCCATATATGCTGGCATAAGTGTGAGTTTTTTTTATCACCTTTTTTATTTAATTTTGATCCTATTGTATCAAAAAAGTGACGCATGCAGATGCATTAGCATTTAATTAATAATTACAGTGGTGATATGCACATTGTATGACACTTAACGCGTATCGCTTATCTTTTTATCAAAAACTGTTCAGTTCTGAATAAATTGATAAAATATAAATTAGGGATTTGGACGGCGAAATTTGGTTGAAGTCGTGATACGATTTCAAGGGTACAGGCGCAATTATGTTTTAATTATATTTTCTGATAATATTACATTAAAAATATCATAAACATATAATTTTTTTTTTACTTTATTTATATTTTTGCCCAATTGTCGTTCTAACTGTGGCCCAACAGGAATTTCAATAATCAAAGTTAAAATACTACTGAATAGAAGAAAACTCCTTTTCATGTCAGAACTACGAGTGGTGACTAGCAAGTTGCAATACTGTAATACAATGTCGTGGTCTCTATCATTGAATCAATTGGTTGGAATTGTCGTGTCAAAACATTATTAACAAAATAGACTTCAACGAATGCCGGTCTTATTGCTGTATGGGATTAGTGGATCTTATTTCGCATATTATAATCAAGAGCCATTTTGGTCAATTTCTATTGTCATTGAAAATAGTAGAGAAGTGCGCTCATTTTATGCCATTTGAGACAAAAAACCTCTTCGGTTTAAGGAGAACGTGCTTCTATAAGCATGGGCAGGTCTTACTTATGTATGTATGCTATAAATAGCAAGCACTACTGTTTGTTCAGCACATTTCTAAATTATTTAAATCGCTCATATGAATTTTGCTTCATATAAAGTTATATGTACTAAGAACGTCAACAGCAGGTCCAATATTAAGTAATTAGAACTACTTTACATATTCCCTAAATTAGTTGAAGTTAGAAAGGTTTCACAAAACGCCATTCCGGCATGCTAGGTCCGATGATTTGGATGTTAGTTTATGTATATTTTGTGCTTATAAGCGCCCGCTATACAGAAATAATTAAGAGTTATGTGGAGATCGTAATGTAGCGCAAAGTTTTCAATATTGGGTACTTAGCTTAACATGTAAGTAACTTAGTTTACTTTAGTTTTTGTTAGCCACGACGCAAGAATGGTATCTTAACGGGGGTCAGAAATGTGTATAAGACATTTGTTATTAGTGTATAGTTAATAAAAAATGTAATATTAATCAATCAGATTGAATACTACTTAATATTTCTTCTGAACTAAATAAAAAACGTTATTTTACTAAAACTTTTTTAGCATTGCTAAATAAAGTAGCGATCTTCGGTTCCGTTATTACAGTTTTTTTACATTCGTGGTTCCATTGAAACGGTGCTAGAAAAATATGCATAACATATTCCAGAGATATAAATTGCCTTGTTTGAATATAAAATGTGGCGTTTGCATATGAATTTCAATAAATAGAGACCGCATCGGTGATTATAAAACCAAGTCTCTGGGGAATACTGAGGGAGCCAACCGAACATTATTTTTAAGAAATAAGACGGCTATTTCATGAAGTTTATTAACCATCGCGCATGCATAGTAGATGCAAAAAAATCTGATTGTCTTTCTCTAAGGACGTAAAGGACTGCGACGACAGTTTGCTACCACGGAATTTATTGTCTCTCTTTTATTTCAATGTATCTATATGTCTATATTTTCATCAATGTTCCTTATCTACATTCCGTTTGGACAGCACTGCATTGACCGTTAGGCCAGCCCAGACTTTACACCCAGCTTTTACATACATCCTTCTGCTACGCGCGGGTCTTCTCTACAACTGCGAGGAATAAGGCCATATTTCACACTACTGGCCTAGTGCACGTGGGTACAAACTAAATAAATACATTATATTATATTGAATGCCTAGTACCCTTAGTAATAAAAAAATATAAGAAAACAGTGTTTTTTTTTTTGTTTGAACGTGCGACCCCAGTATATAGTTGTTAGCATTTGTTATCACTTGAGTTTCACATTAGTTTTGAGCAGTGATGGCCTCGAGGTTTAGGCGCGCGGTTGAGAATCTCGGCGGTCGCGGGTTCGAACCCCAAGCACACACCTATGTCTTTTCGAAGTTATGTGTGTATTCACGTAGAATTATCACTTGCTTTAACGGTGAAGGAAAACATCGTGATGAAATCTGCATACCTTAAACTTCTTAGGAATTTCTTAGGTGTGTAGTCCGCCAACCCGCACTAGGCCAGCGTGGTGGACTATGGCCCAAACCCTCTCAATGGTAGAGGAGACCCGTGCTCAGCAGTGGGCGTAAATAGGTTGATGAAGAAGAAGAAGATTTGTTATCACTAAAATGTCTCGCGTCAAATGTACAACGCGACAACTCAGTGAGTGTTACATTGGTACTACAGTCACAGAATTTAGTTATTCCACCAGACAAGCATCGCAGACGTCAAAACTTATTCTACTTTAAACCTTTGGCCGAAAAGCGATGTCGAGACAAACTTAATTAGACTCCACTAACTATAACAAGTTAAATAATTATTCTTAAGACTAATCCAAGAGCTGTTTATAATTCGTCTGAATAAACTGCGCTTATTTAATTTGTAGCTTTGTATTAAAATATTATAGATGAATATAAATTGCAGCATATTAAGATGTGAGTTGGCATCAAAACTAAGAACTTAATTTAAGTTACGGGATTTTGTTAAAGTAAAAAAATTCAATCACTTTGTTTTTTGAGCTGTGTAACATCAACACGAGTCTTTTTGGTTTGTTCAAGGATGGATAATATCATAACGGTGGACTCTTTTAAGTTCATTTATCTCATATGTAGTTTTAAAACGAACTTTGTTTTTTTTTTGATCGACCGCTTTGCCTACTTGTAAGAAAAACCAATATAAACAGATTCACGGAAATGAATACTCAAGTGAGTGTCTTTTGACTTCACCAATAATAGAGACAAGGGATGCCTTCCTAATTTTCTTATTTTATAATAAAATGTCACCTTCACTTATGCCCGTTGAAATTTCCTACTTTCCAAGCTTACTCCAATAAATTAATTCTATAAAGTTTGGAAACAGATCTGTGCCGACAGTTGTATCAGTTGTTTTGGAGAGTTTCTCCAAATCATAAATAATCTTGACATCCGCCTGTCCGGTATAAACCGACTTGCCTCTTTCCGATGAGACTTTTGGATGAGTTTGAACACAGATTAGTAAAGTAAATAATTTTGAAGTTATTTGTTATTACACTTTTTAAATTAAACTACAAATTAGTATTATTATTAATATATTCTCGTCATCATCATCAACAGCAATGTTGGACATAGCTCTCTCTTACGGCACTCCACGAGGCTCAATCTTCAGCCTTCCTCGATTGTATTAACTTAGACGAGTAAAATTATAATATGTCCAACGAATCCTTTTTATTATTCTTTTGTCCAGTTCCTTATTACCTTTCAAATTTATTATTTTAAAATCATGAATGCACGCCTACAATTTTTTCATAGCAATATAATACTTGCATAATTAGTTATCCATAAAGTGATAACACAAGCGAGTGAAGTCAATTCCAAATTTCTATAATATTGTTTTTTTTTCCAGTGCTGAGTTTTTGGCACCTATCACTACTAAGAAATATGTAGTACTGAGTGTGTTAAACAATCTGCCTAATCCTAGAGACACGCACTAAACATTCTTATAATAGGTGTTATCCAGGAATATTTATTCAAATAGAACCTGTCAGCCAGTTTTATTAAAGATTCAATAATACAATCAGGCCATCGAAGTTGTTGATCCCGTCAAAACTTGGCAATAAATGATTCCGCGGAACCATGAACCGCGAATTACTCGGAAAAGGCCCAGATTTGAGTGATTTTTTTAACCGCTAGATTTTTTTCTTTAATCGAATTTGTGTAGCACTAAAGATTTCTCTTTTAAGAAAATAATTTATATCGGTATATATCATTTTTAATATCGGTTATGTTTTAATAAGATGTAATTTGAGGCAACCATAAACTTCAAAATTTCAGTTCGGTGTACACATTGTTTACTGATTGGCATGGGGCTTTGCTACGAGCTGCGAAACAGTGATTGGCATATCGAGGTCTGACAGTACGGTTAGGTATCAAAATGTCTAACTCATTATCTTATTTACACTTGAATCCCCAAAATATTCACATTATGATGCAAAACGTTTGAAGGAGGAAATTCTAAGAAACGAGAATTTTAGTTTTGGATTTGTTACGAGTCATAGTACCTGCATTTATAAATTATTTCTTATTGTTTTTCAATACGGTAATATTTTTTTTCATTGCACATAGTATTCAAATGCCAAAATCAGAAAATATAATTTTCATCAGATTATTATTTAATATTGCAATAACTCAAAAATATTCAAATATCTATACATATATGAGGAATATTACCAATAAATTAGAATTATCGATCTCTATCATGATATTAATTAATTCACCTAGAGCTTATCAATTTCTTATTAAATTCGTTATCTCGTTTTAAAACCTAATAATTATTCCCCTGTATTTCATTTTAAATATCACAAACATTAATCAAATTCTTAATTTCATTTGCATTAATATTAATTGAGTTAAGGTTCTCCACGCGAACCCTAAAATTGCTGATTCTACCATCATTGTAACTTGCTGAAAGTTAAAAAGAGATTTTATAATAACCCTGCGTTTTTAGTACGTATTTTTCGAGACATGTTCTGAAGTAATGATATGTCGGTTGTGGAATATTTTTCACATTTCTCATTTATTTTACGAAATTGTAACTGATGTTGTTTATTTTAGGTGGCTGTAATTGGTACACGGAATCTCTTTCAACTATTTTTGAAAAATACGTAACTGGGAAATACTTAATAATAATACATCACTTTTATTTAGCTGCAAAAGTATTTAAATATTAAGTTCTAAAGTAAGTGCATAATTCTTCACATTAGACATTCCCAGTTGCGTGAAGTTTTCGCGTCGAGCTTGCCAAGCATCATATCATCAGCCAATATGCATCCCATAGCTGGGCATGGGTCTCCACTACAACTTAAAGGGACAAGGCCTTAGTCCACCACGCTGGCCTCGTGTAGATTGGGGGACTACACTTCTAAGAATTTCTAAAAACCTTTTAGGTTTGCAGGTTTTCTTACGATGTTTCCCTTCACTACTTTTTAACATTCAACGAGTAATATGTACCACTTAGGCAGGTTTTCAACCCCTTAACTGTAAAATAAAACCATATCTCTTAAAATTAAATTAAGATCCCAAAATAATAAAAATAAAAATACGCAAGTTTTTTTCGAAATTGCTAAATCAAATAATAAATCGCGGAATTGCAAATTCCTAAGTTATGCGACATGTTTACCAAACAGCTTCCCCAGTTCAGCTTTATTACTTCAATATATTTTATGTAAGAAAGTTTGGAATGAATCTTACCAGGCAACAACAACAAACCTATCGGAAACACGTTAAGAACCCATTGGCACGTGAAACTGAAGCGATGTTGAGCTGTTCCGATATAACTTAACGATTCAGCTCCTGTTATTACAAGCAAAATTTTATAGAACGGAGACATTGCTTGCAGCTGATAAAGTGCTGAAAGTAATGATAGCTTCTTTGTGCGTATTAGGTTTTTCAGGCAGAATTTGTTATTTATCTGAAGTTAAATAAATAAGTTTAGGAAGACGTTTGAGGATATATGTATAATAGATGTAGAATTAGGTTAATTTTTGTGTTTTTAAGACGGAGATATTTGTCTACATAATTCAAAAGGATATTGGTATAAGTATTTCATTACAATAGCGCTGAAAAGTGATTGTCATCAAAATAACCCTAGACAACTATGTTTTCTCCTAAATTTCATATAACTACAAACATACTTTTAAAAACAAAATTCAAGTAAACTTTTTAAAAAGATAATAAATATCAGGACCTTCCGCAAACCCAATTGTTATGTTTATATTTAATTTTCACATTAAATTTAATTTATAGGACCAAGCGTTCTGCTTCGGATATCTCGGCTGTTGTGTAACCTATCTAATATATATACCTTACACATTTTGTATTCGTATTCAACACTTGTGAAACCCACAAAGCTGAAATTATCCTCTAGAAATTTTTGAATATGTTAAATTTATCTTGTTCTTCTAGGTCAGTGCAGCGAGTAGATCGGCTTAAGCTCTGTGATCCGTAAAAGAATTCGTGCACGTCGGACGAATATAAGCTGGTTTGGATTTAAAAATGTATGATTTAAACGCAAAGATGACATTTTTCAAAGGTAACAAAGCACCTAATCTCTTGTGTTTGATATTTCTCTAGTTTTGTTGAGGTTTTCATATAGTTATTTATAGTGACTAATAATCATGAAAATAGTGTACTGATAATACATGTTTTTAGCATCATCATCAGCACATATTATATATACGTACCACAGGTCAAAGGAATCTTCCTCAATTATTAGGAGTTAGGTCCTAGTCAATCACTTTGGCCATCTACCTACTTTAGCCACCAAGAAGTTACACGTTTCCTAGCGATATTTTCCTTCACTGTTAAAGTGCCTGAATTATTATTCATATGTTATACAAGTCAGAGGTTGTACCTAGATTGAGCCCGCAACCGCCGATAATCTCGACCGCGTGGTTAAACTTCGAAGCTCTCACTACATATTCATAGTATCAGCAATTTTGTATACAAACTATTTTTCACAAGCATTCACATTTTGTCTTCGGTAAGTCTGCCGCAGATATGCAAACCGACATATGTTTTTATTGTTGTAATTAATTAAATACAAAAACACATATCCAATAAAAAAATTAACTATACATCTCGGGCTATTAGCTTTTGTTGTCAGAATTACATATTTTAGAGCGTGTTCGAATAATACAATTTAAACAAACATCAGACAATAGTATTAGTAGCAATGTTTATGCATGAATTATTCAACAATATAATACAATTTTTCAATACGATCGTGACAGCGCATATACAATTGATGCAAATAATGCTGCGTACATCACCAAAATACTTGACATCATTAAATATTAGCGTTAGTTTAAAAGTGATTTATTTATCAATTTTGAGATAGCATTCATTTTATAATGGAAATGAAACATTACATACTTGAATCCAGTTCTTGGAATGATACATTCACATTTCATAGCCTATTGCCTCATGCTCATGTCTCAGGCCTAATGAAGTGGTATCTGTGTTAAAAACATACACACGTTTAATTTGGAGCCTTACATAATGTCCCTTTCGCAACGTCAAAAACATGATCAAAACAACATTGATTTCAAACTCACAGATTTCATTCACGTAGAAATACAGTTTTATCCACATGTTTGAGCGCACGACTACCACAAACAATAGACTTGCACTCACGACTTCCACTATGAAATTGTTTCGCACCTCGCTTGCACGTGAATTCAATACATTCTTACGTATGTTTTGAAATAACATTTTTAGTACTTTAATAATTCTAACCTTGTTTGTGTTGCTTGTTGTTTGGAATTTTTAAGAGAATTTGCCTTCCAAGACTCCATTAGGGAGTTCACTTAGTTCAATCTTTAAAATGTTGTATGTTATTTCTAGTCCTCGAAATGATTATGAAAACAAATATTTGCTTGGCATTTACGATTGTGTGATTTCTCGTTATCAGTCATAAAGTTGAATTGACCGCCTATCTCAAACTCAACTTTAAGTTTACCTCCCATCTTTAGTCTTATTTACCCTCATATCCTTTATTCTTCGTTATAGTTTAGCAATCCATTTAAAATTATCGTGTCATTATTCTGGTGAATACTTTCTTACTTATTTGAACCTATAAACAGCATTAAACACTTAATAATAAAAATAAACACTCCTGAATCCTTTTATAAGTGTCGTTAAAGGTTTTTAAAATTTATCTGTTAACTCTTCTGTTGCAAATAATTTTTTATAAGCCATTGAACTTTGTATGGCTAACAACCTTACTTGGCACATCACGATCCATTTCCTTGGCTTCGATAACAAAGCCCTAAAAAGTTGTTTAAAAAAGGTCCTCGTACAATATTGGTGTAAGGGCGGGAATACAAAGGTTGTGTTGGATTAAGCCACTGGGCCAACGAACGGGGCGGCCCGCTTATTGTTTGTCTACTTAGGAGTCGACTTTTCTGAAATCGAACGGCACAAAGCTAAAATAAACCCGCGGCTGTGAAAGGCCAGCTTCCACGTCGACGCCACTATCATAACAATAAATTGGTACAGAAGGACCGGTTTTTTGGGCGGTGTAATTATGTGTGGTAAGTAGCTCCTAGTAGTAATTAGATCCTTCTGTCATTTTTGTTTGTACTCGAGGGGAAAGCTGATTATGGCTCTCCTTCGTGCCAGCTGCCCCCGTAGCGCGCTAAACGACCCCAGAAGCGCCTTCTACGACAGGCAATGACAGATAATCTTCTGGCCAGCTCTATGAAACTAACAGGGAGTTTTGAAATCTGTATGAATGATGAATACGATGCTCATGACTATGATTAAAATTTAATATTACTGTATTAAATTTACTTACAAGTAAAAGTATTTTGTGCTATCTTACTATGTACTTTTATGAATTATTACTAAATTCATTCTTTAACCTATCTTTACGTTCTTGTGTTGTGGTTTAAACAAATATTTCTCAACTTAGAGTCATCTCGTTATAAGGCATCAACCTCCCACTGAAGTGGTGCGTTGGAGGGCAACCTCACTTGAACAGACTAGGAAAACTGCTTATATATTTTTTTGCATTTTTAGGGTTTCGATAACCGCCCTCGACAAAGTTTTTAAATTCATGTCCTGGTAACGTATAAATTTAGTGTTGAAAAAGACTAGTGAGCTAAACTAATAATTCTCTCTTTCTCCTATTTCTGTCAACAATAATATACTATAATTATTTGACATCCCAATAACGTAGTTAGCTAGATACCAGCTTAAGAAATGAGAGAACGCGGGTTTGAGGGACCGTGGTATATTTTTTTTATTTAAATAACTCTCTGTGAGGAAAATATTACCTAAACTTTTATATGGCAAGACTTATTTCTTTGAACTATTTGAAATTTTGAATACGACTGCCTCGTGGCCTTGCGGTACAAGTATGTGCCGTGCGGTCTAGAGGTCCTGAGTTCGATTCCCGGGTCGGGCAAAGTGTTATTGGGTTTTTCCATTAGGAAATTCTCAGTAGCAGCACGGAGTCTGGAAATGTGCCCGAAAAACGGCAATAGGCTCGCCCCCTATTACGTGGGACTGAAACATACCTGGCGAAATGTGGGTGCAGAAATGCATCTCTGCCTACCCCTTCGGGGAATATAGGCGTGAGGTATATTTGTTTGTTTTGTTTGTATTTCTTTGAAATGGGAAATATTTTTTGTTACTCGCTCCTTTAATAAAGACAACGACCAAAAATAATGTTGCTTATAATCACACATTATTTTTTACAATCTTCCTTAAATCACGCATGCGAGTATCATGAGAACATTGGCGTTATTATTTCAGAACCTCCATTTTTATTATTAAATAGTATTTTAATAAAGCGCAAAATGTATTTGTTTTAGAAAACTGATTTATAAATAAAGGAATCAAATGTTATTGAAACTCTTTTTCTTTCACAAAGGCAAATGACCTTTCAAGTCGCTCTGATAGGATATTTCTGTCTTATTTGCATATGGGCTTTCGTCAGTTTCAATATACCTACTGCGTATTATGTTTAGCGATTTGTCAAATATAATATCTGTTTCTCAAGAATAGTTCTAATTTTGAAGAAGACCAAATAAATAAGAATTCATACTATCTATATTAATATGAATAGGTGTTAAAGTAATTTTGTTTGTTACGTTTTTAAGCCTAAACCGCTGGAGCGATTCTGAACGATTTTTAGTACGAGAGATAGTTTAGTATATGTATTATATATATAAGAATTTGGAGGACTCAGTGTACTTTTTATCCCGGGAAAATGCAATGTTACCCGGTAAGGAGGATGAAATTTTAATTTTTGCCCGGCCGGAGTCTGGGCTCATTGCTAGTAAGCAATATCTATCAATATATATACAATATCAATTACTATTCTATAAATAAAAATCTGTCTTTCATATTCCAATTGCGTTTTATCTACGATTCTTGTCTAAGGTTTTATTGTTGGAAAATGTGTTCTAGCGTTAGGAATTTTTTAATTCTAATTATTCGCATATATATTTGTGTAGAGCAAGATAATAATATAAAAAATCTGAGCTCAGGGCCAGTCGCCAGTAGAGTGCAGTAATAGCGTTTTTGATTTAAATTACTCTAAAACTCTGAGTTATATCCTAAAAAAATATTTTTCTCATAAATTATATGACCTAAGGTTGAGAAATTTAGTTTATTATAGTAATTTATTTATTTACGAGTTATGGCAAAAATCACTCCCAAACCAAGTTTTATTGTAACGAATTAAATTTGAGCTTCTATCTCAAACCATTAAAACTAAATAGGTTGAGAGATGTGGATAACATAGGTACAGAACATTGCTAGCTGGTAGTAGCTGACTAAGTTAGTAAGATTTTATATACCAAGCAAAATATAAGTTTCTTGAGGGATTATAAAAAAAAACTATCTGCAGGACATGTGATATTAGTTTTGAAAATACATTTCAAATTAGTATCTATCGTTTATAACTAGAAACTTCGAAAGTTTTCAAAGCTATGGTGATGGCATAGTATTGTTTTGACGTCGCGTGACGTAGGTTTATCCTCAAGGAAAGTTCATAGATTTGGGTCTCACATTAAGTTCTTCAATATTCTAAGAATTTTAACAAAAGTCTTGAACTTATCCTTCATACAAAGGATTCTTTGCTTGACTGAATTCAAATTTTATGTTTACGTTAGGGCGAAGGCGTAGAAACCGTTTGAACCCAAGTTAAATTAATTTAATAAATAAATAATGTTTGTGTGATCCACGAATGTTTCGAGTCTGGGTGTTTATGAAAATTAAAAGTCTCATAGTTTCTGATGTCTTATTGTGGGGTCAGAGCTATGTGTGACTGTTTTGAGTATCTATTTATGTTAGGAAACGCTCAGTGCTAGCACGAAGTTCAGAAAACATATTAGCTAACCTTGCTTGTTGCCTTTGTCCGTAGTTCAATTAAAACACAATTTAAACGAATAATTAGAGGCTAATATAATTTGCGAACAAGTTGTGTAATTAATGCAGGATTTGTACTTTTAAGGTCAGTGGGTTACGTGCAACACTTGTCGGGTATCCCAGGTCGATTCCATATGAAACAAGTAGTGCAACCTCGATAACGGTTCATTAAAAATAACATGGCATTGTTGCTTTAATTAAAATTTACATCGACTTCCAAATGTATTATTATATAATTTTACTGTGAAAACGCGACTAACACAATGGAGGGTAACTTAAGACTCTGTTAAAGACATACGACTGCTTTTTTGACTCTGTCTCTTGAAATGGAACGAACGATCTTTGAGTTCAGGTAATTATATACGATTTGGGTTTTATTGAAGTATTTCTACGAGTAGGATTCAAAATTTTTGATTTTTTCAGTAAAGGAAGAAAAATCCTTAAAAAATAGTTGGTGTAGAAATAATGAATACAATAGATATGTTTAACAGCATACATAAGTATCATTGCTATTCTATTAGGGCCTTCTCTGTACCGAAACGGGATTAAACGGCTAACTTGGCAGACCTAAAATATCCCTTTTACAGAATTCTCAAGAATACTTCACGTTTCTTTCGCATGATAACGTAATTTTCCATTATTCTCTTTGTAAATGTTCAATGTTTTTAAAATGCACGTATATCGTAAAAAGTAGACGGCACTCTATTTGTCTGCTCCTATTTGAATTCTATTTCATAATCCCGAAAATGAGGATCGAGGCACGTTCGTCACACGGTTAAATCGCTGGAAAGCTTCGCTGTGAAGTACTCAAGGTGTTTCTTTTACAACAATTGTGTATTTATTGAAAAAACATCAGTCTAGAAAAATTAAAACTCTATTTTTCTATTTTACTCAGAGTTCGTAGAGATTATTATTAAGTATAGTTCTGAGACAAGTTTGATAGTCTCAAAGGCGCAGCTGGTTAAGTTCTAGGCTGTTGAACGTGTATCTCTTTAAACTTTAGATATTATATTTTCAAAGACTTACTCAACTTGTTGGTGTGCAACGAGCGACGTTCTCAAAGTTTTAATCCTCCATTCATCTTGAGGATTCACGTCCAACTCAGCGATGACCGTCTTTGTTAAAGAGCTGTGTCCAGTGGATTTCTTATGTTGATGTCATTCAATGACTAATAGTATAAATATAATCCATATTAATCAGATATTTTTTTATAACCAAATTATTCCCTAAAAGAATTGCGTCCTGACATTTGAACTAAAGTCTCGACAATACAATTTAACACTGCTAAATTGCAGGTCTGTGCTGCGCTATTTCCTTGAAATGCCAGCAAAACCTGTTGCTGCGGTCTATGTTAATTATGGCCTGTAACAAATCTTGTTACAGTTGAACCCAATCTGTGCAATAGACGTGAAGTGGTTGAATAGTTTCGCAAGAAGAACGGGGTTTAAAGCTGAGCTCCAGTCGTAAGCTATTTTAAGGGTAATGGGTGTAAGTGCAGGTTTTATTTCCAGTTTTATGTAAGGCTCGGTGCATTATAGTAGTTTTACGAGTAAGTCAAAGCTTTTAGAGTTTGTAGGGCACTATTTATGAACATTTCTTCTATTTACATCGGCATAATGCAGTGACCTTTGACTCAATGACGTGATATTATTGCTTTTCGAATTAAGTGTAGATCAGCAGTATGTAAGCCACCTTATCTTGGCGGGTTTTATAACAAATTTATAGTTTACGATGGATGTCAAAACTACATAATATAAAAAAGTTACCACCGGCAAATTTGACTCACAGCTAAGAAGAATATTTTTCATATTTCCATTCTTCAGACTAAGTTTTGATCAAAATTTGATAATTTGGAACTAAGAGACTTAATTAGGCTCTGTTTATATTACCAAGCTGAAAACATGAAAAAAAAATACGAAATCCATTAAAAATATAACCAACAAAATGAAATAATTCATACCTTTTTAGTATTTATCAGTATGTAAATTTTAAATCGGAAATTCAAACGTATTGAAGGGTAGGGCGGGTCAGACTATTGGGCAGTATCCGAGGTCACCAGATGCCCCACAGCTATTGTGAGGAAGCAAGCCCAGCCAAATGGTGGCAATAAAAAGCAAACTCAATTTTAGTTGATTTATTCTAACCATTAACAATAAATGAAATTTTATGGGTTCAATATTATTGACTTGTATTTATAGCAGTTACTATAGGATGTTGAATTGGCGCCTCTTAAAGTGGTCTACGGTAAAAACGAGAAACGCGTGTATAAAAGTTTAATAGAAATGTATGTATCTAAGATCAATCAATGCTTTATAAGCCAACGTGATGGACTAAATAAAGCCTTACTTCTTTTGCTAAAGAATAAATAAATCATTGGCGCAACTAAAAAATTCTATTCTTTTGGAAAAATAATCATTGCTGTTCGACTGATTGGCTGGCCAACGCAATCCCACTGATTAACTTCATTCAAATATTTTGCATGCGAGCACAGTTTTTATTGAATATATTTCTTTATTCAGTCAAATTTTCCAAATCAGACGAATTGGTATTCGATTACTTTTTTATAAGAGTTTTCAGTTGCAGAGATTAGAATAAATTGCTTTTCTTTGTATTCAAATGATTTATTTTAGACACTATTTTGAGTAAACTGTCCAAGCGTGAATTGAATAAAAACTGTAGGGGGTCTTGCTATAATTTTCTATGCTATTATAATCTTCTAACTCTCGTAACTAGATATGTCGGTCTGCATATCAATAATATAAACAATTCATACTACCCTCATGCCTTAGATGTTACCATTGTATTGAAAGCAGATCTGCCACGTGTTTTATCGGCCTATGTAACACTAAAACTAGAACTGCGTAAGTACCACACTTAGTTCGGACCCCTCATTAAGACTAATTTATTTCATCGCATCTAAAGACTATAAGAGACTAATTCGTTTCATGACAACCCAGTTAAAAAAAAGAATCAGACAAGCATTTTCCTCCTTAGTGGATAGAATCGGAAGGCTCTCGCTTTACAATCTGGCATCTATCCAACAGAATCACAAAGGCTGGCAATTATGTAATGAAACTTGTTTTTGTTAAACTTTTTGGTATTTCCAGTACTGTTTTTTTCTAATTGCTGCAAAGAATTACTTTTATAACAAATCTCATTAAATAATATATGAAAGTAAAAGATACGCGCTTGTATGGTTTAAAGGGAAATAATAGTATAATTTCATCACAGAACCCTAAAATCTCAGGATTTAAAATTGGAATTGCTTATGTTGCCTGGCTTGAATATTAAAGAAAAAATAGTTTAATTTCGCAGACCGTTCTTCAAAATATGAAGCTGTCATCAATGCTGCACATCGACCAGGTGTACTCAGGTGTGCTGGCCTTTGTAGTGGGCGTGCTACAAGCATTTATGAGGGCAATTATTTTAGTTTCATCAACTCAACCGGCCAATGTAAAACAAGAAAGTTTTAAATTTAATTTGCTGCCTACAACGTAAGGGTATAAAGTACCTTATGACATCGATACATTTTTAAAATTAAAAAAAAAACGTAGAGTATAAAAAAATATGCGTTGAAAATATCCTTATCCCAGCCCAGTCAGCCAGTCCAGGCCAGCAGTGGTAAGGTGATGATGTCAATGATAAGAAGGGACCTCATACGTATAAGTTTAATTGACCACGTTGTAAAAACATAGTTGGTTGGACTATTATAGATGCGTTTCCATTACAGTTGTCGCTTATCCAACTGCTCAAATAACAACGACTGATTGGATTATGTAGTTTTGGACCTATTCGCTTGGAAACGAAATATATGCTATCAGGAAATTAAGATCTTATAGTTTCGCAAACTAGTAACTAGCTGTTGTTTGAGAGGGAAGTAGAAGTGAAGTTGGGGTGCAAACATTTAGTATAATACTTAAAGGCGTAAAAGAATTATCATATTATCCTCCTACTACCCTAATGGAAATTCACTGTATTATTAAAACATCCGCGCAGCGGGTTACCGCATTGTGCATTACACTTAGTAGGTATCATAAAACTCCATTCATTTGTATGATAAATATTTTCTATTTAGTTTCGTATCACAATAAAATACTATTTTCTAGCGGCGCATTATAATTTTATTTGTGAATAAAGCAGCGTTGGATATTTTGAAATTCGTTAATTATGCTCGGCATTCTGTAAAATACTGGAATTAAAATTGTAATAAAGCTAGTCGAGATGGGAACGGATTTAGGGCATGTTGCAGATTCGTGCTCAGAGCATTCATTATAAAGAATGGCTATAATTTTATAAATGATAATATCAAAATATGTTATCTATGAGTTCTCATTGAAGAATTTGTTTTTACCTATGATAATGTGTTATGTGGAAGAGGCTTTTTTGTTTGCTGGAATGGGCGCGGCTATCTCAGGAATACTTAATCATAACGTAATATACTATTCAGCACAAAAAATAATCAATTAATGCTAGTAAATTTGTAATCGCCTGCTCAAGTAACAGCCCCCGCGGCGCAGTTGGCTAGACACCAGCTTGCGAAACGAGAGGCCGCGGGTTCGATCCCTGCACCGAGACAAATGTTTGTGTGAACCACAAATATTTGTTTTGGGTCTGGGTGTTTGTGAGACCGAAAAAGTCTCTCGTAGTGTCTGATACTCACGACACAGGTCTTGTAACCTAGTGTGGGGTCAGAGCTATGTATGTGGCTGTTAGGTGTATTTATTTATTTATTTATTGTATTTAAGTAACAAGCACTTCAGCGTTATAATACATATGTGTAATGCAAGCTATCAACCAGTTTTAAAAGACCTAATTTAGCATTTCTTAAGAAATATCCCGCAAGAGGTCGCGGTAATAACGGTCATTATGTCCAGAAAATCCATCACAAGAATGTGACCTAGTTCACGTCACATCACGCGCCTGCCCAATAATTCACCCTATATTAATGGTGTGGAAGAATTTCGGGTAATTCTCATTATGTCTGAGTATGTAGAGCGTTGTGGCTTAGAGGATTAGGTACGCTGCAGAGATAAATCCTCGGCGGTAGTAGGTTCATACCAGACGCCACACACCTTTGATTTTTTTTTTGTGAAGTTCGGTACATGTAAATATGTGGTTCTCTTTCAATTTTTTTTTTGGGAAAACTCTTTTGTGTTAGCTCTCTGCGTGGAATTGCTTACTGTTATAACGTGGTGGAGCTATAATTTCCTCAAATGCAAAGGAGGCTTATGTCCATTCTTAATGTTATTAAGGCGAAAAAACAATGTCAAAATATCGCCGGGCGAAAAATGTACCATGACAAGTGGCTACGAATTAGTTTTCCTGTTTGTGAATGTGTGTGTGAAAGCCAAACGATGAATATTTGTATAGGTTTGTTCTCCAATAATATACTCGCAATAATCATCAGGGTTTTAAACGTTATATGTATTAAGAGGGTTTATACATATTTCGGCAAAAACAGTACTTTTCGAACCCCTTAAAATTGATGAAAGACCCATCGTACAAATACCTTAATTACCAATTATTATAGGGAATATTGTCATCTAAAAAGTTAGTTAAGAACATTTTAAGATTTTTGCGTAAATTTGAATAAATAACAAGATAACTGAGCTAAGGTTGTCATAAATTCACTTTTAGAGTCATTTTCGAGGCTCAAAATTCGAATTAATTCATGATATATTTAATCAAAATAAAATTTTGTTGAATTTTATATATCCCCAAGCAAATAGTTAGTTAAAAACATTTGAAGATTTAGATTTGGAGGAAGTTTATGAATTTAATTTCAAATTGAAAATGAAAAGAACCTTCAAAATATGTTTTCATTAAAAATGTAATAATAGTCAGCTGCCTGGTGCTCTAAGGAAGTGTACTCGCAATTTGAACTATAATCAGAAAACTAGGACTGCGAAAAACTAATTATCACAGTTTGCGAGCTGTTCAAAAGTTTGTAACAATTAAAATGAAACACTGGGAACACTGCCCAACTTTTCGCTTCGATTAATTTTACTCTATCTCAACGGTTTCATATATC
Organism: Cephonodes hylas; assembly: GCA_030295005.1. NCBI lineage: Eukaryota > Metazoa > Arthropoda > Insecta > Lepidoptera > Sphingidae > Cephonodes > Cephonodes hylas. The sequence goes on along the minus strand of AP025374.1, from coordinate 4,543,758 downwards.
TTTGTTGACAACCTTAATATACCTTTTTTACTACAATAAGAAAGGCTTATGAATCTTTCGATATTTTTAGTTGCATACTTCGAATATTGGTTTGATATTTCGTATCCTTCAGAATGGCAACAATAATTTACTGCACTTCGATAATAAAAATTGCGAAATATTCCACCAATATCATTTTTGTTATTACAACTTGTTGAAAACTAAAGTGTAACAAACGAATTATCCGTGCCTGTAGCTCATACAAATTTAAAACAAAGTTTAAGCTTCTGAGGGCATATCTGTCGGGGAACAATTAAAATAATTGCTGGAATACCGACATAGTAACAAAGTTTGCGGTTGATCCAAAAGCGTTGAATATTTCGTAACATATGAAATATGTTCTGTGCATTTTTGACTAAGAGAAAATTATATATTTTTATAATTTTAATGCATAAAAAAAATCGGCACTGTTAAAAAATATAATACATTTTAAATCATTAAAACTCCGTAAGATAGGAAAACTCGTTTAATGACAGGTAATCTGTTATGTATATTAAAAATGAAATGTTTACAACGTTTGATGATTTGACTTATTTTTAATTGTATTTTTACAAATACCGTGTCTGTTACTTTTTCTTTTTTACTGTCCGTTTTAAAATTTTACTAAGAGAATTATAGAACTAAAATCCTTTTCCACTACACACGATCGCTTTATTCTATAGTTAGAATAGTCACACGGAGGTAACAGCGCTAGAGGCGTGGAAATGTGCGCATAAATAAAATAAACTGATTTCGACCCTGTTTGCTTTATCTGTATACTAGTTTAGCGGAACGTGCCCGAAACTCCAGCGTGATAGCAACAGTCAAACATTCCGGATTACTTCGTGTGTGCCTTAAAACGCCAATGTTTACTGTTTCTATAGTTCACCTGTTGACTGGATTTAGGAGCGCCGTTGTATGATTTATGTAAAAGCCTTTTGGGATTAATAAAAGGATCAGAAGGCAAACAGTTATGTTAGCAGATATTTTATCGACTCATCGAAGAGGATCAACGGTCGAGAGATTTGAAACAGTTACAGCTATTTATCTATTAGATAAATCGCTGCCTCATAATTGAAAGTTCATAAAAATAAAATGATTAAGAAAAGTTATTTCCTCGAATACACTATTTTCATGGAAAGTTTTTGCTACATTTAATGAACCAAAAAACAAGTTTTTCAAACTGGATTAAAAATAAAAGGATTTAAGAAAAAGACTGAAACTAACAGTTTTTAAATCAGCTAGAAAACCTGTAAAAGGAATCACTAATGGATTGCCTTTCAGTGATTTGTTGGTTTTGTGAGAGTCAAATAATTAGTTTTATCCCTTTTTCGATTCGCTTTAAATTCAATCAAAGAATTTCCATTACTTTAAGGTCTGACAAGAATAATAAGTCACCGATAGTAACCTATTTATCTGTTTCTTTTAAGTCTTAAGCCTTTTTTATATCAATAGGGCGCAGGTGTTTTGAGTCTAGGTATTCAACTAGATGCTTTGAAAGTGTAGCTTGAGAGTATAATTCATGAAATTACCCACCCTTATAAGTATGAGTATAAAGAATTTGTAACAAATAAAAAGTTAGTGCAACGGCTTCAGGGCAGCACGCTCAACCGTAATTCTGGGTTATTTTATAGACTGACCTTTCTCAATAATAGAAGAGGAAAAGATTGAAGAATGCAGTGATGGCCTCGAGGTTTGGGCGCGCGGTCGAGAATCTCGGCGGTCGCGGGTTCGAACCCCAGGCACACACCTCTAACTTTTCGAAGTTATGTGTGAATTCACATTGAATTATCACTAGCTTTAACGGTGAAGGAAAACATCGTGATGAAACCTGCACACCTAAGAGTTCTTAGGAATTTCTTAAGTGTGTAGTCCACCAACCCGCACTAGGCCAGCGTGGTGGACTATGGCCTACACCCTCTTAATGGTAGAGGAGACCCGTGCTCAGCAGTGGGCGTATATGGGTTGATGAAGAAGAAGAAGAAGAAGATTGAAGAAATATCAGAAACTACAAATACACCCGCATCCTGAATCTTGGGTGGATATCTTGAACAACAAGGTCTAACATGAGTCCTTATGATGTATAGTGGCCTATGTATCTTACTGGATATAAATCACCCCTCTAGTTTCTGGCATTACCTGCTGAAGCGGACTATATCATAAATAATAAGAAAATAACGACACCAAAGCGATTTTGTTTTCTCTTTGTTTTATACTGAATTAGTAGAGCAACAATATAAAAGAAAGAAAGAAAACGATTTACAATAGTTTTAAAGCCTGACGATACAAAACTTTCCTTAGATCATCTGTATGAGTTGGATCAAAGTGTAAGTACAAAATGTTTAATTTCTTATTGATAAAGAAGTCGCTGAGCACTTAATAACTTGTAAAGAGAAGCTGTTCTTCCCCGAACGCTTGTTTGAAGTTTGCAGGTGCTTATTGATTTTGAAGTTCGTTGTTTAATGTTCCAATATAGCTAATTTTCCTCTTTTATTCTTTGTAAATTGAGACTACAAAGACTCAAATAAGAAAAGCCTTGATTTATCATAATGGCAAGAAAAATATGCGAGAGCCCGGAATATAGCCTTTGTTGTGCTAGAAAATTGTCAATAATGATAAAATTATAATATGTGATGCACTCTTTACGGACAAGACCGTATTATCACACGTGCTATTAAAAATAAAGTTTCTGAGAGTAATATAAAAATATTAAAAAATAATATACCTATGTTAACCTTGAAAAACATTGAAATGAAATGAAATGAAATGAAATGAAATGAAATGAAATGAAATGAAATGAAATGAAATAATATTTATTGAATCCATAAAATGTCAAATACATCACTTAGATTCAGTCATTTCAAAATTTACCACCCTGTTCGGAAGGCAGTCATCACTAGAGAAGAACGGGCAAGAAACTCTAGTGTTGCTCTTTTCCAATCAAGAGATAGTTTACAATACAGATACAAAGACTCAATTTCCCGAATTAGAGCAGCTCATTAATACAATATCAGAATTTTGTATATAAGAACAACATAGTCATCTTAAATGGAGACTCTGACATCTAACCAGGTTAAAATTTCATTAATGGAAATTTCATTAATGGAAATAAGCAAATCAGGCAGACCAGTCCCCACAAACAGCACCCGTTCACGAGTATGACGCATGTGCCAGCCATCGGCCTCCTCAACCATTTCATAGGGAAGTGACCGACCCGGCACACGACGCCGCCGTAAGCACAGACATTTCTGCGAGCATGACATACCTGATTGCTTACAAGTTACTAAAATAATAATCAAGTATAATAATCAAGTATGTACAGCCATGTCCATTAAAGTAGACCCAGTCAAGCCCGGGATTACAATAACATTTTACTTATACCCAGGCTTCGTTATCTTCCATATATTCTGATATTGTATAGTAGGCTTTGTTACATAGATGTCTCTTAGTAATTTCTTTAAATTTATGATACTTTAAAGCCTTAATATGACTAGGGACATTATTATGAACTTACAAAACCTCTCCGCACTAGGTACTGCCTGTCTCATAGACTTTTATATACATACTTGTTACTTCTTCACGGTTGCTTCCTGTATTAAAGAACATATTATGGTGTTTTCATTCCAAATTTAATGACGTAACGCAAACACACCATTATGAAAGTAAATAAAAATGGGCAAACTTTGTCTTGTAAAAAGTGAGTCTTGCTTTGTTGTTGCAATTTATTGTTAGATAAGTTTCAATTAAGTAAAGCTCGTTAAAAGTATTCCACTTCCAAGTAAGAGTAGTCATAAAAAGGAATTATGTAAAAAGGTTACATTTTGTTGAAGAAATGTGGAATCTGCAAGTTGTTTAATTACATAGTTGAAATGAAACTAATATGCGTAAATATTGACTTAATTTATTTTTCTTGTCGCTGGTTATGCACTGGTCTAGTGTGAGTTGGCGGATTTCAAACTCAAAAAAATTCCAAGAACTTTTCATTGTGCAGGTTTCATACCGATGTTTTCCTTCACCGAAGGAAGCAACTGATAATTCATTCTGAATCTACACATAGCTTCGAAAAGTCAAAGGTATGTGCCTGGGGTTTGAACCTGCGCCCAATGCGCCTCCGAGACGAAAAGCGTCTCGACCGTCTCTGAGTGATAGAGGGCGCAGTTGTACACCCACTAGCTTTGTGTGGGCGCCCACGAAGGACACAAACCACTGTGCCGCCGCCCCTTTTGCGGTCAGTTTCCGTAAGCGACTCTACTGATTGTCTCATAGACTTGTTACTTCTTCACGGCTGCATTATGGGTATAAAAACATAGGCTTCTTCTATTCCAACTTTAATAAGTAACGCAAACACACAATCAAAAAATCAAATGAAAATTGGTCCACCCAGTCAAAAGTTTGGAGTAACATACATAAAAAAATACAGATGAATTTATAACCTCCTCCTTTTTTGAAGTCGGCTAAAAAGTTGGAAAAACTTTGTCTCGTATAATGGGAGTCTTATTTTGTTGTTGCAATTTATTGTTAGATAAGGTTCAATTAAGTAAAGCTCGTCAAAAATGTTCCACTTCCAATTAACAGTAGTCAAAAAGAGGAATTATGTAAAAAGATTACATTTTGTTGGATAAATGAGGAACCTGGAAGTTGTTTAATCAGTTGTTTCCTAGTAATAACGTAAATGATATAACCAAGAATTCTACGTATGGATGAATTAATTATAAAGTAAGAATTCTAATTATACACATATAATATGAAACTCATTTCTAGATATGTATTAGTGTATACCTACTTATTATGGGTAAATATTGACTTAATTTATTTTTCTTTTATAGATGATGAATGATATCAAAACATGGCAATCGAATATCGGTTCTTATAAATAACATCCAATCCAGCATATAATGCATCCGAAGGCAAAATAAAATAGGAAAAAGAGCACTAGGTTCCTTGATCTATACAATATGTTGACAAGCAATTCAAAAGAAAGCGTAACGCACGAATGGGAGTTGCAGAAAAGGATACTGTCGAAGAAATTACAAAGTTCATCAATGATAATGTGAAAGGCAGGGTCATTTACAACCAACGTAGATGAAGTATGGATTAAAAGAAAAGTTTCATCAAGATCATATTTTATGACTATAGTATTTCCCTACACAATTTGACAACGTAAGCACGACATCACAAATATATTACCATTCCACACGTTTATAAAAGTAGTCTACTGAATTACGTCCTCTCGCTAGGCTCAAAGCCCTAAATGTTACATAAGGATCATATCACAATTTATGAATATTCATGCTCTTGGTTTAAGAACATACATTTGCATAATTAGGTTCTTTCTGTGGAATTAGTGGTGACATTAAGAACTTAAAGTCAGAACATAATTCAGCAGGCATCATGCATAATTAAACATTTGAAGACAGGGCGTCCGTATTCAAATCAGATATTTAGTTCTCTAAACAAAACAGAATGAGCTTTTTAAAATGGCAGTCTATTCACGAATCGATTTCACAATTGTTTATTTCATTTTTTCGTATTTAAAGGTCTTAATAATAAATCAAATATGGGTTTCCGATATTATCGCTTTATTATTGCTAATGAAGACGTGTGCGAAAGTAGTTTGTTCAATAATAGTAAACTTACGAACACAATTTTTACATAACATTGCCACAATTTCCATTGCTCTTCCCCTCCTATTGATCGCAGCGTGATGATATATAGCCTAACTCTATAAATGTGCTATCCACACAGTTTTTTTTCAGATCAAAGTAGCAGTACTTGAGATTAGTACACTCAAGCAGACAAATCCTTCAGCTGTAGATTATTAAAGCTGAGTGTTAAAGAAAAAGAGTGTTTCAATAACTCAATGTCTGTAATCTAGAGGTCACAAAGCATTTTCTGATAAAGCCACATTTTCCTCTAGCGAACCGAAAACAGGTGAGACAGGATGAAATATGATTCCATTGTTTAACTAATGACTACACATTCAAAGATATGTATTCATTATTTATACATGATTAATTAATCAACGTTTAGATTTATCGTGAATAGGTTTCATTATATTAATGATTATTGCATGTAATAATGAAGTTGGTATTAATAATGATGATTTATTTTATTATTCTACATTTTCTCTTCTGAAACGAAGTAAATGTTTCAAAAAAATTGTTGAATATGAAATTTAAAAAAAAACCTTATGCTTGAGTTGATGCATTTCTGATACTTGAAATAAATATTTATAAGAACTTTCATGTACTCGTATGCACTCATTTGTATCTCTTAACCCCTAAGATGGAAGGTCAGAAAGAAGGATGGAAGACCCCTCTCCACATACCGCGATTAATCCACTACATCGTCAGATAAACTTGTCTTTTATCCGGTTTTGGAAGAAAGCAAGGGAGAGTATAAAATTGCTTCATATTTTCATTTAATTTCTGCCTTCTTGCCATAGTGAACCTATTCGCTATTAAATAACTTACTATATTTCACATAGAAATTGTAGGAATTGCAGCAATAATTCTTTAAGCGTAAATTGATATCGCAAATCCTACAACCTCAATTCCCTGAACATCCCAGCATCAGAATTACCGTTACAGTGAACGAATTTAATACGCCAAGAAAGTTTAAACTGAGCATCAACAGAACTTACAAAGACTGAGCAAATTTCTTTAACCAGTTCAACATTAAGCTAATCCAAGATATGGACGAAATGCTGCAACCGGAATAAGGTTTTGGAGATGTTACTGAAAACTTTTCAGCAGTAGGCTTGGATTAATCCCGCTTATATACTGGAGATAGCTTCAGTTCCCTGTCGGTAGTTTGGCAGCCAGGATTTATACTGACAGAACGTGATTTCCTCCAAATTTATGTGCTCAGTCTTAAGCCGCAAACAGAAATCTACTAAGTGATTTATTAACGACTGCCATGAGGTATTTAAATTAAAGGATAGATTTAGTTGATTGAGAAGAACTTTGACAGATACTGCCATAAGTTCGTAGCTCCAAGTTTTGGTATGTCGTTAGTTTTTTTTGCTATAGCCCTATAGGCAGAATAAAGAGCTGACCTAATTTTTTTACTATGATTTCTGTTGTTCTTAACTTAACACGTTCATTGCCAGCTAAAACAACGCATGTTCCCGTTCAGGCCACGTCGGTCAGTGATGGTCGACAACAAGACTTTCCGTTCAGCCCACGTCGGTCAGCGCTGACCGGATTTTAGGAGTGTTTTCAATCCTCTCTCATAGGCCGTAGGGTGGGTCTATCAAACTAAATCCTATACTCATTGACCCGCATGGCCCTCCAGTTACTCCAAAAGAAGTTGGTTTTTGAAACACATAAAGGACTTAGAAAAAAACAACAATTTATAAAAGACCATCCATCGTAATAATAAATCATCATCATCATCAGCAGCCAATATTCGTCCACTGCTGGACATAGGCCTCCCCCAATGACTTCCACCGGGAACGGTCGGAAGCCTCCTGCAGCCAGCGACGTCCCGCGACCTTGACAAGGTCATCGGACCACCTTGTTGGGGGACGTCCCACGCTGCGCTTTCCCGTTCGTGGCCTCCACTGGAGAACTTTTTGGCCCCATCGGCCATCAGTTCTCCGCGCCATGTGGCCGGCCCATTGCCACTTCAACGAGCTAATCCGTTGGGCTATGTCGGTTACTTTAGTTCTCCTACGGATCTCCTCATTTCTGATTCGATCACGTAGGGAAACCCCGAGCATAGCCCTCTCCATAGCTCGTTGAGTGACCCTGAGCCGACCCATGACGCCTTTAGTGAGAGGCCACGTCTCAGTGCCATATGTCATCACTGGTAACACACAACTATTGAAGACTTTCGTCTTCAGGCACTGAGGTATTTTGGACGAGAAGACGTCTCCTAACTTTCCGAACGCTGCCCAACCGAGTTGGATTCGACGATTGACCTCTCTCTCGAAGTTGGACCTGCCTAACCGGACCACTTGTCCCAAATAGACATATTCGTCTACAACTTCGAGAGTCGAGCCCCCAACTGCGATTGGGGTGGGCACAACATGGACATTCGACATGATTTTCGTCTTGTCCATGTTCATTTTAAGACCCACCTGTTGGGAGACTCGATTGAGGCCTTCGAGCATAGTGCTAAGGTCCTCCAGCGATTCTGCCATGACTACAATATCGTCGGCAAACCGGAGGTGTGTGATATACTCGCCGTTGATGTTGATGCCGAATCCTTTCCACTCCAAGAGCTTGAAGGCGTTTTCCAGCGCGGCAGTGAACAGTTTCGGAGATATAACATCTCCCTGTCTCACGCCTCTCTGTAGTGGAATAGCCTTCGTGCTCTGATCTTGTACTCGGACCGACATGGTGGCGTTGTTGTATATACTTTTCAACACCTCGATGTACCGACAGTCAATGTGGCACCGCTGGAGAGACTCTAGCACCGCCCACGTCTCGATCGAATCAAAGGCTTTCTCATAGTCCACAAACGCTAAACAAAGCGGCAAGTTGTATTCCTCGGTTTTCTGGATAACTTGCCGAAGCGTATGGATGTGGTCTATGGTGCTAAAGCCTTTTCGGAAACCAGCTTGTTCGGGCGGCTGGAAGTCATCAAACCTGCGTTCGAGACGATTTGTGATGACCCTCGAAAACAACTTATAGACATGGCTCAAGAGCGAGATGGGCCTGTAATTCTTCAGCAAGGTGTTGTCACCTTTTTTGAAGAACAGTACCACCACGCTCCTGCTCCATGCCTCTGGCGTTGAGCCCTCGAGGAGAACGGAATTGAAGAGCCTCTGAAGGACTTTAAGTACCGGCGTTCCGCCCGCTTTCAGAAGCTCTGAAGTGATTCCGTCCTCACCCGGCGCCTTGTTGTTCTTAAGTTGCTTCAGGGCCATCTCAATCTCACACAGGCTGATGTCCGGGATATCATCACTGAAGTGGCGGATCAACTCGGCTCTCGGGTCTTCGGCCGAGCGAACAGCGGGCTTGGCAACCGAGGTGTAAAGCTGTCCGTAGAACCTCTCGATCTCCCTTAAAACCTCTGCCTTCGTCGACACTACGCGGCCGCCCTCCGTCTTCAGCCTAGACAACTGTCTTTGCCCAATAGACAAGTCTCTTGCAAACACTTTGGAGCCTCCGTTCCGCTCTATTATCTCTTTAATGCTCACAGTGTTGTGAGCACGGACATCGTGTCGCAAGGACTTCCAGATCCGTCTATTGAGCTGACGATATGCTTCGGCGTCCTCGGAAGACTGCAGCGCCATAGATCGACGTTCGGCCATGAGGTCAAGAGTGTGGACCGAGAGTTTTTGAGGTCTATCTCTGCGGCGAGGTCTAAAATGCTTAGATCCCACCGCATGGAAAATGTTAAAACTTAAAACAAACGGATAACTGTAATCGTAATATTAATCGATTAAACAGCATCTCACACGAAGATTTGGGCGAAAACTGCTAGACTACTAATTCCCGGAGCAGCGAGAGGGGACCCGACACCGCGGCCCGCGCGGACCTCTATAACGGAAAGACGATTTTTTGGCTCCACAGGCCGCGTCGGTCAGTGTTGTCCGACGTTAAATAAATTAAATCTCCTTAAATTGTAATTCAAATTCACTTTTCGTCAAAAAGTCATATATTTAAACGTGAAATCTATGTATTAAACCAAAAAAACGTTTGGCTAAATTTGACCGGATTTGCGATTTTCTTGTTGGCCTAAAGGGAAATATCGCTGTCGGTCAGCACTGACCGCCATGGCAGTGAACGTGTTAGTTCAAGAAATTATCTACCCAGACGCATAAATAAACAAAATTTTGAATTTCAAGTTGCTCTCTATAAATTGATCTAAAACCGACTCAAAAGAACACTTCAGGTTTACACGAACCATACCGAATGCGCCTAACTGCAGCTATATCAAATAACATATGTGAAAATTACCGAACGCAATGTTATAACCGCAGTGCATTCAAACTTCAGCACTCGTAGCAGAGTAATTAACGTCGTAAATGGTTGGAGCGGTTACATAAAACGGCACACGAGCGTACAATTTGCATTATATTTGATTTTCAACCATATTAATGGGTATAACTTTATAAGCTTTGAAGGTTTATACAAAACTATGTAAAACGGGTATTGCCCGCAGCATCGTTTGCGTTAACATAGAATTTGTCAGTTATTAAACGTTAAATAATTTTATGCTCATTGTTTTAGGTGTAAAAATTTTACAAAGATTTTCGTAAGTGGTACAGTTCTTAGTTTAGTCCTTTGAAGATTAGTTCTTAGTTTAACCTTTCGAGTCAGATATTAGTATGTCTGTAATGTTGGTAATATAGTGTGTATCCTGGTATAATACATTTATTGCTCAATTTCTAAACATCTACGTCGCCGTAAGTTAAAACAACCAATTCTATCATTATCTAATCCATAATCCTCGCGTTTCATTTTATGATCGGGGCTCCCATTTTACAGTAGAAATTTAAGAATAAAAGAATGAAGCAAAAATGTGTCTGCGCGGGTCATTAACACTCCCTAACTTTATTCCTTTCTTTTTTACTAATGACCTCTAAGTTGTTTTCCTTGTTGCCTTTGGTTGGCATTTTTCATTTTTCTATTAAGGACACAATTTATTGTAGTGATTATTAACTTAGGGACATTGACCACGGGTTTTTTATTTTATTTTATTTTTTTCTTTTTTTAGTCGTACAGCTTGTAAAAGAGCATACACTTCGTACAGTATCTACATACATCATTACCTCATCATCTCCCGACACGAGTAGGTGCCGTGCAATCTAGAGGTCTTAGGTTTGATTCCCAGATTAAGATTATTAGACAACTTTCAATAGCAGCCCGGAGGCTTAATATTCGGCCGAAAAACGGCAATAGTTTTGACTTTTATTACTTTGTCTGAAGAAGCTAAGCTAATATATATAGAAATTTTATAGGCGAAGCTACCCCTTTGGGAAATATCGTGCCTATAGGCACGATTTCATATAATTATTGTATGCCGTTAATAATCTGCAATTGCGATACTGTTAATTTAAGTATGCAAATTTCCATATATCCGTTCCAATTTTGCCCGAAATCGTATTCATTTCTATGAATTTGGCGGACGTCTAGGGTATACTCTCCATTTAATTCACCATAAATTGTTATACAGAATACTAATCCAGACTAATTGGTGTAAAACTGGCCAACGCATGCCAATTCATTACTTCAAATCTACACCACCCCCTGCCGCATAGAATACAACAAACCGTAGAGATGTTGTCACGCAAAATTAACAAATTTGAATGCACTGCGAAAATTCATATACAACCTTAAAATTTTTGAAAAACAACATTTTATTCAGTAAAATACTAGGAAAAATCATCCAGAAAATAAGTTTTTCGTCTTTTTAAAGGTGGCCTTACAGACTACTGATATCATCATCATCAGCCGAAAGACGTCCACTGTTGGAAATAGACCTTCCCCGAAGACTTCCATAGCGCTCTGTTAGAACTTAAAAGTGACATGTGTCCATCGACTTTCCGCGATATCAAAAGTCCGCCTTACAGGTATTATTAAAATATTGGCATTCTTAAATATAATTTATGTACAATTATTTTTTTTTTAAATTAATTGAGCCGTACACATTGAAATTACAATGTTATTTGTCACCTAATTTTCAAATCAATTTGTTTAGATTATCTTCTGTTTGTCAAACATTTATATCGATATCATAAGAAATATATTTCATGTTAATATGTTATCCCTTCATTTAAATGTGACTGTGAATAATCTAATCAACTTGCACTCGCCTTTCCCCCGCCCCGCGTCCCACAACTGTCCCCATGCTTTGGTAAACTCGGAATTAAGCAGCACGTTCTGTGTGCTGAATCTATTGGGACGTAATCTGTGTTCAAATCCAAACAGAGTTAATCCAATTACCATTTGATTTAAGCAGAATTATTTGACATATAAAGGTATTTAGTGATAATTCCATAGAATCACAATTAATCAGCTGCCACGTGTAGTTGAAACGTTGAATTGGAATGCGGTATTTGACATAATTGTTTTGTTTTATGCATTGGCTTTCCTTCTTTGTTGTATACTTGCTTTTATTTCTTCAGCCCATATACGTGCCACTGCTGGGCACGTGTCTCCTCCAGGTTGAGAGGGTTTAGGCCCAAGAAATTTCATGACGATGTCTCCTTTCACCGTTAAAGCAAGTGATAATTCATTGTGAATACACACGTAACTCCGAAAAGTCAAAGGTGAGTGCCTGGGGTTTGAACTTGCGACCGCCGAGATTTTCGACCGCGTGCCTGAACCTTGAGACCATCACTGTTTTTACTTGCTATACGGAAGCCAATTTCATTTCACGTATGTTATAGAGCAAATAAGTAAAAGTTGATCTATGTGACAACGCAGCTACCACCAATAGCAATCATTCGCCGCACCAAAACGAACAGCCAAGAGCAATGTCGTTCGTGTATATATACATTGAGCTAGTTGTTATTTTTCCCTTTTTAATGGAAAATGTCATACAGTTGAAAAAGGTACGTGTATTTTACGTATCTCGATAAGTGAGTTCTATCTAGGTAAAATTTCTCATTTATTTTGCCACGTTGCGATTCAATTCATTTATATACATACGTAGTCTCATAGGAATTTGCGTCCTTCACTGTTACTGGTCACACAATAATTTAAGGAAATTTACTTACCATATTACAGTCCATTGGCTAATAAGCTAACAAAATTAAATGAAAAAATATTTGATATATAAACGACTTAATAATATAAAAAAAATAAATTATTGTCTCGTCGATTTTCTATAAAAAGAGCAAGTGATGAAGTGACACCAACAATGACATTAAGAGAAGTAATCTAGTAACTATTATGTTATTACTATCAACAACTAAATGATAATAACATATTATACGAATTTAAATAATTTACAAGATTGCGTAAAACAAGATAGAAAGATATACACGAACATCGAATACCCCTCTGGCTTCTATCCGGTATAGAATCCCATTTAACCACGGCCTCCATAAATTTAATTTCGTAAATTATTTCTCCATTTCCACAAATTTAAACAATGGTAGAGGATTATCGCGGTGAAGCCGGGTCAAAGCAACCCGTTATACGCGTCAAGTCGCGTCATCCGAATGAGCGAATTGTCAGCTTCTGTAACCGCCTATCCAACCGATCTGGGATTTTCTTGTAAAGAAATCATTTGCGGTATAATACCACATATAATTTATTATTACTTAAATCAAAATTGTATTGAATGTCTAAGAAAAAAAAATGATATCAAGATTTATTATAGACCATGGAATATTCATTACTACTACAGGTTTCGAATACCTTTATTCCGCTTCGAATTCATTTGAAATAAATATTTTTTGTCAACCGTGAAGCAATAGTGTTTCGCGAATACCTACTACTCGTAGGCTTATACTAATAGTAAAAAATATTCTGGTAAACTTCGGTAACTATTTTCGGAATCTTCTTCATTTTTTATGTTTTTCGAAAATACGGCAATATAAATATTAATATTCGGCGTAATTTACATATTATTGTTTAATAATGATGATAATTGTGATGTTAAGAAGAGCATCCTATCTATTTCATCTAATGCAGTGGGGAATGATTGCATCAGCCGCAGTATGATATTACCTATCCTTGACGTAATCCTCCCTATTCTCTGTCACATCCTCAATTTTTCTATTTCCAATTCTTCATTCCCATCGCTTTGGAAAGATGCGGAAGTCATCCCACTTCCTAAACGTCCCAACCCTGCTTCTTTTTCCGAGTACAGACCTATCTCCATTTTGCCATTCCTCTCCAAAGTATTAGAAAATCTCATTTATAACCAGTTTAACTCCTTTCTTAACTCCTATAACCTTTTAAATCCCTTCCAGTCCGGATTTCGTCCGGGACATAGTACCACTACTGCGCTGGTGCATATCACGGATGACATACGAGCTGCTATGGAAAACGGAAAGTTGACAGTACTAGCCTTGTTAGACTTTAGCAACGCTTTCAACTCCGTGGACTATGATGTCTTGCTTAGTACTCTGTGCTCTGTTAACATATCTCCAACGGCTATTGGCTGGTTTCGAAGTTACCTGATGGGACGACGGCAACGTATACGTGTTGATGATGACACCTCCTCCTGGTGTAATGTATGGTGTAATGTGATGCAGAGATGATGCGAAGTAGGTGTGCAAATAAAATAATTTATAATCATATAAAGATACATATTACAAAGCAATATACTTTGGTAAAAGAAAATATACACAAATAAAGTAATGTAATAGTAGCTAAAATAGTAAATATATAAATTAATATATATACATATAGTATGAATATAAATATATACAAAAATACATACATAAATACATACATAAAAAAATGCTATTTTATGAAGATTCTGAGATTTTCTTTAGCAGCAGCTCACGAACCTTTGACTTGAACGATAGACGAGTCTTACACATCCTCATCTCTAAGGGAAGGGTATTCCATAAAATACTAGACTGTATGGGGAAAGAAGAGTGAACAAGTCTAGAGGTGTGAGAAGGACAGAGAAGAAGGAGATTGTTTTTAGAGCGAAGATTTTTGTTATGGTTAGCATGAAGGTACTGAAAGAAGTCGGATAAATACGAAGGTGCAGTCGAAGACGTAAGAAAAGAGAATACAGTCGAAAGTGCTCGCAGCTCACGACGCTGCCGAATTGGCAGCCACTTGAGCTGGGCGCGATAGGCGGACACATGATCGAATTTTCGGAGATTATATATGAATCGAATGCAGTTATTGAGAAGCCGGTCAAGTTTATTGAGGAGGTCTGCATTCAGGTCGAAGTAGCACACATCACCATAGTCGATTATAGGTAGAATTAAAGCTTGCACAAGCATGGCCTTGGTTTTCGATGGGAGAAAGTTCTTCAGGCGATAGAGAACGCGGAGCAAACCAGTGACTTTACGGAAGACGTAGGTTACTTGCGGCTGCCAGCTCAGTGTACTGTCGATGTGGAGCCCGAGATCTTTAACAGTAGCGCATAGATTTATAACTGTCCCGTCAAATATGATTGGTGGAATAGTTAAAGTTTCTAACTTACGTATGGCCCGTTGGCTGCCAATAATAATAGATTGACACTTTGTAGGATTGACGGCAAGGCCAAAATTTTCAGACCAATTTTTAATATGTTCCAAGTCTCTATTAACGAGGTCTATTGCAACAGAAACGGAATCAACTGACGCCTGAGCATACAACTGCAAGTCATCAGCATACAGATGATACGAACACTGAAGATCGTGAGTTATGAGATTTATAAATACAGAGAATAATAAAGGAGAGAGAATACCACCTTGTGGAACACCAGAGTCGAGCTCACTCCAATTCGATAAGTTTGTATCGAGACGCACCGACTGCTGGCGCCCACGAAGATACGATGAGAACCAATCCAGAGCAACGGGTGAGATCATAAGATGGGAAAGGATAGAAAGAAGGATGTCGTGACTGACGGTATTAAAAGCGTTCGAAAAGTCAACCAAAGCCAACACAGTGACTTTGGTATCCTCAATGGCTACCCTAATATCGCCAGTCACTTTGAGGAGAGCGGAAGTGGTGCTGTGGCCAGGTCTGAAGCCAGATTGATAAGAGCTTACCAAATTATTTTGGTAAATAAACTTGGACACTTGCTTGTGGGCGCATGCTTCCAGCACCTTGGATAAAAACGGGAGTATGGAAATGGGACGGAAATTATTAGGAAGGGTTGGGTTAGGAACTTTGGGGAGGGGAATAATGAAGGCATTTTTCCATGAGGATGGAAAAATACCCGAGCTAAACGAAAAGTTAACTATGTGTGTAAGTGGTGATAGGATATAGTCGAGAATCGCCAAGATCATTCGGCGATTGATCTTATCATAGCCCATGGCATTGGATTTGATGGAAAGGATTGTCTTCTTGATCTCAACCGATGCAACTGGAGAAAAAATGAAAGGATTAATATTTGGGCGCGGAAGCCCTGCCAAATAATCCAGAGTTCGACGTTTGACTTGTCCGTCTATCTGATGAGATGCGGTAAAATAACGGTTGATAACGTCCAAGTCAAACGTATTTTGCATTTCAATATTTTTCGGTTTTCCAACTCCAAGAGTTCGAAGAAACTTCCAAATATCGGCAGATGATGAAGAGGAAATGTTACTGAGAATGTGGTGGCGTTTGGCGTTGCGTATCATCTGGTTACACCGATTCCTTGCAGACTTGTATTGACTCCACTTCTCATCTGAACGGTCTTTACGATATCTACGATATGCTTGATCTCTGCGTCTCATCGCCATCGCAATTTTATAGTTGGATTTTGTCAAACACATCTTTTAACAGGAGGAATACAAATTCCAAACACGTATCTGAATGCGAGTCTACGTGGTAAATCCTTTTTCCCACAGTGTATATAAACTAGACTGCAATAATTTATTTATCCCCTCACACAGAGTGAGACGTTTCGATATAATCCATTCCCGTTCACTGACGCACTGAATCTAATATCTTTCGAATTATTATTCGTATTTAGTCCATATAGAGACAAAAGTTTACTGCGTTACTAATATTTTCCCAACAATACATATAAACAAGTATACTTTGTAATGTACACAGAGTGGATTTCTACACCTAGTCTTCATCATATATTGCGCTTGTTTTTTACCCATCACCAGTTATATTGCGAAACTGAGTGACACTACTAAACACATTCAAAAATACCCCAATAACGTATTTTAATAAAGTATTTTATTTAGTACTTGGTCCAACATATTGGTCCAAAATACAGGCAATAAATATTGGTCAAACATTGGTTCAGATGTGCTCAGAGTAGCTTTTAATTAACCTCCAGAGTAGAAGTCATCTTTCTGAACAGGAAACATTTAATCGAGACTTTATTTCTAAGAAAAAGCAGTTATAAATTTCTTGAAACCTTTCGAGCTGAACTTGACAGTTAATAGAGCAGTTTTATAGAAGTTTCATAAGAATTCAAAGAAATTTAACGATAGTAATGAAACTATCTCAGGCAATGTTTAATTTGGTGTTATTTCCAATGAAAAGCCTTTTGACAAATTATGCGCTAGAAATTAAGTATTTTTTTTTGTGGAAGTACCTATTTGAAAATGTTAATCTAAATATGAAATAACACAGAAGTTCAGCTCGTTTTTTTTTAATTTTAAGTACTGGAGAGTGAGCCTTTAAAAATTATAAGTTGATACCTATAGTATTGGTATACAGTCTAAAAAATGTACCCAATAAACTCCAATTACCCAAATCAGTTCACCCAGAAGAGAGAATTCTAGAAGTGAGATTTTGTCTACCGCATCGCGGATACAGGCGTAAAGTTTATTTTTTAAAGGTCTTATCTCAATAAAATCCAGTACGACAACATGAACCTTACCCCAATTGATATTACATCATTTTATTGGTGCAGTAGTACATTGAATACAAATGGTTTGTTCTCCGTTCATTTCAGTTTGCAGACGAATCAATAGAATACAAATGACACGTATGTATGTATCGTAAATAGATTTCATTGAATACTATTAATGTATCTGTAGACGGGTCCTGATGTGTAGTCCCATTCAACCATATCAATGGCATGGCTCGACCAGATTAGTTCTCACAGAAAACCGATGAGGAGAAAACATCTAAAACTAATTTTCTAAATATTTATTCCCCTAACTATAATACATACCACAAGAGTACAAGTGTGTTGTTTTATTTTTCATTCATTCGCTGCTTCATGAGTTATGAGTAAGGCTTTCCTTTTTTTTCGTTCCTGATTTATGCAATATGCGGAATGATTTGCTTGTTGAATTCTGTCAACCACCGCCACTGGTTCAGTTTCTTTTAGGAAATTTACTAGCAATGTAAATCGAATTTCAAACAAAAAGCAATTATTACAACGACAGTTTTAAGGTCAAAGCAACGTCACTAATTTTATATTGCATTTTACAGCTCGCCTGAAGGGTGACGGGTGCGTTGGAGAAAATCTGGGTGGCACGCTCAGCTATGCGCTACACTTTGACTTTCGTTCGTTTGTTCGTTTCGCCATTGACAGGTTTTTAATTTCTACCTTTACTGAATTCTCACTTTGTAGATTAGGGATCAGCAGTTCGTTTCCCAAAAGTAGAATATTGTTATTTGCGACCGTCCTCAGATTATCTTCCAAACCGTTAGTGACAGAGACAAAACTTTTTATTGATACATGTTTGTATTTAAAATGAGTGCTAAAATAAAATCCTAAACTTATACCTTTTGGGATATCTCCTCTGATCTTAAGTGTGGAGGGTTTTTTCTCTCCTCTATAGTATGGGGTATCATTAATCTTCAGATCTTGAAAACATTAAGAGGTTGCGAAGACGATATTTATATATAGGCATGGGTTTGTAAAAAAAATATGCTATGAAACATTTAATGTTTAAATAGGGTGTCCCTATCATCATAAAATTAAAAAAAAAACTGAAAAAGATCATCATGAAACGACAGTGACACACGATTGTAAGGAGAGTGTGATAAATTTGCAGACTTGTATCAAATCCAAAAATAAAGTTAGTAGGTACGTTATCTGCGCAGAAACGAGTACCAAATACCATCCCAATATAGGTGTATAACTGAAATACTCTTAAACCTGTGTTATTTCGAGGTATATGGGACAACATTCCTAAAATGAATCTAGCTAATAAATAATTCAGAGTCGTCTGGTCGTCCTATTAGTCATAACTGTTTGGTACGCCACTAACTTTCAGTAACACAAACAATCTCTTATTTACTTTAGCTTCGAGCTAATTAGCCTTTATGCGGAATAGATTCCACGGTTTTATTCATTAACTTAGTTTCAAAAGCCGCAAATCCGGAATTTGCATAGATATGAGGATCCTTTTCGACGTTCAGTTCATTGTATAGCGGTTGATTTGAAATTGCGTTTGTTTTCTTTGTATTTAATACTTTGTAGGCGTGACCCAATCAGGTCTCTAATACAGACATTCGTAATATGTAAATTACATGTTTATTGATGTGTTTGTGCGTGAGTTTGAACATCATACCTACACAGCCTTACACCTGTATTTCTCAGAGGAGTAGGTAGAGGGATTTCTGTACGTACATTTCGACAGGTATGTCTAAGTCCCACATCAAAGGGGCGAGCCTATTGCTGTATTTTGAGACTCCATGCTGCTACTGAGAACTTCTAGTGGAAAAAGAGGTTCTAGATCCCATGACTTTAACTTTTAAATACATAACTTTTAACTGAGCATTGCAAAGTGACCACAATGGCCTCTGGTATGAATTGTTCAGATAGACAAAACAAACAATAGACTTGTTGTTAAAATCGTACATAACATCAAGACACTTCCACGACTAGATAAGTCTTTCAAAGTTTATAGGCACTCAGGAAATATGACCTGTATTATGTTATAAAGCAAAGAGTTATATTCGTGAACGTGTTGGTACTTCACGAAGATAGGAGGAATGATTTGAAAAAGACTCATTGCTACGGATAAGAACAATAATTATAATCCTTCGGAATAGCTCCAGCCTGCTTCCCTGGTGGTCACCGCGTGAGCTACTGTCCTAGTTAGGTCCCTTAGCGCGTGTCACCTTGGAGCGATGTGTTACACGCCATTTGCTCAGCCCCCTCGCTTCCCAATGAGGATGTCGACAGTTGGCTCCCTCGTCCTCATAACCGCCTGATTGGACAGTCGAGATATGGATCATAATTTGTAAACAGAAAGCGAACGAGCTGTTTGACATCTTTTCCATATATTGCTTTAAAATAAATTTTCATCAACCCATAATATGTAAGTCGCATGCCCGGGCATGGGCTTCCTTTACCACTGAGATGGTGTAGGCCTTAGTCAACTTCGCGGGCTTAATCCGGGCTGATAAAAAACGGAAGGGTAAATGTGGGAGGGATCTTGAATTCAATGTTTTTCTTTTTTATTGTTTTCTCAGATTTCTACGACGAGTCTGTACAGATGGTCAGTCTCCAGTAGTCCTCGATGGTGCCTGATATTGAAAATGATTCGTATTGGAGTAAGTACAATTCAACGAAAGTTAAAATAATCTCTAGAAAGAATCACAGCACTTTACATTCAGACTATCGACGCGGGTTTTTTAGGCAAGTGTGAGTAGTAAAAAGTGTCCTTAAATAAGCGTTCCAGGCTTTTTTGTTTGATATAAGCTGCCTTCCTTACATGTCACACACATTTTTGATGTACTCTATTAGCTATTTATAATATAGGCATATTAGTAAACGCCTGTTTCTTCTATAGGAAATGGTAGGGATACAACACAAGTCTATGGTCTAGTAATAATGCGTGGATAAATTTTAAACAACTTTCGATTAAAAAAACGTAACACACGTCCCCGTTCAGTGCAAAGGCAGTCTCCAAACAGTTAAATTCAGAATAAAGCATTTGATCATTATCCAAGTGTTATTACGCTCCCCGACGCGACGTTTTACTCGGCTTAAGTAAAAGTTTTGTACTGTCAAAGAAGGCAGATAACTGACAGTGACAGTATTATCTCCAAGCGCTTAAAAATATTTTTATTTTCTCAGTTTTCGTTTCAGTATTATTTTCCTATTGTACGAGAGTATTAGCTAAAAAGCTTTTTTTCCTAAAGGGCATGCAGAGATGTATTACAGCATTATTATTGTTTCGTCAGCGGTGTCCATTCACACAGGATATATTTCAAGATCCCTTGCTTCTGTAGAAAATTCAAGAACCTCATGACCGTTCGAAGTTGAGAAAAAAACCTTGAACAAAAAGATAATTATGAATACAAATATTTGCAGCATAGTCAATACAAGTGCAATTATTGTCTCTTTATTTTACCAAAAAGCTCGGCTTTTCAACACTATGACAAATAATATAGCATAATGAAATCATCCTTTTGAAATATTTTATGAAAATAATATAATAATTTCTTGTAACATCTGACAAATAACATACATTAAACATTCTGCCTACTGGAGCTACTAGGCATTTCTCACTGTAATGTTCAGGTCGAAATAACGAAGTTTTTTGGTCTGCAAAGAAATAAATGATGACATATGTTGTTAGATTACCGTGGCAGGTGGGTCTAAAATATAAGGCAATGTTGTTGGATTATGGGAGATAATACTCAATGGTAAATTGGGATACATTATCCCATATGTAGCAAAACGTAGCCAAGAACTATTATTAATTTCGTAGGAGATACTACAGGATCAAAGGGAAACATGTGTTGCAGTCAAAATTCATGTCTTCTTCATCAACCCATATACGCCCACTGCTGAGCACGGGTCTCCTCTATCATTGAGAGGGTTTAGGCCATAGTCCGCCACGCTGGCCAAGTGCGGGTTGGCGGACTACACACCTAAGAAATTCCTAAGAACTTTTAGGTGTGCAGGTTTCATCACGATGTTTTCCTTCACCGTTAAAGCAAGTGATAATTCAATGTGAATACACACATAACTTCGAAAAGTCAGAGGTGTGTGCCTGGGGTTCGAACCCGCGACCGCCGAGATTCTCGACCGCGCGCCTAAACCTCGAGGCCATCACTGCTTCATTCAAATTCATGTATTTTTCCATAATGCCTTTAACACCCTTTATAGTACAATGGGGATGATAAAAACGGTAAACCTACCAATTTTTATTTTAAATATTAATTTCTTTAATTGTAATATTATTTAGAACACGTACAACTTTGAAGGTTTACGCTTTACTCTCCAATAGCTGTAGAAACTTATATACTGATATTGGGTGACGAAAAGAACCAGTGTCAAATTTTGGGGTTTTCTAAAGAGTAAGGGCATAATACAAGCAGCTGAATCATTATTTTCTATAAACGACTGTAAATTTCACTATCTACAAAAGTTACTATTTTGTACAAAATTCCTTCTAGATACCATCAGATATTTATTATTGGACTTTGACTTTAGAAAAAATATAAAATAAAACAAAGCATGCAATTACTGCCGTAAATGGAAAAGCTAATGAATTCTTAATTTTGGTCCGAAAAATGAAGAATTGTTTACGCTTGTGTTAAAGTATAAAAGCTTAATAATTTTATTTTCTTGTTTATGTCTAATGCAAGTCGTTAACATTTGATGTGCTAACATTGTCCCTAAGAAACGATAAACCCTGGCAGAAGCGTCTCATGTCTGTGATGGTTGGGTTCTGTATGTTATCCAATTTAATTTGGTTATTTATACCGGTTTGGATGTAAAATATATCTATATTAGTCCATATCAGCCTAATAGTAATCTTATAGAATATAAAAGTACATTTTTGGTATATTCTATACAAGTCCTAAACAGAACTGGCGGTATTTTCCTATATGTCTTGGACGATTATAATTTGCATTAGGCTCCTCTCTAAAATATTATGTTTTAGGAAGTACCAATTTTGGGAAGTAAATAATTAACAGGGCAATTTTATGATAACTTTCATCCCTAACTAACCACGAAATAAAAATTACTTGTTCGTTTACTCTTACAAAAGCGATAACACGTTTCGAAGCGGCACTAGTTTTAAAAAAATAGCATAAAAAAAGACGATTCAAAAGAGCTTGTAAAAGTCTATTTGAATAAAGTAGATTTGACTTTGACTTTGACTCTGAAAAATGCAAAGTAAAGAAAAAGTATAAAAATAGAGAACCCTAAAACGAAATTTCAAGATGGCATTATGATCCCGAATTTGACGTTTAATATCCACTAGACGAAATACATCAAGTAAGCGTTAAAATTAAATACCAATTCGTCTGAAATGTTTTCTTGTCGGCCATAATTTAAATTCACATCCACTAATAGGTTTTTAAGGCCGCATAAAGTGTATTATGATGCTGCATCTTCGGCAGTAAAGTTTTATTCCACTAGTATAGCATTTATCTAATTATGTTTCGCATTGTTTACAAAATGTATGTGCAGAAAATATTTTACGGTACGTAAACAATTTCAAACATTGACACTGCATTTTATTTTTTTATGTTTTTTTTTTTTATATTCAGGTACAAATTTAAATACATTGTGAACCTGCTATATGCGAATAGCGTAATTTCGAAATTATTACAAAAATCTAAATTAATCAATTTGCAGAATCGACTGGGCTTAGAATAAAACTGATGAAAAAGAGTAGGTACGTTGCGAATAAAATTGTTCTCTGATTTACAGATATAAATTTTGCTGCAGCAGATAAGGAGTTAGAAATAGTTTCTATGCTATTGAAAGTATAGCAAAGTAAAGTGATCATAAATGCCAAGTGTAATATTGGTTTGAATCCGTTGTTCCGTGGTCTACATAATAATCCTCTTTCTGTAATCAGGAAGCGTAGTGTGTGTGTTCTCTATAATTAACCAACTTATCAGAGCCAGTTCCTCTTAATTACAAGATTAAATTTAATTTGAACACGGTGTAGTGTCGAAGCGTGTCAATTGAATTTCCGTACAAATAGACACTCTTAATTAAGGGGTTCTTATTGGGATTATTGTTCCACATAGCGCAGTAGATGCTGACTGAAATGTTAATGAATATGCGGGGAAATAATGAGATGTAAATTTTAAATACATGAGGATAATTAAGGCTCATTATTATTTTAAAGAAGTTTTGCATTCATTCATGTAAAATCCACAAGAAGTGGCATTGACGTCGCGTTTTGATATTTTTGCTAGTTGCAGTTTGTTTCTAGCAGCTTTTTCATGTAAAATAAAATTGGGCGAAATACTAAAAACTATTTCATTTCATGAGTATGAAGAGAATGTTACTTAGTTATTTATGGAAACAAATAAATCGAATTACACAATCTTCACATGAGATCACATTTTCTGGATTTGCGGTCGCCCAAGTCTTTATGCAATTAAGGAAATTCCGTTCGGGATTTTTAACCTTTTCACACAAATGACTCTTTTTCGGATACGCTTTCAGAATTCCATGATTAAATAGGGCACGATAACATGTCCCGAAAATTATTGTTCCCGGTTCCTTTATGCGGGAGAAAATGATGTTTTAATGAGCCGAGTTACGAGCCCGATGTGTTTGTACGGATGAAGAATGGATGCTTGTAAACCGCTGCGTGAGCAAAAACAAGAATAATGGGTATTTCGAACAATATTTTAGTGCAATTTCTCAAGCTATTATGTAGGAAGAGCGCATTAGAATCGAATCGAAGTTATTGATACAAATATATTATGTAATTGACCAATATCAGTACAAACTTGTGTCTACTGACTATTGAGGGACGAGCATCTAACAGTGCATTGGTTGCACTGAATGAACTCTCATGGAAAATCTTTCAGGTAAATCACAATATTTATTGAGTTTTTGTGTTTTATTGTAGGTATTGGTAATTATTTTAAGCTGTGGATTACAATAAATATTATATAAATAAGTCACTTTTATGAGTGATTTATATTATTACTAATATCACTATTTATAACTATTTCAATTTGACGACGGTAGTAGACTTGGTTACGTGACCAAAAATTAACTTTCGATGTGAAACAGCTGCGAGCTCGATTTAAACTTTACCAACATTTGTCCGGGTCGGGATTTTGTACGTGTAATTTATAAATGATAAAATGTGAATAAGAATAAATCGAATGCACAATATTTTTAAGTCATTGTTTCAGGTTTCCTATCAATTCAATCGAGACAAGAACAACATACTAGTTGTCTCACAAACAGAAGCTCTAAACTCGCCTATTCCTACCACTGATTGTACTCAAAGCGCTCTAGGACACTTCTAATTGTAATGTTTGCAGATGAATGGATCAAGATTGTATAGGAGTGTTTACGTTTAAGCCATGGTGATCGTTCGATGTCAGTAACAGGAGTTACGTATTTTCGCACAACAAATTATTCAATTTATTGCGATAATTTTAAAGTATTAGTAGAGTTTTATGAATTTATGTTTCCTTGAAAATTTGTGTAATTATATTCAAGTGCAGTTATTCTTTGAATTTAAATTCTTAAAAGGAAAGGAAATAATTTTAAATATTTTTTTCAACACCAATGCAATTTTTTGTACCTATATTCTTTACTACTACTCTCTCGGGAAGTCTGTGCTACAGACGTGCTATGACGATCACTGATGCAATCAATAATAAATGAGTAGTGAAAAACATTATCAAAGGTTTCTCAGTTATCAAAACCGTTACTATAATACATTTTAATCCAGGTGCCAGTATCACAACTTTGCTGTGTCCGTATGAGGAAAATTACCCACACTAGACACATTTCGTAGTCTTATCTACACGTAAACTTCAACTAAGCGCTATAAATCTTAGCTAGAGCCTACGTTGTGATTTATTGCGCTGAAAGCGTGTAACACATATCTGTTTTGGCAGACAAGTTGTGAAAGCAATTTACGTGGAAGTCCCAATGTAGTTTGGAAGTTAACAGTGTGTAAGAATTTGTTAATACACAAACCTGTCAAGAAAATAAGGAAGAAAGAGGTTTGATGTTGAAAAAAACAAAGGTCTAAAATAAATCAGGATTCAAACGCATTATAGGCACTGTAAGATAAAAAATCTGAATGGAAACATTTTATTATTTTTCAACAACTTGCACCGCGGACCCTGTAAAAAAGAATATCGCACATGTCTCGATATTAACGTATTGGTATATCAACAGTAAGTTTCAGTTTTTCAAACGTACGACATTCTTGATCTAATTTTTGTCCCAATATTCATTTAATTTAGTTAAACTGAGTTATCGAATGAACAGTGTCTTGAGTTATTTCCTTTGGGAGTTCTAAATAGCACAGACTCTAGTCTCTAACGTCATATGGATGCAGAAATACACCTACGGCTTTGGCCATAAGCAGACCTGGTAGGTATGGATATAAATCCAACTAAAACGCCACGATAAACAAGCATTTACACCTATTGTGACGCAGATATGACGTCGGCTAATCCGATTTTCATTACGTCTCATATAAAGTGATCTTTTCAACGAGAGTGCTCACGTTTTATACGAGCGGTGAAGTGATAGTCTAGTCTGGGATTAGAATTCTCCAGGACCATACATACATATTATGTATTCATAATAAAAACAATCTTCCATGTGAATAAGGCACACGCAACCATTCTTATAAAATTATGCAACCTCTTTTCATATATTTCCGGGTTTTATGGTACGATTCAGGACCCCTTTGATTGCATTTTCTTACACAGTATGTTAATCGGTCATTGATGATATCATCATCATCATCATCATCAATTCATCCTCCATCTTAATTCGTCCACTGCTGGACATAGGCCTCTCTTATGGCACGCCGCTGGGCTCGATCTTCGGCTCTCCTCATCCAACCGCTGCCAGCCACCTTGCGGATATCGTCACCTCACATAGCCAGAGGGCGTCCTACACTACGTTTGCCGAGCCGCGGTCTCCACTCCAGAACACGATATAATAATTATATAATCATACTCTAAATTAAACATTAAAGTTTTATACGAGTAGACACGAAATGTCTGCAGAACTACTAACACGTCGAGCTGGTCTTTTCAAACGGCAATCCTGTTACCTTCAAAGCAACTACTACCTAACTGAAGTTATTAGGCGGCAATCGTAGATTCCGAACTAATAATACGATAGTTGTACAGAAAATTCAAAACTCATTTGTATTTGAACGTTAGAAATGTCCTTCGTCGCTTGTCTCCATTAAAATTCCACGCACGACTCCTTAAATGGGTAATTTGGAAACTATTGTTTCCTTCAAATCAGATTAAACGGTTTTTATACTAGCCAATTAGACGAGCTATGAATAAATTTGTACACAATTTGTTTTGAAAATTAAATTACGAAATTAAAACCGTATAGTAACTAATGAAGCAGACAATCGTCATATATTTTACGGATTTTAAGGTTATAATCGAAGAAATTCGGCAAAGAAAATTATTTTACTCTACCCTTGTATTAAGACGAAAAGAAGCTTAAAGTATAAATGTAGTTGTCGACAAGATTCCTGTCAAAATATTGACGTATCAAGTAAAAGGGTCCGTGCCCAACAGTGGAACGTATGTGGGCCGTTAATGATAAACATTATAATGATGAAATGGCAATTAGTATACACTTCGGCTCCAAAGTGTTTGCAAGAGACTTGTCTATTGGGCAAAGACAGTTGTCTAGGCTGAAGACGGAGGGCGGCCGCGTAGTGTCGACGAGAGCAGAGGTCTTAAGGGAGATCGAGAGGTTCTACGGACAGCTTTACACCTCGGTTGCCAAGCCCGCTGTTCGCTCGGCCGAAGACCCGAGAGCCGAGTTGATCCGCCACTTCAGTGATGATATCCCGGACATCAGCCTGTGTGAGATTGAGATGGCCCTGAAACAACTTAAGAACAACAAGGCGCCGGGTGAGGATGGAATCACTACAGAGCTTCTGAAAGCGGGCGGAACGCCGGTACTTAAAGTCCTTCAGAGGCTCTTCAATTCCGTTCTCCTCGAGAGCTCAACGCCAGAGGCATGGAGCAGGAGCGTGGTGGTACTGTTCTTCAAAAAAGGTGATAACACCTTGCTGAAGAATTACAGGCCCATCTCGCTCCTGAGCCATGTCTATAAGTTGTTCTCGAGGGTCATCACAAATCGTCTCGAACGCAAGTTTGATGACTTCCAGCCTCCCGAACAAGCTGGTTTCCGAAAAGGCTTTAGCACCATAGACCACATCCATACGCTTCGGCAAGTTATCCAGAAAACCGAGGAATACAACTTGCCGCTTTGTTTAGCGTTTGTGGACTATGAGAAAGCCTTTGATTCGATCGAGACGTGGGCGGTGCTAGAGTCTCTCCAGCGGTGCCACATTGACTGTCGGTACATCGAGGTGTTGAAAAGCATATACAGCAACGCCACCATGTCGGTCCGAGTACAAGATCAGAGCACGAAGGCTATTCCACTACAGAGAGGCGTGAGACAGGGAGATGTTATATCTCCGAAACTGTTCACTGCCGCGCTGGAAAACGCCTTCAAGCTCTTGGACTGGAAAGGATTCGGCATCAACATCAACGGCGAGTATATCACACACCTTCGGTTTGCCGACGATATTGTAGTCATGGCAGAATCGCTGGAGGACCTTAGCACTATGCTCGAAGACCTCAATCGAGTCTCCCAACAGGTGGGTCTTAAAATGAACATGGACAAGACGAAAATCATGTCGAATGTCCATGTTGTGCCCACCCCAATCGCAGTTGGGGGCTCGACTCTCGAAGTTGTAGACGAATATGTCTATTTGGGACAAGTGGTCCGGTTAGGCAGGTCCAACTTCGAGAGAGAGGTCAATCGTCGAATCCAACTCGGTTGGGCAGCGTTCGGAAAGTTAGGAGACGTCTTCTCGTCCAAAATACCTCAGTGCCTGAAGACAAAAGTCTTCAATAGTTGTGTGTTACCAGTGATGACTTACGGCACTGAGACGTGGCCTCTCACTAAAGGCGTCATGGGACGGCTCAGGGTCACTCAACGAGCTATGGAGAGGGCTATGCTCGGGGTTTCCCTACGTGATCGAATCAGAAATGAGGAGATCCGTAGGAGAACTAAAGTAACCGACATAGCCCAACGGTTTAGCTCGTTGAAGTGGCAATGGGCCGGCCACATGGCGCGGAGAACTGATGGCCGATGGGGCCAGAAAGTTCTCCAGTGGAGGCCACGTACTGGCAAGCGCAGCGTGGGACGTCCCCCGACAAGGTGGTCCGACGACCTTGTCAAGGTCGCGGGACGTCGCTGGCTGCAGGCGGCTTCCGACCGTTCCCGGTGGAAGTCATTGGGGGAGGCCTATGTCCAGCAGTGGACCAACATAGGGCTGACATGATGATGATGATGATGATGATACACTTCGGTAATTACAACAAGATTTAAGCACAACTTTTGACTACTTGTACTTGTAATACGTGTTTTATTGAAGTTATAAAGCGAAATTTAACGCTAATGAGAATACTTATTATATTCGAGTGCTAATTCGGCCATTAAGCGATCCTTAACGACCCCGGGAATCGTGCAGGTTATACAAAATATTACTCCAATGTCGGTTGTATTGTGTAATGAGAGTTTACATATCTTATTAGCATAATGGGCCGTTTTATAAGTGATCAAACCTTTCTTCTTTCGTTTTTGTTCGAAAAATTAATTTGACACTTTGGTGATTCGACATTGTCATTGTAGAAAAGAGACTTTAAGATCCAATTTCGGTTAATAAGGGAGGGAGGTATTTGGGAATGTAGATGTCCCCGATTATTCAGCCTTTCACGAAAGTGGACTATACAAGGATAGTCGGATTAAACCTTAAACGTAAACATGGGGGCAAATATAACTATATTTATTTATGTATCGCACTCAAAAAAAAAATACATACAGACATTTTTAGGTGGGAGCTATAAATCTCCAAATAATAGATATAGTTAGCTTTCACGGATACTTCTTTCTTACAATATTGTTTCTTGCATCTTTTATGTTCATCGCAAAATAAATAAAAAATTACAATAGTTTTCACTTAGTATTCCGTGACTAACGTATTAGAAATCTAAAACAAATAAATTAAATGATCCAAAAGATATTGGAAACGCTGTCGTAAAGCATGTTTTTATTGAGAAAGTGAAATCGTTACTTTGTTACTTGCAAAATAAAGCAGTGGGAAGTGAGTGTCGTTTCAGTTTAACACAAAATAAACTTAAAAAAAACGTGCGCTCTTGAGTCCTATCATGATCATTATCATCAGCTGAAAGAAGTTCACTTTATATGAAAGTATATATATAAATATATATAGGCAGTGATAGCCTCGAGGTTAAGGCGCGCGGTCGAGAATCTCGGCGGTCGTGGGTTCAAACCCCAGGCACACACCTCTGACTTTCCGAAAGTTATGTGTGTATTCAAATTGAATGATCACTTGCTTTAACGGTGAAGGAAAACATCGTGATAAAACCTGCACACCTAAAAGTTCTTAGGAATTTCTTAGGTATGTAGTCCGCCAACCCGCAGTAGGCCAGCGTGGTGGACTATGGCCTAAACCCTCTCAATGGTAGAGGAGACCCGTGCTCAGCAGTGGGCGTATATGGGTAGATGAAGATATAAAACATTAAGCAAAATGGTAAATCCCCTACCAAAATTTCATCCATATTTCTTTTTATGGCCATAGAATGAATACAAGGCCCCAAATTATTTAAAATTCGATTACACAAACAAATACACCAAACACGACAATACGACGACCAATACGACGGAAAACCAGATTATAAAGGTCTCTAATATAATTCCAAATCCCAAAAAGGTAACAAAGGTCACATATGTTCAACTTACGGTACGTTTTTGTACGCAAATATGTAAGTTATGATGCCATGTGTAATTCTTGAAAAAAAAAAAGCAATGACAAAAAATATTTAGCAATTAAAAATACCCATCATTATTTAAAAGTACCTTAAACATAAAATAAATAGTAAAATCATTTCTACTAGGCGGATGCATATGGTATGAATGCTACTAATTTTAGCTCAAAAGTTCAAAAAAGGAACAAAACCATCTGTGTTTCCAAAATACAGGTAGCTGCGTAATTTATGCAAACATGCTCTTTACTGTGACGTCATAGTGTCGAAATCAGGTTGTTGAGCGAACTTATGAATGACGCGGCCAGCTGTGGACAAATGAATGAGTCACACCCTTGCTCAACTTCTATTCAATGTCATGCTAATATAGTTCCTATTTTTATACTGTTAAATTGCAAAATCGCTTGCTTGTTACTTCACAGTAGTATATTGAATTTTATTGAATGCGTGCGCGCACTATACAGCACCAGTTTATATTGCTAGTTGTCAGTGCGACATACGCGAACGAGGAGGGTGCACGCATGTGTCCTGTCATTTGGCGGGAATTTATTATTTAATTTTTTTAAAATAAGTTTAAAAAAGGAATTTTTGTGTAACTGTGAGTTTTAGTGAACTAATGTCAAACGCACAATATATTTTTAGGATTGCTTCTATAACACTGTTGTATTACGTTTTGTTATGCGTTATTAAACAGTTCAAAAAGTATTTGATTGGCGGTGAACCATCTGATTAAAGTTTTTATTGGATTGTCAAGGCAACTGGTGAGTGATATAAATACCCTCATTTCATTGATGATATTGTTTTTCTCATGATGTTAGAAATTTTATATATTCAGTTGTTGTTAGGCGTTTTAAAATACATGTATTACGTTGGATAATCGTAGGTTTATCAATAGTTTAAAAATGTGGTAATTTTTTGTTCCAAGTCTACTATTTCGCGCAAAAATGTGTCTACATTATATGTAGGTACCTGACGAAACGTTTCACTATTAGGAGTTTATTATTGATTTATGTATTGGGTATCACGGCATTATCATATTCCTTTTTTATATACTACGTCAAGTGCTTTTTACATTTAAACAATTCATAATACATCATTATTAAATATATGAAATACGATGGCAAAAAAAGGTTAACTGTATTTAACATAGACAACATTTTTGAACACACACATAACCCGTTAACACCACAAAAAGATTGGATCAATACTATGTAAACAACAATACAGCTATATAAACAAATCTATATCAAAATACTTTAATCAATCGACGTTTTACCGTTTCCTCGTATAAATGTATTTTTAATTAAGCTTTTAAAGATTATGTAAAGGCGTTTAGTATATTTTGCATTTTATTTTTAAAACTGTTAATACACACTAAATATATTCAGCCTATCGCTGTTTGCTGCTGAACGTAGGCCTCCCCAAGAAAGCGCCAACCATCCCCCTCCCACAACTTTTTTAATTCACTCAATATATTGTACATTAAATGAATTCACAGCATATTATTCTTTTTCTCTTTTCATTCATATATTCTGATTAGTTTCCTGGTCTACAAGACATATTAAAAAAATATTATACAAATATTTAATACTCACACCTGTAAAAGCGCAAATTTTGCATCTCCCCAGCTGTTCGTATGTTTGTTTAGATCCAATGTAACTGAGGGCGACTTCATTATTTTTATTTAGGGCATATTCCGAACCCCAACACACTCCTAAATGTATCATCTCAAACTCCTAAAATAATTGCTTAAATCTAAATGTGTGACGTTTTTGTTTCTATTTTCTAAAGGCAAAAACCATTAATTAAAACACGTGCTATGTTTTCATGTCAATTATTTTCGCCCGGATCCATTATTCGTCTCTGAATATTTCTTCATAATACCTTTTAATAACCACGGCATGAATATGAAAAAAACTAATTAGTATAATTTTAGAACGTTCCATGTAACAATAACGAAAGCAGGACGTCCTGTTTTCAAAGATTTCCTTGAATCAAAAGAAATTAAACGCTATATATTTGGGCGTCAGCGGGCCATTAATGTCCCCGGTCGTTTATGAATTCACGCTTCTTTTTAATGCACCGATAATTAATTCATTAAATTGACTTTATTATTTAAACTTTTGCAGACAGAGTAAATTTCAAATTTACAAAATTGTTTGGTTAAAATGGACTTTAAAGTCACTGGGGGTAGAACTGTTCCAATCATTTAACAAAACCACTTATTTTTTTTTTAATATTTATGCTTACATAACTGCAGTGGTTTCTCACCGATTATATTTTTAGCCCCACGTTGAAAAACTATTGCCTTATACGCGCCTATTTATTGCCCATCCCGGGAAACGAACTCTAGACCTCTAATTAGTAAGTTCTACAATTTACATGTATGATAGGTTACAAAATCCTATTACAGATCAACGTATTAGCTAATAGAAATTTAATCTATAAGACTCTCATAGATACGTCAAATAGTGCAATTGGAAACTGAATTTACTATTTACAATATCTGACGTTACTCGTACAAGAAAAATGACACATCGTGTCTATGATTCATGCTAAGTATTTAATGTCTGGTTTTAAAATGATTTGTGGTCGAGGTGTATAATTTACAACGCTTTAAACGAAGTCATTATGCATGCATAATGGCTTAAGTGCAGAACATTTCTATGGACTATTCAAATGACCATCAGTTTTATGCGTGAAAAAGACTATAGGAATTAGGAACCATAACCCGACGCTTTTGTTGAGCTGACCCGAGAGCTAAAGGCAAACTAGATTCATATAAGTAAATTTCACTCAGTTTAGGATTTAGTTTTCTGCACTTCTAGCTGTGCAAAACCAAAAAAGTAAAGCAACTTAGACACTTTTTGTAATGATTTGGAGCCGGCATAGGCTTTGGAATTCATTAAAATTCCACGATTTTACCATCTGTTATTTTAAGCATTTCAGAGTTGAGCGAAAATATTATGTTTAAAGTCCACTACCCGGTCTCAGAAGTACCTATGTGCATACTAATTATTAACAGATTTATATATTCCTGTATGCAATTAAAACAGCGTGACGACAACTTTGTACAAAGGCCTACAATCCATTAGGATCATCTCCTAATCACTTTAAAGATATCACTAGTAAATTAAAGTCATTTATGTATTTTCAAATATAATTACAGTGTCGGCACAGTTGAATGGTACAATTAATCTGCATTGACGTCATTGAAACCACCATTGAGCCATTAGCTAATTTCAGCAAATGTAGCTGTATGTATGTACAAGTAAATACTGTTACATATTAGAGGAGCTTACACAATGGAGTAATGTCGAACGTTTTATCAAAATCATCATAATGGTCTAAGCACGTCATGTGATAGACCTTGTTGGAAGACAAATGAATAACTTGCTTCTATTTGGTAACTTACATCTATTTTTAAGTTGAGACTACGTAGTAGACGTCCAATATAATCGGTTTTTTGCTATTCCTAAAAAGCGCAGCTAGTCTAAATGATCATTCTGATCAATGTCTAAATCATCATTTAACAAACCCACCACAAATTATAATTTATGATATAATGTAATGTTAGGTATACGAATATTTTCTCCAGATTTTTACCTCAGCTGTTATCATGCACTAAAAATAAAAATGATCATTGTGGATAAATTGAAAACTTTAATAGCATTTGCAGCGCAATTATCTAAGAAAATAACTGCTGAACTACTCATTTCGTATAATAAAATTCTCAAATTTTTACTTTAAAATGTACAGAGTTTCCTTTAAAATAATTTAACTTTGTCTTTCGCTTAACTAACGCTTACGTTTTAATGCTTGTGAACACTGTATATCCTAAAAATAAAAAATAAAATATTCTTTTAAATTTAAAGCCGGCAATACGCAATATAAGAAAACATTAAATGCGTATTTATGTTACAATTTAAAAGCAAATTTATTTGACTTTCATGTTAACAGTCGCAGAGCCGGTTTATCATTTTGCCACAATCGACAAGATTGTAGCATATTCTTCATAACATAGAATCACTTTGACAAACGGCAATCGACTTGCCGCGTATGTGACTTAAAGCACAATAAGCGAAACGTGGGGGCAGTAATGCACCTTTTAGTGATGCAGATAAAGTCGTGTGTAATAAAATCGAACTTAACACGAGCTATAAGGAAATAAGCAATAAAACGAAGAGAAGCAGAAAAGTTCATTCGTGCGTAAAAATTGCAGTATGAAAACTTTTATAGACTTACACGTGGCATATGAAGTCGTTCTATAAGCACTTAGTGCAAATGAAAGTGTTAATCCCCTAGTGATAGTACAATATTTGTACCCCCCTTGCACCTTACTGTATGCTTTGTGTCTACGTGCAACTTCTACTTCAACCGTGACTTTATACGCTAATAAGTGAATACACAGTGAACACGTCCCTTTGCATTCGATGTGATTGATTGATCTAATGTGTCGTACTGTTTTTACGTTATGTGGATAATGAGCGAGGTAAGATAGCATTTTATTGTTACATTAAAAAAGTTAAATCCTAGGACGTTTGATACGTCGCATCAAGCTCATAACGTATTGACAATGTAGCTCAGTGTGCAGTTCTATGAAATGCGGGATTATTCGTGGCTAGTAGAATGGTATAGTTCGACGGAGCAGTCAATTTTTGTGTGATTCACAATTTTTTTTGTTCCGGATCTGGGTGTTGGTGACACCGAAATGTGTCTCCTACTTTCTGATAACCACGACACAAGACTTGTATTCTAGTATAGAGTAAGAGCTATGAGACTGTTCGGTGTATTTATTTATTTACATGAAAATCATTTAGGCATACGCGAGAGTAAGTCAGCATAAGAAAAAATTTTGCATTTATTCTTACTTCTTATTGCTGTAAAAAAATCTATTACTCAAACGTACGTAACAAAGCACATTCCTCATCCAAGGCCGTGACCTTACGAGATAATGTGTGACTAATTGCGACAAGCGACTTCTTATTTACGTCTTGCGATAACACGTGCATATTCATTATTATGGGGTTATCGAATCGCAATTTTCGTTCGAGCCCTTATGTACATATGTGAATAGTATATACTTTATGATTTATTGGATTGCCTCGTGGTCTCGAGGTCAGTATGTGCCATGCGATAGCAGTCTCAGGTTCGATTCCGGGGTCGGTCAATGTTATTGGGTTTAAAGCTCAGGAGCAGCGCGGTGTCTGGAATCGTGCCTGATAAACGGCAATAGGCTCGCCCCCGTTTTCTTGGCACTGATACATGACAATGTGGCAATGTGGGTGCAGAAATTTACCTAAGCCTATCCCCTTCACTCTTCAGGGAAAACAGGCATGAGGTTAAGTGATATTTATCTAAACCGGCTCTTTTTATGCAATATAGATGTAACAGTATAATTTTTAACATAATCATTCGCACAAAAAAATAGGTAGCTTGATTAGTCTATACGTTATAAGATTTAATTTAGATTGTACTAAAACTATCCGAACAATAAAACATACATCGGCTTTAGTGTTATATATTGAATGTATGCATAACATTTGGGATTCGTAAAAATATTTCAAAAGTTTAAATGTTAAAATAAAAAGCCGCTTTTGAAACAAGAGGCTGTCGAGATAGCTGCACCGAAATATTCACAAATGACGCTTTACAGTATCAGCTTTTTTGGAGTAAAAATTCCTCTTAACATTTTTATTTCATACTCACTTCTCATTTACTACCTGCGTTGCTGTATCTATCTATATATCCATATCAATTATCAACCCATGTATTTCTTTACAGATTCAAATTTGAAATAGACCGGAAGACCTCGCAAGATATTTACTAGCTAATATTACTAGGTCAATAATAAACTAAATAGGTACACAAAACATTCGTAGTACTAAACCCCACAGTTAGACAAACGTCTTCGTGACTCGTGGGTGACTATAGGCCACTTTTTGCTCTAACAAACATTGTCTCGGTACGGGGATTGAATCCGCGACCTCTAGTTTCAAAAGCTGGTATGTAGCCAACTACATCAAGGCCAGCGTCAAACAGCTGTTAATATTGAGTTAAAAATATAGATATACTAGCTTTTGCTCGCGACTCCGTCCGCGTAGACTACAGGGTTGAGATCAGAAGGAAAATAAGTTGTAGTCTATTTTACTTCTCAGAGTCCTATTTATCTCCATACCAAAATTCATACAATTCGGTCAAATTGTTCAAACGTGAAACCGTAACGCGTCGATCGGCGCCTTGTGCATCATTACTGCGAGCTTGATCAATATTTTAAAACTGCAATATCTTCTTAGATATTCAGTGAAATCAAATGATGTAAAGGGCAATTTTATTTAAAATTAAATACTTGTAATGAATAACGTATTTATTTGGATAAGGATTAATATCATATTTATAAAAACACCTTCACAAATAAAACTTGATTTTAAAATAAATTTGGTTAGGATAAGAAACGTTATAGTGACCCAAACTTAAAAAATAGACATGCTGTCGCGGACTTTTTTTTAGAACTTTTAAAGAGGAACATTTCTCTTATACATTATTTTAGCGAAACTTTAACCGTTTTCGCAGCGCACGCCGCGGAAGCTCACAAAAAGAAAAAAATGTCCCCGATTTCGAAACATTCTTTATTGCTGCTCCGCTCCTATTCGTCGTAGCGTGATGTTATATAGCCTTCCTCGATAAATGTGCTATCTAACAGTGAAAGAATTTTTCAAATCGGACCAGTAGTTCCTGAGATCCTAGCGTTCAAACAAACAAACAAACTCTTCAGCTTTATAATATTAGTATAGATTTACAATATTTTAGGGATTACATACGATTTCCGGCTACAAGTTACATAATACATACTCCAATGACTAATAAGGAAAAAACTTGTTTCTTTAACCACGAGAAATCGATGAATCATTAAGGTAGCTCGGATTAATGCGAATCGACTTCCTAATTACAAGCTTTTATTTAACTTCACTTTTGTATGTATGTATGTATGTATGTTTGTATGTTTACCAATCTTGCAATGAAGATTTGAACCACTTCCAATAGACCGATTGTGCTGAAACTTGGTATACCTACGTAACTTGGATGACAATACAATAATATGGTACCATGGAGCTGGTCTGATGATGAGGTTGGAAGATGACCATAGAAACATCGGTTCTTGTGGACCGATTGAGCTGAAATTTGGTATGTCTTTGTAACTTCGACAACAATACACAAATATGGTATCATGGTGCTGATCTGACGAAGAGTTGGAAGATGCCCATAGGAACTTCGATTTCTGTGGTCCAATTGAGCTGAAATTTGGTATGTCTTCGTAGCTTCGGTAACAATACAAAAATATGATATTATGGAGCTGATCTATTGAGGAGTTGGAAGAAGCCCATAGGAACTCCGATTCCTGTGGACCAAGTAAGCTAAAATTTGGTATGCCTTTGTATTTTTAGTGACAACATAATAACAAGGTATCGTTGATCTGGTGTCATGAGAAGTTGGAAGGTGCCCATAGGAACACTAGTTTTCATGGACCGATTGAGTTGAATTTCGGTATGACTACGAAATGGATAGACTTAGAAATATTTCCAACTAAAAAGTTAAAAATAAATTAACGGTGAAAAACACATTTTAAAATCAAGCTTTTATTATGCACGAAAAATTAAAAAAATTAACTAAGAAAACATTCATAAAATTCGTATTTTGTTAAACTTTACAAGTAACAATTTACAAAAGTGTTCGGTTTATCAGTAGAAGTATGATACATAAACATATATTATCTATAACTAGTATATTAATATTCTTAAGTGATTTAAAAGCTTGTCGCGCAATTTCGTTAATGCAAAGACCTCGGCCGCGACGAGCTTTTAGATCACTTAAGAATATTAATATACTAGTTATAGATAATATATGTTTATGTATCATACTTCTACTGATAAACCGAACACTTTTGTAAATTGTTACTTGTAAAGTTTAAAAAAATACGAATTTTATGAATGTTTTCTTAGTTAATTTTTTTAATTTTTCGTGCATAATAAAAGCTTGATTTTAAAATGTGTTTTTCACCGTTATTACACAGATATAAATATTTGACTCATGATTGGATCATTTCGGAGAGCTGCAATCAATACCCCAAAGATCATTTCCATTCAAGACCAATCTTGATTACAAACTATACTACTTGACAGGTAAAGTATCTTTAAAACATTGGAAAGACATAGACAAAAATATTTTATGCTGCATAACTAGATAATATACGCTCTGAATTCGAGATTAAAACCATCCTTACGTACCTACTGGAGTAGTGTCTTTATTAATTAGGTCATTAAATTACGTCACTTATTTTCGGCACTTGATGTTATATAAGTATAAAAATACTATTTTTACGCGTATACCTTCCTACTCTAGTAGGTCTAAGCACAGATATAATGCTTCAGCACTAAATTGATAACACACTAAACTAAAAAAGAACTATAAAGAAATGAGGAGACGACCCAAAAATTTAGCCAAACTTTTTATGGCACGCGCCAATTTATAAATTAATTTAAATCGATACAGCAATTAATTAAAAAGTAACCTGTTCCTCGTCATCGATGACAGCTCGTAATAATCACTTAAAATATACCTCTATACACCATTGGACATTCAACTCAATAACCTACACAATAAAGTTTAAACTCAAGTGGGAGTTTGTTGAACGTTTGTAAATAAACGGTAGTCTGTCGTGGTGCGTTGATATGGAAAACACAGGCAGTATTATCATAACATAGTGGCGTTTATTTTAAATTTTAATAGCATTTGTATAAATTGGTCACCTTGTTGATATTGAACGTCGTGTGAGGCGCGATACTGAACTAATCGATTCTATATTGGGTGTGAACCTTGCGATCCACTATTTATAAACAAGAACATACAATACACAATGCTTATGTTAAAAGTGAAAATACCTTGGGAATCCTTGGCTAATTATAAAAATATTTTACATGTTATTTCAAATGGAATTGTTATTGCTATTACATGAATACGTACATAACCCCGCCTGTATATCCCGGAGGGTAGGCTGAGGTGCATTTTTGCATACAGGGTGTATTTAGACCGTGATCGAAAACTGAGGCAGGTAATAGCGTTAGTGATTACAACCCCCCTGGCATAAAAGAAAATCCCGACGAAAAATATTTTTTTTTGAGGTTTTCCATACAAACCACATACTTTTAACACCAATGGTTGTATGGAAAACGTCAATTTTTTTTATTTTTTGTCGGGATTTTTAATATCGCCACTGGGTTTGTGATCACCCTCGCTATTACCTGCCTCAGTTTTCGATCACGGTCTAAATACACCCTGTTTATTTCGCTAGGTATGTATCAGTTCTACGTATATGGGGGAAATTTTTACCGCTTTTCGAAAACCAGACTCCGTGGTGCTTTTGAGAATACCCTTATGGAAGAAGTAATTAATACTGCCCGAGCTGGGGATGCCACCCAGAGCTGTGCGTATGAGGCAGTTCGTGTGTTATTGTGGTTCTCTTAACTTTAGAATTTAATACATTAGGTATATCGCTAGTAGAAAAAGCTGTCTAGAGAATAAGGCTATAGTATTATATTTGTTTTTGTGTTGTAAATAGTTAAGACTAGGAAGGGAATGTCAGCATGCTGATAATGCTCAACCTACGACTAGTAATTCGGGTTGCTGGTAATAACAGAACATTGATAAAAATGTGACCAAAATGTTCTTTATAAAAAGGAAAGTTGTAACCTATTGTGGAAATACGTTACAATCAAGCCTGTTTCATTTTAAACATAAAATAAAAGCCTGCAATAAATGTACTACATTACAAATTAATAGCTATTGAAATAATTGAATTATTCTGCTTTAAAAGTTAATGATCGTTCGCTTCTCTGTGCTTGATTATTATTAATTGGTAATTCAAAAAGCTTCATATTTCGGCTTAGTTACACCAGTATCTTCTATGATAATTATTTTAATCATTAAAATACTACAGGGCAACATTTACATATATGAGGTTTACTGAATTATAAGGTTAAAAAAAAGTTTATGCTTTGTCGAAGTCAAAGCGGACGATCAAGTGGTTCTTTAATTGTTTTCTTACGTTCTTTTATTGGTAAGTTGTTATTATTACATTAGGGCGACTGAAACGTATTCGATATGCAAACTCTTGCTACGCGTTTGTTAAACAAAGGGTAATTTTTTGTATACATCATAAAGAGAAAAAGTATTATTTTGGATATTGATATGGTCGTCCGAAATAGAGAAAGGCCGCATATTTTTAATAAAATTATATCTTGGCGAATAAGTGCCCAACTGGTAATTTTTATTATAAGCTCAATAAAACTACTCTTAAAAATGTCGACGGCCTCGATTTTGAGACTGCAAACTCACATTTGGTCAGTGTGATGGACTAAACCTTCTTAGTAAAGGAGGTCCGTACCCAACAGCATAACCTACAAAGGCTATTTATGATGAAAGATCTATGCTCTATGAAACATACACATTTCATAGAAAATACTAATAAGCAGCCATAGATAAATATGACATCACAACGTCATCTCGATAAATAAATATATTCCCTTGAATTAGCATTATTATTGCTTTTGTATTGAAGTTGACCAAACAATTTGACGTAGACGCAATTATTGGAACGAAAATAACTCTAACACATTACGTAAACATAATGATTGTGGTTTTTCAGAGGTTCTGCGGCTTTTATAGTATTTAGCGTTTGAGCTTTAATATCCTTGTTATTAACTCCAGAAACGTATTAAACAAAATTATCCTTAATTAATTTAGTACAAAATTATTATTAGGTGAATATTTTTCCTTATTTTCCATTTCGCTTTGAGCAGGATACTAGAGTGTAGTAATTTTTAAAATGATGAGGCTTTATAGAAGGAAAATAAGTGCTGGTCGGTGGACTTACCTAGAAATCTTAGTTATACAATACTTTTGTATTGTTTTCTATGAGCAATAAGCAAATACGTAGATATATAATTTTGAAAATTGAGAAAACTGTAAAATGTTCTTAGTCCCGATAGATTA
Source organism: Cephonodes hylas (assembly GCA_030295005.1). Lineage (NCBI taxonomy): Eukaryota > Metazoa > Arthropoda > Insecta > Lepidoptera > Sphingidae > Cephonodes > Cephonodes hylas. The sequence goes on along the minus strand of AP025374.1, from coordinate 4,502,407 downwards.
CGAAAAGACTATCAACAGCATTACGAAGAAATGAAATATTCGTTATGATTGTTTCTAGGTTCTAAATTGGGTTTCTTTTGTGGTATCAGTCAGGTGGTATTTTGATGTATTTTCCCACAAATTATATTTTATCAGTTCTTTCGGATCTGTAGACTCATAAATTTTTTATCATAAAAGAGACAAACAATCTTTAAAGTGACCATTGTTTCAAATTAAGGATCTACAAGCATACCGAAATATAGTAAAAATACTAACACTTATATCTGCAATACGGTATTTAAAAGTTCAAATTTTAGTAATAATTTTAATAGCTAGACTAGAATGCGTAACGTCGATAAGGCCTTACTGCAACTCGCTCACCTAAATTGAGATTGAAACATTGACTTACAAAAGCAAATTAAGTACGGGTAGGGAATAGGATGACATTGATGTCGAAACCGGACAATGGAGTATTTAACCGGGACACGTCACTGTGGTAGGACACTCGCCAGCCCTAAATTAAATCCTCACGTAAGCTACGTAAGCGTCATGACCCTGTTATGTTGAAGGGATCGATCGATATTTGAAATTACATCGATTGCATGCGTACAATCAATTATCGAGTTCAACGGTCTTAGGCTATTCGTTGGTGCATCAACCTTTAGCTCGCATATATCCTATTGCACTTTAGCGTGGGGGTAGTATGTCGGTAACTCATCAAGTGAAATGGCTGAATGAACATGGATGCAATTTGGCAAACAGTAATGTATGGTAATGCAAGCTTTGTTTTCAAATCAATTGGCTTAAGGATTGTTGACACAACGATTAACATTTGCATGTTCTTACAATTCGGTAGCCGTTCGATGAATATGGATGGGTTTTTTAACTCTTTTTCCAAATATTACCAGTACGAAATTTTATAATTAATATTAAAGTTGAAGTTCGTATAGTTTTGCCTAACAATATACAGATAAACAGTACTTAAAACATAAAATTCTATTCTATAGGCTGGTTATAAGCCATTCAAAAGCCTTCCAATGGTACACATTACATATATTTTTATGCTCCTTGATTTCCGGATCATTGGAGCACATATCCGTAAATTTTGATAGGGTAAATTTCGCTGATCCTTCATTCCTTATTTCCATACTATACCATACATTCGTCGGAAAGTTAAATTAATTTGAATTCGTCTTCAAACATGGTTCTAAGGGTTTAATTATTTAAACAACTAGGAAGGAACTGCCCCCAGAGGAGGTTCCCAACACGAAAGGGTTTAAACTTCTTCGTAATTACAAGGGCCGATTGTTAAAATTACCAAATGGCATATGACGTCTCTTCGACGCAGTTGGTTGAAATTAAATAGTTGACTTCAAGACTGATTGGTGCAGAAGGACATTTTTGGGATAGGTTTTTAGTTTCGTGTTTGATGTTATATCTCATTTCAAATATTTCAGTCGTTGGAAGACTTGTCCTAGTCAAAATATGGTAAACAGCAACTGGTGTACCTGATCTGTTCTAAATGAAAAAACCTTGAAAATCGATTTTTAGACCTAACATATAATAAAACACTGTATAACATTGTTCTTTATCTTTCCAGGAGAAAACAGTGCGATCATAGCAAAACTTCGGATGAAAAGACGTAAGTCAATAAAAACTAATTTGTATAGTAGATCTGTACATAAGCGTATCAAAGGAAACAGTCAAAAAACATAATAATTTTCAATACAATTAGTGACAATTTTAAGAAATAGTAAGTATGGCCCAAAGCAGTGAATCTGGATTCATTAGCTCTTCTCTTTGTTTTACCATTGCACCTTTTAAACAACTTGTAGGCCAATGTTTTACTCCTCATTCCAAGCAATCTGTTATGGAACGAATTAACCAGGGCATAATTTACCTAAATATGATCTTGATAGTTAAAACTTATGTAAAGAATTTTTACAATCAAGTGAATAAGATATTGGAGTGATAAGTTTGAGAAACTTAATTGCAATCATCCATGGTCAAAAGCAGTACCCACCCGCATAGCAATGGCCGCTCAAATGATACCAATTAGTAATAATTGTCGGTTAACTTTCCATGCGTGGCGCCCGTAGTTAACGAACTGATGCCATTGTGTATCTTTGATCCCTAAAGGGTTAATAGGTCTTTATCTTAATTCTAATTTTGAGGCATATTTACAAGTTCTTCGACGAAGTTCTTGGGTTGTGAGGACCTTTAAGCCGTACTAGGGTAGCGTGATGGAATAAGTTTTAGGTTTAGCTTTTAGCGATAGGGACCAGAACGAGATGTAGGTAAGCTGATATAGATAGATTAATTTCTACGACTACTTTCAACGACTCCACATATACAAGTCCTCTCCATTCAACGTGGTAAAGCTGATCATGATAACTTAGCAACAAAAAGAACAATAATTATTTATCAATCTTTACTTACATATATGTTTTTATGTCGAAATACTTAACCAGTTGTATTAGATTTTGATATAAGGATACATGATGACTCAATGGATCAACTACTGGCTTTTTTAACCTTCAGCGCTTCATATATTTGTATGTAACCTTATGTGATTCCGAGCATTATCTGTAAATCAGATGGAATATCACGCGATATCATAATCACCGGCACGACGAATCGTTCATTAGCTTCACACACGATGCGTGAAAAAAATAGATTCCCATTCTGACAATAGGCTTGTTTCCCAATTGCGATTGGAAGACCAAAGTTCATTGCACTTGCGGCTAGCCAAGTACGGCGATGCTATTTTAACTTGTTGCCATTGATTAACGTGGGCTTGTAATGAATACAGTTAGTTCATTACGTCATAAGACGAACTGGGTATAACGGTTTGGAGTAGGGTGGTAGACTTCTTTAAATTTGTTATTGTGTTTCTAAATATAAAAAGTGACGTCTTCAGTATTAATCGCTAGGAATTACGACAGCAACAAAATGAAATGGCAATGACAATTATATTATTACCAACTTCATAGCCTACAGATTGTAACTTACAAATAAATGCCTATTTATAGGAGCTTTGCAATTCCATTCCTATTTATCTAAATACATTTATTAAATGATAGCTCAAACGAACGAAAAGGGCGCCGAGACGCTTCCGATTTATGTCCAATGCAGATTCCTTTGACTTTCTACAGACCTGATAATTAAGACTATGTCACCGTTTGGCGCTAGACTTCTTAGACTGGTTGTAGCTTAAACAACCTCTCTGGCTTTTGATGAAATTGACATGGTTTATGTTTTAGGAAATTTGGTTTAAAAAAATATTATACCTATTAAATATCAGAATTTCTTTTTATGTATCAATGTGCCTTCGGCGGTAAATATTAAAACCTATGTGGGACTCGGTATTAATCTCTCGTTGGGGATATTCGGTTTTTTAATAAGAAAATTCTAAACAGCTACATTAATTCCGAAAATGTGATCAATTTGCAGTAAGAGAAAAACATTTTTTTTTAATTTATTTATTACCTACTAAGTCGAGCTTATATTATTACTGGCGAACCATGTAAATTGTATTACAGTATACGCATTTAGGGACAGAGGTGTGAGTGCAACAAATGTTAATGTTATATGTTATGCAAACGCTATTGATTAATTTAATAATATAGGGTAATTTAGTTAATCATGGTGCGTACGAATTAAATACACAAATAAATACAAAATACAGTCACGTACGACATGGTCATATGTACATATGTGACGTAATTTTTCCACTAACAAAAACGTATATACAAATGTTTGTATTATTTGTGGATATTTGTATACGTTTAGCCACGTGAGTTATGTATTCACAAAATTATATCGCCTACTTTAATGGTAAAGGAAAGCGTCGTGAGGAGCATCTTAGATGTGTACGCCAAGCAGCACGAAACCAGTGTGCTGGACTACGGCCTAAACCCTCTCAGCGGGACATATATGGGCTGATGATAGGTTTAGCAACGTTATTTAGCCGACTTTTATACGTACTAGGTCCCAAGTGTGGCACAGCAAACGATGTAACAGGATATTCAAATAAGCTTGTCCGTCACGGCTTTTACATATCGTTGTGAATTTTAATGCGTAAGCACGCGTTGACTCACCGTGGATAGAATAAGGCAGTGATGTTGCCGAGACCTCGTTTCTCTAGGTTACCACGGGTTCTGTTGTGCCGTATACTGGTACGTTTGGAGTAAAATTTACTGAAACTTATAAATACCATTACCAATACCATTCACTGCATTCCTCTGCCAATGCGGCCGTTGAAACGCACTAAGTTTTAAATTGAAGAGCAAGTTTTAATTTTCCTCTAATCCGCGTTTCCTATTAGCATATATAGGTAAGGCTTTAGAGAAAGTACATTTTTTAATACATATTGCCGGCCAACTGCCCGTTTTTCTTGTACTACAGAATCCATTTCTCATTTTCAAGTCTTTTTTGCCTTATTTGCTGTAATATCATGAAGCTCAATAGCTTAAGGAACACGCAGGGCACTGCTAAATATTTAATCTGGCAGTAGAATATAGCGAAAAATAATATACGATAGGATATATCCAAAGAATCCCACGGCTCCAACAAATGTTTGCTATAAGAAGCCAATTGATATTCTTTTCACATCGATACTTGAACATTGTTATCATTACTCATGATTTATCTACTTATACTGTAATACAAAACGCTTTATTCGCTAGAGCTGGATTTTTAGAGTTCTACAGTTCACATATCGAAAGTCGAAACCCTTATAGTTTCGTCACCTCCGTCCGTCCTTAAGTTATCTTTTAAACTGTTTCTCCAAGAGCTAAAATTTTGCAATGTTAGGTGTATTTACAACATTGACAAAAGAATACTGAAATATAATCACGTAACATACTTTTTTGTTTTTTGGGTATTACTCGTAAAGTAGGAGTGCTTTTTTCCCATGTCTATCCTATAGTGCGGCGTATATTTTTATAGCGGTTTCATAATTTTTATAACTACGGAACCCTATTCTATGTGTGGCCTTATAAGTACTTTGTGGGTTTTTTAGCGATTAGCCTAGAGCAAATTGAATCGTAAGTTATAAGATTTCAGATGTTTTTATCATAATTATTTTACTACCACCAAATTTTAAGTTTCCATACCAATCAAGACAAAAATAAATCCTATGGCAAATATTTACGAACAAATTACTTACACATTAAAATAAATAATCAACCTAAACTTTTTGGATTCGGAATTGTTGGCGAACCGACCCAATTAAATAAGATTAACAACTCAAGATTTGCGTATTGCAAAGACAAGCACAGAAAGTGGTGAAATGTAATTAGCCCTTCTAACTTTGCTGACCCAGGGTTGGTTGGAAGTGAAAAGCAAACTTATTTCATTTTGATACAGCCTCTTTGTGCTATAGGTCAAACTATTCTTTGAGTCTAGTTATAAATCAGACTGAAATTTATTATTGAGCATGTTACTACAATCAAGTGACGGTAACAAAACAAATAATATCCTTGGTGAATGATGGCACAATAGAGACATTTTGAGAACAATATGTTACACGGCAGAAAAACACAAATGAACTTTGATCAGAACGTACTATTATACTGATATGTACCAAGTGATGTACTCCGTACAATGGATGGGATCATCCGTCCCCCACGGACATATAATCACTAACAACGTCCGCACGTTGAAGGTAAACAGCGCAGGACACGTAATAGAATAATAATTTATTATGTACACCATGCATTCTCACGCTTTGACTGCTATAGGTTGTAGCATTGGCCTTGCAAGTCATATGGCAGGACTTAGAGCTTACATTGTCTTGATGCACTTTAGCACGATGATATAATGATGAGGCGTAGAAACGTAAGTATGATTATTGTTGTCCTATGTTATAATCGCTGTCATGATTTCTTTTGTAGTTAAGTCACGATTATGTGATCTGTGACGAAGTGGTCTGAGGAAAAAACTATAGTTTAAGAAAATGATATTAGAGAGAAGAATGTCAAGTGTCATTTGGCTGGCTGTCAAAAATACAGAAACCAAGGGTCTGAGGCCATTGCAGATACGATTCAAAAAAGTATAAGCATACTTAGGTTCTTCTGATTACCAAGGAAAGGACAATAGGTCTAGATTAATTTCTAGTTTTATTTCAATCCATCGACCATAAAAAATAGCTGGGTCAATTCAAGGATTGTACCTTGGATATATTTGATCAGTTGTATTAATTGGTCGTCATACCCTTGAATATTCTAATAATGCCGTAATGAATATTGGTTTCTCGCCCATGATTTCATTCACGTCAGTATGGTGCGGTCTGCGCTCTCGGTCAGTAAACCAATTAGCAACCGCTTGACAGACGTTGGTTAATATGTTACGTGATTGCCGTAATTGATTCCTATACACAGCTGTCCTTAAAAGTTCATCTACATTCCTGATAGGCGTAGAATCTAGTCCGTTTTAGGTAATGTTTTTCTTGATACTTCTATTAAATTTAATATGCGTAAGTAAGCCAATCTGATGGACAAAAGCATCAATCCTATATCTGTATAGGATAGGAGGAATAGAGAATAGAGAAGAATAGGCTTATACCTGTTGTCTAATATTAGCAATAGACTGCGTTAGACAGGGCCAGATGCTCTAGGATTAAATGATATTCCCAAAATGAGTCAGTTTGTTTACTGAGATAAAGGGGCACTTTGTATTGACTAAGTTTTTAATTATAAATTTCTTAATAAAATGTTTATTCAAGATTATAATGTCTGGGCTTTATTAGTTTTATTCTCAAGTGAATAGAAATAATAAACAATCACCTTTGTGCAACAATGATTATAAAAGTATACAACTCAATGATAGAACCGTAGAAGGAAACATTCAATGACTAGAGCTTAAAGTGACACTGTAGCGCAGTTAGCTAGACACCAGCTCGGGAATCGAGAGGGTGCGGGCTCAATCCCCGCATCGGGATTTTTTTTGTGTGATCCACAATTATTTGTTTGAGGATGGGTGTTTCTGAGCCCGAAAAGTTTCTCGTAGTTTCTGATAGCCAGATCTTACTTAATGAGGGGTCAGAACTGTGTACGCGACTGTTGGTGTATAAAATATTTAGGTCGAACGGTGATGCTGTACAATTAATCAATATTCATAAACCGCAACGCAGATCGCAGAGCTTGAATCGGGGCGGTCGATGAAGAGAGCTCTCGTCTCACTCTGTCGATTCCCAGGTTGAACAAATTTTAATTGGGTTATTCAGTTTTAAAATAGTCTGCGGATGTAAGCGCTGGTACGAATTTAATTCCTAAAGGGCTAGTTAAGCATAGCCTTAGAAATGATAATCTACCTGCCTTTTTAGATATTATATTTTACCTAACAGTTTTGTAGTTTGTAACTGTTGAGCATATACCTTTTCCTATTTAAGAATTTATTTGAAATGCAATCTCAAGTAATATGATCAGCGAATGATGCTTAAAAAATACTTTTTTAATTATAAAAAAAGACCATCGAGTTGCTAAAATGAAATATATTCTTTTTTTTTGTTCAGTCTGCATGAATGTTTGTTCAAAACACACACGGTGTCCAGTTGCTATCTTAAAAAAACGATAGCACAAATAGAATTTATTTGTAGAAAGGAGATTAAATTCCGAAAATATTTGAACGTTTTCAAGTCTTCAGCAAATATTGGAATTGTTGTCACATGTTCAAGAGACAAAAAGGTCATGCGTTTACCTTCTCTGAGCTCAAAGTTAGTATGGAGACGAGCGTATACACTTAACGCCTAATAAAGCAAGGAAAATTTCCATTTGCATTGATTTCGTTTCCATTCTAAGACTTGCTTCAGGGATATATTGTTCTATAGTGTTAAGGGAACCGTAAAACATCGTGCAAAAGGCGAATATTGTAGCATCAAAGCTAAGGCTGAGAATCTAAATTTTTAAATAAATGTTTGTAAAAATAATTTAAAATATATTAGTTTGCTCGTAGGCTCGTTAGAAAATATTTACACGTTAAAAATAATTCACTCACCAGCCCAAATTGTAACGTGAAACACCGCTTGCAAAATCTCAAGAAAAGATGTCAAATGGAGGTAAATCTGTTCCTTACATCTCAATTTCATAACTATTAACCAAAATTTTATGAGTTTTTTACAGATGTAATTAAAATATTCAAAATTTTACCTCGGAGGAGAATTACGCTCTGAAGAATTATTTTTCTTTAAAACAAAAATGTTTAATTAACCAAGTACTATATATATGTAGACGCACGACTATATAGTTCGATTCTTGTTCAAAGAGACTTTTGTAATATAAATATGCCATTTGTCATGCCATTGGCCTCATTACGATGCGGTTTTCACAAACCGCTGATATCACCACAAAGATGAATAGCTTAAGGATAAAGAGTTAGAATCAAGTTACTGTTTATATTGTGCGTCATTGATTGACACGTAATTTAGGAAGTTTAAATGCGATACTAAAGTTAAGAATTCGGTCAGTAACTAAATGACTCAATCTGAGTCGGTGATTTGAATTACTGTATTGTGAATTGACAGCTAGACTGTGAAATCAGACGTCACATAATATTGACACATCTCTTTTTTTCGAAGTTCTGCAATGCAATTTAATATATCTCTTACTGAAGTGAAACTCAACAAGCATACTGTAAACTCAAGAGTTTTTGACGAGGTTTCAAGTATACTAATACCATAAAAGTAGTAAAGCGGCAATGGAAAAGAAATATTATTTTTATAATAGAAAGATTCCTAAAACAATATAGTATTGGCGCTTAAAAGTATTATTTAGACACAAATAAAATAAAGCATTTTTATTATTTACGTTTATCAATTACAATGTTGAATCCACAGTTCATAATTTCCCTTACACATTAACAAATATTATATTATACATATCTGACGTATATTCCTATCGTCAAATAAACTACTATAATGGATCCACACAAATATGAACAAACTAAAAAGTTTTTTTATCAAACTTTAACAAGAATAAACACAACACCCGCTGTTTGATAGTTGACGGCGATTAGATACACCGACTTTTGAATAAAATTGTTTACTTATTTACCGAGAAGTGATAAGGATATATTTACTAACCTATTTCATAACTTTATAAGGATTATTGATATTTGTTAAAAATACATTAGTTGAGTGCCAGTGAGTTTATATTTTGTAGGTATACTTCTATTTCGTACTGATATAAAAGAAAAAGTTTTGTAGCTACACACATACATACATACACGCATAAACTCACGCCTGTCGCTCTGTGTGGTAGGCAGAAACTATAAAGCGCCAATAGATTTCTTTCGCATCCCCAACTGGCATTATTTTTTCCATGAATGCATGTCATTTGATTTTGTTTACATTGATAAGCTTTTGGTAATGAATACAGGCAACCACCATTTATCATAAAATTGCGGAATGTAACCAAATTTATATTGTCTTGCCGAGTTGTTTGTCTCTCAACATAAGTGTTTTATTTCGGGAGACATTGACAAGTGGTTCAGGGTTTTACTTTCAGATTCAAGGAACCAATATTTTTTTATCAAGAATTTCTCAATATAGGGACTACAAATGTCCCCGTAAACTGGTATTTGGCAATATTCTATTAAACGAAGTAGCAAACCGTGGGCTGTTAATCTATTAGCTATAGCTTGAATTATTGATGTCAAATTGCGTGCGCACACAAGGGAAAGTGTGGCTTCTAGTTCCTCATTTGCTTGCTTTTGTACATAATTAATTTATGTTACTATAAGGAAATGGTTATTGTTCTAATTTGTGTAGTAATGTATTGTGCCATGATCTTTCCTTGCTCGTTTTATGGCACCTTAATTTTTATTATTCGCTAAGTTAGCGGCTTCAGAGCGAGCGTGGTTGCCGACGAGGTCTCAAGTCCAATTCCCATACAGGAAAAATCATTTTATAATATATTTATTAGACTGGAACGGCACTTATGTAATTTTTCTTATTTTCTAATCAACTCAAATCAATGCTTTTTTGATCGGTCGGAATTACATACTAAATATGAACCACAATTTTTTTCACAATGCTTATTTATTATCAAAACAATGCATATATTAATTAGAGCGCAAAAAACACAGTCTGTTGTATTATAACAATACGGCCACACCTATCGCGAGGTTATCATAACAACACAGGCAATTTACCTGATTCACTGTTCAATCTAGATGATGCAGATTCTAGATAGCTGGACTAGATACACTAACATTATGTCGGTAATGTCCGGTAACTAGGCTAAGGTAAAGCAGATTGATTCGGTCTGATAATTCGACGACATTCAACACAGCCGGTCCGTGACGGATCGTCGTCACATGTCACCGATGTGTTTCCAATGAACACACGTAGAAGTTGCGACTGACCGAAAAATCTCGCATTTGTCCACCTATATAGTAGACTTGCGTCTTAGTTTTAGGTCAGAGCTATGAATATGACTGTTCCTTGTCTCAGTGTAAAGTGTAAGTATAGGACTGTTTGATGTACTACAATATATTTGATGTGTCAAACTATTCGCCTTTCCATGGTAAAGATCTGTTTGAGTTCCAAATTGATAACCTCGTGGCGCAGTTGATTAAACTCCAGCTTGTGAAAGTAGAGGCCCTGTTCAGTTCCTCCGGTCGGGTTAGTAATTTGTAGCGGACTGGGTCTTTTTGAGACTGAATAGTCTTTCATAGTTTTTGATAGCCACGACACAAGACACAACACTGGGTGTATTTATTTTGCGTTAAGAATATCCACTAAAAGCTTTTTCAACGCGGCTTTTCTAACGGTACGTTAGTGTTTTGGCGCAAGAGGCTCCCGGGTCGATCTTTGGGAACAGAACTAATATTTTGAGGAGATTCTGAATAGCGATACCCTGGAAATGCTAAATTAGGATATCCACATTAGAGTTACACTTTGAGATTGCAGGCGCTAATATACACATAATAAGTATACCACGTGTGACATGAAAGTTTTCGTGAAGGAAATAACATATTTGAGTTGACTGATGCATGCTTCCTTACGATTACCGACAATGTGTAAAAGTGTTTTATAAACTTGTTTCTTGTGCGTAAACTTCACTTCCGTACATTCGATTACACATTAGCCACAACAGTATGAATTTATGTGCCTTCATTAATAAATATCGCAGTATTTGCATCGTATTTATAGCCGCTTCCTCAACTCCACCTCGAGGCTAATAAATGACTTCCATTACAATAAACTATTTAAGTTATTTATATCTTATGTCAGCTCGGTCGAAATAATTGTTCTATTATAAACTCGGAATAGTGTCAATGTCGATAAATTATATGGCCCCGCTTCATTAAATATTGCACGGGATGTAGTCTACTACATTTAACACTAGGTAAATAATGAATAAATAAATACACCCAACAGTCACATACATAGCTCTGACCCCACACTAGGTTACAAGAACTGTGTCGTGGGTATAAGACACTAAGAGAGACTTTTTTGGTCTCACAAACACCCAGACCCGAAACAAATATTTGTGGATCACACAAACATTTGTTTTGGTGCGGGGATCGAACCCGCGGCCTCTCGTTTCGCAAGCTGGTGTCCAGCCAACTGCGCCACGGGGGCTGTCCAAATAATCCATTATTTGGGAAAAAAATCAAAGGGTTTTTGTTGAGTTGTATTCTGTAGAAACGGTGGAAACTTGCCTTATACCATTAGCCTTCCTGTATCCATACATCAGTACTAACACCCGTATTTCTCAGGAGTAGGCAAAGATTATTAAGTGCCACTAGCTACGATGCTAACACACCTCTTTTGCTTCTTCAATTTCCATACATCTTTTTATACACACTTGACAATGGTTACTCCTAACGTCATGAATAAAACAAAATATTAAAATACTTAAAATTATTTCGTTTTTTTTTATTTTCAGTTGGTAGAATTATCCATATCGTTAAAGTAGTTTTATTCAAAAAAGTCTCATAAAAATCATTTTGTTTTCAAGGATCATATTTATTAGACCAAAAATTAATATTAAATCAGTTAAGCCGTTTAGGTAGGAAAGCGAAACCACAAAACAACACATATTTATCAGAGTGCACAGGTATAAAATTACTTTTCAATCATGAATCATTGCATGCGGTCTATAAAAATGGATGCTGCGATCAGCAATTAGTCCACTAATCCATGACGTTTCCACGTCGTTAATCCGCTCATTTGTTATGCCGATGGGCGGCATTCCTCGATCATTGTAACAACTCTCATAATCCTGCAAATATTACATTTTAAGCGAATTAAAACTCTATTACCAGGGACGAAGGCGTATCAACTCTTTCACCACAGCAAGACGTAAAGTTGTTGGCGACTCTATGGGATTATATATATAAACTGTGCTACGCAAATTTGAATTTTAAAGTTATAAAAATAAGGACGACGAAAGGCTGAGTTTATTGTTCAATGATACGCGGAATTTAATTCTTTTGTAAATTGTTGCGTGTCTCACTTATTGATGTTGTTGTCGATAAAACTCACTATATGATTTTTATAAACTGTGCGATGTTTGCGACGCTTTTTTTATTCAATTAGATGTTTATATCAATATAGGTACGTAAATTCAATATTACTAGCATATAAATATTTCTTTAGAACTCTAGTTAATTATAGGTAGATGTTTTTGTAAGAGACTTAAATTTAGGAATAGAAGTCCTTTGGTTAAATAAATATAATTCATAATTACTGACAAAAAAATTGTATACACAAGGCTTAATAGTTATTATAACCATACGTCTTTACATCCGCATGGTATATAAATGTAAATAAACAAATTGGCATGTATTAAAAACCGTACATATTTTCATTCACGAGCTGATATTGTCAACATTACATACCAACGTAAACACGGAAATAGGAAGTATAAAAACTGACCAAACATTGATTGTTTATAAGATTACTATCAACTAAGTCGGGCTCCTAATTTTTTATCACGCTATTAATGTCTGCAAATAGGTTAGTCGGGTCGTGCCTTATCACTGACCGATTAGACCCCAAATGCGACCGTTTGTAATACTGGCCATCTGATGTTCCATTTTTAAATAATCGCGAAGTATAAAGCAAGGAAATTAGCTTTTGTTTCTTTTTTCTGTACAATTATTATACTTACATATCATAGGAATTGCATTGCGAACTGAAACCTCTCTGAATGAGCTGTGATAAAAGCTACAGCGGTGGTCTAGGACCTATGTAAACCCTTTCAGTTGAATATGAAGCCCTTGCCCAGTAGTGTAACGTATATGGGCTGATGATACATAATTATTGTTTACGTACCTACCATTATAACAGAATATGTGGCAAGCAGTGATGGCCTCGAGGTTTGGGCGCGCGGTCGAGAATCTCGGCGGTCGCGGGTTCGAACCCCAGGCACACACCTCTGACTTTTCGAAGTCATGTGTGTATTCACATTGAATTATCACTTGCTTTAACGGTGAAGGAAAACATCGTGATGAAACCTGCACACCTAAAAGTTCTTAGGAATTTCTTAGGTGTGTAGTCCGCCAACCCGCACTAGGCCAGCGTGGTGGACTATGGCCAAAACCCTCTCAATGGTAGAGGAGACCCGTGCTCAGCAGTGGGCGTATATGGGTTGATGAAGAAGAAGAAGAAGATGTGGCATATTTCGTATTTACAATTTACATCTTCAAAAGAGTAACGACAAATTTTGGTGTTGTGCCTTCATATTTTCACATACTCTATTCAAATAAAAATTTGATGAATACAAAAATACGAGGAGGAAATTCATTTACAAAATTATAAATGGTAAAACAACACTTAAGGAGCATATAGTATAACGGTCCCGCAAATGAAAGAAAAATGCCTACCTTTCTATCACGGAGTTGCGTTTCATGACAGTAATAAACTGAAGCGGCGATTGACTTGGAACGAGTAATGTAATATTATAAGAAATTCATGTTTTTGTGTTGTTAAGACAATCTGGTTGTATTGACATCTGTTTTGCGGTTCAACTAGCTTTAAATGGGGTGAAAAATATCATTATTATCAATCTCAACAACTGCCACTATTTAATATCGGTTGTATTAAGAGTTTACCAGGAGGTGACGTATTGTGCGGATATGAGACAATAATTTGCCTCCGTCATACACAGAATTTTTTGTCAACAAAAGTTGAAAAGACAATGACTTTAATTCTAAAGGCTTAATCTTCTTAGTTATACACTCTTGGTAGAGTTTTGTTATAATATCTCAGTAATTTTTTGGGCTGTTTTTTTCCTTTGCATTTCTTTTATGTGCCATTTTGTGTCGAGCTGTATGAGAATAGTAATGCTAGACATCCAAAAAAACTGAAAAACCAAAACAAGGCAAAAGATTCTATTTTACCTCCGACGTTTTAATTATGCTCTGCGGTATTCAAAAAGAAGTTGCAATCAAACTGACGCAGCACTGTATATTAATGTCGACTGTTCGGCGTAATCCTACAAAAACATAAGAAAACATAACAAAGTATATAAGTTATAAGGGTTTTTAAATGTTTTCAACTGAATTTTCTCATTATTAGTTCAATAATTGAGAGTTTCAAGTGAAACAATTTATAAATAATAGTTCAAGTTATTACATAATAACCATATTCCCAAGGAGGGTTGGCGTCAGGCAGGCGGCCGGCCGTAAAACATCTGCCAAAACTCTTATGCAGCATGTTTTGTCCTTCCACACAGGAAGGAAGGACAAAACATGCTGCGCCGACCCCAAACAAGAATTGGGATCAGGGCAGGAGAATGATGATGATGTTCGGCGTAATCCTTTATCGGCAGAAGATAGATCATGATCATCATAATCATAAATATATGTACCATTATTTGAGACGAGCCTCCATTACACCTGTGAAGGGTTAGGCCTTAGTCTATCACTGAGTTGGAAAAAGATAATATAGTAGGACACCCTCTGGCTAGGTTACGATATCCGCAAGGTAACGGTTGGATGAGGAGAGCCAAAGATCGACCCTAGTGGCCTGCCACAGGAGAGGCCTATGTCCGACAATGGACGAATAAAGGCTGTGGATAAAAATTTGTAAAATGTTACAATTCTAATCAACAGTTGGCATTATTAAACAAGTTTATTGGCATGTATTTCATTCATACATTACGTACATAAGTTTGTTATGCAAAGCAATGTAAAAAACGTATAAAAAATATTGAAGAGTTGAATATGACTGTCAAAAATTTATATCTAAGTCAATCGGGATCTTGAGAGTAAATGGAAGAGATGAACATAAAAATTACCTTATAACCCAACTTATACAGCGACGCTGAAAAATAACAAGATGTATTCCCGAAGGACACAATGTCTTTCACTTTTCCCAAAGTTCGTTCGAACTTTTTATGGATATCATGCAGCCTGATACATAATACATTTTTAAATTAAGGTATTATAGTGAAAAAACTCTGTGTTTACATAACATGCATGGATAGTTGACAAGAATCGGTTGACAAAGGGAATAGAGTGATGATGATAGTCGTCATCATCATTGTCAGCCCTTATGCGTCCCACTGCGGGGCACGGGTTTCCTCTATATTAAGGGCTAGGCTAATTCACGACGCTGGCCTAGTGCGGGTTCGCAGACTACACTCTCACGATGGTTCCCTACACCGTTAAACTAAGTAGTAACTCATAGTGAAAACTCAAGCGAATAGTCATGGAATTTAAAATGCAGGTATTATAATAGCTAGGGCTTCTCTTTTATGTAATTATAATTTGATAATATTTATGCAAAAACAAACAAAATTTATGTAAGTAGATGAACTGAGACCTGTCCTGGAGAAGCTGCTAAAACGGACGTGCGGGTCAAAATTGAGATTAATGATATTTAGTAGAAATTCCTGACAGATTCTAGTTTTCTACACCTATTCCAAGCCTACGCCAATTTGTCTAGATTTAAAATAAAGTATGCAGAAACCTAATTTCGCCTTTAAAACCACCCCTGCAATACATTTTCTTACCAACCCCCTCCCTAGGGAACTTGGCCTGTCGTTTCATCTAAACATTTTTTGCACATTATACTAAGGTCGACGTGATATATAGATAGGACATGGCTTCAAGCTAAAAACCACTTATAAAAGTTGCCGAAGAATGGCGGTCCTCCGGGGATTCGTACGGTCTAGATCTTTCAAACTCAATTTTATTTATGAACTAAGTATCTAATGTAAACGATCGGTCAAATTGAAGTCTGGATTATCTTTGGAGTTTTTATTTTTTAAATATTTTTTATTTGGCCTTCACTGAGTGATCGTGACACCTCATAAATGCAGTGGGGGTATAACGGGAAACTTAATAGCGGGAAACTCAATAAAATCTTAATAGCGGGCGCAATTTCAGCTACTTTTCTAGTTTGATAGCAGTTGCGGTCCTTTCATAGAAGTCCAAAAGTGTTACTCGTTGGTTGTGTTATAACCAGTTTATAATTGTTTGTTCTCATTAAATATGTCAAATTGCTTTTGACAAACAAAGGTTTAATTCTTTAAGTTATTATTCGGGTTCAGATAAGGCAGGCTGGGCTTATGGGCTTCTATGTGACTACCGCCATTGCTTGGCAGTATACAGTGTAGGTACTCTCGGATAAAGTATTACTTGCGAGTACCACAAGAGTCAATATAATTTACAAAAGATAAGAAAAAGGAAGTATTGTGACAGAGTGGAAGATTTTCACGATTTGTTAATTGAGTTTTTTTTTATTTACACTTATATTTATTTAAAAATATAAATATTCAAGTCTAAGTTCTATTACTCAAAGAAATCTTTATTTGAGATGTACGAGGAAGTACTAGAAAATCAAATAATTTTATACTTCGTAATCGTGAGTCACATCGCTGACTCAGCTACACATTCTCTTTGCACGTCTCAGGTAGCGGTGCATGTGAGTCAGCACGTGTTGAATACGATGTCTTGTTACGCCATTATTTTTTATTTACAAACATTATTAGCTACTATTGACACCATACTTGATTACATAAGCCTATACATTTTGTGATAGGCAAGGCAAGGCAGTGATGGCCTCGAGGTTTAGGCGCGCGGTCGAGAATCTCGGCGGTCACGGGTTCGAACCCCAGGCACACATCTCTAACTTTTCGAAGTTAGGTATGTATTCAAATTGAATTATCACTTGCTTTAACGGTGAAGGAAAACATCGTGATAAAACCTGCACACCTAAAAGTTCTTAGGAATTTCTTAGGTGTGTAGTCCGCCAATCCGCACTAGGCCAGCGTGGTGGACTATGGCCTAAAAACCCTCTCAATGGTAGAGGAGACCCATACTCAGCAGTGGGCGTATATGGGTTGTTGAAGAAGATACATTTTGTACTGTAACGCCATAATGACGCACACATGTACAAATGCTGCAGTTCAAATAGAATAAGTACCTTTGAACCAATTATTTCAGCCCATTGGTAACTAGTTTAGGTTGGTCCCGTAACTAAAATACACTTTTTTTATTTAAACATCTTACATACGTTATATACGCGATGTTAAAAAGTGGTCAAAGATATTCAAATAATATATTGCTATGAAATTTCCAAGGGCTTGTTGTTGACTTATCCCGTGGGAAGGTGGGGCTACTTACAGCTCTTCGGTTTTTGCTGTTTTGCAGACGTTTACCTTAGGGAAAACCATTCGAACTCTATATTACTGTAACGTGTACCACAAAATACTATTGATCTATAACAAATATTAGAGACTAATGCTTTAATACCAAATACCATTTCAACGGAATCTCCATCTATCTTTTCCACTTCTCTAAATAATAACTAGTTGAATAAAAGCCAACTAGCTATTAGCTATGTATAAAGCTACCTAGCTTTGTATAACCCATACATATTTGTATAGAATCTGAGTGGTTTTTAGACCAAAAGATCATCCGTAGATATTGATATCCACAGCACAAGACTAGTGACTATCTTAGTTGTGCATTATAACTATGAAAAGAAATGTTGAAAGGATATATTTATGTAGTAATGACGAAAGATTGTTGTCTGTATTACTTCAACCTTAGGTGGAGTGCATTGACATTCCAGTGTAAAAAAACAACACATACATACCAAGGAGTACAGTAAACTTGCAACTATTTACCATTAATAAACGTTGTTGTAATTCTTACATCATCATGATTAAATACAATTGTGCGAGTACTTAGATCGCGGTTCAGTGTCATCGCTTTAATGTTTTATATATCATATAAGTCATATGCTTATGATTTTTTGCTTGAAAATATTTTAATGAGAAATCTATAGTGGTCCAAGAATTCATTTTTCAATTTTCATTTTGTGACGAATGTTATTATATTCGAATATACATGGGAGCGATAATTATTAGCTAAGACTACTGTGACATATTTAATGTGTTAAGTCTAAAATACAATAGAAAAATAAAAATCTATCCTAGTTGAGTGCCTGTAGTTATACTTACAATCTAACGTAATCGTTGCTATTGCTGTAACTTTTCATAAAGCTTTTCATGCCAAGCAAGGTTGACAGCGATAAGGCAATCTAACACACCAGAATTTTAGCACACTCATTCGCTAAAATGTGTCACATTACGTATCATGTTGGGACAGTTTCATACATTTTCAAGAATTATCATCGTGATTTACATGAACATGACAAAAAAGCGTAATTTGGGGGATCGCGAGGGATGCGTGGCGCAGACATTATAATTTCCGTTTCAGACACCCATTACGCGCAGACTAACTTTACAAACTGCTTTGCTTTTGGAATAGAAATACGTCATTAAGGAACGTGGTATTAATGAGATATTTATCACCGTGATTTAAATACATCCTATATAGAAGACTGTTAAAAATGTGTACTAGTACTGCTAAAAGTGTGCTCATTACCCTATGACAAAAATCATAATTTTGTGATATATAAAAACCGTTTTATATCTCTTGTCAGTACGCCCTCATACTCTATTTTGTTTTTGAATATCTTGACCTAAAAGTCTTTTTAATTTTTGTGCAAGAAATGGAGGTTAATTTCTTTTAATACTTCGCTAAAATCCTTCTGATATGAATAACCTACAATATTAATTTTCATTTACGTACTTAGAAAAGCAATATCACTACCGAGACAGCATACTTAAGTATTCATTTAAATGCGTGAAATCGTGATGATTTCCGATCATGACTAATAGGTGGGGCCTGTTTTTGTCAAAGCAATGGCTACCTTTTAATTTTTTTCTTACTCTGTGATTCACTGTTGAATTCGTCACCAGACATTCTGATGACTCGCTAAGCTTTTGTTAAACGTTTTGCAAAAAAAATGTTCTACATTGCACTTTTGTGCGACATTACAATGAGAACTCTATACAACGCGGAGCCTACTTTAAAATGACCAAATAATTATTAGCAAAAGCAAGAATGTGTCACTTCATATTCATGATGCTTTCCTATTTGAAAAACGTTATTAAACTTTGGCCAACCCGGGATTGAAACCTACGACCTCTAAATCACACGGCTTATACTCGTGCGTGAGACTATAAGGCAGTCATCTGTATTTATATTTTTACAGGAATTATAGACTTTTCTACAATTTTCAATAGCAAACGCAACGAAGAATAGCCAAAACTGGAGTTACCCTAGATTCAAGCTCAGTTCATTACGTTTTGCCATTATTAACCGTAGAATACCCACGGAGGCAAGAAATTAGTTCGAAAACCACAATAGGCTCGCCATTCATCGTACTGAAAATATCACTGGTGAATAGAGTCCTTAGTGATACACCCATATATTTCTTTGCGTGGGATATAAAGGAATCCTTACGGTAAAAATTCAGGCTGATTACTTGCTATTTTTAGAACGGAGTGTATTAGGTTAAATATAAAAAAAAAAACAATCAGGTCAATCTTCGTAAATTATAATCAAAACTTTTTATAGTTTGCTTTTTGATCATGTTGATCGAAAATTCTATGATATTAAAACGAGCGAAAACACGACAAAGGCTTTTCATAAATAAACTAATGAACAATGAGCCAAATAATTCAAATATGTTTTCAATGGTGCAAACTTAATATTGATTGTTTTTGTTCATAAAAAACATTGTGTAATACACCCGACGCAAGAACAATGAAACAATATGACGGAAATGTTAATATTTCTTTTGTGGATAATAATGAAGGCTTAATTAATTATTATTTACAAATTGTTAGTATAAAAGTAATTATTACTTTTAACAAAACTCTGCGTATGTTTATTTATTCTAAATACAAGTCCAGTGTGACAACTTTACATCTGAATTTGCTTTATGAAAATCCAAACAGTCATATATAACTTTAACACAACGTATCGTAACTTTTATCTAATATCGCAGGTCTCAGAAAGTAGTGGAAGCTATTTGTGGGCTCAAGATATACTTCTCTTGCTGTAGTTATAAAATCTCCTGCCTCGTTCGCTAGAGCAGATGGTCAAACACCAAAGATATTTTGAAAATCTTGCGCCAACCATCTGGATCATGAAAGCTTTCACAAATGTCTGTATTATAACGAGAAGACTTTGTATTTTTACTTGTGATCAAGTCATTAAAATACCTTTGAGTTGGTGTTGGTGATTTTTGATGATTTTGAAGATTTCTCTAGATACGATACTTTACGATATTGCTCTTAGGTTAAACTAAACTCAACGTTTAAAATGAAGTGGAGACACGTCACGTCACTACTTGCGTCACCAACCTTCACAATAGAAGCTGTATTACAGGGCGATATCATAACTGAATTTATCTGTAGGATGGGCCACAGTCAACGACCGACAAATTGGTTCAACACAATGTCATTATCAATAGTTCCCGTAGCGATGGGACTGAATAGTTTTTATTTACCATTAAGTGGTTTTGTTACTCGGATATAAATTTAGTTCAAATGCGTGAACGTCGGAATAAGAACAACAATTTTCTTTTAAACATATACAAACAGATGTCTTGCCTACTGTGGTTTTAAATGCCACGCAATAGGATGCAAGCCTATGGCGTTTTTCGCATACGCTTCTAAGCTTCATTTTTAATTAAAAATCCAATAACTGCCCAAACTACGAATAACGCTTGGACCTTTACTATTAAAATTGAACGCGAACAGTCGTGGAGCAAAGCTACTAAGAATACACACATAATTTCGAAATGTCAGAGGGGTGTGCCTGGGGTTTCAACCAGGAACCGTTGTGATTCTCGACCACGTGCCGTAACCTCGTGGCCATTACAACTTTTAAAGTCGCGGTCGCAAAGTCCAGTATACAGAGATCACGTAATTTACTTAATATTGAAACAGCGGTAAGTATCAGCTTCCCGTGTGAGCTTCGAAGGAACTACAGCGTGGGTGCTTCCTCTATTTGAGACAACGAGCTTCATCCACTGCGGTGTTAAATTGGTTAATTGCCGATGCACCGCCTTGATATGTGGATACTATTCTGGTTATCTATCGACTTCATCATCGTAGCCTTGAAAGCTTAGTTACTCCAAAATCGAAATCGACGATCTCTAGATAGCCGCGTTTTTGTGTTGTTAATAATACGTGGATACCAGAGGTGTTCACAAACTATTTGTTTCATAAATTTATCGTTTTTAATACGCAGATATCTTGGTTTAAATAGTGGTAGTGGAAATAGAAATATCAGTACATTATGGCTTATTCGTACATAATCAACCGCCCTCCTGTATTCCCCAAAGGTGTAGGCAGAGGTGTATTTCTGCACGCCATTAAACCTACGCAACAGGGTGTGAGGGGGCGAGAGCTTATTAGTATTTTCTTTATAATTAATTTGTATTCATTTGTCACGCCATACGTCATAAAACACAGCACTGCATACTAAAAGCTGACTTATAGAACCAAAAACCAAAAAGACAATATCTTTTTAGGGTTTCTGCGCGAAAATTCCTAGATTAAACATTATCAACAAGAAAATATAATCCTGACACCAAAATGAACAGTAGCCTTGCTGTAATTGAGATGCACATCACAGTCCCTGTTTTACCTAACAACTCGCAGATGGTGTGGGAGCATCTAACGACATAATGTCGAGTGACTAAGAATCGCCCCCCGACACTGAGCAGCTTCTCGATGGATTTCATTCAATTTGTCATACACGCCTACGCCATCTTTTAAAATATCATGTTTTGAACACATGGACGAAATTATAACTGTCTTCTTAATAACAGTTTAAAGTCCTATTTAATATGCAGTGGGTTGTCTTTCTTCATTTTATGAATTTTTACGAGAGACAAGATATTTTATTAAGAAATGATTTATAAAATATTTATGAAAAAACACAAAAACTTTTGTTTATTTTTTCCCTTTCAAGCGTTAAACATCAAAAGTTTATGTAAATAAGACCTTTGAGACGATTATAGGCTATTTTCCTAGGAAATATAAAGTTTCTGAGCAAACACAAAATCTATATTGACGGGTGAGAAACCGCGAGAATAGTATGGGGGTTCTGATCCGGTATAAAGTATTTTTATCAAATAATTTACTGTATTCAATAATCAGCTCATATTATTTGCACGTATTCGCAGGTTTTTAATGCACATAAAAATATTATAGTTAGGTACTTCATACAAGTATATTATGTATTGGTTTACATCATATTTAGCTTTATAATAATTAATTTTTTTTATTATATATGAAATATCCATATATCACGAATTTAATTGCGTTTTAACAAATTAATAACAAATTATGAAAGGAAAAGGTTTTAACTTGTGCTTTCAGTTTCCAATGAAACAACATTAAGCTTCTATTTATTCCATTTATTTTTTGTTCCCCAAAATATTTATTAAAATCGGTGTAAACACGAGTAAATTTACAGTCAAATCCAATTTCATAAGTAATTTTAATAATAAAAGTTTATATTAAATTTTATTTTTCCCTGAACCTATTGTTTAGTAATTTGTTAACGACAGTTTCATATCGCAAAAAGCAATTTTCCAGGCTGATTTTTCTGTATACCAGTAGATTAAGCACGTCCTATATTTCATCTTTCAGGATTTATATGAGACCGCAGTGCTGTTTTGAATTTGAATGAGTTGAACATTTCAGAAGCGAAATCTAACTTTGTTAGAAACTTTTTAAAAGTGCGAGTGTTGAGGTTTAAGATTTCGAGTTTAAGGAAAGTTTTGAGAGGTATTGTTACAAATCGTACTTACGATATCAAATGTAATTTGTCAAAGATTATAGCAGTGATGGCCTTGAGGTTTGGGCGCACGGTCGAGAATCTCGGCGGTCGCGGGTTCGAACCCCAGGCACACACCTCTGACTTTTCGAAGTTATGTGTGTATTCACATTGAATTATCACTTGCTTTAACGGTGAAGGAAAACATCGTGATAAAACCTGCACATCTAAGAGTTCTTAGGAATTTCTTAGGTGTGTAGTCCGCCAACCCGCACTAGGCCAGCGTGGCGGACTATGGCCTAAAACCCTCTCAATGGTAGAGGAGACCCGTGCTCAGCAGTGGGCGTATATGGGTTGCTGAAGAAGAAGAAGAAGAAGATCTTTTAAGCTTCAAGAAACTTAAGAAACCAATTATTTGTAAGGACATAATTGGTCGTTATGAAGACAAATATAATAGTGTTCAAATTTATTTTAAAAAATCATCTTCGTTCAAGTTTACCATCCAGAAAGTAATAATCAAACATTTCATTTCTTTTTTAATTCATGAAAATTTTAATACTTACGAGAATATATTTACGTAGAAGCATTTCTAAATATAGCATATCTGCAAACCTTTCATGGAATTTACCTCGAAATTTAAGAGTAAACGCCTAATGAAGTCACAAGTTTCCATCCAAATGGACGGTAGAATTTGGACTTCAAAGAATGTCTGAGTCAATCGGAGATATTGTTCGGGGACTGAGTGGTCCCAAAATACTGCTCAGTTTCCGCTTAGTATGATCTACAGTTGTACTCGAAGTCACGAAATTGTCACTATAAAATATAGTTGCAGTTTCGACAACACCGGGTTGCCTTTGGTCAGATACCAGCTTGCTAAACTACGGCTGCGGCTTCGATCCCCGCACGGAAATAAATGTTTGTGTGATCCACAAACATTTGTCTCGGATCTGGGTATCGGTGAGACTGTAGAGTTCCTCGTAATTTTTGGTACCCACGTCACAAGCCTAGTTAGGGGTCAGAACTATGTAAGTGACTGTTGGATAGACTAGCAGACTCGCTTCTTGATTTATTTATTTTTTTCCTAGCCGGGTTTTGGTTTAACCTCGCACCGATTATGTAGATTTGATATTTAATCAAGCAAAATGTGGGTGCAGAAATGAACTTCTGCCCACATCTTCGAAGAGTTGAGGCGTGTGGGTTTAATAAACTATTTCCAAAAGAAAAGGTTATGACATTCGCAACCTTAGTAATAAACTATATAGGATCTCATTGTTATCCATTAGCGCAGGTAGTTTCTAAACTTGGATGTGGTTGTGTTGCTAAGTTAGTTCTAATACGCCCCTGGGGTCAAATTCGGAAGGAAACATGTTGGAATGTTTATACCAATTCTACCAAATGTTGAGTAGATATATTATGTCCACACCGTAGTAAGGAATAGGCGAAGAAATTATGCATATAAATATGAAAGTATAATGTAGAATGTGAAAACCACCAGTATACTTTAGACCTGCAATATTTAGACCTTCAAAAATTGACCGTTCAAAAGAATTTGTAAAAGCCTATTTGAAGTATGTTTAAATTGACTTGACTATTAAAAAAGCTTTGAGCTATTTATGATTGTATATAATTATATAAAACGATAAAGGCTAATGTAACATAATATTAGACTAACGTAACACTGGTAGAGCAATATGAATGAACAATGAATGAGCAATATGAACTTAATAATGCTTGTAATAGTATATGTGTTCTAATATAGGGGACACGTGGCGCATAGGTCAATTGCCGCCGTAGGTCGTGTGACTATTTCTCTCGAGTACTTCTAGGGGTGTATTCAGGTAACAGGTATTTTATTCATAACGGTCAATATTTAAACCAGTTTCCTTACCTTCTACTTTTCCCAGTGACGGAATTTTATTTGGATCGTTTTATACCGTTATTTTTGAAAATGACTGAATCAAATTTCAAGTTTATCTTTTTTGACCATAGTAAACTTTCTAGGACAGTCACTTTTTCCTTACGGTATAATACAAAACTAAATTCCATTCCTTCTATAAGGCAATAGATTTTAATACAGGTATAGAAATCGTAATCGTAAACATTGGACATACGATCACAAATGTGTGACAAGACTTAAAAATAACTCTTATATACAACATAATGAGCGAGCAATTGTTTTCTAACTACAAAAAATACTAGAAAATTCTATCTAATCTCTAAGGTATTTTGTAAATAAGCGAGATGTATTGTTATTATCGTATTGAGCACGTTCTGAAATGATGCAGCGAGCGTTTTATCTTCACCACGGTCGGCGTTAAGTGATCTAAATTGGTGTTTTAAGCAATTTAAACAATTGTACCACAGTGCGAGCAGTGTTAATGAGTTGCTTTGTATATTTAGGTTCTCAGAAGTGTTGAAACGGCGGGGAAGGATCTGGAATAAAGTTTGTGATGTCAAATTGTTTGATGGTCGCCATATAATTATTTAGGAACAAACGTAATTCATTTCTTTTATAAAGGTGTAAATGTTATTCTTTAAAAAACTCAAACTAGTAATATAAAATATATTGGGGTATTCCAGAGTTCAGCACGAAAATTCCTTTGCACTTAAATTCTTTAGTCCATCGAGAACTTCGGTACGTTATGAAATTCCGACTAAAACACGGCGCCAACTATTCTATAATATTCCACACATTCACAACTTTCCATGCGTTTGTTTTGCTTGTTCGAAATTCTACTAGTTGTATTAAAATAAATTATTTTATCAGTTAGCCGCAAATTATGAGATGTCAGGGAATCTCGCCAAAGAGAACTTGATTCCTTATTGATCTCGCGGCACATGAATATGTCACGCAATATTTTGGTCAAAAGTTCGCTTCATTTGTCGATAAGAAAATTCTTAGTGGCAGTATAGAATTCCAAAAAGCACCCACAAAACGGCTACGCTTCTAAGACCTACCATACTTTGCGAATTGTGGGTGCAGAAATGTTCAAGTCTGCTAATAACTATGCTATATTACATATCTTGCATAAATGCGTAGAAATGATCTGTCCTTCATTGATTAACGACTTATGGAACGGGAGGACAAAACGTCATACAAAAGATCTTATACCAACACCCATAACAAAGACGTGACGTTTATGAGTTAAACCCGAAATAAAAAGTCCTTTTAATCAGGTCATCATTGTAACAACTGATGGCCACATGTAAGTTTATGTGGGAGGGGACCTGTCCCGTTGGAATCACTGACATCCCGGACATATAACTTTTCATCTCGCCTCTGCACCAGTTGTTGCATTAACAGAGGACGTTAATAATATTTCGGATCAGAGTCAATGCACTGGAAATATTTCTACAAAGTAAAAAAAAAATACATATAATACATAAAATTTTGTTTTCGAGCTTGAAGTAGGTATATCGGCAGCCACTAACTTGCTCGAGAAATATTATAAGTGATTTTTTTTTATATTCAATAGCCAAGCCTGTGTGTTGTTTGTTTTCCTTCTACATATTCTATGAATGGAAAATTCTTGATAAATCGCTGGCCTTTAATAAGAGACTGAAACTCATTTGGAAATGTATTAGAACACAGGGCAGTCGAATTGAATAAGATGAAACGATAAATCTTGGCAACATATAGGTTTGACCCAATCCAATTAATTGAATACATTTTATCAATCTTCAGTGTAGACCCGGGTGAAATGCGAGGATTATTTATTGTGATTTATGAAAGGTTATTTAAAGGGATACGTTTAAATTCTACACAAATAAATAAAATAAAAACAACAAAATATATCAGAGAAATGAAAAATGAAAAAAATATGTAGGTCTAAACAAATCTTAAAGTAGTTGAATTGAGGCGTCCTTCCGAATGAGCGTAAATATGATATAATGTGAAATGTTCATTAAAAGCTGCTTCGAACAGCTCCTTCTAGAAGTTTTATTGGCTGTATAACGAACCTATTATATGTGACACGACTATCACACGAGGGCATTTAATAGCCTTTTACACTCAGGGTTGCTTAGTAAAATTTTTATGTGCTATCTTGAGAAACCATTGTTGGTTACCAGATCTTAAGATCCTTCTCATATTCCACAATTTGGAAACACGAATTGTTCACGAATTACGCACCTGAGATTCTGACATCACTCTTGGAAAAACTACCTTTGTCTTAGCAATAATACATTGTATTAACATCGTCATCCGTCATCTGTGTCAGAACTAAATTCTTAGTCATTCTACTCGGCAAGTTGACCTCTAATTGTTGAGGTTACAGTGAACGGCCCGGTAACCTCTGGAGACGAAACTCGATGCATAATGAATCAACGGTTTGATCACTTCCTCAGAATAATCCTTTAATCGTGAACTGATATCAAATGGAACATTAATTCATCGAAATTATTAGGATTCATTGCGATCTTTTATGATTAAATAATGTTTATTTGTTATGAGATGTTGATTTGTTATACAAGAGACTCCAATCCTCCAATATACAACAATTTTTAAAAGCATCTGAAGAAGATACTAAAGTAATAAGTCCTACATTTATCTTTAATCTAGCAAATGTCGCATGTAAAGTTATAGCCGGGAGATATTCAAATAAATTTTCTAATAAAGCAAAAATTCTTGCAGGTACAAAATGTCTGACGGGACTAACTTCACAGACGAAGTCACCTCCAGCATGGGACCGAGCGAACTATCAAAGTAAGTTCTAATCAAAATTCATTTGCTTAACGTCTGCTGCAAAGTTCCTTGTATATTGCTGGGAGAAACTTCATAAACATCAAATCAGATTTGGAAAGTGCAAGATCAAATTTGTTCAATAAATCTGTGTAAAGAACAGTGGAATTTTGAAAGTTTCGCTTGTAATTTTGTTAAGCAGTAAAAGTATATTGAAGAAACAATTATTAAAACGAATTTCGTCATAGATTTACGTGAATAATGAAAAGCGTTTCAATTCAAAATAACTTGTATTAAATTGAGTAATTAAATTAAGTTCTGCAACACCTCACTTTACTGAAGATACTTTTTTAGTTACATCTAATCTCTCGGAGTGCATCAAACATATTTAAAGTAATACAATCTTCGTTCAACTATAAATAAATAAATAAATACACCCAACAGTCACATACATAGTCCTGACCCCACACTAAGATACGAGTCTTGTGTCGTGGGTATAAGAAACTACGAGAGACTTTTCGGTCTCACAAACACCCAGAACCGAAACAAATATTTGTGGATCACACAAACATTTGTCTCGGTGCGGGGATCGAACCCGCGGCCGCTCGTTTCGCAAGCTGGTGTCTAGCCAACTGCGCCACGGGGCTGTCAAACAATACAGTCAATACTATACAACCAATATTTTTTTCTAAGAACCAGTAAGTTTTAAAGATAATACCTATTTTAGTTGTTTAATCAGTAATGCAATTATACTAATGCTATTCACTTCCTAATTACAGAATGCTTAAGTATACTGTCGAACAATACTCTCTAACTTAATGTTTGCTATACATTAAATCCTTGAGGGAATTGTATTATACAAAACAAAACCTCAGGCGCGAGAAGCAATAAAATGTACTAGTGTTTTATTGAATAGAATTCCTAATTAACAAAGGCACAAGACACAATAGTCCTTGGAAATAACGCGTCGGAAAACCTTTCACGTACCTCCACGCTCTTTATGCCGAAACCATTCAAAACTTAGTGAATTAAATACTCGCGACTGTTGGAACGAAATAAAATCCTCCATTTCAGCTTAGTAAAATTAAATTAATGGATGTAAGTTCTAGTATTCATTTGTAAATGTTATTTAAGTGATGCTAGTTAGAAAATATCTCATAGTTTCCTTGCTACACTGTAATATTTCTTGCATTGTAAACCTAAAACCCAAAAATAGGGACCGATAATAATTCTAACCAATCTAAATGTAAATTACGTGACTTCATAGCTAATTAAGCCAGCTATTTTAGTTCATTTATTGTAATCGTTGAATGGCTTAAAGTAAATGATAATTTTGAATTCTCTTTGCGATTAAAAGGATTTTATATTTACGAGCTTACGTTTTTTAAATATGATGTGAGTGATCATTGATGATGTACATATTTGATTAATTAGACTTTACGAAATAATTAGATGCTGAACTAATGGTGCAAAAATTGAGGTTATGTCCAATATCTGCCCTGTTTTCAACAATTTCTATACTCCCGTAATATGAATTCGCATTTATTCCACCGTCTATATGACGGTATTGTAAGAGTGAAGCCCATAATTTCCGCACCAATGAATACGGTTTACTGGCATAATCAAAAGTGCCTGTGTACAAAAGGCATCCTGCCAAACGCTCCCACAGTTTGTAATGAGATAAAGGTACGATGGATTCTAAAATTCTTAATATATTATGTCATTTTGTCAATTAATTCTTTTGTCTAAATCCCCCAACGAGCATTGTTTATTTTGTGACATAAATAAATTTCAACAGAACAAATTGTGATGAATATACTTTTAGTAGGTATCTGTTCTTCAGTTCTATTAAGTCTCTTAGATTTGTTACTTTACTTTTTAATTCCAATGGGGATAGATGACTAGACTATTGTCGTTTACCAGGTACATTTTTCTCTATCATGGAAATCTAAACCATGATCTACCATCCATTAAATCAAAAATGTCATATTAATTTTGCTGGTGGTTGATGCATATAATATGCCGATGTTCCACTTTGCAGGTTCTCTCCAGGACTGCTGACATTTGCAGCCGTAGTCACAGGAATCATCATGTTAGTGGGCCTCTTCGGAAACCTACTTACTGTAGTAGCTCTCCTCAAATGTCCTAAAGTGAGGAACGTCGCAGCAGCCTTTATTATCAGGTAGCAATCCCTTTTTTATTTTATAGATTTTTCTGTACACTATGTAATCTAAATTTATTAACAACATCATGAAGAAACAACTATGTCAATTTGATATAGGTACAATAGACGGATTTATCGCTATCTGGGATCGCTTTAAGACAACCTACAGACCTAGAACGAAAGGTTGTTGTTCACTTCTTGAAGAAGAAGAAGAATCCCTTTTTTATTTTATAGATTTTTCTGTACACTATGTAATCTAAATTTATTAACAACATCATGAAGAAACAACTATGACAATTTGATATAGGTACAATAGGCGGATTTATCGCTATCTGGGATCGCGTTAAGACAACCTACAGACCTAGAACGAAAGGTTGTTGTTCATTTAGTTGTCTTCAAATACATATTTGAATGAACCATTTTTATATTAAAAATTAATTTGTTTAACCAAATTTCTCATCGATTCGATTATAAAGGAAATCCTTGAATTTTTCTTCGATCAAATGACTTGAGTGGGATTCTTTATGAGATATAAATGAAACATCAATTTCTAAAGTTTTAACTTCCATAAAGCATGCCGCGCGTCTTTACCCATATCATTTCTGAACCACAATTTAAGAATAAGCATGAAACAGATGGTACAACTATGACTAGTGAGTCAGATCGTCGTCTTTCGCTTTTTAAAAGGTAGTCTATTTGAAAGCATCGTCAGGTATAAAGGTTTAGGCGCGCGGTCGAGAATCTCAGCGGTCGCGGGTTCGAACCCCAGACACACACCTCTGACTTTTCCAAGTTATGTGTCTATTTAGAATGAATTATCACTTGCTTTAACGGTAAAACCCTAGACTCCTCTACCCTCTTCCTCTCTCTCACGGGTCTCCACCCGTGCCCAGAAGTGGGACGTATATGGGTTGATGATGATGATGATGATGATGAAACAAAACACCTCCACCTGACTAAAGAATTAGTAAATGATTACAGTACGTTTGCGTAATTCACATAACGCTATAATGTTATTACACATATTTTAAACACGATATAATCAAAAGCCTTTGTTCTATTACAAAATTTATAAACAAAAGCTTCAGTGCCATGACTAAACCAGGCTTGTGTGATGTTAATGCGTAATGCTTCATTATTAACATGACAAGAGTCGTTTCCGACCTTTTTTTCAATGGGGTAGTATTTATAATAACCATATCGTGTACTTGTATAACTCTGAAAATGGTTTTGTAACTCAATGTAATATGGAATCATATGAATATACGTATGTAAAAGATTTCATTAATAAATTAAAAATTTAAATAAATATTATCATAATTACTAGTCAGATGATATTTACATATTTCCTTGTTTGATAGACTTACAGAACTATTCTACTCTTTACGGTAGCAGATTAACATTTGTTTGCTATATTAGGTACATTACTTTCTCCCAGAGCATCTCCTAAGTGTAAATGAAGACGTACATGGGTTTTTAGCCGGTAAAAACCGACATATGCCGTCTATCTCGTTAGGTGAGAATCTCAGAGAATTTTCCTTAGGTAAAAAGATTACCTACTTTCTGCAGATAAAACTGAGACAAATAGGACATTATTAAAATATGCAACTGAATGAGGGGATTTTAATATATTTTATTCTACCTAAAAGATCCCTGCTGACGCTCCTGACCTTTTGAGGATTCAGAATTCCTATTTTCAGTACGCAGCTTAGTACTTACCATGACTCGGCATAACCTGTTGTTCCGATTCTCTAAGCCAACGCTAAAATATTATGTCTCATGATACTCGATTTTATGTTGAAAATTCCGACTTTGCTCTAACTCTGTGACACTGATTTATATTTTTCGTATTAATTTGAAAAGTTAGAAAGAAGCTGCATTGATTAAATTGCTAAGAAATGTGACTTGTGGTACACTTTCTGCAAACCTTCTTCGAACTTTTAATGTGCATTTTATTATACTTAAAGTAACTTCTGTTTTGTGATAGTACTGTAAAGTCTGATAATGTTAATAGAGAAGGAGACTAATGGTATACTTAAAAAGTATTTAAACGGGAACAATATGTGTTGATCACTAAGAAAAATAAAGTGGTTAAAGTATATCCAGACTGATAAATATAATCTTCCTCATCATGGCTTTAATAAGTCACATTTTACGAAAAATAGAGGTAAATCAATCTCACCGCATACCATAAACTTGGGTAAAAGACATAAATAGATTATAAATGTTATTATGGATTTCTAGTACTAAAAAATCAGGAGTAAAAATAAATATATTAAATATTATTATCAAGTCATGAGATATAAAACAAAAACTGATCAAGGCATTCTCACATCTAAATTTGTGGAAATTATGCATAATATGCTATTGCTTTAATTTCAGCTTGTGCATAGCGGATTTATTATTCTGCGCAATAGTGCTCCCGTTCGCCATATCTGGCTTCTGGACGAGGACTTGGTCCCACGGCGGCGCTTTGTGCAAGTTGGTACCGTTCTTGCGGTACGGCAACGTTGGTGTTTCACTGTTGAGCATCGCCCTCATTACTTTGAACAGGTGAGTAACGGGCTTTATTTTACCTCTATAATATATAATAGCCTACTCTAGTTGTCTGTATTGATAGGCATTTAGCCACTCATGCGAAAGATCGGGGATTTTATGAGGTTGATGAATTCATTCGATCGTATGATTCGCAAATACCTATTTGTGGCAGGTCTAAATCTTTGTCAAACCGAAGAAAGTTTCATAATAAATTATTTTATATCCAGTACGCTATCAAAATGCATCAAATTCCAAAATCATCTACAAGAATCTAGTAAGACAGACACACGTCCAGGACTCCAGACGTACTGTACCTACGGTTGGCTTTCTATAGTCTCTGCCTACGTCACCGGGAGACAGGCGTTAGTTCATTTATGTATCTATATGTGTATGTATGAATCTGGTAACCTTATTATCTCGTTCCCACAGGTACATAATGATAGCACACCACAGTTGGTACGGTCGTGTGTACCGGAAACACAATATTGCCCTCATGATTGTGTTTTCGTGGATGTTCTCCTACGGAATGCAGATACCTACGCTTGTTGAGGTTTGGGGTGAGTAATCACACACCAAGCTAACTCAGTGCGGTTTATACACCTCACATGTCTAAGAAGTTTCATAATATGTAGTTTTCCTGATACAATCCTTTACGAATAAAATCAAAAGTTGAAATAAAGATGGTTTTTTTTTTTATCGATGCCGTGTAATATGGTTTTATACAATATGGTTAATATGACCTAAAGGAACGTGTAATATGGTTAATATGACCTAAAGGAACGTACTAAAATTGTGTTTGTTTGTTATAAATTTTAATAAATTAACACAATTACTCTTTTTTTGTAGGTAAATTTGACTACGATCCAGAATTGGGCACGTGCTCAATCGTTCCTGATGAATTCGGTCACTCCGCCAAGACAGCGCTCTTCGTCATAGCCTTTATTGTGCCGGCCTTGCTGATCTTCATCTGCTATGCCAGGATATTCTGGGTTGTGCACAGGTATTGCTGAAAAATGTAGTCTCAATTTTTTTCTGTTTATTTATTTAAAGCCACCGACGAATTTAACATTATTTAGTATTTTTTTTTGTTTCGAGAAGATACTTCGCTTTAATATGACTTTCTGATGTAGTAGGTATTAGTAATTATAAAATTTGACGTCATATCCTCATACATGGCTCATTAAACTGCTGTTATGAAGATGTTCTTAAACAGCATTCTTCCTGTATATAATAGGAGCGTCTTAAATTTAAATGACTATTAACGTGTTCATAAACGTGTCGCATCCACATCCGTTGACAATTCGTAAAAAGCTTAATTAAGTCCATATTCTGAGAGACGTGACTAATTTACCACTGTCTCGTTGAATAATAAAAATAACACACTGTGGTTTCAAAGTGGTAGTATAAAAATAGCACAATATAGTCTTCATTGAGAAAATGTCGCAAGATCTTACTTATACCGATATACTATTAGAAATAATGATTGAAATTCTTTAGTAACTCCACTTAACTGCTGTTTGTTTTTCAATACAATGCTTATTGTTTTTCATATCCCCATGTTAATTCTTTCCTGACAAGTATTATCCATACTAAACTATACCAATATTACTTAGGTGTTACAAAAATTAAATAATAATACACACGGAAATAAATAATATCTACACGGAATTCATTAGCGGAAAAATACTCACCAATATGTTTAATGATTTCAGATCAGAACAAAGAATGCGTGAACATCAGAGATCACAGCACAACAATCCCAGAACATTGAACAATAGCACTGCCGACAAACGGTCTACGATCAAAGACAATAGAGAGACAAAAGCTCGTCGCAACGAATGGAGAATCACAAAAATGGTGCTTGCAATATTCCTCTCATTCTTGGTGTGCTACCTACCTATCACTATTGCGAAGGTCGCTGATAACCACGTACATTATCCAGGTGAGTTTAGGAAGTAAATAAAGTTTGGGGATTAAAAAAAATGATAAATCAAATGTCCATCGAGCATAGAATCTAACCTCCGTAATGATATCTAGTAAGGATAACAGTACATATGCATTTGGTAAAGCATTTTCTTTCCTTCAAATTTTTTTTTAGTTCTCAGGGGTAAGATTGCCTAATGCCTAATAAAATCCATATTTCTTTCCAAATTTCTGTGTTCCTGCCTGTTAGCAACATACATACGGAAGGGGTTGTGATAATCACAATCAGAAATGTATGCTTCCGTTGTGAATACAATAAGACAGGATAATAATCTTCAGAAGGAATTGGAATTCACACAAGACATCGTATAAACTAAATGTGTAATAAATTACTACAAAATTATTGTATGTCTTCCAGTGTTCCACATCACCGGCTACCTGCTGCTGTACGCGAGCGCGTGCGTGAACCCGATCATCTACGTGATAATGAACGCGCAGTACCGGGCTGCGTACGCCGCTGCCTTGTGCTGCCCCCTGGCGCGGCTGTCGGGCCTCACCAGCGGTGCGTATCCATCCTCGCCGGTCGCATGCCAACAGGCCGTCAGGAAGTCGGAGCGTACGTCAGCGTTCGCCTCGTATGTCAGACCGTGAAGGTATCATCATTGCTTGAGTACGTGCGCGCTGCATTTTATGGTGTTTTTTTTTAAATTTAGTGTGGATATGCCAGTACCCTTTTTTGGTATTTTTAATCTGTTGTAGAATTGAAGTATACATGATTCCCTTTTTAAACGTAGAATGCGTATTAAAAATATTAAAGTGTGTATCTATTTCTGTACTGCCTCTTGTTACTAAAAAATAATCTACATTGATTGACGTGATGACAATAACTCATTCTTATCGTTAGTATGAAGGCTACAGAATTATCTCGTAGAAAGTCTTTTGGGTTTATGTTATACCCAAAATATCAATCGATTTGGCTTGAATATCTTGCAATTCAAAATAATCCCTGTCACGGTTTTGTAATTGTGCAAGAATTAGCCCCCCCCCCCCGTAATTTTGAACTCATATTATGTGACATAAAATGCACGTAACAATCCTAAGATGTATAATAAATATTTTTCTTTAACAATGCAGCGCGTAATTCATTTTTAATTGTTACCATATAACTGTTTAACTGTTACCATTTGCACGTGTTTCCTTCAAATTGCTCACTTGTTTTAACCATGTGTTATTAATTGCCTTAATGGTTGCATGACTTGGAGTTATTTTTATTTAAAAAAAATATCTATTGCTACAAACCGTTAATATTTATATAACTAAATATGCAAATAATTGCGGATCATACGATCGAATGAATTCTCATCAACCTTATGGAATCCCCGGCCTTTCGCATGAGTGGCTTAGTGTCTATTAATATTGACAACTAGAGTAGGCTTTAATGTAGTCATCATCACCCCATATACGTCCTAATGCTGGGCAGGGGCCTCCTCTCGCATTGAAAGGGCTTAGTTTTGAGTCCTTTACGCTGATCTAACGCAGGCTGGTGGACTATAATTAGATACACACACATTTATATACTCGTATTTTTTTTTAATGTGTCATTAAAGACACGTAGGCAATGCCTTAATTGCATGTCATGCATGACGTAATATTCTTTGCATATTCTTGCTTTTAGTAAGTAGCTTCAATAGGTTGAAATATTATTCATTCATTAGTTGCGACAATGTGCATGTTTCAGACAATGTATGCAATGCATTCTCAGGATCTTGTTATTAGACTGTAGAGGCCATATTCACTGATTTATGAATCAGTTTCTATATAAACTGTTTTGTCACATTTTTTGTCGTATCATAAGTCCTGAAACAGAACGAGATAGAACATAGTTACAGAAAAACCAATAAGTGTTAAGTTGTATACCGTGTTTATGATGTAATTAAGCCAAAATTACTTGTATATTTAAAGGTACTTATAATCTCCAACAGCTAACATCTGGTCAGCACGCAGTATCACACGAACTCCTCCTCAAAAGAGATATTTAAACGACAATTAATTAGTCCCTCATTCTTTTTAGAGAAATGGAACGAGCGTCACGGCTACAGTTACAGCAACACACGAACGGCGCTCAGCCAAGTGTCACTGGGGGAGTCGAGGGCCGACCCTCGGGCCTCCCAGCTCCCAGGCAGTGGAGGAAGGTAGACATCCACCCCTCCGAAGGTTCCCACACCTCGGCTTCGAGACTCGCGGCGCAAGAGGGATTCAAGACTGGCTCCCTACAAAGCATCAGGGAGGAAAAAGTCGGACCACACAAAGTTACCAGGTTCCACATAGTTAGTTACGGGCATACAAATGACAAGCAAACTGATGTTTAGCCCCTGTCGTTCGCTTATGAGACGCACCAAAGACAAAAAGACTTAGTACCAAATATTTTATCGTAAGACTTGTAACATTTCCAAATGAAGGTGCTGTTTATTTAATCGTTATGTATTTAATGAACAATCAGATGTAAAGTCCGTCCTAAAAGCGAGCGACAGTTAGGCTCATATTATGTAAATAAATACAGGTGCCTTCTTAAATTAAGACATTAATATTTATTATGTTAATTTGTAAGGCAAATGTTTAGGGTCTTCCGCGTTTTTTCAGCGACACTGTAATTTGTTAAAGGTTGTATTTTGAACGGCTTAAGAACTAAGTTAAAAACATTCCATTTTTATTAGTACGTGTTGTTACTTGTACACGAGCACATGGATTTGGTAGTCGATATAATTGTCATACAATCGAAATAAGTTATGTAACAGGATAATAAAGATAAAAAATGTATATCAATGAAACAACAGTAATGGATGGAAGTGGTCTAGATATGAGCTTACTTGCAACCTTAATTGATAGTCGACTGTTTCCTAAAAGCTATTTTTAGTAGCAATTATAGTAACTGAGTTAAGCTGTTTAGACTGCTTTATTCTCTTCAACATATTGCAAAAGACTGTAAGCTCCTGTTCCTTATACTTAACCAATGAACGAAAATACCTATCCAGTTTAATATATGGGCGGATTTTTTTAGGGAATGTAATATCATTAGACATAACAAAATCAAAGTACTATTTTGGCAGCCCTATGGCGCAGTTAATTAGCCACCAACTTGTAGAAGGGGAGACCGCGGGTTCAATCCACGCCTCGAGACAAATGTTCTTTTGTTTAGTCCAGATTGTAGAAAAAGGAACTCATTTCATACTAGGTACACAGCACAAAAAGTAATATTATTTCGATAATATAACAATTTGAAATCGCTGATATAAAATTAATCATTATTTTATTCAATACATTCCACTTTCATGTTATGTCATATTCAATTTAATTTGGCCAAAGATTTGTAGTTTTAAATTTATGTATTTCTCTATAAATAATCAGTATTTTAATACTTTTTTAAGCGTATCAATAAAATTGATGTGAATTGTATCAACATGCCATAATAATTTTAAGCTTAATAAATTTAAGCCATAATAAATTATTTGTAAATAATTTGTCTGCGTGTTATTTATTTTGTACGATACTTTTACTATGAATAAACTTGTATTATTATATTTTATTTTTATTTAATAAAACCCCTTACCTAATCCCGCAATTAAGAAAATAATTGCAAAAAAATTAACAACGGTCAATACAAGATATACCTCATTCACGATAAGTTGATTCTTTTGGCAGATGTCAATTTTTCTGAGACATGACTTTGAAATAAAAAACGTATTATTTTATTATTTTAATGATTTGATAAATATAAAAAAAATACATACAACAGGAAAGTCCCTAAAGATACAAGCGTTATCCAAAAATTTTGAGACTTTATTGCTTCAAAGAAAAATTAAAATAGGAATACTGAAACTAATTGACGTTTGTATGATGTTACATCGGTCGGACGAAAAGGGACGTAACATCGTTCATATCGATATCCACGTCGATAATTTTACTGAACACTATGATGATCATGGCTGTGCTCCAGTTTCTTAATAAAAACTGTTTTAAAGATAAAACTATTTAATTTTTCAACCTTAATTTTTACATACTGCGTTATTTTTGGACCTCCTGTCAACTTAAAATAGGTTGTTTAGACCATGAAACAACTTTTCCAAAGAAACATGGGTCGAAACGTGATAAGTAATTCGACCCTCCCATAGAAAACTGCTCACGTGGCCGATTTCGTGTAGAAGGTCTGAATTTTTTTTTCACTTTTCGATCCGTGTTTCTTTGGGGAAGTTGTTTACTTTCGTGGTCTAAAACACCTATTTAAATTTGCCGGGAGGTCTAAAAATAACCTTGTTATATTAAATAGGTACTTATTATGACACACCATCGCCTATCTAAATAATGTTTTACATGTCGAAAGTAATAAAGAATTTCACACATAATGCAGTATTTTAAAACGCAATATTTTTGAACTACTAGATATTTTCTGTTTCCCATCATTAGTCGATATGCCAAAAGAATCAACTTATCGTGAATGAGATATAATTCCCCGTGGAAAATGCATGCGTAATTGACGTACCTATGTGCATTTGCACATAGGTTATATTGCGTTGTATCGTGGTAATTGACATGCAATTAAAAGTGGAACCTATCTCGTTTTGTTCAATTATTTATAACTATCAAATATTTTTAATAAATTTACCGTTTAGGATTATAAAGCTAACTCAAGTAATCACTCATAATTTAAGTATTAGTAGTCGAGTACCTACACTACCACTATCTATGAAATTTCCAGACTTATGAGGGTTTAAAGCCTAATAAGATGGCTTAATCCGGGGATTAAAACCTATTTTTCTCAGTCACTAGCTGAACAATTACTCGTCTGCCTTGTTGGCTCAGTTGCCTAGACACGAATTAGAGATGTAAAAGGGGACAGGTTCGATGCCCGCATTAAGACATATATCTAATTCGAGCTGAGATGTTTGTGGAACCGAATGGTAACTTGTAGTACATGTACTTACATTTTGATATGCACGACATAAGACGGATATGTTAGGTATTGTGAATTCCGAACTACAGATATACGTGGATATTTTACGGCTATTTGTATTTATTATTATTTCTATTTATACATATTATGTACATACATACATAAACTGACGCCTGTCTCCCATTAGAGTAGGCAGAGACTATAGAGCGCCAAATTCGACGGTCCAAACATACCTCTTTCGCTTCCTCGACTGACATTATCCTCCTTATGCATGCATGTCGGTTTCGAGAACTCTTTATGTTACCCTTTTTTAATAAATTACCTATGTGATCTTTGTAGGTGCACCTGGGTCGTCCTCAATCCTCGACCGACTCTACCACTCACTCTCGTACAGTAAATCTCTTTCGTAGCTCTGCAACCATTCATCCTTTCAACGTGGCCAAACCATTTAAGCACCCCCTTTTCAATTTTGGTCACTACATCGATTTTCAATCCACATTTTTCCCTTATCACACTAGTCCTCACTGTATCTACCAATTTCACTTCACACTTTCTAGTTGTCTTTGAACTAATTATACGGTCGTAAATTGATTTTCATTTATTCACTTGACTCTACATAATATAATTAAGAATAGGTATTTGTAGAGTTTGTCATTGCTTTTTTGTTAGAAAGCAACACTTCGAAATTGGCTGTATAGCGTCCTCCTTTGCTTTTCCCAGAGGAAAAATAAAACAAAAATGTCCCATATCTGTCAGTGTCAATGTGCATAGTAAAGGGAATTAAATTTGTGAATTTTCATAATGAACTCAATATATAGTTTTATTTTCAATTAGAATAGTATATAGAGATTATTGTTAAGAGTTATTGTCGTATTCTTATTAAAGTGTAGGATAAAAAACAACAAAATGGATGTGGTCGGCAGTGAGATTGGGCAGAAAATGCGGGTGAATATCCTGCTTATATATAGTGTTTTTACAAATTTACGTTGAGAAATTAACATATATGCTTAATTTAATATTATTTTCTTTCATCCACCGTACATTATTGTTTATTTTCGTACTTGTATAAGCGTAATGGCGTACATCCCGTCAAACCCCGGTTTCTGTTGACGCTAGTATTGATTACATTTGTTTTGTTTTAGTCGGCCATCAAGGCCAAACTGACGGAGTTGGGCTGCTATGTTGGTAAGTATCTGTTATCGTAGTTGAAAGTATACCCTACATAACTTTTTAAATATGTCGCATTACCCATTTCATAGAAACCAAACAGCTGTGTGTTGAATAATTTAACATTAGATCCTATACAGATAAAAGAGTATGTATATTCCTTGCAACTTGAACAGAAGGGGTAGCAAGTCACCATAAAGTTTAAATATTTACATTCACAAATTCATTAAAAGTATAATAATTTTATTTGTATAAAGAGTGAATTACCAAAAACTTAAAACTTATACATCAATTGTAAGCTCTAATAAATTGGTAATAGACTTATAGGCTGATCTACACAGTTTTTATTTTCATATTAGCACTTGCTTCCCATGGATTTATTGTTCTGGCACTTTTTTATTAAATTTTGGATGCATGATAAAATAGAAGGTTATGTTTAATAAAACATATATACATATTGCTTATAATAATAAGCAATATCTAAATCTGGGCATATGATAAAACTATCATTTTTAGGGTTGCCTGGTAGAAATCACTTTCAGCGATAAGGCCGCCTATGGCTCCAAGTTGTCTTTTATTTTAAGTTTATTTTTATTGTAATTTATTTTTGGGTACCAATAAAGTGTTGTCTATCTATCTATCTATCTATTTTTTTTGTATTATAACTGGATTAACAATGTACATAATATGGCTTCAAGCCATAGGTGTAAATTTGCTGCAGTTTTCAAAGTGTAGCTCTTTATCGGTCATGGCATTGATAAAATTGAAGCCAGCTATTGTATTCTTAAAAATCAATATATTGATTGTTTAACAAGCTTTTATTATATAACTGAAGTTCATCTTCCTAGTGTTAGGATCTGTATTCTTGTTTAAAATCCTCTTATCTCCTAGAGTACACAAACATTAAAGTGCTAAATCTAGACATGCGGCAGCGTGTCAAGCCAAGTTCAAGTAAAACTGGCTAGCCAGCGCCGAGTGTATCATTACACGAACCATTTGGCGCCACTTTTGACCCTTCTATAACTAAAAACCTATTTGACGTAAACACTTGAAACTACGTGTGTTTAATTATATCTATAAGGACATCTAGAAGCCCAAATTTCATGAAGCTAGCTCAAACGGTTATAAAGATATGGAGGTCAAAAAGTTGTAAATTTTAGCACTGACTGACTGATAGTACCTAAACCTAACCTACTTCCAGATGACCTAGAAGGATAAAATTTAGAATACAGCTCGGTAATTATGTGTAAACGTAGGAAAAAATCTAAAAATAGAAAAAAGTTAAAAAATAGGGGGGGTCCCCATACATTTTTTTTATAATTGTAACGTTAGAACGGTTACAAGCAGATATTTGAAAAAACTATCCCAATATATGTATTAGTATACTCACTTGCTATATATCAGAAATATAAAAATGAAGTTAAGTCAAAAAATAAGTGGTGTCCCCATACAAAAAACTTGTAATACGCGCTAAACAACCGGCGAACACAACGGTGTCCTCCGCGGCGCGCGGCACCACATATAATATAATAAATATACACAGAACACAAATAAATGTACATACATAAAAGCGCTCCCGAGCGACACATAAACATAGGCACTGCTTAAAAATACCGATTCAGTTAGTTAAAATCTCAATACCTGCATAATATTCTTTACAAAAAGTAATGATATCCCACCAAAAACATAAATGTAAAAAAGGAAAGCCAAGTTCAATACAAAAATTATTCTCGACTGTGGGCTTCGCCGCAAAAAGAATGGAGATCTAATTGAGTGCCAAGTTCTATGCAAAATCCAAATATAAATAATAGGAAAAAAATATAATTATGAACAAGTATTAAATCTATTTCTGTGCTTTATTAGATATCTATATGTAGCCTAAGGGTTGACTTGGCTAGTTTTCATTTACAATTTATATAGCCTTCGCATGTTCTAAACCTGGTACCTTTCGGTTCTTATTTTATTATTCCGAAAATTTGGCTTGCTGGTAGAAACTACCCATCGAACATAAGGCTCTTCCGTTACTGTGTAAAAGTAGGTACTTAATAATAATTCGTATAAGAAAACTAGCCAAGTCAGCCCTTAGGCTACATATAGATATCTAATAAACCACAGAAATAGATTTAATACTTGTTCATAATTATATTTTTTTCCTATTATTTATATTTGGATTTTGCATAGAACTTGGCACTCAATTAGATCTCCATTCTTTTTGCGGCGAAGCCCACAGTCGAGAATAATTTTTGTATTGAACTTGGCTTTCCTTTTTTACATTTATGTTTTTGGTGGTTAAGTATAATTGATGTCTAGTCGGGTTCAATGTTTCAATACATAATAGGGCTCAATTATTATCAAATCTGAATAGGTTTAATAGGTTTTATTTCTTGGCTGTCATCACACTTAATATCTGAGGATAGACGGTGCAAATCTTATGAATTGTGAATAAAATTTCAAACTATTCCTATTTTTATGGGAATAAAACCTACTTATTTTTTGTTCAAAATTTCTCAGATGATGAACTGCCGGACTATGTCATGGTCATGGTGGCTAACAAGCGCACTAGAAGTCAAATGGAAGATGACCTTCAGTTGTTTCTTGGTGACAACACAGAGCTATTTGTCAACTGGTTACATCAGGTGCTTAAGAAGCTTCAAGAAGTAACAGTGACAGCACCAGTTAGTAAGTACCTTCCACTGTACAAGCATAAATCTTAAAACGATTGTTTTTAATATAGTTTTGGTGTGATATTTGTATAAGAACTAAAAAATTTCTTAAAATATCGCACCTTTTTTAAAAATCATGTCTGTTTCAATAATTCCAGAAATTATAGATACTGATATGGCAAAAGAACTTTCACAGTCAAAAGAACGTAAATCTAAAGACAAGAAACAAAAAGACAAGTCCAAGAAGAGTGATGACAAAAAATCTAAAAAGAAGGATAAGTCAAAGTCACACCATCACAGGAAAATTGAAAAGAAAGCTCACAAAAGCAAGAAGAAAAGCAAATCGGAAATAATACGGCCGAATATACCTCCCCTGCTTATGAACATAGAAAAAGATTCTGAACCATCTATTACAGATGTATTTGCTGGACAGATATTGAAAAACCATGGGGTCATTTTGGATTCAAATAAAAATGATCATGTTATTATTGACAAGAAACCAATAATTAATGAGGTGAAAAGACCAATACGGCCTATAATAGATCCCGCGTCAATCCCATCGCAGTCTGACCCGAGTCAATCAGAAGAAAGCAATAATACTGCAGAAATGCCATCGGCAACACCGAATTTGTCCTTGTTAAGTAGAGAACAGCATATAAAAGAGATGAATATGATAGAGGATAAGATGCAAGGTTTAAAACAACGGCTTGCTGAGCAGTTAGAGGCGATGTCTGATGAAGAGGATGACGATTTCCTGAACATCAGAACTGAAGCCGATGAACTGATGAATGACTTTGCTGAGGATGTGTTTCAAGTGAGTTTCATCAAATTTCATTAATTTTGTTTCATGCATTTATATATTTTTTGTCATTTTTTCGAACTTTTGTCTACTTTTCTTTTTATAACTTTACTTATTAGTACTGTAATAATGACTCCTGAAAGTTAATAAATTGGTACCAAATACAATCACCACAAAATAACGAAAACTTCATTTCCATCGATATCCAGGAGGTGTCGCAACAAGCGGTGGCAGCCACGCCCCCTTTAAAACCAAAAACGCCCCCTCCACCACCTCAGGTCAAAGTGACAGTTCCTGAAGTACCCCCAAAAGATCCCATTGAGACTTTACCCCAAATTGAACTCAAACTACCCAAAAGACCAGTGAGAGAGAGATTGGGGACTCGAGAGGAAATTAAGAAGGCGCCAGAACCGAAGAAAGCGGAAACTGAGAGACGGACAGAGAGTCCTGAAAGGTTGTTAAGTTACAAAGTCATTTGAGGTAGTAAGATGAAATAACTACTATAATCATATTATATCTTTAGTAAACTTTTTTGTTGAATGTGCCTCGCTATTATTGGGTTACAAAGATTTTTTCTCTACAATTGAACTGTATTGCTTTGATGAAATTGCATAAAATCAATCACTATTCACATCGAATTTATATGAAATAGTATAAAGTACTTTTAAATCATTCCATTCATGCTGCAGAACCAACTTCTTTTTCTTTTCTATGTGTTTAAATCATTTTAGAATATTCTATTTTTTTTTCAACATAAACTCAGAAAAAAAAATATATTTAA
Organism: Cephonodes hylas; assembly: GCA_030295005.1. Classification (NCBI taxonomy): domain Eukaryota; kingdom Metazoa; phylum Arthropoda; class Insecta; order Lepidoptera; family Sphingidae; genus Cephonodes; species Cephonodes hylas. Next base: position 4,457,655 of record AP025374.1, on the reverse strand, counting down.
ATAAATAAATACACCCAACAGTCACATACATAGTCCTGACCCCATACTAAGATACAAATCTTGTGTCGTATCAGAAACTACGAGAGACTTTTCGGTCTCACAAACACCCAGACCCGAAACAAATATTTGTGGATCACACAAACATTTGTCTCGGTGCGAGGATCGAACCCGCGGCCGCTCGTTTCGCAAGCTGGTGTTTAGTCAACTGCGCTACGGGGCTAAATTTGTAAATTTGTCACCCAATAATAAATAAGAGGCGCACATGCAATGCTTAAAATAATATCATACATTTTAGGTTCACGCCAGAGAGAGAGCCCGAGCCGAGACCTTCTTTGAAGTCTGTCAAGAACCGTCTGGGTGATGTAGTAGAACCGCAGAGAAAGAGTTCCACGACTGAGGATTCTGGTTCTGATAAATGTGAATCTAGCTCTAAAAAGCTAAATTCTAGGTAAGTAAAATGTGTTTTCTTGAACAATTAGGGTCACCAAAGCTCAAAATCAGTGATTTCTTTAGAGCTTGTGCTCATATGAGAGCCATGATTTTTTAGCCTCGAGGTTCAAACGCATGGCCGATAATTTCGGCAGCTTTCAAAGTTATGTGTGTACTAGGGATGTTGCGAATATTCGCATCCGCATATGCGGAACATTCGCATCGATTTAGACTAGGGATGTTGCGGATTCGATTTTTTTCACATCCGCGGATGCGGATGCAAATTTTAAGAGGCTCACATCAGTGGATGCGGATGTGGATGCGGATCTGTATAAAATTTATCGATCGGTTGATCCGTATAAAATGTTATTGCTTTCCTATTGGTCAATCAGCACGTGCGGTCACCCACTCGACACTCGAGACCGACACGCGCACCTCGCCGCCCCTCACCCCTTTCTTTCTTTTCGCGATCTGCTACACATCCGCACCCGCATCAGCTCCGCAGCGATTTATGCGGATGCGGATGTCTAAATCGATGCGAATGTTCCGCATATGTGGATGCGGATGGGAATATATAACAATAATATAACATCCCTAATTTAGACATCCGGATCAGCATCCGCATCCCCATAAATCGATGCGGAGCTGATGCGAGTGCGGATGTGTAGTGTGAGAGTCCTTTTAAATGGTAAAGTGTTTACCAAAACGAGTTCAAATTGTTATCTAAAATAGCACGCAAATATTTATCAGCTACACCAGCCAGTGTTCCAAGTGACCAGTTACTTAGTATTGCAGTACTAATTTACGAACCCTTGTGAAACAGACTGGAGTCCGAAAAGGCGGTCATTCTCCTTTTTATTTAATATAATGCTCGAATATTTAAATTCAATTATTAAAATAATTAATAGTAGGTACTTACTACTTTGTTATTAAATATAGAAAGGATATATATGTGAGCCTCTTAAAATTCGCATCCGCATCCGCGGATGTGAAAAAAAATAAATCCGCAACATCCCTAGTGTGTACTCACAATGAATTATCATGTACTTTAACGGTGAAAGAAAACATCGCAAGGAAATCTGCACACATAAAAGTTCTTAGGAATATCTAGCTGTAGATAAAGGCCTGTGTCAAGCTGTCGGATTTATATGGACTGATGATAATATTGTTAAAAGGTAGCTGTGGCTAGTGCGGTCATTTCCAAATCAAAGAGACTTGTAAGGGTTGATACCAATTGTATTTATTTCAAGTTTAACATTTTGAATTTGTTCTTGATTATTAAGAAACCATTATAAAGTTAAAAGTCCTTCTTGCGTCATCGGAGTATGAGTTACAGCAAATGGTGAATATTATGAATGCGGCTTTAACAAGAAAAGGTATGAAAGTGAATGCAGGAAAAACGAAAGTGATGATTTTAGAAAGGAGTGAACCCAGAACTGAATGTACCATAATGCTAGGAGATGAAAAACTGGAGCAAGTGAATGATTTTGTATATCTGGGTTCTGTGATCACAAGGGATGGTAAATATGAGGGAGATATTGAAAGAAGGGTAAAATTGGGTAATAGTGTTAATGGCGCCTTGTACTCCATCGCGGCCAGTAAACACGTATCGGACCGCGCTAAATTAGCGATACACCAAGGAGTCCTGGTGCCAACACTAACTTATGGAAGTGAGTCTTGGGTATGGCAGAAGAGGCATGAAAGCAAAATTAACGCAGTTGAGATGAGAGCGCTGAGAAGCATGTGTGGGGTAAAATTGGCAGATAGAGTGAGGAATAGTGTGATAAGGGAAAAATGTGGATTGAAAGTTGATGTAGTGACAAAAATTGAAAGGGGAATGTTAAAATGGTTTGGCCACATGGAAAGGATGAATGTTTGCAGAATTACGAAAGAGATTTACTGTGCGGGAGTGAGTGGTGAAGTCGGACGAGGACGGCCCAGATCCACCTATAAAGATCAAATAGGTAATATACTTAAGAAGGGTAATATAAAGAGTCCTCGAAACCGACGTGCATGCATGAAGAGGATTATGTCAGTGGAGGAAGCGAAAGAGGTGTGTCTGGACCGTGGCATTTGGCGCTCTATAGTCTCTGCCTACCCTAACGGGAGACAGGCGTGAGTTTATGTATGTATGTATGTATAAAGTTAATATACAATATAAAATTTACTTCAGACAACAAACATGTTATTTTTACAAACTATATAAAAGGAATAATCAAATATGACACAAATCAATCCAAACAAATAAAACTGACATTCCAAATTTAAAGTTATTCAAATACATAAACTAACCAGATCATCAAAAGAGTATGTATAATCTGAGATTACTATTCAACAAATATGACATATATACTAGTAAAGATCGCAGGAGATCGCTGGCTGAAAGCTGGTTCCAACAGGTCCCTTTGCAAGAATTGGGAGAAGCCAAGGATCTCTTTTGGCTGATGGATTGATTGATTAATTGATGATGATGATAACATGTCAAAGGTGATTATGATATGGTCAGAAAACATGTGTATATTATTAGTATTGTTGTCCTCAGAGTGTCGGTGCTGGAGAGCCGCGTGTCTGCGTGCGCGAGCGTGGTGCGCGTGCGACCGCGGCCGCGGGTGGGCGCGCCCGCCTCCAGCCTGCTCATGAAGGCCGTCGCAGAGGCGCACAAGAGCCTGCTCAATGTATGCCACGGTTTTTTTTAATAGAGACGAGTGGCCAGTAGTAGTTCATTGATGTAGACTGGCGAGCAGTGCCATAACTAGCCTTTTATGCACTCGGTGCGAGCCTTCAAAACTGCGCCCCGGAAAAATGCTTTAACAGAGAGGTAGGGCTCACAGAATTAACATGGGATAATTGTATCCTGGAAAATGTAATCCCTTGGGATAAACATGTTATAAATACAAAAATCTCTCTGCATTTAACCCTAGAGCATACGCGGACGGAGTCGCGGGCAAAAGCTAGTATATTATAAGATATCAAATTAAATTACCTTTTTTATAGAATGAGGAAATTACTACCTGAGGGTCTCTCGGTATAAGTATCTGTGATAAAGAGGTCCTGGGTTCGATAGCCTGGTCAAGCAGTGCTATTTTGTTTTCCCTGTTCCATGGGACAAAAATACATTTTGCGAAATGTGGGTGCAGAAAAACACTTCTGCCTAAAGGTTTGGTTTATGTATGAAACAAAGTAACCACACCATGTTTCAAAACTTTTTTATACATATTTAATTTACTGTATTTATACCTACCACCTTAAACAACTGGTCCAAACTCCTCACAGACTCCGCCAAAAATCGAGGCGGACGTGCAGAAGGTGAAGCGAGCGCTGGTGCGGCCGATGCGCCGTACCGTGGAGCCGCAGAAGATCATCATACAAGTGCCGGCGAATAGTGTTCCCGCGCATACCGACCGGGATATCGACGCCGACAGGCACGGAGATACTATCAGCCTCGGAGAGGGGGATAGTGATGATGATAAGAGCTTTAAGTAAGTCATCATCAACTCTTACGTTCTTATTAATCGTCATGTCTTCATTCACAACTTTTTCTTTCATATCTGCCCTCGCGCACTCCATCTATCACTTCCTTGGCTTTTCTCAATGAAACAAATGAATTGAATTATGTTTTCAGGGGACCAAGTGACATGGAGAAGGAAGAATACATACCCGCACCGATAACAAAGAAGATAACCAACACGGAGTACGTGCCGTCACGGCGTCACGAATCCAGAACCGCTACTAGGAAAGACAACTCGCTCGTCATTGAAACTCTGTAAGCATATTGAATTAAGGTCACAATATCTCCCAATATCTGCTTTGAAAAAAGTCCCTAATCTTTTTTTTTTGCCCATTTTTTAGAGAAACTTTCTGAACTTCTTTCCGTACCGTAAAGAAAAAAATATACCGTTTAATCAATACACAAAATATTTTTGGCTGGGTAATAGAATAATTTAAAATGCTTCGTAATGTAAGAAGATTTATTTCACTATGTATTCTGGTCTTAGTGGACGTTTTTTTCATATACTCTTTTTATACTTACATACTCTTTTCAGAAACATTCACAACCCAACAGTGGACAAAGACCGTAAAACCCAATTCATAGTTACCATGGACGGGTACGACCCAAACGCTTTCCTGACAAAAAAGCTCCAAAACGAAGGTCTTTTAAACGATGATGAAGAGATCAAACCAAAGGAGGTAGCGAAAGACAAAGGGAAGGAAAATACCAAAGACAAACCACAAAAGCCTAGAGAGGTACCACAGACAAGTACCGTTCAGAAGAAACGTCTCAGTAATGAAAGCGAAGAGAGTGACACGCAGGTTATAATAAAAAAAGAAGATAAATTAGAGACTGTAAAAGCAGCAGAAGAGAATAAGCAAGAAGCATCTCAAGGAAAGAAGAGAAAAGGATCGCCTATTGTTTTCGATGTGGTGAAGAAAGAGAGAGAAACTGTAAGGGTCAAGACAGAGAGTACGAGCAGTGACAATCAAGTCACAGTTACTACAACTACGAATACTCATAAATACGATTCAGTGCCACCACGTAAGTAATTGCTATTTTAAGAAATTCATCATTTACCGTCCATTATTCTTAATAAATGGAAATTTTATGAATGACTTTCTATTTGAAGACCATATTATTAAAATGTGTTTTAATGATTTTGATTGAATGTTAGGTTATATAAGAAAAATAAAAAAAATTACGAAAAGTCCGTATTTCATTCTTCCATCAGAAAATATTAAGTGGCAGCAGATTTAAACCGGTTAGAAGTGACCCTTTCTGGAATTGAGTTGAGTGAGACGGAATGCTGATAGAGTAGTTCACGGCTTCTCTATATGCAAGCTGTTGTCTAGCCAACTGCGCCACGGAGCTGTCAAGATAGATATACGGATTATTAAAAAAATATTTATATCTTTTACACTCACAAGAGGAAAGCGCCTTAAGCTTCTTAAGAGGTCGTGGGGGTATGTCGGGGTCTCTGGCCTTCCAACTCGGCGCACAGAACAATCGTCCGCTTAGCTGAGTTGGGTCCTGAACCAAAATCCTACTCGTACTGACTAAACCCCTCTATAACCATATATCTTTTACACCACTACCGCATTCCCTTACTTATATTACTATCTCTGTGCAGTGTCCTCCGCGGAGCGCAAGCTGGTGTGGTGCCGCTCGTTCCCGCTGTGTCCGTTCGGCGCGGCGTGTGCGTTCGCGCACCCCCGCTGCAAGTTCCTGGCCGCCTGCACGCGCCGCGCCTGCGTGTACTCGCACCACCACAACGCGCCGCTCGCGCCCACTTCTATACCCACGGCTTCACCAGCTATTGGTAAGTAAACTACTCTTCCATTTGAATAGCTTGTTGATATTTTTAATGAGAAAAAATTCACCCGCCTTCGGTAACTAACTCACTCTCCGTAACTTAAATCCCAAACCAACATCTTTTTCCAACTCCTTTATGGGCTTTAGATTTGAATTTAAATTGTAAATAACAACGTGGATGACATAATCACTCTGTGATTAAACCCCTTCCATCAAAAAAAGAATGTGATTAACTCCTTTCTGCAAAAAAAAAGTTCTCCTTTATGACTTTAGTAACATGAATTTAGTTGCGAAAACATGATAAAAATTCCCTTAGATTCGTTAAGCTTCAATACTCGATTCCAAAACCGTAGTTTGCCGCTTCGCAATATTTAAATTCGTGTTGTCTAGCACTGGACTTAGGCCTCAACCATCTCAGGTGTACAGGACGCCGGTGCCTAGCAGGATATGGGTTAATAACTATGAGGAGCGATATTTATCAAAAGAAACTATAACTGCAAAATAAAAATAATCGACAAATTCCTTCCGCAGCATCCCACGTAGTCCCGGCAGCTAACTACAAGTCAATATCATCAGGTTCGGTGCCCGGGATGTGCAAGTACTACCCCGGCTGCGTGAATCCCACGTGCCACTACTACCACCCCAAGCCATGTCGCTACGGCAAGAGTTGCGCCAACAAACTCGAGTGCAACTTCTATCACAACGACGTGCCCGCCAAGTGGAGATATACCCTCTGATATACTGTTATTGTAATGATTAAATATTTAAAATAAATATGAGTATTTTTTTTTGACGGTAGGCAGTGAAAAATAAATTATAATGCCATCACGAGCAAGTTTGATTTTTCCTTTACTTTTATTCTTATATTGTACAGTTTGGTAGATCTCAGCTTGTCCAAGTAATTATTTTATAGAAAATAGAATCTGCGGGTTCGATCCTTGCACAGACACATATTGTTTTGGTGATATAAAAATATTTGTTTGCTTCAAGTTTGCGTGTTTGTAAGACCGCAATTTGGTATCTTAGTGTAGAATAGAATTAGTTTAGATTTTTTAATCTTCAACATTTTATTGTAAAAGTAACATACATTAGGGCAGATAGGAAGAAGCCTATTTAATGCCGTCCTAAGCTCTCGGCTATTTTGATAGATTACACAATCAAGACACGAAATTCTATTGAGCCATTAGGGGTCAAGGTAACTTATTATTCAGTTCAATTGGCGCGCCGACATTTCGGGAAGTCTTTTATTGTATCAAGTAGTGTCCTAAACAGATTGTCGTTATTGAGCAATTTAAGACGCATTAGAAGTGTTCACATACCTTCTTAAAGGTAATTTATAAAGCTATTGAAAGTTATTTTTATTCTCGATCCAGTCAGGAAAACTTATTCGAAAATCTCATTATATTAGACCGGGAAAACAATGAAAAATATATAAGGACCGTAGCATGAGTGTATCAAGCATCGAAAGATAATTGTCGCAGAACCGCAATTATTAAATTTTCTAGTAATTTAAATTTAATCTCTTATTTTAATTTCATGTCTTTAAATATGCCCCTTGAAGTTGATAGTAGTTAAAAAGAATGCTGCAAGATGTCGCTGTACTAAAATACACATGAGCACACATAGCGCTAGTGTTGTTATCTATTCACATGTCAGGTACATTAGATAACTAATATACTGTGAATTAATAATAGTAGGTTATCTGTAATGTCCTATTGCAACTGAAGTTGCAATAAGACTGAAGTCTTGCCGCATACATGCCCGACAGCCGACTTGCTTGGGTTCAATGGGGCAAAGTACAAATCATTTTCTCAGTACTTTTGCGTGTCATTTCAAAACATAGCTTGTAATACGGATTAATGAATTCACCCCTATTTAAACCTTTAAGGCTCATGCGTGAGTTTATGTATGTATGTAGTGCGTGTTGCATTTTCATCACGAATTGCACAGTTGCAGGTACTTACGGATGGAGAAATCGATTGCAATGCTATAATTGGATTCAATCGGGGGATTACACTGCAAAATTGAAAGCGACAGGTTTCTACTAATCTGTCGACCGTCTTATGTTAAAAAAGCAGATAATTAAGCGTGACTTATCACGCAAAGTTACTAATGACTCGTAATTATCATTGTTTACATTCATTAGGCTAAAATATAACCAAAGTTAAGGACTTAGGTCTGTTCGTTTATCGTTCGTGTCATATTATTAAAGGTGCACTTTTAGGCGTTTGTCTTCTAAGAATAAGGGGGAAAATATGAAAAGGTTTTTTGCCTCATAAAATCTTTTAATAATTTATGCTCAACTAATCAAACTGCATTTTTTTAAAATAAATTTTGAAGTAATGTGAAGCTCATACAACAATCAAGATTTCAAAACAATTTTGACCAGCAAACACCCTCAAACACACTCTTAAAATAGCAACTACGACTAAAAACACAAATTATGATGATTACAAAAAAAAATTTGTGTCACAGCAAGCAATAATCCCGAACAAATATATAAATCTGTTTTAAGTGTGAAAACAACACAGCAATGATTAGTTAATGGACTGCTACCGCTAACCTGAAGAGTTGTTGCAGCGCCGAAAAGGATGTGAAAATATAACCGTGTAATTAGCTCGGGCTAGGGCACGTCGCATTTGTAATAGATGGCTGTGAACCATCCGACTAGTTGGGTTCCACCATCCTGTAATCATTCACACTGTGCTCCTGTCGACTAGGGACCGAACGCAACACTTCGAATATTCACGCCGCTTTTTCGGGATACGCAACTATTTGCAAGAAATTTTGGTGAGTCTTTTATTATAAATAAGTATGTTATTGTTAATAAAATATTTGCTAAAAGACAATATACAAGTTATTTAAATTACACTGACGTGTCGATTAGAAGCAAATCAAATTACAGTAAAGTCAGTCACGCGTAAGCATAAAATGCTTGCAATATTTTATATTACAGAACTGTTTTACAATATTAGAGTTAATATAAATTAAATTAAATGTATCTACTCCATGTTTTTAAAACTTTAAATACTCTTAAAATATTTAGTAAAGACGCAAAAGATATATTATATAGGTGCCTATAAGATAGGTATTCGGTTTCGATGGTCTAAAGCTCGTAAATAAAGCAAATATTGTAATACAAGTATATTTCCTCTCGTATAGCTTTACCTATCTAAATTAATTTCTCCCAGAACAAAAATAAAATGTTAATAGTAAACATACATTTTTAACTAAGTTAGTTCCGCCGATTTGAAAATAGCAAGTAGGTACTTAATTAGAAGACCATCGGTGAAGAATGCGTATCTGCATTCCACGCATAATAAATGTAAAACAGTATCACTAACGTATTACTGATAACACTATTAATAACCTATTTACTATTATTTAAACTAAGATGTACTTTGTAGCAATAGATACACGTACTTTATTTTGTTTCATTTTGGAAATTATCAACAATATGAACTTAATATTTGATGTTTCATGCTTCATCTCTATTTAGGGCGATATTTAAGCTATCTAAGCGATAGGTCGAATTCACAGGCGTAAATGTAGAGTTTGTTACTTATTATACAAAGAACTGGCTTTTTAAAGCTTCTTCGTACGTTAGAAAGAATCAGTTGACTTTAGATGCTTTCCGACATAACAGCTAATAAATCAAAATCTGAGAAATTTATTCTTAGGGTCAAAAAGCACGATAGGCCCAATAATAAAACGGAATTACAGTATTAACTGCTCGCTAACTACTCGATGTTAATCCCTAATAATATTATCAGGACTCAGGAGAATTGGTTCACGCAACTTAGAATACAAGTTAAAAATTCCAAGTTTTTTAGCTGACATATTATCTGTAACCATTTGTTAAAACCTTGTGATATTTTATAATTGCGGTGCAATTTTAAAAATACATTTTCAGTCATATCACATTGACCAAATTGGACAATATAGGAACCGCTACATTGCAATTACATTGCAATTTTCACTGTAGAGATTTAGGCAGTGATTATTATCACCATTATTTGTTATGAAAAGACTTATTCTGAATGTAAACACGCTGTTAGAAAAAGCTTAAACAAGTAAAAGCCATGCTGATTAGAAAATTGTATTACTTTTTCTTTTCTATATTTCTTTAACTTCAATGTGTTCGTGCTACCGTAACATTGCCTATCTTCTGTTTCGATCACTATCTCTACCTCCTACATACTAAAAAGTTTAACCGCTTGACACTCACATTTTAAATATCGAATTGATAAAGTAACGCACCCTTGCTGCAACCACAGAAATCTATAATATGTTACGTAGAATTTACTTAGGTATATTCAAGGCTCATCACCATTATCAATTCGGGGAAACCTGCTAAGTAACATTTAAAAGTTGATTTGACACAAAGCCGCACCCGAACTAGGTTCGGGCATGCACGTTAAGTGGTTAAATAAGGTTTTTTAAACAGGACTTGCATTTTAATGAGGTTTTAAAAAAGTGAATTTTAATGTTTTAAGTAATTTACCATACATTACGAGATACGTACTAACGTACCCCGTACTAACGGGGTTACTGTCAAAAAAACTTGAAGAAGCAACACTATTATTTATTGGTCTTTGTCAATCTGAATTGTCGCTGGTTAATTATTATTCATCTACACATTAGAACTTTGTACCTTTGGCACACCATTTAATCAGTTTAAAAAATCAAAATCGAATTGCAACATGAAACACAACGTTCAATTAATAATGCTTTAATGTCAAGCATCTCACACTTGATTTCATGCTTAGGAAATTCTTTATGTTAATTATTTACACGTGCCGTATTTACTTACACTTATCGATGCGGCCCATTTATTTAGTACTAGTTTTTAAGTGTTCTACATATCGGTACTTGAAGGTTCTTAATGGTTACAAGGATTTCCTCTGCTTAAATTTTGCTCTTTAGGTCGTCTTCTTTTGTTGCTAGGAATATTTAAGGAAACCTACACGCTTTAGAGATCTGTGTATGGAGGTGTGTCTATTCATGCTTTTAAACTAGTGAGCCATTACTTCACCATGGTTAAATGTATCTATGGTACACACCAATGTATTTACTGTTTTATTTTTAGGTCTCATCTCATCATATTTGTCACGAACAGCAAATTAACGACACCTGAATCGGTTTTAACCCCCAACTCACAGAGATCAATTTAAAAGGTATTGAAAATCTCATGAAAATCCTTATTATAGTTATTTAGTTTAGCGCCAACAGACAAGTCGGAGTCTGGTTGTGTAATTACGTCGGTGTTGACTTTCGTATTGACAGTTTATTGGTAGTACAAAACGTTGGTTACGCATGCGTGTGTACTATGCCGCTTATCTTTAGTTAATCATTAATCAAACCTTCAAGGTTAAATTTGAACAATGGGCATAGTGAAAGCCGGAACAAATGTTTGATGGAAACAATGACAATGCATCGCAGTCTGTCAATACAAGCGTGCTTATCAAGGTCGCATCGAAATCACTAGACTTACGCATTGAATTGCCAACGAAAACTTCGAACTTTATGTTACTCTACTGTGAAGCCTTTTTTAATTTAGAAATCACCTTAGTCGACCACACTGGTCCATTTCAGGTTGGGAGATGAAACATACCTCAAAATTCTTAGAAACCTTAGGTTTGCAAGATTCCTCGCGATGTTTTCCTCCACTGTTAGAGTAGGTATTGTTTATTGAGAATATAAACACACGTAATTTGAACCAAATGTAGACGTTTATGGAATTTGAACTCGTCACAGCCGATGGGGCGAGATAGCATCTTGGTTACCTTTTAAATTTAAGTCTGCGTTACAACTCACGAATACAGAGAAAAATTTGTAGTAACATATGTATTTTTATAGAATAAATTTCTACTGAAACGTACTTTTTTTAAAAATAAAATATACGTGTTTCATCATCTCCATTACCATAAGCCTATACATGGAGAAGTTGTAAAGTACCAACACCTCTTCTCCGCGATGTTATGCTTCAACCCGAAGGTGCGTAAAATACGAATACATAATTATCATAAGCTTTGTATTGACCAGAGTTTGTGCTTGGAATTAACGCCCGTGACCGCCGACAGAGTGTCTAGACGCTTGGCGCGCCAAATCCTTACCGCCATCTCAGCCATCACACACTCTAGTAGATACATTAGAATTACGTCAACCCATGACCGAACCTCACTATGAGTGGTCAATAGTTATAAAAAATATTTTAAGAAGGATTCAAAAGAACTTGTGAAAGTCTATTTGAATACAAGATTTTGACTTTGACTTACATAGTATATTCGGCTAGCACAATGTAACACCGCCCTTTAAATTTTTGCAAGGAATTTCTATGTATTGAAATCGGTATCCAAAATTTTATTTCTACATTTTTTTATTTAGAAGATATCTTTGTTTAACATATGGTAAACCATACATGAATGAATATGTGTTTTGGTAAATAAGTCCATAGTTTTAGATGTCGTCTAATGTACAAAAATAAAATAACCAGCTTCAAATGTATCGAGTTATATAACTTTTGTCTTCCTGGTGTTTTTTAAACACTTTTTTATGTAGGAATAGGCATCGTGTTTTGTTCCGCAAAATTTAACATTAGTAACGGCATATCACGTTTTAGTACAAATTTAAAATAGCAATGTATTGTTTGTGATTGCCAATTTACGGTAATTGTTTATGTTCATTGGGTAAATTAAACACAATCGAAAAACTAAATGCCTGTTTGTTTCTTTGGTGAAGTGGTCGTGCAGTCCAAAAGTTCGTTTCTCGCAAAAGACCTATCCTTAGGATTTTTCATTGGAAAGTTTCCGTATTGAAAATATCAATAGATATGTGTCCGTGTCATTATCAATATTATGTTTGTATCAGAATGTGTTAGAGAATCAGCTACGCTATAAGATCTACGTGACTTGTATGCTAGAACGCTATGAATACTGAAGTACTGGCTGATCTCGTCCACAATTGTAAAGAGTTTGATGTCGTTAGAATTTTAACTGCCGCGAAACGAATACAACTGAGATGTAATAAACTATATAATTATAATAAGGAGCTTCATACATTTGGTAACTCTAGGGTCATTTACGAAAATACTACCGCTACGATCACGTTATTCTTGAAATTATCTCATCTAATGGAACCTTATGCTACTCGTTGAAGTTCTATACAGTCGCAATATACTATAGAAGCCCAAAAGACTATCTTACTTTATCAAATTCCGAATCTTCTTCATCAACCCATATACGCCCACTGCTGAGCACGGATCTCCTCTACCATTGAGAGGGTTTAGGCCATAGTCCACCACGCTGGCCTAGTGCGGGTTGGCGGACTACACACCTAAGAAATTAATGTTAATTCAACAAAAACTTTTTGACTTCTAACTAAAAATTAACGGTGAAAAACATATTTTAAAATCAAGCTTTTATTATGCACGAAAAATTAAAAAAATAAACTAAGAAAACATTCATAAAATTCGTAGTTTTTTAAACTTTACAAGTAACAATTTACAAACGTGTTCGGTTTATCAGTAGAAGTATGATACATAAACATATATTATCTATAACTAGTATATTAATATTCTTAAGTGATCTAAAAGCTCGTCGCGGCCGAGGTCTTTGCATTAACGAAATTGCGCGACAAGCTTTTAAATCACTTAAGAATATTAATATACTAGTTATAGATAATATATGTTTATGTATCATATTTCTACTGATAAACCGAACACGTTTGTAAATTGTTACTTGTAAAGTTTAAAAAACTACGAATTTTATGAATGTTTTCTTAGTTTATTTTTTTAATTTTTCGTGCATAATAAAAGCTTGATTTTAAAATATGTTTTTCACCGTTAATTTATTTTTAACTTTTTAGTTGGAAATATTTCTAACTCTATCCATTTCGTAGTCATACCGAAATTCAATTCAATCGGTCCATGGAAACTAGTGTTCCTATGGGCACCTTCCAACTTCTCATGACACCAGATCAACGATACCTTGTTATTATGTTGTCACTGAAAATACAAAGGCATACCAAATTTTAGCTTAATTGGTCCACAGGAATCGGAGTTCATATGGGCTTCTTCCAACTCCTCATCAGATCAGCTCCATGATACCATATTTTTGTATTGTTACCGAAGTTACGAAGAGATACAAAATTTCAGCTCAATTCGACCATAGGAATCGAAGTTCCTATGGGCATCTTCCAACTCTTCGTCAGATCAGCACCATGATACCATATTTGTGTATTGTTGTCGCAGTTACAAAGACATACCAAATTTCAGCTCAATCGGTCCACAAGAACCGATATTTCTATGGTCATCTTCCAACCTCATCATCAGACCAGCTCCATGGTACCATATTATTGTATTGTCATCCAAGTTACGTAGGTATACCAAGTTTCAGCACAATCGGTTTATTGGAAGTGGTTCAAATCTTCATTGCAAGATTTGTAAACATACAAACATACATACATACATACAAAAGTGAAGTTAAATAAAAGCTTGTAAAAATATCATCTCCCTAAGAAGAAATTATAAACTAGACATTACAATTTAATAAGTAACCCCTTTAAGCTTCTATGGATATATCGCCACTGGTTCTATAAGATAAAGGAACCTCGAGTGAGCCTATTCCTACCGCAATCGTGCATGACCATACATGGCTCAACAACTCTTGTGTAAGATAAACCGTTATTTGATTACCAAGGTTAATTGCTATTAGTCTAGAAGTTGTTCCATCTATTTATTTACTAGTTTGCAGGTCAATGCACCGTTCTAGGTTACAAGTTTATGAAACTTGACACGTGTAAGACCAAGGTCGCAAATTGTGATAGATCATTATTTATAAATAAAAATTTAAATGGAACAACTCATAACTTCATACTGATTTACGGTGTGTATTTCTAGATTCGCTCAAGGTGCCTCGAGGTGTTTTTAGATCTTTCGATTTGTTGACCTAGAACTTATTACATTGACACTGCTTCTTACGACTTATCTGCCTTATTATCTGCGGTATAAGTTTCTGACGTAATTAACGTGATTAACTGTGGCCTGTGTGCGTCGTGGGCGCCCATTCACAATCAGGGCGCCCGATCTGAACTAGTGTGGGGTGCAACTGTGCCCCCTAATATCCCGAGACGACCGAGAAAGTAACGTGTTGCACCGGGCGGCTGCGGCATAACGTTCGGCATTTCTCGCCCACATATCGTGGTCGTTCCACTTGGCGCGGAGATGGCCAGGGAGGGCCTCCCCCTCCCTGGTTGGTTGGTCGGTAAGTCGGTTTAGGGATTCTGTTAGGGCCCTAGCCCGTCACTAACATCTGCGCGGATATGACGTCGCTGGGCTGGAAGACCGGTTACCCCGACATATGCTTCTCGCTTCCAGGACTGGCGGGAAGTAGAGCTATAAACAACTTTCCCCACGAGAAAAAAAAGGGTTACTTAGACAACGTTATTTTGTGTATACCTACTCGTGCTCAATCTTCAAACAAAGAATATATTAAAGAGAAATAAATTATTATCAGTCAATCTATTTATAGAAGATAATACTAGTGCATAAGATATTATTTAATCTATAAATATTATTTCTAATCAATACATTTTGATATCCGCCTGGATAGCCCAATGTGTATGAAGGATAAACTCGCAGTTGTGACTCAGGCAAGTGTGTGACGTTCCGAGGTCAACCAAAGTAAGTCTGGTAACGAATAGGTCTGGTCGTTCGGGTCGAATGGCGAGACACAGTCATAGTTATCTCGGCAGCCAATCGGGCACTTCATGGCCCATACTGACCTTAACATCAGGTACCGGTATCGTCGAAGAATGAACAATAACCTTGGTATGTCGAAGTAAAATTGCCATAGAGCCTAAAACTATAACATCACTTTTTATAGGAGTTGTCTGAAAATAATAATATAAAAGCGAAAGTAAACTTTTTTGATCACTTCGCTTTTACGCCTAGACCGTAGAACAGTTTTGCTCATTTTTGCAATGAGAGATTTGATATATGAACCTAAAGTCCAATATAGAGAATATTTTATTTATTTTGTTTTAAGTCAATAATAATTATGCTAGAGAAATAAAAAAGCCAGCGGGTACTCTGCGTATTTTTATGGACCGTAAATTTTCAATTTCTTTCAATCCAATTTCTTAAATCCACGCAAACTCAGTCACAGATAAAGTTTATCTCTTATGTATTTATATAAATATGTTACATATCCGGCTCTACGTCCGCACTAGATAAAGCGCTCGTTAGCGACAAAACTTGACATCCGTAAAGAACAAAGCAATTGTATACGGAAAGTCCAGTACCGGCTGCACTGTTGTATATTCATGAATCAATGAAGCGTAATAATGTGATATTTTAGAATAATCCTTTTTTAATAGAAAAAAAACGATGGTAGTTATTAGCTTTTGATTTCAATTGCAAATGTCTTTTGAATCAATTGTCTAAAGTTATCCTATCATACCTACTTTGTTTTTTTATTGGGAAATTCCCAGAAGTCGCCCGGAAACTTCAGTAACCTAGAGATATTATTCTATTTCTAGCATACGATTCCTGGATTCGGCTACGTGTTTTTCTACTGCAAAATTCACAGAAGCCGCCCGGAAACCTAAGCATAGTAATGTGTCTTGACTTATCCCTGAATGTCTGAATAAGTAGTGATGGTCTCAAGGTTTTACGGCAGAGAGTGTTACGTTATGACTTTCCATCCTGATTAAGCATCCAAACAAAAGTAAAGAGGGTGGCCTCTCAAGCTCTTCCAACTTGAAGGTATCAATATTTAGGCAAATGCCAGAGCAGCGAGAACCAATTTGGGGCATGCATTTAGATAAGTGTGAGATATTACAGAGGTAGTAATATCTCACACTGATCTAAATGCGTGTGACGGCTAGAAAAGTTTCAGTCAGTATGCTGGTGAAAGATTGGATTCGGGACTGTACAGTGGATGGTTGCCTTTTGAGCAGGAAAGCCAGTTACCCCGACAAGTCCTCTTAGGCCCTCCCCGATGTACAGGTCCTTAAGGAACTCTGTATTAAAAAGACATACACGCACCTACTCACAACTCTCTGCCCGAGCTGGCCATTGTATCCAGTAACTCAGTTAACTCACGAACGCACGCGTCAATTGAGCCGCAGAACCAATGAGGCAGATAATGCAGAAAAAAATATTCAATGTTAACATAACTTGTTCGTGATCGATGTGAATCTGTCACGAAGGTATGTTAATTATGCAAGCAATTGATTAATGGTTTTATAAATCGACAGCCAACAGCGGTTTTTGTTGCGCAAATATTTTTTTTTTAAGTAACGGTTAATAATGTAATGAAAATTCCGTTTTTTAGTGTAAAACTGGTCATCAAAGCGAAACGACAATAGGATGATAAATGATCATAACAAAAATTACATTGATAAAATGTTGTGTTTTTAACACTTACTTTAAACTAACGGGTTTTGTACATACAACAATTTTTTAAGACCCCAAATAAAAAAAATAATTAATAAATACACGCAACAGTCACATACATAGTTCTGATCCCTTATTAAGATACAAGTCTTGTGACGTGGGCTTAGTTAAAAGACTACAATAGAATTTTCGGTCTCACCAACAACGAAAAAACAAACAAATATGTGACACAAAAATGTGCAGGGATCGAACCAGTGACCTCTTTTGTTTCAAGCTGGTGTTAATCGAACTGCGCCAACAGACTTAGATGGCAAATAATGAAATAGTCGTGTTCTTGATCTTTGGGTATGCGTTACAATTTTTTTTTTAAGTTACAAATCCATTGAAAGCTATAAATAATCGTAACTACAAGGTATTAGTGTTGACAAGATCGCAAGTAACTTGAAGAATTTGACAATATGTTTCCAAACGGCATTCTCGGTATTTATCAAAGATACAAACCCCTAAGGCATAAAAGATATTGTGCAAGCGTTTACTGTTAAAGGGCCTTGGTAAGCTATTGATTGATAAGGTCAGATCGCTGTACGGAAGTAAAATTTCTATGAGTTTGACAACGTGATTGTTGCGTAAGCTGCGTATATACGCAGATAAGTTAATAGCCCGGAGTACATCTCGTGAATGATGATTTACTACTCGCCGTTGTCAGTAAATCCATATATAAAACGCTTCAAAACGTTCTTTCCCGTTTTTACTAGATTTTTCATTTATGCTCCGTTCCTAATTTAATTTATATTGGAAAATAAAATAAGCTACTCGAATTATTCAGTAAGCAGTTTCACTCCTGCGCAGACGAAGTCGTGGGCGCCAACATCTTAATGAATTACAGCATAGGTTCTATTGCGTCTTATAAGCAATATTATTGGGAATTTTTACTACAATGAATTTAGTAGTTCTAACAATAAACATCCAGATATACTTCCACATTTATAATAATACAAGTAAGCTGTGTAGTAAATTTATGTAGGTAGAACTGTTTTTCGCAATAACAGCAGCACAAGCATACGCCCTCCTACAAAAGCTGAATCTACTGAGTAAGCTGAAAAAGCTTAGACTTAAATAATAACTACACGTTTTTTCCTTTTTGGATTTGAATTGGACGGTTTGGATTTGGGTTGAAGAATAAATTGCGATCCCGTAGTAGAGATGCCCTGAAATTTGTTGCTGTATTTTAATAGCGAGCGTGTCGCTATACATTAGGGGATTAATAAAAGCTTAAAAAGTGTCGGGGGAGTAGTGAAAAAAATCTCTAGAGCAAGTGCACAAACCTAATCCTATACGAGTTGGTACAAGACTTACCGTGTTCAATAAATACGCTATAACCACAGTAAGCCCTGACACACTTACTATTTTGTCCTTTTTATAAGAAACTACGAAAGAGTTGTAGCATTTACAAACAATGAGACCCGAAGAATATATTTGAAAATCACAATACTTGTTTCAGCCCGTATATAGAAATAACGGCCGCTTGTTTCGCGGGCTGATGTCAAAACAATTGCGCTATGGTGGCTGTCAAGTCAAGGCTATTGATAGCGTCTTGCATTGCGACCTTCTGTCCAAGCTTCCGGCATATGGTCTACCCGAAAAGAATTGTTCATAGTTTTCCGGATTCTGCATGGCGTCGAATATTTGCTCTTGTAGTTGAATTCGCTTTGCAGATCGGGCAGTAAATGTGGGGGTTTCATAGAGCTATTTTCACCTGGCTTGTTCCTGTAGAATCAATAATGATTATTATTATCTATGGGCATTATTGCATTAGACGTCCAGATGAGAAATAACAATTAGATGCAATACCTGGAGCTTCTTATTTAGTTCAAACAACCTGAGATTTCATTTTTGCCTGGCATCGTAAAATGGGTTGAGTTCAATGGTATGTAAAGTCAAGTGCGCTAGGTGTCGTGTATAACATCAAAGATGTCTTTTCTCCCCAACCTCCAGGAAGATTTATTCACAGCGCAAAAAATGCCGAAAATACGGCCAATTCAATAAAAATTTGCGATTGCTTGATTTTGCTGGATAAGACCTCGTCTCCAGAACAAAGTACGCTGAAATTTCATCACCGATCAAATTCGAGGTTTGTAAGTATAGAAGATAGAGAAACTAATATTAAATACATCCTTGATGATATATTATTTTCTCTTCTTTTCATAACAGAGTCGCGAGTACGGGCTTGAGCAGCTACAGTTTTGTGATTCCAATAACGCTGGCTCGAACCTAAAGGCCGTACCATGATATTATGAAATAGTTCGTTAGCATCCCCTATAAATCCTTAAGAAGCATCTCAGCAGCGCCCAGGGATATCGAGTGATCAAAGATGGGTGATGTTCGCCACAAGCATTCTACTTGTGGTGTTGCCACTTTGCCGTGTCTACAGGATGTATTCAGACGGTGCTCTGAAACTACCTATTATTAATGCAAATGGATTCTTAATCACCGTAGCTATTACCTACCTTAATTTTCGATAACGGTTTGAATATTTAAAAAAAGAATTTCATACATACGTTCCTTGTGGAGAACTCCCTGTTATGTTGGTTCCATAATGATCTGTGTGATCATTTATTTTAATTATGAATACAAATAACGTAAACGATAATTTATTCAAATACGTTTATGTTTATTAATACATCCCAGCGATCGATTTCTCACGACTGCAGGTCAGAAATAAGCATGATTAAATCATCTGTGTATTTACGTTTTATACAATAAATTAAATGATGCTCATTGAATAAATCATGGTTTCTAGCGATGCATAAGTCTGTAAGAAGTAGAATTAATATTAAATAAATGTAAATCAAAATACCTTCATTTTTTTTATTACACTAAAATGCATAATTTTATTTTCTGATATTATATTGACTTACGAATAAATATAATTTAATTGCCTACATGATTAATGAGCATTTCATTTATACAAGTCAAGGATGTAACATATATGGGTTAGTGATACCATATATGTAAGTACACGCACTAAATATATAACACCTTTTCAGACCAGCTTTTTTCTAGGAATGGCTTGTACTGATTTTTTCAATCGATCTAATTAAATCTATATCTTACTATTTGAAGGCCCATCTAATTCAGTAACAAAAATAATCAAAAGTATTTTGTTAAAATTTATACGCAAAAGCGTACGCAAAGGTTTTTTTCGACAGCAGTATTAAAAGCAAATTAAAATCAAAAAGCGGGATCCATCGCCAGACTGTGCGAAAATTAATTAGAACGTATTACCGGATGAAAACCAGCTTTTAGTAATGAATATAAGATAACGAAGAAAATATAATGCTTGTATCTTCGAAAACAAATCATCTTCGCGAACGTAGTCCACATACGTGTCTAAACTCCGGGCCGAATACCCGGCCCTAAACTCCAATTCGGGTCCTGTCGAGTAATTACGCTATTTAATTCAACATATTATATTTATTCATCATGGTTTAAGACAGATATTTTATCAACTACTTCCCGCAATCATGTTACAAACTAGAAGATAAATTACATCCGATATCGAAATACAAAAGGACATGCATTCACTGGCTAATTTATTTAATGCAAAACAAATTTGCGCTAACCGCGTGAATAAATACCCCTATTAACTTAATACGGAGCCGTCAAGCGTACACATTTCAATGTACGACAGACAGTTAAACCGTGATTAACTAGAACGTGTCGTGGTATCACTTACAATGACTAACAATACTGTAATACCTAGGTACTATACTAATTGGCTGGCCTAGGTCATAAAATCGTGGCTCAAAATTCCGCGATTAAATTATATGCCACGTTCTGTTCCCATTTTGGCCTTGAAGGAATTAAGAACAATTTGAAACGAATAATACAATCTGATAAAATCGTGCCTGTATTATATTTGTGTTCCCTCGTTGTCAGCTGTTAGTTTTGTAATTCTAGCTTATACAAGCCAATACACGGCACTTTTTACAACTCTGAAAATTTCGTATCTATAGAAACATGACTTGATATGACTTTGGTTAGCATTTCTGCTAGTTTTGCCAATTTTATTTCTTATTTTTTTGAACACGATTCTATAGGTATTTTTTTTTAGCACAATACCTTGATGACAAAATAATTCTTATACTTGCAATTACTGAGAAACTCCGAATAAAAAAATAGTTAGAATGTAGGAACTTTTGCTTACCGTGCCGAAGAACTGCGAGGCAATCTAGAAGTAATTCAAAATTATGTTTAAAAACAAATAATTTAATAAACACATTTTGTATGTCGTCATCGTCGTTTAAATTAGATCATTATTATCTTTTAATTTTTGTTTCTAATAATGAATTAACATACTCGTAACTTATTAAAAAAATCTTCTGCTTTTTTTTTATTATATCAGCCCATTTATGTATTTAGCCGAAGATCGAGCCCAGTGGCGTGGCATAGAAGAGGCCTTTGTCCAGCGGTGGACGTGAAAGGCTGTTGATGATGATGATGATGATGATGTATTAAGCTATACAATGAAATGTTCTAAGGGCGAACCACGTCTGCAATGGAGGGGGGTTGAAATCCATTATCAAGATAAGCCTCATATTGTGAAATTATTTATTTATGCTTTAAATACAAAAATAAATGCCAAAACAAACCATAATAAATCTTTGACTTCACGCACCCAAAAACATTTCTCAGGCATTTAGGATTAAATAATTCTTTCGCCATATATTTTCCGTCATACCTATGAATACACACATAAATTCAAAATTTCAATATGTGCCTTAGGTTACAACATGTGACTTTCAATGTGTTTTATTAACGGAAGACACGCCCAAACTTCTAGGCTATAACACGGTTAAAAATATCTCAGAGGAATGTCGTGTAATAAACAAACACGCAAAAAATAATAATATAATTATAGAATATCTAGATTCTTGTTTTGATCAACTAAAGTAGGAGATTCTAGGTCAGCTACCAGGCGATTTTTATTGAGATAACGCAATTTAATTTATATGTTAATGTGTAATAAAAACAAATCGGCTCTTTAAACAATTAGGTCCGTTGGAAATTTTGTTACGAGCTTTAAAAAGCTTTTACAAGGTCGCACGTGTTTTATCTATGTTGATTCAAAATACTTCTTACTGAATACTATAAAGTAGATATAATTATATTCCAGCAGAATGCAGTAAGAGCTCAATTTATTTTTAACAACGACTATCTTTACAATTATATGACGATTTTTAAAAGTTGTAATAGAAAGAATTTTATAACAATTTTAATTTAATAATATACTTTTTTGATAACCATAAGTAACCCCTCATTTTTGTTTGCAATTTCTAGCATTGGCCGTGAGAGAATGAATAGGTAACAGGCAAGTTGACAGCTCTGTGGCTCAGTTGGCTAGTCACCAGCTTACGAAACGAACTGCAGGTTTCAAAAAGACGTATCCCGGTAGAAAATACTGCCTATTTACCTTTTTATCACATTCATCTGTTCCGTGCATATTACTCTGTTAGACTTTCATCACACCTTTAAAGCTATGGATGATACATATACTAACATACATATACTCACGCCCGTATTCCGAAAAGCTAGACAGGAGTGCATCATGGCTCCGTCCTCCTACAGATAATTCTGAAAAGGAAAAACCTAATAGCACTTAACCTAACACGGTTATCGAAACACGGACCCGTACATCGCAAGCCTTCCTAACCATACTTAAATTCCAATAAACTCTAACTTACTCGATCATGCCTACGTCCTTACCTCTAAGTTAAAATATAAATTTAAAATTGTTCCTGGCGGATATAAAAATAGGCCGTTAAAAGGATATGAAGTAAGGAAAGTTCAGAGTCTCAAGGCACTTAATGCCTTCTAAAAGCGGATCGTGCTTATCTGGAGACACGGCGTTATCACGTCCATCAACATTATCATCATCAGTCTATAAATGAACCACTGCTGGGCACGGGCCTCCTCTACAATTTACGGTGCTAAAATAAAAAAGGAATTATATCGTTATCGCTTAATTTTCAAAATAGCTCAATGAATATTGATGGAGTTAATTACAGCGAATAACAAAATGCAAATACGAGGTGCGATTGTGAGCAATTAGACATGAAAAAACCGTGACTGTAATGATAAGGACTAAAATGACATTGAAATAACACGCTCTGACATTAGAATTATTCCTATAGCCAAGAACTAAGTGATCGTCGTTGCTGTGGAAGTGTAAATGGTGAACACGATAGACTTTGAATTTATATTGAGCATTACATGTCCCGTAGTAATAAAGAAGCTAGAAGAGATTAGGGCTTCCAATAACCCGACCGAGACGCAATAGTTATATTGAGTCTTTAATTGATTGTTATTTGAGACACAACAAGCTACAAGTTACTTGTTATTTGTTGCATTTCTTGGACAAAATTGCGCTTTTCATCAATTGTAGTTGTCACATGGTCGTTTTTATATAAAAAAAGATACATTCATAACTTAGAAATTATCCTGTTATCCACTCATATAAATAATATTTTAGTACAGCAGACGTATGCATGGACACAAAGCTTTAAGCTTGCTAAGAATTAATAAGATTCTGTACGTTCTTTCAAACAACTTTGATTAGGAAGTCTTAGAAAATAGTCTTCAAGTTCTCTGCATATCAAAGTCTTGTGCTATGATCAAGTATTTCACTTCTTACCACCGTAACAACTGATTACCTTCACCTCGTTTCATCGTGACTTTCCTTGGTTAGTTGACAGATCAATGCTACGAACTGAAATCTTGAAATAGGCATTTTTATTATTAATGAATTGGGTCTTGTGGATAATGTATGTGAAATTTTAAATGTTGAAAAACTGCTGAAAACAATTTTGCGACATATGGCATTCCTGGTTAACAAAAATGTTGTACAAATAAAGCTTTTTCTTTATCAGTCTATGATGATGAAAGGAATCTTCCAATGCCACACCTTATCATTTAACCCATTTGTGGCCAAGCAGAAACTACAAGAACAAATTCAGAAATTTCTTTATTTAATTATAGTTGGGGATACAAATAAGTATAAAAATGAAAAAAAAAATAAAAATTATTTATAATTTTGAAATTATAGGGGTGTGCCCAAATTGGCACAATGGCCACTTAAGGGTAAAATAGTGTGCAAGTCTATCGGATCCTATTATAACGGATAAGTCCACCAAAACGCTTTGGATACTTTTTCTTTAACATATTCGCTGCCGTCCAGTTGTAACCATTCGATGACAATGATATCTGACGAGTAACATGATGATGAGGTGATTGTCCAAGACAAAATGTAGCTATACTTCAGCGAAAATATAACTGATCCATTACATCTTCTTTAGACGTAACTGTAATGGTCACGCATTCGGTAATGCCACATCTATCATGTGTTTGAAGGGAACCCACCTCCATTTGTTTGCCATGGACTTCAAACTCCATACAACGATATTGATTGGGCCATTTTCAGCGAACCTAAAGTATCTCATTATTTGTATCAAATTTATACTCGATCTCTGTTCTTTCAACGTTTCTTTCATACTACTCTCGTTTAGTAATTGGTCAATCGATGATGGATAAGTCTAAGGATAAGAAGGAGCCAAGGAGGAACAATCAGCCTGCCCTGAGATAAAGAGGGGTTTGAATCCCAGCACGGTATCCCCTGCATGTCGTAAAAGGCGACTCAATTGTTCCCTCGGGGTCGCTGGACCTGCTGCGGGGGCAGCGCGTCCTCAAGTGACTCCAAGAGAGGTGGCAGCACTTTGGCCTCTGTACATCGCGGCCCCCCACCCACAACCGGGGCGCCCGAAACAAGGTAGAGGTTGCTTAACTGCGTTCCCTTTGACTCCGAGGCGGCCGAGACAAGTACGTCTCGGAGGCGCACCGGGCGCCTGTGGACAACGGTGGCCGCCTCTCGCTCACGTACCATGGTCGCCCAACTCGGCACGAAGATGGCCACCGGGGGGTTTTGGCCGGTATTCCGGTTTAGGGACTGTATTAAGGACTCAGCCCGTCACTAACAACTGCGCATATATGACGTCGCCGCGCGCCGGGCTGGAAGGCCTTTGACCCTGATATACGCTTCCCGCCCCCCACTACCCCCGGGCTGGCGGGAAGTAGAGCCATAAACAGCTTTCCACTCGAGAACAAAAAAAAGGAGGCACAATCAGCACTGACCAATTTCGTCCAATTGCAGGTACATCAGGTGCACTAGCGGTGGTTTAATATTTGCGGTCTTATGTTCGTTTCCATTGGCAGTTCACTATCACTGCTATGCTCATACTCAGAAAGAGTATCTACATTATGAAAACCTAAATACCTCGATTTCTCCTAGAACATGAATTGGCAATACTGAAGACATTTGTTCATTATCAAAACCATCTCCTTCGTCAGTATCAATGAAAAGTTCCAATAGAATTATAGCCAAATCATAGTCCAAGCTGTGGTCATAATCTTCGAGGATTGTATTTACCTCTTCCTCTTATCCACGGCATCTGTTACTGACACTATAACGTCGTTAGCAGTTTCTCCTTATGATATGCAAAAATAACACTTGTGGCCAGTGTACCCAAATTGGCACAGCAATGTTTAAGGTGCTATAAAATGGTAAAAAATGAATCATTATTTTTTAAATTCTGTTTATAATATAGACAATTTATCGTATTTAAATAATAATAACTATTTACGATGATAAACTTAATATGCAAAATATAATAATTGCAAACAGTTAAGTACCTCGACAGGTCCTTCAAAAGCAAAATTCGACCAATTATTGTAATAAATCTATAATATATAACTAAATTGTTTAATATTATATGTAATCACCACACTTTCAACTATCCAATAATGTGAGAATTTATTAACTTATATAAATACTTTTTTCATATACCCTCAAAAAGTAAGTGTTCCCAAATTGGCACGGCGGTCAAGAATGGGTTAATGTGCTATTAATTAATAGCAACATAAATCGTTAAAAACTTGCCAAGAGAATTGTTTAAACAGAATGGGAGACTCTGGGACTTTAAGAAAGCTTACCTACGGAATTAAATCCAGAGACAGAGTTGCCATTTCGTGTCTCTATTTTGGTCCTAAATAAATAAAAGATAAATAACACAATGAGGCAACAAAGTAAATCACTTTTAGATACTTCCGTCGGACAGGTAATGATTATCTGATGTATTGATATAAATAAAATCGACATAAATAAAATAAAAATGCATCATAAATATAACATTATGATTATAGATATTTCCTGCTTCTAAAAATTGTTTGCTGTTTATTTTTAACTAGCTTTTGCTCGCGACTCCGTCCGCGTAGACTACAGGGTTGAGTTCAGAAGGAAAATAAGTTGTAGTCTATTTTACTGATCAGAGTCTTATTTATGTCCATACCAAAAATCATACAATTCGGTCAAATTGTTCAAATGTGAAACCGTAACGCGTCGATCGGCGCCTTGTGCATCATTACTGCGCGCTTGATCAATATTTTAAAATTGCAATATCTTCTAAGATACTCAGTGAAATCAAATGATGTAAAGGGCAATTTATTTAAAATTAAATACATGTAATGAATAACGTATTTATGTGGATAAAGATTAATATCATATTTATAAAAACACCTTCACAAATAAAACTTTATTTTAAAATAAATTTGGTTAGGAAAAAAACGTTATAGTGAGTCAACCTTAAAAAATAGACATATGCTGTCGCGGACTTTTTTTTAGAACTTTTAAAGAGGAACATTTCTCTCAAACATTATTTTAGCGAAACTTTAACCGTTTTCGCAGCGCACGCAGCGGAAGCTCACAAAAAGGAAAAAAGTCCCCGATTTTGAAACATTCTTTATTGCTGCTCCGCTCCTATTCGTTGTAGCGTGATGTTATATAGCCTATAACCTTCCTCGATAAATGTGCTATCTAACAGTGAAAGAATTTTTGAAATCGGACCAGTAGTTCCTGAGATCCTAGCGTTCAAACAAACAAACAAACAAACAAACAAACTCTTCAGCTTTATAATATTAGTATAGATTTCCTGGTACAATGTAAAAATTTCAATAGTCGGTTTTTATGTTTACGCAAATGTTAGACATTGAAATAAAACTGACTTTGTAACATTTTTAATGTTACTGTTAAAAGTAAAGTTAATCATTGTCCGGCTCCATTACCATTTAAAAAGCAGCAGTCTTATAACTATCCAGATATTAATATCCTCGATTTTTCTGGAAGATAAATTCCAAGTTTCATTTGATAGATTGGTTCAATCTGCTGTTCTGATTCTTTTCTTGCGTCGTTAGAATTGCAATTGAATTTGTTTATTAGAAATTTCTTAGAAGCAGCACGGAGTGCTGATTTTAGATACGAGAAGCGGCAACAGACTCGCCTTCTATTATTATGTGAGATTTAAAATGTAGGAATACAGGCAAGATTGAATATATGTGTATATTGTTCTATATATAATTTGTTTTTCCAAACTAGGGGTAAATACCGAGCAAGATTCACTCTTATTTCATGGTACTTAAAGTAAATAGTTGGTGAAACATCGATGCTGATGGATCTCTGCCTATGCCTTCGTAGGCAAAGGCGTAAGTGTGTGTCACAAATGTGTAAAATGGAAAATGTCAGAACAAAAACGCTGTTATAACTACAAAATAAAACTAAGTCATTGCTACAGCAATTTTGGAAATTTTAAATTGCCCGCGTATGTAACTAGAATAAAAATAAGCGGACATAATTTTCTAATGTTTGTTTACGCAAATAAAATGCAAATACGGAACCCAAGCAAGGTTCCCTGAGCACAACGTCTCTCGGGGGACCTTGCTCATACACGTGTAACTTTTGCGATCTTGTAACATTCGTCTATCCGATATTTGACCCTGCGCATTGCAATTACTCAATTATGTTCCTTAAAATCCTTCTCTTTCACTAATCCACATTCACTTGTACGATAAGTAGGTTTATATACGGTAGTAATTACTTCGCAAATTTTTAGTCACTTTTGTTAGTTACCCTCGGCATTATGGCGGTGGTAGGTGTCGCGTTAGAGAAAAAGGTAAGTGTATTTATCTTTAGGTTCCATTGCCTTCTTAGAAGTGATGGTTCTTGTAGTAGTAGTCCTTGTAGTTGGTTTGGGCGCGCGGTCGAGAATCTCGGCGGTCGCGAATCCAAAGGCAGGCAAACTCCAATGATTTTCCGAAGTTATGTGTGTTGATGAATTAATTACTTACTTTAGAAACACTTAAAAATTCATTGGAGTATCGAAAGTGTGTAGTCTGTTCAGCCAGCTAACTTATGATGCATGTTTCAAAATATGCACATCAATGTATCATTGTCTATTTCACATACAAAGATATAGGCTATATCCTCATTTCTGTTTTAATAGTTTAATTGCGGTAATAAAATTACTTTGGCTTCATAGTATTAATGAACTGGTTTTTAAAGGCAAATTGAAATTTGCAATTACTTGGAACGAAAGTATTAAAGAAGCAAGACGTGATGTAGATTGTTATTTAATTTCCAAATTTTGTTTAGTGACCAGAGTTAGGAAGACATCACAAACCCCCTCAAATTTTCATGATTGATATTTCATGTAACGTAAAAAGTCAGTAAAGAAAAACTAAGAAATCCTTTTCAAGCAGTTGTTTGCATAACGCTTTAGTTCTGTTATCATATTTCGATTATTTTCAAAAATCTCTTCAGTTCGGGTGTCCAGTAGGGTGGGTCAGTAGGGTTGTCCGGTTGTAGAAGTTTAAAGTTAATTGTCTCAAATACCCTTTAAGACTAGGTAGGGACACTAAACTGAGTGAGTAAAATAAAAACTGTAAAAATCTGCTTTTTTCAAAGTTGTCAAGACATGTATGATGGAGTGAAATGTGCCCACATTTATAGAGCGGCTGAGTGCGTAACAAATAAATAAATACATCCAACAGTCACATACATATTTCTTACCTCGGACTAGGATACAAGTCCTATGTCGTAGGTATCTGAAAGTACGAATATTTTTTCCGTCTTTCAAACATCCATACCCGAAACAAATATTTATGAATCAGACAAACGTTTGTCTCGGTGCGAGGTTTGAACCCACGGTCTCTCGTTTCGCAAGCTGGTATCTAGCCAACTGTGCCACTGAGCTGTCAATATATAAGTTATTATCAATATTAATGTGTTTATGGCCGGAATTAAGACTGCTAAACTAACTGCGGCCCACAGCCAAATATGTATGTGTACTTCAATTAAAAACCAAAATGGTAAACTATTAATTTTATCACACCAATAAAGTCTACAACTTTTGTGTTAAGCAATTTAATTGAAACGCAAAATTAAATGATAATTAATAGATCTAATTTAAATAGCAATCATGGAATAAATTATAGATACTGCATAACATTTGCTGTTCAACATTTATTATATTAGGAAGTTATGTTATCAAATACATTAATATAAGGGCTCAATTATTAATTATATTACTTGTTTCCTTCCACAACTTGCTTGACCAGAATGTTGTTCATTAAAACAGCAATTACATTAAAATCTGGGCTTAAAATACCTTCATTAGTGCACTGTAACATACCATATAGGTCTAAAATTCAACTAGTGCTATGGTGTATCAACTATCCAGCTACAATAAAATACAAATCGAGTTGTTGAGACTATCGCATTCATCCGCTTGAATATACCTAAGTATTACTGCCTGACGGCCTCGTTGTTTATTGGCACAAATATATGCCGTGCGATCTAGAAGAGGTTTAGGTGAGTTCGATTCCCGGGTCGGGCAAAGTGTTATTTGTTTATCTTATTAGGAAATTCCAAAGAAGCAGCACGAAGTTTCAAAATGTGCCCGAAAAACGGCTAAAGGCTTGCTCCAGTTAATTTGGGACTAATACACATCTGGCGAAATGTAGGTGCCGATTTGCGCCTACGCCTACCTTTTGGCGGAGTTTTGATTGATTTTATTCTTTAGAATTTTGTTGTTGCTAGAATAAAAATTAAAATTTTACGAATGAGCTTTGATATTTATTAATTTAATAGCATATATCTAGCATGAGAAATGATATCTAAGTCGTTACTTGGGGGCACTTTTCTTTGAAGCACTTATGCCCCGGGCAGACCCGCTCATTTATGTCATAGCCCGCATTCAGGAAGTGGCAATGAATTTATCTAAAAAAATAATTTATTTTCTTATCAGATATGTTAATTATTTTTCATTTGAATAACGAACAACTTCGCGGAAATGCAAAAAGTTCTAGAAATGTAAGATGGGTTATTTAATAAAAAAGAAACAAAATCTGATAAGACACACACTTCGAAAACAAATATGACACAAATGATATTAGCTTACAAGGTATAAGTAGTAGGATAAAAATATCCATTTAGATGGCGCTATTCTCTTTACGGTCTACAACCCGCCATATTATTGACCCTTGGTATGAGTCTCCATTGTTAGGTATGCCCGTATTTAGTAGGTTGCGAACAGACTGGTATAATTGTGTATACTCGTAATCGATTCTTACCAGTCCACAAATTATGTGCACCGTATCATACTATCACGCGATACCAGGATCATCATTTTGTCTATTCAGGATTAAACAATCAAATACCGCCCACAAATTTCTTTAAAATAACCGTTTGACCACAATCCTGATGGGAAGATCACCGTCTACGATGTTACCAACTTGCTGAAATGTTTGCATTCCCCCAACCTTTGAAGAGTTGATCGTAACGTTCAAAGAACAAATCAGTTGGTATTTCATTCTATGTTTTTGCCGTAGAAAGGATAAGGGAAGTAAGAATTCTATGACGATACATAGTCATATTCCTGATTGTCAAAACGTCATCAGGGTTGGTATGTGCGAACTTGTCTGGCTTTAATAGATCTGTAATAAGGAACTCGGACCGGTCACACCTGATCTCAATATGCATAAATGCATATGTATTATTTATTTTTTGTTGTTAATTAACATAGTTCTAGACCCAAACAAGAGATAATTGTTCAAACGTATCAAATGGCCAGTTTGCCTTCCTCTCGCGGCCTCATCTAAAATAAACACTACCACACAAAACGAAAAACGAAATAAAATAAGAAAGAAACACAAAAAGAAAACAAAGGAAGGTAAAATGCAATTATTATGTTTAAGGAACTAGAAACCTCCAGAGACATAGAACCAAATATATTATTATTTACTGATCAGGTCATTTTTCTTGCCACCACATTACAGGTAAATCCAACTCCGTAAGGGACGTCGTCTGCAATTTTGGCAGGATTCTCTTTTCAAACGATAGTGGAAACCTTATTTAATTCCATTGTTGAGGAAAAAGCAAGGAGACATTCAAGAAATCTTCTTAGAATTATGTAGAGTAAAAAAATCTGTGTTGTATTGCCTCAAGTCAGATATACATAGCTTTATCTATTACTCTTATAATATTTATTGTTACATTGCCATTCTCAGATTTAATCTGTAGGTGAAGACCGCTTATTGGGTATGATTGTTTTTGATGATCTTTGTTTGGCCAATAGGGCGTTCGAATAAATAATAAACATAAAACCTTCATGAATAATGTTATACGAGTTCTTAGTAAAAAATGTTTTCTTCAGACGTTTAATTTCTAAATTGTAATGCGCGATAATAAATTGAAAAATCAAAAGTTTAAATTTCAACTTCTCTACTAAAGACAGCGTCTCAACAGTTTGTAATGCACTACGTGCTAAAATATGAATAAAAAAGCTACAAAAAATACTAAAATTTACAAGCCATTAAAGTATTTCCGGGCACAAAATATTACTAGTGACAAGAATTTTTTCATTCAAAAAGATCATGAACGCAACAAAAATTACAAGGTTGTTATCATAAACACGGTTTCTTTCAAAAAATACAAAGAGTAATTATACGCATGTATAACATGAAACCTGTATCTTGCCGGTCGCAGGTTCAACCCCCAGGCACAAACCTCCGACTTTTCGAAGATAACTTCGCATATAAACACATAAGTG
This sequence comes from Cephonodes hylas, assembly GCA_030295005.1. Lineage (NCBI taxonomy): Eukaryota > Metazoa > Arthropoda > Insecta > Lepidoptera > Sphingidae > Cephonodes > Cephonodes hylas. Next base: position 4,425,530 of record AP025374.1, on the reverse strand, counting down.
TGTATTTACAACGAATTATCACTTAGTGTAGCTGTAAAGGAAAACATCTTGATGAAAACTGGACAACTAAATTGCCAGAGAAAAATCTTTAATGTGTATTGTGTAGTCCGCCAATCGCGTTAGGCCAGCGTGGTGGAAGACCTAAACCATCTCAATAGTAGAAGAAGTCCATGCCCAGCAGTGAGACGTAAATGGGCTGAAGATGATAAAATAATTACACGAAAGATATTTAGACGAATTTCAATATCTCCGTTTTCCCAACAGTTTCAAATCCAGGTTGTAGGGTCTAAGTCTATACATAGTGCTTTACAGAACTAGTTTACATACGCTATGTTGATTATTAAAAATCACATGAAAAATTGAATAAAAGGACCGAGTTGACATACGATCTCAGGACTTCTCGATCACACAAGAGATAAAAAAGTGTAAAAAGTGAACTTAAAAGTAAAATGATATGAGTTGGACAATCATATTTAATACCACGCAACCAGTACTGGTAATAAAATATAATGCGGGTAGCATTGTAAGTGCATAAGGTGATTGCGCGACATATTTCTTTACATAGAGTTAATTCCTCATAGTTACGCGCATGCGTAAAGATCAAACAGGTCGTTATACTCGAGAGTTAAATATTAATATGTGGATCTCTTTTTTTATACTTTTATACCAAGTCAAGTTACTAAAGCACATAGTGGAGTTTTGTCTACTTTATAAAATCGATCATCGGCCCTGGTCGTCCCAATGTAGGACACGGGCTTCCTCTACAACTTTGAGGGTTAGACCTGGTGCGAGTTGTCGAACGGCACACCTAAGAAATTCCTAAGAACTTTTAGGTATCCAATTTTCCTCGCAATGTTTTCCTTCGACGTTAAAATAAGTTAAAAAGTGATTCATTGTAAATACACACATAACTATGAAAAGTTAAAGTTTACTTGGGGTTTGAACCTGCGACCCCCGAAAATTTCGACAGCGCGGTTAATCTTCACGGCCATCGCTACTTTTACTAATAAAATAGATGTTAACCGACAATTCAGTATAATTAAAAAAAAATAGAATTTGATAGTTTGTCTTCTGCAGGAAAAATAATCGATTTTTATTCCAAAAAGGTAGCATTTTTCAACGGTCCTGGAAGTGTCATTTTAGCGTGACCCGAAACAAAAATGTCGTACCTATTTAAACATACAAAGGAAGTAATCAAATCACAGTTACTTGTACCTATCAAAAACTATTAAATTTATTTTAAACAACAAAATAAAACAAAAGATTTAATTTTGCGGTTAAACGTGACCTTTCTTACTTTGCCCCTTTTTCTTTTCGATAAAATTTTACAGCCTTTGTGACGTAGCTAGTTAGAAATGAGTGAGAAAAACCAAGGCTGGAAAAAAACGAACATATTTTGTAATGGCAATTGTTATAAAAATACTTTTTATGATGATAAAGATCATTCATATTTATACAGTAAAACCTACAATTGACATTAAAGGCAGTTAAATTTTATGTGTTATAGATTGTAATTATGTTGTTACATGATTTATTCAAACGCATAACGAGATTATGCACATATTCAGTTAGTTATCGAGTCGGTACTCAGGTGTTGATAAATGCATAAATACAGATGATTATAACTTTGAATTGACGTGATTAATTTGTACTGGTTCCCAAGCTTATTTGAAAATGATTACTCTGGTATAAGTATGTACATAAGTGTAAACATTAGTGATGTTCTTGAGCTTTAGATTCTCAATCGGGCGGTTTGAGAATCTAAACAGACGCAGGTTTAGGCCCAGGAACAAAGTTCTGATTTTTCAAAGTTATGAATTGTTACGTAATTCAACAATAAGGGACACGTTGTGAGACAACATGCGCACCTAAGAGTTCTAGGAATTCTTAGGTGTGTTATCAGCCAACCCGCATTAGGGTAGCGAGGGGTAGGTAGGTACTTACGATTAAATCTTAGTTGTAGAGAATAAAAGAGAAAATATTATGTATGTTAAAAAAAGAGCGACGAAAAAGTTAATTCAATGTTTATAATAGTGTAGACATTTATGTATATTATCACCACAAACTCACTCTTATTTATTATGTTGGAATAACCAGAATTGATGTTTTATTTGTTAATATGACGCAGGCTAGGAATTTCCCATTTGTTTTGTTGGGCTACTCTAATAATAACCTATATTAAGAGTGCTTTAAATAAAATGTTGTTTATTAGTAGTATTAATCTTTTTAGTAATAAAAACACAAACTTGCATCGCGTTTTCGCGCTCTTGTTCATCGTAGGCTATGAATATCTATTAAAACAACTTATTATTAAAATAGCAAATCTATTTGTTTATGTCAGCTTATATTACAGTCAGAGATCCTAACTCTAGCACATTGGCCCAGTGCAAGTCGTAGATAAATAAATACACCCAAATACAACCAACAGTCACATACATAGTCCTGAGTCCTGACCCCACACTGAAATACGAGTCTTGTGTCGTGGGTATCAGAAACTACGAGAGACTTTTCAGTCTCACAAACACCCAGACCCGAAACAAATATTTGTGGATCACACAAACATTTGTCTCGGTGCGGAGATCGAACCCGCGGCCGCTCGTTTCGCAAGCTGGTGTCTAGTCAACTGTGCCACGGGGCTGTCTGGATAAGCAGAGCGTACAACCACATCAAAATACTGTCGTATTATTTTGACACATTTCCAGACTCTGTGCCGGTATTGTAACACTTATTCCGCGGACAAAAGGATGCTTCATACAAAATATCGTCATTTGAATTTTACGTAGCGATTTAAATGACAAAACACCAAGGACTACACGTCTTGCAGTACGTTAGTATGAACAAAAATATCGATTTTATTTACGACTAATTGTAGCTCGTATGTTAGACAAGTTTAGACTCCAAAAGGATTTTTTGCTCTGTTTATGCACATTTTCATTGCTACTGCGGTCCTATTGATTGTAGTCTATACAAATAGACTTTTTACATCGGACCAGCAATTATTGAAATAAGCGCGTTCAACCATCAACAAATGGAAAATATTAAGGGAAAACCCTCTATTTGACATTAAAAGTTCGTCATTCATTATTGTCTGATAAAAATAAATCTTACCAACTCAAAAATAGACTATAACGTTATATCAAGGTTTTCGGTGTTAATTATTCAATCGTAAGCATTGACTAATAAGAACAAAACATAATCGAATGGAAAAATAACTGCACGAGGACCTGTTCGTGAATATATTACTCATAATCATATATTTCTATCTCTCTATTCCCCGTTGATAATTCCTTTTATTGGCATTAACAAGAAACGGGCTTTGATCTGCAAGAAGTAAGTAAGTACTGAAGTATGTATTTAATTCCTCACCCCATAATAATCATAGTACGACTCTTGTATTGTGGCTATCAGAGACTACGACAGACTTTTCCGTCTCACAAATAACCAGACCTGTAACAAATCTTTTTTAATCACACAAATATTCGTCTCGGTGCAGAGATCGAAAACGCGGCGTCCATTACATAAGTCGGTGTCTAGTCAAATACACTACGTTACCTGTCAATTCTTTATTTATTATGTTCCACCATCGAAAATACATCTAAGCGTAATGAGTCCGGAAACGGATATTCTTACTCCATTAAGTAGTAAACATACGATAATAAATCAGTCATACATAGGCGTGGCACTTCTCGCCCGGTTTCTTTAGAGCAACTATTGTAATGACAATAATTTTATCGAATTACGATTACTTCCTAGTTTAGCGGTTATTCCATGCAAAATAAATAAAGGTATAATTTTATAGCGTAATTGTTTTAAACCAATAATTTTGTATTTATTTGATTGATATTAGAACCTAAGAAAATCTACGCAAAACCCGAAAAAAAAAAAATAAGAAAACTGCAATGGAAACGACGGCTTAAAGTCAAGGGCGATCTGTGACTTTCCAAAATTAGCAAAGCAAAGCATATTTTTTGTCATACCCACTTCTTGTTAGCTCTAACAAAAACACCTAACCGCCACACTATAAAATGAGCACTTAGCGTTCAAACAAAGTATAAAATATTGTAATGTGTGTATTATGAGTGCAGGTCTAAACTACGACAAAAAAATGCCAGTTTAGCTGCGTTGTAAGTTGAGCCATAGCACTCATTGTCAGCGACAACCTACATAATATAAGCTACGTATGAATCCCAAAAAGATAGGACTTAATCATGCATTCATTGATATTTGTCACGTACAAACATAACATACAAGTAGGTACTTATAACAAACTCTCTACAAAGGAGAGAAAATAGCTTTTTCATAAATGAGAAAAACATTTCTAGGAATTTTCATGAACAACATTTCTGCGTAATATTTTCTGCTATAATAACATTGAAACTTGAACCTCGTTTTTCTCTTTCAAGGAAAAACATTTTATGAAATGTCGTAGCATTTCCTGTCGCTACAAGCTATGGAAAATCTAGCATTTCCTTTGAGTAAGCTTCAGCAAATGAAGCATTCGTTTCGCAGAATAGTCATGAAATTAAACTTTGCATTCTGAAGAGGAAAATGTTTACGTTGTCGATACGTAGCTTTTCCATTGTATACGAAGCCTTTTATTTCACCCGCTGTAAATATTCTGCCTTTTTTAATAAAATGGTTCCGTACAATTTAAACAATACTGTGGAAATATGGTAATTGGTGAAGCCGAATTTATAAATCACAACAATAAACAAACACAGCTTATATTTGGAGCTTGCTATTGCGAGTTCTCAAGTTGAATTCTTGTTTCGGATTAGTGAAGTAAAAAAGTAAGAAGTGTTGAAGCGTATATCTATTAGGACATTTTAAGACATAAATTTAAGACCTGGTTGCCTGTAAGAGATCGCCCTAGGTGATAAGGCCGTCTTTTGTACCTATCTATAATATTGTACTTCTTTCCTTTATCATTATGTGTACAAAAAAGCTTTAAATAAATAAATTAACTTGTTAAACGATAAAACATCCAAAACGGAATTTAGGAGTACACCCATGCTTCTCCTTCAAAAAAATAGGCAGTGCATATAAAACATTCTAAGTGATCAAAGTAAATACATCCATAAACCCTATGGCCTATAAATATACACATGCACGGATACCTACGTACCGTACATTAATTGCAATAGGTTAAATTCAAAGCCGTGACAAATACCTTGAGAGAGACAATATTGGACACAGTGTTAATCTATTCACTATAGAATGGCACAGCCTTTGAAGTGCGCGTATTGGGCTGAGAAATGAACGGCCAGTGGTCCTCAAAGCGATGAGGGATCTCTAACAGTGCGCTAACAGGGTGCAGCCGGTTGTTTTCACAGTGCTCGACGATGCATACAGCCCGAATGCGAATGGGAAAATAGACATAGAGCTCGGAATTTGAAGAGTTTACCATTGTCAGGATTTTTATCAACCAGTGGTACACTTGGCTAGCTGGCGAGGCGAGAGGCCGCGGTTTCGATGCCCACAGAAATACAAATGTTTGCGTGATATATATAAATGTGTGTTTTGGGTTTTGTGAGACCGAAAAGTTATCTCGTAGTCTCTGCTTCCCCCGATATAGGACTTTTATATTAATGTGGAGCCAGAACTATGTATGTGGCTGTTAGGTGTATTTATTTATTGGCAGCTTAAACAGAAACCTACCTAAATTATTCCAATATTTATATTTTATTTATTTTATTATATTTGGCTGACAGCTAATTACGAGCCACCGCAGATAGGTAAAATTATAATATTATAATTGTATTTATAATAAAAACGTTAATACTACTAATTATTTTCCCGATATTTTTATTCGGGATTAATGGAACAACGGTTGACAATTACTATATAAAAGCAAGTATTACCAGGTTAAGCTTGTAAATAAAGCTTACGAAGTGAGTCACACAAATTTATTACGTTGCCAGTACCAATCCATTTTAGACCGGTTCAAAATAATATAAATAATTTCAACTCAGAACCTAACTGAATCAGTCAACGCACGGATAGAGCGTTGACTGTTATGCAAATTTCTCTCACAACCGGTCGTATCACAAACCTAAAATAGTGTTAGTAAGTGACAGGTTGACATGTTCATTTGTTTCCGCAAAGTCCAACTACATGATCCAACTAAGCTTTACAAGTAATGTGTGTACGCTTAAATAGTGATTAGCTAGCTGACATATGTTTTTGCGATCTAGAGGTCCCAGGTTTGATTCCCGGTTCGGGGAAAATGTTTTTGAGTTTCCCATTAAGAAATTCTCAGTAGTAGCACAGAGTCTGGAAAAAAGGCAATAGGCTCGCCTCGTTTTACGTGGCACTGATACATACCTGGAGAAATGCGTGCATTAGCATTACATTAGTTGAGGTGTATGCAGTATGCACCTCTGCCTACCCCTTACCCCTTGGATAAATACCGGCACGAGGTTATTATTGACTAAAAAACTGCGAGAAACTTTGGATAGAAGACAGTGTTCAACAAGAACTCCTAAGGTTTATAAATACCTCCATCGTGGTTTACACGGCATATTAAAATTCTACCTTTTTCAGTTTAATAGTCGGCACGTGCCTGACAGTTAAATCTATTTGGGTTAATCGAAAAACAGTAAAACAAGTGACAAGAGGACCTTCATAACGGATTGGGATAATTAGTAGCTAAAAACTTGAATGAATGCAATATCCTTTGTTGTTTACTGAAGAATTGAGTTTTTGTATCAGCAACCTTAGGAACATAATTACAAGTCAGCCATACAATGATACATCGATCAATAATAATTGTTACTTGTTAATTGCAGCGTATTAATTACTCAATTACAGTTTATTTGCATTTGCAATACCTTTAAGGTTGGTTGTACCATGCCATACCGTACTTTGTAAATGTCAGCAAAAACTGTGAGCAACTGTGGCGTAGCGTAGTTAGTTGGATATTATCTACGAACACAAGCAAATGAATGGACATGCAACTTCGAGATACATCGTACATTCGATCATTTCAACAAATTCAAACATTTCACAAAAATCGCAACATGCATTATTATTATTTACAATGAATTATTATCACTTACTAAAATTATGAAAGAAAATATCGCGACGAAACCTGCACACCTAAAAATTCTTAAGAACTTATGACTGTTGACCCCCAACACGCACCAGGTCGGCGTGGTGGACTAAGGCCTAAAACCTCTCAGTTGTAAGGGACTCCGTGCCCATAGTCGGACGTACATAATATGTCTATGTGCTGATGATGATTATAATAATAATAATCGCAACAATAGTGAACTCTCATGGAATCTAATATGTAATATTACTTGTAAAAAAATAAATAATATAAACTGCCTTCTATCCTTGCATTATCACATCCGAAGATTTTTTTTTTTTTAATGAAATATTCATAATGTTTTGAATTAAGGACATAATAAGATTAATTGAAGTTTTAAAAGTATTTTATCGGTGGTTCGAGATACTTGGAAATTCTTTAAATTTTTAATAATATTATATTAATGTAAACTCTATATTTTAAATTTTCTGTGGCTATTTTTTTTTAAAGATTAAAGTACTTGCAGAAAAAATCTTCCTCCATCAATTCCTGTCAATTTCACCAACTTTGTGTGTCTACGTGTTTTTAGTTCTACAGTCATCCAGGTTATTAGTCTGAAGGGAGGTGCCCCCACTCGGGCACGTCGAGAGCTGCTTTGATACGTGTGTTATACCGGCTCTATGGAAAATAATTGCTTTCATTTCAAAGGGACGGGGTGGGAAGGTCAAGAGCTTTGCAGCAAAACTCGTTTTGCCAATCTAGTAAATGTGCGCGCATTTAGTTTTCATTGAGTTACTGAAGCTTAGACGGAAAAGAAAAAGAGCCAGAACTCAGATTCTTTCTTTTTGATTCTCATTACATGAAAGAAGAAAGATTAGATCTTTCTACTTTGACATGATGTTGGTTATCAACTATGATCGCTTTCCAAAGTATTTACATCTAATACCTCGACTAGTCGTCTTCTCTAAGAACTAACATACGTAACGAATCATCTTCATTAATGATGTATTTAAAAAAAAATCAAGAACTATTCGTACAAATATTTCCTCACAATGAACACGTCTTGCCCCTAAACACCGTAAGCGAAAAGCTCTTGAACGTATAAAACTCTGCTTTATGACTTGTAGAACCACTTTGTTACCTGGCCTTTTATTTTATATTATACAAAAGTTAATAACTTCAGGGCATTGTAATTGAACTATAAAAACATAAGGTGGATATTACCATAAGCCATTCTCCGGTACCCCAGTAGGTTAATAGTATGCAAATGTCGCGCCGATAGTAACAAATGCATGTTATCGACTAGTGTATTGTACGTACATACCTAGTATGAATGCTAAGTAAATATATATTTATATTCTTTTGTCTATAAACTTAGTATGTTGCCTACATAGTTTGATTGATATCTCCTATTTCTCGTAGCATTGAGGAAAAATCAAATAATAAACTTTAAGATATATGTATATTTGAATTATATATTTTTCATTTCAATATTTTATGTTTTCGGAAACAGAAAAATGAAAGTATTATTTTATTTATAGTTCTAAATATGAAAAAACGTTACCCATCACAAAGTCATCTAAGAAATATAAGAAATAGCTTTTGCTCGCGACTCCGTTCGCGTAGACTACAGGGTTGTGTTCAGAAGGAAAATAAGTTGTAGTCTATTTTACTTCTCAGAGTCCTATTTATGTCCATACCAAAAATCATACAATTCGGTCAAATTGTTCAAACGTGAAACCGTAACGCGTCGATCGGCGCCTTGTGCATCATTACTGCGCGCTTGATCAATATTTTAAAACTGCAATATCTTCTAAGATACTCAGTGAAATCAAATAATGTAAAGGGCAATTTTATTTAAAATTAAATACTTGTAATGAATAACGTATTTATTTGGATAAGGATTAATATCATATTTATAAAAACACCTTCACAAATAAAACTTTATTTTAAAATAAATTTGGTTAGGATAAAAAACGTTATAGTGAGCCAACCTTAAAAAATAGACATATGCTGTCGCGGACTTTTTTTTAGAACTTTTAAAGAGGAACATTTCTCTCAAACATCATTTTAGCGAAACTTTAACCGTTTTCGCAGCGCACGCAGCGGAAGCTCACAAAAAGGAAAAAATGTCCCCGATTTTGAAACATTCTTTATTGCTGCTCCGCTCCTATTGGTCGTAGCGTGATGTGATATAGCCTATAGCCTTCCTCGATAAATGTGCTATCTCACAGTGAAAGAATTTTTCAAATCGGACCCGTAGTTCCTGAGATCCTAGCGTTCAAACAAACAAACAAACAAACAAACAAACAAACAAACTCTTCAGCTTTATAATATTAGTATAGATTTGGCCAGCGTGATAAACTTAGGTCTTAATCTTCTCATTTGGAGAGGAGGCCTGTGCCCTGCAGTATGATGACTAAAATTTAAAATTTGTGATCGTAAAGTCCGATAATAAAAAAATATGTTTTTAAAAGCGTTTCTTCGCAACATTTTAAAAGCATTTAAAGCTTTCTCGTGAATTTGTGTTCGTACAACTAGCTGCGCCGACGAGCTTTCACGACGTTTTTCACACTGCACTTGGTTTTAAAATCAACTATGGTTGCAAATATATAAAAAATATATAGTCTTAAAATTTCCGACGGATACTATAGCCGGGAGGTGTCAGCAGATTTTTATCGCGTAAAGAGGTCGCGATTTTAAGAAGGCTAATAAACTGGTAGGTATAGATAAAAAAAAATATTTAATTTGTAATTACTATGTTATCGTGATCTAAAAATTTCCAATAATCGGAGTCACTGCAAGTTGCTTTTAATAATATTATATTAGCTTTTACATTTACAGACTTCTTGAAGTCAATGTCGTTTGGGTAACCACAAAACATATAATTAATCTTATAGCACCTTGAGTACTTTTCCAAGTCACATTAATTTATCTAGAAACCATTAAGATTTGTTGAATCTTTTTATTTACTTCAATTATGGTTAAGATCACTTACACATATTGAAGATACTTAAAACATCTACATATTATAAGTACAAATTAAAAATAAAATAAAACATATCACATAAAATAAAACAAACAATATCATCCAAATCGGTCCACCCAGTAAAAAGTTCTGAGGTAACAAACATAAAAAAGAATACAGACGAATTGATAACCTCCCCTTTTTTTAAAAATTCGGTTAAAAAGCAAAGCTAAAATAGTTACGGATATAAGTTCATACAAGACAGATGTCTATATAAGCTTCTACGTTTGGCTCTTCGAAAATATGTTCTTAGAGTTGCATTTCACAGTTCAATATTTTTCATAAGCTCTTAACATTTATCATTATTAGGCTTATTCATGGCCTTTTTATAACGACGTCACACGCGTCGTGTCGTCAGATATCATATAGGACAAAACCTTTTATAGTGCTCATCTCCAGCCTTCGTCCTGCTCCTGAAAGTTTTCTGTAGAAGAAGCTACACATTGACGTACGCAGGAATTGGATCTGAAACAATTATCCGTACAGTTATGTTTATCTTGCAGCCAATAAGAGGACATACATTTATCTTTTTTATTCGTTTTCGTTAAGGAGTTAAATTGTGCAAATCAGTAGTTCAAATTACTGGTGCATACAAATTACTTGATTTCTCACCAAGGTCTATTTCAAGTGTACCGAGGCATTGATCAAACACTATTAGAATAGCAACTAATGAAATGAATAGATTTTTTCTAATTTACGATTTTTTTCAACTCACTAATTACAGGATGGAAATTTTAAAAATAAAGAACTCTTTCAATAAAAACCTATTAAATATTCTGAGAGGAATTAAAAGATTTATAATAATAAAGACAGTTGTGAGATTAGAAAATTTAAGGATAAATTAGAACGCTTAAAGTAGATAGAAATATTGTGGCGTTGGTATCATCAACAGCCCTTAATTCGTCTACTGCTGGACATAGGCCTCTCTTATGCGTTATTATATAGAACAGTATTCGTTAAATTTTCGTAAAATTGTAGTGCTAATTTTTAAAAGTGTGTAGTCCGCCAACCCACAGTCTTTAGTCTTTATTTTATAAAGAGTCAGCAGGTTATGTAACTATTTGACACTTTACTAATGAGACATAATTTATGTATGTAACGTTAGGCAAAAAAAACTATGTCAGCTCATTGACGAGTGCACTTTAAGTTTGTAAAAATATCATAAGCTAGCAAGATTTATGCGAGGCAGCAAAAAATATGATATAATATGGCATGTACCTATAATAAATGTTATGCGTCATTAGGTATTAAAATTAGTCCATTTGAAAGTTGTTCAGAGTAAAAAAACAAAAATTTTCTGGAAGTGAGAGACAATTTTTCGCACGCAAAGTCAAGGACAAAAATAAATAATTATGTATTGATAAAAAAGTACCGCCTCATGGTCACGCGGCTCAAGCGTGCGGCATACTATCCAGATGTTGGGTATTCGATTCCCGGGTCAGGGAAAAATTAAACGCAATTGATAATTTCAATATTTTTTTGGCTTCTAATTTATGATGTTTGGACTTAATGCCTCCAATTTGAAATCCCAAATGATGTCAGCCATATAACTATCGATCAATTCCACCTTTGTGTCCGTCTTCATTACGTACTGCAATATTTTAAAAGTGGTTTTTGTTAGTATTAATATTTAAATTCTTAAAAAAGCAATTCATCTTCTCAATATACACAAACAAACCTAAACGACGGTTACCACAAAGTTACCACAAATATTTGGTTCAGGTCTAGATGTTTGTGAGACTAAAAAGTCTCTCATAGTTTCTAATACCCACGACATAGTACTTGAATCATAGTGTAGGGTCAAAACTATGTATGTGACTGGTTGGCGTATCTAGTTATTAAGTTAGATAGTTTTAATTAAATTATTACGGAGAGACATACTCGAGCACATGCACATTCTAAAGTAAATTATAGTCACTCTTTCCTCGGTATGATTTCTTTAATCATGACGAGTAGAAGTACTTCGTAGGCACAAAATGACGATTTTGTAAGAAACATTATACATATCACGCCCGTTCCATGAAGATAAAAATCGTCCATTGCCACTGGAATTCTAATTGGGAATGCCCTGCTTTTCCTTCGCATGTCTTGATCTACTTAGTTATGTTACAAAGCATTAGATATTGAATTTTAATAAAAATATATATTTTTTAGTTTACATTTGCATTAGTACCAAATTTACGCGAATCTGAACAGCCGTTTGGCCGTCATTGAGTAACTAACTTCTAAATCTGCGGCAGTAGGTACTTCCATAAAACCAAAAAAGACAACATGTCTAAAATAAAAAAGAATCATCAAAATCGGTCCACCCAGTCAAAAGATCTTAATATACAAACATAAAAAAATATAAAAAACAGACGAATTGATAAACTTTTTTGAAGTCGGCTAGAAAGCAATTTGTCATATACATATTCATACTGAGTGTACAGAAAACATTTATAAACTACACATTACATAATTACCGGGAAACGCTTTTGAGCTTCTATGGAGGTACAAACATTCCCATTTGTAACATACCAAAACTCCACTAGAAGGAATGAAACAGTGCTACGTGACTGGCTTGTAACAGAAGTACCAGAGAGTTAAGTAGATCAAGTATAATGATATAACTTACAAAAAAATTGAAACTACTAAACTAAGACCGTGAATAATACAATTAACACGTACTGAATCTAATTAATAAATAAATAAATAAAATAAAAATAAAAAAATAAAAAAATAAAAAAGCCTTATATTTCTTGTTTAACAGTTTACATAACAATGTGCATGCAAAATTATTTACAAATGCTAGTAGTTAAAATGGAAAATAAAAAAAAATAAAATTAAAATATAATTAAAGATTTGAATAAAAAAAAACTTATATCTATTTTTTTTTTATTGTTCTATTATCAAGAACCCTCTCAAAGAGAGGTAAAGGCCTCCTCCAGAGATGACCAGTGGTCTCTGCTTTCTGCCGCTCGTATCCAGTGAGTACCTGCCACCTTGATGATGTCGTCTGTCCAGCGTGCGAATGGTCTTCCTCTCTTCCTGTGTCCTGATGGGCCTGGCCATATTGTCGTCTTCTTGGTCCAGCGGTTATCCCTAAGTCTTGCAACATGACCAGCCCATCGCCATTTAAGCTTTAGTGAATGGCTGAGTGCGTCAATGGCTTTAGTTTTTTGTCTTATATCAGTGTGACGGATCTTTTGGATTTTCTTAATTTTCAAGATGCTTCTCTCCATACCCCTTTGACAGGACGTAATTTTGTTTTTTATTTTTCTGGTAAACTTCCAGGTTTGGCAGGCGTATGTCAATGAGGGGAGAAGGCAGGTGTCCATGACTTTGGTTTTTAACCGTATGGTCATATCGCTTTTGAGTATTTCCTTGAGGCTCCAGAACTTTTTCCATGTAATGTTAATTCTTCTCTCTACTTCCAGATCTTGGTTTTGTTGGTTGAAGGAGACTTGTTTCCCCAGATAAATGTAGGCATCGACATATGTTAAAGGTGTGTTTTCGAGATATATAGGTCTTTTTATATGGTTCGTCATTATATTTGTTTTTGATAGGTTGATTTTTAAGCCTGCTTTGCGACTTTCTTCGTGTAGAGTGTTTAACATTAATTGCAGTTGATTTATACTTTCAGATAGCAAGACTATATCGTCGGCAAATCTCAAGTGATTCAAATAACATCCATTAATATTTATGCCCAATTTATCCCAATTTAATTTACTGATGATGGCCTCTAACACTGCAATGAAGATAGTTGGCGAGAGTGGGTCTCCTTGCCGTACGCCTGTTCTTATTGGTATGGGTGGCCCTGTATTTTCCAGCTTCACTCTACTAGAACTGGTTTCGTAAATATTTTTTAAGACTTTTATGTAGTCTAGTGGCACTTCTTGAGAGAGTAGAGTTTCCCATATTGATGAGTGGAGCAGAGAGTCAAATGCTTTTTGGTAGTCGATAAAAACCATGTAGAGTGGTCTCTGGAACTCTTGGTATTTTTCTATCAACATTTCAAGCGAGTGTATGTGATCCACTGTTGAAAAGCCTTTTCTAAAGCCCGCCTGTTCAATGGGTTGATATTTATCTATGCTTTCCCTTATTTTTCTCTCTAATATTGAGGAAAATAGTTTATATAGTGAAGGTAGTAAGCTTATCGGTCTGTAATTGCTTATATCATTTGGGTCTCCTTTTTTATAAAGCAGAATGATTTGGGATTCTGACCATTGACGGGGCGTGTCCGAGCTTTTCAGTATCAGGTTAAACAGTAGAGTGAGTGGTTTTGTTAAGTATGCGCATCCGGCCTTTATGGCTTCATTTGTGATCCTGTCGTGGCCTGGGCTTTTCTCCATTTTCAATGATTTAATCCCTTTAATCACTTCGGATTCATCTATGACTGCTTTCGCTTCTTCTCTATCTGTATTTGGTAGTTCACATACATGTTGGTTTGGTGCGCTGTATAGTTCTTTGTAGAATTTTGTTGCTATTTCCAGTATTTCTGTTCTATTTCGGGTATTTTTCTTATTGTCTTTCAATTCTTCGATCCATAATCTATGTGTTCTCAATTCCTTGTAAGCTTTCTTGACACTGTTTGTAATGTTAAGATGTTTTTCGATTGTTCTTGTGCGATACGCCTTATAGTCTTGGTGAATACGTTTGCTTGTGAGTTTGTAGAGTGCTTTTAGTTCGTTTTTCACGGCTCTTGGTTTCGGATTTATCTTTTGTAGTTCTTGTCTTCTTCTGATCAATGCTTTCGTGCGTGTTGTTAATGCTTGGATTTTCCCTGGATTTGTACTAGGTAGAGCTTTGTGAGTTTTTTCCAGGCTGGTGTTTATTGCGTTGATAATGTTGTCGTAGCACTTCTGAACGGTGTCCTCATCGCTCCAGTTCTCTAGTAGGTTTGTTACGCAACTATTCAGCATTTGTTTATAAACTTGTGTTTCTTCTTCATTTTTTAATTGGGATCTGAGGAATTGGCCGAACTTCCTACGGCTTTTTGCTTTGGGAAGGATGTTTAATGCTGCTCTCACTAGTCTATGATCAGAAGGGTAGGTAATGTTTAAAACCTGTATATTGTATATGTTTCTGCGTAGGTTTGTTAAAATGTAATCTATTTCGTTCTTTATTACACCGTTTGGCGATTTCCATGTCCATCGTTGCTTGCTGTTTTTTTTGAAGAAGGTGTTCATAATAGCCAAGTTATTCTCGTGCGCAAAATCAATGAGTCTACTTCCTCTACAGTTTCTGTCTCCGTAGCCGTATTTGCCTGTGGCGGTTTCATTTGGATTGGTTTGTCCTATTTTGGCGTTAAAATCTCCCATAACTATAATATTATTTTCCGAGAGTTGTATAGCTTTGTCGACAGTATTGTAGAAAAATTCCAATTCCTTGTCGTTCGACGCTTCGGTTGGAGCGTAAACTTGAATAATGCTTAATTTTAAGCCATTGACCGTCATCTTTAATAGCGCTACTCTTTCTGATAGTCCTGTAAAACTTGTGATAAATCTTTTCAGATATTTTTTTACAATAAAACCTACTCCATGTAATCCAGGGGTTTCTCCAATGTAGTAGAGAATAAACTCGTCATGCTCCTCAATCGCGTTTCCAAGTTTTCTTGTTTCTGAGAGACCAATAATATCGAAGTTTATATTTTTCAAACACTCAGTCAGCTCTAATAGTCGTGAGTATGTTGACAAAGTTCTAACATTGTATGTTGCTATATACAGGGTATTTTGATGATTGGTTTCCTCATAGTTTGTTTTAATTTTCTCTGGAGGGTTTTGGTCGTGATCTTCCTCGGTGACCAACCGTCTTGGAAGATGTGTTTTGTTCTTTGTTTGTGGATTAAGTGTGTTTTTCATGTGAGAGGGGGGCGGTGATTGCTATACTTTATTGTTTGTGCTTAGTTGTTCATTTGTTGGGTTTTCGGGGATTTTGTTAGTTAAGAAGCTGAGTATTCCTGGTTTAAGAACTCCCTCTGATAAACTTGCCGATCTCTGTAACCCTGTTGTAGTTTTGTTCCTCTTGATGGCTTGGGTTCTTTGTTTCGTTTGTGAATGATCATGGTCGTCCGGTGATGTTGGTAAAGAATTACAAGAACAAGTAAAAATGGAAAAAGAGAAAGGAAACTACGCCACCATCAGGTATGACAAATTGATAATTCGCACCAAAAACTCAGAGTCATCAGACACAAAGAAAAGAACCCTACCAACAATCTAATTAATATAGTGCGCTAATTTGACAAGTTAATTAGGGATTGAACACATCAGCGGAAACACCTGTTTATATTTACAATGAATCGCGTGTGTGGTGCAATGAAGTATTATTGACCTGCCCCAATACGATTAGGTTTAAAGTCTAAACCTGATTTTATCAGTTATAATACTAGTATATAAATTAAAGGTGATAACTGCATGACAGCTTTTTGTTTTAGCGTAGCGGTTGTCAAACAATAAAACTATAATTTTAGAAAATATATAAAATGAAAAAAAAACCGCAAATAAAAACCTTTAAATTTCATGTTTACTACCTGGAATTAACAGGATACACTATTAATACCTTTCATTGATAAGAAAGCTCCTATAGATTTAACTTTCATACTCAATTATAATGGGGACTACAGCCTTCCAGTTTGGCGGGTAAACACGAAAATTTCTGTCAGTACCTACTTGACAAATAACCTACCTAGTATGAAATAAAATATAATAGTGTTGCAAGGGTTTCTTCGCTTCCACCTGAGAGAATAAAGTATCTCACGATGTTTTTTACGTTGATTAGAACAAATGTGTGATATTTTCACTAAAAAATTAATACATTTGTCTAGTAACATAAATCAATAATCTTGGGTATTTTATTTGCATTAATTTGCACTTTTGCGGTTTATATAATTATATGCGAAGATTAAGTTATGCATTCGGAAATACCATTTGTGCGGTTGTAATTAATAGTAATATCAAATAGCTTAGAAATGTTAAAGAGTGCATTTTATCTCACGATGAGTAAGCGCACGTCATTCGGCGCGGAATTTTACACTTTGACGTCCTTACTCAACAACTATAGAAGTAGGACTATAATTATTGCAATAAATCTTTTATTATAACGTATGGAATCCTTTTTATTATTAAGTCGTACAGTTTTGGTATAACTGAAAATTTCAGGATGAAAATTTTATGTAGCACTTTCTTTCATCTGTTACCTCAAAAATAGATTTGATATAAAAAATAATGGATTTAAAATTTGGCGTGACCAATATAATAATCATAGAAAGCTCTCAAAGAAATTAAGTTTCAGAAATCGAACACAAATCTGTTTTTACGAAGATGGCCAACTGCGACACGAAGACAGTTCCAAAATCTATTTACCCCTAAGGAAAATGAATCCAAGGTTGGTTTCAATACATTCTAGAAGTCTTGTTAGTATTTATTTTTGATAGACAATTATTGATTTATTATTTATGTCGAAGGTAGACGAGCTGACGACCCGCCTACCGCTAAATGATTACCGAGGCCTACAAACATAAACATTGCCAGCGGCACCGCCAAATCGCCGTCCACCAAGAAGGACGAAATATTACTGTATTGTATCAACATCAACCTGTTTAAATTTTGTTTGCAGTAATAAATTTATCGACCTTATAAACAAAATAAATATTTATGTCATAACGACGATATACAGCCAAAATTTAATCACTCATGATCACTAAGCATTGCGTCCGCGCACGCCCACCGTTCATAAAATGTAGGAGACAATTTTTTTTTTACTTCTCTCTACCTGCGCTTTCGTTTACGTGTAAAAAATACTTTGGGAATAATTGTCTTATTAACTGGTATACATATCCTTCATAACTATATCCCTCTGAGTTTATTTTTAATGGTAAAAAAACGACGTTATGCAACAATAGAATATTCTTATCAACTCGGCGGTTCTTCTATAAAAATGCATTCATATTTTTAAAACTTCGAAGGCGTATGAACGCCTGTGTTATGATATGACAAAGTTACTAAGGGTGGTTTTCAACGTCCTTTACTAGAGGCATGTTATGTGCTGCGTATGGGATTGTTACTTACACAATCCAGTTCAGCCCGCTTCAATTAACAGAGTCACGTTTGAAGACTTTTATACTACTGTCTTATATCGATACGGCAGTGTCGTACCCGTAACTCCCAGCACGGGTCGTTTTTAACAACACTACCTTCTATAACTAAGAACCAACCTACCGATCGAAAGCCAGCAATGATATTCGTCGAGGCTCATTGATACCAGTAGCAGTTACAACTAGTGGGACAATAATGGTCGAGTCAACATCCCACATATAAGTATTCTCGGGAGCTAGATTTGAATATTTAGGCATTTTATCTTTTCGTCTTTTAACGAGACGATTCATCAACCGACCAATAATACCATCAACCAATCATAAATTTCCCGGGGTGCCAGAATACCCAATACTATAATATCAGGCATGTTGACATTGCCTGCAACAACAGATCGATTCTACACGCTTACTAATCATTAGTTTCAAGAGCAGGTTGCGAGATATATTAGTCATACGGTCTTCATCAAATAAAATGTTACTATCGTATGCAAATACTCTTTTTAGGCAAGATAAGATTACCAAAAAGCAATACTAAATTGTCTCTAGGATATAGCGTCATCATATCTTTTGGTCACGAACCGTCTCCAAAACTGAGAGACTCCAGGCCTTAGTCCATGCTGGTCTAGTGCAGGTAGGCGGACTACACACCTCGTTATCATTATTATCCTGAGAATTCCCTGATGCATTGACTGTACGATCTAAAATAATTTTGGTATATTTAAATAGATAGAAAGTCTGAACCCCACAAAAAACTATATTTCTTTTTATTCGATATTAAAAACTACACATCACTGGTCAGCCCATCATCAATCACTTATTCTCCATACAAACTTTTGTCTCGAGTGTCGCCGCGGCCTTTCCTTCTGTCACCTTCCTATCAACTGTTCTACGGTTCAATCTTACGTACTTGACCTTTGGATTAACATTACAGTTTTTAATGACGTAACCACAATAAAAAATCAGAGTCAGTGACACGATAAAGAGCACACTGAAAAGTTCATACGCTCTATATTATTAAGGCTTCATTAATTACAAAATCACTACCTACTTTAATATCACGTGTTTATATACATATATCTTTCGAACTAATATAACTTTCATTGTCTAGGGTTCGCCTTAACGACAAATGTTCTTTAATGGCATATTTATGCAGATCCTAAAGATTCAGGAACCTCATAACTTTTCACAAGCATTTCATCTATTTATACAGTGTACAGCCCTATTTATAAGTCAGTTTGACGTTTATAGATTTTTTTATAGGAAACCTCTAATGCTTTCCCGGATTTATCATAGAAACTTCCAATCACACACTCTAATTAATTATCGCTACATTTCTAATGATGTTTAAATAAAAATGCAGTAATGTTTTCTAAGTAGTTGTAATGAATTTAATGACTGTGGAAGTAAAAAATCATAGGAATTTTATTGATATGTAGTCCGCTAACTCGCACTAATAACAGTGATGGTACGTCGAGAATCTCGACGGTCGTGGGTTCGAACCCCAGGCACACACCTCTGACTTTTCGAAGTTATGAGTGTATTCATAATAAATTATCACTTGCTTTGAGGGTGAAGGAAAACATCGTGAGGAAACCTGCACACCTAATAAAGTTCTTAGGAATTTCTTAGTTGTGTAATCGGCCAATCCGCACTAGGCCAGCATGGTGGACTAAGGCCTAAACTCAATGGTAGAGGAGGCCCGAGTCCAGCAGTGGGACGTATATGGGTTGATGATGATGACCTCGCACTTGGTCAGCGTGGTGGAATAAGGCCTTACTGGAATGTCTTAGGAATAAAGTCCACCACACTAGGTATGTAGGGTAAATAAATTAAGTGTGCCATTAAAGAGACTATCCCACCACCCACCCACCATCGCAATTCCTATACACCAGCATAGACTTTGGCACGAACAGAAATAGCACTGAGCAATTTCTAAATTGATCAATCCATTTAATTTTAAACAAAAAAGAACAAAGGTCCAGGAAGCGAAAACTTCCTTTTTTCATAATTGTTTATTCTGCATACTGTATCAAAATTAGCGATACACTCATAATCGACGCCTTAACCTTTCAAAAGCCTCCATGCGTACTTAGCATTTGCTTTAAAAATACTAAACTGTTCTTAATATAAACCTGGCTTCATTCGACATTGCAGCTTGTGAAAAAGACCGCGGATTCGATTCCTACGTCACGTCGGGAGAAAATTTTATGCGATCCATAAATATTTGTTTCGGGTCCGGGTGTTTATGAGGTCGAAAAGTCTCGCGTAACTGCTAATATCTACGATACAAGATTGGTATCTTAGTGTGGGGTCAAATTATTATTTTAATAATTGTTCATTTACACTAAACTTTATTTTTTAATACACACTACTAAGTGTTATCGTAAAATCTCTTTTTATTTTGGAATACAAGGTTCTGAACAGCGCAATCGGTTTTGTGGTATTTTGTAAAATAGTTTCAAAATATTGTTGTAACTTACTCCATGGAGCCCAAAAGGGGTTGGCAGATATTTTGTATTTTACGAAGTTTCTTACAATGACGTGTACCTACGTATTTGTTAGGTCTTCATAACTAGAGGCCTGTTTCTTGCTGTTTCCGACGGCTATCCACGGACTCTACTTCAGAAGAATGTATCATATGTAAATATAACCAGGGATATATTATAAATGTCTTACGTTTATAGCTAAGAACCTATTAGACTATTTATTTGACATTATATTTTATTTTAAAATCAATATATTAAGATATTGTTATTATTTACGCAAACGCGACACTAAAATCAGTGAATAGTACATAATGTGAAGTGTTTATTACGCGACCTGATAAAATCTCGTGATCACATGCCGTAAACTCGAGCGTATGACGAGCTGATTTAATTGAATAATACATCCATAAAATGCATCTATAAAATAAATTATTTATGAATAAAAAAATATAATTGATGACGAATGAAATAGCAATTAATTGATTAAATAATCATGTTTTACTCACTCGCGTTGTAAAAGGTAATAATCAATATCTGGTATTGTAATTGTCTTTTGTATGCTAAAACTGATATTGATAAGATGTCTAGTTATTGACCTTTTCACTGCTATAATTTTTTATTGTTCTGTAATTCCTAAATAAAACTTTTACTTGCAAATAAATGTTTACAATACACCATAAAAGTACACTTATAGTCTCGACGACTCGTCGGGTTGGCAATATATTTTAGAACCCACGTGTCGATAATTTTTAGTCTCACGTAATACGAAGCGAGTCTGGTGCATTTCAGGCACATTTCTAAACGGCAATTGAAAATTTCGTAATGGACAAAACCTAGAAACAATTTAATAGGAATCGTACCCAGGACCACGAGAAATATGAAGACCACGAGGTAACAAAATCAAGACAAAAACTTACATAGCCATATTAACACGTATGAAAAATGTGCGTGAGATTATACGCGCATTGTTTTATTACAGTTAAACAGAGGTTCTTGAGTAAATCATAGCAATTATAATCAAATTACTTTTGCGGCTAACACTTCATTAGTTTGTGGTAAAGAATATATTGCAAATCTAAGAAATTCTGATCAATTTGTCTTTTATTATAATTGGAAGAAGGGTTTATTGCAAGGTTCCCACAATCGTAAATTGTCCAAATCGTAATATTCCTTTGTTTTATTGCTGATTCGTAATCATAGAATTTTATACACCACAAGACAAGATGTGTCTTACGAAGATTATAGAGATTTTTTCACAAAAGTAAAAAAAAAACTAATCTTCAAATTTTAATCGCTGTGACACCCCGAGCTGAAGACAAGTCACATGACGAAAAACAATAAAATTAATTTAATCAGTTGCACTACGCCACTGGACCTGTGTCAATTTATGAACCTAGGTGTCCCATTACAGGCACACTAGAACAAAGTGACTAGAACACGCTCGCTTGCATAAACTCAATGGACGATATGAAAGGGATAGGAGCGCGGGGGCGCGTTCTACTATAGCTACGTTACGCTACAGCTTTTATATAAAAGAAGCGCGATATTTCGCAATCATTCGATCTTGGAATCTCGACGCGATCCCATCTAGGAACGCAGGAGAGCCGGAACGTTGTTTGCGCGGGAAAAGTGACATTTCATATTTTTTTCAACATGGCTGTTACGAGTGCCAGTATTGTGAATTTGAAGAAAGGACATTTTGAGCGGGAAAATGCCAGGATTGAAAAATATACGGTGAGTAATAACTCATCAAACTAAATGAGTGAATGCATTTTAATTAGGGCGAAATTTTTTTTAGAGAATATTATATGTCAGTGGTAGTATCATTTTTGAAAATATAAGAAATGTTAGGTGCGTAAAAATAAAAGTGTAAGAATAAAAATGTATATTTTTTTAATTTTGAAAGGTCTACTTTTCATTTAAAAAAATATGTTTTTTTTTAATGTAAAATATTACACAATAATAAATAACTATTTTTAAGGACAATAATAAAAGTATTAAAATAGCTGCCATTTAAAAATAAAAACCGATATTTATTTTTAATAATACACTGAATTTTGGGTACTATTTTAATATTTTTTAATAAATTATAATATATTTAAATAAGACAACTAGATTAATGAAGATTAAAATTCATTAACACAGAAATCTAAGCCAGATAATCCTATCCAATAAAATGCATGACACTGCACTCACTATTTTATATCAGAACATATTTTTAGTGCGATCATTTATAAAAAACATACGACTTACGCAAGTACAAACGTCTTCCTCAGCCGAAAATACTCTACATATGACTGTCCGTGCCACTATCACAAATTAGAGACATGTTTAATGTTGGTTTCTGTTTCTATTACACATAAATTAATTTCTAAACGTGATCAAAATTTCGATGATAATGCATTTGAATTTTAGTGACAAATAAAATAAAATCTAAAAACTTTTATAGATTTGTACGCAATCGAATATGTTTGTTGGTAAACTTTTCTTTTATAGGGCTTAAAATTACTTAAGTAACATTTTTTATTATTTTGTAATACTATAAGCGTTTCTAATACTTTTTCTTTCGAAAGTAAATCTAGTTCAAATTATTTATTTTAAGCAAAAGATCTTAAATCGTAATTTTCCGTTGCATTTTGATACATTGACATTTATACAATTGTCTATGACAGTGTTAATCAAATTTAGCTAGAGTTACAACTCTAAAGGTTTTATATTTCGTGGAACATTGGTCAATCGTTAGACGTGTACAAGATAACTGATAGCCTTGACGATTTGTTCCTTTATCATGGAAATAGAGTCCAAATATAATTTACTAGCTAGGGATTAGCGAAATAGTGTGCTATTTCGTGTAGCGAAATAGTGTGACTTCTCCAATGCTGTCCGCAATATTAAAGACAATATCCTAAACCTCGTGCTTAACTTAATTATATAAAAAATATTTTTAAAGTAATTCGCATAGTAGGACATTTTAGTGTTTACAATAATTAAAACTAAAATAGTCTGATTTAATTACTTTAATAGTCTTTTTATTAAAAATTATATAAAAGCTTGAATAGCTTCATTTAAAAAAAAACAGTTCTCATTTATCGTTTCTGCGTACCTGGGCTAACATCGTTCGTTCCGCATATTACAAAACAAAAGACGTTAAACAAAGAAAAATCTAGTGAATGACTAGATACATAATAATATGCTAAACACATTGTACTATTTATTCTCCGTGGCACGCAAGTAAAGTAGGCGAGCAAGGATGTACAAAATGAGGCCATAGGTTTGACCCCAGCACTTAGACAACGTTAAGAGGTAAAAAAATGATTTAGCCCGGATGTAGTGGTATAAAAATGTGATTCTGATAGCCACGACGAAAACATACAGAATTCATACGTATAGTCACATATCTATTAACTTCTGTAATGAGAGAATCGTAATTCATTTTGTACCAAAAAGACATTCATTCCCAAAGCTTCAATCCAACTGCGCCATGCAGGCAGTTACTTAACTTCAATCGTCAAAACGTCTCACGATTTATTCATTATATTTCTCTCACACTTTCACTGTATTAATTAGGAAACTAAAATATCTAAAATTACTACACAAGGTTGAAAATAAAACAACGACGAGTAATCTCTGGCATTGAATGGGATCTCAAATAAAGAACGCATTGTCGATCCACTGTTTGCAAAACATAAAATATTTCGTACAAGGCAATTTTTAATCCACCAACTTATGAATAGATTAAATGTTCATGTCATATAAGTCTGAAGCATCAAATAAAGTTGAGATGAATTATGATAAGATGACAACTCTGCCTATTCACTTTGATACTAAATTGTTTTTAGTTAGCCATTATGAAGATGAAGTCGACTAGATGTCAAATTAAATTGATCAAGAGTCATCAGATTTATAAAAAAAACTGATAACGGGAAAGAGTTTCTCAAACTACGTTCCATATAAGATATCGACTGGTAGGAACCTTCTTCTTCTTCTTCCTCATCAACACATATACGCCCACTGCTGGGCACGGGTCTCCTCTACCATTGAGAGGGTTTTAGGCCATAGTTCACCACGCTGGCCTAGTGCGGGTTGGCGGACTACACACCTAAGAAATTCCTAAAAACTCTTAGGTGTGCAGGTTTCATCACGATGTTGTCCTTCACCGTTAAAGCAAGTGATAATTCAATGTGAGTACACACATAACTTCGAAAAGTCAGAGGTGTGTGCCTGGGGTTCGAACCCGCGACCGGCGAGATTCTCGACCGCGTGCCCAAACCTCGAGGCCATCACTGCTGCATGTAGGAAACTAGTTGGACTTAACGCGTCGGCACTATAATCACATTAAGTCCGATCCCCGTACACGAAATACTTCCATATAACTTGATAACTGCTTTAACACACTAAATAGGTTTTTGCCAACAATTTGAGTATGAAAAACTCATTCACTAAAACGGAACTGTATTGCTTCACATCGATTTCCGGTGAGGCAGTAGCACTGTCCCGGTTGAGTCGGAGTGAAAAAACTGGTACTACTTACATTACATAACTCACATAAGAATATTCCCTGAGGCGTATGAGGTGAAACGAGAACAAATTTCATTAATTCCATCTTATGACACCATACTGGTCTAGCTTATTGCCATATCAAGCCAACGTTTTTAACGAGATAACATCGATATTCACAGATATAAATGAAAACGTAATTTAAACTTATCCGTTATCAATAGTTTCCTCTAATTGTGGTAGGATATCGATCACCGTATAAAGGTATAAAGAGTCAAACCCATTTCGAGCTATCTTGAGTCACATTAATTTCGCAGTCTGGCTTTATCTTGCATAGTTGTAGTAAGCTATAGAATGACGAGGCAATTGGCGCTCTATACTATCTGCTTACCCTAACGGGAGACAGGCGTGAGTTTATGTTTGTATATTTTCTGAAGGCTGTAAGAGTCTAGTCAACCATTCGATACTCTATTTGAAGCGCATTATTCTTAACCTCAGGGCTTGCAGAGGTTTAACGTATTTACATAATTAAAATATTAAAGCCAAGAACCACACCCTTACGTCTCGCAACTCGCAAGTTACTAGTAAAACAATAAAGCGATTAAGTTAATCTGATAAAAAATATCGAGCAGTGCGTCACGAAGTCACGTCAGCCCTTCATACAGTTTGACTGCTTGGTTATGTTAAAATGTTATTTAATAACTAACTTACTTCCGCGTTCACGAAGCCGGCACGTTACGATAACGTTTTGTTGTGGTTTATTCGAAACAATGTTTTATGAAATGTTTTGTATGAAATTTGTGGTAATTTTGTATGGAGAAAAGATAATTTTTGGAATAATTTAGCACAAAAACTATTGGTTCAACTAAAGTTAAATAAGGATAGGTTATATTTAAAAAAATGTCTGCATAACGGGTCCTAACCGCTATTATGACTTAATAATATAAAACGAATGACTTAATAAAAAACGATCGATTTTAATGTAAATTCATGATCTTATCATCTTTCATATTAATAAATTAGCTTTTAAAAGAGCTACTTTAGCTCCCCTTCCGGTAACGCGAGAGTGACCAAAACGGGTTTTTTTTTCAGGAGCTTCACAATACCTTGTATATCGGAATATCTGCTATCAAAACCTTATAAATTAAAACATATGAAATGCAAATCGGTTAAAATCCGTACATTTATAAGCAGTAATTAATTAAATTGATATATATTAATATTATGCATATTCTTTTTAATATTTATTCTTTCCAGCCGCGGTAGAAATTTAATATTCTATTTATAATTAAGTGCCCAATCTTATGTCCTCAAAACGAATATTCCAAAACAAATAATATAATTCATAAGATTTTTAAATAAAAACTATTTAAACACCTATCAGATGAATATTTTACAGTAATTTGATATAAATACGTAAAAAAAATACATCGGAACACAACGCTATTAATATGAGAGATCCTTAATAAGGAAGGGAGTGTACATTCCGAGTCGTAGACAAATGGACGTCGGCGGATAATGTTTCTATAATTAATACACTTGCATTCACACAGTTGGAACAATTGCCATCGCTTTCCTGAACATTGAACGGGCGACCTTGCCCCCACTAATATCGTATCGACGTCGTGACACACGGACAGACATCCGTGTCGGGGTTCCGTATTAGACATTAGATACGTTGGATTTTGTTACGTATCAATTGTTTAATAATGGCAAGATCGGAGCCTTGACCTTTTATTTAGAGGGTTTCGCAATGACACCTGACAGATTTGATTGTCGAAAGTTATATTGGGTTTGTAAAGAAATTCTCAGAAGCACTAAATCTGGAAATGGGCCTGAAAAACCGTAAAAAAGAATAATCTGCCTCTTAAGGTAGTATAAAGTTACTAAGCACGAAAAATGCTATGTAAATTTTAATATAATATTGTCTACAAAGTGAAAGCTACGGCATTGTTCAATAGCGCTAAAATTTCCGGCTCTAATTCATCATTTTATTTTAAACTTTCTCTAATTCTCAGTCACTTTAAATTCCTATCTAGATTTACAAATTATTAATGAAATATAAATGCAACAGCAAGTACATAAATTACTATATAAATTAATCTATATACATAAATAATAAATATGTATGTAACAAGCTCACGGCTGTATTCCCCCAAGGAGTAGGCAGAGAGACATTTGTGTATGTATGTAGGGGTATGTATAAGAAATGTTTCTGCACCACCGTTTTGTCAGGTATGAAGTCTAATCTCGATTTAGAATACATTGCCAGACTCCCCGCTAGTACTGAGGGTTTCCAAATTTAAAAAAAAAATTACACTTTGCCCGACACGGGAATCGAAGTCGGGACCTCTAGATCGCACGAAATACAGCTGTGCCGCGGAACCATGAGACAGCCAAACCTGTGTATCTGGAATATTGTTAAAAGCTTCGTTGTGAGGAGAAACCACAGGCCCAATTTTATATACAGATATACGATCGAAGCCATTAATAATATTCACTTCGAATCTCAAAACATGGGCGTTGTTTTAAAATGAATACGTTCATTCATTTTCAAGATAAAGATTACAATTATATTTTCTAATCGAATCAACTTTTACCATCAATCAACTAGTAAATGAGAAGTCCTTATTCTTTGATACTTAAAGTTACATATCAATTGCTATCAATTATTTATTGTTTTTAAATAGAGGCAAGCCGTCACACTTAAATAAGCTCTAGAAAAATTTTACTCTAGTGATGCTATAAAAATACCGGATTTAGCCGCAGGATTTTTGTATATTTTTATATAATATAGATGTTTATTTTTAATCAAAACAACATCATCTATACAAGAATACGAGCTCTGTTAATTTTCAAAGACTTGTAGAAATTAATTTGTATTTTTTTTTTTTTAAAAGATCAGTTCTACTCCGCTTTTCATCACGTTATAGACGCAGTTTTAGAACGAATTGCATTAGTAGTCATCAGAACACCACACACAGTACACACGATACTCTAAACATGCAAATTAAACCGGCACTGGGCGGTTCGTTGTGTTGATTAGAACATTTGCTAAGTACTTTGCAGTAAACTTGTGGATGGTTCCGCTACTACATATATCTAGATGTATGGAGATATTTCTACTAATATTAGATTTTGTTTCGCTCGCTTTATTATGGTTTTTTCACACAATTTACAATAAAGCATTCAACATCTCACAGATACAAAAATGTAATTTTTGGTAAAATTTATCACCGGATAAAGCATAACAGACTTACTTCTCGCTGCCCTTGTTGTACTGGCTAAATCGCACAAAAGAATGGATATAATTCAGCCGGATTATCGCTGGTAGCGACAGCGTAATTAAAAGCTTTTAGCACTTATTAACCATCACTTAACCCAACAGACAAGGAATTAAGTGAAAAGTGATAGTCTTAGATTATAAAAACACCTAAATTTTAGACTCAACTGACCTTTCACAGCACGGCGCCCTGAAAGCGATTTTAGACATAATTATATAGGTACATACAGAAACTCACGCCAGTATTATCTAAAGGGATAGGCAATGATGAATTTCTGCACCCACATTTCGTCACATATGCATCAGTTGCATATAATAGTGGACGGAGAAGTTCCTAACAGAAAAACCCAATAATAGTTTGCCCGACCCAAGAATCGATCTCAGGACATCTAAATCGCTTAACAAATACATACTCACTTGTACCTCGGGACAATGAAATAAACTATTATTTAATCTTTTTATCATACATCGAAGATACTACTCCAGAGAAGATATTTAAATCTTACAAGCTATTTTCCCACGGCATGTCTCTAAATGAACTAGGCTATCACGAACTGTTAATAAATTATTGTTATTAATCTACGAAACAGTTGGGAATGTCGAATGCAGATATTAAATTCCACTGAGCTTTGTGGAAGTGGGCCCTTGTTAGCTTGTGATCGATTTGCGTGTCCGTGTCCTACAAATTATGTATTCAATGGAGATTGATTGCATATAAGAATACTTGTATAATGCTTAACCCTGCTAGATTATATGAGGTTGTAATAATCCTTCTTTTAAGGCATTCTTTGTGGGCGTATTTCTGAATGAATCACAAAAAGTTAAAGTTGTCAGCATATCTATCATCATCATCATCAGCCAATTTTGGTTCACTGCTGGACATAAGCCTCATATCAGCATACCTATATGAGAAAAAAATGTTTGTAGCAATCATAACCAATAAAATTACTTTATTGTCTATTTTAAAATTTGAATCAAAATAACTGGATAAATATTTCATTGAATATAATCAAACAACTTTAAAAACCTTTGCCAAGTTTTTTTTTAGAAAACTTCAATATCGCGTCTGTATCACAGAGCACAATGTCCATTCTTGTGGCCTCTACCATCTATACTACCATCTATACTAGGGTTTTTAGGTTCCTATATATTACATAGATTTTAATCACTCTCTGAATAATTTATAAAACATATGTATGTATGTTTTAATTCGTCAGGTTGGCTATGTTCTCGCGCGTAAATCTTGACAATGTAATAACATATACATATAATAATATGTGTAGACACATATGGGTAAACAAACATTACTCTCAGATCCCAAGCCATGTTGTCATTACAATAACGATGCGATAAGATTAAAACATGAGTAAATAATTAATATTTAGAGTACAGTGATAGAATCTGTATCACATAATATACGCCAGACAGTTATAGCACACGACACAACAAACGCATTTTCTGATAACATCTTGGCGCCAGAGCTGAGAGCAAACGCCGAAAACCAACATTTATTTAATAGCATAGAACAACTGTGGACTACTTTCGTCTTTCCTGATGAAATTGTAATCGACCAATAAAAAATAAACATACAAACATGCCTACTACACGAACCCACCCAAACATAATAAGAAATGCATGCAGAGTTTTAAATTATTCCCATTATGATAAAATAGTATGATAATTATTATTGTTTAAATGGTCAAACAGAACAGCTACAACTTATAAGTGTTATATGCAAGTATTTGTTCGACCTCAATAGCTTGTCATAATGCCATTATGATAAACGGTCCAATTTGCATCTTATTCCATACGTAACACACACTTCTTACTGACATTTACTAAGACTATAAGCCTAAAAAGAAAAAAAGTCGAGATGTAACCACGATTAGAATCCATAGCTTTCAATAGTAGGTCGCCCACTTTTATCGCTGCATAGACTGTGATAAGTCAGAGTCTAATAGAAAAAGTTAAGCTTTGTCCGATCTGGGAATGCAATCTGGAACCTCTCGATCGCCCGCCACACAGTCTTAGCAAAGTGCGGAAGTCAAAATGAATCATAAAAAAGTTCTCGCAATCGTATTTAATAATTTTATTTCTACTGAAACACTTGTCTGCGTTCTGCGATTTAATTATAATAATTCTGTTTCAGCATTTCTGTGTTCTTTCATATTGTAGATTATATGAATAATCCGACATGAGTCGGATAAGAAGTTTTCAAGACATCTTACTTGAATAAGCTCTTAACATATATTCTAAAAATATATTAAATCAAATTAAAATATTTTAATGACCTTTATTTTAGTCCATTTCGTTTAGTTTTTAATTCAATATCTTGGAGTATTCTGAAAACACCTGTGGTCAAATTCGACATTAATGCAGACTAGTTGAAACCGCTTCAGCTGAAAAACAAAAATATAAGTGCACTTGGAGGACGTCCGTATTACAATTAATTACTCGTTTCTCAATTTAATTATTATTTTACTTAGATGAAACATAGTTTTAGTTTTCATAAACGAACAAAACTCAGCATGAATATTGAATAATATTTAATTATACTTAAAATTAACCTCAGCTTAAATGACGATAAAAATAGATATTAGTTATGAATATTCTTAAATACAGTTAGCGTTATTTTAAAACTAGCTTCAGTTTTAACTCAACAATAAAACTTAAGATTAATATTGAATATAATTAAATTTATTTAACTTATTTTTATCTGACTTCAATTCAAGTATATAACAAAACTTAATATTTCATTTCGTCTAGTCTTATTATCTCCATTTGATTTGAATGCAAGAGCAGCGTCATGGAAAACAAACAGATTGTTTTTTTGCCGCATTTTTTAAGCAATTGTCTGTAATGATCACGGCGAATATTCTAGTTTGATTCAGTGAGCGGGCCTCGCTCACGTTCATTACCAAGGTCTAAAGTTCGATGATCGCCTTTCGCTGCAACTGATTTAAAGTTCAGCTGTAGTACTCCCGGTGTTACTCATGCACAACGGAAAATTGTAGCCTTTTGGTGAAATACTGCAACTTTTTGTACAGGAATAATTTGCCTCAATTAATCATCGTCAGTTTTTAAAATTATGCCGTTTGTATTGGATATTATTATTATCTAACTCAAATTTCAACAAATGAAGATATTTTTACTTATACAGTATAACCCGCTTAAAACGATTTTTCAGGGACCCCACCAAAAACGCGTCTTAAGCGAGAAAGCGTATTATGCGGGATAGGGAAAATAAAACGAACGTACTACATATTATTATGTATTTTGTTCTCATTATTTTAAATTACATACAAATGTAACATTCAATACATTATTTAAATAATTACTTATTATGGTTTGACAAAGATTTTGATGCATTAGCAATTAAAAGATTTTCAACATAATGCAACTTTTGCAGCGCGTCTTCACTTTCATCCAAAGAAGCAACATAGCGTCTTAAATCACTGATAGATAATAATGCCTGGGCATTTGACAAAACCGGAGTTGACTCATCTTCGTCTTCATCATTATCACTTACATCGTTTTGTGTGTTATTGACATTCTCAATAAGATCTTCAATTGATTGAATTTCGTACGGTGCTACAATTTCATCAATGGAAGAATATCCAGGAAAACCCTGTAGTATCTCGGGTTGTTCTTCTTCCAACACGACGTCAACCACCCGTTAGAGCGCTCTCGGCTGGCCTCGAGTGCGGGCGCGTACGCTGAGCGCGGGCGTATTAAACGGGATGACAAATCGTATTAAGCGTGTAAGAAATGTATGAAAATATGTCTCAAGTTGCAGGGACTGGCGTAAAGCGGCGTATTATGCGAGAAATCGTATTAAGCATGATCGTATTAAAAGGGTTATACTGTACTTGGTTGATGTAAAACGTCTCAAAGATGCTTCAAGGTTAGGCTCAAGTCTACAACGAATTCAACTAATTGGGTTTTAGAAACAAAAACAAATCGTTGCTAACTCTACGCATGAGGTTAGCTTGAGAATGAATTATTTAATTGACTAAAGAGGTTATAGCCTAGTCTTCTCTTTCCAATCAACATTCTATGTTCTTCATTGTTCTTACCATCAGCTACCATGCGCTCGCTTCTCTACGCCCCAATAAAATAGTGGTACATGGTAACTAATAACCTTCAATCTAAAATTATCACCAGGAAGAGAAAACGCTGACCTTTAAGATAACTCTTGTTAATTGTCAGAGAGTGGAGGCATATGCACCCTCGTAAATTTATTAGTCAGCGGCTTTTATATCGTTAAAAGCATATTATTCATAGAAAATGTGCTTAGTTAAACGAAATTAGTTATTTACAAAAATAAACAAAACACTAACAATGGGAAAGAACAATTGACGGTCTTATCGCTTAAGGCTTTGTTTTAGAGACATCCATAGGAGGAATATATAGAAAGAATAGATAAGAGAGTAGTCATTATGATTTATTATAAGAATTGAAAGTCTACTTGGACCTCATCGTGCTTACAATAATTACCAGTAGGGAATTTTGTATTGGCAAAAAAAAGCAAAAGAAGCATCACAATTGTAGCTTGTTTTAGGGAATAATGTCTTTTCTGTGCTAATTGCATACTCTTAGCGTACCTCAAAGTGATTCTGTAGCTTTAAAAGACTCGCAAAAAAACCGTTTGTATTAGTCTCAGAGTTAATCTCCAAAACTGACCTAGTTAATAAATTTCCTTTCGATAAGTCATAAAACATCCGTTATAAAACAGCCAAAAAATGTACGTTTTTATAATAAATTTCATTTCAATTCATTTCGTCTCAGCTGCCACTCTCAAGTCTTTAATTTTCCCCTCAGTAGCCTAAAATGTCTTTGAAGACATATCCGGTTTAAATAATTTCGTGTAAAAATTACTGACACGTAAGTACTGTAACTGAAAATTATTTTATACATTAAAAATATTTTTAAAAAAATTCTATAAATTCAATAATTCTGATTGTTCCTGTCGGCTCATATAAAAAGCTGTTTCGAAGTTATTATTTGACTGTAAGATGTAATGTATCCTGTTAAAGATATCTAAGAGGTTTGTAACAGGATACCTTTTGTCCTCGTTTTGTCAATTAATAAATTAGACTTTTATTTTGATTAACGCAAGGTCCTGCGCCAATTACTTAAGGACTAAAATAGACTGCAATAGAACGCTACTGACCTCAATACTTTCAAAGGACCTAGGACATTCACAAGCTCTTTGTTATCTGATAGAATTAATGGAATTAAAAGAACAATGCTTTATAGTAAACAATAAAGCTTATGAATCATGAGAGCTTCAACTCAGTGACAACTCAACTACTTTACCAAAACAGGGCATAGTACATATTATTGACAGTCTTTGGAGAGCAGTCATTTAACCACCAGCTGGTAAAGCGAGAGGCGGTGGATTCGATTCTCGCATCAAGTAAAATACCCCAACTTGCAGTAGGCCAGCGTGATGGACTAAGGATTAAAACCCTTTAAATTATAGAGGAGGCTCGTGCAGTTGTGGGACGTGTATAGGCTGATGAAGATGATCAAGTAAAATATTTCTTATGCCCACGGCACAAAATTCTTATAAAGTTGCCTTAGTTTGGTAAATGTTACGGTATTAATTATAAATATATGCCCACTGACAAGATCAAAAAGCCGATCTTAATGATATACCGAATTTACTATTAGGTATACAATCTCACCTAAATTTCTTCTCTTTAGGTAGTGCATCTAAATTTGAACTAGATCGGGGAAGCTAATTTTAGCGCTGGTCAACCGACCAAAGCGCATTCAATAGTTTTGCATCGAATGCAGTTTGTGAAGTCCGCTTTCCTTTAGTTTCATTGGTTTTTAATTTACTTCAGCTTTCACGGTCCAACTGTAAGTATTATTGCCATAGAATGATTTCCAGTAGTTCATGACATTTTTACGTGTAGATTTAACAGGTTAGCATATTATATTATAGCAGCACGGAGACTAGAAAATTTCTACAAACACAGCACTAGTAAAATGCACACCAGTTTACCACTCGGGGAATATAGGCGTGTGAATTTATTTATTAAGTACCTAACTCTTCTAGAGGTCCTTTAGATAAAATAAATGAAGAAGAAAAGATGTACTATATTAATATAAACTAAGTATTTTAGCCGTTAGACCCCTACTTCTAAAACCTCTCAATCGAATCAAATTAATGTTAAGTAACTTTAAATCACGTAAAAAATGGTTTAAAAAATATTGTTCTAATTATATCAAAATAATATAAATAATGAATATTTACTTATTCCATCATATTTACATATTGTTTTTAATAAATAATTAATAAAAATTAGCATTTAACAAGATAATCGTGGTGTGTATGTTGATAAGGTAACGATCTATAAACACGAGTACTACAAATGTATTTTGTTGGTTTAAAGTAATTGTGTTTACCCAAGAAGGTTTAAATCTTTAGTCAATAATTACACTGGAAAACAGCATATCTGTTGCATGAGATTTTATACATGAATCTGAATAGTTTTTCCACGCTGATTTCAAAAATATATGCCGTTTTTATGTAGCAGCTCTAGTTTTGGAGTTATGAAGTGACACGGCTTTTCATTGAAAATGCAAAAAGTTTAAGTTTAAAAAATCTATTAAATATATTAATTCTGAATAAATTTTCCTTTTTTTGGATTTTCTAGAATCAGATGTATTATGAGTACAATTTTAAATGCTCCAACAATACCCAACCGTGATATGTTCATTATAGTACCCCTAATACCGTTCCGCTATAGTGTAAATATTCTGGTAAAAGCGCTCTCCTTGTTCCTCGCATAGAAGTCACCGAGATTATCAGGAAAATGGTCTAGATGACTGTGAAGGTAGTGAAGCTTACTACTCATGTTCCATCCAAGCCGCTGGAAGAGTACCAGCAACTGTTCAGCGTGCTGAATGCAGCCGTCAGACATCCTATTGCCAAAAATGTTTCTTTCCTTCAATCGGGAAGCTAAAATTTCTGTTGCCGTTTTGGACAATCCAAGGTTCCTGATTAAGTCATTTAGACCATCATTTATTGGTGGGGGACTACCGTAGCAAATAAAATCACTGTCATAACCACCGTCGTCGTTTTTGGTTTGTCCACTGCACTGGTCTGGATTCTCTGAAGATGGACATGACTGTTGTGGTGATGATTTGTCACTAACACTCAAGACTGATCTTATGGCAGATTTTAAGTTGGATATATCCACTTAGAGCTATTTTTATGGTTTGAACGTATGCTTTTCGTTACACAGAAATAACAGTCGTCATGATGGTTGGATACTTCACGCCAAATCATAGGAGCTTTGAATTTAAAAGTGGGTATTTTTTTGTTGGCCCACAGTCGCAAGGATTCAACACAACTTTTACATACCAAACTTGGTATCCAAGATTTAGCGTTTAACAGCAATAGAAACCCAAAGTAGTCAAAATATGCCTTTTTCACAAAGTCCGACACATTTAAACGAAATTTTTGAACATATATTCTCCACAAATAATCCAAAAACAATCAGGATTATTTAAACACGTCCTTATTGAGGAATACGTAATGAAATTTATAAAGGAAATAGTTAAGTTACACCGCTATTTACAGAAACTATCGACTTCTTAGGTATATTCAAGACGGTACCTGTATCTCACAAACTAGAGCTGCTACAAAAAATCTGAGGCCAGATATGAAATCAGCGCACCCAAATTAGTAAACAACAGTTGAAAAACTTCATGCAACACAAAAAAAGTTTGATTTTGTTGTCCTGTGTTATTATTAAAGCTCAAAAAATCAAAGATCGAGCCCAGTGGCGTGCCATAGGAGATGCCTATGGCCAGCACTGGACGGGAAAGGCTGTTGATGATGATGATGATGAAAGCTCAAAAGTTTCAGAAATCTATGATGATAATTCCCTAAATTTAGAATAAAATTTTAAAAATGTTTAGAATAAGCAAGTCCAACCTTCTTTAAGTTTAGATCTAAAAAAAATTTAGCGCTTCCTCTTACAATATGTAATTAAAATATAATCATAAAGTTAAGTAATTATTATTATTACGGCAAAACTAATTAAGTCCAGAAGTTTATTACCGAGCATATATTTTTTGCAACGATGGCGTTCCTGATTCATTGTTCAAAGATAAATAAGCAAGAATTATACAAGCCCACGCTTAGTATTTTGTAACAAATGCTGATTACATTAGATATCCGAGCGAGCCACGGTTTGCATATAAATCTTGTGTTGCAACAAACAGCTCGAGCCTTCGCTAGTTCCTACACGTGGAACGCATGTTGTATAATACTCGAAAAGTCCTTCAGCTCTACCACGACGGAAAACAATTACGAAATTTAATTATTGCTGTATACGATAGAGAAACAAATAAAATTATGCTGATTGAATATGATAAATATTTTAGCATAAACGGCATGACAAAAAATTTGTACAGATTTTTTTTCGTAAATCTGCGTAAATTGTTTTGGTGTAAAAAGTTTAATGAAAAATAGAGTAAGAGGTGCAATTTGCTGATAATCGTAAGCATCAATATGACCAACGTAAATAAATTTTAAAACACAACATATCCACCCTTATATTAAAAGCGCATCGCGTTCCGGGATCACTGACAAATCACTATCATCAACGGCACATTTACATCGCATTGCTGGGTACGGTCCTACTCTACAACTAAGAATAAATAAATAAATACACATAACAGTCACGTACATAGCCCTGACACC
The DNA here is from genome assembly GCA_030295005.1 of Cephonodes hylas. Lineage (NCBI taxonomy): Eukaryota > Metazoa > Arthropoda > Insecta > Lepidoptera > Sphingidae > Cephonodes > Cephonodes hylas. The sequence goes on along the minus strand of AP025374.1, from coordinate 4,388,410 downwards.
ACACTAGGTTACAAGACCTGTATCGTGGGTGTCAGACACTACGAGAGACTTTTTCGGTCTCACAAACACCCATACCCGAAACAAATATTTGTGGATCACACAAACATTTGTCTCGGTGCGGGGATCGAACCCACGGCCTCACGTTTCGCAAGCTGGTGTATAGCCAACTGCGCCACGGGGCGGTCAAACTAAGAAGGTTTAGGTTTAGTCTACTACGCTGGCCTAGTGCGGGTTGACGGTTAGGAGGAGAATAAATAAGCATTATACCAACTTTAATGTCGACTATACGACACAGTTCACTTTATCAAGATCTTATTAAAACCTTCTTTTTAACTGCCAGTTTGATTACATTGTTCTGGCCGTATAAAAAATGACATTTAAAATGAAAAAATCCATTGTCGCTAGATATGTAAGTAAGATGTCCATACTAAGCGAGTTTTTGAGGCCGATTCTCAAGGTGGTTGGTATTTCGCAAGGACCTGCATTGACTCTCACATTTTGAATGACGTCACGCTTGGGTTAGTCACGAATAGATGCAATGCACCTAAAAATATAATGAATAATTTATTTGTATTTTTTTTATTATGTCATTTTTTTTATTTCAGTAAGTATTAGCCCTGATACGTTCTGATTATAGAACTCTCTTTCGTAGTTGTAAAACTTTAGTCTCACTGCCCTCTTAAGTACCTTTGAAATTCCTTATATTGATTTCTTGGATTTACACCGCCAAACACATTTGAAGGGTTTAGAAAAACCTTTTCTATGCGCTTTCAAAAGGATTTCAACATAAGGATAGCTAGGGGCTCTAGTTAATAGACTTTAAAAAGTTTGTAAAGAAGTACTCAATAAATTAACAGATACCTACTTATATGAATAATAATAAAACAATTTAATCAGCCTTTTACGAAAAAATAAAAACATTTTATATTTCTAAAGAAAAAGCAGTGATGGCCTCGAGGTTTGGGCACGCGGTCGAGAATCTTGCCGGTCGCGGGTTCGAACCCCAGGCACACACCTCTGACTTTTCGAAGTTATGTGTGTATTCACACTGAATTATCACTTGCTTTAACGGTGAAGGAAAACATCGTGATGAAACCTGCACACCTAAGAAGTTCTTAGGAATTTCTTAGGTGTGTAGTCCACCAACCCGCACTAGGCCAGCGTGGTGGACTATGGCCTAAAACCCTCTCAATGGTAGAGGAGACCCGTGCTCAGCAGTGGGCGTATATGGGTTGATGAAAAAGAAGAAGATTTCTAAAGAACTAAACCAATTTACTTTATTGCTAATTTACTTGCATTACTTGCTAATTTTACAAATAGTACCCAGCGGCAATTAGCCCATATAACAAACTAAAAAAACTAGTCTACCATCTCTAGGGCATGCGGAAATCTCTCACTATAAATAAGCAATTAACTTACATTGCCTTATGCGAACAACACAGAATTGTCTTCCGGTACTTGGACCGCGTTGTACTCGTCACATATCGATATGGCCATATGTTTCCGGATCTCATAGTACCGGCATGTTGGAATTAGTTAGCTCGATGATTTATTAGATGTTTACCTTAAACGGACTTTGACCTGGTCAGTGATAGTGTTATTGGTTGTACCTTATAGAGTCTGCTATTAATTAATATTATGTACATATATATATCCTCGTATATTTCCCGCCGTAGAGGATTACGCGAATGCATATCTTATAAGTGTCGCTTACAAGCGAATTTTGTTGGACCGTTGGCATAAATTTTTGCATGTCACAGATACTCATTCGATTTTTGGTTGAAAAATTATTTTTAATGATGAGTCCCACTGAATACTCTAATGATCGTGATAATCAGAAAAAAAGCATGGCTCGTTTAAAAGTGGTATTAAATATAATGGGAGAAAAATATACACCTGTGCTTACCTATTCGTGGGCACAGGACTGTTATAAGAATAAATTTTGGAACAATATTAGATATTTAATAAAGCTGTAAGCTTTCCGCACTATCTACCCTTTTGTTTCTTACCAGCCGTACCTAACTATTATGATCTCTATGTATGTAAATAAAAATAAATGACTAAAATTGGTACATTTGCGTTATCTAAAGATACATCTATCGATCTCATGTTGACATATGCAACAAAATCATTACTGCAAATTGACAAGTCTATACCAAAAAGATTTGTTAAATATTATTTGCAAAATATATTTCTCAGCATACCATTCAATTAACAGATGCCAAGGCTCTGTCACGTTAACTCGGATACTTAGAAGTTTAATATGATAATAATGAACAATGTAGTATCTATTGTCCCACACAATACTTACGTGTTTCACATAGTTTCAAATGAACACATTCTTATGAACAGATAATGCGACAGACAACATAGTAATTAATAGAACCTTGGAAATTGGAAATACGTAACTTGATATGAAACCGTCCATAACTAATAAATATAGAGATAAAGAGAAGCCTTCACCCTATTTCAGACGAAAACTATTAAATTTCCTTTATTTCATTGAATAGTTATATAATTTTTGGAATTTATTTTATTTATTTATTTTTATTTATATATGCTTTATTGTACACCAAGAATACAAAGAAAGAAAAAATAATAATAATAGTAACAATAATCAAAAAAATTAGGTGAACAATAGGCGATCTTATCACTAAATGTGATCTCTTCCAGACAACCTATTTTACAATGGGAATATAAAAAAAAAGAAAGGGAAGAAGAAATTATAATTAACCTAGATAATCCCGCCAAGGCTTGCGTGGTAGACTAAGGCCTAAACTCAGTGAGCTGCAAAGAAGGTCCGGGGCCAGCAATGGGACGTATATGGGTTGATGCTGAAATAACCTACATTATTCTATGACTAGATATTCTAGAAGTCTTTAATTATTTGCACATATTAGCAACAACTGAATTTAATATACCAGCATAACAAAAATACTAGAGAAACCATTTAATAAATAGCATCTCCATTACATTCATTGTCCATATACGACAAATAAAAATGTAATTTCCTTAAGTATCGCAAACTTAATGATGATTAAAACACATCAAACGCTATGCGATTATTAATAATATGATAAATAAACTAGCTATTACCTGCAACTCCGTAGCTATAATTCAAAATACAACGTATTTTCTTACCCGTTATTCCCACATCTTTCGTTACGGCTACGCTTTACGTACTAACGTAATATTCAACATGTTCCTGAGATTAGCGTGTTTAACTTAAAAAATCTCTTTAGTTTTATTTTTTACTCTACCGTTCTGATTCTACTGATCGTAGCGTGATGATATGTACCCTTTAGCCTTCCGTGATAAACGAGCTATCTGACACAAAAAAAAAACAAATCGATAAATAGTTTCAGAAATTTACGCGTTCACACAAACTCTTCAACTTCATACATAGGTATACATATCATGCCTCTTGCTATACATTACAAAGGTTTAGAAGAACTAAAAGGTCATGTCATGAGCTCATAAGTTCCGAGGTTGTTTGCAGCAAGGGACGGTGACAGTAATTTAATAAACAACAGTACTGCTCTATAAATTAATTCAGTAGCTACTAGAAACCGCATCTGCGTCTTATACGACCTCAGGCCTAACTTCAAGGTTCATGTACTCCGGTAGCCTTATAAATTAATTCTATGGGTATTTTCTTAGTACTGGTTGAGTCATAATAAATAAATACACCCAACAGTAATAGTTCTGATCCCAGACTGCAAGTCCTGTGTCGTCGGTGTGGTACATCAGTTTCTACAACATTTTTGCAATAAATAATTATAATAATAATAAATACACCCAATAGTCGCATACATAGTTCTGACCCCACATTAAGATACAAGTCTTGTGTCGTGGGTATCAGAAACTACGAGAACTTTTTCGGTCTCACAAACACCCAGACCCGAAACAAATATTTGTGGATCACACAAACATTTGTTTTGGTGCGGGGATCAAACCCGCGGCCTCTCGTTTCGCAAGCTGATGTCTAGCCAACTGCGCCACGGGGCTGTCAAAGACTTTTGTAGACATTGAAAATGACAACCACTTGTGACTTCAGGCCTCCTTAGATGTCCAGAGCGCCTTGTATTCAACGACTTATGTTAGATTTATCAGATAATACCAGCAATTGAAGGACGTCCAACGGTATCGTTACAAATTTCTGTACACAGGGACTAGTAACAAATTATTTCAAATTAAGAAAAATCACGTGATACAAAGTAAGAGACAAACACTTTACAAGGTCTCAACATTCGTCACACTCCATGAATTTTCAAAATAGATCAAATTAAAGTTTTCCTGTAACGAAATATTTATATTTATGATCTAATTAACTGAATAAATGTCGAAATGTAATATGTATTAATTACTATAAATTAAACACCCGTAATTGGTTATGATAATATTTCAAGTTCAATTGATTTCAACATTATTGCTCGTAAAATTATTCATAATTTATTGGTTTATTCAATTTCGGATGTGAATACTTTTGCTACTTCTTATAAAGTTTTTTTAAATTAAGTATTGGTTTAATGTAAAAATAATCCATTAATGTTATTTAAAAGTATTTTTTATTAATATTTTAGACTGCCCCTCAAATGAACCCCGCAGCCATTGTTCAGCGATTTTTCGTATGCGGCTATTCTAAATGAATCATCAATTTTATCAATTCTAAATATTTGAAAAACTACCTTTAACGGCTGAATGAATACTATTGCTAAAAACAGGTGTTACATTTCCTTCTGTTCATTGCAGATTAGTTCTTATAACGATTCAATCGATATTAAAACAAATCGATATGGTGATTAATTTGATTATTATCGATCTAATAAATCAGTTCTTTCTATTTTATTAACTAATTAGTGCAGAACAAGTTCTAAAAGGTTATGCACCTAGCAGAACTATATAAAATCTAGACATTTTAATTAATGTCCATAACTGGATTTAATCTTTATGCAAGCCATGTATGTATGTATTAGAATTAGTTGTGACAAGTTAATACCAGAAGGTATGATCACAACCGGCTTCCTCCCAGCCATCTTATAAGTGAAGAAAAGAAAAAAGATGAATGTTTTTTATCTGACGTTTTGATCTGATGTTGTTTAGAATAGAAAATTCTACTTTTTTCTAAGTAAACTCACGAATATGACACTGATATTTAGACTTTTCGGCAAAAATCGGTTAAGGACGCTCATCTTATAGAGGGTGATAAGTCTACCTATAAGTTTTTGTAGGGACTAAAGGACTCCTTACTTGTTTCATTCTCCTCATTAATATGATCTTATATAAAGCCTTAATTTCTCAAATTATACAAAATTTGTAAATATTGAAATAATAAATTATCTGTACAAATGTTACATGTCCCTAGTGCTCCGTAAAATGAACACAAAGCAAGAACCTCAACACAGGTTCAGTCTCCGAATATAGAAGATCGGTAAAAGATCATAATCAATTGTCGAGCTTGCAAAACTAGAGACCGCGGGCTCGATCCTCGCACGGAGACGAATGATTGTGAGTTCCACAAAAATTTGTTTCCGGTACTGTTCGTGAAACCGAACAGTCTCTGGTAGTCTCTGATACCCACGACACAGGACTTGTATCAAGTGTTGGATCTAAAGCATGTACTTCTAGGGCGTATTTGTTTATTTTATTTTATTTTTACCATTCACTCTGTTTGGAGTGCATTATACTATCATGAGTGATGTTGTCTTTTCATCGTGACAGCTTTGAAGAATATTGTTTCTACAATTCTGTGAGCAATAGTATCACCTTAACTTTTACATTCTTATTTAGCTCACATTCCCATTAATATTAATAAGGATTAAAATATAAAAGTCTGTTCAAGGAGTTCCTTGTGTTTCCAACGACCAAAAGCGGCTATAACCACTCCTATCAGGCCATTTGGTCCATACTCCGTGATTGTTCCAGTGCAATGGAATGTAAAGCCGTTATAATATTATGTATATTGCTTTAAACGAATTGCATAGTTTGTGTCCAACTGATTATTATGCGTCATAAAAGTATTATAGTTGTAGGTGTTACTATGGTTCCGGGATTTGCTCAAAAATTTGATCAAATGCATTGTTGAGAATTGGTGATTATAATTTTAAGGCCAAAACTGATACAGAACTCAAATACAGAAACAAAAATCCGCAATTAAAAATTATTAAAAAGAGAATGCATAATTATGTATGAATTTTATCGCTCTTAGTAATCTATTTCAGACTACAATAAGGTGAACTTAGACATAGTTGTAATTCATGTTAGTATTCGAATGTTATTTTTTTGTAATTATTCGTATTCACTTAGATAGGCATTATTAAACCTAAAGCATAACTACTTAAAAACTCACCACAGTAACCCACACATGAAGAACGTTTAGGTCTTAGTCCACCACGCTGGCCTAGTGAGGGTTAGTGGGCTACCTGAAAAATTCCTAAGAGCTTTTAGGTGTGCAGGTTTTCCTTCATCAGTAATGTAAGTTATAATTTACTATGGAACGATACATACCGGCGAAAAATCAGAGCTGTGCCTGGGGGTTGAACCCACGACCGCGCGCTTAAACCTCAAAGTCAGTTTAATCGCGAATCTTTGTATACCGAGTTATCGGATCTTTTTCGCAATGGAAGGTAAATTCGCACGTGTTTTTGGACACTAAAACACTAATAAACAGGGTTTCCACAAACAGTTGTAAATTTAAACCATTTCGAAAGCTTTTAGAAGGTATTGCGGGTATTTAATTAGTTGCCCGATCGTGACCACAGTCGGAATTATATCTCAAACCGTGACATTTAAATGGACTGTGCCGTATCGCGTATTTCACAAATGCTTGTTGCAAATACAAACACACTATATTAAATTAGTTCTACATTTATTAGCGGTGTAGTACGAACCAATAATCAAAAATATGCATTCAAACCAGTAACGGCACGGTCTATAAAACCCCAAAAGCCCGGTTTGCCTTACAAAATTTGGAATAATATTTAGGTTTTCAATCATTATTTAAAAGAATCAATAAGATATATAAATCAGAATATCTTATCCTCATAATAAAAAATTATAAATAAGATATTGCAAAATTGACCTGAAACGCTTTTAGGCTTTGTTTGACTATGTTGTTCGTATGTTTCGATTGAAAAGCACTTCTACAACACAGTAACAAATCTGCGGTATTAATTTACTCAACTTTTTCTGAGACCAATTTTCTTTCACCTTTTTATTACTGGCTTTCCAACTAATTGCGTCTAAACATCTTTTCCAATAGCTATCTAACGATTCCTACTGCAATAAATGGAATCTGAACCTAATAGCTTTCTAGTATTCGCAATGGAACAACTTCCAATAATTTGCATTGTGTTAGTTTGTTGTTTGTTCGAGATAATTATTTCATAACTAGAACACACTATACCTCTCTGGAAGTGTTCATACATATTTATCACGTAGCTTGACAAAGGTTTATGCTAAACAGTTCCAACCAAGGCGACACGACCGGACACAAATGAAAATGAACTGATAAAGGGCTTGCATAGTTTATGAAACGTAGATATAGAACTAATAGGCGTGTTTTAATTAAAACATTTATCCATACAGCACAACCACATCGATTAAAAATTTAAAATCAAAGATCTAGTCACATATTCCAAGGTATACCATAAATGGCAGTTAAGGTTTGCATAGTAAATATACAAGTTAAATAGTGAAGTAATGTGAAAAATGAAAAATAAGTTAAAACATCGACCGCTACATGAACCTCAACCAGCCTCAAGAATTATAATTTATCCATGAAAAATTTGAAATATAAAGTCTAATAAATCGGGAGGCAGTCGTTAGTTTGTTATGGAAGAATCACTGAAAACATTTCTTTATAATCGGATATCTGAATTTTTAATGCAATCTTCTTGATTCTATCCTCCTGTACTTTGAAACAAACACCAACGCTAAACATCTTCAAACTATCAAATGTCAACTATCAAACTTGAGATGAAAGCAAATTCTATGAAAAATGTTATTAAAAGAAAATTTATATCGATATACAACGTGAAATGAGAATGGAGTTAATTTAACGAAAAATTTTAAGATCTCCTGCAGCGCGAGGTGTAGCGGCGAACGTAAAAAAGAACATTATGACGCATTCGCAAAAGCAATTCTCGGTATAAAAAACCATTGCTTTTGTGAAAGAAATGAAAGTAAAAATGATTTGGTTTTTAAATTTAACAAAATTCTTTGCTATGAAACTTACGTATTTCGTCAGTATCAAAATTTGGCTTTAATTTAGTTCGTATGAACTTGTGTTAATTTGATTGGACAGAGTATTTTCGAGGACCGATGTAGTGATGGTCTTAAGGTTTAGGCGCACGGTCGAGAATCTCGGCTGTCGCGGGTTCAAACCCCAGGCACACACTTTTTTGACTTTTCGAGGTTATGTGTGTATTTACGAAGAATTATCACTTACTTTACCGGTGATGGAAAACATCGTGATGAAACCTGCACACCTACAAAATTTCTTAGGTGTTTAGTCCGCAAGTCCGCACTAGGCCTGCATGGACTGTGGTCTAAACCCTCTCAAGTTGAGACGTATATGGGCTGATGATAATGATGTAATTTACTCTCTTTAAAAGTTAGTAAGAAATATAACTCACACCCATTCTAACAATTAATGTTCCTTTGTAAACGTTGATGGAAACACGATCAATACGCGACAAGGCTTTTGCGATAAACAATATTCTAGTTAGTTGTCTATTTACTAGGACAAACATAATTTACAATAGTTGTAATAAATGTCAACTTCCTCATAAACAAGAAGTAATTGTACAATATCCTGATTCCTAAAGCGGTTTAGCTGAGCCATTACACACAAGAATGGATAATTTGGGTTATTAATACCAATTACTCTAATTAACGAGAATGCCACCGACCAAGATCATTGAAAACCTATTCATTATAGACTAACATGTTATAATTACTGGCGCTAAAAGTGACCGTAACCTGTGGGTAATTTTAATGTTGATTGATATGATAAAGGTATGAATGTCTGTTAGTCCAATACCTACAGTGACTCTAGAGCGATGCCTTTAAGGTCAGATTGTCATAAGATTTATTTAAGAAATTGAAGTAGGTTAAAGAGACAGATCAGATATTACGTTTTTGGCAGTGCTGTCATTTTAAAGTGACCGATCGATTGCGGAACTCAAATGTTATAATCCTGGCACATACTAAAATATATTGTTGCCCCGACATCATAGATTCGACAAATAGACAGACAATGACATCAGCTTTCAATATAATTTATTACACTCGGTATTATGACATTATGAAAGCACAAACTCCATCCCTACTCAATGTTTGTTGTCTATGTGTTAGGTGGATAACATCATGTCAAAGTGAATCAAGTGAATTATACAAATTGTATCTTGGATTTGAAACCAGTGAGTTTTGGAATCGATGCTGATTTTATTGAAAAAAACTTTGATTAAATATGGGACGAGCAAACTTCTCAAGGTAGAAAATCATTAAATTATGTTGTATACTCCCAAAAAGCATGACCAATGAAATAATATATCTTTAGTAAACAAAACAATGCCTTCCAAACACCAGATTCCATCAGATTTATGTTTAAACGTTGAATACAAATATATAAGTATTTTCTGGTCTTATATCTTCTTTTCTTTCGGCTTCATCACCGATTTTCTCATTCACATCAATCATAAATACGAAATTTTAAATGTACTATTTTTGTTTGTCAGCTTGCGGATGAGTTGCCGGCTCAGCTGGCGGAGCTGGGGCTGCGGCCGCGCACCATGACTCCATCCATATACACCATCCGCCGGCTCACACCAAACGACAGGGACCTCACCCTCAAGTTCCTAAGAAGGTACACCCTTAAACTAAACTTTTAGATACAAATTTCTGACATGTCGATTCAATGGAAATTAGATGGCTGTGGTAACAATGTTCAATTAGAGAATTGCATTTGAATTCTGCGTAATTAGCGATGATTTAATATAAATATTGATTATTTAATATACCTTTTAATTTTTTATTAAGTAATAGTAATAGATTAGACGATTCAACAAACAAAAATATATATTAGACGAAACCTACAATACAGATTCGAATAAGCGGAACCAACGGTCCACAAATTCTCTAAACTTTGGGACTGTTGCACAATCACACCTCCTTCCGTTTCGAAACTAGGCAAATGTGCTCTCAAAACTCAAGAACTAGTTTCGGTTGTGAGAGGTGGTTTCAGATCCTAATATCCTGGTCAAAGACGCCTACTACTGCAAATTAGATATTGTATTATTACGTCATCGATTTGTTTGACTGTCACGAACGATAACACAATAAAACCTGATTAAACGAGTGATAAGTATTAAGCGAAATTTGTAAAGCTCGGCCTGTATTTACACGACAATGAAACAGCTGCGGGTTGTAAGGTCTCTTAAATGCTCCAGTTAATGTCTGATCTGAACTTACCTGCAGGGGCAAGGCGTGGTTATTTATTAAAATGTCAAATGATATGATTGATAATTACAGCCTATTCAGTCAGATTACGCTTTTGGAATAGCACTTAGCCCTAATGTCTATGTAGTCACGATTTAGCTTCAAGCTTCTCCATAGATGTAAAAAAGATTGAGTCACCCTTTTTTGAACCGCTGCAGTTTATTAATATAACTCAAATTATAATTTTCGAAAGTGATAGATTTTCTGCCATATTTTATTATCTGTAAGAAAAAAACCTATAAGAAGAATGAGAAAATAACTGCCCCCTGAACGCAACTCGTGAACAAATTAGGTCATCAAAATTGAAAAAAGTGGACATTTAGAACTCGTAAAACCGTTCCGTGGCAATTTCGTCCTGTAATACGAGAAACAGTAAGCAGGCCAACAGCCTCGAGGTCTAGGCACACGGTCGAGAATCTCGGCGGTTGCGGGTTCGAACCCGGTGGACGTATATGGGTGGGACGTATAGGAGAAACAGACAAACCATTTAGATCATGTACACCTACATTTATACCTAATATTCGAATAGCGACCACAGCACATAGGATATAAGCCGGCCATAATGACGGACGCAAAAAATCCCGACTGTACATCAGCTTAGACATGTCCTGTAATGAGTACGCCAATATAATTTTGTTGATTGGTGAGAAATACTCCGAAATACTCCTTTCTTAGGAGTGTAGTCCCCCAACCCGCACTAGGCCAGCATGGTGGTCTAAGGCCTAAACCCTCTCAATGGTAGAGGAGGCCTGTGCCCAGCAGTGGGACGTATATGGGCTGAAAACAATAACTCTTTTCCCTCTACTAAACTTAAAGAATTATGGGATGAGTTTCGATGTAGGTATTTACGAGTACCAAAAGAACAAGCAAGAATCTTATTGTCTTCCGAATAAGTGCTTAATTGTGTGCCATTTTGTTCACAGTTTTGGCATAATTTGTTTTCTCGATATTTATCTGTTCTTAAGAAGTTTACAGATATATTTGTTTTGTATTACGGGGATTCACGGTGCATTTTAGTCACGGTCTCCTTCCGTGTTGTCAACATAATTATGTACGCATAGACAAATGGATACAAAAACAATTCAAGGCTGAATTGTAAAAGTTGACTTAGCCACAATCTCGTACTTGTAATATGCTGTATGTATTTTGATAATATCAGTGATAAGAACAACAATTTTGGGGGTAAAGAATATTTAATAAACATTATTTAAAAAACTTAAAATGTTCAAATTGGTGTTATTGTTTTTGCTCCCTGGTCTATACTGCTGAACCGGTTAAAATTGAATTGGGTGCAGAATTAGATCTAATTTTTTAACATTTATTTATACTATTAACTACAGTGAAGCCTTAAGTTTGATTTTTTTGTTTCTATCTTATGCGGTCTACTACTTCTACAACAATTTCTATGGAAATCACCAACGTAGTTAGTTCAAGATGTTCTTTGTGGTAAAAAACGATTCTAATGCCTGTGACCATTGTCTAAACGAAGGCCAAAATATTTATTTAGCTGCTGCATTCCGCTCTGAGTCGACAATGCTGGAACGCCCATGTGACAGCAAAATTTAAATCCCCCTGATCTCCACCGAACTACAAAAGAATACCTGCTAATAATATGGGATTTTTCGGACTTACATTGTTCGGACACACATCTTTTGTGGATAGTAAAAAAATAGTTTTTGGATCACGAAGAATTTCATCGAATTCTTAGCGTCCTACAGCATATTTACTTAAAAGTAAAAATCAAATAGTTCATAACGAAAGAAGTATGCAAAGCCATTAAAAAAAAAACAATTTTCATCATAACAAATTCTAGTTTTTGCTAGACATTTCAATTTGTTTAGAATTTCGGCTAATTTTCAAGGTCCTAAGAAAATCTCGTAGAACTGGTTCAGACAGGCAACGTCTGCGACTTTGACTTAATTGTCTAAAACATAAATAATAACATAATATTACATCTGAATATATTAAAATTAATTTCGATGTAAAAAATTTACATCAAAATTTTAGGAGAAGAATTTGAAGCTAATATTATTGTCATCCAACCGCTGCCAGCCACCTTCCGGATATCGTAACCCCACCTAGCCAGAGGGCGTCCTACACTATAAGAAGAGCCGAAGATCGAGTCCAGTGGCGTGCCATAGGAGAGGCCTATGTCCAGCAGTGGACGAAATAAAGGCTGATGATGATGATGATTATTGTCATACTAATCGAGTAAGACTTAGATCCCGTTAAAATTATTTAGATAATTCTTAAAAATATTGATCACATGACTGTCAATAACTCAGGGGTGACGCAGCAAACGCGGGATGTTTAAGATTAAAGGCTAAAGATGGAAAATTGCGTTTTATGGGGCTGTAAAAGAATTTTTAGTTTATTACAGGCAATAAATACTATCAATGGTGCGCTTCATTATTTATTTACTTGAATTATAAATCTTTCAATAAAATGTTCATTTGCGAACGTAACATGTCTGCTATCAAAAGCTCAAAAAATGTGGCTATAATTTCTGAATCGTTTTTTCTTAGATTCTTCTTCCGTGATGAACCTATGAACTTGGCTGTCAACTTACTGGAAACACCTGATTCCCGATGCATAGAACTCGAAGACTACGCGGCAGCGACCCTAGAAGAAGAAGTGTCAGTTGCTGCCGTAGATGAGAACGGGGATTATGTTGGAGTCATCATCAATGGAATTGCAAGGAGAGATGTAAGTTTTAAATTTACATATCATTGAACCATGCCTCATTTCAATATTTGAAATTGTTAGAAAATTTCGTAAATATCTCTGTTATTTTTTTTTTTTAGTTTTATAAGAATTTCACAAAGATATGTTTTTAAAGCTTATTGACAATTGATCGTGAGTAATAAGGAACTCTCCCGCGAGAAACGCTATTATTATTTTATAATACTCGTAAATTCATTTTAATTTTAAATTTTATTTCCGAACATAAATTTGAATTGTCTTAGAACTTAATAAAATGCCCTATTTCGGCATCAGTATTAGTATACAGTCAGAGCAATAAAATCGGTGTTCCAATCAGCTTAATATATTCGATCTGCGTAAAATAAAGCAATTTGCATGTTCTCTCCAGTTCTCTTTAATGATGCCACTGTAGTTGCCACCTATTAAAAGTAAAAGAGATCGTTTGCTTTATAAAAGACCTCGAAATCCCAGTCACAGCAAACGTGCTCCTTCATTAAAGCCTTTTGAATCGACATCTTTAATAGAACAAACCGTATCCGTAAAGGGGAATGGTGTAGTACCCATCGCATTGTAGAACAATAACACTTCCGGCCAGGTGTGCGATGTGACGTCAGGTGACACGATTCTGATTTATGGTCTAAGACTTTGTTATGAGCCAACTGTCTGTTTATGAAGAGTGGTAGCAGCAACAGGTCTATATGTACCTATAGTATAGTGTTTATATAAACTTATGACAGTACTTATGACAGTAGTGTGCACTTCTACTAATTAGATAAACAAAGGGCATAATAATAAGGGAATAATTCATATTATAGACACTGTAAACTTTATCACCACACCTCTTGCATCCTTTCTATCAATATCCCGAGCATGATGTTTTAAAGGTAACAAAACAAAGCAACTCAACCATAGGGTCCTTAAAAGCAAAGTTGTTTCCAATTTCCTTCAGGGAACGTAACTTAATTACGAACATCGTTCAGAAATTCCCTGGAGTTCCCTCGGAGACAGGAAATCAATACACAATACCGTCATAACAAAGCGGGCAACCTTCAACAACATAACTTCGTTCCGACGTTTCAATCATCATTTTCGAGGACATTTTCGAGACACCTTTCAATTTTGATGGACGAGGGAGAGCGAAATAAGTATTTGTTTCGGAAAGTTTTGTGTCTATTATAAACGACGGACTGTCTTCATATTAGATACGTTTATTTGAATGGTTTATCTGAATGTTGTTTTAATAGAACGCAATGTAATTTATAATGGAAGATTCAGATCTGATTGTAATCCCACTGAAAGAATTTTTAAATAGTATACAAATATAAGCAAATATTTTAAATCTATTTTGGTAACAATTGTTATATAAGTCCACGGGCAATTTATAATGGCCATAATCCGGCTCCTAAGCACTAACGTTATAAAAACACCAAAAAACATGCGACTAGTGTCTATAAAAGTTTTTGCTATTCCCCGACATAACCTGTTTTTATTTCTATTTTTGTCTAGGAGGTAGACTACACCGACAAGTCGAGTGAATGCGCTAATTCCAAATTCCGCCGTATACTTCAAGTTTTGGGACATTTGGACCGCGAGGCTAAGATCTGGGACCACTTACCGAAGTCCTGCCAAAGTGTTCTGGAAGTCCGGATTGCATCCACACACAACGCCTGGAGGGGACGCGGTCTTATGAGGGTGCTTTGTGAAGAATCTGAGTAAGTTTAACACGTTTTATATTGTCTTTCAAATTACTCGTTGGTGCGGCAGTTTAAATTTGGAATGTGTTTGAAAAGTTATGTTGTTGGGTTCTCTCTATAGCAGCACGGAGTGTAAAGCTTTCCCGTTTTATAATCTCTTCTTATACAAATCATTTACCATCCTCTTGCATGCTTCTTTTATTTTATGCCTTCCTTGCTTGTTATTATACACAATTAAATTTTATTATTGTTATAAAGTTGATTTTAATAAGTTATAAATATAGATCATAAAACTGATTGAAAGGTCACAAAAAAGCACACGACTTGCGATAAAAACTTGCATAGGTTTTGTTGTTGCAATGTTGTAGAATTTGATCGAAAATTATATTGTGTTTTTAAGTTCAGAAACATTTTTTTTAGGTTAAGAAAGATTCTGGATATTAAATCAAAACTTGCGGAAGGATAATGATTGTGATTTTTTTGTACAATCAATTTCGTTCAAACTTTCTCGGCGTTAGTAGCATATAAGTACGAGCCGTGTAATCTAGATGCTCTATCCTAAGATGGGGTGTGATTAGGTAATGCCAAAATATTCAGAAGCACTACGTAGTACGAAATTGACTTGAAAACACAGCTCAAAAAAGTGGACGTCGATAACTCTGCTTAACCCTTTAGTCATACTTAGAAATACTATTTCTTTAATAATAAATCAACTCCGAAAGAAGTGTGATGCATTCTACGCGAACACGATAATGCACAAAAAATAACGATGATTTATTCTGTGTCGTGTCTAAGAAATTAATCTCTTTATGCATTCAGAATGTAATTTGTGTTTTTATTGTTATTAATCTAATAGCGATGATTAATCATGCTCAAAGTATCTTAGTGAATGTCGAAGTATTTTATTTAATAATTCTTAGTAGTAACAAAAACTACAGTACATATTCTTCGTACTGCTACTTCACATGAATGACTTATTAATTATTACGAAATTATTATGCTGAATTTTATGATAATTGAATTATAATACGTTAAGTGTATAGCACGGGAAGCCCGTATGCAGGCCGCTTATAACAGAACATTTTGGAAGTCTTTGGAAGAGGCCTATGTCAGCAGTGGACGTACCTAGGCTTTTGATGATGATGAAACTTATACGTCATCATGATTGTCCTCATTAGTTTGCATTATTCGCATGGGCATTGTTTTGGTATATCGAGAGTAATAATCAGTTAACTAAACAACAATTACAGACTATAACAATTACTTTTGCTATTATATGTAGTTTTAAATGTAAGGCAGGTCCTCTTTCTTTTTCGTGAAAGTCCAACATACGCTTCTTGCAATAAGTTCATAGCGTTCCTCTAAAGAGGGACTAAGCTTTTCTATCGCAAGGTTTTGATCGACTTAAGGGTCGCTATTAAATCGACTCCAACAAATATACAAATCATTTGCGGAATCTTTCAAAATATTCTGTCAGGTTTGAGTTTTTATATTTATTTCCACTTAATCTACCGCCGCCTCGGAACTTGTTATATTTAATATCATACTGCGCAAGAAATTCTCTTAGCAGCACTTAATATCACATTGTCTGTTTTCTTTTTTATTAAACAATAAAGCCTATTTAACTCAGTTTCGAACGATAGTTGTTTAACAATACGTTACTAAAACCTTAACCTTTTCCGTCGAACAGCTCAAAATACAAAGGTGCCTTTAAGTAATGTTGAATTATATCAACCTTTTTTATTTAATGATTGCAGTCACGATTGCTTCTTTGATTCCGATGTATTTCTTTACATTCATGAGTAAAGGGATATAAGGTGCATATCTGGATAGTTTCCGTTTTTTGACATGTGATCAGTTTTTTAAAGTATTTTATAATCGAGTATCCAAATACATTGTCGTTTTTAATTACGTTTGATGAAAAACGGCATAAAAAAAACTTAAAATCACCGACCAAAGTGCCATACTTAAACGCAATTTACTCAACAATCTATAAAAAAGAACTCGATCGTATGTTTTTTACCGTTTTCAAATTATCATTAATCGTTTACAATAGGTAGGCACAGTATGAGACCTATGTCACTACAAAAAGGTTTGACGTGACGACAAAAAATGCCACTAAGAGACACCAGGAAATTGTTACAGGGAATTATGTTTAATGGGTTGTGGCAGTTTATATTGAACACGACAAATACACTTGAATTTTATGATAAATATCAAATGATATTTTAATACTGGGAAGGCAAGTTGGTTGGGCGAGTAAAATACTTCCAAACAGGGTATCTTCTCGTATAACAATCATCTCATTGATAGTCAATTAACTAACACAATCATGATATGAAATGAAATGAAATGAAATGAAATGAAATGAAATGAAATGAAATGAAATGAAATGAAATGAAATGAAATGAAATTTATTTCATAAGACACTTACAATGTTTTGACTATCAACAGGTCCCAATATAGGCAAGCCCGTGTTTTGGGTACCTGTTTATTACATAATCGAAAATACATGTACATTAGCTAGTAACAATTTAATTAAAAATGGCACAGTTGAATCATCTTGTCTTAAAAATAGGTTAACAAAAAAATAAAATAAAACATAATAAATAAAATTAACATTAAATAAAATTAGGATTAACAAAACAAAACAATCAGGTAAGCTTAATATGTATGTATGAGTGTGTGCGCGCGCGTCTGGGTGTGTGTGTGTGTGTGTGTGTGTGTGTGTGTGTGTGTGTGTGTGTGTGTGTGTGTGTGTGTGTGTGTTTGTGTGTGGATGTGTAACTAAGAATTATACTCAATGAACAATTTTTAACATATCTTCAGTTTGGTCATACGTCATTGTAGTTAGTAAGCTTTGCAGTTTAGACCTTGCCTCATACTGTGTGCAATTTAGAAAATTATATTTTTTTAACATTATATTGTAAATTCTCGGCTGTAAACTGTATGGGTGTCTCTGGGCGAAAACAGATTTAGTTGCAGGAGTGGGAATCTTTGGAATACGCTTCCTTTGGAGTGCGGACGCATAACTGCGATTTTGAGAATTAATTCTTAGTACAACATTTCTTATAAAGAGTTTGCGAACACTTAGTAGTGAAGTCTCCGCGTATAGCTCCTCAGTAGGGAAGCGAAAAGGCTTATTCAGCATCGTTTTTAAAACAGCCCGCTGGACTCTCTCTAGGCCCAGCAAGTGTGTTTTAGAGGCACCTCCCCACACATTAATGCAGTATTGCAGCAGTGGTTGGCATAAGGCAAGGTAAACAAGTCTCTTTACATCATTAGAAGCGCAGTGTCGTAATAGCTTCATCATATAAATTTGTTTACGGACTCGCTTCGCCAGGTTTCTTATATGTGGCTGAAAGGAGAGGTGCTGGTCTATAATTATTCCTAAATATTTTATTTCGTCCACGGGATCTATCATGTTGCATGAGCAATTATTTGTATTAGATTCATTACATATGTTTTCGTGAATTAATAAGTTATGAGTCGGTATCTCCGTGGCTAACGTCTTTCTGAAGGAAATGAACTTTGATTTTTTAATATTCAAAGTAAGTAGGTTTGCGTCCAGCCAGTGCTTTATTGTTCTCATACCCGATTCACATCTTCTATATACGTCACTCCAGTCTTTGCCATGAAATACTACAACTGTATCGTCCGCATAGCAGATGATATCTGCGTTAGGAATATCCAATTTTAGGAGGTCGTCTATATATATTGTAAACAGGGTTGGTCCAAGTATACTGCCTTGAGGCACGCCAAAGTTTATATTTTCTCCATCACTTAAAAGGTCATCAATTTTAAGGCGTTGTCGCCTGTTGCTGAGGTAACTGGAGAACCAGTTATAACCTGTGCCTCTTATACCTATTCTTTCCAATTTTTGAAGAAGAATTGGAATTGAAATAGTATCAAACGCTTTTGTAAGATCTAAAAAAATTCCAACACATCGCTGTCCCTGGTCTGTTTGTCGAGAAACAATGTTCGTCAAAAGTTCGCTTGCATCTGCCGTGGATTTGCCTCGTCTGAACCCGAATTGTCGTTTCGAAAGTGCGGAATTTTCATCCAAAAAGTTTGTTATCCTGTTGTTTATTAATTTTTCTAGGATTTTCGAAAATATGCTCAGTAAGGATATAGGCCTGTAGTTTTCAGGGCTTTCTTTGTTACCGGTCTTATATATTGGGCATACGATGGCTGTTTTCCAGGATATCCTGACAGGATACAAAACACTTACCATTTTTTCTATTCTATTATTCAAATTTTAATCCTACTTGCTATCTTTACTACATTTGAGCTAATAACATCGGATACTCCTTTTTAATATTCTTTGTGTGTTGTTTTATTTTGAGGGTTGAAAATTTACAATTAAGGAATATAGCACGAATGTCTAGTTTTAAACAGGATTATCGTTTACTACTTTCTTAAATATCTGAACGATTAGAGCTAAAAGAATTTTGCATTAAAAACTTTACAGATGGTTTAACTTGAGTGCAGAAAGAAGGGAATAATGCCTTATGCTCTATATTCTTATTAAAGTATATAGTAGACTGCCTAAATACGTTGAATTCTCATGTTAATAAAATATACTATCTGACACGTTAACGGTATTCAATAAACGAACCTACAAAAATGTTTATAGAGTCATGTAGTTTTCGGTTTGACGTAGCCTGGATGTTCGTGAAGCCGAAGAGCTTCTTATGGTTTTATATAGCCGCGACAAAAAAATCGTATCTTTATGTGGGTTCAGAACATATTATACGACTCTTGGATGTATGTATATATATTTTTGTCGATTAAAAATCACCGTTTATCTAGTTATGGGTCCTATATATGCATGGCCAACATTCTTGTAAGTGGGTTCATCTACTCATCTGTGAGAGGTTCTACTTTAATCTCAATCAAACTTAAATCTTCTGTTATATTAACTGTCCCGTGACGTAGAACGAAGCGATACCAAACATGTTGGCCTTAGCAACATAAGTTTCCTAGTTTCCAACAAAATCGTATATTACAAACATAACAATACTACAAGACGGAAAAGACCTACAGCAGAGTTTCGCGTCACTTACAACAAATAGGACAATAAAGAAAATAACTTCAATAATGATTGCGCGAATATACAAACAATATTACCGATATTATGTCGAGTTTAATAAATTATATTAGTGTTTATTGGAGAATTACAGCGGCAAGTGACCTTTTGTTTTGAACCAGGACAAGCATACGGTAACTTGGCGTGACTTTAGTAATAATCTGATACTAAACCATAAGATTCAAACGGTATAAAAACTGATAATCACACTTAATTACTGAAGTGATTGAGGTGTTATATTTATTAGACTTGTAATGCCATCGCTTGTTTGAAAACAAACATCTTTATCACTTTAAAACATCGTGATGGAACCTGCACAACTACAAATTCTTAGGAATTTCTTAAGCGCGTAGTCCGCCAACTTGCAGTAGTGTTGTCGCAACTCTCTCAGTTTTAGAATAGACCCGTTTCCAACAGTAACACGTATTTGGGGTGCTGACGATAGTTTTTATAAAGCATCATCTAGTTATAACACGACCCTCTCTTTTGTTATAAAGATTACGTCTTTCTCTTAGCAATAATCAAAGAAATCCTAGGAAGTCTGCTAAAGAGTCATAACAATAAATCTCCACGCAAATTATGTCACATAATAATAATGTGTACGCCCTTCATCTTGCAATATTATTGCGTATGCCGTAATGTCGAGACGAGACAATTGCATAAAGCACGCTTCGTTATTGAAATTGAATTTGCACGCAGCCGATTGTCGTAAGGTAATTGTAGTCGATTATATAAGTCTCTTTATTAATTATAGAATGCCTCTTGATCTCGAGGCACAGGTGTATATCGAACTATCTAGAGGTCCGAGTTTGATTTCCAGGTCTGGTAAGATGTTATTAGGTTCTCCACTAGTAAATGCTAAGGCAGTAGATTCTGTAAATGAGCCAAAAAATGGTTACAGTCTCACCCCTTACATGAGACTTACAAAGCCAAAAATAGCAAAAATGCAATTATGCCACTAACTCTATCTATCCCAAAGAAGCAATTAAATTTAGAGCTAATATCGAGTTCAATTCGGAGAGTTTATTCGGAGTCCACGGTAACTTTCTTAAATTATTTATTAATAAAAGCTTATCCATCGCTATAAAACAGTTAAACCTTGCCACAATGAATATTTGAATTCCATAACTTAAAAAAAAAACAAATTTAAAACAACAATAGACACCATTTCTCACCTTCAAAGGTCACAAAAACAATGACCTTAAAAAACGTAACAACCGTAAGCCTATTTTTAGACACAATCACACAACCCACTCTCGCTTTCCTTGCGGCAATAAAAAAACCGGTAGAGCCTAGTTCGGCCTATTACAAAATTCGCAACCGCAAAAAAAAATTGAATAACATAGAAACTGTTCCGCAATATCTTAACATTCGTGATATGAGTTGTTGTAACAATTCTATTTATAAATTATTTGTTTTTGAAAAGATTTGTTTTACCATTTGAAAAGCTTTTTTGTGTAAATCAAAGTTAATGTGCTTTACCACACAATACATATAAATTGGCAAAAAGAAAGTATATTTTAGATTTCTGGTAAAACATGAGAGCGGAATTACTTCTCTGCCTACCCCTTCAGGAATAAAGGCGTGAGGGAGTATGCAATTTCTGGAATAACAGTCTCTCGACCATTATTAGGTCAACAGCCCGTGTTACTTAACAAGAATTAATATTAATGAACCGATCATCAATCTCGATTCTTCCATTAGAATAAGTTGTAAATTTTCTACAATCATCACCAACGTGCATGATAGTTATAGGTGAGATATACTCAATGGTCCGAAGTCCATACCGACATTTAATATTGGGTGAATCAATGTTCACAAATCCATGCGGTAAAAAATAAGTGGGCTACGCAAAAACTAGTACGCACAAGTTTGTAACCAATACTAGAACTAAATTATCACCAAAATAGTGTTAAAGCCGTTAAAATAAATCCTAGAGCTGAGCATGGGTCTCTTCTAAATTCAAAATAAGGTAAAAGAAAGAAACGAACGCTTCCCGCCCCCTCTCTCAGAGCTGGCGAGAAATATAGCCATAACTAGCTTTCCCCTCAACAAAAAATGCGCAGACGAGGAAGTAAATTAATAAAACCGGAAAGATGAACTGGTTATGTAAATATTACCTATTGTAAATAATTGTTTTTTGCACATTAGCATAACAATAATGCCTCAATTACTCGTGAAGATTCTGCTCTTATTACTCAGTTCGACGCGGCGTGACGTAAATTGTTGTCACGTTCTTTTTCTTATGTCAAATTAATGTTACGTCAAGCCAAAGCGTGAAGGCTTTTTAACCCTTACCGAGACAGACTGGCCTTTTAAGTCTAATCATTTTAAAATCATTATTATACTCATATGCACGTGTCAACTTATATTCTCAGCTCAATATATTAAATATATTTATGGGATACATTGACGTCTTAATATATTATGAAAATTATGGGACATAATATGTTAATAAGTTTTACATTGTCCTGACTGAAGATATGAAACGCTACGCTAATATTTAATATGCATATGTATCAAGTAATATACTTGTTTAATTGTTTTAAATCTCTAAAGTATCCAGAAATAGTGCAAAACTTAATATTTGAACATCCTTGTTAAGTGAACGAATAGTCTTACAAACTGCATAGGTAGTTATTTACTTAATGTTTGGGAAGAAACACACAATAAAGAAGAAAATCTTTTAAAGTTTTCAGTAGTAAATAAGACACATATGAAGAAGGCGAATAATAACATCATCGCATCAATAGAATAAAAGACGCCGTTAAATATAAAATAAAAAAAGGATACAAACAAAAACGTTACATTTATCTATGGGGTAAAAAAAGCCAACAGGCATTGGCGGTGTTAAATTTTCCGCTTGTTAAACTAAGCTGTGTCTTAATCATCACGACAGAACGCGTAGTACCACATTTAAATATCTAGTTTATAACAACATAATGACGTAAGATTACAGATTAATTATTCACAAACATATTGTTATACGATCGGCATAGAAGTTGCAGTTCATAATCTGATTGATATGTGCAATGTGCATCTATGCGCTTTAAATATTATCGCAATTGTTTCCAATTATATCGTGAGGCGGAATGTACATCAACTTTGACGTCATTATAATTATTTAACAATATATTATTTAACTTCTGATGCCATACAAAAAACAATGAAAAGGATACTTAAACGAACTCCTTGCTGCCACCAAATTTTCTTTAATGGGAAACCCAAAGACGCTATGCCTTAATCTGGAATGAAACTTAAAACTTCCGGTTCAGTGCTACACATTTATTTTCTAGATTTTTTTTTTCAATTGCCAAAAGAAAAACCAGGATCGACGATAGCACGCAGTATTGAAATCTCGCACTGAAGCTCCTCAAAACCTAATTCATCTTCAACTTGCAAACAAATTATTCAAAATAAAATAAACAGTCGAAACGAAAATAAACTGCAACATACCTTTTTTAGCCAACTTGAAAAGGTTGAGGTTATCAATGTCTGTATTTTTTTTATTTCAGGCGCATAGCAAAGAGCATTGGAGCGTGTGCGCTACGTATGGACACGACGTCTGCTTTCTCCGCCGCCGCGGCTGAGAGGCTCGGCTACAAAATGATCTACAAGACCCTGTACTCGGACCTGCCGTACGCGCCGCAGCCAGAACCCCCGCATCTAGAGGCTAGAGTCTACATTAAGGAAATATAAAGTGAGTGAAAGATTGCTTGATACTGGTACAACAAACTGATGGTCAGATGTCGAAATAGAGCTCAAAATGGAACAGAACCTTATCTGTTACTGTTTATGCAACTTTCTTTCAAAGTTTATTAAAGTAGGTGTGCTGTACTGTGCATTTTATGGCATGAATAATATATAGTTTAAAAAACCACTCATGACTAATGGAGCCGTAGATGAATAGCTCAGAAGAAAGTAATAAATGGTAAAAATGCATAAAAGGGCATTTAAAAAAATCGTGTCTAATTTTAATGCTAACGTGGTCTTATAAAACCTTTTTACAACCATGGGACTCTTTAAATTAAAAGAACTGACAACAATACATAGTAACTACTCTTTATTTAATCGACAGGATAAAAAACCCAAACTAAACCATTGCCACATTGAATAGGTTGCATTAACTTGACTTAAGTGTGTGAGAACCTTGACATTGGAAGCGTCTCGCATAATTAGGAAGTCTGGTAGCGATGTGAGATCGATCAGACACAATCTGTCGAGAATCACGTACCATCGCTACCTTAACCCAGTTAAACCGCCGCTTCTAAACATTGAAGACACTCAAGCAACGTCACTGGGTTGATAAACTATATTTAGACTGCGATAGCCTAGTTCACGAGATTAATAAATAAAACAATTAAATATGCAAATGTTTAGCGTAGACGTACGACACACGATGTAAATTAAGAGTTTAAGACCATTAAAAGAATTGTCAATTAGAACAATACATTTTAATAAAAAGATTAGCTTCATTGTTTAGCTACAAGGAGATGTAAATAGATCGCAATTGCAAAATAAGACAGGTAACAGTTAAAATGATTACAAACATATTGACGCTATAAAAAAAATAGAATTTTCGCGTTTTTTAATCACCATAAACACTACCTGTGTCAATTTTCGACCACGGTCTGTGTACACCTTATGTATGAGACGTTTTACGTGCCACTAAATAATCTAAAACAATAAATTTCTTTAAATTACATATTTTTTTAGATTTATAAATATGATCAATCAATTTAATACTTATTTCCATCCAAATGACAGCTGTGAGGGAGAAGTAACACTCCTCCGATATACCAAGTCCCATTTAGAACTTGAAGACCATCGAGAGGATTTAGTCTAGCGTTAACTTTACAGTAGGGTCCCAACTTGGCCCCAAGATCTGTGCGCGAAGCTAGAAGGCCGGAGACAATGACGTGTATTTTTTTAATATAACAACTAATTAACTTTTAATACTAAGTACTTGTATAATGTACGGTATATAAGATTGTTGGTAATATAGGTTATACGTCTAATAATCTTTGCTGTAAACTTAGTCACGTTAAGCGAAGCGTGATCATATCGAGCACTGTGACAACGCACAAGAGGATTTAAATACAAATAAAATAAATGCATGCCAAGAGCTAAAATGACATGGGTTGGACGCCCAGTACAGAAAAAATGTTATCACTTAATCAGAATTTGTATCCAATAAAGTAGGTTTTGACGGCTGCCTAGCCTTTCGGAGATACAGTGAAGTAATAATAGTTTTATCTAACCAAATCATATTACCATTACTTTTCTTTCATCATCATCAACAGCCAATATTCGTCCACTGCTGGACATAGGTCTCCCCCAATGACTTCCAATGGGAACGGTCGGAAGCCTCCTGCAGCCAGCGACGTCCCGCGACCTTGACAAGGTCGTCGGACCACCTTAATTTAACTAACTTTTCTTTACCGGTTAAAAATACATGCAAATGTACTAAAACCCGTAGTTTGAAACACCTAATGAAACAGAACTAATTATAATATTATCAAGTAGTTCAGCAATGAATGAAAAACATCGTGAGGAAACCTAAGCACCAAAATATTTTGGATATTTCGTAGGTGTATAGGATAATTTCTAAAACAGAATTCAGTATGTACGCCAAATGGAACATTGCTCTGTAACAGCACATGCTACTTGATAAGATAATGTCTAGCCACACGGAACTACATGCGTGCAATCAACAATAAACACTGCAGCTGTTGTCAATAGTGTTATCAAACACTTCGGATTATTGTAGTACAAACATTATAACACGATAATATCATAGTTCTTATATAATATTATAGTCGAGATATGACTGAATAAACATGCGTGTTAATAAAGATTTGCCTCTATCATCATCATCATCATCATCAACAGCCTTTCACGTCCACTGTTGGACATAGGCCTCTCTCATGGCACGCCACTGGGCTCGATCTTCGGCCCTCCTCATCCAACCGCTGCCAGCTACCTTGCCTCTATATACGAGTACATATGAATATAAACACACTCCTTTAATATTTAAAAAGAATAAAGTATAACAACATAATAACATTGTTGATTATATAATTTATGTTTGCATTGCTATTAATAACTTTTTTAAGTGTTATAACAATCTGCCTTTCTGCCGCTGAAATATCGCCTTTTGTCAAATAATTATAGTTCAACACATCAAAAAATATTTTTTGGAATAGGTAATAATAGCTGTAGGATCCTTAACATTATTTCTACCATGAATAAAAGTATATATCAAATTCTATTAACACAAGTAGGTTCTTCAAAACACAATTTACAAAATATTTTTGATTATTTTTATACTTTTACGATTGCGTAAAATATGTCTTAATATTACTTCTTTTTGTTGCAGATAAAGAGGCCACCTAACCAAGAATTTGTTAGATATACACGGAATAAGTTAGTCTAATCACATAAAGCACTATGTACCTGAATGCCGATATTGGCATTTACCTTTATGTACGTGATAACCTGTGCACATAGATATATAATAATACACAAACGTATAAAAGAGTTCTCGCATGTTATCGACTTTTGTTGTGGATAGATTTTGTTTTTTTTTTTTATATACTTAATTCATTAAAAGGAGAACTATTTTTTGGGAATTATGTGGAATTGCAAAATACACAAATACAGTTAACAAGTATGATAATAGTTCAGACACAAAAACTTTGCTAAAACGTCGTTAACTAGTGTTCAAACTTATATGTACTATTTTCAAAACAGAGTGCCCAAGTGTTTTTTTTTTATTTAAAATATAACAGAATCAAGCCGCTCATAATTTTCATAATTAAAAAAATATAAAACGATAGTATGCGTAAACTCTTAACTGCTACGTTAGAGTTAAGTGTGTAAAACTATTACCTTTAGTTAAATAGTTAACTTGACCGTTTATACCCAATTATAAGGCGTTTGACTATGATTGTTACCTAATACGGCAACGGCGAGCTAATTTGTGATAGCCATAACGTAATAAACTGTTTTCTAACAAAATAGAAATACCTAGAAATAATATGTAACAGTTGTGATATATTTCTCTAATTTTATCTTTATAATATTTTTGTCACAAATGTATATATTTGTCTTTTGTTATTCCATATTTTTTTATAAAAACAAATTGTATTTAACGCACATTTGCATATTTTTTTTACGTTAATTCATCTCTCGCAAAATGTTATTTCAAATTTGTAACGTCTTCCAATCTAGTTCTCGTGTCTTCTACAATATCTTTTGTAATAAATAAATAAATATTTTTTGTTGATTATTGCATTCCAATACAAATATTGAATATTTTTAACACCTGACAAAAAATTGTAGCAATGACGCAGATGCGTTGCTAACACAAATCTGTCAGGCATTTTTAGTTACTTTATTTTATAGTTCCTTATAATTATGTAGTACCATTGGCGAGGTATATTTAGCCTAGATGTTGTGAAATCGTCTATTTTATTTATTGTATCTATTGTAAACTATCCTAGTGAGGATTGTCTACTCGTCAATTCTATTGTAGATTAGACAAAGTGTTTAAAAGTTGTGCAATGTAATGTTAGATAAGACGAAGTTAATAAATAATTAGTGAAATGAAAATGTTTTACTCAACCTTACTTTAATTGTATCTACGGATGCGTTGAAAGAGGAACTTGTTAATATGGTGACGACGGACGATTAGACTCATCATCATCCAATCAGCCAATTTTGGTCCACTGCTGGACATAGGTCTCCCCCAATGACTTCCCCCGGGAACGGTCGGAAGCCGCCTGCAGCCAATGACGTCCCGCTACCTTGATTAGACTACACTATTAATAAACAGATGATTTCAAGCGTGGAAGACTTATGGAAAACCCAACTAAGATTCATTAACATTTTATAATGACAAATTTAGAAATATGATTGAAATCTCACTACATGAATAAAGTAACAGGCCCCCTACATAAGTCGAACTATTAGACCTAGCGAAAAATGTGTTAATAAAACGAGGATACTACACTTTCAGCGATACACCTGTAGTAAATTTAAATTCAAGGTTACATACTGTCGAAATGCTGAAATTTTACAACCTGGATTAACATATTATCTACATCTTATTATATGACATGGTTTAACATTCTAATTAAACGTAATACGTGTGTATTGACAAAGGCAGCTGCAATCCAAATAAACAAAAGAGTGACGACCAACGCGACGACTGAACGTACTCTCAATTTATGCGCGATTATGTAGAGTTTAGCAAATACAAATATTTATAAAGTTGTACTGCAGTGAAAGATTATAGAATGATATATTAAAAAGCATCCAGTGGAGCAGACAAGTGTATAACGAAATCCTGTAACACGATGGTCCGACGACTTGAGAAAGGTGGCGGATAGCGGATGGATGACGGCTGCTGAAGACCGGGATGGTTGGCGCTTACTTGAGAAGACCTACGTCGGCGATACTTGAAATAAAAATGATAGAAATCGAAAATAGTGAAATTGTTTTTAAAAAAGTATGCTTAGCCTAACAATTACGAGTACACGTCTGTGGAATTCCTTGGCCAAGGACATTTAGTCGCTTATGTAATCTTCAACAAACAACATGCCTAATGTGGAGGTAATTCCATAACAAAACTAAGTACAGATAAAAATATGCCAACATTTGTCAAACAGATGTGCTTAGGGCTCGCGCGCACTAACGATTGTGCGTGAATAAATATTATGATATGATAGGATGGATGGGCAGTGGAGGGAGTTTGGACAGGACAATGATGGAGTTGCTACTGTAAGCAGATGAAATCCATAACCATTGTAGCTTGAATATATCAAAATCGATGTTTTCACATTAAACTTAAGTACATAGATCCCCATGATTTCATCACAATCTGCACTCTAATTAGTTTTGAAATTGACATAAAATATGGATATGTAGTGTGCTGGAGGACTACTTGAAGTGAAAGACTACTTGTACTGTCGTATGTCGAATGTAATTTTATTGGAAAACATGCACTCCTTATATACAAAATTAGTTAGGACACGTGGCGCCCTCTGCGGGCGAGCGCGGGCAAAAAAGCGCGGGAAACGAGCGCGTGCCAGCTTATTACTACATTTTTAAGTGGTTTTCATTAAATGAATCTTACTTAATACAGAACATAATAATCTCCCAAATATTGTCTTTTTACTGAAACCCTTAACCAGTAGCGGAAGCTAGGCTATTGGGGCTTTTATGGAAGTACTGCCACAGCTTTCTACATATGTTTAGTCAATAAATTTTTAAAAATATATGTAGGTATACCCTTTTAGACCTCTATTTCTGGTAGAGTGGTCACAACGCACACATGTCATGGAACCAAAGAATAAATCAGTATAAACAATAGAACAATTGCCGATAATGTATCAGAGCCTGTAAAAATCGTATTTTTATCTTTCACCGTTATTATGTAAATGCGCATGTCGCGTCCGTATCAAGCAGTTGCGCGCGGGCATCCACTACGTGCCAACTTATCGATTTTTCCTCAAACGATTTAAAAATAATCTTTATCATCTGTTTAAATAAAAAAAACTGTGAAGGCCAGTGATGTTTTTGTCGGATTGTTGTAAAGTTGACCAGTAAAGAGGTAAGTTGCTACACGAACATAATTTGGAATAATTTAGTACATAATTGTTTAATAATTGCAACGATTTGCGATAAACATATTTAACTATACTTTACATTACATAAATGTCCTTGTATAAGTACATACATTTTTATTGCATGTTGTAAATATCTACTTTTTTTAATCGTTGATCATGACAGTTTTAACTCGGCAATGTTTTTCCTAGCTTTCTCTCATAGGTTATTCATCGGAGCGAGACAGATATTACCGTGCACAAACGTTACTAACATAAGTGAAATAATCATAAGTAAAATCCTAGGTTTATAATTGATTTCTAAATATAGGCTCTTCTATCTAAATGAAAACTTCGAGTTTAACAACCCCAACAGCTAATTTATGTAGATCGTTAGTCTTCAGTAAACAATAAAATCCAATGTAAAGTTCCCAGTTCGATAACTTTGGCACAAACGACCGATTGCATCAAAATAGCCGGTTTGACTCCCGCTAAGAGAAATACTTACTAAAATTATAAACAAGAAAGTAACTCTGGTTGACGAGAATTGACAGAGATATGCGCTATTTGTTTATATAAATTTGAACTAAAAGCTTTATTTAATACTTGCTTATTAATAATACCGAAGATATCCGATACAAAATTTATAGATATTTCGGTTCATTATTTCACCTTGAATGGATATCAATTTATTTTCCGAGTGCCCCTTGAGAAGAAACTCTAATTGGAACAAGTTCAAAAGCATTGCTTCAAATGGTTCTCTCGAAACGAGAGCTCTCGAGAAGTCTGCTTTTCATTTAGTTTGCATCCAATTAAAATTATTTCACGTTTACCTAACGGGATGAGTTCATTTTCAATTAACGTTAATTAGAGTGGTATAAATTGGAGCCAACATTACTTTACCAAAACAGTTGCAGTTCCCATGGGCTTTACTCGTTTGTTGAATGTTTTTTATTTTTAATAACATTTTAAACTAAAAATATCAAGCCCTTGTAGGAAAATATTTAGTTGATAATTATTTTGCTTACATATTTTTAACGAGCCTCTTTAAAAGTGCCTTTACATTCTTTCTATAAATAATTTACTTGCTAACTATAAATTTAATCAGGTAGGTCGCGACTAGTATCTTTTGATGTTTTTTATAAAAAAAACTCAAGCCACATTTTTCTTCTTTTTGCGCCAGGAATAGAACTGATTACAATGTCAGAACAACCAGGATATACCGTACTACCGGTGCAGGAACAAGACGTGAATGACATCATGGAATTGCTAAGAAGGTAAATAAGTTCCATTGTCGCTTATAACTTAGTTATAACCTTGACTTTTATGCTCGTCAAGCATTTGCTTGTGTGTGTGCTTTGAATGCGATAGATGTACTAAGATATCTTTGAGTGAACTGATATGGCAGAAAATGAAATGAGATTTATTTTTAAATAATAAACCGAAGGAATATGTCAAATAGTAGAAGACCACCATCAAAGCCAGTGCAACTCCTGTGCTTTGAGATCGACGATGGCACGCGCAAAAGTTACACCTAAAAGTGAAGCACATTTCATAAAATCCTTATTTATCCAGCTTAATAGACGAAAGTGTTTCGAGTTTTCCCGAAGCCAGGCAGACGATATCTTTCTTAATCATTAATTATACAAACATTTTCTATCGATTCCACACAAAGTATCCCACTTAAATAATAAAGTCATGTTAATGTTTCATTGTAATATTATATCCATATAAAAATCTCTGGAAGCCTTTGGTTCCACACCGCGCTAGAGCGTTCTAAAAGTATATATTTTGGGGAGGCCCCTACGTGCAGAAATGGACGTCTTTCGGCTGTTAATGTTAACGAATATCATATCGATCGTGAATTAGTTTATAATAAACTGAAAATTGTTTTATGTCAATCAGATTATGCATTCCGACTATAAAATTGAATGTGATTGTAATGAACAGTGTTTATTGATTTATTAATAAACAATTATCGCAATTTGCACGTGATTAAAACAATAAGGAATAATAGATAATAACAACGCCAACACTTCAATTGAAGTTGCATAAATCAGTACCGACTTGTACACAATAATAAACTAATAGTAATTCAAAAAGTATTTTGAATCTCAAGATAATGATTTTAACTTGTAGGTAATTTGAAATCATTATCTTTAAAATGTATTTTGTCAATATAATAAAGTAAAGCACAATCACAAAATTAAAGGTTCGCAATTTCTTTGCCTCATGCTTACTTTATAATTCGCATGATGTGTTGAGCATAAGCTTGGATAAGCATGTAAGAATATTATTATCCTTGGCCCATGCGAAGAATGTACTTCTAGCTTTAGAAAATAACTTCATCCGTTTAATTTTATTATGGCAAGTTACGATTGTCTGACATTTAGGTCTCGCGCTGTAAATGTTCGTTGAGTGTGACAAATTTTCTGGATTCGATTTTTGGGTTGTGTAGTGTCGTAGACTATATTTTAATATTCATACTATTAAAGTAGTAAGAATTTTCGATAATCGTTCGAGTCACGGTTATAGTTAACGAGGAATGTATTTTTAAAATTCAAATTTAATGTTCCTATGTCATACGACCTTATATGGCTAAAGTGGATGATTATGGCATCATCTTATATCCTTCCAGAACATTCTTCATTGACGAGCCCTTGAACCAAGCTGTGGGACTGTGTGAATCAGGCACTTGTTCAGAACTAGAAGAATACTGCTCACATTCCATATTAAAAGGATTATCTTTCAAAGCTGTTGACGGTGATGGAAATATAGTTGGCGTTATGATTAGTGGAATATGCCCTTTGAAAGAGGTAGGTATTGTATTCCTTGATGATGTCATTACTGGTTTACTCATAGTGTCTTTATACGTACTTTCGACGGTACTAGTAATATAGGATTACCTACCAATAATATAGGATTTGCGTTTTATTTCCACGTAGCACAATAAAATAAACCCAGCTACGTAGTCTTGATTTTAGAGCCTGCCTTGTTGCCGTGCTTTCTAGAGGTTTCGGGTTTGTTTTTCGGATCGAGCGGTGTTTTTGGGTTTTACTCTGCAGAAATACATAATGTCCAATGTACTCGGAAAACGGATATACTTAGGTTCATTTTCATGACGACACCGATGTTGTCTAAAGCACAGAAAATTATTTTGTTGCACTGGTTCATTACATGTAACGAATTTTTACCTTGAAAATCATGATAAATGGCTTATCTTACATTTAACTTGGTACTTCGATATGCATCGTGCAGACTCAATCAGCGCCCTCTCCCGGTACTTGTAGGAACTATTTTAGTGCGACTATTGTCATTTTGTTTTTTAATAAATTAAATGCATTCTAAGTACAAATCTCTTTTTCTTTAAAACGAATATGGCGAAACGATCACATCTTTTTTTGTATCGTTAGACTCGGAAAATCACCATAGTAAATTAATTATCGCAAATTTTTATTTGAATCATTCTATCAACATAATTTTTGCCAAACCTACTGACCTGTTGCATTTACAAATTATGCAATAATTTAACTTATAGAATGAATATCTTTATTTAATGTTTAAGAAGCGTTTTCACATGTCCTTCGGAAAAACGCCTTTACTTTGCCTATGACATATAAATGAAATCACTGAGTAATAAAAGGGCTTCAGTTTAACCATTCAAAGTTCGAATTTCATATTTCCACAACTTAATAGTTCCTTTGTTTTTTTTTTCAGGAAGACGACGGCAACGACTTATTCAGCCAGGCTCAGAAATGTCAAAACCCCAAGTTCCAGAAGATATTGTACATATTAGCGAGGCGAGAAGGCGCTAAGTTGTGGGAGCATTTTCCTGATGATCAGCGTCTGGTAGATGTGAAAGTCGCAGCCACAGACCCGCGATGGAGGCGACGCGGTATTATGAATGAACTGGTACGGGTAACTGAGTAAGTTTTTTAAAATTATAATTATACAATTTATGCACCTTACGTAGTAAGTAGTAGTAGTCACCTTTAATTACGAAGTGTTATTCTCTGGCATGTTTTTAGTGAAAATGAAGTCTGCAAGTATGCACATTAAGCAGCATTAGACTCACTATGGATTCAAAGTAGACAAATTCAAATATATGCGCGTATGGTATATATTACGAGTATAAAAAAAATATGAAAAACATTATTATCTTGTAACTGATATTACAAAATATCATAACATGATTTCACGGTATGATAGCCCGTATCAATTTATTTGTTTGATTTCAGTTTTAGCAATAATAAAACGGTGTAAATTCATGCGTCAATGTGCAGTATGCAATAGGAGACTTTTATTGTACGCCACGAAAAACACATAACCAATATCAGTCAAACAATGATTTTAGTCTTATAAATCCAAAAAATTCAAAAGCAACTAGGAAAATCAGATAGAAAACACTTGCGTGTGTAAAAAAAATAATATTATTAGTGATTTTCTGGACATTTCAGAAAGGCCACAGAGCAACAAGGCATCAGACTGTTGCGCATGGACACTTCTAGTGCCTACTCCGCGATGTCCGCTGAGAGACTCGGCTTCACCTGTTACTACAAGGCGCTTTACAAAGACTTAGTCATGGACGGCCGGCCGCTCATTGTACCTGAACCACCGCACGTGGATGACAGAGTTTATATCAAGGTTTTGTTTGATAAGAAGTAATATAAGTAGTATGGGAAATTTATTACTTTCTTTCAATTATTTCTGGTGTTCAGCGATAGAGACGGTGATTTAGTGGCGTAATGTGGATTTTAAATGATTTTTATTTACAATTATCAATAGACCATGCAGGCATATTTTAGAGTTTTACATTAAGATTTTTTTAATTTAGAAGATTTTTTGTGCGTGCATGTATTCTCTGCAAAATAACTTCAATAAGTCAGAGACTGGAATTTGAATCCGCGACAGCTAAGATGATGTTCGATGTGAATCTTGAACTAAAAGCCTTCACACATTAATTAAAGGTAACAGAATAAGGCTCTTGCTATTTGAGTCTTTCAGTTCCGATGACGCACCAGTTAAATTTATGGGATGACACCTAAGTATTTGAACATCTGCGCACACAGTTCTCGCAGGATTAATTATTAACTAGGATCGTATTATGAATAAGAACTATATTTATACACCCTTACTCACTCCATGAATAATAGAATGATGTCTCGACTTTTCTTATACACTTACGTAAGGTTCAATTAAACTCTTGGATCCATGATAGAAGATAGATAGGTATAGAAACAACTGATCTCAATAGTAAAAGATCACTTATAAGAAAAATATTACAAAATGAATCACCTCTAAGAAGTAGTACACTTTGACATAAAACGCAGTCTTGAATCGTGGAGAAGTATTTCGATTACTTTACTGAACTTCTGGACCGACAGAAAACGACCATCGGGGGTAAGGTATAAAACCCCCCATAGAGACAAACTAAAGTGTGCCACATTCCAGGATCAGCTTATGTAAATTCAGATAGTATCAAACCTGAAGAACTGTGTCAACTTGTAAGTCAATATCACAGTATTTTCTTACAAGTCAACAAACACTATTTGCACCTCCTTGAACCATTAGGTGCGGTATTGCCAATACCAAATTAGAATGAAAATGTATTTTCATAATAATTTGATTACCAACTATCTTATGGAGTTGAGATAAGCTTCTTAACCGATAAAAAGAAAATAATCTTATGTTATTAAATAAAAAACAATTTGTATTGAAACTTATTATTAAACAACATTTCGAACGCACATTGTTCATTTACCAAGTCTGAAATGATAATCTCGTTAAAAAATCCTGAAAAGAGTTTTTAATATTGATTGTATTGACAAATTACCCATTCCAACTTACGTACGAGATAAGTTTGTAAAGTTTATCGCATAGTACCTTTAGATCGTTTTTCGTATACACTTCGTAGTCGTACGCGTTAGGATTATCTAAATCATATTCTGTGACAAACATCTCTGACGTGTCTCTGAAAAAAGGATTATTATATAAAACTTACTAAATAAGAAATGTTGGCAAAATCTTTGCAAAGTGCATTTTCCTAACGGAATAATATACTTCTTAAGTTAACTATTATTATAATTTTAAAATGGATTTTTCTGACATTGGGATAATATTTTAAACCGTAGTTTATGAAACTTATTACGACATATCAATTTGTCCATACAGAAATAATTAATAATTGATAATAAGATTATAACACAAATTCAATTTAAATTAACCGCTTTGTCATTTACAAGTGAAGGTATTCGTCAATCCTTGAAATAATATATTGTGACTTTTACTGAAAGTATTGTACGAGCCTCTTCATTGTTAATTTGATATGCCAGTGGATAAGTTAAAATAGTTAGAGGTATGTATTTGTTTATTGACTTTTGTATTATCAAATAATACTTTTTGAGTGATACTCAGAAGGCAATACAAGAGTCTCGATGCTGTGTATTTGGTGTGTCAATAAAACAGTTTAACCTTAAAAGGTATCACAAAGTATCGTAATTTACTTCTTGACTTATTTTTTTTAACTAACAATGCAATCTGTAATATTTTTTATAAACAGTTTGCAACACTTATTGAGTTTTCATACTAGAAATGTAATCTTTTGGGTCTAAATGGGACGGGCTTAGCTATGAAGCAGACACAATTGTGCTTTTTATCACAAAAAACAACAGGAAATAATTTGTGACTTAAGTTTGACTTCTAATGGAGCAAAAATTTATAGATGTCAAATATCTATGTGGTACTTACCTTATAATAAATTAAAAAACTACACAATACCATTTCTAAATCTGTATAATTCAATATAATGCAACAATTTCCAAAAATATTTCAAAGTCAATATAAATACAACAGATCTGCCAGTTGGTATGTACATTTATATACAAGACTACGTGCTAAACAAAATATCTATGTACCTACAGTTATTGTACGAGTGAAAAGATTTACAAAACATATAACAACTTTTACTCCTATATACAATAATTACTGTAGGCTTTGTACTGATGAGGACAGGCTCGAATCTAGAAGCTTGGGGGTCAAAATATATATATTTTTTAAATCCTGTTTTTGCAGTATCTGTACTTTATAAGGAAGATTCGCATAGCTAATTATTTCAATGTCTTCTTTAAGTCAGGTTCCCTTTATGTTAATTATTTTTTAAAATGCATTTTTAATTTGGATAATTAGTATTCTTGGTAGTAACATTTCAGATTATCACTCTTCTTTGTTAACTTGAGGTAATATTTTTTTGTATATTTGTAGCATATGTATGGTATAAAAGTTCCAATAAATAGGACAGCTGTATAGTTCGCGACAGGTCTAGATGACAATCAGAATATGAAATAAGGCATCGGAAAGAGGACTCCCCTTTAATCTTAGTGCTGCACGAGTTAATCTCGCTCACATTATTTTTTATTATGTAAATTTCGCTTCTTCGTCAGCCTTTAATGCAAAAAAAGGAACAACAATTCGTTTATAAGCAAGAGAAGTAGCCATAAAATTTTTAAGTTAAGTTAATCAGGCGGTTCACTTACAACATTATTATTACAATTAACTTATTTTATTGCATACAAAAATATTTAAAAAATATTGATGTAAAATACTTGGTATTTACACACACACACACCTGACACCACACAAACAAAAAATTCCATTTCCACCTTTCGCGAACTACAGTCAAAAAACAACTGTCTTTCCCTTCCCCCGTTTGTACCCCTAGATTCGTGCCTGAGTGAGTATTAAATTATCTACAAATGCTATAATTGATCTAATAATTCACTTTTTCTCGTTCGCCAGCGCGTGGCCGAGCGACGCGGTGGCAACTGTTGGATTGGCCGCTGTCACAATTTTGTCCAGAAGTAAGCGAGTTTGCAACTAAAAACAAAAAAAAAATAGCACTGCAAGGAAGATTTTAAAAAATGGACCATAAATCGAGATGGCCTCGAAATTTAGACGTGCGGTGAAATCAAATTCGAGATGGTCATGGATCCAATTTTGTTTTCTTTTTCTTTCATGGAGGAAATCTTGACAGGTCTCTACCTACTGGTTAGAGCCGTATCTATACAGACATAACTTTAAAAAGTCAGCAGTGTGTGTTATACTAATATCTACCATCAGTATAACGCACACTTAAGATTTTTTAAAGTTATGTCTGTTCCCAATGAAATATGCTCTTGAACAGTGCAGAATATCATCGTAAAGAAACACACTGAATAGTCAACAGAATATGAAATCAGGCTTTAGGGCTAGACAAAAGTTATTTAACTACGCCATGGGACTGTCAACTATAAGTATGAGCCAAATGACCCGATTGTAAACATTTAGCGAGAAAGATTATCAATGAATCAATAATTAAATTTAGGCGTCTTATTATTAACTTTATATTTACCTCATTCCCATTATTTTGAGCCGCAGCACGGACCCGATCCAATTCCTCCGCTAAATACTTTGACTTCTCTTGGGCTTGTTTCTGTTGCAATACATACGTATTTCTGGAAAAAACAAAGTTAAAATATGTATAGTGATGAAAAGCGATGGAGTCAATCTCGGCGGTAACGGATTCAAACACTTAGGCACAACTCTCTTCATCAAGTTATGTAAGTATTCATGGTGAACTATCGCATATTCAACATTGAAAGAAAACATTGTGATGAAATCTGCACACCAAGGAGTTCTTAGGAATTTCTATGGTAGGCCAGCGTAGAGGACTAACGCCTAAATCCTCTGTTTTTGAAGAGGTCCGTGTCCAGCAGTGCGACGTTTATGGGCTCGTGATGATGGATAATGATGATCATAAAGAGTCCTATAATTCGACGTACATGCATTAGTAGGGGAGCCGAAGAGGGGATTTCGGGATTTACTCGAGCGCGGCAGATTAATATACAGGAGGATACCTTGTACCCGGTTAAGTACCTCCACCAAACATGAGCCCCATATATAAGGCCGCCCATGAAGGATACAGGATCAGATTAGTAAAAAAAAATTGACCATCGGATATTCTCAAGCGCGTCAGATTAAGGTAGGGTGAGTAAATAACGTCCTAAAAAGTGTCTATTCCACTAATCTGACAATTTGAGCGTGACGTAAAGAAAGGGGAGGGCAGCAAAGTTGTAAAAAAAAAACGTCATCTCGACATTCTCGAGCGTAGCTAATTTTTTTTTTATTTTGAAGGAAATAGTTCAAGAATAACGAAAAATATATAATCTGACGATTTCCGCAAGCCGAAATAACAAAAATTCGTCGATAAAGTTAAATGAGTGCAGCTGCGTGATGCTATTTCCTTCTCCGCGTTTCTATTCCTCTCGCACTCTTTCTCTATCTATTACTCTCTCACACCGTCCCCACTCTGGTTTCTGATGCCATGACGCCAACGTATTCATAACGTACCTATAATTTTCAACGTGTTTCCAACGTTTTGGCGTTTTTGCTATTTTAGCACGTTACTTGTCCATGCATTATAAATATTATATATAATACATTTTCGGACTCACTGAGACATCCGTGCATTACATTTAATGCATGAGCCTATACTTTTTAAATTGGGTTATTTAGACTGGATGTGGGAGCTACTTTTTTATTTAACAGATGTATGAGCAATGAATGGAGAATAATGAAACATCAATGTCCCGCAAACTTTTTTTATTTTATTGGTTATATGACCTGGCATACCAATTAGTACTTTTTATTTGAAAAATATCTACTTGCAACTAAGATGATGGTTAATTAATAAAACATAATTTTTTTAAGCTTTTTTTAAATTATTTCTTTATAAATACATGCATTGTACTAAAAAAACATACACTTATTTATTTGCATGCTATTTCCTGAGCTTTTCAATTAATTAAGTTCAATGATTTAAAAAAATTGAAAAAATATTGTTTTTTTTCGTCAGATTAGCCGAATCCCTCTAGATAATCGTCAGATTATGAGACAGTACGTATAGAACATAAAGATGAACCATATATATCTTAATCTGACGCGCTTGAGTATATCCAAATGGCGATTTTTTTTTTCATATTATGAGAATGGCCACGAGTTTGCG
Source organism: Cephonodes hylas (assembly GCA_030295005.1). NCBI lineage: Eukaryota > Metazoa > Arthropoda > Insecta > Lepidoptera > Sphingidae > Cephonodes > Cephonodes hylas. The sequence continues at coordinate 4,348,777 of AP025374.1, read as the reverse complement.
TCACATCGAAATCGTCAGATTATTGAATGAGAGCTTTTTTTTGGTGCACTTAACACTCCCTTAGAAAATCTGACGCGCTCGATAAAATTTTTTTTTTCTTCATTTTCAATCCTTAAATACAACCACCCCCATCATGGAAACGATCAGATTAAGATACGTACATTATTAAAAATACGTAGGGCAATGATGCTATCAATATCTGACGCGCTCGAGGATGTCCACGCATCAGTTTTTTTTTACATATTTAACAATCTATACCCGCTTTCCCCACCGATGAAAAGATATATATCATATAACATTTTTTTCTTCTTATCATCTAAGCTTTGCAATCCTATAGGTCTCTATGACGCTCGAGTAAATCCCCATTTAGCATCGTCGGCTCCCCTACTACATGAAAAGGGTAATGTCAGTTGAGGAAGCCAAAAAAGTGACTTTGGGCCTTAGTATTTGACGCTGCCTCCCTTGGCCCTCTGCCTACCCTAACGAAAGACAGACTTGAGTTTATGCATGTATATTTTATATATTTCTTCTTCTTCATCAACCCATATACGCCCACTGCTGAGCACGGGTCTCCTCTACCATTGATAGGGTTTAGGCCATAGTCCGCCACGCTGGCCTAGTGCGGGTTGGCGGACTACACACCTAACAAATTCCTAAGAACTCTTAGATGTGCAGGTTTTATCACGATGTTTTCCTTCACCGTTAAAGCAAGTGATTATTCAATGTGAATACACACATAACTTCGAAAAGTCAGAGGTGTGTGCCTGGGGTTCGAACCCGCGACTGCCGAGATTCTCGACCGCGCGCCCATACATCGAGGTCATCACTGCTTTATATATTTATGTATGTATATTTCTATATATACCCCCCTCACTGATAGGAGGAGGCCTGTGCCCTGCAGTGGGACATATGGGCTGATGAGAAAAAGATTTTATACATTTGAACAACACGTACCTGATAACATAAACTTGTAACAGTACACCAATAAATGCAACACCAAAACACAACACAATGATGTAGTAGTTTGGCAATTTCTTTATTCCGTCTACACCATAGTATGAGTTTGAGGTATTCTTCGCGCGCTGTGTCCTGGCGCTTTCATAGTAGTAGTTGTATTGGGGATCACTTCTCATGCTGGAATTATTAAAAAAAAACTTTTAACACTGTTCTAGGAAAAAAAAATCTTTAGCAAAGGCATATTTCTGCACTGTCATGCTATGTTTAAGAATATTTGCACTCCATGGTTAGAGGATTGGTATTAGCTAGGTACATCACCATATTTTCTGCTTATATACATAAACTATTATTGCCACTACAGTATCATGACGGCTGATATCTTGATTGAGGCTAAGTTTTTCTATTGCTGTTTTTCTAAGACATTCACTGTTAAACACATGCCTCCACATAGATATCCAAACTGTTCTGATTGTAGCAGCTTGGAACTAGTTTTTCTGCAGTCTTTATGAGTCATCCATTCAGCGAATGAACATGCAACAGTGTGCTAGTTGTTATAGGGCTCTGCTATTAAGAATCTTTGTGCCCCAGCCCCAAAAGAAAGTCATAAATAGGTTTTCCTAAGTATAGATATTCATACACCAAATATTACTTACTCTTATCATATAACAAACTTATCATAATTGAAATTGTAACACATAAAAAATTTAAGCGCAAATATAATTGCGACTTTCTAGATTTGTTTGCGCAAATGGCAATAAGCCAAAAACAATCAATGTAAAAGAACTGCAAGTGATGTACCTAAAGTGAAAATAAAATTTGGCACAATTATTATTAACCGCTTTGTATAAATAAACTGTGTCTATACTATTCATGAAACACCATTATTGTCATGAAATTTAAAACATTAATCTTTAATTTAATAAAATCCACTCACATATTTGTTAAAAAAAATCCTAATTTCTATTATTTATTTCTCCAAAAAATAATTGTAAAAAAATAAAGCAGTGTGTATTTTAATGCAATAATATAATTTGTTCTTTTTCATTGCAAATTGCATTATGAATATTCACATTCATTCAGTCATTCCTAAAACATATACCTCTGACTAAATTTCAATATTCCATTTGATTATAAATAGAAGAGCTGCATTGGTTATTTCAAAATATGTGAATCCTAACAATATAAGTGTTAAAGGTGAATGGGCTGGCTGGCATTCAGCTTACATAAAAACTCATTATTTAAAATTGCATATGATAACACAACACATGGATGGATTAACACATAGATTACTAAAAAAACTACATTTATATCTTAATCCAATTCCAGACCTTACCATTCTACACTAAAAATCTACTTTTAAATTATTCAGTATTATTTTAAACAAACTTACTTATATGCATGTGTCCTGTACCCATATGGTGATCCTGACGATACTTCTGACATACTATCATATTGAGCGCGGCTACCAGGTTTGCTGAGTATATTGTACGCCTCTACTATTCGGACAAACTTCTCTTGGGCTTTGGCATCTTTGTTTTTGTCTGGGTGAAACTGAAAGTGATAGTCACACACAATTCACTTTCAATATTATGTTGCCAAGTAATATAGACCATTGCCAAAGCAATACATAGATAATTATGTCCAACAGTAACCAACTCTATAAAGATCAAGTAACTTATTCAAATTTTAACCTGACTTGATGAACTATTTAAGTAATGTTATCATCATACAAAAAATGAGAATGAACTATCATTAATTTTTATCAGTAATTCACCTTCAAAACTCTTTATCAGATAAATGTAAATTTTTAAGAATAAAGTGACCATAAAACAGTCAAAAATCGACAAACAGCTGTGGATGTTGATGTTAAAGTAAATAATAGACGCGGACCGTTTGATACGTTAAGGACCGAAGTTTTTAGCAACACTACTTTTAAATTAGCAAAAATGTTTATGGAACTAAAATCATATGATACCATCAATCACACTATTATCATAATGTTTTGAAATTACGTTTCGGCCAGTCAATGACTTTTTGTTATGTCATGAATTCCGTGTAATCTAATTTTATATTATGCCAAGTCAGCTTCGTGTTGAAAGTAAAAACATGCTTACTTCTTTACTCATCTGTATAAATGCTTCTTTAATCTCTTTATCTGAGCAATTCTTTCGTAAATTAAGGACTTCATAGTGATTTTTCCGCGCTATGCTGGAAAAAATAGGCAATATATTTAGACGTATAAAAATAAAAAAAAAAACTAAATATTTTTAGGCATACCTGTAGAATCTCATAAGGCATTTTAAAGTCCTGAAGTCAGGACTGCGGTTTAAGGGGTACATGTTGATTTAGATAAATCAATTTCTCTAATAATGTTCCCAAAGATATTCATGTTACTATTTTGGCAACTAATAATTTTTAATTGCGACGAAATGTCATTATCAGCTGTCAAAGTACGTAATGTATTTTTCTTAAATTTTGTTTTTATTTACACCGTAACTGTGGGACATGTCTTTTGGACTGTATCCAACTCCACATTTGTCATTATCTAAAGATAGCAACACTACCAATGTTATAAGCGCTATCTAGTGGAATTACACTTAACCAAATGAGGTAAATTGGGATATAACAAACAAAATTTCCAATTGTCTTTGTAGCACTTTTTGATCAATGATTTTTAAAAATAATGTTCATCATATAAGGTTACAAACAAAGTAATGTCCTTCCAAAATCATGCTTTAGGTTCTTTTCTTCTTTCTATTTTTTTTGCAAATGTGTAAGTATGCATATAAGCGTCAGAAGTTCGAATCAGTAGGATCTCTATTATGAGTATACTATAATATTATATTTTCAATCTTATTATATTGCTAGAACAATAGATTCATCGATCAATTTCAATAAATCAATTTAATTTAAAACGAATACACACATCCATCCACGGCCGCTTCGTATTTTATAAATATAGTTCGTTAAAAAATTTTACAACCGGAAAAATGACATTCCTACATTTTCAGATATATTTTCGTTATACAGTAAAATTAGTTTAACTAAATATTATATAGGTCACTGTCAGTGTATTTTTTTACAATGGGTAACAATTGATTTAGATTTTGTTTATAGATTTATTTACCAATAATAAAGTACTAGCAATAATACTAATGTACTTTATTACTAGTTTAAATAGTAAAAAACATGCAATTTTTTTACTTCTAATTAACTTCGATCGTGTATTTTATCTAAAAAGTTTTATGTAAGTATTTTTTATTTATTTAAAACTTTATTGTACACATATAACTTAAGCTTAAGAACAAACAAAAAAGAAAGTACAAAGTACTGATAGTTTCTTTAAATTGTTACATAAATTTTATCAATTTGACTGTATTTTCACGTAACATAATATTTTAGCTGACAACACAATACTATGGCGCCGTTATTTAAAAATATGTAGGTAGTATCGTATTTAACTCGCAAACCGGTTAGCTCGTTTTTATTTATGTAGTTTTCTTTTGTTTTATTATTATTTAATGTTTGTATTTTAGGCCCTCTAAATCAAAGCCACTCGAACAAATTAAGATTCTATTGTAATTTTTAGCTTTGCATCAATTAATTATATTTAAAATTAACTACTTAAACAATTAATTTAACGTTAAACTAGTTCTATAGATAATTCTGCATTCGTAAAATCATATAAAAAAATATCAGCAAAAATGACACACATAACATAGAATTATAATGCAATGAGAGATATTTGCTGTTACAGTATTACCTTCATATTATGCAACCTAATAATTAGGCGCCGTAACTACAAAAGAAAATAATAGGCCAGGAATGAAACAATGTCCGTAGGGGAGCCGGTGCCCTAAGTACTGAGTAGTGAGTAGTCGGTAGTACTGTAGTTCATAAGCGGCGGCGCGGTGGTGTCGACGCGGCGGCGGCAACAACGGTGCGTCACTTGATCCGACAAGCTGGAGTCAGTCCGACGGCGCACACCGACACGCAGTTTTCGCGCAGTACACAGCGCGGTCGGACGTACGGTCATGCGAGAAGCGGGTGGCAGGATGGCCGAGCTCGAGTTCGAAGCGCCGCTCGCGCAAATCGAAGAGGCTGACGACTGCCTCTCCACCGCGGACTACCCGCAAAAAACTATCAACGGCAATGACATACACCTGAACAACATCAACAAGATCAAAAGTGAAATGGTCAAAATGAAGACCGATTCTAATAAAATTAACGATAATGAGGACCCAAAACCGGTGAAGTGTAAACAGGACAATTTGCAACACAGTGAAGGAGATAACTTCACGGAGACTTTCTCCGGCTCGCTAGAGGATCTGGTGAACACTTTCGACGAGAAGATCACTAAGTGCTTCGGGAATTACGAGGAGAGCGTGGAGAAATTGGCGCCGGTGCAGGTTCGCACCCAGGAGGAAATTATGAACGAATGCCAGTAAGTACAATATGAGGATTGGATGAATTAATTAGGTCTTAGTTACAACAGTGATGTCATCGACAGTGTCATTGTAAATCCAATTTTCCTGTGTCAACGTCAATATTGAACATATGAGTAGGGAATTTCGCATGCTGATAAGAAAACAAATCTTGGTAATCGGAGAAAAGATAATCTGAGAATATAAACAAAAAGGGCGGGCTTCGCGCATGGCGTTCTGTGTTGCGGGATCGATCGATGCTTCGGGTCGAGGGTGCAGGGGTGCGTGCCGGAGGGTGGTCGCATGACGCATCGCACCCCCTCCCAAACACAGCCCTCTCCCTCTTTGTTTCCAACTCCGGCTTGACAAACTGAGATAAAATATGACACGCGAGTACCGACATACACCATCAAATTATGCCCTGGCAGCTAATTACAGTAATTTGTTGGTAATTTAATTGGTTCAAAGATGAACTCCGATAACACTATAATGACTTACTGGTTTTTAGTTGTGAGTTAGTACTTTCTGTCTTGTATTGATTCTTATACTATACGGTATTGTTAAGATTTTGCAAAAAAATATGCTTCGTTTTGCAAATTATACCTCTGCAGCAGTATTCACATCGCTTCTACTATAAATTTCTCACATCTGCCTATGTTGCGATGGAAATCTTTTTCCCTCAGATTTTTTCCATTATAATGAGGGAGATCTGAATATCACATTGTATATAAGTTTCTCTTTGCTGAACGGTTTATTAAATAGCCTAGAATATTTTCCCATAAGTTCTATTATGTCTAACGGTCTTTAGCATGATAATAGATTTCGCAGATAGCCTTTTTACTTCAACTAGGCGATAATAAATAATTTTTACTAAAGCGACTGTCAAAAACGTCTTATTTGCGAATTGCACGATCTTTATTATCACAAATCCACATAGTAAGTCATTCATGTGAATAGACACCCAGCTCGATACGTATTGCAGATAACGTTTGTAAACATAATTCGTTCTTCACGTGTCAAGCAAAATCTTTTGGAGTCGATCCAGATGACCTAAATGCCGTAACGTCGGGGAAACACGTTAAATTGAAAAGGGAACAATTCGCTAACAACTCGGGGGGTGTGCTCAGTGTAATGGATAGCACTGGGATGAATTACCGAACAAATAACCTAATTTGCTGAAGGACAGACAAATGTGTCAACGCCCACGCTGATTATGGATAATGCAGAATTTAGGACAGTAGTCTGCTTTCAATGAACAGTCGAGCATTAGAAAAATGTGAATGTGATTTAGTTATCACGAGGATTTTTATTGTTTTATTGGCTTTTTATTAATTATGGATTAAAACCTGGTTTAGCACTATGTCATGTCAAACAGGTTTAAGACGGAAAAGAAATACAGATCTAAAATTTTCATACAAAGGATAGTGCATAAAAGACAAGTTGTGCTTTAAGTTCCATCCAGGCATGCTAAAAAGGCTAGAATGAAAGGAATATTAAACCACATATCAGGGATAATGAGAACAATGATTGATGTAACCAGACCGACGTTAAAGGGAACAAAAAACCTCACGACAGGTGCGTAGCATTGATTCAGCTGTGATTCGACAGATGCCAAACCACCTTGCATTAAACTGTCCGCAAAACACCTTGCCGAATATCATATGACGAACATATGTGGCCCTTATTCAAATCGGAATCCGCACTTCCTTTTGAAATTTCGCCTCATTAATTTGCGTTAAAACTTGATCGTAAATTTCGCCCGATTATTATTCATGTCGCGGAAAATGAATCCATTTAAACGATGGAGCTTTTAAAGCAATTACGAGATTGAAGTTATCTACTTCGACATACAACAAACGATTAATATTCCTAAGCGGTTTAATGCAACTTAACTCACTTACTTCTACTTTTAATTAAATGCTGTATTAGTTGAGTAGAGGTCAGATGCAGATATGATTAGAAAAATATAATTGAAAATATGATTTACATAATAATTACGTATGCTTAATATTATTAAAAAGATCACGCCTATTATTTGAACCATATAACTCGTAACAATCGTATATAAAAATTGTTTATTTTGCCACAAAATAGTCCAGTCAACACAATTGGTCAGAAAAAAATACATATTATTTTACACTTTCATTTTTCTCTATAAAACCTCGCGTATATGTAATTGAAAGTGTTTAAAATTCTGCGCATACATGGTTGTTATTCATTGTATATCTTTTGAACATTTGCATCAGCGGCGGCACACGACTCACGTCCGTCTTTATATCACCCACTCAGAATACGAAATGAATTAAAATGATTTGCGTTGATGATAAACCCCCTTTTATTTCTATTTTACAACGCTGCCAAGTTTCCGTGATGTGGAGCCTTGAATTCAACACGTTACGTTTTCGAACAATTAACGTAATTTAATCGGTAAACGATTACATAATTGCCAATCGTATCTATTCGTAACAACTGCAATGCATGAAACCTATGACCTTACCTATACGTTATGTTTGCGTGCGGCTTTATTTCGTAACTGCAATATTCAAGGCGCATTATATGCCTTATTTCTCAGTTTTCAATACAAGTTAGCATGCTATCTTAATCATGAAGCAAATTTAATCGATCCGGCCTCCCGTTGCTCGCTTTCTAAAACTAATACTTTATTAGTCATCGGATATACGTTGCTTCGCTTGAGCGCTCGGCTACTCTTGTATTGAGATGCGATATGAAGCTTAATAAAGGTCAACTTTATTTACATTTAAGCTTTTCCGAACGAAAGAGGACATGATAGCACCGCAGATGGCGTCAAATTACATTCATTTGTCTGCTCATTTATGGAGCAATATTGTGTCGAGTAACACCAGTGGGTTTTGTAAAGCAACGCCATTTGCAAGTTTATCAGCTCTTCTGCAGAGGAAGCGTGCCCTAGATGCGGCGATACATTTAAATTAGCATATTGTCTGTCTGCTGCAAGCCGCCTGCAATTTACATGAGCAGGCATTTTGACACTGCGAAGCTAATAAACTCTACTTTCCTTCCGTCACCTCAATTGATGATTCTAAACAGTTGCTTGTTATTACGTTGTGGTATGCTAAAGCGTTTTGCATTGACGCCGGCGTGACTTTCGGCTTTGCACTCTCAAATAGCTAAATCTGAATCACGTGCTTATCCATACTAATTTGTTACCATTTCGTAATGCCTCGCTTCTATTTTCCCTGCACTGATTTCTCTAGTCGGAAAATTACATTATATACATTACATTTATACAAGTTGATTCAGACGTCCCCCATACTATGAATGGGTTTGCATATTAATGCGTAATCTTAACAAGTAAACAGTTTTTACAAAGACTTCCATCTTCGGTTCCCCCACACATGCGGGCTCAGGGCGAACGACCTACGATTTGCAACTACCCACATATATAATTAAACAGTTAGTAAAATATTTGTACATTTCTTGTATCATTCCATTTGTAAATAGTGCCTAGTCTTCCAATTAGAAAGCAAATATCGGATTATACAAGTTTATAGACAAATTAGATTCCCACGCGTTTTACTGTACACCATAGACAGCTTTTTTATTTGAGCGGTTCTCTTTAAAGTCATTTAAGTAATCCGATAATTGTGAAGCTATTCACTGCAATAAATTTAACGGGATTTTATTTCTTAATATCCCAAGCTAGTTCTGGGTTACGTTCGCTTGATCCGTTGCAAGTAAATGATGTCCTAAAGCAATTAAATTACTATACAATTCTAAGCATACTTTTAGAGTACATTTTGAACTATTAATTTAAGTACTCCGCACTTGCGATTTCACTATAGTCACTTGCCATTAATCACACATGTCCAAGTCACGACATGAAAAGATCGTTTTTAACTTATGCCAATTGATGTTGCTGTCCCATTGGAAATTAATGATTTTATGTTTATTTAAAACGGCATCATTAGTAAAGATCTCTGCTTTATTACTTCGAAACAAGTACTTGTCATTAACATAGATGTACACGGAATTGAAATTGAAAGATATTGGATTTCTCTACAGGTTCTTGTTAAGCAAAGTACTTCGCTCAATGCTCGTATATAATATGAAGACTATTAACGCGCATCAGCATATCGACTGCAATAAATGTTAAGAAACTGGTCTTCGTAAATCTTACGAGAATACCAAAGAGAAAGCGACAGGAGAACATAATAATCAGTACACAAATGCTTTCTAATTTAATAGTGTTTATCCATAAGGTGCTAACAGTTTGACGAATGTTTAACAAATGGCAGTTACGAAATGAGCACTTCGGACATCGATAAAAGCTAATTTGATTACACGAAGGTACCCTGGCTCAATTTAAATGTTTAACGGACACGCTGAGATGCGTGTTTATCGATGTTTGGATCTTTTGTTACTTTATAGGGCTTAATAATGAGTGCATGCGTGAGCGACGATTGAATAACAATTTATTGTATACATTGCGACATATCCGAGTTACCAACACATATGTTGATTACAATTGATTGAACTGGGAATGTGTGATTCCAATTTCTCTGCAAAGGTTAATGTAATACCAAATAGTAGAAACCTTCGACCTTCTGAGTATGGGTTAATACCTGGCGAGGGAAAATATTTGACAAAAGAATGATATTATGCAGTTTAGTTACTCCTCTAAGGTGGCGCAAGCACACATTAATAGCGATGTCTATTTCAAACGACGGTCTCTCAAAGGTCACAGCAAGTCGCAAGATGCAGACTGCTTGATGCAGACTGCTTACTGCAGATCGAACAGGAATCTTCGAAGAGGCTTATTGCTAGCAATGGCGATTCTGTAAATAAAGCAATATACATTAAAAAACAAGTCCAATAAATACTCATTAATTGCCGTTGTAGGTTTAAAATAATATAAAACAGAAAGCAAAGATATAAAGGATGATATCATTACACAATATAAGAATATGATGTTTCCACGAGGTAAATTTGTTGTTGGCATTAAGAGATCCACCAATGACTGCAGCAAACATAATTATTGGTTATCAATAGTTCGGGTCGCGCAGAGAAGCTAATATAGGTCACGGCGAAATGTGGGCGGATTTTACATCAATGTTTTGCGTGTGAAACCAGACTTTCTAGTTAATTTAGTATTTAATGACAGAAGATAAAATAATTTTACACTTCCATATTATAAACGACAAATAAATTAAGATATTAAGCGTAAAACCCCTACAAATGACATAAATCAGAAAGAAAAGATTTGTAACCCTGACTTTTGACCCGTATACTCGATAATGAATGCAATGCCGTCCAAATAAGATATCGAAATGACAGTTATTTATTTTTTAATAAGAGGCGAGTTAAATGATACATTATGCGTGTTGACTAATAAATGAAACACTGAGTTACTTAACATGGATTTCGAAATGTAACATAACTCCTGGACATCTTCCAACGTCATATGGTAACCATATGCCGTGGTGACGTCAGAAATATATGTTTATTGTTTTATATGTCAGCGCACTTGAGGCAATGTGACGGTTCGTATGTATTTGCATATGATTCGTTCGTGCACGCCTTCTATTTCGTAAGATGTGGCTTTAGAAGGATCCTTTACTAGTTATCTGATAGAGTTATACATAAGAACTAGCAAATACATCATTTTGTTATGTAACCATTTTATAACACACAAATTGTATAACATCTTTTTAATATTGGAAATACAAATAGAATCGCCGCTCTCGTGCGTAAATAAAATAATTAATAAAAACTCGCTTTAAATTTCAGGCTCAAAAATTATTGTTTTTTGTCGTGAAAATAACTCAAATCTATATTACTTAGCTTTATAAACTGCCGTCTTAATCTCAGCAAAAAACACAAGTTTCAAGCGCCCAAACCGCAACATAGCACATTCAAATTCCAAGGCATCGCAGCGAAATTTCCCCTCATTATAAAATACAATGCCAAGATCATCTTCATACTGAAAATGGTAGTACTGCCCCAGTCCTCCAATTACACGGATGAGTACTCCAGTGCAACGACCGTAGCTTTCATTGTAGATTTGAATACAATCCTTTACCTAACCACTTGTTAATGAATAGGCTTACAATGGCGCGTGCCATTCTTCTGTCAAATGTTATTGGTAATGACTCTATTAACGAGTCAATACTAAAGATCTGGAACGAATGTACCAGTGAATATATTTAACGTAACCACTGCAATGAAATAACACGGCTTAGGTTCGGTATTGTGAAGTGGTTTCACTGTTTCACTGGCCCGTTTTCTCTGCCGATTGAGATTGCTGAAGCCAACAATTCTATTAGTAACATGTTTTTTAGAGTAACTTTTAAGATTTGTAACGGCGTACTTCATCACAGTTTATGTACGAAAAGCGGTAGACAAGCTGTCCCAGAAAATAGTGGCTAGTCAATGAACGTAGACATCGCCTGGAGCTAGTAGACGTGAAAGCTTTAGCACCAAGGAGCACTTTACCCTTTGACTGAAAAGGTCAAGACACAAGGTATCAGCAACTTCCTGAAAGGGATTTCATGAAACCTGTTCTGTCTTTACATTCACGTACGAGTCACAACATTCAAGTGAATTGCACCTTCTTTCGTTTCTATAAGCCGAAATTGTCTAAAAGATATTTTTATTACATAAACATTAATTTATAAATCGTTGAGGAAACTTTTATTCGATTTGAAGAAATTTTGGCCCTCTTAGATACGAAATAATAGTCTAGTTTCACGTCGGTTTGGTTTTAGTAAATTTGTCACAATAATTCCGCGGTTCATACAATACATTTGAATAGGTCTTTAGTCTAGCTCTGTCTACGGTATCTTTATCTCTGTATAAATAGTGGCAGTTGTTTTGACTACAGATGTTCCTAATTTAGCTACTAAAATAGCGATGTGAAGCAGCTGATTTTAACCAATGACAAATTTGTAACTAATCCAGATATCTTACACCTGACAAAACATATTAAACCACAGAATTTGATCTGCAACTTGTATCAGATGTTATGAATATATTTAGTCTTTGAGTTGCGTACCGACTACCTTCTATTCGTTTCAATTAACATTGTTTATTTATCTAAAAGTTTAAAATTCAGTACGCGGTCAAATAAATGCTTACAAATTTCAAATGAACTTGTACCAATTACTTATTCACTCATTTCATTCTATTAATATGGTGATTGTATGTAATAGGCAACATAAATTGATAGCTTTTCTTTATTGTCCTCATTTATTTTACTTTTATTTGAGCATATAAATGTATTACAAAATCGATATCATTTGAATATTTGTAATTTATCTCTGTGTGCTCGATTCGTGATGGGTAATAACAGTTACATAACATAAGATTTGTAAAGGTAATAACAGGTGGCTCTCTTCACGTAGAAGCTATTTCTTAGGATTAAAAATAAGCACAACAACGACTCATTAATTTTCTAGCGCATATTGAAGATAAGAATAGACGATAGCAATAGTTGTGTGCCTGTCAATATGACAAACGAAAAATAATATTTTGTTTATGAATTTGGTGCTTGGACAGACATAAGAATCGTTTCACTACCTGGCCGTTCTAAATCTATAGGAAAAGAAACAAGAAATAAAAGAAGACTGAAGTGTTAAAACAATTGAATTAGGAATCTTAAGATATTTTTATACATAACCGACTATTACAAACATTGCATTTACCATCATTAAGAGGATCACGATCTAGTCTAATCTATGACGTCATAGCATCCAATAGTTTATTTATTTTACGAATATAAACAGCAAGCACATGTCATCAATACAGTGTTATCGCACAGGATAGACTGGTATGACGCATAGCGGCCATATGTCGCGGTTTCCTTGAATACACCAGTGTTTTCGATATTTAATTTAAACGAAACTCGTATTTATTACTACTATTTCTGTCTACCTGAAAAATTTAACTTAACTGGAAACTGGAAGGTGGAAGCGTTTTGAGCGATGCAATTTTGATTACGTCTATGCGATTTGTCAACTTTAAGTATGTATATAAAAAATAACTATGAAAGTAAGTCGTAACTTTTAATCCGTCTCCTATATCTAATCTTATCACATATGCAAAAAGCGTGAAATCCTTTTCAGTTAAATTTATATCCTTTTATTTACAATCGTAGTTATTTATTTAGGCATGATGGTAGGCCAAAATTGACATGATTTCAACATCAGCCCAGTGGGGAGACAGGATTTACTTAAGTATAAATATGAAATATTTTGTTCCACGTGATCATATAAAAGGATTTAAGTAAAATCCTACAGCAATAGTAGTTACGTATGTATGTACATGAATGAATTCTTTAAAAACACATGCACTCATTTCCCATTTATAAAATTTCATATTAAGCAACTAATGCGTTCAGTTTGTTCATAGGCGTGATCCAATTTGTTCAATTACGTAATTATATATCTAAAAACCGGTTACTAGTGCATTATTAATCGCATTGCCTTATAAGTACTAGCATTAGTACAGTTTTACGACCGCGCTTCGACTGCTTGCGTCACGGTTTCAAGTGTACAATAATCCTAAAAGTTATTGTTAACCAATTAAATTTATTATAAAGTCTATTTTTCTATTTCTTTCATATGTGCTACATTTAACCGATTGTTTGAGTGTGGATTTGGAGTTTATAAATACGGAGAAAAAATTGTCTCCTCTTTAAGTTTTAACATGTCTTACGGAAATACACAAAATCAATCTTAACATCAGTAATAATTGTCTTTTGTTTTATAGCATCTTAAAACATTCTGTCTATTATAATTAATTATCCATTATACCTAAATCATCTACTTAGCTTATTAACATTCCTCGATGCTAGCATTAACACAGATTCTTATGACATTGGTTGCATTCATTGGATATCATCATCATCGTCAGCAGCCTTTCTCACGTCCACTGGCACGCCACTAGGCTCGATCATCAGCCCTCCTCATCTAACCGCTGCAAGCCACCTTGCGGATATAGTCACTCCAACTAATCAGAGGGCGTTGAACTTACAATCAATAAGATCTATACAGAGAATGTAAAAATTATAAGACAGTTTAATTTATGTTTTGATTAAAAGCACAAGATTATGTTACTCGGACGAGGTAAAATCATAAATGCTGCCGCTGCTTCCCACTCCAATGATTTTCCATAGTTTCTAGACATTCAATATGCACTTAATGTATCAGTTATCGCAGTACAATCTACCTCTTATCTGTGCTCTTGTACAAACAACGATAAAGAAGTAGAAATATTCTCAAGCATAAACCTATTTTCATCGTATACTGAATTGAGTGAAGTTTCTCTTAATAAGTAATCTTTTTCTTCATTTTTTAATCAAGCAAATATTCTACAAAAAATTAACTGAGTCAATATAAAATTGTATCATCCGGTTCTCCTATAATTTTATCTGTCTCTTGATCATAATCTATTTTTAAAATTGCCAACTCTCTATTAGCCTCTTGAGTATCTTATTCAAAGCCATCAAGCTTATACTCTTGTAGGTACATATAATTCTATTTCACCCGGTCGTTCTGTAGTCTTCTAGTCATAAGACACATAACGTACATCATTCAAGGTCATGGTCGATGTCTATTAAATTCGCTCAGCGTCAATAGCCCACGCCGATGAATCTGCGAAATATTTCATAGAGATAACGTGACGTGGCCCCATACTGTGCGCTGTTCGGGCAATAGAATTTGATATCAATCAGTCAGGGTCAAACATAATGCTTTTGCTTATGATGAATATTAAAATTTATGTTGTTGTTACTTACTAGTAAAAACCCTTTGTCGAATCTTCAAAATAAACACACAACACGCGTTTTGAAATCATCAACCGAATAATGATCGCGACTGATCTTACTTTCTCCCCATAGTAATTGATCTTCAAAATAAAGCATCGCGATTTTCATACTTTTCATTTTATTACGCAATGGTTCGATGGTTCTAAGATTTTTATTTGTTGATTTACAATTCGTTTTATGTGTAAAAGTGGACTAATCACTTGTGGCAGTCCATTTTAGTCCTAAAATAAAATTAAATAAACAGTGAACAAAAACTTTCCATATGACAATTTTTATTTATGAGGGACGAGGGTATATTATTAAATTTCAAAGGATTGTTTTATCAATGGAAAGACATTGATAAAGCCATCACTTGAACGAGACACCGCTGTAGCATTAAAGCAGTTATAACGTTGAGGATTTCCGCGCTTCTTCAACGCATTAAGTTTAAACGACTATTGTAGAGCCTAATTAAAAGTCCTATGATTCCGTCTTCAACTTCAAATACAGAATATTTTCTACTGTATAATGTCCTTTGAATCACGCTGGCCTTACGATTTAAAATAGTTTATTACTTGCCTGTACGTCCCACGTAGAGGTGAGCTCACCGTGGGAATCACTAGCAATATTTTTCTTTTAGAACAGGTGTAAAGATTTCTCCGGTAATAGCCTGGGAAGCTGTGTCATTTGTTGCTGAAGAAACGAGGTGTGTTTGCCACTTTAAATTGATAACGTAGCAATTACAGATCATACGGTACTAAAGAAAATTATAAAGAAAAATCCAATAATTTTAATAGTTTTTGTTATATAAAATTATACTGGTCACGTCAGTTTTATACCGAACACCATGTTTAAAACAATCATATTTAAAAAAATAAATAAGCTACTACTAAAACAGGACATGGCTTTCCTCAAAAACATACCAATACCACAATGAATCAACTCAACAATAACTTTGTTTGCTTCCATGTTATGTAAATACTACCACAAGAAACACACCATAGCAACCTGAATGCAGAAAACCAGTTTGCGTCGGTCACTGTTCTGTGGCTAGAACTGGCTAGACACAGCAATTGCTGTGATTTACGATACTCATGGTGGAGATGAGGCCTACGCACATTGCTTTTGCACATTTCACCATTGTCTACCGGTTACCACAGCCCGTTACCCCGATACTGTTATGAAAGCCAAGGAACTAGTTAGATATAATGACGAAGACCATCTGGTACACGCGCCGTTCTCAACCACAACAATTTACACTATCTTCTATGATAAAAATAACGTGTCTATAATGACCCTAATGGGGTTCTTATCGAAGGTATCTTGCTTAATAATTTATTTAACAGTCATGTTGATAAGATGCTAGTGCTAAAACGTAGACTCGAGCTATTGGTACTGCTTAATACTGACGACTGAATCCGCACAGTATTTTAATTTTACTGTGAAGTGCAAAAGAGTATTGTATCACATAATAATTGTAATATATTATTACTATTTGTTTTTCTTAATTTGTACTGTTCTTAATCTATGTGGGAATATTTTCAGCCTTTAAAATTAAAAAATCAACTACAAAAGATACTAAAGATAAATTAATTTAGGTCGAAGATATCTGACGCCACTTAAGCATAAGTTGCGTATAAAATGTTACGTTAATGCACTCCAGCAGTATCCAAAGTAAATGGAACATAAACAACACACGTATTATAAACACTCGTGACAGATATAGATAGAGGCGCATTTTTCACGGCGATGCGACCGAGTAAGAATCAAAATGTATATTTACTTAATTCGGTTAATGAGTGTTCCGTGGAGCCGCGACAAGCCCTTGCCACGCGCCGACAGAAGCGAACCATAAAACTGTTTATCCAGCTACCGTACTGTGTTTTTTAGAAACCCCACCAGTATTTTGGGATGGTTCTCCTCCATTACCGCCGGTTACTTCACACTTTTCAATGTTGTTTATAAATACAGCCCTCGGGCTGAGATTATTTTCGCGAGATTCACGTCATCCGGTCTGGATTGTTTGTATGACTCCATATTGTATGACTAAAACTCATTGCTGGGCTCATGAATGAGTAAGCGTTTATGTGGAATTTTTCAGTTCTTATTTTACGCCTCATTCATTACTAGTGCGACGGAAGTCTTTATATGAATTTAGTGAGATTTAAAATTGTTGAATTATACAGTTACGATGAAGTACAAATGACGTCGATTGAATAAATCGTAAATCTGGGACACAAGAACCCTGCTTAGACGTCATCTTTGCTTATGACAACTTACAATATTAGGAGATTTATGGACATCGCTGAAGAAAGGTTAAAAGAAGGTGAGGATAATTGCTGTTTAATTTAGGTTTCTAAAAGTCAGTAGAATTCGAGTTGTAACATGGGAAATTAAAGTGGGTAATCAATATAAGAGTAATATTATATCATAGTCATTAGCAAAACCGTTACAAATTTATGAAGGGGCTATTAAAACGCTAATCGAAAGGTAACGTTATACAAAACATAAAATAATATAGACTCTTGGATAGAAAACTCATAAAAACCTGTATTTACATAAATCTCATCAATGATAACAGCAAATTATAATTAGTATTTTTGTTTGATAGTAAAAAAAAATCTGATTTATAAAGTTTTAACCCAATCATACCGTTACTACAGATAATACAGTGATTTGGACTGCCTTTAAAATAAGAAGGTTGAAACATTGCAGAAGTACGACTGAGTACTACATAATCGAAGTTCCTCGGTATATTTTTGGAAGTTTCATACCAAGGCCGGCGCGGTTCGTGTTAATTAAACGTTAAAAACAACTTGTAGAATTTATGTCAGTTCGACGTCCTTCACTACGTCACTGACATTCAATTCCAATGAGCTTTCTGTTCGCTTAATATGGCTTTATTACTTCTTTCTTTGGATATCCAGTAACAAAAACTCTGTTCGTAATTTCTGACTAATTAAATATAGGTATATCTTCAATAAGTCTTAATTTCTGTCATCCTTGTCAACCGTATTTCATTTTTAAATGTTACTAACTGTTACAGAACTTGTTAATGATAAAAAATCCGAAGATCGTATGTACCGTATAAAGTGCCTATAAATGTGGTGTATCTAATTAAAGTGAAGATGCATAAGCGTTAAATTAAAATGTCTATTTTTAAGATAGTACTTTTGCGCCTTATTAAAATACAATTTATAGTTTTAGGCATTTATGTCTTGTGCTATCGAGGTTACATTAAATGCCCCTATTAGGAACGCTCTAGGCAACATATTATCAATTAAGCGTTAGTTCGTGTTCAATAATATCTTTTACACATTTGTCCTTGCGGGAATACGTACGTGTGTAACCTTGCCGAATTATATTATCAAGGGCAGAGGCTGTCTATTCGGACCTTCTTCAAGGCTCCCCAACCTCTTGCCCCGTCGCCCGCTGACCCAGTCTACTGCGCATGCCCAGTATTCTCGACTCAAGACAAAAGCCCGCACATCCAATACCCTTCGTCGTATGCTATTCAAATTATAATACGCTGTTTGTATTTCGAATCGTTTGTGCGCTTCTATTGCGATTTATTTATGTTTATCCTCGATGTTAAAGCGATGCCACGGTTCTACCATCCTCTTCACTCTTGTTATACAGCTATTTAAAGAGGTCATTTACATTAAGATTTTCGCCAATGGTTAAAATGTTCTTGATATAGTCGGTTAGTAACGCGTAGACTACTTTGTTGATGTCGTAGGGATTGCTCGATTAAAGTAAATGTATACGCGCAAGTAACATGACGCATGAAATAAAACCAACCGGAGCTCCTACAGTAACTGTATGTGCAGCTAATCACAGCTTTCCTGAAATAGCCTGGAATTTCCCTGCGCACTAATCAATACCAATGTCAGCGAACACGGCAACATTAGCTATTTACAAGTTTGTATTTGAATGCAACCAAGCGCTGAAAGCAATATGCAATAATATAGCATTTGGAACGTACTTTCAAAATTTGCTTAAATTAACGTTGCAATTTAAATCAAATTCATTGAGAAGGAAAGGAGCATTATTAAATTGAAGCTCTTTCAAAGCATATCTACAATTGCATCAATTGCTGAGCTAGTTATGAATAGTGATGCTCTTACGTTCGTGCTGATTGAATCTACGTAACAAATTGAAGAAAGTGGCACTATCACTCCGCGCAATCGTTCAGTACACAGTGACCGAACTAATTTATATAGCTAAGTAAATTACAGGCAAAATAGAAAGGCAGCTAGGAAATAAGACGTGACATCAGGAACGCGCAATAACTTTAATAAACATAAAGATACTTTCATATTTAGAACATGGATTTATAAACTGCTCATAATTCATATCCCGTTTGAATATCGAATAGAGGGCAAAGATTAACGATGTACAGACAAATTGAGGAGGAACGATTGCTGTACATGGATGTTAGGAGGCAAAGAAAGTGAGGTCGCAGCGGTCGCTCGGACCCGATGGCTACATTCTCCGTCGACCGGTTTGACCGGCGCGAATCCTGGCGCTAACATCGCCTGCGAGTCGCCCACGAGGACGCTAAAATCACAGCTCGATAATGCTATAAGAGTATCGTTAACTTGCGTCGGTTGGGTATAACTGGTGGGGTATTATAAAACAAAACACTAGCTGTCAATTACTGGTATTTATGGTGTAGTCTATTATGTAAGATATACGACCAACGTGTACTTTTAGACCGTAAAATAAATTAAATTCAACATCTGTTTAATGTAGACGATTTGTATGGAAAAGCTAAAATGTTTTGGTAATATGAACATAAAAATGAATAAAATTTTATTCTAAAATTAAATGGGACGAAAGCGGAGAAAATAATTTCCTAGCATTTTATAGCGAATGAATTATTCATGAACTCGCAAAATTATTACATCAAAAACGCCAGGACGAGGCTTTTAGTCGTGATTATTATAAAGGCAACAAGAAATGGGGACACGCTATTTATGCAAGTCCGCGATAAGGTCAGCTATAGTTTATTTTACTGCATTGCGTTGCATAGCGCTTTAACTGCAAAAAGGAAAATAATAAAACATGATGTTACGAAAGAAATACTATTTCCCATTAGAATAATAATGAACGCTTTTACTAGTAACGATTACGTTGAAATGGTGGAATTTAATACATATTACAATCAGCTATTCTCACATTAGTAATTTATTTCTGTAAATTTTTATTATTCCATGACATAATAGTTAAAAACGTTTAAGAAGATACAACCTAAAATTGAAATAATTACTAATATTGTAATGCTAAAGTTACTGTCACCCCTTCATGTGTAAACCGCTAGACCAAATTAAATAATTTTTGATATAAAGATAGATAGGACCTTTGACAAAACCCTAAGATACTTAATTTTACAAAACTGTAGCCGAGCAGAGCTGTGTGGCCCGAATTATAAAATAAAGTCATTTACAGCGGTACCTCACGAGACAGCCGATGGCGATTCGAAGAAGACCTTTTAAACCCTTCAATTTTATAATGATAGCGCTTGATTCTTTGATAGTCTTTTATTTAGTAATAAGCTGTTAGCTCTTACGGTTATTTACAACATTATTTTTAACTTTTGCAAAAACTGTTATATTGGTTTTAAAATTAATAATCTTTATGGCTCGGAATAAGTAAGTTCGGCGATGTAATTTATAATATTTAATTTTTCATGTAAGTTTTAATCAATCGTTAAAAAATTTGAAATAATTCATGTGAAATTTCTGGTGTATTTTATATAATGAAGCGTATTATTTAACAAACTAAAGTAAAACACTTACTTTTAACCACAAATAAAATTAATAGTTGGTCTTATTAATCCAAAATAATCCTACGCCTAAAATTATTTTAACATCGACCTTATACTGAAGCAAAAATGCCATCAGCCTTGCGAGCTCATTTAATGTTGACGTAACGATGACAATACCAGACATTTCCGAGATTACAATTATAAAAACACATGTGGCAATCAAACTGATGAGGTTACATCACGGGACTCGATCATCACTCACCCTGAATGAATTGTAGGAAGAGAACTCTGCTCACGTGTATTGAAGAAACCTTTCAAGGGTTCACCGTCTTCTGTCACATGCACTGATTGATGCGTAATACTCTTTAGTACTAAGGCTAAACGTGTACTTTATGAGAGATATTAAAAATGTAGCATGGTAGACCTTAGTCCACTCTAGGTGTTAACCTAACCCGTCTCAGTTTTATGATATTCATTGATAAAAATATGAAAAAGAGGAAGGATTTTTTGTTTGTTACGATTTCACTTAAAAACTACTCGATCGGTTTCAGTGATTATAGTTTGGGTGTAGATGGGACATTGGGAAGTAACAAGAACTAGTTTTTACCCCATAAAAATGTAGGGTTGCTGTAGAATTCTAAATTGCGTCCGGGTGGAGGTAAACCCAAAAATGAAACTGATCATACGGATAATTCAATGACAATGTACATTGAATCACTACACTGTTATATAGTTTTAAATTATGCGGCAAACTTCTTGTATCATAAATTTCGAGTAATGAATAGCCCATTCTGCTTCCTACTATTATTATAGACGGGAAAGTTCGTTCGTTCTGACACCAGACGGAAACCGTTAATAGATTTTCATTGGATTTCATAGTACGCTTATTGCTTGCATTAACACATAAGATACCACTGAAAAGTAAAATTCCTATACAAATAATTCAATAAAAAAATACATTCATCTTTTTTATTGCTTAAACACATTTCTCGACATTGAAATATAACCTGAATCGCAAGAGTAAGTATAGGGTGTACGTTGTTCCAAAGGAGTAAATTACGTACTCTGATATAAACGAACGTGTAGTCTGGCAATAACACGAGTAATACTATCAAAGGGTATTGTGTGCGCGTGCGGTTTCCTCATTTCGTTTGTTCGGCAGTCAGTTTGATTATATCCATAAACATTGCAATACGTGAGATCAAAGAGCGACATAATTAAAACGCATCACTCGCTCGCGTTTCACACTACTGGTTAACGTATTAACTGTTCTGTTTACATTTTTACACGTCTGCCTTAATGGTGGGAACCGCAGGGTTTAATTTGAGAATTAATTGAAGATAGGATTTTTAATTGGATTGTTTATATAGGCGTGTGTTAAAATGTAAACTACTTAAATAGTGTAAAATATTAGGAGAAGTAAGCATTGCCTTATTATTCTTAAAAAAATATTAAAAATATATCAGTCATCAGATGTATCAATAGATTAAAGAGTCCTTCGAGCATTATACGTATCAGTTGGATTTTTTTCAAAAGACACAAATTTGACATCATTGTCAGAGACAACGTTAAACATCAGAACAAACATAAGGTCGCCAAATTACTTACATAAAATACATAAAAATATTTTATGTAATACATGAGCTTATTAAAAGTGTATAACATAAATTGATGATGTAATTAAGCCAATTGCAGCGTAACCGTTTTCCTCTTCGTATTGATAGTTCGTTGTCCGTTTTGGCTACATTGCATACGGTGACAGCTCTTCTTAAAGAGAAAGTTCAATACGGATGTGTTTTGATTTACAAATAATAAGTGATGTAAGTTTGCTTGTTGTTTTGTAGTATGTATTAATTACTGCGATATAA
This sequence comes from Cephonodes hylas, assembly GCA_030295005.1. Classification (NCBI taxonomy): domain Eukaryota; kingdom Metazoa; phylum Arthropoda; class Insecta; order Lepidoptera; family Sphingidae; genus Cephonodes; species Cephonodes hylas. The sequence goes on along the minus strand of AP025374.1, from coordinate 4,325,977 downwards.
TAAAAATTGAAATAAATTTGGTAGTGAGTCAGACAGTCTTACATGTAGCTTAATAATAACATTTATTATTGATATTGAATCTCAAAGTATTCGATCTAATATTTTTGCAAAAAATATTTGACAATACAAAGTAACAGACAATAATGCGGAAAGAGCGAAGACGTTTGTTTTGCAACGCTAAAAATACTGCTGTTGCAACGGAGATGATGTGCGAAATAGTCCAAAATAAATATTTTCACAGTTTTTGTTCAAACAATGTAACAAAATTACACAATTCACAATAGTGGGCGTAACATAAGCTGCGCGTTTTAAAGGTTGTCATAAATTTTTCATATTTATGCCTTTATCAATTTCATGTCTTTTGCATCGAAATCATAGCTATTTTTATTCACATGGTAACTAAATCGACGATATCTGATTTGATACTGATGTAACTGGTTGCACTCATCTATTTATTTAGTTTCTATATTAAATTTTTATTAAAATATGCCATTCAAAATGTGATTTTGGAGGGGTTCTTATTCAGTGTTTGATGCCAGTCGGATGGACAAACACGAATAGTTCATAATTCATATTTCACATGAAAATTATTAAAACGTAATTGAGGTCATCGTTCTACCCATACAGAAAGCGATAAAAACGCAACATTCGTTACATTTCCTTTATTCGATAAGGTTATCTGAGCAACAGCCGCAAAAGGCGTCCATGTAATGCAATTACTAGTAAACAACCAAAACATTTCGCACCCATACAGTGTTCAATGAATAATCCATGAACTTGAAGGAAATGTGTGATACGTCCATGATTTGTATACGGTGCGAGGATCCGAGGCAAATTTAAATACTAGAGACACAACTACCGCACTATATTTTTCCGTAGTGTCGTTCAAACGTGTATCGTGTATTTCAAACGATGTGATCCTACTACAAAGAGGGAGAACGAATAAATACATCTGCATATTTTAAACTCAGCGTATGTTTACTCTTCAGTGCATTTAAAGTACCTACTATTAAGGGGTAACTTGCTGAATTCATTGCGTCTGGTAATGGAGTAAAAGGTCGATACAATAATTTCCGTAATTTCAGCCGTCTGTATTATATTTATTTTTTGTCATATAAATTCTAACATATGTATATGTTGTTATGTAGAATATTTATTGTCAACCAACAACTGTAATTTTGATATATTTTATTCAGTAGTTGACCTTTACTCTCTGAGTTGTATTAATTATTTATGAACATCTTTATACCAACTTACCATTTTAAAGTCGTGTATCTTTTTATTAGTATAAATTTGTCCGAAAAGAGACATATTTTCAATGCAAATTATTAACATGAGCCGTCATACAAAACATGCCAATGAATATTACATAAATCTTGGAAAGCTATCCGCCTGTACTGGTACAATTTATGAGCCGTGTATCAATAAAAGATGCGCAGGCGCACATTTGTTGCGCAATAAACACTCGATACCCTATCGCTGTATCTACGATTGTCAATCATAACCATTGATTCATTGCATTATAAACAAAACAAGTTGTGCTTGTGTTGTTGCCCCGATGGGAATCAATATTTAAGCCAACAATACTTCGGAAGATTTGATATATTCTCTTGATAAACAGGCGGCGTGTGGCTGTAGATTTATTTTATCAAAGGTTAAATAGAAAAAAATGGCAAGATTAGACTAAACTTCAGTGATTTTTGCAGTTGATGGATTAAAGTTTAGGAAATTGCTGAATAATGCTAAATGATACTTACGTACTTTTAGAATACAACTTTGAAAAATAACTAGAGTATTACATTTATAACATGTACCATTATTGCTTTAAGTATCTATCAGCTCCAGCAAAAACCGAGGGGTTTTTCTATAACTTATTTTTATAATTAAATAGCTGTCTGTCTTCAACCATTTTTGCTTACAACCCTAATCAATAGAATGCATAATTTCATAGTAACTCTGGTATACGAATATCAGAATAACTAAACTATGTTAATTAATTGCCGCATTCTAATGTTACATCTTCTTACTCAAAGAGACAAGTTCAGGACGAAGAAAGTTCGAACTACTCAAGACAAGTTCTTGATCAAGAAACTTCAATTAATGAACGTCAAACGGATATTGTCACTTCCAAACAAACTTCCTTCTAGGCTAAGACGTTACGATACTATTTTAACTACATGCAATAATTATTTAGGGTCGACATTCCTCTGCTCATTTCAGCTGAGATAGACTATTCTAATAATAAGACGACATTTGCAGACTGTTGCTTGTCTTTATTCAACTTTGTTATAAACTTTATCCAAAGAGAAAGACCATTTATTTCTTGTTTTGTTTGCCATTTTTTAAAGTTAAAAGGGGTAATTATTATTCGGCACAATAAAACATCGACATAAATAGCATAAACGCTATTTATTCCATTCTTTTTATTCAACAACATTATGATGACAGCCAAAACCGAAGCTAGACGAGACCTTTGGGGGTCAATAACTTATTATAAATAGGAGATCAAAATGATTAACGATATACAAAAAGATAGACAATATGAACGAATAATTGATAGTTGTAATGAATCTGATAACAAGTTTTTTATTTCGTTTTTAATTAAACGTAGAACAATTTATCAGAGAAGATAGAATTGAACTATCATTTGCTTTATTTTATACCCTGAGCTGCACTGAAATTATACCCCATATTTCGATCATGGCACTCATTACATGTTTGATAACTGTCCCCAACCATAGCATATACTCCGGATCACGTTCCTACAATTGAACGTTTTGTACCAAAATGATTCGAAAGTCATAAATTCATGTCTCATTGTGGCATTGCTCGTCAGTTACCTGTTTAGCCATTTCACGGTTAACGAGTCTGGCGATAATAAAGTTTTCCGCGCCTACTTTTATGACAGCTGTTTCACAGCCGTCTGTCCGTCCTTCAGACTTATTGATCTGTCTACACGCCCAGATACTGATTGGCTCACGGTAGAAAGTTGTAAAAGTTGCAATTTAGGAAAACGTATTAAGCGGGTATTGACTACTGCTGTTTACTTGGTACACGTAACACAATATTGATCGCATAAAAATGTAGAGGATTATTTTATTAATCTGATATTACTTTCCAATGATTCTGAGTATTTTTTTTAACGATAAGTCTTACTTAGCACTAAAAAAGAGATTTAGGTATTTCACTTGGAATGTAATACTTAAACAAATCACGAAAGCTTTTCGCTTATATTCAAACCTTAACAGAAACATTAACTTTTCATTTATGTCATAGATATATTTAAAGGGACTCTATGCTATTATAAGTAGTATATTATGATATTATCTATCGCCTTAAGTAAAATTTCATTACAATCCTGCCATTCATTACTGCCCTTATTTACAACAATTCAAGGAAACCAACGAAACTAATAACCCAGACATGTCAACTCAAATAGATCTTTAATAGCGAGTGATGTTGTTGCATGACAAAGCGTGCCTTCAATTCAACAAATTGAACTTAGTTGCCGGCGTCGCAAATATGACCTAGATTTACATGAAAATGGACATACTTACGTAATACTTGTCCTTCTGAGTAATCAGTTTTTATGTGAAGAGACATGACTAGTTAATGTTGTGGTTTATAATTTTCCTATTAATTTAATATGAAGTGAATGATGCACAGCAGTAGGTTTTTAGTAAGTTTGATTGCAAAAGCGCAGCAGCATTGCTACCTCATAAAAACTTAATTGCTTCCGTGGCGTTAATTATCTGAACGAAAGGTCACGAGTTCGATATCCAGATCGGGGGAAGTGTTATTAGAGCTTTTTGACTTAGAAAAATGACAGAAGGAGCAGATAAATTTAACAAGCGACAAAAAATCTCATCCCAATACAATAAAAAAATAGATTTATTTTATATTATTATATTGGTCTCACTGCTAGGCACGTGTCTTTTCTACAACTGAAAGGGTTTAGACCTTAGTCCACGACTGGCCTAGTGCGGGTTGGCAGACAAAAAGAGATGTATTTCCTAATTATGTACTTTAATTATAATCTTCGTTTTGAAACATCTGAAGCATAAAACAACTTACTGCCAGAATTGTCACTACACAGGAAATTTGTTTCATTACAAATAATAGTGTGAGAAAGCGTCAAAGAAAAGACCAAGGCATTCGTGTCAAGAAGTCTTGCGCTAAAGGAGCAGTCAATACGGCACTAGGCATTCGAGTTTATCGATCCAAGCGGCAGACTTGTGGCTTTTCGCCACAGATGTAAGAAAAAGTAGGTGAAACAGCTGTTGTAAGGAGCGCATTGCTGTTATAACAGTATTTTTTATTCAATCGAAATTATGGTCTTGTATTGCTCTGGAGTCTGTGTATTGGAGATATGATCAGCCAACGTGGACGAAAAGGCTATAGTTATATACCAAATATGTTGTGTTTGCTGAGTGCTAAATATGTTACTGTTATTGCTGATTTTGTGCTGCATTTTTTTCTTCAACCGATCATACTTGCAAAGCACTATTTGTTTTCAATTGCGTAACTTGTGTTCTAGGCGCGTTCTTCAAACACATTACAAAGTACAAAAATTTTCACGGTTGTTTTGATAAGATGTAATTTGATAAATGGCTGTTACCTAGATTAATTTTAAAATTTTAACTTTTGAAAGTTCATTTTATGGTCACTCGTTTCAAAATGTAAATTCAAAGGGCATAGTTCAATATAAAGTAGTTTTAAGTACGTAAGGAATCTTGATCGCAAGAAAATTGTATAAAAAAATCCTAATATGTCGAACAGCTTTGCTAATCCCAATATTACATATTCACAGCCCTCGTGGCGCAGTTGGTTAGACACCAGCTTGTGAAACGAGAGGCCGCGGGTTCGATCCCCGCACCGAGGCAAATGTTTGTGTGATCCACAAATATTTGTTTCGGGTCTGGGTGTTTGTGAGACCGAAAAAGTCTCTCGTAGTGTCTGATACCCACGACACAGGTCTTGTAACCTAGTGTGGGGTCAGAGCTATGTATGTGACTGTTGGGTGTATTTATTCATATGAATACGAAATCTAGCCAAAGTTGGCGCAATGAATTTGCACTGGAAACCTGCAATAAGTAATTGTAAATAAATTAAAGATGAGACGTGAAATATATGGACTTGCGCGATGTAGTTCGCTAAGTGATGAGACCATGTTTAATCAAAATGATCTTCAACATATTCCCCATTAAATGTATATCAACCTTAAAGGGACTGTCAATAATAGCCAGTGGAGCGTGTAATCGATTTATGTTATTACAAATGTCTGGGAGACATGGAGGGACTTTAATAAATTGCGTTTAAAGATTTTTTTGTACTAGCTTGGAATCCTTTGAACGCACTGTACTACTATCAGTATCAAACAAATGTATGGAAATAATATTCCTTAAGCGTAGGTCCAGTCGTCTGATTTTTATTGTCTTTCTTCAAAAAGTAAGCAAAAAAGATACAGGAAATCTTATAGATATTCCAATAGGAGCACTATGCTATGAAGTAATTAGCAATGTACTCAACCCTCATCTGGGAAATTTTCTCATATTTTATGAGTCAAAAGTGATAAGACAGTCAGTCACAAGCGTAATGTGAGTGAACAATCTTGATGAATACATTTTTCATAAGTCCCTGAATTTTTATCGATGTCTTCCGTCACATGATCATCGTGATAATTTTTATTAGAATTATATATGTATTTACAAAAATCATACTTCTTCAGTTTGTCGTACAAAGTATACGACCGCGCGTTTTCATCACAATATTATTATGATAATTCATCTGACATTGCTTTACAATAAATATTTGTATGAAGCTAATACGACAGTTCAAATAGTCGTCCGACCTACAGTGAAGTCGTTAAGTTATATTAATGCTCAAAGATTTACTATGACCTTGCGTGGGTGTCAAATATTCGATGTTTACGTGCTAATGCACCTTATGTTTTACGTTATGAAACATTAAATTGCTTAACTGCAGGTACGTCTAATAAATGCCAATGAGATATAAACATTCTTTAATTTTATGTCTGGAGTATTGGTTAACCATTACTAATCGATGCCTAAATATTTAGAGAGATCTCTTCACTTGCTCCCGATTTGCAATCGTTTATTTTTATCTAATGATTTGGAAAGAAATTACTATTGGTACCCTACATGTTTTCATTCTTGTCTGTTCTCTCTATTCTTAATTCCTTAAAAAAACATCAAGATATTTATCGTAGATTTGTGCTATGAAGACTTGTCGAAACTCATACAAAAAAGTTTTGGATAAAACTTAAAAGTCAACTTACTTTTGGCCACTCAGCGATGATATTGTCAAGGTATTCATAGTAAATTCGAATTTGCTATTTAAATGATATCATCCAATATATCTCTAAATTACAAAGTAGGTGACGCAGCTGGTAACGCGACTGCTTAGCGCCTTCTAAATCAACGTCGTTAGGCTCACGAATATCCAATGTTGTTTTAAGTTGTTGCTTAACTCAAACATGCTAGTGGTAGGCTTAGTCGTCGGCTTGTCCAAAGGCCGTATGCTAATGTCTCGTCGAGTGGTCCACTTCGGGGGCCTAACGCATACTTTTACTTTCAATACTTGTACAATTATATCAAGTTTGAAAAGAAAGTAAATGAGGTTGACAAATGTGACAGTCTATTAACATACGAATTGAGCTCAAAAATACGATCTCAATGTAAACTGTATAGTCGTTTACATAAAATATGGGATTAATTTACAATATTTCTGCATCAATTTGAATTGCATTTAAACTTGGACAAAGTGATCGTATCGATGTTTAAACATATTTTTTTGTATTATTAACACGACGACATTTATTATTTACTTTAGATCCAAGATATCAAAGCCATACCAGGAGCACAAGAATGTGAAACAGTGGAAGTCATTTTGTCACAGTTTGTCATTTAAAAAGCAACTTGTAAAGTATATAAGAAACATTGGATTTTAGGACACTCTCAGAATGGGCTAAAATGTACTAAACCAGATGATTTTCTGCGACAGGTGGTGGAATAATGGGAAGATGATTGTAAACAATTACGGTTGAAATTCATTATTTGTCTAACATACGACATTTTGATATACTGCATTGGACACCGATCGATAGTCCTATTTTATTAAAAAGATTCTCGGTCGCAATATGCGTGGAATGTAATAATTCTCAACGTAAAGTTTTTTGTATTAATAATCGTAAAAAAATAGGAAAATTTAATTTGTTATACATCACTTAGCGTCACGTAGCGTTTTTGGATAAGAACACATTAAAAGCTATTCAAGGGATATTAAATTGGTTGGAGGCCGATCAATAAATCTATAAATATTCTATTAGGGTCCAAAATATGTGCGTCAATGTTGAAATTATAAAATAAAGTGAAAAAAGACATTTAATTCTAAATACTCATCCTTCTCGTCACAACGAGTAATATCGGTAAATAACTTAAACCTTTTAACGAATACGTCAATAGAAACTCTTTAAGGGACTTTTATCAAAGGTATGCCTCTCTTCTTAATGAACGCCAGTCATCGTATTTTCCTAACGTCATCCAATTAAATAAAATTCTAAACTTTCGTCCACGCTCTTATAAAAATAAACCGAAAGACCACATCATTAATCAGATAGGACGCTTGCATTCTGACACCGCGTTACCGCTACCCAATAAATTAATCTAACATAAACAAGATCGAAAAAATAGGAAGGCGTGTGGTACATTACGTTACTCAGAATCAACTACTAATAAAATTCTTGTTGAATTATCGAAGTTGCTACACCACTAACGATATGCCCTGCTTATTTTATCATATTAAAAATAAAACCATATATCTCGCCCGTGACTTTAACACCCCGCTATTAAGGTTACGCCTCCGTTTTATTTTTAAACTTTTTTTTATGAAGGAAGTGGGCAATAAGGTTAGCCTGGCCACTACCTGCCATCCGGATCCGTGGTGCCTCGCACCTGCTTTCCACAAAAAATATACAAACACTGGCCTCTATTTCGGTAACTACTCGCTAGAGTACGAACCGTTGTACCGTAAATAATTTACTACCAGTATCGACTTCTAAAACTTTTCATTGTGATGACTTTGCGCTAATCTTGTGTTTACTATTAAAAAAAAATGTGCTTTAAAAAAGAACAGATCTCCGCAAAGTTGATAATCTGTGGATAGGAATTAATATTAAATCGTGCCGTTGGCTTCTATTCGCGTCGTCCCCATTCACACTTCTCGGTTAGTGACATCGGCCGGCGAAATTAAAAAAAATAAAGTGGACGCCACTCACTCGACAGGACTGATATAAAATTCTAAATTTGAATCACAGTCGCGTTGGCTCGCCATTATATCATATGAAGTTGTTTGGATGACGTGTTTTGGTTCACTTTTGTAAAAATACTTTAAAACATTAGATACCGTTACATTTTGCGACGTGAGGTAAATCTGAATGACTTGGAGCAATTAAGATAATCTCGTACCGATCTCAGTGCGTCAACTGTACACACGATTACTCATCAAGTTTTGAAGGCAATACAATGGAGCCTTTAAATGGATTCTAGCCGGTGGTTTATGGGTCATTATTAATACACCTGAAACGATCGAACCAATGATGTCAAGGATGGATATTTTTATAATGTCCGTAGTTTACATCGGTGGTTATTCGATTTTTTTATAACTAACAATATTGATGTAGTTAATTACTTTCTTTAAATAGATCCTCACGTAAAATTGCCCGTGTATTGTAGTCCTATATTTAAGACCAATTCAAATGTTTATTGAAATTCTATTGTCGTCTTGGAATATAAGATGAAAATATTTCAAAATTCTTTTTATTCATTTTAAAATAGCAAAGTAGTAAAATCTTCATAAATCTTCAACTAAATTACGCCTCTCTTCTCCTTTTCCGCTCACTTTAGAATTGCGAGCAAAAAATGTACACCGAGATATAAAAATACGAAAGCAATTTAAGAAGCGTAAATTCATAAGTTATTCTTGACCCAAAAAGAGAGGCAAGCTTCTTTCAGATGAAATATTGTTGGTAAAATTAAATATTCCTTGAAAATACCTTTAGGCGACTATGCGTTATCAATGAAAACACTTATTATGATGTATTTAAATAATTATAGATTATTTTAAATAATTATTTAAAAATGAAAAGTATATTATTCAGATGAAACATTAAGTAATTATAACAATAATATTATCTTTATATATCAAGAAAAGAACATTTTATATCTTCGATGTGCAGAATTTTATCAATCATCTGATAACTGCCCTAATTCTGTTACGTCATTTTTCCCCAAAGAATTTACAACTTAATCGTCTTTATTCACTTAATTCAAGATGATCGCAAACATTCATCCATTAGTCAATATTAATTACTCGCTCCCATTCCATAACCAACTGGATTTTGCAATCTGAAGCGAAACTCGTCCAAGTTTTTGCTCACCTCCGATCCCTTTATGGTGTTCTTAGCCTGGGAACTGCGGATTTGTCTATCGCTAGTTCTATATAAGGATGGAGCAACAATTCACGAAGAAGTGGCGCCTATCGGTCGGGGTTAGTGGGGTAAACGCGTATTGCGGTCGGGTGAGGGGACAGAAGATCGATAACGCATCGGATCCTATCGGGGTTACTGCTGGTCGCTGCCTCGCAAGTGGCTGAGATTTGGAACAAGTGATGCTGGGTTAGGCATTTAGGTTAAGCGTTCGGGTACTGTATTGGGCGAAAGCTGGAGGTATTTTACGTAATTAATAGTCCAGTTGATGAAATGACGCTTATTAGAAGTAGAAGACAGAAGTATCAGCTCGAAGATGGCTCGGCTTCTAGCAATATTTTATTCAATGTAAATATCAGGCGATTTTACAAAATTATGGAAGTATTTTTTTTTAATAACATATAATTATAAACCAGAGCCTTAACGATCAAGTTTACGTTCCTCGAAAAATGGATCTTATATAACGCTTTGGTTCCCCGAATCCTTGGCTACCAGGCCAGGCCATTAAACGGCGGTCATTCAACAATGACTTACTGCCTACCAACATCCATTCGTTGAGCGTTATTTATAACCTTTTAATGTCAAATAACTTATACAAGAATTGTAAGAGAGATTACGTAGTGAGATTATTTTCGCTAAATACGTCGACATAAGAAAGATTTTGTCACGTACAATGTAAAAATAAAAAATACTGCTACATCCCGCCCACAAATAATCGTGCAATTTTGCATTATTTTTACTCTGCCACGGTAAAGTTGAACTGCTCTTAGTAGCAGATGTTGTAGATGTATGGACCACGTAGCGAAAGACATTTAGACACCCACCCAGAACAACGGCACTTCACAAAATAATGCCGACCCAATGAGACATAATGTTGATGAGAATTGCACCAAGCATAAAGGTTTACTACATTAAAACATTATGTTTTTACTACACTTATTTTTAGAATGCAAAATGATATTGAAGTGTAGCAGCATGGACACGGCTTACCATAGAAGATACCATTTTCTTATAAACCTCTATTTGAATTTATATTTTTGTTGATATGTCCGATACTAATGCTATACCATAATCCCAAAATTTAGCTGAATTGGGGATGTTCGTTCGAATGAATGTTGGCTACTTGCTTAGTAACTGTATGTTATAAAAAATCAAATAAGTCTTATTAAAAAGCGTTGCAATAACATTAACGCAATAAAAATTAACCTTAGGCCCGAGGCACGATAGATATTAATAAGTAAAGTATGCGATATTATTAACCTCATTCTTAGTTTATCGATTGACCTGGAGCTGCATATGACTTTCAATGTATAAATATTACTTCTTGAATGTCATCTCGTATTTGAAATGATTCAACCCTAAAATAAAGTACATTTTAGAAAGCATAATTAGCTTTTCAGAATTGATTCGCATTTGATTTCGAGAATAAATAAACTATTATGTACTTTTCGTTCCCAAAGAGGAAAGTTTTCAATATCCATGATAAGATTCATATATTAGTACTATATGTATGATTATCATGTGTATTACAATAAAATTAAAAATGCTTTCATAACGTAAAATAGTAAAAAATAAATTAGTGACATTGATTATTCGTTTCCACTCACCGACAGTCGACATGTAAAAATTTTAAAAGCTTTTTTATGGTTAAAACACATCGCTTTGTGTTAGCCGCTCTTACTCCGTTTATGGCCAGTCTACGGAATGCTGAGGTCCGAAATCCAGTTCGGACCGATTCTTGGAACTCTTAAAAACCTTAGCTCGGGTTTCGTCCGTTTTTTTTACTTTGCTGTCGTCTCTCGTACACTGCACGAACAATTGTGGTTCCACTATTATTAAAAGGCTTATTACTTATGCTTACGGTACGTGCTTTTTGCTGTTATGACCTTTTATTTTCTATAGGAATTGTTTACTTTGACAATATTCAACAAATCTGGAAGAGTGTTTTTCACTTGTACGATATACCAATTGCATTTCCAGAATCAAGTTTTGGTTCATCAGACTGGTTTTAAGTTAATATGTTGTCGCGTAATACTTGCATACACACTAATTTATTCGTCGATAATTGCGTTGTTACTGGGCGTGGCTTCCTGTTAAAATAACTGATAAACAACTTAGTACATAATATCTGTTACATGTGCATTTAGACTTTTTGCATTCGATAATCATACACTTACATAATTCTATACCCATACTGTTTCAAGTCATGTGTCGTAGCAATCACAACATATCAAATCCAAAATAACTAAACCAACATTTGCTTAGTCAGGGGACCGAAATCGGGGCTACCCGATTCACAATCTGATGTCTAATCATCTACGTCTCGAAGGCTATCAAAACCCACGAATATAAGAATAATTCGACTTAGCTTAACCGTTTATTTATAAATTTTGTAGCACATAGCGGAGTATGGATAACTTATATGACCTATGATTCAAATGCAGAACGCAATGTAGTCGCTATCAGCGATGTGTACCAACCTTTGCACTTGTATAGAAATACCATATCATTCACATCTATTAACCTTTGCCCCTTAAATGTCAGGACCCCAGGGGACAACCCTCTGTTGAGAGCCTCGTCAAATTGTATTAAGGCAAGCTCACTTCATTCTATGACGTAAGAGCTAACCCTATCAAATGCGAAGTATCTTTACATCCTGTAGTAGAATCCATGTTCATAAAAGTCGATAGGGGAAGAAGACCTCTTATGATTGATGACAATTTATTAAAACAAAAGGATGCAGAAAAACCGAAAGCAATATATAAGGAAATACATATTCCTTCTCGTAAATTAATCAAAAACAGCCCACTTGTTCAAGCGCGGTAGTCTAACAACAAACTTAATCGCATTTATATAAGGAAGATCTTATAGGTATTACATGCGCTTATATAAAGAAGGCCAAATTCGTTAAAACTGTGTTAATCGCTCCCCAATGTTAATGGACAAATGTCACGGTGAAGGTCGACTTCACTCACTTCGAAATTTATAAGGATTCATTAGCTAACGGATACAGTAAAAGTATTACACAAGACTCCTACTAAAGTTTTATACATAAAACAGAAACCGATTCGATTACTGCATTAGAAAATAATGCTCATGAGTGCAAATATTTCGTTCTGATCTGTGTGTTTGAGAATCGAGAAGTCGCTCATGGTATTTTGTAGTTGTTATAGAAAAATTGTATCTTAGAGCGAAGTTAGACTTACTGGCTAACAAGCTTCGCTAGGCTCGAGTTTCTCATATCGTACAATAAAAACAAAAGTGAGTATCATTACAAATTTACATAAGGTGCCATTAGGGAGATCTGTGTGTCCAATTAAAAATCGAGTAAATATACAAAAATAATAACCTTAATTGAATGTCTTCATAGTCAATACCATATAAACAATCTTCTCGAATATTATAGACTCACATTTCCCAGAATAAAGCGTGCTTGCAACATTGTTGCTCTGAAAGTAATATGATATTTGTTTTTGTATTTCGTGTTAATTCAGCAGAACATACAGTCTGCGATGCTTCAATTATGCAAATAAAATGTGAGTGCGATTAAAATTATTTTTAATCCATTCATCTTGACACACCTTTTGTTAATTGTACCTATATTAACTTGCAGTCGTAAAATTTAATGTAATGATGGTGCGGCATGAACACTCATTATAGCTGAATGTCAGCCAACCACAACTTTCTGGAGAAGTTTTTACAAGTTCATCCTACTGTGACACTCAATAATTCATATTTTATGTGCAGATAGCAAAACAAAAATACGGGCACCAATAAAAAAAGATAATCCTAGCCCTAAAACACATGAAAAACAAGAATGATGGATCTAGTTTCAGATTATTTACTCCCACTATATTTCCTAGTTGAAAAGTATCAAAATATGCCAGCATTGTTATGAAAGCTTGTAAATATACCAGCATATTTTAAAAGTTTGTGATAGAAAGCAGTAAATCATGTAGACGTGTTTTGATATTCAAATTCTTAGGATGTAATTCATCCGTCCGTTTATACAAGAGTTGAATTCATATTTTCCTTTTTGGCTGCGTCTGGCGTTTGAACGGATTTAGCTCAGAATTTATGAGGACTCCATATCCTTCATCATTCGTATCGTTTTAATTAGCATTGGTGGAGACACATATATTTAAGAGTTCAATTTAAAGTCTCATTACATTTAAATTAAAAATCTTCTTCGTATTTCATTTTGCAGAGTTTTATAGTGGATTACTTTTTGCACTATTTTTATATTATAATAATTTATTATATTCTGTATTAGCTTAAAGCTTTCTAAGTCCAAATTTGCAAATCTTAAAATGTTCTGAATATAAGTTTTTATAACCATTCTAAAACCAAATAACAGTTCTAGAATAATTATCTACATTATACATATACAGTGAATTCTATTAATTTTGTCCCTATTAAGTAAATAATAGATTTTAGGGCTTAGGGTCAAATCCCACTGAAGTTTCCTATAATTACGTCTGGCATGCTACAAAAGCATTTTACGCAAATGAGATGTTCACGGTACATTGGTTTCGTTAATGAGAAAGCTTTTCTTCGAATTGTATAGTTTGTTTTCAGTGTCTGGCATTTTGTTTGAGAAAACAATAATCTAACCTCATTCTTATAGATGAGATTTCACATTAAAAACTGTTGTGTTAAAATTCAGATTTTTCATTACCTTTTTGTGTTTTCGCTATTTGAATTTTATCTTCTTTGAATACGAATATAAAGTTTAATAAATATTTCTGTTTAAAAAGATTATGGCAAGTAATTTGTTATGTAATAAAACTTCTGAAAGAAGTAATTACAAATGCAATGAGTGTGGAATTATTCTCGTCTGTAACTCTTTAAACCATAGATTGTTTAATTTTATTCCAAGACTATTTAAGACGGCTTTTTGTACTTATTACTTTTCGTCGGTAAGAAACAACAATAAATTATTCGTTTTGGTACAGTTATATTCTCTTATCATATTTTTTTCTTTTATTTAAAATTAGGCTAAATGGTACTAATGAAAAAAGTTAACATCATCACAAAAATACAAGGGGATAGACCATGTTTTAAAGTAAAAGATACTTTTCATCCAATATAATTGTTTAAACTAAAGTGTAAAATATAGGAAACATTGCATCTTTATTCCCATACAAGTCGTTGCGGTCAAAAGTCTAACCCTCTGACCAGAGACGCATTCGATTTGTTTCAGTACAAGTCTCTAAAGTGTTTGTGTCCTGTTTCACATCGTAAATTCTAATCGCTGCTATTTTTGCGTAGCCTCAAGCCTTATTTGGTTGGAGGAGGTCAGACAGAGTTTACGCTGTTACAAACTGGACGGTGAAATAGTTTTGGATAAGCGGAATATTTTAAATCACGGATGTAAAGTTTAATTTCTCTTTAAAGAAAATTTTATAAGATTGGTTGGTGCGTAAAAGCTGTAAACTAGATAAAGCTGTAGACTATGACCAATTCGAACTACGTGAAGCCCAAATCATACAATGCCAATGTATAACTGTGGCTAGCTCAGACCACGATGTAAATATACTGACTTATCATACTACTATCTGAAAGCTGTTACTGTAACAGCTTTAACATTTTTCTTTCAGCAAGGTTGAAGGGCGTCCAATAATTTTCCCTTCTCCTTCTCATTTCTCTTATTCAATGTGTTCACATAGACACGTATCTTATAGTGTGTTAGTAATGTGTGTGGAGTGTAAAAACAACTTGCTATAAGATGCTTTGCATACACTTATGTCAAAGCTTTGCTATAAACGCTAGATCCCCCAGATCAAGCCTTGTACGCTTAAATCATGTATGTAAAGTTATGTGAATGCATTTAATCATTCAACTCAGATGGTGGTAACCTTACAACACCTATGTGTATGCACTATTAAGTGTGGGTAGGATTAATCAAGTAGGCTTTAATTAGCATCTGCCCCGTGGCAAGGGGGCGTAAGAATCCCACCACGGTATCCCCTGCCTGTCGTAAAAGGCGACTTAAAGGGGCCCTTGGGGTCGCTGGACGTGCTGTGGGGGCAGCGCGTCCTCACTGAAAGTGACCCCGAGAGGGGCGGCGGCAATGTGGCCTGTGTACGTCGCGGGCGCCCATCCACAACCGGGGCGCCCGAACCAAGATAGTGGGGGTGCAACTGTGCCCCCTAAAACTCCGAGACGGCCGAGACATTTACGTCTCGGAGGCGCACCGGGCGGCTGCGGTTGACGGTGGGCGCCTCTCGCCCGCGTACCGTGGTCGCCCCACTCGGCGCGGAGATGGCCACCGGGGGGTTTTGGTCGGTATGCCGGTTTAGGGATTTTGTTAGGGACCCAGCCCGGCATTAACATCTGCGCGGATATGACGTCGCCGCGCGCCGGGCTGGAAGACCGGTGACCCCGACATACACTTCCCGCCCCCCTCCCCGGGCTGGCGGGAAGTAGAGCCATAAATAGCTTTCCCCCCGAGAACAAAAAAAAAAAAAAAAAAAAAAAAGGCTTTAATTAGCATCTTTAACATAAATATAATGAGAATTGGCGCCTTGACCAAAGAAACTAATTAAGTTTTAATATCATTGCAACATTCCCCAATTTCACTGCTATTATTAGTATTTATGTGTTGATCAAATGACATAATACATATCATCAAATTAATCATCATCATCAGCCGTAGGACGTCCGCTGCTGGGCATAGGCCTCCCCAAAAGACTTTCAAAGCGCTTGTAAGCGGAGTGCCGTGATCTTCGTGAAATAATTGACCCACCTTAAAATTTAATGTCGTATCCTAATTTTTATAACTATCTATCATAGCACCATGGAAATGGAAACTGTGTAGATAATTTTTATCTTCCAAACCCAAAATGTTTTGTCATTCATCATCTGATCCATCAGAATATTCATAAATATGAAAAGTATTTATTGGTATGTTAAAAATAGATATATCACCGCCCCAACGTAAAGTGTCTCAACTTTACGGCAGATTAGCTTTGACAGATTTGTTAAGGCCATTCTAACTTGTTTATATGCTCGAGAGTAGGGAAAGTTGCGAGGGCCTTTTTTAGATATTTTTATGGGCCTTAGTCAGCAATCGGTTGGACAGAGAGCAGTCACGCTCATTACCTTTTACAATGGAGGCAAAGACACCGCGTCTTTGTAATATTATAGGATCTGACAACCAAAAGTGATTTACCTTATTTTAGGGTATCATTCCCGTTTATAAACACCCACAAAACAATGGCGGAAATGGTCTTTAAATGACAAAGATATTAGTCACCAATTAGTTTTTTTAATACACAGAGGTACTACTCCACTCGAGGAAAAATATGCAAACTGGGTTTACCACGGCTCTTGCAACAGTATTGTAGAATACTCAGCAAAGGTATCATTAAAATTAAGACGTTTATTTCGGGACGTTTTAAAAGTGTGGTACGTGATATTGAGGGCAACACCTGGATGAGAGTAGAACAAGGTCGAAGGGAATGAGGACCGATTAAACATTTATTCTACTAGTATAAAATGGAACTAGGGCTGCTATGCTGAGACAAACATTAGTGTGTTACAGGGGTTTTACCCCGCATTGCGTAATAATATACGAATTAAACGCTCGAATCAGTATAATGTCGCAAGTGTGAACATCCTACGCTATAAAGAAGGTTTTTACGTCTTCCAAAGTAGATACATTTCCTTATTATTCATAAATATGTCATAAGAAAGTTTCCAAGCATTACGAATAAGACTGTATATGTAGAAAAAAGAAAACATTACGCCACATATGAATGCAATTTTTGTTCAGGCCCGGTTGTCATAATGTCATAAGAAATATGGCGTCAGAAAGCAAAGTAAACAGTATTCAGATATGATTCGCTAACGTGCAGTGCACACATAACGGTACCGGCCAAATGCAGTGATATAGTGAAACCTCGGCTTCGGGGCCAGTGGACCGCCCGTATTCGGCTTCCAGCGTGTTATAGACCCCATTCATATTGTGTATGAATTTAGAAAATATTGTTAAGTGTGGTACCAGTTTCAGTAAAGTTACTAAGATTTTTTTAGACTTTATAAAGTTCTTATAAGTCTGCAAAAATTTGTGATTTGTCTTGCTTTACATAATTAAAACATAATACTAATAAAACATTTTTTGAACGTAGCTACGTAAACTTCAATAGTTCATGAATTTATGGTTTAGAAACAATTCAATATAAAAAGATTAAAAACATCCATGGGAACCATAAAATTAAGTAAAAAAAACATGCCTCATTTAGTAAAACCACCTTTTTTAAATCAGGAAGTCATTAGTACCAAACTAAGAGCAACATGTGGGAATATTTAAAAAAAAAGTAACGCCGCCGCCGCACGACCCAAACCTTACTTATTTTTTATTCAAATGTCATCGGATATTTGTCAGTCATGTTACAAATGATCCCTATTTGTACAAGGAAGTGTTTTGACATGCCCTACAACCACTGCCTTAGCAGACAAACCTACTGAACTAATTCGAACCTTATCCAGATTACCACGAAGTCCGACCTAGAAATCGATAAGATAATCGATTACCCAGTATTATATTGTTTTGCAAATAAACTGATAGTAATTAATCAATTTAATACAATTAATCGATCTAATACATAGTAATGTTTATTACTATCGATAAAACGAACTGCGAATTTTTGATACTTTTAATTAAAAATAATAAAAATAATTCTATAAATAGTTAGTTAATTATAAATAGTTCGAAATTATCATAGGAATTATTTTTTTTATAAAACCAAGTTTAGACTCATAGCTTTATAGTATAGCCGAAGACGATTTTTTTCTTTGTAATCGTTATGCCTTTAAACAATAGAATAGGCGCTTGCCACTTTGAATGTTATCAAGTATATTAAATCATTCCCAAACAATTCGGTAATTGACCTATAGAATCGATTACCCAAACAAAACTATCTCTATTTATCTTAAGGAGATTTATAGACTCTCGAAGAATTATCATGTTATAAATTGGTCTCTGATATTGTTAATTTATTATTACTGATATTTGTCCAAGTACTTTATTATAGCGTAATCTGAAGAATAATAATATGTCCTTTCTGACTAATAGCCATTAGACTTACATCGATAATGACGTGGGAGGTAATACAAAGAAAACATTGAGATTTCATTAATCAGGTCGGGTTGGAAGTCATAAAATTTTATGGTCCTCACTCATAACTGTTGATTACGTATGGGTTAGTTTAACAGAATTTGTCGTACTGTTTTCAATCGCATATTATGGCTTATTGGTCTTATACGATACCTGAAAAGTTATAATATTACAGACACGAATTTTTGATTGTTTAGTTTTTGTGCCTCAATTGTTTTACCAATTTTGATTAATTTTGGTTTATATACTTATCAGAAAAAAGTGTAAAATTCCGAAGATCATTTTATTACATTATATACACACAGAGACACATTAATTTAATTCACTAAAGTAAGGACAGGTCTTAAATTTTTATCGTTTATTTTATTATAAAATCCATAAATATCCTGCATAAAAAATGTGACAAATACATTACAAAAATACTTTAATTTCAATAAACTAAAAAATGCACGAATCTCATCATATTGCAGGATGATATCGTGTCCAACGTGTCTGTATCATCTGCGACACAGTTATGTCAAAACTTCGACCTTGCACCGACGCATTACGTTCCACCTATACAAACGTTTATTCAAACGTATTTGTTTAATATTTATTCTGTTTGCACAATGCACATTCACGGTTATTGTTTCCAATAAAAACAAACCAACATTAATAAATAATGACCTATAAAGAATTACGGAGGATGCAGAATGAAAATATGTAGGGATGGCTTGTAATTCTTGCGTTTAAAGCTAAACTTGGATTTAGAGGAAAAATGAATAGTTATAGTTTATCTTGTGATTATTGATAACCGATCTATACAGTAGTTCTAATCTGATCTGATCTTTCTGTACAATAAAATTCAAACTTCAAATCAAGATTAATATCCTCTCAATTCTTATAAACGTTCTTTTTTTGTATATTGACTGAATATAAAAAAATAAGATGAATCCCCATTCCGAAGCCACAAAACCACGAAATACATGCATTAAGAAGTCAATTAGAATTAAATGTAAGAATGATGATTCATTACAAAAATCATTAATTAGATGCAACTATTTGTTACTACGAACGCGTAGGCAGCCTTAAAGGTCAGCTGTAACCTGCGATATAGGCAATTACTTTAAATTCTTAAAACGGAATAGAAAAAGAGCAAAATCTCTATAACAGTATTGGTTATTTCTGCTGAGTTTTACCGTAGTGTGCGAATCGTCGACATCTTAGCAGCTGATGAAGATTCTGGTGCGAAACGTTAAGTACGTAAAACATAGGCAAAAGTTAGTAGCTGGCAGAGAATTGCTTGTATTGTGGTGTACATTTACTATCTTTTGCAACCCCAAGGAGATAGGCATAAGTGTCTATCTACAGCCAGGTGTCGACTGATATTTTCGAAGTCCCAGCTCAATGTTACAGTAACACACAGAAATGTTCGAAATCGGATGTATTAATGCTAAATTCAGATGAATTTAATAATATGATAAAGGAAAATTATCGGTTTTTTACAACACTTTTAGCTACACCATTCTTCTCAATACAAAACTCATCTAAAATCACTAAAAAAGTAAAATCAGTAAAAAAGTCGCAAACGGAAATTAACATTCAAATTTAAAATATTAACAGAACAGAATCATATTCGTGTTTTAAAAACATTTATACATCAAAACACTGGGTGTAACACGATATCTAGGATATTAACAAATTCTAAATTGAGCATATTTATTCCAATATAATAAAACAACGTGGTACCAGCTGCGAAATGTCACCAGTTTCAAGTGTTCTCTATGAATCGTGGGCCATATGGCGAGCTGCCGCGCTAACGACCTCACCCTCTTGCCGGTGTTATCAATGGCATTCCGAGGGAAAAAATGAATAAGGACCATCATTTACGTAGGTATATAACATTAATTACATACTGGATTAGCCATGTGAGTATACCATAATTCACAACGTTGCGTTGTCAGTCCAGCGTGCAAATATAGGGCTAGAAGTAACATAATTTACTGATAAGTCGATGGCGCTTCGTTCCTATGTATCTTGGTCTAAAATATCAGGTCTATAGCAATTGTAACCCTAACAATCTGTCTGTCTGGTTATAAGCTTTTCACACGCAAACTACTAATAATATAATCTGATTTCAATTATTTTTGGTATGGCGATAGAAAGGACCATAGCATACTTATTTTTATAAATTTGCGCTATTGATATATCCACCATCATATATAGTATCATAGTGCATAAGGTGTACAACCCATATCACTCAAGTAGTGTCCAATTAAGTAAATGTCAAAAAGTGTTCATTAAATAATTAATCAATAATAAATTGATGTCATATCACCTTGTATTTAAGGTTGGCGATGCCCACACACCACACCCATTCATATTTAACCTCAAACCGTTGCATGTCGACACTTAATTAACAATTTTAACTACAAACTTGTATGGACTAATTTACTTTTGGAATTACTTAATAAATATTGCTGGAAACCTATAAAATGTAACTCTCAAGTTTCTTGCCGGTTCTTCTCTATAGAGACAATCTTTCAAATCCAGCGGTAGACTCATTTAAAATTGTATTTTTGACCATTCATTCGTGCTTTTTGTAAAGCCTCTATGAATAAAGATATTGTTTATTCCTTCATCCATCCTAGAAGAAAGGATCTAATAATTTTCTCACAAAGTAGCTTTGCTAATGACATCATCGACCCGGCAGTGCTTATTACATCTATCATATTTTAATATTATGTCACATAAAACTACCTAACCTAGATTTCTAAGTCATTAGTATTCTAGGCCTATTTTATACGGATACCAAATAGAAATTGACCGTTTTTGTAGCACGGGTTCAGTAGCTTGTCGTGTAAAGTAAGCACATTAACACTAATAGATAAATTGACATACTTTTACCCACCTACGCTGAAGTAACGTTTAACATGTGTAATGAAACAAAAAACCGACTGTAATATTAGACTTAGCATATTCATGGATGTGTCTTCTCGTAGCCAAAAATTTTTGTGACACAAATAGCGTAGGTTTTTAATAGAGATGCGCCGAGTTATACTTTTGCCGAGTAACGAGTACCGAGTTTTACTCGGTTCAATTTTTTTTCAACCGAGTACTCGGCCGAGTAACTCGGTTCAATTAAATACATGGTACATAAGAATTTAAATAGCCTGTTTTCGGAGGCCGGTAACGTCTACGAAGAATAGAGGAATAGGCTGTTACCAAAACGTGCAGCGAGGCTTGTGTTCCTGCACCATGACTTCATCATCAACCCATATACGCCCACTGCTGGGCACGGGTCTCCTCTCCCATTGAGAGGGTTTAAGCCATAGTCCACCACGCTGGCCTAGTGCGAGTTGACGGACTACACACCTAAGAAATTCCTAAGAACTCTAAGGTGTGCAGGTTTCATCACGATGTTTTCCTTCACCGTTAAAGCAAGTGATAATTCAATGTGAATACACACATAACTTCGAAAAGTCAGAGGTGTGTGCCTGGGGTTCGAACCCGCGACCGTCGAGATTTTCGACCGCGCGCCCAAACCTCGAGGCCATCACTGCATCATAACTTAGCTTTATCCAATTTTAAATATTAATTATTTTTATTATGTACTATAATTTTGATTTTATTAATTGAGATGTTCAAAGATTTCCTAAATTACTAAATATTTTTTTATTAACACAGTTGTTTACGAAATGAAATAAAATAATATTTATTGAATCTATAAAATGTTTAATACATCGCTTAAATTCAGTCATTTTAAATTTTACCACCCTGTTCACGACCTTGTCAAGGTCGCGGGACGTCGCTGGCTGCAGAAGGCTTCCGACCAAACCCGGTGGAAGATGGCTAATGATGATGATGATGACTGTTGTTTAAATTATATCTACCGAAATATATTGCATTTTTTAAACAGAGTATACTCGGCATTCAAACCGAGTTATTCGGCCGAGTACGAGTATCAAAAAACCCGCCGAGTACGCCGAGTACCGAGTATCAACCGAGTACTCGGCCCATCTCTAGTTTTTAATATATTACATTTTATGTGTTTAAAAGATTCTGAAAAAAATACATTCTAAAAAAAACATACGAACATCAACATCCGAAAATTATAAAACCTTTGAAGAATAAGTTTCTTCTTTTAGATTATTAATTAAAAAGGCTTTTTTTGCATCTTTTAAATTTTTCCTAGATTTAGATACTTTTCCATCACAGCTTGCACTTGACTCAATATTATCTCTTAAAATAAACTTAATTCCTTTTAGTACACCATTTATTGGTATTGGTGTCTAAAACAATATAAATATCAAATTTTCCTCAAAGGCAGCCAGAGACACACGGACCACAAATTGCGTGGGAACGTTGTATTTACTCATCGCCTTATAAAGTCATGGGTGGCCTCACGCTCAACTCTTTTTGAGACAAAGTCGTTCTCAGTATGAAACTTACCATTGCCTTTTTAGTTATGGTAAAGCTGCTTGGATCTGCGTGCCTTGAATTGATCTTCAGTCGAATCATAACCAACATTCAGGTCTTTACTAATAGGTATATGTATTGAGAATGTTTATGAATGATAGTCATAAAATTTACCAGGTAGAAGCTGCTAAAGTAATTATCAAATTCAAGGCATGTCTACCAACTATTTGACGGCAGTGAAAAATTTTTAAGCATGTAAAACTCGTGGCGTGACACCAAATAATTAACGATAAAATCACGCAGGTCGTAACTCACAAGCCTTTACCCCCAGTTAGGTGAATTCCTGCTCAAATGTCCAGAATAACAAACATCTAGATTAGTAGCATGACTGGAATCTAAAACTTAGTCCCGAAATAGATCGTTGATCGCCTCATCTGGGAATTAAGCCGGGGGAGCGTTCAAATAAGAGCTAAATGTTTGCACATTTGCAAGGCAACGGAAATACAGACGACGGTTTTAGCGACTGATTACGCTCGGTTATTGAAGATTCCAGGAGAACATTCAAATATTTGCTACGATATGAGAACTGTCGTACAGTTTTTAAGTCCTCCTCTTTTCCACATTTCAAGTTGAAGAAGACTGATTTGTCGTACTAATGTTTAATCTGGTATTCTTGCAGTGTAAGTTGTTATGCCCAGTGTTGAATATGATTGCTATGCCATACACAAAGAATTATTGTGTCTAATGCTATTTATTTTATACAGCTTCCTCATCCTCATGTGTTTGTGTTTACGTTTATTCATTGATAAACAACGCAATGAATGGATTGCAAATATTTTTCCGAGAATGTGGGGGGACCTATATTTTCCAGTATTACAATTAATGGTATTTCTATAGTAAAAATATATACTCAGGTAGTATTTTCCCTGTATTCTGTAGTAATATAAATCCCTTGCAATTTGTAGTGCCATCGTTATCATCTGACTAATTAATAGAGTTACATTTGTCTACTATTAAATCGATTTTGAATTTACGTATAATATTTCCCCTAATATGTACCGGTTCAAAGATGTTTCTTTATCTTACTCATCGAATAATAACAGATACCGCTCGTACAAATAGTACAAATTCTACCTATTACAAATTGAGCCATCAAAAAAGACCGTAAAACTTGTATTGAACTACAATAACTCTTCCCACAAAGGTTGACAGGTCGTTTTGTCGCCAACACAGTGGGAGGTAGAAATAAAAAACACGCACATAATGTAGCAAGCTCTCAACAGATGTTGATCTAGGTTACGATTCCGAAATAGGAATGCAGAGATCAGTTAATGAAACAATAGAATCACATATATGGCATGTTTTTTGCCATAGGTGCGACGTTAAATCTATTGTAAATGTCGAAATTCTCATAAACGTTTGAGAGAAAATAATCCTAGTTGGGCATTTATTTATTACAATGGTGGTCTTATACAATCAAACTTAAAAAAATAATTAAGAGTGAAATTTAAGAATTGATACTTGCAAAAACATTGATCTCTTGTGTAGTTATGATTATTACGTAATTGTTTTTTCTAATGCTATATGTTAATTAAAATCTTGTATTGGTCTGAAAGAAAATCAAGGAGCTTTGGTGTTAAATAAGTCACATTGTCGTGCTTGAGCTACAATAGATGTCTTAGATGAGATAGTTATTTCGAACATATGTTACGTACAACATCGTATCTTCCAATTGATCATCTCCCTGTGAGATTCTAAATCAATTTATGTCCACACTTAAAAGAATTTCATAATATTTGAAATTGTAATTTGATGGGTACAATATTAAATAAAAGTTTGAAATATAACAATTTACAAATGATTTTTCTATTCCTTTTGCTCAGTGGGAGAAAGTTAGCTTGCTTGTTGACTGAAGCTTAAGTTTCACTTATGCCCTTTTACAATAGCAAACTATTAGTAAAGACGCCAAATTAGGTATCATCTCTAATTTACCATCACGAAATCTAAATACAGTTAAAAAAACACAACATTTAAATGTTTAAATACGTTGTCGATGTGAAGAAAATGTCGGTCATAATTGTTATGGCTAGAAATCAAATATAAGATTTTCAATACAATAACTATAAGAATATCTACATAATACTTATAAGGACCTTAAATTTGTAAATTAAGGAAAGCGAACAGCCTGCAAGGATTTACCTAGAGAGGCTCAATCAATGAACAACTCCAATTTACCGAAAATTCAGAAGCCAGTGTTGATCCGTGTTTAATTGAACATTAGTCATGGTTAAAAGCTAAGCTTGAAGATGTTATAGCGTGAGGAATTCTCAAATCCCATTTCATTGTAAAGATTCAAGATCGACGACCTCTCGACTTAAGAAGTGAATGTTACGTGGTTCTCACAAAGTTCAAATATTTGTTTCAAATGCCCGGTAATTTTAACTGGAAAGACATCACTTGACTCAATCAAAGTCAGCTTCAATGCCGTTGATTATTCGGTTAGTGTCATAACATAATCAAGACTTAAATTTAAGGCAATTGCGAATACTCGGATAACATATAGTACAAGTAATATTTTATGGTAATGTAAAAGTATCTGAAATAAAATAATAGGGTGTTAAGGCAACCGAAGACAGAAATCAATTACCTTAACATCTCACTGATAACTAATTCAATCAATCAAGCTGAAAGTGTTAGAATGCAAATCTATTCGTGTTAATGAATAATATTTAAACATTGTTATGCTGATTCTGTTCTATGAGCCAATGGATCGATAAACAAGACGTTTAGTTATTTATGTTGGTTGAAGCTCAACTATTTGAAATGATAATATTATCATGATTCAGTTATTCATGGTCCTCTAACCCTACGTCTATACAATTATTATTGAATTATGTAAACAAATACAAGCAACAGTTGAACATTCATGACATAAAGCTAATTTTAAAGTTTTCCTTTATGAGTAAAAAAAGTTCACGACAAGAGAAGAAGACTCTAAATCAGAGAGAGAAGTTGACATAATGTTTTTCTTCTTCATTGAAATTTACAACGATTTTTCCAGTTTAAAAAATTAAAATCAACAGATATAGATGACCTTTTAAAATCCCTGGTCATCGATCTTCATGGACGTTTCTAGAACGTCTATAAAATCCGGTAGAGGCGACCATGCAGTATTGTAATCAAGTGCAGTCCGGTACGCAATATGAAGTGACACATTCCTCAATTGAGCGGTGGTACGCCAGCCATGCGAGATCTCGAATTAGCACCAATTTGTGCCTCCGGTGACTCACAGCAGACGCGGCTAATAGGTGTTTTGGTTTCGTTCCCATCATCCAGAAGATTTTTCCATTTGCGTCATTGGCTTGTTTTCATTTTGCTCCAATAAATCCATCGTAAAATATCCACAAAGTTTAAAGTTTCATGCCAATCTAAAATTTCTACCCAAGTATTTATCTAAGGCAGCGCTGTCGGTCTGAGAACTAATTACATACTTTTATAGCTATCGGCACCCTGTACCCACTAACGAAGCAATTTAATTGCTCATATAATAATTTATATTTCATGAACTTTTATACATTAATATTACAATTTATATAATATTGAGAATATCAACTTGTATTACAGGCTTCTAAGCCAAAGAGACTAGTCTGCGTAAAACATATGTTGATACTAAGATGTTTTATTGGACGTTTTGAACATCGTATCTGAGATTCGTCTAATATTCCCAACCGAAGTAAACAGTCGTTTATCAAACCGCAGCCTAACATCAAGACGTCGGATACAAGTCCTATATCAATCGTTATTTTCGGATTCTTTGATTGTTCGCTCGCCGAACTATGAAAAGAATCTACGTCAACACAATGAAATGTGTATACGACCCAAACACATGATACTGATGGATCTAAACAAGCTTTTGATATCTCTGGTATGTATTTCGTAATTACCAGTCGTAAGCATAGACTTTGTACATTCAGATACTGGCAACAATAATTAAGAAGTAAATGATGGGACCAACATTGTGCGATCAACTGATTAGTGATGTAAATCTGAAAGTTGATCATTTATTCCATAAAACGTAACGTATAGAATAACGCATTTTTCACGCCAAATGTACTACATGCTGTAAATTTTGATTTGAGACCTCTCTAGATGTTCTAAAAGGTAATCATGCGCCACATTATCTCAGACACTTCATCTTATAATATTTAAGATATTATAAAATATCGTACGTTGGAAATCCTTACTAAGCTATTGATAGGAAAGAAGAGGGCTGAAAGATATTCTGAATTGCCTAGAAGATCTATGCTTATATTACTTATATCCACATACATTGTGATTGGTAATAGTATCCTGCAGTATATTATGAAAGACTAAAAGATTATTCGCAAGATATGTATGAATTTAAATGCAAAGTGCAGGTGTTATACAGAATTAATTACATATGTATCACATTTACAGTGAAAGATGACATCGTGAATGTATCAGGGTGTCAATGGAATAATGTATGGCCGTGTGAACAAGAGTTCAGTGAATGATAATTAATATATCAAATATGGCCCACTGACATGTTTCATACTGAAGAGTTTTGGCGGCATTCCAGCTGACCTAGCAATTGTTTGAAGTAGAACTGAGCTTTTGGGACATAACGTCCATTGCATACTAGACATAAAAAGTAGAACTACAAATATTTAATAAGGCTTGGGCTATAGAGATACCCAGCTAGAGAGCTGCAAGTCCTTGTGCAAGGTCCTATCGATGTGTAACAAAGGTCAACAAAATTAATTTGCAGTGTAGCATAAAAATGTAACAAAACACACAAGCAGTGTTATTGGATTCATATAAAAATTAACCCAACTTCGATTAAAATGTTTTCCTTTAAGCATAGAGGTTACTTGCTGCCCATTAAATCAGCTATACTGTTTTTATTTATGCTAAAGCTTAGCAAACTATGTGGCATTTGCAGTGCATGAGATAACAAGGGCAAATTCGATCCTAGTTTCCAAAACCATTTTGTGTGTAGCTTAAAAGCATCTATTAGATGTATTTAAAAATATATTGTTAAGAACTAGTAAGCGAATTATAAATAGTATCAGTTCTATGTATAGATGGGCATTTGCCCGGAAAAAACCCCGACGTGGGAAAAAATGGGAAAATACCCGAAAAATATGCGGGAATGGAAAAATATTCGGGTTTTTTCATATTTAGCATATGTAACATTTAAGTAATGTGTAGAGATATGTATATATCAAATAGTACGTCCTATTACTACTAGTTAGAGCTAATCTAACTTTGTTTATATTCATAATTCAATAAATCCATACTAATATTATAAATGCGAAAGTAACTCTGTCTATCTGGAAATAGGCTCGCCCCCTATTACGTGGGACTGATACATACTTGGCGAAATGTGGGTGCAGAAATGCATCTCTGCCTACCCCTTCGGGGAATATAGGCGTGAGGTATGTTATAACTCTGTCTATCTGTTACGCTTTGACGTAAAAACTACTAAATGAATTTAATTGAAACTTTACAATAATATAGTTTATACATCAGAATGAAACAAATGATACTTTTTATCCCGGAAAATGTAGTATTCCCGTGGGAATGGTTATTTCTGGATCTACCCAAGCGATTTGAATGAAATTTGGTATAAAGAGAGGTAGAGCTCACAAAATTAACATGGGATAGTTTTTATCCCGGAAAATGAAGTATTCTCGTGAGAATGGGTATTTCTGCGTCTACTGGGACAAAAGGATTTATGGTTTGGAGATAAATAGGAACCAAGGAAGTAAAATAGAATACTTTCTATCCCAGAAAATGTATTTCCGTGAGAATGGGTATTTCTGGATCTACCAAACCGATTTGAATGATTTCTGGTATATGCATAAACATGACTCTGAAAAGTAAAAAAGATTATAACTTATTTTATATCTGAACTCAACCCTGTAGTCTACGCGGACGAAGTCGTAGGCAACAGCTATACGTTATATAAATGCTAAAAACTTGTCTTGTTGTTTGTCTGTGTGTGTTCATCCGCTCTTAGTGACAAGTAACCCGAAACTACGTACGAGGGTGGGGGGCGGTGAAGCAAGTAGTTGCAGCGGCGTACGCGTTGGTGATCTATTTAACTCAAACGTTGTTTTGACTTCGTACTGCGAACTCGTGTTAATTTGTAGGTTTAATTGACGACATGGATTTTGTTTTGTGGACTTTGATTGCCTAGTGAGATTAAATACGTAGTTGACGACTATTGCGACTCTTACGGACTTCGATACCTTCTTCTTATTACGAGCCGTTATCAACACCCAGGCAATTGTTAAGTCCATTGGGTAGCCCTATAAGTGACGATGATTGATTCCATACTGCAACAATTGCAGCAGCTCCGTGGGCATCAATGATGACGTAGAAGACTGATTGGTTTTTATTTTTATAGTATAAAGTTGATTTGATCTCTTTGTTAGTATATAAGATTAGTGATTCCTATTATAAGATCAAAACTCAAAATATAAATATGTTACGTTTTAATCGTTGATTTTTTCATGTGTTATTAAAAATAATTATAAAAGTATATTTCTAACATGTAATTCTTAATATTTTTATTTTACCATCTAAGCAAAGAATAATTATAATAAACACTATTTAAAATTGGGGTAACTCATTATATTTATTTAAAAAAAAAAAACATTCAAATTCGGGTCAATATGACCAGGGGTCATCGTCCTATTAACTTTTTTCACGTCATTTGCACCGGATTAATCATCATGACTACTGCGACAGTGACAAAAAAATTTCAATTGTAAAAAAACATTTTAGTAACTTTTGTCAAGAAATGATTTATCATCATCATCATCATCAGCCAATCTCAGTCCACTGCTGGACATAAGCCTCCCCCAATGACCTCCACCCGGATCGGTCGAAGGCCGCCTGCAGCCAGCGACGTCCTGCGACCTTTACGAGGTCGTCTGACCATCTGGTCGGAGGGCGTCTCAGGCTGCGTATTTCAGTACGTGGCCTCCACTGGAGAACTTTCTAGCCCCATCGGTCATCAGTTCTCCGCGCTATGTGGCCGACCTATTGCCACTTCAACGAGCTAATCCGTTGGGCTATATCGGTTACTTTAGTTCTCCTACGGATCTCCTCATTCCCTATATGAGATATTTTCTAAGTTATAAGATATGTCTATAAGTTGTTTTCAAGGGTCATCACAAACCGTCTCGAACGCAGGTTTGATGACTTACAGCCTCCCGAACAAGCTGGCTTCCGAAAAGGCTTTAGCACCATAGACCACATCCATACGCTTCGGCAAGTTATACAGAAAACCGAGGAATACAACTTGCCACTTTGTTTAGCGTTTGTGAACTATGAGAAAGCCTTTGATTCGATCGAGACGTGGGCGGTGCTAGAGTCTCTCCAGCGGTGTCACATTGACTGTCGGTACATCGAGGTGTTGAAAAGTATATACAGCAACGCCACCATGTCGGTCCGAGTACAAGATCAGAGCACGAAGGCTATTCCACTACAGAGAGGCGTGAGACAGGGAGATGTTATATCTCCGAAACTGTTCACTGCCGCGCTGGAAAACGCCTTCAAGCTCTTGGAGTGGAAAGGATTCGGCATCAACATCAACGGCGAGTATATCACACACCTTCGGTTTGCCGACGATATTGTAGTCATGGCAGAATCGCTGGAGGACCTTAGCACTATGCTCGAAGACCTCAATCGAGTCTCCCAACAGGTGGGTCTTAAAATGAACATGGACAAGACGAATATCATGTCGAATGTCCATGTTGTGCCCACCCCAATCGCAGTTGGGGGCTCGACTCTCGAAGTTGTAGACGAATATGTCTATTTGGAATAAGTGGTCCGGTTAGGCAGGTTCAACTTCGAGAGATAGGTCAATCGTCAAATCCAACTCGGTTGGGCAGCGTTCGGAAAGCTAGGAGACGACTTCTCGTCCGAAATACCTCAGTGCCTGAAGACGAAAGTCTTCAATAGTTGTGTGTTACCAGTGATGACATACGGCACTGAGACGTGGCCTCTCACTAAAGGCGTCATGGGACGGCTCAGGGTCACTCAACGAGCTATGGAGAGGGCTATGCTCGGGGTTTCCCTACGTGATCGATCAGAAATGAGGAGATCCGTAGGAGAACTAAAGTAACCGACATAGCCCAACGGAAGAAATGATTATCGTAAGTGTTATACCTAAATGATTATCGTACGTGTAATAATGATTATCGTAAGTGTAATAAATGATTATTGTATGTGTAATAAATGATTACTACTACTCTCTCGTTCTTTTTTTTTCAAAGATTTTTAAAATTTAAATAGTAGTTCCTTCTGCAATTCAGCAACATTCCATCACAATGCACAGAAAATATCTTATTATAAAACAAGAAGACGTCTTTTTCTTTTAGTTCCTGGATCAGGCTACACATTTTGACGTTTCGAACAGCAGGCAACAGCTAGTACCTTAAATACGCTGGTGCAAAGTATGTGCGCATTGCAAAGTACCTATTTTTCGCTGCATTTGTTCTATAAAGCAAAAAAACGTTATTTTTTAAAAAAATCGCGATAATCACGTTAAGTGATGAAAAAACCCGTCGATTGGTTTTTTCCCGCATAAATACCCAATTTTTTCCCAAATGGAAATTTCCCAGGGAATTTCCGATTCGGTTTTTTCCCACCGCCCATCTATAGTTCTATGATGCTTAGTATAAACTACGCAGATAAAAACAATGTGGGTACATCGGAACCCGGACAGAGTTCAGTCCCGACGACCTTGCGACGCAAATAATTGAACTCACGCAATTGAGCTCTTCCCAAGCGGGGATGCGTCAAACGGGATGTTAGTCAGA
The DNA here is from genome assembly GCA_030295005.1 of Cephonodes hylas. Lineage (NCBI taxonomy): Eukaryota > Metazoa > Arthropoda > Insecta > Lepidoptera > Sphingidae > Cephonodes > Cephonodes hylas. The sequence goes on along the minus strand of AP025374.1, from coordinate 4,294,098 downwards.
CCTCGCCAAATTCTCGCTTCACGCCGCAACCTTGTTGGACCCAAGGTTGGTGCTAATCTGGAACTCATCACCAACCTCTTAAAGCCAATATTCAACCTAGATTCGAAATTCAAATTTGATATTAACGATACAAATATCACAATTCACAACATCAATTTCTAGCATCACATAAGTATTCTTTCGATGGTATAGATAAGATTCGACAAATTCCTAACCGTTAATTCCACGCCATAGAAACTCACGGTCAATTTAATGAATGGTCTACAGATAGCATCAAAGAGTTAAATCAAAACGTTTTCGAACGTGAAGATGTAATCGCCGGCGGCGTATTAAATTTTCTAACGTTTTCGAGACTAAAAGAAATAAAACTACGGTGATGGTAAAGGATTATGTTTTCTATTTTTATAAATTATATTTTTATGGTAATAAACTCATCTTTACCCCTTTTGTCCGTTTTTTAATACCGGTGCGTATGTATAATAAAAATGAATAGAGCTTTGTTTTTAAAATTTCACCGTTCTCTTTATGGCCGCTTTTATTTTTATTTGAATATTTTGTTTGGTTGGTCGAGCCAATGCCCTCATATGTGATACTATTTGCAGTCTTGTACACAAGTTTGGGATGACTAAGGTTTATTATAGTTTACGTAGGCTTAAGAAAATATTTAGATGAATACGTCTATTCATTTTAGACCATACAAATACTATAAAAATTATATCTCACTCGCATTTACAAAGTAATGCTGGTGCTTCATTTAAATGTTATCTATTAGTTTTATTTTGTGTGTGTTGGGGGAACTGTGGAACCCGAACTGTGTTCGGGGGAGCACAGTTTTTAAATTATTGTTTCCTTCTTTTTCAGAATGTGGTGGACGATCACCGGAAACTTTGGCAACATTCTACCGATTGATTGGACCAAGTCCTTCTCTAGGAAGATGCACATTCCGACTTTGAATTTGAGTGACAAAAAGGTAAATTCATCAATATTTAACCAATTAAATCCGACCTACTCTACTTCAATTACGGCTCAATTATCAGAATCAAAATTTTGATAGGTCTGCTTTGTAATACTAGATTTTTAAGTATTTTATTCGGTACCGTCTATTTCTGTGATTTAAACAAATGTATACGCATTGTATTCATAAACGAGCATCAGGACCAGAAGGCAAACTCATTGGATGCTAAACGCAACTAGTCTAAATACGGAAAACATTTTTGTTTCCATAGCCGTACAGAGATATGAAGTGCATGACAACTATTCATAATAACCACGTGGACGTCATGCGATGATTCACTCCTATAAGAAACTGTCACGGTTCTTATCTCTTCTCAGTATAATTAATCTGAATAGCCGTACAAATCGTTGAGCTTCGAGCCCTTATGAGGCCTGGTATTGCGGCTTTAGTCCCTTTTATTACAATTAAATTAGTGACAATTACGCTGAATGTAAAATAAATGTCATTATTTATTTGTTAATTACTTTGCACATGTTAACAAAATGTGGTAAATTAATACAGTGACCTCATGCAGTTGTCATTTTAGATCAATTTGTTATGAGTCTTCGAGTACCTATATGTTTTGGGCTATTTTAAAACGGGAGTTCGGGTGGTTGTATATTATGTCATCTGTTTTTTTTTGCATTGTTAAAAGTACATGGATTTGTAATATATTTCACCTCATCTTATCTCTTAGTACCATTCATAAGGTTGGATTTGTTTATACGAAAGTATTTGTTATATCAATAATCCCACTAGGATTCATAGGAAACGGGCACATGAATGTGTTTCATAGCTCACATTACACATCATTTTTAATTTCCTAAAAGCTTCACAACAGTAGGCACATATTCAAATAGAAAGAATCTGCGGAACATACACATCACGTTAAAATAAAAAACCGCATTCGACATACATGTGAACGAGTTTCGTGGCTTCTTTTGTTTTAAAAGCGTCCGTATATAGTTTGAAGTTGTATATCTATGTATCTATGTGACTGCAGTGGCTTCGCGAGCCATACAGCCAGCCTCGCTGACGTCACAGCTCTGTATCGTTACTCGTTTGTGCAGCCTTCACAGTTTGAAGCTCGCCTTTTGTTCTTTTTGTTCGTAACACAACACCGCTTGATGGGTCCGACAAAAGAGCGAGTGCTTCTCTGATGACTACTTTTGTTCCGTGGGAACGACTAATTATTTCACTTGTATCATTAAAATATAAAATTGCAGCTACTAGCAAAGTCCTAATTAAAAGTGCTTTCTTATGAAAATGCATGAGAAATGTGAAATACAATGCAATGTTTGTTGGTTTTTGCAACAATGCATTTTTAAAGGTGCCTCTTGGAGAACCGAGTTATTGTTTGAAATTATGAGCTTTAGTTATTCGGCTCTACGTGTATGTTTAGTTTCTCAACTTATTGTTTAAGCTTTTTTACTTAATTTACATTCAAAAGAAGTGTTATTTCATTAAAAAAAATAGTATCTCACGCCAACAATTTGTTCAAATCTTTCTCTAGTTATTTCAGTTCTTGGGTAACAAAAAGCTGTTTATTAGCTCATATTAAGAAGTAAACTATTTTTTTTCTCAGGGTGCGATGACCCCTGATGACGAGATTCACAGCTCAGAAGACGAGGCAGTGGCCTCTGACTTAGACATGCACGCGCTTATCCTGGGAGGTCTACATCAAGACCACGAATGCCCTGTTAAAACTGCTGACGAGGTAAGTTCCTCTAACACAAGTAACTAATTTTAAAAATTTAGAACCTATACATAATTATTGTTTTAGATATTAATCCATGTTTTTCATAGTTTCAATAAATAATATTGTTTCTTCACAATTTCAAGTTGGGATACAAGAAATTTTCTTTTCCACGTGCTAAATACGAAGTGTAATCCAAATTTCTTTCTTTTTTTAAAAACAATTATGTTTTTTTTTAAATTTTATAGATTACTGTAGCTTTTATTGCAATTTTACAGGTGATTCAAGAAATAGACGATATGATGCAAGATACGCCATCGTCCGAGGGAGACATTCTAGAGTACAACGAAGCTCTGGAGAAAGGGAAAGAAGTACTCAGCGCCCCTCTTTATGAAGACAGTAAGTAGAACTGTTTAGTCATATTCTCTTTAATCGTTTCTGTATTGATCTGCTTTTGTTCACGTAATTACTACAGAAGGTACAGAGCGAGAAACGCCGTGCCTTACTTTTATTGGTACATCATCATACATTTTAGTGTACATAATTATTCTTTAAAATAGAAGATTTAATCCGTGGTTTTCATAGTTTCAATGAATAATATTGTTTCTTCAAGCTCCTTAATTATAACAAGGGATATGAGAAATGTTTTTAGATTGTCTTCTACACTATGACTTATTGTGTTTTACTGTAATTGCCGTATAGCCCGTTCCTAATTTGATGAACGAACGGTGTTCGTTCCCATTCTAGATTTTTTGAATCAGTTCAGTCTTTATAGGTACAACTATAATCTATATGGGTCATATTTCGTACCTAAAAACTAAAATATTGACCGTTTATATTAGTAGTATTTGCATTATTTAAATAACCTGACATTTAATTCTTTATCGATGTATTATTTGCACGTTAAGAAACAGGTCGAACTCGTTTTAACGTTTATTCAAATTTTCGTCGAATCAGACGTTCATTTTTGAAATGCTATTTCCTACAGAAATACAAAGTACTGGTACTTTACGAAGGTAATCTTTTTATTTGTCTCATGGTTTAATGGTACTTAAAAAAAAATTGAATTGAAAATACTAGTTCATTTATTATTGTAATTGATGCAAGTTTTGTAATAGCATCAATATCAGTCCGTATACTTCCCACTGCCGAAACGAGTATTTGCAAAGGAATAAGGATTATATTATGCATTTCTAAAAGGTGTGCATGACTACCATTTTTGCCAATATTTTTAGCGCTATTAAGAAGCAGTGTACTGCACGCGACCCGCTCTACCACCAGAAATATGCAATAAAAACAGCCAAAACAAATTTCCTAATATAAAATTATGTTAAATGTACGTAATAACATAAAATAGCAGTGTGGGAACCGGCGGTAATCTCGATTTGTTTCTGTTGTACCCTCGGCTGTATGTGATGTAATCTGTCTTCGTGTCGTTTTGTAAGTTTTTGTCGCACCTACTTACCATTTGTCCCATGTAACTGCTATTATCCTATAGTGTAAGCGTCGACATAAACATTTAGTGTTTGCTTTCTAAAGTCATACGGAACTTGCAGTAGGGTAAAGGGCTATGCGTATTGGATAGTAGGTAATAAAGTATCAAAATATTTAGAAGCTGTATAATAATGTTAAATGCTGATTCGCAAGTATTTACTGATTCATACGCGAGTCGCGAATTAGGTACATTTTTTGTCTGTTAATGTAAAAAAATCTTTTTTTTTTCAACAGGACATTAATTCTCTGAGAGTCATGACGCCTCAAATTCAAATTCATATGTATGTTTATTTAATACCATTCTCATAACTACCCGACAAGTTGGATACCGGATAAAATGCTAGTAGATTCAAAGTCTACTTATTATAACCTATTAAAGACGGGATTAATACCGGTTTATTCGAAAACTACTATAGAAATTAGTCTATAAGTATAAGCTATAAGCGAAAGCTATAAGGTCGAAAATTGAGCTACGATTTTTATTAATAAATATTACAGAAGAAGCTGCGGGAAAAGTCTTTAAAGATGTATTAAGGGAACTCGATATTGTCATATTACGTAACAAATAGAGCATTATTACAAGAAGACCACCATGCAAGCGTAATGCGGGTACTATTTTGTTTCTTTGTAAAAACATGGAAATACTTAGGATATTATAAACGTCGACGTAGGATGCACCATTATGACGCATTATGGAGTGCGGACCACCTATATGATAGAAAAGAATTCACACGCTTGTTGTTGGCATAGCGAAATGACCACATTGCCGCTAATAAGTACAGCGTGGTTGTAATATAGTGTCGACTAACAGGAAAAGATAGAGATTAACCCAGCCGAAGAAAATATGCCGCCCTACTGGCAACCTAGATATTTAGGCTAAAATTAAAAAACAATTCCTTCTGTCCTAATTGAATATGTTGCTCAGTTACCTATATGTATTAGAAGGAAAAAAGAGTTATTTTATGCATTCAAAATCAGACATCAAAGAATATAATAACAGAAGTATTCGATCAATATCCAAAGAATTACTATCGAATTTTGACAACACATCATTACTTGGCATCTCATCACATTCATTCATTTAATTTCGTCTTATTATTTGAAATCTGTATCTCGTTCAATATGCGCAGAAATCTTTCTTCAATTGCAATGTCATGAGATATGAGTTAATTTAGTGCCTAACCCTGACACCCGAAACATTTGCGAGGTCAGCGACCTCTGATAAATTGGAGTATCTGCGCCGACGTCGGTACAAGATTAACAAATTAACTCAACGTGAAAGGAAAGTTTTAAATGTTCTTAAGATGTTTTAAATGGTGTATTTAAAGCAAAATGATTTTTTCTTGTTTTTTTTTTAATTAGTCGAACTGCAGTGATTTTAAACACGTCTCAGCTATTGAATTTGTGCTAAAAGTTAATTCATACGTATTACGAAATTTATTGTAAAAAAATACATAATTATTAATTATATTCCTATCAAAGGTAATTATAACTCAAAAACATCTTTAATCATTTTGCGACCAAACAACGGATAACGTATTCTAAACTAACATAACGGTACCAAAGCCTACATACGTCTATTTCATCAAAATTCATTACCTAACAATTATTCAATCACCAAATTATAGTCTGTTGATCCACAAATTCGGGAGTGCATTCACCTCGCGATTAATTTGCACTTTGTTTTCGTAGCGTAGCGTTGAAAGTCTACGATACACCGTCTATTAGGCAAGTGTAAACTGTACTGTCGAAACGATTTTTATAAATTAGGTCGATGCTTCCTCAAGTCATTAATCTTAGCGCACTTTTTGTAAGTATATTAAAGCGATTTGTATACAATTCAGCTGGGTTTTCAGATTTTTATTATGAAAATTTATAATGCAAGCAATGCAGAGAATAATAAAAGATACTATTTACTGCCAATAAATATTTTTCAGTACGCATAGTTAAGCTGCATCAGAGTATCTATTGAGTTTTATGTCTAAAGCAATATTCGTAAAATATAAAATAGGAAACCACAGTTTATAGTGTTTAGTTCAGTTTACATGTGCCAACACACCATTCCTACTTTCTTCGCCAATTTTAATAAGCCTTTTATTTTATTCCAGAACTTCGCACACTATCCCTAGCTCAACTGAACGAGATTTTCATGGAGCTCGAGGTGCTAATTCGCGAGTTCTCAGAAACGCTTATAGCGGAGCTCGCGCTGCGTGACGAGTTGGAATACGAGAAGGAGTTGAAGAATACTTTTATTTCACTGCTTCTCGCTGTTCAGAACAAACGCCGTCAGTACCATATTGAGAAGAAGAAGAGACCCGGCCAGCCGCGCTCGCCTAACCTCAACAGCAGTAGCTCCGAGTCTAAGGTAATTTTTAAATTATTTTTTAGTTTGTTTCCGTGGTTACAAGATCTACCATCGATTGAGTTACTTTTTAAGCCTTATGTATGTAGAGTTTTATTCGCCAAAAAGTTTAATTATATTTTTTTTTAGTATATAGTAATTGTATCCAGATCCAGATTGATCCAGCCGAGCGTTCAAACATAGGGCACACAACAAATTTTGTTTAAATTTGTGATACACAACTAAAATATATTTAAAGTCAAGTAAAGTTTATTGATGTCGCCTAGTCCATATACTTTTGTCTTCGTTCTGAAAGAATATCAATAGTAAAATATTTTAACATGGCATCATAGTAATTAGAAACAAAGGGTTAATTAGAAAATTAGGTAAAAAGAGAAAAAACACAGCGTACACACCTCTTATCAACACCACAAGACCTTAGCACTAAAATATTTTTCAATACTTAATTACTGTAGACTCTTTTACGACACAACGGTACAAACCCAAAAAAAAGATGAAGATAATTTAGTACTGCACAGCACCGCCCAGCCTCCAGCCATAAAACGTTCTTTCATAAAAGAATAACAAAATTAACCTTGAGGGGTTCCTTTAGTAATTATATCTATTGCCCGCAACTCCGTTCGCGTAGACTAAAAAGTTGGGTGTAAAATGAAAATATGTTGTAGCCTATTTTGCTCCACAGAGTCCAATTTATGTCCATAAAGGAAATCATGAAAATCAGCCAAATGGTTAGGGCATAAAAGCGTAACAGTCATATATTTCTATTCCCACGGGAGCACATAAAAAATCTGGGATAAAAGTATTCTACGTTACTTCCGTAGGTATCAGCTGTTTCTATACGAAAAGTCCACTAATCCGAACTAGGCCTGCGTCGTGGATCAAAGCCCAAACTCTCTCGGTTGTGGAGATGGTCCGTGCCGTGCAGTGGGGCGTAAATGGGCTGATGATGATGATAAGACCAACGTTATCAGCACAGGCTTAACACATCATAAATATAAGAATAGCTCGTGTTCAGTGCATCGAATGTGAGCAAATGAAGATAAATTTTATATCAAAAAGGAAAACAAATGCCGGTTTGAATGTTTAATAAAACAAGTTTGCTATCAGTTGGTGATAATGTGCAGTCAACTGTAAATTTTCATTGACTGTGAAGTGTTTGTACTGTCAAATAAAAAGAGTCGACATTTCATAACACGTGTTATTTTTAAATAATAATAATATAAGCATATTAAAAGTGTTATCACTACGTCTCCGTGACTTTTTGTAATGATTATTATTTATTTAGGGGTTTTTGTCCAACACGGATATGTCAACTCCAAAATATCATAAATGGTTTTCATTTTAAAAAATTAATCTTGGTGATCATAAGCATAAATTTTGCCTTCAAGTCCTGTCATATCCACTGGCATTTATGTTACAAAAAGTCCTATTGAAACTGATCTGAAAATTATCTTAAACTATTGGTTTTGCATAATGTGCTCTATTGCGTCAATCATTTTATTCATATGACGTTTTTTATAAAATTGTAGAGGAACTGCAGCATATTTGGAATACTAGTTTGTTTTTTGAGAATAAATTTAAAAACAGACGGGATAACTCAATAATAAATACACGAAATTATTGGCAAATTATTAAAGTTTCCTAATTAAAATAATTTAACATCATAAAAACTAAAAACTAAAAACCCTAACAAAATGCGTATTAAACTAAAAAAGCTCCAAAAACGGGATTTGACCTGGGGTGCAGGTAATTTGGAATACAGTTTTAAAAATGTGTATGTAACATTTTTTCTTTGACAATAGCTAACAATTTTTCATAGAAACCAATAGATTTCTTATATTTATAATTTTTAGTTATTACCAAGATAATCATTTTTTTTTTATATACACTAATATAACATCTAATTATATATTAAGTGATCAGGCACGGAAGAAATATTAGAGGGAGTAACAAGGGAGAATTTCTGTCCTACCACCAGACGGCCCTGACTCAGTCATCAAATTTCATAAATAGCAAAGAATCTTGTCCAAAAACTAAGTTCCAAATTATGTTCACTTTCGGTATTCCAAATTAACAACATATCATCGTAACCCGAAATTCCTTGTTACATTTTTTTATTTATAAATATTCACAAGATCATTGTAACATCACAAGCTAACAATGTCACTTAAAAGTTGAAATGATTACAAAAAAAGATTTAACGTGGTACGGTATATTTATTCATAGTTGCATTCTTTCCAAATAAGTTTTGGAAAAAGGCTTCTCACTTTCTTGAGTCTGGCAACCGAAATGTTAAGAAGGAGTCCTGTTTTTGTTTCTCGATGGCTTCGTGTGTCGAATGACGTTACATTTACGGTATTAAAACACTGTTGGAGCCTATATTAATTTAGATATCGAAGTATTCCAAATTACCTGCAGTATTCCAAATATGCTGCAGTTCCTCTACTATTTAAACATCTGTACGACATAGGATACTTTGCTTTAGATATGTTTTTTAAATAATAAAAATCTGTTTCAGTATTTGACTACCGTCATTCCCTTCCACCTGGACAACGGACCCCCAGACAACCAGTCGCTCCAAGTGCTCATTAAGAGTGAGTATTTTTATTATTTATATATACAACTACGTACATTTTTTTAGAAATTATAATTATTGAATTCTACTCGGAGCTTTGTTTTTTTTATTATGTATAATAAATGTTCTCATCACATCACCATGATAGAGTATTCGACCTCAACAATATACTTGAGTACAGTGTTGTACTAGTTCTAATGTTATTTATTTCCTGTATTTTCAGTTCTAAAGGCAATAAACGAAGACAGCCCAACAGTGCCTACGCTATTAACAGACTACATCCTGAAGGTTCTGTGTCCAACATAAACTGCCACCACCAACTAGCTAAATTCAACATATTCAACATTTCAACATTTGCACATTATTGTACTACACATACACCACAAATATATTCAAATAAATTCCCTATATTTAGGTCATATCATAAATAAACTTTCCCCACATAGATATGCATATAGCACATGATATTAAACGTAGAAACACATAAAATGTTTAAAACTTACGATGGAATAGATATAATACATGTTCATTGGTTTAGTTCAAGATAGAAACACATTTTTCGATCAGACAATTGATATTTTTAAGTAATAACTCTTATATTATTATTGATAATGTTTATGTTGAAATGTTAAGTCGATATTGCCATAAAAATATTATTTTTATCGTTAATTATTCAACTGTAAACATATTTTAAGTGTACCTATTCAATTTTATTATATATTATTTTGCATAAATGAACTGTGATATAATTACGGTAGTTGATTAATGAATGCTTCCTTTAAAGTTTACATATTTCTGTTTCATTTGTTAAATATGCATTTACTTAAGAAACAATTCTGCGTAAAACAGAACTCACATGACTTATGTTCATCGTCTATTGACTGGCTGAAAACATGTCACGCGTTATTGTTTCTTAAGTGTAATATTTATATTCGTATATCAATATTACCCAATTGAAATCAATTGTCTCAGGATCAATGTGAATTCGAGCATTATTGTACATATTTTTAAAAGTATATTTCAAACGGAATTGTCCTCTCATTAATAAATATTAAGATAAGCGACACACGTTGCAGAGGCTTGTAAATAATTGTAAAATCCGCTTGTAGGTTAATAGCTTAGATATTTTAACAACAAACCTTTCTTGTCACTTTTTCATTTTATTTTAAGATGAACATCGAATACAATTTGTTATTTTTTATTATTTTTAGACGTTGTAGCATTTAGCACAGTAGCTTAGTAAAGCGCCCAAAACCAGCTAATGTCTCTAATGATATTATTCCAGTAATCATGATACTAATATAGTAAATATAGTTGTAAAACGATCATAGTTTTTAAGTATATCTCTAGTCTCAACATTTCGTAGTCATAATTTTGTTATTAACTTTAAAATAATGGGGTATTATGCAAAATATATAATCTGCATGGCATGTAAAAATGTGAAATTATTGTTGTGATTCAGAGATCATTTAATTATATTCAGTTCGCAAATATTATATTGTGGATGCTTGTACCGCACATTTTGAAATTTATCTAGTGAGACACCCTATTTGTTGTGCAAACGTGTTAAGTGTAAAGGAACGTAACGTGGTACCTAGGGAGGAAAATGAAGCTGCTCTTGTGAACTTTCGTTTTAAAATAAAACAAAATTCGAATTTTAAAAAGATTTTATTATATAATTTATAGATATGAAACTCATTGGTGTGTAAAAAAAAAAGTACTTTACGCCAATATACGGATTATATCGAAAATACGTATTCGTAGTTTCAATGCCTATGTGTGTTGTTCAATTATTTTTAAGATTTTAATATTTATACATTTTAATTAACTTATATTCATGTCATAAATTAATTATGTACACTTCAAGATTTTAAAATGTCACGAGAATAATCTTAAGGTGGCTTTGCTGAAAAGCCGTTGACAAGTTATGATTTGAAAAAGTAATGACAGAACATCTTGGTGCGTCGCTTATTACGAAATTGTAAAGTTAGAGCGGCTGAGTGGTACCTGGTTGGAATAAAGGAGCTTGAGCAAAATATTTATTTTTTTATTTTATTAATCCTCGATGATAAGAAACATTTATTTATCACTTGCCTCAACGGTAAAGGAAAACATCGTGATGAAATCTGCACACTTAAAAGTTCTTGGGATTTCTTAGTTGTGAAGTCCGCCCGCCCGCACTAGGCCAGCGTAACGGACTAAGGCCTAAAACCCTCTCAGTAGTAGAAGAAACCCGTGCCCAGCAGTGGGACGTATGATGTTAGATGTCAACACACTGAGATCGAAAACTCAGACAAGTAATAGTAACAAAAGGAGATTTATTTTTGCAAGTACATTGTTTAATCTTTTATTTATGAAGGTGTAAAGTTAGGTAGTTTAAAAATATACTTCAAAACCATATAGTTTTTTCAACAACAAACAAGTTACATACGTATGTATAAACATAGCATTGTTCATATTTTACATAATATACGCAGTATCTTAACTTAATAATTCAGTTCGAATACGTGTTAGGTGTTTGTTTTTTACAATGTGGATTAAACCAAATTTTATTTTGTTTATTATATACACTTAACAAAAATGATTTTATCAAACCACGCGTAAATTTAATTCCTTATCTAAATGCCACCATTCTATTAAATGCAATATGTCAAATATCTAATCAGTGCCCATCAAATATCAATAAATTTTAATTATAAAGAACGCAATCACGTGATATTTTGATTTTTATCAAAACATTACTTTTATACACGTTCAAACAAATTGTGTGATAAAAATATGTATTTATATTCTTATTTTAGTTATTACAAAAAAAATTGTAGGTAAGTAAATCTAGTAAAAATACAAGGTGTATACAGACCGTGACCTAAGGCAAGGCAAGTAAAACTAAGGCAAGGCTGAGTACACCTGTATATGGTAAAGCTTTCTTTTCTACAGTTCTATTTTTTATCAGTAAAGTAAGCATTTCAGGAGTACCTTACGTACAATATTATCAGCTTATCCCGCCAGCAGAAATAAATAATAACACGAATCTTTGAGTATTACAACATAATTTATTTTACTAAAATGTTATTACAGGTGCCGTAAAAGCGTGTAATTGGATTGAGATATTTGTGTTGAGTTTACAAGTGCTGTGTGATGAAGGAGTGGAAACTGGTGACCCTCGCGAACCCTGAAGGGAAGCCCCATTGGCAGGCCGATACACCGCCGACTTGCGCAGCAAACGAGCTGATTCCAACCTGGAAAATAGAGCAATTTTACATATTGTCCATCATCACAAAATGCTTTAAGAAACATCCAACTGTTGTCTAGGAAGTAGGAACAAGAACTAAACTTGTGGAGGCTGTGATTGTCTTTATTGTAATAAACGTCACGACAAACGTCATATTATTATTTATACAAAAAATTCCAAAGAAAACACGTTGTCGCATATAATGTAGTATGATGTAGTAAATCAAATCAATTATCGCTCGAAATCATAATCAGTCTTGATTGAAAACTTTATCAATATAAGCCTTTTATCAATCGTCAAATAATTCTATTTTATTATGAAGTATGCTTATCAGTCCAAGAAGTCTCATAACTGTCCAATAGTCTAAATGGTTTCATACTTGACATATCCGTATTATTCTTTGGAAAAGGAACAAATAGGTAGTAACTTTTCCTCTGGATTATATCATTCACCTAAATACGTCGTTACTGTGATTGTACAAAAACCTGCTAAAATATATTTGTGACGCAATAAGCATGTTTTTAGATCCTATAGCTACTTTCATAATCAACGTCGTCGTCATAATTGTCATCATTATCATCAGGCATGGGCCTCCTCTACAACTAAGAAGGTTTACACTTTAGTCCGCCACTCTTGCCAAGTGCGTTGTAGTGAACTACATACCTAAGTAATTCCTCAGAATTTTTATTGCTGGTTTCCTCATGATGAAGAAGATGATCCTTCACCGTTAAAGTACGTGATATAGCTGCTAACAACGCCTTAATCAAATCGACTTCGTATGCAAACTATACCCTAAGCTAATGAAATTTTCGTCAAGGATGTCTAATTTCTCTTGTTTACTTCCAATAATCCACTAGAGGCGTCTTTAGAGAAGGATTTGTACTAAAATTGAATATTCAACTTACCAAAATAACACGCCCCCATAAGTTGACGACAAGAGGTCCACCAGAGTCTCCGCCGCAGACGCCGACACCACCAGCGCCGCTGGTGCAGAGCGTGCTCGCGATCACGTTGCTGGGGTACGTGCCCTGGCACTCGGCCACGCTGATGATCCTCAGACTCACGTGGCTCACGAATGTGTTGACGGAGACACCGACTTGTTCTGGAATGGGTTGTATTTTGGAGTAAATACAAAGTTGCTCTTAGCAGCAGAACAGATTCTGGTGATATTCCCAAAAAGTATGCTCACTAACTATTTAAGTTTAGTGGGATTTGATAGAGTTGGAGAAACGAGGGCACTGAAAGACTAAAGATACGTGCGATGCACGAATTTCATGAAAGATATTTGAAATGTCTAACACATTTGAAATTTCATTAGATAGATTCTACGAATTATTCTGTAACTAATTTTGGAATGTATCCTAATATGTTCTAATATTAATAGATTTACATTCTTCTTCTCAACAACCCATATACGTCCCACTGCTGGGCACGGGCCTCCTCTATCATTGAGAGGGTCTAGGCTATAGCCTAGACTATAGTCCACCACGTTGGCCTAGTGCGGGTTGGCGGACTACACACCTAAGAAATTCCTAAGAACTTTTATGTGTGCAGGTTTTATCACAATGTTTTCCTTCACCGTCAAAGCAAGTGATGATTCAATTTTAATACACACATAACTTCGAAAAGTCAGAGGTGTGTGCCTGGGGTTCGAAACCGCGACCGCCGAGATTCTCGAACGCGCGTCTATTCCTCGTGGCCATCACTGCTCATTTACATTACATTATCTACCATAATTGGTTTTGATACTTACGGTCGTTAGTCCTGCCATATCCAGCCGCGACTGCCCACTCTCCAACGAAGCTTTCAGATAGTTCCCACGAACTGGGAAGACTCACAGGTTGAATAGCGTCTAGAAAAAACAGAAGTTCATTTATAAATCAGGTTAAGGAACATGAGGAGAAGATATTTTAGGGCAACGAAATATGGTACAAAAATTAGCTGAATAAATGATCATGGGTTTTCAATTTCATATAACATGGATGACTGACAACAGTTTAGAACTTTCTCATGGACCTACAATTATCTAATAACCATATTGTCTTAAAATAAACGAAGATTGTATATTATAATTTATTGGAGATGTTAAAATTTGGATTTATCGCTGAATTATTTTTACCTACCCTGCAATATTTATATTTTTCATTACTTTAATACGTTTAACAAAGTTTATCTAGCTTTTGATGCCATGACAATGTCTTTAAATCTTTTTATAATCATCCTAACAAGGGCATTATAAATCAATCGTCATAATAGTTGATAATTTTATTTTCAAAGCTACATCTGAATCAGGGTACGCATTATCTTAATCCGATACGTAAAATAAAGATCACTGATTAGTATTAATCGAATGATTTCGTACGTGATTTCATTGCTTTGCGTAACTTTAATAATATAATTGGCGCTTTATATGAAAGATAGTGGTTATCGAAATATACTTTTCAACGAACAAGACTGTGTCAAAAATCTTAAATAATATTACTAAATATGATGTCATCGTGATTTGCCTGTGGTGAGGTATAATTGCTTTTTGTAAAAAAAATTTGCAAAAATAATACTTATTTTTAAATAAAATCGTAATACTTTCAAGCTGTCGCTGTAACTAATAATATTTTTATGTTTTTTTTTAATCAGTTTATTACTATTGCGATAAAAAAAGATATTTGCGTCATTAACATAATAAACATATCACTTTTTTCATACAAGAGGTGAACTCAAAAGCTGCTTGCCAATTTACGTGATAAAATACGATATCTTTTATCATCCTTAACAATATCACTTCATCGACAATTATTACTATCTCAATAATATGTTATATTTTTTCCATCTAGAAACCTTATGCAATTAGCCTAAACCAAGGAGTCTCGACGAAATAAGCCCAAATAATTATAAAACGATAGCTCCTTTCACTTTGAACTCGTTCATCCATCCTTAGACTGCCAGTAAAGGTTAGATATTATGTTAGATACTAAATGTAAAGTAAAAAATGTAAAGTATGTAAGTAAGTAAATGTAAAGTATTTTGCAGTACTCACTGGCGAAAGATGAGAATTATGAGCAAAATTCATCACCATTAGCATTCATCATCATTTCAGAGAAGTTCTAATATAATACTAAATAAAGTTGTATTTTGCTATACTCACTGGTGAAAGACACGCTGCTAGGCAAGTAGATGACAGCAACGTCGTTGAACAAGCCGGTGGGAGAGTACTGAGGGTGCATGATGACGTTGCTGGTCCCGATGCGAACGCCGCCGCTGAAGAGGAACTGCGAGCCTAGTACCACGATGAACTGCCACGCCTGGCGGTTGCCATCGAACCAGCAATGAGCCGCTGTCACCAAGCGGTTCGGCGACACCAGTGAGGAACCACAGACCGAGTTACCAGCAACGTTCACCAGACTGATGACCAAACCACCCTAGAGATGAAAGAGCATATTGCAATGGCATTAATCTACAAGTGGTAAGTACGTCTGTTTAATCCATTATACAAGAGATATCTAAAGAAACAGTTGCTTTTTTTGTCGTGGTAGGAATTGATCTTAGCAGATACTCATGTTATTTAGCAACATCTATCCTGAACATCAAACTGACTTATTATACTTATTATTATAGCTTATTCTACGTTAATTTTTAAATTTGCTATTAAATGTATTATTTGAATCGACCATTTTGACTAAAATTTATCTAAATATTATACTAATTAACAAGATTTCTATTGGGTACATAGTATGATAACCTTTAATGTCTTGAGTTCATATAATTATCCATTTTAAATTATCATTATTTACTAAAACAGAGTTAAAATTATGATTATTACGAAGCATCAAACCAATAACTTTAGAAATTCTTAGGTTTTTCGAACAACAGACTTAAACAGGTTACGAAGATATTTTTCTTAATTTATTTTGGATTAAATAAGTAAAAAGTTATTTTTGATTTAATTCTAAATATTAAATCATATCTTACCAAGTAAGGATGAGCATTGACAGGTGCCGCGGCCCCTCCAACGATCCTCTGGAGTGGAGACAATGCCTTGGACTCAGACAATGCCTTGTCTTCTAAGGCCTTAATTCTTCGAGCTTCCGGAATTCCGATTTCATCGTGATAGGATTTAGGGATGCTGACAGATGCCGATACTGCAGCAACCAGCGCCAAACCAACGACCAAGAAGGCACGCATTTTTGCGTCAGAAATTGTTGAGTATTACTGAATCAATATCTGGCTACAACCAATTTATATAGCACTTATCACTTTATCTTATTCAAATCTTTATCGTTAACTGTGCTATTCCTATTAAAATTATTTATTAATTTTGATTTCAGCAATCACAAGTAATCAATCATACGTCAGATAAGTTGGAGATAACAGAAGCTACAGAGACTTTTCAAAGCTCACGACTTCCAAATCTGAAACTTATATTTTCTACAGATGTTGTCCTTAAGATTGAAGAAAATATTTTGTATAATCGAGAGAGTGAATGTCAATAAAGTTTCTATGAGAAAGTTCATGCATCCTTAAAACCCTTTTTACCCTTGGCTCTTATTTCGTTGAAATAATTGTTAGCAAATTGTAGGAATATAAATAATAGAAATCAATTGTATGTATTATGCAACAAAAATTATCTCTTTTTTCCTATTAAGTTGCGATTGGAAATGAAAAGAATATTGTATTGTCTAATTTAGCTGAATTGTGTGCATGTGCGAGGTAATCAATCAAAATCATAAATGTAATATATTTTTATGGGTAATTAAATTGTCCCAGATAATAAATAAGTATTCAGTCTCAGTTTTTGTATTTATCGTACTTTTCTTATGAATATAATCATACAATACATTATTTACAATTCTAATAGTTTATTCCCATGCATTGTCGGTACATTACATAAAATAATCTGACAATTAGTGTTATGGCATAATTAGGAAGTGCTATTTTACAAGTGCTGTGTGATGAAGCTGTGGAAGCTGGTGACCCTGGCGAATCCTGAGGGGAACCCGCGCTGGCAAGCCGATAGTCCGTTGATCTGCGCCGCGAACGAAGAGATGCCGATCTGGTGACAAAAATCAAATCATGTGTATACGTATCATTACATATAGAATAAATTACGAAACAATGATAAAAATTGTAAAAATAATTTCAGAATATACTGGGACTCCCAAATCAAACTTTTGATAAGTTGGAAAAATCTTCCGAAAAATACATGACGATATTTGTTTTGACGCGTCTCGTCCACATATCGCTGTCGTGCTTTTTACCCCTAATACGCAATATGCCGGCGCAGGGATTTTTGGTTCACTCAGGCCAGCGTTAGTACTGAGTCAGATATAAGCATGTGAGCGAATGTCTCTCTCTCTCTTTGCATCGAGCTTCAAGGCTGATGAAACGAATATACCTGCGGCTAGCTAGAATTATAGTCATGATCAGCTGTTCTCTAGACAAGAAAACTATCTAAAAGCTATAAGCCCGTTCGATCATGCAACTGAAGTTTTTATTCGAGCATTTGAAGATACAAGAGTGCGGAGATATTGAAGCGAGAACTGACCAAGGTGAGTCGTCCCCAGCGATTGACGACGAGCGGGCCGCCGGAGTCTCCGCCGCAGACGCCGACGCCGCCGAGCCCGCTGGTGCAGAGCGTGCTCGCGATCACGTTGTTGGGGTACGTGCCCTGGCACTCGGCCACGCTGATCACGCGCAAATTCACTTGGCTCACGAATGTGTTGATCGAGACTCCCAGTTGTTCTGTCGATTAAAAAAAAAAAAAAAAAAAAAAATTAAAACAATATATTGTTCTTGCATTCCCTAATGAGATTCAATCATATCGTCTTTCTGACAAAAAATATGTAGCGGATGGTGAAGTCATGGCCTGTCTTCCAGCCCTCTACGCCAAGACGACTGTTGTTACTATCCAAATGCAGTTCTACTTAGTTTCTCTATTAGTTATTTCAAAGAGTAACTTTCGTTTGCTTAGGAATTTAAATATTAAGAAAAACATATTCGTATCTGCACCGAATTATTCTCAAATCACGGTGCACCCACACTAAAATCTGATTCCGTATCAAAATCGTTAAAAATGGAATTGACATACATACATATGTGGATATGGTAGACTACGATATTGGCATCCAATTCTAAAACACGCTCACTCACTTCTCCTTTTAGTTTCTTTCTTTCCTTCACGGCGACTGTAATATTGCAACTAAATATCCTTTATATTTCTATTTTTTTTAAGAATGCTCTTTTCTTTAATACTTAGCTAAACTCAGTAATTTTGCACATGAATTCTCATGTGTAAATTATTCAAAATGTATTTACATTAATCAATATCCGAAAATAAACTAAGAGTACTAAACTGAAACTATAATTTCCATTAACACAATTAACCCCTAAGCTATTTATTTTAATCGAAACGAACTTACATAAAAGGTAAGCTATCATTCTTCGAAAATTATATATGCTAATTACTCACGGTCATTGGTTCTTCCGTATCCAGCTGCTACTGCCCACTCTCCGACGAAGTTATCAGTCAACTCCCAAGTGTTAGGAAGGAAAACAGGCTGGATGGCGTCTGAAATTATAATTGAAAATATGAACTATTTGTTTGTTAATTGATGATGGCCTAATTGCTAATGAAACAGAAAAGAAAATCTCAATGTCTTTTCATCAACCTTGCCAGTTCAACAAAAAATACTTACTTGAGAAAGACACGCTGGTAGGTAGATAGATCATGGCGACATCATTAAACAGCAGGTTAGAGTTATACTGTGGATGCATGACGACATGGTTAGTAGGGACGCGAACCCCTCCGCTAAAGAGGAATTGTGAGCCTAACACCACGTCGAACTGCCAAGCTTGGCGTGTGCCGTCGAACCAACAGTGAGCGGCTGTCACAAGACGGTTGGGCGATAGCAGCGAGGAACCGCAAACTGAAGATCCTTGTACAT
This sequence comes from Cephonodes hylas, assembly GCA_030295005.1. Classification (NCBI taxonomy): domain Eukaryota; kingdom Metazoa; phylum Arthropoda; class Insecta; order Lepidoptera; family Sphingidae; genus Cephonodes; species Cephonodes hylas. The sequence goes on along the minus strand of AP025374.1, from coordinate 4,274,807 downwards.
TTATGAAAGTGATGACCAAACCAGCCTGGAAACAGAATCATGAATCTAGAATATCCTCAAAGATTAGAACTGTACAAAGACATTGAAGTCATATCCATTGTCTTTCATGAAGAAAATGAAAAAGTGTTGGGAGTTGTTCAGTTAAGAGTTTTGGGTTATATTAAAAAATATTAAATGCCTAAAGATGAGCACTTTACCAGGCAAATTTACACTAATTCATAAGTCTGAAACCTTATCATGTCATCTAAGTTTTCAATGATACGTTAATACATCCATTAGTTAAGACGGTAACGTAATGTTAATAAACGAAAATTAATAGATGACGTAAACTAATTCTTAAAAACATGTATCTTATTTTTGTTTTATTCGAGTTCATGGTGAACCTGCGCTTAATTGTGATTAACGATTAGGTTCATTAAAGTACACCTAATCTTTAGTTATCGACTCTGTTTCCAATATTATTTGCTGGCGGATTGATATCAAAATTACCGGCAAATCGCGTAAGAGCTTTATCGATCAATAAATCTGTTTAATACACTAATCACGTTTTTAGTTTTCAGGCAAAAAAAACATTAATTCATGTACTTCGTCTTAAGAAATTTTGCGCCACAACAATTTTGAGAATGCTTTATAGTCGCTTTTTTATATGTGAATACAATTAAGGTTGAATTTTCTACCAATTATTATTTTTAACATACGCCTTATCTGCTTGATTTCTATCTAGCTTCCCCCTATACAAAGTTATATCACTATTTTTTTTATTTCATCGTCTAATCATTAAATTTAATCATGCCTTACCAAGTAAGGATGGGCATTGACGGCAGCAGCGACGCCTCCAACGATCCTCTCATCTTGAGACAAATGACGGACTGGGTTCGCCAAAATGCTGTCTTCCAATGCCTTGATCCTTCTTGCCTCAGGAATCCCGATTTCGTCGTGATAGGACTTCGGAACGGACACGTATGCCGAAGCAGAGGCGACAAGCGCCAAACCGACAAGCAACAACGCACGCATCATTTGGCAAATCCTATATGACTGATTCAGCACGAAGGTATTGCTAATTTATATACTATTTATCACCTTATCTTCTTTAAACCAAATCATGATTTTTAAATAAAATGATAACCTACAGGTGTAAACATTGCAAAAGAATTAATAGAATCATAGGAAGTAATGAATATAAAGCTAAAGTATTCATTGTTTATAAAAGTTTTTATATCTTTATCATACTATATTTTGTTATTGGTAAATGTAGCAAAGCAAAACAATGCAAAGTCAAACCTAACTTATGTAACTTTGATGGCAAAGGTATTTGAATAAATTTAAAATTGATTTGCTTAGAGATAATTCAAATATGAATAGAAGATAGCAATCCCTTATGATTCCTTTTGTTCGCAAATGTTTTCTAATATATAATTTTAGTTCCATTGTAGTCAACATTATCTGACATATTTATAATTCAATATACATCAGCTGAGGCTTATCGGTAGCCATCAAATTTACTTTGAAAACATAATCTTACTTATTTAATAGATAACTATTTTTGGGTTTTTCCTTGAGTAAATATCTGTAATTAGATTATAATATATTACAACCCTAATACAACCACAATATACCATCATATTACATATGCTATACTCCAGAAAACCCTTAGATATTTTTGAGAGAAAAACTATGAAATTAGTCATTGAAATCTCAAGAAACCGATAAATATAAAAGCACCTAATGTAAACCGCCCGTCAGTTGTTTCTTATTAAAATAATGGTTAGAAATTTTAGATTAAAAAAATCATCACGTACCCCGAACCATTAAGATGTTAAGCCGGAAGATTAAGAACCATGGCAATACAGCAGAATTGGTATTTATACGTATTAACTTAGTTATCAGCACAAATACCTACTCCTGCATTCTTGTTAACTGTAAATGATCCTTCGCTTTCTCACCTTGATAATATATTAATAGAAATAATTTTGAGTCTCGGGAATAAGGCCCGAAGCCCAACATATAACAGATAACAACTCTGCTTCCACGAATTCAAGAATTCGTATATATAAATTAAAACAATATATTTCACATAGGTGTCAATGCAATATATTCATAGGTACTGAAATAGACGAGATAATAGATTTGGAAGCATTCAGTCTTAGTTTCTGTATTTATCGTACTATATTTACAATTACATAATTTATTCCCATATATTGTCGGTACATTACATAAAATAAACTGTCAATTTGTGCTATGGCGTAATTAAGAAGTGCTATTTTACAGATGCTGTGTGATGAAGCTGTGGAAGCTGGTGACCCTGGCGAACCCTGAGGGGAACCCACGCTGGCAAGCCGATAGTCCGCCGATCTGCGCCGCGAACGAAGAGATGCCAATCTGGTGATAGAAATAGGTGAATTATTCCGGTGATTTTTTCGACGTAACGCAGCTTAATAATAAAAATACTCTCTGTCTTTTACCATAGACATTTAAGTTGTTACAAAAACTATATGTATAAAACAGTTTTTGAATCTATACGGTACAAGTTACAAACAATTTGCAATCAATCAATCTTTTTATAGTATTAGTAGTATTTATGTCATTTTAAAATAGAACTTCAAGGAAAATTCATTAGACCAGGGTAGAAGCCTTTAAACATAATGAAAAGTGAAAAAAAATTATAATAGAATGAAACCCATTATAAAAGGAGGGAAATATGATAAAAATGAAAGGAAAAATAATTTACGGGCGATCTGAGGTTGGGAAGGGGATGGGGGTGAGGTTTTAAGGGTAAATAACGGTTTTTCTCGATTTCCGGCAAAACTAAAAGTCCTATCGAAAAAAGTCAAATGGAAAAGTTGTAGATAATAAAAAGATCTAAAACTTTTGTATTTACACTTTTTTCACATAACCTCAAAATTTATGTGAAAAATTCAAAAAACCAAGTTTTTGGTTTTTTATTTTTATCTTTTACAAAAAAAAATTTTTTTTAACGAAATTTTGTGAAAACTTACCTTTTTATGTCCCAAATACGCTGTAATTTATTTGATTAAAAATATTTATTTTTTCACCTTATTTTGAATTAATATCGAAAAAACACCCTAATTTTCAATCGAAAATTCACCCGTCAAAATATCAGCTTTTTTCAAAAAGTTGGTATGGTTTCTGTTCGTTGAAATCTCTACTTTCCGATGGTGAAAAAAAATATATATGTTACTATGGTAAATCTTCTCAGAAAACGCAAAAATTAATTTCAATCTTTAGGTTATGTTAAGTTAAGCATACTATTTTTTAAAGAAAATATTACGATTTTTAAGGTTGAGTTGATTGATACAGATAAAAATAGAGATAGTATTTACCTTCCTATGCAGATTCGAAAAGTTTTAAGACCCGCCGGTCTGGGTCTTACTACATACATACCTACTATTATATACTATATATTTCGTAGCAGCTGTTACAACCGCTAGCCTAACCAGTATTCGAAATACAGTAAAGTATACAACATCGTTTATAAAAATACACGTGCACGCTGAGTTTCTTGAAGATAATTGTGACAAGTTTACTTAAAAAAACAATAAAACTTTTCGAATCTGCATAGGAAGGTAAATACTATCTCTATTTTTATCTGTATCAATCAACTCAACCATAAAAATCGTAATATTTTCTTTAAAAAATAGTATGCTTAACTTAACATAACCTAAAGATTGAAATTAATTTTTGCGTTTTCTAAGAAGATTTACCATAGTAACATATATATTTTTTTTCACCATCGGAAAGTAGAGATTTCAACGAACAGAAACCATACCAACTTTTTGAAAAAAGCTGATATTTTGACGGGTGAATTTTCGATTGAAAATTAGGGTGTTTTTTCGATATTAATTCAAAATAAGGTGAAAAAATAAATATTTTTAATCAAATAAATTACAGCGTATTTGGAACATAAAAAGGTAAGTTTTCACAAAATTTCGTTAAAAAAATAAAATTTTTGTAAAAGATAAAAATAAAAAACCAAAAACTTAGTTTTTTGAATTTTTCACATAAATTTTGAGGTTATGTGAAAAAAGTGTAAATACAAAAGTTTTAGATCTTTTTATTATCTACAACTTTTCCATTTGACTTTTTTCGATAGGACTTTTAGTTTTGCCGGAAATCGAGAAAAACCGTTTTTTACCCTTAAAACCTCACCCCCATCCCCTTCCCAACCTCAGATCGCCCGTAAATTGTTTTTCCTTTCATTTTTATCATATTTCCCTCCTTTTCTAATGGGTTTCATCCTATTATGATTTTTTTTGGTTTTAAAAATTATCGACCCTGGACTACATTACTGTTCCTTGATCTAAAAGTTATCACTAGTAGTACTAATAATTTTTGGATGTATTCCTACAAATAAATCGAAATATATGCTTTTGTAATTTTTTGCAAGGCATCTGAGAATTAAAATAATCAGAAAGTCATTAGTTTTATTTCTAGTAGCCAATTAAGAATTCCTAATTAAGAATTCCTTCCATTCTGTTACGACTGCGGAGGTATTGAAGCAAGAACTGACCAAGGTGAGTCGTCCCCAGCGGTTAACGACGAGCGGGCCGCCGGAGTCCCCGCCGCAGACGCCGACGCCGCCGAGCCCGCTGGTGCAGAGCGTGCTCGCGATCACGTTGCTGGGGTACGTGCCCTGGCACTCGGCCACGCTGATCACGCGCAAGTTCACTTGGCTCACGAATGTGTTGATCGACACACCCAGTTGTTCTGCCGATTAAAAAAATTAAAACACAAATTTATCGTCATTTAACAAATAATTATCGATGTGCCTATCTGTCTTCTAGCACTCTGCTTCAATGCGACAGCTATTATTACCCAAATGCAGTTCTATTAAGTTTCTATCTAATTCATTAGAAAGGTTTAACTTTGTTGAAATTATACTGTTAGTTGATTTTTAATTACTTCTAAGCTATGCTTTTAGGAAATTTGTATATTGAGGGACATTAGCTTGTTAAAAAAAAACATAAATAAAAAAAATCTTAGATCTACAGGCCTAATTACTACAAAATGGTGCTAAAACACCACCCTGATAAATTGATTGTCTGTCTGAGTGGATTACCTTTGATCACAAAGAATAAAGATGGGTCGCTAATATTATCTATCATTAAAAGCCCAATTAAGGAGAAGTAAGTGAAGTAAGTTTACTCACGGTCATTAGTTTTTCCGTATCCAGCTGCGACTGCCCACTCTCCAACGAAGTTATCAGTCAACTCCCAAGTGTTGGGAAGGGAAACAGGCTGAATGGCGTCTGAAAAGTACATCATATACATATCCTTCATACTACCTTAATTCTGAAGGTAATACCTTCAGAATGTTAATATAATCAATCCAATATCGTTACACCAATGCCATGTGTATTTACAATTAATTATCACGAACAACACTTGTGAAGCAATTCGCACTTGGCCAGACTGGTGGACTAAGGCATAACCCCTTTTAGTTGTATAAGACACACGTACCCCTCTGTAGGACACATATGTAAGCCCTTAAAACTTTAGTTAAACATAAGCGACAACTGTATTGTGTAGATCCCTCAGTAACTACATAAATGCAGTTATGTAATAGTAAGAGAAAAGAGGTCAACAATAAATGAATACTTACTTGATAATGAAACGCTGGTAGGTAGATAGATCATGGCGACATCATTAAACAGCAGGTTGGAGTTATATTGAGGATGCATGATGACTTGGCTAGTAGCGACGCGAACGCCTCCGCTGAAGAGGAATTGTGAACCCAACACTACGTTGAACTGCCACGCTTGGCGCCTGCCGTCGAACCAACAGTGAGCGGCTGTCACCAGACGGTTGGGCGAAAGCAGCGAGGAGCCGCAAACTGAAGATCCTTGTTCATTTACTAAACTGATAACTAAACCAGCCTAGAAATAAAAACGTACCTTTTTAATGACTTCATCCAAATGATCATAAGGAACAAATTCTGCTAGAATTTCAAAGTGTAGTAGTAATTAAATCACGAAGTTTAAAAATGTCAGCACTTAGAGAAGAAACTTCATGTGACAATGCTTTTTCACGGTGTTTTCTTATTTCCCACCAGACCAGAACAATCATACTTCTCCAAGCTAGTGGCTAGTAGCCACGTCAACTTGCAAGCTATTCTACAACTTTAAGGTACCACAAAAATACGAGTCCCAAAATTTTTGGTTTGACTACGCTGCAGCTTCGCACATCCGCTCACGTAGTTTCATTCATTTCACATGGAAAAGAGAGAGTGGACTAATATGAAACATTCTCCAGAATATTCGATTAGTTAATGACGGTAGATCAAACTATGTGACAGATATCCCTTCGCAATTGCGGTAGTTTTAAATTATTCCTAATTTCTGTGTCTTTAACAATGCGGATGATGAACTCGGAATAGATATTTTGTTCTAAAGTTACGCGCAGCCTTCTATTCTGGCCTCATGCTCTTATAAGTCCCTTTTTGCAGCACAGTACGCAGTGTTCTATCATATTCGGCGCAAAACAACCCTCCCCGTAGTAAGTGGGAAACTAATAACCCTCGTTTGTCACACGTATAAACTAACACTTTTCAAATTAAGAGACATATAAAACCACTCCGAAGCTGACTCGATATCAGTGCCTTGAATAACAAATCAACCTGCACTAAGCAAGGGTGGTAGGATAAAGTCCTAACCAATTTCAGTTTTATAGGAGATCCGTAGCCAGCAGTGGAACTTATAGGGACTGATAATGATTATAACTATCTTTACATTAACCTTACCAAGTAAGGGTGGGCATTGACGGAAGCAGCTACGCCTCCAACGATCCTTTCGTCTTTACTTGATGCTGGACGGACTTCTGGGTGAGCCAAGATGCTGTCTTCCAGCGCTTTGATTCTCTGCGCCTCAGGAATCCCGATTTCATCGTGATAGAACTTCGGTACAGTCACGTACGCGGAAGCAGACGCGATGAACGCAAAACCGACAAGGAACAACACACGCATGATTGGGAAAAACTTAATAAAAACACAGACGTATGGATAATTTATATACTATTTATCGCCTTATCATTTTTCAACCCAATCAATATTTTTTATACCATTATCATATGTTATTATTTTATCTGCAAGTATAGGTAAAAATTGCAAAATGTCACATAATAGGAAAATCACATAATTTATTATAAGTGTTCCAAAAATGTGAGGTTTTCGAGAATACTTTTTAGAACCAAGGTTTATGATGTGATCCCAAAGTAAATTTATCCAATATTCATGAGTTCATAGTTAATACATAATTCAAATTAGTTCAAAAGAAATAATTAAAAGAAACGTATAGTATTGCTTACGTTCCGTGATCATCCATAGCAGAGCCATTGACTACAGACATTTTTGTGGGACTCGTAATCTCAGAACCAATTTCTAGCGACGAAAACTTATCGGCGATTTCTTGCAGGCAGCCGTTAGATGAACTGGAAACATTAGAAACATTGAGTGTGCGGTCACAAATTCATCACAAAAGTTTAACTAATAAGAGTCAACTTCAAACGACTACTATTCAGCCTATCGCCGTCCACTGCAGAACGTAGGCCTCCCCAAGAAAACGACAACCAACCCGGTCTTGAGCAGCCCACATCCATCCGTTTCCTACCACCTTTCTCAAGTCAACTGCAAACTACTATCATAAAAATAAAATCTTCTCTCTTAAAAGCACATATAGCTTCGGTAAAATTCGACGGGCCACAATCAAATATATCAATATCTTGCGCAATCACATTCACATAGTTGTACTAGTAGATAGTATTTTGAAATCGTAAACAATGATTGTAGTTAATGACGATTACCTTTCAAATCTTCAAAATTCCCATGAATCTTCAACATTCCTCAGCGGAGGCAATTTATGTTCAGAAAGGTTTTTCATTTTTGAAATGATTTATAATCCCCACATTATATTAATGAGTGAAAATCAACGTTCTCGGTGGCAATTAAGTTCACTTAAACATAATCCTACATGCTTAATAGATAACTATTTTGGGTTTTTTAGGTGGATTTTATCTAATAAAATAACAAGATAAGGCGACTGAATAGACATATACGAGTATGCGCATATTCATCATGAGTCTATAACCGTTCTACAGGAGGGCATGCGCCTCTTCTACACCTATCTTTTACTTTGATACACGTCTAAGCCACTGGAGCAAATTGGATAATTTTTCCTAATATGATAGGTGGACTTTGGGAAAAGCTATACAGAGTGTATTTAGACCGTGATCGAAAACTGAGGCAGGTAATAGCGATAGCGATTACAAACCCCCTGGCATTAAAAAAAATCCCGACAAAAAATAAAAATTTTGAGGTTTTCCATACAAACGTCAAAATTTTTATTGTTTGTCGGAGTTTTTAATATCGCCACTGTGTTTGTGATCACCCTCGCTATTACCTGCCTCAGTTTTCGATCACGGTCTAAATACACCCTGTATAACCAGCTGTTACGTCTAATCAGCCCATATACGACCAAGCTGGGTCCGGTGACCGATCACGGGCCTCCTTTTACTATTGAGAGGGTTTAGGCATAGGTCCATGCTATTACTGTTGTTTCTAAGCTGTTACTGTGTTACATGTTAAGTAAAAAAAAACAACATATTTAAACATACATTTTTATTGATTGAGCTCACATAACAGTAGTATTAAGTTATGATGATCCATATCAATAAAACCAATACTACAGTCTGATACAATATCCTCCTGTATACTAATTACTTTAAATAAAAATCGCTGCTGATATAGTATCTTTATTCTCAATTCAGATTTTACATGTGCTGTGTGATGAAACTGTGGAAGCTGGTGACCCTGGCGAATCCTGATGGGAAGCCTCGTTCGCAGACTGGAACTCCGTTGATTTGTGCCGAGAATGAAGAAATACCGATCTGGTAATGAAAACAAAAGTTAAATTTAAGTGTGGTTTATTGCCACGACCGACGAGAGTCTTGACCGCGCGCCTAAACCTCGAGGACTGGTCTTCGACTAATCTATTTTTAACTTACTATTCTGGCAGTTCAATATTCAACAGCTGAAAGGTTTGGACGGTTCATGAAAGATTTAAATAGATAGATACAAAAATCCAAGTAATGAACGAGAAAGTCTACTGATAAAAAATTAGGCATTCCCCATTAATTTCAAATTAATTAATCACTGATAAAAGCAAATCTAGATAGAGGCATAATCTAATGTTCGAAAATCTTTTCTGAATTTCCATATTGTAATTATTTTTTATTTGAATATATTGGTTTTCCTAAAACGCTATTGGTATCGAATAATATTTATCAAAATATTATTTCCATGTTCGTTTCATTATTTTACTGGATACTGCAGGATGTTGTCTCAAATTTTCAAGCCTAGGACAGATTAGCAACTTTTACAGTGCCTCAATATTTTTGGAATTATGAAACACACTTGTCAAAATTTCTGTATACCTCTGGTTACCTTTAATAACGTCAACTAGCTTTCTTATCGACACAATAACTTACCAAGACCGGTATTCCTCATGGGTTGATGACAGATGTCAACCCGAATCTCCGCCATAGACGCAAACACCACAAAGACCATTATGTATGTCATATGTAAAGCTTTAAGCCCGTTTTATTCGAGCATTTGATGATACAAGAGTGCGGAAGTATTGAGAGAACTGACCAAGGTGATACGTCCCCAGCGGTTGACGACGAGCGGGCCGCCGGAGTCCCCGCCGCAGACGCCGACGCCGCCGAGCCCGCTGGTGCAGAGCGTGCTCGCGATCACGTTGCTGGGGTACGTGGCCTGGCACTCGGCCACGCTGATCACACGCAAGTTCACTTGGCTCACAAATGTGTTGGTCGACACACCGATTTGTTCTGGAAATTGAATGCCCCACTTTAGAAATTAAAAAAACAACATATTCGTACCTCCACCAAATTATTCTCAAATCGCCGTATAACCAAACTGAGCTGATTCTGTATCAAAATCATTAATGTCAATGTAAATTTTGCAATTTTCTGCATATATGTACTTAGTACAAGTTTTAAATAATTTTGTACATACATACATTAATCATGCTCCAAAATCTTCATAAAGTAAGAGTATCTACTCTTCTTTGTAAGATGTTTACAGCCTAGTAAACCATGGAAGCCCCATGAACCTCCAAAGTACTTATATTTAATCATAACGACAAAATTAAGAAGTAGCCTATTTCTTTTCGAGCAGAGAGCATTTAGTTAGCGAAATATTATGTAATCAGGACGTCAGCAATCGGTGCGCCTTGATGACTTATCGTCTAATTGGCGCAATCTGGATTCAGGCGTTCCTCAAGGCGGTATACTATCTCCTTTGTTATTTTCTATATTTATTAATCTTAATTACCCTTCAATGAGCGTATCACCTGTATGCCGATGACTTGCAAATTTACTCCCAAGCAAGTGTTGACTGTGTGTCTTCTGCTATTGACGCAGTTAACAGTGATCTGGCACGCATTAAGGAATGGTCCGACAATTTTGGCTTGTCCGTTAATCCATCGAAATGTTAAGTCATAATTGTCGGTAGCCCAAGGTTGATGACTAGATTGGACATGGTTTCTCTTTCACCTGTTGCTCAGCCGTTAAGAACCTAGGCTTGTATATAGACCCAACTTTGAGCTGGCGAGTCCAGGTCTCTGCCGTATGTCAGAAAGTTACGAACTCGCTTCGCGCCTTGTATCGTTTAAAGAATTTTCTGCCGTTCAGGACCAAAGCAATGCTTGTGCAAACTTTGATTTTCCCTATAATCGACTATTGTGATGTGTGCTATTTCGATCTGAGTGCAGAATACCTCAATAAATTTGACCGTCTTCTTAATAACTGCATTCGATTCATTTTTAACCTTCGTAAGTACGATCATGTCGACCTATGCATCGAATAAGGTTACTTATGACTATAACACCAAAGTACTTTTTATGTCTATAATAGAGTTAAAATTGTTTATATATTGCACTAGTAAAGTAATAATGATCATAAATTTTGTTGTTGTTTGAAGAACATAAAAATTTACTGATAATTTTGTGCCCAATTAAGTTTAAATCGCTTAGTAGCTTAGAGAAAGAGAAGTTCTGCAAAAGCACATATAACTTTATTCGATGCATAGGTCGATATGTCCTCCTTCTGCTCCCAATTAAAATGGTTGCATATCCGTCAACGTCTTTGCGTGCCCTGACTACCCTTTTTTCCTTTCTTAATTCGCCTTCCTCACCCTCCTATATAACTCCCCATTTTCAGTACCTAGGTAGCAACCATACTAGAAACCTACGCTCCTCAAGAAATCTTCTTCTTAAGTGCCCTCCTCACACCTCCGATTTCATCCACTCTTCCTTCTTTATACAATCCATTCTCCTATGGAATGCACTCCCTTTCGAGATCAGGTCGGCTACAATTCGCTTGGCATTCAAAATAAAGGTTCGGCAGCTGTTTTCAAATGAAATTACTCGATAATATGTATGATGTGTGATTTTTATTTTTTTCCTTTTCCCTCTTTGTATGTATTTATGTATGTGTGTTATATACACACATACATATTGTATGTATTTTGTGTAAAATATAAGTATTTATTTATTTTATATAGTATATAAGTAAATATCTATAATTATTCATTTATGTACTTAAGTTGTTACTTTACTATTATTTTTGTTTAGAGTTTTATGCCCTTCGCTATTTATGCACCTACCTTTAATCCCTGCATCACCCTAAGGTTGACAGTTAGAGAATGCCTCCGGCATTATGTCCGCCTTTATACAACGCGTGTAAAAAGTATAAAATAAACATTATACTCACGGTCATTGGTTCTTCCGTATCCAGCTGCGGTTGCCCACTCTCCAACGAAGTTATCACTCAACTCCCAAGTGTTGGGAAGGGAAACAGGCTGAATGGCGACTGAAATTATATATTTAAACATTTTCAATTTGTTTATTCATTTCATCCCAAATTTATAAATATTGAACCGATTAAAATTCTACCATTTCACATGATACCTACAACTATAAAATGTAGTCTTACATCGTCAATATTTGGTAATAATAATTCGATACTAAGAATTAATAAAATACAATAGAATATCACAAAGTTGATGTCTTTTCACTGACCTTCATCTGGGCAATCATTAATAACTCATTTAAAATTTTCAACGAATCTCTTACCTGATAAAGGTACGTTGGTAGGTAGATAGATCATGGCCACATCATTCAACAGCAGGTTGGAGTTATATTGAGGATGCATGATGACATGGCTAGTAGCGATGTGAAAGCCTCCAATGAAGAGGAATTGCGACCCTAATACCACGTTGAACTGCCACGCTTGGCGATTTCCATGGGACCAACAGTGAGCGGCTGTCACGAGACGGTTGGGCGAAAGCAGCGAGGAACCGCAAACTGAAGACCCTTGTTCATTTATTAAACTGATAATTAATCCGGCCTAGAAAAAAATACCATTTTTTATTTTATGTATGTGTATTTCAAAGTGTAGTAGAAATTAAATCACGAAGTTTAAAAATTCAGCACTTAGAGCAAAGACTTTATGTGACAATGCTTTTTCACTGTGTTGTCATTTCTCATCAGGCCAGCATAATCATCATATGAAGCAGTGATGCCCTCGAGGTTTAGGCGCGCGGTCGAGAATCTCGGCGGTCGCGGGTTCAAACCCCAGGCACACACCTCTGACTTTTCGAAGTTATGTGTGTATTCACATTGAATTATCACTTGCTTTAACGGTGAAGGAAAACATCGTGATGAAACCTGCACACCTAAAAGTTCTTAGGAATTTCTTAAGTGTGTAGTCCGCCAACCCGCACTAGGCCATCGTGGTGGACTATGGCCTAAACCCTCTCAATGGTAGAGGAGACCCGTGCTCAGCAGTGGGCGTATATGGGTTGATGAAGAAGAAAGAGACAGCATAATCATACTTTTCCAAGGTAGTGGCCAGTAGCCAGTTCGACTTGCAAGCTATTTCACAACTTCAAGGTACTACAAAAATACGAAAGCCTCAAATTTTTTTGTTTGAAGATGCTGCAGCTTAGTACGTCCGCTTGCGTGGTTTCATTCATTTCACATGGAAAGCAGAGAGTGAAATAATATGAAACATTCTCCAGAACATTCGATTTGTTAATGATAGTAGATCAAACCATGTAACAGAATGTCCCTTCGCAACAGCGGTAGCTTTAAATTGTTCCTTCCTTCTGTGTCTTTTACCAAAATAGATATTTTGTTCTAATGTTACACGCAGTCTTGCATTCTGGGCGGCTCATACGCTTTTAACAGTCACCATAAGCAGAACAGTAGGCGGTGTCCTATCATATCGGCGCATAACAACCCTACCCGTAGTAAATCAGAAACTAATAATCTTCGTTTGTCACGCAAATACACTAACACTTTTCATATTAAGAGACAGAGAAAACTACTTCGAAACTGACTCAATCTCAGAGAATTCAAGAGAAAAACAAATCAACCCCCACTAGGCCAGGGTGGTAGGGTAAAAAATTCTACCGTTTTCCGTTTAAAAGAAGATCCGTAGCCAGCAGTGGAACTTATAGGGGCTGATAATAATGATAACTAGCTTTATATTAACCTTACCAAGTAAGGATGGCCATTGACGGGAGCAGCTACGCCTCCAACGATCCTTTCGTCTTTACTTGATGCTCGACGAACTTCTGGGTTAGCCAAGATGCTCTCTTCCAGTGCCTTGATTCTCTGCGCCTCAGGAATCCCGATTTCATCATGATAGGACTTCGGGACAGTCACATACGCGGAAGCGGACGCGATAAGCGCCAAACCGACAAGCAACAACGCACGCATGATTGGGAAAAAACTGACTATAAGCACGGAATTATGGGAAATTTATATACTATTTATCACCTTATCATTTTCGAACTAAATCACCAATTATAACAATTGGTTTTATCGTATAATATATGTATTCTTTTATCTGCAAGTATAGGTAAAAATTGCAAAATATCACATAATGGGAAAAATCACATAATTTATTATTAGTTCTCTTAAAATTGAAGTGTGAAGCTATATAGAGTTCTTATTAGAATCTGCTTAATTAATACGATCCTAATGTTTAAATTTATCTAATATGCTTCAATTTATGAATCGTTTAAGAGAAACAATTTAAAAAAACTTATAGCGTGACCTATGTTCCATGATCATGGTCTTGGACTGGAGAGATCAATAACAGAGAACTTCAATTACTATCACAAAAGTAAATCGCCCCTTGTAAAAGGGAGCAAACCTGTTACCGTTTTTGGGCACAATTCCAGATTTCGTGCTGTTATTAAGAATTCCCTATATGTATGGTATATAAGAAAAAATATCAATAAAACATACTCCACGAGGCAGTCCTAAATATTAATTTTACTAAATACAAATTACCTATCAATAGATCCTATGAATCTTTCTGAATCCTAACCGAAGGCAATGCATGTTTAAATGGGTTTTTCAATTACGAAGTGATTTATATATATTATTAATAAGTGAATATGAACCTTATATTTAGCCATCAAATTCACTTAAAACATTATCCTACTTGCTTAATAAATAACTATTTTGGATTCTTCTTAGGTGGTTTTTTTCTAACAAAATTAAAAGATGAAGCAATAAAACTGAGATATACGAGTATGTGCATATTCATGATGAGTGTATAAACGTTTTGCAGGTGCTCCTCTTCTACAACTAGGAGGTTTTCAACCATCCCCTAGAATGTTGCAATGTAAGACCACACCACCACACTGGCCTAGTGCGAGTTTGCGGATTACATACATTCAATAAAACTATACAATCCATACTCACTGGAAAATGTAACGCATGTCGGTAAGTAGATCATAGGCCATAGCTACGTCTATGAGCACCAAGCATGGAATGTAGTCGAGATGTGTGATAACATAGCTAGTAGCGATTCGAATACACCAATGTACAAGAACTGAGAGCCCAGAACCACTACAAACTGCCACGCTTACGCTTCTCCGTGGAAGTGAGCAGTGAGCCGCCGTTACTAGGCGATTGGATGTAAGCAGAGAGGCCCCACACACTGAAGTACCGTTTGCATTTATTGTCAGGATGATCAAGCCAGCCTGGAAACGCGAAATTTTAATATAATATATACAGCTAATTTTTATAGCGCCAGTGTTCCATTGGTTTCCTTACCAAGTAAGGGTACGCGTTTACGCTCAAACGCCTCCAACTATTCTCGAGTCCTCATGTTCCAGATTCTCTTGTAGGTTATTCAGAATTCTATCTTCATATTCCTTGATCCTCTTCGCTGCAGGTAATCCAATTTCATTGTGGTAAAATTTCTGAAGCTGGAGAAACGGGAAGCAGAAGCGACCAGCGCTAACACAACTAGAAGAACCACGCGCATTTTAAATTTGAATTTTTGTGTGATTTTAAAGTTATTATTTGTTAGTCCTGTGTACTGTTCAATATACATATATATCGCGTTATCGTAAATCAGTGCGTGCTCATCGCTTTTTGTAATCCAAGATTACCGTGTTATACAAATATAAAGATTTGAATATTACCAATTTATTATGCTATAACAATCTGCAAATCAGCATAAAAGAATAGCCACCGCTCAAAAATATTCATTTAATTTAATTTTAATAACTATGTTTTACTCGTAAGAAATTGAAAAATAGTATACAGTTTACAAATAAAAATGTCTCATCATAGAGTGTTTTTTGGAAATGTAAGAGGATGAATATAGAGAAGTGATAAGTGCAAAAAATAAACAAACAAATAAAGTAAACATTCTCAAATACAATGAAATAGGCTAGAAAACAAAAAGCAAACTTAGACTCGAATCCACGTTCTCTTGGTGCGGCCATACTAATGAAGGTGATACCACGAAAGCATCCAGGGATGATAAAGATTTAGTGTGAAAAATTGGTGCGTAGTCGGTGTGGTATGTTCAATTATTATTGTGAATGCGTATTTATTAAAGAAATCATAGGTCTGATTCATACATTTTATAACTTCCCTATCCTATACATGACTAAATTTACTAAAGAAGTTGTATAATATAAATGATAAGATAAAATTATTTTATTTTTAGATTAGTATGAAAGTTTTATGAGTCACAAAGTACACATTTACTAGATTGAATTGTGGTACGAATGGGTCAATTCCTCAGTACATTGAACACATAAAGCAATTATAAGTTTGGTACAGCTAGTGCAGGGTTCCTCAAACTTTCGGACTTTCATAATGATTACATTAAATATCATAATAATAAAACTTTCATCGATTTTTTTATTTTCTCCTGACAATAGCGGATGTTCACACTTAGTGACAATCAAAACAAGGTTGAAGGGAGAGCATCTTAAACTCTAACATCTAAGAAGTACGTAATTGAACTATGCGTCTTTCTGGGAATTATTGATTTATTAGAAAAAAAATCGAAGCGTAAATATAAAAAACGTGGAACCGTACAAAATGTACGTGAAGGCCAGCGACAGGATGGCTGGCTTTGTTAAAGCAAATATTCTACCGTGCGCTGAATTGGAAGTTGGCCGAAAACTAAAATATACCCTTAAGATCTCTCACAAGATCCAGGAGCTTAAAGCCTTTAAAAAGTTTTTTTACCTTCACTTGGCTTTTATAAAGAGTTGTCACGTTGCAATGCCAGTTAAACAAATACCTATAAATACCCAAAGGAGGTAGGCAAATGTGCATTCTTGCATTAATCCAGCAGCTATCTAAACCCACGTACTCAGAGGCGCAACGTACTGTTATGTTCTAGTGGGGATCCTAGACGACCTCCAGATCTCACGTCGTCCACGAATTCCTTGATTTCAATGGAGAAAAAAAAATACAATGAATTATTTAAGAATTCATTTAAAAAAATACAAATAATTATTGTAGTTGTACGCCGGTGACTTCGCTGATCCAGTGGAGGTATCGCTGTACCCTCGTGAACACCGAAGGCAGGTTGTCATTGCAACCGGTGGAGCTGACAAACGAAGCCACACCAACCTGTTAAACAAAATATAAAAGTAAATTGCGTATACCTTCTTCACTTGTTTTCATTTCTTTTCACCTACACACATCTGCATATATTTTTTTGCAGCCATATGTTGCCCCTGAGCTTATTGACATTTTTAAACAAAGTTTCAGACTACGAATTCTATAAGGGTAAAACCTAAAACCACTTTACCTTAACCGGGTATCAAACGGGCCAACTAAGCAGAATTGTTTTTATCGAGAACATTTAAAAAAAGCAGTGATGGCCTCGAAAGCAGTGATGGCCTCGAGGTTTGGGCGCACGGTCGAGAATCTCGGCAGTCGCGGGTTCGAACTTTTCGAAGTTATGTGTGTATTCACATTGAATTATCACTTGCTATAACGGTGAAGGAAAACATCGTGATGAAACCTGCACACCCAAGAGTTCTTAGGAATTTCTTAGGCGTGTAGTCCGCCAACCCGCACTAGGCCAGCGTGGTGGACTATGGCCTAAACTCTCTCAATGGTAGAGGAGACCCGTGCTCAGCAGTGGGCGTATATGGGTTGATGAAGAAGATTTAAAAAAAGAAACAAAAATTAATGAAAGGAGCGTGATTAAATCTTGTTCTCTCTGTCTCTCTACAGGGTGTATTCGGACCGTGATCGGAAACTGAGGCAATATCTAATGTGATTACAAACCGTAGCTATTACCTGGTTTAGTTTCCGATGGCAGTCTGAATACACTATGTGTATCAGAATCTATAAACATTTAATTCGCATCGAGTGTTCCTAAATCAATCTAGCATCCATTAGTCTTGGATACCGGAAAAATAAAATAAAAAAGACTAGGTCCTAAATGATAGGAATGTTATATTAAATTGGTTTGCGTTGAGCTCTTAAAATCAAGAAAGGGGATCTAGATTAACCTTCTCTAAATAAATAACTATTCAATAACAGTACTTACTACCTCGAAAAATGTGTTTTAAACCCTCTATAAAAGCTAAAGTTAGCAAATTAGATATTAAGTACTATATAATACAAACCAAAATAGTTTCTTCAGTAGCGTTGAAGAATATTGTCATTGGTCCGCCATTGTCACCCTGAAAAACAGTTAATGTTAAAATCGCAACGATTTCTGTAAAGTTACTAAGATTATTATGTAACAGATAAGCTCCAATAGTTAAATAAAATATTTATTTATTTATTTATTTTAAACTTCCTTGTATATACACTAAATAAAAATAAAACTTAACCAATAAGGAATAAAACAAGAGGCGGCCTTATCGCTCTAGGCAATATTTTAAAGGCAACCTTAGGATGGAAAATAAATAGGGTAGAATAAAGTGTATAGAAGAAGACAAAGTAAAAAAGCACTAATATATATATATAAAAACTAGGATAAATCAATAATTTATAAATATATATAAAACATACTAATAGGTACAAATTTATAAATATATACTTACACCTACATAAATAAACATATATAATACATAAACATATATATTGTCTAGCGTATTTAACCAGGTGATTGGAGAAAGTCAGATGAGAGCAAGGTAGTGATCCTTTACTTGTCTTTTAAAGGACCTGATTGTTTCTGCTCGTCTTATGGCAGGTGGAAGGGCATTCCACAAACGGACAGCTTGGACAGTAAATGATTTGTCCATGAAAGTTCTATGCACAGCCATTCTTAATTTCAAGTCCTCTGACGACCTCAAGGTTCTTGAAAGCGTGTTATGGAGAAATACAAAGCGATCTTTAAGATATGAAGGGGAAGAAGGATCAAATAAGATATTGTAAAGAAGATAGAGAATGTGAGCATTCCGGCGAAGACGTATGGGTAACCACTTGAGCTTAGCACGAAGTTCGGAAACATGATCATACTTGCGAAGGCCAAATATGAGTCTAATGCAAAAATTTTGAAGACGCTCAAGCTTATTTAGTTGGTCCTCGGTGAGATCTAGATAGCTGACATCGACATAATCAAGGATGGGAAGGAGAAGGGATTGCACAAGAGAAATCTTTGTATTTAAAGGTAAGAAATTGCATAACCTACGCAAAGACCCCGCTGAGGCAAATAGCTTCCGGCTGAGTTCCCGAAGCTGGGGACCCCAGGAGAGTGTCTTGTCTAGATAGACCCCAAGGTTCCTGACGTAATCGCTAAAAGGAATGGTCACACCATCACAAGAAACATTCCGTATTGAGTTCATATCTAGCTTTGACATCATCCTGGGGCTGCCGACAGCAATGACTTGTGTTTTTGATGGATTGACTTTCAACCCATGAGATTTACTCCAATCACAAATATGCTGAATGTCGGAATTAATATTGATGATCGCATTATCTAACTGGTCAAGAGGAGCATGGATATATATTTGAAGATCATCTGCGTAGAGGTGGTAGGAGGAGCGAAGTTGATTAGTTATAGAATTAATAAACAGAGCAAAGAGTAGAGGAGATAGCACGCCGCCCTGCGGTACGCCAGCTGCGACCATACACCAGGAGGAAAAACTATCCTCGACAAGTATACGCTGCCGGCGTCCAAACAGGTAACTATGAAACCAATCAATCAAAATAAAAAAAGTTTTAAATTTTATAGGGAACAAAATACATACCTAGTTATTGTTTTTTATAATGTAATGTTAAATAAAAGTCAGTTTAGAAATAATTTTCCATGGACTCTGCTTAATATTTTATGTCTCTGGTTACCTTGCAAGTGCCAGCTCCTGAACTGAAGCCACAGATGGTGTTCTCTGGCAATTGGTTAAAGTATGAAGTGTTGCAGAGGGGGTCCGTCATCACAGTCATGAACCTCTCGCGGAGTGTAGGTGAGACGAATGTTACCCCTGACAATGTTTAACAAACGTAATAAATATACTCATATTACATACATCAGGGGCGGTATTTTCATAAAAGCCCAAAAGCCTCAGACGTTAATTGTGTAATGCCTAGTGTATAATTGTTTATTGGGGGGTTCTTAATTTAATAACTTGCTTTTGTTTAATAAAGATTTAAAGCTTCAGGATTATCATTCGTATCTTCAAAAAGTCAATTGGTCTTTTTGGGTTCTATGGAAGAAACGCCACTTACAAATATGTATATACATTATGAATATGGAGAGGTATATTACTAATTCCATATATCGAATGAATTTGAGACTTTACTTTTCATAAAACAAAACAATGCTCTTGACTCCAAAGAAAGTACAATAATTCATGTTTCGCGTAAATCAGATTGCTTTCGTCCTTACAAATGTGGACTTAAAGCAAGTATGTACCAATTACAAAAAAATATATTACGGCAATAGAACCCACAGCTAATCGTTTTAAATCAAAATTCATAACCAATAAGACGCATTACAACAAGCTATAAATAATAATAATTAATTAAATATGATAAGTCGTTTGATAAAAAAAAGTTGAAACGTGAAAGTTTGCGATTAAGTCCATCTCTAGACAATTTGGAAAATTCTGGTTGATAACGTAAGCAATAAATCATCGGATAACTTCATATTGGAATTTCCACCTCATCATATTCCTATGTTTCCTATAATCTTCGACGATTTAGATAAAGTAGATTCTGTCAGTATTAATAAATTATCCTTCGAAATTCGACGAAAAGGCCTCTTCTGCGCACATAACTTCAAAAAGTTATTAGAATCTGAGGTTCGGCCCTGTGGTTGGAGGCGTAAGAATACTGCCAGCCTAATAGGAGATGTACGTTCCCGAGATGTGCGGCAGAGCGCATGGCCTCTTGAATGTTGCGGACGCTCACATCAATGAGCTACCAAAGAAAGAAGTGCTAAGTGGCGGCACCCGAGACGCGTCCACTTTAGGACGGAGCGCTGAACGGCAACGAGAAACAATTAAGGGCGCTGCCCTGTATTTACCGTACAACTCAAAATGCGCAAGAGGTTGGCGTAAGATTTGGTTAGGGTCCCAACCTAGCCAAGTGAACAATAGTTCCACGAGTTGAGTAGAGATGCTGCTGACCTCGACATACCCTTTTCGACCTCTCTCAAGGTACCGAACAGGAGGCTTAAGGCGCTTTTCTCTTTGATGAATTTCTCGACCGCGTGACTAAACCTCGAGGTTGTCACTATCACTGAAATGTTTTAATTATTTGAAGAAGTTTCTTCTTTTGCGTAAACTTCAACTATGTTAGCTGGTCTGAGTTGTTTTATTTTTATTTTGTACGCATAAAGAGAGACATAAAAGCAGAGAGGAACGTAAAAAAATCTTGCAGTTTCATAAAAAGATTAAAAAAACCCTTAAGCTTCAAACTCGCTATCGTCTGCTTGCTTGGAAGGGCAGAGTATTTTATCTGTACGTAAATCAACGACCTGACCATGACTCAATACAGGAATCAAACGAACTGCGATTTAGAGTCCATTAACGAGGATATACAATACAATCAAAAAATATAAATAATGCGACGACTCCACTGATTCCTATCCGACGAAAGTTGATAATAATTAGTCGATTGATTGCAAATTTACGCACTTGTAATAAAAACAAAGTGCCTTACGTGAAAACAACAAACCATTGCGAATGCTTTTCAATTACAGAATATTGTATAGGGAGTAGTGTTCATTCTGTCACGACCAATGAGAAGAACAAACATAAAGAAATGAAGGGCTGGTATTGGTTTTGACAGATAGATTAAAGTCTTGATACTACACGCAACCTAAATCACTAAATAATAGTCTAATCATGGGTTGGGTACTCTCGGGATGCTGACATTTCCTTTTTAGTCTAATTTAAGTCAGTCTGCAGTTTCCTCCTTTCTTTGTTTTTACCTTTGTCCCAAACGACTCGTCGTCAAACCTTTCCAATTTTCCAATTTGCAATCCTTCTATTTTTCTATGTTTATGCAATATTTATCAATACAAAAATATTGAGTTGTGATTTACAAAATAAACAATGAAAAACGAACCCAAAATCTCAGGAATAAAATACTACCAATAGCTTTATAAGCCGATTTTAATGAATCGATAAATGTTACGACAACATCCACTGATGGCATACTCAATTTAATATTGATTATTATACACTATTTTGAACTTAAAAGTCTGCACTTTCTGTGACTTGATTGACCTTACAAACACACTCCATTGCATTTTAATAGCATTATTTATTGATAAAGTCTGCGTAATCTTAATAATGCTTCAGATAATTATCAAACTAAAAGAGGTAAAAATACCTTAATTTTATCTACGTCCATCACTATAATCCGGTTTTAATTTGAATTTTTAATGTATTGATTTTAATTATTTTGAAACCATGAAAACTTTATTATCAAGCAAGATCTCAAGACAGCTCTAAAATAATACGGTAAAAGAAATATTAAAATTGTACGATTAAAACTAGTTAATTTGTGATATTGAAAAGGTCAGGAATGTAAATACCTTCTGCAGCGATGCCCCATCCGGAGACCGTAGCTCCCATACCAGCAAAGTTAAATGAAACTGTGTTTAGATAGGGCAACCGAACGGTTTCTATTGTATCTGAAATAATAAAAAGATACAGCTATTAATTTAGAGTCGTAATAGGCTGTATGTTTAGACACCCCGTCGAGAATATCGACGGACGCGAGTCCAAACCTGCACATCTAAAAATTCTTAGCAATTTCTTAGCTGTGTAGTCCGCCAACCCGCACCAAGTCAGCGTTGGGGACCGAGGCCTAAACGCTCTCAGTTGTAGAAGAGGCCCGTGCTTAGCAGTAGAACATTAGAAAAGTTTTTTCTGCGTTAGCCTTAAGATAGTTACGGAATGATCATAGTCATGATGTAAAAGAAAATATGTTCTGAAGTATTTTTGAAAAAATCATTACTATATCATACCTACTGGGTAAAATATCAAATCTTATCTATGTATAGGTAACGAAATATGCACTACAGAAAATAAATAGGTAAAATTACACATTCTTTGTTATAATAATTCTTAAAAAGCAATAATTTGTCTTGTTTATTAGTTTTTCCGTCGGTATTAACTTTCATTGACTTTTTTCTATTTCAATATAAAACAAAGCTTTTATGTTAGGTTTTCAATCATTTTTATTTCGTTATCTCGTAATTGTTAAATTTATTTTTCTCTTGTAGCATAGATTTTCCACGTCGTCTAAAACATTTGAGTTAACCTGGTATTCAAATTTACATTATAGACCGAATCACTATTTGATTATCAACTTTTTTAAAAATATTTTTACATCATTAAAACTTTGTTGTATGTAACAAATATAAATTCCATGGATAGCTTAAGCGTCTTTTTACGCAAATGTTTGAGTAATGGCGAAAAAATATATAAAATACAAACAAAGAAAACATTGATAATCAGCTTTGTAGATAACGTGGCGTTTCGTAGTGATAAAATTAATTAAGTTAATTATATTATCAATTAATTATCGATAAGTAACCAAACTTAAAACGTGCGAAATGCTTTGATTATTATTACAATGAAGTGATTTATATTAATCAAGGACAAAGTTATTAACTTAATGCAAGCAATTTTACGCAGATTACTCAATATTAACAGTCAAATACTCTTTAATTTAAATAAGTTTAAGTGTGTTTCCTTGCAGCGGAAATACAAATGTTGCGATGAATATGTGAGAGAGTATGGATTGACAGAGTGGAGGATGAATACATTAGAAGAGTTTGAAAGTAGGTTTTGTGATTGATAAGCTGAAGGGAAAATGTTTGTCGTGGTGTGAGCATGTTATGAGAAAAGATGACATATCCGTGTGTAGGTAAAATAATAATGAGTTAACGGATCATGTTAGGTAAAAGAGTTAAAGGTTGGACAAGTGAAGAAAGGACAAGAAGAGATGGATAGAACTTATAAGAGAAGAATATGTAAGAAAAGTAGTAAATTAAAAGTATGATTGCTGATAGAGACGTTTAGAAGGACAAAACATACTGCGCCGACCCCAAATAATTTGTAGAAACAAGGCAATAGGATGATGGTCAGGGACATGTATTCTTTCATGTCTTAACAAATCGTTTTTTTTTCAAAATCGGTCTAGGAGCTATTATCTTTGTAAATAAAATCTAATGTTTTCCAACTGATTTATATTGTGATTTTACTATCGGTAGAATTATTGACGTCATTAGTTCCGGGAAACATTCCAAGCCGGATGAAAAGAATTCTAGATACAATCAATAATATTTTATCGATCGATTTCTAAGTAGAAAACCCAAAAACACTGCGCCTGGCTCGCGGCTTCTCAGCCCACGTCGGTATTAAAAATACCTACCAGTGATTTGCACGACGTTCGCTAGACGCAGCAGTGCGAGGTCGTTAGCGAAAGTGGTAGCGTCATAGTCGGGATGTACTACCACTTCAGCCACATTCACGATACGGCGACCATTCTCGTACCTGTCATACAATGAATGAGCGCCGAGTATTGCCTGAAAAATATTATAATCATTACTCTTTCATGACCTTGGTTTTATCCAAGTTCAGGGAAAAGGTTTTTTCATCGTTGGATTAGGAGAGCCGAAGATCGAGCCCAGTGGCGTGCCATAGGAAAGGCCTGTGTCCAGCAGTGGACGAATTAAGGCTGATGATAAACTCTTTAATGCTTTATGAAATTTTCTAACACAAACGATTTTTATTCAGTAACAAGAGAATTGTATAATAGGGATATCTCACAAGGAAAAGATAGGTGTCAATATTATCTTTTGAAAATTATATTACCGATAGTGCCTGAGTCAATATTTCAAATTTGACGTCAATTAACAATAATTTTCAATTTTGATTAAGATTTGTATGGGGATCATAATAATGTGAATAAAATTACAAAAACATTGCGACTTATCGATGCTAATATCATAAATGTGTGTTAGTTAAGCTCTAATGCTAAAATCCCTGAACCGATTGAAATTAACGATTTCGCACTCTTAAAAACTTATACATATGTAATACCCAGAGATTATTAGAACTATTACGATTTGGTTGTATACCTGCCTGCAATTGAAAATCTGGGTTTAAAGCCTTGGAAATGTCCACATTTGAGGTTTATTTTACAGATATGATAGGTATGTTTCGTTACTTAAATAATCGCAAAATATTTTTATCACTACGTAATCGTTATATTCGTGTGACGTTTCTAATACAAATTCTATTATCAATTGGCAAAAATCAACTGATAACGAGAAGGGAAGTAAGAATCTAATCATGTGAGTAATTCTAATATTTCCAAAAAATATTAGGTAGATAATTGATCTAAAGATCTAGACTCCTAGCTGCTACTGAGAATTTCCTAATTTAAAGACCCAATAAATCTTTGCCTGACTCGGGACTTTTAGATCACTCGGCACATACTTTTGTCGCGAATGTACCAGGCACTTAGAAAAGAAAGCAGATTTTTTCAAAGTACGTACCTGCACGTGATCAACTTCGCTATTGCCATGGAAGCAACAATGTGCGGCTGTGATCACCCATTCTGGATGAACGAGCGCTCCTCCGCAGAAACCAAGCTCTCCTGTAGTTCCCACACGCATGTAAAGAGCTGCCTATTGGAATCGAAAAGACTATGCTATATTAACTTGCACTAAAGGCTAAACTCTCTTATAGACGAAGCCCTTTCCCTACTGAGGGGGGATATGGGCTGATGATGATACCTACTATATTCGTCGGGGTCAAAGAGTTATATTCTTTCTACCAATGCCTCACATGAATGTATTAGAATAAGTCGCTGAGCTTGTTTGTTTAGATTTGCACACACAATTTCAATGTAAATTTTGAAGACAATCATAAATTTTTGTTTTAAATAAATCGATTCTATTCGAACATACTATAGATTTTACGCTAAGAGTATTCATAAAATTAATCATACTTTATTGACGAAGGAAACCACCGTTGACACTTCTTACAAGGATTTTTTTGTGTATCTACCCGCGGTAACATCTCACCCCACCGAATTAAAGAGAAAAGGCCAAGATCAAAAAATAAATAAATATCGGTTTAGGAATCTACATAAAGGTGCAGACTATTATAGTCAGTCTAAAGGGAGCTTGTCTTTCAATGTTCAAATTGGTATTCGGAATGAAAAACAAGACTGTAAATCTGTAGGTTAATAAAATTTAGTTGTGTGTCGTAAATACCAGAACCAAGGCAAACACTACCCAAAACAAATATTTGTTTACCCCATAAACCTTTGCCCCGGTGTAGATGTAGACCCTCTACAGCCCGGCGTTTTAAAGGCTCGTGTTTTATCAATTATGCCACGAACACTGAAATCTTGCAGGCATCAGGGAAGTAAACGGATATAATAATAATATACTAACTTGGAAAGGCCTGGTGTTGGGCTCCGTAATATCGCCACCAAAAATCCTTGAATTTGTTCTCTTAAAGCAATCACTTCCATCACACCCATGAGAAGCTGCCACCAAAGGCATTAAGAGTAAAAAGCTAAGACCTAACATTTTCACTTAACACGACGTTAACCGTGCGAAAATACTGAGATAGTATAAGAGAATCTTGTTATCTCGATATGTGATGAAAGGTTTTGAGTGTAGATCACTATCAGCCGATATCATCCTGATATCGATAAGAAATGGGTCATAACTGACAAATTCTCGTTCCATGTGTCTACGTGTGAAAGTTTTTAATAAAATGTTATTTTTTTATCAGTTGTTCATTACTTCAATTTCTGTTTTAACTATTAGTGAAAACTGCTTTTAATTGTGTAATAATTTGGTCAATATGTTTCTCAACAAAAAAAAACAATATTTAGGATTTTATTTACCGTTTTCATATTTCTATCCGCAATTCAGTTATTAGTTTGAATGATTAACAGAAAGAGAAAACATAAAGGATTTTAATGGGAAGGATTTCAATGTGAATTAAAACAACAGTTTATTTGAAAACATCATTTATTATATTTTCATCAAAAAAAGTAAAATTTAAAAATAAAATATTTAAACATAGTCCGACGTGCATTAGTGTGAATGAATGTGATAGCGCAGGCGACGGACATCGGATACTATCGAGGCGTTGATAGCTAACTACCACTGCCATTTCCACTCCACTCCACCACCCTACCACTCCACAACACCCACACTACTGCACCCGGACCGTACCATATACGTAGACAGAACTAAAAATGTGTCATCGTTACATTTAAAGAATGTGTACTTTAGATATACGTATTGCGTAGGAAGAGAAGAAAAATAACAATTTGTGAACATTGGCAGTTAAATTAAATATATTTTTTATTAATAAGACATTTTATAGAAGCACTTATGAGGCGTACAAGCATACTTACATGTTGTATGAGTATAGAGCGCGGCGGTCCCGCTGGCCGCGTGCCTACTCGCTACGTACTACCGCTAGTACTACCGCTAGCACTACCGCCTCACACTCATATATTAAATGCGCTCTGTGGGCGGCCAGCGACGCCGCCGCGGCTTCCAGAAGACACTTTATCATGGAAATTAAATCTAATACAATTACGTAGCTTAAGTTACATCGTATTGCTCCTGTGTAGCAAAGCAGTCGATATGATTAAAACGTCAATCCACTGGGAATCCTATTGAATGTAAATGCGGTTATCCGATTATTAGCTAAGTTTACAATATCGAATCAGATACATTTGTCAAATGACGTCAACTTGGTCAAACATTTAAAAAACACTTTCAAAGAGAAATCGAAACGTACGACATACATTTCTAGTTCAACCGAATGTACATTACACTAGCTCCATTTTATATATAAATAATTAAAATATATATATAATAATATATAATTATAATATTCTCAATCTGAATTTAAACACTAAAAGTCATCTATTTATAAATAGCGTCGCATTTATAATTTTTAAAAATAATAATATTCATTTTATTAAACCGTTCAATAACAACTACACTTCCGTGGGACATACGTGGGGATGTAAATCTTACTTTAAGATCTCCGTCGGAGACCGTCGAACAATAAATATAGACGAAAGCGAATTCAAACACTCAATCAGGGAACAGTCTCAAATAACGATTTTTTGTACGCAACAAAAATATATTAATAAGATATCAGGTCAGCCGGCGGCTGGTGGCGTGGTGTCGCGAAGCGTCAGCAAGCGTCCCGGCTGCGGCGCCCGTCGGCGCGCGCGTGCTCCTCGTGCGCATGCGCCGGCACGCGCACTGCACGCGCACTGCACGCGCGGCGAGCGCGCCCGCGGGGCCGGCGGCGCGGGCTTAGCTGTGGACCGGACACAAACACAAAGTCAATTCTTATACTCTATTTTTTTTTCCATTCTTTCCAGCCAGCCTGACGCATGGGAACTGCGTCAGCACTACACCTATATTGAGCTTGGCTATACTCCCATAATTTAAAAAAAAAACGTTTTATTCGAATTTAGAAAAGGTCATTCTCTTATTTGAATATTGATTGTATTGTGGTTAAAAAATGACACATTAAGGCGACTTTCTGTGATTGTTTAACATAAGAAAGGATAAAGCCAAATACAATTTTTAAAACTCTTCATCCATTTGGTAGAGGTCAATTAACGAGAAACTGTTTACCATCGAGAATTATTTTAACAAACTTTGTCAATCAATAGGCTATATGCGATTTTATAGGTCTTACTTATAAAATCGCAAGTCTAAATTAATAGGAACCGTGAAAATTTAGGTCAACAACACAAGGGTTGCATAGATATATCATGCAAAATAGATTGTTAATTTACGAAACAAATAAATAATAATACATTTTGTAAATATTCGCTAAAATACATGCTAATGTATAAATACATGACAATACGTTTTTACAAATCTTCTTACATGCATTATGTTAGATTTATGAATTTAGATTTATTTCATGCATTAAATTAGTATTAATAATAATGAAGTAGTAAAATATATTAAATACGGGACAGCGCCTTGGCACACCTATAATTATGGTAATAAATATGATTAATTTTTTAGTCTCTTTTATGAATGCCGTTTCATATCCCATGTATGAAAAATATCAACATATAAATTTGTGTGAATGATTAAATTTAATTGTCTAATAAACACCAAAATATGATTACATTATGAGACTAGAACATAACAAATTATGATAAAATGCTCATTCGACAAAAAACAATTAAATGGGACATGTGATAAGCATAAACAAAAGCACGTGGGTATTGTGAGGGGGGCGAGGGGTGGGGGGCGGTTATGTAAATATTACACACATGCGATATAGAGTATGTAGCATGCAGTGAGTAATGTTGCTATGGCGCGTATAGCGAGGTGAGTAGCGTGACTGACTTCTTCTTGAGCGTGAAGAAGGAGCGGCGCTTGGGCTCCTGGTTGGCGGGCGCGGGCAGCGTGTGCGAGCGCGCGGCCGGCGCGTGCGTGCGGGCGCGCAGCCCCTCCAGCCACCACGACATCTCCGCCTCGTCGTGCGCCTGCAGCAGGAACTCCGCGCCCGTCGACAGCCTGCCCACACACATTATTTATTTTTTATACTCTACTGTCTTCTTCTTCTTCACCAACCCATATACGCCCACTGCTGAGCACGGGTCTCCTCTACCATGGAGAGGGTTTAGGTCATAGTCCGCCACGCTGGCCTAAAGAGGGTTGGCGGACTACACACTTAAGAAATTCCTAAGAACTCTTAGGTGTACAGGTTTCATCACGATGTTTTCCTTCACCGTTAAAGCAAGTGATAATTCAATGCGAATACACACATTACTTCGAAAAGTCAGAGTTGTGAGTCTGGGGTTCGAACCCGCGACCGTCAAAATTCTCGACCGCGCGCCCAAACCTCGAGGCCATCACTGCTTACTTTACTATACACCATGTAAAAATAAATAATACTAATAGTAACAACTCAATATCGTAGTGTCATAAATGGCGGCCTTATCGCTATTGGCGATTTCTTCCAAGCAACCTTTGGATGGACTGGAGAGACCAGAAATATAATGGGTGGTCATAATCTGAGTAAATTACATTATATACTTGCATTAAATTAACTTATTTTTATGACAAATATTCAATTATTTTGTTAGACATTCAATAGGAATATAAACCCCTTTACAATATTCATTAGACTATGCAATTATTATTCCTTGCATGAGATGTCCCGGGTCCCGAAATACCTACTTATTAAATTTGGAAATGCACCTAGCAATCATACATTCACATGTTCACTTCTTATAACTTGGCCATAAACTCACTGGCAAATCGTGCAACATATTACAATATCATAACATATTTAATAACCTAAAAATCTGCTTGAATTAATCAATTTCACTATTAGATCTTATCGATTGCTTAACTTGCTGCAAATTTCTTTCTGCGTTGTACGTATAATATTTTTACAAGGCATACCTAAGTCGGAAGACGTGCTTCTTCTTGGTGTAGTTGGCGGCGACCTCCACGACGGCGCCGTTGAGGTCGAGCGGGGCCTCGCCGCGCCAGTACTGCTCGGGGGACGCCTTGTACGCCTTCTGGTCCTTGTAGAACGCCATGCGACCGTCCTTCGCTACCACGTACAGTTTGTCCCATGATCTGAAATACGAACGCGGAAATTATGAACCAACTGTCATCGATAATTTTGAAAGATAACCCCAAATATACGTCAAGATACTATACTAAGGGATACTATTAAGACTGAAAACTCATCGGTTTTATTCTGGTACTAATACTAACTGCAAAAATGTATCGACGAGTAAATCCATGGACAGTATTTCAGAAGAATCGTTCTCTTCAAAGAATCTCTTAAGAGGTAACCTTGCTCAGGATCCATTTTTCAAATTCTCTACTAGAAACCACAAAAGTAGTATTTTTTTTTTCTTTATAAATAAATTCGAAAAGTTTTGAGCCACATTAAAAAAACACTACCATAGTTAAATAAAGATCGTACCTGTTGGAAGCACGTTTGGCGGCTGATTCCCATTCGTGCTTGCGTACCAGAGTACCTTCAACTCCCTCGTCTTCGCTGGCTGGACTGGCACCCTCTATATAGGCCACATATTCGTTAGACATACATATATAGTAAATGAGACCTTATTGTAAAACCAATTGTCATTATCGACATATTTCATCCGCGTTATATGAAGAGTATTACTATATCTCATTCACGATAAGTTGATTCTTTTGGCATATCAACTAATGATGGGACTGATGGGATGACTAATGATGGATGCTATTACTGCAGATATACAGGAAGAGGCACCCTGGTGCATGCTGTTTGCGGATGACATTGTTCTGGTGTCAGAAAGTGGCCACGAGGTGCAGAACAGATTGGAGGCGTGGCGGCATAGACTTGGAAATGTTGGCCTTAAAGTCAGCAGAACCAAAACTCAGTATATGTTTTGCGACTTTGGCGGTCTTTCAAGTTCTGTGTCCGTCACACTTGATGGAATGCCGATACCAGTTTGTTCCGAATTCCGCTACCTTGGGTCACTTATGCAAAGTGACGGGGGTATACATCACGATATAGGGCAGAGAATCAACTCAGGATGGATGAAATGGCGACAGGTCTCATCCACAATATGCGACCCAAGGATGCCCCTCAAATTGAAGGGCCGAATATACAAGTCCATGATAAGACCTGTCGTTATGTATGGATCGGAGTGTTGGGCAACGAAGAAGACGGACGAAAGACGACTGCATGCAGCAGAAATGCGAATGTTGCGATGGATGTGTGGGGTAACTCTGACTGATAGAGTGAAGAATGAATACGTTAGAGGAAGTTTGAAAGTAGCTCCTGTGATTGATAAGCTGAAAGGACACCGTCTGTCGTGGTATGGGCATATTATGAGGAGGGACGAAACATATGTTGGTAAGAAAGTAATGAGCATGAAAGTTGAAGGATGGACAAGCCGAGGAAGGCCAAAGAAAACATGGATGGAGTGCGTGAAAAGAGATATGAAAGAGAAAGGCGTGACTGAAGACATGACGGCTGATAGGGATGTGTGGAAGGAGAAAACATGCTGCGCCGACCCCAAATAAAAATTGGGAGCAGGGCAAGAGAATGACGATGATCGACTAATGATGGGAAACAGAAAATATGGAGTAGTTCAAAAATATTGCGTTTTAAAATACTGCATTATGTGTCAAATACTTTATTATTTTCGACATGTAAAACATTATTTAGATAAGCGATGGTGGGTCATAATAAGTACCTATTTAATAAAACAGGGTTATTTTTAGACCTCCCGCCAAATTTAAATAGGTGTTTTAGACCACGAAAGTAAACAACTTTCCCAAAGAAACGCGGGTCGAAAAGTGAAAAAAAAATTCAGACCTTCTACACGAAATCGACCACGTGAGCAGTTTTCTATGGGAGGGTCGAATTATTTATCACGTTTCGACTTATGTTTCTTTAGAAAAACTGTTTAGTTTCATGGTCTAAACAACCTATATTAAGTTGACAGGAGGTCCAAAAATAACGCAGTATGTAAAAATTAAGGTTGAAAAATTTAATAGTTTTATCTTTAAAACAGTTTTTATTAAGAAACTGGAGCACAGCCATGATCATCATAGTGTTCAGTAAAATTATCGACGTGGATATCGATATGAACGATGTTACGTCACTTTCCGTCCGACCGATGTAACATTATACATACGTCAATTAGTTTCAGTATTCCTATTTTAATTTTTCTTTGAAGCAATAAAGTCTCAAAATTTTCGGATAACGCTTATATCTTTAGTGACTTTTGTGTTGTATGTATTTTTTAATATTTATCAAATCCTTAAAATAATAAAATAATACGTTTTTTATTTCAAAGTCATGTCTCAGGAAAATTGACATCTGCCAAAAGAATCAACTTATCGTGAATGAGGTATAGGAAGGTTAATGTAAATTTTAATAAAATTTATCATTCTTGTGACGATTTTATTTATATTAGAATAAGTTGACATAATTTAAAATTTATTACTAATATCGATTATGGATCTGTCGATAATGACAACACTGTGTACTTAATAGGTCTCAATCGGGAACCCACATAAACATAAATGAACGTACATATAATAATGTTTATCGATATTCCATTGACGCAATCAATATAATATTTATGACTCTAAAAGTAAAATAATCGCTACGATCTATCGACATCCTATAAATAAGGAGAATATTCTATTGTCTTTGCATCACGTGTGAATTGGTTTGATACGCAGTCTTCACGGGCCATTGTCGTTCGAAGCTGTGGGCGGTAACTCAATGAAAGCCATTCTTATACATCGTGTTTATTGCATCACACACACGCATATAAAATCATGCGCTAACAACACAACAGCACATATAAAGCAGGAATTGCGTACACTTAGTGGTAGGTTATTGTAGATGGAAATTTCTTACCGGTTTTTTTTTACTCAAAACCCTATGAAGAACTGTCTTATTGCCTATGACAGCTAGCTTATTATTCAAATAAAAAAATGATTTACCATTGTTACGATTCAATATGAATCAAACATATGTACCCACAAAAGAAGTGATCACTAACAACGAAAGGCACATTATTAAAACGGATCTATCTACTTCTATTACGCACTCGCTAAACTATCGACTTTTCATTTCCCATTTTTGTTTAATAAATTTCAAGTACCACTTTCCATCCACAACAATTGAGTACCACGAATACCTTCGTCGTCGCTGTGGTGTGAGCCGGCGAGCAGTTTCTTGGCGGTGCGCCATCGGAAGCTTCTGAACGGCGACTTGCTTCGAGACCGCGACTTCACCTTACCGGAAGTCGACGGCGTCGCCGGCGTAGAACTCGTCCCGGGCGCTGCACGCGTCAATTAGGAACGGGTGGGGACAGGACATAGCAATGCCGGGATTCAATTAAATGTAGGGTACGCGTTAAGGTATAGAGGTTATTGTCAAAAGGAAGGGGGGAGAGAAAAACAAAAAAATAATTCAAAGCAACATAAAACAAAAACTGCGTCGCAGCAAAAAACAAAAGCCTCAGACATGCTGACATCTCTCGACTACAGATTGTAAAGTAGATAACAAAAACACAGATGTTACGTACCAACATGCATAAGTAACATACATTATTTTATTAACGAGTTATTCAATGCAACAGTGTTTCATCTGTTACCAACAGTTTAACAAACATTTACGGTTCTAACATCAACGTCTTATTAATTCTATTTCCCATGATATTTTATCGATGAAAAAAATAATTCAAGTTCTATATTGCACTAGTAATTCTCTTACAACTTTGATACTTTGACTATAAAAATGCGCCATTGAAATTAGAACCGTATTGCATGTTGTATAAGTATGTGTATAGTATAAGCGCTACTGGATACTCACTGGAGAGGCGTGCGGGTTTGACTGGCGTCTGTTTGGACGTGGACGGTGTAGTCGGGGGGTCTGCGGCGCGCGGCCCGTGCGCGGGGGACGTGGCGGGGGCGGGGGCGGGGGGGCTCGCCTCTGCATGCACACCACTACGTGCTAGTTACGGCTACACTACGTGCATTACGTACATCATACATGCTACGTACATACACATGCTACCACTACGGGTGCGTATCGAACGGTAACACAATTTAATTGAATTAATTCAATTGGAAATAATATTTTTATGAAACGACACGCACACATAGTTTATTATAGTAAACAAATTAACGACAACATTACATGCTACAAGTACAGTGTCAAATCTACGTTTGGAGTTAATCTAAATTTGTCGATCCTACATTTCCTAAACTTGAGTTGTACATCGTTTTATTCGAATTAAAATTTATGATATTATGAAGAAGCAGTTAAATCCCCTGATTGTATATAGTTGAAGCAACTTTTAATGATAACTATTCCATATTAACCATAAATCCGCAAAATATTTTCTTTTAGTGCTATTTTTTTGTAATGAAAATGATTTATATATTACCCCATTGAAATAACATAATCAAGGCAAGAATAATAACATATAAAGCTATAAAGCCGTGCATATAATAAATAGATAGCAAGAAAATGAAGCAAACAGTGTGTAGGTAAAGTATACCTACCTTAGGTTGAAGACAGCTTCGTAAAGAAAGACGTTACACTTTGTATAACACTAGCTGAGTCGAAGGACAAAGTGAGACAAAAGACAGACATGAAGAGAACAGAGTATCAAACCATCACCGTGATTAGCCTTAGACGAACATATAAAATAAATGAAAAATATTGCACGTTTAAAATATATTGTGAAGTGATGTAAAGTGTGACCATGAACGAAGGTGTTGTATGACGAAGCTTAAAAATTCTCAAGTGGTGTGAAATTTAGAGAGAGAAATTTTACGCTTCGATTTAAGAATTAAATAATGAAACAATGACTGTGATGAGATAAATAAATCGACATATATCACCAGCACCCTGTGTACTAAATAGTGTGAGATGAACATAGAAATTGTGCGACAAATAATATTGTGCTGTTTAACTAAATACAATAAATAGCCTATATCGCCTACGGTAGTAACTACCCCCGTGTACAACAAAAGCTTCCGTACAAAGCCGGACATTAATCACAGTTATTGTCTACCCTTGCGGCGTCTCCTATTAGAGCGCTGTCACCTTACAGTCCCCCTACTACTACCGTAGAAGCTCATGCCAACAGCCGAGTAAGTTGTACAACGGTAGTGATAAGCGCTCATGTTACCTGGCTGGGAATGCGGTCGCTCTTGGGCCTTCTCAGCCGCTTTAGTGGACGTTCTCCTTACGACTACACGTGTGCATGTGTGGACAACACATCGGTAAGTAAGTGGCCCTTTTTGTCACGCACAACATTCTCTATCGACCAACGAATATGAGTTCCAGCGATCGATATTTACGCCTTGAATAGTTTTGGTCAAGTATCAAAATTTTCGTTGGTCGACGAGCAAGCGATAGAAAAAAAGTCTTAGAATTCACACATAAAGCGGCAAGCGTTGCCGTAAGCTTTATCTTTGTGAATTGTGTCTAAGTTATCGATATATTTTAGATATGGTTCTAACTTTATCGTTTGTTGTTTATTGATAAGCTAATGTCCCTAAAATTTTTGATAGAACGTAAGCTAAAATAATTTATTACAAATAAAAAGCAAAAACGATAAAATCAGAAATAAATTCATTTCTATCATCTATGGAGGTATCTTAATTAGTACTAAAGTCTTATCAGATCAAGTATCGATTAATTTAAAGTGTTATAGTAGTATGCAAGCATCATTCACCTTGGTTCACCTGTGTCGGTGAATGTTAAATAAAGGTTTTGTTTGTCTTTCGAAGTTATATAATTTAAGTGCTTATGACATCACACATGCGTGCTTACGTTGCAATAGTGAGACGAAGTGATGTTAAGTTTTGCTCTGCGTTTTCATACTTTACATTTCTTTTGGCTATGTATTTTATAAGTAATCAAAAATATTTGATATCGTGTAAAATGTTGAACTGATTTATAGTTAAGGCAGCAAACTATAACCTAATCACAAAAGCAATTTCCATAGAAACTTTGACAATTGTTCTTGAAAATATTTACGCACACCATTTGTTAAATCATCTTCTGTCTATCATCAATAACGGTAACATCGACATTTTTAGTGTCGATATCCATATAGAGGCACAATTTTCGCTAAACCATCGACTATAGCATTCATGTAACAGACGATGTTACCATGCGTATCTTTGTAAATGTCTGTATACGTAAAAGACGGTATCATACGTCGATACATATTTATCGATATAAACGTACACCGCATTTACACCATCGACTGTACCCATCAGGTAATAGTCGATGTTACTATCGATATTGGTGTGTATGTTAGCGATAGTGTAAATGTATGCATACCCTGTGGTTGTGGCTGGTCGTGCGGCGAGTCTGCGCGGTCGAGCTGGTCCTGCGCGGCTGCCGCAGCCTCCGCCGCTTCTCTCTCGCGCTTCTCACGCTCCGCAGCCTCCGCAGCCTCTTGGCGACGCTTCATCTCCTTCACTTCGAACTGAATAGCACATGGGAAGTTATATATCGATCGATGATAAGTTTTGGAACATATGTGCGTTCGTTAGTCGCCGTGCTAGCATTAATAGTACAACGACTCGCTTTAGGAATACTGTTTCGAAATTTACGCGATGCAAAATTGAACTAGACTCTTGGAGATAAAAAAATATTTTTCAATATTATTTCATGCATGTAAAACGATTTTTTTATATACGTTCTTATTATTATTGTTTTTATCTCTTAACTTAAAATTCAAGCATAAACATTCACCATATTCTTTGTTGAAGCTTATTCGTGCAAAGCTCAAGGCAACGACAGTAAGCGCATGCTATATACACCAGACACCACACTTACACCATCCAAGTAGTTAAAGTACCATGCACCTTCGGGAGCTAGGAGGTTACGGGTTTGGGAGAGCAACAGTAGGGAGGAACTCAAAGGTATCGTCTTTACATCTTTCCCTAAATCATTAATAGCTTTATTACTACTCGTCAAGCCGGGTAAAGACAGCACGGCGACTTCGCCCTTAACGTCCGAGTCACTAGACTTACGCCTCTTAGTCATTTTCTTAATTATACGTTTAAGACTACTCGATTTGGAAGAGCTGCTTTTCGACCGAAGCAAGGAGACGTTCGGGTATATGTATTGGTAGGACAACCTCTCCCAAAGTATAAAATCTATACACGCTAACGAAACATTAGGCTCCTCATCTTTATCGGTAAATTCGAAAAACACTGAACTATATATTTCCGGGGATAGAGGACTTTTTAGAGGCGACAATGCCGGCGAACTCGTCTCCGATATAGTCGATAAGCTAAGATTGGCGTTATTCCACAAGTATGAGTCATTTTTCTGCGGTGAATTGTTTGAGTAATTGATAGTGAGGTCTCTTGCCTTGAATTTTTCTGGTAATGCGTATTTGTTGCTGCTTGTAATGATTTCCTCTACCACTTGGCTTACAGGACGTTCTGGTTTGCTAGCAACATGCACGGTTAGGGAGGTTTTCGTTTGGGATACAGGCGGGGGTTGGTATGTGAAGGTGGACTCGTCATAACTTTTCCAAGGCTGTGCTTTAGGCCACAGTGTCGTCTCACGCAGTTCAAGCTAGTGGTAAATAGAAGAATATTAGAATCAAAGTAAACCAATGTGATAAGCAAAGTGCGAATAAAAATAGTTTTTGGCGACTACATATTAATTTTTTCATTGTGCAAGGAAGGTAGGAAGATTAATTTTTGTTTGAGTAAATCTACGATGAATATAATGGAACATGCAATACACTCACAACACCATTCCAAATAAATGCATTCTACATACTATATCATGTAGTTTGACAACAATTTTGTTACCAATTTTCAATAATCAAATCATTTATTGATTGAGTAGTATTTGCGTCCATACTCGACTTATTGATTTCTATTATAGAAAATATGTATTTTTTTCTACTTATTCTGTGTGAAAATATATGCAAGAAAATTCATTTTTCACAATTTCAACAACTTTTCACCAGAAGGTGACCCAGAAGCGAACTTTTAAAATGTTCTCTACACTAAACCAGCGTGCACAATACACCCATAAACCACATAATTTTAACAATTACCGTAGTGAGTCTCTGCAGGGCACTGAACCTGTCCTCCTGCGCGGCGGCGGACTTCTCGAACGCCTCGTGCTTCTTGATGAGGCTCTCCACCTCATCGATGGTGTGGCCCAACTCTTGGGACATCAGGTACGGTTCTTGGGCTATCAGCCACGCCTCAGCCACGGCCGCGTCGCGCGCGAATTGATATACTTCCAGAACTGATAAAAAAATATGGGTTAGTATGGACAGAATTTTTCAATATTCTTTTATTGCAATTTCTCACATCGTCTACACTAATTTTATAGAGGAGAAACATTTGTTGACGAAAGTTAATGTTGTTGATACATCAAAAGCTACTACGACGAGACTTCAAAAAAATCATAGACTTATTTTTAAAATAATACGTCCTGGCCAAGCGGAGCATATACTACATAACATATCGATAAAGGTTGACTGTATATTATCTATATAAAAGTCGATAAACAGCAAGTAAACAGTTTCTTAACACTTTACAAGTGATAGGACTTATTCTGGCAAGTGAAGCATTTGTACTGTCAGTTATCGCTACATACTGAGCTGCAAGTTCTCCCAGCGCTCCTCCCAGCGGCGCAGCAGTGCGTTCCGCTGGTTGGTGAGCTGCAGCAGCTTGTCCTTGATGTCTGCGGACGCGTAGTGCTGCCGCGCCAGCAGCTCCTTGCCCAGCGAGATGCACGCAGAGAAGTTGTCCTCGCGCGTGTCGATCTCCGCTTTCAGAGACTGGTGGTTGTTCATCAGGAGCTCTACTCCGCTTACATCTCTGTGAATTACGGGGGATATTAGAAAGTTTTTTTTTTTTAATTTTTGTGATACGTTATTAGTGTCACTGATGACCAATATTATTTCAGAGATAAAAAGACGATTCCAAAACACGAAATTATTCTCTTAATTACTGAACTAAAACTAAAATTCTAATTCTATCCAACTTTGCTCATGATTACCATACCACGCAACTTAACCAACTTTTTAGCTTCTAAGACTAGATTAAGATTTATATGAAAATCAGTTTTCCATTTATAATATCACATAATTGTAAATTTATCTGAACAAAAGGCTATACTAGGTAAGTAGAGTAAAGAGTACCAACCGTGGCTTCTCCCCAGTGTTCATCTGCCGCACGACGTCGTCCATCCAGAGCGTGAGGTTGCGCACCTGGTTGAGGAAGCGGTACAGATGGTCCGCGTCCTCCAGCTTGGCCTTGCGCGCGGCGCAGGCGGCGTGCAGCGCGGCCCACGCGTCCGACACCTCCGCCTCGCGCCGCGTGATCTCCGCCGCCTTGTCGCCCGCGTACGACGCGCCCAGCCGACCGCACTCCGACGAGATCGCCTCCACCTAGGGAGTGTAAACAAGGTATTAACTTGTTTCAATTTTTTCTTTATTTTAACGATGGCAAATTTATGTAAAAATCTTCGAACCGCATAGAAACTATTCCTATCGCCCTATTTTCTCTTTATTTACTTTATTACGGTCTGAATTTATTTATAAATACTCCAGTGTAATTTCCCATGTTGCTAAAATTAGGTATTATATACACGTGGTCAATAACTACGTGAGTAAAGTTAGTGGTGTGTACCTGTTGCTGCAGCGTGCTGAGGTCCTGCATGAAGTTGTAGTGCTTGCGCTGCAGCGCGCCCACGCTGATGGCGTCGCGGCCCAGCTCGTCGCTCACGCCGCGCGCCTTCTCGTTCACGCGCTGCAGCGTGTCCTTGCAGTCGTGGAAGTACTTGTGCAGCTCGCGGGACGCCGCCAGCATCTGTGTCACATTACAGTCACTTAGTCTAATTCCTTCATTACGTATTGGACTTAGAGATAATCATAATAATATCTTTCTTATTACTTTTGTTACGAATTAAAGACAGCTATGAAATATGGTCCTAGGAGCTCAATAAGCTTCAATTTTCAGTGTCATTTTTATGCATGGCACTGTCAATACCGTTGTACATACATGTGGGGCGTGTGTAAAGAAATTTTCAGTATAAATAATTATGCAATAGTATATCAGTAGACTTCAAAGTTTAGCCCACCGAATTATGATTCCTGAGGCAATCTAACATTACTAAAAAAAACTTTGATTTTCTATACCAACCCAATTGTTAACTTATTTAAGACACTCACGCCAAATTGAAAAGTTCGTTTTGTCTGTCAGGGTTCAACTGCGCCTTTCCAAACTAAATGATATTATTTATGAAAATTATGAATATTTTTATTTTGTTAAGTGTACCTGAGTCCTGGTCTCGATGAGTTCGAGCAGGTCCTGCCAGGTCTCCTTGAGCCCCTCCTTCCACTGCGCGATGGTGGCGTTGTCGGAGTGTCCCATGGCGATCATCTGGTCGGCGATGCGCTCCGCCGTGGCCACGCGCTCCGAGCCCACCGTCTGCGTCTCGCGGGCGAACTCCTTGAAACGCTCCCACAGCAGCTGGAATATAGAAGCAACACATTCAAATCTGTATTGGAAATAAATGAAACTGATAGTGTCGATAAATATCCTATTTTTTAAGCTTGAATGACTTAATGCCTTATATAGAAACGTTTCGTTTCATGTAGAAAAAAAGTGGATTGATCTGCTAATTGATTCTAAATT
Source organism: Cephonodes hylas (assembly GCA_030295005.1). Lineage (NCBI taxonomy): Eukaryota > Metazoa > Arthropoda > Insecta > Lepidoptera > Sphingidae > Cephonodes > Cephonodes hylas. The sequence goes on along the minus strand of AP025374.1, from coordinate 4,233,768 downwards.
AAGGACATAAGAACTCAGGAGGTTAAACATAGAATAAACTATTTATAATCAATGTACTTCATTGCTACTGTTATTTAGACTTGTCAGTATAAAAATATTCAAAACCAAAATTGACATATTTTATCGCAGTCAATCAACACTTGAGCAATTACATAGAAGTCAGTTTCCGACATTTTCAGTAAATTTTTGAAGAAAACCTGAAAACCTATATTTGCAACTAACCGTGACATGATCGTAGTCCTGCCCGAGTTCCTGCGAGCTGGCGACCAGCTCCCGCTCGGTGATCCACTGCTCCAGGTCGTCCACCTCGCGCGACAGCTGGAACAGCCGCAGAGCTTCATCCAACTTGGCGCGACGCTCCCCAGCCAGGTCCTTCAGACCGGCGTATAATTTGTCCACTTGCGATTGCTTCACCGAGATTTGCTCGCTGAAATTGAAATAACCATGAATATTATAGAAAATTTACTTTTATTGACGGTGTATTTTTGTTTCTGATTGTCTAATGTCTTTTTTGGTGGGATAGTTAAACGAACGTATATGAATAACCCGTCATCATGACCCATTCAAAAAAGTAATAAATATGAAATAAACACATGGTCATACAATCTGGAACATCATAGTTATAAAGATGTCAGAACTATTGTATCGCCAAGTGATAATACACTTGTCGTAGTTTCTCGCCAATAAAGTATTTGAAATAGTTACTTTCCAAAGGTGCTTATGTAAAAAAAAGACAATTTAGGCTTATCGATTTAGATATGCTAGGTACCTCAAGGGGTGTTCCTCGCTGGTGAGCTGCCGCACGGTCTCTCCCAGCTGACGAATGGTCTGCGCGTAATCGTCGACAGCCTGCTCGAGTATCTCGTGCTTCTTCATGAGATTCTGCGCGGAGATCTCGTCCTTGCCGCGGTCCTCGACCATCATGTACAACTCCTGTTCGCTCATCCAAGCCTCCGCCTCGTTGGCATCGAACAAGTATTGCTGAGCCTTCTCCCATTGGGACAGGTTGTTCTTGCGTTGCTCGATGGCATCTGCACAATAAACGCACATATTCATATTTCGCATTCTTTTAATAAAAGTACATCAGAATGTCAACAATAAGTCTAAACAAGATTAATATACAGCTTTTTATTGAGGGGTAGCCATGTAATGATACATAATTTTAGTGAATTTAATACCGCAAAATATAATAACTTGGCAAATATTTATAACAATCATGTTAATAATGGAATGGTACTTACCCTTAAGTTCTCGCCACCTCGCGGTAAGTTCATCGATAAGCTGCTTGAACTCGGGCGCGGCCTCGTGTCCCTCATCAATCAGCTTCTGTCCATTGGAGATGACGGTCAAGATCCTCGGCTCGTGGTTGTCAGTCTCGGTCTTCAACGACTGGTTCTTCTTCTGGAGCATCTGCACGTTGAACAGCGAGTTGCCGTAGTCGGTGCTGGTGGCCAACGGCATCTTCTCGTGGATCCACAACTTTTCATCCTCGATGTCGCGACGGAATTGGAACGCCTCCTTCTTCTTGGCCAACTGGCGTTGACGCTCTAACAATGGCGCTTTGAGCTGCTCAAATCTCTGCTCGACGCACTTCTTCTTTTCCTTGATCTCCTCCATCTTGTCTGGTACTGTCTTCTGCAAGTACTCAGCTTGAGTCTCGAGCTCAGTGACCTGTTTGGCTTTGACGGCCATCTGTGTTTCGATCATCTGTTGTTTCTGCATCAAAATATTGACGGAAGCGAGATCAGTGCCGGTGTCTGTGTTCTCAATTTGCTTCTCGAGCTCGTTCATCCACGAGTCGATGTCGTCACAGGTCTGGTGGAGGAGCACTTCTCTGTTGGCGTCAAACAGGCGTTCGCCCTTCTCCTTCGTGGTGGTCTGGAGATTTTCGAATTGATCCTGAAGTTCGTGCATTTTGGGTGAGATTACTTCAACGAACTCAGGCTTCTGCTTCATGAGCTCCTCAGCGGCGTTTTGTACGGCGAAAAGACGTTCTTTGTTAGCGGCGATTTCAGCTTCGAATGCTTGATGGCGCGTCCATTTCGAGTGGATAGTCTTAGCAGAGCGGTAAGTATCATCTTGAGCGGTGACATTCTTCTCTTGTACCCATTCGCCGAGTTCGTCGCAATCCTGAAGGAATTGGTGGAGTTGGAGCTGATCTTGGAGTTTCTCCATTTGCTGGAGAGCCTTCTCCCTGTTAGCGTTACGCCTGGCTTCGATGCTTTCAGCCTTGCGTTGAATCTTGTCGGCATCGAAGTGTCTCTCTTCGACCAGGCGGTTGGCGAACTGTACCACTGAGTTGATCTTATCGTCGTTGGCTTCCATGGTGGTAAGGAAGGCCTCATGCTCTTTGATAAGGTTCTCGGCTTGTTCCAAATTGGTCGGTGGTTCGGTCTTTGCTAACCTGAGGATCACAATAATTATTTTAACAGCCATTCATTACTTATGAAAAATATGATTTCTAGTAGATATTACTCTACCTCACGAAATAGAATACAGTATATCTTGTATTACCTGTGTTCCTGGTGCGACAGCAACACTTCAGCCTGCCTGGCGTCGCGCTGCAAGAGCTGCAGCTCCAGGCTCTGCGTGAGGAGCTGCTGGCGGTTCTCCCACATCTGCTGCAGCTCGGCCCAGCCCTCGCGCAGGGCCTTCAGCCGCTCGCGCAAGAACATGTACTGGGGATCGTCTTGGGTCGATGGTTCCTAGTAAAGATAAAATATTATGCATTTATTATTTTCCAGAAGTATTTCGGTATTCAAAATATGTATTAAGTTGCGAAACTAAATATCAAAAGTTATTTTTATAGATTTCATACTAACGGCAGTAATTTTCTCTCCATACTCCATCATCTTGGCATACTCGTCCTTGTAGTTGTCGATCTCCTCCTTGATGGTCTGGTGCTGCGACAACAATTTCTCCGCCTCGGGCAAGCTTGATGGAGTATCTAGGGAAATAAATATATAATTTTATGAATTAACTCCATTATTTTTTTATATGAAAGCCAATAAAAAATGCAATGTGTAAATTATTACCTTCGGAGGCGACATCGGTCTGTGTCTTGGTGAGCCAAGCCTGGAAATGATCGACGGAACGCAAGAAGCGGTGCAAATCGCCAGCTTCCTCCAATTTCGAATCGCGTTCTTTGAGCTATTAACAAAATGAAAATTGGTAAGAACATGTCATGTAAATTTTGCAAATATTTTAGTAGTAAATTGAAAATAATGTTTAACATTTTAATAGCACATTTTAGTGACAAAATCTTATTTTTATCACAAATTAATATACAAGACGTACTCAGACCCTGATCGGAAACTAAGTTAGGTAATAGCTAGGTAAATCTATTGGCTTTGTGATCACAGAAGCCTTGGTTTCCGATCACGGTCCGAATACAATCTGTATAATTTCACGAGATGCGACTACAAGACCTAGACAATTTGTGAAAAGTCTATTCCCTTGTAGAATTACACATAAAAATATGTAGTACCATTTGCGTGAGCTGATCCCAGTTCTGGTTGATCTGCTGGACGCGGTCGCGAATGAGCTGCGCCTCCTCCGGGTGTTCGCCCTCGATGGCGTTGGCCTCGCTCTCCAGCGAGGAGATGCGCGCCTGGATCGCGGCCAGGTCGCGCTCCATGCCCGACAGGCGGCGCTGCAGGGTCATCACGCCTGTAGGGGTATAGTTTGAATTTAGTATTAGTATGACTAGGCTAATGAGAAAAGTATTGTCTATGGATAAAAAATGTGTTTGGTGAAAATTTTCAAATATTTTTTCATCATAAATAAGTTCTATTTTTTTTGTAAATGGCATGTATTATAACACATTACCGTTGAGGTCCATCTCGAGGTTATCGGTCTGTTGTAGAATCCTCTTCTTGTCTTCGATCCATGAGACGGTTTCGCGGCATTCGATGTGGAATGTTTGCACACCCTGGGCGGATTTAAGGTCGTCTTTCTTGGCTTCAGCCTGGGTGCAAAAAACAGACGCTTTATAATTTTTGTATCCAAAACTCAAATCGATTTTATTTTGTGAATAATTTCTAACATATATAAGACCTTCCTGACATCATATTTTAAATTTAAAACCATAGATTCGTACAACTTATAATAAGGAAAAAGTGCTTTATTAATAGATTTTGTTTTCTTACTTCCTTCTATATTCCTTTTTCGTTTTCATCACTTTAAATTTCCTTTAACTTTTACTGATTTGACACCCTCAATATAAATGTATTATTACTAGAGAAGTAAGTTATAAGTGCGCAGTAGCGGTACCTTCTCCCGCAGCGCGGACCAGGCGGCGTTGAGCGCGGCCTGTCGCTCCTGTATGCGCGCGGCCTGCGGGTGCTCCACGTGGATCAGCTGCCGCGCCAGCTGGTTCACTACCGCCACGCGGGACGCGTTCGCGTTCATCTCCTTGTCGAACCCGTCGTATCTGGGAACATGGAAACGGTCATGTTATATGGTGAAACAAGTATTTACGGTGATATTGTGATATTAGAGTTCTTAAAAAGAAACACTATATTATGTAGCATTCTGGTTTTAACTCTTTCAGTCACACTTTTTATTTATTAATTTTATAAATCAAACAAAGACGTATTTAGTGTAATTGGGGTTTATTTACAAAGAAAAAAAATATTTTGCCAAAATATCGCATAAGGCTTTCGTGGAATAAGGTGGTTAGTTTGCTAACCACCGTGACGGACGGCAGAAAAATAATGAAAATAAAAGACTATCAGAACTTACGTTAGAAATAAGTTATTTATGTATTTACGGTGCAAATATGTATATTTTTATGTTATGTATCGTGTATGATATTTAGATTTAAATGTAACTTATTTCTTATAAAAATCTTTCCGGATACAAAGGGGGACTCTACAAGTCCTGTATTGCCAGTCAGTACGTTCTTGCCCCTTTTTGTGCTGCATTTAGCACATTTTCGTGAAGTAGATCGCTTTGGCAGATGTGTATTGCTTTCCATCCGCAACTTTATCGAAACTGTTGACCTATGAATGTAAGCAAAGGAGAAGACGAATCAGAGCCATTGAGAGAACGTCAAGAACTCAAGTTGCGTTTCTTTGCTTGAGCTGGTGCTAAGATTCTTTGAAACACACTTCTACGAAAGTCTTTCGTGTCTAATTGATCCTATTCTAGTGTGTTTTATTAAAATACTTACACAAAATTAATAAAACAAAACCTCCTATAGTCACGGTGGTCAGTAAACTAACCACCTTACTATTTACGTTTTTTATAAAAAAATATAAACGGCAAACTTTATTTTATATCATAAATGAACTCATTAAATATTAAATAACCGATAAATACTGAAATAATAATATAGTAAATATTCTTAAATTAATTGTGGAATTTTAAAATGTCCCATTCTAAATGCAGCACTGCACTCCTTTTTTAAAAATTCGAATAAAAATAACCACCGCGGTTTTGTGTCAAATAATGGTATCAAATGATAAACAACTATATAATAAACTATAAAAGTTCAGCACATCTCCGATAAATGTTGTGGAAATAATTTTTTATCAACTTCAAACAGGTGGTTTGAAAACTAACCACCAAGACTGAAAGAGTTAAATACTTTGAATAATCTTGATGTATTATTTAACATACTCCATATTTCTTATACCATGTATAACGTGCGGCAAATGGCAAGTTTCAGGTCCATATTAGCCACAAGTTACAAAACTCTTACTCTAATTTAAATCAATCTTAATCTTTTAAAATTACTAAAACTTTCAATAATGTTTACTTAGGCCCACACGAAGGCTGCATAATATGAATACCGAACCTGTGCTTCATGATCTCGACGTCGTCGATGTCCTTGGGCGGCAGCATGGTGTCGAGCATGCGGTCCTTCTCGGCGATCCACTGGTCGGCGGCGTCGGCCTCGGCCAGCAGCTTGAACAGCGACAGCGCGTCGAGCAGGCGCTGCTTGCGCAGGCGCGCCAGCTCGGCCAGCTCGCCGTGGCGCGCGTCGATGGCGCCCAGCCGCTCGCGCACCTCCGCGCTGCTCGCGTCCTCGGGGCTCAGCTCCTGCGCCTGCAACGCGACGCGACTCAACTAACTTACTAAACGTATCGCTGGCTTCTAGTACAAGGTTATGAGTTAGAATTTTAGCATTTATTTAGTTTTGTATACTACAAGGTTATATTAGTTATATAGAACTAATAACTAACCATTATTGTAACATAGAACCTTACAATAGCGAGCCAGCGATATATAACACTTACTGCTGCAATTTATTATATTACTGTGCTTATAGCTTTAAATAAAAAAAAAAACCGTAATAAACAACACATCTTGTTGAATTATTTTACAAACTATGATACTAGAGCATAAATGCAAGTAATCCTTTTCGTAAATTTCGTAAAATTACAAAAAAATCAATGAAAACATACCTGTTGCTTCAGTTGTTGGATGACGTTGGCGTAGTTCTTCAGTTCGTCTGTGACATCCTTGTGTTTCTTTAGCAGGCTCTGCACTTGAGCCTCGTCAACACCGGTGTCTTCAGACGATACCAATCTGACAGCAAGCAATATCGATAAATAAAAGCAGCACTATATTTGCATTAATATGTTCTCCTATTATAATTTTTTACAGAAGTATTTTTTTTGACGTAATACAAAATTTCATATAAACTAACTAAGAAATAAAGCAATCATAATGATTGTCTACATTTTTTAATCTCTCGATAATCGAAAATGTTTATTTTACCTGAGCGTGTCGAGCATCCAGTTGTCGATGTCGTCTGCGTCGGCGAACAGTTGGTGGTAGCGCACCGCGGCCTCCAGGCGGTTCTTGCGCAGCGACACCAGGTCCAACAGGTGGTTCCATTGGGACAGGATGTCGCGGAGACGGTCCTGGACATTATACGATGATTTTAAATAGGTAGATAAATACTATAAGTAGAAATAGGATAGGCTTTGGATGTAATTCTGCACCCTGATAATAATTGGAGACGACGCTATTAGCGTTTAATACACATTTCCAGACTCCGAGCTGTCACTGGGAATTTTCTAATGGAAAAACCAAATAACACATAGCCTGACCTGGGAATCGAACCCAGGGTCTCTATATTACACATACTAGAACCGCGAAACAAAAAAAACTGGTTATGAATATTTACAGTAAAGTCCTATTATTTGATTTCCTATGAGGTTTCCGGTATAGCTCAATTTCTTCACATAAAAAAAATACTTATAGCAATAGATTACGAGCATACAATACATTATGTGTATGTGTACCTGTATGCGGTCTGCGCCGAAGTGTCCCTGCGAGATGAGTTCGTCTCCCACGGCGGCCACGCTCATCAGCTGCGGCTCGTGCGCCATCATGTCCGCCTCCAGCGCCTTGTGCTTCGAGATCAGCAGGTACACTGCAATGGAACGGACACAGTTAATAAACACCATATAACATGTTTTTTTAATGTATACAGATGTATTCAGACTGTGACCGAAAAAGAAAACAAAATAAAATAAAAATGTTTTCATTACACACACGCTCATTTAATAGCTACGGCTGTTAGAAAAGATTATTCTTTTTATTTTTTTGTCGATTTTTTTAAGGAAAATGGTTTCGTATTCACCATAGCTATTGCCTGCCTTAGTTTTCAATCACGGTCTGAATATACCTTGTTCAATTTCATAGAAATATGTGATCATTATTAATGCTTTCTCTAATTTAAATATTTATGAAAACGATATTTTAAAAAATCTGTATTTTTTTTTAAATAAGCGATGAAAAATTACTAACCAGTAGTGAGATCGTGACCAATGTCGTCGACGGACACGATCTGTTCCTTCTCCTTGATCCAGTTCTCCTCGTCGGCCATGTCCCAGTAGAACTGCCACAGCTTGCGGCTGTCTTCGAGGCGCTTTCTGATGAAAATGAAAATAATTTGTAAAATACATTTTAATACATTTCATTTAAATGGCTACTCATAAAAACACTTTAAAATATAATGGAAAAAGTAGCTGAAAAAGTTTTAAATTAATTTAATGCCTTTTTAAAGGAAAGTCGATATGGCCTCGACATTTAGAGGCGCAGTCAATCTCTGTTTTTTTTTTTGGTTCGGTAGTCTGTCAACCCACTCTTAACCAGCATAATGGACTAAAGGCTGACCCTTCTAAATTGTATAAGAGGCCAGCAGTTCTAAAATGCTGCTGATGATAAACAGACGGTCATCATATGATGTTTAATTTAAATTGATTACATACCTGCGTTCAACAGCAAGATGCACCAGCTCAGCGTACGCGTTCTCGAGCTGGTGTATGCGGTCGACGGTGACGGCCGGGTCGCACGGACGGTAGCCGCCTTCCTCTTGCTCCAGGAACCGCTGGGACTGACCCACCACCACCTGTGCACGGAAATCACATTATTATACTTTTTATAAAAGATACAAAAAAGGATATTTATTTACTATGATTGTAAGTGATATTCTAATAAGAATTACAGCAGTTTGTGTATTTCTGAACCAACCCATTATTAATTTGAAACAATTAAATGAAATCAAAAATAATTTAAAATTGCATGATCTAGTCAAGATTTATTATTATTACTAGCGACTCGCCCCGGCTTCGCATGGTAGCAATGCTGATAATAAGTACACTACATAAAATCTGTGAACGTTGTATATAAACCTTCCTCTTGAATCACTCTATCTATTAAAAAAAACCGCATCAAAATCCGTTGCGTAGTTTCAAAGATTTAAGCATACAAAGGGACATAGGGACAGAGACGAATACGATACTTATGTTTAATTTCTCACGCATCATTGCTACAGTTACGTCATCTGAAAAAAAATAAACAGAATTAAAATGCCCCTTACTTTGACACGTTCTCCGAGCACGTTGATGTCTGCCTCTACGAGCGCGTGTTTCTGCAGCAAGTCCTCCACGCCCATCAGGTGCTTGCCATAGTCGTCCGTCAGCAGACGCATCTTGATCTCTTCCATCGAGTCCAGGATGTATAGCATTTCCTGCAAAAATACGTGACAGGCTTAAAAATTGTGTTTCATCGACATAGACTTTTATAAGTGCATTAGAGGGTAAATTGTTATTCAACTGGCGATAGACCACTGTGATTACTGTTCTACATTTCTTCCTCAAAATTAATAACAATTATATACTCTGTACCACCTAAAGCCATTAAGGCTCATCTGGGAACATTTAACGTACTCGACTATTAAGAATGTTTCTGAATGATAAAAAAAAAACAAAATCTATTTCTGACAAATTTCCTCCTAGTATCAGTAGACGTATATTTCCAGTCCAGATTTTTCACATAGTTAAGAGGGCTGTGGCATGAAAAACTATGATTACCTGGAAGAACATTTTTATTTTAAAATTTATTTCTAATTTTTTTTTCATAATATCATCAGATAGTTAACATAGTTGTAAGACCGTGACTTGTACAATAGGGTGGGTCGAAATTTTTTTTTTCGGAATTTCTTTTTGTAATAGTGATGAAAACGTGACCTGATTAGAGACTAACAAACTACTAATTTTATTTTTATTCTTATATAATATTAATTACCCGCGCATTACGTTTCAATTTGGAAAAAAAAGAGCAAAAATCAGATTTCATCTATGAGTGTATTTTTGAAAAACTAAACGATATTTAATTATATTTATTGCTTAGCTACAAAATAAACGAAATGATACATAATAATCGAATCAAGATTTGAGAATAAACTGGCGGGGATTGAAGTCATAAGATCACGAGCGTAATTGTTTTAGTCCGCCAAATTAGTTAATCCTGACCCTTCAATAACAACTGAATAAAGCGATGAAGAACAAACTTGGCCTCAACGTTTATCAAACCTAGACAAAAAAAAAGAAAATACCACCCCTCAAGAATCTGTCAACTGTTATGACATGCCGTTTCAAGCCACGTGAATAAACCACCTTTTAGACACTTACTTTCAAAACTTGATGGCACTACAACAGGACCTTCTACTTATTCAGGAGCAATTGTCAAATTACTGGATCATTGTTTGAAGCACTCTGTCATAATATTTAAAAGGATAGGAGTTATGTTACCAAATATTTTAAATATTAACGGTCTAAGGTCTAATCCAAGTTACCTTAAGAAATAACATCGGCTGTTATCATAGGCACAAGCCCTTCTGATTTCTCAAATCGTTTTTTATGAAAATTGTCGCATGCCAGGTGGGTTACAAAGGCAAATAAAACCTTGCGGTTATGTATCAACTGAATATCCTGCGAATGAGCTAAATTGCAACTTTTGTGGTCAAAGCTTATTCTCACATCTAGTTCTAAATTAAAGTTCACTCTTCATGCAAAGATGGTGCAAGATGCTTCTGGACATTGGTATTTTATTTTATATATCTTCCTCAACAACTAAGGAGTTTTTTTGATCCTGTAAATAAGTGGAATGCCTTTTTTGTATACCTAGAGAATTTACTTTTGTCTATGCTGTCTTATGAAGAAGGATACGTGAGAGAACTCGCCGCTAGACGCATTTTAAAGGCAAGGACCATCTGATTCAAGTCAGCTTCAGATTTTAGAAGTGTTTAAAAATAATTTAAACATTAACGTCATTATATTGATTTGATTGGATAGCAGTAAACATATTCCCAACCACCATTATTGATATTTTTTCGGATGTTACTTTTTATTCTCTGCTAGTATCAAGTGGTGATGAAGAAGTATTTTTTTGCGGTTACCATGTGATACCCAAGCTATCGAGCGAGTTGTAAAGACAATAATAGAAGGTTTTGACGGCTTTATCACAATAAAATCGAGAGAAGCTATAACAAAGAACAAAATTCGTTCTCGAAAACAGATGCCTAATTTGAAGTAAGAAAGACTTTAACGTAAGGAAAATTATCTTTATGATTTTTCTCTGAATGTTTAGTTTCCTTTTGAATTATATATTTTTCCGTCTTACAACTGTGTATTCTTTTAAATTACCTTAATTATCTTTATTTAAAATCACGAAGATCGGGAGTCGAAATTATACTCAAAAACAAAATATTTTAATTTTTCAAAATTAATGCGCGGGTAGAAGGAATGTACTAAGAAAGTGCTTTTTTCGATATTTTATAACTAAAAGAGGTCGGTCATGTTTTTATTGCTATTACAAAACAAATACGGGAAAGAAAAAATTCTTCATACAACAGCGACCCACCCTATTGTACAAGCATGTAATGTACCTGGAAGTTCTGCTGCAGCTGCAGCGACAGCTCGAGGCGGGCCCGGCGCGCGCGCAGCAGCTCGAGCAGGTAGGCCCACAGCCGCAGCACGTTGTCGCGCCGCGCACACACGCGCTCCATGTCGTGGTACCTACGCAACGCCAACTTCTTTATACAATGCGTCAAATATCCTGTATGTTACTTCAGTGTTTCTTATTGTGTTGTTGGATGACATGATTAAACGATTTTTAGAAAATAATAATTGATATTATGTAATAATTATGTTTGTACGACTATTTTATTTATTTTGTAATTTAAGTGAATGTAGAAAATGTTCGAAGACTGTGCTAAATGTGTTAATATAATATATTATCAATTTTTTTTATATAGTTTTCGATATGAAAAAAAATTATAATATTAACGATTAAAAAGAATTTGTAAAAGTTTAATTGAATAAAGGTGACTTACATTTGTCTATTTTTTTCTACAAATATTAACACACAATTTCACTGAATTCGAATTTAGGAAAAACCTATTCCTTAATTCTATGACCCTCGACAACATACCTCTCCGCCTGTAGTTCAGAGCAGACAGCCACGACGGCTTGCACGCGTTCCTCGTACGCGAAGATGTCTGTCTCGATGGCTTCGTGTTTCTTGGCGGCCGCCTCGACCGCGGCCAGGTCGAACCCGAAGTTGTCCTGGCTCACCAGCCGCTGGTTCTCCGACAACCACGTCTCTCGCATCTGGGCCTTGCGGTTGAATCTGATGGACAAATATTAACTTTAACATTGGTATTCATACCTGTCTTGTATATGCTGTATAATCACCTGTACTTAATATAAGTAATGGGAAATAATAAATAGTATATTGAATATTTTGTACATGATTAATAACGTAATATGGACTTAAAGCGTGACCATGACTTGAAGCATGACATTGCTGTTTTTGAATTCAAAAAATTAACAAAAAAAAAATTATGAAAAGGTACGAGAGGTAAAAATGACCACATTGTACAATACCTAATTAGTTATTAATTAAAAAAAAAATTATAACACAACCGATCAGTTCATCTAAAATTAAACCCCATTTAATTATTTATCACTTTACATTCCACCAACACGCCCTAGATTCACATGACACTCTAAGTCCTGACCCCACCCTTCTACAGCAATAGAAAACATATCTAGTACATACCTGGCGGCAAGCTGCTCAAGTTTCTCCTGCCTGATGAGTTCCTCTCTAAGCGCGAGTTCTCTCTCATGTTCGGCCTTCTCGAGTCGTTCCCAGGCGCGGTTGATGTCGTGGATCATGCGGCCCTCGCGCGGCGTGTACGGCTTCTGGTTGGCGGCGCGCATGCGGGACTGCAGTGTGAATAGAAGGACTTCCAGGTTGCCCTTCTCCACGAACCTGTAGGAAGAAATAGTATACCATATATCCCTGGTATCTTCGATCTTTACTGTGAAGACATTTACATTTCATACACAAGTGTGCAGTTATTAAGTAATTATAATCATGTTCTAAGTATTAGATAAAATGATACAGAAAACTAGCAGTCAGTAACTAGCACTCTATGATGATTCCGCTAAACTGATAGCCAGTTTCAGTGCTACAAGCACTAGAAGAAAAATAAGATATTTAACAATCCTCTGATTTGTTTAATGCTTATGCAATGTAACTTACTTGGGTGGTTTTTCCACTGTGCGGTAGTTGGCGAACTGTATAAGCTGTTGGCGGACGCCTTCGAGGGAGTTCGCGAATGTTCGGTCGCCGAGTGCTTCGATAGTACGCTCGATCCATTGCAACAGGTCACTGAAAAAAAATATATTAATAATGATTTATCTACAAAGACTTTCCAAATTTAGAATATTATTTAAAGCTAGAATATTCCAACTGATTGCGATTGATCTGATGGTAAATGGCATTCACCGCTCATTAACACCCACAAATTTGGGAGTAGTAGATCTATGGTGTAGGTTTTGAATGAATACCATTCCACAATGGTACCTTGTACCAGCGGTGATAGCTTCAAGGTTTGGTTATACGGCCGAGAATGTCGGCTGTTGCGGGTTCGAACCCCAGGCACACATCTCTGACTTTTCGTTATGTGTTCACAATAAATAATTATCATTTGCTTTAACGGTGAAGGAAAACATAGTGAGGAAACCTGCACACCTAAAAAATCCTAAGGAATTTCTTAGGTGTGTAGTCCGCCAACCCGCGCTAGGCCAGCGTGGTGGATTAAAGACTAAACCCTCTCAATGATAGAGGAGGTTCGTGCCCATCAGTGGGAGGTATATGTGCTGATGAGAGAATGTTACCTGGTGAGCGACTCATATTCGTGCATCATCTTGTCGTTCTCCATGGCGATGCCGACCACCTTGCCGATCCTCTTGCCCTGCACCGTCTCCTGCTTCATCTTGCTGAAGTAGTGGTAGTACGTGACCACGTAGGTGATGATCGACTTCTCGTCCGGGTGGTCGACGGCGATATCTGAACAGACATAATCGTTAATGAACATTTGTTTATAAGGTTTGCTATGAACGAATTCGAGGACACTATAATAATATAGTTAAAAAGTTTTCTCTTTGGAATAGGGTGGCAAATTAATTTTGATACAACTGATTCTAAGTGATCTAGTCCTTGACGTACTTGACATATATGTTATATCATAAATTCAATCTACCAAATATTTTACGGAAACGTACCTTCAGCGTCCAACAGCTTGGTGAGCCCCAATTTCTCCTCAGCAACATTGAAGGCATTGTTCAAGTTGTGCATGGGATTGCTCCTGTGGAGCTTCTCAAACTGGATCAGATCCGGTCTGTGCTTGTGTATGATGGCGTTGAACGCCAACCCGTCGCGCCACGAAGTGGTGAAGTTGCGCACGTTCACGTTGTTGTAACCGGCCGTCTTCATTTGACACCATAATAGCAGCGCGTCTTTGGCCGATTTCGTCTCTTTATTGTCGGTTTCTTCGATTGTGATGTCTTGGATCTGAAAGTTTATAATGGTATTAAATATTAATACGGTAATGATACCTCTATGATACGTAACTTCTTACGTAAACATTAACTAGAAGGTATATTTAAAGTTAACATATCGTATAAACACATATCAACATAGGAGAGCCAAGCTTAACATAGACATAACTATTGACTAATCAAATATCATACTTTGATGAGAACTTTATTATTACACTATTACTTGTAAACCGGTTGTATGTATGTTGAAATATAGTAATAGCAATCTTAACTGCTTAATAAATAATAAAAAATACTTTTAAACAAGTCTTCACATGCACAATAACACAACAATAAATACCTGGAAGCGCAGAATGATGGTCCAGATAAGACCGAGGTTGAGCCTGGGGTTTCCATCGACGATGTCGTGGGAGCCCATGTTCTCCAGATGCACGCGCTGTTCCCGCAGGAACTGCAACGCTTTGTCAACGTTTTCCAGGCAGTGGATACGCATCTTGCCTTTCGTGGGGCGAGGCTGAGGACAAAATTTCAACGTTTTTTAAAAAATGTTACAAAATCTATTTATGACAGAAAAGTTACCTTCTAATAAAACTAGATAAATGAAAGGGATATATCGTTTATTTTTGGACTTCTAGTCAGGAAAGCACACAAATACGCACAAGGAAGGAAATTTAAGCCTATTCCACAAATCACTTAATAATACTATTACTTTTGAATTTAAATATTACGTATTTTTTAAAACTAAAAATTAATGTTTATTTGTTTTTGGAAGTTAAAAGTTGGCGAACACCTAAGGCATACTTATGTTAACAACCACAGGCACAACTTTTTATTGTTAAAAAAAAAAAAATTACGAAACACCTGTAGTTAAAACAGAATGTTAATAATTTAATTACACTTAGATCATTTTACATGAGTCATTCATTAAATCTTCTATTCAAATCCCGTACATCAATTAAAGCCCTCAATAGATCCCCTTTATCTTGTAATTCACGTGGTATACAGCCCTACTCGTATTTTTGCTATTCCAAATGTTTCACCGCAGTGTTCGCCGCAGTCTAATAAAGTGTCAATGCGGTATTCAAGCATTACTTTTTTACTTATAATTTATTGATGGTGCAAATATATTTTGTAATAACGTTCTTCATACCATGTTTATTCTGCATTATATATTTTTGCAAGTCTGATACATCTATCCACATTTCTCTTTTCCATTTGTCAACTTTTTCATTGCTATTGTAAAGACAGTAAAACGTCTATGTAAAAGTGTTTGCAAAACAACGACTTATCAAGTAAAGCACTTTATCATTTACCGGAACTGAATCATGAAATATTTTAGAGTTTATTTTTAAAAACTCGTTGACTGTTACATAACATATATCTCCAAATTAAAAATAGTAAATAACTCTACGATGATTCTCGCGTTAAAAGTTATGTACTATATGTAGTTACTAATAAAACAGATATAATATTCTGCAAACTAGAATTTGCATTACACGCTCCAATTTCAGTTAGTGTACGACTAATTTAAACGCGAACAGCCATGAGCTGAATGTTATATTTTGAACTATCGCGTCGGTTACCATTGTTTGATCAAACTAACGGTATATAGTTTTAAAGGAAACTATAAACAAAAACAAGGAATGCGTGAACACACAGGATAGAACGTATAAAATTATTTGCAATGAATGTTAGATATTTCTCGGCTGGATTACTTACTAGTTTTAAAAGTGAATCTTACGCAAATGTTAAAAATTAAATTTGCCGCAACATAAAAGCGAAAAAAAACAATACTTAAATTGGCAATAAATCCCGCCTTTGCCTTTGTATAACGATAAACAATTATCGTCAAAATTTTCAATGCGAGATATAACAGATATAAAAAATTGTATACACACCAGTCTCTCTCCAGACAACACTTCCAGCAGCTTGATAAGCATTTTGCCGTCTCTCATGTCCACGTACAGATCGCCGATACGGCACCCGACGCGGACTAAATGCGAGTTCACCCATTTTTGAAATGTCTTCTTCTGTACGCTCTCTCGTTCGTCTGTCGAAAGAAATCCATAGGTTATATTTCAAAAGAAACGTTGAAAGAATTATATTATTCAAGAATATCCAGAAACAGCAATAGCTTATGAACGATAAGCAAATGTAAATAGTGCACGGGTCGAGTGAACGAGTTGAAACTAGATAAACCTAATGCACACACATATTAAAGTCCTCTAAAAATTAGTAATCAATGAACGGACCTGAGATACCACAAAAGTAGTGCACGTAAAGCACGCTCATTTATTATAGGGTGAGAAAACACTTTATAGAAAAACAGTAGGGAATGTTAACACAATAACCGCCAGTGAGGTCGACCGCGGTGCGGCGACCAAATCGCGTGTATAGTAGTCTGCCACTCCTGGAATGATGGCAGTGAGTCGAGGGATGATGCCCGCCCGTTCAGAGTCGCCATCGCTATTGTAATAACTTACAACTAGACAATAGAGCCTAGGTGTAGTGTTCGGAAAATAATATGCGTAATTCGAGATGAGGATCGGATTGCGATTCGCACGCTTCAGAGCGGAAAGCCTAGTAGTCCTAGATGTGCAGGATGTCATGTTTGCAATACATTTTTATTGCATACACGGAACTACACAGTAACAAACTTCGATTTATTGATGTACTCTAAAAACAACGGAAAGTTTCATTACAATAACACACCAATTGTATGTAACTATCCAACTAATAACTTTGATAACGGCACACCAATCACACAAATATTTATTTCCAACAGCACATGTCGATAATCCACAATTAATTGAAACAATGCACCAATTAAAACTATTATTAACAACGCGTCAACAGCGGCCGTAAATCACCAAATCACAACATCACTAACCTCGAAGTTCTATCACAACCTTATCATAATACACTTCTAAACCGGGCACTTCTATGTCTACGCCTTTTTTTATTAGATCGTAACACTCAGTGGATGTCATGTCGCCAGCAACCAGAGGCGACTGAAACATACCAGCACCAAGCGAAAGACGGGAGGAATTAGAGCGACAAAATTCAACTGGTCACTGGACAAGGATATTCGATACCAACG
Organism: Cephonodes hylas; assembly: GCA_030295005.1. Taxonomy (NCBI): domain Eukaryota; kingdom Metazoa; phylum Arthropoda; class Insecta; order Lepidoptera; family Sphingidae; genus Cephonodes; species Cephonodes hylas. Next base: position 4,216,518 of record AP025374.1, on the reverse strand, counting down.
CAACAGATGTCGACAACTTTAGGACCGGTTTTATTAATTGATATTGATGCTCTCTAACATCACTGTTCCTGCATTTAATAAAAATATTTTATGGCACAATCAAATTTGGTTAATAACAAGGAAATATGTCGCTAAGCGACTATCTCGGTGCTGGTACGCGTCAGTCGTGAGATCAGTTTGGGTAAGCGAGAAAATTCGTGGGTTAGATAACAGTTTTTACAACACTGATAAATGGTAGTATCAAAACATCTAACACATACATCTACCAAAGTTTTAACTGTTTACAATACACTATGTATCTTTCTAAATAGTTGATTTTTATGCCAAATTGTACAGTTCAAAATACAAATCGATCGCATGGTTGATGAGCCCTTCAATTAAATAAGGAAAAACGGAAGTTGTGGTTAATGCAAATTCATGATAAGCTAACATTGTAACAAATTAAAATAGTTGTGTATAACAAATGAGTAACTATGCCGAGGCCTCGGTCGCAAGACCTCTGAACAATTATCTTCTGTACCAACAATGAGATCTATTAATTCAATGTTTTTGTTAGATAAAGCTGCTGCTATTATACAGTTCAATAAACTATTAGACTATTTGAATGCCTTAAACCTGTTTGAATGCGTTTTGTAACGATTCTTACAACTTATATTTTATCTTTATTGCTTTTGATGTTAACTACGGCCGTATCACAGCCGGTATTTACTCCTTATCAGAATTTGTAGTACTGTTAAGGTGACACACATTCATCTAGCAACACGTTGCAATAAATATCAAAACAATAATTTATTGGGTCTACGTAAATTTCGTCGCAAGAAAAATAATAATTCTGTAAGGCGTCATAGTGTAAATAAGTTTGGGAACCCCTGATATATACCATTAATTTAAAAAATTTCGAACTGTATAATATCTACGGACAACTTAAAAATACTGAAAAACAAAAGATAATGATGTAAGATTCAATAAACTATTCAGATTCAATAAGTATTCTCCTTTTCATACTTTCAATTGTTTAATGCTGGTGTTGGGACCAAATAGGTAAGTTACAAGCGATAGTGACTATTAACCATCATTAAAGTTCATTTTTCCTTAAATTCTGTTCTTAGTCCCTGGGCCCTCAAATATGTGCTGTTATAATTAATACACTACTTTAATGCTAATGAATTCGTAATACATTTAATAACAATGCGCCTTTCTTACGATAATAATATCTAAAAATGACTCCATTCCTCAGCACGAAACCACCTTACGTTAAGATTGAAGTAAATACAGTCAATAAAACGGCGAAGCTACCAACCAAATCTATGTCTTAATCTAAACCAATCGATATACAACCAATTAATATTCTAATGACACTTCAACTTCCTGACGACGTTTCCACACCAATAATTATCGTCGAGGCCGAAAATTGTAGCTGTGTCAATCAAGCCTACCGTATGAAATGGCGTCACTTTTGTCGTTAAATTATCAATTTTCTTCGTTTTGCACAAAAATGTAGAATACGGCGAATCATAGAGAAATTTATTTACTCATCAGTCGTTAGTAAAAAATATTACAAATGTCCAGAGCAATGATGATATAACTTACTTCTTAACGATGAATGAAAAAGAAACCAAAGTTATCTGCACGAAGCAAAAATTGTTAGAAAAAGATTATAATTCTCACCTGCAAGCGCTTTAATGCGCGATCGTTCGTAGAGCCTCGACGATGAATTGCCGCCATCGTACTCAAACTCATCGATGATCTCCTGGCCGTGGCCGATGGACGGGTCCCACCGGGACACCGATATGTCGGTCGTCATCGCGACCAACTACACCTCACCGCGCCACGCTCAAATGTCTGCGGACAACATTCATTAATTAATCATCAATTCCATTCCTATTGGCATGTCATAAATCTATATTATGGCGAATACGGTAGCATTCTCGGTCGTTGAACCACAACAATCCCGCTAATGAAATTAAATCAAAACGAATGGAATGCTGTTCTAAATGAACGAGCCGAGTTGGAAATAAAAAAAGGAAAACCGTCATAACATAGAGGACAGCTGCAAACAATTATATTTTTATAGTTATAGTTTTATATCAAACGTTTATCTTCACGAAAGGAAGAACAAACTGGTAAAGATTACAGGACGTAGCAGAATGCTGTCTGTTTCCTACAGCTCGTTCTTAAAGAGTTTTCTGAAGACCTACGTCCAGTATAAGATGTATTATGATTATTGTTAACATGACAATTTTATGTTGCACTTTGGGAAAAAAAGACACGCACGTAATAATAACTGATAAAAAATTTAACAACGTTTAGTTGTTTGATGACGGCAATAAATTAAAACAGCCTATTTTAAAAAACAAAATGCTTCACAACATTTTCTAGTAACATGTTTTTTTTCAAAGATTCGTTATTATATAACTTATTAATAGCTATTACCTGAACGTTAAGGAGACTGCATATCATTTAACAGCCGATAATGTGTGGAAACCACAAATCCTATTAGAGATGAAACTAATAACTCAATTAATATCTTTTACACGTGCTTATGAATCGCAGGAGTTACTTATTTGAACTATTTATAGTAATATCATTTAAAACACACTGCGACAAATCAATACTGCATTCTAAAAAATGTTCACCAAATCACAATAAATTTCCAACAAAACTGTGCAAAGTATTCTGTGTATTTATGTTATTTAAAATGACATCATGAATGTGATAAGATTAGATAATTTTTCAACAAGCTTGTAACCGCACCTATATTAAGTGGGTTCGCAACTGTATTGAAATCAGAATCAAACGTTGCATTCAATTAATTCTATTGGACCTCATTACACTGGTTTCGAAACTAGGGCTATTTCTTTTTATTTATCCAGAACTGACTCTCCTACGTTGAGTTCTTTAAGCCTGACATAAGAGTTCATGCTATTTAATTTAGAAATGTAACAAAAATATACAGAGATTGAAACGTCAGTGTTTCAACACCGATTTCTTGAAATGCACGAAATCAAAGGAAAACCCTTTCCTGAACAAGAACTTCTAAAACAGATAAGAAAATAAGAAACAAACGCTCGGACTACAAATCTAGGCAGCAAGCGTTTAGATCTTTTACCCTAATTGAAACTGATGCTAGTTAGATATCTAAAGCTTTTACCGTTATTAGCAATTGTATGTAGTGGGTTATTTCTAAATTCTCGCAATCAGAATTAGGTTTTAACTGCATATAATCTATACGCCGCCGGTTATTCTCAAAGATACTTGACCTACAGATAATTATTCAGGCGAGTACTAAATCCACATTAGTTGGAATAGACAGTCGTATGAGACAATGATTAAAACGGTTATAAATTTATATTATATATAAAAGATTTAGTTTTAATGTTCATCACCAAAGTTATTGCAATGAATGTTAGACTCATTATTATTTTCTATAAAGATAATTTCTTCGAATAAGGAAATATTAATGTCAACCCTTTGGTAATAAGACTAGTCTCAACTGCATGATGATTGGATTTTGACGCATTGTTAACAGGGATTGATTTAGACGGCTACAAAATGTACCATAATTTTCAAATACTCTTATTCAACATTGTGCATCCGTTGGTTGGAGGGTCCTCACACACACTTAACCCAGATAGCTAACCTAGTTTATGCTATAGAGTTAGCAATTAATCTGTTAAAACGTTATTGCAATATTCTTCAATAGAAAAAAGGCCTATGTGTTCAACTTAATATTCTATAACTAGTCATTTCAAACACCAGCTGAATCTGTACGGTACGTAGTTTCACTAGAATAGAGATTACCAGCGTCTGCACGGTACACTAGACGTTGCGTTACGTATGATTCATGAGCTAAATGTGTATATGAATCCGTTACTATACTATTTTCATGTTTATGAATAGAATTCCTTTGATTAATCTATTGAATAGCTGTTGGCTGGGTGTTTATGCGGCTTCGTAAAATTCTATAGTGGACTTTGGATTAAAAAAACTAAAACTAGAACTGTGGTTAAAATATATGTTAAGATATATTTTAACCACAGCTTTTAATGTCGGCTGAATAAAAATGTATATTCGACCTATACAAAATAAGATGATATAACTTTCACCTTTTGACTTCAAAAATGTTAAACTCCTAAGCCTATACTTGTATAACATTTTCGACGACCTACTTGTCGGTAATTATTCCAACATATACCTGCCAACTCATTTGCTATTCCAAACACCATATAAATGATGATATTGAAAATCACTATAAAAAGTCTATAAAGTTGTCCCATAACTTTATGGTTCGATCGGAGCCATTAACCATTTATGGATCAATCTGACTCGTAAAGTTCGCTGACTATACTTCGACTTTATACTTCGATGTGATAATACATCCGCACGCAACTTCGACCTTCCAGCACAATAGACCAACTTTATCGACGAAGGCCTCCCGCATAATGGATCTATACAGAACACTTTGATATTGAATGAAACTAATGTCTTCAAATGAATGTCGATGCAAATAACAGTCACAGTGATGGACAAACGAATGATGAGTTAAGAGAAACTACGTATAGAAAAATAGTATTTCTAGTAGGGAATGCATAATGCTTTAATAGAAATAAGAATTCGTTTGTGGTGTGTTTGTTTTTAATGGATATCTAAAAAACTAAACAATTTTAATGTCAAATAAGAATCAAAATTGAAACATTCTTAATGATCCGACACAGAAAAAAAATCTGAATCATAGAATCATAATTGGTTTAAAATCTAAGTGATGCTTAATTATCAGAATTCACAATACATTGGTGATGGCGACAAAGGTGCCAATAATTCCAACGCTGGAGTGAGTCAATGAACGTATATAATTTTTCGTAGGAATTGCAACCGTGATATTCCCAGTGTTCTCATGCGATGCTATTTACAAACATTTGCGTAAGCACAATAATATAAACTTCGTATTTCACACAATATTTTTAGTCGCATTCGGATTTTAACAATGAAACCGTGAGAAATTAGCGATTCCGGCACTGCTCTTTTTTCTTACTTTAAAAGGATCCGTGATTCAATTCCTCTCATAACACTGTTAATGCGCTGTTTAATTAACGCAGCCAAGAAATAAAAAATACCATGAGATTCTACTCAGGTTTTTGTAACAATACTACATACATACATACCTCACGCCTATATTCCCCGAAGGGGTAGGCAGAGATGCATTTCTGCACCCACATTTCGCCAGGTATGTATCAGTCCCACGTAATAGGGGGCGAGCCTATTGCCGTTTTTCGGGCACATTTCCAGACTCCGTGCTGCTACTGAGAATTTCCTAATGGAAAAACCCAATAACACTTAGCCCGACCCGGGAATCGAACCCAGGACCTCTAGATCGCACGGCACATACTTGTACCGCGAGACCACGAGGCAGTCAACAATACTAAATGTGTAACAATACTATTTACGAAAAAAATACATTTTGTTCTTTGAATAAAAATATTCTGAAATCTTGAATGGAATTTCCACTACTTATGACAGGTGAATATCATTGAAAATCATTAAAGTTAATGAATACTTCATTGGTCTAGTAAAATTGTAAAAATATGAAAATATATGAGGGTAAAAAGTACTCATAATGTTATAGAGCGCTATTTTCAAACTGCAAAGTTAGTAAACAATTCAATTGACGCAAGCAATCATCGAAATGTACGTTATTCTCTACTATGAATTCATAATCCACATAGCAACAATACATAGAAACAATAGATGTATTATTTATAGACATGGAAGAGATTAAGCGTAATAGAAATAATTTACAACCCTGAAAATCAACCAAGGATGTAAGCAAGCACATTTCCTCAGATCTTATTATAATAGTCACGGGTACGGAGAACTGTTTAATCCAATCAATAGGTACGACGTGACGCAACGAGCACTACTTACAATGCATTACATAAACGTGAATAAAGTGTAGCACGAAACGAACGGGAAACACAAAAGTCGAACAAAGCTGAGTGTAATGGGTGAAGCGGCGCGGCCGTTCACCCTTGCCACCAGACATGGCGACGGCAAACCATAGTCTACCATTAAATAACCATGACTGAACGTGATTACCGCCGTGTACAGAAACCGTTTCTCCCCGATTTCCAATTGCTCGACGGGTGACACGTACTCAATTAATGATTATCTAAACTTACATTCTCTGAATTTATGTTAAAAAGCAACGGTTTATTGCGTATTTACAATGTAGAAGTGACTTGTAAAAAGGCAACAAAAACATCGCTTGTTACACAAACTAATATTTTTTCAACATCAATAAAATTTAAAACGTCATTAATAATAATTTATCATCGTAAATAAAGTAAAAATTATAAGCATAGTTTTTACGCTCGGTACCAGGCTCGCAACAAATTAAAAGAGAGTCGTTTAAACTAACAAAAACAAAGTAATCAAGGCTAGACAGAAGGCCTCAAGCAGACGTCAATAATGTCAGAGGAAGGGGGGACAGGCAACTCCTTCGGGCCACCACCCAAAAATGAGATATCAACTTCGTGAATCAAGACCAAAAGGTCAAAGTCATTCGATAAAACAAATGAAAGTCCACAATATATAAACGTTAAATGAATTGTAGAAATATCGGAGAACAATAAAATCAGAAACCCGGTCAATTGATTGCAGGCTACTTTATCGGAGCTCTTAAATTAGTTTCGCAAAGACTAATTCCGTTTACTAGTACAACGTAAAGATAAACATATAGGTAAGAAAATCTTAGAAACTATATTAATATGTACAGCTAACAATTTAAATTTATCCTAAAAGTTCTCAGAATAACATAAAATTATCAATTTCGATACTGGCACTCAATCGTTTTTTATTCATATATGCAAATTAAATTGAAGCTGTTTATATATATATTTTCTATTAGAACATCAAATCTTGTCACAGGCACGCCATTTGCGTAATTGTAAACTGTCCTAGATTCGATGCCCAAACCGGGCACTCCACCTTGTACCCATTTGAGGAGGACAATTGGTTAGTACCTGAATTTGTATCCACAATAACGAAGGGTTGGCCTTGCGCAACGCAATGACAAAAAGAAAGTATGATTATGATGTCTACTTCTACTCCCAGATGAAATATGGCGAGACTTTAGTGGACCAAAAACATGGTATGGCTTTATATGTTGAATTAATCTATCTTTGTTTTCAAAAAATTAAAATTATTATCATAACTCAACATTCGTAAACTTAAAGGTTGCATATACGATCCTTAAACGGACTTATATTGCTGAAATACCTATTATTTCTTTTCATTTCATTTCATATATCAGCGACTAGATAATTTATACGTTAAATAGTTGTCTGTAAATACAAAACAGGAGAAATTCTACGTGTAACGTATTTTAAAATTCAGTAATAAAAACAAATTAATTAAAGTACATTCCGCGACACACGGGCACACGGCCCTTGGAGCGTAACGCTTACAAATAAACCTCGCGAAGGCTTCCCGCAATATTCACCGCGGCTAATAAACGAGCAGACGGCACGCCATGTCTGCAATGTGAGGGGACACGAGTCACGACACACTCCCCGTTATAATAATAAATTCGACATCGCCTTTGGACAACGGATATCCGAAATACTTCGCGCAATAGGAACACAGGCGACCTTTACATCACGATCGCTAGTTTTTATTGAGTAATGCAACTTGTGTTTCGATTTCACTTGCGAAATTTCCAAAATTACCTAAAATTGTTGGAAACGCTTTCTTGTTTTTGTTTATTATAATCGTAATCATTTTCAAGAAAACTAACAGTATTAAAAACAGAGAGTAAATTTTCAACTGCAAACGCCAGAATTCTATAAAATCATATTAATTGATAATTAATTTCGTAATCATTATACTCCAAACTTGTCTTACGATATATGCAACAATGCTATTTAATATGAACTTAATGAAACAAGTCGTAAGTAAGTCTTGTGGTTCAGTCCCGTGTCGGCACGCTTACGGGCAGGTCGTGCATTATCGCGTCTTGCTACCTGTTGCTTCGCTCGCTCGCGCACGGTTTGGTTTACCTACACAGAATTATCACGCGTAACAGGCGTGCGCCGGAGTTTATCCGGTGGCATGGCCTCCGATCAATCAACTAACATCGACGTGGCTATTATACCGAACGATGCGTCAACAGCAGATGGATCGTCGCGTTGTCCTACACCTTTCCCTTATGACGAAGACTTGGAGGACACGGAATTATGTATGGAAAATGAAATGGAGTTGGGGCGGTCAGCATCAAAAAGGCAGCATGACATCAGCAGTGAGGACGATGATGGCGGAAGATGGACGACAGCCGCAGGTAAAAAGACTCGTCGCGACAAAGGCAATGTAATAAAGGAGGACACTTACGATGTATATATCTCTTCGAAAGAACGACTACCCAAACAATTTACGATGGCTCGTGTTCTAAAAGAGAATCACATTAATAAAATAAGGCATATTAAATATTTAAACCCCTTTAAAATAAGACTGCAGTTCGAAAATGAAACAGCGGCGAAAAGTCTTTTTGAGTGTGAGACCTTCGTAAATAAAGGCTGGAGACTTCAAAAAGCTATGGAGTTATCTGTCTGTTACGGTATTATCAGAGATGTCGACCTTGAACTTAGCGATGACGAAATTAAACAGCACATAATATGTCCTTCTCCAGCAAAAATTTTATCGTTTAAAAGGATGAATCGGCGCAACAGAGATGAGGGAGGGTGGTGTCCCAGTGAAAGCATTCGCCTATGCTTTGAAGGAGACTTCTTGCCAGCATATATTCGCGTGTGTGACATTAACATAAAAGTAACTCCATACGTACACCAGGTTTCTCAATGCTCAATGTGTTGGAAGTTAGGTCACACACGGAAGATGTGTCCTGGTAAAACATTAATTTGCCCTAAATGCAGTGGTCGTCACGAAAACTGCGATACCACAACATTTTCTTGCGTCAATTGTGGAGGCGATCACATCTCAATGAGCAAGTTATGTCCTATTTATAAAAAGGAAAGAAGACTGAGGGAAATAATGGCCGAATTTAGATGCACATACCGAAAGGCGTTAGAACATCTTCTCCCGCCTGATAGCCCTAACCCTCCGGACCCGACAACGCTTAGCAATAGCAGAACATTTCCCCCACTTCGGGAACACACTCACGCTCCATCGTCGGCTAATATTCCACAATGCCCAACATTTGCAGAGGTTGTTCAAAAGAAGGCACATAGTTTTGGAACGTCGACTAAATCGTCACGGGAGTCGACCAAAAGTAAGACGGAATCTACAAAGCAGAAGAGGGTTACACAAGATGACTGGTCTACGTGGAATTTGGATTCGTGTAATAATGAAAATTCTTCACCAGTGGATGATCACGACCAAAGAAGAAAATGTCCTCATTTCAGTGATCTGTTATCTCGCCTTAAAGAAGTCATTTTCATGCAAAAAGCCAGTGCGACGACTAAAATGAGCTCAGTTTTACAATTATGTTTAGAATGGTTTACATTAGTGATGCGGAACTATATTTCTGATTGGTCTTGGATAAAAATATTGTTTAATATAATTACTACTCAAAGTGATGGCCAATAATGTGATTAAGATGAATATTGTTCAGTGGAATGCCCAAAGTATAAAGCCGAAAATAATTCCCTTTTTTGAACTTTTACGCCAGGAAAAGGTCCATGTTGCATGCCTTAGTGAGACGTGGCTTGAACCTGATAGTCACTTTAATATAAACGGTTACGACATTTATCGTAGTGATCGAGATGACTCATATGGCGGTGTAGCTTTGGTAGTTCATAAATCTATCAAGTCGCAGAGGGCATCTTTACATATTCGTAACAGCGGCATAGAAGCAGTGTGTGTTCATTTACTTAACTGTCATCCGATTGAGCATATTGTAGCAGTATATTGTCCATCAAGAGTAGTCGCCTCCCAACAAGATTGGGACAATTTTTTAACTTTATGGGCATCTAAGACTCTTATTTTAGGTGACTTTAATGCTCACCACATAAGCTGGTCTTATAAAACTGACCACAGGGGTAACTTAATCCATAATAGCCTTTTAGACAGTAATTTTATCTCTCTAAATGATGGGACACATACTCGTATTCGATTAGCAAATACTGTTTTGCAACAATCATCTCCTGATATTTCTCTAGTTTCATTAGATATTGCTTCCAGTTTCAATTGGAAGGTACTAAATGAAAATCTTGGCAGTGACCATTTGATAATTAAGATTTCAACTGAATTTTCATCACATCTTCCCCCGATTATAAAAAGAAATTTTCGCAAAGCAGATTGGGCTTCATATAAAAAATACTTAGAGATGAAATTTCGTGGGTTAGTCTTACCTGACAACCCCCAAGAAGCTTATGACCTATTTTTACTTATTGTTAACGATGCGGCTAATAAATTTATTCCTTTACTTAAGTTTAATCAAAACCCAACTGCAAATTTTTCTCCTAAGCCGTACTGGACTGCAATACTCTCCCGAGCTGTAGCAATTCGCCGTTTAGCTTTAGTCTCATTTCGACGTAACCCTATACCCCTTAATTTAGAAATTCTCAAGGATAAAGTCCATTTAGTCCAAAAACTGATTCGACAGGCAAAAAACGAGAGCTGGCATAATTTTTGCTCTTCGGTTAATGAGTCTACAACTTCCAGTGACATGTGGCGTAAAATGAAATGGTTGAAGGGTTATCGTGCTCCTGTGCGTCATGTGGATTCTCAATGCTGTGAGGCTTTACTTCGTTCCTTAGCTCCAGATTATGTTTCACCTCCTTCCCCTATTATTGTCAACAATAACCGTACGTTAGAGTGCGAGATCTCCATTCAAGAGCTCGAAAAATGTATTAAATCGAAGGATACATCTCCTGGATGTGATGATCTTTCATACTCTATGATCAAAAATCTTCCTGTTGTGGCCAAATTTGTTCTCCTTAAGTTGTATAATAAATTATTTTTCAACAGTTTTGTTCCCCATCAGTGGCGCGATATATGCATAGCGCCAATCCCGAAACCTGGACGCGATCCTAATGATACTTCTTCTCTTCGTCCCATATCTTTAATGTCTTGTGTATGTAAAATATTTCACCACATTTTATATAAACGGTTAGAGTGGTTCTTTGAGAGACATGACATATTCTCTTCCAACATGGTAGGATTCCGCAAGGGTAGGTCTTCTATAGATAGCTTAAGCTGCCTCATATCTATTATACAAACTAATTATTCTGAAAATAGCCTCACTATAGGCTGCTTTTTGGACATCGAAGGCGCCTACAATAACGTAGATATTGTTGCCTTAATTCGCACTCTGGATAAACTTCAAGTTGGTCCAATAATATGTAATTATCTGTGGAGTTTTCTTCGTGAAAGAATTCTGAAAATTAAAACAGTTAATGGATATATTAGCAGAAGTACAAATCGTGGCTTGGCTCAGGGAGATCCTCTATCTCCTCTTCTATTTAATGTTGTAACGTCAGATATTTGCAAGATTCTTCCAAACGATACTTATATTTCCCAATACGCGGACGACTTTGCCATATATACACGATGTAGTTCTTGTTACGAAGGGCAAGCTAAGATTCAAACCGCGCTGGAGCTGGTGAATGAAATGTTGAATCGAGTGGGTTTAGATATTTCACCCTCTAAAAGCAAAATTTGTATTTTTAGTCGTGGTTTCCGGAGACAAGTTGTTGATATTCGCCTTAATGATACATCTTTATCACTTGTAAATACCGTTAGATATCTCGGAATATGGCTAGATAGGGGTCTTCGCTGGAATAAACATATCTCTGAGATTTGTCATAAGGTAGCAAAATTTATAAATATCTTTCGGGTTTTAGTTGGTCCTGGATGGGGAATACACCCTATTCACTTAAGACGACTTTATATTGCACTTGTTCGAAGTCGCATGGACTATGCAAGTTTTTTATTTGATAACTGTGCCGACACACATTTGGTGAAGCTGGACAGACTACAAAATATATGCCTACGATTGATTGGTGGATTTTTAAAAAGTACTCCCATACATGTTATGGAGTCTGAATTATTTTTAGCTCCATTGTTTGTACGTCGTCGATATTTAGCCGGAAAATTTTATTTCAAATCTAAAAGTTATGAATTTCCTATTATAAAGATTCTTGAATCATTAAAAAATCAATGCGATAATTTTTACTGGAGAAGGAAAAAGAAACCGCTGTTAGTAATAATGTCTGAAATTTTAAGAGGAGAACGATTTCATTGTAGCAGTAATGTGGAAATGTATGCTATGAATACTTGGGTCAGCAACATGGACCTCTCCCGGTATGTTAAACCATCACTACACCTAATTGATAGACCTAAACATTGTTATAACAATACAGAATTGAGGACTCTTTGTTGTGATTCTATAAAAAATCAATATCGCGAATTTTATCACATTTACACGGATGGCTCTAGACAAGGAAATAGTTCTGGTGCAGCTTTTTGGGATTTATATTCAAATACTATTTGCAAATTGAAAATTATATGCCCAGAGTTATCCATCATGCATTTGGAGCTTATTGCTATCACAGAAGCTTTGGCGTATATAGAATCCTTAAATGGAGAAAAATTTGTTATATTCACTGACTCAAAAAGTGCTCTTTTACATCTATTTAAATGCACTTCAACATTTAGAGGGCTTCCATTGGCATATTCAATTATCAGAAGCATATACGAAATTATAGATAAAAATAAAATGATTGTGTTACAATGGATACCATCACACGTGGGACTTGAAGGAAATGAGGTGGTTGATAAATTAGCAAGAGAAGCTGGATCAGATGGAATTCCTGTCAGTTATTTACCCACGCATTCAGAACTACTGCCCATAATTAAAAGAAAATGTTTAGAGTTTTGGTCAGAATATTTTGATAAAAGATCTTTGACAAAGGGAATTTGGTACAAAATAATCCAACCGACATTACCTCGTACTCTTTGGTTCGGCGTGAGTAGAATGGGTCGACAAGAGGTTGTCACGGCTTTGAGGCTTCGATCTGGGCATATTCCACTGAATAGTTTCGCTTACATGATGCGTAAAATATCTTCGCCTAATTGCTCAGTATGTGGAGTAAAAGAGGACGCCCATCACATTTTATTTGAATGTAGTCGCATTAATGTCCAAAGACGCCAAGCTTTTGGCGAAAATAAATATGATTTAGGCCTTTATAACAGCATCTTGGCCTCTCCGAGTTCGGACGAGGCTAGAATGTTGTACAAATTAATACTCCTAGGTTTAAGATTGCGGGAACATTAGTTAATTTTGTTATTGTCTATAGATTAAGTTCATTGTTTTTGTTTTTTATTTGTATTCAATAATGGGGGTGGCATTTTCATTTATGAAAAAACCCCCAAAAAGAAAAAAATAAAGAGAAAAAAAAAAAAAAAAAAAAAGTCTTGTGGTTATGTCTATAACACGTTTACTTTTTGTGTTATGTAAAATGCAATAAGAGCACGAGAGCGCACCGTTATTTTCGCATTAGAGCATACTTCAGTATAGACGAGACAAACAGTTTATGTTACATTGCGAGGTAGTATGGCGTGCGAATAAAGTGACGAAAACGGAATGATAAATAATCATCAGATTCACTAATTACTCACATGTATTTTGTGTTTATGTTTTTGTGCAGGCTTTTATTGAATGATTTATTGCTAAATGATCATAACACAAATGCGAAATCCGCAGATGATTTTTTGTTGTAACATATCAAAATATACTTGAGTGAGAGGCATATTGCACATAACGCTAAAGCAGTAAGCGCATCACACGATAGTAAATCTTCACGGACCATAACATCCCTATTACAATAATCGGGATAGGGACTGGGAATTAAGGGGGGGAATTGAGAATTATTAAACGTCCGACGATCTTACTAAGCGCACGAAAAATTCATGCGTAAATTTTTTCTCTGAGACCTCAACATCGCCTTAATCTAATCGATCTATTTCAACTAAAATCAAACTTTAAAGCATTAGTCAAACCTACCACGATAAAATTAGTATAATAAAATAGTCGCTAGCATTAGTTACTAAGATAATAACGCTTTCAATTAATTTTAAACTAGTGGTAGGCTAGGCTGAGCATTGATCCCATAATTATATTAAAGGTACTATTAGGTAACTATTTAATGCAACTTATAAAGTGGCTAGGCAAAATTTTTAGAATTAGACAAGAAACTGACATTTCTTTATTTCTTTTATTCTTCTGATTAGCCCCGGAGCCAAGAGATAAAATCGATAGATATAAGACTCCTTTATATTGACTTGCCTCATTAAATTCGCGTATAATTTTCATGATTTTATGACTTCTAATTGTCACTAATTGCGACCTCTGTGACTCAATTTGAGGATCTTAAATTTTTTCAGGTTTTTTGTTAACAAACCAGCAAAGCAAAACACATTGCTCGGCGCATTCAAATGCTGTACTTACACGGTTAACGAAGGACGTATTTGAATATTTAGTGCGGATAATTTGCATGTTGTAGTCGTACTAAAGCGCAGTATATGGAACGTCTGCATAAACCTAAATGCAAGTAAAGAGGATACCGCACCCATATTTGTCGTTATTGGGCTTTAAAGACGATTCCCGTTTTAAGTTGGACAACGACAGTTACTATTATTGATAAAAATGAAGATGGAAGCTGAAACTATACATACGGGTACTTTAATACTCATACGAATAAATCATTTACAAATGAAACCTAGACATTAGAATAGATACAAACAACGCATCAATGGATTAATGTTAAGTTATTGTTTAACGCATAAATTGATGTTTCCTAATTAATAATCGCAATCAAAACTTAATCCCATATTGTTTTTAAAAAAAAATCTTGTATTTGCAATTTCATGGTCCAAAATATTTGTGCCATTATCCTCAGCTGCATATGGATATAAAGCACATGCATTTTAATTACTTAAGTTTTTTTGGAACCACAAATGTACTGTTACTTTCATTTCGTTCATTACAACTTTCATTTCATTAACATTATTATCTTTAAAGAGATCTGTTAGAAAACTTAAAAGATTCTACTATCAACACTACAAATCTCTGCCTATAAGACTGCCTTCTTATTATGGTGTATTATTATTATTGTAAAATAGACAAAAAAATCGCTGTTAAACTATTAACCAAAACCCTAACGACACTTAAATTACGTGTCAGGTAAAAGTCGGTGAGTTGTATTGGAGAAAAAGAAAATTTCTTACTGCAAGCTTGAATCTCCACCAATAATATCATACAATGTCATTGTGTTACCTTAACGAGCTAACAAGCTGTCTGGTACCTTCAGCAGCAACTTTCAAAACATCTACTAATTAAAACGAAAGTCAACAACGTCCGCAGTGAAAATCTATTAATAATGACTTCCAACTATAAAATAATTTGCGTTTGAATAAAAAGGCATACTTCTCTACGACAGTTGCAGCAAATTGCACTAATATAAATTCAATCTCATAAAATTCCCACGGTTAAATAAGGTCAGGTTGTAATTTTTGAATATTGATACATATGTAAGCATCGAGTCACCACTTATATTATGGTCTACACCAGCAATATTGATATCGTGCGGATTAGTGGGGTCTCAACAACCTTCCCCTCCTGTTTCTTTCCTATTTACAACTATTTGGGATATCGAGCACAACGAATATTTCAAGGGCGATGGTAATTACTTATCACACGACAAAGCTTTTTTTTTGTTTCACAACGAGGTACTTCAAACAGAGAAACAAAGCAATCGGCAAAAACTACTCAAATATGCAAAACATCACTCATTCATGATTATGTGCATTTTCAATTCCCCCTACAACCGCAGGAAACAATGCGTGTCCAATCATTGACATCCCATTACAACCGGCTCTTATTACCTGGGACAAAGAGTTCAATTTAGGGAGGTGAGCTAACTGTTCATTTTACGTACGGATGTAATATTTACGGTCCGTCACAGTCACAGCACGTCGGGTGCCGTCGTTTAACCCACTGCTGGCTGCAGCAGTGCCGAGCACAGTTATGCGTTTTGTTTGTTTTTATAATGAACCTTCAGTTTATTAGAGCACTATACTCATTTCTACACAGCAATTTAGTGAAATCGTAGGCACAAATTATTACGTAAGTAGTATGATTTGCTCTAGTTGCTTATGTGGCTTCATCTTTACTACGGAAGAGAACATCTATTATACTTATTGTGCTATAAGTTAAATCATTATAGAATGCATAAAATATAAATATGCAATAATTTAAATACATTAACATATTGAGACCTTCACCTAGTTAACTTTGTGAGTTTACACATGTTTTATTTAAGTCGTAAATATTGTATTGGTGTAAAAGTATTATTTAACGATGCTGTAACTTGGACAAGCCATTTTGGCTTTATAAACCTTGTTCAAAACCTCTCAGCACATAAAAACATCACGAGGAACGTGCTCAAATAACAATAGCAAACAAAATCTGCAACGTCGTGATTTCTAGCTCCGTCAAATGCTGACATCACAACTGGCTTCATACATGTGTACACAATAGATACATATGGCGCTAAAGCGGAAGAAGAGATCTCAACTCGAGGCGAGACCGTCATAACTCTTCGCTAAAGAGCCTTAAGCCGAACCTTGAGGCTTAAGTTTCAAACGACATGATGAAGCACTAGTCTCTGTACTCAAGGGCGTTGTCGCGTCAATCTCCATTTGAATTACTCGCATTCGTAGAAAATTCTAGTCACATACGAAAACCTACAAGCGTTATTTAAAGTAATACAATATCTATATTTACGTACAAGAATTTTATATATACACATGAATATGCATGTTTATGGCATAATCAGAGTAGTTGTTGATTCATTAAGTCTTTATAGTACTTCATTAAAAATAAATTACAACTTAATAAAATTCCTGACAATCGCAAAAGGCGACAAATAAAGCAGGAGCGTAGAAACCACGAATCGGAACAGGTACGAGCGGACGAACTAACAGGCACTTCCTATGATGGTGCCGGTGCGCGGACGAATCCATTAACCCAAATATAGAACCGCGCCCGAAGTACCACCCGCGTACATACCACGATTAACTCCAATAATGTTATCTAATATTACACACGGCCAATAAATATTGGCTTGACACTAAACTGTTTGGAACGGAGCTGGGTAAACACTGATGTTACTCTTATATCACATTCGGACTATGGCGTTTGAATTGTGAATTGAATACTGCAATTAAAAGAAACTTTTCTGGACGTAATTTCTTTTAAAGTAGAATGTGGGAAACACAAAATTAGGCCGCAAATAAACGACCTACTACTAAATGCAAAAATGTGCGTCATAATTATATTATTACCCATTACTGCCAACGGTAAACACAGGCTGAATTATATGACTAAGATTTGAAAGAGGAAAGTTAATTATAAAACACTAGTACTACTTTAGTAGTATCCACAGCGCATGGCTATTGACTCGCTCACGGCTAATTAGTGGCGGTAATCAAAGGCTCGCGTGAAAACGGCTCCAAACTCCCCTCGAACACGCCCGTCCGTTATAAATAATAAACAAAAGCATCGCTGACACGAAACATGATGGTCTACAGCAGAAACAAAGGCACATCCGGTGAGCTTACGCGTATACTTCGGTAAAACTAAAAAACTAGATAGTTATACGTTGGAACGATAAATAGATCGACGCAGATAAAATTGTTTAAAAGTTCATCAACGTGTAACCGCTATTATATCCAGGTCGCTGGCTTTTGCCGTTTAAAGCGTTCAACTTATATCCTTTAAAATCTCTGTGTGCATCCAGTACGTTACTCAGCAATTTTAATAGGTCAAAATCATTCACATTTTACAAGCGATAAAATAACTAACAGGTGACGTAACCCTAAGGCTTGTAATCACCAAAATGGAGATATTCATAAAAGTAAAAAGAACTATCAAAGAGTAAAAAGACCGCGCCTAAATAGCCATAAAATTAAACCTGTATGAACCGTAAATTCTTTTAAAGTAAAGAGAATCTCTTTATTCTATGACACATTAGGCCATAAAGCGGACATTTAGCCCACCCTACGACGAATCACCCACCATCACCCATGAGCCACAGTGGGTGAATCGATTTGTATGTTTATTATGTTGTATGTTTATACCGGAGATTGGACACGGCGTATTTCGCCAGTCATCTGTGTACGAAAGTGGATTCTTATTTTTAGATCTTTGCCTATAAAATAAAATGCTGGTCGAAACGGGGCCAGCGATGCCGACGCACTTTGCTTTTGGTTATGGTGTAAATGCGCGAGCTATTATATTTTATGTTACGTTTCTTCCGGCAAATTAAAGAAATTTTATGTCCGCCTATTATTCTCCCCAACACATGACTGATACTACCTAGTCATGTGAGCCAGCGTTTATTAAGAGCTCTAAAATTTACTTGCGAATGGATTTAGGTCTTAATCATCAAGGAGTCGTTTGAAGTATTCTATAACAACTTGGCAAGACAAAGGCAATTGTGAGTCAATATATCACGAAAAAGTCAAGTGATCGTTTGATCGATACTTGTCAGGCATGGAATCTTATACTCGAGACACTATAACTTTCTAATATAGGCGTTCTCGAACGAATCTTCCGATGGGCTGCCAAACAATTCCACTTCATTGTTATACATGTATATCATCAACAGAAATAGTATCGTGTTAGCGTTATCTCTATTGCAGCATCACCTAGTGAGATACTCAATGAACGCCGTGCGTGGGAGTCGCCACTGAACTTCGTAGAGTAGGATGCGGCTCATTTGTTGCCAACTGACGAACTAATAACATAGGTATCATGCTCAAACCTCGCCGGTAGATTTATACCTGTTTTGTTTTACTTAGCAACAACAAGCTTGTTTCTTTAATGGATAAGGCAATTAATTATTAGGTAGGAAAGTAAAATTTAATAGTAATCTTATCCAACATGATCTTTACGACTAACATAATATAACTTTTTGTCTGCATCGGTCTAGACTATTCTATCTACTACCAGTCTTTTTATTTAGTTCTTACAATATTAGAAAAACATTGTCGAAGTCAAATGAAGAATTTTGCATACTAGGCGCTCTACCTTAAAATGCACGAGCACAAAAGCTGACGCAATTCACACCGAAACGACTAAGGTAAAAACGCCTTCGGTTGAATATTTAATGTACTGTGGAACGCAATATTTTGTTCCATCTCAGTCACTCCCCACAACACCACGTTTGCACTTTCTACAAGTGCTCTTATGCACAGCCTTTTCGCTTTACCACTAGTCGAAGAGCGACAATGGCTATGAAAGCCTGACTCTTACCTGCGACTTAAAAAAAAGGCAAATATTAAACATCGTACCTGTCATCAAAAAAGGCTTCTTAGAAAACCATACAAGCTCGTAATTCTATACCTTACACGCCAACCTATCAGGTGTTCAAATTAAATTCGTCGAATAAGTTAATTCGAAACAAGTGTTGGTGCTTCATGTCCCTTTCCTCGTCTTTTTTTCGAGCTGATATGTAATATTTAATGTCAGTGATATCATAGTTAGATGATAATATGGGATTGATTTCCGGCCGTATAATAATATGGTGTTACTACTAATCATCAGTATTCTTAGCATTTTCATTACCCCGTTTGCATAATCTTATCTCACGCAGTCATTTTGCTTTCACTGACTAGGCACTAGGCTTTTGATAATAAAAAAGAAATATCTTTTTCCGTTCCTCGTTTGTTTTCTCCAAATGATAATAAAACCTGATTTCTTAAGTCAGCGTCCTATCTTGTATATCTAGTGCGGGTTTTGCGGCCTTCGTTTCCTGCAGAAACCGGTCTGTCCAGGTTACCATCGTTCCTACATCATAAGTAAGAAATTTAACCATATAGATAACAAGCATATCTATTCAAGTAATTTTGAAACTTTATAGCTTCGAATTTTCTTCTAATATCATATTTAGATCTAAAATGTTTCTTGCTATTACAAAATATGTATGAAGTTTTCGTTTACATGTTAAAACAGTCGATGATGATGAACACTTAAATTGTTTACCACTTATGAATAGCTCACAATGTCACACAAATTGGTATTGCTAGCGTCACATAGCATGACCAATATCGCTCGCCCATTGTTCCAAATAATTTCGACCGTCATAAACTGACCGCTGTCCATAACGAATCGTCATAATTCCGGTGAGAACTGAGAACGTATTCTCAGTGCAGTATTATATAACTCAGTTGTGCCGTTGTCATTGTTTTGAACATTATTTTAAACTAAGTGCTAAAAGTTAGAGGGAAAAATGATATTGCCGTAGAAATGGTTAAGTTTTATGGCAACAGATATTTTTTTTATATAATTTTTTGTTGTACATTACATTATAACAATAAGTCATAATCTATAATAGTAAATAAGTGAAGCCTCTTCCGTCGCAGATAACACGAGTGAAACTTACACTGTACTTGAAATCAACAGCACAAGGCGTTCCGAAATGTGTTTATAAGTACTTGTGGATAGTAAATGTCTAAAATACATCCGCCCATCAAAGTCCTGCAGGTCAATTTACCGTAGTACACAATCATGGGCCGTAATGGTATGACATAAGCGTAGGTGACGTCAGCGGGCGTCGGCAACTGGCGCGAAGGCCGGCGCGGCGCGACGTTGTTCGCGCGCGACCGACCGGTTTTATGGCAACACATGCACTGCACGTTACATCGGATCACGCGATACGTCTCAGATCCTTGCGCTGTTACGTGGACGATGCAACAAATCATTGATTGCTCCAACAGCAAAACGAAGATCGTAGCCACTTTCCCAAATTTACGAGCCATCAAGTCTTCCTTCATTTGTTTTTCAACTCTTACGGGGAAACAATCATAGTATTTGCAGGCATAGTTGTCGAAGATAGCCCGCATTATGCAGTCAGTCGGTCAACGCCCATCACATACGAATATGTCTTTATTTTTCACTTTTCACACGCGACATGCACACCCACGCGCAAGAAGTTAGCCTCGGGCAAAGCGATGATGTTATCGTCTATTTAGGTCAATATAACTCACAATGAACATAAAAATTACAAACTCGCCTCGCAGCGTCTTACTCAGCCATTGTTTACCACAGAGCTGGTTAAGATGGCGTCAAATTTGTGCGAAAATTGTAAACTTCAAAACTTCACACAAAAACCACTCCTTGTACGTTATTTTGCATAAAAGAAATATTTCAAATTTTGCATTAATTTTTGTATACCACGTCACGGTTACGGAAACAGAGTCATAATCTACCAGATTTATTATAAATTATTTAACAGCGGTCTTGAATGTACATGAGATGTACTTGAGATTGTTGCTAAAAGGCATCTTCAAATAAAACTTCTTTAACAATTTTTTTTCGATTTAAATTAAATTGCTGTTAATTAAATTTAAAGTATTCATCCTTAGTAAAATAAGAGGTTCGCTTGCTCTTCCACACTCCAGTCAAAAGAGTTTACGATTCATAACAAACGAGATAAAAACGCGAATATGGCAACTCGTACATAACTTCCAGCAGCAGTAATGGCCGCTTCTTGCTGCTGGAAAAATGTTTTGATATGCTGCCAAAAACATATGACGTTATTTATTGAATGTAAAATTTGCCAGTGCTGTGAGGAATGTTATGGATGTTTCTGTTACTATTATCTTATCTTACAATCTCGATATTATTTAAAATATAAATATTATAGAAAATTCTGACGTGCTTTGAAAATCTGCTTGGTTTCTATGACAGATTAATATTCGTAAGTGAAAAATAATGTTTTAATCCTTGCACCAGATACGACAGGTACATGTTCAACTTTTGGAGCAAAGATGCATGACTTCAACATCTTATTAATCTGATTTGTAATTTATGCCATTATAATAAAATATACAAGCAGTTCTTATATAACAAATGATCATCAGCGGTGGATGTGAACACGCACTGATCCATAAAAATTTCTGACTTGAATTTGTATTATCAGACAAATATAAAACAAATTGCAGAATTCTCTTAGTCGACTCTGTTCTTTCAAATATAAAGGTATTGTTGTTTCTAATATAGGAATGCTGTTGTACATGACTTCATCTATACCCATTGTAATTGCCCTTCGTTGGCGCAATAAGAGGGGTGTATAACAAAAAGGCAAGGAAACACTGCCCCACATACAATCGCACTGCAATTCCCTTCACTACAAAGCCTTGCAGTTGGTTATCAGAGCGTAGAGTCACCTGGATGAAGTCAACCAAGTAGGTAATACAATTACGTTGATCTCATGACAATACTTCAGAGGAATAAAGGACAATATAAACAATATTGTGTGCGATATTTTAACGACGACTAACATCATAAGGTTGGATGGGTGTTAACTTTATAAATCTATCATCGTTATTGAATGGACAAAAAATCCTGGAATAACATCTAACGTTTATGTTAAGTTAAAGAGTCTTCAAATATGACCATAAATTGAATGCTTAGCTAGAATATTCTTAAAATAAAAGGCACTTTCTAAAATGCATTAAAAAAAACAAAATGCGTCTAAAAGGAAGAGTCATTAGTTAATCGACTCTTCCGGGAGGTGATTAGTTACGTTTTATTTTTAGCGCATTTTCTTATGTTATGCAATTATCTACCAATAGCAGTCAGTATATGCCCCACTCCTACGAATGGGCCTTCTATACTGTTGACGGGGATTAACCTATCACGGGAACTCCCAAGTATCTAGGTACCTTCAGGATATTTCCCTTAATTTCCTACTTTACATTACTATTTTACAGGACCTCCACATATCCCATTTTTTGTTACCAGTCTGATTGTCAACGTGCTCATTTATGCATCCCAGACGGTAGCGCGGCATTCGCGCTACCTTTGTTGTAATTAATTAAAAGAGCTTCGTTTTCAACACGTGGAGAGCAATCACAGTCACCAATTATGGCTGGAGGACTGACTATTTTTAAATTGTAAAGGAAGTTTCAGTAATGGCTTCTTACTAAATAGTGTCACCAATTAGATTGAGAAAATGTTACCATACTAACCGATAGCGTTTTGGTGATTATATGTATATCTTCAAGATTCGTTTAAAATTAGATTGAATGGACAAGTGAAACTGTTTTGAATAATGTTAAAAATATCTTTTATTACTTTGGAGACCGTAATGACACTTAGCAAGCCCAAGCTAGCGACGACAGCAGCCATCTTTTACCACTAATAACAACTGTACCGACCGGTATTTTAGTACTCTAACCCTTTGTTTACAGTAATAAGGTCAAATATACTGGTATAGTAACCAAGACTCCGAACTGGCTCGTATCGCTACTATGGTGTTAAACGATGACCGATTTGCGAGTCCATTTATGTGCCAGACACGATAAACAGCCAACTTATCACAAATCACTTTGATATTGAAATGTGTGTGTTGATAAAGCCGGTCGAGGCGTGTTATTATTACTCATTTAATGTTACAAGTTATTTAATATCTAAGTTCAGGATCTAAATATTGAGTATGTCAGAGGTAGTGTGTTTTATTAGATTAACTGAGACCAAAGATTTTTACAACTTACGTTAATATGTAACAATTAGTTTTGAAAATGTGCGATTGTGCCTCATACAATATTAATGAATTGGTCCAATAACAATATCTGTGATCCAATTCGCTTTAACTTACGTTTATTACATTACCTCTCATCTATGTTTTTGGTTAAATTGGATATTGTACTAAAACAAAAACACCTCGTATTTCTATTTCTCAGCCACTGTTTCTAAATTAAATGTAAATAGGAGAGCACAGCTGGCCGAACAAAAGGCAATCCGATCCGATCGCTAGGCGGAACCAATCAATATTCATTTAACAAATGGACTCACTGCGAACATCTCTAATCATTGTAGTATCAGATATCTGGTAACATTAGCACAGGCACAACGAAAGGGCACTGGCATGCGTCATAGTTCGAATTGTCATTAAGTTAATAGAATGGGGCATTTTTGTATACTAACCATATTGTTATATTTCTAAAAATATAAGGAACATCAAACAAAAGGGTTTTTCCTGTTCAACTGTCGACCCAATTGATTCATTGAATGGAGCCTAATGATTAATTATATTTATTAAAAACGATATAAATTATAATTTGTTGATGGCAGTATTTTTATACATTTCAATATTATACAAGCTAATAGCTTATTTAACTAAGTCATTGTCTTGACGTTGGAAAAGTTACTGGCGTGTACTTATTAGCAATTTTCGTTCACATACGTTCATATCACAAGATAAAACTACGAAACCATATTGTCTCCCATATTCATACAAAATTCATACACGTTTGTAAGCTAATATTTATTGGTGAGTATTTCGTTTAGCTATAAGTACCTCCCACGATATTGGCGATCTCTATGACCCACACGTAGTCGGTGAAATTCATACGTATAGCTGCAACGAATTGGCCTATTAATTGCAAGACTCACGCATTTCTTTCAATACATACATAGCTACTAGTTTTATTACTAAAATCTTATTAGAGGCACATTTATGAAAAACCTGCATTAATAAATTGAATACAGCACTAATTATGTCGTCATTAATTACAATTCAATTAAAATTATCTGCGTTAATAATTCTATAACTTTTTAATATCACTTGCTGCAATCACAGCAAATTAATTACGATGGGAACATTAAATTTATAAAACGACATTTAATTTGCGGAGAGCCGGCATATGAAATTGCCTCTCAAAAAACGTGTTGGTAAAAGATTTTTATAAACCTTACCAATTTTATATATTCTTCGTATTCTATAAGAGACCTGTCATATTGGTTAAAGAGACTTTTGTTTGTAATGCTTTCTAGATTAATGCACCTAATTGACTTTATTACTTCTAAAGTAAAAAAGGGAAGAGACAACGGGTCTCACGGAATAAACGAGTCGTTTAGTTAATAACCAAGTGAAAATATCCGATTTAAAATAGAATCATGAGTTCATATTGTAACTGTTATATATATATATATATATATATTATCATTATCTAGAAAAAAATATCAACAACATTGCTCCCAAGCTCGACAGTTCGTGTTTATACGGCACATTTACACCATCTGTTTCTCCGATATTAAAAACAAGCACTCAACATAACATACAGGACGTCTCATACGCTTACTGGGAACTGTACTACAACATAACAAAAATAAAATGAGCATCACTTATGGTAAGTTGCGTCACAGCGTACGAGCCATCGGTTCTCAGAAAAGAAAATAGGTGAAGACAACCGCGCCGCTCGTTCGTGTTAATAACTAACCATGAATTATTCACTAGCCATGAGTCCACAATGAAATTCTTTGTGGCGAATGCACGATCGGACTTTCCATAATATCAATACACCAATGTGGGTGAAAGCAGCGATATCTGCCCGCGTTCCGTTTTGTAAACAGAACTACAGTGAGATAGGAGAGCAGCCAAAAATAAATTTGTCGTCAACATGTAAAACGGTTTTAATCGTCTGCAGATGACGATATGTATGTATGTGATATCGTCAGAACTATGGACGAAACACGTCACTGGCTTTTAAAAAGACTTTTTACTGTATTTTCGCAAAATTACTCCGTACGTTCAAATTCGTACAAATGCACTTTATTATTCATAATTTTAAAATTGTTAAGGTTTTTAAGACACATTTTAACATTATTAATCAAACAAAAAGAAATTACTAATCCCGATGAGATCGGTATTGTTGCACTCTATTAAATTGAAAAAAGTTCACTCTCCAATCAGCGTTTCACCTTTCTATTTTTAAATTCCTTGCCAGCATGTTTTTAATTTGATAATGGAGTTAATCCACTCAAGCGATATAACTAAGTCGTCTTGAACAGATAAAATTCGTTGCAATGTAGGTCGATGCAATACCGAGAGGGAAGCCGAAGGTTGCAAGTTATGAACGTAGTCATTATCTCTGTTAAATGAAGCCCAAATGGCACGTTGTACACCTCATCGCTTACATTTGGCTTTGACCTCGATGCAGCGCTTTTAACAGCTGCAAGGGCCAGGTTAAGCAAATATTCTCGTATGTAAGCCACGTGTCATAAAAATAAAACGTCTTTGGAATCTGAGGCTCCATACAGCATTTTCTAGGGCGCGTCACTTGACACGTGAAGGTTTGATGTCTCAATATCAATGCCAGGTCATAAACATACAACCATAACACAAACCCGTGAATGAGGGATACTTTTTAAACTTTTTAGTCTCTTATGTCATTAAAAATCCGTGCAAAAAGTAGGAGCTTAACTAAGTAGCAGTCACAATAATGCGGATCGCGTGTTTTGCAAAATTAACATCACGTAATGAATAATTTCTTTCATATTACGTTACAGCAACATTATCGCTAATGAAATTACCGCATTAATTTTATTCAGCATATACAATGATACATAGTATAATTAAAAAAAGCTATTTTTATAAAGTCACGACAATAACATTATCAGATTGTAGTTAACTCACGTATGACGGCTAAACAAGCTAGATACACTATCCGGGCGGACTTGACTATTCTACCGTCAGCATCAAAATCAGACCTTATACGTCCCACTGCTGGGTATGGACTTTCCCTACAACTAAGTGGCTTTAGGCCTTACTCCATCACGTTGGCCTAGTACGGGTTGACACACCTAACCACCAATTAATGCGTTTTAAGCAGCCTTGAAATAACAGCTCTCAGTTAAATATTTATGTTTTATACCACGTAATGAAGATCGTTCAACTATTTTACTTCTTCGAAATGCCCTTATAATAGCACCGGCAATAATAGCAATGTAACCCCCCTTCGCCACTATTTCCATTAATCATTAGTCTGCGTGTTGTAAAAGATTCCAGCTGTAGATTAATAGTTAAACCGTTATACCTCACCCACCAGGTTAGTCAGTTGACTGACAGCGTAATGAACATAGTAAGCAACTGATGATATCAACGTGTACTAACATTAGCGCATCTTATCTCGACTTTAAGATAAAACAAAAACTTTTTAATATTATCTTTTAAGAGCGCTTACTTCTACTATGTTATTAGCATTCTTTTTAACCATGAAATGAAAAAGTTTCTAGATACATAATAACATTAATACATTTCAACTTTTTATATAAAAAATTAAGCATGTTCACTGGATATCTTAGCACTTATATTGAAATAACCATAAAACACATATTAATAATAAAGTTTACTGGAGAGCCATATTGCTAATGAATGATGGGTTATTCCCATAAATCAAAATAAATTTATTTAAGTAAGTGCAATCAGTCAGGCACATGATAATGTAGTAGTAGGCGCAATAAGTCATCTTAAAACCGCAGAAACACTAATGACAAATAAAGGAAATGGTTCTAAATAATTTGAAGAAAAACACACAATATTTTTTTAAGAAACAAGTAATTTGCATTTATGTTAGTTCAGTTATGGAACCGGTAAAAATATTTATACAGTAACATCTTATATACCAAAAATTACAAAATATACATAGTTTAATTATAATGCAATAAAATTATAGTGTTTAAAAAAACAAAACAAAAACTCAGACTTATCAGAGACGATAAGTGAAATGTAGTCCCCAAGATGTCGCGTTTCTAGTGTATGCTAGATTCCACTAGCTTATAGTCATTCAAAAAATATTTAAAGCGAATATCCCTTTCAAAATTTGACTCACCCGTGAATTGAAATCTAAGAAACATCACTCATCGAAAGACAATAACAACATCACCAATAATAGCATTATAGGTGACGCAAAGGTATTTATATCTCGTTATCCGTAGAAGTTCATTCAACATGAGATGTCAGCGTTACGTTGAGATGATTACATATTGGCAAAGCTCATGCGTTTCCTACACGTGGTGGTTGTGTGTGTAATGTACAGAGAGCGGTTGTTACGTGAGTCGCCGAGTGCAAGACATGGACTGGATTTGAGTTCATCGACCTCGATACACTGGGACTCAGGACTCCACAGCCGGAATATTAAATGTAGAAAAGCTCGGCCGTATAAATCTCGATGAGTTCCATACTTTATGCGCGAGCTGACATTTAGTGTTTGGCGGCGTATTTGCATGTAAATCTGTTACTAGTTCTTGCCTAGGAATAGATTTTATTTACGTGAATTTTTTAATGAATATTATGAATGTTTTGAATCGAGGACTTTTAATTATTTTTTTATTTTAAATAGCCCAAGGTATTAAAGAAGAATTTCGTTGGATTAATAAATGTTTTCGTCATAAAAAATGGCATAAACTATTTTCATTCGAAGTTTTTATATTAAGCAAAATAAATGTTAATTATCACAACTACTTAAATTTGTTTCATTTACCATGTTAAACAAAAAAGCCCGTTATTTTATTCGTGATCAAACTGAGAAGGTCCAATAAAAAGAAAGTAAGTCATGTAAGCGACAATGAAGCCAAACATTCCTTGTAGAAGTCGATAATCAGAAAGTCGGCAATGGGTACCCCCTTTGTTATCGCAATTAACGTCTCCTACTCAACCGTGAAAGGGCCGACGGCCATACAATTTCGGTTAGCCATTCGAAACGCTCGGGCCGAAAAGAGAAATGTTTGTTCAAACACTGCCAATACACCATGAATACACTTCAAACGTCAATGGTTTGATTATGGTTGGTGCGGATATGAAAGCTGAGTCATTTTACTATTTAAATATTTCGATGATAAATAGGGTCCTAATACATGCAAAAACAAAACAAAAAAAGAACAAACGCATTGTGTCGATGTCGCTGTACTTAAAATTGTAATAAAAGAAAATAAAAACTTTCCAGCTTTTTTATAACTAGATTTAGATGACTCTATTGAGTCATATTTTAATGTTAAGAGATATTAATTAAATCAATATGCCAACCTAATACGGGTGACGCAATATTTTTCTCAGACATTACGTAACGCTTGACCTAATACCGACGAAATTCTGAACTTCCTATTCTTCCACTTATAAAGTCGATGTGGGATCTTCAAAACAAAATCTATTTATAGTTTTGTGTGCTCTTCGTTCAGATCCATGTTAAAATATTTTTACTTAACTTGTTTTAAATAATTAGCATACAATGTTAATATAAACAAACTAATATTTGCCTGACTTTTATTGAAGAAATGATCCGAGGAAAAAATCTTTTCAATAAAACGTCACACCATGAAAGAACAAAAGTTCATTGTAACAGAGACTTGAACACCTATGTCCAGTGTTTCACGGCACGATTTTCCGTACACTAGTGGCCATAACTCTAAATATAGATTTCTATAAAAAGTAACGTTGGATTCCAAGAAAACTGAAGCATTAGATTTGTCCGGGAAGCGTTTCGAAAGTTCGCTATACCGATAAATATGTCGGTCATTTAGTGCTTTGTATTTAATGATGTGGTTAATAATGCATTGTGTCATCGCTTTAATGACTTACATTGCTGTCACGTCCAAGGCCTCATTAGCCCATTACGCATCTTGCAATCACGATACGTACCTGTAAACAATTAAGCCCGACATTAATCACCATGTCCACATTTATGAATTAATAACAACAAAAAATACAAATGGTTCACAAATAGAACTCATACTAATTTCAAAATTTACTTTTATAACTTTTAGATGCATGGACATTGGATACCCTGATGTACATACTTTAATATACGAAACAAAATTTGTATCACAGTGTACAGTCATGGGTTAAATAAAAGGCCAGAAGCCAACTCGAGGAGATAACCAAATAGCCAAATTGAAGAATGTCAAATGATCTCAACAAATTCTGATGAACACGACATTTTTACACTGTACCTCGTTACGTAATCAAAGCAAACGCATACATAAACTACACATCTTTTTTCATATCAGCTTCAAAATAACAAATTGAAACGGATAGCATACGATAAAAAGATTCATACAACAACGTCTTATCACAATTATGTTAATCAATGTTACGAAACAAATTCACTTTTTACATGTTTGGTGTAAAAAAAACTACGGATCCGACGTCTTCGCCGTACATCGTTCAAATTTAGATACACTACGCCCACAAATCAGCAGAAACATCAACAAACTGAGCCGAATTTGACAAAAACCAAACTAATCTTGAAGCAAGTATGTATGAATGTGAACGGGTCGACGATGACCTCACCTATAATTTTTTGTCATTAGCAGATGTTGCGAGCGATGTTACACGGGCGTAACTTATTATCACGACACGCCGGAATGGCTGACTCATTCTTAGCGAGAGTACAGTCACGAGCATAAATATGTTCCTATGGGCAGGTTGGCAAAAATATCTGACCCATGATCGAGTTCAATAATATGTGCCTACACGTACGCAGCAAAAATATGTGACATTATCCGGCTGCATAATGCAGTACCGTCAAAATGATGTGATACACTCACGAAGCATAAATATGTGACACCACTAGGCGGCAATAATATCTGACATAATTTTATCTTCAATTTAATTAAATTTACAATTTGTATGAAATAATGAAAGAAATAAATTGTATTTTACATTGTTTTAATATGGCTGTAATTTTATACTATTCTAGCTATCCCGGCAAAATTCGTATCGCCCTAACCGCCAATGAATGTTTTGTTACTTATTAAAAGAATTTAATTTTTGATTACTTAGGTATATTATCATCCCCCTGCCTTGGTCCCAATTAATTACTTGGGGTCGGCGCAGTATCTCTTCTTCTTCCACACACGGCATGTCTTCATTCACCCCTTTCTCTTTCATATCCATCTCTTTTTTGGCCTTCTCCGACTCGCCCATCCATCCACTTTCATATTCATCACCTTTTTTTCCTACATACGATTCATTCCTTCTCTTAATGTGCCCATACCCCGACAGACGGTTTCCTTTCATCTTTTCTATCACAGGAGCTACTTTCAGACTTACCCTAACATATTCATTTCTCACTCTGTCACTCCGTGTTATAATACTACACATCCACCGCAATATTCGCATTATTGCTGCATGCAGTCGTCTTTCGTAAGTCTTCTTCGTTAACCTTATTTTTCCTTTTTCAGCACAGATGCTAGCTCTCTTGACCTACCATTCATCGTACCTACATTCCAACTTGCATACCTCAATCTTATTTCCCGGGCTAGTGTCTTAAGTTGCCCCCGCCTGGGCTGGTGTAACAAACCTTGCCCATTTCTCACAGGAGCCAGGTGCTGCCCCTGCGCGTCGGCTACGGGAGACGCCCTAGGCCCTGTCACCTTTCTTATTATACATTCTGCATAAATGTTTTGGCAAATGTTTTACGGCCGGCCGCCTGTCTGACACCAACTCTCCTTGGGACTTTCATTGTTTTGGTAATGGGGTAGAGATAGCGTGTGTTTGGGTACAGGATATTGCAGGTAAGGATATTTAGCCTGATGGTAAGGATGTTGCAGTCCCGGATAAGGAAGTAGTGGGAGACTCCAACAGCTCGGGGGGCCGAGGTCGCGTAATCGCTGCCCTGTTCCATGACTGGCTAGATCAATGGAAGAGGCATCCCCTGGCCATTTATTAATATTTCTTGAAGGAGATTTAGAGTATTTTTAATATTCAAGCATAATAAAAATTTAAAAATTAGGCACTAGCAAGGAGATTTGTTACACAAAATAAATTTCTGAAAGCACGCCTTAAAATTTGACAACCAAAAAATGTCAATCCATTGTCATGACAATTCTGCATTTTTAACATCTAAAATACGCAATTATTCGAATGTTATAGATGCATATTGTCGATTCAAAATTCTTATTTTAATACGTTCTTTTATTTGAGGGGGCCTCTAACTGCATCGACGGGATAAACATTAAATGACAGAAATTTTGTATGGTGTTATAGTTCAAAATTACTTAAGTATCATTACGATCCTTTTGTATGGGAATTCAAAAAAGTATTATTTTTAGACCTTTTCAAGCAATTTTTAAAATGTATCTCTCCATAAGAACAATCCTCGTACTTCAAGGAATATTATAAAAAAAGAATTAGCGAAATTGGTTCAGCTGTTCTCGAGATTTGCGCTTAGGGACACATCGAGCAATTCATTTTTATAATATAGAACTCCTCCACTACGATTTAAACTTTATTGTATTGTATTAAAGTTCAAATTGACTTAATTATTAAAACGAAACTTTTGTATGGGTATAGAAAACAATGAAAAGTCCCACGGGAACGCTGTCGAACTGGATAAAAAGTATCCTATGTTTTATTCCCGGTTCTAAGCTACCTCCTCACCAATTTTCAGCCAAATCGCTTCAGCCGTTCTTGAGTTATAAGTGGTGTAACTAACACGACTTTCTTTTATATACATATACTAGCTTTTGCTCGCGACTCCGTCCGCGTAGACTACAGGGTTGAGTTCAGAAGGAAAATAAGTTGTAGTCTATTTTACTTCTCAGAGTCCTGTTTATGTCCATACCAAAAATCATACAATTCGGTCAAATTGTTCAAACGTGAAACCGTAACGCGTCGATCGGCGCCTTGTGCATCATTACTGCGCGCTTGATCAATATTTTAAAATTGCAATATCTTCTAAGATACTCAGTGAAATCAAATGATGTAAAGGGCAATTTTATTTAAAATTAAATACTTGTAATGAATAACGTATTTATTTGGATAAGGATTAATATCATATTTATAAAAACACCTTAACAAATAAAACTTTATTTTAAAATAAATTTGGTTAGGATAAAAAACGTTATAGTGAGCCAACCTTAAAAAATAGACATATCCTGTCGCGGACTTTCTTTTAGAACTTTTAAAGAGGAACATTTCACTCACACATTATTTTAGCGAAACTTTAACCGTTTTCGCAGCGCACGCAGCGGAAGCTCACAAAAAGGAAAAAATGTCCCCGATTTTGAAATATTCTTTATTGCTGCTCTGCTCCTATTCGTCGTAGCGTGATGTTATATAGCCTATAGCCTTCCGCGATAAATATGCTATCTAACAGTGAAAGAATTTTTCAAATCGGACCAGTAGTTCCTGAGATCCTAGCGTTCAAACAAACAAACAAACTCTTCAGCTTTATAATATTAGTATAGATAGATTTATGTCTAGATATTATGGTCTAAATCACGACTACATTTAAATATTTACTTATATTTTAATTTATCAAATCATCTTAATTAATAAGTTTAATTCTTTTTTTATATGCAAACATTATAAATTAAAATCAAGTATACCCCCCGTTTGCATTAATAACATCCTGTAGCCTCTCTCGCATGGATGAGACAATATTAGTGCACACTTGAGAGCCCTGGAGTGACTCCCAAATGTCGAAGGTGTGACAACGCAGGGAATTGTAAGTTTTAGCCTGATTTGGATCCGATTGTTGGACTATTAAACCCTACAGGTTCTCAATAGGATTCAAATCAGGGCTTTTAGGAGGGAAATCTATTAATTTTATCGTCTCTCTATGCGTATTAAACAACTCACGAGTTATTCGTGAGTTCTGGAATGGGCTGTTGTCTTGCACCACATAAAGAGGCGCTAAATCAGGATAACTGATATGCCTTGTCGGTATCAAAATGTCTGAAAGAATTCCTGTATATTCAACGCTGTTAAGGCGACCAGTTATCTCGTATTACTTCGATAAAGAAATTTAACTTGAAAACAATATTTCTTTAATTATTTCGTTTCGTTCGTTAAAATAGTAATTATGATCGTTAAATTGTTCTTCACTAAACTATCTTACCAATATCGTTTTGGGGAATACTACACACACCTTCGATCAAATATACCTATTTTTTTTTTTTTTTTTTTTTTTTTTTTTTTTTTTTTTTTTTTATCACGAGAGGAAAGCGCCTTAAGCTCCCCTGTTCGGTACCTCGGGGGAGGCCGTAAGGGGTATGTCGGGGTCACTGGCTACGCCAGCATACCGACTAAAACCTCTCGGTGACCATCACGCGCATTTAGGGCGGTTTTGCGGCATCTCAGGGCCAGAAGTGCCCTAAATGGTCCGCTGCCG
Organism: Cephonodes hylas; assembly: GCA_030295005.1. Classification (NCBI taxonomy): domain Eukaryota; kingdom Metazoa; phylum Arthropoda; class Insecta; order Lepidoptera; family Sphingidae; genus Cephonodes; species Cephonodes hylas. Next base: position 4,182,546 of record AP025374.1, on the reverse strand, counting down.
CCCAGCGCACCGTCCAATTATGGACCCCTCCAAATTGGGAGGGCTTGGTATGCCCTCCAAATATACCTATACTAGATTGAAGATCGCAAACAAAATCACTTGTCTTAGTGGCACCGGTTGCATATATTTCATGATTTTATATTTACACATTTGTAATTCAGACTTCAATTTGTAAAGTATTAAATTAAAGACAACTCATGGTTGCAATTAACCTTAAATCTTTGCAATTGGATTTTATATAGCTTACAATAAATTTGAATTTAAGACGTTATGACATTAAAATACAGAAAATAAAAATGTCATTTTAAAATAATGTCTTTAATAAATGAGGACAAATATTTTAAAATAAACGTCACACGCAAGTAATAAGATTGAAAATTATTTGTTCACATTTGGAATTCACGTTGTTTCGGTACTAAATATTTCTTAGTGCGTTCACTTCGAACAGTCATTATGTCATAAAGTGTCTATTTTTTCATTCTGTTTGGTCTTACTTCGTAAGTGTATACGAGTAATATTCGGTAGCAATAGTAATAATCGCTATCATTCACGTCACAAGTTTTGGTATTGAGAACTATTTAACTAACAAAGAAAAATGCAATTGCGTTCAGTCAGATAGTCGTTAATACGTCGTTTGAACTATGTATAAGTTAAATCAGCCATGTCTCTTAAATCTATTAATTTAAGAAACCATAGTTTTTTTTGCGCAAAAATCGGTTTTACAGTATTTACAAATATTTTTTTACAATATTACTCACTACCAAGCCAGCAATTATTATTTGTGGAATTATATCTGAATTTGAATTATGGTCTAGTTTTTCACCAAGTTCAGTGGTATTCGTTTTAAATTTATCAAAACTCTGCTAGGGAATCTAAAAAATGCTCTACTCAACTTTTTTCTTGTTACGTCTTTGCGTTAGCGACGATTGGACATTCCAAATTTGTAATAAGACCACAATTTTTGTTGTGCGCTTATTTCCGGGCTATTTTTGAATCTAGTATACATTTGGTCGAAGACACATACCTTTAGTGTCATTTACTATTGGACTTAGTAAATATGCGATATGGTTGTGCTACTGGCTGCATATTGGCCACTCTAGGGAAACGTCACTGATGTCTGTTTTAAAAACAAAGTGAACTGTGACTCATGTCACGCTCTGAAATATTATCCAAAGAGTTTATTATCAAAAATCAACAAACATATAATTAAAAAAAGAGCAATTGAAATTGAACTGAATTGTAAATCTAAACCATCCTCGAGTCCATTTAAACACACACTAAAAATCATTCAAATCGGTCCTGCCGTTTCGGAGGAGTTTGAGAACATTACACTTACAGAAAAAAATTACATATGTAAAGATGAATTTAAACAGAGTATAGCCAATCAGCATAGAGAATCATGGGTTGGAGCCCGAGTTGGATCCCATAGCTGGACCATTAAACCCAGATAAAAGCGGATTCTCAATGGGATTTAAATCTGGTCTCTTAATTAATTAAATTAATTTAAGAAAAATCAATTAACTGTATAAATAATAAATTAATCGGAGCAATCGTGTTAAAAGCCGCTTCCGTTTAACACAACATAACAATTCCTTAATGAATATTATATGGTCGTGATTTAGAATATATCTAGACAGAAATCTATACAAATACTAACATACTACTATAAAGTAATCTCTGGATCTACTAAACCGATTTTGAACATTCTTTTAGCAATAGAAAGCTACGTTATTTGTAAGTGTCATAGGGTAAATATTAATCGGAAAATTGATAACAATTTTTCATTGTAGCCGGTTTTACAAAGTAAATCGAAGAAAAAACAGTCGAACGGGTTTTTTATGAACGTTGCTTTACCCCATATTTGCTTGAGTCCTAGAGAAAAGTTATAGAGCTTGATCATCATTATCATTATCAGCCCATTTACGTCCCACTTCTGGGCACGAGCCTTCTCTATCATTGAGAGGGTTAAGACCTTAGTCCACCACGCTGACCTAGTGCTGGTTTGCGGACTACAAACCTAAGAAATTTCTAAGAACTTCTAGGTGTGCAAGAGTCATCACGGTGTTTTCCTTTACCGTTATTGCAAGTGATAATTCATTGTTAATACAGATATTACTTCGAAAAGTCAGAGGTGTGCGCCTGGGGTGTGCACCCCCGACCGGAGAGATTCTCAACCGTGCGCATAAACCTCGAGCCCAGCACTATAAAGCTTGATAATGCCTATAAAAAAGTCAGCGCCAGCATATGTCTAACTTTAAATATAACTGAAAAAAAATGTTTTGTATATTGAAGAATAATTTAAATCATTACTTCATCTTAATTGATTAATATTATCAATAATTAGGATTTTTTATTAAAATAAGTGAGTTTATAATTATACTCTCAAGTGTTTAAAACAAAATATTTTTTTCTTTAACTGCATACAATTTGCACGAATGGTTAAAGAGATAATACTGACCTAGTTATGCAACCGCGACTGTGCCGTAATCTATTTAGTGATATTTTCATTTAAAATAGATAAATACAATATTTTTTGGCAGTCAGAAAATAAATTATGGCATTCAGTGTTAACCGAACTAAAATCACAATTTAATCGCAAGTAAAAATGTTTACCCCCCAACGAAGCGAGCGCGGGCCGACTAGTATAGTATAAAAGTACAGCCATCTTGTAACAATGTAAAATAAAATTTATTTCTTTCATTATTTCGTATAATTTTTATATTAATTTGAAGATAAAATTATGTCAGATATTTTTGCCGCCTAGTGGTGTCACATATTTATGCTTCGTGAGTGTATCACATCATTTTGACGGTACTGCATTATGCAGCCGGATAATGTCACATATTTTTGCTGCGTACGTGTAGGCACATATTATTGAACTCGATCATGGGTCAGATATTTTTGGTAACCTTCGCATAGGAACATATTTATGCTCGTGACTGTACAAAGAAATTCCTTCCAAGAAATCCTTACGATGTTTTCCATCAGCAATGCAACTCAGACTGCATAAAATATACGACTTTGGGACCGACCATTAATCACGTGTTGTTTTTTAACATTTTTGACCTCCCCTCTCCCCCTAGGTAATACGTAGTAAGGTTTTAAGTTACTTTTAGTACCTAGAATGTAATAATAATCTTACTGCACGATATTTTACTACCCCTCCCCCCCTATTTTAATGTACGGCCCCTTTCAAGTACTGGTTTCGTTGAATCGCAATTTTATACGCCGTCTTATGTAGTTGGCAATGACGCGTAAAGACCAACGGTCGACAATGACCGTGCCGGGTTAGGTTCAAGCGCTATGGTAATGTGTACGATTATGTATGCTCGCCATTTGCGGGTCGGCTTGCAAGAAATTTCTACGTTATGACACATGTAAAGTACGCGGAAACTGGATTTAATGCCGCCCTTTATTTCCTGAGACTGAGTACTGGTTTTATAAAGCTATGATCGAGGTTTTACCCACGTAGTTTTTACTACATAATATTGGATTTTAGTCTCATCCCCTTAGAAGACGATATATAGATTACGATAATTTCGACCTATGCATAGAATAAGGTTACTTATGACTATAACACCAAAGTACTTTTTATGTCTATAGTAAAGTTAAAATTGTTTATATATTGCACTAGTGAAGTAATAATGATCATAAATTTTGATGTTGTTTGATTAACATAAAAATTTACTAATAATTTTGTCCCCAATTGAGTTTAAATCGCTGAGAAAGAGAAGTTGTGCAAAAGCACATATAACTTTATTCTGCGCATAGGTCGATTTGTCGTCCTTCTAATGTAGATTTTCCCACGTGTTTTAACAATTTCTTCTCTTGTCTTTTAAATATTCATAAAGCGGAAAACAGCTAACGATTGCCGATATAAACAAAAAAACATTGACTATAAAAAGGGCTTGCCAAAAAATCTTTTAATTTATACAAATGACATTAGAGCTACTTCGGAATTTGAATATATGTAGTAATTTACAAGTCCTTTTTAAGCGTTTGTTGTAAATTAAAAATATATTTTTTATCAAATTAACCGGATTTCCTTCATCGTAAATGATAAGCAGATTTTTTCCATATGAAAATATACCTTCGATTCTTTAAAGTAATGGGCTTACTCAACGTCGTCTAAAAGCTATTTGGTGTAATACTTCCTAATGAAGATTAATTTTTATGAGAACAAGTTCAATTTAATCCATCTTAAATATTAATATTTATTATTCGGCAAGAACTGTATGAGACAAAGTTAACTGGTGGTAAGTCGGTACAGATTAAAAATAATTTTATACCATTGAAATAGGTTTCCACTGAACAAGCCAATTTCAGTGAATGCCATCTACACACAAACAGAACCTCGCGCCTATATTCCCCGAAGCCTTTTACTTTTCTGTGCAAATTTTGTGGTTTAGCTTTAACGTCATTTTTTTAACATGAACTTAAAATAATTTTTGTGTACTATGCCTTTATTTATGAAATTCATAACATTCACCCCTGAACTCTAAAAGTGGGAGGTACAGTCACGAGCATAAATATGTTCCTATGGGCAGGTTGGCAAAAATATCTGACCCATGATCGAGTTCAATAATATGTGCCTACACGTACGCAGCAAAAATATGTGACATTATCCGGCTGCATAATGCAGTACCGTCAAAATGATGTGATACACTCACGAAGCATAAATATGTGACACCACTAGGCGGCAATAATATCTGACATAATTTTATCTTCAATTTAATTAAATTTACAATTTGTATGAAATAATGAAAGAAATAAATTGTATTTTACATTGTTTTAATATGGCTGTAATTTTATACTATTCTAGCTATCCCGGCAAAATTCGTATCGCCCTACCCGCCAATGAATGTTTTGTTACTTATTAAAAGAATTTAATTTTTGATTACTTAGGTATATTATCATCCCCCTGCCTTGGTCCCAATTAATTACTTGGGGTCGGCGCAGTATCTCTTCTTCTTCCACACACGGCATGTCTTCATTCACCCCTTTCTCTTTCATATCTTCAATCACGCACTCCATCCATCTCTTTTTTGGCCTTCTCCGACTCGCCCATCCATCCACTTTCATATTCATCACCTTTTTTTCCTACATATGATTCATTCCTTCTCTTAATGTGCCCATACCCCGACAGACGGTTTCCTTTCATCTTTTCTATCACAGGAGCTACTTTCAGACTTACCCTAACGTATTCATTTCTCACTCTGTCACTCCATGTTATAATACTACACATCCACCGCAATATTCGCATTATTGCTGCATGCAGTCGTCTTTCGTAAGTCTTCTTCGTTAACCTTATTTTTCCTTTTTCAGCACAGATGCTAGCTCTCTTGACCTACCATTCATCGTACCTACATTCCAACTTGCATACCTCAATCTTATTTCCCGGGCTAGTGTCTTAAGTTGCCCCCGCCTGGGCTGGTGTAACAAACCTTGCCCATTTCTCACAGGAGCCAGGTGCTGCCCCTGCGCGTCGGCTACGGGAGACGCCCTAGGCCCTGTCACCTTTCTTATTATACATTCTGCATAAATGTTTTGGCAAATGTTTTACGGCCGGCCGCCTGTCTGACACCAACTCTCCTTGGGACTTTCATTGTTTTGGTAATGGTGTAGAGATAGCGTGTGTTTGGGTACAGGATATTGCAGGTAAGGATATTTAGCCTGATGGTAAGGATGTTGCAGTAAGGAAGTAGTGGGAGACTCCAACAGCTCGGGGGGCCGAGGTCGCGTAATCGCTGCCCTGTTCCATGACTGGCTAGATCAATGGAAGAGGCCATTTATTAATATTTCTTGAAGGAGATTTAGAGTATTTTTAATATTCAAGCATACTAAAAATTTAAAAATTAGGCACTAGCAAGGAGATTTGTTACACAAAATAAATTTCTGAAAGCACGCCTTAAAATTTGACAGCCAAAAAATGTCAATCCATTGTCATGACAATTCTGCATTTTTAACATCTAAAATACGCAATTATTCGAATGTTATAGATGCATATTGTCGATTCAAAATTCTTATTTTAATACGTTCTTTTATTTGAGGGGGCCTCTAACTGCATCGACGGGATAAACATTAAATGACAGAAATTTTGTATGGTGTTATAGTTCAAAATTACTTAAGTATCATTACGATCCTTTTGTATGGGAATTCAGAAAAGTATTATTTTTAGACCTTTTCAAGCAATTTTTAAAATGTATATCTCCATAAGAACAATCCTCGTACTTCAAGGAATATTATAAAAAAAGAATTAGCGAAATTGGTTCAGCTGTTCTCGAGATTTGCGCTTAGGGACACATCGAGCAATTCATTTTTATAATATAGAACTCCTCCACTACGATTTAAACTTTATTGTATTGTATTAAAGTTCAAATTGACTTAATTATTAAAACGAAACTTTTGTATGGATATAGAAAACAATGAAAAGTCCCACGGGAACGCTGTCGAACGGGATAAAAAGTATCCTATGTTTTATTCCCGGTTCTAAGCTACCTCCTCACCAATTTTCAGCCAAATCGCTTCAGCCGTTCTTGAGTTATAAGTGGTGTAACTAACACGACTTTCTTTTATATACATATACTAGCTTTTGCTCGCGACTCCGTCCGCGTAGACTACAGGGTTGAGTTCAGAAGGAAAATAAGTTGTAGTCTATTTTACTTCTCAGAGTCCTGTTTATGTCCATACCAAAAATCATACAATTCGGTCAAATTGTTCAAACGTGAAACCGTAACGCGTCGATCGGCGCCTTGTGCATCATTACTGCGCGCTTGATCAATATTTTAAAATTGCAATATCTTCTAAGATACTCAGTGAAATCAAATGATGTAAAGGGCAATTTTATTTAAAATTAAATACTTGTAATGAATAACGTATTTATTTGGATAAGGATTAATATCATATTTATAAAAATACCTTAACAAATAAAACTTTATTTTAAAATAAATTTGGTTAGGATAAAAAACGTTATAGTGAGCTAACCTTAAAAAATAGACATATCCTGTCGCGGACTTTCTTTTAGAACTTTTAAAGAGGAACATTTCTCTCATACATTATTTTAGCGAAACTTTAACCGTTTCCGCAGCGCACGCAGCCGAAGCTCACAAAAAGGAAAAAATGTCCCCGATTTTGAAACATTCTTTATTGCTGCTCCGCTCCTATTCGTCGTAGCGTGATGTTATATAGCCTATAGCCTTCCTCGATAAATGAGCTATCTAACAGTGAAAGAATTTCTCAAATCGGACCAGTAGTTCCTAAGATCCTAGCGTTCAAACAAACAAACAAACAAACAAACTCTTCAGCTTTATAATATTAGTATAGATATTATGGTCTAAATCACGACTACATTTAAATATTTACTTATATTTTAATTTATCAAATCATCTTAATTAATAAGTTTAATTCTTTTTTTATATGCAAACATTATAAATTAAAATCAAGTATACCCCCCGTTTGCATTAATAACATCCTGTAGCCTCTCTCGCATGGATGAGACAATATTAGTGCACACTTGAGAGCCCTGGAGTGACTCCCAAATGTCGAAGGTGTGACAACGCAGGGAATTGTAAGTTTTAGCCTGATTTGGATCCCATTGTTGGACTATTAAACCCTACAGGTTCTCAATAGGATTCAAATCAGGGCTTTTAGGAGGGAAATCTATTAATTTTATCGTCTCTCTATGCGTATTAAACCACTCACGAGTTATTCGTGAGTTCTGGAATGGGCTGTTGTCTTGCACCACATAAAGAGGTGCTAAATCAGGATAGCTGATATGCCTTGTCGGTATCAAAATGTCTGAAAGAATTCCTGTATATTCAACGCTGTTAAGGCGACCAGTTATTTCGTATTACTTCGATAAAGAAATTTAACTTGAAAACAATATTTCTTTAATTATTTCGTTTCGTTCGTTAAAATAGTAATTATGATCGTTAAATTGTTCTTCACTAAACTATCTTACCAATATCGTTTTGGAGAATACTACACACACCTTCGATCAAATATACCTATACTAGATTGAAGATCGCAAACAAAATCACTTGTCTTAGTGGCACCGGTTGCATATATTTCATGATATTATATTTACACATTTGTAATTCAGACTTCAATTTGTAATGTATTAAATTAAAGACAACTCATGGTTGCAATTAACCTTAAATCTTTGCAATTGGATTTTATATAGCTTACAATAAATTTGAATTTAAGACGTTATGACATTAAAATACAGAAAATAAAAATGTCATTTTAAAATAATGTCTTTAATAAATGAGGACAAATATTTTAAAATAAACGTCACACGCAAGTAATAAGATTGAAAATTATTTGTTCACATTTGGAATTCACGTTGTTTCGGTACTAAATATTTCTTAGTGCGTTCATTTCGAACAGTCATTATGTCATAAAGTGTCTATTTTTTCATTCTGTTTGGTCTTACTTCGTAAGTGTATACGAGTAATATTCGGTAGCAATAGTAATAATCGCTATCATTCACGTCACAAGTTTTGGTATTGAGAACTATTTATAACAAAGAAAAATGCAATTGCGTTCAGAGTCTGATAGTCGTTAATACGTCGTTTGAACTATGTATAAGTTAAATCAGCCATGTCTCTTAAATCTATTAATTTAAGAAACCATAGTTTTTTTTTGCGCAAAAATCGGTTTTACAGTATTTACAAATATTTTTTTACCATATTACTCACTACCAAGCCAGCAATTATTATTTGTGGAATTATATCTCAATTTGAATTATGGTCTAGTTTTTCACCAAGTTCAGTAGTATTCGTTTTAAATTTATCAAAACTCTGCTAGGGAATCTAAAAAATGCTCTACTCAACTTTTTTCTTGTTACGTCTTAGCGTTAGCGACGATTGGACATTCCAAATTTGTAATAAGACCACAATTTTTGTTGTGCGCTTATTTCCGGGCTATTTTTGAATCTAGTATACATTTGGTCGAAGACACATACCTTTAGTGTCATTTACTATTGGACTTAGTAAATATGCGATATGGTTGTGCTACTGGCTGCATATTGGCCACTCTAGGGAAACGTCACTGATGTCTGTTTTAAAAACAAAGTGAACTGTGACTCATGTCACGCTCTGAAATATCATCCAAAGAGTTTATTATCAAAAATCAACAAACATATAATTAAAAAAAGAGCAATTGAAATTGAACTGAATTGTAAATCTAAACCATCCTCGAGTCCATTTAAACACACACTAAAAATCATTCAAATCGGTCCTGCCGTTTCGGAGGAGTTTGGGAACATTACACTTACAGAAAAAAATTACATATGTAAAGATGAATTTAAACAGAGTATAGCCAATCAGCATAGAGAATCATGGGTTGGAGCCCGAGTTGGATCCCATAGCTGGACCATTAAACCCAGATAAAAGCGGATTTTCAATGGGATTTAAATCTGGTCTTTTAATTAATTAAATTAATTTAAGAAAAATCAATTAACTGTATAAACTGTATAAATAATAAATTAATCGGAGCAATCGTGTTAAAAGCCGCTTCCGTTTAACACAACATAACAATCCCTTAATGAATATTATATGGTCGTGATTTAGAATATATCTAGACAGAAATCTATACAAATACTAACATACTACTATAAAGTAATCTCTGGATCTACTAAACCGATTTTGAACATTCTTTTAGCAATAGAAAGCTACGTTATTTGTAAGTGTCATAGGGTAAATATTAATCGGAAAATTGATAACAATTTTTCATTGTAGCCGGTTTTACAAAGTAAATCGAAGAAAAAACAGTCGAACGGGTTTTTTATGAACGTTGCTTTACCCCATATTTGCTTGAGTTCTAGAGAAAAGTTATAGAGCTTGATCATCATTATCATTATCAGCCCATTTATGTCCCACTTCTGGGCACGAGCCTTCTCTATCATTGAGAGGGTTAAGACCTTAGTCCACCACGCTGACCTAGTGCTGGTTTGCGGACTACAAACCTAAGAAATTTCTAAGAACTTCTAGGTGTGCAAGAGTCATCACGGTGTTTTCCTTTACCGTTATTGCAAGTGATAATTCATTGTTAATACAGATATTACTTCGAAAAGTCAGAGGTGTGTGCCTGGGGTGTGCACCCCCGACCGGAGAGATTCTCAACCGTGCGCATAAACCTCGAGCCCAGTACTGTAAAGCTTGATAATGCCTATAAAAAAGTCAGCGCCAGCATATGTCTAACTTTAAATATAACTGAAAAAAAATGTTTTGTATATTGAAGAATAATTTAAATCATTACTTCATCTTAATTGATTAATATTATCAATAATTATGATTTTTTATTAAAATAAGTGAGTTTATAATTATACTCTCAAGTGTTTAAAACAAAATATTTTTTTCTTTAACTGCATACAATTTGCACGAATGGTTAAAGAGATAATACTGACCTAGTTATGCAACCGCGACTGTGCCGTAATCTATTTAGTGATATTTTCATTTAAAATAGATAAATACAATATTTTTTGGCAGTCAGAAAATAAATTATGGCATTCAGTGTTAACCGAACTAAAATCACAATTTAATCGCAAGTAAAAATGTTTACCCCCCAACGAAGCGAGCGCGGGCCGACTAGTATAGTATAAAAGTACAGCCATCTTGTAACAATGTAAAATAAAATTTATTTCTTTTATTATTTCGTATAATTTTTATATTAATTTGAAGATAAAATTATGTCAGATATTTTTGCCGCCTAGTGGTGTCACATATTTATGCTTCGTGAGTGTATCACATCATTTTGACGGTACTGCATTATGCAGCCGGATAATGTCACATATTTTTGCTGCGTACGTGTAGGCACATATTATTGAACTCGATCATGGGTCAGATATTTTTGGTAACCTTCGCATAGGAACATATTTATGCTCGTGACTGTACCTGCGGAAAGTACTAGGTTTCCTGCTAACGTTAACACGACGGGCGTGGCATTTTCGACCAACGTCGCATTAGGGTTAAAACTACACTAAAACTATCTACATATTTAAAGATCTACAGAGCTTCTGTTTTTATTATTATTACTGTGTAATTCTCAATTAGAAAATTAGTAAATTTCGCCTAAGCAGTTAAAGTTTAAGACCGGATTGTGCAGCCGGATGCAATCTACTCTATTAGTGATACTAAATCCAACACTTTATTGATTGCCGATATAAGGGCATGTAGATGCACAACAAATAATAATGACATCATATACCGACGCGATGCAATTTAATGCTCTTGAATGATATCATACTAGATGTTGAACGTAATATTAGCACTTGTTTTAATCTATCCGACCTTCCCACTAGTGAAATCCTTCAGAAAGCCTACACCAATTGCCAGTAAACAATTTTATTGATGACTGCTCCAGTTTTTGAGAAATATATCTATATCAGATACGGTAATTCGATTTTCAAAACTTTTTTTTCAAAACTTTATATTTCAAACCACAAATAAAAAATAGTTTCGAAAACTTCGGTAACGAGAAAGGATCGCTGAAATCCTCTTCAAAACACTCATCCCTGACGATATCCAGTGTTTGACAGTTGATCAGTACGTCTGCGCGAATGACCTCCATGACAGCAGGGGGCGGGGCGCTGCCGGCACTGCAAATAGCGACGGATTTCAACGCACCGCTAGCTTAGTCTGGATAATCTTCATGTCTGGAGATTTTTATTACTAGGTACACAGGTCACGAGGTTGCCAGCTCGAATTGTACTTCTACATGGCGGGCAGCATTAGTCATCTAATTGGTGTATTCATTTACTTTGATAAGAGCTACGACAGCCCTGAGAAATATAACAGAAGCAATTTATATTTCTTTCATACTATTTTAAACGGCACGAACTGTCCCAAAGCTTTATAGAAAAATCTCAACCCATATTTTAATTTGAAGACTTTTCCAACTCCAGCAGCAACAACAAAAAACATTTACCGACCACAGACATTATTTTAAAAGTCAATTGAATAAAGCTAGACGCTGCCAGAAACCAAGCAAAAGTGGCTAATGACAAAAACAATCTTTAAAATGTTGACGCCAGCAATTAGCGACTATAACGTAACGTTGTTACTCATAACAAAATTAGATATTTAACTAGCAATTTCAAAACCATAGTAAGTTGGCGTTCAAAAACGAAAATTTGACGTCAGCAAGTATGGTCAAAACGTACGTACTATTGATCTTTATACACTACACTGGCATTAAACACCGGAAACCTGTTTCTCAACTGGGAAGTCGGTCACGAATATCCAGAAAAAAACACGTACCTACTGAGTGCTGCAACTATCTCATCTCCGCCTTCAGTAAAACAACAAATCCACTTAACAGTTTTTACAGGAAAAGATAATATGAGGTGAACACACGGGAGCACGAAATTAAAAATGACGGGCGCGGAGCAGAATCGCGTCGCGACAGTCGACACCGACCCGACGGAATGAGCCGCGAGCCGGAATATCGATCGAGCTCCTGGCGCCGGCGAGCCGCATATCCCTAGTGCACGCACACCCCGCCCCGCCGGATTTCCACCCCAGTGTGAAACACCCTTAATGTTGGCAAATATTTTTTTCACGATGACTAAATACATACAAACAATACTACACTATTCATACAACTATTTTTAGTAGATTTAAGTACGATGTCATTTTAGAAGCGACTCAAAATTGATAATAATCGGTAATGATATTAATTGAAAAGAATTATTTTAAGTCGTGACATGACTCTGTTAGCGGCAATTCTACTTTCAGTTTGATTGAACTGCGTTTCAATGGGAAAAAAATGCAAACATTATTATATCACATAGCTTTAAATCAAACATAGGGAGGGATCTATATAACATGAACGTATCTGTCTCGGCTAAAAAATGGGGACAACTCAATAAGGCATCCCACTCCCACTTAGTTCGGGACCGACCTTGCGGAGCGCTCGACGGAAAACCCATTACCCCGGTCTGGAATATTACGTCAAAATGTCCACGGGAAAATAATGTTATTACTGCAACCAGCTCGATTTCTAGAAATTGCCTAATCACTTAAAAATTATAAACGTTTAAACGGAAGTTGCTTGAAGTTTGTTTAAAGATCACTTGAATAATGATATCACTTTAATTGCTTTGCGGTTTTCCTCGGTTTTTGAAACTAATACGTACATATTAATAACATTCAGTAATTAATAAAAAAAAGTATATTTAAAATTTAAGCATTTGTTAAATGTGTAATTCTAAGATTTGTTATTTTTATTCAATCGTATTACTAAGATAAAATCAATATAAGAACCTAGTACATGCCATCTCACCGAGAGTTTCATTAGGTCAGTGCTTTAATTTGGTATGGTTAGCTACCACACAAGACACCTAACTTTTATAGCGTTAAAGATGTGATTATCACATCAGATTTAATATCATCCGCCAAAGAATGTCCACAAGTGGATAAAGTTGTTTTTGGGATAGCGGCTGATAATAAAAAAGAAACATGTGTAAAAAATCAGTTTCATATCGAATATAAACTTATTGTAATCCAAAACTGAGACAGGAATAAATATGGTTAATAACAGAACATCTAAATTTTTAATCATTATAACAAGTGTTTCATTCAAACTGTCTACCAATTATAGCTAACAGTAAACAACTAAGATATCAATAAATATTTTATTTGTATCTTTGTCATATTTTTAACATAGGTAATACAAAGTGAGAAAGCTGCACTGCATGTTAAATTTCACTGGTCCGATGCAAACCAGCATAAACAGGACGATTCTAGAACCCAACACATTTTTGTATGGTGATCTAATTACATATAATTAAACCAGTATATAGGGCTTCTTTAATCTTGAACTTCAAATGCAACCATTTTACTTTTCACTAATTTTCTTCATACCATGTCACTTCTCGGGTCAAACTGGCCCATACAGACAAAAATCTAAGAAGCTTTAAGCATGAAACAATTATTTATTATGAAAAAACTTAAACTCAAATGAATTATTTAGTAACCATAATTTTTTTACCTTTATAAATTTATAAAATATTGCAAATACTTATGGTGTATTATTATTAAACCACACTTATTAATAAGGGACTGATAAAAGCGGGTCATTGATGAATAGTTTATGATTAATCATATATTACTACACCAAGAAGATGTAATAAGTTTTCAATTTGTTCAAAAAGTAAAGCACATATTGAAATAAAACATTATGAATATACATATTGCCTTGGGACATAATTTTTATCAATTTATTTGTATCAGATCAGTGTTTTGTATCAGATCTCTCCTTAAAGAGGTTCTCAGAAGACAATACTTTCCAAAATTTAATAATTTAGAAAAGATAGCTGTTTAACTTTGTCCCTATATTTGCATTTATATCCAGTAAACTTTTAACAAATGGTTTGGATGCTTTTTGGCGTTTGAAAACTTGTACATATACGCAAAGACTTCATTATTTCAAGTCAAGTTCAAGCTTCAATTAAAAAAAGAGAATTCATTTTAAACAGCAAAACATGCAATAAGCTTAAATAGTTATAACATACCCAATCACCAACTCATACTATGGGAATGTAGCTAACGAATTAACAAAGCTAAAGTACAAGGATGAGGTAGTTGTGGGTTGGGTATGTAAGGAATACTAATATATCCTCTCTGCATGATTCATAATCAAAATACAGAGTTATAAAAATATTATGAAATGTAATTTTGATAACCAGACTAAGGTAATGGTATCTGCAATGTGTTTATCTGTCCAATAATAAACATGTATTATTACAGTTTACCTTTAGGCTATTGTAGGCCATCTGCAGTGATTTAAATACAATGCTACATTGACTAGCTTGCTTAATAACAAATACTACGGATGTTATACATATGCATATGGGTTTTGTGAATGATGAGAGACTTAAGTCCTAATAAAACATTAACATATCACAACCAATTAATTATTTAAAATTGAATATAGTTATTGTATTGAATATAAAACTAAATATTGTAATATTTTTACTTGATATATATTTTAATGGCAATTAAGTAATTTGTGATTGATAAAATTTTCCTTGAATTATGATTGTGATACTACAGCTACTCAAAAATTTTAGAAAAAAATAAAATGTTTTCACATGCATTTTGTGTTATATTTTACTGATTGTTGATAGCTCTCCAATTACAAAGATTTCTTTTTTTAATTGATTCATCACACCACTAATCAAAGAATCTTATTAGATAAAAATTATATTTCTTTTTATCTCTTCTTCGTTTTTACAACTATGTTTTTATATGCTACAAGTTACAATTGTGATGAAACTATCTTTGCATAATACCAAAGACAAAGTATTCAAAATGAAAATAATTTTAAACTATTAAACTAATTTGACACAGCACTGACAATAATTATTGGTATATAATTACTTGTACACAACTTAAAGTAATCACATTGTCAATTTTACTTAGGAATACTGCAATTTTCTAGAAAAATCTAAATTGTGCATCAAGTAAGCCTATTTTGCCAAAAAAAAGTACCGAACCATTGTCAAAAAGCACTTTATAAGACGATGTATTATTTATTCCCTTGACCTAGAAATATTTTCTATAAGTATTCATTGTTTCCTTGGTTCTATGAACAACGATTCTTAACAAATCCGGGAGACGCCCAAAAAGAAAAGTAGTTTATCTACTTTAAGAAACACTGGACGATTCAACTGAGCAATTAAAGCCAATTGTGAGCAATGATACGTAAGCCGTTACGAAATAATAGGTTGCAGGTTTGAAAAATATTATGAAATACTGAATAAAGGCAACCGTTTTAGAATCACGTTCAGTGAAAGATGAAGATGCAGTGAGAAAAAAGCTATCGAGCAAAGGGCAATGTTGACCGAAATTTTACCGCTTCGATTAACGTTTCGCGGTTTCATAAAAACTTTTCTGAAATTTTAGAATGATAGCGTAAACGTACCTTTAATTTTAAGTCCAGAAAATGCTACTTCAGCACAATCAAACACATAAACTCGTCGGCACACACAAAATTTCACACTTTGGATGCGGGGACTGCGGTCAATAGAAAAAAATGTATCCCGCGACACTGGCACTCCGTAAACAGTCTTTTAACATAACCCGTGCACTAATTGTGGTGGAACTTATAAATAATCGCTACTCATACAGAATTAGTTGAAGTATCATCCGTGAATACGAGTACGAACACGGCATCGAGCGAAGCGAAAGACCGACCGCAAAAGCATCCACCTTCGTTCCGCCCTTGTCAAAGATTAGATAAATTTAAGATAGTACAATCCATAGACCAGTTAAATAGAAACTATACTATATTTGTTTATGAAGTGAAATACATAATATTATTTATACATTTATTCATTGAAATATTTTTTGAATTTATTTTAATTTTAAAATTATTAAACTTTTAAATATAATAATCATGTAGTAATCGCGTTATTAAAAATGACTACAAATTAAAATAATTGGCGTAAAAAATATATGAACAATATTAGACTATTTGATTTGATTTACCCCTAAGAATCAATTTTCGTATTCGATAAAAAAAAGTGCAGTTGTATTAGGTTTTCTCTTAAGAAATCGCCAGTAGCAAAATTATAGTAGACTTCCTATTCTATGGGGCATTAAAATAACAAAAAAAATGTGTGCTATAATTTACGACTGCCTACCTCTTGGATGATAGTAAAGACAAGACTATAATATGTACCATTACATTACGCAGACATTGAATTAATAAGAAATGAGAACTATCTATTTTACTTATTCTTTGACGCGAATGATGTCATCGTCTGACATAGTTTAGTGTTGTACTTTTAGCGAGCTATTATAATGTAAAATCGGTAAAGAGTAATTAAATACACTCAAAAAATATTAAACCGAAATTCCATTTGTGTCTATTGTTTATATAAAAAAATATGGATATCGGTTCTTAAAACAGTGTTAAGAAAATAAGTTGCCAGTAATGGACGCATACAATTATTTTCTATTTATTTGACACAGATGGCGCTGGTTATGGCTTATTTAATTCTATAGACTTTTGGCGGGAGCGTGTAATCTTAGGAGGCGAATAGCTTTCTTACTTTCATGCTGTTTTTGTTAATTAGGTCTAAAATAATATAGTTCTAATGAAAAAAAATATGACTTAACAATAAGATATTTCAAATTATGTGTAGCAATGATAAAGGGATGTTAATTTCGTTGATAAATTGAGAACATAAAAATTCAATCTTTCTATAAATTAAATGGTTATTTCAAAGATAAGCCGATGAATGCTACTCGTAAACCTATATTATCAACACTAGCGCCAAGTTCGTAGTTCTGCCTTTTTATAACATTACAATATGTTAAGATGATTATTGTAAGTAATTTTCGTCCCACTGCTGATGTAAAACAATATTCGTACTTAAATTATAAAAAATGATTCTATTTTTGTAATTTTTAAATGTTCATTTTAAAACATAAACATTTTCGTCGGGCATGAAGACATATCGTTTGAAAAGGTTCGTTAATTGACCAACTTTAATAATACTGTATTCCCTGAAGGGTTAGGCAGAGGTGCATTTCTACACTCGCATTTCGCCAGAATACGTATCAATCCCATGTAGTAGGGGGCGAGCCTATTGCCGTCTTTCGGGCACATTACCAGACTGCGTGCTGCTACCAAGAATTTCCTAATGGATACACCCAATAATACTTTGCCCGACCCGGGAATCGAACCCAGGACCTCTAGGTCGCATGGCACATACTTGTGCCACGAAACATGAGGCAGTCGGAAGAAAATTTAATAATACTGTCTTAATTTTTGGATTAAAAAAAAAACAGTATCTACATTTTTCACCATTAGACAGATCTCCCTATATTATACTCAATAATTTGAATTCCTAAATGATGCATGTACACCAAACAATTAAAGAAAACAAAATATTTCATGTTTTTATTACAAATTAAATGTCATACAAAATCGTACAAAAATATTTTTTTAGTAAGGTAATACGATTAATCATCAGTTTTTATAGAATTTTGTAAAATCACGTTTCGAAATAAAAGTTTTTTTTTCTATAGATTCCTTAAGACATTTCTTAACATGTTGCAAGGTGACTATTTATTAACAATATATTTTAAAGAATCTGATCAAAAAATCGTTTTACCTGATTAAAAAATATAATACTCTCAACGTAGGCATCACATCGTTGTAATACAATTCGCATTCACTGCTGAATTAGCATTAATAAATATTTCAAATAAAACTCAAAGTTAACACTACTCTTAATCGATCTTACAACTTAGTTTCGAGGAAGTGCTAATGACAATAATTCCTAAAGATAAAAAACATTTATCTTATACACCAATATAAAATATAGCCTCTACCCAATTTCTTATAAAGACCGATTGAATCAAAGCAACTTAAAAAAAGTTTATAAAAAATAAAAATGTTGTAGGCTCAGCCGGTGTTGCACTCATTTTAAAAATAATTAATCGAGCCACTTGTCAATTTTGCAATAACAATAAAAACTTTTTTCTAATTAAATTTAATTTGAAAATAAAATGTTTATAACTACTTACACTTAGAAATATTTTAGACAGTTACGAAGAAGAAATTCAATCAGTAATTATTATTTTTCATACATTTCTAAAATATATCATAGCCATTTTCATGTCAAAAGCACCTCCTCAAATATTTATGAGAACTACAAACTACAATAAATAGCATAATGCTAATCAAAGCAACTGACATACTTTGGAGATATAATGAAGAACAGTCTCATTAAAATATATAACATTATCGAATGATTATATCACCCGTTATAATAGGCCCGTTATATTTAAACTTTTAAAATATCCAAACAGACGTTTATACAAGACTTACACAAAACGTATAGCACCAGAGAAATTAGAAAAACAGACAGTCAAAACTATGACTTAACAGTACATAATTTTATCGTCCAAAATCTTTGTAATGTGCATTATATGCACTTGCAAAAAATACCGTTGTGACAAAATATATAAATCTGCTCAATTTGCACGAAGAAATTTTACATAACTAATTGAAATTCAAAGGGCTTCTGATTAGTAATGCCGGTATGGCCAATTATTGCTAGAAGAAGAGTGATGATCCAAATACGGACTGTCAGTTAACAAGAGTTTGCTTCCACTTAGGCCTGAGCTAGAGCTCTCACTAGAAGAGAACATGCTTTTACTACCCGTGTAGAAAGAGAGGGATGTATGAAGAGGCTCTCGACCTAATCGCCGTCTCGCTCGCACTAACGAAATGAATGCTACGGCGATAGCACATAGGAAAATGATTCCAAGTACACAAAATGCAAGGGCCATTTTCCCAGGTGATAGACATATGGTTTTATCTCCAGGTGAAAAGCCACGGACGAATTCTTCTTCTTCAGATTCTATCCTTCTCGAACCTGTAATCAATTATTCTGTCATTAGCAAGGGTACAAAATGTATTTAAGGGTTAGACATACTTACACAAAACGACAACTTTATTCGGTCTAGAAGTCGAACCCAAGACCTCTAGATTTAACGGGAGAAGTTTCTTTCTTTTGAATTAACTTTTAAGGTTTGATGAGTTGTGTAGAAAAAAGCTTTATAGAACATAAAATATAGACTCTACTGCATTATGATAATCGGAGTTTTATTGTTATTAAATCGTTGAATATTATAATGCTTTAAATATTATTACCTCTAATAGAAGCTTCATCTTCTAACTCAATGTTGGGAGCATGAACCTCAATACTATTATAGACTTCAAGTCTATCAATGACCACCCCTTTAGCGTCTTTATCTAAACGGGCCTTTCTGAGCAATCCATCCCTTGTTTGCTGGGGTTTCTGTAATACCTTACAGTCGATAGCCGGGCAGTGGCCTTTGCACAACTCAATACCACAAGTCAAGTGCAGCTTCGCTCTGTCCGGAAATTTGAATGCTGCAAATGTGGTGATAGCGTGTTGATATGTCATTATATTCTTGAACATGTATTCTGGATCAGACTTCGATAGCTTGATACTTCTACTTTCATCAATATTTCTCTGCGTGTCCGTTGGTTCCAGGTCAGAGAAATCGATTTCACTGCTTTTGTGTTTGTGGTGGTGGATGGTTGGTTGGTTGAAGATTGTCTCATCTATGGGGCAGCCCGCTTCGTCTAGAAGCTTTTGCGATGCTTCTCCAAGGCCGTCGTGAGCTATACAGTTTGTTATACGGAGACCTACGCCAACTGAAAAAAGAAAGCAGTTATGTTTAGTTATCATTCTGGGAAATTTTGGGTTGAACTGTGAATATTTAAAACGAAAATCTGCAAAACACTCCATTACGTGGGTTTAAAAAACACAATTGGCAAAATGAGGGCAGGTTTGCACCTTAGCAATACAACAATACAAGCGTAAGTATATGTATGCATAAATGCCTAAAAAAAGGGAAAATGGTAGGCCCACGCCATAACAACTCTAGCACGAACATGCCAGTTTATCACATCTGTGTCACAGTTTTGATGTCAAGAACGACACTATACCTATCAGCAAAAGCAAGTGCTACGAGTATGTATACTGTTTTGATAAAAAAAAGTGAATCAAACGTGACTTTTAGCTCACCAGGCAGAGTGCACTGTATCAACAGTCTAGTAGGTTGGCCGACTTCAACAGTAGCGGGTTCCGTGGAAGCCACAGCGGGCGATAGCTCCATCCACGCCCTCGCAGCTTCCATAAGCATCTCGCGTTGTTCCATTTCGGCGGGACTCGCGAAACCTTGTCTGTTTCGACCCATCCTAGAAGTTGACACGAGAGTTTATAGTTACTATATGGCTTAGGAAGACATTTTACTCCCTTTTTCTCACATTGCATTGACCGAAGTAAAACTTAATATGCCACTTTTTACAGCCCGAAAAACATAGCTTCAGCATATAAGAAACTATATTATTTTTTCTACTATGTATCTTATACAATGCTTTAAATATTAAAAATTACAGAAGTCTTAAACGTAATTTATCCCAAAAAAATCACAATCACTCTTAAATTATGTAAGACTTAAGAGTAAGAGAATGAATATATAAGGTAAATACCTTGTCCTTCTAACTTCTTGGCCTGCCATTTCTCT
The DNA here is from genome assembly GCA_030295005.1 of Cephonodes hylas. Lineage (NCBI taxonomy): Eukaryota > Metazoa > Arthropoda > Insecta > Lepidoptera > Sphingidae > Cephonodes > Cephonodes hylas. Next base: position 4,161,466 of record AP025374.1, on the reverse strand, counting down.
GAGTTTCGTGTTAATAACGTTTTCTAAAGCTGAACTGTTTATCCGCACCGCTCGACGTTGCAGCTTGCACCTTAAAACAATTTTATATAATAAAAATTTACCTTCCTAAAAAAACCTCTTGCTACTTAAATCTCCTGGTACTTAGCCAAGAAGCATAACTTTCATAGCAATCTTACAACAATAAATATCTCCAAAGATTGCGTGCAGAAATCTGCGCTTAAGTCTTATGTCTATCACCAATCAAATACTACTCAACAACGATATCACTGTCATACAAGAAATTGACATGACATAACGTTTTGTCTCTAATAATTGGCAGATTCCAGAGCTCCAATTACGTCTATCATCCAGCTACCTTTCTACTTTCCTTTTAAAATTTCCAATTTACCTTCTGCACATATAATCACCTAAGGCTACGACTGTTCATAGATGGCGTTGTTCACCAACCCTAAAGTGCTAGCTATTTAATTGAACTTTAGGAATAAAATGCAGTGATGGCTTAGACGAGGTTTGGGCGCACGGTCGAGAATCTCGTCGTTCACGGTTTCAAACCCCAGGCACACTCTGACTTTACGGTGAAGGATAATATCGTAATGAAACTTGCACACCTAAAACTAGCGTAATGGACTAAGGCCTGAACCCTCTCGATGGTAGAGGAGGCTGGTGCCTGGCAGTGAGAAGTAAATGAGCTGATGACGAGCAAGAAATAAAAAGCTACATGCCTGATCAATATCTCCTGGTCGGAGGACTGCTGTAGATGCTTGTCCATTTGCACGACCAGCTCCACGTTGTAATACAGCTCGTCGTCATCGTCAGGTTCTTCTAGAGTTGTGTTCAGGGTTGAAGTCCTAACACCGCATGCGTTTGACGGTAAATGTAGCGATACCTTCTTCTGAAGGTTTCCTTAAACATTCATTTGCATTGTTAGAATATAATACAGCATTTTTATAATATAATATACTGACAGCCTCGTGGCGCAGAGTGCAGACACCAACCAGCTTATGAAACGAGAGGACGTGGTTTCGGTCGAGGGAAATGTTCGTGTGATAAATATATGTTTTGGGTTCGGGTGTTTGAGAAACCGTAATAGTCTCTGATATCTACGACACAGGACTTGTATCCTAGTTTGCGTCAAAACTATGTATGTGACTGTTGGATTTATTTATTTATTTACTAGCTGTCCCAGCAAACTTCGTATCGCCCTACCAGTCAATGAATGTCTTGTTACTTATTAACAGAATTTAATTTTTAATTACTTAGGTATATCATCATCCCCTTGCCCTGGTCCCAATTAATTACTTGGGGTCGGCGCAGTATCTCTTCTTTTTCCACACATCCCTGTCAGCCATCATGTTTTCATTCACCCCTTTCTTTTTCATATCTTCAGTCACGCACTCCATCCATCTCTTTTTTGGCCTTCTATCGGCTCGCCCATCCATCCACTTTCATGTTTTTTTCCTACATTTGATTAATTCCTTCTCTTAATGTGCCCATACCACGACAGACGGTTTCCTTTCATCTTTTCTATCACAGGAGCTACTTTCAGACTTACCCTAAAGTATTCATTTCTGACTCTGTCACTCCGTGTTATACCACACATCCACCGCAACATTCGCATCTTTGCTGCATGCAGTCGTCTTTCGTAAGTCTTCTTCGTTGACCATTTTTTTTTTCTTTTTCAGCATAAATGCTAGCTCCCTTGACCTACCATTTGTCGTACCTACATTCCAACTTGCATACCTCAATCTCATTTTCCGGGCTAGTGTCTTACGTTGCCCCCGCCCGGGCTGGTGTAACAAATCTTGCCCATTTCTCATAGGAACCGGGTGCTGCCCCTGCGCGTCGACTACGGGGGACGGCCTAGGCCCTGTCACTTTTCTTATTATACATACTGTTTAAATGTTTTGGCAAATGTTTTACAGCCGCCCGCCTGTCCGACACCAACTCTCCTTGGGGCTTTCGTTCTTTTGGTAAAGGGGTAGAGATAGCGTGTGTTTGGGTACAGGATATTGCAAGTAAGGATATTTGGCCTGATGGTAAGGATGCCACAGCCCCGGATAAGGAAGTAGTGGGAGACTCCAACAGCTCGGGGGGCCGAGGTAGCGAACTCATAGCCCTGTTCCATGACTGGCTAGATCAATGGAAAAGGCATCCCCTGACCATTTATTAATATTTCTTGAAGGAGATTTAGAGTATTTTAGATATTCAAGCATAATAAAAATTTTAAAAATTAGGCACTACCAAGGAGATTTGTTACACAGAATAAATTTCTGAACGCACCCCTTAATATTTGACAGCCAAAAAATGTCAATCCATTGTCATGAGAATTCTGCATTTTTAACATCTAAAATACGCAATAATTCGAATGTTATAGATACATATTGTCGATTCAAAATGCTTATTTTAACAAGTTCTTTTATTTGAGGGAGCCTCTAACTGCATCGACGGGATAAACATTAAATGACAGGAAATTTTGTATAGTGTTAAAGTTCAAAACGACTTAAGTATCATTACGAACCTTTTGTATGGGAATATAGAAAAGTATTATTTTTAGACCTTTTCAGGCAATTATTAAAATGTATCTCTCCGTAAGAACAATCCTCGTACTTCAAGGAATATTATAAAAAAAGAATTAGCGAAATCGGTTCAGCTGTTCTCGAGATTTGCGCTTAGGAACACATCGAGCAATTCATTTTTATAACATAGAACTCCTCCACTACGATTTAAACTTTATTGTATTGTATTAAAGTTCATATTGACTTAATTATTAAAACGAAACTGTTGTATGGATAAAGAAAACAATGAAAAGTCCCACGGGAACGCTATCGAACGGGATAAAAAGTATCCTATGTTTTATTCCCGGTTCTAAGCTACCTCCCCACTAATTTTCAGCCATATCACTTCAGCCGTTCTTGAGTTATAAGTGTTGTAACAAACACGACTTTCTTTTATATATATATATATATAGAGATAATATACTTTTTCCGTGTTCTGAAGTGCGACAGGATGAATTGACATATTAGTTGGTTGTCAAATCTACAAAAAATATAAACAAATAATCTGACAGATTAACAACTGAAGTTAGTCGGAACGCGACATTACATTCTCCAACGCTCACGCGAATTTGAACTTTATGCAGCGGTAATAAATTAAAAATTGACCCTCCATTTTATTTAGATAACGTTTGTATGGGAAATAGAAAAGGGCTGTTTTGAGGGTTTTCCCGGAAACTATTTGAATTTTTTTCACCTTTTAAACCTTCCCTAGACCTCTACGAACATTTTAAGACCAAGATAAGATAAATCCGTTCAGCCGTTCTCGAGTTTTAGCGAGACTAACGAACAGCAATTCATTTTTATATATATAGATAATATGCATTTTAATTTATTTTTAACGGCTAAAACGCATATTCTAATTTCTAGCTTAAAGCTTTTATTCTAATGTCTTAATTTCTTACATACCGTCTCAATTTTTCTCAGCTCTTCATATAAAGCAGAATTTTGTTATCTTTTGCGGGTCGGTGGAATTTTAATGAAGCTCATACAAACATAGCTTTTATAGTTAATGAGTATAAAGTAACTGTAGTGAGCTCTTAACAATAGTAACGGAAATACTGCGACAGGAAAGTTTTTAAATAATTAGGTAAATTATTGGATAAACCGGATGTTTCGGGGTGTTTGTCTTGGTTATTAATTTTAAAATGTTTTCATTAACTTTTCATCAGTAGATATGTACGTCATTATATGTACTAGGGTAAACAAAAATGTTCTTAAAGGGTTAAAGATGTTCCCTATTTGTTTTTAATAAAAAAAAGCTTAGAAAACTTTTTCTTTTTTTGCAAATACGATAGTACACAGCTTCTGTTACTTAAAAAAGATGAAGTTTTTTTTGTTCGGGTGCTACACGTTCGCGATATACTAATTATCTTATAATTTGATTTGCAACTAATTTGTAATTAACTCAGTGTAATGAGTTCTCATTTTATGAGCAGTAAACTCTTGAACTTTATTGCAAATACATATTACTCTTTGAATATAGAATCATAATTACTATTTGAAACATCAGTCTAGTAAATTTTAATTAAAGCTCTGATGAGCTATACACATATACAAGTATAGTATTAAGACTATAAAATTAGCATATGGGTACCTTGTGCTTGACACTCTCTTGAGAAATCTTTGCTGAAAACCAGTCCTTTGAAGGGTTGCTCCATCTCAAGATGTGCTGTTATTGATACTTTGTCACATGTTGTGGACACGCTGACAACCCTGTTAGCCCTGGTCTGCTGACCACGGCTCGATGTCGCCAGGAACACTAGCAACACTGCACGCCACATTTCGGCGCACCTGTAAAAAGCAGGAAAATTAAATAGACTCGTTTTTCTTTTTCATTCTGGCAAGACAAAGGCTGTATGTACATATGTATAACACGGCAAAAAGGACAATCATAATTTGTGGCTGTAATGATTTCTCATAATTGTACAACTATATATATATGGTGATCTATCTGTGACTGTTTACCCCTGAATACATACACTTGCGTGGACTAGCTATGGCAGGCTTTTGAACTTTCGTTCACACTGCCATCCACAGGGTTCTCTATTCCGTATTATATTTTTTTCTATACAAGGTGCGACCCTTCTTTGAATACTGATTCTACCGAGTGTTTGAAAAAAACCTAAAATGGCAATAATGAAACGGCTATCTCTTTTTTGCCTACTTTTTTGCCAAAGATAATTGCATTTCCAAGTATGCTGGTTTATCAAACCTTACAAAAAGGCCGATCGCAAAAATAATTGAAAATATATTCAAATTTTGTATATTTTCTAGCTTTCCCCTCGAGAACAAAAAAAAAAAGGTAGCTTTAACTTAGTTTAATTATTCCAAGCGGGCAATTATACCTTTATTGTATAACCTGCTGTAATTAAAAATAACTACATGAATATTTATAAGAAAAATCATACTAGTGCTCACAAGTGTAATCTAGGATCCTGCTATCGAACTTGCTTTTCTAATGGGCAATCGCTTTTAATCCTCGTCTATACGATACCCGCTTTTAGTTTTTTTATTACCGTATATGTATGTACTAGCACTTTTAGTTACGAAGTTTTTCTCTATAGCGGGTAAATATCTATGCAATTCATCTACATACTAATAATGTCGTTAGGCAAGTCAGAATTCAAGATTTCATGGGAAACTAACTCGTTTATGAGAGAAATATGTATAGATATCTAATTTTATCACAGCTAATATCGGCGACTACTGAAGTACTAGGGTAATAGGAAGATAATCTGCCGCAGACAACCACTCAGGAGTTTACGTACTATTTATTTTGTTGCAATGGTATTTTTATAGCTAAGTTTATTTCCAAACCGATTACAATTTCAATGTGAAGAGAAATCAAAAAGGTCAAAACGTAAAATAACATTATAAAAATCATAATACAAACATACACATTGGAACCACATTTCCATCAAAGGAACTGCTCAATCAGACAGACATTCGTCACTAAAGGCTATAGCAGTTCCATTCTAAATGCTGTGGTTTAGTCTATTCCTGTAGGAGGCGCTATTACAATCCTAAATGCGCGTCTGAGCTAGTCCGTCTAGATTCCTGACGAGTCGATCTAGTAATATTGATCAAGAGTTTGCGGTCAGTGTTCGCGGTTGCAGCGGCGGATATGAAAGCAATTTGAGACAATCGTTAACAGCAGAAAGGACATGAAACTCGCACTATTATTTGTGGAATGACAGAACAAAGATTACGGTAATTTGAAGTTATAGTTTCGTTCGGAAGAAAAACGATTAAATATAAAGGAATTACTGGCAATGATAATTGTTTTAAAAACGGAAATACTAAAAATATTATATATAATCACTACATAGTATAAAACAAAGTCGCTCTCTCTGTCCCTATGTCCCTTTGTATGCTTAAATCTTTGAAACTACGCAACGGATTTTAATGCGTTTTTTTTTAAATATATAAAGTGATTGAAGAGGAAGGTTTATATGTATGATAACATCCATTAAATATCAGCGATGCACCCGTGCGAAGCCGGGGCGGGTCGCTAGTTTAAAATATTTATTAAACTAAAAATCAATCTCATAAACGCAGGCTACGTTAGAGTCTCAAATACAAGAAAAAAAAATAGTCAATAAAACTGCTAATGCGAAACGCAGTAATGGCAAATCCTCCGTAAAATTAAAAACAAACATAGAGAAAAGGCAAAAAATAGGCCGAACACCAAGTCAAATACGCGAATATCACATCAAAGAAGTAAAAAAAATGTAAATGGTTATTTCACGGCTTGTTTTACCCGCTGTACTGTAAACCTGCTAACTAGTATATTGTTAGATGTGTACCGTTTTATTCGTTCCTTGCGAGCGATTTTTGATATCCCACTTAGATAAACTATATGAAGATGCTTGTTTATCTTATAAATGAATTGGATGTTTACGGAGATTTGTCGATTATAACTTTGTTTTTTTCTATAGTAAAAAAACATTTTGGAAATGAAATTAGAAGTGTTAAAAAAGCTCTTACATTGCACATTACACAATCATGACGCTTATTAATTGTATTACTGTTCGATAGTTAGGTGTTGTCAATAATAAGACATTACAGATTTAGTAATTTTCACTTATTCTATCAAGAAAACATCGACTGCTAATCATCAGACCTTTGAGTTAATTGATTTAAGCATTAAGGTAAGCAGGCTGCAGACTGTGACATCCTTACAACTTTGTCGCATGATTACAAAAATATACTAGATTATTACACTGTCAACGCTGTACTAGAAACTTGCAGTTATTGCAGTTAAACTTGAGTTAAACTATCAAAACAAAAACAATTACATAAACGGCCAATCGCATTGCATCATCAACAATTAAGAAGTACTTACAACTGTAAAAGTCTGTGAGACTGTACTTTAAATGCTATGGGCTCCGACGCAACAGATAGATGCGTGCGAATTGACTTTATGTGGCTATTACGAACGTGATATTTGTTTACTAGCTTTTACTTGCAAGTGTTGCGAATGTATTAAACACCTATCGTTGGTCATCCATGAAATCAAAAGATTGGCGAACTAACCAAACAATATGTAAAGGAAAATATTGACATTTTACCTAGGGTATCCATGAAATCAAAAATTGACGTTCTTATCTAAGTTCTCCTTCATTTGATTATGTGTATTTAACATACATTTCCTGAAGCGGTGGGCTGAGGTGCATTTTTGCACCCACAAATCGCAAATTGTTTCAGGACGGTGCAATTGATCTGAGACAATGTTTCAACATCATCTTCTGCCCATATACGTCCCACGGTTCGGCACGGGCCTCCTCTACCATTGAGAGGGTTTAGGACTAAGTCCGCGACTCTGACCTAGTGCGGGTTGGCAAATATATGAGACAATATTTAATTTTATAACTAAAAAAATATTGATCACTCAGTTTCGTGACGTCTCCAAGGTGGCCGAGGCAGTCAGATAAACCTCGAATGTTCGATCATTCCATATCGTAAAGTAGTAGACTTTAGATAAGATATACTGGCGATGGGGTGGTTTTATAAAGCTCCCGACTTTATTATCTTATCTATGTACCTTACAACGTAACAATTTATTAGAACACTTTAGGAAATCATTTTAGCTTACGATAATAAACTTGCTATAAATTCCGTGCCATTGGCGTTTCATTTTTAGATTAAAACATTAAAACGTGATAATAAACTTTCAGCCTGTAGATAATTAGCTCCAACTACCCAATCATTTTACTCATTTAACATAAACTTAGAACATTCGCTTAGATTTGTTGTGATCTGCACGTTATGCTATTACAGATAGCTGATCATAGCGTAATAAAATAAAATCTAATTACGGTCTAAATTATAAAGATGTTGGCTAATATTTTTTGATTTAAAGTTAATAAGTTATGATCAATGAAATGACAACCGTGCTTCGTAATTGCATACAAATATACATACATTTTATATTGATTTATTCTGAGATCTAAGGGTTCTTTTTATGTCAGTAACAATTGAATTAGCCTATGCTATTTAATCTAATAACTTCTAATCATTAAAACTAAATATTGCACACAATAAAATTAAATTCAGTTGAGTAAGTAAATATGAGTAATTTCTACAAATATGATATGCGTTATTCGTATTTTGTGATCGATACTCTGCACTTTAGGGGAAAGCCATTAATTTCTCGCCATATAACTATAGGCAATAAAACAAAATGGAATGAAATGAACACGCTATACCTATCCGAATTAAATATATCATAGAGAAAGCATATCATTTGAGCGTGAACTCTTTTTGCCGATGTTACTGAACTAATCAAATGGCACTACAAATTGATTTCAATTTAACAAAATTACACACTCACTGCGTTTGATGGAATGTAAAAAACGCAATCAATTCGAATTTTTTTTTGTAGTACATATTATTGCCATGTACTATAACTGTTCGAGTGAGCATGTTCAAAGTGTCTTAAGTGAAAATCAGTCGGAAAGGTACTTTTTAGTATATCTGTTTACTTTTTAAGAGAATACGCATTTTGCCTAAGCACAACTAAAAAATAAAATAAATGACGGTTATTAATATAGACGAAGATGGTACAAATTTAATAAAGCCCATTTTTAACCACGTAAGGCTTTAATTATAATTATCAGGTATTGTAAGTCCTATTAAACTATACGAGTATGCAACAGCAGTTGTGTCTTATCTTATCTTATAAAACCAAGCTTTTTTCTAAGTTAAATTCTGATATTAAAAAGATTTTTTTCTGACAGCTGCAGCTCGGCGGCTTGCACCGTCACATACTCATAGCAATAGATTTAAACATAAATCCCACAGTAATAACGCGTCAAAAGATAATAGGTTTTATAATTTTCTTGTCTATGACCGAGCGGTAAGGTCATTGGCGCCTAATTTCGTACGGTTGAGTATAACGAACAATTTTGTAAGACATTATTTCGGAATGGTAATCGATTTTGAGCTAACACTTCATGCTGCATAATAGTTTCGTAATAATAAAAAACATGTTTGTTTTTGTTTTAGAATGCGTGGGTAAAATTGCTTTTTAAAAGCATTTTGTAAGTTTTCTAAGAAAATGTAAGCGCTGGAGCAATGGAAAGTGATGACATAGGGGTTTTGGCAATTCGGTGACATTATTATGCACAGTGACGCTTTTCCAAATCAATCAATATAGTATTTTGAAATGTAAAAAAATCTTTATGAAATGGAGGATTCAGAGCTTTATTTTTCAAATTGACAAGTAGAGTAGCACAAATCTTCTATTTGAAGAAGGCTTTTTGACCACAGTTTCGGTTTAAAAACTATATTTATTCAAAGCCGAAAGCCTCATAAAAGTACAAATGTTCCAGAATACATGCGAATTGACACAGTTTTTTCTGAAACACTAACAGTCAGACATAGTTTAAAACACAATAATTTTAAACCTTCTCATAAAAATTTGATAAATCCGTTTCCGGTGTTTTATTGCGACACAAATTCTTAACCGTTTACGTGAAGTTCGTTATTAAGGTAAAACCATTGTAATGGTGCTTGCCGTTATAAGAACAGTACTGTCATTTTAATGTTATGCCCCTTTTATCTCACAATAATCGTGTTTTAGATTGATTCCTATGTTATCACAACGTCATAATATAGCTTTTTATTCTTTCAGATTTGAATCATCGTAAATTTAAAGTATCGTAATTTTTTATTTCGAAGAAAACCGGATAAAGCGAGGTTTAACTTTCGGGTTCAACTTAAAGGTGATAATGGTTTATTATTATTAACCAAAGCATAAATGTGGCTAGTTATACTTAAACAGTTACTTTTAATGCCCATCTCTAGCCAGAAATTAAATGAATAACGGAAATAACAGAGTCGATTTTTATAAATTTTTATTTGAATTTAAAAACCAATTAAATCCAGTGTTTATTTCAATATCTACTTCGATGCGGTGGCACTTTGTTTTCTACATAAAAATATTCAGACCTAAATTATTTATGATAGTATGTATAATCAAGTTAATTCTTTGAAAGAATTCTTAATAACACATTCAATTTACGTTAGATTTGGAATGAGCTGTAAAGTAGTTGACAACTGATCATATTGCATTTATCGTGGTTAAGGAATCGAGCACACACCTCAAACCTCTGACTTTGCGCAATAACATAGATGTATTATTTAGACACTTTACCGAATACAAGGAAATCGTACAAAAAACCATCTCAAGAGTACCTATCGTATTGTAATGAGTTCTTAAACTTGAAGATTTGCCTGCACTACAAATTTATAACGTGTTACTTTTTATTACTACTTAACGGTTATACTGAAAAATCAAATCAAATCTAGAATTTAATGATTTATTCAGACGACAACCATCAACCCATATACGTTCCACTGCTGCCCACGAGTCTCCTCTACCATTGAGAGGGTTTAGGCTATTGTCCATCCATTTAGACGACAACAAAAAATAAACCCAGAACTCTTGTACTTTTCGGTGAATTTTGACGAAATAAACATTTGACCCGTAACAGCAGCCACGGCCGCCCCTGTGTCTCAACAATTCTCTCATCCATTGTTGATATTAGTTTCCTGGCCTTGCGACTGACGGATGAGTTTCACCCCATTGTTCGATACTAACTATGGTTTACTTACTATTAGTGTTAATGGAAGTAATATACTTTTACCATTGTCGAACATATGCCGTGATTAATTGATCTACTTTTACCCTCTAAGCTCCTTTCCTTTGGTTGGGAGATAATTTAGATCAAAGAATCAGAATAGAGGTATTTTTTCACACCGATTTCGTATTTAATTAGAGTTGATTTAATTTCCGTAACTGCCGTAGATGGTTTTAGGAAAGCATTGTGTCATGTGGAAGCTTTTTTAATTTTGTACCCCATCATTAATTTCAATCATAACTTTAAACTATCAACCATATAACTTCTGCTGCAATCACCAAAGCGAACTTTTAAAAGATTTTTTGATGACCTAAACTTTGATCTAATTAATTAGTTTGTATCGGTAAAGTTCTTTTTCATATTTACCTTTTTAACTGCTAGTTTACTTCACTTGTTTCCCAGAATGGCACCTTAATTAGTGATTTAAATGTGCTTCGTGATATTAACTGTTATGGTGTTTAGAATAAAATTAGAAAAAAGACATTTTAACTTTCATCAAATAATAATAAAAACATAACTACGGTTATTAAAACATTATAGACACATCGCAAGTACATGCTAAAAGGTCTGTAAAACATCTATAAAGTAATACGAGACTTTATGTCCCATACCGTTCTTCAAAGCATCGCGCCACACATTGCTGTAAACATGGTATGTAGTTTTCCAGCCCAGTGTTCTCTTAAAACAGTAACCTTTATTTTGGCAATATAGTTAAACGCCGCAGTAAAGCTATTAAGTTGGCAAGTGGTACGCGGTAACCGACAGTCGTGAGCGCTCTAACAGCTGCGTTCCGTTACACGCCGCAAGCGTTACACATAAATACACTATTTTATATAAATGAGAGCTTCAGGGAATGCGGATAGAACGGAACGTGGAAAACTAAAGCGCTAATGCTTAGAGAAGTAAACAATAATATAATGCTGTGTGAGATACAAAATCTCCAATAGAAAGTAGGTGGAACAAAGTCAATAATTGATACAGATAAAGATTCATTATAATTTGCACCTATATTAATAAAAGTTATGCGGGTGAATACCATTATTATTTAATCAATATATTTATACCATCCTTACAAGATTTCATGCAGCATAATGAATGTTTGTTCAAGTTTAATTACGATTTTACTTCCCTCCACTGCCTAACTCGATTTATTTAAGCCCTCAGCAATATTTAAATAATAAATCTTCTAATAAATATCCGTGCCTTGCTAAATTATCTTCGCTATCTAAGGATGCTGTAACGAATGGCTGGTAGGAATAAAGTTCATTTAAATCAGTAAACCAGGAAGGGCTAATGATTAGTCATATCTTTGCCTGGGGAACTCGTATCCTTCCCGAGGGCAGAGAGACGATAAACGTTTGCTTTCAATTTACGACTAGAGCATGTTTACACGCATACATTACATAGATATTACATGGGGACATAGCTGTACTCAACTATATCCGTTTTGAGAAGTTAACTGATTGAAATCATGTTTTTAATTAGTGGTTATTCTGATTATTTAAAATACTTACAATCAGAAGCATATATGCGTTCAACATATTTTTAATTAATAATTCAAAGCTCTAGCATCCTTTTTGTAACTGTAACACGATGCAAGATAAAGATTATGCCACAATAATAAGAGGGCTCGACTGTACAAGAATAATTAAAATCATAACACAATTATTTTATAAACCTCAAAACAGCCCTACTGCTTTCCTAAAATTAGTATTGATACAATAATACAGTGACCCACTGCTCGAATTCAACAAGAAAAAAATAATTAAGCAAAGGAAACAAACCATTGAGCTTTTACGTTATTACTGTAAGTGCGAACAGTTGTGCCAGTTCCACACAATATGGTTGGCAGTAACAGTGTCCCGTTAATTATTTCCACGACAATATTAAATGGCAATTGGCCGTATTACGTATATCCGTGGGTTCACACGGAGTGCGGACCGCAAGCCGCACCGGTACACATCGTCAAAGCCGCTGCTTTGATGAGCATCAATTACATAACGTTACCGTAAACTCGCGATGAGAAGGGCTCGCTTTTAAGGTCACCAGTTCCGAAGAATAGTTCGCGGAAGACTTTTCCTGTTAGATGTTCTTTCATGGTAGTTTAATTACGAGGTTTAAGCGTCGTTTTTCAAAGTATCTTTAAAAATTAACTGGAATACAGAGTAGATAAAACATAATAATGTAAATTTGAAGAAATTCTGAAACCGTGGATGACTGAAAAAAAAAATGGAGAGATCAACTAGGTAAATAAGTCGCTTTACTAGTGATCAGTTGTACTAATAAAGGAAAAGAAAATATTCTCAATATTAATATAAACAGATGCAGTTTTTCTTCAGTTTCATGACTTAATATGAACTGTATTATAAAAGAAACTGTTATTATCTTTAGAATAAATTTTTTGTAAGAATTTTATATTGTCCGTTAGACATATCTTAATTTGGTCAATGTTTTGTTATCTCAAACGCCATGCCATTAATGTAAGAGAAAGTATGTACGGTACTTATTTCTGCTGATTTAATTCGTACACAACCTACTATCGTAGGTTTGTCTTGTTTCTTTGATTATATCGCACCTTGAAGTTATAAAGCTTGTTATTTATTAATATCACCTTCATAATAAACCTAAATATAGGAAACCATCACGTAATATGCAAACATAGTGTGGGCGGCTGCTTCGTTGGTAATTCAAATGGCGTTTTTCTAATGCATATTCATTTAATCAGTTTCTCAAGATGTGTTTCCTGTTTAACATTTATTTAGCGTTCAACCCTGTTTGAAGAAAAAAATAGCATCGGAAATAAGTAGATAAATGTCAAAAAAAATGGTGTGTAGCGATAATAAGCAAGAAGGTAAGAAATATTAAACTCATGTAAATGGCTTTCTCGAGATGCCACTATAATTCTACTTGATATATAAATCATATTTACTTCACAAACATGATAATCCTAGACTAGGAAATCGGCTTATTCTCCGTATTTAGATTTATAGCATCTGTTCAGTATTATGATCCAATCAATCGAAGTTTGTTCTGGATGTCATAAAAGGAGCCTTTATATCAAAGCTTTTACGAGAACGTATCGGTAAACTTACGATTTCCTGCATTCTGACTTTTCAAAACTATTTTTTAAATTTCGTTTTAATAATATTGTTGAAATCTCTTTTTTACTTTATATCGTGTCTTTTTTTTTTTAAATGCTGATTTTTCTCTTTCTTGACAAATTTCAGAGGCGCTTTTTTTCTTTAGGTGTGGTGTTCTGGGAAGAAATCCTTTACACATCACCGTAACTTCTCTTCTTTTTCTTTCTAATAGACAATTCGAATGCTAATTAATGGTATAACCCAAAATTGTTCCTTTCTTTCTTCTTCTAGATACATTCTATAGTCAAATCATTTTCCCTCATCATGACTACTATTTTCCAAGTCTGCTACAATATTTCTTCTTAACTATTCAAAAAGTATCTTCCTAGTTTCTGATACACAGTATCTGTCGTATGTCTAGTACAGTTCAGCAGTCAGCACCTGACCTCGCGACAGTTAGTTGACGTAACAGAGCCAGGGCGCCGCGGTCGGTTGTCGGCTGTCGAGAGCTCGCATGTGAATCCGGCGGAACGCTTTCACTCTCGCGCCTCTTGTTCGATTGTTATCTAACTGTGTGATAACAGCCCCGTGGTAATGTCGACCGGCATTAACATAACCTAGAACTGACCTCTTATACGAGTTTTCGTTTGACGCTCATATATTTGGAATGTCGGAGACATGCTTGAATGGCTCATGAAAATCAATGTCTGAGTAAATTAACCATTGTGATACACATTGATTTTCTATTGTGGTCATATGGAGAGAAGTGCAACATTTCATACTGCCATTAGATTATTAGATTTTGGACTAAATATTCATAAACGTATATAAATCTGCTGTAAGTTTATTCTTTGGTTTTATACCTCCGTTCTACTTTCTTGTCTCTAAAAAATTAAAAGCAATGCTTGTTTTGAATCTTCAATCGTGGTTAGTGTTCATGAATTGGCGAAGGTAATTTCTAGTTATCATTTGAGCGTCTATTTTTTAAGACGTGAATGATAAACGTAAAAAATTAAAGAAATATCATCCAAGTATAATAATAAAACTTTCACACCTTATGCATTGTATCATAGTTATGAAACGTAAATAAAACGACACAATATCACGAGTGCAGAAAGTTATTACTCTTAAAAAAAGGATATTTCAGAACTAGATGGTTTTCCTCGTACTGCGACGTTGAATTTCGTTTCAATGTTTTTTTTTAATTGGAATTTTATACTGCCTCTGAGTGTTACAGTCAGCTTTGCACTCATTCATTTAATTTTACAACTTCAGATTACAAATTGCGCCGGATGTTGTATATTTAATTGTGTACAAGTTAACTGTGTCGTAAATAACTCCTGAGTTATTCGGAGACATGCGTACCAATTACTGGAACGTTATTAATATGCTTTCTATTATGGCACCGAGATAAATCGTAAGTAAGCCAGAGAAAGTTTCTAGCTCCATTTCTAAGGACAATGGTTTATGTGTGCTACTGAAATGTACTACTTAATTACAGATCGAATTGGGTTAATAGCAATCAGCGCCATGGAGATCGTAAAAGTTGGGCAAACAACATAAAAATTCTTCGATATATTTCGTAATGTTGTACCTAACTATGTTATTTATTAGTAAACATAAAAAAACTAAACCGTCATAATAACGCGCGCTGTTTTAAAGGTGTAAAAATGGCGAATAATAGTATTTTTATTTATTTATGCTTTTATATATATACGTTTATGTATAAAGGCGGACTTAATGCCTAAAGCGTTTTTTAACCGTCAACTTTTGGATGATGCAGAGAAATATTTTTCTTTAACGAAATACTTCTTGTTAGTCACATTAAAAACGTTATACTTCAGAGTTAGTGAGGTAGGCCTTTGTTTGTAAACACGAAAAATGAACAAATCATTAGAAAAGAGGTTGCATTAAGAGGTCGAGATACGGTTAATTCACTTTTCGAAAACGTCATTTGTCCCGCTAACTTACTTCGTTCCAATCTTTAATCTTATCACGTATCAAAAACAGTACATCGGCATTCCAACTATGCTTACGGACACGGTAATTTCAACTCTAATCAAGCTAGCACAAAGGCTGTATTAGCTTAGTTGGTGTTGTTTGATATCGATTCAATTGATATGAGTACAGCGTATCGACCCCTGCGCCTGTGACCTATAGAATCTCGGCGTAAGTTCGGAGAAAGTCGGGGCACATGGAATAGGAGCACAATTTAGTGGTTGTTAGAACAATAATTAGTAATTCTCGGTACAGTTTCAATTAGCACTGAATGTAGGATAAATATCGAACAAATTTTTTCTATTGTTTTAATTCTCTTCTGCATTTCTCTGAGTCAGGTAAAGCTGATAACAATCTTTTTTCTTAATGAAAAAAATAATTTACACTTATTTCCGACCCTAGAATCGAACCCAGGAGCTCTGGATTACACGGTACGTACTTGAACCGCACGACCACAAGAAAGTCTTATTGCGTGACTAATTGTTCAAAATGAAGTAATAAAAAATACAATGACATATTTTGTACCAGTAGAGAGTGGTTCTCAAGGATTACATCACTTAAATTGGGTTTGTAAGAACAAAACCTACACAGTTATTTAACTGTTAAGAAGGCAACAATCAGACTATGTGTAATAAAATCAGTTTAACACATTATATTTCCATTAGCTCCAAATAATGTATCAATAAGGCGTTCCAATACAATAATGTACCATAAATTGGAGTGTGTGAAATATATACATTATATAAATATTAAACAATAACAAATACAGAAAATTCTCTCGTAGTTTCTGATACCCACGATACAGGGCTTGTATTCTAATGTGGGGGTTAGAACTATGTATGTGGCTCTAGAAAAAAAAGTTGTTTTATGGAAAGGATTCTTACATAATTTAAGGTAACTTATCAATGATTAAACCAGTTATATTGCACCCGGCGTACGCCATATGATTACGGTTTCAATTTATATTAAAATCTAATCGGGAAGCAATAAAGTTCCTGGGAATTTCTGTTAGAAATTCCTAATGAGAAACACAGCTATTTGAAATATGTGGCTCTAAATATTACTTTACTTTGCTTCTACTATAAATTAGTCTTGCTTCATAGAGTTCTGATATTAAGTGCAATCGCAATATAACATGAGATATACTTCATACTTTGTGTAAATATAAAAAATAACATTACGATGGTGGATAAAAAAAATTGATAAAACACTTTATTGCACACCATTTAAATATAGAAATAACAATACAGCAAACAGCTTCCACTGTTGAAGACAATTTGGCGGTTTTAAAGCTTAAGGCCAAATGTAACACACAACGACGCATGATGGAATATTTAACGAGCGATCTACTAGATACGAGACATTTTTTAAAATCCATTTAATATTTTTTTGTATTCAATAAATATGGTAATCTAAAGTGATTCAAAATCCCTAACATAAATATAGATAAAATTATAATAAAATATCGTATATTATAGCAGGGTATAATTAACATGGTAATTAAATGTTGAAGCCACCATGGGCTAAACATAATTATGATGAAAAGAGGTCGCAAAAAATCTACGATTACAGCATAGTTGTTTCTGCATTCATATAATATTTAAGGTTATTACCAATCAATAATAATAGGCAGTCAATTGTTATTGACTTGTAAATGAGAATATTAAGGAGATGCGTTTATCACGCTATCAATTAATATTTTGAAGTACTATAAATACGTACTATGAAGATAATATTACCTACGACATTAGAATCCTTGTCTATTTAAACGGTATATATAAGCATTTTTATTAGAATAGATAAATAGATAGATAGACGAGCTAAAAATATACCAGATGGTAAGCAGTGGTAACTGCTAATGGATTTTAACCACAACAAAAAAACAGCAAAGATTTTACCTACGCTTAGATACGAGCACTCTTTCTAAGGCTGGCTTAAATAGAACATGTACTTCGGAAAATACCGAGGCAGTAAGTTCCTCAGCTTTCCAAGAATATTTAGCTAAGTGTGGTATGAAATGTTTTAGGGTTTGTTTGTCGTTGGCTTGATCACGTTCATATCTGTATTGGTTTTAAATTCAATCTGAATTTACGGGCAGGTAGGGTAATTTAAGGTAGAGGATAGAAGCATTAAAATAAATACATCCTTATTTCATATAACTCGGATGTTCAAACCTACTGCCATTAAAATAAAACAGAATTCCTTTATACAACAACCGCAATTTCATAATGTTTTGCATTGGCAAACAGGTCATTTCCTTAACACACAAACACTTACAAAAAATACTTATTCAAAATACAAAAAAGTTTGTCATGAAATGAAATAATATTTATTGAATCGAAAATGGAATTTAGGCCAGCGTGGTGGACTATGGCAGAGGAGAGCCTCTCAATGGTAGAGGAGACCCGTGCTCAGCAGTGGGCGTATATGGGTTGATGAAGAATCGAAAATGTCAAATACATTACTTAGGTTCAGTCATTTCAAAAAATTTGTGTACAACCCTGTTCGGAAAGCAATCATCACTAAAGAAGAACGGGCAAGAAACTCCAGTGTTGCTCTTTTCCAATCAACAGCTAGATTTAATTTACACCTACGCTTTTCATCAAAATTCTCAATGCACCATTTAAAGTTCGACTGCAGGAGAATGCCTCAGGCAACCTTTACATAATGTATGTATATAGTGTAAATAAATAAATATTTGAGAAGTACTAGTATTGCTCTAATGGGTTGTTATGAAACGTTAGTTGGAACTGCTCCGATAAGGTAAGGTTCGCCGGACCTTTTTCTAGGGCGCGTCGGCACACCGTTAGCTGGCCGTGACCGTGTCGCGGGCCACCACTCAATCCATCGCGTACTGTTACTTTTGGAATACAAATCAGTTTTCTGTATCAAGGGCGTCGCGGAACTGTGACGCATTTCAACAAAATTATGACTTAATGGGTCTGTGTGTATTCACATTGAATTATCACTTGCTTTAACGGTGAAGGAAAACATCGTGATGAAACCTGCATACCTAAAAGTTCTTAGGAATTTCTTAGGTGTGTAGTCCGCCAACCCGCACTAGGCCAGCGTGGTGGACTATGGCCTAAACCCTCTCAATGGCAGAGGAGACCCGTGCTCAGCAGTGGGCGTGTATGGGTTGATGAGGAGGGTCTGTTACATAAATAATATGTAAGTGGTACTTATAATATTAAAAATAATATCAGTTAAATGTTAAAACATTATGGTTCGAATTATGATTACAAGAATAACATTGTTCGGTTATATAGATGTACTTTTTAAATTAAAAATGGAAAACATAGAAAACCGTAATAATTTATGAAAGATAACTAATTCCGGAGCCATTTCGCCGTCGAATGAAACTCTTGGAATAAAGTAATTAACGTCGTTCAAAATGTATAGAATATAAATTCAGTACCTGATGGTTAAATATGAAATTGATGAAAGTCTCGATTTATTGATGGAATATAAATTGTAATAGAAAGTACAATGTTATGACATAAAATTATATGATACTCATTATAAGGGGAGAAATGTCTGTACCTTCTCCTTGCACATGTGATACAAAAAATATTATGTATTTTGTGTTCTAACATCTGTTGGATTAGACAGAATTTGAAATATGATAGTGAAGTGTTGTTTTGAATTGTGTCGTTTTATTCGATATTACACTCCATGCGCCCAGATTATTTGAATGAGGAAATTATCTGAAACAGTACGGACTCAATAAGTGGACACTAAATCTGCAACGTGCTCATTCCATTGCTCGTGATACTTAAAATATAATTAGCAAAATATTTAATTTGTGCGGAAATTCATAACTATTCTGCCATTTTAATCATCAATTTGTCCAAAAGCAATTGCGAGAATGTTAACAATATAAAACCAGATACTCTACCTAACAATGCAAATTCATTATCACGTTACAATGACGGCAATTAAAACGATTCGAGCACGGAAATTGTGAGGACAAAATAATTGAAAGTTGTATAATTCCCATCAAAAAAGCCGATTGTCGCGGGTCAATGCCGTCTTCAGGACAGTTATATCATACTGCGTCGTGTACTTGGCGTTTCGTTAGCTGTAACACACTGTGAAATCTTTAATTTGTAATCACCGCTATGAATCGGCAAAAAATATTGATAAATGTGGGCAATTTTTCGTATCGGTAATCAAGCAGATGGAAATAATATTGCAAGTGAAATATAATTTGTTTCTTTTTTATTTTCTTCGGAGTCAACGTTGAAAAACTTAAATTAACAATCTATTTAGTGCTTCCGAGAAAAGTTTGTAACTTTAAAGCAGTATTGGAAGGTTTGATGTACATTCACCGGGTAACTGCTTCCTTATGTCAGAGACGTTTTATTAGCAGTAAAACCTAAAGTAGTTACAAATTAGGACTATGTGTGTTTCGTTTATACTATGTAGTCTTGCGGCACAAGTGTGTTTCGATCTGGAGAACCAGGATCCTATTCCCATGTGGGGACAAAATGTTAGTAGTATAATCGGTAACAGCTTGTAATTTGAATATTTGTCTTAAAGTGTGGCAAGTTGTTGGCGATTAGTGGTAAGTCCGTGTAGGTGGAATATGAATATGCGACCGCCAAGATATTTCGAGTAACGCGCGCCCTACGCTCGATCTAGCTTAAAAGAAATGTTTTAATTAAATCGTTCACTTTAACATGGTAACTCAGATTTCTCATAAAAACGTTGACTTACAACATTCTCCAGTAGATCAACGGTAGCCTGAATGGTTGTCGCATAACTAGCCCGTTACGTGTCGTGGTAAATACGCAAGAGTTAAGACGTGGCCTTAAACATCGCTGCGTGTCTGTGATATGTCTATGTTTTTTGTGTAGATCCCACTACGGGTAGCCCCGTAATGGGAGGGTACCGGAACTCACCGGCAAACTCAAAGTAGAGGTTTGAAAATCGCATCAGTAAGTACTCTTTAGATAAAGCTATCTATATTACTGTTATTTTAAACTTTGTTCTAAATTAGAATAGTGTATCTGATTTCAATGATCCGACAATATGCTGAAATACTTGAAAACTAAATTAGGTTTTTAAATTCCGTGATATTCGCGACCAAGTATGCAATTAAAATTTTCGGGTCAGGTAGAGCTTTACTTCGATCACAATGAGAATTTAGAAATTGCACGATATAGGTAGGATAAACAAGAAAGTCCCACTGCTAGGCACGGGCTTCCTCTACAACTGGAAGATTTAGGCCTTAGTCCATCACGCTGGCCTAGTACGGGTTAGCGGAGTACCCTTTTAGTTGCTACATAACTTCGAAAAGTCAGAGGTGTACCTACTACCTGGGATTTGAACCTGCGAATGCTGAGATTCGACCGCGTGCCTTTATTTCGAGGCCGTCACAACTTTATTTATTTTGACCGTATTTATTCTCTTTTATCATGAATTTATAGAATTATAATTTAATTATAGGAATGAATACCTGTTACACCTAAAGGATTATTTCCCTAGCAGTAACAAGTGACGTAGCTGCGCAATTTATTGCTATTTGATTATTTATCACTGCACGGAGCAATTCAATAAATCCACAAGAAAGTCACTTACTTCCTACACCATCCACTTAGTAATTTAATACTCTGACATTCACAAAGCCAGCTTAAATGACATCGAATAAATTATTGATCTTCAAGCAATTACAGTTACTTAAGCATCCTTAAACAAGAAAACTAGATTTATAAGTAAAATTGCTGGGCTTCTTAGATATTTCCGAGTAGAAACGTCTTACTTTACAACTGGACGTAAATAGTTCATTGGAAACGCCCAAAAGCTCGAGCAGCTATTTCCTAGAGAGAGGAGGCATTTATGTTAATTCACAAACTAGCTTGGAATCCATGTTCCGTTAGTACTTGTTAGTAATCGCCGGAGAGGAAGGTACTGAACCGTTATTCTATCGTGTTCGACAGACACGAAACCAGAATATTTTCCGAAGGGGAAATGCAACACGCTCGTATTATTCATGCGGATATTCATAAGCATATTGCGAAGAAAAAAATTTACTGCGTTGATTATTTCGTAATCATCCGGAAAGGTAAGGTTAGATCATATAAAACAGTTGTTGCAATGTTAGTAACTATGCCCATTATTAAAAAGAAACTTGATTTCTCAATAGTTTACCTAGTAACCAATTTAGAGAGAAGACGAAATAATGTTCTAAACATATTTTATAAGTTCACACTTCTGGGCAAATAAAATATCAAACTAGTTGAAGATCATAAGACATGCAGTAAGAATGTGTAAAATAGAAAACAAAACTATTATATTGCTTATTCCGGAATTCCCAGCAAGATTCCCAGGCGCACTGCCTTTGCACAAAGTAAAATACGCTTTTCGTGACTTCAAACAACATCTAAACTTAGAGCCGTGAACGGCAACAAATATTCCTCCTAAGAATGAAGTTTTAACTCGCTCCTCAAGGAATAAATGGTTTTAGTTTGCTTATTAAGTCGATGGTGTATATAAAATTTCATTCCTAGCATTAACCTTTTTATTTAGCTATCAACTGCAAAAAATAGATGAACAAAACGATATAAATGCTTTACATTGCTGTTTGGTTTCTTAACGTGGATACGTGCGTGAATGAACTGAGGGTAAAAACTAGCAGTGAATATTCACAATGGTTCGAGTAAAAACATTGAAATCCGCTCACCCACGATATACGAACGTGAAGATCGTGAGAATGAAATTGCAAGAACGAAGCGCGTGAGCCCGCCGATTGACTATGTTTCGCTGAATTTTGCCAAAAGTAGCGGAACGGCACTAATAGCATGCTGTGTGCTATAACAGAGAGATTCATTGTTTTCGTTACCTCTTTTCGACAACTAGGACTAGTGCAGTCAATTTATTTGCTCGAAATCTTTTCATCGTTTGCGAAAGTTAACAAGCTGTTACTTATTGGCTTATACAGTAAAAGTAGATTTTGTTTGCCAAGTAAATTTAGTTTATTTATTTGGTGACTTTGTAAGAAGCCCTAGATCTAGTTCCAACGGTAGATATTGTTAAATGTTTGACTATGAAAATCCACGTATGATGATTTTCACCCACGACTCTACGGTATTAAACCCTTAGCCATAACAAAGCGAGTACTAGAGTGAAATATAATTTTACAGCGGACATTTAGTACCCAGAGCTAGGCTAAGGATTGTGTGGGTGCCGTTATTCCGGCCCCGCTGAAGATCACGCACGGGTATAATTCGAAGGCGCTGCCGGCGTCTGAACAAACCGGCTAGTTATGCCCGCACTCTCTAAACGCATGTGAGTTATGCAAGCTAATGCGAGCTAACAAAACATGTTTATGACAATTATTGCATGGAAGAATAGGAAGAACTGAAATTGGTGTTACATTGACAAGACAATACCAATTTGTCAAAAAATTTAATTATACGCTAAATAGTCGGTTTTGTAAGAAATGAATTTAGAACATAATTATACTTACGTCGAAACTTCTGAGTAAAACAGAATGCAATCTAAAATATGTTCTAATAATTTAAATGTTCCTAAATAATTTATATTCCGAATGTTACTAATGGAAGACAAAACAGGAATAGGTTAATATTACTATCATCATAAACATGAGGTCCATAGAAAATAACGCATTGTTCTGTGGAATGATAGCACACGCGGAAGTAAGCATACAGTGTATCGAACTTGCACACCCTATTCACAAGCAAGTGCAATCAACCTCGACGCATTGTTTTAGATTCTATGATGTTCCATCTTACGCAGAATGCAGTGGGTGTTAAACTGAGCCCTGTCATTAATAAATGCTTGCCACAACATTTTGTGACGTTAAAAAATCGCGAATATACTGAGACATGCAGATATTTTGTAATTTAACTTAAATCTAGTTTGTTGGTTTGCCTGTATAAAATACCTATAGATATATAAATTAAATAAATTTCAGACTATGCAAGAAATAAATTTGAAAATTGTCAGTAGCGGAGTCTGGAAATTGGTTAAAAAAATGGTAGTACACTCGGCTTTATTTCCTAGAAATCGAATGGAGCTGACGTACAGGGGAAGTAAACATACACCTCTGCCCACCTGTTCCGGAACACAGGCCTACTTAAATATGTCCATCCAATCATGTAAACATATTATGAAAAAAATACACATAACAAAAGGCAAAGTTTTTATTCCTTGAAACCGCATAAATGTTTTCTCGGTTCATTTTAATTCTCCGCTTTGCTTCTTAGTTTGTGTTTATAGTAACTACGTGCCTGTTTCTCAGATAGCACCAGTCTTGACCTGGCTGGGCCCGTAGGCTCTAATAAAATAGCGAAGGACAGGTACACTGGATTGTCTGAGGCCTACTTTATATTGTTGGATGCACGAACAAAGATAAATTGAAACGACAGCCCCTACATAAAGCAACAATGCTTTATTCAATTCTTAGATAAAATGTTTTGTACGCAGGTATTTGCTTATTTTAATATAATATATTTTATAGCTAGTTATGTTCGCTTAAAATGTAGAATATGAGTGTTAGCTATTGTAAAAGAATTTTGTTATCATATCATAGAATTTTTGCACTCGTAGGAATAAAAATCTATTTTTGTTAACCAATGCCATATCCGCATTGCTTAAAATCAAGTACCTATGTGTCAAGAAATCTGAATCAATAGTGTATCTGTTAACAAATATCTAAGTATAAAAAAATCCTAGGCAGAACCACACACATGCAGCAGTGATTGAAGTAGGAGAGGAAAAACTCAACTTTTAATTTACTTTTGGGTCAATAATATTTCACGGTGGCACCGTAACTATTACAGCTGGTAGCATTTAAATGCCAAACGCTGACCGCGTAGCTAATTAATAAATCTTAGAAACAACATTGTGTAGGAAATTGCTACTTCAAGTTTGGATTAATAAATAATAAAACCATAGCGTAAATTGAAACGTTTTTCGCATCAAACCTTTATTAGTAAGTTAACCGAGGAAGCTGGATTAACATCAATGAGAAATGCAGGAAATAAAGTTAATACATTATTGAACAGCTAATTTCAATTATATAAAAAATATTAATGGAGTGTAGATGGTACGTGGACAAAAACCGTAAGGGTAGCCGTCGGATGTTGGAATGTGACATTCCGTGCTTGGCTGTTTGCCGCACGCCTTCGTTCTTCTGTTGGTCGCACCGTTATTATAAAAAAGACTAAGGAATCTCTGCCTTTGATAAAAAATGTTGTATTCTAAGTAGAGTCATTACTTTGTTACATTTTATTTTGCAATAAAATCCTATGTGATATCATCAAAGTAATTCAAAGGCTGCAAGCTTATCAACAAACTACTACGATTTGACATTGAAATTAGAAATATTCTTCCAAAATAAAATTTCAGTTTCTGTTCTTACTTTCTTTTGATTCTACATAAAATATGTTTTATTATTGCTTCAAAATCAATTCACACACAAAAGTCACAAAAATTATTTTATGATAAATTTTCTTCTAGTTACCTATTATTACCTTTAGTCGGTTTTCCACGCTTACATCAACGGTTCTAACAATATGGCGTCTATAACTGTTAGTGGAGTACAATTATGGGTGGTATGCTGGTCATTTTCTAGGCAAGCTGAAGCTATCATGAGTTGTCGGCGTAACATCCGCACTGACACGCGTCGTCACTTCCGCCATTGTGTAGTGATGCTAATGTTTGCAATTATTATTATTTTTTATCAGTCTCACTCTAAGCTAGCGAAGCAGGATTTCTTTAACTGAACTTCGTCTTTTCTACCTTAACTTTATCTTCATAAGGGCCAATTCTAGTTCGAACGATAGACATTTGTGTTCAGAAGGTAACGAGGCTTGTAGTGACATTGTTTATATCAAACGTGAATATTCCTACATAAATAATATCATTTTTTTAGTTTAATGATTGTAAAATTACTTAAGAGAATCCTGATTAACTACCCCACATTGATACAATGTTTGACAAATATATATGGATAAAATTCAACACAAATCTCAACAAGGCGTTGAGGTGCTAATATTATTGGCACATGATACGAAGTGAAGAAAGTTCATGCAATACATAAATGTTTGTGCCAAGGTTACTCATAGCATGACGTGCAATGGCTTATTGGTTACAAAAACGGCAATAGCAAAACATTTCATATGAATAAGAAAACAGGATACCTTAGAAGTCTCTTCCGTAATGGACGTCGTGTGATTGATAATGTCTTAATATTCAAAATATTCTTTGAATAAAACCGCTATTATAAACTCCAGTCATAATTTATAATGATTGTAACGAGTTATAGTAATAGTTTTCTTCTAGTTACCTTTAGTCGGTTTTCCACGCTTACATCAAAGGTTCTAACAATATGGCGTCTATAACTGTTAGTGGAGTACAATTATGGGTGGTATGCTGGTCATTTTCTAGGCAAGCTGAAGCTATCATGAGTTGTCGGCGTAACATCCGCACTGACACGCGTCGTCACTTCCGCCATTGTGTAGTGATGCTAATGTTTGCAATTATTATTATTTTTTATCAGTCTCACTCTAAGCTAGCGAAGCAGGATTTCTTTAACTGAACTTCGTCTTTTCTACCTTAACTTTATCTTCATAAGGGCCAATTCTAGTTCGAACGATAGACAATTGTGTTCAGAAGGTAACGAGGCTTGTAGTGACATTGTTTATATCAAACGTGAATATTCCTACATAAATAATATTATTTCTTTTAGTTTAACCCATTTGTGGCCAAGCAGAAACTACAAGAACAAATTCAGAAATTTCTTTATTTAATCATAGTTGGGGATACAAATAAGTATAAAAATGAAAAAAATAATAAAAATTATTTATAATTTTGAAATTATAGGGGTGTGCCCAAATTGGCACAATGGCCACTTAAGGGTAAAATAGTGTGCAAGTCTATCGGATCCTATTATAACGGATAAGTCCACCAAAACGCCTTGGAAACTTTTTCTTTAACATATTCGCTGCCGTCCAGTTGTAACCATTCGCTGACAATGATATCTGACGATTAACATGATGATGAGGTGATTGTCCAAGACAAAATGTAGCTATACTTCAGCGAAAATATAACTGATCCATTACATCTCCTTTAGAGGTAACTGTAAGGGTCACGCATTCGGTAATGCCACATCTATCATGTGTTTGAAGAGAACCCACCTTCATTTGTTTGCCATGGACTTCAAATCCATACAACGATATTGATTGGGCCATTTTCAGCGAACCTAAAGTATCTCATTATTTGTATCAAATTTATACTCGATCTCTGTTCTTTCAACGTTTCTTTCATACTACTCTCGTTTAGTAATTGGTCAATCGATGATGGATAAGTCTAAGGATAAGAAGGAGCCAAGGAGGAACAATCAGTCTCCCTGAGGTAAAGGGGGGTTTGAATCCCAGCACGGTATCCCCTGCATGTCGTAAAAGGCGACTCAATTGTTCCCTTGGGGTCGCTGGACGTGCTACGGGGGCAGCGCGTCCTCAAGTGACTCCAAGAGAGGTGGCGGCACTTTGGCCTCTGTACATCGCGGCCCCCCACCCACAACCGGGGCGCCCGAAACAAGGTAGAGGTTGCTTAACTGCGTTCCCTTTGACTCCGAGGCGGCCGAGACAAGTACGTCTTGGAGGCGCACCGGGCGCCTGTGGACAACGGTAGGCGCCTCTCGCTCACGTACCATGGTCGCCTAACTCGGCACGAACTTGGCCACCGGGGGGTTTTGGCCGGTATGCCGGTTTAGGGACTGTATTAAGGACTCAGCCCGTCACTAACAACTGCGCAAATATGACGTCACCGCGCGCCGGGCTGGAAGGCCTGTGACCCTGATATACGCTTCCCGCCCCCCAGTGCCTCCGGGCTGGCGGGAAGTAGAGCCATAAACAGCTTTCCCCTCGAGAACAAAAAAAAGGAGGCACAATCAGCACTGACCAATTTCGTCCAATCGCAGGTTCATCTGGTGCACTAGCGGTGGTTTAATATTTGCGGTCTTATGTTCGTTTCCATTGGCAGTTCACTATCACTGCTATCCTCATACTCAGAAAGAGTATCTACATTATGAAAACCTAAATACCTCGATTTCTCCTCGAACATGGATAGGCAATATTGAAGACATTTGTTCATTATCAAAACCATCTCCTTGGTTCAAGTATCAATAAAAAGTTCCAATGGAATTATAGCCAAATCATAGTCCAAGCCGTGGTCCCAATCTTCGAGGATTGTATTTACCTCTCCTCTTATCCACGGCAATTGTTACTGACACTATAACGTCGTTAGCAGTTTCTCCTTATGATATGCAAAAATAACACTTGTGGCCAGTGTACCCAAATTGGCACAGCAATGTTTAAGGTGGTATAAAATGGTAAAAAATGAATTATTATTTTTTAAATTCTGTTTATAAGATAGACAATTTATTGTATTTGAATAATAATAACTACTTACGATGGTAAACTTAATATGCAAAATATAATAATTGCAAACAGTTAAGTACCTCGACAGGTCCTTCAAGAGCAAAATTCGACCAATTATTGTAATAAATCTATAATATATAACTAAATTGTTTAATATTATATGTAATCACCACACTTTCAACTATCCAATAATGTGAGAATTTATTAACTTACATAAATACTTTTTTCATGTACCCTCAAAAAGTAAGTGTTCCCAAATTGGCACGGCGGTCAAGAATGGGTTAATGATTGTAAAATTACTTAAGAGAATCCTGATTAACAACCCCACATTGATACAATATTTGACAAATATATATGGATAAAATTCAACACAAATCTCAACAAGGCGTTGAGGTGCTAATATTATTGGCACATGATACGAAGTGAAGAAAGTTCATGCAATACATAAATGTTTGTGCCAAGGTTACTCATAGCATGACGTGCAATGGGTTATTGGTTACAAAAACGGCAATAGCAAAACATTTCATATGAATAAGAGAACAAGGTACCTTAGAAGTCTCTGGGCGAATTTTCCGTAATGAACGTCGTGTGATTGATAATGTCATAATATTCAAAATATTCTTTAAATAAAACCGCTATTATAAACTCCAGTCATAATTTATAATGATTGTAACGAGTTATAGTAATAGTTTTAACCTAAGCAACCTTTCTTAGTAAACGCCATTAAAATTAAGCACTACTTAAGCTTGCTTTATCCCATTTTATTAATTTACCTGTGACGTTGCACACAATGAAATTAATCGTGTTTAAGTTAAATTTGAATATAAAAAGATATATATATATATATAAAATTACAACTTCAGGCTGGCACTCTATAAATTGGACCAGAATTATTACACCAAATCACAACACAAGTCTTGCTTCTTCCCACACCCCAACATGTCAACAATACCGCAGCTCGACTTGCGACAATATCCCAGATGCTACCCAAGGTAGTATGTAAAGCGAAGACATTAGGTACAACTCTGTGGCGGCAAGGGGACCACCGTTAGTCTAACAACGGGAGCGACGCACTCCGTCGCGCTTCGGGGAAACGTCGTGCTTCACTGGCCCTCAGTTTTTACCACCTTCGCTGTTGAGGAACTGCGCTTTAAGAGATTATGCTAATAGTAGAAAAAATAATGAAATAATCTATTTTGCCCGTTTCTTTTTTGGTATTCATCGCCGGTTGTAAGGATGCTAAATCTATTGTAGGGTTTAGATTATTTAATTTTAAATAAATTGCAGCAGATAGAGCTTATAGCTTTGATTTACAATATAAGATTCTTGTGTTGTATTAAGGCCTATGGGGATAATTAACTATGAGTAACTTTTCTGCAATTTTGATTCATTGTTGGTTTTTTTTTTGTTAACTGGACAAAAATGATTAACAAATAAAACATAGGGTTGGCGATGAGGTCTTTCAGGGTTAGTAGGTGAAAATTCTTAAATTTAAGTGATTGCTGTACAGCTGTCATGGAGATTGCTTACCCTTGAGAAAAGACTATGTTAAATGCTGATCTTTTTTTACCGAAATCCAAACTAACAAGGGTGAAATCAGAGACAATTCACCAATAAAAGCTGCATCAATCATAAACAACGTCGCTCATAATAAAAGCATTTCCTCCTTTCTTATACAACGTGTTAAACGATAGCAAATTGAAACTTTATGAAGGCGTAATGCGTGTGTACTTGGATTGCGCAACATGCGAAAGTGCTCGTCCGAGCGGATCCATGCGTATTACCATCTCAATGTTATCAAATGTTTCGCCGACGTCAGAAAGCCGACACTTTAATCACGATGCCGGAAAACTTGCTGACTGCACATAAATCACCCTCCGCTTTTGGTTAAGATTATATTGCAAAAATATAGAAAAATTAACGCTGTTTACTTATTTGGTTCCTTTAAAGTATATCTTTTTACTTTTAGTTATTTTCGAAAAATATGGTTTATTTCAAACAGATAAAAAAATATCCGTGTTTTGTTGAAGTGAAATTTATGTTCTGTTGATTCACCAATCATTTTGATCTAACTTACTTATTTTCTGATTGGCCTTCTAAAGAAATTTTATCTATTTATTACCCTTGATCGTTCAAATAGAAATAAATTATATTGGTTTGAAAAAAAATATTGAAATCGCATAATAATATGTACCTTAATTAACCTCTGTTAAATAATTTCTAATTATCGTAAATATTTTATGCATCAATATTTTATGATTTTATGTTTATGATGTGCAATATAATTAGATATGTGTAAACTTTAACGTTAAGAAGTAGCTTTCAAAATAATTACTAGAGGAACATAAATTTATTTGTATATGCAGTGGCAACAAATTTTATATGTCTTTATTACGAAAAGGCTTTCAGTATATAAATTTCAAAGTAATTACGAAATCTATGTACTTGTTTATGTTGATGAGTTGTATAAATTTTAATTCAATCCAAAGACTTGTAAAATGTCTAAAGCAACGTAGACTAAAATGCAAAAAACAAAGACTAGACCTACATTTCGTAATGTTTGTGATGTGCATTCACAACTCCACATAGTACTTGCCATATTAATACACTTTGAATATGCTAATAAAACCCAATTACTTCACAAAGTATTCCGTATTTTTACTGAGAAACAAATAAATCTAACGTAACACGAGATTTAAATTCAAGAAGTAATCTAGAAAGTGGAATATAAAATGAGCCTCACGTAATAGTATAAGATTTGTAAACACAAGAAAATGTAGGCCCGACGTTTTAGATATATTGTGTACCGTTACAGCACAATCGTATTCATATGATGATTTACTTTTGCTTCAGCCAGTGTGTCGAATGAGAAGCATCAGCTGAGTTATTGCGTCCGTGAACTGATTTTTAGGTTTTTGTGCTAAAATTCGTTCCGCACAAAAATGTGAATGTTCTTCCGAATTAGCATAAACGTTGCATACGCAAGGCCTTTCTTGTCTGCTGTTTTACGTTGTTAGATGTTAAGTAATAAGTTGGAATTACTTGTCTCTTGACCTATTCATGTAATGTTTGTTAAAGCAATGACAACTGACAGTAATGGACAGTGCTGCTTTCTCATGCACAAGGGTTCACGTCGGGCTAAAGAGAAGGTATGTTACTTAGAAGACGACGATGTCAACGTCGTTCAGTTTTAAATCTGCTATAAACAATCAGGGAATTACAAATCCTTGCCTTTTTTATGTGCTCGTTGTTTAATTTTAAATCCTTTTAGTTGAAACAAAGTATAAAATTTTACTTTTTTATACATTATCGGCCTCTTGCCAATGAAACTAATCAGTTGTTTGGTCTATTGAATCCCCTAATAATGTCGCCAATAATTTCACAATAGCACACGTGAAAACGCACTGTATTGTCTTGTTAAACATATATCAGCGTCCAGCAAGTATTTCGAAACTTAAACAATGGTAGAGGAACAAAATGGATGGGTTGTTTACAATGAAAGGATGAGATGTTGGAGCCACAATGAGCCAAGGTGGAGTCCGCCGGATCTGTTGCAACTATCGGTTCGTGCCACATCGTTTGACTCGATTTCCACACGTTAGACTAATTGCAAGTGTTTACTCATTAAATACTAACACGAAATTACGGCGCATGCGCTCACAATGAGCCTTAGCGAATCTACTAGAGCTCCTTCCTAGTATTTTGTTAAGATTTGATGCAACGTCATGCAATGCTTTGTAGTGTAGATTATATGTTTTAATTTACGTAAGGAATAATATAACTTGACTAGAATCGCCATAAGGGTACAGCACTGGTGTTTGGTGTTGAATTAACTAAAGGCGGAAAATCCTACTTAAGGAGGTTGACGAAGAAAAATTTTATAAATTGAGAATCAACGTTATTAGATTAAATTACAGCGGTATTGCAAATCGGATTAGGTTCTGTGTATTCTTGTTCTAACGCCAAAAAAGTAACATAAAGTAATTCGTGCCAAAGTATAGTTTGTTTAGTTTTATTTTGCGTGCTAAATTTGAATACTTTGACCTAAAATTGGACGCTAAAACATTATCGTTAGCGAAACCGCAAAAACCGACAAAGTTTAGTCAAATTACACTCGTACTTAACGCTGACGAATAACGAGTTTTTTTTAAATAAAATATAAGATTTGTTCAAAACTGCAACTGGTAGAGTAAAAAATATAGCCAATTACTTGGTTATAGTCGTTTTTACAGAAAATACTATCAAAATTCTCATCTTATTTCGAATGTTATCTTTTGTGGCGACAGAATCGCACCCAAGTTTTGCAGATGACCTACGATATGATATCTTATAACCGTATTATACTTTTATCAAATTATTAGATTAAAGTAAAAAAATTTAGTTTTTATATTTGCACAAACTAAACACTAAAAATATCAACCCATAGACATCTGCAAAGGCTTGCAGCCGTTCAAAAAACTTGTTTTCAGAACTAAGACAGTTGCATCAAATAAAAAATTGAAGCCTAGTGACAGACATTGGCCATTATCCACAAACGAATTGTGCTAATTAAGGCGTTCTAAGAACCGCGATCCTTTTACGATGTTATGAATACATCGCGAAACTGGGCGCAGACGAGCAATGAGTACATTAGCGTCCAATTAAAATTTTCGTTGCATATATACGTGAATATATGTAGTTTTATTAAGTCAGTAGCGTTTGAACGTTCATTAGTACGGTGAACACGTTTCCTTTTCCTGTATCTGGCGGCGATGTTGTGAATATACGATGAACCATTACCCTCGCTGACGGAACGGAACGAATATCTTACGTGTATTAGATAACTGTTTGCACTGCGCAAATGTATATTGCTTTCGAATGATCTTCTCGGACGTGCTAGTGTTGTCAGGCACTTAGGTTTTACAAGGAAATACCAATGAACTTTCTTGTAATGTTCCTTATCACTACATAGTATAAAACAAAGTCGCTTTCTCGAGGAAGGTTTATATAATGTATGATAACATCCATTAAATATCAGCATTGCACCCGTGCGAAGCCGGGGCGGATCGCTGGTAAATAATATAAAATTACCTAAACGGCTTTTACTGGACAATATGCTAATGTTATCCCGTTATCTGAGTTTGATGATTGTTGTAAGTCACGCATTAATTTTGTTTATTTTTCACGTTAACCGTGGTATATACGATTAAAATATCATTGCGTGTCGCTTACTTATGTTAAATGATAATTAACCTACTAATTTAGAATTCATGCTCATTATAACTGGTTAAATTTTATCATCGGAAATTATTTTTTTTAGTTACCTTTCGTAGTTCTTGCGTGACCTCTTTTAAGAGTTCCAATTGTATAATTCCTTCATTAGTGACTTTTCATCGTAATTTTCAAGTAATTAAATCACAAACCAGTTTGGACGGAGTTATAAAGTGATTTAATATCGGAACTTGAGGAAGTATACGTAACATAATGGGTTTCACTAATTCTATGCGCATATTTACGCAATCTGACACATTCACACGATTTGATAATATGAATGAGACTTGTATGATTAGTTTGTGATCAATTATATCCCTGACTTGTTTCTTAATGTATATTCCAACTAGTTAAATAAATTCTACGATTATAACCTCCTCCTTTTTTTGAAGTCGGCTAAAAATAAAGAACAGTTCCAAAAATACAGCACTTGTAACATAAGTCACATCAACTGCGGTATTCTTGACCGCATTCAAGGTAGTGCGACGCGAATCGATGATAACCATAGGTTATATCCGATTGGCTCGACCCACTAGCTTCGCAAAAAGACGTGGGCTCTACTGCACGTATCTCAAGTATACAGACTAAGCAGAATTGTTTTGATCACAACTTGTTTGTTTATGCAGAGCCAACTTCCTTACATAGATAGAGGAGGAGTAGATAACATAAGAATGGAGGTAATTCGGTGGTAAAACAGAAACATATTAGGTATTTCGGGAGAGGAACGAAAGATTAATATTCGTCTAGCACTTTAGTCTTTCTAACATAAAGCTATGTTAACAAACCTCCTTAGATTTTTGTACAGACAAATTTACTACTTTTAATAAAAATGTAGTCTAGTGCTTGGAGCAATTAGAATAAACTCCAAGGACGCCTGTCGCAGGATGTTAGAAGTCACATAGAGCATTAATTACCTACTCATGAAATTCCTGCAAAGAATTCCCATGCGAATTGCTTTCATTGCAGAAATCTGTCGAGTTTATTCATTTTAAATTAAATTCTAGTTATTTCTAATTCTATTGTTCAAGCTAAAAAGTAAAAAGGCAACAAAAAACAACATTCTACATAATATATCTCAGCACCCGCAACGCGCACCTTACTTCCTACATGGGCTGGATTTCATGGATTTCTAATCTAAGGTGGAGTACGGTGGGCAATAAAAAACATAGATTAGATCGCACCGACCGCAGTAAATGTCCGTGGCTGCCTGTACCGATTGCGGAGGGAATGGCAAATTAAATGTTTTTTATACACATTTATAAGGAATACCAATGGAAAAACTTAAAACATTGGCTATTTTAGTCCCAATATGCCGCCATATTAGGTAGTTTTTGTCCGCGAGAATTCCAATTCAAACACTGAAGCAGACCAAAACAAGGCAAAAGTATATAACTGAAAAGAAGAGAGCGATGTATGCACTATATTATACTTACACTTATACAGGTACTTTTGATGCTAAAGAAAAACATCAAGTGAAATTGCGCATAAAGGGAAGAAATTGATTGGGCCTTGTAGATCCTTCAATATGAAATTATGCGTCTTGTCAATAATAAAAGAGTAAGTATAATATCAAAAGCCAACAATGGGTAAAATTTAGGTGACTCTTATTTAAAGGCAATTTAAGTGTTCGTTTTTTTTCTTGTCACATATTTTGATGCAATTGGTATTTTGTAACATTATGATACAATGAATTATCACTAACTTTAATGTTGAAGGAAAACATCGTGAAGAAACGTGCATACCTAAAAGTTCTAAGAATATCTTGGATGTGTAGTCCGTCAACCCGCACTGTTGTAAATGAGACATGTGGCCAGCAATAGAATGCATATGACTGAAGATAATGTTTCTTAACAAAGACGTTTTTATAAATTCTGAGTAAACAAAAGCTAATTTAATTCAACATTTTATTATGAAAGTAACTAACACTATTTTCTATAGGCGTACATTGCAGGGCATAAGCCCACTTTCACGAGGAACGAGGTTTGGGTCATACCAAGTCGATGTGGGTTGGTGGACAGGACTAGTATAACGACGGTATTTATGATAGCGTCAATTACAAGTTTTATTGACTTAAAGTGACTCCAGCAATGTTTAATTTAGATTAACGTTCATGAAGGTATTGGCCAAGGTATATTTCTGCAATTACCTTACGCCAATTGTGTTATAAGCCCTGGGTAAAAGCGCAGGCGTTTTACCGCTTGGCTTCTATTGAATATTACTTCACGAAGACAACCAATAACAGTAACATTGTGGGTCTAAGTGTTTGTGATATCAAATGATTCTTGTAGTTTCTGATACCTACAACATAAGGGACCTTAGTTTGGGGTCAGAGCTATGTATCAGACTGTTAGCGTATATTTTCATTCCTTTACAAACAAATACACTTTTGTTTACACCAAATAAAAAAAATAAAATTTTCCCGCGAAAATTCAAAGGTAAAAAAACTGATGATTTTTAGAAGTCTCATGTTATTTTCTCGCATTCCAAATATAAAGAGATTAAGTATGTATGGAAACATAGAAAAATACCATAAACGAAAAAATCTATGGCTAAATTGAACTCTAGGGTGTGTCTTGGTCCATAGGTTATGCCCTACCCAGTTCCCTAACCTCGCATTATATAGCTACGAAAAGTAACTAGTAACTCGTGAACTATTCGACCTTACTATGTATTATTTTTACCGGCATAGCGAATAAAACCATAGACAAGGACCTCGTGCATGAATCGTTTGATATTATATCATGTAATATTATGGAGCTTAATCATTACAATTGCTTATAAATCGTGAGTTTGTTTAATCGTGTTTAAGCAGAATATTAAGCCATTTTGTCATAATAATAACAATCCATTACTCCACTTATACAAGGAAAATATCTTTAAGATACCCCTTTTGTACTATACATTAAAAATATATGCTTTGTAAAACACAGCCGGCGAAGACGATAGAAGATAAATATAGATGATTGTTGTAAGAAGTGCTATCGACAGGAACATAAGCCACAAAGCTGTGGACTGTATTCCACGCCTATAGCGTAATGACACCGCATTGAGCCATTAGAAAGAAAATAATCCACGAATCATTATCTTCAGTTACTTTTTTCTTTACAAGTGTTGCAGATTACTTTTTAAATGCAATGAGACAGTTCGCAGTTGATATTCTCATGAATCTATTAAGGTCGTGATGTTACTCTTAATTTCATATTTATAGAATTATTTATTTTTACTTTTTAAGAGTTTATTATAAAGCGGATTACCGTGGCTTAAAATAAGTACCAGCGACCACCGGGTACTGGGTTCAATGTTCCGGTTAGGCAGTTTTTTTCCGCATGAACTTAGATTGGAAAATTGGCCTGTAAAACTGTATGAACCTCGCACCTTAAGAACTAGGAATACTGAATAAACATAGCGAGTCAAAACGTTGGTTTGTTTATCTTCTTCTTCTTCTTCAGCAACCCATATACGCCCACTGCTGAGCACGGGTCTCCTCTACCATTGAGAGGGTTTTAGGCCATAGTCCGCCACGCTGGCCTAGTGCGGGTTGGCGGACTACACACCTAAGAAATTCCTAAGAACTTTTAGGTGTGCAGGTTTCATCACGATGTTTTCCTTCACCGTTTGTTTGTTTGGGTTTGTTTATACAACTCGGGAAGTACAACTTCAAGTGAGAAAGAATATTCAAAGTACCTATATAATATGCAAGTTGTTGTTTTTAAACAGTCTCACCCAATGATAACAATCCTGAGAGTCTAAATTACGTAGACTTTCGTTTACATCTAAATGCTCAACAACATAACTTCTCTCAATCGCTTCTAATAGCAGAACCAACCTAGCATGACCAAAAATTGAAAAGATTATTATATTATCTGAAACGTGCAAGCATTTTGACTTTCGCTTACAAAAGTTCAACTTTTACTACAACAATTGATTTTTTTTCTCTAAATAAAATTTCAATACGTTTAAAAATTTTATCTTTCCACAGTAAAACACGATTCGGAAATTATAACGTAAGTACTTACTTACGTTAGTATTAGGGTCACTTTAAATGCAGAAAAAGTTTTAGCATTATAATTCTAATTCGAAAGCAGCGCTTCTGTGGGAAACATTCTGAAAATTCTTAATCCCGCCATAAAGCAGTTTGTTTTGCAAAAAAACAAGACGTTACTAG
Source organism: Cephonodes hylas (assembly GCA_030295005.1). NCBI lineage: Eukaryota > Metazoa > Arthropoda > Insecta > Lepidoptera > Sphingidae > Cephonodes > Cephonodes hylas. The sequence goes on along the minus strand of AP025374.1, from coordinate 4,123,864 downwards.
TGACTTATTAACCAGTCCTAGTGCAATGGATCACTAACGTATTCCCTACAAAGTATGTATTATCAAAACCAGACCAACGAGTACTTCAGCTATGTCTGTACAAAAACTAGATACGATCCAGACGAGTCCAACGTAGTTCCGAGCTTCAAAACAAAAGAGGGAAGTTGCAATATGTGTGTAACAGTATAAAACATAATACTTTTAATAAATCTTTAAACACTTCTAAAATATAAATTTGATGAATAGATTCCGCTTCCCTTTCCCTTTATCTATAAAGCTATTTCGAATTAAACTGAGTTCAACTTTTAGGTAACAAAACAGGAAGGGCGTTAGTATGCATAATCAAATTAATCTTGAAGCCTCATACCTTTTACTACTACAACAAACTATAATTTATGGCTTATGTGATTCGATTATTAATTTAGTTATCAAGTGAATGTGATATATGTGATCAGTGAATTCAGTTTGATATTATGTTTATACTTTATGTATATAATACTTACCACTACTAGAATATTTATTTAAAATCCCTTGCATCGGCTTTTCACCACTGCACAGATTAGTTAAATTGTTTGGCTGTATAAACATAAATGCACGCACTATTTTTTTAATTCGTAATCATGTTCCCGCGCGTTCTCTGCGGAACGGAACGTTTCGTGCGTCGTGCCGCGCGCTCATCTGCGAACTGATTCACTGCACCGGCTAACGTTTTGGCCGAACATCAGTGTTAGCTGTAGAATGCCCAACGGCATCCTCAAAGTAAATTTTTAGTCTTAAATAGAATTTCCCGATAGATTTTATAGGTGTAGGTACGGATGAATATGGAATAAACTCGTCTTATGAATGGGCAGACAGATTTAAAAATAAGTCAATATGACTTATGCTTGTTGAATGTAGATTTTTGTCGCCTGTTGATGTTTGATGTTTACGCACAAATTTGCGAAATTCTTTTCGTATATTTTATATTTATTATACAAATTGACCTATCTACTACTAAAAATTGAGCCTTAGTATATTTTCAGGAAAACTATTATACTAAAACATAAACTCCTAAATAGTTAATACACCATATTTTATAATTAGAGTCGGAACGAACTAATGTAGGGGTGTAAAAATAGGAATTCTTATTGCTGTGAAATATAGAGCCATAGCCATCGCGTTTTGCAATTATTCCATTTAAGTTGAAACAAAAACCTATTACAACTATTTAATGAGCGCGTTTGCGTTAAGATGTACTTATCATTATTTAAAAAAAAATACGTTAATGACTGCCTAACTTATTTTTGTGAGGCAAACAAAAGTTAAGTAAATGAATCTGTTGCATAAGGTAATCACCTTATTTAAGGTTCAAATGTTTTCTAGTCTAAGAACTGATGTCTCACTTACGGCTGTAAAGTGTGGTCGCGGGAACAATCCTCGCATGAAGTAAAATTATTAGAAAATTTGTCTGAGTGTTTGCGTGTGTGAAATAAATCTGAAAACGCACACACGACATACGAGAAATCCTTGCTCAACCTGCATTGCACTAGTTGATGTTAACCCTTAAATTTGATATTTATTATTTGAAACTTTAAATCGTAACTGTTTTCTTCCAACCGATAAATAATCCCCTAAAAATGTGCCGGTCATCGAACACTTTCCCTCTACGATTTCATGTTATCGACTATCGTGCGCGCTACATATTTTAACAGCGCGTTATCGTAAATATGATTCTTCGCATCTTAAAATCTCAAGACATAAATGAAATTTGACGTAATCTGCCAAACAGTAATTTGTAATCTAGATGATATAGTTCTGTAAGATAAAACTGGCTCTTTGTATTTACATTATTTTATTCCAAGGGCCCAAAATTCTAAAGTGTATGCAGACATTGTTTATGTAAAAAGGGTGAAGATAAAAAAACAGTTTTTTTTGAACGAATATTTAATTTACAACTAAACATTTATCACTGGTACAATTTTGGTAAATATAACAATAACATTTTTGTTTCGTAAATAAAGTGTTCATAAAATTAGGTACATGTGTAATAAGTCTATTTTTTTTTATATTTTCCTACAATACTACAATTACACATATTAAAACCTAAGTGGATATGTTAAGAACAATTTGGCGCCAAAATATAACGCGAATACATTCTACCAAAAAAATTCATGCAATAACAATAAATCATAGAATCAAAATATTTTGGAATAGTCAATGTAGAGTTTGACATGCCGGACAAAGAATGTTTAAGTCTCTTTTTAATGAATACTTTTAAGATTCCCTGTATCGTCAATTTTGATACTGAAAATCAACAAAACTGATTTCTCTTACCATAGGACTATAAATAGATAAATTATTAAATCAAGAGAAGGATAATAATCATTAAATACAGTTTTAACTGATAGGTAACGCTAATCAATGCGTATTAAATAATTATTTTAACGAATGGCTAAGTTCCATAGACAATAGTGGAATAACCTTGTATTTATATTTTCTAAGTCTATTTTTGGATAACAAATACTGTGATGCAGAGTAATTAAAATAACAAAACATAATATGTAAAAATAATAGTAAACAGGCGGTATAATATATTCATTATTGATTTATCCATTTCATTTAAAACGTATGTAAAAAAACAATAAAGAACCTAATTAAAAGTTGGCATGGAAGCCAAAATGTAAGTCTTGTACGTTTTATTATATTTTTACAACTAATAACAAATTTAAAATTTCGCTATAAAGACTAACATGAATATCTCGCAATACAAAAATTGCTAGTGTTATTTTTTTCAACGCCGGAATAATTCTAATAATTCTTCTTTCCAAACGATGCGTCATTGTAAGCACATTGCATTTAGTCATTAGGAATGTAAAGAAGCAATGTATTATAAAACAGAAAACAATAAATTTGCTTTAAACAGTACCATTATTAAACCAAAACTCTATTAAATACTTAATGGGATTACTTCGTTGTAAATAAACATTTCAAATATCAAATTCTAGAACTATAATTAAAAGTATAATTGAAAATACTTCAAATTCAACTTAATTGAATACAAATAAAATAGCCTCTTAACATTATTATAATAAATTCATTTTTATCTTAACATTTTTTTGAGATTTCGATTCTTACTACATGACTAATCACATTCAAGATACAAATTCTTTGAAACCTACAAACTGGGCTTTGTTTTAGACCTAATATAATTTTTAAAGCTTTAATAAAATGGTGAAATACTCCAATAAGAAAACAATTATAAGTCTTATTTTAAAAGTCAAATACCTAGAATACCTATATTCCATTGATACCTACAGAACTCAGCCATTATTCAAAGAAAAGGTCCTTAAAGTATCCCACCACATAAGGGAAGAAAATATAGGAATTAATTTATGTCTCCTCGATATAAGGATTCTCGCAGAAGAACTGGTGGTCGTTGTAGGTGCGCAGATACTTCCTGGTGGTGTAGTAGAGCAACAGTCCCCATTTCATCATCATGAACGACCATACAAGCCTGATAACTATACTTGTGTTTATCGGCAATATATCTGTAATTGAGAGACATGTATGTAGTATCAAAAGTATTTATAAATCGATATTAAAAAATATACTTTTGCTTAAATCTCTAAAAAAAATCCGTGTACCTATAATAAATTGTGGGGCTGAAAACTAACATCTGACATGAGTGTACCGAGTGACAAACGCTTAGTCACGTGCCATCTGGTGCCGAGTTTTGATTTTGTGCCTATATGAAAAAAACATGCGTAGTCTACAGAAGAACCTTTACTACGAAATCGCAATTGGAACAATGAAATACAAAGCAAAAGATATAACAAAAGAACGGCAGAACTGCCGAAACATCACATAAAATACTGCAAATATAATGTCATCCATTTTTTAAATGATATTTAGGGTATTTTGTACATTTCTTGAAACAAGATTTCTTAATAAAATGAATAAAAATACGCATTGTAGAATTTTTATGAGACAATGACAGGGCTTGTGAGTTGTGACGCATTTCCTTAAAGGTCAACTGTTACATAATAGGTTACGGGTTCACTCACGCAATCGTACTAAAGTTACATTCTCTGAGAGACATGAAGGGTTTTTTTTAAACCCTTGATTTTAGTACATATTTTTTAAATCATCAATCATCGTTTGAAATTATTCAAAGCGTTCTAAATTTGCCTTTGAAAGTTTAATAATAAATAGAATAAGAGATTGATATGGTGATTATAACTGTATCGGGTCAACATGTCACGCTAATTTGTGGTAATAACACAGTGTTTTGCCTTGTGACATAGAGGTCAGAAAAATATGCCGTATAAAGTAATACGAATACAATAATATGAACTACGATTTAGGAATTAAATTCGAATCTTGGTCTGGCATAAGTGTTGTCAAAGCAGCCAAGGCTTAATTATTATTTGGTAGAGCTGTGTTTTTAGATCTTACAACCATTCAAGTTGAGTTTGCTAATACGGAATTTTTACGCAGCCTGATCACAAGTCAAATTAATTATATAATGCATACTTAATATTTTGTTAATGTACATACTGCATAGTAGAAAATCTAGATATTTTTGCTTTCCATTTTTTAGGGCGAGATGTATACAAAGAACATTTTATCTGGTAACTTAATTTGCCACAGTTACTATAAAAATAAGACAATTACAGGTGATTCATTTATAAATGTAAATGTTATCTTTACAATTGTTGATATTTATATTACCCATGTTTTGGCGGAAATGTTTAGTTATTATTGTTGATAACAACATTTTTGATTAGCCTATTAAAATTCGAAACAATAATAAAGAAAAAACAAACTGATAACTCCCTTTGTGCAACATCTAAAAGTTGACCACAATGTCAATGAACTCTTCACTGCATTGTATTTAAAAGGGTTATCAAGTTTACATACATTAAACATAAGTTATTGCTTTCTTTCTAAAAACAAATGTGTTAAATCAAGATATTTAAACAGAGAATACAAGTAACATAAATGTTTTAATTGCAGTAAAAATTGCAAGGAAGTTAGTGACCTACTGAAATATCTCACATATTTTTAAAGGCCATTATCATTATCACCATTAAAAGGCAGACTGTGATATAGGCAGGCAGATAATATGTATCTTAAAATAATAATGGTTGTAATTAAATTACTAGTTGGTTCTGACAATGTACTATGTTTCATTTGTTTATATCCTTAAACAAGTAATTGATTATATAAATTCAAGGCAACTTACCATGTTTGTAATAGCTTTCAAGGAAAATGTAAAATATTGTCAGAGCTCCGCCAGACACAAAACCAACAATGGCAAAATCTTTGATGTAATGCAATGCCTTCCGGGAGAAATTAACATGTAAAGACTGCTTTAGGTAATGGCAGTGGAGCATCAGTGAAAGTGCTGCGTTGAGACCTGCAACAAATATAAATAAAAATGCTGTAGCATTCCATTAGAAATAAAAAATATACACACTGTGGAAATAGCCATAGCTTACTTCCCTATTTTTATTGTAACTAGCAAAAAATTATTATAATATTTATAATTTAGGTCAGTAAGTTTAATGAAAGGATTTTTATAAATATAAGTTCCGAATAACGAATCGTGTAATTAAACAATATTTTGTTAAAAAGATTATATAAAGAACTGAGAAGTATTTTAATTCATCGTTCATACACTACGTGAAAGTCATCACGACGGAGGTTCTAGAAAAATATTCCGTAATATCGTAGGCTATGGTTATTGCTAAAGACAAACAATTTTCATTATAAAATGCATCTAAACAATACTTAATAAACTTACCAGACATTAGTGCCCATAATCCGGCTTCTATATTTGCATATACCAGGCAAAAACATATAAAAGCAGATATTCCGAGAAATGCACCAATAGCACTTATTGCTATGTGAATTTTTGTACGCAACATACTCGCTTTGTTATAGTTCCACTTTATAAACAGCAGTACGCAAATCTTCCTGCAACTAGTCGCTTCCGATAAATAAATAAACTTTATTTACGAAAACCAGCTGATAAACAAGCAACGACAGCACCACTTACTTTATGCAAATATTAGTGAGGTGCTGTAGTTGCTACAGTTATCGATACTTATAAATCTTTCTATTCGACTTTAAAGCTCTACTAATTAATTCATGGCTCTAGTACTGATATTTATTTCATAGTTATTTGTTTTCAAATTTTTTGGGTTAGCAAATGTATAGCATTCATTATGAGAATTCCAATAAATTATAATATTTTGTCTAACTTGAAATGAATCGCTTGAAGTTTCGTTATAATCAAGCTTAAGCGTCTCTTTAAGTGATTATCCGACATGTGTTAATGCCTCTTCTATAAAGAGGAAAGAATTTCCGTAATTATACACGATGTTATGCTAAATGACAAAATAGAATAAGGTGGCCTCTGATGGTAATTTAATCGTCGCTTTAAAATCCTGAATTCTAACAAAAATTGTAAATTTACTTGTTTTTATGTGAATACGGTTTTATAAACACCATTTACACATTCAGAAATCTGTGTAAAGAGCTACTTAGTAAAATTTCAAACGAATGCGATTAAAACAAATATTATCGCATCATCTTCAGAATACGTTTCAACTCGACTTACTACAAACTCGTGTTTGGAAAGCTGGTAAAATAACGATGAAACGAAAGAAAAAGCGATTTTATAGTTGGCTGTTGGTGCTGGATTTAGTGGTGACTATGAAATCGTGGTCCATAATATGGACTATAAGTCTATGTCAGAGTCCCATCATATTATACCGAACGATGATGATTACAATAAATAAAAATAAAGACTTTTTCTTTCTTTTTTGCTAACTCGAGTTTCGTAACTTCCAATTGAATTCTACTCGAGTTAACTTAAGTCGTGTTTATACCAAGTAGCACATATCATCAATCAGCATTTACACGTATCATTAATAGCCACAGCCTCCTCTACGACTGAGAGGAATTAGACTTGATTCATTTAGGACAAGAAGGCTCAATGTGATTTGGCGGAACTATAAATATTATTATTTATGTACCTATAAATATTACGGGGTTTAATATTTAACACTTGCATGATATAGTTGCAATGGTAAGGATATTTAAAGATGACACTATTTTAAGTTACAATAATTTGTTTATTGTTTTTTTTTTATTTTTATTACAACAAAACCAATCTTATTGCACTGATTGCACATATTTTACTGTCAAACATTACTTATACCAACTCCTTAAACAATAAACTTAAACAAATTAATTCATCTCCTTCAGGATTTAATAAATTCAGGATTTATGTAAACTATCTAAACATCGTAATTTTATTTTTGCAAACGCTAGTGCTAACCGTTCAAAGATAATTAAATTATCTTTAAAACTTAAAACTTCCTAAAATTTAAAACATAGGTTTAATTTGCAGACAATAAAGAATTTTAATTCGGAAGAATATAATAAAACAGTTGTCCCTCATGACAAACAAATGAACTTTGTTTAACTTGAATAAATATTTACAATCAGAATTTAATAATAAAGATATTTGTATAATAAAATCTATAATTTTACAGTGTTTATAAGTTCCAAACAAAAAATCTTCAAGAGATTAAATATACAACTTGAAACAAATCTCTAACTTGGAAGAAATTTATAATCCCAAAATAGTAAAAGTATAAAGATAAATGTACACATACACATCATTCATAACCTCACGCCAGTATTTCCCGAAGTGGTAGGCAGAAATGCATTAAATGTGTATAACACAAATATAAATATTCAGGATCAAGAATAACATTTAAAATAACAATTTACTTACAACTAACAATTATTAATGATTGGTCTATCTATACCTTTAACAACTTTAAATAATTTGGTCTTATTCTACTTAGAGTGGCTGCATCAAGCTCTGATATCCTGTGTATTCGTAGATGACTTTTCATATTGCCCCTTTGTGCATACCCTCTGCCACACACTGGACATTTAAATGGAGTCTCTCCTGTATGCAGTCTCATGTGTTCCTTAAGGTAGTCTTCGTGGAAGAAACTAGCACCACATATGCTACATTCAGCTGGCCTGTGACCTGAAAAATAGATATTTAATTATAATTAGACTTGTTCATTATTCATTGATGAAGAAGCGGATTGTGTGGTGTGAGGTAACATTCTGTAATAGTAAATGGTATTTATGTTTCTTTATGTCTGTTTCATAAATAATCGGAGGCTATAGGCAAATAAAATTGTATAAAAGTCTCTTGTACAAAAATAAGTCATATAAGCCCGGTGCAATGGCGAGAAGTGAACTATTTTCCCTAACTATGATTTTATTGTTACATTTTAATAAGTCAAATTTGCAAATTTTATTCAGTCTGTGATAATTTTGTATCAATACCGCTACCATAGTCTGGTATCAAAGCTGGTACTCCGTGGTGTCAAACAAGTGCCATTAAAATATGCTATTTCCAAAATGAAGTCTTCTATATTTTTTGTTGTGCCACTTATCATAATAATATAGTAAGAAATTCTTGTCTTTCAATTAATCATACTACTTAATTATTTTTAGACTTACCAGTATGAGCAGATCTTTCATGTACAATAACTGATTTTGAGCATTTATATGTCTTGTCGCAAAATTTACAGGCAAACACTTTTGGAGGTTTATGTTTGTCATGGACATTCCTAAAATGGCTCGATAATTCGGCTTTATAGACGAAAGCCCGGCCACACGCCGAACATATGAAATCTCGCTTACTTTCGTGTTTTCTCTTCATATGCCTGTTTAAATAATATTGTGATGCTAAAGTCCGTGGACACTTTGGACATTTTACTGGGTTTTTGAAATGCACTTTTTTCTTGTGAACCAACAGTTTATCAGCATTCACAAACACTTTGCCACACATATCGCAAAGTTTTTCCGGATCAGATGTTTTCTTCACTTTGTTAACTACTTTTTTTATTTCTTTTTGCTTTATGGCTCTTTTCCTTTTCACATTTGTCACACTTTTTTCGGATTTTAAGCTGGAATTAAAGTAACATTCGTTAGAAGTAAAGTTTTGATTATTCTATAAAAACTGATATACTTAAAGAGTTTAAATGATCCCACGAAAAAGTTGCAATTAATAAAGTACAATATTTTTAAGATCAATATTACCACCATTTTTCTCCATTCCAACAAAATTCTCCTTCTAATATAGAAGATGCAATTTTATTTGTTTTATTCCCAGATTGGATCTTTGTCTTCTTTGAAGGCTTTTGTTTTTGCTCACATTTCACTGATTTTACTTTTACTTTTAAAGGCTTGACAAACTCAATAAGTTTCTCATCTTCTTCATCTAAGAAATTGGGTTCAGTTTTTATATCTTTTAAATCAACTTCAATTTCAGTTTCATCACAGTAATCATCAGCATCAGAAAAATTTGTATCCTCTGTTTTAACTATGGACAAATTGTCTTGTAAAATTTTACATGAGTTTTTATATTTGTTTATGAAGTCACATACAATGTCCAGTAAGTCATTGCATTTTTTACAGATGGAGCGTGGGTAGCCCTCAGCATCTTCAATCTGAAATAATAAAAATAATTCATGTAAGTATATTTAAAGAAACTGTATCTCAAAATTCATCATCATGATTATCCAGATTTAAAATGGTACGCTATAAGAATATCAATTTCTATTAAGATTCCTATAAGCTCCTTTTCAAATCCAATGTCACTGTTTGTTCACAATAAATTTAAAATAATTTAGGAACTCAATATTTAAGTAATCTGAAAAAAAAATAAAGGGGGAGAAATCAGTAATGTAAATAAATACAAAAAGACATTACTTTTTCTTTCATGCATAGAGAAATCTTGTTTTGTATGTCTTCTTGATTGGTGTTATCAAATATTGGAAAAGTTGCACCGTCTTCAAGACAAATTCTACATAACGACGAATTCCTGTCATTCATATTATAGTATAGCTACTTTTAAATAATTATAAACAAGAAGAAGCAGTATTTTTAAAAAATACTAATTTGTTTACATAAAACAAGAGTTAAACAGTGTCAACATTTGACACTTCTGACAGTGATAGCTGATAAGTGCTGTACCCTCGTCCCTCGAGAAATTACAAAAGTTACCACAGTTTAAAATATTTGCTGGTAGCTATGTTCTTACTTCTTACTAAAATAAGAATATATTACCGTTTCTTGTATTTTTACATAACTTTACCATTTATCGCAAACTCATGTGAATTATACATAAATGAAAAAATAATCAATATTATTAATGATTTAACAAAGTCATTAGTGAAAAAATAACGAAAGAATTAGATACTATTAACATTATATTAAATTAAGAATTATTTTAAACAAAATCTAATTCTAATTATTAAATTTTAGAGCAAAATTGAAATTTTATTTTACTGCAAGTTGAAACATAGGTATTTGTTCATTTTGATTTGATCGTGATCACAAGACCAACCATAGACAATAGTTTTATCACTTGTCTTCTGTCATCAGGTGATTTAGGTTTTGGGAGTGAAAAAAGTCCTGAATTGGGATAAGACGCCAATTATTTCCTAAATCAAAATGTCTGGGAAAGATAGATTAGCGATTTTCCCTTCTCGGGGGTAAGTACTTTGTTAAACGTTGATTCTTTATTGTTATAAATTTACGAGTTAACTCTTGGGTGTTAGAACATATTTTCAATGATGGTTTTCTGTTCCTCAGTGCTCAGATGTTGATGAAGGGCCGTCTGGCTGGAGCACAGAAAGGCCATGGTCTCCTCAAGAAGAAGGCTGATGCCCTCCAAGTGAGGTTCCGTCTGATCCTCAGCAAAATCATCGAGGTATGTTTAAAGTCGTGTTTGACGTATTTACGATCATTTTTGTATACACGTTTAGTATGATTATTTTCAATTAATAAAAGCTAATCAATATAAATTAATGATCAGAGCGAGATATAGACATTTATGTAAATTGATATTTTGGTCTTATGCAAACATTTTTTTAATATTGTCTTAAATTGAACACCTTGTATACTTCTTAAATGACCCATAGATCAAGGAACTTTAAGATTGCGTCTATTTAAATGAAATTCTATATTTTGAATAAATTTGCCTTAAAAAAATGGGGGAAAAAAATATTTTAAGTATTTTAAATAAAATGATGTTATTCTGAAAATGTATGAAGTGGGAAAACAATTTTGTTTGTTGTTGCATACTTTAGCCAACCCTATGAGATTCCTTTTAATCCCATAATGTGCTCTTAAAGAAACCAGTTATATGAGAACCCTTGAATTGAATGGGTTAGTAAATAATTCCACAACTAAATGGAGTTTTGTCATAAAAAGCTGTAATATTATAAAGCAAGTTATATAAATTTCAATATATCCTTGCATATCTTGTGCTAATTGCATGGTTGCAATAGTATATGCTAATATACAAATCATGCAATTGGTGATATTAACAACTCACACTGAGTATGATCTGTTGTAACAAAATTTTATCTCAAGCTTAAAAAACTTTTTCCTTAATAATAATATATTGATTTATTAAATTATGAAAAAAATAAAAACATTGAAAGCAATATTATTTTGCCTTAAATAAATTCATAACAAATAATATCTGTGAAACCTATTTTGCTGACAAATGTGATGTAACTTATATAACAGGCTGTATTTATTGTCACTATTCTGTTTTTACTTGTGTATACTATGGGTACATTTATCACAAAAATACAAATAGTGTTACAAATCAAAACTTTGAAATTTATATTCTAATTTCTAATGCAACCATGGGATTGTTTAATGGCACCCAAATATAAAATTTATTCTAACACTTTTTACAGACAAAAACCCTTATGGGTGAGGTGATGAAAGAGGCTGCTTTCTCACTTGCCGAGGCCAAGTTCACAACTGGTGACTTCAACCAAGTAGTGTTGCAGAATGTTACCAAGGCTCAGATCAAGATTCGCTCAAAGAAAGACAATGTTGCTGGTGAGAATTTTGTTTACAGATTTCTTATTAAATAATTTTCAGTAAATCATTATTTCTAACATAGTATTGAGGGACTAGAGGAAATGTTAGCATTGAAATTATGACTGAAATTAATAATTTACTTATGATTAGTCCTAAACAATCAATGCAAAGTCATCTGTGTGTAAATATTTTTCTGTGGTCCATTGCTTTGGTCAGTCTTTAGACAGACTTTAGGATAGACTGTTATTATGTTTGGCTCTTTTAGTAAGGAGTACTCATTTCAGATTCGCATCACCCTAAGGTTTACTGTTACAATATACTATGAGATTTTTTGTTAGAAAATCTGTTTATAATCTAATGAATAACTAGTCTGCAGTCCAATCAATCAATTTTCTTATAAGTACTAAGCAATACAGGTTTGAACCCATAAATTGGTAATGTAATAAATCCCATTAAGATTTTTTAGCACTTTGTACTTTTTAAAGAAAATCACTCAATAATATTAGAAACTTAGACTTCCATGGTTATTATTTACTATTGACTTATTATTGGTGTCACACCATTAGAATTAAACATGTGGTCTAGTCGTCCTGTAGCCTGAAATGTGCTCAGTAAATGGAAATACTTGACTCTATTGAGCTCCTACAAAGACCGAATAAAGGCGATTGGTGAAGACTGGAAGTAGAAATGTTTACCTACCTCTTTCATAATATAGGCAAGTGTATGTATATAATAAATTTTCAATAGCAGTATGGATTCAGGAAATTATGTCCTTAAATCGACAATAGGTTTGCTCTGTATATCATGGAAATTTCCACAATTTTAGTGAAACATGTGAAGAAATTCATTTCTACTTACATCTTCCACAATGCATGCATCAGTGTATATAATATTATTTTGTATCCAGGTGTCACACTCCCGATCTTTGAGTCCTACCAAGATGGCTCGGACACATATGAGTTGGCCGGTCTGGCTCGTGGTGGTCAGCAGTTGGCCAAGCTGAAGAAGAACTTCCAGAGCGCTGTGAAGCTATTGGTGGAGCTTGCTTCTTTGCAAACCTCCTTCGTGACCCTCGACGAGGTCATCAAGATTACCAACAGGCGTGTCAACGCTATTGAGCACGGTCAGTAAAAGAAAAAGAAAATGGAGTTATTGTCGGGAATTTGCCAAAAAAAATTAACATCACATGGGCTGTTTTTTACAAATTATATTAATTACATATAAGTAATCTAGTTCATTTTTAGATTTGTCATCTGTCATTAATCATTCATATATGTTTATTGATCAATTTATATCTGATCCAAGTCCTATCGCGGGCGTCCTATGAAACTTAAAGAATTTAAGCCTAGATCTGTCATGGTGCCCTAGTGCAAGATAGAGAACTACATGTGACTTATGAATTTCCTAGTAGAGCACTCTTAGTTGTGTTGATTTGTTTATGATATTTCTTATCACGTAAAAATGTTTTTAGGCCTAGGATTTGAATCTTAGAAAATTGGAAATATTGTCTTGACCACTCACTTGACCTACTATATCATGTTCTGAAATACCAACCTTCTCTTACATTGCACTAAACCACACCCTTTTAATAAATAAATAATAAATAAAAGGGTGTTATTTATTAATAAATAATAAATAAATAAAAGGGTGTGGTTTAGTGCAATGTAAGAGAAGGTTGGTATTTCAGAACATGATATAGTAGGTCAAGTGAGTGGTCAAGACAATATTTCCAATTTTCTAAGATTCAAATCCTTATCCTTTATTTATTTATTATTTATTAATAAATAAATAATAAATAAAAGGGTGTGGTTTAACCACACCCTTTTGCATACAATTTACGACATATGTCTCTTACAGTGATCATTCCGCGACTGGAGCGCACCCTGGCCTACATCATCTCGGAGCTGGACGAGCTGGAGCGCGAGGAGTTCTACCGGCTCAAGAAGATCCAGGACAAGAAGAAGATCATCAAGGACAAGGCTGAGGCGGTCAGTGGGACATTGCTTTTTAAGACTTGATTTAGATTCAATGCCAATATTAATGGTTTTAAATCATTAATCAAGTAGTCAAAATTAATTACTACATCTCAACCAAGCGAACGTAGGTAACGTAAATCAGTGGCGCAAAAACATATATCAGGAATAAATCTCTATGGGCCTAAAAGTACTTCAAGAAATTCACTTTCCCAATTACATATAAGTATGGTAAATATTTGTTACTTTATTTCAAACATACATAAATACTCTCACGCCTATATTCCTCGAAGGGATAGGCACAGGTATACACCTACATCTCGCCAGGTATTTATCAGCCCTACGTAATAGCGGATTGCAGTACTTCGGGCACATTTCCAGACTCAATGCTACTACTGAGAATTTCCTAAAGGGAAAATACTTACACATTTCCCGACCCAAGAATCGAATCCAGGACCTCGAGATACCACGGTCTTTATTTCAATAATGATTATTTTCTTTGCAGAAAAAAGCGGCGCTTAAGGCTGCCGGGCAGGACTTGCGTGACAGCGGCGCCAACTTGCTTGACGAGGGAGACGAAGATCTCCTCTTCTAAACGTGTTCAAGCGTCAACCTCCATACACTTAGCCTGTTGTTAGTAGATGTGCAGTCAAGTGATTGTAACCGATGTTTGACGTAGTCTTAAAAATATGTTGATATTGAAGAATTTTGCTCCTGAAAAGAACTGAAGGTTGAACTCATAACCTACAGGGATCACACTGGTCACATTTGTTTTGGATCAAACCGAGCCAAGTGGTACCTTCAATGTTCTTAAGCCTGCTTGTAAAGTATTATGTATTTAATGTACACTTATCTTAGGCACAATAAAAACACTGTTCCCAAACTTGACTGCATGAAAAGATGATATTACAGTGTTCATAGCGTTGTATATACTGTATTGTTGCCGCTGTTTAAATGTTACACAAAATTATGTCTTATTCACTCAACAAAGCGGTCTAAAATTCAACGGCATGTATACTCGCTAAGTACATCGGTGTGAAGTGAGCTGCAAAAATGAAAACTAAAAAAATATTAAATTAAATGCACATTGGGCGTAGTTCTTATCGTTTGGCTTGGAAGTATGTAGGTTATATTCAATGAATTTTAAAATGGTTAAGAAAATTATGATATATAGAATTTTATGGACGCCATATTGGATAATGGCAAATACATTGTTATGTGGCTAACTTCACTTCGATAGTTCGGTTTTGTCTATAAATTTGTTTTACGTAAGCATTCCACGTACCGAGTTTTAATACGTCAGCTTCGATAACGTGTATGTAGCATAACATCAGTTAAGTACATCTATAAAATATTTAATGGTTTATTTGTTGTTTGATAACTAAAAATGTATTTAAGTAAGCAATCGTGTAAATACAAGTTTGTGAAGCGAAATATTAAAATATTATTATTGAATTATTGTATTATTTCAAGTCTTACTTATGAGAACTTTAACCTAAAACCTTGTGTCATAATTTGGGGTCTGGATCATGAGATTGACAGCGTAGTATAGTAATTTAATATAGAGTACTTATTCGGTTTACAGGATATAGTAATGAAGAAAACGTTTTTCTCTATCTATTATACAATGAAAAAAAAAACAGCATACAATAAAGTGCAAAGTGTGTCGTCTTTTATTGCATAAAGTAATTATTTGTTTGGCTGCAACTGCGAGTGCAAAGCAAATATTTTTAGGTAAACTTTTTGTGTGAATTTTTATAATGAAATATCACGTGCTTATTGGTGAAGGAAAAAATCATGAAGGAATCTGCGTGTCTACAAAAAAAAGTCCTAGGTATGTGGTCCGCTATTGCGCACTAGGCCAGCGTGGTGGAATAGTGGAGCGTGGTGCCTAACCTTCTTAGTTTTAGAGGAGGCCCGTACACATCAGCCCCACTGATGGGCTATACTCGGATATAGGCTGACGATTAAAGTTTATAAATCTACTGATATTATTAAGTAAATGGAAAGAGAAGAGGAGAGGTAAATATAACAGTGGTAAGAAATAAAATGAGCGTTATAAATACAAAAGTATATCACAATACATTTTAATGAGACCTGCGATTTCCCGCTGTAAGAAAGTATCTGTTGTGACGTTTTTGTAATAAACCGAATTCAACAGCTGACCGCAATATCGCGCCAATCTTGAGACCCGTTTTCCTTGGATTTTTAGATACCTTATAATGTTTTTTTAAGAAATTTATCACTCTTCGAGATGTCAATCCTTTCCGAGATGGTATTTTGTGAAATGCCCACAACACAATAGCGGCTGGTACAGATTTCTTCAGTGCAGTTTTGATTCTTCTGTAGTTCCTATTTATGTTTGTATTTGTTGTTGTTCTTGTGTCGTAAGAATCATGGCTCTCTGCTGAACTACCAGTGCTAGACGAAGACAGTGCGCTAGTCATGCTTGTATCTGAGGAACAGCATCTCGATTTTCGTGATTTTTTATAATTTTTTTTGTTGGGTTTCATTTGGAAATTATTGTGACAACATAAATGTCATAATTGGCATGAAATGTTCTTTGAGATTTGTTTGAGGTTGCCGTGAAAAGGTATGTAGATACTTATAATAATGTTAGAGTGAACAATTTGTAGAAAATTATTACTTGTATAGATAATTAAGTACCTAAAACTTTTATAACAAACTACTAACGGGTACCAACTACTACCACAATACACGGGGCCAATAAGGCCTTAATCGTCAATACTGGGTAAGTTTTAAAGCCACGCCTAGTGACAATAATACTACTTCCATTCTTCCACTACTTATTTTGAACCAAAAACTAATATTAATTAGTAACAATTAGTATAAACTTAGGTGTAGAATCTTAGAATCTAGATATTTCTTACGAATTACAAACATTGAGACCCTTCTTAACAATTAGTTAAGCGACTAAATTATCTGATTCCCAAACTAGACTCCTTTTGGCTGGACTGTCGACTAATCGGGATACCAATCCGCGGATCTGTCGCTAGTCCACACCCCTACTCGGGAAATAAATACACGAGACTTTTCGTCACAAAAAGAAGACTTTCTCTTTTTAGAAAGTCACATACGTTAGCTTATCCCACATTAAAATGCATGTGAAATGTGGATAGCAAAGATATTTTGGTTTCATGCGGAACCTATGCTGAAACAAATATTTGTAATGTTTCCTTCGAAGATAATCGATTCCGTAGTCTTCTGCTATTGCAGATTAGCTGTAGTATTGAGCCAACTAATTATGTTTTGCTGGCCGTCTGATGTTTGCAATAAAACTGATCATACATTTAAATGAGTCTATGGAAATTATGCAATGATCCATGGTTTGTCTTTTGGCGGGAACCTGGGATTTTAAAAACTGTTTACTAAATTACATCGTCGAAAAATAAATAAAAAAAACCGTTGAAAAAAAAATCGAGTTTCCGTAGTAAGCAGTCAGTATCCGAGCAACGAAAGGCACATATCCGGTAACCGGGGGGTGAATTATTGCAACTTCATTTACTATGACGCCGAGCGTATTTTGCTCGATGAATGTAGAACAAGCTGGTGCTATCGCCATCAACCATTCGGATTTTTCAACTTTTTACTTCACCACGCTGATTTTCAGCCATTGTATGAGAATTTTGAATGGCCTGAAATTGTTTGATAGAAATCTGTATTCATGTTTAGGCTAAGCAAGGTAGTTTTACCAAAGATTTATATTATTACCAACTAGTCAGCCGGTTACATTTTATCTCGACATGATTGACGAGTAGTGTGAAAGATACAAAAGATAATATTATCAATATTGACTATTCGTTTGTTTCTAAGCAAGTAAATAAAAAATAAATATACCCAACAGTTATTTACACAGCTAGTTCGAACACATTAAAATATGAGTCCTGTATCGTGGTTATCAGAAACTACGAGAGCCTTTTCGGTCTTACAAACCCCAATACGTGAAACAAATATTCGTCGATCACACAAACATTTGTCTTAAAGCGGGAATCAAGTCTAGCCAACTAGTATCCAACCAACTACGCCATGAGGATGTCAAGAAAAGAAATACTAGAGTATAAAGGTTGGTTGAATTAACATGAAGATTTCTCCTGTCAACATATTCTTAATAACAGTAAGTGTCTCGAAGAGTCGCTACACAAATTCTAAGTGGCAAATGTGATCTTTGAGTGACTTATTCTCCGTTATTTAGGACTTATAGCAACAGTTACGTGATTGTAAAAAATACAATTCCAACCGTCCTTTGGGGATACGGGTACGGTTGTACATTAAACATTTATGTTAAATTTCTGTGTAAAATCCTTGGCGATTCATGGAAACTACGTTTTTTCATATTATCAAAGTAGTGGATCGGTTTAATTTCATTCCATTCGTAGCGTAAAGGGCGCGTGCCTTCTAGTTCCGTCCTTGTGCCACTTGTACCTGACCTTGGGTAATCAGAGTGTCTTAATGCGCGTTGAATCATCCAAGGTCGTCTATCAGTTACTATATTCGCTTATAATAATACTGTTATGGCTGATTGTAATATATAGTTGAATTGAGAAAACAAAAGGCGAGAGGAAACTTTTTGTTTTTGTGTTTGAAAGTCAGAATTTAGTTCTCAAATATTTGGCCTTTAAGATGTCCGTTGTCAGGTTTCAATTTGATCAAAGGTTATTGGTCTGAGATTGTGATAAAGATAAGAACAAATGAAAGTATATGGATATATTTTGTGTTAATTTCTTGGGAAAATGATGTACATCTCGACTCAAAAGTGTCATGTACCTAGGTACGTAAAATTCGGTTCCTCTTTCTTGTCTCCGACGTGTTTCTCTTCTACAACATATATCACAATGGGTGAAGTAGTTTAGGCACAAAAAGTTTAGGAAACCAAAAATCATATTTTTGAATATGTTTCAAATATGGCCTCAACCAATCAGCAATTTATCCCCATATATTTTATATTATTTGTTTACAAAATCACATACAAAAATGAAGCTAGACAACCACTATAATTATGAAATCACAGCGAAATGTACAGATATACGTCATAATGCAGTTACTGATTCACGGCCGTCTATGCGCCGCCCGCCAGACTCCAGATTCACCCTCGCATTTAGGTGCGACGATTGTAAGAGCTATCCCGATCGTCCCTTGTGGTACTCCAAACGACAGGAATAAATAATCCTTTAACAATAGTACATATTATTAATCTACAAAAGATAAAGTAAAGTCAAAGTATCGGCAATAGTTTTAAAAATAGCATTAAAAATAGTTTAAGAATGAAGGCTGATGATTTGACTTTACATTTAACTTGATCTTAATAAATACTTTTAAATATTCAAAATATATCATGAAGAAACATTGTAGAATGTTTTTATAGAGGTAATATTTAATTGATTCTTTCAACTTCTAGGGAATCTCTCTAATAACCTTTAGAAGTTTGTTATAGAAGAGTCTACATTGCCCCGTAAAAGAGTTATTAATTTTCCGGAGCCGAGTTACGTATTGAAAGAGATCCTAGTATTTTTATTGAATGTTTGAAGTTTTTTTTAAACGGATCAATATTATTTTTGGACGTACTACATAGATCTGGTTTTCGCACATCTTCGTTCTTAAGATATGCAATAGTGATGTCATGTCCAGTAAGTCTTGCATATTAAACAAATCCTACCATGCATCTAAAGGTATTCTATTCTAATCATAAAATTAATTGATTACTGCTTAATTTATCAAGTGATTAAGGTTTTTCACGGACGAGTATTTTTTACATAAACACCTAGTAAAGAATGTAAAAACATTCCATTAATTTCATTATCTTTCAACGATCAATCGATATTATTGATCTAGAATTAATGCTAGTAAATGTATTTGTTTACAATTTTTGTGATGCAAGTGAATGCACGCTCGGTAATTTTTGCTTAGAAGAATATACGATTTTTTTCTTGGTTAATCCATTTCTTGGTTAATTCTTGATTTAACTAATCACCTATTATGACATAATTTGCTCCGGGTAGAGTCGTTTGATCTATTTAAATGCGTTTTCGTATTGATAGACCATTGCAGCTAATATAACACATACCACTAAACATTACAAAACCACTTACTCTTCTTAATGCGGTAAGAAAATAAATCTACTTTTAATAAGGTTAGTCGAAGTGGCACAATTCCCTTAATATTTCAGATTATCGGTAGCAATGTCGCAATTGCGTTGGTTTACATAACTTATTTATCAGAATAGAAAACTGCCGGGGAGAATTTCGCTTTAAATGGACGTTTCTAAGTAAAGGAATATTTCTATAGGGAGTGTAGTGGGTGGCACGGGGGGGCGGGCAGCGGCTGAGGGGCGCAGGGGAAGGGGGTGTTTGGAGTGTTGTTCCCTGTAAACGTCAAGAGCGATCACCAGCGGAATGAGACTCGAGATAGATTCGAGGCAAAATCTGTGTAAAAACCGGACATAATCGGTAACCACCGTTTTTGTCACTTCATTACGGTTTTTGTCTATGGGTATGGGTATATCTTTGTTGATGGGAATTTTTTATTTCGTATTTTTTTTTATTTATAATAAAAAAATTGCATAAAGTTAATTAAATATTTATTGAATAGACTTTAATGAAAATATAAAATGAAACGAAAAAAAGAAACATAATTTTACTTTTTTTTATTTACTCTTTGTTTTACGCAACTATTAAAAAAGCTTGACAACTCTATCAACATACATACAAGCCCCAATGCTGTCTAATAGGCTATAAACTTCTTGCACGCTGTTTTAACTACCATTTAAAGTTAACGATTAAATCTTCATACAACAATCCTTTTTAACTTCGACAAGACTCGTGTGAATTAATAAACTAAGATTAGTCGGCAAATTGTAATATTTCACATATAAACGTAGATCGAAATCGTAATAACCTTATCTAATGATTTCCCCAACAACATAATTCCTAACGAGCTCCTCTCTTTTTATTCCATTTCCACTACAGTTTCTGAGTAACCAGTACATATTAAATTTACATGGAAATCTCCAGTACGCCAGAGCAAGTAGCATAATGTTTCAACATTTTCTCAGTGAGCACAGAACACCTTTGACCGTGCCCAGTACGGTTGCAAACGGGATGCGGTCAAACGTAACCCACGTTTACTATTAAAAATGCAAAACTAGGCTACCCCGGCTGAGGCTTTCGATATTATGAAAATAAGACTTGTGTGCAAGACGCTTCCCGTTATATTCATTCATAAAAATCTTTTGAATGGATTAGCGGAATTTGGACTTTGTATATTTTTCTGAATTGTTCGTGGGGGACTTTCGACTTGGGTATAAAAGGAAATGTCGATGGAAGTAGGATGCAATATATTTTTGGTTCTGAATGTATATTTTACTGTAAATATATATAAAATATACGGAGTTCAAACTTTTGTAAAAATTACAAGTATCTGTGTGAATTTTATTAAATATTGTATTTGTTTAACAAAACTACTACCGGGGCACGTACAGAATAAAGATTGAAGTAATACAATAAGCAATGGTTGTCAAACCACACATTGCAAAACACAAATTGCTTTCAAGACACGCCTAACCATAATGGAGATTGAAAACAAAATTATTCCTATTAATCGCATGAAATATTTGCGTTATGCCAAGCAAGCAAAGTAAGCAAGAATTTAGCCCTAAAATATGTACATTTATTGTGCAAGTTTCTATATAAAAGAGGTATATATAAAAAGGAATGCCCATTTTTGCACAAAACTAAGGTTCCCACGAAACAATGGCATCTTAAAACGGAATTTCTTCAATAATTTGCAAACTTTTATGCTCTAATCCCGTGATGCTTGCTTATTTATTAATACGCTGAGGTCACAAAGTCGCCGGCTAATTCTTCTCTAACTTAAGGAATTATAATTTCGGTGTTGTATTTTTGCTGTGCCTAGGGAATAACTAAGTTTTACGATATTTTATGTGTTGTACAAATAAATTACCAATTCTGTTTATTTTTATATAACGAATAGTGAGTTAAATAATAAGTAAAAAAATTTCTACGCAACCTAATGGTCTATTTTGACAGCCCCGTGGCGCAGTTGGCTAGACACCAGCTTGCGAAATGAGCGGCCGCGGGTTCGATCCCCGCACCTCGCATCGGGTCTGGGTGTTTGTGACTTTGTGAGATCGAAAAATCTCTCGTAGTTTCTGAGACCCACGACACAAGACTTGTATCTTAATGTGGGGTCAGGACTATGTGTGTGACTGTTGGGTGTATTTATTTATTTATATTTTTGTAGTCATCATCATCATCAGCTAATTTACGGTCCATTGCTGGACTTGGGCCTCCCCTACTATGAAAAGGGTTCAGACCTTAGTCCACGATAACCCAGCGGGGTTTGCTTTGCATTTTTATAGTAATAATCGTAATTTGCCTATCAGATACACCTTAGCATAAAATAAATGCAAGTTACTATGAATGACCAGTCAGCACATGTCATATGTATAATTTATACCACAACATTAGTGTAGTTCGGTGTGTGCCACCTACGTATGTCCACGGTCTAGGTCCCCCCGACCTTTACCGGTCTGCCGGTGGGAGGGCAGCCTACACTGCTTCCGGTGACAACGCACAAACTCAATTCCAACGAGTAATATCACATATTTTGCTATAATTTCTTAATTAACCTGCTTTGATCATGATTTATTATATAGCATAGCGAAGTGAAGTAAGTGTAAATATATACATAACCTCATGTCTGTGTTCATCAAAGGCGTAGGCAGAGGTGCATTTCTGGTCCTATATTTCTTCAGGTATGTATCATCACGTAATATGGGGGTAAGCCTATAGTCGTTTTTAGGCACATTTTCAGACTCCAGGCTCCCGCAGAGACTTTCTTAATTGAAAGCGCGAAATTAAGTTGATTTTGTAAAGCTCTGCAGTATTTATGAATTCCTTATTGTCTTCTATACATAAGGACAGAAGGAAAATATTTTCTACTGATATAACAAATTATGTCACAGGTATATTTATTCCATTACAGAATTTAAGTTTGCAGTTGGGCGCAAACTACTCAAAAGGAACTTTTAGTATTCGCTTACATCTTCTGGAGTAGGTACAACTAAAGGAAGCAAGGGAGATGAGAGATCCAGAAATGATGATGACTGGTATAAATATTATGTACTCTGGTCGTTGCAAATTAAACTTTCGACAAAGATTCGATATGAAGCTCATGAAACTCTGTGTATAAATTGGTCCGAGACGCTGTTTACTATGTTGCAACATTGACACAGATTGGTTTCCTTCCATTTGACGTTTGATTGGATATTTATGGGTATTGTGACGACAAATAGATCGCTGCTATAATCGCTTATCCGCTGTTTAGCTCTCTTTATGAGATTTCTATGAGAACGCCTTTAGTCTTTACTATACAAGTATCCATCTAAAAGCTATCACACCTGAAGAACATCTTAAGAATGCAGCGCGATATGAGATGATTACAGCCTTAAATAATTTCACAAGCTGTTTCCGTGTAACAGAGATAACATTTGTACACAGTGTTCAACATATTTCCCGGCTACGGACGACACCGCTCGGCACACGTTCTTCTTGTTATACTGAAGAAAATGAGCCAGCGACCGGTCCCCCGATCAGTTGGCCGACAAATCGAGCCAACGCGTCCGATACAGTCGGGAGGACAGAAAATACGACGAAACAGGTTGCGATGGTTTTGGGTTAACTAATTTGTCGGTTATTGGATGTGAACTCGTTCCAAATTTTTATACAGTCCGCGATAAATCTAGGAGTTTCGCGTTTTTTGTGGCAATTTTAGGATTTAATTGTCTTTCGGGAACAAAGAGCGAGCGATGTGAATAAGCTTGAATTGTGTTCACTTTATTGTAGTTATTGCGAAATAAGAGTTAAAAGATCGGGAATTTCGAATTTAGAATACATTTATGATTTCTGAAAAATGATTTTGTATCTATTTGGTTCTTTGCTTCCTGCTTTTATATTAAATACTTACTTAAATAGAGTGCACAATTCCGATACCCCTAAAAAGATATAAAACAAAAATGTTTCTGATCGAATAAACCCGGTCAAATACAGTGGCGGAAAAGTACGAAGAAATAAACAATTTATGTTTATAACCACTGCTTACCGCTTTAAGAGCACAGTGCAACGTTAGTCATTTAAGAGATGATGTCATTCAACGGACAACGGAACCCGCCCATTACGCGAGTCGATACTTCGGAAGCAAGCGAGACTGTTAATAAAACATTCCATGATTACATTACAATTTGTTTAACTTTACTTATTTCAATTAAAAATGATAATTTATATTTTACATTTAAGAAGCCTGCAAACAAAAAACAAATAAGTTTATTAAATCGGATTATATTAAAAAAACAATAAATTGATAGTAATTTAAGAAATAAAAAACAAAAAATAAATCATATTCCAATTTCAAATTCATTACGTGTAATAATAGTTTCAGCTATTGGATAACAGATGGCGCTGACTGTACTTCACTTCAATATTAACTCCGACCGTAACACAATAACACTTAATATTATTGTTTTTTAATTGCGAATTATGATTTCATCCTAATACTTGTTCTTTGAAAGTTTTTCTTCGTCTTTTGATTCGTATAAGTAGCTTTAGAGTTAAATGTTTGTTTTATGTAGATCAAATAGGTAGGTGCCTATATGAAGAATGTTAGAGATTGAACGGCCTATTTAAATTAAGTCTCAAGTATTAGAATGTGGATGCGTTTACTTTTGTTTATAATAATAAAGCGTTTTAGCTCAAGTGGGGCGAGAGGGGAACTCACTGCCGTTATTGTTGAATGGAATTCTGTTAAGAACAACAACATTATAAAGACTTAATGACGTGGCTTAATGTTTTGTTGACAATTACAGAGTTTGGTTTTAGTGATTAATTGTGAAGTTTGGTTTTTAAAGAAAAGCTAATTAGTATCAATTGTATTTGTAGAAAAAAGACAATATTTAAATTTTATTAAAATTAAACATTTTTTATAATTTCATTAAAAAAGGTTTATATGCACTTTAAAGCCAAATTTAACTAATTAATTTTTTCTTAAATATATAATCTGTGCTACTTCCAATGACCTGTCATTAGGAACTGTTCCCGCTGCCCACTCGCGTATTTATGAATGTCATAGTGTTGAACTTTTGATATTTGCGTTGGCCACCCACGCGCCACATTTATGGTCCCCGTGTGGTAGTTTAGGGCGCAACTACATTTTTTATCGTCATGCTTAGCAAATTACACTCCGGGGCTTTGCGGTCGCTCACTATGCTGTTCATCGATTAAATTGGCCGGCTTAAGCCTCGCTGTGAGATTGAAATAATGTCGATGGAATGAAAGAATGGAATCGGTGGCCATATTGCTTTATTTTTATATTACGTAATGTTATGCTTGCAGTTATAGTGGTTTATAAATATAATATCAACAATAACCAGGCCTTAGTGTTTTCATAAACATTATATTTTGTAAATTAAATCTATCATAATTTTATATAGCTCAAGGTTTTACAGGATAGTGGCTGTAAAACTTATTTTGAAGATAAAATAATTCTTAATTATATAAAACATAAACAGATAACAAAATATTAAGGGAATAAACGTTACGAAGCTAAATTCATTAAAATATATATTTTGAAAGAATAAAACAAAAAATGAAAGTAAGTACCTACAGTAATATTGGTCCACGCAAAAATGTTTAAAACACACAAAATACCACGTTTAAAAATGTAATAATACATTTTCTACACCTTCATTCATTGTGTACCGTTCGACAATGCATTAGGGATTTCACAAAAATAGGGTCGTCTCTCTCTAACTTTAACGTTCCTTTTGAACAAGGCTAAACGAATAGCAGTATAAAAAATATTCGACCAAAATATTAGTACTAGATTTTATATATTAATATACAAATATGAATAATATATTCGAGTCTGTATCCACATACAATAAGTAGAGCCATTTTTTTAAGTTATATCTATTAAGGGTCAAAATAATTTTATAAGCGTGATCGTACTATACAAAAGATAATAGAATATAGCAAGTTTTCTTTACCACTATATTGAGAAAACATTAGAAAAACATTAACATACTGTGTCCAGTAACACACATTGTCGTCCCTTTACAAAGTATTCCAAAGCTAACCTTTGTCAATTAAAGTGACTTCTTTGAATATAGACTCTAACGCAAAGAGTTAAAGTCGATATTCATATGATGTAACGCTTGCGTATGCCCCTTTCCACTCAGGTAATAATAAAATAAGAGATTACATCTTTTCGTAAGCAACAATAGGGCTCCTGTTATTTTACTACTAAAACAGAGCCAGTCGAATATGTATCTTAATCCCTCTGTATAAAGTTCATAATGGTATGTATGAATAAATTACATTTGATTACAACAAACTGGGATTGTTTTGATAAGTAATCGTTTGTTTTAAAAGCGTTTAAACCCGCCACCTGTTACCTATGATTGTTCGCACTTGAAATGTTAATATCAGTTGTTAATTTACGAACAATTTAATAACATGCGATCAATTTTACGATCGGCTGATTATTTTTAATGTTTTACTGTAATCACTTTATTTTACGTGCTGATTGGGTCCATATGGTGGCTTATGTTGACAAATAAACTTGTTATCAACTTGTTCATTTTAATTTAATGAAGATTTTTAATTAGTACTTTGAATTTTATTAAGTGTCATGTTAGTGCGAGTGTTCCGCTTTAAAAGTGCACGTTCACGCTGAGGGAATCTCGTGGTCGATTCTCAGATAGGACATACTATGACATTCAGAGAATATTTGAAAATTCTCGGGGAAAACTTGAAAACTTGTCTGAAGAAATACAAACATAAGATAAAAAATTCAAACTTGTAGCATTGATACTGACGTGGTATAAAAACCTCGATGTTTGCTGTATATATAATAATGTATAGATAAGTGTGTAAGTGTACATCGGTTGTATAGTCGAAAGAGTAGGAAAGCAGTTACATTTTTACGCCAATCTTCCGCTATCGATTTTTAAGTCTAACGCAATGACATGTGCGTTTCTTATTGTTACATTTTGGTAATTATTATCCATCAAGACCCAAAAATATATTGAACTAGAATCCAATTGGTACAGAACTTTCGAATCACTAGAAATACATATTTACGCCCGGAGACCATTTGAACATCAGTAAATATACCTAAATAAGAGAATATTTTAAAGTTAAGCCTCAATAAATTTAATAATTACATAATCTCCGTGCTAGAGCTGAATGGGCCTGACTTCTTCAAGTGCGTTTCCTTATTTTTTAATTCATATAGCTTAAGTATAAGTTGGTGTATAGACTTTATGGTGAATGGTGAGCAGTTCCAGCTAGAGTAGTGTTTCAAACGTACTTGAATACTTCAGGTGGGCGACAGAGGGGGGAGGTGGAGGGACGCGGTAAAGGAGGAGGGCTTCCACTGATCTAACGTGCAGATAACCAAACGGAATTACTTATCTTTACTACGTTATTTAACATATAAAATGAGGAGGATTGGCAAGTGTTGTTTGTCAAGCGTTGGTTAGTCGGGGATGGAATTGCTAAGTGTGTTTAAGTAAGGGATACTTTTTAGTGGTTATGGACTAGAAGTGGCATGCAGCAGAAATGCGAATGTTGCGATGGATGTGTGGGGTGACACGAATGGACAGAGGAATGACTATGTTAGAGGAAGTTTGAAAGTAGCTCCGGTGATAGATAAGTTGAAAGGAAACCGTCTGTCGTGGTATGGTCATATTATGAGGAGGGATGAAACGTATGTTGGAAAAAAAGTGATGAGTATGAATGTCGAAGGATGGGCTAGCAGAGGAAGGCCAAAGAAAAGATGGATGGAATGCGTGAGAGGTGATATGAAAGAGAAAGGGGTGACTGAAGACATGACGGCTGACAGAGATATTTGGAAGGAAAAAACATGCTGCGCCGACCCCAAATAGACTTGGGAAAAGGGCAAGTGGATGATGATGATGATGGACTAGAAGTATTTGGTTATAAGGAGTCGCGGGGAATGGTTGGTTTTATAATAACGCGTTTAAGGTAGAAATTGAATTATTAACAATTTTAATGTTATTGTTATTTTATATGTTTTGTGAAGTATTAAAGAAAAGCTGAAAATATGAGGATAATTTGAGTTAAGCGTGTCTACCTGATTATTAAGATATTTATCATTTTTTTATTATTTGAATCAGTGGAGTAGTTTTCAGTTGTATCAACAAAAAACAATTAAAAAAATGTTTTTTTCTCTACAGTATTAGCATTATAAATTGATCATTTTCGTTTTGTTTTTAATTGAGCAGTGTCACTCGTCGGTTGATATAATGTTATACGCTCTGTTAAATAATATTATTATAATGAAGATCCAAAGCAGCATCACGAACTTTAAACGCAACCTCTTTTGTAAACTTGGTTTGGGAACTACCAACCGGTAAACCCGACAAATGATGCATACGTTGACCGATTACACGCTTCGACACAAGTTCAAACGCTAAACACAATAAAAAAAGCTTAGAAACGGATATGGCCCAAGAATGCACGATAGTGTTGTGACTCATTCCATCAGTGGCCACCGCGAAGATCTGCCGTCCGTCATACAGAGACCTTTCAATCATCCTCAACCTCTTTTGTACTAGAACACATCACAGGTCAACGTATATTGGTTTTTACAAGCATTATTACAAAGTTATATTTGCGTCCACGAAAGTTAATTTATTAATTTGCTTAAATGTTATGACCTTTATTACAAGGCATTAGAAGTTATTAAAATATCGAGATAGTTTGTTAATGGCAATCTTTTAATTGCGGCATTACAGAAGTTTAGACTACATTCCGTTGGTAATAGTACTCAGTGTATTGTTCAGCACAGAAAATTGTATGAATATTATAAATGAAAAATTGCCCGACGCCTTGAATTTCTTCACAGTAACTGTAACACTTTGTTGTAGTAATCAAATTATACGACTAAAGTATGGGCTGTGTAGTCGCTTTACTTGAAATAGAAAAACATTTTATTTTTTGATGTAAGATGATTTGATAATGTAGGTAAGCTTATTTTTACAACAAGTTTAACTTTATAAATGCTTGTAATCATTGTTGTGTATTTTAAATTCCCGTTTTTTTACTTTAATAAAAAGCATTAATATAGGTGTGTGTTATATGTAATGAACTGTCATATATTTGTTTAAATTATAATACAATTCTGGTTATTAAGAAACTCTTTGTACTCAGAGTTCTGACAACCATAAAAGCAATATTTTTTAAAACATAACTATAAGGCATTTAATTTTGTGATTCAGTTTGAATGAAAAACATTGCCATTCTAGTTGTATAAATTCATTATTTATCTTTGATTTCGGACAAAATGCTTTTTTGTTAGGGTAGCTAATTTAGTTACGGTATTCTCAGTAACTGTAGTCTGTACAGAGATTTGTGTAACCTGTAAACGGCCATAGTATGTTCGCAACCTCTCACATAAGACTTAATAATAATTGGTGAAACTTAGAATCCGTATTTCAACCCCTTCTGTCCCCGGGAAATATAGGCATGAAAGAAAACGTTTATTTCCTTTTCAAAATTCTTTTAAGAAAGAAACGCGATAGAGATATAGACTTGTGATGACGTCGGCTTAAAAAAATTTTTCTATTCAAAGAATGTCACCAAACATCAAAACCAAAGCGTTTCCCAAGGCAAGATTTATTCTATAATGTTTAATTCTGATTAATTAACCTTTAAATCGGGTCGACGGACAAAACCATTGTTGGAATGGAATGATACGGTTTCTTTGTTCAACAATCGGCTAATTACGCTATTCTGTGACTCTTAAACAATGTTTCGAGTAAGAATTTGTACTCAAACATATTATAATTAATGTACATATTTTGTTTTGAAATAAATTTTGATATGTTTTTTTGTCAAGGCAAGTAACCGGACTTTATTGAATTGAATGTAGGTTTGACTGTTGAAAATTACTTATTAAAGTGGGAACTGATGTCAACTGGTCTTATACGCTGGTTTGTTTGTAATCAGATCAATACACCACTGATTTTTTTAAGATACCTGAATATTCACAATTAATAGACAGCGAAGGAAAATATTAAGAGAAAATCTGGACGCCACACACAATAGTTCTAAGGAATATTGGATGCGTGTGGGCTAGTGACAATCATCATAATGATGACAATGATAGTGTACTTGGTACAAATTTGTCTTACTTTATAATACTTCTTAATATTACAGGAATAGAAGAAGTGAAACCAATTCAACTTACCTACATTATAATAACACATGTTTTCTTTGCGCAAAAGAGATTCACTTTATTGGCCATAGACAATCATATCACGTTGATTGCCGGTCAATGTGTCTTCGTGCTTCACTTAAAGAAACTGAGGTAAGTGCATTATTTTACACTGCGGCAAGCTTAAGAAGTTCAGAACTTAGTCGGGTTATTAGTTATTACGAAGCCAAGATTTTCGTAAGCTCATGTGGTTCTATTGCGATAGAAGTCTTCTTGGGAAAAAATTGTTTGTTTCTTTCATTGCGCTAATCTCAGGAACTAAGTACTGATCTGATTTGAAAAATTCTTTCAGGGCTAGATAGCCTATTTATCTATGGAAAATGTGGCAAAAATGGTGAACGATGTTTTATGACGTATTATGAATGATCATGGACTAAGACGATTGGCGAATCAGCCAGTTTCTATACATAACTAAACTATGTTTGGATAAGTAGTTCTTTAACTTATAAAACCAGGCTCCACAAGATCAGCAAATCTTTTAAGGGTTACTGTATACACTTCTACAATAAAGTCCCTAGTCATATTAAGGCTTTAAAGTATCATAAATTTAAAGAAATTACTAAGAGACATCTATGTAACAAAGCCTACTATACAATATCAGAATATATGGAAGATAACGAAGCCTGGGTATAAGTAAAATGTTATTGTAATCCCGGGCTTGACTGGGTCTACTTTAATGGACATGGCTGTACATAGTTTATTATTATTTTAGTAACTTGTAAGCAATCAGGTATGTCATGCTCGCAGAAATGTCTGTGCTTACGGCGCCGTCGTGTGCCGGGTCGGTCACTTCCCTATGAAATGGTTGAGGAGGCCGATGGCTGGCACATGCGTCATACTCGTGAACGGGTGCTGTTTGTGGGGACTGGTCTGCCTGATTTGCTTATTTCCATTAATGAAATTTTAACCTGGTTAGATGTCAGAGTCTCCATTTAAGATGACTATGTTGTTCTTATATACAAAATTCTGATATTGTATTAATGAGCTGCTCTAATTCGGGAAATTGAGTCTTTGTATCTGTATTGTAAACTATCTCTTGATTGGAAAAGAGCAACACTAGAGTTTCTTGCCCGTTCTTCTCTAGTGATGACTGCCTTCCGAACAGGGTGGTAAATTTTGAAATGACTGAATCTAAGTGATGTATTTGACATTTTATGGATTCAATAAATATTATTTCATTTCATTTCATTTCATTTCATTTCATTTCATTTCATTTCATTTCAAGAGACTTGAATTATTTTTAAGAGTACCTACTCTGATTTAAAAATTTAGTATGCATTTTTACGACGGCTTTTCATCCATTATTCGCCAATGTTTCATTTAGACAAGCCATTTCAGGTCGTGAAGTGCAGTATCTGTGCTTGTTACTTGAGCACTTAATTAAAGGCAGCTACAATGTAGTACTATGCATCTTCCGTCTAGGTGCTGTTTTAAAAGGCAATTAAAAAAGGGTCTATTCAAATGTACGTCATATTCAAATTCTGTAGGGCATTGTCCGTGAAGGCAAACGCAGCGTAGGATATTCAACAATTTAATATCTAGTTGGAAATACTTTTTCTGGGCGATAGAAAGGAATGTTTTCAGCAGAAATTATTACACTAGAGCGTGATGTCCGTCACAGTTCCAGAATGTTCTCGAAAGGTCTAGACAAAGCGTTAACACACGTACGCGTAAAATTTAATGGGCCGTAGCCAGGCCCTCGGCTCTCGTCTCACAAACTTTATTAAAACAACAATATCTGCCAAGTTCGCGATAATGAACGTTGTAAATAAATCGTAAGGCGGTTGGACCGAACAATACTGCTAATTTAGCAACAACATTGAGACCAGTATAGTTAGATCTCTTAACTTATGCATGGATTGTAGTTCACAAAGTCATAATTTCTTATTTCTCTATGTGTGTTTACGACACGGGCTTACTAACCCCTTTTACGAAGATCTATGCAAATGAAATTGTTGTACTACTAAATGTTATACTAAGTATTATGCTTAGTTACGATTAAATTCAATCAGCACATAGGTTTTAAGAATCGGGATAATAAGTAGTTATAGATTATGAGCTCATCCCGAATAGATGTAATAAAAAATAAATTTGTTGTCCATTGAAAAGTCCATGCAGATGTAAGTTTCAGCTAATATAAGTTGGACGGAAAGCTACATAGAAATATTGTTACGTCCGTTACAAGTTACGAATACTGTAGTGTGGTTGAGTTTTGTAAGCTAGTACTTAGACTATGTTAGAGTAAATTGTACAGAGTATCTTTGCTAAACCAACATCTATGGCGAATGTAAGTTTCATTCTCTATCTTTGTAGCAAAATTTAGATATTAACATAATCGATGCTTTGGCGATAAGCTAGTATTCTAATAAAAAATATATTTGACAACCATCATCCTCTTGTCCTCTTCTTGCTATTGTGACGAGGCGTGTTATGATTATTTGCTGCCTTTTTCTAAAGTTTTTAATTGTGTCGAAAAGTAAAAAATTCAACTGTAACAAAAAGAGAATGATTCCACAAAGGTTACTGATTTTTATAATTATCTTTTTTATTTATTTTTTGCAAGAAAAAAATGCAGGTAAGTACTATACCTACCCACGGTAGATATATTATTTTTGATAACAGTGTTGTTTCTTGATGTGACGTTTCGTTGTGAAGTTAGCGGGGCAATTAATAATACTCGACAAAAGTGACTGGTGCAAGCTAGCCGGCATCCCCGCTCAATCAAGTTCTTTTCAACTAACAAGTCTTTACCCGGGCTCAGCTTAGACTTTATACATCCGATTTTTCGATCCACTAGATTATTGGGATCAATTATTACATTTACTTTTAAATAAAATTCTGTTAGAAGTATTCCGATTTCAAAATGGAATTTGTTTAATGTTATGGCATATTATTCAGTACGGCTTAATTTAGTGTCGACTGTCGAATAATCATAGACGATACACTGCGAATATAAATGAAAATTGTAGTCAATACAAAACAAAAAAGAAGTATTTAAATAAAGAATAAGAATCAAAATTATCTATGATTTCGTATTAGCTGTATTGAGTTATTCTTTGTTTAACTATTATTTCAACCTTGTAGATTCAGAAGAATTTATGTTATATTGCTTCATTGGTTTATTGAGGGCGTAGGTAGTTGAAAAGTCTGTGAACCGTGAAATCCTAGTTTCTCTAACTCAAAAATCAGTAAACATATTTAGTATAAGATTTAGCTTAGTCATAGCAAAAAAGCGGTTAACATGTAACAAATAGCTATTATAGAAGGAAATTTTAATTATACCGAGTTTTTGTAAAAATAAAATCCAACATAAGATCACGGTTCCTAGCCTCGAAAAATGCATGTTTTTCAACCGGAAAAAATATTCAAAAAAGTATTGAACAAAAAATGCCATACACAATTATAACCTTTTTAAAGGGGCATTCTAATCTCGGATCAATTTGACAGTGCGCTGAGTGATCCTGCCCTTGTGAGTCAAAGGGAGGTTAGTTCACCCTCGATGCATCGCCTTGCACCGTGGTGTAGGGGACAAGGAGGAACTATTTAGGACCGTTTTAGTTATTGCCTTATCGGGTGACAATGTGTTCAATACCTTTTGATTTTAAAAAATGTTAGAGTTTTAAAAATAAGGACCTTTGTTTGCATTGGAATGTGAGGAAATGTAAAATAAAAAAGAAAATGTGTATAACAATAATAAACGCCAATATAAATGTAAATAGAGACACCTTAAAAAGCATGCAAAATGTCATTCATGAAGACAAAAATCACTTTATTTGTTAATTTGAAAAACCTTATAATACGTGTTATAATGTTGAAAATTAATAACCTACAATATTTTGTTTAATTATTACACGTTCATCAAAAAATAAATATTAACATTCAACACTACAATACACGCAGTAACTTTGTCATAATAAAATTTAATATCGAACACCGTTACGTAACAGTTTAAACTCGTTAATAATAAATTTAAAATTAGAATTTATGCAAAATCCAAATTCAAATTAAAGATGTTGTTCTAATCTGATTTTGCCGCCAAAAGAGGATATAATCCACTGCGTATGTCCACCCTACTTATGGTTCTATGGGGCTATCGATTATTCCCCGCAGCGGCCCGCTACCCTGCCGCCCGCGCCCCGCCACGCCACACCCTCGCGGATCTCACCTACCAAGTCCGCATTTCCATTTATTCTCCAAAAGTTTGTAGAAATAGTGCTACATTTGTTTTGTTTTTAAAACAAACATTTGTTTAGTAGATATTATAATGAATAATGGAGTCTTAACATAATTTTAAATTATAAACTATGCTCTAAGTCTAAACCTCATTTGTAAAGGAAGCCCGTGTCTAAAAAATATGGGCTGATTTAAAAGTTGTCATCATCACTTGATGTTCGATTTTAGAATCCGATTTAAAATTCAACTGTTAATAATTAGCTTATATTTTCTCATAATATATCAGACATTTTGCGAAAAGTTAGTCTAAGCAAATGTGTACTGAAAATACAAGCACATTATTTCTTTTATCATAATACCTAGTAAAATATCTAAGTGAGTCTGGTACAATAGTAACAAATTCACAAGTTATGACTATAAAGGTTTATTGTGAGGATTTAGCTATGCCTAGTGATAGGCCTTTAAACGTCTTTTAGAGTGATAAGGGTTCAAAAGATCTTTCTAAGAATACTTGACGGAACGAAGGATCTCCTCTACAAATGTAGTTAAATGAATACCTAGACCTTTTCAAGTACTAAGTTCTAGGTACACAACTGTTAAAATACTTTGTACACATCAATTCTTAGGTATCTTTATTACTTTCAGGCGTGTACATCTATTACTATATATTTTAAGTTTGTAATGCCAATGCTGTCAGGATATATCTTCTTCTTCTTCTTCATCAACCCATATTCGCCCACTGCTGAGCACGGATCTCCTCTACCATTGAGAGGGTTTAGGCCATAGTCCACCACGCTGGCCTAGTGCGGGTTGGCGGACTACACACCTAAGAAATTCCTAAGAACTCTTAGGTGTGCAGGTTTCATCACGATGTTTTCCTTCACCGTTAAAGCAAGTGATAATTCAATGTGAATACACACATAACTTCGAAAAGTCAGAGGTGTGTGCCTGGGGTTCGAACCCACGACAGTCGAGATTCTCGACCGCGCGCCCAAACCTCGAGGCCATCACTGCTTATGCTCCTCAGGATTAAATTTGCCGGTTTTTTGTGTTGACTGGTGAACATCAAGTACATACTTATGACACTAAATTAAAATTTATTTTTATATAAAACAGCAACCACGATACTTTCCAATCTTATAAACATTAAAATCGAGTATTTCTGTATATTTAAAGACATTTTCATTCTATGTTTTTTCTAGTTCAACCCCAGTGCAAATATTATGAATGTTAATGCGGTCATTTACCGGGCTCATAATAAATAAATCAGTTTTTCAGTTACTGCTTCGAGTTTATAAGACGCTATGATCACCGCCCCTGAAGACACCCGTACTAGGCCTGTGTGGTGGACTTAGGCCTAAGAACAGTTGTATTAGAATTTCCGTGCCCGGCATGACTTGATATGGACAGCTTTAGAAGCTATCACATGGAAAGATGAGGGAAATATACAATTTATAACAGTCAGAGTAAGCGGTAAGCGGAGGAGTGGTTGGATAATGAAATTACTCGTAACATATTGTTTTCAGCTGTCGAACTAATTATAATTATTATAGTCTAGTTTAAATGCGGTTTTGAAGCATATTATTTGTATATTCTTTGAGATGAAATTATAGTTTTATTGTACTATGTTCCTTTGTCTGTCAACCTTCGGTAGAACAGTTTAGTGGACTAAAGTCTAACCCCTCTTTTCTTTAGAGGAAACTCTAGCCCAGCAGGGGGACGTAGACGGGCTGATGCTGATGAGGATGATGTCCCTAATTATTACTTTTGCAGTTTAAAATATTGTATGCCTTTGGTATTTGAAAGATAGAGTAAGGGAAGGAAATGAGAAGGGGCGTCAATAGAGATTGTATAACCTCCGGCAATCAGTAAAACTTTGGTACTGCTTTTAGTAAGGCCTGCCTATATTGTGATTTCAACAGGATTGAATTAATTATCGTGTCAATTTATTCCTTATTTAATTTTAATTTAGATGTAGGTAAGGCATGAGTAAAGCGGCCTAGTTTTGTCCAGCCAAAATATGCAGAAATTAGCTCAGGTTTTCCTAAGGCTTGCTTCTACAGTCACTAAATTTCAGCAGTTTAGACGTGAAAGCAGAAATACTTGTACAGTACCAGTGTGAATAAAACTAAGCATATGTAATTCCATTTGAAATGGTAAATAATACGTTAGTGATGATGACGTGGGTCGACGTGTGTACGCGGGCGTGCGGACAGTGACACTTCTGTATTGTATCATATTTTTATGTTTTTGAATTCTTCATCCGTGTAAATCTTTGATTAAAAATATTACGGTGAATACTTTCAAATATTTGTTTCTGGAATATTTGAGAAGATTCCAGTAGCAGACTTAAAACGCAATTTTTGAACTTATGATAAATTCTAATTTAACTTTATGGAATAATCTTTTAGAATATGTAAATTTAAAGCAAATTATCAAGTTTGTTTTTATCTGATTGTATAACACTTAATTAAAATTAACTTCGTCATTAATTATTTAAGATTTGGTATACAAAACATGAACGGTATTAAGGCTTGCTAGGTTAAGGTTCCTCTGTCAAAGCACTACTACAGTAAACTATTAGATCACATCGGCTTTGAGCGAGTTGATCAATTACTCTATTTGACTCAGTTGTTTACATGCATTATAATTTCTTAGGTATGTTAAGTCAACAAAAACACTTTAGGCATCCCAATGGATTAATCCCTCTGAAATGGAGTAAACCCGTGACCATCAGACGTACAAGGCTAGTTCATGATAGTCTACTGCCAAAGGAATTTGCAATTAAATCCAAGATTTACAAGTACCAATTCATAAAGAAACAT
Source organism: Cephonodes hylas (assembly GCA_030295005.1). Lineage (NCBI taxonomy): Eukaryota > Metazoa > Arthropoda > Insecta > Lepidoptera > Sphingidae > Cephonodes > Cephonodes hylas. Next base: position 4,086,636 of record AP025374.1, on the reverse strand, counting down.
TCGTAAGAAAAAAAAAACCCATGTTGGTTCTACAGAAAAGTAATTCTCTTTGATGACATCTGAACACACATGCTCGATTCGTATGCGCCTTGCATTACACGTCAAAGGTATGGTTTTATTTGATTTGAGCACGTGAAATCGTACATCAACGATCGTATGGGAAGTATAAATGGGATTTTTGATAAAAGAGGTTCGTTTTGCTTGTTCCGCGGTTCACGCGGGGTTAGTGACACCACGCCTGAAAGGTTGATGAAGTGCTTAGACTCAAGGAGGAAAAGTTTTGTATTTATCTAAATAATATATTTATACGATGTTTTTTATTTTTAATGTTTTCTTTTATTAGTTAGTTCTACTATCACTACTATGTCTATTTTTTAATTTGTTGACCTTATGCATTTACCGCCTTTGATTTCTCTCTCTATATCTTTATCGATTGTTGTCTGTACGAGATCAACTTGTGTGATAAGACTGCCGCTTGTACTATTACACAATCTTTCGTATTTTGTAGTTATTACCTACGTTTTGTGCCTAATCAAGTTTAATTTAATCAATTTAATATTTTTGCTTAATATAAAAGGCATTGCCAGGTCTTTTTGGAAGTCAGCTTAAAAGATTTTGTCATTGATAACGTTTAGTTTTACTCATTAAACAGAGTTCCTATTAAGAAATTGTAGGGCGGATGGACGGATGTGCGCTATTGAGTAGGTACACAAAGTGACCTGATTTCAAGCTGTCGGTTACATCTACGTCGACTAGTGGAGGATTTATTGACTCACGCAAATCTGTGATTTATTCAATAATAATGTAATGTTCAGAGTAGTATGTATAACCGGTGGTAGTGTTTTAACTATGTACTATATAGTATACCACCAGAAAATTGCACCAGCCGTGTCATACACCGAATGCAGTAGTATTTTGCCTTTGGTTTTCTATGATACATTAATCTCATAGTCTTGCCTAGATGGCCTGAAGGCTTAGGCGAGAATCTCGACGGTCGCGGGTGCAAACCTTAGATTCAAATCTGTAACTTTTCGCAGTTTTGTATATTAATATGTATTCACAATGAATTATCACGTACTTTAACGGTAAAGGAAATCATCGTGATGAAACCTGCACATCTACAATTTCTTAGGAACTTCTTGGGTGTGTAAGTCCGATAACCCTTACTAGGCCAGCGGACCAAGGTCTAAACACTCTCAGTTGTAAAGGAGGCCCGTGACCACCCGTGGAACACATATAGGCTGATGATAATGACATAAAAGTCACTAGTCTTTATCGTAGTCCAAGCTATGCATCTACATTGAAGGAAAAGTAAGTTATTTCTTGAAGTGGATAGTCATTAAATTTCCGTGTTTTATAGCCAAGAGGCGCACTACAAACGGCACTATGAGACCAATGCGCACTCAGTCAGCTCGGTACTGGCAAAGCCCCCGCAAAGCGTGTTCCAATGACCCCTTTTTACGTTAGAGAATAATATGAATGTTGGTTACAGTACCATCGGTGCGTACACATCTGGCGGGGATACAAATGTGATTTTGTTATATTAATTTACTATTAAAGATTATTAAATACTGTTAGGACTGGCTGAAATTTTGAATTTCGTACTTCGCTTTCCTGGGAACGCTGCATTTTACGCAACTTATTAAGTCTTTACGTATTAAGTCTTTTACCAAGTTTCTATCTATCTCTTCACCAAAAATCATTTGAATGCGTCTACTACTTTTGACAGTGACAGTAACAGTTTAACTGACAGGTAGAGTTACGTTCGCTTTTCTAACATTATTCTGGATGTAAATTATGCTTGCATAGTTATCGAAATAGTTAATAGAATTTGTTAGTTAGTATTGATATTGAATAAACACTATAATAATATTAATGAAATACGTCCCGCAATATTGCCCTCACAATAAACTGATGAAACCAGTAAAGACCGGATTACACGTAACAATACAGCCAACACAAAAAGATACGCCGCTGTTAAGCGCATTACCTGCGAGAGAATCAAATACACATGTCCAATGAAGTTTGACAAATACCCGCCCAATGAAACACATGTATAATTTGGCGTATTGTATGACAAGTTGGTGTTGGTTGGTTGGATGTTGCCAACAGCTCCAAATTGCGTCGACAGTTGACAATTATGCCGATCTATGCGCGATGCATGAATAGCAATTTTTTATCACTTTGCCGGGTTTCAACGGTAAGATTATATTTTATATGCTGTTTCTTTCTCGTGGTGGTCTTAACGAATACTAGCAATTTAGGCTTACCCTTTATCCGCACTAGGCCAGTGTGGTGGACTATGGCCTAAACCCTCCCCATGGTAGAGGCGACCCGTGCCCAGCACTGGGGCGTATATGGGTTGATGATAATAATAACCTTACCCCAATGGATATCCTGTGTTCGAGGATCAGCATCGGCACGTACAGTATTGACCATGATGATAAATGAATAAAATAGAAAGATAATACGCCCAACAATGACGTATGTTCTTGCTTCAACATAAGATAATTGCATGTTTTATTTGTCTTAGTCGTACATTGTACGTATCAAGAATTACGAGAGACTTTTCTGCCTCATCGAGATCCGAAAGAATACGAGCATTGAATCCAATCGGTCCAATAGGTTGGCGTCAACTAACTAGGCTAAGTTCGCTGTCGAAATTGAGGGAAAATTTAACCTATTTTTAAGATTTACGGGTCTAAATATATATGCCTATAATGTAAATAAATGGATATTGGATTTAGATAATAAGTTTCATAACAAAAGCAATGCTTTATATCTATAGCATATAATGTACGCCGGTATTCCAATATTCGATAGCTGCAGTAATCTCGACTACAAAGCTCACCAAACCGTAACTCCTTTGATTACTGTCAAAACGTTGATACCAATGTACTTCTATTAAAGCCTAAATGCGTAACACGTTGAGTAATGTCTTGTTTATAATTATTTATTGTGGGGTCAGGATATTTTTACGCATGTAAATATAAGTCAAATTGCTTTTGTTAAATAAAGATCTGAAGCTTGAATTTTGTAAAGCAAGCTGGGTTTTGGCTTCTATGCAAGTACTGTCCCTTGTTAATATTTAAATCCACTAACACTACAGGTGCAAGTACCTCGAAAATTAAGCAGAGATAATTTCTACAATCTCCTTTCGCATACTTTTTTAAGATGACTTGATTGAGGGTAAGCCTAATAGTCTATTTTCGGGTAAATTTATAAACTTTGTTTTGTAATAATTTTCTTATGGTAACATCCAATAATACATTACCAGCCCTGGGAATCAAACGCTCTACCATATAACGGACGTTCTATGGATCTTCTAAATGCGGTCAGAAAGCCAGCAATTGTCTCTGCTCCGCAAATTGGGGGGAATGAAAAGGAGTATGAGAAGGCGTGGAATGAAAAAATATATTTACGCCATTTATCCTTGTATCGAATAAATCTAAATCCTCTTACATTAAGTCATAACTTATTTTATGGTTTTGATTTATTTTTACAGGTATAACAATGAATGTAAGAACATAAAAGTCTAGCAATTTTTAAATAGTTCACCATTTCGAACAATTAGTGCTCGATAGACGGACAGAAATCGATATAGCACCGCATTGTGTTTTTATTAATTACACACGAGAAATTCACAATGAAAGTTCTTATTATAAAGCCAGTTGCTATAACATATTTTATTTCGTGCGGAACACTGCGGAATTATCCGTCGTAGCCGCAGAATGTCTCAACTTGTCGAGCGACCGGTCGGCCGGTTGATCCATCTACCTCTCTTCGTATTTCTACATACAGCGACCAGAATTGCTTGGACTACTCCGCCTCCCTCGAATGAAAATAAACGTGTATGAAGTAGACGAGTTTGTACAGAAAAGACAGGTCCACGTATAATGGTCAGTGGCGTAACCGACCGTAAGATTTTACGAAAATTAACTTTAAGGGCCACTTCAATCTGAACCTTTAGGAGATTAGGGTTTTCATATGTAAGCATTTGCATTAGGGTTTCGGTCATTCGTGTGGTTTCACCTGTCTTCAATATTATAATGACGGACGCAATGACAAATTCATTCCAAATTTGAATATTGTTTTTCCTTCTTTATTATTGCCATTTTTATTTGATTCCTCTATAAAGGTCATTCTCTATGAACATCACTCTTTCATCTTTATAAACTAATTCTACTGGTTAGACAACACGATATTCAATATGATTTTATTATATGTATCTGGATATTTAAACTCATTTTGTGTAGTTCCATGAACCATTTTCGAATATTTGCATAATGCATTTTATTATACAGGTTTTGGACCAATAATAATCTACCATTAAAGATCCAAAAACCTTTGACATTTAATTAGAAACTATTCAATATACATTTTTTAATTTTAATCTTTTTATTTTTATTTTAGGATATAGTTATAGTCTATGGGAACAGTACAGATAACAAACATTTTCATATTTGGAACCGTAGAGCCATGAAATATTAGTGTATGGGTTGATCCGTTAATAATCTACATAGCGCTTAATCATCTGTAATTATTTAGTAATCCAGTAGATTAGGGCGAACGGCTTTGTGACAGCCGATCAAGTGTTTATGCACGTACTACGCATTAGAAATGTGGCTTCGTAGCTGTGTGTATTAGTGACCTTTATACCAAGTGGGCGGAACGCCTTTGTTCTATAACTGAATAGATTTACCATAGGCATAGTTTTACTTACAAAGCGCTTATATCTCGGTAGTAAACTCTTGTTTAAATCATTGCGTTGGAGGGATATAGGGTCAATTCCACGACGGGGTATACGTTGTTTATTGGGGACCGTTTTCTTTTGTTTTACATTATATGAATATTATATTCAAACTCTTTTTGTGCTAGTTGCTTCAATCAATCAATCAATCAGCCTATCGCCGTCCACTGCTGAACGTAGGCCTCCCCAAGAAAGCGCCAACCATCCCGGTCTTGAGCAGCCCTCATCCATCCGTTTCCCGCCATCTTTCTCAAGTCGTCGGTCAAGTGTTGGAGTGGAGACCGCGCTTAGGCAGACGTAGTGTGGGATTATTATTACCATAATAATCGTTAAAACTTTTAAGTCATATTTCAAATAATGAAATGAGATAGAATTATACAAATAGAAATATTGCATAAATTGGTAGAATTAAGAATAATTTAAATGAAAACCTTAGACCAAAATGTATCTCACATACAGAATAAAATGTAACTCTATTCTCCGGCTCCGCTACTTCTAATAACACAATGTTTCAAGAAGTTTGTTTTGAAGGCAGTAAGAAACGCATGTTCGCTAATTAACCTATGTGAGTCAATAAGAGAGATAATAATTTAAGTATTTTTTTAAGTGGATTCATCGTATAAATTGCCTTACATTTTAAATCCCCCTTTCAATTTACCATTAAAAAAACATCCATATTTACCGCCAATTTTACAAACGTCAACAATGAATGAATGGAAATGAGTGAACGGAATGAATAGTTGGTAAGAGCGTTATTGTGGTTAAGATTGTGTGAATACGTTCTTCAGTCACGAGACAATTTCCTTACACGCTACGATTCGTAGTCATACGTTGCTCGCGTCGTAAATATTTGAAAACGCGGAATGTACGCGACACGTATATTTACTAGAAATATAGCTGCGTAACTATGCTTGAACATTTTTGCGTTTTATTATTACGATAGCATAGTATTTTTTTTTCTTGCTATATTTATGACGGCTTGTACTAGTATTGGTTTGTACAAATACGTTTAGGCAATTTTGATCTATACGCTATAGACTATACCTTACAAATTACAATCAACAGAAAGATAATTTATAAGATCAAGTCAAGGTCTTGTTGTGGGTATTAGTAAGTATGTATTAGAGACTTTTTAGTCTCTCAAACACAAAGACAAATTAAAAAAAAATGTCTTATTTAAACACTTGCCTTTTTACTGACATCGAAGCACGTCTATGAGGCTTGTGCTATAAGTATAAATAAAAAAAAGTTATATAATTATACTACCGAGCATACGTCTCGTCTATCGTTGAGAAGGATTAGGCCTTAGTCTAACAAGCTAGACTAATGCGGATAGGTAAGCTTCAAGTACCTAGGATATTTCTCGTAAAGAATATCTAAATATTCTTGCATACCTAAGTATGCAGACATTTTTACGATGCTTTCCTTCGCTGTTTAAGTGCGTGATATATTAGGAAAACACAGATAACTTTTAAAGTTAGGCTGCCCGTATTCAAACGAGATTTTCTTCTACGGACCCCGCGTTTATTCCTCCATAGAGATTCATCATCATCATTAGCCAATACTTCGGACATCAGCCACTGTTGGATATTTGCCTCTTCGAAATATGTACTTCAAAATTGCTCTGTCAGAAGCGGCCTGCATCTAGCGGCTTCCCCCGATCTTCGTCAAGAAAGATTTAAGAAAACGTAATCTTTTATTAATCAAAGCCTAGAACAACTTTATCACAATCAAGCAGCTGTTAAATCGTTGACTTCGTAGTCCTTGAAAGTGCAGAATACGGTTAACTGAAGCGCGTATAGATTATTGCCTCCGAGTCAACTTGGAGTACGTTTAATCTCTGTGTAAGTTCGCGGAATAGAGTTACCTGCGTGTTTGAATTATGCAAATTGGCGACGACAAATTGAAGATTCGTCGTCTTGTGTTTGGATAACTTGCTGGCCGGTGTGGGAGACTATTCCATCCATGAAAAGTAAACCGAGTAATGGACGTTGCATTTTGCGAAGTTTTCTTGAGATGTTTTACATGGTTATTTAGTACCAGCGTGGAACCCTGTAATGTTTTGGACTAATTTTGAATTTTATGCTCAATTCATACAAATATTAATACAAAAATAAAACCTGATCCCCATTATAAATTATTACAATGTTATATAAGTATATCTTATATAAATTTAAAACGCCTGTCATAATTTATTTATTATTATTATTTACACTCCTACATAAAATGAACATGTAAAATGTGACTTGTGTGAGACATTCTTTTTAAGTCGAGTCATGGGTGGTGCTAATAAGTGATATAAAAAGCGTCATTGTGTGTCATATTATCATGTCTATCTTCATACCAAAAGTCATTTAATACGGTTTAGCGGTTTGGGCATAAAAGCGTAACAGACAGATTAATTTTTGCAATAATAACATATGGGTCGCAAAATAATCATCCAATTTTGTCCGAACATTAATTTATTTCCTCTTCATTTAATGAAATTAATAGTGCTTTAATCAGTCAACTTAAAACCTCTGAACGGATCTCATTAGCCATAGATTTCTCTATATTTTAATTCAAACGCAATTGCCGGAGAAACTTGTGGATTTTTTAAATATATCTTAAAACGTAAAACGGCAAACCATTTGCGCAGTAATGCTTCGTGAATCTCCACGCTGCGGGCGGAAATATTTTAATTAAATAATTCCCTTATTTATAAACATCGCGAAACTTACACTTGGTTTATTAACGTTTATTTTAGTCGTCATTTATTTTTCGAATTGTCTTTTTTATACCAATTTAGGGAAAGTAAGGTCAATGACAAAAAGGCATATGTTAAGTTTGATAGGATATGCGCCCAAAAATAAAAATATTAAATGAAGCTTTTTGAGGCACATTAGCCCGCTTATTGACGACCATGTGACGCAGTTAGCTAGATGTCAGCTTGCGAAAGGAGAGGCCACGGGTTCGACCCTTCACCTAGACAAATGTTTGTCTGGTCAACAAATGTTTGTTTCATGTGAGACCGAAAAGTCTCGTAGTTTTGGATACCTTTGAGACAGAATTTGGGTCTTAGTATGGTACCAAAATTATGTAATACTAATATATTTATTTATTTAAACGTGTCACAATCTGAGACTTTACTCAGTCATACATCCATATAAATAAACATAGTCTCTGCTGAGTCAACACTATTTCGGCAACATTGTTTCTACAATTCGGCACCAATGTGGTCAAATTGTCGTCCTACGAAACGTGGCATTATTGAATGAACTGTCTTGACAGGTGCTACCGCTGACATAAGGATTCTGTTGTTAAGTTTTTTGTCTTCCCTTTGTTATTGCGTTTCTATCGATAAGGTAGCACTGCCTCACAATCTTTCCCATTCTTTCTTCTTGCCCTTATCCCTGGGGATATCGAACATTGCGTCTCTTTACAGCATATTAGGAAAAAGGAGCTTATCAAAATTTAACAACTACCTGATTGTGAAGAATATTGCATCTTAACGTTTTGAACTTAGTGAACTAAGGCATAAACTCTCTCAGTTGCAGAGAAGGCCCGTGCTCAACAGTGGGACGTATCTATATAGATCGATGAATCTTCATCGGTCTAATTTTCTCTTCTATCTTAAGCATTCATGGTATGTTTAACTACTATTCCAAACTTCATAACAAGCTATTCGTCGGCCATTCAATATATAGTCAACGAACCTAGACAGCAAGGGTGTCCTGTAATCGTTCAACCGAATGCTATAAAATCGATTTGAACCCTGCACCGCACCTGTTCAGGCCCATCACAACCACACGGCCGTCGGAGTTATTGTCCATATGGCGCGGGTCGGGAAAGAAAAACAACTATAGCTGTTCCGGTCTGCCGTATTACGTTTTACATTATCGTTCGCGGTCGGAGCGCGGTCGCGAGCCTTCTCAACAAGGGGGTTTGGATCCCGACTTATTTGGGAGTTAGGTATAAAATTATGGGAGATTAAACTGATATTGTTATCATCAGCAAAAGGACGTCCACTGCTAGACTTAGGCCTCCCTGGAAAAAAGGCTTCTCAAGATTTACAAAGCGTTCTGCATCCAGGAGTTTCTCGCGATTTTCACCGAATCGTCGGTCCACTTTATGGGCAAACTATAAGCCAAAACACTTAACTGTGATTATTGTTAGGGTGCGTGCAAACGAGGGAGATAGCAACATGTCTGTATACCGGTCGCCTATAGAGGTCCCGGTTTTGATTATTGACTCGGACAAAGTATGATTGGGATTTTTCATTAGGAAATGCTCAGTGTAAGTTCGGAGTCTAGAAATATGCCCCAAAAGGCTCGTCATTTCGGCTCGCCTAAATGTGGGTGTGAAAATGCTCTCCTGCCTACCCCTTCTGGATTCCCGGTATTAGTTGTGAGGTTATGATCTATCCTACGGCAATGTAATTTTACAAGCTTCTACAATGAAATTACAAAAGCGTGGAACTTAATAAAGCCGATCGTTGTATGTCAAAGGTGAGAGGTGTGGGGTGGCGCTCGGCCCTGTAGCCGCATCAGACAGCCCACCCCATGACGTAAATAATAACTACCCCATTCGGAGTAAACCTTAGATATCTCCTCGCGTTGATCGTCCAAATCGAAAAATCTGTGACGGATATCTTATACAAAGTCTTGACGTAATAGAAGAAAAAATTGTTGGTAGTGATAATTTTAATGAAAAATGCATGTACAGGTGCATTCAACAACGACGTACATTTTATTCCCCTGGTTGTTAGGAAAACGTCAAAATCTTATTATTTTATTTTTTTGTCAAGATTTTTATAAAGCCAATGGGTTCATAGTCACCGTATCTGCTTTAGATTTGATCACGGTCTAAATGCATCTTGTAGATTGGTTAATAATGTACGTAGACCTTATAATTACTCATACGAGAATGAGGTCTTTAATTCCTAAAAGTGGCAGAGGATTTCTGCCTCCACATTTTACCAATCATGTATTCGTCTCACGTAACAGTGGGTGCATATTAATGTTTCTTCCAAGTGTACTATCAACTTCACTTAATAAGCTGCTGTTGAGAATTTCCTATAGTAAAACTCAATAACACTACCCGAGCCAGTAACCGACCCTGGGACTTCTATATAACGCGGCATAGATTGACCTTTGGATGGTATTGTGTTGTTTGGTTTTGAATAAAAACTTTTTTGTAACGATTAATCTTTGATAAGCTGTCGACAGTACCTGAACTACTTTGGACTCACTTCAAGTATAATTAAAGTTAATTAACAATATTATATTGCACAACTCATGAGGAGAAGTAACCATGTAATTTCAGTAACTTTTATTCTTACTTACAGCTGACAGTTTTATTTTCATTTAATACATGAAAAAAAAGGAAACTATAGGAATTTTGATGCTTACAGATGATTACAGACAGGTGTTATACTTATAAAATTTAAGATTGTAATTAAAATAAAATTTTATTCAAAATATCAATATAAGACTCAGAGTTATATGGATTCGCCACTCTTAAGTGAGACTTAAAACGTGTTGTCGAAATGTGTGTTGCGAGTCGAAAAGTCGAAAAGTTTTATATAATATGTATTTACGTTTCGAAACAGGTAATAGAATTATTTGATGGATGAATTTATTTACAAACATTTATCGATGTTTATTCAAATTAGTAATTGTTTACAACTTCTTAACCTAAGATTCTGTCATCGGCAAAACACTAGCAAAATCTTCTAAATATAAAATGCCAAAGTATTGATCATTCGAGGCACGCCCCCTATTACGCACGAGGCCAAAAGATATCACAACTTTAATCTGTCAGTATGACACATAGATGGCGCTAGTTGTATTTAGATGGTGCATGAACTCCGCGCGTTCCACAAATGAATAAACAAGTAGGTATACATACTTACAATCAGATGTTTCGTGATCTTATTACCGTAAACATTTATGATTAATCGTGTAGCAATATGTAAAGGTATTTGTAGAATTTAGTGATGTGGGTAATATTTTCTTATTGTTTTAGTTGAAACGTAAATTCATTTTCTAGGTTGGACACCACGGCTTGGCGTAGGATGTTAATAGACGAGAGGAAGCGAGTAGTAACGTATACGAATAAACTCGCTGATTAGCCACGCATTCTTGTATTTGTCTAGTTTTAGAGTCATGAGTATTCGTCAAACAAAGACATGCATTTTTAAAATAAAAAATACTGTTGAGATGTCAACGATATAGCCTAGTGCGGACTATGTATTGTCGTAGAATGTAATACAAGATTATAATTTATTCCATTCGTAATTTAAATATAAGTATTCTGTTTCCCAATGCTGTACATTTTTATGCTTTTACTGTTAAATAGAGCACGTGTTAATTATATAGAAAAGGTAGAGCCTGTAGCGACGCAACTGAATTTAAGTAAAAAGGATTAACTTTTTTTATTTTGTTATTGTATTGATTGTATAGTATTATTTTAAATATATATGGATTAAGCATACAAAGAATCATTTATTTATTGATATTTAATGGAGGACTTCTTCCGTGCTTAAGAATATTGCTGTCACTTTCCTATAATGCTAGTATAAAAGGGGCTGCTCCCTAGGGCAACCTCTTGTCCTATCAATGTATATTCGAAATTCCATCAATCTTGGTTGAGCAGTCTAGGCGAGTAAAGTATATATTTTTTAGGTTTACTTCTCATTTGTATTTGATAATATTTCTACTGGAGTATCGATAATTCCTACCATCCATTGCTGCTTTGCTTTTGTTTGCAATGATATAATATGGCATAGGTTGTAGAACCTTTCTTGATAAATGAACAATGAAAATAATTTTCAATTAGAATCATTTTAATTTGATTGTTCCTGAGGAAAGCGCGATAAACCAACTAAACAAACTTTATAGCTGTAACATAATATGTTCCATACATACGTACAGTTGATGAACAGTTCTCGATAAGATACAAAACAAATATGTATAAGAAAGGTATATAACATTGACATTTGCTAGAAGCCTAAGAAGCTATTGATTACTTAGCAACTTGTCGATGGCTTACTAAGAACGACAGACTTCTCAGAAGCGAACTAACCTGAAATTCGGCTAATAAATACAGCCTCTCCACATTACTAGGATAAATCTCGAAATATTTTATTAGCCATAACGAGGAACTACCGTTTAATATTAATGTTATCTATTGAATCTGCAATAAAATCGATCGTATATGACTTGAGACCACTTGGATGCCTCCACTGCTAAGGCAGTTAAATTGCAATGGACATACATAATCCCTAATTCCATAATAGTAAAGTCGCAAGAATTTAATTAATGTGAGAAGTAATGGTGTATTTGGCCATGTCGTTTGGGATTTGGAGTGATTGATCGGCTATGCTGCCCTTCTCCTTTACAAGTCAAGGGTATTTATTGACGAAGGCCGCGCTAAAGGGACAGAGAAAAGGTTGATGTACTTAGCTCAAAAGCGCGTCGTATAGTTTTTGACAGATAGTTTGTTTAAATTTGTGGCAAAGACAATAAAACATAATGCCTCGTTTATTCATATTTTTTGCCTGATACATTATTAATATAAAATTAAAATTATATTTATTTTTGTATTTTTGAAAAGAAGTTAAAAATTGTTTATTTTGTAATAATGATATAATAAAAAAAAACATTGCATTATGAAAATATAATGACATAGATATTTTTCCAAATAATAATCGCCAAAAAACGTGGTTAATAATATTAGTTCTTACATAAGAGTAAAAATTAGAAAATAAAACTGCACCGAAGTATTTTGAAGTGATCGGAAAACAAAAAACTCACACAAGTGGGGAGCAACACATGGTTCCCCGTACATCTCGGCGGGGTTAGTGACCGCAGGATGTTTGCCACGCGACCCCGCGGTCCCGGGTTCGATTTCCGGCCGGGTTCCGCTCCGGTGTGCGAGCACCCTTATAATCATTATTACTCAGTTTGTTATAAATAGTTTTACACTTATAATTGATGGGAAATGGACATGTAAAGAAATCAGAAATGTTTAACGACTTTATGACACGACTTGGTTTTTGTAACACTTATCTAGTCAAGATGTTTATAAAAGCAAGTCAACAGTTTCGTTTCTAGGCCTCGATGGAGGGGAATCGTAACCTCAAACAGTGTTGCTTTAACTTTTTGGTTTGTTTATTTTGTAAGATATAAAAAACACGCATAAGTATGTTACCAATTCCAGAATACATAATTAACGGATTATGTTGTAAATTAAATATTTTTAAGCTTGCAATAAAAAGATCTTGCTAAACCGTCTTTTTTTGGTGCTGTCATATTTAATCAGCTGCTCGAATTCGACTCTACCAGATATGTAAAACCCATTTAAGAGAATGTCAGGTAGTCAATTGTAAATCTCATAACAATACAGCGATTGAATCGCTATGAAACATAATATTAACTAACTCCCAAACAAAAACATATTATCGTCAACTAAAGTGGTTTGAAAATCAACACGATACGTCGCAAAGCGAGTAGTTACGGGCCGTATGCCGATACGTTTATCTGTACGGACGTAACAACAGAATATTTCTTTTCAAATACATGGCGTAGTTTGTTCTTCAATAAAAACACAGCGGAAGGGTAAAATATGCAATGGAAATGGTGTACGGACCAAACTGTCATCGTAATTTGGCATGCGCTACGGTCGTCTCGAGGGCATACGGTGTTAAAATGGCAAAGAGTAATATTTGTTTGCCATATTACAAAGAAATATATACCGTGCGCGTATAAAGAAAAGGTTGCTTTTTATGTGTTCGGAGATAATTATACGATGTTTTCAAAAAAAGAATAAACGGTGGTCGTCCGCATTCGGTGGCATTCGGGCGCCGTCGCAGCGCACGTGCACACGGCGGGAATGGGACGCCATTATTTTACAGGGTTGCTACATTACTTCGACGTAGCCTCTTTATCAGCACTCACCTAAAGAATTAGTTTTACGACTTTCCGAACAGTTACTATTTTTACTTTCCCATACTTTATGTTAATAACGCGGTCACTACACAGTTCTGCGTGGTTTCATTTAAATATTTAGGGTTTTACGCCCTGTTTTGAAAAAAAAACAATGCGTGTAATAAAAATTAAGTATTGTCCACGGAGGCGTTGAACTTTTAAGTAATCCTCTTTATGAGCAATATTTACAAAAGAATGCCTACGTATTATGTCATTATCAGCTGTTGCATTGTGTATGTAGATTCCACGGGATCAATATGACTTGTTAAATAATAAATGAGGATGAATGCGAAGGGCGATAGACCCTTAATATAAACAAGAAAGTCGTAGTGTAAGTCACCTCGGCTAGAGATTTTTTGTTCAAAGCCGCACTCGTACTAATGTTTACGACTTGGCTCGAACTCCGCGGCTCAAGTTTAAAAGTTCATTAACGTTCAATTTTCAATGTCGTACGCGATACACAATTATTTAAATAATGCATTTTCCGGTTGCTTAGTCTTCTTATTTTGCACGAATGTGTTAATTTAGCTTTTGATCCAATGTTTGTTCAAATATCGACTGCAGTGTTGTATTTAGGCCAACAATTGTGGTTTTCGGTGATGATTTCATTCGTGAAAGGAGTTCTTGTGAATTACGGCGCAAAACCTTGGCTCTCGCGAGTTATTTAATATACATTGGTGTTGTAGATATTTCTTAAATTCTGTTGTCTGTTACTACATCTACTCATTGTGTTATAGTTTCGCTCATATAGATGGCGTAACGGTCGCCGAAGCGTGCTTTAATTGTGGGAAAGAATATTGATAAGATTGTTTCGTCATTTTATGATTGCAATTGCATAAATGCTATTATCAATTTTACAGAGCATAAGTGTATAAATAAGAAATTATGATAATGTTTTTCATATAAATTATATCAATACCAGAATTTTACGCTCTACATAATAACAGCTGTTGGACTTAGTCACATCTGTTGTAGTATTTATAGATATTTATAATCGGTTATATTTATCGTTTATCGTTAGCTAGTGTAAAAATCTTGGAAATAAATGAATGCCTGACTTTTATTTCGAAATGTATCGAAGGTTGGTTTTATACAACTTACTCTGGGAATATTGGCGTAGTCGAGTTTAGCGTAGGGAATTAACGGTTCAGTTCAATTAGGACCTTGAAATTAGTAACATCCGTGTACCATCGCACTTGTAGTACACAAGAATATTAGACGCGGTTAATGCTCCACGGTTTTCGATTCCTTTGCCAACTCCTGAACAAAAATTAAAAAACAAAAAACTTAATAAAAGAACGTAGCTTCTTTTTTCAAATAGAAAATGTTTTCTTTTTTTAATTTTAGCGCCCCTAATGACTAATCAGCGATATAACTCCCATTGCTGTGTACGGGCGTTCTCTATAATTAAGAAGCTTTAGACCTTAGTCCATTTCGTGTGCCTAGTGCGAGTTGGCGGACTACATACCTATAAAAATCCTAAACACTTTTATGGGATAATTATTGGAAATCTTTTTGTATATTTTTTTTAAATAAATTCCACGGTAAGTTTGTAGGTGAATTAAACAGTTTATAAAACAAAACGCGACACCATCTTCGGTTCGTTCTCATGGGTGTCAAAGTACAGCTAAATCTACTTACCGTACGTAGCTTTCTATCGTACGTTTCCACGAACAATTCCATCAGTTAATTTAATGTGGCATTTTCCCGGAATGTAGTGCAACGGGTTTTGAAATCGGAGGGTGTACGTAGTTTGGTTACATTATCAGTGTGCCGAAGCTTTTGTTTACCTGATTATGTAACTAATTTGCTTGCTCCTGTGAGCTGAGGAGTTAAATGAAGGACTACAGGTGGAGAGACACAGGATAATGGTCATATTTTTGCATAGTTTTGTGTTTTTTTTTTATTGAACCTATATGGTTTGAACGCCACGCCAACTTGGCTTTTCAATATAATTTTGTGTGTTATTAAAGATTTTTTTATATAATGCCCAAGTATTAGTTTTATTTTTGTGACGTGTGCTGTTATTAAACCGTAATATAAAATATTTTTATTTTTTTTTCTGCAAGAATAATTGTATTTGTGTGACAATACCATTGAGGCTATTTGATTTTTTTTATAAACTAAACAAAGAAGGTTGTAACACTTAAAATCTATAAGTAAAATGTGCTACGTAATGAAACATGTTTTAACAGAGATCGTAATCTATACTAATATTATAAAGCTGAAGAGTTTGTTTGTTTGTTTGTTTGTTTGAACGCTAGGATCTCAGGAACTACTGGTCCGATTTGAAAAATTCTTTCACTGTTAGATAGCACATTTATCGAGGAAGGCTATAGGCTATATAACATCACGCTACGACGAATAGGAGCGGAGCAGCAATAAAGAATGTTTCGAAATCGGGGACATTTTTTCCTTTTTGTGACCTTCCGCAGCATGCGCTGCGAAAACGGTTAAAGTTTCGCTAAAATAATGTTTGAGAGAAATGTTCCTCTTTAAAAGTTCTAAAAAAAAGTCCGCGACAGGATATGTCTATTTTTTAAGGTTGGCTTACTATAACGTTTTTTATCCTAACCAAATTTATTTTAAAATAAAGTTTTATTTGTGAAGGTGTTTTTATAAATATGATATTAATCCTTATCCAAATAAATACGTTATTCATTACAAGTATTTAATTTTAAATAAAATTGCCCTTCACATCATAGGATTTCACTGAGTATCTTAGAAGATATTGCAGTTTTAAAATATTGATCAAGCGCGCAGGAATGATGCACAAGGCGCCGATCGACGCGTTACGGTTTCACGTTTGAACAATTTGACCGAATTGTATGATTTTTGGTATGGACATAAATAGGACTCTGAGAAGTAAAATAGACTACAACTTATTTTCCTTCTGATCTCAACCCTTTAGTCTACGCGGACGGAGTCGCGAGCAAAAGCTAGTAAACTATAAGAATAATACGAATTTTATAATTGAACCCAGAGAGCCGATAAGCTATCAACGTTTCGGTTAATTGTGGGTCACGCAATTATTATTTCCAGCGATGAAATGCTCGTTGTAATTCAATATACACTGCATTTGTAACATTTGTAACTTTTTCAACAAACAATAAACTTGAATTGAGTGCAGAGAGAAGAGAAAATCGTAAATTACAAGTTTTGTTAATATCAAACATCATTATTAATTAGTTGTTTTTGTTGTACGATATCACCTTATTATGTATGTACCTAGTAGCTTAAAACAACCTTTATGTATGATAAAACTACTGGTTATTGTTACTTATTTACCATCAAGTACGTACAATGTTGTCACCTAGTCGTGGCCGTTTGAAAACTATGGAATCAAATAATATTTATAAAATTTTCATAATCTTCTAAACACTCTCAATGGTAGAGGAGGCCCGTACCCAGTGGTGGGACGTATATGGGGACTGATGATGGTTAAACTTACATTCAGTCACATCAACATTCAGTTTAACGCCCTGTTCAGAACGGGTGAGGTTGACAGTTGCCGGGCCCATGTACTCCAACATCAGCATAATATAATATAATCTTTATATTGTATTCCAAACTGCGGACCACAATGCACGTATCGCCAGATGGCCTCAGTCACTTTGAGTAGCCGTTAAGAAAAAATACAAAAAAGATCTCATAAAACTACATTCCAAACGAACTTTGGTAACATAATCTCTTCATAATTTAATTTGAAAGGCCATAGGTTGTTAGCAAAATATAGTTTCAATTAAGAACGAAAACTGTTTGTCACTGTCGGACGCACTCTAGCGTCCTCTGAAAAAAATCGTATTTGAATCCTTGATGATGGTATCCATCACGAGGAAAGCTTCAACATGGCTGGAAATAACCTATATTCTAACACACATACGTAGGTATATACTCCTGTCACGCTTCGATCCGTGAAGGGGTAGGTAGAGATTTTTGCATATTTCCCACGTTTTATTTTATGTCCCACAATTAGGAAACTCTTTTTTTCTGTGTCTTACCGTATTACCAGATGCGATGCTGCTAATGAGTATCTCCACATATTAAAAGCCAAAAATACAGATTCAGGACGTTCTCAGAACCTCTTTATTCATCGTCATCAGCCCATATTTATTACACTGGTAGGCACGAGTTTCCTAGGATTTAAGCCCCCATTAGGAATCCATGGTTCGGGAGTTAGCCTAATGTGAACTAGCGAATTACTTTATTGTGCAGCAAACTTATACCGCAAGAACAATGAGGCAGTCTAACATGGGTATGATGTCTATCGCTCATGGTAGATCCCACGCCATCAATACGAACTTCATGAGTCAGTGTTCTAGGTATTTTAAATCGATGGTATTTGAAGTATTTTACTTTGGTCTTAGGCGCGGTGCATTTTTAAGCACCATGTCTTTCTATCATAGTTTGCCTGTGAATTGTGGTAGAAATATTTTCTACTAGTCAGTCTGGTGGCAAAATTATGTCAGTAATTCATTTCGTAATTTTAATTTCTAGTTTTCTGGTGATAAAATATTAACAGAATACCATTCGAATACTGTACCCCGAATATCTGGTGTAATTATTACGACCTTTTTTGTTTGAATTATCCTCGGTTTAACTTATAAACCTTTATTAGAGCAGGCCAAAGCACGTTTATGTAGTAATTAAGTATGTTACGTGTATCAGTAAGGCCGCCTATATTTATCCTCAACACCAGCATTCTTTTGGAGACAATTAGAGTTTTGTTCTTTCAACATTACTTAAAATATTAATTCCCTTAAGTATCATTATTTTGTGCTCCTACGAAATACATCTGTACGTAAATACAATAAGTCTTC
Source organism: Cephonodes hylas (assembly GCA_030295005.1). Taxonomy (NCBI): domain Eukaryota; kingdom Metazoa; phylum Arthropoda; class Insecta; order Lepidoptera; family Sphingidae; genus Cephonodes; species Cephonodes hylas. The sequence continues at coordinate 4,068,097 of AP025374.1, read as the reverse complement.
TTCACTCCCATTGCCGAATCATATATTAGCCAAAACGGCGTACAAACAATGACCTCTAACTCCCACTGCCGAGGTGAATCAATCAACTCAAGGTCCAATTCTCAGTAAAAGGTCTGCCCATTATATACGCTCGCGTAGACCCCCACGATGGTACAGCGAGAAAGGTATCAGGGCTCAACTTACGCTGGTCAGTTCTAGTGTACCTAGGAGATGCCTCCGTTATTATTTAATTATACAATGATGATTTCCTACGGTTATTATGAGTAAAACAACTGCGAGATGGTAAAAATGTTGTAGATTTAGTATGGCTTGGAATGGTGGAATAGCTGATGTGTGTTCAGATACTTCCAATACAATGTGAAAGGTTATTGACGGAATATGAATATCTTATAGGATTAAGATTATTAGGTAATTGGGATTTAAAATATAGGGGCCTTTTTTGTGTCAAGATTCGAAATATTTGTATCTCGCTAACCATTTCATTAAGAGTTTCCTTTATGTAACTCAATTTCCATAGACTATATAAGATTAAATTTGGGAATCATGAAATAGTGGTGCTAATCAAAATAAATAAAATGGAAATATGTACCTACATCAGTGTTTCAATTAATATAATAATAGTAAGTCAATTTTTCTACAAGCAAGTTGAGTTGTTTAATCTATAAATTCCTTGATAAGAGACAGGTTTAGGTGCGCCGGTTTAATGTAAATATTAGGAGTATTTGTCCCTATCGTCCTATATTTTCGGTACTACTATGGTTTTAGAAACATTTTTATTATAAGTACTGTTTGTTGTTAAATCTTCAGATTGCCTTTGTGTTAATATAAATCTTTACATATTCATATATATTTTTTCTCTTATATCATTTTACCAAAATTAATCAAAATTCCTTTAGCATCTAATATCAGCTAGGTTACGTATGTGATCTTCGCAAAAATATAAGAATATAACACCTAAAGATACTAGGACTTAATGATATCTGTGTTCAGTAGTGGTATGGGATCTGGCTGTTTGATAGTTTACCTTATCTGTCATTTTTGAATTAAGAAATCTTCTATTTAGGAACAACGATAATTTGAAAAACGAACACAATTATTAGTAGGCGCACCAAAGAGTCTATTTACAAAAATATAGAGTAGGGGAGACAGTACAGTTATTAGCCATTTCAACTTTGCTACCAAAAACCTAGCAATATTCTATACTAATAGTAGATTTAAAAATTATATAATGGCGACACTTTTATTCTCTGTCATAAAGTCTCATCGAAATTCCGCTAGGTATGTGGTTTGTTTGTTTTCCGACGTGTAATGTTTTGCCGGAGGGAGAAATTCAGTTAAGCGATTAAAAATAATGTTAAGACTGCATATTTTTTTTGGCGCTATATTTTGAAATGAATATGTAGTTTGTCAATGATTTATACTTCACAATAAATGGTTTTTTATGCGTTATAACCATTTTAAAGGTGCAATATAACTTACTTTCTTTAAAACTACTATGTTATGGCCAATTACTGTGATTTTGAGTTTTACATTTTTGAGTTCACACTATTCTTAACATGTATAGTGAAAGTTTATATAAAGTACCTTCTTTTGTAGTACATTAACAAAGCAACATAATGTCGTGAGTTTTATTTATTTTTAGTAAGGATATAATTTTTATTTATGTTTTTTTACCAACTGGTCGCTTAACTGGCCAATAACTATACTGTTTCCCCTATAACATGAAAAAAATAAGATATGTCGAAGTAAGACACAATTATTGATATGATTATAAAATATTGTATATTTATAGCGATACATATGAAGTGTTGTCGATATGGCTCGTGCCAGTACGCGGTGTTTGTCCTCGCCGGGCACGCAACGCCACTGACACGTTTCATTTTATTAACGCAACTTCCTCATGTCGCTTCGAGACCTATTAAAAAATAATCATACTTATATGAGTACTTTTTGGTGTCTTACTACAACGTTTTTAATTTCTACAATCGTTTGGTTGGGGTTCATTCATGACAATAACAATTTTATTATGTCATATACTGCGAATGTTTTCTTTTTAAAGTGTATGTTTATATTAGCGAGTCATTTAGCTCGCTATAATCACGATATGTGCTTTAACGTTTGGAAAGTAAGTTGAAACTTAATAGAAAATCCTCCTTCAAGTTCTTTTTATTTTGAGGCAGTGTTGTCATTAGTGTTGCCCAACTGCAAGAACAAGACGAGACTTAGCCAGTCTTGGTCTTGGTCTTGCGCCAATACACCTGGTCTTGGTCTTGGTCTTGGTCTTGCGCTCCCAGTCTTGGTCTTGGTCTTGGTCTTGCAACAAGAGTCTTGCAAGTCTTGCAATTACCTATTAGTCTTTTACTATTTATTAAAGTTTACTTTAAATCTTAGAAAAACGTATTAGAATTGGAACATTGTGAGCTTGTATTAACATAGCCATAGTAAAGATCAAGCAGATTAATAAATAACTAAAGATTTGATAAGAAATTCGAAAAATCAACTGACCTATATGTCGTTTTCCATGGAAGTAACTGTTTCTTAATAAACATTTATGATTTATAAGCTTACATTTGCTAAGACACGTAAAAAAAAAACAAATTAATTACAATAACTTGACTGTATTTTAAAGAACCTAAGAATATTTTAACCTACGCCCTGTGGCGCCAATCAAATAGTGTCAAATGTTGTGATTTCGGCGCGGCGGCAACGATTGTTGTATATGATTTCAAAAGAAGCCGCCGGCGCGTGTATCATAACCATGTACTTCCGAAAAGCGGCAAATTACTTTGAGAAGTAAGTACAAAACCTTTGATGCCGCATTATCAAAGTGCCGATGGTTAAAACATAACTATGCATGCACTCAGTTTGATTTTAGTGGATATTTTTTTATTCGCCATGTAGGTATGTTTATGGTATTAGTCGTAATGCGCATAGGTCCAGTTTTTCATATTCTTTGATACAGTTTTTTGCGTCTCATAGAATTCCTAAGCGTACCTATACACCGAACTGTTACACCTAACTACTCCGTGAAATAGCGCTAAGTCCTAGCTGCAAGACGCAAGAGTCTTGCAGGCTAGGTCTTGTTCTTGCTCAAGTCTTGCACGGTCAGTCTTGGTCTTGGTCTTGCTAAAAATACGCGGTCTTGTTCTTGGTCTTGGTCTTGCAAAAACGCAAGAACAAGACCAAGACTGCAAGACCAAGACTGAATTTGGGCAACACTAGTTGTCATTGGTCACGTTGGCTTATTCATACATGTTACATTTTTTCCCTCTCTGTGTCCAAATAAAGGCAGATTAATGATAAAATCGATCTTATCCAGTTTGTTAATTCTTCCTTTAGTTACTATGCAGTGTTGAGGCATCATAAATATTATTACAGAATTTCCCTTTAAAACACGAAATAGCACGTTTGAAATAAAAACCAAACGTGTTAGTATTTAAGTCATCAAAAATGTCCAATTTGTCAGTCAATATTGTGAGCATCGGTAATAATTTTCGCGGCAACAGTGTGCCCATCAGATTCGTCGTGGTGTACTAAAAGCAATCAAATGCATGCTGTGTGGTTGTCGTAACAATTAGGCCAATTTAATTCTAGTTCCTCTACGTGTAACGTGACACAGTGTTCGCGCACTAACGTTTAAGCTGTTATTTGACACCGTTTTTTCTAACATTCACTAAATGTGTTATTATATTCTAGGAAAAAATATATCTTTGTATTTTTTTGTCGTGTTTTGTTATGTTGTGCATTCCTCTATCTAATCTGTGCATTCATTCGCCGCTGTGTAGCCTCATGGTTACGTTATTTCTTCCGTTCATTTGTCTTTTGTTGTACTTTCTTTGTTTCTTTACGAGCTCTTATGAATAGTCAGCCAGCAACCGATTCGAAATATTGTTTCTTCCGAACAATATGTGAGATAGTTTTCCCTTTGCTGATTCTTAATTTAAAATCAGGTTAAGGTTTTTAAGTTGTCGCTTTTAATGTCACTGGCTCAGAGCATTGACAATTTAAATTTTCTAAAATTACTTCCATTTTCAAACATTGTTGCAATATTTTTTTATAACATTTGTAACATCTGTTACAATAATTTAATTTATTTCAACAATATTTTTCACGTCGTTTAAATATATTCCAAGTAATTTAAATACTATTTGTTACTTAATTCCGTAGCCCAATGCGTGTAAAATCAAAATGTAAAATTATAAATGAAGTCGACTCGGCCGCCCCGTGGAAGTTAACCTCCACTGAATATTTATATTAGCCGGGACCCGCGCCCTCGTCCAAGATACACGTCTCATTCTGCCGCTATAATCTGTTTATTGTTAAAAATAAATACCGAGGATATGTTCATGCTTCACGTTAATAAACGTATTGTCGACGATTATATTAAGAAGTTTGAATTTATTGACGTATTGTGGAGTTGATATTGATTTGTTTGCCATATCATTGTAATACTGTTGTATAAATCATTTGTAAGTGCTTCAAAGTCATGCTTGTTTTCTAGAAAAGATGAATTTTTGCAACCACGTTTCGTCATGTTAAGACACTGGTTACAGTGGTATAAAGTCCCTTATATTAAAAATCTATTTATTTATTTAATAAAATCAATTAGGAAAGCAACACGACTAACACAATTTTCAAAACCGAGAAAGCCCAAATAAAAGTTGGTATGCCAAAACATTTCCAACAGATGTATGCAAACTTTTTAGATTCAAACGGCCCAGTCACAATCGATATCTCGATTATCATAATCGTTGATACAGGTTAAAATTCAGTTCCGTGCGAAATGCGATTAAAATCGCGCGGCTCGTTTCGGCGGCAAGTTAGTGGATTTAGCAGCAGGCCGGGAGCGCCGCGGGGTAGCGTGTCAGCTTTTAGCTCGCTCAATATTGTGAACGGAATCAGTCCTGACGCGGCCAATTCTTATAACTACATTCAAATTTGATATATTAGCGTTAGCACTGCTTAAATCTTGAGGCATAACAAAATATTTGAGCAATGTTTTTAACCAAAGCATCATGCTTTCGAAATTTGAAAACAGAATGTTTTTTTTTTTATCTAGCCTGTAGTAGGGCAGCAATGAAATTTTTTAATATAGTGGCAGCGATGATTTCTAGTCACTAGAAAAGGATGCACAATATGAATATTGACGTTATTGCGCGAGATAGAGATAGCAAGAAGTATTTCGTACAGAGTAATTTTTTATTTCATTTTAACCAATGATGATGACTGAAAAGAAAAAAAGATTATTAATGAACAACAAGCTTTTCGTTTGAAAAGTTATCTGCAAATCTGATCAAGAAAACTACTCAAAAACAATGGTAAGGCAGTTGAAAATAAATTTTGTATTCTTTTAAACCGAACTGTCTATTACTAAAAACTTTGTGAATGCTCCTGCATAATAATTTTATTTAGCAAACTTATTTCGATTTACGAGTATAAGTCTGTGACGTATCTTATTTAGTTGATGAAAGCATTTATGTCAGTTTCCTAGTGGTAGAATTAATATTTTTTGTCCGTTGTTTAGCATTTTTCCTCTTGTAGCAAATCTGGTGTAGCGACCTCAGATTATATTCTTCGAAATCAATTTTCTTCCAGCTCTTGTTATGATTGATAGCAGTGGCGGTAGATCCATAGAAGCCCAAAAGTGCTATACATTAATTGTTTTAAGTCTAGTTTATAAATGTTTATTGTGGGGGCAGGATATACATATACAGGATAGAATAGGATATACAAGATATGTAGAAGCTCCTACTCGTCTATTAATCAATACTAGTGTATTTTAGCATTCAGTTTTTGTACCATACCGTTCCAGCATAATAAACCTGTATTTTTTATATATCTTACACAGTTTCTGTGCGATATTTGCAGTGCACAGACCGTGGGACAGACAAAAAACGCAATAAAATGTGTTACCTTACTGGGGGTCGCGGGGGGCGCGGAGAGGGGTGCCCGCCCTTCCGGCCCCAAGAATAGGGAACAATAAGGGCCAAAAACATCCCTAGTACCTATTACAACGATTAATACAAAAAAATGTTAATATATATGAAGAAAAATTAGAGTTTTTTTTAGTAAAAATAATTTTAATTAGCGGCATATTTTTAAAATGTAAAAGTATTATTATTCCTAAATATTTTTGCCCAATTATGGTTTTCATGACAGTATTTCTATTAAAACGCAGTGTTTTTGTTAAATAAATATGCCATATTAAATTTAAATAACGTAACACACTTCGTAACATATTTACTATCTCCCAGTTGTTATCTTTTGTCACAAACATTTTTTATGTTCCCAGAATAAAAGAACCCTAACTTGCAGTCAATGTTTACTTTAAAATGATTTTGTTTATGTTATGCCACTCAAATCCTGAATAAGCACAGAATATCCACAAACTACAAAAAACGCAACGACCCCTTAGACAACAGATAACTCCACCAAAAATTACAATACAATAGCTTATCACCGATAGAATAAGTTTTTATGCGTTGGGGCACTACCTGACGGAAGGGCAGGCGCGCTCCATAATCTCAACATAATCCGAACAAATTACGAACAACTATTCACCTTGGCATCAAGTAGAGATTATGAACTATAAACATTTGTCAGGTTTCCCCAAATGTTGGACCAAACATCCAACGTTATCAATAAACGAGTTCTTTATTCGTTATTGGAGCAAACGTTGGTGATGGCTGGACGTGCTCGTGGCACGAAAACGAAACATGGTTATCAACGCAATGCACAGCTGGTTGTCGAGTCGCCTCATTATACTAGAATGAGAAATTGACATGTCCTATTACATCACCGGTTTTATGCGAGCGCTGGAGAACGTTTACATTGTAAAAGCGACATGTAACAAAAATTCAAAACGCGCTCGTGGTTGTGTGTTAACGTGGTAAAGGGCAGGACACACATATTCCGCGACGACACGAGACGCACACAAATGAGCATTCCCCTTTCCACGGAGAATGAAAGAAGTTTCAACAAAGATTTATTTGCTAGTAGTCCAATGTAAAGTAGACGTTATTGCACTACAATAAGAGACAAATTTGTATTTAGAAGTGTGCGCTAGAAAACCGATTTGGATTTGAAGCAACGAATAGAAAATTAAATTGACGTTTCACACAATGCCGTTTGAGTTTGTCGGAAATATGGATCTGTAACAAGTGATTTTAATTAATGTTAAATAATACTTAGCATAAACTGCTTACGTGACAATCCTCTAGAGTCCAAGTTATGTATTGTCTAACTATTATGCATACGATACTTATATACATAGGTTTAATTATGATTTATTTCAATTTTATAATTAATATTCAATTAGATTACATATATTCTCACAAAGTTAAATCTATATAGTGTAAGAACAAGTAAGCGGGACCATTAAATACTTGTTTAAAACCACAAGTTGATTTCATTGCCACGTTGCTTTTGGGCAAGATGTATAGTTTGTCCTCATTTATTTTATCAATTTCTACTTTGTTTTCCTTATTAACCTTTGAATTTATCGCGTTTAACTTGAATTAATTGCATTTAAGATAGTTATATAACGTAGTTCTTTGCTTTGGGGTATTTGTTATACCTCGGTAGTTATCGCAAAATTTTTAAGCCAAAAAACATACATTTTCTTGACAATTTAACATTGTCACTACAAATGCAAGAGCAAACCCCAAAACACTTGATTAATTCCAGCAAATAATTTCCATCGGGCGCGGACAAAGGCGCCGTAACACAATTAGAGATAGATTTATAAAGGTCCCGCGTACATAATACAAGTGAGAGAACAATACGAGCTGAGGCCGTTCCCCTATGCGTGGTGACATTATTTTTATTACCATATGCGTTGATAATGATCGAACCGCGTTATCATGGAATATTTTTTGCGTGTACTGCCGTAGAATATACAAATATCTACTATTACTTGACAATCCTGTGACGTAGTTGGCATTAGCTTGCAAAACGAGAGGCCACGGGTTCAATCCCCGCACCATAATTATTTGTCTCAGGTCTGGGTGTTTATGAGACCGAAATATTTCTAGTTTCTGAGACCCACGACACATTACTTCTATATTAGTGTAGGGTCAAAACTATGTATGTGACTCTTGCTTTTAATTATTATTATAGCTAGGTTAACTATCTCAATTAAAAGCCATTGGAAACAATTATTTAGTAGTTATTAGTATTTTAGGTTAGCTTTTGAACGCACATAATACAAGCGGATAAGAAGACGGAGCAAAAATAAACATACAAAATAGAATCAAAGCAGAAGTAAAACCACTTCTAAACATCACAATTTAGTTTTAAGCCTGATATTTTTGAGAAAACTAGTTAATGTAGATGTCTATACATCGACCGGCTTAGCGTGATGGTATGTAGTGTCAGGTTGGTAGTGAAAGTAAAGTTAAAATCAAGTCTGTTGCTCGCTCCACTGCGAATGTAGTGCGCCTCGCAACTGTATCCCGTAAGTTTTTGAACTTTATTAACATTCGCATTTTTTGCATAATATAATTAAAATTTTGCTAAATGAAAATTAAAGGATCTATAAAGACATCATCATAATTAGTTATATTACGTTCGTACGTTTAATTCGTTATGAAGTTGTTTTTCATGAATATAACACTCAGAAATATTAGTAATATTTTGGTAAATAAAGGTTTTTGCAATAGGCATGCAAAGTATTTCTTCTTTTTATTAACGCATCAAAACATTTGTGGTAGCTTTAGGTATTGCATTGGCTCTGATTAGATTATTTTTTTATTTTAATTTGTAATTACGTATTTATTTAGAATTTACAAATAACAAATATAATACAATATAAAATGTTAATAGTATGATTTTGTCTAGTTATTCATATAGAATATAAAGATATTTATCGGAAGTATCCAAATAGGACCCGCATAATAGCCACGTGAACTGCTATAAGCCAAAAGTTTTAGGGGAGGCATTTCGTGGGGAACGGTTAAATAAATAAAATATTGCGCTTCCCAGCCCCCACTGTTGAGGTTTCTTCTCCCGTTAACTGCTGTTAGAAGACGAGAAAATTATTATTTAAATTGAAAATCAATAATTTAAGTAAGACAGAATATAATAAATGATTATTAAGTTTAGGTTAGGTTTACTGTTAGGCATGTGAATAAAGAAGCAGACAGAATTAAAAAAGACGAAAATTATTACAAGATCAATGTCTTTTACATACAAACAAAAGAGAATCATATACATGTTTATAAATAACATCTATGACTGTGTACTAATGATGCTAGAGATTTTTTTTTATTTACATAGACCTAGGATAAGGCCACAAGCTATTTTTATTTATAAAATTGTTAATAAATTTTCCCCTTGATCGTGCCCAACAATGGAGCCTATATGATCCAATTATGATAATGAGTAAAATTAATGAATTAAAATACATATTCTGGGCACCAGATCCTGTATGCAATGTTGTAAGTGCAGCGAGTACTAAGTTAAGTAGGACATGTGAGACGCGTGCATTGTACAACGGTAAATAGTTACGACGCAAGTCGAGCGACTTTTGCGCTTTACCATACTGTGGTCCATACTCGAAGGGGACACCCACGTTACACGGCTAATATATTGGGGTCCAAGGAACTTTGCAGATTAACAGCCATAGATCTTTATTACTGGCGGCATGTGGGCAATCTATTTAAGATATAATTTTTATGTGTAATCTTGGTATGATTTGTCGAATTATAATTTAAATAAGTTAAGCTTAAACGTATTTTTAATGTCAGATACCTATATTATTTTATTATTTGAAAATTTGAAACATAAAGAGAAATACAAACGTTTATGTGACAATACGAAAAAAAAATCAGATCTACATAAAGTTTTTACCTTTAAACGTTACCACCGGTCACACGAAATTTAGAATGAAATGTTATGCATGAAACGGGTGTATTCTGTGCACCTGGTATATCAGTTTTAATCTGAGAAAAACATGTTTCGATTCTTGCCAATAGATGTCGCTAGGTGTACCTCAATGCGCACAACAGTCTCTCGCTTTCGTTTGTCGAGTGAATCGCACACCGCTTTGAATAATTGAGCGCGAATTTTATACTCTATAAATAATAAAGTATACCAGAAAACATACCTTAATTATTTTCTGTAAAAGGAAGTAAATAAGGTGAAATGGATACGTTTCTCCAATTAAAGCTTGTAATTATTAGATTTGATTGAATCTTCGTCTACTAATATTTTTAGCAAATATATTCACAATTTGTAACATTGTTGTGAGATGAAAGAAAGAAAAATACATAAATTCTTACAATGCACTACTTACATGCGATTACAAAAAATAAAGAAAGCAAAAGACTAGAAGTATTTCATTGACTACGATTTGGTTGTTTGTATCGATAATATAAGACGTGGTAGGGATAGCGATATGAATAGACTTGCTATATCGTCGTCTAACAATAATGCGTTTCGTTTAGTGATTACCGGATTCGTTAGCATCTTAACATCTTGGCATCTTCATCATCATCCTCATAGCAACTACACAAAAAAAAAGCAAAATAAACTCAAACGTTTTCGTTTCGGGGTAACCCTGTGGACATTTGATTTCGAATAGAACAGTGTAATCGCATCGACAGGTGACAGAAACTCGTAATCAATTCTCGCCAGTCGACACCCCAGTCGGCCGCACTGGGTTGATCATCAGGTGCTAGTCCGGTCACTAATACAGGGCGGTGCTAGTACAAAAAAAAAATGTCCTTTAAAGTCGATTTTTGCCTGATAGTTAGGTGTGTTTAGTCGATTTGGTATGCTAAGCTAATTATTCCATTAGTTACTTGATATTTGTATAATTATAGGCAAATTAATTATATTGATCCTTTCAGTGTATGCTATACAATATTGGAAGTAATTTTCTTAAAGTTTTAGTCTCCAAAGTTCAGGTTCATATTGCCTGGTATCACAGTGGTAATCACCATCTGCTTAAATTGGAAACGATGTTATGACCTCATCAAAGCATTCCTCCAGCACTATAAAGTGCCACGCACAAAATTCGATCACTTAGCCCATATTTTACAAGCAAAAAAATCATTGTCATAATTAAAATTACGCGCATTAAAACCGCCACATCATTGAATAAAAATAAAGCAACATTTTCGATGAGAACACACGCGATAACCTTTTAATCTAATGAGGTATAATAAAGTAGCGGGAATCGGCCGGAATGCATAGGAGATTGATGAGTGCGCACCGATCCAACGCTTGCAAAAACGACGACTAAATTAATTTGTATTTTTATTGTAACAACAGATCCTTTTGGGGCAGACGATTTGTATAGATTTGCTCTCGATTATATTTTACACTTTGTTTCAGAATTACGTTTGTCTATGTAAGTGTTATTAGTATTTATTGGCATCGATGAGTATTGAGAGAGTTTTGAATCAAGACCTAATATCATCATCGTCAATATTCAAGACCTAATATATTTTAACCTATTTCCATCAGGGTTTGAAAACACCTAAACCGATGTTCTTCGAATAATACTCTGATACGTACCAATTACATCTGTAATCAACAATCGCTTCGCAATTATCAAATATTAAACAACATTTAACTCATAATGGACGATAACTACAAAAGTATTAAGAAATTGGGTTGTTTTTAAGAGCGGAGTGGCTTTGATTTCGTAACGAGCCGGAGTCCTTGCATTCCGGATTGCGTACTTCAGCGATCGGTAGTGAAATGTGTAAATTATTGCCTTTATATAAATAATTGTGCATCGGTACAACCTTGTGCGTTCGATTGTTGAAAGCCATAATGTATCGGAATATTATCTCAGTACCTACTGGGCTATGGGGTTTGGTACGATTAGCTCTAAAGTCTAAGACTACTAAGCTGGTTTGACTCACCAGCCATAAGTAGTCTACTTCGGGACAAAGTCCACTATCAAAATACTTCTGAATTTTTTGGTAGATACGGCCTAGTTTAGTGATTTCTAGGATCTAGTTCTTCGGTCCTTGAAGTGGATTGAGGTTCAAAAATTTTTTTTATGGAATGAGAGCATTAAATCTATTGTCATGGTCTGGCTTGTACTAAAAATACATAAATACTTTTTTGGGTCTAGGTGTCTCTCGAGGTATTCCATAATACACATCATGTTTTCGCCATCAGATTTTTTTTTGTGAAAATCTGTTGGAATTTTATTTACATTCACTTCTGAGAATTATTCCGGTTTTATGGTATTTGATATAAATATTTCAACTCTAGTGGTTGCATCAAAAAGGTCAAAAATCCTGTATTTAAATCAAATTTGAAATTATTGTTGGCAGTGCTATATGAAGTTGCTAATACATCAAACTAACTCGGATTAATTCCGAAACCCGTCACGAGTTACGCCTCTAAAGGACCTTCAAAAGTTGTCAATCACGTGCGGGCGGCAAGGTTGCGTGCCGGGCATCGAAGCCGCGCTAAAACGGTGGTGGGGCACCCCGCGCCGTTTCTTTGTCTCGGCCAGGTAGAATTTCCGGCGTCCTAAACGTGCATCAGACGTTTGACTTTGATTTGTGCGCTCTTCCAATGAGGAATTGGAAGCTTTTGTAATTATTTGGCTGCTTCCATGATTTTAGATTTGAACCTGTTGCCAAGGCCATTGATAGGATAACAAATGCATACAATGTTGTTGGGTTGTTCAGTGTTATATATGTATATACTTTTTGTTATTGCGTTCATTTATTGATAACGTCGTTTAATAAGGATAAAAAAGAAAGTCATTTTCCAGAAATTACAGCAAATAATAATTATTACTAGAACTCTACATCGGACGTAAAACAAAAAATATATTAAAATAGTTCACACCCACATAAAACTTAAAAGTAATCTACATACAGATGTAATCCTTTTGTAGTCATCAGGAACTACGATACATACTAGACACTGGTCTAGACTTTTCAAGACTTCTTGAAAGATAGTCAAGTCATGTGAAGCAATTGTTTAGGTATTTAAAATAGGTTAGAACCTTTTTTTAATACTTCACAAGTCTTAAAAGAGAATTTCAAACCAAACCAATTTCAAATAGGTACTAGACGCGTCTTAGAAAAGAGTCATATCCCATGAAGTAGTTATCTCAAACCAGACGACACTTTAATGCCGGCTGGTTGAAACCGGATGTTCACCAGCTGATCACGAAACGCGACTAGCGTGGACTAAGATTGCGTGAGCTCTGTACCTCACCGCATTTATTGTTGTTATGAAGGGTTTGTGGTGGGATAGGGACAAAAAAGTCTAATTTGTGGATTACAGGAGAAAGTAACCTCGACAAATTGATTTTTATCGAAGGCATTTACGTATGTATCTCTATCGACCCTGGGCTCTGGGCGAAAGATAGACTAAGTAGATATTTCTAAAATGAAACCGTTATTACCTACAAGCATACTAAAATTTCTTAACAAGCAAAAGTTCTATTCAAAAATATCCTAAGTATGTCAAGAGCTGATAATGTTGCATGAAGTCCAAATTTACGAAATCTTTCATTCAACGATGGGATTTTGAAACCGACGTGCAAATTAATACTAAATTTAAATTATTTCTACTAAGTACACAAGTAGTTCTGACCGTCCATCCTTTGCATTGTTGCTATTCCGATACCAGTGAAACCAATTCAGATATTCGGTAGTAACAAATACAAATTTGACTATAGGCTTCATTTTTTGAAATCATGCCGCGCGCAGCTCTTTCATAGTGTAATGTTCCCATCCTTGTATCGCCTAACTTCGGTTGAAATTGTTTATATTGTTAACGTGACATCCGGAAACCGAGGTATGGGGTCCGCGCTACTAGCCCGGCGAGGGAGAAACACGACCACAAAAAATATCAGGTCTTTGAACGGAATTCTGGGGGTGAATGGATATTAAGTGATATCTTCATTAGTATTGTACTACAAGTCATAAGACCTAATATCACTTAAACAAATATTTTTAATTAGTTTTTTAAATTAATATATTACTAATTGACGGATAATACTATCATTGCTTTAAAAAAATTGGAACTATAACAACGAAATGAGTCTTTCTTAGTATGTCGAAACTGATAAAATGTTTTTTCCTTAATAAACTAATCCGATGTTCAAAGGAACCTTTTAACAAAGCTAGTGTTATTTAAATCCCTACACGAAGTAATTATAAATAAAAAAATAATTGGAAACGTAACTTTAAGTTGATTTTATAAAAATAAGTAGAGAATATTTCCTACCGTATACATGCCGCGAATAATCCCATTTAACCACATAACTCAACCGCGATGATCTAATGTTGGTATGCACATTCCTTTAAAACACGGAGAATTCACAGTATGCACGGTTCCTTACGATGTTTTTCTTAAACGGCAAATCGAATTATACACTAGAAATACTGTCAAATATTTCGTAATGGCTGTCTCCAAACTGAGTTTAGAATTTCGACCGAGTATTACACGATAAAAATGAGTATGCAATACAAATTAATCTTTAAAATATTATCTTTTGTATTAGTATACAAAGTGACCACACTTCTATCGATGGCTGGTAGAACCAGTGTTGTGGAGATAGAGTATCATCATAACACTTTCGTTTGTCAGCAATGATCAATTTGCTGTTGGTTTTTGGATCACATCCAACATTTTTTCCCGGTTTGTGATACTGATAAGTTTCTTGTAGTTCATTACACGCACGAAATGAGAGTCGAATATTTGTGTATTGTGGGAACTACTTATATTAAATATGTACTATCATTTGTCTGTCCGACGTCGGTGTAGTTCTTCCGTTCTCCCGTTTCAAGCATATTGGAAGTGAACTTTAAATAATCATTATTTAGTGGTCTACCTACGTCAAATACTGGCCTTTTGGTAAATTTTACGTTCCGGCCCTGCATCGACCTCTAAGTCAGCCATATAGTAGTTAATTTTGCATAGATAAACTAAAGTAAGGTATTACTATGCTAAACTGGATAAGTAATATGCTTCCGAACTAAACGTAAAGTATTGTCAAAACGTTATCCTTTAGTGAGAACATCGACCCCATCGCGAACAACGAAATCGATATAATACAATGCGAGCGAAATCGAAAGTAAAGCTTACAGAACTCTTAACAAGCTGTCATTTAAGATCTATTTATTTACCAGCCGTTGAGAGCGCTTTGTAGTTCATTTGAACTCAATACAGGGCACGCTTCATTGCACAGATTAATAGAGAAAGTATCTTTACTATATAGCAGGCATTGGATGGTAAAAAATTCAAAAATATGTGTGATAATATTTATGCTGCGCTCGTGTAATACTTTGGAGACTTCTGTTTTCTTTATTATAATTTCAACGGCACGGCCTTTCGTCTGTAACCTCTACGTCGGTCTAAACGTTTGTACTTATTAAAATATGCATGATGTACAACTCGTACCACCTTGAACCACAATTAAGTGTTAATTGTGTCACTTGAACCACCATCGGAACAAAAAGCTCATTGCACTCAACACGAATGCACGTAATAAAATTAATATCTAATTAAAACCTTTTTAGAACAGACAAGATCCATTTCACGACGAAAAAATTTACTAAAATTTTCCAATATTAATTTATTGAAAAGTAAACTTTAAGCCAGTTGGAAACAGTTGGATTTGGAACGCAGCGGCCTAAGAGGCCATTGCCATAAACACATGTTGGCGGCGTGCGACCAGTAACGTTGGCCTCCTCCGCCCGTTGCCGCCGTACAAAATGTTCAGTGAAAAGGCGTGGTTGTATGGTGTGCCGAGGGTCAACAAACACGGTCGCTGGTGCAGGAGCGAAGGGGCGCAGAGAAACGGAATCAATGAACTCTGGTCGCGTCGACCGACAAAGGACGTTTCGGCTCAACCAGGTAATTAACTTAATATCAATCCCTGTTCGGTTCTTTTCTTATATTTACAAATAATTTGTTCAAACTTAGTAGGAGATTATTCGTCATTTGGACGTTCTCGGGGTTTTTGAACTGTTACAAGTCAGTTCGCGCAACGGGAAGTGGATGAGTAAATCACTCCAATATTGAACTATACGTTATGGAATACGTCAATAAACTGGACCGATAAATCCGATTCTATAATGAAGAGATCAATACAATGAGTTTTTTGTGCATTATATGGTAGGAATAAATTGAAAACCAATATTCAGTTATATTACCTCACGACCTGTAAACCGTTCACTTTGTATTACGTTGAAATTATAGTTATAATGCAATACAATCTATTAAGTATGATAATATGTTTTTCTTTTTTAAAAACAAATTATGCAGCCAGACATCACGTAAGGTACAAAAAAAAACAAGTTTACTGCTAAACTTTTCATTGTGTTTTTGATTTAAGTTCTTTCATTCTTGCATATTTTCGTTAAATTTTCTTAGATAGCGATATTAGCTACGATATTTAAGTGTTTACAGCTTAAAATTCTATTAATCAGTTTTTTAATTATCTAACATATTTCTGTAAATTACCTATTTCTCGGAGCAAAAATCTTTTTATTACTAAAACACATAAATACCTACGACTGCACTGTCCTGCCCACATACTTTAAAAACGACCAGGATTATTAGAGCGTAGTATAAAATAAATAACGGATAACACAGCAGAGATAGATTTCCGAGAAGCGAAATATAATAGTTCCTAGATAAAATCAGCGCTAAACGAAACCACAGCATAAAAGGTATATGAAACATTTTAGTCTACAACGAGCGGGTAAAGCGCGCTGTAAAGGACCCCGGTCATAATTAAAAGGTTGTTTAACACTATCGAAAATAACGACTATAATTAAAAGGCCCCTTCTCACTGGAATTCCGCCCGAATCACGTCTGTGTAAAGCAAATACTTTTGTTTAAAGCACGGTTTTTATGTTTGCTGCCTTTGCTAGTGATTTATTCACATGCAGACGAAAGTAAATTGTTTTGTTAAAAAAAAGTAATAGAGTTACCAGTTTGTATTGCCCCATGTGAGGTAATATATAAAGCTATAGGTGTATACAGTAAAGGCGTAAGCTACCCTAGCCTGTGAAATAATAAGTCGCTCAATCTCTGTACTTAAGCTAAAATTTTAGTTACTCATACAAAATAATTTAATTGTAACGTAATATATACTAATACATGCAAATTAATTCGTGCAAATAAGCTCTTTTTTTCTAATTAGGAGAATAGGTATAGTTTTTGTCTGCGTTGAGAATTTTCTAAATATTTTCATCTTTGCAATCGGTACAATTGATTGAATGCATTATAAACTTTATTTATTATCATGTTAAAGTACATTAATTCATATAAGTACTTATTGGTTCTATCCTACTAAAACTAATTATATTAACAGTAGATAAAGCAGTGTCTAAAATCCGCGTATTTTACGCTGAACTAGCATTACCCACCAATCAACTTAAAACGCCGAACTCTGGTCTACGATTAAAATAGTCTAGTTAATATTTTATTGAACAATTTGGTAGCAAATAAGATGGATTCCAAAGCTCTGGGAGTAACGGGCTAGCACGGCACACGAAGGGTAAGCCGACACGCGAGCGGGCGCGATATGCCATCACTCTCATTCATTCGCATATACGACTCTATGGATTCTTTTTTTTTAGTAATTTCTTGTCGCGGCTATTAGTTGTTCGGCCGCATAGTTTTGGTACCGTAGTAGTTTTGCAGTCGGAAATGAAGAGCTAAAGTAGGTGAATGGATCTAAGAGTATTGCCATTGATTTGTAGCCTACAAGTCAAAATTAATAATCCATGATTTTATTTATAACACTGGACAACAAAATTGACACTTTTCTATGATGATTGACTTTTATCACTTGATGTTTACTAATTTGACATCGCTGATTCTAGATGTGACCTCAGTTTTTTTGTATCAGCTCTAGTTTACGAGTTATAGCTATCACAAAACAATTAAAGTATTACCGTGTTAAATTGCTCATAAATTCAAAATTATTATTTTTTAAATATAATTTTACATGGTATAGTAAAGACGAGTTTGTGTGAATGATTCGAGTATTTTTTTTTTCATTTGCGGAGAATATTTGTACAAATAATGGACTTTGAATGTGACAAAGCTCATAATTGAGGCTTACAAAAGTAACTTTCGACACTCCCTGGACATAAACAACAAGTCTTAGATACGGCAAAAGTATTGCAAAACGTGTGTTGAGTCTCTAACTTTGAGGACAAATAGGAAAAGGAATAGATTGAACCGCTATCATGTAGAAAGAAGCCGTGAACCATCACGAAAACAGTAATTTTTGCTACGTAAACATAACTAGTATTACCTGTCAAAATCGAGTTAAATGGGAATATCCATCCTTACGGTTCGTTAATAGACGTGTTTTGAGTCCTACTATATAACTTGAACCTCAGTCCGGTCCTTCTCTGGAGATATCTATGGATTTTGTGGCGAAAACTGACACTTTTAATTTAAAAAAAGTTTCAAAAACTGAGTGCAGGGAAGATAAAAGTTGGTATTTATTTATTAAGCAGGTATTTTTGACGGGTCACTGATGAAATCGTTAATACACTAAGCTAATTTGATGAAGACTGTGACAGATAGTGAGAAAAACGCATGGAATGCGTTAGTTTTGTTAGTACAGATTTTTTTGTGAAATAAGAAAAGTTTGGACGTATCTTATGACGTCCAAAAAGTATTATGTCACTATTAAAGGCTCGGAAGTAATATGAGCATCGAGGTACACTATTTTCATAACCATCTAAGCTTATTTTTCTGTCAATTTTGGGAATCTAAGTGAAAAACAGCGAGCGACTTCACCAGGACATTCGTACGATTGAGGAACGCTATCAAGGCTCCTGGAACACATATATGATGGCTGGCTATTGTTGGAGCATTCAGAATAGCTCTCTGCCTTTAGTTTAAAAAAAAAAGTAAAAAAAACACAAGCTATTTTCGACTTCACCTGAAAAAAGAAGGATTAACCCCAAAATTTATAACGTTTTAATATGAAAACAAGCCATGTGGCATATTTTTTAAACTAGAGCTCATACAAAAATTTCAATTACAGATTTGAAATTGTCGTTGAAAATTGGACCAATTTCATATATCATAACCCAATCATCAGAAATGCTGTTGTCCAGTGTAATATTTTTGGCTGCGGTTTCTTTCCCATTAAACAATCTTAACGGTGCTATTTAAATGTGCAGTATTAGAAAAAGTTCATCGTAACGCACTTACAATATCATTAATGATTATATTTCTCATGAAAAGATACAAACAGGTTGTTATTACCATAATGTAAGTTCTCTCAGGCATAACTACAGACACACTTCAACCATTCTCCTTTCCTGTGACGTCATAAATTCATCAGCAAAAGACAGAACACTGTTAAATTAACACAGAGTGTGCAACGTCGTAAACGTTAATTAATAATCCACTAATCTGGACTAATAAAGAGTGGCTCGTTGCCCGGGGCTCAAGTGTGTGTACGACCCCGAGACCCCCTTGCCCCTATGTCGAGGGATTCAAAAACAGTTGACGAAACGTGGCTGTTTAAACCCGCCTCTGCTTACTCCTTCGGGGACACTGACGTGTGTGTATTAGTCTATGAAAGGTATTACATGGCCACATACTATTTCACGTTTGGTTTCCTATAGGGCAGAGAGTATTTTTGCACCTAAGTTTAGTCGATCATATTTTTTAAGACTCGTAGTGGGGATAGGCTAATTCCCGTTTTCAGGCACATATTAGGATTGTTTTCTGCTACTGAGAATTTTATGTTGGAAAGGACGCAAATCGGCCTCAATTCCTTAAAAAGAGTAGGCAGAGATTTCGCCAGTCGGGTTTTTGTGTCGTGTAAAAGGGATCGAATATGTTGCCGTTTCTCGGTAATATTTCCTGTGTTGATACTGAATTTTTCTTAAACAAAAGAAACAAGAACAACTCAATTCATTACCAGAAGAAATGCAAGTGAAATAAAATAAAAAACAAAATTATTTTTAAAAAGGCTGTAAAAGTGTTTCAACCTGAATCTACGGTATAAAACCTAGGCTGGCAACAATAGCAATTGTGTCAAGGCAGTCGCTTCAAGGACGTGATTTCCTTTACAATATCAGCTTTCGTAAGCTCCTTATTTTATGTTATTAATAACTTGACATGTAGCTATATTGTTCTTGTCTTCTGAAGCAGCTTTATTATTATCGATATATGAATATATGAAACTAACAACTCGGTCTAGCTTCCCCCGGACCCATTGAGAGAAATGAATAGTCTTCACAGATTGTATTAAAATTAATATTTTTTTGTGTCTTGGTTCTGTGACGTTGAACATAAAGAAGCTTCTTAGCGTGCTTTGCCCGAAGCAACAATCAAACCAGAGAGATTTGAATCTCTAAGCAACCCAAAACAATTGTAATAAATATAAGTTTTTTATATTTATTCAAATTATTTACATGGTTGAACAGCTTCAAAAAAAAAGCTTCAACTTTCAAAACATATTTGCGTAGTAAATAATAACCGCATTATTATATCTGCCTCTATTATGACGATGGAACAATGGAGAGAATACTTGAATTGCAAACGTTTTTGGTGCAAATTATTATAATCAATGAAATCATGTATCAAAATACATTGTTTAAATATAACAATTTATTGACCCCTAAATGAAAGGTATATATATTGTTAATGCGTGTAAATTCAGACTCACGGAATGACTAAAAATAAACCTTTGTTTTCACTCCGTCGCTCGTGCTACTGCGGACGTTACGTAGAGGAGCTATTTTAAACAACCAACGT
The DNA here is from genome assembly GCA_030295005.1 of Cephonodes hylas. NCBI lineage: Eukaryota > Metazoa > Arthropoda > Insecta > Lepidoptera > Sphingidae > Cephonodes > Cephonodes hylas. Next base: position 4,047,367 of record AP025374.1, on the reverse strand, counting down.
GCATATTCGTACCACTGTGATAATAGCAATCGGCTAAATAATCAGCTGATTCAGGACATAAAGGAATTTGTCCAAAGTATTTTGTTAACACTAAAACTATTGTAGTTTAGAAAAGTGTAAACCACTCAAACATGCTCTTGTTATGGCTCTACATTCCTGTTTAAAAATCACTTCAATAATAAAAAAATACCGAAACAATAAGGCTTATAAAACTATTGAATATGATGAAGACATTGGATAGTTCGAAAGAGGTGATTACAGTGCAATTATCAGATCAGATACGTTGTAACGAGTGGGTGAGATTTAAGCGCTCGGCCGCCCGTCCTCATTACGTACTCTATTGATATCTTACGAATGTTCACTTCTTCGTTATATTAGAGTTTCTGCGGTATAAAGACAACTAGCTTTTGCAGCTTTAGTATAGTTGCTATAGTCATTGTCTACAGACCTCCATATATTCTTTGAAACTCGTTTCAATCTTCAGCATGATACCAAGATATATAAATCATTTCTTTCCCGTTGTTAGTCAGTTAGTATCGATGGCTCTTTAAATGTTCAATGAATTTACCTTTGTTTTTCTCTTCGTCACAAGTAAAAAAAATATTTCAAAAAGTAGAAGTAATACTTACATATAACCGTTAATTATTAATTTATATTCTTATTTGTTGATTGATTGATTATATACATGATTTTGCTTATGCAAAATTGAAATACAGGTGTTCATAATAAAAATTATTTTTTTCTTTTCAGTTGGTTTTTTGAAGGCGGTTCCTTTTTACATAAAAAAATATAGTTTAAGTACTTAAGAATTTTTGTTTTGTTTTTAATTTGATTTTTTTGTTTTTCATTTTTTTTAATTTGATTTTTTTGTATTTCATTTTTTATTTCATACTTTTTAGTGATTTCAGTTCTTTTAGTTGGAACAGGAATTTACTTAAAGTTTTTTTAGTGAATAGTGATATACTATGTAGTGATACACAATTTTTAGTAACCTTTCCTTGTTTTGATATTTAATGATATATTGTTTGTTTTTTTATCTCAATTGTTTTGTAGGCCTTTTAGAATAAATTAAATGTTTTAAATATGTGAACGTATTTTGCTCCGGCGAATCGAATGCCACATTTTTTCCAATACCAGTTTAATTTTCACAGGGATATCAGGTACACGGCTCCTATTGCACACAATCTTTTTCATTTGTTCGTTCGTACCTGGCTATTGATTAGTGCTGTTTCATATATTTGCAAACTGAAATCACCCGTGGATTTTTTTGAAATGTTATTTATAAAAAAGGTAACTGAATTCAAGTAGAACTGCTTTGTCCCGTGACATAAGGTGGTGTAGTGTGATTATGATATTATTATATGATTAAGAGGTACCAGGTTTAAATCCCAGTCTAATCTATAGAGATTCGTTCCATTCTGTGGGGCTGAAAAAATAGTTACCCACACGTCGAAGTAAAATTACGCGCCTTTACTCTTCAAGAAAGCAGTCATCCAACGTGAGTTTTTTTAAACTTCCAAGCAACTGGTCTCTCAAATGAGGTAGCAGCGCCCGTCGTGGTCTGTTTGTCGAACAATTGCTGTGATTTATTATATTATAGGCACAAACGTGCCTTACCATCGTCAGACGAGTGTAGTGAAAGCGTCACGCGCTCACTGTAACACGATAGGGGACACGCTTAAAAACGGACACCAATATATTGGTAACCTCATATGTGAACATTTTTTACGATTTATGTTTATGTTTATCGTCTAAGAGTTGGTTGTAGATAGTTATCGCTGTATTATTAATGTCTTAAGAGGATAGAAGTCTTTATATATGGTCTTACAATAGATGATGCCCAATTTTATAAAAGAAAATAACGTAAACATGAAAACTGGTATCAGAAATTCAAATTTAATGAAAATTATCGCTTAGTTAAACTAAAGCAGTAAATTGCGAGCGTTTTGTTCCGACGTAAAGTATATTTCCTGTATCGTAAAAAACTTCCTACATCAGCTCTATAAAATGGGGGTTGTTAAGATAATTAAGTTAAATTAGACGAATTAATTTTTTTTTTATTAAAAATATATGCAATAATGTCTTTTTCTATGACTCCATATCAAAACTTCTTGTAACGATAATGAAAATAAATTTTGCCAATCAACACGTGAGTGTGGTATAAAACTTTTTATTTCTTCAATTCAATTGTGGTATTCAAGATTTTAGTGAAACTAGTAATTTGATAACTTCGTTATTTCAAACACCATAGGAAAGATAAACCCGTAATATTACTGTAAATGGTTTTAATATTTAGAATTACAATTTAATTTTAGGACAATTAAGCATGAATGCAAATTTAGACTACACAGTATTAAGAAGAACATTTCTAAAGGTCGCTTTTAATTCAGCAATTAGTAGTCCCGAGTTCAACTATGCCAAGATATTATGTAATTTGCAAAGTTTCATGTCAAAGGACTCGATGAAAACTATAAATAGAATTTGCAAAAGATTTTAAACACTTGAATGCTAAAGTTTCGGTTGCGGTTCCAAATTGGTTCAGATTTTAGTTTTGAAAATTTTTAGACGTGGACATTTTTGATTAATAAATGCAACTGTTAGTTGCTATCTAGAATATTCGAAGCGGGGATCGCGGGTTCGAATCCTATATTTGACCCATATATTTAAATAGTTCCCAAGTCATTATTATCGGCAGCCCCAGGACTGTTTCCAGGATTAATTTCAACTTGTTACCCCAAATTCTATTTGACGGTTGTGTTATTCCTTACAGTGATAAAGTTAAGAATTTGGGAATACTTCTTGACAAAAACTTATCCTGGGGTCCCCAGCTCCAAGAAGTTAGCCGCAAATTATTTGCTGCTGCGGGGTCCCTGAGAAGAGTCCGGAATTTTCTTCCTATTTCCACGAAAATCGCGCTTGCACAATCCCTCTTTGAGCGACTCCAGAATTTTTGCATTAGGTTCATATTTGGACTTCGTAAATATGACCACGTCTCTGAATTTCGAATAAAACTCAAGTGGCTTCCTATTCGTCTTCGCCGAAATACTCGTATCCTCTCTCTTCTTTATCGTACTCTTTTTCTTCCTTCTTCACCATTTTACCTCAAGGAACGATTCCATTTTCTTAGCGGTACCCATGCACGACCGCTTAGATCACTAGAGAATTTGATGCTAGAAATTCCTAAACATAGTTCCTGTTTCCTTGGCAATTCGTTCTCAGTCCATGCTGCTCGTTTGTGGAACGAATTCCCTTTGTCCATCAGGCGAGCAAAAACGTTGTCTGCCTTTAAGAGTAGTCTCAAAGCACATTACTCCAAACCACTTTAATTGTTATTATAAAATATATTTGTGTATTCAGCTTTTCTTAGTTTTGCTTTATTTTTGTTTGTTTTAATTTTTTTTTTTTCGTTTCTTTTTGTTATGTCGTTGTTGTTGCTGTCTTTCTGTTTTTTTTTTTTTTATAACCACGGTGACCACCCCTTTCTATTCACTTGTAAGTTCTGGGTTGCCTGGAAGAGATTGCTAATAGCGATAAGGCCGCCCTTTGTGACACATAAGATTATAAGTTAGTATTGTTTTATATTTTATTCCTGTATCTGTGGTGTACAATAAAGTAAATAAATAAATAAATAAAAATAGTTGTGTGTGGATATTTAATACAAATTACACACAAACAGTAACTGTAGAGGAAAACTGCATGTCTAAAAACTCTGACAAGAAACACTTAGCTATTTGAAGTCACCAAGTCGCACTTGGCCAGAGAGCAGACTAAGGAGGCCAAATGCAACTGATGAGGAATTTGGTAACCTAGGTCGAGCCCAGCAGTGGTCGTAATAAGTCAGTACTTCCATAGAAGCCCAAAAACGTTACACGTTAATTGTGTATTGTTTAGTTTGTAATTGTTTATTGGGTCGGGATATTCTCATTTATATCTCATTTATTCTCATTTGTATATAAGTCAAATAGCTTTCAAATAAAAATTATAAGATATACGGAAAATAAAAATTTAAGGTTTAAGGTTATTTTTTTGAATTTTATAAGGCAGACTGGGTTGTTTCTCCTAGTATGGTAAACAGAGACAACAGGGTAAAAAGGCAATTTTTAATCAGTAAAATATAACTTTAGTAAGTCGATGTTCATTAAGCCAGTAATGTAATGCGAATAAAGTATAAAGACAGCGCGCGTGCCATACACCGTTAACGTAAATTAATTTAGTATTAGAGTTACATCACGCTACTTTCGCGTTTTAATTAATAATCGTTATATATAGACTTTTATTATATTGTAGATTGTCTAGGCTGCGGTGTGTAGCATGCGATCGAGCGGTTCTGGGTTCAAGTTCCAGGCGGTGTTTTCATTTAGCATTTGTGTGATTTTGTTGTGATAATGTAAATAAGCAGTTGATTTTTTTATTAACCAGCTTTTATTTTTTTTATTTAATTTACTGGCTTTTAGTCTTAAGGAACAATTATCTACCTTCGATTTAGACGCCCTGGGTTCGATTCTTGAGTGGGGCAATGCGCTATTGAGCATTTCCATTAGGAAATTTTCAATCGCAGGACTAAGTCTCGAATTGCATCACCTCTACCGACCCGCTGGGGGATACAGGCGTGAGGTTATGTATGCATGTATTTAATTATTTCGGAGTTACTTTATCCTACGGCCGTTCGTATAATAAAGATTTAAATATGAAATAATAAAAAACGAAGGATCATTCTATTTTAGCATAGAAGTCAAGAAAAGTATTACCAGGTCAGATTTATGGAACAGTTATTGTGATTTGGAAGCTTTGCAACAGGGTAGAGCGGGGATCTTTGCAACGTACCAGAGGGAGATTGATGTATCGTCTTGACCTTCGATACTATCTCGACAACACAGGGCTTAACGTTAGATGTACTGTGTCTACCTTACAGTGTAATTTAGAGAGGGCTGTGTCTACTAATGCATCTTTGTAGTCTTATAATGATGTGTTTTTGTAATTGACAAGATATACTATTAATTGTGCAGTTGAGTTATAGAAGCTGATATAAGAATACAGTGTAAACTACATGTAAAATCACTCGATTTAAGGACATACTCCCTAAAAAGTCGAAATCACTTCGCTTTGATTGGTTTAGCTTGCCTTCTATACAATGATTATCTTTTCTACATTTAACGACAACTCTCTAAAACGCCTTGTAATGCACGGTCACTTAAGTGTCATTATATGGAGTTTACTCTACATTTTATTTTCTATATCGAAAATTTCTTCTATTGACCAGGGCTTTTACCTACCATTGCCTTGGTTGGTATACCAATCATTTTCAACAGGAATCCACCCGAAAATCAGGCCCAAAAGCCTTTACATTTTAATGTGTATATCGAAGTGAGGGCTGCCAATCTCGGCCGTTCGGAAGATTAACAAGGATGGTGGCATAATTTATGCACAATACAACCAACAGTCGAGTCGCGACTGGTCAATTTGCAGTTGCAGCCAACGCACGGTGAATAGTGATGTGGTGAGCGGAAGCGGGACCATCATGTCCTACTAATGGTGAAATGGACTGCCGATGGACACGGATTTTCTCTCTTATATAATTTGCGTTTTGGATGCTTGATTGTGTGATCGATTTTGTTGAGGATTCCTCGAAAAAAATGAGAGGATTTTTTAAGTTAAAAGAGGATGCGTGACCATTAACAAATAGTAGAGTTTTTGTAATGACATCGCTTTTTTTTTAAAATTGAATACCACCTAATCGCTTTGCATTTATTTTCATTCATGAGTTTCTACATGGAATTATTCTATCTAGGAAAAATAAACGGACACATAATTTTTTTGTGTGGGATTTTGAGATGTAAGAGAAATTTAACTACACAGATTTTACTTACAGTCCTAAACAAAAGTAATAGTATACTTAACTTATGGTTAGGTTCAAGTTGATTCTACCCTATATATCATACCTGGAAGAAATCATGCTTAGAAGTATGATTTTTTCCTAAACTGTGACACGCGATTCGGAATACGATTTGAATCTCACTCGTGTAAAGTGAACTCTAGTAAGACAGTAATTGTCTAGCGATTCTCTGACGCGTGACGAATCTCCATTATGACAAACAGTGGCAACGTTATCACATTACTATAGGGTATCTGTGCGGGTGTATTCGTGCGTTTTCTTTTCACAATACGCCGAAACAAAACATATACAAAGGTGCGAGTGAAAAATGCCGTTCCGTTTCGCCATGTTTCTGTAGTGAAAAATAAAAGTGGCCTGCACTAATTCTGTTGTCTGTGATTCGTTGAAGTTTGGCAGCGTGTTCACTTCTCAAAGGTTTATAAGCCTGTATGACTGTAGGGTTTTATTTTGTTATCGTACGTGGATGTTGCATGTTTTACCTAAAATGTGTTGCGTTGATGTTATAGGTATGTGGGTCTTAACTCTTTCATTGTTCTGGGAAGCAAGGCATCGGGTAAAACTTGAGTTAGAAATTGTTCTCCAATTTGATGGTTACAAACATGTGAATAATAATTGCTGCAATTCAAATTTAAACCCACTGTATTATACTAATAAAATACAATTTACATTACAAGCCCTTAAAAGTACGTGTTCTAGTCAGGTTGAATGAATTCGAAATCTGAATTTGATTTTAAAAGACCTATCTGTCAGACAAAGGCTCTAAACACGTCAATAATCCAGCCATGTTTCCATCTAACGGCGCCCCGCGACCTTTTTCAGGTCATCCAACCATCAAGTAGGGGGCCCGTACTGCGTGTTCCGCTGCGGTGTTCATTCATGTCGTCTAGAAAGTGTTTATACATCAAATGTTATGGAGTGTTACGATACACATCTTTATGAATTGTTATTACTTGGAGTATGACTTAAGTTTCGATTTAGGGAGGAAGATTTGCTTGAGTTTGTCTTAATACTTGATTTTTTTAAATGTCGTATATCGACTACATTATATTAAAAGTGAAAACAAAAATGCCATCGAAAATAGAACGCAAAGAAGTTAAAGGATACTGCCAACGCGTTAACGCAAACAAATTCGATTTTCAAAAACAATAACCGACTAATTCAAACACTATTGATCGCGCACAATCACGATAGTCGATTATTTAGTCGGCGGCGTGCAATACAGGCCCGCACGCAACACCTGAGACGTTTTTAATTATCGAAAGTAAACATCCCGGAATCTGTTACGGGACTTCATAAATGTAAATTGGAGGCGCGCATCCCGTTTAGCGGGGCTGCCCCTCCCCCGCCCGGACCGCCGCCGCACCCCGCGCCCCGCCGACGCCAAACCCACAGTCCTATGGAATAAGTAAAGCAAGTTGTTTAGATATTTTCGTACATACAATTTAATTGTTCCAATTTTTTATCGTTGGACGACTTTATGCATTGTGAATGGAAACAGTGTTGTATACTTCAATTTTAGGCTTAGAATTATTATTATTCATTGGTGCGAATCTTTTTGGATAATTTATAAATACTGATTATTTAAATATTAACAAAGTGACGAAATTAATATTAACAGAACAATTATGAAGATAAATATTTATTACATATTATTTTCTCATTGCCGAAGAGTCTGTATTCAACCTTCGCCGACGCCTACTGTACCGCCTACAACGCGTCAACATAACGCCAAAAATAAGTGGCAAAGTTATAATTAAACTGATGAATTGTGAAAGTATTCTGTAGCAGGTAGTATTTTATGGTTTTGGAATGTATTATTAGAGTGTACAAACAATTGTATGGGATTATGGTAATTTTGTCGGTGTTTGAGTATAAGGAACAAGAGAGTGCAAATCGAATAGGCATTGTTGAACCTTTGGCATTAGACGTACAAAATTTTAGTAGTATTTATATATTTTGTAAATCATTTTTGTGTTACGCTGTGGATGTCATTTTTTTTTCTTGAAAATTCAATACATAAACGGCATCTGCCATACTGACTTTATTTACTGGAGCAAAACCTTTACCTGCTTAATATACTTAAGGTAGCACTTTTAGCAAATTTTCGTTTATAACGTATAGCTTGTACGATTTGATCCGAGGATTGCACGTCTTTTTTTCATTAAGATCCTACTATGTTCATGCAAAAAGTTATACAAATTGGACCAGCAACTTTACCATCTTAGAGTAACAAAACAACATCTTATCTGTATTTATAAGAAATATAGGATCCTTGAATTATGCTGATCAGTATAAAAAAAACATCAACACGCAGTTGCACTACTGCACGTTGTTTAGTTAGTTCGGGTGGAAACGGGGCCGGGCTGTCGACGGTACGAGGATTGCGGTGAACATCGCAGCCATATAGTTTATCACTATGGTTCCTTGTGCGAGTCACTCGCGCCACTCGCTACACTCGCTTCACTTGCCCGCTGCGGACACGTTTTTCTATCAGCTGATTGCTGATACTCATTAGATTAGACGTAGGCCTCTAGGGGCTAAATGCACATGCAGAGTAACGCTGGTTTAAAATTTCCTAACATTGTAATTCGTGGACAACCCCTGTATAAACCAAAGGTTGTACATTTAAGCATATGACAAATAATCTGAACTACTTAGAGAATGTTGTAAAAAAATGTGGTGGTAAAAAAATGGTGGCATACTTTTGTTCAATCTTTGAAGAGTTAAGATTCATACTTTTGAATTTTGTGTCTTACCATCATGATTCTCCGATACTAAATTAGGTTCAATAGAGAAGTTTAAAGCTAAGTGAATGTCGTTAAAAATGCGAATCAAAAGAACTTTTTTATGGGCACCGTAAAATCACATCTCATGGTATCGGCCGTGCCTTTTAAATTGCAGCTTAGGTTATACGATTTAGCACAGAATGAGATGAAAATTGTCGTATGATATAATCAGGTTAGCCTGATTAGTTCCATGCTTAAGTAATCATAGTTAAAATCATTAAATGACCGATTATAACACGCTGTTTTTCAGTTGCAATACACATTTTTGTAATGTTGCAATTGCAACCCCATAATTAATAGTTATCAAAATAGTACATACTATTATGTGAATATGAGATACCCATTTATACCCATTTAATACATCTGGATGAATTAAAAAGAAGTTGCTTTGACTGGATTAAGCCGTAGAAAAGGTGAAGAAGTTACAAACTCTCACTTAATTTCTATCTCTTTTAAAAACCTTTCGTTGGCAATATATTGGTTTCCATAATCAATAGGGAAATAGTTTACCGCCCTACAAGCTCACACGGTGGCAGTATCTTAGGTCCTTTAATCATACCGTAAAGAAACATCGTATCATTTAAGAGCGTTGAGTGCCAAAATGAAATTCTCTATTAACTTAATGCTCTTTTTGGACAGAACTCATGTCATGAAGTAGGGGGGTTGTCACTCTTCTGTACCTGTATAAAAAACGTGTCAGACCTGTTTTTACTTTTCATCATCATCATTATCATCAGCCCATATACATCCCACTGGTGGTCACGACCCTCCTGTACCACTGAGAGGGTTCAGGCCTTAGTCCACGGCCTATTGGGTGTGGGTGGACTATAGACTTAAGAACTTTTAGGTGTCCTCACTTAACTATGACTAAAATTAATATTAGAATATTTATTCATTTCTTTATCATTGTCTTTAATATATTGACCGTCCTATTCTTTTAAATACTTTTTAAATTTTTATTATTATGAGATATTTTAAAAACTATAAATAAATAAATTGTGGGTAAACGTGAGCTGATATCGAAATGTTCGTGCATTTATAAAAAATTCTCATTTGTTACATCGGCTGTGACTTTTTTAAACTCAAATATTTGTTGTTTGCAAACTACGGGACATGGTGCCGCATTACTATTTTTTTTAAACGATTTTATACATTAAATAAAATATACTAAAAATCATCATTATCATCAGATCATATAAATCTCACTACTGGGCACGGGCCTCCTCTACAACTGAGGAGGTTTAAGCCTTGTTTCACCACGCTGGCCTAGAGAGGACTAGCGGACTACAGACCAAAAAATTCCAAGAACTTTTAACAAAAATAATACTAATAAGTTACATGCCTTGCTTGGCAAGGTTAATTTATTGTTAGTTAAGAGGCGCACGAATTTCTAAGCTTTAAAAATCCATGAGGCAAAAGAAATAATTGAGCTAAGGTAATGTTATATATGTCAAATTAAAGGTTTAAGGTTAAATATTAGGTGGAATTTTAGAAACACTGCCTATTCCCTGTCTATTACAGTGGGTTAGTGGATTGAGTGTGAATATTATGTCACTAAAAGTACCTAGGTACATAGATTGTGACGTAACAACTAGAAACTCATTAAGCACAGAGCAATGTGTTTAGGTGCCGACGTGGAGATTTATGGAAGGCCCAGCCTGTCAAATGTGTAGCACCCGTGACCCGACACGCAGCTGGTAAAGAAATACACGTACAGAAATATACTAGACGCTTACGAAACTCAAATTTTATGGAAAGAGTAAAATAAATAAAAATAAATAAATATACCGAACAGTCACATACATCGCTCGGACCCCACACTAGGTTACAAGACCTGTATCGTGAGTATAAGACACTACGAGACACTTTTTCGGTCTCACAAACACCCAGACCCGAAACAAATATTTGTGGATCACACAAATATTTGTCTCAGTATGGGGATCGAACCCGCGGCCTCACGTTTCGCAAGCTGGTGTCTAGCCAACTGCGCCACGGGGCTGTCAAAATAATACTCATTTCGTAATCAGCCCATATACGTCCCACCGTTGGACACGGGCCTGCAACTACCATTGATAGGGTTAAGGTCTTAGTCCATCCGCCCTGTGGATTGGGGGTGTAAGAATACCGCCACGGTATCCCCTACCTGTCGTAAGAGGCGACTAACAGTGGTACTGGGGTAGCAGGGCGTACTGCGGGGGCGGTACCCTATGATAGCAACCCCGAGATTGGCGGCAGATGACGTGACCTCTTAACTGTCGCGGACGTTCCCGAAAGGCGAACGTCCAAATAGATTAAGTGGAGGGCATACCAAGCCCTCCCAATTTGGAGGGGTCCATAATTGGACGGTGTGCTGGGCGGCAGCGGACCATTTAGGGCACTTCTGGCCCTGAGATGCCGCAAAACCGCCCTAAATGCGTGTGATGGTCACCGAGAGGTTTTAGTCGGTATGCTGGCGTAACCAGTGACCCCGACATACCCCTTACGGCCGAGGTACCGAACAGGGGAGCTTAAGGCGCTTTCCTCTCGTGATAAAAAAAAAGAAAAAAAAAAGGTCTTAGTCCACCACGCTGGCCTAGTGCAGGTTGGTGGACTACACACCTAAAAAATTCCTTAGAACTTTTAGGTATATAGGTTAAAGCAAGTGATAATTCATTCTGAAAAGTTATTTAGACTGTTCTTATTACTATGTCTCTGTTATAAAGTATTTTTCGGTATTAAAGTTTTCTTCTGCTGTCTTGTCTAAGATCTAAATGTTATCTAGATCTGTTCAGCCGTTCTAAATAACTGACCGCTAACACGATAATCTGGGAAAATATCAGTTTGATTACAACAAATATTTTTGTGCAAGTTAGCTTATTCAGTGAGAAAGGTTTTAAGTAAACGTAATCAATAAAGTATAATAAATATTGCATTTTACAGATTAATTTTTAATAACAACAATACGTTTCTCTCCATACGTTTCTTTATATCTCGTAGTAAATAATTACATTTATTGTAACTACTTTATTGTTATCCTATCGCGAGTGAAAAATCGATTGAAATAGATAAAAACATAGATTTTTATTTATTTTAAATCGAGGCTGTTTTTTTACCGTGGCGTTCTACATGCCTTTTCACATAATGGGGGGTGACACCGTGTTGCCACAAATAGTACTAGAAGTAAAAGCCTTTCCACTATTTCTCTACATATTTCAAGTGGTTTATTACTTCACTAAGGTTCCTTACTTACATCCTCTCTCTTTCCTTCCAGTCCCTCTTATATTACGATTAAAATTTGAAGTGACTGCTAGTCTGGAACCAAATTAATAGGTTCCATGTTATAAGCCGCAGAATATTCAAAGAGTCTCAAGTGCAGCAATTTTTTATACCATCCCGTGTAATGTTGGAGGATCGTCCGTTGTGAACCATACTATATGTTATGAACAGTTTATATCACCGCTCTAACGTTTCAAGTTTTGTGAAACAGCTCGTCGCGTCGCGTACTGTGCAGACCGCACAGATTGCTATCAACGGACTAGTCAAATGAATATGTACTTTAAACATACGCTACAAGGTGCATTTTCAAATGTAAGCCAGCTATGAAACTAAATATCAAAGAAATTATATCCAGGCTAAGTTACTTTTGAACGAAAATACGTTATGTTTGTTAATTTGCAGCACGCTCATGTGGGGATTTTATTGCATAAATGCCACATTTTGCGAGACGATCCTAGCATGTGTGACATTCAATACTATGTAAAGTATTGTTTTTGCGACGCTCAGATGTAGTAATAAGTACATTATTATATATTCTATACGCTGCCTCCACAAACTCCTTGGCAACATTGTAAGGGGTAGGAATGTTTAACCCAACACATTAAGATGCAAAAAAGTAAAGTACAATAACAAATGGAAACAGGGCACAATAAATACGGTTTTTCGATCCATTGCGGGGAGAAAAAGTTCGATAAAAAACTGTACCATATTTCGAGCCGCAATGGATATGCTATGTATGTTCCCGGTTCGTTTCACTCTGTCAATTTAAAGGTGCATCCAGACAATTGTCGAACGTCTGTAATCCACACTAGCAACCCAGTCTAGACGGTTCGGAACGAATTATCCGATGTGTGGAGGTCTCGCACAAACAAGCTTTGACTAAACTATGTAAAGTAAATAGTAGAAATATTTTTATACCTTACATTTTGCATGTCATACTTTCTTTTTATGATAACCTAGTGATTAGGGTTTGCAATCCCGCATTCCGCATTCCCGCATTCCCGCGGGATCCCGCATATTTTTAAGTCCTGCGGAATTCCCGCAATTGTGCGGGAATTACGCGCGGAAATTTTATGACTCGGCAAGGTAATTCAGCTATCACTGACGGCCTATTAGCTCCATCCCAACAGTGCGGGCGCATCGGACAGTATCGATCAATCGATCGAACGAAATAAAAGATTGAAATGTGCGGCGGTTTGTTTATTCTGTTAGAAAAAAAGTAAGAGTTTCCAATTAAAGTGACACTTTACAAAAGATAACTAAAAGTTTTGTCTTCTTGTATATTCGTTTATTGATTGCACAATGTAATTAGCAGAAATCGATGCAGTAAATTATCGATAAAGTAAATAAATCAATAATAGGTAACAATTAACCGGGTAACGGATGGATAAGAGTCCCTCAAGACCAGTATGGTTGACGCTTTTTTTAAAAGGCCTATGTTCAGCAGTAGACGGCGATAGGTTTTGCGAGGTTGTCATGGCAAAGAAAGAGGCTGCAGAGAGGGATCGTGAAAAAGCCGATCCCACTCGAAGACGAAGAGGCCGACAAATTAGCGCTGTAACCTCTAATCGTTTTCGAACAAGTTAAGACTTAAGAAAATAACTTTTTAGAAATGTATATTTGAAGAGCATATAAGCAAACCGCAAAAAGGATTACCGGTATGTGTTCTTCTTGAGATCCCGGTGTCCTTTGCACGTGGTAACCGAGAACCATGGGGTTTTTAGTCGGTAAAAGTCCGATATATCCTGCTTGTTAGTAGTAATTTCCCCAGGCAAAAAAAGACGGCGATAGGCTGAGTATATAAATAACTGAATGGTAGTAACAATTATTTAGGTTAGGTTAGTTATCATCGTCAGCCCATAAACATTCCACGCCTAGGCATAAGTCGCCTTTACCATTGAGAGTGTAGGTCTTCTCTTAACGACCACGATGGTTTGTGAAATAGTTTGGTTTAGTTTTAATTTGATTTTGTGCAGGTTTCCGCACGATGTTTTCTTTTGCCGTTAAATTGTGAATACACACATAGGTAACTTGGAAAAGTCAGTCGTGTGTGCTTGGGGTTTGAACCTGCAATCGTCCAGATACTTGACCGCGCCTATACCTCGAGGGTTTAATTGCTGTTTAGGTTACTATTTACTATTTAGGAATGTAGGAACGGGAAATACGGAACTGCAAACCCCCTACCTTACCTCATAAGAACTATGAAAAAGTAATTTTTCTATTAGATAAATTTATGAATGTCTCTATTATTATTATTTTTTAATATAGTATAACTAATGTACAGGTAATATAGAATTACTATATGCATATTTTTACATTTTTGAATTTTTGCGGGAATTCCCGCGGGATCCCGCGGGAAAGGCAAGTTTCCCGCAAATTTCCCGCGGGAAAAAAAATGGTGCGGGATTGCAAACCCTACTAGTGATTTTGCTTACATAATAATAAAGAATTGAGGAGTAGTTTTTATATTTAAAAGGACTTGATAGCCGTCTCCCAACCACCTGTAATAAAAACTTATCATATTCGGTTCAGCTGTTCAGACGTCACGACGCGTTCTAGAATATAGACCAAACAAACTTACCTTACCACAATATTACTTCTTATTAGGAACATATTTGTGATAACGTAGTAAACTAAGGCATTATCTCAGCAGGAGTGGAGGCCTATATAGCAGTGGGATAGCTGGGTTGCTGATGATAATGATATCAGCCCTTGTACGTCCCAGTACTAGCCTTCTTTCACAACTCAATGGGGTAAAGCATTAGTCCATCACGCTGACCTTGCATACTTAACAAAAAAAAATTATTTAAATTAAAAAGCGCGATACCCTCACTAGATATTCCTCCTCAGCTAGTTTGGAGATCCGTTCTCTGTCTGTCCCCCGCAGACCACATTAAGCCGTCAGTTAAGCCGCGTCAGACTACACGACTGGCTTAAATATCTCACTTGAGTCTAGTCTAATAAGCCATATAATACTAAACATTGCACCGATTTGTATGTAAAATTTATATTTGTGAGTTTAGGTGATTGACTTTTACATGTGTGTGGTGCTGTTTTAATATTGTGTGGATTAGTTCAAAATTACACTGAAATGGAAAGGACGCGGCATAAACATAAACGGCGAGTACATCTCACACCTGAGATTTGCAGACGACATCGTCATCATGGCTGAAACCGTTGAAGATTTACAACAAATGCTGTCCGATTTGGCTTATTCTTCATCACGCATCGGTCTCCGGATGAACTTGGATAAAACCAAGGTCATGTTCAATCGACAGGTTATTCCGGAACCGATTGCAATAGGCGGAGTAACACTCGAAGTTGTTCCTGAGTACATTTATCTTGGTTCAATTATACAATTAGGTAGGAACAACTTCGAGAAGGAGACCCAAAGAAGAATACAGCTGGGTTGGGCAGCGTTTAATAAACTTCGTCGAGTCTTTTCGTCACCCATACCACAAAGCCTGAAGACGAAAGTCTTTAATGAGTGCGTCCTACCTGTCATGACATACGGAGCCGAGACGTGGACACTGACGGTGCGACTGGTCCACCAACTCAAGGTCGCTCAGCGAGCGATGGAGCGGGCTATGTTAGGAGTCTCTCTGAAGGATAGGATCAGAAATGATCTTATCCGACAGAGAACTAAAGTTACCGACATAGCCCAAAAGATCAGCAAGCTGAAGTGGCAGTGGGCCGGTCACATCTGTCGCAGAACCGACAACCGTTGGGGTAAACGTGTTCTGGAGTGGAGACCACGGCTCGGCAAACGTAGTGTAGGACGCCCTCTGGCTAGGTGGGGTGACGATATCCGCAAGGTGGCTGGCAACGGTTGGATGAGGAGAGCCGAAGATCGAGCCCAGTGGCGTGCCATAGGAGAGGCCTATGTCCAACAGTGGACGATTAAAGGCTGATGATGATGATGATGATGATGAGTTCAAAATTGTTTTTTACCAGTCAATACAATTACTGATAGTAGTTACATTGCGAACAGTTTCACATCAGAACCTGGTTTATTTGCGTGGGTGTCTTCTATTCTTTATCATCATTAGCACATGTACATATATATTATGTTATTTGTTTAAAGTACTATTCAATTAATGACACTTACGCATAGATCTATGTATGTATAATAATTCCGAGGTTTGTACCAATCGATGATTCTAGCGATTGTTGAAACGGTATGTCGGTAAACAGGCGACGCTTGTTGATTTGCTAAGCTGGTGTGGATATTCTTTTCATATAAAAAGACAATAGGCGGTCGGGAAGGGCTCGGCCGGCCCTCACAATGGCTACCTCCGACTGTACGGCTCGGGCAGGTAGAATAATTAACTGCCCCTGCCAGGCATGCGTCCGACTTGCGCTACAAGCCATTTTAAGCGACCCCCGTAATTGTAATAACCCTTGCTGGTGATGCAACTGGGTATTGGTTGATGCTCGGCCTTTTTGTGGGTAATGGTAGTTTTGCGGATATTGGACTTCTGAACAAACAGTTTCGATTTGTCCTCGAAAACACATTTTGGAATGACTGAATCTGAGTGATAGGTGTCATTTTATACATTCGATTAATATTATTTTATTTATAGGTCAACTATGACTATGACAATAAAGCTTATGTGAGATTATAGAAAGTAAAGTCTCGGCTTTTGTAGGAATAACTAATAAGCTCATTTCTCAGACCCTTGGATAGGTGGCTTTGTTGGTGGGAAAACAGTTTCCAATCCGCCCGGGGGTGCCAACATAAAGATATTAACTCTAATATTAATAAATATGGTTATCGGAGTGTGTGTAGTGCGTACGTGTTTATCTTAATTTTATAAAACAAATTCTTAACAACACGTAATTGCGCTTAGTAACAGTAGGTTGTGAAACACTGTTCAAAGGCTAAGCCGTTTTGCTGAGAAATTAGTTCTTTGCAGATATTAAAAACGCAATTTTCTAGTTAATCTCAGTGATATAGTGAAAACAGCTACAACTTTTTAGTTGCCCGCGAGGATAAGTTATCTAAAGAAGCTATTTTCAATTAAGTAATTCTTAGTAGTCAAGAGTCTGGAAATATGAATGTAGAAAAATACACATTACGTAGACCTCGTAAAATGGCCAAGCATATACAGGGTGCATTTAGACCGTGACCGAAAACTGAGGCAGTTACAACCATTGGTGTTAAAAGTATGTGGATTGTATGGAAAACCTCAAAAATTTTATTTTTTGTCGGGATTTTCTTTAATGCCAGGGGGTTTGTAATCACAATCGCTATTACCTGCCTCAGTTTTCGATCACGGTCTAAATACACCCTGTATATTTAAATACATTTTTGTTTACTCCATAAGGAACACAAGTATGTAGGTGTTTATAAAAGTTAAAGGAAAAAATAAATAAATACATCCAACTGTCATAAATATAATACTGACCCAATACTTGAATATGAGACTTATATTATCTTATCGTAGATTTCAGAAACTACGATAGACTTTTCAGTCTCAAATCTGCTTCTTAGTCACGAAACAAATATTTGTGGATCACACAAACAATTGCCTCGGCGTGAGGTCGAACTTGCGGCTTCTTTTCTCACAAGACAACTTCGCCACGAGATTGGTTATTAAACCAGCTTTATAAATATATGCAGACGTAGCTTTTCAGAAAAAAGTAAATGGTATAAAGATTTTACGAAACTTGTGTTTCAAAAACTTTATGAACATGGACAATAAAAAAATTGTGGGAAATGTGATGAAGCTTATTTCTTCATTTTTTTAATATATTTTGGGAAATGGACAGTCGATGAGCTTTTTACGTACATAATTTATAAACGCAGCCTTTCTATCCCGTGACTTTTATCGTCGTCATCATCATCACCATATTACAACCTCCTAGACACAGACTGCCAACAAGTTGTGTGTATGTAAAAATATTAACTACATGATATAAGTACTACATGATAGAGCCACGCCATAGTCCGAATTGCGGTATTTTATTAGTTTATAGTTTTATTTTCGGTCCGCCAACCATCACTAGGCCAGCGTGGTGGACTATGGCGTAAAAGCCTCTCAACGGTAGGGGACACCCGTGCCCAGCAGTAGGACGTAAATTGGGTTGATGATGATTAGTTTACGGGGGTAAAAGTTAAAGAAGTTTGAAAGTGGCTCCTGTAATATGGGCATATGCTGATCCCAAATAGAATTGAGAACAGGGTAAGAAATTGATGATTGGAGTCAGATAAAGAAAAGAAGAACCTGTTAGTCTTAGAATGCGAAGAAATTACAGCACGTAAGAGGGGAAATAGAGGGTGACATTTATGAGAAGAGAATATAAGGGTAGGCTGTGGTGACGTGTAAGTAAGAGTAGGACAGAATGGGGTAGAGACGAAATGGAATGGAGTACAAAAAAGTGTTGTTAATTAAATTGGGTGGAAAAATAAATGTACAACTTCATTCTTACTACACTATAGCACGCAGAAAAAACTGGTTTTAATAAAAAAGATTTAAAAATGAATAAAACCTTCATGTTTCACATTTTATTGTATTCAGACAAAGAACAACGATGTTTTTAAGGAGTGCGTTCGGTTATGTACATTTCGACGGACACCTACGTAATGTTTCTGTAACGAGTGTTATTGGCATTGTCTTTATAAATATCCGACGCGAAATTATATAGAATTGGTGACATAACTATTTTTACGCTGGAAATGTTTGGATTGGAAGCCTATGTTGTTGTTAGATAACTAAAACATCTCTTAATTATGTGTTTAACAAAGCAGCAGGTATTTAATTTGGTTTTCAAGGCAAATAATATGAGTCTGATGGGTCCAACCTAGGGGATTCGATCCCGGTCGATTTTTGTAATCCCGGGATTTCGGGATTATCAACAGTTAATCCCGGGATCCCGGGATAGTCCCGGGATTGTATTAGTAATAAAAAGTTGTAACAAGAAGAAAGTAAAACATATTAAAATCAATCTTTTATTTTAAATCTTCACTTAAATATTCAAAAATAAAACAAAATTATATTTTCTTTTGATAAAATAAATAAATTAAGCCATTATATCTAAACAAAGAAACGCCATTATATCATAAAAAAGACTTTCAAAAGAGATTAATGTTTTTTAAATCAAATATAAATATAGGAACTATAAATTACTTATTTAAGCCACGAAAATAAAATCTTAGAAATAACAACGCATCCAACGTTTCATCCGAAAGCTTTCTTTTTAATGTGTGGCACAAATATGTAGAAGCGAAAAAAGCGCGTTAAGCTCTATAGAAGTTGGAGGGATTATCAATAATTTTTTATAGGTCTTCTCCAAATTATAGCCTTGTGTAAAACTAGCCTCATAAAGAGTAATTTCTTGTTTAATGATCTTAGAAAGCACATTTTTATTGACTTTTATTATAAATATATCAATCCCGAAAATCCCGGGATTTATTGAATTTAATCCCGGGATTTTCGGGACTAAAATATGACCGGGATCCCGGGATCCCGGGCTTCGGGATCCCGGGATCCCGGGATCGATACCTCTAGTCCAACCTAAACCGACTTTGACGAATAGTGATACGGATGTTCATAAATATATATCCCAGAATTCGGTTATGGACTTTGAAGAGCACCTATTACAAAAGTTATCAAAAACATAAGACATTAAACGATTTGATTTCAAGCGAAATTTTATAATTCAAGAAAATATCCCAACTTACGCATGGTTTAATCTTTGAAATCTATTTATTACAATACTTGAGAATCCACTTCGAATTTACTCTTACCTTTAAGTAACGTTTTATCATAAATTCCAAACCTTAAGGTATTGAAATAATCTCAGAATTAAACAATGAAAATGTTTTGGAGACATTTCATTATTCCAGTTTGTCGCCATTTCAATATTCGGAATGACAGGAACACTCGGGGGTTGCCAACAGAAGTGATTTTATATGCTTTTTAAATGTCCGTGTTGCTAGTCCTTTATGTTTTTACTGTTTCGAATGTCTATGTTGGAGTCCCTTTATGTGTGTTCGAAATTCGAAAATCATGTTACGTGGTTATTTGTATGGGTTATGAACAATATGATATTGGCCGTGTATTGAAACTATTTTCCATTATTGATACTCAAGCGACAACGCCGACAACATGGGCTCTATCGCATCGCCTACACAAACCAAATATTGAATGTTGGATTACTGTCGGCCAGATCTGTTTCAGTGTACCGTGCTGGAGACTAATACAGCTATTTAGTACCATTATGGTATATCGGCAAATCTCACGGGAGGTTGCGTTCGAAACATACATTTAAATTAGATTTTACAAGGACCTTGGCCGGCCCGATTTTCAGGCAAATGATCTGTTGCAAGTTTTTGGAGTTAAGAATTCTGGAACGGGTGATTACTCTGAATGGTTTTGAATTTTATATTTTACACATTTCACCAGTTTTCGTCATCTTCCTCATGCACCATTGAACTAATTATGGACATGGAACTTCCTCTTTTTATTTTATACTCTTATAACAAAATATGATACTGTTATTAACATTACTTAAAAATTTAACAAACTGTGGGGACTCACTGTATGTAAAAATAATTATACATAGGCAATCCCCCTCGCTCGCTTCGATGGTGACGTCATTATCTATACTATAAATATTTTTTAAGTTTCTTAATCTATCTGAATAGCTTGGGTCAAAAATTATTACTTGAATCTAATACAAAAGTTATTAATTTAAATAATATATCACATTCATACTGCTCCTAAAATTAGTACCAGGGCGATAGGACGATGAAGGAGCCTTGTGCCGCAGTAATCAAAGTAATGCGTATTTGATGCAACGAGACTTACAATATGGAGCATTACTAACAATGATTCATAACATGACATCACGGTGGCAAGATTTCAAATAACATATTTGTTACAATTATAGATTCTGTCTGACATGATGCCACTAGTCTACCGTCAGACCATTTCATGACTAATTGTCAGCACATAATTATGTTATACGTCATCCCATAAATAATAGCAAATTAAAGCCCACACTTAGATACTTGTCTCGTATCTTGGCCATAGAAATAACGAGAAATTTCGCATCACATCGCCCGACTCGAAACAAAAGACTACATAAATACGTGTCTGACTTTTTTGGGTTTTCTGTACAAGAAATTGCGTAGAATTTACTAAGTCAACATGGTGGACTAAGGTGCACTTGCGCCCAGAAATGGAATCTATTTGGGCTAATATACCTACATATGGATTGGCGTTAAGACATTTGTCTCAGTCCATTATGGCGCAGGTTAGTATGCAAAAAACAGATAGCAGGGGCAATGGATTTTTTGAGTGAGAAAATACTTCCGCTAAATCTATATACTTTAACTGCGCTATCATTGGTTCCCGAGAAATAAAAAATTCTAAAAACTGTGGAAAAATAAACCGTAAACAAACCCCATTCCCTGTAAGAAACAACAAACTCTTGAAGAACATTTACCTCTAGAATTTTTTGTATGGATCTAAAGTTATTACGCGCAAATTAACTATTAGTAGTGAATTCCTACAAGAATATTGCTTAAGAACTCGAGGTCGCATTTCTTTATCGGACTTAACTTGAACAACTTTATTCCGAGTAGTTTAATAAAGTTTTTTAAAAGAAAACTTCGAAAACAAGGTAACATTCGGCGTTAGCATCCGTTCGTCACAGCTTAGTAATGAAAAAAATAAATTCGACGATGACAAATACACACTTAAACAGGAAAACTATACTGAGTTCCTAAATACTCGGATTTTTTAAACGTAAAAAATGACATAAATTTATTGCACAAGTTTTAAAAGATTTTTGTTGTTATGAATTTGTTTAATTTCGTAATAAGGAAGATGTAAATAAGCAAATGTTTTATCTAAGTTTCCTGAGAAACTTCTTCCTGTCTAAAAGGACTATAGCCTTAGTCAATTATTTTTATATAGGTATCGATCCTCTGAATTCTAGAGACGTACTCTAGATACACAGTATGAACTAAAAATACCAATCTATATCAACAATATTAAAAATAAAAACACTTCTTTAAGCTAATAAATATAATTTTATCAATCCAGGTAAACGTTACCCGTACTAATGGCTCTCGATTTTCAACAAGCGCACAGACAAAAAAACCTCGGTATTAACTGTCTCCCATTGGAACAGTAGAGTAAAAAACAGTCTGAACAAAACATAATTGTAGCATTATTAGGTATTTAGGACATCAAATCTGTGTTCAATGACCTCGCAGCGGCGCGCTCGCCAACCTTGTGCGGACGTCATGTCGACCCGCGACTCACGCCGACGGCGCGGGGACGAAACGACACCGACACGACCCGCGGCACGTATACGGTACGATACACATTTTTTTTAGTAATAAAAATGATTAAAAAAATGATAATTATTTTTTTCATTTTATTTTTTGCGTAAAATGACGAAAACTACATACGTAGTCAATAGTCATATTTAGATGCTCTTTTTCTCTATCACTTTCTATTTTTTTTTTCACAAATTCTACACGTTTATAAACCAACAATTTAGAAGACACATTTTTTTTCTTATAAATTAAATAATCAATAACTCAGAATAGTCAAGGCAGAAAGCTTTTTAATAGTAGTAGGCGCAGAGGCCATCACGATTCTATAAACGTTTTCGAATGTAACGCATCACGCACGCATCACCGCATTACACAAACTTGTCGGAACGCTAACTCTAGCCATATAATTGTTTTATATATTAAATTGCGAATTTCTTTACATCAAACTGTTTTATAAATTGCCAATCAGCGGTTATGGACCGTTTCGAAAGATAGCTTAGACGGTAAGACAAAAATATTAAAAATTTTGTAGTATTGTAATCAAGCCCAACTTTACTCTTAGATCACGTCACAACTTGCTTTAGCTCAACCTGGCATAATTGTGTAGACTGGTAAAATAGGTTTCTATGTCCAGTCGACACTGTTTGACTTGCACCTGTATAATTTTAAGGTGCCACTGCAGTCGTCTTTCACTGGAAGCATTAACTATTCTACTAATTCCTTTGCATTATACCCTAGTATTTGTTCTAAAGAAAAGAAGTTATTTTATTGTAACATTTAATAACATAATTATTGTTGTGAATAACTAGTTAATAAGATGTTTTGTGAGATTACTTCCTTATGTTTGTATAATAACTATGAAATTCATTTCAATTTATTACAGATGAGATAGTATGTAATTAAGTGTAAACTTTAGTAGTAAAATAGTTGTGTCTAATAGCAGCTACTTTTCACAGATTATAAAACTCGTCATAGTGATCCACAAAAGTGTCTTGATTCAGAATCAACCTTACACTCGATTCCGATAATAACTCGATTTCGAACATGTCGGCATAATCATATTGTGTCTCGCCTGTCGATGTTTCAACCGCATCTGTATTTAACATCTTATAGATGTGTAGGTTCGTATTTTTATTATATTACCACGGCTTAATGGCACCACAGGTATGTAAGTGCAGTCATAAAGAGCTGTCTATCAAGAGAAAATGAATGCTTAACATTGAATCTTTAAATGGTATTGAATCCAGCAGTGGAAGTAATTCTGATCAATTGATTGAATCTTTACGCCTATCTTTGAACAGAGAAACAAATAAATATTGACTATTTATACGTGAAGGTTTCCATCAAACGTTAACCTTATTGATTTATTATTATTATTTATCCATAGCTATGAATTAAAAAGCTTAATCATGGCTGCTTAATGTGACTACATTGACAATCGCAATCAATAATAAAGAAGAAAATAAAGTTTGAAATTTATATGATCACGTGGTTTTCCTATACTATATTTTAATGCCCTATCCGAACACACACCCGCCACTGCCGCATGCACAGTATTGACGCCGAGCAATGAAGCTCAGCGAATCTAAGGGCGCCTTATTTGTCACTTTGCAAAGAAGGTTATCAGAAGGAAATATAAAAGAGGAGTATGAAACAAAGACTCCACCCTACCTCGAAGTCAAATTTATTAATTTTGCTATCCTATAATATATTTCACGGTTGTAAAATATTACGCTCTCTACGGCCTTAGGCCCGACAATTAATTTTGACCGCTAATCTCAAGTGTGGTATCTATAAAAATGTCCATTACGTATACATTACTAGTGTAATATGAATATTACATGCGTTACACTTGCGCGGCTAGCGGACGAGACTGGCGAAATACCGGTTCCCGTTTGCGAAGGTCACCCGGCAATGCTGAAACGCGACGTACCTATTATGCACAGATTGTGCATTAAATTGTATTACATTTTTGTGGGATTTGGTTCCTTACTTGTGGGATAACTCATGTAAAAACCTAGTCTTATTTCTCTAAACACTTACTTTTATGTGATAACGACGGTAATATATAGATAAATTTTCTTTGCTATAATTTTGAATCTTTTAGGATGGAAATAGCTTCTGAAAGCAGTCTGTTGATTGTTGAGAAGTAGTCACACTTTACACCTCATTTTTACAGTAATTATCGCGCCTAAATTAAATAAAAATGAATATCTAGATTGAGCGGACGTCTGTAGAAATTCTAAATTGTATTCGGATGGCATTATATGTACTTCATACAACCCTTTTCTTTTTATCTTACATTTCTGCTTCATATTTATGCGAACATCCTATCGTAAGCAATAGTGTACTAGTTTCTTTAAAATCTTATAGAGGGAGCCACATAATATGCTTTCATACCAAATAGAATACAAACTTGAACCACGGCATTTCCAGTCCCTGATAACGTCATGTTTTACGTATATCCTTTACGGAACATTTAAATTTTTAAATTCCTTTATTAGAAACCAGATTAAACCTTAAAACGTGGAAAAACGTGCAAATAGATAATGAAGTTAATAAATCGTATTAACATATTATGTAGGTTAATAAAATGGAAATATTTGCTGCAGGTTCAAGAATTATTTACCTAAAGAAACGGGCACGCTTAAAAGAGCATAATGTTGTGTAAAATAATATAGTTAGTATAAGAAAGTAAACTGCGAATGACATTGAGCGGAATGTGTTACCGAATCAGTACGTATAAGAAACTCGTGAAAGTACCCAAACGGCCGCTCAGCTGATCACGTAATGGCACAACCGAAATATCTAGACTTTGGAAAATTTCACAACAATCGCCATCTGCTAAGTAACCCAGACGAGCGAAATTAAACAAATAATCTTATTAAATTATTTTGCCTTTATTTCTTCAACAGGTTATTTAAGATCACATAAAAAATAATGCCATAAAAACCAATGTAAGAGTTGTTCGTTTGCATTATAGTCTGTACGTAAAAGTGTAGTTGAAAATCATAGTGTACATTAGGAATAGTATGTCATTAGAGTAGTAAGGTCAGAGATTTAGACGAGCGTTGCACACCAAGTGTATTGCACGTGTGCGTGGCTCGACGCTGAGCGTTCCGATCACTGAGCGATAAAAAGTGTCGTAGTAACAGCGCTGTGATGGAGCGTCGGCTTCTGGCGTGCCACAACAATCGGTAGCGACACATTGTCATATCAGGCACATGAGTGCGTTCACACGCGGGCACCGAGAGCGGCGCTGCGCCGGCGACGTGCGGGAAAGAGAGAGTGCGCACAGGTGTGCGGTGCGCGTGGAGCAGCCGCCAGCCGCCAGCCGGCCATCAGCTGTTCGCCGCTCGTGCCCGCTGCTCGGCCGAGTGCCGCGTGCGCCAGACACTGAACCCAGTGCTCGCCCGCTGCCGCCCGCGGACACTCGCGCCCGCTCCCTGCCGCACCACTCGCCCCTCCATACTCCACGCGATCCACCTCGGATGTGCCGCCGCGCATGTTTGTGTGACAACACCGAGCGCTGACGGTGTCGCGTCACGCGGCGATCGCGAGCTCTTTGTCTAATTAGCAGGTAGGCGAATGCTTCGACTGAGTTTTTTCCGTCCCGCAGCCGAGACGAAAGCGATCGCATTCACGTCGGCTCATTTCTTTCATAATCGTCTACACTGTATTCCTAGACTGGAGCCGTAGGTAGATTTAGAAAAAAAATCATAAACGCTTATTTAAGTTTGAATACGGACCATAAAAAAACGCTATGAAAGCGGTTATTTAGAAACAAAGGTTGCGCTCAAATGCGGCGATAAAAAGGACCGAAACAGGTTTTCCGTGGAAAGGCATCTGGCACGCACTAATTGATATAGCATCTACTGACATTTGTAATTACGGCTGTTGAAATGGAGCTCTGGCAGATAAAATTTCTATGTCCGACGTTATAACATCGTCGTTGGCGAGGAATTTATAAACGTTGATAAACAAACTGCGCTTCGGTGTTTATCTCTTTTATTTGTCTGTATGTCACCTTCGGAGCGGCGTGGCGGCGTGGGTACTTCACATGGCCACGTTAAACCTAATTCGACCTCATTTGAGGATGTCTATGTTTACATGCCTAATTAAATATAACAATTTTATCAAAGTTATTGTTAATAAGGTGGTTAAGAGTATCATTATGTGTGAGTGTTTGCCGGTTGGTGCGAGAGTAAAAGAGAGCGAGCTAGGGAGGCCGGCGCGGGTCTTGTGGCATGACGTAACGGATCACTATGCGATTGTTCCGAGGAATTACCATTAATTACACATCTGGTAAACTGTTTTTGAACGTTTCCATCGCATTGTTCTTGCATATTTTATATGAATTAAGTTTTGTTTTGGTACAAGACTTATCAGTGTGATTACAGAAATAGCAGTCTATTTATGAGTAATGTACTAATTCTAATTTGGTCTCGAGGAACTGATTGTTATTCTGTTTAGTAATGGTAGTAGAATATTATTTACACTAGATTCTTTTAATGTTGATTACGATGAGTCTACTCTATCATAAGACAGAAATACTGATGAAATGTTATTCAGTTTATTTATATTTTCAATTTTGTTGAATACTGCATATGTTTTATAAATGATTTTTCCTTCACGGAGATGTTAGGCGCTGTGATCGGCAAACATTTTGGTATTTGGAATAAAACATTTGCTAGAAATTCATTATTCTGATGGGTTCTATTTATAAATTAGTTTGACTATATTATTGACACAGGTTAAAATACCCAGGACTATCTGACTGTCGAGTTTCTTTTCAAAGTAACTTTTAAAAAAAATCGTATATGTATAGTTTTATATGTATTTTACGCGCTTTACTGCTGTAGAAGAACATCATGAAGGCATCTACACACATTAGAGATCCACGAAATTTCTTAGGAACGTAAAGTTCGCCAGGCAGTACTAAGCCAGCGTGGTCCACCAAACAGCACCTTCAATACTACTGAGGGATCACTGACCTCTCAGTCTTCAACCCTTTTGAAAATGCGTAGTGTCTTGCCGATAATGCTGGCCTAATGCAGGCTGTTTCACCTTTATAGAGTCTTGAAGAGGATTTTGTTATTCTTTGACACTTGGGTATTTTCTCAGGAGACTCAAATACCTATGACTTTTTGGGAATTAATTATTATTATTTAGTAATTAAAGCTTCATCACAATGTCTTTATTCTTTATTGTAGGTCGATAAAAATGATGAATTGTAGGCTTACATTTGAAGCCCATAATGAGCTGAGTTGTTGTGAAATCTATGTATTAAATAACGCTTTAGCAGATTTGAATAATGGTGTGGATAAGCTAGATTTATTTGTTTATAATGATCGATAATATAATAGTTGCTTTGTCTCGTTGCGGCGAACATGAGCTGTTTGATTCGGATCTTGGAGGATTTACATATTTTATTCTAGATTTATACCCTTTTAAAAGTAGAGGAGGTCCAGCAGTGGGATGTTTATGGGCTGATTAGGATGATATTCGGCAATTTATTTATATAGGTACTCGATGGATGTAAGAAGCATTGCATTTAATAACCATCAGTTCCAGAGCTATAAATTTCTAACATTCAGTAATAAAAGATAAATTTTAATTAATGCCCTAAGTCAAATGTAAGTAATAAATCCCTTACGATGATTAAATATCAATCTACGCTAATATTATAAAGTTTGGGAGTTTCTAAGGTTGTAAATTTGTAATCTGTGGATCTACTGAACCGATTTTCAAAATTCTTTCAGCGTTACCTAGATAGCGCACTTATCGAGGAAGGCTAAAGGATACATATCATCACACTACGACCAATGAGAGCAGAGTAGAAATGGAAAATGTGACAAAAACAGGGAATATTCCTTTTCCTATCCTAAGTTTAATGTTTTGCATACGAAGTTGCGAGCAACAAAGAGATGAATGACAAAATAAAAACTAAATAGCCACACCAAAAATCAGGAGGGATAATAAAAAAAATACGATTAAATTATTAAACAAAAATTGTTGATGAAACAGTGATGTATTTTTTATTTAACTTTTATTACTCCAAATACACAAAGTATGCCTACAGAAGTTTTAATGTGATGTTGTGAATTATCTGTTTGTCACAAACGCAGTATTATTGAGAAACCCGTGCGATATGCATGTGACGCCACGATTCATTAGAATTTCCCACTGGTTGCTACTTAGGATTTTGACATCTGTTTGGTTAAATTCCTGCTCAATGCTTTCTAGGTACTATGTCTCTTTGGTTAATGTACATATGTGCTAAACAGGTAAAATTTTCAGCAGCAATATGGAGGTCCAAGATGGCTCAAAAGCTTGAGAATCGTGAGATCCCGGGTCCGACAGTGTTATTGGGGTTTTCCAATAGGAAATTCTCGATAGCAACATGGAGTCTAGAATTGCGCCCAATAAATGGCAAGAAACTCGCCACCCATCACGTGGGACTGATACATACTTGGCGAAATGTGAGCGCAGAAATTGTAGAAACTATCATTGGTGTTTTGATTTATGTGAAAATACGTTTGTTACAATGCAACTTTAATAGCCCATTTGCCAGTACTGCCCTATTAAAAAATGGTAGTGAACGACAAATAAATTATACACTGAATAATTTACAACATTAATAATTATGAACAACAACTTAGTGAGCTGCAAGACGTCTGCAAGACGAAATAATGCCGTTTTGTGGGATACATATTTCTTTAATAAGGAGCAATCACAAAATTATATAAAAAGTGAATAAAAGTAAACATAAAGATTTATGCTTTTTTCATTAAAAATCTTCAAAAAAATGCATGTTAAAGTATCCGATAAACTCAATACGTTGTATGAGATCTACAACATAGCTAGCGAACCTTGGGCGTAGAAATACACTTCTGACTACTCCTTCGGAATTAACACTTATATGTAAGAGCGTATTGGGTCCGAAAGACCCAAGTAGGTTTTAACAGTAAAAACTTCGTATAAAATTGTGACGTTAGGACTCCAAATTATCACTAAGAGCAAAAATTACATTTAACTTCAGCTTTACATCAAAATATGTACGTTAAAGATGTAAAAAAAGAACGCCAGCGCTATTGGTAACGTGTTTTTCGCAAACTCTTGAATTCATAGAGATTTGCATGCGAATACGTCGGTTGTCTGTGGAGCATCGTCTAGACACAGTGACAGATGCCTGTCTAGATACACAGTACAAGACGTGATAATCGCACAGTCTTTAATCCACAGGATTTCTGCTATGCTATGCTGTATGATGATTTAAGGATTAGTCACGGAAATTTATGTAATAGGGGATAAGATAAATAAGTTATGAAGTTATTTAGCTTGTATAAAAACATGAAATGTTTGAAGGATGTCTCTATGGCTAAGGTTCGAATTCCGGGTCGAGCAAAGTGATACTATGTTTTTTCTTGAAATGTTTTGAATCCCATTATGAGACGTAAATACGTGGGATGATGCAGCAAAGTGTCTGCCTATCCTCTGTGAACAACTTAAAATGTGATGTGAAATCGTTTAAGATGATTCGTTTTATACATTTCTAAAGTTCCTTTTACCGATGGTTAAAATGTTAATGAACTCCATTATTTTTGCAATCATATTGTCACTCAACCTAGTTGGTATTTTGATAAGAAAATAAAAAGAGAGTTGATTGAAATGACGCAGTTTTGATACGAATTAAATAAAAACAAAATGTAAGTGACAAAACACGTTTTTAGTAAATATTTAACTTTTTTTTATTGTGCACCGGTTTTGCAATAATACAAAGGAGAAGACAAGTGTGACAAGATAATTTTGATTTCTGTTAACAAGTATGATAATAAATGTCATTTAATAATAATTTAAAAATTTATCCCAATAAAAATTATTTATGAAGTAGAACATAGAAGCCATTTGGAAAGGAAAATTATCATTCGATATTAAACTATGCTTGTAAAAAAAAGCAACATTAGCAAACCAAGATTCTATACTATTTCAATGGTACAGAAGACAGACAAGGCATTGAACCACTGACCTTTACTAATAGCCACTCAAGAAATATGCTATGCTCGTACTAATCCTGACTGATTTGAGGACCTATGTGCGCGGAATGCCAAACGTACTTTTCAATATCGGCATGCCAAAAAAGCGGCCAATATATTTGTGTGTTTGTTGCTCATATTGTATGAATGGTTTGAGTCGTTCAAGAATATCAGCTATAGAAATTCAAGACTAGAGAATATATTTTGCAAGGAAGCGGCAAAAAATTATGGCTTATGTAACATTGATTTTCAATTCCTGTGTTTCCTTATACCAAAAACTAGTTGGTAAATGAATAAATGTATAGATACAAGTAGTGTTAGTTTTTTAAATAATAGCCACTTGTTTTTGTCTTTGTGAATTATGCCATAAATAAAGACCTGCTAGATAATTTAATGCATTAAAAGATTATAGTGGCAGATGTCACATGCATCATTCGTTGTGATTGTTTTTGATGAAATTATACAATTGCATGTGCGTAGTTTAAATATTTTTTAAATACCCTCAACATCATTAATTAAAGAGTACAGCTGATTCAGAATGCTTATTCTAATTCAAAGTCATTGGGAATTGAAAACCGCAATTTTTTGTACAGTATATGAAATAGGGCGGGATTAAAATCATCGTTAAATACGTCATATGAGAGAAATAATGAATTATTATAACAATATAAAAACTGTTTATACTCAAATGTAAGACAGTGGTTACACCACAATCGAGATGATTACCCATGTTACAGTCTAAATTGGCTATTGAAATTCTATTACAGAACGTACGCTTGAGTCCACACTACTCACCTGTTGAAAACCGTTAATAATCCGGGTCGCAGGACCGCGCAAACATCATTAGGACAGATTTAGTTTGCTCACAGAAACATACATTATCCACGTTGTGAATATCGATGCGTTATTTGTAACGTTAGTATGTTTCGGCGATTTCCATAACCAAATGTGTTTTCACCATGACATCCTAATAGCTCCTAATTGGCAAAGGAATACGACACCAAGCTAATTTTAAACTCTATTACTATTGCAATAAAGTTGCGAGTAAAATGAGGGCCAATTACTGCTATTACACTGCGTTGTGAAATATATTCCAGATTTCATTTTATACGTTTTAGTAGTTACTATGTAAGAAAAATGTAATTCAACTATAAAGGCCGCAATTATTTTTCTTCTACAGTCTTAATACAGTATTTTCGCGTGTTTCAACATATATTAGTAGTAATAATAGTAGTAGTATTTTTACATCCATAAGCAGTGATGGCCTCGAGGTTTAGGCCCGCGGTCGAGAATCTCGGCGGTCGCGGGTTCAAACCCCAGGCACACACCTCTGACTTTTCGAAAGTTATTTGTGTATTCAAATTGAATTATCACTTGCTTTAACGGTGAAGGAAAACATCGTGATAAAACCTGCACACCTAAAAGTTCTTAGAAATTTCTTAGGTGTGTAGTCCGCCAACCCGCACTAGGCCAGCGTGGTGGACTATGGCCTAAACCCTCTCAATGGTAGAGGAGACCCGTGCTCAGCAGTGGGCGTATATGGGTTGATGAAGAAGTATTTTTACATCCACAGTTTTCAACGTCACATAAAATGGCCAAGCCTTTTACTTATTTTAAGACACATTTCCATACTTCGTACTGCTGTGAGGAATTTCCCAATGAAGGAACCTGACACACTCTAATCCTTACTTCCTCACCAAGATAATTCTTCCCAGAGTGTGGAACACTTTTTATCTGGAAAAGAGCGAAGTTAATCTAATTTTGAAGATGTCGAACAAGTGGTTGGTAATGAATAATGATAGACATCCGTTGTTGATTTTTCGATGTTAAATTTATGTATATCAATCTTCGATAGCGACATTTTAAGGCATACGTAATTGATTTAGCGCCTGTTATCGCAGTTCGCCAGGCTAACATGCATCTGATTTTGACTTTTATTGAATCTAAATTTCAAGAGTGCACCAACTCTCAGTCTTTTAATCTTTGTAGACTAAGGCTATCGTCTTGTAAATGGGACGAGACGTCGAACAATGGTAGGTATATAGGTTAATGTATATTTAAATCAAATTGAATGCTGATATTTATAGACGGTGTAGAATCTGCTTCAGAGCGCATGTTCATTGCGTGGGCGTGTCGCTGTATGAATACACCTGGAATTTCTGCGACGTTACCAAAATATTTTCCAAATAACGCTTTTGTAATCTCAATTTTACTGATGATGAAGTAGAATTTTTCTGGGGAATAATTTGAATATTTTTTTGGATTTAGGCTTCAGGTTCTTAAGAACTATTATATAGTT
Organism: Cephonodes hylas; assembly: GCA_030295005.1. NCBI lineage: Eukaryota > Metazoa > Arthropoda > Insecta > Lepidoptera > Sphingidae > Cephonodes > Cephonodes hylas. The sequence goes on along the minus strand of AP025374.1, from coordinate 4,014,804 downwards.
AGTAAATATTTGTATTTGATTGTAACAAGCACTTATTAATTGTATTTGTTTCTAATTTTACCAGTGAACGGGAATAGTCTGCTCTATAAACTTAACTTACCTCAGAGGACACAACTGTTACTTTAATGTGGAAAAAATTGTTGATTTCATTAAAATTCATTTAGCTGTCTCGAAAGCTATATGAGATAAATTTTGGCTAGATAAATTAAGTCTTATATATTTCGTCATTAGATTTTAAATATTAGAATCATTAAGATTTGATCATTTTCTTTAAATTTAATTAATAAAGTTAACGTTTAATAAAGTCAATGGTTCAATTTATTATAACAAAAGATAACAAAAACAATTTATATTAAAATTCCTCAAAAAACCTATTTCTAACCTATTTGAAAATGTATTTCTTAGATATTTTTTTCAATTTCCATTCCAAAACCTGGCAATCTGAAAATAAAACCTTGACTCCAAACATTCTTATCACACGGAAGTTGTGTAACTTGCACCACATATAGTATTGACCTTACCTTGTGTGTAATATATAACATTTAATTATGCTAAACTTTGAATAGAATAATCATTGCGCCGATTAAAAATGATAAGACAACGGTCACACCTAGACATTGCCTTTTGCATGTAGTTTGCATCAGGCGAAAAAAAATGTTGTGCAACTTATGCATATTAAATTACAATATGCATAACACTTTTGTACCCAAAATTTATTTTTTAAGTATACATTTTCCCAGCAATAGTATATTTTGTCGGAGAAGAACCTATCAACCTTTGTACTTAAAACAATGAACTAAGGTGAATATCGTAACTGAAAAATCCTAAAGACATTATCTGACTTTATATTGAACATGAAACCTGCTTACAAATGATCATTATCATGGTCATTGATCAACCCGGCATTTTGATATCTGATCCGCTAATTGTTCATTATAATTAATGCCTTATATCCTATACATAGTTCGTAGTTTCCTATAGGTATAGCAGGGTTTCCCTAACGATTGATAAGGATTAGGCGTTCAACACCGCTGTTTAATATATTCTTTTCCACCGAACGGTCCCATATGTAGGTTACCTCTTAGTGCCCCTTTACCCGTAATAAATTCTCATGCTTATAGCTGAAATATAAAAAAGAAAATTATGTAAATGTTTTTAGTAATTTCTATTTTAGAACATTAGCCCCGCCAGGTGTAGTTCCGAGACAATTTATTATAGCGTCGATAGTGATGTAGATGGCCCTGCGCACGTGTGGGAGAGCGACCAACGTTGTTTTGCGTGACTCTCGTCACGCGCGTACTCCGCACCCGCCGGCGTATCCCGCGACCCGATGGCGTATCCCGCGACCCGTTAGCGTACCCCGCGACCCGACGGCGTACTGCAGAGAGCGGCGTACCCCGCGACCCGCCGGCGTACTACCATCAAGCGTCCGCCTTGTCTTTCCAGCGCATATTTGAGTTTTATAGCATCGCGTTAGTTTATAATTTGTTCCACATTTTATGCGTATACCTGATATGTCGGGAATGGACCGTGCGTAATTGCTTTAACGGTGCACGATTAAATAACTTTGAATGTAACGTATATTTCGTGTTTATTGATCGATTTGTAGACCGTGAAATTATTTGTCGAAAGGTATCTGAGATCCGAATATGAGTCACTGAAACTAATGAATAACTCTATGAGATATTTAAAATTATCCTTTCCGCATTTTGAAAGCGCTACAATTTCATGGAAATTCTAATATATTAAAAGAATCTACTAATTTTTCTCATTTATAATATAACAAAAGTATCTTCTTTCTTATATTTGCTTCAAAGTTACATCCATAGTCATTACCGTATTCTTTAGAGGTAGTAGCGTTATATGTTATCAAACGTATTGAATAACACATTTCGTAACAATAAATTATACTTGCTTCACGCATTTTCACATAACAATCAAATGGGTTTTTGCATCAATTATTATAAATAATTGTAGGCAACACTTGTATAACTCCCAATATCTCCAAATTATAAATTCATTATGTTTACAAAAAAAAGAGGTGTTACGCGTTGCTTAAAGGTTTAAGTGAATTTCATCTCAACAAATGCAACTTTGGAAATATTTGTAGAGTTACATTCATAGGAACGAAGTATATACTCGGTTTATAGAATTATTATTTGTCGTTCATTATTAATTTGTTGAATATACCTTTACAGCAACTACCTAGGGTTTTAATACCGAAAATCTGTTTAATTGTAAATATAGTAACTTTAAAATATACTGATATATCTGTCTTTAAAAAATACTCATATGACAGACTCACGCAACGTCTGAGACATTGAGTCCGCATTTATACAAGCTTACGTAAAGCGTCATTATTATTATCTAAATATAAGTCACGTGGTTGCTGCTGGGTAGGAGCATATTAAATATATACAGCGTAAGTTAATAAAAAATGAAATCGCCTGTTTTACTTTGAATGAGTTACATTAATTCAAAACTCATAATACAGTTCTTTACCTAATCGTCAATTAAATATGAAGTTTACTGATTGCAGAAGAGTTAGTTCCAAAAAAGGGATATAATACAAGTTTTTTTTTTTTAATGGACCCGCAAGAACATGTAGCAAGTGGACAATTGACCGTAGACATCATTTACTTATTCTTCGAAGTCAAACGAGCGCTTAAGGAGCCAGCCAAAATAAAAATTGGAAGCAACTAGCTCAAGGGCACGTCTGGGAGGCAGCCTCCCGTTGCTAGGGAGGGCCTTATACTAGAATCCACAGCGCTTACACATTTTATATGCTAAACTCGGTTATAATTTTCTAATGGTTTACGGCAGATTTTAAATTAGTATTGACGATTGAAAAGGACTTGTACAAGTCTGTTTAAATGATGATTTTGGCTTTGAGTTTGAAAGGAGGAGTAGAGTGAGTGAAATTTAAGATTATCTTGCGAATATCGTCACCCCACCTAGCCGGAGGACGTCCTACACTACGTCATAATCTTGCTTCAATACTTTCTTTGTATTATTTCAACAACTTCTGTCTATCTGCGTCTTCTGAATCGTCGGCTAAGTAAACCGTAGAGAATTTTTAATGCCGCTGATGTAACGTAAATGTAGAAATTTAACTCTGCCTACTCTTAGTGAATATGGCGTTTATGTATGTCTATTCATATTATGTTCTAAGTTATATGTAGAGTTTGAGGGATATGTAAACTCTTAGATCATTGTCTATGACTAATAAACTGCGTTCTCGGAGCTTTATATGTATATGCTGCATAGTTTTCAGAGTCCGTTGTATATTTCATTAGAAAGTCCGTGACGCAAGAAACCACTGGTTCTAATCTCGCATAAAAATTATTAATATGACCCACAAACAAATGTTTTCTGTGTGAATTTTTATTAGACCGTCACGTATCATAGACTCATATCGCAGTCTACTCTGCTATCCGTGATCGTTGGAAGTATAAATCATTATCACTGTATCAGTCCATATTATGTCCCACTACTGGACACGGGCCTTCTCTACAGTGGGTAAGACTCTACCACGCTAGTTTAAAGTATTCAACATCAACCCATGTACGTCCCACTTCAAGGTACGGCCCTCCACTACCATTGAGAGGGTTTTGGCCTTAGTTTATGGAAGTAAATATTTTGTTATTAACCCTCCGTTTGCCGTACTCGGGTAAAATATAAAGTTGTTTGAAGGTGCATCTGTACAAAGAGTCTATTCGTGATTGTTCTTGGTGCAGTGACTAACAATGGGGCGATTCCTTTTTTGCAAGCTCTAATAAAAGCATGAAACTCGCAGTTACGACTGTAGCGCAGGTACCCGTATGTTTATATATATTTTCGCGGAAACATCTAGAACGTGATTTATTAACAAAGGAAATTATTTATCTCAATTAATTTTATAAGAAATTTTTCATGTATGCTTCTGACAAAGGAACTCAAAAAATGTATGTTTTGGATCTTTGACAGCCCCGTGGCGCAGTTGGTTGGCAACCAGCTTGCGTAAGGAGAAGCTTCGGGTTCGAACAAATGTTTGTGTAATCCACAAATATTTGTTTCAGCTTTGGGTGTCGGTGAGACCGAAAGTCACTCGTAGTTTCTGATATCAATGACCCAAGACTTGATCTTAGTAGAGTCAAAACTATAAATGTGACTGCTGGGTATCTAACAAACTTTATATAAAGAACAAAGGCTACTTTTAGCACGGAAAATGCAGAGTTTCTGGAAAATGCGCACAAAATTAAAAATTGCACCCGGGCTGAGCATGTAACAATAAGTATGTAGGTTTTTTAGTAGTGACATCAGCTAAATATAAGGAACACAATGCTACAATGATCTGGGAATAGCTTTTGTATATTCTAATGCAAAAAATCCGGAATAATATAGTTGACTGGTAATCTGGAAAGGGTCGTTGTAATCTTTTGTCCAGTCGACATTCTATTTAGACCTCCAGGTGCCAGTTTGGTCATTTTAGCGTTTAAACCAAAAGAATTAAGAGAAGTTTTCCAAAAAATAACTAACCAAAGCATTACTGCTAAGGTAGAGCATACGTTCATGATGAAGACCTAACACCAGCCTTTAAAAGGAAAGAGTTCGATTCTTGTATAAAACGACTTCTGTAGATATTTTTTCATTCTGCTCTGAGTCTTTGTAAGATTGCAATTTATTAGCTCTGTTATCGCAAAAATCGTATCCTAAGGTGGAGTTAGAGCTCTATACATGACCGTCGAGTTTATTCATTAAAGATTTTTTAGGATTCGCAGTATCTACCAATAGTAAAGTCTTACCTTTTCTTAATCATTTGCATGTGATTTTCGTAATCCCTATGCGCGTTCTTATTCCAGAAGGAATCTTTATAATTACTTTTCTAACCGTTTAGAGAAATACAAGATGGTAATCAACGCCAAATCTTTATTCAGAGACAACCTATAAGGCAAGGATGCAAATTAACTTAAAGTGTATAGGGGAGTTGAAATTAAACACTTATTTACTTATAAACTTAGCTCCTTATAAACGTTTGTTACTTTAATTATTATATAACTGCAAATACTTACACGTCACTTGGAAATTTTGTATGAAATATGTGTTTCAAACGTTGATATTATTATCCTACTTCAAATAAAGAGCCTTTTAAATCTCTATAAACAAACAAAAGCCTACAGCAATTCTTCAACATGTTGCAAATTTGTAAGGAAGTGCCTTCTGACTATGACGTGACTCCTTTATAAAACCTGACTAGAATCATGAAAATCTCTCCGCAAACCTCCCTTCGGATTGTAAAAATAATGAAGATTACGGCGCGGAGGTTTTTATAATTGCCCAATAAGCAGACGAATCACGTTTCATTCAAAGTTGATTGCGTTTGTTGACAATCGCTGAGTCTTGTGACGACACCAAATGAAACTATTTCTATGCCGACTCGCAGGAGTGGTATTATCGCATTTACCCTATCCATTGCCGTGTGCACGCATCATCGAGATGTGCTGTCCCTTTTAAGAGTGCAATGGAGGGCGTGTAGCTCTGTTCGAACGTGACGCGCGACCTTGTTAGTTCGTGGGGCAATCACGAAAAAACTTTTTGTTTTTATGAATCGTTGTCGAGTCTAGAATGTGGCTGGGGCTATTCGATGTTTTAATAGTTTAACGGTATGCGTTTTTGTTGCGCGGAATGGACACAGACGTATCGTGACACGGCCGACAATGCCCCGCGATTTTTCCTCAACGTGTTACTTTTAACCTAGATAGAGTCCTAGGTTACATTCAAATAGGTTTTATTCAGCAAAAATAGTTCGATTTGAATTTTGCACTGAAATAGATTGGTTTGCGAATGTCACTTTGGTGTTTAAACGTGAAACATAATTGTAAACAGAAAACTGTTTCAATTACATAAATTGGATAGGATATTCATATCTGCCCAAGAGCCGCCAATATTTACAATGTAACTATTCCAACATATCTTGCGTACATACGGTTGCACACTGGCAGACAATAATTGTTGACTTGACTTCATCGCCTCTTGCCCTCTGTTCTCCATTCGAATTCCACCTTTAAATTTAGAATATTCAATAAACTATGCTTTTCTGTTCACGAGATTTAAATTTAAATTTAGATTTAAGAGTATTCAAAATTTCTTGTTGCAGGTCACTTGTATCCCTAATCATTACGAAGTAAGCTTAAGAACACTCCGTTTGAAGTCTACAAGAATGCTTACCGGTAAAGAACAGTAAGCATTCATGCTTCTTTTATTTTGTCTAGATCGCTTTAAGGGCTCACTCACCTTCTGTTTGACATTGTAAGTTGTCTGACCCTAAACTTTCCATCGATTTGAATGAAGTAAAACCTGCAATGATTCACCTCTTCATAATACATTTTTTATATTCTTATTTTAAAATATTTGTAATAGTCATCATTGCAACAAAGTTGTCATTTGGATTTAAATATGGAATAAAAAATATATATATTTATGATTACAAAAAGGGTAAGTTTTTGAGTTTATGAGGCTTTAAGCGATAATATCTGAATCTATATCAACACGCTACAATTAATAGGACTAGAACATTGAAAAAGTGTCAAATACGGGGAAATTTCCTTTTGAAATCTAAAGTTTCGCATATGGGGTTGTCAGCAACAGCTATAATTAATATAATTAAAATTAATGTAATTGACGAAGAAAGGTTTTAATTATTTTTTGTAATACGTGATGGATAGGCACGGAATCCAAAATTACCACACATAAAGTTTTTAAATTTTAATTGATACACGATAAAATTAAATAACATTACTGAATTATTTTACAACTTGTTGGAGTCTGCGCGCCCAAGTTTATTATAATGCGAATGAAGGTCAACGCACTGCAATCTGCACGTACAATAAAACAGTACAAAAGGCCAAGACTATACGTGGAAAATTTATTTTAAATTCCCACATTTTACAACAAATAATACGATTAAGGCAACATTGTCGGCGTATGGAATGTGCAAAATATTAATTGTGAATATTTTTTTTTGTGGCACGACAAAGTTAATACATCACCTAATGAGAAATATCGATTCTACTCAAAGTCTCTACTTTTAGTCATTCGAAATAAGGTTTCATTCCGTTTCAATTTAAATCAAAAATCAATTTGTATTTTTTTTAAACAGCCAGCTATTGGCATGAAAAAAATATTGTAAAAGTGTTGCTCAATTTCGTATAAAGAAATAAAATATTGTTTTACGGTATATTAAAATTTCCCCGACGAGGGAAGGCCCCATTCCTTTGGCAGGCCGTGGAACTAATATACGGGCCACACGCATTGCTTGCTATTAACGTTTAGGTACCAAATATTTTCACATAATAGCTGCAATATACCTAGCCTAATAAATAAGCCTTCGTCTTGCAATGATAAAAAGTGATAGATTATTTTTATTATTCTATTATTGTATTCCTAAAACTGTATTCTAAAAAAATATTATGTTAATGAAACGAATACTTAATGAACAAAATTGTAATTACTACGAAATGTATTTTTCTACGAAACATTTTGATAACGTTTAAGGCAAAATATTACTTTACTCAGGCCCTATCTCTCCTTCAAGACTTTACCGCAATAGTGCATAATAGTGTTCGATGAATATTATACGAAGTCCGAATCTTCGCTAAACGAACCAAATATCTCATCAATATTCATTCGTTCCGTATCAATTAATGGATCGTGGGACGTGCATTGCAGTTCTTTTAGTGCAATGAATGAAACCGCTGCCAATGCGTCCGAAAGTATGGTGGCGTTGATGAAAAAAAGTTGTGTGTAACTGTGCGATATCATCCCGCGGAATCTGTGTTGCCAACTCAAATTGTGTTGGCTTGTTTCAAAGTTACTTGTTTCAATTGTTGCTTGGGATTTTTTAAACGTGGAACGAAACGTAAGTGAGTTGTTTTTAGAAAATGAGGCTGGAAAGAAAAGAGTACGATTGTTGTTCACAAATCGACATAATTATGCCAGGATGATGGTAACCGGATATAACAGGCTGATCCCGGAACAGAATACAATAGCGTGTTTACTTTGGAACGTTTAACATCTTATGTTCAGTGATTGCCAACCGCGCGATCACGCTGACTGGACGGAATGCAATGGCATTTCTATACGTTTGTTTTGTATATGTTACCAATCTGTTGCGACGACAAATTTTTGTACACTCCATATAGTTTGATATCTTACAAAAGCTTGTCTTAACATTAATTTTGTTTCTTTAAAAAAACAGATTCAATAATAATATGCAGAATGTTAACACCTAGGTATAAATAAAAATATAACTGGCATAAAATACACGAAAATGAATTTTAAAAATAAAGATGTTTTAATGTCCATAAATTCACGGCTGCGGTAAATGATTATTTGTTTTTAATTAGCCAGTTCAAATATTTGAATTTGGAATGGACTGATAGCGTATTTTGACACGAGTAGGAAGCACGCGGCGAGTTGGCGCGACCTCAGTGACGTCACGCGGAGGCCGCGCCGCTCTCTCTGCCGTCAGTCACGGCTGCACAAAATAAGGAAGGGGTACAGAAGGCGTTCTACATAACCGCCATATGTTTGACAAGTTTGCATCAACCACGTGGCAAGGCCTGTATTGAACCAAATATTTACGTGTTAACTTAAAACTCTATATTAATGTCTCTTGACACTGTATTAATTGCATATACAGGTTTTACTCAATCTATTTAAGGTATCTTCATTTATATTTTTGCAGTGCCTGTAATCATTTGAAACTGACATTGTCTTATTATTATGTACCTATATGTTCCTTATTTGAATTATTAACTTCAAAAATTGCGTCGTAATAAGTACGGTTCAACAATACAGATAAAAAATAGTTTACATAACGAAAACTATATCTTTCTACTTTTTTCTGTATAAAACCCTCCCTTCTGTAGGTATTGCAGCAGGGCGGGGGAGGGTAGGTTGGCGGCATCCCTGCGTGGTGCCAACCTAACTATATTGCTCATTATTTATTTATCGAATTTGCCTTTGCTTCGGCGCTGCTCCACTTTTTGGTATTGTGAGGGCACGGATAAAGTGCCGAGCGTCAAACACCCACTTGTCTCGCTGATGTAATGGACGTGAGGTTAATATTACGGATTATTTGGAAACTTAAACGATGAAATGAGTGTAAGATTTTTTGTAATAGGTTAAAGTGTGCTACTGTACTGCCCAGCTGTGGGATACATCTTCTTTTTTTCTCTTTCTCTCTCTTTTGCTTCTTACTTCTTTTCATGATGTCATGAGAACTTTTATATAGATTATTACTTATTATCAAGTGTTTAGTATGGAAAGAAATATTTTTGGAAGTAACATCATGCGGCTGATGATGATTATGGATTTACTATGACATTTGTAAACATTGTTCAAGGTTGTCTTCCCTGTATAGTGTGACTCGCGCTGTTGAATTGCTTGTGACATTAGAGGAAGCGAGATAGAAAATTACTTTCTCAAGACATAAGTACGTCATCAACGTTACTAAGTAATTAGGTTATGCACGCCTCTTTGCTCGGTTTACCAATTAATCAACAATTTAAAATACCATTTTCCATTCCATTTTTGGTATAAAAAGACGCTTTAAACATCGACAAATCGGTGTCCCGAAATTCATTTCATTTGATGAAAATTAAAAATTAAACAAATAGTAGCGATTCTTTTCCCGTATTTAATAATACTCTGGATAGCATCCTGCGTTTAAAGATGAACATAATTGCTGATAATTGCTATTTTCCCCGAATTGTCTTCGATGTTACGTTGATAATTTTATTAAAGCACTTATTAATTTTAAAATATTTATTATTAGAATTACATCCGGCTTCAGAGCGTTACACGTTAATGACGACAATTTGCCTTTGAAAAACATTGTTATGTACACTTTATTTTACAACATTTAAATTTCTCAATACTAATCTCTGACATCGATGTCTAAGATTTAAGCCACCAGTATGGTTTTAACTGAAAAATATTTTACCCACTACGAACCAAAAGTCTTCCCAAAAGTTCTCCTACAATTCTTCTGACCTTTCAAAGTTATTAAGGAAATTAAAGATTGAATATTTAATGAACGGGTCTTTTCTGATGATAGTCATATTATATGTGGTTACAACCACGACAGACTACTACACTCAGTAGTGGCCTCCACCTGACTATAATGGCAAATTGGGGTAGGTCCGGGCTAAGGTGGCAGTAGGAGGATGATGTTAGAAATTAATTCCGAAGCCCATGTATAAGAGGAAATGATGCTCATTTTATGTAGAAGGCGAAATTATAAAATCTTTCCACATCAACTGTCACAGACGGTACTCTCATACATTAAAGCCTAAAAGTGTTACACATTTGTGTATTGTCTAGTCTATAATTGTTTTGTGGGGTCAGTACGTTTTGATTTTAATGTAAATTTTTTATTCAACAAAGATTTAAACCTTAAAGATTATTATTCTGATTTTCTAAGGCAAGTTGGGTTTTCAGGCTATAGAAGTACCGCCACTGTTTACATGAAGGCAGGTCAGTAAATCTAACCTTTGCTTTTAAAGTCGTTGAATAATTATAGATCTGGTTGAATCGAGGACGACTGACGCCTCGTAGTGTTTGTTTAAGTAGGAAATATTAATTAATTTCAATTAGAATTCAAGGTGAGGCTTATTTATTTCAAAATGATCGTTTTAGAATTCGTTTCGGAACTGGTTCACCGTGCGACATTGTGAATCAATGTGTTTTTTGTTGGATCCAAACAGACAATTAAGTTCTAACGCTCTGAGTGATTATTTTTCTGATATTTCTCGCCCCAAGTAAGAGTGCTCGGGGGTCGGCCCCTATCACCACTGGGACCGAAATAGATTAGGGAGAAACGTGATCTACAAGCATGGGGCGTTTATGGCGGCATATATTCACGGTACGTCCCTGTCTTCTCAGAAGGAAAACGGCTAGAATAAGTTGAGTTCAAACGTCCTCCCATTTTGTATAGTTTTGAATGGATTTGGGATGCGATTAAAAATGATAATCGTGTTCAGTATGTGGTATTCATTTAAAAAGTAATGCTAGTACATTAAATAGCATTTAAATTTTTGTGTAACCAGCACTGTAATTTTTTTTCCAGGAAATTATTTTTTTTCGGTTTAATTTGAAGTTGGCCTGAAAGTATTACGGCTATCTCAGCACCTACCAAATTTAATAAAAACATTTAAGTGGTTCGGGGGTAAAGTATAAAGAATGCGTTTTCGCATATTATTATATTAGTGAGGAAGTACTTAAGGTCATCAAGTACACATTGAGGAAGTCAATAAAAAGCAATCATATTCAGTAAATATAGATAAATAGTTTTGACCTATCCTCATGTACCATCTATATCCTACAGTTGGGCACGGGCCTCAGCCTTACAGCCTTTACGGCTGTGTGGGGTTACTCCTTAGTCTATTAAGTACTAAGATTTTAATTGTAATCATAATGATTTGTAGCCATAATAACATAATTAAAATTTATGCGTACATTTTTGCGGAACTCTTTGAGGTTATGTCTGACGTCCTATACTCGGAACTGACTTTGTGTAGTATTTGGGTGCCAACAAAAACTCATTTACGGGTTTCGCCCATTAATTTCGTGTGTAAGTCGCGGCTGTCCTACCTTTAGCAACGTCCTTGGGTTAGACGCCATTTTTGTGCCAGCGACAAGCTTGAAGGTTGTTTCTTATCGATGGTTTTATCGATCAAACATTTATGATTTTATGCATATCGATGGTACTTTAGAATCGGGATTTTTCGCCCACTGAAAATTGAGGTCTTAATACCCCTATTGGCAAGTTGTTTCTATGTAAAATTGTTCTTTCGAAGTATCAATGTATACGCTAGACATTCTGACGTTTCTTATCGTCATTGCCATAGCAACAGCTCTCATTAACATCTAACATATTCATTTAATTAAGATTGCACGTTTATTCGGAGTGAGGCAGACACTAGTCGCATAAAATTAACGTCTTTTCTTACGAAAACTACATTAAAGCGATTTAACGTTGGCATACAAGAGGTGTTGAAATGTCCGTATTCAAGAGACAGATGTCGCCTGCAGCGCATTCGATAGTCGAAAACGTTGATCAATTCCGTTACGAAACCCGTAATTGCCTTACTGTTAACAATAGTTTTTATAATGTTAGATTTATATATTTAAATTGAATTTTGATGGAATATTCCGCTTGTGCAGTAAAAAAGAATTTTTTCGCCTTTCTGTTGGCAAGAACTGTAGATGCAATTTATGTTATTGTAAAAAAATATTGGGATTCATAACGGGTGTTCTAGTTCAGTCTTTCCTTTTATAATACATAGTACCTTTTATACACGCAAAAAACTTTATTTCGACAGCAAATATAACTTTCAAAGTCTATCTTACAATCAATTGATATTCGAAATATCTATAATGGTAATTAGAATATAGAAAACCTAAACCAAAGAGGGATTAAATAAACAATCTAAATAAATAAGAATTAATCCGTAGTACTGTTATTTTTACAATTAAAATAACATGTGAATGCACCGAGCGCAATACCCTTGTAGTAATAAATTACAGTGGTCTTGTATGGGCCGATCGCATTGGTCATGTTCATTGAAACTAGTAGTCCATCCCCTTATTGTGGCGGGAGGCGTGCACCCGACAACAGCACGCAATTACACCGTCTAATATGAAACCCGGCCGTATTAATGGTCAAAGTAAGCTTATCTACATAATGGATTATCTCAACGTCATTATTAATTAACCTTAACGCAAACAGGAATTAATCGCACTAGGCTTGAAGATTATCCGAGCCTTTTTATAACCCTCGATTGGCAGATAAGCAATATTTATGCAAAGCCTTTAAATAGATGTCACTTTTACTCCGCTTCAAACAGATTGTAAAATGATAGTTTGCGGAAAGGATGTTGAACAGCTAACAGACTACACGTGTAGAGAGCGGGAGGGAGATAGGGAGCAGAAAAGAGACGGCAAGTGCAATATGAATGCTATCTTTGTTCCAGCTGCAGAGTATTATGGGGAAAAAAGCTCGATATTTAGCACATAATTGCAAGAAAATAACTCAAATTGAATCCGATACACCGCAGACAGTGAAGTCTTATCGCTCACAACACAGCGCGGCCTTGTATATGTTTATCAGTAAAGTCAATTACAGAATGCAACAGTACGTACTGTGCGAACGGACTGCGACCTACTACCGCTATTTGAATTTCGAATTCGATCGCGTTTAAACTGAATTTGAGAATAGTGCCGCGGGCGTAGACACGTATGACTGTTTGAGGATGTGTCAAAATACATCAATCTTTTTTTTTTATTAAAAGCAAAGGCATTTCTGTTTTTACGAAAAAATATGTCGACAAAATTAATGCGTGCTCTAAGCAATTCCATTTACAAGTGGATTTTTGAAATGACGAGAATTTGAAAACTTTCAAATCTGTTGATGCCGAGTAAATCGAGTCAGCTTATAGTTTAATGATAATATAATTTACGTTAGATAATTACGCGATTACACAAACGTAATGAATACATTAGCTGTAAGTTATTCAAATTTATTTGTCGACGATCATAATCAGCGTTTTTACAAACTTATACGATTTGATTTATGACATTCTAACAGTTACATCATTTCAAAGTATTATTAATTGTTTGTCGATTTGCAAGTTCACAAGGTATTTGCGTTTTATATTCGTCATTGTCTGTGTCTGTTTGAAATATTAACAAAAATGTACAGAAATTCAGATGGATCCATCGGTCACAGTAGTGGACAATAAATCAGACACTTGACCCGGCCGAGTGTTATTCATATTTTTATGAGAAAGTACGTGCCCTTACTCTACAGCTTTGATCTCGTAAACTATCTACTTGGACCCTCGCTTTATATTATGTACCGTAAAACGGGGTGTATAGAAATTGCGGGGTGAATAGAAAAAAAATCAAGAAAGTTTTCAAGATAATTATTCGGCTATTTTTCGTTATAGGATTTTAGTAGTATTTTAAACTATTACACATCAATATCTTTTCTTAGCGCTGCCAACAATTTTTTAATGTTAAATTAACATTTATCGTTAAAAATTCACTTTAAAGTTTACCTTCCGAAAACACGTTTATTTGAACTGCCGCAACTTTTGATTTTAAGTCCGAAAAATGTATTAAATGTGTTGTTTGATGTGTTCATATCATTACATGTGTCTTACTTTATTAAAATTTATTGAAATTAGGTAAAAATACACTATTACAATTCTGTATTTTGTTAAAATCATTGTACATGTAAATTTATTGTATAAAAGGGGGTAATAGAATCCATTGACGGGTGATTAGAACAGTAGTACGGGGTTAATGGAAATATTGTAAAGAATAATAGAAACGGTTAATCTGAAAATAGGTACAGATGAGGGGTTAATAGAAAAAGACGAATAGGGTTGTCAATAATTGTTAATACATAGTTAAGCTATGCAAGTACCAAGTTTAACTCGAGAACGGTAATTCGTTAATTTTAGTCATAAAATATTCTTACAAGCCCAGAAAAGGTTGATGGTAGTGCAAAGTTCGCTGGGTCAGCGATTAAATAATATTTTACAGAGAAAGTTTTCATTTGCAGGTACATTAATTCAATATTTTTTTTAAGAAACCTGTTTTGAGGACTGGGTGCAAAATATGGTGGTTCCTTATGTTAACAATTTACCAGGCAAAAAGTGCTTAATTGGCGACAACTTATCTTCACATTTATCAGCAGACTTGATAAAAACATGCAAAACCCACAACAGTTTCGGAGATATAACATTTCCCTGTCTCACGCCTAGGGTTTGCAATCCCGCACCATTTTTTTTCCCGCGGGAAATTTGCGGGAAACTTACCTTTCCCGCGGGATCCCGCGGGAATTCCCGCAAAAATTCAAAAATGTAAAACATGCATATAGTAATTCTATATTACCTGTACATTAGTTATACTATATTTAAAAAAAAAAATAATAGAGACATTCATAAATTTATCTAATAGAAAAATTACTTTTTCATAGTTCTTATGAGGTAAGGTAGGAGAGTCCGCCAACCCGCACTAGGCCAGCGTGGCGGACTATGGCCTAAACCCTCTCAATGGTAGAGGAGACCCGTGCTCAGCAGTGGGCGTATATGGGTTGATGAAGAAGGTAGGAGATTTGCAATCCCGTATTTCCCGTTCCTACATTCCTAAATAGTAGATAGTAACCTAAACAGCAAATAACCCTCGAGGTATAGGCGCGGTCGAGTATCTGGACGATTGCAGGTCCAAACCCCAAGCACACACGACTGACTTTTCCAAGTTACCTATGTGTGTATTCACAATTTAACGGTAAAAGAAAACATCGTGCGGAAACCAGCACAAAATCAAACTAAAACTAAACCAAACTATTTCGCAAACCATCGTGGTGGTTAAGACCTACACTCTCGATGGTAAAGGCTACCTGTGCCTAGGCGTGGAATGCTTATGGTCTGATGATGATGATGAACCTTACCTAAATAATTATTACTACCATTCAGTTATTTATATACTCACCCTATCGCCGTCTTTTTTTGTCTGGGGAAAACTACTACTAACAAGCAGGATATGTCGGATTTTTACGAACTAAAAACCTCATGGTTCTTGGTTACCACGTGCAAAGGACACCGGGATCTCAAGAAAGACACATATCGGTAATCCTTCTTGCGGTTTGCTTATATGGTCTTCACATATACATTTCTAAAAAACCATTCTCTTAAGTCTTAACTTGCTCGAAACCGATTAGAGGTTACAGCGCTAATTTGTCGGCCTCTTCGTCTTCGAGTGGGATCGGCTTTTTCACGATCCCTCTCTGCAGCCTCTTTCTTTGCCATGACAACCTCGCAAAACCTATCGTCGTCTACTGCTGAACATAGGCCTTTTAAAAAAAAAGCGTCAATCATACTGGTCTTGAGGGACTCTTATCCATCCGTTACCCGGTGAATTGTTACCTATTGTTGAGTTATTAATTTATCGATAATTTACTGCATCGATTTCTGCTAATTACATTGTGCAATCAATAAACGAATATACAAGAAGACAAAACTTTTAGTAGTCTTTTGTAAAGTGTCACTTTAATTGGAAACTCTTACTTTTTTCTAACAGAATAAACAAACCGCCGCATATTTCAATCTCTTATTTCGTTCGATCGATTGATCGATACTGTCCGATGCGCCCGCACTGTTGGGATGGAGCTAATAGGCCGTCAGTGGTAGCTGAATTACCTTGCCGAGTCATAAAATTTCCGCGCGGAATTCCCGCACAATTGCGGGAATTCCGCAGGACTTAAAAATATGCGGGATCCCGCGGGAATGCGGGAATGCGGGAATGCGGAATGCGGGATTGCAAACCCTACTCACGCCTCTCTGTAGTGGAATAGCCTTAGTGTTCGGATCTTGTACTCGGACCGAAATGGTGGCGTTGCTGTATATACTTTTCAACACCTCGATGTACCGACAGTCAATGTGGCACCGCTGGAGAGACTCTAGCACCGCCCACTTCTCGATCGAATCAAAGGCTTTCTCGTAGTCCACAAACGCTAAACAAAGCGGCAAGTTGTATTCTTCGGTTTTCTGTATAACTTGCCGAAGCGTATGGATGTGGTCTATGGTGCTAAAGCCTTTTCGGAAACCAGTTTGTTGGGGTGGATGGAAGTCATCAAACCTGCGTTCGAGACGATTTGTGATGACCCTCGAAAACTACTTATAGACATGGCTCAGGAGCGAGATGGGCCTGTAATTCTTCAGCAAGGTGTTATCACGTTTTTTGAAGAACAGTACCACCACGCTCCTTCTCCATGCCTCTGGCGTTGAGCCCTCGAGGAGAACAGAATTGAAGAGCCTCTGAAGGAGTATAGGTACCGGCGTTCCGCCTGCTTTCAGAAGCTTTGAAGTGATTCCGTCCTCACCCGGCGCCTTGTTGTTCTTAAGTTGTTTCAAGGCCATCTCAATCTCATACAGGCTGATGTCCGAGATATCATTGCTGAAGTTTTCTCTTATGACACTATTCTTCAATCTATCTACGAATTTCACTCCACATATTATGCTTCTTAGCGCTCTCATCTCTACTGCATTAATTTTAATTTCATGCTTCTTCTGCCATATATACATCATATCATCATGCCATATATACATCATCTTCTGCCACATATCATGTCTCATTTTATTTTAATTTAGTATTTAAAAATTGTTTTGGTTTGAAAGATATATTTTTATTCAGCACCTTACATTTTTGCATGTTGGTTAAAAGTATTTTTGTGCAGCCCTAACAGTTTTTCCATTCACCCCTTTACGTGTTTTCATTGACCCCAGTCGTTGGGTGAATAGAAATGGTCAATATTTTTCAATTTTTCTGGACAACCTTTGATTATATTTAAAGAATATTGTTATAGATCTTTTCGTGTGGGTACCGGACATCATATATAATCACCCATGATGAAAAAAAAAATTAGGAACAACATATTCTTCATGCAAAGTTTGAAACCGTTGCTATTCACCCCGTTTTACGGTATAGACTTACATGGCCATAGACTCTAAATATGTTTTTAATGCCTATGTACTTGTCATATTGACCAAGAAAGCTGTCGTTTTATCGTCATCATAAAAAAACATATTTTTTATCCATAGACACTAAATTTTACTTCTAGGTACTTCTATTTGTATAGCAAAGGTATCTCATATTTCGTACAAAAATTATTTTATCTATACTATCTTATTTATGAACGAAGTCGAGAAATACTTACGCCTATATCCCAAAAACGGTAGCCGAGGTATGTTTTTAACCCCTGTTTCACGTTTCTCAATGAAGGTTTTTAAAAAGTTGCCTGTATCCGTCCCTGAGGCCCCATATATCTCTGCAAAATAATTCATTAAAATGGGTTCAGCGGATTAGCCGTGACGTTACAAAAAAAAACTCATTTTCGCATTTATTTTAGTATTGTCAGAACAAACGATCACATTAGGTATTTTAATTCTTCTCGGTTTACTCTTCTTGGTGGTTCGCAGTGTTTACTGTGTGATCTAGAAAGCTTGCATGTAATTACCAAATTGTGCACTTTTACTAGGTTTTAAAGAATATTCCTTATATCATCGCGACGGCAACAAGCTTGGCTAATACGTGCCTAATACAAAAAATCAATCACTGGAGGCATAAAAATGTGCCTTCACTTCCTTCTATAGTCTTTAGGCTTGCATAGATAACATCTGCAACGACTTCTTAACATAGCAACACAAAAAGTATACATATCTTTAATCGACCTCCTTGAATCGAAGTTTAAGATCTATAGTAAAATTTTCGCCCTCAAGATTAAGTGTTTCACCTCATAACATATCGGGCGGCAATTGAGAGCAGTGAAAGCCACGTCTGTGCCAAAACGTCATGGGCCCGGTAACAACAGCCGGCTCTTATCAATCCTCATGCCAAATGACGACACAGAGTGTGACGTAAGCCATTGTCACGCAATGAATCACTGGCAGCGGAAGTGAGCTTATTAAGGGTACATGTTACCGATAGGATCGTTTTTAAGCTGAACTCGCGATTTTAAAAATTAAAGCGTTGTTAGGACAGCATTATAAATGGAAAAAATATTTATTTAAAAATAAAATCATCATTATTAGAAATAAATTGACAGCCCCGTGACGTAACTAAACACCAGCTTGGGAAACGAGAGGCCGCGGGTTCGACCCTCGCACCGAGACAAATATTTGTGTGATCCTCAAATATTTGCTTCAAGTCTGGGTGTTTGTGAGACCGAAAAAGTCTCTTGTAGTCTCTGATACCGACGACAGAGGTCTTGTGACCTAGTGTTGGGTCGGAGCTATGTATGTGACTGTTGGATGTATTTATTTATTCATTAGCCCATATAATATGTATGTACGTCCCACAGTGGGCACGGGCCTCCTCTAAAACTGAGTTTAGGCATTTAAATACCTAGGAAAAACAATAGAACTTTGTAATGTTATGGAAATTGATTAAAATGCATGCACTATGAATGTAATGATGGGAAATTGAACATCCTTATTTATTTGTTACGCTTTTATACCTTAACTGAAAAGGTTACACTGTTTTTTGATTTAAATAAATATATTTTAACCTTATAGACAATTATGGCCTATTTTTTTATTCCGGAAATACTATGGTTCCATGAGAAAACCAAGTTAAATATTTTGAGCTGGACTTAATATCTACATAATGTTATTCAAAATAACAAACATTTTAATTTTAATTTAAGTTATCTAGGTAGTACTAATAGTATTTCGTTTTCCGTCTTAACTAAATAAGATGTTCGGATAATTTATAGGGCTTAGTAAGATTTGTAACATTTAATCCGATGGAAATATTATAAATCCTGTTGTTTACTAATGAGCAACTGTTGGAACAAGTTCATTGTTAAACTACACAATAGATTTCTATAGTAAATATAATCCACTGCACTCAATAGTTTCCTATTACCTTTCAGATTTCATCCTTTAATAACAGAATTTATTGGTTAATGTTGGCAGCAGTGAAGTATTTGTTTCCATAATGTTTACATTATTGTTTTTAATTTATAGCATTACTTTTCCCCTATAACAGGGTTTGAGGGCTTTACTCATACAATGCGGGTGTACATAAAGCATAAAGATAATTAACATTGCACTAATATCCCTTATGTAAATGTGACCAACGGCCCGATAAGTTCGCCAACTGTCATGTCTGGCCAAAACAAAATGGCGGTGAGCGATTTTAATCTGTCAAAATGGAAGCGTATTAAATAACGAATTCGGTGTTCTTTTTTAAAATTATTTTTTAAAAGTAGATAGGAATGTAAGTTTTAATTTTAGAAGAGTAGTCATATGATTCACGGATTATTTGGTGAAGATCGGGAGCTGTTGTAGTCGAGATTTTAATTTATTTGACCATGGATTTTGCCTTTTTTGTAAAAGCACACAGAGATCTATGAAAAAAATACTTGCAAAGGCAATGTCAACCGCGGCATTTGATTAAATATTTTCTGTACCGTGTATAAAACCAGAGCTGTTCTTTTTATGATTTTTTGATCACACTGGGTTAAAAAGAGAAATGTAGAGCCAAAATATTTTACTTTTAAATATTGGCAATGTAGCCATGTGCAACTATTGTTCAGTTATTTTATAAATAGCATGATTGAGTTATTATAAAAATAAAACAGTAGAATATGTTCTGTGCAATTACCTCTTGCTATTACGTACAATTACTCCAGACTTCTCAATTCAATTAAGTCCTTACGCTTTCTATGGTAGCCAAACCGCGGGGTAAACTAGTAAGCTACCCCTTTAAAAGATGGGGTGAAAAGTCGCAGTATCCCTCCGTATTAATTTACGGTAAGAGCATGTAGAGGCGTTTAGCGGTGCAGTGTGAAGGCCGCGCCGGTCTGTCTGTCTGAAACCTTAGAATTTGCAAGCATGCGAGACTTGTTATTGATTCCGCCAAATCTTTTCTGACCGTTTTTTTTGCACCGTGTACAGGTTCTATTTATTCTTTGTTAAGTTTCGGGTTTTGATACAGTTCGTGTATATTTTGACTATCATTTTTTTTTAAAACATCTCTCAATACTTTTTTGCAAAACGACTAAAAAGGTCGTATGTTTTACTGGTCACAGTTCAGCCACATTTTGATGAAATTACACAGGGATTATATCATTTATGTAAATATTTTTTTAAATAGAATTATTATTTATTTTATCCTGGCTTCATAGACAGCACCACAAAAACAGACACTACTAAACCTTTAAAATATTTCGTAATGAAACAACAACAAAATATAGCTGAAATACGGAATCACCTTTGCGTTATCGGTTAAAAAAAGATAATATTCGAAGGCAATTAAGAGCAGTGTTAATGACACATTTCTTAATGTTCGACCTTGGTCGACGCGTGAACAATTCACCTACAAAAACAGAACACAGAACAGTACGCAACATGGCAAATGACGATTTACATTATTTAAAAATGGAGTTTCGTGTCAACGTTTTTTGTGGTTACGATCAATTTCGGCAGATGGATCTTGAGTCGAAAGTTTAATGTGTAATTATTTTTGTGAATTGATTTTGCATATGGTTGATTATGTTGTGGATTTATCAAACTACTGTGAAAGAAAAATTTCGTACCGCAAATTTTTTTTCAAAATGCTGTCGATAACGCACTTTATAGATATATATTTTTAATTTCATATTTAATTATTCATACTTTAATATGCACCAACAGTAGAACCAAAGTAATCTTTACAATAAGGTAGAGTCACCCTTTATATGTTTTCATAAAATTTATAATTCATACCTAATCAAATATAACATCCAGCCATAGTTAATTCATAATCCCAAAGCATAACTCTGGTTTCCCTCAAATCTTATCTATTAAAGTTAACTAGGTACATGTTATGGCGTCGTGCGTGTACCTTAAAGTGACCCACTAAATTATTTAAAAGTGGGTCGACCTCCAACATTAGCGGCTAAATGATTTCGTTGCAATCTCGTGCGTGTATTGTGTTACTTCAAATACTCATTACTCGTTCGACACCTTAATATATTGGCAATTACGGTACAAAGAACGCTTATTGGAGGTACACATTTCGAATTTTGTCTATGTGGTTTTATAGTGGCTCGAAAAAGTGTCTAGACGATACTGTATATATGGCAAGAAATGTGATATACACTAAAAGTATTAAGCAGGTACAGGGTGTAGTAAATTAAGAAACAAAAGCCAATCATTATACATATCACTTTCAGTTATTATTATAGTCTTAAAGAGTATACTATGAGCATTCCGTAAACAAGTATAACGGGATTATTTAAAACACCTTGATATGATCAGAATTCACTTTTACTTTATGTAGCATTAAATAATTTGCGCGACCTTGAGAATATTACGCTGCGCCTCTTAAGGTTGGTTTTTAACATGAGGAAAGTCTCATGCCCGGAATAAAATCAATGATCGATAAAAATACCTTAACAAATATTTTTTCTCTCCGGAGCACAGTGATTTCTCAAGAGCATACATACAGAATACTAAACAAATCATAAAGAGAAATGATGAGATTTTCAACAAATCAACAAAGATATTTTTTTTATTTAAATAAAGAAAGATCTTTAAATATGTTAATTTATGGCAGATAAAAAAAACGATAAGTTTGGTAGGGACCTAAAGCTCGTGATCTTTCCGACCACAAGCTTGCTCAAAGCTCGGGTGAAGCTTTTGGGGGCACGCTTACGCCCCTCTAGTGAAGGCGGCCGGACCATTTAAGTACAGATATATGTATACTGTATAGCGCAGAGTTACTACGAATCAATACTAAAAGCTTGAAGATGATTCCACTCGTGTATGACAGTGCCGTAGCAAAAATAATTTATGGGAAGATATTTTTTATATTTAAAATTTCCCACCGTAAAGTTTATTTATATACCCTAAACTTATATTAATCATTTCCTAATGGAAACCAATTGATCGTACGTCACTCACTTATCCTTTAGAAAGAATGAGGCAAGAATAAAATTATTATTTTTTTAATTTCTAATAAAGTTAAGCATTAATAATACACCATTTTTTTAAATTTAGAAGTATGTACAAAGAAAACTTGATAGATATCAAAATAAATTAATAATGATGCATTATGCTTTCGTGACGTCACAGGGATCTTACGTTCAGAAACAGGTGAATTATTAATAACCACAGTGACTAAGACCAATATCAATTTAATATGACTATGTTACGTCTAAAACCGTGCACTTTTAGTAATAACAGAATATGAACGCAGTTTCATAAGGGGAATATAAATTTACAAGAGGATTCATGCAAATGTAATATAAACTCCTTTGACACACCTACGCGCTGTCGCGATTTAGTTTCCGAACGTAAAAGGCTGATGCCACGTGTCACACACAATCTAAGCGGGCTACACGTGGATGTTTTGAAAAACGCTGCCAGTAAATAAATAAAAATAAACATGCTTTTTTACTGAGTTTGAAATGAGAACAGAGCTGTGAAGGTTGTAAAACAAATAAATTGCTTATTGATTGGTTGGAACATGTTGGATAACAGCCTCGGAATTAAAAAAAGCGAAACTTATACCCCTTCGTGCCTTCGAGAAAATATAAGATGAAGTCTCAAATCTATTCCTCAACTGTAAAGCGAAATAAATATTAAAAATAAAAAAATACTTTTAAAATAGGTATATAAGGATGAATAAAACTGAACTGTTCTTTATTTGTGTTTGACCTTACCGCAACTATATTCAAATATTTCGGCTTCAAAATATTTATTCTAAAATGGGGTCAAGGATCAAAAATTGCGTGATACTCATATGATTTGTAAACAAATGACACGTTAGTCATGAACCTGAAGATATAAAATAAATGTTTTGAACTTGGTACATCGTGAAGACTACTGACTAACAAATAGTTCTTGAATAAATTCTTTTGAACTCAACTATACTAATGAAATTAAATAATATAATTCTATTAATTCAGTAATTTTAAAATTTACTGTTTCACCCAAGTTAGGAAGTCAGTTATAACTAAAGAA
This sequence comes from Cephonodes hylas, assembly GCA_030295005.1. NCBI lineage: Eukaryota > Metazoa > Arthropoda > Insecta > Lepidoptera > Sphingidae > Cephonodes > Cephonodes hylas. Next base: position 3,991,243 of record AP025374.1, on the reverse strand, counting down.
AAACGGGTAAGAAACTGTGTTTAAACATAACTGTTGTGTGTTTTTATAAATAAAATAGAACGTCAAAATGGATATCATTTTGAATAAACTTATTCATAAAAATACTCTTAAAAATAGCAAGTTTATAGAAGTTGTAGTTTCAAAATTATAAGCACACATTTCTCTAATCACTGGAATGGTAAGCCACCACTATAGCCTGCAAATTGTGATGAAAGACGGCATTATTGTTATTAAATCCACTCGTTCGCCAAGTCGCATTCGTCTAGCGTGTAATACACAAACCCTTCCCCACGAAATGAGGGGAGAAATTGTACTTTTTTCCATTATGAGAGTACGTATCCTGTCTCCGCAGACTCTATCTTTGCACCGAACATTAAAACACTTGAAAAGAAACAAAGGATATAGCTTATGTTTTCAAAGAGGTAATCGCATGATCTATAAAGTGAAATTAAAAAGCAAAAAGGATAAAAAATACCAATGACTTTATCATTGAACGAACACATTTTAGTATTTATAAAAACTACAAAACTATTACTATTCTTTTCAATTCTTATACATCATTTAAATTTAAATAGTATGTATTACGACTCACCAAAAATTGTTTATACTCATATTTTTTAACGATAAATACAAAACGAAGAAGGAAAACCTTTTGCGACAATCACTCATAAGCAAATACACTATTATATCAGTTGCAGCAAAACAAAACTAGGAAATGCAAAAAAATATTAAAATAACCTTAATTGTTAATTGTTATACAAACAATTTCCTAGGTGCTTAATGATAATGTCATTATTACAAATAAAATAAAAAGTAAGTTTTTCGAGCATGCTCAAATTCTTCGTAAATATAAGTTGTCTCCGAGTTTTAGATGCCTATATCTATGTACATAATGTATGTAAGTTTGATTGTAATACATAAATTGGTTTTTATATTTAAGTAAAGTTAGATGTCGGATATGACGATATGCGCAAGGTGGCTGGCAGCGGTTGGATGAGGAGAGCCGAAGATCGAGCCCAGTGGCGTGCCATAGGAGAGAACTATGTCCAACAGTGGACGAATAAAGGCTGATGATGATGATGATGATGATGAAAGTTAGAAATCCATTGACAACGCTCATATTCAATTCAAACGCTACACTATGACGTGTATCTGATATTATCTGACTTTCAGAATTTTTTGATGTTTTTTTAACCCCAAAATAAAAAAAAACGGCGCAAATTGATTATAGGCGCATTATTTAAATAAAGTGACGCAAAATGTTATGGAAAAAAGTTATAATTAGATATATCTATGACTCAAATTCAATACAAACTCATTCACTTATTATCATGAGCTTTGCAAACAAACAAGCTTTTTCTTCATATTAAAATACAAGTAAACTATCTCTCTCCTTATACAACGAACTATATAATCGCAAACACTCAATTTATAGATCTTTGGCGATGAAATTAACAAGTCCCCCTCAATTTGCCGTATGCATTAGCATTTTCACTACAAACTTAACCCATTTGTGGCCAAGCAGAAACTACAAGAATAAATTCAGAAATTTCTTTATTTAATCATTGTTGGGGATACAAATAAGTATAAAAATGAAAAATAAAATAAAAGTTATTTATAATTTTGAAATTATAGGGGTGTGCCCAAATTGGCACAATGGCCACTTAAGGGTAAAATAGTGTGCAAGTCTATCGGATCCTATTATAACGGATAAGTCCACCAAAACGCTTTGGAAACTTTTTCTTTAACATATTCGCTGCCGTCCAGTTGTAACCATTCGATGACAATGATATCTGACGTGTAACATGATGATGAGGTGATTGTCCAAGACAAAATGTAGCTATACTTCAGCGAAAATATAACTGTTCCATTACATCTTCTTTAGACGTAGCTGTAATGGTCACGCATTTGGTAATGCCACATCTATCATGTGTTTGAAGGGAACCCACCTCCATTTGTTTGCCATGGACTTCAACTCCATACAACGATATTGATTGGGCCATTTTCAGCGAATCTGAAGTATCTCATTATTTATATCAAATTTATAATCGATCTCTGTTCTTTCAACGTTTCTTTCATACTACTCTCGTTTAGTAATTGGTCAATTGATGATGGATAAGTCTAAGGATAAGAAGGAGCCAAGGAGGAACAATCAGCCTGCCCTGAGGTAAAGGGGGGTTTGAATCCCAGCACGGTATCCCCTGCATGTCGTAAAAGGCGACTCAATTGTTCCCTTGGGGTCGCTGGACGTGCTGCGGGGGCAGGGCGTCCTCAAGTGACTCCAAGAGAGGTGGCGGCACTTTGGCCTCTGTACATCGCGGGGCCCCCACCCACAACCGGAGCGCCCGAAACAAGGTAGAGGTTGCTTAACTGCGTTCCCTTTGACTCCGAGGCGGCCGAGACAAGTACGTCTCGGAGGCGCACCGGGCGCCTGTGGACAACGGTGGCCGCCTCTCGCTCACGTACCATGGTCGCCCAACTCGGCACGAAGATGGCCACTGGGGGGTTTTGGCCAGTATGCCGGTTTAGAGACTGTATTAAGGACTCAGCCCGTCACTAACAACTGCGCAAATATGACGTCGCCGCGCGCCAGACTGGAAGGCCTGTGACCCTGATATACGCTTCCTGCCCCCCACTGCCCCTGGGCTGGCGGGAAGTAGAGCCATAAACAGCTTTCCCCTCGAGAACAAAAAAAAGGAGGCACAATCATCACTGACCAATTTCGTCCAATCGCAGGTACATCAGGTGCACTAGCGGTGGTTTAATATTTGCGGTCTTATGTTCGTTTCCATTGGCAGTTCACTATCACTGCTATCCTCATACTCAGAAAGAGTATCTACATTATGAACACCTAAATACCTCGATTTCTCCTAGAACATGAATTGGCAATATTGAAGACATTTGTTCATTATCAAAACCATCTCCTTCGTCAGTATCAATAAAAAGTTCCAATGGAATTATAGCCAAATTATAGTCCAAGCCGTCGTCACAATCTTCGAGGATTGTATTTACCTCTTCCTCTTATCCACGGCAATTGTTACTGACACTATAACGTCGTAAGCAGTTTCTCCTTATGATATGCAAAAATAACACTTGTGGCCAGTGTACCCAAATTGGCACAGCAATGTTTAAGGTGCTATAAAATGGTAAAAAATGAATCATTATTTTTTAAATTCTGTTTATAAGATAGACAATTTATCGTAGTTGAATAATAATAACTATTTACGATTATAAACTTAATATGCAAAATATAATAATTGCAAACAGTCAAGTACCTCGACAGGTCCTTCAAAAGCAAAATTCGACCAATTATTGTAATAAATCTATAATATATAACTAAATTGTTTAATATTATATGTAATCACCACACTTTCAACTATCCAATAATGTGAGAATTTATTAACTTACATAAATACTTTTTTCATGTACCCTCAAAAAGTAAGTGTTCCCAAATTGGCACGGCGGTCAAGAATGGGTTAATGTCCATGAGTATTCGTAACACGCGGCCGGTCGTCATCGCCGTTTATTTCACAGAAAGTATTGTACCGTAGTGTGCGGAAGGACGGGGGGGGGGGCGACGGGAAGTGGGGAGGGCTGGGAGGGGGGGGGGGGGCGTGTGTGCCGGTAACTGGATACTGACAGACTGGTTTGGATTTTGGTCAGTATCCAGATCACTTTATTACTACTCGCCTCTACTATGTCGGGCTGTGCGTGATGCATCGGTGAATGTAACGTCTCATTTTTTCAAATTTAGAAGGTATTAGTTATGGGGTAAGGAATATGGCGAGGCGCTGTGACGTCATCGAGTATGAGCCTGTAATTTTCCCAGTAATGTAAGACAACAAACGTTTACCGCGAAATCGTATTATGGAGTGTTACGTACAACTTGTCCGTGACGTCACTAAACAAAAGAGATTCAAAAGCTTAAAAGGACTGGCAGTTTGTAGCAATTCATATACCATAAAATAGAAGAAAAAAATAGAAGAAAATCAAACATAATACAACTTATTAATAGTGACGAGGTAAATGGTGGCGTATTTACAAACTACGGCATTATGACCTTTAAAGCTCGCACACGCTCGTGGAGCTCGCAGTAAGCCTACGCAACCAAAATGAATAACGTAATCAATATCACACAGCCCTATCTTTATATGCTCCCTGTTTATTTTCTTTTTTACAGGATATTATTATAGAATTTTGTTGTGACTACACCTTTATGAAATTCAATTTTTCAATATAAATATTGCATATCTGTTAATCCAAAATGCTTGGAAATTACGTTTTCCCAAAGCTTTTCCAAAGTTTCCTTGGGAGTAACAAACATCCATAAATATTTGTTTAAACTGTTTTCTTTTTATTTACAAAAGGCATAAAATCTTCCTTGTACAATATTAGTGGGAATATTTTTATTTTATAAATAATATGTGAGAATAATAATACAAGTGCAAACAACCGAGCAGTCAGTTGAACGCCGGAAATAAGGGACGCGGGTACTATACAAAACTATGCTTGAACTATTAAAAATTGTTTTGGGTTTGGATATTTTAATAATCTGAAGACTCTCATTATTCTGATACAACATTAGAATTATCCTACTGATTTATGGGTCTTTAATCGCTGATTCTATTTTGTTTTATCAGTTAGTAACATACAAACCAGAAGTCATTGTATTATTATTATACGGAATTCACAAAAAATCTTCATCCGAGCAACAGTCCAAAGGTCCTTAAAATCAATACAACACAATGTAATTTAATTGACGATGGTTAATACCACAATCGTTTACGATTATTTATTTGAAAAACTACCCTAGTATTATTCATCTGTTTTAATCTGGTTATCGGAAATTAAATTTAGTGAAGGGGGTGTAAAGTAGATTTTACCTTACCAGGGTGTGAGTTTATATTGAAGGGGCTCAGTTGACTAAGGTTCTGCGGCCCCCGTTGTGTGCCAGGGGGCAGTGACAGAAGTTGCCCGATTAATTACGTATTTTGCCCCTTCACTATATTGAATGCGAGGAGAGGTTGCAGAATATGGTTGTTTAACTAAACGATATAACTTGGGTACCGTGTCGAGATTAGCGATAATGTCTCCGGTGGATTCATCTTTGATATTATGCTTTATATAAATTAATTAGTTCAATCTTTGAGTGTAAGCTGAGTTTTTTACGTTTATAGTTGTAAATCTTGGTCTTACCAATGATCAATAAAAATATTATAACAATATCTTTTCGGAGACCCGACAACTGCGGTCAATTAGGGCCAAACAAAGAAGGTCGACTAAAACTCAATTTTTATCTCGTAACAGTCAAAGCTTTATCCAAGGGTTGGTGAAAGCGAAACACTCTCGTGTATTACTATCATAGACTTAAACCCCTTTTCCTGATGACCGCTATCTTCTTAGCATTATAAAACGTTTTAGATATTTTAAATACATAGTCACGTCATAATTTTTTACCAACACATAGAAATGAGTAGGTGATAATTGTTTTATTAAAATTTTACCATAGACCACTGTCAACTCCACCAAAGGAAAGGTCCGCGTGTGTGTCCTTTACACTCTTACAAAATTAACTTGCGTGACAATTTACTTACCACGACACCAACGAAGTGACTTAATCTTATGTGTCAACGTCACTTGGTCTCGGTTGACAATAAACGCGAAGCTAGCTTGATCTTCGACACATGGTTGATGTTAAAATGGCCGGCTATTATGCAGCCGCTCACAAAGCGATTGCGCGGAAAGTTGCCTAATCTTCTACAATGAAGTGATCGTCAATTTATATCCTTTGTAACTGTACCAAATGCGATCTGGTTTGGATCCTCTTGGAGTTTAAAGGATTTGTCGTAGGATTTATCAAACTGATTTCAGATATTAAGGATTAGATATTAATTGGCTCATGTTTTATTATTATTATTAGTGGTGAAGTTGATTAAATTCTAATAAAGAAAAGAAAACAAGATTAAAGGTCATTCTTCTTACCATTCCTACCGCTGCAGATACTACCGTTAGTGTAGTGAGAACAAGAGATGTATTAAACCTGTGGGTCGTTTTAGTATTTCCGGATTCAAAATAGTCAGCATATAAAGTAGACAGAAATTTAAAAAAAATCTTGAATTAATTAACAGTCAATGTTTAACAAAAGTAAAACGTACTACAATTTTTTTGCTTTCACCAGTACCGTTAGTTTTGTCCACTTCATTTCACGCTCGACATAATCTTTGATGAGACGTTGTTTAGCCTTATATGTGCTAGTTTCGTGTGAATTAATATATTCGATATACTATTCGGCACACGTACGCTGTGTTTTGACTGAGCTGGCGGGCGCCGGAGTCCTTGACGATAAATTATTCCTTAACGGAAAGTTTAATGTTTGAGTAACAGTAATCATAGGCAAATCCCTTTTACAAATCGAAAAGGGATACATCTTGTATTTAATTTCCATGGTTGTTTTATACAGCTTTGAGCTCTAATATTGGTCTTTAAAATTATTGTGGGGATTGAAGTCGGTCATATAAATCTTTTCAATCCAGCTTAGAGATTGAACGTATTTCTATAATCCAGTTGGACTGCATTAAGGATCATGAAAATATGGATTTCCAGGATTAAACATACCAGGAAATGTATTGATTCTCGTATTTTCATTTGCATTTAATTGTCTTTCGCTTTACGGCGTGTTTTAATCAACTTTGCAACTTTCTATGGAAAATAATAAACACTATATGTTTCCCTGACGAGCTCTATACTCGTATTGGCTCTCTCCTTAAGCCTGGGTTTGATATATCAAATTTCTACTGGTTTACGTATACTCATACGTACATTTTGACTTCTTATTAAAAGATATATTATTGATATTTAATTAATAATTGACGGTCTTGGGGTCTCGCGGTGTAAGTCTGTGCCGTGCGATCTAAAGGTCCCAGGTCGGTAGGAAATTTTCAGTAGCAGCATGGAATGTGGAAATGTGTCCGAGACACGCAATAGACTTGCTGCTTTATCATCAGATACCTGGCGAAGTTTGGGTGCAGACATCCACTTCTGCCTATCCCTTGAGGAATACCGGCGGGAGGTTATGTATGTATGTTCATATAGATATTAGATATAGTAACATGTCGCCATGGCTAACGCAGTTTATCATCACGATATCTTGTATAGAATCAACAATAGGCCCTGCGACATTTGGGTCAATTTATATTACATCACAAACAAGAGGGCAACGACAGTGTGATATAATCTTAAACCAACATATTGGATCTTTATGGTTCAGACTTCTGTTATTTTAATAAGCAACTTTTTAAGTCTCATGATTGATCTTTTAAACTTAGCATATACTCGTATCTCATCTTACACTAAGCAATGTTGTTATAACTTGAACAATGGTTATACAACAGAGCGAGATAACTAATATTCAGTTATGATCAACGTATTTTTCGTTTAAATGCATACATTTAGTATTAACTATCAGTTTTGCGGTCTCGAGGCTCAAGTGTGTGTGATACGACATAGAGAATCAGAATTAGATTCGTAAGTCAAAGTTTATTATTTTTTTTCATCAAGTAATTCTCAGTACATAGCCTAGAATTTCGGGCAATTGCACTTCTCCCTACCCTTCTACAATACTAGCACTAATTTCATGTGCGATGATGTAACATGGTCAATTATATTGCACAGAATATTTATAATTTAATTAATTATCATCAGCTCCCGCTAACATTCTCGCCAATTTAAACAAGAAACAATGTATGAAACATTAACTCGAATGATAGTGAAAGTTAAGTTGGACGTTTTTTGTGGCGCCTTATCACGCGTTGATAAGATATCGACCAGCTCCAGCATTTAAACAGTGATAAAGCGAACGGCCGGCGTATCAATAGCTGACACTACACCATACCGAATTATTTAATTATTTTGATTGCCAAGAGAGTTTGTAACATGTCTTGCCATTTAAAAAAAACGTTGCGTAGGCCATGTCGTCATTTTGTGATGTTTTGATAAATTCGATATCTTTGTATTTTAAGTTTTTGTTTAGATATGTGACATTTATTAATCTTTTTATGGTGTGATAATGTTTTAGTGATAGGTAAAAAATGATTTTATAATTTACAACTCCTAACTCTTGATGTTGAGTAATGTTACGTAACTTTGATTATGGCATTCGTGAACTCAACTTTGCTAAAAACTTTATGGGTAAAAAATGTAATTGACATAATTCCATTTTATGACGTATGAAAATATTATTTTTGGATATTTCAATAATATTTTATTCATAAAAATACATTTTCTTAAAAATTAAAATGGTTACAATTAACGCAAATTGCCAATTTAAAGCTGTTAATTAAATCAACAAAAAACTAAATTTTCAAAATCCGAACAGCAAAAACTGGCAACACGTCAAACAATTTGTCATTCATAGGCAATAAAATAGCGCGCACTTTTAAATTTCGAACGGAATCGTCGAAGTACATTTCACGCTCGCATTGTGAAGTCAGTCATTAAACTCGGCTGGCCGGTGGCGGAGCGGCAGATATGTACGCGTAACGGTGTCGGCCGCGGTCGCTCGCACGGCTTGCACCTCGCGTGCACTCTTTCAACTGAACTTGACCGTATCAGGTACTTTGTGCCTCATGTAGTTTCTTCTTTAAGTAGTTTGAGACGAAACTGGAGGTGAACTCCGATGACCTACTTTCGTATCTCCTTTGAGTTTACTTTCCTGTATCGGAACTGCGATCATTGATATTTAAAGACGCTATTGGCTATACCGAATAAAGTAATTGAAGTTTCGCATATCCAGTATTAAACATAAAGCTGACTAAGGCAGAATTTGGTCTCTTGGCCTGGCTGTATCCACTCACAGACTAATTCTTTGTTATCACCAAACATTATGAGCTCCATCATGGAATGCCTTAAGCCATACAACTTTGCGCACATTCCAATCATAAACAACACTTTAACTTCGGATTACAATTGTGAGGTTTTTCTTTTTTTATCGCTGACAAAAAAATATCGAAAAGTCGCCGTATAAAAGAAAAATATGATCAATAGTCTATATTATTTTCCACTCGGCTATGAGAAACTTGTAACATCATTGGAGCCGTACAAGCTGTGCCAGGTCTCAAAGTGGGTGTGAAGTAGCCTACAGGTTGCCAACTATCCGCTTCTTTGAGTCTATAATTCATAGACAAGTAAATTTCCGACGCGACGGAAGTTATGTTTATTGTGTTTCCTCGACTTGCCGCGGTTATCGGAAAATAAATATTTTAAAACGAATTTCGTATCTGTGCGAGGCAGAAAAAATTGTTTTATAGGAAAGCTGAATTGAAAACTCTGGTATTTGCTAAAGAAAACAACAGCAGATAGCTTTTGTTACTACGTGATATTTATCTTTTTGGAATATTTTAGTCATCGTTCATGAATGTATAATTTAAAGGACATTTTTAAATCAATTTCTAATATAATTAATATTAATTATCTTTAAAAAAAATAAAAATAGTTTAAAAGATTTAAAATGGGTAACTGAGATCTTTCATACTACTGTTTTTTTAATACAAACAACATATCAGTTTGATAAAAACCTACACAGTAATTCTAATACAAAATCTATCAGAAATTGAAAAATCAAAAACTACTTAAATAGGTTTCGCGGCCAGTAAATCGAATCTAGTTTACAACTCTCTAACTATAGACCTAGAAAAAGATTTAATAAATACACCAAACTGCCATACATAAATCTAGTCCCACGCTTTTATAATATAAGATACAGATTGTTTGTCAAAGGCGTCATAGTTATCTATGAAAGAAATGAAAAAGATTACACAATATTAATCTTCTGTTACAAGTATAGAACTTAACATTGCAATTTATTGTGAAAAAAGAAAAAAGAAAGGAGTAGAAAATAAAAAAGAAAAGAATGTTAAAGGTATCGGACGTTCAATCTGTCGTTTTACAGACTGTAGTCTAGCCAATTGTACCGCGGATATTATCATACATATATTCTATGTATCTGTTTCAAATTCTATTTTCCACATCGGGAGCAATGTCACCGCAGACAAGGTCCTTCTAATGTGAGGCCCTTGACCCGCCGCCGACTATTCTAATCGTTTCGTACAAAATGGAAACCAATCATTTACGCGTTGTAAATGTTTTGCGAAATTATCTTATCGCTATCACTTGGTATTGAAACATCGGCGATAATCTCTTTGTGAATAGTTTAGCAACTATCCGCTTGCCACACAATTTGCATGCCGGCCCTTGTAATAGATAACGTTAGAGGAAAAAATAACAGAATGTTTATGACTATGTATTTTCTGGTAACCGCACTGATTACGTGGCTTGACCAAAATGTTTTGCATAGGGCAAAATGGTCATTTTTGTTTTTATTTTATACATAAACTACAAAAAAACTTGAATATTAGATAAATATGAACATAAAATAAAATGTTTACAAGTCATTGATTAGCTCGTTTATTTTTGGGAACCTTAATAATGTACCTATCTTGACATGAACATTTCACACATCCAGGCTTTTAGGAAGCTATATGACGTCTCTATTCACCTTGACATTGGCATGCCACACATAAACCAGTGTTTTGTTTCAGGTAATGGTGCGTCGAGCTTGTTGGCGAGCATGTTGGCGCATATGTTCACATAGTTGTGCACACGCGGCCGTGATCTTCCGCTACCAGTTATAGGTTAGTCCGTTATTCATAAGGTGCGTTTGCCGGCGGCCGGCGAGCGTTGCACATGCAGTATGTTTCTCGGCGGTAGATAATACCTATATTGTACCATATGGACATGAAATTCTCACATATATAGATTTAAATTTTATAATAATTCTTACGTTTTAAAGATATTATAGCTCTCTATACAGAGTATGCAAGTATATGTGTGTGGATTTTACCTCAAATATCGTCATCAACCTCCACCTACGTGTACTAAAGCATAGGGCTTCCTCAATGCTCGCTATTTTTGTGGTCTAGAGATACATGCATCCTAGTTTCCCGGGTACATAGGTTATGTAATCCGACCATCGAGCTGGTGATCTGTCCCGTTTTCATGCACCCTTCCGAAGCCACCATTATAGAGCGGCAACTTAAAATATCCAAAACTGATTTCTTTTATCTCTAATCTAATTATGCTGCTGTTTTACAAACTGTAAATTCACAATTAACAGTATAAAGCCATCTTAAGTTTTTTAGTTGTGTATAATTACTGCATTGAATAAATACATATTTGAGAATACATACATATTTTATAATTAATAATGTTTTAAATATAACTGATAATATAATCACCAAGAATTTCTTACGATATGATGATAAAACAAAACAAGTCATACTTGAGATAAAGTATTTACAAATCGCTTCCATAAGTTATATTATCAGTCTTACTACTGGCCATAGAACTTCACTAAAAACAATGCTACATTGCATACCATTCATAGATAAATAAAAAAACACACATTTATAAAGCCTCCTTTTTAAAGCCTTTTTTCTGATTAGTAAAAAAAAACAGAAATATCACAGATTATAAAACGTAATGTCACAATGTAAGCCAAAAAAATGACAATCAAAATCCTTGGCCGTGATGATAGCCTCAGTGCGTTATCAAAGTACAAAATATCGAAACTAGTTTGATATCGCATTTGTCCTTCACTCACGTAACAGCGAGGGGAGACGTTTGTTGCTAACAAATATGTGTAAACACATAATATTTACATTACGTTTGAACGAACTCGAACGTACATTCTTTATTCTATACGAGTACACTCAGGCTATCTGTAACGGGAATCCTTCTGTGCAAGTGTACTGTATTTGATCTGCTAGTATTGGCTCAAGAAGGATATTAGCTTTATTTTTTGTACTGGCAACAAATTCACCTAATAATAGAACTGTGGGGAAACGATTATGACAACCTCAACAGTCTTTATTGTAGCTCGCCTATTCGAAATTTAAAAATATAATTTATTTTTTAATTGTGATAAAGGAACAGACAAATAATACTCTTACATTTAAAACTACATAATTTTAAGTACTTAAATGCAAATTAGGTTTACTTAGGTAACAAAAATTGTATACTTTATGAAAATAATTTTAATAATGTAAATAAATAATTAATTATTTTAATCTGGTGAAATCATGAGTTAGTGCTTATGTCGTGATTTATCGAGCGTATAGTTTTGATACAAAGTAGGTGTTTTTATTGTAAGTTGACGTTAAATTTGTGACTAGTCGTATAAGTAAAATGTCAGCAGTTTATAAATATCGGAAAATATATGGCACCAACAAATTGAAACAAAGGAATCTTATAAATTATGCGTTATTATTAAGAATATACCTATTGAAAAGGAAGGATAAGGGTTAAAATGCATACCCAGCATTTTACTATGTGGACCTAGAAATAATTAAAGTAGGCTTATTCTAACCAGTGGTTGTTGGCACTGTGTTTTTTTTGGTAGCGACGATAATAACATTCAATTAATAAGGGTAAAAATAACGATATTTTTGCAATAAAAAATAAAATCAATAAAAATAATCTATTTAAACGTTGGAAATGGAAATCAATACAAAAAAAAATTGCCTAGTATAAGTTGAAACGAACAATACAGCATCAAACAATTTCAAAACACAAAAAGGATCAAGTAGATACTATACTTGAATGTGAAATAAACTAAACCATCCTGTTCAGCACGGAATCAATGTACCAACGGATGTATTGACTAAATTACTCACAACGCCACCAGTAACTTCAATGCGTACGAAGCCAATCAATCTGTTCCGAACGCTGCCACTGCTCTGCATTGAAGACGCATCTGTGTGGTTGAAATTTTGACGTTAGTTGCATTGACTGCTTCGTGGTCTTGGAACTCGAGATTTAAAGGTTCCTCATTTGCTTTTATTGCGTTTTTTATTAGAATGAAATTCTCCCATCGAATATCAGCGTTGTAGTATCATTCACGCGATTCTGCAGCATGTATCTTTGCTGGTGCAATTTAATATGTTTGTTTTGTTTCTGATTTCTTTTTTGTAATATTGTACATATATGTAAATTGTGCTAGCAGTAAATGTTTCTTTCTTTCTAAAAAATATCAATACTTCGGCGTCTGGGACTCTGCCTGAAAAACAGAACTCAACTCCTGTTACTGGGGTTATTGGCGTGAGTTCAGAAATGCCTTAACCCCTTCTGGGATACAGCGAATGTGTATGCTCATATTACAAATTTCCAGTGCATTTGCCCAAGGGACGCGTTGTCCAGATGTCGTTGTCGTGGAAATATTTGGTACGGCCGCGTGTGGCTTCACTGTGGGACCGTTTGATTAGACCGCGACAATCCCGCTCATTATAAATTTAATAAGTCCTCCGTTAATTTGCATTGTGGGCGAGCTTTTTAATTAGGCTGCGTTGTAATTGGGAAATGATAGGAGCCTCCGCGATTTGATTGTAAAATATTTTGCCGTGATTGTCTCGTGACTCGTGACCTTTGGAAGGAAGCTGTTGTTGCTGAAACAGACGAATTAAATCATAATATATTAAAAAATGGCATACATTGTGTCTAACATTTGTGAAAAATGAGGATGGGTTTAAAGATTGGTTGGTTCCAAACATATTTTGCTTAAGAATGAAATATTGTGTAAATAATATGGATTATGACTGATCTACCAATAATGTCACGGCTCTTAAAATATAACATAACTTAAAAAAAAATTACAATTTTATTAATATGAAATTAACGCCATATGAAATATGTAGGTATAGAAAGGATATTTAAAGTAATGGCGGACCTCCATATAACTACGCACTAGTTTGATTTAAGCACTTGATAAACAGCACAAATTACCAAAACCCTTCCTCCAATCTGTTTTCAATTCGATTCATTAACTTTCATTTCTGACACAGAATCGAAAGTAGAGTGTAATTTAGCGTAAGAAAATAATTTTGGTGTATTTTTTCTTTTCCATTGCATTCACGTTGATATTAGCGGCCAAAGCGTAGAGAATGGATATTAAAGTCTTCGCAATCACATTTGACATTGAAGGAAAGGTGATGAATTTGTTCCATTAACAGACCTTCAGGCAAATCGTTCGTGTTTTGTTTTATTTAGTTCATGATAGAGATGTAAATTACTAGACGCAATCTATGAAAGTAGTATCTGTTTGTTACTCAATATAATTCTAATTTTTAAACTTTTCGAGAGCCATTTGTTTTTATTGACTTGGCGAGGACACCATAGGCGAGAATTTAGTTGTATTACTAGATTACTAGGTATTGAAAAATTTAATACATTTACAGGGGTAAGACAAAATCTTATATTCAAAAGTAAATCATGCAGTAAGTGAAGCAGTGATGGCCTCGAGGTTTAGGCGCGCGGTCGAGAATCTCGGCGGTCGCGGGTTCGAACCCCAGGCACACACCTCTGACTTTTCGAAGTTATGTGTGTATTCAAATTGAATTATCACTTGCTTTAACGGTGAAGGAAAACATCGTGATGAAACCTGCACACCTAAAAGTTCTTAGGAATTCTTAGGTGTGTAGTCCGCCAACCCGCACTAGGCCAGCGTGGTGGACTATGGCCTAAACCCTCTCAATGGTAGAGGAGACCCGTGCTCAGCAGTGGGCGTATATGGGTTGATGAAGAAATCATATACAGGGAGGTACACAATTATATAATATAGATATGTTAAAACTCTACTTGCTAAATTATCCTAGAGTATACGTGTTTCTGCTTGAACACCTGCACCGTTTATAAATCCTTATCAAGAATTAGTGTAGAATTTCTTTTAATTAAAATCGTGAACGAAACTGATACACAAGCTGTCACAATAAGTGTAACACATGCGCGATACCAATCTTCATAGCTCTATCATGATTTCAATGTATCGCTCTATCAATGTCTTTGTTGTGAAATTAATAAACGATAACATTATAACATCGTTTCAATGGAGCAAATAATTTAGATTCATGATTGCAATCTCCGCAAACACTTTTCACTACGGATCAACATGAATTTTGGCACGGTCGCTCTAAGTCTATAACTCGCTTGGTTTCTAAAGTAGGTCAAGCTGTGTTCTTAGTTTTTTTGGCTTATGTTACATGATTGAGTTCATCTCGACGGATAGTGTTGAATATATTTTTTGCCACCGGATTCATTTTCGTTTGTATGCACTCCGTGTTATTTGTGCGAGCCTTTGACATTCGTATTCCTTTGTTTCGTTATCGGTTGACAATATCGTAACAGTTATTCTTTGTATATTATTGTGTTTTAGTTTAACACTTGTCAGGTTTAGTGGAATTTCTTCTTTCATTAAAATCGTATCTAATGTGGCGGTTCTCAAATAGAAGACTAAAAGCGTTATACATGAATTGTTTAATGCCTACTTTATAATGGTTAATTGTATTAATGTTAATTTTTCTGATTTATAGTTATAGAAAATTGCTTTTGTTAATTAGATATTTAAAGCTAAAACATTATTTTTCGGAAATCTATAAGGCAAGCTGTGCTATTTGACTTCTACTAAAGTACCGCCTCTGATCTATTCTATATGTTCGTAATGTACCTGCTTTGTTTAGTCTGTCGTTGAGATTGAAGTAGATGATAGAATCAATGTAGTACTAAACGGTTGTCACAATAATAAAAAAGCTATAAATAATGAAAACAATAGTGGTGCAGAAATTGCAAAGATGTTACCCACGCTTGAACGCACTGCGTCGGAGAAAGTCCGCCTGCCGTCGCTATGATAGCTGATGTGGCAAGGGCCACTTTTACCTTCAATGTGGTACACAGTTGTAAATCGTAAGCGGGCCTCACAAAATGTCTGCCATTTACAAAAGCAAATGTAGATATGATGTCATGATTGAAATAGAACGATTGATAATTTGTAAAGTAAACATATTTTCACAACAGTGTATAAAGACGTGGTAACTGGTGATATAAAACCTTTTTTTGTTGGTGCCGTAAAAGAAATTCAGAGGAAATTTTATTTGGGTCAATTGTAGTCAAACTCTTTGCATAATTTAAAATCCCCTGACTAGTAGTAAAGTGAAAAATATTATAATGTGTATTAGCCGAAGAAACTGATAGGTTTTACTTAACGAAAGTCTGTTTTATCAACTTATGCAACCAAAAAGCATAGCCAATAAATAAGTATTGCATGAAAACTTTAATCTGTTTTTTTTTTTCTCATATTATCCTCTTGATAAACTGGTAGATAAGATTGGTATATTTATTTTTAGCATATAAATTCGTCGATTAATCCCACCAATGACAAAATCCAATTTCGCTCAAATTTTAACTCACTCTGAACACATATGTAGGCTCTGTCTGTTCTCGGAATCAAAATCTCTATTCAGGACATAATCATTATATCAAATTTAACCATGCTATGAAAATAATGATATTTACCGATGTACATGATTTTATTGTGATGATAATTATGATAATTGAAATTTGATGTTTTATCTATAAACTATATATTTTGATATTTGAAGCTAAACATTAGCAGGACGTCGCTGGCTGCAGGCGGCCTTCGACCGATCCCGGTGGAGGTCATTGGGGAAGGCCTGTGTCCAGCAGTGGACTGAGATTGGCTGATTATGATGATGATTAGAAGAAAACTATAGTAAAGTATCGTTGCAATTGTAGATGTGTGTATAGTCTCTTAATTGTGATGACCTTGGGGTCAGGATTCTCTTCGGTCGCTGATTCAAACCCGATAAAGTAAGTGTAATTCTACGAGTAACTGTGAAGGAAAACGTCTTGAGACAACCTGCAAACCTAAAAGTTCATAGGAATTTCGGAGGTGTGTAGTCCCAGGTGTAGAATCCCGTACCCGGCAGTGGAATGTATATGGGCTGATGATGATAATGTTTAGAATTTCACCACCTAGTATCCTAGATCTACGCTGCTAACCTTATAGAGTATTTCTAACGGACCACATTACAAGTTACTCCAGTGGGGCCTTACTTATAAGAAATAATACATCTAAAATTATACCATAAATTTTCTTATTATTTTACCGTCTCTGCCAGAGTAACAGCCGTTTACCGCCTTTGTCTCGGATTAGAGAGGGGACATAGAAGCAAGTTAGTCACTAAGCTGGTGGAAGCAATCTATTCAGCGTGCCCTATTAGTACTACGATATCAAATCCATCGTAACGTGGAAATCAGAGTCCGGCAAATCTATCAGCAATTAATTCATAAACTAAATGTGAGATCTGTTTGTAATATTACTTACAATATTTCGTACACATCTATGAGTTTATTGCATCTTCTTTTTGTCATCATTTTATGTTCTACGAGTAAGTCTCACTCTATAGGAGGCGAACCGATTGCGATTGTCAGGCAAATTTCCAATTTTCATGTTGCCGCTGAGAATTTCCTACTGGAAACACATTTTTTTTTATATCCGACCCGGAAATCAAGGATTTTTATATCCTGACACGAGCGAGACATGTTATTTGACAAAATCTTGAATACCTTTCCGACTTTAAGCCAAAATACTTAGTAATCTGATTTAATAAAGTTCTTGCTTTGTCTCATGGAAGATGAATATTGTCAAAGTATTAGAAACTACGACTAGAATTATTAAAACGAAGTTTATAATGCAGGTTAGTAATTGACATCATTAGCAAACTGCCGACTTACTCGCTCTCCGAAGCACAGAAGTACGGAGAGTGCTACACGTAGTATTAATTCTATTCGGAGCAATTCTCTCGTTTTGGATTCAACGTAAATTTTATTATTTTTCCTATTTTGCTGGCTGGTACTCTCTACTTTTTTATTTAAACGAAAATCTCTATTTCGAAAGCAACTATATTTTAAATATTTTTTTTATATTACGGTAGTTACATAAAAATATGTTCTTTACATAGCATAGTTTAGCGACGTTGATTTTTTTGTATATATTTTATTATTATTATAGTATTATCCTAAAACAGGTAAAATAACAAACAGTGGCTAACATCAAATATCTATAATGACTCAGCAAGGAATGTTTGGACGAATTGAAGGACGATTAGCCAGAGAGTAGTGTGGCGAATATGCGACCTTCTTTATATCATTTGACTAGTTATAGACTAGACTATACACAAATTATATCAAACAGACTGTACTGTTCAGATTCTAACATAAAATCTGCAAAATAAACCATTATGTCATGTAATGGACAGTCCCTTTGGCAGGCAGCCATGTTTGCGCGCGAAAATCGAGACTGCGTACAACGTTTAAATTATCGTGCTGTTTATTTAAAAATCTCCTCGCACTAATTAACATTTTTATTTGGTGCACTGTTTTTAAAGTGATCATTTAATGGTGATTGTAAGTTTGGATTCAATGTCTAAATTTTCTGTAATAGGATGTTACTGGTCATATCTTCCGCCATCATTTCAAATATGGCGAGGAATATTTATTTCAAGAGATTTGTTTAATTTCAGTAATTCTACACAAATGTAAACATTATTACGGGTGATATTCAGGAACAATTATTTGTGTCAAAACATGCAACGTTTGTTTAAAAAACTGACTACGCTTCGTGGCTTAAAATACGAAATCGACTTATCGCGTCACTCGACAAAGATGAATGTCTCTAAATGTTTCCTAATTGAAAAAGCTTTACAAATGTCCCACTTCGGTCACCGCATCGATTTTAAAAATAGACGCTTGGTGCGTTTTCGATGTACGCCCATGTCTATAAACTAATACAATTAACATGGACCTTATTGCTGGAGTGTAAGGTTATGTATCGCTTAAATAATAATCACATGATTTCGTCAGCGGCTAGCCGGTTGAATGGAATTCGTACGATATGCTCTCCTACATTGAAACTCAAACAAATGGAACGTTTCGATTTACGCGCGATATTTAACACGAACATGTTTTGTTTAATATATATTTTTTCTAATTAGACATTGAAATAACCTTGATACGATAAGGTTGGTGACCTTTATTTTTACTTAACATTCCTGTACGTTAAGGAAGATATTCTTAGCGTGATGCGAGTAAATAATGCCAACACAACGCCGCTTACGTTATGTTGGTACGACTCATTAGATGTTAATAGTTTTTTAATTGTGTCATAAAAGAGGTTGTACTTTAAGTTTCCCTTTTTTTATTAAACTTTTAAAAATATACCTTAAAAGATTTCAAGAAATTCGGTTAAATTTATGCTCCTATTTGCTATTTGCCTAAAATATTCTGATAGCTAAGTGCTTAGCATATTTAAACTAAAACAGTATTATTAAAACTATATCAGCGTTATTTGTTTGCCGACTCGGTGGATGTTCTAGGCGTTGCTTTGAAGTATGAACTTGTGTAAAAGAGCTCTGTATTTAGCTTTTGAAATCTCTTTATCTTGCCATCGGTACACGTTTCTGAACTTCTTAACTCGGTACCGGTTTAGTTCGTTGCTTTATCGGCTTATGTAATTAGTTATTGCGTGTGATGAACTAGCGTTGGCTCCTGACTTGCAAATACTACATCGAACATGTTATAAAATCAAGAAATTTAATTAAATAAATAATTATTGCAGATTACTGTGGCTATTGTTTCGTGGAATAGTAATATATTTAGGAATAACCTATGAATTGTAATAAAATAATTTGTATAAATCTAAAAAGCATAAAATATAACCTTGTATAGGTATAGAAAACACAAACGATTTTTGATTGAAACATATTAATACCACTCCCAAGTAACTTTGTTTTATGGTAAAAAAAACGGCTTCTCGACAGCGTGGATGAAATCAATTACCTTGGCTAAGCGATGAAAGAATATCTACCGATTTATTGAAAATTATTTATTCGTGTGACTTGTCTTCTTTCCGCATATGTTATTGTCAAAGTATTTTTAACCAATGCATACATATATTTTTTGTGTCTATGTAAATTTGTTTTTATTTATAGATGCACGCACAACAAAGTGGCAACACTGTATAACACCGTCAAATCGCTTCTTACACAAAAAAGAAAGGCCACGTGGGATTGTTACTAATTCACGCCCACTGCAAGGCCATAAATTCGGATACACCCCGCATAAAAGACTATAAAATGTTCGATCTTGGCTGTATACTAACTGCTTGCAATATAATATAGGACGAATTTTATAAAGATGTTTACAATATCCGATCGCATCAAACATCAATTTGTTTTCTTGCGCTAAATATTCAAACGTTTGAACGAAAACGACTTGTATTTACGTATGTTTATCATAATACTAGCTAAAAGTCTATGTTTACTCTATACGTCACTTAAGAAGATAGTAGTCACGTAAAGTTGTGTTATTATGGTTTCAAAAGCGGTTATCGAGAGCGCCGTGGGGCCTACGTTTCGCTACATCGGCCCGCACTGTTGGCAATCCATCATTCGTGACACTAACTCCGACCCGCCACGTAATTCTGTCTCTATGCTTTCCTTTGCCTAAACATTTTTGGTTTGTAAGTAATTAAAAACGTTGCACTATTTGAGTACTGCCAACTTAAAAAAAAACACTAATGTTTTTTAAATGAAGTCAAATAAATACAAGTCTATGGTTTTATATAATTTAAAAATAGAATGTTATATTTTACCAACATTACTTACCGGTAACCTTAGTTGTGTATACATTGTTAATGTATCATCAAATACTTTTTCAAATTTCGAATGCATTCTTAAACCAAATGCCGTGGATTCAAAACGATGCGTTCGTTTCACAGGTGCAGTTTGCACGCGGAACGATCCGCATGCGATATTGATGTAATCGTGGTGTTACGTTCGAAAAAACTCACTAGAGCGGGGAAAGTGACGCGCCGCGCCTCAAGATCGTGAAAGGTACTTAGTCAATCACCACGTAAAGTTGACCTGCCACGTCCCTCGATACACCTAACTATGGTTCTAAAGGTGCGGATGGCCGGGCCATCCTCACAGCTCTTCTTACACTGGTTGTGTAGACTTACGACACCGCCAAGCGTTCGGAATTCGAACTACTTTCGCGTAATCTGTCTGAATAGAATATGGCGTCCTAGTTAGTGAACATAAGTTTTTGGTGAAAATTCTAAAAAAAGAAATTTAATCAGTTAGTACCTTTTTAATTATAAATGTCTTTAATTCTTAAAAAATTTATCAACGCAGTTTAGCATTCTCATATTAAGTTCATAAAATTTTAGTTTAGTTATATCAAATACATGAAATAATTT
This sequence comes from Cephonodes hylas, assembly GCA_030295005.1. Taxonomy (NCBI): domain Eukaryota; kingdom Metazoa; phylum Arthropoda; class Insecta; order Lepidoptera; family Sphingidae; genus Cephonodes; species Cephonodes hylas. The sequence goes on along the minus strand of AP025374.1, from coordinate 3,970,083 downwards.
ATTGTCCAGAGACGGCCACAAAGCTATTTCCAAATATCCATATTTAACATTAAAATTTAATTATGAGCATATTTTAAATATTTTTGGTTTAACCGTCGCTTAACTCCATTAAGTTCAACGGCCTTATCGATTAAAATTAATACAACTTACATCGACGATTTTTGCCAAAATATTAACTGATGCGACCTGCGTAACCAATAACGATGCCGCGCCGCATCGATTGAAAACATCGTTAAACTGAAACCAAGCATTACTCTATATAACATTTTGGATACATTCCTATATTAAGTAATATTGTTCATAACTTGACAGAGACGGCGAGAAAGAAGGAGAATTTTCAAGACCATTTTTTTATGAGGTCTAATTAATGCATGAATTCTATCGTCTAATTCATTCTAGTATATAAATATTTGTGTGTTTCATAATTTGCTAAACCCTAAAAATGCTTCCGTCCAATTCACTTCCCACGTCATCTCCATAAGCATCATAACTTTAGCTTCAGAGCTCCTCTAGAATTTAGGTATTCCAAAACTGATCTGCATGTAGCAATGTTCTTCCATCTGCGTGTGTTTGATAAAATACTGGAACGATAAAGTAACTTACCTCCTGGACAATGGTCCAAATAGACTAGTTCCCCCCCCGCCAAGAATCGAGTATCGATTACTAGTCGACATAATTCTGCCGCCCTATTTGTTTTCGCTATAGTGGCCTATGCACTTCGTAAAGTTGACCTTCCTGACCCCTTTGCTTTTTTTTTTGAGAAATATTCTACTACCGTACTATTATCCCACGATTTGTAGCAAGAAGGTTTTATGCCAAACAGACATGACTTGTCCTTAGTTCTGACTACGGCTGATCGTACAGACACACCGACAACGTAGCAAATAAGGTAATTAAATCCAGTAACCGTACGGCACAATAAACACTAAATATTAAAGCAGATTGAACGTTTTCACTGGGCTCATGAATATTTCCCTCAGTGGAGTTGCGCAGACATTTAAAAGGTAAAACTATTTAAAAAATGAAACGTTACTTCATCAAAGGACTTATTTCTGGTTAATATTTACATTTTGCACACTGCGCCCGCTTTGATACCTGTTCCGGATGGCAAGTGCGTATAATATTAATAATTCACTGGTCTTGTTTCAACCCGATTAATGTTTGTTAAATTATTTGTGTATTAACGGTTTGTTTTATTGGCAAATGGTCTTTAGTATTTGAATTTAATACGAAAATGCCTAATTTGGTCTATAATAATAATTAACGAATGTTTTATATTTGAATTAATCGCAAGTACGGCCTAGATCTAAAATTGTTTCAGTACTTAGTAAGACTAATAAAATTAGTGTACTAAAACTGATATAATTTGAAGAAATAATGAGGCGTAACTACTCTACAACTTTACTGCAGTATAATAAAGATACGGAAATCATTCATTCATTATATTAACAAAATAGTATAATGAAATGTGGGCTTTGGTAGTATAAGATAGATTTTAAATGTATCACAACACTCGCCGTGTTAAACTCATTAACAGATTAAATTGTCATACTATCAAAGAGCCGTGACAATTCCAAAGCAAAAATGTGCTATTATTTTTATGCAATGTTCGTTTAAGTCTACATACATTCATGTTTGTATTCGCGAAGAGTATATTTGTTACATCCACTCGATCCATTCACCACCCTAAAAGTTGAGAAGAGAGAAGTTTTGCTTTAATTTATTTTTTAGGCTTAGTACAGACACGATGAGAAAAACACTGTATAGGGTACTGATATAAATTGCAGTGGGCTCAATATTGTGGAAACTAGCGGGCTTCTTAAACAATCTCTCTCTAGTCCTTATTACCACCAATTTGAAACCAGATATACAAAATGCTTGAACGCGAGCCTCTTCCATGGTTCAATATGGCGGGATTTTTCATTTTGTGTTCAGTGTTAGCTAAACAAGTAAATGATAATATCTTTACATGAGCAGCCTCATTTACAAATCCTATAACTAAATTCTAATGTATTTACAATGAATTATCACGTAATTTAATGGTAAAAAAACCTAGAAACTGTTAGGAATATTTTGGGAGTGTAGTCTGCTAACCCGAATTAGGCCAGCGTGGCGGACCAAGGCTTCAAACCTCTTAGTTGAAGAAGTGGCCCGTTCCCAACAGTGGGACGTATATGGACTGATGATGGCAACTAATAGTGCGAGCAGCGTTCTCATGAAAAGTAGTCTAGTATATAATCAGGGAAAAATGAGCCAACAATACAATAAATGTATCTGCTTACAATACAATAGATTTCTCCCACTAGAATAACCAAGGTCATGAAATATAATTGGCAGATACGTAACGGTAATACAGTAAGAGCGATATTTACTTCTTGGTTTAGAGTTTTTTTATTTTAAATTTTATTAGAACTGAAGAACAAGAGACATACTTTTGTAATATCAAAACTTTAGCCGTAGTAGACTTTAGTCCTACAATAGTTAGTACTTAGTAGCAAAGGGCATGAATCTACTTACTATATCCTTAATTATAACAATAAAGTAGTCAAGAATTATAATTTCACAATAAATAACATTTCCATCTGAAATAACAAAATAAAAATTAAGCTACCTGTCACATTTGTCTGTACATTCGTTACCGCATCATTAAAAATTACTGTAAAGGAATGAACGTGTTCATAGTTGTGCCGACACTCCAACTTAAAAACGCTATGTGCCGCCGCGGAGCATCAGAAAGCCGAGTTATAAATTAAAACGTGTCATTGGTAACGTCAACGCAAAAGGAGACAGCCGCAAAGGCTCGCAAGCAAATATGTTGTGCTACTATTCATTACATTTGCTCCCATAGACCTTCAAACAAATTTACATTGTGCTACGCCCAGAAATTCAGTTATTTTATCTCAAATAACCACCGAATATGCACGCAAACGTGTATGTAGAGTATATCTCATGTATTAATATTAATAAAGCATTAATTACGAACCAGTTTTTATCATTGAATAGCGCGGTTATTCGACATTACTTAAACTACAAATATAAATAAACATTCATTCCGTATTTATTTTATCCGCGGAATAATTCGCAAAATTCCTTTAATTGCGCTCCAATTGCGAAAATTTAACAGCATTTAGAGCAAGCCAATTGCTCAGCACGCGCCTGTATGCGTTGATTAACACGCTGCCGACTGACAAATTAATACTTCCGCCCGATTTTCAATTGAATCCCTTATCCTGAGGGACGTACGCACCTGCCTCCCGGAGCCCTGCGAGAATCTTTGAGCCCCGAGAATCTCCACTGTGCGTCTCAACCGATTCGCAGATGTCACTGTGGGAAAAATCGACCGATCGTCCGACTGATCCGCAGTACACGCACGGACAAAGAAAACAGATTGGAATCCGCCGACCGGTCGCCGCACTGGTCGATGAACTTGTTCGAAACTGCAAGTGTCGAGCTACTCGTCGGCGGATCCGTCGACTCTTTCGTATCTACCTAGCTGTTTAATTTACGGTGTTGAAGAGAAGATAATAGGTGCCGTAAAATTTGTTAAAACGCCGACTTTTCGGACAATATTTTTTTGGACAAGAACTTGTTGATGGCTAATTGATTTATTCATTAGTCAATGTGGGTCGAGTTATTGAGTTTATGGTTCGCAGTGTACGTTGTTAAATTACTTGGAAATTTGCTTAGTATCATGTTCGGGGTTTAATATTAAGACTTATGAGTAATTAACGTCTGAATCCTTACGCGTAGGCTTGGTGTAAATGTCTAAGGTTAAGACTAGATCATAACAATGTATTGTGGAGATTAAAATAAACAACATTTCACGGTTCATAGATAATTTGCACGGCCGTTACGTCGTTTCGTAACTAGTTAGACAATATAGAAGACCCTGTTAATTCAATGTATTTATGTTGACAAAGCTTTATGAGCTCTGCCGGCTATTACATGTTGCTTTAACAGTTTCTTCTACAGCTTGGGACGATATCAATTGATCAGACATTTATATTCACCGCGTTAATAAAACCTTTCCTCTTGCGCATAAATAAAATATTGATTATTGTAATTTACAGTATTTATAATTAACAGCATGTACTGATATAATTTAGACTGTGTGTTTATCATTTAGGATATTTAATTCTATATCCATACAATGTAGCAATAGACTTGGGAATACTGTCGTTTTCTTTCTTTCATTTTTTAATTCCAGTTTTCGAAGGTTTGTGGCGATAATCAATAATGCAGATATTCATATAAAATATTACCTAAATTTTTGGTTAGATCTACGCTAGAAATAAGAAAAAAATCTAGAACCAGTTTTATGGTTGTCTAAATGTTAATAAACCACGTTGTCACGGAAGCGGAATCCCCTCAAACGCATTAATATTCACATTTATATCCATTGTAGTAATTTACGAATACAATCAGCATACAATTATAAAGCATAAAAGTTAGGTGCGGTGCAGTGAACTTGCGCCGACTGTCTGGATCCACTTCATAGACTAGACGTGTTATAATACTTTGGAGGTTGTCTATCCTACCTCGGGATATCGGACTCATTTCACATAATTTTTACAAGTTTTGTTCTAAGTATTTTTTATCTGTGCTTAACGTCTTGGCTTTATGGTTGTGATTCCTTGACCTTTTTGACGTAATAAAAAATAAAAAGTTTAAAATTTATGTAATCTTAAAATTAAGTTTTTACGTTTTCACGCCGTTGAATAAAATATATTTGTTTTTATATAATGTTAAATTTTTATTACTTTACTAAAAATTATTTTATCTTTACTATTGATAGCTCTCGATGTCTTTCTGTGTAGATGCGCTAAAGATGAGATTTTATATCTTAAAATATTATTTGTAGAACTAATTATTATATTTTTACAACAAGGTGACACATAACAATTTTTATCAAATTTGAATCTATTTTTTGTTTCTCCTATATAAATTCAGCTATGGAACAATTTTCTATTATAATTATATTCAAAATAATTGAATTTTTCCCAAACCGCTAGACTAACGACGCGAGAATTCAATTTTAATACTCACGAATATAATTTGAAATGTCTGCAGAATGTTACGTAAATGGGAAGTTTGTTTACGTAACATATAAACGTTTGGTTAAATGATATTTCCTGGTAAGATTTTAAAGTTGGAACAAGCATAACTTCGGCATTAATGAAAACAAAAAGAATTAACTTTCCAAGGAGATCCTTCCGTTTTGAAACCTTTACGCGAAGTTTATGTCCAAACGTTAAAACATGAATATTTCGCGCTCTCTATTCTTAATTATCTATTGCGTTGTAGAATCGTTTGTCTAAAATTATTAATTTAAAATATGATCGACGAATATATAATATTAAAATGTACAATGTATAAATGCATTAAACTTATTCCGGTTTTGAGTATATTTCGTGGATTTGTGGTATTAAAAATATGTATCTTTGCACGGTAACAATCAGTATTTTACATAATGTATATTAAAAGATGGAATTATATAGTATTCCTTATACAACAGCTTTTTAAAGTTATTGCTTTATTAATTAGATTAACTTTTATTTGAAAAACTTGTTTTTAACTATATTTCATTTGTCGGATTTACTCAAATCTGTACTTTAGTTTCTTTACGGTCAAGCAACCTCTTTTGTCAGAACCTTTATAAACCTCGTTTGTCATGTTGTGAACACATTGTATTTTTATTCGAAGATGATTAAAGTTTGATTAATTGCGCTTGTGTACGCGTCCCACGGGATATCCACATCCTCTCGGTAATATGTCGTGTAATTGACTTTCTGGGCGCTGTGTCGTGTTCCAATAACATTAGTCTAGTAGAAAACGTAGAAAGTGCGCGCGAACAAACCGACCGTATGGAAATCAACTCGCAGAGTTTTACATTGTGGACGAAAATATTTGAATATTTACCTAGATGAAAGCAAATTTGTTAAAATGTTAGGAGAATTGTTGCACGAGGGAGTAAGCTTAGATTGTTGATGGATTTCTTGGAGTAACGAAAGGTTCTCGAATGTTCTGCACAAAATACATCTTCTACAGTACAAAGGGTGCAGGCTTACTGACTGCTTTCATCAACACTCATTGCCGTTTTCATCCAAAACCTAAGAAATAATGCTTGCGTTAACAAAAAAATTATAGTGATTTACGGCCCCGTAACTAAAGACCACATCTGACTTTATATAAATAAAAGAAAGTGATGATATAAAACTCGCAGGCCCAAGAAAAAGTGAATTGACTGAGTGAAGAATACGGACTAAGAATATGGCACATAATTTGTATCTCTGGACATTTCGATTGTCTCTTGTTTTTTTTTGTTCAAAGAGATCATTTAAAAATGCAATCACATTACTTGAACCTAGTTTGTTGCTCAATAAAACATTACCAATCTTAACTATTTAAAATTAAAGTTAGTAAGTTTACCAGTGAATATTTTAAATATTTAAATATATTACGGTATGTGAACGTTCGTTGCCGCGCCCTATATCCCTTATTTAACACAGCGGGCTGATCTCGGCCAATCATATAATTATTGTAATAGCAAAATCTCTTTTTGAGGCCAAATTCATTAAATTACGTTTGATTAACAAAATTCCGTTGGCGTAATAATCTATTCAGTTTATTTAGGTCGGCATTATGTATTATTTTGTGCGAAAATGTCAAATGGTCTTATAATACATTTCCTACGCCATATTCCATGTAGGTAGTAATGTATTTCAATTTTATTTCTTTCCGGGCTAACATTTTATAACGCAAAAGCTATCCGGGAATCGAACCTCGGTGCCCTTTGTCTATAAAACAGCGCACAGTTTAACTTCGAGACAAAAGAAGTAGTCGTGTCTTATTTGTTACAAATCGAATAAACAGTATTAAAATTTTCTTCTTTCAAAACAAGCTTATTGAATGAAAACAATAAAACAACAGGTTGTTATTGCAATACAAAGCCTCTTATTTTAAGAAGTAAATCATTCCATTAGCACTTAAAACTAAAATTATACCAATATTGAGTTACAAGTTGCACCTCAGCCGACTCCAATGTGCCAATAATTTGCCGCAATTTATAGCCAAGTAATATAACTTTGGCCTACGCGATATTAACGCTATTAACCTTGCTACAAAAATAAACCGGTTTTTTGTTTATTAACTCGCTATAATAACATCATATTGGCACGATATTGGAAAACTAAATAAATGAATAAGTACTAACTACCTTATCAATACGGGAAAGTGACTTAAAAAGTAGCTGATGTTGAATACACTTCACACTAAAATGTTGTCTACAGTCTACACTACAGTCAAGATAATTATGATGTACTCAGCCTATCGCCGTCCACTGCTGAACGTAGGCCTCCCCTAGAAAGCGCAAGACATCCCGGTCTTGTGCAGCACTCATCCATCCGTTACGTAACTAAACTGTTACTTAACAAGCTGATAGGAATACCTTATCACCAGTAAATATTTTTTTGCGAACACAATGTGTCAAGTAAGCTGTGCAATGTCATACAAATATCTGACAAACATATCAGAAACAGTTTACGTATTACTTGGAAAGGTCGTTCTAGGTAAAGAGCTATCATGGCGTACATGCCTCGCTCTCAAGCTGGTAGAGTGTGATATTGTACTTGAAATGCATTTTAGATGTTTAATTTAAATCTTAGATATGTTCTAATTTTAAAACATTGATCAAGGTGCGTGTAGATATCTATTAACGTACACTAATCACATGTAGATTAATAAAATCATTTGTTTAATCAGTTCATTTATTTATTCTTTAATGTGCTTATTTCCATTACTTATGTATTGTTGACAAAGGTGCTTTTAAATGTCTGAATGTAGTATGCTATATGTATCTGCTAATTTTACTTGATTATTATTTTAAAAACTGTTTTATACCACTTTCAGTGAATGTATCCAAAGTGGATTTCAATTTTACATTATAGGAGATAATAGTAAAGTCATTCAAATACGTGATACAAGAACGTACCTATACAAGGAACTTAGGAGAGACACATTCTTAATAGCAACAAATCTAAAACTGAATTTCTGTCTTCTTATGAGCTAGCCGATTTCTAACGTGGGTTATAGAAAAAATTGTTCAGTCCACAGACACGTAGGTTTCCGTACCAAGTTTTCCTTAATAGTTAACGTGCGTCATAAATCTGAGACATCATAAATATCGACGTAACTACAACAGGCTGGGTTTAATGTCATCATTACACGTCGGCAAATCAAATTACATGTAACTCGGGGTTGAAGGTGTTTCGCAACGACTTGAAAACGTATGGACGTCCAATATATATTGATTTATTAGGATCTAATTATTTATTAGATATTTATATACTAGTAGAATTAGCAGCAATTTAAAAACAATCTTACATAATTCATTCATCATTCAGTTCATTTTATCATAGCTCATTAACAACACAAAATTAGCTATTATATGGCTCTATCATTATTCGTCTACTGTCCGTTCTTCTACGCTATGAACTGATAGCTTTAAGTCAATTCTGACAATTGATGTTATTAATCATGGAGTCAGTGACTTTTGGCAAATACTGTTCAATGTGACATTGACTAAAAATACACCACGCTTTCACGTAGAGTGTAGACCAAAGCGGTTCCCCGGTACAACGATCAACGTGAAAATCTCAAATCTCTTATATTGAAACAAAACAGATTTTATTATAACGGCAGTATGGTTTAAAATCGATTGTTATCGTTTCATTTTGCAAAAATATTGCTTTAATTAGAACTTAATTGATGTCATGACATTTTTTGTACATTAACTCGTTAGACTGAATTATGGTCTAATACATTATTTCTATTAACAACCAAATCTCCGAATCAATTCAAACAGTCCCTTCTGAATCAAAACAAAGGGCTTCAACCATAAAATTGGTAGGATATTACACATATATTTTCCCGTGTTTCATTTAATTACCTCTTTAGGATTCCAGTGAATGCATTCGGAGCACTTACCGAGCCAGAAATATCGGAAAATTATAAATATAAAAAGGGATCTCGCTCATTAACCGTGCGTGTATTTCGTAAGTTTATGGTTACAATGTACGCGTAACATTTTCAACGTTCAGTTATTATTTTTATCTACGACCGAATCATTCCACGCGGGTGAACGAACTCTTCCCAAACGCAATACTAGCCATCAAAATCGCCCATCACCTTATTAGATTTAATTTGTAAATCTATAAACACACATGATCATTGTTTTTGGCCGGCAGTATTGAATTTTAAGTGTTCTAATGTCGTGTAATACAAAGAGTTTGTTGCACTTCACACGGTAACACCGGAATAATTATAAGCGGTGACATTATTAGGACGTATATTTTAGACGTGATTAGTCAACGCAAAGCGCTTCAAGTTTTTAAAATTTGCATTAATCTTAGACTATAATATATCTTAATCATAACATATTATTGAAGTCAGAGGGTTTGTTATCTTTAAAACAACTTTGATGAATTTAGGTAGGGCCAAAGTTTGTACCCAGAATACAGTACTGGGGAAAAATTGTATATCGAATAAAATCGAGTTCTAAAAGAATACAATACGTGAGCATTATATAATAGGTGTTTTTCTAGCGCATCAGCTTTTAGAACTCTCCTAACTAAAATAAACTTAAAGAGGATCTAATTTTATAATGGTGCCTCTACACAATTGACCAACCTACCAACTTAGGTACCAACCAAACAAAGAATACACAGTATAGTAATATAAAATAGAACCTCAGGCGCATATACATGCACTTGTACACCACATTATACACAACAATCAGGAAATTATGCGGCACATCGAGAAATTGAATGCGAAATGTCCATTATCTCCCATTCCATCGGCAGAGGTTATTATAAAGTTTCGGTTCATTGTAGTGGCCAGTTTCTTTGAAATGATATCGATATAATTAAACAATAATCGATTAGATTAAGGATGTACATGTTGTGTAAATATCTTAACTACCCCACTTGATTTTCAAATCGCAGTCATTACTGCGCTATGATAGCCGGATCTACGCTTCGATTGAGACTGGTAGTTTTAAAAATACTATAATATACTGCAGTAGAGTGATATAAACTTACGATTAGGAGGCCAGGATTCAATTCCGTGTTAGTATTCGATTACGTGGATTATAGCTGGTGAAATCTGAGTGTAAAATTAAATTTCTTTTTAACTATAAGGTAAAATTTGTGCACGAATTTAATGCGAAAATTCTGTATGGAATTCGTTACGCTCCTTTTTACGTGTGTATTTGGTTTCTTATCACCAAACACTAAACAAATATGACCTGAAAGTATTTTATGATAACAATGACTTAACGAAACCTATTATAAATTTATTTTAAATATTTTTTTGTTCCGAAAATTTTAATATTTTAATTTCTTAACAAAATGTAAAAGCGGACATTAACATATTATACTCCCACACCGTACGTTGTTATCCAATTTATCCATTTCGAGAAATGATGACAACTACCTACTCATCGTTCGTATTATTTGGCTCAAAGTAGCTGTTCTCTATACCAATTTTTGTTTCTTTACACCGCGTGACGTCACACGTCAACGTCTTTTGTTAGCTCGTCATGTGGTGCTCGCGTCATGTGGGCTGTAGTCCGTTTACTGCATACAATCACTTCAAACATTACATTGCCGATACAATAAATAACCGCACAACTCATTGTTTTATTATAATTTATAGCCATGAATAACGCCACAGACCCTATTCTAATTTTAAATTCAAATTTGACATTAAAAACTATTTGCATGGCCGTAAAAAGTTAATCTAGCATTAAAAACGTTTATTTTTAAATTATAATCAGCGTTATATTACACGATAACACGTAAACAATGTTAATGACCTAAAACAATCGGTTAAGTGAAAAAACTGATGGATCTGTCACTTGATTTTTAATAACCAAGGACTCGGCCGTCGCTCGAACGTCGACGTCAGGCGGCCTCGTCGCGTATCGGTGCCACGAACGGGCGCGGGCGGTCGGCTATTCTCGTGCCACTTCGGCAGATATCGGCACCGCTACACGTAACTCCGAGTCTTTTTGTTTGACACAGAAGCGTAATAGGCATTCGATAAGTGTAAGCACTTATTTGTTAAACAATCTCGGTGAATTGCGAGAATCATGTCGAATTTTTAGTAACAAAACACTGATAGAATTGGCTCGAAATTTAAAATGTTTAAACATTAATATCTCCATATACATATTAATCGTAAAAGTGTGTGCAAATATAAGCAAACATTAAATTAGGTCAGTTGGTAATTGTGTAATGTATAAAAATACAACATTTGATGAACGCGAAACTATCTTTGTGTTATTTCTGGACGGTAATGAATTTTGAGTGAACGTCGATTTGTTTTGATATTATTCCGCCTCTATTTCAGTAGCAGACGCAATAGTCGATTAATTTATTGCTGTTTCAGTCACAAATCCCATCGGTACATTGATGGTTTGCAGGTTTAGATTGTGTTTAAAGATGTTTTTTGTACCAATAATATCACCTAATAATCAGTTTTAGAATTATATATTTTTTATATTATTACAGCTAAAAGACAACACAGATATCTAATCGTAAATGCCAAAGAAGAACACATTCTCTATTTATCTATAATGAACATAATGCAATCGAATACACACAAGCTAGTTTACATCTTGTAAGAATAAGTTAATACATGAAAGTGACTACAAGTGTGCTCAAAGTAACGCCGCTCCGCGAAGAAGACTTACAAATAAATCGATTAAATACGTGCCTTCACAATGTGTAATTAAACAAGTGAAAGTGTAAACTCACAGTTGACTTTCTAATAAAATAAGCCTCAACACTCAATATAATTTTATTTAAAACAACAATTTGTGCAATAATTACAGGTTAGAGACTGTGTGCTGTAATAGTTGTTTTTTTAGCAAACTATACATAGCCAGTGAAATGAAATAGGAAATTGTATATTTTAATTATGAATTGTCTTTGTTGTTTTTTAAAAGATTCCGCTTTTCTACAATGTTGAGCAGTATGAGTAGGTGTGTATTATTAAACTTCTAACTTTAACTACACATTCACTTATCCTGTACTCCCGAAAGGGTCGATAGAGATGTGTTACTACACCCACGTTTGTTGTTCTAATCCCAAGTAGCAGTGGGTAAATCTGTGCATATATTCCAGAGTCGTAGTCCTGGAGTATTTATTGGTATTTTTTTAGTATTTCATAATAACTTAAAAAACTTCGGCTTATTCGGGAGTAGAATTTAGAACCTCTCGATCTTTCACAAACCACCCAGTTTGAGGTTATATCTAATTCTGATGAAGCGACAAAACGGTGAACCTGAATTCACCAATTTCACCAATTCGCACAGGCTAAACTAGACTTATTCCAGTCTTAATCTCTGAGAATGCACGTGCTACCTTCACGTACAAAGCCCTTATTAATATAGAATTTTTCTCTAGCCTTTCTTTCTTAATAATTTCAACTATTTTAAAAGTCCTCACAAATACGTCTTCCCTTTTGTACCTGACATACCCATGCTGATTTCGGATCGCGACATTCCTGCGTGAGTCATTATACTTGATTTTACTGGTCGCTGTCCAACGGATACGAATATCCGCCCAAATTGTATCTAAATACCAATATCGTCTAAATTTGTCCTTCATTTAAGAGAAGCGTGGTTATGCGTCCTTCTCCTTGAGCTAGTTATTTTTCGAGCGCCTCAAGCGAACGCCCACCCGTTGTTGCAACAGAACCAGACAATTCTATAGCCTAGATTCCAACGTCTTTATCTACGACTGGATTTTTTTGTAATTTTCTAGCTTATGAGTTTTTTTTATATTTTTACTTCGCCAGATCGCACTAAAGCAGTGTGGAAATATGGTCTTACCCATTAGGAAACATTTGCCCAGCAGTAAGGCTTGTATGGGATATAGGTACAGACTTGTTGAAGCTACCCTCCTCGACACAATGAGAGGGCGACAACCTGCATAATATAAGGGTTCGATCCCTGCACAGACGCAGAAATTTTTACGATCAATACCAACTAGCAGCCCCCATAGTTCAGTTGCTAGACACTTAGCCGACAAACCAGAGGTTTCAGATTCGATGAATTATTGGGTTATTTTATCGATTTTATATATGTGATTGAAAGAAAAACTATTAATAAAGCAAATAGTCTTAAATTATACCTAAATATCCTAAGGTATAACCAAGTTACCCTGTCTCTCGTCAGCCTTTACTTCCTTTGGACTACATTTTTACCATTAGGTTGCAAAGTAATAGTATAATTTCCTGTGCATAAAATTGTGACTAATGAGATGAGTAATTTCTTTATAACAGTATTTAAAAAAATATTGTGCAATGACAAAGGTTATGACTGTTTCCCGTCTAACAATCTGTAGCAACTAATAATTTACAGGAAGCCTAACGTTCCTTAGGCGTTCAATCCGCCAACCCTCACTAGGCCAGGCCACTAGGCTTCTGAGGCCTAAACCCTCTCAGCTGTAGATGAGACCCATGCCCAGGATATAATATGAGTTGATGATGATATGATTGAAAAGCATCCATCAATGCTCATTCTTAGTGATATCAAGCATCCACGGTTCCACGTAAAGGATTCCTTGGTTCGCTATTAGAAATAAAGGAGTCTTTGAACCAGTACTCATCGTTTTGCCGGCCTAGCTCGTTTGGAAAGTATTGCTTGTCTGAAAAATATTTTTACGCCCTTTTTTACTAATAAAATATCCAAAAAAGGAGTACAGTTTTCAATAAATCTTTTGTAGCATAATTACCGATAGCTTCTTAATTAAATTACATTGAAAAATTCAAGTATCAATGCTTGATAAGATTTTATAAAATTGTAATATTTAAGAAAATTTATTACCCTCGCAAAAATGCCTATAGCCCGAGGGGATGATCAACGACACAAGAGTGCTTCGCGTGCCAGGGTCATCTTGTATATCCGGTAACAGACGGGCCGACATAATAATTTCGATCTGTGAGATATTGTTGCAATGTCAGGTTTTGCTCTGTTTAGGTCAGTCGTTGTTGATTGTCAATATTTTGGAAAAAAACAATGTTTTTTTTTTAATTCGTCACCATTATCATTAAGAGGGTTTTAGTCCGCCACGCAGACTACACACTTAAGAAGTTCTTAAGAACTTAAAGGTGTGCAGGTTTTATAATGATGATTTTATATTATAAAAAAAGAAATACTGTTCTATCAAATTAGTCCTCAATTAAGTAAGCTTTTAAACAAATAAATCCATACGTTAAAATCATTGTTCTTTATACTAAAATTTTCTTACCCAACCTAACAATTACTGATATAAAAAAAGTTTTTGCAAGTTTTTACACAAATGTACATGATTAATGGAAAGTATTACGTAGCGTACTTAGACACAAGCCAGACAAAAATGCCTGAAGCTAATTCGTCAGAGAGGAGCGCACAATATTGCCGTCACGTCACATCGGCCACGTACCTTATTGTAGCCCTTGTATTATTTTCTAGATAACAGCAGCGAACGTACTTAATTGTGTGATTAGAATATATTTTGTAAGTATGGGAATTTATCGAGGTAGGTACATTAAGCAAGCTTGGTAGTATTTTTGAATTTAGAATTGCGATTTTGAATTCCATTTGGTATGATCCAAATCTGAATTTTTTACAATGGTTCCAATGTTTTGGTGGTTTCCTTTTTTAAGATTTAAGGTTTTGATGTTTTACTTTTTCCAGTTATTCTAAGTAGCAACCATGAGTCTGAAAACATTCCTCCAAAAAGGCAATAGGCCCACTAATTGGCAATACGTGGGTATATCCATAAAAAGACTTAAAGAATATCCACCTATATATTTGCTTACAACACAATTGGGTAATACCAGTCCTTAGAAATTCATATCCAAAGCAAGTTAATAATTATTTAACGCGATAGCTGTGGAATCTGTGAAATAGTTAGCGGGTGTTACCGCCTGACAACAACCGATTTATCGTGCTCAAGCCATTATTAATTGTACCTCGATTGATATTAAATTTTTGATCTTTAATGCCAGTTATACTGCTTCGCAATGTTCCAATTAATTTCAAGGTTATAAACGCAATAAATACATTTTTCTTGCTAATAGAGTTTTTCAAAATGTAATTCATTCCGGTTTAAACAGATGGAAATTATTTTAATGGACGAAAATCTCACTCAATTTTTTTACAATCTCAATGAAACGAAGGGCGAATAATCGTTAAAAGGTGATCATTATGTGTATGATGAATGTTCTTAAATAATAGGCCTACCGCTGAGGCGTGAGACAGTTAACCTTAAAAGTAAACAGGCAAAATATATTCGCAAGTATGAAAATTTAATAATCATGTACACGAACAATATTCCACCGACTCACGACTGTTCGCTACACCATTACGTAATACATTATAAAACTGTTACAAAGTCGTGTCTGTACGCTGAATATTTAAAACCCTATCGCCCTTTATTACTCGCGTAATCCAAAGCTGAATAGGATTGAACAAAGCTTGTTTACAGCCTTGATGTAGTAATGGCCGCGGCAGGAGGACGTCTGCCGGAATTTCGATCACTTAGCTGCAAATTAAAAAGGTCTTTATGCACGCCCTTGGATTTCACGCGTGATTTTGCTATAAATTTATATTATTTTATAGTCTCTGGAGCAGTGTCCAGTGCAAATAATAGAGAAAGTACATTCATAAAATCAACCCTGTATTCCCAATTTGGGTAGAGCTGCATTTCTGAAGCCAAAATTCGCCAGTATGTTTTAGGCTCATGAAAAAAGGGGTGAGCCTGTTATTATTTTTCTGACACATTTCTAGGCTCTGTGCTGCCACTGAAAAATTCCTTCTAAAAAAAAGCTGAAAACCCTGCCTAACCCCATGCTGTTAGTCAACGAGGCAATGAAAATTAGGAAAAACATTTTATTTGCGTTTATCTAAATTAAATTACTTAGCATTGGGGTTCGCCTCGTTTAACTTGTCAAATTCCATAGCAATTAGCAACCTATTTGGCACACCAAATTACAATTTCGATACAATATTCTCGGTTTCTTAGAGTTAGCATAACCACTTAACAATTTAAAATATAGACTTGATAGCCCATTTTCTACCATTCCACCAATTTTAAAGTGGTAGGCTCAGACTGTATGGACTTCGGACAAATGGACCAGATCGAACAAAGTTGTCTCACAGAAATACGATTTAAGGCAACCCTGTTAGCCTTGCTTAAGATTGATGAAGGCCCAATTTTTATTTATTGAATATTCGTTTAAAATATGAAAAATATTTGCTATAATATATAATAATATAATTATTCATAGTTGGATTAATATGCTTATGCTATGGACTGTGCTAACTGATATATTTTCGGATACTAGGCACACTTTAAGTATCATGTACCTTAGAACATAGGACTAAGTTTAAAACGTTTTGTATACGTGATGTGGTTGCGCTAAATAAATGAATAGTATTTGTAAAGTTAATATCATCATCAAAGCAGTGATGGCGCGCGGTCGAGAATCTGCGGTCGCGGGTTCGAACCCCAGGCACACACCTCTGACTTTTCGAAGTTATCTGTGTATTCACATTGAATTATCACTTGCTTTAACGGTGAAGGAAAACATCGTGATGAAACCTGCACACCTAAGAGTTCTAAGGAATTTCTTAGGTGTGTAGTTCGCCAACCCGCACTAGGCCAGCGTGGTGGACTATGGCCTAAACCCTCTCAATGGTAGAGGAGACCCGTGCTCAGCAGTGGGCGTATATATGGGTTGATGAAGAATATCATCATCATCATTGACAGCCTTCAATTTGTCCACTGTTGGACAAAGGCCTCTCCTGTAATAAAGCTTAATATAATTCAGTGAGATGATTTCTAATTCTTCATAATCAGCCCCAAAACGTCCTACTTCTGGACACGGGCTTGCCCTACAACTGAAAGGGTACTACTATTTCATTCCTACTAAGCTACTAATTCATTGAAATTTTATTAAAAAATAAATTTTATTTAATTTTAATCGTAAATGATTAGCAGCGCAAACACAGTAGATCGGAAGCCTCATTCAACCTTCACTGACCGATAGCATAGACAACTAACTCGTACGTACCGTATAATTACGTATTACAAACGTTTCGCAAATATAAATCACGTAGTCACGGTGAAGGAAAACATCACGATATTATGTCATTGCCCACTGGAGTAGTGGCTTGTGTACGCGTCAGCTCATTATCGTCATTCTAGCGAAATACTGTACTGGGTACCTTTGTGTTTAATGTACTTGATTGTGACGTATTATTCTTTTTAGAGTTTCATACTTAAATTAAATTATATCTGAAACGCTATAAGGTCACTCGTCTTTAGTATCCTTTTCAGAGTTCCATATTTAAATAAAATCGGAAAGTTAATAGAATCACTCACATAGACACTTATTTCCGAATCTATTAGAACGATTGCCTTTTAGCTATAGATACTTACACCGCTGATGTCTATATCTCAGAATGGGTGACTTAACTGGAGTTTTCCCAACTTTTTATAAGGGGCGACCCTATTTCCATTGTTAGAGGACATTTCTAGACTCAGTGATGACTACTGTCACTGAGAATTTTCTGATGGTAAAACTCATTAATACTTTGCTAGTGCAGTTGATTTATAAAATTGACAGGGTGCGCAAAGAGCATAGAGGTCTTAAAGATTAGGCCTGCTAAGTGTAGTTATAACGCCTTGACGGTAGCGGGTTTAAATCAGGTACACACTACTATTATATCTTAAATACATACAAATACTTGAACTAATACAATGCATTATTTTTATCGACACAAAAAAATATTTTTAATTCGATGTTATAAATTCATATTTTCCTACTATCAAGGGATCGTTGATGAAATAACAATTTATCAATTACCTTAAATAATGTTATAATTTCCAAAAACACCAATCACTAACCTCAATAAAATTATTTTAATCAGATACACTAGTCCCATCAGTCTCAATAGCCTAGACTTAAATATTTGCATATATATCAAGTGAAGATTGAACTCACTGTACCTAATGTTACATACGGCTTCTTACTCGCTGCGCCGTCATACCCTCGCAGTAATTTGGGGTGTACGTGCATTCGAGGGGACGCACTGGGGTATCAGCCGCCCCCTCCGCACTTACACAAAAGAATTGTTTAAGGAAACATTTACTGCCAAATCGATTGTATGGGACCAACATAGATTTTGGTGCCGCGTGACTTTATGGACAACCGGCATCTGCTTTCATTTATTATATATTTATTTATTTGCTCTAACTTTGCCACCGAAAGATAAGCGTGGAATTTGATAAGATTTAATGGAATTTATGGCAAGCATTGACATTAAGTAAATAATTATTATTATTCGTTATCCAGATTTGTCACTATAATACGTGATAGGTTCCCACATTAAAAAGTCAAAAATGTCTAAAAATAAACCTAAAACACACGCAAAAATCTAATCCAATTCAAGGTCGTTAATTTGGGCGTTCAATTCTCGAATCAGAATTACTTTATTGAGCACGTGAACAATGGCACGCGATAAGCCGCTGATAATTCTCAAGCGACAGACGCCGAGACGTCACACTCCGCGCTCTGAAGCACAACGCACAACTTGACTCGTATTGCAACGTTATAAATGCACGCCTTTTCATACGTTTATCATCATCATCTTTACTCTTCATCCTCACATTCATCTCGACTCTACATCTCCTCTTCTTTGACCTTAACTCCACTCGACTCAACTCTGGCCTTCTCTATAATTGAGAGGATTTAGGTTGGCAACCACGCTGGCCTAGTGCTAGATGGCGTACTACACACCTAAAAAATTTTTGACTTATCTAAGGTATATCGGTTTCCATAACATGTTTTCCTTCACCGACGAAGTAAATAATTAATTGTGAATACACGCATAACTTCGCAAATTCAGAGATATCTGATTTGAACCCGTATCAATTCCACAATTTCATATTACGTCATCTAAGTGCAAAGTTATTGTAATGTGGTGACTTAGTGACGCACTTAGTACAGATTTTGCAAGGTTTTTTCTCTAACAATTACCCATTATTCGCTAATGATTTTTGCTTCGTTATTCTTGTGATATTAATATCCGTTCGTACAACCAGCTCACAAGGAGTAAGAATCGACATTCCGACTCACACGAATCCCGCTTTCTAAAATTATATTATTTAGTAAACTTGTGGCGTAATTGCCAATAGTCTTTACGAAGTTAGTTTTAAAATGCTGACTGATCCATTAATTATGTCAATAACTGTCACACAGAATACAAGTATCAATTCTAATAACGTCGTTATTTGCGAGGAATCTTCTTTGTCTGTTAGCTGTAGAAGAGGCTCGTTGCCCAGCAGGGAGTACATTGTAATGATGTACATGTATAATTAACTAGATGTATAATTATTTGACTGATCGACACAATTATACTAGCCTATCTGAAATCTGGTTAACCCAGAAAAACTCCAAACACAGATCTTTTTATACTGCAACCTTCATTGCATTATCTGTTTCAGCCTTTAACAAGTTCAATAAATAATAATTTGCAGTACAAAAGAAATATTATAAGACCTTTCCTGTACCAATCGCGACAATTTTACTTGCCTTTTCGTTTAGTCCTTCACCATATATATTTTTTTCGCGGATTTTGCTAAAGTAAATAGTTGTCAAGTCTAAGTAGTTCTTCTCTTTCAACTAACAGGTAATCAGTGTCAAAGTCAAAACGATCTTTATTTAAATAAACATTTATAAGTGCTTTTGAGTTATCTATTTTAAGCTACTATAAATTGTCAATTTCATACCAATCTCCAATCATCACTAAGGTACCATTTGCCACTGGGTATGAGCGGCCCTAAAACAAGTGGTATATATTTATTAGCTAATTAACGGCTATACAAACAGATGGGGCGATAACTCGTGCCCACGTCATATTGGCACAATGTTTAAAAACACTATAAACATACATCATATTGTGCTGTGGAAGTTTCCAAACAAACCTTCGCCCGCACGGTGACTTACGCCTGTAATATTGATTCTTTTTATATTTCACAAGAAGGTTTCGTTACAAAAAGGTTTGTTATGTATTGTCAGGTCTTATTGACTTCAGTTAAATTTGGTGTTAAAACCAGGACTTTTAAAATAGAGTGAGAACTGGTAGGAACAGATTATCACAGTTAATCTTCAATTATAAAGACAAATGGCTGTCAATTGTATTTTTGAATGTTTGGTACACCTTCATGGTTCCAATGAGTCTATTTTTATGCCGCAATAATTTACGCGGGAGAACTCTCGGGCCATAGCTAGTATTTTATTAATATTACTACAATAGTACAGACTTATACCTACCAGATGTAAAACATGCAATTCTTTGCAACTAGGATTTGGAAGAAAAAAAATACGATTTACCTTCACTCAACATTTATTAATAAAACTTACTAAGCTGCCCAATCTTTTCCTGAATACAGACTAGTTTTAAGAGCCACAACATAATGTAGATAACCTATATAACCTTTCATAATATACAATTAAAGCAAGTTTATTTTTAGCAAAAACATATTTATCCAAATGTAATACTTCCCGTTTTAAACACGTAAACACACTCTTCAGAACTGTTTATAAAAATAAGTATAAGATAGACCAGTATAGTATGTAAAAGGCGCTAGCGTTTTATAAAAAGTCAAGAGTACAGAGTAGCTCAAACATATATATTTTTTTTGTTACTGATTATTACGACAAATGTATAGTCTATGTTTCTTATTGTAAATAATTTACACAAATAAATATTGTGAACTATAAAAATGAAGCAGCATATTTTAATGATAGGAATGGTAAAGCATTGGGTACATCTTGCTATGGGCTGTGTGTCACGTAGGCACACGCCATATTGCCGTTGACGTCACTTCGATGTTATATTTTCTAGCGCTCAAATACAACCGCAAACAAATATATAATAGTTTTTATTATACAATTTAAATTACGTATTGTGGTATGATGATAATAGATACTATATAGTGTTCAATATTTTTTTATTAGAAAACTTTGATAATCGCTAACTGATGACTCACAAGACTAACTGGAATACTGATTTTACTGTCCTGATGAATTCCAAAATACAATGTGTTTATAAATTCTACAAATTTTGGTGTAGCATTCTAGCTAGAATACACATAATGAATCAACAAAGTTAGAAGATAAGGGTTTTCGTAGAAATATTTAAGTTCTTTCTAAAAACTTATTTGCTTCATGGGCCTTTGGGAGATTAATAAATTCCTATATCATATAGTTTCGTGTAAAACAATGACATTTTACATCATATGATACAAATAGAGCATCAAATGGGTTTTGTTTGGATGATCATATCAAAACTCTGATTGGAACCTCTATGGCAATTAGTAGAAACGCAATTTCTTAATTAAAAAATTACAAGACTAGAATTATAGGTACGTACATGTTCTGCATTATTTGCACGTATTCTATTTTTGAATTTTAATCTTCCTTTGTGGTTGAATGTTGAGGTACTATAGGATCATATCGTTTGTTTAAAATTCGAATAGTAAAAATGTCGGCAACAAAAGTTAGGAAACAAAACAAAGCGATAAACATCGGTGCGCTATATTTAATTGATTATGTCTGAATCGCGGGAACTGTGGATAGTACGAACTACAAACGTTACAATTTTTTAAATCGTATGCAACACTTCTCAGACAATTTAAAAAGACAATGGCTCGAGGTATTTCTACGTAAGTGATGAAACGCAAACGAAATTGACACATATCTCGTTCAGTTAAGGTGTAGAATGGAATTACGTTAATTCTAGATGCGTTATATCATAATGCTTGGTGTAAACGAAGTATGATTAATCCTATTAGTTTATTTAAATGCTTGAATGCAGTTCGGACACGCCATTTTTCCACGTAAAATACCATCGAGAAATTTAACCAAGCTTGTTCACTTTTTTCGACATTTCTAATGAATTCGTGTTTTGGAATCGGACAGATAATTTTTTGCTTTTGTAGATAAGGCATGAGTTATTTTTAATTATGATTTTTTTACATATGGTATCCGATATGGTACAATAAGTAACTCATAATTTATTTTAAAATTTTATCATGTCTTGAGGTTGAATGATTAGGTACTATGGAATGTTTTAGCTTCGCTGCAACGTCATTAGAAACTGCCGAGCTTATTACTAAAGGTATCATTATCATTTTGTACGTAAATATGCGTTTTTTTACTCTCGGATTCCCCGAACTGCAGATAATAGAAATTCAAGAAAGCCATTGTTCCATTCCTATTGTATTTAATGAACACGAAAATACATAAATAGACTGACCGACAGAATATTGTTAGCTCAAAAATGTTTTAATTACATAAAACATTTTGTTTTATAACGGTTATTTTAAGTTGGTCAGATTTGGTACAATTAAAAAGCACAAAACAAGCGATAAATTTGTTCTAGTAAGATCCTAATAAAGTAACAATGCATAGAAAAAATTTAAGTAAAACCTTATTACGCAAACAATTTTTTATTTCTTTTTATGTTGGCACCACTTTAGTGGCATTCGCGAAATGATTACGCCTACCTCTCATCATTCGTGATTCCCGAACGCGACAATTGCGTGGAGTCACTATCGGTTTTAGCACCTCATGTGCGGTGGTCGCCATTCAAGCGAGCGCGAATATCCGGCCCAAGCAAACTGAGCCTCCGGCAATCTCACTTATCAAACGCAACGCTACGGGGTTGCTTCACTTCGGTTTTGTGTGACACCGCTCAGGTAGAACCGGCCCATTTGCACTGCAGCCCGTAAATCACTTCAACTTACACAAATGCAATCACCTTGTGGATAACACGTGGATTTTATACCGAAATCATTGACCCAGAATTAAAAAAAAAACGACTAGCGGTTGTCTGTGATTTTAAATTTAAATTTCGAACAATCTTATTGTAATCTCGCAAATCATCGGCGTAATGTACGCGTGTGTTTATCGCAGTAATAGTAGATATCTGGCCGTCACTACGTAAGCGATAAGAATTTTGGGGAGCGACCACTGCCGCGCGACCTCCAGCAGTTATCGGTCGTTGTCTTTGTATTTACGGAGGGTTTACACTGTCGTGTTGTATGTGACATCACAGCTAATGAGAAACACGCTTATAACGTTTCTTTGAGACGCCTACTTCTAAGAAGTTGTAAAAAATGTCACTTTAATATCATAGGTAATATTCTATGAAAATATTTCACCGGAATATTTCCTAGAATGGGGCAAGGTTATCTAGATCGTAACACATTCGCATAAACACTATAATCGCTTGGGAAGTTCCCTGCATCTTTCCGCTCGGAATATTATACGGCGGTGTTTTAAAACATTTCAGTCATACTGACCGATAATGTAAGATTTTGATACTCACGTGCACATTTTACACCGATTAACTTTTAATTGGCGAAATATATGTTTCTAATATAGATTAAACTCAAATAGCCTAACCTAAGAGTGTTCACGAATAAAGAAACTTAACTCTTTGGTATAAGGCCTATATTCCCATGCTATATTACTACGACCTGTGACATTCCAGGCGAATAAAAATACTCCAGGATCGCGCAAACATGGCGGCAGTGGGAAAAGTGTTGAAATGTCATGTTAAAGTTTGGCGCGAAATGTATACGTACATTTGAATAGAATCGTCTTGGGCATCATTTCTATTAAAAGCATTGATTTAACTCTAAGTACTCAGAGCTATAAATACTAGTATCGTGCAGTATTCAATTTGATCGTTTATTGAAGTTTATGGTTGCCTTTAGGTTATTGCGTTTTAAGATGTAATAGTAGTTTGATTGTCACATTTTGATCTTGCGGTTTAAGTGTGCGTCAGGTCCAGGGTTCGTTTCTCGTGTCGGGTAACTTTTTCCATATAAAAAAATCAGTAGCAGCATTAGGAAAATGTTTGAAAGGTGGTAATAAGATTGCTTTCTATTACGTAGGATACAAAAAGCCGGGAAAACTAGTTTGAAAAAATACCGCTTCTAAATCTACGAATTTGTGAAATTCGGAGTTACAAGACTGTTTTTTCTCTTATAATGATGATTAAAATTAATGAAACACAAAATGACTATATTTTTTGTTTCTATCAAAGTTAACGTAAAAAATATGGGAAGTGGGACAAGAAGCCAAAAAGTCGATAGTGATAACCAGAGACAAAAGAAGAAAACCTTCATCTCCCAACACCAAAGTGGCGGTATATTGTCGACGTCATAACTTGCGTCGGCTGTGTAACATAATGTCTTTGGCGTGCTTACTCGATGAGAAGATATAGTTTGATTTTTATACCATGAAGGAAGAACGTGATAACTTACGCTGTAAGTTGGATGGCCTTAGGCCAAATTTTTCCCCTGACAGAATATTCGTGTCATCATAATCACCATCGCCTTTCCATTGATTTCGAATCAAGTTAAATAATGCCAACCTAATCATGTCAACTAGTGATACAATTAAAAAATGCCAACATAATCAAATGAACTGGTGATAGTCGAAACAATTTTTCAATCTGTTTGGTTCGCTTTAAATATCGTGTGGCAGAATGGCAACATAAAAATAAATGCCGTGTTTTTGTAAGTCTGTAAAACGTGCAGCAGTATTTGGGCAGGCCGGTTTAATAACGCCAATTAGTGAAAGCTAACCACTTCTTAACTTTGGTGCAGTGTCACTTCGCCTTGCACTCGAAATATATATAAAACTATACTCGTCATTATTTTATTCCCGTAATCTTTTTTTATTTAAAAAGAGGTAAAGGAAATATTTATTATATGGTTTAGTGACGAAATATGTATAATTGTAATTGACCCTCTGTTTTAACTTTTAAGGCTTTCTTCTCAAAATAAAATTCTTCAAGATTCTTAAAGTATTGTGCTAGTTACATAACCTCACGCCTTATCGCCGCTGGCATAGGCAGAGATGCATTTCTGCGTTTAACCAATTTTGTGCTGCTGCAGAATTCCCTTATGAAAAAACCCACTAGCACTGCCGACCCAGGAATCGAACACGGGACTTCAAGGCCGGACGGCATATACTTTTTCCGAGGTCACGAGACACTCACATTATTGTGCGGTCTATGATTGATGTTATGGATAACTTATCTATTGTCTACGTAGACCAGTCTTTCGCAAAGAGAAGGCAACATTCGGTAACATTTCGTGTATGAACATAATAATAGCCAATAACAGAGCTACTCGGTCCGACGTGGCACCCGGTAATGAAGTAACAATGCAACCGCAACGCTTCACCAAACTGTTATTTTTTGTATTATTAAAAATAAAATTCGATTCAGTTATCCGCCGTTGCAACAGATCCGCGCACGACCTTGTTCGTATTTGTACTGCGGACTCCGTTGATTAGTATGTTCACAAGCTATACGCTCGTATGACCTAAATTTTAACTCATTTGTTTCGGACACGTTACCAGTGAAACCTGTTATAACGACTCTAAGGAACGCGCTACGGTATTTGCATCCAATAGTGGCAAATTCTACTACACTGTTCAAATGGATGTATATAAAATGGAATCAGTGATCAAAGTCCTTAAAAGAATGCTTGTAGCAATACGCTCAGCTGACGACCTACATTCCAATTATTCGTTTTAAACACGTTATCGTAAACATAAAACGACTTTCTAGGTACGGCTCGACATTGCATCCAATTATAATATGGATTTTGGCAGGTTTTTTCAACTCGAGGAAGTTTATGATCAAATGAATTGAATGCAGGAGAATATGCACCGTAATGATTTTATTTGGAATGTTTGCCTACTTATGGCACTTATCTATGCTTACGATAAGCAAATATAATAGCACAGAGTTTGCAAATCTGCCCGGCGGACGGCGCTAGGCTCACTTCTTACTATATGGATCTTATATGTGCTGGTGAAACATGGTTTTAGAAATAAACCTTAGAGCTGTCTTCTGGGTTATGAGCTAGGAAGCATATGCATCATTACCAGTACATGTGGCGAGCTAAATTTCCTTACATTACGTAAGAACGAGCGACTTCTGCGACCGTTATGCCGTCCGGGAGGCCGTTGCTCCGGTGCCACTTTCCGAAATTCTGATTGCAAAAGCGCGCGACGGCGGCCATTGTCGCCGCGCGGGCCGCAAATCGGCGGGCGGAAGTTACGGTGAGCGGTGGCTCGGCCGCGGAGGCAAGGCCGAACGCCGAAGGTGAAAGTCTTGACGGCCCGCAATTACTGAACCTCGACCCACCATCCTCCAATATTCGGGTTACAGCGGTGGCGGTGATGCGACGATTCTTCCGCCTTCTCCGATACAGGAGCAGTTCCATTTACAAAAGTTTGTTTTTTGTGGTGGCAACACTGACTTTAATCCATTGGTAGAAATTGGTAGAAATCCTGATAAATATTTGAAAGAGTTTTATTACCAAGGAAGACTGTGTGTGCATAAATGCAAAAACAAACGAAAACGAAATTCAACAAAAACAAAGCGCAAAACTATGTGACCTTTTATTATAAGATAATGTATCTATAATAGTCCCATTATCAAGCGAACTATTTTTACACGGTCCAAACTATCGGTACGCACCTTCACGCATGATTAAATATGGCCATCCGAGGGTCGGCCCATCTGCCCGCTTGTCTGCGTTTGGCTCTCATTCAAATTCAAATGTATGCGAGCAGTCTGCAAGCATCGCTATGGACTTGAAGAAGTTCTTTCTTATTATACAATCACACTATTTGTACTATTCCACGTCAGACATATTCGAATTTCAAATGTAGAAAATGTTTTCTATTACATTTGGGCCATAGCGATGCCATTACTAATTTTAAATTATTAAATAAAATTAATTAATCTTTTTTGTTTTAGATGCGTCATAATAATAATAAATCTCGTAAATTATTGCATGAGCTTTAATTATTATCATTTATATCTGATTTTTTTTTTTATCAAAGATATTTTGTTAACGAAAACGAAAGGCCTAAGATATTTTCTGACTTGACTTTGGCATAATGCATAATGGCATAATTGCCAAGAAAAAAAACATAAAAAGACTTTAGTTGCAGTATTTTAATTTACCATCAACACATTGACTTGATATTTCTATCAAAATGGCGCTATAAATATTGACAAAACTCACAAAAAATTGTGAAATTACTTAAAACGATTTTTCTTGAATGCGAATGATAACGTGAGAGATACATGTTGATATTATTGAAGAAACTTCTTGGGAAGGTCGAACGTGTTGATTTTTACATAACATTAGAAATCAAATGTGTGACGTATAACACAACACGTCAAACGATAATTTTAGTTACTTTTGTACTTGAAGCAAATGCCTTGTCGTCAACATGTTATGAACAATTTGAATGTTTGCTCTATGCGTCCGTTGAGACCTGTTATACAATACTAACAAATCAATAATTAAGTGTAATCGTTTAAATTAAGAACGTCGAGATAATGACGTTGTAAGATGAATGTTCAACAATTACTATTGTTGCTCTGTTCGGAACCTTGAATATCAATTGGGAAATACTTTTCGAGATCATGCGTCAAACTGTTAGTCGTACATTACGTAGATTTATCTCCGATGAAAAAATCTCATCGACTTTTAATCAGCAATGTTTAAGCACGTTTCTTAACATGATGTAATTTTCCTATGTGTAACATGGTGTACCAGAGCGGTGCGTAATTGGGTTTTTCTTTGATTCGTGAAGTATTATTAACGCGTATCCTCAAATGAAGTAGATCCAACCGCATAACCCCATGATATTCAAAAAGGTCATCTCCAGTGACACCCTATAAATAAAAATTATCAAAAAGGCACACGGATTACAGTGAGGATAATGAGGTATCCTTCGCAAGGGGAGCATCTAGTAGAGGGCCGTCCGCCCGCCTGCGCGCCCTCTGTAAATCACAAGAACTTATGTACGGAATAGAACACAAACGCAGTTTGGCGTGCGAAGCCGTCACAAGCACACGTATCGTGAGCGTCTCGTGCCATCAGTGATGTAGTAGCGCCGCGCCGCGCGCCGCTCGCCGCTCGCCTGTTTGGACAAGTGCTAAGTTGATCGTTTCATGTGATACAGCTCGTTGAGGTTGGCATTATGTTTAATTAGAACGTTCGATTTTTGAATTGTTTCGTGTTGTATTGTTTTTGGATTTATGAAGTTGGAGTGTTGCATACTTTTTTCGGATTGTTTCCTTGGTTGATAAGGTAATTATTTTAATTACTTTTTACACACAAAAATAGTTACTTATGTTTACTTTTATTTAGGGGTCCAATAATATTTTTAAAAGTTGTTATTTCACTTTCTAAACAAAGAAATGCTGGTGAATCAAATTCCCGGCCTCTGTGGACTTAATATCCTTGGCAGCAACTCGCACCCGATTACTTTTGCTCATTAGTTTATTGGAATGTGTTAAATCGTTTATGCTGTTACTTTATTTGCCTGACTTTATTTGACGTAACCGCTGTTACTTTTTCTTTGATAATTGTCTTCAGAAACTAAGTAGATTGGTAATAACTTATTTTTACGTGATGATTAAGAAAGTTTAAACGTTATTTATTAATACACTGTATTAAATAAACGTAGTATTGTTAGTATTTTTTAAAGCTAGCTAATAAAAAGTGTTAATGAGTAAATGTTGATTATAGATTTTTATGGGTATAATTAACGGTATTTGCTTGTCTACCCTAATAGTTAAAAAAAATAATTGTATTTTTCTTTCTTTTCTACGGTGATTTACAGTACGGGTAAAAACTAAAAAATAATAAATTAAAATTAATATATACACTTATCTAATTACTCGTCGAGTCATAAACTGAACAAACTTTTTTTAAATTATGTTTTTATTCAATACTACCTGACCAAGCCCTTTATTCTCTTCTAGTTTAGCTATCTCTTTCGTGTCGTCAGGCGGGAGAAAGGGACAAAAAAAGATTCGAATCTGTGATATTGAGAATAGGGACACAAACTTATAGTTTGACGACATTTTTATTATTATTTCACATTGTCGAGATAAAGATGCAAGACTGGTAGTGAGTTTTTATGGTTCCAGTTTTGAACTGTGACAGTAATGTTAAAAAATTTAATTAATTTTCGTTCTTATTATAAAAGTTTATAAATTAACGTTATTTTTTTAAAACTCATTTATAAAAAAAAAATAACTAACTCACTCACTCACAATAAAAATTAAGAAGATAAAACGTTATGCTAATGTTTTCAAATTTCACTGAAATAAATGATAATTTAAAATCTTTAAGATTAAAAAAATGAGACAAGTAACTTCCGCCATTTTAAATCGGAAATGTGATGAGCGGCCGACTTTACATCACTTACAAATAACTGTCAGCTGTGTTAATTGTCTTGTAATGCGATAACAACCTTAGTGTCGATATAACTTGAACACATTATTGAGCAAAATAAAATACTTCACAAAGTTGAATCGTAACAGCGGCCAAAGCCAAGAGTTCCTTAACAATTACATCATCAAACATTACATAAAAGTAAAACGATTCGGTATTAAGGTGTTAATACTTTCTTGAAAGTATGCACGGATGTGGAAATTCTATAACATAAAGTTTACAAATCGTTATCAACAGAGTTTCAAGATGGCGCTAGTGAAGTCTGACAGGTGGGAGAGTGTCAAAAACATTGTTCCTTGTAATACCTTTACGCAATATTTAAAAAGATTGGAACAAAGAAGATATAAATCATAGCCTAATTAAAAATGAGTCTTAGGTTGATGATTACAAATTCCAATTTTGTTTGCCTACGTGCCCTGCTCCATGGATTATGCATAAATAAAACCAACGCGAAGTGCAAAGTTAATTCATAATGCCTAATACTTAGACATGAATACGCCGATGATTGGATCATTCTTTTTTCATTTCAAACAATACCGAACAAAGGGTACACTTATATAATGACTTCTGTAGTTCGGCCGCCGCTTTCAGGTCAGAGATTGCAAATAACTCAACCGTACAGTACTTTAGGATAACTTAATGAAGGTTAAATTTTTATTTGTGAATATTTGACGAATTAGATCTCATTAATTGTATTATTATTTTGCACAAAGCAGTGTAAAGCAAAATGACGTGACAAAGTGAATGACAAGTTATGACGTCATTTTGTTGTGACATTTAAATATTTTAACTCAAAAATTATGTAATTGAATGTTGTTTATTTTTTAATTAAAATTAAGTATGTACTTATATGTTTTGCTTAAATGAATTATTGGACGAGTATATAAATACTGCTATTTATATAATTTTATAATATATGCATTTTGTTAAAGTTAAAATCATGAGAAAATATTTTTAATGGTTATTGTACACTTAAAGGATTAAGTTTGTGATATAGAATAAAAATTATAATGCAATATTTACACTATGTTTTGTTAAGTGCGAAACAGGCAGTAATTATAATTTCAAACTAACAAAGATACCAAGTTGGTGTACGTGATCAACGCAGTGATCGGTGGCGCCATCTATCTAACATCGGAACAAAGTGCGGAAAGAATAGAAAACAAAAACTCACAACAGCTGTGCATTTATTAAGGCGATTAATGAGAATCAGACGAAATATGATACCGTTATTCATGAAACACAATTTATATAGATAACATTTGCGTTGCAATGTACGTATAGATATGACCCAAACTCTCAACGTGAAAGCCCTGTGGCATATAAAATGCAATGGAGTGTTACCCTGGATCCGTCCTTTGATAAAGTAACACACACCAGTGTACGAAGTATGAGCCATTACAAAACATGCACCACGTTATTCATATCGTATTAAATGATAATACGTTATCCATCGCGCAGTTTATACCAAGCGGCAAATAAGTTTCAGCGCACAACCGGCAGTGGATCCACAAAGTACATAAATCACGCGTAATGGTCTGAGTAGCTGACGTGCTTTTAACTTATTGACTATTGGCGGTGCTCTATTTATTAAGTAAATTGTAAACATATTATAACTACAAGCCGGGACTTCGTTTTGGTTCGATGGCTTGTTCACTCCTCGTGTTATGTTTGATACATTGATTTACAAATTAGTACAAGTTTGCCCTGATTGATATATGTTATGCTAACATGAGTAAAACTTCGGCTTTGAAGTGATATTTGTAGGATTATTGTGTCGAGTTTTGAAATACTCACAATAATTGGCCCAAAATCTACATTATTGTAGAAGGCGCAATCGTCAGTTGCCGGTCATTCTGCGTATCGGAATAAATAACGCAATTTAAAATAAATTTGTATTTGATACGCCTTTCCTATCAACTTTTGTATAAGTATTGAAATAGTCTTGCTTCTATGCCAATGTCTACTATATTTTTCTGTAATGTAAAATTTTTCCCCGAATCGTGTATAAAATCAGTGGAATTTATTCCATGGGTAAATTTACCTGGAGCTGATTTTTATCGAAGAAGCTCGCCATTGAGCATCTCGAAACTGTATAACCGCCATTTTGAATATTATATTGTTTTCTTTGTTACGCTTCTACTTCTGGTCGCGTTTACAAACATTTGGTTTGGCTATAGTTTTACGATTGTATAAAAAATGCTTGACGTGAAATGGACCATAACACTTCCAGTTATGGTCAGTTTTTGATTGGAGCATTTGATGAGTATAGTCGCGAGCCAGATTTCGCCTACACTTACAATGGACTGATGTACTTGGCCGCAATATCCGGACCGAATGCAAACAATTTACAACTTGGTAGATATGTACGATTTGACACATTATCTATAATATGTACAAACAAAATTGATATTTGGCCTCGAGATATGAACTTGATTTTAATGTGTTTTATCGGATGCTATAATGCCTTGCACGAAATAATGATAATGAGCCGAAGATAAGGAAGAAAAAAATATGCATAAATTTATTTTATACTCAGAATCAATAAAATAAATAATGTACAATGATTTAGGAATACACGAATGTAGTTTATTACTATGCACTATTTAATTCGGTACACGAAACATCTTTATCGGAGATTTATATTTAAGCCATATAACTTTCTTACGATGCACTTTAACTGAATTTATAACTTGAAACATTTGTCCTAATTTATTCTGACAGTGTTATTCGTAAAAAGCGTGGCAGTTAATTTATTGCAAAAAAATATAGCGTGTTTAACAAAAGAACGTACTTCCTAAAGTTTATTAAGTATTACTTCCACTTTACCAACAAAACTAGGATCTTGGCACATTTCCCGCGACACTAAACTTATACTCTATGGTGTGCGAAAGAGAGGGCGATATACAGCCGTCTCTCTCTAACACCAACACCTGCGAATGATTGTGATCTCTTCAGAGGGTTTTCAAGGGAATTCCTCTCGACGAGGAAAAGCAATTTCCTTTGTAAATTTCTATGTGGAAACCGAACTTCGCTACGAATTGGTTGATGGTGCACTTATTAAATAATGGACACAAACGTTTTATTGTGGGATTTACATTAACTTCGTTTGACATAAGTCTATTGAATTTATCTTTTTAAATTATGTTTTCTTTTACAAATACTTTTTCTTCTCACTATTACCAGACAGTGTATAATTATATCTTTACTTGAGCGGGTTTAGTAAATTGAATAATTTCGGAGCGCCCGTCATCCAACTTAGATATAATGATAACAATTATAAAAGGAAATTAACACTTATCATCACGAGCACACAACATACCAATTGTGTTTTTGATGTTACATAATTTGAACAATCCATCATTGAATAACATAAATATTATTAAATCTGGGTTTGAACGTGAAATGTGGAGGCGCGCTTGTAACACAATTTCAAATGAATAAAGCATCGTGTTGAATAAATTTTCATGTCCCTTCAGTGTCTGATTCTCGCTATCACGACACTTATCTCACTTATGACGAAAACATTTTGTTTTGTGCAACGAGCAAAGTGTCTTTGCTCCAAGCCAAGCACACTCTTTGAAGTGACCCAAATAAAGGATTCGCGGAATTCACAGCAGGTTGTATAATTTACCAGCAAATTATAAGAGGATTTAATATTTGGCTAGCATTTGGTAGCTTTCAGATGAAGTTGGATCAATAGCGCCCCGAGCTAAGATC
The DNA here is from genome assembly GCA_030295005.1 of Cephonodes hylas. NCBI lineage: Eukaryota > Metazoa > Arthropoda > Insecta > Lepidoptera > Sphingidae > Cephonodes > Cephonodes hylas. Next base: position 3,936,955 of record AP025374.1, on the reverse strand, counting down.
TGTGCCTGCGAGATGTACCTTTGAAATGAACTAGTTGCTTATACTTTTATTCCAGCTACGGCGGTATAGCCACGTCTTTCACTCTAAAACAGAAAAAGCAGTGAACTGAATAAGATATCTTAGATGACGTTATGGTTATATTTTTTATGATTTTTTTTCTGTTTATAGTACCAAACACTTATAGAAGTGATGTTACGCGAGTCTAAAACAGAAATGTAAACCGAATTTGCGATTTCACATACTAACACTTAATAATTGTATCTCCGTGACTGTATATTTGACAAAATATTTACTTAACATTTTACATGAAAAAATCTACAAGTTTTGTTGCCATCCACTGAACGTGATTTAAATAATGCTATATCGTTTTTTTACTTGACTTTATTACCTAAGAAAAATATATTAATAAGTCTTCTAATAATTACCATTCTTCTCTTTTGTAAGCCACGCCCATTATTTATGTAGTTACTGAAGTATTTAATGTCTATACAAATGAGACTACAGAAATTTGGCCCGTTTAATACTGCAAGATGTCATAACAGCGCCGATGCCTTTCTCCGTGATTACCAATGCTCACTCAGTATCGAAACAGCAATCTTTGTTTCAACTTTGCAGCGATGATACACACTTTCGATTTTTAAATGAAATTGTTCGACATTGAGTCGAATGTGACATACGTCGATACGTAGAGGATAGCTCCCTTATTCTTCACTTGGGTCAAGTGTACATTCAAATATTGCTTTCATTCATACAAACCATATTGATAAGCGTAATTCAAAGTTTATTATGGAAATTTATGGCATATGTCAGATGTTTATTGGCCGACTACTACGTTACAAAGTAGTGTTTGGAAATGTGCGTCTTACTGTTGATCTCAATTCTCAAGTAAAATGTTTTTGAATTGAATTGTTGTTCTTGTTTAACACTGCGACCGGTATTATTATTTTGTTTGTACTGTACAGAACTATCAAGTGCTGTGCGGTGTCTTATACTTGTGCGAATTAAAACGAAACAATTATTACGAGTGTTTTTGTTGGTATATTTAATTATTGAAATAATGTACTTTAAACATATTTTTGCAAGGGATGCACTCAATTTCTATTGTACAATAATCGTCGTAACCTTAGAATTTTAAAAAGTAATAAAAATCTGAGTTAAAAAAACATAGTTGAGCTTTATTATTGACAGTTAGATTATTAATTTTGGTATTAAATATTCTTGAGCGATGCTTAACGCAGTTTTGCGAGACCACAAATCTACTTATATTTTTAAATGATATTTTGGCTCGCTAATTCTGTTACTTGGATGCGGGAACACAACAAAAAATGTTCCAATAACAGTGGCAAAAAAATTATGATCTCTTTGCTAAAATCATCAAAAACATATTTTTATAATGCTGAAAGGTAATTCCTTCCACAAATAAAATAATTTGGAACTCTAGGTAATTGTGAATCGCGCTTATAATGTTAATCAGATAATGTATTACTAATGGATATGTAAAACAAATTCTATAGACGTAATATTATTATTGTATATGAGTTCGAATGATTCCTGGCAAAAACAATGATCTAATTTTTATTAAAACACGCAAATATTTTAATCCACTTGTTAAAACCGGAAATCCCACTATGGATGCGATAGTAGAAAAAAAAACCTATTTTTGTCCAATCTAATAAGTTACTAAACGCATTTTAACGGAAATTCCATATGAAGTGCTTTGCTTCCAACAGAATATAGTCTTTTATACCAGTTAATTCGGATTTTAGGAAAACATTTATCCTCATTCAAATTTCATGGTAACGCAAATGTGAGCGAACTATTACGTGATACTTTTGTCCTTATGTTTCTACGGTAATAAATTAAGCAATTGTCCGAACACAGTTTATTAAATAAAAAAATAAAAATTAAGTAAAATACAAATTAAAATCATTGTGTTACCACCCCTAAAAAACCACGAAGAAAAACACTACATATTAAATTTAGTGATAAAAGCTTGACTGTTCATTTATGTAAATTCTATCTACAAATGTTACGTAAATTCCGATGAGAAGAACTGCACGAAAAATGAGCAAAAAAGTTATAAAAGTGAGAATCGTTTGTGAAATTTTCTATTCAAGCTAATTTGTATTTCGTCAAGGCTTTTAACAGAGGTCTGGAACGTTTTGATGTAGCACCCACATTATTAATTAAATACTATTTTTAAGGGCCACGACCTGACCAAGGTTTTTAGTCCAATCACTTCGTTTTTCAAACGGCTGTTGACTTCAGACGGTGTCTGGAAAGGCTTGTAAGGAGCTTATTACTTATTTTCTATGTAATTAGTAACGTAATGGTATTCGAAAACATTCGACGATCTTTTAAATCAATCTTAACCACTTTCTTCTTGAGAGACCTGAGTGTTGTTTTATTAAGTCCTCAGCCAATAATGAAGCATACATATGCTTTTATTTAAGGAGAGGATTTTGATGAATACAATATTAATGGTAAATTAACCAACAATTCTATCAAGTAATTAGGCAAATCATATATTTCGCGCACAAAAAAAATAAAATATAATATAAATACTAAATAATTAGAAACCCCACCTAATAGTAAAATGGAGGCATCCAATATTTCACAGCAACTTTTCACTCTCTTCGGAAGAATCATATGTTTCATTGATATAGTCCGAGTGAGCTCGGTTGCAAGTGGAACTTGGTACTGTATCGATCATGTTTTCTTGGGAATTCGTTTGTGCATGCACGTGGGTGTTCTGTTGTATGTCTGTATCGAATTCCCCGTAATTCTACAAGTATTTTTCGCCTATAGCACTAACGCTTAGAAATCGAAAGGATTTCTTTTGACCTATAGACACACTCACGCCTGCATCATTAAAGAGATGTCTACACTCACATTTTTCCAGCTATTTTATATATTGGATAGTTGCTGAGCAATCTGAGTCGATCATCGAACTATGGAGTTCTAGAAATCGCGGCATGCGTAATGCTTTATACTACGGGACCAACACCGCAGTATATGGGTGAACTAAAATAATTTTAGGTAAAATATTTAGATGGCAATACTCCTTCTAGGTTACAAGTGTATTTACCTTTAACTCGTAATTATTCTTTTCCCATTTTTAAATCCAAATAATAAAACCGAAGACAGTTTTGAAGGTAGAAGAAATCATAATAATAATACCAAGATCGCTATTAATTATCAAATAATTCTTACAAACAATTATAAAACGTTATTAAATGTTCTGCCGTCATTAAGCGGTTTAAACATGACGTTCGTTCGCCAAGTTAGGGAAAACAACCGTGCCGAAGATAACAGTTACGCAAACTGCTTATCTCGAGTATTGCCATTTAATTATTCATTTATTTTAGCTCACCCAAGAATTTTAGGCTATGGCAACACCAAAGCTCCAACAAAAAGGTCGTGTTGCAGCCGTTAAATTTGAATAAAAAAATACTACCCCGTATTTAGTTAGTTGTCGAAGTGAGTGGGACAGAGAAATGAAAGTGCAGGTAGGCAGTAGCGTCGGAGTGGCGCGAGATTTATTAGATCGTAACTCGTGGGGTCGCCAACACCCGCCGCTTTCGGCTGCGCGCCTCAAAACACGTCTTCAAAATATATATCGAACAAGCGATTCCGAATGCCGTTGCCCTTTGCTTGTATTGATAAGCCGAGCATTGGCTTAACGTTGTAATTGGCGTCCTCCAGGGCTATGGCAAATTTAATACACTGCTCATATTTAAGTTTTAATTATTAGTTAAATGCAAGGTTTTACAAATAATTTTGGAATGGATAAACTAATGATACATAACCAGACCTCGTAATCGAATCTAGTCTGACAGTCGCACACTGCACACTTATTTACAAGTCTTTTTATATGAAACGATATCGATTATCGATCCTGTAAAATATCGATCTTTACTATCTAATAACATAATCGATTAAGTTTAAAAGTATTTTCGCTCGAGTCTATATTAAATGGTGTTACAGAGATCAGAATAAACGGTACTTACCTTGATAGAAACGGTATCGTTATTGCTTTACATCCGAACTCCTTTGCTTTGAAGAAAAATGTGAGATGTGAGTTAAAAATAGCCCGTGCGTAATGTATGACAAGCGCTCTTCGACCCGTGTATAAGCACCCTTACACTAGTCGCTTACTTATTCTGCTTCAAGCGTATTAAGCAGTTATTTGCAAAGTTTCTTTTACTGTTACCTTAATAGAAAGGGCTAAAGCTGATTCTCAAAGAACGGAAGCTGAAAACCATTTCTTTTCTAATTTCATAGGCTGAAAAAATTGAGTTTGAGACGACGTAGACATGGCATTTTTTAGACATAATCGTTTTAAATGCAAAATGTTTGTATATTAGTTCTATAAAACCAGATGCTAAACACTAAACAACGGTATAAACTCGGCTACAAATAAAACGATCGTTTATTTATCACGTAGGCAATTAAATAACACTTAAAAGTCAACATAAATGTACAAGAGATAAGTTAGTTACTGGAATCAATGAAATCAATTCGCTGATTTTATATCTATTAGTATTCGAAATAAATATTGATTTGTATTTCTTGCAAATTCTTATTTAGAATATTTAATTAAGGTGTAAATTTTTCCATAGTATTTCAAATCTATCATTAGATCCGAACGTGAAAGCCCAATAATTGCAAGACATAAAAGGCCTTATTTATAAGTGTTTATGAAATATTTTGTCTTGCTCTCTTTGAATTTAGATGACTCAACAAAACATGCCTTAGTTGAAAATGTTAGCAACGTTAAAGTATGTAACTCGCACATCGGTATATTAATACTTTCCGTATGATTCAGTTATTAAAAACAGCAGCGAATCTGCAGACATACAGCTATTTCGGAACAAAAACACGTACAATGTAACGTCTTTTCGATAATAACGTTGTGATTGAACGTGTTCACAGGTTCGGCTTTTTGTCCGCGTAGAATTTAGTTAAAAATATAGACGATTTTATTTCTGCATTGTGATTCATTGCGTTATTTCAACGTGCTGATATTGATTTTGTTGTACAGTTAGCTCGTATTGCTGCAAATTGGAATCTTCTGTCAGGTTAGCGCGTTCGTTTATTCGAAACTCCTTGAAAAACTTAATAATCTCTTTGTTGAGCTGTCAACGGAATGACGTAGGTTTTTAACTGTAAAAGTGTAAATGTTGCGTGAATAATAATAGTAGTAATCAAAGTATATTGCAAATGAAAAGTTAACTAACTATAAATAATTTAATGATAATTAAATTGATAGTGTTTGTCTTTGTACCACGTTTAAGTTGATTCGCGACTAAGTCAGGTATTGTGGGTATGATTTACGAAAAAATTACGATTTCGCAAAACCATAGATTTTAAACAAATATTTGTCGTTCTGGGAATTGAATGTCGTCACATTAGTTGCCTTTTGAATAAAGTGTAAAAAATATCTGAAAAATTTACCATCATGTCACGGGCTCATTTCGAATTATCTGATCACGAAAAATTTATTTTATCCAAATGCTCAACCTGGGAATGGTACCGGTGGCTTAATTAGTGCAGTTATTACAGGTTGAACACTCCTAAGGTGATTTCTATGTACGTCGCATTAATTTTCAAACACGAACCGTGACCCCATGTTTTGTTCATTGATAAATTAATTCATACTAACGCTTGTATCCCCAAGGGGGTGAGTAATTATACACCCAAATTATATTTTTTCACCCATGTTTTGATCGTTTTAAGCTTAACTTAGTAATAGCGAATCTATCGTATTTTATCCTTTATAATTGCAAATATGTACGTAACTTCAGTTACTCTTTGTTTGACCCGCAATTGGAACTGGGAATCCTTACGTGAATTTTTAGCAACATCTGTATACAACATACATTGCTCCTTATGTACTAGAATAACTAATTATACATAATAATTTATGTTTACCGCCAGCAATGGAAATTGAAGTATGTTAACTTTTTAAACAAATTGTTTACTTTTTAAACAGGCGATTAGCTTACTATGAAATATGAAACTACGGCTTATTAATCATAATGTTTTAAAACTATAATCCTATTTTAACAAGTCGATATTAGCATCACAGAGTACTTAGTTTGTTTTTAAACGGAACATTTTAAGATAGTTACGCAACAAATTCCTTAGCTTTGTAGTTTTTTCTTCAACCAAGTTTGTATAAAGGTTAAGTTTCCAATCATACAGCTATATCTATGACTAGCGTTGTTTTTTTTTAATTCTACAACGTTTCTAGATTATTTGATTTATAAAGAATATTATTGTATATTTGATTTAAAAAAAATAAAAATGTGAAAATTAGCTTTCCGAGTCGGCATTTAGGAAGGTTTAAACTATTTTATTATCATAATTTATCAGACAAAGAATGAAATTTTGGCTTGAGTCGTTTTGTTAAAAATAATTCTAAGTAACGATAATCGAACCTGAAAACTAGACCGGTTCTAGATAGAAACGACACAGAATTACATCAACGAGGGTCGCTAGTTATCTATAATGTTATTTGTGGATATTTCCTACTCGGGCACATTTCTTCATGTCCAATTGTAAAGGTCGCATCGCATTGTTAAACCTCAAGTGTTGTCTATGATCTTGTTATCCCGCGACATAGTTGATCGTTCTAGTTGGTTTGGCTACTCAAGCTTGCCAATATAACATTAATAAGGTCTTTTTGGTCTTGTTATGTTGGCGTGGGTGTGGTACCGGGCGTGGGTTTTCCGAAACAATCTTTTGTGATATTATAAAAGTTGTATGACAGAAATTGTGATGTTATTTCGAAGCATTAAGAGCGTATAAACAAATCGTCGCTCGCCGAATTTCAACTCACACCAACGTAAATGCCGGCACACATCGACGTGCGAGGGGCGGGCGCTCGCCGTGTATAACACAACAGTGGTCAGTGACCGAGATCCTTAGCGGTAAATTGGAATTTCATAAATGGATAATAAAATGAAAATATCACATATAAAATTGTGATTGTTCTAATCTTTTACATACATTATCTATACTAATATTATAATGAGGTAACGTTATTGAGTTTGTGAATTTGTGACGTTGTAGAAAGTAAACTCTGGATATATTGAACCGATTTTGAAAATTCTTTTACCAATCGAAAGCTACGTTCTTTGTGAGTCTCATAGGCTATATTATTAGTCCCAAAAAAAGATATTAGTTATTCGCTGTGGCCGGATTTGCGAAGTGAGTCGGAGAAAAATCGGTCGAACGAATGGGTTTTCTGCAAACGTAGCCTTACCCATGGGAGATATATAGTTAAGTCCTAGAGAAAAGTTGTAGAGCTTGATAATGCCTACAAAAAAGTCAGCGGTAGCATATGTCTAACTTTTAGGATTTGTTCACTATAACCTCTTTTATGCTAACCAAATTTGTTATAACATAAAGCAATGTTTGTGAAGGTGTTTTTATAAAGATTCTATTAATCCTTATCCAAATAAATGCGTTATTTAGTATAAGTATTTAATTTTAAAGAAATTTGCCCTTTACATAATTTAATTACAATAAGTATCTAAGAAGATATCGCAGTTTCAAAATAATGATCAAGCGCGCAATTCTTTATGTACAAGGCGCCGGCCGGCACGTTACGGTTTCACGTAATTTTGACCGATTCGTATGATTTTTGGTATGGGCATAAATAGGACTCTGAGGAGTAAAATAGATTTTCTTTCTGAACTCAACCCTGTAGTCTACGCGGACGAAGTCGCAGGCAACAGCTAGTGTTATATAAAATTTAAATTATACAATGAAGTGAGAAATTACCCATAAAAGTACATTTAATTACGGTATGGAAAGTACTGTTATTTATTTTGATTCTCTCATCAACCCTTATACGTCCCACGGCTGGGCACGGGCTTCCTCTACCATCGACAGGACTCAGGCTATAGTCCTTTGATTTTTTCCTTTTATCTATTTCGTTCGTTGCGTCGGCGAATTGTCAAACAAGGCGCGGCGTCAAAGGTGCCGCGGTTTCAAAGGTGCCGCCGCGCATCGCCGGCCGCGGTGGCGTTCGCTTGTTCAATTTTATTAGTTCGTCGCATTGAGCTAATAGTTCAAGAGCTGGCATGAATTTTTGGGTATGTATTGGAAGCAAGTTGAAAACTTGTCATATATATTATATCTCAACACGGAACTGCAGACCTGGCTGGTAAGTAGCGGGGCTAAATTAATCACTAAATTAAAAAAAAATCTAAAAATAAATTTAATTCAATATATGTTGCAATATATGTATGTATGTTGTAGTTAAATGTTAAAAGAATAAAAATAATACGTTGGGCTTATTTTTTTTATTTTGGGGTTGATTTAACCCCGCTACTCAAAGCCAGGTCTGCAGCTCCACATACACATACATAACCTCACGTCTGTATCTATCCTCCATAGGGGTAGGCAGAACTGCATTTCTGCAACCACATTTCCAGACTCCGTAATGCTACTGAAAATTTGCTAATTGCAATAATACTGCCCGGCGCATACTTATTCCGCGAGACCACGAGGCAGTCTGCAGTTCCGTGTTGGGATATAATAGGAGAGCTATAACAAGTTTTCAGCTTGCCTCAAATACCAACCCAAAAATGTATGCTAGCTCTCCTACTATAATATTACTACCTATAGAGATAAGCAAATGACCAATGACGCAACACGGCGTCCGCGAAATATTTTGTTTTGTTCTTTGAATCTTTACATGTAAGTTTACTTATTTATTTTCGACACGGGCACTAACTGTGAAATGGCCTAGTCAGCACTGTCTCCACCTCCCACGCGGACGCTCAAGGTTCAAATTCTGCTTTTGACTTTTTGTTTTTTATTACTTATTTATTTCTTTTTAAATTAACTGTTTTAATAATTAAATAAATTCAATCAAGAAAAACATTGTTAAGTATAAAATTAATTTTAATTTACATTAACTATTATACTTTCTAAATTATAAAGCAGCTAATAATTATGGTATTCATAAATAATAACCACATTTATATCTATCATTAATTATTTAACAAATTTTTCAATTATATATTATATATGAATCATCATCATCATCATCAGCAGCCAATATTCGTCCACTGCTGGACATAGGCCTCCCCCAATGACTTCCACCGGGAACGGTCGGAAGCCTCCTGCAGCCAGCGACGGCCCGCGACCTTGACAAGGTCATCGGACCACCTTGTTGGGGGACGTCCCACGCTGCGCTTTCCCGTTCGTGGCCTCCACTGGAGAACTTTTTGGCCCCATCGGCCATCAGTTCTCCGCGCCATGTGGCCGGCCCATTGCCACTTCAACGAGCTAATCCGAATAACATAAAATATTATTTGGGTATTTACCAAACCGGTTTCGCTCAAGCCTCACCTCCAATATTAGAAAGCAATTTTTTCTATATTACACGTAGGTAGTGTATGTTCCCCAAAGTTGAATTTATTGTCGTTACTCTTCTCATTAGAGTATAACCTCTGGGCCAACTTGGCAGTCTATTTGAAGGCTTCACAGAGTTTGTAGCTTTCTGTGACTTACTGTTTCGAAATTATATCAAACTCAAAATAAATTGTTTAAAGAGTTTTTAATAAAAATGTCTGTGAATCAAGATGTTACTAGTGCACAAACAGCTGAAGAACAAGTTCCTGATGATTCTATGTATAGTGAAAGTTCAAAAATGAAATTAACAGTGGCAGTTGAGCATTTTAAAACTTTGCTCCAAAAAATAATTTAACAATGTCACAATGTTCTAGTTCTATTTCCTATGAAGCAATGTTAATGGATGAAGAAATCATTTAATTATTAAAATGGTTATTTTAAAAAGAAAAAAGTAATAAAAAAGAAACATAATATGCGGAACTCGAACCTTGAGTGTCCGCGTGGGAGGCGGATATACTGCTAACTAGGCCACTTCGCCGTTGAGGACATTGTCGAAATACGCAGTCTAGTCCCAAAATGAATTTACCACACCGTGCCCTCTCCTTGTAAAATCCGTGTTTACTTTTTTATTTTACGTCAATTTGAAATTACAGCTGATGTTATCAAAATTTCCCACAAAGAATGCACTCAACCTTGAGCACGTTAGTGTAAGTTATAACTTTGAATAATAACCTTAAAAACATCGATACAAGGACGGAGCCCAGAGCGACACGTCCTCTCTCTGAAAGGCCATGCGGCGGACTGATTTGCTCAGGTCTGCGCGCAGTGTTTTATAGCCCATTTTATAAAATTTATTAAAAAAGCAATAAGTTTGATTTCTTCAAAATAAAAATTGTACGTTTTCAAGTATATGTTCTTCTTTCATAAAAAAATATTGCTCTGTTAAATAAAGTACCATATAAGGTTTAAAAAAAATATTTAGAGACAGTAATTTCTCAATTATTTCGAACGCTTTAGATATTTTATTACTCGAAAACTGGAGCTAAATCTTAAAATGTTCGTAACTAACTTTTTGCTCGGGGATATTGTCTATTTAATAACATTTTATTTTCATTACATATATTATGAATTTAACAAAATTTTGAGCCTCGAAAATGACTCTAAAAGTGACTTTTGACGACCTTAGCTCAGTTATCTTTTTATTTATCAAAATTTACGAAAAAATCTTAAAATGTTCTTAACTAACTTTTTAGATGACAAAATTGCCTACAATAATTGGTAATTTATATTTTTCTACAATGGGTCTTTCATCAACTTTAAGGGGTTCGAAAAGTACTGTTTTCGCCCAAATGACGCTAAATTTGTATATACGCTCTTAAGTAATTTTCACAAAATTGTATATTAGGTCGTATGTGCGTAATAAAAAAGCGTAACATTTGAGTAAACTTTTCGACTCTCACATTTCGAACAAAGTAATACCGTAGTTGTAAATACTGAACTCCGACGAACAAAGGCAAATAAAGCAGCAAATCGTTTAACACATGAAATAAAGAAGCACCGTATAATACAAATATTGTACCGGCCCAAGACTGTTAGTGGTCCAAAATAGAAGCGGCGAAAAGTGGGTGACCTCTGTTCGTGGCGGTAATAACCACTTTTACTCGCACTTGCGTTTCCATCCTCTTTACAATAAAGAGCTTGAGGACCTGACCATCTGACCGCCAGGGAGAAATCGTGTGCGCGTGCCTACGTGTAGATGCGTATTCATCTCATGAACCATTTAATACTATTTTTAGTGCGATGAAATGATCGCTTTACTCGGAAACTGCAAACCTAGCAATTTTTTGTTGCAACAAACAAACATCTTGATAGGGCACGGAAAAGCATATGATTTTCCTCTTGTTGCGACGGCCGGCGCGCAGACATGGCAGTGTCTGGCGGACAGAGGCCACACCAGCGCTTGCATCTTTTGTCCCGTAAACAAATTAGCAGCTAGTGATGACACGCGGCGCGGCGACTCGGGCCGTGAGCGCTCAGTCAATAGCATTTAAAATGACGGCTCGCTCTACGTCACCCGCTTCCTCTCCACACGTACGTAGTGGCACATGACGCAATTGGCTTTTTCAATGTCTTATCTACAGCGAGGTATGTTGTCATTCGCCGCGAGTCAGCCGCGCTGCGCGCACGCCGCTCGCCGACGCGTTTATTTTTGTTTCCCTTGTCTGTGCGTTTCACATCAACGAGGACAAAGTGACGAATTGCGCGCGCGTACGGCGCACCGTTGTGAACTCTGTGACATTGGTGGAACCATTTTAATTAGTGCCCGCTGGAAGCCGCTCGGCCAGCCGCCGCGATGTTTATGTCAGGATTCTTCATCATTTCCCCCGATTTATCTCTTAGGTGGGTGTTTACGAAAAGTGTGTTTCCGAGGTGCTTTAGAGTTCGTTGTTATCGTCGGTCGGCACTCGACCGCCAGTAAACTCACTTTTAATGTTATTGAGAACGGAGAGCGGATTATAACACGTCGTGAACCTGATCGGCCCGTTCGGCCGCCGATGCATTGTTCTCCGACTGACCTAGTGTTTGCCATTATGAAATAATTAGGGCGTCTCCTTGATTCGATCGCGTTCCGACGACGTTTAGAATAACCGAACGTTCTTCGGCCACTACACTCCGGTCAGCTGCGGCCGCGGCTTACATAATGTTCAACGTAATATTATCTACTGATAGGCTCTTACCGATCGTGCTCTCGCTGTCCGATCGTTCTAATTTTATATCGAATATTTACGAGTGGCTAATTGACGCTAACGTGTCCGCTGTCGTTGTTACAGAATGACGCCGCAAGAAGAGCGCGAGAGCGCGCGCGGAGTGGACATCGCCGACGCGTTCGAGGACGACATGTTCGGCCCGCCGCGCACCGAGCCCGCCGCGCGCCCCAAGCTCTCCATGATCTCGGCGCGCCTCCGCGCCAACGAGGAGCGCAAGCGCGTCATCGAGATCTGCTCACAGAAGCTGGAGAACATCGAGGACCCGGCGCGGGACCTCCGCCGCTCCGTGTGCATCAACAACACGTACTGCCGGCTAAGCGAGGAGGCGCGCCGCGAGAAGGAGGCGCGGCGGCGGCGCGCGCGCGAGGAGTGCGACGACTCGTGGGTGGGCAAGAAGGCGCGGCGGGCCGTGGAAGACGAGTGCCTGGCGCTGCTGGACGCCATCCCCGAGCTGGGCGACGCCAACCTGGGCTGCGCGCAGCTGGCGCGCCAGATGCCGCGGCCCGACGTGCCGCTGCTGCCCCCCGGCCTGCTCACCGTGCTGGACTCATGACCGCGCCGCGCCGCGCACCTGCACACGCCACTGTGATGCGACGGCGCCGAGTGAGCGCGCCCGCCCACCGGGGCCGGGCCGACCGATCGGCTCGTTACACGTTACCCCGAACGGACGGAAGACGTTTAGCCAATTCTTTGTTGTTTAAGATGAGTACTTACTTTGTTAGCGTGTTTTATATTGTTTAAGTGAAAGTTGCTCAGGCGCTGCCGACGGGCGCGGTCCAATTAGTGTTCAACGATAAATTTTTATGGAACGAAGGGACTTGGACTCGATGCGAGCGCTGTACCGTAGTGACGCGGCCGCGGTGGCGATGTGACGTGTGCGCCAGAGATACGGGGAACTTCTACGGTTTATTGGAGGCATAGTTGTAAGCGATAATTATTATGTTATATTATTGTACTGTAAAGTAAATATAGTGATTAAGAGATAGTGCAAAACGACTGGGAACGGTTGCGCGGACAAGTTCAACTCTCCGTTACTTATTTATGCGCTATTTATGCGCTTATTTTTTATTCTGCTTTTCGACTGAGTTAGTTGTTTATTTGCAAGTTTTGAGAATCGAATACGCATAAATTACTCGGGCATTAAACAAAAGACTACACGAGTGACACGCGCGAGCATTTCAACAAAGCGATTTAAGGCCACGTATAATTAAGCAAGTGATTGCTATTGTTTGGTAGCGTGTACCGTTTGTAAGTACAAAGGAAAAATTATTAGAAATTATGTGTCAATGGATGGAATTTAGTTTCCATATCGGGCACTCGCGTGTGTCACTGATCGTGATTCAGGAAATGTGTGGCCAACGTTTGGTCCGTGTTGGCTCAAACATTTGATCGCGTGGCACATATTTCGCATGTTTGTTGTATTATCGCTTTAAGGTTTATTTTTGTTTATCTTTTGTTTGAACGTTACCTTATTGCTTACGTCACCATTTTAAGCTTCGTTACCATTATGATATTATAATTTCGGTTACAATTCCGCGGCTTTATTTAAAAGATCTTTTGTGGCATTGTTAATTTATTTTAGTTTTATTTATTTAAAATGCACTCGTGAACGTTTTGTTTGGCAAATTTTAAACTGTTCGCAACGCGGACTATGGTTGAACGTTTAGTTGTTAGTTGTTTATAATTTGTGAACAACGTTGATGAGGTGCGAATCGTTGTTGTGAGCATACTTAACTAATGGTTGTGCAATAACTCGACGGCGATCAATCACATTATTGTGCAATTGTTTCATGGTGAGTTCCTTTTCTTTTGGAGTCTTAATAATTGTCGCAAAATATATCGGTTGTAGACCGTTTCGCCCCCTCTGAATAGTAAATAGGTAGGTAGGAGGCAGCGCGCGGGGTGTACCGGGGCGGGTGAGGGTGGCGGGCGCGCGCAGGGCGGGGTGCGGGGGTGCGCGCGGCGCGGGGGGGGGTAGCCGTGTGGGTGGCGCGTGTGGGGTGGCGCGCTGGTTTGGGTCTCTGCACCGTTCCCAGCACTCCTGTGATATTAGCCTAGCCTGTGTGTCGTATTTGTGCTAGTTTCCCCAACCAACTTGTTTGGACATTGTGCTTGTAAAAAAAAGATGCTTCGAAAAAATTGATTCCTTTTCTATTGGCCATTATGTATGTGTAAAGAGATTTTTAAGTGTTAAAAGTCAGTAGAGAACGCATTTAGACAATTTTACGAACACGATTTTGTAAAGTGTAAAACTTTGTTTGTGTTTGTTTAAATTCGCTCGATTTGTATGTAATGTTGAATAATCATTATTGTATTATATAAATTTTATAAAATTAAGCGCTTGTGCACACAGCTGCCGCCCTTATTGGGCGCTGCGGTGTGAGACTTACTGTTTAATAAGTCAGAGCCGACCGCGGGGTGAATAATGTTTTGTTCACTAGTTGTTAATAAATCGAAATTACAACCAAATGTATTTTACAAATTGTTTATAATACGCACATATGATAATTAAGTAGTTTCATTACTGGTTTCCGAAGCCGCGTTCGAGTTTGCTTGTAGCTGTAGTGCGAGTGACCGACCAAAAATCCTGATAGTACGCGACCCGTGTTGCTACGAACGCGGCTTCCGGAACGCTCTCCTACGAGATGTGAGATTCATAGGTATAAATAATTTAATACCGAGCCTCTAGTTTTAGTTCAATCGTACAATTCAATGGGAATGTGAGAAAAAAAGAGATATTGAGCAGTGCATCTCCCTCACACATAGGCCCGAAGAGCGAGACAAACATAATGCAATAAGGCCCGACGAATTGTAGCGGATTTCAATCGAAGTATTCCAGATGACTAATAATCCGATAATTAAGGATTAGCAACTGCATTGAATCTTTAAACCAGTACAGATGTCCACATTGTTGCAATGTTTGTGTTTGTAAAAAGGCACATTATTAGGGCATATCTGTGTGGGGGGTTGTACAGTACGGGTGGTAGCTAGGCGTCGACTGAGGCAAGGTGACAATTGTTCGACGGACATAGTAAAGTTAAATGGACGTTTTGTAAATGTTATCATAATTTTATTATTGTGATTAGCTGCTATTTTATAAATGTTTCCTGTCTTAAGCTAAGAGATGATCATTAAATAAATATTACACTTAAAACTGTACAACTTTGGTTTCATTTTACTTACCAAAATTGATGATGTTTTCCTCAATGAGTAAAACTCGGCTTACTTTTCCCATAATTTGAATCACCAACATGTCTGTTAAAAACAAATATTAATAAGGATAAATGATGAACTAAGGCCTACCTTCCTAGTCAAGAATTTAGTGTCCAAGAATATTATACATAACAGAAGAGAAAAATTCAATGCTTAGATTAAACTACTGGCAAGGATTATTAAAATGAAGAATGTGAAGAGAAAGCTGAAGGCCCTGCTATTGGCGGGGAAATGCTGTTCGGTTTTTCCATTTAGAAATCAGTAGTAGCACGGAGTCGTGAAATGTGCCCTAAAACAGGAATAGGCTCGCCATCTATAAAATGCACCTCTGTCTACCCTTTCGAGGAATACAAGAAGTTATGCATGTATTATTTATTCTCCACGTAGGCCATAACAGATACTGAAGATATAACAAGAACGGAAAATCTATTAAAGTTTTTGTTTTATATGCAAAAGTTATGACGTAATCTAAATATAGGGATTCAACACATTTCTCCTTGTCAAATTTAACAAGCTGAGTCATACTATATGTGAATCATACATACATGTCATTCTAACATACGAAAACGTGATAAAATGCATGTTGAAACCATTTAACCTTAGCCTTAAATCAATATGGCCTTTTTGAGGAAAATTCCAAATTTGTTCTGTTACGGAGAATTTTATAATGAAAAACCAAATAACACTTGCTTAAGAAGTACATCAAAAATTTAAGAGCTATTAGTTTGACCGACGATTTGATAAAGGTCGCGGGAAGCCGCTGGATGCAGGCCGCTTCCAATAGAGCGCTTTGGAAGTCTCTGGGGGAGGCCTATGTCCAGCAGTGGACGTCCTTTGGCTGATGATGATGATGATGATGATAGTTTTGAGAGAGCCAGTGGCGTGCAATAAGAGAGGCCTATGTCCAGCAGTGGACGAATTAAGGGCTGTTGGTGATGATGATCGTTTTGAATCGCACCTGTATGTCTTTAACTCGGAAATTCCTGTTGTAATCAGCGTTAAGTACAAATGACTTTTCTCCTATTGTGGTAGAATAGCACAGCCCAAACTCCATAAATCCCAACACTAAAGCAAAAACGGCGTAACCACCACATCTTATTGCACATAATTTTTTGATTATGTAAAGGAGTAATCAGGCTTTAAAGTGGTTATTTAACTGAGGTGTACTTCAACTATTTAGCATTTTTCCGGACCCTGTTGTATAAAATAATTGGTATTTCTACACTCGGACATAGAACACAGGGTATCTCGATCACACGTCGATTCTATGCCCTACGGATACAATAAAAATTTAATAAAGTAAATTAAAAAGTAACAAAAATTAAAGAACGCTGATCATCCGTGGTGTGCCTGTAGTGTGAACCTGGGACCGCCGAGATTTTTGACATGACCCGTCGCGTAAAATTCGAAGCTATTTCGAGTATAGTCTTCACAATGTAATATTTATGTTCGTACTGCGTAGTAGACTAGCAGTCTTGTACATACAACGATTATGTAAATTCAACATGGGCTTATGTAGCAGTAATTCCGATGGGACGTCCACACGATAGCATTGTTGTTGCACATTCACTATGACTTGTTTGAAAACTAATAAAATACTCACAAACTTATTCATAATAAATCAAACAAGATTGATAGAATTAGATTGGACTCGACTTGAATTTACTTTAAAATAAAAAAAAATGGTCTAAGTCACAATAGGCAGTCTTTATTACTCATGACGTGGCTACGTTCTCTTCCACACAACCTAATTCACAAAAAGGACACCTAAAATGACAGGGTAATCAAAGGACTAATAATGATTAAAATCATCACTACGTAAAATCATCATGTACGTAACCTAGTAAATAAAACGACACAGCTTATATTATTACATACGAAAATAAATTTCCATTAACTTTTTTTTAGTTTAACTCAAAAATGTTGGTTTAAATTTTCTCAAGTATTGTGCGCACGCTTATTCGTACGCCATAAAAATGTTTCCGTGCACAGTGCAGGGATATTTTAGCTCCGAGGAAAATTTAGTTTTTGTCGATAGGTAGTAGTAAATAGATAAATGGTTTAAAAAATATATATAATAATATGTATTTAAGAAAGAAGCATTTACAACTCCATTTCGCCAAAATTGTGCCGAATTTGAAAGTTCGTACTACTGTGATTGTCCCAAAACCGCAGCATAATATTAACACTAGTGTTGAGATATCACGGTGTGATCGAATATTACGTGCAGTGCGGTCCAAAAGGAGGGTATTTAGGTATTTTTACCCTCTCTTATCGAGCATCTACGCGAGTATAGCGCAGCGCGTTTATTATGCATGTTGCAGAAAGGATTTACCTCGCGGTATAACCTAAACCCGTTAAATCATGTTTACTAATTCATAAATCACATTTTCAGAGCCTGGAAAGGGGATTGTCTGTTGAAAATTCATCTTTGAGAACTATTTGTCTAGGTCTGGACTCTGGAGATAAAAGTATATGCTGTTGGAGCTAGGGGTTCTAAAGGCGTTTGGAGCTCCCCCAATTTTATGTGAAAAAAATTTAATTGGTTAAATGTGGGTGCTAAAATGCACCTATAGAGGAATATAGGCGTGGGTTTATGTATGAACTTTTAACCAGCCCTAATACTGCTGTGTGGTTCGATATTAATATTCTATCAGATAGAGACTACCGTGAAAAAGGCAAAAAGTAGAGACATAGAGTTTAATTTAGGGTGCCTTTTTTTGAGACCGGCCATTATTTTTTCGAGTTCGAGAATGCTGACCTAATTGTTTCGACTATTTCTCGCTGAGAATTCTTTAGAGCTATTCTATGGAAGTGAGGATATCGAAAGTGGTAAGTGAAATGTAAAGTGTAAGAAGAATATTTTATTTGTACAGTACACACTCATTCTTTAGTGTTACAGGGTTTGATTACTACTGACTGGCAAGAAGTATTATCACCAGTAACTTGGTCTTCTAAAATAATTTGTGAAGATGAGGTCCTGGGTTTCATTCTTGAGCCCAACAGTGTAATAGGGCTTTTCCATGAGGGAATTCGAAATCGAAGGCATTTTTTGTTGGGACTGACGGTGAAGAAGTATAGAAAACCTGTGCTTACTCCTTCAGCGATTAAGTCGTGAGTATGTATGATATAGAACCAATTTCATCAGCAAATGTATCGTGCGGTTAAAATGACTCAAATCACTCAAATAAGCGAACCATTTAGTCAATATTGGATGAGGAATTAATTAATAACATGACAGAATCGCGAATTTCAGAGACCATGTAGTTCAATATACGTAATATTTAATGTTTATTTAATGAAAATTTATATCTTTATACGAAAAAGGATAATCTCTGTCAATAGTAGAAAACTTTCGAGGCGATCGAGCATTCTCAGGGAGCAAAAGAATAGAAAGAAGAATATTAAAATACCTTAATGAGGGAAGATAAAAATTATTGTAAAAAATATATAGTCATCGATGTCTCGAGGCACGAGTATGGGCCGTGAAATTGAGAGGTCCTGAGTCTGATTCTCGTGCTGGGCCAAGTGTTGCTGGACTTTTCCATCGCGAAATTCACAGTCTGGAATGAGGCCGGTTAAGGCCAATAGGCTCGCCCTATTACTTGCGTTCAATAACTACTTTACGAAATGTGAGTTCAGCCTACTCCTTATATCGTTAAAAAAAGGGGGGCATAAAGCCTATCCATTTTCAGCTCATAAGCCATGCAAAGACAATATCCACTCCCTACCTTTACGAGTTACCAGGAATTTTCACACCATTTATGAAGGACTCTAGATCATGCTAAGTTCAATATTAAATGTACGATGAACCTTAACTATTAATGCAAAAGTCCCAAAAAAAGGCTTGAGGTCTTTAAAATGTCCGTCAAACCGCGTATACATAGGTTCGTCTCAGTTCAGCAATTTTGCAGGTCGTTGTTCGACGCTGCCGAAGGACGTCCTACACTACGCAAGGCCTTACGTAGACTCTATTGCTTAATAGTAAAACGGCCTAAGCCGCAGTAAATTTCAAGCAACACAAAGTTTTAATAAAATGTAACTGTACTGTAATAATAATATTAATTTATTATTTTTAAGTATTATAATTGACTAATTATATAAAATTAGCTTAATTTGTCATGTGGGAGATAACAGACCATTTTGCTTGAATGACATAAAAATATTAAAAATAATATTTGTGTTGAAGTCAACTTATGACGAGTAATTAAATAACTCCAATATAATTTTTTATTCTCCATTTATTCACCTCACTTCGTTTTACGGTATGATTACAATATCCTTATCATCTCCAAAATTTTTCATGATTGCTGTTACTCAAAAAGGCGTTTAGCAAACCAATTTCCGCCTTAACAAATGACGGCATACCAAAATCATTCGTCTACAACATTTCCCCGTGTAACCTTAAATTGTGTCTGTTCGTTCATTCGTCTATCGCCCGTCGCGAGTGCAGGTCGTCGCTCCTAGTCTGGGACATCCACACAGCGCGCCTAAACGCGCTCGCCATTCCACATAATTATGGCCTTTACAATGACTTAACCGCTTGCAAATGAATGCTCATAATTCTCTGCAGCTGAACGAGTGTTACGCCTTTTTGCTTCTGAGATGTTTTGAGTAATTGAAATAATGTTACAGTTGCAATTAATAATACTGATAATGCGGTAAATTAATAAACAAATTATATAATATCTGAGTTTACACTCAGATACAAGTCGTTGCTCAGTATCAGAAAATCGAGATTTTTCTTCAACGTGTAACCCAGACTCGACACAAATATTTGTGGATAAATATTTTTTTCTGTGCGGGGATCGAACCCGAGGTCTTTTGTTTCCACGAGGCTGTCAATATACGTTACTAGTAAGCATTTCAGTGTTAGTTAGTGTAGGTGTGTTTTTTAGTTCCAGATAGAGACAAACAAATTGCATTTTTTCAGGGATGCGGTTGTGGCCGACTTAACAAAGCTCCCCTACATTGACGATGATGATGTAAAGAAAATGGCATCAACTATAAAAACGTCCTCATTGTTTAACGTAAGAAACAGTAGATCTACAGTTATATCCAATGCAGTCAAATAGCATTTCAATTGGCGAGAATGATAACGTCTTGCTATCATCACTCGATATTGATTAGACTTACTACTCGGCTGAAGAAGACTGTGCCCAGTAGCGGAACGTTTAAGAGCTGGTAATGATTAAATTTATTCAATTTACTCAGGCTTTTATAGTAGTATTTACAGCCATCAATAAAAAGACTCCTCGGATCTACTACCAACAGTAAAACATTACAAAAAAACATAAAGGCTAAAGTTTAAATTAAACTTCATCAAATAACTTAGATAATACATTGTATACATCTAATTCACTCTGCCGAAACACACGACCCGAGCAAATTAAAAGGTATTATCACTTATTCACGAATGTACTTACGATTCGAGGCCGGTGTCGATATCCGACGAAATTACTGAGCATTCGCGGAATAACATTAGGCTTTGACAATCCGACCTCCCAAACTTTGTCGGATTAATGTGCTCAATGTGACTGGCAGTTGTGGGAGACAAAAAGAAGCCTACAAACGTAGGTATTGAGAAAGTTGAAGAATTCGCGCCTGAAGAAACCATTTTTGAATGGAATTGTTTGGCATTTTTCAACGTGCCTAACTCTCGCATAAACTAAACAATCATTGTTTGGTTAAGTAATTTTGTAATGCTTCCTCATGGTTAGCAGAGATGTAAACAAAGATGCAATAGTTCGCTAAAGACGATGATAGCTTATGAAACTAGAGGTTGCGGGTTTGATTCTGAAATAGAGACAGAAGTTTGTTTGATTCACAAAAATTGCATTGGAGCTGAGTGTTAGTCCATATAAAAAGTGTTCTATAATTTCTGATACGTCACAAACCTTTTATTTTAGTGTGGATTCTAAATTTAGATAACAAAATTTTTGTATAAATAAAATTGGTAGAGCTACGCTGTATCTGCGGTAAGGCCAGCTCAACTGGTGTAGTACCACTGTTTAAAAGATAAACAACATGAAATTTGATATTGTTAGGTGCCGTACGGCAAATGAGATTGTTAATAAATACCTAATATAATAGTGTCATAATATTCATATCCTAACATATGGCGACCAGTCGAAGTTGAGTCCAATTTGTTGTTTTTCTATTAGCAGAGAAACTTTTCCTCAATCAATTTAAAATAGATGATAAATATTTCAACTGATAATTTTCTATACTGACGTTAAATATCAATGTGAGAAAGACTGTGAGTACAGCGCAACGGATTTTCCTGTTTTATCTATGTAAAATTACTCACACAGATATTAGTAATGAGTATGTCATAGTTGTTACATCATTGTATTTCCCTCCGTAGTTAACAGTCATTGCATACGTCAATGCAATTATCGATTTAAACGTGGCGGACTCCTGATGCTCCTGCGGCATATTTATCACATTTCTATTTGTTCGATTCCCAGGCTGGGAATTGTTTTATTGAACATTTCCACTTCTGAATCCACGTTTCGCCAAATTAGTTCAAATCGATACCAAAGCGAGCCTATTTTTCGGTTATTCTTCTAGACTCCGTGATGCTATTAAGGATTAATCCAAAAGCTCGTATGAAATCGGCAACCGAACATCAAGATTTTGCGCAGCGGGATCGAATATGCAATTTTTCAAATGATTTACTTAAGGTCAAGCAAGCTGGGAACCTAATACTCATCAGTATGTTATCAAATAAAAATTCTCCCCAGTCTGGATCCTTTCCTCATAATGAAACAGTAGCTGCGAGTCATCGACATTTTTAGGGTTTTCTCTTCGTATTGTGTTACACCGCGTTACAGTGGACTAATGTCACGTACCACCCGGCGTCCGCCGATAACTCTAAACAATCTGTCTTGCACTGGATTACTATGAACCAATTTAACGTTAGTTTTGTGAATTTTTTGTTCAACGTAAAAAATCTTTATACTTTGTTGGCATCGCGGTGTAAATTGGCTATATAAACTCGATATAAATTTAATAACAGCCCCGTGCCGCATTTAGCTAGATACCAGCTTGTGAAACGAGAGGCCACGGGTTCGATTTTTCTGCACCGAGACAAATTTTTGTGTGATCCACAAATGTATACTAATTTAAATTGTGCGACTGAGAATACCCTTAGGGTGTTTCGATTAGATAATTTGTTTGGGAATATTCCGGAAAAATACACTATGTTCGCCCCCGACACGTGGAATTTAATACATAATTGGTATACAGGGTGTATTTAGACCGTGATCGAAAACTGAGGCAGGCAATAGCGATAGTGATTACAAACCCCCTGGCATTAAAGAAAATCCCGACGAAAAATATTTTTTTTCAGGTTTTTCATACAACCATCGGTGTTAAAAGTATGTGGTTTGTATGGAAAACCTCAAAAATGATTTTTTTGTCAGGATTTTTAATATCGCCACTGGGTTTGTGATCACCCTCGCTATTACCTGCCTCAGTTTTCGATCACGGTCTAAATACACCCTGTATATAGAAATCTGTCTAACTCTTCGGAGATACAGTCATGATCCTATATTGTATGTCTTTATATTATTTCTTTTTTTCCTCATTATAAAGTTTGTTTGTGCCGTATATTTCGTATTACAACCTCTTTAAATGGTAAATATAAAACGGCAACCCAACACAAATACCAAAATTCAAAATTGGAATTACTATTTCTTTAAATAGTCCGAGCGATACTCTAAAACAGGAAACGCGTGGACAGACGAACGCACCAACGCAATTTGTCAAATACCAATGACAGATCACATCAATGTTGCCAGTCGAAAATTCAAACGGTTTAGTTGCCAATTAGAGCGATCACTGCATAATTTATTTCAGAGGAGGTTTGATACGAAGCTATTGTAGCGTTAAATATGTTGTGGTATAGCGAACTAAGGGACAATTGCTTGAAATTATTTGATGTTAGCAATATTTATTAGTCTATAATATGTATATGAATACATTATTTCATTTCTACATTGAATATTAATTTATCATTTGAATTGAGATTATATACCTTAACATTGTAAAAAACATTCGTGGTAATAGTAATCACAATACACAAAAACATATTAATAAGAAAATAAACTTGAAAATATGTAAGACAAAGCATTAAATAATGTGAGACGCAAGCCTGTTTGCTCAATAAATCTGTATAGAATGCTTCATAGCGCGCACTTAGCGCCCTCTATCTGGCAGATGGGAATACAGATGTTCTTGAGAACTCCCCTACCACGGTATGAGTATAAGAATCTAATTTCACTTTTATTATGCTTTGTGGTGGTCAACAGATTAATGATTATTATTTTTTTACAAGATATGGAGTTGATCGGGAAATTTCTTTTAATGATATACTAAATATCATCCAATGAAGTAAAAAATCCCCAGACTGCTTATTGCTTTGCAATTTGGATATCAATACAAGGGCAACTAGGCCAGCGTGTTGGACTTAGGCCTAAACTCTCAATTGTAGAGCAGTTGGGACGTATATGGTGTGATGATGATGATGATGAATACTAATATTTTATATATCGCTAAATGGATCAATGGATTTCTCATTCACATTAGTGAATGAATTGATATTGCTTTCATGTCAAAGAACGAATATATTTACTTCACGTAAATACCCAGGAGATAGTGGTATTACCCGATCGAGAATAACTTATAGGTTATTTATTATGTCGTAGAAGTGATCTGGAGGAAGCAGTTACTTTACCTAGTTTCAACTCTTTTCAGCTTTCTTCTTTCACCTTTCATACTTTAGGATTAGGAATCGAAATACCAACCGCTTGATTGAATTGTATAAATTCAATACAACGCTTATCATTTCCTATTTATTTATCAGTCATCGACCGGTGCTAAGTGCGATAGCTACTTTATTAAATGTCAGAGACACAAAAATTGGTACACCCAATGGCTATACACATAAGTATTTTAAATTTTATGATAGAAGTCTTGTATCATGGGTATTAGAAACTACGATAGTCTTTTGTCATGAACTTCCAAATTTAAAATAAGATTTTTGTAGACTCACTTTGGCATTTAGGAAAGTGTAAGGAAGCAATCATTAAAAGCCCATAATATCTTCATAAAGTAAGAGTCCAAGATACAAAACATTGGCCAACTGACCGCGGAGCGCGTCGCTTCACCTTATTATCTCGCTCGTATCCCAGCAACTAAGCTGCGGAAAAATCCCCACTGATAAGGAAAATAAGGATACGAAATTACGAACACACGGGTTGATAAAAGTTTTGAATTTTATTTTCTGTGAAGGAGTAAATGGTAATATTATGATTTTTGGCAAACAATTTTCTTCAGCCGATATATGTGCTGTAATTTGAGCGTGCTTTTTCTACGTTTAAGGTAGATAAGATTTTGTGGTTAGTGTGTGCTGATGTTTTTACGTACCTAGGAAATACCTAGGGAAGAACCGAGTAGTGTACAGTTTCTCACTATGTTTCAAGTGCGTGCTAATTGTGTTATGTATTCACAATAAATTATCCAGAAATCAGGTTGATGGAAAACCAGTGGCGGTACTTCTACAGAAGCCCAAAAACCCAGCTTACCCTACCAAATTATGAATAATCTTTAAGCTTTAAACTTTTATTTAAAAGAAATTTTATATATAAATGAGAATATACTGGTACTTACCCCCACAAATAACAATTAAAAATAAAAATTTTCGCAATTGACGTGTAAAGTTTATGGACAACTATGGAGGGATCGCCGCTGGGCATAACCTCTCTAAGATGTAAAAAAAGCCGTGCAGCTTTACATATATGGGTTAATACAGAAAAAAAATATCAATTACTACCATTTGCAATCCACAGTCTGCTACACGAAGCGATTTGTTATTAAAATGGCCGCGTCGTGTTCTGGACGGCATCACGCGCTAGGCAATCAATAACCTTCGAGGTTTCAATTAGAACATCCATCTAGTAGCAAAACGCCTACGCCATCAACGTGGGCGGGGTTCATACATCAGGTTATACCTGAGGCTGTAACCAACATTCAACAATCGCTAATACATGTAAAAAATCTATGGATATGAAATGAAATGAAATAATATTTATTGAATCAATAAAATGTCAAATACATCACATAGATTCAGTCATTTCAAAATTTACCACCCTGTTCGGAAGGTAGTCATCACTAGAGAAGAATGGGTAAGAGACTCTAGTGTGGCTCTTTATCCAATCACGAGATAGTTTACAATATTGATTCAAAGATTCAATTTCCTAAATTAGAGCAGCTTATTAAAACAATGTCAGAATGTTATCGGATTGACGTATCGTAAGGAAACCACGTGATTTTTGTCAATTTCACACATTTTTATTGTCTTTAGGGATTTTGGTTGTAGCATATTATTTGGTGTTATAATTTTTGTTAAATGGTTAACAAAATATAGACTTATGTTTTCCTCATTGGGCCTGTGACGTGTTGAAGCGTGCGATTGAAAATGATATTAGAATTTGCTTAATACTACTGTTACAATGTAAAGATTAAATCGCATGTACTTAAAAGCTTGATCATTGACAATTTTATCGAGGATATTCCTACCTCCTTATTAATAATTTTTGCTTTTTTATTTTGCTCAACTCAAATCAAGAAAGAGACAACTTTTCCTGCAAGAATAACGTTCTATGCAACTGTCATACAATTTTGATCTCATTTACAAAGTAAGTAATGTACGTTTTCCGTGGTCGATGGTCGTCTACATGCAAATTTCCATACAAAGCCGTAAGGAGCTTTGAAATTTTCACTTGATCAGTTTCAAGGCACAATTAACTCGGGATTTTCAAGCACGGTTAAATAAGTTAACTAAAACAAAGGAAATGAGGCGGCTGTGGAAACGATTAACAGTTAAATTTAGGACGATCTATTTAAAATAACGAAAAATAGCCAGGTTAAATGGTCATTGATTCTGAAATCAAAATCATACATGAGTATGCAAAAATTATCAAGAGATAGTAAAAGGACATAAATGCCAGTAATTAATCATATTATTGGTACAATTATATTGCCTTTATTGACCCGTAGTACAAGTTCAGGTAGTGTGTTTGAACGGTTTGGTTCGATTCTTGGATCGAACAAAGTGTCATTAGTTGTATTTCCATAACACCATGATATACCTTACTTGTCCCTGGGATAAATGTTCGGTATTCGACAAAAAAGCCATAATGTCTAAAATCTATTCAACTATAGTTTCATACATGAAAGCAACAAAACCAGAGCTACCAGCTCCAAT
The DNA here is from genome assembly GCA_030295005.1 of Cephonodes hylas. NCBI lineage: Eukaryota > Metazoa > Arthropoda > Insecta > Lepidoptera > Sphingidae > Cephonodes > Cephonodes hylas. Next base: position 3,910,330 of record AP025374.1, on the reverse strand, counting down.
AACTTCCACATGGAGTTCATTTTCAATGCAGATTAATCAAATTACTTACACGTGAACACTGGCCAGTCTAGAATTGGAATATTAAAGGAATATTTCGTCGAATATGGAACATGAACAGATTTCTTTTTCATACATATTATCATATTATAATGATGTGATAATTTTAATATTCGATATTTAAAATCGTCTTGAGCAGCATGATCCACTCGAGAAGCTAACGGTCTTGGGTATTCCATAAGGAAATTCTTAGCAGCAAGGAGACTGCTACTGTGTCTAAAAAACGGCAATGAGATCCTCTCCGATTTTTATTCTCATTCTTTGGAACTGAAACGTACGTGAAGAGATATGTGAGAGGAGAAATGTGGCTCTGCCTCTCCTTCAAAGGATACAGGCTTTAAAATTAACAAACACGTGTTATTGCTTGCAAACGAGAGGCTAGACTCTAAAATCTGTATAGTACGAATATTCTGCCATAACCCACTCATCCGTTGCCCCGTTGCTATAAATATGCTAAGAAACTTGCTGTTCCGGGCGTCAGTACTATTAATTATTAAGGCTTTTGTAAAACTGCTGCTGTAAGCGCCCAGTTCGATAAACTATCTATCTTTATCAACACGTAAATGACCCACTTCTATTTTCGATTGGGTTCCTAGTTATATCTGTGTTACCCCATTTATCCATGTAAAAAACCAATTATAAACTACCAATTGTAATTGTCTTTTCAAGTAAGCAGCGATGGAACAACCATTTTTGCTACCCTTGTTTAATTAAGGTCTAACTACTTTTGACTTCTTACTGTAATTATTTTGGTTAGTTTTAGTGTCATATTATTAATTTTATTGTTATTAACTTATTGTTATTATTAGATATTATGTTATTTTTAGTTTAGGAATTGTACTTCTCTCTCTGTGTTTTCTTTTTGTATTGTGTTTTTTGTGTGTATTGTTTTATTAAGTTTTTTTTTTGTAGATATATATCAAATTCAATAAATATGTAACACCAGCACTCATTCAAGCACACCACACACCACCACACATTATGCACTAAATGCTTGTGAAGGAAGGTGAAACCGTATCAAATAGCGAATTTACCTTCCTGTCGCAGGCGCCGCTTAACACTTCAAGAACACACAACATCACACATTATCTTTATTGTAAAAAATGAATAAAAAAAAAAAAAAAAAAAAACTACTTTTGACTACAGTTGTAGAAGAGTCCTCTCTGATATAAAAAATAAATTGACTAGGGATTTGACATAAACTAAAATTGGTACTGTTCATAGCACGCATACTTAAAAAAAAAGGGGGTGATAAGAGAAAGCCAATGAATACAACACACAACTATTTACTTTTTATGTGTGTTTAAATATGCACATCGCTGAAATTACTAAGCTCATTTGAATGCGGTTTACGGACATTGAGGTTCGTTTTACGTAGAATTTATTTTAAATGTTTCATAAAAGCTATCACCAATACTAAACTGAAAGTATAGATGAACAACTTAGTAAAACAATTTAGTATCATTACTAACATGTATCAACTTATTGGTGACAAAATCGACCAATTTTCCCGAAGATCTTCATACCTTCTGTAACAGTATAATTACTTCTAGTGGCGAGTCTACTGTTCCATAATCCAGCAACACAATTGTTTTTATGACCACAGAGCACGGAGGAGAAGGGCCCGATATCGAGGTCTTTTCCGCAATTTTTACCAACGGCCGAACCACTTTCTCACCGACTTTGTAGTTAGCGTTATGTAAGCTCGTATTTATAATTTGCTGTGATTCCGTCGCAGCGCCAATACTCTTCTAGTTAAGTGGATTTGACCTAAAAAGGTTAATTTTATTTTGTAACTGTTTTACTTTGTAGCTCGCGCGGTGGAATCGAGTTTGGATTATCGAAGTTATTGCTCTGGTTTGAGCATATTTTTTATACAGGCATGGGAAAGTCTATAGACGATTTTGTTTTTATATTTGTCTCGGTTCTGGGATTGAACTTTATGTTTCGGCGTTGGTTTCTATAACTTGCATTGGCCTCTTGTTTTGGCCCCACACTAAGATACGATTATTGTCCTGAGTATTAAAGCCTTTTTTGTCTTACACACACCAAACAAATATTAGATTACTCAATCATTTGTCTCTTCAAGGAGTCAAATTCTCTTGATCTCGTTTTGCAAACTAGTGTCTGTCCAAATGCAGCGTTTCGACTATCGGGAAAATGATATTACTTGGTATAGGTAAAAAAAATAATAATTATGCAATAATTTAGGAACATGATAAAGTTTCTTTATAGGTCAGGGTTAGACCATTGAAGTAAAAAGTATTAATTGACTTCTAACAAACTATCTCCGAACAAGAAACCCTTTTTGTATCGGAATAAATATCGATTCAGCTGAGCGCTAGTCTAACTAACTTCTATCTTAACTATCTTCATACACATAATGCTAAAAAACACTTATGACTGTACTTTCAACATTCAACAAGCTATTTAACGTCATAAAGTTCTGCAAGCCTTGTGTACTTTTTATGAACAGTTTACAGTCGTTAAGTTGCAAACTTGTCATTTTTTCGACAATAAAGCAAAGCGCCGCTTTCACGACTTAGACAAAGTATTTTTGTTGTAGTAATATTTTATCGTTTAGTTGAAATGAATGACGTTTTTTTATGGCGAACTAACCGTACTGTCGTTGACGATCTTTAACTTATGAGGATTTTTGTCACAAACATTTTTCCTTTACCTTGGAATTTGGAAAAGATATAAAATAAACAATAAAAATTTAAAATATGTGCCTTAATCTGAGTTTCTGAGCCTTAGTCGCTTTGTCTTCGTTATTCCATGTTGTACATATATTCAGTGGCGGTACTTCCATAGAAGCCCGAAAGCCCGACTTGCCTTACATAGTTCCGAATAACGAACTTAACGATTGTTTATTTATAAAATAACGCTATAAACGTGAATGTGAGTACCAACCGGTAGGTATTTATTAGTCCTACGTACCAAAAAAAATATGGCTACTAAATAAACATTTGGGCTTGCCTTAGTTTGACACCCTAGGCACGCCACTGCATATAATATCTTATGCGAGACACCCAATAAGTTACTATTAGGGTATTTTAGCCATACAGTACCTACTCAAGAATCAGACTGACCGATTTAAAAAATGCAAGCAAATTATTTAGACAACAATTGAAGTTAGATAGGTACACAAGTTCCAAACACAAAGTTAAGTGGAAAAGTATTGGTGTGAGGCAAGCTCAGGTAGGTCAAGTTTAACTGTATGTATTGCGTAAGTGTTGAACGACATCCCTGTTGCAAACTTAGCTAGGCCCTTATTCCGCCTGAATAGAGATCCATCTTTACAATTTTCAACTCAGTAAAAGTAGTAACGATTATTCGATGTACTATTTGTCACTAGGGATTGCAATTGCTGGATCCAGCATACAGCAATCCAGCTGGATCCAGCGCCTTTTTAAACATGCTGGATCCAGCATACATCTTGATCCAGCGATGCGGATCCGCAAACGTATCAATTTCTATTGTTTAGTTTTGAGTTGCCGCCATTTTCGAATCGGCGCGGCAACTTGCCGTTAAGTAAATTTTAAAAGAATTTGTGAGACTGATTGCTACTGATTTACCGTCCTATCATTAAACTTAAGCGTAATTAATAAGATAGTGCTTACTTAGAAACATTATCTTAAATGTTATGTTGATTATTATTTTGATCTCAACTTATCAAAAAACCAAAGCAAATTAATATAAGATATCACCAAATGAGTGGAAGATTTCAATGATTATCGTAAGAAGTACAAATGAATAAAAAAGTCTTAAAAATGTCGTCTTTTTATTTTCGTTCCACGTTTTGCTGGATCCGCGCTGGATCCAGCTGGATTCAGGTCAATCCAGCAAAAATTCCGCTGGATTGAAAACGCCGCTGGATTGCAATCCCTATTTGTCACGCAGCTAAATTAAATGTTAATTTAAATAATACCTTTGATGAACTTCCCAAAATAGGACGTGAAATAAGGCCTATACAGGTCTATGCTGTATGCAGGGTAAAATAGACAGATATAAATTAATTGATGTAAATTTCATACATACTCTTGTAAGGAAATAGTAATCTCTCGATATAAAAAAATCATATTTTTATTCTTTAAAATGTCAAATATTACATTATTTTTTTATTTACCAAGCATTCGAAAATATTCCACTAATAGAGAACGGACAAGAAACTTTAGTGCTGCTCTTTTTAAAGCGGTTCACAACACAATGATATACTTTAAAGTTTGATTTGATTCAGAGTCGATTGAAGTCGTTAAAGCAATAGAGTAAAAACATCATTAAAGCTAAGGTATAATATTCCTATACAAACACTCAGGCCTTTATTTAACTAAGCTACAGCGCAGCTAACTAGAGGATATCCCATAGTACCTCTATGGGACTCTATGGGTCCCAAAGACTTCAATTCTGAAAAAAAAAACAGTCCACCCACCTAAAAGTTCTGAGGTAACAAACATAAAAAAAACAATACAGACGAATTGATAACCTCCTTCTTTTTTGAAGTCGGCTAAAAAGTGAAGATTGTCTCCTTTACGCGGCACAGGCGACTAAAGAAAATAACATATTTAAAAATAGTATTATCAATGAAAGCGGAATCTTTCCCGGATCCGATGAATCACGCAATAAATTAATAACAATAATGAAGTGTACATTACAAGCCAACATTTAATTTGTGAAGTTGGCAACAATGGTGCTTAAGTACCACACTAACGGCAATAAAAATAAACTCACACTCGTTTAGATGTATGACGCAAGTGGTCCATATAATTTACATGATTATTGACTGAAAAATGTTTTATAAAGAGGTTTTTATCATTATTGTACCAGGATTATCTCAGGCTCTGCGGTTTAAACTAAACCGTTTCTGCTTATTAAGTGCAATTTAATAAATTGATCCTTAGACAGGAATGTTTTCATAAAAGACATATTGAGACAATTTTTCATCGAATCACAAGTTATATATTTGAAAAATGTTAAAATATGTTTAATGTAAATGTAGTTTAGCTATGAAACACAGCATTTAAGTCTTTTAAGTAATTTACGACATGTGCCCAATCAAACAATCACACTGAACTAAGCGTAGTCGAAATGACTACATCCGCTATCTGCTATTAAAAGTCTATTGTTAAAACAATACAACTGTTTCCTATATTGACAAATTGACAATAAACAGAATCAAAGTATTTGTACTATGCATAAATTAATGTCAGTAACGCCCAAGGTGTAGGCAGAGGAGTACTTCTGCAAGGTTGTTTAAATTGCTATTTGCGAGCAGTGCCGTAACTAGGGCGGTGCCAGCAGTGCCCAGGCCCAGGGCGCAGAAATGACCAGACTAGTATCTAGTTTTATCTCATGCATGGTCGCTAAGCCTAGTTAGAGCATTTTTCAGGGGCGCAGTTTTGAAGGCTCGCATTGGGTGCATAAAAAGCTAGTTACAACACTGTTTGCGAGTCTATAACTGTTTTTCTAGCACATATCCAGACTCTGTGTTGCTATTGGGATTTTTTTCTTAAAAACCCTCAACAGCACTTTTTCACATACGGGCATTGAACTTGGGACGTCAAAATCGCATGGTACACACCTCATGCGGGGTCACTAGGCAGTCAAGTCTATAAGCATTCATATTATGTTAGTAACAACCAACAAAAACAGATTTCAACATTATTCATACGCATTCAATGAGCATTGAAAACTGACACATATTTCAATGGAACGTTGTTTACTTCGTGAATAATTATTGAAAAATATTGTTTTACAAGTAAATACGCGCCGATATCGAAATGCCGATGAACACGTAAATTAATTTCAATTCCCGTAACTATTAGTGAATTTCGATCATCGGTACTCCCACAACACTATTATACGGTTATTCTTTTATTCTGGGAAATAAATCTTGACATATTTTAATACAGTAATATCAGAGAGATTCCGGTTACGGCTAAGTGATCTCCCATTAGGAAATTCTCAGTAGCAGTACGGAGTCTGAAAACTCAATAATTCTAAAAAAACAATAATCAACTAGTAAATAGATCTGAATAATAAAAAATGCAGTAAAATTTCTTCAGCCCTTATCCCCATTATGTTGTGGTTCGCACAAACATTTGTTTCGCTAGGGGGTTGAGCAACTACATCTTGATAAAAGAAAGCTTTTTACCCACTATGCTCCTTGCGCTATTATTAACCCCAGAACAGTTATACCAAGCCCTCATAATAAGATTGAAGTACAATATAAGCATATCTCAATAGAGAATTAAGAACGTATTTTACACGGGGTGTTTTCAGAACGTGATCAAGAACTAAGGGAAGCAATAACTACCGTGATTCAGAACCCATTGGTGTTAAAAAAATGCTGAACAAAAAAAAATTCATGTCTTTACAATCATAGGTATCTATTAAATGTATATTGTTGTTTGGAAAACGTAATTTTTTTTCGATTTTTTTTAACGCCTATGGCTTTGTAATCACCGTAGCTATCATTGCCTGAGTTTTCGGTCACGACCTTTAAACACCCAGAATATAGATTTTTGATATGTGATTGAAAATCGAATAAAGAGCTTAGTATCCATATAATTTGTGAAGGATTTCAATATTTCCCAGTAGTATGCAGCATGGCTGCGGATTCCAACCCACTACGCCGCACCGCAGCGGTAGCAGAGGTCGCATGATTTATATTTTGAACACAGCATTTGTTTTGTGGCAAGCGTGCGTTGATTTTAGTATAGCGTTAAAATTTACGTTAATTTGGTAAATTTAAATAGCAACAAACGCAAGCATAATAGCAATAAAATAAGAGTTCTATTTCTAGAACGAGTATATTTTCTTTTGTAAGGAAAATTTAAGAAACTGCGGAGAAATCCATGATCATGGTCTCTTGGCTTTCAGGATCATGAAATTTTAGATTTAGATTAGATTGGCGTCTGTCGATCTCTAAAGAAACACCAGTGTGAACTTTTAACAAAACTGATTTTATTTTAACGAACAGATATTTGCTTATAAAAAGGAATAGAAAATATTTTATAAGGTTTCAATTACCGAGGGTTCCTAGCGCTTCCCTAGTAATAATTTGTAGCCGCTGACATCCTTTCAATTCATATATCCTCTATAACTCAAATAAAATTATAACATATAAATATATTCTACAGAACATCTCTTGTTTATTGACTTTAAAAAATTATGCAAAAAATTTTTGCCAAAATCTTCCAAATTTCCCTAACAATACACAAAATAAGATATGAACCGCCGCCGTTTCCTCCTTGCATTACGCACTTACCCCATAGTCTCCGGATCAACATAAGGGTAGCAGCCCCTTTGCACCATGCATTGTACTTAACATGGGGTAACTTTTATTGACGGCCATTTTACCTAGAGCTGCGAACGATCATTGAAAACCCCCTATGGGGTGCACCTACAATGGGGTACGAAGGGACGGGGTAGGTCAGATACAACTGGCCAAGTACACGCATTGAGGCAATGCGTGATTTAATGGATTGAGAAATAAATTGATTTTGTAAATGGTACAGCGTTAGTTGTTACTAATTAAACGTGTTTCGCAAAAACACGGCTGGACGCGTTTATTTTTGGAAGTCATTTTACGGGTAGTGATAAAATTCCAAATACAATGTAATTTTTATAACTCTTGAGTGTCAAAAATCCTAATTCTATGCAACAATTTAAATATAGCTAACAGATTACATTTTACTTCTGAGATACTCCAAAACAAGATGTATTTGGGAATTTTTGGAACAAAATGTAATGCATTGTAAATAATCATAACACATTAATAAATTAAATACATACAAATAGTTACTTAATCAAATAAAAAAAATGAAAATAAAAGCGTCATAACATACACATTTCGTTCACAACCAAACTTTCGCAAGGCGAAATTTTGATACAGTTGTTTGAATATTTCAACCCCAGACGTTGGGTATTCAAACTTAAAACGTTGGAATTAAAGTTGCACTTAAATTAGAAAATCCTCTTGGAATGCTCGACACGTGAAAACTAAAGACGTCTAGACCGTCTACATTTTTGGGGAGATCATGCGTGATAAAGATTTGCTCGATAGAAGTATTAACTCCGTTTTATTCTTGAGCAGGAATTCAGAATACTTACGATCTCTGTAAAACTTCCCCTGCGTACGACATAGTAATTACATTAATTTTACAGGATAAGAACTATTGTTTATCGTTCAATGAGTAAGGATTGTTTCTCAGTAATTTACTTATTATAAATCTGTATGTTTGAGTGCACAGACGTTTAGCTGAAAGGGTTTTGTCGCTACAAAGAGTAGAGAAAAAGTAGGCAGAGTCAACCACAAATTTTCCGGTTGTAGATAATTTAATTGATCTTGTTTCTTTGTTCTTAAGATGCGATTGATTACTAGAGACCCAATTTGCTAATAGAAGGCCTGATTCAAATAAGAGGAAGTTTTACAGTAAGCAGATCTAGACAATAATTATAACCGTTAGGTCACAGCTAACAGCGTCGAATTCCTTTCATGTAATATATGTAGATAATTAACTCACATATACTGCAGGACACTGACCTACTCTAAAAGTGAAAGGGGATAGGTCTACCACGCTGGAGAAGTACGTGTTACACCTAAAAAATTGCTAAGAATTTTTTCCACCCTTTTTAAAAACGGCTTAAAACATATCTAACAATCTAAGTACCTATTTGAGCATCATCAATTTATATTGAAACAATTATTCACAGTAAAATGGCGACTTCGGAAACCAACATATAATCTAAGGAAACATTAAACAAAAACCACGTACAAAAAACAATAAACTCAAACAGCCAATCAAATATGCATGGTCTTTTAGCAAAATGTTACGTTGCAATCCACAAGTCAGCCATTTTGGATTGCACACGAGTCGAGATGTCAAAGCAGAGCAGGAATTAATTCAATTAATACTCATTACTCATTGATAAATGTTGTTCGACTGTGACACAATCAATTCCAAGTACTCTAAATAGTTCGGGATTTACTATTATTAGATTATCTTTACATGCAAACACACATTCAAATTAGAGGTAATACTAAATATTAATCTCTATCTGATTCACTTGTAATCGGTAGGGATATCTGTACCTAGTATTCAATGTACAAACGTTATTTATTTGAATAATATAAATTTTAATCTTGAAGTAATATTAAGTACTATGGTTTATAATGTACCTATTTCTAATCTATCTGTCTACCCTAACGGAAGACAGGCGGGAGTTTATGTTATCTATAATCGTTTTTGTCATGATTTTGCACAGGTAATACGATGTAGGGACCCGGTCATAATATCGATATACTACGCTATGCGTTAAAATTCAAGTACATTATAATAGTGTAACATAAATTAAAATTGAGTTGAAAATAGAGCTGATGTCATAAATTATATACGACCCACAGTTTTCATTTCATGCCAGTAACTAAATTATACTTCATTTTAACATTTAAATAACACTAATATTCACAAAATACTCGAAACTTTTATAGGAAGATTTAAATCTACATAAATAAATAGGTAGCATCAATGATAAGAAATATAATGATAAAATAAAAAAAGGAAAATATCCAAGGCATTACTTTAAATACGTTAAAACAATAACGTAGGTCTTCCATGTTTAAATGTTTAAATCTATGCTCGTGACATCTTGCCGTATTTACAGATTATCTGGCTATTAAGCGTAATTCAAACGAGCAATCGTCTAATTAAATACTTATTAGTATATTAATAACAAGTCACACTTTTATTTATAAAAAATACAAGAAAGAGAAAGATGTAACAAACAGAATGATTGCCTCAACGACATACACCTTGAACAAAGTTTCTAATCCTGGTGACTTATTCGTCTGTGCCTCGTTTTTCGAACAATCTGGCGTGCTTGTGTACATCCGTCCCGCTCTAACAGCGAGAGAAAACATGAGGTAATCTACTACTTGTAATAATACTTTGATTTCGTGCATGCTTTGTGCTGGGTGGAGCGGAGACCGCCACCTGTCATGTCTAGGACCTATTAATAAGGCGGAAAGTAGGTGATCTTAATTATTCACTCGCGCTACCCCCAGTGGAGTGGCAGTGTCGTCGATCTTGTATGCATAGTGTTTATGGCGCATTTGTAATGCCGTAATGTCATTTCTGAATTTGTGTTTTTTTTACTTTTTTAACCAGGGACTTGCAGATAATTTATAGTGAAAATTTTCATAAAGATACAAGACATTTGTATGTAATTTTGATTATAATATAGTTGGTAGAGTAATTGCTTGAGAAAGCACGGCTAATTTTTTTACGATTAAAACTTGCTAAAATGTAGTGATCGAAATTTTATGACCTTACTGACGTGACCAGGGCCCATTTGGATTTTGATGTAGGTTTATTTGTATTAATATATTGTACTGGAAGTTTAAAAAGGACAATTTTAATTATCGTACCTCAAAGAAATATTACGTATCTGATATTCACACATTTTTCACTTTATTATAGTATCACAAATTTGGAAGTGGGTATTAAAACTACTAGAATATTCTTGATATATTTTATTGCGATTAATCTTCTATTAATGTATTTTGATTTGTAAATCTCTTGAGGAACTATGAAGGACTTTTCAACTTTTAAAAAACGTATCGAAAATTATTTAACAAAGTTAAACTATTTTTTTTCATACTGTACATCTTGAATTCAATATCTTTTATTGTATAATATATTAAATACTGTTTGAACAAATTATCATTAATATGATACATGAGGTCACAAATGTTATTAAGATAAAAGTATCGTATCCATCGTATTTGCTTATTTTCGATGTAGTACATAAAAAATTGGGTATTATGTAATTTATTCAAGCACAAATCATTTTTACGGCCTCATCCAATAAACTAGATGAGTAATTAAGATAATTTTGATTGGTTCCAGGATTTCGGAGACAGGCAGACCCTGGCACAGGATACCCTTATATAATGGGCTTAATTGGGAAAAGGCTCTTATTTCGCCGGCCATAATTAATACAACCAAGTGTCCTGTAATTTCTATGCCTTCTGATGTGGTTTTGTGAGCTTTGTACAATCTAAGATACGTTGGCGTAGTTGCTAGGCAACTGAATTTGAAAAGGCAACGAGTTCGATTGCCGCACAAAGACTTATTTTGTTAAAAAGTTTCTTGTTAGTCGGGGTTGAACGACTGAGTTGTCTTTCGTTGTTTTTGATATTCACGAACCAGGAATTAAATTTTAATATGGAATCAGAACTGTACAAGTTGCTTCGGAGTGCTAAAATACCGTCAGGTAATTTACGTTAACGTAAATGCCATTCTATGCGTCTTTTTATGATGCATTTCATAATATTTCCGTTTCTTAAAAAATATCGACATAATGAAACTTGGTGAAAATATTTGTGGTCGGGGCACTAAGTTTTATCCTTCTAAACGTCTCTATTAGCCGTTACACTCTGTTTCTGTCATATCTTCTACGCCCACATCTTTTCTTTAACCTTTCTCTGCTTGTCAATCCTTTAGCTCTTATTATTTTTTTTATCTACATGTGCTTCATTTCTTTACTTTTAAACTATAATAATATTACTTAACAATTATTGACTAAGCAACACCTGTAGTATATAAATAAAATATATTTATTACTACGATATTTTTGCAGTTTTATTCCAATGTCTCGAGACAGTTAATACTATTTCAAGAGAGACTTTATTAATTTACAATTTAAAGAATGCGTTAAAACGTAGTGCTATGGGGTAGGAGAGCATGGCTTTTATTGCAGAGCTGTAAAATACTCGTAGAGTACCTACGCATTTTCGAGAAGGGTTATAACGTTTGACTTTATAACACGTTTAAGAAATAAATATTTAGGTATTTAATCTACTACTTACATTAAGAATATTTCAATAACTTATTTTGTAGTTATTATTGGTAATCTTCTTTCATAAAGAAATACAGGCGTTGTTATGTCTTAAGAGACAGCACACACAAGTTTTTATTCTATATTTTAGTCTATGGCATCGCAATAATGTGATATTTAGTTACTGGCAATGATTTTATATTTGATTACTTGTGTTATATAAAAAATATTTTATCGACATTAGAAGTCTTTATTTTGTAATTTAAATAACGTAATTTTAATTCATTGTCGGAATTAAATATTTTGATCCTGACGATAAAACTCGAAGAAGAGTGATATTTGCACATTTTTTTATTGTGCCCTAAATGTTATATTAAATTTTAAAAAATAATTACCAATTTAATAAGTCCAAAAATCTATACCGTAGAACCTGATATAAATGATTCAATCCTAATCTGATAATCATCAAAAACTCGACAGTAGAGGAACATTATGAACTGAATTAGAGCCAACGCATTGAGCAACGCTTCAACTAAGCATCGGAATATATTACGCTCTTCAATCAAACGTTCATAATTATTTACGGAGTGGTGATAGGTACAACTGTTTATGTTTTGCCAAATATTAGATATATTTCGATGTTGTAACCTCAAATGAACCATTTCTATTTTTTATTCTTAATACATTCGTTCTTCTTCATAAATACTATGACATTAAACAAAAAAACAAAAAGTGCAAAAGCAAATATAGTAGAGTGCGTTATGCAATTAAAAAGATACTAATACAGGTAACATAACTTTGAACAATGTTTACAAGCGATGAATAATTATGTGCTATGAATAAATTAGTTTTGTCATAAAGGCAAGGAGCGTAACTGCGTCGGTGACTACTAACGCCATCTATAACTTATGACTGTAACCTTTTATGAGCATGTCATGTATCTGAAGTTTATGTAAAGAAGTATAGATGTCGCATTTTCAAGTAATAAACAGAAGTAGATAACTAAGAAGTTAATGGCGAAATGTAATGAAGGCGCTTTCTGTAATTCTGCCAGTAATATAAAAAATAAATGTATGTATAGTATCGTATTTATTCTACATGTTAAGGTTATTATTCCAATGGAATCTGTTTTCGTTCTAGCGTATAAGGTAAAAATAAAGGAGCTTGTTTACAAATAATAGTTGTTTACACAATCTCTATGCGGAATGCGTGATAACATTTCAAATAATAACAACAGACCATATCTATTATTATAAAGTCATATGATGTTGTAAACTGTCTTACTTGTTAATTTTAAACAAACGTGGTTTACCTCTATTTACCAAGAGGTTTAACTTAGTATGGAAGAATACTGCCCTCTATGATGAACCGTAGAATCTGAAAAACTTAAACTGCTCATCTGAATTTTATGGAAATAAATACATTGAAGCCGAACTTTATGTATACACCTGCGTCATGCAGCTATATTATAAGTGTGAAGTAGTAGGAAGCTACAAGAAACAATGAGTACTGCCACTCCTTCAGCCCCCGGTCGTGATAGCGAAGTATGAAGAAGGATTTTAGCAGGCTGGCGTGATGGTATTAAGTGACGACTGTTTCTAGAAATAGAAGAGCCTTTTACCATCTCTCAAATAGACGAGAATCAGGAGTCTTTTACCCCTTAATGCTAAATTTAGGCAGCATGGTAGTTATCGTCAGGTAAGTTTTAAGTAGTAGTAAGTAACTTTGTTGTAAAGTATAAAAAATAGTTCCGCGCTGCTAAGAGTTGTCTAAATAACACAGGGCTCGAAATTACTTTTCTGGATGCTTAAATTATTTTTTTGCTTATGATATTAACAAACAACTTTTTTACCCAGCTTTTTTTTTACCGCCAATCACACTACAAACATCGACCTAAAAGTAATGTTTGTTTAGTAATTATTTTTTATGAGTAAGGAGTCAAACGAGCAAGTATGCCATTTGATGTTAAATGGTCAGCTCTACCCATGAACACTCACAATATCAGATTACACAGTTTAGGCGGGTCAACACCCAAAAATACTTATAAAGAGATACAATTACATCGTGATTTCGTATCTTATATCTATATTTTTTACCAATTGATCATCCAAAAGACCAGATGGCGTTTTTTATTTTTACAACTTTATATGGATTTTTTTTATTACGAAAATGTTACGAATATACGTACGTAAGTCTCAAGAATTGTTTGCAAACAGAATAATCGCTTTATCACGGCCGCCACATCTATTTTACCTTCTTATACTCTGCCTATTGCAGTCCATTGCTAAACATAGGCCTTCTCAAGAAAGCGCCAAACGACTCGGTCTTAAACAGGCTTCATCCATCAGTTTCCTGACACCTTTCTCAAGTAGCAAATATCTGTATGTATGTAGCTAAATCATTATGTTTTTATAGGTAGGTCAATCTATTAATTTTATTACAAAATAAAATTTAATAGCACCAATGAAATACTTAATGAAGTTATAAAGCTAAATGTCTGTAAAGATGATAGTTACAAGAAATAGAACTTATTTCGATCATCCCTCATTTAGTTTTATCTCTCCACAACTGTTCAATGCTTTTCCACACACTCTGGAATCCTGCAGCGCCCAAAGCGGTTATCGCTTATCACAAGCTTTGAAAAACCCTGCTCTAAATTTTAAACTAACTCATAAGAATTTTGTTTCGATTTGTATGAGACCACCAAATTTGCCATATCGCATTAAATGGTCAAATGTATTGACTCTTTAAAAGTTCTAAGCTAAGCAACGCTATCTATGAACTTTTAAACCCAGTATCGGTGGTAAGTCTACGAGCAACTTTTACATAAGTTTGTACTCTAAGGTAGAGATGGCGCTAGTATACTTTTGAAGGGTTGTTTACTGTTAGCAGAATATTTGTATCTGATGAGATAGTGGCCATAATAAAAAACCCAAGTTTAAAACTACATACTATAAATTATGCATAAAATTCGTGTTATTGTAAGTGTTATAAAAGATTTTAAACTTTCTTCATCAGATATTAAAATTATAATCGGCCATTTGAGTGTACTACTTAAAGTAAAAATAACTAATTTGATAAGTTAGAATCGTAATTTTATCTCTATCTGGCTACGTAAGGGGATTTATATGGATTTATTCGGTCGTTGGTTACGACCTCTCATTTTTGAGTATTTCATGTTTAAGGAGAAAAAAAATCTTTCTTTTTAAGTATAGTTTCTAGTTTATTACAAACTTGATTTATTGTAAAATTTAGTTTCTATGTAATTTATTTTTGTCATAAGTATAATGTGATTGATTTTTTGTTGTAGTTACTAAGTGTATATGTCTTATCCTGTAATAAATTTTTAAAGTGTACTTTTAAAATATATTTTTCACGTATTGCTCTTACAATTATCACACATTGTAATTATTCGGAAAACTGCTTATAAATACTAAGTGGGAATGTGTACAGGATTGTAGCGTCAAACGCCATTAACAACACCAATATTTTAAATTTCTATTTATTGATTCAATTTGAACTTCGAACTCACAATAAAATGCAGCACGGTAAACACAAAAATTAATGTTCAATCCATTTATTATAAGACTTATTAAATTACACGAAAGAGTGATCTGGGAAGGGACAGAGGTATAGAGGTACAGTCACTACAACATCGAACACTGTTAACGAACGACGAATTGAAGATCAATTACATGTAGAACATCTTCTATACCGACGAGAGACAGCTGATTTTTGAGCAAAAGTTTTGTTAAAAAAATAAGTGGTCGGCTCGATATCATTATTAAAAATACACAGCGGTTACTTGATGCGGGATAAATCTTACGTTATACAGTGAGTTACTTATGTAAATGCCGTACGATAAGCAACGGGCGGGCGCTGGCTCGCGCCCCTGCTGCCGCGGTGCAGTGCCGTACAGCGCCATCTAGGATCTTGCCGAGGAATCAGTCTCAGTGCCGAGACGCGGCACGAGAGGCGCGAACGCAGCGCCGTGACGATCTGATATGACTTCATTTGTAGTAACGCCACCACGCCCGCAAAATAATAGAAATAGTGTATATAAATTAGCTTATGTAACAAATAAGCTTAAATGTATATAATACTGAGGCAGAATTACATCTTAACTACGACGTAACATTAAGTGTGGTAGTGGGATTAGACACGAGCGCAAGCCCTTACTTTATACGGACGAATGCGATATATAATAATATTTTGCTTTATATCTATGTATCTGACGCTAAAACATCTATATAATGTATTACTTTTTGTACATCTACTTATATAATAAACATACATACACTCACTTACTAAGCTTATTTGCTTCACCGCGACCGAGTACCCAAGGTGCGTCACAACCGCTTTCCGAAGTGTTCACCGATTTATAGATGCCCCTATTCATGACTAGACTGAACGAAAGCAATCACTTTATGGCACTTGTCACGCCAAGGACCATAAGCGTGGTACCGATACCGTAATCAAACACACGTTGAGTACACGGCTCTGCTCGTCGGGAACTCGAGTATTGTCCCGCAGGCGAACTAAGTTACACAGCTGGGTATTGGGCGAAAGTAAAACAGATCCATTCACTCGCACATAAAACACAGCTACTGAAATTGAAAAGGAATGCTTCAAAGTGTTGTAGGCATGTCGAAGTGTGTCGAGGGTTGAAGTCGTTCGCCCGCGCCGGCTTCGCCGCCCGTTCCATCGCTAAGTACACATTTATTATTAAAATATATTTTCGCATTTTATTACATAAAATTCACGTTATGATCTACCTACGTTAGAAAAAGGAAATGAGAGCGGGCGTTAAGAGTAAGTAATTAAGGTTCAAAATTGTACGCGGAGCCTATATACACAGCGTACCATGGACGTTTGTTCCACACGCCCCACTGATCGTGTCCCACGAGCCACAAACAATACCAACAAACAGTCTTAAAGCCACCGAGATCGCTGTAATAATATCATGCTCACCAAATGCGTCTGGACACGAACGGAAAAGCAAAACCATCGGACATCATCACTGGGGCTGCGGTCTCGAAAACTTAATTTAAAGAACATTTACTACGGTGACACTTATGAGATCTAGGACGCTAGACGAAAAACTTAATTCTAATACCTTATCAAATAATAATAAATATTTTGGTGCAAAAAATAACGAAATAATAAAACCGTTCTCTTAACCTTAACAGTATTTGACTGACCGCGAAATACGGCAACGAATGTAGATCCACTAATCACACAAGCTTTATTAAATTAATTAATAACAAACGTAGGGTGTTGGGCTCCCCCACCAGGCTTGCACTTTTACAATAGATATATTCACACACATTCATTCCATAAAAAATTTACGAGGGGACATAGATAAAGGTGAAGGGAAACACTCACCCTGGTTCATAGGGGCATCTAACACACATCGCGTATAATCTAGAAGAACGTCTATTCCGTTTAATATTGAGTAGTCTGTCGTTGAGCCATCTGTTTGTTCTATTATACCACGGTAAAAATTCATGCCAGTTTTTGAGCAACGAGCTAATACTAATAAATAAGCTCTAGGTGTTGTGATTAAGGTATAAATGTTCTTTTGTTTCAGTCAGTTCTACTCAATGTTGGGAATAGACGTATCGTTCTTGTGAAGTCATAGCAAGGTACAAAGTGCTACGAGGCAGGCCTGGTGGGACGGAGTGGTGAGTGAGGGTGGCGGTGGGATCTACTCCTTGACTTCGAAGTACTTGTAGGTGGGGTTCTCGTAGCCGTTGATCTGCATGTTGGCTACGTGTCGCTCTTCGGGAGTTGGGGCGACCACGCCGGTCTGTTCAACCTGAGAGAATGAAACTTGGGTATGAAACTGTTCACAGATGGCGCTTTACTAAGTTAAAATAAATAAGGATGTTACAGTTATGAAGTTGACAGATTTTTTAGAGAATTAAAAAAGACCTTTAACAAATCACTTTATTTTACATAAGGATTAGGGCCTTTGGTGTTGAATATAGTATGAACGTTTCTTAGTCATAATATTCAGAAAGTCTTTCTATTAAAAAATCTGAATCTGTAAGTGTATTTCATTTCGAAGTTACGTTCACAGTGAATTATCACATACTTTAACCGAGAAGGAAAACATCATGAGGTAACCTACACATCTACACACATTTCCCAATTATGTAGTCCGTTAACCCGCACTAAGCCAGCATGGTGGAGTAAGGCTTACGCCTCTTACTCCCCTCTCACTTGTAGAGCAGACCCGTGCTGTAGGGCCCTTAAGAGCTGGTGATGATGAAGGGTACATACCTGCACGAATCCCTGGGCATGCGGCGCGCGGTCGCGGCGGCGTGCGACGGCGAGCGCGACGCAGGCGGCGGCGGCGAGCGCGGCCCCGCCCACGCACAGCGCGGGGTACAGCGCGCCCGACCCGCCGCCCGCGCTGCCCGCGCCCGTGCCGCGCACCGTGTAGCCCTGAAACACACACACATACTTACCAAATGGATCTTCAACCCACATCATGACGTTATTTGAGATTTTTTTGAGAAAATTTGAAAAAAAAGAAATTGGAGAAATTCCAGTAATTTATTTAAATACGTAAAAGTTTTTTTTTGTAGTTAAAGGTTTAAAAATATTGGTCAATTTTTTGTTTAAAATTCGTGGTTAATGCGATTTAAAATATGTATTTTAATTGGTATCTATAGACTTTAAAACTATATCGAAATATTACATCTTCTTTTTAGTTATTCAGCATCATTTTTAGAATCGAGCTATTGCCAAGCTATTTATGTATTTATTTGTCAGGATCTTCAAAAGCTGAATACTATGAAATAATCTAATTGGATGCCCTCAAAATTGTGAAGTACCAGGGGATCAGAAGATGAAGGACACATTTGTTACTCACAGGCTGGGAGTGCTGCAGTTCGTGTTTGAGCGCGTGGGCCGGTGGTGGCGGGGCGCGTTCCTCGGCGTGCTCCAGGGCGGCGCGCAGGCCTTCGCCCTCGGTCTGCAAACACAACACGCACATATTAAACACATGGCTAAGTCTAGAGGCAAATGTAACAATGAAAAATGAATATAGTGCATTGTTATAATATCGGTAAATTAATCTAAGGTTAGCTTTGCACTTATAAGTTTTAGGTCGATCGTACTAACCGTAAACCATTAAAGCAATTCCTCAAATAAACACTAAATAATTAGGTTAACTTAAAAGTCTTTGAAGAAAGGTTTTACAAAGAGTCTTTATATTAAATACAAAAGTAAGTAAGAGGAGTAAACACGATTGCCGTTTTGAGAAAATTAAGTCAGTATATGCATGAAATAAAATATAAGACTTTAGAAGCTTATCAGCCTCAATAGTGTATTGTAATTCTTACCTCGCTGGTGGATCGGCGGCTTGTAGTCTCGCTTGTTTCAATAGTCTCGGCGGTCTCGCTCTCAGGAGCATCGGTCACAGTGGTAGTGATCATTTCCTGAAACATATTTGCAATATCAACATGAATGCCAAAAGTTGATGAGGTATCATTTTGAACAGTGACTTTGTAAACTATATTATTATACCAATTATACTAATATTTGTAAGTTATTTCTATATAATTGTATTTTATAGAAATCGGGAATTAAACTTCAAATTCCTCACGAGGCAGAATATTTTCTTAATAAGACAAATTTATAATTACTTTTAGAATCGACTTTGGGAATCACTATTGCGGTTTCTGTCAGATAAAAAAAAATCAAAAATAATTATGGTTTTAAAGATATAATTTATGTGTACTATAAATCGGCCTATATATTATGTCATACTACTGGGCACAGATCTCCTCCACCATCGAGAGGCTTTAGTCGATAAAAATCCTAAAATTGGACTTCAATAAGCATGTTTGGTACTCACGGTAGTAGTAGTATCCTGGGTGAATCCTGAGCGAGTGGTGACGTCATGTACGGAGACGGGCGCGGCGGAGGCTGGGGAAGTAGCTGAGGCAGGCGACGAGGGTGCAGCCGTGGGTGTGGGGGCGGCAGTGCTCGTGTCGTTGTCATTGGGCTCGCTGGCTTCATCGTCGCTCTCCTCGCTCTCTTTCACACCGTTGGAGGTCTGTAAATGATAAATAAATTGAGAAACTGTTAAAATATACAGGTGTATTCAGGTCGTTATCGGAAACTAAGGCAGATAATGGCTAAGGTGGTAATAAACCCTATGGCGTTAGAGCGCCTTAGTTCCCGATCATCGTCTGATGAGATCGTGAGATGAGAATAAACAAATGCAGTTTGTTGCAGTTGTTTGTGGGCTTCGTTATTTAATAGGGCTAGTTTATTAAAATTTTATTACCGCAATTAATATCAGATGAGAGTGCGGTTAACACGCTCGTAAAATACTTTTGGTGATTGAAAATTTTATTCAATTTAAAATGAAGAGTATAAAATTGTGTAATTTAAAATAAATGAGGATTTGAAAAAAAATCCTTTCGTTAGTTTCTTTGTTTTTTCTTTCTACCTTAGCCCGTTCGTTCTGTATGTCCTGTCGCTGCCTGGCTCGCTGGTCCCTCTTGGCGCTGAGTTGTTCGCGGGCGGCCTGTTCGCGTTGCACCTCGGCCTCGATGCGGTCCAGCAACAGCTCCTCGGCTTCGGGAGTCATTGACATCAGGGATACGGCCATGTCGTCCTTTGATTGCATAGACTGAAAAAATAGTATTGTTTAATGCATTATTTATTGTTGAGTTAGATTTTCATCTCGCGGTTCTGTAGTGTTTCATGTACGATTGTAAACACCCAATAACTTAAGGTTAAGATATTTTACTAAATATAATATTTATAGACAAAGTAACTTCATTTGATAAGGCTGATCGTTCAAAATTTAACAATACTTTTAATATGGAAAGAGCTGATTCTTGTTTTCTAAAGGAAATAAGGTAAAGATTTAAGTTACTTGAACGTAGTCTTCAATAGCAGTTCCAATGCTGGCGTAGAGATGGGGGCGACGGCGGAGGGCGGTCAGGGCACGTTGCAGGGCACGGTCGGCATCCTTATAAGTAAGGAAATCAGTATGAGGTAAATTTTATTATTCGCATGTACACAGCACTCGACAGTCACGTGAATTTTTTGACAATATTATATTAATTTTGAAAAATGGTTTTGTCCAACAACCAGCACGAAGAACCTATGGCCTTATAGATGCTGACGTAATTAAAAGTGTATCACGCGTTTTTTGCTTACGTAAAGGTGCCAACAACTAATCCGACATACAAATCAGTTGCATTGGGGCTCTAAGGCCACGCTGCAATGAGTCTTGGTCCCTTGTGTTTAAATCCAGTACCTGAAGACGGTCGGCAGCGCTAGTACGTTCGGCGGCGGCGGCTTCCCTCCCAGCGGCGGCAGCGCGGCGCCAGGCGGCGAGAGCTCCACTACGCTCGGCCGCCAAGGCGCGCACCAGGCGTTGCAGGCATTTCTGGACTCGGTGGGCCTGGAATACACATTGCTTATAGTTTCCTATGAAGGTATGGATGAAATTTTACCTATAAATCTATAGGATCGGTTATCTAGTGGTACAAGCTGATTGACAGCTTTGGTTTAAATGTTAACAAAATTTTGATATTGAGTCAAGAAGACGTTGAAATTGTAGTGAAAATTATCAAGAACAATTGATGACAGTAGGAAAGAAGAAATAATAAACATCTCAGCATCTTAGCGATTCTTTAGGAGTCTCTCGTCAATTACTGCTCTAATTGCACAGCATCGTGGCTGCCTTCAGGTCTGTCTGTCTTCTGTCACATTTGGTCTCTTAAAAAATGTAAATATTAACAAAGATGTATTACATTTGGTGGAGTGTCGCGCAGAGAGCGTGTGTAGCAGGCGAGGGCGGTGCGGCGGCGTTGGGCGAGGTGGGCCAGGACTCGCTGCTGGTGCAGGGCGGCCAGCCGGCGACGTTCCGCAACACCTTCCTCCTCCAGAGACTGGAAACGCAATTGACATACATATTACACATATATTAGGAGCAGGAGACGATCTGATGTTATTGTGTGCTTATTATATTTGATTTATATTGAATTAATTAAACGGATGGATGAGGGCTGCTCAAGACCGGGATGGTTGGCGTTTTCTTGGGCAGGCCTACATTCAGCAGTGGACGGCGATATACTGAGTATAATAATATTGAATTAAATGTAACATGTGTAATGTGTATGATCATAAAATGGTGGCTATTTCTATACTACCCACTCAAGAAGAGATAAATAGAAGATCATAAATCAAAGCTTCAGTCAATTTTCGTTATAAAATTAGCCTTACTTGTACGTTAGCCTGGAACTTGGCAGTCATGCGTTGGCGGAAGGTCTGGGCGGCGGCAGGGTCGGTGGACATCATCGTCTGGTATCTGTCTTCAAGTTCGGACCATTCCTTCATCACCTTGGTGATCTGATAAAAAAATGTGGATTAACATAAACGGTAATTATAATGGATATTTCTATGAATGATTAAAAGCATAGGTTAGTTTTTGTCTTTATATTATGAGAAAGTAATTCAATATATTTCTAGTTTTTCAGACAACATCTAGAACAAAGGCAAATCTTTGAATAAATTTTTAAAATAGATTTACCTTCTCACGGTGCGTTTCCTCCAAACGTTGCTGGGCATCCTTGTAGCTCTGGTGCTCGGTGCGAGGGTCGAAGTGAGAGAAGTAGGGGTCCGAAGTAGCCGTGGAAGCCTTCAGTGACAAACATTTCAACGCTAAATTTTAGTTACGGGCATATAGTACATATACCCTATTTTAAAAATAATTCATTAATTTCCTTTTACTTGTTATAATTTAAAAAAATAATGCATCACATGTAAAAAATAATTTAAAGATGGAAAAATCTTAAATGCAATATCCTAAATGGTAAAAACAATGATTATAATAGATACCGTGGTCGTGGTGGTAGTAGTAGTGGTAGAAGTGGTAGTGGAAGGCGACGAAGAAGATTCAGGTCTTGGCCACGCGCTGTCATCGGCGTCAGTATAGTCATCATCTTCAGCGTCGTCGTCACGTGACAAATCAGCATCTTCGTCTTCATCCATATCTGTAGATCACGTAATATTTTAAGTTAAACGCTTATTTCCATAAAATGTATTATTTTAACAAAATATTTAATACCTATTCAGATATATAATTACGGTTAATTGAACTCAATAGAAAACGTGGTAATATTCTCAGTGAACCCGTATAGACCAGCCGTCATATTTAGTTTAAAACTAAATTCCTAATTAACTTGATTTCTAAAGTCTCCTTATGTCAACAATAGAATATTTTTGAATCCCGCAAAATAATTTGATGTGTGCTAAATATGAATCAAATTACAGCTAAAATTATAAAAACATTTTTACCGTCATCAGCATCGTCGTCGTCATCATCGTCGCTAAGGTTGAGGGTGTCATCATCATCGTCATCATCCAGGGCATCATCATCATCCAGGAGATCATCATCGCGTTCATCCATCGCTGCTGAAGCCGCCAACATATCTTCACCACCGGGGCTGACTGGTACTCCAACATCCATAGGCTTGTGCATCTTCACGTTTTCTATTATGAAACAGAAATAGGAATACTTAATAAAGAAACAAAAAGTTACAGCAACAGACGGTCAAAGGTAAAAACTTACAATATGATATTACTTGAAATATGATATCTAAAACCATTACGATTCATTCACCTATTGACATGGTCACAAAAACATTCTAATGCATAGTTCATTAATTGAAAATTGATATCAAGGAATATTAAAAGGGGACTAAAACTTGCAAATGAATCAATAATTTCTGACAATCAAATACAAAAACAATATGTAATATAAGTCTGATTAAGTTAATGCTTTACTTACCCTTAAAATGCTTTGGGCAGCAGACAAACTCAACGCCGGAGAACAGGCTGATTCCACAGGGCAGGAGCATTGCGAAAGTTCTAAGACGGAGTCCTCGTTGTGCGCAGGCGCGTCCGGCGGTGGCGTTCCACCTGGCGAACTGCCAGCAACGGCTCTGGTTGTGGATGTGGTCGAACAAGCAGCTCTCGGGCACCAGCAGCGCGTCCGATTGGAATGGACCTTCTGCCACCAAACGCTCTTTGTAGATGGGATCCAAGAGACAACTCATAAATGCATTCTAATTTATGACCAAATTTAGTCAAAGAAATAATTACTGATAAGATGTATTTAATAAGGAAATGTATAAATGACATTCTTACTATATCAATAGAAGACTAAATTAGAAACAAATATGCAAGAAGGCTATAGCATTCAGAGTAAAAAAGGTGCACCGTCTACTAGAATGCAAGTATGATACAAATATTTTATGTTATTAACGGGTGTAACTATTGAATCATAAGTTTAAACTAGTGACAATGAGAGTGGACATACCGAGACAACGGAAAGGCTTGACCCATCTGGTGACCTTGCATTTGGCGGCGTTGCTGGTTCCGAGTTTGCACCAGTTGCTCACTTTGACGTAGTGGGACGCTTCGACAATGTTGGTAATGTCGTGGCTCGGGTACACCTGTGAAAAGGAACCGTAGAGTTAGAAATCTATTAAAAATAGTTTCTGAACAGATTTTGAACCAATATCTGTCGCATAATAAATTATCACTCACGATGATACTTTCCATTTTAAGCTACTAAAGCGGGCAATATAGTATACTGGGCTTATTGCAGAGAAATCTTAGTCATGCGACTATAGAGTCTAGAAATAAACTATAACTAAAGAAATAAAAAAATTATGGCTACCAAGACGTGGGTGTAGAAATACTCGACTGCCTACGCTTTTAGGCACAGACGTGGAAGGCGAATAAATTTCGCAATATGATCTAAAAATACTGCCTCATATAAAAGAACACAAAGGCTATAAAGAAAATAAGTAAGAGCCCTCGAGTTGTTGAATAATGAAATTCTTATTCCCAAGACAAGGCTTTATGAAGTAAATTGGTTGCTAAGTGACACCGGTAATGAGATTAGTCACAATATCTGCTTAGCCTTTGTTACGAGGGGCATAGCACCGCCAGAACATGTTGAACTTTACGGTCAGATGTCAAAAGATTGGATTCTTTGTTAATACCCTTGTAATAACTGGTACTCGTCATGTTTTGTTAGGTAACTCTTAATAACATGTAAGGTTTGAGAATATTTTAATTATTTTTTTGAGATTTATGTCTTTATTTACT
Source organism: Cephonodes hylas (assembly GCA_030295005.1). Lineage (NCBI taxonomy): Eukaryota > Metazoa > Arthropoda > Insecta > Lepidoptera > Sphingidae > Cephonodes > Cephonodes hylas. Next base: position 3,885,277 of record AP025374.1, on the reverse strand, counting down.
TAAATTTGTGCTGGACTGGATAGAATAACAAAGGCAGTTGGTATAGCATCAGAAATATAAGATGGAACTGCCAATATCAAAGCAGATTTTGCAATTTGTTGTTTGTCCCGTATCGCACGTAGCAAGTCCGTACATCACGAGAGAGCGGAACATCTGCGAACTCGACAAAATTGCTTCTATCTTCGAAGCTTTCACGTATGAGATTTCAAATTTTCGAGAAACGTCCATTTACAAATTTTTGTGGTTGCCGCAATACGCATTTGGATTCGAAGTATTATTAAACTTTTTGGAAGCCTTATTTTGTTTAATTAATATCCTCAAAAAATCTATTAGTATGTCGTTATTTCGTCTTTTCCGTCGCTTTTATCTGTATACGCTAAATAAACTTATAAACAGTTCAATATCACCATCTACAGGTTACTGTACGGTTCCAACAATAATTTCATTTCATCGCTACAGTTTTAATCAGAGCCGGCGAGAATTTTTATTAGTAACAACATTAAAGCGCAATACCGTGGAAGTTTCTAGAAGCAAATTGCCCCGGGTAAATTCAATATGTACTGAATAGGAGCCGGGTATAACAATGTTAGGGGACTCAATTTACCGGGCGCAAATTACGCCGCTCCGATAATAGGACACACAACCACAGGCTCACTGGACGGCGGATGTATGAGGTTAATCATTTGCTACCGATTTGCATGGTTGCCTGTTCGTAATAGTTGACTGTCCAGCTCTTTGTTCAATCGATTTATGTTTCATTATTTGATAACATACACTACAGACGTGTGTAGAGGTTGGCACAAATGTATTTACAATCATAATATAACTTCATATATGTAGAATAGAAGCTGCTTCTGAGTTTTTCTGAAGAACAACCTCAAAAAAAAATTAAACGACTTGAAATATGCTCTACAAACACCAGTGTACAACACGAATATATTTAGCTTCTCGCTTCTTTCTTTGGCTATCACACCAAAATATTATTTAACCCCAATCACAACCCAAAACACTTCAAGGTCGAGACGTAAAAGTTCTCTCACCTTCTTGCAGTAGTCGAGAATTTCCATCTTGTCCTTGAGGCAGTTGTGGGGCTTGGTGGTGAGGTCTGGTGTCCATCGTCCGGCAGCCGACATGTACTGCGGGTGGTAGGTGCTGCCCGCCTCACATAGCACAGCCACCTGGGGCTCGGCGCCGCTGCTGGCCTGCAAACAAATGAATCGTGAGTTTCGGGACCAAAAATAGAAGTATAAAGAGTGAAACCTGAGAGAAGAACAAATATTGCAGATGAGGATTGATTGTCATCGGCCTGGACCTATTTTTCAGTACAGAAGACATTGTTGATAAAAATGTTGTAATGTTTTCAAAATTTATTTGAAGTTTGGAGGTAGACAAAGACTTTGGTTCACAGATTAAATTTTACGTAAATAATTTAGAAATATTACACTAACATCGAGTTGTGGCGCAATAAATATCACTTATTGGTATTATCATAACTTCAACTCATATACCTCATTACTAGAACCAACCTTAAAACGGTACAAAATCAATATCCATACCATGAACGAACAACCTCTGGCAGAATCGAGAACAACACGCTCAGTCGATTATATTGGACGTTAAATAAATTTTAATGCTATAGAGTGCAAGCAAGACAAGGCACAAATCAGCTGTCAGGTGTCTAGACAGTCGGGGAAAGTCTGCCCTGTAATTTTCAGACAACAAACAACGAGGCAACCTAAGGACGGGTCAACGAACTGCCGAGAACAAATAATTGTCCAGATGTAGATATGTTGGGACGATACTTAAGGTTAATCCGTAAGATTATCGACCTTATTAGACGGCACTTCGTATTAATTAATTTTGTAGAACACTTCTTAATTAAGACGCTGATGGCTGATAAAATTAAATGCTATTAATGGATATATTTTTTAAATATTAGGATTTTTTAAGTAACATTTTGATGTACAACAAAGGAACAAAGAGGGTTATTTCGATAAAAATCTCAAGCCAAGACAAGAAACTAGGTATTTAGTATTTACAAGTTGCTTGGAATAGAATATTATGAGGGTTTTTCTTTTTAATAAAAGGAGTAATTTAATAAATAGTTACATTAGCGGCCAGGCAACCGAAGTTACCTCTATATTCTATAAATGTAATAGACAATAGCGATAAGAAACTTGTTAAAAATTTCTTTTTATTTAACGTACGAAACTATGACTACATTAGTAGTAACATTTAGTAGAGTAGGTATCTGTACCAAATAAAACCAGCGCTTAAAATCCACTCAGCGAACTAAAAAAGCACAGGCTTTGTAAGCTGGGGGAAAAAATACGGATTCTATTTTTCCTCTTGACCGCCTGGATACTTTTCTCTATGCCGAGTGGAATTATTTCGCAGCCTAATTGTGCAAAAGTTTTGTTAGTCGAGTCCCGTTGGTGTCAATAAAGACTTGTCGTCGTTACATTCAGAAAAAACTTCAGCGCTCCATTGTCTTTTTGGCTTCATAAAATCGCTTGCAGTTTCTATATTTTTGTAGCTGTACTGTTGGCTTACGATTTTTTTGTGTTGTAGTAACATTTAATACGCACCAAATTCAGAAACGTCTGTATCTTATGCTAGGAATATTATCTAGAAAACGCTTTTGAAAATATCTTCTGAAAAAATACTTCATATTCAAATACTTTTCTACAATGCAAATGCAAACGATAGTACATTTGGAATATAAAATTCAAATATAATAAAAAATGCATGCATTGTCTGCGAATGCGATCAAATAAAGGGGAATAAACCCGTAATGTTATTCTGACAACCCCCACGGTATATCCATTACGTTCACAATACATTGCAGTTTGTATTTGTGACTAATGGAGGCTTTGTAAACATATAAAGCAATGGATATGATCGATTAATGTTGAAGCGGGGACTAAAATGGTAAACTTTTATGGTGCTTTAAAGGTGTTTTGAAACGTTAGGTGTTAATTTTAGGTTGACGGTTAATTCAATGACTCTGTAAGTATTTTATTTCACGACAACTCATATTGTTTACATTTAGATTATATGACTTAAGTAGTAAGCAATTCAATTTTTTCTAGCGTTAAACAAGACTTGCGACTGTTTACGGATTGATATATTTTGTATCCATTAAACATTTTCTTGTACCTCATGAAAAATTTAAATAAAAAGTACACCAAAAGCACGCTAATGTTTTAAATTATAAATAACCGGAGATAATTAATCTTTATTGATATACCTACATACTTTTATCTCGATGCAGAAGTAGAATTAATTGCGCCTCGAAGGCTGTCAACTAGGCCGGTTTCACAAAAAAGATTTACGAATTACCTCTCATGTAATCTTCACAAAGCACGTTTACATGCAATCTCCGGCTCCTTAAAAGCAGCCTTTAAAGTTGTGAAATAGTTACAATTCGGGTTGTTTGTTGTTATTTTATCCATGGCTTTGACGTAAAGAAAAGTTTTAAGGATTGCATAGTTGGCGACTTTCTTGGTATTTAAGAGGTTATTTTACCGGCGAATTGTTATTCTTAGCTTTCTATTTTACGTTGGACCTTGTTAATTATAATACTAATTAAATATTAACAACATCTACGAACTTACCTATTACATTTTAGTTTTTAGTCAATTTATGTTTCAAAAACTTGTTTCGGAATTTAAAAAATTGTTATAAAAATTCTCAACCTTAGAATCCGCACGAAATTAAATATTAGAGACCAACCCATTAATATCAGTATACTACGATGAAAACTGGTTCCGAACTACAGATCTGAGTCTAATGTCTTCTTAAAATTAAAGACGAACGCTAAAAGGACCAAGACTCCAACCGGCTAGTATTTAAAAAAGAAAAATAAACCTCGATGTTGCCACAACAAAATCACACAGAATCTACCACGGGCTACCATTTCCTCTTGTGGACTCGCGTCACTCAGCGGAACAAGTTACAAGTACTCATGTTAAAGCAAGTACTTACAGAACTACCAGACTTGCTAACTGTTAATTAAAAAGTTTCCACTTGCTGGTGACTCGTCGTGGTCGATTACTATTAAATTTTCAGTGCTGCCAACTTACACCAATAAGTTACTTGTTTTGAATGGATGTTTAAAAAATGTTTAGTATTTCAATGATTATCACACGAAATTACTAAAACTAAAGACGGTTTTCTTTTTTTAAACATTAGGGTCACAGGAAGTGCTAGAAAGATTTGTCACAGAATAGAAAAAGAAGAAAAGACAAAAAAATAAGAAGAGTGGTCGAAGACGGAATCCTTCTAGCGGAGGAATTGATTTTTTGCTTAGCATTTCGACACTATTCGTAAAAGTAAACAGCTGATCAAAAATACACTACGTTTATTCACTACATTCCCTTTAAATCACGTTTTATTTCGCTCTTTCCCAATAACTTGTAATATAAGCGAAACGCTCTGAAATATTCTGAATTAATTCACCAAAATTCAGTCTGAATGTATAAAAGCTGATGGGAGTAAATATAAGCGTTTTATATTTTACGGTTTATTTTGAATGTTTAGCGTCCAAATCGGGCTGCGCTTTTAAATTGCTCTCGGTAGTCGACGGAAATTAATTGACTCTTGCATCATTTATTTTTAAGAGCACTAAACGCAAAAAGGCGGGATCATTTAAAAAAATTATAGCTTGCTACCTGCAATTTTGCTATGATGTTTAATTCGTTTTATTTGCCTTTACCCAGTTCGTATGCTGAAGATTTCGTTGTCAAGATCATGATAGGAAAATAATTTTAAATGGGCTTTTCATCACAAAAGTGCACCAAAATATTTGCCCTTCAATGGAGTACTGACCATGAATACGAGCCGGAATAAAGTACCTTTCAACTAATTTAAATTCGATTATAAATATTCACTAATCGTCACAATCATATTGGAATACTGAAAACAAATTCTGGAACGTGTAACACATGTTTCAGTAATAACGACTAGTGTCACTTCACATATACTATCAGAATCTTTGTTCCTATAATTTAAAGAAGTGGCTGCTAGAACAACAATTTCCTAGTAAATACTTCCTTCTTACAAACATAGTTTATTTCAAGGAAGCTTCTACCTCAGCTCATCTTATGTAAATTCTCATAACGATTGTTAGCTGTGCAGTTTCCTTAGGGACATTAGTATGCGTTTTAGCCGCTGAGCGTTCCAAATTATACAAACTTGGGTCGTTAGCGCGCCGCCGACTACCAACTCCGGTTTCGATCTTACAATATGAATTTGTGTAGATAAATCACGAATCTTACCACTAGTGCTGTGTCTCAGTTGAATTTGATAAGTTGAACGACAACCAAGATAGCAGCTGAAAGTGCAGAGTCCTGTTTCTGTTTCGTATGTTAGTTCTAGTTAAATTACATTGTTGTGTATGACTAAACTGAATCTAAGTAACTGAGTATTTGAACTAAATACAAAGAGTTCTGATCAATACATACCTTGTAAATTTAATATATAAAGACTTTCCATATATTCGATTTAAAAAACCTTCATTATAATAACAGTTACCAGAAAAATAGTAATTATATTTTCACTAACTCTCTCTGTTAACATTTACAGTGCGGACTTTGTAACAAGAAAGAAATATTTATACTTATAGTTCGTGTTAAACAATATTCAGAAGTTACCTAAGACACAATACTTCAAACACTCTTTCAATAAAGAGTAGCATATTGCCACTACGGGCCGCATCCAATACATCCATGTCTGGTGTAAATACGTGCTATACACGAACATGTACGGTTCACTCGGAGACTTGCCGACGAACTGGTGTAGACACGGCGAGCGGCGCTTCACTAAGCCTGCGTTAAGTGCAAACTCTAGTAGCTCGGAGCTTCATGCGTTGTCTTCACTGAATGTCAAACATTTCTCGTTCTTTTTAAATTCAAAATTGAATATCACCTTTTGATGGATTTTTCAGCCAGTACTTGAGAGATAGAGAGAAGAGAAAGAAGAAAATCCTCTTTAGTTATGCGATATTATGCTCTAAGCTTTGTGGTTATGACTAGAAGATTGTAGGTGCGTTTGCCAAGATGATAGTATGATTATTACAAATCAATGCAGTCAAGATCACTGTTAAATACCTACTATATTTCTATAAAAAATAACCTCTTCCTTAAGCAATGACTCAATAGAAGTAATATTGAAGACACTTTAGCCCTACTTTGCTTGGTATAGAGACAAATAAACAAACAAGAGTTTTACACTAAACTTACAAATCCCAGAACAACAAAACCACTCCAGTTAATGTGATAAAATGAGAATGATTAAATTGGGACATTCACGAGGCTCGTTAACTAACTAAATGATTAATAACTGGAGTAAGGGTCTCCGGTAATAAAGCTTTTAGCGTCATGAGATTTGGTGTTGCGTACAAAATTTATTACTTCTAATCTATAACATTTTATGACGATATCGACCGAATCAATTACGTTGAACACATATCTAAATGTATTTTGGTATGGGACTAATAAGTATGGAACTAATCCCGATATTTTTGGAGCGAAAATAAATGGAGCAAGGTTTTTGATTATATTCTTTTTTGTATAAAATTTACCTATATCAGAAAAATCTAACGATGATTTACATATGTATATGAAATTATAAGTAAGTTTTTGGACCTGGTTGTTGTCACTTTATTTGGACCTCAGTGTACCAATCAAGTGAGCAGAAATCAAGTAAGTGATTTTTGCCGTATCAACACAAAAAATAAATTGTGAACTGACATTTAAAAATAAAAGACGGTCAAACTATTTCAAATTTAAATATCTTTGCATAGTAATAAAGTTGAAATGGCAAATGTTTCAAATATCTAAGGGCACTTCTTGTTTCTGCTAATACACTCCCTCCTATGTCTTCAAAACAATAACGTATTTATACATCCATATTTCGCAAACTTCATGATTTATAAAGCCCACGATGTTATTTCAAAACTCGTACAACTTTACTTTAAAAAGTCCACTGAATCGTGAAATTAAAACAGTTTTAAATATAAATGAAGCTTTATAAATTCACGACAAAACATCAAAGAATCACGAACGAGTTGTTTGGCAAGAAAAAGTTTAAAGTTAAGTCGTGGCTGTTCCGTAATGTACTGAGAGCGGCACTCGGGGTACTCGGGTACTCGGGGCATAGTATAACCGTCTCGACACCCCGCAAGCCCGATATTGCTAAAGTTGGCAAATACCGTCATATTTTTACCGTCTGCGTTAATCCGACATCTACGTGAGATCGACACGTGGTTTTATCATTTGTTTTCGCCATCTTGTACACCTCCGAACTAACTTCAAGAATGATAAAGTAATAATGTTTGTGAATTGAATTGAAACTATTTTTGACACTTAGAATCTGCCTTAAAAGTTTTATAGAATGTCAAATCATAAATAAATCACGTTAAGACAAAATTGGAAAGGAAATACGGGAAAATTACCACAAATGTAATTAAGTATTAATTGAAGGAAAAGTCTTAAAAATGTGCAGCCAACAGCAGACAATTTTAAGGATTGTAGCAAATGTTGCGGCGACATCGCCATGTTGAAATGTTGCCAAGCGACATTAAAAACGCCGCCGTCATGTAATTTATAACAATACTCGAATTAAAAAAGTTTTTATTACACCATACTGCTTTGTTCGCGGTCTTAGTGTGCGAATAAAATTTATTTATGGCGTTCTACATTTCTTAAGGGGTTCCTATATCTTTCGCAGTATCATTCCAAACATAAAAAATAGCGTCTATACGCAATTCATATTTATTGTCCTTTTTAGTACCTAATATAAAATTATTAAAGCAATCAATAATCATGGATGTTCCTGGATTGGATGATGTCCTCTGCTGAAATTCAATGTCTCGTAAAGAGGACTAGGAGGATTCAAATGTACCTAAACAATTTATTCTTAATCCTGAAAAAAAAAACAGTATAGCTACTTAACTTTGTGAGATCATAAGTAACCCACTAATTTGTACAGATCATCTATCTACGGCAAATAAACCCGAGCCTTAGGTTACCAACATAGAGAAATCGACTGTAGACAATTCTTTGAAAATCGATTTTAACAAGAAACATAACTTTGCAAGGTCACTGTAACAACCTTGTTTGTCACTGGAAGTCAGTAAACTTACCGTCTTTATTACTGGTGTAATATTGTGATATACACGATCTCGAAATTTAGTTATACTTTCGAAACATCCCAAAAACGAAACTTTTCAGCTCATATCAATTACTTTGCAAATTCTACGCGATTCCTAAATTGTGTTTACCAAGAATGTGTTCAATTATTGCATGTTTGGAATCTTTGTGAAAACGTTACCTTTGGGTCTACGCTGAATATTATCAATATTATTTTTCAATTTACATCCATTGGAGATAACGAAGTAATATTCAAGTAAAACATTGTTGTAATCAGCCAGTCAATGTCTGTTTAATATTCCTAGATAAACTTAAGTCAGCAGTTAAAAGACAAAGACTAATGAATTTTTGCTGCAGCTTAGGGAATTATTCGATGAAATGAAATGGTAAATTTAGATTCTACTCTCCCAACCTCTTTTAATTTAGTAGTCTTCCAAGAAACACTTAAGGACGCATTAAGCATTCAAGACTAAGGACACGCTGAGGAAGTCCATGCTGACGAATTAAAATCACAAGGAAACTTGTCCATGCTAATGTATGCAAATTGCACCTGAGAAGTCTCCTGTAAGCTCCTGCGTCCAGGAATGTTGCTAATAACTTTAGAGCACTCCTTAGTGGTGGCTAATTGAATCCTACACTTCAAAACTAAATGCTTAGATTTGGTAGAACAGTATTCTTTGAGGCGATGATTGAATTCAGTCTGGATGGTAATGGAAAATGGTTTAATTAGGTGTCTTAAGATTTTTAACTGCTAAGAAGTTGTTTTGTAATCTTACCAGGAGGTAGTTAGGAAACTACTATGCTTTTATTTACGAACAACAACACACCGGGGAAGCTGGCTTGATAAATTATAATCAATCAAGCAAGTTGCATTATTGAATTTGAAACATTATCTACCACGAATATATTCTAAACTTTAGACTAAAATTTACCAAGAGCGATAAATCAGCGAGGTCCAACCTATCGGAAATACTTAGCCGAAATAATTTGCCAACAAAAGACCATTAAACACAATTTGTCTCCACAAACAAGTGGGCGAAAGTTGGCGATTGTTCAGCCATCGCCGCCCATCTGTCACAGTCAGCCTCGCCACACCAACGCTCCTCACAGCACTTAAATACTGTTGGTACTCGCCTTTTTGTTACTTACACGTACAGAAATGAATATGTATAGCCTTCAGTGGAGCTAAATTGAAATTCGTATTTTAAAAAAAGGTTGTTGTAATTAAAAACGTGATGGGGAAGGTGGATGCAAATGGTATGAATAACATAGCAAAGTAGATGGTTGGTGTGGTTATTAATATAATTATAAATAGAGAACATGGAGATTTACAATTAACTGATATGTTAAACTACCTTGATATTTATTTACAGGCAGCAATTTAACCAAAAAAACATCATTGACTTGTAATGCAACAGTGTTGGGGGTATTACCAAAAATTCTACATTAAAGACAAGAATGGCAGGCTTCAGACATTGTCTTGATAGTGGAATTGTAAATGGACGTATGTCAAATGTTCAAAGGAGAGCGCAAAGGCGCAGATGCTGAGAAAAAGAAATGTTTTCAAACACATACCGCTTATTTACACACACAATTGTAAAGAAACTTGCCGTGTAAGGTTCATGAATGCGGTCCTCCCAGATTACCTATAGATTTCTTATACTCGTGATAAACGACCAGCGAAGTGACTTGACGGGAGGATCATTTGTCTCCCTCTTTGAATGCCGAGAGGGAAGAAAAAGTCGTATTTACATATTGAAGCTAAGAAGGCGTTAGGCTAAACGTGCCCGCCATGTTAATGCGTGCCAAGATCTCGCTTTATATGAAGTTACAAAGTATTTGGGACAGAAGATTAATTTAACAGAAAGAATTTAGACGTTCTTAGGAAGTTTTTCGTATTTGGAATTCTAGTTAGGACAAAAGAAGGTTTAATTAAAAGGAATTATTTGCAGCGTTACTTTGTTATTACAGCAATTTTTTTTTTGCATTATCCGTAAGTGAAAAAAGACACATCGTTTTCATCGACGATATTACTCTCACAACTCCACAATATTACGAACTTTTTACCAACCAAAGTTTCAATAAAATTTTCACAATAGTTCATCACTAAATACACTCAAATAGGGGTAGGCAGAAGTGTATTTCTACCAGTATTTCGACAATTTTTAAAATTTTATCCGGCCTAGGAATTGAATCAAAATAATATGGCTAACATTATTTCGTCTATAGTTAAATATCACATTTCTAAAATGATTGTTTTACCTTGTTCCGTATGCTAGTCGCCTATCTCTCTCTTGGCAATGTCCAATAATTGACACACCAATAAATATTTACGAAGTGGCCGGGTGGATTTATTGACAGACTCCGCTCGGGAGCGAGTGAAGTATGGCCAAGTTAGAGTAAATAATGTGAATGCTTAACGAATAAATTGTTTCTGCTCAGACATCTTGTATTTAAAATGTTAAGTATACCGGAGTACAAAACTTCATTGATTTTTACCATGACTTAACAAGTAGGTAGTGTTTGAGTTTGGATTCCTTATGTTGTTATTGGCTTAGGTCTTTTGAATGATTTTACTTTTGGGTACTTAATTAACTTGTTTATATTTGCTGACTAACAAGTTGTCCTTAGTGTATCGCCTGGAATATTTATTTTTGCTACCTGAAACTTAGTTTGGAATTAACTAAACTCTTCTTATTGTCAGTTTAGGTCGTTCTGCGGTGTCAGGATAAAAAAGAAAATACTTAAAATACTATAATAGACAGTATTGATCACTTTTGATCTAGGTTACCTTAAAGACGATTGAGTCTAAACATTAAACCTAAAGTCAAGACAATATTTTTTCTACATTACCAAAGCGTTATGAATCATTAAAATTAGGTCATTTTTGAGTTGAGAACTATGATATAATTAACAGCTCTGATTCTAGTTAGCCAGTACTCTCCCTTTGGGCTGTCTGATGAAAGTGTAAAACACAAGAGACGCCGTGACAAAACGGGCCGCGGCACCACTATAAAGGAGTGGAGCTCTCAAAGAGAATTTTGAAAGCAACTTGATATGCTAAAATATGCCGTTTGGACGTCCACACTGCTTTCGAGCTGCAAGTTTAGAGCTGAGAATAGATATTGTGAAGTGAGAAAAGAATTGTGTGTTAATTTTTTTTTTTGCCATTTTAAATACTTTTCCTTTTTTATGTCCTATTGTGAATCTCATATTGAGAAGAAAAACAGATGTCTTCAGGTCCAGGCGCTTTAATTTAGATTTTTTTCGTCACATATTTTAAGAATTCATGTTCTACAAGGTACATAAATACTTGAGGCATTTTCAAACAGCCAAAAGTAAAAATAAAACGCTAAGCAAAATGTATAAATAAAAGTATGTTTATTCTTACTTCAAAGACGTATTTAACAAACAGGATGGACAAAAGTGGTTTACTTGTTTGAAAACAGTACCCTCAAAACTTCTTTCTTTTTATTTAGGCCAGTCCTAGGTCCGCTTTCTTTATTTTCCGTCTTAATGCTCTCCATTTCGTCCGACATTCCACGTCCTCAGCCGTAAGACATTGACTTTCATAAAGTCGCGGACTACACACAATGCTTTTGACCCCGTATTTCAACTTTAAAACACTAGGCTTTAAAAACATAACTGGACTAAATTAAGTTTGTCTCATAGTTTTGTCTCGTGATAGTCGAAAATTAATGAAACGATTAAAATACCATTCAAAGACATAGTTTTTATTGTAAAAGGTAAAAGGTACATTTAAAACGTGTCTGAGAATAAAGTATTCCTCCTTAAACATTAATCTATCCCGGGAAATTCCGACCACACGCATAACGGGGCCAATAAGGCAATGAAACGTGAAATACCATATCAATTGTACCAAATTATAAGTTATCGAATCATCAAATTTCATCCAAATATGTTATTCTCATAAAGAATTACATATCTACATTCTTCATCAGCATATCGTGAAGTGTTTTATTCACCATATTATACACTTAGCTGTGTACAACTGCGCCCTAAGTGTGTGTGAGTATTGATTTTCCATCAACGGAGTATTTGTCTCAGCAAAGTTCGGAGCCGCGCGACGTGTCGACTTCACACGAGTTTGGGATAAGTTGGAAAGGGCGGTGGAGTTTCGAGCACCTACCAAACCTACCTACATATTCCCTTTAAGTGTTAATGTTCTTATGTGGTTGAGTTTCAAGTATATTTTTATGTCACATTCATTCCGAGCGCTAGCAACGATTTAAATCTTGTGTCTTGTATGGGAAAATACCACTAAAATTTGTTAGAAGAATTTTCTTATAATTGACATTAATTCCCAAAATTATGTATTTTGTTACAATACCAAAATTTCTACATCATAGTATGGAGTAAATCCGAATATCTGTCTAGGGAACCGGAAGAAATCCTCCAAATAAATTTGTTCCGAAATTAATTATTAAATCTCCGCAGCCATATCTACTAGGGTGTTAAAGACACATTACTAATGCAAGTTGCTGGCGAGTCATGGATGGGCAATATCTCGTTTGCAAACGCGTCCGTCGCCCATCAGACCGTGACTTTCATTTAGCAAGCTGTGTGCGGGAGATAACTCCATCTAGTAATGGATTAAGGCTGAACTACTGAATGGGTGCTTCAGTGTTCAATTCCGACCGATGGCTGGTAACTAAGTTATTAGCTGACATAATGGCTTGATTAGTTTGATGTTAGGCTAGAATGTTATATTACCAAGCTGTTAGTTAATGAATATATAAAATATACTTATTGCTTTAAAACATAGACCTCTAAATAGGCGCTTTACGAATTTCGGTGGAAGGAAAGTAATAGAAATGTAAGTAGAATTTTAAAAACGTCGTTTGAGATCTCCGACGAATATTATACAGATATCGGTAAAATAATTTACCCAGCGAATTGTGAAGGACTTATTAATTAGTAAAAGAACAAGGGATACTAATTCGTACCTCACACTAAAACCTTTAACAACAAAAGACTTCAAATCACTATCAGACAGACATCAGACATCGTAAAAAAGAAACGTTCTAGTGAACTTCAAATTCCCACCGACTGTAACATGACTCGTGTAGATACATTATGAGTGACGGCTCTATTGCTCTGGTTACGAAGCCAGTGCAAACAGCCGGAGGGCTCATTCACACAATTGATTTGCGTGCCTGAGCCAAGAGAGGCGACTAATGAGCCATTCTGCTGCTTATGGGCACCCAACGCACTGGGGAAGCGGCGGCGATTGCGCCAATATAAAAGCCACTGACACTCTGTCAACACCAGCATTGTAGTGTCGGAAGTACGAGGCATAATTCTTATGACGCATGTTCAGTAAAAGCTATTGTAAAACGGCCCTTACAGCTTTAAAAATAGTTGCTTGTACTGTCTATTCAACATCTATTTCTAACGGTTTTACTGTGAATGTTGGTAAATCTGGCAAAATACCAAAAGCTTTATAGGCTTCGAAAACAACTATCAATTATGGTGCAATTTATCAACCAGATAATTTATCGATTCCATTTTCTAAAAACAAATTTAAGAATCTGCAAAGATCATCTTTCATAATCTTCCCCCCATATTTGATACATAGGGTTGGCATGTGTTTTTGCATTAAACTTATCACCCAACTTAGTAAAGAACCCCTTATTTATGCAATCTTTCTCTCATCTTCATTTCCTTTGATCATTGCATTTGCATTTATTTGTTTTTTTTTCATACGTGGAGGGTTCGTAAGTCTTTGAATTATTTCCTTTTGAGTACATTTGTATGCAGTATGTCCGTCGTCGTTAGGAAAATAAATCTGAGTCATCCCGGAATTATCCTTTATGACGTAGAATACATAAAGTCGATCTACATTTAGTTATGTTTTTGTAAGTAAGCTGGCGAGTACGTCGACAACCTACATTGTTACGTCATTGATAATCCCGAGTATAGCGTGGCCAACGTGAATTGATGTCATCCATTTTTCGCATGTAGTTGGCTTCTAGGTATCACACTCTGCAAAGCTGATGGTGTGAGATAGGAAAATACATTGTAAAGTTATATACCTAATATTTTGGAAAGGAAAAATCTTGAATCATACGGGAGACCGTATATCATAAACCTTTTTCAAATTATCTGATTTTTGTCACGACAAAATAGTTCCCTAGAAGTTCAATAGCAATTCAATAGAAGATTCTTTTTTCTCAATCATACAAAAGCAAAAACGATTTCAATTAGGTATATCCAGAAATATGTCCTACGACGGCAATACGACTTGTTAAAAGGTTTCTTCAAATTAGTTTCAAGCACTATATCAAACCTATACACAATTCTAGGAATTTAGAAAAAAATACAAAATTATTTCAAAGCGAGCTCCATAAATAAAATTCGCGACATCCAAAGATATTTGCAGAATTGATCGTCAAGGACACAGAATGCTTAACTTATACAATTGACTTTTGTAAGCAACGGATAAGGGCATGCCCGCGATCCCATAAAATCCAATTAATTTGGGACGCGCTGCCTGAGACGTGATTAAAATAACAAAAAAGGTCCCGTTTGAGATCATTTGGGCTTCGCGACTACTCGATTACAATGTTTTGCTGTTTGGGTAATACCCGAAGTTACGTTCGGGTAATACTACTGTGGTCTTTGTGACAGGAGCCGGTGGAGGCAGCTTAAGTGGTCGAATTAAATTGAATATTTAGAACTAGCTCTGCGTCTATTTGTACTGAAAATGCTACAGGTTTGTTTTATTTTAAACTGACGTCATCAGATAAGTTTTGTTCCGCATTTGTTATAGTGTAGACCGATTCAGGCCTTGTAAAATTATTTCAGTATTAATTATAATCATTCTGTATGTAAAATAAAGTTATCCTACTTTATAATATGATTTTATAAATAAATACATATATCTATAAAGATGAAAACTTATAGAGCTATATATATACTAGCTATATATATATATATATATATATATATATATATATATATATATATATACTCATGCAAGCTTTGTCGGTGCCTATCCTTCTTTCGGTGAGATATTATTCCCCTCTCAGACTCCTTCAATTTTTATATATATAGATATCGCACTACATACTACTACTTTCTAAGTGCAAAAGCGAGAACGCCGTAAAGATTCTATTGAAAGTCTGTATTAAAGCAAAACCGAAAGAAAATTTAAAACCCTGAGAGCATGAAAATCAATTAAGAATTCAAAATAAGACTATGTCGTACAAATTCACAAATTTCGTTGTTATTAATCATGTTGTAGTCGCTCGCCGCTAGGGATGACGTGAGGTCGAGGTCGGCTTGTCGATAATTCTGTCCCCTGGGATACTACAAGGCTGTTAGTCGATAGTGCGCTCTAAGCTAATATAAGCTCTATTGATTGTGAGCTAAACTACTTACTCTGTGTGTTATAAGGTCAATTATTGTTACATGGAAACGTAATATTTACTCAAGTCCAGAAGGTCACGAATGTGGTATTAAAATTATAAGATAGAAAAATTTTGAATTTAAAAAAGATTTCCTTTATAATTCTTGCCTGCTTCTCTATGGATAATTTGGTGTAATCGCACAGGCATACTACTACAGTTTTATTTGTTTTCTCAGATAACAAGCGATTTTCTTTAAACTTAATAAAAATTTATCGAAACATCAAATTGATACATCCCTAGATACCGAGCAATTATCGATAGACCACTCATGACATCTCTATCGTTCGTATGTTTGTGCGTAACTCGGACCGTATTGATTTTGGATGCGCGCGCACTCGAGCGCCTCGCCGCGGGGGCCGGGGGAACAAGGGGGGGGGGGGGGGGGAGCTAGAACAAGGGTGAGCGACGAATCGAAGGTTTTCATGGGGGGAGGCGGGATCCCTAAGGTTAAAAACGCGCGTGTCATACCGAGAGTGTTTGTCAACTTTTTAATTTAAAATATTTGGTGTAAAGAGTATTTAAGCGGCCGCGGGTCGCACGGAGGTCACCACTGTAAGGGCATTCGATAATCGGCTTTACCGCCATCTAAAAGTCTATCGATGATTTAGTAATTCACTTTCAAAGTATTATTACCAATTTTATAATCGGATTTTACGGAGTTGTGGAGCCATTAGCGTTATTATTATTGAGGGAATTATTGTTTTGTTTTTCGTTGTGTTTTTAGGTTGTTTCATTTCGATTGTACAATATTTATAGAGGCAGCTTACATTATAGTATTTTATTAACCTATAGATACAATTAGGCGCTATTCTATTTATGTACAAAACGGTGGGATAGGTACTTAATAATGTTACTTTTAATAGGTGTGGAATTTACTGAAGTTTAACATGATTAATAATTCTAAGTAGTAATAAGCTTCTTTTTCCATTACAAAATTGTTCTTTTTGTTAATCACTTAGATTTCTATCAGTAGTTGGAAAGAGGCAGTTACCTTAAGTCAGATAAATTGGCAAGAGACTGCATGATTATTAAGTAACTTATTTACAAATAATATTATATTTACAAAATCAAATACGAATAACATAAACACTTCATCTAAGCCACTCATAGAACTGCTCCCATCAAAATTATCAAAGCAAAATTGAAACAGGAGTAATCAAAGCAAATTAATATCATCTATTTTCAATTGTTTCGCTTTGATGTAGAATACATTTTACTCGAACAGCGTTGAGACTGAAAGCCCATAAGGGTAAGGCTTCATAATTTAACGCCCAATCCTGTTATCCATATTTCGTTATCGACATGTCGGGCCTAAATGAAACGTTATGTTACATTTAATTTAATGTAGGCCCAGTACCCTGTTCCCGCATCTGTTGTAAGAAAACGTATTTCAATTACCGTTCCTTTATTCGAAACACATTGAGAATTCCTGTTTATTGGAAATAAGAGCCATGTGTGATTGCCGTTCTAGCTAGACCCTTTCTTTGAAAGCGTGGCTCGAGCAAATTACGTAGCTCTCGGAAGCAGACTCTTGTGAGTGTTGAAGCAAATGTACGGCTATACTCTGAGAATTATTATAAGGTAGTTACATTAAAATAACAGAAAAGAAAAGATCGTTCGTATGTTCTGATATCCACAATATTTCTCACAATTACAAGAGCATGACTAATAAATATCCGTTGCATATTGTAAAAAAAAACAATGGACGTAACATAAATGAAGAACTAAATAAAGTTGAAAAAACACATGAAAGATATCATTAAAAACCTTTAATTCTTCTTCAAATACCTGTCCCTTCTATAAACATACAAGGCAATACTTATGTATGAAGCCTGGTTTAAATACTACACTGGACAAATCCTTTTAGAAGAACTACAGCAGCTGTTTTTAATTGGGGGTTCAAAACATATTGTCATACATTTAAATCATATTTCAATAAACCTACAACTTGTACACTACTCCAGATACGTCAAACGGAACACTGGATTGTTTAAACCGTCGGCTGCGGAGCGATTTATGGGCAGTTCAAACTAACTCCCCGGTGATTGCCAGTCCATAATAATCCGAGATATACAGCCTGGGGCAGTGGCTAGTCGCCACCGCAGCCCAATCAAACGCTAGGATTTACGTGTAAAACCTAAATTTATTACCTAACCGACGGACCGGCGCATTGTCCACGATATATGGCTGCCTCGTGTTATTGAATGTTGTTTTTCAATCTCCCTACCTACGCCAGATTGATATTTGAAATGAATTTTTGTCCGTTGTTTTTTATTAGCTTCGATCGTTACGTTTTTGTTTACTCGTGTAAAAATATTGCTCACGCGTAGCAGATTTGTCGTTCTGCTTTTAGACAGCTTGTTATAGTTGGCTGTTTTTCGTTTTGTTGTATTTTAAAGAGGTCTAAGATACTTTTTCATAGGAAAATCTAAATGGATATAAAATATCTTCGTATATTCTAATATCCTCTTTTAGGTAGTAATACTAGTATTTAATATTTCAGATATACTATTCTGATGTTTTTGGCCCTTTTAATCTCCCGTCAAAGAACATAGTAAAGGAAACCACTGTTTATTTATAGTAGTTTTCCACTTTACAATCGTCAGTATTAGCATATTCAGACGTTACGAGAAAGTTTACACGATACATAAAAATATTGATACCAGCAAATATTAAAGAACAAAGTACTTTAACGAAACAATAATCCTACCGTTTTACTCGTACTAAGAATAGAAAATGGATATATCATTAAGCAAATCCCATATAAAACTGGAGCACTAATTTCACGGCAGATAGATTTCATCCTTTCAACCATCCGAGCTTGACGTACGCATCCTGAATATTAGAAAAGGTCGTTATCCAACTAAATACAATGTGGGATAAAGCTACGTAATCACACACGCAGAAAGTGGGTTGAATACATTTTCTATGTGCTTCACTTGCTCATTTGATATTTATATCGGATACTTTATTACATTGCGAACAATTAGAAGTGTAGGTAAGTGTACAAAAAAAGGTATAGAAATACGTTTTTTCTTGAGAGCTGAGTAAAATATGCAGTGGGTAATTATTCACTAATATGCTAACGTGATATTCGAATTTCAGGCTTGCCAAAAAGGCGAATAGGCAAAGATGTATTTCAGCACTCACATTTCGCCAGCTGTTTTTCTGTCCCACGTATTAGGCGTGGAGCTCATTGCCGTTTTTCTGCTACTAAGATTTTTTTAAGGCAAATAACACTATTCGAAATTAAAACTGTGCCCGGTATACACCTCTTAGTTAGTCTGCTTCCGTGCCACTTAAAAAGCACCTACCACCTAGCCGATGTTATGTACCCGGTGGTACATCTATCTCTTTCAAGATAAGCGTAATATGTATATTGAATGTATCGTATAAACATAATTGGGGAGATAAATTCTGTATCAATTTCAAGCGTGCATGTACCAAATCCCTCTGCACATTTTACATGAATTTGATGATACGAACAGTAACCGCAACCGCAACACGCTTCAATACAAACAAGCAAACACAAATCAGAATCCAATCATAAGTTGTCAATATTAGCCGTGCAGTGTTCGGTAATCAGAGAACTAATTTAACTAAGCCAATGTTATTGAATCAATGTTCATCCACGATTAATAATAAATCAAATTTTCTGTATCACCTGTTCCAATAACGTTACATCACACATGATACGTGGTGAAATTAATCGTTTTGTAATAGTTGATTTGAAGCTTAATTTTAATGAGGTTTTTGCGGGTTTGTGTGCTGTTTGAATAGTGATGCAAATGGTATATTATTTCACCATGTCATATGAAAGAGAGACAATTATTTTCGTTGTTACAAAGTTTAAAAGAAAGATGACGATTTACCAATCACTTTTAAAAATAACAAATTGTCAAGTTATTTCATATTGCATACATTTTGGTTTGCCTGGCAAAAAAGTTCAATCCTTAATTAAATTGCAAGGCATTCGGTGTCCATTTGAAGCCATTTGAAGTGTCACCAAGTAATATACTGTTATTAAAGTGGTGAACTACGAGAATTTAATATCGTTAATTTCACGCGTGGCGTAATTTCAGCTCGTTCACACTATGATTTGATTACGTGACTGAATTTCGGAATTGGTCGGTTCGTTCAGGGTACTTGTAAAAAAAAATCTTACGGTCAGTGTCTTTCTAAATTTGATACTACTAAAAATTTCATGATGGAAATAACGCGAGCTTACTAATATTAAAACACATACTCGAATGCTTCTACGAGTACAAAGTATGCCTAATGCTGTTTAGCTGGCTCTGCCCTTCTAAGAATTTTCCAGTAAAGGACCTACTTAGCACTTTATTTGAACAGGGATCGACCGAGAGTTTTCTAGATTGCGCGGCCCGTACTTTTTGCCATGCGTGTATTTTTTCTACAAATCCTGACCGGACCGTAAATTCCTTCCCATTAAATGCATTTATGCAAACCTACAAGAATTCCAACGTCATTAAACAGAATTTTTCAATACTGCCAGTTACACAATTTTTCATTGAAATACCAGTTAAGAGAAAAATGAAATGAATAATATTCGGTTAAATTTTTAAATAGGCTTTTTACAATTATATTCCCCTCGTTTATTTGAGCTGTAAAATGATTTCGCCATTTTATCCGGCAAACGGGTATGAAAACAAATTACGTATGTATATGTGGAGATACAAAATGGTTCCGGGCGGCCAGTGGATGGCAGGAAATTGGCAATTTCTCTGGCAGCGCCGGACCGACAGTGGACGGAAAATTGTGAATATTTATAGAGCACAACATATACACCTGGCTGATTGCTTCGCTAGATGCGGGACGATCGAAATAATTTTATCAAATTGTTGACAGATTATTGAAATTTATGTAAATTTGTGACTAAATTAAAAAATAATACTTATGTATGTCCCTGCATAAGTATAGTGCAGTAGACTATGATACGACTACTCTGATTCAGTGAATAGTGAAGACGTCTGAATCAGATGATATTAATAAGATAAATGAATATCAGGTTCTCAAACGCCCAATGAGGCAATAACCGAACGATTAATTATGATCCACTGAAAATGGAAATATTTTCTTCTGTATTTTTGACTGACATTTTAGTTTTTTGAAATAAATTAAAAAAAGGATTTTAAAGTTATAAAAATATTCAATTAATTATTATTGAGTCATATTTGCATCGAGTCTTAAAGTATGGAGTCCCGATTCCATGTAGAGTCATTAGGAGATTACATTGGCTTAGTTGTGCCACCGTGGTTCGGTGAAAAGTGCGAGGCGACAATTAATTTTGTTGCCGGCGACAGTGCCAAGTCGGCACCGGCGCGCGACAGGCGACAGTGTCGCGTGACGTCACCACCTTATAACAAACTACTGCACCTTATTAAGAATAGTTTTCCTTTTTTATACTTATCATATAAGGATGTTACGACGTAATTTAGACGATGTAAGTTAAGTTAATAGAAAAAATGGTTAAATGATCGCTAAGACGGTTGGAAATAGGTTGTTTAATTTCATTCCATTTATATGTTCTCAAACAGGGCCAACTATGAAGAAAGCCATAATCTGTGAAAAAAGGGTTAATTAAATTAATTATACTAGTCTTTTATTAATTATCTTGTTCTAAGAATGAAGCATATAAATTGTTCTAGCTATTAATGCTTCATTTTTATAAATTAAGAACTCCTAGTGTTTGGCAGAAAGACCACAAACTTAACGGTGGCGAAAAATTTCTTAAGAAAATCTAAGGGTTCTCTTTTAGGAAACTCTTAGGTTAGGTGAAGGACAATTTCAAACAGATATTCAAATTCAAAAAAAGCAGTGATGGCCTCGAGGTTTAGGCGCGCGGTCGAGAATCTCGGCGGTCGCGGGTTCGAACCCCAGGCACACACCTCTGACTTTTCGAAGTTATGTGTGTATTCAAATTGAATTATCACGTACTTTAACGGTGAAGGAAAACATCGTGATGAAACCTGCACACCTAAGAGTTCTTAGGAATTTCTTAGGTGTGTAGTCCGCCAACCCGCACTAGGCCAGCGTGGTGGACTATGGCCTTAACTCTCTCAATGGTAGAGGAGACCCGTGCTCAGCAGTGGGCGTATATGGGTTGATGAAGAAGAAAGAAGATTCAAATTCAAAGACTAATACAAAATGTATATTTAAAAACCATTTCCTCATTAACAACTTTTCTCTACCCTTTTTACTCTAAAATACCTAGATCCCCTAAAATGCGCTAAAATACTCGAAATTCTAATCCAACAAACCCGTATGTGAAGCTAATGTCATTAAACCTTATTTAATGCGTATATCCGATACATTAGAGGTGGTTAACTAACTACATAGGTTGGCTGCAATGCGGTGAGCGCCGGCACGTGAGTGGTCAGCTGAAGCGCTTTTTAGCTTGCCCGCAGTATCAATGTAACAGACTATGTTTGGCATGACCTAAATGCGATGTATTGCGCCATTTTCGGGGCCTAATATGTCAATGTTCATAGGGTGGAAAGACTGGAATTTTGGGGTAGGTTTTTTTATATAACAGACTGAAGCCAGAAGTGGTGGGTAAAGGCGAGCTTTTATTTATTTATTTATTTACACTTCATGCAATATCAAAATTGTAAAGGCGGACTTTAAAATTAAATAAATAAATACACCCAACAGTCACATACATAGTCCTGACCCCACACTAAGATACGAGTCTTGTGTCGTGGGTATCAGAAACTACGAGAGACTTTTCGGTCTCACAAACACCCAGACCCGAAACAAATATTTATGGATCACACAAACATTTGTCTCGGTGTGGGGATCGAACCCGCGGCCGCTCGTTTCGCAAGCTGTCTAGCCAATTGCGCCACGGGGCTGTCAGATTAGAATTTAACTTTACTAAAATTTGAGCTTTTAAAGCCATTTTCGCTATTTGTGTTTTTCTACGAAGATAGGACAAGGCCTAAACTGTTTTTCAGCATTTTTAGACTAAGGAGTTTTCTATTGGAATAACTCAATAACATTTTATTGCCTAAGTCACACAGAAAAAAAGAAGAGTAAAACAATTCGTCGTGCCTACCAAAATATTACCAACAAACCTCTCCTAATCCTTTGAGATACTAACATAAGTAATTTTAAAAGGATTAACTAAAGATGTTACTTGTATATGTCGCAATCTATTTTAAGCAATATTGTACTAAAACATTATAAGCTGGCGTATATACGTTAAAATACCACTGCGTCTATTATGAGAAGCTTATACCGAACTTCATAAACGTCATCAATATCATTGGCAGAATTTTGCACAAAACTGGAAATTGGGTTACCTAATCTGTGCACGCGATTCGCAAACGTTATACCACTCGTACCCGAGGAATGCGAAATGTCGCACAATGCAACACTGGAAGCCAATGCATTTTGCACTTAATTTATAAGAGGCTTACGTCGAATTCGGCACAGCACAAGGCACTTATATCCGACAGCTTAAATTTTGTAAGCCTGTGTTTATTTGCGGAGTATCGCATAATAGAATGGAAATAGAATGTATTTTTGTTGCTTGTGAAGCAAATGGTTAGTGCTGAATAACGAGCAATATAACATATTATCTTCTTCTTCTTCATCAACCCATATACGCCCACTACTGAGCACGGGTCTCCTCTACCAACGAGAGGGTTTAGGTCATAGTCCACCACGCAGGCCTAGTGCGGGTTGGCGGACTACACACCTAAGAAATTCCTAAGAACTTTTAGGTGTGCAGGTTTCATCACGATGTTTTCCTTCACCGTTAAAGCAAGTGATAATTCAGTTTGAATACACACATAACTGCGAAAAGTCAGAGGTGTGTGCCTGGGGTTCGAACCCGCGACCGCCGAGATTCTCGACCGCGCGCCTAAACCTCGAGGCCATCACTGCTTATAATATATTAACATATTATACTTCACAAAAAAACTATACGGGTGGCTGGTGGTAAATGAAGAGCAAAAAACTATAAATACACACACACATGACACAACATCACTTTTAGAAATGGAGTAAATGAGGCCAATAAAAAAGGCCAAATAAGAAATGACTACAACATCAACCCGCCACTCTTAAGTCCTACACACTAAGGACCACAATATAATACTCCGAGAATAGAAAACCCTAAGATCAAAGAAGGATGTCAAGCTCAGCCCCTCTCAAAACCCTTTTAGGTAATATAAAAACCTTTAGCTCTTCTTGCTCGCAATACTAGAATTAAATAAAGTGCCAAACAAAACTAGAATCAAATTGAGAGACCATGAAATAAAGTATTATTATTACCATACTACATGTCTGGTCATCGAAGTAAGATTTTTAAACCCTGATGATTCTATTTCCCCTTCAAACCGCCTTTCGAGGACAATTCAATCGAATAAAACAGACAAAACATCTAGAGATTCCTCCGACGTAGACACTTTAAACGACGAACAATGACCATTAATTTCCCCCATTTTACAGACAGAATAAAACAATCCTACTTTGGCAGCGATCGGCTACCTGTAATTGAGGGATTTGTAACCTTTGGTTCGGAGAGTTACTCAAATAGAGTCTTGGAGAATCGAGCAGAATAGAGATATCTAAATAAAGAGGACATGTTGTTTTAAACTGTTTCATAACGAGGCTAAGAATGAAAATAATTTACGGTGATAACTTTCATCACAAGCAACATTTACTGAAGGATGTCTTTGAAACATAAAATGAGACTACTTCGCTTAAATCAAGAAATATTTGAGTAAGTCATCATATTATATACCTTATCATATCATTCATCTCATATTATACGTCCCACGCTGGCCACAGGCTTCCTCTACTACTGTGAAGATTTAGGCCTTACTCCACCACGCTGGCCTAATGCCGGTTGAGTTAACCCCTAAATTTAACCATCCTGCACACACCATCCATATTTCCATCCGTTTTTTACCTAAAAGGATATTCTACCATAATACAAGCAATAATAGGGCAAATATGAAACGTTTTCAGCATTGAAAATCGCCCGTGTAAATATATGGGAACAGCGACGAGATTTTAACGAGCCTTTATTCGTTGAGTAAACAGTGAGCGCATCAGTCGTCACTCGCGTCAACGTGTCACAGGCAGCCGGGGGGCGTCGGCGCGCTCGGCTCTCTAGCGGCTTATTATACGCCCCTTCGCTAGAGAATTTTAATTTTTATTGATGGCATTTTATTTATGTGCACGTTGCTGAATGTTAGTAAGATTTGTTAGGATTTTTTTATTGTGGTATGTTAGTTAAAGGTTTTGTAACAATTTATAGCTAAACATTATATAATAATTTAATTTGGTAATCGTATTTAAATAGATGGCAACAGTGACGAGATTTTAACGAGCGTTTATTCGTTGAATAAACAGTGAGCGCATCAGTCGTCACCCGCGTCAATGTGTCACAGGCAGCCGGGGGGCGTCGGCGCGCTCGACTCTCTCGCGGCTTATTATACGCCCCTTCGCTAGAGAATTTTAATTTTTATTGATGGCATTTTATTTATAACATATCGGTTATGTAACATATAATTTTAATGGTTAAATATATAATTTGGTAAACGTGTTTATATAAATAATAGAAACATTCAAATAAAATTATCAAATTATTAAGGTATTTCACCTCAACCAAACACTATAATTTATTATACTATTTAACCCCTATTACAATTATTATGCTTAATTTTATTAATACTTAAAGAGTGGAAAAAAACATCGGAAATAAATTTTAATAGAATATTCTGAAAGCCAATTTCAGTAAACAAATAAAATAATCAGACTTTATTCAATATAAGTTACCTTCAGCAAGTTTATCTAAGTCTCAGACTACAAACTACGAAAATAACTACGTCGTTTTCAATTCATAATCTGAGAACAAAACAATTCACCGAACAAAAAATCACATTGAACGCACGAAAAAATACAATCAAACTTCGAAATTAGGGAGCAATTTCCCTTTCCATCGCACGTCAAGTTTGTATAAAAATGTTGGAGTTTCCACGCTTGCGTCGCGTGCCCCCGTCACTCAGCTTTGAGAATTTCTATTAACAAGCTCTTTTGTTGTAAAATAATGTATTTTATCACACTCAGGGCTGAACGCTCGAGTTTGATGTATGCAATTAGGCATTAGAGCTCGGGGTTGTATAGGTCTTAGTGAGGGAGAAACTATGTTGTTCCCACGTTCCACCATCGAAACATAAAACCTTCTACGATAATTAAAATTAAAAATAACATGCACGGTTGTGACTAAAATTTAAGAAAACTTTTCAAAAATGTATAAAACTGTCACTTGGGGATGAGGCTTTTCAATACTTAAGACAATTTTCCTTACTATGGTAATGTCGTACTGGATATTACGAGTTCTAATCTTTGCAAAATACTTATTACTAGTGTTGAAGTTCTTGTTAAGTTCATCTTCAAAAGTGCCAGTGTTAAGTGCTCATCTAAGCATGTAGTTACCATATAGCCATGCATGGTACATGTGAAACGACAGATTGAAGCACTTTGCGCTCATTAAACCGCTGCAGCGCCATCATATTGCATTATAGGTAAGCACTCTGGCAGACGAAACGTCGCCTAATTAACAACATTATACTTTCATACATTATGGAAATGGAAAAATTTGGTTATGGCTTTCAGAAATTTGATAAATTAGTTCTCGCACTTCACAATTCTAGGTAACATTTGAATTATGATCAAGTTGGAGGATCTTGCCAAAATCATAACTGAATAAAGTAAATTCCAAGAATAAACAAAAGCAAATAAATAGGAAGATGAAGGTCAGGAATCATAGTACTGCAGTCGTAATTTAGTAGATAGTAATCATAATACAGACAGGCTTAATATGTAATAAAGCTATAAACCCGTTCCATACATGCATCGAAAGTAGTTAATCATTGCTGTTATAAATAAGGTACCAAACAAAGAGCAGTGAATATCTACGGCAATGTCACTGCAAATCTGCATACATATTAAATCGGGGACGTGGAGCTAGAGCCCATCAAACCAGCTCAATACAATCTGATAGATAGGATTAACTCAGCTTACGCTCTGTCAATTTTGGAGTATATTGTTTTCGACAGCACAGCGTCACTATTTTCTAGGAAGGAATAAAGTTGCACTATTTTAAAGGACAATTTCATGGTTTATAAAAAAAAAACTACAAATTCTGATATTCTGTCAAATACATATTTGATTAACCTCTTTGTATTTAAATAAAAAGTAAATAGTAAAAGTAACAAGCTCTTGCTGTGTGCCAGACAAAACTTAAACAGTCAATAAAATTCCAGAAATTTTACCAACGTTCACTAGTAAAAATATGTTATTTTTCGCAAAATTATTGCTTGAATAAAATTCTGCCTTTACCATCAAGAAACCATTACAATTAATACTTGATTTAAGAGAATACGAAAAATAATTAACCGCTATAAAAGCCGTAGCCATCCATGAAATTCGTCACACTGCGAAATTTCAACCGAAAACTGACTTTGGCTCTTTGTAATTAAAGCCTAATTAGCATAAAGCCATCCGTTCTGTAAAACAATAAGCCATTTTAAGGCCTGCACTCAGTTGCAGGGGACTGATCGATACCAGACCGTCTAGACCGATGAATCACCTCCCTGCATTTATCAGGGCAGCTATTACTCATTTCGATATTTCGCTGCACGAGACATTTTATTAGGGGTCGCTTGTAGGTGTGTGAACATGACAAATAGTCGCCAGAATTTATGTTTATTTATTCTGCTCAGGCGGGGTGGAGCTACCCCACTGGCTTTTGGTAATTGAAATGGGATTACGATCTGGTATTAATCAACATAATTCTGATGAATAGTTCGAAGGTAGGTTGCAAACTGTTCCCTGAAACCACCCACGTCTGTGATGAATCCATGCTATCTAATAACATTATTAAAACTTTTCCAATAGTCGTTCCTAAATCTTAAACCCTGGTGAATGGGCTTAAATATACAAGCTTTTGTAGTCATAATGAAACATTTCAGCTTATTGAAGTGTACCGGCACAATTCACGTCCATTCCCAAGAGGAACGTTCTACATTTTTAACACAAAATATGCCTATTTCCCAAAAGATCCACTTCAATCGGCGTCGAACAAACAGCGGGAGTAACAAAGCCTATTCATAAAGCCGGCAGTTTATTCTACGCGTCTAATAGCTTCATTTGTGCCAATGTTGGGTCGTTACGGAACACGACGCCCGCCACCGCTGACTGAGCGGTAATTGAGCCAGTGAGCTCGCTCGCGAATCACTACCAATAATCTTGTTTTCCATCGTTTTCATACAGATTCTACATTAGCCGAGCAAGTCGTTAATCGATATCGAGTTTGCTAGAACCTTTGTGCTCTGACAGAATAGTGGCGTAAACCAACTAATAACTATGAAGTAATATTAATGTAATGTATGAACGTAGCGGAGTTTACGTTTCTTTGTTACTAGAACTGCTGAAAGTTCCATTATACTAAAAAAATCTAAGATTGGTAACGGATGATTTCTCGTATACAAATTCACATTAAAGAGGGTAAAACCGCGAGTAAAACCTCTTTGAGTTTCATAAATCAATATGTGTTCATATCGAATAAACATCTGCATTTAATTCAGCTATTAGTAAAGAAGAACGCGACGAAACACAGAATAACTTAAATACAATACGAATGCAAATTGTAAACAGAAGGACAGCTACACAACACATTATTGTCGCCGTTTACTCGAGCGCAGGAAAAAATAATCGAAATAAACTTTCCGATTGGAGCAAACACATTAAAAAGCAATAGATTGCGAGCAATTAGCGCCCGTTCGGCTTTCCAAACGAGCGAATGGTTTGGGCAAAATCAAGCAAAACTCGTTGCAATTTCCGAAAGAGCGCCAGTGTGAGTGGGCAAGTACGCCACTGTGTATACAGCTCTGCGCACACAATTCTGTGTGCAGTCTGCGGAGCTACCGACGGCAGCTCACCACCCTGTCACTTCAATACACATCTTCAAATGCATTCAATGCAAAAATGCTTTCACGTTCCGAAAATATGAATGCGTCATTCCATATTCCGTGAGGACGCCTCTCGATTCCTAGTAACTGGATCGCAAATAGCTACGGTTCAATAAATTGTATTTATAAAAAGAAGGTTTAAAATATATAAACTCAAGAAACACAACGCGATGCTGTGCAGCCCATAAATAAAGGAGCAAACACGGGAGTTTCCGATAACAAAGAAGCACTTGTAAGTGCAAGCTTAGTTCGCTAAGAAACTATTTTCCTCCATTATTAAAGTTGAAAATTTATTGGCTTTTATAAGGTAAATGAAATCACCTCGGGGTAAATTAAATTCTGAAAGTGCACCGGACCTTTTAAATTGTAATACCGACTCCGTTCGCATTGTTCCAGATAATACCAGAATCGAATGGAAATAATTGCAATGCCATCGATTCGTTGAAACACGTTTTAAAACAGTAAGAATGTGGACGCGACCGCATTCCGCCCGGGGCGTGATAAAGTTATTGATGTTTTAATCTGTTTTAATGAAATTAATGCACGCTTCCATATTTCAGTTTCCATCGAGGATTATGTATTTTACCCGATCGTTGCGTCATTACGTTGATTTACTTTGATTGCAAATATTTCTCCATGAATAAATAATTATATGAGTTTAATTATGAAATGCAGTCTCATTTATTACTGCGTGGATCATCATGTCGTGCAATATAAGTAATGGAACCTTTTGGCAAGTAGGTCAATTCGATATCCAAGTATACTTTTACATATTTTTATGCGAGTTCGTGACCTGATAGGAAATCCAATGTGTTCCAAATATTAAATAATAATTCGACGTTTTCGCATTTGCCAGGTTCTTTTGCAGGTTTAAACCTTACATACCAGTCATATTTTTGATCGATTAAAAATAATCAAAGCACATAAATCACAATTGGCCAAGGATTTTGAGTTATAGAGTAAGAATACAATTCTAGGATCGAGCAGATAATCATAAAAATTTGAGAAGGTTTTTATACATTCCAGTATTCCGATGATCATTATTAATGTAGTAGTTGTAAAGAGCAATAAAAGGCCCTATTACGAAGATCGCTAATCATCTGACGAAACGTGTCGGTAGGAATAAATATAAACAACGTTGCCTGCTGATTAACAGAAATAAAATCACCAAACACGTTAACTCTTCACAGATTCTGATTTCTAGCACTAATGGTTTGCTAAAAGCTAATATAGAAAAAAACAGCGCATTCAATTTAAACGGGAACGTAGGTAGGAATACAGAAAAATGTTCGATACGCCCACTTGTATAAACCGACTGATTGAAAGCGGCAATCAGCCCAAGCCTCTGTCGTATTGATTGGATTCTCCTCGATATTGCCGGGATGGAGATGGGAAAAACAGCCATGTAGCTGACAGCCCACTACGTATACACCGTCGAGTATGGAAGAAATATTCGTGTACATCCAATCATTGCCAATTATTACAGCCTGGCGCTGATAGAACAATTTAATGACCTCTTCTCTCTTCATTACATTTAAGAACTATTGCTGTAAATAAGACGCCTTCAGTTATGAATACGTGGTTAAAGTTTTTCTTACGTGATTTTGTTTTGTTACGCTTTTTTTTTTTTGAAAGTCAACTACGATTGTAATGAAATGATGCAGGCCAGTACGAAATCTAATGTTTACAGCCTCAACAATCAGTTCAATATTAGACTGCTATATAACGTATTGGATGATAATTTTCTATGTGCAATTTCAAAAAATAAAAACAATTCTATTTGAAAAAGAAGGCTCAAATACTCGAGTATTTTACTTACTATAATAATTAATGAACTATCGACAGGAATTAGTATGAATAAGTCATTTTTCCACGAACGCTGTTGCCAAGAAACGTACAGAGACTTCTCACGAGTAATCTTTTATGTATGAAGAAGGTAGTGAAATTTTCATGGAACGAGTTATAAAGAGCTGTTCAAAAATGCAGCTTTTTAGTTGTAATTTATTATTGTAATGTATAATAGAATTGAATAAGCTACTAAAAGGCATATTTTTTTTTTTTTGCCCTATCCCACCACAAACCCGCCACTGCAACTCCTGTATTCCAGGATCAACAGCGGCACGCACAGTATTGGCGCCGAGCAATGAAGCTCAGCGAATCTAAGGGGACCTAAATTGTCATAATCCCGCAACGAAGTTAATCAGAAAAACAATGTAAAGGAGGAGTTGGAAAAACAAAGAGTTGTCCACTTCCCTCCACAGCAAAGCGGGTGACAAAATATTGAGCTATGAGGTTTAACCTCACATAAAGAAAGACAATTACAATTACCAAAAATTTGACGCAATTAACTAGCGCACCACGGATAAATAACTATTGCTTAAATTGGACCTAACGTGCGAACTGTTATACAGACTTCCAATAATAGGCATGGCAAAATCGCTGAAAGGCACGGAAATTCCTCCTAGATTCAACGAGGTCTGTATAATAAACAACACCAGACGTTACATGCATACTATTGAGCATACTGTTACGCTCATCCGACCAAAGATTGCACTCCCAAAGGATATGATGTGCGGACTGTTCATATTCGCAATCATGTGTTGAGCATTGGCACATAGGAGAATCAACCAACTTAAATGAGAATAATTTGCTACGAAAATTGCCGTGACCCGTTAGAAATTGCGACACGTAATGATCAATCTCAAGCCAGGTTTTTGCCAAGCGATCGCTAACCGACGGAAAATATTGATAGAGATGACGTCCCTTTACAGACAGCTTCCATCGGTTTTGCCATTCTTCTATTAATTCCGAGTAAATCTCGGCGTATGGTTTAAATAATCGAGTTATTTTTGAAAAGTCGCGCGATGGAAGGAAATCCCTATCAATACTTTGCTTGTTGGTAAAATATAACGCGGCGCGACGCTGTACTTCCAGGTCGACTGGAAGCACACCCGCAAGAACAGGTAAAGCCTCGGTACTAACGGTTCTGTACGCCTTGCACAAAAATATCAACGCCAAACGCTGACTCTGGAGCAATTTCCTTCTGACTGCGCCGACAGTTGCCCTATCGGCCCACACAGGAGAAGCGTAACAAATACAACCCAAATATGTAGCTCCATAAATTACTTTTAAGGTATTAAACGACAGACCCCAGGTTGACTTTGATATCCTCGTCAAGGCATAAAAGTTGTTTTTAGATTTTTCACCGACGCTTTTTATATGTTCAATAAAAGAGAAATTTCGTTCTAGAACAAGCCCTAGGTAACAAACCGATTGTTTACTTTTGATAAGGACGTTATTAAATTTTATACGCGGCGGGGTTTTCAAGTTGCCTTTCAGCAGCAAGTGAAATGATTTTTGGGGAGCGAACGAGAGACGGTTTCTTTCACCCCAGTGAGTAATTAAACGTAGACACGTGTCTGCTAACTTTTCTAGACCGGACCTACTATTCGCGTGTATGAGTAAGAGTCCGTCATCCGCATATCCTATTAAAGAGCAACACGGTGGTAAAGGAATCGCGAGAAAGTCATCAAAGCCTAGATTCCATAAGTAAGGGCCGACAACAGAGCCCTGGGGGCAACCCATTGTCAGTGACTTCGACACTGCGTGGTGACCTAAGCGCAATTTAGTTGATCCATGGATAAAATAAGAGTTGATCATAGAAAATATATTCCTTGGGCAACCACGAGATTTTATTGCGTCTACCGATTGGAGTTTCCTAATTTGAGACTCGTTCGCGACACGAAGTACAACTCCAGATTTCGCGGTCTTTTTGACGCCTACAATTTGAAAACCGTCGTCACTAGGCTTTATAACTTTCATTAACGCCTGCTTCGTCGCAGACGATGACGCAAAGTCAGCTGATCGTTCGGCGGCGGGGTATGCGACAACACAAGGCAGCGGCGCGCGCGACTCAATTGCCGGTGTCGGTTTTGCTAATTTGAGCTTAACGCGGTCCGCGTAAGACGCATTTATCGGTGCAGGTTCGCGCACATTTTTACTGTTTTCAAATTCCCGTTGTAAATTTGCAAGTTTGGTCTCGTTGCAGGACGATTTAATTGCTAGTAACGAAATAATGCCTGTGACGCGTTGTGTAAGGTCCATAATTGCCGACTTATTCGCGACGTTGATTCGCGACCCCTGATCGTTCACTAATTCATTTATTTTGCTTAAGAAAGACGACGCATCAGAGACCAAATCGTAATAGCTATTCCGATCCGAATCGCAGCTATCCACAAAAGTCAAGGGAGAATTGTTTGCCGAGCCGGATGGTTTTGACCGTTTGTCGCCTGGTGACATATTAGACGGCGACATGTCACCAAATAGCCGTTTAGGTCGCGAGTTGTTAGGCGACCTAGGTGTCAAAATACTCTTGCCAAAAGGGTCCCTGCCGCGGTCAGGTGGATCGTCATTAAAAACCGACATTATATTAAATTAACCGCAACTAATATGTGAATTATGCAACTAAACTAACAATAAGCCTACCCTCACAACAAAATAAAACGACTTACCGATGTAGCACTGGTCAAAACTATTTAATTTAACGTTAAAATATTAGAACGACTTACGCACTATAATGCACAAACCAACACAACACAACTGGAAACACCCACGAGCCGGCAAACAAACCGAGACACGATAAAACACAATTTTAAATGCGCAGTGTCACACCGTGTCCGCACAGTACGCGTGCGCGGAGGGAAGTGAAAAGAAGTAAAAGGCATATTATGGAAATCGGTAATTAGATTATTATTTTTATTTAGAATATTATTTTCACTCTAGGTGCATATTATATTTACATTACAGGCGGATTTGGTGGGTTAATGTATCCTAATTCCTAATAATAAAAACACAAAGCATTCTTCACAGCAGTACAGCAGTATCAAAGTAAATGAATGTCTCACCTCGATGAAACCTGTCAAATGTATATGGAATAACAGTATCCAATGCAGTAGATAGCTGGTGTCCGACGCAGTGACAACTTCCGCCGCCCGTCATGTCAGGAAACTAAGTTTTCAAGCCCACTAGACGCTTTCAACAAGGTTCTATGCATTTACCCCATGAAAGGGGTAAAATGGAAGTTTATGGGTTATGGACTTTATGGATAGCTTTTTCAAACGCTGCTATATTTGAACCACTTTTCGTTATTAATTTTTTTAACACATTTCCAGTGGAGGCCACGTACGGGAAAGCGCAGCGTGGGACGTCCCCCGACAAGGTGGTCCGACGACCTTGTCAAGGTCGCGGGACGTCGCTGGCTGCAGGAGGCTTCCGACCGTTCCCGGTGGAAGTCATTGGGGGAGGCCTATGTCCAGCAGTGGACGAATATTGGCTGATGATGATGATGATGATTTCGATACCACTAAAAACCTACTAATAAAATTTTGTGATTGTATTTTCAAATTCGCGTATTGAATCATTTAAATCTGATGTCTATACACGTTTATTAAAACAACAAACCAAATATGGAACAACTCCGAATGCAGTGGACAGCCCGCGTCCGATGTAGTGACATCTTCCGCAACCTGTCATGAAGGGAAACTAAGTTTCTACCCGATTAGCTGCCCTGAATAATATTATACGACTTTATTCCAACAATGGGGTGTTAAATTTCATGGATTTTATAAATGTATTTAGTACAAAATATCACATTTATTAATATATTTCAGCTTAGTAATATTTTCTTAGTCTTTTTACATTTATCGACAGATTTTAACTTCAGTATCTTTCAATGAAAGTCTAAATAGTGTCTAATAGGAAGTTTTGGCGACCTATATTTAAAAAGAATAGAGTTTAAACCCTATATACCAACTTCCTACTCATCTGCCAAAATGTGTATTACTTGACCTGATTTTCTAGTAGCACGATAAATCATTGGGGTAAGTTGACGTCAAGATTGTCGTATCAAGCAAAAGTAACGCAACTTTGAGTTTATCGATAAAAGAAATCAATAACAATGGCGCAAAATGGTTTTATGGCTGGATAGCGTGTCACAAGAGACTAAAGGAATTGTATTAAGTTCTATTCTACAGGTGTATTACTGAAAATCGAATATTTTTAAGCTCAACAGTCGTCCAGAATCTTCAAATAGGTATATACTGAGAACCCTCATGGGGTCGATATGTACCTAAAATCTAGTAAGAAAAGTAAAGTATAATTATGCCCCTACGAGTACCGAGGTGAGCGTCCGCTGCATTTGCATTTAAAATAACATTGGCCTAACTTTCAAGTCATTTCATAAATTAATTATTTCCCGGAAATTATTATGCTGAAAGGTTTAAAACTATTCGCTGGCTGGCGGAAGAGAGCCGTGTCGCCGACGGCAGAGGTCGCGATGTGGTATTTCCTGTTAACATCAGGATTAATTAGTTTTCTACGCTCCCAGCTCTGTCTTTGCGCTTCTCGAAATTTGTATTTAGAACTGGCAGAATTAACTTTAAGTTTTGAAAATAAATTGCAGTACTGCAAATTGGAATTGTGAATGTAAACTGGAGTTCGTAGAAAGCTTTGCAATGGACGTTCGTAGTTTAATATGGGTAACTGTATTTAAATTATATAGTTATATAATATGAGTATAAAACATATCAAACCCGACTGTTCTATATCAAAATATTAATTAAATACTTTATGTGAAGTAATGTGTTTGAAACGAATTATATTCCTTATATTAATTAATTATATTCCTTATATTTGTCTTAGAAAGGGTTGAACCTGCATACAACAGTCAATATACAATAGCCCAAATTGATTGCCTTCCCTCTGCCATTTAATAATTCAACCCAGTAATTTTAAATCGATATGTATTGACAATAATGAAGAGTATTCTACTGAAAATATGATTCACTGAAAGTAATGAGTAACGGTTGCCACCCCACTGCAGGGGCGGGTTGTGGGAAACCCCAGCTGTGGCTGCACTTCCTTACTGTATTGATTTTATGTCGTATACTGGGCGTTCAATCGAATACATCTAGTTGTAATAACCTAAGAAACATTTACATATGTATTGGTTGTTTGCAAAGATTTTAGATGTCCTAGAGGAGGAGGGGAGAGGAGGAGTAATTGATGAAGTCCTGAGTATAAGGAACTTCTTTATTGAACAAATGTTTAAAAAGTATGGGCATATGAATTTTAATAAATAGGCAAGAAAAATAAGAAAAATTTGCAGATTTTGAAGATAAGGTGAGATATTCCATTTATCCGAGTGAAGAGCAATATACAACTTTAGGACGATTTCTCATATACGACGAGTCTTTTATATTGTACTTAAAACAATATACTGAGTAAAACAAGAAATAAAGCATTTCAGTAGAAATTCACTGCAGTTTTCAATAAAAAATCACTAGGAGAATAAAATTCACATAACAAACAAAATGAACAAGAATACGTATTCGATCGTAAAACAGAAGCGATAGACATAAAAACCGCGGCGCGAGTCATTTAAATACCAGCAGTTATTGATTTTCATTGTGAAGTGTAACACAAATTGTGTTTACCTGTACAGTGGGGTACAATAGGCCACCCGCTCCAGTGGCGTCCTGCCCCGGGGTAACTGACTCACTCACCTGGAACAAGGGGCGACTACGTCATATGCTGCCTATCTCCACAATTTATTCATTTTATATTTTCACGTTGATTTTTTCGCGAAATACCCTTGTATTTTTACCCCGTGTGTACAAACGCTTATTTGCGTATTGGGGTATGCGTCACATAACACTTTTGTAAGTAATGTCTGTTTTCACTCCCATGCAAATATGTTGTTTGCGTAATATTTAAAGCAAACCGTAAAAGCTGGTTCAAACTTTACGTAGGCTATCAAAACGGCAACATAGTAACCACGTAGCCCGTTCTTCCTGAATTTATACAAGGCTTGAATATAGTTCGCAAATATTTATTTTTCATTTTATGCTTTAAAGTGAAGTGTTTGCCGCTTTAGAGCATTGTCTATTTTAACGAGTTTTACAAGTGCTACAAATAGTGAATGGCGGATTCAATTAGGAGGAAAAATGGCAAAAGCAATTAAGGTGCTAAATAGAGATTTATTTTGTTTTAGTTTCTTTTAAAATGTTTCTAAAAACGACATCCTGTTTAGTAAATACGTTGCACGTCGTGAATTGCTTGCATATAAGTAAAAAACCTTATCATAGTTTAATTATTTATTTTGTTGACCTCATAAACATCTATTTATGATTAAGAGGATATAAAAATATGACTATTATTTTTTTATTATATTTTAAGAGTTTTTATTAAATATTATTATAGGCTAAGATTCAATTTTTTTCAATACAGCAATATAAAATATAAACATGTATTATTTATTTAATTTATATAGCTATTTCATTTCTAAACTTCTTACAGCACCTAACACTGATAAAAGTTTTTCACTAAATTAAAAGTCTCGGGAAAAACTTGCAAAATATTCATGCAACAAATCTTTCCATGCATTCCCTAGCGTAATACCACGATCAAGTAAGTAGTTCAAACTTCATTGTGCAAAGTTGACTGAAGTTCGTGCATGTTGCAAAATTGCCTGAGGGGCAAAGTAGGGTAGTCATACATTGCCGTACCAGCATGTTAAATTCAAGTTTTATTAAAAAGCAAAGAGTTTTAGCTCATTAAGAGTTTACAATATTCAGTGGATCGTGCAGTTTTTCTCTTTAATGTTATTCTTGCGATTTGTGTCAGAAAGTAGGTGAAATTGACGGCATCTGTGGGGCAGTGGGCCTGTTTGGCTGTTCGACCCCAAACCGAAACAAATGAGTGTACCAATATTTGTTTCGGGATCGCTGATTTGCAAGGTCGACACGTCTGTCACAATTTTTGACTAGAAAGGTGTTTTTATAAAAAATACAATACGTGACTAAACAAAAAGCATTTTTAGATTTTTGTATGTAAGATTTCTATTCTGTTAATAAACTTCAAATGACTCTACATTGACAATCTTTGTGAGGCGTACAAATATTTTCACTCCACTCTATTGGAGATTTCATTGTCGTCTAAACATACCAACTTCGAAAGAAAGGCACTTATTCTGAAGTAAAAGACTACTCACGCAGTCTACTCAGTAAAAGATTGAGGTCATTGCCCCTTCAAAGTTCTCGAGTAGTGATATTGTACTGTTCACTTATACCCTAGGGAATAAAATGTTATTATCTCTTCAAGCACTTTTCCACAGAGTGGCGCAATCTTTGAATTTCAAATAAGTTCATACATTTTGCACTCGGGCGACAAAGGATGTGGGAAGTAGACGCCTGTCGGGGTATAATTTTGGTCTAGACTATTATGTTCAAGTTTGTTATACTCGTGCAGTTAAATCTGGGGTTATAGTAAAATGTGTTCCTTGGCTTAAAATATTACATTTCTTAAGCAGCGGCAATGAATTGCGTGTTGTCGAGAGTTCTCGTCTTCCTTGATCAATTAAGGTTTTTGGGTTTAGTTTTAAAAGCACAGATTTGGAAATACCCTTGGTAAATCGTAAAAGGCTTCATTATTTCTTCGATTTGGAAGGGAGATATCACGAACACTTAAAGGCTTAAGTAAAGATTGCAATCAAATGCGTATCAAAAATGTTCTTGTCTATTTTTTTATCTCTTCTTCTTCATCAACCCATATACGCCCACTGCTGAGCACGGGTCTCCTCTATCATTGAGAGGGTTTAGGCCATAGTCCACCACGCTGGCCTTGTGCGGGTTGGCGGACTACACACCTAAGAAATTCCTAAGAACTCTTACGTGTGCAGGTTTCATCACGATGTTTTCCTTCACCGTTAAAGCAAGTGATAATTCATTGTGAATACACACATAACCTCGAAAAGTCAGAGGTGTGTGCCTGGGGTTCGAACCCGCGACCGTCGAGATTCTCGACCGCGCGCCCAAACCTCGAGGCCATCACTGCTTTTTTTATCAACTTGTCATTTATTTTTTTGGCCCGTGTCCTAGTTAACAGCAAATAACTTACTCTTTCATTGTTTGACTCTCTTAATCTTTTAGAACTGGTTAATTTTCTAAGATACGTCGTGTAGGTGCGGTCGCCACGCACGCGACCCTGACCGCACCCAGCCCTTATAATATCGGCCCTTAACCCGTCACGCAATCATTGTAAAGCGGGAGCCACTAGACCGCTTCTATTTTCGGCTATCAACTTAATTCCTTCAGCGTTGTTAAGTTTATCTGCAGTGCGTATAATTTGAACTTACTCTATAAAGAAACCTTTTGTTGAATTTTTACGATCTATCGATCCACGCCATTATGGATGCAGGCCGCTTCCAGGTTTACTTTGGCCCAATTTACAATCAATATACTAAAGCGAAAGTTAGACTTAACAGTCATGAATAAAATAAATAATGAGAAATTTTAAGGGGCAAGTTCAATCTTATATAGGGTACTGCCAACTCCCAGAGATTGTAGTTTTAAGAATGACGTCACAAAAAATGTACTCAGCGAAACCATGAAAGATTCCTCAATGAACACATGATAGCATCATATGTATGCTACATGACAAAAAAGGTACACATTTTTTCTTCATAACACTATGAAGCTGTTATTCAAGGCGGTTCATTTATGATGAATGATGAATAAATGAAGAAAACTTTTGATCCAGGACAAACAGAGGCGTGTTTCCAAACAAAAATCGAATTGAACTTCAAAATATTTTGAAACAATCGAGTAAATCGATCACAGAGCGGCGGAAAGCCGGCGTGTCAATAAATAGCCCGAGGTGTGGTGGAAATTCGCCGGCCGGCGCCAACGGTTTGTGGACATGATGAATGCTCCACTTCGGCAGCCAGTATGTACCCCGTCGGTTTACAACTTTATTTCTTCAAAATGAATGGCTTGGTTTGAGAAATATTGCTCGTTCGTTACACAACATGTAACATGATAAACACGCTCGCTGGTAATACGTTAAGAATAACTTGCTGTATCGATTTCAGACTCTTAGAATATTCTGTTCTTTCTCGTCTGCTTTGTTGTGGCAGTTTAATATGTGCTTCGAACTGAGAAGTCCTGATTTAAAATGAAATGTTAATGAGTGTCTTTATGATCTTCCGACAATAAAGGATTACAATATTTGAGGTAACGAGCATAGGCTTCAGTGGGATATAACAAAGGCTATATAGGATTGCCTCCTATAAAATGAGACTCAAAACAAGCCTAACTTGCGAATCGTGGACGTGAAAATACATTTTTGTGTATGCGTCCGGAGGTATATTGTGTGAGACTATGATTTATAACTTAATAACAGGGTAAATTGAGTGTTGGTATTTTAACTTATTTTTTTGAAACAAGTATAAATAATTTAATTGAAGATAATAATACTTCTAAAAATGTCTTAAAGGGGAAATAAATCCATCTCATTAAGTGTATTTCTCTATTCATTACACAGCTGAAAGTTCTCAAAGCACTGACTTAGACATAAGTTAGTGGAGTTTAGATTCATTCCGTCCAATTGTTGCGGTTGAGCAAAATGAAAGTGGATGTTGAATGTAGTGGGCGGGCTATTAACTGATTGCTTTCAAACTTTAACGTCAATTGGTTTAGTAATTTACGCGTAATGGATTGAATTTTACTCGAGCATTACGGCCTGACGTGGCACATTTGGTTTAAAAGCAGCCTGTGAAACGAAAGATCGCAGGTTTTGTTTCGTAAACATATGTAGACAACTTTCTTACATTTACGTGATCATATTTTTGAAAGAGTAGACGAATTAACCAGTGATGGCCTCGAGGTTTAGGGGCGCGGTCGAGAATCTCGGCGGTCGCGGGTTCAAACCCCAGGCACACACCTCTGACTTTTCGAAAGTTATGTGTGTATTCGAATTGAATTATCACTTGCTTTAACGGTGAAGGAAAACATCGTGATAAAACCTGCACACCTAAAAGTTCCTAGGAATTTCTTAGGTGTGTAGTCCGCCAACCCGCACTAGGCCAGCGTGGTGGACTATGGCCTAAAAACCCTCTCAATGGTAGAGGAGACCCGTGCTCAGCAGTGGGCGTATATGGGTTGATGAAGAAGAAGAAGAAGAAGACGAATTAATCGGTTTCACAATATCAATTTACATTACATCTCTAACACTTACAATATTATAACATATTCTTTGGATATTAACTAAAGATACATCAGAAACAATTGTTTTATTACACTATCCTCTTACTTGTGGCCTCAAATGTTTTCCTCGAGTTATTTCGCGTCGACAAATTACACTATTGCGTGGAGGAAGAAATTACATTTGTTTTTGGCTAATAATGTTTATCCAAGGTCTTGGAGGTAACAACACGACATTATGTACTGTCAAGACCAGTTTATTTGGAACTAGATCATTCCAGTCTACTTATTTATTAGTAGTAGCGCCATAGCTAGGGTTTGCAATCCCGCACCATTTTTTTTCCCGCGGGAAATTTGCGGGAAACTTGCCTTTCCCGCGGGATCCCGCGGGAATTCCCGCAAAAATTCAAAAATGTAAAAATATACATATAGTAATTCTATATTACCTGTACATTAGTTATACTATATTAAAAAATAATAATAATAGAGACATTCATAAATTTATCTAATAGAAAAATTACTTTTTCATAGTTCTTATGAGGTAAGGTAGGGGGTTTGCAATTCCGTATTTCCCGTTCCTACATTCCTAAATAGTAACCTAAACAGCAATTAAACCCTCGAGGTATAGGCGCGGTCGAGTATCTGGACGATTGCAGGTTCAAACCCCAAGCACACACGACTGACCTTTCCAAGTTACCTATGTGTGTATTCACAATTTAACGGCAAAAGAAAACATCGTGCGGAAACCTGCACAAAATCAAACTAAAACTAAACCAAACTATTTCACAAACCATCGTGGTGGTTAAGAGAAGACCTACACTCTCAATGGTAAAGGCAACTTATGCCTAGGCGTGGAATGTTTATGGGCTGACGATGATAACGAACCTAACCTAAATAATTGTTACTACCATTCAGCTATTTATATACTCAGCCTATCGCCGTCTTTTTTTTGCCTGGGGAAATTACTACTAACAAGCAGGATATATCGGACTTTTACCGACTAAAAACCCCATGGTTCTCGGTTACCACGTGCAAAGGACACCGGGATCTCAAGAAGAACACATACCGGTAATCCTTCTTGCGGTTTGCTTATATGCTCTTCACATATACATTTCTAAAAAGTTAATTTCTTAAGTCTTAACTTGTTCGAAAACGATTAGAGGTTACAGCGCTAATTTGTCGGCCTCTTCGTCTTCGAGTGGGATCGGCTTTTTCACGATCCCTCTCTGCAGCCTCTTTCTTTGCCATGACAACGTCGCAAAACCTATCGCCGTCTACTGCGGATCATAGGCCTTTTAAAAAAAAGCGTCAACCATACTGGTCTTGAGGGACTCTTATCCATCCGTTAGCCGGTTAATTGTTACCTATTATTAAGTTATTAACTTCATCGATAATTTACTGCATCGATTTTTGCTAATTACATTGTGAAATCAATAAACGAATATATAAGAAGACAAAACTTTTAGTAGTCTTTTGTAAACTGTCACTTTAATTGGAAAGTCTTACTTTTTTTCTAACAGAATAAACAAACCGCCACACATTTCAATCTTTTATTTCGCTCGATCGATTGATCGATACTGTCCGATGAGCCCGCACTGTTGGGATGGAGCTAATAGGCCGTCAGTGATAGCTGAATTACCTTGCCGAGTCATAAAATTTCCGCGCGGAATTCCCGCACAATTGCGGGAATTCCGCAGGACTTAAAAATATGCGGGATCCCGCGGGAATGCGGAATGCGGGATTGCAAACCCTAGCCATAGCGTTGTTAAGACTGCGGTAAGAATGAAACGGCTTGACTGAAGTATTACTGAAAACTGAATTGAATCTATCCTATCGTGTTTCAGGTGGTGAGGTCACCGAAAGTCCAATTTGCTGTTGGAGTATGAAGCAGTAAAAAAAATATATCTAGAACTATCTTAAAAGTTACATCACAAGAAACAAATAGGAATAGAGAGAACGTCATAAATGAAACTTCAAAATAAAATTTTTGAATTGTAAAGGAAAAAATTGCTTTCGCTCCTTAATTTCACAAAGCATTTTGTGGGACAACTCGATTTTTCAAATTTATTCCACGAAATAATATTCCTATTCTTTTTACTGAACACAGGCGAATTTTTGTTCCGCCTCTATACGTGAAATATTTTAAATTGTTCCCCACGTGCATTAATTATTCGTGTTTCTGTTCTCTTTCATTTCTATGCAAATGGCAAGAATAAAAGAATCCAACCATTTAAATGTACAATTTCATGGAAGAATATTTGAGCGCCAACTTCACCCGTTCCTCGGAACTTTTCAACTAACTCAAACCGAAACGGTTTTACGAGTTATAATAAATCGTCATAAACTGTGTTTTAAGGGAATTCCTAAGAGAAACGCTCCATCGTTCCGAGCGTGCCATTTTTGTTTTATAGTTCGTAAAATATCTTCACTCCGGATTGGTTTTCCAAATGCAGTAAAAATATCGAATAAGTAGTAAAACGGTATGATATATTTTTAGTGGACAGTAGCAAGAGTAGTGCAATATTTTCAGTGTTCGTGTTAATGGGCTAACTTGAGTTATTGATGTTAGTTTTTATTGTTCAAGAGTCTTCGAACACGATTCAAAGTCGTAAAACTATCAGTGGGAGAATTAACTCCGACTATGAATTTTCCTGGTGAAATTTATTTTACGACTAAAATACCATCGATTTAATGCTTGTTTGTTGAGTTAAGATATTTCCTTTATCATTGCTTTGCACTACTAAGGTAGATTTGTGTTAAATCTGTTTTATAAAAACGAAATTACCTGGAATATTTTTTCTTCGTATCAAATTAAATCTATACAACTATTTGAGTTTTTAATCGCAACAAAAGAAGAAACATTTGCAATTAATCTTATATAACTAAGTACAAAGATATCCGTAACATCCCTATAATAAAACACGCCTGTAATAAAACTGTCTATTATACCTCGTGGCAGCACGTGATGACAGACGCCCCAAGGGAAATCTTTAGATTTACCAGAGAAATCTATCCTCAATTGTTTGATACACTAACAAGCGTTTGATTCTGTATAATTTATCAGCCTATATTTGTCCCGTTGTTGAGCATGACTATTTTAACTAAGGCCTTTTTCCATCAGATGTAGCTATTTACTA
Organism: Cephonodes hylas; assembly: GCA_030295005.1. Taxonomy (NCBI): domain Eukaryota; kingdom Metazoa; phylum Arthropoda; class Insecta; order Lepidoptera; family Sphingidae; genus Cephonodes; species Cephonodes hylas. The sequence continues at coordinate 3,841,509 of AP025374.1, read as the reverse complement.
TTCATAAAATGGATTCGTGTACTTTACGCATCTAAGAAAATTTTGAAAATAACTTTCAAAATATTGGTATGATAAATACCAATATGAGTTTTTTTTATTGTTTGACTTAACGTGTAAACAGCTAAAACAGTTCTATAAATTTTGAAACAATTTGAGAATTGAAATCTAGAGACTGTTAAACGCATTTTAGATTTCTTAACAATTATCAAAGAATGAACAAGAAATATGTCCACTATCCCCCATTACATATTTTTAAAGACCTTTGAAGTCCAAGCCGACGAAATCCCAGTACATTATAATTTCCATTAAAACCTTTTCAAACACATTGCACTACTACATAATGAATACCATGCAGCCACAATGCGCGGCTTGACCTACCCCAACAGACAAAACCGAAACGTACGGCTCTCTTGAAAGCCTTTCAAAGACCTTTAAAACTTATTTATAATGTAAACGGTCTATCTTTTAATGCGCATTACATGCTCTCCGAGATGAAAGGGGCTGAAAATACAGAGAGCCCTGGTTGAAAGGGTATTTTTCAAAGGTACGTGGCTAGTTGTGAAGGACTGTGACAGCGCTCGCTTTCATTTAAATGTAGGACAATTTTTTGTTTGGCTTGTGGTCTATTCGTGCTTTGGCGATAGTTGGGTATGGTTGCTGTCAAGTTTCATGGTATGCATGGATAAAAGGGTGGGCATGGGCTGGGTATATGGGTATTTTTATCCCTTTATATTATTATATATATTTTTGTCGCTAAAAAGTTCTCTTTTAACAATAATCATATATATTTGTATGTATGAGTCCCGTTCTGAAACCGATTGTTAATATTCATTGTCCTGTATCTCAAATTACATTGCATTCTTCACGAATATTTCAAAACTCGATTGTAAAATTTATCTGAATTTGACCCTTTAACTTCTTATATAAGTTACAACGACAAATACATTCTGTGTCAAAATAATGGCAAACATATAAATATTTTCGATGACCCAACGACCTATATTTAACTTATTCGAATGTGTCCTTTACCCTCGTTGTATTTTGTATGAAATCTATTTTTGTTGGATAAATAAAATGTGCGACCCGGTCAGCTTTTTGCTTTATTGACCAAACTCTTTTCCATTGTTAGAATCGCTGACATTGTCGAAGTTGGGAAAACTATTTGCAAAACCTTTCGCAGCTGAAGTATTCTCGCCCGCTTTGACGATTTGTTTTTTAATATCTATTCGATTAATCCAGATTTTAATGATAATTTAGATATAATATCAACGAAATAAAAATGACATTTTGAATAGGTACTAATTCGTCATTTGTTTTTGAAGACTAAGGTAGACTGAGATATTTTATACTTAAATGTTCTTGTTATAGAATAATATCTAATCATAAAACTAACCATTTCTATTCTCTACAAATTGATACATACATACGACCATCATCCCAAAGCGAAAATGTTAATAAGACGTAATCATATCAGATTTACAAGAGGCTCCGACGAAAGGCTGAAGAATATTAAATTTAACGAGCAAAACGCCCTCAACATGATGTAAGCTTACAAGAAAATTATGCCTTTGAAAATAAAAATAAAAGCAGTATTAAGTCTGCGGGCATTGTGTAAAGAAGTTAGTAAATGGCGCGTAATTGAACTTTAATTTTGAAATAAGAACATGAAAGAAGCATGGTTGTCTATGACCCACAGTTTTTTAACGGCCAGTACAGAGAAAACAACTTATTTACAAAGTATAACAGTATTTTGATACTTTTTGACTTTGTATAAAAATATTACAATTAATTTAAAAATACTAATGTAGGTCTGTAAGCAAATAAGTTTAGTTAAAAATTAGCTTTTCCGGGATAGTCTAATCTTGAAATGTGTTTAACCGAATGTTGGGAAAAATCTCCAAAAAAATTGCAAAGTATTATCAAGAGAATACGGAGAGCTCCGGCTAAAGCGCTAAAATTACTTTCGTTGTGACGAAAATTGAGTTTTCTGGGATAGAGTGGACATTTTTGATACAAATTAATTCGGGCGTCTTCGGGATTTTAACAAACTCAGGCCTTGTATAGCGAATTTTGTTTAAAATATTTTTAAACACGTATGCTGAAATTATATTGATAACTTCACAAAATAATATTTTTGTACAGAAAAAAGCAACCACGTACTCATACTAAATCCGTCACTAATATAAACTTTATGTCGTCGATATAAAAATCCCAAGAAACTTTTTGATCACAAATATCTAGGAATAAATATAAATAAATCTAGGATTTACCAAGGAATCAGCATTTATCACCCGTTCAATATCATTATCAGTACACGCAGCCTTTTCCGAAGAATTGCTTCAAGTCAAATGCCCTACGGAGGCGGCATTTCACAAAAATGTGTATACCAATGTATTGTTTCACTTCTCACAAATCATAATATGAAGCATTGCAACCGCACGTCTAGTTTCACACTATCGCCCCGCAGCAATATTTCAACGTTACTGTGTTGTCAAATAAAATTTCCCCAACTATTTCACGTTCAAAATGCATAGTGTAAAACTTTGTATTCCACTAAGAATGAACCGCGGCAGTGCACAATTTCTTCCGGACTTCCTTTGTTTTACAATATTGCGAACGTGTCGTTTCACATTTTGAGGAGGAGAACTCTTGGAATATTTTTTGCCGTGTTGTATAGTTGGAATGCCTAATGCAGTAATATCTAGGCGTTATAGCGTATTCAGTTTTTGCGAATAATGTTTAAATCATGATGAGTATATTTATCCTTTTTTTAAGTATTATAAATTTAAATATAATTTTTTTTTAAATATTATATTGCTTAAAAGTACAAATTATGTTTTTTTAGTGTCATAATAATAATATGTTAGTAAAATTCATTTTTTAAAACATTGCACTTTACTTTCTTATTTTTTAAATATCATAAATTGCCTCTAACGGCCAAGAAATCTTACCATGTAAAAACTATTAAACAAACACTTAAATACTATTACACAAAATATTTTTATAGGCCTTTTTAATGCTCATCTTTCATTACGCTTAAAACACAAACGCATAAGTGCTACTGCAATACCTTCCAGCCCTCATAAACTGCACTCAAAGCGCCATCGTACTCTAGAAAGAGCCCACATGAAAGACAAATAGCAATTCCGACATGCAGCGAATGCAGCCGAATGTTTGCACCGAAAAGTTTTTATCTGGAACGAGCGTATCCCGAAAGCGGCGCCTCGGCACCATGCTGAATTTCCTTTTCGCAGTATAGTAGTGTGCTGCGTTTGAACTAAATTCTGTTTGTTTATAAGTCCTAACTGTGATGACGTCACAGAGTCGCCATTTTAGTTTTCTGGCGTCAAGAAAGTAACCACATAGACATTAAATATTGAATAGATATAAACACTTCCACTAGGCCTGTAAATCATTTGCCTCCTTTTCCACAAAAAAGTTAGTAAAAAACCAGATGAATATAGGAATTCAACCAAAAACACAGTTCTTGCAGACCTAATGCAAGAACTAAGCAATAACAACAAACTAAGCAATAACAATAAGAACAAGCAACGATAGGCATAGAGATGGACATGAAAAAGAAGCAATATTTTCTAATACACCCATAAAATACTCAAGGTTCAATGAAATTATTCAAGTATTTCCAACACGTATTTTCCAAGCCAGTGATAGAGACTAAAACTGTTTAATGTAGCGAATGGGTCCGACGGTATGTAACAGAAACTCATTCCAATTATAACCATATTAAATTTTCATAATCCTTTTACCCAGCTTTGAGTAGAAGATAAAAATAAATCTTAATTTAAGCTGTAGAGAGTGTAAATTGTATACGCTATGAATATACCAATTAACAAACTATTCGTATAACATTATTAACTGCTATTATTCTTCTACAATCCTTCATTCTTCTTCATTTATCATGAACATTAGAAAAATAATTTAAGATGTCGCTGATAATTCATAAATACATATGTAATAGTATCTCGCTTTAAAGCATTACTTGAACAACATTAATTCGCGTTCACGTTTATAGGAGGAGTATCACTATCATGACAATATATAACTATACCTAGCTCGTCTTAAATAAGTGCCGCATTGACAAAAACTTAGTACAATTAAACTTTTCCCAACTGCGCTCGTTTGCCAACACAAAATGCCTATATCTACATCTGATCGTGCACCCCCAATAAATTCCGGATCAAAATCAAAACGAAATTATAAACGCGAGGCTCAAAGCTTTGCATACTGGCTGCAAAAAAAACAACACTGCACGGAATATGGACGCGTGCCAAATTAGAAAAAAATGGATACGGACCGGCGAAACAAGAACTTGTAAATTGCAAACGTTGTAGATGCCAAAGATGGGGGTTAACAACTAAAGTGCTAATATGTGGTCTTACAGTTATTATATTATGTTGGTAGTTAAATTCGTGGTGCTACCATTGACTGACAGGAAACCAATCAAAGTAATTCATTTGAAAATGTATCTATACTTTGTGATATCGGTAACCGCATTACTTGGCGGTTGATAAGGTTTCTATTGATTTGTAGAGCAATCGCCTTCCACACCGTGTAGAATTGATTCTAATAACCACTAGAACAATTGAATAAATCTACGATGAAGCTCGATAGACTGAATATATCATTGAGTTGTTTAATGAGAAATATTTAATCATGTTTTCTCAAAATAAACGGTAGCCTGAAAATGTTAAAACTTTCGAAGCAAATAAACGGTATTCTACTTCAGGTGATACTTATCCTCTACTTAAATACGCCATTTTACCGTGCTGACTGTGCTCGAAGTTCTAATAGAATTGTAAGGAAAATATTAGCGTAATGCTTAGAGAATCGATTCATTCGAGATGCCGAGAAACTTGCGTGAAATCGCAAAACAATGGAACCACGGAACTATGAGCACTTTCATAATATTCCCTCGTCCCTTTCATCGCGAAGTTAATTAATGTTAGAGCATTTTATTCATTTTATAAATTAACTAGGAAAGTATAAAACGGGGAGAAAATTTTACTCGTGCACATTTTATTAATATTGCATTTAATAAAGTAAACTTTCATATTTAATCATGATAATGTAATCAGTAATTTATGGCGATATTAAAATGTATGTGATTTGTTGTAACGATGGGTATTTACAATAAACAATCACGTATTTTAACGCTGCAGAAAAAAATTGTTAGGAATCCTCCATAAATAAAATTTCTTAGGAATTTATTAGGTATGTCCGCTAACCCACAGTAGACCGGCGTGGTGGACATAAAAGTGGTTTGACCTCTTATTCGTAGCCAATTGGTTATTAATTGTAATGTTCATCTTTTTCTATGACGCGATTTGCAAATCGACTTTCTTACACTATGCATTAATTAGCATACACCGGTATGTTTAATTCTTTTTTCCGATGTAAAAATAGCGTATTAAGGATAGAAATTGAGGTTTTTTGCTGCTAACAATCGAAACTAAGAAAAAGCATTGCGCTATTTTTACGTTTAATTTGTTTTTTGGACTTTTCTGTTTCCTATCACTAGCCCGTCTGCCGAAAAAATCAAGCTATAGTGAATAAGATATAACAGATTTATTACATCAGGAATCATTTTAAACATCGCGACATAAAAAAAATTAAATTAATAGTTTTTTTAAAAATACTTGTATTCCGAAAGAAGTGTAAACAAAAATAGTAGAACGCTCATAGTCCCAGCGGCATGTCTTGCCTCCGGACACCAATTAGCAAATCCAATTAACACAAGCGGTACAAAAACGACGTGTTGCCATGGCAACCGGCGAAGGTTTTTTACACAGCTCACAATATGGCTGAAACTTCAGCGCCGACAGAAATATAATTAAAAAATGGAAAACTTAATAACGAGACATTGTTTAAGGGAGGTCTAATTTTAATAAAATTTGGGACTAGGCAATTATTTTGGATACTGGGTATTTATTATTAGTCATACTTGGAAAAAATCGAGTGGTATTTACGAGGAATGTGGGTAGCCATAAGGAATTTTATAATTATTTGTTTCTCCTAAATATACTACACGAAATATGACAACAATGTCGAATCCACTTAATTAGGGCTGACAAGCATATTTGTTTAAACAAGTACTTTGTGATACCAAAACAGGTAAATACTAAAATTTACATAAAAGTAATTATTGACACTAATTTAAGGTTGAAATTTTACCACACATAGCTTCAGAAATTTGTGCTTGGAGTCTAAATCCTCGACATAATAAATATATAATCTAACATTCCTTATCATCTACGTTAAAAATCAATGTAACACACAGCATTCACTGCACCAACGAGTACACAACAAAAACCCTCCTAATGAAAACTTGAAAATGGTTCATTATCAGATTGTCGAATGCAGCGGAAAAAAGGTTTTCATCAGCGGGAAAGGCAATGCAACGTTCGTCACTGTTTGCAAAGAAAAGGGGAAAAAGATAAGGCACAAATATACGCGTTCCATTTTCTTTTCTTTCCTTTCGCTGGCAAAATGGATGGCTGAAACGGGTACGCGAAATAATGAACGGGCCTTATGTGGCGGGATGGTTGGAAATTGTCTGCTTTCCATGCATTGTTGTTTCCTCCGTTGTGTATGTCGGGAGCACGCTAAATTTAAATATCGACTATTGTATTACGGAAATCTTGCTTTTATTGCGATTCATGGCGGAATGTGGGTTACATTTATAATTCTTCAGTGGTATTTGAATTACTGAGTAGGTTTATTTTTAGTGTGTTCGTAGGTTATCTGTATGTGCTTTCTCAATTTGAATGATTAAAAGTTCTTTGGAATACACACATAATTATATGAATTCGAGGCCATGACGCTGTCGTCATGGGAAATTTAAAAGTAAAAATCCGATTATAATATGTTCAGTTAATTAGTTTTCTAATAACGTACTGGAATTTATATTGACGTTAAATATGATTTATTTAATCATAAATTGAAATACTGTTATTTTATAATAAACTTCTACATCAAATAAAGTAATAAAATTCTAATTTCAATGACACATTTCATTTCATATTATCCCGTCATTTACACGCATCTATCCACTGAAATACTTAAGTCTAAAATTACGCATTTACATTTTCAAATTCCAGTTTTTTAATCTAAAACCGCCGCGAGCGATCAATTGCCGATAAAATTTAGAATATCTGGTTTATATCAGAACATCCAATATTCCAGTAACGCAATTAGAACGACTCTGCTTGCCAAACTGTGAAAGGCTTTGTAATATCATTCTGGTATTTTGCCTCCACGTAATTCGACGAAATATTCCAACCATAAAACCCATTACGGACTAACGCAATGCTTTGCTTTCTACCGCTTTATTAAACCACATATTTCATGTTGCGTGCCTATTTTTCTTTTAAGTAGGACACAAGACTAAATAATATAAAATAATATTATTTGTATTATGTTTAGAACGCCTTATTATCTCACGGAACGAGTATATGCTGTACCATACTGGATCTCGGGTTCGATTGATTAATTCAAAGTGTTATTTTCATTTGGAAATGCTCAGTAGCAACACAGAGACTAGACATATACCTGAAAACGACCACAGGTTCGCCCTACCACTGAAGCGGAATGTCCCGTCAAGGAATTCAGTTGTGAGGTTATGTATGTATCAGTGGCGGTACTTCCATAGAAGCCCGACTTGTCTTACATAGTTCCGAATAACGAACTTAACTATTGTTAATTTATAAAATAACGCTATAAACGTGTATGTGAGTACTAACCGGTAGGTATTTATTAGTCCTACGTACCAAAAAAAATATGCTGCTACTAAATAAACATTTGGGCTTGCCTTAGTTTGACACCCTAGGCACGCCACTGGTATGTATGTATTACCCATAGTTTATGAACCAGAAATGACCAACTTGGTGGATTGAAACCTTGACCAGTTTACAAGATGCCTGAAGCTTATTATAATCCAATCACTTAACATTATCAATATTTAATAAGAAACCCTTTTAAGAATACTACATACCCGTAAATTCGTACATTATTAAATCTGGTGCGCCATACGGAATGATTAGAATAAAATTTGCAAACATTAAGGTCCAGACGGTTTGTGTTTCATCAGATAAAAGGTCCGGTGGTCCGTCGCATTGACTATGTATGACTGGACCTCAAACGGGCTCTGAGATGGGCTCCTGCTGGATGAGAAATGTTAGGTATTCTGTACCGTACTGTATTATGTATGCGTACGTACATTTACTTATACTATAAGAATATGAAGGTATTACTTAGTGTTACGATGCTACGTGAAGACTAGGTCTAACAGTTTTATCTACTTTTATCGCGACTAATTTAACGGGACATATTTTTCAAAAATTAAATGTATAGAAATTCACCACAATCGGTTCAGCAGTTTGGGCGGGAAAGTTCTTTGTCTTTACTGGCACCTAAAGCTAATGAGTTCGTTTTATTAAACGCGCTTATGTTACAAACTTATGGTTCGGACTGAAAAGTTAGTTTTTTAAATAGTCCGCTTGTTAAAAGCTATAGGCTATATATCATCGCGCTACGGCCACAGACAGCAGAGCAGCAATAAAATGACGCAAAAACGGGGGGAAATAAATCCGTTTAAAAACCAAGTTTCGTATACGGTTTTGGCGTACGAAAACAAACATCACAAACGTCATAATCTACTATAATCAAACAATAACACTCTTAATTCAACCAAAAAGGTAAAGCGCACCTTCTAGCACCGTTTTTACAAAAGTAAAAACACGTTAGGAACGGCTCAGCTCCATTGCAAGTTCCGCAGATAGTGCCATTACCATCAATGGCGTCGTTTCACTGAATGCCTCTTTGTTGAAACTCGCCACAACAAAGTCCATGCAGAAGTCTCGTTTTGACAAAGTTTGGAAACTCGTTTCGGCTAGTTGGATGTAAGTGTAAAAATGGCTACTTTCGTGCTTGGGCTAATGGTTGACTACTAGAATTTAAAGTAATTGGAGTAACTTTGGAATCCCTAAGTACTAGATATACGATCTAATAATTTTTTAGTCCTACTTTTGTAAAATAGGCTTTGACGTGTACGTTACATCAGTACAGCCCTAAAAAGCTATGTTTATTAAATTAAATCGATTAAACAATTCCCTAAGCAGCTTAAATTGTTTTATTTTAATTAATGAAATGGAAAATTCGTATCAACGTGATAACAGAATGTTAAACTCGTTTATAATAATATTTTAGTTTTTATACTACTACTGTCTAAGGTCAAATTGTATTTGACCAAATTCGTAGCATTATGTATGTAAATTAACATATTCGATTTATAGCAAAAAAGACTTAAAATACGAAGTTTTAATTGCAGTGACTTTTAATTACAAGTCAAAACGCATCAAAAATTAAACGAAGCCTCATTCTCAAACATGCGGCCTTAGGTTTCGAAATATTAAATTCCTAAAGACTGTTCCTAAATAAAATGTATGTAAAGTTTTCACGTATGCAGAGGCATATTATATTATATTATTTTTTAGGAAGAGTCCTATAGCCCCGTGAAGTGATACAAATTATAGATGTATATTGTATATAATTGTAGTTACATATAAATGTGTGGAATTTACATGTTGCAGTGTGAATAAGCAAAAATTCCGCATGAAAATCTAAATTTCTACTCCAATTAAAATTTGCAGAAACTGGACACACATCTTGCTATAAAACAATGCTAGAACAGCAATTTAGAATCCGGTGTAGCGCAAACAATTTATCATCACAGAACAACAATACAAAACAGCCATCATCTGTTAAATGAGGCGAGGTCAACTTCGGGGCTTCTGTGCGCCGCTGGCTTGTGCCCGTTTGAAGCGAAGACAAAAGCGCGCGAACAATGCTTCAGACAATGAACTTGAATAACTGAAATTTCCTTTGATTCCGTTTGTTATTGCCTGATGGAACCCGATTGGCTCAGTAAATGTGAAATTTCCCAGCACCGATATTATTTCGACAATTTCATTCATTCTTTATGCCGAAGTGTTTGTGGCATTGGTTTTGGTGAATTAATTTTGGTAATCTGTTTTCGATTTTTTTTTAATCGAGATTAGGGTAATTTTCTCTTACAGATAAATACTATGGTATTTTATAAGTTATAGCTTTTGCGCGCAACTCCGTCTGCGTGGACTACAGGGTTGGGTTCAGAAAGAAAAGTTGTAGTATTTTACGCCGCAGAGCCCCATTTACTTAAATATACAAAAATCATACAATCGGTCAAATTGTTTCAACGTGAAACCGTAACGCGCCGGTCGACGCCTTGAGTATCATTATTGCGCGCTTGATAATTTTGAAACTGCGATATCTTCTAAGATACTCATTGAAATCAAATTATGTAAAGGACAAATTTATTTTGTATTAAATACTTGTAATGAATAACGTATTTATTTGGATAAGGATTAATATCATGTTTGTAAAAACACCTTCACGAATAATGCTTTATTTAAAATAAATTTGGTTAGAATAAAAAACGTTATAGTGAGCCAACCTTAAAAGATAGACATATGCCGTCGCGGACTTTTTTTTAGAATTTTTCAAGGGGAACATTTCTGTCATACATTATTTTAGCGTAGCTTTAACCGTTTCTGCAGCGTACGCAGCGGAAGCTCACAAAAAGGAAAAAGGTCCCCGATTTTGAAACATTCTTTATTGCGCTCGGCTCCTATTGGTCGTAGCGTGATGATATATAGCCTATAACCTCCCTCGATAAATGTGCTATTTAACAGTGAAAGAATTTTTCAAATCGGACCAGTAGTTCCTGAGATCCTAGCGTTCAAACAAACAAACAAACAAACAAACAAACAAACTCTTCAGCTTTATAATATTAGTATAGATAAGGCAAGTAGATTGAATTGAGTGAATTTCAAATAGCCACAAATTATTAGCAATCATTTAACAAAAGTTTTTATTCAACATCAATATTATCGGTAAATTTCTGATTGATGATTTAAACATGTCGTTAGTTGCATAAGCTTATTTTATAACCTATCAACTTGGAACTCCAACATTAAGATTATAATTATAATCTTTGTTCCTAATCTCAGGCCTATCTAACTCCATTGTCCTTTGAACTATCATGGCTAATACATTATTGGAGATTAACCTCTGACGTCATCGCAAGTCCATTGACCCGGCACTATCATTGATCTCGTGCTAAGCCCAAACCGCACGCTAATTATCGCATACAAATCCAGTTAGCAGTTCATACAACATAAATCCCTTTATAATAATCTGCGCTAGAGATGTGCGCCATTATGCCCGGGATTTTCGCTTAATCCGGGTTTATTTTTCGCCCAATTTTATCCGCACGTAACGTTTTGAGAGGAGTGCGCCCGATTTACAGTAATGTCGAGCGTTATTGTAGGTGAGAAGTGCGCGGCTTAAGGGGTTCGTTTGGAAAAATGCTATTTATGCAATAAGGGCTTTGGGACTGTGGAAACTGCGCTTACGTAACTAGCTTGCTACTGCTTTTATTGAAAATATTTATAATGTTGTAGTGATACAGAACGTTTGGCGGATGATCGGAGTTCTTAATGTCTGAAGTAGTTCACAATAACCTCCGAAGATGATATACTATCTGATAATATAGTAGTAAATAATAGTGCAATTATTCTGATACACGATTTTGTAAAATAATAAGTTAAACTTAGCCATCAACATCAGCCCTTATACGCTATTTCTGGGCACTGGCTTAGTTAACAACTAAGAGGGTTTAAACCGTAGTCCACCACACTGACCTAGTACGGATTGCCGCACTACAAACCTAGAAATTAAAATTATTTGTATAACGCAACAAAATCGGAGCATTTATCATTTTGATGTCCGATTTTAAATAAACTGTTGTTGATTATTTAAATCCAATAATTTTAAATAAATATTGAAACAGAGTCCCATATTTACTTCCGAGTTTCATTAACATGTTAATTATCGAGTATCAGAGATTAATTCATGTCGAAAAATTAATAAACCTGCTGTGAATAAATATTAAATTCGGAATATTTTGTAACAGATATCATCTTTCTTTTTAATTCGAGCGTTGTTCGCTTAAATGTCAGAAATATTAAGGGGTATTTATTTTTAATTCTTGCTTTTTGATCATTTCAGTAAAGTCTATTAAAGCGGTCGTTTTATAAGTTTTTGCGACACTATATTATTAAAGTCGACAACTTAAAATACATATAAGCTGAGGTCTAATGTTAGATTATGCTACCAAATAATATTACGAATTTTTTATAGGTAAATCGATGAAAAGTTATTACATTGTGTAATGTATACATATTGTCAGTAGGTACGCCACTGGATTTTGAGGCTTTAAGCTATATTTAAAATTATAGATATTAATACCTCATAACTAAACCCTCAACCTTTACTCATCGCAACTAAAAACCCCCATCAATTTAGATAAGAAAATGTCACGTCCGAAATTCAACAAAAACGCATTAGTCTGTCTATGCATCGAGGGCGTATACTGCGAATCACAGGGGTAATCCTGAGGGAAGCTCCCGTTTGCAGTAATCGCTCCCTCGGGACCCCGCTGTCAAACCGACGTACCGCACTTTTTACCCCGACGGCCTTTGATCGAAAATTTGCCTGGGTATTGCTTCCTCTATCAACCGAGGCTCGTCGCTTTGACGCTGTTGTGTGGGTGATATTGCTAAAAAAAGCATTTATGTATTGAAGAAACAAGCCTAAAAATTGGAGGTGCAGTTATTTATACGTCAAATTAGTTTTGTTGAATAAAGACTAAATGTCCAAAAAATATTCGGAATTTTGAAAGACAAGTTAGGCTTTCGGGCTTCAATCGAAGTACTAACACTGAAACACAATACAAAGCAGCTAAAGAATATTGTTAAGTTAGGAATCTTGCTAACTATAGTGTACAGTACTAGATAGGTATCTATTTAAAAAAAAAAGAAACGATTCCAAAGAATGTACCTTAAATGTCAAAATTTTGGAAGCAATTATGTATTCCACAGTTTTGAATTTAAAAAAGAACCCTATATAAAACTGTTATCATTTTTAGCTATTAATAATGCCAATAAAAAAAAACATTTAAGTTGAATGACTTAATCATTGCACCGATTGAAATAAATTCTATTTTATATACCTAGTTGAGAATATCGAGAGGGTATCCATAAGCAATATTTCCATTAAACTATTATATACTCGGGCGACTCTTTGCCCCAACTACTGGTATCGAATGATCAAATGAAGCGACAGTGAAGCGACTTCAAATAGGAACGTATCTCTCTTTTACCTCACCTGTAAATACAAATTGACTCCTTGATTCTGGCACTTGAGCGGGATTCCTTTTATTTCACCTCTCAGCAAACTTAAGCCGATGTAATCCGCAGTAACTTAAGTAAGGAACGGTGTAAGTGGATAATACCTTATATAAGAGATCCCTCTGCTTTATTGAAGCTCTTGACATATATACTTATTATTGAAAGTAAATAGAAAAAGCATTTTTTTTTGATAAATCTATTTATCTGAATTAGTTATATACTTAAATATTCATGTGGGATTGTTGAATTATATGAAACACGTCGTCTTTAAAATCGCCGTGTAATCTGGACCCTTGATTGTGAAATCAGCGAATTGATCGAATTGTATCTTATGGCAGGGTCAAAACAATGTATTAAACGACAATTTTTTTGTTTATAAAAGACTGTGTGGTATTTATTTAATTGTTATATATTAGAGTGAAATGCGTAAGAAAGAACTCAAACTCAACTGCCTAACTTAAATTCATATGTAATACAATAAGAATTAATTTTCAATCAGTGGTGGTACTACAATAAAAGCTCAAAAGCCGATCCTACCTTATTAAATTCAAATCTTTAAGTTTTAACTCTTTACTTAAAAAACCCTCTAAGACACACAAAAGAGAATTATTGACTCCACAATGAACAATTAAACAAGACATAACACATTTAACGTATAACCAAAAGGCTTCCATGAAAGTACGCCACTGTAAGTAGATTCTGTTAAAAATGTGCTTGAAACATTATATCCAGCAAAAAATAAAACTTAACTAACAGCCAGCAAAAATCCAGTATTCGCTGAAATAACACCGCGATTTTTCTACTCTTTTGAAAACGGCAACAGATGCTGTGAAGGTGTTGAATTAATTAAACTGTCTGGAATTAACTGAGATACAGATGTTATTACGGATTTATTATACAAGTCTCGTGTTAATTAAATATTTTATGGCAATACTTTATTGCTTTGTTAGCCTTGATTTATTAATGTTAACTAAGGATTTCATTAACCATTTCGTATCTCACTTGCTTTTGCCAATTGTCAATCTTTGTAATGAAAACAAGTAACTATCTCTATATATGAGGCCTATAAAATCAAAGGCAGCTAAATCCAAGTGAGTCAAATATTCAGTAATCTACAAAAATCGATAACTTTGTTTAGGTGGCTATTATATTTTATATTTTAAAAGAGATTTATAAGAATGTGAATACCACTAAAAATCAGAATTTTAAATTATAAAAATACCACAATATTTGAGTACAGACTGAATAAATTTGTATTTAACTGTCTTTGATTCCAACTGGCGTTTAGCTGGTTTTGATTTTATAGGCCTCATATATGCATAAATATTTGTTTTAATGTTTCTGCGTTAATGTGTCAAAAGACAATGTTATACACACAAATCCATAAGTTATTGGATATTTATGCGTAATAACAAGTCTCCGAGACCTTATCGATCTCCGCAATGAAAATTTATGAAAATAAATCTAGCTGTTTAGATGTGAAAGAATTCCAAAAATACACAATTGCAATTTTTATAGCTTTTATATCACGTCGATTGGCATGAATGAAAATCTAAACTAAAATAACTAGACTTTATCCATAACCGATAACAACCCATAGAGAAAAGACTTTAATATGGGGACAGTAAATTTTACAGCAGTAATAAAAGTGATGTTAAATGATTCATTACCGGATACCGAAGCGTAAGCACACATGCCACAGGTCGAATATAGCTCCAACATAAAATTATTAACAAAAATTGAATGATTTTCAATTTTTTAATAAAACAAACATATAAAAGTAATATTGCAAAATTTCGAATCGCAATCATAACTTTTCTTTACGAGCCAAATTGTCTAAAAGTATAACGTATTCAAGATTTTTGTGCTACAAAAATTAAAAAAAAAGCTAAGTAATTTTGAGTTAATAATAAATAAGAGGCGTCGACCGTAAAGCTCATGAATTTATAATGAAAAGAAAAAGAGTTTTTTTAAGTAAAATCTGTCTCTTAATAATTTTTATTCTGAATGAAATTTGAAAATGTTTTATTGCGAATTTTCTCGATTAAAATATACGACAAAACCATCTAAATCGATTTTTAAACTGTTAACTTAGACACGTTTATTGGAGTCCTCGGTAATTCTATTACGAAACTCGTTCCTGTACTTGACACGAGAATTGAAAGCGGAATCTAAACCTAGACGCCGGATGAGCAAATCCTAATTGCGCTAGAAGACGATTTATTTCGCTTACTCCGGCTTATTCCGCGTTTCGCTTATTTCGTCCCTGCAACAGCGAGATAAGCGAACGAGCTCCTATTTCAATGTAATAGCCAAATGACACCCCCGGGCTTTTTGAAGTTGTAGGATTAAATGCACCGTATAATAAACTCGTCGAAGTAATGATGTTAGACGAAATGTGAAAACACCCTTAGGAACAGTTCAGTTTTCAGCCATTTTGTTAAAAATGCATCCGACGTGTGCTAAGGGGTAATGTTTGGCAATTTGGCTAGTGAGCATAGAGGCAGAGGTATATTATAATACAGTATATTTTATTTTACACACTAGGAGAGTCACTATTAAATCGCATAATACTAGACAATGAATTGCTAATTTCATCAGTTCTCTAACTACAACATTAATCTTACTCCTTAAGAAAATTCCGGAATTTATGATCCCATAAGAATAGTCATGAACAATAAAATGGATGTTCCTATTGATGACCCATTGCAATAACTTTCATGGCAACTAAAACTAGTTGACAAATTGCATAAAACTGGCTATAAAACGTTAAATAAAGAAGAGGGATCTTTCGCTCTTCCTTTGGCTGTAGCATTCTCAAACGCCACTATTATGACGTGAAGACAGCTTGGTAAGGTTATCAGGGACCCGGCGCGCCTCGTAACGCCATATCGCTACCATAAAAACACGCGAGAAACTGAATATCACAAATTCATGAGTTCGGGAGGCTGATATGACACGCAATTCCGCAGCCCCATGGAACATTTATGTAGCCGTTGCTATATCTCACGTATTTGGAAGAAGAAATGTGGGATGTGAATTAAATATCACAACGTATGTGGAAGATATGAGGAGAAATGATTCCTGAATTATATATATCTGTTTTGTTAAAAGTGGTGTTAAGGTAACGTCATTTAAAGACCTAATTGGGAATAGTCTTGAAGAATTCTACCGTTTTGATGCTAATAAAGAAGTTAGAAGTTGTAAAACTAAATTCAACATTGATATTTACGACGTATCAGCAATTCCACGTAATAACAGCTGAAAAACATATAATGAACAAACTCATCATTATCTCCGCGGGAAGTAAAGCCAAAACAAACAGACACGTACCACACAAATGAATAATGAAATTCCAACGAAAACATAGAAAAGTTTCAAACAAAAATACCAGAGAAGTTATTGAAGAATTACCCCATGATGAAACGGCGGATCGTTACAAGTTTGTTCGTTTTAATTAAACCAGTCACTCGGTGCGATGAAATCGGAAACTTCTGGAAGTCTTACCTGTAACAATGGAAATAATTATTATTCAACATTACACGAAGTTTCTCAGTTTTACATAGTTTGTTAATCAAGGTGAGGCGGTTAATATTTGATGTTGTATTTCGTCGTCTAAAATATACCAACATCTTACTACTACTGAAACATGCTTTGTCGTGTTTTCTGTGATCAAAAGAGAAGGCCTTATACAATTCGTTCTATCGTCATATCTCTGAGAGTTACATACCTCATTCAGACTACAGTCAATACTGACTACAACTAGGTTCTGTCATTATATCTCAAAGCAAGTACACTTATAAGCAACATAACAATGTTAAATCTTCATCCAACGTGAACACAGATGTTCTATTTGAGCCGCCGGGATCAGTGTCCGAAAATCCGTTTTAAGTCTCATACAATACAAACAGAAAACAACACGGCTGAACCCTTTCCGCATTACGTGAACCGATACAAAAACAAAAACCGGTATTACGTTCGGAAACACATCGTATAAATTCGATCAGCCCTCGTTCCAGCAAATACGATAAAAAAACATTAGCATACATTTGCGACACTAGTGCTGAGCTCAAAAGTAATCGGTCGACTGCAATTTTGCATCTAAGAAGCGGTAATTCAATTTCATTGTAAATTTCTTTGGCGTTTCAACGTTTGCATTAAGAAAAATTATCTAAGGATTTTCTCCCCTCTAATCGTATATTTTATTGAGAGGAATAAATCATTTAACGATCATAAAAGATTATAAAAGATTATGAAAACTTAAAAATAAAACAATATAAAGTTCGTTAGTCTTCCAATTCCCTAGAGAAACACGTAACTACTTCATCTTCTCTTAAAAATAAACTACAGTGTTGCTAACAAAAAAGCTATTTGAATTTCAAATAAGGTCCGCGCCGATTCGACGCGACAGTAACACAGCACTATCCCGGCCGTATTTTACGTGCAAATAACAAAAAGCACGCGTCGTGAACAAACTTTAACCTTGTATAAAAGCAGCCGCCCGCAAAATGTCAACTTTATGTTCTGAACAACTGGGCGGCCGAGCCTGAAAACTGCCAACGGACGGCACAATTTGAATACGAAGACTTAACGCGATACAAATAAAGTCGAATTTCCAATAGCTTTGCATACATCAGATACGTATTACAGGACTTGATCGATTACGAATAGTTGATTACGTACCTAATTACAGTAGCTGAAGGTGGCTTTTGCCTCAAATCTTTACATGGTGCGAATGACAAGGGATATTTGTCTCTATTGCTAGGACTTTAGGGTTGTAAATATTGTGGAAGTTTAGCTTTGCCCGGGAGGGTGCCTGGGCACCCTGCGGCCCCTGTAAGGTCAAATGCAAACTTTACCCTCAGAAGGGAAACTGCCATTACGCTATTTTATTGGCTTAAGATAAGAGCCATTCTGTGTAATTTTATACAGAGATGAAGGGCTTTTGTGATTATGTTATAAACATGTTTGTGATGAGCAATCACAATATTATACAATTTAGTCTTGAAGAAATTGGTGTAATAAGAAAATTACGCATTACTCTAACGGGACAGAAAGACAAATAAGATTATTTCTGTGTTTCATTTATAAATAATGTGGTAATATTTATTAGACAACTTAATCAGGTATATCTTGGGATATATCAATTAACGTATTTTTTTAATATAATTTTGTTCCCCGATAATTGAAACACATTATGCAATGCATTTTATCACTAAAAAACTAAAATATTTTCTTTAAAGATAAGTGACGACAATCTCCCAGTTTCAAACAGAATGACGATAAATAGAAATCATACGACTTAAAAATATCTTGCAATTTATCAGTGTTGCCAACAGACATAAATAACGGGAGGTAAGCCCGAATTCGGAACTCACACACAAAGACGTAAGCTTTAAAACGAGGAGGTTTTTTGGCTGCCAGTAAATGTACAGTGATTTTTCTTTGTTCGGCTTGACATCGATTGATGCCAATTCATCGGGAAAAAGAAGGAAACGGCCTCCTCTTTATAGAAAAAAATACTCGCACAATTCTCGAGGCGCGTCGGTTAACTTTCAAAAGATGTATGAAACAGTTTTTTTTTGCTTATGAATTATTGATGTTGGAGACTTTTTGAGGGTCTAAATTGTACTGTCAAGTTGCCGTTTTGTCGCAGCTGTCGTGGTTCGTGGATTGTTTTCTAGATATTTTCTCTGTCGGCACGGATTTTGTACTTGGAAAGTTTTGCCTTGTTAGAATATTATATCGAGACTACTAACGCTAATGCGGCGGAGTATATTGTTCTTACATTATTTTAATGTATCCTGTAATGCTCTAGAAAGTTCTTGATTAATCTCTCATCTCTACATGAACCCATAGCTGATCGTAATCATATCTCTAAAAGCTAAAGTAAGCCTACCTACTAAAATCAATTTTATATTCATATTTAAAATTTTCCCCATACATTATGTAGTGCAAGTGATCAATATGTATTTATACAGATCTGCACGTCTGTCCTCCGCGAGATGTGCCGCTCGAGTGAGCACGCAGCCGACCGTGCTCGCCGCGCCCTTTGCACACTACCCGCATTACTGCTGGCCAATAATTGGCATGCCTATCACATGATCATGATTAATCCAGCCTTTACTGCCCATTGCCTCTAGCCGACTGAATTTATGGACCTACCATCCGTGCTTATGTAACTTTTATAGTAAAATAGAACATCCTATGTATGACGTAAAACAGAATAACGAAATACTTTCATTTTTATTGTGCTGATAATTATGTTATGTAAACATACTGGCTGTTTTACAAAAATTGTGACTATTGAATCATTATAACATACACATAACCTCGAATAGTTAGAGGTGTGTTCCTGGGGTTTCAACCCGCGACAGCCGAGATTCTCGACCACACGCCTAAACCTCGAGGCCATCACCGCTTTTGACACCGAGTATTGAATAATAAAAATAAATAAACAAGTATTGGCAACAAAAACTCAATGACATCTCTTAAAAGTTTGACATAAACCCACACGTAAAACGGTTTACCTTTACACTGTAATAAAGTTCACCTAAATATTTCAGCGAGGTGGCAAATATTTATACTGTAATCGAACACATATTGCCGTCCCTTTCTGACATTATGTGGACACAACGCGAAGAGCGGGACGGATAATATGGCTTCCATTGTGTTTGAACGAGCCCGGCTGACGTGAAGGCAGATCCTTTGATGTATCCTCAGTGAATAGAGTATTGATACTGATAATATTATTGATTCAGTCCATTGCTTACGGTTCAGCGCTCGTCCTTGCTGCAGTGACCTCGTATTGAATCGCCTTTCATCCGATTCAATTGCTTTAGTTGTCTCCAATGAGATATTGTTACGTGGAAATGATCTGCACATAAGTACTACCTGCACTTCTCAATCAGTTCTATTCTTGTGGCGAGGGGGCTTATCTTTCATCGTTATTCAATTGTTGATGTTGAAATGTGGTAAATTGGAACTGTCAATCTAAATGTTTAAAGAGCATAATATAGGTCGCTTCGTTGAACTGAATTTTATAGAAAAGGATACTCTTTTATACCTTACATACTTTTTGTACATTATTGATATCCGAACGAAGTGAAGCTTCTCAAAGAAATAATACATCAAGGCTTCGTTCATCGTAATAACATGACCTGACATTTTCCCATCTACCAAAGCATGATCGCTTTGAAGCGTAAAAGGTAAAACTATTATGTTTCCAATATCATAAATTTTGCCATTATGTGTTCTTTACATTTCGGCCTTCGTCTATAGACCCTCGTCTTGTCCACAGGCATGTTAGCATAACCCGTTAACGCGCCGAAGATCACCAATGACAGGTCCACAAGCCACTTATTTCTCGGCCGAAGAAACATCAAAAATAGATCATATAATTTATCCGGACGGAATAAAGGATTTGGCCCGTATTACCCGATCCCCAATTTATTTAAAGCATTGCGCATGAAAGGCCTTCGGGCTGAGAATCGAACCGGTAATCGTTACAATTCGCTTAATATGTAATGGAAGAATGGCCCGAACCTGGTTAGGGATCAAAGTTTTGAGGTCAGTGTAGAATTGTTTCACGCAATTTCAGTTAGTTTATGGATTTCTTTAGGAAAGTAGGAGTTTGTCTGTATGAAACTATAAAATTAAGCGACAAAACATGTCTGATTAACACATTTGACTCTTGTGTGTATTTGTGAATTTCAAAAGACTAGTTTCTTGTGAAACCAACACAAATACAAACACGAAACAAGACTTGTGTTGACTTACATTTGCAGAAGAAAACTAGGTACGGGAATGTTGGATCTATTTATAGCAAAATGACTTTAAAGTACAAGTATAATAATGAAACCAATAACGTTGCTCATGGATAGTTAGTTTATTACTGGCTGCATGTTCAGATGTCAGTTGCATGCTAATTTCATCGTGCAGCCTACGCACGCAACTCCCACGCCATGTCTAGCCCCGTGGTCCGTTTGAACAGTTATATTGATCGACTTGAAGGGGCGAGTTACAGTTTATTTAAGTTATAATCAGTAACGAACATATTTTTAAATTTCGTGCCTAAATTCCTTCTTTATATATAATTTATGCTGAAATTGAGAATTTCCTAATGGTAATACAATCTAATATTATTTCGTTAGTCGGGAATTTTAATCGCCGCAGAGTATCTATTAATTACATTTTAAAAGTATTTTTAAACAGTAGTACCTGCTCTGACTTTATCTATCCACAGGGATATGCGCAAAATTATGTTAATAAAAACAACAACACATTTTGGCGACAAAGTTTTCAATATTATCATCCTCTACAATTAAAATGCTATTAACTTACTTTCGGAACTAAGCGGAGTGGCGAAGGTTTTAACAAACTCGAAAAGTAGATAGTCCGGTGTAATTAACTTTCTACTTTTACCCGACGAGAGCCCTAGTAGAGATGTTACGAAATGTTACATTTTAACCGGCGCTCGAAAATTAACAAACTCCGTTGTAAAACTATTAAAAGCGCTGTAATGTGATGCGCTGAAAAGCAACGGAAAATGAGGATTATTTTAGGTACAAAATTAAAATGTTCATGCCCTGAAGGTTTATAATATGATATACCAACTAGTTCTTTAGTGGAACGAAACTACAGTTTCGTGATCTCTACTACAACATGAACGAAGATACGTATTTACTAACCTATTATAGAATACATTGACATCCAACTTGTTCCCTTCTTATTGCTCTAAGGTCCTCAAACCATAACATAAAGAAGAGGCTGACCAGGCAGTCATAAGTGACTTATCAGTGATGAATGATGGGAGTTACCCGAAACATTACTCTCTTACCATACAGTTACCATGTTGTCACTTGGCTGTGATTTTTTTTTAATCTGCCAAATTCAGATAAATATCGTCTAATAGTAATGGCATAATGTGACTGGGTGCCAATATTAATACATAGCTAGTCTAACCATAAACAGAAAATAAAAATTAAACATCCAGTATAAATTAAAAACAAAAAGCGTCTCAATGGTCTGAACGCAGCATAACGAACCATTATGAGTGGCGAGACAAACCGGTCGATATAATGTCGACTAGAAATCTAGAACGACTTGCGTTCCCATAGCCAACACCCAGTGAGGCAACATCAGCAACGGGTGCCTATACAAAGGCAAAACTTGCAAACTTGAAATTAATAGACGAAGTTACGCCCGGAGAAATTTGTTTTATAGTTTCCCAGAGATATCGGGGCCTCGTATGAAGAAAATTTACTTAACTATTGTTCGTTGGAAAGTAAATTCTAATTTGCGAAGATTTGAGTGCCGAAAGTTTTGAGTACAGCTACTGTACGACGTGAGGTTTGCGAGTTATGTTCATAAACTTGTGAAAATGTGGAGATATTTTATGTTAAACTATTTATGTATTATCTAGAGAATATTACATTTATGAACATAAAAATTCTGGCAACATGCAACGATATTAAATTGTACTGTAATGTTTTAATTGTCATGAAAGGAAGAGAGTCTTAATGCACAGGGTAGTCGCTTTATAGGACTCATTTTCCGAATCCGTGACCTATTGAAGATTACCAAATCCAATCTCGTTTTAAAAATAAATTCACTCGCACCACACGACAGTAGGGACTAGTTCATATTCCACAGATCAAAAAGGCTATCTAACAATAAACATTTAAACCTATATATTATATACTCATACTGCTAGCACACTACTCATAACAACAGTCATCTTTCGCGGAACCCAAGCCCTATTCGCTTCACAGATCCTTCCCACGTATGCAAACCCCAGGCTTGGATACTGCCGCGTCAGATATCTTGGCAAGATGGACGGCGCAGCATGACAACGCACATTACCCGATGTAGCCCCGAGCAAGTGCCATTTGTTACGGCGAAGACAACTTGATTTCCAACCCATTGATAGCACATTACATGCTAGATTTTAATGGAGATATGTCTGTAACTTTGTTTAGAATGCAGCCCTGGTTATAAATTTGTATACTTATAAATATGTAAGTGTCGGTAATTTCAATGTTGTGTAATTAACGCCGATCGGCAAAATTACGTTGATCCTTTTGTGATGGTCTCGAGGTATAGGAAAAATGGTTGAGAATCTCATAGGTCACAGTTTTAAACCCCACGTGTGGCTTTTTTAAGAAATGTGTGTGTTCATGACAATTATCACGTACTTAAGCTGCGATTAAATCATCGCGAGGAATCTGCATACGTAAAATTTCTCAGGTGTGTAGTCGGACCCACACTAAACCACTTACAAAACCTAATTAAATTAAAATTCTAATAGACTTGTTTATGTGTAACATAATGAATATCCCAGAATAATATCCAATCATTTTCCAAATCCAACGCTATAAAAAGGCTTACGGGCACGCCTGTGCGAAGGCGTAATCGAGAAAATTATATTTTATCGTGGAGCCGACGGAGCGAGACAAATAAAGGCATAAACATGTATGTATTGCTTGCGAGAAGGAACAGAAGACAGAAATATCATTTCTTTTATGTTGTACCTATATTCTCACATCTTTCATTAAAAATTCCTTAGTTCTTCACCATACCATCAGGCTATACCCCACTAGTAATAGTCACATACACTTACTCATGTCTAAAACCGCAAAGGCGGAGATGCATTTTTAAACCGACGTTTTTATATGTTTTTTAAAAAAACTTTTGAAGTAGGGAACGATTTTTCCGATTTTATAAATCTTTTGCCATATTAAAAAACCTTAAACACATAAACCCAATAAAACTTTTCACCCACTAGGAATCGAACGAGACAATCGCTCAAAACACACTTCCAGTGATAATGTAACATAATCAAAAGATCGCTTAATTTGTAATATTATAGGCATTTGCGTGACCTACTTAGGTCGTATAAACAAACACGTTATAATGCAAATCGGATGTACAAATAATACGAATCCGTTTGTTGTCGTGTTTGCTGTCGGTAACCAAGCAACCAATTACGTACCGTTTAATAAATTGTGTCCAACGTAAGCTAGATATCTGATGGACTTAGGTAAAATATAATATTTTTTAACAACTGTTTACCATTAATTCTACAATTTAGTCTTATACCGTCTGTCGCCCAATATCATTTTATTAATATTATTTATTTTCCTATCCATTGTTGTCTTGACTACAATGTAAATTTGCTAAACAAACTTCTTTTCCTAGCATTGCTAAAGTAAGACATGATATTATCATCAGCTCATACACATTCCACTGCTGGGCACAGGCGTCCTATACCACTTAGAAGGGTTTTTAGTCCTTATTCCACCATGCCAGCTTAATGCGTGTTGTCGGACTACACACCCAAGAATTTTGTAAATGTTTTCCTTCACCGTACGCTATGACAATTCTTTGTAAATACACAAGACAAGACAAGACATCGGTCTATTAATTAAATAAAGTCCTGGTCATATACAAAGGTACGATTTACTACCAATAACATTCCGATGTGCCACCTCAAAGCAAATTAACCCGGCCCCTCATCACTGGGTGTGAAGCACGCGAGAAATTTCACTCTTTTTAATAAACCCCTATATTACCTGAAACTCGAATTAATACTTCCTTCAAATAGGCCCTTTATATACGGCAGTAGAAATGGGATCGCCGAGAAGCTTATCGATATCGATAAGTATTTAAAATCCCTCAAAAAAAGTTCCTTGATTTAAAATTTACTTAATATCAAGTGGAAAAAGTAATCACGATAAGAATGCCGACATTTCGTGACTAAATCAGTTAAAGTAGCTACAAATTATACACTCCAGTACATTTGTATTTGCATATTGCAATTTAATTAACCCCACGCAGGCAGATTTTATTTTTATTTGCATAATGCATAAGCGTGATAGCTAACGAGTTATTAAGATAGTAAAGAAAACTTTTGTCGAACACGCTCTGAGATTACACTTTTTGTACTATATTTAATTTAGGGATGGAAGTAAATTTATCAAGCTTTGGTATACGTAGCTTTGTATGCCTTGGTATCATATAAAAAGTAAATTTACACATCTAAAATATTTTCAAAAAATAATGATGATGTCACAGGTTTAGCTACAACTATTTCAATAGTGAATAAATAGCTCAACTAAATTACAACAAGCTTCTTAAAATCCCTTACGTGTGGGTGTTATCTATTCCACGCTATTTTTATAAACCTAGCCCTATTATAATCTCTCGAAGATTGAAAAGGAAGACGTAGTTTTTATACTATTTTACCCCGTTTTATCGATATCATTGTACATAAAGCCCATCCCTATAGTTCTCGGTCGCCGCCGCACGTTCTTAAGGAATTTCTCATTTAGCCGACGAGTCTGTATGCACCTTTTAGCGCCGGCAGCTACGGCCATGAACGGTATCGCGGAAAATGCGGTATTTTTTGTTCTAAAGGCGACAGCGCGTGTTCGCTGCAGTATGTACACAACACATTGTACTGATTACGTTTTGACACAGTTTTTTTAGGTAATGAGCTGTGAAGGGAGCTCTTTGGGGTAAGATTTGTTTTCAAAATGAAGAAGACTTTTTTGTGGATTAGTAAAGTTATTTGTAATGAAACGAGATACAATTGGCATGATCCTTGCACTAAGACAAATGTTTACGCGAACCGCAAAAAAATATTTTGGGTCTGGTTGTTCCTGGGACAAAAGAATCCGCTTAGACAAAGTATAAGTATTATTGGGGGCTGAAAAGTCTCTCTTAGTATCTGATACCCACGACTCATCACTCATATCTTAGTGTGTATGTGACTGTTGGGTGTATTTATTTTTCTTTGTATAAACTCATTGCGACGAGGTAGAACCATCTTAAGCGTCTATTTATTTACAAATTAAATGTCACGTGACTTCAACTCAAAGCTTTAGACAAGAACAACCCAGAGATCCATTACGACTTTGCTAGTAAGTAGTACGAGTCCACCGGCATCAAACTACATAAGTTCGATTAACTGAGTCCCGTTTAACTCGCGCCTCCCATTTCAGATTGCATAAAAACTTTTCAAACTTATGTAATTTGTGGAAGTTTGAAATTGGCTGCAGCCATGTGAAAGATTTTTGTCGTATAAATATGGAAGTTTCTGCGAAATTATTAATGTGAAGTCTGCGAAATACCGTAGCTCAGACTTTGACTGCCTCGTTAGTCCCGCTGCATAGGTTTCTGTCGGAAAATGTAGAAGTCCCGCATTAGCTTCTCGGGTCAGGTAAAGTGTGATTTTGGTTTTCATTGGGAATTTTTAAGTAACAACACGAAGTTTAGAAAAGTTCCAAAAAATAAGCTATTCCGTGGTACTTACTTAAATAAAGGTTGCAGAATGTGAGAACATAATGTTATGTTTACAAGGGAGTCTAAAGATACAACCGAATATCAGAGCTTTTCATTAATTAAATTTTTCAGCAATTTCATTCGAAAACGCAAACCACATACGTGTTAAAAGAAGACATCAAAAAAGCCTGTTATTCCACCTCAAACACATATTACCTTAATAATGACATTTAAAAAAAAAAACAAATTTAAACCCGGATCATATTCCAAAACAAATGACAATCGCAAAAAGAACGCATTAATCCTATCCGCGGCGAAGATTAACACGTACTGAACCCCGCGGGTGACTAATGATCACATATAAAAAAGGGGTACGTAATTTATAACACAACTTTAGGGAATTAATGAACATAAAAGCCAACTTTTGCCATCAAAACGGTGCAAATAACAGCGCGAGTGCGGCAGGACACGTCCGTCGTTCGTATGGATTTATTGCGACAACGTTACGGTAATAACATGGTGTGTGGTCACCGCAACACGCCCGTGCTCTAGTAGTATTATTTAGATTATTCCAACCGTGAATGCTAAATCCATTTGTAGATGAGCGTGGAGCCCGTATTGGTATTTGTGCCGAAAGGTCAAACGGTTCGTTTTAAATGGATACAATTTATATTATGTACCTATATTATGCTATTGCTTTACCGAACAGTATATAGGTGTCTCTGAGAACCGCGGTATTAACATTTTGTTGGGCATTAGACTAAACAATCACTGACGTCACAGTTATTGTTCCAGGATTAATATTCAAATGAATAAGACAAAACTATATACACTACTGGAAAAAATTAAAGGATCAAAAAATAAATCCAAATTTTTGAGCGTTTTTTAACAGGCCGTAACTTCGAGAAAAATGGTCGTACAGGAAATTAAAAAAAAGAAAATTGTTGCTCCAAGTCTCTAGTTTTTGGATTAATACATTAAAAACTTGTAGCATCAGTGGTTTTTGAGTGATCTTAGGAAAACCAGCAACAAAAAAAATTCAAAATTTTTAATGCTTCTTTTTTTTTATATACGGGCGTGGAAAAAAATGTTCTTGCTTAGCCCTTATAAAGATCGGATACTTTGTTTATTTAGCTTTAATTTCTATTTTTTAACACCTCGATATGTTTAGTTCTCGCCGAGATATCAGACTCCAAATGGAAAATGATCCTTTTGTCTTTAATTATCGATATCTCAGCAACCAATAATTGCACACCACGTTAAAGGTGCGTTTCAAGAATTTGAATAAATATCCTTTAACCACCAGCTATTACTTTTTCGAAAAAACAAGAATTCTTCTTGTTACATGAATTTGAAAATGCATTAAAAAATGAGCTTTAGGTGGTGTTTTGGAAAATCAAGCGCTGGATCGAAAATATGGTGAAAACCAATAATTTTAAGTGTGCGTTTTACAGTTCAATATGTCTACGATAATCCTACAAAGTGCCAAATTAATCTATCCAGCTGTTTTTTTTGTTTCACTCGATCGAATTTTTGAAAATAATAAGGGATCACGTTTTTGCTCTGCAAAGCTCATAATTTAAGAAATAAAAAATATTTATGTTTTAAAGCTTTTTCCACGTTTCTGTTGTAGGAATTTGTTGTTTTGGGGCAGCTTGAGGAAATTCAAGTCACCAACGCCAAAATTGCCTGTTGTAGCTATTGTGTGTGATTAACGAATTTTCGAGCAACAATATTCGCATTGACGAAATATTGAATTGACTGGGCGTTTGTTTGTTAAATTTCCTCAAGTTGTTCCAAAACAACAAATCTATACAACAAAATGTGGAAAAAGCTCTTAAAAAAGAATATTTCTCATTTCTTAAATTATGAGCTTTGCAGAGCAAAACGTGATCCCTAATTTTGTTCAAAAATTCGATCGAGTGAAACAAAAAATCGGCTGGATGGATTAATTTGGCACTTTGTAGGATTATTGTGGACATATTGAACTGTAAAACGCACACTTAACATTATTGGTTTTCACAATATTTTCGATCCAGCGCTTGATTTTTCAAAACACCACCTAAAGCTCATTTTTTGATGCATTTTCAAATTCATGTAACAAGAAGAATTCTTGTTTTTTCGAAAAAGTAATAGCTTGTGGTTAAAGGATATTTATTCAAATTCTTGAAACGCACTTTTAACTTGGTGTGCAATTATTGGTTGCTGAGATATCGATAAGTAAAGACAAAAGGATCATTTTCCATTTGGAGTCTGATATCTCGGCGAGAACTAAACATATCGAGGTGTTAAAAAATAGAAATTAAAGCTAAATAAACAAAGTATCTGATCTTTATAAGGGTTAAGCAAGAACATTTTTTTCCACGCCCGTATATAAAAAAAAAGAAGCATTAAAAATTTTGAATTTTTTTTGTTGCTGGTTTTCCTAAGATCACTCAAAAACCGCTGATGCTACAAGTTTTTAATGTGTTAATCCAAAAACTAGAGACTTGAAGCTACAATTTTCTTTTTTTTTTAATTTCCTGTACGACCATTTTTCTCGAAGTTACGGCCTGTTAAAAAACGCCCAAAAATTTGGATTTATTTTTTGATCCTTTAATTTTTTCCAGTAGTATATATAAAATATACATAAACATTGCGACAATCCCTCACGTATTTATACACGCTGATGTTGGAAAATCAAATCTAGCAGTCTATACAGTATAACTGTGAAATTTTATGGCACATGTCTAGACAGACGGAATAAATCGCCCACGGGGACCTAGGTATCGGCAGACGAAATCCATTCTCCGTCGAATGGTACTGTTAGGTAACAGTAGCTTGTTCCAGTCGAATCTTTCCGCAGGCAATATATACTTTTACTACCGAATTCTAGTACCTTTATTTTTTAGAACTAGGCTTATACAAAACCTATTGCGCAACTGTTTGCCGAAAACAGTGCACCTTAGTTTTTTGTCTAAATTATTCGATTTTTTAAGTGACTGAAAAAAACGCGGTAAATTCGCTGAAAACGGCTGCCCGTGTGGAAAAAAAATGTGGAAAAAGCTATAAAATACGTGCACTAGACCGAGCCGGGAGAAGTGGCCATATGAGTGGATAGAATAGGGCACACGGGACCCCAACTGCAATATGACGTCACGGAGTATTAAATATATAACTCAGAATGTTCAAATACAAGTAGAATGTCTATAAAATTGCAAATTTGGCATTTTATATATTAATTTTTTGGTAAAATTCTGCATGATACCACCAAAAATTGTATAATAAAATTTTCATTTCAAACTAAAGAGACGTGAGTATAGTAGGTAGACCCCAGGGTACAATACGAAGAGCGAGTATTTTACAATAAAGGTGATTAAATAAGAATGGCTTAAAAATAACGAACGCTTACGTATATAAAGTAATCTTGTAACTTTATTTTAATATTACTTTTAATAAATATGAAAATAAAACCGTTCTTATTGGCTCAAAACTTAATGAATGCTACATAATAATTCACAAGATAAAAAAAAAAGTTTGATTAAATAACATTTAAGAAGTTTTAAAAATAAAATAGCATTGTAAGTGTCATTCAATATACCTCTGTATCTAACCTTTGGAAAAATCTTTCTATTTGAGAGCATTGTTCATCCGTATAAAAATACCTAAAGACCTTTTAGCATTTACTCGCAATACGCGCTCCAGCCAACAATAACCCGATAGACCTTAGGTACTCTTTCACCTACGACATTTCCTTCTACCTACGCAAAATGAAACTTGAAAACACGCCCACGATTTTTCGCATCTGCAAAGATATTCTTGATCTTTGAACTGTAAATAACCTATTGATATAACGTTCCTTTATGTGCATGAGGAATTTTACAAGAATTTGAAAGTTTGAAACACCTGGAAGAAGTTAACTACCTTTTTACGGTTTTAATATGTTGGTTGTTTTGTAAGTAATATTGTTAAGAGACAAGTCTATGCATTGAACTGATATGAGTAATAGTTACATTTAATCATTCCAGTTTCGTAACCAATTATAAATTCTGATGTGAGAATAGATTTTTTAAACACTAAATTAGTTTTACATTGCCTAGAATATACCTTACATAATAATTTTGAAATTTGACTTTGCCCCTCATAATTGAGCATTTCAACTAATGTTTTATGTCTCTCTTTCATTTTTTTCTTTGCCACAGTCATTAGCTAAGTTAAAACACCTCTTTTAAAACATCCTCCACTTATTTCTTTATTAAATATCTCGTCTCTCGTCGCCATACATGGTACATCCGACATTCATCCTTTCACCCCGCGATCTATCTCTTTCTATGTGCCAACAATGCATCTGCAATACCTTCATACGTTTAGACTTAAGATTCCACGATCTCTGAGGCACAGTAAGCGAATAACGAGCTGGGAGTCAAGAGGTCGTGAGGTCAGTAACTTCGACAATGTTAACCGCAAATATTGCATTCAATCCAATATTGTAGGTTTTCAATAGACTGTGATATTTTTTCGAACTGTTATGGACATTTAGTTATATTTTTAAAATCATATAAAAAAGAAAATCAAGATAAATTTTGAAGTGAAAAAAAGTTTTTTTTAAGATTAATCTTTGCAAATATAATTTCGTTTTCATGAATTTCATTAGACTATCGTATAAAAAAAGTTTAAAAATTATTTATAATAATTAAATAAATTATATCAAGTATCAATTTTTGCATTCCCTAAATTCAGACCCGATGCCCGAATAGAATAATAGTACATTTATAACTTTTATTTTCTGAATACAAATTAAAAAGAAACATCTAAAGCGCACAAACACTATGATTCTCCCTGATTCGTCCTTCAAATTAATCCAAACCACTCAACATAAAGACAATCCAGGCAATTTCAAAATCAAAATCAAGTGTTCATATATCATAGTGTTGCCCTCGATAAGGCTTGTAAAGCAGGTGTGCACTGTAAAGCTCGCGCACAGACTCGCCTCAACACTAACGTGGGGTGATAAGCATCTCTCGCGCTAACGACCAACCACACGATTTTATTGCGTCTTGTTTGACGGCTTATGTGATAGGAGGCAGCGGGCGCCATTAACCTATAACCTTTATTGTTTGTTGGGATTTACTATAAAATTTCAATAGGTCTGCAAAGTTATGGAGAGTTTTATCAATATTTATTTTATAATTAGGATCATATTTATATATATAATATCATAAAATATATGTTGTAATGTAATTTTTATTATACATAGAAATTAGAAGTCTTTCGGTAATATGGAATCTTTGCTGTTCAATGCAAAGCCAAGATTTCTATATTTTATTTATTTACTCATAGGAAGTACTAACTACTGTTATTTTAAATACATGAATAAATTATGTCCAATAGATATTTAATATAAACAGAGCATATTTAAATTCTTTAATACATTAATATAACCTTTCCAACCATAAGCACCAAGAAATACTTCGACATAAGATAATTGGCTCACACATGACTTCCCAGTCGCTTCCCAATCTCGCAACCACCTAACTCTAATGCTATACTTACTAAAATTCGCATTTATCGATATCTCGCGTCGTCTGTATTTCGGCCGACGTCGAAGGAAGCCATTTGCAACCCGCTCTCCTTTCACAGCTCGTCCCACGCGCCTTATCGAGAACGAGCTCAGTGATTTATGTCTTAGCGTATTCATAATGAGCCCTCATCGGCACATAAATATAACCCTTACGACACGCCTATAAAAGCTCTGTTGTTATCCGTAATTTTAAGCTGATGATCGGTTTCATTAGTACACTCTCGACTATGTTTATGTGGTGCATAATGTTGTTTGTGTAATGGTTCGTAAACATTTTTTGTTGAAAATTTCTTCAATAAGACTTCTTGTGTATGTTCGTTAAGGAAAATACAAGCTAGGGTAACAGTTGAAAGTATTTTTAAGTTTTACTAGCGAACTGATAATTTTCGAGTTACAAATGCCTAAAAGATGATAGATATTTCTTATTTATTGTACAATTCTAGGGTATATTTCAAACATTTCATATTTTTGGAGATATAAAACGTACAATCCTTTTTACTTCTACACCAATAACAACGACAAGAAACCTAATATTTTTTCATATCACGCAGAGACAAAACAAAATGGCGGAAGTTATACGTCAAACAAATGGATATTGTTTGAAGAGTTGACGACGTGTTATTGTGCAGACGAACATTCGTATTACAAAAAGGCCGTGTTGTCTCGGCAAATGTAATAAAATCCTAACGAAGACCTTCCACAAACATAGAAAATGGAAGCCATCTTGCGTTTGTTTTTCCGGAATACAAGATTATTACTGTTAACAGCCGGTCCTGCTTTTGCTTATGTACAAAAAATAAAAACAATGTTATTAAAATATTATTATAGGTAGTATTTCATTCTTTTTTCATAAACGTAATATACATTGTTTGAGTTAAAAAATGATTTAATATTTTCGCCATCTATACGTTTCGCCCACAGATAAAAAGACTTATTTTACCTGTCACAAGTCAATTTGAATATAGAATCACAAATTATCATTCATTCGTTTACTTTTCATGGCGCTATGTAAGATTCCTTTTATTTATCTCCATATAAGAGTTATAAAGCGATATATGAAATGAAAAACACCCTATGAATGCTCTTAATATTTTTATACGACCCGTTTCACGAGAATTTGAGCGTGAAACGATAAGTGCCTAATTGAATTAACGTCCACGGCTTAACGCTCCGCTGCTGCAGAATGGATGCTGTTCGAATCTACATACAATCATTCACAGCTTAATATGAACTATATCTGAAGTGGTTATAGATCGGTAAAATTTCCATATATCTCCCTTTTAGAAAGGTAGATTCATCGACAAACATATTTCTAACTATATGGAACGGAAAAATGCACTTATGTAATTACATACTTAATCACATTGCTGCAAAAAATACAGAAAGGTCATATCTTTTGTATTGGAGGCATGTTTCTATACCTGAAAATGTTATTTATTTCATATATTATTTAATTTTCAATATTCATTTATTTTACTTAATGATGAATGCTTGGAACTTAATTCTTCAGTATTAAGTGAAGTTTATTTATAATAAATCAGCCACATAATATGTATTTTATATATACGATATGTATAAAAAGAAACATCACATATTAAAATCTTTTAGAACATGCACATAGAAAAATCTTTGTCGCCTCATTCCTGAAACTATGCTCCAATGGATAAAAATCCAATCTCGATTCAAGCAAGACGAAGGCCACTCCACTTTGCCATTCTAATTTTCATTAAAATAGACTTTTAAAAAAGCGTCGTATCTCCAAATATGGTAATGAGAGTGGCGCCCTCTCGCGGCGCAAGTGAAAAGCACGAAGCACTCGGCGAGATAAGGTGCGGAGGCTGGAGAGCCCTCGAGATAAGGCACCGCCAGATCATTTGGCGCAAGATGAACGGCACAACTTTATTCCGTTATACATTTCTTGGAGTTTCGAAGAACATTCGATGAGGAAAGTGGATGCAGTTTGTACAATATCATGAATCGATAAAAGTACTGAGTGAATTTTCTTTCGTATTGTCGTAGATATAAAATGTTGGATATCTTCGTAATTGATAGAAAATGTCAAATAGACTCGTTATGTGAATGTATTTTGTAAATAAAACATCAAGCGTGCTGCAGCAACTCTAACAAGCGTACGATCAAATATTGCTATCTTTAAAACAAATATTTGGAAAATTGTGCATACAATTGTCAGAGTATTTTTCTTAGAGTAAAATTTCCAAATTGTTATACCGTTTTTTTTTATTTTTATTAGATAAATCTGCTTGATCTTCCTTAGTAAATTTTAGTGGGTAGTAAAATTCGTATCCAATACAAATCATCACTTAACCAATCTTATCTCAAAAAATTAGAAAAGTAGAATATTGTGGAAATTAAATTATCTTAAAAAATTGATAAAATTTTTTGTTCCCAATTTGATCTGACTGAAAAAAAAATATTTACCGCAAGTGTGAGATGTCCAAATCTTAAAGATCCCACTACCTGGTATTCAAATGCATACAATCTTTGCAAGGATACCCTTCGGTAGTTAAATATTTAATTAAGTCCAACAAGCAGCCACCATAACGGCTTAACTGCACAAAATATTGTTGACGGTCTCAAGCTGTTGTTCTTTAGGCAAAATTTTACCTCGTTTGCTTTATTAATAATAATGTAATGTTTGTTGTACATGATGATAACCTTGTGAAAGCCGAAAAAGACAAGATGTCTAAATATTTAGATTTGGCGCACGAGGTTACTGACATGTGGGATGTTGACTCAACCGTCATTGTCCCGATAGTCGTTACTGCCAATGGGCTGATACCAAAGAGCTTCGACCAACATCTTCGGCGGCTCTCAATCGGTTATTGGGTCAAAACCCAGATACAAAAAGCAGTGTTATTGGACACGGCACGTATCGTGAGACGGTTTCTAACTCTTGGACCCTAACCACCGGTGGCTTGGGTCGTAGACCCCGCCATCTGCGGGTTTAATTTTTATATTTTTAAATGTATTTTTTTTTTATAAAACTTTATATTTAAAAATGTAAAAAATAAAATAAACACATGAGGAATGTAATGTTTATATATGTTTAATGTTCGTTTGCTTTTTACTTAATATCATCCTTTTTGTAAATAAAACTAATGCAATAAATATATTCAATTAATTCAGGTAGTACATAGGTAGTACATATTTAAATTTGAATATGTCTGTAACTATAAACATTTTTGTGGTTTTTTAAGTTTTCTCATTTAAGTATTTGGATTTTCCAGGACCAGTAACCGTATGTTTATAAGGATATCCCAAGGAGGGTTGGCGTCAGGCAGGCGGCCGGCCGTAAAACATCTGCCAAAACTCTTATGCAGCATGTTTTGTCCTTCCACACAGGAAGGAAGGACAAAACATGCTGCGCCGACCCCAAACAAGAATTGGGATCAGGGCAGGAGAATGACCAGTAACCGTATGTTTATAGTTTTCTATCATAGGAGTTATAATATACTAGCTCTACATTTAAGTGAAATAAGGATATTAATACTAGCCTAAAAGGGATCACTTATAGAACAATATACGACCAAGTATCCCCTTAACTTGTACTTTTTTTTCCGCATTCATTTTACTAACGATAATATGCAAAAAAATATTGCCCTTACATCTTTATAAAACATGCATGGTTCGCGAAAAACGTTACGTTCCACACCAACCAACCATGCTCTCTAGAATTAGGGACGTTCGAAAAGTCCAGCGTAACTTAAATATTTCATAAAGAAATACGAGTCAGTGTGTCACGGCCAAACTCCTTCCACTCTCGAGATAAGCCGCACCGAGTGCTGGCTTAATGAGGACCGGCGCCTGTACATAACTTAAATTAAAAAGACTTAATGAACTCCCCGGGGAAAAATCTTTGAATCCGCAAAGGCGTTGGAACTTGTTAAGTTTACGATGCTCCCGCGTACTGAAGTCATGCGTTCAATGCTTGCCCCATATTTATCTCATATTTACGCTCCAATACACAAACTTGTGGTAATTAACATCATGAAAAAAATACACGCAATATAGTCGCATATTGTCCTGAAACTACCCTACCGTAAATATTCTGACTGGAAATAAGTATTTGTATTTTTTAATTAATCTCGTTAAAAACACCCCGTTTTCAGCGTTAAATGTCCATAGAATGTCCCCTCCCCTTTTGACCTATCTCTGACCTGAACTACTTTGACCTTTATGAATTTATTTATACCACCTCACTAAGGTGGGAAAAAATGTGAAACAAATTTCAAGTAAAACTTTTACTACACGTACACATATTCTGCATTACCTACCTACACTGCATGAATTCAGACATGTATGTAAAATCCCTTACTTTTAATTGCAAGTCACGTCACTGTCATTGAAACCTTTTTTAATATAATTTTGTTTCCAGTGGCTTCTAAAACTGAGCCCTGTTTTGATAAGTACAGGTCAGGCAAAATAATGTTCACAGATATCAAATATCTTTATCAAGTAATCTACACCTTATGTAATGCGTTTTTTATTCGGATACAAATTTCTTTCCACTTAGAGGTATTGTAAATATTCTAATAATTCTCCTAATCTATGACATGAAGCTAAACATCCTGACGTAAAAACAAGACCGAATACAAAATGCGGAATGACATTTTTACAAGTCAAATAGGAAAATGAAAGGCGGCGGTGCCTAATAAAAATCTCCCGTTTCAGCCGCAGACTCTGCGAAGCCATTTGCAATCTGACAAGAAGTTTATTGTTTCCAATTATTTCTTTGAATATGCTTGTGGTTAATGAACGCTTTGTTTCGGGAGTCGATGGGTAATTCCGGGACAGTTCCATTATTTCGTTATTCTATGAAACTGTTTGACAGCACATTTTGTCAAGGGTCATATCACAGATATTGTGAAAGGATAGCAACGGTCCTAGATTTGATAAACAGAAGTCTGTTTTTATTCTACTGTCTTTGAGTGTTTTTCTAACCAATAAGTTGAAAAGTTGTCTTTGCACCCATAAAATAAAATTCGGAACATTAATGTAATATTTTGGTATGTAATTAGTTTACCTTCACAATCGCTAGATTATGTTTCATACGACAACAAAGACACCGCCAATATATTTGTTATAACAAATCTCTCATTAAACAAACATTATTTTACTGGGAACAAGACATATTTGTTCAGAAGATAATTAACAACCTTTCATAGGCTGTTTGCAAGTCCTTTGTATGTTTTAGCTTGTATTCTTGGTGGAACAAGCATAATTAAACATTTTCTTTCATTTTTTATTTTAGTACTAATTTTTGTATTATTATATTTTTAAATGCTGTATGCTGTTGCTCACAAAACTTAATACCATAATTCCCTTATCAATTGAAGGAAAACTCCTAAAGCTTGAGGTAACCCAAGCCAAACAACTAGAAAAGAAAAACGCAAGAGGAATTTACATTGCGCATTCCGACATAGCTCTTAACGAAGAAATAACACAGGGAGGGCTAGCCGCGCACAATTTACTTTAAAACTAACCATAAACCGCAAGTAAACACAGTTTAAATCAGCACGGTGTATCGCAGTGACAACGTCGTCTGTACAAAGTAGAACAAAGTTGTGCCGCCAACAGAGCGACAAATTGGACTCCTGCCGAGTGGAAATTACCTGAAACAGCAACGTACCATTGACGCGTACAAAGTAATATAAACGTACCGAGTAGAATAATTAACGAGCTATTTTAATAACCCTGTGTCAAATGCTTCTTTGGACGTGTTGCGTTAGTGCCTTTGATGTTTTCACTTGGCTCTTAAAAAATATTGTAATAAGAGTAGAACGCTGCGATAAAAGATAGATATTATGAAGTACATAGTAGCTGGATACAAGTACAAAAGAAGTTGTTGGGTTGAATCGTTTGATGTGGATACTTGTCCCCCTAGAATCGTATCAAGCATTTGATCCATATAATAATAATTGTAGTCCTCTCTCGCATATAATTAATTATTAAGCTAAAGATCTAAAAAAACCGCAAGTAGACATGAACTCAGCTAACATAATCAGCGGGTAACACTGAATTTGAATTAGTCAGTAACCTCGGCAAAGTTCCGAGGGCCGCCATTACGCAGGTCATTACAAAGGGTCGAGCCAAGTTTTAATGAGAAGACCTCTCGGAGATAAGAGAAATTCCTGTATTGGTAGCGACGGATAATTGAAAAGATTCCCCCGATATCCAACATCGGATCGAATGAAAGTTAATTAAATTGTATTTCACTTTTATTAAAAACCTGTTCCAATACACGCCCAAATGGTAATTAGGTTTTAAAGTATGAGCTCACAAAATAATGTTGAGGTAATTAGTTTTATAATACCTTCATGGAGATATACTTGCGTGGTTTCTATAAGCTTTTCTGTTGGAAAATTAAAGAAGTCCAACAAACGACTTATGGATATAATACAGATGGCATAACAAGCGAGACAAGAAATGATTAATCAATGAAGAACACTCCTATTATTTCTATATTATTAGAGAGTTAAAAAAATATAAACGTGCTGGCAATATTAATAATAAACATGTTTAATTAGAAGTATGTTGTAATCCTAATACATCTCATAATTACGGAAGAATAGTAGAGCAGAGCAATGGGATTCCGCTCAGTAAGCATCCGCAATAGATACTTAGGTCAAAGAGTTTAAATTACGGTTACTAAAGTAAACGCTAGTAAACTCTTGTGAAAATCAATGGCGTGGTCAGAATAAATAATTATTCTTATTAACTACGGTAGTTCCTGAGTCGAAGCCAACAAATACCTTTGAATTTGCTATTCTTCATTCTGAGAACTATAAACGATGCTGAAATAGCTGCGAATTTGAAAATGCCAGTTTCTTTTTATGGTTTGGTGTTGCCTGTTATTGAACGAATAGCAGTCTATAGTTTAACACTCTCATTTAGAACGCTCAATAGCAAATGGTCGCAAGCCTGACTAACCTCCTTTCGAACTACGAGCAAGTAATTTCAAAACGTTATGGGTAGTAACTTCCATAATCTGGCAACCCCGGTTCTTGCTTAATTGATTCGCGAACCGTCGACTCATACCCTAGAGGATGTAAGGCCGTGACCGCCATTGTGAATCCATATCGAGATCGGACCGTTATGAGCGCTTCAAGAGCTCGGGAAATGTTATATACGATATTATATAAATGATAGATGATATTACATCCCAATGTACGAATATTACTTCAACCTCCAACTTCGGTGTGAAATGTATTGTCGAGAATAGTGTAATTACATTCGATTGCTTTCAAACGTTCCATAAATTTAGTTTTTAATAAATTTTTATAACCTATAGAACTAAATAACAAGGACAGGTATTTGCTTAAGATAAAAGCAATAACTTGAATGTCTTTAACAAAATTCTTTAAGATCTAAATATAAAACATCTTCATAAAATTTAAGAGCTTACTAAAAATTTTAAATGAATTAATTTAACGCTAATGAAACTTGAGGAATCTAAGCCTGTTTATTTAGCTTAGCTTAGTCATTGTTGTCATCTCGACGAGGCCCTTTCAACATTTTTTGTCGATTGAAGCGATCTTCCCTTTTGATTTTTCCTTGAGCTTAAAACATCCAAGATAATGAACTAAAAATGGTTTTTCAAGTAATTATTCACAGTTATAGCCTGTTTGATGGGCCCTTGAAGGGTTCCTGGTAAGAGTAGGTAGGTGTCGCGCACCGCATTAAAATTTAGGGCCACTTGATAGGTACCTTCAGTAAAACAAGAGTGGCTTTCATTCTGGTCTTTGTCTCCTGTGGAATAAGGTCGCAAATTGGTCTTTTATCTCCTCACTTCGGAAAAAGGATTAGGAGCTTTAATGTTGATGCCGTCCTTCGAATTTTTCCTCAACGATATAAGAACGTCGTGAAAAGGTCGCTTTCAAAAATTGAAGTAAGGAAGTATTGTTCTTTATGATAATATCTAATAGCGAGTGAAAATACTTTTTTAGTTATTTGAAGTAATTACTTCATTAAGAGACGAATAATATCAACTATTTCAAAAGAGTTGACATAAAGCTTACTAATTAACATAAAAACAGACCAGTATTAAAATTATGACAATATAAACTAAATTTCAGTAATAGAACGCTAGAACAAAGCATGATAGTAAACCTAAACCTAATTTAACATTGTTCGCTCGAAATGAAACAATATTCCACAACTGATTAAACTAGTAGAAACAAAACTTGTATCCAATCACAACAACCATGTTGGAAATCGAACCGAGAGCCTACATTGTTGAAATACCCTATCCAACTGTTTCCAACTCGATGCAGCCCACGATTGTCATATATATATGAGAGAACAAATTTCGAAACCAACAAACTGGTCGCTTTGTACGTAATGCGAAACGAAGTTCAGTTTCGCATCGAGTACACAAAGGCTTCATTGAACTGGAAACTTATAAAGGACACGACTACTAGATGGCGCTGCTCGGACTGCTTTTTAAAACGTTCGAAAGAGTAATTGGATGAGGACTTTGTTCTGGAAATTCGCGCCTAGGTACTAAAGGCAGAGCTTTATTAATGGCGCAAGAAAGCGTGGAGAGAAACATTTTGCCAGCATTTTAGCTACGTTAATTTATGACGGAGAAAAAACGACGTATGGACGTTTATTTTCTTTTATTATAGATCTTCTTACGATATTTTTGCCAATGGTCTTATTTAAGATTATGTTATTGGTAATTTGTACTTCTACTTGAACTATTCGCCGCAAAAAATTGATAATAAATCGACATTGGAAGTTATTGTTTTAGTATATCTTGAATCTTCTAAAGAATCTTTGAATGTCCATATTAATCAAGTAATATTATATTTCTGACTGTCAATTTCAGCCAGCGGTATTAAAACCCACCGCAGTCGCAAGTCTCTAAGCCGCAAGCATTCTTCAAAAGAAGGTAAGACCTTCTTTACATATTTTACTAATAAAACAAAATTCGAAAATTACAGATTTAGTCGAGACAGGTAATACAGGCTGTAGTCGGAATTATGCGGTGTGATGAGACCCGTCCATCTGAATACTGATGAACCTTTGACCCGAGGGCCGACGCCTTATATTAATCACTAGGCGCACTGCGTCCCTTACATAATGAACTCCAAACAAAAAGTCTAAAGAATTGCCTTAACAAATTTCGCTGGCTGCAAGATTAATAACCTTCCAGGCGGCTGTGTTAAATATGTATGTGGCAATTTTAAACAAGTGTCCTTTTAAAATTCCAGATGTATGGTAGTTTAATTTCGTAATCTGAAGCATATAAATAAAATAACCACTTTCAAACGCGTCAGAAGAGGAAAAATACTTTAATCGGAACAATTTTCACTGATATTATTCATCTGAGACATTGTTTATCTAGGAACTCGAGATTAGAATGATGAGAAATTTAGTCCACCTATTTAAACAAAAATATGCTCCTAGGGTATGTGGTATGTCCTAGGGTATGGTATCCTATTCTATATTATAATCATCTTTCTTTATCTAAGTTAATACAATAATTTACATTTCATACTAGAATATCGTGCCATCTAGTATTACGCACTGGACTCATATCCTTATGTTAAGTCTAAGCCACTGGGGAAGTTAATGTCGAAGTATTTTACGATAACATTCGATCCAGTCTGTTCCCGTTGTTCAAGGCTCCGTATAACATCCGGATCGCATCAGTCAAGTAATATCCGTGAGTTATGGCGTAGCGAATGGCTGAACACATTCGGGAAATGAAATAATGCCTCATCCTCGCATCTTGTTAAATTTTAATACGTGCGTGTATCCGAACGCATTTTCTTGTGCGAAGTTATCTGTATATCTTAGAAATATTCGAATAATATTTGGAATATATGACGTAAAACTCGAAAAAAGGGATTTATGTAAAATAGATTTTATGAGTATTTATGGTGTTTAATCATATAAAAGATTTGAAACTTGCGCTTAGATATATTTATGACAATAAAACTTAGTTATGAAACAATCATTTACAATAAGTAAATCTTAAAACTATCAAAATGCAATTAGATGAAACCATACACAACTAGTCAAACTCTATCAATTAACTTACTACATATGTATAAGAATTACGTCTAAATTCAAAAGTCTACTTACCCTAAGAGACTTCAAAAGTAGGGACTCGTAGCAAATTTTCGTGAACTACACCAGATTAAATCCGAGAAGTAATGAGATCACTTTACGAAAACTTACGAGAAGACTTGTGAGAACTCATAACGGTTACATCTTTAGGATGTTTTACATAATACGCACATATTATGTGACATAGTAATTTTGTATAAATCATAAGTATGAAATTGAAATCTGAAGTATGCATATTAAATAATAATAAGAATATAAATTACTTATTTGTTTATAAAGAAAAAAAAAATAAACATTAAGTTAAAAAAAATCTTCAAGTTCTTGAAGTAAATGTTTAATTACAGTATCGTACTTGCATTTAAAAAAATATATTTACCACAAGACGCTGGTGGCCTTTTAACTTTAGTATTCATTATCCTAAACCTTATCGGTGTTAAAATACGGCCAGTACAACACTCCTATTTATGTATTAATGAATTTTACTGAAATACAGGGGCATAAATTGCTAAGTTATTCGCGCCGCGTCTGAGTCCCTGCCTAGTATTTATTTAACAAGGTCACGCCTCCATTTTATAGGGATAATAAAAAGTAAAACAACACGTCCATCTGACAGATGAGATCTGAAATGAGGATCTTACACGACATGAAAATGTCTGACGGAGCGAATATTTTATAACAATGAGCGCCGTTTAAATCCAATGTGGTTTGAGATATGTATCAGAACTTAAAGGCTGAAGGGATGGAAATAACTCAGCCTTTATGCTTTAGTGTATGAATTGATTACAGCCAGCAAGAAATATGCGCCTTTGACATGCCTCTATTTTAAATATCTTGTACTTTTTGTGTCCCTTTCAATATTACCAAATATCATAATATATAATAAATATTTTTCTTATATACTGTACCTAAATAAATATGATTACACCTTAAAACATAAAATTATTCAATAATTATATTAGAAAAACAAATTTAGCCTACCTTTGAATACACTAAGAAGCCTATCAAATTCTTCCTAGTCATAATCAAAATCACAACAAAGAAAATGGGTAAGCTTAGTTGAAAATCCGACATATTAAAATGAACCGCGAAAGGCATTACAAAAAATAAGATTTCAGACATAACACAAGGTTCAAAAGGAATGGCGGGAAACGTCCGCAAAATGAATATTTAACAAGATGGCGGCATTGCAGCAGAAACGACGCATGGCGGCAACAATTAAAAATAATCATAAAACCTCGCTCGTGTTGGAGTGTATTAAATTAATAATTCGGCTCGACGCGTACATTTCGCGAAGAATTCTCAAAGGAAATTCCAAGTT
This sequence comes from Cephonodes hylas, assembly GCA_030295005.1. Taxonomy (NCBI): domain Eukaryota; kingdom Metazoa; phylum Arthropoda; class Insecta; order Lepidoptera; family Sphingidae; genus Cephonodes; species Cephonodes hylas. The sequence goes on along the minus strand of AP025374.1, from coordinate 3,797,942 downwards.
GAATAGTATTCAAATAAGAACGGGCGAACCGCAGCAACTGAATCGTGCCATCCGCCATTTTGGAGTGGATTCGCCAAGGAGCTTTGCGGTATGAGTGTGTGTAATACCTACGTTATTTACTCCGACTTCAAAAGTTTGGATCAGTTTCCCTACCCTTCAAAGAGAGTCAAAGTTACCCTATATACTATGTTTACTTTGCTTGTTTGTAAGTATATAATGACCAGTAAGTAATTACCTAGTTATAAATATTTCTACGGTATGTAATGTAAGAAGAATATTTGATGTCAATTCTCAGAAGATGTCCGCTGTGTCTTGTCAGGAATATCGATGATAATCGCATTTAAATAATTGAAACCTTTATTAAAATTCATACTTACAGTTGTTGGCTTTAACGAATAAATGTATCGAAAAATGAAGCTTACCTGAAACAGATAAAAAATATTAATTAATCATGAGGCCTGAAAGTCTTGCCTACGCAGCATGTACTATAACTTAACATATGAAAATATATTTTTAAATGAAATACGTCCCCGAATATAATTAAATTTCGTAATTAAATCTTGATTAATATTTAGTCAAACTTATTAATTATAAAGTAGACCTTTTATTAATTAGTCGAGCATAGTATGGCTATCAATATAAAGTATATTAATTGCTGCGATAGTCACATTATAAATATATTATTTATATAAGTATACAAATAACTATTTAATGCAAAAAAACCTCTGGTTTTGCCACGAAGAAATCAAAGAATAGTGCTTCGAACGTAGCTATTCTAAAGAAATTGATAGAATCTACAACGTTTGATAAAGGAATAGCCATTGTAGTGTATGTCGACGCATCGCACTGCCATTCTTATTCCATATTCAAACACTGCAATGCAAAGACGAAACATTTCAACAAAATGTTAGAGATAACTTTGTACCGGCGCGGCGTCGCTAACAGTACATACAAAGGCTACACAAATAAATGGAGCGGTGTGACTTTGCGACGACGTGCTATCGCAAGCATGTACTGCCGTATCGCTTTGAAACGAGCGAAACTGTGATATTATTTTATTTCTCTTTTTAAACGTGTTCAAAGGCAGTCCTGGGTGATTCCTTCGACAGTAAAAAAAATAAAATGTGAATCCAGGGACGTTCAATTTTACACGACAATTCCTTTTGTTTTATTGAAGGAATAAATAAATAAATACACCCAACAGTCACATACATAGTCCTGACCCCACACTAAGATACGAGTCTTGTGTCGTGGGTATCAGAAACTACGAGAGACTTTTCGGTCTCACAAACACCCAGACCCGAAACAAATATTTGTGGATCACACAAACATTTGTCTCGGTGCGGGAATCGAACCCGCGGCCGCTCGTTTCGCAAGCTGGTGTCTAACCAACTGCGCCACGGGGCTGTCATAAAATATAGATTGAAAGAGGTTCGTGCCTAGACGCCGTTACGAGCCTTATGAAAAGCTGAGCTAGTCACGTTTATTCAGTGATCGATACTGATACAATAAAGGGGAAAGACCTGAATTTTTATTTGCTTGTTACGAATAAACTCAAAAACTTCTCAAGCGAACTCAATGAATTTTTGTATGGACATAGTCGAGTCCATAGAAAATAACATAGCTACTTATTGTATCATTCAACACAAGCTCCAAAGCTTCTATCATTACAAAATATCTTGCTTAACAGTGCACCCGTTGCAGTTTGAACACACGTTTTCAGCAAACTTTTTACTAACTTGTGACGAGAACCGATGTGTAAAATTGTCTTTTGCAAAATCATTATCAACCACCTGACATCCATCGCCAGATACAAGCCTCCCCCAAAGACTTGTTCTAAGCTACTGGAAGCCATCTGAATCCAGCGACATCCATCAACTTAACATTGTTTCAACAATTTACATTTCTCCAATAAATATGAGCTCTATGTCACCTGAACTACTGTTCGGTGTTAATCGTTACAAGATCTTCATTTGGATAAATTTTTCTCCTGTATCTCAATTTTAACAAAAGCTTACGGGCAACTTTTTAATTGTACATTTTGCTTTTAGTATTTCAATAGACGCTTAGTTTTCTCGCCGTAATGGAATAATGGAGCTGAAATTCCGCACCTTGGCCTAGAATCCAAGTTCCAACATTGCCCCAAGCTTAACGACCAACATCCTTGAAATAGAGGGTGACATAAAACTAGAATATTGTTCAAAAAGTAGGTCAGCCCGGGTGCGTACAGAACTGGCACGGCCATACTGCCAGGCTGGAGGGGTGCCAAACCCGCTCCCTGGCATAACCTTGCCAATTCAAATTTGCCGTGTTTATGCCAAAAATGCAATCAAGATAGTGTTTGCTTAACTTCGTTGTATATTAATGTGTTAATTATGGCTGCTTAAGAATCGCCCATTAGTGGCAAGATAAGTTTATTTATTTTAAGGTTTTATACTTTATTGTTTGCCGTTTCAAAATATGATTTTTCATGATTTCCATTCCACACTAATATATAAATGTTAAAGCTACTCAATTCAGGTAAGTTATTGAAAATAACACGACTTTACCATTTACGAAAAATAAAGATACATCAAAATATAGACGGAAAGAGCCACAACAATTCCGAACAAAAAGTACAACGCGAAAGTCGAATTTCTCCCAAACAAATCCATTATAGAAAGGAGAAACAATTTACAACTCAAGAAGCTCTTCGAAACGAAATATTACGTCGTGCAAATGCAAAAGAGTTGAATTTTTATTTTTTATTTTTCCTCCCTTATTGGCCGGCGTGGCTTCCGCCGTCGGACCGGAAATGAGTTTGTCGTCTTCCCAACCTCCTTGGAGGCAGCCCACCTCATTATTAACTTGTCAGGATTTTAATTTAGCTGTTCGCTAAGTCCACAGTTCGAACTTTATTGTTTTCGATTTTGAAAGTCCAATACAATTTTTTAAATAATAATCCAATCGATTTATTGTTAATAAAATAACTAGTTAGAAAACTTGTTTTTTTTTTCAGAATAAAATTTACTTGTAACATTTTTAGCCAAATCGGGTGCTTACTACTTTTTACATTTGGAACCAGGCTACCGTAAATCGCAATTTTACTACTAAACGCAACGCTACAAAGAAAATATTCTCTGTGTCTACAATATTGAATAAACATTTTGTGAGATTCCCTAAACACGAAATTTAGCTCTCTTGAGCCCTAATATCGTAATAATAGGTGCTTAACCTGAATTAGGATACCTTAATAATTTCAGCTAAATTAATTCGCTTATGGAACTGAATTTGTGCTTCTGAATAATATATTTGATGAATCAGATATTATTTACTTAGTCTCGCCTTAGTACATATTTAATAATTCAGATGTCATATTTAAGTCTTCTTATCTATATTAAGTACCTATCTGCCTATTCTATCTATATCATACTATTTGCAATAAGTTTTTTTTTACCGGTTTCTTTTTAACATTTTTTTCCTTGCTTTGTTTGTAAAATTAAATTTATGCACCTTGAGTTTCCCTCCGTTGTAAAAACAATATTAACACATAAATTATAATTGTAAAAGAGTGTAAGTGGACAGCGTCACGTTGTGTACCGATGCTGGTGCAGCTATGGTACACGTGTGAGGTTATGTGAAGAGGTAGCAGCGAGGTAAATAAAACGATTGGTCTTGGTGCGTGCTAATGGGTGACTCTGCGTGACTCAATGTGTGCAATAATCTTTATTGATATTTATTTTAAAATCTGACCTAGATAACGTTCGATGACAATGCTGACAATGTTATACTGACTCCACAAGAGTTACTACTTCATAATCGACTGCAATGAAGTCTTGCTCGTCTACTTGTATCCCGAACCGTATGACTCACACTTACCCCCTTATTAATAAACTATGAATAGCGTCGGAATAACTTTACTCCAAGACTTACGCATAGATTAGGCAATTTCGGTATTAATAAACTAGGAGTAAGGATGGTGTTAACTAAACCACACTTACTCCCGGTGTAAAAGTTACACCGCGGAGGCCCCTGGTTTAACGCTGGAATAAGCATAGATTAGTATTGTTATTCCGACTTCCATTGACATTTATGACGAAATGGTATATATTAAATTTAACGTAAACATATTTTCATGTTTGTTTAGTGTTCGTTCGAGTATTTCCTAGTGTCTGATTTTGTAATGATTGTAGGATGAAATGAATAGAAATTATTTTATTGACGATTTGAGAATAGAAGAAATTGACGATTATTGAAATGGTGAAAAATGATTTGGCTGGAGATGCAAGAGGAGGCTTTATACCACCTCACTTGAAAGTTTTAGCTGCAATAAGGACTTGGGCTCGTGAAGAGGTAAGTAAACTAAACTATTCTAAGGCTTGATCCCTGCCCTATTGGTAATAATTTCTTGCTTGAAGTGTGTTAATAGCCAAGTTTGAGTTCAATTGAATAAATATTTAATATAATGCTATCAGACTATTACATGTGAATGTGTTAACAGGTTTAAATATACTACTTAATTATATATTCATACATAAAACTTCTATCCTATTTAAAAAAATGGATATAGATAGTAGGTACAACCAGCTTAGAAAATTTTATCTTGGCTTTGTGTTACAAAGATTTAAGAATAGAATCTTTGTTGTCTAGTAAATTTTGAATCCATACCACTTATCTATTTTACAGATTCAAGATGATGCAGGAGATCTGAGTGGGTATAGTCAGCCAACAATATCCCTTGTGTGCAAACAAGTTGCTTTAAAAATAATTGGACACAGGGGTCAATGGATAAAAATGTCTACCTCCATCAGTGAACAAAACAGTGTAATTGCTGATTTTTATGTAATATCTGGCTTTAGACAAGTTATAGGGACTATTGATTGTACACATATTCGCATCCCAAAAATTTCAGGAGATATTGGACAATACAGGAAAGGATACAGTTCAATAAATGTGCAAGTTAGTTTTTGTTTCTGCTCCTGAAGCATATTACTACTGAAAGGTTTCTACCACACAACATTTTGTAGAATTTTATGATACCAAAGTGATTTTGTGTACATTGTTACAGATTGTCTCAAATGCAAATTTAGAGATTATGGATATAGTTGCATACTGGCAAGGCAGCACACATGACTCCAGGATATTCAATGAGTCTCAGTTGAAACAAAGATTTGAAGGAGGAGAATTTAAGGGAAGACTATTGGGAGATTCAGGTTATGCCTGTACTCCTTACCTATTTACTCCAATATTGCATCCAACTAATAACAAAGAAACGACCAAGCTCATAAACATACTCATAATACTGTTGAAAGATGTTTTGGAGTATGGAAGCAGCAATTCCAGTGTCTTATTAGAGTGTTCACAACCAAGTTAGATAATACTATATTGTATATTGTTGCATTAGCAGTAATGTGTAATATTGTTCTGCGGAAACAAGATTTACTCCCAGAACCAGAAGAGCGGAATGTTCCAGTAACACAGGCATTTAATAATACACTCAGAGGAAATGTTGCAAGGGCAGCATTTATTAATGATTTTTTTTTTATTTTATAATACTTCAGTGTGGGTCTAAAATAAAGAATTGAGAAAAAAGAATAATTTTTAGTATTTTATTTAATTAAAAAAATATATGGTGATACCACAAAATAATTTTTAATTGATTTAAATTTCTTTCAACTCTTGTGACTTTCTTATTTCTAATATTTCCCTTTCCTCGTTTTGCCCCGGCATCATTTGTTAATAACAATTATGGAATGAAGAATACAGTATTAAACAATACGGTACTGATATTCTTGCCGTAATACATTTTATGATTCGCAGATGTTTTCTGGTTAAATGTTTGCAGCCACATCTAAGAATTAAAATAATGCAAGTTTAAATAAAGTTAAAATGCAAATCAAAGTAAATATTAGAAATTAAATCTCAGTTGGCGTGTTGTTATAGTCACATAATAATCTGCTAACTAATAAAAAATACCACAAATCCACGCATGCATAAATACATAAACATTCGCTTGTAAGTTGTGATAGGTCCACCGTCCATCCACTGCCTATTGTTTTGAATTGTAATGGACAAAAAAAAGTCAAATGTCAAAATTTACTATAAGTATATGTGTCTTTTTATTCGACCCGGTCATTTTGTTCATTCTTTTTACTTTTAATATCTGTGGGCTGCCATAATATACCCCTTAGTCTCAGTGTAAGGATGGTATTGTTATTCCGAACCTACTTCGTATTTATTAATACCGTTTTTGACACGTAGCTATTCCGACACTAAACTCGGTTTAACTATTCCCGGTGTAACTATGGAGTAAGAGAGGAATAAGCGATTTTTATTAATAAGACCGTTATTGTTTAACCTTACCCCTAAGTCACAAGAGGAATAGCTGTAACCTATAGTAGCTATTTAATAACATTATTTATTTATTCAGACCTTAATACGTATACAAATCTGCAGCTTTTTTTAAATCAGTAAAAATAATTATTTACATGTAACTTACTAAATGTTAAATGTGGAAGTAACAACAACTGGAATTACTTTTATGATTTACGTAAGGACTTTTCTCATAAAACCATTTTTTGCTCAGTAAGCAGAATTAATAACGATATCACAAAAAATGTCGTAATAAAAATCATGTTACAATCGTACATAAAGTGATCATAAAAGCTAATATAATTAAAAAGGTCGTAATAACAATAAATTGGGATGCGAAAAGCCGTCCCGAACAAACATTGAAAACAAAAACAAAATTAAAAGAAACAATCCCGTCCGAACCGCAAACAGACGGCATCGTACGCCACTTAAAAACTCCAAACACAAACGTTAATAACAAGTTTCTCGCTGTAAGTAAAAAAGATTAGGAAATTCACAAAGGATCTCATGAAAACCAATTAGAAATTCAAAGCAGGCACGACAGTAAAACCATAAATTTTCCCCAAAACAATATGGATGCGCGCCTTATATCGCCGGCCATTTTACTTACATTTTTATCGCGCCATTTTGGATCTTATATCTATACGCGCACGGAATACATGAAGATACACATCAACGGAATGTGATGCGGCATTGTTCCCGTAAAATAAGTCTGCAATGCCGCATCCAGGATGGAGCTGTATCGAGTCAGCTTGGATATCGGCCAGTAGTTCGCTGCGTTGGAATCAAGATGGAATTGCCTTTTGTGATTTATTGGAAAACATAAACAGCGTTTGCTCTGCGGTTTGATTATTGCAATGGCCTGTTTATCATGACGTTTCTCACATTTATTGCCGGCGCCAACTCGCCTGGGGTTGCTCGCCTGTTTCATTCCGGGTAGGCGATCATGGCATATCAGACATTCACGAGTGTAATTGGCAAATAAATCGTTTTGTGAAGGATTTGTTTCTGTTGCGGAGGGTACGGCCGCCATCTATCATGCGTAAGAGGATTTATATTGAGAATCATTATTCATGTAATCGCTTCAAATGTCCTAAAATAAAAATTATATTATATTTTTCCAAATTAGAGCAGCCGTTTTTGAAAATCTAAATATTCAGGTAAAAGCTCGTTTCAAAGAAATGTTTTATAATTTTGGCGACAAAGATTCAAACCTCATATATAGAATAGACGTTTTGTAGCAGATATGCAGTGATATAGGTAGTTCCCTTAAGAAATTGTTAAGTCCACTATTAGCAGCATAAAATCAATCACAACACATGAAGTCTGTTAACATGCTATCCACAAAAATGTAAAAAAATATAAAACCCCTATTTAGTTTTTTCCAGCCGAGCAGCTAATTTGCAGTTTTTAATTATATTCAGGAGACGAGATAGGTCGCCGGCCGAGATACGACGCAACGTGGAGACACAAAACGCTGTGCACCATGGGCTCTCGAGAGTCGCGTGCCCTCGAGCCCCGCCAGTGATTAGAGCCCGCTAACAAAGCGCTGAGGGCCCTTAACCTACATGCTCCGTTTCACAGCTACCGCGTACCGGTGACACTCCACCTACTCGCTCACGGCTAATCTCACTCGCTTTCTACACATAAAACACGCATACTCTTTGTATCTATTACTCCCCATAAACTTCCATACAAATCGCCTGAAAGGTCTCCGGATTAATATTCCATATTATTCTCGCTAGAAATGTTTTAGTAACTTCTTCATAAAATTCATGGTAATTCATGCATCAAAAAACGGTGAAACTCAATTTACACCTTCAACGCAGTGGAAAATGGACAATAAGTTATTTTGCACTACTTTGCAACAGACTGTAGGAACTGAAATACATTTTACCACGACGCTTTACAAAATTTCCAAGAACGACAGTTAAAATAATACAAACGGAGCGAATAAAATTGAAGAAGACGCGGTCCACGAAACAGAAAATGTAGTCGGTAGTACATTTTCTAAATAAAACGGTGGAACATCACGCGCCGAAATATTTCACTTTTATTTTACACAACTAAGAGTGCTCGCCGAGACTTTATGGCGTTCGGAAGCGGCAATAAAGCCACATTTAATGAAATAAAGCGGGCACGCGACTTCACCACACGAGTCGACGGCTTCAAGCGCTTTAATATTGATTTCCGCAGCTCATTTCTGCAGCGCATCGAAGTGTTCTGGCAGGTCGTCAGGCAGTAAAACGTTATCGGCGTGCCAAAGCGAATATATGATTTTACAATAAAACAGCTCACGACAGCGCAGTTTAGGCACCAGCGAACTTCCAAGGCGCCTGGCAACTTCACGCTCGTAATTTGTTCCTAAACTCGGTTAATGTTCCCCCTGATAAGATAAATTCATTAAACGTTACCTGTTTGGAGCGTGAGCCTGCCAAGAGGGTAAATGAATCGACGGTATCGCCTTTTGTAACGACATCGTCAATCTGAACTGTATCGCTCAGCCTGATATTGCCAAGTGCTCCCGTTTCGGTGAAATTAAGCCGAACGAGTCCAACACTGCGCCTACTAATTGTAAACAGCGACCCTCGTGAAGCACTATGGTCTGACGCGACGGGAACTCGTTAAATTAAACAATTCACGGCATTTTATCGCGTGTTTTATTTCATTTTAATGCCAACATTTGGAGCACGTACTGCTCAACGGTTTAATTAAAAAATAAATTTTGTGAGCAATTTTTTTGGTGATAATTTACGATTTTACTGGAGTACTTGTGAACGTGATGGTCCTATTAATATTTTCCGAATAATTTGAAGAACGGCACATAATTGTAATTGAGAAATTTCTGATAATTCTTCGAATAAAATAAATTCTGAACAAAATGTGCAGTTTTAATTAAACTATCTTGCGAGACAAAAGCAAAAAAGGATTACCGATAATAAATTGTAAACAATGCAAAAGAATCAATATGTCCAGTCCTGTTTTGATAAGCCCTGAGGCCGATTGGCTAATAAAACGAGTTATTTGGTCACTGCACCCGCTGTATGCGGTGCTCAGTGGATTCCGCACGCAGTAAAGTTTTACAATGCTATTACTGCGACAGTGGAGACACGAGCCTTCCGCAGGGTTTATGTGCCCCACATCTTACTAGTTACCGTCAACTGTGCTTTGTCTTACAGAATGAGCAATAAAGCACGCAGAGAATAGTTACACAAGAAAGTCGCTACTTAAAAACTATGAACTAGAAACCCTAAATGATCTAAATCCAGCGAAATATCTGACTCACTAACGTCATTTTAGACCTGAACTATGTCATAAGCATATTGTGCGCCTGTCCTTTCATAGATGGCTTCCAACCAACTATGTACAAGAGGCTTTTGTCGCGTTGCCTTTCAACAGCGACTAAATGTACTTCCGTGAAGGTAACCTATTTTGCTTCATCCAGATAATGGTAATATTCTTCGTGCCCGCTGTCGCAATGCGAAACGACGGTATAATGAGGTTACCCAGCTAGTAGCTAAAATAGATTTTGCCAGCTCAGCTTGAAACTCGTCTAGAGGCAATCTTATCATGTCAATAGATACTACATTAGCATGAATAAAAGCGGTATCAATTAGGGCTGAGCAACTTAATTAAGCCGATACATAAGACATGGCAGTGCCAAGTCTATGCATTATAGAAATCCCGTTTAGACCGTTTAAGGCGAGGTCTGAGGCAGCACGCTCCCCGGACATATTTAATGAAGACCCAAACACGGATAATGTATGTAAATGTATACGGGACACTCGATTCGTACGAGTAATAGGCACCTCCCCCGTGATTGTGGTCTGCCTAATGGAATTTATTTATATACGGATCGGGGTGACCTTATGAAAATAGGTTAGGGCACCACCTTACCCGATAATCGAAAATCTCAGTGATTAAAAGCTAGTAACAAGATTACATGGGTGGAAAGAGGGTCTTTTGACAATAGTTTTATATTGTTTATTAGAATAAAAGCTGTTATCGTTATTTCACTTAGAGATAAGTTTTTTTTAATAATTTTACCGAAGTATTAAATTTAAAGTCGATGTTGCAGCTAAAGTGATTACCATGCTGTTGATAAAATTTATATGAAATAATCACTCTCCATCGATGAAATGTCAGTAATATGCCTTTTCATTTTTGCTTCAAAGTTTGAGACCCTTACAACCACTGAGCTTAATTTAATTAAAGCATACAAAAATCGATATATGTTTATCAGAAAAATCTACCATTCCATTTATCATACCATTCCTAGAAATATTGATAAACGGAAAAATCATGAAATATAAATCCTTCGAGAAAATTACTTCATTGCGGTAAAATACTAAGAGCATTCTACGCAAACGTATCCAAAGTTACACTTCGTGGTAAAGAAATTGGTAAACATTACTTGAAAATCTCTTTAATGAATGCTGCGGTGGAAACCATGGCTCAAGCCCCATAATCCGGGGGAGTTAAGGAGATCCACGAGATCCAATGAGATAACGTAACATTGATTGCAATTCCTTTTGGTAGAACAATAGTTAACTGTAATTGCTTTAATGTAAATTATAATTATTGATCTTTTTTATTGATTCCTGGCAAATTTAATGTTCCAGATACCGATAGCTAACTCTCTTCCTCCTTTAATCCTTTTTTGACTTCTTCTCTGGTAGCCATTTTTTCAAATCTTTTAAAATTTTCCATTTGAAACAATCTACAAGTACAGATCACCAATTTATATCGATTCGTGAAAATACATATGTAAATGTAAAAATTCAGTATGAAGAAGACCTAAAATAAATTTACCTGCCTAAACCACACGAAAATAGAACCTGTATTTCATCCCACATTTCTGTTACATATAAAACCGCGATGACAGGCGCCTGTCAGAAAACTGGATTTTGTAGCCCACATACGTACGTTACCAGAGATATTTTAACATTTCGTGGTATTTTAAAATCTACACCATTTGTCGTCGTATTGTGTCCATGTGTATTTATATTAATCTGTATGCGTCTCCTTCCTGATATCAGAACTTCTCCAAAATTCGAAAGGCTAGGGTTTAGTCGCACTTGAACCTATAGCCTACAATAAAGGCGTTCACAAAAAAGCAAAGAATATCTTGGGATCATCACTAGGGTATTAAAGTTTCGACGCGATATTATCCATTTCAATTTCGAGATGATTCAATAGTATGTTTCATGCCTTTGGTTCTAAGACACCTGGAGGAATAGCGTTTATAACTACCTCCTTCAAAAATGGAGTTTAATTATTATTATTTTATCACAACCAAAATTCAACATTAAAGAAAACTCAACAGCCAACACAAACAGAGGCGTACCAAAATTTTGCAAGTTAACAAACAACTCAACCCAACCCTTTGATATTGACCGATGTAACATTTACGAGGCAACTTGAATGTACATTGGCTGAAACTCACTCGGCCATATCAAAATCTGGCAAGTGTACCAACAAGCGTTCCACAATGGAGATTCCGGTTCGACGCAGCCGTGCCATACGTCAGTAATCCGATTTCGTATTTATTGGATATGAACTGTATTGATGAAGCCTTTGCGAATGCGACGCTTTATCACGCCATGGAGTTCGATTTTATTTTTTTTACAGCATAGTAACAATGCATCTTATGCTAAGGGCTGTGAAGAACACTGCGGTATTCGTTTTAGCATTAGTTTTAAAAAAATGTTCAAGAGTGACGATTCAAAAGTACTTATGAAGGTCCATTTGAATTAAGATGATTTGACACTAAACGTCATTTCAAGGTAGTTCTTACAGTTTTCCCGTACTAATGTTAACTTGAATATATCATTCCAAATTAAGTGCAGTAGTCGCTATCCGATCGACCACAAATATAATATGTATATGAATCTCCGGAACTCTCACTCATTCTTGCAATCTGAATTCTGTTACAATAGTAGCATCCCTATCGAGCCGACCCGTTCGTACTGTACTGCTAGCCGACTACGGCGTGGCTCCACGACTTACAAGCTTAACTAACGATGTTACCCGAGGTTGTGAACCTGAAGGTCCATGTACTGTAATGTAAGGCTTATATGCCCCACTGCCAGTGAACAGTGTGGTATCAACTTGAGAGAGGTTCGTAAATACATACAGTGGAAATTGAGAATGGAAATTTTTAAAATTAGTTATTTGTGAGCGTTTTTGTCGAATATACCTACCTGATTGATCCAATATTACTATGTATTGAAGGATGATACGTCCACTGGATTTCCTCTACTAATAAAATAGCAATGATAATCTGCAAACAATGTGTCATTTCATATACCGCTATATATTTATAATATACAGCTCAAAATACAGTTTACTAGAGCAATATAAAACATCAGAAAGATATACCCTGCGAAAAGAATCCCTTAAAACATAAATTATTAAGAAATCCGTGTAGGCACGTTTTATCAAACATTATGATGAATGAAAAGCAAGTAATTCTAATAAAATATTTCCAAGGGAGATGGCTGTAAAGAAAGTCAACTGAGGTAATCCAATTTTCGATCCGAGTCGAAGACATTATTCTCGGTGTAAGATGTGGCCGGAATAAAGCTTTTAAATCCAATAACAAAATTTCCATGTTGTTATTGCCTTTTAAAACATCTTTTGAAACAGAGGAATGTTTTAGAGGATCAAGTAATATTTTCCTATCATGGAATATACGTAGAAATATTGACATTCTTTTACCTTCTGTCAGTGATATTAAATATTATGAATACATAGTCACATGCCTGTATTCACCGAAGCGATAAGAGAAGATATATTCCTGCACCGACAATTCGCCAGGTCTGTAAAAACGTTTGTAGTAGTACATATTATCTCTATGTTCTGCTTGCAACTTAGATGACTTTCAATTAGGTGCAAAAAAACCTTAAGATCTGAAGATTATGTAAATCTATAATTCAAAAAAATAACAGATTTTAAGAGAACAGAATTTCGTAGCGCCATTTTGGAACCCATATTAAACTTACACTCTGGGATTAAAAGTAGCCTTGTGTGCAAAATTCTATCAAAAAACATTTCAGCCACTTTTTGCGACATACAAACGTACAATTTTGGATATGTGCAGTATTTGTTAAAATCGGGTGTATTGGCGTATACAATACAATTTTATACAATAGAATGTTCAACCGTTTAGAACCCCGAATGCTCGATACAATGGTTGAAAATCACCAACTGGAAACATTAATTCACAGCCGTATACAGGAGAAACAAAACACAATACTGTTAAATAAACATAAAATTGACCCGGCAAATATAAACCGTACATCCGAAAACATAACACCCGTCCCAATAGATAGCACATAAATATTTATCCATAATTTAAAGCAAACACGAGAGGTTTTTTGTAAATCCCAAGCGAAATTTGAATTGCGCCGCATCAATTTACCTGTGAGGCGGCCATGAATTTGTTTTCACGTGAAATAAAACGTCACATTACTTTATCGCCTCAGAAGCGTGGAGTTAACGAAGTTAGCAAAGCACCAATATTCAGGTGCTCGACGTACAACCGTTCGCGTGTTGAAAAATAACGTTTCAAAATAAAATTGGAACTTGCCACAGCAGTGCTATAAATTCATGTTAAACGAAATTAGGCTTCAGAAACTTTTGTGCCTTTTTCAAACTGAAATATACGTTATTTGACCTTTGTGCTACAAAGCTGAGTGTAAAGTTAATTTTATCGCGGATTAATTTAATGAGAGATTTTAACATACTCTTTCTCGTCAAACGACTCTTGTCCTAGCTTGTACAAAGTCATAATTGCAATTAAGTTAACCCATCGTATTACAAAGTCCCTGTTTTACGTCACGAACTCTGACATCATAATTTGAACTATGCATATTGTATGAGATGAATTAAATGCAAAAGTGCCCGTTCTTTGCCCATCATTTTCTGTTAAATCTTTTAATGTAATAAGAGATTATAAAAAAAGTCCTGAAGGATTTTTAAGAGTGTAGTCCGTAAACATACACGTAGCTAGCGTAGTGGACTAAGGCATTAGCCTCTCATTTATAGAGGTGGTCCTTACCCACCAGTAGAACATATACGGGCTGATGAAGAATTGAGTTATAAGTCAAAAAATCCATGTCAAATAAACCAACTAATACATCGATAACAGCGCTCGATTTACCCCGTTCACTTGAGTATCAAACATGGTAATGACTCCAAACTCCACAAGGATATCAATGTTAAGGCTCGCCGACACAGCAATTGGGGCAGAAAGGCCTATTTGCCGCTCCATTGGGCGTATTGGCTGTGCCCTGACGTGCCTACGGTAACGTGTGTAACAATACCCTTATAATGAAGTTTGAGCAGTGAAGAGGTTTCGCAGTTTCCCCGAAGGTCAACAAAGACCCCTTTCATGTCCTGACCCCGTTCTGACTTGGTTATGACTTAACAATGTTTTGTATAGGTCTCATTAATCTGTACGTAGAATATAGAACAAAGTATTACTTTTAGTAACTATATAACTAAGTAACATCACGTTTTTGTCTCAGACACGAATCCTCCTCATGCACTTATGTAATGAAGAGACTATCAGGCAAACTTGAGTTCTCCTTTAGCATCAGACAATTTTGAAGATTTTCTCTACATCTATTTATAAAAATATCTTACATAATATGATTCAAATAAAAAACTAGTACAGAATTGATGAATTAGACGAGCCCGACAAGTGCTATCCTCCCAGAAAACTGCCTAGAAGAATTCCCAGTTAACCATGAGATGTGCTGTTTTATTATATCTATAAACAATATGTACTTACTTATTTTGTAAAGTATGTAACAAGACCGTGATAGCAAACCAAGACAGCTTCTTAGCCACCATAAGTAGAGTAGATATTGTAAAACAGAGTTTTTGAAGCCGAAGTAGGGTATTGAAACATCAAAGACTCCACTCGACACAATTAAGCAAGCTCAAATTTTTCCTTCGGCTTAGAAGAAAGGACTCGGAAAAACTTACGAGCTAGCAAATTGCTTTACATCTTCCAGTTTTGTAGCTCAAGGACGGCTATATCATAAAAGTGGAGATTATAAAGTGAGTGTATAAATAGCGTTGGCCTCGGAAGGACGACCCGTTAAGTAACAATGCCGTTGAAAGAGCAGCTATTCTCATACAATCAAGTTACACTATAATTAGTAAGAAAAAGGTTTGGAATAAAAATAGGAGTTGAAGTTAAGTGGTATTTAAATTGCTATACTGCTGTGCCGTTATAGAATCTATGGTAGATGTAAATACATAAAGTATTTTGCAACGTAATTAATATAATTCCAACTTAACGACTTATTGCAGGCTAACTTAAAAATAAACTGCATTTTTTTTATCTTGTATATTTTTTCCTAGGAATCCCGTTAGCCCAAAAATTACACTCACCAAAGCTCTCCAACACTTCTTTTACGTCATCGGAAAAACTGCCTACTCATTTTATCCGCCCAATGACCCAAAGATGACCTTAGACTTGAATGCTTTAGACATTAAGTCACAATTTATACATAATCATCATCATCAGCCCAATTATAGATCTCAGTGCACTACGTTGGTCAATTCAGTTTTAACGGGCTACACACCTAATAACTATTTTACTTGTGCAGGTTTGATCACGACGTTTGCCTTCACCGTTAAAATGATAGTTCATGGCGATACAAAAAAAACTTCGAAAAGTCTCTGGGTCTCTGGGTTTGGACCTGCGACTGCCGAGATCCTCGACCGCGCCTAAAACTCGAGGCCATCTAAATAAAAACCCTTAAACCCGCATTGGTCATAATATGTGAATCGCTACGTTCCTGAAATAGATACAAGTGTGTTCCACCGACATCCCGCCCACACAACTCCGCTCAACTCTTGCCATTCTTCACAAACAAAAGGCTCTAACACAAGGTATAGTTCCGCTAAGACGTCTTAAGTATGCGGCCATTGAAATGGCGTTCTCATGAGCTGAACGATCGAGCTTTTTCAATATAAAGAGTATATAATATACTCGTAAAGACTATATATTCGTTTACATTTTTAAGTTATTGGTAGTTCGACTTAACGTTCCTTTAAAAAAGGAAAAAGCATATTGCCTTTTTTTGAGAATATTCTATACAAAAGCTCGGTAATACTACTCAGACTGATATTCGAACACCGGAACTTTCGTTAGCACGCACTAATTTATGCCGCAGTGTCTTATATTTATAAGAAGGTGAACCTAAAAAAACTGTTTATAGAGAGAATTGACTTCATGTGTCTTTCATATGCGTCTGTTTAAAAAGAAAAACATTTTTAAAAAGTGTTTTCTATTAATAAATCTATAATATTAAGTTTCTGTGGTTATGCTCAAAAACACATCTTTTAATTACACCTAAATTTCAGTTGAAATACAATGTAACTTGTACATATTCTAAAACGTCATATTATCCATATCTTTTAAACTTTCATCATTTAATCGAACCTTTTTACCTAAAATCTATCGCTACTTCTTCTATCTAAAAATAGTGCACTTTAATAACTTGCCCACAATACTTCTACAAAACTGCAACAAGCACTTCAAAAACGTGTTACAGGGGTATTAAACTCCTCGATATTCCACTTAAGAGCATCTGCCGTCTGTTTGCGTAGCTGAAACGCTCGCTACACTCGATTAAACCGGAGTGGAGCGGTGGCACGCTTATTTCGTGGCCCTAATCCCACTCGGAGCGACTTAGCGTTGCAGTGCAGGGCGTCATCTTGCAGATGGGGATAAAATTTCAAAGAGCTTTCCCACTGTAGGTATATATATCTTACGCCTGCGGTTTTCATATCTCTTTAATATTGGACGGTAGTATCATTTTGATGTGTATAGTTCTAAGAAGCTTAGTATTCAAACTTTTCTGGAAAGTCTTAAGAAACCGGTTGCGAAGTCTTTGAAAGCGCCTTATTGGTTGGAGCATTCGAAGTATAAATTAGCTTTTATGATTCAGAACTATTAAACATTTTCAATAAAAGATTAAATAAAAAAAAATCTGCTAAAATAATATGAGATGTCAAAGTCAAGATAATTCTTATTCATTTAGGTATAATTTTACACGTGCTATTGAATCGTCAGCTTAAAGGTATGAGCGCTCTAGAACCTGTTATAGTTGGTAAAAGTTATTGTTATTTTAATCAAAGTAGGCGAAATTAATTTATAAAAAAGTATTATTCAATAGTTTTAATACGCGCATCTTTCTATGAAAAAATAAACACACAAAAATTAATAATAAAAGGAATCGTAAAATCTAATTATTTAGAGTGGCTTGCGTCGGACGCGCAAATTAATTTCCATTTTAATATCATTCTGGTAATTTCGTGCCATTTTGTAATGCAAGCATATATCCCACGAATGGGGAGAAAATGAATCATACTTTGACGCATTAAGTTTTTTTATAGGCTTTCAAAAGATAACATATTAAACAATTAAAACTGTAACTATTAAAAAATCTTTCATATTTATGAAAGCTTTTATACTAAATGTACATTCCTTAAATGCAAAATAATACGATGTGTAAAAAAAAACTCACAATTTGAGGCTAAGTAGACTCGATAACTTATTGGAATTAGCCGATAACTTATTTTCTTATTTTGTATTTAATGAGAAACTGACGATATATGTATATATTAAATAATACAACATATTTATTACCAGTAAATTGCTTAAACTTCACTTAATTCCCACTTAAACTTTAAGTGCAATTCAAAATCTTCAAAGGAGATTGAACCATCTAGGTAGCAATCTTTCAATCAATACCTCCGAACAGACTAAATCCTACTCTACAGGATAAATGAAATACAACACACTAGAATGGAAACCTATTACGTCATAGCGCTAGGGTCGCCACAATCGGAACAGTGAACGAAGGAGTTCCAGTCAGTCTCAGTGCGCTAGAGGTATTCTATCCGAGTATTGTGGCGTTATATCCTTTGTAGTGGCCGGTGGATAGTGCTCACTGTAAATGGATTTCTAGTTTAGTTCCGGATGTGCAGGGTTGCCTGTTACTGAAACGTCTTGAGCTGTTTCTTTGCTGCGTTTGTATCGGGATGAGATAACATTTAAAAGGTGTAAAACTTAAGACCTTTTGAAATTGAATATCGTGCCTTGGTCATATGGTACGCTAAGATTAAAAAGCGGCGAAGAAACCTTTATCCCATAGAATAGTACATATATTCGCTAATATATAAACTAATTATTATTCCATGTCATATTATATAAAAACATGTTACCTTAAAATTTGCTTATAATTTATTGTAACCTTAAAATACTAGAGTTGTCTATCTAATTTTCACATCTAAACTTTAGAACTAATTAAGATGAGCTTTCACTTAGACATAGAGGGGACGGAATAAAACTGCTTAGTTTGTGAAGCTGGGCCCAATAAATATATAAATACCGATATATATTTCAAACCTCTCAACCGAAATCTCTGTACCAATACTATTTATATGACGTTTTTACACATATAGGCCTTTACATATGACTAAATCTCTAAAACCTTCTCAAAAAATATAAAAATCTAACAAAGAAAGCAACAAGTCAAATCCTATCTCTCCACAAATTTTACCTCGCAACAATGAAAACTAAAGAACTTTACTCATCGCATTTTTAACACGAGCAGTGACAGAACTAATCACTCCACGATAAAACAGTAGCGTTGCAAAATTTTAAAACGTGAAGCTAATGTACTGTAGTAGTATTAAGAAAAGCGACGATTAATCTTGTCCGTTCGTTATCAACGCGCACACGTCGCGAACAAAGGGCGAACCGTTTTTAAACAATACTCGCGGAATAAATCCTCCTTTCTGAAAAGAGGGGCGATAACACGGTAACACCCATTGGACCGCTGACTCGGATTAAAACCTTATTTTAAATGGTTAAGCACTTATGAAGCATAGAGGTTTTATTAGAAACACAAAACGGTCTAACTTTATTAGGTCCTGCAAATTTTAATGCTAATGTAAATTATAGATTACTCAGGTAAAAATTCTGTGGCAACCATTGCAGTAGGAAAATGTAGAATATTAAAAAGCAAATGTTTTCAATTTGTAAATTATTAATCTAACACATGGATGTCGAATATAACATTTCAAAGTTACAAACAATTTACAACCGCGAGAATGTAAAATTATTTTCTTCGCGTTTAACATTTTTTTATATAAAAAACTGCAGCAGCAGTGACGCTTGTATCATAATTTTTAAATCTCCGCTTACCTCACGTGCTTGCATTTTCCACATAACACCCTTATTATCAAGAGCGAAAATTAAAAGCGGGTTTACGAGTACCAAAATGAATAAACGGGTAAACGTCGGGAATTTAAAGGAATAAACCCGTGAGCACCTTTTTCATTTTATCATGCGATAAAAGCTGCCATGTGGACAAGTAGTTAACGATCACCGAGATGATAAATCAATCGGAATAAATTGAATCTCATTTGGCAATCTCGGGCTTTTTATCGACTTGTTATTTCTCCCATACTTTTTATTTCTATCTACCCAAGTATGAGATCATTGGCATCATAAGATCAACATAATCAGGTAATAAATCGCTTTTATCACGATTATTACTAGGTTATTTGAAAATTTAATATTTATCTATTTATAATAAGAAATCTTCTACAATTTTTTAAATAAAAAATAAATTGCCTTTGATAATAAAAGATAATTAAAACCCTCAATAGCAATTTCATATAAAACTTCTTTTTGAAATTACTGATGCAAAGACAATAGAATTCTTCTCAAAGAAATTAATTCAAAATAAGAAACAAAATTATTCTCGCAGATAAAAACAGAATGCAATGAAACATTTAAAATTGGAACTCAATTCACGTTCGACTTGATTCATCGTACGTTTCATTGTTACATATTGATTGGAATTCTCAGTAACTTCATATAATATTCATTGATGCGCGTCGAAAGAAGGGCTGAGTAATATCTGTCTTTATGTCTGTTAGAAGGTCGCACGAGACATGTAAGAATCGAATTATGATGATAAATCAGATCTTATCCAAGCTCGGAGATATTTTTATTGATGTCGGCAAATATAACTTGGGCGAAAAGGCATCATATTTGCCGTTCATCTTTATTTGGCTCTACGTATGCATGACATACCTACTAGATATGTATAGGTATGAATAAAAGCTTTTTTTAAACCATGTTAAAAGACGTCCTCGTGTCATAAGATTCTAATATTATTTTTACCTTGAGTTGTAAGAAGAATTCTTAACAAATGGAATTGTGTTTAAACTTTTTCGTTAAAAAAAAGAGGAACTTTAAAAAATTTAATATTATTTATTCGTTGATGAAAGTTCAATCTAAAATATTGATTAAATAGTCTTCAAAACATCTGTTCTCAAGTTTTCACATAAATCCTGCTATAAAAATGCATTTTCTTTAATTGAAAAAAGTTAGGCCTTGATCTAACAGGTTCCAATACGTGTTCGGTTTCGATATAGTCATTAAAATGAAAATCGGCGAAGGAAATTTCCATACATCCGACGGTAAAGTATATCTGATCATAGAATTTTAATCGATTTCATTTCATCTGTTGCTCATGATTCAAACATACCTATTTATTAGACATACCGATTTCATGTCCCTTTAACCGAAACAATAATTTACGATTATCAATTGCTTGTTTTGTCCTCTAAGTTAAATCCAGAATCAATTTAAATTTACGTGAAATTCTGCTTACAACCAAAAAGGAATGATAATAACCTGAACAATTAGCGTTGATTCGTAATTTTCGGCCATGTCATAATTATAGCTGTTTGGTGGTTACATCATTATTGTGCAAACATTCATTCGGCATTTAATTGGAATTTGAATTAATTGTCAAAAGCATTTCAGAATAATTTCACCTCTCATGTAATGTTGGTGTAATTTACCGAAAATGTTAATGAAATTTTATGTTAATCGGAGCGGTCAAATGAATATCAATGTTTTAAATTCGTATGTATTTATTAACTATTTTTAATTTAATTTATAGTCAGGTCCAACGTTAACGGATGAAGATGTCAAAATTATTTAGTACCATAAGTATTGTCAATATAAGACTAAAATGAGTACAGAATTTTGAACTATTGCAACTTTTTTTTATTCTTTAAATAGAATGTGTAAAGTCAGAAAATCTCTTATGTATGTTGAATATATCAAAAGTCACTATTTAAAATTTTTATAGTCTTATTTCAGTATATGTTTGTGTCAGCAAAAAGTACCTTAGATTTTTAAAACCATTGCAAAGTTTCAAAATGTTTTGCTTTCATATTACAGTTTTTTCTTTTATAATGCATCTTCTTTATACCACCAAAGAAAATTTTATTATTTTTTATCATATTCATCATTTAAATATTCCAAGTACAATACATTTTAATATGTCAAAACGCGTATTGGCAAAGGAAGAATAGTTCATACAGCCAGTATGATTTTTTAAAAAAATCGTTAAATTATTTTATTCGTTATACTTTTTTAAGAACATCCCTGTAAACCAGTAATTCATTTGTAAAGCAAAATATCAATGTTGATAAGCCATCAGTCGTGGGCCGACGGCTCGGGTGGCCCGGTGAGTCAGCAAATCATTCTGGGATCTGCACTGTTGTGCTTTATAGACATTGGCCTATTAGTACTGACTTATTTATATCCCCGTTTATACGTTTATTTAAAGATATTCGTCTGGTATTGCTCTTTATAGCATTCTGAATTGCATTCGAAGATTTATCTACCTATATGTTGTATTGGAGTGGTATTCAAGAAATGAATTATTATTAGAAATCATTATTACACCTCTTATACTGTATACAAAGAAATAGCTTATTTCGTAGGTATGTTTACTATTAAAGAGCTTTACGTTTAGTTCGGAAAAATGTGAAAGAGTTTTCAAACCGATTTGATTCCGATAAGAACAAAATCATGAAATTATTAAAATTATTGATTTTTATACATCTTAGTCTTAGCTAGCTATTTAAATTAAACTGGTTACTAATAGGAATGAAAAAGTCTTGAAAATAGGATTTTTCTCATTATGTAACATTTTATATTAGAGTATGTACTTATTGCAGTATTTCAAATACCGCTCAATAAGCAAACTACGGCTCTTCAATCACTATTTTATTTTCTTATTAGACTGAAAACTATATCTACAATCCTTTAAAAAGCCATCTCTAAAAATACACGTCAAAATTAGGCTTTTCTACGAAGAAAATCTTTTTTAGACATTTATAAAAATGTATTTCGTTTTTTAACTAGATATTTTCAAATACAGATACATAGAAAAGTCTTTAAGTACACTTATCTAATTATTCTCTAAGTATAACATATAAGTACCTAAATAGAAATGTATTACGCAATCTAAAGCTACCGAAAAAAAAATCGTCCAAGTAAGCGCTTACGAAAACAACTTTTATGGCATCCGCGGCGTCAACGCTCTTTTCAGCACGCTACTATTTTACGCCTTGAAAACATTAAACGAACGTATTCAATCGATTTTCGACTTAGTGCCGCCGGCATCAGTGCCACCGTCCACCCGCCGGCCAACCTGCGGGGTACAAGGAAAATGTTTAGCGTCTTACCTGTCCAGCATGCAGGACGTCCAAAAATATGGTAAATACACTTATAAATAGCACGGCGCGCGTCATGATTGCGGCCGCGTTGCTTTCCCCGACTCTGGTGTAGGACTGACGTTTAAGCCGAACGCCAGAAACCTGCGTACTGGCTCGGCACCACACTGTAGCCGTACCTAGCGTCGTATAGATCGACCCTCACGGGACAGAGACGCACTATGCATCCGCCAGCGTGAGAGAAAGGGACAGATGAGGGAGGATAACGCACGCGCAGTGTAACAAACGCAGCACAATGAGGACTCTATCGAAGGGGAGCCAATGTCTTCGTCTGGCTTTGTGTGGATTTCCCAATGATGCGTCATTTTTTCACATGCCCTTTTACTATTGTCACTCATTTTGCAACTATCGAATATTAGCTGAATAAACAGCTTAAGAATCGATTCAGCCGATACAATACTGGGTTGGGTAGATATGTAAATCTATAACCCATATAGTACGTGTAGGTACCTACGTCAGTGACTCACCGAAGCAAGCCTTTCGTGTTAGGTGAACCCTCTTTGAAAGGTATGTAATTAGGTAAATCGATATGTTGTTTGGATTTTTATTAATACCACATGCTTGTAACGTGAATGCGTCATGCAGAATTTAAATTCTTTTTATTATATTAATATAACAATTGTTAGGATATTATGTAATAAATTTATTCTCATCACGGCCGTTATATTGAACTTCTAGTGTTTAAACCTTATTTTTTGAGAACGCTTAAAGTTCCTAGCACCCTTCGCAAAACCTACACGATTATTGAGATTGTCTTTGGAACTATGACGTCCGTACGACGTACTAGTTCTATAAAAGATGAGAATTCGTCTTGGTCATTTTTTATAAAAGTAAACTCGATAAAATATAAGAAAAGCGTCATAGAAATCGGGTCACTATTTTCCAATATCTTTTAATTCTTATTGGGGACTGAAGAAAGATCTCGAGTTTTTCAAATAAGTCCTCTTTATATATTTTACAATATGGTAAGTGAACGTAATAGAAATGATTTTTTAAAAGCATCTCCACTTTTGATTATTATGATTCGAATTGACTTATTAAAAAAAAAAATAAAAGCATGTTGGTAATGACCACCGACAACATTCCTTTATCCCGGTAGGGGTAGGCAGTGATGAATATTTACAACCACGTGGAAAATGACAATAACTATAAGATTGCGCGCATCATAGGCAATCGATTTAACGAAATAGAGGTTATATTAAAGCAATTACGTAAAGTTAATGCACCTTATTAGCTCGTTTATACCAGTATTTTCTTATTTTTAAAGCCTTTAACAAATACAGTTACATCAACCACATGGAACTAATATAAAATACGTATTAAACCCTCTCAATGGTAGAGGAGACCCGTGCTCAGCAGTGGGCGTATATGGGTTGATGAAGAAGAAGAAGAAGATTAAAGACAAGTTCTGTGCTGCAATCTGGAAATTATATTGATTTAAAATTTACCTTTCTACCACAAAATATTACATAATAATGTCCTTCTTACAGCGTGTTTCTTTCAGAAACAGTGTTTGACGCCCTTCAGCCCAAGTCAATATGTGTATCATCTCCACATTTTTGTATCTACTCGGGAAGCTGTCGTGATTTCCACGCCCTTGTGTACTTTATCGAAAGGTTTATTGAAACTATCAATGTGCAACATTAACAAAAGATATTGCTAAGAAAGTTTTAACAGGCGTTTTGTATTTTCATATTATTGAACGGTGGAATGAGTCGATTAAATAATTGAGCTTTATGTCAAATTACTTTTTTTAAATAAAAATTTAAGGCTTAATGTTTCTTATCCAATTTGGCAAATTGGACTTTTACGCTTCTACGGAAGCACCCCCACTAGTATTTGACAGTCGGATATTTTAAAAAGTATAGTAAACCGATATTAAACCTCATTCATTGTTTGTCGCTGCTACGGAGCTATTTCTCATTACGTTCAGGGTCGGTACATTTTTGGCGTCCGCCAGTGTCCTTGGCATTATTTAAATAATAAATTAACTTTGATTCGGATGGCCGATATACGGTAATGTGGGTATGAATACAAAGCGATGTACAACGTATGAATAAATTCTCAATATATCATGGATGTTTTATGTTATACTAGAAACTTCTACCAACTTCTGAACTAGAAAGATCATAGATATTGGATGATAGATAGGATATCCTGTTCCTTGTGCTTGAAATCAGAAACAAATGAGGCCTTAATATTGAAAACAGGGGACAATAGTCATTGTCATAATAAAACACATTCCGTTCGATATTTAAAGCGCACGATTTCAATCTGCTCCCGTCACATTTATACAACGCACGATTGTTATTCCCGTGACGTCGCAATCCAGTTAAATGCCGATTAATGCATCAAATTTAAACGCTTTTACACCTACAGCATATCATAAATAGCCCCGGGGAGTTGTCATAACAATTTCCCTCATGAATTGGCGTCCGAAATGAAAACACCATTGCGCTCTATGCCGGGTGGATCGTCGCCACTCGCATTCACTTAAGGGACAAAGGATGTCAAATGAATGGATATAATCTGAGATATTGCTGTATATTGTGGCTCTATGCTCGTGTAGGATACAGAATCGTGTTTCGAAGATATATATGTACTGAAAATAGAGATGAATGGTATTGGATATAATTGTATTGATTGCCTAGATAGTTTTCACTGGTCAACACTGGTACTGATGTGCGATCTAGTTTCCTTAATTTAGTTTCCTTAATTTAGGTTCCTTAATCTAGTTTCCTTAATTCCTTAAACGCAAGAATTCACTTCTGTTTGATTGAGTGTTTAATAGTTCGCAACACCTCCGCTAAATTGAAACTTGGCGTATTCAGTGATCGAGTGTTGATAATCGTCCGCTTGTCTGCTTCATTGTGAAGTTGGCTTGTTTACGGTTTTTGTTTAAAGCTGCTTTTTTGTCATATGATTATTGATCATTACTGAAAGAAAATATGCACTGTCGATTAGGTTTTTTTTTGCGGGGATAATGAATTGCGGAGAATCAGTAAAGGGGGACTTAAATGGAGTCTAATGGAAGATAGTATTTGTGAAATGTCGTTGTGGCGATATGCTCTAATTCCATTCTCTGTTCGTGCTAGGGTATTCAAACGAAAATTTTTATACAGTGTCTACCTCGCGCTAATGTTTACGAGGAAAGACTTAAACCTTGAGTTTGAACTCTCTCAGCTGCTGAAAATATGGCTTTCGATGATGATGACGATACCTGGCGAAATGCACTTCCGCTTATCCCTTCGGAAAATTCATGCATAAGGTGTATATAGGCTACATGAAATAAATTGGTTAAAAAGAAAAGACAGGCTATCCCATTATTATCTATATTCCAGTATTCTATACGGGTTGTTGCCTTTAGCTGCTTTTATTTATTTCTTCATACTCCCAGGGTGCCATGATTAATAACCTCGAGGCCGTGAAGGTCCAACCTTTGCCTTGAAGAGTCATTATGTTAAGGTTACGATAACACACTTGCCTACTTCTTTAGGGATGCAATCTTAAAAGAATGAAGACAACGAATACGTAATACTACTAACCGTCCGAAGTGCTTATTATCTAAGGGAAAAGCTCAATAGAAATCGCAGACGAGACATGTTAATCACTTACTTGATCACCGCAATATAACGAATTATTCATCAAATGTTTGTCATATATGAATTTTAATTATTTTTAATAAAGGCAAACAAAGCACCTTGAACCTATGTAGCATAAGTGTATTATTTTTAAAAAATCCTTAATAATAACATTGCATTATTTCCATACTCATATGAAACTGTAAATTTGTTCCAATTTCACCCTTTAAAAACTAGGTCAATTATCACCAAATTTTGCATAACAGTTTTAAATGGTATAGAAAAGAGGGTTTCATTTTCTTTCACTGAGAAAACAGCTCCATTTTGAAACGAAGCGCTTTTTCTTTTATCCATCTTTTTAAATCCAGGTTGTGCCTAGTTAAATAGATGTAAGTATCCGCGCGAACGTTTTGGCAAACACCCGTATCTTCGGATGTGTTTGGCTTAATATTGATCACACCAGCTCAGGTTGTGATGTAATGCGTTTCATAACGGTGTTCCACAACCTCAATGCGCAAAACTCTTAAGAATAAGATATTACATTGTAACACAAACAGTCTGGACTTTAGAAGGCGTGGGTGAGGTGCAATTCTGCATCCATATTTCGCCAGTTGTAAATTGAACGTAAAAGGGAATCACTTTATTGATTTTTCGGGTATATATTAATAAATATAATCAATTTATGCAATAAAGTCAGAGGTGGAAGGACCTTAACTAAGTTTTATTCTTACACCACCAATCACCATTCCATTACTCTTCATAAAATTCAGATTTAGAAATTACGAATGCAATTAAATCGAATTATCTCTGTTTTTGGCCCGCTATATTTCTATATCATTATAATGTTTTTTCCAAGTAATACATGAACTTCTATTCCCATCCTATCACTACATAGCATAAAACAAAGTCGCTTTCTCTGTCCCTATGTCCCTTTGTATGCTTAAATCTTTGAAACTACGCAACGGATTTTGATGCGGTTTTTTTTAATAGATAGAGTGATTGAAGAGGAAGGTTTATATGTATGATAACATCCATTAAATATCAGCATTGCACCCGTGCGAAGCCGGGGCGGGTCGCTAGTTCATTTATAAATCAATCACGACTTCCATGTTACCATTCCCTACCATTAACATAAAAACATCCATCCCACTTAAAATCACCGAGAATCCTGCCAAGCCTCCGCAGTCCATAAACCCCATGAGGCTGTAAAAAAAGCAATACCAATAAACATTAATGATGCAACACAGAGCATTGGAACAAAATGCACAAGGCGTCCATTTTGGCAAGCGGCACACGCGGCGTTCGTCCCGGTTATGATTGGCCGAATATTGATCACGCTGACCCGGCCTGTGATGTAATGTCTCGTAAGCTTTTTATCCGCAGGCCTGGGGATTAAATACTATTAATGACAGGGCTTAATGACTGCACCATCTGCATTGTACTGTCGAAATGGAATGACAAAGGACTATCTCGCGTCACTCGACATGCTCGAATCTTCGATGGGTAGAATAAATTAGCATGTGCAATTAAGAATACTATTGTTTGATTCACGTGACAAGGACAGTCTTGTTGTAGTTTTTTAGATTTTTCTTTTAGTATAGGAAGTATGTTTGGTAAATAGCTATAGACTCTGTCTAACGGGGGCTTGAAACATAGCGCTCGGAGTGAAGGTGGAAACATAGCCAATATTTTCCACACACGCATTTCCAATCATTGTAAGCATCAAAGAGTAAACCAATTACTTTTATAATATTCCAATAGTCTTTTCCGTTTTGACGACCACGTCATGGTTGTAGAACATCCAGCTATTTAACGAGGCGCCATTAAAGTTAAATACAATTCTATTATGGGGTACAACACGTCGGATTCAATTCAAAATATGACTTTGAAGTGCACATGTTTATTACGTATTCGTATTTTTCTAGACAGATTGTCGTAGCATCTAATGCTACCGACACGAAAATCGTACCTTAATGTAATATCTGAACATCGTATGTATACGTATAAAAAACTTACACTTAATAATAAGTTGCTCTAACCCCCTCGATTAAAATACTATGCACATACGGTTCATAACTTGACCTTCTCACGCCTCTTCTAACAACCGCTCAAGCAAAACATGGAAATATCGTCTATTCTACTAGTAAAATATTACTGAACGAACTCTATAAAACGCTTTAATACTCAAATTTCATATTTTTACTGTTACTATTAATAAATAATCATCATCATTATCATCATTATAAAGGCTGACCCTACAACTGAGAAAGGTTAGGTAGTTCGGGACATGTACTTATACAGATATCCTCGAAGCCCGTCCTACTTCAAGATGAGATGAAAATCTCGAGCGAATTCACATATTTAATTGAATTACTGAATCGAGAATTTCTTCAGAAGTTTTCTAGCGAGACGCGTAGTGCTATCATTTAAAATACGTACTGAGTTCAATAAACGTAATGTTAAATTGTAATGTTTTGATCTCCAAGGGTAAGTGAAACGCAAACCAAATAGATGTGGAATATTTGGCGATCAAATATCAACTAGTTAGGGATTGCACTCAGGAGTCAAAACCGTACGGGTTTCTATTATTTGAGTAAATTTAAATCTCTCTGAAATACTCGTACATAAATCCTTTGTATACTCATGTATATTCTCTCAAGCCGTAATATCTAAAACTTGCACGCGTCGATTCAGACAGTCATCGTATTCAATGTATGAGAGACAAGTATGTTACGTTTACCATGCGTTTTTCGAATATCTGTTATACTACTGGGAGTTTCCTAATCAAAAAACCGAGAAAGACTTCCTGCCCTGGAAATAATTTTCTTGAACCCGGGAGCTACCGATCGCCCATTTATTCTGCGTTATCATGGATTATATCTATAGCTGTATTGAGCTGTGGCAGTACTTCCATTCAAACCCCAGGCACACACCTCTGACTTTTCGAAAGTTATGTGTGTATTCGAATTGAATTATCACTTGCTTTAACGGTGAAGGAAAACATCGTGATAAAACCTGCACACCTAAAAGTTCTTAGGAATTTCTTAGGTGTGTAGTCCGCCAACCCGCACTAGGCCAGCGTGGTGGACTATGGCCTAAACCCACTCAATGGTAGAGGAGACCCGTGCTCAGCAGTGGGCGTATATGGGTTGATGAAGAAGAAGAAGAAGAGTACTTCCATAGGAGGCGAGCCCAAAAGCTCAGCTTGCCTTACGAAATTCCGAATATTAATTTTTAAGTGTAAAACCTTTGCTTCATAAAGTAATTTTAAATATATATCAGAATACTGATGCCACAACAAGCAATTATAAATATAATGCCTACGTATTACAACATTAAGGTGTATCGGGCTTCTATGGAAGAACCGCCACTTCTGTTGGGAATTTGAAATCGCGTAAGCCTAGTTCGCGATTACGATGCATAAATTTGTGTATAGCAACCCACATAACTTCCATTCCTAGGTCGACCCGAGCAGTTTTAATACACAAAATCCGTAAATAGTTATTTTTAAACTCCGAATTGAAAGTTTGCCTAAACTTAAAATTGTTTCTGGCCGGACCGGAAAACGTTAAGAGTTGCAGGCACGGAAACTACGCTTCACCAACCACAAACGAAGAAAGTAAATAGTTTCTTTGAACCACAGCACCATTTACTATTAGGTAGATACATAGATATCAACGTAACCGATACTAAGTTTATCGTGCTAATAAAAAAATATTAAAAGAAGGTATAAAAATAAAACCCGACATAAAATAAAAAATGACGTTTTCCATACAACCATAGGTATTAAATGTATGGTTAGTATGGAAAACGTATTTTTTATTTATTTTTTGCCGGGTTTTATTTTAATGCCAACGAGTTCATAATCACGGTAGCTATAACTTGCCTTAGTTTCCGATCACGGTCTGGTTACCTCCTGTTGATGATCTTTTTTTGGACTTAAGACTTTTCTAAGCACATTTTAGTTTTTTTTTTTTTTTATGGAAAAAGGAGGCAAACGAGCAAATGAGCCACCTGATATTAAGTGGTCAACACCGCCCATGAACAATACCAGAGGAATCATCGGTGTGTTGCCGGCCTTTGAGGAAGATATAAGCTCGCATCTAAAATTCATACATAAGTTATCACGTCTTGTATATCGATGTGTACATTATTATTATAAATATTACATAATCTCCACGCAGAGCGAATGTAATGAGACTGTTGCCACAGATACATTCAGACGTTCCCCAAACGACAATATATGAATAGTTACATTATTATGAGGCCTGGAATAATTTTCACCTAACCATAAAATATTATTACAAACTAGGGTAGCGAGATACGGGCGGTAAGTATATCAAAACTCGTACATACTAAAAGTATGATCTTAATAATCGCAGAAAAAAAGTTAAGCTTAGAAGTGAATTATCAAAATTATTGTTCTGTCTGAACAAAGTATTAATATACAGGTGTATTTCGACCGTGATCGAAAACTGAGGCAGGTAATAGCGATAGTGATTACAAACCCCCTGGCATACTACACCCTGTATATTAATACTTTGTTCAGACAGAACAATAATTTTGATAATTGATAATCAAAGGATTACTACTAAGAACTAACGCCAAACACCTTGCAAAAGACAATTCAATCAATTATAATTTAGAAAAAAATAATATTAATTATTCCCATAAAAATTACATTAATGTGAGAACTTTCATAGCCTATCTCGTCCTGTGTACAAGCTTTAGCCTCCATTTCTAAGTGCAAGCATCATTCTCCTGCCCTGCTCCCAATTCTTATTTGGGGTCGGCGCAGCATGTTTAGTCCTTCCACACAGGAAGGAAGGACAAATCATGCTGCATAAGAGTTTTGGCAGATTTTTTACGGCCGGCCGCCTGCCTGACGCCAACCCTCCTTTTCCAATTTCTAAGTGCAAGCAAAGGAACAAAATTCTAAAATCCATAGCAGAACATTAACTAACTAATTACCAAGAACAAGCATCCTCGTTAAAGTAAATATTATCAAGCAGGAAACGCGGATAAACTAGATTTCACTTAGTACACTATCTAGTTAGGAATTTCATAGTAAACGCAAGAGATACCAAATCGCATTTTGAAGTGAGCCAAGGCGAGCCATTAAGGCATCTGCAGATAGAGCGCTCGACGCAGCGCCGAGAATATTCTAGATATTTGCATGGAGACAGGTCGGGGAACGAGCGGAAGAACGGAAGCATTTCGGTCTTTGAACGAATGATTTATGGTGACATGATTAAACAGTGCATTAATGCAATTCGATTATTTATCGGGTAGATCTTACGAACGTTATTTTTTCTGGGAGACTCTCACAATTAAATAAGAGTAATTTTATTACCCCAATGAAAATCAAATTCTTGAAACAACTAAGATTTTGTTTTTTTGTTTCGTATACGGGGTGTATTTAGACCGTGATCGAAAACTGAGGCAGGTAATAGCGAGGGTGATCACAAACCCAGTGGAGATATTAAAAATCCCGACAAATATTAAAAGTTTTGACGTTTTCCATACAACCATCGGTGTTAAAAGTATGTGGTTTGTATGGAAAACCTCAAAAATGTTCTTTTTTGTCGGGATTTTCTTTAATGCCAGGGGGTTTGTAATCACTATCGCTATTACCTGCCTCAGTTTTCGATCACGGTCTAAATACATCCTGTATATATATATTATTAACAGCATATGGCAGCATACCAATACAAATTATGTAACCTAAACCTATTTATGCAATATATTAGCTTGGCATAAAATCAAAAGAAACTAACATATCTGGGGTGGCTATTGTAAATATAAAACCATCACAAAACAAAAATTGTGTTCAACTTTTATTGCAGTTTCTAAAATCTGCTTCATACAGCTTTATGTATTTATAATTCAAAATCAACCGGGTCTAGCCAACTTTTACTATGCATGTGCATATGCATGTTTTTGATTACTATGATTTACGACATACAAGCCAAGAGAAACCAAGACGGAAGGTCATATAGTTAGACGTGCACAACCTTTATGGTTCAAACCTTAATCCTTTATGTCGCTTGCATAATGAAAACCAAAACAGTAGCGTTCTCAATTCAAAACTGCAAAGACCGATTC
This sequence comes from Cephonodes hylas, assembly GCA_030295005.1. Lineage (NCBI taxonomy): Eukaryota > Metazoa > Arthropoda > Insecta > Lepidoptera > Sphingidae > Cephonodes > Cephonodes hylas. The sequence goes on along the minus strand of AP025374.1, from coordinate 3,765,270 downwards.
ACCGAACGAAAGAACGAACTCCAAGCCCCATCCTTGAGTCGTAGTTCATTTCATTCGGGTCCATCAGTATCGAGCGGCGCGTGTCTATTTGCATGTGCCGGGATGACGTCACGCGGCGTCGCGACGCGCAGACGGTCCGGTATTCATGAGGGCCTTACACTAAAGCCATGAATGCACCGGGAGACAAATGTTCCGGATATTATTGCATTTTATGTGAGAATCGCTGTTCAATGTTGTGAAAAGACGCTCATAAATGTACGTCGACAATGTATGTACGTTTAATATGACCATTTGTACAATCGTAATGCACGGATTGATTACTTTAATATCCGGTGCTAGATTTTTTTGTTAGGGTAAGAATCGGTTTTAGGGCTGTAACAGATGTAAAAACTCAATTAGTATTTGTACCACATGCCAAAATTCTCTTCTCTAAAACTGAAATGTGTAAGATGTTAGTCTCTGCGCCGCACTGACTGAAAAGACACAAATAGAGCAGAGCACATTCTTTAAACATTATTTTCGGTATTTTTCGGTTATTTATAAAACCGCAAAGCCTTTCATAGTTTCTGATACCAACGACACAAAAATCTTAGTATGAATCAGAGAAGACTTAGAACTATCAGTGGCGTGCCTAGGGTGTCAAACTAAGGCAAGCCCAAATGTTTATTTAGTAGCAGCATATTTTTTTTGGTACGTAGGACTAATAAATACCTACCGGTTAGTACTCACATTCACGTTTATAGCGTTATTTTATAAATAAACAATCGTTAAGTTCGTTATTCGGAACTATGTAAGGCAAGTCGGGCTTTCGGGCTTCTATGGAAGTACCGCCACTGAGAACTATGTATGTGACTGTTATGTGTATTCATTTATGAAATTGTCAACGGACTAAGTATGCTAGCATCCTAAATAAATGCACTCGGATCGCTAAATAAAATCGGGTAAATATACCAAGCCGTATCGGTGCCTTATGGACTTATAGAGATACAAACTGATAGCAATAAGTCGGCGATAGCTTAATTGGCGGTCTACAGTTGAAATTATCCTTTACCGATGGAGAAGTTAACGTAAAAAAACCTAGATATCTGGTAGTGTGTGTTAATGAATGTATTTAAGCATGTATTGTCCATTAAACTGCATTCAGCCTGCATAATAGATTTAGACCCAAACTTTTTTATGCAAGCCTGACGACAATCATTGAAAAGAAAAGGGTTTTGCTATGAAATCATTGTCTTAAAGTAGCAAAATTTCAATCGCAATAAAATCATATTCATTATTATTGCTTATTTATTTTTTATTTATTTATATACACTTTATTGTTCACCAAGAATATACAAACAAATAGAAAAAAAAATTAAGAAAACCAAAAACAATTATCACTAACTGTGATCTCTTCCAGGCAACCTATGTTTCTTATGTCGCATTTCTTATGCAATAGTGATGTAATTAAACATGTTTTTTTTTCAGAATTGATGAAAACTGTATTATTGTACTAGTTATGACTATGAAGTTATGCGTGTATTCACAATACAATATCACGCACTTTAACAGAAAATTTCCTAAAAAACATAATGAGGAAACCTAGCCATCTAAAAAGTTTTCTTCGAAATGTCTTAGCTTTGAACTCCACCAACGAACTCTAAGCTGGCGTGGTGGACGTACATGAGCCGATAAACACAAATATTATTTGACTTTAAAATTTACTTCATACTACAAGACGGTAGTTATTAAAACGCAGTAGGGCTCCATATTTCGAGGGTGCAACACAGTGCAGGGGTGAGAAATAACACGCACTTTATATTCCGTCAGTACGTACAAATTATATGTGTGTGTAGGCGTGGGGTAAACCGTGCTAATGTTGCTGTCATTGCGATATTATTGCACGGAATTGTATTTCCGACGTTACATGTTAATTAAATGGTTTCATGTTCTTACAACTCCGAAAATTCATATGTATAGAAAAGACAAATTCTAATAATATTTTTTTAAGAAAAGGTGTCGAAAATAACGGGATAATTTTGGACACAAATCGAAGAGACACATTCGGTCTTTTTAAGATCAGACGTTTTCCGCACAGAACAGGGTTTAATAGACCTAAAAAATGTTTTTTTTTAATTCTAAATTTCACACAGTATCGAAATTTAATCGATCGACATTACGTACCAACTTTACATAACATCACAAAAAAAAAATAATGTCACGTTTACACGGTACTAAGTTATTTGCACCGTTTCCATTCTTAGCATAAATCAGAAATAATTGCCAGCGCATATGAAACTTTCATACACGCAAATTTATTCAAGAAGTGGAGTTGTGTGCAGGACAATTGACCCCGAAACATTTGGGTCAAAGCACAAGTCACGTGATGCAGTAAGAAAGTGTAAAAGTACTGCAGTTGTCCCCAGTGCGACATCGCAGATATTCTCCGAGTGTTTACGAAAGCGGACAGGGCGTAGGACATGAGGAGAACATAAAAATGCAATACAAAAATACTTTGCGTAAAAGTTGCCGTGTTTTTTAAGATGAAACTTAGGTAAAAATATTTAATTCTATGTCTGCTACTCAAGTGAGATATATACTAAGTCACGAGTATCCGAAAAGGGTAAAAGAGATGTAAGTAAAGATACAAACCAGACCAACGTGATACATTGAATTAATAATAATTTAAAAAAGTAAAATAAAGTTTCAACTAAAAGATATTAAGCGAAAATATGAATTTCAAGGTATTTAAAAGTTAAAACTGATTGCAATTAAAGATATGATGCATTCCTTGTTACGGGACAAACCTTAAGTCAATTGTTCTCAAAGGAGTTCTTGAGCAATTAAGATATCATAAAGCTATAGGTTTTTTTTAATGTTTATAAGCACTAATCACGAAAAATTCCCAAACGACAAAATTGTGCCCAGATTTCGCCCTCGTGTCAGTAGACTGCAATATTCTATGATCAATAAAGTTTATACCATGACCCAAAAGCGAAGAATGTGATATGACGGCCAAATATTCAACTAAGGTCTAAAACAACGTGTTATCTACTACAAACAGTATTTTATAATTAAATTCCTCTTGCACGGTACGCATGCTGTAACTCACAACGCTGCACGCTCGCGCTCCCACGAAGCAAAACTTTACTGTGTCAGATAAAACGTAGTAACAAACTACAAGCATAGCAAACAAAGTTAGAAGTTTATCTGCAGTGAGAACACAATACACATGAAACATGTACTTTAATATTTCTTTTATTGCAGCATATGTGGGTAAACGAATATTTTAAAAAAGTGGAAATGGCGACTCCTTTTCCACAACAAAAAAGGACAAAAGACTTCTTTGTTAGTCCCGTAGTAATAAAGTGGGGAGTGCAGATTATGAGGATTGACTAATGTATTTGGAAGTATCTATTACACCTTTTTTAATTTGGATTAGAAACTCATGCTTTCGATGCAGGGCAGAATAGCGCATTCCGTAGCCAGGTTTTTCTCCGGAACATTAACTTATCATGGCGAAGATTGCAAAATCAATTGCGAGCGCAGACTGTACACCAACTTTAAAATAGACATCATAACTGACTGTCTAGTCTCACAGCAATTTCATATCCATTATCATTATGAAATATTTTTGTTAGGACTTTATTTTTATCATTATTACAAAAAATGCCGCGTGGACACGCGGCTCGGATATGCGGTGCGATCTAGAGGTACCGAGTACAATTTTCGGGTCGAGTAAAATATTTTTGAGTTAGTTTTAGGAAATTAACAGTAACATAAAATCTGTAAACTTGCCCGAAAAACGGCAACAGGCTTGCTTTCTATTACATATCCATGAAGAATTTCGAAGAATACCTACAGGCATGAGTTTATGTATGTATGTATGTTTATTTGTTCTCTTCTTTGGACGTGGACGTGGGTTAACAAACGTGGACACGTTTGTTAACCCTAAATAAAAGAGCAAATTGCAGCTAAATATCATACGACATAATTGTCAAGGGCTCCAAATCCGGCCATTAGCGGCCCCATGTTTCGACATTCTGTTAATGCCAGCGATAGGCGCACGAGGGGTCCACAACGCGTATAATTAAATGTCATGCAATATAAACTATGACTTTCGTTATGGTTTAATGTGCCGGAGTGCAATAAATTACTCTATAAGTCATCCACCACCCTATTAACTTCTTAAATAACGTTATCAATCCATGGCAGTTTTAATTAGAATAGTAAATTGCAATGGTGGTTCGTTCTATTGAAAAAGGCAAGAACTAATATGATGATATTAAGAAGATTAGAAATACAGTATTGACTGACTCAACGTAAATTGTGTGTTAAACTTCGTTGTAACTGCATTTTAAAACCATATTTTATTAATCAAGTTCTATCTTGTGATCTAGAGGTCCCGGATTAGTATTTCTAGACAAACTAAGTGTTATTGAGATTTTTCATTACAAAATCCTCAGCGGCAGTATATTGCCTCCATGTAGGGGAAAAAACACAATTGGCAAAAGTTTGTTCCGGAAATACACCTCTGCCTACCCCATTGAGGTATACAGTCATGAGCTTATGTATGTGTGTAGTATTGCGTGTTACATATATGCTTCGATCAAGTACATAGGTATATGATCGAAGCATATAGGATTATGTAAAGTGTTATTGATAATACCAATATCTTCATCAACCCATATACGCCCACTGCTGAGCACGGGTCTCCTCTATCATTGAGAGGGTTTAGACCATAGTCCGCCACGCTGGCCAAGTGCGGGTTGGCGGACTACACACCTAAGAAATTCCTAAGAACTTTTAGGTGTGCAGGTTTCATCACCAATACCATTCAATACCAATATATGTTTTCTATTATCATTCTGGTCGCGAAAAACCAGGCGCGCAATACTTTAATCACGGATGCCACTATTCCGCATGACGAGAACGCATTTAACTAGAATTTACACATTTCATTTGCACCGAAGCCTGGAAACTATAAATTCACGTAGCAATTGGTACAGTGCTCATATATTATCATTTTCCACATAACAGCTACATGACACTTTAACTAGAAATAATGGTTTGATAAAAAGTGATGGCCTCGAGGTTTAGGCACGCGGACGAGAATCTCAAAGGTCGCGGATTCATCTCCAGGCACCTATGATTTTTCAAAGTTATGTGTGTATTTAGAATGAAAGATCACGTTCTTTAACGGTGAAGGAAAACATAAATACCCGATAACGTCCCGTTAATGGAATATTTAGTTAATGATTTCTTTTTTTTACAAAACAATTTAAAGCGCAGTCACGAAACCCGCACTAGGCCAGCGTTGTGGACGAAGACCTAAACCCTACCAGCTCACAGAAATTCATGCCCAACAGTGGGACGTATATCGGCTGATTATAACGAAACATTGCAGAAATTTATGACAGGCATTTTTATTTTTTTCCAAAAGAATATTGAATTTCTCATAACCAAAACTCGTTTAAGTATTTCAACAGCCACATTTATAACACACATTTGTCTTAACACTACAATATCTAGTTTTCGGTCAAGTCAGTAAATATTCTTCCGTGGAGCAGATGGCCAATCGAATTCCCTTTCTTACGGCTCCCTCGAGACATCGGCACAATTGGCAGCCTCACTCCACCGCCCCACGTGATAACGCATCGAGTTAGAATGAAGCATGACCACTGAATAACGATTTATTCTCCCCGAATTTGGGTGGTACCATGGGGTGACGAAATGAAAGTAATGTACCATATTTCTATAATGGCTATTCAAAGATTGGTAATGGTGGCGTAAGAATATCTGGGGTGTAAGTAGACCATGATCGAGAACTGAGACTGGAAATTGGAATGATGATGTTAATATTTACTAAAGGAAAAAAAAACTTTTGATTTTAATTCTGTGATCAAACTCTACGTTGTGCGTGATTCTTAGGTATGCATAATGCTGTTTTTCTGTCTTATTAATACATCATGGTTAAAATGGCACTTTAGTTTCCCAATCTGTACTCTTGTGGCATCTGGTATTTGAGGCAATAGAGGCGGAGATGCATGCACCAGAATTCTACAAAATGTAATTAAAACAACTTAATTTTGTTCTCGGAACTTCGTGTGTATTATTTGCTACTAGACAAGTAGCGTGGGTCGGAATAATTGCTATATTATTATACACAATATAGACATACAAAAAATCTCCCCTAGACCATAAAGCGCCAAATTCCTTGGTCCATACACAGTTCTTTGTTTTCCTTAACTGACATTATCCACTTCATGCATGATGCATGCACATCAATTTCGATGACTCTTTATATTTAAAAAAATAATAATAATAATTCACGCCTATATTCCCCGAAGGGGTCGGCAGAAATGCATTTCTGCATCCACATTTCGCCAGGTATGTTTATGTACGCCAGGTAAGTTTATGTTTTTCGGGCACATTTCCGGACTCCGTGCTGCTACTGAGAATTTCCTAATGGAAAAACCCAATAACACTGCCCGACCCGGGAATCGAACCCAGGACCTCTAGATCGCACCGCAAATACTTGTACCGCGAGACCACGAGGCAGACGTCTCGTTATATTACTCTATTTAAATAAATAATATATGAGATGCCTATAATTACGTAGTGCGATTGGGACGTCCTTGACTTTAACTCTATTTCAATAAATTCAAGCTTTAAATAATAACACAAACAATATCGAATAAATTGTATTTAAATACTCAACAAATACCTCTTAATAGGTCATAAATATTAAATACCAACTTATCTATACATTTTAGTCACATTTCCTTTCTATTACCTGTTTTACAGGAATTTTAATTTATCACAGGAATACTCTAAAATTATTCTTTTCATTTGGAAATATACAAAACAATGTAATTGTGTCTATATAATATTGTGCTGCTAAGTAAAGTGCTCTAGTTTTGACTAACGGTTTAAAAGAATCTTACATTGTCATACAATAAAGCTAAACATAATGAATTTCTTTGTCAAAAATACTTAAAATAAATCACAATATTAAAAATTACAAATAATATAAAAAATATATATTGCACATGTCTTCTGAAGCCACAAAAAAAAACTCTACTTCCTTTCATTAAAAGAATGTAAGAGTTAAGAATTAACAAAAAATACAATAATTTATAAAATAAATATTTGCTTAATGTTATTGTCATTACAATCATTAACGCCAGGTTTATAAAACATTTCCATAATGGATTTGTGTCCAAAATCAGAATCTTTTAATTTACTAAGGAGTCTCGAATAGGCCACATACTCTATTAGCAGGAACAGCTTTATCTGAAAAGAAAATAATAAGAACATATTAAAAAATGAGAAGAGATTTTAATATAGTTTTCCTCAGTTAAAAAAAAGTAATGAAGTCTGTTACTCCTTTAACTAGGATTAACCGAAAAAGCACTGAAGCTCTACGAATCTAAGGCAATTTAGTTTGTCATGATCCCACATTGAAATTAAAGAGAATAAAGAAATAAAGTTAAAAACGACGAGTTGTCCACTTCTCTCCACAGCAAAGCGGGAGACGATATTATATGAACTATAAGGTTCCATCTTCACAAAAAGATAAAAACAACTAGTGAAACAAGAGGCAATTAAAAATTGTTTGAGAAGAAGCACATTTGATACATTCACTTATTGAAAGAAAGAGAAAGAAGAGTTTTATTTATTTACTCTTCATACATTGCATATTAAGCTGGACCTTATGCCTGAGACATTCCTTGAGATTCGAAATAAATTATTTTTTCTATGAGATCTACTACAATTGTCACAGATTAAAAAACTTAATCACTCACCGATCATCTTAGGGTAGGGTAAGTTCAAATTCTCCATAATTTTAATAAATTCTTCCAAAGGTTTGGTAAGTCTTGGGTTGAGTCTCTTCTCTTCGCCCACGGTAGTGGCCGTCTGTCCCCTGTAGTCGTGTGCAGGGTAGAGAGTGTAGTGGTCGGGCAGAGTAAATATCCTCTCGTGCACAGATTTGTATAGATTTTCAGAACTACCCTCTTGGAAGTCGGTGCGTCCACATCCGCGAATCAGGACAGTGTCCCCTGTGAATGCTAGGCCCTGAAATTTTGTTTTATTTATTTACAATTAACACAGTGATTTCAATAGTCGATTTAATACCTTAAGCATATAATATTGTAATCAAACGCTCTTAATAAAGGTTTTATATGCTTTATTTTTAACACTAGCAGCTGTGCATGTTTTCTTTTTTTAATTCAAGTTTAGAACTATATTTTGTTTTTATTTGCGTCATCTACTATGTGTACAGTATCTTTATTTAAATATTTTTGTTGCGTTTTTTTCTCCAAATATGAGGCATTTGCATGCGGGATATACGATTACTGATTCATATTATTACGTAGACACGCTAAGTCATGGAAAATATCACGCCGAAGAATAGCGCCATCTATTTATCCACTATTGAACTGCTACAAACGTAGCTAGCACTGCGCTAAAACTTGACATCGCGTTCCTCAACAGTGCGGTTCAAACGGTGTTTTCTTCCCCGCACAACATCTTTGTGGAATCAGCTTTTCTCGACGGTATTTCCAAATGGATACGATATAGGGACCTTCAAGAAGAGAGCCAATACTTTCCTTAAAGGCCGGCAACGCACCGATAATCCCTAGGGTATTGTGGGTGTTCATGGGCGGTGTTGACCACTTAACATCAGGTGGCTCACTAGCTCGTTTGCCTCTTATCCCATAAAAAAAAAATAAACATACCTGACCGTTGCTACTCTAATAATATTATATTAAAGTTACATTACAGTTATAATTTCCTACAATGACATTCTTACATTTTTTTTATACTCTCCACACATTTAGCAAATTTTGCGGCAATTGTTACGGGAAAAGTAAGTTAAACTTAATTTACTATCAACAAACATGAAGTGTGCTCTCAAGAGCGCCAAGCAAACTAACTTCATTGCGTTTCTTGTAACGCAACAATGAGGTACATATCTACCATAAATATTTACATAAGCATCTTCTTTATTTGATAGAACACCCGCATGCGACTTACTAAACCTTTGTTATCAAATTTTATTTGTATAAGAATTACGTTATGATTTGCTTTCTATTTTAAACTATTTATAATACTTTGGACTTTTCTTTCTCCTTTCTCTCTTTATTACGTCTACTTTACGTCATGAGAAACTTTTTGATAACGTCAAGATAATATTTTTAATATACTACGTATCTCTTTAATAAGACGCACCATTATTATATAGGTACCAGTGACAATATATAAGGAAAAATATGTATGTTAAAAAAAATATGACATGAAAATGAAGTCCTTATTTTCTCTCTCTCTCTCTCTCTCACCTGTTCATGGCACACATAAGTAAAGCATCCATTGGTGTGTCCCGGCGTGGCCGTGGCGAGGAGCTGGAGCCCCCCGACGGTGACCACGTCTCCGTCGCGCAGGTGCAGGTCGGCCTGCGCCCCCGACGCCGCGCCGATCACGCTCCTGCACCCCGGGAGGAGGGACTTCAACTTACCCGTGCCGGTTATATGGTCCGCGTGCATGTGCGTGTTCACTGGAATGTAGAAATGTGAAATTTTAAAACGTACTGTGCCATAATATGCTACAGCCTACAGTTATATGGGTCGGGATGTGAAAAGAGCGTAATCGAAAAATGAGATGTAAGAATAGAGTGATTAAGGGAACGGCAAATTTTTAATTCCTTCTAAAGGATATTTTTGTCTATATGTGTATATTATTTGTCAATTAGGATGCGAAACGTCGAAACGCAATTGGGAAACTCGAATGTAGATATACCTTATATCTAAATCTTTCTGTACACTTCGAGGAATTTCCTAGTGGAAAAAACAACACTACCCGACTAGAGAATCGAACCTGAGGCCTTTAACCCCCCAAATAAAAACCTAGCTATTTTAATATAAAGCTCGGAATATACAACTCCCAACCACCGTATTATGTACCCATAATTCGTAACTTATATTCAACTTACTAGCATATATCAAATTGAAGCCGAGCTCTTTGACGAGGAGTGCGTCTCTTTCCGCATGTTCAAGCACTGGGTCGATGAGCACCGCCTCGCCTGACCGCGTGTCACCTACCAAGTACGTGTATGTGCAACTCACTGAGTCGAACAGCTGAAACATACCGACATAACATCATTGTCATTGTCGGCAACAACGTCATCAATATGACTAAATGAATCAACAACAAAATCATCATCTTCATCATCATCATCACTACGACAGAACAGTATGACTTTATTTAAATGATACGTAGTTAATAAATCGGTTTTATGTTTTCCCTTAATATAATATCATTCGTCTTTTTGTCCAAAAATACTTATTTTATTAATCACTGTTTATTGGTTTACTAAGCTGCCGTCTCGATGGCTGCTATTTAAAAAACAGAATTCGAATTGCTGGAACACCTACCCTAGTTGCCAGATCTGCCTCCCAAAGACTTTTAGCTCTTTCCTCAGCTTAAGGACTACTTTTGAGGGAAAAATATTACGACTATGGCGACAAACAGAAACAAACAGTCCAGACAAAGCTTTTTTTTGTGTTGCTAGAAGACAATGAAGATTTTTTTTGTTGAAATATCCTTATTTCATAATGACTATATATAGTTTTTTTGGATCAACCCTTATGTGTATAAATTAGAGAGATTCCCAATTTACTGCATCGTATTACTCAGTGTATTAACTATATCCAAACGTACTTAAAAATAAAAAAGCGATAAGATTACAACCGACAACATAGGAATTAGTGAGCTGACAGGATATAACATTGGTCACGCCAAGATATTAAGCGATGGGCGAGTAGTGAAAAAATCGTACACTAAAACAATTTCAAAACCTTTTTTAAATACGATAATATTCTCATAAGAATTTTATTGGTGTGTACGAAACATGGGAATTATGTCATATTCAAAACAATAAAATGATTTTCTATCGTGATAAAACCGGCATTGTATTAAGTAAATATGTTATTCATTATATCGTAAGTGGACGCAATTAATGATGCTATATATAAGGATTATATCGAAATAGCGATTTCAGGTTTCAATCAAAAATAAACTTAATTCACTTTTCACTTTGTCCTGCGTTTATCAAGAACATAATGTAACTTATACTTAAGTTCACATCTGTATTCCCAGAAGTGCTACGCATAAGTTGTAAGAACAATGTTGCTACTGAGAATTTAATCAAATTTAAACTTCTTCTCCAACTCGAACTTCTTTCTCGAAACTCTCCAAAAAAAGTTTAATTGCAAATAAATATAATGAAAATTGTAACTTTTATATTATTATTTTACGTAAATTTAAAATCAAAATCAACTTCTTCGATATTCAAAAATCCAAATTATTAAAGTAATTTTTATAAACAAAATAAATATTATCTTTTAAGAATATTGTCTAATCGATGTTGTTTATTTACCGATAACAATAAAAGAAACAAAATGCATCTACAAGCGATAATCGATACGGAAAGCCCATATTTAAATTACCTTGAAAAACTGACTGACTTAAAACAGTGGTTGCATATAAACTCTTCTGAATCGTAGGAGTTATAAGCGTGACTGTGATTGTATTTATGCATATTTTTCTTAAAAAAAAATTTTATTACCAATCTACCAATAAGTAACCTTTATCTAGTAATAACTTACAAATATCTATCGACAAAACAGTAAAAAAATATTTTATTCAGCTAATCTACGATTATTTGAATTTACCATTCACAAAATGTTTCACATTCAAAAACAAACACGAAAAGCTATTCCTTTTAGTACAACTCACCTGTCTGAAGAAAAAGTTATTCCCGTTTGTTTGAGAAGACATCGTTCTCACTGGAACTCCAAGTTTTGACACAGAGAGCACCTTCCCAAGCGCTCTCAAACTACCAAATGACAGTTTCTGGATCATTCTGCAAAGAACATTTTGTATTTCACAACAATAGCTTCGTATTGCTAGTACAATGACGGTTGTTGCAATCTTCTGTTTGCTAAAGTCGCTTGTTTAGCTTCAATATGATTGTTATGGCTGTTGATTGTCTTGTTGAATAGTGATGTGTGACCGAAAGAATTTCCGGTTCTGATTAAAAGTTGTTCGCACGAACTCTTAAAATGCGGCCTATAAAGAAATATTTTCAAATGGAGCTTATATTTTACTTTCTGGCTTGGGATATGGTACTTTATTTCGAAAAAGCAAAACAGTAAACAATCAATTGTAATGTTCTGAATTCAATAGCCTAACAGATCTCTGACAGCTATAAAATTGCATAATATAAGATAAATATAGAATCTAAAAAATGCACTTGCTTTTATTTATTATGAGGACTTCTAGTATTAATAACAGTATGGTGTTTTATTGTTCTAAAACTGGACGGTGTTCCACGCAACTTTGAGAAACGCCGCTTTTATGTGAATATGAAAAAAAAATACGACTGCATTGTTTGAATCAGCAACAGTCACAGACTTCGAACGCAATACTAATATTTCACAACACATTCAGAAAACAATAGCTATTTAGCGAGAATTATGAAGCATTATTAAGTGGCCGATAAATAGGCTTCAAAATGGCATTTATTACACCAATAAAACTGTGATGGCTTCGAGCATTGGAACATTAGAGTATCAAACAAAACTTAAGCTTCTAGTCATTAGTTTAAATATCAACCTTTCGCCTTTTTGACTTAGAAAGATATTGTGAGAATAACTACATGCCTAATTTCTGAAGAATACTTATTCTGCTGATCTGGCCTAGTGACAATCTAGCATGATGAACTTAACAATAGAATAATTTAGATTATACCAATTAAAAACGTTGCCCAGAGCTAGTTTCAGGAATAAATAAAAATAATCATATTGAAAATTCTCATGTTTTTAAAGAATAGTCTACTTCGAACATGCTGTGCAACCTATCTGGAGTGTGGCTAAATGGTAATGTGGTGAATGTTGACATCTAAATATTTAACTAACATACCTGCATCACAAAAAGTTATGTATCAAAATTGCATTAGAGACTTACATCACTCTAATAATAAAGATTACACTACCTAGAGGAATATTTAAACTATTTATTTCTATGTTGTAATTTGTAAATGAGTAAAATGTGAAGGCCCACATAAGTTATTTATTTATTTATTTAATCTTTATATACATGTTTGTATAAAGGCGGACTTAATGCCGTTAATATTTCCACTATAAAGCCAATACTGCTCTGCTCATTCCTGTATTGAAAACATTTGATTCGGCTTCATTCTGTTGAAATTTCTCAACTATTTTCAAACACTCAAATAAATTTAAGAAACTTTCTTCTTAAGTATGTTTTGTATTTCACCATGTACTTACATTGCAAAATTCTCAATATCCAAAATTAACACTAAAAGATTAAAAACACAAAGTAGTTTTTAGAATATTTGAAATAAGTCAATGTCAACACACAGTCTTGCTTCCAAAGCGAACCACAATAATGAAGTATTGATTAGCACTACAAGTGTTTGGTTTGCATACACTAATTGGGTATTGTTCACTTTCCTTTGTGAAGACAATAGAAAATAATATTGTGACATGTAATAACAGCTTGTGTTTAAGATGGTCAGTTGGATGAAGACTGGCCTTTAAAGTTTCATTTTTTTCATGGGCTTTAATATGTGATTATACTCAAATTCCGTACATGATACTCTAAATTTGTGAAGCTAATTTTTTTAACCTTAAATGATGTATATATTCATTCAAAAATCAAGATACTAAAATCATTACATGCTTACTATATTTTCTGGTGCAGCTTTTCAATTCTATTTAAGTTTTTTTTCATCGGGGAATAACAATTATACAATGAAAAAAATACTTAAAAACATATTTTTACTTACAAGACCACATAAAAGGGCTAAAAAGATTTTCTAGTATTCCATTAAAAATAAATTGTTAATGTAACTAATCTTAATCATCATCAGCCCATATATGCCGGCTTAGGGCTTAGTCCACCGCTTTAGCCTAGTGCATTCAAAACAAAAATGTAGGCATGTATCTAACTCAAGTAACTAATCAAAAAAAAAATTAAACTACGTAAGTAATTATGATAAAAAAGAATTACCTATGGAATTGAATGATTTATTATTTACTAATACATTACATCATATGAAGGAAGTTTAAACAAACAAAAAAATACTCACTTTTTATGTTGATCGGAACAATAGTATATCAAATATTTGCTCTTATAATGACTAAAAACAAACTCTTAAAGACGACCAAGCCTTTAAGTTTTGGGCTTTATCTTATCACATATTATATAAATAACCAGCTGATTAAATTGTCTCCATGGACGTGCTTAGTATCCAACAAATTGTTGTTTGGTTACCAAATTAACAGTTCAGCGTAGTCAAAAGTATGCAATAGGATGTAAGTGAGATAGAAATATATGAATTATGAAGGTGTACAAGATAGATCAATTCGAATCATCATATAATGTTATAAATTATATTTCACAGTATATGGAACAAAACGTCAACTTGACAGCTTTCTGACAATGGTAGAGATGCGAAATTAGTTGATGTAACAAAAAGTCGCCTACCATTCGTCGATAAAAAACATAGAGCTTATTATTACAGGTAAAAATAAATCATGCTGGCTTAAAAAATGATTTAACCTCTGCCTTAATATTTGTCATATCAAACGGTTCTTTATGTCAGACATGCCAAAAAATTTATTGTATAAAATATAAAAATGGATCAATATTACAGAAACATTTTGGAATAAAATTAAAAAGTCTACATATGTTCTTGCAAAGGTAAACAAATTGTATAGTCGTTGTGTTAAAGTATAGATTTATCTCAACAAGATCTAAGATTTCCCACTGCTAAGAACAAACCTTACGTTCTTTAATAAAAAAGGATACTATCACATTGAGTCTTAAGAGGCCTCGGAGCATCACGTCAGCATGTTGTTATTAAGTGGACCTTATATTTTTAAATTTCTCATACTATTCTTGCATTTTCTATGATTACAAATTATCGAACTTTGCTGCATTATTTTCTTATTACGACACATTAGTTTCCTTTCAGAGGATAACTTAGTGTTATCTTCAGTTGTGTCATGCAAGAAGAATTAAGTTTGTCGCCTTAACCTCGCTCTTGAGACAAGACTTTATATTTTTTTTTTTTTTTTTTTTTAAACGCCTTAGCAGGCAGACGAGCAGACGGCCCGCCTGATGGAAAGCGGTCACCGCCGCTCATGGACTTGGCAATGCCAGGGGCACAGCCACGCCGCTGCCTACCGTGAGGAGAATACTCTTTTTAAGCCTCGTTTGAAGAAGGCCATGTCATAGCGCTCGGGGAACACCGAGGCAGGGAGTTCATTCCAGAGCTTGCACGTACGTGGTAAAAATGACCTCTGGAAACGCACCGTACGCGTACGGTACGTCTCCAGGTGATATGGATGAACTCCACTGCGGTGACGGGTGGTGCGATGGTAGAACGGCGATGCCGGTACCAACCCGAACAGTTCCTCGGAGCATTCCCCATGGAACAGCCGGTAGAACACACAAAGAGACCCAAAGTCTCTCCGCAGTCCTAACGGCTGTAGTTTCTCCGTGAGATTGGGATCATCGACGATGCGAACGGCCCGTCGCTGTAAGGAGTCAAGTGGGTCGAGCTGGTATTTTGGGGCACCTGCCCAGAGATGCGAGCAGTACTCCACGTGGGGCCGGATTTGCGCCTTGTAGAGCGACAATCTGTGACCCGACGTGAAGTACCGCTTGGCTCTGTTCAGGATACCCAACTTTTTACTCGCCAATTTGGCTTTGTCCTCCAAATGACTCCCAAACTGGACTAAGCTCGAAATTTCGACGCCGAGGATCCCAATACTCTCGGAGATCTGGAGAGATACTCCTTGGAACTGTGGCGCCATGACGAATGGATCCTTCTTCGCAGTGAACGCGCAAACTTGTGTCTTCGTAGGGTTGAATTGAACTAGGTTCTTTTCTCCCCATTCGAGAGCCCGCCCCAGAGAGCTCTCGACTTCAGACACAAGTTGTGACCGTCTTTCCCCAACGGTACTCCGAGGGACATTCTGTTGGCCGATGTATCGCGCGTCACTCGTACTATCATCTGCATAGCAATGCATGCTTTCGATAGAAAGCATGTCATTGATATGCAGGATGAAGAGTGTCGGCGATAGCACCGAACCTTGAGGAACGCCAGCATTAATGGTCATGGTCTCGGAGCAACAGCCGTCAACGACGACCTGGATGCTCCGACCATCCAAAAAGCTGGCGATCCACTTGCAGAGTCCCTCGGGGATCCCGTATGCTGGAAGCTTCGCCAGAAGGGCGCCGTGCCACACTCGGTCGAACGCCTTCGCAATGTCGAGGCCGACGGCAATAGCCTCACCCCCGCTCTCCAAGGCCTCCGCCCAGCGGTGCGTAAGGTACACGAGAAGATCGCCAGTTGATCGACCATGTCGAAAGCCATATTGGCGGTCGTTGATCAGCTGGCGATCCTCAAGGTATCTCAGGATCTGAGTGTTAATTACTCGTTCCATGACCTTGGAGAGAAGGGATGTGACCGCTATCGGCCTATAGTTGGAAGGGTCCGACCGGTCACCCTTTTTAGGGATTGGGTGGACACGTGCGACCTTCCAAGAAGCTGGGACCCTGTTGGTTTTGTAGGAAAGGCGGTACAGGCGCGTTAGCACGGGGGTCAACTCAGGGGCGCACGTCTTAAGAACCACCGCGGGGATGCAATCCGGCCCACTCGACTTTCGGATGTCGAGAAGCCCGAGCTCCCGTCTGACGACACGATGATTGAATCTAATGTCAGACAGGAAACTCTCACACCTGGGTAAAACTGGTGGAATGGCTCCCCCGTCATCCAGTGTCGAGTTCGAGGCAAAGGATTGGGCCAGGAGATCGGCCTTCTCCTTTGCACTATGGGCCAGACTGTGATCATCCTTACGCAGTGGCGGGAGACTAGGCTGGCAAAAATTACCTTCGACAGCCTTGGCGAGCGACCAGAAAGCTCGACTTCCAGAGGGATAACTTTCGAGTCGCTCGCCAATTCGTCGAACGTATTCCGCCTTGGCCCTAGCGATAGCCCTCTTGTTGGATCTAGAAGCGGCATTGAATTTTCGCTTCTCCTCCTTCGAGTTAGGATCCCGACGTTTTCGGGCTTCCTGCCATGCCTTAAATGCGGACTGCTTGAGGCGCGCAGCATCGGCACAAACTTGGTTGTACCAAGGTCGGCTGCGGCGCCCCACGGGTATTTTGGAACTGGGGATGAAAACATCCATCCCCAGGATTATTGTATCCCTTACGCAGTCCGCACAGGCGTCAGGATCATCAGAGGAGAAGCAGAGCCGCTTCCATGGGTAGGATGCGTAGAACTCGCGCAGTCCATCCCAATCTGCTGACCTATAACGCCAGACTCTGCGAGTCCCAGTAGCTGAAGGACGACTGGGACGCACAACAGGGGCCCATGAACGGACAAGGCAGTGATCAGATGACCCTAGAGGGGCTTCGATCACCACCCTGTATCCGTCAGGATGAGTAGTCAGCAGAAGATCCAACAGAGAGGGCTCATGGCTCTCAACATCCGGAACACGGGTAGGCTGTGTTACCAGCTGTGAGAAGCCATATGCCAGGGCCAACTCGTAGGCCGACCGACCCGGGAGATCAGTGATCCTGGACCCCAACCACTCTTTGTGGTGGGCGTTGAAGTATAATGTATTATTTAATAAAAGAATATGTAGTTTATTTATGTAAGAAGTTTGAAATCGACTAAAAATAACAATAAAGTTTAATTTGCTAAAATCCTTAAATTCACACACCATTCTTTGTTTGTATATTAACGCCCAGGTGTTGTTGATTTGTTGTATTTCCATCTCAACACGCCCGTATGAACTGTATCTTACTATCCTACTCTAGCACGTTTGCTAGTGGTAACGTCATTGACCTGCTTCATCCCCGCCACTGCCAGTCAATAATTTCCACTTGTACACATACAAAGATATGGTTGTGTGAGTGGAAACAGTCATTGCGTCTGTGCAGTGTATTGATGTAAACATTCTAGTGTCATTTTGTTTCAGTGCGTTTGCGAGATCGTGTGAGGATCCTTGCGAGGCGCATTAAAAAATGTGATCAGCTGATTATATAAAAATACTGTGAACATACACGTGCAAGTGAACATTGAGGAAACATATTTGCCCAGTTTAAGTGCGATAAAGGACCTTTGTTATCTGTGTTGCTTCAGCAAAGGTCAGTTTTTCATGAAAATATGTTTTCCATAACAATGGGATTTTTAGTTATTGCGAAAAAGCATGCGCTTCCTTATCAATTATTTCGTAAGCCGCTTACCCCAGCGTCAAAGAATTCAAACGAATAACGATCACGAAATAAAACCAGTTTCTTTATAGTGATCCTAACTTAACTTAGCCATGCTTAGTTTAATGGAAACTCCCTTACTATTTTGTTTACAATATTTCTAAGGCGAATAAGATATCTATGCAGATTTCAAGTAATTGATATACTGTTTAGTTTTGATTACTACGTCGAGCAAATAAAAAGAAATAATGATAGCCTAGAAATAAATAAAAAAGCATATGAAAATGTATCTAGTAGATACTTATAGAACAATTTCCTTTGTCCAATTGGAAAACAATTATAAATCTTATGTCACAAAATATAAATGTTAGAAGTGAACATTATTTTGTACCATTAAAATCTTGAAATACAATAGAACAAAGCGTAATATTTCATATCTAATCTAAGATAAAACAAATTTATAACAACGGTATTTAACTAGGTCTGTTACAAAGTTTGCTCCTATCGATTCTAACCGTGACCTACTTTAACTATTTTGCACACACACATTGCTTCCGTACACCAAAAAATGCGTGAAGCAATCAGAACAATTGATATAACGACTTTAGCAATTAAGGAACGTCATTTGCTTCCACGAAATCATACTTTAAATTGTAGAATTTTTGTAACTGTAATATATTTATTAATAATGTTATCACATTTTATAATCTAAGATTACAAAATTCAACGTTTCTAATGCAATCTGCTTAATATTGTATAATCGTCTCATGACCAGTTTTTAAACATCGCAATTATTTGCACAGTTGACTTTTAACGACATACGGTCAATGATAAATATTACAAATATCAAAAATAAAAAGCCCATGGGCACCAAGTCCGTTAATTTTAAATCTTGTGTGAAATAAAAGAATCAGACAATACGAGTGTGGAATTCCCGCGTTACAACATATCGTTCAGAAATAGTGACCACTGTCCTTGCAACCAGCCGCGCGAAATTAACACACGCTCTCCTAATATTAACTAAACATAACGATTACACAATGTGATTAATAAGGAACATAATTAAAACATGATTGAATACGTGCGTAAAGTACACTAGTATTTCAAAATTAATTAATATGAAGCAACGTAATGCTGTCTATAAAATAGCAACGATGTAATGAGCTCTAGATTGTAAACATAACAGTAATGTGATGGTTACTACGTAAAACATAGAGACGCAAAAGGTCATGTAACAAGTTACACCGGTCCTTCAAGTCCAATCATTAGCAACAATAAAAACGTACTTGATCGCTCGAACCAATGCTTATGGCAGTGATTAGTATTACTTGAAGACCATTGTTTTTATTATGTTCAGCTATTTATTGTTCGACAAACAATAGGTAATAGGTATCATCAAATGCGTGTTGTGTTTCTTGTTCCGCTTTAAAGTAAGCTTGTATTAATTGTAATTGTATTATGCCGTCAGTTTTCCAAAGATCCAATTCTTCTTTAACCTCATTTTATATCACCTATCTTTCTCAATTAAAAAAGGCTAATTTAAAGAAATACCAGAAATGATAATCTAACAGATCTAAATGCAATAAGATCGCTTTACGATCTTCTTTTGAGATCCATTTGTAATTCGGTTGTCAAGCCCATTGCACCCAGTCATAACTATCTGCATCATTGCTCCCCCAATACTTGATATCAACATTATTAATAAGTAATAATAACATTCAATTAGCAGTCAAAAGCCATGCGTAACCACGTGCACCCGTCCCACGTATGTCACAGGCAGTTTATCTCGGAGACGACCTTCGAGATCCACGTTACAACATTAATATCGCAATGCGGACGCGTGTGGCGAATATAAACAACTCGTAAACTATTGTTTACTTCACAATTTGTCGTATCGGGGTTAAAGTTATTGTTTATAGGTAATCAAAAACAAATAAATGCTCTTGAAACACAGAATTGATGGTGTAGGGACTCACTGTCATTGTAGAAAAGTCTCATCTATAAAGTTTGCGCTACGCTGAATACAATCTCGTAGCGTGGGTTAGTAACAAAGAGTTTTTGGGTGCAGTAAATCCTAGCTGAAAAAACATTCGCATCTGTCACATGTAAGGTACATCACATTGAATAGGAATTTATGTTTTAGTTAAAGTTTTAGCATATGAACCTTCTTCTTGAGTACCGTCTCTACAGCCTACATACATAGCTCACTAATAGAACGTTAAGACAATAATGTTTACTCAAATTGCAAGTACGCCAACATGAAATACATTACATCTACAAACACACGCTGCATGCAAAACACTGAACATAATTACCATTACAATGACTCGCAATAATTTAGATGCTTGTTTATCTAAAATACACAGATAACTGAGCGGTTAATGCATGTGGTAAAGCCAACTTTGTACCCACACAGACGTACTACGCATCTCCGTCTTGACTTGCCAAAGCAAATATTCATCTCAGCGATACTAACATCTATAGTAGATAATATTGCAGACGTTTTGTAATTTTCGTAGCAAAAAGCTGTTGCCAAATATTATTAAGGCATAGTTTTGATAGTGGTATGGAATCATACTTCTCATTTGAGGGAGCAAAATCAAAATATCAATAGAAAAGGATATTATGTCGTCACATAATTGCAATTGGCAGATGTGACACCTAGGACAACGACGTGCATAATAGAAATGATAATGTTTAGTGTATTGCGTAGTTTATTGCAATATATACATTTTTTCGTAATTTTGGGGTGGTTCGACTTTAAACGCTAGTTACTACTGTCGTCAGAAGAGTTATGCTTAGTAAAAGATTTGTTTTCGTCTTTCGTGTTATCATTGTCATCGAACCAGTGCTAGCAATAATAGGCATTATTTCGATCCAGAAAATCAAGGCATACCCGCCACTTTTTTTAATTAATACTGTTACTATTACCGACATCACCATTTTTACTTAATATTCTTGTCTGTAGTCCAGTATTATAGTCCCCGCTTCATAAAAATGATTAATGTCATGTCAAGTTCCTGAACTTTATCGCATGTCATTACATTTGTTTAGATAGTATTGACATTGACATACTAACATAAACTACAATGCCTCATCTATCTACGGCTGACCTTTTCATAATGAAGTTAAAATTGAGTTAGTAAAGAATATCTTCATTAAAATCATGATCACTCTAAGTCGTAATCGCAATCAACAAGACGATACGAAAATGTATCATCATACCCTAATCAGAAACAGTAGAATAGGTGCAACGCGATAATCCAAGATTAAGAGTATTCTTAAAGTATGCAACTCTGAGGAATTATATTTTCTTATATTTTCGATTCTATAATTCACTGATTTAAACAAGGTTATTCATTAAACCGGCTTTACATTAATAATTTTAACACTAGCAACCATAAAAAAATCAACAAACATCAGAGCAAAACTTCCTAGAAAAAGTCATAAGATCCAGATCAAAGCTTGACAGGTCAAGGCCAAAGTTAGAGGTAGATTGTAAGCGTCAAGAAGCGATCTTAAGAAATGACAACAGTCCACAAGATGAATGGCAAATGTCTTGAAGACACCTCAGTACATATTATTGAACTTGCAAGTAAAGCAGTAATTTACCAATAAAACGTAATATGAAATGCGCACGTCCGCAGTACTGCGCAGTTTGATTATCTCACTGTAGAATTTGTAAACATTTTTTTTTGTTCTTTGTGGATGGTCGTGAAGGACGCACGAGTAATTCCGACGCGCTGTGTCGCTAAAAGCGGCTTTGTATCTCTTTTTTGTGCACATTTGTGTTCTATTCATGGGTAATCGTTTTCATTGAACAAACTTATGCAATGACCTTGATTGTGGTTTAATTTGGTAGTATTTTATCATTGTGTAAACATTTATTTGTGGTATCCGGTTACAGATTAGGTATTGATTGTTGTTGTAGATCATGTTGTATTAGTTTCTTACTATATTTTTCGAATTTTAAGTTGTATGTTACTTCAAGCCTTATGTTGTTAGTTTGAGCCTTAGAATTTCGAAAGCCTATGGGTTGTAGGTGCAGCCGTAACAGGGACACATTAAATATTAGTAATTGTTTAAATTATAGTGTTATACACAAAGTAATCAGTGAGTTAGACCAAACTGTATCAAGTCGGTTTGGAATTTTAAACTGTTCATTTTCTTGCAAACTATTTAATTACGCTAGCAAACCATGTTATTAGAAAACAACGGCAATTAATTTGCAATAGCTAATAATTACAAACCTATGATTTACACATTGTGTTTTCTTAATGAAAAAGGATCGACAAAGATCAATCCGCAAAGATTTATTAGAAAGAAACAGAAGTCCATTTGTCTTTCAATCCCTTTGTAACAAGAAACGGAAGAAAAGATTCTTTCAAAAGAAAAGTTGCGAGCCACTTTGTACGGGAAAATTCTTTGTACATTTTATTTTACTTCAGTACGAATTTATATTTTTCATAGCTGACTTTAGCTATTGTTAATCCGAGCGCTGGGAAATTCTTTCATTAAATTCCTATTTGTCGTAGGCTAGTTTGTGTGTCCATTCAGCTCTATGACGGAAAATGTATTTTTATTAGGTACCACTTTTATGTATGTGACTGTTGTTGGGTGTATTTATTTATTTATGTTGAACATAAATAAACAACAGACTTAAATACATAGTACGGAAATATCGTAGTAGCTAGACACCAGCTTATGAAACGAGCGGCCGCGGGTTCGATCTCCGCACCGAGACAAATGTTTGTGTGATCCGCAAATATTTGTTTCGGGTCTGGGTGTTTGTGAGACCGAAAAGTCTCTCGTAGTTTCTGATACCCACGACACAAGACTTGTATCTTAGTGTGGGGTCAGGACTATGTATGTGACTGTTGGGTGTATTTATTTAAGAACCAAAACTTTACCGTTTTTTATAGGACATCCGTGTAGCTGTATATTGCGTTTAAAGGAATAGCTTATAGAAAATTCAACATTGCTAGAACTTACACCTTTAAATTTCGTTTTTGCTTGTTTATTTCTGATTATTTTAATAGCGAAATGTAATATTTTTACAACAAAGCGTGTAAAAACATAAAATGCTTAAGACGAAAAAACTTTTAAGTACGTCTTCTGGATGAACAAAGGACAAGTTCAATGTTCTTCGGGTTCTCGACGTTTTTGCTAACCGCCAGATGATTTGCGTTAGACA
This sequence comes from Cephonodes hylas, assembly GCA_030295005.1. Taxonomy (NCBI): domain Eukaryota; kingdom Metazoa; phylum Arthropoda; class Insecta; order Lepidoptera; family Sphingidae; genus Cephonodes; species Cephonodes hylas. The sequence continues at coordinate 3,741,779 of AP025374.1, read as the reverse complement.
AATTGCCCTGGAACTGGCAGTCTGGGCTTCAGGTTCGCCGCCCCCGTCCGTCGCGACGCCGAGCGTCTGCGTTCTTAATAAATATACGCTCACGCGATCAAGCTAATTCCTTTTTTTAATGGTTAGGTAAATTTTACTTTAATCGCCAAGGAAACCTACTGAGCTAAGGGTTTTAGATAAGATTTAATAGGTCTATTTCAGACCAGATTGTTTTATTACAAAACGGCTTCTAGTTGTAGAGCTGACTTCGAAAAGTAATAGTAGAAAATTTTGTTTCGTACTAAGATTTCTTGTGAATGCGATTAAGATTGCCAGGTATAAAATTCACAAGCCATAAATATAACGTATTTTGAATATGGAACGTGAAATTTTTGTACATCTAGTCTTATAATCTCTTAGCTAAATTTGTTCCTCAAATATCGACAGTAGAAACCAAAGCTCAATTTTAAATTATGAAGACTACATATTGTGGGGTGTAGAGTTTAGTGTTTCATGTGATTTTAATTCACATAATATATGTATAAATTAAAAAACCATTCATCGAACGTCCAAGACGTTGGATGTACGATAATACTTGTGACATTATAAACAAGATGCCATGCACTCTCACTTTCCTTAGGATGTTAAACGATAATGTGCGACTTCCACATGACCGTTCAGTCACCTTGATGAGTCTCATCATATGATAAATGATTTACAGCCATTAGCTTCTTTATCGATACGAATCGAAAGACAACGCAATTTGTACTACACATTTGTATACGTGTTTTTCTTTGAAGACTCTTGTTAAGAACACAGCCCCAAGGCGAAGTTGGTAAGTCACCAGCTTTCAAAACTAGAGGCCGTGGATTCGATCTTTGGACATATTATGTTTGTGTGATCCACAAATATTTGTTTCGGGTCTGAGTGTTAGTGGGACGGAAAAGTCTTTCGTAGTTTCTGATTTCCACGACACAAAAAGTTTTTTAGTATTGGATCAAAATTATGTATGTGGCTGTTGGGTATATTTATTTAAAAATGCGTTTGTCTATTTATAATTCTCTTCCCATTAATTTTCATTGACTGCAACGATCGCTTGGTCTATTGCTGACTAGAGGAGGGCTCTCAAGCGGACAAACTGGGGCACTAACTATATTTCATTGACTAATTAACTTCTAAAGCCACCCTGCACATTTTCTCGTACGGATTCATACTCAGCTCTATAATTAATGAATTGAGTATGGCGCCGATGCCAATGACACCAATTTACTGATTTTAATATGATAAAATAAATCTCCCTCGTAGGATGTCAAGATTTCCTTTAATTAACAGTGGTATTTCAACACTACTTAATATTGATGTTTTATAGGCTTATTTTAATGAATGCTGGTTTTAAATATATGTATATTCTGATTTAGATTTCGTAGAATACTAATTTAGTTATTATTCCTGCAGTCCAACTACTGTTATTGTAATTTACAAAGCCAAGAGTATCGTAAAATTTCTTTTCTACTCTATTAAACAAAATGCAACAAAAATCTGATTAACAACACTAAAATTTTGTGACCACGACAGGCGGTCTTATCGTCAACTACGAACTCTTCCAGGCAACCTTCGGGCCTGGAATGAAACGTTTTAGTTGAGGTGTTTATTTCTAAAAAATATAACGTAAAGATATATAATCATAGTTACATAAACATATGTATATAATATAAAATAAATATATTTAAAACTGGTGTCCATTAAACAAAAGAATTAGAAATAAGATATTTCTAAAATATGAGTAAGATTCCTTCTGCGCCAAGTTCAATGCAGCTCAAAGGTGGTCTTATTTGAATTTTATATCAACTAGAATGGCTTTACATAATAAATCAATCGTTTAAGATGTGCACGAACTATTTTCCGATCAAGCATTCAGTACACAAAGCGGCCGCATCTAATTAAATACAACAGTTAAGCGTCAAATTTAATGAATGCCATTGTTTCATTAGCAATACGTTCTATGCAACTATATGTAACTACTATATTCTTGCGGTCGCTTGATAGACCACGTAACTGAAGCTTATGTTCAATGGACCGATGTAACGCTCTAAACCCTGTCTCACCTTATTAATGTCAGGTATTCTGTGTCATTTATTATTTAATTTTATTAAGGGAATGTGATCGCATTTACATAATACAGATTTTAGCGTTTCACACTTATTGTGGCAGCTTTTTGACTTCTGATCACTTAATCCTTGGACAAGTTTGTCCAAGACGCCCTAGACCAACGTGGTACATGTTCCAGACTCTGGACGAATATTTGCGTATTTTTTGTAGAATTTTTATGGGGCGCAATGGCTTGCCACCAACTTGCGAAATGAGAGGCCGCACCTAGACAAATGTTAGTGATCCACAAATATTATTTGTTTGGGGTCTGTGGGCTTGTGAGACCGAAACAGTCTCTCGTAGTCTCTAATAACCACGACACAGGACTTGTATCCTAGTGTGTGGTCAGAAGTACGTATGTAACAGTTGGGTGTACTTTATTGATTTATTATTATGGAATGCCAGGAATTTACAGTTCCTTACATACATCTAAGAAATTCCTAGTGGAGAACTCTTAGATGTGCGGATTCCGTGCATGATGGCTTCCTTTACACGTTCAACAGCGTGGTGGTTTATTACGCGTACACACTTGATATGAAGAAGTCAAAGCTATGTGCCTTTACTCGGATCCAGAACTGGTACATTAATGTCTTAGAATGTACTAGATTTTTACGCCATATCCTCTTTGTGAACCAAATTAAGAATAAAAACTTTGATAACGTCCTTTCCTTGGATCCCGTACACTATCTTTATACCAAAAATGATTTAAATTGGTCCATTTCTTTAGGCGGGTAACAAAGATGTCAGACAAAGAGATCTCCTCATTTCCATCTTAAGTATAGAAGGATACATATTTTTTTTACTTTTCCATCTATGATATTGATATAAAAATGTCTATGTAATACCGCACATTTTCTTTGTCGTGTGATGACGTATCTATACTATTATTATAAAGAGGAAAGGTTTGTATTTTTGTATTTTTGTATTTTTGTATTTTTGTATTTTTGTATTTTTGTATGTTTGTTACGAATAAACTCAAAAAGTACTGAACCGATATGGATGATTTTTGGTATGGAGATAGATGGGACTCACCGAAGTAACATAGGATACTTTTTATCCCGGAAAATGTGGTATTCCCGTGGGATTGGGTATAAAACGCTATATTTATTTTAAGCTGTCACGCCTAAACCATTTGACCGATTTTTATGATTTTTGGTTTGAACATAAGTAAGATTCTATGAAGTAACATGAACAACATTTTATCCCGGGAATATGTAGGGTTCCTGTGGGATGAGCATATACTGTAACACAAAAGTAACATTGCCTGTGTAATGCTTTCACGCCTAAACCAGTTGACCGATTTAAATGATTTTTGGTATGGAGTTAGATGGGACCCACCGAAGTAACACAGGATACTTTTTATCCCGGAAAGCGTAGTATTCCCGAGGGATTGGGTATTAAACCCTATATTTTTCTTTCGCTTTCACGCTGAAACTATTCGACCAATTTTTATGATTCTTGATATGATCATAAATGAAATCCTATGAAGTAGCATGAACAACATTTTATCCCGGGAATATGTAGGGTTCCTGTGGGATGAGCATATATTCTAACGCGAAAATGACACTGCCTATGTAATGCTTTCACGCCTAAACCTTTTGACCGATTTGAATGATTTTTGGTATGGAGATAGGTAGGGCCCACCGAAGTAACACAGGATCCTTATTATCCCGGAAAATGTAGTATTCCCGTGGGAACGGGTATTTCTGGACCTACTGAACCGATTTGAATGATTTTTGGTATGGAGATAGGTAGGGCCAATTGAAGTAACATAGGATACATTTTATCCCGGAAAATGTAGTATTCCCGTGGGAATGGGTATTTCTAGATCTACTGAACAGATTTGAATGATTTTTGGTATGGAGATGGGTAGGGCCCACAGTAGTAACACAGGATACATTTTATCCCGGAAAATGTAGTATTCCCGTGGAAATCGGTATTTCTTGATCTACTGAACCGATTTGAATGGTATTTGGTATGGAGATATGTAGCACCCACCAAAGTAACATAGGATACTTTTATGCCGGAAAATGTAGTATTTCCGTGGGAATCGCTATATTCAAGATCTACTCAATCAATTTGAATGAATTTTGGTATAGAGATAGGTAGGTCCCCCCGAATTAACATGATATACTTTTATCCTGGAAAATGTGTTCCTGTGGGTATGGGTACATGTTATAATTGCTAGAGTAACTCTGTAAATCTGTTACGGTTTCACGCCTAAACCATTGGACTAAGTTATATAATTTTAGGTATGAACATAAATAGGACCCTGTGAAGTAATAATTAAATGTTCCCGTGGAATAAACATGTTATAAATGCAGAATGTTATAAGCAGTGATGGCCTCGAGGTTTAGGCGCGCGGTCGAGAATCTCGGCGGTCGCAGGTTCGAACCCCAGGCACACACCTCTGACTTTTCGCAGTTATGTGTGTATTCAAATTGAATTATCACTTGCTTTAACGGTGAAGGAAAACATCGTGATGATACCAGCACACCTAAAAGTTCTTTGGAATTTCTTAGGTGTGTAGTCCGCCAACCCGCACTAGGCCAGCGTGGTGGACTATGGCCTAAACTCCCTCAATGTGCTCAGCAGTGGGCGTATATGGGTTGATGAAGAAGAAGAAGAAGAAATGCGGAAATAGCTTTTTCAAAGTAAAACTTTTTTTGGACACTTATGAGAAGAAATAAAGATTAACGTATTATCTTCCTGCACTCAGCCCTAAAGTCTACGCAGACGGAGTCGCGGGCAAAAGCTAGTATAATATAAAGACATTGCAAGGCGACTCTCGACGTCTAGTCTAATGGATGACGTGTGTAGATTGTGGAAATTGATATCTCCGACACGGATCGTTAGATGCTCTTGGTTTACAGTTTACACTGTCTTTCTAAATTACTTGTGGTTTTAACTAATGCATCTGGTTTTATATCAGCTTACAACTCATTATTGTATGATTGGATGATAACATCAACTTGGGCCATGGTTTTATTAACTACAAATTTGATTATACGTTCCATTTTAATCAGTATGTTCAACTAATCGTACCAGAACCGTGTATAAGAAAACCTACACGAATATTAGTGCATAAACAATGTATAGTTAAAAGGATTTATAGTTTGTAGAGGAGTATTGTTTATTAATCAATAGGCGATTTATATTGTTATATGCGAACACCTAAAGAGGCAGTGTACGAGAGAAAACCTCATATTACAGCATGAGACAAAGGGAAATGAAAGTAAAAAAAGAGGTGTATAGTCGTCGAGATTGTCTGTAGACGTCATGTATATGGAAAGAAATCTTACACAAACTCGCTATACAGAGGCTTTACTTCACAACTTCGTGCGCCAATAGGATAGCAGATCAAAAAATAGACGCCAAATAAATAGGACATGGTTGAGTTGGAAATAATTAATTTCGTACCCACTGCTTAGCTGGTAGTTGGAACCACTTTATAAAATGCATCGTGAGTTCCAAAAGTCACGGGTTTAATTTTCTGATCGGGTAAAGCATTCTTGCTTTAATTCGTTCACATCTCAGTAGCAACAGTTTGTTAACTGCTCATTGACCTAACTTGTCAGGTATACAAATGTGAATTAGCTCCCACAAAACTAAAACTTTATAGCATATCGTATTAAATTACGTTCACACACGTGAAACGTGCTGGTTTACGTCTGAATGGTTGCGAGCAGAACAACGCGTGAACTCCAGGGCCTTGGATTACGGAAAATTTATCGCGCAAAATACACAGCTTAGTTTACATAAATCAAATAACAAAGTATTAATCTACATTTATCATTTATGTTATTTATATGTCTAATGTAATACATTAAAAATATTCTCATTGGTAAATACCTAGTTTCTCAGCAGCAATACAGGGCCTAGATATTTTATTTACATTTTTGCCAAAATGTGAGTGCAGAAATGCAAATATGTCTATCCCCTCGGAGAACATGAGCGTGAGGTTTATGTATTTATAAATTTAAAAAAATATTAGTTCCTACTTTACCGTCTTCAACTAATAAAACAAGCTAAAAACCCTTCGTAGATAACAGTCAATGGATTTTACTGAACAATTGAAATAAATACACGAGCTATTATACTTTAATATAGCTAATATAGTTTCTCATTTATGTTTACTTTGCGGTCTAACCACAACCTTATCACGAACGGAATATTGCGGTCAACTCGAGCGACTTTTGTTTGTCGCATATTAAATGGGCATATGGTAATAAGAAGACGTAAAAAGCAGCTTATGGCAATATTACTAATCAAAAATTACGAATCCGCAAAATTTTATTCATGGCTGAAACTATTTGGAAAGATTTCTTTAGTAATATAACAAAAATTATGAGATACATCGGTGATGGTGGTGCCTTTTGTATAAATATTTAAAAGATTATCTTGATTTAGAAATTATTAAGATATCCCAATGCAATGAAATATAAAGGATTTTTGACTAAAATTGAGCAACTTTATGAATACTTTCAAACGAGTAGCCACTTTTTAATAGTCAAATCGTTTCCCCAATCCAGTATCTCATGGAAATTTTGGTCTATAAAAAACGTGCATGCTTGAGTAAGAGAACAGAAAGCAATTAATACCATTACTTATTGATTTAATTATTAAAAACAATTTTAAAGAAAAAATTGTGGAATGTTTCGATTAATTGTTTAATATTCTACTACAACTTTTGTTGTTTTAGTTTTAAGTAGGCTATCGCTAAATTCATTAATACCAAGACGTTTATATTCAGTGTGTCAAGATTAATTTGTTCATATTTATTTTATTTTCTACGTATTTGTAATGTATTTTTTGCCTGTTTTACTATTTAGGTTTTCCTGTTATAGATGTCCTGGTCTCGTAGTTTTAAACGCTTAAATTAGATTATTCAAATCATTCTTGAAAACGTTTTCGTTCGCCTACGAGGATTCATTTTTAGACACAAATGCCTATATACTTATATTAAAGCAAAAATATAGAAATAAAGCCATCAAAACGCTATTCGACGGCTTCATAATACTGTTTCATTTATCCCGAAAGCTGCAAAATTAAACACTTCTACTTCTGAAGTCAAAAAAATCTTTGTAGATATCTGACCTACTTGTTGAATGTAAAAATACTCCGGCATTGCTAGGTAACGTTATGAAACGTACCTAACATTAAATTGGTAGAATATAATAAAAATACATGTGTAAATGATAAAATAACTACGGTTTTCAATTATATGTAATTGCATCTTAATGGAGGTTATTTTTATAAGATCACTATCAATGTCGTAAGACAATAATAGTGTGAATGGAAATGCCATAGCCTTGAGTTTTTTTTTAACGCCAATGCATCGAGCTCTATATTTACATTGTCATTACAATCATCAACGTGGTTAACTAGCATTGCATCCTGTTCAAGTATTAAGCATAGTACGAAATTAGGTACATCCAAAACTTCCATAGAATGGTAAATAATTAAATAAATAAAATAAATACACCCAACAGTCACATACATAGTCCTGACCCCACACTAAGATACGAGTCTTGTGTCGTGGGTATCAGAAACTACGAGAGACTTTTCGGTCTCACAAACACCCAGACCCGAAACAAATATTTGTGGATCACACAAACATTTGTCTCGGTGTGGGGATCGAACCCGCGGCCGCTCGTTTCACAAGCTGGTTCTAGCCAACTGCGCCACGGGGCTGTCCATTACCATCAACAGCCCGTATACTTTCCGCTGCTAGGTACGGGCGTCCTCCATCATTGAAGACTTAGTCCAGAATAGAGTGGTAATAGGTAAGGATCAAAGAGGAACTTGTCTTTAATCAAGCAGATTCAATGTCCATGGACTCTCGCTAGAAAGTCCGCGATGTATGGAATAAAGTACTGCAGAACTGGGTTTTACTTGAAAGCTAAACGAGTGACGGATTGATCATAGGCAAATGTAACAGCTGGAACACATGACAGCAGGACGGTTTGCAAATGGCTGATATTAAATCAAATACGCGTATTCAGTTTACTTTAACATGTATCACGGACATGGGAGTTCTAAAAAGTGCTATCAACCATGGCCGTTTTGTAATGAGTTGAAGAAGTTTTTAACAATTTCCTACCAATTATGTACTCAAAACTTCATGTTTTAGTAAGAGATTGCAGTAAGATACTGATATCAGCTTTTTCTGTAGTACCTAATGCATGGTTAAACCAAATTTGTAATATTAGCTTCCAAGAAACCGACGTCTACTTGAACGCAGGCAGTTGCGGTCGATTAGTTTTCCAGAAATTATTATACCTAAAGATCAGTCTCGTCTATTCTACATTTCAAGTAATTATTCCGTGTTGTGGGTGTTCATGCGGCACCAGCAACATCAGGTGCATCGCCTGACTTATACAAGTCAAGTGCGCTCCCACTAATGACGACATTAATTAATTTTGGCCTTTCATGAACTGCGGTATCAAATAACATTGGATGTTCAGGGTAAAAACGACGATGCGGGCTTGTAAACGTTTTTTCATGAGGTTTTTCTTTATGATTTATAAAGGTTGATCTTGTTTTTATTTTTTACTGACGTCCGGAGTGATGTGGTCTTTTCTATCTTGTCTTCTGTGATGCAATATTATTTTTATTCCACAACAATTTTCTTGAATTAACATATTCGTTTCATGTAAGTTAATATTGTATAAGGTGAGGTTAATATGTCATACAAAATCTGTAACATAAATGTGTTATAAATAAGTTCTAAATCTTTATACTGTAAACTACACTTTTTAATTTGTCCTCAGTCGCGTAATTAACACTTCATCGAATTTCTAAATTCAATCTAAACTCAAAACCTTTAAACCAAACAAACAATAGATAACCATCAAACCAACACTTTAAGTGATTGAATTGGAAATTAAATTTAATGAGAGTGTAATACAACGGTATCGGCCGGCTGAGTCGTATTGCATTGTCATTCTAAATCACTTAGGTGCGGTACATAAGACAAGCAAGCAATTACAATACGGTGCACAGCCTGTCCTTGCACGTAGCCACGAGCTCGCCTGAAACGAACCAATCCGACGTTGTGTAACTCCCCTTCTAATGTAGTTCCTTGCAATGTACACTCTTCCGTTGCAACAGCCTTAACACAATTTCTTTTTTCTGGTAATTAAAACTGATTTAAACATCAGGAAGTAATTTAGTAATTAGAGATCAGAGGTTTGAATATTATATGGAGATAAGACTGGTACAAATACTCTGTACAAATATTCGTATAACAATGTTACTGAGGTTTCAAGACTTCGTAAGACTTCTTTCGACAGGTCACTGATGTAGTCTTCTAAAGCAAAGTATATTCTTTTTTTTTCTCAGAGCTGAAGATCGCGACCACGTAATGCAATATACTAAATTTATGGGCAATAGATAATGAACATTATAAAAAGGTTGAAGTTAAACAAGAAGCGTGGATTGCTCACGATCAAATTTCTCATTTAAATATACATATTGTAGACTCATTACTGGTCTATTCAGTGGCAATCGTTTGAGTATAATTTCTCAACATTCAAAATACTCAACATTTCCATAACAAATTGCCGCATTTGAAACATTTCATAATGACTAGAAGGAAATCTTTATTTCACACTTTTGTGCCCTTGCAACGGCGACAAGGCTTTGTTGCAACATCTTTATGGTTGGTAAAATCCACAATTCAAAATGAATTGTTATTTTTTCATATTTCTACTTGAACTAAGGGTGAAATCTAATAAAAAACAGGTTTACTGTAGTTTTATAGGCAGTTCGTACATAAAAAATGATATAAAAGCTAATATAAGTGAATATTGTTCCCAAAGATGCAGATATAATAAATAAAGTTGGGTCAAGTCTGCCGTTCCTTTTATCGTTGACCTTCTTTAACTTAGTCTAATAGTTTTCGTGAACAATATTTTTCTACTTGGCAATAAAGCTAATATATTTAAAACGCTGCGAATAAAAGAGAAATATTTACTTTTTAAGCCGCCAGACATTCTACCTCAGAACGTAATGCTGCAAAAATCCTACAATTGGATTGCATGTTGTGGAGCTTTGCAATTTGCATTTAAATTCGCAGATAATTCTAGTTTACTAACTATTACACGATTTGCTACCACGTTTACGACTAAAACAAGATTAAGGTGTCAAACGCAAAAAGTAGACTAATTTATTTTGAAATTAACCATTTGCCAAAATGAAGAAAACTTCATCAACTTTAAAATTTTCTTGATTTTTTTTTATTTTAAGTAGTACTCGTACCTATCGTTTTTCTAGAGGTAAAATATACAAGTGAAGAAGTGCTAACACTATACAGCCTTATGTGTGAAGTTACTTGTAAATCGAATAATCCCATTAGGAGTATCGATTCTATGACATGACAATACTTGCTGATGTAAATCTTATTTCGCAAATTGTTCCAAATCAATAGTAGTGAAGTAGCAATGTGAACTGGATTGGTTTCTCCCAAGAAGCCCTTGAAAATGAAGTGCGTACGATAAATTCTGGTCGGTTGAGCATTAACACGGTGTATGGGCATTAGATAGGCGTTTTACCACACTGATTGCACGCGTTCAGCTCAGTGGGAAATTAATTCACTCGCATTTAGACCTTCTATAAGTTAATTCCATTCGTCACCGGATATAGACACATTTTATAGTTCAATTACATTATTTTCTGACAAAAAATCGGTGTTGAATTATATATTTCTTCTTCCTTTCAATTATTAAGTGAAATTGATAAATGAGTCAATTAAAGGCTAAAACAATTGTAATCCCATAGCAACATATAACATCGTTTTAAAAAATAAAATCTATAACCAAACTTAAATAAAACGCTTTTTTCTCCCACTTTAGTACACCAGCTCCTAATCCTTTTCTGATCCCAGCTAAGATTTTCAATCATCAATCAGCACTATAGCTACAATCACCAATGATTTTATAAACTTGTCACAGGTATCCGCAATGCCGTCGCTGCTGGAGGCTTTGGAGCGCAAGTACGGGGCGAAGGGCGAAGTGAACCCTCCGATAGACGACATGCCGGTGGCGATATTTGTGCCGAAGCGGTCCCCGCGGCTGAGCGTGCCAACACTACTGGTGCTCAATGATTGCGACATCGACTGCGCCGGAGACGCGTGCGCGCTCGCCGACAAATGCGCCGACGTCGTCGAGCTGGACCTCGCTAATAATAAACTCACCGACTGGGAAGAGGTAGGGTATTCTGGTCAATCAGCCAATGCTATGGGGAAGAAAGTAGGTGATGAGTCTTTTGGATGTGGGATGGGCGCTATGATCAAGGAAATAAGAGAGTACATGACTTGAAACGTCGTCAAATAATTGTATTAGGGATTCTGCCTATGTTGTTAGTTGAAAGTAAATAAAAAATCATATCTTGGTTATTGGTCACCGTTAGTATAAACGTAACCGGTATGTAAATATGTGTAAATAATGAAAAGGCTGTTGAGTCGTAATAGTCCAGTATGATGAATTAAGTTCTCGGAGAAATAGAAAAGGCAGATTTCAATTATCTGTATGACAAGAATATTGAATTTCCGATAAGCTAATTGGACATCACTTGCCCTTTTTGCGTCAATGAGTTACTTTTAATTGATTTTTTATTACTTTTTTATAACTTAACCATTTACATAATCTGTGGGTACATTAGTCTAAGGTACCTAGGTGATGTAATGTCAATTTGTTACATAATTTTTACATTAAGAAACAAACTATCCTGTGCTAAAAAAGTTTTAAGTTATATATATGATTTAAAAAAAATCTATTTTAGAAAAAAACACGGTAGAAATAGAAAAGAGATTACATTTATCGTGAAACCTATAACTTATTAAAATACTTGTCATTGTTCACTATATACTATATCATGCATTCTTTGCTGCTTTACATAGCTATAAAACGAAACCTACTTTACCTGCCCGCATCCTACAGGATTTTATGTCCTTTAAATTTTATTCATTCATTCGAAAACAGGAGCTCAATCGATATTCCCTCGTGCCAACACTGCAACAATAAATTCCAGAACAACGTCACACACATATTACTCCCCGCAACCTTCTTCAACAAACTGGGTTAATTGATCAACTTTTAGTATCGTATTCGTTTCAGACGTATTGTTTACGAGATAATTGTAATACTTATAAAAATAATTAATTTGTTGTTTCAATTTATTGAGAGTTCATATTCATAGCTTTTTTAAAAGTCAAAATCGATACTCGATCGTGCCTTCTTGCACGCTGATTCAAGTTGTTTTACAGTGAAATGAAAACATTTCGAAACCTTTAAATTAGATTGCAAAAAGTAAGTCATTTGAGACTAGCCTAAGAGCCAGTGAACGGATACCTGTATGTATTTGACCAGACCTGGGTTTTTGTACATTGAGGCCCCTATACCTACCGTACATGAGATGGGGACTCACTAAGCCCAAAGTGGTGGACGCGGTGAGTGCGCAGGTAAGACAGGTAACGATTTTTGGCTATTTATAAATGCATTTGACCACGTCTGCCATTTTGATATTTAAAAATATATTATTATTATTAATGGAAAACAACAATGGCAGACCATTATCACGCGTTTAACATTGTGGCAGACAATTTTGAAAATATTAAAAAAATTTTTTTTTTGAAATTAATTGACCAGATCTGCCACTAATATATTTTATTTGATATAGTCTTAAAAACTTATTTTGATAACGGCAGACGTATTTATTGCGTATAAACATCAGCAGATAAAAAAATCTGAGATACTACCCGGTTAGATGTTTATATATTACGATAGCAGTTTTACATTAATATAATTTATTTTATCACTGTATTTAATGAAATTAATATTTTATATGTAGTCTATATACTAAACTTTTAAAGTTAAACGATAAAGAAGGAGATACATTACAAAAAAATCTTAAATATTAAAGTATACTACTAAGAAAAAAAAGTAATTTTAATTTGTATTTTATTTTTTACATTTATTTATTGAATACAAAATTTAAAAGTTAGATAAATAAAAAACACTCATGCATGCATCACTAAATCAATATATATTTATATTTATTGATTTTGATCTTCATTCATCATCATTATCATTGAACTCGCCTTCATCATCCATTGAATCGGATTCTGCAAAATTAAACGTTAATTTTAAAATATAAATAATTTGTAAATTGATTCGAACATATTCGATGAAGTAAGATTTTTATCAACTTACCAGGAACATCGGTGATTAAGTCACTCACAAAAGATGGAAGTTGATCTCCTTCGAACCATTTAAAGACTAATTTGTTGTCCTGCTCAATCCAACCATAATCCAATGGGTTTAAAGCAGTAGGTTGCTTTTTGTAAGCATTTTTCCAAATCATAGAAATATAATGAGCTCTCATAAATTGTTGGTAAAGTTCACTCTTACACGGTGGAATTGAGGTTGCGTCAAAATTTTGCACTTTTTTGCTGAAATTTTCATTGATGTCGGAAGCTTTGTAATTGCGGACAAAAAGTTGGAATCTTCCGTCATCGACGTCCTGCGATTTTTTGGCATTGTAGAGTTGGCAAACAAAAAGTTGAATAACATTAAATAGGTCTTGTAGTTGGTCCTTAGTTAAATTTTCTTCACCAAGAGCAGCAAATGCTTCTTGGAATTCTGTATTTTTTTTAGCAATGTAAAAGGTTTTTTCTTCCCTTTATTAAAAAAAGCGGGATTAAAATCACATCCGGTAAACGCATGGAAGCCGATTAAACTTTTAGCTAACAATTCACCAAGCTCTGTATAAATTTTTGTGATGTTAATATACCTTTCATTATTTCCTGTTCCATTGAGCATCCAAATATTAGATTTAGAATTCTTCAAGTGTGCCATATTACCAATCATTATGATTAAAATATCGGTATCAGAGGCTCTGATAACAATATTCGACTGCTCAGCGATATTGCAAGCATGATAGATTATTTTTGTATCTGCCTCTTCCTGTGCAGTACAACATAAATCTTCAGCAATACTTGACTGTATCTTCTCATCAACAACTTGATATGATTGACAATTTCGAAAATTTAAATAAATCTTTCGATTGCCTAAAAATAATTTAATTTCCTCACTACACCAATGTTTTCCGAAAAAGTCTACAAGAGCCTCCTTAAATTGTGTGTTTTTTAATTCTTTTGCAAAATCTGAAGGTCGCACTTGGTCAGGCCCAGAAATAGTGTAATCAATCAACGATGATTCATGTCGTAGACATCTTTCACTATCTTTTATTGACGGACAAAAATACTGGTCAAAGATTATATCAATTCTTCGGGAGGAATATTTTGATACCATTTGCAAGAATTTCTTCGAAATACTTCCGAACGTTTTGGGAACCTCTTTCATAGAACGTAGGATGAAAAATCCATCAATTAAGAGTACATCTGTACTATGTGACGGATCTTGATCTAAATTTGGTTCAAGGCATTTTACAAGTACAGACTTATCAGTTTTACAGAAACCACCATCTAGATGACATAAAGCAAGAGGTACTGGAGTTATTGGAAACGATAAAAATACTAAAGGCTAGAATGAGTACAATAGTAATACATTGGAGAAAGAAGAAAGATAGCTATATCCATACATCTGAACGGGTAGTATCTTAGATATTTTTATCTGCTGATGTTTATACGCAATAAATACGTCTGCCGTTATCAAAATAAGTTTTTAAGACTATATCAAATAAAATATATTAGTGGCAGATCTGGTCAATTAATTTCAAAAAAAATTTTTTTTTAACATTTTCAAAATTGTCTACCACAATGTTAAACGCGTGATAATGGTCTGCCATTGTTGTTTTCCATTAATAATAATAATATATTTTTAAATATCAAAATGGCAGACGTGGTCAAATGCATTTATAAATAGCCAAAAATCGATACCTGTCTTACCTGCGCACTCACCGCGTCCACCACTTTGGGCTTAGTGAGTCCCCATCTCATGTACGGTAGGTATAGGGGCCTCAATGTACAAAAACCCAAGTCTGGTCAAATACATACAGGTATCCGTTCACTGGCTCTTAGGCTAGACGTCGTTGTTGAAATCCAATTATAGAAGAAAAGGCCTGATGCACATCGGAGCGCTTAGCGAGTAATTAGTGTCAGCCTTATTGTCAACCATTGCGAAATGTCTTTCGCAAGTGCAGCTGACGTTCCCATGATTATGACAAGATCCAATTATTGCTTATCAGTGTTACTTTCCGTGTAGTTACGTGGCACCTGTGCAATGATACAGAATTACTGTTTAACACTGGCTATTTTAATACGCAAACACATAGCGTGCGATTTGGTAGTCATTTATTACATTCACAAGTAACTACTGCAAAATTGCACCTAGAAAATATAATAGCATTGCATTTGGATCTGAGGAAATAATTTCTTTTTCAGATTTCTTACAAAATTTAAACTGTAATTAATAAGCAACGGCTTAGAATAGCTTGGCTTATTTTTGGTTAAAAAAAAATATTGTTTCAGGTATTTGCAATATTAGAGCAGACACCGCGAGTTCGCTTCCTAAACCTCAGCTTCAACCGTCTCTCTGCCCAAATACAAGCGGCTCAGTCGCTCCGGCCGCGGTGGGACAGCCTCAGCTACCTTGTTCTCAACTCAACGTACGTCGGCTGGCCCAGCGTCCATGCTCTACTCAAAGCTCTACCAGCTCTAGAAGAGTTGCATTTGAGTCTGAATGAGTACTCATACGTGGATCTTAGTGGCCAGGAAGTCGATGAGAAGGATCGGTGCGAGGCGTGTTCCCGGTTGAATGCCCCGGATTTGTCTGAGCCAGTACATGACCAACTGAAGAAGTTACACTTTTCCGGAAACCCAGTCAACAGCTGGAGAGAAATATCCAAACTGGGCTACGCCTTCCCTAATTTGGAGACGCTTTTAGTCAACGAATGTCCTATAACAACTTTGGAGCCAGACCCGTGCGAGAAATGTGGGGACACCAACGCAAACAAGAAGAGTCATGATGCATTCCCGTAAGTAATTAAATATTTCATGTTATATAGAAATGGTATGGCAATAACGTGCTCGGGTTGTTATTAGCGAATGCATATAGGGAACCCCAAGCGAGGTAATTCCACTCAATTTAACTCAATTGGTTGCACACGCGGAAAATAAAAGTGTGCTAACAATCGACATATCCTGCAGATATGATTCAATTAATTTTATCTCTGCAGACATCTTCGCTTCCTCAACCTCAATAACACCGGTCTGGCCACATGGGACGAAGTGGATCGACTCGCTCGGTTTCCTGCTCTCAAGAGTCTACGAGTCCAGGTGAGTGTCCTCTACATATATCTACAGCTTGGATATTAACCGGCAGATCTCGGAGCACATTGTTATCGCGTCTGCTTTTAGTGAACGCTTCGCCTGACCTCGAATGGATTTCGTGCACGTTGCCCGGAACACAGATCTGTATGTGGTAACTGAATATTAGCGGATTAAATTTGACTCATCCATACTTTTACATAAGAAGGTCGTATTTGATTCGTAATGAATCAATTCTATGTTTTGATTTAGTGAACAGTTATTTGCCTTTGAATTTTCATTGCATATACATACGCTTTTTAAAATCAATACCAATATTGCCTTAGAAATTAAGTTCGCCTTTAAACATAATTGTATAGCAAGGATAAATAAATATTGAATAAAATATTCAAAATCAAATTCAGATCGCAATAACAGAATCTTCAATGAAACAACAACAAATCTGAAATCAGCTGAGCGTTCTCGGTGGAGTAACACAATTACCTTCGCGTCAGTGCGGCGGGCGAGCGAACGATGTTTACGCCATTAACGTTTTAATTCGTCCGCGTCTCCTTCGGGATCTTGATGATGCGGGTGAAGGTCTTCCCGATTTAGTGGCGTCCCACTTGACGCCAGCCGTTGTGCAACGTGAGCTCACGATGCTCCGGGCACGCGGGATTTCGTCACGTATCGCCACCACAGCTGCCAACTCACACTACACTTTGATTACATTTGGATTAGATCGGTTGCTATGCACGTAGTTCATCTTATCATAGACCATAGGCAATTATAAAAAATCCAGCCAGTACGATACAAATCCAAAAAGTATGTCTTATTTTTTATTTGCATAATATGTTTGATATAAAATTGTTTGGACGGTTTAAATAAATAATTAAATTGGTTTCGACTCTTTCGAATATTTACAACATGCTTCTTTGTTGATAGAATAACAAATTCAGCCAAATAAAATCGGATCTTCGACCTATTGCAAAAATATTAGTATTGCCCGCTAGCAACAAACTAGGGTCAAGTTCAAGGCGAGACGTGTGACTCCAACAGTCACAGTTAATCCTTTGTTCAGCTGACTTACTGCAGTGTCCTATATAGTGTCATTCATAGATAATTCAGCTCGTATCCCCAACGGAACATGATACTTATCTAGCTAGAATTTGAGGTCACATTGGCGTGAAACGTCGAGACCAGTAAAGTGACGGTCACGCTACGTAGAATGTGAAAGTGTGCAGCTGTGTTGACGGTTTGTTTTAATTTACACACATAATGAACACATTCGCACGACGGTAAAATAATTTGTGATGCTGATGTGTGACGTAAAGTTGAGAAACGTTGCACTACATGTGTATCAAGGCTCACGCAGAATATAAAAACTTCATTAGTATTTATGTATTTTAATGTAATATGTTTGTCTTTCATAACGTTAGTTATACTTCTTCTACACGCTATGGAACATACATGATTCCTGATAGTAAAACGATCCCCAATTCATTTCAAAAGACAACAATTCAGATCCGTTGCTAACTTTTCAGGATGTAAGTAGACAAAGATCAATTAGAAATAATTGTAGGGTTTCGAAAGGCAATTCTGTTGCCTCAAGGATGTGGTCTTGCTAATATTGCCGTTTCAAAAACTAGAGCCAAAAAGTGTCCATTCCAAACTATGGATTTTGTTTGTTCAAATGCACAATTTGCTAGGGATGATTTAACAATCGTCCCTAAAATCCGAAACATCTCTTAAAGTTACAACTTTACAATTCAAAACAAAACCAACTATAGATTTAACCACAAAAAATCTAAAATACTAGGTGATTGCTTTTGTTAGTCAAAAGGTTGGTTTAGGTTCAAAGCTTTTATGAGGTAATTTAAATCACGACAACCAATTAGCAGTTGACCTTTAAGACTTGAAACTGGTGTATTGGCAGAAAGTGTGTTAACCAAGAATGAGCTGTTTGGCTCGCCTCCAAATGTATTGAATAATCTTTGTACCATTTAGTGTAACAATGGGTGTTATGACATCTGTATATTTTATTGATCAATATAATCGCATTACAAGATCTGTTGCCGTAAATATATCTTAATTCCTTTGTTTATTTCTATTATAATTTTTGAAGTAGAAAAACTGTTATAAAAGAATTATTTATTTACCTGTCACAGCTTCTTGGAAACAGATACAGTTCTTATAATCACCCGCGTGTACCTCATTTAATGAGAAAACTTATTTAAAATGCATTGCATTTTTGCAATATCTTCCGGATCTTTAACTACCAACCTTTTTATGAGGAAAAGGATTCATTGAATGTTTAACAATAAAAGCAACAGTTATATCAAGCATAGAGTTTAACGATAGTGCAGATATTTCACAATTAGCTTCAACTCTGTTCTTGAAATCAGTTTTTATGATGCTCACTTTAGAGCTTCGATCATCATTCTTAATTATGATGCAAATTGCCGGTTCCGAATAATTGCACGTACTTATAAACTTAACAACAAAATTTATTGTCTTACTAAAGGTGCAGTCAAAAGGGAAGGGTTCGCCGAATGAATCATTTCGAAAATGCAATGGAATCGACTGGGTCATTCACTGCGATGCTTGAATTACTTGACGACCTTGCTCGTGTCAGCAGTCGCATGCGACGTCGATGTTTTAATCGTTATTATTATGCTCCCTCTCGAGATCGATATGATTCATATAAAATTATCGAGTGATTCAAGTGGTATCGATATGACAAAGAGTATTTATCATAGGAAATTAGTGAAGTAGTTAAATGCGCATTATTACTCGTACATTATCGATTGTGATATAAAATGGAAATTTGAATACAGCCTGATTTCATTTATGTCAAATTCAATAACTCTTGTTTAGTTTAGCACGGTTTATTATTGTACCTTCTATTGCAGTTCACAGTAATTACATTAATAACTACGAGCCTTGGGGGTAAAACAATTAAGTTGACTTAATTAGAAGTTCGTAATTTACACAGCAATAGTTACGAATTATTAAATGTTTCCTACGTCATGAACTTTCATGTTTTGAATTATTTTTCACGTGACGAATACAAACTCATTTAAAAGTCAAAGGTCTTTCAGGTTTTAAGCACGATTTAATTCTTTGTTCTCGACACTTCGGAGATTTTCCGTTTTTTTGCACTTTAAAGGAACTGCAAATGTCCCGTTGACATATGACAATACGATTATACGAATGTCAAAAGGAACAATTGGTAATGTCGCATAAATGCTAAGATCGTAAATTGTTTCATTGAATCATTTTATGAGCAAAGTTTAAGTGCAGTAACAAGGGCAACAATATTTATCAATTCCTTTGTCAATTTTGCTTAAACCTAAATGTAACTTTTAATCACTGTTAATCGCTGGAAGGCGCTAGATACAGGCCGTTTTCAATAGAACACTTTGGAAGTCTTTTGGGGATACCTATGTCCAGCAGGGGACGTCTTTTGGCTGATGATGACTCATTATCGCAAGACTTAGGTTTTAAATAACGCCTACAAACAACGCATTACTTTTTCTCGCCGTAGCGTAGAACTATAAGGCTATAGATTTACAAAGGTAGTTAATAATAAAAATTATTAAATATAACATTACAAGTTTGACTACTTCGTGGTCTCTTGGCACTAGAATATGGAGATTGCGGATGCCATTCCCGGGTGGATTTTTTCATTAGAAAAATTTCAGTTGCAGCTATCTTTTTGTACCTGAAAAACGTCTATACTTCGGGGATCGGGAGGCATGAGGTTATGTTTGTTATATACTCACACAAGTTTGATATACCAACGTAATTCTATGAATTTATGCAACACGGAGATTACAAATGATTTCCCAGATGCAATGATGTCAGTTTAACCATTACGAAACGTTTAGAAATATGTCTGTAACGTGCAAATGCATCTGCAGATGATATGTTCTATTCATTTGCAATTCGGTCTGAAAGCGGGCCGGTGTTGCGGTTGTGCAAAACGTCTGCTAGGCGCGAGCCGCAATCTTAGATCATTACACACAGCCAACCTTCAGTGGCTTTACGTTAATTGCCATGGTCCATTACTGGGCATTTAAATTATATCAGTGTGGTTTGAAAGGAAAATTTCCAGACACGCATTCGTATTTTTAGTTTTCGATAGAGCTGGCAAATTCATCAGTATCAGTTGGGTATTTACAAGATTTTTTCTATCAATATTTAGTTCCAACAAGGAAGTAAGCATACTTAATGTGTAAAATTGAGACATTGAGTGATAGTTACTACCTTTACGAAGTTACAATGTTAGGTATCCTATAGATTAAATTAATGAATAGTAAAATACATTCATTGTTTTTTATCGGACTAAAAAAAGATATAATTATTATTTAATAATTTAATTAAGTAATTATCACAGGTGACAGAATTGCTTGTACGCCCTAGTACTTACGGAACGCGTCCCATGAGAAATGAATTAGCAACATTCAGTAGACAGAAACATATGATAGTAGAACTAATTATACGAATTAATTATACTAACTACTTGTAAAACAATAGAGAATTCAGGTTCATTGTAACTTAATTAAGAGATGGTTGTTTATTTTAATAAAGTTCTAACACATTATTAGACTACATTTAAAGTTTAGTTATATTTAAAGCACAATAATTCTGCAGAACTGTAAACATTTTGAGTGAACTCTTTAAATTACTACTTTATTTTATGTTTTTTTCAATCAGCCTTTAATATTATACCTTCGTATAAAGGCATCTTCACTCAACTCGATGATTGCTATCTCTCAACCGTCCCAAGCGGACAATTTACGCTACAATATTTTAAAGAATATTAAAACTTAACTTTAAAGCAATCCCAAAAGCTTTCTTCGTAGTATACCCTCGTATCTTATAGCAGTTTGCAACAAAGTTCTAGTTAATATTTTACATAGCAGCATTTCAATAATCTAGAAGAGAGGTGAAAAGAAATGAATTAATAATTTGATGCGAACAAAGAACAATGACAAAAAGGAGATATTAGCTGTATAAAATACTGCGAATATCAAAAAATATATAAGGTACAAGTTGAATGGCCGTCTGAAAGGCAGACAAACCTCAACCCACGCTCGTTCATCTTCTATATCGTTCGAAAGCCGAGTGCTTGGATTAATGACACCAATATATTTTTATAACTAAGTGCCGATATTATCAGAAATTGGTTATAACATTTTGACTGTCTTATATCGGTTTCATCTCAAATCCAGTGGCAGTATTTTGTAATGATTAATCTCTGTTTATTAATCTTTATTATATCTTTATCTATTTATTGATCTCTAATCAATTCACCAAAATGTGTCTCAAACAGTATGAACCCGAAATAATGTTTTCATTGCAATTTCTTAAGGATTTTTACATAAATTCTAATTGTGTATTTTGTAACCATTCTAATTTTACAAATTTTAATCTAAATGATGAGTAAAAAAGAACAGAGAAAGTATTTATGATTGATAAAATATGAGACGGAATCCTAAGCATCGCTGCGATTGAAGGTTAATAACACTAAAAAAATTAACTCACAACGAATATGCATCAGGCTTCAGTAGGTAACCAATACCAATAGAAAGAAGCATGAAGTACACATACATACATACATAAACTCACGCCTGTCTCCCGTTAGGGTAGGCAGAGACTATAGAGCGCCAAATGCCACGGTCCAAACACACCTCTTTCGCTTCCTCCACTGACATTATCCTCTTCATGCATGCACGTCGGTTTCGAGGACTCTTTATATTACCCTTTTTGAAAAAAATTTGAATTTTTATGTAGAAATGTAATATTTCATCGATCATTAAGATAGCGTCGGCGTTTTAACTGTATTTTGTAGTAATTTAAATGCTGGTTAATGTGTTAGAGATGCCGAAAACTAGTTTCACGCGCCCACGTCAATACTAAACTTCTTTAGAAAGACATGTACTTAATTAAATTCAATTTGTTAAACTAATTTTTATCGGATTTAGCTGAAGCCTCCGTGGTGTATTGATTTTTATAACCAAGTAAGATTTTATACACTAAGTTATACATTAGTTTTATACTCAGTCGAAATGGATTGTTTCATTGAAACATTGTCAGTTCAACATATTTGCATGTAAAATGATGAACTAAAATGAAACCTAAGAATGAGGTGGGACCAGCCTTCCAGAAATTCCTTTCATCGATCGTGTTAAATCCTGCTAGCTCATCTTTTACACAATAGTCTTCAAAACAACGTAATTTATGCACTTCGTTTAAGTACTTCACAATATCGGTACTTGCAACCTATCTATGCAATGGTAAACAATATGTTTAAACGCAATAATTTCTAATTATAATGCTCTTTTCACAATATTACCACTCGATAGATTAGTATAAATCTTTTCCACTATATCCCTCAATTGTACACTAGGGTGTCCCAAAAAAATCAAAGTCTTTTTTTGTCAACGCATACCCTCTAATTATTTTCGAATGGTGTTAAAACACTTATAAATAAAATTTCATGACCTTAGGACCACGGCAACCCGTGCCGACTTGCATTCATGTATTTCAGTACTTACATACTTTGTATGATCTTCGGCGCGTCGCAATATTCGCATGGAAGTTTCGTGGTTGCTTGTTTATTGTATTGGTAAACGCCTCTTTTTGTTTAATCAATATGTCAGATTAAGATTTCAAAGGCAAATTTTAATAGGGGGGTGCAAAACATTAAAATAACGGCTTAAAACTTCTCTGTAAAGAACAAATATTGGCAGTTCTGTTTAATAAAATTCGTGTAGTAAAATTGAATTTTGTAAATCGCAAATCTAACTATTCGAGATTATTATTTTTTGTTAAAGGGCTTATATGCCTATTTAAGCTTTAATAAACTAATTTTAAGAAATAAGTTGCCTTATACCGGCTCTGAAGAGATCAACAAATAATGCGGAAAAATCGCAAGATGTGTTCGTACAGTGTCGTCAAGAGTTTGTTACAAGCTTGGACTACTTTTTGTATATTGCACACGCCAGTACTCTTTAATTGATAAAAATAAATCTAGATAATAGATATAGTTATATAAATAGATATACATTGTTTTACCGGACAGAATTATGAAGGAAATTTAAGGGTTGGCTATCAAGAATTAACAGTTATAGCTATAATCATATTCTTTGGTGGTGATACAGAAAGAAAATTGACAATTCGATCTCCAAGTTCTATATATCAGACACCATGATGGCCGAAGCAATTAATTGATTAAAAATGTCGTAACTTATTTTTTAATTGTAAATTACTAATAAAAAGTCGCACTATTAGACATCTAGATTTGCATCGCTATATACCATGTTAAGGCTTGGATGCATTGTATAATATATTATCAGTGACGGCATCTTACCACGACCTATGTTTGCTTAATACTTTGAAACCCTGGGAAACTGTCAATAAAATTAACTTAGAAATGACTATACAGAATATTTTTCAGCATTTTTGGTCTTTGGTTCATGAAGCTAGCTGTCTTGTCTCTTTATCACTATGATGGAGACCAGGAACCAAAAATGATAATATTTTAAAGCTTAACTAAAGAGGATCCATCAATTCATATATCCCCTGGAAAGATATCTGCGTGATTTTTAGAAAGATATAAACAATTTTATTTCGATCAAAAACTAGTCTTGCTTTTCTTCAATCGTTTTAAAAATTTTGACACTTTTCTCAATGAGTTGCTTACTTCACAGACTAGTTATACTTCTTTTCAAGCAGTTAAGAAATAAATAATGACACTAAAAGTCGCTAGTGATACTGCAAATTGCAGTTATACTGATACAACATTTGCGTGAAAAAGTCACCTTTAAAGGGAAACTAAAGCAATTTTTCCTGTGATTTATCCTAACAGTAAAATGAAAACTTTGAGATTAAAATATCACAAATATTCCTGTTTTAATAATTAATATATAATACCGGTAAAATAGGATATAATTTTGAAAATAAAAATTAAGTTTTTATATGTGCTCTACATTTACCATACAATTTTTTTCTTAAAACTTTGCCATCAAGTCGGCACGGGTTACCGCTATCCAATTTCGATAACATTTCGTATTTGAGTTATTAGGGTCAATTAGAAAAAATATAGAGGGTATGCGTATCTAATTTCGAGAAAAAAAAAATCGCCCTACTAAGCTGGGACACCCTATTGTACACTTTAGTAAACCTTATTCACTAACTAGTAAGCCATCACGAATGAAATTTTTACCCCATTCAAAAATGCCCAGGGACGTATAAGCAGATGTTTTTATGTCTGCACAAAACTGGTTAAGTTCAAAGGTAGAGACAAGAATTGCCCGTGTATTAACAACAGGGACAGTATCACATCTTTTGAAATAAAACACGTTATACGTATTTTAATAAATATGCCAATATTACTAAAATTAAAGTTTTTGTCTTTAATTTCATTGTGTTAAAAAAAATAATTATATGTTAGAATAATTGATAGTTGTTAATTGTGCAAATACACAAATATAATTTTGTAAGTCAGATTTGTGAAATGATAAGCCTCATTAGTAGTACCTATACCATATCATTCTTTGAACTTTTTTCATGTATTGGCGAACCAGTCCTTAGAAATGAAAGGTAATTCTTTATGTACTTCTCTATTCTTCATCAACCCATATACGCCCACTGCTGAGCACGGGTCTCCTCTACCTTTGAGAGGGTTTAGGCCATAGTCCGCCACGCTGGCCTAGTGCGGGTTGGCGGACTACACACTTAAGAAATTCCTAAGAACTCTTAGGTGTGCAGGTTTCATCACGATGTTTTCCTTCACCGTTAAAGCAAGTGATAATTCAATGTGAATACACACATAACTTCGAAAAGTCAGAGGTGTGTGCCTGGGGTTCGAACCCGCGACCGCCGAGATTCTCGACCGCGCGCCTAAACCTGAACCAACAATCTGATCACACTCTACATGATCTAAATTGTGGGTATCAGCAACTAAGTGAGACTTATCGATCTCACAAACACCCAGGTCTAAAGCAACGGTTTGTGGATCAAACATACAAATCAAAACGAAGGATGATGTTGAAATTGTTAAATTTGTTTTTAATTCCAACTTACCATAGTGCAACAAAACCGACAGCAATGTATTAATAAGAAATTTATGGATATTGACGCGGAAATGCGGCTGGTGAGCTCGGTGACCCAGAACTATTCATACCATGGATGTTTACTCTATAGAAGTTTCGACATCCATATATTGATGGTATAATAATAATTGATTAATTGAATAAAACCGTTGATGAAGTTATGAAAGGAGTGTAAACTTTTATGCAAGGAGAAATGTAATAATACCTTTACATTACATGAGAATGTTCGTAATTGCTACACATAGTAACAATACAAATGCTAAATCTAGAGTTTAAGAGGAATACAATTTAAAAACATAACCTTTAAGAATTCTGAAAATCGCTCGTCATATAACAAGTAACTAATAACACTCAGGAATAACAAACACGGGCTAACAGAGATACTGAATGCAGACAATGTAGTCGGGATTAGAGTAAATCAAACAAATGTAGGTGAAAATAAAAACGAACAGGAATAGCTATTAGCAGAATCTGTTAAATAAAAAGCAAATGCAACGAACGGAGGTTTTAAATAAATGAAAAACCGTTGCGAAAAATATTCCATTCAGTGAAGCACAGTAGTTTACATACGCAAAGTTACCGTACCATTGTTGACCTAATTGCAGAATGTGGTTTCCTGCCGGAGTATTCAGGCTTGCATGCAGCAAGGACTTCATTTATCATGCCGAGTACTCAGATAAGGCGAACGTGCATTACAACCACCATGTTTTAAACATAGTGCTGGCTTTTAAAGTTATGACGTGAATATGTGGTGAAATTGTTGCCTATTTATCATTTGTTTGGAGGATAGTGTTTGTTGTTGTATATCCTAATATTATGTATATTATGTAGTATACAAGTCTCGGATAATAAACAAGAAGGGATTTTTCGTCCTCATAATGACGAGATCTTATAATTGAAATTTTCAAAATTGATTCAGTTAAGTCCTAGATACTTTGATTGATACAAAAATTATTATTGGTGTATAAATAACTTTAAAGACTTTTAAATAAGTGAAATCATAGGGATTTGTAAAAAAACGATTATTATACTAGATAACGATTATGATATCACATCCAACATCGCCAGTGGAAGGCCTTAGTACCTCTAATATCAACATGAGAATGTATCAAAAATGTAATATAACTCAATTACAGAACTCGTTCATACTTCGTTAATGCTATTCCATAGCGCATCAGAATAAAAAATATATTTATTTATTAGATATGCATAGACGCATTAATAAAATATTTCATGACATACCTGGAATATAAAAGGCACTACCAGCATTATTATTATGCGAGATCATCGGCGTTACATCGATTGCACGGTGTGTTTAATGGATAAAGCGATTGGTCGAGTCATTAAAGCATTCGTCACACCGACAATATAGAATAGTGCTGCTAAAAACATTCGCTTTCAACATTCGCGTGGACTTCTATCATACGAAGACTGACAGTGTTGTTTTTATAAATGATATAATTGTTTAAAGTTGACTCCGTATTAATGGGGCCAGTTCATCCGGGTACGGTTTATGCTTCGCTGCAAGGCTGCTAGGGGAAACTCTGACGCTCTGTGAGATATTTACATTAACATTCGAGTATACTGGCGGAAGGAATACGAATTAGTTGATATAGAACACATAAATTGACTCTTTTTACAATTTTAATGTTACTTGGATTTGCCATGAAGCCATATGTAGGGGAGACTGGGGCTGGTTGTGACAGGGGTAGGTAGTTACAGTGGCAATGCTGGCGAACCAGAAAACGCTATACTGGCGTTAGAAAGAGACAAATACTCACGCCACCGCCGGCTAGCACGCCGCGAGAGCCAGTGGCGCTATTGTCTTTGTGTGAGGAGCCCGGACGTGCTGCCATTAAAATTGCAGGTTAGTAACATTTTCATTTTTTAGTAAAATTGGTCTACAACTGAAATACTATAAAAGCAGACATGTATCTGTTATATAATTTACGCACTAGTTCTTTCGTTTTGTGATGAAACTGCCATTATTCAGCTACATACATTTATGTTTTCACTACGTAACCTTAAAGGGTCATTTTTGGCGTCGGGGCTAAAAGTTGCATTTGTTCGGGGCAGGTTGTGACGTTGTAGTGCTTCTTGC
Organism: Cephonodes hylas; assembly: GCA_030295005.1. Classification (NCBI taxonomy): domain Eukaryota; kingdom Metazoa; phylum Arthropoda; class Insecta; order Lepidoptera; family Sphingidae; genus Cephonodes; species Cephonodes hylas. Next base: position 3,714,160 of record AP025374.1, on the reverse strand, counting down.
TGACTGATATAATTTATGTTATGTAATTATTTATTTTTTGTTGTAGGATGAGGACATATAAAAGAAAAACAGAGCGGGTCAAAATATCTAAAGATGTTTACGAACAAGCAGCAGCTATTTTGGAGGAGGACAAAACTAAAAAAAATCGTGGCATCGCAAAAGACTTTGGATTGTGCCATATGTCAGTTATTTTTGTTAATGAGTCCTACACATTTTTTTTTTTATTGAGGGGTAAGCCTCCTTATGGCTCTACCTCCCGCCCCCCTCTGGAGAGAGAAGCAGGAAGTGTATGTCGGGGTCACCGGTCCAGCCTGGCGCGCGGTGAGGTCCGCGCAGATGTTATTGCCGGGCTGTGTCTCTAACCTTTCCCTAACCATCACCGGCATACCGACTAAAACCCCCCGGTGGCCTCCTTCGCGCCAAGGAGGGTGACCACGGTCTGTGGGCGAGAAGTTTCCCATCATTAAACCGCAGCCACCCAGTGCGCTTCCGAGATGAAAAGCGTCCCGTCCGTCTCGATGTGATAGGGGGCGCTGTTGCACCCCCACAAGCCTTGTATGGGCGCCTTGATTATGGCTGGGCGCCCGCGACAGACACAGGCCACCGTGCTGCCGTCCGTCTTAGGGTCCCTTTCATTAAGCGACCCCACAGGTCCCTACTAGTCGCCTCTTACGACAGGCAGGGAAGATCGTGGTGGGATTCTTACACCCCCTTGCCACAGGGCAGAATGAGTCCTATACCTAATACATACTTATTGTTCTTTCATACACAGGTATATATTGTTCATAGACAGATAATTATAATGTTCTAAGGTCTGAAATTATGCATATTTTGTTCTCACGAGGTACAAAACCAAAAATAATTACGTTGTTTTGTTTTTAATTTTAGAAAACCATGTTTTTGTGTTAATGAGACATTAGACTGATTTGAATAAATATTAATTATGTTGTAAGTAAAGTAAAATAACTGATTATGATTATTATTCCAAATAAAAACCCTTATGATACGTTTTTGTTGTCTTGTAACTTTTTGCCCCTTATACTGTAACAACCAGCCCCTGGCGCGGGGTTGAATGTGACACGTCTCTTATTTTAGAATTCATTCATTTGTGTCTTTAATATTACCCTCCTACATTAAATTAATTGTAAATTAAAATCTTGAATAGTTACTTAATCAAATAAACCTATAGTTAGGTAAAACAAGCAAATCAACAAAAAAATATGTCATTTTGAAATAAAAATGTCACAACCAACCCCAGTCTCCCCTAATATAAATAGTTGTATTTTTAGCGACAAACAAATTTTCAAAAGTTCTTTCGTAATGTGCATATTTTTTGTAGCCTTTCCTTCCCTTGCCACTGGGTGTAGAAAAAAACTAAAAGAATTTTTTTGTTCATAAGTATTATAACGCAGTGAAAACTGCTTATATTTCGTATCAGATTTATTTCACCTTTTCCGTACAATTAAGAAAAAAAGTCGTCATCTTTCTCCCTTCCCTAATCTTAAATCTCGTAAAAGTCGATTCGACACTGCTTTGCTGTCTCGAAAGTCGGATTTACTATATCCAATGCATAAATAAATAAAGTTACAGAATCACAGCACTATCAGCTACGCAATGCGACCTTAATGCCTTGATTACACAGGAGCAGGACTCTTTGTCTAGCCGGTGTGTCTAGCGGACGACGCATGTCACTCGACCTATGCATACATTACTTGCTCTGGGTTTTTGGGTCAAATGCCCCCACGACACTATCTACCAGTACACCGGTACAACAACGAAAGTGGATCGCCCGTAGATATTTGTATAAGTACGAAGTACAAGGTAGATCGTGACCGGTAAATGCGGAAACTCATGTGTTGAACGCGAACTATGCATAAATACATTTTTATGGGAGTGGAAACATTGAAATTGTTTTGAGAACCTTTACTATTATATCTTTTTGTTATGCGTAAGAAAAAGCATTACATTAGCCCTTCAGTTCCTCGTTGTATAGAATATGGTGCTATTTGCGTCCATATAAATTATATGACGCCATAGCAACGTTACGTACTATGCATTTGATTTCAAGATCTTCTTGGTATTCATTTAACTTAGTGTTACTTTTAGCGATACAAAATATCGATACTGCTTGCAAGATGAGATGGTATAAGAACTATTTTTTCTTGACTTGCTTGCTCATCAATCTATTTAACTTTTGGTTGTAGATTCTGGACACAACAGTAAGGCTCCAGGCAAAATTTAAATCTTTCGTGTGATATTCTTATAAATTACTGATATATTGAAACAGTGTAATACCCGCTGTAACAACCCAGTGGTCTGACAAAGATTATAATATTATTGTATCGTTAATAAGCCCAAATGTCCAAAGTTTAGCAGAAGCTAATGAAAATATATTAAGAAGAATAGTAGTGGTGGATGGTGGTATTTGTATATATAGAAATTTCATATATAAAGTACAATGTTATATTCTACTTAGAAATCATATAATATAATCTAAAGTATAATAATTACAAGTTGTGGCAGCTCAAAAATATCTGTATAAAAACCTGTTGCTAAATGATTAAGGAAAATCTCCACACGACCTCTACACATATGTCCTTCAATGTTGAATGGCTTTGTTTAACATTGATATTATTAAATGCAACTTGCATTTCAATATGTGTAGTAAACGATTAAAAGGATTTCTAGGTATTATAACTTCCACCTTTTCTTCTATTCTCTCGGCGAAATATTAGTAAACGGAAGGTTAATATGTCAGCAAGTGTTCCTACTACCCAAACTATTATTTCGACCTATGCGCAGAATAAAGTTACATGTGCTTTTGCACAACTTGTCTTTCTCAGCGATTTAAACTTAATTGGGCACAAAAATATCAGTAAATTTGTATGTTCTTCAAACAACAACAAAATTTATGATCATTATTACTTCACTACTTCATTATATAAACAATTTTAACTATATTATAGACATAAAAAGTACTTTGGTGTTATAGTCATAAGTAACCTTATTCTATGCATAGGTCGATTTATAATGTGGATATAGATAGACATTGGAAAAAAGTCATTGACTTCTTATTTTTATAAATCTGCAACTCGCGCGAAGTTAAACACGTTACTTATCAATAAAAATGTACTAAACATTAATTTCCGTATTGTATATTAGTTCTTTGTTACCAACATACTGCGGAATAAGCACACTATAATCCTTACAGAATTTATTTTACAACGTAGGTATTAGTTACCCAAACCGGTGACTAACGTGTTTAGGTATAGTTCTGTAATCTTGATCCTTTATTATTGCCCACTGCGGCTCATTTACGTTGTGACACTATAAAGTAATATTTGTACATTATGATTTAATTATGATTAAGGCCATATTATTATACAAATTAATTGTATTATCGTTTCTTTGTAGTTATCATTTAATTTTCAAATACACTGCTTTAGCGTCAGGTGTAATCTTTTTCTTATATATTGGCATTAAAATAAAATGTTATATTTAAAATCATACATTTTTGTGTTGCTATGACTTTTGACTTTATGCTTTACTTTTTTTTTGAGAAACCTTTGTGAAAGTCATTTTTACGCACTTGTCAATAAATTATTATTGATTCTTAAACTGACTGACACGATTCCACGATCTCTATCTATAATTTGGGTTCTATTCCTGGTTGAGTTACAGTGTTATTTAGTCTTTACGTAAAAAAAATTATAGTGTTAGTACAATGTCTCGAAGTGTGCCCGAAAAAGGCTCCAGGCTCACAACTTGTGACGTGGGTCTTAAAACACAGATTACGAAACATTGTCCCAGGAATGCACCTCATTTGTTAACGTGCGTGAAAATTAAAACTAGATCTATAAATTCTACTTGCTATTGCGTTTTGTTATTGCACGCAATGCACAGACTATTCAGCAGGTCCCTTGACAAGATGTCCGTCAAGTTCATCGATGCATGAGTTTCACGTGTGTCAAAAAACTAACGTGGGTGTATATTGAAGAAATTAATGAGTCATATCGGTGCCGTTACCGATTGGAACGGAACATGTAATTATTTTTTTGTATGCGATTATGTGCAATGACCGTTGCGAGTCCAACCGTCCGCCGCGCTGACTCACACCCTCTGGAACACCTGAGGGGTTGTCACACTAAGCAATCGGTCAGTGAATGTTTTAAAATATTTGTCGAAAGTATCGTTAAACAATTTTCAAGTATACAATTATTATTGGTTAAGTTGTTAATCTTGATCTAGTGGAAGTTGTCCCAAGAACATTGAATTTGAATATTTATTCTCCATATTGATAATTGACCTCATAAAATGAATTAAAATTCATTATACTGAAAGTCAAATCCTAAAATAGCACCGCAATACCACCACATAAACGCAATCCTATGAAATCACGTCGTAGCATTAAATCTTGCTCAAACGGGGCGAAATGCTTTAACAAGATGAATGTCTTTAATAAAAGCATGGCCATATTTCGCACGTACGTCGATTCACTTAGTCATATTAAAACGAATGCGTCGAACACGAAATGGCCGACGAATAAAAATAGTAAAATAGTGACCTTCCCCCCCGCTGCATTCCCAGTTTATATCCAAATATACGCACGCTGAGTCAACAAGCGGTGCAAAAACTAGTCGCGAATACATGGCGGTTACAATTAAAGAACTTTAAATATGCGGCAAAATAAACACTGCAATGCATGCAAAACGATTCCGCTTTCCATATTTAGGCAAAACGGGTCGGCCAGGTTGAATGTACGGGCGCAGAAGTGCCTTTTGAAACAAAGGGCTCGCATAATAATAGATGCTGCCGAAAACAATAGTGTGAAAAGGGGGAGTCAAGTTTTCTGACGTGCCGTCTGCTCCACCGGAGGAACCTTGACGACCTTTTCTCTTCACGAAGAATACTGGCTAGCTGTTTGTTTGTGTTGCTGCGTCGAACGAAATACCCATGTTTTAGACCAATGAAACTTTACTTATAAAACACCCAGCCTTTACACAAGGTATTTAAATTTTACGAAAAATATAGGTTTGGGTTAAAAGTATCAGAAGTTATTGGAGACTTTTTAACTGTATAAACTTCTAGACCAGAATCCATAATTTTTGCAATTTGTCAATAGAAAATTTTGTCGTCAGTTAAATAAGTTGTATAAAACCTCTGCGGAAGCTGTCCAATATTTCCCCAAACTTTATTCAAATGGCAGAAAATCGGTTATTACTTCGGATCCGAGCTCGACGTTGGCGCGCAAGTCTTGTCGCAAGTTATGAACTTTGTTTCGCAATCATATCGCCAGTCTCGAATGCCTCGCTTAGATTGCTGTTAGTAAAAGGGGTCGGGAAAGTTTAACGGGCGTACCTACTTGTACAGAGCATTCGTCTATTGCAACTGCGAACAAAGAAACGACAGGATAACATAAACTCTACGCCGTGTATGTGTGTGTTTGTGTGTATGTGTGTGTGTCTCGCGTTATATTCCACACGTTTCTGCCTAATCTCTTTGTCGTACATGTTTGTATTTAAATGAGCAGAGGATAAATCGCTTCCGCAAAGTCTACGATGCGTTTATCCTTCCGTTTCTCTTTATGGCATGGTTTTCGAATTCCCACGTCGGTTCTGAGGAATACATAATTAATTAACAAGGTGTGTAATTAAATATCCACCACATAGAAGTACATAAAAATGTCAATTAAATAATACGCTTCACGTTTGATGACTTTATACTTTAGTATATGTGTGTACACTCCGTAAAAACATTAATAAGTATTAACAAGCAAAAGAATGGCGGAACGTGGAAGCAGAAATGTGCATCTGCATTAAAATTCTACTCTGCGTAAAAACTTGGTCGACTATAAAATTCTCCATATATTAGCAATGCAGCTATACAAAGATATCGAATCCACAAATAGCCAGTTGTAGGTATGTATTTGTAAGCCATACAAATATTGGTTTCTGCGAATACAGCAACCTATTCAGCGAAAAGAGCTCACCCTTTCACGTCTGCCCCAATAAGAATGTCAATCATATATTCTTTAGAATACATGATATTCATTCAGTAGCCGTACTGAAGAGTAAGCAAAAATCATTTTCTATTTCGCACAATTCTAACATACTCGTATATATGTACCTCTGTCACTACATTTTTTCATTCCTTCCTCACCCTCAGTGAAAAGTGTTTCAATACGCTGACAGCACGCTTCCCACTTATCATTATTACTGAGATAAAAACAACATACATACCATACAATATGATTCCATTTTCTACTTAGGTTTTGTATTAATGTTTATATCCTCTATGGGTGTCGTGTGCGGCGCCAAGTTCTCAAGAAACTGCCGCGCGTCGTAGGGAAATGTCGAAAGTTTAGCGTATTTAGTTTACACCGCGACTTAGTTCTGAGTCCCCGGGGGCCATTTCCCATACTGCGCACTACCCACACCTGCCTGACCCGTTTTAATATACTTCCATTAAACATTCAATTGACATGACGTAGTTTTGTAAAAGTTTGTATAGTGCATCGATTATTTGAATTTGAATAATGTTTAAGTGTTACGGATATTTTCGTCTTCAATTTTACATTATCTTTTGTAAGAAATTCGAAAAATAATTCTGCAATTTTAACTCAAGTCATTATATTTAATCGTTACTTAAATAATATTTTTAACCTGTAATTTACATCTATGCGGTAGTTTAGCGTGTTTTTCAAACTTCAGCACTCTATGTTGCCATATTTTACAGCAAAAAAATACTGACTAATTGTACCATAAAGTTCCGTGCTCTTGAAATTCGCAAAACATTTTTTTTAACGTTGGTTTGTATTTAAGACCACATTTATTGAGTGCGTCAGTATATTTTCTACGACCAATTTTGAAAAATGTATGCACAAAAGTCGGTAATTAGGCTGTCGTAATGCGCCTTCATGCTTTTGCTTTTAGCGTCTGGAACACGCTCGCGTGAATGTAATTTACCTAAAGATGAGACTTATTTCTTATTTTATGCTAAAATAGCAAAGTGCACGCAATTTTCTACGATTATTATTATCAAACGTCAATAAAATTATAAAGTAAGCAAAGGAATACAAGATGACAAAGATGCACTATGATAACGTCATAAGAAGTGAGCTTAGATGCCACCCAGTCTGTCTGTGTTATAAAAAACATGTTTATTCCACAGCATTGTAAACGAACCATAAAATATACTCCACAATATCTAGCATATATATTTCTTCGTGATTGCAAATACATTCGTGCACCCTATACAAGGAAACTTGATCCCCAAGCCTTGAGACGAACAAAAACGATTCAATTTTAATCTGATAGTTTTTTGTTTTGTATCGACGATCATCCTTCACGCACCGGAGTCATGACTTCGTGACATTTAGTCCTATTATATCTAATTGCGCACTTGTTTTATGTATTTCCGCATTATCCGTAATATATTTATCACGTATACAGCATATTGCAAATATTCAAACTCTGACTATATTTTGTTTTTTACTAGCCAAAACCAGAGGTGCATGTTTATTATTTGAACGAAGATCTGCACCTACCGTACCAAATACTAAGCTAGCATTTTTTAAGGAATGAAATTCAGAATACTACTACTCAAAAGTATTTTCCGTTAATTGCTTTTTTTTCTTTGGAATTAATTACTAAATGAAAAATAATGAATTTATTTCTAGGGTTGGCCATTATGGGATCGGTTCGAGTCAACAGAACACGAAAGGTGGTTGCTGCTGGTCGCCAGGTTGCCTCGCGTGAGGACCCTAAACGGAGGCGGCGCTGTGCCAGTTGAAGAACGGGACTCGGCTGAAAGAGCATTCATCAGATATTACATGGAGAAACCGGAGTCTGATCGACCTGACAGGCAAGTACCTACACTTAACTAATAATCTTGAAATAGTCATGTATTTTCTGGTGTTTAAAATATAACGGTAAACATTCATTCATTCATTCAGATGTGTCAGATTGTCTACGCGTTTAGGAATGTCTGCTTTCGGAAACCAATGTTAAAGGATTACATAAACATTTCGATTAGGATACGTTTTGTGATTTAAATACTCCGTTCCGAATAAATACAGTAACACGTACATGTCAAACGAAAATAATTCACATTCACGTGCAAATTACTTTTTATTTTATTTTTATTTATTACACTTTATTGTACACCACAACACATAAGTACAGAAACATGAATTAAGACTAAAGTAAAATATAAAAGAGAGGAGCAAATTATTACAATTTTCAAAATTCACACAACTCACAATTTGAAATAATCACCATTACAATGAATCTGACCACTGAATCGCGAATGCCCTGACCTGAGTCGAGAAGTCATCTTCATAAAATAATAACTACACATTGAGAGATATGAGCGAAGCGTGCAAGAGGTCGGCCGAAGGTCCTATCAATAAGGAGGTGTGTGGGCGCAGGATTCGCACTAATATCGACTCGACCTAAATTACTTCACACGTGTGGTAATGAGGTAGTCGTAGGACGTGAGATCTCCGATGAAATTATAGTTATTGCTAATCGTGTGACATCGTACCCTAGTTGATGGTATTTATGTGTGCACTAAGCGTTTGAGGTGGCCTGATGCCCTAAATTCGTTTGACGCAATCGAGATAGACGTATGTAGACTAGAATTCGTAGACTTGGAGTCACATGCAGATGCAGATTATCTTGGTTGGATAATCTGGGAGGTCTAAAAACCTTGTATTATTCAAGAATTGTTTTAGATTTCATAACATGTTTACGTGCAAGGGAGAACACTTTCTTATATAATATATTTATTTTTATATTACTTACGCGCGGAAAAACGGATCGTATTTAGAGATATAGTGTTACTCTCTGGTCTCTCCAGTTCTGTCAAATTATATGCTAAAATGAAATTACCGAATGGTGATTCTATTCCTTCGACTCTTTTTCGTCATTATTATGAAATACATATTTCTGTTATCAAAAGGCGATCTAGATAGCTTGTCGACATAAAAATTAAGAACATTTGTATTGGTAGGTACTGGGAGTTGGTGAACGTGCACGGCAAGCTGGACCCGCTGGTGTCGGTGGACCTGCGGCCCGAGAAGCGCGTGCAGATCACCTTCACGTGCGGAGACACCAGCGAGGTGCGCACCGTCGACGTCTACAGGTGACACTAACTTATATCTTTATCCGTTTGTAGGTCCCACAGAATAAGTTCCCAGCGTGCGTACAAAATCTTCATTCCTGGTTAAATGAATTAAATGAATTTATTAGAAATATCATTTCCTTTTTATCATTATTAAAAATTCAAAACAATATGCTATCTATCTGCTAGTAAGGAGTATTATAAAAGAATAATTGTTTCTTGTTTAGACGAAGTATAAATAAAATTCTCGAAATAATTCGTTCTATCGCTGATCGAGCATTATTTATGACCCCTTTTTTTCAATTAATTTTTTCTATTTAAGTAATTAACGAAATTTTATTTTAACCAAAAAAAAATTTTTTTCGTACATATCCTACATGGGCGGTTCTACGGCCATTCACTTCTATATAGTTGCTTTTTTGCATTTTCAGAACCGTGTCAGATTTGAAGCAGCGACTAGAACGGCTAGCAGGCTTCCCTGCAGCTAAAATGAGACTGTTCTACGTGGACCAAGAACTTAGGGATACTCAGGTAACACTTTCTCTTAGTATCATTCACATCACATTTTTTAGTCTTGTAGTACCTAAGACATTTTTTTCTACACTGGTTTCTAAAGAGAAGTAAAAAATATTCCTTTACTAATATGAATAACATACTCATAAACACATCAACAAAGACACTTGTCCGATACATGGACTAATCTCCTAAAATTAACACAAATTCAATTCACAAAACAACTTATTACGTATCCAATTTATTCCGCTATACATCAAAATTACGACTTCCACACAATGCTTCCCTTGTGAAACGTTACAACACAACTTTAAATCAAACGCCGACGTTTTAGTTAAGTAATGTTGCCAATCATTCAATAAACGTAATTCTAGAGGGGGATTGTGGTCGCTAAATCAACCGCATGCATACAATATCACGATTAAGCTTTGTAAATCGATACTTGGTCGTCCGGACTGCCAGGACATCTGTTAGTAAGAAGTGCTTTTTTCAATGCCGTTTAATTCGTGTCTGAAGAAAAACAAAAGGATACATAACTACTATAGCTTGGGGTGCTTTCACTTTCTGTAAGAATTTCTGAAATATGAAAATTGAGAAAGTCTGTCATATCGTAATAGTTTTCTATTTACCAACGCTATTTTAAATTTGCAAAAGTTTAAATAAATTCTTGTTCTACTATTTTAGTTCAAACTAGCTACTGGTTTTCCACGGTCTTAGAGCTTAATCACCAACTTTCATTGTTTTCTTTGTTTACTCCACAGGGACCAGAAGAGATGCGGTATCCAACCAAACAGCTGTACTCGTACAATATAAGATCTGGCGACGAAATTATCATAGAATCCAAGTTAAAACACACCATATCGTCGAATTCCACGGCGTGAGAACGCCGATCATATGAAAATAGGGCTTGCGACAAGTTGAATTTCTTCTTCCTGATTAAATAACTTCTATATTATGTCTTCAATATTAATCCAGTTACCAATGATAATTATGGCTGCCCATATAATACATATCTATTAAGCATATACAGTTGCCTTAGCAACTACCGTTTTTATCAAGACGTAGATTCTAATTGGCGCCCAAGATATCTCGAAGCAAGCTTATAAGCATTTCGAATGAAAACTGAAACAAGAGGAAATGCAACTTGTCTCAAATAATGAATGACTTTTAAAACAGCCTGTACTATAATGCCATTAAAATATTTTTTTACGCTACCTTCGTCAAACTAACACGGGATTAGTTAATATTTGATTAAGAAGTAATATGTATTGTTTCGTGAGTTTTTTGTCGTATTGTTACAGGTAGTTTAGATAAACAAATGTCACAAAGCATTTAGTTCTAAGTGTCGCCATAAGCTCAGAGCTTGTACGAGCAAATTTTTTATTTACTATATTTTTTTATACTACAACCCAACACAATACTTCTGTAGAATCATATTTAATTATTAGATATCTAAATCATAGTTCGAAAATGTATTTGCAATTAGTTTTAAATCATTCATTCTATAGTAACACCAATAGTCGGAATATTTAATTTTATTTGCAATAAGCAACTGTGATAATAAATTGTAGATTATGAAATGCTAAATTTGAGATCAAGCGCTCATCACACTGTTTATCTTTCATTCATGTAGAGTATTATCTTGTGAAAGTTTATTATAATGAAGTAAGGAGGAACGATGTTACAGCTATGTTTTCATTGCGCATATTATGAAATGGCAGATTCAGTATCGATGTTAGATTTCCCATGGTTTATGCGTTCCTTTAAATATAACGAAAGTGTTTCGTCTCTTACTTCTAGAATACTTTCACTTTAGTATCTACACATAATATTAGGTGTCGTAATGCTTATTAACAAAATATAAAGTGATACTAACTGCCATCTTGAGAAAATGATGTACCCAAAATGTGTCTTGTTACTATTATATAATTAAAATTATGACTATATTAAGTCGAAACATTATAAAATTTTCAAAATTCATCAAGTGCATTTGAACTGAGGCAAATGTGCCAAAGCATTTCGAATTTTCAATGATATGCAAATAAATCTTTAGCTGCCAATTGATGTATCTAATATACATATTATGGTTTGTATACTCAAAATGAGTTTATTAATTTAGTGTACCATTAGTACCTCTAAACTGGCAGTATTACGAGGAATATGTTTTATTTTATGCAATTAAAATGTGATGTAATAAAATCTATTTTCTTTTGTAGTCCTAGCAAATACTATTAAAATTGAAAATAAACAAATTGCATCAGAATTATCTTTTATTATCACAGCCTTAATTAAATTAAATCTTTTCCTCAATCGCTTATAAACAATTTTTTACCATAAACAAACATCATTACTTTTTGCACTTCGTCAACAACATAATTATACACATCAAGCCATTCAACACTTCCATTTTCTCGAGTCTTTCTCCGGAGGAAATTTACCAAAATATTAACCTTTTCAAGATCTTTGTTTACTACTAGCTGCCTCATGTATGCACTAATCATTTGTGTATCACACAACAGCGGTGCTTGTCCACTATTTAACCATGCTCTTAGTAATTCCCTCACCCTCTCCCAAGAGAGACCAAAGAAACCTGTTGGTTGCTCTTTTTTTACTTCAATACCAGGCTTAACTTCTTGTTCTTGTTTCATTTTATTAACAGGAATTTCTTTTTTTACCATAGGATCTTTATAAGGTGTATCTTTACTAGTACTTTGGCCTAATAGAAATTTACTCATCAGATTTTTAGAAGTTGATTGCAGTTTGGAACTTTTTGGGGGTCTACCTCTTTTTTTATTTGCTGGTGATTTATTTAAAGCACCCAGTATAGGAGACTTTTTATGGGGAGATAAAGTAACCTTTTCTTTTTTTGGTGTTATTGGTTTCTTAATTGTTTCAGTTTTTGCATGCAAAGGACTAACATTGTTACAAGCAGAAGTTTTCTTATTTATGTTCTTGATTTCTGATTTACTTGGCATGTTGCATAAAAACTTATTGATTGCACCATTTGTAGGCTTGTTGTTCAGTGGTTCTAATTTAGTAATTTGAATACCAATACCTCTCATTTCTTTTGGATCTACATTTTGTTTTTTACATATTGCAATAACTTCCCTAGTAATCACCTCAATGTCATTTGTAGCTTTATTCAAGGAAGTTGACTTATTGATAATGTTGCAAAAACCATGACCCATAAATTTTGCTGTCTCTACAGGAGCTTCTTCAGCCCTTACCATCAATTTAAGAGTTATACATTTCCCCAGTACACGAAATTGTTCCATTCTTGACTGTACCTCTGCTGACAATTGTTTCAGAAATTCATAACATTGATCATTATTTTCAAATCTAATGCCATAATTTACTTCAGCAGATACTGATTTTCTTACAGTGTAAAATGATAATGGAATCAGATCTCGGCCTCTGCACTGATCAAATAATTGTGCTCCAGTTTTGTTACCCAAATGTGATTTTAAAGTGCTTAAATTAAGACTTTGAAGGGATCCACATGTTTTATGTCCCAGTGATTCTAATTTCTGAGCAGTTTGCTTTCCTACTCCAGGTAGATCTTTCAGTGGAATATCAAACATAAAATCCTCAACTAGGTCTTCAGTAAGAAAAAATTGGCCATCTGGCTTAGCTCTCTTTGTTGCCAATCTTGCTTGAAGCCGATTACCACCAAAGCCTGTTGAACAAGGACATCCAGTTTTGTTTCTAATTTCCTCTCTAAGAACAGTAGCAAAGTTCTGAACAGTAACATTTAGTTCTTGCAAAAGTTGTGTACAATCCACATACATCTCATCGCAAGACACTGCTTCTATATCTAGTGTGTACTGAGCTATAGTATTGTACAAAGTGTATGCTACTTCTTTGTATCCTTCAAAATCATAAGGTATAGTGTGTAAATCTGGACATAATTTTAATGCAGCACCCATAAACATTCCATTACCCACACCTTTAGCACGAGCCTCATATGAGCAAGAAGCTATTTCACTCATTGACCCATACTTATCATCCTCATCTGTAATATTATCAACCCTGCTTTCAAATTCTATTTCTTCTTCAGGTACCCCTGCAGCTTTACTAATTTTTTGGGCTTGTTTTTGTCTGTATAGGTTGAACTCAGTATTTCTGTCAACTCCTGGTCTTTTAGTTTTAGGTTGCCCACCTTTTGAGTGAGTAACGGCAACAGGTTTACCTCTTAGTTCAGGTCTGTTTCTTAATTCAACTGATACAAAAAAGCAATCCATATCAATGTGCATAATTGTTTTACCTTTTTCAAAAGTCAACTGTGAGTAATTATTACTTAAAGATTTTGTTCTCTCTTGTAAATCTACACGCGCGGGAAAGGTAAAACTACTACTTTCTCTTAAGTCATTTACATGTTGCTTAAAACATGCACCCAGTTGGGAAATATGATGTAACCGTGAGTTGTTGTAAAACTCAGTTATGAAATTTGGATCTACGGCTGTTTTAGCAACCTGTTTATGGTCAACTTTTGAAACATCATTAGAAACATTGTTACTGTTTGTGAAATGACTATCATCCTGTATTTTAATAAGTGATGATTGTTCTGGATTTGTGAAATTTTCTTTACAATCTTCAAGAAGTGTTTTTGCAACTGTATTATTAGGTGCATCACTTTTATCAATTTTTCTAAAATTGAGCTGCTGTTGTGTCCTCGAATTTTTAAACAATAAATATTCCCTATAATCCAGTAACTTATTCGCAGCTATGCTATCGGTAATCCAGTCTGGTTTGACTATTTTAGACAAGTTCATATTTTTTACTTTAGTATCAGGCAAGTTTGATGCGATTATAAAATCTTCACTTCTTTGATAAGTGTGGTATACTCCACCGTGATGCGACATGAGTATTTTTAACTCGTCAGCCGAAGGCCTTGTATAACCGTTTACATAAATACTCACACCATTAAAGAGATTCGATAATGTTTCTGTTTTTCCCGCGCTTTTCGCAAACTGCTCTTCCAATTTTGCCACTTTCGCTTGCATGTATCCGCCCCACGCTTCAAATCCATTGTCAGGAAATTTTTCGTCTCGTCTTCTCATTAAAAATAATTCTCTCTTCACAAATAAAAATTAATTTGTTTATTTTCTAGTTTTATTGTGACAGTAGCATGGGTAACTAAGTCAGATTTTTTTTTACTTAGGTACCGTTAGGTGCCCCATACACCTACAATAATATTGCACAATATTCTGATTGTACAATATTATTGAACGTGTAGGGATAATATTGAAACTTTGCGCAATGATTGAACAAAAGATTGAGTGAGCTTAATTTTTATTGTGCAATATTTTTTATTGCGCTGTCTAGGCTTAATATTGCGCAATATATTTCTTTTTTTTTTCTTTTCAACAAAATCACCAGCGTGGCTGCCGCCAAAACTTCGTCGTCAGACATGTTGCTCGCACGAAAATATTGATCAGACTGGTTAGTCAATTTTATTGACCGAATTTATTGAATGTCTGGAATCAAAGGGGGCGTTCAATATTATTGAACAATAAAAAGATTGTGCAATATTATTGTAGGTGTATGAGTCGCCTTAACCCCCTTCCAACCTTTAAAGAGCAAGCAAAGGGATCAAGCCCGTACAGCTTCGTCATCGCACATGCAAACGACATATTGCTTCTTATCTTTAAAAAAAAAAAAATTTTTTTTCATGGTTAAATGAAATGTTCAAATTTCATTATTTAAAATTAATTCGTAAATTTCTTTGAAATAAAGTATTCCGTTGTCTTTGCTTATTTTATGAGAATTGACATTTGACAAATGTCAAATTCAAATGCAAAACCAACGAGTTTTAGATGAGTTTTAGAAAACTTTCAAGTGGACACTCTGTCAGCTGTCACGTAACGGTGTAGACATAGTGTTTTCTGAATTTGGTGTTTTTGTGTTCTAAACTTCGTGATATATCTCAAGTTGACTCCTTTGTGTGTGTCTTGGGTAAATTTGGTGTTTTAACATTTTTTTATATATTTTCACCCCTTACCATGGAGGTAAATCCCCCTGATCCCCCTGATCCGCCCGATCCCTCTTGTTCCTCTACTCCTGTTATTCCCCCCCTTAGTATCACGTCGAAACGTCGCTTGGACTCAGACACTCAGGTCAATAACCCGAAGAAAACTATCACAGATAGGGACATGGCTGCAGCCTCTATTCAAAGATTATATGTACATCCGGACATAACAATCGGTATAAGTTCCTATACTGAATTAGACAAAGGACCTTACATAATTCAGGTTTCAAGATCCGAACCGGATCTTGCGGTAGGGCTATCCATCCGGCCCCTAAAGTTTGGGCAATTACTTTTTAAAAATAAAATAAAAAACATTAAACCTGATGGTGTTAAACGTTTAGGCCGAAATAAAATATCTGTTGAATTTAAATCAGCATCAGATGCCAATAATTTTTTAGTTAACCCGATTTTAAATATGAACAAATATGTAGCCTCCATCCCATCGTACAACATTTCCCGCATGGGAATTGTAAAAAACATTCCAGTTGACTTTTCAATGGATGAATTTGTTGAAAGCATTGATTTACCCTACGGATGTGGAAAAATCCTTAAAGCTCGTCGTTTGAGTAGGAAAATTGTCAATAATGGAGACATTTCTTGGGCACCTACTCAAACAGTTGTAATTACCTTTAAAGGACAGATTCTACCAGAAAGGATATACTCCTTCAATACTTCACTTCCTGTAGAGTTATATCAATACCCCACCATCCAATGTGTGAAGTGTTGTCGCTTTGGCCACATAAAATCACAATGCAGGTCGGAACCCAGATGTTTTCGTTGCGCGCAACCCCATGAGGGACATTTATGCTCCATCCCTGAGTCCCAAGCTACTTGTCTGTTCTGTTCAGGTCAGCATTTTTCTAATAATAAGTGCTGCCCAGAACAAGACAGACAGGTTTCTATTAAGAGGACTATGGCCCAAAAAGGCATATCTTATGAGGAAGCACAATTAGAATTCCCCAAAGTTTCCCGTAAATACAATGAAATTGTATCTTCCTCCCCCACTCCATCTCAATCTCAGATCCCCTTAGTAAATCTACCCCGGTCAAATCCAATATCCCGATCATATACTAAAACTGTCTCCTCATCTCCGCGTCCTAGACCTTTAAACAAAACACATGAATATGATAAAGCCTCACATCAAGCTATCATTGCTGATGTTCCCACTACTCAACCTAACGGATGTGCCCTATTAAATTTAGATATAAACCAAACAAACGATTTAGATAATGTAGTCAAATTACTTCTCCAAATTATTATTAATTTATTAACACAAAATAATCCCTCCACACCGTCCAACGTTGCCAGTACACTGTCCTCCTTAACTTCTCTATTTAATAATAATGGCCCCAGTCACAACAATTATCCAATGGAATAGCCAAAGTCTACGCCCCAAAAAACATGAAATTTTACATCTAATTAATAAATTTAGCCCTTCTGTTTTTGCCATCTCCGAGTCATGGTTAGTTCCTGGTTCTCCTTTCAGAGTTCCAGGTTACTCCGTGCTTCGGAATGACAGATCTGATGGGTATGCAGGTTGTGCACTGCTCATAAAACGCACTTTAACTTTTTCCCATTTTCCCCTCCCACCTTTTAACCCAGCAATCAATATAATCGCAGCAAAAGTTTTTGGATTCTCCTTAATTTGTATTTATATCCCTCACCCAAATTCATCTCTCATCCCAGATATCCGTCATGCCCTCTCTCTTTTGCCTCCTCCTATTATTTTAATGGGCGACTTCAATGCCCATCACACATCATGGGGCGGCAGTCATGATGATGCTTTTGCATGCTCCCTTATAGAAATGTTTGATGAGAAAAATCTCTGTATTATTAATGATGGCTCCCCTACTCGCAGAGTATACCCACATCAAAATCCAAGAAGTGCAGTAGATCTTACAGTCTGCTCCCCTTCTATTTCTTCCTTTATTTCCTGGTCTATTCTGAGTTCTACACATGGTAGTGACCACTTCCCTATACTTCTTCATTTCTCTAATAGAGTATCCCCAGCTATAAACTTCTCTCCTTCCCTAAAATATAGACTTTCTGGAGCTGATTGGGACTCTTATTCTTCCTGTCTTGATAATTTTTTAAATTCTCTTCCTAGCCTAAATACTCACAATTTACCTGCAGTCTATTCAAAATATGTTGATGCCATCACATCTAGTGCAAATAGACATATCCCTCAGAAAAAGAATAGAAAATGTAAAGCCTCACCCCCATGGTGGGATTCAGAATGTTCCCTAGTCATTCGTGAAAGAAAAGAGGCAGAACGTAAATATGGACTGTGCATGAGTGTTGAGAATTTTATTAATTATCGTCACAAATCAGCAATAGCAAAGAAAGTTTTGTCTACAAAGAAGAAAATTGGATGGCACAGGTTCTGTGAATCATTATCCCCTAGAACTCCGTCTAATTTGGTGTGGCAACAAATGAGACGGTTTAGGGGATCTTATAATGTTGTTGAAACCTCAGCCAATGACCCATCATCCTGGCTTGACTCTTTTGCTGATAAACTGGCCCCTCCTACAGCACCCAATGTAAATTTCTTTCCAGCTACTCCTTTTCCAAACACTTCCTGTTCCCTTATAGACCAAGAATTTTCTCTTAACGAACTTGATCTAGCTCTTGATAATCTCTCTGACTCCTCTCCAGGTTTAGATGGCATCCCATATTCTTTTCTTATAAAATCTTCAGTAAAAAATAAATCTTATTTTCTTAACCTTGTTAACTGCATTTTTAACTCTCAACAAATTCCTGTTCCATGGAAAACTCAAATAATTATACCTATTCTTAAGCCGGGACACAATCCTTCGGACCCAAACAGTCGCAGGCCTATAGCTCTTTCGTCAGTTTTGGTCAAGGTTGTTGAACACATGATTAAACACCGTCTGGAATGGTATTTGGAAAATAAGAATCTTTTACCTTTTTCTCAATTTGGATTTAGAAAAGATATGAGTACCCTTGATAGCCTTAGTATCTTGACAACTGACATACATATTGCCTTCTACAAAAATGAATACCTGGTTGGCGTATTTCTAGATGTGGCGTCTGCATATGACAATGTTTTGCTTTCAGTTCTAAGGAATAAATTAATTCAGCTTAGAATTCCTGATAAGTTAGCATTTTTCATTTGCAACCTCATGATGGAGCGTAATATAATAATTAAAAATCAGGGCTCATTCTCTCATCCCAGAGTTGTGTGGAAGGGTTTACCTCAAGGGTCAGTGCTCAGTCCAATTTTATACAATCTGTATACTAGTGATCTTGATGAAAGTATTAATCAATATTGCTCCGTCCTTCAATACGCAGATGATTTAGCGCTTTATGTCTCTTCTGACTCTTTAAATATTACTTCCTCGAGACTTAATGCCGCCTTGACCTCCCTTAGTAATTGGTTGGATATCCATGGTCTAACATTGTCTGCTCCAAAGTGCAAATTAGTCGTTTTCTCCAGACGAAAAAACATACCTGCTGTCGAAGTTTTTGTAGAGAACCAGTTAATACCCCAGGTACAAAAAGTAAAATTTTTAGGTGTTTGGCTAGACTCTTCTATGTCGGGTGCCCCACATTGCGATTATTTGTTCTCAAAATGTAATAAAAACATCAATATTATTAGATCCCTGTCTGGAGTGTGGTGGGGTGCTCATCCCTTTACCCAAAGGATTCTTTACAATGCTATAATTCGCAGTAACCTAGACTACGGTTCCTTCCTTCTGGACACAAGTAATAAAGGATCCTTGGAAAAACTGTCTAAAATTCAGGCAAAAAGTCACCGTTTGATTCTTGGAGCTATGAAGTCATCTCCTATTAATGCAATGCAGGTTGAATGTGTAGACCCTCCTCTTTACCTTCGTAGACAGTTCCTGGCTGATAAATTCTTGTTTAAATTATCTCAAAATTCTCGACATCCTCTTTTGCAAAAACTTGGCCTCCTATTTAAATTAGCAATTAGGAAAGGATACAACTCACTCTTTGACTTGCCTTGTTTATTGCGTAGCTTCATTAGATTCTCCCGTTTACCAGATCCTGTTCTTCAGTTCCCCTGTAAATTAATTTTTTCTTTACCTTATAAAGCTCTTACCTTTAAACCAAATATAATACTAGATTTTGGTATTGTTAAGGACTCTACAGCGGCTGAGAAAACTTTAAAAGATAAAATGCAGGCAAAATATCCACAATGGTTAACAGTTTTTACAGATGCTTCAAAGTTTTCTGAATGTAGTTTGGTGGGAGCAGCAGTGTGGGTTCCTGCTTTTAATATTATTCTAACATATAAATGTCCTTCTGTCACCACTGTCTTCACAGGAGAAGCTATAGCTATTTTAGAAGCCATAAAATTTATAATCTCTCACAAATTAAATAACTCCATCATCTTTTCTGACTCAAAAAGTTGCTTACAAGCTATATCATCAAATTCTTTTAAATCTAAACCTGGGTCCCCCATCATTATCCAAATTAAAAATCTGCTGTATGATTGTCATCAACAAGACTTAAATGTTGTGATAGCTTGGATTCCAGGTCACTCGGGCATTTCAGGTAATGACATAGCAGACTCATGGGCTAAGCAAGCAATTAATATAGGTTGCATGGACCATTACATTATTGTTCCTCTTGACATTTGCTCCAATTTGAAAAGTAGACTAATGGATGCATGGAATAAAGATTGGCAGATTTCTAAAAGGAACAAAGGTTTGTTCTATGGAACTATACAACCAGAAATACCTTCTAAACCTTGGTTTTCTGTGTTCAGAAACCTTGATAAATGTTCAACATCAACTATCTGCAGAATCCGGTTAAATCATTCTTGCACTCCAGTTCATCTGGCAAAAATCAGGATAAGGAATAGCTCCCTTTGTGAATGTGGCCTTGACGACGGTGACCTAGACCATATTTTTTTTAATTGCCCTAATCTCCGGTTATCCCTTTATAGTATGCTCCCTCCAGAAATTCCTCGTCCCACCTCCATGAAGACTCTTCTTACCTTTACATTCTCTCCTTTTGTTCATATTTTATCCAAATTTATTAAGGTGAATGGTATTAGATTATAAAATGTACATTGTCCTAGTTTGTGTATAACTAATACTGTTATTATTGTGCTGTGTGGTGTTGGTTTAGGATATACTAATCATAAATGTGTTTGTCTGTGTTTGTTTCAGATTCGGGTCAACTTGAAAGAAAATATAAAATACCCTCTATTTTATTTATTTCCGATTATTTTTTATTTATCTACCTGACACTGGCAGAGTTGCGTTAAGTTATAACGCAAGGGCCATTATTTAAGGAAAAAAAAAAAAAAAAAAAAAAAAACTTTCAAGTGCTCTTAAGTTTAGTGATTTGTCCTGAATAAATAACATTTGGAAGAAATGTCGATCATGGAGGAGGATTTTATTGTAGCGCCGTGGGTTGGACCACTAAGCTGCAAAAATACAGTCACAGTTATAGTTTTATCATTGAACGTTGAAATTATTGAAAGAATATCTGAAGCTTTAACAGAAGTACACCAAAAAGGGAACTACGGATGGAAACTCATAGTTTTACGTTCTTTTCACTTAGAAGAAGTAGTTAAGCAATCAGATGTGACGGGAAGAATAGCTATTGACTTTGTTATTTTAGCTATAGATACGAGTAGACTCTTTTGCTTGGAGTGGGCTAAAAAAGAGCTAGGTCAAGTGCACCCTGATATGCGAAGTCGCCGTGTGGTTCTTATAAATGCTGGCAGCCTACCCGTCAATGCTATGGCCGTAAGTGCAGAAGACTTATTAACATTTCACACAGATAATAATTTGGATCTACTCAATTCTGATGTGTTTAACTCTGATAATGCAGCTTTTTTGGCGCGAAGACTACTTAAATACTTAGAAGTCTCATTAGGCGTTAAAACTGGTTTTCCTAACTTAAATGTTTAAATGTTGAATTAATTTAAGTATAAAATATCTTCATTAATTATTTTTAAATCCAACCAATTAGATTAAAACCTTTAAAAGTGTATAGTGTAAAATAAGTTATTCGAATATTTAAAAAAAACTCGACTTCAAGTACTAATGACAAATCCAACTTCTTAGTCATTATTTTCTTTAAAACTTGTTAGATATACTTTTATACAAAGGTATACTTATCTTCCTACATTGCACCTACCAGTGATGCCCAGTTCAATGTATGTGCAATCTTGAATTCCATGCTTATCTCATGGAAAATCCATTTTACTTAGGTAAAAGATGTGTTAATCCAGGGTCTCCATTTGAAATTTCATTAGAATTCATTAAGCAGTTTTTGCATGTCATAATTAAAAACATGTTATCAATCACCAAACTTGATACAATTTTGTTAGATATATGGAATGATATGGAGTAAAATATGTGCGAAGTATAATTATATTGTGAGAATTTTCATTGTAATTAAATTGTATGCTAAAGTAACATGTATGCTTTTACAACTAATATATAATTTAGATTTTCTTTTTTTTTGTTACAGTGTTTAAATAAAAATGGTATTTATTTTATTGTAAGATGAATTAGCCAACAGAAAAATAATAAATTATTTTATACATGAATTTGTCTTTCTTCTTTGATCTTGGCACTAACACCAAATTATTATTATGTTAATTGAGGCCTATAAAATCAAAGGCAGCTAAATCCAAGTGAGTCAAATATTCAGTAATCTACAAAAATCGATAACTTTGTTTAGGTGGCTATGATATTTTATATTTTAAAAGAGATTTATAAAGAATGTGAATACCACTAAAAATCAGAATTTTAAATTATAAAAATACTACAATATTTGAGTACAGACTGAATAAATTTGTATTTAACTGTCTTTGATTCCAACTGGCGTTTAGCTGGTTTTTATTCTATAGGCCTCAATTGTATGTTTCAAAAGGAGTACACAAAATTGAATGTACACAGAATTAAATTATACCATTTCACTTAGTAGTGTTATATTATTGCTGAGGTAACATTCTATTGGGCATGTTTTTGTAACCCAACTATGCTCCAAAAACTTCTTTGCGTGGCCTTTAGGCTACAAGTGTGTGGATTTCCACACAAGGCTATGTGGCAGAACCAAGCAGTTAATTAATGGTATCATAATAAAACAAAACTATTTTCATATGGAACTTATAAAAACAATTTGCAAAATATAATTAAAAATGTAAACCATTTTTTTTTATAATTCCTTGCTTGCATACATACAAATTTTTTGTACCAAGGGGTATTTATACTCTTCATGTTTCGCTGTGATGATCCTATTGCAATTTTTGGCCACCATTCCAGCACCTTGCTGCTACTGAAATTTCTAAGCATGAAATATCTCTGCCCGACTATGTGAACTAAACTTGTAATGTCTCTGTACCACGCTATAGCCTATAGATATGAACATCCTATAATCAGTCTAAAGATGATCATTTTTAGGCTTATTTATTTTCATAAATTGTCTTGAGAGTGAAAAAAGTGTTTTATGGTACAAGCAAAGGCTATGTTATTTAAATAAGTATTTGTCCTTTGCATGTCATGGTAATCATTTAATTGATATAACAAACACATTTCTCAATTATTTATTATACTTTGATTGTACTACAAAATAATAGGAAGTTTTCTACAGTTACAATTATATATTACATAAATAATGAAACAATTACAGCAGTCATCACTTGTCGAGTCACCGTGTAGCCACCTCACAATATCCATGTAGCGTATGTTGCTAGTATAAAAATAAAAAACACATAAATAAACTTTCTAAACCGATGTGCGACATAATGGATAACATATCTTAAAACTAAGCGAAATACTGTTCATTTATTATCTGTTAAAACATTATAAATAGTTATATTCATAGAAATCTGTAGAAATTGTGAGTAATATTAATGACAATTCTTTATTTAGTTACGAAATAATATCCAGCTGCCAATTGTAGCAGAAATCATTTTCAAATCTAAACATGGGGTCAATTAATGATTACAAAATAAAATTAATCCAAATGCATTTACCACATTACACTGGTACATAAGTTTACACTAAAATATAACTATAAAAAGTTTGCGTCTAAGATTAAAGTCACATAAATGACTCGTTAAAAATAAACGTATACAAAAATTTAAGATTAGGCAATATCACAACTAAACCGCCTGAACGCATCACAGGCAAATAAATACAGTCATGTAACCATCAATATAGGATCACTATAAATCAAAAGTCTCAATAGCCGTGCGTCAGTGTTTGTGGAGTAAGAAAAGATGATAATAATTAAACAGATAACAATATAACTCAGATATGCCCTTACACATTACTGTACTTAATGGTACCTTACAGAAGGAACAGTCTTTCTCCATTAATGAGGTTACAAAAATTGCTCGCATTCTAAAGGGTAAACACTAAACACACATAATTGCTTATTATGGGAATATAACATATGCTACATGTAACCTTTATAATGGTTCTAGTGGATAAATACCAATATGTTTATTTGGGTAAACTTACCTATGTCAGATAGTTATAAAATCTATAACAACTATAATTTACTAGTGAACTTAAATCCCACATAGTGGCATACAATATCGGATCTAATGCGATATTTCGCTACAATCTGTCTATAACAAGAAAAAGTAGATAAAACAATAAGTTCAACAACATTTAATTAACTAATGTTCATTGCGTGAAGTACACTAGAACTCTGACATTTACTAAGTTAAGGGCATATCTTAATATCAATATGTATTTAACTTCGCAGAACTTGGATTGTGTTGTTACACCACAACAAATGTTATATGTGCTTGTAAAATATACTTTTCTTGAAGAAAATTGACACAAATTGATATAAAATAATATTTAGGTAAGAAGGTTTTGTACACCAACTCTATGCTACTCACGAAGAACTCGTTTAAGACATTCAAAAAATATTTGATGGCCCTAACAACCGCTTCAAAAATAAATTGTTGTTCAAGCTATGAACACTGCTCTGTGGTGCTGCAACACATTCCGCCATCAAGTCCATATTCTGGCAAGATAAAACATAACAATTACGATAAAAAGTACAGATGCTATAAAAATACCAATGGAAATAAATTTATTATTTATAAAATACTAATTCATAATAAGCTATATTTATGCAACTACCAGAATAAGGATTGCCATAATCTGAACGTCAATGAACACATCCTTTTATTCGCAAACAAGAACATAAATCAAATGGTCCCCAGTACCCAACATCCTTATTCTGCCAGAGTTTGCAGGTCGTGCTAAGGCAATGTAAAATGAATAAAAATTGAAATCATTACACATATATTGCACTTACAAATTTCATATAACGAAATAAACATATAAATGAAATATTTACTACCTTTACGTTATAAAGATAAAAAATATCGCGATCTATAAGAGAGACTTAATGTGCGTCCAGACAATAGTCCAATCATACTTGCTAACAATTTATACAGAGATTGTACTTTAATTCTCATCCGGTATCTATTCCATTTACAGATAAATTCACAAATTATTTAGCATGATTCATCTATACATGAGGAGTTTGGACTATTGTAGGGATCCGCCATTTAATTATAGTTGGCAATTTTGTATCTATAAATAGCATAATATAACTATATTGTGGGTGCGTATCGTGCAGATATACAAGTCATCCATAAATCCATACTCTCTCCTTGCCGACAGTACGATGTTTAGACACACAAAAGTTTTCTAACTACTCACATGTAACTTACATACTAATTTCCTGTACTGAGAGATATAGTAAAAATTTTGACAAATCCAAGCATTCCACAGGCCGACATGACGTGGACTCGATACGTTGTTACACTCATTCAGACCAATATCGCAAAAGTGTAAAATATATTGGAATGCAATTTAAGACTCGTCACCCATTTATCATCACGGCAATTGCATGCTGCATGGCATCACCTGTATTATACTCAATTACTAATTCCAAAAAGTTTCTATGCAAATTTAAACAATTTTTATGCTAGAGCTGATCCACACTGATTAGTGATTATATTATATTTATAATTGCGCTCAATATATAGCGTTTCGACATGTTAAACTTGTAAAGTTATAGCAAGCTGTCGTGCCAGTATCCATAACTTGTCTGATATGTTAGCAAAAGTATATTAGAGATGATCTCTGGCCAGATGACAGATAGGTGTCAAGTCAAAATAAGGGCATCTGTGGAATGCTTCAATGATTGTTCTCCAGGCATATTCGAGTGTGCGGGCGCACCGTGCCCCGCGCGCGACTGTCACATTTCAACTGCCACCACAAATAAATCAACACCGTTGAAGTTTAAAATGTGACACGTCGCGCTAGCCGCTTACAGTCTACGCCGGAGGCTCTCGCGTCACAATACCGACAAACAAAAACGGAGACGTTTGATATGTGGCCGCGCCGGACCTCGACTTGTTCCAAGGAGATGAGAGTCAACAACACAGGACGTGGAGGAAATGAGATTCATGATATGTAGCGTCGGAGCGCAAGCCTCGCAGCGACAAGCTATTAAACACTTTCGACATGTCACTGTACGTTTTGGCCATCGTCGAGTTGAGTGCCTGCGCCCACCGACCCCACGGTAGCACCTACAACCATTCACTGTACACTTCTGTTCACTTCGCTTTGCGCATACCTGCAATTATCATAAACAAGCATTTAATTTTTTTTTAAGTAAACAAAAAGCTTATTTCGGAGGTTTTGCAATTTTTAAATTCAAATTGTATCAGTACCTGTAGTACACTCAACATTTGTGTATTTTGTAGAAGTAAAGTGCTGAATAAATGTGACATTATGAGTTTGTACCTGTGGCGTGTTTAGTCGGAGTCTAGGTTGACGATGTCGTGGTGCGGCGTGGCGGCGGGGGGCGCGCGCGGCTGCAGGGGGGGCCGGCCGCGGGGCCTGCCGCCCGCCGCCCCCGCGCCGCCGCCGGCCCCGCCGCCCCCGCCGCCGCCCAGCATGATCTCCCGCGCGCGCTGCTGCTGCAGGGCCATGGCCACGGGGTCGCGGCTGCCCAGCCCGCCCGCGTAGTACTTCGCGCCCATGTGCTGGGCAAATGGAATGTCACTCATTAACTTATAATATCACTCTAACTAAATATACGAAATATCTACATGCGCTATTAAGATATAACTACGACTATGAATTCTTTGTTCATTTACAAAAGCTGTACAACTGTCTGCTAAATCATCTAGAATTCCACATAACCTACATATATAGGATTTCTTTTATATAGTCTACAATAGTTCTGACTTTTGGGCAAAAGCGTCTCTCTTTCCCTTCCACTGCTCTCTAACTTTTGCCCCGTTACACTACACCGTACGTCATCTAAGCTGTCTCACCACCGCGTTCTCTGACTGACATTACGGTATTGATGCAGTATGGCATAAGAACTAGTGTAGTATATCTCACATTCTGCTGCTGCTGCATGAGCTGCTGCAGCCGCATCTGCTGCTGCTGCTGGTGCTGGCGCTGCCACGGCGGCTCGTACTGCAGCCCGCTGCTGCCGCCCATGCCGCTGCCCGTCGCTACCACACACACACAATTATACATCATCATCGTCAACACAATTATACTACCTATAGGCCACGGGCGTCCTCTACAACGAGCCAACCATAAATTACGTCACGCGAAATTCATGATTTTTGACCCCTACACCGTCCTTGTCACAGCGGGTAACATTTGTAGAAACCCCCCCCCCCCCTGGTGTGACGTAATTTATGGATGGCTCAATTGAGAAGATTTAGGCGTAACTCCACTACGCTGGTTTAGAGCGGGTA
This sequence comes from Cephonodes hylas, assembly GCA_030295005.1. Taxonomy (NCBI): domain Eukaryota; kingdom Metazoa; phylum Arthropoda; class Insecta; order Lepidoptera; family Sphingidae; genus Cephonodes; species Cephonodes hylas. The sequence goes on along the minus strand of AP025374.1, from coordinate 3,686,732 downwards.
GACATACTACACACCAGAAAAATTGCTATGAATAATGCACTTAATTTTATACATTAAACCTGGCTATAACGTTATTATATAACCTTTCTTTTACATCTAACTATATTTTTGTGGCATTAAAATATGTAATAAACACTCACCATTCATTGGATTCATCATGCTTGGGTTCATCATACCTGGCTGCGCGTACTTGTATATTTCGTTCATCTTCTGCATCATCTGGAAATTAAAAAAATAACCCTTTTATAGAAAAATGAATAAGATTGGCAATTGAAAATTACTAATCCGTATGTAAATGTGTATTATAGCAGCAAAATTGAAAAAAGTAATATGCTACCAATAACAACATTACCTCAGCTGTTTGAAGAATTTAAAAAAATATAAATCACTACCAAAAAACTTGATCTAGGAGTCAGTTCATGCAAAACTGTTTACAAAATGAAAAAAGAAAAAACCTACATTTTAACTATGTTCAATACCAAATGCACAGATCCATTTTCAACAAATATTATGTATATCATAAGAGTTGTTATATCTTAAAACGTTATAGAAAATTCTATTTTGTGTGATTTTTTAAGAAGCATATTCACCTATTTTATTGTTTATGCTACAAAAATATCTTAACAAAACAATTACATGCTGATAAAATATTATCGCCAATTTATTAACTACAGATAAGATACATGCTTTAAACTGAATTGTGCAGAAGCTGCATATGTGACGATTAATTCTACACAATACGCGAGTAAATATCCTTGTTTGAAACTTACACCATAGTCATATCCACCGAACATCTAAACAGATAATTATATTATATGGTTGGTTTTTGATGGTACACAACAAAAATATTTTCGATTCTAAATTTGAAAAAGCGTATTCAAGATAAAAATTCAACTGAAATTACTTGTAAATTGTTGTTTACATATCTGTTTTACGAATGAGTGACACACACACATATTTGGAGAAGTTTTTTTATACACATTGTGTCAAGAATAATGTGACATTCATCAATAAGGATGTACTTCATACCCTGTTTCTTGGCTGGGTTTTCATTCCGTTTAGTATAATTATAATACATATTTAAATATCAACATATAGCACGCGTTGAACGAGCTACCATATTTCTCAGTAATTGTTTGTGAGTCTATAATACTATGAAGTATGTAGTAGTTACCCCGGGGTTGGAGTTGAATATGAGCGGCAGCATGTCCCGTATCTGGTTGTCGTTGATGTTGGGCAGGTCCTTACGCAGCATGCTGGCCAGCGCCGCGTACGCCATCTGTTGCTGCTGCTGCGCCAACAGGCTCGGCACTGATGAAACAAATAGCATTATAATTACGGTCTCGCTTGATTTATACTACATAAGTTTAATTTAGGAGCAATTAGTTTATAGAGCATGATGGCGTCTAGGATGGTCGAACTGGAAGCTAAAAACTGCAGTACTAAAAGTGGCAGTAAATTCCTAAATAGCACCTGACTTAGAAGTATCACTATCACAAGTATAAACACATTTTTTCTGTTAATTTTCATCATTCTTTCATTTTTAGATTTTTTTCTACTGCTGAGCATGGGCCTTCTTTACATTTAAAAGGTTTAAGATCCAAGGGCAAGATTGTGGTGTGCAGGTTCTCTCACAATGTTTTTATTTACTTCATCCTAAACATCATCAGGCCATATACATACCAATGTTGGGAACGGGTCTCCCCTACCATTGTGAGGGTTTAGGCCAAAGTCCACCATACTGGCCTATACACACACATATCCATCCATCGGCCATTAGTGGTCCACTGCAGGACATAGGCCTCCCCTATGACCTCTAATGGGATCACACACATATATAATGATAATAAAGAAACCCTGTTGCAAGTTTCATTTAAAGTAGAGTATGAGTAATGTAACTTACTCATGCCATTGTGCATGGGCCAGGCGGTGGGGAAGGGCGCGGGCGGCGGCTTGTTCTTCTCGTTCTCGAAATCCTCCCACGCCGCCTTGCGCTCCTCCTCCGTTAACGTCTCTTCTTCTTTGTTCTCTAGTAGCGAATCATGCTCGTGGTATTTGTAAATCTGAAAATGTTTGTAGGTAAAATTAATAAAGATATCTTTTTAAGCAGGAGGCCTATGGTTTATAATAAAAAGGGTTCAAGTCAAGGGTGAAGTCTATATTTGGTATCTAATATTGATATCCATATTTGAAGCAGTTATGGCCTAGAGGTTTAGGCACGCGGTCGAGAATCTCGGCGGTCGTGGGTTCAAACTCCAGGCTCACATCTATGACTTTCCATGAAAGATCACTTGTTTTAACGGTGAAGGAAAACATCGTGAGGAAATTTGCATACCTAAAAAGTTCTCAGGAATATCTTCCACCAACCCGCACTAGGCCAACGTGGTGAACTAAAGCCAAAACTTCTGAATGATAAAGGAGGCTCGTGCCTAGGAGTGGGACGTATAAGGGCTGAGGCCGACGATTTAATATGTAATATTCTTGCACAAGCCTTGTATCTATGGCATGTGGAGATAAGGATAGAGTACCTGGTGCTCATGCTCCCGCAGCATCTCCGCGAAGAGCCTGTCCTTGGGCAGCGCGGGCAGCTCGCGCGGCAGGTCGGCGCGCGGCTCGAACCGGTACAGCTCGGCCAGGTCGTTCTCCGCGTAGTGCCGGTCGATCTGCTGCTCGTCGATCACGCGCTTCGAGATCGCCTGCTTCGTCACCTGCCGCTCGTAGATCTTCTCCTCCATCGTGCCCTGGGACAAACAAATATTGTCATCATCATCATTTGATTTTATTTATTTAAAATAATTCATACACAAACCTGTATATAGGCTGACTTACTACTACCTTAGGGTGGTGGAGAGATGAAGTATGGTTGAAGTGACAAAAATTAATCATCATCACCAGCCATTCAGGTCCACTGCTGGACATAGACCTCTCCTATTCCACGCCAATGGGCTGAATCTTCGGCCCTGCTCATCCAACCGCTGACAGCCACCTTGCGGATATCGTCACCCCACCTAGCCAGAGGATCCTACATTATGTTTGCCGAGCAGTGGTCTCCACTCCAGAAGTCGTTTCCCTCAGCTTAATTTTTATACTTGTTACATAAGTTTAGAGATAGCTTTAAAACACCTATGGAGAGAAGATGCAAAAATTTCACTTTGGCATACCTTTATACTTCCATTTATCAAAGAGCCAGTCATGTGTCATTGAAAAACTGCGTAAGTGGAGGCTATATCTACATGTTCTAAAAACAAGATTATAAACTTTCCTTGGGACGAAAAACATATCATTAGCCCTAATTACTCACCATAGCAAGAAATCTGTATATGTAGCAAGGCTTCTTTTGTCCGAATCGGTAGACCCTGAATATGCTCTGCACGTCGTGCGAGGGGTTCCACGACACGTCGAATATGACGACGCGGTTGGCCGCCACCAGGTTGATGCCCAGCCCGCCCGCCCGCGTCGAGATTAGGAACAACCTGCGAACACAAAAAATATTTAAATACCTAACCTAGGGCTCTTAACTAATAACCAAAATAATTGATTCCTGCTTCCTACTACCAATGTAGTAGTTTATTGTCCACATAAAAAACTCTCACAATGAGCATAATTGTCAAACATTCTCACTTTGATTCCATATTAGATTTGGTTTGTTACCTATTCACAGATGCATATATTCACAAAATGAATAAGGATTGATTAATTATTATTTCTGTCGTAACTGTTACAGATGTAATGTGATTACACAAGTAATCCTATTCACGCATTACGTTTTTACATCAAGTTTGGAATATGCCCTCAGAATTTAAAGTGAATGTAGCTACAATATTTTTATAATAAATCAAGCAATACCTTGCTCTAGGATTATCTTCTCTGTTAAAATTCTTACACCAAATTGACCTATTTTCACATGACGTCGATCCGTCTAGCCGGAAGTAGTCTACTCCAGGAGACCATGAACCTAAAAAAAATATGTTATTAAATATAGCTTTGGAGTAGGGTAAGCGAAACTTCTGCTATACACTACAAAAAATTAGGTTCTTTAAACACATAATAATGTCATCAATTCATCATTGTTGCCCTCTTATAATATGATCAAATTATAATCAGTTCAGTATCCTATTTATGCAACCTTGATATATTGTGTGGTTCACACATTTTTATTTGCTGTATTTCATATAAAATCAACCCCGATTTTATAAAAAAATGAAATTATAATTTTTTTTATATCCAACTCACCAACATGACCTCCTAATTTCTCGTCGATTCGACCCTCCTGTGTGGCCTCATCAACTTTTCCTAGGAAATGTTCTATCAGATCCAATGAGTATAGTGATTGTGAAAACACCAACCTGCAAAAGTATTACAACATGTAATTAAAGTAAAACATAATTAATTACAATTTAACCTCTTAAAATTATGATGGGACTGGCATATCCATAATGGAAAATAGTCCCTACATAAAAAAAGAGAACACTAATTTAAATAATCTCATAAAACTAGCTTATATTTTCTAATGGGTTAGAGAGAAGCGCATTCCTGCATCCATATAGATCCATCCATATTCCATAATATATTGATTAGTTGATTTATTGATCTTTGTGGAAAGCTTTCAGCGGCGGTATTTCCTAATGGATACGATTTAGGGCCTTCAAGAAAAGTACCTATATTTTCCTTAAAGGCCGGCAACGCACGTATGATTACTTTGGCTAGGTGGGTGTTCATAGGCGGTGCTGACCACTTAACATCAGGTGGCTCACTTGCTTGTTTGCTTCTTTAGCCATAAAACAAAAAAATAACAAAAAGTGCTGTTGTACTGACAGTTTGTCCCCGATGGTCTCGCACTGGCGCAGGATGTCGAACAGCAGCACGAGCTTGTGCGAGTGTCGCATGTCGTCGAGCTCGGGCTCGGCCAGCAGCTTCATCCACCACTCCGTCGGGTTCTCGCTCTTCACCTCCGCCTCCACGCACTCCACCTCCTCGCTCTCCAGCTCCACTGGAACCACACGCAATGTTATATAGTCTTGTATATTTTTATACACTTTTTATCTATTTAAAAACTACGCCAAAATTTTATATAAATTCAATTTGATTTGTTGTATTAGTCATGCCAAAACTATGAGTTCAATTTCTTTTAATATTAGACAATAAATGTTAGAAACCAGAGGTCGGCAACGTGCGACCCGCTTTTATTAGGCCCTTGCCTGCCAAAACGTTGCCGACCACTGGTGTAAACTAATGAACCCAACATTTTTTGTACGAAAACTCCAGTAACACTCTGTTTTAAGCGGATGTTCACTACAATTATAGATGTTAATAATTATATTAACCAATCAATGTAAAAAAAGACTGGCTCTTTCATAAGACATTTGCGAAATCTGCTACCAGCTGAATTTATTTAATGACCAAAGCATTATTATCATATACTGCATTCTTGTATTCTTGTATTCTTCACCTATATTCTTGTATTACCTGGGTTGGCTCTAGTCCCCCGTCGCGTCGTGACCCTGGTCTCCTTGCTCTTGGCCTTCTTGGCGGATTTCTTCTTTTTGCTCTTTTTCCGGCTGTCGTCGCTCATGTCCGACAGCTCATCTGTTGATTCCTCCGTTGAAGTTTCCTAAAGCACAAAAATTTTATTACTCAAATATTCACTGAAAGGGTTCATAATAAATCCCGGATTTTATATTGGACGGTATTTGTGATTGCACTGCACTTTTATCGAATGTTGAGTGTACAATCAAATTCATTCAACTTGTACACTCAGTAGATTTTCATCAGTCACTAAGTAAGTTAACTCACCTCTGTAGAGTCATCGTCAATGAAGTCTCTTAATGATCCTTCCGAATCTTCTTCTTCTTCTTCCCTCTCCCTCTGTATAATAATTAATTTTTATTAGGAGTTAGTTATTAAAAGTATTTGTAAAATTATTGTAAACTCAGGATAGTTTTTATATGTGTAACTACAATACTTTATCGAAAGGTTGCATTGTAACAATCATTGATTGATTAATATTGCACTGAGTATACCTTTTTCTGTTGCATAATTTCATATCTTTCTGAGTTATATTTCAATACAAGCGGGTGCGTCCATATCCTTTGCAAAGATTGGAAATCGGGAAACAGGAATCCTGAAGACTTTCCAGGTAGTGGCCTGTTAATGACACAAAAATGTTATCAATGTTTGATGATTTAACAAAGAAAATTATATGACTGATTTTAGCCTCTTGTTAATTTTACAATTAAAAGTGCCTAAACATGAAAACTTTGGTTTTATTCTGAAGTATTTACCTTCTCGAGTAATTATCTAAATAATACTGATAGAGTTTGATCTGCACTTCGCTCAATGTGATGAATAAAACGTATTCGTGTTTAGGAGGCAGGAAGGGCGCCAGCACCCCATAGTCTCTCCTCTGAAAATAATACAAAAATCATATTTTTTAAACTGTATTTTTCTGGATCCAATTTCATAAAAAGAGGTCGAGAATGAGTCTCCATTATTTTTAATATTAGCTATGAATTAAGTTGATTAAGCAGCCTGTTAAATGTAAGGCCACTTTTACTATCTTCTTCTTCATCAACCCATATACGCCCACTGCTGAGCACGGGTCTCCTCTACCATTGAGAGGGTTTAGGCCATAGTCCACCACGCTGGCCTAGTGCGGGTTGGCGGACTACACACCTAAGAAATTCTTAAGAACTTTTAGGTGTGCAGGTTTCATCACGATGTTTTCCTTCACCGTTAAAGCATGTGATAATTCAATGTGAATACACACATAACTTCGAAAAGTCAGAGGTGTGTGCCTGGGGTTCGAACCCGCGACCGTCGACATTCTCGACCGCGCGCCCAAACCTCGAGGCCATCACTGCTCTCACTTTTACTATGATCTAATTCAATTTTTCCCAATGTGGGGCCCATGCCCCACATGGGGAATTAAAAAATAGGCTGCTAACATGGGGAATTAATAATAGGGCGATTTGTGTGAGGCGAACATTTTTAATGTTTAAGAATTATGTGTGGAGGCATAAACATTTTAGAATTGTAAGGCAGGGCATGGACTAGAAATGGTTGGGAAACCATTGTCTATACCTCATTCACGATAACTTGATTCTTTTGGCAGATGTCAATTTTTCTGAGACATGACTTTGAAATAGAAAAACGTATTATTTTAATGATTTGATAAATATAAAAAAATACATACAACAAAAGTCCCTAAAGATATAAGCGTTATCCGAAAATTTTGAGACTTTATTGCTTCAAAGTAAAATTAAAATAGGAACACTGAAAATAATAGACGCTTGTACAATGTTACATCGGTCGGACGGAAAGGGACGTAACATCGTTCATATCGATGTCCACGTCGATAATTTTACTGAACACTATGATGATCATGGCTGTGCTCCTTTTTCATAATAAAAATTGTTTTGAATATAAAGCTATTTTATTTTTCAACCTTAATTTTTACATACAGGACTATTTTTGGACCTCCCGCAAAATTTAAATAAGTGGTTTAGACCATGAAATTAAATAACTTTTCCAAAGAAACATGGGTTGAAACGTGATAAATAATTCGACCTACCCATAGAAAACTGCTGACGTGGTCGATTTCGTGTAGAAGGTCTGATTTTTTTTTTCATTTTTCGACCCGTGTTTCTTTGGGGAAGTTGTTTACTTTCGTGGTCTAAAACACCTATTTAAATTTGGCGGGAGGTCTAAAAATAACCCTGTTATATTAAATAGGTACTTATTATGAATCTTGATCCACCATCGCTTATCTAGATAATGTTTTACATGTCGAAAGTAATAAAGAATTTCACACATAATGCAGTATTTTAAAACCGATATTTTTTAGCCACTAGATATTTTCTGTTTCCCATCAATAGTCGATATGCCAAAAGAATCAAGTTATCGTGAACGAGATATAGTTGCTTAATTAAGGCCTCGCTCAGTACCAATTATCTCAGTGTACAAAACATGTTATAAGTAAGAACATGTATCTATTAGGGTTTTAATAAATTACCTGCACAGCTCCGTCCAGCATCTTGTGCAGTACGTGTGAACGTCGCTTCATCACCCTGATATCATGCTCCGTGGAGTCCGTGTACTGTCCGTTGGTGATGGGGTTCACGAACCGGTTCAAGTACTCGTTGTACTTGCCCAACAGGTTCGGCTTCACGAACTGAACCATGCAGTAATCTGGTGATGCATAAATTAATAGATTTAATTTCGACATCATAAACATTGTATTTGATAAATAAAGCCGTATACATAAAGGGTGTATTCAGACCGTGATCGGAAACTTAGTGATTACAATGCCATAGGCGTTATCAAAAACCCGCCTCAGTTTCTGATCACAGTCTGCATACACATCTTGTATATTGTCTGTAATTATAATTAAACAATTATTTTCTTTCACGTTAATTTTAGTTATCAATTATATTAAGCCATAGCATTAATATGCACATAAGATTACTTTTTAACCCCTTCTTGTATTTTTGTGCACTGGCCAATAATAAAAATCTTTTTTTCTGTCTTGTAATTTCATAGGAAATATTTAGTGTTACACATAGACTCACACTCCTTGAGGTTGTTCTGCAGCGGTGTGCCGGTGAGTACGATCCTGCGGCGCGTCTTCACTCTGTTCATGGACTGCGACAAACTCGTCTTCTCGTTCTTCAGCAGATGGCCCTCGTCGCATACCACTAAGTCAGGACCTGAACATTCAACCAAGCATTTATTAGTAATCAAAAATAAGAATAATAAGTAGATTATTAAGATGAGGTAATGACCACTCATTGGAAACTTGATTTTTAAGGTTAATATACAAAGGTATTTTATTAATGGATAATTGTAGCAGGCCTAAAAGTAGCCCTTGTAAATTTTCAGGATCTGAGATAAATGTTCATATAAGTATTAAAATATGTATGTGAAATCAGTTAATTAAAAAAAAAAAAAAAGATAAAAACTACTCAGTTTACTCCTTAACACGTTCTTTAAATTGTATAAGTTATAAGAGACATATTATGTAGTGACCTGGATCTACGAGGCTCTCTTGGAAGTTTTTGAGCATCTTCTTCTTGAACTTCTTGTTGTTGTCTGCGGACAGGTTGCGGAACATCTCGTAGCCCAGCACGCACACGCCGCCGCACTCGAACCACTGGCCCAGCTGGAATGCGCGCTCAGAGTTCTGCTTGTGCCTGGAACAAATACATTAGTATTAGTATCTTTCACCATCATCAGCCAATCTTAGTCCACTGCTGGATAAATAGTATTTTTCACCGATTAGCCTAGATTTATTTTTCATGCAGATTCTTACAAACATATTTCTGATATAAAAAAAAAATTGAGTAAAAAGAGACTATTATCGGAATAGGTAATAACATGTTACACAGCTTTTTTTAAGATTAAATGACAGAAAATTTCAGTGATTTACACTGCCCTTAATCAATATTCTATAGCGTTATTGTTATTAGTCGATAATGTCTTTAAAAGAAATAGTCCCGAAATTATAGATGAAGAAAATAACCTTAACTTCTATGTTGGGTTACAAAAAGTAATAATGATATCATAAAATTTTGAAATTCGAATTCTCTTTAGCGAATCTCTTAAAAGCGGAATCAACCTGATCATACTAGGCTTACGTTGTAAACTAAATCTTATCCCTTTTAATTTCAGAAGAGGCCAGTGCTCATGAACTACGCTAGTGACGATTACGGTTGTTATAGCATACCTGGAGAGTTCGTAGACGTCGACGTGCATGTCGGCCTCTGCGTGTTTGAGCCACATGTTGAACTCGTTGACCCAGTTGAGCACGGTGGACAGCGGGCACACCACCAGCACGCGCCGCACGCCCGTCAGCCGACCGTGCGTCAGCAGCGTGTGCGTCAGCGAGATCACCTGCGGACATACAGCTTTATACAAACATACTGCACTGGCTTTATCCCTACATCCGTTCCATCCTTTATCACTAGATAGCTCATAAGTTCGATGAAAGCATAGTATTACATTGAAATGTTTTAATGGGCTATGGATTGGAATGTTTAGTAACGTTTAGTATGCACCTGTTTAAAATTCCCAAGAAGCGATAAGTGAAAGTTTTGAATGCCAATTAGATTTTTTTTATCAAGAGTAGTCTTGTAATTTTTAGTTAAGCCTGAATTTACATTAAAAAGGAATCAAACATCCACCTGTAATGTTTTGCCGAGACCCATACAATGTGCCAAGATACATCCGGAGCCTTTGTCCTTCTTGATCCGTTTGACACTTTCAAAGCACGCATCCCACATGAACTTTATACCGTTTGCCTGAAAACAAACAATTATTTTATATTTCCATTGTTTTATATACAGAACCCATTATTAAAAGTCATGTTAGCACTCGCTGGTTGACTGGATTTTTTTTTTCAATGAGTCTTATTAGTTCCGAGGTGCAAGTGTTTTTTGTGTTAACTAGACGTCCCGGGTTCAATTCTCGAGTCAAGCAGTGTTATTAGGATTTTTCATTACGTTCCACCAGCGACACCAAGTTTAGAAAACTATGCAATGTGGGTGCCGAATTTTTAATTCTTAATAAATTAATTCACCTGATGAGGTTTGAGTTTCTTGACGAGTCCCCTGTCGACTTCAATGAGCGGCTCCTTGGTCTCAGGATCGAAGTCTAGCACCACCTTCTCCAGAACCACTTCATCAGGTTTACCAGACTCGTCGAATTCCAAGTTGTTGTACTGGGGATATTAAACTAGTATTAATTTGACATTCTAACAAGCCCGTGGCGCAGTTGGCTAAACACCAGCTAGCAAAACGAGTAGCCACGGTTTCGATTTCCGCATCGAGACAAATGTTTGCGTGATCCACAAATATTATTTTCAAGTCTGGGTGTTTGTGAGACCGAAAAAGTCGCTCGTAGTGTCTGATATCCACGATGCAGGTCTTGTAACCTAGTGTTGGGTCAGGACTATGTGTGACTGTTGGGTGTTATTTATATAATATTATCCTGATAGCCTTTTGTTTTGTTTTTGAGGTGATCCTTTTTTTAATAGAATGCTACGTGTTGACTTGCTTATTGGTCTTACTTACCAATTTCTGTCTCTCTGCAATACGAGCGATCCTCTCCTTCTCTTCTCTAGCCGCTTTCTTCGTCGCTTCTTCTAGTTGATTTTTGCCCATAACCTAGACAACAAATAAAATGAATTAAAAATTGCATTTTGTTCCATATCTTAGTACTTAAAGTACATGAAATTGTTAAATTAGTATAGTAAAAAGTTAAATGAACTGTTCCCCTTAAAAACGAGTTTTTATAATCATCATCATCAACTCATATACGTCCCACAGCTAGGCACGAACATTCTAAGTTGGTTCAACTAAGTTGGTTTAGGCCTTAGGCCACCACGCTGGTCTAGTACAGGTTGGTGGACCATAATTATAAACTAGCTTCGAATTTAACAGCTAATTCTACCATACACCTCTATCTATGCGTGAAAAATCCATTTGTCCTAAATAATTAAGATAAGTAAACTCCTTACCTTACGTATGTTCTTTCGTCCATGTTTATTCCTGCCTTCAGTTTCGCCATCGGAATCAGAAAGATCGCTGTCATTAATCTGCTTTATGCGACGTCGCTTCTTTTTTCTACAAAATACAATAACAATTCCAGTATTATTATTTTATCGTGAAATAAAATAATATTTGAATCTATAAATGTAAAATACATCACTTCGATTCAGTCATTCAGTCGTTGAAAAGTTAATCTCGGTATGCAAAAGCAACACTTATGTTTTGCATTCTATTATCAATATTGTTAAAAGTTTATATAAAGAAGAGCCCTTGAAACCGACGTGCATGCACGAAGAGCATAATGTCCGTTGACCATTTGTCGCTACCCCAGCATTGTCGCTACTTACAGCCTTTTCCTACCCCAATAGAAGACAGGCATTTATGTCTGTATGTACATATTATTCATTTAAATCCGTAATTTAACTAAAATAATGTGTTTTTTTATTTATTATTTTTATTTATTAACACTTCCTTGTTACAAAATAAAAGAAGAACTAAATGTGTTATCTCAGCTGAAGACCAAACCCTTTATTTTTGGCATTTTCCGTTTTTTTAAGCCTATTAAATTTTCTTAAAGGCCTATTGTTTTTTTTAAAGCCTATTGATTTTTTCCAGTACGATACTCACGCTCCGACGTCAGACGATCCCCCGGAGGCGTCGCTTTCGCTGCCCTTCTTCTTGCGCTTGCTTTTCTTCGACGGCTCCGAGTTCTCATCTTCAGAGTCCTCGAAATCGCTCAACCGTTCAGTCTCGCGGTCCTTCTTACGCGAAGACCCGGCTTCCGAGTCCGATGAGATGGCATTCGCCTTGCGACGCTTTTGCTTCATGCTGTAATAATAAAAAAAAATTGTTTAGCCGAAAATTTTACAAGGTAATAAAAGGGGAGACATGACAGCTGGTACACACCAAAGGAAAAAATAAAGTAAAGAAATTCACTCGGTTTTATATCTCAACAACGGATGAAAATATATTATTTTTGGCATAAAAATATTTTAATAATAAATGTAATTCACTCACTTTTCCTCTTCTGACTCGTCTACATTTCGAGCACCCTGTAAGAGAAAAATCAGTGACATTTTTAGCGATTTTAATTCTTACTATCAAAAAATATTCTTTTTACTACATCATGCAAGACTATTCATAATCATCTCCCATATACGTCTCACTGCTGAGCATTGGCTCTACAATTTAAAAGGATTTAGGCTTTAGTCCATCAAGCAGGCCTAGTGCAAGTTGGTGGACAAAAGTATATCACACTATTTCTAAGCTGTTTCCCCACACCTCTGAATTCTTTTCCGGTTCGTTTTGTGAGACGGAGGAGTCGCTCTCTCCCAGCAGGTCATCCTTGGCCATGTGGTCGAGACCGTTGTTCAGGTCTATGGGCATCTGTGGCGGGTATTCTGGAACAACACGCGTCTATTATATCGACATTCTCTGTAGCGTGTGAGATGAGAAATTAGAGGTTCAGCTCTCGAATAGAAGCAAATGTTAGCGTAGTCTACAAATTTGAATCTCTGGTCTTAATGTTCATGAGTAGTCCTCATAGTCCTTAATACTTTAACTGTATAAAACATTGTGGTGAACTACAATTAATCAATATCCTCTAGCAATATAGTATAATAGATTCTAATATAACTTTCAGATACATCTTGAAACACGTACATAATCTCCTATCCTGTAACATGGGGAATGTCTGTCAAAGCCTGACACCTCCAAATCTACTTGACGAAATCTTATTTAATATTACGACGAAGTTAGTGCACATATACTACCTTCTTGAGCGCCAATACTTTCGTCAGCTGACGCCAAGTCCGAACTGCACTCTGCTTTCAAGAGTTCCTCCATTGCGTACGGTTTGGAGCCTTTTTTGTTGGCGCGGCTTTTGGTCACGTCGTCGGCATCGTCGTCGGACGCGCCGCTGTGCCGTCGACTCGGTTTGTTCAGGCTATTTAAATTCGTCAACCTAAAGGTAAAATACGATATATTTTTAAAAAATCCGAGCCTCTCATTCTTTTATAAGACTTCTTTTAATATTGTTGCTGTATAACTGCAAGGTCCTTAAAACTGTCTCGAACCAGATGTTCAAATTTTGCCATACTTTTAGTTTTAGCACATACAAAGGCTGATTAGACGAAACCTAATAAAATAATAATTGTACTAATAAAATGTCAAATACATAACTCATTCAGTAATTTCAAAATTTAGTTTACCAGCTTGTTCGGAAAGCAGTCATTAGTGATTACGTAGCGACACTCCAGGCGTGTAAGATAATTCTACGATAAAATCAATAGCGTAATCTTAGTAAAGGCGTAGCTCTAGCACTTAATAATACTATCTAGGTAATATTCCACCATATGCTCGCCACTGAATCTCCTTTGCTCCAGAATCAACATCAGCACGTACAGTATTGACGCCGAACATTGAAGCTCTGCGTATCAAGGGAACCTATTTTGTCATAATCGCAGAGCTACAAAACTTTCGATCACACAATATATTGGTAGTTGGTACCGAAAACCTTGTAAATTTATAAAATGATATATGTTATTTAAAACTACTTGAGAAATATATACAAAGAATGTGGTATGTGTGAAGTTATGTGATAACACACCACTCTTTAGACTTATGATCTTGTATCAAATCCATGTTTTTGTCCAGATTCCGCTACTTTTTTAAGCTTTCAGGGTTAAAAGTTGTGGTGAAATATCTATCTTTATGTATCTTTTCAACATTCTGTTGAAGTACTTAAATCTTGGCAATAAGGAATAATTCCTCAGCATTTTGAACGTTTATATTAACAGCTTCAAATAGATTACTCACTTATATATTGTATATAAACTTATATTTCCATGTTTTTATCTGTTGTTAATTTTATTTATATAAAATAACGGGCAAAATTTTACAATATTAACTTTTATACGTAATTGTCCTAATGAAGACAATTACCACTACTGTTCCTATTATTTTACACGATTTACCAAATACAGGAAAACAATACAAAGTTAATGTACAGGAAAACTTTAAGTTGAAGGAATATATTGTGTTTGTGGTTGATCACTAGAACTTGTACCACAACCAGCAAATATTTGTTTAATTCAAAAACTAATATTACATGCTTCATTATTACACGAGTCTCGTGTCACGGGTATGAAAAGCAGAGTCTTTTTATCTCACAAATATTTTTTTTTTTACAAAGATGAAGATCTCTCTCGTGCGGGTATTGAACCCGCAGTTACTTGATTTTCATATTAATTTCTGACCAATTTATGCTGTTTTTCGATAGTTTATGTCTAAAAATGTCGTTATTAATATTATTTCGTCAACTTAAGAAGGAAAATAAGTTTTAGGACTCAGTAACAATATTCAATAAATAATGCGATTTATAGCCATCTAGAACTATAGCCTTATTGCTCCAACTGATAAGTCATCATGGGGCTTATAATGCTTAAAATATAGCTTTTGCTCTCATTTTAATTTGATTATAATTTGTAGAAAAATACTGGAACATAAGGAAACCCCTACATTAGGGTGTCCCAAAAAAATCAAAGTCTTTTTTTGTCAACGCATACCCTCTAATTATTTTCGAATGGTGTTAAAACACTTATAAATAAAATTTCATGAACTTAGGACCACTGCAACCCGTGCCGACTTGCATTCATGTATTTCAGTACTTACATACTTTGTATGATCTTCGGCGCGTCGCAATAGTCGCATGGAAGTTTCGTGGTTGCTTGTTTATTGTATTGGTAAACGCCTCTTTTTGTTTAATCAATATGTCAGATTAAGATTTCAAAGGCAAATTTTAATAGGGGGGTGCAAAACATTAAAATAACGGCTTAAAACTTCTCTGTAAAGAACAAATATTGGCAGTTCTGTTTAATAAAATTCATGTAGTAAAATTGAATTTTGTAAATCGCAAATCTAACAATTCGAGATTAATTATTTTTTGTTAAAGGGCTTATATGCCTATTTAAGCTTTAATAAACTAATTTTAAGAAATAAGTTGCCTTATACCGACTCTGAAGAGATCAACAAATAATGCGGAAAAATCGCAAGATGTGTTCGTACAGTGTCGTCAAGAGTTTGTTACAAGCTTGGACTACTTTTTGTATATTGCACACGCCAGTGCCCTTTAATTGATAAAAATAAATCTAGATAATAGATATAGTTATATAAATAGATATACATTGTTTTACCGGACAGAATTAGGAAGGAAATTTAAGGGTTGGCTATCAAGAATTAACAGTTATAGCTATAATCATATTCTTTGGTGGTGATACAGAAACAAAATTGACTATTCGATCTCCAAGTTCTATGTACCAGACACCATGATGGCCGAAGCAATTAATTGATTAAAAATGTCGTAACTTATTTTTTAATTGTAAATTACTAATAAAAAGTCGCACTATTAGACATCTAGATTTGCATCGCTATATACCATGTTAAGGCTTGGATGCATTGTATATTATCAGTGACGGCACCTTACCACGACTTATGTTTGCTTAATACTTTGAAACCCTGGGAAACTGTCAATAAAATTAACTCAGAAATGACTATACAGAATATTTTTCAGCATTTTTGGTCTTTGGTTCATGAAGTAGCTGTCTTGTCTCTATATCACTATGATGGAGACCAGGAACCAAAAATGATAATATTTTAAAGCTTAACTAAAGAGGATCCATCAATTCATATATCCCTTGGAAAGATATCTGCGTGATTTACTTTTTTAGAAAGATATAAACGACTTTATTTCGATCAAAAACTAGTCTCGCTTTTCTTCAATCGTTTTTAAAATGTTGACACTTTTCTCAATGAGTTGCTTACTTCACAGACTAGTTATACTTCTTTTGAAGCAGTTAAGAAATAATTAATGACACTAAAAGTCGCTAGTGATACTGCAAATTGCAGTTATACTGATACAACATTTGCGTGAAAAAGTCACCTTTAAAGGGAAACTAAAGCAATTTTTCCTGTGATTTATCCTAACAGTAAAATGAAAACTTTTAAATTATAATATCACAAATATTCCTGTTTTAATAATAAATATATAATACCGGTGAAATAGGATATAATTTTGAAAATAAAAATTGAGTTTTTATATGTGCTCTACAATTACCATACAATTTTTTTCTTAAAACTTTGCCATCAAGTCGGCACGGGTTACCGCTATCCAATTTCGATAATATTTCGTATTTGAGTTATTAGGGTCAATTAGAAAAAATATAGAGGGTATGCGTATCTAATTTCGAGAAAAAAAAAATCGCCCTACTAGGCTGGGACACCCTACCCTACATGTCTTGCATACTCATTTTAGATGGTATATTATTTTCATAGCAGCCATTTTTTATATTTTTGAACAGATTTGTATAGTTTGGTAAGTAGATGCAATTTTACATCCAATCTAGTCTACCATCAAACCCTAAATCATGACCAAAACAATACCTCATGTTTGGGCAAGAGCCCTCAATTGTTGGGTAAAATTTGTGTTTGTAAAATAAAGAGAACTGGGTAATTTAAAGGATTATTTCTATTTTTGTTGCTAGCATAACTTTCTAGCATTTTATTGTGTACTTGAAAACTCTTCATTCATACTATAAGTTGATTATGATGTGTCTTTCATTATACAATGACAAAATTGTTTAATACATGGAACTTGTTGTTGATAATGTCATGATGTATTTGTAAGTAAATTGAAATGGAATTTAGAATGAATAGGTCATTAACACTTCAATATGAAGTCAATTATATTTACCTATCAACATCTTTGTCATTTACATCCTTTGTGTCTGAATTATGACTGAAGCTGCTTCCAGGTTTCGCCTTGGAACGGACCATCTGTAATTAATGAGTATTGCATATATTTATTTATTGAAAATGTAGCATTCTATGAGATATGTGTATTAAGTTCCATTTTTAATAAGTGTCTTCATTAAGACTAGAAGCTATATCAATTAAATCCTCACTTACTCATAAAAGAAAACAAAATGTTCAGTAATTCATAATATCCAATATTTATTGCATATCATAATACATTTATTCCTTACATCTATGGTTGAACAATTCCGTGCAACAAATTTTTATATACATATAAAACATTTATAATAACCTAGACATGGTTCTATAGTTATAGGTCATACATGGCTTTGCAAAAAAAATCTAAATGCTGTGTACTTAAATTACTCAGTTTCTATAATTATAATTATATTATTTCCAAACCTTGCTTCCCCTGGAGTCTGACTGTTCATCCCTATTCTGATCAACTTCATCATTCTGGTTATCTTTATCTTCTCTCATTTCCTTGCCATTGTCCCTCCTTTCTTTATTGTCCTCATTAGCAATAGGTGCAGATACATCTTTTTTTGCACCCTCAGAAGCTGATGATTCACTACTTGATACTTGTGCTTTCTTTCGACGTCTTTTGTGGAAATGCTTCTTTTGTTTTAAGTCATTGTCAGAACTGCCTTTTTCTTTATTCTTTTGTGAATTTTCATCTTCAGAACTAGATGAATGTGTAAGTAGCAGTTTTTTCGCCTCCATACTCCGCATTACAGATTTTCTGTTTAAACCACATTTGGATTTTGTGACTTTATTTGATTTATCAGAAGATTTACCACTTTCATCAGAAGAATTGAGTAAAGACATTTTTATTTTGTTTGGGCTATCTTCTGTACACTTCACCTGCTGGCTAGTACTAAAAATAGCATGATTTGATTTGCTATTATTTTCCACCAAATCTTGACTTGTACTATCAGCATTCTTCTTCTTATTACTTGTATTTTGTTCATTGCCATTGTTATCACCACCAGAATCATTTGATAGAGAGCCTTTACTGTTTTCATTTTCTTTGCACATAGAATCTTCTACAGATTTATTTTCTGTTGATTTAGTACAATGATTTGAAGAAGAGTTTTTATTTGAGATGCTATTTGAATTGTTTTTCTCAGGACTTAAACATATTATAGTGTCATTGCTAGTATTTGGGCCCTCATGATTTGCCTGAGTTGAATGTGGACTCAAAATTCTCGATTCATCTGAATCAGAATCATTAAGCAAAGCATTTTTAACATTAATATTTTCTTGTTGAGTATTTGTATCAGATAACTTATACATCACAAAATTATTGCAAATTATTCTTTTTATATTATGTGTCAACATAAAATTATCATCAAACTTAGGAAGTTTTGACACATTAATACAAAACATTTTTGGTTTAAAATTGTGAACTTCTATCCTTTTTTGTTCCCAGTTATCATCCTCCTTTGTTTTCTTTTTCAATATAATTTCTGCTTTGTCAACAGAGCCACTTATAACTGAAAATTTGGTCTGGAATTTGTTTTGTACTTTTTTCTTACTTGAATCTTTACCAAACTTTATTGAATTTTTCGACAAGTGGCGGGAGCACTGTTTATTGTTTTCTAAAGTATCTTTTGATTTATTTATTATTTCAGGCTTCAGCAATTTTGAAATATTAACACATTTTATCATGGGCCTTGAAGACCCATCTTCAGATTTGGTATCACTGCTCTCTTGTGTCTCCTGAGAACCAGAGTCTAGGAGTTGAGGATTATCCTCCGCATCTTGCTGTTTCTCAATATCTGCCTGACATGCTGGCATAGTTTCTTCTATTGTAGATGTAGTTTCACAATTTTCTTTTTTACCCAATTCTTGGTTGCTATTTGCTGATAATGTATTGGTAGCTTCACAATCTGAATCATCATCTGATACTATTAATTTTCGTCTTTTGGTGGGTGGAGATTTGTTTTTACTGTCACTCTGCTCATTTGAAATGGACAAGTTTGCATTTTTTTCTTCACTGATTTTTGGTGCAACATTTTCATTATCACTTGAACTTTCTGAAATGACTCTGACATGTTTGTATGTTGACTTCCGTCTTTTCTTCTCATCTTTAGTATCATTTTTCTCCATGTCTTCTTGTTTATCTTTTGTTGGGCTCTTGTTATTATTGTTTAAGCTCTCCTTGTCATGATGCCCATCTTCTACATTTGATTCACTCAATTTATTTACACTTGCAACAATTTTGCCATCCTCACTTATAACATTTTCATTTGTTAGTGACATTATACTTGTACTAGACTCAATAACCTCACTCTCCTTACTTGAATTTAATGTACTTGAATCATTGTTTTTATCACTTTCTTCCACTTTCCTATTTTCAACCAAATTTTCTGGCTGTTCAGGCTCATTGACAGATTTTGAACATGGTAGGCTTTTTTCCGTTTCAGTTACTTTTTGCACCTCATCATTATTATTCTTAATTTCATCAGACCTTGCTTTAATTTCGTCTAATTTCTTTCTTTGTCTATACAATTTGCAGTCAAAGTAAACAGGGTATTTATTCTGCATATCAAGAGACATCTTTTTTGCATAAACTTTTGCTGACATATAGTGTTTGAAAGAAATTTTTGATGCTATTTTCAACCTTTGCTTTTCATATGGAAAATAATAGTATTTAATTTTATTATTTTCTTTACTACCGGCATCGAGTGGTGCTTGCAAACGATCGACCCGCAATTGGATTTTCTTTACTTCTGTTTCGACATTTTCTAATGATTTTTTTGACAATTCACAAATAAGAAGAACTTTACTGACTGCCTGTTGCACAGCATGTGAACTTTGCAACTTATCTTTTCTTATTTTTCGTTCTTTCAAATTTTCAGACCTAGTTCTGAGATTCGCGCCTAGTTTAGACAGGTAATCCATTGCCTCGCACAATACGTCGCTTATAGGAACTTCAGCCGCCATTTCACTGTTTCATTACTACAAATGTCGATTTATCTTTTACTATACAAATATAAACAAAAGGTTCTAAGATTAAATCAATCCACTTTAATTAAACGCATTACAACTGTAATCAAACTTTACATAAAACAACGCAACGCCGCAGAACAGAAAAAATTGCAATAAGATGAAAAAACCATAGACTAAAGCCGTTCCAATTCATATCGGCTGTAAATGAAAATTAAATAGAAAAAATAAATAACAGTGAAGCTGCTGCTACAAACATGTATGTAGTCATTATTAACATTTTAATAGAGAAAATGTTGTAAAGCGCATCCAAATAACTTTATTTAAATTAAGTACTTAAATTTGAGAACATGGGTACAACAAAGTTTTATATGAAACGGAACGTAACTTATTGTCGTAAGTATGACCTATTCAACTTGTTCGGGTTATCGCTCTATATACATAGGTTTATAGAACGAAATAGCGGCAAATAAGTATATATATGAACTATAACACATACAGCGTTGTATGCATAAAATATTCCTCGTCAAGTAAATTAAACTAACTACTAAAGACATGAAGGTTCAATTATAATTTGAAGATATATTGTCCAAATAACTGGGGAATCTATGTTATAGAAAAAAATGTAGAGGTGCCAATTTTTTGTACTCACCTTTCATGTAAATGGCTGAACCTTGTGTTTTACGGGATTTTATACGGTTAACAGACCTAAATATAGTTGTAACACATTATTGTTCGATGTAATATAGATTACACTCAAAAACCATACACATATTACACTTTCTGACCGAAAAATCGGCAATATAAGCAAGGTAGGTAAACTATCCAAAACAGTCGTGAAAAAGGACCATAGACACTGTAGAAGCAACATACCACGAAAGTCCAAGAATGGCTGTCTAACGATCGATTGTTTTTTTTTTCAAATGTTTCATTGAATTTAGTAACTCCAAGTATATGTTAGGGAAATGAAATACGAATCTTAAAAAAACAATAGAAAAATCGTGAAACAGTTACTTATGCTTTTTTTATTTTTATCTGTCTAAGTTGACATTTCATAAAAAAGGCCAGAATCACAGAGACAGAAGGTTAAAAATTGACGTTTGTGCAAATACTTAGCCATTGACAATTAACTGCGATTGTGTAATAATAAATAATGATGAATACTCGATTAGTTCTTAGGAACAATGCTGCGTTCCGAGTTTTTTTAAGATATTATGGAGAAACTTCAGGTAGTAATCAAGGAACGTCTCCCCCATCTCCACCACCGCCAGCGACTACAAGTTCTCCACAAATTGCTGATGTTCCTGGATTAAGTAGCGCCGTGGTTCATCCAGCTTCCCAGCCCGTTGGCCCTGGCGTAGATCCTAATAAATCCGGAGCTTACAAAGTCCCCGAATACTTCTGTTACGACAATACAAGCTTTTTCGAAGCTGAAATCGAGATGGCGAAATACAGATTGCCTCAACCCTCCGCCCTGAAGAAGTGAACCATGAATCGATAATTGTTCGTTATTAGTTACAAATTAAATTATTGTTATAGTGGTGTTACTCATGTCTTTTATTTTTATTTCCTGAGGTCATTAATATTTTCAATACTTTACTTTTTTAAAGTATGTTAATTAAGTTTTATAGTCAATTTTCTTATAATTTTAAAATCCATTAAAGATGTTTCAACAATTAATTTAAAATTAGAGGACACATAGATAATGTTGAAAGAAGAAAAAAACCCTTTCAAACATAACAATTAATAGAATACAAGTTTTAAAAAATATAATTCAGTTTACCAATAAATTCTAAATATATTTTCTGGGTTCCTGTGAAGGTATTTCATCACAAATGTTGTAATTGACCAGTTAATCTATATCAAATAAAATGTACATAAGTGATAAAGACAATATACCTAGTTAGTAGTCTTAATATTATTAACTTTCTAGAAGTAATCCCAACCACAGTAAACCATAACTTGCAACTTGTTTGTATAATCTGAAAGTTTTAATTTTAAATACTTTTGTAATAACATTCTTTTATTAAGTAGAAATTTTGTTAAGACAAAGAAAAGCATCTGTGTGTGTGTGTGTGTACATAGCCAAGTTAACATTAACTTCCTCAGGTTTGTTAATTTTTGAGATAAAGATTATTTAAAAAAGGAATATAATAAGTAATATGTGCCTTATGATATTGAAGGTCAATGTTTGTTACCATGTATTAACCCATGTATAAAATAAAAAGAATAATTTAATATAAATTTGCAAGTAAAGCTGTTATGTAGGTGGGTTAAAATAAAATCCAATTCAATTTAAACTTTTATTTTTGCCATCATCTTGCCATACATACTAAGGAACCTACGTAACTAAATAACATAAAATGCAACATATGTGAGTAGAACATCATAATTTTATTTTTGTGAAATGCTTCATGTTAATGCAATATTCAAACTGCAACTGAAGTAGCACCACTGATTATGACAGCGGCTTCATCTGTAAGAGTGGTAGCTGGCTTCAGTACATCAGCATACACACTCTCAACCTCATGTTACTTCTTTTTTGTGAGTTTCTCTGACAGGTCATCAAAGGTAGGGTCTTGAAGGTTGATCATCAAACTGTTGCCAGGAAGGAAAACTCTGTTTTGGGATTGAGCAATCATTCTTGAGATGCTCTGAGCTGCACGGATTTTTCTTAACTTTAAGTAACCAGGGTTCATTCCCATGGCCTTGCCCAGCATCTCTGCAGCTTCAGCCTCACCCTCAGCTTGCACAATCTTCTGTTGGCGTTCTTGCTTAGCCCTTTCTACTACAAAAGCGGCACGCTGAGCTTCCTGCTGTGCTACTTGTTTCGCTTCAACAGCAGCAGTATATTCTTTACCAAAACTCAGCTCAGTGAGAGAAACATCATCCAAAATTATATTAAAATCTGCCGCGCGTTCAACTAGCTCCCTTCGGATGAGCAGTGATACTTGTTGACGCTGTGTAATTAGTTGTGAAGCGTTGAATTTAGCCACTACGGACTTTAGAACTTCGTTACAAATAGATGGCAACACCTTTTCATCATAATCGGTTCCGAGTTGTCTGTACATCGTAGGCAGCATGCTGGCGTTTGGACGAGATAGAACACGTAGGGAAATGTTTACCATTTGTAAATCTTTTGAGCCAGTAGGTGATGAAATCTTGCGGGGTCTGGATCTTATGTCATAAATGATGGGATACTGGAACCACGGAATACGGAAGTGCATACCTTCGCTCATGACATGCTGCTGCACTCCTCCTATCCTATTGAACATAATGGCACGATGACCACCCTCAACGGTATACAAAGATTGGGATATGCCATAAGCTGCCGCTCCAACCACGGCGACTACTTTTAGTCCAATACCTAATCCAGGGGGCCCACCTTTGGCAAACTTTCCTGCCATGTCATTTATTTTGCTTTGCGCCATAATTGTAGGATTTTAACGATATTGGTATATTTTTAATGGCACACAAGATCCTACAAAAAAACTAACCTCTACAGCTAGCCGAGTAAATTGTGCAATAAGTATAGACAATAAGGGCAAACAGATAAAAAATGCCATAGACAAGCACAGTATTTTTTTATTCGACTAATATTTATTCATTATGCTCATAGTCGACTAAGTATCCAAAATTACTAACATTATGTTCTAAACATGACGTTTCAATTTTATCATCTGTGATTTCGTAAATACCGAAGGGAAAATGTCTGTTTTCATAATTTTCTTCTAAAAATATTTACCTTACCGAGGTGTAAAAGTCTTCTTTGTTCCTTTGTCCTATTTCGGTAATAAGCATATTTGTAAATATAATAGTGGTATAATTATCTTAACGCTTGCGTAACCATGGATTCGTGTATTGGAGTAGAACAAGACTTGGATAAAGCTATAACAAAATTCACGAATTTAAATGACCATACAAATAAAGTGCTACAAGAAATTATTGATCAAGTCGAGGGATTAAGAAAAGAAATCGCTAAACGTAAGTTTCCTATTCAATGGCTATAATTTTAATATGACCTCGTTTTGCCATCCGAATTACATTCATTTTCACACCCGCATTCATGCATTTTACAAGTCATACCTATCACAATAAAATTTATGTATTGTATAAGTTACTTCGTCTGTTGGCTATAAATATGAGATATTTTGTATGTTTCTATTGTGTGTAATGTTTTTATAAATAATTCATTATCACTAATGAACTCAGCATTGTTTATCTTATTGGAAATTGGTATTTTGACAGTAGCATCTCAATATATTCACGCAAATCTTATGTAT
Organism: Cephonodes hylas; assembly: GCA_030295005.1. Classification (NCBI taxonomy): domain Eukaryota; kingdom Metazoa; phylum Arthropoda; class Insecta; order Lepidoptera; family Sphingidae; genus Cephonodes; species Cephonodes hylas. The sequence goes on along the minus strand of AP025374.1, from coordinate 3,662,143 downwards.
AAGAATATTAATAAATTTAAAAAGTATTCTGACATACATGATAGAAATACACGCAATAAAGATAAATTAGTAACTTATAAGACCAGGCTCCACAAGATCAGCAAATCTTTTAAGGGTTACTGTATACACTTCTACAATAAAGTCCCTAGTCATATTAAGGCTTTGAAGTATCATACATTTAAAGAAACTACTAAGAAAAAACTATGTAACAAAGCCTACTATACAATATCAGAATATATGGAGGATAACGAAGCCTGGGCATAATTAAAATGTTACTGTAATCCCAGGTTTGACTGAGTTTACTTTAATGGACATGGCTGTACGTACGTAATTATTGTTTTAGTAATCTGTAAGCAATTAGGTATGTCGTGCTCGCTGAAACGTCTGTGCTTACGGCGGCGTCGTGTGCCGGGTCGGTCACTTCCCTATGAAATGGTTGAGGAGGCCGATGGCTGGCACATGCGTCATACTCGTGAACGGGTGCTGTTTGTGTGGACTGGTCTGCCTAATTTGCTTATTTCCATTCACAAAATTTTAACTCGGTTAGATGACAGTCTCTCCATTTAAGATGACTATGCTGTTCTAACAGCTGCAACACAAAATTCTGATATTGTATCAATGAGCTGCTCGAATTCGGGAAATTAAGTCCTTGTATTAATATTGTAAGCTATCTCTTGATTGGAAAAGAGCAACACTAGAGTTTCTTGCCCGTTCTTCTCTAGTGATGACTGCCTTCCGAACAGGGTGGTAAAATTTGAAATGACTGAATCTAAGTGATGTATTTGACATTTTATGGATTCAATAAATATTATTTCATTTCATTTCATTTATTATGTGTCGTTTGAATGGCATATAAGTGGTTTAGCAGATTCATTAGTTTTATATCTGTAGGTCTAAGTTGTTTTTTCTCAGTCAAAAATTTTTCCTCCAATTTTCTTATTGTTTTAACACAAAATATTTTATGTTCATTTATAAAATAGAATTAAAAAGTTGTTATTAATTCTAATGTCTGTTGATGAGATAATTTTGGTTGATTTTTCAATGTTTTATTTCAGGAATGATTTATATGGCTGCCTATTTAGTTTTGTGGCTTTCTTATTATCTAAAGGAAATCAAAACTTAGTTTTCATTAAAACACTATTTACAAGAATTGTAAAGGTGGACTAAGTCTGGCATTCTCTTCTAATTAACTTTAAGTTATACACAATTTTTTTCATCTCTAATTTATTTCTAATAATTAATTCAGGTTGGGAATCATTTATGCCTGATTTTTTCATGACTGTAAAGTTTAGAGTCTAAACAAACTAATATGCTAGGACATTTAAGAAAAATACTATGAGAAAGTTCATGACTAAGTTCAAATAAAAATAAATAAAAAGTTCAAATAAATTGTATCATTTCAAAAGTAATGGGGTTTAGTTACCTGTTTGGATTATAAATAAGCATGAATGGGTGAAGTGTTACTCATTATATTGCATATCTCTGCAAATTTAAGATTATGTATATTAAAATACATACTAATTGATAACATTATCATTAACATTCTGATTATTAGAAATACCTATCAATATTGTTGTTATTTTAAAGAAAATGTAAACATAAAATGAAACAATAAAATATTTACTATTTTGTTTATAAATTACAGAGCCTCCCAACACACCATTGACACAATCACAGACATTGCTAGTGAGTGAACTAGCTTCTACAGTGAAACAGAAGGCTTTTCAATTGTCCACAGGTAAGTTGACTAGCTATTTAATGTTTGATTAGCATAGGCAGGGATTGTATATTTTATGTATATGTATGTATCCAACTATTGATATACCTATTAGAAACCACTCTTAAAAAACTTACTTTATTCTTTCATGTCTATGTTACTATTGAGACTTTTCTATGTAAAAGCCGAAAACACTGGCTGATTTCATGATAAAATCTGCTCTCCAACAAATAAAAAGAAGTTCTGATTTTAATCTTAAATAGGTATCATGAGACATTTCAAAGAACTAGTTTTATATAATTACAGATCACAGAGAGCTACATGCAACTGTGTCAAGGGTGGGCAAGTCAATTGACAGGCATTTCATAGCAGACTATACCTCAGTAGCGCCCAAGGCGGAATCATTTTGCTCAGATGCCAACAGACCAATTATGGAGCAAGCCATTGCACAACATTTATATAGACAGGTTTGAATTCATATCAAAATATACATACCTTTTAATGTGAATGCAATTGTACACACCAATTACCTACCTGTCAGGTTTGTCTGATTGTTATTTCATAAATTAAATTTTCCTTTCCTAAGGTCCATAATTAGTTGCACCAATAAAAGTCATCCAAATTAGTATAGGCGTTAAAGTTCATGTAGGAATGACCTGCAAAAATAGAAAGCTTTCAAAATGTACGACTTATATTGTGAGGTTTTGCTATATAGGCTATGTACACAATATGAACTGTATCATATGTAGTTTTAATACTACTGTATCAGGGTCTAGAAGAGATCGGCGATACGTTCGTGTCGGAGGCCGAGATCGAAGGCGTGGAGCGCACGTGTTCGTTCGCGACGGTGCAGCGCTGCGCCAGCGCACTCGCCGAGGGAGACCCCGCGCCCGCGCTGCAGTGGGCCGAGCGGCGCATGCACGAGCTGCAACACTCGCCGCTGCCGTTCACGTTGCACAGGATGTACGCGTTTAAGGTAACTTATACTTTAAAAAGTTATCTTATCAGCCCATATACGCCCCACTGCTGGGCACGGGCCTCTTACATTGAGAGGGTTTAGGCCTTAGGTCCACTGTACTGGCCTAGTGCGGGTAAGTGGACTACACACCTAAGAAATTCCTCAAAACTTTTAGGTGTGCAGGTTTCATCACGATGTTTTCTTTCATCGTTAATGCAAGTGATAATCCATTGTGAATACACACATAACTTCGAAAAGTTAGAGGTGTGTGCCTGAGGTTCGAGCCCGCAACGGCCGAGATTCTCAACCATGCGATCAAACCTCGAGGCCATCACTTTCATCACATCACAACAGACACTTTGCTGCTTACCATTGGCCAATGTAGTAATTTTAATAAATTCAGGCCGATATGAGTGAAAAGATGACTTTGTTTCGTCAATTGTTGTTATTCTTTTTTTTATTTTTGTTAAAATGATTATTAACACAAAAAAAATTAATTGATTTCTATGTGTGTGTGTGCATAGCTGGCGCGCGTGTCGGGCGTGGGCGCGGCGATCGAGTACGCGCGGCGCTGGTTCCCGGCGCACGCGGCGCGGCACGAGCGCGCGCTGCAGGCGGCCGTGTGCGCGCTCGCCTGGTGCACGCCCGGCGCGCCGCCGCCGCCGCCCGCGTACGCGCACCTACTGGACCCTAAGGCGCTCGGTAGTATAACTGGCTACTAAAAATAATTTCTGTTTCATTTTCATTCCTAATTCGAATTTTATTCCAAATTCGAATTTCATTCCAAATTCGAAATAAGAACACACTTTTTTGTTTGTGCTCTTGTTTTCCGAACCGTTTTTCAAGCGCTTATCAGAAATCTAGGATATATTTCATTGAATGTTTCATCATCATCATCATATAAAGACGTCCACTGTAGGTCTCCCCCAAAGACTTCCAGTGTTCTGTCGAAAGCGGCCAGTATCCAGTGGCTTCTCCTTTTTTTACCTTATTATCGGTCTACCTTGTTGGTGGATGTGCAAATCTGCGCTTGCCGGTTTTGTCTTTGCAATATTGAAAATACTCTCGTGGATTTTGATGTTCATAACGCACCTTATATCTTAGTAAGGGGTTATTGGATAAATTTAGTAAACAATACTGTAAATTCTATTTTTTTATCTGTATGAAATAAATAATCTCAATTCGCTCTATAATAACTCAATGGCTCACTATTACAAGGTTCTATAACTAAATAAGTGCTAAAATTTGTAACATAGAACTGTGTAATAATGAGCCAGTGATATATTTTTTCTCTCAAAGCGCGTTGTACAACTGAATATCACGTATCCAGGCGCGGAAGCGGGCGAGCTGTTCATCAAGGAGGCGTGCGCGCTGCTGCGACTGGCGCCGCTGTCGCCGCTGGCGGGCGCCGTGCTGGCGGGCGGCCGCGTGCTGCCCGCGCTGCACGACATCCGCGCCAAGATGACGCACCCGCACGTCATCGCCGCCTGGTCCGACGATGAACTGCCCTTCGAGGTACGACAGACTACTTATACATCAGCACATTACCATTCATTCACTTAAAAAAAACAACACTCCCACTCAAAAAACGTTCCGTATGAAATTGGAATACTCGCAGGATCGTTCGATAGGGTTGTACCCCAAAGCCTTTTGTAAATAATAATTAAATCGATAGTAAACTCAATAGTATTCTATCTTAAAATTTGTGGGATATAAGGAAGCGAAACGTATTTTTGCTCTGAAAGGAATACGAAAATAAATGTCCCCGAGATGAACTCAGGAGTTTAGTGCTATCTAATGAGACGATTATGATCAACTTTTGACTGAGGATCATGATCGCCTCAATGGACAGCACTACACTTAACCCTATGCGGTCCTTTAATGGCTACAGTAAAAATTTAATATCATAAAATATCATTATATTGATGAAAGGACACCTGATTTGATGTAGGTAACCTGTATTATTTGTAACAAATATATGTATTTCCGTACTAATCCGTGTGCAGGTGGACCTGGGCGAGGAGGGCGGCGGCTACCACTCGGTGTTCGCGTGCCCCATCCTGCGGCAGCAGGCGTCCGACCACAACCCGCCCATGCGCCTGCTGTGCGGACACGTCATCTCAAGGGACGCGCTCAACAAACTCGCCATGGGCGCCAAGTTAGTGTACCACTACTGTAATATACTTTAGTTCTGTATTATATATTTATAAGTTTTATTGGACACCACAAAAACAAAATTAACATAATATAGAACTAAGTAAATTAGTGTATACAGTAAAAATAGCGGTGTAGTCTTTCACTATTATAAAAAATATTATGATCTGTTTGAATAACTCTAGCAACAAGTTACGGTTCGAAATTTGAATTATGTTCGGATTTTTTTTTTTTGGTTCTTATAAAGCATTGAATTATTGCTGGCGTTATTTAACAGGGAGTTTTGTAGCACAATACAATGTAAGTTTTAACGTCATATTTTTTTTATATTCTTGTAATTTTTTTTTATCAGGTCTATCTTGAAAATGGGCGAATATAAGAAAGTGTAAGTTGTGCACAATTTTACTCCTTCCCTCCTTCAAATGACGTATTTCCAAATGTTTATTAGTAGATTAAAATGTTGCTACTGGCTGCATATTTTGCTAACTGATCGATGTTTATCCGTTTGTTTCCTATGTTTATACAATGAACGCCTAATTTTCACATTAGACCTGTTCTTAAAGCGAACTGTATTTTTATATTTCAGATTAGAGGACATTTTAATTTATATTCAAATTTCTTTGAATTACAGATTGAAGTGCCCTTATTGCCCGATGGAGCAGTCGCCGGCTGAAGCGAGACAAATATTCTTTTCTTGAAGTGACGGAAAAATACGATTTCTCACAACGCATAACATTTGTACGGGCGATTCAGTTGGCGCTCCGAAATATTTACTATAACCTTAGAATTTGGACAAGAAATTCTAGAAATACGTCTATCACTACATTTACTTTCGTACAGAGCATTTGAAATATAATAGATGTGACTTCAATATTCGATACTATAATAAGTTACGAAGTATACCATTAATAATTGAAACAATACGACTTATAAAGTTTTGTCCGTGGTAGATGTTTTTGACTATATTGTTGGATATGTGACGAGCGAGTGTTGGAAGTATGTGCTTAAATTAGACTTTGTAAGCAAATTTTGATGTAGAAATGACGCAGTGTAATTGTATTAAATAGTAGATATTTTTGTTATAATTTAACATAGCGGATGTAAAGTTGCAAAATTTATTTTTTGTTGAACATACTCTGTTGATATTGCACTTTTTTTTCTAAGATGCCGATACATGCCCAGAAATTATAAATAGTGTGAAATTATTATTACAAGGATGGTTATTGTGTATAAATATAATTGTGTCGTTACTCCTGTAATAAGTATAATTCTTTTACACGAAACTTAATAAATTTAAAGCTAATAGAAACTTGTTTTGTTCATTTGTGTTATGAAATTAAATTTTGTACAGTACTTCTCTTTTCTTTTGCAGCTATGATTCGCTAGATACGTTTACCTAATTGGTAACCGATGAACTAATTAGCCGGCACAAAATCTGATAATAGTAATTTATACCAACAAATATTTCTGGTGAGCTTTTTTTTCGTGCCCTGAGGCAATTTTAAACCGAACTTGGGTCATTTCGATAACCTAAAAAATGACCTATTTTTATAGAATATGGTTTCCCTATCAAATACCATTATAAGTCAAATATCATTTTTAAAACGATCACCCTACAAGACAAAATGGCAGATAAATAAAACACACGTGTATTCTCGGTACATAATTTATTAATGGATATGTACAAAGACAAAAGTATTTTAGGACAAATAAAAATTTGGCAATAACTTTCAACAATAGCAATAATAAAAGGGTGGTGTCGTTCAAAAGCCGGCAAAATATCAACAACAATAATTTTCACTTAAAATACTTAAATAAATATACGATTTTGGACACACCAATGTACTGTTACTTTCTTGTACTGTGGCGCCAATGCTGCCTGTGTCAATCAATCTGAGTGGAATAATTTCGTATAAATTTTTCACGACAAAAGTAAATATCAATTCATATTTTCAGTTTAAAAAACATCAACTTGAACTTAGCCTCGTTTACTTCTTACATAAATACGATAATTTGCGAAATTTAATATTTTAAAATAGTTTTCAAATAACAGCAGAGACGTCACAGTACGGTTTGCAAAACGACAACTCCAAACAAAAAATCACTTAAATCCGCCGAAGGTTATATTTTTTCGTTTCAAAATACCGTTTTACAAACAAACACCTTAAAAAATAATAACAGCGTTAACCTAAAAATAAATTAATCGATAAAAAATATTCATTTCACGACAATAAAACGTGAGCCGCAACAATTTTAATATCATGTCGATATAACTTCTTTTTAAAGGCATTTTTTATATTAAATAACCAACCAAAGTATGAATGAGTCGTGAAACTTCAAGACACCGCACTGTTTATCCATATTAATAATAGGTCGATTTTAAAAGATGTTTATAATTACAAAATTTTAAACACATCATTTATTAACACGTTGACTGTCTTTATGAACACTTTTGATATAAAACAATATTTCGTTTACAATCTTTTTCCTCAAATTAAACCTTTCATATCTACTTATTTTGGTAACTATAGTTTTGTACAAACGAGGAAGATATTTCAATATTATGTAAAAAAAAGTAAAATTTTATCCTTAAAAGTTGTAAATTGTTTAAGAATTGTGTTCAATGGTTCGTTGTTTATTTGTAAATTGCTTTGATCATTATATTTAAATTCCCACTCTCGCACATTACGCATTGAGATGAGTGTCAACGTGTTAAATAAATAGCAATATATCACACAATCATATACGTAGCATCTACCAGCAAAGTATTACTATTAGGTACTAATTATTGCTGTAAATCGTTTATCTACATATCATTTATAAACACCGAAAGAAAGGCTATTCCGTACGGCCGGGAGCGAGTCATCGAACAATATCGTAAACATTGCGAGTGACTTCGAGCTCGGCACTGTGAGTGTTTAACACCCATCGTAGCCAGCTCACCTTATGGGATTTCAGACGAGTAGACTCTTATCCCAACCGAACGTGTATTCTACGAGAAAACAATACAAGTAAATTGGAAGACGCTCCTAAATACAGCAAAAATGTATGTATTCTTTAATTACATAGCAATTAAATTATTATAATATCACTTATGTCCTAATCTACCTATGTTTTTATTATAAATACATTCATAAATGGTATTTTAATTTGCTTGATAAAATGGTAATGCTTTTAACATTTGGCACACATACACACCTCTGTTTTGCCTACATTAATTGATAGCAAATTAAAATGTCTGCCTCACATGTCTGCGAGAAAATGAAAGCGATATATTTTACTCTTTGATTGCAAAGCCTTATAGTATCATCGTCTGTCTGAACATTAAACATACAGGTGCTCATTAAAGAAAAAATATTCATTTCACTAATAAATAATATTGCTCACAAATCAGTCATTGCATCAGTCTAGTTAATCCTACGCATATTTTTTTATAATTTTTTTACTATACCATGAAGTAATATTAATCAAATTGTACTATATAAAGCTGTCGGTTTTGTGTATTTTCTATATGTATATGCAATTTATTGCTACACCAAAAGTGTACACACATTTTGCTATGACGTAACACGGACCCTATTCTCATAGTAACTTGTTACGGTCAAAATTTTAATTTATTTCTATTACAAGGATTGCGAAGACAACGACAGTCTATAAATATACATACACTGTATGACCAGCGAAGATAATTGAATAAAATACTACCACCCAAATGAAGACCTATATAACCTCTAGTTGGTGTATTCTTTCAAGGCTTTGCTTGTAAGTGTCGGAAACATTAATATTGGTATTAAATTCTAAATACAAATAGATTTCGATAGCCAGACACACATTGAATTTACATCCGAATAGTACAACATTGCTTCAATAATCGCATACAAAGAAGGCACGACTTTCATACAAAAATTTAATGCATTTACTTTCCAATATTCCGACACTTACCCTCCACAAATATAAATCCATACTTCAGTAACATTTAGCTAACGATAGACAGAAGCATTAGTTAGGCACTTGAGAGAAACAGTTTCGTATGCGAATGACACACGTCGAAGTAAAGTAAAATATAATTTTAGAATTTTTGGTAGCAGCTATCGTGTAGCTTTTAGGGAAGAATATTTGTTAATGTAATTTTACATCTACATTAAACGTATATCGCTAAGTGTGAGCGAACCACTTCACGATACCATGTGTGTATTTAAACTTATTCCGTAGTATCGCGGTAGAAATAATAATCTTTGAAACTCCTCGAGCGGCAGTTAATATCTAATAAATAATATCTGTTTCACCAGCTGGCAACAATTGTACAGTGTACAGTGGATCACTTGGTTCATGAACACAAAATACAGTTTGCTTATTGCTAAGTTACACTCTAAGAAAAAAATATAAAATACATATATACGTAGTATCACGTTGAAAGTAATGAAATTTTCCAATATTTTAATATACACTTTGATCGCCCTGTATGTAGTATTTTTGTATAAATTATGATAGCGTTCAGATCACATTTGTTAAGCTATTTAGCGGTATTGCTCTTGTAGTATTAATGTTTAGGTGAAATGATACTTAAATTTAATTGCGCATAATCTGATCAAAATCGAGATGCAAAATAAATATATTATTAAACACAGTTAAAACTTAAAATGTAGTATGATGTGCCACATTTCTGTACATGTATTTGCGCAACGGAACACTATTTCAAGTATTATTGTACTACTCTGGCAATATTCGGCATGAAATTATTTGAATTACAGAAATGTGGCAACACTAAAAATTAAATTGTAGAACAATAATTATTTCTTATATATTATATTATGAACGTTTGACTATTAATAATAATTGGGGTAAACCTAAATGCATATAGGGAGAATTATTAAATTATTTTCCATTCTTTTTAAATAATATCTCATACTAAGTAGTATCACATCTATCACTATTAGTAACTACTATTTATGTAAATGTTTAATTATTCTAGGCTTTATAGATTTGCATGTAACTAAATCTCGTGGTCTCAATCTCGCGCAGTAGACATTTGTCGACAGCCAAGTGTGTTTATTGTGTATATCGACAGAGCGAGAATCGGACCACCGCCTTGATAAATGTGATGTTTAAATATGTCGGAGACCGCGTCATATAGAATGGAAACATGTAACCAGACAGCGAGTGAGCCTTTACCTAAGCATATTAGTTTCATGTTAATTGAGTAAATTTATTTAAATTATTATACAGATATTGTATACCACTGATTTGTTTATTGGATTGTCTTTATTGGACTAGAGAATGGTAAACTTTTTTGTCTATACTTTTAGCGACAATTCATAGACATAATAAGTTCCATGTTATATTTGTTTCCTTTGTTCTAAGAACTCGCGTTTGAAATGAATCACTTTGTTTTTATTGAAGCTATGCTCCAACGTCATGTCACATATTCTTTAAGAAAATTATCCAAGGGATTACAAAGTAAGGATAAACTCTTTTACAACTTATCGATAAGTTTGACGCGATAATTTTTAACGTTATTGTTTTGAATAGTATTCATCACAAAATGGCAATATTAAATTTAATTGTTCATACATTAATATATTGCCAAGGATTTAAACATTTGAAACTGATCATATCTTTGTCGCATTTATATATAGTTTGTTACTCGTGGAGAACAGACGCGCACGTATCGTTCGGTAGATCGTGTTAGCTTCTTAAATGTTGTTCAAGAACAACAGCTTTCGGTCACAATATAACACCTAGATCACGAATTAAGACGTTGTAATGCCTCTTAAGATAATTAATTCAACATCGCCGATACACATTAGTTAAATACGCTTGAAACATTTCATCATAAGAATAAAGATTTTACTTACAGTTATCGATGTCGATATCGTGTCGATGCATCGAGTATCGGAGGTGTTTATATACTGGCATTAATTCTAAACGGCCGACAAACTTATGGAAGAAACTTGGAGTATTCGTTTATTTGTTTATTCCCTACTCGGTTATTGATCACAGATCCGCCATCAGCACTATTAGAGTGCTGTTGAAACTTCAATGTGTGCAAGGAGGATTTTATCGACAGGTCGAACCTCTGTATTATAGAGTGGGACTTGTTCCGGCGGTTATATGGAGCGTATGGCGTGTGGTGTAGTGTGGGGGGCGCGTTCTACCTGCCGTGGCGCTGTGGGGGCGGGGCGGGGGGCGGGGGGCGAGGGGTGGAGTGCAGGGGGCGCGTGTGTGTGTCTCGCTAGCTGGGCGCGGGCTCGGACGGCAGGCCGGCCAGGTTGAGCAGCGCCTCGGCCGTGCGCCGCTCCTCCCCGCCCCCCGCCGCGCCGCACCCGCCGCCCCCGCTGTACGAGTGCTCGTCGCGCGCGCAGCGGGAGATCACCAGGTGCGCCGCCGGCGGCAACTGGGTAATGGCAAATAGTACACGTTATTACTACGTCAATGATGATAAAAAGATTTTTTAGGTCAGAAATGTTTTTACACTACAATAATCACAGTAAACAATTAGATAAGTAAGCTGCGGTGCGTATAAAATATTAAGTAGCTGGACAAGTTCAATATGGGCAGTGATCAGAAAAAATCCCGATATGGACTACGTTACACTATAATTTCTACTTCCACTTAAATTCCACTTCCACCATTATTTTATAGAAAAAGTGATGTGCCACACCTGTCAATAGGCAGGTCCCTACAGACCGAGAAGCCTTACAATTTTACTCATGACTAGCGCAGTAGACACTCATGAATCACTTTGATAACAGTGCGTGTACCTGGTCGAGCACGGCGGGCCCGTACTTCATGGCGAGCACGGTGGCGGCGGCCAGGTACTCGTCGGCGCCGGGCTCGGGCTCGCCCGCCAGCCGCCGCGCCAGGAACGGGAACAGCTGCGGGTCGGGCGCGTTCTTGCCGCCCGCCGCCGCCTCCTCCCCCGCGCCACCGCCCCCCGCGCCGCACACGCCCTCCGCCGCCTCCAGCGTCTCCGGCGGCGCCGTCGGGATCGGCTGCCGACCGAATGCCTGCAGATGGGAATTAGGCATCTATGTAGAATATACGACAGTAAATCTCTAGTTAAGCGAAAAATTATACCAATTAATAATTATACAAACGCACGAAGAAAATTGAAATTAGTCATAGTAGCACTTAATGTGCCTCATGCACTATATGTATAAGACATATGTAAATTCTAAAATGTGCTCATAATACCATAAAATGAAAAAGAAGCTGTTTAAGTCTTTAAGTAGTCTTTGGCTAGTATGACCCCGTTTTATAGGAATATTTCTTGATTCTGCGCCGATACTGATATATTGTTAATAGAAAAATGTGTACCTGTAAGAGTGAGGCTCGGTGCTGTGGATCGACAGTCCATAACGAACCTTTGCCGAGACCGGGCGCGGCTGCCACCTAGAAAAAACAATAGATATTTTAGTTTAAATAGAACATCGACTATTAGTTTTATATTTATAACATTAGTTCACCACAACTCTGTATCCATGTTTACCCATACTATTTAAATTTATCTTTGCACTAAATATCGAAATCGAAACACAATGTTTATTAAAAAAAATATTGCATTTTAAGTGTTTACAAAAATAAATTTGCTCAATTAGTGTGGAGTTAATTAAACAACAAAGCATTCAGTTATACTCTAATGATGTTAGCCGTTATGATCGACTCGGTGTCGAGTGAAGTTGACAACGAGCCAAATCTGTTAATACAACGTTTGAAGTCGACGACCCTTTTAATTGTGAGTAGCGAGTGAGACATCATATGTCGGTCCAATTATATTATTCATTAAAATTTACTGAAACTTTTCTTAACAATCGCAATGTTGATGGTTTCATCATCATCATCGTGTTGAATTGAGAAAGGAAAAAAATGGTGCCAAGGACCTTGACGACATTCAAGGCATTTTGTGTCTCATTAATTCTTATTTACCTATGTCCCTTTTTGTATGTAATTAGTAACTTTTATGATTAGAAAATTATCGTCTGAAGTCATATTAGAAGATTTTTGTAATTGATGGTAATGGTTTTTCTTTATAATAATTGGTAGTAATTATGGTAAGTGTTGCATAAATAACTGAACCTTACAATAGTATCACTTACAAACTTGAACAAAGGAAAACTTTATCACCTATATATACCTTACTTAACAACCACATTACAAATCTCCAAATACCTTATGGAAGCATTTGTTCAAGGACAAATTATGTCGGACGCTGTTCTTCCACCCTTGCGGCGCGTGTTTGAAGTAGGGGAAGTGTCTGACGATCCACGCGTAGATCTCCTTGACGGGTAGGGCTCGCGCCGGCGCAGCCTCTATCGCCATGAAGATGAGGCACGAGAACGAGTAGGGCGGCTTGGTGTGGGGCGTGTGCGGGGTGTGGGGGGCGGGCGCCGGCGGGGAGGGGGGCGCCTTGCACGGCGTGCGCGGGGGACTCGACACGCGGGACATCGGCGGCGGAGTCTTCGATTCTGTCTGTGTGGGAAGAAACATTACATGTTAAAAATGGGTTTTATTTTATACTTAGCTATATAGAACAGAGAAAAATACGGAGGAATTTTAGAAATCAACTCACGAAAAAATTAATATGAAAGTTTCAAATTTGGTGACCGGGGTTATTTCTCAGTAGCTAGATAGAAGGATGCATAATATGAATATTAACGTCATTAACACGTGTTTAGCAGGGATAAACTCCCTGCAAATAATTTTTAATGACGAACTACCAAATATGTATGGTTATTAGATGCAGTATCCACTAGCGAGAAGAATTAAGGTTAGTTGTTAAGAGTCCACGTGAATATGCATAGACCAGAATAGACCACTGTTCGTTCCATATTTACGTGGCTCCAAGTGTAAAATTTGTAGGTCAATGATCTTCGTCATTGTAAAATTAAATTAAAAAATGATAATTAGGTTTGCAACAAATATAAATAATTATGAATGAACATTGAAATCCTTTACGTTGACTTATTTTTGTTTGTAATGAATAAACTCAAAAATTACTAAACCAATTTGGATGACTTTTGGTATCGACGTCTATAGATCTAAAGAAAGAGTACAAAGTACTTATTTACTTAAGGAGCGGATCCTAACCGCTTAATTAATGGAGGAAGTGATGTTTATAACAGCAATGATAAATAACTATATGCACCTTTGCTACGTCACATACGTGATACAGCATGAAGCTATGATGAAGCTACAACAACATAAACATAGTAGACACATTTAATGATATATACTTAAGCGTTATACCATTAGGCTAATAGAGGAATCCCTAAAAAAGGAGGTCACATAAATTGCCGTTTCCTAGTACCGACGCGCGGCGAGCGACATTGTACAAGTACAAACCGCTTATTACCTCAATACACAGTAAATACTTTTATTGCATAACACAAAACGTGATAACCGCACACGAGTTATCCGATTACCTTAGTAATAAGTTTGTTTTTATAGCGTTTTGATAGTAGCGTGATAATTCCAGAGTTGCACGTCGCTAGGCAAAGGAAATTTGGCTGCAAAGGCCATCGTAATACGTCCAGTGCAGTTCATATACAGTTCAATTGATTGTCGTGATTCTAATGTTACAATTGTAGTGCTTTATGTAGTTTTCTATGCAACAGTAAGGACGCAGCTAACTAACTTGCGCATATAGCTCATTCTACCTTTATCAAGAGTATGCTATATTAAAAGTTTTTTTTGGATCTCACAGGCCATTTTGATGTGCATAAAAAGATCCGTTAGCACAGTAACGCTCGCCTGTACCTTACCGAAGTAACCCTGACTGATATTAATTTGCGATATCTTTTCAGTTTTGTATGACGAGTTTTATTTTCGGATATATAGATGGATAGGAATACGCTAATACCCTGGTATTAGATCGATATTTTTACCTTTTAATGTTCTACATGTTTTTTTATTGTTCCGGTAATATCGCGTGGAATCTCGTTTCAACAATTATCTAACTAAGACGCAGTTTGTAATCAATCGACAATTAACAACATTGACACAGATTCCGAACTGCTAATAACAAATTGTTTACTCACAATAAAACATCTTTCGAAGCAGGAAAACGTTCAGGTTAGAAATAACATATATTTAAACTACGTCGCCTTAAAATCTATATTCCTTTTTCCATGGTACTGGTTATTGAGAAGCTCGTCTCATAGTGAGTAATATGTATTGCTCATTCAGATCTATGTTCGAAAATCCTTATAAATAAGATAGATAGGTGGTAGAGCCATGTTTAAGTTTCTTCAAATGAGTCGTTTAAGATGTGGTAATGCAGAATATGTTAAGTGTGTATATACTGAGTGGGTTCCTTTGTTTTGTTCTTGAATATTATTCAAGATTTAAAAAACCTTTTAAGCACTAGAATTTATTGAGGTTGAAATAAGCCTTCATTCTTGTAAGCCCTAAGTTGAAAAACTTGAGCGACTCCAGAATTTTTGTATTAGATTCATATTTGGACTACGCAAATATGACCACGTCTCCAAATTTCGTTTAAAACTCAAGTGGCTGTCTATGCGTCTTCGCCGTAATACTCGTGTTCTTTGTCTTCTTTACCGTATTATTTTTCTTCCTCCTTCACCTACTTACCTTCAGCAACGATTTCACTTTCTAAGCAGCACCCACACACGACCTCTTAGATCACTAGAGAATTTGACGTTGGAAATTCCCAAGCATAGTACTTCTTTTCTTGGGAATTCATTTACAGTGCATGCCGCTCGCTTGTGGAATGATCTCCCTTTATCTATAAGACAAGCTCAGTCGTTGGCTACTTTTAAGAGTAGACTCAAAGCACACTACACCAAATATAATTAATCCGATCCAATGTTGTTTCCGTCAAATATATTTGTACACCTTATTTATTTTTGTTTTTTTTTTTCTTGGTTTTCTATCTTTTTGTTTTTTTTTTTCTTTCCCTTTTTGTAATTCCATGACCACCCATTTATTTTTGTTAACTTCTTTTTTTATGGGTTGTCTGGAAGAGATCGCTAATAGCGATAAGGCCGCCCATTGTGGCACTCTTGGAAATTTTTGTAATTATTTCTATAATATGTTATTTTTGTGGTGTCCAATAAAGCAAATAAATAAAAAATAAATAAATAAGTTATAGGCTACCTCATCGATTTTCGATTACAAAATTTGATCCGGGCTTAAAATAATATTCAAATCAATACGCCCTATTGGATATATTTTTAGTCATCCGGTTGTGACAACTGAAAGCAAGAGTATAAATCAAATCTCAAATTGGTCCCACCTGTTATAATAGCCCAGCCACATATTCGGATGACATATGAGACGTGGCATGGCGTAACTTTCACTATACGAGCACACGGGTTTTTCAACCGATGATAAACAGACGATCACGAGTGACCTATCGCTGGTGTTAATTGTACCACCGTTTATATACATAAATTGGGCAACAAATTCGGTTGGAAGTAGGTCAGGACTTTTATGGATTCCTAGTAGCTAAATCTCAATAAATCACATTTTAGATTTCCAAAAAAGCAGCTCCAGAATGCAGAAAAGGTGCTAAAAGGAAATTCCCACTTCCAAGCTCATTATTACGATTATAGCGCCTACCGAGAAAAAAACAGATGCATAACAGATTTCTGATGCAAATGTTACGGTCTTGTAACCGAAGCATATTGAATTTAGGATCAATTGTTTTACGTTCTTTTACTTACATTTCTTATCTTTGGTACAAATTATACCTCATTCACGATAAGTTGATTCTTTTGGCAGATGTCAATTTTTCTGAGACATGACTTTGAAATAAAAAACGTATTATTTTATTATTTTAATGATTTGATGAATATAAAAAAAATACATACAACACAAAAGTCCCTAAAGATATAAGCGTTATTCGAAAATTTTGAGACTTTATTGCTTCAAAGAAAAATTAAAATAGGAATACTGAAACTAATTGACGTTTGTATAATGTTACATCGGTCGGACGGAAAGGGACGTAACATCGTTCATATCGATATCCACGTCGATAATTTTACTGAACACTATGATGATCATGTCTGTGCTCCAGTTTCTTAATAAAAACTGTTTTAAAGATAAAACTATTTAATTTTTCAACCTTAATTTTTACATACTGCGTTATTTTTGGACCTCCTGTCAACTTAAAATAGGTTGTTTAGACCATGAAACTAAACAACTTTTCCAAAGAAACATGGGTCGAAACGTGATAAATAATTCGACCCTCCCATAGAAAACTACTCACGTGGTCGATTTCGTGTAGAAGGTCTGAATTTTTTTTCACTTTTCGACCCGTGTTTCTTTGGGGAAGTTGTTTACTTTCGTGGTCTAAAACACCTATTTAAATTTGGCGGGAGGTTTAAAAATAACCCTGTTATATTAAATAGGTACTTATTATGACCCACCATAGCTTATCTAAATAATGTTTTACATGTCGGAAGTAATAAAGAATTTCACACATAATGTAGTATTTTAAAACGCAATATTTTTGAACTACTCGATATTTTCTGTTTCCCATCATTAGTCGATATGCCAAAAGAATCAACTTATCGTGAATGAGATATAGGAGAATCAATAATGATTTAGGGATGCACACTGCATTGACTTGCGATTTTTTTCTAGTTTCTTGATCGTTGATAAAATCTTATTTTTCTTAAATAAAGTTGTTTAGTTCTGAGCATCACTATATTTGTATAAACAATTTTATCGTTTTATCACGAAAATACTATAAGCACACAATGCATTTTTAGCTATCAATCTTCCAATGGCCGTCACATTTTTAACCACAAAAACGGATGTCACATGACTGACATATTGAAAACCGAATTCACACGTAGATTATTTAAAAATAAATGCTGCATGTCCACTGTGTGAAAAGTGCTTTTTGTTTTGTAATGTTATGTAGGTTTTTAATTAAACCTACAAAAATACGTAATGTTAATTCGCTTAGACTATCATACTGAATTTGGTTTTTTAAGTTCTTCAATGTCTTTTCAACTATGGTAATATTTTAAAATATCGATTTTTTATTTGAATTATTTCAACAATGAGGAAAATAGGTAATTTCCAATGTGTTCAAAAGTAAATGAGCATTTGCAGATTAGATTTCACAATAAATCTATAGAATATCCAAAAAATACGTCACAGCATAACAGATAATACGGATTAATGATAAAATTCTCACCTTTATAATAACTTGACTGCCAATAGTTTTCGTGTCTTCCAAGTCGCTTTTTGTCAGGTTTATACCTGAAATTATAATAAACATTCATTGTGCTAAATTGTCATTGTATTTGCTCGTTAAGGGACAAAAGGTTATATGACACCGCATAATCACATTATGTTCCTTAAGTAAGTTAAATGTATGCGAGCTAATTTTGAACTAAACAAAAATACTTTTATCCTCTACTAATGCTCATTGACTTAGTTCGAATTTACTTGAAGATCCTTGAAGTTCATATGCCATTATAAGTACTAAAGTTTCGTTTGGGAACTGGTAAAGATAGTAAGATTTTCGACTGGCCAGAAACATAATTACTACCAAAATTGTCTGCTTGTAACAGATCAACCTAGATATTTTCTTTTATTCTAATTTTTTATTTCTAATTCTGTAGATACAAACTGTGTCTTGTCCGTTAATAGTGATAAATCTGCACACCTTGTGGCAACTTCGCCGTGGTACGATCAGCAAGCGCCATTTGCGTGTGTCTGCTCTGTAAAGTTGTAAATGGTCCCAGTGTGTATAGTGTCTATACCTCTGAGTAAATTTCTGTCTTGCAGCCAGCTGAGGCTTGTGAGGTCGTCGTCGTGGTCGGCCGGGGGCAGGTTGCCGGCGTTGCCTCCACACGCCACTCTGATCAACAAATAAATGCTCTATTAACCCTTAATTCGATAGTGTGCATTATTTCTCTCTCGTTAAAGCAACAAAAACATAATTTGAAAATGTACGTTATAATGGTTGGAGATTTTTCAGGATACTGAAATGGGTAATTTTTTGGAGTATTTTTATAAGCCCATCACAAACAGAAGAGTAATAAATTTTGTGATGATCGTATACTAAAAGCGAAGATGCATCTCAGCAGGTCGGGATAAGTATGCAAATTGTACTTTAGAGTAAGTAAATTGTTCATAGAGTATTGACGGAAGATCAATCCTTGAATGCGGAGACTATGGTGACAAGACCACCTGTTGAATGTAATTGTATTATCTTTAGTTTGGAGGACACGATATTTCCCAACTTGCAGTCTAACTAAAGCATGTTGTTTTTTTGGTAATTCGTTTTTTTGTCCGTAACATAGTAAATTTAAATTAGATTTGTATATTGTTTTTTAAACTTTAGTTATATGTGTAAACCTAAGTCAAGGGTGCGAAAATAAATGTAATTTGAAATAATTACTAGTACTTTCAACTTAACAATAAGCAAACTCTCTAAAGAGATTATAAAAGTAACAGAATTTGATTGGATTCAATTTGTCCTTGGACATTTAATTTTAATCTTAATCGACGAAAGAATATTTTTGCCTTCTCAGATATTATTTTTTCTTGTTTTTAATTATATTGTAGCTATTATGAGAATATTTTTTTTAAATTTTAGTCCATGAAAGTAAACAAAGTGTTTTATTAAATTTAACAACAATTACTAAAATATGGACTTGACGTTCCGTATGTTTTTCACCCAATTTCAACTCACTCGTGTTTTATTAAAACTCAGCGCATATTAATATGTAAATTTCGCGAATAAATTATTTTTATTTTTTATCGGCAACTTGTTTGCATACCGTCGCGAAATATATGACACAGGTGCGAATTCGAACAAGGAAATTATTGTGTTCGTGTAATCATTTGCAAATAAAATCATCATCAGTTCTTAATTCGGTTATAACTGGTTCACAGCATGTTCTCACCTCGAAATTTGGGTTACCTTATCACTTTTTGTGGCATAACGCACCTTGTTTGGGGTGATTCGCTTACTCATAGCGATGTGGGTGATTTGTTTGTTTTTCTTTCGAGTGACTGAAGTGATTAATGAGGATAATGTTATAGCAGTAACTATGTAGCTGTGTGAGTTCTGGACTGGTATATTACAGAAAATAAACTGAGGAACAAAAGGCCAACGTCAGTTAGTCTGTCAATGATTACTCCGCGTTTTAGAAAATGTTAAAGCAAAATAAGACGTAAACAAAAATGTAAGCTAGTCATACTGAAATGAGTTATAAAACATTCAGATCTTTACTTATAACCGTTGCTATCAACTTTATCACTATGAACAAATGTTTTATCTTGGTTTTTCTAACGTCACAAGTTACTAGGCAGAGTAAAAAAATATTTATAATTTTTAAAAGCTTTCACGATTTTTAGCTAGAAGTTTTGGGGTAATTTGAAACCCTACAAAAGTCGATCGATAGGTACTTTATAAGACCTATGCTATGGCAAACACATTACTTAGAATTCCTACCTAGATTTTCTCAAATTGATTCTCAGCTCGCTAGTTTTATTCGTCAAACCCAAAATAGTGTGTATACAGGCAGACTTAGTGCCAAAACAACACTTTACCAATTAACGTTGGTAACAAAGAAAAGAGACAAAGGTTTTACATTATTTTATATTTTTAAGGTTTATTGGTACTGTACTTATTATTATTTCAACTAGTTGCACAGCTAGTTGATCATAAAGATTCAATAAATAGATTCGACCTCAGCGTGCTATTTATCTTTATGTAGGAAGCGATCGATGATGGGTTATGTTTATTGGGGGCCTTGAGAAGGGCCGAGCGTAGTGTAGCTGTGTGCGCTGCAATTGCGCTGTTAAGCAATGTTTGGCGCAGTCGCGACTCAATGATATCTTTAGACTGATTGCTTGACGTTCTTCTGATAAAACTCTTAATGTAACGGCTTAATGAATAAGTCCCAGTGGTTGTGTTGTCGTGTGTTTAACCTTATTTTGAGCACGTTTATTGCAAATGTATGTTTGTTGAATATGTAAATGTTCTGCGATTGTTTTTTTTTTTACATGGTAGGAATTTCTTCCACTATGACCAAGACCAGTTGCAGCGGAGGCCCGTGTCCAACAGTGGGACCTATAAGAGCTGATAACGATGATGACTGAAGCATGCTTTAGCCTGACTGATTGACCTGCGGTGATGAAGAAGACGAGACTAAGCAAGTTTATGTAGTGTTTGAATTACCTAACGTTTAAAATCACGGCCGTTAGTATTTAAGTGTGATCAATGAGTCAATATAGGCTATCACTATATCGACGAGCAAGCATGCAGCAACCTTGAAAAGGTTGTTTGTTTGTTTGTTTTGTTAAGTCGAAACAATTTACGTAACACGACGCGGCGCCTGGCGCACTTTATTCCGATATTTCGTAATCACATTTTTATTGTGTTTATCGTGTAGGTAACATTTCCGACATATTATTATCTGGAGACTCGTATGTCTTACCCACTAACCTAGGTAGACGATAACGTGCATTATCACGTTTTCATACTGACTTGGCATTGATTGATGGTGAAATATCAACTGAAAATTCACTGCGTTTACAAGATAAGCATTTTAATCCATTTTAAGTACTTTTAATACGGTTTTGTGTTGTTAACTGTTTCCGTTACTAGAGAGGTCGCGTAGTGATTTTACGATTTGATTGTTTTCATTTTACTATAAGGAGAAGTTTGAGTAAACTATAATTATTATTCAAGTGCTTATAAGGCTTTTTATTAGAAAAGAAAAGTTGTATTTTTGTAATGACATACATGTTCCATTTTTGCTATGGACATAAACGGATTCTTAGGGCGGGATATAGGTTACTTTTTATATTGATTCAAGAAGTGTGAGATAGAACTCTTACTATCGCCCATAATTGACGTATTATTTTAATATTATTGCCTTATTTTTCGAAGATAATTGTATATAGAAATAATCACAAGATATATTATAGAAATCGAGTCTGCTTATGATGATGCAATAATATTAACGATAAAGCACTTCTTTTGATATTAATAAAATTAGTCATCACGTTTGTAGTACTCTTAATTAATACTCAAGCATAATATTTTATCTTTAAAACGATATGTTCAGTTTTATTGTTACACTATGAATATTAATTACAATGTAAACATAAACAATCATTTACATATTACAAACATTTGAAAAACGCTTCGCCCTTGCTTTCGATTGCATTGCTAATGGCATTCGCAATGTCCATCAATGGCTATACAGTCATCGATTATAGAACTGCACTAAAGCAGAAATTATACTGATGGTTGTCTTGGAACAAAAGAATATTTGTTAGTGTTAATATGAAACAAATTATACCATTGTGGTGTTGGTGTACTACCTGACTGCTCGAACCCAATAGCCAGAGCAAATGCAGTCCTGACTCTTCATACATGCTAGTACAGACATGCCGACAAACATGCTATAGACATGCCCTGATACTCACGCCGGCTGGGGTGTTTCTAGATCGGAGTCATCTGAGGCGTCGTCTATGTCGTCGAAGTTGTCTATGACCCGTCCGGAGACCTCTAGGCGGCGCAGCGAGCGCCCGCTGGAGGCGACGTGGCGCGCGATCTGCCGGATCAGCCGCCGCGGCAGGGGCAGGGACGCACGCGCGCCCCGGGCCGGCGAACCACCGCGTTCGCCGCGCATTGGCGCCATCTGCACCATGAATTGGGAATTAACAACTGACAGGAGTGCAGCTCCATCAAACAGCTTCTAGAAATAAAATGCATATGTAAAATATAATACATCGAAGTAAGAAAGCCCTCTCAGTTTTAGAGATCCTGGCCCAGCAGTTACGCTCCATTAAGGTTCAAGAAATAAAATGCATACGCCAATTATCCATATTAGTAAGAAAACACTAGTCAGTTGTAGAGGCACATGCCCAGCAGTAGGGCGTATGAGTGGTGATGATAAAGAAAACAATAAGTTAAATAGTGTATGCGTTGATGTCTTTCAGATATGTGATATGTAACAAGTAAAAATTTCGTTACGCAGATCAGGGTTATGGGAAAAATTCTTGATTTTTCAATTTTTGACATAAAATCCAGTAATTAAAATGCAGTATTGTGTCTCCATCATCATCAAAGTCACCGTTTACCCTAATAGTACATGAAACTAAGCGTTTTAAGCAGTACCCACGCTTACATTCCCGTGAGGGTAGGCTGAAATATATTATAGCACACATGCTTCGCAAACTATGATTTTTTTAACAGAACACAAACAGAGTCTGTTACGGTTTACAGGTGACATTTCCAGGCTTCCTAACTGGAACCCCAATTAAAACGGCCGCACCAACTTTAAATTGTTTGTTTTCCATTTCAATGTTCAAGTATTTTTTTATTATTTATTGTTGCGTTACTCGTAGTTATCGACAAAATTAATTAATGAACATATCGGTTCAAAAGATTCAATTTGATCCTCCAAATACTACACTTATTTCTCGCAATAAAAGACGCTAAACTGTCTGTCTTTGTGTTAAATACAATAATTGTTTTCTTTGTTAATTTTCAATGCGGTGACGTAAAGTGACGCTGCGCTTTATTGTAACTTTGTCTGTGCGATTGCGTAGCACGAAACGTTTAAAACACATGCAGCAAATCTATGAAAATTTATACACATTATTTATAGAATGTCTCATCAAACTAACTTTATCAAATAAAAAAACTATTTTTAAGAAACAGAGATATCTATCAATAGTGGAGCGCCGTAAGGTTTATACCTCGGAATCCAGGGCCAGTCTATGAATCTTAATATAAACCTTGAAAATATGTTTTTAATAGCATATAGAAAAATGTTAAAAAAAAATTTTTTCGCGCTCTCAATTTTTTTTTTATTATTATAAACATTTATTAATTTTTTGGAGTTTTAATTGATTTATATTAGTCGAAAGTCATATTTTAAAAAATAACAACTATTACAAACTTGAAAACTTGATCTTGGATCTTTAGGGACTGCAGGTATACCGATGAATATAAATAAATACACTACTGGAAAAAATTAAAGGATCAAAAAATAAATCCAAATTTTTGGGCCGTAACTTCGAGAAAAATGGTCGTACAGGAAATTTAAAAAAAGAAAATTGTAGCTCCAAGTCTCTAGTTTTTGGATTAACACATTAAAATTTTGTAGCATTAGTGGTTTTTGAGTGATCTTAGGAAAAGCAGCAACAAAACAATTTCAAAATGTTTAATGCTTCTTTTTTTTACATACGGGCGTGGAGAAAAATGTTCTTGCTTAACCCTTATAAAGATCGGATACTTTGTTTATTTAGCTTTAATTTTTATCTTTTAACACCTCGATATGTTTAGTTCTCGCCGAGATATCAGTCTACAAATGGAAAAGGATCCTTTTGTCTTTAATTATCGATATCTCAGCAACAAATAATTGTATACCAAGTTTAAGGTGCGTTTCAAGAATTTGAATAAATATCCTTTAACCACCAGCTATTACTTTTTCGAAAAAACAAGAATTCTTCTTGTTACATGAATTTGAAAATGCATCAAAAATTTGCTTTAGATGGTGTTTTGGAAAATCGAGCGCTGGATCGAAAATATTGTGAAAACCAATAATATTAAGTGTGCGTTTTACAGTTCAATATGTCCACAAAAATCCTACAAAGTGCCAAATTAATCCATCCAGCCATTTTTTTGTTTCACTCGATAGAATTTTTGAAAAAATAAGGGATCACGTTTTTGCTCTGCAAAGCTCATAATTTAAGAAATGAGAAATATTCTTTTTAAGAGCTTTTTTCACATTTTGATGTATAGATTTGTTGTTTTGGGGCAACTTGAGGAAATTCAAGTCACCAACGCCAATATTGCCCTTTGTTGCTATTTCGTGTGATTAAGGAATTTTCGAGCAACAATATTCGCATTGACGAAATATTGAATTAATTGGGCGTTTGTACTAAAACTTAAAAGAGTATTTTTCAAGTTCAAACATGGCTTGGAATGCGGAATATTGACACCGCAAACAATGACGCAACGACCAGCTCCAGAATCTTTATTAAAAATTATTTTTTGCTCATGCAAAACAGGATGTGGAGCATCTTGTGGGTGCAGGAAAAGTGGATTACACTGCACTGCAGCTTGCTTAGAATGCAATGGTGAAAGCTGTGAAATGTACACGATGTAACAATGTGAATAGTTAATGATAATTTTTTTTTGTAACTTATTTTTTACGATAATCTAATAAATTACATTGAAGTTACTCTGCACATATAATTTATTACAAATAAAACTAAATTTTTCACTATAAAAAAATTTTCTCCCTTCCGTCTCTCATTTATCAGTAAATTGTTGTTAAAAATTGTTGTAAATCGAGATCGGTAAATTTTTTGTTTTTAACTTTTTTATTTGAGGTCTTAATAATGCAGTCTCATACTTGATATACAGATTCATTGACTGGCCCTGGGTTCCGAGGTTTGACCATTTTTATGCTTTACGGCACTCTACTACAAAGGACCTAATTAATAACTTAAAGTAAAGTTGGAAATTCCAGATTTTTTCGCAATGTAATTACGTGGAATCCAACAATACCTCAAGGTTTAGCCATTTTATTATATTATTATAACATGTTAGAAACTTCATAGAACATGACAGTTAATTGGAATTTCCCAGTAGATTCACGGATTAGTAAACTAACAAGTTATTCACTGTTGAACGCGAGACGAGTGTATTCTATTATTGTGCTAAGTAGATGTATGTATGCTACTTGCATTAGGTTTCAAGTTTTATAATAGTTCTCTAAGTTATTTCAAATTAGTTACCAGACCCAAGAGTCTTTCTAAATAGGTGTAAAATGTTATAATTGCTTATCGAAGTTGCGATGCAGGTTCAAAGCAAAAATAGCAGGTTATAACCTCTTCGACTTTATAGGGTTAGTTCATAGGATGGGCTGAAGGCGAGTAGTCGAATTCGATTATACGTGGCAGCTTTGAATTACACCGACTATCCTAGTAAAAGACTTACCTACTCCATGATAAAATTATTGGCCTCTAGGGAAATTCTGCAGTTTTTAGTACTGCATGATATGAAAGTTAGGATAGGCAAGAAAGAGAATGTTTAAAAAAATCTATTTGTTGTGGAACAAAACTGGAATTTTAACCCTTTCAGACCTGGCGTACACAATTGTACACATATAATGTAAAAAAATATTTAAGTATTAATTTCACATTCTTTGCAACTAAAAACGGTTGTGTTAATTAGTTCACATAATAAACTACCGAAAACGATACTCCTAACGCCATTTCTTGGCGTTTATTGGCAGTTTTTGGCAATTTATGACCAGTAGCCGACCGAAGTTTGCATTGTGCAGGTAAGTTCATTTTTTTATATCTAAAAAATAGAAAATATCAAAATATATGTAATGAAATATTTATAGGTCGATGTGTTATATTGTCGTCGTCATATTTTACATACATGTTGTTGGTTTTAGTTATTTTTATACAAATTTTCGTGATTTTTATATTTGTACACAAATGTACACATCGGGCCCATACGATGTATTTCTTATTTGTTGTTGCACATTGTAGGTATTATTAAAATAAATTATAATTGTTATTGAATGGTGAAACTTTTTGCTTTTGATTTTACGAATTATGTTAATGTTATTTTCAGATAAAAAATTAAAATTATGTAATTATTATGTTTTCGTGCGACGCTATTAGAGCACTAAAAGAAGGTTGCCTTTCTGATGTAGAATTATCTTCTGATGACGTCCGAATCCGAATCCAGTTGTCCAAAAGGGAGCAGATGTCGTCAGCCGGAACCAACGAGAAATATTCCCCCCAGTTTTGGATGATGATGATGATGGAGACGCTGGGTCATCGTGGGTCGAAATGAGTGATAACTTTTTACCAGAAGTGCCTTCCGCCTCTGAAAATACGCTTTTACAGAACATTACGCCAAAGCATAGTATTAGGTGAAGACACAAGGAAATAGTAAACACAACTTCATTAGCTTGGTTTCCACCCATTGCTATTGATCCCAGAGTTGAAAGGCCAGCAGATTATTAAAACAGATACGTGCCTGTTTATGCAATTATTTCAGGTTATGGCTGAAATAACAAACTTATACGCTACATATTCCAATAAAGTAAGGTTTAAACCTACTACTGCCAAGGAAATAGAAATATTCTTTGCTCTCATTTGGCCACTGGAATATTTGGGTACCCGTGTTTGAAAATGTATTGGGAAACAAATATCAGCATTCCCTTGTTCACTAAAAACATGGCAAGGGACCAATTTTTTGAGCCGCGTAACAATTTACATCTAGTTGATGATATAGCAATACCAGGTAATTCTAAAGCTAAAATAACTCGAGATGGTTTTGGACATTTTCCTGCACACGATGAGCGCCCAAGCCCCTCATCGGAAAACATGGTGGAAAACGACGGGACGCAAGGGTAGAACCCAAATTAAATGCATAAAATGCAAGGTTCAGTTATGCCTAACTAAGGATAAGAACTGTTTCTTAGCATTTCATGCATAGGATGCAATATTGATGCCTTTGATTTTAGTTTTAATTTGGACTGATTAAGGTGCAATTTGTTAAATCTACCCAAAGAAAAAGCCATTTTTTGTTAATTTTTATAAACAGAATACTATTATTTATATTTGTTATTTCATATTGCTTCGTATTTCCCAATAAAAAGTGGTAAAATAAATGTTTATCATTATAGATAAACATCCTTTAACACTAACATCTTCATTACGTGGGACCGATGTGTACACTTGTACACAAAAAGAAAAAGCTATTTTTCTTGAAAAGCTTGTAATTAGGATTTTTTTGTTTATTTTTCCTTAGATCTACTTACATTAGCCTAGTTGCAGGCATTGTTTTCAGATCGATTACCGAAAATAAAAGAATTCAGGTCTGAAAGGGTTAAGACAACATGACTTTAAATATGTTTTGTGAAAATATATTCTCACAAGTAGTGTATGTATGAATGACTGCGACACATTTAGTTAAACTTGACATAGAGATGCAAATGTCGACTGCAACACTTTAACAACCTTGCCTATTAAACGTACGAATATTCATGAATGAAAGTGCTTGCAGTTCGTAAATACCACAATTCGTTGTTTCATGTAGGTCTACTTTTGTTGACTATGAAACTGACACAAGTTCGAGACAAGAGCTTAGATTTTCTGATAAAAAACTAAATATCTTTTTATTTTTTATTCATGAACTCACCTTTATTTCCTATAGTGTTAGCCAGACGTACAAACATGCAAACACAATTCTGCCAGATATATGATAGTAATACGTAAAGACAGTACAGAAAAGCAGACTCCGAGCTGCTGCTGAGAATTTTCTAATGGAAATCCAATTCAATAACCCCCACAAGGCAGTGGTGTTTCAGTGCATAATTTAATACCATTAAAAAAGAAGAAAATTCTGCTTATGAATCTTTTGAATAACCTTTATGTTATATTATGTCTACCGCAGTTCTGAAGACGATTTTTTTTTCGGCACTACAAAATAGTAATACCATCGGCACATGATTGAAAATTACACACAGTTTTATGTCGATTGGCGACAAATGATTACCACAACCTCCTTTCAGTCTATATAATTATGCGAGATTGTTCCGTTTTTCTAGATTTTGACTTTACATTCACTAAAGAGCACGCGTATGACAGTGAAAGGACATGGGCGTGTTACATACATTAATCTTTGCACAAGAGCTAATTCTGACAATCTTATAAACCACCAGCCAACCACCAGTCTTATAAAATCGATTTGCTCGTAAACTCGCACTGAAGCAGCATTACAAAAGACATTCTTTGAAGGTTTTAAAAGTTAAGCCGTTCATAGAAAGTCTTTTGTAGCGTTGAATTTAATAAATTATCATTTAAAATAAAAAGCGATACATAAAAGGTATTAGGTAGGTGTATTTCATTGATAACAAACTGGTTTTGTAACTAATATTTTATTGTTTTATAAAGTTAAAAATATAACAGCTTGGTGATCTTCTGGAACAAGTTCATGCAGTGAGATCCAAGGTCCTGAGATTGATTACCGGTAACACTAATGTTATCGCCCAGTCTTACGTTGAACTTAAAAAAGGCGAAACGAGGGACCCGAAAAATACCTCTTCTAAACCCTTGGAGGATATAGGCGTTAGAGAATGTGTTTTTTTACTATACCAACATTGGTGCAACCCCACTCTAGATATAGCATTGTAACTAGCCCTATCTCACTATAGCGTTTGTTCGCAGCCCGGGGAAACATTCACAAACCAGATCGAGACCTATCGTATTTAGGACGCGTCGTAACCTCTGACCTTTCCACCGTTCTACAACTATAACAACGGCCATGTCTCGCTAATTGATACGATTTTCGAGTCCGCATTTAATTGACTATAATCTACTTACACACGCGGTCGTGTTTTCCATGTGCTGATATTGTAAAAGTGTTTGCGTGAAATGTAATTATTTGATATCTGGTGACGTGTGCGTTTATTTATCTTAAACAAATGTAACACGCAGTACGAGACCAGCGTTCTTGTGCTAACATAATCAACTTTTAATTTTACGCTACTAATTTTATAGAAATACTTGCTATACGTAAACCTTATCATTAGAGCGAGGATATTTATAACTTGATGCATTAAAAATTGTATTTTATAGCAATATTAGTAAAGTTTGCTATCGAAGAATAAATTTCCCAAGTTTAAATTCCAACGATTTACCATAGAAACCAGCTTCCGCAGTCGTAATATTTATGTGTAAACAATTCGCGTTTAAAGCGCGTCACGTGCATATAATATGAGTTTCTTGTTATATAAAAAAATGTTTCACAAACAGCTAATAATTCAATAATCGATATCACTGTTGCGATACTGACGGAACCGAAATGTGAAAAGATTTTTTTTTTTATTTCCGACGTAATTTATCGCAAAGTCGCAATGACACGATCACATAATATTGCACGACCTTGGCATAGTAACAAATATCCGAAGTGCGTACCGCGAGGCGTCGCGTGGCGTCTTCGTGTCACTGGCGGGTTGAACGCTCAACGACACGAACGAACCACTGACGATTATCTAACCCGTGATTTTCGGAGATATTTGTTACACACGCCTATTATGGCTCCTTAAATATGCGCGCTTGACGATCACATGTTTTCTACTGAAGAAAAAAATACAACAAATACGGATATAACATAAATAATACGATGATATAAAACGAGTATGTAAATCAACATTTTTTGAATAACATTTTACAAACTTTAATGAATAAAAATTTTAATGTTTCATTTCGTATGCATGATATTTAAAACTACAAATCATTTATTGACCTATAAATATTCCACAAAAGCTTTTTTTATGTCATGAATACATTTTTGCTAATACAACATTCACATATATTTCTACTAGCGACCCGCCCCGGCTTCGCACGGGTGCAAAGCTGATATTTAATGGATGTTATCATGCATATAAACCTTCCTCTTCAATCACTCTATCTATTAAAAAAAACCGCATCAAAATCCGTTGCGTAGTTTCAAAGATTTAAGCATACAAAGGGACATAGGGACAGAGAAAGCGACTTTGTTTTATACTATGTAGTGATTCTTAAAGCAGTTATTATAAAATTTTGCAATACTTTACTAAATTTACCGACGGCTTAACCGGTTTTATCCGGTCGTAATATTCATGAGCATGTACGTTTATATTATCTTATTGATAGTGAAAACCGTATCAAGGTCCATCCCGTGGTTTAGAGAAAATCTCTCATATCTTTTATATCTAATTTCGACGGAAAGAAGGCAAGTTTTTCTTCCACGGAGCACAAAATAAAAGGGACTGTACATTTCGAATGCTATCATAATTGAGTATGAAAGACCTAATTAAGTATAACGTGACAAGCTTTAAATCCTTTCTTACTGGCTGTTTGAAAAAAAAAAAAGGTAAACGACATTTTTTTACCCACCAGGGCCAGCGTCGATTGTTGACTGGGTTACCGAACGTTTTTGCGCTGATGGGCAAATAGCATAAGCTATAATGGCTAACAGAATTCGAAAATGATTAAAAACATGGTATTTATTGGTAAGCCGGCATAGGTCGTCTTGCCAATTAAATTACAAAAGTAGAGAAAAAACAAACATCATAACTCACCGCTAACAGGAAAACGTGAAATTAATAATGAGAAAATGGCAGTAACGAAAAATACCCTTTAATGACGTGCGTAACAATTATTCAAAACTGTTTTGGTGTCTGGCAATTTTCGAATTTTGATAGCCTTTATAGAGCTTGTAAACGCCTGTGACACTATTTAGTTTTTGAACCAATATTCATTTTGGTTTTTAGATAAAAATTGGAGACATTTAAAATTATATTTATTTTATCCAGATTACTAATAAATTGTTATTATGAAACCTAACCACAACATTGTAGTGTTTATCATTCATTCAATTTTTTTAACGATAGATAAAGTCCACCACAGCGGCGGAACGAACTAAAACTCGAAATATGATTGAATGAAATTATTTTAACCCTTTATAGCCTGTGGTGACATTTCTGTAACAAACCCAAAAAGTCTCTATAAAATTTAAACTAAACGTTTAAGATTTGTCAAATCAATATCAATATATTCTTAAATAACACACCGAACATTTTAGCATCAAATATAAATCATAAGTAGTGTAACTTGCTCCCTTTTTGGCTTTGAATTTCGTGTTTTGATGAAAATGCCATGTTTGAACTTGCAAAAAGTTTAAAATTTATAAAAAAATACTAAAAGTATATAAAATTGTATAATTTTTGTTGATACCCGTAGGTAAGTAAATGATTTGGTTTATATATCGTTACCAATTCATACTTTTGATTTTTCATATGTAAAAAGTAACTTTTTATGTTTGTTACATTTCTGTTACATTGGGTGATAATGTCATAAAAAATACAACTAATGTATATCCATATATTGATGATTTTTTTCTCCTATTTTTTAAGATAAGGGTAGTACTTACACAAAAATTAGATCTATAATCTAAGCCTTAAATAGGACTTCTAGTGGAGTTCTATTCGAGGTATACCTTTGTGTGAATGAATAGATTTGCTACACTAAGAGAAGAGACAATTTGAATAGATATATGGCTATAAAAAAAAACACAATTGGCTTTAAAAGTTTTATGTACTGAGCGTAGTTTCAAGTTTTGTCTATAATATTGAACCTGAAACAGGAACTGAAAGAGTTTTGCTCCTAGTAGAATAAAAAAGGAGCATCTTGAAACGTCGTATTTAGAATGACGCGGGCATACCCAGACATCAGAAATAACATATATATTTGGATAATAACTTTACTTCCGTGGTTTGAAACTTTACTGGAGTACGTAGCAGAAGTGGATATATCTTGGACTTGGGGAGTCCTGGGACCGTACGGAATAATCTCGTTCCAGATTGCAAACTACCCCCTGACGAGGATGTAATAAAAAGTAAAGTAGATTTTCTGTTGATTACGTAGCTAATATGGACGCAATTGATGTGTCAACATTTATATGAAAAGACAACAAACTTGTCACGCTTCTCTCAATTTTTGCTGGTGAGTGGTCGAAGGTCCAAGTCCTTACGATAAGGCCAATAGAAGTACATCAACATTGATCGGTCTCATATCGTCGAAGAATGTAGTGGGTATATTGAGGTGTAGATTTTATTAACAGCATTATGGGTGCTTATAGTATTTTGACACGAATTAAAAGACACCAGGTTTGGATG
Organism: Cephonodes hylas; assembly: GCA_030295005.1. Taxonomy (NCBI): domain Eukaryota; kingdom Metazoa; phylum Arthropoda; class Insecta; order Lepidoptera; family Sphingidae; genus Cephonodes; species Cephonodes hylas. The sequence continues at coordinate 3,629,613 of AP025374.1, read as the reverse complement.
TTTTACCAATTATTAGACCTGACCATGGCCAGTTCTTGGCTGATGTATGTGAGAGTAAGGCAGACTAAACTATGCAATGACAAACAAATGTCTTCAGCAGATTTTCAACTTGAAATTGGAGACTTTATGTAAGTTTTGCTTGAATCCTAATGTCCAACAGCGAAGATTAATTGAAAATAAAATACAAGCCAAAATCACAAGAGTCCGGCGCAACATGTCCCCCCATTGGCGGTGGGGCAGTATCAAATTGGCTACTGACCGAATTAGGTTTGAAAATCATTTGGCCCAAGTTTCTTCGGTGTCCTGATGTAGCACAAACAATTTTTAAAAAGTTCGCAATAGTAGTTGTTACAAAAAACAAAATAAATCTGTTAGATCCTTCCATACTACGTTAAAACATTTTCTTCCAGTTTAACCCAATGTGACAGTAATGTCACAAACCCTAAAAGATCCAATACATACGGAATAAAAAATATTTTTGAATTTCCACGAAACACGTGTTTTTTTATTTGTTCAAGCCTATCATATACCAAAGTATTATAATTTTTTATGATCTTGGGCTACGAAGGGTTAAAACCTGTAGGTATTATTACGTGTTATTTGTGTTGTAAAGGTTTATTCCGCGACGCTTTTGCCATCTTTTTGTAATGATAGCAAAATTCTTAGATTTTCACTTTTTTGTAACTGAAATATGAATGTTTAAAGCTTTAAAGTAGTGACGCTTCTCTTAATACTAAGAATTTGTGGGACTACCGTAAATAAAGTCTAGTGCTACATGCCAATATAACATCGAGATAATAAAAGACTGACAGCCGACCAGTCATCGGATTTACATCAATTTAATAGCTTACAATATTGTTCTATGGCTAAATAGGATAACGGTGAGTACAAAACTAATTTGGACGTGCTCTTGTAATTTATATGTAACGCAATAAACTAGACGAGGAAAGCTATTTTCTAAAACTATATACGACTACGATGTACAGAAGCACTATGCTCTCGCAAATCCCGACACCTTTTCTTACTGCAATGTGATGACCACATCTAAGTTTGATTACTTGTTGGCTCAAATGATGTCAAAAGTAGACATACAAAAAAATATAATCAGAATATCAATTTTTGAAAAAGACGTTTTCAAGAACATGTTCAGTCGAAAATCTGTCAGCGCTGATAACATTTTTATCGTAAACCACACTGCACATAATCAACAAGCTACCAGATCTAGTTTCAGTTATTTCAGCATCTGATAACGTTGTTAAAAGTTTCTCGCGTGGGAAGTTCATAAATGAATTTCTTGTTTTATCACTTTTGATATTAGGTGTCAGTATTGTCGTATTGATATCAGATTTTTAAATTAAAAAGTTACTAATATTTAAAAAAATAATTATAAAAAACAAACTTATTTTAGCGAGAGTTATTTCTTGAACATGCCATGGACTATTATTATTAAAGGCTACGATTGATTAGGGATTGCCATTTTTGTTAACGTTCGCGCAGTCGATTTTCAATTGATATTCGTTGCCGACAGCTATGCCACAGGCAACGTTGCCGAGCGTACCAATGCAGGCTGCATCGCTGCCGAGTCGACTAAAACGAGATGCGTCACAACTCACAAGTCATCGCATTGTTTTATTATGTACTTAATACTTATGTATATTTCGTTTCACTGCGTATGCGTATCGTTATCGTTGTTTTAATTCGGCATCAATTAATAGTATGGTTTGTCCAAAATAGTTTTTTATTAAATACTAGAACATAATATTATGTAAAAACTGCGTCTAATCAACGCCAGAGAAAAGATCCCGATTAAACAATTTAATTATAACTAAGTAATTGTTGATAATTATTAATTATCGTAGCGTAAAATGGGTGACATTAATTAACACTCACACACCCACGTGCGGATAGTAGTTGTGAGTGTAAGATCGCAATAGAAACGAAATCGTAACACACATTGTATGTATGTTTTCATTGCATCAAACTTGAGCTTTGATTTCGTACGTTATTTCAATACGAGTATGCGATGTCGCTGTATCAATAATTGCCACATGAGTTCACATGACGAACATAGTAATTGAAAATAATTGACTCTAATTAGAAAAACTATTTTAATGCAACCTAGAAAAATATTTACACTTAAACGAAAATTATCTATGATAATAGATGCATGATAATGCAGCCACACCTTCTCAGGTTTATTACAATGGTGCAATAAAATTGCACTTGATTGACAAGCCCATCCAATGAGGAAACTGTGATGTCATGATTACACATTATGTTTATTTTAACTTCACATAATGAGTGTTATTTTTATAGGACAAAATGTATATAAATGAAATGAAGATGAATGATATTAAATATAAGAATGAGAGTATACAGTGTAGTGTAAAATACAGTATCTTTGATAGCTGCTAGCTGATGCACATGCTCTTAATAGAAGACTGTAATTGATACCAGCTCACAATTTATTTGGGATGAAATATGACAGACTTGTCACTTACGCTCAAGAGAATGACATTTACCATTGAATGTATAAATAGCAACAATGATTCAGAATAGTTATTTTGACATACTTTACAAGTGTATTTTTAAATTAACAAGTTAACAAGAAATACCAATGCATAGTTAGTGGTCTTTCGTTTCACAAAGTTTTAAAATATTTGTCAAATGTAGGTAACATCTAATAATAGGGCAAATAGTGTTTAAAATAACTCTTGTGGAAAAATCATGTGATGAAAATGGTATTATGTATCAAAAAAAAAATTTGCCAATTAGAACTGTGTATTATCTTTGTTTTAAACAGATTGGGTATCAGAATTGCTTGTCACTTAGGCATGTCTTATATCACTGGCCATTGCTATTTTATCATTTGGGCAGATTGTGTAGCCTTGGTACCTACTTACAACAGTTATATCTACATGCTTCTGTTTTGTGTATAATATGTTTATATTGAGAATAATTAACATTGTGTATGTCATTTAAATGTATCATGATGGTAACACAAACATTGAGATACAAGATTTATTATTGTTAAAAAAATTTCTAAATTGCTAATGTGTTCAATCAAATTCTGGAGGAGTAATATAAACTGCTTATGATGGCAAGGTATAAATATTTATTCATCATGTATTTTCATTTCAGTTTTTATCATTCATCAAGAGATTTCTCAAAAACATGTGGTGTCAGATTATTTGGATGTTGAAACAAAACCAGAACATTTGATACTTTTGAAAGTGGAACATTGTTTCAGAGTGACAAATAAATATAGAAATCCTACAGGAAGTGTGAACCAAATCTAGGTCACACAAAGGTCTGCATTCTATTTATAGATTACAGCATTTCAGGGTTCAGTGAATGTCAAAGCATATGAGTGCAGCATTTCTAGATTTTCTTAGCAAATCTTATAAGAAATGAAGGTCAGTGTGTAGGATGCACTAAAGTAAAATGATCACACAAATACTCACAATTCCAGTAGCAGCTCAAGTATGAGAAGTCAATGTCTAGCAGGCACTACATTTGACTGTGTTATGGGCAAGGTACACCTTAGCAACGTAAGCAGCGTAAATGAGTGACGGTGCAACAGAACGTGTGATGTAACACTTAGTAACCATGTGTTTTTGTGTTCATTAGGTCACCAGCGGCGTCAACAACGTGTTGCTAGGAAACTGGTGTTCCGGCCAGCGCGGCGGAGTGCGAGCCGCGTGCGCGCCGCCGGCGCCGTCGTGCTCGTGCGACCTGCAGCGAGCTCCGACGTGGAACCGCGTGCACTGCGTCGCGACCCGCACCCGTGCACGTGGCCCTTCCGAAGGGCCATTACATAATCGCAGGGACCACTGGCTGTGCCATGCCGAGGACACCACCAACGTTCACTAACACCCGTTCCATATTTAGAAGGAGCGCCGCAGATATGCGCCCCGACGTTATTCATGCGTCTAGTCACATTTTTAGAACCGCTTGTAAACGATACCTGTACACACCACGCTATACATTGATGAGACTCGCGACAATACCCTAGAGTCACGTTGTGCGAAGTGCAAAATCCAAAATGCGTAATAAAGTAACATAAAAACAGATGTAATAATGATGCTTTTCTACTCTATGTTATTTGGTTCATAAAATAAAACGAGTGATGCAATTGAATAAATGCACTTACCTTATAATGATATTGTTTGTTGGACGCACTAATTATAAATTAATAACAATAAATAAACAGCATTCCGCGACCTCCGTACTTGCGATCAACACTCAACAAACACCTTCCGCAACACCCAATCAAACCATAAACTATAGAGGAAGCTACATAAATAAACATATGATTTGTGTAAATCTATGACATGTTCCGTTTCCGACGCGCAAGATGTGAGGCGAATAGAATTACTCAAATAGTCGATTTTTTAAAACACAACAGAAACTAGATACCTAAATATTTTTGTAGCTCGTAAAATACATTTAATAAATCAAAGTAACTATAATGTTTTAAATATATCGTTTCAAAGTTATCTTCAACTTGTCATTAAATATGTCACGTAGCTTGGTTAGCATGGCAACAATTTCTTTAACCAAAAAGAAGAAAACACGTTAAACTTGACGTGGATCAAAGTAGCTGGCTCACTTGGCAGGAATAAAATACAAAAGAGTTTAATTATTCCACTCTACTTTAAGTGAAAAGATAGAATAAAATAGTTTTATAGATGTTAGTGTATTAACAGAAGATGGCCCTAATTCCAGTAAGTGTATACTTTAATACAAAATGCGCAGTAGTTCTGCCAACCTACATTTCGGAATAACTGATGTGTTCATCGGCTTTCAAGATTTCATTGGTATTACTTGTTTTCTTTGCAGAAAATGTATGGAATACTATGCATGGTATTGTTACCATTACTTTTAAGTCAGCGTACGGATGCTGCGGCGGTTATATCTATTGATTTGGGATCAGAATGGATGAAGATCGGTATTGTGTCACCTGGTGTTCCTATGGAGATTGTATTGAATAAGGAGTCCAAAAGAAAGACTCCAGCTGTCGTCGCATTTAGGGACGACGTGAGAACATTCGGTGAAGATGCTGTCACCGTTGGCATTAGGTTCCCGAAAAACTCGTACAAATATTTATTAGACTTACTGGGAAAGCCGTATGATCATCCTCTGGTACAAGCATACAGGTGTGTAAAAAAATCGTTAATTTCATCATCGTAATTTTTAGTTTCACTTAAAAAAAATAGACTAGAAAGTTATAAAAGTGAATTGATATTGATTAACTTTAAAATTTCATGCTTATAATTATGACTTTTATTTCGTGCTAAACTTACCAGAATTATATATGGAAACATTATATTAACATTCTTATTCGGATTCTGACCATTCAACTTATTAAAATCATCCATATGGAGTGCTTTGATAAAATGAGTAGGTTTGTGAGGTTTCATCACTAACATAATGAAACAATTTCATTACTGAAGATTAAAGTTTAGATCAGTTGTGGTCAATAATAATTTTTTTGTGTCTTCACTACCTAAGTACATAAACTCAGGTTTGTATTCTCCATCAGAGTAGGTGAAAGTAAATTTTTGCAGCTATAGTATAGTATGCCCATATTATGAGCAAGCCTATATCCATTTTTCATTGCATATTTCCAAACTATGTGTTAGTGCTGCTACTGAGAATTTGTCAATGAAATATCCCCTAAACACTGCTTAAAACTGGAATCAAACCGAAAGACCCGTTGATCTCTTAGCATAAACTTTTGCCATGAGACTACAAGACAGTTTAGTACACTCTAATCTGTTAGAGGTTAGTAGAGTTGTCCATTATTCCTTAAGCTTTTCTACATACATTGTTGTGTTTATGCACAGCAGATCAATTCATGTACAATACATTACATTCACTTTTATTTAAACAATTTAATAAAACTGAACATGTTTCTAAGATTAAAAAAAAAAAAATTGTATAATTTATTGCAGGGCCCGCTATCCATACTATGACATAGTTAAATCGGAACGAGGCACAATTGAATTTGTTCATGATGAGAAGACAAGATTTACTCCTGAAGAACTTGTGGCACAACTTTTAGCTAAAGCTAAAGAGTTTGCCGAAATTAACCATGGTAAGAAAAAAAAATAGCAGTAGCTCTTAATTTTTAAAGTTTTTAGTACCTTTTTTTAATATGATTTTATATTATGAAATATACTACATAGAGTCTTAGTACAAAATTTACTGTAGCTATTAGAAAGTTAGGATAAGTAAAACCTTATGTTATCTCTAAGTGGTCAATAAAGCAGGCAGGTTTTAAAAAAATAAAGGCATTACTAATGAGTAAATCTTGTTATCAGGTCAACAGATCAGCGAGTGTGTTATTACTGTTCCGGGCTACTTCAACCAGGCGGAACGTCGCGCGCTCAAAGAAGCAGCTGCCCTGGCTGGCCTTAATGTGCTGCAGTTGATCAATGATTACACAGCCATTGCTATAAACTATGGCATTTTCAGGAGAAAGGTTAGTGTTAATTTACGTACCCATACAGTTATATAGAACTGGCCTAATAAATATAGCTTATTGAAATAAAAGTGCTGTATTCAATTTTCTTTACAATATGTACAAATTGATTTGTGGACCCTTATCAAAGAACAATACTTGTATAAGTAGGTGGTACTAATTTCACAAAAAACAAATCTTGTGTCGTACAACAGAAACCATTATAGGTTTTTTCTTTAAATTGGTGTTATCAAATCCTCAATCCAATTGTATATTAAATTTATCATAGCCTTCGTATTTTATAGCATTGTTTATTTAATGAGACAAGATTTAACTTTAAAAAAATAACATGTGATACTAATGAGCCCCTTATTTAAGAGAAAAATCTCAAAAATGAATGTGAACATTAAGCATCAACAAATTTCTTTTGCAGTACAGTTTGTAAATATTGTGTTTCATTCCATCAACAGGAGATCAATGAGACTGCTTGGCATGCATTGTTCTTTGACATGGGAGCCGGCTCAACTAAGGCCGCTCTGGTTGAGTACAAAACTGTCAAGATAAAGGAAAAGGGTTACGTGGAGACCGTGCCTCAGCTGCAAGTGCTTGGTGTTGGATTTGACAGGTATTTTTTTTTTATTTAGTTTTTAGTAAATGTTACAGCCAGTGCAAAAGAAATTAGCTTGTGCCAGTGAAGGTATGCACTACAGAAGTAAAAAATGTGTGTCAGGTCAGAGGTAAGAATTGTAGAGGAGGTTTAGGCCTAGTAGTGACACTTATATGAACTGAAAATTATGATAAGTCACTGAATAACCTAACATGTTTGCAGGGTTGGGCAGTATTTTAATTACTTGTAATTAAAATATGTAATTGAAATACAAATACGTATTTTGTATTTGTATTTCAATTACTTCCTTAAAATGTAATTTGTAATTTGTATTTTAAATACCTGACGTCGAGGTATTTTGTAATTAGTATTTTAAATACTTGAGGCTTTAAAATACATTAATATTAAAATACAATTAACCACCATGAGTGCAATACATAGTGGTAATTGGCGAGAAACAGCATAATCCTCTCAATGAGTGAAACTAGGACCAGGCCTCCAGTCCCCGGCAGCCCCACTATTCCTGGTTACGGTAGCGGCCATGGTAACGGCGGGGCAGGGGGTGCTAAGAATCCCCGGGTTGGCCCCGGCTACCACACCCAACGACGACTGGCCATGGTTACACACAACATACGCACTTTGAGGACAAACGAGAAGATTGTTGATTGAATTGAGTGGATAACACTGGGACATACTGGGGTTGTCGGAAGTCCGAAAAGTCGGGGAGGACATGACAACCCTGAAGTCCGGTGTCCCGAGGAGGAGTCGGATTTCTCATCCACAGGTCTCTTATTAACAACATCGTATCCAATGAAAGTGTGTCGAACAAGGCAGTGTACCTCATACTCAGAGTATTCAAAAGATATTCGTTGAAGGTCATACAGGTATACGCGCCGACCTCGACATACCCAGATGAAGAAGTAGAGGAGGTCTATGAGAACATACGTCGAGCCATACATACTTCCAAAACGTACTTCAATGTTGTTATGGGAGACTTCAACGCAAAGTTGGGCATAAGAAGCGATGCGTAGTTGAAAGTGGGGCAATTTGGACATGGGCAACGCGACCCCAGGGGTTAGAAACAGATCGATTTTCTGGAGAAAGAGGGACTCTTTGCGATGAATTCTTTCTTCCAGAAGCCGCCTCACAGGAAATGGACCTGGCTGAGTCCTGACGGTTCCACGAGAAATGAGATAGACTTCAGTGACGTCTTTGTGATCAACAGGGTGAAAACCGGCAGTGATCACCGAATGGTTAGAGGCTCATTGAATATCAACGTCCAGTTAGAAAGGCGTCGCTTCATGAAGTCTACGCTTCGACCTACTCGCGCTCATATCCAAAACCCCGAGAGCTTTTAACTCGAGCTGAAAATTCGCTTTGAATGTCTAGAAGAAAACCGTGTAGTGGACGAGTTAAACAGCGGTTTGGTAGAAGCTATCCGTGGCGGGATCTAAGCATTTTAGACCTCGCCGTAGAGATAGACCACAAAAACTCTCGTTCACACTCTTAACCTCATGGCTGAACGTCGATTCCGATCGTCCGTCGTCGATCGGTTTCCGAAAAGGCTTTAGCACCTTAGATCACATTCATACGCTTCAGCAAGTTTATTTATTTATTTATTTATTTAAAGCTTTTTTGTACACATAATTATAAAGGAAAGAAGTACAATATTATAGATAGGTACAAAAGGCGGCCTTATCACCTAGGGCGATCTCTTACAGGCAACCAGGTATGGAAAAGCAGGTACAGACAAGGTAGTTATAAGTGTACAAAGGTAACATAATAGTAGAAAACAGAGAACTTTAAAATATATATTTAAAAACAAACATACATACATACACATATATATACATACATACATACAAACATACATACATACACACATACATACATACAAACATGCATACATATATACATACAAACATAAATGAACATATCTTCATTTAGGAGGATAAGTAATACTCTTTTAGCATCCTTTTAAATGATGGCAGTGATTTAGCCAGTCTTATGGAAACTGGAAGAGAATTCCACAATCTAGCCGCTTTGACAGTGAACGACTTGTCCATGTAAGTAGAAGTGTGGACTGGAGTTTTGAGTTTCAAGTTATCTGATGACCTCAAGAACCTTGAATGAGAATCATGTAAGAATTGGAAACGAGTTTTTAGGTAGAAAGGAGTAAGAGGATTATAAAGAAGAGAAAGAACGTGGGTATTCCGGCGAAGTCGAATAGGTAACCACTTGAGCTGAGTTCGAAATTCAGACACGTGATCATATTTGCGCAAACCAAATATGAATCTAATACAAAAATTTTAAAGTTATACAAAAAACCGAGGAATATAACTTGCCGCTTTGTTTAGCGTTTGTAGACAATGAAAAAGCCGTTGATTCGATCTAGACGTGGGCTGTGCTAGAGTCCCTCCAGCGGTGCCACATTGACTGCCGGTACATCAAGGTGTTGGAAAGCATATACAGCAACGCCACCATGTCGGTCCGAGTACAAGATTAGAGCACGAAGGCTATTCCACATAGAGAGGCGTGAGACAGGGAGATGTTATACAGTCTGTTTGACAAGAGCGTGTACGGCAAAACTTTTTTTTAGGTACCGCTAGAAGCTTGGTTGTAAATTTGGCAGGTAGCTAGCCCCTTCCCCTCAGATGCTTTGTGTATAGAGTTTCAGTTGTCGTTCGATCTTTGTCAGAGGAGGACGCATTTCGTCATGAGTGCTACGTACGCATCACGTTATGAAGCAGTGTTCTTGTGTTTGCATCCAAAAGGACCCAAAATGTCATACGCAGCCGCTGCAAAATACATGAAAAAGTCAAAGACATTTGTTAGTAAGTGGGTGAAACGCTATTCTGAAGTAAAAAATGTCGACGATCTGCCTAATCGTGGCTCTACGCAAAAAACAACGAAAAAGGAGGACAAAATGATTTTACGGATATTCGAGAAGAATTCTCGCCTATCGTTACGTGGTGGTCAAGCGGTTTTGCTTAAAAAAGGCCTTAATGTGTCATGTGATACTATAAGAAGACGTTTACTGGCTCATGATGTAAAATTTCGTAGCATAATAAAGAAACCGCTACTGTCGGAAAATCATGTTAAAAAGAGACTCACTTGGGCGCAGGAACATTTGGACCGGGATTGGGACAATGTAATTTTTTCGGACGAAGCTTCTTTTTGGGCACGTTCTTCTATCACTCATACCTGGTGTACCCACGCCAATAAATTCATCCAGCGGACCGTTAAACATCCGGTGAAGGTGCACGTTTGGGGTTGTTTTTCAAAACAGGGATTTGGTACCTTGCACATATTTACAGGTAATTTAAATGCAGCTAAAATGGTCAAAATATATCAAATGGCTTTATTACCATCTGCTCAAAAGTGGTTTAAAAGGAAAAACATATATTGGCTATTGCAAGAAGACAATGACCCGAAACATCGGAGTCGTCTTTGTACAGCGTGGAAACAAGAGAATGACGTTGAAGTACTAGATTGGCCATCACAGTCGCCGGATGCAAATCCAATAGAAAATGTTTGGGCACTCATGAAGTTGAAGCTTCGAGGAAAGAAAATCTGGACTTTAAAACGATTAGTTCGTGAAATTAGACTTATTTGGAGGTCTTTGTCCCTGGATTATGCAATAAAATTAGTAGAAAGTATGCCTCGAAGACTCCAGTCAATTATTGATAATGGAGGCGACTGGACAAGTTATTAATAATAAAGCATCATTGTCTATATCATGTGTGTATTTTTTTTCTATTTTTTATCCCAATTCATTCCCGAGTTTTGCCGTACACGCTCTTGTCAAACAGACTGTATCTCCGAAACTGTTCACTACTGTGCTGGAAACCGCCTTCAAGCTCTTGGAGTGGAAAGGATTCGGCATCAACATCAACAGCGAGTATATCACACACCTTCGGTTTGCCGACGATATTGTAGTCATGGCAGAATGGCTGAAGGACCTTAGCACTACGCTCGAAAACCTCAATCGTGTCTCCCAATAGGTGGGTTTGAAATAAACATGAACAAGACGAAAATCATGTCGAAAATTCATGTTGTCTCCACCCCAATCGCAGTTGGAGGCTCGACTCTCGAAGTTATTGACGAATATGTCTATTTAGGACGAGTGGTCCGGTTAGGCATGTCGACCTTCGAGAGAGAGGTAAATCGTCGAATCCAACTCGGTTGGGCAGCGTTCGGGAAGTTGCGAGACGTCTTCTAGTCCGAAATACCTCTGTGCCTGAAGACGAAAGTCTCCAATAGTTGTGTGTTACCAGTGATGACGTGCGGCACTGAGACGTGGCATCTCATTAAAGGCGTTATTGGACGGTTCAGAGTCACTCAACGAGTTATGGAGAGGGCTATGCTTGGGGCTTCCCTACGAGATCGCCTCAGAAATGAGGAGATTCGTAGGAGAACTAAAGTAACTGACATAGCCCAATGGATTAGCACGTTGAAGAGGAAATGAGCCGGTCACATGGCGCGGAGAACTGATGGTCGATGGGGCCAGAAAGTTCTCCAGTGAAGGCCACGTACAGGAAAGCGCAGCGTGGGACGTCCCCCGACAAGGTGGTCGTCGATAGCTGCAGGCGGCTTCCAACCGATCCCGGTGGAAGTCATTGGGAGAGACCTATGTCCAGCAGTGGACTTCGATAAGCTAATGATGATGATGATGATGAATCTTTTTTTCCTCATCTTTCCAGACCATGCAGATTACTTATTAAGTATTTTGTAATTTGTATTTGGTATTTTAATTACAAATAGCTAAAATACTGTATTTTGTATTTAATATTTCAAATACCTTACTTAAAAGTATTTTGTATTTCGTATTTTAATTACTTGTGATAAAGTATTTTGTATTTCAATTAAAGTAAAGCATGTATTTTGCCCAGCCCTGCATGTTTGCAGGACAAAGAAATGAACATTTTGGTGATAACTGTCTTTGACGAAATTTATAGTAAATGTGTTTATCCATCCTTGCTCGATTGAGTCTTATAAATTTATAAATAAGAAAAGATGTTTACAAAATTATACACTAATAGGATTCTTTTAACTTAAATTTTAATTGGTTTTGTCTCTTATCCAACAGCAATTTTAATTATAAATCGGTCGAGTGCTTTTGGCACGAAAGCGTAACAAACAAACTTACTTTCACATTTATATTATTACACAAAGATTGAGTAATAAAATCTTACCATCATTGGCTCTTGTAATTCAGTCATTCATATTCAGTCATGTAATTCAGAATCATTGGTGTATTTATTTTAAAAAGTCCTCTCCTTCACTCATTATGTTTTCCTTCACCGTCAGTGTCTGAAAATACATTTAGAGAGTTGAAATAATTTTACAAGTAATAGGTGTGTTTCTGTAAAGTAGTAAAAGACCTGTATTAAAAAGTGGCCTACATATATAGTAGTCATACACACATATAAACACATCGTTGTGATCTCACATTAATATGCAAGTCGTGCATCGTGTATAGCGGAAACGACGAAAGGCTTTTCGTTTATACAAGCATTCGGATCCGATACAAATATTTGTTGTCCATACAATTATTACCGCTTCGCATTCTTACATGGTACATGCGTGAGCGTTCGATATAGAGCTTCTAGGTTTCATTCCCAGATCAAGTAGTGTGTACGAGCACGGAATCATAAAGAATTGCCCTAACATCGGCAATAGTCTCGCCTCCTATTATGTGCGGCTAAAACACAATTAGCAAAGCCTGAGTCCTCAAATGAACTATCCCAACGAGGATACAGGCGTAAGAGTGTACCAACCACAAATTAGTCTTTGTTTCAAGCCAGTCTCTACCTATTTTGGTTAAATCATAATATCCATTGAAAGCCCTGAGGCGAATTTGGCTTGACACGAGCTTGCGAAGGAGTGCTCACGGCTTCGATTCTTGTACCATGATAAATGGCCCGTTAGATTCGGGGGATAAGTATTTGTAGAAACGACACTTCTGATACCCACCACAAAAGCCTTGTATGATCAAGAGGGGTCAAGATGTATGTGACTTTTGGATGTATTTATTTAAGTACCCCTACTTTGCAGGACGCTGGGAGGCCACGAGATGACGCTGCGGCTGCGCGAGCACCTGATCAAGGCGTGGGAGGCGGGCGGCGGCGGTGACGTGCGCGCGTCCCCCCGCGCCATGGAGAAACTGCTCAAGGAGGCGGAGAGACTCAAGATCGTGCTCTCAGCCAACTCAGAGTTCTACGCACAAATAGAGAGCTTGCTTGATGACAAAGACTTTAAGACGCTGGTGAGCTATTTTATGGTGATGTTTTAGGAATCGAAACTTTAAGTCTTTGTAATGCAATAATTTAAGGGCCCCATCGTCTTGGTCCAAACACAGTTTTACCATTAGACCAGCGAGGCTCTTAAGGGATTTACCATTTTCCATTACAACTTAAAGTCCATTTTCCTCTCATTTAAAATTCAGTCGAAATCGGATATAACGACAATCAATGGGCCGTAAATTTCGCTCACTATGTCCAATACTTGTATAAGCAATACATCCAAGTAGTTATAAATTGCGACCTTTCCACTCGGTTACGTTATAGTCTTAGCTGAACCAAAAAAATAATCTACCCCCAACAAATTGTTCGCAGGTGACCCGCGCCGAGCTAGAGGAGCTCTGCGCCGACCTGTGGCCGCGTGTATCTGGCGTAGTGCAGCGCGCCATCGCGAGCGCGGGCGGGGCGGGCGCGGGCGCGCGGGTGGTGGTGGCGGGGGGCGGGGCGCGCGTGCCCGCCGTACTCAACGCGTTGAGAGACGCCGCCGGACACGAACCCTCCAAGTCGATTAATGCTGATGAGGCAGCCGCTCTCGGCGCTGTGTATAGGTATACATTACCCCTCACAATTACATATTATATTGAGTGGCGGTTTTCTATCGAAGCATAGATTTGGTTATTACAAAAAAAAGGTTTTGAAGTATTTATTTATTCTTTTCATCACAAATACAATTTGGAACATATTTCCTATTTTTGACTAAATAGGCTCTCAAAACGACCAAGTAATCGTAGATTGATTTTTTTAAATTTCTATAATTTTGAAATCAAGTTATTTATTGTAATCATTCTAAATTAAATAGATTCGTAAATATCATCGTGACGCTCCAAAGCTAAACATTGAACAAAAAAATACTGTGGCAAGATTGTTCCTATATTTGCCACTTTATCGTATTTTTCACAGAGCGGCGTCTTTGGCTACTGGCTACAAAGTAGCAGCGTTGAACGTGAGAGACGCCGTGGTACTGCCCATTCAAGTCGTCTTTCACAGAAACATTGACGGAAATGACAAACTGGTAAGTTATAAAACTAATAATAAAATAAATACAAGATTAATATTTAAATAGACTCTAATATAACTATTTGTTATACCTTTTCAGGATTTGGTAATGTACCTAGTTGTGCTGTTTGTCTTGAAATAAGATTATTCTGTGATCTTTTTTGCATTTCTATCTTACTTTACTCTACCCTTTTTCTTCCATGCTTCCTTAAATATTGAACTGTTTGTACCTAAAAATTTGCCGACACTTTCAACTAATATGTTTCATTTTATTTTCAGATTAAGAGAACACTGTTCGGGCCCATGAATCCCTACCCTCAGAAGAAAGTGATCACATTCAACAAGCACACAGACGACTTCACATTTAATGTGAATTATGCAGAATTGGATCACATTCCCTCTAATGAGTTGCAGTATGTAGGCACTTTGAATCTTACTCAGGTATCACTCACCGGTGTGGCTGTAGCTCTTGGAAAACACACAGCTGAAAACATCGAACACAAAGGCATTAAAGCACACTTCAACATGGACGACTCAGGTATCATTAACTTAGTCAACGTAGAATTTGTTGCCGAGAAAACTGTCACTGAAGATGAAGACAAAGACAGCACTCTGTCCAAAATCGGTAGTACGATTAGCAAGTTGTTTGGATCTGATGCTGAAACACCAGAGAAAGCCGAAGAGAAGAAAGAGGAATCCGCACAACCCGAAGACTCCGCTAAGAATGACACACAAAAAGCTAATGAGACAACTACAGAAAAAGCCAATGCCACAGAAACCGAGAGCAAACCGAAACCCAAGATTGTTGTGCTAAAAGAGCCTGTTACGTCAGATGAACAAATATTGAACCTGCAGCCACTCACACAAGAGCAATTCAAATCATCAAAATCTAAAATCAATGAATTGAATGCCATCGATAGGAAACGTGTTGAAAGAGAAACTGCTCTGAACAACCTGGAAGCTTTTGTTGTTGATATTCAAATGAAGATTGACATGGAAGAATATTCTGAATGCGGTACTGAAGAACAGATTGAAGAAATAAGGAAAATCTGCAGCGAAACATCTGAATGGCTATATGATGATGGTTACGAAGCATCCACGGACATGTTTGAAGAGAAACTCGGCGCGCTCAAAGAAAAGACTAACTCCATATTATATAAACATTGGGAACACAGAGAAAGGCCCGATGCCGTCGCCGCTATGAATAATATGCTCAATAATTCTAGGGAGTTCCTTAAAATGGCGAAAAACTTCACGAAAGAAACCAATGAAGAAAAAGACATCTTTACTGAAGTGGAAATTGGTGTATTAGAGAAAAAGATCGAAGAGTCCCAGTCTTGGCTATCAAAATCTATCAAGGAACAAAACGAACTTAAGAAAAATGAAGACATTAAACTAACAGTTGAGAGTATCAGAGAGAAAATGTCCAATTTAGACAGGGAAGTAAAGTACCTGTTGAACAAGATGAAGATATGGCGGCCTAAGAAACCAATTAAAAAGGAGACTGATAACAAAACAGAAGAAGTCGTTATAGAGTCGGCTTCTGAAGAGCCTAAGGAGTCTGAAGATCAACAAGAAACACCAGAAACTGAATCAGCAGCGAAGCCCGAATCAGACAAAGATTCCGGCGGGGAGTCCACTGAACCACCCCTGCAGCTCTCCGACGGCAAACCCGAGGAAGATGACGAAAAACATAGTGAGTTATAATAATTGCGAGTGATGTTATTTATTAGTCTAATTTATTTTTAACTTGAAAGTCGGTATGGCTTGTTCGCATTTTGTACGTCGTATTTGGAATATGTAGTACAAATAAAACGGCTCAAATATTAATATGAGTTTGTTTATTCTTCCATTATGAACTAGTGGGATTTTTTCCTAGTTTTATGATAAATTATTTTCAAATACACTCGCACGAATACTAGATTCACATATTTATACTGTAGATCACCAGTGCGAAAACGAACAAGCCATGTGAACTTAAATCTCAAATAAACTGGCCGCCTTTTCTTGATTCCACAATGCATTTAAAATTTATTTATTGTTGATTAATTTTGGTTATTTTTTTTATATTTTACAAAGCGCGGCCCGTTTTTTTAATTGTAATGCAATGGCCCCAGGTATACAGTAGAGGTGTGTTTCTGTATTCGTATGTGATATGTGACAAGGATATAAGTTTGTAAGAGTATTATGCTGTTTTTCTATTACACGCATAGTCCACGCGATGTGTTTATGTATTGATTTTCCATTTTTATATGATTGATGTACTGTCCCTTGTATTTAGTTTATTTCATCTGGTAATAGTTGTTAGTCACGTGTTTATGACGAATCGCTAAGTATGTTTGTCCGTGAAATTGACATACATTTTTTAATAGCAGCCCTAGCAGAATGGTACTCATTACTTTGTTTCTTTTTCCATATGAATTTCATTTCTATAATATCATTTTTTTTACTTAAGCACACAAAAATCACTATTGAGCAAATATGCTCAGCGATCCGTTTCCGCAATTTTTAATTTTAGTACACTAAGTTGGTATTAGTTAAACAGCGTGAGAATTTAGTTCAATCAATGAGATTCTTTCAGTACCCAGTCGCAAACGAGAATTAATTATACTCATAATTGATGGATTGTAATTTCATTTTTCTGGAGTAGTTCAATGTATGTCTAAATGTAGTTACTGTCATGAAATAAAATATACACTGGTGTTATAAATTCAATTTGTGTTTTCTTCCAACCCCATAGCGAAACCAACCCCATAGTGATCGAGTATCTCGACGGTCGCAGGTTCAAACTCTAGGTACATTATATGTGTATTCACATTGAATTATCGCTTACTTTATCGGTGAAGGAAACATCTAGATGACACATTGACACCTAATTGTTCTAAGGAATTTCTTAGTTGTGCAGTCCGCAAATCCGCATTAGGCCAGCGTAATTGGCTCAGGCTTATACCCTTTAAATGGTAGAGAGGGGCATGACCCACAGCGGGATATAGATTATATGGATTCATGATGATGATTTCACATTTGTATGCCACATAAAGCATATAATTATCGAATGTTTTAAGTTCCTATGCTTATTTGCATATGCCCAAAATTTTGCAGAATAGTAATGCAAATTCTAAAGGTAAATAGACAACGCTCTATAATCTCTACTCACCACAAAGAGGGGAGGGGACCTATACATGGGAGATAGTACACGAAAGAATTAAGAATAATTCTACCAACCTTAGCAAAAATCTTCTTGAAACCATATACGCCCGTATCGAACAAGTATCTCATATGTTCCTAAACTAAGTTCGGAGTGTACGTTGGATTGGATAAGTGTATTGTTCAGCGAGCATTATAAAAGACACTATCAGCATAAACGTTAGTGTCTGCATAATATGTTATTAGAGTGCCAGTCCGGTCGACAGCTTGTTTCGAGCAAAATTAAAGTTCCGCTAAACGACTAGATGTCGCTCTAGGCTTAATTTAGAGGCTACATCACGTTTTACGGCAATTGTTTCATATGCTGATAATTGTACAAAGAGTACATTTGCTGAAGTTTTAACTGTATTTAAAATATGCTTTAGCCTTTACGACGCACGGAATCTTAATGTTTTTCATATAGCCTAATTTTATATTGCTTTAAAAAGGCTAATGTTTTTACTTTGTCGGAAAAGTTTATGCCGTAAATTACAAAGTATCTCTCGATTTATAATGCTGATAAATCATTTTTCAGAGAGAATCAATGATTTTAAAATCGTTTGTTTAATTGACTACTGATAAATCGGTTCTTTAGTTTGCCATGTTCTCGACGCTGGATGAGGAAATAAGGATAAGTTAAGCCTCAACAGTCTATTGAAACGATGTTGCGCCGTAATATCCGTTTTTGGCATAGCTATTGCGTTGCAACAACGAACTACTGGTACACCCATTGTACACCATTGACACGGTGACAAAATGAAATATTCTTGCTTACAGAGACTAGTCATTTCGCATTCGGTGCGCCTTCCCACAAAGGGTCAGTATATAGAGTTAACTTTATTTGTAGTGCTTGTTTATTTTTCTGTAGGCCCCCGTTTGGAAATTGTTTTACTTGAAAGAAAACCCTTCGTAGGTTTGAGAGTGTAGACAACTCCAAGGATTTGATTTGGGTGTTACGATTTTAATTTAAATAAATAACACCCAACAGTCACATACATAGTCCTGACCCCACATTAAGATACGAGTCTTGTGTCGTGGGTATTAGAAACTACGAGAGACTTTTCGGTCTCAAAAACCAGACCCGAAACAAATATTTGTGGATCACACAAACATTTGTCCCGGTGCGGGGATCAAACCCGCGGCCACTCGTTTCGCAAGCTGGTGTTTAGCCAACTGCGCCACGGGGCTATCAAAAATTTCAGAGTAAGAAATATAAACGATGATGATGAAAAGGTTCCGATGTTGTAAATGTTAATGTTATGTTAAATTCATCGCATTGGAAATCAGCCGTGTTCATCTTTAGACCGATATGATGGCACAAAGGCTTAATTTCAAATTCAATTTGCTGTATTTTTAATGACAAACCGTTACCAACTTTATTTACCCGATTCCATCAGATACATTGCATAGTATTATAAATGAATCTTGTCTGCAAAATTCAAAACTCGCAATAGTATGGAGTGGCCTGAGTTGTTTTAAATAATATAAACATTCGCGCAAGCTTTGTGAATAACTTTAGCATAACACATTTATCACTGCAAATGTGTATACTCGCGCTTTTACTATTATGGGTTTAATTGTAGGCGTTTTAAATAGATTCATTATTTGTACGTTACAACATAAGTGAGGAATGGTTTCCCTCGTATTGACTACCGCAAGGAGTTTCAATTCATAGTGCAAATCTGTAAAGTGTTGGGAATGATTTTCACATTCGGTCAACTTTGCTCTTAGAAAAAGTGCAGGCCGGCAGTAACGGAACACTATATTCGCAAATTCGTGTCTTTAACGTACGGTCAAGTCGTGAAATAACATGGTTGTCCACATTTTCCCTCCTTATAAGTAGATATTCTGGCTATTTTAACAAGTTAGATGATTGTGTCGAGTGAGTAGTGACGAGAGATGGAAAGCTCTTGTTGATATTTCGTCTCAACGGCACAATACTAACTATCACGTGTAATATTCTTACCTTACTGCCACAGTATATTAAAAAAGTCTTTTGTATATTATTTAATGAATAGTTACAATCAGAGTATTTCACTTACCTAAATTTTAAATGAACAAATGGTGATTTCTAAAAAAAAGACACGTGCAGTAGCCAATCGAAAATTACAATATTTACGGAAAATTTCGCTCATCAATTTACTCTCAAATCAAATTGTCTACACTCGTTTGCCATGTGTGTGACACCAGCAAGGTGACAGTAGCTGAATACAAAGCTTATTTTTTGCTATAATATTATTCGCATTAAACCAGAGGCCGCATACCATAATTTAATTTTATCTTTCGAATGACGGTCTCGTGTTCAAGTTTCAGACATTTTAAATCATACAATATCTTGACAGGCACCTAAAGCTCCATTACCAGCAACTTGTTTCAAAAGCTTTTGTTTTTTTTAAGTCCCTAAGGAAGAAGTCGGCGCCCGCGCCGTGTACTGGCGCCTTTCTCCGTTAGAAAGAGATGGAGCATAACTTCCCGTTCATGTTGAAGAAGGACAAAACAACATCATAGCGCGTCACACCAGACAAGCCAAATGAATCCAGTTTGGTTGTTATTGGCCGGGCATTCGGTTGTGTTACCCACTGTGTCAGTTTTTCGATAGTGATGTAAACAAAAAAAACTTCAATTTTGTACATTTCAAAATACATTTCTGACAGAGTGACGAGTGAAGAATGTGTTTGTGCTCATTCTGATAGATCAAAGGAGGATTTCTGAGTGAATTTTTCAGTGAAAAGGTAAGAATAACTAAGAATGCAACCCGTTCCCTCTCGCGTCCCTCTTTATGGAATGCACCTCGCGCTGCCCCGGCGCACCTTGCTACACTATCAAATTTACAGTTCAATCAATACAACTGCGTGCCATGTTCTGCTATAATTGTTTGTTTGTGTACACTACGCTGGTATGGCAACTTGGGATTGAGAGTTGGCACTCGATTAGTTCCAAGAAAAACAACAATAGGGACCTATGCCTGCCGGTTGCCTTGCATATTACAAACACAAAACAATCATCGAAACTATAACGAACGGACGCTTGTTACATTTAAAAAATGTATAGTTTTAATAATTGTGTCAAAAATATTTCAATTTTTAGTTTAATAAGTTTGAACAGCTGCATCGGAACTTTTAAATATAAATTTATGGTGCGTTACATTTTAATTGAATAATAAAATGACCATAACGTGATGGAGGCAAGGTCGTTATCTTTGAAAGAATATTTTAATATATCTCAAAATTAATTTTAGTTTCGCCGGACTATTATTCTTTATTGATACGTGGGTCAAATCTTGTTATTTCTAATGCAATTTGACATAAGTATTATAGCATTTTTCTTAAAACTAAATGTGCAATTACTTACCTCATATAATCTAAGTCACCTGTATCAATCCCAACCAACAGTATTAAAAATTGCATTCAACAAAAAATATTTTTTGTTCCGCGTGATTATTAGTTGCGTATGATCAAAACCAGCTTTGATTTTCCTTGCCAAAGTTTCGTAGCAAAGTCTGCCTCGTAAGCGGCGATAGGAATTCCACAATTAATGCGTGGTTTTAGGCATAACTTATGGAAAGCAGGCTTAGATCTGGCTGCACATTCAGAAATGCACGCGTACAGAAGTACATACCTAAATTTTGATGACAATCAAATCCCTGACATATTTATTTATCATCATATCGTTCCCGTAGGATCGATATGGTCATATACATAAAATCTATTTAACCATCGTTAAATCGCGTCTATTATCCTATTTTCATGCTAAACTTGCAGTAAATCAGACTTTCCCGCACCAATATGGCTAATAAGTATTAATTTCGATGTAGGCGATTATGCCAAAATGCGAGTAAAATTTAGTCGAATATTTTGTGAAATTGAACAGAGAGTGGATTTTATTAGAGTAATTACATTGAGGATTAATTAATGTGCAGTTGCTTACGGAAAATCGAAATAGTAAATACCGAAGAGGTGTTTATCATAGTCCCCGAATAATGATATTTGAATCTTTACGGAACAGCTATTGTACAGTATTTTTAATGCAAAATGAACAAAATACTTGTATGAGATTAATTGAAAAGTACTGTATGTATTCTAAAAGATATGTTTTTTAACTTATTTATATCTCAATCTAGGGGACGCCCGTGCCCTGCAGTGGGACGTATATGGGCTGACGATGAAGATTGTCTCAGTGCTAGGAACGTTTTTTCTATTGAAGAGTGTGGTCGATATTAAGATGCGATTAAAACTCTTTTCACCAACTGCACCACAATATACCCGGTAGGAACCATAACAATACCTTTTGTTCTGAGCCATCTTCCACGACCAGCTAATATTTACCCAGTTGTTGGTAGACATGTTAACTCTTGGTTATACTGCTATCAATTTACCATCTGTTTTATAGTGGGAATTTTGAATGTTTTGTTTAAATAAGAAAATACCTCGTGTCATAAATACTCATGGTTATTACTTATTGCTAGTTGTGGGGCCCAATTCAACCTGGCCGTAATTCCATTGTCATCCAACAGGAACACCACATTTTCCAGGAATAAATGCAAACATATGACACTTTTATTAGTCCTTATTATCATCAAAAATTATGAAAGCGTTTAGACCAGTGTTTCCCAAAGTGGGCGATAACACCCCCTTGTGGGCGCTGGAGGTCTCAAGGGGGGCGGTAAGAGACCCAGAAAGAAAATGGGGGCGTTGTGTGGAGCCTAGAGGCCTGGGGGGTGATTTGTAATTTTATTTAGCTAGAAGCGACAAAAATCGGTAGATACGCGCCCAAAATAGGTATTAGATCGCAATATACATGACCATACTATGCAGTTCTTGTTTTTTTTTTTTTTTAAGAACAATCTTGGGTAATAGTGGTGAAAACTGCCCAGAGTGGCCAAAGTTTTTTTTTTTTTACGATGACGGTTAAATAAATAATTTATTTTATTTTCATTTGTGGTTTCGCGCGTTTTAATGGGCGCGCTAAAAAATGATTTATTCTCAAAGTGGGCACTACAGAAAATAAGTTTGGGTACCACTGGTTTAGACGGAAAGCGTAGCACACAGACTATCGCAATCCTAACATTAGATTTGGGTACTTAACTTAATTCATATCAAAGGGGTTGGGATTTCTTGTAAACATATTTAAGTTCACCTAATAGGAGGCAAGCTTATTGTATATCTGGTACATGAAAAAATAAAACGAGTGTATATATTTATGTTATAGTGAACAAACTATGTTGCTCCAAATAGGAATCGAAACCGTTGTTCCTTAGACGCACACCTAACAATTCCACGGAGCTAATGAGACGTTATAATAATCCATGTAAATATATTTTATCGATTCCTACCATGTCGTATTAGCCAGCGCGTTCTCTAATTTGATACTCGCTTACTTATGCATGCAAATGAAGTCGACGACGGGGAATAATTTATCATAAATAATTAATATTTAATTGAGCGCAACATTTGGTAAATAATTACTGATTAATATTCACTATTCAACTCAGGTTACGGTAGGTTGGTGTGTTTTGTATTGGTTTTATAAACAACATGTCTTATAGGACCATTTGAAAGCTCAGCTTTGCACTTTAATTTACAAAGTGGCAGATAACCTAATAAAGTTCGCAAAGTAAAGTTGCTGAATGCAAGATGTTTTCTTTGCATATTAGATCTGGTCTCAAGGTGGAAGAATTTTTTTCATTGAAAATTTAATTGAAAATTATAATCTTTAAAAACTTAACATTATTTCTTTATGTAAAAATAAAGAGTGAAAATTTAAGTATGTGGTAAATATTGCGAAGTATCATATAAAAATACAATAGTCGACCTTATCGCTAAAAGTCACCTTTTTAACTGTGAAAACACATGAATGGGCGAAGGAAGTGACCTGAATACGAACATTGTATGCCCTGGGATTGTAGCAGCAAATATACACTTTATAGAACAGTATCCTTTTGATACAACTTTAAAAAAATGAAATAAAAATGTATATCAAATATTGTTGAGAAAAAAACGTGAGAAGATTTATTTCCAATTACAAATGAATTTTATTTAAGCAAAATAATGTCAGAGTTTAAAGTCGGCAAGATTAATCAACATATTGGACTGTGGTTCAACCAATCCATTTCGATTAATAATTGTAATGGACACCCGGTCAGACAGACAGTTAAATAGCTGCATCAATACAAATACCAAAATTAACATTCACGATGTGAAAGTCATCTTGCGATCACTAATTATAACTCTGTATGAATGATAAAGTAATGAAAACACGATTGATAACGAGATGCGTACGTGATTTAGCCGGCATAGTGTCACAAGAAATTAGTTCATTGGAGTTATGCAGCTTCATTAATGTTATCTTACGTTTGTGGCTGTTTGCCAACAGTGACAGTGGCTCGAAAAAATGCATACATTTATTAATGACGTAGAGCGGATACAGTTTTATTTGCTTTGAAAATAAACCGCGTTGTTTTAAATTGATGGTCCGCCGTTCGTTTTAGTTGTATTTGTGGGATGGCTGCCGAATATTTGATGGGAATGTAACACCAACATTATTGATTTGTATGAAAACTGCGTGGTTTTAGGATATAATTTTTATGAATTAGAATCTTAGAATTATATTAGGAATCAACTGAAGCTTTTACTCAATATTATCTTGTACAAAATGTTCTGATGGTGTAGGTTTAACAATTTTAATGATAGTTCGAAAATAAAATCATCTTGGACACATTTCAATATTATTTTTTACCCAGCTCAGATACTCGGTGCATGATGGTTAATTCAATTGAATCGGGTTTTATCCACCTCATCGATTAAGAATAGTGTCACAGAGACAAAGTGTTCTTGCAGCCATTGGCCGTTACTGTCTAGATCTAGAGAGATAAAATAAAAGAGTAATAATATTATATTTATGATGATGATAAGATGATGAGATGATGTATTTGAAAACAAAACGATGACTTAATTTCATTTTGCAAAAAATCTACATACATGGCAATTCCTGACCCGCTGTTTCTCTTTACAGAAGCAAATTCGAATTATAACGGTGTTGGATATAAAAAAAGGATAATATAGGTTCTTGTGATATGATATTTTTTCATAGTAAAGAATTTCTACAAGCAAATGCTAAATGTGAGATGGTTAGTTTTTAGGTATATTACCCTCAAAATAAGGTCGTTTACGTATCAACGATCCACTAATCAAATATCAGGTCAGTAGTTTCATTAACCGCTTGTGCGGTGTTTAAAACTGTGACATTTGACGCCTAACCTCATGCCATTTAGCTAACTTTGTTACGTTAATTAATCGTGGTTTCGATAAAACGATTATAGCCAACGTACTTGGTTCAACTACTCGGTCTGCGATTTAATAACAGATTAATTAAATGATGATTAGTTTAATTGCATTAGTTGATGAATGAACACATATTATTGGAAAATTTAATATGAGAGCAAGATTTGGATGGAGTTCAAAAGACATTTTGCAGAGATAGATATTGCACAAAGAATTTAAATTGGGTAATGAATAAGAAAAGATATTTAAAATCGCTATTGGGATATCCAAAGGTGTTTCTGGATGAACTGGTGTTAATCCGATTTTGTATACTGTTATAGTAATGTTAACTGATGAGAAATTTATAGTTATAGTGTATCGTCAATCGATTTTTTTACCAGTATCGGTGTATAAAAATACGAAATTATAGTATTTCTTTTGATAAAATTATTGTCGTTTATTAAAATTCAATTAGCATTTGAGAAGTAAAAAATTTTGTTATAAAACATTAACCTGAAAAGGTTTTATGCAAAAATTTATAGTCTATTCATAAGAATTTTGTGAAAAAGAATTTTGTGCTGCAGTGTAGTTGAGTAAGCAATTTGTTTTTACAACGCGATTGAAATCCATATTCTCACATTATAAGTGAACAGGTAAACGAATATCCCAGAGCGGAGTTTCGTTCCTTAAATAAAGGATAAGTTGAATTTTCTAAACTTTAGGTTATAGCTCAGTGTTGGAGTTATCTTTTGTTAAATCTTAAAGTTACTGCTTTTGAAATCTCTTGCCTTTACTCTCAGTTCAAAAGTTCTCTAGAGCACTACTTAAAAAATCCACTTCGCTGTATTTAAATGTATTTGTATTTTAGTGGATATTTTAAAGAGTAAATTTACGATAACTTTTTAGCAAAGGAATTCTGTGTTGTGCCAATGACGGTTTGTTTTTATAAAGAGTCCTTTTAAATTTCGAATTAACACTTGAATGTTATATTTTTTATTAAGAATAAATTTAACGAATTTAATATACCACATACTGCGACAAAATATTTCTAGAAAATACATATTCTTCATATTATAATGTTGCTTTTGAATTTAGAATGACTATATTAGACTAATTTGCGAATTTTTAAACAGTTTTGATATAAATTACGCTACCAACTTCGTTTATGCTATAACGCTGCAATTGAGCAAGTTTAGCAAGTGACAATTGATTGTACCATTTATGTAAGGCGTGTTGGTGATTCATGTCACTAAAGAGATTGATGTACGCGAGTCTCAGATAACTGAAACTTGTACCTAAAAAAACAACAGCCAATTTGTTAGCTCATTCACTAGTGATTTTAATGTATATATTAGCCATCTAGAGCATCTAATTTAACTAATTGATCGACGACCTTAGCGCGTCAATCTTCATCTACATAGCATTCACGCACACTACCAACTTCGCCATAATAGATTTCGCCGTCACTCAAGACGTAGGTAGTTAGTGAAGAATCTACATAAAGTGCAAGACATCTGACTCTGCTCTGCACGAGTGCATTGACAAACGTGCGAAAGGGAGGTGCGTGGCCGTGTGAAACTGTGGACGGAATATACTAGCTGTTCCCAGGCGCTCGGGTTCCACTGCGCTCGTTTGTATTAACTTCATTTTCTCATCACTTCTGTCTGCAATTGTCATAGCACTTGTGTTTTATGTGATTTATTTCAATATCTAGCCTTTTAAAATCATTTTTGAGATTCTTAGTATCCTTTTTCTGAAGTGTTTTAACGTCTAGTTTCTGTTAAGTTTTAAATACGTATGTGTTCTTATTTCTTGGTATTTTGTAGAATTGAAATTTTCTTTAAGATAATTTTGCTGAGAGACAATTTTATTATGCGATTATTTTTATATACATAACAGATCGGAATTAGGAATCAAAACCGATTTTTCCCTTTAAGATTTTAGAAGATAAAATACGGCTTCGATAGTAATTTTTATTCATGACTTATAAATATAAAATCACGCTGATAAGTTATCCATATCTCTAAGAGAATATAACACAAAACTCCATTTTAATATTTTATAAAATTGGTTATGATATACTCTTAAAGACTGAACTGGGAGAGTTAAAAGTTCTCGCAGCGTATCTCGTTTTTTTTCTGATAGGAAATGTTAACTCCGAACGCGGAACAAAACTAACTCGAAGCTTTATTAACTTTGTTATTCTGTAGAGTTCAGTCGAAGATGTTATTTCATTGAATTCTGCGATGTACACTTTTAAAATTTTCGTTCATACTTATGACCTAGATGTATTTATTGCAGTGGTTCTTTACAACTTGTCTACAGCTGTATATTCTTATATTTTAATGATAGAGCCGCGCAAGTCGGCAAAGATGTGAATGAGTGTTAAAAAATATTAGTCGATACAATTATATTTCTATATGCCATTCGATCTAGAGGTCCCTGGTTTGATTGCCGTAACAATGTTAAGTTTTCAAAGTAAATTGTCAGTAGCAACACGAGGTCTGGTCTCTCGTCTCCTCTTACGTGCAATTTAACGCAGTTGCCGAAAATGGGTGTAGACATTCTGTCTAGCTATACATTACTCTCTTTTGTTCAATTTCTTCATTCCTCTTTGCATAAAAACACGAGTAGGTAGGAACTACACGAGATATTTCGCAGAAAGCAGGCCTGTTATGCGACTAGAATTGCGGGGCTCATTTACTATTTATACGTACAGCAGGTTTGCCTTAATTGCTGCATTGCGTATCCGGGTAAGCTGAACCGGGGAGAGACCTCTCGGGAGAATTAAATTTATCCAAAGAAAAGCGCATTGTATAGGTTCTAGTTCGTGCTTTACATGAAATAGTTGTGCAATTTTTGCATAGCTAATTACGAAGTCTATTGGGTTAGTTCTGAATAAATAATTTGAAGATAAAATTCGGTTGAATTTAATAAGTTGTTTAAGATATTTTTTGTCTTTAGTATGAATAGATCGGCTAAATACCAAAATATGGCAAAATTATATTTCAAAAAGTTTTTTCCGTTATTGCCAAATTTTGCATTGTTGTTTTGCCCTTTCATTCATTGGTTCCATTTCTTCGATAAATGGGCTATCTAACATTGAAAGATTTTTTTCAATCGGACCAGTAGTTCTTGAGATTAGCGCATTCAAGCAAACAAGTTCTACAGCGCTATACTAATATAAATGATCTTATTGGGTGAACAATGGTCATGTGTGTAGGAGGACCAGCTAATGACCCTATCATGGATTTCTCAGAATATTATCTGCCTACAATTTTGTCTTTAATGCCATTACTCATGCATCTGTTGAAGGCCCATTTTAGAGGGGTTTACGTGGTCGGTTATTGACAACTTTATTTTTATTATTGTCCATATTTGTATGTAATATCGCGCGAAGAAATATCCACCAGCTATATTCCCGAAAATTTTAAATCTACAATTAAGTAGACAAAACATATTGCTGATGCACAAAGTGATTCATTCGAAAAACTGTGAACACAAAGTTCAAAAGGTTTTATAACCTGAGAAAAGCGAATTAATCGGATTTTATTTGTTAAATGGTATAAGAACAATTGTAAAATCTAGTGATGAATGGTCGGGTCGCAGCGTCGCGCCGTCAGCTCTCGATCCACTTCAATTTCTTGCACATTTCACATTGAACTCCAATGACGTCATATTTAATGGGTAGGGTTTTTCATTTGCGCCAATACTGTGCAATATATTATGCTGAGCGATCGCATCGCTACGAACTCGACTGTATGGAAAACTAGTCTGACTATTCATCAATCAAGATTTACATTTTGCATAGTTGTGATTGATAATCTTATTCCGAATGTTGTTTCTTGGATAGTTTACGAAAACATACTTGGGTAATTAATCCGTCTAATGCAACCCTTGAGCACAAAGCTTTTGGAGATCTTATTTGCATTATCAGTCTTTAATGACTGTCAGGAAATAGAGAGTTGATTAGATTCTGTGGTAAAGGTCGAGTAATTTCTCCATCAGATCGAAGCGAGTTAGCTATTTCTATAAAAGGTTCATTTCTAGATACATCAAGATGGCTCTTTCTAGTAATTACCCTCAATCTAGTAGTCTGCATTTCATAAATATTTATTAATATTTTCCATAAGACAATTTTAATAAAATATTATAAGATACCGTTTGGTGCTGATTAATCCGTGGGTACAAGTGAACTGTTTGTTACAAGAATGCACTTATTTATAGCCCGAGTCATCTGTGTCATGTTATTTACTGGCTTATCATTAATATTGACAGCACAGCTGAGTTTTTGTGAATTAAAACAATGGTCTAATATGAGATCGTGTCGTATAATGGAATCAGCCATGCGATCATATCAGTAAATAGCCATTAATTACATGTATAGATTTGATGCTGCGTAGGTAGTTAAATTGATTAGATCGATGGTCGCTCCGCATGTCGAATCGGTTGGATGTACGCGAACAATATTATTAAAGCCTGCATGTAAACGCCCTAAAAACCTCAACTAATTGAAAATTTCACTATGTAAACTGTGGGAATATTGGTGTTTTGGTTCATTACGCAATCAGACGTACTGCTATATTGGATACCAATTTTACGGTTACGCTTGAACGGATACCCTGCCAAAGTTCTAGTTTCTAAAAATTACATATAATATTATGTTGACTTGTTGATTTCACCAGTCGTATGTTTTATTTATTTTATGCCGATAAAAATTTATTTGCTTTAAAGGGCAATAAAAAAATAAGTAGCATAATACGATATAATATTTTCAATGTAAATATTGATCGAAATTACTTTATTGTAACTTTTGATCCATAGTATATTGTTTTTTCCGTATGTACTTCAAACATTTTAATTTTAGTAGGATGCATAACTTATTTGCATCCCTCGCCTTACAGGTCATGGCATTTATAAAAAATAAAATGATCACTTTCGCTACTTGCTTTTGAGCTAGTATAGCATTACCTTTGTTTAAATGTGGGGATTATTATAATTCCACTTTATTTCACACTAAATTACAAATTTTTTATCGTGGATTGCAAGCCTGCAAGCCCGAAAAAAATTCAACTAATATGGATTACCAACCTTTTTATTCAGCGCGGGAATCGAACCCACGGTGTTCACAAGTTGTGGCTTACTACCTTAACCAAAGAGGCTGTAAAGCAATCCCCTAAAAGCACGTAGGTGTCGATTTCGAGCGGAGCCGTATGGGAACCCTGGTTCTTAATAAATCCTTACAGGTATTAATCCAATACAATTTACTAGAGGAGGCGTGACAGCTTTGGACGCGTTAACCGGAGTGCGGTTGACTTGCTGATCGGAACTGAATAGGGAGTATTGTACTGACATTTGTGCGTTGCTAAGGAAAGTAATGAAAGAACTGCCCGATACACGCTAGCGATTTGTGATTTGTGGGAGCCCACATATACGTACAATAATAGTAACGGTTAAGAGTTTTAGTGAGATATTTTTTTAAATAGACAATGTAACACCAAGAAATTATTAGGGCGTGTGATATGAATAAATATATGAATATGAATATTTGAATATGGGCGATCAATAAATATCTTAGTAGGAAACGAATAAGCTTAAATATATCTGCGGAGTTGTATCGTGAAGTAAACTTTAAAATTGAATGTCGACCTCTTAGTTCAATTACCTTAATTCAAAGACCTTAAGATTTAGATCTAGAAAGTATTTAGATATTTCACAGAATATCAAAAGAAGCACGTGTACAAAATCTTTTTACTACAATATCACACTTCCATTAAGTGATTTTAAGCCATGTTAAAAACCCAGCTTATCTGCAGTGCAGTAATTGTCCAACTACCCCTTTTTGCCTATCATTGTCTCCAAGAGCCTCCATACTTTGAAGTTCCACTTGACAAGACCACCAAGGAGGATGAAACAGGAACATTAGCAGTTACCCAGACGCATTGTTTCGCCAGTGGCCCGTGCTCAAGAGATGCCACGTACCTAACCACTGGGCCGGATATTACCCCTCTACGCGGAAACTAACCTGTGCTTATACTGTTTGTAAGGAATTATCTAGTTTTAAGAAGCAGTTTTTTGAGGGTTCGATGGATGATTTTAGGGGCAAGATTATTATCAGTATTGAATGCGTAGTTATTCAACCGTCTTTCGTAGTAATATCCATGTAGATAGATGTGGACTAAGAGTTTTTATTTTTATTGGGGTCCTTTTAAAATCTTTCGTAAATCAGTGATCTTGACACTCTTGAAATATTTGTGTATTAATTCAAGTTATCCTTACAGTTATATTATCAGAGCATTGGTGAAAATTTCTTTATTTTTTAATACCTAGTTTGTTAAGTATTCCAATATCTTAGGTTTCTTCAAAACAAAGAAAGATTTTCATTCAATTTGAGTAAATTTCTGTAAGTGTGTCAAACACACATTTTGCCTAGCTTAGTCACAAGGCTGCCGGTTGTATTAGCATAAATTCCGTTTAAATATGAGGCCAGGGGCGTGTACCTAGTCCTGCCCACAGGCAGAATATTTTGTTCTATTTTGATTCAGTAAGGTATTATGTTCATTATCCGATGCTTGTATGATCACGTTGCTAGTTATTTTTTATTTATCCCACTCGTTTGCTTTTATTTGTGGAAAAATATCGGAATAAAATAATACACAAAATGAAAGGATTAAACAACAATCGGATGAAAAAATATACTTTCAAATAATTCTGCTGTTGTTTACTGCTGATGTAATTTTTTATACAGTTTTGTTGACTTTTGGTATCTAAATATTTGTCTGAATAAAGCTTTACAAATGTCTAATGTTACCAATTTCCTGTGCAATTGTACTCTCGGTTGCTAGTGACTAATACCTTAGTACGTTGTTGATAAACAGAAGTGTTTGTTACTCAACCTACGCTGTAATTCAAACCTCTTTGGTGGTCGAAATCATGTGAACATTTTACAAATCAATATTTCCAAAAGCGTGTTGGTTTTGAAACTGGATCGTCGTGTCATCGATATCTACGTAGTGTTGCCCCCTCCTCCCCCCGCCTCCCCCACCTCCCCTCTCATGGGGACCACACACCGCCGAGTTCCGGGTGTACTTGCACTTCGTGTTACTCGTCGCAACACGGTTGATCGCCACATAATACTCTTGCGTAGTTGAATTTTTATCAGTATTACAATTCGGATGTGGATAGAATTATTTTATAAACTCCTTTGTTAAAATAGGTTTAAAGGATGACTGGCAGCTGGTTTGTTGATGTAATTTGTGCACGGTTTTTAAAGAATCATTATTTTTAGGTGGCCTATAACCGGTTTTTCCATATGCTTTGTCTATTGTTGCAGAGATTATTGTTGTAAGATGCTTTTTGAAACGTTTTCGGAGCTTACATATTATGTATTTGGTTTTATTAAATCATTCGATATACCTCATATTATGCCCTGCGGCACATTTACGGAGAAAGTATTTGAAAGGTTCCGGCCACGATTCCTGAGTGAGCATTAATCGCACCACGAAGTCTAGAAAGATGTTTTTATACTATAAAATGTATAGGATCACGTTTTAAAAAGAAAATTCTTCGCGTAAGTTATAAAGCTGTGAATATGTAAGCTTTTATTAAATTCAAATCTCTTATATCCAGTGTCGTCAATTTCTATTTAAAGATGAAGTTTACTTTTCATAGGTTTTTAATTCAATTCAGTTTTTGATTCAATTGCAACTAAAACGCGTATATGAAATAATTGAAATTCCTTAAAAAATGCGTTGTGCTACTGTAAGCTTCTATACTACGTTTCAACGTGGACAATGTTTACTCAAATTGTCGTGTGAGTGACAAAAATGAGGAAGCTATTACTAGAAACGGTATGTGCGTGCAACCTGCAATTCACACCACGGTGTCACATTCATCGCCAGTTGCTACAAGTTTGTTGTCACACGTAATAGTAACTATTAATAGGATTTTTTTAATGAATCACTGACTTAATTCTAAAATTAACCATCAAGTCGTGAATTTTCGATAGAAATGTCCATAGGTGTTGTATTTCGATTTTTATAGCATTAATGTTGCGGAACTTTCATTTGTTTTGCGATTATGTTTTTGTCATACAACTTGTTTGTATAAAACTTTCCATTTTCAATTATCTGGTGAGTCTTCGGTCATAAACAAAGGGGTTATTTTGTCTGCAATAACCGCTATTTTAAACTTTCCACTGATCACTGCAGACGATTAAAATTACACAATTCGATCCATTATGAGGTTAATAGGCGAACATTATGATTGATAGGAAGGCATGAATGTCGTCATATTTGGAGGATTGCTTTGTGGTTTTGCAGCAGAAGTGTGGGCAGTGCTATCTACAGTTCCCGCTTTCCATAACCGGTTCGGGCAAAGGGTTATTTGGGTTTTTCATTAAGAAATTCTCAGCAGCTCCAAGGAGTCTGAAATTGTGTCCAAAAACCGGCTTTAGAGTCGCCTCTATTAAGTGGGACTGATACATACCTGGAAAAAATGTGGGTGCAGAAATGCACTTCCGCCTATTTCTTCGGGAATACAGTCGTGAGATTATGTATGTAGTGGGAGGATAGACAATATAACTCAATAAGGAAAATCGGTCAACTAGAGAAGTAGCCAACAGGCGGAAGATCGCAATAATTCGCAGTGACATTTAAATTAGCATCATAATAAATAGCTCAGAATATTGTTGCATGATCCGGTGTGGTTCAATTCGGCAGTGACGTAAGGGGGCAAGTGGTCATCAGAGCTGACCATTGTGCTGCCGCCATTAAGATAACGTCTTCCGCAACAATATTTTAAGAAAGAAATTAAGAGCTACGTTGCTATGTACCTACTGTATAAATTTGTTACTATGTGGATACATTCCAATACCTCTTGTGTTGGAAGTTCCTTAAAATGCAAAAAACGTGTAACTCTAGAAGGATTTTTCGATGTAAGATCTTGGTCCTTATCAGTAGTACGGAAGAATAGATTTCGGTGATAATGTTAAGAACGTTATGGATTTAATATTACGATTAATTAACAGAATAATATTAATTCAAAACAGATGCGACCAAAAAGGTTTTAGCTTAAACTACTATTTACTACATTAAACTTTATCTTAGTATCAAAGTAAACAAGCATCTAACCCATGCGTTTGGTCAGTCTAAAATTATATTTCTATCGATTAGACCTAAAACATTGTACACTGCCGAACGGCGTAGAAATAGGAGAGCTCAGTCATGTATATCAATCAGTCCTGTCATGTCATGCAATAACAATTCAGGCGGCCGATGATCAATACCGTTAAGGTACTCCACAGAATATAGGTATAATCTATTAGCCTAATTACCGGTTCAAACTAGCCGACTTGATTCTATTAAACTGCCCTTAATTGACTTAACATGTTGCATGTATATCTGGGAATCGTCTGCGGAATGTAATACAATTTTACTTAAGTTTAATGACTATTTCGATCGAAGCATAATATGCAGTTTTTGATGTATGTGTTTTCGAAGGAATGGTTGAAGTGTACTATAATTGATAAAAGATAATTGATAAAAGCAGTGATGGCCTCGAGGTTTAGGCGCGCGGTCGAGAATCTCGGCGGTCGCGGGTTCGAACCCCAGGCACACACCTCTGACTTTTCGAAGTTATGTGTGTATTCAAAATTGAATTATCACTTGCTTTTACGGTGAAGGAAAACATCGTGATGAAACCTGCACACCTAAAAGTTCTTAGGAATTTCTTAGGTGTGTAGTCCGCCAACCCGCACTAGGCCAGCGTGGTGGATTATGGCCTAAACCCTCTCAATGATAGAGGAGACCCGTGCTCAGCAGTGGGCGTATATGGGTTGATGAAGAAGAAGAAGATAATTGATAAGCTTAATTTTCAACTGTAATAATGTTACATGTAAAAGTGAGATTCTATATACATATCTTGATTATATTTCAGACTTTGTATTGCTATTGAAAATTTCCTAAAAGAAAGGCCTACCAAGGTACGAAACCTAGGTATTGACGAATGCAGCAAGATAAGATCCTGTAGTTATGGCGCATAGCCACTGACACAGAACGAAATAAAGAAAATAAATATTGAATACGAAGGTTGGATTATGCATTTTTTATATAATAATAACTTCGGAAAGTATTAATAAGAGATGTTGGAATATTTATAGTAGTCCCTTTGTATGTTGAATACCTGAGTACCTAATAAATCGTATCTTCTATCAATGTTCCATTATTAATTAAATATCAGCATTGCCAGCAAGACGAGAACTTGGAATGGCTTTCTTAATGTATACAAATAAATTAATTCTTATCCTATCTTCTTCTTCTTCTTCATCAACCCATATACGCCCACTGCTGAGCACGGGTCTCCTCTACCATTGAGAGGGTTTAGGCCATAGTCCACCACGCTGGCCTAGTGCGGGTTGGCGGACTACACACCTAAGAAATTCCTAAGAACTCTTAGGTGTGCAGGTTTTATCACGATGTTTTCCTTCACCGTTAAAGCAAGTGATAATTCAATGTGAATACACACATAACTTCGAAAAGTCAGAGGTGTGTGCCTGGGGTTCGAACCCGCGACCGTCGGATTCTCGACCGCGCGCCCAAAACTCGAGGCCATCACTGCATCTACTTATCCTATGGTAAAAAATAAAAGAAATGGGATGATTTATCAAATAAAAAAAAAATCTCTTTTTATGTATCTCTCTTAGCAGTACTGCTAAAGAATTTCCAAGCTGCTGAAATGACATTTCTAGGGTATGCACGTACAGTGTGTAATCAAGAATAAATTTAATACTAGGGTAGGGCAAAGTATTTCTAAGATTTTACACTAGAAGATTTGCAGTTATGGAGCTTTAAAAGGTGATTGACTATTTACCACTGGGTCAGGTGGGTTGTTTCTACCTTCATATTTTGATACACTCCCGTATTTTATTTGTTTATACTGCTTTTGAATATAAAATATTGATAAGTAGTTCCCGTGGGGGTTCCTAACTATTATTCTACGTACCGAAATGCAGTAAAAATATTTGAATAAAGGGTACTTTGAATGCACGTCATTTGTTTTGGTTTTATAGTCGTCACATAAATATTATAATGTTAAATTGAGTTATTGTGTCAAGTATATCTGAAACTAATAAAAAAGACTTTTATTCATTAAATTTAAATCCAGCTAACCCATTGAAATAAGACATGAGTATGTTACTAACATATGTGTATTTTATTAGAGGTCTATTTAATATTTTTTTATTCATATTTTATCTGACCATTAAGCTTTACCTGGGGCATTAAGTCCGGCCTTACACATGGTTGTGTAGCCAGCTAAATAAAAAAAAATAGAAATAAAGAGCGACAACGTCGAGACAGAACTGAGTAAGTTAAAGATATGTAAATAAAAGCTGTAACAAAAAAACTATTAACTACATTCTGGAAGTATTAAAAACATAATGATATAAGTTTCTTAACCCTTTTATCAAAGTGCGTTTACAAACAAGACGTGTGTCATTTGGCATCGTCCGGCTATTTTCGTCCTTACTCAATATCAAATGTTTGCTTGGAATTAAAACTGTTATCTGAAGCATTACATTAATTACAATGTTATAATACGCGATACAAATGTTAATTGTTTTTTCATAGTTCCACTTACATTTAGTGCTGATACGGCAATGATTACTGATTTATACTTTGATATACACTTTCTAATTTTAGTGTTCATTTTGCTTTGAGTTTTAGGTGAGGACTTATGTTAGGTAGTCTGTCAACGACATTATTTTGGAATCGAATGATTAATAATAGACGATTATCATGCATCATTATAGGTTCTAGTTTTCAATCAAACTGTCGAATTGTTTAGGTGTATGTAGTATCAATGTGTTTAGTGTAAGACGTTGTTGTACGGAGATTGAAAAATGATCATCCTAAAACCCGACTTCAATATTATTATTATAACATACCAATGAGATTTACGACTTTAGTTATTTCTCCTGTGTAACTACATTTTTCTTAAATAACATCAAGGACTTTAACAATTACTCTTTAAACTGTTTATTAACAACGAGGTAATCAGCTTTCAACAAGAATGGGCCTCAATATTTTTTCACTATCCAACAACATGCTTACAAATTCCATCTCCGTTCAGCCAATAAAGACTATGTTGCTTATTTATTAACATGTACGTTTCATAAGAAGGCAATAACAGGGGTAATAAAATTAAGAATCCCAACAGTTGATGGTTATATCGTGGAAGGGAATAGAGGAATCATTTTTATGTTTCGCAGTGCGTGTGGCATGCGGGC
Source organism: Cephonodes hylas (assembly GCA_030295005.1). Taxonomy (NCBI): domain Eukaryota; kingdom Metazoa; phylum Arthropoda; class Insecta; order Lepidoptera; family Sphingidae; genus Cephonodes; species Cephonodes hylas. The sequence goes on along the minus strand of AP025374.1, from coordinate 3,592,511 downwards.
CGCGCAATTGTTTTACTACAGGTTTTTATTGAAAATGCCCTTATAAAACGCCTTTCCCTTTATTATTTACAAGACGACTTTGTTTTTGTCGAGCTCTTGTGTGTGCTTTTATCATTGAAATCTTTTTATGCGTGCAACATTCGAGCGACAGCTGATGAAAAACTTAGTGGATTTTATATCTTATAAGTATTATTCAAAACGAGTTAGGTTAAAGTGTACGACGTTGTAAGACTAGAATCCAAAGGAAATAATACTTTAAAGTTTCATTAAAACAGAAAATTTTAAAAGCACATAATTTCATAGCAATGTTATTATTAAAAGGCCATTACGGAGTCTGCCTTTCCACCGGTCGGAATCTGAAAATTAATTTGTTTTAAATTTGTGAAACGTTAAAAAGGTATTCCAACATTTACACAAAAAGGATTAGCGTGCACGTCACGGCGGCTTATTGTTGGAATTTAAGTAAAATCTGACGCAGCTTGTTAGTCCACAGTTAGACTTTTGCATTTCACCACGATGCGGATCAGTACTCCCGTGCGCCCAATTAGGGCAGCTGTCTTCCTTGCGCGGAAATGGAACGACAAAATGATTTATCAAGTTTACATTCCAATGTGAAAGGTATTGTGTGCAAAGCTTTGTCCTTTTTGTAGCAGAACGCGACAAGCCATGAATCTGAATGTTTACTGCAGCTTGCAAATAAACATCAATCTTTGCGGTACTTTGTGGGACTTGTAATTATTGAAGCTGTAGGATAATGGGTAAGGTAAATGAATAAAATGATTAGGTACTTAATTATCTCTTGTGCTGAGCAACTGTCTTATGGTGGCTATCAATCGTTGGGATTATTGAACTTATAAATAAAATGAACCTATTGCACTACTTATATAGTCGCGTGAAAGTCCTGTAGATTTTTATATTCTGCTATGTTTGGCTTCTAAATGATATGACCGTTGTTCTATTTAATGTTGATTTTCTTTTGTTTTTATGCACCTTTTTAGTTGTCTCTCTTTTTTGGGACAAAGAAACATTTTTATTTCTCTCTTACAAATCATCTGCGCCATGTATCTTTGTGCTGACAGGACGAAAGGCAACAAAGCTCTCACTTTGCTTCGGGTTTCTTTGAAACAATTTTTACTCAGACTGCAACGTAGCTCTCTTTAAAATCACATTTAACAAGAAATATTTGATACCAGTGCAAACTTTTATTTCTTAAAACAGTATCTAGTTGTGTTACTGTTGTCGAATTTCTTCGTCGGAACAATTTTAACGAAGGTTCATTCAAATTTTCCTGCAAAGTTTTGAGTTACAGTTTCCAAGTTTCTTTTATTTTGTTTTACAAGTTAATTATAATGGTTATAGGATTAAATGTAATCGATTTTTTGCGCATAATAGATTATCTGGTTTTTGAAGATGTAACATTAGAATTTTTTATTAGAACTAATTTAGTTTTATATCGTATATATCATGAAGGTAGGAGAATAGACTTTCTTATTATCCTTAGTTAACATGATTTTAAAGATAATTACGACGCAGAGCCAATTATATACCAAAACAAAATTCATACTGAGTAATCCATTCACACATTAACTAACACGATATCCATTTTCAAGAGTGTTTCACTGAGCTCTCGACTATTCAATCGAACACTCACAATGCCAATTTAAACCGTCTACCTTTTCGCTAATCCGACCGTTAGCTGTCAATTAGCTGGCCATAAATTGACGCTCCTCTAATACGGAATGCGCGTCACACGCCTGTCAAGGAAGCATTAAACGAACGAATGCCACGAGGATGTGCCAATAGAGTGGTGCTGGTAATGTGACAGGCGACGACACGAGGAACTAACTGCTGACGCCGGCCTTGTTGGACGACATCGGGACGGTACACCTGAAGTATGACGTTGACGCTGACAGATCTCGAATACTTGATAAGGCTGCCGAATGCTTCGGGATTTAGAGGATTAATCCAGTTGTAGGTTATCCAGAGAAACGCAGTAGATTTGTTTTGATTGACTTTTAATCTGTAGAGTAAATTAAATATCGTTTTATTCAAATCTTTCTAGTCATGTATAAATCATCAAAGCTGTTTCAGCAAATGTTATTTTAAGAACATTATTTAAGCTTGTTTCTGTTTATTTTATTTATGCTATTTAAATAAGCGAAGTATAAAAATGTAATAGTAAATTAACACCACACTTTCACACTTTTCACTTTCTATCGATTCTGCTCTCAATCTGTCCTATTATTAAATGCCTTGTCTTAACAGTCTTCCTGATATTGCCTTCAAAGTTTCTTTATATATCTCACGATATATCACGTTGAATCCTTTGTCGACAGCTCGTCCCCGTTGGCAACTTGACAAGATGCGTGTCATATTAGTTTTGAAACTGAAGTTAGTTGTCTATGCAGTCATTTACACCCGCACTAATGACTTAGAGATATTTCGCAGCATATGTTTTAAACTGTCTTTTGTTTTAAGGAACTCATGGCTCTGATTTCTAACAGCTTAAGCATTTGAACCAGTGATGTTATTTTGTTTATACGAGGATTAGCTTATCTTCTGTTTCTCTGACAGTTTAATATACCCTGATTTATGAATTACAAGCTGTGACTAGATTAATAATGTAGTTTAATTTCCCAGCATAAATATTGTTATAGGAGTGCGTGATATTCTAGGAGCAGCTGACAGCTACTTCTAAACAGAAAATGAGCCTGAAGACAAAACAAACACACTTGAAATCTGTTGCTTGGATAATATTTGTGTAATCATGGTATTGTTGCCTTACTTTCAGCCACTTGTCCTTTTTGAAAATATCACGTACTTAGTTAATGACTTTGCTTTTCACACTAAACCGTTACTGTTGAATAATATTATTTCCAAAGGAAATTCTATAAGATTTCCCGTGCCAGGTAATCACGAAGCATCCAACCGTTTTAAAATAACAGCCGGCGCTGGATGACAGGTGACTTAGCATAATACTAGGTGAGCTGCGCGGGACGATGAAGTTTTAGATTATTCTCTTATTTCGAAGACGTTTTCTTTGTAATAACTGGGAATGTTGTTATTATACTGTTTTTACACTGTAAATATACTAATTCTAAATAAACAACAAAATAAATGGAAGCAAGTCCAGTGTACGAATTATAACGTAAAAGAACACTTGAGTGAAAGACACGATTAAAACATTTTTTAGGACAAAAGCTTTAAGGTTTTTAAAAGGAGTGCAATATTTACACCATCTATGGTCACACATTTGCCATGCATTACCTAAAATATAAAGCCCCTTTTCTGCATATACCGTCTTTCTGATTAAATTATCTTTGCCATCTCTCTATTCAAATATCAATGATATGGCAAAGATTGACAAACAGGTCGAAGTACCACTAAGGCTGCGTCAATATGATGAGGTCCTGGTTACGCAGACACTGTCCTCGACGAGCACGCGCGAGGAATAACAATGTGCTGGAACTAACAGTCGGCTGTAATTGCATGTTAATTATCCGCTGGGCATGTGTAATCATGTCACACGCCGACCAAAATATTTGTACTGACAGTTGAAATGGTTTAAATAAATATTAGGGGCTAGGGAGGTGAGTATACTAGAATTCAGGGGCTATTTCTTATTGTGTTGAGATATAAGGCGGTTGAAATGTCTGTGATTTGTAAATTGCGTTTTTTTTCTATTATTGATGCTTGCTTGCCAGAGATTTGTACAAGCTATGAGTTTCCAGAGTTGTATTTTCAGTATAAAAAGTTTTGGCTTGTTGAGGTTACATTCTAGGAAGTTATTAAAATGCTAAATATAAATGTCACGTCTTGGGAATTAAACTTGGGTCATCTCGATGTTATGCCTGACTAGTTTTTTTTTTTTTTTTTTTTTTTTTTGTTCTCTGCAACTTGGCAATCTGTGTTGACACAATAAGCCAATCAGTTAGTATTACATTGCGATTATGTCAATATAAGCACAAAGAACTCCTCAGCGTTCCTTAATCAAATCTAGCAACGAGCGTAGGGACATCATGTCGCTTTAATCGCTTGTGTGTGACACTTCCTGAACCCTGTAATTTGAAGGCCAGTTCGTTGACGTGGGTGGATATTCGAGCTTGATACTTTTCACTATGTTTAGCAATCTCCTGTTTGACTGTATTGATGTTTAGATCCTCATATATGTATTTGTTGCTCACGTAGTATGGTATGTTTAACATGGCTCTCAATGTCTTGCTCTGAAATCTTTCCAGAATCTCGATGTTGCTGTTACTAGCAGTCCCCCACAGCTGAATACCATATGTCCATATTGGCTTCAATATGGCCTTGTATATAGCAATCTTGCTTTCAGATGACAAATGAGACTTTCGACCTATCAGCCAATACATTTTTTTTTTTTTTTTTTTTTTTTTTATGTATATTCTGCGCCATGGCAATCTGTTTTATGAACAATAAGCCACTTGTTTGGCTGGACTACAAGTCCTGTTTTTATTGTAATCGTCGAGGGCCATAGAATTGCTGAACTTTCCAGCAAACCCTCCTCTTGGCTCAGTCTCAGTCAAATCTTTGAGCAAGACTGGGAATGTCTTGTCTCTTCAGTCTATGGTACTGAAGTCCACCCTCTCCACTTAGGGTCTGTGCGAGTGTGTTTGCATGGGTTGCTAGTTTCTCCTGGTATTTCAGGCTTGCCTGGACTATTTCCTCACGAACAGTGTTTATGCCTAGGTCGAGATACATGTATTTGTTGCTTATACATTGAGGAATACTGAACATTGTTCTTAATGCTTTACTTTGGAATCTTTCTAGTATATCGATGTTACTCTTGCTAGCTGTTCCCCATAATTGTATCCCATAAGTCCAGATAGGCTTCAGAGTTGCTTTATATATCAACATTTTGCTGGTGTTATTTAGTTGCGAGCTTCGTCCGATTAACCAGTGAAGACTGCGAAGTTTGCCATCTAGTTGTTTTCTTTTAGCCCAGATATGTTTCTGCCATGTGAGCCTTCTATCCAGATGCATTCCCAGGTACTTTGCATTATCTGTTTGAGGTATTTCTGTGTTGTTTAACTCAACCGGAGGGCAAGTGTCTCTCCTAAGAGCAAAGGTTACATGAGCAGATTTCGTTTCGTTTGCTTTGATCCTCCATTGCTTAAGCCATGATTCTATTTTATTTAGATGAGTTTGCAGAGTGTGTGACGCAGTTTCTGGGTCGCTATGAGTGGACAGCAAGGCAGTGTCGTCAGCGTATGTCGCTGTGATGGTTTGGTCATCCGTTGGGATATCTGCAGTGAAGATAAGGTACAGGACAGGTCCCAAAATGCTACCTTGGGGGACACCAGAGTAGATTTCGTAGAGCTCAGAACTGTCATCATTGCATTTTGATGGAATAAAATGGATTAAGACTCTTTAGACTATAGAAAACTATTTATTTTAAATTAAATTAACATGACATTGCACTTCGTACTTGGAAGCTTCTCTTGTTGAGGTATGATTTAAGTATTTGGAGAAAACAGTGTGGGAGTGACTTTTTGATTTTGAAGATGAGGCCCTCGTGCCATACCCTGTCGAAAGCTTGGCTGATGTCCAGAAACACTGCAGAGCAGTATAATTTATTTTCTAAGGTTCTGCTAATAATATCAACTATGCGGTGAACTTGTTCGATTGTCCCATGCCTTTCTCGGAATCCGAATTGGTGTTGCGGTAGTACGGTATTTAGGTGTTCTTTTATTCTGTTGAGAAGTATCCTTTCAAACAGTTTACCAATGACTGGCAGAAGGCTGATGGGTCTGTATGAACTTGTTTGTTCTAGAGGTTTACCAGGTTTGGGGATCATTATTACCTGGGCTATCTTCCACTGTCCAGGAAAGTGCTCAAGTCTTAGGCAAGCATTAAATATGTGGACAAGTTTCATTACTGCCTTGTATGGTAAGTTCTTTAAGAGTGTTGCATCTATATGATCATATCCGGGCGCTTTCCCTTCCTTCAGGTTTTTAATTTCTTGGAAGATTTCTTTGGGGCTAGTGCTTTGTAATGGTAAACATATTTGATTTGGTGATTCTAAGTAATGTTTTATTTCCTCTGTGTGTTCACAAGAGCTCTCTGGGTGTGGTTGAAATATATTGCTTAGGTGTTCGGCAAATGTTGTAGCTTTCTCGAGGTCAGACCTAGCCCATCCTCCTTTATTATTATTGACTGCAGGTATATGTGTTTTTGGGCGCTTAATGTTTTTGGTGACCTTCCACAGCGAATAGTTAGTGTCAGATGTTGGATCGAGGTTTAGAAGCATGTTTTGGATTTTGTCGTTCTCTACATTGCTGATAAGACGTTTAAGCTCTTCGGAATATTTATTAAATGCAGTTTTATCAATTGGATATCCTGTGTTTTGCCAGACCTTTCTTAATTGTCGCCTCTTCATGATTTTTTCTTTTATTTCTTTTGGATAGTTGTTATTTTTTGGTGGTTGGCCCTTTCTTTTAGTCGTCGCTAAGCTGGCTGCTCTATGTATGAGCATGTTTAGTTTCTCAATCTCGTTTTCTACACACTCTATGCTGTCGATTTTTGTTTTAAGATTGATTTCTGATTTTATTAAGTCTTTATATTTTTCCCAGCTCGTAGTCTTAGTGTTATATATCTTTGAGGGAGGCTCTAGTAATTGAATTGTAGAGTTAACGTTCATAATTACAGGAGTGTGATCTGAAGTGAGATCGGTACAAGATTCAATTGTTATGTAGTTACCATCCATGTTTTTCGTTATGAAAAAGTCGAGCATGTCAGGTATTCTATCTCTATCAGTAGGCCAGTAAGTGGGTTCTCCTCCAGACCAGTAATCCAATTTCAAGTCTTGCGTTACTATGTGTAGTTGCCGTCCTCTTGTAGTAGTCAACCTGGAGCCCCAATGCAGATGTTTTGCATTCCAATCGCCAGCACTTACAAATCTTTTACCAAGAGTAGAGAAGTAGGCTTTGAAGTCTTGAACTGAGATTGTATGTCTGGGAGGACAGTAGACAGCAGAGAAAACAGTCTTACTGTGTTTTTCTAGGACAACTATGGTTGTGGCCTGAATTTTCTCTGTGCGATATTCTTCCATCAAATAGTGTTTGATATTGTTTTTAATGATAACTGCACTTCCTCCGTGGCTATTTCCGGAGGGATGGTTTGTTGTATAGATTTTATAGTTAATAAAAGCGATGTGAGACTTAGATGTGAGCCTTGTTTCTGAGACTAATGCTATATCAATCCTCTCGATTTCAAGAAAAGTTTCTAATTCTTGACGTCTGTCCGTCAAGCCGTTGGCATTCCAAGTTACGACTCGGAGGTTCGGGATCATTTTTTTGTAAGGCTGCTGACTAATTTGACCATGCGGTCCCACATTTTATCCATCATTTTTTCCACTATTGAGATCATTGTGTGTTGTAGTTTTTCAAGCATGGTCTCCACAATACTAATAGGATTATTGCAGTCGTTGTTTGCCATGTTATTCAGTTCATACTTTTTTGTGCAAGTAGAGTTTGTTGTCCGGTTTTAGTGATTTCAGCATAGGTTTTATTTGGATTTGTTTGTTGGAACTGATGTTGAGGTTTTGGATGATCTGTTTTGTTGTTTTCCAGGTTGATTGTCGATTGTTTGTGTTTTGGTTTTGTAGCAACTTTTAAAATTCTTTCTTTATATTGCTTGTAGATTTTGCATCCTTTGTAACTGGCGGGGTGTTTTTCATTGCAATTTGCACAGGTAGCTTCAGTGTCAGGTTTTTTAATACACTGTGTTGTAGGATGTTCATTACCACATTTGACACATCGAAAAGGTCTAAAACATTGATTTTTTGTGTGGCCGAATCTTTGACATCTTTTACATTGTATAATTTCTTTTTTCTTATACGGTGCCTCGAATGTAATTTTCATTTGGTTTAAATGTTTGACGTCAAATATTTGTTTATTGTTTTGTTGTGGCTCCAAGTCTACATAGAATATAGGACGTGGTTCTTTTGTTGATCTATGTCTTATGTTGACTATTTGTCTTACTTTATGCCCAATGTTTTCTAGTTCTTTAGATATTTCTGTTGTATCTTCAGAAGAGTGAAGTCCTCGTAGAACCACTCGGTAAGCTTTTTCACTTTTTAACTGATAAGTGTAGTGCGAGATATTGTTGGCGATAAAATGTTCTCTAATAATTTTGTATGTTTGAATGTCTTTAGGTATAATTTTTATAACGTGTCCAGATCTAAGTGTGGTCATAAGGTAGTGATCGCTTGTTACAAAATTATTTAATACATCCCTGAGAGAATTTACATTAATTACACCAGTAACAAAGATGGGTTCCGGCTTTGGTACATATACTTTATCTGTAGTGTTGGTCTTGTTCGTAGGCTCCGTATCAAGTAGTTCAAAAGTATTGCGTGTAGGGATCATAAAGTCTGGAGAATTTTTCTGTTTTTTATTTCCTTCATTATGGGTTGGACTTGTTTCTTTCCTTTTCATTCTCCTGGTGGGAAATTCATCTCTTTGCCATTCTTCATGGTCTGATGTTATGTTGACGTTGGTAGATTGCGTGTCGATCTGTGAATCCAGTATGTTTTTCTCCTTGTTTTGTTGGTTGGGGTTACAGTCATTAGGCTTTGCTGGCAGTGACGATGTCGAGTTGCTTCTGTTCCGAATGAATATGGTTTCCTTTAAGGTTTGTTGGATCATGCTGTTAGGGTTGGTCGGTTTTTTAGGGTTATTTGTATTTAATTGGTTCATTTTAGTCCCACGAGTAAGGCCGATATAACAGCCAATACATTGATCTCACTTTAGTGTCTAGTTGTTTTCGCTTAGTCCAGATGTGTTTTCTCCAAGTTAACCTTCTGTCAAGATGCATTCCAAGGTACTTGGCATCCTCGGCTTGGGGAATATCCTCATTATAGAGTTTTATAGGAGGGCAAGTCGGTTTTCTGAGGGTAAAAGTTACATGGGCAGATTTGCTTTGGTTGGCTTTAATGCGCCATTTATCCAGCCATTCTTCAATCTTGGCGATGTGAGCTTGTAGTTTTTCTGATGCTATTGCTGGATTGTCATCAACAGAGAGAACGGCTGTGTCATCTGCATATGTGGCAGTTAAAGTATCGTCTTGCGTAGGCAAGTCTGCCGTATAAAGGAGGTAAAGTATTGGTCCCAAAATACTTCCTTGTGGCACTCCTGAAAGAATTTCTTTTAGTGCAGAAGTCTCATTTTTGAATTTTACCTCAAAGCATCTTTTGTGTAGGTATGATTTTAGTATTGGGAAGAGTGAATGGGGAAGTAATTGTTTGATTTTGAACAGAAGTCCGTCGTGCCACACTCTGTCAAAAGCCTGACTAATGTCTAAGAACACCGCAGAACAGAATTGTTTATGTTCTAATGTACGACTTATAGTATCCGTTATTCGGTGGATTTGTTCAATAGTGCCGTGTTTTTCTCGGAAGCCAAATTGGTGAAGTGGCATCACTGCGGGTAAGTAGGCGCGCATCCTGTTCAACAGTATTTTTTCCAGAAGTTTCCCCATCAAAGGGAGAAGACTTATCGGTCTGTACGAGCTAGCTTCGTGAAGTGGTTTGCCTGGTTTAGGTATCATTATAATTTGCGCTATTTTCCACTGAGCAGGAAAGATGTTAAGTCTTAAACAGGCGTTAAAAATTGCTGTGATGTACATAAGGGCCTTTTTAGGCAGTTGCTTTAGCAATTTCGCATCAATTAGATCGTATCCAGGTGCTTTACCATCCTGTAGATTTAATATTTCTCTTTGTACTTCTCTGGGACTAGCACTTATTATTGGCATGCACATTTGCAATGGTGAAAGTAGATATTGCTTCACTTCTCTGTCATGCTCGGAGTTATTACTGGAAAGTGGTTGAAAAACAGATTTGAGATGCTCAGCAAACACTTGCGCCTTTTCTAGATCCGTTCTTGCCCATTTACCCTCAGTGGTTTTTATCGGTGGTATATGCGCTATAGGTCTTTTGAATTTTTTCGTTATCTTCCACAAAGAGTAATTAGTATCTACATAAGGAGTTAGATTTGACAGTTTATCTTGCAAGCGATCATTGTTCATTTGGGAAATCATGTTTTTGAGCTCTTCCGATGCCTTGTTGAAGGCTTTTTTGTCCTGTGGATATTTTGTGAAGTGCCATTTTTTCCTTAGCTGCCGTCTTTCTTGTACTTTAAGTTTAATTATTTTAGAATATGAAAAATTGTAACTTATATTCGGTCTAGCTGGTGGTGTTGCGTCTGTGGCTGCTTGGTGGATAAGCTTGACAAATGACTCAATACTAGCTTCGACAATATCCGCATTATTCAGTATCGATATTAAATTTATATTTTCTGATATTTTGCTTTTGTAGATGTCCCAGTTAGTTTTATTATTATAGAGTCTTTGAGGGCACTCAATCTGGACAGCCTTGCACATGACGTTAATTATTACAGGTGTATGGTCCGATGAAAGGTCAATACATTGCTCTACACTTATTTGACTTAACGAAATATTTTTGATCATATAGAAATCTAGCAAGTCTGGCACCTTGTTTGGGTCTGCAGGCCAATACGTAGGCTTTCCGTGTGAAACGCAGTTTAGATTGAGATCATTCATAGCCGTGTATAGTTGACGACCACGTGGTGTCGTTAGTCTAGAGCCCCAGTAAACGTGCTTTGAGTTCCAATCACCCCCGCAGATGCATCTACTACCTAATGTTTTAAAATAATTTATAAAATCACTTGAGGTAATAGGATGTTTAGGTGGGCAATATATTGCAGATAGTGTTGTTTCCGTTTTGTCATCTTGTATTCTGACTGAGGTAGCCTGTATCCTTTCAGTTTGGTAATCTTCAAGTGGATAGTGTTTCAAGTTATCCTTTATAATAATTGCAGTTCCACCGTGCGAGTTACCAGAAGGGTGATTTGTTGTGTAGACTTTGTAGTTTTGCAGGGTGAAATAAGATTTCAAGGTAAAACGCGTTTCTGAAATTAGTGCCACATCTATTTTTTCAGTTTTTAGGAAAAGTTCGAGTTCTAATCTGCGTTCAGTCAGTCCATTGGCATTCCAGGTGACTACTCTTAAGTTTAGGGATGTTTTATGAGACTCGTGATTAATTGAATCATTCGATCCATCATATTGTCTAACATGACATTCATCATGTTTTGGAGTTTTTCAAACATCACATCTAGTACCTCGACGAAATTATTTGGATTCTTGATGTCCGTTTTTGCTTCTGTTGGAATGTTGGATTTTGTTGCTTGTGCATATGTAGTGTATTTTGTGTGCGAGTACTTCTTGTTTTGATTATTTTCTTGTGCAGTGTTATTAGTTTTAAGATTTAGCGTTTGTTTAGATTGTTGTTCAGTGCGTTGGTTTTTATTAGAAGAGTTTTTCATGATCAAATCTCGATATTGTTTGTATTTCGTGCATCCTTTGTAGCTTGCTGGGTGTTTTTCTTGGCAATTTGCGCAAGTCGCTTCAGTATCAGGCCTCTTTAGACAACTTGATGTAGGGTGGTCTTCGCCGCATTTAACACATCTGAAAGGTCGGTTGCATTGGTTTTTTGAATGTCCAAATCTCTGGCATCTCTTGCATTGCAGGACATCTAATTTTTTATATGGCGCTTCAAATGAGATTTTGACATGATTCAATTTATTAATTTTGAAGATGTCTTTATTGTTGTGTTTTGGTTCAAGGTCCACATAGAATACTGGCATTGGTTGTTTTGTGTTTCTGTGTCTTATATTCATTATATGCCTGACTTCGTGTCCTAGTTCTTGAAGTTCTTTTTTTATCGCTTCCGTGTCTTCCGATGAGTGTAGGCCACGTAGAACTACACGATAGGCTCTTTCACTTTTCAGTCTGTAGGTATAGTGACTAACATCTCTTTCGATAAAACTAGCTCTTATGTTTTTATAAGTATCAACATCTACAGGCATTATTTTTACTATATGACCTGATCTCAGAGTTGTCAAAGTGTATTTATCAGAATCTTCAATAGTTGCGAGGAGGTCCTTTAATTTCTTTATGTCTAAGACTCCAGTGACAAATATGGGTTCTGGTTTAGGTGGTTTAGGCTCTTTATGTTCTTTTGAAGTTTCAGTACTATCTGTAATTTCTAAGGCTTGAAAACTATTTTGGGTTGAGATTGCGTATGTTGTTTTAAGTACTTTTTTGTTTTTGTTTGTAATTTCAGGACTCTCTTCAGCTTTCCTTTTCGCAGGTACCTTATCATTTTGCCATGACGAGTTGTCTTGTTCGGTATTCCTGTTGCTGCTAGCTGCTGTTGTTTCTGTACTTGACTTTCCATTGCTGTTATTTTGTATTGATAAATCGTCTGGTATCGCACCCAGAGAGTAACTCCTAGTGTGTTTAAATAAACTTGTATGGAGCTTTTGTTGAATCATCTTTGGATTTTTATTTTCTTTTTCGTTGTTAACATTCATTTCGGTTCCCACGAGTAGGGTCGATATAAAAGGTCGCTTGAGGGGTGACGCCCATTCCCCCAAGAAGGCTCACTACAACGACGTTTGCCAGGTCCGTCGAGGGTGACGCTAGCAACTGATCCCCCATCAGCCATGCATTCCTTTGGCACGTATCTCACCGTGGAATTGGGGTTATTATTTTATAGAGGTTGTCTTCCTCTCTGTCCAGGCAATGAAGCCAAGACACCCGATCGCAAAAAAGCGGTTGCGGGCGTGGATATTCATTTCCTAATACCCACAGAAGACCGGCTTTTTAGGCCAGTAGTGTCGGGTTAGTTGACCGCCGCCCGAGGCTCGGCGTTGGGGTTCGTTTCGCACCACCCGGGGGACACGTGTAGGGCATTGGTTAGGTAATCTTCCTACGGACGCGAACCACATCATCCCCCATCATCATCATTGTAAATTGCGTTTTTTTTCTATTATTGATGCTTGCTTGCCAGAGATTTGTACAAGCTATGAGTTTCCAGAGTTGTATTTTCAGTATAAAAAGTTTTGGCTTGTTGAGGTTACATTCTAGGAAGTTATTAAAATGCTAAATATAAATGTCACGTCTTGGGAATTAAACTTGGGTCATCTCGATGTTATGCCTGACTAGTATCGCAAACAACAAGGAAGGAAGAAAGGGAGAAAAAATAGTTCACTTTTGTAGATGAAGTAATTTAATATAAGTTGCTTTGAAATATTTAGAATCATTTTACATTAGGAAACTCTGAAGAATAGAATTTTTTATAATAGAATTTATAAAAAAAGACAATAAATGATAAAACGATTGCAAAATCTTTCTCGCCAAAAAAGATGAATGGCATTTAAAATGCAGATGTGGCCGTGTGTCAATAAAATGCACAACTTCGCGTATTACCATAACTGGAAAGTAACAAAAACTGGCTAAAATATCAAAAAATCACGCGCAAACGTGAAAATCCTCAAGGTTTTGTTATTTTACTACCGTTACGTAAGTTCGTTTGCGTTAGTGTAACTGAATGGTTCATCGAATTCCCGCAGGAACCTCGTATTTTCCGGGATAAAAAGCGTTCTATGCTGCGAATGACATCGAAATCTATCCGTGAAATTTAATGAAAATTGGTCTAGCTATTCTTACGGATTACTTCGACGGGTTTATGTGGGAGATTTTTTTTTTGTTAATCTAATTTGGGAATACGGTTTTATGTAATATATTGGCAAAGTTAAGAGCGTTGGTGATAGGATAATACGATTATTTGAATCGATTTCGCAACCATAGACGTACCAAAAATTATATCGTGATAGCACTTTAACTTTTATTAAAATGAAACTCGACCGATTCCATCTGGAATTCCTACAAAAAATAGAGCAAATTATATCTGTTTATTAAAGCACGGCTCATCTCTATAGCTCGTTTTCTCCGCACGACCCGATACAAAGGGCTCACGCAACGTAACTAAAATGTAACACCTCGCATACAAAATGTATGTACACGTCCAGCGACAAATATACATTTCGTCCGTGACACGACTCGCGGCCCCACTTAACACTTTTCATTTCACTCAGACGGCGTACTTTAAATATTCCCATACGAATACTTGGAAACATGCCGTGGACTGACCAATACTAAATATGGGAATAGACGCGCTTTGAATCCCGGTGGGCTTTCCGCTGAACTGGAATGCACTGGGAGTGGAGGAATTGAGGAATGCCTTTTTCAAACGCTGCTTTATGTTCCTCGATAAAAAATATAACTTGAATTAAATTAGGCTGTTCCATAGCTAGCATTCTGTGGCAATTTAAGTTTGTTTTCTATATATACCATTACCATGTGGGTGTTGAGTGGTGGGAAATGAATTTTGTGTGTTTGAGATGCAATATTTGAAATTAAATTCGAGTCAAAATTATGTGTGTCACGTATTCGTGACACGAATCTTTTAACAGCGTTCGAATTGTGGAAAAATGCAGGGCTGCCAGCAAATAAATCGCAGCTCTACGGTTTAGTATTTGCAATTATACAAAATTATATCACATTATACATAACCATTGCACCATATCCAGCTCTTGTTTTTTTTAGGATGATAAATGCACAATTATTGATAAAATGTGAACATATGCCTTTGTATCGTATTATACGACGTGGTCTTGGATACAATACCCCATCCGATTATACAAGATTTGTATCCAATTATACAATCTGGCAGCCCTGGAAAAATGTTCGTATGTGTACTTTAATATATGAAAATCAATAGTTCAGGAGCACAGGCCACTGCAAAGCAGAATGACGTATGTTAATAAACAACCTTTTTCAATTGATATATTAATAAGGTCCAATAATTTAGTAGTTCTCACACAAAAGTACGTTATACAGAATTTTTTCAATTATAATCCGTTTTGAATTAAGAATATCATCCGTCTAATAAAAAAATCCTACACATAGATATCTAGTTTGAAATATCAAAAAGCTCAATTTTTTTTCAACAAATATCATTCGAAATCTAATATGGTGAACATTAAATGGAAACTAATGACTTAGCGCAAGAAACTTTAATATCATACAAATGAATGTTGATTACGACTAATGAAGCAGAGGCATTCCTGTTCAACAACATTCAATGCAATCATTGACAAACTATAAAAAAGGTCCAAAACTCTTAGGAATTTCTTATACCAGATTGAATAAGTGGTGTAGTGACTTGACATATAGTGCGAATCTTTTAGTTAATTTTTATAAGTTGACATAATTTGCAAATTATTTTTAATGTTTAATAACGATTATTATTATTCTTTGAAGTAAAAAGTAATGATGCTAACGTATAAAAACTTTAAAGTTTTGGTCGCAAATAAAGTAATTCATTTCATTAAATCATAGGTGCGCTAGTAACGAGAGGAAATAATGAGTTAAAAATATTCTGTAGGTGGTTTGCCATTCCAATCCGAGAAGCTTTAAAGAAAGAGCATAGTGTAATTTGTTTTTGTACTATAGGATTGAGGTAACACAATGTTAGATGTAGTGGTCACTTTTAAACGGTTGCTTTTGTTTCTTAAGTAAGATTACCAAAGACTCAACCAATAATTCTACCCTACAGTTGATGTAACTCACAAGTTGTGGCTAGCAGCTGTTTGCCAGTTTTCACATTGTTCAAGCTATTTCACACAGTTGAATGAGTGAAACAAAAACAAATGAAACTCGCATACATCTCTTATCAAGGCATTGCAGAAATTCCAACTTTGGTACCACTAATAATAAAATCATTGATACACGAGCGTATGGTATGCGATGGTATCCTCTGCGGTCATGGACCAGTAAAAACGGTAATGCAATGCGGTCCGACCAGATACATCGCAGGAAATAGACGCGTTACACCAAATGAATGAACGCACTGAGAACAACATCGGTATGCGATGAAAAAATCCGCGGATGTCGAATCTACTATGTTTTTGCACTGCGTTCGGCCGTGATTAGTTCCCAGTGATATTTTGAACACTTTTTGTTGGAACTTCATTTAGACGCGAAAAATAGATTTTGATGAGATTGGTTATGCAAGCTTTAGAAGATTTCTTTTGGTGTGGAACGTTTCTTTCTAATTTTTACGAGCAAAGCCACGGACAAGAACTAGTTTTCTTTGATCACAACAATATTATTTTATGTATTTTACTTTTATGTGTTGTGCTGTAGTCGAGTTTTTTTTAAAACAATCTACTTTTTAGGCGTATTTTTTAATATTTCTATAGAAGTAAAAATATAATATATGAAAGAGATATTCGACGATGAATCATAACAAAGGTGCTTATAAAAGGAAGTTTGTATCAGGAACAGCATATTCTCCAGGCAGATGTTTTCGGCGGATGCTGTTTCGATTTTATCATTGTTGTATTTGTTTATTCTTCGTGGATTGCTGAATTAATGGAATTTCGCTTACGATTCTCGATTGAATGCCGTGATCGCAGTCGAAAGTGGAAATGAAATGAGAAAACTGGTCTTAACAACGAAGGACCCGTTTGCGCCGTATAATTCACTTTTGCCTGTTCGTTATATTGTATTATTTATGCTTATTAAACTATTATTAATCTTTTCAAATTAAGAGTGTCAAAACTGATTGCTACTGTATTATAAATAGCTTTATGGGAGTTGCCATTGATATAGAAGGTCTATGTGAAGAAGTAAATTAATCCGACCGTTTCGTTTGAAGATTCACAGTTCCCAACAAGAATCAACACTCACGTTTTTTTTCTAGGTATCTCATAGTCATACAAAAGCTCGTAACACGTTTGTTTTTTGTATGAAATCTAATTTGCCTTAAGTATTTTCTTTAAAAAACCTCATCTCTGAAAAACGGTTAAAAATTGCATAGTCATCAAGAACAAGCTCTGTCTTTTATGATTCTAATTTGAAAGTGCGCTAACAAAACAAATCAACACATGTCTGAAAATAATTTCCCTGTAGAGTTAAATTAATTGTCGCTAAACAGTACCACGGTCCCTGCTCCTTTTATAGACGATTAGTCATTCATATATTCATGTTATTTACTGCGCGAGCGTGTACCGGTGGCACCTATAACGTGTTCCGAATGACAATCTGCCAACGTCTACGCAAACGTGTTATAACGTTATTTTGAATATTAAAATGTTCGCGGGCGTGCTTGTATGTCGGGCATGTTAGAATTTGTTGGAAATGCATTCTGTTGACATTTCATAAAAATAAAATTTATCATTGTAATTTAACGTGAATTTAAGGAAGCAATTAATTGAATTAGTTTACGACTCACACATCCTGCCCGGAATGGCGATGACTGATTCAATTTCCTTTGCTATAAACGTGCAATGATTTCGTTCACCAAATTTATTTTTAACTACTACAAAAATACCGATAAAATCGAATTGAAGAGCTTCCTTTTTCAAATTCAACAACCGACTTTCGTTTGATAGAATTTTGATATAGCGACATCTTGTGCCATGTCTTTAAACTACTTTTTGATCGGACTGAATCCCGGCCAACCAGTTACGTGTTTCTAACAGAGCAATTTATCTAAAAGTTTGACTCTGTGTAAGACATTTGGATATTCTTTTTCCTCTTATACTTTACATAATTATGGTTAAAATCGATCGCTGTCCTAACTTGAAGAAGCTGTCGAAGTTCATTTTAAAATTTCATTTTATTTAGGGGAACATTTTTCGGAGTAAGTCTTTCAGGACGAATGAGCTAGGGTGAAGGATGTATAGAGAGATATTAACGGTTTACCTCAACTCTCAATAGAACACAAACTGTTCATGAAGATTAAGTAAATAAATACACATTTCGACATACTACAAAGTTGAAAATAATTATAACTCCGTGAACGTAAGTAGTAAATAGCACAGACATGTTTGCTGTTCCTGGAGAAATAACACTTAATTGCAACAGCTCAGCAGACATAAACCAGTTGGAATAACACATGTTAGCCGATAACGGTTATTAATTTGCTACATCGTGAATAACGTTATTAGTTGTCTAGTAATAACGCGTTGCAACCGACTGGCAGTTACACCGTTCGTCATTTGCTGAGAATGTTCAGAATTAATGGTATCTTCTGCAGCTAAGTGTTATTTAACTATACACTAAAGTTGTTTATCTAATATTACAGAGAATATTAAATCTACGTGATAGCGTACTTGTTACCGTGCTTTTAACGCTATACAGTCCCCTATTTATATATGCTAATGAATTCTCGATAAAGAAATATTATGGCCCAGGCGGCAGATTGAAACATTCTCTAAAAGGTTTTTGAAGTAAATATTTACAGACTATTCGAACAAAAACCAACCGTGCGTAGAATTAGCTAGATTCCATATTTATAAGCCCATATAATGGAGGTAGATAGACAAAACACCAGTGCTGTGTTGAGAAAAAGAAGTTACTTTGTGTAATTTTAAAAGAAAGTTTTACTATTTGTAGAAATGAAATCATATAAAAACACAAATGTTTATGTCGTATTTTGAGAACTGCGTATTCGGTTTGCACCAAGCGGGTATAATTACGTCTACTAATGAGGGATGATCGCAGTCGTTTTAAGCTACTCCACACTTGAATCTCACTGCACTTCAAGTTGGTAGCCTTGCAAGCGTTTTTTTTCTGTAAATAGTACGCTACCTATAACACTAGGCAGATTTAAATACAAAAATAACGTCAATCAAATATACAACCCGCGTATTCATAAATTATATTACCACTCTATGGTTGAAACTTTACAAAACAATAGATGCATTGAGCTGTCACCGTTCTATATCCGACACAAATATTTTATGGAACAATGTTTTCATTTCCACTTGGCATATTGAATGGAGAGTTTAAAATTCAATAAACGCTGTTTTTATGATAAAATCTGAATGAATAGAAATATTTTTAGAAAATATAAAACCCCTATTTTAACTATAATTAAAACAAGATTGATTTAATAATTGAATTAATCTATCTATTTGTGTTACCTACTAATTAACTAATTTAAAACTAAATCAACAGACTCTGTTACATGGGCTTATAATTGGCACAATGTGTTTTAATTTTGGACCGTATAAAGGTCAGAAACCATGTCCGTTAGTTACTAATAAACAATTTTGCTTTATAAGCACGCGTCGGCTCTCAATTTCAACAACGTTCTAATTTTAAAGTCGTGTTTTGCTTTTTCACGCGCATGTGACAAAAATAGGCTGTATGGCACAATGTGTTTGCCGTTTCGCTTTGCAAAATGCAGTTTTCCAATTATTAATAGGTATATCGTAATCGTACTAAAGAATTACTCTTATATTTCTTATTAAATGTAAAATGATTTTATAACAATGATTTGTAGTACAAGCTCTGTCGTATTCACCAAAAGTTTCAGAAGCCCAAAAAGGTTTTATTCATCATCGGTGGATCTATTTTGTGTTGTATTAAATTATTGTATGGAATCCTATGCTTTTATTGTTCCATTTTTAAATTTTCTGTTCCATTTTAGACATCCATTAAGTATTGCAAAGAGATTCCGGTCTGTGAATTCCGATCCAGTGCTTAATAAAAACGCAAGTAAAAAAGGCGCGAATGTCGAGAACAATTACTGATCGCGCCCATTAGCCGTGAAGGAACAATGAGTTCTGTCACCAATCAATACTTCAGTATTAATATTTTTCTTTTGTTACAGGCATCTCGTCATGGCGTTAACTTGGAACATTCCCTTCTTGTTCATTGTAATCATGCCGATAATGGCAGGTGAGTTATTTTTTTAAAATGTATTTTTTATTTCTGGCTTATTAGCGTTTCTATCTTTCTCGTAATAATGTATTCTCCGTACAAAGTAATGTTGCGTACTTTAATTAATTTTACTTTTTAATTAAAACAAATTTCGTTCCAAATTCGAAACAATTGCAGCTCCATATTAAAATTTAAATTACGTTGCAACAGAAAAGTACAATCAACTACTTTAGGTGAGACGGGGAAGCGCCTAGCAACATCTGTTGTGGGACCGACAGCATCACGGGTAAACGAGTTCTCTACTCGAGCGTTAGCCTGCGCGGTAAATGTACGGAAATGTACGATGAACACACATCTTGTTACGGTATTATTGACTTTATAAGTTTTGATGCATTAAGCGCTTATCACTAACGGCGTAAGTGTTTTGCATTTTGAACTATTGAAAATTTCCAAATCGAGAAACCAATAATACTTTGTCCTATTCTGTTATCGATCTATGAATTTCTCGATAGTATGTCGTTCTTTAATAATCAATGAAGTAGTTTATAATCAAATGAAACCACTGCGTATTTCGGTATGCGCAACACAGAAAAGTTTTTCGCCAAAGAATTGTCCCCTAAATTTTCGTAAATGGACTGCGGAGATTTTTCGTCCGTGGATTGCAATCACCCTTGAACGTTAACGATTATATCCAAAGCATAATTTCGTCGAGAACTTTCTGGAAGATTCCAGACGCCTTAAACACGTCTATATCGTTCATACATTCGAATTTAAATGTAATTGCATTAAACCTTTTGTGGAATATTTTGTGTTTTCAATGAAACGATGTTTAAGTAGATCGTGAAGAAACAATTAAGCGAGGTATAATTACGTTTGCCGCTTTGGTCGGCGCTCACTTTGTACTTATCGAAAGGGTTCGAGTATCATAATAATAATTGTGCCAATAGCCATGCGTCATACTGCGTAGGTACTTATGACCTCCTCCTTAAATGTGAGGCTAGGAAGTAATTAGTGGAGTTGGTCAGGTGCAGCCGGGATGTAGAATTCGAAGTATTTTTTGTCAGCTGCACGACGACCGGCGCCACCGCCCACAGTAAAGTATTTTAAGTTTCCCAACCGTCACATTTATATTCCCAATTAGAAAGTGTAATTTAACATTTCCAGAACCCGATTCGCTTTAATCATTCAAATTAATTGCTACTCCACTCTTGAGTGTTTAATTTTTTAATTTCAAAACAAATTGCCGGAGCGGTCCTCTTCCGAGCGACGTTCATTTTAAAACAACTCTGCTTTTATTTTAAGTTACGGGATTTTAGCTACTTTGCTATTCATTGCTGTGGTATTGGAATGATTTAATGGGAGTTTGTGTATGTTGCGAGCAATGGTTGAAGAATGAGCGGTACGGACGTAGAATTTTTTTCACTGTTTGGGAATTGTAACAGGCGTGACTGGTAAGCTCCCGGATACCGCAGGTAGCAACACATACATTGACACGGTATTATAGTGTAAATACGAAGAAATAGTTGAGTATTTAATGGGTTCCGTAGTAAATCAAAAACATTTTAATGTTTAAAAAGAAGATTACACTTCGCATGATATATTTCATGTTAAAATCATAATATTAGAATAAATAGAAATAACAATGGCGGGGTTATTTGCATCAAAATATTTTGAAGTGTTGAATGAATTTTACAAGAGTTGAAATAATACAAAGATAAGCGGTTTGTATTTTGGAAATTCTTGTTAAAGTTTATTAATTAATCACTGGACATTCGAAGCGTTTTGCTGTAGGCTAGATGCTTTCATCATCATCAACCCATATACGCCCACTGCTGAGCACGGGTCTCCTCTACCATTGAGAGGGTTTAGGCCATAGTCCACCACGCTGGCCTAGTGCGGGTTGGCGGAATACACACCAGTGGCGGTACTTCCATAGAAGCCCGAAAGCCCGACTTGCCTTACATAGTTCCGAATAACGAACTTAACGATTGTTTATTTATAAAATAACGCTATAAACGTGAATGTGAGTACTAACCGGTAGGTATTTATTAGTCCTACGTACCAAAAAAAATATGCTGCTACTAAATAAACATTTGGGCTTGCCTTAGTTTGACACCCTAGGCACGCCACTGCTACACACCTAAGAAATTCCTAAGAACTTTTAGGTGTACAGGTTTCATCACGATGTTTTCCTTCACCGTTAATGCTTTAAAAAAGGAAAATACAAATAGCATACTATATTTAGTTTAACACGACAATCGATATTTCCAAAATGTGACTAAGATTGTGTATACGATTATGAATAATTTTATATGGTATCGGAAAAGTTAGTTTATTTGTATTTTTATTATATCCTACGTTGGCCAGATGTACCAGGATATAAAGGGACGGCAACTTTGGTCGACTAAATACAAAAAACTATTTGTATTATTATAATACCATGAGATCGCCTTGTGCGATAATACCGTCTTTTGTTCTAAGTTAGTCTACCGTACTCTACGGTTTTTATCTTATGTACACAATAAAGTTTTAAATAAATGACACTTAGATTTTATTTGGATAACAATAATTTAATTTTGTTCGTAAAGTGCTGTAGTACCAAGTAAATTTCCCAATAAGAGCACCAACGTAGGCTGATCTAGCACATCTTTTGTTATGAAATCGTTGGTTTTTAGGTCCTCGTGTTATTCTAATGCCAGACCTTCGTTCTCGACCCAATTTAAAGTTGTCTCTCCGTTATCTTAAGGTGTTGGTTGTAATTTACAGAATTTAGCGCCCTCTGGAGCTGCTGTTTTAAATAATTGCCTTTGAATGGAAATAGGACATAGCTAGGACAATGAAAGCTTACTCCCTGGAATGATAAGGGTTGTTATTTTGTTATTTAGGTGACGAGAATCTATTGGGAAATTAGTCGAAACTCGCTGACCCAAATATAGTACCTTTTGTCGTTTGTACCTACTACTCGGTTGATTATTTTTAACAATACTGTACGGCTTATTTTCTTCATAGTTTATCACAATGATCGCAGTCGCATCTGATGGAACTGCATGTCGAATACAGAGGACAGAAGAAATACGATCACTGTCTGTCTCCAAGTAACACAGTTGGGCTGTTCTACACAGCTTGATCTGAAGTGTGACTTACTTGCTTAACCTTAGTCTTTTGACGAAGTATACAACTGTTGTCAATAATATGACTATATCTACTTCAAGCTTTGTATCTACAAAGCTTTACATTCCCAGCAATAAATTAAAAGTTCCTCATGAGTCTATCAAACGTGTGTTTAGCATTTCTTCAAAGCAAATAAGCTTAAAACAGTATGCATTCTTTAAAAGAGTCGGAGAAGTGCGTCATATAGCAGTATAAATTTGAGATGTAAATTAAATTAATTCCGCTTTATACTTTCTTAAGTATAATTAAAACTTGATTGTAGAAATGTTGAGCATTATATCATCTTATGAGTTGTATTAATATTTGTGTTTTATATGATTTATAATTTTCTCCTTTTATTCATGCTAGGGGAATTGTTATTCAGTACATTAATCTACTTTAAAAATACCTTTTACATTTCTTAGGTAATTCTTTGTCCACGGAACCCTAAAAACTAATTCAGTTGTGTCGTCCCTCACGCGCGCTCGTGTGTGTGTACTGAACAAATTTTACGCTAACTCGTCATTATGTTGTCCAAGTATTTGTGTGAAGTCATTAGTGACTACCTAGTCGGGACGGATTTATTTTTTCCTCGTATCCGTCCTGCCCCTTTTTGATTACAATAGGACTCGGGAAATAGTTCGACGGGTAAGTAAAAAGTTGCCGCCGTGTATCGGCTTAGCGGGCTTCTGAAAATTTTGGGCAAATATTGGACATAAATATATAAATATAGTGATGATTTGACAATCATGAAAACTATATTTCGTAGAAAATTATATTGAAAAAATTCAAACTAACGGTCATGGAACAATTCGAAAAATTTAACTGCAAAAGACAAAAAAATATATATTGCTTCCCAAAAATTTGGTTAGGTACATATTTTGCTGCTTTTGAAGTTCAAATAACTACACTCATTATGAGTCCAGGTTAATTCTAATGGTATGGACTGACGATAAAAGTCAAGGCTGTTTCTGAACTGTCTTAGTATAACGCCGGGTTTACACCAAACGATTCCCATACGTAAAACATTGCCTTACATAGTTTTTCTATGACCTTAGGCAACATCAGCCGAATAAGAAGTCCTTTGCTCGACATAAACCTCTTCCATACCCTCGAGCTGATTTATTTAAATAATACTAGTGGCTACACCATGTGTACCGACGAGAAACTTTATGAAAAATAGAATAACAGCTTAAGCTCTAAGCAAACGATTCATTTTCTTCAATCAACTACAAGGAGCGTAATAAAAGCTAGTATGTAGCAAGTTGCTTTATTGCCTCGAAACGCTGATATCGTTGTTACGTGAAACATCGTTGGAGTTTACTATAAAATTGCACAAAGGGAAAAATACACGCTTGATCTATCTTACTGATTACATATGAGAAGATTATTGAATAGACTTTAATAAGACTTTCCATGTATTCAAATACAAAGATAAATAAATAATTGATTAGCTATCTGGCATGGTAAAAGACACACAATGATTTATTTTAATTATAGGATTAAAAACGGGTTGTAAGTAATCTGGGCTTAAGTAATATTTATACCCCATGACGCATGATTTGTTGCTTTACTGTACATGTATGTATTTGTGCTTTTTAGTAGCGCTTTATATCAAAAATGGTTGATCAACAATCAATATGATCTTATTGATGCACCCTAACGATCTGACTCCAAAATTATTTGATCATACGAATGGTGTTTAAATCGGTCAAAAGGCATTATCGTTTGCTTTCTAGCTCGTTGACTTTATGATATTTTGATAAATGTTACACGATTCTTGTTATTTATTGGACAGCCCCGGAGCGCCGTTGACTTGACACCAGCTAGCGAAACGAGAGGCGGCGGGTTTGATCCCTGTCCGAGGCAAATGTTTGTGTGATCCACAAATACAAATGTTTGTTACGAATTGAATTAACAGAATTAATCACATTCTTATACATTATGCTTAGAAAATCTGTTTCCTCTACCGTTCAGAATAGTTTATTCTAATAATAACGGAATCAAAAAATGTATTTTATTCCTTTCATACCTTTACGGTATGACATTAAACGTTATCTTGGTCCCATTATCTATGACTATCTTTATCCCCCTGACACAAGAAGTGTAAAAGTAAATGTATTTATCTTTTAATATTGCACGTCGATGGTGTCGCCTCCCAATATTGATAACATTCAAAGCCTGAGCGATGTTCCATCAAATTTTAAAAGCCTTTTAAATTATGTTGGTGAATTTTATTCTACAGCTTAAATGGTGTAGGAACTTATCCAGATATTAATAATGCAATTTAAAATGTTTATTATTTCCATAAAAGCCTTGTTAACGCTCGAAGTTACTTTAAACATGGTCGCGAATTATTGATGGTAAGTGCAGCGTAATCAAAACAAAGGGGTCTAAAGGATTTTATTTATCGTTTACAGTTGTAATAATATTTGAAAATATATATAACCAACATTTATATACATATACAGTAAGACATTAAACAAAAGTTCGAGTCTTGCGACGTAGGTATCAGAAAATACGAGAGACTCGTAAGATCACAAGCAGCGTAGTGATACTGGAAGAGATAGAAGGGGATTCGGTCTCATAACCACCCCAGAAAGGAGTGATTGAAATGAAAAAAGTGCTTACCTGTCATCTTTACACCAATTAATTATTTATTAAAGGACTATTCGATATGACATTGAAGCATAAAGTTTTTACCAACTTAATTTAATTTAATCAAATAAAATCGCTATAAACTACGGAAAGTAAAATGTATCACTACTAAAATATAAGAAACTCGTCACATAAGCCGGATTAGGGTCATTCCCTCGCGGCATATTGTGGTGAGCGGACGTATAATTGTTTGTGTCGCAGCGCATTGTGTTCGATCTTATTTTATCTACGCGCGGGTAAACCGGTCTAGCGACCGGCACCTGCTGCTATTCGACGACGTAAATGAATAATGAGAATCAAAATAATGAATTATTAGATACATATTTGAGCGGTGGCGAGTTAGAAGTTACCACAAATATGGAATTGGAAGACAACACACAAGAAAATATGGAATTGGGAGCACGGAAGAGGATCAGAGAAGAAAATTCATCTGAAGAGGGATGGACTGTAATGAGTAGAAGACGCAACAAAGTGACTTGTTGCCGAGAGGACCAACATGATACAGATGCAGAGGTAAGACGGAATAGTGAAGACAAGATCCAGGTATGTGTGACTAGTAAAGACCTCCTACCAAAACAATTTGCTTTGGCACGCTTATTTAAAACACACAGTATTACTGGTGACAATATACAGAGAGTGAAATATGTGCATGATCATAAGATACTCATAACATTTAATACAGAGACCGAGGCGGAAGAATTCTTAAAATGCAAAGCTTTCAAGGATATGAATTGGATATGCCAGAAAACATCGGAAGTAGGAGTTTCGTACGGGGTTATAAAATCTGTGGAGCTAGATATATCTGATGATGAGTTTATGACTAACCTTTCAAGCGGGGTAGACATAATAAATTTCAAAAGATTAAATAAACGATCCCTGGAGAACACAGACGGGAAGGGATGGACTCCAAGTGAAACAATACGGCTAGGCTTTAAAGGACCTTCTCTCCCAAGCCATGTATACATTTTTGGATTAAGGATTCCGGTGGAGCCGTTTGTTTTCCCTGTGACCCAGTGCGCAAAGTGTTGGAGGTATGGTCACCCTACTAAATTTTGCCCTTTCAAAAAAATTATCTGCCCAAAATGCACCCAACATCACGAAAACTGTACAACAACGTCATTTACTTGTGCAAATTGCAAAGGAGGTCATATGGCATTTGAAAAAATATGCCCAGTCTTTATAAAAGAAAAGAAAATCCGTGAATTAATGGCACATTTTAATTGTACTTACCGTAAAGCACTAACAATTTACGTTCCACCGTCTCCAGAGAGGAAGTCACAGCCGGACCGTGTATCAAAAACCGCAAGGGAACCAATCTCTGTTACTAGATCGTCTAATAACGACTCAGCGCAGAGTTCAAATGAATTACAAACTAATAATATATTGGCGTCTACATCAGAAGTTCCAGAATCAACATACTGGCCACTCATTCACCCGAAGCCTGTTCCTAAACGTAGCACGCAGAAAAAAAGCCGTCGGCCGCCGACACCTGTGAGTGACCCCATATGGCATCTAGATAATGAAACATCTGATTCCGAAAATAACCATAACCCTAATATTATAAATAGTAATAAGAAATCACAATCACACAAATTTTCTGATAATTTAAGCTTTTGGAACCTGTTTAGAAAAATTAAAAATATTATTCAAAGTAATGAGTCAATAGAGATTAAGATTCAACAATCAGTTACCATATTTGCAGAATGGCTTATTCAAAAAATTATGAGTAATTTATCTATTGAGACACTATTTGAGAACTTTGTTAAAAATGGCTAATAATAATATGAATTTGAATATTATGCAATGGAATTGTCAAAGCATAAAACCTAAAATAAGTGCATTTGAGTTAACTCTGTGTAAAGAAAAAATTCACATAGCTATACTGAGTGAAACATGGTTGAGCCGTGAGACTCAATTCAAAATAAGTGGTTATAACATATTCAGAATGGACAGAGATGATGGGTACGGTGGGGTGGCCATTTTAACGCACCATTCTGTAAAATCTTTTGTTTGTACAACACGAAACAGTAATTCGGGTATTGAACTATTGCATGTTAAAATTATGAATTGTGAACACATTGAAAATATCATCTCAGTGTACTGTCCCTCCTCTGTACACACTTGTCAAAACGATTGGGATGAGATTTTTTCTATAGCTAACAGGAAAACTCTAATTTTAGGAGATTTTAACGCACATCACTCTAACTGGTCTTTTAAAACAGATCGACGAGGTTCTGAACTACTAGATTCTATGTTAGATTACAATTTTATTCATTTAAATGATGGCAGTTACACGAGAATTAGGATGGTTAACGGATTTCTACAACAATCTAGCCCTGATGTTTCTTTTATTTCTTCGGACATATCTTTATTATTCACTTGGAATATTTCAAACGAATCGCTTGGCAGTGATCATCTTATTATAAATATGTGTTGTATATTAAAACTTACACGTGAATTTCATAAAAAAAGAATATTTAAAAAAGCAAACTGGCTTTCTTATACTGATTATATAGATAGTAATATTAAAAAATGCACTATACCATATGACCCTCAAGGCATGTACGATATATTATATAATCTTATGCAAGAATCCGCAGATAAATATATTCCCTATACTAAAATCCCTCAGCATCCATGCAGTAAGTTTCATCCGAAACCATACTGGTCCGAAGAAATCTCGAAAGCAGTAGCAGAGCGTCGATTAGCACTTGCAAATCTAAGGAGATGTCCTAATTCTAGAAATTTAGAGTATCTTAAAGGAAAAATAAGGATTGCTCAGAAACTCATTCGTCAAGCGAAATGTCGATCATTCCAATCGTTTTGTTCATCAATAGATGAATTAACAACAGCCCCTGAAATGTGGCGGAAAATGAAGTGGATGAAAGGTAGACCGGTATCTAGGCAGTCTATTAATATTGAAAAAGCTGAAGAGATGCTTAGAGATCTTACCCCAGATTTTGTTTGTATTGAACAGCCTAGTTTTATATCTAGTAATAAACAATTAGAGTCCGAAATATCGCTACATGAACTTAATAACTGTATAAAAAGTACTGATTCTGCACCTGGCTGTGATCAAATTTCCTATTTAATGGTAAAACACCTTCCAAACTCCGCTAAAAGAGTACTACTCCAAATTTATAATAAATGTCTTTCCCTTGGTTTCGTCCCGAATCAGTGGCGACAAATAAAAATAATTCCTATTCCTAAACTCGGCGATTCGGCATCAACGCCACGTCCAATTTCATTAATATCGTGTGTGTGCAAAATCTTCCACACTATCTTGTCCAAACGTATAGAATGGTTTTTTGAAAAACAATGTCTGTTTCCCGATGAGGTGGTAGGTTTTCGTAAGTCACGTTCATGCCTTGATAATCTAACGCGATTAGTATCTGACATCCAGCTAGGGTTTTCCAAAAATTTGATAACTGTGGCATGTTTTCTAGACATTACAAGCGCATACAACAATGTTGACGTTTCTAGCCTCTTGAAAATTCTTGATCAATTTGGAGTTGGTTCAAAATTATGTGTTTATTTGTGGTCATTTTTGACGGAGCGACACTTGCGTATGTCTTTGTGTAACGGTGAGATTGTCAGAACTACTAGTCGGGGATTAGCGCAAGGAGACCCGTTGTCTCCACTTTTATTTAACATTCTCACATTGAATTTATGTAAAAATGTAACCCAGATCAGTATTTCTCAGTATGCTGACGATTTCGTGTTGTATACTACACATGCAAATTTAGATATAATATTTCTTAAATTGCAGTCAGCTCTGTCATGTACGAATACAATGCTTAATAATATTGGTTTGAGTATTTCCCCAACCAAGACAAATATGTGTGTTTTTATGAAAGGTGGTTGTAGAAGAATGTTTAATTTTAATTTCGACAATTACTCAATAAAAGTAGTAAATCACGTGAAATATCTTGGTCTGTGGTTGGATAGTTCTTTAAGATGGGGCAAACACATTACTGAAACTACCCAAAACGTAATGAAATTAATTAACTTACTTAAAGTTTTGTCAGGACCGGGTTGGGGTCTGCATCAAAAACATTTAAGACGCTTATATATTGCCTTAATCCGAAGTAGACTTGATTATGGTAGCTTTTTGTTTCATAATAGCTGTAAATCTAAATTAATAAAAATTGATCGGGTACAAAACCAAGCATTACGTGTTATTGGTGGTTTTATAAGAAGTACACCAATACATGTAATGGAAAGCGAACTTTGTCTTCCACCGCTCAGTGTTCGCAGGAGATACTTAGGTAGCAAATTTATTTTGAAATTAAAATCATTTTGTGATAATAAAGTCATCAAAACAATAGAAGAGCTGTCGCAGAATATAACCTCTAGATATTGGTTAAACAAAAAGTTACCACTGTTAGTTGAAATTTTTTCCCATTTTAATTCTATACCCATTCACTCTAGAATTCAACTAGAGATGTTTTCCCTAGAGACATGGTCAAGTAATATCGACTTATCTCACATATTTTTAGATAAAATACCTTCTGTTTCTCAAGCCAAACGTCATTACAACACATTACAGCTAAATCTATTGTGTACTACTTATATTCAAGAACAATATTCAGATTACTATAAAATTTTTACAGACGGTTCTAAGGATTCTCATTCAGGTGGGGCCGCGTGGTTAGACCCCTTACAGCAGTGCCATATGAGGCTTAAAATTGATTCTAATATTTCCATTATGCATATTGAAATGATTGCGATAGCAGAAGCCCTATCATATATCCAATCATTGCGCGGCGACAAGTTTGTCATTCTGACCGACTCCAAAAGTTCGTTGCAGCATTTGGCTCGGCTCACCTCACACATGCGAGGTATTCCGATAGCCTACGAAATATATAAATCTATTTTAAAGCTACAATCGTCCAAGACAGTATGCATTCAATGGATTCCGTCTCATATCCAATGGGATGCAAATGACAAAGTGGATATTTTGGCAAAGCAGGCTTGTGTCGAAGGAGTTTTATTTCACGTGTTGCCCTTTTACTCAGACCACTTTAGTTGGGTTAAAGATAATTGCTTCAAAGTTTGGCAAGAATACTTTGATTTAAGGTCAAGAGAAAAAGGTATTTGGTATCGAACTATCCAACCAGAGATATCCAGAATTCCGTGGATTGAATGTAATTTGGACAAGAAAAGTACTACTATAGCTTTAAGATTACGTTCCGGACACATTCCATCAAATAAATTTTCATACTTAATGAAAAAAATTGCATCTCCAAACTGTGTGGACTGTGGTGTAGTGGACGATGTCTATCATTTGTTGATGGAGTGCGTCCGAAACGAACATGTAAGAAGTAATATATTTAGAAATAAATCATACGACATTGGAACATGTAATGGTATCCTCGCCGACCCATTATCAAATAGTAGTAAGGAAATTTATAAGTTAGTTATAAGTCATAGTTAATATTTTTCGTCTTTTTTTTGTGTTTACCTGTATTAGGCGATATAGTCGCTTTGCGACAAAGCCTTTATAATAAATTAAAAAAAAAAAAAAAAAAAAGCCGGATTAGGGTCAAAGAATTAAGATAAAAAAATACTAATGCGCTAAGTA
Source organism: Cephonodes hylas (assembly GCA_030295005.1). NCBI lineage: Eukaryota > Metazoa > Arthropoda > Insecta > Lepidoptera > Sphingidae > Cephonodes > Cephonodes hylas. The sequence continues at coordinate 3,561,499 of AP025374.1, read as the reverse complement.
ATCATATCGTACTCGCATAAAACTGATATTGTATTAAATTAAGTCTCGTGTCGCAGATATTAGAATATGTATATATCAGATATCAGGAATGAGGATGCTTTTCAGTCTAAGAAACTGCCGACGATAATTTAGTAATATTAAAGTTTATTTATCATTTTTATTTTGCCATAAATACTACGACGCCAAAAAAAAGAATATTTTTTTAAGATAAAGTTTTCATCTACTCTGTTTCGCAACGAGTACCTATTGAAATCTTACATTATATGTGTGAGCTTTTTGTCACTTCTCAGGTCCTGTTTCGAACTTTGTGTAAATCATCAACTAACATCAACATTAATCAATGACTCAAGAATCAACCTCGATGCCTCACGATTATCCGCCTTTTTTACTTTTTCAGGCTAAAAAGGCAGACATTAAATAAATAAATAATAGTTTAAAATTTTGAATGTTACGCTGAGTAAATTGCTGAAAGAAGTATTTCTACTCTTCTATTTAAGGACAAATAAATAACAAGTCTAGTTTAGGTAATGATTTAGTACTATAACACTAGGTACCAGTTCTATCACTTCCAGTTCGGCCTTCAGTAGTTTTTACGGCACACTGGATTTAGAAGTGCGATTACCGAGCAATCCTTTTTTTGTCAATCGACCGTGAACTAGTGTTGCCCAAATGCAAGAACAAGACGAGACTTAGCCAGTCTTGGTCTTGGTCTTGCGCCAATACACTTGGTCTTGGTCTTGGTCTTGGTCTTGCGCTCCCAGTCTTGGTCTTGGTCTTGGTCTTGCAGCAAGAGTCTTGCAAGTCTTGCAATTGCCTATTAGTCTATTACTATTTATTAAAGTTTATTTTAAATCTTAGAAAAACGTATTAGAATTGGAACATTGTGAGCTTGAATTAACATAGCCATAGTAAAGATAGAGCAGATTAATAAATAACTGAAGATTTGATAAGAAATTCGAAAAATCAACTGACCTATATGTCGTTTTCCATGGAAGTAACTGTTTCTTAATAAACATTTATGATTTATAAGCTTAAATTTGCTAAAACATGTAAAAAAACAAATTAATTCGGGAAGTCGCGGGCACTGCTAGTAAATACTTACTCTCATCATCTCTCTCAGAGATATTCGGGCTGGTAAGCAATACAAAACTCTTATCGCAGGCTTTTTATTTTATTAGTAGGTAAGTACCTGCGCTTTTTATATTATTTTATTAGTTTTGTAGATTTTTTTACACATTTCAAGTATATTTAAAAGTGGCTACAATATTTATCAAACGGGTGATATTTGAACACTTTTTTGCTATTTTTTCTTATAAAAACTTAAGTTAGGGAACTGTTAACAGAAGTTAGGGAAATATTACGGAAGTTTCATGTGTTGCGCAATTTTTTTTATTTTATTAAGAAAATGGCAGATCGTTTTTTTTTTGTCTAGGGGACACAAAACCCTGCACTAAAAAGTAAAATGACCCACCTACGCCCTGTGGCGGCAATCAAATAGTGTCAAATGTTGTGATTTCGGCGCGGCGTCAACGATTGTTGTATATGATTTCAAAAGAAGCCGCCGGCGAGTGTATCATAACCAGTGGCGTGCCTAGGGTGTCAAACTAAGGCAAGCCCAAATATTTATTTAGTAGCAGCATATTTTTTTTGGTACGTAGGACTAATAAATACCTACCGGTTAGTACTCACATTCACGTTTATAGCGTTATTTCATAAATAAACAATCGTTAAGTTCGTTATTCGGAACTATGTAAGGCAAGTCGGGCTTTCGGGCTTCTATGGAAGTACCGCCACTGATCATAACCATGTACTTCCGAAAAGCGGCAAATTACTTTGAGAAGTAAGTACAAAACCTTTGATGCCGCATTATCAAAGTGCCGATGGTTAAAACATAACTATGCATGCACTCAGTTTGATTTTAATGGATATTTTTTTATTCGCTATGTAGGTATGTTTATGGTATTAGTCGTAATGCGCATAGGTCTAGTTTTTCATATTCTTTGATACAGTTTTTTGCGTCTCATAGAATTCCTAAGCGTACCTATACACCGAACTGTTACACCTAACTACTCCGTGAAATAGCGCTAAGTCCTAGCTGCAAGACGCAAGAGTCTTGCAGGCTATGTCTTGTTCTTGCTCAAGTCTTGCACGGTCAGTCTTGGTCTTGGTCTTGCTAAAAATTCGCGGTCTTGTTCTTGGTCTTGGTCTTGCAAAAACGCAAGAACAAGACCAAGACTGCAAGACCAAGACTGAATTTGGGCAACACTACCGTGAACACTGGCTGAAATGGACTAGGCGGGATTTTATACCTAAATGCTTAAGTTGGGGTCACATAACATACCTATTTTTGATCAAACATGTGAGAGAACTATTTAAATATCATAATTGTATACTGACATTTTTCGGCAGGATCATCATCATCTTCCGCCAATCGAAGTATCGAAGTCCACTGCTGGACATAGACCTCTCCTAATGGCTTCCACAGGATAGGATATGATAGGATAGGATACTTCGACAGGATACCGTGGTGAAATTCTAAGGCTCCCTTGCCCCAAGGGAGTCAATACTACTGTTTTTCAAACAACCAATATGTAAATGACTAGTTCTCTTTCTTATCTCGCATTACATTTTCTTAATAACATTGAATATTTATTTAGCATTGCGTATGTACTATTACTTATTACAAAAAACATAGCATAGACTGCTAATAATTTAGTTAAGCAATTCAACGTGCATGGCCAGTACTCAGATTTAATCACCATCGTAGGTATTACCTTACGACAAAATTGATTTATGAATACGAAAATGGAGGTATCGTTCGGAAAAATTCAAAATTACAGCAAAGTTAAGAATCCGTATCTGTTTTCGCTTCATTGTATAAATATAAGTCTGTATCACCAAGTACCCTTAAACACGGTCATTAAAATTCCTACATCTAAAGGTGGCATTGGGTAGTTAATATTTAATTACGCCGGACTATAAAATGTAGTTGGCCAATATGCAAGCTCCGTGTTTTAGTGCTTATTTTTTTATTCGTATTGTAAGTAGTAATAATTACTTTTAATGTAATTTTAATCCGAGTTGTAATCCGTATCTTCTTGGAACAAATTATAGCTGATGGAAAAATCCTGTTCGGAAATATTTATTGATCATTGTATGCATTTTTCCTGCTTGTAACAGAGAGTACATAAGAAGTAAACACAAAAGTTGGCTGACTGGGCTATATTGGAATGTACAATTAGATAAGTCTACGTATAACAATCAGAGATTCAGAATTAGAAAAAATAATACTCTTTGAAGATTGATTTTTAACTCTTATCAATCCTCGGGCTTTTGTTGATAAATGAGGGTGCTAGATCCCCATTTTTTCTCTTTCCTTCTTGGTTTATGAGTGTGTATGTGCAAACCATAAGGCGTACTTATACGGATGTAATATTTAAAATTAAAATTAGTCACATTAACGAAAGAACCAATTCATCTCATCATAGTCGGTTTCCAACAGTCGAATCGTAATAGATACGATTGGAATAAGAAGGATCAATGGCAATTTTTTTATTTAAATTTCATATTTTTAGGGGAATGATGGAATGCACTTGAGTTATTTTTCAATTTCCAACCAGTAATAATATGTATAATTGCTCACATCGTGTAATTGTTTTTATTAATACGATTTTCTGTTCCTAGCTTTCATCACCAGAACATTTTTGCTTCAGCATTTGAGTTTAGTTTTTAAATAAGTAAAAATTCTATATTTTAAATCCGTTCGTGGAATTCGTATTAATTATTCGCTCGCATTAGTCTGTACGGTCTTTGTTCATCCAGCTCCGGCTATCAAATCCTTCTAAAGCACTTTTAATTTTAAATAACTTAGCCGTTGAGTAATTCGTTTTTAAATATCGGAAATAATCTGCTTTGCGGAAATTTACAGAATTTTTATTCAAATCTGTTTTTGATTAGAATGTATAAAATGGTTAATCATTTGTTTTGACATGTATAATTGTTACAGTTTTTCTATAACCACCGTATACCATATATCATTCCAAGTTTCATAATTGTTCCAAGATTCTTCAAAATACCAGTCAAGCTAAAACATTTCTACTTTCTACATTTGAATAATGTTTCTTTTATTATCCAGATTATTTCGATTTATATGTGAAGTGCTCACTAAATTACATTAATATAAACATAAAGTCACCGCATCGTCATTCCGCGTTGGAACATGAAATCACGTGAAATATTTGGTTCCTTTTTATTCCCATTGTTGAGAAATGAGAATAAAGCGAGATGAAACATCTCAATTATCGTCCTTGAAGCGAAACTCGACTTAATCTCTTAGGCATGAAGTGCAGAATCGTGTAGCAGCGTTAATCACAGCCTCCAAGTGAGATGCGTCATGCAAGATCGAAACGTGTGGGTAACAAGGTATCAAGGACATCGGGATCGCTTTTTTGTTTTATTGTCTGCGTCTGCTCGTTGGTATGCAAATAAAAACATTTAACGTTTCTCGTGATGCTCGCTGAATTATGATTATGAGGGGATTTAGAATTTTATGAAGTAAGGAATGAAAGGTAATTGAAAAAGTTTAAGTTTTGTCTTATGTGATGAGATCACTCTGTCAAGAACCCACTAGTTTATCAGTTATTTTCAATTCCAGGTGCGAAGAATTCAAGTCTGATGCCCTAGGAACATTTTCGTTAATTCTGCCTTTTTTTTGCTATTTTCATAAGTTTATAATTGAAATTTAACTGGTACGTTTAAACATACGTTAAATATCTATTGAAAAGTTAGTGGCAATTATAGTACAGCAATAAAATAGCGATATACAATAAGTTAAATACTTAATAAGCAAATAAAAACTGAAATATTTTTATTTACAATTTCATTAAAGGTAGTAAAGGTAATTCAGTGTAGGAGCCAGGTGATACTGATGGGTCATAAAAACAGATAAAAGTTACAGCTTTCCTACCGCGTTTGGTCACAAACCGTCCAGAGTTTAAAGATAAATACAAACAAATATAAATTAAAATTTTAAGGGTTACGACACCCAATAAAATGCTCAAAGCATTTAAGTAGTTCTGAATGGCCACGATCAAATGCATCCAGATAACCCGCAAATTGGTTTATCGTCATTATTACCATCATTTATTCGCCGTTGTATTCCTTTATTGTCCTCTTGTCTTCCGTTAAGTTCAGGTAAGCAAAGTAAAGAAGAACTAGTGATTTTGCAACACGAATCGCCCATTTCTTCCTTTACTAGCACGGTCTGCTTGTGCGGTTGGGATGGGTTAGGCTGTAGTCCACCACGATGGTATAGAGTAAGTTAAGTGAGATTAGTTCGAGTTTTGATCCACCATGCTGTATGAAATGAGAGACTGATTTTTGACCCCTTAAGGAATACTCATGTTATCAATAAGAAAATTGTTTCAAGTAATCCAATGTCTGTTTTCCTTTCAGAGATCGACATGAAATTCACAAAGAATCCCGAATCAGTGACAGCGCCTGTCGGAGACTCAGTGGCTTTCGTATGCGAGGTGAACGTTCCGGGAGAGAAATTGATGTGGCGCTCCCGGCCTGTGGACAGTCAAGAAGGCGAGTGGGAAAATGTCACCGAAACCAGCAGTAAAGAACTGTTCACCAATGAGGTGACTGCCAGACTGGTGTTTGAAGTCACTGAGAGCACACAGAGCGCGCTCTATCAGGTTTGTTTTTAATGGAATGTTTTAAGTGTTTTTTTAATACTGGCTGAATAAATTATTCAATGTCCAAGCCTCGGGTCGTACAACTGTTTTGGTAAGTAATATTTGAATGTAGAACATATGATTTTAGGGTCTATAAATTGAGTCTAAAAAATCAAAATCATTATTGTTTTCCGTTCTAAGGAGGTCGTTTTATCAGTTAGCTTGTAAAAAGATGTCGCTGAAATATAATTACGTACCGGGATAATACACGGGTTACGTATTCGTATAAAAAAGGTTTCCCAGCGAGCTTCATCAAAATGAAGACATACAATTATATAGTTGCTCATATTATCCCGTATCATATATGAGGCGGCGGCGAGATTGCATGAATAACTTTGATAAAAACACGCGAGTCCAGTAATTTTAAACATTGGCAGCATTCGGCGCTATATACCATTCAGTTGGGTATTGCTGGCAAATAGTCAAGTATTTCAGTGTATAAATAAGGATAAGTCCCTTCCGTTGAATGCAGTGCAAAAAGGTCCCGACTTTCACGAACTTTGTTTAGGGATAATTCTGTTCTAGGGATCCTATACCCATTGTATGGGTTTCATACTCCTTTTCTATAAACCTTTTCGTTATAATAGATAATGAATGCGGTATAACAATTGTCTCTTTTTACACTTACTTTATTTTTCCTAAGATTGCATCTTTTTAATATATTTTTTTATGACGAGAATACCTATATATTTTTTATTTTCGTTCCAGTGTGTAGTACTGTATGGCTCTGTGATCCTGGTGTCTATACCGGCTCGGTTGAGTGTGGCACGGCTGGATCTCAGCAAGAACATAGCCGAACAGCGCGTCATCACGGCACCACCGCATAACACCATCGTACTTCACTGCAAAGAGCCTGAGTCGCATCCACCGGCCATTCTCAGCTGGTGGAAAGAAGGCCCAAAGGTGAAAAAATCTAGAATTATTATCGTCGTTAACTTAGACTAAGCACGTAACATACATATTACATACGTACATATATCACCTTATTTTTCACAGGGAGAAGCTGAGTTGCATTTTGCTCCTATATTTTTCACCCATATATTTCATACATACTATAATAGAGGGCGAGCTTCTTGCCGTTTTTCGGACACATTTCTAGACTCCGTGCTACTACGAAGAAGTTTCAAAAGGAAAGACCCAATAACATTTTTGCCTATATCACTACAAGACTGTCAGCAATTGAGCAATTAACTGCATGTTGTATAATTCAATTGATAATTTCTATTGTATCATGAAATGTATGCGACATGGTAACGGATATTGACACAGAGAAAACCAATTTCTAAGATCTAACCCAATCGATCTCAATCACAGAGGATATGCCTAACAGTGAGAATTATATGTGCTTAGTATTGTTATTTATAATTCAGATTTAATTCAAATTTCAATCTGCAATTTGAAGATACGGTGGCCGGTACTTCAAAATTAATATCCCTCAAGTGATTATGTTTTAAAATTTGTACTATGTGTTAACATCGTTTGGTAATAATGTTACTCGCTTCGCATGAAGATTGATCGCGTTATTACACAGTATAAAATATGCATAATGCGAGCTTGAACGCTTTCCACGTCAAACTGGACGGTATAATCTTTGCTGTATTGGAAAATATCATTTTCATTCACGTGGAGAACAGATTTATTCAAGAGCTGTAATGGATGAGACAAGCTTTTCGAGACTCCATTGCGGTTTTAATGGGTTTTGTTGTTATAAAATAGACTATGGATGTAACTTATGTTCATCTGCCATTTGCTAGAAACTGCCCTTGTCTACCGGTTGGATAAAAAAGGCTTGGTTTGATCAGGGTAGGTCTTAAATCGACAAATATTTTTGGTTGGATCTTGATACATATTTTTTGACTTACTAATGCAGCTTTTAACCTGATAATTACATTCGATTCTCAGAACGAACTTTCAAAAACAACTCTACGTTGAATTTCAAAAGTCATAAACAAAACTATTGAGCAAAAACAACGCGTTGTTTGTATAAAGTTTTTAGCTGAACGTTAACCTATACTGGTCGAAAAGAATGAGTTTGTAGCATAAGGTCTTGGCGTTTATGGGTCAGGAGTAATATTCAAGTACCTATAATGCAGACAATAATTGAATTGTTGCAGGGGACAAGAAAGCAATTAGAGACACCGCACGGCGTGTTAGTGATACACAACGCGACGACAGACGACAGCGGCACGTACGGATGCAAAGCAATTAATGAGTTCAGCAGCCAAACGGTAGACTTGCCAGAGAGGACGCGGCTCAATATACAATCTGAAGGAAATGGGGATGTGAGGTAAGATATGCTTGATGGTACTGATTGACTTGACTTGTTACCTACTGTATTTAAGAACCGAATGGGATGGATGATTATCATGAGTATTGGGATCAAAACGGATTATCGGCTGTCGACTTTTCATCATCTTTAAGTTTCAAGTGATCGTCATTACCACATACAAAATTATGTGGGCCTGTAATGAACTGAACTGTTTATTATAGTGAGTTTTTTATCTTGTGTTCTGTAGAAGGACGCTAACCAATATTCCACAGTCAAATAAGCTGGAATTTCTCTAATATCCCGCACTTACGAGGAACTATGCATAATTCTCTAATATTACTCAATTGTCACATACGTACTTTCAAACCTACTAATGGTGGTGGATTTTACAAATAACGAGGGCATTTTTTAATGTTGTCTTCCACCGTCCAGTTATTTTCATAGAAAGAAAAAAAACGACTAAGTGTTATGTTGATTTGAACAACCTGATGTTAACTAACACACAGCTCATCTTCCATTGGTATTGATTATTTTAACCACTTTAGCTATAGTTAACTGTTTTGTTTCAACTATTAAACAACATTTAAATGTGTTCTAGATTCCTAGAATCAGAAGAGTATGTAGGCGTGAAGGACAGTGAAGGAGTGCTGACGCTGCCGGTGGCGGCGGGCGAGGCGCTGCGGCTGTGGTGCGGCGCCGTCGGGACTCCGCCCCCCACGGTCACCTGGGCGAGGGAAATACCGAGACCGCTGCAACGGAGGCACGACAACCTCCTCACTGTGTCTCCATTTACGGCTGATCAGGAGGTAAGGAAGTTGCTGAGGTTATGAGAGAACGAGCTAAATTGTGAAGTCATTTTTTACTGTCTCTTGGCATGTGAATGTCACCGAAAAATAGAATTATCCTTACCCCTCTTTAAAGTTGGATATTACTCATAATCGCCGAAACTTGCGTGCAAAAAACCACTGTATGTTTACTCATATGGTTGGATGTGGATTGGTGTGAATGTGTACGTGTTGTGTGAATTATTTTTTATGATTCCATTTACCTTTATTCTGTTGTAATTGAACAGTTTTTGTTGTTATTTATTTTTTTTATTAATGAGGAGCCTAGGATTTCTGTGTACTTCAAAAAACTTGTATTTGATGACTGTTTCGGCAAAATCGTTTAAAGAACCCTTTCCCTTTCGTAACAACTATCACGACTTAGAATATTTACCGATGCCTTATATTTCCTATAGGGCATATACTCATGCTCGGCCGGCGACATCCGTCGAGCGTGGAAGGTGGTGGAACTGAAGCCTCCTCATTGGGAGGGATCTGTAGGGAACCTTACTGCTACGGAGGGAAATCCTGCCCACTTCAACTGCGGAACTGCTGTCGGGTACCCTCCGCCGACTGTCCACTGGGTGCTTAATGGAGAACTACTGAAGAATGAGAAGGGGATTCGAGCTACAGGTAATAGAATTATCTTCAGCCCGTCCCACTGCTAGGCAAGGGTTTTCTCTATAGCTGAGAGGGTAAGGGCTTAAGCCGTACATAGTAACGCGTAGTGACGCTGGTCCAGTGCAGGTTGGCGGTCGATATATCTGAAAAATTCCTGAGAACTTTTAGGGGTGCCGGTTTCTTCTTCATCAACCCATATACGCCCACTGCTGAGCACGGGTCTCCTCTACCATTGAGAGGGTTTAGGCCATAGTCCACCACGCTGGCCTAGTGCGGGTTGGCGGACTACACACCTAAGAAATTCCTAAGAACTTTTAGGTGTGCAGGTTTCATCACGATGTTTTCCTTCACCGTTAAAGCAAGTGATAATTCGATTTTGAATACACACATAACTTCGAAAAGTCAGAGGTGTGTGCCTGGGGTTCGAACCCACGACCGCCGAGATTCTCGACCGCGCGCCTAAACCTCGAGGCCATCACACGAGGCCGGTTTGCACATAATCTTTTCCTTCACCTTTAAAGTTAGATTTTTTGTGATGATTGCATGTGTATAACACACCCATAACTTTGATAAATCAGAGGTATGTGGCTGAGGTAAGAACCCATGACCACCGATATTCTCGAGGTAGTACCATAAATATCATACATATTGCATTGTAACGTCCCTGTCGATGATTTCTTGGCTAAGGTACAGTGTATGAACTAGAAATTCTGATTTGCGTTTGGTGGGTGAGATTTCCCGGACCCAATTTGCCGGTGTGAATATTCGTCTGCAATCGCGTATTTATACCAAAATCTGGTAAGCCCGGAATACGTATTGGAACTGTCACTTTGCTTTGGCAGTATAGACTATCCATGCATATGTTTTTCGCGTTATGTCACTAGCGACATTAGTGCATAAATAACATCTTGAGAAAAAGTATTACTCTTGCAAAGATATCTTTTGGACGATCCCAACGATTATATCAATTCAAGTTTCATCAAGTTTCTCAACGATTATATAAATTCAAAATCGATTGATGAATCGATTGATATCAGTCGATATTAACGCGATGAAACAAACTTTAATGCCATTGATATATTCGATATGAGTGTTGTCGACATATTATAGAAAGTCTCGCTTCGTAATTCCACGTAACAAGAAAACTCTCCAAGTTGAACTAGATTAAATTCCGTTCGTATCTATGATATAACGCGACTCAATTTCATTCCCAACTTGAAGAGATCGCAGTATGAGAGAGGAACCGGTGAAAATGCAACGACTATAACATTTCTGAATTGAATTTTGATTTTGGCCAGTTGTTTTGATTGCATGTAGGATAAATATATATATGTTTATTTGCGATGCATAATGTAATTTTTAATTAATAATACAATGGAAAAGGAGTAATGTCAGCTCCTCCAATAATAACAACAATATGAAGTCCATAAAAAAATAATACTATTCCAAAAAAAAGGAAAACGAGATTCATTTGTTTTACAGCTTTCATGCTATATTTTTTAAATATCTTTTTTATGCTTGTCATTTAATTTCAACTATTGGATGTAAACGTGAAATGTAAAACACTGCTGCCTGTCATTAAACGATAGCGTCAGCTGATTTATTTACTTATTCAACTAAAATTGTACATTTTTTTTTAACTTATTTTCATTTTTTGCCGAATTATAAGGTTTGAAAAGAATAAGTTTATTTATCCCCCAAACTATGCAACAATGATGAAAAGCTATAGTTATAAAAAAGTAGAACATCATCATCATCATCATCAGTACCCTTTCATGTCCAAGTGTTCGACATAAGCCTCTCCTATTGCACGCCACTGGCTAGATGTGGTGATGTGGATAGCTAAAATAGAAAAATATAAAATAATTATCAAATATATTGCGTAGAGGTTCTTTACTCTTTTTCTTTCTTTTCAGCACACTAAGAAACCTAAATCAATAGTCGTCATCCCTATTTTAAGAACACGACCAAGTCGCACCTAATATTACATTGAATCAATCAGTTCTCACTCCGCATAAGTAGACACTGCCAACAATGCAATTTGGAGTAAAGTATGGACAGCAATGTAATTCCAAGGAAAGCGTTTTATACAGTTTCCTTACTGGCCGGAATATCCTCTCTGACTGCGTAGTTACCGGAAACGTTTGTACCCTGTTTGCTTGTAATAAATTTCAATTTTACGGTTATCTGTTCATGCAGTGAAATATTACGCGCAGTTGAGACAGCGCTTGGCTTTTGTTTTTTTATTTCATCCCGTTGTTTGTACACCTATGCAGGACTTTTATGCCAATGTATTGCATGTAATATGAAATGCTTTGTTGCATATAATTTATTGGATGGAACGCGACGTTTTGCATTGTTCATTGGTAATAAATTTGATTAAGTTTGCTCTGTTATACGGAAAAAATACATTGAAAATAGATTGTGTAGGTGTATTTGAATTTGTGATTTATAAACATACAAATAGTTTAAATTACATATTAAGTTTAATACTTCTGTTGTGGGTATCCCAAACATTTTGGCCATCTAAGCTCATAGACCAGATGCTAAAATAAGTGCTCTATGAAACTATCAGTCTCAGAACGGGGTTTGGACCCTGTAGTTTAACAGGCTATCTTTAATCCACTACGTCACCAAGGGTACTATCTACACCTGCTACGAATATCACCAATTAACAGTACTATTTCGTCTATAGGTCTATTTCAGCGTATAGGTCGCGAACCAAGATCTTGTTCAACAGTTCTAAACTATTCCCAGATTCGGACCTCCACATCGAACATCTGCAGAAGCGTCACGCGGGCATAGTCCAGTGCTTCGCGTGCAACAAGCTTGGCTGTTCGTACCTGGCCGCCATGCTTACTGTCGTCCCGCTGCAGATCTCAGAGGTAACGGCAATCTTCCAATGATTATTTTTTTTTCCTGAGAATCCAACTCCTACTTATTATTATTATTCTTTTTTGCCCGTTCATCCAACTCCTGCTAATTATTAGTTTAAGGGAGAGATTGGTCAATGTTTATGCTCGATGTCATTCAAAATTTAAATAAGTATTGCTAATTTCCTAATGAACAACAAATTTGCCATTACGTGTTGCTTGTTCTTGTTTGCTCTTATTCCCAGGGACAGTATTCTGGATTGGCATTAGTTTGAAATTGACGATACTAAAATAATTGTAGAGTCAGTAATTCAAATAAAAATTATTTGGACTTTGTTACTCTGAGTGCCACTGTCGATTTTTATCAACAGGAGTTGGATTGAGATCTAGTGGAGTAGTTTGGTTTGGTAATTAGTAAGACGCTCCAAAAGACCTCGAATTAGGTGGCCAAATGAATAAAATTAATTTGAGTGTGAAGAGTAAAAGAGGGAAGACCTTACTAACAGTACAATGATGAGTTCAAAGATAGATCAGGTTTTTCATAGTGTGGTATTTATAGTGTCTATGAAATGAATTGGTGACTAGAATTATGAAGTATAGAATTAGTAAACATAATAAATTAGTTTGCGGGTATGACTACTGAAAATGTATGTACACGAATAAACAAGCTGGAATGGTCAATATTAAATGTTGGAACATATTTAGGCTGTTGATTTTGCGGCTGTATGAAATTACTCGTCTAATACATGAGTATTAGTTAGAGCTTTTATTTATTTAGTAATTTATGTGGATGATGGAATATATTGTATAAAAAATAGTAGATATTAAATTACCGTCTTTATTGACTTACATATTCTTATGCCAAAATTCATCAAAGCGTTCATCAAACATAAAATCACGCCTCCAGTTGGGATAGGCAGAGACTATAGAGCACCAAATGTTACGGTCCAAGCTCACTTTTTTCGCTTTCTTTGCACGCATGCATGTCGGTTTCGAGAACTATTTTGACATCTGATTTGAAATTTAGAATTTGTCCATTAAGGTTATCTAAATTTTATTCGTTCAAATAAACTGAAACTTCACTTTTATGAGATGTACCTGGATTAAGGAGAAAAGGTGTAAAGAATTTATAGACAAACCTCAATAAATTAGAGCTATGAAAGCAAAGCTTAGGAAGCTAAGAGTGGCTGTTACACAAATATATCGTAAAAAGTAATATACGTTTATTTATATACTGATTTTTATTCGAATAGTATAAAAGCAGAAAGAAGGTTTTGTTGATTCTAATCTTTACATCACTAAATCGATTGCGATAATTTTTCATGAATAGATTGTAGGTTTAGGAATGTAAATAAGGTATTTTCTAGTACATATATTATGTCAGAATAGACAAGTTATATTTCGTATATATCGTCTGCGATCTATAGATCCCAGGTTTCTTTCCAAGGTCGGGCAAAGTGTAATTGGGTTTTTGAAATACAAATCTGCCTGCCCCTTCTGGGAATGCAGGGGTGAATATATTATGTATATATAAATTACATACATAAAATCCGTATATAACTTTAGTCCTCTCTTTTTTTTTGACCCAGTAATGTATTGCGAATTGCGCAATATTTTAGCATAGGGATCGTATCGTACTCTGTTGAATCGTTGATTTGTAATTAATACGCCACACGCCCAGTGACTTATAAGGCCTGAAAATGACGTCATACTGGCTGGAATACATTTAAATATGTTCTTATAAAGTGGCTTTAAAAACAAAGCTGTCAACGCTAGCAGATGGCCTCTAACGTCCAAAAAGGAACGAAAGCAAAAAGTTCGTATACAAAGCTAAGTTGGTATATTTCAGGATTACCCCGCGGAAATACCGAAAGCGTCCCAGTTCTCGCCGCAACAGCCGAAGAGACACAACAGAAAGAATTTCAAGAAGAATAAAAGTAAGTGGCTATTAGGGGCAACTGAAGTGCGCTCTTACCCCAGCTAGTGTTTATGTCACGGACTAAGGCGATTTGTTTTCTATTTGTTGTGTCTGCGGGTAATGTAGGTCACATTTTGCTTTATGAAAATACAAATGCTGTGCTGTAAAGCTAGGCGGATTTTGTTATTAAATAACTATTAAGTTGAGTAAATGAGTTGTTGTTTCTCGTATTGATTGATGATACAGTTGATATGTATTAGATATTATGTACTACACAAGGAATTGACTAATTGGAATTCGTAAGTTAAAAGGAGCAGTTATAGGTTTCATTACTACTACATAATTAATTTTGCAATTTCCTTCAACGGTTGCAGCTTTCTTTACTATTAATTAGTTTTATGTTTTTGTTTTACATTCAAGCACGCGACACTTCGTTTATTATACGGTCATCAATACCTTTGAAAATACAAAAAATAATTTCTAGCATTCCAATCCGCCGAGATGAAAACCTTTCATGTGTATCTGAATTTAATCAATTTAACCAACTTTATAAAAAAAATTCTACACTCTAAATTCCCAGCATATCTCAGTAGTTAGTCCCTGTATAAGACTTGTTGGAGTGATAATGTTGGTATCGCAGGCGGCGTGATGATTCCGCCCTCGCGGCCGAACGTGACCAGACTCTCCGACCAGAGCGTGATGGTGTCGTGGTCCCACGCCAAGGGGGGACTGCCGATACGATTCTTCAAGGTAAGCCTATGATCACATTATTTTATGTCATAAAGGGAAATTTACTTGAAGTAGTGGTAGGAATATTGTGAAGTGTAACCACTATAAACTGTACTACTGTTGTTAAATAAGTGGCATACATAAGTCTGAGGTTGTATGAAAGAGCTGCTATAATTCTAATTTAGATTGGTGATTCTCTTGGTTGGTAAAGAGCAACACTAGAGTTTCAGTTTTATATTATTTCGGAGAATGTTAGGCACACTTTAAGTGTCATGTATTACAGACGTAGCACCTTAGAACGTAATTTATACATGTTTTTTATATCTTTGTGGTTAATACACAAAATATTTTTAAAAATGGCATGTTATGCTTAAACGAAGCTTTCCTTATTTCCTATTTAGAGATGCCCCTACATACGATTATTTGATTACCTTTTTCTCTTCATAAGGTGCAATACAAGGAGGCTACAAACACGACTAATGCGCAATGGAACACCGCCACACAAGACATTCCTCCGCACATCAACTCGTACGAGATCGAAGGATTGACGCCTGACAAATTTTATAAGTAAGCATCAGATAAGCAATAGAAATTGATTTGCCAATAAGTATTCCCATTGTCACCATAGTTACCTGGTGCGGGCTAGTCGACTACATACTTAAGAAATTCTTAAGAACTTTTTGATGTGTAGATTTCATCACGACTGTTTTCTTTACGTTAAAGTAATAATTCATTGTGAATACACACACAAATTCGTTCAGTCAGAAGATTGTGCCTAGGCACATCAACCCGCGGCTGCTGAGATTCTCGATCGAATGCCTAAACCTCTAACTTCGAAAAGTCAGCAGTCAGGGTCTGGGGTCTGAACCCGCAGCCGTCCAGTACTCTCTACCTTTTATCTAAACCTCAATTCACACACACACAATCACACTGCCTATACTCTCAATACACCATCCTCTATCATCATTGCCCCCTCTCCCCAGGTTCCGTATCGCGGCGGTGTACTCGAACCAGGACAACAAGCAGGGCCGCAGCAGCGCGCGGTTCTACCTGCAGCGCGCCGACGAGTCGCTGCCCTCGCTCAACGCGCCCATACTCGTCAAGGCGGAGGCCACGTCGCCACACACTATACAAGTGGACTGGACTGTTAGTACTTATATTATAGCTATTTTATATTCATAGTTCACCATGTGATAAGTTCCAAAAAAACTTTGTCGTATTACTTGAAAAAGAAATCATTTTTGAGGCCACGTCAATACTTAAAAATTGTGTACCTGTTATAAAACAAAGTTGCATTGGAAACTTCAAAAGAAATGCCCGCTTAAAATTATGTTACGACGGGTAGTCTGGAAGAAATAGCCCTTAACCATAGAGTAAGAAGAGAAGAGAAGAGCTATATGTTTTAGACTTTATTATATTATGGCTAGGACCTACTTTCTTAGTGCATTTTTACAAAATCATTCTTATTAAAAACATCTGTATAAAATTTTGTGTTTAAAACAAAGATTTGTCTTTTGTCTCCAGTGGTCTCGCGGCTCCAGTGCTGCAGCGGAGGGTTTCTACGTGTACTACCGGGCTCAATCCTCCGCCGGCGCGTACGCCAAGGCTTTAGCCTCAGGAAACGCTCGTTCTCTCGCCCTCCACCACTTAGCTCCAGACACACGCTACGAGCTCAAACTGCAGGCCTACACTGCGCAGGCGCCGTCAGACTTCAGTGCAATCAAGGTCGCTATGACGCATAAAGAGGCGGGTGCGGCGCCGGCTGCGGGTGCAGGTGCAGCTGCGGGAGCGGGTGCAGGCGCGGGTGCAGCGGGCGGGGGTGCGCTGGTGCCGGCGGCGGCGGCGCTGGGCGCGGCGCTGGTGCTGGCGGGCGGCGTGGCGCTGCTGCTGTGCTGGCGCGCCAGGAGACATCCGCATAACAGTATGTACTCATATAGATACGTACATACCTACATAGTATATGCATTGTATCTTAACCTCCGTTTTCTCAATGTTTTCAGGATTTTTGTGGCCATAATTGTCTCTTTTTAAATCGTCACAAAAATAAGCGTAACATACAAATGTTATATTTATAATTTATAGCAATGGTTTGTAAGGTGCACAATTTCTTTATAGGGTTCACCCTAGAGAAATTTAAGAATTTTGCATATGCGGGAAACGGTATTATTATAAGATCATATAGTATAAGGTGGATTTTACTGAAAAATGCATCTTCAACATGAGTCTAAATTCACACACCTAAACACAGAATGAAATCGCCAGTCGGACCGATTCTTCCAATAACATTAAACACTGGCAGCAACTAGCCGGGTTAGTGCAATCGATTCTGTTTTCGCAGCATAACTTCCTTCGAATGTTTCTCGGAACGCAGCTGACCCGAGTGCACATAAATATACATCCGCTCCTCTCGCTAACTTAACGCTTCACAAATGATCGAAATATATTGCGCTTTCAGTCGTCGCTTCACTCAAGTATTCAGATTGCTTTAATTAATACGATTGTTATTTTATAAGTGTATTTAAATGATATTTTAATGAGCGCAAAGATGTGAAGTTGTTGATAATTAAAAATATATATCGATAAAGTAAATATCGAAGAATCGATGTTAGAATTGATTGTGGTTATTTCATATGTATGTTTCTATTTTATAGCGTATTTAAACGCTGCTTTAATCGTCGCAAAGCTCTATTGATGATTCGTCATAACTGTGAAGTTATTGGCGCTTTAAAATCAGGCAATTGTTAACTTGACGGTTGTAGGATATTAATTAAAAGAAGAATCGGTGTTAGAATTGATTGTGGTTAATTAATGTGATTGTTCAAGTTTTTTTCGCTAAAATCCATACATACATGCAAACACACACTAAAGGATAGGCAAAGGTACATTTCTTTAAACTTGTTTTGTCAATTGGGCCTAAACTTCGTGACCTATACATATTCGACCATTACAAGAACATTGACAACAATATATTAACTTCCCATTTTACTAGACATTACGCCCGTTACAGCACAGAGGCCAATATACGTTTCATGCATTAATTCTCCCCATTAATTTTGCTTATCTACAAAATCTTCATTAAATATTCATAAGGCCCTGCAAAGGTCTTACAAATCATTTAACCTTGAACTTTTCTCCTAAATCGTATTTTGAAGTAACTTCGCCGTTTGTGAGCAAATTCTTGAAATTTGTGTAAACTTTGTACATCATTTGGTTGCCTTAGAAACAATATCTTACGCCATTTGCCGGCGAAGTTATGATAACAAATACACCGAGCTTGGAGTGGTGATGTAATAAATTGTAGGTAAGAGATGAATTAACTTGTAGTTTCGCGGTAAAAGATATTTCATCTGTTATCTAGAGGATCCGCCTTCGATTCCGAGCCTGGGGAAAATGTTACTGCTTTTTCCAATAGGAAATTCTTAGTAGCAGCATGGATTCTGGTAATATGGCCCAAAGACGGCACTACGCTCGCCTCGTATTACGTAGGACTAATACACACCTGGCGAAACGTGGGTGCAGAAATGCACCACTGTCTACCTCTTCCCTAAACACAATTATTAGATAAATCAGTTTTACAACTGAAGTAATTTTACTATAAAAAAAATATCTGTAGTATCTCACCGTCCTTTAATATTACATTGTATCGTTTGTATTTTTCAGAGGAGAACGGGTCGGCTGTAGAATCCCCCGGGGCGAACGGTTACATGCCTGCTAAAGTGCCAATCACCATTACCGCAAACCCTATGCACTCAGAGGTAAGGTTACACTTTAAATATACAATGTCTGGGATAATCTATTTCTTTTCGTCTCCATCATCATCTGCTTAGCAAGGAACATCTTTGAACATCCCTCTACTCGACATGATCGGACATTGAAATCGTCATCGTCAGTCCATATTCATTTCACTGCTTTACACGGGCCTCGTTTATAACTGAGAGGGTTCAGGCTTTTGTTCACCTTGCTGACTTGCTTTTCTTGTGTACCAATTTTTTTATTTAACATTGGGGTAAAGTTTCGCCTGCGCCAAATTTTATGAAAATTGTCGTTATTTCATGGTCCCCTTTACATAAATATAATAATATGATGGTGAAGTGGTAACACACAGGCATACGTGACCTTAGCTTTATAATATTACAGACATTATTAGCATAAATTATGGACTTATTTAGACATACTCTACATATATAGTAACAGTAACCTAATAGGATGAAACGACAGCCATTTTGGTAGATTTGGTAAGAGGCAAGCCTCTTAACCAAAACTCCGTGAATTTGGTCCATATTCCGAGAAATGCTGTGACAAATATTTGATTAAAATCTGCATGTTCGTAAGGGAAAAACTTTCTAGTTTTTGATATTTAAATCTCCTCTGCAGCCATATTGCAGGGGCTGTATAAAAAAAGGAAATAACCCACCTTTGTTCGAAACATGCAAATCGCGTGATCCCGAATCACTTTGGTGAAGGAATTGCATACGGCACCCGTGTTCACTGTTTAAAATGGCACCTAAAAACTTCTCTACTGTAATAAAAATACATTTCACTCTGCGGTTATGTCCCATTGGCTTACTAAGCATTGAATTCAAGTATTGTAGAATGGTGCTGCGATATCAGGGCGATTTTGTTGTAATTTTGTTCTTTAATGTCGAGATCTGGCAATTGTTTCAAATTTTAGTATTGGAAGAATCAAACCAAATTTTATCAACATACATAAATCAAAACTACACCAACGTGGTGAAGTTAGACCTAAACTCTTCAGTTATAGATCAGTCTGATGATGATTAGAATTGAGATCCAAGTAAGGCAGTGTGTTTATTACCAGGCTGGTACTAAATTAAACGGGTATATGACTAAAGGATCATAACTTACGTTACATATTACATGAAAGTAACAAGTTTATGCTAGCAATGATACATAAACAAAGGACACGATTAACAATCTTTATCGTCCAAGCCCGAAACTTGCTTACTGTGAATATTTAAACATACAATGAAGCACAAGAGCCGTTTCTTAGAGCAGCTCGGCTCCCTCAGAGGCTTGTATGGTTTTACGTCACAACACATGTTCCAAATGAAAATTCTTGGCCATATGTTAGTTTGTTGCTAACGGCTTTGCTGAATACGGAATGAGCTCATCCGCAACACTGTCAGAGCTCCCAATGTAGCATACAATATCCGTTTAGAGCCGTGTGTTGTGAATTGGAGATGTTAATAAACGAACAGCACAGTTCCTGGCCGCCATTTTGTTTCAATGATTTTTAGGTTATGGCGCCGGTAGTAGTATAATTTTTCTTCCCTCCTGCTAGTGGAGTCGATTGATGCGATTCACATTTAATTGTAGATTTTCTGGGGGAAATTATCATAAGAGTTTAGTAAAAATATCCAATTTTTGTGCAATGTCGGTTTTGGGACTTGACATATTAACCTGAGTAACCTGAGTATCTCTAGAATATTTATAAAATTGATAGATAATTAATTAGGCTGATACAAATTTAACCACGATTTTTTTTGGTTTTGTGATATATTTTTTTAAATCAGCAAATGCAATAGTAGATATTAAAATTGGGTTTTTACCACAATGAGTTCAGATTGAGTATTTGAAACGCAGCTTCATATATGGTTTAAAATCTTGCGAATTTTGTTTTAAAATTCAACTATTTCTCGGCTCAACGAAACGTAGACTAAACAAATATTTTGCGTATCACGTAGAAAATTTTCACCGAACCAGCGGCGAATCATTGTTCACAGCAGTTTTCTCGCCCATTTCGCCTCGAGGCTAAAAAGTCCGAGGGAAAAACTATCGTCCAGAATTTTTACTCCAATACCGTTCTACCTGTGATGATTTAAAAAATGGTGAATATTTTGCGCAGGGAGGCGAGCCTGGGGTAGAAATGTCGTTCCTACACAACAACAACACGGGGAACAACGACGATACGCTGCCGCATTCGAGGAAAAACGGCCCCGCGTCGCGACGGTACGTATAGACGCGAACACACTACCGTTCTGGTACAAAATCTTTTTGGAATATGTGATAAAACAATCGCCATATTCAAGGACAACGGACTTGACAGTACAAAACTATATTTATTATGTATATTTAGTGTATTTGTAATTTATAGAAATTATTAGAGGGTCCGATTGTAAGTACTTTGGTGAGCGCTAAGAGTTTTTATAATTCCGGCCTTGTGAAGTGTCCAGCACTCAAGTACGGTCAACATAAAATGATTTACCCATAAACGATTGGGATCTTCACGATCTGATATTAAATTAGGGTTATAATGTATTTAATGCAAATTTACTTTAATGTTAAACGGTTGTAGGAAGTGGTTTCAACAATGGACGATTACATAAAATTATATCTGTATTTGGTGATTTAACTAGCATAGACCGCTGTTCTAACATCATTGTATGAAACCATAAATTCAACCATGATTTATTATAATATGAATCTCCAGGATGACTAACCATTTATTGTGTCAAAAATATATAAAATGGCAATGTACTTATATTTTGTTATGAATTTTGTTCAATATAAAATTGTATAAAACTTGACATTACTTAACTTTTTGTACATTTTTGTTTTTTTTTTATTAACGGTATATTTATTTCTAAGGTTGTGAAGGACGGGCAGATTAAACTGGTTTTTATGTAACTTTGGATACGTTTACTAATGTAATGAATGTAAGTGAAGTAAAAATTAATACTCAATTTATGGCATTGTAAAATGCCTTTGCTTTTGAATATGAACTATTGCATTTAAGAAAGTATTCATTGAAAGAGGTTAGTTAACAATACGTTTGCATTTCATGACACTACTTAGTACCTACGACTGATAGTATTATTTATAGATTACAGTACTTTAAGTATGGATTTGCCAGTTATATTTTCTTTTAATTTGAAGCAAAAATATAATTAATAGCATTATAATTGGCAACACTACGATTCCGGTGTTCAGAAAATTTAGCATCAGGTAACAATGTATTGTGTATTGCCATACTAGACGTATTGATATTCGTATGAACCTAGGTTTAATTTTCTGAACCCGAGTCTATAAAATAATTACGCAGTATTCAGTGTTGCCGAGTAATATACATAATTGCTGCCAATTGAGTGCAGAAGCGAGACAATAGTGGCACTATGAAAATTAATTGCATGTTTTTGTTTCAAATTAAAACGTTCCCGATCAATGCATTCGATTTATTTATAAACTCGTGGACAAGACTGAAAAAATACATTAGATTTTACACTTTTTTGAATGGATATTAGGCGTAAAACATTTGGATACAGTTTCTATTAAAAATAGAAACTGGTGTTTGATCGAGTTATGAGTAACGATGACTTATCTCGTCTGATAATGTAGGTTCAGACGTTTCTCACGTCATTCGATAAGACATGCTGTATATTATGTTCGGTGCGAATATTAAGGGTCTATTTGATTAATATTAGTGTAAGTGATTGATATTTTACTGTGTATAATTAAATATAATATATAAGTGTGAAATAAAATATGAATATTTAAAAAACGTAATTTCATACATTTCTAAAATGAAAAATATTTTAATAGTTTCAGTTAATGTTGAAATTGTAAAGAAGATGAAAAAGAATGGGATAAGTGCTTATATTTGTATGAAGTCGATACATGGATAAAGTTTCTGTATTTACCTGCAATGTTTTATATTTTGTTTATAGAATAATGATGACAAGCTGAATAATGGTCTAATTTTCTGAAAATACTTCATATGTATATTATATTATTGTAATGAAAATACGACATACAATTAGATTTTTTTAAAATATTTATTAACAAGCATATTTATCAACATTTTATTTATTTATCAACATCTCTTTTATTTCCTAATACCTTTTAGAGCCTCCGATTTTTTTAAATCGATGTATTGAATTACATGTTTTTTAATTTTTCGAGTAAATTTCGAAGAGTAGGAATTGTTTAATTGGAATATGCAAATTTTTATTTAATTTTCACCTCATTGTTGCACTTTTCGAATTACCCAAATACAATGTACGCGTTAACTTTTATTACATACATATTAAATGGTCTTATTAAAATAAAATGTGTGAATTCCAGCCATAATTAACTAAAAAGGTGTTTTTTTTAATGTTTCTATTTACGTATTCTACATTCATTTTTGACCGTCCTATTGGACTAAAGCTAGTAGACAGCAATAAACGAATTTAATTATATAAATCCATAATGTAACAGAGCATGTTATGTTGGTGCACAGTTAATTAAAATTGATTTAATTTATAACACGAGTTGTTTCATTTAACTCCGACACGATTCGCTGTTCAGATAATCGTTATTAATGATTTAATCTATTCTATATTGTTTACAGATAAATGATATGAGTTATAAAACTATCGAATGTAGTAATGGCCGAATTTGTAGCCCAATTGTTTTAACTTTAATTGTGGATATTGGAAATATTTTATTATCATTAAAAAGTTTTAATAATGGGCTGGATATCTGATTTATTTTGTTTTTTACCTTCTTAACGTCATGTCTGTATTCCCCGAAAGTGTAGGCAGAGGTGCATTTCTACATTCACAACTCGGTAGGTATGTATCAATCCCATGTCATAGGGGTCAAGCCTATTGACGTTTTTCGGGCATACTTCCCGAGTACTTGCTGCTATTAAGAATTTGCTAATGTAAAAAAAACACAATACTGCACGACCTTGGAATGGAATCCGGGACCTCTATGGCTCAACGCATATACTAGTACCGCGATTCCACGAGGCAGTTGTTGTTATAAATTATTACAAATCTGTTTCCACGGGTATGAAATTCTTAATAGAGAATGTTTTTGAATCTTAAAATTTACCATTGCTCATAAATTTTACACATCCTACTTAGATAATTAATTGATCAGATATTTTTGACCTGAGTCCTAAAATGTTCTATTTGTGATGATTAACAGATCGTATTCGCAATTTACATTTAGTTTGTAAAAAGTATTTTGTTAGAAATGTTAGAAATAATTTGTTTTTAAGTCCTAACCTCCAAAATTAGGCTAAAAGCCGCCGTGATAATGATGAAGCATTAAACATTAAATATAGGGCCGAGCATATTACTTCCTCGTACATTAATTCGTACAAAGAGCCGTCGACAGTCCCTAATACATGCGAAAAAACAATTTTGATGCCATTATGTGACAATTTCGCTTTCTCGCGCGTCATGTTTTTTAAAACGTTCTCGATTTATGCTAAGCGTATTCATAGCAATTAGCCCGGGAAGCTAATTTACATTACCTAAGCTCTTGTTGTTCAGTAAAATGGTATTATTTACCGCACCGCGCCTGAGCGCCAGTCGGCAGCATTTCAATTCACTTGGCTCTCAACTATCTCACCGTAAAAGCAATTAATATACGGTCATTCACTGCGAAGAAATTAAATGATGTTTAGTTCAATTAATTATAGTCTAGACTCTAGACATTACTCATACGTTGAGGTAACTGTGGGGTATATTACGTGGAACGGACATCGCTATGAATTAGATTTTAGTTACAAGTAAGTTTTATTCTAATATTGGCAAGTTTCATGAGATTTTCGAAGTCATAACGACGAGAGTATTAGGATAAATTGAAAACTACACGTTCAGTAGTATTCGAAATGCATTTCAACCGTTGAATAATTATAGACCCAAAGATAAGAAGCCTCTTTTTATTTCCTTAATTACAATATTATGTACATTTAGAGTACGTACGTAACATAAAAGATACGACCATAGAACAAAGACAGACTCTCATTAATGTAGAGATAAATTCTGAAATGGACTTAAATAATAAAATCGATTGCACCAAGTGACCTAAATCAAGACATTATTGTCTTGAGCAGCGAAGAGCAGGCGATGCACCACTGCGATCGAACTTAACTCCCATTGTTCCAGCCGTATTGTTCAACAAAATTACATCATTTAAAGCGTGTTTCGGTCAATTAGTCGAATCACGTACCGACCTCCCCGAAAATGGAACTCCGGCCAACGAAACACTTACACGTGGTCTCATTAATTTCACTAGAAAAATAACCCCTTTGCAGTTTTTTCACTGTTTTGTACAAAGCAACGGATGAAATTAATTAACACGTACGATAAACAAGAAAGTCGGCGCCGCGGTGTGTGTTTCCTGTTAATTGGTTGTAATTTTTATATTTCTTGTTTTCAATTTGTTTGTTGGCTCGCGTTGGAACTACGATACGCTGTTTGCGATGAACGGGGAACGTTTTCGATTTTATTCTTACTAGACGGTGTTATGAAGATAGCATCGAGGCTTAGGTACGCAGTCGAGAATCAAACTGATTTTCGAAGTTATGTGTGTATTGACAATGAATTTCCACGTATTTTAACGGTGAAGGAAAACATCGCTAGGAAAAGTTTTCAGGAATTTCTTAGGTGTGTAGTTCGCCAATCCGCACTAGACCAGAAGGGTGGACCAAGACCCTTACAGTTGTAAAGGGAGGCTCGTGCCCAGCATTGGGACGTGTATGGGCTGATGATGAGACGTTGTTATTGCTTTTACGAATTGATGTATTTCGCCAATGCTAATAGCAAGTATAATCAAACTATATCGGTTAACGTGAACCACAAAACCGTTTTGGTTAATTAATTGGTGACCTCTAATTTACTATTAATTATATAAGCATGGCTTATAGGAACTAGTTTCAATCAAAGCAATGATTTTGAGGTTTGGGTGCGGGTTTGAGCCAAAGCTCTCAGTCGTGGGTTCAAACACAAAGTTATGTGTATATTCACAATGAATTATTATTTGTATAATTTAATCGTGAAGAAAAATCTTGTGAAAAAGCCTGCACTTCAAAATTCTTATGTATATCTTGGGTGACGTTTGCCTCCCCGTATTAGACCATAGTGGTGGCAGAAGGTCTAAAATCTATTGAAGAGGCTCATGGCCAGCAATAGGAGAGAATATGTATATAGGACAGATATAGACTGAAGATGATTTCATATAATATGTGGCATTTTTTCAGCATAAAACAATACTTACGCAATATTTTGCCAAGAAAAGAAAAGAAAAGAGAAATCTTAGTATAGATAAAACACAAGCCACGACCTTGATCCCAGTTCCATTACTTTAACCACTGTTCTTATTTTCTGTTGAAAAGGAAATGTTTTGAGAACATTTCATAAAGTAATAACGTTTTTTATATCCAATTTATCAAAGTGATTCTGTGTAGGTTGCGTCAGCGATTTGTGTAATTTCACAAAAAAAAAATCATATAATTTTGTAACGAAAATATATTTCTATCGTTACGATTACAAATCAATTGTATTTCTTGTTATCGAACAATCTATATTTATATACTAACCACTTAATATAGATACGAAGGTCGTCATTTTATCGAGCTGATGATTTGATTTTCTTATAAGCTTAGTTTTATGATTAAACTAATTAAGATTAGTGGCGATACTCCCATAGAAGCCATTTTGATACATAAATAAGAATGTCCTGACACCACAATAAAAAATTATCAACTAGAATTACAAAATTGACGTGTAACGATTTCGGGCGTCTGTTAAGTGGCGTCACTGATTATGATGACAAATTTATTTAAATAGCTTGCAAAATTTTTATATTTTTATAGAAAATCCAAAATCAAATGGTGATTTATTAGAATACATTTTATTGAAAGTATTCAAAGCATAGACAATAAACAATCAAATTATCATAACATAGACAAGATAAATTCTTGCTAATAAAAGCTATACACGACCAATCAAAGATCCCAGATCTATTAAGTAGGATAGTAATTTATTAAGAGATATATTTACGTGATCAATGAATCGCCCAATCCTTGTAATTCGCAAAGCCAGGTACACAAAGCAATCAAAGGTTTTAGATTACTGCGAGACGTCAAAGGAGGTTTGTTGCCGTCAACCCACGACGCTGCTTGCTAATTCATTTGAACATTATTATTTACGCGCGAAGAAAGTTTTGCGTCATAAATTAAGTGCGGACGAAGTTGGCGGTCGTAAATCTAAGTAGTACGCCCCTCGGCGCACTTGTCTCTTGTGACAAACCAGCACCCACAGTTTTAGATGGCTGCTGTGACTAGGAAAATTAGGATAGTGAGGATAATATGGGACTTATAAATTGATTCTATCGTCATGGTTACAAAGATTTATATAAGCCGTAAGCAGTTTTGATCTTCTGTTTAACGTAATGTGGGTTATTATAATCGACATATCTTAAATAATTCTTTAGAGTTATTTTAGACGACGTGGAGGCGGGTGCTGTATTAAGAAACATATGAACGTGTATAGTTTATGTAGTATTATTTACATAAGTATAGTCAATTTACCGATTTTTTTCTTCGCTGCACTCCCCTTATTCTTGTTTAAGTTTGTAAAATTACAGTTAAAATTACTGCCCCTAGTGTCATTAAGTTGAAATTCGTCAATCAGACATTTTAAAATCAGATAACATGAAGGTATAACAATTAAGTAATTTTCCGTAAATATAAAACTAATCAAAATTTGTCCTTAAAATGAAAAATCTTGTGGCCCCAGCAACAACGCAACTCAAACCTCGGCAAACTATACAAAACGGCTCGGGTTTTAAAGTCAAGAACTGTGCTCGCCTGTTTCTTACGCTTACGCAACTATTTAGTTATTTATTGGTTTGTTCATAATGTGATACGAATTTCGTATTATACCGTTGCGAAACTCGAAACACGCCGAGTCTCAGCGGTTCCATTCGAAACTAACTTTAATCCAAGGAATAAGTAATTTACGTTACTTCCTGAATCAGGTTTTATTTTTCTCCTAGCTCCTGTTTTAACAGTGGTGTACACTAAACGGGTTTTGTGAAGCTATCCTAATATACCAATTTGCTTTTCTTGATATTATTCACATTATTAATTACACTGCCGGATAGCGTCTTCTGATTTTGAAATCGACATAGGTCTTATGCATTGTGGTCGAAAGATATTTCTATAATTTGTGAGTGAGTAAATGAGTGTCTGTCGCAATCTATTTTTTTAGATACGTACGTTTCCAGTTTTGTCGAAGGTTTTTCGAAAAATTTTGAACTCAAAATGTTATAAAAAAATATCTCATGCCTAACACATGAAATAACTAAATAAATTTTAAAATAATCATAAATATAAAAAAATATTTTAATTTATCATTATTTCTAACTCTGGGAACCGTCAACAGACGGTACCTACTGGCTGTGAAATATAAAATATTTTAACCCCTGACTATTAACGTTGGCCAAATAACAAAAACCAGCAATAAGCATAAAAGCGAACATTTTAGTTGAGCGTATATCAGCGTTAAGCGCACAGACGCCAGCACAACCGTACAGTGAAATATTCATGTTTAATCCAACTTATATTCGCCCTGCTTTAATGTTTTGCATTAAAATTCACAACTTACCGTTTATAACAACGCATAAAAGTCTGGCGCAAGTATATACATACATAGGTACTTAAAAGAACGACCTAAATTTTTTATTTACTTTTGTAAAAAAAAACTTTGTAATGAATAAAGTTTTTATAGTCATCAATTTGGATACATGATTCATGCATCTATATATTACAAACATACATACAAGTACATACATAATCTCACACTTCTATTTCCCGAAGGAGAAGGCGAAGATAGGATTTGTTTTCTAATAGAAAAACTAAATAACAATGCCCGACCTGGGAATCGAATCGATATCTAGATCGCACATCGCGCACTTTTCCGTGAGAACGCAACGCAGTCTTTTAACTTATAAATAACAATAGCAAAACGTATCTCGCATTGGCAAACGATAAAACGTAACAAGGCGTTTTATTGCACTCATAAGTTACACCAACGACGAATATTCTGGAATTGAACTTTATGTCTTTATGTAATAATTTGTTTTCATATGCAAAATGTATTACTAAAATTATTACTCACATGTTTACGGCATAACCATTTAGTTACCTGTATTAAAACACATAAATACTCATACTTGTATCCCCGTAGTAGACAAATTTGCGCTCATGTTTCGTCTGTTTCATTTTTAGTTCCAACTTTTGGGAAGCGCACCTTTAGTCGTTTTAGGGCGTGTTTTCATAAAAATTTGAGATGTCGAAAACCAACAAAACTCTATTGAGGGTGCAAACAGACCGTGATCGAAAAATAAGACAGGTTATAGTTACAGTGATTAACACACATTGAAGTGAAAAAAATGCGAAATAAATTGACGTTTTCTCAACGACTTTTTTCGATTCCATACCCCAAACACTACTCTAAGCACTTTTAAAACTTTATTGACTATCCTTAACACAAAAAAAAGAATTAAGAATATACTCGTATATCCCCACTCAACAATATCCGTTCAAAATGTTAGCACGAAGATATGCTTATTAGACATCAGTACGTGCGTCGTAAACTACACCGTTTTATCTTTATGCTTACTGTTATAACACTGGCATTTATAAACTGCGTACATTTTTCATAAAAACCTTAATTAAGCATCTCGCTGTGGTGTTTTTTTATTGGTGCTCGGAGACTTGGGGACTCCTTTTGTTCTATGCTCTTATTATTATTATTATTCAACTCTTTATTGTACACATTTATAACATAAAACATAAACAAAAAAAAAAGGACAGGTACAAGTGGCGGCCTTATCACTCATGGCGATCTTTTCAAGGCAACCATAAGATGGATTATAGAAAGAATTTGAAAGGAGGGCAGTGCGTACAACAGAAACAAAAAAAGGAAAAAAAAATAATACGAATGAAAATTAAAACAAAATAGGTACATATTCAAAGAAAAACTAAATAAAATAAAATATATACATATATAAATACATATACAACAATGAATACACATACATATATATGTCGAAGGAAAAACCATGGAATTGATTTAAAATGTAGTGACGTCATCATTACCGACGTCACAGTTCTTGATTTTACAACAATTGCTTATAATTATGGGTTTTCCTCAAGAAAAACCCCATAAACTACAGGGGCAAACAGTCCTCAATTGTTAAGAACAGCAGTGACATGACTATTATGGGAGGACGTTATGAGAAGTAATTGAAACAATCGACTTCGATCACAAATCCTTATAATTTCCCAATAAACTAGATGTTTACTGTCCGCGCGTAAACTGAGGACTGCCCGCTCTGCTGAGGCGGGCAGGCATTTTATAGACGTTGTAGTGGGGCGATCGCTGTAGTGGGGCGATCGCTCGTGATGAGTCATTGTTGTTTTTCTGCAGCGGTCATGGGACGTTTTACTGCAGTGGAGCATTCGTTCGATGTAAGACATCCTTGTTTTTGTAAACATGAATATATGGAGTGATGACGTAGCGTACATATATGGTTATACGCCGATACGGCCATTCTGACAGGCGGTGCGCGCTCTGCACCAGCCTCATTGATTCTTCTAAGTTTTCCGATTTCCTTTGGTTCGTGACGATTCTCGTCGAGTCTCAGTATGCCATAGGTTCTCGTAGATGATGATTACTCGTAGATATAGATGATTACTCGTAGATATAGATGATTACTCGTAGATATTAGGTTGTAGATTTCTCGGAGGTTGTACAACAATTTTTTTTTTTTTTTTTTTTTAAAGGTTCTCTCGTAGATTTCTCGTTGTCCCACATTATTCTGCGAAAGTACAACAAGTTTTCTCTGTAAGCGACTTGCGTTTGTTATCATAATTTTTTTTTTTTTTTTTTTTTTTTTTTTTTTTTTTATTCGACCATACCAATGCTAGGCATGTTAAATTATTGGAGTTATTGAATGTTAGGTACTTGTAGGTTTCTCGTGGAAGCGCTCTCATGGAGCAATTATTTTTTTTATTATTTTGTTAGTTGTTTGTTTTTAGATAGATAAAGGATAGGATGATGCTGTGCTCAGGGCGGTCCTGTTCGCCGTGGTACACAGAGGCTCTACGGGAATAGAGTTAGGGTCGACGCTATGCAAAGCATAAAGGCTCTAAAAATGGAAAGGAAAAGATAAAAGTTCTCGTAGATTTTCTCGTAGAAGCTCTCATGGAGCATTTTTGTTTATTCTGTTTATTTATTAAATTTCTTTCTGTTTTTTTTTTCATTGTTTGTTCTTATATTTATTTTTTATTCTCGTAGATAAAGGATAGGATGATGCTGTGCTCAGGGCGGTCCTGTTCGCCGTGGTACACAGAGGCTCTAGGGGAATAGAGGTTAGGGTCGATGCTATGCAAAGCATAAAGGCTCTAAAAATGGAAAGGAAAAGATAAAAGTTCTCGTAGATTTTCTCGTAGAAGCTCTCATGGAGCATTTTTGTTTATTCTGTTTATTTATTAAATTTTTTCCTTTTTTTTTTTTTTTTTTTTTTTTCATTGTTCTTATTTTTATTTTTTTTTTTATTCTCGTAGATAAAGGATAGGATGATGCTGTGCTCAGGGCGGTCCTGTTCGCCGTGGTACACAGAGGCTCTAGGGGAATAGAGGTTAGGGTCGATGCTATGCAAAGCATAGAGGCTCTAAAAATGAAAAGGATGAAGTGTCATGCTTAGTATTTTAATAGATACTGATACACGTTAATACCATTATCAACGCTCTAGTTTTCTCATATTCCTCTAGTACATTTGTCAAAGGAGGAGAGGACGTTTAATTATATTACGCCCTACACTGTAGTACTTGTCATACAATGTACACTGTGGTACTTGTTATGTTGCGTGTACTTGGTCTCACCGCGTACAGCAAAATGTACGAAGTGTTGGTTTCTTTTGCTATTCTTTTGTGAAAGCTTTGTATCTCAGGGCTATTCACATAATATTCATTATATTGAACGTGATCTAAAATCATGACCTTGAAGTCTTGTTCATGGTCATCATAGGAGTATTTTTTTTTTTTTTTCTTGCAATAGTATAGTACTACCAATCACCCGCATTCAGTGATTGCCTGCAACCGCATAGGTATGAATACCGATCTTATTCATCATAATTTCATAACCATATGATTATTATGAACGTAACAATAGTCGAACTTCTTTCGTTGTAATAATAATTATCTTTATCATAAATTCATCATCGATAACTATTGATCAACTTTTCAATCATTATGTTCACAATAGTACGGAAATAGGAGTAATAGTTGATCTAACAGACTGTATAGATGGGACATTTGCTAATGTATAGCCTCAGAGGCGAAAACTCTTGGGACTGTTTTGGTCCTATCTAAAGGACGCTCGGCCAGTCCGACATTTCTGTATAATGATGTGCTTCGCATATTCATAATAGTAAAAAGAACATGTTCGAAAGTCTGTTGCGCACTTCTGTAATGTATTAATAGTACAACGTAGGGAACCATATTAAGTCTAATGGCTTGTGGAATTAGTGAAGCAATCTATTAGGAAGAAAAGATATTTTAAGTCGATACTTAAAATAGGAATAGGCAAATGCAATCAAGGTTTATTAAAGATACAAAAGAACCGGCAAGAGTTCATTTGAATAAAGATAATTTTGCCTTTGACTTTGACCCACGGTATGTAGCGGTATGGTTGGTTTACTTATTAAACTTACATACCGCGTTTTGATCCATGGTGTATTTTTTTTTTTTTTTTATCCACATGAGATATACATACTTCTTTGTATATGTCAATATTGTAAAAAGCCATAGTTATTTCCATAGGCTGTCGAAATTTTGTTTTTATCTCGCAAAGCAATTCTTATAACTCAACATCGTGCATCCCTTGTGGGATGTATGATTTAAATGTGGTCGATTTTGTAAAACATGTCGTAACATATTCTAGTTGGAGTCTAAATTGTTTTTACCAATATTTGGATTTCTAAAAAGTCCTGGTATATATTTCTACCATGATCGTTGGAGTTCAATGAAGGAGAAAGCCCATAAGAGGTATCGCAATATTTTTTTTTTTTTTAGTAGTGCCATAAGCTATTTATATCAACAATTTTGATTTTTTTTTTTTTTTTATTACAAAGGTTTTATCTCGTATTAGTTTATCTTACATTTGCCAGACAAAAGGAAATAGAATAATAAGTAACTTTCTTATGTTCCTAGTCCTACATTTTTTATTTATTTATTTATTTATTTATTTTTTTGTTAATTTATTAAGTAATGTTGCAACAAGAGAAAATCTATTGATGTGGTATCGAATCATCGATAAAACGAATATTAAATTGATTATTCATTCATTTACTATTTAGTAGAAGCAACAGTACTGTTGTTTTAACTGTCAGCAACCCATGCCAGTGACTTCACAAGTGTAAAATGTTCAAGATTTATTTAATAGCTCTAGCCCGCGACTCCGTCCGCTCAGACTACAGGGTTGAGTTTAGAAAGAGTAGATAGATAGTCTATTTTACTTCTTAGAGACCTATTTATGCACATACAAAAAAATCATTTAAATCGGTTTGGTAGATCCAGAAATACTCATTCCCACGGGAATACTTAATTTTTCGGGATAAAAACTATTCCATGTTAATTCTGTGAGCTCTACCTCTCTTTATACCAAATTTCATTCAAATCGCTTTGGTAGATCTAGAAATGCTCATTCCCACGGGAATACTACATTTTCCGGGATAAAAAGTATCCTATGTTTTATCCTGATGTATAAGCTATATTATTGTAAAGTTTCATTAAAATCCATTCAGTAGTTTTTACGTGAAAACGTAACAGACAGACAGACAGAGTTACTTTCGCATTTATGATATTTGAATGGACCACAGGATCTTGGCCTCTCCGAGTTCGGACGAGGCTAGAACGTTGTACAAATTAATAAACCTAAGTTTACGATTGCAGTTATTTTTTTTTTTTTTTTTTTTATTGTTTAAAGATTACGTTTATTTGTTTGTATGCAATAATGAGAGTGGCGTTTTCATTTATGAAGAATGATTTATTTAAATGAAAGTGACCCATTCCTCTGCAAGGGTTGTGCCTTGGGTAGTATTTTGTTTTTACTTTCAACCTCAAACATTTTTCGGAAGAAGCATTTCACAGATGATGTTCATCACCGTGCTTATTTGCAACAATTACATCAATACTAAACGTCTAGTTATTATTATAGGTTAATTTTTTTTATTTTATTTTTTTTTTTTTTTTTTTTGGAATGAAATTCATATACGCATCATTGTTATTGCTCAATGTGCAAACGCATGGTGGGTGTTGTGACCAAATAATGGCTGTTACTTAATGTTCAAGCTGGGGACGGTACAATTGAAGAATATTCTTATGAAGCATGAAATAATTATGTTAATTAAGTTTTACATAGCGATACCAAGATCCATAGTTACTAGGGCATTTCCTTTTAATCAAAAATTGTTAATTGACGGAAAGTTATCTCATTTGGTTGGTAAGGAAATCGTAAAAAAAAAAAAAGACTTTAAAGTCATACCTGCGGTAACAGCATGCTGAACATTACCGTTACCCCAAGCAGTTCGATGTTTTTAAAACCTCATCGCCATGTGCTTACGATTAGCTTTCACTTGATCCTCAGGCGGAACCAACGAACTAACCTTTAACAGAAAACAGTATTGGATAATGGGCATAGTTGTACTTATCCCAATTACGATGTAAGATAGGAGGTTAAGTCATAGTTGTGGCCTACACTGTAGTAAGATGTGTAGTTTAGAATATATTGTGGTAATCGCACCGCATTGCAATGCGTACAGTAAAAACATTAAAAGATACCTCGAGTTAAGGCGTTGATTGTCACGAGGGTACAGTTTTCTCTTGCCCATACGGTTACCTTGGCTGGTGTGTACTACAGGTTGCTATTCCATTATTATCAGGTCACAGAGCGGAAGTGGCAGGTAATCCCACTTCTGATGTCGAAGGAAAAACCATGGAATTGTTTTAAAATGTAGTGACGTCATCATTACCGACGTCACAGTTCTTGATTTTACAACAATTGCTTATAATTATGGGTTTTCCTCAAGAAAAACCCCATAAACTACAGGGGCAAACAGTCCTCAATTGTTAAGAACAGCAGTGACATGACTATTATGGGAGGACGTTATGAGAAGTAATTGAAACAATCGACTTCGATCACAAATCCTTATAATTTCCCAATAAACTAGATGTTTACTGTCCGCGCGTAAACTGAGGACTGCCCGCTCTGCTGAGGCGGGCAGGCATTTTATAGACGTTGTAGTGGGGCGATCGCTGTAGTGGGGCGATCGCTCGTGATGAGTCATTGTTGTTTTTCTGCAGCGGTCATGGGACGTTTTACTGCAGTGGAGCATTCGTTCGATGTAAGACATCCTTGTTTTTGTAAACATGAATATATGGAGTGATGACGTAGCGTACATATATGGTTATACGCCGATATATACAATATACATGAAAAAAAAAAAAAAAAAAAAAACAATACATGTAAACAATATATAATTAAAATATTAATTACAGGAGAGATAATGATTTTTGACGAGTCTTATTATTAGTAGAGTGCCGTAAGACATAAAAATGGTCAAACCTCGGAACCCAGGGCCAGTCAATGAAACTGTATATCAAGTATGAGACTGCATTATTAAAACCTCAAATAAAAAAGTTAAAAAAAAAAAATTGACCGATCTCGATTTACAACAATTTTTAACAACAATTCACTGAAAAATGAGAGACGGAAGAGAGAAAATTTTTTTATAGTGAAAAATTTAGTTTTATTTGTAATAAATTATATGTAGCAGAGTAACTTCAATGTTAATTTATTAGATTATCGTAAAAAATAAGTTACAAAAAAAAAATATCATTAACTATTCACATTGTTACATCGTGTACATTTCACAGCTTTCACCATTGCATTCTAAGCAAGCTGCTGTGCAGTTTAATCCACTTTTCCTGCACCCACAAGATGCTCCACATCCTGTTTTGCATGAGCAAAAAATAATTTTTAATAAAGATTCTGGAGCTGGTCGTTGCGTCATTGTTTGCGGTGTCAATATTCCGCATTCCAAGCCATGTTTGAACTTGCAAAAATACTCTTTTAAGTTTTAGTACAAACGCCCAATTAATTCAATATTTCGTCAATGCGAATATTGTTGCTCGAAAATTCCTTAATCACACGCAATAGCAACAAAGGGCAATATTGGCGTTGGTGACTTGAATTTCCTCAAGTTGCCCCAAAACAACAAATCTATACAACAAAATGTGAAAAAAGCTCTTAAAAAAGAATATTTCTCATTTCTTAAATTATGAGCTTTGCAGAGCAAAAACGTGATCCCTTATTTTTTCAAAAATTCGATCGAGTGAAACAAAAAAAATGGCTGGATGGATTAATTTGGCACTTTGTAGGATTTTTGTGGACATATTGAACTGTAAAACGCACACTTAACATTATTGGTTTTCACAATATTTTCGATCCAGCGCTCGATTTTCCAAAACACCATCTAAAGCTCATTTTTTGATGCATTTTCAAATTCATGTAACAAGAAGAATTCTTGTTTTTTCGAAAAAGTAATAGCTGGTGGTTAAAGGATATTTATTCAAATTCTTGGAACGCACCTTAAACTTGGTGTACAATTATTTGTTGCTGAGATATCGATAATTAAAGACAAAAGGATCCTTTTCCATTTGTAGACTGATATCTCGGCGAGAACTAAACATATCGAGGTGTTAAAAGATAGAAATTAAAGCTAAATAAACAAAGTATCCGATCTTTATAAGGGTTAAGCAAGAACATTTTTCTCCACGCCCGTATGTAAAAAAAAGAAGCATTAAAAATTTTGAAATCGTTTTGTTGCTGCTTTTCCTAAGATCACTCAAAAACCACTGATGCTACAATTTT
The DNA here is from genome assembly GCA_030295005.1 of Cephonodes hylas. Taxonomy (NCBI): domain Eukaryota; kingdom Metazoa; phylum Arthropoda; class Insecta; order Lepidoptera; family Sphingidae; genus Cephonodes; species Cephonodes hylas. The sequence continues at coordinate 3,524,787 of AP025374.1, read as the reverse complement.
TTAATGTGTTAATCCAAAAACTAGAGACTTGGAGCTACAATTTTCTTTTTTTAAATTTCCTGTACGACCATTTTTCTCGAAGTTACGGCCCAAAAATTTGGATAAATTTTTTGATCCTTTAATTTTTTCCAGTAGTGTATTTATTTATATTCATCGGTATACCTGCAGTCCCTAAAGATCCAAGATCAAGTTTTCAAGTTTGTAATAGTTGTTATTTTTAAAATATGACTTTTCACTAATATAAATCAATTTAAACTCCATAAAATTAATAAATGTTTATAATAATAAAAAAAAAATTGAGAGCGCGAAAAAAATTTTTTTTAACATTTTTCTATATACTATTAAAAACATATTTTCAAGGTTTATATTAAGATTCATTGACTGGCCCTGGATTCCGAGGTATAAACCTTACGGCGCTCCACTATATAGTCTTAGTCTTATTATTTTACAATTAAGTTTTAATGAAGTTAAATTTTAGTTTGATTAAACGTGTTCTTCGAAAATTAAGAGTATAGAACCTTCTCACCTGTGAATCTGGATTTCTTAGAGGTAGGTAGAACCTATATAGGTTCCGAGATATTCATTGCTGCTGATATTTATTGATGTCTTGTCGGTTTACGTCTTAGTCCACCGTGCTGGCCTAAGTTTTCCTTCACCATTAAAGCAGTGATGGCCTCGAGGTATGGGCGCGCGGTCGAGAATCTCGGCGGTCGCGGGTTCGAACCCCAGGCACACACCTCTGAATTTTCGAAGTTATGTATGTATTCACATTGAATTATCACTTGTTTTAACGGTGAAGGAAAACATGCGTGATAAAACCTGCACATCTAAGAGTTCTCAGGAATTTCTTAGGTGTGTAGTCCGCCAACCCGCACTAGGCCAGCGTGGTGGACTATGGCCTAAACCCTCTCAATGGTAGAGGAGACCCGTGCTCAGCAGTGGGCGTATATGGGTTGATGAAGAAGAAGAGAAGAAGATTAAAATACGTTATATTTATAGCAAATACACACAAATCTTCGAAAAGGTAAAGGTATGGCCTGAGGTTTGAACCTGCGGCGGCCGAGATTCTCAGCCGCGCGTATAATCATGCCCATCACTACTTATATCCATATCAGGTACCAATTTATCAAACAATAGTTTAACAGGCAACAACTAGGCTACTTTTTAGGAGCGCCTAAAAAGTAGCCTACACTTTAATTTAAGCATAGCTAGTGGGCCGTGTAAATCCTCGGCAGCAATATGAAACTCAAGACGAACACTGAAGACATGTAACAACACACAGCGGTAATGTGGCTGTAGGCAACAGCTGCTAGCTTGATTAAGTCATAAATATGCAGGTTGAGTGCGATACATGGTCGGATGGGCCCCATAGTTATACCATTTAGAATTTTATTAATTTTTGCCAACACAAGGCGGAAATAGCGAGCCCCTTTATCCCATACAATAAGCTTTTGTAAGCGGGAAGTTTGCATTCAAGTAAGCGGTTGTTGAGGTGAGATCGGAGATACGCGCCTAAGTGTTTCTGCTAACAAAAACGTAATTTTCGGCCGAAGAGTTATGTTGGTTGGATGCTTTTTGTCTAGCTTGATTGAAAACGGTATGCAGTGTTTTTTACAGGGCTAATATTGAATATAGGTCATCGTGGTCTCATGCTAGAAGTAACATAGGTAAACCATAACAACACAACCCATAACATAACTTTAAAATGTCTTTAGTTTTATTACAGCGTTCAAAAAAGTATTAATAAGTTTGATAGAAAATAATTATTATATGGTAATAAATAAATCCCGTAAAAAAAGTTTCGTAAATGCACGATTATGAGTACAAATTTATTGGCCTTTTGCTCTTAGCGCAGTGGGTAACAATTCGCTTGTGAAAAGAAAGGCCGTAGGTTCGATCTCCGCATTGAAACAGATGTTTGTCATCCACAAATATCGGTGCAAAATTTTGATTTATTACAAATAAATTGTAGTTGATACATAAAATACATGTGAAAAAAAGAATTCCCGAACATGGTTCCATCGTATGTGGATTGAAGGATTAAAAAATATAGAAAAAAAACTCGTTATTTGCAATCTGAAAATACCAAATAAAAAACTCTCCGCGGAATTTAATAATGGCAAACGTCTGAATATTCAACAAAGCGGCGGCATTTTCACAAAATATCCTATTTAATCTGATTCTTGGAGAAATTGCTTTGCAAATTATGTTTAGCTTTATACATTCAATTGATGTATTTACATTTGTAACGATTTCGGTTTATTACCAACACTTTAGTTGAATTAACCTATTATTACCTATGTATATGTAAGTATATAGCATCTATGTAAGTTTTCTCCATTCAGTTGTAGAGAGGGCTTGTGCCCAGCAATAGGTTATTATTTTTATACAGGGTGTATTTAGACCGTGATCGAAAACTGAGGCAGGTAATAGCTAGGGTGATCACAAACTCAATGGCGGTATGAAAAATCCCGACAAAAAATAAAAATTTTGACGTTTTCCATACCATCGGTGTTAAAAGTATGCGGTTTGTATGGAAAACTTCAAAAAAAATATTTTTTGTCGGGATTTTCTTTAATGCCAGGGGGTTTGTAATCACTATCGCTATTACCTGCCTCAGTTTTCGATCACGGTCTAAATACACTCTGTATAACTTTCGGTCTACAAAGTCAAATCAATGAACGAGTAACTCGTGTATTTTGCATCGTCGGCCCCACCAGAAAATTATTGTGCGGATGGTGATTTGGACGGTTCGATTCCCATTTTAGTAAATGTTCTGGGGTTAGCAATTTGTTTGAAAACCGACAATAGGGAGCCTTTTCAACATAATTTCGTATGACTTAAAATGCATATCATATGCGGATATTGATATAATGTTTTTTCACGCCGTTAGGGATGCAAGGGTTTTACAAATGTATGATAAACTGCACAATTACGCAAATTGGGAAATTTATTATTTACTTCTTCATAAAAAAAGAATAGTTATTAAAAATTAAAATGAATATAAAACATTTCCGTGCTTGTCGACACTATAAGTACTAGGTATTAAGAGCATAACACAAAAAGTAACTTATAACAAAGACTCTGGCATCTCGACTTTACTTTCTACAAAAGTATTTAAAATGGCAAATACACCTCACAACTTTTCTCTGCGTGTTAATACGTCAGACATCTTTCTGCTGTCCTAGCGCCATCAAAGCCACTCGACTCATTTATTTGCATTCACATTTAGCGCGTCTAACATTTCGCAAACAAAACCACACTGTGACACAAATGAAACTAAATAAATCCACCACAAACTTAATGCAAACTTGTCTTTGAACAAATTCATACGAGATCCTTATCTAACTGTCGTTTGTTGAACAAATTTGAGCGTTAGATTTCAGTGTTAGGGTTGAGTTTTACTTGACAGACAGTCCAAGGCGATGGCGAGCTATGTACCCGATGTAAACACAGTCGCTCCTGGTCTCCTGTTGCGGCGCCCGGCAAACACTCGGGATTCTTTGCGATGCCAATTTGTCTCGCGATATGTTTGTGCTACATCCTTCTGTAAAGGGTTGTTTATGGCAAGGTTGTTTATCTTCCATATAACCAACTTTAAACGTGCATATCTTTTAGTTTCCTTGTAAATATAGAACTAGGAAAATACCTATTTATTTGATCAATTGCAGGACTTTCATCAAAGTACAAAATTAATGTACGTTTATTGTGTAACGTCTTGTTTATAATTGTTAATTGTCGTTCATAATTGTGGGTTAAGTAAGTATTCCTTGAAACCATTGTAATGGTCTACAACCCAACTCTTCTTAGAGGGCTTACATAGCATGGAAGCGTATTTGGGAACATAGTAATCATCAGGATGGATATCCACCAAAAACCGGCGAGGGACCATCAAAATAGCAGCATGAATAAGTGGCAATTGTATCATCTGCAATGCGGATGGCTTGTTGCAACTTATCCAAAGCATATATTCCGTTGAAAGGTCCCAATAGTGCTAGTGGAACAACTGCACTGTCTCCCCATTCGGCTGTTTAGGCGACTTTTGTGAAGCATCTTTCTACATTTTCATATCTACTATGTTTCTTCAATTGCTTGAAATTATTGATATGTTTAAACTGTCCGCCTTTTAGTGTCATAGCACAACTGACTTCTAATTAAGAGTTGTCGGATTGGAATCCATGGTTGTGAAAAAAATATTCCGTTCATTTTATTAGGAATTTCTTAGCGAACAGTCTGGAAAGGCTGCAATAGGTTCACCTTTTATTCGGTGGGACTAAACACACCGGCGGAACTTGGGTTCAGAAACGTTGGTACATAGGCATATTTTTTCGGGGTGACAGGTGTGATGTATGTATATGTATGTACACGTCCATATTAACGTTAATAAAACGATTGAAAAACCATTACGGTTAAGTTTTTTATTAGGAAATAGTAAAGAAATATCTATATTTCCATGTTCTGCTGGCAAGCATTAGCTGCTGTAATTTTGTGAACTACAGCGAGCGTTAAGCCGGCTGTAGTAAATGAGTTCATTTTTTAAACACGATTAATTTAACTTAATCCCTTTAGGCCGCATATTGTGGTCTGAACGAGTATATAGTAATTGTTTTTTTATTTTTATGCTGTTTTTAACCTTCAAAGTAATTTTGTTTTTTATTTTTAGAGCCACTTTCGTTTTTGTTTAGAATTAATATATTACAGTCTGCCGATGCCAGAATTTAACCCGGGTGATGTATCTAACGTGAGGCCAGTAGACAAACCAAGGCTACTGAACCAAAGCAATTTTTTCACAAAAGCACATAATTCAAAGGAGGTTAGTGGTAATTTCCGTAGTGCATTCACGTTATTAGTTATTTCGACGTGAGATTAGCCCGTGCTGCTGACAAGCATTTCGTGCCGGTCGGCGTTAATTAAACGCTACTTAGCAAACAAAAAGTAATTTGTTAGGTAGCACCTGGATGTTTTTTTTACACTTTTTGTTCAAGTCGAATGATTTAAAGATCCGAAACAATTGAGGTATTTTTAATAATCATTTACGACACATTAACAAAACATCATTAAAACAAAAAAAGCATCAAATTTGTATTGCTAAGAGTTATTATGTTACTACTAAGGTGTGATAAAAATAACAAAGTTTGGTCAAAATGACATATATTTTGTTATAAAACTGGACGTGGTAGATTAAGTTTTATTGTCTTTAACCGGGATTTATAGTAAAATATATATCATATACAAAGTCGTGGTGGAAAATATTATATTGTTTTGAGTATGTCTCGCGGTCGTAGTTTCTATCCCAACACACCTCCGAGTGCCAAGCAAGCGGAGGTATATGGGCTGATGATAGTGATTGATCATATTTTAAATTTTGATGAGTATTTTCAATAGCACATTCAAGTAGTTTTATTTAATTTGTACGAGTACCCTCTCAATGGTAGAGGAGACCCGTGCTTAGCAGTGGGCGTATATGGGTTGATGAAGAGAAGAAGAAGTAAGACTAAGTGGATAATACTAAAAAACGAAACGTTTCGTATACATCTTTTTTGTAAACTGTGACTATTACTTTTGTTTAAATATAGATAGATTTGAATAAAGATTCGACCAATAGAAAACTCAATTTGCGCCTGAGAAAACGGTAGCGGTAAAACTGAAATCAACCGCCCTATGAATACATAAAGCGCGGAGTATTTGTTCGAAACGTTCCTCCACTCTTGGTCCAAGAGTTCTGTTGTCAAAGTATTAAAGAACTCGTTATCTGGATGGAGTGGGTCGGTAGTTAGGTAAATTCCGGAGAAGTCACGGCCCCGCCTCCCGCCGGTAGGCGCGCGATAACAAACTTTTTCCGTTAAACCTTGCAATTTATAACTGCTGCCTATCTGTTGGAGTGTTCAGGTGACAAAATTAGGATTAAACTCGCTTATTGTAAACAAGGGGGGTGTCTGTTGAAAATTTCCAAGGTCTTCGAAGTTATTGGTTATTTCTTCATTGTTTTGATAAATGGAATGTTTTTTAGTTATCGCATAATATAAAAGTACATTATCAGAACAAAGATATGCTAGCAGTTTACATGCCGATATTGCCGGAGTAGTAATTTTCTAATTGAAGAGAAAGAGAAGAGAATCATACCAGGAACGTGTCGATTGCAAGTCGCATATTTACATGTAAGTCTTAGAATCCTGCCAAGTTTTATAGTGAGGCATTTATACCACTTCTCTGAGCCGACTAAATCTTGCCTCAGGACTCGGACTAAAGTATGAATAACAAAAGCTAATTTACCATTTGTAAGATTCTTCTAAACTCTACATCGAATATATTAAATTTTGAATCTTTTACTTAAATGACGCATTTCCAGCTCGTTGAAATTTCAACCGCGAAATTTCTAAAACGGTATAAATTAAACTTAAACGGTCTTATGAAAAATATTCAAATTGCAATGCCAAATAAGCCGTTGTTTGGAATTTATTCAATAAATTCAAAGTCAGACGGCGGGAAATTTCATAACGTCTAATTAATCTTTAGGCCTGTAGCTACGCTTGTTCATAATGAACGACCACTTGACTGAGTCCGGACATCTTGTCAAATTCCACGCTCACGCCTGCCATTAATAAATCTTTGTGGAATGCAAATAAACTGGGGAGCGGTTGAGTGATATAGAAATTTGTAGTGTAAGATAATATTACTATGTGGTACAAGATAATGTTTTTGGTTGTAGTGGAATCTATTCTTATTAGTAATTATTACGTTCATTCTCATACATGCATGTACCTCTACGGAGTAGGCACAAGGGTCACTTCGCACAACATTTTTTAAAATAATTTATAGCTTGCTAGTACTAAGGGTTGATTCTTCTGCCATTTTTAGATACATTTCAGGATCCCGTGCTGCTACTGAGAATTTCCTCATGAAAAAACTCGATAAAATGACTGACTTGGATGTCGAGCCCAAGATCTTTAGATCGCACGGCAAACACTTTTCCCACCACAAGCTAATTTGGATTTTATTTATGAACGACGAATATGTTGGCTCCACTTTGAGCCTAAAGAAAAAAGTATGTAATTGACGTCAGAGTACCAGGCGATCAGCTTTAGACGAAAGTCGGTCAACCAGGTACTAATAATACATTGGAGTGGAATATTCTTGAACTTGCGCGCACACGACACAAAGAGTTGTTCCCGCTCCTTGTAAAATCTGTAGAAGTTAAATGACAAAGACGTTGCGGCTTTGAAGTCACTTTTGTTCCCCCGTTTCGAATTTACGACAGGAAATCTAAATGAATTTACAATTAATGCATCTTGAATTTCGACTCGATCCCTTCTTTACGTTCGATTTGTTTGTTACAGATTGAGCTGTATTTTAGTTTCCACGAATAGAAGGTTTCTATTAATTGTGGCAAGTATAAGGACTTGTAGAACGATTGAAGTTCGTGTCTTATTTCTGGCTACTGTCAAAAGGCTATTTTAGGAACAATTACGGATCTATTTATTCTATTAAAATAACAATATTTTGAAAGAGGCTTTGTATTGTTTTTGACATTTTGATAATACCTTAAAAATGTGCACGTTTTGTGTTTAAATTAGGAAAAAACATAACTATGTATTGCTTCTAGTTTTTGAGTTCTTTCGTTTTTATTTTTAAAATGGGGTATGATATTTCATAATTGTACTCTATTAACATGAAAATAATTAACAGTCAATGATTTTATTCTTCAGGATTAAATTTTGAATCCAACCGACGAATCTGCAGTTCACAATTATTCCATTGTAATCAATTCAAGGAAGGCCCGATGGAAACTAATAGATGAAAGTTCGAATCAAAGTAAATTCACGGGCAAAAATCAACTCACGCTTCAATAACTTTTGCAATTAGTGAATTAGTAGTATTATAATGTTTGTTATAACTGTTCCCTGCGAGATTTGCTCGAGACCAACGTTGACGCTGGCAGTTCTATTTTTCTTTCCATTACGTCGTGCGCTAAAAGGATTGGATCACATACATATTCCGCTGCCGCGCCACTGAGACAACCAACTTATGCTGACAGATTCTTTTAGCCGGACCTCTTGCTTGGAAATTTTTGAAAATCTTATTTTACATCAGGGTTAGCTAGTTAAATATGGTTACTGTCTTGTTTCGGTGTGTCTTAAAGAAAGTTGTATGGAAATGATGTAAACTAAAGTCGTATGGTATGATATATCTTTTGAGCTAATTTTAATGGTCAAAGTCCTTGATGGATACGATGTTTCTAATTGAGTAATAAATATGCAGAAATGAATACGTCTATATTTTTTCGATCCTTCACAAGGCCCAAAATTATTGTAGTTTTTGTTGTATGAATGAACAAGAGTCTTTTGATTCATGTTTTATCTGCCTTTATTGAGTACTCTACATAACTGTTTCTCATCTGATCCTCCATCAGAACGGTAACATAATCCATAACTGACAAGTATCTTAGAACCTTGGACCTAAATCTCAGCAGTCCGCTCCCTAAGCCCATTCCACACTTGCATGCGCAATTAATTAAATTCATGCCAAACATAGCGAAGAGTATCAAGGTGTCGTACCCACGTCAAGCATTAAGACGTGTTGTGAGTTAATCGAAAACTGTTGCCGATAACATGTATGGGGAGTGGAGCCTTGAAGTTAAACTAAAAGCATATCTATAGGAACGGTTGCTTGCCATCAATCTGGATTGGAAGCCTTGAGTTGTTTACTTTGGAGGGACTTATGGGCCTGGAGAACCTGTGACATATTTACTTACTTAAGAGGCTGATGATGATAATACTTGTACAATTGGGTCCTGTTCGGTCTATAGCTCTCCAGGGTCGGGCCAAGAAATATTGAGGTTTTTCATTAGGAAATTCTCATCATGGCAATCTGACTGATGGTTACACTTTAAGTATAGGAATGTCAAAAAGTTGGAGTAAAAATATGTACCTCAGTCATTCCTTTTGACGTGACTAGACGTGAGTAACTAACTTAGTTTGAATATTTCAATTTTTTTATACACCGTGACGAATGTTCTGATTGGACAGAGAATGTTGATGGAGACTGACCACAGTTCGTTCCACTTGCCTTAGATATACACTCATTGATCCCCGTAAGTACTGTCGTGTGTTACAAACCCTTCTACGCGTTTTGAGGCACAGTCATGAATAGATCAGCAGATAGGCGCAATCTGTATGTGATTCTAATCGCCGCATTTAATTAGTGAAATCAACTAATTATTCGCTTTTGGCTTCTAATAATCTCAGTCTAATTAGTTATGCTGTTTATAACTCCATTTGAAGTTTGAATGTAAACAAAGGCCATATGTTTATTGACCAATTAAAACCTATGAGTTGCGAGATTGTTTGTTAATTGGTGCGACACACACTAATGACATCAATTAATATCATTAAGCTGAATAAAATAGCTTTAGCTATTTACGAGTACCTATTGGTAATTGATAGTGTTCATACCCATATTAGACACCATTCAGCCATTATTAATGCAGTTCTGCGTAAAATCTCGTTGTTGGATCGAAATATATAAAATGTTACACTGTCAATGTGAATATATTAATAGTGTGAGTATCAGAATCGATGCACGATTACCTCTGAATTTGAAACAAATAATCATTGATATCACGATTGAAACTCTTAGGTATACAGGTTTCCTTAGAACTTAGAATCCATCGCTCGAGATTTGTTTTTGAAAAGTCAGTAGTGTGTCCAAATTGTAACCCAAGACCAAAATTGTTCGTAAGACACCATATATGACCCACTGCTGGACACGGGCCTCCCATTAACCTTGAGGAGTTGGAAGCCTAAGTCCGTCATACAAGCATAATGCGGTTTGGCGGACTACACACATAAGAGATTCCTAAGAAATATTAGGTTTCCTTACAATGTTTTATTTCACCGTCAAAGGCCATGATAATTCATCGTGAACGCACACATAATTCGTGAAATTCAGATTGGATTGATTCATTATTCGATAATTCGGGTTGGGAATGGACCTTCGATCATCGAGGTTGTATTCGACCTAACCTAAGCCTTGAGATCGTCATAACTACATGTGAATATGTATACATAGATACAATAAGTAAACAGAAAAGGGTGGTGAATTGTTCCAATCTATTTTTGACGTTGTTTAAAAAGTAGGTTGTCTCAGGAGGTCACAAAATTCTGCAACTAGACTAAGAGAAGCTTTACATCGTTTTGGCGTCGAGCCAGTGAGTCGGATTAAGAACTGCGCGCTCACAGTATTGCAAAAGTTATGTTTACATCGTTAAGAGTGTATGTTTTTGTTTAGGCGATATATCATCTTTCTTAATATTTTATTTTTATTTACATAATATCTACAATATTAATTCCCCTAAATATGTATACCATTCCTAGCAAATTCACTAAGGTATAAAACCTCTTAGTTGTTGAGGAGGCTATTGCCCAGCAGTGCGTCGTTAATGGGCTGATAATGATGATTATGATAATGGATATATAATCGATGCCTTGCCAGTAAAAACAATATTTAGACCACACTTACATTTTGGTGCCAATTTGGTTGGTGGTAAATGTACTTTTTTTAACAGCCTATTTGTCATATTAGTTGTTTTATTGTAGCAATTTACAATTATTATGGTTATTCTTCTTTGGACTGTTCTAATCAAGATTGCCACGTCAGCATATATAAAAACATTTCACAAAAGACAGGATTTCAGGACCATGCCTTTTCGATATCGTATTTCGTGGTACAAAACAACATTCGCAAAAGTGCGCTAACTCAAATATTTATAAATACAACAATGTGCGCGGAATTCTAAAAATCTCTCTCAAGCGAATGTCAATAAAGGCACAGTTTGGCGCACAATCGTCCCGTTTCCGTAAACAAAATATAAATTAATAAAGCTGAATTACATAATGGCGCATTGTGAGCGAAAAGGCCCCGTAATGGTGGGACAACGAAAATTCAACGTATTCAGCTTCGGTCCGGACAAATAAATTGTTACGATTTTTCTTTGACGCCTGTAGACGGTTTGCGCCTTGGTCCAAATTACAGACGGTACAGCGGAACTCACTTTGCCCGACGTTTTATATTCTATTCAACGTTGTTAATGCTTGATTTGGAAATTCTTTGGCTGTTTTGGATGGTACAAATTGTCCTCGTGTTATGTTTCTGTGAGACTGGCTTACTATCACGGTTGTATGCGCAAAGAGACAGTCAAAGGTATTGCATATATACTCAAGATTTTATTTGTTTTTAATGCCCCACTTGGCCAAGGGTAAAGTTTATTTATTTATTTACCTTTCATATTTATGTTAAAGTGGGCTCAATTTTCAAGCAATTATGACAGTTGAACTTTAGTTAGAACGGAGATAAAAGGCGTATGTGCGTTATTACATTGTGTTATTGACCCATTGCAAGACTCTCCTTTGTTACATTTAAGGTTTTGATTGTAAAATACTTAAAACTGTCGCAGGAATCCATTTTGGGATGTTACAATAGCCAGCAGGATACACCGCGGGGACTATAACGTAGTTTGTATACGATAAAAAAACTTTAGGGTTTTATTAATTTATATTCGCTTCTTATAATTTTAATTATAAAGACGGAAAAAAGGTTAAGGTCTCTAACAGCCGATATTAGAATAATGCGGAGATAAAAAGTAGGTGCACAAATGTCGGTTTCGTTTTCTAGCTTTATTCCTAAAAATTGTCTATCACCCCGTTGTTAAAGTTGAAAAGGCTTGGGCACCGTCTATAAATAAAAAAATCCATACATCACATGCACAATACGAACTCGCCATTGACAAACCGACGGCTTCGGATTTAAGCGTAACATACTGTCTGGAATAAACGAATGTATCAAAATGCGGTTTACCTGGTATCGATGTTGTAGCAGACTTTTATACCTCGATATGGAACTTTATTCAGGAAATATTATATGGAATGCTTTTAAATATGTTTTCCGTCTGCAATTTTGCGAACTTGGAGATTGTTAATAAACCGCGTGCTTTCTAATTTCTGAGTTTTACCTAATTTTACTCCTGTAACTTGTAAAGAAGTTAGAGATATAGAAATACTCAATAGCAGCGTGGAGTCTTGTTATATTCTTAGCGATATTCAATCAATATTATATTTAGAAAATAGTAAGTTTCTAACTGGCTATGTTTTTTTTATTGTTTAGGAGGCCTGCGCCCAACAACTTGACGTATATGAACTGATAATGATGATGAAATTCGAAGCGTTTGAGTTAAACCTAAAACTTAATATGAAAGCAATGTCATAAAAACGATTCTTTATTACTATAAAAGCAAGTAATTGACAGCCTAAATGTCTACTTATCGCTTATAGTTTGAGCCCGTTGGTAAGATTTATTTTCATACTAGTTTTTGCTTGCATCTTTACTCCTTGGGAATGTGAGGGAAACAATTTAGACTTCCCGATACAGCGATACGAACCCGAGGGACTTTTATTTAAACTATGCTCATGCCAATTGTGATGTTTATGCGTGCCTCAGTACTAAGATAGGGTTTGCTACGGCTTATAGGGTCTAGGAAATGTTGGAACGGTTTCGTATAAGCGGGAATTTAGAACATTGGTAGAAAAAGGACAAAAGATTTTTTCTGTATTAGTGTTTTTGCCTTATTTTTTTTATACAACACATGTGTAATAAATTGAAATTAAAAACGTTGTGGTGAACTAGAGTCTGTTTTCTAATAGAATCAGAAAAACTCTTGTGGTTGTGAAGTATTCTTAAATATGTTTTCATAGATAAGATTATGGTCTTTAAGGTTTTAATGGTTCAGGCCGACGAACGAACCAGGCTAAATAATAATCAGAATCAACCTGATTTATCTCACTGAGATTCAGCCCTTAGTCTCCAATAAACAGATGTGAATATGCATATCGCTGTTACGTTCCAACCTCTTTACACCAGTCGAAACAAAAACCGCATTTCCAATTCCTTCCATATTCATTTGACCCATTCCGTCCGACCTAGTTCTTCGCCTATGATTATCCGACTAGCAGTGTCCGGTAAACAAAAACTGACTAAGAGATAAGAGCATTACTCTAACGAAGAGAAGCTCGTTACCGCTGGCCTTTATAGCAGTGGATTTGTCGCCAATAAAACCGATGAGGACTCGACCAAGCGCAATTAGACAGCGCACCTGCGTATTTATAGCTCAGTTTTAACTGGACGCTATCATGTACTTCGTCAACTGGTGCTTTAGATTCCTTGTGATGTCGTGGAGCCATTGTTATTGAATAATTAGTTACTTCAACGCTTTATAATTTTTAACGAATAATTTTTCCCGGTTTTTGCCTTACTTATCCAACGGTCCTCCTGTGAGTCGTTGCGTGAAGCTATGATCTGTCTTATTTAGTCTTTCTTAATAACATGGTCTTCATAGATAAATGGGCTATCTAATGTAGAATATTTGTAATCGGACCAGTAGTTCCTGAGATAAGCGCGTTTAAACAAGCAAATTTCTAGCTTTCTAATATTAGTAAATCTGGATTGGTAAAGATTATAATTAATTGTCAGTGACTTTGTCTGCGTGGAGTCAAAACATTGAGAATACGTGGAAATGTAGAGAACTATTTCTAAGAAACTAAGTCACGTAGATTTCGACAACAATATATTTCAATGTATAAATGCGATATTTATGATGAATACAATTTCGAAGAGTCAAATATGGATTCAAAGTTCAAACCATCTGTGTTCGGCCCATATCCTACCTTAATATGCATATTATTCCTCTAAAATACGTTTATTCACTCCACCAATTTTCCGATGTAAAATATAAGCTCATTCATCTAATAACTAATCACTGAATACAGAACAGTTTGCGAGAGCCGTGTAAAACCGTCGGTTCGTTGTCAACAGCAGTTAAGTTATCTCAGGCGCCATTCAAGCTGTTTTAGACCGCCCATTAGTATGGCGACGTCCGCAAATCCGCATTACTCCCGTGCACTGTAATACACTACTAGCCTCTTTACCTGCGTTAAACCCGCCTCTAAAACAGACTGACGTAAATGTGGTGACTGAAAACATTCTGACTTTTTCGAATGAGGCTGGTTAATCTATGGACTGAAGGTCTTTTGGTGAGCCATAGTTGCAAATACTTCGGCAGTAGTCAAGTAATTTGAATGAAACGCCGATTTTTTATTTGTAGCCTTAAATAGTGTATGTAAAGATGCACGTTTTAGTGTTATGTGCACTACCAATTATATTATTAGAAATAATACTAAAAGCAGTTATGATATACCTTTTTTTCCGGGGTATTAAGTAGCATGTATTTGAGAGATCCCCGGTTCAATTCTTCCATCGGAATAAGAGTAAGTTTGATGTTCATTTTGAAATTCTCATTACCAGCGCGAAATTTGAAAATGCACGAAACAAGACTCGATAAAAAAAATAACTACAAGGGAGTAAGCCTTTTAAACTGTGTATGTTGAAATACACCTCACCTTTCAAGGATATAGCGTATAGGGTAGCGTTTTGGGCCCTACCCTTTTCCTAATATACATTAACAATCTTTGTAAATTAAACATAAATGGCGCGAAGATTTTCTCTTATGCTGACGACACTGCCGTAGTTTTTTCGGGAAAAACGTGGGATAGCGTTCGAAACAAAACGGAATCAGGACTCGCAAAAGTGGCTCAGTGGCTAAGGGCAAATTTATTGACAATTAACACTGAAAAAACCAATTACATGTGTTTTTCCATTAGTGATCGATTGCAGCCTAGCGAAGATTATAACATTCGATTACATAATTCACGTTTAGACCATGGTAATAATTGTGATTGCCCCACCATAAGGAAAGTTGACTCCATCAAATACTTGGGCGTAATGATAGACCAGAGATTATCTTGGCAACCACAAATTGATAATGTTAGTAATCGGATCAGAAAATTAATATGGATCTTTAAAACTTTAAGATATGTCGCCACGAAAGAGCTTTTATGCAAAATATATTTAGCGCTAGCACAGTCCGTTCTAGGGTATTGCATTCCTATTTGGGGTGTTGCTCCCAAAACTCGACTTATCCAAGTAGAAAAAGCGCAAAGGGCGCTCTTAAAAGTCATGTACTTCAGACCCTACAGGTATCCCACAGAGTTACTATACTCCTCCAGTAAAGTACTTAGTGTGAGAAAACTATTCATTCTAAGAACGGTATTAAAAACGCACAAATCATTGATTTATGACCCAAAGGTAGTTAAAAGAAATCTCAACATTTTAACAGTAACATCAACCAGAACCTTTTTTGCAAGGAACCAGTATCTAATCATCTCCACACGTTTATATAACAATATTAACAGGAACCTCAATATTTACCCGAAATCGAATTTTGAGTGTAGAAATGCAGTATCTACCTGGCTAATGGAAAGGAATTACGATGAAACAGAAGGTATTTTACAAGTTGTGAAATAAAAAAAAAAAGAAATAAAAAAATTAAATAAATAAATAAAATAAAAATTGTTATATGCGGTCACTGCACAAGCGCACACACATCCACACATCCACACACACGTTCTGTTTGTTACACACATGTATGTACTTATTTAGGATTGATTTTATTTTATGTTAATTAGCTTTAGTTCATAAATTATTTGTTTGAATTGTTTTTATGTTTTTAATTTTATCGAATTTATTATTTAATTTTAAATTTTATTATAATCGATTACTTATGTTAAATGTTTTATTTTGGTTAGAGCCTATTTCATTAATTTATATTTCATAAGAATTGATGTTATGATGTTATGTTAAATTTTCATTATAATTTATGTCAGACCAGGGTCTTCTGGTACAAGTATGCAAATACTTATAAGAAGGCCCTAACACTGTATCATTTTTATTCTTTTGTATTTTGGAATGAATGAATGAAGATTATTATTATTATTATTATATAGCCGTAATTATTTCAAAAATTATCAACAAAAATTAAGACTCATTCTCATACGTAATACATTATTATAATTATAGCATGAGCCGAAATGCAGTAGGCTCATTACGTGTACGCGGTAGCTAAGGAAGTGGCTGACAAGCGGTATGTAGGTGAAAGTGGGGGCATGAATAAATAAGGGCTATTACCACAGCAACACGGAAACACCATTTATACCACGCGTGAAGAGACAGCGGCAACCCTAATTACTTCACGTGTCATTTTTACAAGTATTTTTGGTCGTTTGAATAATGACGTTTGATAGTGTGGTAGAGTTTTGGTTTGGTAGAACTTTTTGTACAGACAGGAAAAAAAACAATTTGATGTAGTTGTGGAGACTAACAGACTATGATGTTGATTCTTTAGCTTTTAGCATAAATTTATTTAACGCCTTACTTTTCTCAGAATCGTCTTCTCCAGAACGGTCTGTTATGGTGTAATGGTTGTATAGCTTGCTAAATTTAAAACTTATGATGCGAATAACATTTCCCTTCTTTTTTACGTATTATTGTTTATTGAAAAACGTGGTGTCAAAGTCGTTTCGAAAAAATCTTATAAATTTGTGGTTTTTGATGTCTACTGTCTATGAGTAATTATTAAATCTTAGGCTATAAGTTCTAAATTACATACAGACACTTCTGTTATATTTATTCCTACCGTTAATTTGACTACTTTATGTTATTTTTACTTTATAGGAAACTCTGAGATACTATACGGGATCGATAGAAAGTGTTCAAAGAAAATTGATTGCAGTTAAAGCGTTAGTAAAGAGCATATTCCGTTGAAATTATAAAGGGTAGATTCTTGTATTGGATATTTTAATGGGAGCAGGGAAATTAATATTTGCATTTAATTTGTGGAATATAAATAGAACTTCATTTTTATGTTAAGTATTGGGACTTTTTTCTCTATGTACTTATATGTATAATAGTATTATGTAATTACATAGTATTTCCTCTTTACATAGAACTTAATTATTTTATATTTTAAGTAATATTACTCCTTTTTCACAGGACTTTATTCACGATAGTATAAGCAAAAGGGTAAGTAGAAATCTTAATACATCACATTCACAAATAGTTGTTTCTGGTGCGGGAGTTTGTGAGACTGAAAATTCAGTCGTAAATCGTAGTTTCCGATACCCACGACAACAGACTTGTATCTTAGTGAGGGGATAAAACTATGAACGTGACTGTTAGGTGTATTTATTCATTTATTTTTATACAGGTGAGTAGAATTATCAGAAGCCAAACATCGGCTTGGTATCAAACTTCGGACTTCTCGAACGAACGCCAAAAGACCACCACTAAAGACACCATAGACGTTTAATATCTACAATATAAGGGGTTATAACTCATTCCCTTGCGTCACTGAGTTGATTATGGCTCGGCGTAATGTGCTGAGAAATGATCCGCGGAAACACTACCTGATGGTAGAGCCGCCTTAATTAATTTAACTTCACAAGATATCTCAGCGATTTTGAGGGGCGGTATGTTACGTGTATTAATTATATTCTATTTTAAATAATTGAGATTAGAGTTGCCACGTGTGAGAGTGTAGAGCTTGTCACAAGTACGTGCCGTCCGACATTGAAGTCCATGGTTCGATTCCCGGGTTGGGTAAAGTGTCTTGGCGTAGTGATGGTCTTTGACATAGAGTAATTTTTAGTATAGTAAAGCAAGTCTGGAAATATACCCGAGTAATAACAATATACCTGCTCCGAATTATGGGGGAATTAAAAGACAATGGCAGAAATTCGGGTGAAAAGACACAGCTCCGTAGCGTAGTAGGCAAGACCAACTTGCAAAATGAGAGGCCGCAGGTTCGATTCCAGCACCGCGACAGATGTGGGGTCCGAACTGTGTATGTGACTGTTGGGTGTATTTGTTTTTTAGTTTTGGTTACCTTTTCTGAGTTTGCAATCACCGTAACTATTGCCTACATAAGTATTCAATCACTGTCTTATTGCACTTGTATAAATCGATATATTCCTAAGACCTATATGAAAACCAGCCAACAGAATTAATTTCAATATTACATTTCAATTTCGTTGAATAACAATTATGTCACTAATTGATTTATTATGACTACTATATTATTTAATGGAGAAATAGTTGACATGTGAGAAATATTCCATGAAAAGCAATTGCGACTTCATTAGCAATGAGCGTGTTTCGTAGAAATGAAGATTTAATATAAAGTGAATAATAAAATATTGTACCTAGGCGGAGATGGCGTACACCTTCAGTAACGGCTTAATTAAAACTACAGGAATATGGAATAAAAATGATGTACTATTTTATACGCAACTATCAATTTAAAGAACCACGCTGCAGTGAGTTAACTTTGAAAGAAATGGGAATATTGGTTTTTGTAAAAAAATAATATATGTTTCGTATAGGTTACAAAATTATTGCAGGCATAAAATAGTAAAAAACAGGTGCGATTATGGTCAATTATGATGTGGATATCAAAAGAAATGTCACCATAATTACATAGGCACTGCAGTTGGCTATATCATCATACAGAAACACAATGTTCGCACACAATTTGCTAATGCTCAGGGATTCGTATTATATCACCATTCGTATATAAAAATACGCGAACAGCCATCAAACATCAACCCACATACAAATACGTCCCACTGCTGGGCTTGCGCTTCCTTTATCATTGATGGGGTTTGCATTTTAGGCCACCCCGCTGACCTAATGCGGATCGACAGTCTACATCTAAGAAATTCCTAAACAACATCTAAACACAACAATATTCCGTCCAAGTCCGTCCTCATTAACAAAAGGCTAAATATAATTAGCAACGTCTCAATACGCACAAGAGCCGCACATTCTACATTTTATCAAGGAGTGCGGCGCGAATACCGAATAAGGCCTCAAGTAATTTTTTCGCAGCAAAAATATCCGTATACAAGAAACGTAGGATTATTCCTGTCACGCCATCAATTATTCCACTGAAGTCAGTTACGTGAAGTTGAACGGGCCAAAAACTTGACGGCGCTCGCATCTCATTTCCGCCTTGATTTAATAACTTCGTCTCAACAAAACGCTTTGTTGGCCGTACTTTATTTAAATTTCCAGCAAACACTTGCACACTGCAAATGTTTATCAAACAATGTAATGATATTTCCAGTCGACTTTTTGTTGACGTTTGTTGACTCAACTGTTTTGTGTTTGTGTACTTTTGAAGGTTTAAAACCACATTGTTGTCAGTAAATATGATAAATAAATTCCCCCAACAGTGAAATATATAGCTGTGACCCACACTAGTATCTACATTAATCCTGTATCGTGGGCATCAGAAATTACTAGAGACTTTTCGATCTCACAAACACCCAGATCTGAAACAAATATTTGTGGGAGACACAAATTTTTGTCTTGGTGCGGGGATCCAACCAGTGATCTTTCGTTTTGCAAATTGTTATAATCGGAGGGGAAAGCAGAAAAACATTTCGTAACAAGTCGTAAGTGGTAAAGGGGAAGTCTATTTAAGCCTGAATCCGTGTAGCGCCTAAGAGTTAAACCTAGTAACGATTCGTTGACCCGGGTAAGCAACCCATATTTTGTAAATGCCATTTAATTTTGAACACCGTTTTATTCACATTTTAGTATATTAATGAAAACGTATTCACTTCACATAATAACTGCAAGCTGAACTGAAACCTTTCATAAAGGCTCTTGTGAAAGTGTGTCGCGTTCCGGTAACGGTTTGTGTAAAATTTAAGTACACTCATATTGTGTCGATTAATGAGACGTATAATCGTTTCTAGTCATGCGATATTCTACTCTGATTAAAGTGTATTTGATTATAGTTTCTAAGTACGAAAAAATGATTTTTTAAAGTGGGAAAAATGTCGTCTAGCTTTAGTTTTTTTTTAATTTTATTGTACACATAAAATAAAACCATGGAGTACATTAACTAATGTACTAAAAAAAGGCAGTCTTTTCACACACGACGATCCCTTAACCGAGAATGGAGATCAAAGAGCAAAATCAAGGTAGTCGTAAAGTAGAATTTATTAATACATGAAACATGTAAAAGTTAATTATATCCTGTGTTGTTGTTTAAATTAATTCTTAAAGAAACTGGCATACTAATATTTAAAGATTTGGTATATTAAATAAGGAGAAAAAAGTTCCACGATGGCTAAATGTTTTATTATGTCGACCGGACGTTCCTACTGAATAAAATATAATTAAAGATTGACACGTGATGTGACAAAGGTCGTGTACGTGTCACGCGCAGAAGTTCTCGGAATGTTATAAAAGTTTATCGACATAAGTTCTCTTAAGGCCCCACAGCTATGAATAAGATATACCTGTATCGATAAGTGAACTGTTTCTCATGTAGGTAAATCCTAGCTTAATGTTGTTATTGGCAAGGTTTGTTTAGTTTGTCTTACTAGCTGTAACAGTTCCGATGAATTTTGAAAAGTTGATAAATGACATTCTGGTATGGGCAATAAGGTACTTTTTTATTCGAGGCTTAAAGTGCCTGAACGATTTTGTAAGTAGAGTAAGTGGAAGCATTGTATTACTCGAAAATAATTTTTAATTGTTTAATAAAATGAGGTGTAAAACGAAGCAATTGTATGCACGTTCATATACATAGGACCGTATGGAGTTGGGTGAGTCGCTAGTATTGTATTATGTGTGCAAAATGTCGGTTCCCCAGTGAATTACTACGAAAGTCGAATGTTAAAAGCCTCGTGGACAAGTCCGAGCGGCGAAACACTAAAATTATTACACCTAAGAGATTAAAAGGGTAATGGGGCCTAGTGTTAACTAAGCATTATGCAAATACCATATTTTAATTTATTTAAAACTTTGCCTCCACGGCTGTGTTGAGATTTTTATTTTAGGCCGAGTTTTTAATGGAAAGTGTGCGATTATTCGCTTAGCATATTCAAGCTACATATTACATCAGATTTCAGATTTTTGATATTTTTTAATATAAAGTATTGGGAGATAAATTAGACGCTCAAGACACATTACTTTAAAAATACAGTCCTCTGTATGTGTAAAGTTACATATGTATGTGTATATTCACAAACGAATTAACACGAACTTTAACGATGTATAAAACGTCTTTAAAATCTGCTGTCGTCACAGCTCTCGCCTAGGAATTTCTAAGTAAACCCACTATTTCGCACAAGTGTGATGGACTAAAGCCAAACACCATTCGATTGTAGAGAATGCCCGTGTCAAGTGGTAGGGCGTATGTACATACATATACATATGTTTGTACTTATATTGAGCAGTTAGCTGATTCCCAAGATCGCTTGTCAAACGTTTATTCCGCGTGACCAATGCGGCAGTTTTAATTTTTAAATCAAATTCTAATACTCACACACTTCAGACTTTTCGATGTTATGTATATTCACAATGAATTCTCACTTACTTTAACACTGAAGAAAAACATCGTATGGAAGCTATATGCGTAAAAGTTCTTAGGAATTTCTAAGGTGCGTAGTCCGCCAACCCGTAGGAGGGCCGTGTTGTGGACTATAGTCTAAATCCTGTCAATGTAGAGTATCCTCTTGCCTAACAGTGGGACGTGTATGAGCTAATGGTGACATATTACATAGTAGACATTTCAGAGGTACGTCCTTATATCAACAATTATCAAGGAACTTCAAATCAGTGTGGGCGTTAAGTGGAAGTGATAAGTCATCATCACGTACAATAAAAAAAATATGGAAGCAAAACAATAGGGCTATGAAAGCCGAGCTATTTTTAACATAATAAACACGCGAACCTTTGCAAATATTGCCTTAGTTGTCGCCCGCACCTTTTAGAGATGTCCTTGAGCAAGTCGGTGCCTCGAGTACCTTTAGCACGCCTACGTACCTCATTTCATGTCAAACTTATAATAGCTAAGGACCAGATAAAGTATTTTTATTCTTTCCCGGCAGAGAGTCACTGTTATTAATGATAAGGACGGTGTGGAAATAAAATGGATCAAGTACTACGATATGCTGGATAGAACCCAGAAATCATTTCTTGTCAATTGCAAAGATTACATGTGTTGGTTTGCTGAGAAGTGTAATCGCCCGATAAATTTAAAAATAGTTTCGACCGGCAAACTTTTACATAGCTTCATGATTATCATCGCCAACACCACCACCACCACCACCACCAACATCACCACCATCATCATCATTATTATTATCATCATCATTCCGCTGGTTACGGGCCTCCTCTACAACTGATATGTTTTAGTTTTTAATCTACCACGCTGGCCTAGTGCGTGTTAGCGGACTACACGCCAAAGAAATTCCCAAGACCTTGTGGGGAGGTATAATTTTTCATAACCTAATGTAAAAGTAATAATATAATTTTGTAAATATCATAAGCTTAGCTTATGGTTCAGAGACTGTTCTAGCACTTCTATACATCGCGATCATTTCTTCGTAGTCGTTCTCTACACAATCTCGGAACTAACTGTTAAGCAAATTGAATATTTCATCCCCACAACCCCCGACGGTAGAGCATAAGCATAACCTATCCTAGATATAATAATTTTATTTCCATGTAATTAAAGGCTAACAGATGAAGTCATTAACGCGAGGATTGTCTCCGAAGCGAGGTATTTAACCCAGCATCCAGTGTAAAGCTTACACCGCACTATTGCACCGCTTTGTTCCGCCCGAAACGTTGACACCGACCTGTATACCGGAATTTCGGGTATAAATTGTTTTTGGCGGTGTTCGTGTAAGTCGATTAGTCTGCGGGAGCTAAAGGGCCAATATCCTGCCATTAACTAGAGGGGAATAAATCTGTATTATTTTTTTATACTGCCTGTTTTGTGTTGAAAAAGACAAGAGCAGTAAGGTATTTGGTTTTGTGCAGGTATCTTTCTAGCTGCGGTGACTAATAGAAAATATCTAAAACTACTTATTGTACAATGAACAAATCAAATACAATAATGAAATAAAGAAATGCAATAATATAATAATGAAATGCAGTTTTATTAATAGTTCGGGCCCCACAATAACATTACGTTGGATTTGAACTGATACTTAGTGGAATACAGGTCTGTTGTAGGTAATATTTTCCTTTTTTTCATATAATTATTATTAACGGTCGTTGTAAAGGTCAAATCTGTTACACTTAAATTTTATTCAAAAACGATTACGCTGATGTATATCCTATTGGCACAGTTATGTCGGCCTATTGTATAAATATCGTGGCTGGACGCCCAGTATTTACTCTCCCACCCCGTATCGATTTAACCCCAAAAAAACAGATGTATTCCCGTGAAGCAATTAACGTTAGATTTGCCGGTTAATGTAGGCGGGCAAGTTTGCATACTTTACCGCTATTTCCAACATAAAGGGGGAAACACATTACATGGAACTATATTTTTTATAATACATATTATGTATTAGATATGTGGGCTATGTCCTGCAGTAGACCAGAATTGGCTGACAATGATGATGATGATATTATGTATACCTTTGTTGTCTTTTACATATGTACAAACATAGATGTACTCGTTCTCGTACGCATATAAAGGAATACTACAATTTATTCGCCAGATTAAGTAAGTAATTCCACCTTAATAGGGGGAAGAGTGGGAGGGAGTCTTTTTCCGACTTATTTCAAGTATTTTGTCGAGCTAAGTATCGATTCCAGGTATATAATGATACTGGTAAAGGCGATGGTAATGTAAGGCTAATACACTGACTTCTGCAACACAGTTTTTACTAGTGCATAAGGCTAAATATTGTCCATTTTATAAACATTTTTTTTATAACAACGAATAATTTATTATGACTTATTTTTATAATTTCAAGCGAAAAATAAATTAAATAAATAATAACAAAACCGCTAAAAATGATTATATCAACAATTGATAGAAAAGTGAAAGTGTGATTTTAGATTTCTTCGAAGAAAAAGTTACGATGATTTTGACATGTTAAAAGAAATCATTACTACCCAGTGTAAAATCGCCTAATGCATGTGTGAAATATTCGCAATTCTCCCCAGCGTTGCTCCACTTGTCGTTGTTCAGTGCACGCTGCTTACATTAACGATACGAATTTAACTATTTCGACAACGTTCGCCGCCTCGTCAAGTTAACTTGCGCTAAATCGCATTAGACTTAGGTCGCGGAGTGTGCGCCTTTGATTATGATTTACAATTTAATTTCGTACTAATACTGTTATAGTTAAAGCATAATTTCCTGTAATATCTGATCGTCTGTTTAGACTGTCGCGTGTTATAGTAGTGGTCTATCGACCACCGCCCGCCGGGTTGGATAGAATAACTCGTCTGTTTTCTTCTGTAGGAAATCTCAGTAGCAGTAGAGAGTTTTGGAATGTGCCTAAGAACGGTGATCAGCTCGCCCGGTAACAATATATGGGGTAAAGTGGTAATAATATTAGGGATAGGTACTGTACAGAGTGTATTCAGACCATGATCAGGTATTGAGGCAGGTAATAGCTAGGGTGAAAATCTCGATAAAAATAAAAGTTTTCCTTACAACCACATTTGAACATTTCATACCTATGGTTGTTAGGAAAATCACGGTCTGAATACACCCTGTATAAGAGGATTTATTCCACCTCTGTCTACCCTTTCGGCCAATACAAGCATCAGTGCGTTTGTACATGCGTGTTGATAAACGCCTTTTTTTCTTCCTAGCCATGAACGAAGAGATTGCTCATTACAAAGCTAATCTTGTAAATCTTTGGCAAATTCACGTATCTTTTACACGTCTTTTTGGCAACGTTTAAGACTAAATTACGTCGCGATATCAAAGCTCAAACCCTCTCGGTAACAACCTAAAGCGACATTATCCACTCCACTTACGCCGTACAGGTACGAGAATTCCTTGAATTATTAAATATCTGTAGCTGAATTACATTTTTGTTATACATAAACCGCTGTATTTGAATGCGCGGAACCTTACTACGAATATAGAATTTCAATGAAACGTTCATTTTAGGAAATTGAGTGTTTTTCGTGTTGTGAATGATTTAAAGGAGTTTTGGTAATTAAATCTATAAATAATTTTATGTGAAGTAAATAATGTATTATTGTTGGAATTCGAATTGTGGACGAAGCTAGGAAGGTATGTCGGTCATTGGTGGTACTTCCATAGAACTCCAAAAGGCCTTACAAAATTCCGGATAATGATCTGTAAGCATAAAATATTTATTTATCAAATTATAATGATACAAAAACTTCACTGTGCTTAGTCGTTTCAAGTTTAATAAAAATACCAAACAATCGGCAGATTTTCATAGTAAGTCCACAGCATACGTGAGTTTGTATAGCAGAGTCTAATGTAAAAAAAAGCAGTGCGGCACCGAGCGCGGATTACGTTAACGAGCTCCTGAACCGCTAAACGTGTGTTACGTAACGAGGACTGCAGACCTAACTTAAATTTAAATACATTTTTATAAATAAACCCGCCGGTGTTATCCCGCGGGGAGCGCAGTGGGACTCAGCCAGTGCTTAAAGTTCGACGACTCGTGACGTCACGATTAAAAAAATACTACCGTCAGTCATATAGATCCGACCCCACACTAGGTTACAAGTCCTGTGTCGTGGGTATCAGAGACTACGAGAGACTTTTTCGATCTCACTAATACTCTAGGTGTTAGGTGTTTTGAAATAAATACTTGTGGATTATACGAACATTCGTTTGTAAGTACGACGACTCGTGACGTCACGATTTATGGTACGTCTAAGATTTTTTATTAGAAACCAACAGTCACATAATTACTTCCGACCTCACCCTAGGTTACAAGTTTTCTAACTTACATAAGTGTCAAATGTCTGTATGTGGTGATTAAGGAAACCTATTTTTTTTAATCACTTCATAGTATAAAACAAAGTCGCTTTGTCTGTCCCTATGTCCCTTTGTATGCTTAAATCTTTGAAACTACGCAACGGATTTTGATGCGGTTTTTTTAATAGATAGAGTGATTGAAGAGGAAGGTTTATATGCATGATAACATCCATTAAATATCAGCATTGCACCCGTGCGAAGCCGGGGCGGGTCGATAGTGTATTATATGTGTATAACCCAACAGTCACATACATAGTTCTGACCCCACACTAGGTTACTAGTGACTACGAGACTACTACTACTAGAGACTACGAGAGACTCTTTCAGTCTCACAAAATTATTTGTGGATCATTTTCTTTGTTTGACTTACCTTACCGTACTTCTTCTCTTACCAATATTAGTTTTAGTACCTAAAACGCTGAAATGCACGAAAATTGTTTAAGCTTGCCGTAGATTCCTAAAACATTTCCTCAACAGTATCAAATTTAAAGCGATATCAGTGACAGACAAAATAGATACAGAATGTTGAAAGCCGGTACGAGCAGATGATAATTTTAAAGATTCTATAAACATTTTCTGCATTTTTCTATGCATAAAGTAAATCAGAACATGAACAGTGAAGGAAAACATTGTGATGAAACCTGCACACCTTAAAGTTTTTGAGGATTTTTTAGGAATGTAGTCTGCGAACCCCCACTTGGCCAGTGTGGTAGGCTAAGACCCAGAGAGAGGAGACCCATGCCCAGCCGTGGGACGTAAAAGGGATGATGACGATTAGTTAATTTGAAATAAAATGACAGTCGGACAAATCAATTTTATTTATGTGAAAAGATTTATCTAATTAACAATGATAACTGTACTAATCCCGTAAGTTTAGTTTAATTAAAATCATAACATTGCGATTCATTAATTAAGGCCTATCTATGTGTGACAGTTTATTAATAACACCGACTACAGCGTGATAGTAATGGTTTATGAGCAAACTTTAATAATAATATTCGAGTAAATTGAAGATGGATACAAATTACGCGAGGCTTTTAAAATAGCTAAAAACATTTGTAGTACAACTAAACTGCTGTCTACACATTATCGATTTAAAGTGTTTCTACATTCTTCTTCTTCTTCTTCTTCATCAACCCATATACGCCCACTGCTGAGCACGGGTCTCCTCTACCATTGAGAGGGTTTTAGGCCATAGTCCACCACGCTGGCCTAGTGCGGGTTGGCGGACTACACACCTAAGAAATTCCTAAGAACTTTTAGGTGTGTAGGTTTTATCACGATGTTTTCCTTCACCGTTAAAGCAAGTGATAATTCAATTTGAATACACACATAACTTTCGAAAAGTCAGAGGTGTGTGCCTGGGGTTTGAATCCGCGACCGCCGAGATTCTCGACCGCGCGCCTAAACCTCGAGGCCATCACTGCTTTCTACATTGTTGTAGGAATTTTATTTATAAGAAATTTAATTATAAAGAACTAATATTAACAACTATTAGTAAAAAGTAGATCGAAATGATATTAATATGGTTGAAAAGGGATTATAATCATCTAGGGGAGTGCTAAAAGCGCACTGTTTTGCTCCACCTAGATATTGACCCCGGAACCACTAGATCGCACGGCATATCCCACGAGAGCACGAGGCAGCACAATCCTCTCTCTTCTCACGAGGTACCAAACGCGAACTTAAGGCACTTCTCGTTAAAATAGGTTTACAACAAAAATACATCCCAATCGTGTCTTTTTACCCACAAATATTTCAGCTTTGACAACAAACCACAAACGCTGACACTGGTTTCACTGCTGATCTCCGCACTGTGGCATAAAGAACGTATAGGCGAGATATGTGTTAATATAGAAGGATTAAAATGAGGCAATGGAACAGTGCAAACGGAAAACAATGCGCAGAACACCGGGGCTTATGAACCTGTAATCGCCTGTCAAAACTGCAAACAGCTTTTGTATCTGTGCTGAACAATGCGGAGTTAGCTCCCCGGCTTGCAGCTCGAAATGATATTGTTTTATGACTTTTTCTGACGTATCACTGTATCGCTTTGAGTGCGGATATGGGTTGTGTGACGTTATTTGAAACATAAAACGTGGATTATTAATATTTCTTTCATACCGGTTCGTGTGAGTGGAGGCGGTGATGAGGGTATTATTGACTCTATTTCACCACACTACAATAAAACACCTGTTCTTCAAGATCAAGAGCCCTACGCACAGTATTGACAACGAGCACTGATGCTCAATGAATCGAAAGGAACTTAAATTCTCATGAGCTGGCAAATAAATTTATTAGAAAAAGATTTAAACTTGAGTTAGAAAATTAAGAGCTAAATAAGCTAAATATTGAAATTTTTACAAATGTATAATCTGAAATAGTAACATTATTTTGCCTAAGTTGGAAAGTTAATTAAAGCGTTTTCCTAGAAGATATTGAAAGAAGTCTTTATAATATTTAGACTTAGTCTTGATTTACTGAAATATTTATAAAACAAATAGTCTTTCTATTTTAAAAACACATTTCATTACTTGGCTAATGCGTGCTCTTTGTAATAAAAATGTAACAGCGTTGTAAGACGGGTGCTGAGAACTTATCGCCGAGGTAGTAAATCACAGAGCCCGAGCTCCTCAATACAAACACTATTAATATCTTTGACGGCCTATTTCAGATATAGCCACGACAGTTTTTTATGTCCCGATATGGAATATTCCAGTAACATAGTAAGTAAGTAGTAATTGTTTCGAGGATTAGGCGTGTGGTTGAGAATTTCGGCGGTGGCGGATTCTATGGTACACACCTCTGACTTTTCGAAGTTATGTATGTATTCACAATGATTTATATCACTATTATCATTTAGCATTTATTTATTTACAGTAGGTGTAAAAATAAAATTATTTATAAACAAATAAAGGTAGATACATAAGTCTGTTACATTTTTGGAATAGAGAAAATGACTAATATTTTATAGTTAACATGCTATTGTTAGTGCAAATATATTTTATGAAGATTTTAATATTATCTATAACAGTTATTCACATACTTATGCCATAAAAAATGGACGAATTTTCAACAGCCTTATCTCAAGTCACAATTCATAGAGATAGTAACCATTTGCCTAGGCACTTCCCGTATGGGTGGACAGGCGCCACGGTGCGGCGACGTTCCGCCTGACGCAGGTGTTGTCGGGGCACGGATGCTTTGGCCACTACCTGTGTCGGGTGGCACAGAAGGAGGAGTCGACTGTGTGTCACCACTGTGACAACTGTCTGGACGACACAGCCCTGCACACTTTACGAGAGTGTCCAGCCTGGGAGGTGGAGCGCAGCGCTCTCCGCGCTACTGTTGGTGGCGATCTCTCGCTCCCGGCCGTCGTCTCTTCGATGGTCGGGAATCCAAGGTCCTGGCGAGCGATGCTCTCCTTCTGCGAGTACGTCATGTCGCAGAAGGAGAGCGCGGAGCGGGATCGCGAAAGAAGCGATCCCGCCCGTCAAAGACGTCAAAGAAGGAGGCGCCGGGTGAACAGAGACAATTAGACCCGGTGCCCTGCCCCGTGGCAAGGGGGCGTAAGAATCCCACCACGGTATCCCCTGCCTGTCGTAAAAGGCGACTTAAAGGGGCCCTTGGGGTCGCTGGACGTGCTGTGGGGGCAGCGCGTCCTCACTGAAAGTGACCCCGAGAGGGGCGGCGGCACTGTGGCCTGTGTACGTCGCGGGCGCCCATCCACAACCGGGGCGCCCGAACCAAGATAGTGGGGGTGCAACTGTGCCCCCTAAAACTCCGAGACGGCCGAGACATTTACGTCTCGGAGGCGCACCGGGCGGCTGCGGTTGACGGTGGGCGCCTCTCGCCCGCGTACCGTGGTCGCTCCACTCGGCGCGGAGATGGCCACCGGGGGGTTTTGGTCGGTATGCCGGTTTAGGGATTTTGTTAGGGACCCAGCCCGGCATTAACATCTGCGCGGATATGACGTCGCCGCGCGCCGGGCTGGAAGACCGGTGACCCTGACATACACTTCCCGCCCCCCTCCCCCGGGCTGGCGGGAAGTAGAGCCATAAACAGCTTTCCCCCCGAGAACAAAAAAAAAAAAAGGCACTTCCCGTAAATTCCAACATCATTTGCCCACAAATCCAACCATCATATTACCCACCCGCAACAGAATGACAGAGCAGTGCGTCCCGACTCCCGGCCCCGGCTAATCTCCCCAAACAGTTTGTATGCATCAACACACTGCGATTACACTTCATCCATCATTCAAAACAAGACGAACGGGAAGCATTCGTCTGTCCTTAGCATCGGTGGTGCGAGTAATTTATTACCGTTCGATATTGAGCGTTGTTAAGAGTTGTTCAGCTCTCGCCGATCATTTACCCGAACATCGGCTCCCGGGGGCGCCATCGCTTCTAGACGCACAGATTTATACCGTTTTAAGTGTTCATCCTAATTTGCTTTTATTTGGAGCCAAGATGTGAATGATTGGGTTTTAGTTTTTGATATTGTCCGAAATGGGAATTTAACATAGGAATTACCGATCTCACACATGATGCTTAAAGTTGCGTGACCACTAGGGTAATGTGTTTATTATGTTTATATTTATTGCCTACTAATATTTTAATAGTATGTTTGGTTGGTTGAATGCCTTAATCTCAGGATTATTGGTTCTTCTTCTTCTTCATCAAACCATATACGCCCACTGCTGAGCACGGGTCTCCTCTATCATTGAGAGGGTTTAGGCCATAGTCCACCACGCTGGCCTAGTGCGGGTTGGCGGACTACACACCGAAGAAATTCCTAAGAACTTTTAGGTGTGCAGGTTTTATCACGATGTCTTCCTTCATCGTTAAAGCAAGTGATAATTCAATTTGAATAGACACATAACTTCGAAAAGTCAGGGGTATTTGCCTGGGGTTTGAACCCGCGACCGCCGAGATTCTCGACCGCGCGCCTCAACCTTGACGCATTCACTGCTGAGGCCATTATTGGTTCGAATTTTGAAATTTATTGAGGAAACAGTAAGTCGCTGAACTCCGCCCAACAACCAGATGAAAAATTAAAAAAAAAACCTACTTTGCCCGGTGATCGCTCACAGCCTACTGTAAAACTAGCATTGTAATCACCGCACATAATCTGT
Source organism: Cephonodes hylas (assembly GCA_030295005.1). NCBI lineage: Eukaryota > Metazoa > Arthropoda > Insecta > Lepidoptera > Sphingidae > Cephonodes > Cephonodes hylas. The sequence continues at coordinate 3,493,918 of AP025374.1, read as the reverse complement.
CGCCCGCGTTTGCTAATGATAAAAGTTTTCGCCATTCCCGGCGGGCGTCCCATTCGGCAGTAAGTAATTATTTGAAACAAGTAATTAATTCTGTAATACACAGCGTGCACACTCCACTGTACATTCTACTAGTTGAGTCTGGTTGCCAAGTTCACTCAAGTTTGCCCATATTTGAACAAACTTCCGACAAAATGAGCCTTCGGTAAACAAAACGAGGCTATATTTATATACCAAGTTGTTATTAAGCGAACATTATTGGATACTGTTTGTTTTCCGCTGTTTTACTTTTTTATGTCTGCTTTACTCTCTGTTTGGACATTAAGCCTGTATCCCCAAAACGACAGGCACTTCCACTGCTGAACGTAAACCTCCCTAACTAAACGCCGACTATCCCGCTTTTGAACAGCAATCATACATATACAAGGTGTCTTAAAAGAAGGTTTACATTTATTGGATCATGATCTTTAAATCATCTTCTTTTGTTATAGCCCAGAAATATATTACGTGTGTGAGACAAAGTGAAAATTCTTTTTAATTTCAAGCTTAAAGTTCTTTGCCAAAAGTTTATGTGTAAATGAAAATTTATTATATAAGGCAAAGGTTTTCTCGAGAGCTCATGACGTGCGTGGGACGTTCAAACGGTTCCAAAGTATTTCGTGGTAAGCGTTTGAAGGAAACAACGAACCCAGTATACTTTTAGTAACACTGAGATTCCGAAATATTTAAAATAGGTATTTTACTTGGAATGAAACTCATTATCCGGTAGGGATAATTGCCCAAGATTATACGAAATGCTAAACGCTTTCTTGTGTAGAAGGAAGTTATCAAGATGTACGAGGTACGTTGTAATGGTTTAATCGAAATCCCAGCTCGAAGTACCTTTGACGTTTCTAGAAAAAAAACTAGATGAAAAAAATGTGAAAACTTCTAATATTAAGCACAAACAGCAGAATGAGATTAAATAAAATGTACTTCGTCTATCCTTTCACCGAGGCACAAGATTATGTAGATACATAAATTCTTAATTCCACAACGCAGAAAAAGAAGATCGGAACTTTGGAATAATTCTTTTTCTATTTATAATTAGTGTTATTTGAAGTACAGACTTTTCCGATTATTCTAGGAATTAATTTTCTTTTAACTAATTTTTTGTTTCCAATTTTTTTAATATTAATTTTCTTGTTCATGTAAGTCAAATTGTTCTAAGAATGACTAATTATGTTTCAATTTAAACAAAATATGTTTGATAAAATTACTTTAAAGGTATTGTTATGAGATAGGCGCAAACAAACATTTACAGCAAACACACACAGGCACACACACACATATTATGTACGATAAAACCCCACCATAAGTAATTATTATACTCTCTCTACAAGAGACTAAGTTCAAAAGCAAAAAGACACGAAACAAATATTTGTACATCACACAAACATTTGAATCGTAGGGATTAATCTCACAGCGACATAATTTACTGGCTGGTGTTTTAACACCAAAACCAACTGAGCCACGACGACTTTCAAAATTGGGTCAAATAGATATTCAATCATATGATTGAAAGTTATCGCAATTAAAGAAAAACATGAGTGAATTTGGATAGGTTGAGATTTGTTATTTCATCTTATATTGTAATTAAAGAAAAAATGATTGTTAGAAATGTTATATCAAAAATATAGCTACGCCGTTTCATAATCCGGCGTCAATGGCTTATTGCGTGTTATTTTCCGATATAAAAATAAGCCAAAAAATATATTGAAAACAAATTTCAGGCCGTAAATTTACTTTCAATAAAACTATAATAATATATCCATCATATTTCCATTTTGTAGGGTAAACACACTACGCGGCGTCACTATGTGACAAGGGTAAAAGTCTACACGTTGACACCGCGCGCTCTGACACTCCATTTTGACAACTGACAGCAACATACAAACATGGCCGACTATTAAGTCATCTTCAACATTATTTATCTATTTGTCATTTACATTTCTCGTGAAAGTATTTTTTCATCGCAGGTCAGACTGAGGTTAAATTTAATGAGAAACTGTCATTTTTGTTTCAATTTATCCAACCTTTAATTTTTTTTTCGTTGACAAAAGACCGTTAATGAAGGCGTAGTTAGCGCAACTTGCATGCAAAGTCTCTGTTACCAATTTATGACACTCCCGATTTTTAAAACTGAAAAGGAATGAAGCTGGGATGTATTAGTAAACATTTCTAAGCCACTTGCATGCATACGCAACCTCACGTTTGTATTGCTTGAAAGCGTAGGCAGAGGCGCAGTTCTGCATCCATATTTTGCCAGGTATTACATTTACGAATATTGTGCTGCACCTGAGAAATAACTGATAAAAAAAATAATCACCCTTTGCCCGACCCAGGAATCAAACTAGGGGCATTTAAATTGCACGGCAAATATCTGTACCGCAAGATCACGAGACAGTCTTTCTAAGGCACTTGCGTACAAAATAACAAAAAAAAGCTTATAACGTCTCCAAGGAGCTATCTATCACCGGACTAAAATCAATCAAAATTGGTCCAGCGATTTGAAAGGACTAATCAACAAACAAACTTATGTATTTATATTATAAGTTACGAAAGTCCGGTTCACCCGATACGAATCACAAGGCAGGCACATTGGAATTTATGTACCATTGAACTGTGGAACAATTTTTCGGGCCAAGTATTCTCACGTTCGTTTAGCTTTCGGTCCTTCAAACGTAGCTTAAATAAAAGGCTGCCAAAACTAAAATCTGACTGCTGAAAAATCGCGCTTTAGAATTTATGGAACAATAAAATATTTTTATCGAAAATTGTTGATTTCCTAAGGGTATTTAGATTTAGGATCTTTCAAACAGCTACTAAAGTCATATTTATTTCTTAACCAAAATTGGTAAGTTTATGTGTGAAAGAAAACCTGAAAATTGATGGATCTCATCAGTGGTAAACGCCGCGGTCCTTATAGTGTGGAGTTTTCTATAACGCGAAACTTCTATCATTCTTTTTTTTCGCAATATTTCTATTAGTATAAATATTATTAATAGAGGCCAAAAAGTTCTCCAGTGGAGGCCACGTACTGGCAAGCGCAGCGTGGGACGTCCCCCGACAAGGTGGTCCGACGACCTTGTCAAGGTCGCGGGACGTCGCTGGCTGCAGGCGGCTTCCGACCGTTCCCGGTGGAAGTCATTGGGGGAGGCCTATGTCCAGCAGTGGACCAACACAGGGCTGACATGATGATGATGATGATGATGATTTCAAGGCGATGGAAAAACATTTTTTTTCCTTGTTTTCAATCGATACTGAGAATGTAAGAAAAAAAAGGTTCTTCTTAGAAAAATCGTAGCTCAATATTTATTCTCAAACAAATATATTTTAAACAATATGTCCTTGAAACATTGACTTCATAATGGGTCGCTGGGTTGCCGACCCAAACACTACGGATAATCCTATTGTAGAGTTTCAGGTGTTTGGTATTAGTTATTTTGATCGCGGGTTTGCTTGTGATAAATTTAACGACGGTTTATAAACTTTATAAAAAATTGATATACGTATAAAAGGAAAATATCATCATCGTCATTATCTTCAACAGTTTGGACATAGGCCTCTCCTAGTACGCCGCTGGGCTCGATCTTCGGCCATCTTTTGAACATATTACGAATGCAGAGGTTCGATCCAGAATCTTAGTAGTTAGGGCATCAAATCTCCTTAACCACCCATAGCTTGGAAGCCTCTGCTATAATTGGACTTACCACAAAAGCGATATTATAAAACCTTTCACTACAAAATATACACAAAAACGAAAAAAATCATAGTAATTTGTCACACGGTATTAGAGGCTAAATATAACGCAGCACAGACATTTTTTATATGAATTTAAATAAACAAACCTCGTAACTTCGTTGGCTCATGTCACTAGTTAAAATACGTCCTTTTATAATCCGCTTAGCAAAACCGTGCTCCAAAAAGTTTTAACGCAATCTATTTTTACACACGTCGTTTTAATACTTCCATTTGATATTAAAAGTCGCGAAGTGGCGGCCAAGGCGCGTACAACTTTCCACGATTCTAGGTTTAATGTTCGACGACAAATACTTGTTGGAAAGTTACAACTGTGGCAAGAAACGTATCTACCCGACGTTTCACGCAAACTGTGCTATTATTTGTGACTTGAGTGAACAAAAAACGAACTTAGAGTTAGTAGCCTTTTGTTTGTGTATGAGCGGGAAAGAGTAACGAAAAACAGAATGAAATAAAAACCTACAATGCTATTGCATTACCTTGTTAGTAGTCAGACTTATAATGAAACGGAGGCTACCATCCTTACGGTATAACCTCCTCCTTTTTTGAAGTCGGGTCAAAACAGTGACACACAAGAATGGGAATCGGATTGCGGCAGGTCTAAAGCTGGTTGGCAGAATTGCGTCGACTAGGACCGCATTACCGATTAGGACCTCAATGCACTAACTGTTATTTGGCAATATGAAAACAAAAGAACTTCAAAGTCAAAATATTTGTCATTCAAATATTTTTACGAACACATTTGAATTTATTCCATGGACGTAGTTTATATATTACGTCCATGATTTATTCAAAAGATACTCTACTACCGCTTCTGTAAACGTTTTATTGCTTTGCAGAATATCATAATATCTCAATTGCATTCAGAATAAATAATATATCAATATAATACATACAGTTTGCATGTTAATATTTAATACTGGTAATTTCTCTCAACAGTTTCTCTTGGCGTGTTCTCCGCAAAGTTTTATGAGTAAAAATTTTTTTACGGTTTACATCTCTTATTTTAGAAGCTGGAGATGTTGTAAAGTGCATTAAATTCGTCGCCTCGTGCATTCGCGAATTCATTCCATTCAAACTATTTTATTTTGGAATTGTTAAAAACAAGTTTATTTCTTGGAATTGTTGTATATTTTATACAAGTTTCGTCGGGATGTTTTCCTTCAAAAGAATATTTATTTTTCAGTTGACACTAGCAAAAGGGGAATGAAAAAACAATGCCATGAAATTAAAAAGCATCTGGAAATTGTTCTATTCTTTTAATATACCGGCATAAAACGCGAAAAGTTCTTAGAAATAAACATCAGTAAACATTTTCATCTCTTCTGTTTTTGTTCGAATCTTGAATATAAAAATGCAACAACTCATTTGATTGATCAAAATTTATTCTTTGTTTTTAGTGAGCAATATTTTTTTGTTAGCGTTTTATTTTAGATAAGCTTTTTTAGCTGAGAGATCTGAGGCCTTAGTCTACCACACTGGCCTAGTGCGACTCGGCGGACTACACACCTAAGCGATTCCTAAAAGCATTTAGACGCGATTTATACTATTTCATAACATAATATATTAAATACTATATCGTTTCACAGCCTGTAGTGCTAATAGATATTTTATTTATTGCCCGCGTTGTCATAAATCATGCACGGGCGGAGATTATGGATGTTTCATCAGACGCGGTTGCGGCGCTCGACGAAATCGCGCGACGGAAAATGCAATACAAAAATGTGAATTTTAAAGTGATATACAATGCATGCAGCGTTTTATTTCGGATAGACAGCGTCGTGTTAAGAGATCCAATTATGGTAAATAATAATAAATACACCCAACAGTCACATACATAGCTCTGACGCCACACTAGGTGACAAGACCTGTGTCGTAGGTATCCGACGAGAAACTTTCTCTGTCTCACAAACACCCAGACCCGAACAAAATATTTGCGAGTCACACAAATATTCTCGATGTGGGGATCGAACACGCGGTCTCTCGTTTCATAAGTTGGTGTCTAGCCAACTGCGCTACGGGGCTGTTAAATGTATAGATATTAAGACTGTTGATAAGCTGAGAATTTACAGTAACAATTCAGAACTATCGAGTGAAATACCAACATGCCAGCCCTACAGTAGCTCGCTATAAATCACAACAGAGGCGTCAGTCATCCCCTGATTCCTATTATGTAGAGCTTGAATTATCTGAACATCAATCACAACTCAACGCCGCAGATAGGAGATGCGCGGATATCGCATTGTTTCGGACCGCTCTGCGCTCGCAAATGTGCTGTGCATTTGATTACAGCTCGTGCGTGCACAGCCCTAGCTGGTGCCCGAAGTATTTGTGACGCAATTTAGCACAGAGATAGAATAGCATCTGATGGCAAACGTATTCAGTCAATAGAAATATTTACAGTTGTGTCTGAAGCTTAGTGGCTTGAATAAATGCTTTGAAAGGAGTAATAAGGAATTGAGAACAATGTTTCAAGAAACATTTATAGTTATATAGGATAGATCACTAGAATCCTGAAATAAACATTCGTCTAATCAGACCATTCCATAGCTTTTTAATTATAAAGTAAAAACTACGGCGGATTTATATGTGTAGGTACATGACAACCTTATTTTCTTGAACAGAGCTCTAAAGGTTCGATACAAATATCTGCACATTATAATTTCAAATTGGCTTTAAATAAGCACATAAATATAAATATTGCCATAAATAGATTACAACATATCCCTACGTTTAGACCAAAAAAACTGTTACAAATACTTTGCAGCGCCAAATATACAGGTAAAAACACCGCCACCTACCCGACAACAGCATGACTCACAGAAAGCCTAATGGCCTACTCCACTCTACCTGTGTACGCGCGTAATAGCGTAGGATAAGACACCAGCTCAAATCCCCAATACATCACTATAAAAGCGTAACAGCGGGCATTATCCCGACGATTCCTACACTAAACTGCATGCAATCCGAATACTCATGTTTTTCAGGCCCATATTACTGAACCTCCATTAGACCGGCGGAGCAGACGGGCGTCGGTTTTTGCCTCATCCCGCCTATCCCTATAAATCTTTGTAAGTGGCTCGTTAGTCGCTTTGGTCAATGCACGTCTAGCTCTTAGGGGGGCATTTTTTATTCATCGCTTTGTTGGTAAGTTAGTATTGGATGTACGAATGGAAACGCGGAAACGGTTTAATTTCTAATTCATTGCGCGTAATTTGTTTGGACGGGATTTATTTGTTTTCGTGTATCAAGGTTCGAGCTTTGGCTTTTTGTTTGCGGAAAGTTTGGTGTTGGAAGGAAATAGAAGATCAATCGTAGTTAATTAACAGGCATAAATATTTATAAATCTTTACAAAAAAATCTAGCCTATTATGTAATAGCTATGGATGCTACGGATTTTTAATGTTATTAATATTACATTCCATACAGGAACCTCTCTATAGGCTTAGAAATCAAATCAACCTACGACAAAATACTGTAAAACTAATCACCATATATACAATAAACAATACTACGAGCACTACAGGTCTTGTAACCTAGTGTGGCGTCAGAGCTATGTATGTGACTGTTGGGTGTATTTATTATTATTTATTTATTTGTGATTTAAAGTATTTCTGACTAGTAAAGCCACTTTTGTTTTCTTCAAATTATGTCAGCAATGATTTCACTTTGATCGCTATAAGCTATTAAGTTCACCTTTATAAAATCTCCAATAACGTTCACTGAATACTTAAAATAATAATAGAATATAGACTGACCAGAGAATGTATTCGTAATACGCTTAGCGGACTACGCTAGCTTCACAAAAGCACAGGAGTGAGTGAATGAAGTGAACGGTACTCGTGTTTGCACCATCCATTCGTTCATTTATTCAGTCATGCGCTCACGGCAGAATTACTGATACATAAATAATTCATGAATAGTAAAAAGAAATGCAAAATGATAAAGTGAAAATTATAGATTCATAATAGTTAAATATAGACTCGCATATAAAATTACTAAAAGATATATGCAACAGACAATTATTTATTTATTCATTTTACTTATTAAGATTGGGACTACCTTGTGCGTTCTTTAAGTCCCCGGTTCGAACCTCTGGTTGGATGTTTATATTAGGAATTACTCTGCGGCATGGAGTCTGTGAAATGTATCGAAATTGGTAATGGTCTCGCCTCTTCTTCTAATTTTTTTTCCAACTTTAATACATAGAATAAGAGTAGTCCTACGTTGATAAAAAGTTGATTTTTAATCTTAATTCCATAAAAATTATTCTAAAAATCGCCACAATCTAAAATCCAGTAAAGACCAGAAACAAATAGATCTTTTTATCACAGCACAGTACTAGGAACATTACTACCGAACGTAGAACACGACTCGCTAAAACCGAGGCGGCATCTCCCATAAAGCTCTGTATGGATTACGAGGATTTTTATTGCTTTCTCCGGCATCCACGCCGTAGGATCCCGTGAATGATACCCGGACGTCGTCTAACGCACATTTATCGGATGCGGTAATAAGATAACAACCTGTTAATGCTTTAGGAAGGGTGTTATGCGGTTTTATTGTCCATTTTTTGGAGTAAATCGACCGTGTTTTGTTGATTCATTGTTCTTTGTTGTTGAGTGTCGGCAGGATGGATGAATATGGTATTTTTAATGATGATCCCAATAAGCATAGTTCATCTTGAGAGTTAGGTAGTCTTCGGTACGATGTAGGTGTCATTAATCATTTTTTTTTTATTAGATTCAGGTTTCTTTTTTTAGGCAAAATTTTGTAGGATATCCGACAACGAATAAAATTTTGTTCACGTAATCATCATCATCGGCAAACGAAGTGTAGGACGCCCTCTGACTAGGTGGGGTAAGGGTATCCGCAAGGTGGCTGGCAGCGGTTGGATGAGGAGGGCCGTAGATCGAGCCCAGTGGCGTGATGTAGGAGAGGCCATCTAGGCCCGCGATCTCCCAATATAAGCAAAGCGATCCATCCTGGGATCTAGGGATTATCATCCAAGGATGACCCTTAAGTGCTTACTTACATAAATTACATTATATACCTAATAAAATACATAAGAAATATAATAAACCAGTACTAATAAAGAAAACTGCATTATATCTAAGCAATCCAGGCAGCTATTTAAAATTTAAACATCCGACAATATAATGAAATTCAATATAGTGTCGGTCTTTTAGTCTCTTCTCCTAATAGTAAAATAATAAAGCCTTTGTTTGTATTTTTAGGGCTTCGGATGTGAAAGGGTTACGTGGTTTGTTTGTTTTACGATAATTCAGTTAATTCTTTGTGCTAAAACCTTTAACATTTTAATTGTAGATACTATATCCTAAAACGATAGAACAGATTAATTAAGTTAGTCTCTTTTGTAGTTTAAAGGCCATTAACTGTTAGACTGACCTAATGCGACTTATTAAAAGTCATATGATTGGGGCATTTTTAGGCATGGAGGTCGTCATCCCATTTTAGAGATATTTTTTTCTAAAATATATGTGTTCGAATGTAACTCAATGTGTGTTTTATAAGGTTCCATTAAAAAAATACCTTTGATAAATATTGACGAATCAATCAATTTATTATTAGAACGGCGTCATCTAGTGGCAGGCGCTTGAACTATTACAATTCATGGCTCATTCATTCGTTAAAATCGGTACATAAAACATTTCATGCAATATTGGATTCTGTTTTGTTACAACCAAATGTTGCATCAAACAATTGCCGCTCTAGCGTGCCTAGTGATAGTTGGTTAATGAGCTTGCTTTGTGAATGGCCTCGTGTTCATTACACACGCTCCGTTTATTATAATCTCTATTTAACTAACCGTGGGATAGCCAATGGATTGTAATATTACGGCTTTTGTTCCTATAATTTTTGATTTAATTCTTTTTGACCTTAAAATTCAACGTACAATTAGGAGAAGAAAAAACAGCGGTCGGATTAGAGAAAAATTCTTCGTAAGACATAGTTTTTTGTCGAAGCGGACAAAGTAGCGAGGAGGAGCTAGTATTAAATGCATTTATAACCCATTGTTTCAACTATCTAGATGACACCAGCCAACCAAAGTTCTATTTTGGTCACGTTGAATAGGTTATGTTGATATTAATTTATCGATTTCAGTATATCAAGATTTGGCACTATTGTTACACCTACGTCGAAGCTTCAAGAGGAGCAAACGCCTTTGTCTCTGCTTTATCATTGGCTTCATCATTGAGGTCGTGACGTTATCGAGTTATCCACTGTATTATGTTGTACATGGTATCATGATTCGTGTTAGAATTTGTTTACTTCTATTTTACTTAGTTTGAGTTTAGGTTTGAATGAGATTAAAAAAATATGTATAAAATAAGACTGTCTTGTGGACTTGGAGCACAAAAATGTGCCATGCGAACTAGAGGTCCTGGGTTTAATTTACGTGTTGGGAAAAATGTAGTAGCAACTTGGAGTCGTGAAATAGACCCGAAAAACGGTAATAGCCTAAATTACAGTATTAGTATGTTATAAAAACCACCGTCGGTGATTACTGCTTTACGTTAAATATTTTCGATTAATTCTGCTTAAAATTATTGTTCATACGAGCCATTGCCAGAAGCGTAAAATTCGAACCAAAAGTGGAGATTATCGGTAAACCTTAGCAAAAACGAGTAGCGAAGGTCGCACGAGTAAAAAATACGATTTAACCAATCCAGACCGAACCAGACATTATCGAACGAACACTGTTTTAGTAAGGTCACCATTGGAATATTTATATAAAATATTTTGTCAATTCGTATTTGCTTCGAGTCTCCGACAATGACATTGCGGTCGCGGGTACAAACCACACCCATGACATATACATACATATCTATAAGCTATGTGTGTATTCAAACTGAATCAGTTTTATTTTGGTGCATAAACATTTTTCACTTTAGCGGATAACATCATAAGGGAACTTTCTAACCTATATCTTAAAAAAAATCGTAGACTATTAAATTGCCAATCCCCACTAGGCTAGTGTGGTTGACTAATCCCACCAGTTGTAAAGGAGAACTTTACTCAGTATAGAGACGTAGCCTGCTATAGAATATTTCGGCATATCCATTGGCGCTTAATCCTTATGATACATTTACGGATTTGCAACATTTTTTCCTTTATTACCGCGTCGTTGGGCGTCGGTTTAATGTGACCTGCGGTAAGGTTCAACCTGGCGAGTTTAAATTCTGATAATTAACTGGGGATTAAAGTCAGTAGTTTAAATGTAACGTGTTCGTTATCTGTAATATTTTGACACTGTATTTTAAAAATATGTGACGTTTAAGTAAAAAGTTTTGTAAACTGGGAGATTGGATGTCCTATGAGTTGCTTGGTTTCCTTTGTATATCTATATAATATATTTAATTTGTTGTGGAAAGAACTCCTCCTCGGTATGTGTCATCCGTCGAAACTAGCCACGAGAAATAGATGGTTAATGTATAATTAATCTACAGGTTCCCTTTTTGGATAAACTAATAATGTGTGTTACGGCTTCGTAAAGATCGACTATTGAAATCTCGTTCCTTCCGACCTTGTATCCTTCGAAAGCATTTTTGTACGCTTATCTTAGTGTTGTTGTAAACTAAAATAAAAGCTAAAGCTTCATATGAGGATTTGAAACATAAATTTCCAAAGGATAATGAAGAAAGGTCTAAATGTTATAGGAAATTCGGTAGTTGAGACAATCCATTAATAATGTAAGCGCAGGTGCAAGGAACAAACATGCATATTCAGAATTAATTACCGCCTTAACAAACAGCTGTAATGACGTCTAACTACAGGCAAATTTCACAAAGGTTTGGCAAAGGTTTGGCAAACACCCGTGGCGATACATTACCGGTTCTATTTACCTTACACGATCGAACAATCATGGAGCTCGAAGCAAATAATTAATGAACATCCAATTGAAAATTCAACCCTATCCCCAGACATATTTGTCTCGGAAGTATCCGTGGTACGTGAGACGCGAAAGGAATCTATGATGGATACCCACCGCACGGAATGACTAATGAAATTCTCCACAAATGGCGTCATTCTCTTAATGCGTTCTGTTGAGCCACGCTCACACTCACTATTGGACGGGAAAAAACGTAATGTGGCATACCGTCGCTTCTGTAACGTTATTTACGCTTTCGACGTGTGACCTAGTGCCTGAGGGTTTATTTTTTACTTGCTATATCGTAAGATCAAGTTTCATTATAACCATTATTTTTGTAAGTTGTCACAACTGTAATGGTTTGAGTTTTATACTCGTTCTCTTTTGTGAAGTCTGTTATATGGACTGTATGGAATTAATTAATATTAGTTTTATTAGCTGTTAAAAAAATTATCTTATGAGTTTTATGCTCGTTCTTTATATTGAAGTTTTCTGGTCTTTATGTTATGAATTTATACGTGTTTCGAGTTTGCGTGTTCGTGAAACCAAAGAGTTTCTCGTAGTTTCTCATACCTTCGACACATGACTTGTATATTAGTGTGGGGAATGTAATATATGACTGTTGAGTCTATTTATTTAATTAAGTAGTTTGAGATTGTTCTTTTTTTTATTTTAATACACTTGGAAATAAAAACACTACCTATGGTTACTTATTATGTCACATTCTAGTCCAAGCTTCTTTTATATTACTAATATAAATCCTCAGTCAACGTGGCCTAATTCCATTCGCTAGTTGCCTTACCCTTGTTCTTGTAGGTTTGGCTTAGATGTAGCCACTTAGTTTATACCATGATGTTTTGAATCTTGTGATTAACAATCTCCATTAACAATAAAGTATAATTGCTCAAATTTAGAATTATATAAAAGATATTGCGATGTCTTGGCCATTATAATCTGAGAGTTCAAAGAAGCGTGATATTCCCCTCATATCCACACTCGCATTTAATAAGAATTCTTCCGCCATTTCAACCATTCTGAATCGGAATTTCCGATATAGACTTCAATAATATTTATTGCATACTTTTTAAAACTGGGGATGGTCTCGAGGCTTAGGCGCGCGGTCGAGAATCTTGACGGTCGTGGGTCCAAACCTCAGGCGCATTCTTCTGACTTTTCTAAATTACGTGTGTATTTAAAAAAATCGGTGTTTAATGTCAGAATGTATCTCAATGGTAGTTGAGACCCGTGCCCGTGCCGTTTCTGGAATATTCCTAAATATTTTTGCAGATCTGATTAGGTCATAATATAGTTGATTGTAGCTTATAGCACACAGGATATACAATTGACATATATTTCGGATAAACAAAAGGTCAATGTATCTAAATTCGTAGACTACAACTAGTATTCCAGATAAAATTTTGTATCTTCGAGATAATATTCGTCAAACAACTTAACAAACAACTATAAAGACTTGAGCAAGTGTTATGAAAGATAAATATTCTATGGCTTAGTAGCGTTGTTAGCACTGCAATCAGTCCAGCGGACTTGTGTATTATTCATGTACACACGATCCGGATTGTCTTTGGGCCGTCCTCGTTCGTAATTCATGTGTAAATGCCTAATGCGGTGGAATGACACAGAATCACGTTAATGACAATGGTGTCCAGAACGTTGACACTGCATGTGACGCGAGGATCACGTGTACGTCAGTAATTTGAGTAATTTGAATACATTAGCCATGAAATGCTGTCGATGATTCCCAAGGATGAAGCAATTACGACTAGCGTGGATTGTAATGTAGCATTTGACAGCATATTCAATAGACATTGGAGGGATGGAGTGCTTAATTAAAGATTTGAAAGAAAAAGGAGTAAATGAAGACATGGCGGCTTATAGGGATATGTGGAAGGATGAAACATATTGAGCCAAAGTCAAATAAAATTGTGTACAGGGTAAGAAGATGATGATAATTTGATAGACATTGGACAAGTAATTATTATCAATATGAGGGTTATTAAGTCGACCAAATATTAGATTTTTAAATTACAAATTTCTCCTCAGAAGTATGACATTCTGAAATATATAATACTCATACGATGGAAGAAGGTTTGATCATATTTGTGGGTCCCAAATTACCATAATATAAGAAGACTCTTACGGATACACTTATCTCAAGCCCTTCAACAGACCAGTTAGAAGCGGGTTACGTCCTACGACATTTACGATATTCGTCCAACTCATAGATAGAAGAATGTAGATTGTAATTCTATTGTAAATTACTTGTAAATTATTAATTTGTACAGTAATCTTGTGGCCGAGTTCTCCTTAGTTCGAGCGCTTGCCCCGAGCGTTACTTGTGTTATGAACTTTATCGTTTGCCCTCAGGGAGGTGTACTAAGTACCCAAAATCCTAATCTAGCATACATGCTACATTACAATGTATCCATTAAATAGTTTAATAGGCAAATCTATAGGTTCAAGTCGATCCGTAAAGAAAACTTTGGCACAAGCGTATTTAAATAAAGAGAATGGTTATGTTTAAAAAGCAGTTTCTCATAAAGGAGTCCGTTAACTTTAAACTTTCGTATAAATATATTACTAGTAAAAATATTATAGCCGAAGCTAATAAAAGTGTTATTGTGAAGCTGTTTCATTAAACATTTTATTTCCTATCCAATGGTTTATTTAATATGAATTATATCTGATGCAATTTTATTATCTGATATCTCGCTTGATTCATGGCGTTTTCAACAGATCGTTTTAAAGATATTTAGAAGTAACGAGCATTCGATGAAGGCTGATGCCTGAGAATAATGATGAGTCAAGTGAACTCTTAGTCAGAGAAGTGTGCTCAATTGTCATTCTAGGCACAAAACAAAAGCATGAATGCGAAATATAACAAACTAAGCTTCTACGCTTGGTAAAGTTGGTAAGGAGTTTAAGCTAAAGCGTTTCAACAACTGTACATGTAAGTGCTGAGAGTGCTGTCAAAACAGATGAAAAAGACAAGAGAGGACTGTCAAACGCAACGCTTGCAATTTGAATCAGTGGACATTTTGTTAGATAGTGTTGTGTAGTTTTATTGAGAAAAGTTGCAAAGAATAAAATATAGAATGTGACTTTATTTGGATACAGCCATATTTTAGGTTGTTTATGCCGCGGAAAAATACCTTTAACACAAATACACCGAGAATTTCCTAATGGAAAAACCTAATAACATCTTATTTAACCGGGAATCGAACCACGTTGCATTCTTTGAAGATGTATCCATAATAATGAATTCCTAATAAAATCTAAAATAAAAGCGCTTCAGTTTTAATAGAATATAATATTACTTCCTGCGCTGCAAGTATCCGTGAAGCATGTAAGGCTACAAACTAATTTAAAATAATATATTTTGTTTATTAAGGGATAGTTTACTACATCGGTCGTAAATTTTATTACTCGCATAAACATAAAATAGTTGTAAGGGATACGCTAAAATAGCTATATTAGGAAGGTATTCCCCCAGGTGTGCTGAGAATAAAAAAGGAGAATGTGCAAGTTGATCATAATAATTGTTATTATCATCATCATCAAACTTTTTCACATTGTTTGACATAAAAATCTATCTACAGTTTCAAGGTACATTTCAGAAATTGTACATGTTTTCAAAATTCAGAATTTTTTTTATCTTTATTTATTTAGGGGTTTTTATCCAACAAGGATATGTCAACCCCATCATACCTTGTACATACTTATACTACTAATACACGAAAAACTTATAATAAATACACATATCTATACTTCTATTACATTGATAACTTATTATAAAAACTTAACTATCTTAAATCAACTAACTGACAAAATTTTTTTGCTAAATTTGAGTTTGGGTCACATAAAATACTTTGAATTAAACCAACATCTAAAATATTTAAATCAAATTTAGAAAACAATAAATCACGTTCTTTTTTATTTTTAATACATTCTAATAAAATATGTTGAATATCTTCTATTTTATTACATGTTAAGCAATTTGGAGAATTTAACCTTTTTATCATATGATTATAATTCTGAATTTACAACCAGAAAAAAATGGAGGTTGCAAAAATGTACAGTTAAATTACGTTCACATCCATACTTTTTATAGCTGTGTAAAGCTTTCTAAATTTAAAAGCTGCTTTCTTCGAACCAGTTAGCATTAAGCATTTGAATCAATTTTCATATCTCTCTTAACAACGTGTAATTTTCAATTCCTTCGAGGAAATGATTTGCCGGCAATTGGATTCCTGCCAGATATAGTAATAGGCTCGCCCTAATCACACAGGGTGAACACTAGCGGTATGTGGAAGTGCCTATCTAACAGCCGATCAGGTTGCGAAGGTAATGGATAATTGAAAAATTTGGTTTTAACTGGATTTGCTTATCGGTATGTATGTCTGTTTTTGAAGTAGGTTATAACTATTAAGTTGAGGGTTGGTGAGCCTCTAGTTAAAGCATTTATTGAATAAGACAAGACTTGTATAAACTCTACGAACTCATTTATCTAACATGAAAACACAAGTAACGAACGTAACTGGAATATAACACATAATACAAAAAATTCGCATATTTTCTCGAAGAGGTAGGCATAGGTGGATTTCTCCACAATTTTTTTGCTATATATTATGAATAAAGAAGTAAGAGAGCACTTTACCTTCTTCCAGGAGCATTAAAAGTTCTTCGTAAACTTTAGAATAATTTTCAAACAGAGAAACCGTAATAATACTATCCGATACTAGAATCAACCCCACTATAGATCTTACGATATACATTTTTACTGCGGAATGACAAGTCAGTCCATTCTACTCACAAACGTTTCTGAAGTAAATAAACTACCATGAACATTAGACGATAAACAGCGTGGATTTAATCTTCCTGTGTTATCATTCACAAAAGTATTCACACACGCTATTCTGCGTGTTGGCTGTCACAAACGAGCGTCAGATTGCCGCTTTTCTATATATGACGTCATGACAAAGTCATTTCGACAAAACGGTTCCGTGAAGAAAGAGGTTAATTGAGCTACGTTTAAGATACGAGGTATTAAATCAGCAAAAATATGCTGCAATAAATAAATAAAAAAACATATGAAGGAAAAAAATAACAGATGCATAGAAAGACAAATATAATATATTTAAATGATTTTTTGACACAACTGTGGACACTTAGCTAATATAAAACTAAAAGCTATTGGCCGCGTTATGAAACCTATTTCTCCCGGTAAAATAAGGAAACTGTAGGCAAGAGTTCAATCCCCTAGAAAACGAATAAACTCAAATGTTTTTATAGTACAAGATGGAGGGGTTAATGTTATCCAGAATGATAATAAACATACAAAGATATACGATACTTTCCACCTACGTTCCAATAATACATTCGGGTCGTCAAATACCGAGAGACAGTGAGTTCTTATTACCAAGCCAGCAAGTCGTTTATTTTACAACTCCCAATTTTATTGAAGAGTAAAAGGCATAAGAATTGAAATCACCGTCTGAAGTGGATCTGAAGGAGAGAAGGGATGAAGAATTTTGATACAAATAAACAGTTGGAATTGATTCAATTTTGCTTTTAATGATTTGATGTATTTTTGTTGTTCTGCAGTCAAGCTGTGGTTTGAAGTGGAATATTAATAAATACTTTAGTTTCACTAAATCTTTTAGTGACAGAAATATTGTTTAACTTTTTTTTTTAAGTTTTATATCTAAGGTTTCATTTAATATTCGTCCCCTGTTCAATTGTTTATACAGGTCTTGCTCTGTTCCAAGCAAACTTATCGATTCCATTCTCGATTGAATATAGAACCGATTAACATTAATATGGAATCGATTGTCCGATTATTGATTTTAGTTGAGGGCAGGGTGAAGGGCGCGACATTCTGTTTCGTGTAGTGTTGTCATCTGCTCCATACATCACGCAGACGAATGTTCGTGTCGTGACTAAATAACGCTAATGCACGCTGCCACTCACGCTTATAAGTACTCCACTTTGTAACTTATGAAATTTCTGGCTGATATTTTTTTATGTCTTTTTAATTTGGTTCGGTCACGGATGAATGATAGGAGTATTTTTGGATTGTTTTTTGGCACCAGGGTTGTCTGTTCTAGAAATATAATCGTCTTTTGGAATTAAATTAACGGTTTTGTTAAAGCGATTATTTTTAAACCAATGTTTATTTATATATGACTAGATGTTAGTAACCGCGTTTCTTATGGTAACCTAGTATATTTACAAAGAACTTTTGTGAGGTTAACCTCAGACAACAGAGTTTTACACCTATAGTTTCATAACTCTACGAAAAATGCAACTGAAGTTCCGTTGATGATTTAGTATTCATTTTGCCACAGTTTCCAAGACAAATTCATGGTCAAGAAAGATTCCACTGCGAGTAATAAAAATCAGTTTACAATCAATTTTAATTGCACTTATGTAATGAGTTGAAGCGTGAACAACCCACACCCACCCACTTTCACGAAGCCAGATTACCGGTAAGTGGACATAGCGGTGCTCAAATACGCTCGGAGGTTTGTGGACCGCAGCTGTATGGCTATCACCACTCCAGCACGATGCAAAGGACTAGTATTTTTGTGCCTTTGCCGGTGTGAAGCAATTTTTATGTCCATATATTTCCTTGCTTCTTTAGAACTATGTTTTTTTGTTATTTTTTTTTATGGAAGCGAAAGTAGAAAATTATTTTGTTGTTGAATTTTTAAACCATAGAAAATGCATTTATTGATACCTAATGTACCTAATCGGTTAGTATGTATGCCTGCCTAAATATTTTTATCTGTTCTTTTGTGACTGTTAATGTTCCGTAATTTTTTTTATAATCTGTGTAATCAAAAACGTATATTTAAAAACTTCAATGTCTTCATGATTAGATTTATAGTGGAGCGCCGTAAGGTTTATACCTCGGAATCCAGGGCCAGTCAATGAATCTTAATATAAACCTTGAAAATATGTTTTTAATAGTATATAGAAAAATGTTAAAAAAAAAATTTTTCGCGCTCTCAATTTTTTTTTATTATTATAAACATTTATTAATTTTTTGGAGTTTTAATTGATTTATATTAGTGAAAAGTCATATTTTAAAAATAACAACTATTACAAACTTGAAAACTTGATCTTGGATCTTTAGGGACTGCAGGTATACCGATGAATATAAATAAATACACTACTGGAAAAAATTAAAGGATCAAAAAATAAATCCAAATTTTTGGGCCGTAACTTCGAGAAAAATGGTCGTACAGGAAATTTAAAAAAAGAAAATTGTAGCTCCAAGTCTCTAGTTTTTGGATTAACACATTAAAAAATTGTAGCATCAGTGGTTTTTGAGTGATCTTAGGAAAAGCAGCAACAAAACGATTTCAAAATTTTTAATGCTTCTTTTTTTTACATACGGGCGTGGAGAAAAATGTTCTTGCTTAACTCTTATAAAGATCGGATACTTTGTTTATTTAGCTTTAATTTCTATCTTTTAACACCTCGATATGTTTAGTTCTCGCCGAGATATCAGTCTACAAATGGAAAAGGATCCTTTTGTCTTTAATTATCGATATCTCAGCAACAAATAATTGTATACCAAGTTTAAGGTGCGTTTCAAGAATTTGAATAAATATCCTTTAACCACCAGCTATTACTTTTTCGAAAAAACAAGAATTCTTCTTGTTACATGAATTTGAAAATGCATCAAAAAATGAGCTTTAGCTGGTGTTTTGGAAAATCGAGCGCTGGATCGAAAATATTGTGAAAACCAATAATGTTAAGTGTGCGTTTTACAGTTCAATATGTCCACAAAAATCCTACAAAGTGCCAAATTAATCCATCCAGCCATTTTTTTGTTTCACTCGATCGAATTTTTGAAAAAATAAGGGATCACGTTTTTGCTCTGCAAAGCTCATAATTTAAGAAATGAGAAATATTCTTTTTTAAGAGCTTTTTTCACATTTTGTTGTATAGATTTGTTGTTTTGGGGCAACTTGAGTAAATTCAAGTCACCAACGCCAATATTGCCCTTTGTTGCTATTGCGTGTGATTAAGGAATTTTCGAGCAACAATATTCGCATTGACGAAATATTGAATTAATTGGGCGTTTGTACTAAAACTTAAAAGAGTATTTTTGCAAGTTCAAACATGGCTTGGAATGCGGAATATTGACACCGCAAACAATGACGCAACGACCAGCTCCAGAATCTTTATTAAAAATTATTTTTTGCTCATGCAAAACAGGATGTGGAGCATCTTGTGGGTGCAGGAAAAGTGGATTAAACTGCACTGCAGCTTGCTTAGAATGCAGTAGTGAAAGCTGTGAAATGTACACGATGTAACAATGTGAATAGTTAATGATAATTTTTTTTTTTGTAACTTATTTTTTACGATAATCTAATAAATTAACATTGAAGTTACTCTGCACATATCATTTATTACAAATAAAACTAAATTTTTCACTATAAAAAAAATTTCTCTCTTCCGTCTCTCATTTTTCAGTGAATTGTTGTTAAAAATTGTTGTAAATCGAGATCGGTCAATTTTTTTTTTTTAACTTTTTTATTTGAGGTTTTAATAATGCAGTCTCATACTTGATATACAGATTCATTGACTGGCCCTGGGTTCCGAGGTTTGACCATTTTTATGTCTTACGGCACTCTACTATTAGCTGACAACTCATTTTCAGGTGAACACGGATTATCTGCTTCGTCCAAAATTAATCGACTTAAACTACCTATACTGGTCTTAGGTCTCGATTTTTTTCACAGAGCATCATATTGTTGTCAGTTGATGACATATAAATATTAACTAACACATTTATTTTATATTTTCTATAAAATTCTGCCTAAATACCTTTTACATATAATGTCTAAACATAATATTAAGCCCTCATAAAAAAAAATCCCTTATAAAACGAGTTTTATTTCCGGATACATTGTCAGGGTACAGTAACCCTTTCTGTTGCCGCTGGGCATACACACCTACGAGACGACATACAGATCCTTGTTTACGTCCCCGAACAACCATAGCAACGGAAATAAAGCAGGATAATCAAATTAAAGATTTTCCGAGGAGTTCGCTGGGCGTGGGAGTTCCACGCAGTGGTTTTACAGGCGTCCTCTAAAGGACTCTCTCCATTAAAGAAGAAATCGCCGCGTTTTTTTGGTGTTGACTTAAATGTTTTGAAAAATTGGGCTTTTTATCTATGTACAATAATTTTCGGATGTTTTGAAGTGGGGTGGTTAGAAATAAGGTCTGTGACGTTTTGTTTTCTAATTAATCTACGTCATTCTGTTTCATGGCATAGGAATGCGGGGTTCCTCTGTATGTCTTTGTTGTTTGTTTGTGTTATAGTTATTTTTTTCGAAAAACAGCAATAGGCGACTACGTAGGTGGGCTTGAAAATAGGGTGAGCAAAACATGACTCGTGGGTTTCTGCATCGTAATTTATTTTTGAATATTTGGCATAATGAATTGAAAAACTATAAAATAAATAACGGTGTCTTAAGCAATGGTTTAATTGCTCACTTCACATACGCAACTTGCTTGCAATAAACTGCGGTGAGTCTCTAAAGGTAACTTACGTTCTGGTGACGACATCGTCTAGAATGTTCTGCAGTTGCTCTTGATTTTCCTCGGTGCCGCTGCATGCAAAGTTTGTATGAAAGTATGCCCTTACGCTAAAGGTAATTAAGCTAATTCTCAAGAGGGGTATTATACATCGATCATTATTGTCTCGATTAGGTTTTTTATACTTAATTAATCCAAGGACGCTTTTTTTCTCCGCCCCTCTCATTAATTATTGAAATAAATCATTAAATTACGAGTATTTATTTTTAATTATAATTCGAAAGAAATCCTTGTGGATTAAAAATTTGTCTCGATATGGGGATCGAATCTTCACTTTCACAAGCTGATTTTAATAAATAAAAAAATGCTCAGCTTATCTACATACATATATGTAAATTTACTTTACAAATAAGTTGAAGTTGTTATAAAAATGGCATTTAAAGCCGAATACTATAGCAAATAAAATGCAAATGTACAAAAACTAGGGCGGCATGTTTACCTAATAACATTCGGAGTTGAGAGGAAGTCGTAACCAAATATGCGGGATAAATTTAGCGCAGTCCCTCGGGCCGCAGACTAACATATTCAAGAAAAAAAATAACAAGACCAAAGTTTTTACATGGTCGTATTAAAATGAATATTTCTTTATCAACGTACCTGGTCCGGATTTTTGATACACATCGGGTAAAATTCATAACGGCGTCTTGTTTGTTTCGACCTACACTGATGTCAGTTTTACTGGAAGTTGGGGGAGTTTAGTAGAGTGAAGAATAAATTTAGAATAAGTATATTAAGGGACTATGTCTATAACTTTCGTTCTCTGTCGGATAACATCATTTCTGATCTCATCCTTCAGAGATACTCCTAACATAGCCCGCTCCATTGCTCGCTGAGCGACCTTGAGTTGGTAGACCAGTCGCACCGTCAGTGCCACGGCTCGGCAAGGTGGCTGGCAGCGGTTGGATGAGGAGAGTAGAAGATCGAGTCCAGTGGCGTGCCATAGGAGAGGCCTATGTCCAACAGTGGACGAATAAAGGCTGATGATGATGATGATGATAATGATGATGATGGTGATATTAAGGGACAACAAATTTTAGCTTCGCACTGACACGTTTTTTTTTCTATTTTGGCTCTACTTCCCGCCGACTCTGGAGAGGAGAGGGCTGTCCTCAACAAAAAACCTTATGTCAGTATACTGATCCAAACCCCCCGGTGGCCGTCTTTGCGCCAAATGGCCCGTCCACGGTATGTGGGCGAAAGGCACCCATAATGATGCCGCAGTCGCCCTATGCACTTCGGAGACGAAAATGTCTCGGCCGACTTGGAGTCGTGTGGGCGCATTTGCAATCCCTTGATGCTTGGAAGTTTAGGCAAGCGATCGAGAAACTAAATGGTAAAGTCTAAATTTTACGTCAATAAATATAGGCTATACCGAATTAGGTTCGCGTGGAATACAGAACATTTAGCAAACATAACTTCTCGTTTAAAATCTCTATTTACGGAACAGTATTTAAGTTTGCGTTAAACTAATTCTATAGCCAAATAAACTTCTGTTTCCGAAAGTTAGGAATAAACAAATAAAATTGAATGCCTGAAGTTGAATGAAGCGGATTTGTTAAACGTCGCTCCATCAAATTCGCTTTAGGTATTCTAAAGTTGCACGTTCCACGCCCCAAGTGGAATAATTCGCGCCACAACTTATTTTTGTATTTTATTTCGTCTGAGTTTTAAGAACAATTTTAGTAATAAATATTACGCTATATGTTATAACTTTACGCCTGTATCCAACGTAGAAGTGCATTTATGCACCCAGGCTTTGCTAGCTATGTATCGATTGCATGTAATCACACTAGCCTATTGAGCTCATTTCCAGATATCGAGCTGCTACTGAGATTAAAAACTAAGTAACGCGTTGCTCAACTCAGGATCTCTAGATCACCACACAGACAGTCGTAAAGCGGCAAAATGCTTTAAAAATCTACTGAAACCTGTGTACAGTAATTATTTTCTAAATATATTATTTAAGAGTATTAACAAAGTAAACAAGACATAAAATAGTAATACACATGTATTCAAACACACAAGTCACATCACTTTGTTCAATATTTTTTCTAAAACTATCACATCCAGCGCTCCATATGGCCGTCTGATAGGGCGAGCCGGGGAATCCGTAATGAAATACCCGGCCAGAAAGGAATGTCAAATAAGAATAAACTAAAGGGCACATGCACGAATATTAATGTTTATTCTACTAAATAAACTGGACTTTATGTAAATATAATGAGAATTTACGAGGCAGCGTGTACCACTGACCTATTGTTTGCATTATATATGAGTTCCGGATGGGACAGAATGAGATCGCTATAAATCGGAGTAATTACATCGTTTCTTTCAACAAGGGATGTATTGTATTGTGAAATGATATCAATGATGTTGTGATATATGTTTTAAAAGCATGGTGAGCAAGAAGAACACTTGTACTATATTTAATGTTACTATTAGCCCATTTTCGTCCCACTACTGGACACGGATCTCTTCTACTACTGAAAGGGGATTTGGCTCACCACGATGGTCTAGTGAGGGTTAATAATTTGCTTTATTTTTTACTTAATTATAAAAATTACTAAACATTAAAAAAAAAAACATACAAAGACCATAGTGTTTTTGCCAAATGTTCTTATTATTACAGCCTTTTACGTATCACAGCAGAGTTTGCGGCGAATGAAAAGTTTTGGGGTCAGTTCCAGATTGGGAAAAGTTTTATAGCATTTATTTTCACTTTAAATAGTACCCACCCAGAACGGAAACAGTATTCACCCTCAGTTACGAAAAAAATAATAAAAGGCACAACGTAGGTTTAAATATCCATCTCTACCCCATTCGGAAAGCAAAGTAAGTTATGACAATTAGAATCATGAGTGTGACGCTCGAAACATTAACGAACAATAATTCAAATAGTTCCCCCTCGAACAATTAATTCTCGCCAAGATTGCACTAAAAAGTTTTAAAACTACGTGAATATTTAACAGTTTCTTCATGACCTAAATAGACCTAGAGCTTGCACGAGAGAACGTTTTTAAAATACCATTAGCTGTAAACTCCTTTTTTAACGCAAAGCGGTTTTTTCGGCGATTGTGGCTATTTATTTTGCCGTTATTTTTTTAATACCAGCCGTGATTTTTTTCTTTCACTAGATTTACGCATTAAAATATTGTTAAAAGAAATGCATGAAAATTTTACCAATGGAATATATTGGGTTTCTCAAATCATAATCCTTAGTATAGGGAGGTATGATCCAAATCCAATCGGATTCAAAGAATGCTGCTCAACTCTGAAATGAGACATTTAACATTAACTAATATAGCAAATAATTATTAATAATAAAATTAGTAACATACTAGCACGAATTTTTCCAATGTTTTAGAGAGTACTGTAAAATACTAACCACGGTTATAATTTCCATGTATGTTATATTTTCAAATCGCTCAATTCATTCAGAAACGCCTGGGTTAAAAACTTTAACCGAATTTTTCCGACATAGACGGTAATTGAATCGATCAGTATTCCATGAATGATTGAAGCGATGTAAAAAAACTGTTCGAAATAATTGATGAAATAGCGGAATCATCGGTATTTAACTTGCACTGTGGATGTTTATAACATTTTTCATTTTTTGTGTACACTATCAAAAGTAATAAACTTTATTTTAATTTATATGTAGCCCTGACTGGGTACACTGTAGCGAAAGTGTAATTTTTCAATTTTTTTTCTAAAGGGAAATACAAAACATTATACCAAAATATGCCAATGAAACATAAATAAAAAATAAACAATACATAGGATTTTTTGAAAAGAAAATATTTTACATTCCAAAAAAACGATCATAACACTTTAAAGTCTTTATTAAAGCAATTGGCATCGGATGATCAATCAATGATAGCATTGAATTTTTAATTCTGTTGTGGTGTTTAAATTTTTTCTCTCAACCAGACTAAATGTCTATTTTGAAACTGTTGCATAAAGAGTTTTAGAAATATATTTAATAAAAATTGTATGTTGAATACGTATTGTGTAATAGTGTGTGAGTTTATGTATTACTAATGGAGATTCAGCCTATCAGATATGAGCTATCACGTGTATTAATATATGCACTGAAGTGGCAAATTAACCCCGAGGATTAGACTCGCCTCGTTGAAACATCTCGGAGGATGCAGCTTCAATCACAGGTAATTTTTCTAAATTATGTGAGTAATCTATATTATTTTCACTTACATTAAACGTGAAGGTAGATATCTCACCACACATAATCATCGATAATACCCCTGCCCAGCATATACATACCAGTATTATGGCCTGATAAGTTTTAATACACAAGGTTTATACTTATAACATTTAAGACTGTTAAATTTTTATTTAAGGATGCCAGTATTTTGTCAATCGCCGATTTTATTTATTTCTGAACTTCAAAAAATAAATTCTTCTAACAAAAACCAATAATTAATAATTAAGCATTTATACATCAGTATATTTTCTATCCGATTAATTTCTCTGCGTGCTTAAGTCGAGTTAGGGTTCCCTGGAGAGTGACTAGGGGCGGTTCTCGCTACCTTTTAAAGGTAACTCAAAGGTGAAATGCTGGGGTCTAGGTGCAATACCCCTTGATCACGTGCATAGCTTTCACTGTATAATTTCAGTGAGTGAATTAATAGTTTTATTAATCTTTGGTAAAGTATCAAGAATATTTTAAAACAAATAAAAACTTAGGTGTCGTTGGTTGGGCCGTCTTCTTTACGTATTTTGGTAATTTTATTCAAGAAAAAATAAAAGGCTATAGACGTTACATTAAGTAATTAAGCTTGAGTTTGGAAAAACAATACATCAAGATTAACTAGATCTATTTTAGTTTTTGTATCTATTGCTTTTACGGAGTATAATTACTGAAAATTTAACCCCACATGATCACGTTTTTTGACTCGTGCATTTAACCTTAGGCCCGCTCCATCCGAAACCGCACATTTACAACTTACCATGTGGTTTGGAGATAGTCATAAAATTCTACTAATACAGATAATATTTGCAATTTATTCGCCCATCATTCCGCTTATTAAGCCAGCATAAATAAGATATCGTATCGGTCAAATAAATATTTGTGCCATCCTCAAGGTTAGCTTTCACATTATTTCATTATCTAGGCCATCAACTAAATAATTTTTCTGTCAGAACCATAAATAAAATCTATCTCTTATTTATCAATATGACTGGTATATTACAAGATCCTTAATAAGTCTTGAACAGTAAGTACTACTGCAAAGCCTCTTACGTTCTACTACAAAATCTAAAAATTTACAACCTTGATCTACGCATTAGCATATCTACCCTCATTTCAACCACACATTTCAACAACAGGGTTACTAAAGCCCCAAGTATTAGGCGCGAGCATGTGGAGGAGGCTAATGCTCATCAGTAGAACCTATATGGGCTGATGATGTAAAGGATTAATAACCTGTAAGGGGGCGTAAATCACTCGCTCCGTGCTATGCCTCAGAGCCAAGTTATCTCAGGATTTATCGACGTGTCAGACACGTTAATGTATGTATAGCAACAGTAATATGCATGCTATGTCAATGAAGTATCACTTCTCTCTCACCAACCATTTCCAGGATTGTGTTCAATGAAAACATTTTGTGGGATTTCGCACCCAAAGAGTAAAACGAGAACCTATTGCTAAGATTTCGTTGGCCGTCCGTCCGTCTGTCTGTCTTCACCAGGCTATATTTGATGAACCGTCATAGATAGGCAGTTGGAATTTTGACAGGTGTATATTTCTGTTGCCTTTATAACAACAAATATAAACAAAAAAAAAATATTGTAGTGGGGCTCTCATTTTTTTGCCCTCAATAACGGTACGTGAACCTTAGTCAGCGAGTCCGACTTGCACTTGGCCGGTTTTTATTACGATTCTCAGCCTATCGCCACGAAAATCTCCTTAGAAGGAGCTAGCCATCCTATCGTGTTACAGGACATCCTCCACTACGTCTGTCTTTTATTTTTTATTGTAGCAAATTATTTTATTATTTAGTGTGAGATTCGTGATTTCATAACATCGTGAAGATAACTGCATGATGCATGCAATTGCGGTTGAGGACCGTGGTCAAGTTGGAAGATTATTCTCCGAGGATTATCAGCGTCCTCATGTTTTAGTCTTGGTTATGAAAGACGTAGTAATTGAAATTAAAGGTAAGATCCACTTATTTTCACTGGGCCAGCGCGGTGGACTTAGGTTTTCAACAATGGTAACAGTGACCTATTCCTAGTTCAGTAGGAATATTTGTGGCTGATATCCTCATCAGCCCATATACGTCCCACTGCTGGGCACAGGCCTCCTCTACCAATGAGAGGGTTTAAGTCCTAGTCCACCATGTTGGCCTAGGGCAGATTGTCGGTGGATGTCGATAAATCACAATTAACGAAAATATTTTCGCGAAATTGTCGCATCAAAGGAACCGTTTGCGTCGAATCACTGATATTAACAAAATCTGCTATAATTACGGTTCATTTTATTTTTCATTTAATCTTTGTGGGTCAGGTCAATACTGTCCATATTATTTCGAGAACATTCTGCCCGGAGATTATTTTAATTGACCGGAATCAGTAATTTTATGGCGAGGTATTAATCTGTTCAATTATTATTTTTATTCAAATAAATGTTTGATATTTATTCAAGTTTAAATATTTAAATATATTTTTGTTGGAAATGAAAGATGAACGTAAAAAACTGTAAAACTTTTTGGAAATAATCACGTGCATTTTTCGGTATGATTATAATCAATGCTTCCATTTTGTATTGGATAATTCAAATGTTTAAATCTCCTATCATGCTTTTACGCATTCGGTAATCGAATTTGGGACCTTCAGGTCACGCGCCGCGAAGTCTATCGCTTATACATAATTCGACTCAATCATCTGTCTTCATTACTGTCCTAGACTTCTAGTACATCGCATTGATATTACATTCAAACGTACTGACTTTGGCCCAAAAAGTCAGGTAGTTCTTTTCGAAAGTCATGTTCGACCAATGAACAGGTCTCTACCACCACCCTGCCAATAGACTTAGGTCGATGCCCCAAAAAATGCTGACTAAAGCAATTTATAACAAATGTAATTACCGAGTCAACAATATTCCACTGTACTTTAAAAGACAAGTAAACACATTCAAATGAGCCGCTCCATTGACATTCACGAGGAACGGAGAAGGGGAAAGGGGAAAGGGGAAAGGGGAGGGGTGAAGGTTTTCCGCGAATTTCATACAAAACACGCCGGCAGCTTATTTATTTGCACAAAGACAGAAAACGAATGGCGTTTGAATGTCTAATCGATATGTGAGTCAGTTCTCGGAATTGAAAGAGTGTAAAATCTTTTTTTTTCTTGTTAGTTTTATCGCATATACTAATGTTTTGGTACGTAATATGTGATAGAGGTATAGTCCGGCGCTATTAGTGTGTATCGTGCGGTTCAAAAGTTCATGGTTCGGTTACATGGTTAAAATTATACATATTTTAATTCAAGTCATATATAACGATACGTCCAGGCTTTGTAAGATGAGATTTTTATCTACGACGAAGACCTAAAGCGAGTTCCAAGATAAAGCTAAATTGTTCTCTTAAGATTTAATTAAGGGATATAAAAATGAAAATAATTTAACGACTATTCTAGTATCGTTAAAGATTCATGAGTAAAATTAAAAAAAAACAACATCATTTCAATGTGGATCAAAACCATTTTAATTCATCAAATCTTGCGTTTGTAAACAAAATGTAAACAGAACGAGTGTTTACTCTATCGCAGAATTAATTAATTTTATTTATACATAAACCTTAAAACGAGGGGTTTGTTTGAAGATTGCGCTCAACAAATCGAAGACTAAATACTTTGGGAATAATTGAATATTTTAACTTTGTTGGATTTATTTCAAGTGTTCTTGATCTTAATGTATAGAAGTTGTAGTTAAGTCTTACAAAAAGAAAAAAAAATGTATTTATTTGACCCTTTATGTTCTTCGAACATAAAATCGATTCATTTGACTCCAAAGTACAACTTAAAAGAAGTGTCTTTCAAAAATTTCATTAGTCACCACTAAAAGAGTAATTTACTTTCTTTTGTGCCATAAAATAACTAATATTTATGCGGATTAAGTGAATGCATCGTAGTGGGGATTAGTCTAATCGAATTGCAGATTATAGTAAGCGTTAATTGATAGTTTTAATCCCTAATAATGCTTCGAAAATTGCTTGTAGTTTTACTACTAATGTATTTGTCGTGGGACGAAAACGTAGAACAATTGAAAAAATCTTAACGCTTAAAAATTTTAAGGCCAGAAACTTAATATTATTAATTAAGGTTTATACATATTTAAGTGTTTCATTTCCATTCATCATAGGCCTATATATGTCCTGCCTGCTGGGCACGGGCCTCTTCTACCACTGAAATGGTTTTAAGGCTTCTTTAAGGGAAAAAAGGGGTGTTATGTTTTGCAGCCTTTTATATTCACATGGTATTGTACCTTAGCCACGATTTGAAAATAAGAAGAATCTCCAGCAGTAGAAGTATTATACTTCCGAAAATCAAGACAAAGGTTTATTACTGCGCGCTCATTTCCCAAAGTTTTTTGTCCCAGACGAATAACAGTCAATTTTATATATTGGTCAAAATACATAATAAAAATTTTAGTAAAACAAAGAAGTGACCTATCTGAAAATAACACCAATTTTATTCTATGAATATGTAAAAATGACGTACGGCGTGAGCTTTCCTCGCGAGTTACAATACTTTATGAAAAAAATACTGATGAAAACACACAGAATCCATAAAGTAAGAACCTGTTACATTTGGGTTTTAAAACGTAATAAAACGGGGATGAAGGGAATGTTGAGTACAGTCGCGAACAGCCACGTGAAATATGGATTGTGTGATTTAAATTGTAAATCAATGGTTTGGAGGTCTGTTTGTAAAGGAATTTTGTAATTGTAATGACAACGTAAGGTATATGTAAATTGTTAGTTATTGGTAAGAGCGTATTGTAAAAATAATATAGTGGTAATCATTTACGAAGTACAAACACCACCGCATATAAAAGCGACCTGAAAAAAAAAATGGGGGGTTAAAGTAGTTGTTACCAAGCAGGCATGTTGGATTCTCGGTTTTGCTAATGCCAACTCAATGGCAAATCGTGAGATAGTTACAGTTGTTTATAATTCTTTAAGCGCAGCGTGAAGAACGTCAGTAGACGGGCATGAGTGATGAGTGACGAGAATCTTTTTTGGTACTCTGTTTTTAGCAACTTACATAGAAATTACTCAAAGTTGCGTTGTGTCTGTGTTGTACTAGTTTAAAAAAATGTTGTATGGATTGCAGTTTGTATAGACAACACAGATCTGCCAAATACCCACTCGATGACTTAGATGGATTGCAGCTTCCAACTATCCGCATTGCGAGTGATGCGACTGTTAGTAGTTTAGAACTATCTATTTTTACTAACTCATACAGCTAGGTATAATAGGATGATAGATTCTCTTGTATTTGATGAGCATTTCTATAATAAAATAAGTATTCAGCGATACTCTTTCATAAACTACTCTATAAATCAAAGACTTAAAAAAAGGCAGGCAAAATGTACAGTCAGTAAAGTAGGTACTTAATAAACTCACTGCACCTTATTCAGCATTCGAACTCTCGGGAGGCCGCCAAGTAAATTCTAAAGCGTCATTATTAGTTATTCAAGGCAGGTAACGCCGGCGGAACAAGTGAGTAAGCAATAAAAACACGAGATATTTTTTCGCAGTTTGACATCGGCAGAATTCGTTTAGGCGAAAATTCCCGAACGTAGTGTAATTTCCAAGACCGTGAATCGTCAAGCCACTGATGCGGCAAATTGCAACGCGACTGCCGCCCCAGTAATACCAACGTTAAAATAACATTTATTTTATTGCCAACTATTATTGTTGTCTTACGTGCGACAGCCGATGGACAGCCGGCTCTGTTTTGCATGCTGTCGTGACTGTTCAGCCTTGACTGGGCTTTTAGCTTTGGCCTTTTGCGTTTATATTTGTTTGTGTAGAGCGTGGTGGATCAGTGACGAGTACTTTATAAAGATCTTTAGAGATTCGTTTGCTGTTTCATCTTTGTTTTGAAATGCTGAATTCAATTCTAGGAAGACGTAATTCTTTTTCTGTGAAACTAGGAGACTTGCTTAGCTAATTTAACTATCATTTGAGTGGACTTGGCTTGTTCTGTTAATTGACGTGTGACGTTATCGTATATCCTATACGAATCATAGCAAGTTTAAGTGTTTAAGTACTATTTAAATAAAATTATGTTCGTATTACGGTTGCAAAAGTTTTGAATTTTAATTACATATTTTGTATTTTTAAAGAAACCTTAACGTATTTCTCGCCATTATAACGAAAAATAAAAAATAAGTCGTGAATACAATAAAACGAAACAATAAATAAAAGGTCGAAGAAATCGGTGATGTAGCAAGATTTACGGCGATACATATGCTTCTACAATAAATCATATCGTCCATTAATTACGTGCGAATGAGCGGTTATCGATATGTGCGAGTGTTCGCTGATAAATTGTCTTCAGAGTGATGTAAATAAGTTGTTCATTTAACGATCATGAGATTGATTAATTGGGAAAGATTTGTTCTTGGGGTTGAGAAGGGTGTATAATTGTCCTTCGTATATTTTTGTCTTACAGATATTCATCGAGTATGGAACATTGGAGCGGGTCCTTAGTGATTTTAGAGTAATAAAAATTGAAGTGATTTATAATGGCATTTATATGCAGTGATGGTCTCGAGGTTTGGGCGCGCGGTCGAGAATCTCGGCGGTCGCGGGTTCGAACCCCAGGCACACATCTCTGACTTTTCGAAGTTATGTGTGTATTCACATTGAATTATCACTTGCTTTAACGGTGAAGGAAAACATCGGGATGAAACCTGCACACCTAAGAGTTCTTAGGGATTTCTTAGGTGTGTAGTCCGCCAACCCGCACTAGGCCAGCGTGGTGGACTATGGCCTAAACCCTCTCAATGGTAGAGGAGACCCGTGCTCAGCAATGGGCGTATATGGGTTGATGAAGAAGAAGAAGATAATGGCATTTATTGGTACAAATGGTTTTTGTTTCAATTTCAGGATCATGTTAACTTTAAGGGCTATTTTTAAGCGGGACCCCTATTATGTTTCCTATGAAATTCAATTATTTTTTCCTTTTTAGTATTCATGTGAGAAGTGTTTGCTTGTTTTAAAGTGAATCTGATTGGATCTCATTTTAACACGTGACCTGACATATTTTAATTCTTAAACATTTTAATCGCTTAATTTCGGTTCTTCGTCTAAGCCCTAAGACCATTTCTCGTACCAGTAGATAAACCTACCCCCTCGTGTCATAAAGAGCCAACATTACAGTTCAATAAGGGTAATGCGTTACGCACATTCATCCCGAGAATGTAAGCGACAAGGCCGCATTACGAAATGTACACTTAAGCGCGGAAGTCGATCCCTTTGGGGGATGCAGAAAAAGTTGCCATGTCTGACGTTTACGGCTGTATAGTTCGCGTGGTATGGAATGTTCGCAAATGTTTTTTGCCAAATAAAGTACAAATGCGAGAGCTGTAAACGTCTCGGCTTGTGAACTCCGTACATAAATTCATGGGAATATTACGTAGGTTGTATCTGGATGTATGCGTGACGTGTTGGATGCTAATGTTTCGAGTAATATTAGTTAATTGGTTCTTTTTCTTTATCATTCTAATATTTTTTCAATTAGTCAATGGTCGGTGACACCAACGAATTAGGAAGTGTGTCAGAATAATGGGAATAGATTTCTTCTGACCTCCTCGAAGATTTATGTGTATATGTACAAGCCACAACAACTTGGAAGGAAATTGCAGTGTTGACGATTAATATAATTAGTATTTTTAAAGAAAATACGTAATTATTGCAAGATTAATTAAATATATTACAGTGTCCGGTTTGTAACTATAAGGTCGAGTACTGGCTTGCAGCGAGACAAACATTTGTGTTTGGAGCAAATGTTTGCGTTGTTCTAGTTGTTGTGAGACTTCACGAGAACACAAGTTGAGAACGAAATCGGATTCTAGAACGTGTCCTAGTTCACTTGCCTGGCTATGATTAAGCTCTTTTAAAATGAACTACTGTTTTGTGCATTAAACTATACGATTTGATACTGAGTTGTGGTGAAAAAATGTCTTGATTTTTCAAGGCTTTCTTTGTTTATTTGAATTTACACTTGAGTTTGAAGAAAGGTATGAAAAAATCGTTGCTACTTAAGTATGGGTTTACAGAAAATATCCTTGGAAGACAGATTGTTGTACAA
The DNA here is from genome assembly GCA_030295005.1 of Cephonodes hylas. NCBI lineage: Eukaryota > Metazoa > Arthropoda > Insecta > Lepidoptera > Sphingidae > Cephonodes > Cephonodes hylas. Next base: position 3,460,251 of record AP025374.1, on the reverse strand, counting down.
ATTAGAACAATATTTAATACGAATATAAGTAAAATTTTCGTCGGGGCGAGATGATTTTTCGGATACATTTTCAGACTTCGTGTTGATATTGTTACGAACATGACTTAGGTCACTGATACTTTACAAAATAAGGTTTATGGTTCTGAACTATGGAAGTATAAGTAGGTATAATGGTAGCATGTTTGTGATGTCCAATCTCCATATAGATTTTTATCTTTTTCAAGGCTCCTACGATACACAAATGTAGTTATAATATATATAATCAGCCTATTTAAACATTCCGTCGAACAAAGATCACACTTCGACACACTGAAATACTTGTGAAGCGGCATACACTTCTAAAGAATTAAACGCCTGTAAAGCAACGTACTCTAAATAGCCTTGCCTTAACATTAGCAACGTAATTAGACTATTTAAATTTCAGGTAATGGAAATCACAAAACCGTAAGCTAATGATTAGCATCGGCAATTGCAGTAAGTAGGAACCCTCGCATATTTCACAGCTTATCTCTATTTATCCTGAAAACGGGAGCATGCACAAGCAATTTTCCGTCCGTTCAGCACACACGACTTGACAAATTGACAGTGCGACACAGTTGTATTGCGTTCGCGCGACAAACTATTTCATTTGTCCGGCTTATACCTCGTAAAGTTACGTAATGGGCGCTGTGTAAATATGTCTCGTGGCGGCTTGTCACGAGGTTTTAGTCGTGCGGTTCTCGTACATGATTGCCGATGTGGGTTAAGATTACGGTTGTTAAGATTTTTCGTTGATTTCATTGATGTTGATGACAGAATTACGATAACGTATGGCAACATTGATTGATTACAATTATTAGACATTGTCTGGACCACTGCTGGACAAATACATGGCCTTAGTCAAAATCCAAAGTATTATACTACACTGGAAAATTGTAGGTTTTATGATTGCTTCCGCGCTGTAAAATATCCATGATATTTCATGCTAATTTATTAAGAATATAAATATGTCTTCAAAAATAAATACGTACACAGGTGTCTGACCTGAATTTGATTCTACGATCTCTGACTATTATTTATTTTGATTAGTTATTAGACCCTTGATTAAATCCTTCAAACAATCGCCCATTTCTTAACAACAACAATCATTTTAAACATTTTACGGCTACACTGCACATTATATGCACTGCGGTCTCAATTCCTCAAGACTGTCTCACACGAAAAAGAAATCCAGTCTTGTCAATTGATTCTGGAAGTTTCGCTGAGAGCATGCAAAGTTACGAACGGTACACGTGGGCCGGCAAACTTTTCATCCTTGTGTTGGCGGTACGAGCTGTCGAACATACACTTACAACACGATGCATTGACAAAAGTTGCTTGAAAGTGAGTCTGACTTTGAATGAGGAGAATGGGAATACTCTTGTGGAATTGAGTGTACTTTCTTTCAACTTGTTGTTTGATGCATTTGGATTTATGCTCGAGAAATAACCACGATAAATCTATCCCAACACACACCCACTACCGAAACTCTTCTTTCTCTTCCCAACTAGGATCGACAATCACAGAAATTACTTTGAGAAGTAAAGTTCAGCGAGGCTATGGGAATCTAGCTCATCTTTTCGTCGCATCAAAAGAAACGAATTGTAGGACTAAAACCTATTGTGTGTAAAGAATAAAAAAAGGAATAAAATCGTTTTTGACACTCCCTATACGTGTCAATACTACAATATTGACTATTCTATTCCTACTCCGTTTGACCTCCTTCGAAGTTTCGAAGTACTATACTATTATAAAAATGGGCACATATGAACAAATATAGGTACTTAGTAATTGTAGAACACATATTAAAAAAGTTACTTAAAAAGTCTAAACTACATCCCATGCAACAATAATTTCCTCGTCGTAAAATTTAAAAATGTTCTATAAAATACACGTAAATTGTAATTAAAAACGACTCAACCCGTTCTGCGTTCATTTATCTCTACATAATATATTTTAAGTGAGAACATTATATAACGTCATGTTCTCGTAGCACGTGTTCTAGTACTTTAACAACATTTAAACGCTACGCCGTAGCATTTACGCGATACGCCGTAACTTGCTTCGTAGCGTTTATTCTACGTCGTAAACTCAGTCACATTAAGCGCAGTTGTATATGTGTATTGTTTCGTGTATTATTCGATACATACAAAATATATTTTTGTTAATATTAAAATTATGTATCCCTATCTAATAAGTGAGTTATTGTTCTTGTTGATGTTAATTTATATATTTTTTTAATGAGTTTAAATGTTCCAAATTCTAAATAACATTTTTATAGATAAGGCACAGAACAAGTTTGGACGATATATGTATATCTAGGAATATACAAGATTTTGAGTTTAATAGATAGTTAGTATTCTTGGTTTGTGATATCTGTCATAGTTGTTTTACAACAGAATCTCTACAACAAAAATTGTTCCTTAAGAGGACTACATAGAGTCAGAATTGGCTTGCAAGAGAGCACGAGAAAAAATTGCTTTGCTGTTGCGTAACGTTCGGTGGGAGATATTGCTGGAGACCTAATTATTCCAATGCTACCCAGTCAATCCTTTTACTTTGGTCCCCAAAAGCCGATGCACGACAAATTTTCAAAGTGCTCTGACAGAAAACGCTGCTGAAGATTGAACTTCATAAAGTAAAGCATTTATCGTATACAACTTGTACAACACAAGATTTTCATTGTCAGCTCATATAAGAATCACTGCTGAGTACGGGCTTCTTATAACTAAGGAGAGGACTTAGGTCTTAATCCACCACGCTGACCTAGTATATACATAAGTACCTATGAAACTTTAGCTGTGCAAATTTCCTCACAACGTTTTCCGTCACCTTAAAAGTTTATGATAATTCATTGTGAATACACACGTAACTTCGAAAAGCTATAAGATATGACAGATGTTTGAACTTACAGCTACCGAGATTTGATTCGACTGCGTGCTGAAACCTCGAGTCCATCACTGCGTTCATAAAATTTAAATAAAGAGTTTAATCGAAGTGTTTGTTATAATACTAAAAAGTTCGTTTATAACGCAGTTTTATAACTCACAAGAAAAACGCCGTAAAAACTTCTTAAGTATCGGACAAGGAAAACACATTTTCTACTTTATAAAAAGGAACCAATAAGCCCCTGACTAAAACTTGAGCTAGTTGCTAATTAATAGATCAAAAGAGTATTAGTAGATAATTAGAAGTTCTTGACTATTTTTTTTATTTCTGTGTTTATTTATATATTAAGTGACAGTTCGCTTGAATTCACCTTAGTCTCGTGTTGAACTGTTTGAAATAAAGGTGTTTATGTTTTTAAAACAAAACAGCATCTGTAGCTATCCCTCGAAAAGATGTCACTAGATTGAATCTTTCGTTATTAATTGATACCTCGTGGCGTAGTTGGATAGATAACAGTTTGCGAAACGAGAGGCCCCGGGTTCGATCGCCGCACTGAGACAAATACTGAAAAGTCTCTCGTACCTTCTGATACCCACGACACAGGACTTGTATCGTAGTGTGGGGTCAGAACTATTTATGGGACTGTTATGTTAATTTATTTCCTTATGAATGTAATTGTCAAGCTTTTATATGTTTTTAGCACCTCGCTTTAAATTTCCACAAGAACATGACAAAAGTATATATGCATTGTTAAATGCTTTGTATATTTCCGTGAATATTACTATAGTAATATTTGCCATGTTCCGTCTTGAAACCTCGTCTTAAAGGACAACTGGAGCGTGTGTTACCGCAAGCGAGTGTACTATTAGGCTTAGTGGTAATGACGTGCAGCTTGCCGAGCATACACGGCTTACATGCATTTAATATGTACTAAACTAACGCCATCTGTTATTCGTTTTCTGAAACATTGTCATATGGTCGTCGAAGTTATTGTTCTTTTTTGTCTATGCAAAGAGGCCAGATATGATTAGTATATGCGGTAAGAGCGTTAATTGTATTTCTTATTATTTATTATTTGTTTAATGATTTACAAGGGTACTTAAAAGGTTGACAAATACAAAAATTAAATAAATGAAAGTATATAGATTGTACTCCGTTCTGGTTAAGTTAAAGATACACATCTTATAGTACCTATGTGCCATCATATTTTATTTAGCATAGCTATTATTCGTATTTTTGATATGAGGGGCAAATAAAAGAGGATGCCTGTTCCCAATATTTGTATCTATACCTATTTCATAACTTCATGCCTTAAAAAAGGCTGCTACTGAAATTTCCTTTCCACCTTCAGAAAAATGCATTATCAGTACTTCTAATTTAAAAACTCTAGATGTTTGTACCCGCTTTCGCACACACGAGGCAATTTAGCATCAGTAAAACTTGAATCGTCCTTGTTCACATGACTCATTTTTTCCACGCTAGGGTTGAACCGGCCGTAATATTTACATACTGTTCGTAATTTATGTACACGTTTGTACATTATTTTTTACACCAGAATGTTGAACGGGGGTCGAAACACATCCGACATTCGTTTAAAAGCTTCGCCCGTCCACCCGACTTGCTAGGGTCGCCATTCAGATATTATATTGCTTAATTATCTACCTTTTTTTGGTATTGTTGTTTTTATTCGTACAAGGATTTATTGCAGCCACAATTTTTAAAGATAACGCTTTTTAGGGCTCGGTACCCAAAGGTTAAAACGGGACCTGATGACTGAGACCTCGCTGTCCGATTGTTTGTCTGTCGTATGTTACCAGGCTGTAGCTCATGAGCTGAGAAAAATAGATAGTTTAAATTTTAAGTGGCGATGTTTCGGTCATAACAACAAATACTAAAAAAATAAGTGGGGCTTTGATATAACAGACGTAATTTTTTGCCGTTTTATAAATAATGGTACCGGGCCTTTCGTGTGCGAATCCGACACGCACTTGGTTGTTTCTAAAGTATAAACACGCTTTTGTTTTTTAAAAATGGTGCCCGGGAAGAATAGGCTCGTGGTAAAATACGTAGTTCATATTTAACCTGTGTTTTTATTGTAAGGTAAACGGTAACTGGCTTTGTTGTGTTATAATTTTATTCAAAAACAGATAGGACAATAATATTAAAAAGCAACCAAGGCACCCAAGCCGAGTTTAAAGCAAAATATACTTCAATAATCTGTAAGCTATCGTCATCATGATCGTCATCACCCCATATATGTACTAGTACACTCTACAACTGAAAAGATTTAGGCCTAAATCCACCAAACTATTTAGGTAGTTTTTGAAAAAATATATACTAGACTTAATTAAAACTGATAACCCTACGAACGAAGGCAGCAGAGACGTCCCGCCGCGGTTAACCCTTTAACTGCATTGACGTTACACACCGTCAAGTGCAGCCTGGGGGCCAAAAGAGCCGGGCTTAATAAATAATAAAGAAACAAAATACTATTAAACGTATGAACGTTTCCTGATAGTATGGACAGCCATCCCCCACTAGGCTAGCATGCTGGACTAAGACCTGAAACCTCTACAGTTGTCGAGTACCCCGTAGTGGGACGTAAATATATGGGTTGATAATGATGACGGATAATCACTAACTATACCAAAACTCGTAGTTGAATTTTGATACAATATTGCATTTGTTAAGTGTTAAGTACGTGACTGATTAATTTTTACATACATATTTAAATTGTTAATATCAATAAAACTATTTAAGTATTGGTGATTTCTTTGGGTGTTTCATATGCCTGGAGTTTGAACCCGCAAATTGCTAAGTTTCTCTACCACATACCTAATCCTTGAGACTATCACTACTTCTTTCCTATAATACCCTCTTATTCCAATCTTCTAATATCCCTAAGACTTAAACAAGCAACAAAAAGTAGGAAAAATTGTAACAGTAACAGCCCTAGCGCCGCGTCCCGCGCCCGCTAACCGTTTGACTCGTATTGACGCTTTATAATGTCAACCGCAGCTTGGCAGGGTGGCAGCCCTGTCGTGCTCTCGACATTACAATCGGCATTTGTAAATAACCATGAGTGCTTTGGTCTATTTGTGAAGAGTTGTGCTCAGTTAGAATGTTATGGCGGATATTAAAATGTATTCGCTTTGTCGCATCGCTTTTTATTATGTTTGATGCGTTGGTCTAGTTTTATGTTTTATTCAATTAGATTAACTGATTTATTGTTTTGATGTTTATTGTAGTAACACTGTGGGTATTGTCAGAGTAGAGCTAGTTTAGATAGACGAATTTATTTTCTGACATTGTGATAACTTGTTTGTTACGCCGTGTGTGTGTAAGGTTTACTATTGGGGAGCCCAGGGTTTGATGACTGAAGCATGTTGCTTTTTCTTTCCACAAAATTCTTATTAATAGTACAGAGTCTGAAGAAGTCCTTAGAAGATTCCTTTATGATTCAGACTTATGAATATAAAAGATAATTCTGTACTTATCCCTCGTAACTACCGTGTCTATCTCACAAAGGAATTATCATTTTATTTCAGAAACACCCGCCAATATCTACTAGATTATAGCATTAGTCCTTAAATCCAGTTTTCATTGAATTACCTAGTTAAAAATGTGGAAAAGACTTGTACGTAGTCCTCCACTAGCAAGCAGCGTTGATTGATCACTTGTGCGTTTGCGTTCGGAACTAACGACCCGCGCCAGGTTATTTTAATCTTTTTCTATAAAAATGTGTGTCGCTTCGACCACAATGGATTACCGAACGTTTTCTATGCATCATTTCTCATAGTTGTTATTTTTGGTGTGGAATATCAATCTCACAATATATTTACGAAGAATGATATCATCTTTTTACGTCTATATTTTAGGATATTTATGTTAGGATTGTGTGTGATTTAACAAAACTAGTCTTTATCATAACCAGCCTATTTACGTCTCACCGTTATGCACGGGTCTTCCATACATTCCAAAGGGTTATGGCCTTGCGTGGTTTACGGACTACACACCTAAGAAAATCCTAAGAACTTTTAGGTGTCCAGGTTTCATCACGATCATTTTCTTCTAATTAAGCAGAAATCAGGGGAGTTAAATCGGAGGCAGATCGACAGATCTAGACTGACAGGCCGTGCAATACCCCGTACAATCTTTGAGGCCGCAAATTTAAAAAAATATATCTGTCGAATACCAGTACAAATTTATTTACATTTAGTGCTTGATCACGGCACTAAACGAAATATTAGCACGTCACCTCACGTCAGCCAGTAATGGATGTAAAATCTATACTTACATTTTACTAAAGTGTAGGTGCTTCTTAGGAATTTAGTCTTAGGGTGTAGTCCCCTCCCAACCCTCTCAGTTGTAGGGGAATGGGACGTATATGGGCTGTTTAAATTTGTAGTTTTAATATCTAGTATTTTTATACAGAAATCGTATAATAGAATCGTATATTTGATCTGTTAGAATGGTATTTCGCTTTTACATACATAACTTCACGCCGTGCCAGAGGGCGCAGACAGGTGTGCATTTCTGCAACCATATCGCACCAGGTATGTATAAGTCACACTTAATAGGAGGCGAGCCTATTACCGTTTTTCGTGCACAAATATATTTTGACTACGTGGTGCTGCTAGTGAGAATTTCTAGAAGGAAAAAAAGAACAGCACACAAAAACCTCTTCAGACGAAGCGTGGTATCAGACATTCATATTTTCCTATTTTTTTGAGAATGCAGGTAAGTGTATACATGTACCTATGTGTATAAAGCTCAAAAGGCCAGTCTGCCTACACAATTCCGGAAAAACTTTTTATCCTTAAATATTTATTAAACAGAAGCAATTTAACATACAAATGACACTATACTGACCCAACAATAAACTATACATGAATGAATGGATGAATGGCGCTCCTCAACGCTGTTTTCTTCCTCGCACAACGTCTTTGTGAAATCAGCTTCCTTCGCAATATTCCCAAACAAGTACGATTTAGGGACCTTCAAGAAGAGAGCTTATATCTTCCTCAAAGGCCGGCAACACACCGACGATTCCTCTGGTATTGTGGGTGTTCATGGGCGGTGCTGACCACTTAACATCAGGTGGCTCATTTGCTCGTTTGCCTCCTTTTTCCATAAAAAAAAATACACTACACAATTAACGTGCAACGCTTGTAGGCTTATATGGAAGTACCGCCACTGATATGTATGCATGTTGATGAAAAATAGGTAACACTAATGATTATGATTAGTGACTAATCTCGATAGCAACTATCAACGAGCTTGAGAAATAAGTAACCCACTTCTCCTTCTGCCCGGGAACGACTAGTTCTACTTACTTACATATTGATATCCCTGTTAGCCTAAGATCCCACCACGAAATTACTACATACATTATGACGTGAGTCAAACACACATTTTTACATTCGTGTATGAATAGGAGAATACACTGATATACCGCAGCCAGTCAAAATATGCCCGCAAGTAATTTTAATTAAATTAATGAAAATTAATTTTTGGAATAAAATTTCATGCACTTCGTTTTTAAATAAAATATAATCCACGTCATAGCTATGCATGTAAAGAATTCTAAAATCCATAGGTGCCGTTCCACACTCAGCCGCAACTACCCCGCAGCCAGGTGCAATCAGGTAACATTATGGAGTTTTTTTACACTCATAACGTACTCGGATGATTTTGGTATCAAATTAAAGCTGATTTTTTTTCTAATATGATGATATATGTCTGCCTGCGAAATAATAGCCGCAAATTAGCGGTGCCATCTGTTAAAAACGCGAGATAACCGGGATAAAGTGTTCTCAGCCGGCACATTTAATAATATTTATTTCAAAAAATAAGTCGGATTCCTTCAAAATAAAAATTGCACGTTATCAAGTATATGTTTTTCTTTCATTTAAATGTTTTTAACTAACTTTTTGTTCGGGGATATGTTCAATTCAGTCAATTTTTTTTTCATTGCATATATTATAAATTTAACAGCATTTTGAGCCTCGAAAATGACTCTAAAATGAATTTGTGTCAACCTTAGCTCAGTTATTTTGTTACTTATTAAAATTTACGCAAAAATCTTTAAATGTTCTTAATTAACTTTTTAGATAACAATATTTCCTAAAATAATTGGTAATTTACATATTTGTACGATGGGTCTTTCATCAATTCTAATGGGTTCGAAAAATACTGTTTTTGCCCAGATGACGCTAAAACTTATTCATCATCAACCCAAACACGTCCCACTGCTGGGTACGGGTCTCCTTTACCATTTGAGAGGGTTTTTACGCCGTAGTCCACCACGCTGGCCTAGTGCGGGTTGGCCGACTACACACCTAAGAAATTCATAAGAACTTTTAGGTGAACCGGTTTCAACACGATATTTTTCTTCATTGTTAAAGGAAGTGATAATTCAATGTGAATACACAACAAGATAACTGAGCTAAGGTTGACACATTCATTTTAGAGTCATTTTCGAGGCTCAAAATTCTGTTAAATTTATAATATATGCAATGAAAAAAAAATTGACTGAATTGAATATATCCCCGAGCAAAAAGTTAGTTAAAAACATTTAAATATATTATAAGAAAAACATATACTTGATAACGTGCAATTTTTATTTTGAAGGAATCCGACTTATTTTTTGAAATAAATATAATAAATGTGCCGGCTGAGAACACTTTATCCCGGTTATCTCGCGTTTTTAACAGATGGCAGCGCTAATTTGCGGCTATTATTTCGCAGGCAGACATATATCATCATATTAGAAAAAAAATCAGCTTTAATTTGATACCAAAATCATCCGAGTACGTTATGAGTGTAAAAAAACTCCATAATGTTACCTGTTTGCACCTGGCTGCGGGGTAGTTGCGGCTGAGTGTGGAACGGCACCTATGGATTTTAGAATTCTTTACATGCATAGCTATGACGTGGATTATATTTTATTTAAAAACGAAGTGCATGAAATTTTATTCCAAAAATTAATTTTTATTAATTAAATTAAAATTACTTGCGGGCATATTTTGACTGGCTGCGGTATATCAGTGTATTCTCCTATTCATACACGAATGTAAAAATGTGTGTTTGACTCACGTCATAATGTATGTATTAATTTCGTGGTGGGATCTTAGGATATTAATTAGGTCTGACCCAGATACCTTAAACATTGTAATTGAATCATTAATTTGGTTTGCTAATTTCTCCGGTAATATTGCACCAGGTAGATGTTGGGAATGCTTTATTGTGTCACATTTGGGCTTCTGATTGCATTAGTCACAGAACAGCTCAGTAAGATAAGAAAAGAAATTACCAGTATTCGTTCTGCAACGATCAATTATGATCATAGATAAAATACGTAACCAAAAATCAAGGGCTGGAGTTATGCATAATATGTTTGTCTATTTGTGGGTTTGGCACGCTTGGCAAGCTCACATTTCAGAGGCAAAGATACATTTCTGGAATCAGATTTTCTTAGTTATGTCACGGTTCCTCGTAACAAAATAGACTATCACAAACCTGTGTTGCTAATGAGAATGCCCTAAAGGGAAACTTTTAAAATTTTTCCTGATCTAGAAGTCGAACTTGGAAACATCGTAGACCATAAGGCAGTCGACTAATTAAGCCTCATATACACAAAATATAACAAGCTGTCATTCCATTGAAATAAAAACTCACTTAATACACTCCCTTTAATATCCAAATTTTATTTACTACGTTAACATACATCTTTTAATATCGCCATGGAAACCCAAGTTGTAATATATTTTCCGAAGTGTGCGTTTGCGGCATTCGCGGGCGGTAATGGTCGTCAAACTGTATTTTTACGGTCGGACCTTGTAACTTGGTAGTTCGATTTAACTTGTACAATCAGTGCGGTGACGGCGTATGTGATTGGCTCGGGAAACGCGAGTGTAGTATGCTGAGGGCATATCGAGAGAATGATAACCTCGTGGTCTCGCGGCATAAATGTGCCTTGCGATATAGAGGTCCTTGGTTAGGAAATTCTCAGTACCAGCATGGAGTCTAGAAATGTGAAATACTAAGATCTACTGTGCTGGTTTAGTGCGGGTAAATCAATTGAACATGACTAAGAAAATCATTGTTACGGTGTGTAATAAGTCACTATTCATATGTGTATAAGTACTTAACTTCTTATAAGGATTAGAAACCGTGACAGCAGATAAAACTAATATTAAGATTATCGATTAAACCATTGAATTCTATAGATTTTACATATTAAACATACGTTAAAATAAAGCCAATATAGCAACGATATCCTTAATTAAATGAATGGTGCGGAAAGGTAAATTTGAACCGCTGCAGTGCAATAAAAAATTATGATAACTCATTTCACCGTTGCAGATGTAAAAGTACTATTTTACGGATTCACCTCGTGAGAATTTCGTGAATATTTTAATGTAATGCTCAATGAATATTCATTTTCAGCGCCAACTGATCTGTGTTAAGTTGTACTGGGGTTACAAAATTGCATGGGAATTTTTATTTCTGTGTGGAATACAATGTTTCAGACATACACTTATGCCATGTTGAATAATTAATTATTAACAATAATGTATGATAAAATGTGTACGCAGAGACAAAGGTGTACTTCTAAACCCTTGTGTCACCAATTGTTTTAAACCCTACTTATTGCCGTTTCCAGACTCCAATGTCGCTACTGAGAATTTCCAAATATATTATTTCGTTAGTACAAAATCCACCCTCTCTAAAAGTTAGGGAGTTAAACTTTAGTCCACCATGTGCGTCTAGTATATCTAGACTGTAATTTTAAAAAACCATAAAATATGTAAAGGTGCTCGCTTGGTAATAGCAGTCACGGCAGCAGCGATTTTAATCTCCGTAGATCCTGATCATCAGTCACCATTATCAGCCCATACCTATACGTCCCATTAGGCACGGGTATCCTCTACAACTAGAACGGTTTCGGCCATAGTCCACCACGCTAGCCTAGTTCGAGCTGGCATATATCCTTGCCTATTACTGCCTTGATTTGAACATGATCTCGGTGTACCACCAGCTCTTGGGAAGTGGCAAGTCAACGGCCTATTCAATAAATTCAGCCAATAGTTAGAAATGTTTATGTGATTGAATGACTTGGGGCCGCCTCGCGAGTTTCAATCCCGAACTAATAAGCTTTTCGATCAATAGCGTGGTAATTTATGTCGCGCTAAAGATTTTCATCAGGAGTAATAACTGTATGAATTACATTCTGTTTATGTTCTGTTTTGTATTGCTTTGTGGTATAGTACGGGAAGTAATGGGAATTGCTTCAATAAACATGGAACAGTTTCCCCCTTTAATATTAGCGATTCCTCGTGTTCCAAGAAAAGAACGACGCTAGTAATTAAAACTCAAGTCTTAAGACTAAGTGTCTAGTAAAAGATTGGAGCAGTATAAATAGCAAAACAGTTAAAGAAAACGATGAGCAATATTTGGGACCCGCGTAATCTTGTAGAAGAATGGATAACGTGGACTTCATTGTTAAACAGTCAATATTTACCTTCTATTGTGTGCTGGACGACATTTGCTAAAAATCGAATATTGTTTTTTTATGGCAAACATTTCTAATACAGACAGAATTTAATAATCTTTCCTTTTTGTGACTAGTATTCTTCACTTTAATATTCTATTTTAAAATCAAGGAAATCAGGGTGTTTTTATTTTAAGATTGTAATTAACGTTTACACTCTTATCAAACTTATTCAATTTAATTATTTGAGCTAGAGTACGTAATGCTATTAAGAATTATCGCAAGTACAACCGACAATATAAATTTTTCCACTAACGCGGATATTCAACTCTTTACACTTCCCACACAAGTTTCATATTATCACTTCTTAGTTACGCTGCGCACGTACGCCCCACGTTCACGTTATTATGTTCTTTGTCACAAGGCAATAACGCTTATAATTGCTTGAAATGGTATTCAATACGTGTACGAGATTAGTTTTATTGTATGGTCTTGAAACATCACTTGTTCTGAACGTGTAATTGCTAAAGTTGCTCTAATCTTGCGATAAATTGCGTGATATTATTATGGGTCGTTAGTTTTTGCCGAAAATGTTTTTTGTGGGCGCGTGGCGGGTAATGAGTTTACTGAGAATCTAAATAATGTTTTAGTAAACTATGTTTCAATGTCTCAATTGTTTTGAAACATGAGACATGTGACTTATTGTTACAAGGTTCTGGCCAGGGACAGTATAAATCATAGGTACATAAAACACAATAACACAGTCATAATTACCGTGGCTATTGCCTGTCTTTGTTTTAGGTCACAGTTTGTATACAACCTTTATACAGGGTGTATTCAGACCGTGACCGGAAACTAAGGCAGGAAATAAGCAGTGATGGCCTCGAGGTTTAGGCGCGCGGTCGAGAATCTCGGCGGTCGCGGGTTCGAACCCCAGGCACACACCTCTGACTTTTCGAAAGTTATGTGTGTATTCAAATTGAATTATCACTTGCTTTAACGGTGAAGGAAAACATCGTGATAAAACCTGCACACCTAAAAGTTTTTAGGAATTTCTTAGGTGTGTAGTCCGCCAACCCGCACTAGGCCAGCGTGGCGGACTATGGCCTAAACCCTCTCAATGGTAGAGGAGACCCGTGCTCAGCAGTGGGCGTATATGGGTTGATGAAGAAGATCATCAGCCCATTGGTGTTAAAGAAAATCCCGACAAAAATAATAAAAATAACGTTTTCCATACAAACCATATATATTTAATACCGATGGTTTTATGATTATACCTGTGGGTTTATGATCACCTTAGCTATCACCAGCCTTAGTTTCCGAACAAGTTCTGTATACACCCTGTATAGGTACCGCGAGACCGCAAAACAGAGGCATTATAAGTATTTTTATAGAAGCCCCGCGTAAAGGTTACAGTGTCAAAGCATCCATTTGTCGGGAATGAACCTCGGGCCTCGTATTACCTGTTTAATTAACCGCAACCCTTGAACGCGAGTAATTAATTCGTAACAGCAGCCGTTACTACGCTTGTCACATAAATTCCTCAAAGTTAACATAATATTGTGCCAGCCATGGTGTAGGAGGACCATAGACTTGCGTTTCATAGAGTTCGGGCTGTTTACCTTTTTAAATAGAGGTTTATAAAACAGAGCTATTTGCTGTGACGATCTTTATATTATGGTTATTTGTGTGAGGCGTATGATGTTGATGTTTTGAGTTCGATTGCCGGGTTGGGTAGTACTATTGGATTTTACGGTTGGAAAACAGTAAGGACTTGGGAAATGTGTCTGAAAATCGTATCCAATGATGTTAGAAGAAAATATTACTTAGAACCAAAACAGGCTGAAACCGAAAATATAAATGTATAAAAACTAAGGCATAAAACAAAAACCAATTTCCATAAGATGAAATATGTTCGGAACAGCAAACATTAGTAAATACTGGTCTCAAAGGACACAATTCATATTACAAAACACTATGTACACAAATAGATGGCAAGTACGATGTAATGGATTTCTTATTCAAGTACAAAAAAAAATTCGAAACAATTTCACATAAACGTCGGACTTTCCGTGAAAAAATTGTTTAACCTACATCTCTTAAGACGACACTCTGGCAATTGCGGACGGGGAAACTCATTTCAATTTCATTTATACCTTATTTATACGTCTGAGGGTATACATTAGCATGTCTTTTTTTTTTTTATGTAAAACTAAGTTTGTAAAGGCGATTTGACGTGTCAAGACATTTATGACAGACGCGTCAACAGAGCTGTACGGTAATAAGTCAAGATGTTGGCTTTGGGTGTGATTTACCTGAAAAAAATCAATGAAAATTTTCCCGAGTTCAAGGTTAATGATACTTTACAATTTGAATGAAAATAACAAAAGAGCGGTAATAAGGATTATAAGGATGTCTTAAGTATTTTTTCACATAATAAACGGCAATAGACATTTTTATCAGAAAGTCATATTCTTTCGTTATGAGATTGAGATATAAATCTTTTATAATCTTGCAGATTTCATAATTAAATCATTTTTTTTCCAAGTTTAATAATTAGAATCTGAAAAAAAAATCTTTGGCATCGAATATAATTCTGCAATCTTTACACTCCGTTCTATTAACAAACAAATTTTCCGGCCAAATTTTCTAAACTAAACTTGTACGATTAATATTAAACATAATCAAAACACTTATCGAAACCATATGAACCAACAAATAAATTAATTACAGCCTAAAACATAAACAAATGTTATAAATTACTCAACAAATTTACCCCATCGTAGAACTTATCATTAAATCTAACTTAGATAAGGTGATGGAACACAATGTATTTTCGTAGTTAAATTATTGGTTGGCGACTGAACCTAACGTGATAATGTTAAAATTTACTCAAGTTTATTTTGTGACTTTCGAGTTCGGAAATGGAATATTCGTGTCGGTGTCCTCTGTTGTTTAATTACGAGACAACTATTTCCAGCCTCGATTGAATTATAACCGGCCAGTAAATGAATCGGACAAAGAAGGGCAAATGCGGCTTTAACACCAATTATCAAGTGTTTGGTTTAAAGGGATTTAAAGTGACTAATTTGTTTTTTAAACTTCACTCGTTGTGAGTTTATCAATGTGACAATTTATGTAAAAAAATTACAAGATTGTAGAATTTATCAAGATGTTTTCTTTCATCATTCATAGTCATTATTCAAACTACGTCAATACTGGCCTTAATAGAGAGTCTCTAGAAGAGAATTCTAGGAGGTCTATTTATTCAGCTGACACCTATTAATCCATGCATCGAGATTTCCTCAAGAGATTTTTTGACAATGACGCTCGGATCGGTGAGCTAATTCCCAAAGCTACTTCAAGTTACAGGCTAATATTGTTTAGTATTGTGTCCAATGGTCTGTGTGTGACGGTTTGCAAGGCGTACTGCGGTATTACGGTTTCGACGCACCACAAACTATTAATGTTAATAATCTCCCGCACTGTTTGTGTTGTAACTGTATACTGCTTATTGATATTCGAGAACAATGCAAGTGTTTGTTAGTATGTATTGTACTGACGGTTGCGATTGATCAACTGTGGAATATTTATTTATTACGTACACACGGTACGTTTGGACTGATCAGGGTTACTATGGCAGGTGAAACAGAGCATGTTGGCAATAAAAAAATCATAGCACAGAGGATGACATGGTTTTTGCATAGAAATGACAAGTGCTATTTAATCCACAAATATTTGTTTCATACAGGCCTTGTATGCTAGTGTGGGGACGAACTATGTATGTGTCATTGTTAGGTGTAACATTAAACATAAATAAAGAACAAAATCTGTCATGCCTAAGAATTATATCTTGGGTTTTGTTTTATTTGTGAAGTTCACTAATTCGCACTAGATTTAATTAGTATGCAGGCCTGAAACGCTAAGTAATGGGAAAAATACTAACTTATCAACAGGAAGAACTCTAAATTAAAACTCGTATTATAAAGTAAAATAAAACACAATATTATTGAAACACAGAGGCCACATATTCAAAACCTCTATCACCCGTTTGAAATTTCGTTCACATAAAAATTCTACCGCTCAATGAATAATATAAGCATACATCATCCACGAATTTGACAGGAGTGAAAAGCGAAGACTTTTGACACGAACATAAATTCGCTAGAACAGCTTTCACCAATTCGTTATAACTACACTACAGCAAAACTATTATTCGGTTTTCTACTTGGTTGTTTCTATAGAATTATTGATTGGTTCGATTAAGTTGCGCTAAAGTATTGACTCAAGCTATACGGGTTACAGGAACAAACAAACGAAACAGATGAGAACTATTAATTTCCTAGTTTCTAGGTGTCGAAATATTAAATTCATAGTGTCCGTAGTATTTAGGATATGGTGAGTGGCAATATTACATTTCTCAACTAAGGAACTGATTCATTGATGTTTCTAAAACGAACCTGGGCTACTGGTTAAATAAAGAGTATTTAAAAACATTTCTTAAGGAAATTCTAAAGGTAGTCAATCTTCAAAAAGCTACAGGTTATTTAACATTTATTACCACTACCATTACAGTTATCATCACCACCACCATCATCATCATCAGCTTATTAATACACACACACGTAACTTTGAAAAGTCAGAGGTATGTATGTGCCGGGGGTTTGAACCAATAAGGGCCAAGATTCTCTATTTAAGCCTCGACGCCATCACTACTTCTTATTTATTCAACAACATCCCTAAAGAAATAAAAGGGGTAACGGCTAAAGCCGATTTTGCTATTTTGAATTGAGTGATGTTTTACCCCAAAACGTCTGGTATTCTGAGGCGCTGATAAATCGCTTTGTGAACGCCATGCGCCCTGCCACTTATCATTGGGGTATTATAAATACGGTCTATTTACCCCGTATCCCGGATGGGGTAGTAGCTCGATAAACTCAGCACTTCATACACTGGGGTATATTTATGTTGGATGATTTGTTATCAGAGGTTCGCAGCTAAGCTAGTATTGTGTTATTGGCCAATATGAATTTGAATCCTAATTATCGTTATGAAGTTGGTAATGCCTCGTGGTACATATGTGTTATATAGAGGTCTCGGATTCGATTCCGAGGTCGGGGAAAATGTTAGTAGGTTTTTTCAGTAGCAGCTCGATGTACTGATACATACCTGGCGAAATGTGGGTGCAGTAGTGCACCTCTGCCTACCCCTTGGGTCAATATGTATATTTCTATGTATGTATGCATACAGTCGATAATCTGGTTTGGATGACGGCAAATAACTTATCTTGAGCGTTAGGTCTAGAATATTTTTTCTTTTTTTATTATTTTACACCGGCATCTAATGAATGAGTCTTGACTTAGAAATATAAACGTGATGGAATTAAAATCCACGGTAGGTATATACCTATTACTCTTCTACGTAATGTGTATAGTCTCAATGAATTATTACCCACTTTATCATGAAAGGAAACATCGTGTGAGAAGGTGCACTTCCCCGTTTTCTTTTAGTGGAATAAAAGAAAATTGTAGTAAAAAAACGTGTGGGACATGTCGCCCTATGCGCAGAATAAAGTTATATGAATTTTGCACAACTTCCCTTTCTTAGCGATTTAAACTTAATTGGGCACAAAATTATCAGTAAATTTTTATGTTCTTCAAACAACAACAAAATTTATGATCATTATTACTCCACTGGCAATATTTAAACAGTTTTAACTCTATTTTAGACATAAAAAGTACTTTAGTGTTACAGTCATAAGAAGGGGATTCGATCCCGGGATCCCGGTCATATTGATCCCGAAAATTTCGGGACTGAAGTATGAACGGGATCCCGGGATCGAATCCCCTAGTCGTAAGTAACCTTATTCTATGCATAGGTCGATATATGAGTTGATAAAGATATACTATAATAGAAAAAAATGTTTAATATATGTATAAACTCGAATTATAATCTTTAAATAAAAGCCGTGATATACATATGTATGTTATATTGACGTTTCACAACCACACATAATGCCTACTTACATAATTATTAATTTCAACAAGTTTTAGTGTGCCTACGGTTTGAACCCTAAACCGCCGAGGTTCCCGTTTCGCCTTAATCTCGAAGCCATCAATACTTACATCCTACTAATAAAACCTTTTAAAAACCTGCACAAAATTGGGTTCTCGTACCAAATAAGGAGTTGTTTGTTTGGCTATCACTTAGAGCTTCAGATACGCTTGGCGGGATTTCGCAAAGAGTAATCGGGAGCAGGTAACTTTGAATTCAAGCCGTCTGTAAAATAGACTTTAGTTTCCTTGAGTTGCGTTTGGAAAATGCTCCGCTTTAAAACGAATTTGCTCTTTCCAAAGTGTGTTTGGTTTTAGTGCATTTTAAAGGTAGCGATGCCTTGGTTGGTTTGTTTTGATTATACTTGTATGAGGGAGAGATCCCGCTACAGTATTCGGAAACTCAAGAGATTCCCAGCTGAACAGAAAATTTATCCTGCTTAAAAGTATGCGTCTCTTCTTTATGTTAGAAACTCTCAGCTACTGCGCTAAAAAGTTATGTTTAGAAGTATATGTCTCTTCTATGAGTTACTGTTGAATGTCGAATTTCTTTGGAAGACAGAATTGAGATTTTTCCAAAATACAGGTACTCCAAAAAGAAGACTTTTGCAATAGTTATAACTAGGTCTAGAACTCGTTATGTAAGATGTGAAGATCGTCAGCGTTATAGCTTCTAGGTCTGATTTATCGTTGAGTTAGGAGATAGGCTAACGTTTAAGAGTTTACACATTTTTTTTTAATCATGAGATATATACCTTAAGATATACTTTAACAAATTGCATATTTAAGAGTAAGTGGTTAGTAATTTCGACCGTGACCAAAATCTATTTACAAATGTAATTACGAACTAATATCGGCTACCATTCAATCTCTACAGACGTCGCCTACACTGCATTCAGCATTTGTATAAACATCCGCAAATGAAAACCATTTTGTTCGTAGGCGTTTATCGTATTTAGTGTTCTTAATTACATTAATAAGATTAAAATAGATCCTTGGAAGTGGGCGGGTCTATTAGTGTGACAAATTCGCTCTGTATGTCACAACCCACGCGGACAAAGGGATTCTATTTAATTCACTATAGTATTTAAATAAATAAATAAATAAATAAATACACCCAACAGTCACATACATAGCTCTGACCCCACACTAGGTTCCAAGACCTGTGTCGTGGGTATCAGACACTACGAGAGACTTTTTCGGTCTCACAAACACCCAGACCCGAAACAAATATTTGTGGTTCACACAAACATTTGTCTCGGTGCGGGGATCGAACCCGCGGCCTCTCGTTTCGCAAGCTGGTGTCTAGCCAACTGCGCCACGGGGGCTGTCAATTTATTTATGATCCGTGGAGCATAAGCTACATAATTCAGCGGATTAGTATGTTCAAGCGGTGATTTGGACTGACAGCCCCGTGGCGCAGGGAGCTAGTATAGCTTACGAAACGAGAGGCCGCGGGGTCGAATCCACTGACTGGCTGTATTCAGACCGTGATCGGAAATTAAGGCGGGTAATAGCTATGGTGATCACAAACCGATTGGCGTTAAAGTAAATCCTGTTGTTGAAGTGTTTCATACAACTATCGGTATTAAATATATGTAGGTAAGCGGTTTGTAAGGGGTTTATATTGGCAATGGTAGCTGATCTTCTTCTTCTTCATCAACCCATGTACGCCCACTGCTGAACAAGGGTCTCCTCTACCATTGAGAGGGTTTAGGCCATAGTCTGCCACGCTGGCCTAGTGCGGGTTGGCGGACTATACATCTAAGAAATTCCTAAGAACTTTTAGGTGTGCAGGTTTTATCACGATGTTTTTCTTCACCGTTAAAGCAAGTGATAATTCAATTTGAATACACACATAACTTCGAAAAGTCAGAGGTGTGTGCCTGGGGTTCGAACCCGCGACCGCCGAGATTCTCGACTGCGCGCGTAAAACTCGAGGCCATCACTGCTGGTAGCTGATGATATATCTAATTTATTACCATTTGTCTGTGTCGCTATGATGTCACGACACGTATTAAGTGTTACTTAAGCCTTCTTTATTATAAAAAGTAAAGCGAGTGAATTGTTGCGCAATAGAGCTTCTAAATAATACGTGGCAACAGCTGCACTACAACGGGGAAGAAAATGTAATATCATATTTTAGAACTGTGTTATAAAAACTTTATTTTCTTATATTTAAAAAATGTTCCAATATAATTTCATTAACCCATTTATAAACTTTGCTGGTATTATATTTTTTATCATTTACAACTGTTATATGTGTAAAAAGTTTACAATACTTCAATAAATAATTTAATATTCGTCTAACTAAGAAAAGCGAACCATTTCAATAAAAATGGTAATGAAGTCAACACACAGTAGTTTAGCTGATTATTCTTGGCTGACATATAAAACACACAAACACTTAGACTAGAAAGAAATATTGCTGGATCACACAAACATTTGCCTCGGCGTGGATCGAAACTGCGACCTCTCGTGTCAAAAAATTTGAATAAAGAGAATAAAAATAAATATTTTTTCATAACCCTTACGAAGTTTTGTCGTATTTCTTAGTTAATGCGAAATTTTCATTGGTTTACGCTCGTCACGTTTAGACTTCGCCTTAATTGCTGGCTATATTCGACCTCAATAGAAATGTGGCCAATATTCCAATTACACAAACCCAGACATATCTAGTTCCAAGAATACACTGTCTATTATTAAACTAGTTTAGAACTAATATTAAGTATTCGATTTGATTTAGGCTTTTGTATCACGAAGCTCTGATACACGCAGGTTTTAGGCCTTTACAATGGCCTAAAGGGGTTAATTAAATCCTTTATTAGCTATTGGACTATGTATTAGAAATGGCTCTACCATTCTTGCTATAGTTATATAGAACTGTAGGGATCGATCGGAGTTGTACCACAATCAACGTAAAGTTTTAGTGTTGTATTATTCTTTATAAAGAAAGAGGAAAGGGAAAGGTGTCCTACACACATCCATTGCCAATTGTGGTTTAGAACTACAAGCCAGTCTTTCTTTCTACCATGTTTACTAATTTAAAAATAGAAAATCAAATATTTCCACCATCTAATAATGGAATATAATTTCTGAACAACACACTGCACATATACACCACGTACCAATAAGGCAACCGAAGAAGGTTATAATTTAAACAAATAATCTTAGTAATGCTTCCCTAAATAAAAGAGCATCGCATCACACGATATAAAGTGTGCGACGTCACACACAATTTGCAACCCGTACAGGTGAAATGTGGTTTTATTTCCGGCCCACTTGTATCGCTTCCCTCGGTCATAAATGCTGTGCGGTCCCCCAGCGCAGATTCTTCATCTCGCCAACGTTCCCTTCGAGGGATCCTTATTTCACCGCCGTAATTTTCTTTCTCATCAGATCAGTCTTGATTTACGCTTTTTTTGATTCGACCTTTTTACGTCAAACTGTTTTAGTTATACGTGATGGGAATTATAAGTCGTGATCAAAGGCGTGCCTGAGGAATTCACGAGGCCTCAACCTCGTCAGTAAAAAGTAAATTAAATAGCTCTGTGATAGAACATGCGGTTGCCAGTATCATTTCTAGATCAAGTTATGCTTTCATACAAATTTTAGTCACGTGACTTGTTGGTTCTTTAGACGTCAGGTGTGTATTTGGTTTCTGCTCGGAGATTAAAATCTATTTTGATTCTCTAAGATTGTGTTTGTAATCTTCTTACCTATTGCTTGTTTTAGTCCTCGATCAGTTAACAACCTTTATAAATTTAAAATTTCGTATGTCTCAACTAAAAATAATAGACAATTGTAGCGGGGGTGGTATACACTCGTGTACATAGTAATTCTCCTAGAATGTTATAACTTTTTCGTAAATACGTTCATAGACTTTTCATCTACGTCAAAGAATATTTTAATTACAGAAGTCATTATTTTTCTTTGCTCGACGGCCAATTAAACAATTTGTGTCTCAAAGCATTCGGACATAATTCTATGAAAGACATAAGTGGTATTATTAACGAACGCTAAGAGAAACAATTAAATGTTCTTTACGGAATTGTTTTAATTTACAGTCCAATTATGTACAATTTTTACATTACATTTTTTAGTATTCTGTTCACTTGAATAGTCGATAAGTAAATAAAACTCCTGATGGCTTCGCGGTTAAGGCACGTGGTCGAGGCTTTCGGCAGTCGCGGGTTCAATCTAGGCACAACTCAAACTTTTCGATGTTCGTATTCAAAACAATTATCAAGTACTTGAAGAATAAAGTGAAGAAAAGCATCGTGGGGAAACTTGCACACTTAAAAACTCTTAGAAATTCAGGTGAGTATTAGTGAGCCTGATGGACTAAGGTCTAAACCTTCTTTGATGATGATGTCCATTTGACTATACAATAAAATCCATCCACTCACGTTTCCTAGGCTCGAAAACAGATATTAATTTATATACCATCATTTCTTCAGATTTCCTATCGCAACGAAGAACTTGCTAAAAGATAATATCAATACGCCTTGCCCAACCTGAGCATCAAACCTCAGATCTGTCAATCCCTTCCCGATCAAGAATTCTGACCCGAAAAATTCACTTCGTAAACAATGGACAGCAGAAATTGAACCAGCGACCTTTGTTATAGTGGGTCATTTTGAAATTGACATTTCAACGCAGACGTCATGCTTGGGTAGGAAGCGAAAGTAGGTCAGTAAAGGGAAGGATGTGTTTCGTCAGGAAGAAGTCTATTGTTATAAGTTTTCGCTCGCCCAAGCAACAATCCTTCACGGTTAATCGAATATCAAAATTCGGAAATCCGTAAAATCGTGGAATTTATGACTTGCAGCTTTCACCCTTGGTTACGTCATTCGAGAATAGCGTTTAGACGAATGAAGACTTAATCTCTTTCTACTCGTACATATTAGCTATATTGGCTGTTATAAGCCTTACTGCTCAGTTCTCATCATCATCACACATACGTTACATCGCTGGGCATGAACCTCTATAACTGACAGGTTTAAGGCTTTATTCCATCACGCTGGCCTAGTGCAGGTTGCGGACTACGAGTATGTATACACCTAAGAAATTCCTAAGAACTTTTAGATTTGCAGGTTTCCCTACGCTCTTTTCCTTCGTCCTTAAAGTACATGATAATTCGTTTTGAATGCACACATGCTTATATAGCTTCGAAAAGTCAGAGACGTGTGCCTGGGGTATACAAACGACCCTCGAGATACTCGACCGTACCCCTAAACATCGAGGCCATCGATATAAGATGTACAATAAAGTATAAAACTAAATACGAATGTACAATGTAATGAGGCTATAGATAACCCTTCCCCACCGTGTAGGCGCATTCGATAACTCATTGTCGGTAGTCGAGCGCGGTATTATGATGGACGACGCCCGATGTGCCTTGATTTCGCACCTCGGTGGACCACTATACACCAAATTATACTGGGCCAAATGGACACTGGATGTGGGTGTTTTTGTGATGGGCAAATTGTTGGGTGAAATTCTAGTTAATATGTTGGTGGGTGTTATGTAGTTTGCTCTGGCTTCACGGTTTAATCGCCAAGGCAGAAGAAGTGGATGGATACACGATTAAGTTTCTTTTTTATAAAAACTGAGTGAAAATTAACGCGAGTAAAGTTGTAAAAGAAGTTACCATTATTGTTTGAATTATATCAATCTTACATTACACATTAAGAAGAGAAATCCATGTCGAAGAATTTTATTTATTTACTAGCTTTTGCTCGCGACTCCGTTCGCGTAGACTACAGGGTTGAGTTCAGAAGGAAAATAAGTTGTAGTCTAGTTTTTTATTTCTCAGAGTCCTATTTATGTCCATACCAAAAATCATACAATTCAGTCAAATTGTTCAAACGTGAAACCGTAACGCGTCGATCGGCGCCTTGTGCATCATTATTGCGCGCTTGATCAATGTTTTAAAACTGCAATATCTTCTAAGATACTCAGTGAAATCAAAAAAATGTTAAGGGCAATTTTATTTAAAATTAAATACTTGTAATGAATAACGTATTTATTTGGATAAGGATTAATATCATATTTATAAAAACACCTTCACAAATAAAACTTAATTTAAAAAAAAAATTGGTTAGGATAAAAACCTTATAGTGAGCCAACCTTAAAAAATAGACATATGCCGTCGCGGACTTTTTTTTAGAACTTTTAAAGAGGAACAGTTCTCTCATACATTATTTTAGCGAAACTTTAACCGTTTCCGCAGCGCACGCAGCCGAAGCTCACAAAAAGGCAAAAAATGTCCCCGATTTTGAAACATTCTTTATTGCTGCTCCGCTCCTATTGGTCGTAGCGTGATGTTATATAGCCTATAACCTTCCTCGATAAATGTGCTATCTAACAGTGAAAGAATTTTTCAAATCGGACCTGTAGTTCCTAAGATCCTAGCGTTCAAACAAACAAACAAACTCTTCAGCTTTATAATATTAGTAAGTATAGATAACAAAAAAATATTCAAATAGAATTTGAACTCACAACCGCCGAAACTTTCACACGCCAGCGCGCCTAAACCTCGAGGCCATTACGAATTTTGTAGTAAACAATATTGTTGTTCGATGTTTCAAATAAAATCATTACAATGAAAATCTTTCGAACTCATCCAACTTGGTGTAACTATCAAACCGTTCACCACAAAAGTAAACAAAATGCTAACAAATAAACAGATGTATTCATTAGCGAACTTAAGGCGCAGAATTCATCTAACCGCAACTTCAATTTATAACGAACAAATCTTTTGTAAGCGTAAAATTTGCCGGCAAGAATTTTGTATTATGTTGCTAAGTCTCCCATTGTCTCGATCTGTACGAAGATTAATTTGGTAAGCTCGGTAAATTCGACCCAAAAGAATTACGTCGGGCATAGAAGGGATATATTTTTGGAGTGCGCTTTAATGCGGACTGGACTACGCTTGCGAATTTTTTGTGAATTGTTGCTGGCAACTTCTTTTTCATGTCAAGTCAATAAATTCGAACAATTCATTACGAAATTGACCAATTAAATGTTTTGGCAACGGTAACACAACTGTTTAATGAATTCTTCTCACTTAGTTTGAACTCGTTTTCTAAGTCAAATTTAAATGTCAATGACACGAAACTCAAAAAATTAATAGGTCGTTTATATACGTACGTCCCTGCAGAGATGAAATGTGAAGCTATTTTATCCCCTAAGTCTAAGTCTCAATATAAACAAATCAACTTTCCGCTGCTAAGTACGGGTTACTAGAACGGCGTTGCAATGACATGCAAGCGGAAATCCAGCATGTAGCTAAATAAAGGGATCATTATCATTTGTGTGTTGTTATAACATTTAGGTATTTTATCTGTGAGTGTGTGTTTTGTTAAAAGTGGCCATCAAAAACTCTGCAATTTGTCGACTGTACTTGCGTTCTAATTCACGCAACAGTCTGTGAAGCTTGCCTGCGATTAATTCCTACTACGCCCACTAAGCCACTTCCATAAGACGTATATTAGTACAAAAGATCTATCAATCTTGTACGTCAGTCGCACGTCTCGGTGGTTTTCAAACAATTATGCTTACTTAAGTACATGTTAAGTCGGCCACAAGTGCGAACTCGGATGGGAGGATAGACGCGGCCTTGTGCACATAGTTTTAGTGTTCCGAGAGTTATTATGAACGTTGGGTAACAAGACTAAGAATGCATTGCACTACTCAAAAATTTATTCCGGTACCTTTCAAATTTGCTAAATATTATTAATAATAGTGTATACCATGTGAATGTATTGTTTTAGGATATAAAGCAATATAAACATAAACGCAACTTTTTAAGCAGTGTAAATCCTTTTTTTCAATGACTAAATCCTATAATCTACAATATTATATAAGACTTTTTAACATTAACATTCTAATTGCTTCACAGGTTGAAAAGATATACTGCAGTATACAGTAAACATTCCGTTATACTTCGAAGTAATAAAGTCTGGAGCGAAATTCCCATTATAAATTCGACGTACGCCCAAAGTTAGCTTTTCGACATCCGTATTCTTTGAACGTACGGAGGCTTATGTAAAATTTCACTCGAAACACCATTAAACGGCCGAAAGTGATTTGCCCACTCGCCGAAATGAATTTAATGGAGTAAATAAATTGATTTCCTTCTTGCTCCACAGAAATACGCTAAAGCATTTTTAGGATTTTTTATCGAGGAATACAAAGATATTTTTTTAGCAGTGGTGGCGTCGAGGTTTAAGCGCCCGGTCGAGAATCACGGCGGTCGTAGGTTCGAACCCCAGGGACACCTCTGACCTTTCGAAGTTACGTGTGTACTCACAATTAATTAATTATCACTTGCTTTAACGGTGAAGAAAAACATCGTGAGGAAATCTGCGCACCTTAAAAGTTCTTAGGAGAGGACTTACGCCTCAGTCCACAATGGCCTGGGGCGGGTCTGCGGACTACACAGGTTTCCTCACGATGTTGCCATCGCCGTTGAGTACTAAAAAATTCTAAAAAATAACTCGTTAATTGTATATAAACTGCAGAAAAAATAAACAAAAGAAGCTATAAACTGAAATACACAGAGCTCGGCGAGATAACAAGTATTAATTTAATCGTCAGGTCGGAATTGGGTCAGCGAGCCCATCGCGCTCACTTCATATTGCAGCCGCACCACTTGAAACTTTTTATGTAAAACACCCGATCCCGGCAGCTCTTTATCGCCTAAATCTTGGCTCCACTGGCCGCCTGCCAGTCGGATTTTGAGTGGCTAAAGATAAATTGAGCTCCGGAAAAAATTGGCCTCCGGTAATGACGGAGCGCTATTGTCTGCTAAAGACTTGAAAGAACAGAATTAAGTGGAATTATCCGTCTATTAGCACTGTTTTTTTGCAAGGTTGGTAATGAAGCGGTTAGCCTATGTGATATATTGTACGATATACATTAAAACAGACCCAAAAAAAATTAGTAAGTTGAATTGGCAATGAGCAGGGGACAAAGCTCGTAGAACTGACGGCTGGTAGGCCGCGTACCGACAAGCTGCCTTTAGACCTCCACCCACAAGGTGGACCGACGATGCAGCGAAAATCATGGGAAGCCGCTGAATGCAGCTCGCTTTCGACACAATACTGTGGAAGTCGTTTTTGGAGGCCTATTTCCAGCAGTGAACGTCATTCGGCTGGTGATGATGATAATCCTTAAATAAAATTTTCTTAAATTTACCGTATTAAGACCTGAAATATCTCACAGGTAACAAAATTATCTTTCAATAGATTACACTCACGGAACCCTAAACTCTTTTCAAAAACATCTGCGAACAATATCACGGAAACAGTTGTAGAAACTTTAAGTGGTGATATACCGAGGCGTTCAATTATGAGCCCGGTTTGAGAGAGGAATAAAGAATGCACGCCGTGAAATAAAATTAAACCTCTCAGTCAATCGGAAAGCCAATCAACTGTTCGCTATTGAGCTGCAGTTTTTATGCTTTTTCTGTTTTCTTAGCGAGTCCTATTTTCGGCAGACTCTATTGGAATTTCTCTTTTATGTCATATTGATGAAGTGAATCGATTCGGACTTGGCGCTTGTATAATCAAGTCTGAATGGTGGGTTTATGTTTATTTGTTTATATTTATGAAACAAATGGTGTAGTCTTAATAAATACGATACACATCGTATGTTCACGTTACGACAAAGCGAAACTACAAGCTAATTTCGCCCAATAGGCAGCATAATTTGAGAAATGGCGTCGCTGGTATAGCTTCTAACACGCCCGAACGGTGGAGAATAGCGCGCTCTTTGGACCGTGAAGGAAATGCCATTATGCGGTCACCTATCAAAGGATGTTTCGTCAAACATTACTTACCCATTCTACGTGTGGCATTAACAGGGTTATTAGGGTAATTAATGTCCAGGAACCGAGGATTCTAAAGCCGAGAAACTGGCAAAAATACTGCTTTCAATATGATATAGATCCATATGATATAGGCATTTATTTAAAACTTTAAAAATAGGTTACATTTTAACGGTAAAATATAATAAAGCACGTCAAGGAAAACAAATAGTCATGATAGCTACTGCGTTATGCTAACCTCCGATTAAATTATTTAATTAATTATAATGACCCTAATAAAAATCACAACAACTCAGCCTATATTTTCACTCAACATTACCTAGGTGTGTAGCCCACCAATCTGCTCTATGCTATCCTAATTCATAGAGAGAAGGTTCGTGCCCAGCAGTAGATCGTCAATGGACTGATGACGACTATCATTTTAGCACAACTTCCAAACTTTTACCCAATAGTCCTCAGTCTCAAAATCCACGAGAATAATTTATTTGTCCTCATGCATTAGTAGAGTGGATTCGGTGTCGCACTCGAGTCAAAGGGCGTCGGCGCCAATATCGACAAACGGCTGCGATACATCGCCCGGCAATTTACTGTCCATCGTGTATCGAGTGCGCTAACAAGGTCACTGTCCGACTGACTGACATTAGAACTCGCCCCTGACTGTGCCTGATGTTTGGTGTTTTATTTTCTAATGTACCAGTCATGGGTAAAATATAAAATATGAAATTCTTGAAAATAAGTGTTTTTGGAAATTGTGTGAGGTGGAATTAATTATATTTATAGGTTTTGTATGAAAAGATATGCACTTCATATATCTTACCATTTGCCGTCAAATAGTGCAGACGAAATGAACACGCTGTTTAGATAATTTCGTGGAGTGAGTAAAGGTGATGATAGCAGTAAAGTCAAAGTCTACTCACCTACTGTTTGATAGGATTTACAAGTAGGTGTCTCTAAACTCACTTCAAAACACATTTTAGACACTGTTCGATTATTATGTAAGACAAGAACGTACGTAAGTTACCTTTAGCTGCAATAAAGCTGCATCCTGTATTATATTTTGAGAGAGTGGCATTATGCATATTACTAATATGAAATTAACAGCGTCGTCGCGCTTGGTACAATCTCACCCAGTAAAGACGTAAACTTTAGAAACTATGTCTAAGTAATAATGTCGGAGCTAAAATACTATCACGGAAGTGCTACGGTGCTACGACGCTACGCCGTAGCATGGCTACAGTATAGGGTTGATGCCTTGTTAAGTATGTAAAATCAAATTACCTAGTTAAATCGAGGTACAAATGTGTGCTGCACGACCTAAAGGTTCCAGGTTCGATTCCCGATAGAAGCAAGGTGTTATTAGTCCACGTTTTTAGATCGAAATACGGCAATGGATTCGCGTCCTACGACATTCAACCGATACATGTCTGAGGATATGTGGGTGCAAAAATGCACTACTATCTATTCCTTTAGGAAATATGACCCTGAGATTGTGTATATTATATTAAAATTAAATGTTGCTTTATTTTAAAGACTGCCAAAGCAAATCTGCAAGTATTTTTGGTACACAAAGACTCAACGATGACTACTACCACCTTTTTAAGCGACTTCAAAAAAGAAGGTTATCAATTCGTCTGTATTTTTTCACCTACACAACTCTAAAGATATTTCTTAACCACAAAAGGTTTATAATTACTGCAGGCTCCAATTTCAAATATTAAACTTTAATCGTAGGTATGATTGATAAACGGATAGACCGACGTATCGTATATTAATGCAATGTAATAATGTATGCGGACATGTCAGTACTCCACGTCTGTTCGCCGTCTTTGTCCAGGCGACGTCCAGTTTCATGTAGCCTCATGTACTAGCTTGTAAATAATTTAGCATATTCATCTAAGATAGGTATAATTGTTCTAGTATTGTTGTAATATGAATATTTTTTGTACTTATAAATAGTTCGGTTCGTATGAAATTCTAAACAAATGACAATCATTAGGTTTCACTCTTGGCTACGTCCTTCGAGATGAACGTTTAGACAAATGATGGCTTGACTTCATTTGACAGATTAGGTATACACCTTACCGCCCGGTTTTCATCATCAACCTCAGCTCTTATACATCCCACTGTTGGGCACGGGCCTCCTCTTCTATTGAGAGGGTTTCGGCCATAGTCTATACGCAGGCCTATTGCGGGTTTTGAAAAACATGGCGTTTTGTATACAGATTATAAATTTATGATGATCAATTAGAGTTTCCAGTAGCAGCGCGTAGTATGCAAATGTACTCAAAGAAGGTGAATACGTGCGGCTTAAAACTAGCTTAACCTAAATATATGGTTGTAAAAATACATTGAAATTTTTCCTTTTTTTTTACATTTTTTTGAAATGATCCTTTGATGATACCAAGGAGCTGTTTTAATTCAATTGTGATCAATTTGGGCACTTGACTAATTTTTAATTGTTGGGCATTATTTTTTTTAAACAACCTTTGATCCAACATCTCCAGTACTCCTAAAAGAATCCTAGAAGCCAAATATCGTAAGCATATTTTTAATAAATTGCCAACAAAGAAACCGTGCCGCAACATAAAAGATAAAAGATCCAAGGACTTAAAATAAAAAGGGATTCGTGAATGTTCATTATCTGGCTTCATTTACATAAGGAGAGGTAAAGAAAACGTTTTGTTAGTTCAATTTTGTATCATAGCGGAGTAAAATCTGCCTTTACGATCCTCACTTTGGGCAATTCCGAATAGTTATTGCTTGCGACTTTGTCCCCATAGGATTTAATGTATTCTCCACGAAATTACTTTATCACTTTTTATTCTTTATATTGACTCTCTCATCTTGCGGCACAAGTGAGTGCCGAGCGATCTAGAAATCCAAGATTGGTTTAGAGCCTATGGAAAAAATATAACACATTATGCATTATAATGCAATTATTATATTATTGGTGTCATGGTTATCAGAAACTACGAAATACCCGAAAAAGGCCACCATATTCTATTACTAAGACTTTTTTCTAACCAAGTGCTCTTAGCGATTTATCACCATAGACGTTAGCTTCATTTTTAATCCTAATCCAAAATCAGGTTGTTCGGACGCTCTACATACTAGTGTGTTATCGACGTCAATATAATTTACATACATATGTCTCATTAATAGGCAGGACACTTCTCATACATTGTAGGAGATCTGGATTTTGGATTAATCCAGTGCTTCCTGGACTGAATATTTGACTAAGTCGATAAGTCTCTGTAATCTAAATACTTAATGATTTTCTTACTCTCACAACAAGACTTATTTATGTCTTTCTAACAGGAATATCCGTAGAGCTAACTAAGACCACCAAGAAGAGTCCGAGAGTTTTGCATCTTAAATAACTGTTAATTTATTATTTAAAAATATATGCACATAAAATTGACGAGGTTAATAAATAATTTTAGCTGGAAAACTGCAAAAACGTACGAAATAACGCCTTATCATATACGAGCCATGTGTGAACGCCACCTGCGATCTAATATAATTTCGAATTAAACTATAATCCTGCCAATTTACTTTGTCAGATTAATGTGAACTTCCGTCTTGATTTTGGATGCGATCCAATTTGGCAGCATATACAGCAATTTGGATACCTCGCCGCTTTTTGAGTTTCTTTTATGAAAACATAAGTATGAGCTCTAATCTCACATAAAGTTATACGAGCGGCTTTAAAGCTGTTTCGTAGATATTTTTGAATGTTAAAACACTAGTTTTATACCGAGTTGGATAAGTAAATGTAGTGTTCGTTTCGTTGTTTCCTTTTGTCATAAATTTCATTGTAGTTCTGCACTTTTCAGGTCAGGTCACTGTCATTTGTTAAACTGACAACTTTGACTTTAGAACTAGCTTATTCTGATTTTGCTTCGCGTGGAAATGTTCTGTCGTATTATTAATCATGATCATTAGCCATGTTCGTTGTTAAACACTTGTCTCAATGTTGTTTTTTTTATAATGCATAAAGACAACAATAGCTCTATTGACGTTTAATAAAACCTAAGGATGATAGTTGGTCCCACATAAAAGTTCTATTATTATTACTATTATCTATGATATTTACCTAGGTTTATAAATGATCTTCAAATAAAATAAACATTTTACTTAATTGAGCTAAATAATAATAATAATATTTTCGATTGCAATTGCTTTGTTTGATTCCCAAATAAATAAAATAAACAAAACAATTTCGGAGCACAATCAGGTATCTATCAAAATACATTCCAGCAGCGTGCTCCATACAGTGAATTTTGCACAAAAATCATTATTATCGACTAAAATCTGATAATGTTTTTATTATCCCCAATGGCCGGAAACCCTTTGGAACGCAACAAAAACATATTACTCGACATTTTCATTGAAACCTCATAAACCTATCGGATGATATCTAGATTTGAATGGCGATACGGCGCGTCCCTTCCTCGGATTTCTAATCGGGAGCGGATTATTGCGACGACGGTTATTTGGTGCCTTGACCCTATTGAGCTGCGGAATTCGTAACAAGATGTACGTTAGATAATTTTATATGTGATCGAATTTGCTGAGGTATAGGATTCTAATATCTGTTTTATTGGGTCAATTTAAAATGATTTGTCAGGGCGAAAAACAATGCTGCATTGGGCTATATTGGTTAGTTAAATATACCCTTAACTCAGTTTTTTCCTCATTCATTTTATTAATTAATCGCATAGGAGGAAAAGTATTGGAAATTAATGAGCGAACGGATGGAATAAAATTCTCAAAAAAAATACAGTTAGCAGCTTCAATTTTCCTGATACGGTATTCATAAGAATTTATGTATTAGTATAAGTTACGTCTGCTTAAAAACATACATGTACATAGAAAATTGTATGTATAACTAGTTCCTCGTTGTGGGTAGTTGACAAAATGTCGCAGATCAAATAAGTCGCCGACTCAGTCTCTTTCAACTAGAATAGACGAAAGGTCAAAAGAAATATGACCATTACACCATCCCCGGTTCCAATTTCCTTACGCGTACGGACAAAAGTCAACGGACGAGACATCAAAGATATTTCTTGGAAATAATAAAATTATTACTATTAGGACTGTAGTTATTTTGATCGACGCTTTTTATATTACATACACCGATCACATTAAAAGAATTTGATCAAATTGTCTCGCGGTTTCGAATCTTAAACATCTTAATTTAGGTCTTAATTTCCATTGGCGAGTTGGGTAATGTCATTGCGAATAGGTTTTCAAGTAGGAAATTCGCAGTAGCACAGAGTTTGGAGATATGCCCGAAAAACGGCAATAGGCTTTCTCCCTAAAACGTACATACCTTTCGAAATCTGGATGCGCAAAATCATCTCTGCTTACCCATTAGAGAAATATAGGCATGAGATTATAAATGTATGTTAGTACTTTTATAAAAGATTTTCTTTTGGATGCCTCTTTAGCCCCGGGGCACATGTCGGTACGCCCGCGTTAGATATTGGTTAGGGACTCAGCTCAGCCGCAATCGCACCCTAGGGATAGAGGTGTATTTCTACACATGATTCGGTATTTCGGCATTCGGTGATAGTGACTGAGAATATTACCGGTTTTGGGCATGTAACTGCTGAAATCCTTTCTTTAATAAATTGCTCATAATATGTAATCCCACTGCATATTACAAGTATACTAGTTAGTTTATTTTAATAATTTTTTCATGTTTATTAATAACATAATTTGAATTAAAACTTTACATTTTTAGTTGGTAACTCGGTCGAATTATATTGTTTTTTTTATTATCATAATTATAAGAACATTTTGGTTTTCACCACCGTAAGGTATTTTGCATTGGATCTTAGACTATGAATAACACTCCCCGAGCCTGGAATCACTGGATTACATTTCGCAAATGTACGCTGCAAAACGGATTATATTAAGAAATTTATTAACACATTGAAAAATAGTCAGAGTCTATTCTTCGCCACTCATACACACAAGATTTCTGTATAAAAAAATCTAGAAATATCAACTGCAGTTTTTTTCCTATAAAAGAG
The DNA here is from genome assembly GCA_030295005.1 of Cephonodes hylas. Lineage (NCBI taxonomy): Eukaryota > Metazoa > Arthropoda > Insecta > Lepidoptera > Sphingidae > Cephonodes > Cephonodes hylas. The sequence continues at coordinate 3,425,919 of AP025374.1, read as the reverse complement.
CCCGCCATATGCCTAATCAAAGCCTCGTTCTGGGACTAGTATATTTTTTTTCAACGCGGCGTATAGATGCGTGGCTTTCATTCCCTTTGAAATATTATTTCGTGTTCCACATTTTGTAGCTATCAATACTCCGTGTCGGATGTGCGGGAACAATTTTTCTCTGCCTACAATTGACACGCTCGTGAAATGACGCGTTGTGCTGTCGTGTTGATTGATAAGGGCTAGATGTGCTGCAATCTATTGTATTGTGAGTAATTAGAGTTTCATACGGGCGGGCGGTTTATGTTTTGTTTTGTTGTTCGATCCGATAGTATTCTAATATAGTTAATCGTAATCTCACACATATATACGAAACGGTATGAAATGGTGCATAACCGCACAACTATTCTCTTTCTCTCCTCCGGCAATGCGATGGGCGGGAACTATTAACACTTATTTCATTGCTCCTTAATTCAAGCTAAGAAATAGCTCCAAAGTCTTTAATTTCACAAATAAAAGAGGAATTAGGCAAGATAAGTTTACCATCATTCTCAGAGGATATAAACATGACTGTAAAACTGTTGTTTAACGCCGGTTTTCTGACTTAATGTCCTAAGTACTCTATCTAATACAGTGGTACTACCACTAGCAACGGGGGCATTAACCTCATCTTTATGTATAACTGGTTATTCCCCACACGATTCGCACAACACGGATAAATTAAGTTTAGCGCCAACTAAAAACGTTTCGGATACAATTGAATATGGAAAGTTGCCGAACAGAATGTTTGTCGGACGCGGTAACTTTGGAGCCAGAATTTCATAGTAGAGTATGTTTGTGAGAAATTTGGGCTTTTGTTGATGAAGTGTGTTTTTTGAACCAAATCTCGTTTTTATCGCAACAATTTCTACTGCCTTGTGGTGTAGTGGCATAAGTGTGTACTGTGTGATTTAGAGTTCCCTGGTCGACTTTGACCCATACTAGGCTAGCGTGGTGGACTAAAGCCTTGCCTCTCTCGTTTGTATAGGCCGCCCGTGACTAGTGAAAGGACGTGTCCATACAAGCCATCCCATAATGATGATGAAATACGTTAATAAAGTGCACTAAAATACAAGAGGTACCTATATAAAGTAACATATCCCCTTACTGACAGGGACAAGTAATGGCAATGGACAAATGGCTTGAGACGACAAACAAACAAAAGAAAACATTTAATTCTTTCAACATATCCATCTTATGGTTGCCTTGAAAAGATCACCTTGAGTGATAAGGCCACCAGTTGTACCTTTCCTCTTCTTTTTTGTGTATATTCTGTTTGTTAAAATGTGTACAATAAAGAGTTTAACAAAACACTCGTAAGATGATAAAGATGGAATCGTAATTTTGTGAAAATAAGATAAAAATCCTTCAGAAAAAAGTCTTAAAAATGTTCCCACAATTCAATTTTAATGCATTTTAAAATAATATCAACCTAAATCTACGTGCCGATATAAAACTTTAAATTATTATTATACCTTATAAAATGGCAACACCAAAGTACAAAAATAAGGAAAAGTGCCAAATAGCAATGTTATCGCTCAAGGTAATCTTCCCGACAATCATGGTATGGAGATAAAAAGGTAGGCAAAGGAAAACGCGAGGTGTACGTTGACACAAATTATCATGAATGTTATTTGAAGAGGTTGAGTTAAATAAAAGATTCCGGTAAAAAAAACTAGAACGATAACAAAATAAAAAAAATGTCACTCATTAGTCTAGGTGAGAAGACTTCATCGATTTTTTTTTGTCTTGCTTGAAGAAACAATACAAATAACTTAATATTGTCGTGTACGATAGAAAAGCATTAATTTAAAACGGAAAATTCCAATAACACTGCCCGACCCGGGAATCAAACCTCTCGATCATACGGCACATATACCGCGAGAGTCATCCACAAAAACATCATCAAAACACCGTTCAAGTGATCCCACAAAGTGATAATAAGTTTCCAAAAACTCGCCGAGCCCGAGGTGCAATAATGGTTTGTCCAACGGCTCGAACGGAGGCTTCATTTAGTTGACTATAGTCAGTGTACGTGGGTGGTTGATCCGACAATTTCCAAACTCAATCCCGTGAACCCACAATTTTCCTGTCCGTTCAATCTTGACGAAGCGATTTTGGCGAATTCACTTCACGCGAATTTGCCGCTGGCTTGAGCATTGATAACGTGCCATCAAAACTACAGCGTCTGCGATATAATTAGATGGTGAAGCGGGGATACTAGTTCAAGAGGTTTTGCTTGAGCGACAATTCTAATATGTTTTAGATGGGTGGACAAAAGATTTTTAGGTGGTGAAAAGCCTAATCATCAACGGATTAAAATACGAAACAATGTAGCTTCAATTCAAACAGTGCTTTTCCTGTGTTCGAGTGAGTTGAGTCAATATGTTCCATCACTTAAATAACTACATAAGTCCACCGAAAAGTCCCATTCTTATTTCTAACCCCACTCTACGATAGGAGCCTTATCATGGGTATCAAAGAGCACGAAAGACTTTTCGGTCTTACTCAGAACCATAAAAATATTTGTGAATTACGCGAAAGCTTGTTTCAATGCAGGGATATAACCCGCAGCTTTTAGTTTCACAACCGCCTGACACTATTATGAAATACTAATGCTGTTTTTATAACATGTAGGTACACTAATATTTATAATAAAAAAAATTGTGAAGATTATTATCATTATTTCGTTTTCTTTTGCCAGAAGGGCGTATAATTATTGTGTACTCATAATCTCGATAAATTAAATAACTTGGTTTAATATTTTCAATTTTGGATTTCTTGAGCTTTCAGTACCAGACTGGCAGTTATAAAAATGCATTCCACGTACGTTGCCGTCGCCAATATTTCAAGGAAACGTCGTCGCATGTTCGAAATAAACTTGTGTCTAAAGTCAAAATTTTTGCTATAGCAAGTCAATGATGAGAGCTGTTGATTTCAATTGAAAATTAATATGGTAGGTGCTAACCACTGAAAAAACCTACTCTAAAAGTTCATCGTCTTGTTGTTGTTAACTCGTTTTTTAGCAACAAATCGGTCGTATGATTTCATAAATTACCACCATTGTTTATTGAAACAACAAAAATTAAACAAAAATACCTGCTACCTTTACCTCTTTCTCAATCATTAATAAAATACCAGAATATAGAGTTAAAAATTCACCAACTTTAACACTTGGGAACTCCATCTTAAAATTTTTACCCGAGCAGAATTTTCCGTCACATCACGTTCGGAATATCATGGTGACACATGGGTACGCTTTCATTCAAGAAGCGTCACAGACAAAAGTCCAAAATGAGTTTTTGATCGATTTGAGGACGCTTCCGATACGTGTTAAATAATGGAGTTCCGCGAACAAATGTTTTGCTTGTTATAAATAATTGGAATGTTATTACAATGTGGTATTTTAATGTCGGGTCATAGGAAGTTTTTACTTGCATAATTGTTTGAAATTATAGTATAAGGATGGCTTTGTTGCTAATCGGCAATAGAGAATATGTGTCCTAGAATTTTGTTTTGTCTAAATAGCTGTTTAAAACGGGCAATATTGCAAGCTGCATTAAAATTCAAGGACCTACAAGTATCCCTTTACATGCCACAGGTAATATTCTAGAATATTCCTTATAGAATAACCTATTACAAAAAAAATAGGAAATAAAACAAAATTCAGTTACATTACATGTTTTCGTTTGTAAAATTTAAGTTATTAAAACGTTGAAAAAACTATTCCAAATTTAGTATAGTATAAAAAATCTTTATTATTTTAACAAAAACCTGATTCAAATAAAACTCTAAACAACACGAGCGAATCACGAAAAACCTTCCGATTCCTATCAATTCCATTAGTTGGTAATTGTTTTTGTTATTACACGGTAGTATTAAACCTTGTTGTAATCGGATTGTAATTAAAAGTGTTGTTTTAGTTCATCGGGTTAGTACGCTTTGGCGATAATGGAATTGAATAATCATTAATCGTAATAGGAAACAATTTTTATTAAGTTTTCATCGCTGAAAAACATATTCTATCTCTCAAATAGATTTTTTTCATTAACACTGTATGGCACCCTTATTATATTAAAGATGATGACTGTTAAACGTTCCAGTATTGTAGAAAATGTATAACATTGAAAGATATTGTGTAATTTCGCTTACCCACAACACATGACTCCTAAATTTACTTCGTGTTTAACTTAATTTTTATTATTGTAATTTTTTCGACAAAACGTTGCTGTTAGCCCTACTAGTCTAGCCGCATGTTCACATAGCATGTCTGAGTTGTAGCGAAGCAGTGTTACGTAAGTACATATTTATATCGATCACTTACCTGTACTCATTGATTAGGAATAACCCCGTTGTGATTCTTCTTCTTCTTCTTCATCAACCCATATACGCCCACTGCTGAGCACGGGTCTCCTCTACCATTGAGAGGGTTTTAGGCCATAGTCCGCCACGCTGGCCTAGTGCGGGTTGGCGGACTACACACCTAAGAAATTCCTAAGAACTTTTAGGTGTGCAGGTTTCATCACGATGTTTTCCTTCACCGTTAAAGCAAGTGATAATTCAATTTGAATACACACATAACTTCGAAAAGTCAAAGGTGTGTGCCTGGGGTTCGAACCCGCGACCGCCGAGATTCTCGACCGCGCGCCTAAACCTCAAGGCCATCACTGCTTATGAGGATGTTATTCTGCAGTTTGCTGGTTACTTTTATCTGAAAAATCAAGATGATTACACACACTTTACACAATTTTTCTATGTTTTATCCGAATGCGGCGCACATGCGCGTGTACCTATCAATTGTTATACTACCCGAAACAAAATTATTATCATGTTGGTAGAGTACTACCAACATGATAATAGTAAAAGATAAAGTAAGTATACTTGCGGGTATGCTATCGGATTTTGTCAGTCACAAAACTTTGAGGTGCAGAATTATTCTTAAATCTAAAAAAATTAATCTATAATAGGTTTTTTTTTTAATATTTTATAAACTGATTCGGTAAAGGTAAAAAGGGAACTCGAAAAATGTCAGTGCTACATATAAAAATATATTTATTATTAAATTCTTATACATAAAGCACATTTTTTTATAACTTCAACAAAATATTTTATAGATTATAATTAAAATAATTTTACTTACCTAAGTATTCTGATCAGGTTAGCTGAACTGAACTGGTACGACTGTCTCATTGAAAAACCTTTCGACCTGAAATATTGAGTAAGATTATTTGAAAGCTAGGTATCATTAAACATTGTTTAACCCCACAGAAATATGCCACATGATATGCAGTTAGAGCTAGTCATCATACTGCCTCGTAATCGCGCGGCTCAAGTGTGTGCTGTACGTTCTAGTAGTCCCGGGTTCGATACCCAGGTCGGACAAAATTGGGTATTTCCATTATGAAATTCTTACCTGCAGCTAGGAGTCTTGAACTGTGGCCTAACAACGTCAATAGGCTCGCCCGCTATTAATTGGGACCAATACGTACTTGGCAAAATGTAGTTGCAGAAATGCACCTCTGCCTACCTTTTCGACGACTAGAAGTGTGTGGTCATAATAGTTTATTGCACGTTTTCGCTTTTAACGCAAGTATAATCATTGTGCCTAAAAATTGTAAGGAAAAACATCAATTTACAACAAAACAAAGAGTTACAAAGTTATTAGGATATTATGTTTTCCTTATCGATTTTACGACAAACAAACTTCTGATAGATATTGCTCGGAGCGCGAACATTATATTACTTAAGGATGTATTAGTTACGTAAGATGTTTTAGCCGCGGCGGACTTGGAGACTTTTGTACTCAAAGCGGTTTAATATCAATTTTAGTGTCGATATCACAAACCTGAGCTTTTGTAATGGTAAAGGATTAGTATCTAATTAGTTATCAATTATTTATCTAATTATCCTCTTAGTCGTGGAAGAGGCTCGTGCCTAGTAGACGGACGTTTGAAAGCTAATGCTGAAGATGATAAATATGATCATCCCTATTACCTTTAATGGGGAGGCAGAAATGTTCCCAGGTGATGAGAATTACCGCTTTAATATTGATCTAGCCAATCTGAAACTAGAGTTTAATCGCGTACAAAAAGTTCTACCGCAGGAGACAGTGTATAAAATGAATTATTTAATCTTATACTACTTTCTTTTGACATTCGTACGAAGATTCTAAACATATCATCATCATGAACCCATATACGCCCACTGCAGAGCACGGGTCTCCTCTACCATTGAGAGGGTTTAGGCCACAGTCCGCCACGCTGGCCTAGTGCGGGTTGGCGGACTACACACCTAAGAAATCCCTAAGAACTCTTAGGTGTGCAGGTTTCATCCCGATGTTTTCCTTCACCGTTAAAGCAAGTGATAATTCGTTGTGAATTACACACATAACTTCGAAAAGTCAGAGGTGTGTGCCTGGGGTTCGAACCCGCGACCGCCGAAATTCTCGACCGCGTGCCTAAACCTCGAGGCCATCACTGCTTCAAACATATATTTAGTTGTTAATATATTGGTAACAAACGCTTGGCCTGTTTCGTGGAATAAGGCTTAACCGATTTCGAACATAGAAGAGAGCCGTGCTTAGAGCTATATTTACATATCATAGTAAAGAGATACTTATAATAAATAATAAATACACCCAACAGTTACATACATAATTCTGGAAGCGAACTAAAATATGAGTTTGTGTCTTGAGTATAGAAACAACAAGACATTTCAGTTTCACAAAAATATTTGTGTATCACACAAACATTTGTCTCGGTACGGGGATCGAACACACTGCCTCTCGTGAATACAAAAGATGTCTTAATATTGTCAAATGAAACCACTGACATCACGGGTAGAAATATTTATTATTACATATTCAATACGTACAACATAATTGAAGATATGCACAACCTAATTATATTGATATACATGAAATTTATAACATTAATACATTTTGTACACTTAATTAATAATTAACTATAATTTACAATCTATTTTACGATTCGACAAAACATTTTCATTTATTCAACAATACTTAAATACACGTAGCAGTTTGCTTTCCACCGTTTGAAGTTTGAGTCTTATAACACCCAGACTCGAAACAAAATTTTGTATGGCACACAAACATTTGCCTGGATGATAAAATCACTAAGTGGCTCCAACGTTACCAGAAATTAAAATTTGTTTAGTTGTTGAAAGTGCAATCGACTTCCAACTCGGAACAAATATTTGTGGACCATAAAGCTTTTTCCTTACTTAATGATAATTAAATCTCATAAGGTGGCTTTTCAGATACTCGAATAAATATTTACAGACTACACAAATGTATGTAGGTAATATCAGAGTTATTGAGGGTTATCAGAATCTACAAGCGACTTTTCTATTTCACAATACCCGGGACCCGAAATAAATAATTGCACTACACAAACATTTGTCTTCATAAAAATATTATATGGGGCTCTGACAGCCAGACTATATACAAACTGCTACGCGAGGGAATCATAATAAATATACTATGCTCTTCGTCATAAACCTACGAAACAGTGTGCAACTTTAAACAATGGAATATTCATTAATCATAGGCAATTACGTAAAATAGCTTTGTATGTACAAGTATTTTGTAAGGTTTCGGCTTAATGATTAGCCAATCGTCCAACAAGCACCAAATTGCTGCTTTTTTTCGTTAATTGATCGATAGCCTTGGCGATTAGACGCCTAATTCGAAGATACACAATGTTGGTAATCCATTCAAACTAGACAAATACTTCTGAATTTTTTAAGGATATACTTCAACGGTGAAGAAATATAAAGCGATAAAACCAACATTTTTAGAAGCTATCCATTAAGAACTTCTTTGATGTGTAAAGTCCATCAATAAAAAATTTATTAGCGTTGTGGCCATAGGCCTTATTCCGGATGGTAGAGGAGGCACTAGCCCAGTAGTGGGACATAAATAGGCTGATATGAATAATTGATACTATGATATGATTTATCAAACAATGATATCTAACACTTAAGTTATATGCATTTTTGCCACACAGACAATAAAAGGCTCAACAATATATATTTCGAAACATCAAATACTTCGATTAGATGCTTTTTCCAAGTTTTCCTTTTTTCCTAATATACAAAAGTCTGTAAACTGTCAAAACGAAATTAACCGAATTATTTATGTTAAATGACAAAAGACTTTTATTTTAAATGTCCTTTCTATCTGTATTTACTATAAAGTCCGGTGATTTAGCCAAAATAAAATATAAAGGAATCGGTACAAAGAATTGTAGTAAAAAGCTGTGAAATTCACATTAGGAGCGGGAAGGTTGGCTGGCACATTGGCTTTAGTCGGAAGAAAAAAGAAAACTACTTATTGAACTGAGCATTCAGCGTTCCAATGTTAATTCTGCCTTGATTAGTCCCAAACCGTTATTCCAATGTCGGGATTTGTTTTTTCAGCGCTCTGTTTAAAGTCTGTTTTAAATGTGCGATAGGTTGAAAGTGGAATGGGTGGTAGAGTTGCAATAGATGGTTCATGACGTTATTCGTTTTTCGAAGTTATGTGTGCTCTAAATTTGAATGTTACTTAAAGATTTTACAAAAATCCGCTGAGCATTTTGAAGAGATCTTAATGTGGAGGTCTGAGAATTTGAATCCGAAATAGTTCTAATTTATAAAATTTATAGTTTAACGAAACCATTATGAAATTACTTTATTTTTTTTTTCGATCTAATGTAGACGTGTGTTTCATATGAAACTCGATAAGGAAAAAAATATTGAAAATAGATTAGAATAATCGATGTAATCAATGTTATGTCAAGGATAACTTAAGTAGTTTAGCTGTTCTGCATTATCATTTTATTATATTACACTTATTTATTTAGGGATTAGGTCGAATGGGCTGACAAGTTTAGCAAAGTCATGTGCGGGAATTTTTATAGAATTGTAATTTCATGAAAATATATTATTGAAACTACAAGCAGTCTTCTCTAAATGTCCTGTGTGATCAATCGAACGCTCCCCTTAGTCCTATGATGCTTATGAGGTTGTTGTCACGAAAGATAAAATCAAATATTACAGAGCCTATACAATAAAAAATCGTTCTAGAAATATATATAAGCAAAATATTTGATATTAAAATTTCAACGCGACTCAAATGAAGGCTTAAAATTTATTGCAGAGAAACGTTTGTTGAGATATTTCTAAAGACGAACATATATCAGGCGGTCAAACCGCAGGGCATAAATCCATTAAGTGAAATTAATTTTGCGTTGTACGAAAGGGAATATATTAAAGGCATTTTCAAATGTTTTCTTTTGAACGTGATTTTATCACGGGTTGATATTTAAAAATGTTCTAAGACCCATGGATATTTTTAAACAGGGTAACAATATCTGAATACACTTGTATATTTTTAAGCCTAAGTATTTAAGGCATTCTGATTTTAATTTTGTCTATAGTCTTCTTATATTCGCAATGAAGTGCCACTGCATTTAAGTTTAAAACGTCCTAAAGCCCATTGGTATTTTCATTTCATTTTTATTTGAATTTTTACTGAAGTATTATTGAAATGTTGATTTCAATGTCGTCTAATTGCGTGTATATATTCGAAATTGAATACCTTTGGATTAATAATTTTCATTCATGAGGAAAGAGTAAACATTTATATTTCTGGTAGAAGTAATACAGATAGGAATGTGGCAGCTTTATACTTGGTTTAGTAAAAGATGCGTTTTATGTTCCAAGACATGAAATCTCGTTTTAGAAGACCATGATAAAAATGTGTCATTGTGTATCTTACTAGAAACTAGACGCATTTTAATGTTAAACCAGATGGAAAAATAATCATTTAACCTTTAATTTTAACAGAAAAAAATTAGAAATATTATGTTGATACTTTATATTTGAAGATTTAAAAAAATTCTGTAATGAATAAGTATTCCTTTTTATCTACAAATTTACACTTGTCGCCTAATGAAAACCAATCAAAATTTTAATTTAAGCTGAAATACTTAAAATGAACTCATTTTATATCCACTTTTAGATAGAATTTTATTCATAAAGTTATTTTTAATGGACCAGCCAATATATAATTTTGTTCTTTAGTTTCTAACAAATTACACGTGAACTATACAACCGAACGATTGGATCATGAGACGTGACCTGAAATTGATGACAAAAGTAACCAATATAACTCGCCAAAGACCCAATCCCCTATCAGACGAGATCGATACCAATGAATAAGATATACAATAACCGTTGAAAAAATAATGACACGGCCTTCGAAGTGCGAACTACATATTACAGACGTGTCAAACTTTTGTTCGCTCATTTATTATTGAAAGTTATATGAGAAACTTTAGCAAAAAACCGTCGAACAGTTGCCAGAGTCTCGATGCTTGTATTTTGTTTCTGTGTGTTTTTTCAGCTCGTTACTAGTTCGCTGCAGCGCCTCGGCAAAACCGCTTTTTGCGCTTTATTTAATGCCAGCATAGGCATTTGAATCATTTACGCGGCAGCTATTTGAAATTCTAATTTCAAACTTTTAGTTCGAATAACTCACATTTAAAACACGAACGCTGTCTACGTGATGTATGGAGTTATTTTGAAATGAGAATTTTATTTTGCTATTAAAAGAGGTTGATATAAAGTGGACAAATATCCGCAACCTCTTTGCATGTTATATTGTACAAAATAAGTTAGAAATTGTGCCGGTCTCCAAGATAATTTTAAGCCTGCCAGCTTACGTAGCTCTCATTCGGTGTATCTCCCAAATCACGCATCCACTTAATCCCGGGAGGATTTTCCCTTACAAACAATTTGCGTTTAAACTCTATGAGAATATGCCAACGTTATTTACACAACGTAACATTTAATATTTAAAAATATACAATCCTGACTAGATAATTTTGTAATCTACAATGAGAACATCGTTGATTGAATATTTACACGGATTACGCTAATTAACATCTAGTATCACAAACATTTTTTCATAAAACACGTGAAATTTAAAACAACAACATGGTAAGTACTAAAATGAAGTTGCAAACAGCGCTGTCAGCGCCGGAGAAAGCCTTCAATCTAATTTCATTTTGCACTGGGTGGCCATAAGATTCCTCGATAGATTGTATGAGCTCTTTGGGACAAGGCAGCGCTTCAAGCGGGATATCTACAAGTTTAATAGCTTTGCTGGTTTTGGTTTTCTTTTCGCTGTAATCGTCGTTTTTGTCGTAGTACTCGTAATTGTCGTCAGCCAGTACGTTTTCTTCATCAGTGACGTCATCTTTTTCGGCGTGTCGCTCGCTCGGGTCGGTGACACACGATATTTTTTCAAGGGCGTGCTTGAGAGTGTTGTCACGGGTCTCGTTGCGCAGAACGTATATCCACGAGAGGCGGCAGTTACAGTTCAGAGGGTTACCTGAAACGACAGTGCGAATTAGGCTGTGTGTGGGTAGTAAAACAATCCGGGTACTCGTCGGCTTGGCTTTTTGTAACGCGAAACTTTGCGCGTAGTTTTGGTAATTAAATTAAGTTGTTAATTCGCTGCGACACTGTTTTGTGTTAATGGAACAATATTGGATTTTGTGTTAAGTTGATTAACATGAGCTTTACGTAGGGGAAGCTAATTTGTTTCGTGCGTTGTAATTTAAGCGTGGCATTGTGTTATGCAAGTTGGTATTCAGGTTGCGACACCGAAATTGGATTGCTGTGTCTGTATAGATAGATGGGGAATATGGTTGTTTTGTTTAGATTTTGATGGTGCTAAATGTAAACCATGAGTCAACAATTCTGTTTATCAAGCTAAATAGCTGGAGTTGAATACAGTGATTCTATATTCGAGCGTGTTTTTTGCCAATGATTTGTTAGTGCGGATTGATAATTCATAGAACTATTATTTAGAATTTGTGAGACTCTGTAGGGAATATTTTTAATTAACATTTCATTTTATTGCGGCATCTTCACAGACAGACTTTTGAATACCGAACAAAACACTAAAAGAAAATCATGAATCACATCCGACGCGAACAAAACACAAGACAAAGACGATGAAAACATCTTGCCTCCTTTATTCTAACAGAACGACAAACACTTAACAATTCAACAAAGTAAATTAACGATACAACTTTTGCGTCCATCCGTCAGTTCCTTTTTTATGGAAAAGGAGGACTTGATTTTAAGTGGTCAATACTACCCATGAAAACTCACAATACTGGAGGAATGAACGGTGCCATGCCGGCCTTTGAGAAAACTATACGCTCTTTTCTTGAAGGTCCCTAAATCGCCTCCATTCAGAAATACATCACTTCCTTTATCTGTTTGATTGGAAAAATGATACACAGAACCCTGGGCACGTCGGAACCGTATCACACAAAGCTAATCCGTTTTATTTGCATTCCGCGCTCGTTGCGGATTATCAGAAAGTAGCCAGCGTTGCAACCTGCCGCGAACAGATAGTCCAAACTGGCGCGAACTAAGAAAAATGGCATTTATCCAGACTCGGCACGTACCGAGCGCTTATTCTGTACCGCTGCGAATTGTATCGAAAAATATTTTTCCGCTATTTATTTTTCGGTCACGTTTTAAACCGCCGCAGTTGGTAACAGATGTCTCGATATCAGTTAGAATGTTGGTGATCTAACGATCCCTGAAGATCATGCTTGATGATAGTCGTGCGACTCACAAGTTTAAGGGAAATATATCTTTTGTGGTGACTCTGATGTGATCCATTAATCTTTTAACATAAGCCTAAGATCAATCTACAAAACAATAGCAAAAAAATAAAACAAAAGTTGAGTGAGATAATTCAATAAGAAAATGAAAAATGACATATTTATTAGTGATCGGCGAGAATTTGACATAAGCATTTCTCAACTTCTTTCTTTTGATAGAAAAGTAGCCATTAAATACCGATATGGTCACTTGATCACACCACTATTAAAACAGAAAATCGAACATCTAAGATTTCAACTAATAACTTTTAAATCACGTCAAAGCGCTTGGCTGTTAAGAAAGTGGTCTTAAATTTCTTCCAAGACACGCATTAAGTTAATGTATTCCAGACTATAAAGTTGAATGTATTAATAAATGCTTATCAGAATAAAACCTCGGTGGATTAAGGTACGTTCTATAAATTAAGACGTCGAAGGTCATGTAAGGCAGATCGTTTGCCTTAATAACTTTAAGTGTATTGGATGTTTGAATAAGCGTTTGATGTCTTTAGGCCTTAAATTAAGGGCAAACATATTTAAACCATCGCGAATTCACTTTTAAATTTTAATTCGCTTGATGTAAAATTACTTTTAAAGAATATTTCTGATATAAGCTAAATTAGACAGTCCAATTATAGTAATGGGATCATTATAGCCAAATTATATTGTCAAAGAAAATTAGAAGTTGGCTGGGGATAACTTAAAAATGGTTTTATGTTACGTCGAAGTATTCGAGAGGCTTTAAGGGAGTTTCGAAGTAGTTTTGCCCGAAAAAATGTATAGATACGTACTTTTGGGATATCACAATATATTCAATATCATATACTTTTGGATTCCTTGAAGTAAGTTTTTGGTAAATATTCTTGAAAATAGAACTAGCAGAGTTACGCCGTAATTAGTTAAGACTAGAGTACGAACAGACGATGATACTGTGAAAATGTGAGACAATAGTCGGTGCAATCCGTAATAAGTCTGTAGTCTGTTAACTCGGCCAACAAATTGGGTCTCACCCCGTCTATTTCTTCAGTTTGTTGAGAAATGTCCAAGTTTCGTCGCTTTAACTTCCTAAATTTAATCGAGGAAATTAATCTACTCTTATACTATTTCACTTTGAAATTCACTTGCAAGCGAGTTTAACAATGTTAGTGCAGTTTTGAGCCGAAATATTACGCCTTCTATCCTCAGTATGTATTTTTATTTTTGATACTTTTAAAAACTTTTTAGAGTTTGTAAATAATTTTGGGCTTATTACTAAAAAAAAATTAACAGTAACGTAATTGTGACTGCTTTGTGGTCTGGCGGCACAGGTATTTGCCGTGCAATCTAGAGTTTTCGGATTTGATTTCCGGGTCGGGCAGATTCTTTTTAGGTTTTCCCATTTGGAAATTCTTAGTCTTTCTCAGTCTTGCGATGTGCCCGGAAAATGGCAATATGTTAGCCACTATTAACGAGTACGTAGAACTGATACATGCCTGACGAAATTTGTGTAACGAAATGCACCTTTGTATACACCTTCGGGATACACAGGCGTAAGGTTGTGTATGTATGAGCGTGTTACGAGTAGTATGTCTTTGTTGGTTGTGAATATTGTCACAGTAGCTTAAGGTGCGGCCCGTGGGACAATCCCATTGTTTCCAACATAACAAAATATTTACCTTACGACTATGAAGTAACTTGTCACAATATTATTTTAAAAATGTCCTTTTTGTGATATAAACATTGTAGTATAAATTTTTATTTCGTATTTTCTCGCGTCATATTTAAAAAACAAAACAAGATTTTCTTCTTCTTCTTCTTCTTCATCAACCCATATACGCCCACTGCTGAGCACGGGTCTCCTCTACCATTGAGAGGGTTTTAGGCCGTGCGGCCTAGTGCGGGTTGGCGGACTACACACCTAAGAAATTTCTAAGAACTCTTAGGTGTGCAGGTTTCATCACGATGTTTTCCTTCACCGTTAAAGCAAGTGATAATTCAATGTGAATACACACATAACTTCGAAAAGTCAGAGGTGTGTGCCTGGGGTTCGAACCCGCGACCGGCGAGATTCTCGACCGCGTGCCCAAACCTCGAGGCCATCACTGCTTATTTTTTCTGCTTTCAACAAGATTTTGCCTTAAATAAATATTTCTTATAAGAAAAAAAGCGGCAAAACCGACAGCTGTTTTCAAATGAAACGATTTAATAATATATGTGTGTATTTTATAATTTATATGTTATATGTGAATTTGTCTGTCTAAATATGTTTGTTCTTGTTTTTATTTTCAAAAATTGTGCTTGTTTTTATCTTTATAATTTTTAATGTACAGTTATGTACATAATTTTGTCTCTGTGACACCGTAAGGATGATTGTAAGATAATGCCTAAGGCGTTAAGTCCACCTTTATATATAATTTTGTAGTTAAAAAAAGTTGTTTACTAGCAACCTTCGTTAAGCATTCAAAGATAAATTATTTTGTAAGACTAAAGGTATAATGAAAAACGGACGATAAAATCAAACCACTTAAACTCTGGTTTTCTATAGCAAGCTTGGGCGAAGTAAATTTGCATGGAATGTTAATTATAAGTTAGGATAGCCACTACTATCCGGGCTGGAACGTTGATAAATAACTTTATACAGGATTCAATTTAGAACGCGAATCTTTGCATTTCATTATTTATTTTTACCATGATTACTTTGTAATAAACATTACTCTTTATAAATTAATAAATTTATAACAAAACTAGCTGTCCCGGCAAACGTCGTCCTGCCTGGAAAAGCTTTTAGCGATATGTCGATAGCAGCGCAATCTAGCGGGTCCAATTGTGTTTTAAAAATATCTAGGGCCCCATTGACAGATGTATAGAAATTTTCATCCCAATCGGTCCAGTCGTTTAAGTGGAGTTTGATTGATGGTTGTGCCATCTGTCGAAAATTGGTCGTCAACTTAGAAACCTTCTTTAGGTAGTTCATGCACATCAACTTTAATAAATATTATCACATGATCAAATGCATACTGTACGATTCTATAAAGAAAATACAATCATACAGGAAGACTGTTCATTTTTATTTTAATAGATTATACAAACTGATTCATCCATTTTTGTTATATTCTCTTCCTCTTCCAATGCGTTTCATTCTCTTATAATTTTATTTTGCTTTTTACTATTCATAAAGGCTTCGGCCTTGGTCTTATTACTGGGCCCGCCCTCATAGACCGAGATCCCAGAGCCGCCAGACGTTACTTATTTTCTGATGGACGAAAATTTTATATATAAGATAAATTTTATTTACATAATAATAAAATAATTAATGAATAGTTGCAGGTAAAATAGTAATTATTTCTCAACAATCACTTTGACTCTTAGGAAAAAAACGGGTACATAACCTGAAAACCTAAAAATAGTAGTGGGTCTTGGCGTTGAGCTAAACTGTATCTATCATCATCACCATCAGCAGAAAGACGTCGAAATGGCCTCCCCTTAGACATCCAAAGCGCTCTCTACCCTGACCATTGCTATTCTATCTTGTTAATCCAATGGGCTATGTCAAGAACTTTAGTTCTACCCCGGATGTTGTAATTCCTGTTTTTACATTTTCCGATTTTACTTTTTTTAGCAGAACTTATACGATAAAACTTTTTAACCTAGCCAATGGCACCCGCTTATGAAATATGTGGACACGCACATTCGCCGAAGCCGTGTGATCTTAGCAAACTTAATACATATTTTACGAAACAAGAACATGGGGAGAGGGAGTAATTTTTCAAAACTCGCAACTCTTGAATAATCAAATGCGAATCGTATTCGAAACAGAACACGTGAACAAACGTGTAGGCGTGGAAATAAAAAGCTATTCCGCGATGGAAACGGCCGAATTTATCGAACCCTCCAAACGAAATATAGGTGCAATCGCAGTACAAACGGGTGATTTACGAACGCACTGCCTTACATAAAAGGATTATTATATCGAGTGTTATCTACAATATATGAGGATCGTTTGCCAGTGCCGAATCCATGACGTCGAGAGCTTTGCACACATTGTTACCCAATTGTGTTTGTACAATACGGAATTTGCTCAGAATGTCTTTTACGGGCCTCGGTAAACGTTTGGCTACACACGTGAGCTGTCGTTTCACCTCGATCGGTAAGTACCGGAGGCATAACTACCGAACTCAGGTGTGATATCGGATTGAGGGAATTTGCATCGGCAATTTTACGGCGTTGAATAAGACTGTTAAGTTAGGTCGTAAGTGGTTTGCAATCAGATTTTATGCTACACTTTTTACGGGCTTTTTGAAATTGTAAGCGTTTTTTGTCTAATGCTCTTTTAAATTGCTGCTAAACTGTTGAATTTTTTCAAACGCAGAACGTTTTAGCTTTAATGAGCAATCTTTTGAGCGTGCAGACTGTGTCAGTACCAGTAGAAGTGACCAATGCCTAAAAGGTAAGAGATTTATTAAAAAATAAATTTTAAAACTATTTATTGAAATAATTAAAACATATGGCACCACAACATAAGAGTAAAACACTGTGGAAGTGGAAAGTACCTAAATAAGAGTAATGTACGAGATACGACTAAAGAACTCTAAATTCTCGAGGTGGTGGAAAGATAAATTAAAATGGGCATGAAATGTAATGTTGCAGAGTTCATAATTAATGAGATGAATACGTATTATATGTTAAACTGTAGTGAAATATTCTAGATACAATTAGCTAAATAAATTTATTAGAAATATAAATCTATCTCCATAGTCAATGTTTATGTCTGCAGTAACGAGCCGATGAGAAATAAGTGGGCTGTGAATGTATGGATTACTCCTTTTTATTTTGGGAACTGTTTAGTTAATTCGAATACAAGCTGCCTTAAAATTTAAAGGTACTTAAAGGATGAATTTAGGGGCCCATGTCTTTATACGGATATTATTATCTTGTTTATCTTGTAGATACAAGAACTAGTGTTAAGAGACTTTGCTGAGTTTATTTTAAGGAGGGAGTCACTATAAATGGGCCTATGTCTTGATACGGGTTTTATTGTCTACAAAAATTATTAATGACAAGAGGTCATAGAAGCCCAAAAAGCCAATTTGCCTTACAAAATTCAAATTATTAATTTGTTATTTATAAAATATTTAACAAATTGTTGCACACGTTATTTTTACTCTGATTAATCGCAATTTTCGGCTCAATCTGATCATATATTAAATTTTTTATGCTCTAAAAATGTCGGAGATTTTTATGTCCTTCATAAAAATGATTGATTTAATACACCTTTTCATACTAGAGATGAATATCGTGTCTCATGATTATTTATTATCATCCGAAGCCCGACGACCTCGGCCACCGTATTTTCCATTAGACACCCAGTAAACGAGTCCCTTACGAAATTAAATGGATAGTTTAACCTCAGCTCAGCGTTCGGAGGTAAGTTATGGCTTCGGAGGAAAGAGCTGCCTATCGCGTTAAATTTTGATGAATTTAGAAAATTTATGTTTGTATATAAATATTTCGTGTTTACTACGAGGTAGAATAAATATTCAATACTTTTTTTACTTCATGTTTAAGGAACCAGCTAATTTGATAAAATAGAACATTATAGCTCAATTACTGATAAAATAAGTGAAACCGTTTGAGGCTCCATTGTTATGAACGCGACGAGAACGTATATGAAAGTGTAATGTACCGAGTTATTGGTGCTTCGTCCCTACATCACAGAAGCGACCCTATATTCAAATCATGCGTCTTCAATCTACCAACGTCATTCCCCAAAAGACCAATAACCCTGCTCTGTCCTGTTATCCTGGTAATTTAACTCCTGCAATTTATACTCCTGTATTTTTTGCGAACAAAATAGCATTGTGTTACAAAGTCCCTGTTTTTGTGTAACCTTTGTTATCCGTTAGCAAAACATTCCGGACGTTGGTTTTAACACAGTTAAGTTTGTTTTTCTCTTTGTGCAGCTCGGTGAGATAAAGTTTTAGCTGCCGTGGTCGCCATGCCACCGTCCTGATGGCAAGCTAGACCGGTAATACGCCAAATTAGAGCAGCTGACTTTATGTTCTAATTGGAATTGCTTGCTACTTGTTTCAGATTGAGTTTTAGTCAGCGCAGTGAGATAGCTTAGTTAGATTAGCTGATTGTCGATACGCTCCAAACAATGGAACGTTCAAGTTACGCTTATGGGCAATCTACATGCTATCTTCATATGTATATCAATTGAATACCTCGTTGGTATACGTATGCGGCGTGTAATAGAAAATTCCAAGTCAATACTAGAGATTTTTCATTTGAAATTTTAGTAGAGTATGGAAATGAGTCCGAAAAACTGAGTGAACATTTATTTGTTACCTTGGGTGCGATGAGTGATAAAAAAATATTTAAAAGAATCAAGAATTTTCAGTAGGTAGTGTCTAAAAATATTTTGAAGCATAAATAACCTTATTTTTAATGTAAATTCCATCTTACGAAAGTAAATAATAGTTTCTGTGGTTTTTAAACGTGATGGGTAGTTTAAAGCAAATACTGTTTTATCTGGTAGCGCTTGTTAGTTGTAGGAGATAAGTGTTTGTATTATGTTTGTAGGTTTGTTAGACAACTTAGTTAGTTCAGTGGCGTAGAATGCTGATATGGTCACGTTCTAGAATTCAAGAACTCAGTCTTTTATACGTTTTTAGTTTTTGTTTTATTCGCATGTATACAAATACCCGGCAGTCTCCAAATATCTCAAATTTACTTAAATTATTTAGAGATTAATTTTTGTCATGACCAAATTTTAAATTAAATGAATTAAAGATTTTCTCATCTTTTGCTTAATAATTAGATTCATTTTTCTAAGATGCCTTTGATGCCAGAAACAGTGAGGAAGACAACAACAATACCTGTTAATTTCATTCAATTTATTGTATCCCCTGCAGATTAGGTGGAGATTTATATAGTAGTTTTATGTCCGCCTAGCCTTTCACAAATTTTTCGATGCATTTTCTGGCATCTAGGCTTTAAGAATGAAAATCCAAAATAACATCTTACTACCGAAAAATTATTTCAAGATTACAATAAAGAATAAAAACAAAATTGAACCCATTAATAAATCCAAGATAAATAGCAGTGATGGCCTCGAAGTTTAGGCGCGCGGTCGAGAAACTCGGCGGTCGCGGGTTCGAACCCCAGGCACACACCTCTGACTTTTCGAACTTATGTGTGTATTCAAATTGAATTATCACTTGCTTTAACGGTGAAGCAAAACATCGTGATGAAACCTGCACACCTAAAAGTTCTTAGGAATTTCTTAGGTGTGTAGTCCGCCGACCCGCACTAGGCCAGTGTGGTGGACTATGGCCTCAACCCCCTCAATGGTAGAGGAGACCCGTGCTCAGCAGTGGGCGTATATGGGTTGATGACGACGACGACGAAATATCAGTACTGTCATCATTAGCAAAAAAATATCATTTTATTACTACGTTATGTACAAAATCAGAGATTTCACTGTATCAGAAATCCTGCTCTTTGACGCTCCATAATAAGTGTCGAATCGTAACAGAAAACATAAAATACAAAAGGCTCATGATCAAAAGGTGCGCTTCGATTTTATTTCTCTGCGACAGAGAGATTTATAGCCTCGGTGATCCTTTTATTTCGTATAAATCCTTCACGCGTCATACTATCTATTTCGAGTGAAAATTGATTTCATTACGGAACGGTGCAGGCCGCGGTCGGACGGCCGGTACAGATAGGAAAGGGTTGGGTAGCCGAATGTTTCTTTTCATTTAACACAATGTACTAAATTATGAAGGTACAATTTGGTAATTTAATGTATGTGTATGTATGTTTTTATATTTATACGGTGTAGGAAAATATAGTGAGGATGCATACTTAAAAGTTCTAAGGAACATCTTAGGAGCGTAGTCTATCAACCTGCACTAGGCTACCGTGGTGGACTAATGGCTATAACCTCTCAGTTGCAGAGTAGGCCTAGTTGCTTTTAAAGTGGTTTTTAAAAGCAACAAAGTTTAGAATTTTTACAAAAGTACTGTCCTTGAAAAGACTTGATGCTCTAAGAGCATCATGCCTACAATCAAGTGCATTGTCACTTTGACGTGCAATTATAAAAAAATTGCAAAAAACGTTGCCTCAATTACTTGTGAGTGAATTCTTGACTAGAATCCAGCGGCACTTTACAAGGGCGCTCCTGATTCCGCACAAAGAGATTCTTAGAGTGTTTATCGGGTTTAAAATTGAAATAGCGCTCGCTTATTTAAGCTGATGCAGACTAGCGGAGTCGTGACGTCAGCAAGTACTAGATTAAAACTAGCCAAGAGATGCGTTGGTATTTAATTACATGAGCTCTCTTGTGCTATGGTTACGTATTGTGAATTATACACAAGAAAATACTATGCATTATAATGACTCAAAATTGGGCTAGAGAATAGAAGTGAACAATATTTTAAAAATAGAATTGGAGAGTGTATTCGAAAATATTTGCTATCTCGTACGCACGAAATAATGTATGTTATTGTCTGATTTTTTTTTTTTGGTTTATCAGAAAGTTTCGTCGTTATGTCGTTGCTTTCATTATTGCTTGAGGTGCAAGAATCGGAGATTTTTATCTTAAAAGTTCCCTAAGATAAGATAAGATCCTTTCTCTCAATTGTTTGTAAGAATATGAATACTATTCAATGAGGTTGTTCTACTCTAAAACTTAAAGATAATAAATAATCAATACAATCCAATAAATCGTGGAAAACATCGCTAATTTTACTCCATTTTCCATGATGTTCTAATCCAGTTGGGGGAAAAAGGTAATAAAAAATTGATTGACGCTTACGCTCTTGCGCCTAACGGGAAGGAAAAGGGACCAAGACTCACGTAATGGCCACCATAGCACTCATCCTCCCTGCACCCTAATTAGTTGCTAAAACGCTTCGGCCTCGACAAAGAAAAATAAAAAGAAAACGCGGACAATACGCTCACTAACTCCGGGTAAAATGTAGCCAAATTTTTAACTTAATAAAAAACGGCTAAATGTCTCTTTTATGTACGGTTTTAAATTAATTTCGTTCTAACAAGTTCATAAATTGGTTTGCATTATGTTTACTTTTTTCAAAGTTTATTTGGGCCTAGAGAATTTCGCAGCAAAGCGGTTTTAATAAATCACGTATACAATGGATATTTTAAATCGGATTTGAATCGAAGGCGCGGAATTGTACAAGCGTGCTTGATTGGAACTAGAGTTTGCATGCGGGTCTGCGTTATTTGCAATTTGGCAAGGTCTAGAAAATTTAAATTTAGTGGCAAAAAGTTGTTTGATAGTGGAATACCTCTAGTTTTGAACTAAGTAACCTTGAAGATTAAACAACCTTATGTATTATCGGCAAAACCTGGCGCTTATTCTGTATTAAGACATGGTCTTTTATTACATTTCCTTTTAATTTTAGATTACGTAGTTAGTACGTAATCAACTATTTCTCTGTGAAAATAAAATCCTCGGTAACACGTAACACAACTGCCTTTCACGAACTGCCTAAGACTCTCAGTATCAATAAAGACAATAAGATAAATTGCCGCTCGACTTTAAACTATTTCAAATACTATTTCTGAACCATTAGACTATCTTTCGCCGAACACACAGCCGTTTCACCGACACGTAAAAGTATTCCGGCAGTGTACACACTACTATAAATAAAAATAATCTGCGCGTTCAGTTAAGAGAGTATTAAAGTCATAAATAATGTCTGGGAACTCCACTCACCGTCCAAATAAACTGCAGTCGATGTTGATTTATCGTTCTGCACCACTGGTCGCACCGTCTCGTACGTTATCGTCTCGAGCATATTGTCCCTCAGATCTAATACCACTAAACTCCTCATATCTTCCAGAATGTCCTCGTAAAATGTCGTCAAGCGATTTCCCGACAAAGTCAATTTTCTTAACTGCGTCAACCCGCCGAATGCTCTCTCCGAAATGTACTCAATCGCGTTGTTATCAAGCATCAGGTCTTTCAGGCCCCAGAGTTCGCTAAAAGCCAAATTTCCAATCATTGTCAATTTATTGTGCTTCAGATTCAGCCTTGAGAGATTCTCGAGGCCTTCTAACATCTCCTTAGTAACAACTGTTATGTAATTGTAGTCCAATTTCAGTTCTATTAAGTTGTTCAAATGTTTGAAGCAGCCTTCGTGGATCAAACTTATGTTATTGTTCGACAGGTGTAGGATGTGAAGGTTGGGCAAGTTGAAGAACACGTCCCGCTTCAATTCAGATATTTGATTGTCGTCCAAACTTAGATTTGACAGCATCATCATTTGAGAGAACGAGTGCTTTTCTAATGTAACGATTTTCGTTGATTTCAGTACTATCTGTCGTAGGGTTGAGGAGTTTGTGAATGCGTACGGTGGAATCCGTTTCAATGCTCCAAATTGTATGGTGAGATGTTTTAGCTTGTCTAATCTCACGATTGCTTTAGCTGGTATGAATGTAAGGGCATCATCTGATCTGACGTTAAACATTAGATGTTCCAGTTCGCTCTGTGATGAAAAGTTGGGCCAAATCGGATCGTCTTCAGTAATTCCACCACCGAAGACCCAGCAATCGGCCCTGATAGCCATTTTTGGCTTGTTACTGTCACAGTAGCAATGCACTTTCGACCTTCTGTCTTCGATGTCGCAGATGTTTATAAACATTGGAACATGGAAGTATCGTCTATCTATTTTAGGTTTCGTTTCGTTTTTACTTTCAGTTACAGTTAATTTTACTGTCATCAAAGACGCTATTATTATGAGATATTTTATTATTTGTTCCATTATGTTCTGTGTGGTGGCGGTATCTGAAACAAATAAAATATTTTATTTTCCAGTGTTATAAAATATGTAAAGGTTAATGACAGGAACATTCCATTTATCAACGTTATTCTATTCATATGATAAAGTTCTCACGTATTACAAATTCTGTAATATTTCTGTGACATTTCACTTTGACATTTAGGCGCTTCAATGCTAAGACAATTTTTAGAAAGGAGCCGTGTTTTTGTGAAAAATATCAGTCTATTAGAAGAAATTCGTCTTAAATATGTGACAGGAAGATGAGTAGGGTACTTATCATGACATTACATAATTTAATACAGATGTCAATTCAAGGCTGTACCCTCACAGGGCTAAGCAGAGGTGTATTTATGTACAAAATTTTATCGACTTAATTCTCATTTGTTGTGATAAGGGGCAGATGATGTTAATACCACTGCGCGTTTGAAGAATTAAAGTAATGATAGGCATGGATAGCACTTTAGGAAACAACAAAGTCTGGTATTTTTATAAAATTATGGGAGTTTAATAATATTCATAACCTGATTATCGCATGACGTATCTTAATCAATTTCAATGTAACATTAATCAACAGTAATCCAGCAATAGCATGCGAGTTGTGGCCTAATTCACGTAAAGTTAGAGCCCAAAGTCCAAGTTAGAAAAGTCTACTTAATGTATAAAGTTGAAACCGCACTATTAAAGCCATTTTTCAAGTGGGAATGATTCTTTCTGACGTTACCAGCGGAGAGATAAAAATAATATAGAGGCTTTCAAGGTAAGAAATGTTATTTTAATGGCAGTTTGATATTTTAGTGCTCAGTGTGTTTTCAAGTTCTTTTGTGGTTTGATCTGATAAATTCCATTAGCAAATATTGTCAGTCTTCGATAATCTGTCGCGGCATTTAGACTTCGTTATGCTTACCGCTAGCTGTTATTAAGTTGATCCATGATTCTGATTTAAAAACAATGCTATTGATGTGGAAAATAATATTTACGTCGGTGAAAATATTTCTGTTAATGTTTTAAAATATATTTTTATAAATATAAGGGCTATTTGTGTAAAATATATTATCCTACGGATATTATAAGCAGTAGTATGTTTTTATTTCAGAATGAAATACATTTTGTATGACTTTTTCAATGATCTTCTGGCATACTGTTGTATAGCTGTTTGTGTCACAGGCCACAGCATTAGTATATGGTGCCAACACTCGATATTGATATCAAGAATTTTTTTTTTCTGAAATTCTTAGTATCAGCTCGGAGGATGGAAATTTCCTCCATAAGGTTCGATAAACTGTTTTCCTATTACGTAGAAATAATATAATAACTACTCAAACGGGGTTGTAGAAATACGTCTATCTTCAGCAACATTCCGTTGATATGAACATACATATATGGTTTTGTCTGGCAGTGAATGGATGAGGAAAGCCGAGAAGCCAGTTTAGTTCCACACAATACGAGTCAAATGTTAGTCTGGTATCATATGTTAATGGCGATGAATCTTAGCCCCGCTACTAATTTTCTGTTTTACCCTCGTCTTGCTACTGAATAGGTCATGCATTAGAGCGCTTGGAAAATTTAAGTGAAACCTGCGGCATGTTAATAAATAATATTTCCTTGGATTTTGTTACAGTGTGAGGGATGGACTCAGGTCGAAATTTTATGAAGTTTTTATATCTCCTATTTGATCAAAAATCAATTGACTAAATTTGACGGTCTACGTCAGTGTAACAAGGCATAATATCAAAAGCGGAAACGACAATAACATACATAATTCTAACCCAAACTGAGATACAAGTTTTTTTTGTTATTATTAAAAACAAGGAAAGACTTTTCAGCCTTATAAACACCCAGGCTGAACAAAAATGTTGATCACAAAATGGTTTGTTGTGGTGAAAAGACAGAACCTGTAGACACCAGTTTCCAGCTAATGTGAATGGAAACTATCTTTTTTTTTCATGCATGACAGAGTACCGTCACTGGTATAAATAGACTATAGAAATTTTCGTTATCTAACCAAGTACGCCATAGAAACTGTCGAAATAGTCTACTAATCTAACAGCAGAATGAATTCATAAATCCACTGGGTCACGACTCCAAGGGGCACGTAATTATGCCGGTATCATTGTTATGGCAAGGACTCGCCAATTTCATCACTGTGTTCCGGATAATTATTTTTTATAGCGGACCCGAGGAAGGTCCTTACTACACCCCAGTGATGTATGTGGGCCTCATAAATATTCCTCGGTACACATTCACACGTACCGTAGTCACGACATGTTTAAATATTATCCGTCATTAATTAGTTTTAGCCTAATTACGTGTTACTTTATTTATGTTGTGTGCACAGGGCTTTACCTTGGGGTATTGGCTTTGGGGATGATTTTAATGTATACCTACGGTGTTAAGTAGCCGAAAAATATTGTATGTTGAATTTATTAGTATATTATGTCCCATAACTCGTTATATTTTTGCCTTTGATTTTATAAATATAATTAAAAATAATTAATGGACATCCCCGATGGCCGGATCGTAAGACTCAAGTAGAGAGTTAAGAACCCGCGATATGGAACAACTCACTTTTGTGAGTGAGTTTTTGGGTAAATTGTTACGTATCTTCATGGATGTTGCTATTTTTTATGTTAGTTTATGGATAGGTGTGATTAGGCTAAAATACCTACTGGCGGGAAACGAGTACCTTTCATTAGTCAACACCATTACGTCACGCGAAACCAAATTCACTTTGGTAGGAACACGTTTGGTCCATGGTCAAAGGTATCCGATATCAAACAAAACTGATAAAATGTTAAATAAACATCTGAAAAATATATCCGATAAGTTCATCAACCTGCGCTTAATCATTCATAACTTTATCAATTTCATGATGAAACCAGAATGGGCTATATTTTGCGGCCCAATAAGTTTTTCGCTCAAATGCGCATTGTGGGTTTTGTCTGTTAGCTCGTTGATTGTTCTGCGGAGTTTTTTAATTAATATTTGATACATTAATTTGACGGGCCTAGCTGCAAGCCAGCGCTGTTTTTAAATGCTGAGTTATTGCTCCCCGAAGTTATACATAGTTCTGGCGCCTATCCAGAATTTTGTTAACAACGTTGAGAGGGGAAGGCAATTTTTTACACTGTTTAAGACCGCTCGACGTTGTAAATTCAAGTTTGGATGTAGTTTAAAAATAGTGGAACAAGTTATTGATTTTTTCGGTGTATTAAAAATTGCTCGATTCTTTGAAAAGCTATTTGAACTTCATGAACATTTCATTCTCAAAATCGAGGTTTTAACGTACAAAAGACGAAGATCGAAAACTAAGTATTAATAAAAGAAAGAAAATTAACATGTGAAAAGTTCTATATAATGGCAATAATGGGTAAATAAGGACAATACGTGTGAATAGATTTTGTCAAAAATCGACTCCGAATAGTTTATAACTTAAATACGTGCTTATATAACACCTGTATGTTTAAGGGGTAAGCAAGAAGGCCTATTGATGGTTTTCGATCACATTTTCCAACTCTATGTAAAAGCAAATCAAACGTACCCGTAGATGTGCATTCAAAGTTATCGCTTGAAATTTTATTTTACAAACTCCGTTTTCAACTGCGCTGAAGTTTCGAAGTTTTAGTTTATTCTTTGTTAGCCGGCAAAACGAAGATTTTTAATGTTCTTGTTAATTTTTAACCAAGACAGACCGCCGGGTCTTCGGTGCAACTGTTTTCTTTTTTCTCGGAAAATCAATTTACCATCTTGCCTTTCTTTAGCTCTGCAGTAGGTATATGCAGTTTGCATCGTGCTATCGAGAACTAGTCGATTTTCGACTCGGGCAAGGGGATACTGTTACTCCATTATAATTTTCAGTAGCAGTATATAGAGTTTGAGAATTTTATTGAAAAACTGTAATACTAACCCGCTTTACTATCTACATACATTATGTATTATGTACAGGCAGAGAGAGGTGTATTTCTGAACCCACATTTCGCTATATATACGTGAAAGGCGGAGAGCTTTATGCCCCTTTTCACTTTACTCTGTAGAACGAAACATTAGTATAGAATTCTACTAATCTGAACTCCTCAATATGAAGCTGAACTAGAGATTTTTTAACCAAAAAGGTGTTGGCTTCTGTGTTTTCTATCCAGGAGACTGCGAATATCCCAACTTTTACTTATGTTATTGTATTCCTCTTGTTTTCGAACAAAGAACACAGTGTCATCACAGTAGGCTTGCATAAGGGTATCACGTAGAACATATCACTAGTCATATGATGCTATATTCGGACATAAACGTTCTATCAGACACAGTGTCGTCGCTTTGGCGAGTCAGAATAAAAATCTAGATGTCGTTCCATCGACGCAGGAAACAATATACCCTTATGCAGAAAATATTAAAGCGCAGCGTAACAATAGCTCGTAATCGAATAGTCTTCAAAATCTTCTGAGCGGACTTTGCTATGGAAAATGTCTGGCGCACACGGCAGCTTCGGATGGATTAGACAAAGTGGCTTTCTCGTCGCGTTTTAGTATCAGTAGGGTTTTGTATTTTTTGCTCACTTTTGATGTATTTAATAGCGTTTTTATTTGGCTATAATGAATGCCCTATATATGTTCTTTAAATTTGTTAAAGGGTTATTACCGGTGACCGAAATATCATGAAGAAACCTAAAAGTTCGCAGGAATTTCGTAGGTTTTCGTATGTAGGTTTACACGTCCCACGTCTGGGAAATGAACTCCTGTACAAATGAAAGGAATTAGGCCTTAGTCCACCACGCTGGCCTATTCGAGTTGTTTGACTACACATTGAAGAAATTTCTGTTATCATGTCTACATGTGCGCGCTAATCTCAGAATGTTGTAAAAGCATTTGCTCTGTTTGAAATTACTGATAAAGACTTTTCCTGTTTACTCTAAAATTTGTAACATCTGATTTTTCGAGTTGCCATTATTTTTAAGCAATCGAACTTTATTATTTTTATATCTGCTCGCCAAAAGTAGCCTGCCTCGTGTTTCATTCTGAACTAACAGAAAACTTAATTGTTGCTATTTTGGAAGCGGATTAGTCCAATAATTACTAGTAGGCAACCACTCAACAGTCGCTAATTAAATCTCTCCTAAGATTTAATTTTAATACCACGCTGTGCACGATTTACTACACGTAATACTTGCTCGTAGACATTTCTGTTCTGAGGTTAGGATATTGCGCAAGCCTCGCCTCCAGTTGTTAATATTATCCCTTATTTATTGTTATTGTGGAGAATTAATCTGATTGCTAATTCTGTGGCCGTTATTAGAAGAGGATGCCAGGGTTTTATTTACACAGAAATTATTATCATTTCATTTATTCATCGGAGTGTGTTAATTTGCTCTAGAAACTAAGGCTTGCATTTTATATGATGTAATCCAAGTATGATATAACGCTATGACATTATGCATAATTTTTTGATTGATGGCTATTAGACACCAGCGCGCGAAACTTACGTCTGCGAATTCTGTCCCCGAAACGAGACAAATGTTTGTGTTATCCACAAATAGGTACTTATTTCGAGCCTGGTGTTGGTTAAATCGAAAAGTCTCTCGTAGTTTCTGACATTCACCACATCTGCCATCCTAGTGTAGGGTCAGGACTATGCGTATAGCTGTTGAGTGAATTATTAAAAAAAGATTTATTATTTAATTACAAGGCATTAGTGCAAAAATGCGTCTTATTAAGCCAGTGCGCCTATCGGGCATTTAAAAAACAACTCTATGTGTTAGTTAATTTGGATTGAGTTTCGATCAAATATAGCTTTTGATGTTTTGGTACTGTTTTTGTTGTGTTTATCGATGCCAGTTTTGTAATACCAATTTACCGCATGCTGCATAGTTAGCGCATTGCGGGCCACATACAGTTGAAAGATTAGAAAAAAAAAGTATATTAGTCGATGTTATTTTATTTTTTTTATCATTATTTATTACGTACATTTTATATTTGTTCCACTCGGACATCTTTTACAATTATAAGCTGAAAGGTAGGCTTCAGTCCACCAGTCCATCCTAATGCTGGTCACAAATAATTACATGCGAAGAACTTTTACCAATGTTCTTACATCATCTTACTTTATTCATTTGTTACAGTTATTAATTTTATTATATCTATACGCGTACAAAGATCTGTAATAAAACAAAAAAAAAAAAAATTAAGTCGAATTCCACAGCTAAGGAAAATATAAGTAATAACTAAGTTCATTGCCCGAAACGGCCAGAATCCAGCAGCTTCTCCTTTTCGATAGATCTTGTGAGTGGACGACCAACGCTGTACTTGTGCTAACTATACAAGTATAGTTTTGACAGCCCCGTGGCGCAGTTGGCTAGACACCAGCTTGCGAAACGAGAGGCCGCGGGTTGTTTGTGTGATCCACAAATATTTGTTTCGGGTCTGGGTGTGAGACCGAAAAGTCTCTCGTAGTTTCTGATACCCACGACACCAGACTTGTATCACGTGGGGTCAGGACTATGTATGTGACTGTTGGGTGTTGGGTGTATTTATAGTTAAAGCTATACAACCACATAATATTCCTCAATAGGGCACATAAAACCACGTACAAAAACACACACACTAACCACGTACACCCATGGTTGCATAGAAAGCGTCAAATGTTTTTTTGTCGGGACTTTCTTTAACGCTAAAGGGTTTATAATCACCTTAGTTATTACCTGCCTTAGGTTCCGATCACGGTCTGGATACACCTTGTATATTTTTGTCGAACATTTTGTTCAGACACGCGTAATTCTCCAGGGGGTGGTCAAAATCGCCTCCGCTGTCAACCTGTCCGTGAGAACTGGGGTCCCGATGTAACACCCATATCAACCGATACATACCAGGGGCGGAGCTAGAGGGTTAATTTGGGGCCCAAACCCGCTTATTACACGTTTGGATTACACATTTTGGGTAAAATATTTTCCGTGTATTTGTATGGTGTTAAGTATTTAGTCGGCTAATGACGTACTATTAGAATGTAAGCAAGAAGTTGTGATAATGTACGAGTTTCTAGATAAATAATATTTTCATGAGGTCATTTCTATTTTTCGTGTACATGCTTTAATACTTCTTAGCTAATGTACGTTAACAAAGAACAGAAACTGGTACTTATTGACTATCCCAGACACAATAGGACAGGGCACTCTTTATTTTATTTTTTTGGGACAGGCTTATGGCAGATGATGCTTATCAATGGTGGTTATGGCATTGCTTACACCTTGAAATGAGTTTAAGTAGATTTGTACGTATGCGAGTATTTATTTGTTTGGTCTACACTCTCTTCTAGAGAATGGTGGCATTAAGCCCCTTCATACACATTATATATTTTTGTATATAAAGCTTTATTAATAAATAGTGCCCTACAATTAATAAGTATGAGGCGGGAGGTAAAGCCCCCATTCGAATCTCTGAGTTCACCCCAGGAGCAAACCTACACAATATGGCCTACTTCTGAAAGCGAATTAAAACTTGTCTCGCTACGTATTGGACAATATTTTCTCAATTATTATTTCCCGTAAGTTGGTAACTACGCTTCGAAATATACCAATTAGCATCCCATTATACATTCATATTACTAGCTTAGGAACTTTCCAGATGTTCAGTACTTATTAATTAGTTTGTTTTGTACGTGTTGTGTAAATATAATTTAATTGTTAGGCACGACGTGTGTTGAAGGTGTTACGGTGTTGACGGTAATTATAATTTATAATTCATATGTTCCGTTGTCATGTTGAATTAAAATTTCTAAAGGTGTTTTACTGTGAATGTAGAAATGTTTGCTTTAAGATTTTCAATACAAATTGTATATAAAACCAATAAATTCATTTTCATATATCTATCTGCCGTCTAGTCCACAAACAAACCAATTAAACCTGGCCTGACCAACGATCATCAAAAGTTACTTGATTGGTCTATTTTTGTGATCTACCAGCAGATAGATATTGGGATTGATTAATTATATAGATTTAATATAACCTACTGGCTGTATTCTCCAAAAGGGAAGTCAGAGGTACATTTCTGCACTCACATTTCGCCAGGTAATTATTAGTCTCACGTAATATAAAACGAGCCTTTTGCCATTTTTAGGGACACTCCCAGACTCCGTGCTGCTGCGGAGACTTACCTAATGTAAACCTTAAATATGACTTTGTCCAACCTAGGAATAGAAACCTCTAAATCCCATAGTACATATTTATGCTGCAAGACAACGAGACAGTCGTGATTATAAATTTTTGCCGTAAATAACAAACACTATCTTTTCCATCTAGTACAAACTCGTACCTATAAATATTCTTTTGCTGCCTCTCGCTTCATTAAGACCTGTTTCAAACGCAGCCAACGAAGCTTTTTCTGCGTGCATTAGTTGCTAAGTCATTTGTCAAGTGAGCTGATTTCTCAAGAGGCATATTATTATGGTTTTATAATGGTGGTAGGGAAGAAGCAGAAATATTTTTGTGATAAGCCACAACCATCAGTATTTAATATCTTTATCCCACAAGTGCTACAAATTATATTGTTCCACTGCACTTTCTTTTGTGTTGAAAGTTAAAGTGGCAATTAATTTAGATCTGATCTTTATACTACCCATTTCTGTAAGTCACTACGTGCGTGTACTGTCCACAGCATTTATTGTATGTAAGATTGAATAATTTCTTTACTCATAAAATATTTCATTTGCATACGAATTTTAACACGCCATTTATAAAATAGATAAAAAAATCTAATAAGCCGACTTATAGACAGTTACATCCATATGCTTCCAGCGTAACGCAGGGGATTCTACTTAATAAGGTTTGAATATAAAGAATGTTTTTCAAGAAATGTTAAGAGAAAAGTTCGATGGCTCAGCGCCATCTGTCGAGAAGTGAGCCGAGTAAGTAATTTATGCTTGAATTGTTCCAGACGACCTAATTTCATAAATACGGTGCGAATGGCGGAGGCACCCCGATTTACTGTCGAAATGCAAACTTCAGCCGATCGTCTTGCCTGTAGAGATCGTTCGTCAACTTCCGCGCGGTTATTGCACAGTTGTGACACGGTAACAATGGTATTTTTATTAAAATAATCCTTTTTCTTTTATGTAATTTATGTTTTCTTAGTCAATTTTATGAAAATTTTAAACCACGAAAATTTTACAGAATAATGATTTTATATTCGTATATAAAATCATTATTCTGTAAAATTTTCGTGGAAAAGAATATTTAGAAGACCAATTTTGAAAGAGACCAAGATCTTGTTAATGTTTATGTATGTGTTAATGTAAAAAGAGAATATGTACTAACAATCTAAAACATTTACAACATGCATTAACCTACTTAATGCTATACAGCCATTACATTTAAAGACACAAATCCAGATAAATTCATACCAGAGATTTTCAGCTCGTAAATATTAGACCGTTGAAATAATAAAAAATACCCGCTGCCCATTCAAATGACCTGAATTAATTACGGAACTGCGCGGTATAGCTGGAAAGTAATTCTCAAATGCCGTTATACGAACTTTTATGGGGTGCCAAAAATATTTTTTTCCCCTTAATGGCTTTGGGTTTGAGATCTAGTTTAGCAAGTTAATTTCGTCAAGTGTAGATTCAAAAGTTTTATGCGAATTCTAATTTTCGCATTCTTTTGTTTTATCCACAGAATAGTGGAATAAGATCAGGAAGGTAATGTGAGCTTGCCGAGCGTGCCAAACCTACGATTAGACTATCATATGTACGTTTGACACGGCTGCTTGGAATATCAAAACTGTGACAACCAACAGAAGTCAGAATATTTTTTTGTAATTTTTAACAAAGATCGTGTGATCGTAGCAGAATGAATAGGTGGGTGGGGTGACACACATTATTTGTAGTATTATATCTGTTACATAATATAATATAAACTTCTTATTCTGAAGTAAGAATTGTGTGCCTAGAATTCGAAGCTGAAATATTTGCTTTTTATTTATTGGGAAATGGACTGAACATATTTTAATTACCGTCGTCTATTCTTAACAGAGTGCGCGTATGATTTCTGCGAAAATTGAAATTTAATATGAACTACATGTTTCCTATGCAGGTTTTTTTATTTCATGAAATGTTTTGCGACATAGTTTTTTGTATCTAGTTTCGTAAAAACTGTCACTATTTACACACGGTTCCATGTTGCAACGAAATCCTATTGAATTTGCAGCAATAAATTCTATTCCCACACGCTACAGCATCTGTGTTTTTTTGTCAAATAAAAGATTATTCTAATATTTTTTCAACGTATATTCATTTATTAATTAATTACTTTATATTTTACCGCCTTTAGAAGACTTTAAAGTTTTAAAGCGTTTAAAATTTTATTTAAAACAAAGAACTTTTCTCATTTACTTCTGGACCTAACACTAATGTTCCAGCCAACAGTCACAGGCGTACTTCCAAACCCATATTAGTGTACAAGTTCTGCGTCGCGGGTATTAGAAACAACGAGAGACTTTTCAGTCTCACAAACACCCAAACCCGAAACAAATGCATCTGATTCCCACAAAAATTCATCCCGGTATGGGGTCGAACCTCTGACCCCTTGTTTCGCAAGCTGGTTTCCAGCCTACTACGCCACTTGACTATCGTATTTAGTAGTAATGAATGAATTCAAAACATGGAGATGTTCGTAAACATTTACCGTCCAATAAGTTTGAGAGCAACGTTACAGATTCATATATCTTGTGAGACGTGGTAGTTTTGCCTAAGGAATGGAGCTACCGTACTGCGTAAGCTTAATGATAACGTTTAGCACGCTATTAGCACTCTCCATGCATGAAACAGCGCGATGCCCTACGTGATCCACTTGCCAATATTGATCAAATGGATAGGTCTATGTAGGGCTGTGATGTATCAAAAGGGTTTTTGGGTTTCGTTTGAAGGTTTTATTGCTATTTTTTTACACCCTACTTTTACTACACCTACATTATTCTCAGTAGCAGTATGGAAACTAGAATTGTGCCTGAAAAAGGACAATATCCTCGTTGTTCATAACGTGGGAAGAAAATACAGTTGGCAAGTGTAGGTACAGAAATGCACTTCTGCTTATCCTTAAGAGCCATGGGTGTTTGCGCTAATCTTCAATAATTTTATTACACGGAATACCATAGCTTAAACGTAAATTTTAACCTCCTGCGCCCACTTTTCACCAGTTATCCTATTCAACTTAATAGAAGGACTCTTTTTTCGTTTACCGGGCACGTTTATAGCATCTAGAAACGCAATCCGGGGCCTCTAGGTCGCAGAGCACCCATCTCTACAATAATATCAAAGTCAGCCTAGCGAATTTCATGTCAAATTTTACATAGAACTGTGATCAGCCCAGTTGCACTGCCACGATTCAGCAGACGTCTCGAATTATGTCGAAAATCACGCAATTTACCACATTTTCGTCACCATAATTGCATGTTAAAATTAATATTGAATTAAGGTCCGCGAGTGAAAACTCAATTGCAGCCGTCGCGAAATATTAATAAATTAATGTCGTGAATATTGGAGGCTTATCGATAATCGATATTCACACGTACAACTTGTCGATGTATTATTCCGCTCCAGGCGCGACCCACCTTGTCTTTGCTTTTAGAGTAAACTTAGTTTGGGCGTGTGACGTCACGGGAACTAAGTTTCGTGTACTTTGCGGTTATTAAATTTTGCAAAGGAAATTCGGCGAAAGTTTGTAAAAAGCGTATTGGGATTTTGGGGCGGCGCTATTGTGCGGTATCGACGAAACTCGCAAACTATTCCAACTTCGCTGAAGGGAACGTAATTCATCATATTCGGTGTTTTACCAAGCAATAGCTTGTTTAATAGCTTGGAAATTATGCTTAGTTTAGTGGAATGAATTGGTGTAACGTTGCTTTTAGATTTCATTCGGGGTTTTTGTACCGAAAGCCTACTTTCAATATAACGTTTAAAGGAAAGCATAAGGAGGCTAGTGTAGTCTATTTTGCAATAAGAAATCATCACTATCTTCATGATTATGTAGTTTATCAATACCTTACCTAATAGGCTACAACCTATTTTTTTTTTTAACCCAACCCTGTAGTCTATGCAGGCGGAGTCATGGGCAAAAATATATCAAATGAAATATCAGAAACGTCCAGAATAAGACGTAATGTATGGGGGATTATTAAGCGCGGGAGAAAAATATTGAAAATCATTTCGTGGATATTCTTATTCCGGCGTAGGAGCGGAATATATTCAGAGCATAAGTCGGTGCAAGAACGTTTTATTGTTCCCATTGTTTCCAACAAAGTGTGAGGAAACTGGAGAGAATATGTCAGAAAGAAATTTTATATTTTTTTGTCTTTTATTTTTCTTTTCAATGTATTTTTATTTTAATGCAATTCTGTGGGTAGATCCGCGAGGGTCTTATTGATTTTGTTCCAGATAGTTGAGACTAGGGATGCGTGTTTTTACTTTAATGAAAACCATGTTTCGTTTTGGGTGCGATACAGAAAAATATCCTGGAAGTCTGGAAGAGGAAGAAGTAATATCGTTAAAAATGCCAAAATACATACACCACGAATTATCACGAACTTTAACGTTATAAACTTGCATACCTAAAAGTTCTTAGGCATTTATTAAGTGTGTAGTCCGCCATCCAGCACATATCTAGCGTGGTGTACTAGTGCTTATACCCTGTCAGTAGTAGAGGACGCCCGTAGCAATATTTGTTTTCTCCTGTTTCAAACTCTTTCTTTCGACAAGGACTTCAATCAAATTTATAGTATAAAAAATCCAAATCAAATCGGAATCATTATCGCCATTTCGGACATCCTATAGGGAATTTTAAAATGATTGAACATTTACCCGGACTTATATATCAAAGGTTAACAGCAACGAGAATGACAGTAATAATTAAATAAAGCTTCCTTGGACATCAAAGAACTCGTTAACCCGCCATTTCGCGGCTTCCATTGAGTGGTATGGAGGGTCCTTGGTCTATGGGCAACATATAAATGCAGCTATGAATTCTTAACTACCTTAATTTTATATTCATATAGATATATGATCTCACGCCTGTATTCCCGTAAAGGGTTGGTAGAGGTGAATTTCTTCACTTAATTTCGCCAAGTATCCTATCAGTCCCATGTAACAGGAAGCGAGCCTACTGACGTTATTCTAGCGAATTTCAATACTCCATGTTACTACTGAGAATTTCCTAATGAAAAAATCCTATAACACTATTCGACTCGGAAAACTTACCCTGGACTTCTAGATCGCACGCCTTATCCTAGTACCGCGAGACAAGACAATTTTAATTTAAAATTTCACTGTACTCTATGCACAGCTCATGAGAAGGGACATAAATATATACAGCAGGGCCAGATAATGCAGGAGTAAGCCGTGGCCCGTGAGGCAATAAAGGCAGTGAGAGGCTTAGCCCGTCGGCTGCGGCGGCGACTATTAACGGTTTATCTCAGCGGGTAGACTCAGCAGATGTCGAGCTCCGACCTCCAGAAATGTTGATTGGAGGCGTGAGACAAGCGAGAGATGCGATTTTTAAAAAGTGTTGGATCGAGAATAGGTTTTATTGTCCGTAGCATCAACATCGTGATGAAACTTGCACATCTAAAATTTCTAAGATGTGAATTAATTCTCAAATACGTTAACAGTGAAGAAAAACGTCGTTAGGAAACCTACACACCTAAAAGATTTTGGAATTTCTTAGGTGTCCTCTAACCCGCACTAGGTCAGCGTGGTGGACGGCCTATCCCTCCGGCCTAGCCCGGCCCAACCCTCTTGATAGTAAGGAGGACCGTGCCTAGCAGTGGGACAGTATATCGGTCAGAGATGGTGATGATAATAACTGTGATAAGTGAACTTATCACAACCATTCCATTACTAAAGAAAGAAAAAAAGAGTCATGCCGTAAATATAAGAAACTATAAAGTTTTTGTCTAACAAAGATATTAAATAACTTAGTGAATAGAGATAGTAAAAAGCTCAGAAATATAAAGTGAAAGAACAAATTTTTGTGAAGATATTTTCATTTCAATTTTAAACTTTTTAATAATGAGAAGGCGCTTACGAAAGCATGATACATAGGTAAAAATTTTTGAACCACTACCTACTTGGCCTTTCTAGCTCGATATACATCTATAGTGACGAAGCTATCAACGTATAAGAAAAAAATGTGCAAATCTTCTCAATATCCAATCCAATAGTAATATGAATTTTATTCAACAATTTTTAGTCCGGCTTATTGTATGCCTTCAAGAACCTTTATGTGACCTTACCCGGGCCGTCTGTTTCTGTAATATAAACCTTTTTAATATAATTTCGATATCAATATCTAAAAAATTGTTTAAGCTCATGAAAGATAAGTAAAATTACTTGAGGCGAGGATTGCGTTGCATATTATTGGAAATTCATCATTATTTGCCTATATGTCTACCTTACTTTAGGCAGTGATTTTCAATTCTGAATTGAGAAAAAAAAATTAGAATAAAGACTATAAATAATAAAAAATATAAATTGATATCCTTCGTCTCGTCGTCCTATAAAGTACATCAGTGCCGATAAATATTATAATTTAAAGTGACGCTGATAAATTTTGAATTTGTTACTTGCAGATCCCGTTCTTTATGAAATATTCAATCACGACCCAGTTGTCTGTTACAGTTACAAATTTTGTTCCTAAAAATACTATGTATAAAACATCATTATCACCGTTATCAGCACTTATACGTTACTCCTCTACCACTCACAGGGCTTAAGCCTTAGTCCACTATAGTGGCCTAGACCGGGTTGGTGGAGTAAATGCCTAAGGAATACCTAAGAACTTAGAGGTGTGCTGGTTTCCACAAAATGTTTTACTTTACCGTTAAAGTAACTGACAATTCATTGTGAATGCACATAACTTCGAAAAGTCACAAATTCTCGACCGCCTGCCTAAACTTTGACGCCATCACCAATTATTTCATTCATACACACCCCCTTTTAACATAACAAACATACATACAGATAGACATACACGTACACTCCAGCTTCAAAGGTTGCATACATCATCTTCATTGTCTATGCCATTTCAAAGACAATATCCTCCAACTTGCGCCAACCTAGCCCGCTTCTACCGTTTATCCATTATTCACATAGTCGGAATTCGGTTAAACACGTTTCTCCTTGTCAGTACACTCGCCACTTTAGCATTGGGTTTTCGGCTGGCTTTCGAACAAGGTACTCCCCTTTCCCTCACAGCACTTCTGTTACTAGCTGACCGCTAGCCGCAGTTAGACATGCACGTTGCGTTTCACAGGTCAAGTCTGACTCGGAAATATATAGGAGTTTGTGATGAGTTTAGATTTTAGTGTGGTGGTTTTATTGGCGCATGTGGGCATTTAAAATTGGGTCCTTGTTGGGTGCGTGAGGTGATTAGGGGTAGATGTCCTTATTGTGGATGGTATACGGGCTTAAAAAATGCAATTGGATCGTTGTCTTGCAGCGGTGTGTGTCGTATGATCTTCAGATAGATTTGATTTACGGGTCGGGAAAATTTAAAGTTTTCAGTATCAGCACGGAATCATGTGTGCACGGAAAGAAATGTGGATCCGAAAATTCTTTTCCTATCTTATTCGGGATAAAATCGTGAAAGTGTACCTACACAACTATACTAGGTCGCCGTTGTGGACCTTAGATAACGCACACCTTATTTGAGCCGCAAGACCAGGGATTCAGCAATTCTATTATAACAAAACCCTAAAAACAATATTCCTTTAAGATAATCAAGAAACCTTTCACCACGACAACCCTATTCGGAATGTATTACGCAACAGTCTTACAAATGTGAAAAGTAAATAATACATTCGTATAATAAATATGAAAATACGATCGCACGTATCAAATGGGCGAAAAGTCGGCGGGGGCAACCCTATCTCGACCGAAAAAATATTGAGCCGAGTCATAACGAACACTGAACGTCAAATATTTCTCCCTCCACTGAAAGATTGTAATAAAAGTCCTCAGATAAACGATATTGCTACCCTTGTCTAATAAAATTTAATATTGTTTTTTCAAGAGAAATATAAAGGGGCATAAAATTCTGTAATTCCTCGGCTTCGCACGTTAAGTAAAGTATAGATTGCTTTGAAGAAGTCTCTGTTACTTGGCGTTTTTTTTATTAGTAACACGACCTTCTTCTTCTTCTTCTTCATCAACCCATATACGCCCACTGCTGAGCACGGGTCTCCTCTACCATTGAGAGGGTTTAGGCCATAGTCCACCACGCTGGCCTAGTGCGGGTTGGCGGACTACACACCTGAAAAATTCCTAAGAACTCTTAGGTGTGCAGGTTTCATCACGATGTTTTTCATTCACCGTTAAAGCAAGTGATAATTCAATGTGAATACACACATAACTTTAAAAAGTCAGAGGTGTGTGCCTGGGGTTCGAACCCGCGACCGCCGAGATTCTCGACCGCGCGCCCAAACCTTGAGGCCATCACTACTTCGACACACGACCTTACTTGCGTATATTCATTCGTGCTTGTATCAATGAGGATGTCGACAGAGATGTGTTTCTACACACTTGTAATATTTATGATAATGGAATGATTGTCTGAGCAGTGTTGTGACTCTCAAACACGTTTTGATACTCCATACTGGTAGAAACAACTTATTTTTAAAACAAAATTCACGAATAAGGTTTTTATCCTAAAACGTGTATTAAACTTCTTTAAAAATATTATTAGCAAGAATGTTCAAAAATAGTATTATGTGAAAAATAAGTATTTTGTGAAAAAAATGCAGTGATGGCCTCGAGGTTTGGGCGCGCGGTCGAGAATCTCGACGGTCGCGGGTTCGAACCCCAGGCACACACCTCTGACTTTTCGAAGTTATGTATGTATTCACATTGAATTATCACTTGCTTTAACGGTGAAGGAAAACATCGTGATGAAATCTGCACACCTAAGAGTTCTTAGGAATTTCTTAGGTGTGTAGTCCGCCAACCCGCACTAGGCCAGCGTGGTGGACTATGGCCTAAACCCTCTCAATGGTAGAGGAGACCCGTGCTCAGCAGTGGGCGAATATGGGTTGATGAAGAAGAAGAAGAAGAAGAAAAAAAAATGAAGCCACAAAATTGTCTATTTTCAATAAACGTCGATAGAGTTTGTACATTCATCAAGTTGAATTTATATTGAAATTTGTTATGCTATTATTTCCTTTCAGAGCGGCGGTTGGAAATAGTAATTTAGAATATTCTGCTATTCATCATTGCGAAGCGGAATTCAAATTGAATCAAGCAGAAACAACATTTATAAATGTAATATAGTTAACGACTACGAGAATTAAGCGCCTCTTCCAGTCTGTAGCCGTTCTTAATTATATCTCAACGATTTTGTGCCTAACAAATTTAGGTCTATACAATAATTTCATAGATTTTTGTCCAGTGATTACTGAAAATTATGAATATTAATAAATTATGGGCTATATTTTTGCTGTAACTAGTATTGACTTCAGATAACTTTAAATTCTATATATAAGTGAGTTTGCAATCAAGTAAAAGTCTGCTACATTTTTTTACTTCCTATTCAACGGGGAATAAGAAACAGATTTAAAAATCTTAGAAGTCTTATGAACGAAACGACTGCAAAAATCTGCTCTGAACGTCGATTTTTCTAACAAAA
This sequence comes from Cephonodes hylas, assembly GCA_030295005.1. Lineage (NCBI taxonomy): Eukaryota > Metazoa > Arthropoda > Insecta > Lepidoptera > Sphingidae > Cephonodes > Cephonodes hylas. The sequence continues at coordinate 3,384,775 of AP025374.1, read as the reverse complement.
TATATTGTTACTATGTATAATCTGGTCAAATAACTGGCAGAAATTCAATGAAACTAGTATGTTATAATAAAAGGGTTATGCCCAACAATGGGATGAAGCAATCTATAGATGACAATGGTAGTAAAGCAGTGAAGGCCTCGAGGTTTGGGCGCGCGGTCGAGAATCTCGGCGGTCGCGGGTTCGAACCCCAGGCACACACCTCTGACTTTTCGAAGTTATGTGTGTATTCACATTGGATTATCACTTGCTTTAACGGTGAAGGAAAACATCGTGATGAAATCTGCACACCTAAAAGTTCTTAGGAATTTCTTTGGTGTGTAGTCCGCCAACCCGCACTAGGCCAGCGTGGTGGACTATGGCCTAAACCCTCTCAATGGTAGAGGAGGAGGTGGCGTATGATGCTGAGAATTTTACGAAATTTTAATTTTTAAGTAACCTTTATGGTGCATAAAACAAAGTGACAGAAAAAAAACATTATCAGGTCATTATTATGTGCCTATATAAGACACGAGTCACCACTACAAATGAAAGGCCAGGCTTAGGCCAAATTTTCCACGCAATTTTTTTTATGGCTCAGTGAGGCTTGATTAAAAATTCTTTATTTTTATCACAACATTAAAAATGTTAGAACAAAAGAAAAATTTCTTTAAATTAAGCTCATCAAATTAGGTAAAGCTAAATTGGCAAAGTTATAAGGTTTCTCACGACTTTTTACATTGCCGTTAAATTTTATTGAAATAGACTCCTATCTTTGAGCCATAGGGGTCAGTTAAAGTCTGCGCGCGTAATATTTTTGGTCACTATGCATTTAAGCAAAAATGTTGGGAATTTTGTAACTTACATACTATATGTAGGGGATATCGAATCAAAACGAATTAAGTATTTATTTACAACATAATCTAGTTATGAAAAAACCTAATTGGATTCTGTACGTTTACACGCCTTAAATTTCTACTTTTTAATAACCTTCGGTGCTGAGAAATATGGGACCCTGGGGGCGGTTTTAGGCTGATTTATATCCCGGAATATATAGGAATCCTGAAGTTTTGCAGACACTAATTTTTCTGCAAATTTTCTATGCATGATACTTCTTTTACGGCGGCAAAATTACGGATAAGCAATTAAAAACAATTACTATAAACAGCGGAGATGCGTATTCAGAATGTCTGCTAAAGCGAGCGAGCGATACCATACTCCTTCACGACATACTAGCCGAACACTGTCAAGATGAAAAATTGCAACAAAAATCCTTCCCCAAATCTTTTCCATCCTTTCACAATTTAAAAATATGGCCTATTCAAGCCCGTTCTGGCGTCACAAAATTCAAACTATTAGGAAAATAACACTCCTTGAGCAGCATTCATATTCAAAGTACGTTGTTCAGCACCGCTTGTTTACGAGTTTCATTATATTACATTACTTGGCCAACTTAATTAAAATAAGGGATGGAGGCCCCACTGTTTATTATAGCACGCTTGTTGACATCTGCTGCGATATTTGACGAGCTCCACCGGCGTCGGCAGTCATTTTTTCAGATTTAAGGCTCCGTACAAACTTAATTAAGCGTAGAAGTGCGTGTTCCATTCGGACGCCTCTTTTTAATTTAAGTCATTTAGTGTGGAGTCGAGTAGTTTTCATGTCATTAGAGCAAGCTGTAAAAATAGATTGTGTGAATTAAATTTAGCATTTAAATCGCTGGACAGTTTGAGATTTAATGAGGTTTTATGATGGGTAATTACGACGTCTAGTTATTATGTAAACTGCCGTTAGTCTACTTGACATTAATATCTGTGTTACAGATATACAAAGAAATACATAATGTTGAAGATAAAACTTTCAACAAGATTAAATAAGGTCACTGATAAAATGTAGCCAATCAGTTTCCATTTTTCACAATCATCATCTTCCTTCACTACAAGACTTAATAAATCCATTGAGACAAATCGTATTCATCCCTAGACTACTTGATAGATCACTTAGAAGCAGCCTAAAGGTTGTCTAACAATCTTAATGTTGTGTGTCTATAGCAACGTATGTAGATGACCTCCATTGAAGAACTAAATTGCTCCCTTAGTCTTACGTACTATACTCACTCCATGGTACTATTTTTCAATACGATTCCAAGCCATCGCGTGGGCATTACTATGTAAACTTTCTCAGAGCCTGCAAGAATGGGAGAATGGGAGACGCAAGGAAAGACCAAGGTCCCCTTTTCAGATGTATAAATTACTTTTTCGTTGGTAAATGAGTTGGATTGTTTCTTGCTCCCGCGGCATAAGTCAGTGGTTGCGATTTGAAAGTCACAGGATTTTTATAGAAATATATCGCTGCCCCATATACTTACTCGCGTAAATTACATATCATGATATTTATTTTAATATTTACTATTAGTCCGCAGCAAAATAAAAAAAATAGAAATATTCATATTTCATGTATCTATTTACATTTAATTGCTTTCGAATTGATTTCGATAAAACATATTCATGATGATTATTTGAACGGAACAAATTATTTATACTACAGTAATAGTATGCAATATTCCAGGTAAACAAAACAGCATATACCAATTAAAATCAATTATCAGGGGAGCGAGGCCGCAGACAGGCGGCTGAACTCCGATCCTGGCTTACAGCACATGTTGTGGTGCCAAGTGGATATTAAATGTATTTCAATTATATACCTTCTTACTATATTCTTTTCAATATGACGTCTTTATAAATATTTCTAAGTCGATAGAATTGCACTAATTGATTAGAGAGGAACTAAAGTAATTTTGATATTGTTTTTTTGAAAAATCATCATCATTATCAGGATCAACAGCCTTTGTCCCGTCAACTGCTAGACATCTTCGACCCTCCTTATCCGACCGCTCCCAAATTGATTGTGTGAACCACAAATATTTGTTTCGGGCGTCCAACAAGGCTAGAATCTTAGTGTTAGGTTAGAACTATGTACATATGTGAACAAAACGTATGTGAAAATAGCAGATTAATTTCTCCTTTCAGTCGCTTAAATGTTGTAGATAAATACTGGCTTTATAATCGTTGTAATTCAACCTAAAGCTGTGTTTTATTTTGGCTTGAAATTGTATAACTCTGCTTGGTAAAGAGAGATACTTTATGAAAAATAGTAAATGCTTGTTCGAAATTCTTTGAAACTTCATGCTCCTAAGAGACTATGCATCATAAACAATGTACTTGAGTTACCGCTCCGTCGTTGAAAGTATTGAATGCAGCCTTTCCAATTTCCTAGAGCCATTGTACAGTTTCCACTTAAACTTGACAAATACACAACAAAACCTTCATCAGCAAATTAAAAATTAAAGTGGCAACTTTGGAACATTTCGGCGCGGATTTTTTCGCGCAACGGCGTGACCGCACGGAGTAAGCTTATTAATTTTGCAAATGAAAAAAATGTGTGCAGGCAAACGCATAACGTGAACTTGTTTTATTACGGATGCGGATAAATGTTATGAAATCCGTATAATTTTTTTGGGTAACCCAAATAGAGGTCATGCGGGACCGGCGAGTGCGGAACAGTTTACCTACTTCGTGATGTCTCGTAAAATTTTTGCTCTTTTTAACGAAGCTTGGAGCAGAAAAGGCAGACGGTACAATTACGTCGAATGAGAAGATAATATTATATGTAAGTTAATTTTTACCCTCACGATATCGGGAGTAGTAATTCGGACTTCACTGTTCATAAGTGGCAATTTGTAGCGTCATAGAAGTTGTTAGAAGTATCTACTGCTAAAAAAAAATTGTGTCAATTGCAGGGATTAACTTCAAATGTAACTGCAATTGCGGTCACGTGCACTGAAAAAAAACTAACGATCATAAAAACAAAAGAAATTCTGCTACATTCTGAGTAAGCAAGTAGCGCTGATCTCACATAATATGTATGTTTGAATAAGGGCGGGGAAAATAATTTACTGCCGCAATATAACGTTGCAAAACTTCAAGCGAACTTAGTAAAATATCCAAGTTTTTTATGAAAATTACTTTGTAGACCTCATATGCTCTATACATTATCAGCGTTATTGCCATGAAGTAAAAATAAAGTCTCGCTTATTATCTAGACGACGGCGAAGAGTAGAAATATCGCCACGAGTCGTTATGAGTAGTAAAGAAGAAATAGCCAGAATTGGGCAGCGATTTAAAAGGTGTTTTGTTATTACTGAGCATCTAGTTGGAGTTCTTAATTTTATTTTCAGAAAAATAATTTAAACAACCCCATATCTTGTTCATCACTCGTTTAAAATTCCATCATGCCTGGATGCCTGGAAGAGATCGCTTTGAGCGATAAAACTGGCGATTGTTCACTGAGTTACGTTGTTTTGAAGGTGTACAATAACATTCCTTTTTGTTGATATTTAATACAACATCTGTATAATTTATATTAAATTTTGTACCTGTGTACTAAATTGGCTCTGATTAAAAATATCGCAAAAACATTTCATTCCTAAATTATAAATATTCAATATTCAAAAAGGATTTTCAAACTAAGCCAATTGCCAATTTGCGTCGAAGCTTTCACGTTTTAAATAAATCCTGTAATGCATTGAATTAAATTGGCGTTTTCGACTGCATAATCTACAGTCAATATTTTAACGTATAACATTTTAACTATATTACATGCGATCGTAAAACATGGAGCCAATTTTATGCCCTGCGCTGTAAATAGTTTGTTCCCGTCGTAAATTTGAAGCTTGTAAAACTTTTAGACCTAGTTCGAACTGGCGATCTTCTTAACTATAAAAAAACGTTAGTACTTAGGTAGGCGCTTCGCTTTGGGTATTTGACCCAGATAAATTCTTCGCAGCTAACAATGGTGCTCAAAATTGTATAGGGCAAAGAAAACGCTGAAGTGTTGGTTATGTTAATACGTGAACCGATTCTTTTTTAGGGACTACGTCTAAAATAGAGGCAAAAAGGTAAAGATTGTTTATAAAATAATTCCTAATGTTATATATGTGTTAGCTGATTTGTCAAGTCATCATGATCATCTTTATTAGACGTTTAAATTTATTATTAGCATGGGCAATCTGAATGAATGCAAGACAACTAAGTCACTAAGTAACAATTTACAGACAATTGCAATCTAACTTTTAAAGTAAAAGTCGATCCGCTAGACCCAATTGACTCAATTGACAACAAAACTTCTTCTCCTTTTTCGTAATCGTCAAACAAGCGTCGCTTGCAAGATGGACGTTGCATTTTGCTAGAACGGTTCTGCCAAATGTGACGCCGCGTGTCGACGCACCGACATTTGGACAAGGTTCTATGTCACAATTTTAGCACTTAGCATTTCAGCACTTATTTAATAATGGATATAAGTCCTAAAATGCTAAGTGCTAAAACTGCAACGTAGAACATTGTAATAGTGAGCAAGCGATATGCATGTAAATGTTTATATGTCATTTATGTATGTATAGTTGACAAACCCGTGACGCAGTTGCTTGCGAAACGAGTGGCGGTGAGTCCGATCCCCGCACTAGGACAAATGTTTGTGTGATCCACAAATATTTGTTCCGTGTCTGGGTGTCTGTGAGACCGAAAAGCCTCTCGTAGTTTCTGATACCTACAACACAGGATTTGTATCTTAGAGTGGGGTCAGTACTATGTATGTGATTGTTGTATGCTGAGTTGATAGTGACGAATTGCACAACTGAGCTATCATATCATTAGTCATTATCAGATATTTTTATCATTTGATGACAAAATCTACACGGACAGGAAAAATAATTTCCTGAAAGATAGTCTGTATAGGCTTTTATCTGTGAGTATTGTATGATTAAATTGTCTTCCACTTTAGCTTGTAAATTGAATGTAACAACAAAAATGAAGCATACTTTGTGAAATACGAAACTCCGCATTGAAATTTTATGATAAACATATTACGGTTAAATTTCGATTGATACTCCATTACTATTGTAAATATGATATACTAAATTGATCTGAAAACAATATGCAGTGTTTATAATTGTAAGATATTTTATGTATGGAAAAACCGTAATAAAGCCTTTCTGCACTATTATACCACTTATGTGAAATTACCTTTATATTCCTCTATTAAAAACCTACAATTTTGCAAATGATTTAAGATATTATAAAACCTGTTTCGACTAAACTGGACACTTAATGGAATTACGGTTAAGGCTAAGTACTAGCTAGTGGCTTTTATATTTAATGGCATTGCTTGAAGTCGCCATTACATAATAGCAGTGGCGATATTTCCTTACAAGCCCAAAAGCATAGCGTGCCCTGCAAAATTCCGGATAAAAATCTTAAAGCATTAAATCTTTGCAATTTTACATACATATATGGGATTATCCTGACCCCACAATAAATAATTATGAACGAAGCATTACACAATTAACGCGTAAAACCTTTGGCTTTCTATGGAACTGCCGATACTGCTTAATTGACAGTGACATTGGCTGCAAAATTTACTATAGGAACTATTACATAAATGATTGTATATTTCATAAAACTGGTAATATCTATACCCTTGCTCCAGTTTAACTGGGGCAATGTTTTAAACACGTAAGTGTTTGATGAATTTTCTTATAAAAATACGTGCGATGTTACGGAGAAGAAAGAGACTTTTAAAAATCATAGGCTTACGTCATCATCATCATCATCATCAACCCATATACGCCCACTGCTGAGCACGGGTCTCCTCTACCATTGAGAGGGTTTAGGCCATAGTCCACCACGCTGGCCTAGTGCGGGTTGGTGGACAGTGCGGGTTGGTGGTGATCATAGGCTTACGTAAGTAAACGTATCAAAAACTTACTTTCGCCTTTATTAATCCTAGTTTGATAAATTCTTGATCATGATAGTACTTTACCCCACAATTGTTTTTTTTATTTCAATTCATATTATATACAGTATTCGATCACGGTCTTTTTACTTCCTCTGTAATAAAGGCGCATGTTCTGAAGCGTGTTTGTTACATATGCAAACTCAATCCGATAATATCTGTACCTAAAATACCTCCTACCTAGGAAGCACTTAAAGTTACATTCACACAATTGCTATCTTTGCACTTCATTCACACAATTACTTATTACTTAATATAATTATCTAAAGTAAATCTTTATGATTATGATTTTAGATATTTTTAATAAATAAGAAGTTTAACGCAGCCTTGAATGATTTTATCAATTTTTACGTTGCAGTACGAAAGATCTCAGAAGTTAGTTATTATGTTCGGTGGAAAGCTATAAAAGAAATTGCTGCTTTGTCTTTCTCTTGGTTGACTTTTACGACATTGATCCGAGATTACACTGCAGATTTATTTTCATTCGGGAACTAACACGATTTAGTATTTTTGGATCGAGTGCCGGTACTAATCTTTATGTGTTGGTTTATACTTACGTGACACTGTTTTGGCTAACGATGCATTAATAGTTGTCGTTGCCCCTAAATTATAGAAATCTGGATCTTCACATTTTGACTACCTTTATGTGTCTTAATGTTTGTGTCGGAATTTTGTCGAGTTTTTTTATAACTTTAGGCACACATACAGAAGTGACCAGGTTATGTAGTTACATAATTATTTAGGCCCATAGACTGGTACTGTTTATCAAAATATATACAAGAATACGATTGAATCTCATAAAAGTTTAAGTGAAAAAGGAAAAATGTTGCGCTTCTACGATTGATAAATTTATTTTCACAATTGATGGTACCCTAGAGATGTGTTTATTTTCATCCAGAGAAAATGAATTTGTGGAATTAATATAACAGCCCTGTGCCGCAGTTTGCTAGACAACAGCTTGCAAAACGAGAGGTCGCAGGTTCGATCCCCGCACCGAGACAATGCTTGGTGTGATCCACAAGTATTTGTTTCGGGTCTAGGTGTTTGTCAAACTGAAGAGTCTCTTGTAATTTCTGACACCCACGACACTAGACTTGTATTCTAGTGTGGGGTTAGAACTATGTATGTATCTGTTGAATGTATTTAAAAAAATACTATACGGCATTTTATAAGTAAAACTTTGTTTTTGGGCAGCACATTATTGATTAAAAACTGAAAACCTTCTAAAACTTCCAGCTAGGTCTAAACCACGCTATTTTTCGGTTTGAAACTCACACGAAACGGTACGTTAATTGTCACGCGACCGGATCTATCATCAAATTGGTGTTGTTAGTCGATTTGTAACAGGAGCGGCGTGAAATGTAGCAATTACCTTACATGTTTCGGCAGTAATGGTTGCTTTGTTGGTATTTACATGACTCGCGCAGCTGGGCAGTTGATTAGAGACCACGTTTAAAGATCGGCGGTCAACCCGTTATGATTATACGGATAGGATAGGTTATAAGGAGATTAAAGCGCTATAGATCTTTTTTAATAAAAAATAAATAAGAAAAAATCTCGAGGATAGCTTGACTAGCAAAGACGTGAAAATATAAAGATAATATTTTCTTTAAAACATTTAATTTCGAAGGTTATTTCATAAACACTACAAATTCGATATTAACATTCTCAAAACCCTCAAAAGCCAAATAGATATTTACGCAGACGCAAGTCTTAAGACGCGTGCGTCCTCCGCTAAGTAAATATTTAATACCGCTGGCCTTATTTGCATAGTACGTGGTCTGTAGGTAAGGGTCGCAGCGGATGACTCTCCTGCTTGGGGCATTAATAGATAATGAGGCTAATGTAGGCAATGCCTCCCTATTTAGACAACTAAGCCATTGTGAATTATTAACCATCGGCCTGACACTTACTAAGACCAAAACTCAAGTGGTTTGCGGTAAGGGCTTATGTTATTATCTAAGGGTATTTTATGGGACTATTTGGATTTTGTGATTGTCGTGTTTTAGTGGTTTTTGAAGTCTCTTTTTTTTTCAAAGTCTTCTACAAGGTTTTAGATTTCACCTGAAGGGTTAAGCCTTTACTTATCATGCTGGACAAGTGGGAATTGGTGGACTACACACCTTTTTTTTTTAATTCGAGGGGAAGGCTGCTTATGGCTCTACCTCCCGCCAGCCCTCAGAGAGGGGGCCAGGAGGCGTATGTCGGGGTCAGCGGCCATCCAGCCCGGCGCGCGTCGGAGTTACCTCCGCGCAGATGTTAGTGCCGGGCTGGTTCCCTAACCTACACCGGCATACCGACCAAAACCCCACGGTGGCCATCTTCGCGCCAGGTAGGGCGACCACGGTGCGTGGGTGAGAGAAGCCCATAATGGTTCCGCAGCCGCCCAGTGCGCCTCCGAGACGAGAGCGTCTCGGCCTTCTCAGATTTGAGTCTTGCCAGAAAAAAAAGCTAGAGGTGCGGGTCTGGCTTATGAACCCACCGCTTCATCAGTACTATACAGTAGAGGCACACGTCTCTCAATAGTAGAGGAGGACCGTGTCTAGCAGTGGGTCGTTAATAGGCTGGTGATGGTGATGAAGCTCTTTTTTACATATTTAAACCGTCAATAAAAGATAAACTACTAGTCTTTTGGAATGTGTTATCGCTGTAAAAAAGATACATTGCAAGGAACTCATACAAAATTTTATTTTTTGCGTTTATAAAAAACTTTTTTATGTTTTCAATATAACATCTCTTTGTGGCCAATTTTTTTTTCGTTTGTTTTTATTAAATTCTTAGTTATTATACGGTGTCTATAAATATGCCTTATACTCGTACATTGAAATAGTCTTATAAAACAAGAGATAATGATTGGCGAAACGTGGGCGTATTGGTTGTATAACATATACTTATGCGGTTAAGCCTTAGCTATGGCATAAATAACAAATTAACAAGAATTTGTATGAGACAAAGGCACGTTCTGCGAAAGGACAGAGGTCAGATCCGTTACAAGGCGGAAAGGGCAAGTGTTGACACATTAAGGCACACCGCCTTTATTAAGCGGGACGTGTAATTACAAGAACTTGGGGAATGATTTATTCAGATTACGGAAAGTATCTTAGTAGGGTTGTCAAAATACATACAACAAAGTAATATAGAAAGAATAAGAGAGAAGGAATAAAAGACTGTAATATTTTTCAATAAGTTCTTTAATCAATTAGGTATGTCTTGAAATAAAGGGTTATTTGAGTATAATAATTTTATAATAGGGGTAAGGCTTAGAACCTTCTCAACGCCCGTGCTTATCAGTAGGACGTAATGGATGATTGATTATTAATTTTTGAATTTTATTAATTTCCTTGAAAGGGTGAGGACAGTTCATGACTAATCGTATGAGGTTAAATTATGAATGTAGATGTCACAAATGATTATGATACTGTAATCATGATCATCATGATAGAAATTTTTGAGTTAGGCGGCTAATGTTGTTCTGGTGACAATGACTTGTACTATACTGCTGTAAATATCTTGCAAATATGCAGCATATATTAATAAAATAATTAATCATTGCGGTATAGAGTCGTTCTCTTTCAATCAATAAATCATACACATTATATTCGATGTTGAAGTTTTGAAATAGAAATATTATGAATCTGGGATAATGAGACGGATAATGTTCATGGACCTCAAAATAGTTTTGCATACTCTATTTAGATCGATTCGTGGAAAGTACAGTACATTCGTACCGATTATAAACGTTTACGAGGTACAAATCTTCTTCTAGGAAATACGCGTTGCAGATACGAGCAATGCGTCTGTCAGAGTACTAAAATATTAATTTACCGGAATTTATAAATACACTGTAATGCCAAGTATATTATGCAATTTTCCAGTATTAAATAATTACAATTACTTATCAGTTTAATGTTGAAGGAAAACATCTTGAGGAAGAATTCATTAATTTCTTAGGTCTGCAGTCCGGCAACTCGTACCATGCCAGTGTGGTGGACTCTTAGTTCTTAACTCTTTTAGTTAATGAGCCTTGGGCCAGCAGTGAGATATACGTGAATTGATGATGATAACCCAATTATCATCTCTTCACTGAACTTTTTAATTGCTCCCATAATCTATCGAAAAACGAAAATGTAAAATACAAATTTATACACAAAAATTTCTTCAGTCACTTATTATTGAAATTTTTTGGCTTAAATTTTTTGCATTACTGTCAAATGACCTTAAGTGTGACTGTTTCACGGAAAATTGTCGGTGTTACTTGCTACAGCGTCGTTTTTTCCCCTGTAATTCGTATCTTCATTTTAAAGTCATCTTTCCAGCATATTTCGCTTAATTTTTAACACTCAATAAATGTCTATTTCATTGCATTTAAACTAGACAGAGAATATCTACCTAGAGTTTGGCTAGACATCAAAGATATCATGCAGCAAGTTTATATGTAACTATAAAACGCACATAATACGTTTCTTCTAAAATACTTGCATATAAACTAGGATTTTAATAAATTTGAATAGCAAAGGCTAAGGTCGGGTTTTAGAGTTCATCGTGGTTAAGCAAATATAAGCAACGTTAGGAAGGGTGGATAACCGCCCAAGCTAGTCCTCACATTCCCCTCTTTAGATAGAGGGATGAAGGAATTCTTAATTTCTTTGCACATAACTGTCTTCAAACTACTGAAGAGGGCACTAAATGGAGGACCTTTTGATTTTACGAGAACAATAGTAAAATGTAGAAGTTGCCGGAAAAGTCATTGATATTTACATTAAAAAATATTTTTTTAACATATTCAAAATCCGAAAATTTAAGTTAAAAGTAATTTTAAAAACTTGCATATTACTTTAGTGGAAATCATTTTGGTAGTGTTTTATATTTTTAATACTCTGTATATTTCTCAAACAAGACATATAAATATACATACATACAACCTATAATGTCAAAATTTAAAAAAAAATCTCAATCTTCTCAAACATCGTGTAAATACGTCGTCCTCCTTAAACTCACATAATCTCGTAATTAAGAGAAGACTGTTTACTCTCTGATCAAAGTGTGTGCGTTGTTAATTAAGTGTCCCAGGTTTGTTATCCTGTATTCCAGCCTAATTACTGATATGTCAGCGTAACAACTTTTAGCAATTGTTACGAGATCCCCGGGGATCGCTGAGGCTTCGAGCAGCGGTTCTCAAAGTTTCACAAGGTCGCGGTACAGCTGTTGTTGATTGCGCTCTATCAATCTTGGTTGTTTTATTTTGTTTTAATTCACATTAAAAGATACATGGAAATAACAGTTTATTCCATATGAGTTTATGACAATAATTATGATTGAGGGTGGTATCATCAGGGTGACAAAAATGTCCTACAGCTGGACACAGGCTTCGTTTACAACTGATAGGGTTAACCTTACTCCACGCTGGCGTAGTGATGATTAGCGGACTACAAATCGATGGAATTTCTAAAAAAAAATTTAGATGGGCAGGTTTCCTCACGATGTTTTCCTTGACTATTAAATTCACATTGAGTTACCAAGAATGGTTAATATTGTTATATAATATATATGATGGTTAATATTAATATTGACGGCCCCATGGTGCAGCTGGCTAGACACCCGATTGCGAAACAAAAAACTGCGGCTTCATAGCGCCTGATCCGACTGTGCGGGCAGAATTTCGTTCGTGATAAATGGGTGTATTTATTTACTATTTATACTTGTATATAAATTAGCGAAAGTGGGTGCAGAATTGCACCAATGCTTGCGTCTCCTGGAGTACAGGGTTAAGTGTGCATGTTAATACATTTTTCAATTTTTTGGATTTTAGAATTAGTTCTAGGCCCCAGAAAAAATATTAATAACAATAATTAATTATCAAAAGGATTGGTGTTGTCTCCTAACTTTTAGCTCCAAAGAGAACTTTGGAAACTCTCATGCCATATAAAAGGGGATATCTTAGGCTGAATTATTTGTAACTGGACGACTAATTAAATTTATAATTGGAAGTCAACTCTATCAATATCCAATCAGTTTAATTTGGAACTACCTAAATCAATAGTATAACTGAGACCATTTAATTAATAATTTAATTATTCAACTTGCATCTTAAAAATTATCTTTATTCATATACAATTATACCGGTGGCGCTCAAAAGAGTAACACATTAATTGTGTAATGTGTGGTAGTGCTTTTAAGAATATTTTGATTAGACAGGATGAGTTTCTTCTTCTTCTTCTTCATCAACCCATATACGCTCACTGCTGAGCACGGGTCTCCTCTACCATTGAGAGGGTTTAGGCCATAGTCCAGCACGCTGGCCTAGTGCGGGTTGGCGGACTACACACCTAAGAAATTCCTAAGAACTTTTAGTTGTGCAGGTTTCATCACGATGTTTTCCTTCACCGTTAAAGCAAGTGATAATTCGATGTGAATACACACATAACTTCGAAAAGTCAGAGGTGTGTGCCTGGGGTTCGAACCCGCGACCGCCGCGATTCTCGACCGCGCGCCCAAACCTCGAGGCCATCACTGCAAGATAGTCTATTTATTAGATATTATTTACCACCGGGCTTGAAAAAAAGGTTGCACTTTAAACAGAGGACAAAAACCATTCCTGTTGCTCCTACGAAACAGATTAGATCACAATTATATATTACCATTTTATTTATTTTCATATTTGAATATTAAACGACAGCGAATAAAATTTAGGTTAGTCAGAACAAAAAATTCACTACAAATCATACAGCATACATCTTGCTACCGCCCTAGTAGCATTTTCCTCATGTTTTTTCACTTAGGTAAATTGTATGAACGCCAAAACGCTCGGAATGAACACGTTGATATCGACACCGACTTTTATAATGTGAGAGGCCATTAGCATGACATGTCTGAGCATATCATTAATGATAAAAATGCCTTGAAAATACCTTGCCGAGTTGCCTTGCACGGTTAATTGACGATTTAGGCAATTTGCGAATGTAAAAGGTTTTTGATGAAAATAATGTAACGAAAATGTTTATTTTTAAATTTAAGTGTGTGAGTTACTAAGAAATGGAAACAAAATTTTACGTCGTATTTTAAGTGTTATTTTATTTAGTATAGGTTCGATTGCCGAGCCAGCTAATGTAGTATTGGAATTTCCTATTAATTCTCAGTTTGAAGGTTGAAGAAGGTTGAAGTTTTAATGAAATATAAACATTTACACATTTATTTCAACATTTACAATTAAAATTCAACAAGTTCATCGATGAAATTAATATTAAATAAATTATTGCTTTATTTTTTATTCTTGCCTAAAATGGAAATGATACAAACTTAAATTTGAGTTGGACTCATAATACATTTGGCAATAATTATTACAAGAACTATTAACGGGCCTGTGCCCAGCATTACAATAATAACAAAAGTATTATATAATGCATTGTATATTGTTACTATTTAATACAGGAACAAGTCACACCCCGCTTTTGTATTTAAAAAAGCCAAAACCCTGTTTATCGTTAAGAAAGTATAAATAAAATCTCGTCCGCGAATATCCATTTATTTAGCGTGTCGTCGGCAAAGCTTGGGAACCGCCGCGTAGGCTAAATGTTTACTTAGGTGATTTATTACACCAAACGAAGTAGCACGAATTAGACACAATTGCGTGCAAGATTAATGTTTTGCCGAAGATACGAGTTTTATACCACGGTACATGTTCTTACGTAAGGCGCTCAACAATAGCCACGGTTCAACTGAGAAATTGAAAATTGCGAAGCTTGATTTTATAGGATGCTCCTCGTTTATATTGAGACTCGATTGAACAATATTGCGCTCCCTTATAGTTTTTCTTAGATACTTTGTGTCTTGTAGTTAGGTATAAGGTTATAGGTATAGTGCTTAACAGTGGCGTGCCTAGGGTGTCAAACTATGGCAAGCCCAAATGTTTATTTAGTAGCAGCATATTTTTTTTGGTACGTAGGACTAATAAATACCTACCGGTTAGTACTCACATTCACGTTTATAGCGTTATTTTATAAATAAACAATCGTTAAGTTCGTTATTCGGAACTATGTAAGGCAAGTCGGGCTTTCGGGCTTCTATGGAAGTACCGCCACTGGTGCTTAAGTATGGAATGATAAAATAGTACATAATTTGCAAATAGTTTATGGTACAAGTATTAAGGTCTCGAGCTTTAGGATTGCGATCGTGAATCTTCGCATTTTCGAAGGTATGTGAAGAAAAACATCGTGATGAAACCCGCAAAAATAAAATTTCTCAGAAAGGAGTTTTTGTTTGGTCCGTATTCTACCAACCGACGTGAATATGAGTTCCAAAACCACACACCAGGATAAAAAACTCAACATGAGAAATAAGGGGTTAATAACCCTGCCCACTCGTTCCGCGCTAATTACACCAAAGATTCCTTTCACGTGAATAATGTTACCCAGTTTAGAAAAACTGAACTTTTCTTCGGATCTAATTGGGACACGCGCATGAAAGGAACTACCATAATAACTCCTCATTATGAATCGTGCAATCTAATTAACACCTTACCCATTGTATTTGAATTAGAGCTCTTTATTTCTAGATGTTTTGGAGTAGCCGAAGCCTCCTTTAGAGACAATGCTGCAATATTGTTTGCGCCGTAAACTGGTACGGAGGTTAATGAAGGACTTCTTTTATGAGCCAACTCCAAAACTTCAGGAAACTAATAATTCGCGCAACTCGTCTGCTTATTGTTTGCCTGTCGGGTTTATGAGCTACCTTCAAAAAAATTGCTTGTCATAAGTCGGCATGAGAGTAGTTTTCAGAAATGGAGAAAAGTTCGGCATATTTGTATACAAGTTGACTATTTGTTGAAAAAGTGGGTAAATTGAAAATTAAAGTATACCTACTGTGTACGAATACAATTGTTTCTGCGAAAGATTACGTTCAGGTGTTCTACGTCGACGTACCATAAGCTGAGACCGCATTCTAACACTTCTAACTATATTTTAAAAGTCCATAATTTAAACCATGAGACCAGTTTGTAAAAAAATTACAAATATACATATCTCAGATGAAATTTATATTTCACAAAAGACAAAACGGCACCCGAGGGGCCCTTAATCATGCACGGAGCAAGCGTAACCTTTAATACCTGATCCTCAAAAATTAAGACTCACTTTGCATATTTTTGTCCCATACAAAATTACCGTATTTGGGAGACGTTAAGTCGAAACGTGCTTCATGATTTAGGGACGAGCTCGGCGTAATTTTGTAATGAAGTAATTTTGAGATGTAATGTCAAATGAGTGCTTTTTTATTTTATTGCTGTTTTTACGAGGTTTTTTTGCTTTTTATGAAAGCCTTGTTCGTCTGTGACTTTCGTGTTAATTTTATAATGCAATTTTATAGGAGTATGTGATGGTAGGTAAACACGCATACAATGTAACTTTTAATAGAAGTTGCTTTTTTAATCATACCAACAATTACTTTGCTATTTTTCATCAATAGCCGTGATACGTCCCACTGCTGGGCACGGCCTTTAGTCCTCCACGATGGCCTAGTGCGGATTGGCGCACAAAACATTTTATAAATTCTTAAGAAGTTTTAGGTGTGCAGGTTTAAGGTAATGTTTTTATTTTACTGTTAAAATTAACTGATGATTAAATTATGTACATACATAACTATGAAAAGTCTAACGTGTGTGGCTTTGGTTTGAACTCGCGACCGTCGAGATTCCCGACCGCGTATCTGAGCCTCAAAGCCATACTTCTGTACTATTTAAATTAGGAAAACCGTTTCGAAATTATTTCTATCATCTCACTTGTTTTTACTGCTACCCGAGCCTTTTATATGGTTAACAGGAAAGCTTTGGTTCCTATACGCCCATTATGGAGTATTGTAGGTGGTATTTCGAAATAGATATTAAAATTTGTGGCTTATAAAACGCAGTGATTGTTGCGTGGGACGTAAAACTGCCAATACGAGTAAGTAGGCGTAGGAACGCATATACAGATGTGAATGTTTTTTTTTTAATATTGTGCCACAATATTGACTGATGCTCAATACTTTTATTCAGATATTCGATGTGATTATATACCTAAATGAAAAAATTCGTTCTAAGTCAGTCATATACAAACTTCTGACCCCACGCTGAGACTTAAGTCTTGTGCTTAAAAAACTACGAGAGACGTTTCGGTCTCACAAACACGCAGACGCGAAACAATTATTTTAAAAATTTAACGCTTGAAATCATGAAATATTGGCAAAGAATACGTAAGTACATTCAAATATTTATACTAATTATGGTCCTATTTCATTCATCATCATCACCAGGCTTTCAAGTCCACTGCTGGACATAGGTTTCTGCTATCGCACACCAGTGGGCTTACTCTTATTTCAAGAATAAGATATTATGTTTCATTACATTTCTTTTACCACTAAAAGTAAAATTATCTTGTAGTAGACACTTAAAAACTAAGTCTAATATCTAGTGTTATCTTGACATTAACCCGTACCTAGGATCTAGGTCAAGTGTAATTGATCTAGGCAAAAATACTTGGAAGAAAAGTGTCTTAAGTATGGAAGAGATCCTTAAATTCCTGATTATCTTTGCCACTTGACACGTTTTCACAAGGTTAGTGAAAATTAATTAGTTATTAATTAGTGAAAATAATCCTTGGCAGCGAATTTGGCACAAAAAATAATTTATTATTTGTTTTCTTTTATATATAATATTGGCTGATGATGATGATGATGATGATGATGATGATGATGATGATGATGATGATTTCTTTTATAAAGCGTAAAATTAGTTTATTCTGACCTCCAACTGTGTAATTTTTCGCCTTTACTTTTAGTCTCACTTCATAGCGAACAAGCCTGTCACCGTTTTTATGGTCAGTACTTTACAGCTACTGAGAATTTCTTAATCGAAAAATAAAATTTTCCACACCCGGGAATAGAACACTAGACTACGTTTGCAGATGAAAATACACTTAATATACTTTATTCTATATTTTTATTATTTATTTTATATTGATCTTATTACTTATTATGATAATATAAATGAAAAAAAAAACACTAGTGCTAACCACATGAAAATATTACAAAAATCAACGTTCCTTTGACCTCTAGCCTAACTAATATTTGTTCAATAAGGTACTAATTAGTACGAAGATAATACGAGGTTGATAAAGAATATTATTGTTATAATTATGTTTACATACCCTTGGGGTCAACCCTTAATCTATTCGTATTTACATAGTTGCCTCCTCCTAGTTACATGCCTCGTTGCTTCCCTCGTTGGTCCTACGGTACAAGTGTGTATGTGATTGTGATGTCACGGGTTCATTTCCCGGGTAAAGCGTTTTGAGTATGTTTATTGGAAAATTCTTAGTGTTAGCTAGATATTTGTAAAGGTGGCGGGAAAATGGCAGTGTAAAGATATAAGTAAAAATATAGTCTGAGGAAATACAAAAAACTGTCATAGCCAAAGTATTTCGGTGAAATTGTCGTGAATCTATGTATATAAAATACTTCTTCGGAAAAAATGTGTAAAAGCGTGTTTTTGGTGTACATTTTTACTTTAAAACAGTATTTTTACTTACTTTTTATAATGAATCTTGCATATAAGAAATAAAATCAATAGATGAAAAATCGATAGCTCCAACGCTATAGAAACCGCAACAAAAGCTAGTTTAATAAACTTAACCGATGCCCAACTTGGAGTATGATAATTATCTGTTTGAAACTCCACTTGTATTAACTTTGGCTGCAGCTTTAAACGGTTCTAATTACTGGAAAATTAAAAACGTAATTTTACTTGTAAAAAACTTGTTTTGTTCATAGTCTGTGAAGAATAAAAAAAGTTTTAGACCACTGAAAATAAAAGTAGATTAATATTAAATAGGTATAGCATTATAAAATAACTTACACAATAACTGACGAAAGTTTTTAAATCCTAGAGATTTTTGTTTAGCAATACATTTTTACATTAATTTCTAGAGCAGTGGAGGTTTAGGAAACATCGGTACAACTAACTTATGTTTGAGGTTTATGTATGTATATCCCTCCATCGTTTGCAAAACAATTAAAGAAACTAACAACTTCATCGGAATGTTGGCAAAACAAAGTGATGATTTGGCAATAGCTCTTGAGACTAAGAAGCCTTCGATGCGACCGATATTGTGAATTATATCCCCGCAGGTAAATATATTTTTGTGGCCCACGAACATTTCTGCGAGACTTGGTGATTATTTATTTATTCATCCTTCACACATTACATATAAACGTGCATTTAATTCCTGAAGCATTATCTCACAGTAAAATCTTTGGTGGTTGATTACGTATAGATAAAATAGTCTTTCCTTAAAAAAACGCTGAATAAATACATTGGTGTTTATAAATGCATCCAAGATATAAAATAATAACTTGTCATTTTAAAATACAGTAACAAGTTTTCAAAAGAAACGTCGACTGGCGTCAAAGCTGGCTGACACAACAGCAGTACATTTCATTGCACTAATGGCTGCATTGGCGTGCTATTATACGCGAAGAGATTCACGTGATGTAATTTATTAGAGCTCGAGATGCGAGGGTTGACTTGAGTAATCGGGGTCACCTCTAAAGCAGTAATGTGGGGAGCATAGATCTTCGTTTGACTCTTAAGATTAAGATCACAGAGTCGAGATAAGAGCAGACGACCATTAAAGTAAATTTACATACATATATTGTAATTAAAAAAATATTTAAAAAAATCCTATTTTATCTAATTACGGGCAAAAAGTCGGTTCCCGTATAAGGATACTTTTATAGAGGGCCTCAGATTTACTGAGTTTGGGTATAGACTGTTCATTCACTTATTCATTACAAGTCCATACTCAGAGGTCCACCACGCTGACCTACTGAAGGGTAGTGGACTATTCACCTGAAGAGTTTCTAGAACAACACCATGTTTTCCTTTACCTTTGAACTACGTGTAACTTATTCACATAACTTCGAAGAGTGAGAGGTGTATCTTCTTCTTCTTCATCAACCCATATACGCCCACTGTTGAGCACGGGTCTCCTCTACCATTGAGAGGTGTAT
This sequence comes from Cephonodes hylas, assembly GCA_030295005.1. Lineage (NCBI taxonomy): Eukaryota > Metazoa > Arthropoda > Insecta > Lepidoptera > Sphingidae > Cephonodes > Cephonodes hylas. The sequence goes on along the minus strand of AP025374.1, from coordinate 3,364,912 downwards.
GCCTGGGGCTAAATATCGACACTACTACTGGCCCAGTGGAAACATATAGGCTGATGATGATGACTGTTCTTTGTACAAAATTTCATTGTGAATATAGATGATACAGACAGAGAAAATAGTTCAAGAGAGCAAGTCAAGATACCGAGACAATACTACACTCGAAGTAAATCATTTATCCATTCCTGGATCGGAATATCAATCGTATGCAGCTTCTATTGTTGGCGCAGAAATTTAATCCTAGTGTTTGCTGATATCTAAGATATGCCCCAAGCGTTCTGTTGAATTGATGGCAACTCAGTTGGGAATCAAACTACGTACATACGAACATAATAATAATCTTCTATTGAAGACAGAATTATAAAGAGCCTAATGCTAATGTTCCATTCATAGTTATTTATATCCTTATCTATATTTCTTATCGTTAACTGTAATTAATTGTCAGTTAAAGTTAGACCTAGTTATTCAAGGTAGAAAGAAATTTTCTATCACTGTCTTTATATAAAAGGACTACAAATAATGCGTATTAAATTTCTAAAAAATCGAAGGAATCTATCAAGAAAAAAATACATGTTTCTTTCCGGTGTTTCCCTTCATTAGTAAAAAGCATTATTTTAAGGTCAGAATCTTCAATATAATGGACAGCTGTAATGTCACCCGGTCAGAACTTTGGATTTCTAGTTCATTGCCAGAAAACACTAAATTTTTCCTGAGATAATAACAAAAAAAGAATTATTGATGGCTAATCCACGAAAATACAAAAAAAAAACACTTAGTTGCTATAATTTACACAGCCAACGATGATCCCTTCATTAAGCTACATTCTGCAATTCCGCAAGAAAGTTATTTCCTTTATACTATCTACCTCCATACCAAGAATCATTTAAATCTATCTAGTGATTTAGCCGTAAAAGCACAAAAAACTTACCGAGTTACTTTTACATTTATAAATCGTATAAACATGTTTCTTTAACTTATGACGTCAATTTCAACTTCTTAAGCAAATAAAGCATTACAAAGTAACTCTTGCAACTGAATTAATTTGTTTCTGTATTTATGTTAGAGCGCACCCGCTGTTCCGCATAAAATAAACACGCAACATAAAAGAACTATGGCGGAGTGAAATCCTATTACTATAAAACAGTGTGCAGGAGTCACCAGTTCCTTATAAACTGGTGAAGTTATTATTAAACGGATCAGAAGCACTAAGGAAAAGTTTGCCATTGTACGTCGCGACGGCCAAGTACGACCGCAAGGGATTACATTTTAAAGAATCTTTGACCTTAATTGTGAACGAAACCTGCCTGCAGCTGCTTTCAATTTAGAAAATTAAATTACGTCACAACATAGATGTGGCTTTGTCCCCTTTCAATAGAGTTGTATCATCGTGGATACCACGGCTATTGCCGTTCTCTATTGAGAAGAATTTTTCGATGGATTTCATAGACGTATTTTTTTGCAGAATAGGTATGCCTTATTTCTATCCCCGTTAATTGAATAGCAACAATTAAAGTTTAGGTATAGGCTGCCTTTTCTAAGGCCTAAAGTGGGGCTGGTGAGTCAGGATGAAAGAATTCATTGGCATTTTAGTCTTTCATATTTCAATATTGGTAACAAAGAATTGCCCAGATCATAATTCTCATCTACATATATTTTCTTAATTTAAGATCGCGTTGAGCGATAAGACAACCAATTGTACTGTAATTTTTCCCTCTGGTTTCTTGTTGTCTTAATTTCTTTCCGTTCGTATAAAGCGTTAATAAATAAAATAATTCTATATGAAAGAGTCCTTAACAAGCCAACTAGATAACATTAAACTATTTTTAAAATAAACCGTGTGACATGGGTTCTACTATTCCAAACAAAAATACAGACGTTCACACCAATTCTTTCCCTAGATATTAATCAGATTTTTATAAAATTAAGAACAAGACTATTAATTTGACACATTATATTAACAGTAAAACGCGCTAGATTACTAACGGTAAAATTGAATACATACATACATACATATTACAGAAGAGTTATTCATATACCTTACATTGTAGAAACCAAAGAACTTTCACTATTAATTAACATTCTTCCTAATCCCAACCACGTTTTAAAAGTCATTTCTTAGTCTTAATGATGAGAAATTGGCGTGGATATACTTTTATTGCTGGTCGATTTTAAAACCGTTGAAAACGTTATTCTTATCCTAAATAATGCCGATAATTTCATAATTATATTACAATGTATGACGTAAGTTCCTATATATATTAAATAATTGCTTTAATGATTATACAATATCCTGTCGACCAACCCGCTTTACCCCTAATATGTGTTACCATTAATAAATTCAATAGGGCAAAGAAAGCCTGCAGTTCTTTAAAGAGAGTTTCATGTTTAGCAAGCCTCTTTCATAAAATATTTTTCTCGGGTGATAAAAAAATATATTTAATTTTTTAAAATACATAAACTTTTAAAATTTCTCATTTCAATAAACACAATTATTGTCCTTTCAGTGTATAAATCATGTTCATTATCAGTATCTAAATCGTTTAGGGTCCTTGAAAAGTTTCTTTAAACTCTTGCAATAAGGAAAGTTTCATTCCATTATTATGCGCGAAACAATGCGTAAAAGGTAAAGGGAAATATTTTTAAAACACGATAATTTGCTGTCATAAATTATAAACGTTATTAATAACATTTTCTATAACTTTTTATTCGTAAACTTACCTCGAAAAATTAAAAACGCAATTTTAGTGGGTAAAACTTAACTGGCACACTACAATACTTTGAACCAAACGTCTCTTTTACTTCGCTACGAGGCGAAGGAACTTTCGCATTCAGCCGCCGCGAGACCGTGTCGACTTCGCAGAGGCCCGAAACCAACTGAATAAGCCTGGCTGGAAAATTATCTGTTGCACTACGTTCCATACATGCGCAAAGCTTCGACGACGAAAGTTGTAGTTTGGCGTACATTGCTGCTTTTGTTGTTGACACTATAAATCATTGTTACGAAAGCATTCAATGAAACAGGCAACTTTATTTTCTATAGAGTATTGGTGTTCAGAGGAAATTATTTTTCGCTTTGTTATCACGAATTTCGTGTAAAGGAGTTTATGCTTTCTTTGACAGCGACCGTTTGAAATATTGCTTCGTTGAGTTTCGACTCTGTCAGCGGAAAGTGTTTGTAGTGTTATGTTCTATATTTGACACGTATTTATTCACTCTTGAGGGGTTGATCGTAGGTGGCTCAGCATTTTCAAAGACATTTACTATTCTTTACGTGTTAAAGGCTTTATTCGGTAAGAGTACTTTATCGTTGATATTTTTTGGATTTTGTTTTCTAGTATTGCCGTAGGGTTCTTTATAAAATGATACTATGTTACTTGTGTGTTGGGATCTTTGGTTCAATTCCACCTTTACAAATTATTAACGTATTCTTAATTTTTATATAAATGTGGAGTACAAGGAATTTTAATGTTACGTAAAATTAAATCCATAATGATTTGACATCACAATAATGTCTTGAAGGATCACTGCTGATCACGGGTTTTTTTTACCATGAGGAGTTGGTCATTAGATCATCTTGAAGGTCAAGCACTGATTTGTTCGTATAAAATTGTTAAGATATTATAAGGGAGATCTTGTAGTTACGATAACCGTCTGGCCCAGACTTCTCTATAATAGAGAGGTGGGCGTTCACGGTGTCGCTGTAGACATATTGATAATTATTTTTTAATTGGGATATTGATTATGAAGGCTTCTCATATTTACAGTAATATTCACATATTCGGTTTTATTTTTTTTCTACGTAGCCCTAAGTTCAAGGGGCAGAGAATTAAGCCTTAGGCGTAAAGACCACTCACTATGTATGCTTATTAAAAAAAATAATAATAATATTTGTCTATATCTAATGAATATAAGAATAACTTTAACGTTCTACAGGCGTGTCTCTTGAGTTCAAATTTGAGACATTACAAATAATTAATTTATAATTTCCTTAATTAATATCGTGTTTAGGGGTAATTGACACGTGTCACTGTGATTACTCAAAACAAATCATATTATTATCATGATGTAATGTTCTCTACTTACTCAGATATGACAATCTATGCACGGCGCACTGCTGGGCACTTGCCTTCGCTAAAGATAAGTTAAGCCTTAGTCCATCAGTTTTTTTGTAAACGTGGTCATGCAGGTTTTGTCACGATGTTTTTATTCGTCGTTAAAGTGGCTGATCAAAGTAACAGACATAAAAATAAAAGTTCATGAAGATTTGAATGTGCGAGTACTGTTTGCATAATCCCCAAGACGTCTTCCTATGTAAAAATCATTATAGTTAAGCTCGAATCCCGTAGAATAACTAAAGTTAGTGAAATCTTTAGTTGAAACGTCGCGAAGGACCTTAAGCGGATAAAGTTAGTTGTTTTTCAAATGGAAAATTGCTATTAGCTTCTGATTGCTTTTACTGCTCTAGCGGAGTTATTTAGCGCTTTTTGCGCTCTTGAAATTACATTAAGCTGAAACTTCAAGACCAGTTACCAGTGCCATGGATTTGTTTATTTACGTTTTGTATGGCTTTTAACGTCCTTATTTCCAAAGAAAAAATTAAACGGATAGACTCCGGAACTCTTATTATTACGAACACATTATCAGAAATGTGGTTTATGACGCTTCCGCGTAAGATTTTATTGTCAATGCTACTATTGAAGATTTAAATGTGTAAAGTCACTGTAAATTCTCAGAAAGAGAAGGCAGAGTGCATTTCTTCACTGACATTTGGCCAATAATAAGTATCAGTACCACGCAATACAGGGCGAAACTATCGCCGATTTCCGGGCACATTTTTGGACTCCATGCTGCTACTGAGAATTTCCTAATGGAAAACACAATAACGATTTGCCCAACCAAGGAATCGAACCCGTAACCTCTTCGTCGCACGGCATTTTCTTGTACAGCAAGCTCACGAAAAAATTAACTGTAATATTCCTGACCCAAAAATGGAACTTAGGCATACAAGGCATTTTAAAATTATTTACAATTAATTAAGGATCTGGTTTTATATTTTGACTTTTATTGTTTGTGCTCAGACATGACGTACATCAAGCTGAATGAAATCCCAACAAAAGTAATTAAGAGAACTCGGTACAATTGACTCAGCCCAGCATTCCGCTTAAACCTTTTTCATCACAAAATTAACGAAAAAATTAAATCTATGCAAATTACATAATTAATGTAATTAAAGCCGCATACGAAGCCCAGTGTACTTTTTCGTTGTCGAAATCCGGCTTTATTAACATTTGGGCGGCTTTCATACGGCGATATACGGTGATACTGTAACTTTAATGGCAGCAGTTTAATTATGCTTATTCTAATTTAATTCCCGACACTCTATTCGCTTAATTAATCGTCATTTGTGTTGTGAACGTGAATGGTAGTTTTTGTACCTACATTTCAGTTATAGTATATATAGCTATAGATACTTACTCATACAGTATTTTTGAACTGACTAGATCTGTTGTCTAACGGCCGAATACTGAAACGCTACTTAATTTTAAGTCGATAAAAACCGAACAAAATAAGACGGGATTAGACGTCTAAGTTCACCTTAATTTTTAAGTTGCGTTTCAGTATTCGGCCATAAGCCTCTTTTTTAAATGAAGAATTAGACCTGACTTGTCTGTAACCTGGGCTTCTGGGCTTCGTTTTAAGTACAGCCACTGACAATACAAAACTATTAACTTATTAAATTAAGTTTTATATGCTAGTAATCTATCCCTTCCTTAATTTCATTGCATTTACGAGGAGAAATGTAGCATAATATAAATATTATCATAATTTTACACCAAGCAATTTGCCGTGAAATTAACTAGGCAAACGTCCGACGATTAAAACCGCTGGGGCGTTATACAAACGCTTGGCCTTACTCATAAGCCTATACATAACTCCTCCCCACATCTAAACAGTATAGAATTAAGCTATAATAAGCTATATGAGGGAGTGATTATTTTTTAGCTATTTCTTTTTAGACTCGCAATAATTTATACAACGAATAGTCAGATACATAATTTTGGCGCCACAACTTTTTGGCCTCATATAATCCAGACAGGAATCAAATATTTGTAGATAACACAAATTCTTGTCTCGGTGAAGGAATCGAACCCGCGGCCTCTCGTTTCGCAAGCCGGTGTCTAGACAACTGCGCCACGGAAGCTGTAATTTTTTTTTATTAAATTAGAATGACCTAAATCGTCTTCATAAAAGGCAGACATGCCTGTACTAGAATCCGATTGAAGTAAAATTTTGGTCACTTTTAACTTGAATGGTAATAAAATAATAAGTAAAGTAAGTGTATTCGCAATAATTTCACTGTTAGCTATGCTATGCTGAGGAGTTCCTTACATAACTTGTTCTAGAGCTGATCGTTCTATTAGCGGTGAATATATGGGCTGAAATCAGAAAAAAAAATTGATTAATTTTAAACTTTCACATAATCATATAGTTATTTGAGGGTAACTCAAATACTAATCAAACGACTTAAATTTTTGCTAAGTACCGTCGCTGTCTGTCGTTGATACAATTCCATTTCACGAGATGGCGCTGAACAATTTAGAGCTTTACCTGAATCGCGATGTCAAGATTCGCCTACGTTGATATATATAGAAAAGGTCCAGCTTCAGTGGTTAATAGGCACTATCGTTATCCTTCGTATTTTTGGAAACCCTTTTTAGGGTTAATCAGCTGACTGTGACCAAGACTAGAAAGTGAGACCTACATAGCAGCCCTATATGATTGGCTAGCGTTCTTTGCTATTTTTGTATTCATTCTTTAAAACCCTTCTGATAGCCCATGGTCTACTACTGGGCACGGGCCTATTTCACAACTTAAAAGGGTAAGGCTTAAGTCGGCCGCAGTTGCAAATTGCTAGTTGGCGAGGTAGTGATCATTTTCACATTGTATCAAAGTAAAAAACGGTCTTATACGAGTCAGGTTACGCATAGAAGTAGAATTCCGTAGTCACCCATAATGGAACAAAGTTTTACATTACATAGACTACCTCGGATACTTTCGAATTTTCGGGCCAGCCGTTTAGGATAAGCACAGGGGGAAGCTTTTTTTTACAAAAAAAATGCGTTACGAAAGCTACCGATACTTAAAATAAAATTTCGTCTCAGAGGCTTTTAAAAAAATCTATTTTGTACTATTTATCATTAAGAGGTAGACCCGAGAAAACAAATATTACTTTACGTCTTTACGTAAAGCAATAATTGTAACCTCTCCTATGGAAGGTACCAAAAACCGTTAAGAAAATAAGCCGAGGACTACCGTCCATGACGAAACAATAAGGGTCCCCAAGACTAACCACGAAACACTATAACGATATTTCCAAAATACCCACATCCACACAACTTAAGGGTACACGACACGGTCAAAAAATTAACAGTACACAGAATTTCAGCACGTAGTAACACGCCGGTGTTCGTTTTAATTTAACGGTAGTGTAGCAAACAAAAAAAGCATAATTAAGTGAAAAATTTCAGCGAGGGACCGACGCGCGGGTACCTCTAAATTTATAATGCAACTTGGAAATGTAGCTGGGAATACCTTGCACTTATTAAATTCGGGTTTCTTAATTAAGGAATACTTTGAATTTGTTTGAGCCAAGCTGCGGTTTCATGCGTTTTAACTTCCGATTTGGAGCTGTAGTGGTTTTTGAGGACTATTTTAAGACTATGTGGGGTATAGAATTAACACTTGATTTTTTTGGTTAGCTTAGGTTAGGTTAGGAAGACTTTATATTCGTATTACGTTATTTTACCAAATACCTAAGACACCAACTAGTTTAAATTCTTTTCCTTATTTATAAATAAATAAATACACCCAACAGTCACATACATAGACCTGACCCCACACTAAGATACGAGTCTTGTGTCGTGGGTATCAGAAACTACGAGATACTTTTCGGTCTCACAAACACCCAGACCCGAAACAAATATTTTTGGATCACACAAACATTTGTCTCGGTGGGGGATCGAACCCGCGGCCGCTCGTTTCGCTCTGGTGTCTAGCCAACTGCGCCACGGGGCTGTCACATTTATACATCAATTACTGTAGCAGTACTTTCTTCTTACTCTACTTTTATATCCTATTTATACAATACAGTCTAATTGGTTTGTCAACTATAATAACTTTAATTCGTAAAATTGTCCGCAATATTACAGAAAAAAATCTTATAAAATAGTAAATTTATGTAACTAAGGAGACCTTTAACATCTTCCACATTTACAATCGTCATTTTTTTAATCATGGACTACTCCAGTTACGAATAATTTTACCTACTATCCTCTATCTTTGTACTGTCTACTATCCTTTTTATATTTCCAATTCCGAATTATTTTCTTTTAAAAACGTAAATGTAATTAACAATATTTTAACCTGATCGTTTGATCAGGTAAATGATAGGTGTTTACCTATCATATCCACAATCTAGGCTTTCTTCTAAAACATAAATTATTACACACTCTACTAATTGAATTACTAAGAGCTGAGTCACCGGGTTGTTCAGACGAGCGGTATTAGCATAGAAACGCCAGGGGCCTGCCAGCATATTAGTTAACAAGATTATAACAGAATTTGGAAAGATTGAAAGTTAATATCTTCACGGACTTAGTAACGCCTCTTCGAAATCCTCTTTGTGTTTCACTTACTACGGATTTTTGTACTTATCGTAATTAAATAATAACTCCTGTGGTTAAATAGAGTTTGAAAGACTGCTGTGGTAATATTTATTTATATGTGTGGTTGTCTGAATAGGCTTGCGTCGTTTTCAATCAGTTTTTTTTTTCCGAGAAGATAAATAAATATAAATATGTAATGACATCCAGAGATTTTCGTATCTATCCAATTAATTCGTAAATTGTCCCAGCTTTGGTCGAGGTTAAAAAGCATTTTTGGGTAAGATTATAAATTCAATTTGTTTACACAATTACTATCCTCCCTGCGATAAAATTAATAAGTCATTTACAATATTACACGTTCTGGCATATTTAATTTTCATACAGTTAAAATTTAAAATAAATAATTATTTCTTAAGATGAAACAAAATTAACAATTCAAATATTAATTTTCTTAATGCAAACAGCATCAAACCGCGTTATTGTTATTGAGATAACTTTAGACGCTTTTGGCTGGAGAAATTTTAAACGTAATAACTAAAACATAAATATTTGTATATTTTGTAAGCGATAAGAGTAACTTTTATTATTATTACTTATTGATATGAGAGAGAAAATTTATTTTTAAGACATCGTTGCAAAATAAATTAATGTACTCAACAATGACATACTTTGACCACACCGAGATACAAGGCCTGTGTCGTGGGTATCAGAAACTGCTAGGGTCATTACGATCTCACAAACATCCAGACCCGAAACAAATATTTGTGGATCACACATGTACGAGATATAAATTTGTTTTTTATATGTACGAGACATATAAATTTGTCTCGGTGCGAGGATCGAACCTGCAGCCCTTAGTTTCGCAAGTTGTTGGATATTTAGTTGGCTGCGCCACGGGACTGTCAATAATCATCATCATAATCTACATATAGCATACATCAAAAGTCTCAAAATATGATCAATTGGCATTCATTTTGAAGCACTGACTCGTGATTTTCAACTATCTTACGAAGATTTTGATGCTGATCCTAATGTTTGTTACTTTGAATTCCGGCTCCATTTCAAACATCACACAAGTTCTCTAAGATTTAGCATTGCATTCAGGATATTGTCATTGTTAGATAGCCCGTATTTCAGTCTTGGATTGGAGTATAGAGCTGTGACGCTATATTTGTTAGGGCAATTTGTTTCACCTTAATGCTTTCGTGTTTGAATCTAGGTGAATTAATTTGTACCTTCACCATGAGTATTTCGAGTTTGAGTATTATTTTAATAATGATAGTTTATTAATAATGTTAAGGATAAAAGAAATATGATTAATACCTCGTAGTCTTACGGCACAGTATTTGCCATGCGATTTAGAGGCCCCAGATTCGAAGTATTATTGTTTTTTTATTAGGAAATTCTTAGAAACATCATGAAGTTGGAAAAGTCCCCTAAAAACGTGCATGTAAGTGCGTGGTATGTGCAAAAAGCAAGTGTTATGTCTTCGTAGGTGTAAAAATGCTTTGTCTACGCCTACGGATATAGAAGAATAAGTGTAAGTGTAATATAAATATACATATTTATACGTATATTTCAATTTTACGTAATTGTACGGCTGTTGTTGAGTAATTTACTTATGAATGCAATCAAATCTGTAAAACATTATATTTCAAATTCTCCAAAAATATAGATATAACCGCGAAATATCTTTAGACAATTAAAAAATATTCGGTGAATTGTTCCAATTCTGTGATAAAGATAAAAATAATGAACATAATTATTTCGTAGATTTTCAGGAGTGTATAACCTACGCTTGTCCATTCGTCCTTTGTTCTACAATGTCAAATAGCACTCGATGCGTGGTTATTACAATTGTGTAAAAATGTTTGGGTACAATTCAAAACTAGCTTTTGTTGTAAGAAGCTGTTCAATTAAGAGAAAATACAGGTCCAGAGTTAACAGCCCCGTGGCGCTCCTGTGTGGGGTCACAGCTATGTAAGTAGTGGGTGTATTTATTTATTGTAATTAATTTTACTCAGCTATAGACATCTCTAACATCCATACATACAATTACGCCGAATCTCCCCGTGGCGCAGTTGGCTAGACACCAGCTTGCGAAACGAGCGGCCGCGAGTTCTATCCTCGCACCGAGGCAAATGTTTGTGTGATCCACAAATATTTGTTTCGGGTCTGGGTGTTTGTGAGAGCGAAAAGTCTCTCGTAGTTTCTGATACCCACGACACAAGACTCGTATCTTAGTGTGGGGTCAGGACTATGTATGTGACTGTTGGGTATATTTATTTATTTATTTTATTTATCTCCTAAGCAGTAGGCAAATATGCATTTCTGACGCCATGTTTTTTTTTTGTGTTGAATATATACGAACCCTTCCGATAGACGAAAAGAGCTGGCAAAATGTAAATTGCCATTTTTGTAAAGCAAATTAATGTATGTCCCCTGTGTACATAACAGTTTAATTAGTGTAAGTAGTGATGGCCTTTGCCAAGTTGAAAGGGATTCATTATAAACGTGGGGGTTAAGTATGAAGTGGGTGTTAAAAATCACTTCAGCCTACCCTTTTCCAGATACGTTTGCGGGTGAGTGAGGGTCACAATTATATTCATTGACCTTAAGTTCTTAGTAATATATTCATCTTAAACAGAAAATGGTGTAGTAGTTATGGCCTCGAGGTTTGCGCGTACGGTCAATAATCTCGGAGGTTGCAGTTTGAAACCTTTGATACACCTCTGACTTTTCAAAGTTATGTGTGTATTCATAATGAATTGTCACGTACTTTAACGGTGATGGAAATCGTCGTGAGGAAACATGTACACCTAAAAATTCTTGACAATTTCTTAGGTATGTAGTCTGCCAACCCGCGCTAGGGCGGCGTGGCGAGCTAAATCTCGTGCCCAACAGTGGAACTTCATTGGCACTCTTCAGTGATCGCATAAGCAATGCAGTATTCCTAAAATAGACGCGAAGCTAGCAAAAAGAAGCATATCTCAAGAGTCCATACAATTATTTCAGTTACAAAAAACATGAACACAGAAAAATATCCTCAATAAATGTCAATTACGTTATTATAATTATAACAAATACGCTACATTTAAGTGAAGCTCGCTGCATTATATTTTTCTGCTTTGTCAGTTAGCAAAACAAAGGCTATTCCGGATTCCTATTAATTATATTCTAAGTACTCGGTGACACAATGAGCAACGCCTTGCTGCTCTTATACCGCGAGTCCTATTATTTTTATTTAAAACTTTATTGTACACATAAGGTAATAACTATGGAGTACTGTAATCTAAATTAGAATAAATGGCGGTATTATCCAATATGTAAGTAATAACCAAAGATAAAGTGATTAAAGTGAAATATCAAAAGAAACGAGAAAAACAGATCGTTAACTTGATACAAAAAAATACAAGTATTTAAAAAGCGATGTTTGCCTAATTCTTTGAATATTAAAATCACCAAGGCTTTGTGAAGTCAGGATTTTAATAAAGTTATAGATATTGAACATGGTGGGTGTAGAAAAGCATTTCTACCCTTTTCCAGATCCATTAGTGAATGAGGGTAACAATTACATTCATTTACCTTAATTCCCAGTAACATATTCCTTTCCTTCCTTCCATTATCAACCCATATACGCCCACTACTGAGCACGGGTCTCCTCTACCATTGAGAGGGAGTAACATATTCATTGACCTTAAAATGTCAGTAATATATTTATAATAAGCCTAAAAAAATAGAATCACGTTAACCATCTTATAACATGTCCTCGAGATTTAGGCTTGCGGTCGAGAATATCGGCGGTCGCGGATTCAAACCCCAGGCACACACCTCTGACATTTCTAAGTGTGTGTATTTACAATGAATTATCGATTGCTTTAACGTTGAAGGAAAACGCCGTGATGAAACCTGCACACCTTAAAGTTCTTAGGAATTTCTTAGGTGTGTAACCGCATTAGGCCAGCGTGGTGGAATAAGCCCTAAACCCTCTTAATGGTAGAGGGGGCTCCTGCCCATCAGCGGGACGTATATGGGCTGATAACGTAGATATCTTAGAATTGCAACTCAGATGTAATTTCCTAATAAAACAAACAAAAGACAATTCAGAACAAAAGCCACTGCGAACAAAGTGCGGCGGTTTTATTAGTGCGCAACAAATTGTAAAATCTCCCTCGAATATAGAGAGCTGTAAGCATAATTAAGTGAGCTCCGAGTGATGTCTACGGGGCATGTCATCGCACAAAAGCGATCTTGTGTGGCTGTTTTAAAGAGACGCTGCTTCCTGTCTGTCTCGCTGGCAACTGGCTCAAGTTAATGGTGATAGCGGGTAGGATTTTTATGATTTTTTTTACAATAGGCATATGTATTTTAATATAAAAATTTGAGGTTATTCTCTTGTATTTGCCGATGCCACATTTCGCAAACTTTGTATCAATGTCTCGTAATAGGAGAGTCTATTTCCGTTTTTTCGGACACATTTCCAGACTGAGAATTTCATAGTGAAGGCCTAGGAATCGAATGCAGGTTTTAGACTGCAAGACAGTCAGTTCTGATTTTTTTCTGTAATCATGACCGGCTCAAGGTTTCACGGAGCGAGCAAACAAGCGGGTTTGATATCATTCAGGACGAAATGTTCACAGAAAATACAAGTTAAGTAGCGGGAATCCTTTTCTATCTACCCCTTTTGTCTACGTTAATTTGTTCAGATATTGAAGCGATTTAGTAAACAAGAAAAAATTATTTTAAAAATGTTAAACGATGTAAAGAAATGGTTCTATTCTAACACTCCATTGTTTCATATTTGTTACGAAAATTCAACTCTCTTATTTCCAAGAAATAAATCTGTAGCATAATATTTTGCGAAAATCTATCTCTACATATTTTTAATCTCTCACTATATTAACTTTTTCTTAAATTACGCTTCTTTAAGTTTGTATATACTGTACCGTAAAAGTGATACCAGAGCACATAGCGGTAAGTTGAGTGCCGTATTATGTTATAGTTTGGACTAACTATAGTCAGGATACCAGGTCAACTTAGTTACAAGTTTAAACAAACTACACTCGCCTCAGCACATAAGTTTACTTATATAGATAATGTATTTTTCTTATAAAATACCGAGAAAGATCAATACAGACAGTGGGGCCAATGAGGCTCCAATGTTATTATATACTCGCTCGTCTGCTTCCTAATCCTAAAAAAATAGGCAGAGAAACAATCTTTCCCCCACGTTTGGTCTCACTGTCTTTCTTAAGTTTTTTTTTTAATATGAACTTATCGGTACATATCGATTTTGTCGGCAAATTTCCATAGTCTTCTGCTACAACACTTTAGACAATCCAAGAAGGGATCACTCGATCACATGGCAGACTTATTAATTTTCCAGATACAAAATTTCATACCTATTCATTTTATTGTACCTCTTATTTAGTTCTATTCTTTACATTTTTAGAAAACAACTGCCACAATTGCCATTATCATTCGAATATCGCAGTGATAGATACCGCCTACTGTGGCTCTTTTTCATCTATAGGGTATATTTTTGTTCCCTAGGGCACAATAAAGTATATTAGAATAGATTTCCATAATCCAAGTAGTCGCTTAACGTCATACCTTGCACCATCAATAAAAGAAACATCCCCAACAGGGTTGCAGAACAAAGGCAGGCCCGGCACTCGAGGCTCACCACTCCACTTGCTTTGTCCCCCACCTAACATTGTTTAATTTTCGACTAAAGAGCAAGATACACTGGCTGGAAAAATGCCTAGAAAATTACTAAGAAAGGTGCTTGCTTTAATGAACTTAGGATCTGGCTGTTAGGTCTTAAAAGTTGCTCAGTTTTTGACCAATTGACTTTAAGTATAATGCAAGTTGTTTTTTTAGCTTTGATTCATTAACGACTGTATTGAATGGTATGACGTCCAGCTACGTCTTAATTGTAACTCAGAAGTTACTGTTTTTGTTATATAATATGGATTTCAGGAGGAAGGTAGCGGCTACGAAGAATTGTTATTCTATTGCTATCGCTCTACTTAGTAGTATACGCTACTGTTCAGATAGGATATCGAAGAGCAAAATATTGTTTGTTCAACCATTTAGTAGGGTTTCGGTAACCTTATCATGTCGTATGTCTGATTTTTTTATTTGTGTATGTTTTATGTTCGAGGCTTTTATTATATTGAGAATATTAGATCAATAATTCTCCATGGATCCAATTTCTAGTAATTTCAAACGTATTTTGTAATTCTTTTTTTGCTTGGAAAACATCCTGCAGCTCCAAAAAGCTACAAAACATTGGTCCTTATCTCATTGATGGAACGAAGTCCAAGTTAACATCATGTTTTATGTCAAACTATTTGCCGCTTCGTCGAACTGGACCAACATTGTAAGCAAGAATACGGCATGATTTCATATTTACATTTTTGATGAGAGAAACGTTTTTGCGTTTGTGGTAAAATAATACCCGTGCCATGACGATAGACGGCATGACGGATCTTATGCCGTCACGTAACACTTGATAGATTAATTATTTTCTTAGAGGTTTGTACACTCCACATACCAGAAAAATATATTAACTATTGGAATGCAACTATCCCTGTTATTTTAAAATAATTTAAAATTAAAGAAATAAAAAAATAAGTTGAGTATGGTCTTTATACCACGACAGGCGAATTCCTGTGCCAAGAGATCTAACACTTAACAATTCAAGCAGTTACTTTATAATGTTGAATAATTTTAATGCAAAGAACAAAGTGTAAAGAAAATGCCTACGGCATTTAGTCCGCCTTTATACATACAAGTATATAAAGATTAAATAAATAAATAAATAAAGAGATATATTTAATTTATAAATATGGCTCGGTTTAAGACCATAATTATTATTTAGCTTCATCAATTATTTATTATAGAGCTCACGGTAATACCGTTTGATATAAATGAAAAATCTAGAGGAGTTTCTTATCTCTATGGAGTCCAAAATTAATTTATCGCACGCCAACGAGGCAGTGCTATACGTGTGTTTTTATTGGACTAAACATTTTGTCATAATTTATATTTCCAAGATTAAGTTAGCTCTCTTACAATTTTTTATATAAATATTATTTTATTCTCCCCATTACATTTTATTAACTGCTTCAACTAAAATTTAAAACAATAAAAATAATTTAATACAATCTGCGATGAAATGTCTTTTCAAAGCTCAATATTTTTAAATTAATAGCCATCTTTCTCGACCAATAACTAATTCAATACAGAAGGTCTTAAAAATATTTTTATTAAATGCTTGACCAATTTACTCGTAAATGGATCAGTGCGTTCAATATTAACAAGAATCGAGAGGTTCTTGGCGCAGACTAAACAATTTAAAAAATAATATAATTTAAAAACTGAATTGAAGCAAACATTTTTAACTTAAAAGAAATGGGCTGTGGAATAAACTAGCTCACTTTAGATAGACGAAATAGTTTTCAGAAAAAATCGTTTGAACTGTAGTTAGTGAATTGGAAAAACAAAGTCTAAACTACTAAAAAATATGGACTTCGATATTATAATGACGGTCTCTTGATAGGCACTGAGTAATCAATAAGATTAATCGTACCTCATTTTTAATATTATTCTACAAGGCTTTTGTATTTGCCCTAATTATTACAGCCATATACAGTAAAATCGGCGCGTCAGATGAAAACCTGGCAACATAACCACATTCTGACAGAATCCTTTGGAAACCTTTTGGGGAACCTTGTGTTCTGTAGTCGTTTGGCAATGACGACGGTGATCAAAATCTTCTATCAACATATCCGTCTTATTGCCCCCAATTCTATTATTGTTTGTATTATAACTTAACCACAATCTCAGACCAATAAAGGGGCGGTGTCATAAGACGTGCTCGTAAAAGCTTTCGCATAGAATTTTATGATAATAAAATGCCTGGTACCCGCAGAAATCGAATACTAGGCGTTCTCAATTCACATTTGAACGTTCATAAAACACATAAATAAATTGGATATTTGGGAGAGAACGCAGCCGGCGTCGTCTTTATTGTTTCCCTTAGTGTACATAAATACACATTGGACTGAGGTTTTGGAGACCTTTTAGCGATGACGCCTCACTCTTATTCGCTCAATGGATTGTCTGTTTTATCTGATGTTTAGGAGTAAAGAGTTCTTTTGTATGCCTCAATAATCATGATAAAATAAATTTTGATATTTTCTGCGATTCTTTCTAAATCACTTCTCGATGTTGAAGTTTCCACACGATGGTTTTTTACATTGTTGAAGTGGTGAAAATAATATAAGAAAAATTTATCACATGTTAGTACTACATTAATTATGCCCGTTGGAATAACCTTATTACTCAAATGGAGGTAGTAAATACAATATATCGGATAAAGCACTGCATAAAAATATTAATATGACGCGAGAAGAAATGTTCCACATTATTATTCTCTAACACCGATAGTAAAATAACGCTGTAATTACCAACCTGTAACATAAAAGCTTTATCATTAAATTTGTATTAGTTAGTAATATCATATTAATGTTACAAATGCCATACTCAATCATAAAACACAAGCTGAATAGACACAAAGACTTCACTATCAGGAAAACCCCCCAAGTTTATTTTCCATGAAAAGTGAATTTTTATTCGCGCGAAACATGGTGTTAATAAAGTGCAGTTACATTCAAATTGTGTTGCCAGGAAAATAAAATATTTCCTACCTCGAAACAAGTAGAGTATATTGACGCTGCGTGTGACGTCAGGAAGGTAGCTTTGTCCCCCGCCTTTGTCTGCCCGTTGGTGTAAACCACGTCCTCTGTATGAGAGCTGTAATTAAAACGTGAAATCATTTTTTACTTTGTAACTTTTTTATACCCGACAGACACCGAAATGACGCTTTCATTAGTTAGTATGGGGCTGTGTATATGCGTTTTAATGATGACGGTTTTATGTAGTTTATGAGGGTAGATACATTTATAGAACGATGATTTTAAAAGCCTGATGTGTGTTGACTGGTGTGGGGTTGAAATTGTTATTGGCGAAGTTTTTCTGTCGTACTATGCATAATGGAAAATCACCACGTCATCGTAAAGGAATAATGATGTTCATGGGATTTGAACCTTCGACCACCAAGACTCTCTACCATTAAAAAGTAAAGAACGAAAAAATACGTAATTTAAATAATGGGACCTAATATCGCAGCTTAGGGATGTTCAGGCTCTAACCCGCCAACAAACTCGACAAACGAGTAATTTACAAAACATTATCTTAGTATATCACACAATTTTTATACTTAAATTAGGGTTGCGCCAAATATAAATTTTCCGAGCCTCTCCTCAAAGCCAAAGGAAGATATTCCAAGATTCCCTATCAATTATGAATATAAAAATAACAAGGAAAGCATTGGCTGCCATCGCGGTCCTTCTAAGAACGACAAAGTTTAATAAAGGCTGTCCGCTCCGGCCGCAATACTTATTGGAGCCCATAGTAATTCCGAGAGAATGTATCCGCTGACCGCACATCCACTTATATCAAAGTTTCCATTACAAATATTGCGAATCGATCTATTCATGCATGTTAAACCTGGCATAACATTAATTGCTTATTGCATCTACTTCGAACACATTCGTTGCCTAGAATCACGCTCGGTACTAATCCATTGCTGTTTTTCTGAAATTGTTAAAATAATAATACCGTCGCGAAAACGCAATGGATGGTAAACGATTTAAATTCACAAGTTTAAAGGGTTGGTTTAATAGGGGTGAGGGTACGGTATAACGGACGTATTAACTTGAATTCCTTTTAGATTGGCCCCTGGGTTAACCTTCATCAGATTGGACACTGTCATTACACGTTGGATAATTTCGTATAGACTCGTGTTGCGTACATTCGGGGAAAGATGTGAACGTGGCAGATTAAAATAATTTGTTAAATTACAAGCAATTTTCGAAATGGTTTTGCATATTGTGCCATTGTATTGAGTGATCAATTCAGTTTTATTACACGCATGCACACACTCGTTCGATGATATGATCGACTTACAGGGGAGACACAATTGCTGTTTCTCTGAAACTTTTAGACTGGTTAACTAAACAATTTTTAATGAAAAGCTTCTGTAACAATTTTACCAACCTAAAATCAAACCTGAGACTTTCCAATCGCATGTCTATAATTTACATACAAGAGCAATGAGGCACAAATTACTAAGTATTCGAATCAGGAAACTAGTTAATCTATGGAAACTATTAACGATGGCCAACTCATTTCCTCACAAGTCCATAGCGACTCAAATGACGCTATTACGTGTAACACCGCTGTAATACCCAACAATGGATCGCATTAGGCTTTGCCGCCCTATCATCTGCTGTGTGCCGCTTGCCACAGTACATTGATACCAAGAGTACAAATTTGAACATGATGTCACTTACTACCTGTATATTACCACTTGCAATACATAATTGCTCCCGGGCAGAGGTGATTCCAACACCTTATATTTTTTTAGCTGTGGTGCTTAAAACAAAAACAGTTTAACATTTAAAGCAATTTAATATAATTAATGAGTGTATCCTGATACCATAATAAACAATTACAAACTGGACATTACCCATAACGGGTAATGCTTTTGGCCTCCTATAGAAGAACCGTCACTGGTATTTTTTTAACGTATATGGTCCAATGTGTGATTTGCGGACTTATCGTTATTCGCGCTCTTCAATTCCTCTCGACTTTATTAACTGTATTTACTTTGATACAATCTTTAAATCATCACAAATGTCAACCAAAATTTAGGCCTAACAGCCTCTTCAAGTTGTAGAATACGCCAGTGCTCAGCAGTGGAAGTGAAATAGAAATTGGACTGAGATCTGAGTATTGATTAAAACGGAAATCAATGGAACTCATTCATAGGTCATTAGTTCCAACTTAGGAATCTTAATCATAGACTTTTCGGTTAATATTAACCCTTAATAGGGCTTCCAAAAATAGCTTTATCGAATAATATCATTGTTAAGAGAAGGTAACCAGGTAAACTTGACGCTTACTATTTATATCAGTGTCGGCGAATCTTGACATCGCGATTCAGGTAACGCACTAAACTGTTCAGCGCCATCTCGTGTCATGAAATTGTACTGACAACGGGTATTTTGTAATGTATTAAACCGTTTAATTGCTATTTATGACTAAATGGTTTGCCGTTGATAAATAGAATGCTAAATCGTATAATCATATGATTGCACCTATAACAAAATATTCACATTTTAATCGTAATTTAAAATTGAAATTTAACTTGTTAAATAATATTTTAATGTATTATAATAATTATATTTTGATGAATAAAATATGTTTATAATAATAATGCAACATTATGTAACGAAGTGGCGATTCGAACATATGCGAAAAGGTTGTAGTAGATTACGCCGTAGTTTCATCATAATGATTGATGAGGGTAGTTTAAGAAAAACTTTGCTAAAAAAACTGCTTTAGTATATAATAACGTGTTAGAATTTTTTTACGCGTATATAGAGCTTATCTGATCGTATTATTATTTTTTAAACTTATTACACAATTTTTACAAACACGCATTTTATGTTTATGACTCTCCCTTAGAGTGAAGCAGAGATAAAAAGGTACTTCTAAGCTCCTTAATTATACCTTTATTACTGAGTTACCAACTGTCTCCCAAACCCGTGAACTCAATGAACCGTCCCGGCTGCGGCGTGGATCACTTGATTTCCCCTAAGGCCAGATCTGTCCGAAATCTTACCCTCCTCTTGTATATGCGATCTGGTTAACAGATTGCTTTTGAAATTACGCTAAGTTATAGCTATTAATCTGTGGTCGGCGCGAGTGATGGATCTCTTTTGTCGGCGATGGACGTCTGCCGAGGCGATTGTCTTTGAGGATTTGAATCAAGGGTTTATTGGTGTTGTGTGAAGTCATTCATGAGCAGGTGAGAGCACGGACAAGTCAGGACATAGCTTTTTATGGTTAACTTACAAAGCTTAAAAATAACTAAAAATAATAAAATAGTAAAGAAAAATACTGTGATTTCTCTTCAAAACTATCAATTCCATTATAAAAAAGTGATCTGTATCCAAGTTATATACGAAAATTACATAAGCATTTTGGAATAGTGTCACACAGATGCAAGATCAAATACAGTTTTCAAAGGTATGATTGCTACTCCTTTACATCATTATTATCGCTAAAATAAATGTAATTAAAACAGTGATGGCGATCTCGACGGTCGCGGGTTCGAACCCCAGGCACACACCTCTGACTTTTCGAAGTTATGTGTGTATTCACATTGAATTATCACTTGCTTCAACGGTGAAGGAAAACATCGTGATAAAACCTGCACACCTAAGGGTTCTTAGAAATTTCTTAGGTGTGTAGTCCGCCAACCCGCACTAGGCCAGCGTGGTGGACTATGGCCTAAACCCTCTCAATGGTAGAGGAGACCCGTGCTCAGCAGAGGGCGTATATGGGTTGATGAAGAAATGTAATGGCCCTATGGCACATTTCTCGAAGCTGCATATTTTTGAAAGAAAAAAGATACATATAAATGGCTATATACAGAGTAGACACTATACACATACATACATAGAATAAGACTTATGTATTTAGGTTCCGACGGCAGCCCTGTTGGAATTTAGAGTAAGTTTCATTAATGTTCATTATTTCATTAGATGTGATCCTCTACCCCAATTCCGTTCAAGTGGAATTCATATCGTATCAATATTAACTTTCACCTGTCTCTACCGTGAAATGTACATCAAACTGAAGGAGTTAAAAATAAACAAACGAGTCTCGTGTAGATGCTCACGGTAATTTTATTACGGTTGCGTTCACTCGACAAAACACCCTGATATTGATCTTTGTACCTTAAACAAACACAGAATCTCTTTGAATACGTGTAACACGATGAAAAAATACATACGCAAAACGTGCGGTTTGGGAATTCGGAGATATTTTTTGGGGTAAAATATTCTTTTAGAACGCGCGTGCCTTTGAGATGTTTTTGATATTAATAAAGTCTTTGAAGGCTATATTAGCACACGGAGTGGGTTGTTTAAACACGTCAAAAATGTTGTTTTGAAATTTTATCCTATAAATCCAGGACAGCATCAATATCCATCATTATTAACTGGTAGAGCCAAGCCACTGTAAAGAGAGACTGTTTTAGTGTATTACGTTATTTCACAGAAAAACTGACCCGGCACCATAACGTACTGGCATTCGAAGATAATGATGCCTATTCAAGATTGCTTCTTCTCTACCACGAGAACCTATTATAATAAAGATATTATCTGTATCTTCGGACTTTCATTCTAGTATGCACACCAGTTTGACTGTTTTAATGCCGCATACGTCTTTGATTACCCTTTTTAGACCAACTCAACACGATACTTAGAGGGGATAAAGGATACTGTAGCCAGATTCCTAAGACCTAACAATACTACATCTTTTCATTCTACAGCGGTATAATATGCGAATGCATGTGATAAAGTTTCGTTGGTTTCTAATGCGGGTTTCAATTTCTTGTGCCAATAATCTACCAATCAAGCATCATCATCAGCTCATGTACGTCGAAGTATTGCGGACGAGCCTCCTCTGCCATTGAGAGGGTGAAGGCCTTAGTCCACCACAATGGCCTAGCAAGAGTTAGTCAATAAAGCATAATTAAATGAAAAACATCTGGATTGTATCAACTATTGTCTACATGACTCTTTATCTATTTCTAGTGAGATCTTGATGTCAGAGCAAATTTGTATTTCTGCAGTATTAATAAGGCCTATCCACCTTGTAGGTGAATTTACCACTTTCAACGCAGCGGTATTACGAAATTGCGAACATCCAACCAACTTACGAGGCTCGACTTCGGTACCCAAAGATATTAATTGGTGCTAGGGTTTACTACATAAAATTAAGCAAAATTACTTTTCGCATTCAGAACATCTCTATTAGGCTTCATGTAAATTAACCACTTTCATTTAGCGTCGTAATAAATGAGCTAAGGATCAGTAATACGAAATAATAATAAACGTATTCCAAGAAAATTTAACTAACTAAATTTGTACACGCTCGAGTGGCTCCAAGTTTTATACCTCACTAAAGAATTTCTTAAGATAAGCGTCTATAGCATGAACGGGTCAAAGCGTATTACGAAAATCTCCTTAAAAATATTCTTATAAATATAACGGTACAAGGCATGTTTTAGCGAAAGTTACTATATGTACTTACATATTTTCGCTTTCTCTTACTATTATTTGGATCCTCTCTAACTACGAGTATTATTTCTACTTATGTTTCAACCTATACAGGTCCCAAAACTGGGCACGGGGCCCCATTAAGAGTGTTCAGCTCCACCATTGGCTGGCCTAGTGTGAGCTGGCGGACTCGAAAGAAATTCAATTTACTAGGCATTTAACGCTTAAGCTATTTAATGCTTATGTTTCTGCGCTTCACCATACTACAGCTGTGATCATCCAAAACGCTATCTACACGCACGTAGCTGAACATCTTGACGTGCCTATACCTGTAGATAAAAATTACTTTTACCAATAAGGGTGGTATAATCCAATAAGGGTGGTTGATTTCGCTAGGTCAAGGCTGCTTTGAAATACGAAATCATGGGTGTAAAGATTCTGATGATAAAATAAATTCTATTGTATCTAACACGATCATACAGAACTCTTAACTCCATGTACCTCCTACGACAACTACACAACGAAAAGTTCCGAATTCCAGATATCTGGCAAAACTGAACTTGTTTTAGCATCCACTACAAAACAACTGAAAGTGAGTGATTCCCAATAAAACGTTTCTTCACGTCCTCTGTATAATTGGAATAGGGCTAGCACATTGGTATACGGACAAGTGGCATCGACGCAGGAACAATTAACGTAACAGTTGCCACACTGCCCGTTCCAAAATGACAAGCATGCACCTGCTATCGGGTATTGTGTGGCATCCTTGTTTTTATACAGTTTGCTTTAAATTGTCCAGCTCGATCGTTTACAAATTCTAGCGAAATGACCTTTTGCTTCAAAGACGGTTTGTGTTTTTGATGGGATTTCTTGTGCGGTTTCATTTCTGCAACAATAATATCTTGACAGCCCCGTGGCGCAGTTGGCTAGACACCAGCTTGCGAAACGAGCGGCCGCGGGTTCGATCACCGCACCGAGACAAATGTTTGTGTGATCCACAAATATTTGTTTCGGGTCTGGGTGTTTGTGAGACCGAAAAGTCTCTCGTAGTTTCTGATACCCACGACACAAGACTCGTATCTTAGTGTGGGGTCAGGACTATGTATGTGACTGTTGGGTGTATTTATTTATTTATTTATCTTTGTGGAATCAATTTTACCTTCAATAAAGGAATCCATAATTTCATCAAAGCCTAGCAACACTCCGATGATTCCTCTGCTATTGTAAGTGTTCATGAGCGGTGTTGACCACTTAATAACAAGTAGCGAATTTAATAGTTTTTTCCTTCCCAAAAAACATACACATGCCGAAGTAGCTGTAATTATTATAATATATTTGACAAATCTAAAGATCTGGCTATGGCTTTGACTTCGTCATGGTGAAATGCAGTCTTTTTATGAGGAGCTTCAAAGGTAAGGCATTTTAAACATTTGGTTAGTGTTAGATAAGCTTGGTACATAAAATTACGTCTGTTAAGGTTTTCATGAAGCAAGTACATAAAGCATCTCCAAACAGTTTCCCGATAGCTCATGTTTATAAATTTACCCGCATTTTTACTCTCATCTTCAGTAGTCAGTTTTTTATGTAGGTATCGTTGACAATCGTTGGGGTGTCGTTGCAAAATTTACAAACTAAAATATAACGATATTCTTTATCATGATTATTTATTTAATCAGGATAGTGTGTATTAACAGTATTAACTCAATATTATAATGAGTTAAGCAATTTAGTTGTACAACAATTGCAGTTTTTAATTCTAATTAATAAAAATACATGAAAAATAATTCATGGGACTTCCGATCGAAGCAGATAATTTACTACATTTCCTGGTAATTTCTTTAAGCATTTTTTCGCTCATGACTTGCTCATCCATGTTCAGCTTTGATTATAATTTTCGCTCGTTTTATTTATCCCGAAATTCGTTTCGCCTATTCGTCGGACTGGATTATTCTTGGGCTTATTAAGGGAAAACCATTAAGGAGATCAAAAGGAATTAGGTGTTTTAGAAGCTTATCAATGTATAAAGATACTTATAAAGAGGATACCTTAGTTTGTTTGAAGGATTCCGTACCCAAATATAGAAAACGAAGCCGTTTTAGGATCCCTCTTGAACCGATATGTCATTATCTTTAAAACAAGTATAATAGATCTACAAGATCAGATATATTCTACGAAAAAATTAAGTAGTGAAGGCCTCAAGTTTAAGTCGAGTCGAGACTCAGCGATCGCGGTCACAAACCTCAGCCTTTTATCAGTTCTAAGGGAGACCCTAAACTAGCAGTGGGTCGTATAAACGGTGATGTTGAATGAATTTCGTAATTTTAGGTCAACACGTGTCTAAATAAAGTAAACTGGTAGGTCATGACGACCATAACATAATATGAGAACTTGCCGGCGCTAGTTTTTTGACGCTCTCAAAAGGAAATTATTTATAAGCACAGTATTACAAAGAAGTAATAGTAAATGATGCATACAAAGTTTTACTAATAATTCAGTATTCCACAGAATTACTAGCAATAGTAACTCGTATATATATTTCACTAGAAACGTGTACACCAACGCATTAAACGTTTATTCCTGCATTATCATATCTCTGGAATTCTTTAGTCAATGATACTCTTTTCAGCGTAAATGCTATACGCGTGAATTTTGAACTAGGTACAGTCTAGTGTGCTCTCGTTTAAAATAAAAAAGATATCACGAAGATAAATATACTTTTAAAGTAACAAAGTAAAACATAAAGATAAGCTATTTATAATATAATTTGGAACGTTGAAAAGCGATAATGTTATTACTGTAATCTTTGCAATAATGTCGTTTACATGAAAAATAACGATATTTTTTATAAATTTTTCTCAAATTACATTTTTAATTGATTTATTTCGTTCGTTTTAAAAGTAAGCACTTTGGCAACGCAATCAAGAACATCAAAAGTTTAGCCCTAAAACATTCGATAAACCACTCAGGGCAGTCGTGCAAAAATATTTTATTGTTTTTTATTTTTTATCATATTTTTTCGGCGCCAAAGTTTCGGCTAATGTAATTGGCTGCTCAGGCTAAGGGCAGAAATAAAGTTAATTGGGTACAATTAAAAAACGCTGCGGCCTCTTAAATATATTAAAAGACATAAATCACATCTGGATGTGGCAGAGAGATGAGATCGGGTGGATTTATGGCGGCTGTGGGCGGGGTGCCGTTCGACACCTATTATCCGCCAGATTTCAGGTGTCGTTGAATACCTGTGCTATCCTCTGCAGCTACGGCTATTTAGATAGGGTGGGTATGAAATATTCTTTGTAAAATTTTAGCTTGTTATTAAAGTAGAGTGTGCCACTAAAGGTTACATGTTTTTATGTACTTAAAATGAATTAACGTCTTTAACGTTGAAAGAAAATGTGCGGAAATTGGCACATTTAAAAATTCTTAGGATTTTCTAATGTGCGTATGGACGGCCATACGCATTAGACCGGTATGATAGATAAAAGCCTAACCACTCTAAGACACGTGAAAACAGTTGGCTGTACACAACTCGTTCATTGTCGTACTGACAGGAAAGTCATTTCACCAATTATAATTACGTGAAGGTGAAACTTCATAGTTCAATATTTTGTCTCCCACTTTCCTGTGGTGGACTATTCTTTGTGTTCCATCTCCTCCTTTATATTATTGCTGATTAGATTCCTTTCGAGATCATGACAAATTAGGTTCCCTAAGATTCGCTGAGCTTCATTCCTCGGCGTCAATACTGTTGATGCCGCCATTGATTCTAAAGCACATGAGTTACACTGACCGGTGTGAGGCGGGATAGGGGACAGACAGCAATGTTTAATCAGCATAGGTTTAAGCAACGAAATAAATATCTATGCCTTATCTAGAGAACGGTTCGTCAGTGTAGTTGATTTGCCAACTTTATGCTCAGCCAGTTTGCAAGGCTGCCAATTTAGCTCAGCTCTGAGCCTACGAAACGCCGGCTTATTTCGAGTAAAATACACGCATACCACCTAATTAGGTCCCACTTGATGGAAATTAAAACCTTGAGATGTAATTTATTAGCGTACGCACGAGTCATTTATATCGAATGTGGCGTTGCGGCTCTTTCGTGCCCGAATTAAAATGGCTATCTGGATATTTATTGCTATTGAAAACTGTATTATATTGCCTTTTTGTTGTATTTTTATTTAATTTGGAATTGGTTTGTAGTTAATTGGTTTATTACAGATTTAGAAGGTTGCCTTTGGTGGTATTTAATGTTTTTTCTAATATCACGTTATTTCGCTTTAAGCTTTCCCTCTACTTCTTTCTTTGTGTCACGTCTGCAGTGCTTCTTCAGTTACAAACATATTTTTCTTTATACATGTTACGTCTGTAGCATTCTACCTATGAGGGTTAAATGTAAGTATCACATTTATGTATAGGATTGTAATTATTTCATCTTTCGAAAATGTTATATGCAAAATGATTCCTGTCTTGCATAAAAAAAAATAAACATTTTAGAAATGTCAATCCTCGAAAACCATAACACACGGCAGTCTGCTTAATTGGTGCTAAAAAGTCAACTAACAAGCCAACTTTACGAAACGACCTGTAACATAACACTAAACTAGTTAAAAAAAAAAACAACAACAAAATCCCAACAATGAATGCAACACCTAGAAAATTCACTAAATAACAAATCCCAACACTGCCGCATTAATATTAAATACTCCAATTTCTCAAGCACCTATTTCGCGTCATAATGACTTTGATTTTATTTATAAACGTTACATTAAAGCGGTATTAAAAGTCCAGTTAACAGCACAAAGGGATTATAATCCATTGAGTGATCAAAGCCTCAATTTGCCCAAGTAATTTCCTTTATCAAACAACATAGTATCTTCGGTCCCTTATGATATTGGATTGTTAAATATTTTGGGAATATCATTAGCTTTAAGGTCAGGTTCAGGGTTGTTGCGTATAAATTCTTCTTCTTGAACTATTCCTGCCTTCTTTACCATTGAGAGGGTTTCGGCTTTAGTGCATCACACTGGCTTAGTGCTAGGTTAGCGGATAGACCGTCTGAGTTTTCCTAGCAGCTGAACGTGGTTCAAAGATATTATTTATAATAATTTTTACCGACCTATATATTACGCGGTCGGGAATATCGACGGTCGCGATGGCAAATACCAAGTACACACATTTCACCATGATTGTATTATAATTGATAACCAAAAAAAAACATTAAACTTAAAATTCTACTTCACGTTTTATGTGGGGCGTCTACCTTATAGACGTCTAATTTATAGCTTAAGATGAAACACAAAGCTTGTACAGAAATTGTAAACCAAATTTTCTAGACGGTATGCAGCCGGAAGTATCAAACTTAGAATTACTCACGGAGACCCGAACTAGGAATTCAATAAAGAGGTTTCACTTTGCAAGGGAAGGGTTCTTGACTTCAGGATCATTCAAACTATTTTTAGATGTTCCTACAATAGTTGGATAGGAATAAAATGAAACTGTACCTTATACAAAGAAAATAGGATTATGGATATATTACACTGGAGATACATATAAATTAGATGTCATACATATATATATATATATATATATATATATATATATAAATGAATTGTATTCTATTGTATTATATATCTTTGAATCTCCAACATTCTTCTACTTACTCTTTCACTTATTTTAATAATATGTATAGTGTTTGTACTCAAATTTCTGCCTGTTCTGTTTTTTTACATTCTCTCTGTATGTTTGTGTGAGACAAATGTAGTGGCAAAATCGTATCGTATTACCAAAATAGTATTGTTTTTAAGGACTAACAGCAGTAGTGACAAATTTTACATACAACATAAAATTCAAAAGAAACCTGACAAGAGTAAAAACATTAACAGTTGGAAGAAGCTATGTTCTATGAAATATAGGGCCAGGCTTCCGCCTTCCATACACAAGTTGCATAGCCCTGACGGAAACATGGCGAATTTCAAGACGTCTGAGAAGAAGCAAATGCTTCCTTTCAAATGTTTCTCGTGTTTCGTGTGAAAAGTTTCTTGCTAATTCGAGGAATACAAAAAGACAGGGCACGTTTCCACTTCCGTGCTGGCGTCTGCGACCTCCGCTTTAGAAATACTTCGTTCGTAAGTTTGACGGTTTTTCTTCCTAGTTTAAAGCAGTTGCTGATTCAAGATAGCTTGGCAAGTTCGTAGAAAGAAGAACTATAAGAACATGTTACTGTGTAATTTTTAACTTAAATAGATCGCAGCTAAATCTTTTCCAACTGCCTTCAACCACTTTTTTCTAGATCCTGAAGTCCTTCAAAAGCTTCGTAGTTGTCGATGTACATTCCTAATCCCAATGATCAATACATCTTTTCTAATAATTGGCCACCAAGCCGCTTTAGACCAGCGTGGTAGATTAAGGTCTACACGGTTTCAGTTGTTAAGGGAGCCCGTGCCCAGCTGAGGACTGATAAATCAATATCTGTTTATTGGTAGTGTTTACTGATCCCACCGGCAATGCACTCACAAAGAAGCACCGCTGACGTAGACTATTGAAAGACCAGAAACGAGCCACGCCGTACAATAAGGCCGGTTATGATAAAAATAAATGCTGCTGTTGCAGCTATCGCTTAGTAATAACTCTACATAAGCAATGTTAGAAAAACAATTGAGCGATAGAATAGACAAGATTTCAATTCTTAAAGTAACAGCATAGTAAAAAGATACAAAAGTATCCATTAAAACTTTAATTAATATTTAAAGAGAACATCACAATAGGGTTGTCAATAAAATTTTTCCACAAAAACTCTTGTAAAAGATTGTACAGCACGCTACGGATAAAGCATATTTTGCTACAAAGAGCGCGGGCCCGCAAGTTTCCAATGAAAGCCTTCTTTTCTGTGTAAAGTTGACAGCCCTACGCTACGAACGCCTGCAGCAAACAACGTGATTTTTGCTTTTTTAATAGGAACCGCTGCGTGACAAGCCAAACACGAGAATACACACAAACTGCAACTTTAAACAAGGTTTGTTGTTACCAACCCTAATTTGAAGCGAGCTAGTTTTGCTCGTTTGAACGGACAGTTTTCTATTAGTGGTAAATCATGGAATACTGTTTGGGAAATACAGTTAGTTGTGTTCGATTTCAAAGTGTTTTAAGTGTGTATTTTAACTGTAGTGTGATTTAAATAGACTATTGATGAGTGTTGCTATTGAAATTATAAAATCATCACGAGGATACCTGTACATCTAAAAGTTCGTGTCGATAACAATAACTTGAATATTGGGCGACACATCAATATATATTTTTGAGAGCCCCGTGGCCCGGTTGATCGGCAGCTTGTAAAATAAGAAAACGCGGGTTCGATCCAAGTACTGAGACAAATGTGTGTGAGATTTAGAAATAATTGTTTCGGGTCTAGATGTTGTAAATTCTGATACGCATGATTGATTCATGATACACGCTGATTTAGTTGTTTTAAATGCGAATCATAATACCGATTTCACCAAACTAGGAATAAAATCCGATTTCCTATTACACGCGCTATCTTCGTCACCTACAGGCACTAAAAATAAATATTACAAAGAAAATCATAGATTAAATATACAGAACAATTTGTATAAGATTTTTTCTCAACAGATACCAAGTCAATGGACGCAATGTCCCGTTAAGAAACTTGGAAATATGGAGTATAAGTAACAAATAAGGAAACACAAAAGTTGGACTTTCGGCGCGAATACTAACGGCACGGTCTGCTGCCTATTTCATTTATTTCATAAAGTTTATTGTTACATAAAACAGATATTAGGTAGAGAGTCGCCACCCTATTGTACTGTTGATCGGGATTGTTCTATAAGGCTTTCTCCTAACAACACTCATGAGTCATGACAATCCCTCAAGAAGTAGACAAATTTCGCAAGTCGCACGGCATCATCATCATTAGGATCATCACGCACTTCCATACGAACCACTATATAAATATCTAAAAAAATATGGAGATTTAACCAATTATTTTTAAACAAATTAAGGTAATCTGATTGAACAGCTTATTCCGAAACCTATGAAGTGATACCTGCTAAGTTGCGATTACGAAACGGTGTTGTACATGGTTGATAGTTTTTATCTTTTTCTAAATGAAATAGAATCTTAAATTCTATAAAGTATCTTTTTTATGTCAAAATCAATACGGTTTATTGACAAAATAAATAAACATCTACATATTTCTGACTCCACTCTGATTAAGTATTGTGACATGGGCATCAGAAGCTACGATATATTTGGGCCTTACAAACGCCCAGCCCACCATCCAATAATTTGCGTATAAACATATGTCTCGGTACGGGGATCAAATCAGTTTCTCGTTCCACAAGTTCGTGTTTAGCCAACTCCGCCACATGGCTATCTAATAGCAATTATGTAGGGTATTTATAAAACAAATAACGTTACATTTGACGCTCTATCCTCTTAAGAAGATATCCCTAAGACCCTGTGAGTATTAGCTGGAGCTACCAACGTGACCTTTCTATTTGTGGATCGCTTTGCTTCGTTATTTAGGGACTAAAATAAAGACCTATCCATTACACGTAATCTTACATAAATATTTTATTTTTACATGAATAGTAATTTCACTGTATATTCGATCAAAGATATATGTATCGTTTCAGTAACAGTGTGTGTTGCGCTGGAAAAGTCTCGCATGTGTCAGGAAAAGTGCTTCCAGAGTTTTTTGTTGAGAAATTACATTTTATTTCATTTGATATAATTTTTATTTTCCTAAAATACACTATATTTTCTGAGTAAAATTATAAAATTCAACAAAATAAAGAGTGCTTTGTTGAGTCTAAACCTTCAGTAAATTACGTATCAATTGCGCGAGGTTTTGCATTTCATTTCATTTCATTTCATATTTCATTTCATTTCATTTCTCAAAAAAGACTCGAAAATTGTTCCCCCAAGTCTCTTTATCAATGTGTTATTCGCTCAATAAATTATTCTGACATATCAAAATAACACGCAACAGCCCACTTCAATTCGAAGTGCTCCAAATAAATACAGTATAATAGGAAAACGAATGCAGCACCTAAGTCGGAATATTAATAATTTATGGCGAAACTTGGGTCACGTTCGTGTTGCTTACTTTTCCCATTATCATAATTTTAAGGTTGTCATGTCTGGTGGCGCGGGAAGGGCCCCACGGCGTCTTTATTATTTCGCCAGCGTTTTATGTCTCGCTTTTTTATTTTATTCCCCCACGTCAAAGAAGTCGCAATAAATCTTTGATAAAATTGTTGGAGTTGACAAATCTGTTGGTATTAGTTGACATCGAGAAATATTTTTCTGACGGCCCTGCTGTGTTTGACTTTGTGTTTAGGGCTGCGCGTATTTTTGTTGTGTTGTTTTTTTTTATAATTTATTAATTTGGGTCTTAAGCTTATACCAAATACGAGTAAGCTAAAGATTACCTTAACCGTTATTAAACATCAACTATTCGTTATATGTGTTGGTAAGTTTAACGTTATATTATAGGTAAGTCAGGCAAAGTGTTGTTGGAATTTAGGAAATTCTGTGTATAAAAATTGAAACTGGAACTTTGTATAATAAAACCGACAGTAGGTTCATTTCCTATCACATGAAACAAATGAATATACCTCTGTTTACCCCTTCGGTGATCCAGGCGTAATTGCACCATACATGTATGATTATGTAAGCCCTAAGCATCTTTGGACAGTAAGATAACATCGTCTTAATTCTTTAAAATGTCTGGTACAAAAAATATTACTCGCACATTTCTAAACATGAAAAATTTGAAGTAAAGAAAACAATTCTGACATTGGCTTTATATAATATGAGTTGTACAGAAAAAATGTAATATCTACTTACATTCATAAAATAATCATAAAACATCGTCTGGAAAGATTTGAGCAGACAACCTTAATCTTGGACCCTTTAACATTTTTTGTTTACTGCAATATGGGACAATAGTTACTTCATAACTCCGTATGGGAAACATAAGATTTTATATTTTTTTACCCGTTTATGAACCATATTCATTGCTGTTCTACTTCGATTAGTTTTAGCGTGATCATATAAAAACAAGCTATCTAACGTTGAAAAAATACAGGTTCCTAGCAGTGGCGTGCCTAGGGTGTCAAACTAAGGCAAGCCCAAATGTTTATTTAGTAGCAGCATTTTTTTTTGGTACGTAGGACTAATAAATACCTACCGGTTAGTACTCACATTCACGTTTATAGCGTTATTTTATAAATAAACAATCGTTAAGTTCGTTATTCGGAACTATGTAAGGCAAGTCGGGCTTTCGGGCTTCTATGGAAGTACCGCCACTGGTTCCTAGTACCTGGAAACTAGCGCGTTCAAAGCAATAAACACAGCATATTTAAATCGAGTTAGTGCTTCCATAGAAGCCCAAAAGTGTTACACGTTAACCGTGTAATGTCTAGTTCATAATTGTTATTGTGGGGTCAGTATATTCTCATTTATATGTTAAAAATTCTTTTGTTAAGTAAAGATTTAAAGCTTAGGGATTAATTTTGGAATTTTCTGAAGCAAATAGGCGTTTTAGCCTTCTATGGAAGTACCGCGACTGTTTAAATCCATCCTGAAAATGAACATGGGTAAAAATTGAAAATTATTTAATTATGCTCAAATTCAAGAAAGAGCAAAGGACTTTACGATGCGATAAGAAATTCGGCATACTTAACATTGCAATCAAATTAAAAATATCATTAAGAATTTTATGACTGTAATAAACAATTAGCTTTGCAAAAGCCCGACATAGAATTTTATATTAAGTAATTGAAATGCTTGGGATAAAGTTCCTGCAAGTACTTATGCGAATAATTAGTTTAGTTTAGTTTAATTATTTCTTACTTTTGTTTTTCTCTGTGATCCTGAGTGGAGATCACCGCTCGGCAAACGTAGTGTAGGGCTCCTTTTGGCTAGGAGGGGTGACGATATCCGCAAGGTGGCTGGCAGCGGTTGGATATGGAAGGGCAAATCGAGCTCAGTGGTGTGCTAATGAAGAGGCCTATGTCCAACAGTGGACGTGGAGAAAAGGCTACGATGATGATGATTTTTATTTGCTTTAAGAAAATATATAATACAACAGAATTACGCTACCCTGTTCGAAATTGGACGAACTGTGGTTGATCGCTAAATCCGTCAAACCAATCCGTTTAACTAATAACGTTAAACCAAACCGTTTAATACTGTCGGATGAATATGGAGACCTTTATCATGACTTTTTTCATGTGTAAGAATAATTACGTCAATATGAGTGTTTTCAACTAAAAAGTAATTAAACATGACAGCGTCTGATTCGCTTCACCTCGTGTTAAAAACCCTAAACAAATCCTTGAACATCTAAGCTAATTTCCATAAACTTCCACGGCACTCGAAAACTGGCTATTAATTTTTCCCAAACCTCATTTACTTCATTAAACCGCAAATTATTTATGGTTTACCCGCGGCGCACTCCGTTGTTCGGCGCAGACAAACAATTAAATGACAAAGGAGCTCTAATTGTTCAATTTAGATACGAAATACCGAAGGCATGGCTTTTGTATTATCGTTGGTAAAGGGCTGGAGATTATCGCACCTCCACTTTGATGTTCCGAGGATTTGTCTTATGATTAAACACACACAAACAAGCTTAGAGTTCGGCTTTACGGTTTGATTTTAGAAGCCTGTTAGGATTATCTATCTATAACGGATCGTTTGAGGATTGCCGCTGGTATTCCCAAACAGGTACGATTTAGGGACCTTCAAGAAGAGAGCTTATATCTTCCTCAAAGGCCGGCAACACACCGATGATTCCTCTGGTATTGTGGGTGTTCATGGGCGGTGTTGACCACTTAATATCAGGTGGCTCATTTGCTCGTTTGCCTCCTTTTTCCATAAAAAAAAAAAAAAAAAAAAAACAAAAAACGGAAATGTGGTAAATAAGCATCATTATCAGTCCATGTACGTCTTGTTGCTGGGTACGAGCCTCTACAACTTAGATGGCTTAGTTCACCATGCTAAACCCACAACCACCGAACTTTTAAAATAAATTTAAAAACCGTTGAATTAATTTGAGTGTAGAAATATTTTCTCATCTCTCATCCCATCAAATTCTCCTTGCCTGGTTGTCTGGCAGAGATCGCTGTAAGCGATAAGACCGCCTATTTATTGTGCCTTTACTGTGTATCTTTTTCTTTTGTTTCGTTTTATTTTTATTGTGGTGTAAATAAATAAAGTGTTAATAAATAAAAATAAATAAAAAGAAAACATCTCGAAAATTATTAATAAGTCTAAAGGAATTATGACAATATATTAGTAACTATGTTGTATAATTTTATAGATGTGTGTATATAGTTTATGATTTGTAGAAGTGCAATTTATCTTTTTAAGTAATAAAAAAAATAACTTTGCTTAGGTATTAACACTAGATTTACCAGTTATTTCAATATACCTATTTCTACCAACACCAGTCATTTTGACTGGCATATAAGAATATCTTTTTTGTGGCTTCCACTTATTTATAGCACTGAAAGTGGTAAAATAAGTTAAAGAATATTAATTGTAGTATGTTATAAATTCATTCATAGACATTATCATAATACAATCTAGCTTTCGTTGGTAAGAGTTGCTCATCGACGATAATATAAGCTCCCGGTTTGAAGCAATTTTGACTGTTTTCAAGAAAATTATTCCAAACTGCTCAGAGTAAAGCGAGAAGAATACTAAGCATTTATGTGTTAGCAAGTATTGACTTTCAGATTTCTTTTATAGAAAAGAATTTATGATATAATATTAGAATTTCAGTAAAATCATGTGTGCTCATAGTACTGGAGACTTCTTTCGTACGCCCCACTTGCATATACTATCGAAAGAAATGTCTTCAATTTTGGTTGCGTGATACTGTAGTTTTTCCCCAAAATTCGAAACGCTTCTGACTTTGTAGAAATTCGTATATGTTCCAAAACGTGGCTCTCAAACAGTAACAGGACCGCACTACTAAGATTCTCGTTCATAATGTTTTTTTTTTTGGCATGTGTTATTGGCTCTGGTACATCTTTGAAAAGACTCTGAAGTGGTAATCTATCAGCAACACTGCCTGCTTCATTTCTTTTCCAAATACTTCCGTCTGAAGCACATTCAGGTTGCTGATTTGGTATGTTACCTCTATCACATTCTACTTCCACCCACGTCTTCAGAACTGGAAGGGTTTCGCATGCATCGTCTCGTAAGTTTGTTTAGAATAGTTTTCTGAATATTTTGAATAAATTCACAGTCATTTGACTGATCTATGAAATTGTCTTCATTAGAAATTTCCTTATCACTATTCTCAATAATGGCCCTGTTGTCATCACTGACTTGTAGATCAATTTGGCATATATAAATTCACTCTTGCCATCATACATTTCTCTATTTATATCTGAACATTCCAGAATCGATGGCATTTGCTAAATAAATAAAAAAAAATATATTCGTTTCGACATTTTCAGGGGCTGGGGATCACTATAAAAATAAGTTGGAACTAAAACCCTTTCTTCGAATTTAGTGTTCTTACTGAAGAATATATTTTTCGTTATTTCGCTATTCAAACAAATGTTTCATACCTTTGTCACTGCGCGGCTAAAGATGATTGATTGCGCAAAGAGATCGCTTGGACTAAGATTTTATTACATGTGTTGGACGGAGCTCGATACAAGACAGTTCGCGCCTCGTACATTTACGAAATGCTCGTAGAATACTCGTAATACTACCGAAATCGTAATGAAACCATGGACACATGGACCCTATAGCATTCTATAGATTTATTCTATTGAACATTATCCACGCTGGTCTCACTATTCTCCCGAAATCGTTCATTTCTTCATAAAAACACGCACCAGTCATTTTGACTGGTTCTGGTATAAATGTGAAAAACAAAAAATATATCTGTTCCTAATTTAAATAAACTAACATAAAGTTTGTAAAATAAATTCTCTACTTATAGATACAAAAGTCATAACATCATTTCGGAAAACAAATGTTATATGTCGTAGTAATTTTGAATTGAAGTTGCACGACCAGTCAAAATGACTGGTCTGGTAAATCTAGTGTTAATATAGGTACATAAACTTGTACGGTAAGGTTACGCATCTAGAGTTCCTACCTTCAAACAATCAGATTCCAACATTTGACCTTTACAACGAGCTTTTATTAACACCAACGGTTATCTTAGCAAATTCGAAAACTCGAACTCCGATTATTAATTTCTATTAATACACCTCCGCTCATTTCGGGCACGTAATTATAATCTTGTAAAATAACACATAATTTATACTTGTCTAATATTCGGGAAGGTGAGGCAAAGGTATTCCGGCATACAGCCAAATTAGACAATGAGTTGAAATGTACTCTCGTTAGAACATTGAGCGATGTTTTGACATTTATTTCCTAAATACATCACTCCATTGTTGGCTTCTTTTATGAAGAAAGATAAAATATTTCCCCAAAGGCAGGGTATTGTCGGGGAAATGTCGCGGGGCGGGGGCGAAGGTTCGCCACATTGTGTGGAACAAGGCATACGCGACATGATAATTTTTACCTGAATAACTAAGTGTAATAAATATTATACATTGATACTATTTATAAGCATCTTCTTTTCTTTCTTCTTTATCAACCCATATCCGCACACTGCTGAGCACGGGTCTCCTCTACCATTGAGAGGGTTTAGGCCATAGTCCACCACGCTGGCCTAGTGCGGGTTGGCGGACTACACACCTAAGAAATACCTAAGAACTCTTAGGGTGTGCAGGTTTTATCACGATGTTTTCCTTCACCGTTAAAGCAAGTGATAATTCAATGTGAATACACACATAACTTCGAAAAGTTAGAGGTGTGTGCCTGGGGTTCGAACCCGCGACCGCCGAGATTTTAGACCGCGCGCCTAAGCCTCGAGGCCATCACTGCTTTAGTGCATTTAGTGATTAGTCATTGTAAATATACACATAACTTCAAAAAGTCAGAGGTGTATGTATCCAAATTATATGTATTCAATATTTAATGTTCCGTGGGGCAGTTGGATAGACATCAGCTTGTGAAACAAAAGCCCATGGATTCGATCTCCGCACGGAAATAAATGTTTTTGTCAACCCAAACATTTGTTTCAGGTCTTGGTGTTACTATGAAAAGCCTCATAATTTTTGACACTCAGCCTTTATCTTAGTGTGGGATCAGATCTTTGTATATGACTGTTGGGTGTATTCATTTATTAAGACATACCCTGCTCAATTTCCCGCAGAACTGTATTAGACCTATATCTAGTTCCAGCCGCTTCCGCCCAACCCTTACGCCGCGCACATGTTCCAGTGAACCCTCAACAAAAGCATTCGCCGACGTCACTGAATTGACGAATATTTATGCTGTAAATTCTACTACATTATGTTGAAAAGATGTGTGACTCGTCACACGCGGCGGGCGGCTCACAA
This sequence comes from Cephonodes hylas, assembly GCA_030295005.1. Lineage (NCBI taxonomy): Eukaryota > Metazoa > Arthropoda > Insecta > Lepidoptera > Sphingidae > Cephonodes > Cephonodes hylas. The sequence goes on along the minus strand of AP025374.1, from coordinate 3,326,581 downwards.
AGCCCCATTAGTTTCAGCGTTCATAAGGTTAAAGGCGTAATCAATACCTATTGTGTGAAGAATACCGCTTTCAGAGTATATTTAGTAGTGAATTTCGGTGAGTAACATTTGATAGAATAGTTCTGTGATATGAGGTCCAATTTCAATATTAGTAGTTTATATTTAGTGAAATGACGACAGAATCAATAATAAGACAGTGTGTTCTAAGGATTTGTGAATAAGAAGGTTGAATGAATTTTAAATAGATGATAGAGGAATTTAAAGATTGACGATTGATAAACTATATTTAAGACGAATAAACTACATATTTATAGTATATATTTCAATAGTTCCATTTGAAGTGGTAGGTATATTCCGAATTGGGTTAAAATCTGTCTTTACTTTCCGAGGAAAATGCGGCAGCCAAGCTAACTCACGTGCCCTTTCCGTGGCATTGGATTACCAATATCTTAATTAAGGTCAAATTCAACTATAATCTTAATACATTTTATATCATTATTAACCTATACAGACTATTTACAGCGCACAATCACTTTCTTAATCCAATTTAGTAAGCATTTAGATAAGCAAAACAAACTACTATTTGGACCAGAACGTAATCAAATAAGCAAATATTTAACCAACAAAGGGCCGACGCGTTGTAGAAATAGATTAGAATTTTATTCCCGAGCACAAAGCCTAGACAGCGTTTGTCTGTTTGACATAGAACGCAGAAGCGGCCATGAAACGGGCCCTCTTCACAGAAACCTTATTTTGAGTGTTCCACAAAAGTTATTGCTTCAACAAAAAGTATTTGGAGTTGAAAAAATAAAGATCCCTCTTATTGCTCCCGTGGGCGAGTTCATTGTGTTAACTTCGCTTTGGAAAATAAATTGTTTATTTAATAGCTGATAAATCTGTCTAATATTCAAGAGGTAAAAAATCAGACGTTTTAATTTTGTGAGTAGTATTGAATCTTTTGTAGCTTTAATATTTTTATGTATAGTTTTAGTGTAGTAACAACAATTTGATAAATAAAATACTTGGAATAATCTGATATGGCGAAGATCATATCATCATGACAAAGATAAAATAGCTTGCCTTTCATAAAAAACGAATGCTTTTGCGCTCACGTCAAAAAAAGTAAACAATTAGAAACTAGACATCATCATCATCAACCCATATACATCCCACTCTTGGGCATGGTCTTCTCTACCATTGAGAGGGTTTAGGCCATAATCCACCACGCTGGCCTGGTGCGTGTTGGCGGACTGAAACTAAACATATGAAATACGAATAAAAGACGTAAAATTCTAATTATAGTCGTTGAAGAAGTCGCTCCACCTTGAAGGCACTCGATGGCTGATTTTTCAAGTCGCAAAACTCTCAATGGAGTTTCCAAGAGACGTTTGAAATTTTGACAGAACTTAACGATTAGATAAGGAATGGAGTTAAATCCGATTGAAAAGTTTCTAGTCGGCACTCCTGTGAAAAGATTATGACACAAGGAAATCTGGTGAAAACGTACAGAAAGAGCATTTTTATTTAAAATGCATTTCTTTTTAAGAACTTATAGTTGCGTTTTCCTCAGGAAAATCTTATTAAAACAATACGACAGAAGACAAAGTTCACATTCGATCAATTTAATTTATATAAATAATTGCCTTTAAGTGAAAATTGGATGAGTAGTATCCTAACTTGCACGAACTACTTTTTAAACTGGTTCTAGTACCACCCAGAGGCGGTATATCCATAGAAGCGTTACACGCTATTATTAGATAACTAGCGACCCGCCCCGGCTTCGCACGGGTGCAATGCTGATATTTAATGGATGTTACCATGCATATAAATCTTCCTCTTCAATCACTCTATCTATAAAAAAACCGCATCAAAATCCGTTGCGTAGTTTCAAAGATTTAAGCATACAAAGGGACATAGGAAGAGAGAAAACGACTTTGTTTTATACTATGTAGTGATACCTAATTCCCGTAATAATAGGTATTAGATAATACCTCGTTCATAATATTTTTGGTGGGTCAAGATATTTTCATTTATACGTCAAAATGCTTTTGACAAATAACGATGTAAGTTTCACAAAATCAGAAGCCTTGTACGGTAAGCTGGGCTTTTGTCCTTGTATAGAATAACCGCCTATCTAAAATAGTCCATATCTAAAATATCCCTTCTGTAAGCCGTATTTTATGTCACAAACGTATTTTAATGAGGACGCCATAACGGAAACACACGTAGGTCTCTGTGTAATGTAGATAATGATACACATATTCTTCATTACCTGAGTAATATCAGAACGGTCGGTAATTGCGCCTCCTGTACAATCACGTTTAACTTAGCCTTGCGTCTGGAATGTGGGGGAGACAGCCTGGATTTCCAGGTAATGAGGTACGGGAATATTCTAGATTGAATGCTTTAATGAGAATTGTTGGCTGGGAGTTTTTATATGGGAAAATGGTTGGAGTAGCTTAGGGATTAAAATGGGTCACCGTGCTATATGTCCTTAGGACGACACCATCACAAAATTGCAAACAAATTTGTACACTAATTGAAATACAATGTGATTTTTAAACATTTTAACATTTAAAGTTTGTCGTGACAATGTTTTTCTTCTCCGTTAAAGTAAGTGATTGATATAAGCATAACTTTAAAAAGTTCTAGGTGCGTGCCTGGGGTTTGAACTCGCGACTGCCGGGATTCTTGCTAGTGTGCCTAATCTTCGGGGCCATCACGACTTAGGTCACTTTGTACCACCACTTTGTATATTATTATCCTTTAAATAAAAGCACACTAAGTTTTGAAAATAAAAGTATCGCCATAATACATAAAGGAAAAGAAGCCAAGTCTACTAAAGCTACTTAAATGTTCCTCGATAACAGAACGGAGAATAAAGTTGGTCACATTTAAAAAGGTTGAAATTCAAAGATTCTGTTTGGAAACGACAATTTTTAAAAATGTTTTGTTTAATTTATTTATTTATTTACACTTTATACAGGGTTGTATAGGCGGACTTAATGCCTAGGCGGATTTAATTATGTGAGGTAAACCGCGATGGACTCGCAAAAAGTGAAGAAAAACATCGTGAGAAAACCTCCACACTTAAAATTCTCTTATGAAATTATTAGATGTGTCAGCCAATCCGCAATAGGCCAGCATGGTGGATGAACCCTAAACTCTCTCAGTTTCAGAGAAGTCCCGAACTGATGATAATGATGATGATTTTCAAATACCAATATTCAAAAGCAAAAAAGATCTTTTTAATATTAAACTATAGCAAGTAATATTTTATCACCAGCCAGTTTTATTAAAAAAGATACTAACAGCGTAATTTTACCGTCACCTTGCACCGTCCGCCCCTCTTTATTACTAGTTACTCAAACTCACCGAGGAACATTGCAGAAAACAGTAAAGTACCTAAACCACTCAGAACAGAGGCTGCAACAATCTGGATTTCGCACTAGCATTTTAGACAAACAAGTTTAAAAACTGTGCCCGCAAGCATTATCGGCCTCAACATTCCGTTAATGCTACAATTTCCAAACTTTACAACTAATGCTCTCTACTTTCACAGTTCGGCGCAACTCTATTTTAGGCTTTGCAGTTTTTGTTCTAGTGGTCTCGAGGTTTCATTGGGTTTTCGAGTGCTACGCTCTTACTGTGGTCGGCAGATAAACACCGATATGGGTTATTGCTCGATGTGTTTTAAGTGTAACATTATTTGTATAATTTTGAATATTTCAAACAGAGTTTTATTGTAGAGTATGAAAGCGTATTGCGTAATATTTTTTTATTTATTTCAGTCAGCTTTTGTATATTGAAAAATGTATGTCTTTAACGTAAATGTAATTGTCATAATTACTTTTATTCATTTTAAAAGCGTTGGATAAAGCTTCTTCTAATAACGTATTATTACTGTATCCTAAAGAGAAATCCTCAAGAGAAAATCTCCTAAGTTCCAGTTATTTATTGTGCGTCTTCAACACCTAATCGTGTTACTCTTTCTGTATTTTTATGCTCAGGGTCCATCGTGTTTATGGCCGTACCTTTATGTTTTGAACGAAAAGTCCCTCGCCTTTTGATAAATACAGACTTTATATGCAATAAAATATTTGCTGAACGCGATTAAGGTTAAGAGAACGTTAGTTACGTAATAGTGCGATTATGTCCTCAACTTTGGCAATTAGAAGATTGAATCTTATACATATGTTTACAACTAAACTTATGTATGTATTTCTATTGAATTACAAAGTCATTAGACGGTAAAGATCTACTTTAAAGGTACGAAGGTTTTCACAAAAAAAATCAATATTGAACATGACACATAGCTAAACGTGGTTGTAGTAATACTTCGGCCTACCTCATCCAGGACACAAGTGTGTCAAAAAAAGTGTAAAAAAATTGTGTGAATACAAACACGTTAAAGTAAAGAAATAAATTGTTTACCTACCCAACAAGGGAACACAATATAAATGACATCAACGAACAGCCAACTCGCGTAATTTTTCAAACGAATTAGAAGTTCCCTAAAAATGCTGTACAAAAGGAAAATAATTCACCAAAACACCTCTTTACGGATGGCTCTCGAGTTCCGCGACCCGGCAAAAGACGTGACTATGAATAATTATTTGTCCCACTCCAATTAAAAAGTGCCGACTGCGCCCAAAAATTTACGCACATTATTATTTGCGAACCGTTTGACTTGTTGGATCGGATGAGGATCGGTTTGTTTTGCTTTTTATGGAATATCTAGTGTTAGGATTTCGATTAATTTTGGTGGTGATAAATTTCTTAGGATTTACATTAGTGCTGTTGCAATAAAAGAAAATTAGAATAAACAAAAAATTGTAAGCACAGCAATTTGCTTACAAATGCTTAGTGCTGAACATAGGCCTTCCCAAGAAAGTGCCAACTATCCCGATATGTTGAGCAGCCCTCGTCCATCCAACACCCGCCACCTTTCTCAACTCATCGGATCATCATGCTACAAGATATCCCACACTGAGCCATTTGTTTACATTACATGCAGAGACTATTAGTGTGGGCTTACCTTAATCAATAAAGAGGGAATTTAAGGTTCTACTTTCGTTTAAACCGACTCCCATCCCACTTCTCGTGCAGTCTTCAATATATTTAGGTGAATACATTATATTATAATGGTTTTTTTTCTTATCCACTACAAACACATAAAAATTGTCTACCAAAGTTTATCGATCAGGATTCAATTGGAAATAAACTAAACCAAATCAAGATTCTGACTTAGAAACTATTATAATAATAACTCCAATTATTGTTAACTATTTCTCAGTCGTAAAGTTTCGGTCAATTCAGTCTTAATTGTCTAGATAGCTATTGTCTAGATTAAATGGAAGTCTGAATTATTAACCGACCGAACGTGGGTTGGTATAAACTTAGAATTATTGACATTCATTAAAAATAAGAATGTTTGATATTGTAAACCTAATTAGATAGATCAAACTGCCAAGCCTACCATTGGAGGTTTTAATCCAGAGCATACCATTCTGCTTTGCGAAGATAATATTAATTTGACAAAAACTAGAATTAAGTACTAGAATAATCTTAGGAAATCTATTACATTATTATTACTATTACATAAATTCTGATATAAATTGAACACAAACGCAATACAAAATAGGAAGTTATGAACCTTTCATAAAATATGCCTTCTGAAAGGTACATAAATTGCGTTATTTATTTTATTTTATGTTATTTTAGAGCTTCATAAATATAAATAGGTGGACTTAATGCCTGCATTCTCTCGCTGTTTTTTATGGTGATGAAGACATAAAGGATACACACACACAGCCTTATGCAAAAAAAAAACTCTAAACAACCGACAAATACATCCAATAAAAGGCACTGCCCGGGGTTTCAGATAAAACCAAACGTGACTCCGCGAGCTCATATCCTGATATCGTTATGTGTTCGTTTTATTAGAGGGTGGTCGATCCCGTCGCAACATGCCCACAAATTGGCAAACATCGAATATCGATTCATACCACTTAGCCTGCATGCTTTTGGCAGGTGAGTGTTTGGTTTTGTGGGTTTCATGCTTTGATATAAGCTGTGCTGGTAATTAATTCTGGGAAATCAACATAATTGTAGCACTAGTAGGTCTAAACCCTCTCAATGGTATAGGAGGTCAGTACCCAGCAGATGTACATTTGTATAAAGGCAGATGATGATAGAGGTTTTGTGGCACTATGTGCTGTGCGATCTAGAGCTGTCAGTTCAGGCATAGTTATAGGGTTTTCTCATAAGAAATTTTCAAAAGCAGCACTCTGGGATAGTACCCGGCAATAGGCTCGGCCCGTATAACGTTGGACTGATACCTGGCATTATGTGCAAGCAAATATTTTTTTCATTGCGAGGCCAAGCTCTAATATCTCGTTAAGTGGTCTTTCAGAAACTCAGTCACAGGGGCTATTTACTTATTATTCGGACGATTCTCAACTTACTTTTTTAATTCGTTATTTTTGTCTAGGTTTTTTTACATCCATCAGATACTGTTTCACTAACATTTTTTTTTAAACACAATATTTTAGCTAGAAATGTATTTCTAAGTAAACACTTTTACACTGTAACTAGTTCGCTTTGATATGCGGTCATTCAAATTTCTGAAGCATTCCTAGAAGCTGTCGCTTTTCTTGTCTGTTTTGTGTTCATTTTTTTATCATAGAAAACACAAGTCTGTGTAATCTTCGATCCATGTTCGACATCAAGTCCTACTGTTTGATACCAACGTTAACAGGGATAAAATTATTGATTTATTTTTTCTTAAAATAGCAAAAAAGTAACTTAAAAGCAACACTTAATGAGGACTTTTATTTAACTTGTCGGAAAGTCGCTGAAATTATGAAAAAAGAATGGAACTAAGGACAAGATTTTTTGATTTTTTAAGTTTATTGATTCCGGCAATCAATCAAAGAAATACGTGATTTAAAATTTTATAATCTTACCTTTGGTATCTGCGAAACAGTAGTATTACTACGATTGAGTTGGCCTTCTCATATAATACAACAATACACGGTAAATCTAAGAAGCTGGTAAATGAAAAAGTTAATTTAAATATCGGTAGCGGATAATTTTCGCGTATGTATATAATTTATACGTCATCGTATAGCCCTAAGCCCTTTAGTTTAAAGTTAATAGTTCTTTGTCCTAATAGGTCGTTGAACTGATATTTTTTTCATAGAAGACCGCCTTAATACAATAAAATATTACAATATACCATTATTCTCAATCCAACGCGTTTGTTATACAAAGTTGAAATTATGTAAATTCGTCCAATTGACAGTTCCATTCATTATTCCCTATTGTTTTGAATAAAAAAGTTTAAAATTTTAAAGAGAAATATTGAGGGCTTAAAAAAAGGTTTTATTTTAGATTCCATTGTGTTATTATATTTAACACCCACTGAGGTGCAGTTGAAAATACCCAGCTGAACAAGTGAAGAAGTGGCAATTCACAGTTCATTCTCATGAGGCGAGGCTTTGTGTCCAATTTATTTTATGATTGGTGAATTATGTGTAAAAGTTGTATGTTCTATAGAAGACATATCTATTAGGTAATAAGAAAATTCTGATCCTACAATAAACAACTATAAAATAGACTTTACACTTTTGGACTTCTATAGAAGTACCTGAACTGAATGTAAGAGTCGTACTGAGTGTAACGAAAGACGTTTTTTCCGAATCCTTCTTTTTGTTTTTTTTTTCATTCATTAGGCCAGTATCAGACTTACCTACCCTTAACAAAAGTGGAAGATACCACCTCATAGAAAAACGAAATGGACTGGTATAAATAGAGCCAAACACATAACATCAAGCCAATTCATTTGGCACACTTCAAACCACCAGTCGAAAACAAAAACCATTTCATTGGACCAGATAAATTGCGTGAACAAACATAAAGTTTACGCGCACTGAAGCCTTACTATCTGTAAGTCGTCACTCGCACCAGTTTTATTGCGTATATTTTTTCTGCGGCATAAGGACATTGTTATAGTAACTGGGAATATTGTGATATATTGGCTATATTGAATAACAAATTTTTATAAGGTATTATTTACCAATATGACGATAAATGTGCTGAATTCAAATTTAATTGAAGAGTTTTGTTTTGAAGGGATGGTAAGCAAAATAAAAATTGCAAAAGAATGTGACTGATGAGAATTAAAAATAATTAATACATGAATACACAAAACAGTCACGTACTTAATTCTGATCCCACACTAAGGTACAAGCTATGTATTGCAAGAATTAGAAGCTACAAGATACATTTCGGTCTTACAAATATTTATGCATCACACAAACATTTGTCTTGGTTGAACGAGCTCGAGACCTCCCTTCGCTAGCTAATGTTAAGCCGATTTTGTCACGCAGGCTTAAAAAATCATAACAATTATAATTATTTGTTACCAATGCACATTCTTCGACGTAATATTTTGTTACTATTTAACTTAAAAAGTGCAGGATTGATTTGATTAAAGACATAAATAGATGGATGGCTGTACATGAGGCCTCGCGAAGTAACGTATGCTGCGTTTTATTCCAAGAAAAGTGTTCGCATATGAGCATAGGATTCTTTATTCCGGCCGAGAGAAGCTGTGTCCCACAAATAGTTTAAACTGAAAATATTACGTATATGAATCATGAAATGTTAATAAATAAACAATATGGCGTTTACGATTTCATTTAAATATTTATGTTCCAAAGAATATAAGCGCAGTGTGGTTTTAATGATGCGAAAGCGAGCAGAATATTAATTTATCGCTTTATGAGACCCATAAAGCATTATAAAATATCGTATAATACGTATTGCTTATTAATTTTATTGGTAAGTAGTACCTGAATCTTTGTTCGCATGACATGGTTATGCATTCATGTGCGTAGCTCCGAATTATACTGTGTTTCCATATCCACGGTTTGTCTGTGTTTTTTAGTTTCATGTTAAATTAGGCAAGCCTATTGCTAACTGCGAGACGGCTGGCAGTGGTTGGATGAGGAGGGCCGAAGATCCAGCCCTATAGGAGAGACCAATATCCTCCAAAGCGCGTAAATAAAGAATGTTAGTGATGATAATGATTGCTTCTCCAATAAGAAAGACAGAGTAAAGTACCACTTGCACTAGAATTTCGACGATGTATCAAGTAGTATACTAGACCGCATTATTGCATGCTCATAAAGCTATCACAATAATATAAACTGGCTGATCCAGACGAAAAAGAAGAAGAAAATATCCACACACAATTTACCAAAATCCGCATCGTTTATGCTAAAGAATTCAAGCTAGAGAGATTCATATAAACACTAAAAGTTCATTGATATTGGCCGCGTTCCCGGGACGCTCGTAAACTGACTCCAAGCTCAGCCCGGAAAGGAATCGAAATCGTAATTCCCAACTTCAAGGATATCGTAAAATTTCAATTGTATTTTGTACATAAATAAATGTATACGGAAACTTTCTGTTGATGGCCAACTGGATTTTTACTCTCGACGATCCTTTCAAGTTTTACTCTTTGGCTCTGACTGTCAACGGGTATTGTTGTGAAAAATCGCGCCCAGCATTCGTCCACCGGTTTCGGTTTTAAGCAAGAAATATATGCGGCCAGTGAGTGAAAAGCCGACCATTCAATTATTACAAAAGATCCCGGGGAATAATGATTCCTGAATTCGGATGTTTTCGCGCTAACAGACAGAGCAAATAATGATGGAAAGACATTTTTTCTCGCTACGTTTTAACACTGATAATATAACAAATTTCAAAATTACAAAATTGGGATTTCTGCATTAATATGAATATGCATCATCATCATCATCGTCATCAATCTATTTCCATCCATTTATATTGTATTTACATAGGTCGTTATGCTATATATTTTGTTGGTATTTCAAAAGCCTTAACTTACGCTGTTGATCATTGCAAGAATCGACTACAAAAATCGTTTAAAATAAAATAAAACAACGTAATAGTTTTTTAAGTCTACGCAAATGTAAATGCGACAATGAAATAATATTTTCCTTCGATATTTTCTTCCCGAAAATTAAACTTTAGAGTAGTGCTAGAGATAAGATTAAGTGGTGCTTCTGATTCACAGTGTTAATGAAACCTTAATTTTTCAATTTATATGATAAAAAAAAAACATTTATTCGAAATAATGTTATTACCGTTCCACACTACGTAGAAAAACTTTACAAACAAATAACACAAGGAAAAGTGATAAAATGATAAAAAAAAATTATACAGCTCTATCTATGTACATGTGAGTACCTTTTTGGAAAAAAAAGTACTAATAAATTGAATTTTTCTGTCTAAGCGACGTTTTAGATAATATTTTATCTGCTGAAACGTTGCTCGTTGGCTTTAGATAATCCCCAAAAATACATTGTTTCGGAGCCAGTTTTGGAACCCATCTGTCGTTTTTATTGCCCAACTTGAAAAGTATATTAAATGACAAAAACTCGTAACTGAAGACATAAATATTTTACGCGCTTCTTTTGACAAAAATACATTTTTCTAGTTTTGTTTCTTTTTTAACGTTTATGTTATACTAGCTTTTGCCCGCGACTCCGTCCGCGTAGACTCTAGGGTTAAGTGCAGAAAAATTTTTGCATTTATAACATGTTTATCCCACGGGCATACTCCATTTTCCGAGCTAAAAACTATCCCATGTTAATTCTGTGAGCTCTACCTCTCTATACCAAATTTCATTCAAATCGCTTTGGCAGATCACGAAATACCCAGTCCCACGGGAATACTACATTTTTCGGGATAAAAAGTATCCTATGTTCTATCCTGATGTATACCTAAGCTATATTATTGTAAAGTTTCGTTAAAATCCATTCAGTAGGTTTTACGTGAAAGCGTAACAGACAGACAGACAGACAGAGTTACTTTCGCATTTATAATATTAGTATGGATATTTCTTCCAGAATACTGTAATGTCACCTCATGTTATTTTTTTCATTAATATTACTTGCAACCAGTTCTGCACGTGCTGCCTACTGCTTTATCTGGAATCGAAAAGCGCTTAAATATCGTTGAATTAAATTAATCATTATACATATTTAATTTTGGTCATTATAATACCTACAATTATAATACAAGCTAAAACCCTTCAATTTTGTGGTAAATTCACGTAATAGTAAATGTAGCAACCACTTATCAATCCTAAGCATATTTCATATTCATCTTTTATTTATTATTTTTAAATATCAATAAATTTTTAAGCATTCTCTCACATCAGTTGGGAAGCTTATAATATGTACGTCGAAAAGCATCATCAAATCCTACAATTTAGTAAACCAAACCCCAAAAACGGCCCTCGAAAAACAAAGCCAAAGATCATTAACTGAAACTTTCAACAGCAATATCGTCGAGTTAATTAACCAAAAAATGGACTGTACAAAATCCCCGCCTCCTATTTTCTGTATTAAAACAATCGTTCCCGCAATAGTGGCTCCCCAGATGCACGCTGTGGAAAGTTACCAAATTGAATTTTACGATTGTGTGTACAACTCTCAACAATATCGTGGGCAGGATCGTTTTAAATTCAGTTTTTAGAGTGAAATTCTACCACACGATCCCTTGAAAAGTAAATCCTTTTTAAATCCAGTCACGAAGGCAAAAACTCGTGTTTGTCATACTGATGTAATAAAAATATTTAATATTAAAAATTCGTTATTTATTGTAATTGGAAATACAGATTGAGCGACTTTTTTAATTTTGCTTATTCCCCGTCATTAATTTCGACTTTTTTATATTTGTATATATAAAACTTTAATAAAAAAATACATTGCAAAATATGAAAATAAAATATTTATAACCGCAGATGGCGGGGTGCACGACCCAAGCCGCCGGTGGTTAGGGTCCAAGAGTTAGAAACCGCTTCACAATACATGCCGTTTGTAATGCACTGCTTTTTGTATCTGGGTTTTGACCCAACAACTGATTGAGAGCCACCGAAGATGTTGGTTGAGGCTATTTTTGATTATAATAACAAAAAAAAAAATTTGGGGCCTTGCATTAATTTTGAGCTTCAAAAGTTCAGTAGGTACGTAATTATCATTCGGTTCACTCTTTCTTGAGGAAGCTAATTTACGAGAGTGAAGCTGTATTTAGCAGTGCAGTTTGCTAACCCGTACTAGTCCAACATGATGGACTAAGGCTTAAACCTTCTCATTTGTAGAAAAGGCCCGTGCTCAGCAGCGAAACGTTATGTACGTATATGGGCCGATATAATGAAAAAGCTGTATTTTTAGTGTTGATATGCTATCAACTTTGTTATAAATATTCTGGGTCTCTATTAAAAATCCTATGCTGTCAGAAGGACTAAAACATCTCATTACTCACAAAAAGGTCAGCTATGTAGACGATTATCTATATCTTTCGGGACACGTCGCAAATGCTTCATCCTCTTAGCCTTACAATACATATACATAACTAGCGACCCGCCCCGGCTTCGCACGGGTATAATGCTGATATTCAATGGATGTTATCATACATATAAACCTTCCTCTTCAATCACTCTATCTATTAAAGCCGCGTCAAAATCCGTTGCGTAGTTTCAAAGATTTAAGCATACAAAGGGACATAGGGACAGAGAAAGCGACTTTGTTTCATCTATGTAGTGATATAATGCATATCCACGTTGAATGCTCCCTTATTCAGTAATAAATAAAGAAATAAATACACCCAACAGTCACATACATAGTCCTGACCCCACACTAAGATACGAGTCTTGTGTCGTGGGTATTAGAAACTACGAGAGACTTTTCGGTCTTCCAAACACCCAGACCCGAAACAAATATTTGTGGATCACACAAACATTTGTCTCGGTGCGGGGATCGAACCCGCGGCCGCTCGTTTCGCAAGCTGGTATCTAGCCAACTGCGCGACGGGGCTGTCGAATATAAAATAATATATGTATTATGTAGTTAACAGAAGCGTAAACGCCTTGCCCTTCAAGTAGGTGTGAACCTACTACAATAACAGTCAAGGATTTTATCCATCGGTGACCAATTAAAGGAAAAAAAGTGAAAAAATATTTTTCTTTAATCTTAATGAATTAGACGGAAGTCAGATTCACAACAAAGGAAGATTCCGTCGCTCCACGAATGGAAATTTTATCGCACCAAGGAATTGGTGATAAAAGATCGTCCTGTGAGGCAAGTTCGTAAATCGTATTAACAAAATTACTTTGAAAGTATTTCGCGAACTCACAAAGCAATTCTACGTACCACGTGAATTTGTGTGTTCAAATTTGTTTTATTTGAATAAAATGTAATTATCTTTTGTGTTATATAAACTTTAATTCAGATTTTCGCATTGTTCTAGTTAAGATGCCTGGAAAGACTATTGATTTTAAGTGACAGACTTGCGCTTTAGTTATCTTGGGCTGTAGCGCCAATGAGTGCGACCATTCAGGATTCTACTACTGTTTTTCTATAATAGGATGTCAATATGCACTGCCATCTGATGGAAAGCGCAGTGCAGTTCAATTTCTTTTGAATCGACATAATTTTGCATGCCAAGGATTTAAAGTACGCCTTAGGTGTTGTCTTTTTAAAGAATACAGTACAATGAACAAAAAAGGTGCGCGGCCGAGTTTATCGGCGGCCGCGGGTTCAAACTCTCGGCAAGCACTTTTTAACTTTTTTCTTCAAAGTTATGTGGGTATTCACCACGAAGCCCTTTATTTACAATTGTCAAAATACGTTCCTATTAAAATCAGTAATAACTCCATGAATTTTTATCTTCAACCACGAAACAAAGTAGCAAGTATTCCAAACGCTCTTTGTAAGTCTACCACGAGAATCACTCCAATTCTCCGAAAAATGCACAGAATGTTCTAGTACTTTCAGCGCTATAACGCCGCTTCACAGAAATCTATTGCAAGTTGCAACGAAACGCTGATATCCCCAACGATAAGAAAATAGAATCGTCGCGCGAAACTCTTCTACTTCAGCCCTAACTTTAGATTTAAAATCCAGTTTAACTGTGCACTTTAATCCCGCTGTTTAAAGCGAAAATAATTTCAAAGAAGTTACTCCAAGTTATAAGATGTCAGTATATCAAAGAGGGATATTTTTAGAATTCTTTCGTATATTTTAGTATAGCAATGTGTGGGAGGATGAAAAAAATACGACACAATATCAATACCGCTGATTGCTCCGCCTTTATCTTTAAAGAAAATGTGCGTAAGTCAAATTATTGTATAAATTATATTTGATAAAAATCCATTGATTCATCCTTACAGCTAAATGCGGATCATTTCACGAGTCAAAAGAAACATTCATCTGATTCATCAACTAATCCTTCTTGTTTATGAATGTTCTCTTGTTTTATTATTTATTCTTTAAGTCCTTTCGTACAATAAACTTCTACAAATCATCATCATCAATCATCATATACCTACTCCTTTACCATCAAGAGGGTTTAGGCCTTCGTCCACCTCATAATCTCTTACAAATAAGGCTTAACATTTTTGAGTTTAGAAATGAGGATAAAAATACCCAAAGACATTTAATGATGCAAATCCGTTAAGGCACATAAATAGAACTCTATCAACATTCGCCACGTAAAAATTCTAAAGCTTCATGCAGACAGTTTTTATATGAGGGCGACGTTTTACTGTCGACGACTTAAAATTTTTATTGCTATTCAGCATACCTTAGGCCCCATTCACACGAGAGCTTTTTTAACGTCCGTTAAAAAAGCGTTCAAATAGAACATATGCATACCCAAGTACGTGTTCACACGTCGGCGCTTTTAAGACGCGACGGTTTTTTATCGAGCTGTGTTGCATTTTCAACGCAGGGCGCTGGGAATAGGTCGTATGAAACTTCTTATTATTATTCACACGAGCGTTAAAAAAGCGCCGGCGCTGCGATCAGTACGCCGCGCGCTCTCTCAGTGGTCGGACGTGTTTGTTCTGTAACAATTGAAGGGTCCACTGCAATAATGATTAATGTCCGTTTTCTTTTGCTTCAATATAATTGGGCTTTAAGTTTATAAACTGTGTAAAAAGCTCGGACCTGAAGATAACAAACTGTTATTTATTAAAATTAAAGTATGTATTTATTTGGAAAATATCATTCATTAATTTTCTACACCGTTTATAAATTTAAAACCAAATTATCTTTAACCAAAAGAAAAAGGGCATTTATCATTATTGCAGAGGACCCTTCAATTAATATTAAATTATGATTGCTTTGTATATTGGTTTTATAGTTTTGCTTACCTCAGTGTTACAACCAGTCGTAGTGTAGGTGGTATAGCCAAACGCATGTTAGTATCTTGGAGTGTTATTTGAGGCCCCACTATTTCCAATAATTCGTCAAATGTTATTATTATTATTATCTATTTAAAACTTTATTGTACACCTATAACTTAAATTAAACTTAAGAATAAACAAAAAAGAAAGTACAAAGGGCGGCCTTATCGCGCAAGGCGATCTCTTCCAGGCAATGTTGTTATACTCATTCGAAAATAATTAAAGAAGTTACTGGGATATTGCCTCAAATCTTCGTACCGTGTCACAAACTGTCCTTTTAAGTATCTCCTGTATGTATGAATCCTTTTAAGTATGAATGAACATTCAGAGGATGTACCCAGAATGTCTTTTGTTTCCTTTTTCGTCTTCTAGCAACACAAATCGCTATTGCTAGTAATTTAGCAGCAACCATTCCCACGTCTTACTAAAGCGAAGGACGAGACGAAAGTGATTTAAAAGCGTCCGTATGAATGATCATATTGAGGACGTTATAAAAGCGCCGACGCCGGGTTATAACGCAACGCTGTTTAAACTCTCGTGCGAATAGGGCCTTAGGAGGTATAAAATATTCTGACGGGCGTTCGGAATAAAACGGAAATCTTTAACAAATAAATGGCTGTGCTTCCTATTTATGCAGCTTAGGCTAAAGGAATTGCAATGTGAGGATATTTGAAGTTATTAGTCTAGAAAAAAGGAAACCAATGTAGTAGATGTGGCCTACGATTTTATCAATGATGTTGTAAGACTAAAAATAATGGTGAAAAAATGGACAAGCCGAGGAAGGGCAAAAAAGAGATGGATGGAGGGCGTGAGGTATGAGATGTGAAAGAATAAACAGTGAATGAAGACATGACGGTTGATGGAAAGGTTTAGAGGCTCAAAATATTCTCAGTCGACTGCATTTTATAGAATTGAAAACAGAACAAGAGGATTATGAAAAGTAGAACAGGTAAAATCAAAATACAGCCATTTGTCCGGATATGGGAATCGAACTCGTAGCCTTTTCTTGAAGTAGCTTAGGACCAACTGTGCCACGGGGGCTAACATTATGAAAGTCGGGTGCACTTTCATAATGCAACTTTACTGCTCAAAATTTTATACTTTAAAAGATGCTTGGGATCACTTATAGATCAGCAAAAAACATTCTCTAGTTATTTAAAACAAATTTTCCTCCATCAGGAAGTGTGTTTGTAAAACGTATCGACTTTTAATTAAGCAACGTAATGCGGCTCGGCGCGCCTATTAATTACAAATTAGTGCTAAGTAAAATGCTTACTTATACCGCTAATAACAAAAATGTACGCGGATATTTTTGTTCCTTTTAGTTAACTAGGTCAGTTGAGAGCGTTTGCATAAATTCCCTAGCATTCGACTGGACCGGTCGAAAAACGCCGCTGTATTTGTAAGACCGTACAAAAAGCTATATACTCAGCCTATTGCCGTCCACTGCTGAACGTAGGCCTCCCCAAGTAAGCGCCAACCATCCCGGTCCTGAGCGGCCCTCATCCATCCGCTACCCGCCACCTTTCTCAAGTCGTCGGTCCATCGTGCTGCAGGACGTCCTACACTACGTTTGCCTAAACGCGGTCTCCACTCCAACACTTGTCTGCTCCACCGGCCGTCCGACCGTCGGCAGACGTGGCCAGCCCACTTCCACTTCAGCGTGCTAATCTTGCGAGCAATATCAATAACTCCGGTTCTCTGGCGGATGACTTCATTACGAATTCTATCCGCCAGAGAAACTCCAAGCATTGCCCGCTCCATAGCACGCTGAGCGACCTTGAATTTGTGGACCAGGCCTTTGGTGAGTGTCCACGTTTCGGCTCCGTATGTCATTACGGGTAGGACGCACTGATTAAAGACTTTCGTCTTCAGGCACTGAGGGATCGACGACTTGAAAATATGACGCAGCTTCCCGAATGCCGCCCAGCCCAACCGTATTCTTCGGTCTGCCTCCTGCTCGAAGTTGTGCCTGCCTAGTTGTATTGTTTGGCCAAGGTAGATGTATTCTTGGACAACTTCGAGAGTGGCATCCCCTACGACAACCGGCCTCGGGAGAACATGACTATTGTACATGATTTTCGTTTTGTCTAAGTTCATCCCGAGTCCTATTTGTCTTGAAGACCGGTCTAGGCTGTTGAGCATTTCCTCCAAATCCTGCAGAGATTCCGCCATGACCACGATGTCATCCGCGAATCGCAGGTGAGAGATGTACTGGCCGTTGATATTGATGCCCCGTCCTTTCCAGTCCAGCGTCTTAAAAGCGTCCTCCAACACGTTGGCAAACAGTTTCGGAGAAATTACGTCTCCCTGTCTTACCCCTCGTCGCAGTTGGATTGGCTTGTACAAAAGCTAGTACAAAAAGCTAGTAAGATAAAAATGCCTTTTATGCTCAGACATCTGCTTAGTGTCTAGTATTATATTATGACTAGGGTTGTCGGTGAGTCAACTAATTTTATGTAATACTGAATAAGCACTCCTGTGAAAAGTCTCAGAAGATGACTAGCGGGTCGGGCCTTAGAAATGACTCCGAATTTAATTTTATTTTTTACAAAAGTCATAAATTTGTTACGACTGTTACCGGCATGAAATGGCCGAGGTTACAGATTTGTTCCCCGCAACGAGGAAAAATGTGTCTTTCATCGGCAAATTGATTGAGAGCAAAAAAATTCTTACCATACAAGACTTAAAATTTAGAGTCGGGTTAATATTTGACAGATGGGTTGGGATACTACCAAAATTGACCAGAATCTGTGGACTAGCTAAACCATCAAAGCACAACGAGCTAACACTAAGCTCGCCAAAAATCATGACAAGAAACCTGGGAAAGTCTCAGATGACGCGACATAAACCGAACCCTTACTCCTAATGATGTGCTAAACATTCACCAGTAGTAATAAATCAGTTGAATAAAACCACGAGTGGTGTCTAGTGGTGCAATAAAAGCCGTCACCTTAATGTAGGTAAGCGTGTGCCATCCCCGCACTGGGGTTACGTGCCTCGAATTAATTAGGCCGCCGAACCGACGCACGATAATTTACGAGCCGCATATGTGCCGATTGTTAAACAGGTGGCTTATGATTTGCCGCTTATGTGGCTGCATTTGTTTATTAAGTCTGTTTCTAATGAAATGATGAAGGCAGTTTGAATAGTATAGTAGATACAGACAAAATGACTCAATAACTACATTATCAACCTATAGACGTGCATACGTCCCGCTGCTGGGCACAGGCCCCATTTTGAGGCTTTGGAGCTTAACCCGCCACGCAAGCCTAGTTCAGGTTGGCGGAATTCACACCTAAGAAATTCCTAAGGACTTTTAATTGTGAAGCATTCATGACGATGATATCGTTCACCGTTAAAGAAAATGATATTTCATTGTGAATACCCACATAACTTCAAAAAGTCATAGGTGTGCCTGTGGTTTGAACCCGCGACTGCCGAGATTCTTGACCGCGCGCCTAAACCTCGAGGCCATCACTGCTATGTGTGTAATCACAATTAATTACTACTTACTTTAACAATAAATGAAAAACATCGAGATGAAACCTGTAGACCCAAAAAGTTCTTAGAAATTTATTAGGTGTGTAGTCTGCCAACAGGCCCGTGTCCAGCCATGGGACGAATATGGACTGATATTTTCGCCTGCGCGCCTAAATTTCCAGGCCATTATTGCTTTTCATATTGTACTCCTTTTAACCAGCCATGCCAATTAAAGTCAGCGAACTAAAACAATGCTTCAAATTTATGGAGTTCAGTATTAAGTATATTGTATTATATGAGTGGGGATTACATTCTACATATTATATTGCAGATTGAAGTCTTATCAAAATTCAATGGTAATACAGAATATTATAATGTTCTTATTTGTTTGTATGAGTAGATCAATTTGATTTTTATCTAATCCTTCACCCAAACCTATGAAGAATTTTTATTAGCAAGTTCATATACCGAAGTCGTTCCATAAAATATTTACACCTAAATCCTGAACAATCTCATTAAATTCCAAGCATATAAAAGGATAAAAGAGGTACGTTTTAAAATATGCTCAATTTGGCCCGTTCAGATAAGATAAGTGCCATCGACAAAGCCTTTTTGCGTACGTGGAACGAATAATGTACCAAGTTGTCCGCTTTTTTGATGATTCCAATAACTTTTGATAATTCCACGATAGATATTTTTTATAAAGCCATTTCGCTGAGTCTCTAAACTTTTGTAGGCGGCCTTTGGATTTGAGTGTTCTTAAGCAAAGTTTTGGTATTAAAAGCTTTGAAGTGCTCCGTCGGTGAAAATGTTTTTCATAGTTTTGTTTTTTAAGATTTTCATTAATTTTGCGTTTATACTAATTCGGGCCGGAGGGCGGGTCTGTTCTAGATCGTTTCTTTTATTTATATTTTCATAACAATTCTTTCGTCTAAGATCGATTTAGTGTTAAGTGGCGTACTATGTAAGTATTTCAGGTTCATACTACGAGTATAATCAGCGCTTGTTTACTAAATATCTGCTTTTGAGTAGGTTAGGAACCAGCTGTGAACTGTATTGTTAATTCCGTAGGATTTATTTGATGAATGATGTATGTTGTTAATTTTTAATAAAGACCCTTAGTATACTCTTTTTACCGAATACCATAAACTGCTGGAAGCATGACGGTTAACCTTTCAGTCAGTAAGACGACATGAGTTCTTGTTTACGTTCTTATAATACATAACGTCAAATAAACTATGGGTTCTTCAACCAGGCTCTAAATATTATCAATCTCATTTTTAGAGAAGGCCCGTACCCAGCAGTGAGACGTATATGGACTGATAATCATGATTTTATATTTTGCACATGCTGTGATAACCTAATACGTTTCCTAGGTTATTATTTTACAATGTGTTGCTTTCAACAACAAACATTGTAAATATTTATCTAAAAGGGAAAAGAATCGAAATCTCATCGTTCATTAAGCGACTGAATCAACGAGACGACGGAAGTCACACGAGGAATGAGCGTCATCGAGTGCCGGTGAGTTTGGTTCAACTCGCTTACGTTTTTCACATTTCAAAATAGAATGGATTTAGAGTAACGAAGTTTAGCTGGCGACGGTTAAAAGTTTCGCTCCAAAACCGGTCCGGTGTCGAATTGTATAAATTTGTTTTAAAATGTCAGTACGAATGTTTGTATATATTTCAGTTTGTTTTACTTGTGACATATATATATTTTGGAATATAAATAGGAGGTATATTACAATGTAGTTTGACATACCAAAAATGCTTAGTTCCTAGTAAAACATGATTATAAAAATTCCTTTCTGCCTACTTCTTTAGTGAAACCGACGTGAATGTGTAGATTCAATTAAACAAACGAACTCTATCACACGCTTAAACAACCCTAAATCAGTGCGACTTATCCGCAAATAGATCGGGGAAAAAATCGTGAGATCCAATCAATGCATCAAAGAACAAAAGATAGAGAATCAATTTCACGGTAATTGCATCACTTTTCACTGCGCCAAACCATTAACGTAACCCTTTTTTAATCCGGTTTTTTCCGGTTTAGTCCGGATATTGCCCGAGAAGTAACGGGCCACTTACCCGAATGTATTGAAGGGGCCTTTTGGACACTGACTACTACTTTTCGCGATCCTAACCCGTTTAACTGGTTTTAATAGATCGAACTTTGGATATATGGAGGCAATTTATTTGGACTAAGTAATGGACTGTTCCGTGGTCCTTAGCTATTTGGGGGTTCATGTAGTTGAACCGGATAAGACTGGATTTTAAAGGGCATAAATACACATGGCTAAACAGATTGAAAATGGTCATATCGATGATAACAATATGAAGTGTCGTGAGGGTAGTCTGACAGATATACTTACAAGCTTTTATACACATTAAGGTTATACAATAACAAATATTTCCAGGAATCCGAACTGTTATGGTGATTCTTCAGTAGAAAAGACTATTTATAACTCATTATAGATTTCCTTAGAAAATACTGCGAAACTATTTAGGTAAAAGGATGTGCCCGTAAGAAATTACGTCGTTTTCTTCTATGATAGTATTTTATTTTCAGAGGCTACCTCTAAAATTATTAAGATCAATTCACCGAGATTTCGGTGTATTCTCGATAAGTCGCAGTTTAAACCACATTTTGACCAATCTAGTAGATTATAAAACCAGCTTTTTCGATCTGATTACGAGAAACAACTCAACCCTTTGTAAATCAACCTAAATTGATATTTCCTTAGCGAAGAATATAAGGTTACTTTAATAAACGAAAGGGTGTTCTCCAGGCTCCGTTTTAAATTCATCGGTTCCTGTTACATTTGGCGGTTCGGTGGCGTTAGTTACGGCAGCCGTCCTCAGGGATCTCTAGGTCAAGGCTCTCCTTAGTTCCCGAATATCTTCACTTTCAAGGTAGGTACTCAGTAAAACCTAAGAGGTCAAAACCTTTTTACTGAAAAAAAAGTAAAACTTAAAAAGAACGACTTTTGAATTTAGAATGTCATTATGAATATCACCGTCAAACTGACCTGGTTGCTGTTTAACTGGGTAGTAAGTTAAAATTTGTGAAGTTTGAAATTTAATTTGACTGAAATTTTATATATTTAGTAAACAATTTTCTTTCAATCCATATCGTGATTTACTTTTGGACATAGGCCTATTAAAGTACATGTCACTTACCTTCAACTAATGCCATAAAATAATATAGACTACATCATATGTATGGTAGTTATTATACTACTACAGGTACACCTACAAAATATAAAAATGCGTTGTATTTTCTATACCGGCGGAACACCTTGTTACCGGCACTTTACAAAAAAAAAACATTTCTTTTCCAAAGGTCAGCCCGTCACGCATCTTAGATCCCAGTGCTAAGCTTAATCCGTCCGACCCACAGATCTTACATAATAAAGGAGTCGCTTTCCCGAACGCTAATTCTAAGATGGCGGACAGTCTAATTAATTCAGACAAATATTATAGTAGACACCATAACCAGTTGTTGTAGATAAAATTTTCAGTTTAGTGTGAACGTTAAATTTTATGGCAGCGGTTAAGTTACAATTTCATTTTAATAAAGTTTAATATTTGGGAATTTAAAAGGGAGTTACACTGTTTTAACCGTTTTTAAAGCTAATATACACAAGTAAACACAAGGAATTTATTTTATTTTATTCTATTACGCTCCTGAATGTCTATAAAAAAATTGTACAGAAAAACCTCTAAAATATGTTTCTATTATATAGTAAGAAGTAATCGAAAATACCAAACACCACCACTTGTAATATTCCCGCCACAGTAAGATAGAGAGTATATCTGAATACATATCCATTATTAATAAATTATTCCTACTTCTTGGGCATGAAAAGCGCGATTTAAAATCTTGATAGTTGCAAAATAACTAGGAAATTAAATCAGTATATATTAAAGAATCCCACTGCTGGTCACGAGCCACTTTTGCATCTGAGCAGCGTTAGACCTCATTTCTAACTTAAGTAATTACTTAAGTAATTTCCTCGGAATGTGATCGAAGGAGTCAACAGGACCAAAGTAAATTTTTAAAAGTACCTTTGTGGGCCACTATAAATTTGAAGAGTCGACAGCTCCGTGGCGCAGCTGTCTAGATACCAGTTTGCAAAACGAGAGGTCGCAGGTTCGATCCTCGTACCAAGAAAAATGTTTTTGTAACGTCCACGTGTTTGTAATGTCCACGAATATTTGTTTTATGTCAGGGTGTTTGTGAAACCGAAAAGTCTCTCTTAGTTACCGATCCCAACGACAGAGAACTTTTTCCTTATTTTGGAGTCAGACGCATTTGATTGTGAAATTTATTTATTATTATTTATATACATGTAAAATTTGCAAATTCGGCTAATATTTAAACCTAAACGCCAAGATGGCTTCTAAGACCTTTATTCCCCGAGGCAATCGCATTTGTTTATTGTATCCGCCCAAGTCTTAATGTCAAAGACCACAAATCACCTCAAGCCCCGAGGCATTTGTCCATCAAAACGGCGCCGTCTTATTGAAAATCAATGTTGAGCTGCAAGGTAAGTAGGTTCTTGTTTTATCTCCTTAATTTTAAAGTCAAATCCTTAATCCGAGTATTCCGGGCACGTCGGTCCCAAGGACCAAGATTGGCTCCTTTGCAAAGCAAATCACCTTGTTGCGATGCTTTTAAGGTTTTGTTTATGACGATATTACTGTAAATGCGCGGCTTATGCCAGTGATAAAGGTTTTATTTGTGAAACGCTGACAGATGCCGCGCAGCTTTTTGTATTAACAATAGGCTTAGGTAGCTTTGGTACAATATTTTTGCTTCTATTCAAAATACGATGTAAAATGTATGATGAATTATACTTAGCCTTGAAATGAGTTAAACTGACATTTGGCGTTTTGATGTAGCTTAGCTACTTTATGAATCAATTTTTATCGTAACCATATCCACAAATTACATTATACACAAATTTAGGCATATTTATTTTGTTCCACGTAGTAGGGGGCGAACCCTAATGCCATGGTTTTGACAAAAATCAACCCAAGAACAGTTTACCTGACCCAGGAATCAAAGTCAGAGTCTAGATCGCATGGCACTTACAATTGCCGCAAGACCTAAAGTATCAATAGAGTACTTAAGCTGTTGAAATGATAAAAAGTACGTTCAAAGCTGAACATTTCAAAACAACAAAAATGTAAGATTTTCGAAACGTAGCAAACAATTAAATAAATTCCGAACTTTATCGTTGGAAATGTTTGTGCAACCGTTTCTAAAGGAGTTATATTTAAAACGACAAAGGTATTGGGGAATTTTAAAAGCGTGTAAATTTAGCAATATTGAATTGTACAACGTTGGAGATTTATTTTTAGCAGAGGTCTTATTGATTTTACGATATAAGGCAACAGCGTGATGAAATTTAAATGCCTATGGAATCTACATATTATACAACTACAAAATGTTTTATTTTCCAAATTCAGTGACTAGTAATGGAGTTGTAATCGCAGTCTATTTTATCGTCATTCAAAAAGCATACTTATGAATAACTAATCTAAGCCTTTCTAAACTGCCTCAGAGTAAAAAATGTGTGTTCGACTTGGGACAATAATAAAACAAAATAATTTGTGTTTTTTTACTTAACATATTTTCAGTAGCAAGAGATAAAAATAAAGGTAATTCATGTTTAATCTTTAAAAGTGGATACCATTTCTATGCTTTTACAATAAAGATTAAAGTCTTTGCAATAAAGTGTTCTTAAGACGGTTTCAAGCCTTCCCTTGCGGTGTAAGACTTGTGTAATGTCCTGAGATAGACAGCGGATAAGATTTGAAGCCAAGCGACTAATGGCAATTCTAGTTAAGCCAGAATAACTATTACCATAAAGATTAAGTGAATCTCATGCAGGTCAAGAAGTTACAAATATATGCCAGTTTTATAGAAAGTTCTTTTATAATTGAATTAGATTTCAAGCATAATTCACACATAGATTTTAGAACTTCTCGGTAACTTTAATTCGGCCCTATTTTTGGCTACATTTTTATACTCCGTCCTGTAAACGAGCATCATTAGAGTTTTGCCGACCCAATAATAAAACTTAAGATCGTTGATCGTACACATATTATCGCAAGGCAATTCTTACGCATCTGTGATTTTAAATAGTAAGTCGATTTTTATTGCGTCTTACTTTAATGTCTGTTAAGTATAAAATAGGTTATTTACGACAACTTTGTATTCCTTACATACGAGGCAAACGTGACTCCACGCAAGAAATAAGGCTAACACGCTATAATTTTCAATTTCTTTTATAAAATCACTTTAGCAAACAAGTGCGTAAAATGTATTTTCTCTTATAGAATTTCTCGTTGGCCTGATTTTTTATTCTCGATTCCATTTCTTAGAAACGACACGCTGTACCCCTGAGTCTAATACCCGAGTCACAATTCTAGATCTTGATTCCTTTACCGATCTAGACATTCTCTTGAGAGCACATTTATACCTGTTTCAGAAATAATACAATACACGCCGAGAGCTGAGGACCGAAAGTACTTTATCGTAATTCTGCTAAGAGAAAAGTAATATTTTATTACGAGTATTATGAAATAGAAATTTAAGATGTATTGAAGGATTAATATGGATAAAGATGAATGGGTTGAGAGTTATAGGTAGGTATATATATTTTTGTATTATGTATGGTATTTAGGCAGTGATGGCCTCGAGGTTTGGGAGCGCGGTCGAGAATCTCGACGGTCGCGGGTTCGAACCCCAGGCACACACCTCTGACTTTTCGAAGTTATGTGTGTATTCACATTGAATTATCACTTGCTTTAACGGTGAAGGAAAACATCGTGATAAAACCTGCACACTTAAGAGTTCTTAGGAATTTCTTAGGTGTGTAGTCCGCCAACCCGCACTAGGCCAGCGTGGTGAACTATGGCCTAAACCCTCTCAATGGTAGAGGAGACCCGTGCTCAACAGTGGGCGTATATGGGTTGATGAAGAAGAAGATATATATTTTTTGAATGGAAAATTAATGCATTTTGACTAGACGAAAATTAATAACAGTTTGAAACGTTACCTATAAAAATTGCAGAACTAAAATAAATAGAATGAGTAGATATTTTGTAAGAAAATGGAGGAAGAACGTGTCAACAGCGCGAAAATTTTAATATTAAAGTTCTGTTACGTAATATTTTAACCGGATTTTTTTCATGCCGTGTTAGTCAAAATGGGTTTTTCTATTAAGATATTCTCACCATCAACACGGAATCAAGAATTTTTAGTGAAAAATATCTCTTTTTTATTACGTAATAAGCAATAGCAGAGATTTAAAATGCGAATGCTAAATTTTAATAAAAAATACAAATCTGTCTACCACTTTGATGACAAGATGTAGTTAAGCATAAAAAGTGACAGATAAATTTAGTTAGAGATAAGGATCCTTATAAATTTACACAAGGCTTAAACCAGCCTCAGCTATTAATAAAATCTCTCTTCAACCCAGGAACAAGAAGCACACGATTTTAATAACCAGCACTGCGTTCTCACTTCATCAGTGACGTAACAACGATGACGTATGTAACTGGCAGACATACCGCGTTGCGGGGCCGACGAAACCTCTCGGTTTTAATTGAATTAGCGCAGATAGGCTGTTACCGAGGGCACTTGTACAAACAAGCAAAATATTAGGTCGGTTCAGTGCCGCCACTTGATAAGCGGCTGCATCGTATTTTAAAGTCAAATCGCCAATCGCAAAATATTCAAAGCTACGCCCGCCACTGCTCCGACTTGCAAATTGTATAGTCCCCGTTGTGTACGCTGTGTGAGCGTGTATATAAGCTATTTCAATTTAAGGCGTAGGTTAGCTGGATGCTTCTATGGGAGTTCGATCTAGATAAAAACTTGATGCACTTTTTATTCTACTGAATGTTTACCTCCAGATTGAATACAGTTGGTTTTTGAACTTTTTGTATGTATGTTACGTCAGAATCAGGTTAGGATATTTGTGCCGGTGCCCACTTTCAAAATTAAATAAATGTTTTTAAACTCACTTAAAGCCGTTACGACTACCTTCTATTTCTTTTCTTACATATCCATACTTGGTTATTAGCAACAGATCGCACTAGGCGATAATGCCATCATTTGTACTAATAAAGTTTACTGTACTTCATACTTTTTCATCTTATGTGTACAATAAAATTTTAATAAATAAATATGGAACACCCTTCACGAAACATATTAAATTCCTAGAGGCTTCGAAACTAACCTTCATCTATTGACTGCAGATTAATAAAACTAATCGTTTCTAAAAGTTAATAATCTATTTGGTCCATTTTGATATTGACTTCTTTGACTTGAATAGCAAAAGTATTTGGGTTTCTTTTTTGGATGTTTTTCTCCACTTAACACGAGTAATATTTTATAATTATTCAATGTTTTATTTCGAATTTTATATGTAGGCCACGAATAATATGAATGTAGCTAACCTCAGTGACGCATATTTAAAATACAAACTATAGTGTTTTTAACCAAATCACACAATGAAATTTAGAGAATCCAAAGAAACAAGCTTAATTGCGACAATAATATTTCTCATGAAACATCTTATTACTGTGTCTAGACAAGTATTTCTGAGCGTCCAATCACAATTATATTAAAAATTGTGTATTTTTTAAACTTAAGCTGAGCTTGTTGTCTCAAGGTTTTGTTTATTATTGACGGTACGGTATAGTAAAGTTTGCATGCGGCTCTTGTGATACATAAGCTGTAAGGACATAGTATAGGCATGTTTTAAGAAGGGGTATACGTAATACGAGCCCCAAGTAGAATGATTTTTACGTTCTTTTTTGGGCATTTTGCCAAACTCAGAGCTGCTACTAAAAAAATCCTTATAGAAAACCCAATAAAACATTTTCCGGCCCGGGAATCGAAGGCAGGCTTTCTAGATCCGAGATCACGCGGCAGCCAAACGAATTTAGAAACAAATTTAGTAATTACTTTTGTAAAATTAAGCGTGTTAGCATTTGCGTGAGTAAACCGCAAAAAATTGGGTTACAGCCAGTATTGATCGGAATAGGCTCGAACAAAAAGATTCGTCTAGTTTGGAATTGTTTTAGCTGAATATAGTTTTGGTGCGTCCGGCTGACAACAATAGCGACCCTTTGTGACGAAGGTAACACAATGAAAAAATATGAATAAAATGTTGATGAGCAGTGATGGCCTCGAGGTTTGGGCGTGCGGTCGAGAATCCGACGGTCGCGGGTTCAAACCCCAGGCACACACCTCTGACTTTTCGAAGTTATGTGTGTATTCACATTGAATTATCACTTGCTTTAACGGTGAAGGAAAACATCGTGATAAAACCTGCACACCTAAGAGTTCTTAGGAATTTCTTAGGTGTGTAGTCCGCCAACCCGCACTAGGCCAGCGTGGTGGACTATGGCCTAAACCCTCTCAATGGTAGAGGAGACCCGTGCTCAGCAGTGGGCGTATATGGGTTGATGATGATTTGTTTATGATTGAAACTTTATATTCTAGCAAATAGAATTATAGAAGTAAAATGTAGGTGCACAAATGTACCTTTCATTATCCCGTCGGAATAAACAGGCGTGACTTTATGTACTCGTAACATAACTATCAGTATATATCCATTTACGTTCATATACGTGCCACTGCTGGACACGGGCCTTCTTTACCATTGAGAGGGTATAGGCCTTGGTCCACCACGCTGGCCTAGTGTGGGTTGACAGACTACACATCTAAGAAACTTCTAAAAGCTTTTAGGTGTGCAGGTTTCCTGACGATCTTTTCCTTCACCGTTAAAGCAAGTTATAATTCACTGTAAATACACACATAACTTGGAAAAGTCAGGGGTGCTAGGGTTTTGAACCCGCGACTGCCGAGATTCTGGACCGTGCGCCTAACCCTCGAGGCCTTCACTGCTCCAAGTAGTCGTACGTGTGTACAAAAATAAAAGAGGAAGCGTAACGCTGTCCCTCACAAATCATACTACAAAACGCCTAAGGGAGGGCTATTCCGACGTAAATAAAATCAAAGTAGTGGGACAATTTCCTCTAAAAACCTCATTATATTTGGCAACAAACCATGTAACATCCTTAAGCAAGCGGCAATAAAAGCCACTTAATGACGTCGTAAACGCTATTCATTTTTTCCTTCGCGGCTTTTTATAGGTTGAATATGTGTGAAAAATCGTCATCTTCAAAGGTTGACGGAAGGGTTTTAGGGTTCTGGCTGACTAGGTTATAAATATTTATGTAGGTAAATCCAAAAAAATTATATTAGGTCTCTGCAATTGATGTAGTCGGACAAATTTGTGTCAGACGTACATTACCTATGTTTCTTGTAAGCTCACTAATTTTTCGTATAAATACGTTTGTAGAAAAATATAAACACAAATCTGTGTCAATGGGTGTCTGTGCCAAAATTCATCAAAATAGTTTCAGCGCATTAGAAGCAAAAGGAAAAAGAATTGCAATTTAATGTTAGTAGTAACATACTTTTAGGCTTAAGGCACTTTGCCCGACGGGATCACTCGATAACTCGGCTCACACGGTACCGTTGTATTTAATATTAGCTATTTGTTACTATATAATATAAGTCATAAGACAAAAACTGTTCACATGCTTTGATTTACTGAATACGAGTAAACATTAACGAAAATCTCAAATATACGAGCCTAGGCCAATATCTTCCATAGTGTTTGAAAACTGAATTAATTTACATACAACCGTTATAATTCTAATATAGCATTAAAAGTAGGCCGTAACGCTAGTTAAACATAAAGTAAAACATTTAAAAAGCAAATTATAAGCCTGACGAAGCCCCCGAACTTACTCTAAATTCACTTACCGCGAGCGACTAACCGACCGAATAAAGGGGCGACCTGGTTATCTCAACAGGGAATGTAAAATTTTTATAAAGAATATTAGTTTAGTATAATTCACAGAACCCGCAGCGGCTGAATAAAGTCTTCCGAATATCTTGTTGAAATAAAAATCTGCGAGGAATACTCTCGAGTAATTCCTTGTACAGTTATGCCGTATCAGCAGACGCCATTGTGGATTTAACATCTTCGCGATGTAAAAAGCCGATAAAAATAAGCCCGGTTTTAGCGAAAATATGAAGTCTTTAAATTGTTGCAAACGTGAAAATAAATGACACGCGCTAGGATTTTTAGGGTCCCGTAACGTATGAAAGTTGTATAGAGTGTGTTGTATAAAGTGTGTATATAATATTGTATACAGGGTGTATTTAGACCGTGATCGAAAACTGAGGCAGGTAATAGCGATAGTGATTACAAACCCCGTGGCATAAAAAAAAATCCCGACAAAAAATACAATTTTTGAGATTGTCCATACAAACCACATACTTTTAACACCGATGGTTGTATGGAAAACGTCAAAATTTTTATTTTTTGTCGGGATTTTTAATATCGCCACTGGGTTTGTGATCACCCTCGCTATTATCTGCCTCAGTTTTCGATCACGGTCTGAATACACCCTGTATAGTGATTATTCTTTTGGTTGGTCACTGCAATACGTGACGCTGTGGGTTCGATATTCAAGTCAACTTGTATCTTAGTGTAAGGTGTGTAAAGTGTAAGTGTAATTAACATAATATTATTATACACACCTCATCTAATTTATAGAGGATCTGTATTATTATATAAGTAATAGGGATAACTAATATCGGGTTCTAAACCCTTGAAATGTATCATAATTTATTTAACTATTTTAAACATGAAACCTTTCAAAGGCAAAGTTTAATAGAAAAATGTGTACGAGTAAATGATAACATTTCTTTACTTAAAGACATATCAATATATCTCTTGAACTGAATTTTATATGACAAAAATTTCAAAGGCAATTTATAAAAAAGTAAACTTTACACTTTTAGCTTATTCTACCTGAAAGTTTCTACACCCTAATTCAATTCAGCCCGTCTTGCGCGAGCGTACGAGTATTTGTAAATGGCGCAAGGACCATAAAAATTCTTCATATAACGGAAAACACTTTTAACCTCCAAAAATCGTAAAATAACACGAACCATCAAAATGGAGTTTCGGTATAAAGTTATTAAATGTCTAGACGCGCCCTTTAGCCCCTAAACCGAAGCATTAAACTTACTTTTATACTCCGATAAAAGTTACTCAATATTAATACTTTGTTAAACAAAAACTCTGGCCGTTTTAAAGCGAACTGAATCATATAAGTGTCTTAAAAGATAATGCAGCAGTCCCGCTACGACTATTGCAGATAGATTTTAAGTAGACTCTATGGAAATAGGGCTGTCTCATATAGACAACATTTTTTTTTTTACAGGTACGCCATAGTCATCATCAGCTCGTATACGTCTACCATTGAGAGGCGTTAGGCCGGGTTGGCGGACTACAAACCAAAAAAAAATCTAAGAAATTTCAGTTGTGTAGGTGTCATCACGATGTTTTCCATCACCGTTTATCAAATAATAAACACATAATTAATTGCGAACAGAAACATAACTTCGAAAAATATAATACACACACATATATAAATACATTAATACATATAAAGATAAAATAGATACATATAATACAAAAATAGACAGAAAATTACAGTTTTGAATATTCTGCAGTTTCACGTGCCAGCAGTTGACGAACCTTGTGCTTTAATGTATAACGGTTTGAGCACATCCCGATCTCCAAATATTATTATAGTTAATACAACAGAGGCAAGTAATTGTCACAGCCCTGTATACTAGTGCGAGTTACAACGAAAACTCTCGCAGTTGCGCAAATTAAAACGAGTTTTAGTTTAAATTCTGAATGACCTAAGTATCTGGCCATAGGTCCCTTGAGGTCCACCCCGTATTTTTGTACAAAAATTTAGAGTACCTTTTCTAGTACATACGCGCCTATGTGTACAAAGGACTAAGCAGAGGTGTATTTTATCACACAAATTTTGCCTCTCGTGTTTATGGTCCCACCTTATAGGAACTAGATCCCATATGCAATTTGTCACGAAAGGCACTAATGCAGTGTAAGGTATTTAACATGTCATTTCTTATTATATTTTGGTTCAATCCAATTTCAAATTGAACAGCTAAAATGCGGACGAAATGAATCATTCGCTGGTGGTGGCAACTAGGGAGCATACAAACAACATTACTCAACATATTCCACTAATCATCATGTGGCAGTATGATCTGATTGCTGTTACAACTAAAAAAAAAAAAAAAATGTCACCAAAACCATAATTTAAGGAGGCCTATTCTAAACTTAATTCAAATTACTCACTACGCCAAAAGCCCTAAAATACAACGTAAATTTGCAAATCCTTAGACTTGAGCCTGTTACAATTAATAATCCATACATAATTCGTTGGGGCGTAAATGGATAGAATCCACTTGTGTAAGTGATTGTACCGCGCGAGGTCGGCCCGTGGGTCCCACGAGACGAAGGTACAGTGAGCAACAAAAGTGGAATGATTCATAAATCTCGGTTATTGTTCGGATTCGGCCCGGCTTACTGTATCAAAGAGCGTTCTTATTGGTACACTGCAATATTTAAGCATACGAAATATCGGGAGATAAAATATCTTAATACAAGTGAGATTAAAGCGTTATTTAAAGCCCTTTCGTGTTCTCCAAGGTGAGAGTGATGCATTTTTAATTCGCTCGAGAGGATTCAGTTTCTTTTTGTAATTTAAATTGGCTGTGAAATTTATTTCGAATAACTTTTATGTATTTTTTGTCTAATGTTTGTAATTCAAAAGAAATTTTGTATATTAATGTGAAAAAGATATTTATTTATTAAGACATCTAACAGATTTTAACTATTATATGATTAACAAGAAAGTTTTACAGTAGCTTTGCCATTTATAAGATACTCTTAAATAAAAATTTAAAAGATTAGAATTCCTGACACGCAATGTTGCAAATCATTGTAGAAGTATAAACCCTTATACATATACTTTTAACAGGCGCGATGTCGTGTACTACAAATAGCATATTCTTTTCCGTTTTTTTCTACCTCTGATGGTATGAATGAGCTTGATGGCTTTATTGTCGTCAATACCTTCGGATCCTATTTCTATTTTGGTCACTCTGTAATGATCACTTATCTAGTGATAGAAAGACATTTCGCAGAAGAGGTTGCCGCATTGGGTACTAAGGATTATATAAATCTCGTGGCTATAATAGGCATGCAATAAAAATTACCCTAAGGCGAACTCGCTAGCTGGAATAAGAAACAGCAAGTTGAAAAGCAAAATAATTACGACTGTATACCTTTGGAACGAACTTTGTAAACGATATGTACCTGACATTTGTATTACGAGACGTTTTTGATGTTCGCGCGTACACGTATTAATTTCCTCTCCCTTCGAGCAATTTCCATCTGATCTCCCGGTAATTTATTTAGGGAACAAGACCTGATTTCACAAGTTTCGATTTCTTCGTATCAAGGCAAGATGGGGTTGCTTTGCGGATTATTTATATCCGCTTATATACACATGCCTTTGTTAATGGACTTTTTGCTAATATTGAAAGGATTTAAGATTTGTACAAACCCGCACGAGGTCAGTGTGGTTGACTATGGTCAGTTGTAAAGTAGGCCCGTGTCCAGCAGTAGGACTTATACAGGATGTATTCAGACCTTGATCAGAAATTCAAGCAGATACTATCTATGGTGATAACAAACCCAATGGCGTTAAAAAACCCGACCAATAATAAAAAAAAATTACTTTTTCAATACAACTATGTATCTACCACCTTTCCTATATGACACTAAAACGAAACTATTCACTTTTTTGAATTGATATGTTTAAAAATGTAATATTTCTTTTTCTGATGTAGTTATATTAGGGTACTATGGGGCTAGCATAATCGCTTGATTGTAAGCTCCTTATATACTAATAAAGAGAAAAAAAAATTGACATGGAATAATTATGATTTCACCACGCTTAATTTTTACGGTTTTTATGGGTACCGTGTTAAGACATACAAATCCGATGCACAAGACTCGTGTGAAATGAAAATTATATATGTGATTCTTGGGTGTAATTATTTATTATTTCTGGTAGTGCTGTTTGGTAACTGTTAGGTACCGTAAATTATTTATTCATCATCACCATCATTATCATCAGCGAAAGACGTCCATAGCTGGACATAGACCTCCCCAGAGATTTGCAAAGTGTTCTATCGGAAGCGGCCTGCATCCAGCGGCTTTCCGGGATTTTCACCAATTATTTATTCATCATCATCATCACCAGTCTTTCACGTCCACTGCTGGACAGATACCTCTCTTATGGCATGCCAATGGGCTCGATCTTCGGCCCTCCTCATTCAACCGCTGCCTGCTACCTTGCGACTATCGTCACCCCACCTAGCCAGAGGACGTCCTACACTACGTTTGCTGAGCCGTGGTCTCCACTCTGGAAGACTATTATTTATAATTCAAATAATATTCCAGTGTCTCAATGCGAACGGTTACGGTAAGTTAAGCCGTTGTAATGCCTTGGTCCTTTGTGCGTGGCTCAGGGTCGATCAGTATGCGATATTATCCGCAGTCTACCAAGAAGCCGCTGTAATTCCGTACAATTGTTGCCTTAGATGTATTTGTATGTCTTAAACGGCGTATCAAGTGTGGAACTATTTGTGAGTAGCTTCTGCTTGTTTGTTGACGTGGAATGAACGTTGGATTTTGATGGAAACAAAATTTGTGTGCTAAAAATTTCTTATGAAGTCATTTTTTCGAGTCATATGTAACATGTACTAACTTTTTATTGATGTCTTTTCATTTTTATTTAATAGAGTATCAAATGTTGAATCTGCAAGACATTCTATGAATAAGCTTCATAATTTAATCATAAATACCTACGTAAATGTTTTGGACCTTTATTTCTTCATTTTTTTAATATTTAAAATTTTACGATCATATTTATGTTAAATCGGTGAAAATGTCTAAGAAATTAAAGTCACCTTAACCATCACAAATAAGACTATATATCACTTATTTTTGGACGGTCTAGTATTGACTCGTCGGTTTAGCATCGCATCGAGAGTAAACGAAATCCGAAGTTAATCATATTTCTCGGATGAATTGAAACATTCCTGCTAAGCCGATCCGGGACGACCAATGCTATACACACAAAGCCATTCTATACATTCAATAAAGGAATAAACTAATAGTTGTGGAAAACAATATTTTATGTGGCAATAAGAAAGCAATTCTTTTGGATGTATTTTTGCATTTTAATAGATAAATAAATGACGAGGACAAATAAATAATATTCAACAAATGTATCCACTTATCATCGAATTTATCTTAGGATATTCGAAGTACGAGATGATCGTTTTTTATCTTTACCATATGTGAAAGCTATTTGACACTTATACTGGCAAAGTTTTTTTGCGTGAATAGCAAAATAAAGTAGTCAATATAATGTGCCAATATTGCAGATTGAACAATGTAGAAAATGAATTGTTGAGCCAGACGAAAATCGACATCAGTGATGTGAAACAAGTGCCTCTACTATTTCATTACGCTTCATTCCAAGACATAACGACGGCTTCGAAGATGAATGTACTAAGATCGCATGTCATAGATCATATGTATGTTACACGTAAAAATTCTTAGAAAATCATGAAATAATATCTGCAATCAAAATCGGATTCAGCTATAACCGCTTATTCCCATCTAACCAGCAATGAAATTAGGCAATACCCCTAACATTTTACGAAGAAGATAGTCTCAAAATATTCATACGATCACTGGAGTTATCCACTCAGAAAAATTAATAACATTACGCCCGCGATACCGAGCATCGAGAGCTTCAAGTGGCCAACAAATAACCCAGCCTTAAATAAAATAAATAAATCTCTCCGTATTATATCCGTTTCACGCCAAAATATTTTATTTAGTGCGTCGTTTGGCTTCGCTTCGCCTATATTTTACGACGTACCCCCAAATCCCTAATGTTATTCGATGGTTTTCAATTTCCCGCTCGCGATGTAGGCTTTGCGTGCTGTTCGCACTGGCTTTTTATAAGTAAACAACGTTTAAGTGCTTACCAACTTGTGGAAGAAATTCGAAATAGTTTTGGAGTTTTTGCTATTGAAACTCGTCGCAGCAATTACCTTTTTGAATTGACTGTGTTGTGAGTGTTGGTGAGGCTATTCCTTGCCGTTTCTTCTCCACAGCAATTACAAGCTTCGAATTGGCAAAAATTCAAAATAGTTTAAAATTGATGATTCAAAAGAACCTTTAAAAGGCAACTTTAAAGACAACATGACTTTTCAATCACTTTGACGTTGACGATGATATGGACGAATGAGGAACGAAGTAAGTTTGCTTGTCAGTAAGCGAGCTTTTCGCCTCTTTGCTGCTGATATTTTCTTATTAAAAAATATTTTTTCCCATAATTTCACGGCCACTTTTCACCGTAAACATCCCAACGTGAGTTTCACCTAAAGTTCGAAAAATTTAATAATTTAAAACTAATTAGTCTATGCTATGATCACGCTGAGATACTATACCTCCTGTCCACCGCATATCTCTTATAATAACGCGAAGATGTACCCTGGATTAAGCCCAGTGTTCCAGTTTAACCCTAAACCAAACATAACCTAACCCTCATACATTAACGTCAGCGGAATGTGTCGTAATAAGGCATACACGCAAATCCCTAGATTACGGGCTCACACAAACATCCCGAATGTTTTGTCCACATTTTTGTAAAGATTTTTAAATAATCGCCTGGCATTGTTGATGCGGTTTTAGCATGAGTTCTGATGTGTAAAATCCGGGCATGGACGTTCACGACTTTTTACAAATATATTTAAAAATGTATGTGCTATGAACTCATAAGTATACAGGCATTTTATTAGTTAAATTATGCATGTATTGTTTATTCTATGCGTGCATTAAATTCTGGCTTTTAATGGCATCTTGAAATATAATAGCTATAAACCCGCCGAAATAATCCTTTATATTTTTATACTGTCCTCGTGGTCTTAATATCAGGTATGTGTTAAACTACCATGAGTTAAATGTGGGTACAAAGATTCAGAAAAAGCAGTGATGGCCTCGAGGTTTGGGCGCCCGGTCGAGAACCTCGGCGGTCGTGGCTTCGAACCCCAGGCACAAACCTCTGACTTTTCGAAGTTATCTGTGTATTCACATTGAACAATCACTTGCTTTAACGGTGCAAGAAAACATCGTTATAAACCCTGCACACCTAAAAGTTCTTAGGAATTTCTTAGGTGTGTAGTCCGCCAACCCACACTAGGCTTGCGTGGTGGACTGCCCTGTGGCAACGGGGCGTTAGAATCTCACCACGGTATCCCCTGCCTGTCGTAAAAGGCGACTCAAAGGGGCCCTTGGGGTCGCTGGGCGCGTTGCGGGGGCGGCGCATCCTTACTGAAAGTGACCCCGAGAGGGGCGGCGGCACTGTGGCCTGTGTACGTCGCGGGCGCCCACACACAACCGGGGCGTCCGAACATGCTGGTGGGGGTGCAACTGCGCCCCCTATAACTCCGAGACGGCCGAGACAATTACGTCTCGGAGGCGCACAGGGCGGCTGCGGTTAACGGTGGGCGCTTCTCGCCCGCGTACCGTGGTCGCCCCACTCGGCGCGGAGATGGCCACCGGGGGGTTTTGGTCGGTATGCCGGTTTAGGGATTTCGTTAGGGACCCAGCCCGGCACTAACATCTGCGCGGACATGACGTCGCCGCGCGCCGGGCTGGAAGACCGGTGACCCCGACATACGCTTCCCGCCCCCCACTGCCCCCGGGCTGGCGGGAAGTAGAGCCATAAACAGCTTTCCCCTCGATAACAAAAAAAAAAAAAAAAAAAAAGGCTTGCGTGGTGGAGGCCTAAACCCTCTCAATGGCAGAGGAGACCCGTGCCCAGCAGTGGGACGTTTATGAGTTGATGATGAAGAAGAGATGCACTCCTGGAGGGACTACCATACATTATACGTAATAGTATCGACTAGAGCATCTAAACTGTAGTCATTCCAGGCGAGATAATACTCGAAAACGTAAAGTGTACATGAAACAATTACTTTCAGACAGACCCGTGGCTTAGATGGCGCTTGCTTGCAAAATGAAAGGCCACATGTTCGATCCCCATACAAAGACAATTTTTTTTGTGATCCACAAATATTTGTGTTGTTTGGGAAACTGAAAAGTCACTCGTAGTTTCTATAATCCGCGACACAGGACTTTAATCCTAAAGTGGGATCAGAACTACAAACATAAGTATGTAACTGTTGCGTATAATTATTTATTTACTACTAAAAATAAATAATTAAGGCGTAGTTGATGAGCCTATATTATTTTTTACGTGTTTTCCAGAACAATTAACATTCAAATCTATTTTTTAATATTCTCAAAGTGTTTTCTGGAGCTCGCCGAGTTAATTGAACGAAGGGTAGGCTTTCCGAGATAAATTAATTACTAACAAAAAGTCCAGTGGAAATTAACTTCTAATTGAGTTCTTTTAATCAGTATAATTTGGTGGAAAATTAACGGATGAAATTAATTTACAATAAGGGTGAATATCCTATGGTAGAAAAAATACTGATCATTGTTCGGAACCGTATCACTTAAATCGTTTAATCATTTTTAGATTCTTAGGTCCAGTGGAACAGTGGCTGCAATAAAGTAAAGGTTAGGTGGATCGAGTTTGCATTTATTCCTAATTCAGAATGTTTGAGACATTAGACTTTTCAATTATATTTGCTTATCTATGATAATGAAGAGACCTGACATAAAAAATGCAAAAAAAGTGAAAGAAAATGGATTAATACAAAAATTTAAGCTATGGTTTTTAAGTATTCTATACAGAATAATATGGTTTTATAAATAGTACCAATGACATGTTCACAAGATATTTAAAAAGTATTAAAAAAAAACTCTGCTTGATAAGCACAGTCTGTATCGTGCTTAAGAGATATAATTAAAATTAATAAAATAAAATAATTCAGGGACTTACAAGAAATCATTGCAGCAGCCATCTGTTTTGTGTAGTCGCTACTTAAATTTGTAATTCAAGAATTGTAATTCTAAAGTAACGCAACAGATGGCGCTACTCACAATGAACGCCCTGAAAATGTAATGATACCTATCGTTATTTTCAGGAACTATGTTGCTTTGACGTAAATACGGGGTTCCATTCGAAAAATGTAGATGGCAGCACACATTATGTACTTAAGAACTTTTGTTTCTTGATCAAAATTGCGAAAGCGTAATATGATTATAATATGATACTATTCAAGTATATTTTTCCCATGTAACCCCTCTCTTTTTGAAATAAACGTTAGTTAGCCAGGCCTTATAGAATCTGCTATTAGTTAACCTAGCTTTTACCTGGTAAAATCGATAAAGATAGTCTGAATAATGATAGGTGCATCTAAGAAACGGACCAAATCTCCGGGAGATTGTCTCGTGGTCTCGCGATACGGGTTTTATGCCGTGCGGAATAGAGGATCCGGGTTTGGTAATCGAGTTGCGAAAAATGTTAAATTTCGTCTATTATTTAGTCCCATGTGATAAGGAGGG
Organism: Cephonodes hylas; assembly: GCA_030295005.1. Lineage (NCBI taxonomy): Eukaryota > Metazoa > Arthropoda > Insecta > Lepidoptera > Sphingidae > Cephonodes > Cephonodes hylas. The sequence continues at coordinate 3,287,252 of AP025374.1, read as the reverse complement.
ATTTCGGAGGCATTTTCTGCCTAGGAATACATCCATGCCACATATATAATTCCTTCCAAAAAAATCCTAACACCTCCATAAATCTCTAATAGACTAAGCAACTAACAGTTGCAACTAAGCAACTAACTCCAAAATATTTTGTGAGAATAATTTGTATAAGAGTATGTTGTTTACTTCTATAAAACCCATGGCAAGTATTTTTCTGTATTATTTTTGTAACATACTTTATTTAATTGGTAAATTAAAAAACATCTTAATATTCTTAAATCTATATATTTAATTTAATGACTGTGAGAGTGGAACTTACAATACCTAAAATATTAACATGTTTATATTTCATTAGAAACTTAATCTAAAGCATAATAAGATAACAAGCGTTGCACAGCCTACATTATTATTTGCACTATTTGTATTGGCGTTGGGTACATCTTTAATGTCTTGGATACTTCTATGAGCCTTAATTTTGTCTGGTTTAGGCGCATCAGACGCCATTTCTCGATCATACAAACTGTTTTCTATGGGATTGGCTGACACAGTTGCCAATTTATTAGTAGTATAGTCTCCTTTCTCAGGTTTCGTTGGCTGTTTATCTGCAGTGCTTAATCTATTCACTTCAGGAGTTGATTCAGATTTCGGTTTCTCAGTAGCCGGACTAGAAGTTGCTTTGGTTACTTGCGTTGTTACTGTTGCGATAGTTTCCGTCACAGCTGGTGTTGGTTTTGACGTGTTACTGCAATTGAGTAGATCTCTGACGTCGATGTAGAATAACCTCCCGTTTAATTGTGTGTCGTCATAGTATTCGTAATCAGCACTTTGAGCTTGGGATTCTTCGTCCTGGAATATGATGCCGGCGTTTTTGTCACTTTCTTTGGATTTCTCGAAGGTGTCTCTCAGATTTGCGTCGGGCATGCATTTGATGTTTTCGATGGCGATTTTGAGGTGGTTATTTTGAGTTTTGTTTAGCAGCGACATGAACCAGTCTAGGCGGCAGCTGCACGGGAAGTTGTTATCTGAAATGCCAAAAAGAATTATGATTAATAAAGTTATTACTATAGAACATGATTAAGGGCTTATTGAGAAAATTCATTTTTAATGATTTCGGTCTTAATCATTGTGGTGTAATTGACTTTGAGGGTTAATAAGACATAAATTAAAATAATTATATGTAGTATTCATATTTATGATTAATTTTATTTATTTTTTCCTAATATAATCTTTACTTAACATACATATCACATGTAAAATTTTATTTGTTAAAAATATATTTAATACATGAAAGATTATGATGCGGAATTTTATTGTAACTGCAGAATAAATATTTATATGCGGCTAAAATAATATTTCTTAATTTTTTTCAGGGCATTTTGGCTAGAAAAATCAAATTATTCACTTCTATTACTTTGCTTAGTCTTAAATATTTGTATTATACTTTGATTTCAAAATCTCACCTTCAACATCCAATACGCTGGTGTTTCCATAAAAGTTGTTCAGAATTGGTGACATGACCTCAGGTTTCAACTGAGTAAGCTGGTTTCCCCTCAAACTTAAAGTAATCAGACTGTCCAATCCTTCAAAGACCTTCACATTGTCAATATCAGTCAAATTGTTGCGGGACAACGACAACGATTGCAGTTTTACAAGTCCATTGAATGCTCTATCATCGAGCATTTGAATTTTATTACCTTCTAAATTTAGAGATCGTAAATTCTCGAGCGGCAGGAATGTGTTATCTCCAATAACTTCTAAGCTGTTGCCACTCAGGTCGAGTTTTTGTAATTTTTTCAATCCAGAAAATGTTTCGCTGTTAAGACTAAACAGTCCGTTTCTGTCTATTTCCAATTCTTTCAAATTTGTCAAATGAACAAATGCTCTGTCGTGTATTGTAGTTATTTTGTTACTTGTAAAGAAAAGTTTCTCTAAGGAAGGTAAATCTACGAATACGTTTCTGTTGATTTCGACTATATTATTCATATCCAAGCTTATAACATTTAAATTTCTATGATGTGCGAATGCATTGACTTCTAATATTTTAATTTGATCATCTCTAAGCGTAATGTCTTCGATGGTACTCATATTAGCAAATGCAAATGCCACTACTTTCTCTATTATGCCATATTTTATATCTAGTTTCTGTAATGACGTAGTTTCATTAAATATTTTCGTCGGGATATATTTCAGGGTTATTCCTCTTGAGTTAGTGAGGGTAAGTTTGTGAGTGTGTTTGAATATTTTAAATTCGTTCCAGATGACATCATCTTCTTTAATCCCTTCGGTTGTGAGATAGCAGTCACCGCTGCGAACTATATCTGGTTCTCTGATGTCCCTGTTGCAGTAGCATTGAACTTTGTTTGAGTTGTTGTAAACTGGTTCGCAGATGTTCACAGCGGCTTCACGTTTTTGATGATGATTCCATCTGGCTTCGGCGAACATCGTTGCGATGCTTATGAGAGCGAGTATTTTCCAAAGGGCCATATTTTTGTCTGTTGAATTTGTAACCTGGAATAAATAAAATTCTTCGGTTAGATTTATCGTTATGTAAAATTAGGTATGCCGGCAAAAAGGACTGTCAAATATAATTTTAGACGGACACAAAAAAAATAATTTAAAACTATGTACTAAATGTTAATCCAATGTTTTACTACAACGTTTTAAATATAATTTTCCCCTTCCCTAAATTCATACATTTAAATTTAGAATAAACATAAAACTGTCTAAGATAAGTCACTATCGTGACTCATCAAGGCCAGTAAGTAAATATTTAAATATATGTATATTTGAAATCACTAAATGGAAGAAATTCCAATTATAACTATTTGGTGCGCAGGTTCCTTCTCTCACAATTTTTTTCCACGTTGAAGTAATAATTCAATTAAATACATAATATGTATATAACTTTGAAAAGTCGGAGGCGTGTTCCTAGAGTTTAAACCTGCGACCGCCGAGATTTTCGGCCACGCGCTTAACCTCCATGCTATCATCATGTGCGAGGGTATACCAATCTAAAATCAACTTATATTTTAGTCTTGCATACGACCATAAATTATGAAACTAATTTATCTATTAATGGCGATGTCGTCCTCCTTTGCGCCATGTGCTATTAAACTGAGTAATTGCTCATTTGCGGTTTTCTCTTTTCATGTTCGTAGTACAATGACATCATTTTAAATGTTTATGCAGTAAACATGTACGAAAGATGATAATGTCCTCTTTGTTATGACTCGGACGTTGCAAATGTTTAGACAGTCTAGAATTTTAGATATAACAAACTTATTATTAAACTGTACCTTCTTTATAGGGTATGAGAAATCGAAATTTTAATATAGGTATATATACTTTAAATTTTAGCGAGGGCCTCAAAGTTTATGACTCAATTGTTGGTCGTAGGCTCAAACCTCAGGCACAAATCCTAACTTTTCTAAGCCATGTAGGTATGTATTCACAGTAAATTTTCAGGTTCTTTAACAATGAAGGTGAACGTCGTGACCTGCTCGCCTAAACTTTTTAGGAATTTCTTAGGTGTGTACTAAATAAGGCTCTCAGTTGTAGAGGACATTCGTGCCCAACAATGAGACGTATATACAGGCTGATGATAAATAATTCATCATAATATATTACATATTATCTTATGGCACGTAGTTAAGTTTATGATTTTATTGAGTTACGTTGGTTTAACTATTTGTCATAACTATGTATAAAGTAATCACAATTATGTTCATAATGTACCATTGTTAAATTTTAATGTAATTTAATATACAATTTATGATTTCATTGTTTTTGCGGTCTTGACGATTTAATCATTTTTTATATTTTTTATAATAAAACAATAAAAAATGATGATATATGATTCTAAGTTTATCCTTAGAATCATAAATAAACCTGAAAAATTATAAAACTAGGTATATTTCAATCTGAACCCAATGCTAGTCTATTTAAAATTGCATTTTGATATCCATTAACCGTCTACTGAAATACCATTAGGTATTAGAAGGGTTGGTGATGGCGCCGGCGACTGCGGTGCGCCGAAATCCAATTACAATATGCCTGCCAGCGACGAGCTGAGTCGCGAGAGATAGCTCCATATGCGCTTATTAGCTTCCACCGCTTCTAACGTGCGGGGACGTAGCTTTACTGGTAGTATTAAGGTAAATATTTGGGAAAATGGATAAAAACGTTGCATTTTTTATGTGTTGTATTGGTCTGATGAGTAAATTATGATATAAAAGGAAACGAGACTAATTCTTTTCTAGTTACGATTTTTTGGGAGAACAGTGAGAGTGCCAATGAAATGGTTGAGCAAGTAACTTAAGTATTTAGTAAGACATAAAAAAAGTAGAATGTTTGGGTTTACATTAAAAATTACATAGATGGGCGCGAATGGGAAATCCATCGACTATGTGAAAATCGATGAAAAATGCTAATTCTTTTATTTGAATACTCTACTTCGTGGTGATAAACATAAGACATAAGATCTGCTATAGCACCTACAGTAAGCAAGTATGTCATTCAGACTTCAATCAACTCAGCTGATTTAATGTAGTAGTAATGTAGCTACATTTTAGGGATAATTACACATAAACTTGAAATATCTATACAACTGCCTAAACCTGCAACAATATCAAATAACAGACAAACTTCTTATCCTCAAAGCTGTTAAGGTTGTCAAAAATTTAATTATTTTAACCATGAAATAATCATTTGGAAAACAGCAATTTGTATTCTTTTCACACGTTACAAAGAGCTAAAATCACAACGAGGACGTAGTCATTAAATTAGTACAAACGCTTTGCATAATAATGAACTTCAGCTGGAAGGAAACGGTACATAAAGAGTAGAGATTACGCGTATCAAACCAACGCGACGATAGAACCAGCTCTGTGATGAATTAGGAGTAACGTGATACATACTACATAAGACTGTACTATCTTGTGGCCTGGAGGTTCAAGTACATGTATGGCGTATAATCTAGAGGTCCCGGGTTCAATTTCCTATTCGGGCCGTGTTATTTGGTTTTTCCATTAAGATATTATAATTATATTATTCTCACCCACCATTACTTAGGACTGATAACCTGATGATGACTGTGAAATGTAAAAAGTTGGGCTTCTATCGAAGTACCGTCCATGGACTGATGAGGTCTATTTTCAAATCGTCTTTTACTTAAACAATTCATAGTCTAGACTTACACAAACATTTCAGCGTTTATATAATCACTGGAGCATGAATAAATGATTGCTAAGCAAACAGCCTCAGTAATCCGCAATTCCATACCTTGATATGTTAATTACCTCGTTAAGAAAACGCTGGTGCTCACAATATACTGCGCTGATGTCTGTAGATTACTCAGAGATGTTAGCAGTTACATGTTTCAGTATCTGCGGAAACAGCGCAGTATAGCACGGAATACTGGAAACTCATCAATCACTATGCAAAGCGGGGTTTGTGTGGCGATATGGATGGCATTATTGTTGATTAAGCTGAACTGCTTCTATGGACGTACGTTGGATTGTCGTAGTTTTGAAATGGTATAGTCTTTGTTATTACATACACGCATCTATCTTTGATGGAGGGGAGGAAATGTATTATAATTCCACCCAATATGCTTACTTTTACCGTTTTTCGGGTACTTCTCAAATGCGGTGCAGCGCTCGAGAATTCCCTATTGCTAATTTCTAAACAATACATCGTGTTTTACTGGAATCTAAAAAACTAATAATTTTATGATAAATATTTGCAGATTACACAAACATATTTCTGAGCGCGGAGATAAAAATTGCAATATTTCGTTCTCCAGGCACGTAACTACATCCTAAGTAGTCCTTAAGATAATTTTTGCAGTTTTGACTTCGCTATGATATAGAATTTCCAATCTACTTTCGAATTGCAATAAAATACAGAACATAAATGAATTTCAAAATAAAACCGATAAATAATTAATGACTCATGCGGTTACTCCCACATAAACAACTTTTAGTGTCGGAACTAGTTCTATTAACTTCTGTTTTAGTAATTTTACAAATATTCGTTTATGAAATTATCACAACGATTATCAAGATTATCGTATCTTATTCTTTATGTTATTAGAATAATTCCTCTAATTAAGATACAGTGGACTAAAGCATATCTCGTCATAATCGTAAAAGAGGACTTCTAGATAAAGTAGTAACGACTTATTTCAATATCACCCCGATGTACCTACATTAGTCCGTAGTAACAGATTTATGGTATCGAACGATATGGTATGGAAACGAATCCGATCAAAAATCCTTCTAAAAAGTGAGTATTGCCTTGTTTAAATATCCTTCTTAATTCTTCTACATCGATCAGTGTTCACGTGCGGGGGTGATCAATAGATATGAAGCAACCCTTTGTTCCTCTGACAAAAACACTTACAAAACAAAAGCAACCTTAATTTAATTTTTCAAGCAGTGCAGCTTCGAGTAGTTTCTCATCGGGGTCGCGTGTGTTTGTCTTGTCGAGATTGATTGCGGCGGGTCGACGAACCCCGCTAGTTCATACTCCAATGTTGTTTCATTCATTACGTATCAACTAATTGGTATCGTTAGCGGGAACGCTTTGTGAATCTCTGTGGAAGTGGAGAATCGTTTCCCTGGTTCTGATGAATATTGAGGATTCTTTTCGTGTTTTATGCTGATAAACTATGCTGTAGAATAGAATCATTATTATCGAGAGGGTTGAGGCGTGGTGGACACGCTGGTGGGTTGGCAGACTACACATGTAGAAGAGAAATTTCTAATAAATTTTAGTATTGCACATGAGTGTAGCATTTGAGTGATCTAAGTTACTATTGAATGTGTTATTCAGATAATTCATGCAGTTAATTTTATAATGGATGCAAATAAAAGATTTTATCCAGAAAAACAGTGTTTAAGAACAAATGTAAAAAATCCAACCAGAAAACTGATTTCTTCACAATAAATTGAATAACAGGAACAAAAAAGATTTGCACAGCTGAAGCCAAGAAAACAATCCAAGATTCCTGTTTTAAAATCAGAGCACTCGGCAATAAATGTCTGTAAACTAACACAGAAACTGGAAACAGAATGTTCACTTTCAACAAAATAATCTAGTTTCATTCGGTCACTGGAATAACCATAACTTTTTTTAGATTGAAGAATAAGTAGTATAACTGTTTATCATAAAACTGAGACTGGCGTAATAGTTACATTTTCTTGAAGTTGGGTATTCTTGAATTAAATGTAAATAGACTGAACTGAACTGCAGTAGCAGGATCATAGCTCTATTGAATAAGTGTACCAAAAGTCATTGAATTGAATAAAATTGGAGAAAGAAAACATTGTGATGAAATCAGCATGTCTGAGGGCTCCCCACAAATTAAAGGCTACGTAATGGAGGCCAATAACCCTAAACAGTGAGAAATGATTACGACCTGCTCCTGTTCTTGTGCCGTTCTCACCATCAAATGGCACCAAAAACACTAGACTCCCCTACTATAAATCAATTACGAAACCCACACAAGCCTACAGAACTCGTGCAAGCAGATCTATCTATGGATTGATACAAACAAACAAAAAGGGATTGAAAACATTGAATTAAAGGCATTCAAATCACACCCTCACTAGGTATTCCCCAGTCACTTACTTTAACAATACATCAAACAATGTGCGAACGTTTGTTTGACAGAAGGCGAACGGGCCGGAATCGCAGCCCAAATCCATTTCTCAACTAGGATTTAGCGCATTGTGCCAGATGTTACTTCGTCGAATTGAAAAGAAATCGCACATCGCTCGAGGAATTTCCCTCGTTGCTAAAATACTGTTCTTTTGTTGTGCTTGTTTTATCTTCGAAGTCCTCATTGGCTTCTATTGTAATATTGAGTTTATCTATGTCTACTACTTTGGAGAAATATTAGATACGGAAAAACGCCGAAGTGAAGCTATAAAAGTTAAAGTACGCACTATGACTAGATGAATAAGAATGATCGATATAAAAATCCGTAACCTGGTGTGGAACCTTTATAGGCTGACACAGTATGAAATTTGATGAACTTTATAAATACAGACTCGCAGAATGCGACTTGAGTTACTATGATGGAGTTAAAACTTTATGTACCGCTGGTCACTATCCTGGATATAAATACCCTCCCTTCCGCAAGAATAAGTAGTAAGAAAAATTTAGATATTTCCTTTAAAATATTCAAACAAATATACCGTCTGAAACTAGATCGAGAACAGTCAATCCATATCCGATATAATCTATTATTCTAATACAATGAACAATACCTAACATATATACTTCACGCCCACACAAATATCTTATTATGGGCGATAAATATTCCTCATTTGTCGACAATGAAGCCATTTTGTTTGGGTGATCGAGAGCGGAATTAAGACCTTGTTTAGTGGACGTGATGTGTATCGTGTCCATAGTTTATTGACCAAAGCCGTAAAAAGATTGTAGATACATTGGCTCTCGATCGTATGGGCGGACACTATCGTTGCTTACATAATATCTTGCTTGAACAATAAGAGTAGATCTTTATACTGAATGAGCTATTGTTGGCTGATATAACATACTATTGTCAAGTTATCAGAAATACCTAAATTGAATATGTGAATTTATCTCGAACAAGAAACGCTTTCTATGTAACAAAACTTTTTATAGAGCCCTTTATGTAGACATTTGAAAATTTTAATATCTATTAATATTTTTAAATAATAAACATACATACCTACATACATAAACTCTCGCCTGTATTCCCTGATGGAATAGGCAAAGGTGCATTTCTGCACCCACATTTCGTCAGTATGTATCAGTCGCACGTAATAGGGGGCGCGCCTATTGCCTTTTTTCGGGCTCATTTCCAGACTCCGTACTGCTATTAAGAATTTCCTAATGTATAAACCTAATAACACTTTGCCCGACCCAGAAATCGAACCTAGGACCTATAGATCGCACGGCACATACTTGTACCGCGATACTACGAGTCAGTCAAATAGCACCTGTTTACTAAAACATGCATGTAAATGTTTACACAGAATAACATTCTTAAAATTTCTTCGCGTAAACTTAGAACCGAATACTGATCCTCTTGAAAATACCCACCAGTCTTTATCACATTAACTATCTACTGCGAGAAAACAAATACAGCAGTTTGACCGTCATTAGTTACGAAGCGATCTAATCGTTGTTTCATTAGCGCTTTTATTGAAACGCTAAACAATAAAAACAAATTAAATGAAACAATGTAAAACGGTAGCTTTATTGCACCACCAGCAACCACTTGTGCGGTTGGGTAGACACCAGCGTGTAAAATGAGAAGCCTCGAACCCGATCCCTGTAACGAGACTAATATATATTCTTCATAAAGTTTTGTTTCGGTTCAAGGTTTTTGGAAGACTGAAAAAACTTTCATAGTGTTTGATACCGGTCTAGTTCCACCTTAATAATGAAGACATTATTATAAATTCAATATTTAAGTGTTGTGTTTTACAGATGATAATGCCGAACTATGAAACCTATATTGTTCAAACGATGCATGCAATCTACGCAACAATTTAAACAAAGGAAATCCTGACATTCCCGAAGCAGCAAAAGGTCCCGACGAAAGCCCAGATCGCAGCAGTAAACACATTAATACCAAGACATCTGCGTCCGGCGACCTAAGTGTAATATTTTCGAGATTAACACGAAATTAGGTCGTAAACGCCACCTGCCACCTGACTAATGCGACTGCCGTAACTAACTTGTATTTTAGATGTGTCGGCTCCGTGGAGCTTGCGAACACTTTTTACTCGCCTTTAAATCTTGTGCAAGGTGCAAAGTGCCAGTATTTTCGTAGTAAACAAAAAGTTTTAAGTTGTTATCTAGACTTAGTTCGTCTGCAAGAGTTTGTGAGGTTTGTGGTCTCACGGAATAGATGCTTTGCGATCTAGAGGCTCCAGGTTCGATTATTGGAACGAGCTAAATGCTACTGGGTTTTTTATTAAGGAAATTATCATCTTCTTCTTCATCAACCCATATACGCCTTATTCTGAGCACAGGTCTCTTCTACCATTGAGAGGGTTTAGGCCATAGTCCACCACGCTGGACTAGTGCGGGTTGGCGGACTACACACCTTAGAAATTCCTAAGAACTCTTAGGTGTGCAGGTTTCATCACGATGTTTTCCTTTACCGTTAAAGCAAGTGATAATTCAATGTGAATACACACATAACTTCGAAAAGTCAGAGGTGTGTGGCTGGGATTCGAACCCACGACCGCCGAGATTCTCGACCGCGCGCCCAAACCTCGAGGCCATCACTGCATAAATAAATAAATCAGTATAAATAAATCTTACAATTTTAGTGCGCAAAAATATTTATTAATTATCCACAGCCAGTTTACGTATCAGAAATTAGAACCAAAGCCTCGCAAACAATAATTTATGTAATAGACCCAATTACTGTAAATGATATTGTAAAGTTTATTCTATTAGTGGTTGTATAGGTACTTATATCTTTAATTGATTTTGGTTTAAAGGTACTTTTACGCTTTATAAGTTTATTCAATAAAAGTGTATTTAAACAAAAATTATGTCATCAAATAGTCCTTTAATATTACCATTATACATAAGTATAAAGTTTTTATAGGCGTTCAAAGTGCCCTACAAAGACCTTCTGAACGTCTCTTGACCAAATAAATTGGTCGTTGGGCTGTTACAGCCGCAATATTTTAAGTGTAAGTGACCATTCACTTGTTTTAGATACCTACAAAATTACCCCTTGGTTGTTAATATTTTGTGACCTGACAGCTATCGCCTTTTTCAAGTAATGGAAACTTTAAGAAGTAATTAAAGATCATTTCAAAATGGTTGTTTTCGAATATATCAAAAAACAAAAATTCCATGTTTACGAAACAAAAACAAATTTGAATTGTGAATTTCAAATCAAATAATGTAATAATTAAATCAATAATTTTTACTCAAATCATTAACCTATTTTTCGTCATCTTATCACTGCAAAGAAGAATGTGAAAAAATTACAAGAACCTTGATTTCTGTGAAAGTCATCCTTACTAATCTTTTAGTTCTTTAGGCATAAATTAGCCTTTTTTTTTTGTTATCGAGGGGAAAGCTGTTTATGGCTCTACTTCCCGCCAGCCCGGGGACAGTGGGGGGCGGGAAGCGTATGTCGGGGTCACCGGTCTTCCAGCCCGGCGCGCGGCGACGTCATGTCCGCGCGGATGTTAGTGCCGGGCTGGGTCCCTAACAAAATCTCTATACCGGCATACCGACCAACCCCCCCCCCCCCCGGCCATCTCCGCGCTGAGTGGGGCGACCACGGTACGCGGGCGAGAAGAGGCATAAATTAGCCTGCTTTTCCCTGAAGATATTATAAATTTAGTACCTACAGCCCCGCTGTTCCCAGTGCCTACGGGTGCCAATAGATTAATCACGGCATTATCTCATTGCACTGCGGTGATAAATAAAAACAAAATTGAATAAAACCGTCAGTATTTCATCGGCCCACTATCGTTCGAGCGATAAACACAGACAGGAATCACAGATTCATCAATTACGAAACCAATACAGAAGAAATTCGGGTTGTACAAATATTTGCTGAGAATGAATACTGTAACACTCAAGTTTTATGTGGACTGATGACTGATCGAGTGTGTAAAACTGACGTTTTACTAGTTCAGGAGTGCAAATTGTATCATGTTCTATTAATAATATAAATGTCGGTGATACTGTTAAGTAATGTTGACTGATAATAGGTGCTATAAATGCTCAGACATTTTTTGCTGTACCTACTCATTAACTCCGCAATAACGAAAACCACCATAATGGCCTAATGCGAGTTGGCGGACTACACACCTAAGAAATAACTAAGAACCTTCAGGTGTGCAGTTAATAATCATTCCTAAAAAAGACACATAATTACAAAGAGACAGAGGTGTCTGAGGTTAGAATCTGCGACCGCCGAGATTATCGACAGTTCGCCTAAACCTCGAGGTCATCACAACTTCTAATAATAGTTACAGAATATCATAACAGTTTGGTATTTGATAAGTAATAATTTATAAAGTTAGATATTGTTACCGCCTTCCTAAAACATTGTTGAGATAATAAATGACAGGGCGTAGGTCAAAGGGTTAACTCGGTTGGCGGCGGTACATTTTGCCTGTCAGATTTGTGGCGACGGGTTGGGACAGGCCGAGCCAGGGACGAGTCGTCAACGTGAAATAGAATGCGCTTAATGTTCTGGACGGGATTTTAGTAGGGATGGGCATTGCATCAACGAACTACAGCCACGTGGAAAAGTATTAGGCACCCTATAGTAATGTCAGCTTTAGGGTTATTCAGCATAGGGAATGTAAAGAAAACAACATATATGATTACTAAGATATATTTTAATAAAATAATTCATATTTTGTCGGTCCACCTTTGGATTTAATGACAGCAGCCACTCTTTTAGCCATTGATTCTACCAGCTTAAAAACATTCCTCTTGGGATATCTTTTGCCACTCATGCTTTAACGCGGCGAGTAGTGATTGTTTGTTGCTTATCGAGTGTCTGTGGATATTTTTTTTCAAAATAGACCAAATATGTTCAATAGGATTGAGGTTCGGTGATTGTGGTGGCCAGTCCAAAAGATCTATTCCGTTTTGAGCTATCCATGCCATAATGTGTGCTGATTTGTGGCAAGTGGCGTATCGTATTAAAAATTTTATGCCGTAATTTATAAAAACAGAGACTGGAAAAAATTAGTTAATTAAAAATGATGTAAATTTTTGAAAAATCGACAAAAAAAAATTTTTCACCGAGGTTTTTTTTTTGTTCAGGTGTCTACATTACACCAAAATTTTTTTAAATTTTTAAATTGTCATTTAATATTAAAAATAAATTGTTTTAGGTGATATACCGGCTTTTTAGGCGGCGCGCCTATGCAGTAACGCCCTCGCGGAGCCCTATTTTCAGTATTAAAAAAATATTATTAATAATATAGATAGAGTTGCGGGAGTTGATTCTTTTTTATTGGAAATTTCCTTCTCTTTCAGGATCTTTTTTCAAAATTCCTTAAATATTATTATTTTTAAAGTTATTAACGAAAAACTAAATACCTTTTTTTATTTTGTTAATTGATTGCATTTATTTATGTGCTAATATAGGTACCCTTCAAAAACATTTTTCTAGACGTCATTCCGAATCGAATGAGCCATCGCTCATATTTTTAGGAGCTTTATTTCTATTTAACACGTTTTTGAACATGTTGACTAGACTATACACCTGGGTGTCATAACTATTTGTTATTATTTTATTTTTGTTTAAAAATGCCACCGATGCAATAGTAAAACCATAAGAAGCTAATCTGAGCGCTCATTGTTGAGATAGAGACAATCAATAGGGATGCCTAATACTTTTGCACGTGGCTGTAGTTGAATCAATCGTTGATGATGAAGAAACGAACGAACGGTTGATGGATTCTCAAGAAACTAGTCGAATTCGTACACGGCTTAATTAAAAGGCATAGGTGGCATAGCCGTGATGGTCTCAGACGGATTTTACCTAAAAAAACAAGGAGATTTGACGAATTCAACTAGTTACCCACGTAAAAAAAGGTTACGTTTCGTTGACGCAAAAATCTTCAACGACCAATCCCTAGATAGAAGTATATTGAGTGTAATGTTTAAAATGTTTGTCATTCGTCTTGTGGAATTCAATCTCTATGATATTTGAGGTGGTAGTGGCAGTGAAATTAATAAATTTTAGATGTTTATGAAGGTATCAATAATAGTGTACAAAATTTTAATGAAAATTGTTTGAAACTTCAAAATTTTCATATTTTAGTTTACATCGCCTTAGGGGGTAAATATTGATATACGAAGTTTTATGGATTTTGAGTGTTTTCAATTCGAAATATTGCCGATATTTCGATTATGATTTTGTTTGGATCATTCCGTACATTAAACTATATTAATCATAACTTCGCCTACGAATGATTCTTTACACGAACATGAATCTTGTCCTTTTTTTTTATTATGTGTTTCTGGTGCAACTTTTCTTAACAAACGTACTTATTTTTCGTCCAACATTTATGCCCATAGAAAAAATGGGGCTTAAAATAAGTAGACTTATACATTTATAACTTTTAGTAATATTTGAATTACCCCAATAAATACCATTAAAAAACAAACAAGAAACCCAACAGCCAGGTCAATGGAATATCTACTCGAATGGAAGCGATGCCTGTTATCGGAAACTTGTCGATACGCCAATCGTAGCCATTTTTTTAACATTGCCTTTATAACTTTTATATATTTCCGAAAAATAATATTTATGCACCTATCAAGTATCTCTGCACCACCCTAAGGTTGACTGGTAGAAAATGCCTTAGGCATTAAGTCCGCCTTTATACAATGTTTTGTATAAAAAGCATAAATAAATAAATATTTTCATAAATAGAACAGAAGCGGTCGCCTTGGCCGAAAATCGGTTGGAGGATTATAAAGATTATTTTTATATAAATATTGGATTTATATTTATCTAAAGTTCCGCATTTCTCCCCCATTATTTGACATGAAGATTTTAAATTTAAGTAACGATAAGAAACACCAAATATTTTGACCAGAGTCTGAGGTGAGTTTAAAATACCACTGCGAAATGTAAAACTTTCCTGTAACGTTACGGTTACTCCATTTACCTGGTGCAAGATTGTGCTGTAATTCAATTAACTGATTTAGTAATCACGTGAAAGATCAACATGTTACCAATACTAATATCTTATTGGACGGGATCTTCAGCTATGTAACTCAAAATTTCTAACCCCGCTACAATAAAAATATTTATAACAATTTTTAAGCAGAAAACCACAAATTCTCTTGCATTTTCTAATGCCTACAAAACAAGACTTGTATCCTAGCAATTAGAACTTTACCCGTGACTCTTCTAAGCGCGTTCTATCGTACGTAGAATGCACTAAGTTTAACATAAATTTCGTCACGCGGAAGTGCAAAACAAGCAGTTCAGTAGACGAATAAAAAGAGCGATTAATATTGCCTCCGAAACGCGCGCAGTGAACGTAACGTAAACACAGTTTATGGCTCTGACGCGGTCCGGTAAAATTAGTTCTCGAACGTCCTAGCGCGGGGCAAACTGATTTTTTTTAGAAAACCCTACCGCAATTTATTTATTACTCGGGAAATGTATGGCTAAGAAAATCTCAACGACATCATAAAAAATGTAAAAATATAACCTTATTTGTTTTATGTAGATGCGTTGACTATTCCATGTGTCCCGTGAGTATGTGCTTAGTAATATCGATGTCCTAAGTCAGGTAAATTGATGCATTTTGTTTGCATAAATTATCAAAACAAAATTAAAATACATTATGGAATTATCAGAAACGGTACAGCAACGACCGCGTCCTTTCCGTCGTACTTGAAAAAACAATGACGAAATAATGCATTTCAGCCTACGCGAGTTATCGTCAGCACCAACAACTGATGGATTAAGCAGTAGATACAACCCAAATTGGACCTTGATAAAACCTGCACACCTAAACAAGTTTTTAGAATTTTCTTAGGTGTGTAGTCCGCCAACCCGCATTCGGCCAGCGTGGTGGACTATGGCCTAAACCCTCTCAATGGTAGAGGAGACCCGTACTCAGCAGTGGGCGTATATGGGTTGATGAAGAAATTGGACCTTGAAGAGCATGAGCAAAATATCAAATTATGTAAAGGGTGAAAAAAAACCTAAGTTGAAATACAATGCTGGCTTATGAGTGTCTTACATAACGATTGAAACTATCCAGGGTAACTACCTAATGTGGTTTTTTGGGGAATGGCAAAAAAATATCAAACACTTATCACTAAAACCAATTGTCACTAAAAATAAGCCGTCTTAGCTTTCCATAAAAAAGCGTAATTTACGTAAAAAGTTTTCTGCAAAAATTTCAAACATTTAACGCTTAAATTTCTCTCTAGATTTGCGCTTCTCGAGTGCAATGACCCTAATACAGCGTATCCCCATTTCCTTAAGCAAAGTCAACACAAACGTATGAAGACAAAGTCAACTGCAGAATGAATGCAAACCGAGATATGTCATAAATAATGTTTAGCTTGCATTTTATCTGAAGACTGCGTCATGGTTTTGTCATAATTATATATGCCGTACGATGCGGTGGTCTCGAGTTCGATTCCTCAGTCAGAAATAGGCCCACCCCCTTTTACATAGGCAAGTGACTTTTCGTGAAGTGGGTGCAGAAATGCATTCCCATTTATTACTAAGATGGATTTTTACTTCTTTCGCAAGCAGTATTAACCCGTCATAGAATATAAACCTATTTTGAGCAAATAAAAAAGAGTAGCCATGTCACTGGGATGTTTCCAAATTTCATTAAACGTCATCTAATGTAATAAATACCCTTTATAGTAAGTATACATAATTGTGTGTCAACGCAACTTTGCGTCTGTACTTAATTACTCGCGGCTGTCAATTGCGGAACATCGGCTGACACCCCGACACCGCCGACAGTTCCGACACCGCCGACACTCGACACTGCGATCCAATCATGTTACCAATAGTACGAGAGCTGGTGTGTAATTTTGGATATTTATTTGAGGCATAGTAAAATTTAAATTTACTTTGGAAGTCTCTGAGGGAGGCCTATGTTCAGCAGTGGACGTCCTTATGATATAACTTTATAGCACTTGAATACTAACTCGATCCCATCGAGGTTTAGGCACGCGGTCTGACTTTCCCAAGCTAAGTCCGCATTTACAAAGAATTGTCACGAACTATAGTGGTGAAGGAAAGCATCTTGGGGAAACCTGTACATCTAAAAGTTTTTAGGAGTTTCTGAGATGTGTAATCCGCCAACCTGTGATAGACCAGCGAGGTAGACTAAGGCCCTAACCCTCACAATTGTCAATTGTAGTTAGTCCCTTTATCGTCACTTCGAAAAGCCATAAAACCATGACCACCGAGATTATAAACCGCGTGTCTAAACCTCAAGGCCATCATGACTCTATTGATTTTTCAGGTTTAATAACATTAATAAAATTTTTAACGATACCTCAAACGCCTACTCCAATTGTTCACCAGCTCTTAGACCACACACATACATACCTACTACAAGTGTCTGCGGACTATTTAATTACGCGCTGTTATTGGCATTATGCGACGTTTCCCAGGATATTAATGTATTATATTACAGGAAAATTGTAGAACACGCAAATTAGATTGTTTTGACAGCCCCGTGGCGCAGTTGACTAGACACCAGCTTGCGAAACGAGCGGCCGCGGGTTCGATCCTCGCACCGAGACAAATGTTTGTGTAATCCACAAATATTTGTTTCGGGTCTGGGTGTTTGTGAGACCGAAAAGTCTCTCGTAGTTTCTGATACCCACGACACAATGACCATGTATGTGACTGTTGGGTGTATTTTATTTATTTTTGGTGGAATTATCCGAATATTGGGGTATTATACGAGTGTCAATGTATCTGTGATTAAGCAATATTAGGGGGAATAATTGTTAAAACTTATTATTAAGAAAATGCAAATGCTTTTGTTTGTTAGGAAATCCTAATACTACACAGCTTCAAGCCTCTATTCCCCGAAGGGGTAAGCAAATACATTTCGGCACACAAAGTTCGCTAGGTATGTATCAGTTCCTCAAATTACGGGGCGATCCTATTTCGGTTTTAACTAAGAGTTTCTTAATAAAAAAACCCTAAACGCCTTACTCAATGAGGAAATGGAAATTGGGACGTCTAGTTTCTATTATTTCAAGTGATAGAATCACACAAATCACAATACTTTATTAGACTGCGGTACGAATGGGACGGCTTCTCAGGAATAGTACCAATTTGTCACTTAAATTACTTTTATTCCATGGAGTTATTGAACTCTTCATAAAAAATAATTTGATTCAACTTTCATAGGAAATTTTCATGTATCGCAGTAAATGTGAGAAAGACTGTCGATGATGAATTAACTCTTAAAATTTATCAAGAATTTTTTGTTAAAAATATTTATACTTTACTTAACTACCATAACACAAGTTCATGAAATTATAAAATCTATTAATTTTAAATAGGATCTAACTAAGATAGGCTTAAGTATTAGTCTAGACTGTAAACCTTTGCTAAGTGATGTGGTTAGCATTTAGATTACCTCTACACACAAACTTACAAACTACACTTATCTGTAATGGTATGCTGGTATATTGTATCAATAAATTTGGAAAATGGAGTAAATTTCGCCTATATTTTTGTGGTAGACCTATATATATGTATATGTTTCGTTCCACAATCAACGTGTATAACAATAATTTACAGACTAGTATAATAGTGTCCATTGCTAAGATATTTTTCTAGGCTGTATTTGCCTGACCACAATGCATTTTCAATCAATAGCCAGTGCCTTCACATTGTATGTATGATTGCATAATATGTTACCAATTATGTTTAATATTTCATCATAACATATTATGTTTTAATGTTTTGTGATTATACCCCGTATATTAAATTGGTAGATCTGAGAAAAATCATTATAACAACTCGTCGGACGGTTTATTAAATAATATCAACTGCACTTAAATTACCACAATGTCATTCTATGATTAAATCGACGAGAATATATATAAAAAGTAAAACTGATCGACCAGGGGTACTACTTTCATAGAATCCCAAAAGCGTTACATGTTATTTGTGTCTACTTTGTAATTGCTTTAGGGATCCAATGAAAGTACCGCCACTAATTGACTTATGGGACTTACATTAATCATTATTATCAATTAATTATTATTATCAGACACACAGAAACAAATAATATATACCAATTGTGTATCAATTCATTAACTGCCAATTTAAAATGACCTTTTATCAATGAAGCTAACACCTGTATTAAAATGAGATCTTGTTGCAATAATAATGAATAAAACATGCAAATTTTGCAAGGCGGAAGTATTAATTTTGCACGAATGCACACAGAATTCTTTTGCCGTTCGCCTGCAGCCAGACTTTGTATAACAAATGAAAACGTTTCTCTGTTCAAATAGAATTCTGGCCGTGGCATTGAAGCGAATTAAAAATAAAATAAATGATACGGTCACTTTTATTTATTAGCTGTTATCGAAAAGTATTTCTTGTGATATCCATTATTATTTTTAAGAATGAAATATTTAAATAACATATTTGAGTAATTAATAAATAACTATAATGTGAAACAATTATTCTGCTTCCGATTCATAAGTTGAAATTTAGTTTTAATTACATAATTATTTAAAAAAATAAAAAACGCTAACATGTCTACCCTTCAAAATTACAAACCAAAAAAGCACCCTTATTTTATTCAAGCTTGTAAATACAAACCCTGACTTGAATAACTTTTGAAAGCTTTTAATAAAATAATTAATTAATTAATCAAGTACTTGATACACAATTATATTTTTTTACCAAAAACATTACTTTGACAAATATTTTTTTCCGTTAACTAATAATATATCTAATTGCAAGAACATGAAAGTTATTAAAATCACTCGATACTTTTCAGCCGAAAAAGCTCTCCTTAATATTCTCGCAATTAAATAAAACCTCCACCTTATTTAATAAAAAAAAATACTTACACTGAAAAAATATCACACAAAAAGGAGGTCACATTAATTCACAAAAACACTACGTTCGCAACAAGAATACCACGCTCACGAGTAGGTGTTCACTCCGCGGGTGTCAGTTCGGTACTAAACTGTAAGCCACGGTGCACAACACCGCTTCACTTGGATCCATAGTTTGTAAAAACAATAACACACGACGGAAAGACAATACTGAATTATGCGTGATTAATTAGATTGTGATCCAAAAGCAAACATTTGGTACAATGTTTGGTGATGTCATTCCAAATGTAACTGTTTGTAAATCTATTAAGTTATGTTGGACAGTGAATGCGTTGTTTGTGTTGGCTATTTGTTTTCGTTTGGACTATGCACATTTAATCGTGTGGTAAATAAATAATAATGGAGTTGGTGCTCATTTGTTTGTGAGAGAATAATATGTAGTACTAGAGAGGTCATTGTATAATAGAAGAACCATGATGTCTCCGTGGAAATTACAGGTTTGAATATTACTTCCATTTTTACGCAAATTAAATACACACATACCTCACGCCTATATTCCCCGAAGGGGTAGGCAGAGATGCATTTCTGCACCCACATTTCGCCAGATATGTATCAGTCCCACGTAATAGGGGGCGAGCCTATTGCCGTTTTTCAATAACACTTTGCCCGACCCAGGAATCGAACCCAGGACCTCTAGATCGCACGGCACATACTTGTACCGCGAGACCACGAGGCAGTCAATTTAATTAAATAAATAAACAAAAAATATTTTTGAAAAATTTGCTAAATAATCGTGCCACGCATTAATTCTGGTCCACGTGGGAATAGCATCTGTAGCCATTCTAGCTTCGATTTATAAATGTATAGCCCGTTGGGTCAATAAATTGATTATTATTGTCCATAACAACAAAAACATTTGGAATGCTGTAATCTTCTGCACTCCTTGTACCTTCAAATTGTAGTATATCCATGATGTTACTTACTCTTTTCTTAACTCTTGGTCCCGCTATTCTAACGAGTGGTTTGATTCTCTGGTTAGATAAGGTTAGGTGTTAACGTTTCTGTAAAGACAATATACTCCGCCCTAATAAATCACTTACCGGAAGATACGCTATATAAGACCATATATTGAAAAGCAGTCAAACATTCCATTTTTATCCGAATATCCATCCAACAGATTACATATAGAGGTCTTATTATATTTGTCATTGTTCGAGAAACGGACTCATGATCAAATCATATTACAGAGGACACTTTCCTCGCTATAAAAATCAAAAGGTTAGATATTTTATTTCTTTTCCTCCTTTTTCTGTCGCGTAAGAAGTTTGGTTTATATCGATAAGCCCAATAGATATTGCAAGGCTTATACGGCTCCGTATTAGCAAATAAAACTAGTAGATGAGTTTTCCTGAGCTATTATAATTTATATTCGATTACAATGATCTTAAAATGTCTCCAAAACGCTGAAAAAAATCAGTTTTCAGGACGGAAAGTCACGGAATTTGTGATCACTATATCGCCTAACATAATTAATTGTAGGAGCTATCTAATATATGTAGTTCATTGAGCTACACTAAATTTTTTAAGCAATGTAGTCAAAGAAAATGTAACCAAAAATTCAATGGAAATAAAAGAACCTACCTGTTCTGTCCATCAAGGAATGTAATAGGCGTCCTTAAAGATGCTCTGTATTACATCAAAGTATACCTTAAAAGAGTAACAAGACGGATTCTCGCTGTCTTCGATGCGGAGCGCTGAGGAGGTAGCGTGAAGCGTCTGACTGAAAAAGAGTTCAGCGATAATATATTAATCAGAAAAATCGGCATATTACGATTTCTTTATAGAAAAGCTGTGGCCTTTACATGTCTTCACCATCCTTGGAGAATTTATGCATCTAAATCACCCACATCCAAACGATTTCTTTTCTTCAGATGATTCATTATTACATTTGGATAGAGATGAGAAAAAATTTAAAAGTAGTCACCTCGAGCGGTAGTCATATTTTCTTTTCAACTTGTTGTAAACCGAATATCTAAAGCTGAATTTTGTAAAGCAAATCCATTGAACATCCTTACAACACTACTTCGTACATCGGATGTAATCAAATCGGGATTACCTCCCCAAATTCCCTGAAGACTATAACAATCCAAGAATCAATTTATGTGTTAATCATCAAGTTTCAAAGTCAATGAGCGCATAATCCTACGGATTAGATCCCCTCATTAACAAAGGTCTACATGCCAGAGAAGGGATCAAAGATACATAATTACTATCAAGTATAATATGTAAGAGAAGGAGCCATCAAGAGTAATCTGTAGAAAGGGTATATAAAGCAGCCATTATTAAGCTGTTTATGAGGCGGTCAATGTAAGTGCAACGCGAGGCGTGTTCGTAATAATAGAAGATACTTTTACTGACTTCAGTCTGTGGCTTTTATATTTTTAAAAGGGTGGTTGAAATTGAAGCAGTGATTTTAGCAAAAAGTTTATTATAGTTTTAGTTTAAATGAGTTTACATATGTCTTTATTGTTTTTAATTTTCTTTGACAATTTATTGGATTATATACATAATTGAATTAGTATATTATTAAAAATATCTCATGACCAAGTATTTTTTTATATATACTTTTTATTTATTTATTTATTTACTCTTTATACATTACATGTAAAGGTGGACATAATGCCTAAGGCATTCTCTTACCGTCGAACCTTGGGTGGTGCAGAGACAAAATGCGTAGGTGCGTAAATAAATTTATTAAAATAAAATACGCTATTATGTGGGCATATAATCTACATACAGTATACAAAACATACATAAATATATAATACTAGTACATGTATACATACAAATTATATTTATATTATATATATGTATTTATACATACATATATATATACATATCAATGTGAGGAATCTGCTATTCTGGTTGACAGCAACTTCCGAACCTTCAACTTGAACGAGTAACGATTCGTGCACGTCCTGATCTCTGAGGGAAGCGCATTCCAAAGGAGTATCGACTGTACCGGAAAGGAGGAATGGATGAAGTCTGAAGTGTGAGGTGGGCAAAGGAGAAGTAGATTATTTGATGATCGAAGATTTTTCTCGTGACTGGAGTATAGAAATTTAAAGTAGGAGGTTATATATGAAGGTGTATTAGGAGATGTAAGGAAAGAAAATAGTGTAGTAAGAGCTCGAAGATTTCGGCGCTCACGAATAGACAGCCACTTCAGTTGGGACCGAAAGGAAGACACATGGTCGTATTTACGAAGATTGAATATGAATCGAATGCAGTTATTTAGAAGTCGGTCGAGTTTATTGAGCTGATCTGCATTCAGGTCAAAAAAGCACACATCACCATAGTCAATTATAGGGAATATTAAAGTTTGTACAAGCATTGCTTTGGTCCCTGACGGTAGAAAATTTTTGAGACGGTAAAGAACGCGGAGTATACCGGTGACTTTTCGGCAGACATGAGTCACTTGAGCTTTCCAGTTCAGGGTGGAATCAATATTTAGTCCTAGGTTCTTCACGGTCGAACTTAAGGCAATTACCGTGCCATTGTATATTATTGGAGGCAAAACAACGTCGTCTAGCTTACGCATTTGCCGTAGACTGCCTACAATGATGGCTCGACATTTACCGGGATTTACCGTGACGCCAAAATTTTCAGACCATTTTTGTATGTGTTCCAAATCCTTATTTAACTTAGTTATTGCATCGGATATTGACTCCACCCTAGCCTGGGCATACAATTGCAAGTCATCGGCATACAGATGATACGAACACTGAAGATTCTGGGTTATGAGATTGATAAATACTGAAAATAATAATGGAGAAAGAATGCCACCTTGAGGAACGCCAGTGTCAAGCTTAAGTAAATTTGACGAAGTTAAGCCGGCACGTACCGACTGCTGGCGCCCCTGAAGATAAGTCGAGAGCCAGTCCAGTGCATCTGACGAGATCATTAGATAGGATAGGATAGACAGTAGGATATCGTGACTGACGGTATTGAAGGCGTTTGAAAAGTCTACCAAAACCACTGCAGTGACTTTGGTATCCTCCATGCCCGCCCGCATATCGCCAGTCACTTTTAGGAGCGCGGAGACAGTGCTATGCCCAGGTCTGAAGCCTGATTGATAAGGGCTCAACAAATTGTTTTGATACACAAATCTGGACAATTGCCTGTGGGCACAGGCTTCGAGCACCTTGTATAGGAACGGGAGAATGGAGATTGGACGAAAGTGATTGGGTAAAGTGGGATTTGGTATTTTAGGAAGAGGAAAAATGATAGCGGTTTTCCACGCGGTTGGAAAAATACCAGCGTTAAAAGAAAAATTAATTATGTGTGTGATTGGGGGAAGGAGCCAGTCAAGGACTGCCATGATCATGCGACGACTTATGTGGTCGCAGCCAGTGGCATTGGATTTGATGGAAAGGATTATCTTTTTAATCTCGCCCGATGCAACTGGAGAAAAATGAAATTGATCGATAGATGGACGAGGAAGTTTAGCCAAATACTCCAGTGTACGACGTTTGACTTGGTGATCCATAGGTAAGGTTGTTGTGAAATGGATATTTATGTCATCTAAGCCAATAGTCTGCTGGAAATCAAAATTTCTTTGTTTACCTATACCAAGAGTTTTTAAAAATTTCCAAATATCAGCAGAGTGGGAAGATGAAATATTACTGAGAATATGGCTAATATAATATACTTTTCGTTCCTAAAGTATGTAAACAAAGGAAATAGGAAGGAAACATATCTTTTTCAAACAAAACAGTAATAATAGTCGCCAAACTCGAATCCCTCTTCATTACTTAGTTAAAGTCCCCTATAAATATGGTTCAAAATAAACAATTATATAATTTTTTCCTTTTTAGTGACAATGATTAATCTTGAATGATAGATGCGACTTTAAAAATGAACACCGTAACTTCTTTAAAAAAAATTGCTTCCAAGCGAAGCAAAATAGCTTGTACGTCAGTTAAAATAAATAGCTTTGTGTTTTGATAAAATATTTTTAGTTTCATAATAAAAATCTGTTGGAAGCTCTAGCGCTCCGAAGTATTCTTTATAGATACTCGCAATAGTGGTAGTAAAATGTAATTCACGACTGCCATTGGCTCGGCGACGCTCCTGTGGTCACTACTGAATAACGATCAGTATAAACCGACCGAAATAAAATGTCACCAGGTGTGAAAGTCGCCACATTAAATACAATGTGTCTGAATTTTATGGCATTTTAGAAGTATCGTGTATCGGTTTTCATGATGACGCTTTTTGCTGGATGTCTCTTTCAGTTTCTTTAGTAAGGTTAATCCCAATAGGCCTTTGATGTCAATTTTAAAGATTAAGGTCAAGGCTTGGTTGGATATTAATGTCCTGAATAGTGACCATAGTAAGAAAATTTACATACTTTAAGCAAATTGATCCAAGTAAAATTGTATTGTTTCAAAATCAAACTGGATGCTAAATGTGTACGTAATTGGACTGATCCAGAAATACAACTTTGTATTTGTTAGGAAATTGTATTCAACTTTTTAGGTAGATTAATATTTAAGAAGAACAAAATCTCATAGATGTAGTCTCATGTCGTATGGTATTCTTTTGTGGGGAGCTGCTGCGGATATTAATACTATATTGGTTTTGCAAAAAAGAGCCATTAGGGCTATTTACATTTTATGTCCCAGGGCTTCACTTAAGGAAAAATTTAAGGAAATAAATATTCTTACCGTCACTTCTCAGTTTATATACGAAAATCTATTGTACGTTCAAAAAAATCTTGAGAAATTTAAAAAAATATGTAATGTACATAATAAAAATACTAGGAACAAATGTAATCTTGTTCAACATGTAACTCGTCTCCGGAAAATTAATAACTCCTTTATGGGGCTAGGTATACGCTTTTACAACAAACTCCCGAAGGGGATTAGGGAGCTTCCCTTAGAAAAGTTTAAAAAATCGATTAAAGGTAAACTGTATAAAAAAGGTTATTATAAAATTTCTGATTTTATTGAAGATAACAACCCCTGGGAGTAAGTAAATTGATCGGAGGTTATGTTGCTTTATTTTGTATCCATGTGACATTAAATTGTAAACAATATTATTAGATTGTAATCTAATTTTTAGATTATAATTGTAATTTATTGAAAAGAAAAAAAAATGACATATCGTGTTGCTGAGGGAGTTTCTTGCCGTTTCTTCTCCACAGCGATAACAAGTTTCGAAGCGGCACTAGTTTAAAAAAAAAAACAGTATAAAAAAGTGTTAAAAAATGACGATTCAAAAGAACTTGTAAAAGTCTATTTGAATAAAGGAGATTTGACTTTGACTTTGATTGCGTTAAATAGGAAAAAAATCGTATCTTTTTGTCTCCAAGCATAAAACTATGACGCAACAAATAATACAACGAACTCGATTGATATTATTACAAACTTAGCACTTTTACTCATACCGTAAAATTAGTTATTCCAACTTCTGTTAAAACTCTTAATGATATTCTTGAATAACTTAAAAAATCAATAGTTGGACTTATCGCGAACTCAAAACGAAGTTCAACAAAAACTATTCCAATTGTAATTACCGTAGCAATTATGAATTACACAAAATCTTTTGAAACTCCACTGTTCTACTTGAAAGAGATATTTGCCGTTTTCAACGTAACAAAGAGAATTCATGCAAGCAGAGATTGGACCATTAAAATATTGAAACACAAATAAAACTAGATGAAAAATTGCTCGCATGAGGATTGTATGCCCTGAATGCTCTTTGGAACTTTTGTTTTGTAAGGATGGAAAGTAGAAGGTTGACATGTTTTTAATGGGTCTTGATTGAAAACTGCATTGCCAATTACACGGGTATCTAAGCGAAAATAAATAATGATTTAATATTGAATGGCCACATTTAAAAACAGAAGATACTTCTACAATAAAATAAAGAAATACTGTCTGAATGAAATGTCTTTTCATATATTCTTGAACCAGTGAAGTAAAGGAGTAATTAACTAATTCTGTCCTTATTTTAATGAACAAAACCAAGTAAATGGTATGTAAACCTTTTGTGTTATCGTGGGATAAGATCATAAACAAATTTGAGAATTGCGGTCACATATATGCCTACCTCTAACTGTCCATTCGGACATCAACCTATTAGTACCTATGTATTTTTTTTATTATTAAAAATATTCTTCACAATCTGTGTATTTTTGCAGTCGCTACATTCAAAGTTGAATATTATATGGATCTCGTCGCGAGCAAATTTCCGTACGATGTAACGTTCTGATATTGCACTTGATTAAAATAAAAGTAAACAAGCTAGCTGCATGTCAGTCCCAGTAATGAATTCGCTGGCAAGCTACATCTTTATGAAGTCGACTCGTCTTTACAAACTTCGAGATTTGGGAGTATTCGTATTTTACGTGTTTAACAACGTAATGGTTTTGAAAGTAATTTTTTTTTAGCTCGTATTACATCGTTGATACCAGGGCACAAGTCATATTGAAAAGGCGTAGTAAATTTTCAGAGGTTGAGACAACTCTGTTAATTGTTTGTCACACACTTAATACAGTAAAACAAAGCATCATCATCATCATTAGTCGAAAGACCACTGATGGGAATAAGTCTTCAAAGACATCCAAACCGCTATTTCTGAGGAAAAATTCATGTCTGATGATTCTCTTCAGTGTATAAAGTTGACTAACCTAAACTAAGACAGTGTGGGGCGTGATATCTGGCCTGAATACTCTCACCTACAAAGTAGGCTCTGCATAGCACTATGGTATACATTATATACGTTCTGCACAATAAAAAATAATACGTTTCGTTTATTGTCGTATAAAAATGTATTTATACCAAAATTACCGCCAACAGATTTCCCTTTCAAATTAACCCACCTATTAAAACAGGATTAAATTGTCTACACAGCTGAGTCTTTATTTTAAATAGCTTTATTTGAGTCTAAGTTCACTGCGCAGGTATGCATTAGATGGATTTTACCTCAGAGTGCATATTCAGTATTTCCATGCTGCTTATAGGATATCTAGAATAGCTTAAACTACTCCAAATGACACGAACAGCAACCTAAACGTGTTTTCCAAGCGACATTATCTTTGCATAAGCATCTTTGAACACCATCATCACAGCATACTGGGATTTACTTGCTTTATTTTGGCGGCGAATGTTCTATAAAAAAATAAAAACAAAAGAAAATCACTCGGCCTCCATCACTCCAGACTAAAAAACGTAGCCAGTAATTAAAAATTAAATAAAATTTTAAACCTTGTTTCAACACAACGCGAACCAATTCATTAAACTTAGATAAAAAATCTTTCACGTCGCAGCAATGTCTGCCAAAAAAACAAATAAAAAGTTAGTTAGCTATTCGTAGCAGAGACTATGAATTTTTAAGTTGATTAATAAACTTTGAAAATTTATATTTCGTCTTATCTTAAGAACGCTTTTGAATGGACAAAAAATGTATGGTTAATATTATTTCTTCTACCATTCTTGTCATTAATATTTTCTATTCCATCACTATTAATACCTATTTCCTTGAAGTATGGCTTATTCGTGGAAATTGTGATGATAAATAGTTCGGTCTATCGGAGTAATGACTTTCCGTCATAGTTAACATTGTACGGAGCTGCAATGCTAGTAATGGGATTATTAATGATCCGGAATTATAGGAACTTTTTTTTTCCTGAGGTATATAGGATAGCCCAAAAGCATGTAGGTTCGGTGAAACCGACGTCCATATTTTTTAATGATTACGATAAGGTTAAGCAGTGATGGCCTCGAGGTTTAGGCGCGCGGTCGAGAATCTCGGCGGTCGCGGGTTCAAACCCGAGGCACACACCTCTGATTTTTCGAAGCTATGTGTGTATTCAAATTGAACTATCACTTGCTTTAACGGTGAAGGAAAACATCGTGATAAAACCTGCACACCTAAAAATTCTTAGGCATCCCTTAGGTGTGTAGGCCGCCAACCCGCACTAGGCCAGCGTGGTGGACTATGGCCTAAACCCTCTCAATGGTAGAGGAGACCCGTGCTTAGCAGTGTAAGTATATGGGTTGATAAAGACGATAAGGTTACCCATTAATATAAGTATCAAATAATCATCAGACCATATATTTGTTCATCCTACAGCTGTGCAATTGATTGGGTTTAGGTCTTAATCGAAATAATCAAATAATATTCAAAAATATGAAGCAATGAAACAAATGAGTATAAATAGATGCCCACATCTGCACACAATTTGAAACAATAAATTCAACGACTATTTATTATTTCACTCCCATTTTACGTTTACAAAGTGTTTATTAATGCAATTGATTAGAAAAAAATGCTGCATGTAGGTCGATTTTGAAACCAATGAAATAAACTCTTAATGATTGAAATTTTCCGTGAAATTTTGTTCAACGAATATTGAAACTGTAACTTCTCAGCTACTGAAAAGTTGGTAGCACTTTCATGTATGCGTAGCGCAGAACTTACTATTATTATACTTGTATAAACGTCAGCAAGAAATGAGTAACTTTTACCATAATATTATTATGGCATTTTAGTACAAGTAAAGAGAAATGTAAAGCAAGCTCTGGTTTTGACGTGCGGTTATACATTTTCTACTATCTTCTATTAGGAGGATACTCCTAATTCGCCTTTCTCTAATGTCGACATTTAATAAGTTAGACATTGAGTGAGACTTGTAAGTTTTTCGTGCTCTCTTTCTTCTTTCTCTTCTCATGAATGCTCGATCAATTTCTTTGCAACATTTTTTTCTCAAAATTAGACGCTCATGCCAGTAGCCTCAAGATAAACAGAAGACCATCACATGCATGATTGACCTCCATTAGCTTTCAGTTCATATCCCTATCACATCTATCGTCCAACTCTTCGGGACTTCATGCTCATCATCAGCCTTTATTGCGTCCACTGTTGGATATAGGCCTCTCGTATAGCGCGCTACTGGGCTCGATCTTCGGCTCTCCTCATCCAACCGCTTGCGGATATCGTCACCCCACCTAGCCAGAGGGCTTTCTATACTACGTTTGGCGTCCGTGATGGTCTCCACTCCAGAACACGTTTAACCCAACGGTTATCGGTTATGTTGCTACTGAGAATCTCTCAAAGAAGCATAAAATTCCTGGGGTAAACGAACCAGACAAAAATTAAAAACAGAAGTACAGTACGCCAGTAGTCAGTACACTGGAAATGATTATTAAATAAATGTTTCCAGGCTAATTAACCCAGATTGTCAAGTCAACTCGAGTCGAGCGCGGCCACTCGTCTCCGTTGGAGATTAGCCCCCGTAGCGTTGCGGCCCACTCATTTGGCCTGTCCACGATTTGCGGAGAGGCTTGTTGTTTTAATAAAAAAATGGTAATTAATGTGCTTTACACACAGTTTTCACCTTAATTGGTGGGCACGATTGTTGTTGGAAGAACTTGGTTAAACAAAGTGAAGTCTCTTGTTTTTGCTGTCATATTATCTTCTTCATTCTCTCATATAGGTGTGTTTGACATATTGGCAATACGTATTCTTATAGCTGGTACTCTACCATTCTTTGTTTCTACCATTTTTGACTTGACTTTTTGACGTTTCCATTTTGTCAAAATATAATTTATATTTACCATACTAAAGGAAAATTGATAAGTGTGTCAAAAAAAGATTTCGAAAAACACTTCGAAAGGTAGAGGTGTTTTGCAGTTACTTTACACCACAGAACAAGCATAGTCTTTTAGCAAACCGTCCGGAAGTAAAAGTTTTGCTTCATCTACTTCCATGACTCATTTTAGGGATAACTTCGAAACGCGAAAAAGAGTAAGGACTGTGTGTCTCATATACCGACAACAGATACTCCACAAAGGGAAGTTGAAAACCATCTCAATGAATGCATCAACATTCAGAGAGATTTAAACGAGGTCGTCTGTCAACCTTCTGGCGTGGACGCCAAACGCGCTTGCATATGCAATTGTCTCTTTGCACGCTCATATCTCCTAAAAGCACACAAAAGTATCTACACCAATCTACAGAATCTACAGAACTGTTGAATAAGACTAGAAAGGAAATGGCACCGAGCCGAGGACTATCATGTTTGACAAGGCCGCTTCTTAGTAATATGGTTTGCGAAATATCAAGATTTTTATTAAAGTGTGACAACCAATAACACGTTTGTTTCAAATTGTTGTCATTATTCGCATAATCGTTGTAGAATGAATAATAATGTCTGTTTCTCTTCTAATGTTATTTAGATGTTCTGTGACTACCCATATTTCATGCAAGTTAGAACTGGTTGTCGTGTCAAATATTCAAACTCCATGCTACTAAGATGCATTTAGCCTTTAGCCTGACCGCGGAGCCAACAGAGCACAATTTTTTAAATTAGAAGATGTGATACTTGAAACTTTAATAACTATTAAATATTTTTAGTTCTTTTCAAATGCGATTTACACAAGCGTATCGTATCAAAACACATAGCGTATTACTATTTGTATGGTTCCACGCAACGCAAACTAATTACCAAGAAGTATGAGTAAACCACATCTATTGGTTGCAAATTTAATTAAACTAGAAATAGTTTCATAAAACTTGTGTAATATTGCAACTCAGTAAGGATTTTCCATAATTGATATCAGTAAACCGATCAAGCGCACTACTGAAGTGCTTCTACAAAAACTAATTTCACATGCGAAAACTCATATACAGATATTTTTTTGTAGGTACGTCAGATTTTATTGGCGTCATATTTTATTGCTAGAACGCAAGTTAAAAATGCGCAATTTTGAACTTGCGTTCTAGCATCTAAACCGAATTATTTAGCTTCAAAGTCTTACTTGCATTGTTATGGAGGACCGTGCTCAGCTCATATCCAGATTTAATAGAATTAAGGTTTTAAAAGCCCTGTTTGTACCTCATATTTTACCTAACAACCCTCGGAAACGAATAAACTGAACAATCAACGAGTTAATTTATTGGAGTAAGTAGGTCGTAATTTATTAGCAGCACAATTCCCACCACAATATAGCTTTGTGCCGAAAGTCTATTTCACCATCCCATTCGATGTAAATACGGCCAAAGCTGTGCGCAAACGCTAGTACAAAATGTAGGTTAATACGCCCAGTCTCATTCGCGGCTAACGTCGCCACTGCCTCGTAAAATGAATTATGTTCGCAAGTTTTCATACTATTCCGAATGCAATGGTTTCCCCACGAATTTATTTTTCATCTGCGTTCATTTGGCTCCAAGCTTACCTAGATTTAGAGCCCTCTATTCGTAATGAAATGCAGCGACCGCCGCTTAAACAGCCGGACTGAACATTAATTTTCCGGTGATGTTTGTGCTCTTTGTTTTAATTCTTCATTAATTTTTCCCCGAAAAGCGTTCCTTAAGATATCACAGGTAAGAAATTGGTGTTATACTATTACTTTTGTAGAAAAACCCTATAAACATTAAAATCGTATGCTTTCGGGTCATGTCCTGATCTATGTTTTTAATACAATAAACTAAAGAAAGGAGTTGAAAACTGTAATACCTACTATTTAAAAGAATGTGTAGCTAAACCTCAAAAAAATCCATACATACACTTTCACCTGTACTCTAAAAAGCATGGAGGAATGTTTACGGCGTAGAATTTTACGCTCACGCTTGACCAACCACAATAATTGTATTTTAAGTCATCATTGTCTGCCTAAAGACGTCCACTTGGGGACATAAGCTCTTTTGTATCTTAGGTAGTCTGTAAAAATGATATAACCATCGAAATTAAATACTGCATACGTTTTCTTATAGCATCTTTCTCTGACCAATTGATACTCAATGGACAATGATGCTAAATGATGGTAAATAAAATAAAATAAATAATTTGACATCACTGTAATCTTCATCTGACGCTATTCAGAAATAGAGATTTTGCTCCGCCAAGAAAAAAGAAATCTAATTTTAAACAACACAATTGGCAGATTACAAATTTCGCATTGATGTTATTTACTTCAATTTAAATTTCAGATTAACGCAAATTATGAGAATAACTAAAATAATAAACTAAAGGCTTCAAGATTTATTATTGTTCTAGTTTGAGATGTTGTGTAAATACGCGTTGAATATCTAAACAGCTTTTACAGAACTTATTAGCTAAGCAACCACTATTCTCGGAGATAATGACTTAAACCACGGAGGGGCGTACTTAAATATTCCTTATCATTTATTCACAAAAGATAAAATGCTCTTAGAACCACTTCCAAGGTGAATGTTTTATGTGATGCCCAAGATATGTGCGAGAATTTAGAGAAATGACTGTACCCTAACTTTTTTACCTTTCTCAACAAATTCGTACCAAAATAAATATGGGACGTGACGATAGTTGGAGGTGTCGTAAGGGCAGGTTTATTTTCGCCGGGGCTGTAAAGGGCTCGTCTTGCCTCCAAAGTGATAATACATGATGCATGCAAATTTCACTTGTAGAAATTGTTTACTTTAATATTCTCCCTTACATATCCGACGGTAGTTTAGACGAAATTACATATTTCATTTTGTTTAGTTTGCCTAGTCTATTTTGTATTTTAAGGAAATTTTGCATCGTGATGAATTCAGGTTTTAAATTAACATTGACTTTAGTTAGAAAAAATGCTTATTAAAAAAAACACTCATGCAAAGTAAATTAATTACTACTGCTATAATTTTCTCACTTTACAACAGAAATTATATCTCTATATAAACAGACTTTTTCATAGCATCAAAAATAAAATCTATAAATATTCACCATCATTGGCATAAATGTTTGCGGTAATAATGAAAGATAGTTTTTAAAACCACCCACATTCTGTAACTGTACCGCAGACGCCGCATAAAAATGTATGAAAAATAGCTTTTCCGCAGAGAGAAATCTTTGTTGCGGACTTGTGCGGATGCATTGAAAAGCAATTTTGTTTACGTTACAATTCCTTCGCATAGAGATGTACTTAGTAAAACGAGGGTAAAAATTGTTTATGAGAAGGCAACCAAGTGTGGTAAAGAAGCGAAACGTCTATACTTATATTATAAAGCTGTGAAATTTGTTAGTTTGTTTGTTAGAACACACTCGCCTTAACAATTACGAGTATGATTTGAAATACTCTTGCATTGATCCATTTAGTGATTGTACTTCCATAGAAGCCCAATAGGGTTACACGTTAATTGTGTAATGTCTAGTTTATAACTGATTATTGTCTACAAGGATCTTCTTCTTCTTCTTCATCAACCCATTTTCGCCCACTGCTGAGCACGG
Organism: Cephonodes hylas; assembly: GCA_030295005.1. Classification (NCBI taxonomy): domain Eukaryota; kingdom Metazoa; phylum Arthropoda; class Insecta; order Lepidoptera; family Sphingidae; genus Cephonodes; species Cephonodes hylas. Next base: position 3,253,417 of record AP025374.1, on the reverse strand, counting down.
GTCTCCTCTACCATTGAGAGGGTTTAGGCCATAGTCCACCACGCTGACCTAGTGCAGGTTTCATCACGATGTTTTCCTTCACCGTTAAAGCAAGTGATGATTCAATGTGAATACACACATAACTTTGAAAAGTCAGAGGTGTGTACCTGGGGTTCGAACCCGCGACCGTCGAGATTCTCGACCACGCGCCCAAACCTCGAGGCCATCACTGCATCATCATCTTATTTTAATGTCAAATTTATTTTCTTAAATAAAGATATAAAGTGTATCGGTTATTATTCGGATTTTTAAGGCAAACAAGGCGTTTGGTCTTTTATGGAAGTAAAGCCACTGGTTAAATGACCCCTTAATCGAGAAAGACTTATCTTATAATCTTAGTAATATTTATCTTGGTAGGGGCAGAACAACCTTGAAAAGTGTATCAAAAATAGAGGAAAAAATTTAATGCCAAAGTTTTGCATGCGGTATTGCGGCCAACAACTAGTTTCTAAATACATTTTCAAAGGAAATTTCTTGACTCTGGATTTGTATACACTTGAACAGTCGACGGGCTCGAGTGGTAAGCAAATCTTACAACTGAATGCGCTTTGATTTAAGCGAAAGGTTTTATACAGAGTTCTGTTTGGTAGGAGTACTTGGTACTTCGTAATAGGACTTTTGAGTTTGTTGATTAATTTATTTGTATTTTAGGATGGTCTCAGTTACCATGATCCTATTCATTTCAAGATTTTGTAATTTTCACTAGGGCCAACATTTATATTTCTGAAAGATTTTGTCACTTATGCTGGACAATAAGATGATTACATATTCTGTGATCTACTTCATGCTAATAAAATTAGTCCTCAAGATTCCTTTTATCGAGGCTAATATGGTTATTTTCCCTGAAATGTTGGCAAGTGCAACTGCACCTATAGGTATTTATACCCTCAATTTCCTGGTTTAATTCAAGACTTTTATAGTGTTTAGGAATGTCGGTGATTAAATGTCAATGATGATGTCACACGCAACGTCTTGAAAATCTTTAAAGCCTATGTCCAGTAGTGGACCTCTATCGGCTGATGATGATGATGAAATGTCTAATAAACAGCTGATTCTTTTATATTAGCGTACTTTAACCACGGGCATAGCAAAAAAAACATATTTAATATTTCCTACGAAATTTATAGACCACAAGCGGAATTTCCGCAGCTGACGGTTAACTCGAAATTTTCATTAACATTGAAACAAATGCGTTAACTTTAAGCATAACAACAACAACTTGTCCATCAACGGAGCGTAAAATTAATTTTCAAAATAAATTCACCAATAACTTTCGAATGAATTTTAACATCCGAACACCTTTTTCGCTTTTATTTTTTGACGTCGAATTTGCATGTAAATGGGATTTTTCACCATTAAATACCTCTGACTTGGGGATAACGTCTGCTAAAGTCAAACCCTTTTTTGATATATTCACAATGCGATTTGGGAATGAATTGTATTTGCGCTAATTTCAGCCTTTGACTTTGTTTGCGTGGAAATAAATTTTATCTTAACGTACCAGGACAATTTTGTATCCAAAAATCTAGTAGGAATTTTCGATACTAATATCGTATCTGGAAGAACTGTATGAGGCAAAGTGATAACGGTTTTTTTCTTTAGAAATTTCTCAGTAACTAGGAGACCGAAAAAGCGCAAGAGTAAAAATGATAGGCTCCTTTTACTTCTTCAGAGATACACGCATTCGTATGTTTATGTGTGACATCCGTACAGGAACGGTAGGCCGGTTTGCAGCACTAAATTTCATACTGGCGAGACAAACCTCCAAGAAATTAGAGCTCAGGACTGAGACAAAAGCTGTTATAACCCCACAGCGGCCGAGAATATAGACATAAGTCACAACATAAGCCAACAAATGTCCAAATCCACATTACATACGAGACAAAAGGATTTTTAGGGTCTGTTTACACGTAAACTCCATTAGCAAAGAGTAAATATTTAAATAAGAATTTAAAGCGTTGCCTAACGACGATTAATGTTGGACTTTTTGTTGTGAATCTGTTTTAGACTTTAAATTGCTGAAATTTGTAATGGGATTTGCTTGTGTGAAACGATTAAGAGCACGCGAAGAAAACTAAAAGTTAAGTAGGTCGGGCCGTAATTAAGCCGTAAATGTTCTTTACGTTTCGTACATTTAATTAAAATTAAATAACCATGTTCTTGATAAGCAATTTGCCTGTGAGCAAAAATAAGTTGCCTATTTCCTATCCCAGGAACTCATTTTTCTTCAAATCAAAAATATTACAAACTTGTGAGCATGCAAGCGTGAAAAATACACAGACAGAGTTACTAAAGTTTTTGTTATATTAGTATTGTGAATATACTACTTTAGATCTCAAACGTGAGATGAATAAATTATTGTTAGAATAAAAAGTCTATCAAATTTTGTAGCTTTTGATTACGCCGTAATTTTGACGATTTGCGGACACACGGGCGATTCTGTGTTGCTAGTTGCTACTAATATAACCTTGTGGAACATTTTATCAAAACTTCCCGATCTGGTAATTGAATCCAAAACCCCTATATCGCACGGCACATGCTTATTATGCTACGAGACCTCTTGGTATAGGGCCAGTGCTAAATATAATTAGATGCAATTAACAAAGCCCTCTTACTTTTTTTAGCCATTTTCCCTGCCTTTAATCTCAAGATCGCTTAGGGTCTTATAGTCATAAAGACCCTGATGATCCCCTTAAAATATGTACAAGCAAGGGGTATCGTAGTGTTCTTACCACCCTAACAACAAATGGAAGCAAGTCTTACACATCATGATCACCCCACTGACCCTATTTACGAGTAAAAGTAAAAAGGAAGGGAAAAAATTACTTCTTTTGTCGAACAATTGTCTTCGCTAGGTATCATTTGTGCGTTAAGTAAGTCATTGTCACTTAATGGTCTTGAGTAGTATAAATAAAAGGGACTTGACGTAACTAGCTAATTAAGATCGTAGTGATAATGATTTGTGAAATTACCCGCATCGTCAACAATTTAAAAACAAGTGTAACACAATTCTACAATGTGTTAGTACAATAGATGATGGTATGTGTTTGTTAATTTGTAGAAACATATTATTAACTACTGTCTCGGGGTCTCGAGTCAGGGGTAAGTGCCGTGCAATCTCGAGGTCCCATCATACCGGGTCCAGGGAAAGTGTTATAGAGTTTTTCAATTAGGAAATATCCAAAAGCAGCATCGACTCAAAGAAATTCTCGAAATTCTTCAATAGACAATTTCCCTTCTACGTGGGACGAAAACGAGAAGCGAAATTAGAGTGCAGAAACACAACCTTTCGGAAATCTATCGGAATATGTGACTGTGTATTATTTTAAATATTATTAAAAAAATAACCAAATAGTAATAATTAAATATTGACACGAAATCCATTACGCCAACATAAGTTCCTGGCAAAATTCAATTTCGTAGCCCATCAACATAATCGGATACAGAAAAGTCGACCAGTAATAAAGGCCTGAATTGATCTTCGAGATTGCATAACGAAGTATAGCATACATTGGGTCACTGTATGTCGCACAAGGGTACAGTTTTTAGCACATTTGTAGTTTGTTTGCTAGAATCATTTGATCTTATCGCATGGCCTTTTGTCGTTTATAGTAGGAGAATAATGAGTACAATTCTATAGTGTTTTTGCTTCACACTTTTATACTATTGCTAATTTACAGCTTTCTCTTTTTTAAGGATTCTGTGGTTCACTTCTCGGAATTCAGTTTCGTCATGTTCGTTCTAAATTTGACTCACCTTCGAAACGGTTAATGCTAGAGAGATTTATAAATAAATAAATACACCCAACAGTCACATACATAGTCCTGACCCCACACTAAGATACGAGTCTTGTGTCGTGGGTATCAGAAACTACGAGAGACTTTTCGGTCTCACAAACACCCAGACCCGAAACAAATATTTGTGGATCACACAAACATTTGTCCCGGTGCGGGGATCGAACCCGCGGCCGCTCGTTTCGCAAGCTGGTATCTAGCCAACTGCGCCATGGGGCTGCCACGGGGCTGTCTATCTTTGGCTGGATTTACAACTATGGACTACGAAAGCCTATTTTATGCCGTGGCGTAACATACAGGTGTTGATGAAAAAAGACGAATTGATTCTTCAATCTTCCCGGAGACAAACTATACGATCACAGGTCTTGACTTTGGTTCACAGTCAGAATAAACGTATTGGTATTTTAAACAAACATAGCTCGCGAAATATACATATATGAAGAAAAACTTATGCTTATATGAAACATATGCATACTCTTCCATCGGATGTGAAGGTACTGTAAAAAAAAAACTGATATTTTTAATCCACAAACCAAATTTTCCATTTATATTCCGTGATAATAAATAGACTAGTACTTCATGTGATACAAGAGTGATGCATCAAAAATACACCACAATGGCCTATTCAGATGTTTCAAGAATAACTTATCTGACCAACATCCCTTGTTACGAGGTCGTCAACCCACACGTTGAACCAATTGTTCTATCCATTCACTGTTTATCTAACCGCTTTATGACTCGTATAATTTTATATTTAGATACTGAAGTGTGGTTCAAGGGTGCTCAAAATTTTACCGCAGCGATTTTCAGCATTAATTTAGAACTTTAAATTCACAAATTATTATTAAATCATGTAGTATCTTGGCAGTCGAGGTTCAATGCCTAGGCAATGACTTTTGGGTATTATGTATGTATTAACAAACATCGTGAGGGAAGCTGTTAAAGTTCTTAGGAATTTCTTAGCTGCGCTAAAAGTTGCTAAAATCACAAAGTTGTAGGGGCAGCCAACAGTGATACGCATATAGTTAATTATGATGATGATTTCTTACAGTTGCAATAAGCCCTTTCAAAACTAAAACTGAAAATGCTTAGAATTATTGGTGGATAAAAACACATAAGTCTTAGCTTATTACAAGAAACATGCAAAAGCATAACATAAAAAGTATGATTTCATTCATATAAAACCTGATAGAATATGGAATAATTTATTATATTTAGAATAACCTGTTAAAGTTTGTAGTAAGCTATTAAACGCAGCTGGTCTCGGCTACAACTTCCAAAGTTAATTAAGGATGTACTTATGATTTAGATCTCGCAGAGATAACCTTTAAAGGTTAAATATTTTAAAATACAAAACCGTATTTTTTTGTTCTGTTAACATTTTAGTCTACAGTTCTCTTTACATTTAGGAACCTTAGCTCGCCAGAAGACAAGGTCCCAAAACAACAATGCCTTTATACTTTATTCCTTTACATGTAAAAGAGTCTTCTGTGTACAAAAAATAATTCTCGTGGGTAATAATTATTCATTTGCTGAACATAAATGTAAAGGGCAGGCTGGGATTAAGGAAGGTCAGATAATGTCGCTTTTTATGCATCACAATTAATCTCTTCATATTTATTATACTCGTTCCAACAAACGCCAGATGGGTAACAATTTCCCGGGATACAAATATGAAGTTAACTTGATATTGTACTAAATAAAATACTGTTTTACGCGCACTTTTATTTCTGAAGTGAAATGAATGTTTTTAATTTAGGTCAAAATGACCCAACTAGCGTCTTTTGTGTAATGCAAGAGTCGATTTCTATCTATTTTTTTTATTAGGTAGAGAATTATATAAAAGACTAGCGACCCGACCCCGGCTTCGCACGGGTGCAATGCTGATGTTTAATGGATGTTATCATACATATAAACCTTCCTCTTCAATCACTCTATCTATTAAAAAAAACCGCATCAAAATCCATCAAAACCTCTTCAACAGAATTCGCGACAATATAGGCCATAGCAAACCGAAGCCCGATTTCTAATATCGCGTCCAATGACATCATCCTGACTCAGTCAGACAGCTGGACGCGTTGCACGTATCTTTATTGCTAATACGCGGTCTAAATATAGTGTGCACTTTTTATCATATGGTATCAAAGGGCAGGAAGCCGCTGAGCGTGCTGATGCGGTGTGAATAACGATAGGTTAACGAAGGTAATCCGGCAGTTAGCAGGTTAATCCGTAGTCTTGTGAATGGGGATTTGCATGTGTAAGCTTTGAAGACAGAGACTAGTGGGCTGAATGGAAAGAACTTACTTTTTTTGTAATATGTTTGGGTAAGGGTTAAGAAAACGACGTATAATGAATTCATAAGTTGGCTTCGACTGTACCTACTTGGATTGGAATTATAGCAGAACTGTCCTGAATGTACCTAAGTGTTAATAAATTTATAAGCATTAACAAATCATAAACAAAAATATATAGATAATCCTGATCCAACACTACGCCTTTATCATGAGAACCTTTCAGACTAACAAGCAAACCCGAAATAAATGTTTGTTAATCGCACAAAATGTCTCGAGCTGGTACTGGTTGCTCTCTCAATTCCCAGTCTTTCAATGATCAATTTCATCGCACATTTCAAAAATAATCATGTTGCTTTTAAAAATGAGTCAAACCAATATACCTTAAACACAAGTCTTTGTGACCTTTCAACCGAGGAATCAATCGTTACGAGCAGGTCCGTAGTTTGTGGGTATACACAGGATAGTTTGCCCCAAGGAAACAAAAAGGTCCTGGAAATAAATAACATCACGCACCCGACCGCAGGAATACATCGTAAATAAACAAGTAACTGAGGTAAGAACGTTTCTCTTTCAGTATTATATATAACAGATGAATGTGTCGATTTAGGTACAATTGCCTCTTTTGTATTCCTGTTTATGTTTTTGTCTTATTAATGAGCAAAATTGTGTTATTTATCTATTACGCTGGAAAAACTTACCTGCTTACTTCGATAGTGACAGATGGAAAACTGAAAATATATTTTTTCAGGCTGCCTGTCGTCATAGAATAGAATATTCTAAGTCCAGCTGTCATTCTTACTTCAGTCCGATGTAAAATAGTAGTATTTTAAATTTAATCATTGCAGATCACAACTGTAATCTTTATTCATTCTCTAAGCTTATAGAGTCGCGAGTCGAAACAATCGAGACTCAATCTTACAAGCACCCAGATCGTGATCGTGATCGACACAAACATTAGTATCAGTTTGTTCTTTCACTAGCGGGTGTAGCCAATTTCAACTCAGGAGCTATCATTACAAACATAATTTCATAATATGAGAGACAAACCGGAGTTAGATGATAACAGGTCTGTTATAGCCCATAACAAATTCATAGGGCCACAAAGCAGAATTCAATTAGAGGGGAATGCAGCTATGACAATCGTAATCCACTGTTTGTAATTCATCTAATTTTCAGTTCCAACTTGCAAAGTGATTGAAATGCTCTCAGTTCCATTAGCTCAGGTGCAAAGCCCACTTTACTCGTAGATTTACTGGGATTCCGCTGCGGTCCCATTCTAGTACGAATTGCAAATTTAATTTCACCGTATCTTTGATGTCGTCTGTATTTACTTCATATAGATTGGTTGGTTAACTTTATTTAACCGAAAGTTGGAATTTCATTTCATTTTGATTTCTTTTTAAGTTCTTGAGCCTTTTTTCAAAACGCATTTCGTTGTGCTTTCTCTAATATATAATGTCACTTATTGTTTATAACTTTTTTATCTGCTTAAGTTACGCCAGGAGCTAGAAAATTAAACCTTTAAAGAAATATTGATTTAATACCTAATAAAGTTATGATTTTAGTCCTTCAAATTATCGTACACAGCGTCTAAAAAGACAATCTATCAATATGTGAGTCCGTCTGTTTTGTATGCTGACGGTACCCAAGCACGATCACGTTAATGTTTGTAAAGGAATAGCCAAACCATTCACGCCTATGCGATGCTAAAATTTCAATTTATGATGCATTGAACATACGACTGTGCTAAGCCACAACGCATGCTAAGTTCGGAACCTTCAAACAATGAAAGACTATGCAATTATCTTCACGTCACATCCTGACTAAATTTCTGGAATTCGATATTTATCAGCGCGCTTTAGCATTAAAATTGTTTAATCTTGCGAACAATACGAAGTATGTGATAAAACTTGAAATTTTAAACAGTATAGTGTGCTCATATTCTTACGACTATGACCTTACGGTCTTACGGACTCAACCCTTTAAAAATATAATAAAAGTATAATCATAGTCGTCGTATGGCGAAACTCATTCCCATACCAAATACTGTCTATTTCTCTTCCAATCCTATTCAGTTTTTTGTGGTTCTGTATAGTAGGTATGTGAAATACATTTCCCTATAATTATAAACATAGTTATAGGCAACAGCTGTAAAAAAATCATGCCATTAAAATTCTATGGGACTAAATTCAAACCATATTATTTGAAAACACATAAAAAGCGGCGCCAATTAAGTCCAGTTAAATTTGGATAAGTTTGAATTCGAATGGATAATTATGCCATTGTCTAGACTTGGTTTGGCGGGTGTTAACGAGACTGGTGTTTAAAATTCTGATAGGAACTATGTGGTCATAAATATAAAGTTCTTCGAAGAATACTGTTATAACCTTTTTAATGTCAAGCATTATGATAATTATCAAATTTATTAACCTGGTTTTTATCATTAGATATCAGAGAAAATCGATTTAAGCTCTGCACCTGCAATGTGTTTTTTGTATTTGTATTAAGAATAACATACCAGTACGGTGTACAAATAAAAGGAGAAAATAAAAAACAAATGAGTTCTCGCGAGACTTCTGGCATACGGGAAATATTGAAACTATTGTGTACAGGAAGCGCATACACAATCGAAGTATATTGAAAGAACATACATATTGTAAAAATATTTCCTTTATTAAACGTTCAAAATTGGGGCAAAATTGATGATTTAATTACGATAAAATAAAAATAAGTATATGACGGCATGAAAAAAGTCAAGCCATTGATTTATACTGTAAATCGCGCCAAATTTCACCCCAACTTCCGAAACCCACATTTAACAAACATTTCTCATATAAAAGTTGTATCAAAACATGTCGAAATTGACAATTCCGATTCCATAACTCGTCAATCACATTTACACGCAAACATTATCTACATAAAAGCACATGTTCCGTAAATCGAGGATATTGTTCCAGCGGTATTCAGATGTTCGGCGACACACTCGGGAATCGCTCGCAATTTTACTCCGTGTTACCGCAAAATAAAAATCGCAAAAGTTTGACGTAGCATTGAGAAGAACTAAAAAAAGGAGAGCTGTGTTTAATCCCGTGGGTAGATGAAAGCAATGTATAAAGAAATGCGTTTGTAATGTAATCTTATGTCTTATGACATTACTGTAAATTTAATTTGATAATGAGGCTTTATTGCTTAACTACAAAGAAGTTATAAATGAATTTTTAAAAGATGTGGTGATCAAAATAAATAAAATCACTGGGCCTCTAGGCCAATCCTCTATCACGCACAATGATGTTCTAGGCCAACGTAGTGAACTAAGGCTTAAAATCCTTTCAGTTGTAGAGGAGGCCCGTACCCTGCAGAGGTGCGTATATGGGTTGACGATGTTGAAAAGAAATTCATCACCCAGAGTAATTTTGATGCGATTGCATCTAAGATAAAATAGGAATAATTTTTCCAGGTTGTAATCAATATTAAAAGAATGGAAGTGGCACGAACATTGCAATTGAAAAACCTAGAGAATTTATGATAACGCAGTCTTTAGTGGTCTAGTCTACTTGTGTAAAAATACAAGCTAAAGATATATATAAGGTTGGTTGGCGTTACGAAATGTTCTCCCCATTAAATTTCAAACAATGTTAGTCTTTAACACACACTTTCATGTGCCTAAACTTATATGGCCGGTACGAGTTTTTATACTACGTAAATAAATTAAGTTGATTCGGCCACAACCAATGTTTCGCAAACTGTTGTTTAACAATTGGAGGCGTGGGATACGTGGGATATCTTTGCTCTCCGGTTTTAACGTAAGACTGGCTTAATTGAGAAACTTTACATACAAGAGCAAGAGTTTTTGTCCGGTCGCTGGACTAATATAAGTAAAATATTAATCAAATCCAAACCCTATCTCTGTTAATAATTCCACATTAAAACGCACATCAACTGTCTACTAACAAAACATCACAAGACAGTATCAAACTGTAACATTTGAAAACAATATGTTACACGCGAACTATTAAACTAATAGCGGCTACGAGTGCCGTAAAGTGTTGTCAAATGAGAGCGCTCTTGGCCGATGATCTCAGCGCCACGGATTTAGACGTCAGCTGCTGCCCTGTCTCCCGATGTTTAGGAAACATTTATAAACAATGCGAGGTATTAGTCATTGATGGTTTGGGATTGCATTGCTAGTTTCACCTTGATATTTGCTGATGGGGATTGTCTTAAAGTCATCACCATGTTTAAGATGTAAATGGCTGCAGTGACTTACAGAGTTTCGCGTTCAGTTTTGATAGATATTATTTTATAGATTTTGGCATAAAGGTGTCTGGAAGTGTTAATTTATTGTAACGTAATTTTAGATGATATTATATTGGTTTAAATACCAATACTTATTATGCTTACCTATTGATCGAATGGCAAAATTTATTAAAATACCTTAAATTTCTTCTCATTGTATAGTAAGAAGCCGCTTTCTCGTAATTAAAAAATCTTATGCCATTTGATAAAATTCCTTCAGACTCAAACAAGTCTATGGAACACAATCAGCTTTTAATAGCTCAATATTTTCATCGTTCCTGATACATGACGCTCTTTACTAGCTCATTTTTCGATCCATTGTTCTAAAACACTCCGCATAATTGTATCTATTATGATATATTACAACGGAGAGATATTTTCCCCAACTAATCTTCATTTTATTCAACGCTCATCACCTAATGGATTCATTCATAACGTTGTAAAATATTTTTTCTAACTTCTGTTGCTTTCCATCTACAAACTTATTAAGCGCATGATTCCTTTGTGTATTTTTTGTTACTCTTCATTTTCGGATTGTCTAACTCTTGTATTTATGCCCTTCATCCCGAAGGACTCAGGATAAATATGTCTGGAATAAATGTTTTTGTTAAACCCTCCTAAAGAAATATGGAGACGTTTGTTGTGCTTATAAAAGAAGATTTAGTACCTCTGACTTCTTGTATTCCAGTTTGTTGAGGTTATTTCAGAACAAAATGGAATAACAAAAACAAATATCTTTTCAAAAATGTGTCTTTCTTCGCACATAATTTGACAGAATTCCAATGGACCTTCATCCAGCACTAAGTTATTTTCATTGTAACAGCTTGTTGGTCTGTATTAAATCTTGATCATATCTCTAATTAAATATAAAGATATTGAAATACAGACGAATCTACCACAAAAATTGCCTTGAGCTAATGAACACCTGAAATACAAGAGGAACTCAAAAGACCTTTAAATAAACCAACCAAAAAGTATAATATATATGTACATAAAGATACAAAGTCGGCCGCACATGAATAAATGTATGATGCTAACGAAGCAGGCCGATTCGTTCTTGAGTCTGAATATTTTATTCGTGTATTTCAAGATTTTACTAGACTAGGTAGAATCCAGAATACGTATGATGATCGAAGTAATGTAACTTGGGTTAAGGTTGATAAATCCAAAAGATGTCAGAATGTTTCAAGACTACTATTTATAAACAGATCGTAATGAAAACTAAGTTTCTCTAGTTTTGATAAATAATGTAGGTACTTTATTATTTAAACGCACATAGAACTCTGTAAACAGTCAGTATAATAACATTATTCATTTATTTATTGATTTATTTAACACTTTATTGTACATAATACAGAAATAATCGGAAGAAACTTAACTATAAAAAGAAAACAAGAGGCGGCCTTTTCGCTCTAAGCAATCTCTTACAGACAACCTTTGGGTGGATAATAAGAGAGGAATAATAAGAAGGGTAGTATAAAGTGTTCAGAAAGAAGAAAAAGAAGGAAAGAAAAAATAATAATAATACTAATAATTTAGAGTAACTTAGTACTAATAACTAAGAGTTAGAGTACATTACTACACAAAGTCACAACTGTATCACCTAAAGAATATTAATTCACCCATGTTCCGCCAGCAATGGCTGAATTGTAGTATGACCCACATTTTGTTTTTTTTTTTTTTTTGAGAACATTAAGAGACCCCGGCTTTGTACTTAACAGTAACCTAGAAACACTAATATAGGTACTTGTTAAAAATGTTTTTTTTTTTACCAAGAATCTCTGTTTTCGTGCCACAACTACCGAAAAAAAATGTTACAGTAATATGCAACGCTGTAAGGCCAAGATCAAACGCGGAAAAAAAATCAAATTTTACTGAAAATTATACAAAACGAACAGGCGCCCAGATTTCCAGACCTTCAACCTCTAAAATCAAAACAACAACAGAATAAACAAACTAAAATAATAAAGTATTGATTCGGGTTTCGTAAAGCGGGGCGGTTGAATTGTTTAGTCAAGTGTGGTCTCACCCTATTAATCTCTCGAAGGGTGAATCAAAATCCAATAAGCCTGTCTGGTGATCGCAGCGCGTGGTTGGAATCGACAATCCTAGATTAAAAGTGGTTGGATTAGTTTTAACTGATAAATATTGGCTTAGTTGGCTAGATGCTTAGAGTTCTAAGCTGTATTAGTATAGAATTCCTATTAAATAATAAGAATACACCGATAAATATACTTGAAGTACTGGTTAGGGTTTATGAAAATGAGTCTTTTGATTATGTTTCTATATCTAGATGTCGACTAGATAACACAAAGAGAAAACTGGATGTGGCATTTATTTTACTTTTGTTTTTTCATCAATCATTTCTGAAGTCATAAACCTACAGTCAAATTCTGGATCTTTAAAGATCTTTAACTGTTAGATCCTACGTTTATGAGTAAAGATGTAAATTTTTGAAATCTAAGAGGATAAAGTATGTTTTATTCCTTACAAAATGTAACTCAATTCCTCTCTCTCTGCCAGCAATTATAGTTCTTCAATTAATTCGTTCCGCTTAAGTGTCTTCTGGCCTTTTTACTCTCTCAAAGGACTTGCATCATACAGAGCAATTAAAATAATGGGTGGTCTAATGAATAATAACTCGTACGCATATCGTTATCCAGCCGGAAGAAGCAATAAAGCCCGGCCTTAGAAGGGCCAACATCGTAGTAAAGGTTGTAGGAAGCCCTTGAATATCAATAGCCAGCGCCCTTCTGTACATACAAATCTTCACATTTGTGAGATTTGTTTTTTTTAAGAACTGTTAACTAAACAGTATAAAGATTTAAATTTACTGCTCAGATTTTATTTTCATCTTTCGGGATTCCAAAGTAATACATGAATTAGTATAGCCTCATGGCCTAGCTGGCTAGACACCAGTCTGCGAAACGAGAGACTTGCGGAGTCGATCTCCGCATCGAGACAAATATTTGTTATATCAGCAAAAAAATATTCTGTGCGTCAATGTCTGTTTGTTTGTAAAACTGAAAAGTCTCGCGTAGTTTCTTATACCCGCGACACAGGAGTAGTATCTTAATTTGGGCTCAGAATTATGTACTAAATGTGACTGGTGTATTTTTTGAAGCTAATCAAAATATCCATATGCTAATAGTATTTTTTTTTTCACGAGAGGAAAGCTATACTTACAGTATTGACACATTAGTAGACTTAAGATGCATAAAATCAGGTGTTATATTAGCATTAATGAACCTTAGTCATCAAAGCTGATGCACTGTTGCAATTTTAGCTACTGCAACTGTTTACGAAATTTCAGAAGAGAGCACGAATTAAAATCGTACCCGGCGATGGCTATTTATACCACATTAACTTCAAACATTTCACCCGTCAATAAATAGATATATTTCAAGGGCCTCATACTTCGTTTGTGAATGACTCACCCGTATCTACGGTACTCGAAATCGGAATGGTCCAAAAATACTAATATACGTTCCATACATAGAGGCATGACCCAGTCCGTGCTTTGCATAGCTTCATTGTATCAAAAGCTGTGTTTGGTGCATCTATTATGCATTTGCAATTAATGGAACAAGCTGTGTGCGGTGGAACACCCATCGCATACAAATTGTGGCATTCTTGTCGTACAGGCAGGCGATTAAGCGACGCTCATGTTTAAACAGGGACTGAATCAATTAGAGAATGAGAGATTGCTGGTTTTGCATGGAATTTGAAGAAGAGATTTACAGTACTATTATACATTACTTTTCTCTGATATGGATGCCAACCAGCCAAAAGAAGTCCACTGCAGAACATAGACTTCTCTTAATGACTTCCACAGAGACAATAACTAAACTGTTTCATGAGTTTTATAATATCATACTCTTACAACTTAAGCAATATTTATTGTTGGGTAATTTATCTTCTTACGTTCTTTGAAAAAAAGTAAGTGATTTGTAAACATCTATAAACTCACAACGAGTGTGTTGATTTGAGGACTAACTCTTGCAGCAAAATTCCATACTGAGTCCATGGTAAGTATTAGTGGTTTTTCAATCCGCCGGTTGTTGCTAGGTCAGCGTGGTGGAATACGGCCAACCTGAGTTTTAAAGGAGGCCAGTACCCAGCGGGACGAGTAAAGCTTTATTAGGCATAATCATAACGTCATCCAACTTTTGATATAACTACTTAATTATCTATGTGTGTCTCAACGCAGCGACAAAACAGACAAGCGTTATTATACATACTATTAATAATGAATGGTATCTCCAATGGCCCGTGACTCAAGTGTCGAGATGCTTATTAATATTGAACAATCCCAATGAGGACTTGAGTGCTTGTTTGGGCCACCCTACTCTGTATTAGTTTCGATAGAGAATAATTGAACTAATGTTTCCGTTGCACATTTGTATCTTAATAATTAGAAGAGGCTTGGTATTAAAAGTCGTGTATTCAAATGGTAAGTTATACTTAACTTTTTTTTAAATACACCTAAAAGTCACAGAAATAGTTTTGAGCTATCGTGTCTAGTCGAGGGTATCAAAAAACTACGAGAGAATTTTCGGTCTCACAAGCACCCTGATCGGAATTGTTTGAGAATCATCGGTGATCGAACCCTCAGCCCTCCGATTCGAAAGCTGGTGTCCAGCTAAATAAACTTCACAACGCTAATAATATCCCAGTTAAACTGGTTTCAATATCTATAACTATCTTATTCATGAATATGGCACCAATACTAAACAGAGTTATTACTAACACTAGACCTTTTGTTTCACGTAATCGTTGTACGTTTCATTGAATGCTGTATAGTTTATTTGTTTCATAATACTCAAACATCATCCCAGCAGAAACAGGTCATGATCAAGACAACAATATGTAACATACATTCAGCAAACGCCCGTCAAACGCTATAAAAGAAAAAGATCATAAGTCGCACGAAAATAATTTGACCTCTGTTGCACTTCTCTCCAGAATTGCCACATAATAATTTTATGCATGCAATTAAGCTGTTTTATTTTTTTGTTCGTCGTTTAATATGTTTATTAACAAATTTTATACTGTAATCTTTCGAAGTCGGTAATTGAATTAAATTTTCTGTCAAAACTGATAGGCTACGCTATATATATAAGTTATTATCAATAGCTGCTCTATTGATAACATCCGACACGACATCCTGCGACCCTCACCATATCCACATTAATACGACCTTTTGAAATCAATTTTATGACATTCCAGTTAATTGATGCATTCATTAATAGAATACGCATGCAGTTCAAGGTGGGACGTAGGAGGTTTTAATAGTCGCAAATTGCATTTGCCTTTCCGAACTCATTATTCAGGTGTTGAATGAGCTCACCGACTTCCTGTCGAAGCTATTTAAACAGATGGCGGATTTTATTATCTCTCATTTAATTTCATGTGAAACATCGAATTAAGAAGTCAAGGTCTCGTCCTTGTCGGTTTGTTGAATTAATTACTACATTATGTCGTTGCAGTCTTATGTCGTCTATTCCTGAGCATAGGGTCCTTTTTTATCGAACGTACCTTTTTAGACTATCATTCGCTAATCACATCCATGATAAAGTAGACGTTTTTATGTATATCTGCTATTATATCACTTTCTTTTGCCGTCGCCAGGCCATCAGCTACAACTCCGCGATATCTTAAGTCCATCATTTGCCAAAATAAGTCAAGAAGCATAAAAAATCTATATGTTTTCATATTGTTTACAAGGCAATAACTTTGATGTGTGAGATGTGGGCTAGATTATCATCCTAATTGTTACCTCTACTAGAGAACATCGACATCCTTGAACCTTGGTCTGTAACATGAACAGGAATTAACAAAACACTCTTAAAATTCTCGTCACTTTGGGTGGAAATGGAAGTTTATTTCAATTAATTGAAAACATATCGTATTTTTGATAAATAATGAAATAATAAGATAGTATTTTTTGAAAGGATATTCAAATACGCTTAGAAAGTACCCTCAGCATATTCCGTGTAAAGTGTTTTCACCAACACACGTGATAGAAACGTTTAGCTTTATTCTACACACCACAATTTTTCTATACGACTACACGGGCCTGCTAAAATTCTTATGTTTCGGTTCCATATTTTTTCCTTAAAAATAATTGAAAGGATAAACCAAGCAATATATCCTGAACAGTTAAGCCGATCGTATAATCTCGTTCGACCCCGAAATTTTTGCCGAGCTAACGTAAAATACGCCGAGGTATCCCAAATATGCAATATTCAGCCCTGAACGATGATTAATATTCGTTGGCCCGCTTTATAAAACGTAATGAAGCAACTTTCTTGAAGGTGGGTGGTCGATGAGCGAGCGAAATGATTTTTACACGTGGAAACCTAGGTTTTAAATTGTATTTCTTTTTTCGTAGATATTAAGCTATGAAGACTTATGTCATCAATTATACAGGGAATCAAAAGACCGTGATTAAAAAGTAGGACAAGCAATATGGTGATTACAAACATATTGACGTTAAAAATAGGAATTGATATGCAATAACGATAAGAATTGAATGTATCTATGTGTTGATTAGGAAAAGATGTTTTTTTTAAATTTATTGTTGTGATTCTGAATGACGTCAATGCGTTTGTAATCACCGGTACTATTGCTAGTGTTAGTCTTCGATCACGGCCTTTTTATGTTCTGTATAGATTTTTATCAACACTATTTTTTAATTAAAGTAAAAACACACAAAGGCATGGGCATATGTTAAACGATAACACTGTAAACTTTAAATAAAATTTGTTTGTAAGGATAAATATTAGAAGCACAAAAGTTGCAATTGCATCTGCATTCTTTCCTTTAAATACAGTGTCCTTTAAATACAGTTTAAAAACAGAATTAAGTCATGACAGCCAAAAATATTTTTATCTTCAAAAAATGTTTACTTTTAAAATAGCAGTGTTCTTCCTACCGCCTCGTATATTATATTGAAAGATACATAAAGTACAAACAAACTGCTAGCCTTGACCAATATTTCTTTCATCTCACGCGCATAGGCGTTTAGGTCTCTAGGCAATAACGCCTTTAGTGCCCATTACACACGTTCTATTGTGGAAATATACTGGGAAATACCATGACGATATACGTAACCACAATTTCAATTATTGCTTTAATACTTCATTACAGAGTAAAACCTTTAAAACAACGTTCAACCGTTAATCTTAAGGTGTTAAAAATGTAGTATTGAAATCTGCCGGTCGATTTTCTGAGATTTATTTAGACTCATTATAAATAAAACTGACACGATTAGTTACATTAGGGGAGAGTCCTACAGTACCGTCACCTTAAGGGTTATCAACAATATAATCGAAATGCCTAAGGTTACATACACAATGCCTCTTGTTATATATAAAGGAACTAATAAACTATCAATAAAATGAAAAAAATATAGGTATTTATAAATATAATCTGCTTTATTATTACAATCAGAAAATTAGGAATAATCAGACTTTAAAAAATTGGCCCCCAGTACCGGCCACTTACGATCTGGTTTAATATATATCCATATTTATTGAATAATAATCACAAATATATTGAGTTGATATCTCTGATATATTTGCACAAGCCTCATGGATCCAAGCCTTACTATTTTCACTTTAACACTTGTAATCCTCATCATGGGATTTAAGGCATAAAGGACAATTAATAGTCTCTTCATTCGGGTTGCCAGGAGCAATCAGGTTTTCGTTTTTATCTGTCTTCGATTTCTTGCTTACGTCTCGTCCTGGCAGCAAACCTTAACCCTTTCTATTACCTTTTTTTCCTGGTAACTCTTAGTTTTCTTGTTAATATCTTTTTTGGGTAGAAAATTCTTCTAATTCTGCTAATATGATTTCGCGCTCAGGTGAGAAAGTCTTGTAAAAACGACCCTTGACTGGCTCAGTAGACGTTTCTTGATTATTATGAATATCCTTGAATTGATAATTTAATGTAGTTCGTCGTACCTGACAGCGATCAGCGGCTTGACGTGCACTCATTTCATTTCTCAGCACTAGTTCCATGGCTTTATGCGTGTTCATAGGATCCCAGGTACCCTTCTTTTTCTTTGTCGGCCCTCACTTTGGTCCTTTTCTATTTTTGTGTATCTGCAGGCAAGATTAATTTATTAAAAATCAACTTAAAGAATGGCCGGTACTGTAGGACAATGTTGTGGCCGGTACTGTAGGAAACGAAATAAATAATGTGTCCGATTACTGTCAAATAAATAATGCACAACAGTTCATTTAAAATACAGTTTTGGTTATCTCATAAATGTGTTATACATACCTGGATTAAGTGGTTTTAAATTAGTTCTCCAAACTCCTTATATCAGCCACTGAATTTTAGTTTCGGAGCGTACGTCTATTACACGCAACACAATTCTTTGCAATGACGGGAAACCTGTCGCGACAAATCGACACCGTTTGGATCTTTGCCTTCGATTAGCGTCCTGCTCAAATGGCGATAATAGTTTCAGTGCTATCTATTATAAAATCAGAGAACTTGCAACTGGCCGGTACTGGATGCCGGCCGGTACTGTAGGACTCTCCCTTAATTAATGCATTTTATATGAGGCTTAAAGATCGTCAAGTACGAAACCCAAAAAGTGTGACTACTACTGAGTTAAAAAAGGACCTTTAAATAGAAATAATACATTTATTCTGTTAAAACCAGCATTTTGCATCTTACACAATATGAATCATAAAGTCAATACAGTGAAGGATTATTCAATACCTATTTTAGTTCTTAAGTGAATCATCCGCTAAGATTAAAAAACATAACCGCATGTATAAATGTATATTATTAGTAAGGCGTCATACAGTCTACCCAGAATAAGAACTAACCGCAACGAAAATTGGCGCAAACCAACATCGTATGTTTACAAAATTCATATATAGATTCTTAGATCATAACCGCGGATCGCCGTATCCTGAGAATGTGTAATAAAACACACCTTTGATATCAATTTATTTGTGTTTTTATTGTTTTATCCCATTTCCCGAAGTTTATTGTTTGGGTGAATTAATTTATTGATGTATAAGATGTGGTTGACAGTTTTAATTATTTTGATTAGTGTGGAATATATCTTCACGTGGCCGTGACTTGGTCTATGGAAAGAGTCTAACGAACGCCAATAGGATTATTTTTTACTAGCTTTTGCTCGCGACTTCGTCCGCGTAGACTACAGGGTTGAGTTCAGAAGGAAAATAAGTTGTAGTCTATTTTACTTCTCAGAGTCCTATTTATGTCCATACCAAAAATTATACAATTCGGTCAAATTGTTCACACGTGAAACCGTAACGCGTCAATCGGCGCCTTGTGCATCATTACTGCGCGCTTGATCAATATTTTAAAACTGCAATATCTTCTAAGATACTCAGTGAAATCAAATGATGTAAAGGGCAATTTTATTCAAAATTATATACTTGTAATGAATAACGTCTTTATTTGGATAAGGATTAATATCATATTTATAAAAACACCTTCACAAATAAAACTTTATTTAAAAATAAATTTGGTTAGGATAAAAAACGTTATAGTGAGCCAACCTTACAAAATACACATATGCTGTCGCGGACTTTTTTTTAGAACTTTTAAAGAGGGACATTTCTCTCACACATTATTTTAGCGAAACTTTAACCGTTTTCGCAGCGCACGCAGCGGAAGCTCACAAAAAGGAAAAAATGTCCCCGATTTTGAAACATTCTTTGTTGCTGCTCCGCTCCTATTGGTCGTAGCGTGATGTTATATAGCCTATAACCTTCCGCGATAAATGTGCTATCTAACAGTGAAAGAATTTTTCAAATAGGACCAGTAGTTCCTGAGATCCTAGCGTTCAAACAAACAAACAAACAAACAAACAAACAAACAAACAAACAAACAAACAAACAAACAAACAAACAAACAAACAAACAAACAAACAAACAAACAAACAAACAAACAAACAAACAAACAAACAAACAAACAAACAAACAAACAAACAAACAAACAAACAAACAAACTCTTCAGCTTTATAATATTAGTATAGATTACACCAATTATCAAGATTTATATTTAAAAAGGCATTTCTGCTTACTGGTGCCGGATAGGACACAAGTGTATGTACAACGAATTTTAACAATAGAAAAACGTCATGATTTTTACCCTCGGATCGTTATACTAAGGCCGAAGTCCTCTCAACCCGAGTAAGTATAGTATATCTGAATACAAAAAGAATAAAACTAAGATTTTTTGTAAAATACCCATCTTACACGAGCAGCAAAAGCAATTTCATTTCTGTTACATTTAACAATAGTCAAGCATTAAGCGCAAATAGAATTTCTGATATGTTCCAGTGTTATGACGTCTACCACGCTTCAGGGAGCGTGTTTTACGTCGCTGGCTAATTGGCAAAAGTACTTACGCCCAATCAAAAAGCTGGGAATATCCAGAAAATTCTGTACTCTGGCATCTAAGAATTAATCCGTTTATTAAAGTAAATTGGGTTCAAACGTCATAACAAAGAAGTAATCTCAAAAAGACCAGTTTTTTTTTGGTGTGGTCTCTTCGCCTTCTAGAATAAGTCCTCTAGTCTTAAGGTCTGTATTATACTCAACTCTTTATTGTACACATTTATAACATAAAACATAAACAAAAAAAAAAGGACAGGTACAAGTGGCGGCCTTATCACTCATGGCGATCTTTTCAAGGCAACCATAAGATGGATTATAGAAAGAATTTGAAGGGAGGGCAGTGTGTACAACAGAAACAAAAAAAAGAAAAAAAAATACGAATGAAAATTAAAACAAAATAGGTACATATTCAAAGAAAAACTAAATAAAATAAAATATATACATATATAAATACATATAAAACAATGAATACACATACATATATACAATATACATGAAAAAAAAAAAAAAAAAAAAAAAAAAACAATACATGTAAACAATATATAATTAAAATATTAATTACAGGAGAGATAATGATTTTTGACGAGTCTTTTGAATTGTGTAAGATTTTTGGCCCGGCGAACCTCAACAGGAAGAGCATTCCACAAACGTACTGCTTTCACTGTGAACGAATTGTCGAGGAAAGTAGTGGTATGCACAGGCATTTTCAACTATTACGCACATTCCTGGACAAAAAACTACACTAAAGACGATAAGTTGACATTATAAAAGCTTTTTAAATTTAGCTACGTCTTCTAATCAAACAAATAAAATCATTAGCCCAAATTACATCGATTTCTAAATATCGACAAAAATATCCACATCTGTCGCCAAATGGTGCGCGACCTTTACGTCGGGTTCAGACAGGTCTGCCTACACAAATAACTAGATTTGCGAACTAAAGCGAACTTTGTTTGCGATGTCCTTGAGACGCCGAGAATGGTCATAGAAGATTTATTGTTTCCGACATCCTTTGTCTCAATTATTAAAATGCACATTCGAAGAAATAACATACACGTGGAATAATAAGTACTGGCATTTTGCTATTATAGATTTACATGCTCTTTACATATATCTATCACAATACACATGACGAATTCTATTTCTCGTAAGCTGGTAAGTGAGGTCACCATATAAACTTGATGCTTGTTCAATAAATGACAAATTCTGGAATTCTTAAGGATTTGACATGCAAATTGTCTTGATGACATCTGATCTATAGTGTCATCATATGTATGTTGCAATATTTCATCGTTGAGATCATCTTGTCAAATAAATAAATACACGCAACAGTCACATACATACTCCTGACCCCACACTAAGATACGAGTCTTGTGTCGTGGATATCAGAAACTACGAGAGACTTTTTCGGTCTCACAAACACCCAGACCCGGAACAAATATTTGTGGATCACACAAACATTTGTTTCGGTGCGGAGATCGAACCCGCGGCCGTTCGTTTCGCAAGCTGGTGTCTAGCCAATTGCGCCACGGGGCTGTCAATAAATTTGAAAATGAAATGAATCAAGACCAAATCGGACAATGTGATTTATTCTTTTAGGAATTTCTTTGCAAAAGCTCTATATTTGATAATATATGCGGAAATAGTGTAAAAACACAAACACGAGAAATCGAGTATAAAACATAAGTCTTTATGTTGTATATTATAGGCACAGCAAAAACTTAACGCTAATGTTCCTCGAGTATTAATATCACAAGTTCGTGTTCGGAAAGATTATCGGAACGAGCAACTTCCATCGATTACAAAACAAACTTGAAACAATGAAAATTTATGCTGACAGTGCCTCGCAGACTACTCCGTGTCACAAGATTGTGTACTTTTGAACTTTGCGAGGAAATATTGGTTGAATATAAAATTATATGGAAGCGATTTGGAATAAGTTATGCCGTAAAATAAGCGAAACCGTTTATGCTCCTTGTAAAACACAAATGGTACTGTCATTAGTATTTCATTGTATATTTGTGTATATTTGGTCTCTCATATAATAGTCAAAACATAAACGTGAATCTAAGAAGTTATTTTAATTTCCCGAATCCAAAGTCTTTTGTCCGATTCTCTTATGAAGTTGATTAGTCGCAAATTGTATCAAATTATATGTCTTACTGCTAACCATGGGCTTCATTTTCCATTAAGAGAATTTAGGCATTAGTCCACCACGCTGACCTACCGTACTACAACCTTGACTATATCCATCAATGGACATGTTTCTACTAATGATGATGAATCTCACCTCGACAGAGGATTACAAACTTACACAAGTGATAATTTCCGTCTGACTATCATCACAATATCAAATGGAACAGCTTAAACCGATATCCGAAGTTTCAATGCTCGATCCCATTGTGCGAAGATTTATTCAAATCCGACCTCCCATTTGGAGTTTTGGCTGTGTTGGGGCGGCGCGTCACCCCGTTCGGTGGGTGTCCTCAGAGGTCAAAGCGATCAAACCCGACCTCAAGTTTTCCAATATTGTACCCAACCGTACAGTTTTACCTGAGTTATTCAATATTCCCACCGTCAGCGTTCATATTAATTAATTGTGAAAGTGTTCTTATCGTTTTAGGAGTTTGTCGTGGTACTGATTTTAGTTGTTCTTGGAGTATAGTATGTTATTCAAAAAAGGTATATTGGCCTTCTTTAAATTGTCAATGTGTTGATTGCTAGACATGAATCTTGTTGACAGATACGTTGCCTTAAAGTACAAAAATTATAAAAAGTATACAAAATATGAAGTAAAAATAAAAACATACTGTTTTTTTTTCCTTTTAAAGCAGAATGTAAAACCGAGAAACTTAAAGCTTAAAGGAAAACATCGCAAAATGTTCATTGCATGAGAATCGCTTGAATAGGAAAATATGTGACTTGTACACCATTTGTTCCGATCAACACGAATACTGCAACGTTAACGTATTCTTTAAACAAATATTTATAATGCAAACTTGATAGTTATTGTCACGGCGAGTTCAAGACGCTCGAGACACTAACTTATCCAATATAACCTGAACGTCGTATAAAAATACGAAAGTTTTAAATTAAATTTGCGAAGACATCCCGAGGGAGGGCGTGGTGAGCCAGCTTAATGTATTGGGACACCTGAGGGACGTCAACAGGAGTTCCATAGTTTGCAAAGTCTGGAAAATAGGTATAACCTTTATTCTGCTGGAAATGTAAGACAAACTTCGTCTAGAGAATGAAAGTATCGACGCCGCAGCGACAACGACTAGCGGCGAATACGAATGCTGAACACCACTTGACTGTACAACTCGGATGAACACGAAAACAAAAGAAATCTCAGCTGTCACTGGTGTGTTTGTTGAATGTTTGCGAGGAAAGATTCTACTTTCTCAAATATTATACGTTATAGAAAAATAGACATTTTTGACACAATTTGCTTTAATACAGCGTAAGGAAATGAAATCATTTAGTTTATTAATAACCTATTAAATCATGATAGAAATTAAATAAAATTTAAGTATCAAACACTAACCATGTAATAGCCACAGAAATATAGGTTGATGTTGGTCTATAGTAGACTTTTAATAGTGGATGATGTCTAATGATGTAGTCAGAAGATTGCAAAGAACCCGTTAAACCCAGATTGAAATAAAAATTATTAGTAAAGATAGGTACTAAAATGAAACATAAAACATTTATTCATTTTATTTCTAAAAGAAATACTAAAATTCACAAGTGGGTCATGTTATTCGACAGCGTATAGCAATGAAATAAATTGCGGTTCTTTCTGCAAAAGTATGAATAAAATAATAATACGTAAATTCTTACGTCAAATAATCTTGTAAATCATTGGCGGTTGAAGAGATAACATTTCTTTATTTAGTATTAGTCTCAATACTCGTACAAATTCGGTGTATTGAACCACATCTACATATGTTGACAAAGGTAATATAAAATGCGTGTTCTGTCTGGTTGGTTAGACGAGCTGTCGATCGAGATACCTCCGGTATTCCTGAGTTTGATTATAAAATTATTTTTTTGCTCTATTAAATTTCCCTCTTATATAAATTAAGATCCTGACCTCTTTTTATTTCTAAACCTTGCCCTATTTATTCCGCCACTAGAATTATATCCCACTTAAAATCTATCCTAAATTTCAACGACGCTACAAACTCCAGACACTTTTTTGCAAATGATCTAAGCGAATCCATTACAGAAGATTATCGAATATACAAAATTTAATAAACATTTTACCCGCTAAACTGTTTACGTATTTAGCGGCATCCAAGCGAAAATCTTTTCATGAAAATTAAGTATCGACCGTTGAAACTATTTATTATTCAAAAGATGGGGCAGATAGCAACGCCGTGCGCCTAAATAGGGATATTAAAGCCTTGTATTGATGTGACCTTGTCTAGCCTGCGTACAGACTTGAAGTAAAAGCATGAAATGACACGTCTGTCGTATTCCTCTCAAATAAAACTTTTATTACTGCAGTAGTGAGAAAGCAGACGTAGTTTGACGCTTGAGTATTCTTGGCAAACTATATGAATGATGTATGAATAATAGAATAGTGTGATATTGACGTAATGGCTGCGGAAAGCAGTATGCGAAGTACATTACTTTATAAAGAAGATAGGAATTATTTTATTCTCTAATTTTACTTATTTCCTGAATATTGTTACATTACAACTTATAAAAAAAATACATTACCTTACAGTCTGTATTATCTAGGAGTAGGCTTTAATTGTGTTTCGTCGTACGAAATGGGGAGCTCCATTCCAGACTCCAAGACAAATTCCAGATTCCGTACTACTTCTGGGAATTTCCCAAAGGAAAACCCAGTAACCCTTGGGCCGTCCTGGAAATTATACCCAGGATCTCTCCAGAAAACCACGTGACAATCAACTCAGTATATAGTCATCATCATCACCAACCTAAAGATGGATGCCATTGCCGGACATATGCCTCCCCAAAAAAAACATTATGTAATAAAGACCTATTTTTACATTTTAGACATAAGTATGATGAATGGTTTAACTATCTTAGTCCGCTTTAACATAGTGCCCGAACAGGACATGTATGAAACTTTACTGAGCCAACGTTTCGCACTAATCTTTGTTTGAGCAGCCGTTTCGAGAACGATATCTTGTAAAGCAGGCCCCTCACTGAGTACCCATTTTGGTGGTTTAACTAAGTTAGTAACCAAAGACTTCCATTTTTTATATTCCATACAAAACCTGCAGTAGTTTTAAATCGAATTATTTCAAAATTAAATTATTATAAAATAGAGTCTATTCAGACTGTAATCGAAAACTGAGGCAGGTAAAGCTACGCTGATTACATTGACGTTAAAATAATGCCGACAAAAATAATTAATTAATGTAAATATATTTTGTAATACATTCAGTAAAACATAAATGAAAAAAAGTTTATTGAGGAAGTAAATAATATGTAATAAGATATAATAAGACTTTTTTTTAAATATTTCCATTCCGTGTGATTTAAAAAAATATGACACAATGCTTCTACTTACTATAGAAAATGCGTTTCTTCTTAGGTATACCTATACATTTGCTGATAAAATATCGAATACAACATAGAAATAATTAAATTTAAGATATAGCTAATCAAATAGAAAACTTAACCAATATTTAATTCTTCATTTAATGTCATTGCAGTTTATCGACAACTTCCTTACTCAAATTATATTAACAACGAGAGACAGAAATAAAACTGCATTAGACGAACCAACACTTTCCGTCCCAGCTAACTCACATACGTGATCAATTACTGTACCAGGTAGGGAATGCAATCCCGACTCGAGATTGCAAATTCGAGATCCCGCGGGATTAGAAATATCAATCCCGCGGGATCCCGGAATTTTCGGGATCCCGTCTAGTTTTAAAAAAATAATTAATTTGGATGACTAAAGAAACTAATAACTGCTTGTTTGTGATAGTGAGGTTAAGTAAAATAACATAATAAAATATGACATGACCACGTCTCTGAATTTCGTGATAAACTCAAGTGGGTATCTATGCGCCTATGCCGGAATACTCGTATTCTTTTGCTACTTTTTCAAATTTTATTCAATCCCACTGCTCCCCGTTATCTTAAATATAGGTTTCGTTTTCTAAGCGCTACACATGCACGACCGCTTAGGTCCTCAGAAAATTTAACACTTGAAATAAGCATAGCACCAAATTTCTTAATAATTCTTTTACAGTCCATGCTGCACGTCTGTGGAATGAATTACCACTAACAATTCGTAAAGCTAAATCGCTTTCCACTTTTAAAAAACTTCTCAAAACTTACTATTCTAAACTTTATATTTTATTTGGTAAATTCGTATTCTTATATGTATGTCGTTTAGTATTTATATTCTTTTATTAATAGTGTTGCTTTTATTTCTGTAAATTACTCATGCAATCTTTACACTAATATCTTCTATTCAATGTAAAGTTAACATATCTTCTTTTTACATTCATGTATGTTTATGTATGTATTTGTTATTGATATACATTATTAGATTTTTTTTCTGTTTCTATTTTACAATTCTGAAGACAACTGCCAGAACTACGACCTTTCATTCCAGTCGCGTAGCTTGTCTGGAAGAGATCGCAGCTAGCGATAAAACTCGTATTCGTTATGCTTAATTAATGTTTTATATTTATTTTATTGTATAGTGTACAAAAAGTACATAAATAAATAAATAAATATAACTCCAAAGAAAATAAAATCCTTTTTTTTAATCTTACCAACCAAAAATAATTATCAGGTTTTAAGGAAATTAACATAGGTAAATTAGATAATCAAAATAATAAACATATTTCAAAGGAATTAGGAAGTAGTTACCAAAAACGAGTGATTTTGAAAATGACTCCTTAAAAAACAAAGTCTACCAAATAATAGTATCTGCTAAACGGCATCTAATGTCCTTTGCAATGTATCGCGCTGCAGAGAATGCCCTCTCCGACTCAACACTGGTTGGCAATAGCGTGGCGAAGCAAGTATATGCAAACTGCAAAAATCGCCCCCTTGTTCCTCCACACTGAAATAAATCCTGACTACTGCCGCCCAATCCCGTCAATCTCGAACGGGATCTCGTCATATTATGCGTCGGGATTGATCCCGAAAAATTACTCGGGATCCCGCGGGATCCCGATCTCGCGGGATCGGGATTGCATTCCCTAGTACCAGGAGAAATTGCCACGAAATTACAACCGATTATTGGTTTTAAGAAAATCGAAGCGATATTTCGTAGCTTGAAATCGAATCACATGGGAAAATTGTTAACAATTTACTTTACATCGAGTGACGACTGCCATGCGTATAAGAAAGTAATTATATTATAAAATAGCATTGTGTGATACAGTTAGAGAAAGTTAGATAGCTTGGGTATGAGTCAAATATTCATCATCATTATCAACCCATATACGTCTTACTGCAGGGCAGGGACCTCCTCTGCCATTAAAGAGTAAGATCTTTAGTCTACCACCCTGACCTAGTGCATGTTAGCGAACATCACACTTTTACGTGTGTAGGTTTCATCACGATTTCTTCAGCGTTAAAGCGTCATAACTAAATACTATTGTAAGTATAAAAAGAAACTCATTCAAAAGAAATGCTAATAGTTAAGTTTTAAGTTCTGCAGCACAACCGATCTTTATATCCCGAGCTCGAGTATTCACTTCTGCTCGCACATAATATATTTAGCTACAGATAAAATATGATTTAAAGACGACCGTCTGATTGTGTTCGTTTCAAAGCGATTTGTTAATAAACTCATTCTAAATTACCAAGCGATTTTATCTTACAACTTTATGAGAAATTAATCCCATATCTATTTTTCTGGAATATTAAAAACTGTAAAAAGTTAATTTACTTTACCCAAGCAGGTCCTACTTTCTATTAATTGGTGGCTTCTCAGAAACTTTAATAGTCTAAAACACAATTTTTTACGACACAAATTTATTGAAATTACACAAAGCTGCTTTTTTGAAAGAATAAAAATGTCATAAAACAAAGAGAAATCATACAAAAGTTTTTATTTTGACTAAAACAGATAAAAATAAAGGTAAATTCGAATGAATCAAAAGTCAAATTTCACTAGCTTATGTATGGTCGTCTGCAAAAGTCAACGTGTGCCGAAATTTTTATTTATTACCTAAGCTATTAAGGTTATGGAACGAAGTTGAAATATTACTTGAGCTATCAAGGCTATTTTTCCTTTTACAGAAAGAGACATTAGCAAAACTAATGGCATTAAAATAATGTTGTTGTGGATTTGTTGATGATGCATATGCGTATATGTCTGTATATTATTTTGCTTATAGGTATAAAGGCTCTTTAGATGTTAATTACTTTGCGAGTTTAAGAGAATTACAAAAATAAATTACTTAAGCTTTAAAATATCTTACTTGACGTTTTATATAACAATGCTTCAGTTTTCTTACTTTTACTTCCAACAAGAGCTTTACCGACCCGGGAATCGTACGCAACACCTCGGAACTCTAACGAGGGCTTCAACCACACTACTCAAAAATTTAAACATGCAACCCAAACAGTCTTATCTGACTTTTACCTACATAAATAAACTAATAAGTATCTTAAATTTAGCACGTTGCAAGTGAAAAATCCCAGCTCCTGTAGGGTTTAATAAAGCGGTTGAAAATTACCAGGTACGCCACATATTGAGGTAACTGGATTCAACGCCCCGGGCAGTGATCTCGGCTGCATATTCACATATTATTGGCTATGGACGGGAGCAGCTATTTAGGTCATCGGTCAACGCGTCCGTAGCTTTAGATTTGTGTGGTGTCGCGGTGTTTCTGTTATGTATCGAGAAAAAATTACGTAGGTCATAATTTATATTTTTTGAGACTATTTAGAGAAATTACTAGGTAAAGACACCCAACTATCAAATTCATAGTTCTGGTTCCGTGCTAAGAATTAAGTACCTATACAAATCATGTACAGTAATTATCAAAAACCACCAAAAACACCCCAACGCCAAACAATATTTACCAATCAAGAGACTTATTTCACTCCTAGAGATACTGTGAGTAAATGTACTTATACAGGGTGTATTTAGACCATGATCGAAAACTGAGGCAGGTAATAGCGAGGGTGATCACAAATCCAGTGACGTTTCCATACAACCATTGGTGTAAAAAATATGTGGTTTGTATGGAAAACCTCAAAAAAAATTTTTTTTTCAGAATTTTCTTTAATGCCAGGGTGTTGGTAATCACTATCACTATTACCTGCCTCAGTTTTCGATCACGGTCTAAATACACCTGTATATGTTGTTGAAGACGTAAAATTAATAACCATGATAATACCATTTGTTAACGGAAGGCGAATAGGAGAAGGCGAGAGAAACAATTACTCGTAATTAATATAATTACTTGGCTATAATTACAATCTTGTGTAGTCAAAAGTAAATAAACATTAAAGTAATTAAATCCAAGGATTACAGTAGAAACTTTAGCGCCTCCAATTTTCTCTTGAATCTGTTGTGAGATCAACACGACTCCATACTTCTTCAAAGAAAAGTAATCTTTTATTTGTATACGCCAATAACAGTAAATGTTGAAACTGCGATCGTAAACAAGAGTTTTGATCTAAAAGCCCGATAGGTTTGTGTTTTAGTATATTTTCATTTGTAAGGCTGAATTCAATAACATTAGCCTTTTTCTTTACCACTTTATTATTTTATATTAACTTTTTAGGTATACTGGTTTAACCACGAAGTTTTCCTTCACCAATAAAGAACTTGATAATTCATCAGTAATGTATGTAACATTACTTCGGAAAGTCTTGATTGAACTTGTGAGCCTTGGAGATCGCGCCGTAACCTCGAGGTCATCACTACTTTATTTTAGATGGCTCCTAAACTAATAAATAAATACAATAAGATATTAATAAAAGTGAAATACATCAAACCATTTAACATTCAAGGATGGATGTTCTATTAAAAATACAGCCTGATATTAAATTAACGATCGACTGCCTACATGGTATAAACGTTATTGCAATAGCAGAGATAAAACTCGAGCTGTTTTCGGTAAACAACGCGTAGGCCGATACAACAAACTTACCGAAATTGTAACTATTCGTCTTCTGATATGACTTTGATTTATTAGCTTTCGATAAGTTTCAATTCTGGCAGAACAAATGCTGTGACGTTTTTATTAATGTCTCCAGATTGTGTTTTATCTGTTGGACGTGACGATGAAATATTTATAAGATCTGTCGTAATATCTTCTCAATACTTAGTTTTTATGCCGAGATACTTATAAGGTGATTGAATGAAACTCGTGTCAGTTATTGAAAAACAATTATTTGTCTTTTGTTTTCGCTATCACTGCTATTTTACATGAATTTTTATACTGACCATATAAGAGATCATGATGACAATTTGTCTGTTTGAAATTAAATAAATGGAAAGAAGATCTTGTGTTTCTTAATAAAAAAAAAGAAGTGGCCAGCATGGTGAACTAAGGCCAAAAAATTCACCGATGTACTGGAGTTCCGTGCCCCTCAATGAGACGTATATGGGTGGATGTTGAAAGGGACCATATTTCACATGATGCTACTATTTCTTGAATCAAATTGCTTGCATTTGATTCAAGAAATAATATACCATTTCTTTTTTATCTATAGCATGCAATATGCATGGTGTAGTATGAAGTAATGAACAATATAACGAGTCTAAGCATAAAAATACCCAATACACCACAACTAATTATAACCAAATCATACAAGTAAACATTCTAAAAAATCAACACCCTACCAACATGCTCCATCTACTGTAACCCTAGAATAACTTTCGGTTAAACGGTGAAATCCATTAGCTAAAAGCAACGGCACACGTAAAAAAGAAGAGTGCTTCGGTCTCAGCTATCCAGAGGGCTTAGTTTACCAAAATAAACCATTTGGGACCAAATACCACGAAGTGAAAAATGAAGGCTGGTCGATCAATAAAAGCAATCGCCCATCTTTTTTTACAGTAGCATCATTGAATGTTTTTGATGCTATAAATCACTTGAAGTGTATATCGATAATCATTTCAGACTTTTACGACTTCTCGAGATGTTTTTTTACTATATTGGTTCTTCACGTTAGAGAGTTACGCAGTTTAGTGATGTGGTGTAGTAGATGAACAGTCTTGAATATTTGATAGTATTCGAGAAATTATGACTGCATTAGTCTAATTAAACTCCTCTTTACACAGATCCAAAATGCGCAAACGTGATCCTGAGTACATTAGTGAATCTTGGTAGTTTTCTGTGAAAAATTGTAAGCTGAGTCTCAAGCACAATATTTTCTTTAAATAAAGAAACAAAGGATTAAAAACAAGAAATTGTCGATTAAATGTAGCATAAGCTCAAAAATGAAACAGACACAAATGAAGCAGATAGGGAAAGAACTCAAAAAGTAATTTACTTACAGATGATGGAAAAAAGAACGCACGCTCTAACCTATTTGTACAAAAATACAGGAAACTGTTTAAATATTTTGCTTCTTGGACTTACAAATGTATATGTGTAAGCAGTGATGGCCTCGAGGTTTAGGCGCGCGGTCGAGAATCTCGGCGGTCGCGGGTTCGAACCCCAGGCACACACCTCTGACTTTTCGAAAGTTATGTGTGTATTCAAATTGAATTATCACTTGCTTTAACGGTGAAGGAAAACATCGTGATAAAACCTGCACACCTAAAAGTTCTTAGGAATATCTTAGGTGTGTAGTCCGCCAACCCGCACTAGGCCAGCGTGGTGGACTATGGCCTAAACCCTCTCAATGGTAGAGGAGACCCGTGCTCAGCAGTGGGCGTATATGGGTTGATGAAGAAGAAGATACATAAAGGTATGTATGTGCACAAAACAGTTGAATTAGGTAAGAAGAGAAATAGACATTATTCATTCACGTTCAATGAAAAAAAATATAATGAACCATTGCTATCGGTGGTTACACATTTATAAAAATCTTGATATTACACGTAATAAACAATGTCCGACGTTGTAAAGTTTCATACACCGACCTACTAAAAATACTAGAAACTGTTGCGCTTGCATTATTTTCGAGACAGTATCTGGTGATTCATCAATAGCGTAAAAGCTCACACCTACGCAGCGATTAGGGTTGCCAGATTTATACGCAAGTATTTTGCGGTGAGGAATTTAATTCACGGCTAAATTGATCTTGCATTTTTTTTTTTGTTACTAAAGACTGTGCTTAGAAAACTGTGATTACAAAGACTGATGAAATATGCATTCATTGTTTTTGAGTGCTTCACACATTGTAATTTCACATTGTAGTAATGATGACGATTGAATCTCAATCGTCATCATTATAATTTGGAAAATAATCAGGTGAAATTTCGGACTTCGTTAAAAAATGTTCTCGCCTTATGAGTTACGTAGTTAAGAAGTTTTCACATTATCTGATTCAAATATAAGCTCAACTTAGTAATAAAGAACAAAATGTTATTAGAAGTACATTTATTCAATATGCATAATAATACGAAATCACGTGTTATTTAGTCTCTATAAATTTACCTATTCTCAAGATTAAGCATTGCTACAAATTCGATTTCCTCACCAACATAAAAACAACCACGAAATGTTTTTATTGTACCTAAGCAACCCTGCGCTGCCGTATGTAACATTAAAATTCACACGTTTCATCGTAACTCGTAAACGAATGAACTTTATAGAGGCCGGATGAATAAATACACCGTACAGTGATTCAAACTGTGTCAATGTATTTATAGACACTAATCATTTTGATCAAGAGTAGGACGTTCTGTCTAAGATGCATATTGTAAAGTTTAATTATAACTGCAAAAAAAATCTACATACATTACCTCACGCCTGGTTTTCCCGGAGCAGTAGTTAAAATACACATCTGCACACACTTTTCGTCAGATATCAGTACCTAGTAGAAGGGGTCGAGCCTATCATCATTTATAGGGGGCATTTGTAGATTCCGTGTAGCTACTGTGAATTTTCTAACAGAAAAAGCTAAGAACACTGTGTCCAAACGCAAGAATTAATAATAGAATTAAACCCAGAACTTCCAGATTGCACGGCACATATTTTTGCCGCCAGACCACAAGGTAGTGTGTTGTTACAAAATAATTACAAATAACATTTAAATCAAGCATGGAATATCAAATTTGCCAAAAAGCAAGTTAATAGCATCACGATTTTGGACACTCCCTTCGGGAATTTTCGATGTTATTTTACCCTCAAAAAATTATCCGGCCTGCTTTGACGTTATCATGGGATTTAAGCCTCTTCTTGGAAGTATGTCGGAGTTCAGGGTTCAGTGGGCACGATAAGAAAACTGAATAAGACGCTAAGCCGACGATAAGAAGGTGCTATAAATTAGGTTGTTTTCCTTTCTTTGTTTAGTCTAGCTTGATGTATAAGTCTAAGAATAACTTAGATAAGTGAAAATTGATGACATTTTTTGCACAGCTAAAAGTTCTTAGGAATTTCTTAGTGTGTAGTCCGCTAACCCGCACTAGGCTAAAGTGGTGGATTAAGGACTAAACCTCAATGGTAGAAGAGGAAAGGCCTGATGATGATGATGATGATGAATATATATACATAAACAAGAACTCCTGCATTGCTCTCTGACGCCCCAGAGAGCAAATTCTACCAGTACCTAATTTAATCATACAAAACTCTTAAGCATCGGCAAAACTTAATAAATTCACTACGAATTGATAGTACTTTAAATACTCGCTACAAAATTGTTAGAATATTTTCAGGTGTGTAGTTCGCCAACTTTTTATTACAGAGAAGGCCCATGCCCTTCCCATGGCCCATGGCCCAGCTGTGGAACGTATGTATTCATCTACATGAGGAAGTAGCCTTTATCTTAGGAGAAATTTTAGATCTAGTCTACATTTATTTATTCAAATCCTGTATTTTTATTATCTAAGCAAGATAAAACAACAGTAATAAACAATTATAAAAGTGCAACTATAACTATTCTGAATTGCATTAAAGAACACAGTTGTTGAAACGCTAGGTAACATCGCCCCGAGTAACACAGGTGTCTCAAGGCGCGGGCTCCTGTTCACGTACAGTCCGAACGTTTACTTTATCTTCTCTATTTAACGAAATAAATAACAATTGCAATTGTATTTGTATTCTTTAAAATAAATAGTACGATTTACTGTTGTAATTTAAATACCCCAAACCGCCGACCCCAAATAAAAATTGGGAGCAGGGCAAGAGAATGATGATTTACTGTTGTAATTTGGATTAAGAAAATAGATAATAATTGTAAAAAGGATTAGGTGCACGCTTTTTAAGAATTATTGGCATCATTTTGGAGCTATGTGTAATAAAAATTTCTGCGGTCGCAAGTTGAAACTCCAGGATCACCTCTGACTTTTCGACTTAAACTTTTCGAAAAGTGTTCACAATGAATTATGAATTATATAGCAACCTTGGAGACTCTAAAATATATTATACATCAAACAAAACCATTTTTATAATCCCCAAACGGCGAACTACAGAAACAGCAATTCCACCTTGACCCCGCATTTCAGGCAGACGTCGTTACAAATCCATTTACTGATGAAATAACACTCCGTCGTATCCGGAGAAAGTGACATTAAACATTTGTTTATGACTGGAGTCTCGGGTCCGGCGCGTTATTCGTCCCGAGAGCCAGACCGGCTCCGAAAGTAATTTGTGTAAATTAAACACGCGAATCTGTTTCCACGACTGATGGTAAAGCTGTGCGATTGTTGTTTGTTTTAACTGTTGTCAACTGCGGACGTATTGGTATGCAAACCGACTTATGGAGGATAATGGATAGATCAACTCATGTGACAGACATTATTTTATGAGAAAAACGGTGATGTATGTGATACTCATTATCATTATCATTCTCATCGGGCGAAACACTTCCCACTGCTGGACACATGCCTCCTTTATAACTGAGACGGTTTAGGCCTTAGTCCACCACGCTGGCCTAGTGCGGGTTGACGGACTACACACCTAAGAAATCCTTAAGAACTTTTAGGTGTGCAGTACAATAAATAATTAATTAATTAATCACAATTATTCCTTCACTGTTTAGGTGCGTGATAATTCGTGCGCTAAAAATCCATATTCGCCAATAATTATATTATTTTTTTACTTTCACTTTCAATTAAAAAAAACTACTATAAACTACTATATCAAACAAATTATTATCATAAACAATTGCAATCCCTCGTCATTGTCTGGTAAGTAGTTAGACAGGAACAATATTTGTCGCGCAAACAATCTGTAATTATTGTAAACGGAGTGAGCGTGTGAATGTTTAACATTTGCGCTTAACCATTATTGAGTTATCGAGACCCGAAGGTATGTGAGGACGGAATGAGAATATGGGTAGAATAGATCAGGTGTCTATGGATTACCAATCAGGATTTCGAACAGTTTTTATTGTTTATTAGTGAAAGATGAGCGTTTCTCTTTATGATTTAGTTCGTATTTTTGTGGTACCCTGAAACTGTGTGACAATTTTCCAGTTTATTTCATAATCATCATCTTCGAAAAGTCAGAGGTGTGTGTCTGGGATTTGAATCCGCGACCCAAACCTCGAGGTGATCACTGCTTGCCAGCTTACTGGTGTTAGTTCTCTTTTTATAATCGTGGACTTGTGAAGAAGCATCTTAGTAGCCCGGAATAAATATCGAGCTACGAGAAATTGGAAATTGCCCTATTTGAACAACATTGTGATTAATATTGGATGTGATATTTATAAACTCTTTATTGTACACTATGAAACAATGAACAAAATACTATGTGAACAAAACAATAATAAAATTAAACTGAACCACAATTGGCAGTCTTATTGCTAAAGACGATACCTTAGAGACAAATATAGCATAGACTTTTAGAAAGAATAGTCAGGTAGTTAACGCATATAGTATACTGAATAATTAGCCAAATAAATAATAATAAACATATATAATTAACTATTGGTAATATTTAGTTAACGACATGGTTGCGTTAAAAAAATGAATTTTACACAGTAATATTTCATATCAGGTTATTACAGTACTTAACCATAATGAACTTACCACTTACCATATAATGGGCTATCTAAAGAAAGATTTCACTATTTTTATCCTTCTTTTATTTCTCACATAATCTAATATCTGATTTTCCTCATACCAAATTACATTGAGACATTTTCCTCCTCGATATTACACTGATTACGTCAACCTCATACAGGAATGTATGCATGTTCACTATTAACTAGTTAACAAGGTACAACATCAATTGTGATAATAACATGGCAATTCAGCTTCGATGTTGACATAAATAGAATCATAATCCGAGAGGGATTAATTACTATAGAAATAATATTTACTAATCCCCAAAAGGCCATAGTAGTGGACCTAGTAACTCCTGTTTTCTATAAAAAGGAGAAAACGTTAGCTTGGATACATGTATTAACAACCTTGAAAAAAAACGAAGACTAAATAATCATTCCCATTATGACTTGTCTATAAGTATTAGTAAGGACTCCTGATGACAAACAGAAATAAAAATGTAATCGACACCCACAAGATTTACATAAAAATTTGTATCGTGATAGCACAGGATGGAGTCTACTCCAAATTGGCATTTGGACTTGCAAAAACAATGATAACCATAGCTCAATAGTTGATATAATTTTGACGACAGAATCTTTGGTAAGTGTAAATGTAACTAAAAGCTAAGAAGTTGCTACTATTATAATTGATTTAAGTATTATTTTAAACCTCCATACAAATATCTTTAAGAGTAAAGACTTATAAAACCAAATATATCCGTGCCTTTAGCTTTATGATTTGCAGACGTTCAAATATGAAAAATATAAAGTGTCAAGTTATATTAGTTGAACAAAACGAAAACAACGGTCTCCCCTTCAAAAATTTCGCGAAGGGCCGATGACATCACCCAGTTATTAAAAGACCCACATACGACACATGCTCTAAAATCATAATCCGCTAAAGATTCCGTCTCCTGACCCAGTTATATGATTCAGAGCAATCCGTCTAATTGATCAATTTAACGGGTTTGTTTATAGTCGCGTCAATTACTAAGAAGCTACTATATTAAGGAGAGTTAACAGCTATATTAACATCTTAGTACATATGTTAGGGTTTTGTAAGCTTCGAAGATGAAGCATGGGGTTTTCGGTTGATTTAAGTATATCTAGGTATAACAAGGTGGTTAGTATAATGATGGATGGATGAGAGCTGTTCAAGACCGGGATGGTTGGCGCTATCTTGGGGAGGCCTACGTTCAGCAGTGGACGGCGATAGGCTGAGTTAGTTAGTTAGTAGTAACTAGTAGTATAATGGCTTATGCTACAAGAAACTTAGATATTCAAAT
The DNA here is from genome assembly GCA_030295005.1 of Cephonodes hylas. NCBI lineage: Eukaryota > Metazoa > Arthropoda > Insecta > Lepidoptera > Sphingidae > Cephonodes > Cephonodes hylas. The sequence continues at coordinate 3,215,177 of AP025374.1, read as the reverse complement.
AAAACTAACTTACAGATTTTGTTGTGTTTATTAATACGTTGAAACGTTTTATTTAGCAACATTTTTCTGAACAGAAATGATAGTGAAAAGTACGTTTATACAAACAGTAGTGGAACGGTATGTATGTATAAAGTCCTTTGCCTTGTGTAAAGTAAGTAAAAGAGGAAAAACTATCTGTAAGTTTTTTAGTAGTAAGGTTTATTTTTAAATGTCTGCTGGAGTAAAAACAAAATTCCAACTGAGTCAAACAGTCTTCTACTTGGTTGTTTTCTCAAATAACCTACATTTCACACTTCGCACGTGACAAAGCATTGGGGTAGACACGTCATTCCAAAATTATTGGCTATTTAACACCTTCAGAGTAGAGCCTACAACAACCAAAATTACTACTAACGAGCTTGTTTTGGGAAAATTGATGTTTTCGAATAATTTGAGGAGTTGTGCCTAATATTAGACTTAATCTAGAAGAGTCTTACTAAAAGTAGATGAATTGATTGAAGGTCTTATAGACAAGCAGGTGGACGATACAATCAAGAGATTTTAGTTTGTATGTTGCCGCAGGAATTTGGTTAGAGACCCAACTTAGCTTAGAAGACAACTGCTCTGCGCGCCGAATTGCAAGGCCAGAGACATACACCTGACCGACCTGACCTACCCCTTAGGTTCCCAAAGGGGATTCTCTCTCAATAAAAAATCGTACTGACAACTAAAATTCCACATATCCAACAGTAACAACAGCCTAATAAAAATCACTTTGCATACAATTACAGCGGTGTGAAACAGTGGCTCGAATCAATTACAAGCGCTGGTTCAATTAGCGCCATGCGGGAATTGGAAGTGCTTTGGACTGTCCTATGCACCTACATTCAACATTATCGGTTACATACATACATTTAGAGAGGTACTTCCATCGTCAAAAGCCGAGACTACGTTAAAAAATTGCAAATTATAGTAATTTGATATTCAAATTATAATTTTTCGTCTTCGTTTTTAATGAGTTTGATAATCTTGTGGCGTAGTTGAGTACATAATAGATTGCGAAACAAGAGGCCGCGGGCTCGATCCCCGCATCGAGACAAATGTTCGTGTAATCCACACATAATACATATGTATTTGATTCGGGTCTGGGTGTTATTGAGCCCGAAAAGACTATAGTTTCGCATATGTACGACACAGGACTTGAATCCTATTGTGGGGTCAGAAGTATGTGTATGACTGTTGGCTGTATTTATTTACTTAATCTCTACGTCCTCAGAACTTTTTGAGTATAAGATGATGTCCGTCTCTCTCCGTTTGCTTAGTGCGGGTTTACGGACTTCACATCAAAGAAATTCCCCAGAACAAGTGTTCATTTATTGTGACTATACAAGAAATGGTAGCAGTGATGGCCTCGAGGTTTAGGCGCGCGGTCGAGAATCTCGGCGGTCGCGGGTTCGAAACCCAGGCACACACCTCTGACTTTTCGAAGTTATGTGTGTATTCAAACTGAATTATCACTTGCTTTAACGGTGAAGGAAAACATCGTGATGAAACCTGCACACCTAAGAGTTCTTAGGAATTTCTTGGGTGTGTAGTCCGCCAACCCGCACTAGGCCAGCGTGGTGGACTATGGCCTAAAACCCTCTCAATGGTAGAGGAGACCCGTGCTCAGCAGTGGGCTTATATGGGTTGATGAAGAAGAAGAAGATACAAGAAACTTCAAAAAGTCATAAATAAGTGCCTGAATCCGCGACTGCGGAGGTTCTCGACCGCGCACCTAAACTTCAACGCCATCATTGCTTTGTAATAGTACCAACAAATAAAAGTAAAGAAAATACCTACTCCTAAATAAATCAAGAATAAAAGCGTATTTCTAATGCCAAAGAACTATAAACAGAAATAATACTGTTTGTTTACTGTCTATTCGTAAATAAAAACAAACGTTGAAGCTCTCAGCACTAAGTACTATCGGCTGAAACAGTTCAACTAAATCCCTTCTCTTTGTATTAGGTATATTGAAGTTTCTTTGGCGATTCACAAGTTTAGAAACGGTCCGACGCTCCTTTTGTTACTGTTTACTTTACTCAACTTTAACACTTCATTGTATTATCTGCGCTCGGTATTTCTACACCCACAGCGTTCAAATCTTGGTATAAATAAATAAACATACCACGTTTATAAATATGTAACAAAAATTTATGATGCATGTGTCCGACCTGCATTGTTCCGATCTAAATTCAAATTTTGCGTTTAGTTTTAGAATTGTATGATTAAGAGTACCTTCTTATTAGACTCTAAATATAAATTTAGTTTTTAATGTAGGTTTCTTTACATCGAAGATTATGTAACATCCCGAAAAGGCACCTAAAAAAAATAAAAATTAAATCGGAAATAGCTAGTTACAACACAATGTATCTAAACTAAATTATCGTCTCAAGTCATTAAAATGATCTACATCATCAATTATTGTTCACATATGCCTATATTCTTGCATTATGAAGATTTATTACTAAAAATTGCTTACTAAAGATCTAATTCTCGTCTTATCAACCAGCATTGAGCCTGTGTGTCTGCCTTATTGGTATGAACATTAGTTTAAAAGCGGATTGGCTTAGTTCACAAACGCAGCAAAAATACATAATTTCGCATTTACATATTATGTATTAAGATATACAATTATTAAAATCAGTATTTACGTAGGCGAAAATATTTGACCTTGATTACAGTAGTAACTATTCTTAGGAGGATTTCGTTCTCGTGGAATCACAAACTCGACGTTCCCACGCCGAACACGTAAAGTATGATGTAATTATAGATGGGCATTTGCCCGGAAAAAACCCCGACGTGGGAAAAAAGGGGAAAATACCCGAAAAATATGCGGGAATGGAAAAATATTCGGGTTTTTTCATATTTAGCATATGTAACATTTAAGTAATGTGTAGAGATATGTATATATCAAATAGTACGTCCTATTACTACTAGTTAGAGCTGATCTAACTTTGTTTATATTCATAATTCAATAAATCCATACTAATATTATAAATGCGAAAGTAACTCTGTCTATCTGGAAATAGGCTCGCCCCCTATTACGTGGGACTGATACATACTTGGCGAAATGTGGGTGCAGAAATGCATCTCTGCCTACCCCTTCGGGGAATATAGGCGTGAGGTATGTTATATCTCTGTCTATCTGTCTATCTGTTACGCTTTGACGTAAAAACTACTGAATGAATTTTAATGAAACTTTACAATAATATAGTTTATACATCAGAATGAAACAAATGATACTTTTTATCCCGGAAAATGTAGTATTCCCGTGGGAATGGTTATTTCTGGATCTACCCAAGCGATTTGAATGAAATTTGGTATAAAGAGAGGTAGAGCTCACAAAATTAACATGGGATTGTTTTTATCCCGGAAAATGAAGTATTCTCGTGAGAATGGGTATTTCTGCATCTACTGGGACAAAAGGATTTATGGTTTGAAGATAAATAGGAACCAAGGAAGTAACATAGAATACTTTCTATCCCAGAAAATGTATTCCCGTGAGAATGGGTATTTCTGGATCTACCAAACCGATTTGAATGATTTCTGGTATGTGCATAAACATGACTCTGAAAAGTAAAAAAGATTATAACTTATTTTATATCTGAACTCAACCCTGTAGTCTACGCGGACGAAGTCGTGGGCAACAGCTATACGTTATATATGCTAAAAACTTGTCTTGTTGTTTGTCTGTGTGTGTTCATCCGCTCTTAGTGACAAGTAACCCGAAACTACGTACGAGGGTGGGGGGCGGTGAAGCAAGTAGTTGCAGCGGCGTACGCGTTGGTGATCTATTTAACTCAGACGTTGTTTTGACTTCGTACTGCGAACTCGTGTTAATTTGTAGGTTTAATTGACGACATGGATTTTGTTTTGTGGACTTTGATTGCCTAGTGAGATTAAATACGTGGTTTACTTTGGGTTGACGACTATTGCGACTCTTACGGACTTCGATACCTTCTTCTTATTACGAGCCGTTATCAACACCCAGGCAATTGTTAAGTCCATTGGGTAGCCCTATAAGTGACGATGATTGATTCCATACTGCAACAATTGCAGCAGCTCCGTGGGCATCAATGATGACGTAGAAGACTGATTGGTTTTTATTTTTATAGTATAAAGTTGATTTGATCTCTTTGTTAGTATATAAAATTAGTGATTCCTATTATAAGATCAAAACTCAAAATATAAATATGTTACGTTTTTATCGTTGATTTTTTCATGTGTTATTAAAAATAATTATAAAAGTATATTTCTAACATGTAATTCTTAATATTTTTATTTTACTATCTAAGCAAAGAATAATTATAATAAACACTATTTAAAATTGGGGTAACTCATTATATTTATTTAAAAAAAAAACATTCAAATTCGGGTCAATATGACCAGGGGTCATCGTCCTATTAACTTTTTTCACGTCATTTGCACCGGATTAATCATCATGACTACTGCGACAGTGACAAAAAAATTTCAATTGTAAAAAAACATTTTAGTAACTTTTGTCAAAAAATGATTTATCATCATCATCATCATCAGCCAATCTCAGTCCACTGCTGGACATAAGCCTCCCCCAATGACCTTCACTCGAATCGGTCGAAGGCCGCCTGCAGCCAGCGACGTCCTGCGACCTTTACGAGGTCGTCTGACCATCTGGTTGGAGGGCGTCTCAGGCTGCGTATTTCAGTACGTGGCCTCCACTGGAGAACTTTCTAGCCCCATCGGTCATCAGTTCTCCGCGCTATGTGGCCGACCTATTGCCACTTCAACGAGCTAATCCGTTGGGCTATATCGGTTACTTTAGTTCTCCTACGGATCTCCTCATTCCCTATATGAGATATTTTCTAAGTTATAAGATATGTCTATAAGTTGTTTTCAAGGGTCATCACAAACCGTCTCGAACGCAGGTTTGATGACTTACAGCCTCCCGAACAAGCTGGCTTCCGAAAAGGCTTTAGCACCATAGACCACATCCATACGCTTCGGCAAGTTATACAGAAAACCGAGGAATACAACTTGCCACTTTGTTTAGCGTTTGTGAACTATGAGAAAGCCTTTGATTCGATCGAGACGTGGGCGGTGCTAGAGTTTCTCCAGCGGTGTCACATTGACTGTCGGTACATCGAGGTGTTGAAAAGTATATACAGCAACGGCACCATGTCGGTCCGAGTACAAGATCAGAGCACGAAGGCTATTCCACTACAGAGAGGCGTGAGACAGGGAGATGTTATATCTCCGAAACTGTTCACTGCCGCGCTGGAAAACGCCTTCAAGCTCTTGGAGTGGAAAGGATTCGGCATCAACATCAACGGCGAGTATATCACACACCTTCGGTTTGCCGACGATATTGTTGTCATGGCAGAATCGCTGGAGGACCTTAGCACTATGCTCGAAGACCTCAATCGAGTCTCCCAACAGGTGGGTCTTAAAATGAACATGGACAAGACGAATATCATGTCGAATGTCCATGTTGTGCCCACCCCAATCGCAGTTGGGGGCTCGACTCTCGAAGTTGTAGACGAATATGTCTATTTGGAATAAGTGGTCCGGTTAGGCAGGTTCAACTTCGAGAGATAGGTCAATCGTCAAATCCAACTCGGTTGGGCAGCGTTCGGAAAGTTAGGAGACGTCTTCTCGTCCGAAATACCTCAGTGCCTGAAGACGAAAGTCTTCAATAGTTGTGTGTTACCAGTGATGACATACGGCACTGAGACGTGGCCTCACACTAAAGGCGTCATGGGACGGCTCAGAGTCACTCAACGTGCTATGGAGAGGGCTATGCTCGGAGTTTCCCTACGTGATCGAATCAGAAATGAAGAGATCCGTAGGAGAACTAAAGTAACCGACATAGCCCAACGGAAGAAATTATTATCGTAAGTGTCATACCTTAATGATTATCGTACGTGTAATAATGATTATCGTAAGTGTAATAAATGATTATTGTATGTGTAATAAATGATTACTACTACTCTCTCGTTCTTTTTTTTTCAAAGATTTTTAAAATTTAAGAGTAGTTCCTTCTGCAATTCAGCAACATTCCATCACAATGCACGGAAAAAATCTTATTATAAAACAAGAAGACGTCTTTTTCTTTTAGTTCCTGGATCAGGCTACACATTTGGACGTTTCGAACAGCAGGCAACAGCTAGTACCTTATATACGCTGGTGCAAAGTATGTGCGCATTGCAAAGTACCTATTTTTCGCTGCATTTGTTCTATAAAGCAAAAAAAACGTTATTTTTTTTAAAAATCGCGATAATCACGTTAAGTGATGAAAAAACCCGTCGATTGGTTTTTTCCCGCATAAATACCCGATTTTTTCCCAAATGGAAATTTCCCAGGGAATTTCCGATTCGGTTTTTTCCCACCGCCCATCTATAGATGTAATACAACCAAGACTCGACTTAGGCGTCGTGTCTGCAAATAATGACGTAAATGGCCGCAATGACGAAGAACAGTACAAAAAATACTTTTAAAAAAAATCATTCAACAGTTCATACACAGATGTCACGGATCTTTATGTTTTATATGTATCAGACTCTACAATGAATGAGTGAGGGGTATTTATACTTATACTAGCTTCTGCCCGCGACTTCGTCCGCAAAGACTACAGGATTGAGTTCAGAAAGAAATTATACATATAAACCTTTCTCTTCAACCACTCTATTTATTAAAAAAACGCAATAAAATCCGTTGCGTAGTTTTAAAGATTTAAGCATAAATAGGGACAAAGAAAGCGACTTTGTTTTATACTATGTAGTGAAGTAATCAAAATAAAAAAATGGCTATATTTATCGATTCAAAAGGTAAGTTAATTTAAGGAACGTCACAAAGGCTTCTTTTAATTTTTATTCAAAACTTCTGCAATGGAAGCTGCTGAAGGATATTATTAAAGATAATTAAAAACCACAAAGAGTTACAATCTCTTATAAAATTCTACCCTAATCATTTCAAAACAAACAAATGAGCATCGTTGATCACACGAACCATAGACAGGTTGAACTACAACCCACATAGTTCCGCCCGTGTGCGCCCAAAAACGCCGAATTCCAAACTTAATAAGTCAAACAAAACACTCGTAAAATACTGACGCAATCGAGGTCAGCCCTGGAGTTTATGGGTGTTTACCGAAACAGGTCACCGAGAGGTCGTAAACCAAAGTTTCCTAGATTGGTGCAAGCTATGGGCTGGCCAGTTCCACTGAACTTAAATGGAACGCATTGTTTGGAGGGCACTTTGTTGCGTGTGGTGTAAAGTGTAGACATTCTGCGATGTGCGTTTAAGATCGTCTTATCTCTGTAAGGTACTCGAATGTGGCACTGGACTTTTCTATCATTCATTCTTTAGTCTCTACCGATCCACAATATTTATATTCAAATGTTAGATAAGACTCTATTTTGTCGTAGCTAGAGTATAAACCCAACACCAACCCGCCAACCCGCACTAGGCCAGCGTGGTGGACTACGGCCTAAAACCCTCTCAATGGTAGAGGAGACCCGTGCTCAGCAGTGGGCGTATATGGGTTGATGAAGAAGAAGAGTATAAACGTTCTTAACAGGACAAGGTTTTTGTAGAAGATTTCCTACTTCACGCTGTTTTGTACGAATTGTTTTTAATCAACCCGTGTAGTGACGTCTTAAATTTGCGATCTCTTAAGCTTTTTTTCTGACCTGACCAAATCATTTTGACCACTAGCTTTGCTAAACGCTGACTGAATGGCAGATAAACCTTGAGTTCTACTTTCAATCTGTCGATGCTCCAGTTTTACAGACACAATGGCCTTTTTTAAAATCTGATATAATTAGTATTTTTATCGATATTTTAAGTTTTAGCAAAGAAGTTTTAAGAACTTTCTCATTTATTTATTTTTTTTTTTGAATCACCAATTATTTAATTACAAACCATAGTGGAATCGTTTCATAGACATTAGGGTGGGTCGCTGTTGTATGAAGAAATTTTTTTTTTGCCTATTTGTTTAGTAATAGCAATAAAAACATGACCCACCTCTTTTAGTTATAAAATGTCGAAAAAAGAACTTTCTTAGTACATTCCTTCTACCCGCGCATTAATTTTGAAAAAATAAAATATTTTGTTTTTGAGTACAATTTGGACGCCCGATCTTTGTGATTTTAAATAAAGATAGTTAGGGTAATTTTCAAAAATACGCAGTTGTAAGACGGAAAAATATATAATTCAAAAGGAAAACTAAACATTCAGAGAAAAATCATAAAGATAATTTTCCTTACGTTAACATCTTTCTTACTTCAAACTTAGGCATTTGTTTTCGAGAACGAATTTTGTTCTTTGTTATAGCTTCTATCGTTTTTTTGTGATAAAGCTGTCAAAACCTTCTATTATTGTCTTTACAACTCACTCGACAGCTTGGGTATCATGTGGTAACCTCAAAAAAGTACTTCATCATCACCACTTGATACTAGCAGAGAATAAAGAGTAACATCCGAAAAAAATATCAATATTGGTGGTTGGGAATAAGTTTACTGCCAGCCAATCAAATCAATATATGACGTAACGTGTAAATTATTTTTAAACACTTCAAAAATCTGAAGCTGACATGAAACAGATGGTCCTTGCCTTTAAAATGGATCTAACGGCGAGTTCTCTCACCTATGTTTCTTCATCAGACAGCATAGACAAAAGTAAATTGTCTGGGTGTGCAAAAAAGGCATTCCACTTAATTACAGGATCAAAAACACTCCTTAGTTGTTGAGAAAGATATTTAAAATAAAATACAATATCCAGAAGTGTCCTGCACCATCTTTGCATAAAGAGTAAACTTTAATTTAGAACCAGATGTGTGAATAAGCTTTGACCACAAAAGTTGCAAGTTGCTTTAGCTCATTCGCAGGATTTTCAGTTGATACATAACCGCAAGGTCCTATTTGCCCTTGTAAGCCACCTGGCATGCAACAATTTTTAATAAAGAGCGATTTGAGAAATCAGAAGGGCATGTGCCTACAACAGCAGTCAATGTTATGTCTTAAGGTAACTTTGATTAGACCTTAAACCCTTTATAGTTAAAATATTTGGTAACATAACTCCTATCCTTTTAAATATTACAACAGAGTGCTTCAAACAATGATCCAGTAATTTGCCAATCGCTCCTGAATAAGTAGAAGGTCCTGTTGTAGTGCTATCAAGTTTTGCAAATAAGTGTCTAAATGTTGGTTTATTCACGTGGCTTGGAACGGCATGCCATAACAGTAGACAGATTCTTGAGGGGTGGTATTTTCTTCTTTTTTGTGTCAAGATTTGATAAAAGTTGAGGCCAAGTTTGTTCTTCATCATTTATTCAGTTGTTATTGATGAGTCAGGATTAACTAATTTGGTGGGCTAAAACAATTATGCTCGTGATCATATGACTTCAATCCTCGCATTTCCCGCCAGTTTATTCTCAAATGTTGATTCGATTATTATGTATCATTTCGTTTATTATGTAGCTAAGCAATAAATATAATTAAATATCGTTTAGTTTTTCAAAAATACACTCATAGATGAAATCTGATTTTTGCCCTTTTTTTTCAAATTGAAACGTAATGCGCGGGTAATTAATATTATATAAGAATAAAAATAAAATTAGTAGTTTGTTAGTCTCTAATCAGGTCACGTTTTCATCACTATTACAAAACGAAATTCCGAAAAAAAAAATTTCGACCCACCCTAATAGACATGTCATAGACCTTCAAATTTACAAAATGTTACGTTATATAAATGAAATGAGTACGATTTATGTGTATTTTCGAGCACTGTTTAATCACTACATCACGTACAAAACAAATAACTAACAACGTGCCCAGCCATAATTTAATATCGGCATTGGGCCAAGTAACTACGGAAACAGATCATTGTTAACAATTCGCCCGTTAGCGCCAGATGCTAGAACTTCCCGCCTACATAAATCAAAGACTGCCTAGCAAAAACTGTTTCCAGCTCCTGCACCATACCACGAGTTTGGCCACGATTTATTGCTTTAGTTAAAAAAAAACATTGTTTTATACGCTTTATAGTAAAATCTGGAAAAAAATTGTTTTTATCAGGCTTTTGAGAACGGTTTTAAAGATTGAAGAATGACGTAGAAATCCGGGTTGTCACTTTGTCGTGTTAAAAAAGTTTACAATTACTTTTAAGACGTTTAGAGTACAACTCTTGGCAGCAAATTAAAAATGCTGTACAGTTTAATAGACAACAAGTGGCCAATTAGTTCGTTTTTCATACAGCACTTAAAACAGACGAAAGGCAAACATTCTACTGTAATTAATGATGTTTCATTTCAAGCTTAGTAATTAACAGTACAAAATTAAATCATATATTTGTAGTAGTTTTAAGATTTTATCGTAATTTGTACAAATTACGTTTGTGAAATTTGCCCTTTATATAATTTTAATTAAAGTCTATTCATTTCACTTAAATAAAAACAGTTGCCCCATATGTGGTTGTTACCACTTTAGAAATTTTAAGTCTTTATTTAGACAGCGTTTCATCTCGTTATAACAAACATAATTTTACTTGATTATGAACGTTATTATGGACGTAAATTTTTCAGGATTATGAAATATTTATTTCATGTTTTTTCCTAGTATTTTTATTATAATTGTTAAATTAAAATTGATTTGTTTTCTCGAATCAAAGCTTAAAATGACGACTCAACTAAGTCATAGCGCAAATGCCTCAAAGAGCATTCAACGCAAAAGAAAACTCACGGGTCTACCGAATATAATCAAGGGTACAATTCTAAAGACCATTTCGCTTTACTGAGCCATTAATTTCTCTCAAGTAGCTGCACCGGGGCACATACTTCACCGAGCTCTCATTATGCGAATGTCTAAATCCAGCACATTTTGGGACCGCGGCGTCTAATTTACGCCGTCTTTTGTTCTATTTGGCCGATAGTCTAGACTCTAAAGCCAGGTGATTCTTGAACCGTCCCCGTTTCGCGTTCTTGACCTATACACTCCGGCAGTAGTGGCGAATTCTAATTCGCAGTAATATCCACTTTCACAGCTTCATGTTTTTGCGCTCTCAGACTTAATATTTATTTAATTTATATAGTTCATGACATGGTTAGCTTACATCTGTGAGTAGTGAGAGGAATGAGAGGCCTTTAAATATGTAATCTTTGCATAACCGAAAAGAGCTATTCCAAAGTTCCTTTCCCAATATTTTAATTATTTCAAATTTGCAATGTCGATATTAAAGAGAAGACTACTGCTACTAGGATTGTAACGTGGTCACTCAAAGTATTTTTAGATGTAGTTTCTTTTATACGGAGTTAGTTTTATATACGAGTACTGAGCCTAGAAAATGCAGGTATTCTAAACATGGGGGTAAGTTTCAAAGGATTGGAATTAAACAAAGTTGAAACGTAAAAACACTTATACTTGGATACCAGTACATACGTTTCATAAAATGTTCAATGACGTACTTTCCGAAGCCTACTTCATCGCAGTAAAACTAGGGAATGTCGTGATTTAAATAAAGTATAGGAAAGCTTTGCAGTGGATTCCGGATTGCGTGGATCGAAGCGGATAAGTCGTAAAGCCGTGGATCAATTATCGAGGCACAATTTGAAGGACTTACGAGTTACAGCCGCCTGAACTCAGTCTCTAACTCGCTTTGGGAGCGATTTCGATGTTATGTCAGCGGACTGCGTAATAAAGTCTATCCTTATAATGTATGCTGTAGTATTTTTTTTCAGATAATTATGTCAACTACTTCGTGGTCTCGTAGGTTAAGTTTGCCGGCCGGTCGACAATTCCCGTTAATTATTATGATAGGTTATAAAAAAGTATACATACTGATTATTGATGTATGTCACATTGTTGGGCACAGGCCTCCTCTACAATCGAGAGGGTTTAGGTCTTAGTCCACCAATCGCCTAGTAAGGGTTGTGGGCCTACATGGCTAAGAAATTCCTAATTTATTTTAGATATACAGGATTCCTCACAATAATAGATAGTCATGTATAACCGATGCACATCGCACAATCTGAACTTGCAAGTATTATTGCATCAATAAACCCAAATTTAACTACAGAATCACGGAATTTCCTGCAGCTGTACTGTTTATTTTCATCCCGTTTCCTATTTGTTCATCCGTGATCGCATATTGATTTTTACTGCCACACGCCTCATCGCGGTTACGTAAAAGTTAAATTTAACCGTAGTACAATGTTTATTAACTGATAGTTAACTCGTTGACTCACGTGGTCCCGTTGCGTAATATGGGCTGCATTCATTTGTTTCAGTTGAATATGCATATGGAACTTCTCTGTTGATAATCTCTATTGAAACATCGCAATATGAATTTGCTTTTCGCGTAATTTGCATGTTTGAATTGACATTTATTCCGTGAATTGGCCGCTTTAGTAATAATATGTTAGTTCTACTAGTTTATTTTGGATCGTTGTGTGAAAATTAAGTCTTTGTAAATCGTAATGTTAACATTATCCTATAGTGGAGATTCATTACAATCTAATACTTTAATTATGGAAGCAAATGTGTATGTCTGACCACTGTGCTCCTGCGTTAAATTAAAGTTACCATTACACTAACATGTCCATTTTATTATTATCATCAGCCCATATGCTCTCACTGCTTGGTACGGACCTGCTGAAAGGATTTTAAGCTCATTCCCCCACGCTGGCCCTGTGCAAGTGCCTGTGTTTTTTGTTTCAGGATTTAAATCATTTAATAAAAATAAATTGGCGTCTATTGCCATACGGTTATTAAATGTATATAAAACATACTACATACTGTCGCGGTAATTAATGTGTAGTGTCTCCAATGCAGTAACCGTATGAACACATTAAATATAATTAAAGAGCTCTATTAATGTTTTGTGCAGTCAAAAGCGAATTCCGCAGACTTCCTGCGGGACCCAAAATTAAGTAAAAACTTACTCTCGGAAACAGACATTGATAAAAGCAGAAACATTGTGTTTCAATTTTATAGTAAAGAAGATTTTCAGACATATTACGCGTATTATTGGAGATACTGTTAAAACTAAGTGACAACTAACTTCAAGTTTGTATTAAGATTATGGGTTCCATCAGGAAATTCTAAGCACCAAAGACTGGAAATATGTCTAAGAAACTGGCGACCCGTGAACAGAGAAATGCATCTTTACCTCCCCTTCGGGTTTAAGTGCTCATCGTTCAAATATTGTAATACTTTACAAATAATTTATAACAGTCAGTCAATAATAATTATAATTATACATCGCCAATATTAATTGCATCTCGGTATGTCTCGGTTTCAAACGTTAGACACGTGACTCAGACTTCAAAGTTATGTGTGTTTTCACGATGAATTATCACTTTCTTTAAAGGTGAAGGAAAACGTCGTGGTAAAACCAGTACCTAAAATTTCTTATCCGTCAACCCACATGCTAGCGTGATGAACAAAGGCCCAAATCCTATCAATTGTAGAAGAATGCGATGCCTAGCAGTGGGACGTCCCACTGGCCGGCCCATATACATTAAAAGGCCGATGATGAGTCGTTACGTCATTTACATTTAAGCGATACTATTGCATACAAAGGGATATCCATAAACTTAGTCTACAGTTGTGTTTATTACGCGCCCTAATTGGTCGGCTCTTTAGCGGCACGGCAAAGAGATTGTAACAGATGGGAACACGCAATGCGTCTTTCATCGGAATTCAGATAAAGGGGTTAACTGTCCTGGGACATAGTTCCATCAATGCGTTTGTTTTGAGACAGTAAATAATTGAACTTTTTTATTACTTTTGTTGCGTAATAGATAGATCAGTTCGAAATGTAGATATTAGAAATTTTGTTTATACAAAATATATATTTATTCAAAGAAAGAACAAATACATTTTAGTAAAAGCATGTGTTTTATATATTAATTTGACAGTTTTTGAATTCTCAGTGAAAGCATACCTGCTAGCAAATTTTATATGAGCTTGCATTTTGTGCAATGGGCAGTGGCTGTTTTCTGTTTTCATTTCCTTTACATTAATAATGCACTGGCTTTTGCCCACGAATGCAGCTTCTAGGAAATGAGTCCAGACAGAAATATAAAACTTGCGAGTTGTTAAAACAGTAGTTTTTTCAATATAAAGTAAAAACACCGGACAGACACAGACATAGTTTTAATTCCTCACTAAAATTCAAGTCTTTTGTTGTGGATATCAGAAACTACGAGAGACTTTTTCGTCTCATTAATACCCAGACCCGAAACAAATATTTGTGGATCGGACCCGGGGCGTGTCATTTCGCAAACTAGTTTCAAACCAACTGTGCCAAGGGGCTGTCGTTAAGTTAGTGCTACTGCTATTTTATTTAGCTACTCCGCCAAAATCTTAAAGGCTATCTTCTAGCACAATGAAACAGGCATTATTTCACATATTTACTTATCATGTGAATAACCATGGTTTGAATAATTCAATAACAACCAACATTCAAATTTGGAAGTTCGTTAAGTATCGAACATTTCATATGAAGTTTCCATGCAATGTATACGTTACTAGCGGTTAAACTTAAAGAAAGTTCTCGCTTTGTATACTGAACGTGCATTTCCTGTTAATTTACTTGCGAAACCGAGGGGTTGAGTTTTTGAGAATTCCGCCGAAGTATGTAGGTCAGAGCATGCAGGCGAAATGATTAATGCTTCTTCAGATAACAGTTTATATATAAAGTTTGGTCATGACCTAAATAATTCGACATGGGTGTATGACATGAACCGCTATACCTAATTATGTATTGTCTCATGATAATGTTAACGAATTATCTCACGAATACAAAGTCTATGTTGACTTTAGGTAAGATCCCAAGATCTTGCTCGGTGAGCTATGACTTTGGATCTTAAATTGAAGTGTGGAAACCTACCAATGAATTATATCACATCTCGATAGCTTTTCGATTAGTGAGAAGTCCATTTGTCCTCATCGACTTTCATAATGTCTCTCATGACGTGAAATGGTTGCCATTCATTGTGCCATGCTCGTATGTAAAAAAATTGGTGTGGTAACTTTTCTACACTTTCAAAAAAAGTGGTATAAAATTCATTTCAACAGTTTCTCTGTTGGATAAGCAAGTAACTATCTAAAAACCTCTGCATATCAGGTCGAATAGTTTGTAAAACCCGGCGAACATAAAGTTTATCAACCCTGCAAGTCTTTTATTCCAGCTCTGAAATAGTTCCAACACGAGTATAAAATTAACAAAAGCTAGCTCTAGTTGCCTGAGCTCTTGTGGCCAACAATTTTTTTTGCGATCTATAGGAATTCCAGTAAACAAACTACTAAGACACAAAAAGAACCACCTCCCTAGTTACTATTTCACAATATCAGGGCTGCCTCAGTGTGCCTGCAATGTCAAAAAATATCTGAATGTTTTTTCGCTTTTCGTTTTAACATGGTAAAATGTTTTCGGGGCATATCACTTGTTTCGATGAATGAAAGTAACTTTGTCTGTCTATCATTCTATCACGGCTAAACTACTTAACGAGTACATGCTATTTGAAATGTAGATATATAGTACCTGCCTTGGAAAATGACTAAAGAATTTTATTTTTATTAAATTTCGCCTGATCAAAACTGAGCTTCACAGCCAAATTCATTTGGCATCAATGATAGAATCTCGCAAAATGCCCCGATTAGTGAGATTTATCTACAAATAGCCGTCTTCCTACTCTCTAGAATTAATGATTTGATTATTCTGCAAAGTGCTTTTCAATCTATGGAGGACAATCATATGTCTCTCCTCAGTGAAACTAATAAATAACTACCGAGTCGTAGATCTTCCTCGAATTAATATTCCCTGGGTTAGAAAGGGCTTTCAAAATATTTCCACCACGAGAACTTCATGAATTTAGACACAATCATTAAAAAATTACATTAACAACAGTATCTTTTGATTGGTAGTATTAATAGAAGTTTTTGGAAAATAGATTAAAAGTGACGATTCAAATGGACTTGTTAAACCTATTTGAATATACCATAGATGATTTTGACTGTGACTTTGGCAACCCTACCAACAGTCAACTATTGTAGCCGGATTGCTTTGAAACGTTCCGCAGCGGTGTGGTTTCGGTGGTACTGCACAGCTCCACAGTTTTCGGTTTTCCGCTGCTTTGTTCTGTTTAATGAAATGCTGTTTACTCATCGGAACTTTACTAATGAGAATTTTAACTTTATTGTTTGTCAGCAATTATGTTTCGTTTTAAATGTAAATCATCGAAGTTTTCGAATTAAAATTTCTGAAATTTTCGAATTGATTTCAGCAGATCTTGTTTATTTCCCTTTATTGGGATGGCGTTCACGTTTTGTTTTTTATGTGTTTATTATTTTCTTTTTTCCCGGTATTGGCACAATATTTATATCGATAATTTTTTTTCATTTCAAAAAAGAACAAATGAGAAAGGTTTTTAATTCTATTCAAAATATCCGGTTTAAATAAATAAAAAATAATTAATTTGCTTACTATGCACAATGTAAGTTCAGACGGCAACAGTAGATACAGACACAAAAACTCACCAATATTTTCCCTTTCCAATTTCTTATTTAATGCCCCGTATCACGCACACACTGATTGAAATCGTAATAAATAATACCCTCGCTATCAAGTATAATGAAGTTGTTAATCAAGCACCATTAGATGATACTAGTTGATCGCATTTTCGCCTGACAACCGGCCATCGCCAGAAAGGCCGGTAGGTCGTTTCCTCCCTGCAATTTATACCCAATCCATTATAAGAATTAGGTTATGAAGGAAGATGTTAATTTGAGCTCCAATTTAAGTCACCTCGTATTAACGGAACAAGCTCGCGATGAGCTTGGGGTTGTGTATCTATTTTAGAATAAAAGCGGGAAGAAACATGTCACTTAACTTCCATACCTTCTATAGTCTTTGCAGCAATAAAGTGTAACTTATACGATACTAGCTTTTGCTCGCGACTCCGTCCGCGTAGACTACAGGGTTGAGTTCAGAAGGAAAATAAGTTGTAGTCTATTTTACTTCTCAGAGTCCTATTTATGTCCATACCAAAAATCATATAATTCAGTCTAATTGTTCAAACCGTAACGCGTCGATCGGCGCCTTGTGCATCATTATTGCGCGCTTGATCAATATTTTAAAACTGCAATATCTTCTAAGATACTCAGTGAAATCAAAAGATGTAAAGGGCAATTTTATTTAAAATTAAATACTTGTAATGAATAACGTATTTATTTGGATAAGGATTAATATCATATTTATAAAAACACCTTCACAAATAAAACTTTATTTAAAAATAAATTTGGTTGGGATAAAAAACGTTATAGTGAGCCAACTTTAAAAAATAGACATATGCCGTCGCGGATTTTTTTTAGAACTTTTAAAGAGGAACATTTCTCTCATACATTATTTTAGCGAAACTTTAACCGTTTCCGCAGCGTACGCAGCCGAAGCTCACAAAAAGGAAAAAATGTCCCCGATTTTGAAACATTCTTTATTGCTGCTCCGCTCCTATTGGTCGTAGCGTGATGTTATATAGCCTATAACCTTCCTCGATAAATGTGCTATCTAACAGTGAAAGAATTTTTCAAATCGGATCAGTAGTTCCTAAGATCCTAGCGTTCAAACAAACAAACAAACAAACAAACAAACTCTTCAGCTTTATAATATTAGTATAGATAATATTGCCTTAGTTATTAATAACATAACAATAACATGCAAGCCACGAGACCAGAGCATCAGAACATACTAGAGACTATTCGGTACCACAAACAATTTCACATGACGGCACAAAGTCATGCCATTATGGGCATATTCATTGAGACAATCAATTAATACTATACTATTTTTCTTTGCTAAAACATTAAAAACAATAGTCTGCATTCCATTGTTACAAGTTCGAAGAAAATAGAACCTTTATTTTAATAAACCTTGTTTAATTTAAACAAACATCTAGGAACTAATTGCTTTTGTGTAGTTCAGTGTAGCAGATAAATGTTTTTAAAACCCCCAAAAACCATACACAAAGCTCGTTCTTACCCCTGGGGATATACAGACTATATGGACCGGAAAATGCAACTGTTTTGCTAACTACTCTTTCGTAACTTTTTCGTTTTTGGAACTGCGATTAATCTTTCCATGTAAGTTCGCCAGTTATTCGGTTTACGTTTGCTAAAAATAGTCAAAATTACATTAAGCAATCAAAAGTATAAAAAGTATGTTGGTACTCAGGAATCGAACCTGGGATCTCTACATTGCATGGCATACACTTGTGCTTAGAGGCCACTAGGAAGTATATAATACTCGTAAAGGAAGCCTTGCGTGTTTTAGGGTATTATTTATTTATTTTCCCTCGTCTTAGCCTTAGGCCTAACTCAATAGTATATAATGTAAATTAATGAATATTTCTAAAGGATAATATGTTATTTTTGAAATTTTTTCGTTATTAATCAGAAATTAGAACCCATTCATGCACTTTTTCCGCGAAGCATGAACGTGTATAATTCGGCTTCATTCCAAGTATTGACTTGAATTCTGTAAAAAAAAAATCATAACAGCGCTGAATGTTACTCAAAACTCTTATAACCTTACTTTCTTTAAAATCCTTTTACAACGCTTTAAATTAAATTAAATTTCCCTGCAAAGTTCAGATAAATGCTTTTAAGTTAATTATCAGATACTACCTCTTTCACTAAGTTTTCGAAGGAATCTATATTAATTAAATTACTCTACTTAATTCTCTTACCCTGGCTCCAATTTATTTGTAAATAATATTTTTATGTCATAGCCATCTTTCTCAAGATTGTGCTGTGCGACCTAGAAGTCCCGACTGCCGACTCCGGCAAAGTGTTATTTTGCTTTTTTTCAGATAGAAATTACTACTAGCAACACGAAGTCTTTAATTGTGCCCGAAAAATGGCAATAGGCTCGCCCCTAGTACGTGGGACAAACACACATACGAAATGTCATCTGTGCCTTCTAGAAATACAGAGATGAGGCTGGATATGTTTGTATAAATGCATTTGTATCAAGATGTGAACTCCAAAGGAGTCCTTACGAATTCATAAAGATTGCGGGAGTCTGATAACTATACAAGATTATTGTTATGATTTGACACTTAGTTCTAGAGAAAGCCCGTGCCTTGTACCAGCGTGTGCAAGGTCTGATGATGATAGTGATTGACACGATATAAATAAATAAATAAATATAAATACACCCAACAGTCACATACATAGTCCTGACCCCACACTAAGATACAATCTTGTATCGTGGGTATCAGAAACTACAAGAGACTTTTCGGTCTCACAAACACCCAGACCCGAAACAAATATTTGTGCATCACACAAACATTTGTCTCGGTGCGGGGATCGAACCCGCGGCCGCTCGTTTCGCAAGCTGATGTCTAGCCAACTGCGCCACGGGGCTGATATTAAAGTGGATTTACATTCAAAACATTTTAATGGTAACTTCATGCATAGCGTTGTAGTAGAGAATTCAGCTGCAGTGCTACTGACAGCCAGTTCGATCTTTCATCGGAACAAACGTTTGTATGACCCAGAAATATAAATGGTGGTTCGTGTATTATGCCGAAAATTTCATCGACATTTAAATCGTAAAGTGTTTAACTTGGAATCTGCTGTAAATATGAAATTGTTTCTTTAATTTTACATTCATGAATATTATTTTTTTGAAAATAAACACAGTAGGTAATAAAATATTACTTAGAGCAGTTATGTCTTTATAAAAAATATTACCGTCAACACAGTACATTTGAAATGTTATAAGGAATGAAACATTTCGAATGCCGCTATTCTTTAGTTACCAACATCTCATCTGTTTCACCTACTCCCTTGCATTTTCATAAAATATTGAAGATTTTTGGTCTATAATACGAGTGTGAACATTAAAGAGCCCTGTCTTATCAAACTGCAAAGAAGATACGTCATCATTCATGAATGCAATTGATTATATCCAAGATAAAATATACCGATGAATGACTTTTCATTTTGTGTGTCTTTATATTACGAACTGACTTAAAAGAGGCATATGTTAACATACAACTCGATTCTACAGTATGCACTTTAATTAGATTCAGCTCTCAGGTACCCAGCTGAAGATATGCGAAACGTGCTTTAAAGGATTAACATACTGCATAGTTTTCATTTAAACTTTGTGCAGTGCAAGGTGGCGGCGACCGGTGTGCAAACAAGATTACGTTTGATATAGTATTTGGACGAGGAACTAACTTCATATGAGTTCCTTGCTGACGTTGTTACCTAGGCATTTAATAGACTAATACCAACGTATTCAGTACAGTGTGCGGTCGTTGATGAAGAAATTCATGCCTTCATTTAAAGCAACATACTATGTTTTCTGATGACTGTATATACAATTTAGCTATTTAGCAATTTAGACTGTATATATAAGGTAATATTGGCTCAATTGGTTCTGATTTGCAGTTTGAATTGATAAACAGTTAGGGCTATGGTTTATTCTACTAATTCATGATAATTTGGCCTGCTCTCTTAACGGGATTCTATTAACGGGTTACGTTGAAGGAGATGAGACAAAGCATGTTCAAAAAGTATTAGTGAAAATAACAAGCGTATATGTATGCTGTATGAGTAGTAAGATCAGTACATAATTTTATATGTAAATAAATAATAAAAAAAAATACACCCAACAGTCACATACATAGTCCTGACCCCACACTAAGATACGAGTCTTGTGTCGTGGGTATCAGAAACTACGAGATACTTTTCGGTCTCACAGACACCCAGACCCGAAACAAATATTTGTGAATCACACAAACATTTGTCTCGGTGCGGGGATCGAACCCGCGGCCGCTCGTTTCGCAAGCTGGTGTTTGGCCAACTGCGCCACGGGGCTGTCAATGTAAGAAATGTATACTTCGCAATCAACATGTTTCTATGATTCCGGCCGACAAAAGTAATTTATTACCACAACACAATTTAAAGACGCCGAAGTAAACTTATTATAATTACATTCATTATAATCTATTTAGAACAATAGTTTCTTAATACAAAGATGTGCCGGACGAACCGATGACCCAGTTTAAGATTATCGGCGATGAATCATACGCACTAAAGAAACGAAAAACAAGTTTTTTTTACATAATTTACAAAGTATCATAAAATTCTTTCGACACTGTAAACAGATGGTTCTATTTGTAGATCATTATGTCACGCAATTGCGGGAATTGCAACAAGTAGGTGCTACAGTATATCTCGATCACAGAAGCTAAATAAGATTAGAAGGGAAATAGACAGTTTGGAGACGAGTGTCGCTTCTTATCTGTCAACTATTCATTATACTACGATCACACGGCTAATGACAAATTTTCAAACAGAAATGAAGGGTTGCTGTTGATCGTCACACATTTACAAAAGTCTTGCCGTAACACGATATCCGAATTACTAAGAAAGTGTCGTGTCAAACCTATGATTGTCTAATCGTAGGTTCGGCACGCTCGGCATGTTGATAATTCCTTTCTAGTCTTATTCAACCGTTCTGCGATCTCGATAGTCATAAGATAAATACTCAATCACGATTCAATACACGAAAACGTAGGCATAGCCTATAAAAACTCGTTTCGCCAGCTACATTTTATGTAACACTTAAAAGCGAGCGATTTTACGTACAATGTGCCGCTGCCCGGATATATTTGCAAAGTTCGGACTGCTGCTGTGAATTTCCTTTACCAAATTCAAGACTCGCGGACGCAAAAGACTTGAAATGTCTGGTACTTATGACACAAATTTAATATAAAATACATGTGTAGCATACAAATTATGCAGGTGACTTTTAGGTGTATTTGATTTATCAAGTGTATAAAGTGTGACATTTTTCATATAGCTGGTTAGGCGGTTTATAAATAGAATCCAGATAATAGCGCAAGAGCCCGTGAACGCCAGACAACAGTCATTTTAATAAAGCTGAAAATTTGTCAGTACATGCTCCCAACACAGGTAAGAACGATAGCCAATTATGAAGTTTAGGTTGCAGTGGCTTTGGCAGGTACACGGTACTAAAGGTGTGAAAATACCGGCCTATTTTCGTCATTTTATAAAGGCTAATATTTTGATATTACCTTCAGAATATCATTAAAAATTACATTCTTCATTGACAGACACTTTCCATGGTGGAAACCCCTCGCCAGACACCCTTAAAGGTCAGTAAATTATGATTATAATTTCGTCATTTTATAAATGCTGATTTTTATACATATTACTTGGGTAATGATATATGATGTTTCCTCAGTAGCCAGACACTTTTGATAGTTCTAACCCCTGCCAGACAAGCGTATAAGGTTGCTGTAAAAGCAAGCGCGAGGCAGGATATATGCACATGGGTGGATGCGAGTGAGATACGTCTGTATTGTTTAGTATTTTGTCCCCGTGTATATCAGCCAAAAATAATATTTTAGCTATCTTGAAGTTTGTATAAGTATTTTAAGTCCGAAAATATACTATCATACTGCATGTTAGGATTCACTTTAATAATAAAATATCTTCAACGGAGAAATCATCCGTTAAAAGTGATTGGCACCAGTATCGATAGTACCACCAAGAAGATTTTATTGAAATTAGTAGCATCATAGAAAAATATATTATTAATAATGGTCGTAGTCATTTATTGATTTATTTATATGACTTATGTACTGATTCGTTGGAGAGAATATATGCAGATAATTCCATTGAAATAGTTGCTTTTTTTACTGAACACCACCTAAAAAAATAGATAAGAAGTTTTCTAAAGATATTAAATTCTTTACGGTCCAAAATAAAAAATACTAGCACCCAATTGACGAAACAGTACAGTAATATTTTGACAGTAAGATCGTATTTGAAGAATACATTTTATGCTTTGTTTCTACCTATAAGAGCAAAATATTTTTTTTTTTTTTCGTAATATTAAAATCCGAAAATATTCTACAGAAAGCAGCATTAATCTTACGAAAAAAAAATATTTTGCTCTTATAGGTAGAAACGAAAATAACGGTGAAAAACATATTTTAAAATCAAGCTTTTATTATGCACGAAAAATTAAAAAAATAAACTAAGAAAACATTCATAAAATTCGTAGTTTTTTAAACTTTACAAGTAACAATTTACAAAAGTGTTCGGTTTATCAGTAGAAGTATGATACATAAACATATATTATCTATAACTAGTATATTAATATTCTTAAGTGATCTAAAAGCTCGTCGCGGCCGAGGTCTTTGCATTAACGAAATTGCGCGACAAGCTTTTAAATCACTTAAGAATATTAATATACTAGTTATAGATAATATATGTTTATGTATCATACTTCTACTGATAAACCGAACACTTTTGTAAATTGTTACTTGTAAAGTTTAAAAAACTACGAATTTTATGAATGTTTTCTTAGTTTATTTTTTTAATTTTTCGTGCATAATAAAAGCTTGATTTTAAAATATGTTTTTCACCGTTAATTTATTTTTAACTTTTTAGTTGGAAATATTTCTAACTCTATCCATTTCGTAGTCATACCGAAATTCAATTCAATCGGTCCATGGAAACTAGTGTTCCTATGGGCACCTTCCAACTTCTCATGACACCAGATCAACGATACCTTGTTATTATGTTGTCACTGAAAATACAAAGGCATACCAAATTTTAGCTTAATTGGTCCACAGGAATCGGAGTTCATATGGGCTTCTTCCAACTCCTCATCAGATCAGCTTCATGATACCATATTTTTGTATTGTTACCGAAGTTACGAAGACAGACCAAATTTCAGTTCAATTGGACCACAAGAATCGGAGTTCCTATGGGCATCTTCCAACTCTTCGTCAGATCAGCTCTATGATACCTTATTATTATATTGTCACCGAAATTACATAGGTATACCAAATTTCAGCTCAATCGGTTCAAAGGAATCGGAGTTCCTGTGGGCTTTTTCCAACTCCTCAATAGATTAGCTCTATGATACCATTTTTGTATTGTTACCGAAATTATGAAGAGATACAAAATCTCAGCTCAATTGGACCATAGGAATCGGAGTTCTTATGGGCATCCTCCAACTCCTCATCAGATCAGCTCCATGATACCATATTTTTGTATTGTTACCGAAGTTACGAAGAGATACAAAATTTCACCTCAATTCGACCATAGGAATCGAAGTTCCTATGGGCATCTTCCAACTCTTCGTCAGATCAGCACCATGATATCATATTTGTGTATTGTTGTCGCAGTTACAAAGACATACCAAATTTCAGCTCAATCGGTCCACAAGAACCGATGTTTCTATGGTCATCTTCCAACCTCATCATCAGACCAGCTCCATGGTACCATATTATTGTATTGTCATCCAAGTTACATAGGTATACCAAGTTTCAGCACAATCGGTCTATTGGAAGTGGTTCAAATCTTCATTGCAAGATTTGTAAACATACAAACATACATACATACATACATACATACATACTAGGGATGTTGCGGATTCAATTTTTTTCACATCCGCGGATGCGGATGCGGATGCGGATTTTAAGAGGCTCACATCCGCGGATGCGGATGCGGATGCGGATCTGTATAAAATTGATCGATTGGTTGATTTGTATAAAATGTTATTGCTTTCCTATTGGTCAATCAGCACGTGCGGTCAACCACTCGACACTCGAGACCGACACGCGCACCTCGCCGCCCCTCTACCCTTTCTTTCTTTTCGCGATCTGCTACACATCCGCAACCGCATCAGCTCCGCAGCGATTTATGCGGATGCGGATGCGGATGCGGATGTCCAAATCGATGCGAATGTTCCGCATATGCGGATGCGGATGCGAATATTCGCAACATCCCTAATACATACAAAAGTGAAGTTAAATAAAAGCTTGTAAAATAGCATAAAATGTATTCTTCAAATACGATCTTACTGTCAAAATATTACTGTACTGTTTCGTCAATTGGGTGCAAGTATTTTTTATTTTGGACCGTAAAGAATTTAATATCTTTAGAAAACTTCTTATCTATTTTTTTAGGTGGTGTTCAGTAAAAAAAGCAACTATTTCAATGGAATTATCTGCATATATTCTCTCCAACGAATCAGTACATAAGTCATATAAATCAAGCAATAAATGACTACGACCATTATTAATAATATATTTTTCTATGATGCTACTAATTTCAATAAAATCTTCTTGGTGGTACTATCGATACTGGTGCCAATCACTTTTAACGGATGATTTCTCCGTTGAAGATATTTTATTATTAAAGTGAATCCTAACATGCAGTATGATAGTATATTTTCGGACTTAAAATACTTATACAAACTTCAAGATAGCTAAAATATTATTTTTGGCTGATATACACGGGGACAAAATACTAAACAATACAGACGTATCTCACTCGCATCCACCCATGTGCATATATCCTGCCTCGCGCTTGCTTTTACAGCAACCTTATACGCTTGTCTGGCAGGGGTTAGAACTATCAAAAGTGTCTGGCTACTGAGGAAACATCATATAATCATTACCCAAGTAATATGTATAAAAATCAGCATTTATAAAATGACGAAATTATAATCATAATTTACTGACCTTTAAGGGTGTCTGGCGAGGGGTTTCCACCATGGAAAGTGTCTGTCAATGAAGAATGTAATTTTTAATGATATTCTGAAGGTAATATCAAAATATTAGCCTTTATAAAATGACGAAAATAGGCCGGTATTTTCACACCTTTAGTACCGTGTACCTGCCAAAGCCACTGCAACCTAAACTTCATAATTGGCCATCGTTCTTACCTGTGTTGGGAGCATGTACTGACAAATTTTCAGCTTTATTAAAATGACTGTTGTCTGGCGTTCACGGGCTCTTGGGCTATAACACTTTTTCCATAAATATATATTATGTTTCACTTTATTGACATAAACGTAATTTAGTGTTTACTTCTGCACCTTAATTAACGTTTTTGTTTCAAGGTACGATATTTAGTAAAATTGTGGTTACTAGGCCGCATTTCATTGAAGTTTTGTTTTGGTAAAATAAACAGTCTCGTTTTCATACCTTTTCAAGCCTTATCAGGACCTGGACACTGTTCCACTACATTCGATGAATGAGCACTTTGTACGCCTGTTGCGATTAATTTAAATGATAAACTGTCCATTTTGACATATTAACTTTAACTCGAATAGATGGAGCGGACAATTTGGTAAATCTTTTGTACCCTTTTTTTATCAAGGCTTGAAAACATATATTTATTACCTCTTGATTAATTATTTTTAATTTAAAAAAATAATATGTTACAATATTTTAAGCAGTGATGGCCTCGAGATTTAGGCGCGCGGTCGTGAATCTCGGCGGTCGCGGGTTCGAACCCCAGGCACACACCTCTGACTTTTCGAAGTTATGTGTGTATTCAAAATTGAATTACCACTTACTTTAACGGTGAAGGAAAACATCGTGATGAAACCTGCACACCTAAAAGTTCTTAGGAATTTCTTAGGTGTGTAGTCCGCCAACCCGCACTAGGCCAGCGTGGTGGACTATGGCCTAAACCCTCTCAATGGTAGAGGAGACCCGTGCTCAGCATTGGGCGTATATGGGTTGATGAAGAAGTAGAAGAATATTTTAATCAGAAATTTTCATTCAGTTAAGCTGACATATTGACGTAAAAGCACAAAAGTTGTAATATTCAGGCCCGCCGTAAGCAGGCGTCCCCAAAGCGTGCACCGCACGCGGGCGGCACGCACAGGGGAGCCACAATTTTGTTTGGGTAACCTTTTTTTTTTAATTGTACTTGGAGTAAGCGGTACAATGGGGTTTACACCGGGTGACGATTAAAAAGCTAGCGGCTGGCCTGTAAATATTCTAATGATTTTTGATCGAATAAAAACGGATGATATAACTAATGTGCTCATAATAAATACCCGTACCTTTTGGTTTTTCTTTTATTATCACGATATTGAAATGATTTATACCTACACCTAAACTTCGCTTAATTCTTGTTACCTACTTATATTATTTCACATGAAACTTAATTTTCGTGATTTTTTTTTTCGTATTTCTTCACAACATTATCGCCACCTACAATGTTAGTCAAAATATTTATACCAAGGAGTTCTTATACTTTGAATGGACAGCCTCGAACCGCAGACAAAGCTCTCAAAACTTTTTAATAATCCACAAAATGCAGAATTTCGTTGTTACCGCTGCCAAATGCTATAACTCACTCCCCCGCTCGGCGAAGCAAGGGCGGTCCCTCGTGTGGCAATTACCGTTAACAAACTTCACTAATTAAGCACCCATTTAGAGTGGTTTGTTTTTGTAATTTTTTCGGCACGAAATTAAACACCTTTTTAATTAAGCTGTTTAAAAGCCGTGTGAAAAGTTAGGGCGAAATTATTTTTGTACTGGCCAGTTACAAATGAAACCAAAGTAAGTAGTTTGTTTATAAAATAGGTATTTTTTCGGGCTAAAAATATGTAGTTGATATGAATAAAATCACGTAAAAACTGAAGTCAAATAAGTGAAATGTATGCCCTACAAGTGATACTAAAGCAGTTTCGTCTACAATCAGCAATATGTGTTTTCCTAATATTTAAATTTCGTAAGTACGAATCGCTCAAAAAAAAATTTTGGGGTTAAAATTGCTAATTAGATGGAATTATATTATCAAGACAATTAATAGATAATTAAAATATCTATAGTGTATGAAAATAATTAATAACTAAAGATTAATCCGCTGATGAAATAATTTTGTGTGCGGTGATAAAATAAATGTAAGTAGTTCCTGGGCATTGGTATCATCGTCAATATTGATGGAATAAAAGTTTACTTGAGCTAAAAATCGATGTCGGTCCTATTCATTGCACATTTGATCAATGATTTTAAAAGTCATTATTTCTCACAAACAAAAGTATATAATGATAAAATACACCAGAATTTTCAACCTTTGCATTAAAAAAACTATTGTCTATATAAGTACGACCGTTAGCTGGCATCAATCTCGTATTTATAATATAAAAAAAAAAATCTCAGACAAATTTCCGGAAGTTATTATGATTATTTAATTGTAATGAAAGGTAGACGGAAAGCCGTTAATATTTACCGTTTATAAATATTGATCATTGATTTTCCCGTCTATTTCATTGGAAGCATTAGCAACGACATCTACCGTGAAACATTGGGTACAAACAATTTTATTAAAAAGAGTTATTATTTAAGACGAGAATTACCGCAATGTTAGTAATACGAGTCAATAAGAACATTTAATTTGACTAAAACCTATTTGCAGATGTTTTAGTCAAAATAGTACATAGGGTAAGTGACCCGGTTGTGGCCACGGACCCCTTTGTGGCCATTTAGAACTTCAAATCGTTATAACTAAGGCAAAGACAAATATATTACTTTAAGGTTTACGGGAATAAAAATATCTAATATTGGCAAAACTGATAGCGTTTACAGCTTTGATGTGTCAAACTTCACTTCAATCCAACAAGTCATTATTTTTTGACGAGCGTCAATTGTTATAAGTCTTAGCAAAAATGCTAAGGCGAGCGGGTGAGTAATCAATCATTATTTTTTAAACCCTTCTTATTTTTTAAATGTTTATGTTAATCCTTCATAAAGAATACACTGTCTAAGTGGTACAAATGATATTTTATCGCTATTTGTTTATTAAGTGAGTTTATGAGAGTGGCCACTAATGGAGCCAAAATTAATGAATTTTCCCATCTTTGGCCACATGACTGGCCAAGAGTTGTGCACGTAGAACCTCACTTTTGGCCTTAATTACTTAGCTTTTTTGATATAAGTAATCATTTCAGAGTTACGATTATCATGCCTCCATCGAAATTCAAGCATTAATTCAAGCAGAATTTCAGAATTCAGAATTAATTCAAGTAGTGATGGCCTCGAGGTTTGCGCGCGCGGTCGAGAATCTCGAACGGTTGCGGGTTCGAACCCCAGACACACACCTCTGGCTTTTCGAAGTTATGTGTGTATTCACATTGAATTATCACTTGCTTTAACGGTGAAGGAAAACATCGTGATAAAACCTGCACACCTAAGAGTTCTTAGGAATTTCTTAGGTGTGTAGTCCGCCAACCCGCAATAGGCCATCGTGGTGGACTATGTCCTAACCCTCTCAATGGTAGAGAAGACCCGTGCTCAGCAGTGGGCGTATATGGGTTGATGAAGAAGAAGAAGGAGAAAGTAGCTTGTAAATTTAATTTACAAGCTGAGATATTATATTTCATAATTGTCGTCAATATTATGTCAGCTATTTTCATATAAATAAAGACTGTTGGCCGTAAAATATGCGATTTTCGAATAAACTTTTTATTACTTTGAATTATCTGCTTTTTATTTTTGATGAATTTTGATGGCCAGAACTGGCACATGACTGTGACCAGAAATGGGGTAAATCTGGCCAAAAATGGCACAAATTCCAATTTTTTTTTCTTTTCTACAGGATTATTTTTCCATTGAATCATTATGAAAAAAAATGTATCCTTAGGCTAGATTATTATATATTTAATCACTTTTTACAAGAAATATGTCCGTGATAACAAAAACTGTAAAATTATATAGCCTCAAAGTCTACAAAATTCTTAAAATGGCCAAAACCGGGTCACCTACCCTACTTAGATACTATATTTTTCTCAAATTATGAAAATTGGTTCATCAATCATTACAATTATCACTTTGACACCTTCATAGGTCCGAAAGCACAAATCAGTTTATGTACTTTTATGATTTATCTATCATCACTCTTTTTATGTTGCATTAAAGGATGAAGTTTCTAATAATATGTTTTAGATATAAGCGTCATCTATTGACATTAACATGAAACTTAGCAATAATGATAATAGTGCCATCATGCAATTATGTCGTAAACAATTTCTACACAATATAAAATCTTTCTCTACGATTCTGGCAACCCTGGTCACTTTAATTCCCATTTACATTGTATGTTAAAAAATATTTAAAATGTTTTCAATGTTCTTGGTTTAATAGTAAGTTTTAATAATTGATTGAGCTTTAATTTTATTTTCTCTGGGCGTTCTACTTTTTTGTCTATTTCCCAAATCTATTAGCTCATTTGACTAATTTTACTTTGACAGTGACAGACAAACGCTGCTGAATTTATGGAATGTGCATTGTGATAAAATTACCGTCATTGTAATTTCTAACACTTGTATATATATTTCATCACTCCGAATTTAAGTGCTATTCAATAACTAAATATTTACAAGAACTTAGTTATGTTACGACCGATTAATACGATCGGTCAGAGAATCTCATTTGAGAGGCAGTCGAAGCAATTGGTCAGAAATAAAGTGGTTCAACCCGCCTCTATCTTGAAACCGGCGGAGAAGTTAAAATTATACAACAAAGAGAATAAAGAACTGTTCGGGCCACTGCTAGAGACAAACAAACAAAGAAAACAACGTATCCAGAAAGAAGGTAATCGTCTACTCTATTAACAACCTTGGAATTACTACTTTCTAAATAGGTAACTGGTATACGGAAGATAGTATCTCGTGTCGATATTACGTACCTACGAATTGCGATTAAATTGTTGTTTACATATTCTTTCACCTTACGTGAAACGATGCCAATTAAAATCATATGACAGTCTAGCGCTGGCGCCGCGAAGTACACACGTTATATCTGTTGCAGCTAAAAATACTTCGCATCAAAACAACAGACAGGCGAGTGAAAACACATCGAAATTCTTCGCGAGCGATGCTTTGAGTAGGCGCCTAGTGAGCCATTGCGTTAACTACAGTCCTTTTGAAGTATTCAAGAAGACAATGTGGCAAAACACGAGGCATTGTGTGAACCTAGTTGGTGTGTTATTCAACAACGCTGCGGTAAGGGGATTGAAGACATCAGCAATATGTGAGTCAACAAGAAGCTCCCCTGCACAGCCTGGGTATGCGAGTGAAGACAGAATTCTGCAAATTAAACACCACAGGAATGATTACGCAGAGCAGTACCCCTCGGTGACATTGATCTTGAACAAAACTATGACTGAAGAATCTAGGGCTGCTTTGGAAAAATGGAAGCAGGAGAGAATTGCAGAAATGGGACTTGAAGAGTTCAATAGATTTTACCAAGGTGAGTGTTTGGCATATATATCTGCACTTGCGGCTTAATGTTATTTGTTGGAGGAAAAAAAGGGTTTTCCAATTCCTAACTGTAGCTTATACCTAACTGTTGTGACTTTACCTAGTAGCCGTTACAAGAATTTTTATTCATATTTACAATCAATATTAGATTTTATTAATCTTGTTAACTAGTGTGATGAGTTAAATTATTTTACTAAAATTGAATACCAGTAATTTTTTAGGTTATTAATCTTATTGTACAATTGTCTAAGTCTTTAGGCCCAAAACTATTGTGGTTAAAAGAAAGCCATAGATTAATTACTAAAATGAAATAAGTAGATAAAATTGATTTCTAAAATCTTGATCAAATGATTCATTAGTTATCATTTGGCTTAAGATATATTATGAATGTGGGATTTCATGAATTAAAAAAAAACTACAATTTCACGAATTGCATTTACATTATTTTTCTGTCTCAAAGACTTAAATGAATATAATTACAATTTATAAATATACAGGCCTGGCCACTTTAACGGGCACAATACTAATAACACTATAACCTGGCTACTATAACCAGCCTTTTTAAAGAATATCCTTTTAAACCTTACTGTGTGGTATCCTAAGAATTGCTATAAACTGTTTTATTAACTAAATGTCAAAAAAGATAGATAAAGTTTTAGTTATAAGAAACACATAAGGCAAAATTTAATGTTACATTGGGCATTAAAATGACCAGTACAGGAAGTGACTGCTTATTGGTTTTATTAGCAAGGACATATCAATACTTCAAATTGGCCATGTATGAATTTCTTTTAATCTTTTTGTATTACATTATTATCACTGAATATTGTCAATGGTAATATTTGTTAGTTGTAAGATATTCCTATCTTCCTGTTAGGATATGAGGCATAATACTACCTCATCATAAAAAAAAATCACTATTAGGGTTCATGGTTTTCATATGGTTTCTAACAGGCTATTGGTATTAATGTGATCTTTTGGACCATATTTTATACCACTAAGCAGTCCCAGTACTTCCAGAGATGACTAAAAGCCCATTTTGCCTTAAACAATTAGGATGACTAAATTATAATCTTTAAAACTTCATTCAACTTCCACCAGGTTCTAGTGTGGTCACTTTGCAATACTAATATACAAACTAAATTGATAAACACAAAAAAAGCAAATAATCTCTTTACTTGTTACTCATTGATATTATTGAACTTGAAACAATTCCTGTAGAATTTGTTGCAAAAATCTTATAATAATATGTCCAAAACGATGCTAGAGATTACAAAATTAAGGGTAAGACTGGCTGAAAGTAAAGCTCTTCCACCATATATTGTCCATTTGGACAACAAAATATTTTCTATTGCATGTGAATTCCACTGGGCATAGATTTGTGATACATACATTTCTTTTTATTTTACAATACCAAACTCTCATGAAATTGCATGATGAAATGAAGGGAAAGAAGTTTATGATACATCAAAGAGGATATTTGTCTTTTGCTTAGCGGATCTCATTCTACAAGGTCTCAGGTAAAATAGAATGATAGCTACTAACTTTGTGTTGTTTATAATATTTCCATGACCAATTATTAGGAAAAATACTTGATGCAATTTTCATAGATTTATAAACTCTTAAATACTCCTAATTAGGTCATAAAAGTTAAAGGTCTTAAAGGCTTTGTATTTACTATACCTAATCTGTCAACAAAAAAAAAACAAAGTAAATTTGTCGAATCAATTCTAAAGATATATCTTAAGAGAAATAATGTGAAGTAAATATTTTGTTCCACTCAGGACTCATAAACAAAAGATAAAGAGAATATTGCCACAATAATAACCAAAATATGTGTTTAAGTAAGATCACTTAGCATCCTTCGTTCTCTGACCAGTTTAACGAGTCACAAACATGATTTTAGCGTATGATAAGTCTACATTGTTATATGTTTTAGAATTCACATCAGCAATACGAAAAAACGATACTAAAATGGTCATGTTGTTCGAAATACCCCTATTGTAAACTTAACATAATAATTAAATAAAAACCATTATTTAGAGTTTAGCCTGTGACATAATAATCCTGAATCATTATTTCATGGTCAGTAAATATTTGTTTAAGAATCTGGATATTTCTGAAGAATAAAAATTGCAATTCCTGATGATAGGACCATGATAGTATTTTGTTTAGTATTTTAATATGAAGGACTATATATGGATAAATCTAGCATAAATTAGATACGTGTTTGTGTGTGACATGTTAATGCATATAGATCTCTTGCCACTTGATACACTTAAGACTGCATTGTGGCTATGTTATTGTCATTTTGTCAAAGCAGTTTCAAAAAGAAGTCTTTGTTAGGTATCAGTATTATACTTTGGTCTGTTTGCGACTGCCATCTGACAAAACAAACGCAGTTTATTTTCAAACAAAGGAAATGCCTTCGTATGTACTTATTGCATTTGCACTGATACAATTTACATAGAGACATGTGCAAAGGAAGCCAGATAAGTTAGACGCAGATTGTGTGAAGCGCCATTTATCCCTGTGCAGTTTATATTTGTTAACAGATAATCTTTCCTGATGCTGCAATTGAAACCATAGATTGTGGTTTTATATTGTGGTCAGATTTGTCCCCTTTAGTTTCAAGATGAGGTTTATCATTACTTTAGTACATAAGAAATAAGATAACTGCTGTTAGGCAGTGTTAGTATTTGACTTAAATATACACAGCGGTATTTTGACAAGAGACTTTAATATTGCACCGGCCAAGCAGCCTATGTTGTTGTAACTTATGTTGAGTCCTATGCTAACGAGATTGACAGTCAAGTATCGCGCGGGAAGACAATATTTCACCTCACGGTGACCTCTCACTGGCCTAAATAGATTTTATCGTGTCACCTTTAGCAGTCCCAAGGTTGTTGGAATTCCTAAGAGGAAATATGCCTTTAGCTAAATTTAATAGCTTGGTTATACGTCATAGACTTGACATACTTTGGATTTAGCTCTGGAAAAAATACTTTTGGTTGGCTATTTACTTGATATTGTTTCCGAGATTGAATTAAGAAAATTTCTTAGACATTATTTAAGCTTGACATGGTCATTTACAAAATAAACTTATTTTCGGTCGCTGTCAGTAACAGAATCCAGAAGCCATCCAATGGTACAAAATACATCTGGTAGACATGATAGGTATTATCTCAGAGAATCGTCAATAGATTTGTCCTTCGCCCTAGGACTTTCTTCCGCTCGTGATTCTATCACGCGGATATCCCAAGCTATTTTGGGCGCCAATATATCATAGTAAAATGTTACGCATAGTGATGTGAACGCGGATGCCAAAAATGTAATTGTTGAAATGTCAATCTAAACATAGTAATGTGGACACGTGGTACAGAAGTGGAATATACCAGATTAATTAGCAATTTACATTGAATCCTTTATGCAGTAGATGAAGTCCTGTTGAACTCCCAAAAAACTGCCGTGAAGTAACAGCTTTGCTGATGCGTTACGTGGAACGAGATTACACTAGGTCTAACGACTATTGTTCCTTCTTTCTTCATTATTCATAGCAACAGCTTTTATGTATAATGTTCTCGGTGTTCATGTGCTTCTATAGTCACTAACTTTAAGGTGGCTCGCTTGATCATCTGCCTGAAAAAAAGTTAGGTGATTCGTCAAGAACATAGTATAAAATTATGTTCCATAACAACAGTTGTTTAGTCTGCTTTAAAAGACTCCCATACTTTTGTTGAAGTGAAGGATTACAATATGCACTCAATGAAACGAAGTGGTCATTTCTTGAGAGGATTAAAGAACACTTACGACGATCGATAAGATCAAAAAAATTGATGACACACCGGCTCTTGACATTAAAATACAGAGATTTCGTGTATTCTCATTTATACTCTGTGTAGATATTAGTCTACTACGCTAAATATCGACCTATGCATAGAATAAGGTCACTTATGACTATAACACCAATGTACTTTTTATGTCTATAATAGTGTTAAAATTGTTTATATATTGCATTAGTGAAGTAATTATGATCATAAATTTTGTTGTTGTTTGAAGAACATACAAAATAACTGATAATTTTGTGCCCAATTAAGTTTAAATCGCTGAGAAAGAGAAGTTGTGTAAAGGCACTTATAACTTTATTCTTTGCATAGGTCGATATGTTCGTCAAAGAGAACGGACACCAAAATTTGGTAGTACTAAATTTATCAGTTCTTGATGGTGCAGTAAAAATCTGCAGAAGTTTTAAACATTTTATATTTTATTGGAAAACTACTACTAAGGCTCGCCTTTCGATGATCCTTTCACTAAAGCTTACTTAGCTTTACTCGCACATAATATTTATTCAAATTTACATAAAAATAAAGTATTGTAATGTAACACAATATATAGACGTTGCGGTTGGATGTAGTTTTGTGTGGTCAACGGGTAAAAATAATTTATAACGCTGTAGCGTTTATGACTATTATTCTTGTCGTTTCGTTGTATCAGCAAATCACAGGCTACCCCACGTATCTATACAGGAAACTTGCTTACACAAAATACCGGTTGGGTTCATAGTTTCAACACATCTAGGTATATTGAATGCTAAGAGACCTGTTGTAACAGTTTTGATGCAACTACTACTCTTCTAATTTGTATATTAAAATTTCTTAAAAGCCGTTATGACTAATATGTCTAATATAGGATTAAAATTTAATAAATGGTATTATTCAATCAATAATAATATATCAGAAGATATACATAAATAACCCACATTAAGATCTCATAATCGTCACCGGGCTTAAGTACTGGGTATACAATCATCCAAACCGTGATAATTGTATTTATGTAATAAGATTTTCTGTCTTTTAAACGCAACTTTCTAGCTAGAAAGTCAATTTTTAGTCAAAGCTTTAGGTTAACATTCCTTGTATTTCGAAATATATAATTGGCACCAGTAAATTGTGTTGGCAAATGCTAATCTGCGGGTTGGGCTATGGCTTGCACTCATTACTGCAGTTGGGCGAGTGGTCACCACGCTTGCGCCATGGTGACTTCAATGTATGGATTTTAGGTTAAAAACTGTTTTTATGTGGCCTATGGCTTGGCTGGAAACTTACCGGAGCTTTGAATAGTAGGGGCAATTCAAAATCGAATGTAATGAAAAGATGCAAGGCTTGAAATTTTTGATATTTTAAAATTTATAACATTTTTTAGACTAAAACGGGTTAGTTCCGACAGTAGCCTCATATAAATTCTCTTATTGTAGCCAACAAGAGAATTTATATGAGGCGGCCTCCAGCAATCGTTTGAGATTCACTCGTTCTAAATATACTACAATCAAATATATTTTCAGTACCACGAGTGCTGAACTTGACATTCGGTTCATTGCAAGTCGTTGAACTTTTTGTAATTGTCTCAATAAATTCATTTTGAATGTCATTAAAAACTATTTAAATTACTTAATTAGTAGAAATATTCAATTTTACTGTGATTGGACAAAGTTTAAGACAGCAATAGTGTTTGAATAAATGTTTATGATGAAAAAAGTTTTTTGAAATAATATTTTTCTTTGGTAAAGAAGAGATTAAACTATTTTGATGACGTATACAAAATAAAGCGCGAATGTATTTTGTATGTTATGTTATGTCAGTACAAGTAAAGTCGATACTATATCTACTACCAAAAAAAGTTATTTTTGGTGTCTGTTTCTATCAATAGTCGATTCACTGCATTCCTATGACGACATTGCTAAAGTCTATCGTTTATATAATCTTATAAGTAAACCCGCAACCATTTCGATCTGGTTATTCACCTCACAATTACGACACAATTCGTAACACTGGTGTCGCTAAAATTCTTGTTTATAGCGCGCAGATTTTATGATAAGCGTTATCATTTCAGTATATGCATGCTTAGGAATGTTTACGTCGATTAATTGAGGCCCGTGTGATAGGGAGGCGTATCTGTTGCGATTTACCTTATATGTCATATTATTTTATTTACATATCGACACACAAACATAGGCACACCTTGCATTTATCTGTGTATGCTAATAATTTTAATCTCTACGAAATAGAAGACTATATACTTATTCTTTGCAGTTTTACGACCTCTTTAATTCTTAACTACTTGCTAGACTCTAACGAGGTCTTAGATTTTAAATGTCTTGCAATTTATCAAACGTTCTCTACATCTGAGAGGGTTCTACAACAGATGTAGCAATAGGCAGAAGTTATTAAAAAGTCTTAACCGTCCGGTCAATGACCGGGTACCCGGGTATCCATTTTGACTTCGCGGATAGAATTTAATATCTTTTTCTTAAAAAAAATACAAAACCGTCTGGATCCCCAAAGTTTAAGTATTTTTAAACCTAATTCTTGTTAAAAATGATTATAATTAATTATGTAATAATAGTAATTAACTACCAAACTTGATACCTCCTTTGTTCAAT
This sequence comes from Cephonodes hylas, assembly GCA_030295005.1. NCBI lineage: Eukaryota > Metazoa > Arthropoda > Insecta > Lepidoptera > Sphingidae > Cephonodes > Cephonodes hylas. The sequence continues at coordinate 3,177,625 of AP025374.1, read as the reverse complement.
GACCAGGCACCCGGGTACCCACTGAAAATATAACGCATGAACGTCGGTAATACATATTAAAGAAAGTAATTGTTTAAAGTATTTTTGCAATTTGACTTTAAAAATAAATAAAAAATAATATAGTTTATAATTTATTACATTCAAACATTTTTTTTTATAAGCAATAGCAAAAATAGTAAGTAAAAAACACATAATTCCCGTCATATTTTTATTAGTATGATTTTCTTTTATTATTTATTTATTTATATTGTTTATTTTTTTATAATGATACACTGCTACTCGGAAATAAAAGTAAATTATATCATAACGCATACCCAACACATGTTCATCACTAATAGGGTTCTCACATACTAAACATATTTTTCTCGTTTTCGCGACGTTTATTTTTTATTTCACTTGAAAATACTGGGATCTTGATTATCCAGTTGTTCCCGTTTGTGCATATGGATTGATAGCTCGGCCAGTAAAAGATTTAATCGCCACTTTCGTTGAGAAATGCCTCAAAATTTGAGGATTCTGCGAACGATTTATGACAAAAGGAGTACGCAGTTCTTTGGCCAATAGCCGATAAAATAATCGTCGCTCATGCCATTTCTTAACAAGCATTTATGATTGTCATTATACAGAAGACATGGTGAAAGTCAGGCGACATCGAGAATATTATATAGATATGCTAGAGGCCATCTATGCGTTGCAATATATCAACCAAGCATTTTCTCCATAGTGTCCGCTCCAGCCTTTGAACCGTCATAAAATTCAATGATTGCGGGTTGTTTCTTTGCACTAATACTAATTTTTGCTTCGTGATGGATTAACGATAATATTATAGTACCTTTTTGGCACATAACTCCACATAATTATGTTTTTTATTAAAACTAAACGCAGTAAATAATGGCCTCTCGCGTTTTTGATGAAGCTATTGCTCGTGGAATAAATGCCTTATTTTTTTTCAAAATGCCGACAATCGTCAAGTATCACAATAGTAAACATTTAACCAATGGATGAGTAGTAAAATAATTATCCAATAATAATGGTGTCCTAGTAATGTTCCTTTTCGATTCTTTATACGGAGCCACCACGGTGGACACTTCTTTCACCAAATATTTTTTCACGTTATATAATTAATAATATTTGTATATATATTTTTACTATTACAGTAGATTTTAAACGTGATTGGCAATAAGTTAAGGTAGTACCGACATGTAACGTCTGTTCACTAAAGTTTTAAAATTATTGTTTGGGCTAAAGGGCCGATTAGTCCCTAATAGGTCTCTGAAAGGTCTAGAACCTTCCATGGGGCCTATAAACTGTGTATAGTGTCCATAGTTATTTAACATGCCACGTAGATAGCTTACTAATAACTTTTCTACCGTCACATTATATGTGGGTACCCGGGTACCCGGTTATTGAACGAATGCTGAAAGTTTGGTCATTGACCGGAAGGTTAATTAAGTCCTTGATATTATCGCAAATGGTTTCATTTCTTCGCTTGTATTTATAAACCAAACAATCGCAATATTTATTTTGATAACTGTAACTCTTATTATCAAACAGCGTTCACACTCAGGTCAAAAGTTACATAATGTATGTTCGCAGCTCAAATGGCCGTTGGTACAAAATTCCACAACACACTCAAGAACTATTTCACCCAACCGCGAACTCAGTTGAGGATCGAGAAGGATGTCGAAGGAGTCTGGGTGTCTGTGGCTGAGGTGCTCAAGAGTATATCTTCGCCCAAGGCAATAGAGTCCAATGTCGTACACCCGGTTCTCAAGTACAGAGGCATTTTCGATGCTATAGCTGATTATGAGTGAGTATTGTTTTTATTTTAAACTAATTGTTAACATTAGTGTACGGGCTTATCAAACGAGTTCCACATTCGTCAAGTTTAAAAACTCATTAAGCCAATGTAAGAGGACTAAGGCATTTTTTTAATAATTCAAAAGCTGATGTCGCATTTGGAATTATATTGACTAGATCTGAAAAAATAAAAGTCATAAAGCATTTTTAATAAATTAATGACTCAGAGTCCGCAAGTTAACTTTCAATATAGGGAATCTTTTGAATACGAGCAATCAAATTAACTAGAGAGAAATAAGCAACGAGGATCTACGATGCTTTTGGAAGGTATCGCTATATTTGATGCAATATACGAAAAATCGATAAAATCCATTCAAAAAGTATACTTAGAAAACAATTTTATTTATGCAAAAAATCAGGCTTGGCTCTGCATCAAGCAATGTTGAGAGATTTATAGCGGACAGATTTTGAACGATCACTCGGTGATAAGAGTGTGAAATGTTTTTGCATCTTGAACAAAAGAATGTAATCTCATTTTATGTTTGTGTTATTCTAAAAAATCGAATTAAGGATACATAAAGTCAATATCTATAATAGTCTAGGTTAATGGACTAAGGCCTAGCTAACTAAGAGTAGAAAACGAACAGATCAGTATGACATCTGATAAACCCAGATAGTAAAGTTTAAAAATAAAATTTATCTTGACTTATCATAACATCAATAAAAACTAGAAATGCCTTGTCGGTAGCCAGTACATTCACTTTGCTATGCTACTATGGATACGAAGATTTTCTGCTTCTGGAAATGTCTCTCCTGAAATAAAAGACAACAGGATTGTTTCACCCAAGTTTTGTAGAAGGTAGTTATACCATCCCGGTTTAATTGACCTATTCATATTCAAAGCGTGGTTCTCCCACTTTCAATCAGAGAGGATATTTTAACCTTATAAGGAAACATTTATAGCAATAGTGTTAGAATTCGGTATAAGAACAACAAACAAATCCGTTACTCTGAAATCCCTACAATCTCGGAACGTCACAAAACGTGAGATAAACACGCTTTATTATCACATTCAAAATACACAGTCTGAACGATACGAGTCAATGACATCACTGATTTCTCATGTCAAGGAATTCTCAAGGTTATCGGGCACGATTTTGCACCTACAGTTTTTTTTTTATGTAAAATAAGAAATGGTTTTTTTTTTCTAAACAATGCCAAGATAAGTTTGATTTTCATTTGTTTTGCTCAAGTGCGCATTACTAACGAGAGTAAATGTTGGTCTATAAATATGTTTGTTTGGTAACATCGTCTATTATAATTTTATCTAGCGTCAACACGTTTCTAACGCAACGTGGATTGTTTTAGAATGTTATTTTAGTCTCTTGCAGGCCAATAGAATTGTTTCGCTGATAAAAGGCTGTCGCTAGACCATTCTGTACACTGACCAGTTTTTATCGCGATTGTTCCACTACAATTTATATTTACATTATTATTAAGCCGGCAATTTTGAAAATTGTATATCTAACTATATCAGCCCATTAATGGTTAAAGCCATGTTCCACCCCTCTGGCCTAGTGCGGATTGGCGGACTGCACGCCTAATAAATTCCTAAGAACATTATAAGGTTCATATTAATTCACACTAAATATACATATTACTTAAAAAGTCAAAGATGTATCGTTGGGGTTTTAACCTGCAACCACCAAAATTTTGAAAACATGTTTTTTTTTAATGTATTTGTATATTATTAACACGATATTGAAAATCTCAATTAAAATTTTCCAGAGAGAAACCCACCCTGATCGAATGGAAGAAGTCCGACAAGCCTCGCAAGTCGATATCCTTAACATACGACAACCCGGTACAACTAGCGGCCTACTTCGGCGCCGTGTGCAACGATCTCAACTACAAACACTTCAACGTTCGCGACGCATTGTTAGTGATCGCATACACTGATGGATCGAAGGCTGATGCTTATCATCTATCCACAGACAAGTTGAGAGAACACTGGGCCCAATGGCTGATACGGCTGGAGGAGTACACGAAGAAATTCGGCAATGATTCGGAGAAATTGCTCAAAGGAGGCAAGAGGATGTTTGAGGAGGAGCTTGCAAATCTCTAGGAATTTACGGTAAGACAGTATACTTATATGAAGGGGAAAAAAATGACTGGCACACAGTACAAAAACAAATGATTTACAAAAAAAAGAAAAATTAAAAAATATTAATTTTTGCCAGGAAAGGTATCACCCATATTCAGATATAATATGTAGCATGGTTGAGAGGACTGTCATTTGGTATGGAGTTAAGAGTTTCATGTCGAGCTACATCAGTCTTAAGTGTGATTCTCGACTCTAAATAAATGTTTTTGGGTTTCCCCAGTAGTAAGTAATCCTCAGTAGTGGTAAAGAATATGGTGATGTGCCCTAAAAATGTTATTTATTTATTTATTTATTTATAAACTCTTTATTGCACACAAAGAAAATATACAAATCAAATAAACAAAGAGAAAGAAGTACAATTGGCGGTCTTATCGCACAAGGCAATTTTTTAGAGACAACCATTAGATGGACAAGAAGAAGTGATAGATGGGAGGGTAGAAGTGTGTACAATAAAAATAAATACATACATACAATACAACCATACATACATACATACATACATATATACATACATACATATATACATAAATACATACATACATACATACATACAATTATTTTTCTTGAGAAACCTGACAGAAATAGTGATGTTTCACAAGTCTTTTGAATTGAGACAGTGTTATTAGTCATCACAAAAAAAAAACTACTTTAAAAATTAATGGCAAAGTGTGGGTGATAAAATAGCACTTTCAGTGTCCTTTCAAAGATAAGTTTGTAACAATCTTTGGGTGAGATGGATAGACGGACGGGCTTAACATATTTTGCGCTGAGTCACTCAATATGCGAAAAAAAAAGTTATTCTAAACTAATAAAATTTTCTTTTCTTTTCAGTGGAGGAGAATCTTGCCTTAAATTCGGATATGAAATAAAAACAACAAGGAAAAAAGAAAATTAATAAAAAACGTAAAAGTCCATAAAAAATATTTGCTTTCATTTTTTTTTTCAAAATTGTGAAATGATACAAAAAGTATGTTTCCAATGTATCTCCTTGTCATGTAAAGGACATGAATGTTTTACACGAATAATGTTTCTTGAATCAATAAAAACTGGAAGATTTTTGTCACATTTTTTTTTGTCTATACGTAAATATTTAAATATTCTTTAATTAAGTACTTAAAGTATTTGAAGTTTGCTTTTTGTATGAAGGTGTAAATTCTAGAATTATTGCACAATTTTGAAAAAAAAAATTACTGCAAAAAAATGATGTTCAAATTAGTGTATCAATAAAACTTGTCAATATTAAATGTCAATTGGTTTTAGTGACGCTAAATTATCTAACTACCCCCAATAATCGAAAACCTATTGGAGGTAAAATACTAAATTTAGGTTATAAATACCATTACGATCCAACTCAATAAATTTAGCGTTATTAAAAATTTGTCGAAATGTCAAGACTGGTAAATTGTTGGTTATGTCATTAGCAGGTTTTTGAATTGTTTATATTGTTATTATGATAATCCGTATATCATCTTATTATCATTGGTATTCTTTGAATAACACTATTTCCATTAGTGACCCAACTACTGTAAGCTGCGGTCAGACATTATTCATCTTTGCTTTCATCGTATCATCTTTGCTTCATGGAAATATAAAAAAAAAACTACTTGGCATAAATAAAATAGTGTATTCCAAGCTTTATGCAAAATACAATATTCAATTCAAAAATCTGCTTGATAAGAAAAGTTGTTGAATAAAGGATTGTTATGAAAAAGATTTTGTGAAGAAGAAAGTTTTTTATCCGATCCTGTTTATGTGATAAAGGTTTATGTTCCAAGCATATTTGTTACGACAATTATAAGGAACTCCGATATTATTTCTATGGAACATTATGACGCGTGATTCAAGTCACGCTTTTCATAGAAATAATTGTCAGTTGGCACAAAACCTTTTAATTTTGGTTTGTGTGCCAAAAGGTTGCGGTATCAATTTCTTAGACCAATCACTCAACTCACCAATGCTTCAAATATGTAATTTTTGTTTGTAGAAAATCCATAATATACAGGTGAAAAAAAAGCTCCAATATTTGCAAAAAAACACATTTCAATGACGTTATTTCGAATGTTAATGTTATACCTGCTATGAAAGAAATAAAAATAATGATCATATTTTTTTTATAAATGCTTAAGAAAATTTTGAGGTGTATAATGTCCACCTAGTCCTATAGGGCAGTTTGGTCTATTTTTTACTACATTAGGTAAAAAATAGCTGATCTACGGAAGCATTTTCTAAATAACCGATCCATGGTGTTTGGATTGAAAAATGCTTGATTTCAAACATTCTCGGCAATACTAAAGTCGAAAATGGAAAATATAATGTAAAACTCAATAAAGACATACTGTAAATGCGAGTGTCTGATTGTTGTCATCATTTATTCACTCCTACTATGTAAGAAACTCTAAGGACTATACCAAATGCAATAATAAAAGTTTAGAAAAACTGTGACCATCTTTAGATTACTGAGCTGTTTTTTCAGTAAGTATATATGGCCAATAATAAAAATACAATATTGTGATGTTGAATGGATGTAAAAAAGGCTCTGTATTTCAATTACAAATTACATACAGAAAAACAACCATAATTCATTAGGTTATTTTTTATTGTTTTCAATTATATGTTTTGTTACAAATATAAGTATATCATAAATACCACTAGATACAAAATGTAAAACTGTTCAAGAATTGACAATATATACCTAGTAATCTGTTATAATAGTTCTGGTACAAGCCATTGCCTTCAAGACTATTAGTTATTGTCCTCTCTACTATACTCTATATTAGCGAATCTTTTAAGATTGCGCTTATTACCAGCATTCTTTATGTTCTTATTTCATTACTTTTATAGTTGCTAACTATGGCTATACCGTAAATAGTAGAATTGATCAAACTCAACAGTGTGACCAATTTAAAATATGACTTAATATGTAGTATACCACTTTGTAAAATTAATATTAACGCGAGTCATTAACCCATTATTAATTAAGATTAGCTTTTCCAATATGCCAAATACTTAGTACGTGACTAGTCAGCTGACTCCTCAAGTGGAAAAAATGTGTTCAAAAATACACCTTTTCATCACATTAATTGTTAAGTCTTAGCATTTATTAAGGATTCACCATATTTAAGTGTGCCTTCGCCTGCATGATTAGCTTGATAAAAAACTTAGGAGCTATGTAAGGTATTGGCCAACAGTACAACATAAAGAAATAGCTTGGATTTTATAGCCATTAATGATCATTTGAAAATGATGTGCCATTGTCCCCTGATTATTCCTTCCTTATCCAATACTTCTGTATAATATTAGACTATGCAAGTTTGTTAAAGCTAATACAATGTTCAAAATATACTTTAAATACCGATTTACTATGCAATTAAAGCTTTAGTAATAATGGCTCTGTGTGATTTTCGTTCTCATTTCCGTCAAATATGATTAAAATTTTAAACAAGTTTGTATTGATATTTTCTATTGATGTTCTATTGATTCTGATCTTTAATTGCATGGTTTATCTCCATGTACCTATTTTAACATAATTATGACACTATAAACGTCCTTTCCAACGTTCTTCCATAAAATTAAATAAAAATAAAAATAATATTAGTTTTGGTAAATTATTACACACTACAACTATCAAGGAATTTAAACTTTTTACCAATTTTTAGTGTTAATTTTTAAGGCGGAACCTTGGTTTAGTTCTTTTTGAGTCTTTTCTTGTCCACTGATCCGCGTATGCTATTGCGCTTTATAATTTGTTTATTTTTGCTGTGCCAAACCTTTGATTTGTAACAATTGTACTAAGTCAGTAGCTATTTTACTTATAATTATCCACATATTATAATGCTTGTTTTCGACTGCCACAATGTGGTCATATTTTAAGGTCTGATTTGTCTTTTCATTACTGTAATTCACTTATATTAAATATGTTATACGAATTCAAATATTTTCAATTAATTTTTGACCGTATTTTTTCTTTAAAATAATCTATATAAAAATCACCTTTTCTCTCATTTAAAAACTGTTCAATGAATGTTACATTTTGAAATTTACACTGGAACAGTTTTAGGGTGGATAGACAGAAACTAAAAACGATTTTATAGATCTAATAATCTGACTAATTTAAATTTATTTAGTAGCAGCTTACTTCGATTTGCTTAAAAACAAACTGCGTGAATAGAAACGTAAACTTTATCGGCAATGATGACTATTGACAGTAGCACCTGTCAACATTGCGCTTCTATTTTAGCGCGTAATTTTAAAACCGCTATTTCATCTGACGTCTCTTTCTAGCCCAAGTAAATTATATATTTTTATCGCGCTCTTCATTCAATATTTACCTCAACTTTAATCGCTAACGTTATTCAACTCGGCGCTCAACGATGTGAAAGCAAGATTCAAAGTCCAAGGGCGATAGTGTTTTAACACTATATACAAATTAACTAAATAGGAACGCCAGAAATACAAGTTTTTTTAATAGTATTACAGAATCTGTTGTCATTTGCGGTTTGAGTGTTGTGTTGTGCGGTTTTATGTAATTGTGGTAAGTTTAAAATCACGTGAATTGGTTATTTAAAAATAAAACTCATAAAAATATATTATATTTGTAAATTGTTAAAGTTGAAATATTAAATGTTTTTTTTTTATTAAACGAGGGCAGGACGATAAGTGTACATAAAATCATAATTGACTTAAGAATTTTTCATTTAACTTTCGAATATTTTAATGGGATTTATTAAGTATAAATAATTATCAAATAACCCGATCTGTATGCAAAAATGTACAACTTGATTCAATTTGATTGATTTACTCAGAAATTTTAAAATTAATTTGTGAAATTGATGTGAAATTTCCCAATTAATCAAGTAATTAAAATAACACTAATAATTAAAAAAAAACGTGGTTATGTATTTCGTCGCGGTCTGATATTTTAATTGAATATTTAAAAGAAAAAATATTTTCAAAAAGAGAATAACAAAAGTACGTTCATTTACAGTTCCTTCGAATTTCCCTCCAAAAATGTCAAGCCCTTTAAGACGTACAGCCTTGCAAGTACTAAGGAGGCAGAAAATATCTACAGCACCTGTTAGTGCGAGAACAAAAAGTACCGAAGCAAATCTATTGACTTCCGTGTATAAAGACATACCAGTGAATAATTATACCGTTAATGATTTTGTGTGGCAGAATTTGGACAAATGGCCAGACAAGACAGCAACGGTAAGTCTTTTAATTTTCACGGAATATTGTCGAAGTCGAAAATTATTTATTTTAGTAACTGTTATTATGTATTTTTATTTTTAACTGCCGACTTTTAAAAGAAAAAGTATCAGGTTCCTATGCAGATAACAATTATGAAATTTCAGTTTCAACGCTCAAAAAATTAATTTACTGTCCTGATTCGGAGCTTATTTGAGCGAAAGATCCAAAATTTTCAATTTGATCGATACGCATAACTTGAGTTACTAGTTTAATATTTGATTAGAAAACAAGTTTTGGACCTGTTTACCACCTCTCTGCCCAAGTATCGTATTATAATAGTACCGTTTAGAGTAAACAAGATTAACCTTGATTTTCAACAAGATGCAAAAAATCATTTTTAAGTTTGGCGTGTCGTAAGTTTTTACCAATACTTATTTATGATTTTTGGCGTGACTTTAAAGATCTTCCTAAGTAACATTTTACCATCTATACATCCTTTGTTATTTGAAATATAAGAAAAAAAAATGTTTAGGCCAGTTCGTTGACTCAGGTTAATGTGTCATGATAATATAAGTGGTGTCCTGTCTGTGGTCATTACGAGTGATACTTTTATTTAATACTTTGCTTCCGAATAATTTTGTTATTGATGTAACTTTATCTCATAGGCCCCTATATAGATTTTCATTTCTTGCTCTTTGATACTCCATCTTATCATTCGGTACCACAACTACCCAGGTGCAGTGTACAGCCATATATTATTTATATAGCATATAGAATTGTTATCACTTGCCAAACACGCGTAAATTGTTATTACCGCCCAAGCATAAATCCTTATCGTTGGATCAACCGCACTCGCGTAGTAAACATCCAATGCCACGATTACTAGGCTTGGTGAATGACCGACGATTTTATAAATATGTACATACATTTACATATATGTATATGACATTATTGTGAAAATTGGTAGCCGATATTTGAAAAACAAGATTTATCCATATATCTCGTAGTTAAAATTATTATATAGCATTAGCGCGTCGAATGGTCTTTCTCGCTCCTCAAGCTAAAACAGTTTTTTTTTGTAAATCATTTGTCGCTTCAGGGATCATACCATGCCTTTAATAATTGCTGTCAGTAAAGAGTATTCAAATCAGGCTCCTATACAGATGCGATGGGTATCTCTCCTCTGTTCATTTCAGTGCGTATCACGATCAAACCACGTACAGGAGTTCCAGTGGTGTTTGTCTAGTAGGATGGCATATTTGTATCACTCAACACATGTTGCCCATCTTATACCAGCAAGTTTACCTAACCTTACTGTGATGGCAATTTCTATTTAACTCATTGAAAAACTCGTAAAAGGAGAAAGAACTGCTCGTAAATATTTCACCTAGATTAGTATCGTTAGATCGATCCATTTATAACTCAGTTTCGTTTTAAAACGGTATGGCTCACACTAACTAATACTTTTTGACTTATATAGAATTCAATTTCTAAAACAATTGACCCGATATTTACGAACAACATTATTTGGATATAAAGCAATCGTAGTAATAATTCCACAGACATTGTTCAGTTTAAATAAAAACAGGAAAATTTATTACACATTACGCTTAGAATACCTAATATTATGAATTTTTAGAAATAGTTATTAATTACAAAACATTGGTGTGATAAAATTGTTACATCAATAAAACATTTTTGGCACTTTTTTAAGATTTATTTTGCCGTAGGTAACAGGAAGTATGTACGAGACTTAAACAATAGAACGCAAATGCCTTTTTTATTTTTAAGACATTTCGCGTAAGAGTAAAAAAAAATCAGATATGTATGTTTTAAAGCATTTGCGTAAGCGACAAAGGTTACTTGCTTAAAAAATTTAAATTCTTAATAGTTGTCCTATTTTTTGTTACGATTTGTGGGTTTGTTAGGATTTATCAGTTTTCAGTTCTTAAAATTTCGTGAAGACCAGCAAGTCACGAATAGCAAGACTAGAGCCTCATTCGTAGTTTTTCTTAGTCACCCATTCCTATCTTGTACGTAAGTAACTCAAACACAATCAATTCATACTCAACTGCTAAGGACCCAAGTTCTTCCGATAGACGAGAGATGAGGGTTTATATACACTTGATGCTCTTTGCAAAGTTGCGGTTTTTTATTTGTTACAGAAATGGAACCCAGTGTATGAAAGTTTTTGATTTTATTTTCGTGAACAACAGTTTGTTAACATGTTAAGTAATCACTTTTGACGCAATGAATGTCGAAAGGCAACACTGCTGTGCAATACTTTCATTGGCAAGGAAAATTGGCATTAGCCTCAAAATTTACATACCGATGGCTGTGGTGTTGATGTTCTATTGTTAAAGGTTCCCTTTAAGTTTTTTGGCTGTTATAAAACCATCATACTAGTTATTCTTAATAGCGGCCTTAGAAATTTTATAGAACGTAAACAGTATATGTTTACCGGGTCTTGAAAACGAAAAACTTTAGGATTCGCGGTTAAGTAACTATATTTTCAGACCGAGATTCAACAACGAATCAGTACATCAAAAACTTCTTTCATAATACCTTTGATATTTTATAAAAACATTTTTGATATTGTGTTATTATTTAGTATTATCTCAAAAAGTGGCAGTTGGTTCCGTGTCCTTGCTAAAAGAATTATTCTATTAAACTCTCTCCGGTTTGTATAGGAAGCAATAAAACAGGTCGGGTCTATTATTTATAGTGTAAAGGGGACAAAAAGGGGCCGACTGGCATACAACAAACGACTTTTTTTTAACTCGGACTTCCCGACGAAGTATGACGACTTCTAGAAATCTGACACATTATGCTAATTATACAACCATGTTAATAATGGTGGGTTTGAATAGTGAGTTTGAAGACATTTTAATAAAAAAGAGTCACCTTTGTGGCAGGAGGTAAAGTAGCTAGAAATAAAGCACCAGTTTTTGTTAAATCTAGAAGCTTATTGATGCCCACGATTCCTTGGTTAAACTTGGTATTGTCGTCATTTTATAGTCGTTGTTGTCATGAACTCACTCTGCCACTTTACAAACAATTCGATATAAATCATTCTATGTATTTGTTATAAGACGCTCCTGACTTGTGTTAAAATAAACTAGACATATTTACAGTAGATGTCTAGATTGTATTCGATAAGAACTTGTTTTTGTGTGAATACTAAAGTCTGGGAAACAATAGACTTTATTAAAAGTTGAAGATAATACATAAAGATATAGCAGCAATTTATGCATAAAGCATTTTTTGTACAATAATAATAATTATTGTTATAAACCTGCTTTGTTGACAGCCCCGTGGCGCAGTTGGCTAGACACCAGCTTGCGAAACGAGCGGGCGCGGGTTCGATCCTCTGCACCGAGACAAATGTTTGTGATCCACAATGTTTGTTAGACCGAAAAGTCTCTCGTAGTTTCTGATACCCACGACAAAAGACTCGTATCTTAGTGTGGGGTCAGGACTATTTACGTGACTGTTGGGTGTATTTATTTAAATTGCATTGAAATTTTACATATAAAAAGGGTGACCGGTCGGACCCTTCCAACTATAGGCCGATAGCAGTCACATCCCTTCTCTCCAAGGCCATGGAGCGAGTAATTAATATTCAGATCCTGAGGTACCTTGAGGATCGCCAGCTGATTAACGACCGTCAATATGATTTTCCTCACGGTAGGCAGCGGCGTGGCTGTGCCCCTGGCATTGCCAAGTCCATGAGCGACGGTGACCGCTTACCATCAGGCGAGCCGTCTGCTCGTCTGCCTGCTAAGGCAATTAAAAAAAATAAAATAAGTATACGAGTACTCAGTACATACAGTACGCTTAGATGGCTTAAAGGTAACGCAGAGAGGAATTTCTGCATTAAAGTTTCGCGACCCAATTTTTTATCGAACCTGGTACTTCACAAACGAACGTTACTAATTATATTGCGAAACAAATAGGCACTCATTATTGTTAATGAAGCGATTTATATTAAAACAACGTTTGAACAGTAACGTTGCGTCCATACAGATGTAAAGCATTTTGATACGATGCTAATTCAATTTCAATTCTACTTTTTGTTTACATTTTAACTGATTTAGGCATGGGCTCATGCTAGCCTAGTAACCCCAAATAAATAACTCTTATACTCTCAAAAATCTTTAAGACAACTCTCAGATAGGATCCTACAACCTGGTAACCTTGGTTGTCTTAATTAAGTTGTAGTTTATTTGCTATTTTATTTGACACAACAATAACCAATAATGCTTATATTTATATAATACATATCCGTCGACTTACTAAAAAACTTCGATATTGCTAATCAGAATAATCAGTGGATTCCAAAGATTGATAAAACCTAATGCATTAGCATTAGCAACATAATATTCATTATGTTCATATTTAACTTTTTGTGTCATTCAACGTTTGGTTCGTTTCGTACTTTGGTTTTGAGAAAGGACTTTGATCGTGACGTGTTTTTGTCATTATATTTTTAAATGAGCTCCACTACATACGTGCTAACAACGTGATATATGAGTACTTACCTATATGTAGTAAATAAAAATCATAATCAAAATAATCTTTATTCAAGTAGACTTTGACAAGTACATTTAAATTGTATTTTAAATAAGTTACCGTCGTTTCGGAACGCATGAACTAGAAATGGGATTTATGCATACAACTAAAATAAACAAACAGCGCACTAAGATACTAGCTTTGTGTTGATGATATCAGGTACTGTCTATGTCAATTCATTTTTGTCACTCAAAAATATCACCCAACCGTTACATTCATAGTTTTGACCTAAGATAGATCTTAGGTCAGAACTTACAAGTCAGGAAGTTACAAGTCGTTGTGTGTCGTGGGTATCAGAAACTTTTAAAAACTTTTTGGCCTCATAGACACTCAGCCATGACACAAATGTTTGATCCACAGACATTAGTTTCGATGTAGTGATCAAAACCGCAGCCTCTTTTTTTCCAATCTTGTGTAAAGCCAAAAAATACAGTGACTTGGTTATTTATTCTATATTATTATCTTCAGGTTTGCGCTCTCACCGGCCATGGATACACGTACGCGCAAACACACAAGATGTCGGTCACATTCGCGGCGTCCCTTCGATCCAAACTGAAGTTGCAGAACGACGATAAAGTCGCCATCATTCTGCCGAACATACCCGAGTATCCGTGCACGATATTGGGCGTCCTGCAGGCAGGATGTATCGCGAGTATGATGAACCCTGCCTACACTAGCCGTGAGTATTTATTTTACATTATTATGATCAACATCAGCCTATATTCATACGTCCTATTGTTGCTTACGGACCTCCTCTACAATTTAGAGGTTTTTATACCTCAGTTCACCACGCTGGCCTAGTGTTGGTTGGCTGTTATTGTCCATAGTCAAAGTAAATATAAATAAAAAATGTTTTGGTATTGTCGGAACAAATTTTAAGTAAATATAATCAACTTCAATCATCAATTAGTAAAACCATCCTTGATACCGATCGATAGTATCGATCCAATTTATGGTCAGATTATTTTTGAACGCGCTAACTTTCCAGTTTCTATACCTAAATCAATTGCAATCAATGCACTTAGGTCCGAAGTCTATGCTGCCAATAAATAAAACGTTCGTTCGGGCATTGATTAAACGGTTTCGATAAGTCTTTAAACACAAGTTTCGTGCGCGTAATTACGTCATTCCGCACATTATAAAATACTCGTGCTGAGGCAGATAATAATTGCATTTAAATAACAGGTTACCGTTATTGAAGTAGCGAAGCTGTCGTGGTTTTATGCCATTTTACTCTTCTAGCTATAAACATGAGCAGTTTGAAGCCGTTGTAAAAACAAGCGAAACGATGAGTGCATTTCCATCAATTCAATTCAATTGCGAAATGCAAGCAAAAGTTAGGACTTATCAACAGTTTTATTGTCTCAATCCTTTATGATATTCATAAATAATATACAAAACAAAGGGTCAGTTTGATTGGAGATTGAATGTATTTGTGTAAAAATTGGTAAATGATGGTAATAATATACATGTTTATAACTGTCTCACAGATAACTTTACATCCCATGTAATAAGATCATGAGGTCTCCTTTTTTGTTTTTTTTTTATTTCACATTATTTATTTATAAATAAATAAATACACCCAACAGTCACATACATAGCTCTGACCCCGCACTAGGTTACAAGACCTGTGTCGTGGGTATCAGACACTACGAGAGACTTTTTCGGTCTCACAAACACCCAGACCCGAAACAAACATTTGTGGTTCACACAAACATTTGTCTCGGTGCGGGGATCGAACCCGCGGCCTCTCGTTTCGCAAGCTAGTGTCTAGCCAACTGCGCCACGGGAGCTGTCAAATATATGTTCACGTGGTGATTCTAGAATTTCAATGATTAAAATTTACTTTTCAGATGAACTGAAGCGACAATTAGAACTGATTGAATGCAAAGCAATTGTCGCATCAAAAATATCATACGCAAATATAAAACAAGCACTTAATGAATTGAAAGTGAACGTGCCAATTATATTAGTAGAAAATGAAGATCTTCCCGAAGGAACTATAAAATTCGCTGAACTAGCTGAAGATTTTAATATAGACACCGATTGTTTGAAGTCAGTGCATAGAACTCCGAAAGATATCGCAATTCTACCTTTCTCTAGTGGAACGACCGGCTTCCCTAAAGCCGTGGTTTTGAACCATGAAAGCGTTGTATCATTGAATAAAATGATTATCGATCCAGAAATAGTTGTCATCGGAGAAACTACCGGTGAGTTAAAGTTTGTTGATGGAGTATTTCTGTACAATGTTATAGTTTTAGTAATTGATTTGTTAGCATTAGAGTTTTATCAGCATAAGTGTTTGAACCTTAAATCGAACAAAATAGACTAGAAACAGACAACTACTCGTCTCATTGTTTTAACCATTTATTATGTTTCTTGATAATACGTTTTAGTGTAAAAACATTAAAAAAATATGACATTCTCACTTGAATTTTTTCCTAATCAATTAAAAAAAGACAATTTTGTGGGTAGTAATGCTTTTATTCAAATAAAAACACCAACTATCATAAAATCCTTATCTTATCGAAATAAAAATAACATGGACCATAACTGGTTCCGACCAAATGCAGGTGGTTTGTTTTTATTATCATCCAAACTGCATTGCTTATAGACAATAAAACAATTGTTGCATGAAATATGAGTGCGTTCATTCATTATTCAGTAGCGATAAATCATTTGATATATTTTATTATCAAAAATTTGTATGTCACTTTTAAACTTTCTATGATTTCATCGAACCGGGATACATAATTATAATTACATTGAGCCTGATGAGGCATTAATCCTTAAGGTATAATATATAGACATTTTGCGTACAAGATGCCATAGAACAGTTGTAAATTAACTTACTTAAATCAATTTTTCCAGCGACCTACCAAGCAGTGTTGCCAGCGATACTGCCTTTCTTCCACATCTTCGGGTTCAACGCATTAATGATGAACCAAATGACACTTGGATGCAAACTAGTCACGATGCCTTATTTCAAACCAGATTTATTCTTGCAAACAATTGTTGGCCATAAAGCTGATGTGTTGTTCATCGTACCGCCTATGGGTAAGTTTAGTCAAGTTAGTTTAGAGTCATAAACGTTATTTGATGTTTCTTCAGTAACATAATTCCAATTTAAGGATGTATCTATTACCCCCCTATGTTAGCATTAGTTCTCTATAAACGTGTATTAGTTAGAGCAAAGATTTTGTTGACCTTGAAGACAACTTAAGCTGCAAAGACTTCGACATAATTTTTTTGTAGCTGGAGATACGCATCTCCTAAAAAAATTGTTTATGTTGCCATAGAAATAATACCGAAATTAACGAGGGGTATTCTAAGATATATGTAGATTTAAATAGTAACAATAAATCGCACTGCTGGGCAAAAGACTCCTCTACAATCGATATAACCTCCTTTACTGAACACTAAATTAGCACCTAACTTCTTAAAGAATTCACGTTTAAGGTGAAACCAATTCATTTACTAAAACCAAGGCAATCCTAATTCCAGTTGTATTTTTGGGCAAACATCCTGCTGTGAAACCGGAACACTTGGCGTCCATTACTGGCATCATCAGCGGCGCCGCTCCACTGTCGTCATCTGATGCAGCTGCTGTTCTTAATAAAAATGTAAGTAACGTAGATATACCTAATTTAATAGTGGGTAAAGTATGTGCCATAAGGGCAGAGGGAGACTTCAAAGAATTAAAGATATTAACAATCCTAAATGTTTTTGAAATTAATCTGTTACTGATTGATAGCTATTGCTTAAATAAATTTAAATCAGAAGCCAACAAAATATGTCCTAATCTAAATTGTTACCAAATATAGAACAATATAGATTCTCACTTATAGCACTAGGATAGGCAGAGGCTCTAGATTTTATAGAATTCCTGCATTTTATCGAGCATTTAAATCATTAAAAAGATGATAGTTAGGCTCAAATTCATATATCACCTGCACATGGTATTCTACCGGGTAGGTTTATGGATAAATATAAAATTTAAATAATCAATAATAAACTTATCGATGTTACCATGCTGCGATAAATAATATCGTAATTCTGTTTATCTTTAACTCGCAGCCATAAATTTTAGATAGATTTGTATTTATACCTGTGGTAATAGGTAAAATACTCTCATATTTCGTACAGGGCAGTGCGTTATGAAGTGGGGGAAGGGGAGTTTATACAAATAAAACAATGCTTAGGTAGTATTTGACCGCCCCTCATTACCCAGGATTATGCAGAAAGATAATAATAAAATCGCGAATCTGAAAGTTATAAAGAAATTCCAATGTCACATTAATACTGATCGATTACATTACGTGGATGATAATACAAATTCATATCATTGATTTATACTAACCAAGTCTAAGTCGCTATTATATCTGTAGATTATACTGTTAGACAGCCCCGTGGCGCAGTTGGCTAGACACCAGCTTGCAAAACAAGCGGCCGCGGGTTTGATTCCCGCACCGAGACAAATGTTTGTGTGATTCACAAATATTTGTTTCGGGTCTGGGTGTTTGTGAGACCGAAAAGTCTCTCGTAGTTTCTGATACCCACGACACAAGACTCGTATCTTAATGTGGGGTCAGGACTATGTATGTGATTGTTGGGTGTATTTATTATTTATTACTGTCCCCTTTAGACTTTGATCTTAACACAACCGAATAATAGGACACTGATATGGCATTAATCATGATAGGCTGATAAATCGACCACTTGCTGAATTTAATGCCTTTATCTTACAAATTACTTTAATTGATATAAATGTTATGAAATTATATTTTACGCAAAATTTTGATACAAATGGTAGTAATGCTTACAACTATATAAACGAAATTGAAGTTGTTGCATTTGTTGAATGCGGCGCTTGTCGTTCATAAATCACGAATCCTTCGCTTTTTCTAAGTTTGGTTTTAGTCGATGGGCTAACGTAGTAGTTTCTTACTAGGGATCTAGCTAGTTATTAATAATAGTAGGTTCGCCCCCTATTATGAGTGGCAAAAATGCTTGCGAAACAATGAGGGAAATAGGTACTACTACCCTTTCAAGGAATACAGGCGTGAGGTTATGTATGTAATATACGTTACAGAAAAACATAATATTCCGCCAAGGCTATGGTCTGACGGAAACCAATGGCGCCGTGACAATCGGAAGGAACGACGATTGCAACCACGCTGCAGTGGGACACGTATTAGGCAATTGTGAAGTCAAAATCGCTGATTTGAACACACAAGAGGCTTTGGGTCCTGGACAGGTAAAGATAGCCGTATTATATAAGATAATCGCATAAGCCACACAGCCCATGTTAGTGAATCTGTAATGTTGTACAAACTATTAGTAAAGTTATTGAATCTTGTATTTTCAGAGCAGATCTGTTGCGCTAAATAGAAGGAAATACTAATAATCAAGTTCATTGCTATTCATTTCTATAAAAAAATTACCTAAAATGATAGAGTAATATGGTTTACTACCTTATTGTGTAGACCAATGTTATAATTCATCGAATAAATATTTTATAGGAGGGTGAGATTTGGTGTCGAGGTCCTAACATAATGTCTGGTTACTACAAAAACGAAGAAGCTACTAAAGAAGTGTTGGTCGATGGTGGATGGTATAAGACTGGAGATATCGGGAAGTATGACGAGAAGAAATACTTATACGTCACAGATAGATTGAAGGAATTGATTAAGGTAATTATGGATGATATATCTCTAAAAGTAGCTGCTGATTTTATAACATTTGTGTTATAAAATTTCTTTTTTTTAATGGACGTATGAAGAGACGAGATTTCTATTGTCCAATAAAATAGTTTAAATGTTGTAAATTATTCCAATATTTCAAAATTTATATTTTTCATTGATCAGGTGAAAGGTTTCCAAGTTCCACCAGCAGAGCTTGAAACAATAGTTAGGACACATCCCAAAGTACTAGACTGTGCAGTTCTAGGCATCCCAGATCCAGTTACTGGGGAAATTCCCAAAGCGTTTGTAGTACCACAGGCAGGACAGACGATGGAACCTGAAGAAATACTAGACTTCGTCA
This sequence comes from Cephonodes hylas, assembly GCA_030295005.1. Classification (NCBI taxonomy): domain Eukaryota; kingdom Metazoa; phylum Arthropoda; class Insecta; order Lepidoptera; family Sphingidae; genus Cephonodes; species Cephonodes hylas. The sequence continues at coordinate 3,157,857 of AP025374.1, read as the reverse complement.
ATAACCAAGTGGCTGTCTTCAAGAAGATAAAAGAAGTGCAATTCGTTGACGCGATCCCTAAAAACCCGGCAGGAAAGATCTTGAGAAAGGTATTAAAGGAGAAATACTGCTAGTACTTAAAGAAGTATAATATGTTGATTATTTAGTAGACCAGAATAGTTGAATCCTAGATGAAGTATTTAGGTTGTTTTTTGTTGATGTAGAGTTTTTAACACAGATATTGACTAAGGAACCTTTTCGTAAGATCCGATGATTAATTAGTATTAAAATACCAGCATTTAGCTGCCTGTTGCGTTATTATAAATCTTTATAGATAAAGTATGTAAAATCAAATAGTTTGTCAATTGAATGGATGATATTTTTTAAAAAAAGTTAAGGTTATTCCATCATGCACGAAATCTATTTGATAGATGTCGTAGAACTTAAAAGTACTCGAGAAAGGAAGTAATGAATTCATGACAGATTCTTAGCAATGTGATAGTTAAAGAACTTAAAATTATTTGCTGGCAAACACGTTTATCAACACTCAAATTTATCACATCAAACAAATCAAATCTTAAATTGTATTATCATGGTGACAAGGGTTTTTTTTTGTGTCAAATCTAAAATTGTATTATCATAGTGACAAGGCGTTTTAATTTAATTTAAATTTTATAAAATTGGGGTGATTTGGATATTCATTGTCTTAAAAGAATATGCTTGTGCATAAATATTAAAAAAGGTAGGACAAACAAAATGAAACAATATCAGTCACATATTACTTGTATTATTTTCGATAAATTAAAATCAGTTTTTTTTTTTTAACTATGATGCATATAATATATGCAACTATGCATATATATGCATCAATGTATATATATGCAGGTATATACCTGATCCTATATTTTAAATCGAATTTGGGATGAAAAGTTGTAGAAAGTTCGAGTTTTTTATCTATTTTAATAATTTGGGTTCGATTAAGTCTTTTATTGCAAGCAAAATACTATTCTTCAATGACTTTTCAATAGCCAGATTTAGGAATTAAATATTTGTAATAAAGTAGCATATATTTATAATTTCTATGAAACTGATTATGTATTGAATTATTCTAATCAATTGAAAAAGGACCAATAATATTTAAGCATTTGTTACTTAATATTTAAGATGTTCAAGACTGTTTGAGAGAGAATAGTTTTTACTAATATCATGTTGATGTTTTGATACAATTTTATTGTTAACTGCATTTTATGCTATACATAGTTTAATAGCATTGTTGTTAAATAAAAAAATATATAGTATATTAAGCGTACATATTAAAGTGATATCATGTCTATCAAAAACAGCTTTTTTGGCCATTCTTATACAAAATTAAATCCCTTAAAAATTAGGATAATAACAGTAATTAAATGTAAGATAAGGCACGATCCATTTTAACTGAAAGGACGTAGGCCTTAGTCTATTAAAGATACTAATTTAAAAAAAGTAGTTATGTTACAAAAACGTACCGTAGAACAATCAGAATGAATTTTTCTTAAAATTATTTTTTTGAGGTGTATTACATGCTATTATAAAACCAACATTAATAAGAAATGGCCCTAAAGCAGACATGTTTTTAGTATGTACTTGAATTATACATAAAATGTATATAAAATAGTTGTGTATAGTTTCCAGTATGTGTGTAGAATACTCTTATAAGTTAGTATACTGCAATAAAGGTGATGTACGAAGATTTATATTTTATACTTAATATATTATATGAACTGTTAAATGTATTTGTTTTATTTATATGTGATATTGAGTAAATAACTAAATTGAAAATTAATTATTCCTATCTCCATCTGCAGGTCAATCCAATAAATATTCTAATTAACGGCTGATTTCTAGTAACAATCTTTAACTTTATCTTTAGAAATATCCCAATAATATTTGGTCTATCACTTGAAGTTTGTAATAGACATGCTAGAATAAATGATTTTAATTTTTAAAATCAATTCCGAGGTAAAGATCGGGTTTTTTGTAAAAAGACCGATAACATTTTTTAGAAGTTTTTCTAATTGCCCTCTACCCATAGATAGAGATTGGATTAGGATCGAACAATAACAATGTATCATAAACCTCTAAAAAATGTGTATGTAAACCATTATATTATTTATCATAGTAAGAGAATGTTTAATCATTATTAAATAAACTCAAATCAATTGAGATTTCTATACAAGTAGAGTTATTAATTAATGTGCTCCTTTAGTGGCTGCTTACTCTACCAGACGGTAGAGTAACGTTTGTCGTCTTGATTTTTTTTTGTTTGTAAACTATTATAAGAATAGTTGCAATGTCTTTAATAAAAAGATCGATGCAATCAAACGATACGTCACATCGAAGAACTATCGGTAGCGCCTCCGTTTCACTGTTATTTTTGACATTATTCGCTAGATGGCGCTGATCATTCGCATCAAAATTTCTACATCGCGATGTCAAGATTCTCCTGCGTTTATATATAAGGCTCAGTGCGCTAAGCACCGGTATCGCTTCTCGGCCTTTTGGCTAAGATCAAAGTGTAGTATCTGTTCTTTTCAGCTTAATATCTGAAAGTTCCCGCATTGCGGGACCAGTATATTAAACTGATTTTTGTAAACCGACGGGATGTTCGGGGCTCGCTCCACTCCCGTCACGGGTCGGCCCGGCATTGCAGTGCCGCCGGGATCGGCCCATATAATACCTTGACAAACATTGCAGAGTGTCAATTCGACTCTCTTAGCAACAAGCTACGTATGATTATCATTATGTACGACCATGATGTACTTAGGAAGTTTATGGATAAAAAAAATGACACCGTAATTTCAGAAACCAAAACCAAAATATAAATGATTCGCCAATTTTCTAGAAATCATCTTCATATCCTTTATAGTTCGGAAGCCTAGATAGGACTTCTCTGTTTAATGGTACTATACCATTCTTACGGAAACCAGTACAAATAATATTTTGTTTGTTCTTTGACTCTAAGTGGTCGAGTAATAATTTTAGGAAACATCCCTTCGGTACAGAGCTCAGATACCGACCGTGTCAGTTTTCTTTCAATTTTGTAATACTCGACGCTAAGCCCTTTCCATAGGCCTAAAGTATGCTACCTCTAGTGGCTAAGTGAGGTGGGTAAAATTTGGCGGTAAGAATACGAAATTTATATTTTTTTCCTGGCATTTAAAAATTAAGTCTAACGAAAGATGGAATGCGAGATTGTCACCAATGAGATTTTTTTACCTTGTTTCTTTTCAAAATGTGGAGTAACCATAGTCTCTACCCAATCACCAAAAATTGGTCCATCGAATCCGAATAAGAACCTTTTGTATCTGGCGCCTTTGGGTCCCTTTGATGTAAGTACGTGCGTCGTGCAACCGCCACCTGAGGTGGGTATTGTCCACTCCAGGCAGTCGATTGTATTTGATTTATTTCAAATAAAGTTTATCTGTTCTTATCTGAAAGTTCCCGCATTGCGGGACCAGTATATTAAACTGAATTTTGTAAAACCGACGGGATGTTCGGGGCTAGCTCCACTCCCGTCACGGGTCGGCCCGGCATTGCAGTGCCGCCGGGATCGGCCCATAAAATACCTTGACAGTTATTGTAGAGATAAGTCGTCTCTCTTAGCACTCTAAGTAACGTGTGATTATTAAATAATTCCATAATGTTCTTCAGATCAATTACGGAATAAAGTATTTTTACCGTAATTTCAGTGACCAAGTAGAAATCATGCGTTGTATTGATAATACGATCGATAATGAGCTCACTGTTTAGTAGGATCCAATATGATCTTCCAAGTGAATGTGATTTTTTTGTGAGCTTTTGTTCAGCCAATTTTTTAATTAGTTTATCAGCGTGGACAAGGGGTTTTGCCGACCTCGCGACTCAACATGTGCTTCAACTTTGTTGAGCATACCCCCAATGGCTATGTTAAAGGCAATTGGGCTACACGGAGAATAATGTTTCACGCTCACTAGGCTGGACCCTGGTCGTACACCCAGTGTTTGTATTTTCGAGAAGGTCAGTTAGTGTTTGTGGAAGACCGATCCTACTCATAGCATCGAAAATGGCTACGTGGGGTATAGATCCAAACGCGTTGGTCAAATCCAGCCACGCAACCACTACCTCCTTCCTTTGCCGTCTACAGTCCAATAGTATATTGCGAAGCAAGAAGTTGCGTTCATGACAACCTTCATACCTCAGGAAGCCGTTATGAGGACGACTAAGACGCTCGTCCTGCACTGCAAAGTCCACAAATCGGTCCGCGAGCAAACCGGCGAATAGTATTGCAACTGTGTCGCCGAACGCGAGAGGTTGTCAATTGAATAATCACTGTCGTTACTGTCTCCCTTTTTGTGAATTAACAAAGTATTGGAAGACTTCCATGACTAGGAGATTTCCCTAACTCGGAGGCAAGCGTTGAAAACCGACGCCAGTCTGAGATCTGTTGGATCACCCTTCTTATAAAGTCATTGTATCTTAAACAGATCATTCCCTGGGTTATATTGTTTAGTTAACCCTTATAAAATTAAGCATCAATCACTGTGACCTTATTTTAGTTAATAAATTATTAATTACTAGCGGACCCGTGCCCACTTCGTTGGCCAGTAAATATTTTTACTTATGATTAAATTATTACTTAGGTAAGGTTAATACTGAGTGTTATGATTTATTTTCCGACTGCAAAAAGGAGAGGTTATATTTTAAATGCTTATTTTTTGTGTATTTGCATTTCAATTTAGCTACTGTGACGGTTTTTAAATGGGTAAATGAAATCATTAAAATTTAACTAATTATGATTATTTTAATTTTTCAAAACTTCTTTGTAAACTATATTAGACTTAATGTTATTATTGGGTACCAAAATATATTGTCTTTCAGGAGTTCCAACCTGAGATAAGGCAAGATATAACTGCCCATTCTGCCAAAACATTCCTTTCTAAGGTTTTGCCTACCAGAGAGAATGTTTGGCCCTGAGACTTATTAATTGTGAGGGCAAAAGAGATCTTGACGGGATATTGTATCCTTTTAAGCGATATAGGTAAATCCTTTGGAATCTTGGGTATCCGCGGAATATAAGCCAGTTGACCCACTGCAGGCCCTATGAGAATGGTCACCACGATTATATTTTCCCGCAACTCTTAAATTAGTAGCCTTGTACCATTACACATGTTGGGGGGCTCAAGTTTCTTAATAGCATGATAGGAATGCCAACTTTTAATTTGACGTCGTGAGGAGGTAAGCCAGATGGGCTCAAAGAATTAAAAATTCTTGAGGATAGTGAAATGTGTCCTTAATATAACACACCGCGCCGTGTCAATGGACTTATAGTGTTTGACTTGACCGGGAACTTTTTATAAAATCAGTTTATTTATCTCATTAACTGTAACGTTTCTGGCTGACACTATTGCCCTAGAACAAAGCCAATGATAATCTCTTTTCAATAAATTTTCAAGATCGGGATATATAGCGTCTATTAGATGTTCTAACCTGTGTAATATGTGGCCTAATACATTATCAAGTTTAATGTCTCCGACAGTACCGTCGGTGTTAGGGCTGCTAATTTTTCCTTCTCCAACATTCAATAGTTGTTGCGGAAAGTTATTGTCATAGTTATTGCTCACGTGGACTCTCATGTTTGTTCGTAAATTGAGAATTTTAACGGAACTCCATAAGTGGGATGATTTTAAGCATCCCCCGATGACATAGGCACGTGTTTTTTGTTATCACAGCCAAAGTTTGCCGAAAATCACCCGCAAAAACAAAAGTAACACCACCCATAACAGCATCTGAGTTTCTGAGATCTTTGAGCGTTCGGTTTACTGCTTCAGCATGAGCTCTATGAGTCATGGTACATTCGTCCCATGTAATTAAAGATGTCTCTTGTAAAAGTTTCACGAGTGGTCCATTTTTACGTATGGAGCATACTGATTGTTGTTCCAATGATACTGTCATTGGTAGTTTAAAATAGGAATGTGCTGTTTCCGTCGTGTAATAGAGTTGCGGCAATCCCTGAAGTGGCAACGGCTAGCTCAGTTTTTCGGGATTGTCTTACTTTTGCCAAAACCAAATTTGCAAGGAACGTTTTCCCAGTACTTCCTGGGGCATCCAGAAAAAATATTTGACCCCTGTTAATTAATGCATTGTCAATAATTACATCAAAAGCTTGCCTTTGATCTCTCACTAATTTAGGTAAATTTTTATCAATAAAAACTGCCAATTCATTGTTGACGTACGAACGTGTTAGTATAACATCCGATGCACTTTTATGTGGCTGAATTGGAGAAGGTAAATTAAAATCATTTAACATTTACTCATTTCGTTCTAAGAGTATGTTTTTTGTAAAGTGAAGTCCTGCAAGTTTTTGCAGTTGTAATCTACAAGGTATAAGTGTTTGCATAAGTAATCTTTGAATTTTTCTCACAATTTGAGAATTCTCACAATTTTTTGAATTTGGTTCAGATGGGAAAGAATGAAGCTTTCTATTGGTAAAAGATTTTTTAAAATCAGTTCAGTAAATCCAGAGTTTACTTTCTACAACTTAACAAACATACAAATTCACAGACGTTACCTCTTTATAATATTAGTAAAGATAAGAAATTGAATAAACTCCAATCAATTGAGATTTCTATACAAGTAGAGTTATTACGTAATGTGCTCCTTCAGTCGCTGCTTACTCTACCAGACTTTTTATTTTATACTTAATATATTCTATGAACTGTTAAATGTATTTGTTTTATTTATATGTGATATTGAGTAAATAACTAAATTGAAAATTAATTATTCCTATCTCCATCTGCAGGTCAATCCAATAAATATTCTAATTAACAGCTGATTTCTAGTAACAATCTTTAACTTTATCCTTAGAAATATCCCAATAATATTTGGTCTATCACTTGAAGTTTGTAATAGACATGCTAGAATAAATGATTTCAATTTTTAAAATCAATTCCTAGGTTACGATCGGGTTTTTTGTGAAAAGACCGTTAATATTTTTTAGAAGTTTTTCTGATTGCCATCTACCCATAGATAGAGATTGGATTAGGATCGAACAATAACAATGTATCATAAACCTCTAAAAAATGTGTATGTAAACCATTATATTATTTAAAATAGTAAGAGAATGTTTAATCATTATTAAATAAACTCAAATCAATTGAGATTTCTATACAAGTAGAGTTATTAATTAATGTGCTCCTTTAGTCGCTGCTTACTCTACCAGACGGTAGAGTAACGTCTGTCGTCTTGATTTATTTTTTTGTTTGTAAACTATTATAAGAATAAATGCATTGTCTTTAATAAAAAGATCGACGCAATCAAACGATACGTCACATCGAAGAACTATCGGTAGCGCCTCCGTTTCACTGTTATTTTTGACATTATTCGCTAGATGGCGCTGATCATTCGCATCAAAATTTCTACATCGCGATGTCAAGATTCTCCTGCGTTTATATATAAAGCTCAGTGCGCTAAGCACCGGTATCGCTTCTCGGCCTTTTGGCTAAGATCAAAGTGTAGTATCTGTTCTTTTCAGCTTAATATCTGAAAGTTCCCGCATTGCGGGACCAGTATATTAAACTGATTTTTGTAAACCGACGGGATGTTCGGGGCTCGCTCCACTCCCGTCACGGGTCGGCCCGGCATTGCAGTGCCGCCGGGATCGGCCCATATAATACCTTGACAAACATAGCAGAGAGTCAATTCGACTCTCTTAGCAACAAGCTACGTATGATTATCATTATGTACGACCATGATGTACTTAGGAAGTTTATGGATAAAAAAAATGACACCGTAATTTCCGAAACCAAAACCAAAATATAAATGATTCGCCAATTTTCTAGAAATCATCTTCATATCCTTTATAGTTCGGAAGCCTAGATAGGACTTCTCTGTTTAATGGTACTATACCATTCTTACGGAAACCAGTACAAATAATATTTTGTTTGTTCTTTGACTCTAAGTGGTCGAGTAATAATTTTAGGAAACATCCCTTCGGTACAGAGCTCAGATACCGACCGTGTCAGTTTTCTTTCAATTTTGTAATACTCGACGCTAAGCCCTTTCCATAGGCCTAAAGTATGCTACCTCTAGTGGCTAAGTGAGGTGGGTAAAATTTGGCGGTAAGAATACGAAATTTATATTTTTTTCCTGGCATTTAAAAATTAAGTCTAACGAAAGATGGAATGCGAGATTAATAATAATATATGGATGACATCAAACTACAATAGATTAAATCATTTATTATATATGGATGACATCAAACTCTATGCTGAAAATGAATATCAACTGCAGAAATTAGCTAGTTTAACGGAACAATTTAGTAAAGATATAAAAATGGAATTCGGAATAGATAAATGTAAAATTAACTCTATTAAAGCAGGACAACTTTTTAAACATAACTACGAATTAGAAACAGGAGAAATTATAAATGCGCTCAACGAAAAAGAAACCTATAAGTACTTAGGGTACCACCAGTCAACTCAAATACATCATAAAGAAATAAAACAGAAACTAAAACAGCAATTCCAACACCGAATTAATACTATATTGAAAACACAGCTCCATGCCCGGAATACTATAAAAGCAATTAATACGTTTGCAATACCCATACTTACATACTCTTTCGGTGTCATTAAATGGACAAAATCAGATCTGAAAAATATGCAGCGCTCAATAAACACTTCTATGACTAGATTCCGTAAGCATCACCCAAGAGCGTGCATCCAACGCCTTACCCTTCCCAGAGCGGAGGGAGGAAGGGGACTTATAGACATAATTAATCTTCATAACTCTCAGATTAAAACTTTAAGACAGTACTTTTATGATAAAATAAATTCTTCTGAACTCCACAAGTCAATAGTCCACAGCGATATTAATTTCACCCCACTTAACATGAAAGATACGAGGATACAGAAAAACGAACAACTGACAGATAACCAGACTAAAATAGCTGAATGGATCCAAAAGTCTCTGCATGGCAGACATCGTCAGGATCTGAGCCAACCCAACGTCGATAAAGAGGCATCGAACGCTTGGCTCAGCCACGGCGAACTATTCCCAGAGACTGAAGGATTTTTACAAGCCATACAAGATCAGGTCATAGAAACAAGAAATTATCAGAAACATATAATAAAAAACTTAAAGTCCGATACATGCAGAAAGTGCAACAGCTCCCCAGAAACGATCCAACATATTACCGGTGCTTGTAAAGCAATAACCCAAACAGATTATAAGCATAGACATGATCAGGTTGCCAATATTATCCACCAGAAACTAGCTTTTAATTATAAAATGATTCAGGAAACCCAACCATACTACAAATACAGTCCCGAAACGATACTTGAAAATTCCACAACCAAGTTATACTTTGACAGAGCAATACTTACAGATCGAACAATTCCATATAATAGACCGGATATAACATTAATAAATAAAATAAATAAAACTGGATACCTTATAGATATAGCTGTTCCAAATACACACAACTTACAGACAACAATAGCAGAAAAACTAACCAAATATATAGAACTAAAGGATGAAATTACTCGTCTCTGGCATCTTAGTAAAGTGACTATTGTACCCATAGTTCTGTCTACCACAGGGGTTATACCCAAGCAGTTACACCAGTCTTTGAAAACACTTAATCTACCACCAAGTACTTATTTATTATTGCAAAAAGCCGCGATTCTAAATACTTGCCGCATTGTTAGAAAATTTCTACAAACAGACTCATGTGAATCCACCCCTTCTACAAGAATCGTCACAGAAAACATAATCCATACTGATACACACTTGGCCTAGGCTCGTGTGCTTCAGATTTAACCGGAATTTTTCCGAGAATAAAAATATATAAAAAAATAATAATAATAATAACTCTTTATTTAGTCACCACATGTACAGAACAATTACATAAAATGGTTTACACTTCGTGGGATAAATTGGCGGCCTTATCGCTAAAAGCGATCTCTGCCAGGCAACCTTGCAGGAGAGAAATATGCAGACAGGAAGTATTGGCGGTGCTCTGTTAATAAATAAATACATATCAATAATAAACCTACATGAAAATATGTACTTATATACAAATGGGGGAAAAAATAAAAGATAAAAAAATAACTACTATATAAAATAAAATAGACTTACGTACATACAAATACAACAAAAATTAAAATACGTAAACATATCATAATAAATATAAGTAGCATAACATACATAAATCGCAGTTTCCGTATTATTTCGCGAGGAAGTATGACTTTAGTCTCATCTTAAAAACTTCCGGCGAGGACGACAATTTAATGTTTAACGGTAGACCATTCCAGAGTCGCACTGCTTCTACCGCAAAGGAGTGGTCATAAAAAGACGTCCTGTGAGCCGGGAACTTTAACATCAAATTCTCCGATGACCCAAGTGAATGAGAATTGGTAGTATGAAGGAAATCGAAATGTTCCTGAAGATAGCGCGGGGACGAGGGATTAAACAGGACACTGTAAAGAAGAGATAATATATGAACATTCCGGCGAGAGCGAATAGGAAGCCACTTGAGCTTAACTCGATATTCAGAGACGTGGTCATATTTGCGTAAACCAAATATAAACCTTATGCAAAAATTTTGAAGACGCTCAAGTTTATTTAGCTGGGCCTCGGTGAGATCAAGATAGCTGGCATCGGCGTAATCTAGGATAGGGAGTAACAGAGACTGTGCAAGCACAATTTTGGTAGATAAAGGAAGAAAATTACGCAACCTGCGTAGGGATCCCGCAGAAGCAAACAGTCTGCGACTGACTGATATCAGCTGTGGTCCCCACGACAAATGACGATCAATGATAACCCCAAGGTCTTTAACAGTGTCGCTGAATGGGATGTTTATTCCATCAAGAGACAACTGGGGTAGTTGCGACCACTCGATTCTACTATAGGTTCTTTGGCTACCAACTATTATGCACTGCGTTTTTGTTGGGTTCAGTTTGAGGCCGAATGCGTTACTCCACTCCGATAAGACGCGTAAGTCGCGATTCAAAGTTTGAATGGCGTCATGTAACTGTGGGAGAGGAGCTTGGCAATACAGCTGAAGGTCGTCAGCATAAAGGTGGTAGGACGAAGTGAAATTGCAAGATATCGAATTAATGAAAATAGAAAACAGAAGAGGAGATAAAACGCCACCCTGAGGTACACCGGCAGATGTATTACACCAAGATGACATCGATTCACCAAGGCGAACACACTGTCGGCGCCCGTACAGGTAGTTCCGAAACCATTCAATCACAGTTGGAGATATGTTGAAGGAGCGAAGAACGGCAAGGAGAATGTCAAAATCAACAGTATTGAACGCATTGCTGAAGTCCAATAGCGTCAACACAGTTAACTGAAGAGATTGTCACCAATGAGATTTTTTTACCTTGTTTCTTTTCAAAATGTGGAGTAACCATAGTCTCTACCCAGTCACCAAAAATTGGTCCATCGAATCCGAATAAGAACCTTTTGTATCTGGCGCCTTTGGGTCCATTCTTCGTCCATGTGTCGTACAGATGAGTCGATTTAACGACCATATAGGGAGGCAGTAGTTCGCCTTCGACGTTTGTTATAGATACGCAGGCTTTGGAATAGTTTCTTACTTTTTCGAGATATTTACACCCACGCCGCGCTATAACTTTCTCATGTCCTGGGTCGTCAGCGAGATTTATCTCATAGGAGTTTAGAACATTTTGTAGTGGTACTCCTTATAAGGAGTTTTTTAATTGTGCATAATAGTCTGCCATACTTTCCGGAGAAACTTTTGCACGTGATATTTTTCTATTTTAGGAAAATCGTTTGGATATTTTGTCAGAACGACGTTTTAGGAAACTTTCAGCAAAATCCGGTCCGAGTAAATTGTTTTTAAATCGCTTGTTACTTGTAGTGAATCTTTATACATTTTATATGCCTTAGGTCAATTATCTCCAAGGGATAATCTGCACAAACATTCTAGTTTTGTATGATATGTTCTTCAGCCCCAGGTGTTAAAGCTGTTTGGCCGCCTTGGGATTTCATATATTTTTTTATTGTGCCGCTATAACAGCGAAAACGTTATGCCATGTTTTTTTGCAACCGACGTGATTGAGGTATTTGATGATCGTAAGTTATTTAGGGCTTCTTGTATGACTATGTCATCACATTCTTTATAAGATTTAGCCCCTGGCTTGGGTTTGTACTGCCGAGGCATCTTGAATATCATTTTAACAGTAAATATGATGAGGGAATATAGTCGCATCAAAAAGGGCATACCCAAAATAATTGTAGTTATATTGATAATAATATTTGGCGTTAAAGAAACCTGCTAGCTCCAATAAATGAGACCAACCATGTTAAAATATTTTTCACAACCCTTATTATTCACCCCTTTGCTGATTTTATCCACCCCTTATACACTTTTTACACCCCTATACCACTATTTCTATTGACCCCTCAGGGAACCAGAATAACCCCAAAAAATATTCGGGTATACCTCATTTTTATTTTTATAAAAGTCGAAAACGCATCGGTGATTCCTCTGGTATTGTATTGTATATAGGTTATCAGGGGCGATATTGACCACTTAAAATTAGGTAGCTTACTCGCTCTTATTATCTCCTGAAAACAATCACTGGCCGGAAATACAAATTTTTGAAACGTTTCATTTCATTGCTTTTTTAGTCATTCACGTAACTTCTTATACACCATAGAAGAATAAGAAAGGTAAACTGGGTATTCGAAATACCGGAGTCAATTTTAACCAAGACTGAACGCGGGGATGTAGCTCAGTGGTAGAGCGTTCGCTTTGCATGTGAAAGGCCCCGGGTTCGATCCCCGGCATCTCCAAATTATTTGTTGAATTTTTGTTTATTTTGCATAAGTAATACATGGAACAGTAAGAAGATATTGATATTATAAAAAATAACCTAAAATTATGGCGTTTTTGCGTTATAAACTATAATAACACAGGTTATGAATTTCTTGTAGATTTAAAAATTACATTTTTCTTTGAAACATTAAAGAATTGAAGTCAAATACTCTACAGCAATATTGCATATTATTAAGATTGTATTGTAAAATTTCATATTCTTCTTAACGCCCAAAATCTCGTTCCATTATCATAAAATTAACTCCGGAAATTCGTTAAGAAATGTCCTTGGAATTCAGAATCAATTAAATATACACGTTTTTAATCAATGGTTAATTAACAATCGTATGAGAATTAAGAGGCTATTGTTTCACAGCACATTTTCCTTTTAATTTTCGAATAAAACAATTGCTGAAAAACATTGTTTTGGATATTCGAAATGAAACGAAGCAGAGAACAATAGACGACAGTTTTGCTATTTGCAAAGGATTCTGTAGTAAGCCTATTTTTGTTAACCGAAAATTGTTAGAATTCCGATCTTCAAGATCGGCTTTTTGGATAGATCCCAGGGCCCAGCATAACAGATATTTAACTTTTTAATTTTTATCCTTTTCAATTTAATATTTAAACGATTCTAAAAGTACACTGGCTAAAAATCAACTTTATGTGATATATCCACAGATGGAAAATATAAATCTCTTCAGTGATTTAATTGATTACTTAATTAGTAAAAAGCCATAGGTGGCCAACCTATCTACCATAGGCGGTTGTGGACATGTCTTCTCTATGATGATGAAGACTTTTTTTTTATGTACAATAAATAAACTCAAACGGAATACCTCTGATATCCTCGACACAAAACTCGTATCTTAATGTGGGGTCAGGACTATGTGTGTGACTGTTGGATGTATATATTTATTAAATCAACTAGCTTTTGCGCGCAACTCCGTCTGCGTGGACTACAGGGTTGGGTTCAGAAAGAAAATAAGTTGTAGTATTTTACTCCGCAGAGCCCCATTTACTTAAATATACAAAAATCATACAATCGGTCAAATTGTTTCAACGTGAAACCGTAACGCGCCGGTCGACGCCTTGAGTATAATTATTGCGCGCTTGATCATTATTTTGAAACTGCGATATCTTCTAAGATACTCATTGAAATCAAATGATGTACAGGACAAATTTATTTTGCATTAAATACTTGTAATGAATAACGTATTTATTTGGATAAGGATTAATATCATCTTTATAAAACACCTTCACAAATAATGCTTTATTTTTAAATAAATTTGTTTAAGATAAAAAACGTTATAGTTAGCTAACCTTAAAAGATAGACATATGCTGTCGCGGACTTTTTTTTAGAATTTTTAAAGGGGAACAATTCTGTCATACATTATTTTAGCGAAACTTTAACCGTTTCTGCAGCGTACGCGGCGGAAGCTCACAAAAAGGAAAAAAAATCCCCGATTTAGAAACATTCTTTATTGCTGCTCCGCTCCTATTGGTCGTAGCGTGATGATATATAGCCTATAACCTTCCTCGATAAATGTGCTATCTAACAGTGAAAGAATTTTTCAAATCGGACCAGTAGTTCCTGAGATCCTAGCGTTCAAACAAACAAACAAACAAACAAACAAACAAACAAACAAACAAACAAACAAACAAACAAACAAACTCTTCAGCTTTATAATATTAGTATAGATAAAAAAAGGTGACTATACAATAAGTAGGCAGGTATATAACAATATGTACACAGCCAATATTGTGTATGTTATCAACAGACAAGATACGAACTCAAGTGTTATACCTGTCGGACTTTGCACATTGTGTCTCATAAAACTGCGGTATTTAAATAAATTTGAATTGTTAATTTAGCTCAAAATTCACATCTTTTTGTTTTCGTATTTATTAAAGATAATTTTAACATGTTTTGTTTTTTCTTTTTGCCCTTACTTATTAATGCGGGTATATTCCTTTGTTGCGTACTCAACCAACCAACACGAAATTTTTAGCAATAATTTAGAGTTGATTATCGTCGTTAGCTTGTAAATTTCCCACTGTTGGGCTAATTGGATTAATGAAAACATACTAGACGATTCTTCTGATGAGAACTGACACTTATTCTCTATTTACAATATTGGTTTTTGTAACTTTATAGACGGTGCCTAGACCCCAAGTGTAAATTTAATGCCGACTTAGTGCTTGATAAATAGACTTTTTATTAACGATACATACATACATAACGTCACCCCTATATTCCCCGAAGGGGTAGGCAGTGATGCATTTCTGCGCCCACATTTCGCCAAGTATGTATCAGTCCCACGTAATAGGGAGCTAGCCTATTGTCGTTTTTCGAGCACATTTCCCGACTCCGTGCTGCTACTGAGAATTTCCTAATGGAAAAACCCAATAACACTTTGCCCGACTCGGAAATCGAACCCAGGACCTCTAGATCGCAAGGCACATACTTGTACCACGAGACCACGAGGCAGTCATTATCAATTCATTATTGTTTCAATTACTTAAATATATTTAAATATTTAAACAAACTTTCTCAATAGTAGAGGAGACCCCAGGAGCGCCCAGCAGTGGGATGTATTTGGGTCGATGATAATTTAAATATTAGCTAATTTTTATAAGCCGCATAATAGGGGCCTGGTCAATTACAGAAGTTACTTTCGATTTTCAAACATTTGACAGCCCCGTGGCTAGACACCAGCTTGCGAAATGAGCGGCCGCGGGTTTGATCCCCGCACCGAGACAAATGTTTGTGTGATCCAGAAATATTTGTTTCGGGTCTGGGTGTTTGTGAGACCGAAAAGTCTCTAGTGTATTTTGTGTGCGTTATCTTTGGAAATTATTCCTCTTCTAGGCGCTGCCACGTGTTTTGAATCTTGCTTGCTGAATTTGGATTTCTTGTAAAACGATGGTGATGATCGTATATTACCGTGCCGTTTATGAATTTTTTGTCCAAAATATATAAACTAATTAAGCATTGTAGGGGAGGGCGGGGCAGGTACTAACAAATTTTGTATTATTGTTTATATCTTCGTTAAAAATCAATTTTTTCGTTTTATTTTTTATTGAAAACTTGCTTTGGTTATTTAGCTATGATATTAGTACCAAAAACCTTCAGGTATGTAAGTACTTTCAGAAAGAGAGCCATGAAAACCAAAAAAGTCATTTGTTAATACACACCCCGCATGTGGGGTAAAAATTAACAGACCTGGGGTAAGTATTAACGAAGGGGCAATTATTAACAGAGACTAAAATTTTATGAAATACTTAAATAAAAAGTCACTTACATTCATGAAAATGTTTTAGTGACTTTATTGTTAAACAAATCCGTACTTTTTATGATGGGAACTGGAAAAATATTGAAAATTCTTGCACTTTTGTGACTATATTCTCGTTTACGTTCCAGAGAACTGCTCGGACTACTCGGAGAACAATTGTATCGTTAAAGAACTTCTTAATTTTTTTTAAAAAGAGTATAAACATGAGTTAGGTCAAAGGATGTTCCTTTACTTAAGCTGGTCGCCTCAGGACTCCGAATAGACAAGGATGCGTTGCGCTTCGTAAAACCAGGAAACCAATCTTTTCCAACCTTTCTGTCCCTTTTCCGAGATTCTTGAATATTATCTATCTTGTATCGAATGGCAAGCAATTTTTAACATTGTCGGGCAGCAATCCAAGAAGTTATGAGACCATTTTTTCTTTACGTACTTAAACAAAAATATTTCGACTGCCTCGTGGTCTTGCGATACAAGTATGTGCCGTGCTATCTAGAGGTCCCGGGTTCGATTCCCGGGTCGGGCAAATTGTTATTGGGTTTTTCAGTAGGAAATTCTTAATAGCAGCACGTAATAGGCTTGTCCCCTATTACGTGTACATGAGACTGACACATACCACACGAAATGTGGAGGCAAATGTACCTCTGTCTTCCCCTTTGGGGAATACACGCGTGAGGTTATGTATGTTTGTACAAAAATATCGTATTCTGTAGCAATATCTATATATTTCCTGTTATTTACCAGAACTTATTCACCTGCCACCTCAAATACTTCTTGAAACGTAGACCCCTTTGCGCTCTTCCTATTATAATTTCATTCTATAATAAAAACACTCTTATAACAAAAAACACTCGTTTAACATCACATACCTACATAACATTAACATGTTAATACTTACCCCACTCAATTTGTTAATTTTAGCCCCGAGGCCCCTTTTAATACTTTATTAATTACAGAAAATAATCCCGTCAATATAATTACAAACAAGTGTAATAGTTTGAAAGACAATAAAATAGGATTTATCTTAAGACAAACTTTCATTTAATTTAGTGAATAAATAAGCCTCAAATCAATTTATCACGAAGACGGAAAAAATGGATTACCTATCAATCCGAGCCTACTTCGCAAAACTACCACAAGCGAGGGCCGGTTGATATTTAGCAAGTCAGGACTTGTTCGGCTGTGTATAAAGTTAATATAAACCGAATCTCAATTTTTTATCACTTTTCGTTCGGCAGGTATAAGCTTGTTAATTCTTACCTCCGTTAACACCAACCCCGCTCTCCCCTATGTAAAATAACCAATTAAACACAATTTCTTACAATAATTCCTTTTGTTCACTCTGCGTATTTTATATTCTTTTGTTTTCATTTTATAACATTTTTTGTGCTAGTTAAGTCACTAAACTAATTGCATTTCAAGAAAATAGCAAATTAATCAATTCAGGCGGTTTTCGTTAATTAAAAAAAATACCTAGGTCAGTTTAGTTGTGTTGCAGAAGTGCAAGCTGGTTTAGTCTAGACACTTAAATAACCATCCCAGTGGCGGTACTATCATAGAAGTCCAGTATCTTTCAAAATTCTGAACAATAATCTTCAAACTCTACGTCATCTCATAATAAAAAGAAATTAATGAAGAAGAGGCCCCACACTAATACATTTATCATTATAAACTAGACCAGGGGTTCCCAAACTTATTTACACTATGACGCCCTGTAGAATTATTATTTTTCTTGCGACGCACCCCCCCCCCCCATCATCAAAACTACCTACTTTACTGGAAATAAAAACAGCAGTAGTTAGCGTAATATGAGGTTATCAGAAAAATACGGACAGGGAATGTTTGAATGAATGACAATTCAAAATTTACTTGTTTTTGGGCTTCTATGGAAGTAACGCCACTGATAAGTCCTTGCCACCCCTATATTATATGGGCAGATTAATGGCTTTTCAAAAAATGTGATTACTTACCGTGGTCGCCCTACTTGGCGCGAAGACGGCCACTCAAAAAAAAAGGTTCTAATGTATAATTTATTTACAAAGCTAGAGTATTTTGGGCTTATCTTCAAACATTGCGTTACAAACAAAACCATTAAAGTACTTTTTATTACCGATAACTTTTATAGCAGTTCAATGTATTTCAATTCGTGTTTTTATTGTTATTTCTCTTATACATTTACATATCGCTTACATTGCCTGATGAATGAGTCCATGGCTTGAAACTGCTTTCGAATGAGCAGGCTATATAAAACGGCATTAATTTTTTAAAGTAAATTTATAAGTTCCGTTCTTCAGTTAAGACTTACCTTACAGAACAACCGAATAACACCATGCCCGAACATTGCACCTCTTAATTATAAGCAAAGAATAACAATAGGCAGAGGAAGCTAAGGCTTAAAAACTTAAAATATTGTAATTTTTGGTAAAATATACATAAATGCAGGTTTACATAACACACCTATTTGTTCAACGTCCAATGTCAGACATTAACCCCACAGTCGTAACATTTGTCAACTATGTTTTTGTATAAAGACTAAAACAAGAAGGAAAAATGTGTTAATTGCCTTGGTAAAATTATGCCTGCACATTTTAAATATTTTTATACATAAAAACTAATGACGTAAGTAACGAGTTACTTTCGTAGCTACGAATGCTTAGGAAAAATAATAAAACGAAGAAATAAATATTTTTAAAATTAAATGAGAAACCCATGTTAGCACAAATAAATATTTGACTTTGCAGTAAAATATAAACCTTGCAGGTATCGGATCCAAAAAGAGATTTTGGTATCGAAATTATCTCTAGGTACTAAATTATTAACCTCACTCTGAACGATTCATGTGTTGTATCAGGAAATACGGGAGACTTTTCAACAGAGCAAATATTTATGGATCTATCTTGGTGCGGGAATCGAACCTTCGGCTTCTCTTCACAATCTTATGTCTAGCCTACTACGCCACGGGAGTGTGAATCTCATAAAAAATATTTGTGGATCACGGAAAAGAAATGTTCTAATTATTCAGCTGGTGTTTTAAAACACTACAATTCTATACAATGTTTCCAACCTTTAATTGATTGGAGAATGGAAAGACAATGCATTGGAAATATTTTGCCTTCAATGCGATTTGCGTAGATAGAGAAAAGAGTATTATATTTTGTTCACATAATAATATGCTCAAAAAGACACTGCCTTTATTAAGCTGGGCATAACGAAAACATTGTTACAGCAAAAATAATATGCTTTGGTTCTACCACTAAAAAGAAATGATCATGATTGTAACTATTTCGATATTTTTCAAATAAAAATCAATTTCTTCTTTTGTTTTTCGAACTAACTATTAACATTATTAACACATCAATTGTCAAGACAACCTTTTATATTGATTCGACTTTGCTATAAAAGTTTACTTTGTTACTTTTGTTTTTATAGTTCTGTACATTATGTTGTCATGATAGTGTTAAATACATTTTTCTATTACAAAACATGTTTTTCATGCAAGCTATAATAACTACAAGTGTTTTATTGAATGCTTCAACATTATGGAATATTTTATTAACATGCGTTTAACATTCAAGCTGTCTACTTGTTTCACGTTTGATTAACACTAAGCCGATAAAAGTGAAAACACAAATCGGACGAATATTAATGGGATTAAGGAACTTTCAATAGCATCACCTTCTCCAAAAAATTAACAATAAGCTCATTATAAATCATCGTTAACTCATATGGGATGCTGGGCATGGGCCTTCTCTACCACTTGAAGGCTAAGGATTTAGTCCACCACACGGGTCTAGTGCCTAAATTATTATTATTCACGGCTGGTTTATTTGTAGGAATGTAAACTTATGTACCTAAATACATAGGTACAGCAGTGGCGGTACTTCCATAGAAGGCCAAAAGCGTTACACGTTAATTGGGTAGTATATCAGGATCATCTCATTTACCTGTTAAATTATTTTGGTTAAACAAAGAGTTTAAGCTTAAAGAATACTTGGCATTTCGTAAGGGAAACTTGGCTTTTATGGAAGTACCGCCACTGATGTACACTAAAATTATGATTTTATAGATTTGCCACAAGTTCACGGTAATCTGTACTATAGTTTTAAGACCACGGAGTAGCGGTGAGAGCTATTGTAGGTGAGCGCGTCGGATTGCAAATAAGGTGATTTGTCTTGGTTCCCGAGCTGGGCGATAATGAGCAGCCGTCACATATTCTTGTGTTGTTTTAAGTCATCCAGACGTTGGAGACATTAAACTCTCGTTTACCTTGCGGGAGTTAGTACTTGGTAAATAAAATTATGATATTCAAATAGATTTATGTAGAGTTTTAATTTTTGAAAACATTAAAATGTAAGATATTAATGAAAGTACTTTGCTCATCGATTTCACATGCTCTCCGGCAGTATAAAATGTTTGCAAATCGAAAGTAACTTCTGTAATTGACCAGGCCCCTATTATGCGGCTTATAAAAATTAGCTGATGTAACGCAGGTTTAGCAATACACGCTACCTCCGTCTCCTTGGATAAAATGAACATACCCATAGTCAGAAAATCAAAGTCAAATCTCTATCAAAAATCAAAGTCAGTCAAAATCCATTTGCAAATGGACTTTCACAAATTCTTTTGAATCGTCGTTCTTAGAATATTTTTCTAACTAACGCCGCTTCGAAACGTGTTATCGCTGTGCAAAAGAAACGGCAAGAAACTCTTTCAGCAACACTAAATGTCATTTATACACACATGAATCCATCCCTGTCTCAGACTTTAGAGTGCAAAATAATACAAACTGATATTATCTACTTGATGCATGCACGTCGGTTTCGAGGACTCTTTATATTACCTTTATAATTAAATGCGATAATAATAGATAATAACACAAGAATTGCATTAAAACTGTGCTATTAATAACAAGAACGAAGACCAGTCCGCGTCACTTGATGCATACCAAAATATGTACATACGGTTTTGCTATGCTAATACCACCAATTATCATGTCACAAGGCCTTTGGAATTTCGTAAACGTATCAAAGTGCGATATCACACAATCTGCACAAGAATATAAGAATTTTAGAATTTTGGAGATAAATTAGATTTTTTTTAATAAGCCATATATAGTTAGAGCAAGTATGATCCGAATTCCGATAACACTACCAATTATAACGAGTTTTATATCGTGTATTCCATAGTTATTATTCGAACTTAATATCAAAGTGCTATCCACATAAAATTGCTATTAAATACCAAAGAACTGACGTCGAAATGTAAATTATTTTATATAACAGGTTTAAAAATGCGACGTTAAGTGGGTACTATTCGATACACCTGGCTATGAGTTCTCGAAGAAAAAAAAAATACCTATTATTATACACAGGAGAAAATTTAAATACGCTTTAAAAATAATCGTTGTATAATCTAAATAAATAAATACACCTAACAGTCACATAGATCGTTCTGGCCCAATATACACACAAAACTAGGATACAAGTCTTGTGGCGTGGGTATCAGAAACTACGAGAGACTTTTCGGTCTCACAAACACCCAGACCCGAAACAAATATTTGTGAATCACACAAACATTTGTCTCAGTGCGGGGATCGAACGAGCGGCCTTTTGTTTCGCAAGCTGATGTCTAGCCTACTGCGCTACAGAGCTGTCAATCTCACTTATTCATTAGTAGAGGAAGGCCTCGTTCAGCAGTGGAGGTGTATAGATGGTGATTGTAGTGTCCTACTTTGTAAAACCACAGTTATATAGTAATTGAATAAATTTTAATATAATCATCTGCTGCCCCTATGTGTGATGCTAATGCGAGGAAAAACACATTTAGGTGTTTTCTAGTGCATGCGTAATTTGCTGTTTAACGAACCCATTAAATGTTTTTGTGGAGCTGCATAATTAGCAACTAGAGAAATGAAAAGACATCACGTACGTTTTGTTTATTTATAATACACACACCGTTTTACGAAAATTTGTGGGCAGCATGCATTCCGCAATATAACGAGCAATTTCTAAGTCATAATTGTATCGACTGATAAAAGCAAAGACGAATTAAAAAAAAATAATATAAAGTAAGATAACTCAACTACGAGTATGTTATTCCGGCCTGAAACTAAAGAACAATTTTTAAAATTTTAAACATACATTTTGCGTAAGACAAGCAGATCCAGAACAAATATTTATTGACAAAACACGTCTGATTTTGTGCGGTGGTTGAACTCACAGATGGTTTCGCGGCCACTGTGACACTATGGCTGTCTAACGATCCATTTCATTAAATAATTGATCCGTATAATATAAAAGTAAAGTTGGTTTCAAGTGTGCAATGGAACGAAAACGTATATAGCACATTAGCAGAATTATCAAGTTCTTTATTTGAATTTTGACACGCCTACCGCGTTTCGCTGTTTGTGCCAGTCTCGTCTCAACCGTTGAACGCTTTTGCCGTCACCATGAACAGTTTGGCGCGAAAAATCGTATTACGCGAAATTAAAAATGCAAAATGCCAAAGGAAATTGTCAACAAGTGCCAGGTTGATGGACTCTGATAAATATGTTATAAAATCACCCTTACAAGACATTGTTGTGCCTAAAATGAAGTTCATCGATCGTATGTGGGTAGAATCGGAGAGTTTCAAAAATCTAGTGGCTCTTGTAAGTATTTTTTATGAGATATTAATTGTAAATACTATGTTTTGTCTTCGTAATTAAAAATCCATTGTTAAGGCCATGGAATCAATCAAATCAATAGAAAAAGTGATAAGGCTAAGTTGAAAAATCTTGCTTATATTTTACTTCAAGGAATTAATTAAAGAAATAGTAAGCGGCGGAATAATTTATTTTGACCTATGTACCAACGTTCCAATTAAAGTTTTAGGACATTGATTACACAGTTAAGACAATGACGTATTGTCTTTTGAATGTTTACAATGTTTGTTTAGTCCGACTCTTTATTTCAAAGTAAATATATTTCTATTATTACACTTTTTTTCCGGGGGCGATATAAACTCTAAAAGACTTTTTTTATATATGTTTTTTCAGGGTAAAGTCGTACCAAGAATTATTCAATCGGACCTGTGTTTTAGACGCGAAAATGTAGCAGAGAGATAGTCATTTACTATCGAATTTAACATTAAAATATGGAAGACCCAGATGGTTCGTACCGTAGTCTTTAGGTTTAGGAAAGACTGTTCATTAGAAAACTGTATGCAAATTATGACGTCACCTAAAGCCAAATATTTCTATATCAATAAAGTTAAAAAAGTATTGTACAAATATCATGAGCCATTTCAGCGTCTTGTTTGTTTAATAGCGTAACCTAAGCGTAACGTATGAATCAGTACACTTACGAAACTCGGATTAATACTTATTAAACAAGTTAATATGTATTTACATAATGTCTAACTTTGTTTAATAATAAAACTAGTTTCTACTCGCGGCTTCGATTGATAGAAGATTAGTCCAGCATTTTAAATAAAAGTCAAGAACCTAACATTCTGTTATAAAAACTAAAACTGTACGTAATGCTCTCGAAGATTTATTTATTTTTATCAAAGAAGAATAAATCAGTTCAATGATTTCGGCATGAAAGCAATCAAACTTCTTTCACGTTTAGAATATCAGTAAAATTAAGTGTGTGTAGATTCATCAAAGTGCTTTACTCGGCTCGACTACTATTTATTTAATTATTTTAATTGCAATCACGGATCTCCTGTCGTGTAGAGAAAAATTGGAAAATTAGGATTTTTTAGTTAAAGCAAATATGGTAGTCTACAACATGTCTGTGTATTTTATGGTACACATCCAAACTCCCTTCCGTATTGCCTTCAATAGGTAGGTAGAGGTGCATTTCTACACCAATATTGCGGTAGGTTTGTATCAGTCCCACGCAATAGGGGGCGAGCCTATTGCCGCTTTTAGTTACATTTCCAGACTTCGTACTCCGGGAATCTAGGATCTCTAGATCGCACAGCCTATACTTGTGCCGTAAGCCATTATATTTTATGAAACAACTGTAACATGTATACTCAAGATAAAGAATTTCCAGAGTCGCGTCATCGATCGCAGGTTATTCACATCATTGAGATTAGGCCGCTTATATTCAACATACGATTACGTGTGAATAGCCATATGTTACAATTATATTTACATAGTTGCGTAAAGAATGCGACTTTGAACTTATGCGTCATCTGTGATTAGGTTATTTGGACTGGTTTATTAGGTGTGAAATTTGCCCTCGTGTTTATCAATTGTGATATGATAGGGAAAATCCTTTATCGATGAAAGTCCAACTAGTAGTTAGTGGTCCAGTAACAACTAGTTTGGGTTTTGTAGATTTAAAATGTCATAATCTCGGCAACTTTGTTGCCCGCGAGGCACTTGAGCCGTAAGTCTAGATATGCCAAGGTTCATTACTTGAACGGAAGAAGTGCTGTAGTATTTTGTATAAGGATATTCTCTGTATTATCGTGGAATAGAGGCTGAAGTGTGTTTTTCACAGGAATAAGTATCTAGTCTATCTTTATAACATCAGATGTGTGAGCTCAAACTGCAAACATCAAGTTGAGACCAACATTCATGAGACCGCTGAAAGTGATAAGACCGTCAATATCCGCAAAGTTTATGAATTGTTTCTCGGTATTTAGGTTTTCGTTTACGATGTACAATAAAGCTGTACCTATCTATCTGATTAAAGAATCCTATATCGATAAACCTAATCAGGTCTTTTAAATTGTATTGGTGTTTATGAGTCCTACAACTGGACTTGTACCTTCTTTGTAATTGAAAGTGATGATAGTCTCCCACATCGGCCTAGTATCGGTGAAAGAAAAAATCAAACATAATAAATTTCTTGTAGACAAATTATAGTTTTCTTCACTGTGTTTTCCTTTTCTTTCACAATAAATACTTGTACAATCTCAAGAGATCTTTGTGATTGGAATCTTCGATCGCCAAGGTGTAGTTGCGACTCCGGGAATCTTGAATTGCAGGACGCAGATAGACATTACTAAGTGTTGATTCTCACGATATTTATTTGCAAATTTCGGCTCAAACTATCTCAGGTCATCGCCCCACTTGGCCGCGCCCGCCAACAACATAAAGCGATATAAATAGATATAATAGGTTAGAGTTCGTTAATGTTATTCCTGAGATCATACGTAGGATTATTTATAGAAAATACTAGCATTTGCCCGTGATTTTCTCTGCGCGGACTTGAGAGTTGGATATAGATCCGTAGCTTAGGCTTTATCCAGCTATTAATAGCGACGACAATTCCTTTAATAGCCCTTATAATCCTTTAATAAAAAAATAGTTTATGAAAAAACGTACGTTGAGAAAAGGTGACTGTCTTATCTAAAAATCTAGGAAAAATCTTCTTCATCAACCCATATACGCCCACTGCTGAGCACGGGTCTCCTCTACCATTGAGAGGGTTTAGGCCATAGTCCACCACGCTGGCCTAGTGCGGGTTGGCGGACTACACACCTAAGAAATTTCTAAGAACTCTTAGGTGTGCAGGTTTTATCACGATGTTTAGGAAAAAAATGTTTAGGAAAAATCTTCAAGTACAATATATTATATGGATAAAATATTTATAAACAGTATTGCACCAAAACTTGTATTGAATGATTATTAAATTTAAACAAATACACAAAAAACAACTCGACCTTGCCGATTGAACTGGCACTAGGTGAGCCACTAATAGGTCATAGTGGACGTTGGCCTCTTGAATTTGTCACAATAAGTTCCGAAATTAGCAATCTAATTAATTTTTAATTGAATACTTAAGTTAGTATGTATGAGTTTTGCTGCTTAAGCTTTTTTTTTATTTTGTAAAACACCACCACATCTCGCTTATCATTCGTTGAATGGAAGATTTCGCTTTCAGTGGTAAGGCCGCCAATTGTCCACGGTATTTTATTTATATTGTTGTTTTTCTGTTTAAATGGTGTAGATACAATAACACAATTAATGATAAAATTTTTAAACAAAAACGAAGAAATGCTATTGGTTGTCATATTTATAAAAATCTTGATAGTATCAAGAACGCAAACCGAATTACTAAGATACAGCCGTGTCAAACAAAAGATAGTCTAATCGTAGGTTGTGCCGAACCTACGGTTATCTTGGCATTCTGACATTTGCTTTCTAGTTTTATTGAACTATTCTGTGATAGAAACCAACATTGTCGTTACATGAAATCAATAACATAATTAGACGTGTTTAATTATAATGAGAACTTCATGCAGTAATTAATTAAATTACTATATAACTTCTAATTAATGAAGGCCAAGGTTATAAATAAAACAAATGGCAGACATAACAAAGCTACTTAATGAAGTAAGAATTATTGTTGAATGAATAACTCTACGTTTTTTATATCCTCATGTTATGTTGGTAAAAACTAAAACTAGAACTAAAGCTAAAACCCTAAATTTTCCTTAAGTAATAAATTATAAAATAAAAGTTTAATGTTAATATGATACAATCGGCAAACAGTAGTTAGTTTAGTCCAGCTAAATCTCTACGCAAAATATTACCAAAAATATAAAACAATAGTTTTAAGAAAATATTGTGTGTGTGTTTTGTGATAAATAAACATTTTTTATTTTTTTTTTTTTATTTATTTAGTTTAGTCCAGCTTGTCTTCCGAGTCCTCTAAAAATTAGATAATAGAACATTCTCGGTAAAATGTAGCTATTGTTTTTCCCAAGTTTAATTCATACCAAATATCTTTAATATCCATTTATTATTTTTGAGTTAACGAACATTAAAAAAAAAAAACAAAATTTCAAAAAAAGAAAAAGCAATTAATTTTAAAATTAAACGCAATTTGCAGCTTCAGCCCTTGAATTTTGAGTGCAGTTATTTATCGAATGTGTTGTATGTTTTCCTCTAAAATTATCAGCTCTTAATGGGTAACATTGAGTGGCTAACGCTTGCAAACAACGCAGTTTGATATCGAGACTAGCTAGTAGTAGTAAATAAGTAGATGAAAAGACACTCTTACTCTTGTACACTTTATACGTTCACTTGAATAAAAAAAACAAACATCTACCGCCATGTCTCGTAGGTAGAGATAATTTCTTAAATTTAACGTCACGTGTAATATAACGTGAACCTATTTTACTTTGATATAGAACCTGGAATCTTTCGATTGCACTTGCCTATTCATGCCGAGGAATTATTAATGTAATACTACTAATCAGATGGGCCGCAGCCCAAAAAACAATCGACCGGCAAGAAAAAAAAATGATATTAAAATGCTGGCAAGTAAATAATTTTGACAATGACCCTGACCTGGGATCATTCGTATTTCGCAAACGTGACTCTTTATTTGACAAATCCTCTTAATACCTCAAGGCCTTCACTGAGGTCAGCAGAATTTGTTTAGCTGTTCATGTTATTAGGTATGTGTTTGGTACATATACCTATTTAGAAAATTCTCAGTAGCAGCAAGGAATCTTATATGTTCTAAAAATGGCAGTGGTCTCACTTCTACACGGGTTATATTTAATTGGAGAAATGTATGTGAAAAAATGCACGATGCAACGATGATTAGTCGTATATAATTATATCACCTTATGTCTGCCTTTCAAGTATGAATTATACGCTTCGGTACCATACTACCTAAAGTTTTAACCCAACAGTTGTATATTTGCATACAGATGTGGTGACATGCTTATACAATACTTCATCAATACTGCAATTATCTTCAAGTTACGTTTGACATGTTTGCACAGAAAAAAAAACAAATATATTGTATATAATATAAGTTATTTTCCACGACTCTGTATGCAAAACTTTGGACTTGTCTATGTCAGGTTGTACTTAAGATTAGTGCGTTCAAAAAACAAACAAACTCTTTACATTAATAACATTTACGTTGCTTTTGGCTTAATGAACCCAATAGGTAAATATATTTAAAAAATATATCATTTCGAACAAATAAACTTTAGGTGTTTTATGCCTCGAAAAACAGAGCTGTAAATATAAAAACATAAGTTACAATACCTCCGAATAGAGTTTTATTTTTTATTCATTTGTACCCAATAATAATAAAACCTCAGTCTATGTCGTCACGAAATAGCATACGTACACAAACCTGACCTTGTTTGTAATTATGTTAGCAACTATTATTGCTGCAGGTTACGGCTATAACCACATGACCCTGAGTGACCTGTTGGCAATATTCTAATAACGTATCTTGGTGAGGCCATTGACGTGCTCTTAGACAATATATTATTAAAAAATGTAAACAAAACTCCATTCAACTTTTGACTTTTTTAATCCTCTTATCTTAATATTAAGATTTGTATGTTCAAAACCTAGGTCTTTTGTTTTGGTTTGCTTAGTTCGTCAACCGTATTGAACGATTTCAATAGTTTTATAAATTGTGATCATCCACTATAGTTCTGATTATTCCAGTCTATGTAATGGTTGTCTGGAAGAAATCGCCGATAGCGATAGGGCCGCCAGTTATGCACAATCTTATTGCTACTTATCTTTATTTTGTTCATGTTTGATTTAATGTTTAATTTAATAAGGCGTAATCAAAAACTAAATAAATTGATTAGGGTTAGTGGGCTACCATTTAAGGAATACAAACGATGATTCAAATTTATGTAAGATGATACTGGTTTTTCAGCCCGTACACGTCTCACTGACGGGCCTTCTCTACAACTGAAAGTGTTTAGGCCCTAACTTTAAATACACTCCACATAATCATACCTTTTTGTTGTCCAGGAAAGCGCAGAAACGAAGAAATCATACACGTTTGAACAACTACAGAAGTACACGTCGATCTTCTCCACATCGCTTCTGAAGAAGTTGGGGCTGAAGAGTGGGGATGTGGTGGGGGTGGTTCTGCCCAATTGCCCAGAATTCCCAGTTGTCGCCTTCGGAGTCCTGCAGGCCGGCTGCAAGCTGACCACCTTCAATCCAATTTACAAAGAATGTGAGTTTTACTTTAATTTAATTAGAAAATGTTTTCGTCCAATAGCCAGAAATGTAGTATCTCATCTTGAAATCACAATTATTTTTATTCCTTGGAAAAAATCTTCAAGGTGAATGGACGATTAAAAAATATTAGGTAGGTAAAGTCAGTGGTGTCTGCCTTAGTTGTGAACCTGCGACCGCGGAGATTCTCGACTGCGTGCGTATACATATCTCTAGGCATATATGAAATTAAGAGTATTACATATAGTTCACTCCTTTAGGAATAAAGAAAAGCACTCCAGTACGCGATTTTAGTTGGTATTTAATACCTCTTAAACATTATATTAATGTCTTAATATAAATAACATTTATTTTTACATTATAAGACAAGAGTAAAAAACAAATTTATCCAAAGCTAAAAATAAATTTAGTGACGCGTGTAAACAAATATTCTTACAACCTTTATAGAAAAAGGGCAAAAAATATTATTTCTTACGCATGCGCATTAAGCAGATAAAAACCCAATGATATTTTTAAATTTATTATAATTATACTTTTAAATTGGCGTTGAGGAATTTTTTTTGGATATGATGCGAAAAAATAATTAAAAACGTTTTTGGTAGTTGGTGTAACAAATTTCATGGTTTATTTTGTAACACATATTTAATATATTAGCTTATAGTCTTGACCAAGCCCTTCTTTCTAAGAGTAAGGTTTTGATCGGAATAGTTAATTTAAAAATTTTTTGCACTTTTCAGACTCCCTTTGGTTGATAAACAAATTACAGATAAAACAATAAAACTTAGATCCCAGGAATTGAAACTGCGACCTTTTATTTCATTGCTTTTACTTGCAAAAACACTCAGGAGATATATTCAAAGTTACATTCAATTTGAAAACTTGATTTTTAGCGGTTATTATCTGAAAAATATCTGAACAGACTTTATGCTAAGTTGATTAAAAGATTATTTGTCATGTATTGGTTTTTATAAGTGCTACATAATTGTCTATTAGATAAATAACCGGTTATATATAATTTTGCACATAATTAACTAGCAGAAGGCAAAAACAATGAGTCGGCAATAAAGTTAACAGTCTAGGTGGTAAAGATATTGTTATCAGTACATAAAGCTTGTGATAATGCGCACGTATGGGTGTATTTTACGAATTGATAACATTGTATTGTATACAGGGTGTATTTAGACCGTGATCGAAAACTGAGGCAGGTAATAGCGAGGGTGATCACAAACTCAGTGGCGATATCAAAAATCCCGACAAAGAATAAAAATTTTAACGTTTTCCATACAACCATCGGTGTTAAAAGTATGTGGTTTGTATGGAAAACCTCAAAAAAAATATTTTTTGTCGGGATTTTCTTGAATGCCAGGGGGTTTGTAATCACTATCGCTATTACCTGCCTGAGTTTTCGATCACAGTCTAAATACACCCTGTATAATATCTTATGATATAACCTCATCGCGATACGAGCCTATGCCTAAGTAAGGTAAGCTTATGCCTAAGTAATTTATCATTCCACTAATCTGCCACCTCCCACATATCTGTTCATGAGTAATGAGTAATGGAACTTTCTAGAAGAAAGTTCCATCGTTGGGTATAATATTTTGTCTTTATTTAGCGTTCTATGTTTAATTGGCAGCTATGCTTACGTATATTATAGTGTAGTCTGTGCAGAATCGAATGTCAACATATATTTGACGTCATTTCGGTTTGTTTGTTGTGTAGTTAAAGCAAAAGCAATCTCAGTTTTGCCCCAGACTCATTTGAATATATTTTTTAGATGGAGCACCAAAATTTCATTAGATTTTATTCATATGCGCGAATTGACCTGTTAGCCAAAAGTATAGTTATCATAAGTTTCCAAATTTGAAAAAAGCTTACTAATTATTAAGCGTCATTATACTAAGTATATTACGCTATATTTTACCACGTAAATTAATCAAGTGTATGATATCATAAAAATAGTAATAGTTATATTAAATATTAGCTGCATTTGTAATTCTTGTATCAAAACAAAGTCCTGTAATCGAAAGCCTACTTGATACCAAAGCGGATATCAATAATCATGTTTATAGTTTTAAAATAAATTGTATTAAAGACACTAAGTGTTTAGTCATAAAGCATAAAGATATGCAGGATTAACTAAGATTTGTTGTTGGAGAAAGGAATTCGCATTAGAACGGTCTTGGAAACCCAGAGACGGTGATAAGATAAGGTTTATTGAGCTGACCTGACTTACAAGAGTTTAAAATGAGATTGTAAATCTAGATAAGCTAGGTGGTAATGACGTGCAATACTAACGTTAGAAGGTGTGTCCAATTCTGAACCTGCAAAATTTTAAAAATACATTGTTGGTCTTTGATAGTCAAACCATGAATAAGTCACTAATTTATACCAGCTCCAAAACAATCACGTGAAAGAAAATTTATCATCAATTTGTTGAACTAGAACTTAATTTTGCGGCTATTAATCCATCTGGAATTTAAGATAATTGTGCTGTTGGATTGATGTAGTGTTTATGATTTGTCATAGAAGTTTTAAAATAATTTTATAGGTTAAATACACGATATTAAAATTGATATTCTTTTAGACCTTAGATGGACATTCTCTATTCAGGTCTTGAAATTTCAAATGATTAATTTATGCTGTTTTCTTAGGGGCTTGGATTTCAAACGTGATACTTAAATAATTCTCATAACTAATTCAGTATAGAAGATACGAGTTATTAAAGAATTTTACCCTTGTTTTCTGTATGATAATAAATTGCGCAATATTAACTGTGGCAATAAAATTGATAACATATTTACTAGCGACTTGGGATATGGACTGCTGACATTTATTTCTTCATAAGTATTTGTTTATGGTACGTGTTGTCTATGTTGCAATTTAGGTAGATAATGTTAATAAGCGTTTTTATTTGCGTCTTCAATTGCTCTCTAAAAACCGGTATCATGTACCACCAGGTTAATGTGTAACATAACTAGCCACAATTTTATGATATTGTTGAATTTGCTTAAATATTGACGGTAGTTACTTAAATACTAGTTGAAATGGTCAAATTGACTGGATGTATTTGAATACCTAATGTTAATTAGATCTCTATCTTTAAGAAGCTTTACAATGTCCAAATATACGCCATATCTAATTTGTTTACTACATATATTCTTTGTTGTGCTAATAAAGAATAAGGAAATGTCATTCAATAGCTTTATTAAAATAATTTAAATAAAAATTGACAACGCTGTGTGCAGCGTAATTTTATTGGATAGATTAGCTATTGTATGGTTGATTAAGTTACTTTAATTGGCATCTAAGATGTTTTATGTTTTTATATTGTTACTTCCTTTAGTTAACTAAAACAAGGAATAATTTTTTGTCTTTTTATATGCATAAAATACTAATTAGAGTCATCATCAGCCCGTATGCTCATATAGCTGGGCACGGGCCCCCTCTGCAACCGAAGCGGTTTAGGCCTTAGTCCTTCACCCTTGCTAGGTTGACGGAATAAATATAAAGTGCACATTTTCAATATTTTGAATTAATGAATATCACAACCGAAATAAAAAAATTCTGGGTCCACTTTGTTTGAAAAACGCCAATAACCTGAAATACGTAAGGCAATGTAAAAACTTAAAATACGTTACCCGAAATGTGGGTGGAGAAATTTACATTTGCGTGCAAATAAAAGTTAGGTGTTTGAGTATGAACTATTTCAGAAGGCACTCTAGAAACTTATAATAGCTAAGTGCTATTGACATTAAAAATTTTCCATAAGATAAGCTTCTTGGTTGAATGTAAAATCTTGCACACTTCAATAATATCCAGTAGAGTTTTTTAAGTAGTATTCTCGTCATGTATTAATAGCATTCCTTCTTTCCAGTTGAAATCGCCCATCAAGCCTCCATAACAGAGCCTAGGCTCATCGTCACCATACCACAATGTTACGACAACGTTCTAAAAGGATTGAAAAACGCTAAAATAAATGCTAGAATAGTAGTTCTTGATGTTCCAAATATGCCCGTTCCTGAAGGTGCTATAAGATTTTCTGAAGTAGCTGAGAATGGAGAGGTAGACCAAGCACTACTGGACAAAGTGGAGGTTAACGAAGACGATGTGGCTTGCATACCGTTTTCAAGTGGAACTACTGGGTTGCCAAAGGGTGTAGAAATTACATACAGGAATCTGCTCGCTGGCATGGAGATTATGCAGACTAAAGAGACTTGCTTCCCAAAATTAGCTCATGGTAAGTAGAATTTCAGAAATAAAAATCCACGATAAATGTTTTGTAATACTTATTCGTTTTTGGTCGATTATAAAAACGCAAGAGCATAGAGTAACGTAGTTAACTATTCAGAAAATGTTACATATATGTAAATAGAGAAGATAAGCGTAATGATGAAGTTTTTCAAGTATACTAATTAGCTTGTACCTGGTAAAATGTGTTAAAATTTTATAAATTGTCTTTTTAAATTATCGGCTCAGGAATTTTGGTTCAGATCATCAATTATCAAAGAATAATTTTACACTCAAGTTATACCGCATAATCATATTATGCTTATTTTTATACGAGATACATAGAGCTGAAAATAATTGGGATTTAATTCATTTGTTTGAATCTCTGATAAATCTTGGGGTGCCTAAAAAAATATAATGAAATAATAATTGACGTTTCCTTACAGATCTCTCAGATCAAGAGCTGATGCCAAGCTTCCTGCCATTCTTCCATATTTACGGATTGGTCATAGGCCTTATGGGGCATTTATCGAAAGGCACGAAACTCATCACTATGGCTAAATTCTCAGCCAGCACGTACTTAGACATACTGAGGACTCAAAACGTCACTTTACTCAACATCGTTCCTCCAGTTGGTATGTAGTCTTAATGTATTTAACAATTTTTACTTAGCTTATACTTACCTCAATTAGCCTTGTAGATCACTTTTTTGGTCCATTTTCTTTAACTTAATTCTACTTGTATTGGAGATACGTATCGTTGATGGTAAGGAACATCGTCTGTCGAGAACACTTTACTCCCAATGAAAATTATTGTGCGAGTTTATTGAATACATAGCTGTATGGGTTAATGAAGAACACGACACACTTAAGTGGTTTACAACGGTGCTAACATTTATGAACCATGACTGCTTACGTTCATTGTATTTTGCTGCTTGCAAGATACACAAGTGTACATTTTCAAAATAGATCTGATTATTATATTGTATTGAACATTGTACATTGAATTATCACTTGCTTTAGCGGTGAAGAAAAACATCGTGATGAAACCGGCAATAAAAATTCTTAGGAATTTCTTAGGTGTGTAGTCAACCAATCCGCACTAGGCGAGCGTGGTGGACCATGGCCTAAACCCTGTCAATGGTAGAGGAGATCCGTGCCCAGCAGTGGGACGTATATGGGTTAATGTTGTATTGTGTGTTACTGTAGCGATACTTCTGGGAAAGCATCCCGACGTCCAAGCAGAACACTTTCGTCACATCAGGCATATTGTGTGCGGGGCGGCGCCTCTCGCTGCTTCCGATGTTCAGTGCATACTTGAGAAAAGCAAAGTAAGTAATTCCATTTTATTTTGTGATTTGACTGACTCCTCGGCACCGCGACTTAAGGGATTAGATTTTCGGGTCGAACACAGTTATTAAATCTAAAAACAGCAGTGTGGAGATGTAAAATTTAACCCAAAATCAGCAAAAATTAAGAATTTTTCCACCCTGGAATCATCAATCTAAAAACACTTATCCTATATTCAATGGGGCAGTCAAAGAAATTAGAAATAATGTACAAATTCTGCAAGATTAATCAAATTCTCTAGCTTTTCTTCAAGAAACCAAAGACAGACAAACTCTTGACATGTGAATTGACAATGAATTTGATTTCTAGCGCGACATCGAGTTCAACCAAGGATTCGGGGCCACTGAGACGACATCTCTATGTACAACCACGTTGATTAACACCAAGAACGTAGACTACTCCGCTTGCGGCGTGCCTATGGCAAATTTCAAGCTCAAATTTGTCGACCCGCTCACTGGAAAACCAGTTCCGATCGGCGAGGTAAGTGTTACGCAGTGGTCTAACTAGATACGGTTGAATATTATGTAAAGAACTGGTATGTTCATAGCGATATATTTTCATATAGTGTGTTACAGATATCTTCCATAGATTTTAAATTGTATAGATCTAGTTCCGACAATAGACTGATACTCGTGCATGTTAAGTGTGGGTACCAGAAGATTATAAAGATTTTAGTATCTCTGAAAGGCAAATAAAGATTTATTGCATATAAGGAGTAAATAGGAGCAAGAAGGGCTTATACCAAAAACCGAATCATTGTCGTTAATGTTTAACATTCAATCGTTGAAGAAGTGACTAAATATTTTAAAATTATTAGCTGATGTATGAAATTGAGCATATATTTAAATGTATCTTTAAAAATTTTCTCACAGCAAGGAGAGATGTACGTGAACAGTCCAACAATCATGAAAGGATATCACAAAAACCCTACAGCCACAAAGGACAGTATTACCGAAGATGGCTACTTTAAGACTGGAGACTTGGGCTACTACAAACCGGGCGCGGGACTTTTCATCACGGATAGAATAAAGGAGCTTATTAAGGTAAATAATTGTTAAACTAATGATTATTTGTCAACTAACTAGCAGAAAGAAAGCCATTGCTCAATAGAAGACATAGGAAACTTAACATTGCTAAATTGTAAATGTTTGTTTTAAGTGTAACGCTAGGTACTAATTTTATTGTTTAGTAAAATTTTAAAAGTAAAATTAAAAGTTGAATCCAGTAATCACTGTTGTCACCAGTATTGTTATTGCTACCACTGTTTTGATATACAACTATTCTCATCCATCATACACAATTACAGAATTTCTTTAGCTGTTACAAATTTTTAAATTGAAAATTTTAGTTATAAAAATCTTATAATATCCTAGGTAAAAGGTATGCAAGTCGCTCCAGCAGAACTCGAAAGTATCCTTCGCTCCCACCCAGCGGTTCAAGACGCAGCTGTTATTGGCGTTCCTCACGAATTCTTCGGCGAAGCACCTAAAGCCTTCATCATCAAGAAAAACGGTCTTAAGGCTACCGAAGAAGAAATACAAGATTTCGTTGCTAGCAAAGTAGCAGTATATAAGAAAATAGAAGAAGTAATGTTCGTAGAAGACATTCCTAAGACACCATCAGGGAAGATCTTGAAGAGAGAACTGAAGAAAATGTACGCATAATTGTGAATTTTGACTGTGATTTTAATAATAAGGTTGATTCTAATATTGAAGGTCAATATGGATTTTGATACATATAAGCTAAAGCTTAGTAAAAAAGGTCTGAAAAAGATGAATATTACAGTATTTTTTATTGACCTGTGGTTGTTGAAAAATTTTATAAGAAGGGGTTGTCACACAGAGAATGACTTTTGACCAATTTATTTTTAACAATAGAACATAAGTGGGCGTTGTTGAAAGAAAAAAAAAAATATTTCAAAAAGATGTAAATTGTGGATAATTTTTTGTTCGGTGTGTTTATTTGCTATTGAAATATTGAAGGTCGTGGTAAATTATAAATGTTATTAATGTATAAGAAGTTATAAGATATTTTTACAAATGTTTTTTTGTTATTGTTGAAATTTATTCGTGTTGGAAAGTGACTACTTTTGGGACCAAATTTGAAATTGATTTGTGAGTGATCACCGTAAAAATCTTAGTCTTCCAATTATTGTACTACTTCTGTCTAAGTAATATTTTTTTGTAATATTGGCGACTCTAGGGTGTGTTTGTGAAAAGATAATGTTTAATAAACATTATGATAATCGGATTATAATTTTATAATCGCGGTGGAGTGCAATAAACTTTAATCTTTTAAATTATGTTAATAAATTATATTATACTTAGAAAAAAAAATGTGTTTCAATTCTTTTTTTTAAATTGTATTATTTTATTCCGTTGTTTTTGACGCCCACGAAACAAAAACAGTATCTTTATGTAGGGTCAGAATCGTACATACGTGACTATTGACAGACTATGCAAATTATAACATCAGTAGTTAAATCTGTTTGAGCTTTTTTTAAGATCAAATGTTAAAAGCAATAATATTTAATGCTTTTCAAAGTGTATTTACTTCAAGATAT
The DNA here is from genome assembly GCA_030295005.1 of Cephonodes hylas. Taxonomy (NCBI): domain Eukaryota; kingdom Metazoa; phylum Arthropoda; class Insecta; order Lepidoptera; family Sphingidae; genus Cephonodes; species Cephonodes hylas. Next base: position 3,120,619 of record AP025374.1, on the reverse strand, counting down.
TAAAAATATACTGATTTTTAACTAATGCTGTCGTCTATGTCGTAAATGTAGTCATAATAAAAGATACACATTCAAAAACATACATACATATATTATGTACATTCAAACCGCATATAAAATGTTTCTTGTGTCGAATTATCTTAATGTAAACTTAACAATTTACTTAATATGACAATAACATATAGATACTAGTGTCTTTGAACCAGGTCGGCCTGGAGTGCCATATGCCTTGAGAGATAAATAACTAGGCACCACAAAACCCATGTATTGCCAATTCTTTCTAGTTCATATTTTATGAATTGTTTCTGCAATATTTAAAAAAAGGAAGTAAATAAATAAAGTAAAAAAATCTGGCGAAATAATCACGTCAAAAATAATTAATTTATTCATTTTACTTTTGCGAGTTCTTTTGTTTATTATCATTCTGTATAGCTCAAAATTAACTCTAATTGTGCGGTTTTAATAGACATGGGAAAGATTCCAAAATATATGAATTAATGCTTTTATACAATCTGATAAAGTCGGTGTGTTGTTATGATAATTGGACGTAGGATCTTAATTACTTGGCCTATAAACTTTTGAGAATAATTACCACAAAATAAACTTGTAATTTATTTATGTAAAAATCAAATGAATATTTTTGTATGAATTGCATATTAAACTATGGTTGTTGATTGTCAATTGTGTTATTAAATTATTTTTCTACATTGATATTACCCTATAAAATTTGCTTGTTGGTTCCTTGGCAATTCTTTGGCAAAGGCCTCGGGTTTAAGTCTCGGGTAGGGCAGTTTTTATTGTGCTTTTCCATGAAAAATACTGTGTAGTAGCACATATCCTAAAAAATATTAACAAATGGATTTGCTTGGTTGCACAACACAGTCGGCCAGATGTGGATGCAAGAATTCATCAACGAGACAAGTCTGTTAAATTCACTATTTTTTACATACTAAAAGTGAACTACGTCAAAATCATTATTCTAGTGATGTATAAAACGCAACAGAATGAATGTAAATGAAATTTCGAATCGCGAGTCTACATTCTAACATTAGAAATTCGACTTGCGATTGCAAGCGAATATTTTCGCTCGAATTAGCTTAATGTTGCTCTTACTAATCGTAATTATTTCGGTAGTTTGTAGAGAAGTGTGGAAAGGTTTCGAATGGATGACTGTTATCATCATTATGGATCATCGTCATCATAATCAGCCCGTTCACGTCCCACTGCTGGGCACGGGCCTCCTTTACTATTAAGAGGGTCTTAGAGTATCACACTGGCCTACTATAGGTCGGTGTATTACACATCAAAGAAATTCCTAAGAACTTTTAGATGTGCAGGTTTCCTCACGTGATAAATCATTTTGAATACACGCAAAGTTTTGAAACGTCAGGTGGTGTGTGCCTGGGGTTTGAATCCACGACTCAACAATCCCCATATTGACTATATGCTTAAGCTTCTAGGCTGACAGACAAAGAAGGAGATAGGAAGAGAAATGAAAGGTCGTATATGCACAAAGGTAATTAAAGAAAAACTCTGCTTACTTTAAGGTATACACGGTTCAATTTAAGTAGGCATAAGATTTTATACCTATATAGCTTAGAGGTGAGGTGTTTACACATCTTGTACTTTGCTCTTTACAATTATCTTTATTATTGTATGCCGCATGGATCTTTACGTATAAATCCTATTATCAAAGATTGTTGCAACACTATCGTACTGTTCAAAGTCTGCTTTACTTTTTAATATGTATGTCTGCGTTCCAGAAGAGGTGGATTGACACTTTTTGGGTCAGTTACGCTTTTTCAATGCCTATGTTATGAAGCCCTGTATACTTAAATGCCTGTGTTTTTAATTTTAAAAATATCATACCATAAAATGTACATTAAGACAAAATATGTTAATGAAATTAATTAAAGTCAAGCCATAATCAGTTTTTATTTGGGGAAACTCATCGTGAGAAAACCTAACTGAGATTTCGTTAGAGGATTTTTTTGTGTTATGATTGTAAATATTTTCATAAACAAATAGTGATACGAAGCCACTAGTGCCATCTAGTGAGAATTGTTGAAACTAAATGCAAGTGCACTGACTAGTTAGTACTAATACTCATAAATAGAGGGCGCTGTAACTCAATCATGCTGTAACATTTATTTATTTATTTATTTATTTATTTATTTATTTATTAAGCAAAACTTATGATAAATACAAAACATTTAATAGTTATTTTTTTTTATTTAAGACTAAGTCGTAGAACTTGATAAAACTAGTATTCCTGACATAGCTTACCAGTATTACATAGGGTTTATGTCATATAGGTAGTTATACATAGAACCAGTTTTCTCTCGGTCTACATCTTCGGGATCAAGAGGGTTAGACTGTATTTAGATTATTTGTACTTCATTCTGGGATTTTATCTCTAAGCTACACCAGATTATAATATGGGAACTATCAGAAAATTTCAGCAGTCCGAATACTTTAGCCGTCAAAGAACTAAAGATGGATCTATATGAAAAATTCCAAAAAAAACATTTTTGGCTGCAATACGATAGTAATAATTAGTTTGTACTGATTTAAATGGTGTTGAGGTGACATTTAATGACGATTTAACATTTAGAACCAGCTAAACTAATACTTTGACCGTCTCAATATTATTAGCAAAAATATATTTAACTGTGCTAATATTTACCTGTGTTAGCTTTTAGCATAATTAGCGGGTATGTATTATGGTTTTCATCGTTTCGAAAGGTCACATCTCTGACTTGTGACTGTTTCCTTTGTACCACCGTATAAGTGTGTGTGGTGCAGTCAAGATGTCTCGGGTTCATTTCTTGCGTGGGGCAATGTCTATTTAACCCTTAACACATTCTTCAAAGCAGCAATGACTCTGAGGATATGCAGCATATTATATAAAACTTAAAAAAAATTGGCGAAGGATTTGCAGAAACCCCATAGAGAGATACAGACTTCATATAAATATTTATGCAACACTAATTGAGTATTCAAATCACCCGGTTGTGTTTATGCACAGACTGAGTTGTTAGCCGTAACTTGCATAGCGTACAAACGTGCCTATATTAATCTATGTACATGGTTATTATCTGAGGCATGTGTACCTAACTTCACTCCGTTCCTGTTCCGAGATCGCTTCACTCGACTGAACTGAGTAATCAGCATTGTTTATTTTAGTCCACAACAGATCGTGGCGTGGATAACGCATTCTTCGCGTGTGTAGTGATTTTTTTGTGTTGTGAAGTGTAAATCACAATTGTATGTTTTTATTGTTTCCATGCGGTTGGTTTTGATACGTGCGAATTATAAGCAGTAGTATATTTATCTGTAAACACGAAATATATTTTATTTTGCTTGTTTTCGATCGTAAAAGTAAAGTTGTTTGTTTTGACCATCATTGTTGTGCTAATAATGAAGAATTAAGTGGTCAAAAACGATTCGTAAAGATCGTAAAATGTTGCCGTGTTTATGCATTTTTGCAGGAATCATTCTGCGTTTCTATAATTAGAACATGATTTGACCCAGTAAGGGAACAACCGTTTCAAAATATTGATGTTGCAATCGTGAAATTTGTCATTTTGCATTTTTTAATTTATTCGCTAATGAGCTAAGCACCTATATAATTATTTCATGACACTTTCTTCTAAGATACGAAGTTCCATTTAAGGAGACAAAATAATTTAATTGCCAATTATAGATACCATTAGACATAAAATTTGTGAATTAATTTTAAATAACACTATCAAATTTGCTTTACGATTGATCTCACAGGGACACTAAATCAATGAGACAATGTCTGCCGTCTTATTTTTATATAACACAGGCCACAATAGTTCTTGTTACCGGATAAGTTTTGATAGTGATAGGCTCCACATGCCTTAAAATTATTTCCTTTCCCTAGATGTGTTCGATCACCGTTTAAATAGCACATATTTTATAGAAGTAGTACATTTAACTTTAAAAAGCCATAGTTTCATATCAAAACTAAAATTAATATTACTATACACATACTGGTTAAAACTCAACATTATGACCCAAATGCACTTTTGCTAATTACTGCAATTGCATTCCAAGTGTCAAGCATATGATTAACCTTTCGTGGCTGAGTTTGATACTTGCGATTAAAAATGTTGTTTATAAATGTAGAAAGTATTATGGAGACTTAATAATTTACACCAATTAGTTCTTCGATCCATTTAAAGCACATATAATTGATCCTGAATTTACTGGCTAGAATGATAAGCAGAAAACTGTTAAAGTAGGCTCAATGGATATTGATTAAAACTCATGTGGTGCGTTACTGGAACCGTAAATAGGATCAAATTCCTGGAATTTTGGAACTACGTTTCTTTTGAAATAAAGGATATTGCCTTCAGCTCCCCTTTTTAGTATGTTAGAGAAACCTAAAGGGAGTATAAAGATTTTTGACGTCTCTATTTGGTTATTAGGGATACCATTCACAAAAATTGCAGTAGCCGACCTCCGTCCTTCATAAATGTTTAATACATTTTTCAAGACTATTTTCAATACTTACCTAGTTAAATCGCTAAATACTTTCTTCTATGTGACCGTATTTCAAACGCTATGAGCGTTTAACCAAATTAACCAAAGTCCTCATGACCTACCATCATCAGCTGTAAATAAATTGCAAATCAATAGCAAAAAAATAAATTTAAAACTGTGTGGAACAATTTTTTTTTCTAAATAAATAAATCAAATTTTATCTGTAGTATGCCAGTACGCTCGTATTGGATCGTCACTATATTGTACTTTGAACAAGGTTAGTATTACTTAAATAAAAAACCGCAAGAGGAAAAACGTCAGCAAAGACGGTGTTTATTTATTTATTTATTTAAACTCTTTATTGTACACATTTAATAAACAGAATATACACAAAAAAGAAGAGGAAAGGTACAACTGGCGGCCTTATCACTCAAGGTGATCTTTTCAAGGCAACCATAAGATGGATATGTTGAAAGAATTAAATGGAGGGTAGCGTGTACAACAGAACAAAAAACATAACACGAATGAGGGAAAAAAAAAAAAATACTAATACAAAAAAAAATACATACATATATACAATATACATACAAAAAATATATATATATATATATATAAATACATGTATACAATATATATATACATATATATATATATATATATATAAATATAACATTAATTACAGGAGAGATAGTGATTTTTGACGAGTCTTTTAAATTGAATAAGATTCTTGGCCCGGCGTACCTCAACAGGAAGAGCATTCCACAAACGCACTGCTTTAATTGTGAATGAGTTGTCGAGGAAAGCAGTGGTATGCACGGGCATTTTCAATTTTAGGTTTTCTGATGACCTCAAGGTTTTCGAATGTGTCTCATGGAGATACTCAAATCGGGTTTTGAGATACGTAGGAGTGAGGGGATTAAATAAAACATTGTAGAGTAGAGAGAGGACATGAGAATTCCGGCGAAGTCGCATAGGTAACCACTTGAGCATAGCACGATATTCAGAAACATGGTCATATTTGCGAAGTCCAAATATAAACCTTATACAAAAATTTTGGAGGCGCTCAAGCTTATTAAGTTGGTCTTCGGTGAGATCAAGATAGCTGACATCAGCATAATCAAGAATGGGAAGGAGCAGGGATTGCGCTAGTGAAATTTTCGTGGAGATGGGAAGTAGATTACGAAGTCTTAGCAAGGACCTTGCCGAGGCGTACAACTTGCGACTTACCTCGCGAAGTTGCGGACCCCAAGTCAATGATCTGTCTATGTGTAGTCCCAGATTTTTGACAGTATCACTGTAAGTTAAGTTGACACCATCGCAGGACACACACGGCAATTCGGACCAGTTTAACTTAGAGATCATCCTTGGGCTACCGACAACAATGACTTGGGTTTTAGAGGGATTAATGCTGAGTCCGTTGGCTTTGCTCCAGTCACAGATGTTATCGATGTCATGATTAATTGTGGCAATAGCATTGTTTAAATTTCCTATATGTGCTTGCGTGTAGATCTGGAGATCATCTGCATACAGGTGGTAGGAAGAGCGAAGATGATTAGAGATAGAATTTATAAATATTGCAAAAAGTAATGGAGAAAGCACGCCGCCCTGAGGAACGCCAGCGACAAGATTGCACCAGGAGGATTTGCTATCCTCAGCGCAGATACGTTGCCGGCGTCCAAACAGGTAACTATGAAACCAAGCAATCGCTGTTGGAGATATGTTAAGAGAACGGAGAATAGCAAGGAGGACATCAAAATCAACGGTGTTGAAGGCATTACTAAAATCTAGTAAGGCCAACACCGTTAACTTGCCCTCCTCCATGCCAGCTCTAATGCCATCTGTGATGTGAATAAGCGTGGTAGTGGTGCTATGTCCGGGACGAAAACCAGACTGGAAGGGATTTAAGAGGTTATTTTTGGAAAGGAAGTCATTGAGCTGGGTGTGGATAAGACGTTCTAGGACTTTGGAAAGAAACGGTAAAATGGAAATAGGACGAAAATCGGAAAGGGTAGCGGCGTTGCATTTCTTAGGGATTGGAGTAATTTGGGCTTCTTTCCAACTAGTTGGAAAAGTTCCCGAGGCGATGGAGTAGTTAAGGATGTGACAGATGTAGGGAAGGAGTTCATCGAGGATAGGAAGAATCATACCACGGCTTATGCAATCACTACCCATGGCATTCGATGTGATGAGCTTAATGGTTCTCTTAACATCACAAGCAGCAAATTGTTTAAAAACTAGATTCGAGCAACTGGGAGTTTTCAAGGAAGAGAGAGATTTCAGAGTATTTTCTTTTGTTATTTTATCAAAGGGTAATGATGAAGAAAAATGATCGTTTAAAGAATTTAAGTCAATTGTTTTAGGAGGAGAATTAGTTCGAGATTTACCTACTCCCAATGATTTGAGAAACTTCCAGACCTTTGCTGGATCACCATTTAAAACTGAGGCATGAATATGTCGGCGTTGAGCATTCCTACACACCTTGTTGCAGTGATTCCGGATGGCCACATACTTTTTCCAATTAACATCGGTTGGACAACGTTTATACTTAGTTTTGGCCGATGCCTTGTTTGAAAGCAGCTTCTTAATTTCTTCGGTAAGCCAAGGTGAGGGTTGATGTTTTACTCTAATAGAACGAAGTGGAGCGTGCTTGTCGTACAACGCAATCAGATTGTTTGTGAAGATGTTGACTTTAGCATCGATACAATTAGCGTTCATCAAAGGATCCCAGTCAATGCTGTCGGCATCCCTGCGAAGACTTGCATAATCCATACCACGAAAATTTCGCTGCATAAGGATTCTAGGTGAAGGTTTTGGAGGACGTATGCGATAGGATAGAAAAATGAGATCATGATAGGAGAAGGCGTCAGCAGAACATTGTCCGTGCTTGACAACATGATTTAGAGAGGAAACAAAGATCAAGTCAAGAAGGGAAGGAGTACAATTAGGGAAATGATGTGTGGCAGAAAGAGGAAGGATCGATAGGTTACAAGATTTTACAGTGTTTTGAAGGAGAGAACAACGCCTGTCGTTCTTAAGGAGACAGGTATTAAAGTCACCCATGATTATGCATTGACTGTACGAAGGAACTAGGTTATCGAGAAGAATTTCAAAAGACGAAAAAAAGTCAATAAGAAGCGAAGGACAGTAATATACACCGAGTAAGAGCTTACAAGAAGAGAATTCCACCTCAATAAAGAGATGTTCGCCAGCGTCTGTAGGGGGTGGCTGAGGTGACAAACTAACAACAGAAAACGGAATATTCGTACGGAGATAGATTGCCACCCCGCCACCAGCACGCGGTGTTCTATCATTTCTTATAAGGTGGAACCCTGGAAGGGAATAGGCAGAATTAGAAAGAGAGGGTTTAAACCAAGATTCAGAGATAAGAATAGCATGCAAATGAGTACAGTCAAAACTTGTCAGCATATCTGGGAAATGAGCCGGAATACTTTGAGCATTTAAATGAACCACATTGAAACACTTGGGTACATCAGAAAATTGCGCTGTAAGGGTATCGGCAAGTGGCGGAACACTAACAAAACTGTCATCACTACAAGCCGATAAAAACTCGTCATTATCACTGCTATCAAAATCATAATCAAAAGACATAAATAAATATGTTACAAAAAAAAAATAATAATAAAAAAAAAAAAAATAATAAACTAAAAACTAAACTAAAAAATAATAAAACGTTAAGGCAATAAATAAAATCCATCTGCCGGTTGTGTTAACAAAACGTAAAGACACGAGTAAAAACATTAAAAATATAAACATAAAATTGTGCAAGTCCAGGAAAACAGTTGTAAAAAATAAACAAAATAAAAACTGTAAAAAATAAATAAAATAAAAACTTTAAAAATTAATAATAATAATAAAAATCGAATTGGTCAAATATCTAAGTAAATAAAAAAATAAAATAAAAAATTCTCACAGTAAATTAAAATGATTCATGCTAAAGACCTTTACAAAATGGGTTACGGAACGTGTGTCAGATGACAGTGACAATTATCGGGTAAGAGGTTATGTTTTGTTTACAACTGTTCACTGATGTGGGTAAATATAAAAGTAAACATAAATTCAACGCGATTAAGACAGCGGAATCTGCAGGGCGTAACTTACGATTAATAATAGTGATGATAATAATCTAAATAACAAATAAAAAGATACGATAAACCTACAAACAATAATACTTAAATACCTGGACATTGCACTTAACAAACAAAATATTGTCACTTCTTCAAGGCTGCAGCTCGTCTAGTCTTAGGCGCAGTGATTTTCTTAGTAGCTGAAGTCGGCTTAGGAGTATCCGTTTGAATCTCAGCAAGAGAGGCGAGCGAGCGCACACGGTGCCGTGTACCAGCATTCAGCACAAAGATGATTCCTTCACGTGTCCAGGCATTATTTACACCGAACTTCTCCCGCGCGGCCATAAATATATCATGCCTGGATTTGGTCAAGAACTCGGAGACTGTAATACCAGATCCTTTAAGCTTGGTCTTGCTAAACCACACTTTATCTCGAGCCAACATGTCCCGGAACTTAACAAGTATAGGACGAGGCTTGTTCGAGTGGGAAGCTCGGCCCAATCTGTGGCAACGTAGGAACCCATCAGTGGAGAGATCTGTCATCCCAAAATGCTGCTTTACAGTATCAGTTACCAGTTGCACTGTGTTCTCATCTGCGCTTTCAGAAAACCCATGAAACAACAGCATTCTCCGACGTCTTTGCATCTCAATGGAGTCCAGATTTTGACTCAGGTTGTCAATTTGCTGTTGCAACAAATTAAGAGTTTGGGTGACAAATGTCCGGAACAAAGCGAAGTCAGCGGCCAAACCAGTTGTTGAAGCTGAAGTTGATGGTGACTTGAGATCTGCTTCAAAAGCTGCCATCCGCTTGTAGAATTCTTCCTTCAGGTCCTGAACTGTTTCTTTTAATGCAGCTTCCATAGTTGAAGATGATGATAGAGTGAGGCAATGACAGAGGTGATAGTGGTGACAATAGTGAAAGTGAAAGTGAAAAAATAAAAGTTCAGAAAAGGAAAATAACACTATTCCCGGCAATTGGATAGTTTAACTATCTAAATGAATCATAAATAAGGTAATAATTATGTCTCAAACAATTAAAATTAAATATAAAAATGCAGAGCTGTAATTTATGTCTTGTCTTTACAACTACCCTCGGGCGAAAAAAACGGTGTTCATAAAAACAAAATTATATCGTCACGTAGGTCATGTTTTAAGAAATGCTTGTTTACCTTCCATAGCGTACTTTGTTAGGATATTATGCAGTTTGGCAGTTAGCTCTTATCAATACTTAAGTACTGATACCCTCCAGGTCGACAATCTCGACGATCTTAGGCTTAAGCCCCAGGTACAAACCTCTGACTTTTCCAAAATATGTGTGTATTCACAATGAACTATTATTTTACGGGAAAGATAAATATAAAAAAAAATAAAGTTTACAAAACGCCTGCATCATCGAAGGAATAGGTGCATATGCTTTTCCAAAAAAAATATTTAAAGAGCTACTTAAAGAGTCCGACTCGAGTCGGTACGTAAACCCAAACATGCTAAGTTGCCAGTTTTAGATGTTTCCACAATACTGAATAAACTATGGTTAAGAGAGAGACATGACAATAGAAAAATGGCCTGTAAAACAGTTCCCAATCTTCTTTTGTCAATTAAGAATAAGGTTAACTCAAATTTGTACGTGTGAAGTTCAATAATAACGTTCTATACACGGTTTAATCTTATCAGCGTTTCCATTAGGGCCATGTTAATTATATAAAGTTATCTCTGAACTTGGACGGATGGCGATTGTCTGGACACATGTGGCTGATCACGTATAAACAATTGTATTTATATATCTTCTTCTTCTTCATCAACCCCTATACGCCCACTGCTGAGCACGGGTCTCCTCTACCATTGAGAGGGTTTAGGCCATAGTCTACCACGCTGGCCTAGTGCGGGTTGGCGGACTACACACCTAAGAAATTCCTAAGAACTCTTAGGTGTGCAGGTTTCATCACGATGTTTTCCTTCACCGTTAAAGCAAGTGATAATTCAATGTGAATACACACATAACTTCGAAAAGTCAGAGGTGTGAGCCTGGGGTTCGAACCCGCGACCGCCGAGATTCTCGACCGCGCGCCCAAACCTCGAGGCCATCACTGCTTACAGGCCATCACTGCTTACAAACAAACAAAGAATAAATAACAAATGGAACAAAGTATAAATAAAACAAATTATTTCTAATAATCCGTAATACTTAGAGGCCAAATGAAGTTTGAACTAGCAAATAAGCGGTATTTGCTAATAAATGAGGTCATTATGTGTTACGTAATGTTTTGCGATGTGCTGATAAAGGAACTGCTCAGTTTTAATTCAATATTTCCATTTGTTCTTCGATGATGTAGCGTTACAAAAATATAGTTACTTCATTATTTGGTAAACTGTTTCTTCCGTCGTAGGATTCTTAGTATATACGAAAAGTTAAACAAGCGGGTGTTCATGATTCAATAAGGAACATTTCATCAATCAGCCTATCGCCGTCCACTGCTGAAGCTGAACGTAGGCCTCCCCAAGAAAGCGCCAACCATCCCGGTCTTGAGCAGCCCTCATCCATCCGTTTCTCGCCACCTTTCTCAAATCGTCGGACCATCGTGCTACAGGACGTCCTACACTACGTCTGCCTAAGCGCGGTCTTAGGTCGTTAAGGAACATTTCAGTGATTGCACAATTTGAATATATTCTCCAGAAACTGCACCATAGTCTTCCCCTCCTATGTGAAACGTCAAAACCAAATGGTCTTGACCATTGCAAAAATACATGTCTGTCAGTATGCAAACATTTATAACCGTACGTCTGTATTCTCCCAGCGCAGTAGGCAGAGATGCATTTTGACACCCACATTTCGCCTGGTATGTATCAGTACCACGTAATAGAAAGCTCGCACTTGTTTACCTATTGTCATTTTTCGGACACGATTCCAGACTCCGCTGTGATTGAGTATTCCCTAATCAAAAACCCAACAACCTTTGTTGACCTGGGCAAGTAACCTGGGACCTTCAGATCGTATTATACTTTTGTCGCGAGACCAGATGGTAATCGTCTTTGCCTACCTCTTGGGTAATACAGCTGTCTGCTATCATTGTGTATTCAACAAGTAAACATTACGCGAATAGCTACGAACAAAGCAGCTGACGCACAAAACACACTGTCGAATAAAGTTATTGTGGAATGAATTATGTGTTTACTTTATTATCGCGGTTTTACTCATTTAAATTTTTATTGTAAATGTTGCTTCAGTCTGATTCAGCTGGCAAAGGTGTTCATTTGATTTACTATAATCAATGACTTGTGCCGCTAAGCTATGCACGTTATGGGACTGGGGCCATGTTTTCTTGACTATTCAAGAGTGGGGACATAGTGCATCACGCGGGCCTCTTGTGGGTTATGAACTGAAGTGTTCATAAATTGTTGAAAACATTGAATTATCAAGTTTTTCAACGTTAATACGCACAAAACACTAAGAATCTATATACGCTACACAATCTGTCTCGCGGATAGGGTTTGCAATCCCGCATTCCGCATTCCCGCATTCCCGCGGGATCCCGCATATTTTTAAGTCCTGCGGAATTCCCGCAATTGTGCGGGAATTCCGCGCGGAAATTTTATGACTAGGCAAGGTAATTCAGCTATCACTGACGGCCTATTAGCTCCATCCCAACAGTGCGGGCGCATCGGACAGTATCGATCAATCGATCGAACGAGATAAAATATTGAAATGTGCGGCGGTTTGTTTATTCTGTTAGAAAAAAGTATGAGTTTCCAATTAAAGTGACACTTTACAATAAACTACTAAAAGTTTTGTCTTCTTGTATATTGGTTTATTGATTGCACAATGTAATTAGGAGAAATCGATGCAGTAAGTTATCGATAAAGTAAATATCTCAACAATAGGTAACAATTAACCGGGTAACGGATGGATAAAAGTCCCTCAAGACCAGTATGGTTGACGCTTTTTTTTTTAAAGGCCTATGTTCAGCAGTAGACGGCGGTAGGTTTTGTGAGGTTGTCATGGCAAAGAAAGAGGCTGCAGAGAGGGATCGTGAAAAAGCCGATCCCACTCGAAGACGAAGAGGCCGACAAATTAGCGCTGTAACCTCTAATCGGTTTCGAGCAAGTTAAGACTTAAGAGAATGGTTTTTTAGAAATGTATATGTGAAGAGCATATAAGCAAACCGCAAGAAGGATTACAGATATGTGTCTTTCTTGAGATCCCGGTGTCCTTTGCACGTGGTAACCAAGAACCATGAGGTTTTTAGTTCGTAAAAGTCCGACATATCCTGCTTGTTAGTAGTAGTTTTCCCCAGAAAAAAAAGACGGCGCTAGACTGAGTATATAAATAACTGAATGGTAGTAACAATTATTTAGGTTAGGTTCATCATCATCATAAGCCCATAAACATTCCACGCCAAGGCGCACGTCGCCTTTACCATCGAGATTGTAGGTCTTAACCACCACGATGGTTTGCGAAATAGTTTGGTTTAGTTTTAGTTTGATTTTGTGCAGGTTTCCGCACGATGTTTTCTTTTACCGTTAAATTGTGAATACACACATAGGTAATTTGGGAAAGTCAGTCGTGTGTTTGGGGTTTGGACCTGCAATCGTCCAGATACTCGACCGCGCCTATACCTAGAGGGTTTAATTGCTGTTTAGGTTACTATTTACTATTTAGGAATGTAGGAACGGGAAATACGGGATTACAAACCCGCTACCTTTTCTCATAAGAACTATGAAAAAGTAATTTTTCTATTAGATAAATTTATGAATGTCTCTATTATTATTTTTTTTAATATAGTATAACTAATGTACAGGTAATATAGAATTACTATATGCATATTTTTACATTTTTGAATTTTTGCGGGAATTCCCGCGGGATCCCGCGGGAAAGGCAAGTTGCCCGCAAATTTCCCGCGAGAAAAAAAATGGTGCGGGATTGCAAACCCTACTCGCGGATCAATAGGTCCCGGGTCGCCGAAGTGTATTTGAGATTTTCTACCAAGAAATTTTCACTAAGAGCACCGAGTCTGGAAATAAACGAAAAACGGCTACAAGCTCGCCCACAATAGGGGGACTGATACATACTTGGCGAAATGTGGGTGTAGAAATGTACCTTTGCCAACCCGTTCGAGGAATATAGGCGTGAGATTGTGTCCTTTGGTAATATATGCATTTATATTTTCGAAAAGTCATTGGTTTGTGCCCGGTATTTAAACTCTTAATAACACAGATGGTGTGAGGTCTCTACCGACCACATTTTTAACCGACTTCAAAAAAGGAGGTTCTCAGTTCGATTGTTTTGTATGTATGTATGTATGTTTGTCCGCGATTATCTCGCGTTTGGCTAAAGCTATTTGGATGCGGTTTTTTTTAATAGATAGAGTGATTCAATAGGAAGGTTATAGGCTATATCCAATCACGCTAAGACCAATAGGAGCGGAGCAGCAATAAAGAATGTTTAAAAATCGGGGATATTTTTTTCCTTTTGAAAGCTTCCGCCGCGTGCGCTGCCGAAACGGTTAAAGTTACACTAAAATAATGTATGACAGAATTGTTCTTCTTTAAGTGTTCTAAAAAGAAGTCCGCGACAGCATATGCCTATCTTTTAAGATTGGTTCACTGTAACCTCTTTTATGCTAACCAAATTTGTCCTAAAATAAAGCATTGTTTATGAAGTTGTTTTTATAAAGATTATGTTAATCCTTATCCAAATAAATGCGTTATTCATTATAAGTATTTGATTTAAAAGAAATTTGCCCTTTACATCATTTGATTTCAATTAGTATCTTAGAAGATATCGCAGTTTTAAAATAATTATCAAGCGCGCAATAATGATGCACAAGGCGCCGACCGGCGTGTTACGGTTTCACGTTTAAACAATTTGACCGATTTGTATGATTTTTGTATATTAAAGTAAATGGGGCTCTGTGGAGTAAAATACTACAACTTATGTTCTATCTGAACCCAAACCTGTAGTCCACGCAGACGGAGTTGCGGGCAAAAGCTATGTATAATAACATCCATTAAATATCAGCATTGCACCCGTGCAAAGCCGGGGCGGGTCGCTAGTTTAATTATAATTAATATAAAACAAACAATATATCATTAAATATCAAAACAAGGAAAGGTTACTAAAAATTGTGTATCACTACATAGTATATCACTATTCACCAAAAAAACTTAAAGTAAATTCCTATTCCAACTAAAAGAACTTAAATCACTAAAAAGTATGAAATAAAAAATGAAATACAAAAAAATCAAATTAAAAAAAATGAAAAACAAAAAAATCAAATTAAAAACAAAACAAAAATTCTTAAGTACTTAAACTATATTTTTTTATGTAAAAAGGAACCGCCTTCAAAAAACCAACTGAAAAGAAAAAAATAATTTTTATTATGAACACCTGTATTTCAATTTTGCATAAGCAAAATCATGTAAGTATATAATCAATCAATCAACAAATAAGAATATAAATTAATAATTAACGTTTATATGTAAGTATTACTTCTACTTTTTGAAGTCGGTGCCAAACCAACAAAAACAAAATGTTTATGTTTAGTATGACATATGCTGGTTGGGCGTACTCCACCCGGGCGGAGCCATTAATAATAATAAACCAGCGTTCTTCTTTGTCATGAAAATTTGTTTGGCACCGATTTCAAAAAGTAGAAGTAATACTTACATATAACCGTTAATTATTAATTTATATTCTTATTTGTTGATTGATTGATTATATACTTACATGATTTTGCTTATGCAAAATTGAAATACAGGTGTTCATAATAAAAATTATTTTTTTCTTTTCAGTTGGTTTTTTGAAGGCGGTTCCTTTTTACATAAAAAAATATAGTTTAAGTACTTAAGAATTTTTGTTTTGTTTTTAATTTTAGCTATTACTGTAAAATAAACTCACAATACTTAAAAAAAAACGCGATTAAAATACGTCATGTTCTGTAAGCACCCCCGGGTTTTTATTAAAGTAAATTTATCCAAGTCATAAAAGATTATTGTATTTAGTTTATGACATTCTAATGCTATGATAAGATCAAATCGACGATGGCTCAAAGTAACGATAAATTTGTTATATAATTCATAATATTGACAGCGCCGTGGCGCAGTTATCACTGACTGTATTTAAATAGCCGTATTAAACCTACTGAACTGGCTTTTGTTCAGTTGATGTTTGTCGAACCCTAAACTCCTCCATTATACAGGAAGCCCGTGCCCAGTCGTGGTACGTATATGGGGTGATTTCATTCAACTATAAGATGCTGTTCTATTTTAAAAACTCAATTTCAAAATCGTTTGATTTTGTGTGTTATTTAAGCACAGCGACCTCTCATGAATTAAAAACACAAGAAAAAAAAGATTAAAACAAAGTTCACTTACTAAATGTAAATCACACATTTTATTTTTGGTTTTTTATCGCAATGATCTTTTTTTTTAAAAAAAACCTTATTATCGTTTAAATTGAAACCAGTTTATAAATTTATGTTATTTAAAAGTTCAATATAAAGGGTCCTCGAAACCGACGTGCATGCATGAAGAGGATAATGTCAGTGGAGGAAGCGAAAGAGGTGTGTTTGTACCGTGGCATATGGCGTTCCATAGTCTCTGCCTACACTAATAAGAGACAGGCGTGACTTTATGTATGTATGTCTGTTTAAAAAACATCTGCATGCATACCTACTACACTCAGTGCATTTGAATTTAAAATGTGTGTTTATATTCCTAGTTTACATAAGGTATATGAATATGATACGTTTTGTTAGCTAATTCGATAACTATATAACCTACCCAGACGGTTGAGGTTCAGAACAAGGAACCAGGAGCATACTTAACCGTGAATGCATTGAATAAAACTACATGAAATCTAACCAAATCGCAGTCGTGCAATAATTAATTGAATTATCATTAATTTCAGTTATTTTTATTAGCAATTTCTCTTACATAATCTCACTTTGTTTAAGCTGTATAGTATAATATTTGTTTAAAACTATAGAAATATAAATATATTTCGAGCCATTGCATCGACTTCAACTTGCGTGCATAGCCTTGCTTAGTAGGTTATTGGTATGCAATATTAGATTTATGTTCGAGTAGTGAAGTCATGCAACGATTGTAATAAAATAAGAAGTATTAACGTTTGTGGTTTCTGTGGACGTCAAATCACTATTAAATTTACCTATAAGGGAGATACTAGGTTCATAAAACATAGGTTGCGAAACACTGGCAATAGCTTGCCAAACGATAGGCCACGGGTTTGATCCACGTATTGAGATAAATCGTGGTGTTATCCACAAATATTTGTTTCGGTTCTGGGTGTTTGCGAGAACAAAAAGTCTCTCGTAGTTTCTGATACACACGACACAGAATTATGCTTAAAGTTATGTATATAACTGTTGGGTGTATTTATTAATTTTAATATTTAATAGCACATATTCATTTTGAAATGCACCTATGCCTTAGTGTCGTTTCTTGCCAGTAAATACTTTATTGGCCCGTTTTCTGTGCCAGTGCAAAATAATACGATATAATTGGAGTTTTAACAAAAAAAAGTTGAACAACATTCAAAATTCCAAATTAATGGATATCTTTGTTTTCTTTAACTTGTGCAATTTGTCGCGATGCCCATTTAAAAACACTTATTCAACCTAGACCGGTTTTTGCATTGCTGGTTGTCTTTTCAACTGGAAAGGCTAGACATGATTTTGGTTATAAATTCAAGATAGGTATCAAAATGAAATAATAACCTCGATTATTGATTTCGCACTTTTAACTTTTTAAAAATGTTTTATTAATTTTTGTAATTTCATTGCAAATAAATAGTTTTTTTCTGTATTACAATAAAAGGCGATGCCTTACAAATATCATAATTCTCGTTTTACGGGATGTACCCTACAAATTTTGCTTCCATTGAGAATGTCGAATCATGCTTTTTTGCAGCATAAACGGTTGTATCTGTTATCAGGTAACATAGAATATTAAAAACATGTTCTAAATTTCAACTCTGTACTTCATGACACAGATGGACAGGGTTTTGTTTTATTCTGTTCAAAACCCTAAAAATACTGGTTTTGTTTACGAGTAAAAATCGCGTTTAAAAGTGTCTATCTTGAGATAAAGCCGCACAAGTAAACACACAGTTTACGTTATTTATCAAATAAACTAAATCAAACAAAGCAGTGCCATTATCAGGTCATTACATTCTGTAGATAAAGTATCAAAACCGACTGTTTAACAACATTCTGTTCAGAAGCGCTCGTACTCCAGCCGCGCGATGGTGTCCAAGAATTTGTTCGTTGCGAAACGGACCTTAAACCGTTTGTGCCAGAGTTCAAAATATGTTTGTGTTGTGAGGAAGCATAGTGTTTGGACTCAAGATAATATAATAAAATCCCCCTTCAAGAGCATCGAGATACCGAACTGCACTTTGTACGATTACGTTTGGCAGAACTTAGATAAATGGCCGGAGAGGACTTTGACTGTAAGTACTCGTTATATATATACTCAGCCTATCGCCGTCCACTGCTGAACGTAGGCCTCCCCAAGAAAGCGCCAACCAAGTATTCGTTACTTTATGATAATACTTCTTCATCTTTAGAGATCTTATTAATGTTAACCATACTATAATCCTTATCTTTAAAAGGCATTGAATTGAATTGAATTTTTTATCTTTATTATTACCCAAACAATAAACTTCCAAGCTTACTAAACATTCTTATTTCTAAAACAAAACTTGACGAAATAGGGCTCAAAACCATAGTTCTATTTTGTAAAATGCTAAATCAGAACCATCTTGATGAAATTACGAGTCACCATTGACATACGATTATTTTTTAATATTAAGTAGTTATTTTTTTAACCAATCCTAAAATTCTGTTTTCCTTCAGTAAACAAGATGGAAATATGTTAATTATGTGGACTGATAATTGGGTCCTACGTATTTCATGTTTAAATTTACATAATTATGATTTTTAAAAATATTTTTTTTAGTTTGGTAACAATACATTGACCGGTAGTTTTTCCTCGTTCTACCAAGGTTATTAAAAGGCTGAAGTAAGCGGAGGTATAAAAAAATACAGACTCAAATTATTCAATTCAGATCACAATTGCCAAGTTTAAGTATAAACTAGTTAAGAATAGGCAACTGGTTATGCATTCTATTTTTATATACTTTCTGTATTAAAACCATAAATCATCATCCCATATACGCCCCACTGCTAGGCACGGGGCCTTAGTCCACTACTCTGGCCTAATAGGGGTTGGCGATCTACACACCTTGAAAATTCTTTATAAAATTTTATGTAAGCAGGTTTCCTTGCGATTAAATTCATTGTTAAAGTACCTGATAATTCATTGTTACATACACGACTTCGAAAAGTCAGAAGTACCTATATACGTGGAGTTTGAGCCTGCGAAAACCGAGATCTCGATCACGCGCTTAAACCTCAACATTTTCTCTATTTTACCAATTACCTATTTCCTAATTTTCATTAACCGAAGTTACAACGGTAACTTAGTCTGGATCACATCTATGTGACTATGGATTATTTATTTATTTATTTACACTTTTTACACATAATGTATAAAGGCGGACATAATGCCAGAGGCATTCTCTTACCGTCAACCTTAGGGTGATGCAGAGATTAAAGGTAGGTGTATAAATAAAACAAGATTAAACAAACAACAAAAAGGAAGAAAAAAAAAACTGCTATAAATAAGCAAAATCTATAATATATATATATATATATATATATATATATATATATATATATATATATATATATATATATATATATATATATATATGATTAAATAAATAAATATTACATACAAATACCTATATAATATTATAATATACAGAATAATAATATATACATAGATAAATACATAAACAGACGAAAGGTGAAATAAAAGTCATTCAACACTCATATTATTTAGAAATTTCATTAGAAAACAACTGCCGAACTTTTATTTTAAATGCCAATCGGGTTGTAGCCGCCCTGACTTCGAGGGGGAGTGCATTCCATAGGAGAATGGCTTGGATGAAAAAGGAAGAGTGGACAATATCGGAGGTGTGGGGGGGACACTTAAGGAGGAGATTACTTGAGGAGCGTAGATTTCTAGAATGGTTGCTACCCAGGTACTGAAAGTGGGGAGTTAAGTAGGAGGGTGAAGAAGGAGAGTTGAGAATAGAAAATAGGGTAGTAAGAGCACGGAGAGAACGACGTTCACGGATAGGCAACCATTTTAATTGGAGGCGGAAACTGGACACATGATCGAATTTACGAAGGTTAAAAATGAATCGAATGCAGTTATTAAGAAGACGGTCGAGTTTATTGAGGTATTCTGCATTCAGATCGAAATAGCACACATCACCATAGTCGATTATAGGGAAAATCAAAGTCTGCACAAGCATCGCTTTGGTCTTGAAAGGCAGAAAATTCTTTAAGCGATATAAAGCGCGAAGAGAATTAGTAACTTTCTGGCATACCGCAGTGACCTGGACTCGCCAGGTCAGAGTTGAGTCTATATGTAAGCCAAGGTCCTTAACGGCTGATGACCAGTCAATGACACAACTGTTAAAAACTACGAGCGGAAGTGAAATTGTGTCCAATCTAGCTATCAACCTTGGGCTGCCAACAATTATGGCTTGACATTTAGATGGGTTGACGGACAAGCCATAATTGTCGGACCATTCCTTGATGCGAGCCAGGTCACTGTTAACCGCATCAATAGCAGAAGACACACAGTCGACGCTTGCTTGGGAGTAAATTTGCAAGTCATCGGCATACAGGTGGTACGCACATTGAAGGTCTAAGGTAATACGATTGATAAAAATAGAAAATAACAAGGGAGAGAGTATACCGCCTTGAGGAACGCCAGAATCTAGGTTGCGCCAATTTGACGACAAGTCATCAAGACGCACCGATTGCTGACGTCCCTGAAGATAGGATGAGAACCAGTCCAGTGCCTCAGGCGATATCATAAGGGAGGAAAGGATAGCTAAAAGGATTTCGTGACTGACAGTATTAAAGGCATTGGAAAAGTCTATTAGAGCCAAAACAGTAACCATGGACTTTTCCATGCCAGCCCTAATATCGCCAGTCATTTTGAGAAGAGCGGAAACAGTACTGTGCCCGGGCCTGAATCCGGACTGCAAGGGACTCAAAAAGTTGTTGAGGTAAATGAATTGGGACAATTGCTTATGAACACAGGCCTCGAGCACTTTGGAAAGGAAGGGCAATATGGATATAGGACGGAAATGATTAGGAGTTGAGGGATTTGGGATTTTAGGAAGAGGTATAACATAAGCATTCCGCCACACGGACGGAAAAATGCCAGAGTGAAGAGACGCATTGATGATGTGGGAAATAGCGGGAAGGAGGAGGTCAAGTATGGGAATTATCATGCGACGGCTGACTTTATCACAGCCCGTAGCATTGGATTTGATGGACAGGATTATCTTTTTGATATCACCATCAGCGACTGGAGAAAAATGAAAAGGTTTTATATTGGGACGTGAAATACTACTTAAAATCTCCAGAGTTCGGCGCTTGATTTGGAGATTTAGGGAGTGAGAATCAGTAAAATGAGTATTAACATCATCCAAATCAATGCCCTTTGGAAATTCTAAATTTTTCGATTTGCCAATACCTAGAGTTCCAAGAAACTTCCAGGTATTAGCCGGGGAGGAATTAGAAATATTGTCGTGGATATGTCGGCGTTTTGCGTTACGAACCACCTGGTTACACCGATTTCTCGCGATCTTGAATTTACTCCAATTAGCGTCTGACCGGTGCCTTTTAAATTTGCGGAAGGCGCTGTCTCTGCGGTTCATCGCCTTTTTTACATCATCAGACATCCACGGGGCTGGAGGGCGCTTCAGCTTGATATTTTTCATGGGTGCATGAACGTCATACAGGGCCAAGAGGGTTGAATTAAAAATTTCTATCTTGCTATCAATCGACGAAGTTGCCCACAGTGCATCCCACTTAACACGAGCAGCATCCTTACGCAAGTTTTCTACATTCAAACGACCAAAGCAACGCATGCGCAGAAACTTTGAAGGAATTTTGGGGGGTTTAATGGCGTAGGACAGGAAGATGAGGTCATGGTGAGAAAAGCAAGGTGCCAAATACTGACCATGACGTGTTACAAGGGATGGGACTGAGGTAAGGATAAGGTCCAGCCAGGTATCCTTTCCGTCAATGTTATGATGTGTGGGTTGCAGAGGTAAAACATGTAGACTGGCTGACCTTAGGATTTCGAGAAGTTTACGGGAACGAGAGGACGTGGGGGAAAGGAGATCGGTGTTGAAATCTCCCATGATGATGTGATGAGCATAGTTCGATCCTAAAGATTCCAGTATCGATTCGATACTGGAGAAGTAATCAATAGAGGGAGGACAGTAAACCACTCCTAATAAGGATTTGACTCCCCTGGCCCAAACCTCAAGAAAAAGAAATTCGGCAGAGGATGAAGGAGAAAGGGAGGAGGAAGCAATAATTTTGTGAGCAAGGTTGCTACGTAGGTAAATTGCAACGCCACCACCTCTTCTTCCTACACGATCGTTCCGAATAAGAATGAAGCCAGGAAGGGAGTAGGTAACTGAAAGTAAATGAGGTTTGAGCCAGCTCTCTGAAATCAGGACGGCATGAACGTTGGCATCAGCAAACGTGTCTAACAGGTCAGTGTAATGGCTTGCTATACTTTGTGCGTTTATGTGACACACATTTAACCCCTGAGAAAATTTTGAGTTAAACGTTTGCCGCACCAAATCACCGAGCACCTCAGTAGTAGAGCAAAAACTATCGTCACTGGTGAAAGAATTTGAAAAGTTGGCAGAATGAAATGAATCATCGTCAGAAGACATATATGTGATATATAAGAGTATAAATATATAAAATAAAATAATAAAAATAATAAATAACAAAGATACAAAAATAAAATTTAAAAGAACTTAATACTTATAGGTATAACTATAGGTCTATGCAATTAGTCTCTGCACCACCCGCCAGCGATCTACACACTACACAAGTTATTTAACAACTAAACAAAAACAAAAAAATACATTAATAGCAGTAGTAAAACAATACAAATCACAGCAAAAAATATCAACAGAAAAAGTCTAATATGTGGCTAAATGGTTAACAATCAATAGCTGTTTCCGAACGAAAACCAACGAACTCGAGCTGTCAACGTCAAGTTGACATGAGAGTAAACAATAACAAACAAAAAATTATAAATTGGGCTGAAGTTAGAGTAATTGTGTTATCAGTAACAACAGCGTCAAGTAATTATTATGAATAATAGAAAAAGAGTAACCAAATACATACAAGACAACGAACAAATTGTGGTTAAAAGTGCACAAGCATCAGTGGCAAATTTTGTGAAAATCCTAATTACGTTTTTGAGTAATCACATTACTTTACCGCTTTTGCCACTGAAGAAGAAGAACTTGAGGTCTTAGGATGTTTCGCCAACAAAGGATTTAGTTCATCCATCGCAGTCACCTTGGCACGGCTACCATCAGGGGTTTTCACTATTATTGTGCCGTCTTGGGTCCAACAGGACCTCACACCAAAATGTTGTCGAGCCTTGGAGAAAACCAGCTGCCGGGATCTCGTAAGAAATTCCTTTACCGTAATGGAAGTACCCTTGAGCCTCGACTTGGATGTCCAGACTGAAGATCTCTGTTGAAGTCCAGCGAACCGCACAAGAATTGGCCGATGATGCTCCTTGTTGTGAATGCCAATCCTATGACACTGTGTGATACTAGATGAACACAGATCTTTTACTGCCATTGTGTTGTTAATAATACCAAGAACAGTGTTGGTACAGTCCTCTTTGGCATTCATTACTATTCATATTCATTACTTTTCATTTGTTTTTTAATCAAATACGCTGTTCTTACTTCTAGGTTTGCGCCACAACCGGCCGAGGGTACACTTACGAGCAAGGCTTCAAGCTGTCAAACACTTTTGCTGCCAATCTTCGCACGAAGTTCAAAATCCGAGATGGCGACATAATAGCTGTTATGCTTCCGAACATTCCCGACTATCCCTTAGTCACTATGGGCATTCTAGAAGCTGGTGGAGTTGTGACCACTATCAACCCTGTTTACACTGCACGTAAGATCTATTTTACTTTAGCAAAGATCGATAAGAGATTTGATGTAAGCGAGTTTCTACGGGTTCTCCAATCCAAAGAATTGGATATAAAACATCCTGGCGATCCGTCTGAGTTTATCAAGAATGTTTGGACTTTTTGAGGTTTTTTGTTGATATATAATAGGTATAATAAAGTAATACCTTATGGCTAAGTAGCGAATCCAATAACAATATGCCTTGGCAGATATAACAGAAATATCTTGGTGCGCTGGGGTAGGAGGCTAAAATATCATCATCACCAGCCTATATACGTCCCTTTGCTAGGCACATTATATAAATGAAAATGTATAGTATACATTCTGCTATCCTCTACTAGGGTAGTGACGTAAAGGAGAACCTTAGAGAGCTTGCAACTCAATTCAAAAGTAAATTTGTCATAAACAGCAAAAGTCGTGCCAATGGTTGTAAAAATCTGTATGTTGACGTTTATCAGATTTTTTTTGCTTTGCTATTCTGTTATTGTTACTTCAGTAAATTACATAATTTCGTGAGCTCGTTATCTTATGTTTAATTATTTACTAGCGACCCGCCCCGGCTTCGCACGGGTGCAATGCTGATATTTAATGGATGTTATCATACATATAAACCTTCCTCTTCAATCACTCTATCTATTAAAAAAAACCGCATCAAAATCCGATGCGTAGTTTCAAAGATTTAAGCATACAAAGGGACATAGGGATAGAGAAAGCGACTTTGTTTTATACTATGTAGTGATTACGATAGCTGTATACACTTAATGAATTCATGTTATTAAGAATACATGTTGTACATATCTCACTATTAGTTTAAGGCTATCTTGAAAGCTGTATATTTTTGTGCGCAATTAAATTTTCATGGAAATAATTATGAACAATTAAAAATATTATGCACTTAATTTATATAGTGCACAAATACAATAAACGGTGACAGATCAGAATGATAAATAAAATAAACAACTTACGAACATCTACATTCCACACCACATAGATAGATACATCACCTTACGTCTGTAGTCCCCAAAGAGGTGCCTACCTAATGTACCTAAATGTGCTTTTCTGAGTCCCAATAGGGGCCCGATCCTATTGCTTATTTTCGGGCACATTTCCAAACTCCGTGCTGCTACTGAAAATTGTCTAACAGAAAATCCAATAGCACTTTTTCCAATTTCGGTAGCGATCCCACGACCTCTCAACCATGATCTAGATTAATAAAAAATTATATTTATCACATTACAGATGAAGTACAGCGACAACTGCTCCTCTCCGAAGCGAAGGTAGTAGTTACACTACCTGAAACAGTCAAGGTTATCAGAGATGCATTTGCGATCGCCAAAATTGATCTCCCCATTATAGTTGTGAAGACTAACGGAGAGGCAATACCGGAGGGAACAGTACTTTTTAATGAGCTCAGCGAAGATTTACACGTCGACAAATCCTGCCTGAAAGCTGTTAGAAGAAGTATTAATGATATATGCTTTCTGCCATATTCGAGTGGTACTACTGGGATGCCTAAAGGCGTAGAACTTACTATGAGAAATCTCATTGCTAATTGCGAACAAGTTAACGATCCATTAATCAGGTGTCATAATGACACGACAGGTAAGTTAATTAGGTAGTCCAATTATTATTAGAATCATAATTATGATATTAAGTAGCGATAATGATTTGGAAATTCGAAAACAAAAGTTTGAAGGGTAATCTTCAGGTGTAAAATAGTTATTATACAATTTTTGTCAAGTCAAGTAACAAATTTCGTTAGCGATAATTCTTTACAGCTTAGAGTACCAAGCTGCTGGTATGAAGGTAAGACATCGCCATCGACATCGATTTTATTATAAATTGAAGCTACAAAAGAAGAATAAAAAGACTGGATATTTCAATTTTATCCAAAATTGGGAGATAACAAATTTATTCACGTCGGTTGTTCTAGGTGACCACCACCTATTTCAAACCTAAAAATTCATATTGGTTTTACTTACTTCATTGTTTTAGTACGTTTTTAAAGTATATATGAATAAAGTATTTAATGCCTTTTGATTTACGATGATCTCTTTATCATTTGTAGGCATTAAGTTTATTTATATCATATCTTGCACTCAATAAAATTTAACTCAAGTCTACTGTTTTTTATAACGAGTTATCTACAACAAATATGAGATTATCTTTGTCGATTGGTTTACTATTAAGGGTTAAAGACTGATTTGATGTCGTTTAATGGGAAGGTCGTCTTTAGTATCAGGTTAATATTTTTAACTCGAGTAATTTATGGAACACTAGTGATACTTGTACTTATTACTGTATAGTTTCCAGCAAAAAAATACAGTTATCAAGAAAATGAAGAGGTGTTGCCTACAATACAATACCAGAAAAAATGACATTTTTAGCAACAAGAAGGAAATGCCATTGGCTCAACCTCAGATAGTAGTAAAACCACTATTGTTATATTTATGTATATACTATGCAATACATCGATCACTTCTAATGACATTTCAATGGACAGTAAATTTAAAATTCCTACAAAAGTCCATTGGATGTCATATAGAACGAGAATATTTCTTTTTGTCATGGTTATTAATTGATAAAAACTTTATTATGGCGTAGACAATAGCTAATTGCAATTTCTTTCTAACCTTGGACCAAAGGAATAATGATGTTAATATTGCTGGCACCTAACTATGCATTATAAATAAATTACTCTTTAAAACTCAAGACATTGGTTTTTTGTTAATAAGGTCACATGGAACGATCTCATCTGGATATAATTTACTTAGATAGTATAGTAACACGTTTTGACTTGGAAAATCTTTTTATAAATGAAATTTATAAATGAATGTCATGAGACAAATCTGTTCTATAAAATAACATAATGTATGAGCTTTAAATAGTGGTAGAAGTATTCCATAAAAACCAAACCTGGAGAATCCCTTAAAATCAACCAGTAAATATCTTCTAAGGCATGATTTGTAAGTAGTAGATGAATATTCTTAGTGTCAAGAAACAAGGTGAAAAACCTTACAGCAATAACAAACACCAATAAGGTACCTATATTGAAAAACAAATCACGTTCTTTGAATAACCTTCGCACAGCGATTTTGTCTGTCGACAAACCAACGCTGCATTTTGCACTTTGAATCTCAAACGTTTAAAAATTAAATCGATATCAAAAAGTTTGTATTTTTTTTATTGATATTATGAATATAAATTTCGATAATTATAAAATCGTGATTAAAAATATAATGTTGATGGAATATACTGGTGAATTAAGACATCCCACATTAATTTTATACAGTAATTAGAGTAATAGGTATCGTATGTCAGAGAATAGTCTCATTTCTACTATATTTATACTATATATTTGAATATACAGACTTCAAACTGACTTTCGTGTCCTTCGTTTTAATTTTCGTTCTAAGCTGAGTATTTAAGAAATTCTTAACAACAGCACGGACTCTAAAAAGTTTTAAAAATGACAATAGGCCTATTACGTAGCTAGTTGTCCTTTTACGTGGTAACATGTCTTCATCAACCCATATACGCCCACTGCTGAGCACGGGTCTCCTCTACATGTAACATGTAACATGTACGGTATGCAAAAGTTTAAAATTTCTCAACTATAATTTCCAGCCACACATCAAGACAAGGCCCTGGTAGTGCTCCCGTTCTTCCACATATTCGCTGCTACAGTCCTGATGTTCCACAAGATGTCTCTGGGCGTGAAACTGGTGACGGTGTCCAAATTCCAGCCAGACACATTCTTCGAAGCTCTGGAGAAGTACAAGGCAAATGTGTTGTTTGTGGCGCCCCCTTTGAGTAAGTTTAACCTTCATCAGTTTCTAAACAGATTATCAATTCTGTCTGTTGTCATTTGACACAGTTTACTGGCCTATCGAGATGCTTTTTTACACTGCAAGCAAACGTCTCATGATTTTAAAAATACTTAATCAACTCTTGGCTGATTTATGTCTAGCGAATGCTCGGCATAATAGTCTTAAAGACTACACTTGAGATATTTGTGTCATACTTGAATATTATATTTCCTCAAGAACTAAATTTTACTGATATTCCAAGATTTTTTATGTTGTAATTAAGACTTAGGCGTGCCCTTTAATCATTTTGTAGTTGGCTAAGGATCCAAATTAGAATTGCTGCCATATCCCATTCTTCATTTAGCTTCTTATGTTCTATGTCAGTCACCAATAATAATCTTTGTTTCAAATATTCCAGTGCTGCTCATGGGCTCACACCCAGCAGCTACAGAAAAGAGCCTGCAGTACCTAGAAATGTTGGTGAACGGCGCCGCACCGCTAGCTGCGTCTGATGTAGACCGATTATTTGAAAGGGCTAAGGTAAACATTACATCTATCTCTATTAATTCAATGAGGTCTGCAGATATGCCCAAAAAAATGTTTTACGTGGGACTTAAAAAGAAATCTAAAATGTTGATGTAGGCATACACTTTTGATGTCATATTCTAGGTTATTAAAGACGGCATTACACTTGGTCCCTATTACGTGTGACTGATACAAATCTGGCGAAATGTGGTTGCAGATAGCCTACCCTTTCGGGGAATGCTGACTTTAACGGAACTGAACGAAATACAGAATATAGACGGGCTGGTGATGTTTGTACATGTCTTTCGTAGGCGTCGTTTATGTATGATTGTATGTTTTTTAATTTCAGCGAAAATTAGACTTCCGCCAAGGCTATGGATTGACGGAGACGTCGCCGACAGTAACGATAACTCCTAAAGGCTGGACGGATGACTATTCCGGCACAGGTCCACCGATACCAAACACTGAACTGAGGATAGTCGACAGCAACTTCAAGAATTTAGGACCCAATGAGGTAAGAATCGTCTGGTATGCACCAGTTTTTTTTAATATTTTCTATAAAATTAATCAAAATTAAATAAACAAGTAAGTGGAACATCGTCTGAAGCTGTATACATACGTCTGCTAGGCATAAGCATGAGGCGACTAACAGGGGTACTGGGGCAGCAGGGCGTACTGCGGGGGTGGTAAAAGGCGAACGTCTAAATAGAGCAAGTGGAGGGCATACCAAGCCCTCCCAATTTGGAGGGGCACATAATTGGACGGTACGCTGGGCGGCAGCGGACCATTTAGGGCACTTCTGGCCCTGAGATGCCGCAAAACCGCCCTAAATGCGCGTGATGGTCAACCAGAGGTTTTAGTCGGTATGCTGGCGTAGGATTTTGGTTAGGGACCCAACTCAGGTAGCGGACAAATGTTCTGCGCATCGAGTTGGTAGGCCAGTAACCCCGACATACCCCTTACGGCCTCCCCCGAGGTACCGAACAGGGGAGCTTAAGGCGCTTTCCTCTCGTGATAAAAATAAGCATGCCGAAATCGACTTACCTTACAGATTGTAACCAAAGTCCCCTGAGTTGGCCTAGTATAACTAAATGGGAAAATATAAGCTTTAGAAATTTGTAATTTTTTTAAAGTGCATGTTGCGGAAATGTTCTCTTACATCGTTTAAATAAAAAATAAAAAAACAATTTAAAAATTACATTTTTTTAGACTGGAGAAATTCTGATCCGAGGTCCTCAAGTGATGAAGGGTTACAGAAATAATCCTCAAGCAAATAGCCAAGTACTAACCCAAGATGGCTGGTTTAGGTCTGGAGATCTGGGTATTGTTAATGAAAAAGGAGTTCTAACAGTAGCCGATAGACTGAAAGAACTAATCAAGGTATGTTTCATATTATTTACTACTTACTTGTATGACTAAGTGCTGTAATTGTACCTCGTGCCAAAAAGAAAATACTTATACTCATACGGTCTTATTAATAAAAATCGCTTATTCCTCTCTTACTCCATAGTTACACCGGGAATAGTTAAACCGAGTTTAGTGTCGGAATAGCTATACGTGTCAAAAACGGTATTAATAAATACGAAGTAGGTTCGGAATAACAATACCATCCTTACACTGAGACTAAGGGGTATATTATGGCAGCCCACAGATATTAACCCTTCGTAGCCCAAGATCATAAAAAATTATAATACTTTGGTATATGATAGGCTTGAACAAATAAAAAAACACGTGTTTCGTGGAAATTCAAAAATATTTTTTATTCCGTATGTATTGGATCTTTTAGGGTTTGTGACATTACTGTCACATTGGGTTAAAGTGGAAGAAAATGTTTTAACGTAGTATGGAAGTATCTAACAGATTTATTTTGTTTTTTGTAACAACTACTATTCCGAACTTTTTAAAAATTGTTTATGCTACATCAGGACACCGAAGAAACTTGGGCCAAATGATTTTCAAACCTAATTCGGTCAGTAGCCAATTTGATACTGCCCCACCGCCAATGGGGGGACATGTTGCGCCGGACTCTTGTGATTTTGGCTTGTATTTTATTTTCAATTAATCTTCGCTGTTGGACATTAGGATTCAAGCAAAACTTACATAAAGTCTCCAATTTCAAGTTGAAAATCTGCTGAAGACATTTGTTTGTCATTGCATAGTTTAGTCTGCCTTACTCTCACATACATCAGCCAAGAACTGGCCATGGTCAGATCTAATAATTGGTAAAACATCCAAACCTGGCGTCTTATAATTCGTGTCAAAATACTATAAGCACCCATAATGCTGTTAATAAAATCTACACCTCCAATATACCCACTACATTCTTCGACGATATGAGACCGATCAATGTTGATGTACTTCTATTGGCCTTATCGTAACGACTTGGACCTTCGACCACTCACCAGCAAAAATTGAGAGAAGCGTGACAAGTTTGTTGTCTTTTCATATAAATTTTGACACATCAATTGCGTCCATATTTGCTACGTAATCAACAGAAAATCTACTTTACTTTTTATTACATCCTCGTCAGGGGGTAGTTTGCAATCTGGAACGAGATTATTCCGTACGGTCCCAGGACTCCCCAAGTCCAAGATATATCCACTTCTGCTAAGTACTCCAGTAAAGTTTCAAACCACGGAAGTAAAGTTATTATCCAAATATATATGTTATTTCTGATGTCTGGGTATGCCCGCGTCATTCTAAATACGACGTTTCAAGATGCTCCTTTTTTATTCTACTAGGAGCAAAACTCTTTCAGTTCCTGTTTCAGGTTCAATATTATAGACAAAACTTGAAACTACGCTCAGTACATAAAACTTTTAACGCCAATTGTGTTTTTTTATAGCCATATATCTATTCAAATTGTCTCTTCTCTTAGTGTAGCAAATCTATTCATCCACACAAAGGTATACCTCGAATAGAACTCCACTAGAAGTCCTATTTAGGGCTTATATTATAGATCTAATTTTTGTGTAAGTACTACCCCTATCTTAAAAAATAGGAGAAAAAAATCATCAATATATGGATATACATTAGTTGTATTTTTTATGACATTGTCACCCAATGTAACAGAAATGTAACAAACATAAAAAGTTGCTTTTTACATATGAAAAATCAAAAGTATGAATTGGTAACGATATATAAACCAAATCATTTACTTACCTACGGGTATCAACAAAAATTATACAATTTTATATACTTTTAGTATTTTTTTATAACTTTTAAACTTTTTGCAAGTTCAAACATGGCATTTTCATCAAAACACGAAATTCAAAGCCAAAAAGGGAGCAAGTTACACTACTTATGATTTATATTTGATGCTAAAATGTTCGGTGTGTTATTTAAGAATATATTGATATTGATTTGACAAATCTTAAACGTTTAGTTTAAATTTTATAGAGACTTTTTGGGTTTGTTACAGAAATGTCACCACAGGCTATAAAGGGTTAAAAGTAAAAAGAATGAACAAAATGACCGGGTCGAATAAAAAGACACATATACTTATAGTAAATTTTGACATTTGACTTTTTTTTGTCCATTACAATTCAAAACAATAGGCAGTGGACCTATCACAACTTACAAGCGAATGTTTATGTATTGATGCATGCGTGGATTTGTGGTATTTTTTATTAGTTAGCAGATTATTATGTGACTATAACAACACGCCAACTGAGATTTAATTTCTAATATTTACTTTGATTTGCATTTTAACTTTATTTCAACTTGCATTGTTTTAATTCTTAGATGTGGCTGCAAACGTTTAACCAGAAAACATCTGCGAGTCATAAAATGTATTACGGCAAGAATATCAGTACCGTATTGTTTAATACTGTAGGTATTCTTCATTCCATAATTGTTATTAACAAATGATGCCGGGGCAAAACAAGGAAAGGGAAATATTAGAAATAAGAAAGTCACAAGAGTTGAAAGAAATTTAAATCAATTAAAAATTATTTTGTGGTATCACCATATATTTTTTTAATCAAATAAAATACTAAAAGTTATTCTTTTTTCTCAATTCTTTATTTTAGACCCACACTGAAGTATTATAAAATAAAAAAAAATCATTAATAAATGCTGGCCTTGCAACATTTCCTCTGAGTGTATTATTAAATGCCTGTGTTACTGGAACATTCCGCTCTTCTGGTTCTGGGAGTAAATCTTGTTTCCGCATAGCAATATTACACATTACTGCTAATGCAACAATATACAATATAGTATTATCTAACTTGGTTGTGAACACTCTAATAAGACACTGGAATTGCTGCTTCCATACTCCAAAACACCTTTCAACAGTATTATGAGTATGTTTATGAGCTTGGTCGTTTCTTTGTTATTAGTTGGATGCAATATTGGAGTAAATAGGTAAGGAGTACAGGCATAACCTGAATCTCCCAATAGTCTTCCTTTAAATTCCCCTCCTTCAAATCTTTGTTTCAACTGAGACTTATTGAATATCCTGGAGTCATGTGTGCTGCCTTGCCAGTATGCAACTATATCCATAATCTCTAAATTTGCATTTGAGACAATCTGTAACAATGTACACAAAATCACTTTGGTATCATAAAATTCTACAAAATGTTGTGTGGTAGAAACCTTTCAATAGTAATATGCTTCAGGAGCAGAAACAAAAACTAACTTGCACATTTATTGAACTGTATCCTTTCCTGTATTGTCCAATATCTCCTGAAATTTTTGGGATGCGAATATGTGTACAATCAATAGTCCCTATAACTTGTCTAAAGCCAGATATTACATAAAAATCAGCAATTACACTGTTTTGTTCACTGATGGAGGTAGACATTTTTATCCATTGACCCCTGTGTCCAATTATTTTTAAAGCAACTTGTTTGCACACAAGGGATATTGTTGGCTGACTATACCCACTCAGATCACCTGCATCATCTTGAATCTGTAAAATAAATAAGTGATATGGATTCAAAATTTACTAGACAACAAAGATTCTATTCTTAAATCTTTGTAACACAAAGCCAAGATAAAATTTTCTAAGCTGGTTGTACCTACTATCTATATCCATTTTTTTAAATAGGATAGAAGTTTTATGTATGAATATATAATTAAGTAGTATATTTAAATCTGTTTACACATTCACATGTAATAGTCTGATAGCATTATATTAAATATTTATTCAATTGAACTCAAACTTGGCTATTAACACACTTCAAGCAAGAAATTATTACCAATAGGGCAGGGATCAAGCCTTATAATAGTTTAGTTTACTTACCTCTTCACGAGCCCAAGTCCTTATTGCAGCTAAAACTTTCAAGTGAGGTGGTATAAAGCCTCCTCTTGCATCTCCAGCCAAATCATTTTTCACCATTTCAATAATCGTCAATTTCTTCTATCATTCTCAAATCGTCAATAAAATAATTTCTATTCATTTTATCCCACAATAATTACAAAATCAGACACTAGGAAATACTCGAACGAACACTAAACAAGCATGAAAATATGTTTACGTTAAATTTAATATATACCATTTCGTCATAAATGTCAATGGAAGTCGGAATAACAATACTAATCTATGCTTATTCCAGCGTTAAACCAGGGGCCTCCGCGGTGTAACTTTTACACCGGGAGTAAGTGTGGTTTAGTTAACACCATCCTTACTCCTAGTTTATTAATACCAAAATTGCCTAATCTATGCGTAAGTCTTGGAGTAAAGTTATTCCGACGCTATTCATAGTTTATTAATAAGGGGGATAGAGACGACAGATAAATATGTATGCCTCATCACTTATAATAAAATAACCGATCCTGTGGTAATGAGATTTATAATGAACATTAAAGGTTTTCGATTTAAAATAGCATTAATTTGTCATATCAATGTATCTATTTAGTACCTAATAGTTATTGAAATTCGGACAATAGAGGGTCAAATTAATAATTATTTAGTAAGTTTAATTTGAAAAGTTAAAAAAATATATATTTACGACTACATACGGATATGAATGAGATTAATTGTCCTCACTCACTTGTAGAAAAACTTTAACAAGATATTTAATGTTATTTTTTCACTACACACACTATTTAGTGATTGATATTCGTTAGTTATTATAATTGTGGAACTGACCATGATACAGTAGTCAAGCATATTTTTTATTCCTGTACTAAAAATCTCATGTTCCATTTTCATTTCAGGTAAAAGGCTTTCAAGTGCCCCCGGCAGAATTAGAAGCAGTTCTTCGCGAGCATCCTTCGATTGAAGATGCTGCAGTTATCGGCGTCCCCCATCCCATCAACGGAGAATCTCCCAAGGCTTTCGTAGTATTCAAGAAAGACTGTAATAGCCCAACGGAAGAAATAACAAACTTCGTGAACGAACGTGTAGCGCCTTACAAAAGAGTGAAGGATATTACCATTTTAGACAGCATTCCGAAGAGTCAATCAGGGAAGATTCTTAGAAGGGTATTGAAAGAGCAGTATTCATGAGTATTTTGAAGATATTGAAAAATTTATTATTATAGTGCATTTAGTCACAACGTGTAAAAGGTAGGTTCCTGCAGTCTAGAAAGATACCGTAAACTAAAATTGTCAAAATTGCTATACTGATAGCAGCAGGCACTGTAAGGAAATAATTAGATGGACAATTACATTAAATATTACGGCAGCAATGTACAGTACTAGATTTTGGTATTTGGATTTTTTATTTTATATCGCTACTTTAGCACACCTACATGTATGAAAGTTATTTGTAACAATTTTGATAAGACCGCTTTTGTATCAGTTATTGTCCCGTTAAAGTTTCTTTTATTTAAATATTATACGTTATTGTTATAAAATTACTTTTTGAGACAATTTTATTTTTGGATTCGTAATGAGTCTTTTATCATTTTAAAAAGATTATTGTGACTGATGTAATTAAGATTTAAATTGTTAATTAAAATACTATGTATTAAATATTTATTCAAACGCTCTTGGGATTTTAAGTGAAATTTATAATTACGGACAAAAATGTATAGGATAATGGATATATGACATTGGTGGAAGACTCAAGACCTATTTTGCAATATATTTAATACTTTTCTCGAGATTTATTGCCATTTTAAATGCCATAATACAGGGATAAGTACTTTATACTATTTAAAGAAGGGATGTAGAGGCAATTTATATTAGTAAATACTTCCAATTGCAAAAAGATTACACTACTATTAAACTCGTACTTATACAGGGTGTATTTAGACCGTGATCGAAAACTGAGGCAGGTTATAGCGGTAGTGATTACAAACCCCCTGACAATATTAAAAATCCCGATTAAAAATA
The DNA here is from genome assembly GCA_030295005.1 of Cephonodes hylas. Taxonomy (NCBI): domain Eukaryota; kingdom Metazoa; phylum Arthropoda; class Insecta; order Lepidoptera; family Sphingidae; genus Cephonodes; species Cephonodes hylas. The sequence continues at coordinate 3,085,274 of AP025374.1, read as the reverse complement.
AAAATTTTGACGTTTTCCATACCACCATCGGTGTTAAAAGTATGTAGTTTGTATGGAAAACCTCAAAAATTTTATTTTTAATCGGAATTTTTAATATCGCCCCTGGGTTTGTGATCACCCTTGCCACTCCCTGCCTCAGTTTTCGGTCACGGTCTAAATAGGGTGTATAAAGCTCATCTTAAAATTACAGCGTGTATTTTGTTGGTCGTTATAAATTATTCTTTAATATTATTTCCTTTAAATTTATTCTAAGATATAAGTCGATAAAATATATTTTGAAAGAATTTTTTTAGCGTAGAAACTGTTTTTTACGTTAGCTTGTAAATTAAATATGTATTTTTGATATCATTTTTTATTCAAATTTTAATAGATTTATATTGTAATTATATAATTGCCAATATCTGTTATATTCGCGTCTAGATATATTACTGGTAAACTATAAGTCAGTATGGGTCCAAAACTGTTATTTTTAATAATGTAACTCGAAATAAAAGGTAATGAATCACTGAACAGTATTTTTTATCTTCTCGTTGAAAAGAGGTATTTCTGATAAATCCGTGTAAAACGAACTTTGCCACTTAAGAATAAGGTTTAAATTCCGATAAAGTATTTATCTGTTGTTAAATCATTTACTTACTCCTATATAAGCTTATATTGATTACAATCAACTCCGTGGCGCAAGCTACTCTCTAATTGGTTAGACATCAGTTTCTGAAACAGAAGGCTGCAGTTTCGATTATCGCATCGAGACAAATTCTGTGATTCTCGAATACCTATTTCGGGTCTGAGGTTTGGTAATAACTTAGTTTTTCGTAGTATCGGATACTAGACTCGTATCTTAGTGTGGGGTCAGAACTACGCATGTAATTGTATGAGATATATTTTTTTAGATCATTAGTACTAAATATTTGTAAATTAACGTTATTTTTTTCATTGCTTTTATTATATAAACAAATTAATTGAGTAATATTTATACGTTATCGTACATAAATTTTAGTAATCTTTTACGTATACAATAAAAATATTTAAATTATACTTACATTACTTTAACATTCATTCAAAGAATAAATATAAAACTATTCGTAACCAACTCACAGATTAAAGAATTATATTCTCTGCAACCGGAATGTAATTAAATTACTAAAAACCTGAGTCTACACTGGTACTGAAACAATACGATGAATAATTGCTGCTAACATTAATAAATGTTAGGTAGATGTTTAATTCTTTATAACAAAAACGTATAAAAAACAATAAAAGAAACAAAAAATCTACATAAATAATAAACGTTCTTATCACTGAGAACCATCTTTCAGACAACCTTGTTATTTTTTCGCTCGTTTGATTTACAAATTATTTTATAGTATTGACTAGATTGCGCGGTAATAGAAGGCGCCAGAAGAACAAATAATTTTGAAAAATAAAAAGCTATTTAAGTTTATAAAAAAAATCATGTGAATGATCCGGATGAATGCGATGATCAAAAGTTAAATTTAAAACAAAACTGACAATATTGGTTTACTACTGAAGAATTTAACATGGTTTAACTCAGGAACTGCTAAAAAACTGTATGGAATACAATACGTGCTAAAGAAGGCTACATAGCATCCCGGTTCGATCGAAAAAGACGGGGCTTTTAAAGTCTAAAATTTCGCATACGGAGTTGTGGATGTGGACAACAGTTATACTTGTTAAAACCCAACGTTAAATACAAATTAAACTATGCTTATTACTTTAAATACATTCTGAGTGTCAAGTTCACGATTAACCTTTCATGTCTTACATCCTTGGGGTAAAACAGTTTTATTTCTAAGTCAAAGTCAAAATAATATATTACAAGTTCATTTTAATCGTTAATTTTAAACTATTGTTTATTTATACCATTCATAGATACCGAAGGTGCTGTGGTTATATTAGACTTCACACCGTTTGTTCACTCAACTTACTTTTACTCTACTAAATTTCTAAATTTACTTACAGTAGAACTAGATAGTAGAAGGGAATTATACTAGATAGTAGAATAGAAGGGATTTTGGTTGTATACCCTGGAGGGCATTTAGCCACTAGCTTGTAAAACAAGGGACTACTTGATAATCTCAGTTATGGGGGAGATCCTGCCCAGCAACCGGACTGTATATGAGCTGATATAGAAATACCTGTCAAATAAGGTATAGCTTCGATTAATTCTATGAAGACCACTAACGAGTGTATACCAAGACTCTTATATAATAATAAATGTATCTATAAAATGTTGTTCGAAAACTAATTGACATCACGCGTGGCACACAAAATGACTTCTTTATATTTTCAGCGTCTTCTTATCATATTGGCCCTGCAAGGAATGCAATAATTTATTTTACGAACTATGCATTTATACACGGCTGAAACCGAATTACTATCGTTGTTATTTTCCTTTTCTAGAGTAATACATACAGTAAACAACGAGTTTATATTTATTGCCATGTAGGAGCAGTATGTCATTTATATACTCAAGGCTCATCTTTATTTTCTTCTCCTGTTCCCAATTCTATTTGTGGTCGGCGTAAGTTTTTTTCTAATTGTATTTTAAACAGTCCTAGCAACCGTCATATCTTCATTTACTCTTATTTCATTCGTATCTATCTTCTCTTACGCACTCCATCCATCTTTTGTGTGGCATTTCTCTTTTTGACCATCCTCCAAATTTTTTTTACTACAATAAACAAAAATGAAGGGCTGCTACTGGTTTTTACATATTTATAGAAGTCTTGATATTACCCGCTACCGAATTATTCAGCAGCGGTCGTATCAAACATGATCAGATGATAGTCTAATCTTAGGTTTGGCATGCTCGTCATGCTGACATTTTCTTTCTAGCCTTAGTTAATTGTTCTGTGAGTATAAAGAATATACATAGGGAATAAGCGTTTGATGATTGGTAGGAGAAAGAAAAGAGAAAGAGGGAGAGAGAAAGATTGATGCAGAAGACTAGGGTGTATTGTCTTATCGGTGAGAATAGAGATTTAATGAAGAATATCCTAAGGCTAACCTCTAAAATAACTAAAATAAAATGTTGAGTATTAGAAGTAATAATTTTAGCTGGAGCCAAACCCGTCCGCGGACATTAGATAACACTGTAATGAACTGTTTTACTTATCATTGTTTATCACTTGTTAGTGTAAAAGTAAAAATTATTAAATACGGTCATTGAACAAATCGTCCATAGTCATATTAACTATTTGTTAAACATTCCACAAACTTTTAAATAGGTAATATTTAACATCTTCATCCGTATACTTTTAATTTTTTGGACGCTTATTAGAAAACTTGTTCTTAATTTTATATGGAAACGCTGTTAGGTATAGTTTCCATTCCGTGGTGGGCAGAAGGGGTTTCTACGATCCACCAAGTTGCAGATGCGTTAGTGAAGCTAAACCAGGTAAATAATAATTAATTTGTAGGTTTTTCGGTATTGCTTATCTTTTATTTTATTTGTTTATTGACTTTCATTCATATACTGTTTAAAATAAATTTAATTAATTTACTAAGTTAAAGAGAGGCTTCTTTATCATCATGGTCATCGGCTTATAAGTTTGTCTTAGGAGCTCAGGACTTAATTCTCAATTTTTAATTCTCAGTTTAATAAAATCCAGCCATGCTCCATAATTTCCTTGTCGACTTCCACTGCCTATCCCACTACGTTTTAAGCAAATGCTAATTACCAACAGTGACCGCGACATTAAGTTGGAGCTCGTTGGACTTACACACCCAGTTTCAAACTGCATTTGAATAGTCCGCGGTTATTGCCGTTTGATAGCGCAGCGTATAAACATGTCGAAATACTTGCGCCGGGGGCTCGTAAGTTTGGCTAGAAAAAGGAACGTTTGGACCAGTGAAAAAGTGATTCTATCCCCGTGCAGTGACGTCGAAATTCCCTTGACAACTGTCCACGAATATGTTTTCACCAATATGGACCGATGGGCGACGAAAACTGCCGTGGTAAATATTGTAACAGTCATATATTTTATTCCGGAAAGTAATTTTTTATTTGTTCAGTTACATTTCACGCGGTCATATGCATGAAGTTTATATATGGAATTTAATTAAAAATGATCTTATTGAATTATTGTGTTCTATCTTGTATTCAGAAACTGTCGCACAGCTGTTTTATACGATAAAGTATTTGTTTTATCTATGAATACAATGTAATGGAAATGATTAGTTTTAAATTCAATTGTATAATTATATTACTGTTTATTATATAATAAGCATCTACGTAGAGCAAGTGGTACGTAAATATAGAGTAGATTTTCTATCGGGAACTTCTATTCAATTATTATTATTGTGGAGTTGAAAACACAAATCGCGAAAGGTAGACACACAGCTGAACCTCTGCTTTCTCTTTCAATGGCTAAGACTTAAGGATGTATAACCTAACGCCTTAAACGCCTAACCTTTTGAAAAATGTAAACGCGCCACAAATGGGTACTAGCCTACTCTATGTTGAGTTAATTATTTAAGGATATAGTTTACTACGCTTTTTTGGAAGAGTAAGTGAATGGAATTGCTTATATTCGATTTGCTAATGTAGTACACATGTATGTACAGAGTTTGGAACTCGATATGTAGACTCATGCATAACTGCCACATTCTGTAATTATTTAGTGTATCCTTGCCAACAGGCATGTAAAATTGTTTTGAATTGGTCTCTATTGCTAAAATCCAGTTAAATACATATAGACTGTAATAAACTTTACACCAAATGTTGAAGAGTCCCTTGTCCTTACTCGTAAAAAAAGTTGTAATCATCTAACATCATTATTAGCCTATATAAATACTCTCTAACTCTGAAAGAATATAAGGCCTTAGTTGACCTCGCTGGTCTAGGTCTTAAGGACTCTTAGACGTACATAGTCTCTTGCCGATGTTTTTCTTCACAGTTGAAAATCGTGATATTTCATTCTGTATATACACATAACTTCCTTAAGTCAGGGTAGTCTGTTTAGGATTTGAACCCGTGACGCTGTGATTCTTGACCGTGCCCTCAAGGCTACTTGGTTCTTTCATATTCATCAGTACATTGACTTATTGACAGGTATGTGGCGTGACTGAACGAAAATATACTTACGAACAAGTGTACAAGCGTTCTAGAGTTTTCGGAGCAAACCTCAGAAAAAAGTTGAAGGTTAAAGATGGCGATACGATTGCTATACTCCTTCCGAATATTCCTGAGTTTCCGATTGCATTGCACGGCGTTCTGGCTTCTGGTTGTGTCGTTAGTACATTAAACCCTATTTATACACATTGTAAGTAATTTTCCTTGGTTATAAAAATATTAGACTAATCTTGTAATACGGTATGTATTTTTATCGTCATTGCAAAGTTTATTATTTTGTGGCATAACTGATACGTATGTAAATACGAGCCTAGTCATTAACCGTCCAGCATGATGTAGCTCTTTGAAATTTTGGCAGTTACAAATACTATTGTTTGATATTACCTTTTTTTAGTTTAGATTGGGGGAATAAAAACGACACAAACCTTAGAAATTATCGAGAATTTGTGCCGGTGTTCTCATGTGTTTTGTATTCAAAATAACAAATATTTTCAAGTCAAAATACCTCGACTATCTAAACTTGCAACCGCTGAAATTCTGGTATCGACACTACAGTCGATAGGTCTACAGTCGACACCTATTCTTCATTATTATGGCAATTTAAAAATGTTTTAACCTATAATTTTTTTTCAGATGAAATCAGAAGACAGTTGGACATATCCAGTCCTTCCTTAATCATAGCTCATCCAGATTTAGTCCCGAACATAAAGAAAGCCCTCGAACTAGCCAAAAAGGATATCAGAATTATTTCAGTTGATGTCGACAATCAAGCTCCTGTAGGAACGATCTCTTTCAAAGAGCTGTTCGATGACAATCATGTGGATTTAAGTGTTTTGAATGAAGTCAAAAGGAAACATGACGATGTGGCTTTCTTGTTGTATTCCAGTGGTACTACAGGTCTCCCTAAAGGAGCAGAACTAACTCATATGAACCTTACTGCAAATTGTAGACAGCAAGACACAGAATTAAGGCAGTATGCGTATACAACTGGTATGCATTTATTGCCAATTTTTTTTTAATCCCAACCTATTTGAAATGCAAATTTTTCTATTGGAACAAAGCAATAACATTATGCATGACCTGAAAAATAAACCTGGAATCTTAAAGTAACACGTCGCTAACATAGTTTGGATTAATCAGTCTTTCAAACAATTCTTTGTCGTTGAATTTATTTTATTCTCTATTTCTAGAATCGAATCAAGACACAACTTTGACGATTTTACCGATGTTTCATTCGTATGGACTGTGCATACAAACTTTACACAAAATGTCGGCTGGTCTACAGTTAGTGACGTTGCCCAAATTCCAGCCGGATACGATGCTCTCGGCATTGCTGGATTATCAAATCAATTTGCTGTATCTGGCGCCACCAATGGGTGAAGTATTAAGCCCTTTTTGTATAATTATTAACAATTAACAGAAACATTGAGTGTATGGAATTATACACTCAAACTAGTGTCTATAAAAATATTCCCGTAGAAGTGATCGAGAGAAGTATATATGCGCCCAAGTTTACCAGCAGTTTCCAACTTGGAATTGTACCCAGGACCATACGATTCGATCATACGACTTGTGAAAATTTATGTAAAATAACTAAAAATGTAATGTTAAGTTTGCTGAACTCCGCATTTATTTTCAAGACTCGATACAGTGTGGCAATGTTATTCAAATGCTAATTAATCATGATCTTGCAACGAAACTTATTAGTAAATAAATATACGAGAAGTTTGATAGAGAAGTGCTAAATAATAAAATTACTTGGTGTGTTGCAGTTTTATTCCTCGGATCTCATCCAGAAGTGAAGCCAAAACATTTGGAACGAGTGAATTTGGTGATGTCAGGCGCGGCGCCGCTTCCAGCTGTCGATATTCAAAGACTATGCGATAAGGCACAGGCAAGTATTGTTTTAGAATCAATTTCAGTAATGTGACTTAACTTGAATCCGATTCTACGTGCAATTATAATATTCTAATAACATCGTCTAGGTAGAACTATTTGAGAATGTCGGAATAATTAAGCAAATATAATTAAAGATTGCTTTCCAGAAAGTTAATCATAGATGTTTGTCTAGATCAGTGTTTCCCAAAGTGGGCGATAACGCCCCTTTGTGGGCGCTGGAGGTCTCAAGGGGTCGGTGAGAGACCCAGAAAGAAAATGGGGGCCTTGTGTAGAGCCTAGAGGCCTGGGGGATGATTTGTAATTTTATTTAGCTAGGAGCGACAAAAATCGGTATTAGATCGCAATATACATGACCATTCTATCCAGTACTTGTTTTTCTTTTTTTTGTTTAGGATGACGGTTAAATAAATAATTTATTTTATTTTCATTTGTGGTTTCGCGCGTCTTTATGGGGGCGCTAAAAAATGTTTTATTCTCAAAGTGGGCAGTAGACAAAATAAGTTTGGGTACCACTGGTCTAGATGTATATGTTATAATCCTACGTAATAAGGGAGGAGATTATATCTGTGTTAAGATACGCTCAGACTCTACAATCCTACTAAGAATATCCTAAGGAAATAATATTGCTCGCCCTGGGATTTGTACATGGGTCTTCTAGATTGAATAACACCCACTTGTGCCGCGAGACCAAGCACTAGTCTAATAATTTCATTACTTACAATGTCACTATTAGATCCATGATGGTTTACTGTGTCAAATTTCTTAGAAACAATAGCAATAAAGACTAATGGAATTGGTTATATGTTTCTTATGTATATAAGCATTTTTTTTCAGCGACACATCCGTTTCGGCCAAGGGTACGGTTTAACAGAAGCCAGTCCGCTTGTGACATTAATGCCGCCTGATGAGGAGAATCATGAAGCAGTCGGGTACTCTCTGCCAAACATAAAAATGAGAATTGTCGACGATAATTTAAACAACTTGGGACCTGGCGAGGTAATTTAGTGTTTATTGCTCATGTAACCTGACCAACAAATAAGCAAATTCTATACTTTCAAAGAGTAGTTAGTAAATAAAAATATCTTGGAATTGCATTTATTAAGCGGAACTCTTAAATTCTCATCAACCTTTAAATATTGAGCGGTTGAGCTGCCAGTTGAGAGGGTTTACCACTTTCGCTTAGTTTACCAACATACTAGGTAAACTACATTCAGATTATTGAAATAAGGGTTTCTACTAGCTCACATTAATTCACGTAACCGGGAAATCGACTACAGAACAAAAGTTCACAGCACAGTGTTTACACAGTGTTACACTAAGACGAGTCGACAAGATATGAGATTTCATTAATAATCCTATATAAACATAGTTTTACTCGAGGGCGTATACAAATCAAAATTTTGAGATTACATTTGGCTTAAATTAACATTTCAGGTCGGCGAATTGCTTATTACAGGACCGAATGTGATGAGAGGGTACAAGGAAAACCCTGAGGCGAACAAGAACACGTTTGTAGATGGATGGCTGAAGACCGGAGACGTAGCTAAAGTTGATGAGACAGGAATGGTGTGGATCGTTGATAGACTCAAAGAACTTATTAAGGTAAGAAAACCACAATGTATTATATTTATTTATTTAAATAAGTGAAAAGTATTTATAAACTTTCACATAAAATGGTGGGATTCAAGCTTAGTTCAGATTTTTACATAAAAAGACGCTAAGTGGTTAATGGAAAACTTTGCTTTTTCATTTAAGTAGGCGTTTTTCATTCATGATTCCAATTCGTCCAACTCTTGGACAACCCTCCTCTAACATTGAGTGTAGGCCTTAGTCCATCTTGTGTATGGGACAAAAAAGTATATAGAACAATCTTTTATGGCAATAAATGTCTTAAATAGAATCATTCACGTAGTCTTGTACTTAGATTTTCCGAATTTATTTTGGGAAACTTTTTACGCGTTTAAGAATGATGCTCAACCTTAATATGTACTGTACATCAACTGCGCTGTCATCATAATACCGTGGCTGGATATAAATTCCCCTAAATATCGTTCTACCAAAAACACTCTATAACGTTTACCTAAATTATTACTTCTGCTTCTAGAGTTCACAAATTAAATTTCTTAACCCAACATGTTGATACTAAGCTCGTGTCGACGGCTTGAATATGATGACGTAGTTACAAATTTTAAAATGATGATTCCCTCACAGGTAAAAGGCTACCAGGTGCCTCCAGCAGAACTGGAAGGAGTTATTAAAGAGCATCCAGATGTAATTGATGCGGCAGTGTTAGGAGTTCCTCATCCCACTACTGGAGAAACACCGAAAGCCTTCGTTGTCCTCAAACAAGGTGCAAATGCAACCGAAGAACAGATAGTAAACTTCGTCAGTGAGAGAGTTGCGTCATACAAAAGGGTAAAAGAAGTACAAATTGTTGATAGTGTGCCAAAAAGCCCTTCGGGGAAAATACTGAAGAATGTTCTGAGGGAGACGTATTTGAAGTGATGTTGTTGGTTAAAATGGGTCATAAATAAAGATTTTATGGACTTAGGTGTTACCAAATATTGTTTTTATTTACAAAGGGTGTCCGGTGTTTGCTTAATACGTATTACATCATTTTTAGCTCATGCACTCTGCGGCTGAGAGGAGTTAGGGTATAATCCAGCGCGCTGGTCTAGTGCGGATTGAAGGATACACCGTGTAAATTTTTTAATATTTTTCTGGAGTGCAGGTTCCTTCATAATGCTTTCCACCGTAAAAATAAGTGATAATTTATTGGGAACACACATATAATATAAAATCTCCGAAGTTTGTTCCGGGGTTTGAACGCACGACCATCGAATATTGATTCGACTGACCATAAGTATATGGAACGCATATAATTTCTAAATCCATGCTGTCATGATCATCAGAAGCTATGAGATAATTATAGCTCACACAAACACTTAGAGCCTACTATCATTTACCACTTAACTATCAACTGCCAGAAAAAAAACAAGAAACTGAAACTGACTAAAATTATAAAGCAGTAACTTTACCACGAACGGGAAGAAGGTACATGCAGTAACCAAAAATCTTAAGCATAGAAAGCATAAGAAATTCTGACAACTTACTCTTGCCAGTTGAACGGATAACTAAAATCACCCAGTGTTCCATCAATCAAAGCTAAAAATAGCACTAATGGAAATGATAAGTACATAATGGATTCAAAAATACTATCTTTGTTGCGTTTCCCCGCTTCAACTAAAAGCGCTAGAGGCGTGAAAGGTTTCATGGTAGACGCGTTGTGATCGGTCGAGGATTGTGGATTTTCGTGGGCGGGAGTAACTTTTACTTGCATTAAAAAGTTGTTTATTCTTCAGGTTGGACTTTGTGTAAAGCCATATGCTGTTTTTTTTTAATATTGTGGATTGTAGCAGGTGCAAGAAAAAAAATACTAATAAACTGAGCGTCATTGGGTGCAGTAACATATAATACCTCTCAAGTCTCCTGTAATGAGTGCCTACGTATATATTCGTTTTTGTCTTAAGTTACAATTGAAAATCCGCGTTTCTGCTAAAACTGATGGCTTTAATGTACTCGTACATGCTTAGGGATTCACGTTTTAGTCCGTTATAAGGGGTTATCTTGTGGCCCTTTCCGCAAGTTTTTCTAAATCTAAGCTACTATCGAGGACTTTATAAATGGAGCAAAAAACGAACGCAAGACCATTTAGCGGACAAAAGATTCCTAAAAATATAAATTGTCATCAAAGTACTTCTATCTACTGAAGGCGGACATCGACATGTGACGTAAGAAGTAATTTCGCACAAATCATTGACACATCCTGCTGTGATATTATAAGCATGTTTACTTTACAGATTCTTCACACTGATTCAGTGCCAATTATCGTGTCTTTGAAAATGGCTTGGTTTGCAAATATTAGGTAGCGTGTGTTCTGTACTAGCTTAGTACATCTTTTTACGTACATATGTACTTACACACAAACCTTTATATCCGATGATCATTGGTTTTCGTAATGCGGTTCGCGAGATATGTTTGAACGCTTAGATAGGCAGAAATGCATTTCCTTACTCATGTTTACGTCCTACGTTGTAGGAGGCGAGCCTATTAACTACCGTTTTTCGGGGAAAAAATAATATTTCGTGCTGCTACTAAGAAAATCCTAACGGAAATCTAATAACACTGCCAGACCCGGGACCTCGACCTCGCATTTACTTATACCGCAAGTCAATGTAAGTTCCACGAACAGATAGGGAGCAAGGTTTTTTCATCGAATTTGTCATAAGCAAGAATCACAATACCAGAGGTTACATCACTCCAATGCTATGAAGGAATAAAAAATAGAAAACCGCTGGTAATGCTACACACCAATGAGTAATTTTATAAATTCAAAAAAGTACCGAGGTGTTATGCGGGTTTCCTTAACACGTCACATATGACGTCATGTGTTAAGATTGAGTATTTACTATGAGTCACATTAGATGAATGGATGAAGGTTTGGTGATAGGAGATTAGTCAAAAAAGCCTATTCATTAATTTAATAGGGTTATAGAATGTCATGTGCTATCTAAACCTTCCGAATAGGATTTCTGGGTCAGCCGTAGGTACTACTGGGAGGTTTTCATTTTCATTAGGAACTTTTTGAAAGTAGCAAAGTGTAAAAACGTTTAATAATACTTGAGAGGATTTTTTTCTAGAAAGGTATTTTATTCTCAAGAAAGAGATCAAACTCTGGTTCATTTCTGGATCTAAGAAAAGGAGTTATTTTTATATCCGCATAATACATTGTTATTTTGTTGGCCAATGTTCAGACTACATGCCGCTAATGAGAATTTTCGTTTGGGAAAATTAAATAATACTCTCCTACTGGCAATTAAAATTTTTAACTTCTGTATCGCACGAATCATTATTATTTTTGACTCTTAGAATAAATGTGACAAAAATAGTCTCACTCAAAGTATGTATCCAATGAATTTTAAATTATTATATAATTTTAACATATGTGATGAGTTTATTAATTGGATTCGCAGATTAATCTTTGAATATTAAACCTTGAAATTAATTGGATTGCCATTTAATATCACTATAATGTGTATTAAAGATATAAATACATTTATGAACGAATTTTTTTATACTCACATCACTTTACCCAGTGATCACTGCGGTCGCACTAGCAAATCATACTTCCAGTGCGGTCCAGTCTACCAGTCGACAAAATTATGACTGAAGCTGATTACTAACAAACAAGCTTAATCCCGAAACTCGACACAAATGTGTGAAGACTTCAATTAAAATATTGACGACTCTAAAAATCACATTAGTTCTCACCCCGGTGTAAAGATTGATCCCACACCATCTCATTGCACCGAATGACTAATAATGCCTCGAAGGTTAACAAACTTAAAAATATATTTATTCAGCAATTTAACATTTTTGTGGTTCCATGACTAATGATCTTTAGTTAACACAATATTAAAGACGATAATCAAAATATATCACAAAATTTTACATACATGAACTTATTTCTTAGTAAATTTGTCATTCAATATTTTGGAGCGATGCGAAGGCCTTATTACATTTCAAGTATTTTGAAAACGCTATTGACATCATGCGTTTCGGAATTCGGACAAGTCAAACATTCGGATACTAGTAATATAATATCACAAATATTTTTAAAGCAAATTTGGATTTGCAAATTTTTTAATATCTTATGAATTCCTGGTATTGCAAATGTGAATTATTGTGAATTACTCTTTTTATAAATAATAATATACCTACATAATCTCGCGTGTACATCCCCGAAGGGTTGGCAAAACTGTATTTTGGTATCCACAATGAGGTATGTACCACGTAATAAGGGGCGTTTTTTGAGAATATTTTTAATAATATTTTGCCCAAGTTACAAATAGAACCTGGGATCTGTATCGTGCGTTATCAGCCCATATACGTTCCACTGCTGGGGAGTGGGGATCGACCTCCTCTGCAACTTAGAAAGTTTAATTTAGTAAGTGAATGCCCTTAACAGCAGTGTTACGATTTTTTTCATGAATTATGTCCATCGGTTGACTGATTCATGGACATGACTCTATTTGCAACCATCAGATATATTCGTATAAGGTTATCTTTAGTACTGAGATCGCGTTTCTAAGAAATAGTAAGGTGGGCAATGTATGCAACAAGAGGAAAATTGACCGCGTGTAGGCGGAGACGTGACAAGGAAATATTCAATACTTACTATAATCCTACAGACGTTAACCAAAAACTGTGGATTTATTGTCTATTCACCTATATTTCTGTATACCGATGTAAATGCTTTCTATGTAGGTACGAGTGACAGTTCTTTCATAGAAGCCCATAAGCCCAGCTCGCGTTACAAAATTCTGAATCTTTAATCTTGAAATATTTTTCTAACAAATGTAATTTGATATATAAATGAGAATAAATCGACCTCATAATAAACAATTATAAGCTAACCATTGTATGAAATTAACTTGAAACGCTTTTGAGCTTCTATGAAAGTACCCCCGCCAACTCTCACTAGGCCAGCGTGGTGGACTAAGGCCTAAATCTCTCAGGTATGGGCGAGGCCCTTGCCTAGTAGTGGGACGTATTTAAGCTGATGATAGTGATGATGACCCCCACTAGTTTTATTTAGACCATATCGGCCCTCAACTAAGTATGGTCCTCCTCAATTGAACTTCCTAATTTATGGCCATAAGTCAACCAAGTCCATGATGCTAGAAAAATCCTGAGAAATTAATATGATAATACTGCCAAATAATTTTATCTATGATACTGCTAAAATATACGAAATAAAAGATGTATAAGTATATTAATTTCATTTTATTGATATTGCCTTTTAATGAGGAGCCGATACATCAAAGGAATTTTAATTGAGAGTGTAATTTCATACTTTGATTTAGCCATCTGTTTGAAGCGAAGATTTTATAATATTTATTAGTGAGTAACCTAGTCAGATAAATTCATTGCCTGATCATAAGTAACAGTCACTAACAGCCTCACTCGAGGCATATTCATCCACCCACGTTCCACTGTTATACTCTTAAGTTCCATAAGGATGACTGATTACAAATCATATAAAAAGTGCCTGATGTCCTCGAGGAATAGATATGTTGTCTGTCCGGAGACTATCTCATCTTATACCAAGCAAATTTGTATTTCAACTGATCTGTTATTTTTAGGTTCCTATGCGTAATTCAATTATAATGCAGTTCAAGCGAACAGACTTAACTGGTAATCATTAAACAAATCAAGACCACATTTTGGAAGACATAATTTAGATTTTTTTATTATTGAAATAAATGATCCCATCTTTCTTTTGGAGTTTAATTCAGTGAGGTCCACCTGCATATTCTTTGTGAGAAAAGAATAATTAAGACACGGAGATAGAATTAAAGGACTCTTTCTAAAGCCGGATGCATACAGGTCAATTCCTGAACGTGACACACTAAATATCTATTGACAAATCAGCCCAAATTCCTTTGGTTATCAACAAAATCTCCAAACTGTTGAAACGTATGCCAAACACGACACGAAACATGTACGCTCCTTTGTTTTGGTTATTAATTATTCAAAAGTTCTGCACGAGGGATTCCCGGACACAATAGCGAAACAACAATATGTAAATACTCATCGATAATCTTCGAATATTTGATAAGTCACGTTTCAAACGAAAAAATAACAACAGACACAAATCTATTAATAATTCCACCAATTGGCATACGAATTATAAATTACAATAACTATTGATATGCAGGCGCCACTGTCTATTTTATTGTATATCCAACATATATACAGACGATTTATTGCAAATATATTCAATGTTGTTAAAGATGATCAAAATAAGGCAAGACGGTGGATTCCAACCGCACATTATACCAATAATCGTAAAATATTATATGGTCGACTTTTGTTTAGGATGTCGGCGTGCGATCAGATTTGGCTTATCTGGTTGATCTTAGTTCGTCTGTCTGTTTAGATAGCTGATTATTTTATTTTAAACAGACAAATAATTATGAATACTACACTGAAGAAAATAATGGAATTCATACCAGGTCTGCCACATCAGATTACTTGGAAGTTCTTTACGCAACGTCTATATGATAGGTTATAGAAAGAGAATACATTGTTTAGTGGAAAGCCTGTTACTTTTAGCCCACATTTTTTTCAATTATTTGTTAGGGTCTGGGTGATTGTGAGACCGAAAAAGTATCTCGTAGTCCCTGATACACACGACACAGGACTGTTGCGACTGTTGGGTGTATTTATTTATCTATTATGTATCCTGGTAACTTTCAAAGCTACACATTTCCATCGGTCTCTGAGGAGAAATTTACATTTACGAAATTTTCTTTGCAATGACTTAGACTTTAGTTGTAATTGAGACTTTAGAGTCATCCTTATATAATTTTAGTCATTGGATAGAAGACCATCCAGGTTAAAGTTTTAGCTATTTTTGTTAGAAGAGATTGTGACTGTGATAAATAGGCGAAAACAAAGCTAGGTTTGCGGACAGAACTAGTTATGGGATATTTTAATATTATATAACATGCCATATAATATATTCATAAAATTTTAGCAGCTAGTAAATTTTAACTGTTACTTTCTTTACAGACGTGAAAGAAATTGACTTCAATTGTACGAAGAATATATGAATTATCCTGACTTTTGTACCATGACTTCAATATGTACCATATTTATTATATACCCATATCGGTCAAAATACCATAAATATATAATAAAGAATTTTTTTCCTAATCTTAAGTGATCTCCAATTGATTTGTCCTACGTTCGAGAAACACAAGATTTATATTATCATCTACATCTGTAACGACATAAGTTGACATTCGGAATTCCCTCAAATACCTTTTCATTATAACATAGATTTGGTGTTTTATGTGAATTCTCAGCGAATGGTGAATAAACACCTTTATATATATGTATATTTGTAGTGTATTCCCCAACATAAAGGCATTTTGGCGCCAGCAAAGAATTTTGTTGTTTGAATTCCATCGATTTGGTCTGGTCATTTTTTTATGCAAATTACGTTGAGATAAGTTCCAGATGTATCTATATTAATGAGGTTCGTCTTTTGTTTTGTTGTAACGATTGAGCTTACTCGCATTATGTTCACGGATGTTGGTGTTATAAAAAATTGCATAACATTATAGTGTTGCATGACCTACGCGGGTCCGGGTGATATTATAGAAATTTTTTGTTTGTCATTTTAGCGACTGGTGATTAACGTCTTGTCGCCGATTTTTTCATCGGTAACATTATTTGTCACAATTTTTAGAATGTTAAAAAATATGTATGTCACCGCCAAAACCGGAATAATGATTGTTTACTTTCTTATAAGGAGACCTTTCTATGGATGCGCAGTTGCACCTCCACTAGTTTGATTCGGCCGCCTCGGTGGGCTATATCAACACGGGATAATAAACACGGGAAAGGGGCTACAGGTGTTGAGTGTGCAGCTTTGCTCAGGGCTGGTCCTGCGGGCACCGGCCGGAGACTGGGACCTACACCGGTATATCGACTTAAACCTTCCAGCCACCGCAAATTAGAGCTTGTATGCTTTCTGTTTGGGCTTTTAGCTTACCAAGCAGTGAATTCTTAGTGTAAACCTCCGTTTGTTTTGTTAGGTATCAAAGTCACGGTAATTAGGACAGGAGTTTTATTAACTGTAATAATAATGCTGGCAGCATTTGTCAAGTAAACAATATCTACAACAGTAAAGGTGAAGAGTTGAACAAAACGATGGCATCGAAGGTTCTGGCTGGGTTTTTTCATTGTTTATCAACTAGATACAAGCGGAGACCTTAAAATATGTCAGAAAACTTGTTCGTCCAAATATTTGGCGCGCCGCCGCCACTGGCGCCACAAACGTATACATTAGAAATAACTTGTTATTTTCATCGGGCGAATGCGAATATTGACCTAATGGCTCAATGGAGGATTTAGTTTTAGTCTGGTCTTTAAGCAAATTTTGACTGTGGAAAATCTGATTATTGAATCTGTAGCAGTTTACATCTAAAAGCCCAAAAGCGTTACAGGTTGTGTTTGTTGAAAAAAGATTTAAAGTTAAATAATATATTATTTAGAATTTTATAAGGCTAGCTGAGTTTATGGGCTTCTATGAAAGTATCGACACTGATCTGTAATATGTAGCTTAAGAAGACTGAGTGCAGTATGATAAGTAGGTTAAGGAAAAAAATGAAATTAATATATCTGCCAGTCAAAAATTATTATATTGATACTAGAGTTTCAACCTTATTGTTGATAGAACAGTACTGAGGAATTCGCAGCGTATCTAAGTAAATCATTTATATGGGGCACTTTTAAATCTGGCTTTGGAGGGTAGGTTTCGTCCTAGAAGATCTTTACCTTTCTTGCCGAAAGCCTGTAAATTGCCTTTCATAAACCCATGCTTGCATTTCTGCATCCATGTTTCGCCAATTGTGTTTTCGTTCAACGTTATAGACGGCAAGCATTTCACCGTTTTTTGGGCACATTTTCAGAATCCTTGCTGATACTGAGAATATCATAATGGAAAACCGCGATGACCGTATTAACCCGACAATGGAATCCGAAATATCTAGATTGCACGGACACATCCTATTGCTTTGAGACCACAAAGCAGTTATATATACTTCATTTGCGATACTAAAATAGTGTCATAGTAATATAAAAAGTTTATCAACTTGATTGGCGTGTATCGCGTCGTAAAACATCTGGCGTTTCTTTTTTATTGACAATAAAACCAATTCTGAGCAAATAAAATGTATTAAAGGATCTGTTTAATCTTTTAAATAAGCTTCATGTATTTTATAGCGAACGAACGAGCAATGTGTCATTTGAAGGTAACATGATCCAATCCCTTAAGAATATCTTTAGTTCTTCAGACGTCCTTGAATGGGATTAACGAATTGTATATTGTTATACGAATAGGCTTAAAACATAGCTTTTGAAATAAATAAAATGTTTTGTTCAATTCGTAGGATTCGTGAAAGCAAGTACGTTGTAAAATCAAAACATATTTTGCTTGGAGTAAATACTTCTTCAATAGACTAAAAAACAGAGAAAATCATAATTGTTGTTTCTTTATTCCTTTTACAGATATACTTTATGACCACGCACTCAAAACTAAAGCTTCTTATGCTGTTAAAGTGATTTAATTCTAAAGGCAATTAATTAGGTGGTTATTTCTTCAAACAACACATATGATAGAAATAATCACGTGTCATAAATTTTATCAAATTTATTCAGCATGTGCTAAACTAACATAAATCAGTGAATATGTTAAGCTCTCCAAGTTTTTCTTTATGATGCCAATTGACCTTGGCAACAAGTTATAAAATGCTGGTGAAATTCTTTTCCTTATATTAATCTATGAAACTGACTAGACTATTACCTAAACATTGATTAGTTATGAACATCCGCGTCGGAAATATGTAAGGAACGCATCTTTGAAGGTCGTTGGTGGATCTTTGGCGCCGAATTTTTTACTACCTAACTATAGGATCTAGACTAGTCTCTACGTCATATTAGCCTTTGTTTATCACGCTAAAGGGGAAAGTCAGAGAGTGTGTAACATTTATGCTTAAATGACAGGCCCAATTTTGGTCAGATTTGGAATGCTCTTTTTTTCCACAATATTCTGAAGGCAGAGAGATTGCTGGACTCTTCCTACTTGGATCATAAATGTTTGTATGAGAAAGAGAAAATAGCACTTACTCCGGCGTTAAAAATTGAGATTCTGCAACAAATAATTAAACCTCGAGGCCATCACGGCTTATCTTTCGCCACTTTTTACTTGCTGGCATATTGTTGTATACCAGCTATGCTTTCCGTCCCACACGTTCCTGCAGTTACTGATCACTTGTCTGATCCGGGAAACTGGGACCTCAGACTAAGAATTTCATGCCTTACATTTTTCGTTTAAAAATCTTATGAGTCATTATAAATTCCGAGAAAGTTGCGTTGTAATAGAATGAAGAACTTTCGATCTAAATTAATCGAAGCAAAACGATGGCAAAAGTCCGTAATATTAATATCCTATAAATCTTATTTATGTACATCAGTTCAACGAATTCTGAGGTATTTTGATAGCACCTTTATTGTGAATTCTCTATTGAACTCATAAATCTTTTGGAAATCGACTCCTACGCAAATGAACCCTTTTGGGGTATATTTTTATGTGTAGCCGGATTTGATCCTTGGTCCATACTGTGTTAGGTTAGGTTATGTTGTGGTCGTCAATATTGATATTTAAAGTGGGGATTGCGTCTGGGGATTTCCGATGTTAATTAAGGTACCTGTTGGCACGCTATCAATTTCTGTCAGCGCATCTGCTTAATTCATATTTTTGTCACTTTTTTATTGCTCTGTTATAATGATTTTTTTGTTTTGTTGTGTTAAGTTAAAGGCCGACACGCTTAATCCTCCTTCCTTTAAGTATTTAGAGGGTTAAGATCTTAGTTAATTAAATTGGCCTAATGCTGATTTATGCTCAAAAATATAATTAAGAATATACTTTTTTTGTTGATATAATTTACGGTGAATTGAGCACATCAAGTTTACACTTTCTTTTAGGGTGAAGGAAAAGATCTTAATGAAACTTATACACCTAAAGGTTAATAGGAATTTATTAGGTGTGTGGTCTATTAACTCGCAGTGGAACGTATTTATTTACGAGCCCATACTAATGATGATGATAATTTAGGCGATTAATTATAAAAGCAAAAATAAACACGTGAACATAATTTACTACACATAACTCACTCCTACATTTTATGTATGAAAGTCGCTATCGGAACAGATACAGAAACATTATTACAAGTTATTCAGATTTCCATTAATCTTCTGCCGATATATAAGTAAGTAATCAGTAAGAAGTTTATAATTTTTTCGAGCCGGTCAATGGCCATCGCAGCCTATGCTGACTATTTCGAGGATCTTCCAGATGAAAAAAAGGAATTATTTACCTCAACAGAGCAAATATTATTGCCATAATCACAGCATTTATTGGGCGCCATAAAAGTTTAGTGTCTTTGAGGAATTTCGCAACATCCTAAAAAAAGTCTGCCACAATAAAATACGTGTACCTGTGTATAAGCTTAAATTTAAAAGACACTTGGGATTTCATGTGTATTTTGACATTGGGTGTTTAACAATTTTTTCAATCGTAGATTCCAAAATTGAAAGACGAGACAAGACTGCACAAGACAGGAATGGTGAACGTTTTTTTGGGGAGGCCTACGTTCAGCAGTGGATGGCGATAGGCTGAGTACATAAATTAAATTAGATCTTAAAAAAAACAAGAGTCACATATATACCTCTGGCCCCACATTAGGTTGCAAGAATTGTGTCGTGGGTATCAGAAACTACGAGAGACTTTTTCGGTGTCACTAACACTAATATTTGTGGATCACACAAACATTTGTCTCGGTGCGGGGATCGAACCCGCGGCCTCTCGTTTCGCAAGCTGGTGTCTAGCCAACTGCGCCACGGGGCCTGCAAAATAAATATTGTAGGCGGTAGGTTAGTAATATTTTGTCGACTAATCAAGGAGGACATTGACACAGTGATATTATTAATGCCGGTATGTCTTTCTCAAAGTCGCTTATACGTATGATAATTAAATTATCATTTTTTAGCAATTGCTTGTTTTTACTTAGATAACTTATTGACATCATCGAATCTTAAATAAGTTTATGAAGCATCAAAAGGACATATTTATAGACAATTATTTTTTTTTTGGAAGCTTTGGGCCTGACTAATTTGACTTCATTTTTTTATACTAAATTTTACCATCAGCGGTTTCCTTAAAAACGAGTTCTATTATGTAAAAAACACTCTTACTATCTCAAACACATTGCTGCTAATACATTTACATAATTAAAATATTTTATTTGCTTTTATATTCTTGCTTTTCAACTTTAATTGTTAAGGTGCTTCGTAATGGATTGTCGCGATTATAAAATACGAATCTAACCTAATTATTCTATACCCTAAATTCATTAATAAATTGTTTTTCTTCATGTCTCACGATAAACCTAGCAGGAAGCAAAAAAAACAAAAACCTTGACAAGTAATTACATTATAATCTAAAATCATATACCTAGATTCTGACTTATTAGGTACACTTACTAGGTACACATAAAATATAAGAGTTAAGAAATAAATATCTAAATTCACACATCGAAAAAGCATTGAATGAAAAATGGTGTGACTATAGATGGAGATGTCACAAAACCTTATCAAAGTGAAGTGAAAGTGCCATCAGATACTTCATTTAATTAATCATCAAAAAGAAACATAACGAAGATTGAAAACACTGAAAGACTTTGGTTAATTAGCTTGTATTAAAAAGCTAGTGAGAGTGAACAAATTTGTTTCCAGAAACGCTTCTGAAGTAAGCCGCAATTCAATAACCAACCTTGATACTTAGTACTTAACAATTGATAAATTTATGGCAGTTTGTAAATCGTAAATAATTGAAAGGTGACCGACCAAAATAATCTTTGAAGCAATGCACGAATTACGAATCTTTACGAGATCAGACTTACAAATATTTTAAGGTGAGAAAGGGTCATTTGGAGTACTTAATGTAAGGATTTAAATCGACGTAGTTTCTCATCTTTTATAATTTAAATCAATAACATTTCATACGGTCTATGTGTCATTGTACTAAAATTGAATTTAAAGGGTTGACCAGTTAAGATGGCAAAAGTGTTTTTTATTAATTAATAAAACTATTTCACAATATTATTACTGTGCTCTTGTATGACATAAAGTACCAAGAAGGATACGTTGCGTCATTTTCATTTCATAAATGAACTCATTGAACGTTCATTCCTTTTTAGTCTTCGCTACTTATTAGCATTACAATTACATTGCTATGAGTCAGATGCCTTTAGGTAAATAGACCTCACGCTATTCATCTACAGTATTTGTTGAACATGATCTTAGAGCTTGTGGGAAAAATACAGTTTACAATACTAATTTTCAACAAAATGAGAGAAGAATTTTATATGAATAAACCCATCTATCACATACATAGTCCTGATTCCACACTAAAATACTAGACTTGTATCGTGGGACCAAAAATACGAGAGATTTTTCGGCCCCACAAACTCCGAGACCAGAGATAAATATTTGAGAGTCATACAAACATTTGTTTCAGTGTAGGATTCGAATCTGCTGCCTCCTGTTTCAAAAACTGGTGTTTTACTGTATCATTGACGACTTCTGTTTTATATCGATAAATTTATTTCTTACCGATGACCCCTAAACAAAAAATATCACCATTGGTAGCTAGCTGTTCAAAAAGATCTAGCATTTACGTAATTTAATGTTATTTGTTACGTAAAAGTTATCATACGCCAATAAATTTTTAACCATTAGCATATTTCGACGCCGTAAGGTGACCGTCTTAAATCATTCTTACTACTATTTGGAATTCTTACAAATGTTACAATCAAAACATACCTACTCATTGCTTTATTTTATTTAGAGTTGTATTTCTTTACATTTATTTTGTTTAGAGCATTGCATGAACATGTATGGGGTAGGTATAACATAGGCGGAGTTTATAGTATATGCTTAAAAAGACATCATAATGCTAGGGCTGTTTAAATCAAAACTACGTTAGGCGCCTGAGTTGTTAAAAATTTAAAAGAAAAATTGTCATTAGATTTCGAGAAGACTGAAGTGTATTCAGTCATGGTATAATGATGTAATTGGCCTAAACCCTATCGATGATAGAGCAGGCCCGTGCCCAACAATGGGACATATAGGGTCTTATGATGAATTACGATGGAAATCATAATAACTCTTGAATCGTTGGTTTAGGTCTATGTCATCAAAATGTATAAAAAAGTTTAAATGCTAAAATTTTTAGTTAAGAAAATTTTATTTTTGAGAAGTAAAAAATATCAACATTTTAATGTCTTAAGAATTGGAAAGATACATTCGTCACCTGACGGAAATTACTAACTTTCATCTTACGTAATATGTTAACTTCATTAAAAATATCTTGTTGGGTCCATTTGTTTTAACATGAGCGGGGACATCCTCAGTGCGGTAATATCCCTTACTTTTTATGACGAGCTTACAGTCATCGACGAGAGTACAGTAACTTGGATTTTTGTGTTTTTTATTGACTTCATTTTTGATTCGACCGCAAATGACGTATTCTTGGAAATCAATAATGAGATTTTCCGACGGTACCGCGGTTATAATATGTGCCATGCGATCTAGGGGTCCGGATTTCGATTTCCTGGTCAGGCAAAGTTTGGGTTTTTCTACTAGGAAATTACCATTAGCGGCCTTCGTACTGGTTTTGTGGCCGAAAATGGCAATAAGCTCATCGACTATAAGGTAGGACGGTCACACTGGCGAAATGATGGGTGCAGAAAAGCATATCTACTTACTCCTTTGTAGAATACAGGCGGTTTCTTCTTCTTCATCAACCCATATACGCCCACTGCTAAGCACGGGTCTCCTCTACCATTGATAGGGTTTAGGCCATAGTCCACCACGCTGGCCTAGTGCGGGTTGGCGGACTACAAACCTAAGAAATTCCTAAGAACTCTTAGGTGCGCAGGTTTTATCACGATGTTTTCCTTCACCGTTAAAGCAAGTGATAATGCAATTTGAATACACACACATTCGAAAGGTGGTTTGCATGTATGTAATCAAAAATCAAATTAATGGGCTTCTATTACATTAGCATCAGAATGACAGTGTCAAATGATGTGTGGAAGTAACGCACGAAGGACGTCTCTAAACGAGTTCTTTCTCGGAATGCTGTATATTATAATAATAAATCAGTTGGGAACTTCGCCAATTATGAGATAATTTCGATATCGGCCTAGCGTGCGAGATTCGGTCACGTTTATGTAATATATAACACCCGTCGAAGTGAGGTGTAAGGTGTAGCCAGTTGGAAAGCATGCTTATAATTTCAACGCTTGTATTTATTTAATAGTTGAGTTAATATAGTCATAATTCACGTTATGCAAAAGTTATGATGCTATTGCCTTGCAATTGCAATCATCATACTCCTTAGCCTGTTCCCAATTCGATTTGGGGTCGGCGTAGTACGGTTTATACTTTCAAACATATCTATCAGCCGTCACGTCTTCATTCGCTCCTTTTTCTTCCATAGCCGCTCTCAGGCACTCTTCGATCTTTTATTTGGCCTTCCTCTGCTTGTCCTTTCTTAAACTTTTATTTTCATAATCCTTTCAAATATTCTCTACAGCCGTTCTATCTTCATTCACCGCTTCTATCACACACTCCATCCTTCTTTTCTTAGGCCTTTTTCTGCTTATTCAACATTCATCTTTCATACTCATTACTTTGTTACCTACGTTTATTTCATCCCTACCCATAATGCCCATAACACGACAGTCGAGTCTTTAATATTTACGTTATTAGTAAATAATATTGTCGATTCTATATTAATTTGTTAATAGCTAAAATTAAATACTTATGTAGGCTAATTTAATTCAACTAACGTTAACGTAATTGCTATTCTATTAATGGGAATTTGATTATATTAATATTTGCCAACCTCCGATGCTGTTGATTTGTTTTGAAACTTTATATATATTTTTCAACGTTACAAGAATCCTACGCGCGGCAGTGTCTGGTGTCATAAAATTGGAAGAAGCAAATTATTGCCATACTTTTAAAGCATAGCAACGAACATCTCGCCTGTCAGAGATAACTTTATATGATAAAAATACTAAATATATAATAATACTTAAAGAAAACAAAATAACAAAATATATTTTAAACAGGTCAATAGCAAATGATCGATAAGTACTAACAAAGTCAACCTTACACAAAGCATGTGTTATCTAATGGTACGGGTTAAAGATATTAATAAAATGTTTAATGTAAGTTATCAAGGAAAGTAAGGTTCGTCCAAAATCCCTTAGTCAAACAATATGGATTTTGAGTAGGTAACACATTCATTTGCACCTCTGCTTACTCTTCGAGTATTTACACACCTACACAATAGTAAATGATAAAAAAAATGTTTATGGTTTCCAAAAAAAACATAAATTTAGACTTATTGGAATTGATACCTTCAGTCCATTAGTTCGTTTTTATTACCGCTGTTTTTAGAGCTCCTTCCAAAGTTCGGATACACGTCGGGTTTTCCCTGCATGTTAAAACAGCAAATCATAAATGCATATTAAAATTAAATAGAAATTTTGTAGAGGGTAACATTTTTTATTAGAGAATAAGAGAAAAATGGTGTAAAATCCTGACCACGAATTCTAGTTGAGATTAAGAATGTGTTAATCTCATAAAGAATTCATAAAAGTTCAAGCTCCTTTTTATAATTTTCAAATTATGAATTATGATAATTCATTTTCCCTATGATTCGTAAATTACAATCATTGGCTATATGACTGAAACAGGCTATTGTTAAAAGTACCTAGTCCCATTACGTAGGGGTAAACCCTTGTCCAACAAATCTAAACATTTCGAAATAAATAAATAAATAATAAATATTTTATTGATCGTAGTATTAACATCAACATGTCGATTATCAAAACCGGTGTTTTGTACACTATATTTCCTACATCTTTATCTATTCATCAACCAAAACTAAATAGGCCTCTCCAATTATTATTTTTGTGGGAATGGAGGCAAATGAGCTGTTAAGTGGCCAATCTTCTTCTTCTTCTTTATCAACCCATATACGCCCACTGCTGAGCACGGGTCTCCTCTACCATTGAGAGGGTTTAGGCCATAGTCCACCACGCTGGCCTAGTGCGGGTTGGCGGACTACACATCTAAGAAATTCCTAAGAACTCTTAGGTGTGCAGGTTTTATCACGATGTTTTCCTTCACCGTTAAAGCAAGTGATAATTCAATGTGAATACACACATAACTTCGAAAAGTCAGAGGTGTGTGCCTGGGGTTCGAACCCGCGACCGCTGAGATTCTCGACCGCGCGACCAAACCTCGAGGCCATCACCGCTTCAAGTGGCCAATACCGCCCATGAATCCCAAATCGTATCGTATCGTCATGATTTTCTCATTTTACTCATACTCAATCGTAATGTTTATCTCATCTTATACATATTCATATTTTTGTTTTCATGGGAAAATCCTCTTGGTCCCCCTCAGGGTGGGCAAACGGAGTATGCCGGATTTCTACCGGCTAAAATCCACATGGTATCCTCCGTCACCACAGCAAAGAAACTCTGGGATCTTGAGTGGAACACACCAGAATCCATATTCATGTATATACTTTCCGTAACAAGCACAACCCATAACGTCACGTATTTAATTTGCAATTGTGACTCAAACAGCCGAGTACCTCAGCCACTATAAGCAAAGCAACGATACCATAAAAGCATTTACGTGCGGGCAACCACATCTAATAAAACCGCACCACGTCACAATTCAACCAACTTGGCGAAATTATCGTCATTACCATTCTATTTGAGTAAAGCCAGAAATAAAACGAAAGTCACCATGTACACGGATCTAGCGTTCCTACGTATATGGGAATAAAAAAGCCTTTTGTTTACATGTAAAATGATGAGTCAATCGATCAATGATGGATCCTTGACTGTTCTGACTATATGAGAGGAATGCACTGCCGTTGACAATTCGATAAGCGCCTTTACTGAATATTTTTAGGCATCAGTTATAGACACATTAACAGTTCACCTCTGAGTAGTTTTGTAATTATATTATATATTGTAATTTTTATGTAAATATGTTTATGTGTATAATTTTTTATCAGTAAAATCATATAACCACCTTTACATAAAAAATATTTCATCACTCCTGGTTATCTGGAAGAGATCGCATTAAGCGACAGGGCCGCCGGTTATCCAAAGTATTATAAGTTTCTTGTTTTGTTATTTCTTTGTTCAGATTTATCTAATAGATCGAAATAGAACTAGTAGAGAAAAAATTAATTGTACGCACAACTTGGTTTTAGGGAGTGATACACCATTTAAACAAAGAAATGGTAATACAAGAAAAAAATTATAATACAGGTATGTATAAGATAAATATCTATCTATTTAATCAATTGTAGATCCCGTGTCACATTCCACAGACCATAGTAAGGTCGCCCACACACAAGCGATTTTGCGTATTGAGATCTACGACGCGCTAATAACGATTGAATTTCAACCGTTCTAACCATTTTTAGACGTGTATGCCTTCCATGCAAACTAAAAACACAATATTTACTTTGGGTGGGTTCTTAAATATGAGGATTTTTGTGATACTTGAATATTAGTTGAATAGAAAAAACAATAAGGAACTGAGGTGTTCAGTGGATTTATTTCTGGGCATTATTGACATTGAAATATCGAATCGAATGTGTTACCGAATTTTACATTCAAAATCGTTAATAAAAACAAAATCAAATATGTGACGTGATAAAATGGTAAACAAAAAAACATATAAACAAAAAAAAAACTTATAATGTCGCAAAAGAAATCTATGGAACAGTCAAATTTAGTAAAATAAATCCAATTTTCGAATATCTAAACCCGGCCTAAACCATTGTTGACACTATAACAACTTTTGTCGACAAATTTCAAAGTAATTTTAAGTAAAAACCCAATTAGCAGATCAAAATGTTTGGTGCATATGCAAACGACATTAAAGGTATCAACAAAACGAAAGTCGTTAGTGTGTCAGACGCCGGCTCTTAATAAAAACAGGGGGGCTGCTTGTTTGTGGTCAGTCGAGTTTCAGCTCTCGGAGATTATTAACTGTTTATAGCCGGTTCATATTAACGTGTTTTAAAGATGGTGTCGAGATTTTTAGTTGTTGCTCTGGTTGTTTGTACCGCGAACGCCGCGACATGGAGAGGCTTCCCGCCGGAAAAACCCAAGGAATTCGGTATGTATTCTGTGTTTTTATGACTTAGATTATTTACGCCTTTTTAGTTAAATTTATTGGGTTTTAGGTGCAATATCAGAAAAGTGTAAAGCCAACACGTGGTAGATACTTTTCCTCATTTAGTATCATTACAGTGGCTTTAATAATATACTTAGAAATAACATCAGTGATACTTATTTACATAATGTAGGTTTCAATATATATTTTGTATATTATCATAAAAGTCTAAAAGTCATCAGCCCGCATCTATGCAAAAATCATTTATATATAAGACTATTTAATATCTTGAAATAAAGTCCATTAATATACATAAATATGTTATAATATTCTATCCGCATATCCTTATAGCTATTAATGAATTATAATGATGATCAAAGTAATGAACTGTAAAGATATTCTTGTTTTGAATGATAATCAAACTTGATCGCATAATCAGCATTAGAATAATAAGCACGCAAGTAAATTAGTTTAAAGGTCGGATTGAGTTGATGAGTTACTATTTGATAAAATCAGAAAACTTCTTTCATGCTATCACTTCTTAGACATCGTCATCATCAATAGCCTTTAATTTGTCGACTGTTTAACATAGGCCTTTCCTATGTCATGCCACTGGGCTCGATTTACGGCTCTCCTCATCCAATTTCTTACTATCTAATAATTGAAAAGATTTACTTCTTATATCTTGAAAATATAATTTCTTACCATCCAGTATAAGCCAAACACTTCTGAAGTACGAAATGATTCAGATAAAGAATCAGAATGGACCAGCCAAGGTTAACGCATCACCATTTAAATTCGTAAACAAATCAACTCGCGCAACACGACCTCAAGATTAAGGCGTGGATTGTGAGACATTTGACACCATTGCGATACCACGGTTCAATGGAACATTAATTTTATGTTCTTATTTGATAATATGTACATTGTGTGCATCCACGACCAACTGATTAACTATTTCATGCAAGAATTGCGCGTGTAATATTTCTGTAGAGGATACTATTTCAAAGTTTATGCTAAACTATAATAAACTCAAAACTAAGTGGTCGATTTGGTTCGCTTTTGGATGGATGAAGATGACGATAATCACAATTTTAAATCTGCGTTTGGAATATTCGATATCGTACCCAACTGTGAAGTATTACAAATGTTGTCTGACTTCCATTTCGCAACTAATCTCAAAATTAATAATACTGATTCTTTTAACCAACTCATTCAATCCTAAACCTTCAAATATAGCTTTATCATTGATTGTAATCTCTAAGGCAATAAAATAACAAGGCGCTAACTCTTCTAATGAAAAGACTTCATCGGCGTGATCTAATAAAATCTGTATGTTTATCTTATTTTCTTGTTTCACGTTTGTAACAACGTTTGCAACTCGCTAATTGTGCAGCATCGACCCCCTGTTTAACATTCTCGTCGCGAACTTCCACGCATTTCCTCGCGTGTATTAATTTTCTTCACATATAAGTTAGCTTGCTTACTCGGAATTCAATCAAACGTATATATTCTCTTGTAAATATTTATTACTTTTATTGTATTTATTAAATAGCGGACAGATATTTTTGAACTATTTATATTCTGTTTGGTACTCATTTATTTTCATTTACTTAAAGATCGAAATTAATCATTTTCAAGCCTTTATAATTTTTTAAGAGTAATATACCTTATAAGGAACAGATACAATTATTATGATGTTCAAAGTTATTTAAGCTAGTATCAGCATGATTGGCAATTCTAATGTATTGCTTCGCGCAGCTGTTAAAATTCGTGCTATTTATGTAAGTTAGATAATAAAATTAACACTTATAAAATGTTTACCTGGCTAGTCAATGACCAATCTACGTCAACAGAAACACCTCTGTGACGCAGATGGCGGAATATCCATTGCAAATCAGTTCGAAGATCATTCGTATTTGGATATCACTTCTAAATTTCAATAATGCTTTCTAGAAACATATTAAAATCGAATCCTTATTTAGTGAACTTCGAATCAAAAATGATAGACTTAAACTAATTGCAACTAAAACGCGATCTGATAATTTTTGTGTATTTACGTATAGTCGACGTATAAATGACATTTCATACATATTAAAGACCATTAATCTTTATACTGTGTTAGAACTCTGAAACTGAACTCAGAACTACTTTTAATTTGTTAATGTCTTTGACGTTACCGTTTCTATGGAATATACACTAGAAGAAAAGTACCTAATAGAATTAAATCATGATCTTAAGAATACGAAAATTTAAACACACTTGCAAATTAATTGTACTCGTTGTATGTACGTAGTTTCGTGGAATTTATTTTGAGATCATGCAGTGTCCGGGTCAAGGTTTACGTTTGTAAACAAAATTCAAGGATTCCATATGTCCAATCCTCAATATTGTATTGATGTTGATTCGAATCACGTGGATCTTCTGATGAGTGAATCAAAAGATAAAAATTAACTATTGTATTTTAATATCCGGTAGGGGAAGATTTGATGCACGAGTTTTTAATGAACCTGATTCATATTTAACTCTACTGTTAAAGGTACCATCTATATGATAAAATATTTTAATGAAGAGGAATATATTTCTGAAGAGACGCAGCTTGTATTGTATTAAAATTAGATTCTAATATTATGAGCCTTCATATAGTCTCTATTTCCTGAGTCTGACAATTGTCTAAGTCATCAGTCTTGCAGCGTCGCGATTACGATCGCTAGGTCAGGTCAAAAACCTTGAAGCGCATGATTTCTGGTCCGACTGGATTTTAATCTGACTGATCGTCAACCCACATTAGGCCAACCAGTTTAATTTGGCTTAGATGGTATCCGTATGAATAATAAAAGCTAGTACAATGAATAAGTATCCGTATTAGATTCACCAACTAAATCCTTGAGGAGCACATTTTATGCAGGTTTCTCCCAATATTACCCATCATTTTATTGATCGGGATTTGAAACTATGACTGTCTAAATGTTTTCTTTGCAAGCCCCTTGCATTATGCTCTATATTTCTAAATAAGCAAGAAAGTGAGTGGCATAAATATATTTCACCATTTTTCAGAAGTTATTACAATTACAGATATAATGATATGAAAGTTATGAATTAAATAATATGAGGCTATCAGTCAATCAGACTTATGATTACAATAATAGCGTGTAACACACACAAGAACAAACACTGATTTTTCTTTTCAAGCCAATTATAAATTAGAACACAAATTAAACTACAAATGAACTATCACTGTGACAGAAAGATAATGGCTGAATTGAAACTGAATTGAATCGAAATATTGTGTGGATTAGGCGATACAAGGGTTTATATCGCAAAAATAGTTTTCGAATAACAAATATCGAAAGCTGCATTGTCTATCAATAAAGCTAAAGCATTCTGATAGGTTACGGTTGAATTGAATGCCCGCTTTATCCGAGCCTATGTTTTTACCTCGGAATTCGATTTGCGGGCAGTTGACAGTATTTGATCAAGGCTTAGTTAAAACCGATAGCGACCAAAGTTGTTTTCTAACGTGATTTGAAAATAATAGGTTTTGTGTACAGGTATAAGCCATTTCGAGTAAATTACGCCAAGTAGATTTACAAAAATTTTCACAATTTTTTTAAAATTCTTTAAAAATATTCTTGACATAAAAACCCCAAACACTTAGCCCACATCACCACTGGTTATACCCCACACTAAGTTACTCATACACATTCTTGTTTCGTGGGTAACAGAAACGCAGACAACAAGATACGAAAGTAATATATTTAGATTCCTCTTGTGCCAACTTCAAACGTAAAATAATCAGTTATTTCAATATTTTGAATAACACGCAGTGTTTGTTCAAGATCATTGAATATTTATTGAAATCACGATATTTTCCCGGAAATATTGCCAAAACATTCTAAGCAAAGGTTAGTTTGTTATTCGTCAAATATTTCGTGAATCACTCATTGCCATTACGTCATAGAACTATAATTTGTATTTCGAATTGTATAAGAAACCGGAAAGCGATGACGGTCGTATTTTGACGTCACGCAAATCCTTCGGCAAACAATTCGACAATAAATTAGAACGTGATTATTATAATAATGAGATGTATAGAAATACACATCTTTAATATTAGATGGAGCTGTAGGTAACAATAATCACTTCTCATGTTATTATAATAATCCTTTTTGAGTACATGCTAAGACATTTCAAGACTAGGCTTCCACACAAAATTCCATTTACGTTAAAATTGTGTATGTGCGTGACATATCATTGTAAATATCTCTAAATATGATATTAATAGTGATGTTCCTATTGTTACAGCGAATCTGGATGGTTGTTTCATCACTGAAATCAATGATGTGATACCGTATGGATCAACAATCACCCCAATCGGACAATGTTATAGGATAAATTGCAGTCGGGATTTGATCAACTATGCATCGTAAGTATTCGTCATAATTCACAAACAAACAGTTTGCACCTATGGTATAAGCCCTAATAACATTCAAACACATTTCAATTAATAAAATAGTTTAAAAAAAAGTAAAGTTAATATTCTAAGATCAAGAATGTTTAATAAATGAGATCTCTGAAATTGAAGTTAATAAATGTAAAGTACGATTTTTATCTGATCAATAATTCCCAGAATCAGGGACTACCAATTTGGAAGTAGTAAAATCGGAATACTAATTGATTGATTTGTTTTTTCAGTTGTGGAGTAGTCGGCACAGATGACCCCAAGTGTCACAAAACGGAAGGAGATTTAAGCAAACCCTACCCAGACTGCTGCCCAACCATCAAATGTGATATTGATAATAGTATTTAGAATGTAAAATGTTTAATTTAGTCGTACATCTCATTATTATAATGCTGGAATATCGACTGGAAATGATGGTGCAAAGGTACTGAAGATTAGTGGAATTGTGGTCAAAAAAGAACCGTTCGGCTTGATGTGACTTAACCTATGAGATTCAGTAAAAATATCCTTTGAAAGAGTTGATAAAAAGTCTTACTAGATTCTACTAGTAACGCTACGAATAGTAATGATTTACCGGGATCTTTAGTTTGGGTTATCATACAGCAGATGTATAAAAATAAGATGGACGTAATGCGTCAAGCTTAAAGAAGAAAAAAAAGTTATTATACATCAGCCAAAGGGAGAAAAGAAATGAAAAGAAAAGTAGAATGTTAAAAGAAAAGAAGGAAACAAAAGAAAGAAGGGAAATGGCGATGCCAACATTGTAATTTTGGATGTCTTGTTAAGACTTATTAGATAGAGTTCCTTTAAAGAGAATCGGAGTGACGATCAGTGACTTGGATTCTAGAAGCTATCTTGCCACCAAATTGTTGAGTTTATTTATTTTATTAAATAAGAAGTTATTTTGATACTATATGGTATTTTTATTTCAACTTTTAACTTACTGCTTTCAATACAGTTAAACATAGCCTACCATACCTATGTATTAATTTTAATTTCTATAATATGTAGCCTAAAATAAATCAAGAACTACGCGTTATAAAACTGAGCAGTAATTGTAGTGTAAATGTAAGAAAAATAAATATACCCATACTTGTTATGTTTATGGTTGAAACCGTTGGTGAACTATTGTCATAGGAATATGTCATACTGTCATAGTAATAGGCTGGGACAGAATAATCATTACCTTTTATCACTTAATTTTTTCAGTTATAGTAATGGTTAATGACACAAGTATTTAAAAGAGTGATCTAATTTTCTTCATTTCACATTATAACAGAAATATCATAACAGAAGTAACAAAAAAGAAGGAGCAATATAAATAAAAAAGACTTTCACATACACTCACAAAACCAGACTAAAACACTAATTTGAATATTCACCAACAAATTTTTGAATAAAACTCAACGGTATTACATAACATTGACATTCAAAATAGTTAAAATATTTGCACTACACCCGGCTAGACTGCATAAATCAAATTAATAAATTCCGTATCATTAACACAGAACGGAATTCGGGAAATGTTACACGTCGCCAAATACGGTCACAATCAACAAGCAATCGAGCCCCGCGTCCGAATTTAATTAAAACTAGCTGTGCCAGTGGTCTGTCTGTGCACACTTTTCACATGTAGGGCGCCATTTTGGGAGTTAAAAAATAAGGCCCTAGAAATGGTAAAATAATTTCTGGAATAAAAAAAATACCTTTAAAAATACGATGAATAAAATGTTTTTTATTAATGTCAGAAGAATGAAAATAACGTAGGCTCTTTTTAAAATAGCGCCATCTATCGACACAATACAATCACTTTTCGAGGGAGACAGGTAGTACTGATGAAGTAAATAAATACTTTTTATGTATGAACTTATGATGGTTTCATATGGTATGTATAGTGTTGGACAAAATAAGCTTAATTAATAAGAAGGTATCTCGACATTCTTGCAGGCTTATACTGGTAAGTCTTTACGCAACCCTTAAATACCCAGGATAACGTATATATACTCAGCCTATCGCCGTCCACTGCTGAACGTAGGCCTCCCCAAGTAAGCGCCAACCATCCCGGTCTTATGTGGCTCTCATCCATCCGCCACCCTCCACCTTTCTCAAGTCGTTGGACCATCGTGTTGCAGGACGTCCTACACTACGTCTGCCTAAATTACATAAATAAAGAAAATCATGGGCTTGCAAAATATTCTACTGCATCATTGATATTTCAAATATTAATTTTGCTTTTCAAACTTTTAGTATTCTATGGCCAAACGGACATTGCGGAAGGCTCGAGAGAAAACAATAAAATGTCACACAACCTTACTTTTGTGAGTCGAATTGGAACTAGAGATACGAACGAAAAAGCCGTTCTGATTTCTACGAGCGTCCACCTTTCCGGATCGGGTTTTCAACAGGGGATATCGATTGAAAAACAAATTGCGGCCTTGTTCGACCATACTGGGCGTCTAACAGATCCTGTTTCCAATTTACAAGATATATCGGATGGAGTACCTCTATTCGGTCTTTTCATGGTCGGTGCGTTAGCGGTATTTTTGGAGTCAGTATCTTATATTATCATCATTGTCTTTGCGTCCTACTGCTGGGCTCGACTCCTCTACAACTGAGAGGCTTTAGGCATTTAGGCACGCTGGTCTAATGCGGGTTGGCGGACTGCAAATCTAAGAAATTCCTAAGAACTTCGGTGTGCAGGTTTCCTCACAATATTTTCCTTCACCGTTTAAGTACGGAATAATTCATTGTGAATACACACAAAACTTCGAAAAGACTTGTATCGATTTCATAAGAGTTTAATAAGTATATTTCTGATTACGGCTGCAAGTTCGATCCCCCGGTCTAATGTTTGTGTGATGCTATATTATATAAGTATAGGTAATGATTATACGAGTACTAACATTTATCACATTTGCATTTTGCTTTGTCGAAGATATTGGACCTTTGATTACTACGATCTTTCTTAAATTAGGAATATTTTTTCGCCCCTTTTAATTTCAAAAGAGCAATACAATACATGTTTCATAAAATTCTTAGCAAAATTTGTAAAATAATCCACGTCCGTCAAAAATTTGTTTCGAAATTCTAACAAGAGGAAAGCTGCCGTTTTAATTTGTCCATTTTATATCATGTTCCAGTAGCCAGTTGTTGTCAGTTTCAGCTGCCGCCCTGTCGGCAAAGGCAACGCTGGAGAGTTCAAAATATAATAAAAATACCAAAGACAGAGGCTGCCTTTAATAAAACTATATGATGGTTTTTCCTATACTGTTCGAGTTATTGCCTGTTATACCTCTGGCCTAAACCTAATTGAATTTTTTAATTAAATTAAAGAAAACTAATAACTGCTATATTGAGTACAACAAAAATTTAATGCAGATAATAAAAATATTATTTTAAGCAAATTTTTGAAAAAAATAATCATTTCTTTTTGAATACCAAGCAAATAAATAAACTGATTCTATTATTTATATGTTTGTCTGGGTTTTCCTGCCGCTAACAAAACAAGGAGAAATGTGGTAAAACTTCTACGCCCACACTCTCACACAGGTTTTAGTCATTAAAAAAATGTGGCGTCCAATAAATTCTTTATAGATGTAATATGGCTAAAGAAAGTGATACATTTTTGTCAGAATTATTGACGATATTTCTAGTGAGAAATACAATTTTAGCCCCCTTTGTAGACTGTTACAATACAGTGATATAGTGTTCGTTTATAGCTCATATTTTTTTTTATTATCAATTTTGTGGTATTTTTAATACAATTATACAAAATTTTCATTTTGCGATAGTTTTATATTTTTCTTTAAACTAATATTAAACATAAAAAAGAACACTAATCTAGGATAGGTACTGTTAAAATATTTTTTATGAAGGCATATTAATACAAGGAAGTTGTAAGAAAGTGGAAGGAAGTGTTGCAAGAATAAAGCCAATTTAGCCACGGTTAATTAGAGTAATATGGAATATGTAATTGACACACAACGCTGCTACAGTTACAACACGGATCACGTACTTCAAAATGGATTTACACTAAACTTGGTTAATTAGGAAAGGAGGTTGAGAATTGTTTCTACATAAATATCGAACTATGCATAGAATGAGTTTACTTATGATACACCAATGGACTTTTTATGTCTATAATTGAGTTAAACTTGTTTATATATTGCACTAGTGCAATAATAATCATAAATTTTGTTGCTTTTTGAAGAACATAAAAATTTACTGATAATTTTGTGCCCAATTAAGTTTAAATCGCTGAGAAAGAGAAGTTGTGCAAAAGCACATACAGGGTGTATTTAGACCGTGATCGAAAACTGAGGCAGGTAATAGCGAGGGTGATCACAAACCCAGTGGCGATATTAAAAATCCCGACAAAAAATAAAAATTTTGACGTTTTCCATACAACCATCGGTGTTAAAAGTATGTGGTTTGTATGGGAAACCTCAAAAATTTTATTTTTTTCGGGATTTTCTTTAATGCCAGGGGGTTTGTAATCACTATTGCTATTACCAGCCTCAGTTTTCGATCACGGTCTAAATACTACCTGTAGGTATAACTTTATTCTGAGCATAGGTCGATATATTCACAGATATAATGTTATTGAGTGAATATACATCTGCTGTGCAAGTTTGTTTCGTACGACAGAGAAGTCCCGGGTTTGATCCAGGACAAACAAAGTGTTATTGAGTTTTTCCATAGCAAAGTTATAGTAGCATTGTTCACCCCAACCCACACGAGGCCAGCGTGGAGGACTCAGGGCTAAACCTTTTCAGTTGCCGAAGACCAGTACCTACTTACATAGCAGAAGGGTGTAAATAGTTATTTTTTTATCAAGTCAAAAATTGTTTCAAAATATTCTATCCTTGCTTTAACTTAGCATAATCATTAGCAAATATTCTGGGAAGTATCATATTGCAGTGTCATTTTGCTGGACTCATAAATTTTTCAAAAAGTGTAGATTTTTTTAATGAATAATAAAAGAATTCAAACCTGGTTCAAACCCCAGGCACTCCTCTAACTTTTCAAAGTAATCTGTGTATTCACAATGAATTACCACTAACTTTAATAGAGAAGGAAGTGTCGTGAGGAAATCAGCACACCTTAAACTTCTTAGGAATTTGTCAAGTGGAGTAAGCCAAAACCCACTCAGCTTTAGATGACGACGCATATGGGCTGATGATGATGTGTAACACGAAACCAGGCCGGCATAATGATTACTTGATGATTCAGGAAGAAACAACCTTACCAGATTTCCTTATACAGGCATCCAAGTGTAAGGGCAAATGATAATGTGTTTTCGCCATAAGTATCAGTTAAGATGTAACGATAAGAACACATTACAAGATATTCAGTTTCATTGATTGCTTTATTCGTTTCGCATTATGCGTGGACGGTGTGAATACGAGCGGTCCTAGGTTCGACTTCCGTGTTGGGCATAGAGGAGTGTCAATAGTAGCACCACAATGTATTCCCAGACTTGAAAAAACAACAACACTTGAGATTTTGGTGCATAAACCATTGTATACAAACCTAATCTTAGATAGTAACTATGATATTTAAAAAAATAATAGCTGAATATAATTTGCAATTATTTCCACTTTAGCAGAGCGATAATTACAAACTACTTTTAAGCGCCTGAAGAATTAAAATTTACGAGCAAATTGTTGCAGATGAGATTATTAAGCAATACGCAGGCGCTGCGAGTTAAAGAATGGTCATTTTTATGTGTTATTGAACGTATTAGAGGATTACCTTTATCCCGCGGTTTAACCTAATAAGCATGAAGAATTGCTTTTACTACGGTATGCACTTATAATTATGTTACTTCGTCTATTTGCAACCAATTCTAAAGGATTTACTTCGGGTTTTCATAACGGTTTTTAAGAATGTATAAAGGTAGGTATGTAGTAAATATCCTTTTTTCATTTCCACGTGGATTCAAAAATATTCAAGAAAACACACATAGTTAAAAGAAAATTTATTAAACTTTATACATATTTTACACAATGATAATACATTTAATTAATCAAGAATCTTCCCTTGCGAAGAAACTAGTATCACACATATACCAAGGCTCCTTGTCGCGTAAGTCGAAAACGCTCCTCCATACGGCTTGCAATTCTGATAACTTGGGCACATTTTTGATGAACAAAGACGAAGAGTATGCCTTCTCAGTTGCAGAATTCATATCTGGTCGAGGAACATACATTGCAAAGTAATTCTCGTTGACCTTTCTTATAATGATTTGAGGTTGGTTATGCCCATTACATGTACACCCGTAGTTTAAATTTGGGGCCACTTGTTCTGTTTCATTGATGAATATAGTCGGGAATGATTTTGTGCCTTTTTTAGCACCTGGGTCAGGGTGGGCAACTTTAAGTACTGGGGTTTCTCCTCTTTCGCCGCAGGTACAGGTAAGTTGGTTGTCCAACGATATGTCGAACCAACGGCAGTACTTTATGGATACACCTGGCGGGTAAATCACGGCTGGCAACCACTTTCCTAAGACCTCGCTGACGTCATACTCCGATCTCACAGCTGCTATTAGAACTAACGTGAAAAATATTCTCAACATTTTTTTGAAACTCACTGGAACACAGTCCAACTCCAGATTCCCAATGTTGATAGATGTCTTGCTTTTTATAATCAGCTGGATGACCTTTTATCGTGTGTTTGATACACTTAACGTGTTGTTGTTATTAGTTTGCTAACTATCAAAGCTTTCATAATTTGTTATTACGATTTTTAAGACGTAAAAAATAATAATGACGACAGAAAAATTTGGGTTTCGCGCTGCTCTATAGAATTTATTGATGGGAAAATCCAGTAGTATTATCAAATTCAAGAATCGAACTTGAGAAACCCCGATTGGCCCTCACGTAAAGGCACATCAAAGAAGCAAAAAAAGAGTGAGCAATTTTTAAATTCAATAGGTAAATTCCTATTATAAAGAAAACGTACATATAGGGGTACAATATTTAATATTATGTTCTCTTATAAAATCTTCTTGCGTTGCCGGTTTCAATTACATTATGTAGAATAATTATTAATTAATTACTGTTGGAACTTAAGTATTACATTTATACAATAATATGTTTGTATATTCAGTAGTCAGTACATCAGACAATTACAAACGTATCAGAATCTAATCGGCGTCAGTAATAAAGCATGCTATAATATAGTTAAAACAGAAGTCAGCTTTTTGATTCCTTTGATCGCTTTGTAATCAACGATTTAATTTATAATGTAATACTTTTCAGTTTCTCAAACTCAATAGACTTTTGATTTTAATTAACTTTAATCGAAGTCGGGCTTCATTTGTTTTGATAAGAATGAGCTTGTACTGAATGGCTCAAAAGATTTCAAGCATTTTTATCGAAGCAGCTTAACAGCTTTTCTATCACGCATTTGCTTAAATTGCAACTGCATAGGCTTAAGGACTGTCTATTCTTTTCTATACAAACTAAAATATCGACAACTGACCAAATATAACAAAATATCTCGTAGGCAGCAATAAGACATATCAAAACTCGAGCTGATAAAAGTTCACTGGGTCGCCATAAAAACAGACGCGCACTCTAAGACCGAGATTCTTGTTTCAACTCTTATGTAAAACGTATTAAAAATGTTGAGATTTCTAGTTTTGTCAATTTTCATAATATCTGTGAAATCAGAGTACGACATTAGTGAACTAATAGAAGAATGGCTGCCTGTTGCGTCATATCCAGAGAAGCATTTTGAGCCGGTGTGCGAAAGAATCAAGATAAAAAATGACGACAGCCTAAAATGCACTTGTGGCAACGTAACCGATATGGCCGTGGTAAACTTTTCTCTAAAGCAGTTCTAAGAGGACTTGGTAGTGATTGTTATCTCCTAACAGGTCTTCAAAGTGGAAAGATTTGAGCGTTATAACATAAACAAGCAATTAACTCGTAGAATATATTATCGAAAGACATTTTGATAAAGCGTATCGGGGAGCCATAAAAACGGACGCACGGCTTGAGAGCAAGATTCTTGTTTAGACTGTGTTAATGAACGTAGCCCGTTGACAATGTGGAAGATACTAATTTTGACAATTTTTGCAGTAGCTGCTAAGGCGGACAATGACATCAGTGATGTGTTAGGAGACTATTTACCTGTTGCATCATACCCAAAGGAATCTTTGCAACCGCCATGTGAATCTTTCAAAGTCCGAGCTGACGACAGCTTGAAATGTACATGCGGCGAGGAAAAATCGTCAGTATTGACTTTTGACATAGGAAACTTTTCAATCACCGTGCCAGTGGTCTTCGTTGAAAAATCTGAGGATGTGGTACCGAAATTCGATACTGAATGCATATGTGATGATTACAGATCATACTTTATTTTCAAAAAGATAAATCCTAATTGCTTCGTGATGTTTGATACACAACCCGATCGCAAAAATACGGGCAAAAGGGAGCTACTGTCGGGTGTATTTGTTAAAAAGATGATCAAGTTATCGGAACTGCAAGCTATAGTCGATAGTGTTTCTGAATTACGTGGGCAGGAACCAGCTTACCCCTGTGGTTTGAGTAAATTCCTTAGCGAGGATTCGTAAATGTAAATTTTATATGTAAAAATAAATTTATTTAATAAATAATCGTAATTTATTGTGTGTTTTTATAAAATTTCTCCTATCACCATAAATGATTTTGGGTGCATTGCACCTCCAAAACACAAACTCCGATACTCCATCAAAATAGTCGTACATAACGTTATGTTCGAACTTCGACGCCTATATATTTAAATATGGCCTATATATATATATATATATATATATATATATAATATTTGGCGTTAAGTACGACTTGTCCGTGTATATCATACGTTCCGTAAAATGTGTCAACTTGTTACTGTGTACGTTTTACGTATGTCGTGAAATAATTGAATAATAATTAAATTGGTACATGCATATCGGCAAATATAAGCAAAAATGCAATAAAAAAATGCCATTTTCGACATGTCTTTTTATATGTACGGACCGTGGAAATAAACAATCGTTTCATCATTTAATTTTACTTGGAATTGATTCCGAGACCTTAAAATGTTTCGACATGACAATATGAAATACGATATTGAAATAAAATGTTACGTTATAATTATTATTATAAAATTGAATTATATGTTATTTTTATAACCTATTGTAAGGCAGCGTTACAAACAAAACATTAATTTTCAACTTGTTCATATCTAACGCTTGAGCCCCACTTCGTCCGAGTAAAACTGTAAAAAAAATAGTTTCTAATCCTTTCCCAAGGTTTCATCGTCATCTATCACCATCATTAACCCATAAACGTCCCACTGCTGGGCACGGGTCTCCTCTATCATTAAGAGGTTTTGGCCATAGTCCACCACGCTGGCCTAGTGCGGGTTGGCGGACTGCACACCTAAGAAATTTCTAAGGACTTTTGTCATCCATGCTAATCATCCAATTTGTCTTTGTAGTTTCTGAGATTTTTTCCCTAAGCATGCCTGTATTTCCCGAAGGGCTAAGCAAAGGTGCAGTTTTGCACCCACATATCGCCAAGTGTGTATCAGTTTTATGTAAATATTAAATACACAAAAAATAACACTTTGCCCGACCCGTGAATCGAATCCAGGACCTCTAGATTGCACGAAACATAGCATTAAGTCATATTAGTATAGACCTTGAATTATTAACGTTTTTACAGAACAATAGCTTAAAAAAAATTACGAGACCACAGAGGGCTGATAAACGTTGAACTTGGGGCAATAAAAACGGACGCACAATCTTATAGCGTGACTGTTGTTTGAGGTTGCTTAGAACACAGTGTTGAGAGTAATAATATCGATTTTGCTTGTAACTGTGTACTCGGAGGCCGAAGTAAATGAAGTCTTAGGAGAATTGCTGCACAATGCACATCGCGTTCTACCCAAAGATGCCATATGACAAAATATGCTCGTCATACAACATCACCGTTGATGAAAAGCTAAAATATGCCTGCGGTGATGAAACTGAGACGTCAGTACTAAGTTACTATAGTCCTTTAAAAAACTCATCTATCGTACCGGTGACTTATCGAAAATCCTGAAGATGTCACATCGAAACTCAATTCTTTTCTTCCTTCTAAACAGTACGTTTCAAACGTATTATTGAAAAACTAACCTGAGTTATCAGAACTGAGAACTATACTCAACACTTGTGCGATTTCAGTGTTTTTTCTAAAGAGGATTAATAAATACGAATTATTAATAATTAATATTAATAAATTCGAACCCCAGGCACACACCTCTGACTTTTCGAAGTTATGTGTGTATTCACATTGAATTATCACTTGCTTTAACGGTGAAGGAAAACATCGTGATGAAACCTGCACACCTAAGAGTTCTTAGAAATTTCTTAGGTGTCTAGTCCGCCAACCCGCACTAGGCCAGCGTGGTGGACTATGGCCTAAACCCTCTCAATGGTAGAGGAGACCCGTGCTCAGCAGTGGGCGAATATTGGTTGATGAAGAATATATTCTTTAGTTTTTTTTTTATTTTTGTACACTTAAAGTATTTTGTTTATTAAAACATTTATGACGGTTACTGTGGGATATCTTTCTTTTTGCAATATAAAGTTGTTTGTGTTTAATTTATTTATTTAAATATCGTAGGTGCTACTATCTGCGCACAATTTCATCAAAAGGAGGTCACCAAAATAATATTTTTTGGGATATTCTTTACTTCAACACTGTCTCTTTAAATCTAAACTAAACTTATAGCGGTATAGGTCACAGATACAAGGATATTTTAGAATATTTTTAAAAATAGATATCAATATTCCCTATTCACGTAGCTGAATACATAAACAAAACATCAAACTGATAAAAAGTGATCTCGGGGCAATAAAAACGGCCGCAGGGTCTGACAGAATGATACTCGAATCGACGCTCTTGTAGAACGTTACCATAACACAATGTTAAAATTACTAATTTTATCGATTTTGCTAGTAGCCGCGGCATCGGCGACTGACGTCAACGAAGTCTTTGGAAAATGGATTCCTGTTGCTTCTTACCCAAACAGACCTCATCATAAAATGTGCGAGCTATTTAGCATATCACTTGACGATAAGCTAAAGTGTACTTGTGACGATGCGGCAGTGCCAGTCCTTAACTATCACAATGATTTAGGGAAATCATTACTCGTCGTGCCTTCCTTGTTCGTCGACAAGCCTGAAGAAATCGAACCGAAACTCAGCACTAAATGCTTTTGCGATGGCGATTATCCAGCGCTGGTGGTTTTAAGAAAGTTCAACGAAAATTACTTGTTGTTGTACGCTACTAAACCAGGCAGTGGCCACGTTTCAAACGTGTTTGTGAGAAACATGCCCAAACTCTCTGAACTGAAGGCAGTGCTCAACAGCATCCCTGATTTAAGCGGCCAGGAACCATCATACTTGTGTGAAGACAGCGCTTTTCTAGATGAATAAATACAAGTCTTATAATTGTACTGGAAAATCGAATAAATGATCTATAATGTGATGACTGATGATATTCATCACATCCCCTTACTAATGTAGTTGTCGAAATGTTCTTCTGTTGCCACTTTTAAATTAATTTATTATACTTTTTATATTACTTATCACTGCTATCAGGGTGGAAGCAAAAATAAACAGTAGTAATAAAGAATCTTATAAACCAATCTCAAAGAATTGTGGGAATAGCGGGTGGTTTTTCAAAATATTATTTAAATGAGGCCTAAGGTAAACTTAAAGTGTAGTTTGTTCGCAAAATCGTTTCAGGTCA
Source organism: Cephonodes hylas (assembly GCA_030295005.1). NCBI lineage: Eukaryota > Metazoa > Arthropoda > Insecta > Lepidoptera > Sphingidae > Cephonodes > Cephonodes hylas. The sequence continues at coordinate 3,041,128 of AP025374.1, read as the reverse complement.
CTAATTCGAGGACACTTACATAACATTCCTTCAAAATAATAATAATAATACAATTCTAATCACGGCGCTGAAAACAAAAACAGAACATCTAGCTGATAAAAGATGATCTCGGAGCAATAAAAACGGCTGCGGGCACCGACAGTAAGATTCTCGTATCGCCGCTGTTGTAGAACGTTACTCGCAGTACAATGTTGAGATTAATAATTCTATCGATTTTGCTAGCAGCCGCGACATCGGAGACTAATGTCAACGAAATCTTTGGAAAATGGACTCCTGTTGCTTCTTATCTAAAGGGAGCTGATTATAAATCGTGCGAATCATTGTTCATAAAACTTGACGAAAAGATGAAATGTTCATGCGGCGGTGCTGGAGTGCCTGTGCTCAACTTTTACAATGTTCTAGGAAAATCATTCCTCATCGTGCCTTCCATGTTCATCGATAAATCTGAAGATATCGAACCAAAACTCGATACTGAATGCTCTTGTGATGGCAATTTCCCCGGCCTAGTAGCTGTAAGGAAGGTTCATGAAAATTATTTGATATTGTACGCCAAATCATCAGAAGGTGGTCACGTCACAAACGTGTTTGTGAGAAACATGCCCAAACTATCTGAACTGAAGGCAACCCTCAACAGCATCCCTGATTTAAGCGGCCAGGAGGTCTCATACTTGTGTGAAGAGGGTGCTTTTGTTAAAGAATAAATGCGAGTGTTTTAACTGTAATAAAAATTTGAATAAATTTCTCATATAATTGTGTATTCTAAACGAACCATCCCTTGCCTAATGTAATGTAGTTGTCGAAAGATTCTCCTGCATCCACCTTTATCGATACAGCTCTTAAAATGTAATGCTATTCAATGAATAAGGAAGATATGATATTATTGTAATTATCTAAAATATTGGGCATAAAAAAAAAACAAAAAAAAAACTTACTTACGCATAAATAATATGGATGATACCATAGGGACATTAGAATTGTTTTTATTTATTTATTTTTATTGATATACAGCAAAGCAGGAAAAATCTCTAAATTGCCAAACGTTGCCTAAATTGTCGGAATCGCTTTTTATTATTATCTTTTTGAATTTAAAGGTTATAAAAAACATGTTGTGTTTTTAAAGACAAACATAGAAATTATGTACTTCTACACTATCACATAAGCTATCAAAGTTGCAAAAACATTATCTTAACTGCTATCTTTAATTACAAAGGCAATTCTATCTATTAAATAAAGTATCCCGTGGCTTAGGTAAATAAAATTTTCAAGAGGAAACTTAATGATCAGACAACGTACATATAAAAAACGTCAGAGGTATATGTAATCGCGAAATAAATAGCAAAATACATGCTGATAAACGATCATCGGGAATTTATAAGAGGGGACGAACAGGCTGCGAACGTGATTCTAGTGTCGACTTAGTTGGTATACACTACTAGGAACAAAATGTTGAGGTTACTAACTTTATCCATTTTACTAGTAATTGTGAAGTCAGAATACGACGCCAGTGAAGTATTGGGAGACTGGTTGCCTGCTGCTTCGTTTCCCACGAATACTTTCATACCGCTATGTCAGAAATTTAAAATCGAAACTGACAGCCAGAAATGCACTTGCGGTGACGTCACAGAGATGGCAGTGCTTAAATTTTCCAAAGGAAACTTCTCAGTCACGCTGCCAGCTGTCTTCGCAGACAAAGCGGAAGATGTACTGCCGAAATTCAATACGGAATGTTTTTGTGATGATTACTCTCAGTATTTTGTTATCAAAAAGATCAGTGCACACTATTTCGCGTTGTATGATCTGATGCCCGATCATGCCAACAGTGGAAAGAGACAAGTTGCGGGGAGTGTGTTTGTTAAGCAGATGCCTAAATTATCTGAGCTGCAAGCTGTTGCCAACACTGTTCCTGATTTACGTGGTAAAGAGCTAGCGTACCCATGCGGTTTAAGTGCTTTTCTAAGCGAGGACTCGTAATTGCTGTAATGTTATTATTGATATTGAATAAATTTTCTGTATGTATTTTAATTTCTTCATTTCTAAACACACATTTTGCTAGTGAACAAACAAGCTTAATTTCACGTTCTATGGGTCGAGATTAACCATGAAAACTAATAGAGACCAAATGTCATTATCATGTATAAAACTGAATAATGTCAATTAAAACCATGTTTTAATAAAGAACTTACGTCTTAGCTGTCTACTTTTTTTGTTCTCGATGGGAAAGCTGTTTATGGCTCTTCTTTCTGCCAGCCCAGGGTCGGGGGGCGGGAAGCGTATGTCGGCGCGCAACAAAATTGTTTATATTTTAATGCTAGTGATGACATTGATGTTAGAAGTGCAAACGTATACGATGGTTTATGTTGATTATTAACTGTTTCTATAATTGTGCGGAATTCAATATTAATCTTTATCTTATAACATAACATAACAAGTTAGAAGTCAACATAAACTAATATCGAACGTAAACAAAACTATCATGCGGTCAACAAGGGCAATGAGATCAAAACCTATGCTGTTAACAGATGGTCAGTACCATATAGAGGAATTTACCGAGAAAATTCATAAAAAATCGTTGTTTGAACAATTGAAAGATTTTTAATTAATTATTATATCAAATTTACTAGCGACTGTGAAGTCGGGTTAGTTACGTCAATGAAGTATAAAAAAAACTAAATCTCAGTTGTACAATCAACGACGTCGATTATTTGGATATCATAAAAAAATTCAGACGTCAATGTGTAACAAGCACAAGGACAACACTTCTAACAAATATTTTATTTACAAACTGTTCTAATCTCACTGCTGAAAACATAAACAAAACATCGAATTACATAGCTGAAACAAGGTGATTTCGGAGCAATGAAAACGGCCGCAGAGTCCGACAGCCAGATTCTCCTATCGACGTTGTTGTAGTACGTTACACAGGATACAATGTTGGAGTTACTAATTATATCGATTTTTCTAGTAGCCGTAAAAACGGAGACCAATGTCAACGAAGTGCTGGGAGAATGGCTGCCTGTTGCATCCTACCCAAATAGACCACACGAGAAATTATGCATTCACTTCATGTCATTGGACGAAAGAATGAAATATACTTGCGGCGGTGCAGCAGTGCCAGTGCTGAACTTCTACAATCTTATTGAAAAATCATCTCTCGTCGTGCCTGCTTTGTTCATCAACAAACCTGAGGAGATCGAACCAAAACTCAGCTCTGAATGCTCTTGTGATGGCAAATACCCCGAGCTAGTCGTTTTAAGGAAGTTCAACGTAAACCATTTGGTGTTCTACGCTTCTAAATCAGGAGGTGGCTACGTTTCAAACGTGTTCTTGAAAAGCATGACGAAAATTTTGGAACTAAAGGCAGTACTCAACACCATCCCTGATTTAAGCGGTCAGGAACCCGCATACTGGTGTGAAGACCGTCTTTTTAAACAGAAATAAGTATAAGTGTTAAAATTGTAATAGAAATTCGAATAAATTTTCTCATTTAAAAATTGTGTATTGTATTTAATAACACCGACCCAGACATACAGCATATATGTCATAAAATATTTTTTAACTCATCGTGGCTGCTTGTTAGGTGTATTTGATACAGTAACTAAGTATGTAAGGGCTGACTAACCTTCATTTTAACGTTTATATGAGCATATTTGATGAAGTTTATACAATACAAATATAACTTGTTTAATGAAAAGTCATAAATACGTCACAAAAAGTCACTTACGTAAAGTTGTTTACATTAAAAGAAATAATTCATAAATAAATACGCATAAAACATGAACAACGCAGCAATAACATACTACTGATAAAAGATGATCTATAAAAGCGGATGCAAACTCTGAAAGCAAGAATATCGATTCAAATCTGTTGTACTACGCTTCTCCAACACAATGTTAAAATTACTAATAATAACGATTTTACTAGTAGCTGTGAAGAGTGAGGACTTTAATGATGTCTTGGGAATTTGGCTGCCAGTGGTTTCCTATCCAAAAGTTGTACAGGACAAGACATGCGAGACATACAGTTTATCACAGAACGATAAGTTGAAATGCAATTGTGGCGACGCAGCAGTTCCAGTGTTTGAAATAAAAAATATCGAAAGAAATTCATCTATTGTCGTTCCCGTACTGTTCATTGACAATCCTAATGAAGTAACAGCTAAACTCAACTCCAAATGTTCTTGCAACGGAGATTTCCCGACGTTAGTTGTTTTCAGGAAAATCAACTCGAATTATTTGGTTATGTATTCGTACGCTAATAAATCAAGAGATGGTGGTTATTTTTCAACCGTATTTTTGAAAACTTTGCCCAAACTGTCAGAACTGAAAGCAGTACTCAATGGTATTCCTGATTTGAGCAGTAAAGAACCCTCATACTTGTGTGAAGACAGTGCTTTTCTTCCAGAGTAAAATCAAATACAATGTCTGCATTGAAAGAACAAATGTCAAATACAATTGAAAGAACTTAAAAAATGCATTCTAATAACTTCTGTTTTACAGGACGTTGAAAAAAACATTCTTGAAAGAAGTAATTATAAATGTTATTAAATATTAATAAATGTTTCAAAATTTTAATCTGATATTTTTTGTTTTATTTCGTACTGTCGATTTCCTAAAATACACATTTTAATTTTGGATCCTGTGCTATTTTTTCTTAGATTTACTTTACCTTTTTATCATTATTAAAAAAGCATTGGCATACAAAAGGCTGTTTAAAAGACAACTTCAAGATCACCTATAATTTCATACACAGTTTATATTTAAAGTTGCTATTGTTGATGGATAATAAATTTTATCTATACGACAAGGTGTGCCCTGAGTGCAGTGGAACGTATGAACATAGCCTGATGATGACAAAGAGATACATTTTCAGTTAAACTCATACCCTTACAATGAAATTATATCAACACAAGCTGGTAAAAGGTTGTAAAAGGTAATCGGATGCCTAACTAAACGTTGGGATTCGTATGAAGACTTTATATTTTGTGGTTCCCTGTAACAACGTGACTGCTTTCAATACAGTTAACACCTTTTTAATCTTTCTCTCTCCGACTACTGATTAAAGTACTCATAGCTTACCCTAGCAGACTAACATCCTACTTCTGTCTATACAATAAGTCTACTTCAGTCAGCAAGTGCAATGAGATGAAACCATATGCTGATAACTAATAGACGATCAGTTACAATGTAAAGAAATTTACTGCTAGAGTTAAAATACTCGTGGCAACACTGAAAAATAACATTATGTCGTTACCCATTACAGGCACAAGGACCTTCATATAACACGTATGTACATATATTAATAATTACATAACTTTCCTGAGCACACAGCTGAAAACATAAACAAAACATCGATTTATCCAGCTGATAACACGTTATTTCGGAGCAATAAAAACGGCCGCACAGTCCAGTCCAACAGTCAGATTCTCGTATTGACGCTGTTGTAGTACGTTACACAGAATATAATGTTGAGATTACTAATGATATCGATTTTGCTAGCAGCCGTGAAATCGGAGATCAACGTCAACGAATTCTTGGGAGAATGGGTGCCTGTTGTAACCTACCCAAACAGGGCACACGATAAATTTTGCCAGTCATACAACATATCACTAGATGATAACTTGAATTGTACTTGCAGCGATGCGGTAGTGCCAGTGCTTAAATTCTACAATCCTATAGAAAAATGGTCGATTGTCGTACCTGCTTTGTTCATCGACAAACCTGAGGAGATCGAACCCACACTTAGCACTGAATGCTCCTGTGACGGAAGTTACCCTCGGCTAGTGGTTTTAAGGAAGCTCAGCTCTAATTATTTTGTATTTTACGCTAATAGGCAAAGTGGTGGCCACGTTACAAACGTGTTCTTGAAAACCATGCCGAAACTCTCTGAACTGAAAGCAGTGATTGACAGCAACCCGGATTTAAATGGTCAGGAGCCCGCATACTTTTGTGAAGACAGCACTTTTATAAAAGAATATTTATACAAGTGTTAAAATTGTACTTGAAATTTTAATAAATTTTCGTATGTAATAATTGTGTATTGTGTTTGGTGACCTGACTGATAAAATTTAGCTTCCGAAATGCATTTCAGCTTCTACATTAGGGGATACATGATTACTTACTTCTTATTAGATGAATATGGTTATTATATATTGATGATTATTGAAGTATCACAATAGAAAATATTGGTACAAACTGCTTTTGAAAATTAGTATGGGGAACTTGGAAATGTTTTTCCTGTGCCTAGTTAATATTTTTTTATCCTCTACCAGTTCTGCAGTGATTTCGACTTTTTAGATATTTTTATATTTTTATGTTTTGCGCTACAATAAAATGCTGTGGAATCGTTGACTCATTAAACATTTTATTATTTTGTTATTGATAACCTTGTCGCGATAATTTTGTCGTTACCTTGTTAGATTTTGAAATTTTATTATTTATTAATTAAGCAAAACTTATGATAAATACAAATATAATATATACATACTTTATTTGTCGTTTAAATTATACATAGAATATTTGTCATTTTTTTACTTTTAAAGTGTATCACCACTGAACCAATTTGGTATAAGGGCTGGCAACCAACTCTTCTGCGTTTCGAATAAGATCGCACTTGATAAAGTTTATACAACACAAGTGTAACTTGTATGTTTAGTTGGTGAGTGAAAAGTCAGAAACACGCCACAAAAAGTCCCTAGAAAATGGTTGTTGACATTAGAAAAAAACTAATAAATAAATACGCAGAAAACATGAACAACACAACAATAACATGGAGCTGATAAAAGATGATCTCATATACTCGTATAAAAGCGGACGCTAGGTCTGAAAGCAGGAAAATCGATTCAAATCGGTTGTAAAACGTTGCTCCGGCAAAATGTTGAGATTACTCATTGTAACGACTTTACTAGTTGCTGTGCAGACAGAGAACCTTAATGAAGTCTCGGGAATTTGGGTGCCAGTTGTTACCTATCCGAAAAATCCACAGGACAAAAAATGCGAGACATACAACATTACACAGAACGAAAAGTTGAAATGCAAGTGTGGCGACGCAGCAGTTACAGCGATTGAAATTAAAAATATCGAAAGAAATGAATCTATTGTCGTTCCTGCACTGTCCATCGACGATCCTAAAGAAGTCACAACTAAACTTAACATGAAATGTTCTTGCAACGATGATATCCCGACGCAATTTCTTTACAGAAAGATCAACTCGAATTATTTGGTAATGTACGCTAATAAACCAAGAGGTGGTGGTTATTTTGCAGTCGTTTTAGTGAAAAAAATGCCTAAACTGTCAGAACTGAAAGCAGTACTCAACAGCATTTCTGATTTGAGAAGTCAAGAGCCTTCATACTTTTGCGAAGATAGCGCTTTTCTTCCAGAATAAAAACAATTAATGTAGTGTTTGGATATTGAAATAAAATTTTATAAAAATGTGCTTTTTATTCTATAATACGTAAACTAATAAAATAAATATTTCAAATTACTAATAAATGCCATGAAACCTTAAAATACAAGATTTTTATTTCTATTCTGTACTGAGCATTTCCTAGAATACACAATAAATCTTTGATTGATCCAAGTGTAGATCCTCCGCCATTTCTTGCACATCTAAGGCTAACTTGTTATTTCTTCATAGATTTATTCCATCTTAGTATAAGAATTGAAAAAAAACACTACAATACATATTTAACTGTTTAAAAAACATCTTCAGGATCATCTATTGCTTCATACATATTTTATACTTAAATTTCCCATCGTCGATGGATAGTAAAGCTTATCTACATGAAAAGATAATTATATATAAATAGAATAATTTTCTGTTAAATTCAAACCCCTACAATAAAATTATTTTAAAACAAGCTGATAAAAGGTCATCTGAGAGCAATAAAAACAGATGCATAATCACACATCGGGATTCGTGTGTAGACTTTATTGCAAGACAGTGCTCAATATGTTCAAGTTATTAATCATATCGGCTTTGCTAGTATCAGTGAAGTCTAAATGCGACGATACAGAATTGTTGGGGAAATGGTTGTCCGTCGTGACTTACCCCAATGAGATTCTTACGACGTACTGCTATTGGTTTGAAATAACAGCAGAAGACCGTGTGAAATGTGTTTGCGACGGCAGAGATACGACAATGGTTAAATTTACGAACACTCACGAAAATTCTTCAATATCCATGCCTGCTGTCTTGATCAATGCAACCGAAGAAGTTGTTCCCAAATTTAATACGAAATGTTTTTGTAACGATGTAGAAATACGCCCTATAGTAGTAAGAATTGTCAAGTCGAATTGGTTCGTGATATACGATAGACAACCAGCTAGAGACCACGATGGAAAGACGGGGTACGCTGCAACAGTATTTGTCAATAAGATACCCAAGTTCTCAGAACTAGAAGCGGTACGGAGGAGTGTTGCTGATATCCGTGATGAAGTTCCTGGGTATTTATGTGCCCCTAGTTTCTTTGCTATGGAAGATTCATAAAATGTTATTAACATAGAGAATCATTTCTTAGAAGTGAGTGTTATTGTGTCGTCTGTTCAAAAGACTTTATAATAAAGTGCTGTGAAAATTGTAATTTGTTATTTTTTGTAACAAAAACAAGCATATTAAAAATTCAACCTAACTTAACCTAAATTGTATACCAACGGAGCAAAGGGTTGGTTGACATCAGATCCATCTATATTTTAAATGGAATAAGCACTGAATGCTTAGCAAACCCTGGTTCTCCATCATCCCCAAAAATCGGAGTTTTTATGTAATCGATCGATCATCGATTAATTTTTGTAGGTGTTGATTACTGTAATCCAAGTCAGTACCTCTCCTTTCTATATTGTTAACTCTTTCCTTACCTTCCTGTCTCCGACTGCTGGTTGGAGTAGGCCTCACTTATTAAGGACTTGGCCGTACATGAACTGACTCTTTGTAGAGGGGACTTATTCGCAGCAGTAGAAAACATTAAAAACATTCCAAATTTTTGCTTTTTTCTTCTTCTTCTTCATCAACCCATATACGCCCACTGCTGAGCACGGGTCTCCTCTACCATTGAGAGGGCCATAGTCCACCACGCTGGCCTAGTGCGGGTTGGCGGACTACACACCTAATAAATTCCTAAGAACTCTTACGTGTGCAGGTTTCATTTTTTCCTTCACCGTTCAAGCAAGTGATAATTCATTGTGAATACACACATAACTTCGAAAAGTCAGAGGTGTGTGCCTGGGGTTCGAACCCGCGACCGTCGAGATTCTCGACCACGCGCCCAAACCTCGAGGCCGTCACTGCTTCAGACACCCTTTGCTTTTTTGGTAAAGAGCAAAGAGTTTCCGTTGAAATATTTCTTATAAATAATTACACATATTATTTCGTATACAATAAAATGAATTTATTTATTTATAATCACATGTACTATCTATAACAGAATTGACATCGAAATAACCTTTCTTGTCGCATGTGAAGTTAAATGATAATTTGTATGAAAGCAATTATGAATACATTAATGTTTTCATAACAATACTAAGTAATTATCTCTAAGTTTAATTAAATCGTTAACGGTAAAATATAGCTTCACCCGGATATAAATGATATTATATAACTAGTGACAGCCTCGTGGTCACATATGTTGGTGCGATCTAGAGGGCTCGGGTTCGATTTTCGGGCATGGATTTTTCGGTGTATGGATTTTTGGATATAGCCATTTTCGTCTCCTGAGTCGAAAACACCATGGGCGAATCGTGGACGTGCATGGCGTGAATTTAAGCTTTTATCAAAATAAGACTTAAGTCACCATGTATACTGAAAAAAAAATACTCATCAATCAAATCGTTCATATAAAATCTGAGAACGGGTGTGAGTGAGAAGGCAAGACTGGCGTGAGACTTCTGTCCTTTCAAGAACCAATGTGCAATACTAATTTTCGTCTAGTTAAAGACAGATAAAGACGATATCCTAGAACGGGGACAATTATCAACAATCATAAGAGGTAAACGTAGGTAATAACGTCTTTAATTGTCGGTCAACACTACTTGGAAAAAACACGTAATGCAGGTTCTTTCTAACAGGAAACTATGAGTGTTTGGGCTAGGTTTTTTTTTAAATGACGGAGTTGTCCCTATTAATATTACGAAGAAACAGGGGAATTTCTACTACTGATCGATGCTAAATATAATTTCCTGTTACTACAAAAGTATCAATACATGGTAAGGTTCTTTTTACAGAATTTCACAATTTTACTAAACCCGCACCATGCTACTGAAAAGTTTTCCCGTTAGTACGCACCCCGCGCTTGTAAATTTTAATGTTATGATACTAAACGTAATGAAAATATCAAAAGAAAAATATAATTAGAAATAAACAAACGATATGGATTATCATATTTTTTTATGTTCTCTGATGAAGTGGCTAATTAAAACACTGATAGATAAACCAATGTTTGCACAAATATTATTGTGACACATAATTTTCACTTACATAACAAAATAACACAATTTCTGAGAACTTTAGTGGAAAACACTGCGAATTCTTCTTAAAGCTTAGTTCATCAAAATATTATGTATTTACATCGCGTTTTTGCGAACTATCTTATTATCGTTTCTTGTTTACTGGATTTTGGACCCAGATTTATGTCATTAAGACGTAATAGGTATATGTAGCTAGTGGTAGAATCTTTGTTTTTTTTTGACGTCAATTCAAGTAATGGGCATTGATTATCGAGGATTTTGCGACAACAGTCATTTCGTAACGGCAAATTGTTTGATCATACAATATTCCTCATCCTCATCAGCATCAGCCCATATGCGTTCTAATGGTGGGCACCGGCCTTCTCTACAACTGACAGGATTTAGATTTTAATAAGCTTTATTTTTTTTATGATGAGCCTGAACCATTTGTCATGTTCAACGCATTGTTAATTAAATAGAAAAGAAAGAAAAGAAAAAAGAAAGAAAAAGTTTTATTGTTGGCCATAATACAAACAAACAAACAATTAGTAACAACACAAGTTTACACAGCCAACAATGAAATCTTTGCTTTAATTAATCAAAACTAATTTTAAGTGGCGAAAAAAAATATTGATTGCAAATTTTGCTTATTAGAGACTTCTCCAATTTTTTTTTGAGATATGCAATGTCAGCCAGCTCTAGACTCCCTGGTAGAGACTCCATTGGCCAGCAGTGGAAGATGCATGGGCTAATAGAAATATACCCACCTGTCTTCGCATTCTAGGAGAAATACAACTTGAATAAGACGTTGCCCTTGTTTGGATGCTCTATGATCTTTGATAATGACGACGTGAGGTCACGATTCCTGTTTTACGTAAACAGCTTTTTGTACATAATAGTATATAATAAATAGATAACAGGGTTCATGATAAATATTACGAGGTATTAGCGGTTGATAAACTCTGTGCTTAGGGTAAGTGATTATCTGCAGGGTTATCAGTAATTTCACAATGGAAAATATTGCCCGACCAGGAAATCGAACCTAGGAGATTTTAACCCTACGTTGCGGTACGTAACGAGTAACGAGGCAGTATATCATACTAATGGGCACTGGTCTCCTATACAGTCGAGAGTGGGCCTTAAACTTTATAACTATAAATGAGCTACTATTCTACATGGCTAACTTTAGGCCTTAGTCCACTACCTAGTGCAGGTTGCCAAACTACACACATTAGAAGTTCCTAAGATCTTTTTTACGTGTGCAGCTTTCATCGCGATGTTTTCCTTCACCGTTAAAGCAAGTGATAAGTCATTGTGAATCCACATACTTTATACTGTATACAACATACATACATTTGTACATTATTCTTTCTTAATATACTTTCCAAATTGTTAAAATGGCATCTTGCAGGTGAAAATATCCTCACAATATTTACTATGTTAATTCTTAATTCATTCCAATATATGTATGAGTGTAAATGATAGTGCAAAATGTCTACGTTATAAATTACGGGATTTTTTCCCAAAGACATGTAAATTTTATGTACTTATATTATTTCCACATATGGAAACTTCTTGTTTCATGTTATATGCACAAATGTTTTATACGTAGACTTTGTATTCGACAGTTTACATAACGAATTTATACACAAAATATTATTGTCTTTTGCATTATAATTCAAGGTCATCGGACACGTGAAATTAATGAAATTTGAAATAAAAATATGTATATACAATTTATCGGTATAAGTGATTTAATTTTCATTTGTCAGAAATAACCTTTGATAAAAGAAGTCATAAGTTTCATGTCTATTTTTTGTCCGAAGTTCATGTTATATAGTTAAATGTACAGTGTAGAACCATATGAACTAAAAAACTAACCATATACTACGGTACGGTACGGTACGGTACTAGTAAGAAGACTAACTAAAAATTCTTAGCAATTTCTTGGTTGTATATTCCGCCAACCCGCACTAGGACACCGCGGTGGACTTAGACCTAAAACCTATTATTTGCAGATGCCTATGCTCAGCAGCATGTCGTATGCAGTGATGATGACTATGATACTCGTTTTTCCTATTGAAACATTCAGGAAAGGTTTTTATTTATAAAAAATAAAATGTAACATAAAACCATTTTATTTTTAAGGAAAATTATGATATTTCATGGTGATCGTATAACGCGGTGGCACTTTCCAATAAGGCCGCCTGCACAACATCGTTTTTGAGTTTAGGTGAGAGAAAAAAAGTCGCAACATGCCCCGATACGTAGAGTATGACCTTCTGCAACATGATGACTCGACGCAACGACTCAAATGGGTATTTTTCTGCGGAAATAAGCGAACAGCCCAAAACTAAATAAAATACGTAAAATTATTCATAATTGTGGATTTTATTTTCATCTTCATCAACCCATTTACGCCCACTGCTGAGCACGGGTCTCCTCTACCATTGAGAGGGTTTAAGCCATAGTCCACCACGCTGGCCTAGCGCGGGTTGGCGGATTACACACCTAAGAAATTCCTAAGAACTCTTAGGTGTGCAGGTTTCATCACGATGTTTTCCTTCACTGTTAAAGCAAGTGATGATTCAATGTGAATACACACATAACTTCAAAAAGTCAGAGGTGTGTACCTGGGGTTCGAACCCGCGACCGTCGAGATTCTCGACCGCGCGCCCAAACCTCGAGGCCATCACTGCTTTATTTTATTTTCATCATCATATGGAAATAAAATCTCTGTTTCATTGTTGGTCACAGATTTCCGCTACAACTGAGTGGGGTAAGGCTGTAGTCCACCACGCTAGTCTAGTACAGGTTGAACGACTACACACCTAAGAAAAACGCACAGGTTTTATCACGAAGATTTCCTTCACCGTTAATTAAGTCATGATTCATGCTGAATTCACACATAAATTCGAAAAGTCAAAGGTGTGTTAATTTTAAATTGTTAGTTCAATTAAAATTTGCCCAACACCGCTAATAACCAAGAACTGTAGCGAAAGAACTAGCGCGGTTGTAACATAAATGCAGCAAAATAAATCAATTATCAGCTTGAAAAATTGAGATCGATACGAATAATTTTACTAACTGCATGGTTCGACAATCGACGTAATAAAAAAAATACTGGCAGAATAAAAGTAGCTTTTATGTGTGACGCCATTTTTTAATAAAAAGGGGGGAAGGAGATCTTAAGTGACTGCAAGTCAATTTAATTTTGGTACTCGAGCGACATTACCTGTGCGCTGAAAACGTGTTAAGATGATTTCAAAAATTTTCCTTATTGCTTTAGCTGTTTCGTCGGCATACGCTGCTGTGTACGTAGCTTATTTACCAGAGAAACCAGCGGAGTTTGGTATGTTTTCTTAAATATTTAACATTAAATTAGAGAAACATAGTAAGGCCGCCTCTTGTTTTCTTTTTATAGTTAAGTTTCTTTCGATTATAATTTCTGTATTATGGACAAGAAAGTGTTAAATAAATAAATAAATTGTCATTACATTTATTTTTTTTTAAAAGTTCGAAAGCCATGTCTAAACGAATAGCCTGGTTTCCTGGTTACGTAAACATTTTATTTATTCAGGACGATATGTAACAAATATATGAGGATGATAGAGACTTAGATTTTTTTAATGAATATTTTGTTATTTGGAATTAACGTGAAAAAGTAATATCTTTCGAGGTTTCTTGTTGCAAATAAAACATTTTGTGTACAGTTTTTGAAAAATTCATCATCACCCACCCATAAAGTCCCACAGCTGGGCACGGGTCTCCTCTACCACTGAGAGGGTTTAGGCCATAGTGCACCACGCTGGCCAATTGCGGGTTGGCGGACTACACACCTAAGAAATTCCTAAGAACTTTTTGGTGTGCAGGTTTCATCACGATGTTTTTCTTCACCGTTAAAGCAAGTGATAATTCAATGTGAATACACACATAACTTCGAAAAGTCAGAGGTGTGTGCCAGGGGTTTGAACGCCGAGATTCTGGACCGTGCGCCTAAACCTGGAGGCCATCGCTGCTTCTGAACTTCTGCTTCTAAAACTACGGGAGACTTTTTGATCTCACAAACGACCAAGCCTGGAAGAAATATTTGTGGATCATATAAACATTTGCCTCGGTGCGGAGATCGAACCCGCCACCTCTCGTTTCACAAGCTGTTATTTAGCCAAATGCGCCACTGTCAATAACTCCATGTTACGATGTATTTCCAATTTAATTTTCACTTTTGTTTCTGCATCAAAAATTTTTAAACTAATGTTCAGTTCAGCGGTGGGCGGCGACAGGATGAAAATATGTCATTTTATCGTCCTTAATGGACGATAGGCTGAGAATTTAAGTTTTCTCATCTTCACTAAGTAACACTCAAAAACAATTTCCTAATAAGAACCCAATAGTATATGACCGGACACGCCATTCCAATGGGGGATTTCGATACATCGTGTATACTAATTTTTGTTTTAGCGGACAAGGAAGGTTGTTACATTAATGAAATCAAGGATGTGATACCATTTGGAGGACACGTCACCCTTAGCGGATCATGTGTCGGTGTATTTTGCCGAACTGATAGAATCCTTTATGAAACGTAAGTATTATGTGTATCCAGTAAGTATTATCACCCTGAAGATTTGTTACTGGACTTATTCCCAAATGTCTTCTATAAGGTATCCTTTATTTAACCTTCATACGGTCTTTAATTTTACAAACGTTGCCGTGCTTCGGGACAGATTTGACCCAGTAGTAAAATTAAACTGAAAAATGAACAAAAAATAAAAATACAAATATGTAATGGATTTATTTAACATATCATATTTATTTCTACTGAATAAGTATTATTTTTTTATTTAAATTTTAATTTAATACACTTAATAGAAAAAAAAGTTACTACGTTGTTAGACATTTATGTAACAAGAAAGTAGAAACTAAGCAATATTTTTAAAAAAAGTAAATGAAATTATATCCTATAAGTGTAATAAGATATAATTTGGGTATATAAAACAATTGTGGACAATCAAAGGTGTTTTATTGTCACTTTTAGTTCAAAGTTGGCAACAACTTCTTTAGGAGCCTTTTTAGCTAAACAAGTATTGTTTGAGAGTTGGTGGGTCAAAATCGATGGATTATGTACGTTGTCAATACATTGACGAAGCTTTTTTGCAATTTCTATTGAAAAGGGTGTCCATGAAAATGTTTGCCTGTTTTTTATGTATACTCTCACCAACTGCATACCTAAGTTTTCCAAATAATGTAGCTGTTTTGCTAGGCAGCCTTCCTTCCAGCTGCTATTGCCAGTCGTGAATAATATGAAAGCAATGTGGGCTGATATGTTTACCATGTTACTAAATATCACTTGAGGCCATCGTTTTGTTTTCTATTGCTACTGTAACCGAAGACAGCTTCATCCAGTGTATCAACGCCACCCTTACATTTGTTGGAGTGTAAAATTACTACAGGCTTTGTATCTGAGCAATTACTCACTTCTAAGCTGTGGTCCAAAGTGCTGAGAAGGTTCACCGACTTATTATTTTGGTTGTGTAAGGAACAAGTGTAGTATCTTTGGTAAAAGCAACATGATGAACATAACAGACTTCCCTTTGTAGCTACTCTTTCTGGGGGTAATTCCGGCTTATGATACGTATGGTTTCTACTACAGTGATATGTTTTCTTCCCAGATCATTCTTGAGCAAGAATAGAAACCTGGTGTCAAGTAAATTATGTTTTCTCTGAAGGCTTTGCCACAAGATTGTGTGACACGGTTTCTGGATTATTTTACTAGCCCATACTTTGACGTCATTGAAAGTATAATCACTGATGCACTGTCACTATCCGAGCTATCAGATAGTTCAGCTTCTATGATATAATCTTCTGTTTTAGAACAAGATTCATTACTATCCGTCATATCATCCAATAAAACTGTTTTATGTATTTGACTGTCGTATCATTTCTTATAAGCAAATAACGTTTTTACCATTGTAAACTTAGGTTGGGTTGTTGATTTGATGTATAACATAACACTAATATTTATTTGAGTAGAACAAAAGAGCGTCTTATTCAAAAAGTTATGCGAAGCATAAACAATTCAAACGATAACAGATGCACTGTGCGCTTGTTATTAGTTGGGGTCAATTCTGACCCGAAGACCGTTAGAGTAAAAAAAATCATACGTGGAATATTTTAATCATTTTTTATAAACTTTTTCCATAATTAAGTAAATTGAAGCGAATAATTAAAAGTCATAGAATATCAAACTCCTTGAACGCATACTTTCTGAGAAAATTGCATTTTTATAACAAAATGGGTCAAAATTGACCCGAAGACCTTATGAAGGTTAATGGTTTGGTAAAGTAACGATACCTCGCCTAATAGACAGCCCCGTGGCGCAGTTGGCAAGACAACTTACAAAACGAGACGCCGCGGGTTCAATTCCCGCACCGATACAAATGTTTGTGTGATCCACAAATATTTAGACGGTTCTTATGTATAAAAAGACATGTCGAAAATGGTATTTTTTATTGCATTTTTTGCTTATATTTACCGATATGCATGTAGATACCAATTTAATATATTTTTTAATTATTCAATTATTTCACGAGATATGTAAACCGTGTATGGTAACGAGCTCGACACATTTCACGGAACGTGTGGTATACACGGACAAGTCATACTAAACGCCAAATACCATGTTTAAAAATTGGCGTCATTCGAAGTGTTCGAAGTTCGAACATAACGTCATGTACGGGTATTTTGTGGAAGTGTCGGTGTTTCAACAGTGTTTTAGTTAATTTTAAATGTTAATAATATATTGGGAGGTCTGGTAGATTCTGTTCAAACAAAGCATGAAGTGATGACAAGTTCCCATTTGACGTCAATAAATGAACTCTTGTAAATCTGCGGAGATGCTCAACGCTAGGCATATATAGGTGGTCATTGTAAAAAATAAAGGAGAAGGTGATAATGTGAAAAGGTGAAAAAGCGTAGGTAATATTAATAAAAGTCACTTTTCAGATGCGTTCCAGTTGCAACGAACGACGCCAATTGCCACGTGACAGATATGGACTACAGCAAATCATATCCTGAATGTTGCAGCACCATTGCTTGTGATGACTAAATAAATATCTTGGTGTTTAAGTTAGAATTTTTAATATTCTCAATCAGCATTGCTAAGATTTATAAGGATCAAAATACACACATAACACATCTCTCACATCCTCGATGTTTCCAGGAATGGAACACGGAACTACTCAAAAAATTTGTAAATTTTAAGCCAACAAATACACGCTTGAATGTTAACTTGCACAAAAATCGTTTTAAATATTGTGATGATTATAACAAGCCATTACTTATAATTTGTCTTTAGACAGAGTACGATAAAAACCATACCTCACTGTCTTCGTTTTCATAACTATTATTGGAGCAGTTGCATTGTACTAGGATTGGATGTATCCCTCCAATTCATTCGATTTCTCCACAGTTTCTTCTTCTTCTCTTCTTCATCAACCCATATACGCCCACTGCTGAGCACGGGTCTTCTCTACCATTGAGAGGGTTTAGGCCATAGTCCACCACGCTGGCCTAGTGCGGGTTGGCGGACTACACACCTAAGAAATTCCTAAGAACTTTTTAGGTGTGACTGTGCAGGTTTCATCACGATGTTTTCCTTCACCGTTAAAGCAAGTGATAATTCAATTCTCCACAGTTTGCTCCTTGAGATTGTAACGCTCAATTACTACTTACGGTACTGGATTGGGGTCATATAATGGTATGGTCATGTTGGTATGGGCAATTCGCATTGCCACCGACTGAACCTAATATCGCTATGAGGCGTGAGCTTCAGTCGGTACGTAGTAACCTTCGTTACCTAGATTGCAAATTCGTATCTTGGTGATACCATCACATAAAGTTCTAGAATACCTTGTTTACCAGTCTACACATTCCTGTTATTCCTATTATCCTTAGCCTGTAATTATTGTTGTCCCCGTTTTGCGTTCTATTAATAAATATTATTAATACTACATATATTAAAATTAGCTGTTCATGCTTACCCGTCGCCGTCATGCTCGTCAGACATTAAACTTTTTAACTTCATGCCTATAAAAAACACTCATCTACGCAATAACGTAATTTCTTAGGAATTTCCTAGTGACAATTTGTTGGCAATGGGAAATCTCACTTATCTGAAAACATAAACAAAACGAAACAGTCAACACGCAGAATATACATAAATAGCAACGCGATTCATAATAACACTGATAAAACATTAACCACCAGTCTTTAAAAGGGTCGCAACGTTTGACAACGTGATTCTTGTAAATTCGCTACAATACTTTACTTACAGCAAGATGTTGAGATTACTTATAGTATCGATATTACTAGTAGCAGTAAAGGCGGAAGATGACGTAAACGCAGTGCTAGGAAATTGGCATCCAATAAGCACATACCCCAAAAGACCAGCGGATCCCTTCTGTGAACCTTTCAATATAATGAAAGCGGATCAGATTTGCACTTGTGGTGACAAGAGAGAGAAGCCATCAGTCAACCTCTACAACGCTGTAGAAAACTCTACGTTCTACATACCAATCAAATTCATCAAGGAGACTGATGACGTATTTTCTAATTTTGAACTTTGCACTTGTAATGGCAAAAAATCGTCACTGCATCTAGTGAAAATCATCAACGCTGATTACTTCGTTTTGTACTCAAACCCACATGATGATAAAATAGAAGAGAATTACTACACGGCAAATGTCTTCGTCAAGAATCTTCCTTCACTATCTGAATTAGAAGCTGTGGTCAATCGTGTGTCAGACTTACATGGAAAAGAACCAGCTTACTTGTGTGAACTTAACGACAAGGGAAAATTTGAAAAAAAAAATTTTTAAGAGGAAATGAAAAATTACAGAATATATTTATAAATATTTTGTTGGTTTTATTCTTTGTCTTTGTATCACCAAGACAAATAAAGCGCTTGCTTTATATGCAGACTAAAAAAGCAAAGTGAAAAGAGTGTTTTGTTTGAACAAATACAATATTTTAACAGTCAATAATACATAAACTACTGGCAGTTTCTCTTGAGTCACAAGTAAATTATTAATATATATTTTTACTCGAATACGACAAAGCAAAACGAGGATAATAATTTTTTGTATGTTCATCTATTCCCTCATAGCTCCTGTATTTATTAGAACTGGACAAATTAGGTATATAAATCGACCTATGCATCGAATAAAGTTATATGTGCTTTTGCACAACTTCTCTTTCTCAGCGATTTAAACTTAATTGGGCACAAAATTATCAGTAAATTTTTATGTTCTTCAAACAACAACAAAATTTATGATCATTATTACTTTACTAGTGCAATATATAAACAATTTTAACTCTATTATAGACATACAAAGTACTTTGGTGTTATAGTCATAAGTAACCTTATTTGATGCATAGGTCGAAATAGACTACGTCATGTGTCACTGAATCTAATGTGGCACCCTCTTTTGGTCAAAAAATACTGCAAATAATTAATGGATTCAACCGTTAATTATATTCAATTAAATTTATCATCCATTTTATTAGTAGTGGTTTTTATTTTACATATCAATCAAATAGGATATCAGTTGTTTGACCCCAAACTAACCTTTTTTTTCTTAACGCAATGATAATAGTAGGCATGAAAAATAATTTTATTGCATAAAATAATCTCTAAACGTATGGTAATAAAAATTAGTTATGTATTTCAATTATGAATACATTACATTACATGCGAAAGTAACTCTGTCTGTCTGTCTGTCTGTTACGCTTTCACGTAAAAACTACTAAATGAATTTTAACGAAACTTTACAATAATATAGCTTATACATCAGGATAAAACATAGGATACTTTTTATCCCGGAAAATGTAGTATTCCCGTGGGAATGAGTATTTCTGGATGTACCAAAAGCGATATGAATGATTTTTGGTATAGTTAGGGTTTTGGTATAGGTAGGGCTCACAGAATTAACATGGGATAATTTTATCCTGGAAAATGTATTCCCGTGGGATAAACATGTTATAAATGCAAAAATCTTTCTGCACTTAACCCTAGAGACTACGCGGGCGGAGTCGCGGGCTAAAGCTAGTTGTATTATAATGCTACCACTCGGACATATAACTCGGCAGGGGTAGGCAGAGATACATTTCTGCCTCCACGTTTCAAAAAGTTTTGCTTCAATAAACTATATATGAAAAAATATGTATTCATTTATTCACATAATTTATAACATTCTATCATTATACACCCTTATTTAGACCGTGATCGAAAACTGAGGCAGGTAATAGCGATAGTGATTACAAACCCAGTGGCATTAAAGAAAACCCGACAGAAAATAAAATTTTTGAGGTTTTCCATACAAACCACATACTTTTAACACCGATGGTTGTATGGAAAACGTCAAAATTTTTATTTCTTGTCGGGATTTTTAATATCGCCACTGGGTTTGTGATGACCCTCGCTACTACTTGCCTTAGTTTTCGATCACGGTCTAAATACACCCTGTATATATCATTTCATTTGAGTAATAGCAATAAATAAACCCTTTCAAAGGTAGAGGAGACCCGTGCCCAGCAGTGGGACGTATATGGGTTGATGAAGAATAGCGTTTATTAAAGCAAAACTGAATATCATTTAGGTCTCAAGTACAGTAAAGGTGCGCTTGCTTCTGCAGTATGTTATTTGAGTAGCCAATATTTGTTGACTACGACTGGATACTGTATTGCACTCATGGCGCAATAATATTGAAATTCATGTTGGAAGTTTTGTTCAGAATTAACAAATCTGCATTTTTAGGAAAATAAATCGTAATCATTATCATCAGGTATAAAAAAATTCGTGAGACTTTTCGATGTTACAGACACTCTCGATGATGGCCTCGAGGTTTGGGCGCGCGGTCGAGAATCTCGGCGGTCGCGGGTTCGAACCCCAGGCACACACCTCTGACTTTTCGAAGTTATGTGTGTATTCACATTGAATTATCACTTGCTTTAACGGTGAAGGAAAACATCGTGATGAAACCTGCACACCTAAGAGTTCTTAGGAATTTCTTAGGTGTGTAGTCCGCCAACCCGCACTAGGCCAGCGTGGTGGACTATGGCCTAAACCCTCTCAATGGTAGACTCCTCTACGGGTCTCCACCCGTGCTCAGCAGTGGGCGTATATGGGTTGACGAAGAAGAAGAAGAAGACACCCTCTCTTGTTCTTCCTATCCACAACTGGACGCAATGTTTTTATACCACGAAATGCCGGCGAGTATAAAGAGTTTCTTAACATGGTAAGGCCTTACTCCACCACGCTGATCTAGCGCGGATTGGCGGACTACACACCTAAGAAATTTCTATGGACTCCTATGCCATCACTAACATCATAATCAACTTCGCAACAACTGCCAATAAGATAATTAGCCTCGACATTGTTGCTAATAGTAGGAAATTCTAGACTAAACGCTGCATAGTTCTCGATCGTACGCTGTGCGTCCGTTTTATAGCTTTCCAATCAGCTTATATCCGTTAGTATAGAGACATGTGCTACGGTTGACTGCGAAATGTTTTGATTATCGTATAGTAAATTTCCGATTGCTGCTATAAAACCATTTTATTTATAGGTGCACAATATATAATGCAGCTACAAAATGTTGTGAATGTTTTTTTTTATCTACAATAGCTACAGATAATGCTGTTTAGTCCAGATAATCAGATGCCTCTAGGCAATAAAACTTTATACTTTCAAAGTCAACAATATGTTGAAAATTGTTTCAGCTCTATTAGCCAACAACTTAACAATTTTATTAAGCAGGATAATATCTATCATAAAATACCATAAGATGTTTTTCTTTACGAGAAAGATCGCTATGGTTTTCAAATAATAAATACAATAAAACAACGTAAATATGTATAAATATTTATTAAGTCAGTGTGAAATGTTTTTCGTATGTCAATGTTTCAAATCTCGATTATCACGCACTCATTTTACAGATGTTTTCTGGTTCCTTTCCAGCTAGATCGGGAACGCTGCTGAGTATTGATGCCAGTTCCGATTGTTTCGGGACTTTCCTTGCGAATACATTTTTGAAGTATTCCCTCTTCTCAGGGTCATTGTCGTCAGGCTTGGCAGCATAAGTAACAAAGTAGTTAGCGTCGATTTTCCTCACGAGAAGATACGGAATGTCTTCTTGACACTTACATACACTATTAAATTTAGGTACAAAGTCTTCAGTTTTTTCAATGAAGATAACTGGCACGGTAAAGGATGCATTTTCTCTATGGAAGTCAATTATTGCATAATTTACATCGCCGCAATCACATTTTACGCTGTCGTCGGTTTTGATGTTAAATACTTCACACGGTGGATGGAAATTTGCTTTTGGAAAAGATACTACTGGGTAATGCTCGCCTAAGATGTCACTGAAGTCGTACTCCGCCTTAGCAGATACGGCCAGAACCGTTAATATCAGTATTTTAAACATTTTGTCAATAGTAACGTATGGTAAGAATGCCAAGACAAGAATCTCGCGCTCAGACTGTGTGCCCGTTTTTATGGGTGCCGCATCAGCTTTTATCTGACTCTGTTATTAGACACGTGCCTAATGCGTGACGTTTTGTTTATGATGACGAATTAATGAGACAAACCTTGCTCCGTAGATGACAACAGTTGATAGTTAGAACTGCTAGACGTAAACGTAAACAACAACAAACTGGATTCAATTTTTAAAAATTCGCGCGATCGGTACCGATGCGTTTAATTGTCAAGTATTTTATGAATTTTTAACCTACAACATGGAAATTTTTTCATCGTTTATCTCAGTAAGCGGTAGTGGCCACCAGACACATGATAACGAGTAACATCATAACACCTCCCGAATGTTCGGATCGGACCGAATGTTCGTGTAAGACCCGAGGTGCGGTGTTTGAGTTACGCCATGCGCCTTTCCCTCCGTGACGATTTTGGATCATTACGCACCCAGCAACCCTACCAACGGCTGGAACTACGCGGCTTTGTCTGGCTTTATTTTACACAAGGTTTTAGACAGCTGAAGAGGGGTGTGCCTTTGGCCATCACATTGGGCCTTACATCATCATTCTCCTGCCCTGCTCCCAATTCTTATTTGGGGTTGGCGCAGCATGTTTTGTCCCTCCACTCAGGAAGGAAGAACAAAATATGCTGCATAAGAGTTTTGGCAGATGTTTTACGGCCAGCCGCCTGCCTGACGCCAACCCTCCTTGGGACTTACATATGTACTAGTAACCGAATAGATCGTATGATTATCATCATCATCATCATTATCAACCTATATACTTCCCACTACGGGGCACGGGTCTCCTCTACAACTTGAGAGGGTTTAGGCCATAGTCCACCACAATGGCCCTGTGCGGGTTGGCGAAGTACATACCAAGTCCAAAAAATTTTTAGGTTGTAGGGTGCAGGTTTCATCACGATGTTTTCCTTCACGATTAAAGCAAGTGATAATCCATTACGAATACACACATAACTTTGAAAATTCAGAGTTCGACCGTGCGTCTAAACATGGAAGCTATCACTATTTTTTTCGATCGTGAATCCACGTTCGGCATATGTATGTGAAAATTTCTGCCCTTACCAGTACTATTTCGATGAAAAACATTATTCAATGCATTGTGTTTGTCATTGCAGTGACCTCGGCACTACTACACTCCTGCGTAGTATTAAAATGTTTACAATAACATGAAACGAAATTTCCTACTAACAATATCAATATGTGTTGATAGGAGATACGCATAAACAAAAACAAAGTCGGTAAAAAAAGTAATTAAAATCTTACTATTGTTTTGACCTCTGGACGACCTTATCTTGAATTCTAAGTTATTCTGCGTGGATTGCGTAATGTTTATATTCATGTTGTGGTCTCAGTTGCTTAGAACATTTGTTTGATAAAAGGATTCGAAATGATGATCGAAGGTGCATTTTGGCAAAGAGTTTCGCTAGAAACCTAAAGAAGTTGACTTAAAGAACTAGAAAGAAGACTCAAGCCTGCTACTGATAATTTTCTTACGGAAAAACTCAATAGCACTTTGCTATTGGGCAACAAAAAACTTAATTTTCTTTTATATTATCTAGAGTATGAAACAGGTTAATCACTATCTATCAGACGTGAGACCATTTTTACACTGTCATAGATCCCCTCATTGGATAGGTGGTAAAATGCATCACCTGACAAGTCATTGTTGCTCTGCTCAAGCACGCTAGAGCATATCAACTCACCGCCCCAACCTGCATCATCAGATCGGTCTTTCCTAAGAAAAAGAAAAAGTTCAGAATTACTCACAGAACGCTATGAAAGCTATGAAGTCACATTCCGTGCATGCACTAAAGTTTTTATAGACATTATTTTTTGTGACATACGACTCTTTGGTTCTTTTCCGACAAGAGGGCTTTCGAGTACAAATATTTTCTGCCTAATTCATCATTCTCCTGTTCTGCTTCCAATCCTTTTTTGGGGTCGGTGCAGCATGTTTTGTCTTTCCACACAGGAAGGAAGGACAAAACATGCTGCATAAGAATTTTGGCAGATGTTTTACGGCCGGCCGCCTGCCTGACGCCCACCCTCCTTGGGACATTCATTGTTTTAGGAATGGGGTAGGAATAGTGTGTGTTTAGGTACAGGATATTGCAGGTAAGGATATTTGGCCTGATGGTTAGGATGCTACAGTCCCGGATAAGGAAGTAGTAGGAGACTGCAACAGCTCGGGAGGCCGAGGTCGCGTACTCGTAGTCCTGGTCCATGACTGGCTAGATCAATGGAGAAGGCATCCCCTGACCTTTCTGCCTAATTCTCGGGAGATAAAACAGTATCTATGAATTTCGTAAGCACACATAACTTGAACGACGCATAGTTACCACCTGCCTTCAGGCTTTCGACGCTGTGAGCCTCACCCTTAGAAATAGAATTAACATGGGCACAAACCTGCTCAACTGTAGTGCCAACCTTGACGTAGAAAGGATGTAAGTAAGTATGTAGAACGGCAGCCTCCAACGAAGTGATACCAGGTGAAGCAGTACCTCGAAATACGTTAAGTGAAGTCCCCTTACTGTTTAGCCTGATTTGGTTCGATTTCACTTCTATTTCAGTTTTATCAACAGGAGTTACAGGAGATGTTGCAAATTTGGAGAAGGTCATCAGGTCTGTATTAGGCCCACCATTTGCATTCTGGACATGAACATTCGGTAATGCACTCTTCATTCTATTGGCCTGATGTAAATACATAATTTGCTCACAGATTCAATCAGGCGCGAACCAACCGTATACAGTGTAATTGGAAGGTATGGTCCAATTCTTCACGTATGACGACGCAAATGCTATATATTTAAACAGGTATATATACATCAGAACTCAAAAAATGAGACTATGTCGACTGTCCCTTAGGGATGGAATTTATCAAAAACTTTTCTTGGGGGATAACTACGTCATAGTAGCTTTATACATGCAAAGTTGAGACTTTGCCTTCGGGCTGAGGCCCGATCGGTTTAAAATTGACAAGTTTGATACAAACTTTCATCCCGCATTTTATCCCATTAGGGGTAGAACTGATCAAAATCCTTTCAATGTGGTTGGCTACGTCATAACATGTACCTGCATGCCAAATTTCAGTCCGATCCGTCCAGTGGTTTGGCCTTTGCGTTGATAGATCACCACAGTCAGTCAGTTAGTCAGTCACCTTTGAGTTTTATATATATAGATAACCGTTTCTACGTAAATTTTTCATCTTGGTTAAGTCTGACATGTCCATTTGTACGTCGACCTATTGTTACTAATTTTTCATGATATCTTTACTTTCTTCTACATTTAAATAGAGAATTCCCAAGATATTACATTATGTGGTGTACACTCAGCATAGTTGTTGAACTTAATGTAGGTCAGATTTTGTGTATAAAGAAAGTGTGTATTATGTACTAATAAAGATTATTCATACAATTAGTCACACAGAGTCACCCATTAGCATACAACAAGACAAGTCGTTTTATTGACCTCGCTGCTACCTCATCACACACGTGTACGCTTTACGTATCTCGTGAAATAATTGAGTAATAAAAAAAAATATTAAATTGATACATGCATATCGGCAAATATAAACAAAAAATGCAATAAAAAATGCTATTTTCGACATGTCTTTTTATACTTAGGGTCCGTCGATGTAATGAGATATTATTTCTTTCAACGCTTGCAGTTAGTGCTGTTGTAATAGACGAAACTGAATGATAAAAATCCTCTTCTCTTGGACTAGTAACACTGCGGTTCTTACTTAATGAGTAAGTGTCCCTCGGCTCCAATCATCAAAAGTATTTCGTTCAGCTATTGATGAAATCATGTCACGATTAGTTCGTTGCTTACAACTACAATCTTGGGACATCCATGCATTGTTATGACTCCTTTTTTTTCGAGGGGAAAGCTGCTTAAGGCTCTACCTCCCATCCAGCCCTCAGAGAGGGGGGGGGGGGCAGGGGGCGCATGTCGGTGTCACCGGCCTTCCAGCCCGGGGCGCGTCGGAGTCACCTCCGCGCAGATGTTAGTGCCGGGCTGGGTCCCTAACCTACCCTAACCTGCACCGGCGTACCGACCAAAACCCCCCAGTGGCTATCTACGCGCGAGGTGGGGCGACCACGGTGCGTGGGCGAGGGACGCCCACAATGGTTCCGCAGCCGCCCAGTGCGCCTTCGAGATGAGAGCATCTCGGCCTTCACAATTGTTACGACTCCTTTTTTTTTGTTTTCGAGGGGAAAGCTGCTTATGGCTTTACTTCCCGCCAGCCCGGGAGCGATGGGGGGCGGGAAGCGTATGTCGGGGTCACCGGTCTTCCAGCCCGGCGCGCGGCGACGTCATGTTCGCGCAGGTGTTAGTGCTGGGCTGGGTCCCTAACAAAATCCCTAAACCGGCATACCGACCAAAACCCCCCGGTGGCCATCTCCGCGCCAATTTAGGCGGCCATGGTACGTGAGCGAGAGGCGCTCACCGTCAACCGCAGCCGCCCGGTGCGCCTCCGAGACGTAATTGTCTCGGCCGTCTCGGAGTTTTAGGGGGCACAGTTGCACCCCCACTATCTTGGTTCGGGCGCCCCGGTTATGGATGGGCGCCCGCGACGTACACAGGCCACAGTGCCGCCGCCCCTCTCGGGGTCACTTTCAGTGAGAGCGCGCCGCCCCCGCAGCACGCCCAGCGACCCCAAGGGCCCCTTTGAGTCGCCTTTTACGTCAGGCAGGGGATACCGTGGTGGGATTCTAACGCCCCCTTGCCACAGGGCAAAATTGTTACGACTCCTAGCCATATTTTTGAAACGCGCCTCAGATAGATTGGCACATTTAACGTGATTTGTCGACATGGAGCATGCAACGTATTTATTTTATTTACGATTGCTGTTGTACCTACAAGTCGAACAATTCATAGTTTTTGGCGCCATCTCTGACTAAACTAAAAATACTTATAGTGTTAAAAAGTGCCAATATCAATTGGTTTCAAATCGGGTCTCAATTGTCCTCTTACTTGATATCGACTAATGTTGACCTAAATCTAATGACTAATGCTGTTGCTCGAGTTAATGAGTCCAAAGTTAAGGAAATAAAACTGATTAAGACTCTTTGGACTATAGAAAACAATTTATATTAAACTTAATTAATATGACATTGCACGTTGTATTAGTTGCCGCGCAAATATGCGTATATGTTACATTGCTATTTGGATTTAACAGGCGCCGCACATGTCTGCATTTCTGCCAACAAAAGTTCAAACTTTTGTTCGGTTGTCATCGGGTACACTGCTACTATTGTCATTTATAGGTAAATGTTATCTTTGCAAACACTTTATACACACTAATTGTTTCTATGCACTGTTATTTGGTAACTATGTTAATGATTCAGTTCAGTTTTGGAGGCATAATTTACGTGTGTTGGTACAAAAGTTTGTGAAGTGTAATTGTTACTATAATGTATATAGAATATAAACAGTGTATTCTGACCGTGATCGGAAACTAAGGCAGGTAATCTCGGCAGTCGCGGATTCGAACCCCAGGCACACTCCTCTGACTTTTGGAAGTTATGTGTGTATTCATATTGAATTACCACTTGCTTTAACGGGGAAGGAAAACATCGTGATGAAACCTGCACACCTAAAAGTTCTTAGGATTTTCTTAGGTGTGTAGTCCGCCAACCTGCACTAGGCCAGCGTGGTGGACTATGGCCTAAACTCTCTCAATGGTAGAGGAGACCCGTGCCCAGCAGTGGGACGTATATGGGTTGATGATGATGATTTTTTAAAACGAAATCTTTAACTACATTTTAAACCTTTTTCATTTTAAATATTTGTATTTGGGAATAATTTTGCATGCATATTGTTATTGAAACTGTAAATTAAACAAGCAAGAAATAAAAGGCGTTTTTATTTTTTGGTATTTTATTTATTTATTTAAAATACGTTGTCTGCTAAAAAATTTCATCATCTTTAGTTTTAGTTCATCATCATCATCATTGTCAGCCAGTAGTGGTCCACTGCTGGACATAGGCCTCCCTCAATGACTTCCACCGGGAACGGTCGGAAGCCTCCTGCAGCCAGCGACGTCCCGCGACCTTGATAAGGTCATCGGACCACCTTGTTGAAATTTTTAGTTAGTATTAATTTATTATTTCAAAATTCGTATGTATAAATTATTCATTAATTAATTAATTCGGTATTCATTGTTAATACCGCCGTATTAACAGAATGCCTGAGGCACCTAAAATCCAGTATAGTGAAAAAATGCAAAAACCAAATGAAGCTGTTCAAGATGTAAGCAAAAACTGATCGACAAGGCACATTGCTGAAAATACAGGGTTTCGAGGCCTAGTCTCGGGTACCACAATAAAAATCCAGAACAAGCCAAACAAAAAGCAAATAATCCATATAAAGCTGATAGTTCCTTACTAAATACTAAAAGAGAGCATGAGGATTTTAACGAAATAGCTACAATTGATAAGAAAAAATTACCGGCATCCAAAAAGATTACTGTATTAAGCAATACTGTAATAGAAGCTATTATTAAAGCTGAACACATTTTTTTGAGATTGATTTCTTTAACACTAGATTTACCAGTTATTTCAATATACCTATTTCTACCAACACCAGTCATTTTGACTGGCATATAAGAATTTCTTTTTTGTGGCTTCCACTTATTTATAGCACTGAAAGTGGTAAAATAAGTTAAAGAATATTAAGAACTGTCCTATTTCACTTAAGTTTTGTTTTTTTGTTATGAATATTTATCTGGGTTTAAGTAATAAATAAAAAAAAAAAAGTTATATATGCCACATCATTCATTGACTGTTAGGGCGATACGAAGTTTGCCGGGTTACCTAGTGTTAGAATAAAAAAGACTGCATTCAGTAAAAGTATGTTGAACAGATAGACCCATGAAACTGAGTAAGAATATATTTTTATGCATTTTTTTTAAACCAAATGTGAAGATAAATGGGATCTAATCTTCTATCTTCTATTGAGGAAAGCAATGATGTTCTCGAGGTCAAGGCGCACAGTTCATAATCTCGGCGGTTGCCGGTTCAACACAACTCTGACTTTTCTAAGTTATGTGTGTATTCATCATTATCACTTACTTTAACAGTGAAGGAAAATATAGCGAGGAAACCTACACACTTAAAAATTCATAGGAATTTCTCAGGTATGTAGCCCCCCTCCAACCTGTACAAGGCCAGCGTGGTGGACTAATTCATAAATCCTCTCAGTTCCAGAAGAGAACGATGAATGTAATAAATGTGTATGGATGAAGTATTAGGATCTTTAATGCCCATTTTTATGCATCAAAACTTGGTGCGAAGTTTAGACTGCAGATACAATAGCCAGTTTGCTGACATTATTCATTTTATTGATAAACAGATATATTTGAAACAACAGCAAAAGACATCAATGCGGATATTAAGAATAATACGTACATGCATGTCTAAACGCATTTATTCAATGAAATAAAACATTACATTTATATTTTTGTTCCTTTTTCGGGAGAACCCTCTTCACAGATATACGAAACTTCCAGTTCACGTAACTCTGGAATATTATCGACTACCGCTTGCAGTTCGCTCCGTTTCTCCAACTGTTTGGCCATCACGGCAGTATACATTACTGTTACTCCTTCCTCGACATGCTTTCCGTACATAATAAAATAGTTCGTGTTGATCTTCCGTAGAAGCGCATGCGGCATAACATTGCCGGAGCAAGAACACGCAGCATTCAATTTAGAGGCGACTTCTTCATTATTATCGACGAAGGTAACAGGAACAGCCGCAGATCCTTCCTTGGAATTTGCAATATTCAACACAGGGGTATCAACTCCACCACAAGTGCATTTTACATGCTCGTTGACAGTTAGTGTGTATGGTTTGCAGTCCATGATCTCCGCATGGTTTGGGAAAATAGTGGCTTGGGTCCAAGATCCCAACACATGATCAATGTTAGAATCAGACTTCACAGCCACTAGCAATACGGATAAAAATATTACTCTCAACATTTTGCTTCAGTTCAATTGTCTTGACAGATTTGATGCAACTATCGTTCTCATACTGTGGGTACACTTATATAGCCCCATGCAGAGGTTTTATCAGTTTGTTTTTGTTTTAAAAGTTGACGGTGATAGTGAACTTATTAACATTATCTTAATACATGATCTCTTAACATTTAAATAATGTTATTTTAAATGAATCAGCAAAAATTCAATTAACATCAATTAAAATATTATTATGAATGAATCAGCAAAAAAGAGGCAACGAGAGAATTGTTGAGAAATGAAGAATTGGTGGTACCAAAGAATTATTTCGTACTTTGACGGCGAAGGAAAACGTTGTGATGAAACCGGCACGCTTAATATTACTTAGGAATTTCTTAGGAAGGCCTAACTTCGAAACGTTAGAGATATGATAACCCAAGCAGTTTGAATCCGCGACCGCCGAAAATCTCGACTGCGCGTCTAAACCTCGAGACCGTCTTCCTTCCTTCCTTCATCAACCCATATACACCCACTGCTGAGCACGGGTCTCCTCTACCATTGAGAGGGTTTTTGGCCATAGTCCACCACGATGGCCTAGTGCGGGTTGGCGCACTACCCACCTAAGAAATTCCTAAGAAATATCAGGTGTGCAGGTTTCATCACGATGTTTTCCATCACCGTTAAAGCAAGTGATAATTCAATGTGAATACACACATAACTCCGAAAAGTCAGAGGTGTGTGCCTGGGGTTTGAACCCGCGGCCGCCGAGATTCTCGACCGCGCGCCCAAACCTCGAGGCCATCACTGCTTTATACTTACTCATTTTAATTTTTACTGGTACAAGAGTTGTAATTGGATATTTTTTTTAATAATAAAAAAAAATGACCGTTAAAATGTGTGTAAATATCATTGAAAAAAATAGTATAAAAGACGATGGATGGATCAGCAGAGGAATACAAAAGATGGATAGAATGCGTGAGATGATATTAAAGAGAAAGGGTTGACTAAAATAAGAATAAAAACTACAGCAAGAATGTTATGAATTATAAATATTAACTGTGACAAATAAACAGGTTTCCATTGTTTGGGAATGAAAATAAACGCTCTGCCTTTATTGAAAAATATTTTTTTGTGTCTAGGCATTAATCTTCAAAATGGCTATAGGTTACTCACTATGAGAGAGTATACTTATAGGGTTTGTCGGTTTTTAATCATATCATTCTATCGGCCATCTTTTAATCGCATCATTGACCTAAATTCATAGAGCAGTGCTGTTTAATGTTGGTCCTGTGATATGATTAGAACAGTTGAATAAAACTAGAATGGAAATGTCAGCCGAGCGTGGCGAATTTACGACTAGAAAATCATATGCATGACGCGGCTATTTCTTAGTGATTCGGGTCGCGTGTAATGTCAAGACTTTTATAAATATGAGATAACCTTTGCTATGCTAACCTATGCCTACCATTTTTTTTATTTTTATCAATTGTCGTGACGATATGATCACGCCACAGCAATTGCGGCACACGTCCCGATACTGTCTATTTACCTATTGATCTAATTCACCTGTTCTTTTATTTATTTATTTATGCTTTTTATACAATGTGTATAAAGGCGGACATAATGCCTGAGGCATTCTCTAACTGTCAACCTTAGGGTGATGCAGAGATTAAAGGTAGGTGCATAAATAGCGTAAAGAATAAAACTCTAAACAAAAACTAATAAATAAGGATAACAACTAATTAAATAAACATAGATACACATATAAAATAATATACTTTATATACTTACATATACTTATATAAAATACATAAAATATAATATATACATATATAAAAGAGGGAAAAAGAACAGAAGTCGTACAACACACATATTATCCAGAAATTTATTTTGAAAAAAGCTGCCGAACTTTTATTTTGAATGCCAAGCGAGTTGTAGCCGACCTGATTTCGAGAGGGAGTGCATTCCATAGGAGAATGGCTTGGATGAAAAAGGAAGAGTGAACAATATCGGAGGTGTGGGGGGGACACTTAAGGAGGAGATTGCTTGAGGAGCGAAGGTTTCTGGTATGGTTGCTACCCAGGTACTGGAAATGAGGAGTTAAATAGGAAGGTGATGAAGGGGAAATAAGAATAGAAAATAGGGTAGTAAGTGCACGCAGGGAACGACGTTCACGGATAGGCAACCATTTTAATTGGGAGCGGAAAGAGGACACATGATCATAGTGATCATTTTATTATATGGTAAAGTTTTTAACTGGAAAAGGAGCTTAAATTAAATTAAAGTTCACTTTAACAGATTACCGATGATTCCTCTAGTATTTTGGGACCCCTCGATACAGGCTTGCCTAGTGAGGGGACCATGTTAGATACTCACATGTAGAATAATTGATGGCATACGTTATCCTTGTATAATTTTTACCACTTGTATGCCCTGTACGTGAAAAAAAATTGTAGGTGTTCAAGT
This sequence comes from Cephonodes hylas, assembly GCA_030295005.1. Lineage (NCBI taxonomy): Eukaryota > Metazoa > Arthropoda > Insecta > Lepidoptera > Sphingidae > Cephonodes > Cephonodes hylas. Next base: position 3,007,709 of record AP025374.1, on the reverse strand, counting down.
GAGGCGTTGAGCACTAATCTTCATCCAACTTGCTCGTTTGCTTCCTTATCCATAAAAAACAAACTCTGCGAAGCGAAGGTCGTTGGTGTATCAAAGTAGAAAGAAAATACATTAACGACAGTTACGTTTGTGAGTAATTACGGGTGGACAGATATATGCCTGGGTTCATTACGGATAAGTTCTGGTGCATTTGACTAATGCATGTTATTTCCTATGTCAGGAATTACCTTTTTTTTTGCCTGGGGAAAATCCTCTTGGATTCCTACTAACAAGCAGGATATGTCGGACTTTTACCGACTAAAAACCCCATGGTTCTCGGTTACCACGTGAAAAGGACACCGGGATCTCAAGAAGAACACATACCGGTAGTCCTTTATGCGGTTTGCATAAGCAAACGCATAAGCATACGCTCTTCATATATAGATTTCTAAGAAATCATTCACCTAATTCTTAACTTAGTCGAAACCGATTAGAGGTTCCTGTCCTAATTTGTCGGCGTCTTCGTCTCCGAGTGGGATTGGCTTTTTCACGATCCCTCTCTGCAGCCTCTTTCTTTGCCATGACAGCTTCACCAAAGCATGCCACGGCATTCCATGATGAGGAACTGGAACAATGGCTAGCAGGCAAAGATCTTGTCCTATTCTACTGACTAGGATCTGCCGCTCCTCGACCCAAGCTTTGCATTCAGCAAGTGTGTGTGTAGCAGAATCCACACTACCGACGTCGCAGTGGAAGCTATTTGCTGTCGTCTCACGCCCTATCTTACACAAATACTCGCCAAAGCATCCGTACCCGGTAAGTATTTGGGTGAGTCTGTAAGTAAGTCTTCCGTGTTTTTTCTTGATCCAGGTGTTAAAGACTGGCAGAATTGCTTCGATAACGCGTTTGGTGCAATAAGATTCCACAGAGAGTCTGGAATACCAGTCTGCAAACACTTTTTCGCGTTCTTGCTAGCGTATTGCTGTCTCAAGCTATTTGAGTATAGTTAGTGAATCTGCATTTTCCTGGCGGACTGTGTGGATTTTCCCGTAGACCCTCGCGTCCATGTCCGCTAACAAATCGAGAGGCGGAAACCGTGCGAAGATTGTTGAGGCCTCAAATGATATGGTGTGGTATCCTCGCACAATCCTTATAGCAGTCTTTCGCTGCATGCGGTGTAGTTTAGACCTGCAGCGGCGCACCTTTAATCGGTGTGACCACACTGGTGCACCGTAGAGCGCAATTGATCGAATTACTCCGGCATTGAGCCGGCGTACTTCTTCCTTTGGCCCACCGAGGTTCGGCAAAAGACTATGCATGGCACCTGCAATTCTCTCAATGTCAGGAATTACCTATGCCACTGTTTTGCTCGTCTGTCTACGATTCTGTGGCTGGTCGTGGTTTTCATATTAATACAAGGCTACTTATATCTAGATGTTATTTTTCTAGTACCTATTTTTATCCATTACATATTTAAAGCCTTTGGAGCTTATTATTACATTTATAATTCACAAACTGTTTTGTGCCTCGTGGTCTCGCGGTACAAGTATGCGCTGTGTGATCTGGAGGTCCTGGGGTCGATATCCGGGTCGGGCAAAGTGTTATTGAGTTTTTCCCGTTACGTGGAAATGATAGATAACTGGTGGAATGTAAGTATGGAAATGCACTTCTGTCTACCCCATCAAAGAATACAGGCGTGAGTTTGTGGATGTAATTCACAAAGTATCTGTCCCGTTGGTATCAGAAGCTAACACTATTTATTTTTTCGTTTGAAATGTGTGACAAGTTTTCATCGTAGGGTTTTTTTACAAGCTTTATTCTATTTCTTGGTGTTTATCAAATCGCCTTATAAATCGCATTCATAAATATCAACAATTAAGTTATTTTCCTATCTGTAATATTGGTGCGAATTAAATATATGTATTATTTAAGCAGATTTGATAATTGATTTTGTTCGTTTAAACACAATATTAATTTTTGAATGATATTTTTCCCAGGTTAAAAGGGCTTATCACGTTGGCCTTAGGAGATTGGATGTCTGTTTACGCGTTTTTTTTTTAAACTAAAATTAAAGACAAATGAGAGGTAATCTTTTACTGAGGAAAGCAATGAGTTCTAGGCGCATGGTTAATAATCTCGGCGGTTGCGGGTTCAACACAGGTTTATAAGTTATGTGTGTATTCATCATGAGCAGTGTGATGGACTTTGAAAGATGTTACCACGGGCAGTACAACGAGAATATGATGGAAGATTACATTTGAGGATTAATATGAGAATGCCCATACCAACATAAAAGATCCACTAAAGATATTCATTTTTGCAATGGATTTGTTGCTATTAATGTTTAACGAATACTCATCTTATTATAAATTTAAATAAAATTACTGAGACAATATGAAAATTAGTCTTTCTTCTTTTGAACTCCGTAAAATTGTTCTAGTGTACATAAGCAAACTTTGATTGAAATAGATATTTTTTATTTCTTTGTAACATAAGCGAGGTCATAATTTCACAATCAGGAGTCAAACCCAACAATTATGTTGACCGGTGAATCTCGGCGTTTGCGGGTTCAACATACCTCTGATTTTTCTAAGTTATGTGTGTATTCATCATGAATTATCACTTACTTTAACTTCTTAGAAATTTAGCCCCCCAACCTGTATAAGGCCAATGTGGTGGTTAAGGCCCACCCTTTCAGTTGAAGAAGAGGACCGTGCCTCGCTGTGTGACTTTTATGGACTGATGATGATGATGAAGTCGGGGAATAATATAGATGATGTATTAGTATCTTCAATGAATATGTTTATGTACCTCAACTGGGTTTAGATTTTATACTGCAGATACATTGTATATGCTGGCTTGCTGCAATCAATAATGCAACAACAGCAAAATACATAAATGCGGACATTCAATAATACATACATGCATGTCTAAAAGCATTTATTCAATGAAATAAATCATAACATACAAAACACAAAGTTTAGACTGCAGATACAATAGCTAGATTGCTGACATTATTCATTTTATTGATACAGAGATATATTTGAAACAACAGCAAAATGCATAAATGCGGATTTTAATTAATACATACATGCATATCTAAAGGCATTTATTCAATGAAATAAATCATAACATTTATATTTTCGTTCCTTTTTCGGGAGAACCCTCTTCACAGATGTACGAAACTTCCAGTTCACGTAACTCTGGAATATTATCGACTACCGCTTGCAGTTCGCTCCGTTTCTCCAACTGTTTGGCCATCACGGCAGTATACATTACTGATACTCCTTCCTCGACATGCTTTCCGTACATAATAAAATAGTTCGTGTTGATCTTCCGTAGAAGCGCATGCGGCATAACATTGCCGGAGCAAGAACACGCAGCATTCAATTTAGAGACCACTTCTTCATTATTATCGACGAAGGTAACAGGAACAGCCGCAGATCCTTCCTTGGAATTTTCAATATTCAACACAGGGGTATCAACTCCACCACAAGTGCATTTTACATCTTCGTTGACAGTTAGTGTGTATGGTTTGCAGTCCATGATCTCCGCATGGTTTGGGAAAATAGTGGCTTGGGTCCAAGATCCCAACACATGATCAATGTTAGAATCAGACTTCACAGCCACTAGCAATACGGATAAAAATATTACTCTCAACATTTTGCTTCAGTTCAATTGTCTTGACAGATTTGATGCAACTATCGTTCTCATACTGTGGGTACACTTATATAGCCCCATGCAGAGGTTTTATCAGTTTGTTTTTGTTTTAAAAGTTGACGGTGATAGTGAACTTATTAACATTATCTTAATACATGATCTCTTAATATTTAAATAATGTTATTTTAAATGAATCAGCAAAAATTCAATTAACATCAATTAAAATATTATTTTGAATGAATCAGCAAAAAAGAGGCAACGAGAGAATTGTTGAGAAATAAGGAATTCGTGGTCCCAAAGAATTATTTAGTACTTTGACGGCGAAGGAAAACGTTGTGATGAAACCGGCACGCTTAATATTACTTAGGAATTTCTTAGGAAGGCCTAACTTCGAAACGTTAGAGATATGATAACCCAAGCAGTTTGAATCCGCGACCGCCGAAAATCTCGACTGCGCGTCTAAACCTTGAGACCGTCACTACATTAAAATTTAAAATTCGTTTAGGAAATGGCGGCATTAATGTTTTTATTGCTGAAAACAAATGATTTAAACCCGCCGATATGGGACATATTTGCGAGTCTGTATTATTTTACGTATTCAACTCAAATCCTACTTTTCATATTAGAAACATCTGGTAAAGGAAACAATAAAAGGTGTTCTCTAACGAACACCCAATAAACTAAGCTCGAACGTGGTATTTTGTAATTATTACCCGCCACCAGTCGCCTCTTGGGTCGAAATTATCCCATTCACTTTAATGTACCTTCAAACTGTCAATCTTTATACTTCTTCTTCATCAACCCATATACGTCCACTGCTGAGCACGGGTCTCCTCTACCATTGAGAACCCGTTAGGCCATAGTCCACCACGCTGGCCTAGTGCGGGTTGGCAGACTACACATCTAAGGAATTCCTAAGAACTCTTAGGTGTGTAGGTTTCATCACGATGTTTTCCTTCACCGTTAAAGCAAGTGATAATTCAATGTGAATACACACATAACTCCGAAAAGTCAGAGGTGTGTGCCTGGGGTTCGAACCCGCGACCGCCGAGATTCTCGACCGCACGCCCAAACCTCGAGGCCATTACTGCTTTATACTTACTCATTTTAATTTTTACTGGCACAAGAGTTGTAATTGGATATGTTTTTTATTATTATATGACCGTTAAAATGTGTGTAAATATCATTGAAAAAAATAGTATAAAAGACGATGGATGGATCAGCAGAGGAATGCAAAAGATGGATAGAATACGTGAGATGATATTAAAGAGAAAGGGTTGACTGAAATAAGAATAAAAACTAGAGCAAGAATGTTATGAATTATAAATATTGAGACTTTGATTACTATTTTATAATCTTCTAATAGGTGATATGAATGTTCAAGTAACTGTGACAAATAAACAGGGTTCCATTGTTTGGGAATGAAAATAAACGCTCTGCCTTTATTGAATTTTTTTTTTTTTTTTGTCTAGGCATTAATCTTCAAAATGGCTATAGGTTACTCACTATGAGAGAGTATACTAATAGGGTTTGTCGGTTTTAAATCATATCATTCTATCAGCCATCTTTTAATCGCATCATTGACCTAAATTCATAGAGCAGTGCTGTTTAATGTTGGTCCTGTGATATGATTAGAACAGTTGAATACAACTAAAAAGGAAATATCAGCCGAGCGTGGCGAACTTACGACTAGAAAATCATATGCATGACGCGGCTATTTCTTAGTGATTCGGGTCGCGTGTAATGTCAAGACTTTTATAAATATGAGATAACCTTTGCTAAGCTAACCTATGCCTACCATTTTTTTTATTTTTATCAATTGTCGTGACGATATGATCACGCCACTGCAATTGCGGCACACGTCCCGATACTGTCTATTTACCTATTGATCTAATTCACCTGTTCTTTTATTATATGGTAATGTTTTTAACTGGAAAAGGAGCTTAAATTAAATTAAAAGTCACTTTTACCGATTACCGATGATTCCCCTAGTATTTTGGGACCCCTCGATACAGGCTTGCCTAGTGAGGGGACCATGTTAGATACTCACATTTAGAGCAATTGATAGCATACGTTATCCTTGTACAATTTTTACCACTTGTATGCCCTGTACGTGAAAAAAAATTGTAGGTGTTCAAGTGAGGCGTTGAGCACTAATCTTCATCCAACTTGTGGTTTTCATATTAATACAAGGCTACTTATATCTTGATGTTATTTTTCTAGTACCTATTTTTATCCATTACATATTTAAAGCCTTTGGAGCTTATTATTGCATTTATAATTCATAAACTGTTTTGTGCCTCGTGGTCTCGCGGTACAAGTATGTGCTGTGCGATCTGGAGGTCCTGGGGTCGATATCCAGGTCGGGCAAAGTGTTATTGAGTTTTTCCCGTTACGTGGAAATGATAGATAACTGGTGGAATGTAAGTATGGAAATGCACTTCTGCCTACCCCATCAAAGAATACAGGCGTGAGTTTGTGGATGTAATTCACAAAGTATCTGTCCCGTTGATATCAGAAGCTAACACTATTTATTTTTTCGTTTGAAATGTGTGACAAGTTTTCATCGTAGGGTTTTTTTTACAAGCTTTATTCTATTTCTTGGTAAACTTTATAAATCGCATTCATAAACATCAACATTTAAGTTATTTTCCTATCTGTAATATTGGTGCGAATTAAATATATGTATTATTAAACAGATTTGATAATTGATTGTTTTCGTTTAAACACAATATTAATTTTTGAATGATAATTTTCCCAGGTTAAAAGGGCTTATCACGTTGGCCTTAGGAGATTGGATGTCTGTTTACGCGTTTTTTTTAACTAAAATTAAAGATAAATGAGGGCTAATCTTTTGCTGAGGAAAGCAATGAGTTCTAGGCGCATGGTTAATAATCTCGGCGGTTGCGGGCTCAACACAGGTTTATAAGTTATGTGTGTATTCATCATGAGCAGTGTGATGGACTTTGAAAGATGTTACCCCGGGCAGTACAAAGAGAATTTGATGGGAGATTACATTTGAGGATTAATATGAGAATGTCCATACCAACATAAAAGATCCACTAAAGATATTCATTTTTGCAATGGATTTGTTGCTATTAATGTTCAACGAATTAATGTTCATGTTCATGTTGTGGCGGTCGCAGGTTCGAACCCCAGGCACACACCTATGACTTTTCGAAGTTATATTGTGTGTATTCTCATTGAATAATCACTTGCACTAACGGTGAAGGAAAACACCGTGATAAAACCTGCATACCTAAAAAGTTCTTAGAAATTTCTTAGGTGTGTTGTCCGCCAACCCGCACTAGGCCAGCGTGGTGGACTATGGCCTAAACCCTCTCAATGGTAGAGGAGACCCGTGCTCAGCAGTGGGCGTATATGGGTTGATGAAGAAGAAGAAGAAGAATGTTCAACGAATACTCATCTTTTTATAAATTTAAATAAAATTACTGACACAATATGAAAATTAGTCTTTCTTCTTTTGAACTCCGTAAAATTGCTCTAGTGTACATAAGCAAACTTTGATTGAAATAGATATTTTTTTATTCCTTTGTAACATAGGGGAGGTCATAATTTCACAATCAGGAGTCAAACCCAACAATTATGTTGACCGGTGAATCTCGGCGTTTGCGCGTTCAACATACCTCTGATTTTTCTAAGTTATGTGTGTATTCATCATGAATTATAACTTACTTTAACTTCTTAAAAATTTAGCCCCCCAACCTGTATAAGGCCAGTATGGTGACTAAGGCCCAAACCCTCTCAGTTGCAGTAGAGGACCGTGCCTCGCTGTGTGACTTTTATGGACTGATGATGATGATGAAGTCGGGGAATAATATAGATGATGTATTAGTATCTTCAATGAATATGTTTATGTACCTCAACTGGGTTTAGATTTTAGACTGCAGATCATTATATATGCCGGCTTGCTGCAATCAATAATGCAACAACAGCAAAATACATAAATGCGGATATTAAATAATACATACATGCATGTCTAAAGGCATTTATTCAATGAAATAAATCATAACACACAAAACACAAAGTTTAGACTGCAGATACAATAGCTAGATTGCTGTCATTATTCATTTTATTAATACAGAGATATATTTGAAACAACAGCAAAATGCATAAATGCGGATATTAATTAATACATACATGCGTGTCTAAAGGAATTTATTCAATGAAATAAATCAGAACATTTATATTTTCGTTCCTTTTTCGGGAGAACCCTCTTCACAGATGTACGAAACTTCCAGTTCACGTAACTCTGGAATATTATCGACTACCGCTTGCAGTTCGCTCCGATTCTCCAACTGTTTGGCCATCACGGCAGTATACATTACGGTTACTCCTTCCTCGACATGCTTTCCGTACATAATAAAATAGTTCGTGTTGATCTTCCGTAGAAGCGCATGTGGCATAACATTGCCGGAGCAAGAACACGCAGCATTCAATTTAGAGGCCACTTCTTCATTATTATCGACGAAGGTAACAGGAACAGCCGCAGATCCTTCCTTGGAATTTTCAATATTCAACACAGGGGTATCAACTCCACCACAAGTGCATTTCACCTCTTCGTTGACAGTTAGTGTGTATGGTTTGCAGTCCATGATCTCTGCGTGGTTTGGGAAAATAGTGGCTTGGGTCCAAGATCCCAACACATGATCAATGTTAGAATCAGACTTCACAGCCACTAGCAATACGGATAAAAATATTACTCTCAACATTTTGCTTCAGTTCAATTGTCTTGACAGATTCGATGCAACTATCGTTCTCATAATGTGAGCGCACTTATATACCCCCATGCAGAGCTTTAATCAGTATGTTTTTGTTTTAAAATTGACGGTGATAGTGACTTCAAAAAAATAGGGCATTTGTTATTAACCCTGAACTTATTAACATTATCTTATTACGTGATCTCTAAACATTTCAATAATGTTATTTTTAATGAATCAGCAAAAATTAAATTAATATCAATTAAAAAGTTATTTTGAATGAATTAGCAAAAAAGGGGCATCGAGAGAATTATTGAGAAATGAAGAGTTGGAGGTCCGAAAGAATTATTTCAGTGGTCAGAAAGAAAACATTGTGATGAAACCTACAAGTTCGAAAGTACTTAGGAATTTCTTTGGTGTGTCGTCAGCCAACTCCTACTAGGCTGCATGTTGGACTAAGGCTAATTTTGAAACGTTAGAGACATGTGCTTGGGTTGGAATCCGAGACCGTCGAGAATCTCGACCAGGCGTCTAAACCTCGACGCCATCACCACATCAAAATTCGTTTAGACAATGGCGACATCAAAGTTTCTATTGGTGATAAAAATACATCTATCTGTATTATTTTACTTATTCAACTTGGTACGAATATACCTTTTACAGCCCAATCCTAATTTTTATATAAGGAAAATCTCGTATAGAAAACAATAAAAGGTGTTCTCTAACGAACGCCCAATAAACTGAGCTCGAACGTGGTATTTTATGATTATTACACGCCAACAGTCGCCTCTTGGGTCGAAATTATCCCATTCACTTTAATGTACCTTAAACTGCCAATCTTTGGCGTGACTCATTTTAATTTTTACTGGCAAAGAGTTGTAATTAGATTTTTTTTTACAATTGTTTGATATGTGTGTAAATATCACTGAAAAAAATAGTATGAAAGACGAAGGATGGATAAGCGTATGTCGGGGTCACCGGTCTTCTAGCCCGGCGCGCGGCAACGTCATATCCGTGCAGATATTAGTGCCGGGCTGGGACCCTAATGAAATCCCTAAACCGGCATACCGAATTAAACCCTCCGGTGGCCATCCCCACGCCAAGTTGGGCGACCATGGTACGTGAGGGAGAGGCGCCCACCGTTAACCACAGCCGCCCGGTGCGCCTCCGAGACGTAATTGTCTCGGACGTCTCGGAGTTGAAAGGGGGCGCAGCTACGGGCTCACTAGCTTGGTTTTGAAGCCCGATAGTGAATGGGCGCCCGCGACGTACACAGGCCACAGTCAGAACGTGGTGCCCAGCCCAGCACGCCCAGCGACCCCAAGGGCCCCTTTGAGTCGCCTTTTACGACAGACAGGCGATACCGTGGTGGGATTCCAACACTCCCTTGCCACAGGACAGAACCCATGCTTTGCTAAGTTATGCCTTCCAATTTTTTTTTTTGAAATTTTTATCATTTTTCATTTATCATTTTACTATTTACCTTTCACTAAACCTCATCCAACTTGCTCGTTGCCTTTTTTATGCAAAATAAAACAAGCGAAGGACGGTGGCGTACACCACATGTAAAATAATTAAAGAAGAAACAAAATACATTAACGACATTTACGTATGTGAGTAATTACGGGTGGACAGATATATGCCTGGGTTCATTACAGCTAAGTTCTGGTGCAGTTGACTAATGCATGTTATTTCCTTGGTCAGGAATTAACTATGCCTCTGTTTTGCTCGTCTGTCTACGATTCTGTGGCTTAAAGTGTAAGTGGTCGCGGTTTTCATTTTAATGCGAGGCTACTAATATCTGGATATTATTTTTTCTAGTACCCATTTTTTTTCTATTACATATTTCAAGTCATTAGAGCCATCAGCGCCGCACATGGAGACCTACAATTATTTTTCACGTACAGGATATACAAGTGGTAAAAAGTATACAAGGATAACGTATGCCATCAATTGTTCTACAAGTGTCTAACCTGGTCCCCTCACTAGGCAAGCCTGTATCCAGGGGTCCCAAAAACTAGAGGAATCACCGGTAACCAGTAAAAATAACTTTTAATTTAATTTACGCCCCTTTATCCAGTTAAAAACATTACCATATAATAAAAGAACAGGTAAATTAGATCAATAGTTAAATAGACGTGTGCCGCAATTGCTGTGGCGTGATCATATCGTCGCGACAATTGATAAAAAAAAATGGTAGGCATAGGTTAGCTTAGCAAAGGTTATCTCATGTTTATAAAAGTCTTGACATTACACGCGACCCGAATTACTAAGAAACAGCTGCGTCATGCATATGACAGTTTAGTCGTAAGTTCGCCACGCTCGGCTGATATTTCATTTCTTGTTTAATTCTACTGTTCTATCCATGTCACAGGACCAACAGCCATGTTCTAGAAACTTAAGTAGATGATGCAATTAAAAAATGATTAAAGATTTAAAAATTGTTTTTAGTATATTCTTTCATAGTGCGTAACCTTTAGCTATTTTGAAAATTAAAGCCAAGACACAAAAAAATATTTTTCAATACAGGCATAGCATTTACTTTACAGTAATTATTTAAACATTCTTGTCAACGTTTAAAAGCTAATAAAATAATTATTCAAATCGCCAATGTGTATGGTTCATATCATTCTCTGCTCCATTCACAATTTTTATTCTTATTTCACTCACCCCTTTTTCTATCACATCACCTCTCACACTCCATCCATCTTTGCTTCCCTCTGCTCGTCCATCCTTCAAATTTCATACTATTTTCCTAAAAGAAATCCTCCGACTCATCCTCATCAGCCCAAGTTCGTCCCACTGCAGGGCACGGGCCTCCTATACCACTGAGAGTGTTTAGGTCTTAGTCCATCACTCTGGCCTAGTGCGGGTTGGCGGACTACACACCTAAGAAATTCTTAAGGTATGCAGGTTTCCTCACGATGTTTTTCTTCACCGTTAAAGCAAGTGATAATATAACTACAAAAAAGAGCCATAAGATGCATAGATGCGCTTAGCTCTAGATATTCTCGAAGAGAAAAGTTTAAGGAAATTGGTATTTTGACAGTAGCATCTCAATATATACACGCAAATCTTATGTATGTCCATATGAATATTAATAAATTTAAAAAGTGTTCTGACATACATGATAGAAATACACGCTATAAAAATAAGTTTGTAACTTATAAGACCAGGCTCCACAAGATCAGCAAATCTTTTAAGGGTTACTGTATACACTTCTACAATAAAATCCCTAGTCATATTAAGGCTTCAAAAGTATCATAAATTTAAAGAAACTACTAAGAAACAACTATGTAACAAAGCCTACTATACTATATCACAATATATGGAGGATAACGAAGCCTGGACATAATTAACATGTTACTGTTATCCCAGGTTTGACTGGGTCTACTTTAATGGACATGGCTGTACGTACTTAATTATTGTTTTAGTAATCTGTAAGCAATTAGGTATGTCATGCTCGCTGAAACATCTGAGCTTACGGCGGCGTCGTGTGTCGGGTCTGTCACTTCCCTATGAAATGGTTGAGGAGGCCGATGGCTGGCACATGCGTCATATTCGTGAACGGGTGCTGTTTATGTGGACTGGTCTGCCTGATTTGCTTATTTCCATTCATGAAATTTTAACTTGGTTAGTTGACAGTCTCTCCATTTAAGATGACTATGCTGTTCTAATGCGCAACACAACATTCTGATATTGTATCAATGCTGCTCTAATTCGGGAAATAAAGTCTTTGTTACAATATTGTAAGCTATCTCTTGATTGGAAAAGAGCAACACTAGAGTTTCTTGCCCGTTCTTCTCTAGTGATGAATGCCTTCCGAACAGGGTGGTAAAATTTGAAATGACTGAATCTAAGTGATGTATTTGACATTTTATAGATTCAATAAATATTATTTCGTTTCATTTCATATCATTTCATTAATATGAATACACAGTTAACTTCGAAAAGTCAGAGGTATGTGCCTGGGGTTCGAACCCGCGACCGTCGAGATTATCAAGCGTGTGTCCAAACTACGAGGCAATCACTGCTTTTACTTAATTTCAGTGATATACACACATTTTATCGGTCAGATAATAGTAAAAAAAATATCCAATTACAGTTCATGTGGCGGTAAAAATTAAAATGAGTCACTGCAAAGATTGGCAGTTTGAAGGTACATACATTAAAGTGAATGGGATAATGTCGACCCAAGAGGCGACTTTTGGCGTATAATAATCATAAAATACCACGTTCGAGCTCAGTTTATTGGGCGTTCGTTAGAGAACACCTTTTATTGTTCTCTTTACGAGATGTTCCTTATATAAAAATTAGGATTGGGCTGTAAAAGGTATATTTGTACCAAGTTGAATACGTGAAATAATAGAGACTCGCAAAAATATCCAATATCGGCGGGTTAAGATGTATTTTTACCAGCAATAGAAACTTTAATGTCGCCATTCTCTAAACGAATTGTGATGTAGTCATGCCCTCGGCGGTCGCGGATTCCAACCCAAGCACATATTTCTAACGTTTCGAAGTTAGGCTTTAGTCCAACATGCAGCCCAGTGGGGGTCTGCGGACTACACACCAAAGAAATATATAAAAACTTTTAAGCATGCAGGGTTCATCACGACGTTTTATTGCACTGCTAAAGTATGAAATAATTCTTTCGGACTACCAACTCTTCATTTCTCTACAATTCTCTCGATGCCTCTTTTTTGCTGATTCATTCAAAATAACATTATTAAAATGTTAACAGATCATGTAATAAGATAATGTTAATAAGTTCAGGGTTAATATCAATTGCCCTATCTTTTTGGAGTCAACTTTTAAAACAAAAACAAACTGATAAAAACTCTGCATGGGGGTATATAAGTGTGCCCACAGTATGAGAACGATAGTTGCATAGAATCTGTCAAGACAATTGAACTGAAGCAAAATGTTGAGAGTAATATTTTTATCCGTATTGCTGGTGGCCGTGAAGTCTGATTCTAACATTGATCATGTATTGGGATCTTGGACTCAAGCCACTATTTACCCAAATTACGCAGAGATCATGGACTGCACACCATACAGTATAACTGTCAACGAGGAGGTGAAATGCACTTGTGGTGGAGTTGATACCCCTGTGTTGAATATTGCAAATTCCAAGGAAGGATCTGCGGCTGTTCCTGTTACTTTCATCGATAATTATGGAGAAGTGGTCTCTAAATTGAATACTGAGTGTTCTTGCTCCGGCAAAGTTATGCCGCATATGCTTCTAAGGAAGATTAACGCGAACTATTTGCTTAGCTACGGAAAGCACGTCGAGAAAGATTCAACAATATACATAACAGCCGTGATGGCCAGACAGTTGGAGAAAATGAACGAACTGGAAGCGGTAATCGATAATATTCCAGAATTACGCGAACTGGAAGTTTCGTACATCTGTGTAGAGGGTTCTCCCGAAAAAGGAACAAAAATATAAATGTTATGTTTTATTTCATTGAATAAATGCGTTTAGACATGCATGTATGTATTATTTAATATCCGCATTAATGTCTTTTGCTGTTGTTTCAAATATATCTGTATATCAATAAAATTAATAATAGCAAGCTCGAGGCCATCATTGCTTTCCTCAAAAGAAGATAATTTAGTTCTCATTAAAAATATATTCTATCTCCTTAAGCCTTCGTAATAAGTCCCTTCAATCTGTGAAAAATATCATTTAAAATTTAATTTTGTGTTTATACCAACACAATACTGACTTTTGAATGATATTTCTCATAGGTTAAAGGGTTTATTAGTTTTCTAACATACAATTTTTCTTGTAGTAACTGAACTTATCATCAGCTTTTTAACGTGCCACTGCTAGGCTTGGGCTACCTCTACAATTGAGAAGCCATCATGATTCATCTGCTAATGGAGCTCCACTGTTGGACATAGGCCTCTTCTAACGACGTCCACAGGGACCTGAATGAAGCAGCCTGCAGCCAGCGACGTCCCGCGACATTTACAAGGTCGTCCTACCACCTTGTTGGAGGAAGTCCCATGCTGTGCTTTCCAGTCCGTGACCGCCACTCGAGAACTTTTTGGCCCATAGGTAACAATTGAGAGGTTAGTCCTATATATCTTTTATCTCTAAGTCCACCCCTCTGGCCTAGTGCGGGTTACCAGACTACGCACCCAAGAAATTCCTAAGAACTTTAAAGTGAGCTGGTTTTCGCGATGTTTTTCTTCACCGTACACTAAGTTCTGAATTGCTACCACTTATCGTTTGTGCCGTGGACAATTTCCGTCGGTCTATCTAACCGCTGCAATTTAAACCCATTGTCTTAATGAAACAGGCCGTTTCTACACATTGCGCCCCTCCGCTTTGCGTCATTTGTAACGCAAACACTGACTTACGACCTCTACCTAAATGTAATTATCTTTTTAAAAATTCACTTGTCTTCTTTAAGGTAGGGTTGGGTCGACTGTTCTTTAATGGGAATATTTTTAGTAGCTAGATATTTGTTTGTGGTGTCAATTTATCCTAGATGTTTACGAGTATTTTTTTACCTATAAATTCCTTCAGTATTTAGATTAAATAATTTTAATTTAAGCGAACGGGAGTTCTGTAGAAGGTTTAGCACTTGGAATAACACAGCCTATAAGATCTTATTACAAAGGGCATATTTGCAGGCCTTCAGAAAAAAAATTCAAATGATAATTTTAATAGGCCACGAGCCTGACCCGATAAATAATTGAACTTAGCTCTAGGTCGCATACTATCTAATATTCCAACTAAAATTCTCCATATAAAAGTCGAGCATTAATTGTCTCAAGTATCCAACATGATACATCAAACAGTAAGCAATAAGATGTTTTATTAAAAACATTAGACTTGTTAGGAAACTTTGTACAGCCCTCATGTTACCGCAAAATTACCCACGAACGCGTATTAGACGAGATTTCCCCTTAAGTGCCCCGTCTGACGGCTCCTTAAGAAATTAATAAAATAATAATTGCCTGCTTATGAAACGACCCTTAACCTTTGATTATCTAGATGCACTGTCGGACAAAAGTTTAGTAGAACACATATTATAAATCATACTTGAATCCCTTTATGTATTCTAAATAAATTACCACGTTCTTTAACGGCTCTCGGTAGTTTTTGTAAAACGGTGGTTATAGCTTGATTGTGCTCGGCCATTTACTGTTTTAATACCACATTAAACTACTGTGACACTATATTAAATAAAACAAAAAAAGCATAAGCAGTATAAGCAAGTAAATAGATTAATAGAATATTATAAAAGTATACATAATATGTATATATTTAGTTAGATTACTATAAAACATTTAAGATTTTTAATATTTTTAGACTCGTGATAAGGCTTAAGTTTAGTAGTCAAAGACGGCTGAAATACTCGTTATGGTGATGACGTAAATAAATTTAAATTAAATAAGACATTATAAATAAGCGTGCGCAAAATTTACGGCCGCAAATGTATGCGATGCTTAGCGTGTACTTAACGCAAACTCCAGTTAGTAATATCTGATCTCGGAGCAGTTTAATTTTGTTTACATGCCCACTTAATAAAACATACTTAGTGATTGATATTGGATAATATTATGCGATTATAATTAATGAAAATTTGAATTTAAGTCGCGGGCTTCAGTCTATAGGGGTTGTTAATCAAAAGTACTAAAATCATATTTTGTTTATAACTTAAAGATTCAAATTACCTGCTTTTAAAAAGATCTAAACCTAGAACTCAATCGAAAAGTAATGTATCTATTTCATTCACTTCATTGTATACACCATAGTAATAACTAAATAAATAAATAAATAAATACACCCAACAGTCACATACATAGTCCTGACCCCACATTAAGATACGAGTCTTGTGTCGTGGGTACCAGAAACTACTAAAGACTTCGGTCTCACAAACACCCAGACCCGAAACAAATATTTGTGGATCACACAAACATTTGTCTCGGTGCGGGGATCGAACCCGCGGCCTCTCGTTTCGCAAGCTGGTGTCTAGCCAACTGCGCCACGGGGCTGTCAAAATATGCCTTTTCCCCCTAAATAGCCCATTTCTACCGTTAGGAATAAACTAAAAATAATTGGCTGATTATATAACATGTAATAAAAAAGAAATATGAAATCGTACTATAAATTACACGTTAGGAAAGAACTGCTTTGCCAACA
Source organism: Cephonodes hylas (assembly GCA_030295005.1). Classification (NCBI taxonomy): domain Eukaryota; kingdom Metazoa; phylum Arthropoda; class Insecta; order Lepidoptera; family Sphingidae; genus Cephonodes; species Cephonodes hylas. The sequence continues at coordinate 2,991,185 of AP025374.1, read as the reverse complement.
GGTGTAGAAGAGCACCTAAATGTGGGTGGTAACAAAAATTTTATTATTCTTCAGGATTTACGACGAATTTGGTAAGGATCACCCGCTTTCCGAGTTATAGATTATCTTTGGAAAAAATGTTTCCACATTTATGTCTTTCGTCGAATATATTGCCATTGTCCTGGCTTACGGAGAAATTAGTCACAATTGGATTCGATATACAACTCTCTTGAAATCTGTTGGAGTGGATTTCAATGAAAGCAAAAGTGCTTTCAAATGTGTTGATGTTCAAAGGAACATCCAGTTATTCATTCCCTAAATTATTCAGCCCTTGTTGATATAGCTCATTGATTTACGTAAAACCCAGTTCTTCATGCACAATTGCACGCTGTGTCGGAAATATCAAAATATACAACACAGTCATTGGGGGAGGCCTATGTCCAGCAGTGGACGAATATTGGCTGCTGATGATGATGATGACAACACAATCTCTTTCTCGCCTGACTCTCTGAGAAACCCGTCCAGATCGAAAATAAATAATCGGCCCAATTGTTTTCGAGGTAAAGAAGCTTTATAGTCTTCAATAGTTGCAGATTCTATGTTGGCAAGCAGCAATGTAAGCCACGCAAACGTTTACTATAGTCCAGGTGTTAGTGGGCATATTTACAAACGCCTGCTTACTTTAATCTAAATGAAGCCAAGGCTAAAAACACTGGGTTATACAAGTTGCCCTGTTTATCGAACTTGTAGCCTTTTCTTTAACAGTATTTCACAAGACTGTTCAAAATCATTTACCAACGCTGCTTAAGTCCTTTTCATCTTCAAAAATTTCTTCCCAAAATTCCCTACGATAAAACTGGATTATATTCGTATTACTCTCACCAGAGAAAAAGGCTAAATCAAAAAGCAGGTGTACCGTGTAATCCTGTAAGAAGACGTCAAGTACACAGAATTAGGTTGGGCGTGTTACAATAATCCTTCACAATCCACTTTTGCCCTCATCCCTGCTCAAAGCTGGTTACAAACAAATCCACTGAACGAAATAAGAACACATAAGCTGCTTACGTGAAAGAAGACTTACTTTAAATGTGTTGCTAAATTGCATGGGAGACTTTTGTGCCCATATGAAGACAGGTTGTGGAATAAAGACTATTTTACATTTATGGGCGAATAGATTTACCGTAATTTAGAATTGGTTTATCGTAATGAAATTATAAGTGAAATTTAAATTATATTTTTTTTTATATACAACTTTAACGCAATTCTAATTCGTTTTACATTATTTAAATCCTTTTACTAATGTTAATCCTATTACAATAGCTGACATAGACCTCTTTGGAAAGAAGAGTAACAGCTGCTTGTAAATAATAAAGAAGATTTTTGATATCGAGATAATCGTTGCGTTCGCGAATGGTAACTGTTTCTACTTCTGTTGGTTCACTCACTTAGTACAGAACATTTTTACAACGCAATACACTTACGGAACCAATTTGAGAAAATCAATGTCCGAGCGTAAGAACGGGTAGTTTTGGCTTACATTGAGATACAGAGGAAGGAATAAGATAAGGTATTTTTACTTTGAACTGAAGTGGGTTGAACTCAATGGTAGAGGAGACCCGTGCTCAGCAGTGGGCGTATATGGGTTGATGAAGAAGAAGAAGAAGAAGTGGGTAAAATATTGATCGTATATATGTGGACCCGAGATATACGCGTGGTTAGTCTTCTTAGTACTTTATTATCATCATCGGCCCATATACGTCCCACTGCTGGACATGGGCCTCTTCTGCCATTGACAGGGTTTAGGCCTTAGTCCACCACGCTGGCCTAGTGCGGATTGGCATATACCCGCCGTGAAAAAAAAAATTAAAACTAATGACAAATATGCTGAGTCACAACATAGTTCCCAAATATACATGTTTCACAAACACACAGACCCAGGAGTTTTATGTTTTAGATAGTCTGCCGTAGGAACACACACAATTGTTCTGGGTCAGTGTTATCTGGGCAGTGGTGTAGATGATAATATACAGTAGGTAAACGTCGGGACAACATCATTTATCAAATTCTAATTTTCTGTCGATTAATTATACCCATCATCCGGTGTGGTATTAAATAATAATATTTTCATCTTTATCCATTATATGTCTACAAGCTTAGCTAGTCAAGATCTTAGTTGTTCCTTTTTATGGGAATATAATTTACAATAATTTTTGTATCCACTACCATCAATTTTTAACTGAAATTTAGAAACACAACTATAAATAACACCGTATCCATTGTTTTCCGTCTGTATTCTATCTCCGAAGTGATGTAACCTGCTAAAGGTACCGGATTCCGTAGCATCTGTTCAATTTTCCTCGCTTTACTAGATTTTGTTTCGGGCGCATGCAACGTTCAGCCTACAGATATTGCCGGTCTATTTTTCATTATGCTAAGAGGAAGCAATTTTTTAAGAAGACAGTTGTGTATCGGAAATTGGTGCGTTCTAGGTGAATTGTTTATGTAAAAATACTTTATTATTTGCCATGTCTGTTGGTGGAACAGATAAGTTTTAGGGTGGAGACCGCGCTAAATCAGAGACAGCGTGGGACGTCTTGCAGAACATTAATTCCATGACTTGAGAAAAATGCCGGGCAGCCGATGGATGAGGGCTGCTGAATACCCAGGATTGTTGGTGCTTGCTTGCGGGTGACTATTTCAGCAGTGAACGCCGATAGTCTGAGTATATAATAAATCATACCTAGCTGTTATTGAGAAAGTACTAAAACCTCGACAAATTATTATAAAAGCCCCAAGATTCAGAACCAGGAATCTTGATCACTGACCCGCTTTAAAGGGCAAAATTAACCAAATAAGTCTTCAACATCATATATTATATATTTTTTATACACGCATGTGTATAAAATTGTAATTCCCCTCAAAGCAGACGATGGCTCCATAGTGGTGCTTTTAAAAATCCGTATCGCCACCGGGTGCGTTAGCCGATAAATTATAATTTACATCAATGGAGTTCGTCGTTCGGTGTCGACTGAGGCACACTGGAGACTCCGATGCGATTAATAGTCGAGCTTCATAGGTCTTGTCCTTTATTTATTTAGGATGTTTTAAAATAAGATCATAATTATTTTTAAATAATTAATAGTACAACAATAGTCAAAGAATAACTGAAAAAAAAAAGATTTGATAATTACGCTTCAATTAATTAAGATAAACTACGTGTCAGTCTCAGACTCGCGAGTTGCGATTAAGAAGTGCGATATTATATTCCTTCCCTTCCTTCATTTTACCGTTGGTTATAGTAACCTAACCTCATTAATTTAAATATTAAATATAAAAGACCTTATTTAAATTTTATTATTTAATTTCTCATGACTCTAAAAGTCCAGTCTACAGGTATCTGAGTTGTTTATTATATAATTATATTGTTATTAATCAACAAGAGGCAAGAATGCCTCGGAGTCAGGGCCTCAAACCAAAGAACTATTTAGTTTGTGGTGGGGTACATTTACCGTGAAGTGGCCACTTAGAAGATAAATTCCTACCAAATGAGGTTATTCGTTTGGTACTTCATAAATGAAAAATCTGAGATGTATCCCGTCTACGCCTAACAGCAACTTGAAGGCCCTAAAAAGTTTGTTTACACTTTTATTTATTTTTTACCATTCCCAAACATCGATTTTACGGGTACCTTAAACTTTTCTGTTTGCGAGAACTCGGTTTGTACTGGATATTTCGACGCTCGCTAAAACAATGTGCGGCCGAAATTCGGCCTCTCGGGACTATTAGGTTTTACCAGGTCAAACTATTATTTTATTTTGAACAAGATTTTTGCAAGGTGCTTCTAAAAGGTGTTTTGTTTGGAAGCTGTTTGTATATGTAATGTAGTAAACGCAAGTTACTGGATATGTTTTCCACTGATGTTGATGCTAGAGATTTATATCCTTTCAAGTATGTCATTTCAGAGTAAACTTTAGATTTAAGTAATAATGGCTAAGCAGCTTTAAATGCGTTAATTGTATTCATACTTACCTATAAGTATATGCTTTTGTGCTTATAATCCTGAACATTTAAATAGGAGACTGCCTCATGGTCTCACGGCTCAAATTTGTGCCGTGTGTGGTGGACGTCCCGGGTTCGATTTTAAGGTCGGGCAAAGTGCTTTTGGGTTGGTTGGGAAGTTCAATAGGCTCGCCCCCTACATCATAACACTCTTCACAACTACTTGACGAAATTTAAGTACAGAAATGCTCGTCTGTCTATCCTTTCGTTAGTTCTATAAAGTTTATGTATGTAGACAGGAGCGTATGCTCTACAGATATATGTCTTACGTTCAACGTAACAGTCTACGTCTTACTACTGAGAATTAACAACGATGATACACAATATCACTCTCATAAGGCGAATCAAACGTGTCCATTTCGGACCCATGATATGTAAGGAATGCTTACTTTAATAATTCATATTCCAAAGAATCTGTACAGAAATGTTTGTTTACGACCTATTTTTACCTAATAAATAACTAAGAGCCTCAATAAGATCGCTTTGCGGTGTGAGACCCTCGAAAGTTTAAAACAAAATAAATTATTCAACCCTTAAAAATAATCCTCGGAGTGGCGTTTTTGGAACGATCTGCCTCTACTGGGCGATATTTGAAAATTTCCAGACAAAGATTCCCACAGATTTACGATGGGTCCGCGAAATTGGAAAGTTCTCGAAGACACATTGCGTTTTGCGGTCCAATTAATATTGTTTTTCTCTAAATTTTAATTGCTTTTGTTTTGGTTCGATTGTTTAGCTCGATAAACGATAGAAATAGGCCGCGTGTTAGGCACCCATACACCAGTGTCGGTAACTCCATAGAAGCCCAAGAACATCACACGTTAAACGTGTAATGTCTAGTTTATAATAATTGGCTATAGCAGTGATGGCCTCGAGGTTCAGGCGCGCGGTCGAGAATCTCGGCAGTCGCGGGTTCGAACCCCTGGCATACACCTCTAACTTTTCGAAGTTATGTGTGTATTCACATTGAATTATCACTTGCTTTAACGGTGAAGGAAAACATCGTGATAAAACCTGCACATCTAAAAAGTTCTTAAGAATTTCTTAGGTGTGTAGTCTGCCAACCCGCACTTGACCAGCGTGGTGGACTATGGCCTAAACCCTCTCAATGGTAAAGGAGAACCGTGCTCAGCAGTGGGCGTATATGGGTTGTTGAAGAAGAATTGGTTATTGTAGAGTCAGGACATTTTTATTAATATAAGTTCAAACCCTTTTGTTAAATACAGATTTAAATCTTAATTAATTTTATTCTGAATTTAGTAAGAGCGGGCTTTTGGCCTTTTTGTAAGTACCGCCACTATTTATATACGTATAAATAAATGGAAAATTATGAAAAGTTTCTACTAAACATCACGCTTTTTTAAGATTAAAGTACAAAACATGTGGGACACACGTAGTAATACGTGGTTAGTGCATGTTGATATTTGCATTATCATCAACATCGGTCTATTTTTTTTTGTTTTTTTTTTGTTTTCGAGGGGAAAGCTGTTTATGGCTTTACTTCCCGCCAGCCCAGGGGCGGTGGGGGGCGGGAAGCATATGTCGGGGTCACCGGTCTTCCAGCCCGGCGCGCGGCGACGTCATGTTCGCGCAGGTGTTAGTGCCGGGCTGGGTCCCTAACAAAATCCCTAAACCGGCATACCGACCAAAACCCCCCGGTGGCCATCTCCGCGCCAATTTATCAACATCGGTCTAACTATTAATATAGGACTGACTTTAATACATTGCATGCAGCAACAAAATGAAGTTACTCATAGCATTTTTCTTCAATCGAAAACCTCTTCGCATAGAAAGCAATCGCGAGGAGTAAAATTCATCAAATATTACTCACAAAATTGCAGATACATATCACATAAAACAAAAATACGCTTTATAAATAAGAAAAACGTCTTAAATTTTTGAACACCCATTCACATGTCAGAGGGAGCGTAAAAAAATGACAGAATAAAAGCGAACCTTTGATTTATTGAAGTTATGACAAACGCAGACAATATTTCACCAATATATTTTACGATGCGATACACAAGCAATGTTTTTCGTTATAAAAATGTTAACTGAGATATTATACGGGACGTTTCAGTATTTATGCCTTATAAAATTCGTACTAAATTATGTTCATGTCGCGTACCTTGTTAAAGGATAAAAGAGTTTGTAATTTGGATGAAACTGGATGGTTTTGGATATGAAAATACGTTTTATTTTATGCTCGGTTGGCCTGTCTTTGCGTAGTCTAAATATTGTGGGGATTTTTGCTTTATAACTTGCCTGTACACCTGTTACGTCTGTCTCTACTCTCATACATAGCTACATCTTTATTAGGAATTTTGTCAACAATACCTTATGTCTTGCATCCGCCCACTCATCGGAAAACATTGTCTAATTTTATGTCTTACTTACTTAAAGACCTTTTCTTCAAAGGCCCATGGGAGTAGTAGAGTCGGACGGAAGATGTATTTTGTATCGTGAATACACACACATACCTCACGCCTATATTCCCCGAAGGGGTAGGCAGAGATGCATTTCTGCACCCACATTTCGCCAGGTATGTATCAGTCCCACGTAATAGGGGGCGAGCCTATTGCTGTTTCTTGGGCACATTTCCAGACTCCGTGCTGCTACTGAGAATTTCCTAATGGTAAAACCCAATATCAATTTGTCCGACCCGGGAGTCGAATCCAGCACCTCTAGATCGCACGGCACATATTTGTATCGCGAGACCACGAGGCAGTCGTGAATATGTTATCTTTATTTGGTAACTCTAATTACATTAATTGGTTTGGTATGTTAAAAGTCAAATGTCAGCGATAAATCTTTTTAATAAAGTGTAAAGATAAGAAAATCGTAAACATCAGGCGATGGTCCATCAAATGTTATGTTCTTTTTAATTTATGTAGTAGCTGAATAACCTTTAGGGTTAAAAACATTATGCTCACGATTCACTCATCCGATAACCCCAAAAGTTTTCAAGTTAGACTTTATGTGTAGGAAAGTATTTATTTAAAAATGTTCTGTACCCGTGATATATTTATTATTCTAAATTCAATGTCATGTCGAGTGGATTATGGAATGAAAATATTCTTTATTGTTGAAAACATTTTGTGTCTTCTTTAATAATGTTTTCACTAAATATATTTTGAACACTAAATGAAATATCATTTTGTTTGTTACATAATAAGCAATTTGTAGTAATTATGATTTAATCTACATTGTTATGGACATGATTATAATACGGTTTGTATGTTACTTGTTTTATGAACCATCAATACAGTAAGATAGAAAGAAATGAAAGGAAATTGAAATAGAGCTTAATCTAAATTATCCAGGCGATGTTTCACTCAAAGACATTCACGAGTAGCAGTTTACATACTTACAAAAATCTACTTTTTTCGATTTCAATCTTCTTTTATAAGAGATTTGTGTGTGATACAGCAATAATCCAAGCAAATTCGAAACACTTCAAACCTTTATAAAGTTTTTCACAGAAGCGTCCCCATTTTATTTTCTAGGTAACATTGCAAGACTAAGTTATAGTTGACTGTGGAACTTGCAAACACAAAAGCGGATTTGGTGCCATCTTGTACAGTTGTAATGAAAAAGTTTCCATCGCGCCGTTCAACTTGGAGCTCTGTTAATCTGTTACATTCATGTTTGCTTCTGAGACAATCTAGAGTGGATTTGTTAAAGTGCCGAGTCGGAAGGATTCATAACTCTGATGCTTTTTTGTTTTCTTCTCAATATTTTTGCGCGGTAATGTATATCTTAATGTTTTCGTAAACTTGAAAACTCTTCAATCTGTATGAGTGCAGTATTTGGGTTAGGTTTAGAAGTTTAACTGAGAAATCCATATTGTTGTTCTAATACACACGACTTTCAAATATATCGTTAGCTTAATATTTGTATTAACGCTTATATGAAAGAAAAGACACTCGACATAAACCGAAACTCTGTTGAGTAGTCTTCTTAGTCTAGTTATCCAAGCAAATTTGCTTCGAATCGACCAATGCTATTATTCATATTTAATGTATACATTATTCTATTTTTAACTTTAACCCATATAGTTCCCCTCGCTGGCACAAGCCTTGTCTAGTGGCTGGGGGCGTAAGAATCCCCTTAAGAGGAAAGCTTAGCAGTTTTCTCTCGTAAAAAGACGGCAAGCGGTTAATTAGCTACGTCCCTAACACTCTGGATTACTCCTCGAGTCTAATTACCATCACGCAGAGCATTAGTTCATCTAACTTTGCTAGAAATAAAAATGTCCAGAAATGTATTTTTATTAAGAAGAAAAAATCATTATTTTGCAGCCGCTTTTGTAGTAGTTGGTGATGCCGCTGCAGCAGAGGAGCTGGAAGCTCCACCTGCAGATTGAGTTGTGTTTTCGTGGGCTGAAGTCTCTGTTTTTCCATGTGTTGTTCCTATATCGTCTGCTTTTTGCGTTGTGTTGTGCGTTGCGTTGTGCGTTGCATTCTGCGTTGCTTTCTGTGTTTCAGTTTCTTTAGGCTTTTCTGGGGGAACATTGTCTTCAGTAATCGGCTCTTCCTCAGAATCCGATATTGGCCGTTTGGTTGTAGTTGTTTTCACTGAACTGCAACCTACGTATATATTTGCCGATATTGGCTGGTTGTACGGGGATGTGATTTGAAGTACCAAAAATTTTTTCATAAGACCACCGCGTGTTATTTGTACTCGTGGTCCATTGCCTATACCTAGGCGATCCACTACGCGGAAGAATGTTATCTGAAAATTTATTAAAAAACAATGGTACGAGTTAGCAAAGCTAAAACAAGATGATATTGATAGAGTGTTGAGAAAGTTGTTAGTCAAAAAATGTTTATGGCGAATCTATAATAATTATAAAGAAAAGAAATAATTGGGTACGAGGATAAAATTGGTATGTAGATAGAATTGGTCACGTTTATTCACGTTCACGATAGGCTAAGCAGAGGTCTTCATTAACGTTTTAGTTGTTACAAATTATTGGACATAATGGGTTCAAGTTACTATTGTCTATAGAAGACAATTTTCGAACTTTCTAGCAAGATTTTCTAATAAAAACAATATATTCAAACATATTTTGTGCCATATTTTCTAACGAATTCAGCTGATGCAAATCCGCCGGTGCTGAATACCGTTGTTATTTAAGTTTCAACTACTCAAATATCAATAAAAGAAAAAAAAAACATCATTACGTACTGGACATTTGAACATCCTTCCATACTTCGCAGTAGTATACGTATATGGGCGCCTCTCTTTGTACAAGCGGTCTTGCGCTACCAGAAAATCATTTTTCTTGAACATCCCCACATAAAAATCGCGACATATCGAAAATTGAACGAAGAACGTCAACACAATAAAATAAGTGTTCATATTAGATGTTCAATATCGGCATTACGCAAAACTGCAGTACGTCTTTTGGAAATATTAATACGATCGTAATAACACACTTAAATTTCATTCAAATTATTGTAATTAGATATTTTAGATTTTTATTGAGTGCTAAAGATTAATCATCGAATCTTAATTAAACATTGCGTAGTATGTGTACTCGTATTTTTTATTGGCAACTGATTAGCTGAAAGTAATGAACAGTGGGCTGCTGATGGATTCAAGTTTTACATATACTAAGGCGACAGAAAATAAAACTACTGTATTGCTGAATTATAGAATTATGTGATAAGAAACTCATACGTCTGGATTAAAATTCCCAAATAAAGCCACAAATGCCAGTTGTATAAACCTGCATTTATTGACCCATATAATGCTACCACCACGTTGACAAAACACTTGATTATAAGAATTTCACACAACGCCATAAAGTAGAACATATGATACCGAAAGCAGCTCAGCCCGTCACGAAATACCCGCAGAACGCAGACATTTCCTTGAAGTTTAAACACCTGCCCCGATGCAATGTGCAATAAACAAAAATATTCACGGGAAATGGAAATATTCCCTCAGAAGCGCCGCCACTAGTTGTCCTGAATGTTGAGCAAATATATTGGAAAATTTTATTAAGCTGGCACATGTGTGTGAAGTGCCTCGCAATATGATAAATAGAATTGCGTTTCACACGTATTTTGTTTAAGGTATATGTTTTATTTACTGTTGTTTGGTATTTTCTTTTAAGACTGCTGGGTTACGTGGTTTGTTAAGTGTGAGACGTTAGAGCTCTTGGGCTCGATTCTCTGGTCGGCATGGTGTTACTTTTATTTGCGAAAATTCTTAGCACACAAAGTTTGGAAATATAACCAAATTACGGCAAAAAGGAAACCCTAGAATTTCTCGCAGAATATTATACGAGGAAATGTTTTTACTTGATGGTTTTCTACAATCACACGTAACTTTGAAAAGCAGTACTCAAAAAATAATAATCTGCGGCCAGATCAGCGATCACTTAAGTCAGCTACATATGATTGATGAAGTTGATGTACACTTTAATAAATCACGTCGCGATACCGTCCAACATATTTGATGTGAAACGTTTGAAAAGTAACTATCTGATGGAATTGTGGAAGCCCAACAAATTGTAGTAAACAATTTCTTTTTAATATGGAATCATTACAATTGAAACCAATTCTAAAAACCGATACAGGCTTATTGTCGTCTGTCCCTCTAAAATCTTTATTGATAGTAAGAATTTTGGTATTGAAAAACCTCATAGGACCACTCGGAAAGTAGATATCGCATATCTCACAATTGTACTGCGATCAGCAAAGCGGAATTAAAATAGAGATAAAAAATACTGGTAATTTGCCTTGAATAATATGAGATGATGATTGAGGATGTATATAATATGTTAACCTACAAAGCAACAGCTAAAAATAAAATCAAACCGTAACATAAATCCTTCATAATCACAAATGCAGTTGAGCAACGATCAGACCAACGCCTGTATCTAAAAAATCCGATACAATTTTATTGTAATGCACATAATCCTTTTTCGACGCACGATTCGGATCTTCTGTAGAAGTGGTTATATGAACGGGTCTTTATGAAAAAACATATTCTCAAAAGTAGGTACTAGGAATGCAATTTCACATTCCCAACTGAATGTTCCTTTGAAATTTCTGTCGCCTTCCCAGTTTCTATGTTGAGAACTTGCACATTTCTATTACAATTTCCATACCGTTATACAAGAACTGTTATTGGTACATTTGATACTCAGACATGATTGTGTTGTTAAAGCCGTCAAATCCGGCTTTCACACTAATGTGTTTATTTATAAACCATTTCCCTTTACTCATCCGATGATATACAGACTTATATTTTGCACTGCGCCGCGACGGTTGAGAGGCTTGATATCGGCAAAATGGGGAGCATTATTATATGTAATGACACAGCAAATTCATTATTTTTAATTACCATTTAATCACAAAAAAATGATTATTGCTATAGCGATAGTAGTGTTAATGAAATAACATCTTATGTAACATCAACAGCCTAACTTAGTTTTGCCACAAACATGATATGATTTAAAGTGTCGCCATCTCTTTTTCCATACATTTTTAATTTTATTTGGTCCCTCTTATATCGAAAATGGTTATTATATAGGCTTGATAAAGCATAAAAAATCCACGTTGTCCCTGCAACTTCATTCATCAACATCTGAGGTAGCCATAATCATCATCATCAACCCTTACAGGACTCACTGCTGGGACGAGCCTCTTACAGCTAAGAAGGTTTAAGCTTTACTCCACTACACAGGCCTGGTGCGGGTTGGCGGACTAAATACTTAAGTAATTCCCAAGATCTTTTAGGTGTGCAGGTTTCCTCACGATGTTTTCCTTCACTGTTAAAGTAAGTAATAATAGTAATAGACTAAAACACTGACAACTATAAGCTGTCATAAACATTTGTCTTTAAATTTGAATTTAACTAGTTACTTAAAAAATATGTGGCAAAAAAAATAAAATGCAGCAGTTTTGAACATTATATTCTCCCGTATGTTCTCAAAGGGGATGTGTTCTGAATACTAATGGTGTAATGGGAGTTCGCTAATGCCGCGAAGGGTGCATTTTTGTATGCACTTGTATTGCCATGTTATAACTAAATGGTGCTCCTTGCGTAGTATTGCGAGTCACGATTTTTGGATTTGATGATAATGCGTTTTATGGTGGGCTTAGTCGAGTAATACGCAACGTCATTCACGCTGATTTGTTATTGGAGATATCGTACTAATACGTATATAGGTATATTGTTAAATGGATTTTGTTTGACCGTCATTATTAGTTTATATTTGAAGAAATAAAATATTTCTTTTGCAAATAACTAAAGTAAATCAAGCACCGTAATAACTATGCAACTATGTCAAATAACGACAAGACTATAATAAACACTATTTCATATCTGTCCCCGGAAAAATAGGCAGAGGTGTATTTCTTTATTATTATGCCCCACGTAACACGGTACGGGCCTTTTACCGCTCATATTTTGGTATGAGAATTTTATTATGAAAAAAAATAAAAATCGAATGCGCTATTTCGACCGCAACTTATAGTATGTAACTAGTAACGAGGTTGCATAGGTCTCATCAAAGAATAAATAAAAAAAAATATCTGTTTTGCAATTAAACTAAGCTACAGAACAATTTCGACATAATTCTTTATTATTAAACGTAATCGAAGAGATCCTCATCAGAGCACCCAGCGATGTAATGGAGTAAGCACTCTTCAATATCAATATTAACTGATATTGCGTTGTATCTGCCATTAAGCCGGAAAGCCAATACCGCTTGAAGACGTCCGGGCTGGATCCGACTGTGAGCAAACATTGGCGGATGTGATCAAATATTTGAACAGGCCGATCTCAGGCCACATGCAAATGGTAACGTATGGGCAAACGTTTGGGATTTGTAATAGAATCAGCCAACGTAATACTTGTGGGGAGCTTGGCCGCACAATATGCGCTGGAACGACAGACCGTTGTGACCCACTTTTGTTGAAGAAAGTTTAAAACATGTTTTCATTCGGGATAGCTGTACTTTTGGAGCGTTCCAGCTTTTCACGCTTGGCGCGAAATAAAGGAATAGAAATTCCGCAGCGGGATTTAGATTAAAAGTGGGACCTGAGTGACCGCGTTAATTAACTTTCTGTCAACGCTGGATTCATTTAATTAAGTGATAAAATTGTCAAAGATATTTTTACTATTTATTTTTTTTTTGCTACCTAAGTATATGCAAACAAAAAATTACTGCGGACGTCTAAGGTAAACAAAATACGAAATAAGATAAGCAACATTTTCCAATTTGGACGTTTAGTCTAGTCAACATGTTCAAAAACGTGTTAAATAGAAATAAAGCTCCTAAAAATATGAGCGATGGCTCATTCGATTCGGAATGACGTCTAGAAAAATGTTTTTGAAGGGTATATTAGCACATAAAAAATTGCAATTGTTATTAACAAAATAAAAAAAATAAAAACAGGTATTTAGTTTTTTTTAATAACTTTAAAAATAATAATATTTAAGGAATTTTGAAAACAGATCCTGAAAGAGGAGGAAATTTCCAATAAAAAAGAACTGACTCCCGGAACTCTATGTATATTATTTATAATATTTTTTTAATACTGAAAATAGAGCTCCGCGAGGGCGTTACGGCATAGGCGCGCCGCCAAAAAGCCGGTATATCACCTAAAACAATTTATTTTTAATATTAAATGACAATTTAAAAATTTGAAAAAATTTTGGTGTAATGTAGACACTTGAACGAAAAAAACCTCGGTGAAAAAATTTTTTTTTGTCGATTTTTCAAAAAGTTGCATCATTGTTAATTAACTAATTTTTTTCCGATCTCTGTTTTTATAAATTACGGCATAAAATTTTTAATAATTGATCTAAAAATCTTTTCGCTTCGTGGAGCTCTTCTTGTTTAGGTACTTAATAAAGTTATGCAAAAAAAATTAATTTAAGTTAATTATTTTGTTGATTATAATTTTTTTAAATTCACCAAAAACGAAATTTGTAAAGAATGTTATTAAAAAATATTTTTTTTGGTAATGTATTATTATTGCTGTTTTCGCATCTAATATAGGTATTAATGATCATTGGAAAATTTTTTTTTACGTCATTTGTTAAGAAATTGTTTAAAAACAAATAGACTATTTTGGGATTTAAAAAAAAAATCTTTTTACCATCTTATAGCATAGATGAAATAATGTTTTCTTAAAAAAAAATTTTTTCTTAAATATTTTTTTTTATATTTTATAATCGTTTTTTTTATATTTCAATAGTTTAAATAAGTAGTTCAGAAATTATTTTATTCTTAAAAATAATCATTGACCCTTTTCAATAGAATAACAGAGAAATAATTTTTTTTCACAAATAATTTAATTGTTTATTAACTTAAAAATTTGTTATAAACAAATAATATTAACCGTTATATTTTTTTTCGAAAACTTCAAAAAATTACAAAAACAACCATATATAAAAAAGTTTAGAAAAAAAAATTGTAATAAAATACAAAAAAATACAAAAAAAAAAATTCTTAACTTTTTTTATATATGGTTGTTTTTGTAATTTTTTGAAGTTTTCGAAAAAAAATATAACGGTTAATATTATTTGTTCATAACAAATTTTTAAGTTAATAAACAATTAAATTATTTGTGAAAAAAAATTATTTCTCTGTTATTCTATTGAAAAGGGTCAATGATTATTTTTAAGAATAAAATAATTTCTGAACTACTTATTTAAACTATTGAAATATAAAAAAACGATTATAAAATATAAAAAAAAATATTTAAGAAAAAAATTTTTTTTAAGAAAACATTATTTCATCTATGCTATAAGATGGTAAAAAGATTTTTTTTTTAAATCCCAAAATAGTCTATTTGTTTTTAAACAATTTCTTAACAAATGACGTAAAAAAAAATTTTCCAATGATCATTAATACCTATATTAGATGCGAAAACAGCAATAATAATACATTACCAAAAAAAAATATTTTTTAATAACATTCTTTACAAATTTCGTTTTTGGTGAATTTAAAAAAATTATAATCAACAAAATAATTAACTTAAATTAATTTTTTTTGCATAACTTTATTAAGTACCTAAACAAGAAGAGCTCCACGAAGCGAAAAGATTTTTAGATCAATTATTAAAAATTTTATGCCGTAATTTATAAAAACAGAGATCGGAAAAAAATTAGTTAATTAACAATGATGTAACTTTTTGAAAAATCGACAAAAAAAAATTTTTTCACCGAGGTTTTTTTCGTTCAAGTGTCTACATTACACCAAAATTTTTTTAAATTTTTAAATTGTCATTTAATATTAAAAATAAATTGTTTTAGGTGATATACCGGCTTTTTGGCGGCGCGCCTATGCCGTAACGCCCTCGCGGAGCTCTATTTTCAGTATTAAAAAAATATTATAAATAATATACATAGAGTTCCGGGAGTCAGTTCTTTTTTATTGGAAATTTCCTCCTCTTTCAGGATCTGTTTTCAAAATTCCTTAAATATTATTATTTTTAAAGTTATTAAAAAAAACTAAATACCTGTTTTTATTTTTTTTATTTTGTTAATAACAATTGCAATTTTTTATGTGCTAATATACCCTTCAAAAACATTTTTCTAGACGTCATTCCGAATCGAATGAGCCATCGCTCATATTTTTAGGAGCTTTATTTCTATTTAACACGTTTTTGAACATGTTGACTAGACTAGTTCGCGAAACACCTGTGCCGCTTGATAGTCATGGCGGGTTCGAGACGCCGGCAAAATGAATATTTGCCGAGTATTCCTATGCAGCTGTCGACTCGAAAGCAAGTGAAGTCTCGACAAAAATTTAATTTACGGATTTAGACGTTTGTTGCGACGCATGTCTTTGATGTGAACGAATCTCAAGATTGCATCTGGGGACACAATATTGTTGGATAAGTCATTATCAGCCCATATGGCCCGCTGATGGGGACGACCTTCCTCCAGAAATTTGAGAGTTAAGGCCTTAGTCCACTAGGCTGCCTCAGTCCGGTTGTCAGACTAAGCACCTATGGAATTACATAAATGCTTTTTGAAATCTTTTCTTGATCACAGACACGAGAAAATGATTGTAATGCTACTAATATCTGATGCCTTAGGTCTTGTACGTCAAAGGTCACTTGAAATTTGATAAGAGATTTGTAAAACCGAAGCACTAATTATTACAAATATTTAAACGATTGATAATATTAACCATGATTTGTCCATAAGCCTTTTTTGTTTGTTCTGGTTCTTTGCTTATTCAAACACTATCGTATTCACATTCAGTTCATAACACAAAAACTATTTTTTCAGACCAATTCTGGAGTCTCCCTAGATGCTAGTATATAAATCCTACAGCAACAAACAGAATGAATGAACAAAGAATATACAAGCTGTATAAACAGTAATTAAAGAACTACTTCATACTTCAGAATCCGGCTCCGTTTCACTTTACACATTCTCGTTTCAACATTTATTTGAGAATTCCTCGCAGTAATAATTGGGCATTACTTGACAGACAAAAGAATTAATATTGGAAATGCTTCGTGAAATAGTTTCACATGCTTTAACTAATGGATAAAGCAGTGATGGCCTCGAGGTTTGGGCGCGCGGTCGAGAATCTCGGCGGTCGCGGGTTCGAACCCCAGGCACACACCTCTGACTTTTCGAAGTTATGTGTGTATTCACATTGAATTATCACTTGCTTTAACGGTGAAGGAAAACATCGTGATGAAACCTGCGCACCTAAAAGTTCTTAGGAATTTCTTAGGTGTGTAGTCCGCCAACCCGCACTAGGCCAGCGTGGTGGACTATGGCCTAAACCCTCTCAATGGTAGAGGAGACCCGTGCTCAGCAGTGGGCGTATATGGGTTGATGAAGAAGAAGAAGAACTAATGGATTAAATATCATGATATGCGCAAGATTGATTGTGTTTTCATAAATCACTGCCTAATTATTGTTCTTGTATTTGTTTCAAATCAGTTTTAATTGTTAGAGAATTCATTTTTATTTAAGGGCAGCAGAGGTCCATTTTTGCACCGACATTTCGCAAAATGTATATTTGTCTCATGTAATAGCTGGTTACTGAGAATATTCTTATAAAAAAGCCCAATGACAATTAGTCCGACTTGGGAATCGAACCAGGATCTCTAGATCGCAGAGCATATAATTGTGCTGCTAAACCACGAGGATGTGTTATTACTAAACTTACTATTGCAGCCGCTACGTCAAATTTGAATCTTAACCGTATAACTTTACACTTTCCTAAGAGATGGCGACACTAGTAGCGAAAAACTAAACTATGAATGTTGCGCTACACTCCTTAGCTTACATCTTCGAAGATACTGGCGCGTGATTACAGTGATATGCAGTGATGGCCTTGAGGTTTAGGCGCGCGGTCGAGAATCTCAGCGGTTGCGGTTCAAACTCCAGACACTATACACAATGAATCATCCCTCACTTTAACGATGACGGAAAAAATCGCGAGCAAATCTGCACACCTAAAAGTTTTAAGAATTTCTTTGGTAGCCGCTATAGATGGGCGGCGGGAAAAAACCAATCGACGGGTTTTTTCATCACTTAACGTGATTATCGCGATTTTTTAAAAAAATAACGTTTTTTTTTGCTTTATAGAACAAATGCAGCGAAAAATAGGTACTTTGCAATGCGCACATACTTTGCACCAGCGTATATAAGGTACTAGCTGTTGCCTGCTGTTCGAAACGTCCAAATGTGTAGCCTGATCCAGGAACTAAAAGAAAAAGACGTCTTCTTGTTTTATAATAAGATTTTTTCTGTGCATTGTGATGTAATGTTGCTGAATTGCAGAAGGAACTACTATTTAAATTTTAAAAATCTTTGAAAAAAAAAGGACGAGAGAGTAGTAGTAATCATTTATTACACATACAATAATCATTTATTACACTTACGATAGTCATTATTACACG
Source organism: Cephonodes hylas (assembly GCA_030295005.1). Taxonomy (NCBI): domain Eukaryota; kingdom Metazoa; phylum Arthropoda; class Insecta; order Lepidoptera; family Sphingidae; genus Cephonodes; species Cephonodes hylas. The sequence goes on along the minus strand of AP025374.1, from coordinate 2,973,246 downwards.
TACGATAATCATTTAGGTATAACACTTACGATAATCATTTCTTCCGTTGGGCTATGTCGGTTACTTTAGTTCTCCTACGGATCTCTTCATTTCTGATTCGATCACGTAGGGAAACCCCGAGCATAGCCCTCTCCATAGCACGTTGAGTGACTCTGAGCCGTCCCATGACGCCTTTAGTGAGAGGCCACGTCTCAGTGCCGTATGTCATCACTGGTAACACACAACTATTGAAGACTTTCGTCTTCAGGCACTGAGGTATTTCGGACGAGAAGACGTCTCCTAACTTTCCGAACGCTGCCCAACCGAGTTGGATTTGACGATTGACCTATCTCTCGAAGTTGAACCTGCCTAACCGGACCACTTATTCCAAATAGACATATTCGTCTACAACTTCGAGAGTCGAGCCCCCAACTGCGATTGGGGTGGGCACAACATGGACATTCGACATAATATTCGTCTTGTCCATATTCATTTTAAGACCCACCTGTTGGGAGACTCGATGGAGGTCTTCGAGCATAGTGCTAAGGTCCTCCAGCGATTCTGCCATGACAACAATATCGTCGGCAAACCGAAGGTGTGTGATATACTCGCCGTTGATGTTGATGCCGAATCCTTTTCACTCCAAGAGCTTGAAGGCGTTTTCCAGCGCGGCAGTGAACAGTTTCGGAGATATAACATCTCCCTGTCTCACGCCTCTCTGTAGTGGAATAGCCTTCGTGCTCTGATCTTGTACTCGGACCGACATGGTGGCGTTGCTGTATATACTTTTCAACACCTCGATGTACCGACACTCAATGTGACACCGCTGGAGAGACTCTAGCACCGCCCACGTCTCGATCGAATCAAAGGCTTTCTCATAGTTCACAAACGCTAAACAAAGTGGCAAGTTGTATTCCTTGGTTTTCTGTATAACTTGCCGAAGCGTATGGATGTGGTCTATGGTGCTAAAGCCTTTTCGGAAGCCAGCTTGTTCGGGAGGCTGTAAGTCATCAAACCTGCGTTCGAGACGGTTTGTGATGACCCTTGAAAACAACTTATAGACATATCTTATAACTTAGAAAATATCTCATATAGGGAATGAGGAGATCCGTAGGAGAACTAAAGTAACCGATATAGCCCAACGGATTAGCTCGTTGAAGTGGCAATAGGTCGGCCACATAGCGCGGAGAACTGATGACCGATGGGGCTAGAAAGTTCTCCAGTGGAGGCCACGTACTGAAATACGCAGCCTGAGACGCCCTCCAACCAGATGGTCAGACGACCTCGTAAAGGTCGCAGGACGTCGCTGGCTGCAGGCGGCCTTCGACCGATCCGGGTGGAGGTCATTGGGGGAGGCTTATGTCCAGCAGTGGACTGAGATTGGCTGATGATGATGATGATAAATCATTTCTTGACAAAAGTTATTAAAATGTTTTTTACAATTGAAATTTTTTTGTCACTGTCGCAGTAGTCATGATGATTAATCCGGTGCAAATGACGTGAAAAAAGTTAATAGGACGATGACCCCTGGTCATATTGACCCGAATTTGAATGTTTTTTTTTTTAAATAAATATAATGAGTTACCCCAATTTTAAATAGTGTTTATTATAATTATTCTTTGCTTAGATAGTAAAATAAAAATATTAAGAATTACATGTTAGAAATATACTTTTATAATTATTTTTAATAACACATGAAAAAGTCAACGATAAAAACGTAACATATTAATATTTTGAGTTTTGATCTTATAATAGGAATCACTAATCTTATATACTAACAAAGAGATCAAATCAACTTTATACTAAAAAAATAAAAACCAATCAGTCTTCTACGTCATCATTGATGCCCACGGAGCTGCTGCAATTGTTGCAGTATGGAATCAATCATAGTCACTTATAGGGCTACCCAATGGACTTAACAATTGCCTGGGTGTTGATAACGGCTCGTAATAAGAAGAAGGTATCGAAGTCCGTAAGAGTCGCAATAGTCGTCAACCCAAAGTAAATCACGTATTTAATCTCACTAGGCAATCAAAGTCCACAAAACAAAATCCATGTCGTCAATTAAACCTACAAATTAACACGAGTTCGCAGTACGAAGTCAAAACAACGTCTGAGTTAAATAGATCACCAACGCGTACGCCGCTGCAACTACTTGCTTCACCGCCCCCCACCCTCGTACGTAGTTTCGGGTTACTTGTCACTAAGAGCGGATGAACACACACAGACAAACAACAAGACAAGTTTTTAGCATATATAACGTATAGCTGTTGCCCACGACTTCGTCCGCGTAGACTACAGGGTTGAGTTCAGATATAAAATAAGTTATAATCTTTTTTACTTTTCAGAGTCATGTTTATGCACATACCAGAAATCATTCAAATCGGTTTGGTAGATCCAGAAATACCCATTCTCACGGGAATACATTTTCTGGGATAGAAAGTATTCTATGTTACTTCCTTGGTTCCTATTTATCTCCAAACCATAAATCCTTTTGTCCCAGTAGATGCAGAAATACCCATTCTCACGAGAATACTTCATTTTCCGGGATAAAAACTATCATTTGTTTCATTCTGATGTATAAACTATATTATTGTTAAGTTTCATTAAAATTCATTCAGTAGTTTTTACGTCAAAGCGTAACAGATAGACAGAGTTATAACATACCTCACGCCTATATTCCCCGAAGGGGTAGGCAGAGATGCATTTCTGCACCCACATTTCGCCAAGTATGTATCAGTCCCACGTAATAGGGGGCGAGCCTATTTCCAGATAGACAGAGTTACTTTCGCATTTATAATATTAGTATGGATTTATTGAATTATGAATATAAACAAAGTTAGATTAGCTCTAACTAGTAGTAATAGGACGTATTATTTGATATATACATATCTCTACACATTATTTAAATGTTACATATGCTAAATATGAAAAAACCCGAATATTTTTCCATTCCCACATATTTTTCGGGTATTTTCCCCTTTTTTCCCACGTCGGGGTTTTTTCCGGGCAAATGCCCATCTATAGTAGCCGCTAATCCGCACTTGGCCAGCGTAGTGGACTAAGGTCTAAACCATTTTAATTTTACAAGGCCTATGGGACGTATAACGAGCAATGATGATGATAAAGAATCAAAAAATAACAAATTAAAAATGCAAATATCAGGAACCAATATAAGAGGCAGGCGGGGCCCATTATTTTTCTTTCGATTTATAATTTCCAAATGGGCCCCGTCTGCAGTGGGATGTAGGCACTACTGTTGCTCTCATAATGTAGATATGTTCTTTGATGACATTGGAGTAGACAGGGGCGAAGTGTCAGTGATGTCAATTTGCATCCCCTCATTGTTAGGGTGGCCCTTCCCTATTACAGGCCGATAATTTTATTTGCATTGTAATCGTTTATACGTAGGTATGTATTCTATGTGAAGGTATCATTACCGAAAAATATACATAAATTGTAAGTAGTAGAGTTTTATATTATTTAAAGTATTAAAATAATTGGTAAATATTGCCATAGTATTATTGGTATTGGTAAATTTTGTCCTCTCATTACGGAAGTCTAAAGTATGCCAAAGAAGTGTGCTTACTAAAACTTTTCCTCACAAACTACATACATTGAAAAAAAATCAATGATTGTATGGGTTCATTGGTTTACTGTGATTACACATCTAAGAAAGTCCTAAAAATCTTTCAGGTGTACAGGTTTTCTCACAATGTTTCCCTTCACTATTAAAGTACGTGATATTTTTTTATAAACACACACATAACTTGTAAAAGATGGAGGTTTGTGCCTGGGCTTGGACCCGCGACAGTCAAGATTTTCAACTGGGTGCATAAAACTGGAGGCCATCACGACTTTTACCTCTTAATTATACTCGCGAAATTCCCTAATGGGATTATCTACCTTATTACCACGAACAAAAGTACACCAAAACACGTTTAGCAACCGTCCATAATCCACGAAATTGACACTCGTTTAATCCACAATCATATTGCCGACGTCACATTCCAGCTCATTTACCACCGAATGGGCCTCAAATAAATCCCTTTCTGACACCCCCTTTATACAAGCGTCGACGTAATAATTTTGCTTGGAGACGTATAAAAATATTTATTTGTCGCGGACGTGGCACTTAAGAACATCCGGCCTTTGATATGTGTTATAGGAGATTTTTTTGAATTCGTTCTATTTACAATGTCAAAAGGAATTAAAAAAAAAATACGTTCATGGTTTTAATAAAAATAAAACATATTGACCAATGTCTTTTAAGCCAGTTATATTCCAATCAATTTTGTTTTTAATTAACTTGTATTGCTATATTATTGCCTACATGATTAATATTTCATTTCAATTCATTTAAATGAAAACCATGTAGTAATTTATGTCCGATTAGTGATTAAACAGATGTAATTTTAATTTAGACTGATCCGTCACTGTAAAAGTAATTAATAATCTCTAAATGCAGAAGTTATATAAATAGTAAATGGAGTCACAAATTTTACTTAAATTGTCTTTTGGAAGGATGAAGAATATACATACTAAATCTGAATTGAATACATATTTTCTTAAAAATTAACATTTTTGCCTATGTTTACTTTTTATACTTAAGCTTTAGTAACTGACGTTTTAGAGCAAAAATATGTACATCTCCGAGAAATATGTGTTGTTAAAAGGCGTTTTTATCCTTATTTGGCAGACTACACACCAAAAAAAATTCTAAGAGCTTTTAGGTGTCCAGGCAAAAGAAAGAAAAATTTGTTTGTTCAGTTTTAATAACGTTAAACAGTTCTTGAAATAGAAAAAGCCTAACAGTGAAATCTTTAGTTTACACATGAGTCTCCCATTCAAATTCGACCTAAAGTCACTTCAGAATCCAAACTCTGGATAAAACAGTTTTAGTTTTTAGATTCGAGAGCGTTAACAAGGGGCCGGCGTCGACGCACTATCGGCACTCGTGAAGCTTTCCAACTGACAAGAAAATTAAACTGTCGATCATTCTGGACGAAACTAGAATATTCGATCTATTCAAATCCAGTGACGGGATGGACTTTAAATAGAAACGATTTGGGAAAAAAAACGTCGTTTCGGTTGACGTACTTAAGACATGGCATACGATATTGGTTATTTATTTATTTGGCCATATTACAGTCAATATCGGGATAATGTCATGAATTTCAATTTTAGAAGAATGATTTAGGTATTTCATTCGGTGTTTTGTTTTAGCATTTGAATGAAAATCACTTGATGTCTTACAAAAATTAATTCACGTGGCTAAAAGAAATGATTCAGTTACCCCCAAAGTCATGCATAGTTCCGAACCCACCCCATGTACATCGTACATATTAGTAGCAAGACTCCCAACATGTATAATGTGGATCTCATCTACATTTATTACTCTACTTTAATCTTCTTCTTCTTCTTAATCAACCCATATACGCCCACTGCTGAGCACGGGTCTCCTCTACCATTGAGAGGGTTTAGGCAATAGTCCACCACGCTGGCCAAGTGCGGGTTGGCGGACTACACACCTAAGAAATTCTTAAGAACTTTTCGGTGTGTAGGTTTCATCACGATGTTTTTCTTCACCGTTAAAGCAAGTGATAATTCAATTTGAATACACACATAACTTCGAAAAGTCATAGGTGTGTGCCTAGGGTTCGAACCCGCGACCGTCGAGATTCTCGACCGCACGCCTAAACCTCGAGGCCATCACTGCTCAGCAGTCTGTCTACTTTAATAATGCCATTAAAATCAAAACTTGTTAAAAAAAACAAGTCTGTTAATTGATTCAGTCCCTGCGTAAGGAACATTCTGTCTTAAGATATTATGTTATTAGCTAACTCAACGAAATCTTAAAGTGATCATATCAATATTAAACAATAAAATTAAAAAAAAAACTTATATATTAGCGGAAATGAGATATGTTTTATAACATAGACGTAATCATTACTTCAACTACAAACTTCGTAAAGTACCGTAAAAACACTTTACTGCTCATTTCTAAATATAAAGCACAATTTCTGTAATATTTATTTACTCGCAACTCCAACTATGAGGAATGAAGTAAATAAATGGAAGTCAATTTCTGCGAAGTCGCGTTTCATCTTCAAACGTAATTAGTTAAAGCGGACGCCATACAAATACTTGTTTTTTCCCGAAGGGGCTTTTCTCTACCGCAGCTGACGGAAAGGAACTATTTACGAAAAAGAAGGCAATACCGATTATATATGTACATGTTATTATTAAACGTAGTGTAGGACGCCCTTGGGCTAGGTGGGTTGACGATATCCGCAAGATGGCTGGCAGCGGTTGGATGAGGAGTGCCGAAGATCGAGCCCAGTGGCCTGCCATAGTAGATGCCTGTGTCAAGCAGTGGTCGTGAAAAAAGCTGTTTATGATGGTGATTAAAAATTGGCGATCTAGAGCATTATGTTCAGCATACGTGATATACACACTACGTCTTATTCTTAGAAGGAGTAGATACAAGTGCACTTTTGTATCCACATTTCACCGATTATGGTCTTTTGGTATAGGGCGCTTATCCACTCCTGTACTTTAAACACAATTCGTTGTTAAACGTACTAAGATTTTCCTGATGAATAAACCCATAATAGGGTAAGGTGGTATAGGAGTCCGCACTTAAGCTTTAAACCGTTATAAAAGAAACATAAATACATTTTATGAATCAGTTTTTGTTTTAATGGAAAGAGTATCTAATGATGTAATCAAATTATGAGTGAAAATTAGGAATCTAAATATAATTTTGAAAAATAAACGAAAAACCACAAAAAGATATTTGCGTACTCTAATCCATACGGGTGTTTAAGAATACACAGAGGGGTCGATAAGAGTACGCACATATTAATTTCTACATTAAGCACAAATAAAGTTACCAACATTCCTATAATTGGTGCATTTCTGATGCCACCAAGTATTACATTTTGTTTCAAATGTCAGTCCTCAATCCAGTCCTCACATATTGGTTCTTGGTATACTTCTTCACATCCTCCACACTTCCAAATATTCTTCTTTGGTCTAATTTTTGACTTCGTCTTTGGTTTAGTAATTGTTGTCCTCTTTGGTTTACTTAATGTTACCATCTTTGGCTTCTTCTTGGCAGCTTCTTCTTTTTTCTTCTACTTTTGAAGCCAGGTATCGTAGTTTGGACTTTTGAATCTAAGCACCTTGAATATATTATTTGTCAATAGCTGGAAAAATTCAAACAGACGTGGGTTACTAAACAGTGAATTTGACTACACGTACTGTAATTGCTGTCCACTCGGACACAAATAGTATTTTAGCAAGATTTTTTAAAAATAACATTGAATTTAGCACTGTAATACGAGACGAGGCGATTTCTCTTTTTACGTAATTAAACTGAGCTGAGATTTTTTACAGAGACAGACTTCAAGAACAATACACGTCGTATATATAAAGAAAAAGTCCTTTCACACTAGAAAAGTTAAATTAATTTTTACTGGATAACATCAAAGGTTTGTGCACTTTGTTAGTTATAAGTTTCGTCAAATTAAAAGTAATTTGAGAGCTCTTTTCGTCTCGTTTTCGTAAAAATATGTGTAAACCACAAGAGCTTGGTGCAAATTTCACATCTAAAATGCTGACTGGGTACAAAATGTAGTAGCGAGTAATAACTGAATAATCCCTCGGGATATTCTTAGTTTAATTTAGTTAAAGGATCCAAGATTATAAGAAGAATTATAAGGACTAGTAAATTTTAGAGATAGAGATAGCCTTTTAGGCCATGTTTTGGCTCTTGGGTGCACCCACGAATTTTGTTAGTAATCATTCGCTAGGTCACCGTTGTGGACTAAGCTTCAATCTGGCCGCTGCAAGTAACTTTATTTTCATTTTATATTGTTTTATATAGTGTAAAATTAGAGATTTAATAAAGGCCTCTCCACATTGAGAAGTTTACTCACCTTGATTTTAAATAGAAATGTAGGTTACGTAGGTCTTATCTTCGTATTATTTTATCGTCTCTTACGTCACTGTTTATTCAATTGATCAGAGTTGAAAGTAAGAATGCATACGATCAAAACAAATGACTGTGTACAGCAAACATCATCGTTTGTAAGGCAATGTCGAAAAAAGAGATATAAAATTTCGGCACAAACTTTTGGTCAGTTTGATAGATTTTTTTGTTTCCACCAAGCGGTGTTTGCGTACGGCGCACGTCGGAACGTTGGGAATTTTCATTTCAATTTGTCAGTGTTCCGTGTTTGTGTTTATGTTTGTGCGAGCAACAGTTTCCAGTTGAGAACTCCTTTGGGATCGTTAGTTACAGATTGAAATTCACGCCCTTTGTTAATTTGTATGCTGATGATAAATGTTCACTTGATAAATTGTACTGTTACGTATCTCGCTTGATATGCGTTTGTCATATTAATTTTTCTCATTGTGTAAGATTTTTCAATTTTTATTGTATGAGTGTCAATCATGTGGTTTATTTTTTTAACACAGATGTTTGGTGCCTATTTGCGATGGCCTTCGTTCATCAGTGGAGGACGATAAGCCGAGTAAATAAAGTGAAGTGCTAGCATCTAGAATCAAATTCCAGAACCGATCACAAATTTGCTTTTTGAAATTGAAATTTAAAATATTTATCGAAATGCAATTAATATTACGATCGTCAATTTCCTGTTCATGGAATCTCGCCCGTGCCTATGCATCTACATTCCTTTGCCTTCTAAATATATGAACATATTTTACTAAACCATGCATTGTCACGTTATATGTCTAAAATCTGGAGTGGAGATCATGGACCGGCAAACATAGTGTAGGACGCCCTCTAGCTAGGTGGAGTGACGGTATACGCGGATTGGATGAGGAGGACTGAAGATGGAATTTGGAAGCGTGCCTTAGTAAAGACCTAAGTCCTGTAGTAGACGAGAAAAGCTGTTGATAATGATGGCTAAAATTAATTTATCTCATTATAAATAAATACAATATAAATACACCCAACAGTCACATACATAGTTCTGACCCCACATTAAGATACGAGTCTTGTGTCGTGGGTATCAGAAACTATGAGAGACTTTTCGGTCTCACAAACACCCAGACCCGAAACAAATATTTGTGGATCACACAAACATTTGTCTCGGTGCGGGGATAGAACCCGCGGCCTCTCGTTTCGCAAGCTGGTGTCTAGGCAACTGCGCCACGGGGCTAGCTGTCATTCCTTACATTCGTGAATATTCATGAGCTTTCCTTACAAATCCCAGGTCGCCTGCTCTTAGTACCTCAATCTAACTTGTACAATATCTTTAATACTGAATCGTATTCTCACGAAATAAATTTAATCCTTAATATAAAGGTATCATTCAGTTTTATTTATTCACAGAGGCTCCTTCCAAAGTCGCTGAAGATCGCGATACGCAAGAAGGCTTACTCTTAAATGTATCCGTGGGGCAAGTTAAAAGAGTTTGGTAGATAAATAATTATTTCAGCCTCGTGGTGCAATTGGCTAGACACCAGCTTGCGAAACAAGAGGCTGTGGGTTCCATCCTCGGACTAAGACAAATGTTTGTGTGATCCACAAATATTTGTTTGGGGTCTCGGTGTTGGTGACACCGAAAAAGTCCCTCGTAGTCTCTGATACCTACGTCAGGGGACTTAACAACTAATGTGGAGTCAGAACTGTGTATGTATGTGACTGTAAATTCACCCAGTATTTATTTATTTCTTACAGTTCTGTGAAAATTGTTTCAGCCCATAAATATTTCATCATTGAACATAAAAGAGAATCAAATACAACACTCACGAGTAGGCAATGTTGTTTTTATTAAAGAATAAATGAATTAACAAATATTTATTTTATTTTATTTATTTACTCTTCATTCATTACATGTAAAGGTGGACTTGATGCCTGAGGCATTCTCTGACAGTCGAACCTTAGGTGGTGCAGAGATAAAAAGCGTAGGTACGTAAATAAATTTATGACCATTAATATACACTTATATAATATTGTATAATATAAGTACATACAATATTATACAAACATTAGTATCTTTTTTATTTTTTTTCATCCGCCATCTTTTCTAACTTGCATTCCATTACAACTGACAGAAACTTTAGCGGAATAAAGCTAATTCAAGCTGACATTGACTAATATAACTTTTGGCGATGCCACGTCTTTTCCACTTCGTTTCTTTGCGTTTTTTCTACTTTCACCTTCTTGCATTATGAATTGAAGTGTAAACTCATTTTGTTAATGTACTGAAATATTATTGTGGTAGTTCTTGTAAGACTTACGTTCAGTTGAACTTGGTTTCATTAAAATCTAGGATTGATAATAGCATAGGTTTATTCTACAAAATCCACAATTTGAATTCATCAGACTCAGGATTATTGATGTTTTACGGAGTAACAAAGCTATCGAGGTACAGAGCATTCACAAAGGAAGTTCAAAACAAGATTCAACCTAATTGCTACGTGTAAGTGCATGACGGCAATTACTAGATACTCGTTAGTCTCACAAACAGTGTTTGTGAGTTTCAGTAGTAGTTATGAAACTGTTGTCAATTTAGATGGTTGTCATTATAAACCAAATGAGCGAGTAAGACAAATGTATAAATAAGGGTAAGATGGTCACTTAATTTTTAAGATTTTCATCTACTTAAATCCCGTGGATCAGATTTTTAAAATTGCATTACAAATACATGGCAATGTCCACAGTTGTTCCCGCGAAACAAGAACAACTCCCAAGATACGTCGCACAAACGAACAGAACAAATGTAACAGTGGTTTTCTATCGCAAATCGGGTCACCAGATAACTCCAGCAATAAGCTGTAAAGAGGTCGGGAAAATGAAGGCTTACTTAACTTGCCGGTTAACGAGCTATTTCTCATAACAGAAATAGACTTTAATTGTAAAAGAAATTGCTTCGGAGTGTTCTCAAATCGTATTTCAATTGTTTATTTGTTCCTTTGTTCGATTTTGTGCTAATTTTGGTATTGACGAGTACGGTTGTTGAGCTATTTGTGGGATGAACTCTTATTGAATTGACTATCGTGTATTCTTAGTCATCGTTATACTTATCCTTTGCGATTATTTAAAAATAATGCTATTATGTACGTAGTTATGTATACCTATATGTTTGACCTAAAGGTTATATGGTAAACCACATTTTACTATCGAGAAAATTATCATGTACAGAATTTTTATTGCACATGGTATCCCATTGCTCATTCCGAACAACCAAACAAATGTGAGCAAACATGCTAATACACAAATTCAGTAATAAAAAGCCCTTCAACTCGGACAACACTGATATCATCATACAGTTAAACCCCGGAATAGTTTCTAATGTACACTAAAATTTTGTAAGCTCCTTTATATGACACACTGCGCCGCATTAAATACTGGAAGAGGACGTTGTTCTAGGAGGAATGGATTACGTTTTATGCTCGCTAGGAGCCTGAATGGTTGAGGCTTACGTTATGTTTTGGCTGACTGAACGCATTATGCGCTTCGAGTAAGATTTGGAGTTCGTCAGTGTTTTGTTTTCTCATTGTATAAGTGCAGTGTTTTTACTATTAGATAATTATAACTATCAGTACTCAGGAAATACGGTCGATAAAAATAGTATCAGAGTATAAAGAAGCAAAAAATCGACTTAACATCACTCGATTCGATCATAAGGCTTTCTTTCTAATCTGATTATTTTGGTGTAAGGAAAAATTAAATAAATTTTTGTAAATAAAGTTGATTTTTTTAGAATTGCCTTGTGAGTTTAACCGTCATTTATTCCAGCTACCGCTTCGAAACAAAATATTGCATGATGTCATAGGGGATTTGTACAATATCTTCAATTGGATTAACTACGTCTAATTAAATATGTTTATATTTTTTCTCAGAACCCGTTTCCTCTCGTATTGCTCCACATCTATCTAATTGAACCAAGAAGCCATGAAATATTTCCTCTTTCAGTTGGTTCTATTGTCCTTTACAAAGTTTATTATCTCTAGATGACTTCACTGTGATAACTGCTCTGCTGCTTTCAGGATTTATTCCTTCAGCGAGCTCGAAAAGGATGCCCACGCTTAGAATTTCTAGACTTTCAGCAATTTTCCATACAAGTAAACACGAAGATCTAATCAGGTTTGAATTAATCATATCTATTATTTTGTCTACTTTTATCCTTAAACTAGCTTTTGCCCGCAACTCCGTCTGCGTGGACTACAGGGTTGGGTTCAGAAAGAAAATAAGTTATAGTATTTTACTCCGCAGAGCCCCATTTACTTAAATATACAAAAATCATACAATCGGTCAAATTGTTTCAACGTGAAATCGTAACGCGCCGGTCGACGCCTTGAGTATCATTATTGCACGCTTGATCATTATTTTGAAACTGCGATATTTGAAATCAAATGATGTCAAGGACAAATTTATTTTGTATTAAATACTTGTAATGAATAACGTATTTATTTGGATAAGGATTAATATCATGTTTGTAAAAACACCTTCACAAATAATGCTTTATTTAAAATAAATTTGGTTAGAATAAAAAACGTTATAGTGAGCCAACCTTAAAAGATAGACATATGCTGTCGCGGACTTTTTTTTAGAATTTTTAAAGTGGAACAATTCTGTCATACATTATTTTAGCGTAGCTTTAACTGTTTCTGCAGCGTACGCAGCGGAAGCTCACAAAAAGGAAAAAGGTCCCCGATTTTGAAACATTATTTATTGCTGCTCCGCTCCTATTGGTCGTAGCGTTATGATATATAGCCTATAACCTCCTCGATAAATGTGCTATCTAACAGTGAAAGAATTTTTCAAATCCGACCAGTAGTTCCTGAGATCCTAGCGTTCAAACAAACAAACAAACAAACTCTTCAGCTTTATAATATTAGTATAGATTAAATTAGTAAGAATACATACATACATCGAAACGAACGTATAACTTTATACCTGAATAGGGAACTTAAGACTTTTGGCTGATGATATGATGTCTGAAATATTGAATTGGAAAAAGTTTTTTTATTAACTTATTTATTATCAAAAAATATGTCACAATACAGTACGAATTGTAATAAGTGTAAATTGACATCATGCACTCCTTACTAAACATGAGTAAATGAGTAAGTTTACGAGAATTCCCTCATTAAAACAATGCATGAAACTGGGGAGATTGCATGTCTGGGTAGCGTTCGGCGCTCTAGAGTAACCATCTCAATGGAAGACTGCAGTGAACGTACATTTGTATTTATGGGAGAGTTTAGTTTATTGTTTGCGACTCAATAGGCAGTAACAGTATTTTTTACGGTAACCATACAAATTGATTTGTATTAACATAACGCACGCTTAAAAATATAGTGACCTAATTCAAAATTTTTGTATTTCCACCTTCATTCACTTTGTGATTAAATGTAGTCGGATTAAATAATAAAATTGTAATGTAACTATTTAGTACACATATTTTTTAAACATAATGATTTATTTATATTTTCTACAAAATGTATTTGACGAAGTAAAATATTTTTCCCCATTTACTTACCTTAGACTCGGCTTTTTGAATTAGGTCACTATATTATTAAGCATGCGATAAGATGTTATTCGTATCATTTAGTACTAAGAAAAAAGTGAGCACTATAGTGGATCTACGTTGTTTCGTAGGCGTTAACAAATTTGATATGACGAACAATATTGTTGGTGAAAAATTGGCTTCAAAAGGGGCTTGTGAAAATTAATTGTCTCAATTTTTTTGCCAAAAAACACGAGGGCTTTTAAGAGAAAGGCATAATGATATTACTAAATAAATACACCCAACAGTCACACACATAGTTCTGACCCCACATTGAGATACGAGTCTTGTGTTGTGGGTATCAGAAACTACGGGAGACTTATCGGTCTCACAAACACCCAGACCAGAAACAAATATTTGTGGTTAAAATAACAACAGGTTATCGCATGTTTTGGTAAAGCACTCCTAAACGTTTGGAGCTTCCAGTCTCAAAACCCTTCATCCCTATATGAAACTAACCACTTACACGACTATTTAGTAAGGGCACTTAATTATTTAAACGCGATGTTGACCCCTGAACACCGTCGAGTACAAATGTGGTGAACTTTAATTATCCCAATTTCGGGGGCTCGTTTTAACGATTCCCCAGCGCGCAGTTGCTTACGTAGCTTGTATGTGGAAAGTTTGCGACTGAAAATGGCATTTCCTTTTAATGTTTCTGCAGACTTGGGGGTTTAGTCTGAGAGGACTTTTGGGCAGATTTTGCAGGCTGTAATGTGAATCTTTTTACTATCGTTTATAAAAATGGAGAAAGAATTTATAAAAAAAAATAAAGGATACATTTATGTATTGCACTTAATTTCCTATACCAGCAACATTATATGTATATATATGCATATTTTAAACAGACAAAATGTGCTTTCTTTTTACTACACCTGTACAAACATTCATGAAATTATGTTTTGGATTCAGGAATCAACTCTTAACAAACCACATTTTGGATTCGTAACATTATTTAAAATTAATAACACTATTATTAACAAAATTTAAATTTTATAACAAGTTTAATGCAGAATAAACATGATAATTCCTTCTAAAAAGTAGTTAATGTAAACGTATTCATCTAGTTCCATTAACAGTTTGAGAAGAGGAACATTCAGTAAGGCAATTTGAAATTGGCTTAGGGCGATGCAAAGTCGCCTCACGGGTGACTGATTGAATAGGGCAGATAGACACAATGAGAATGGACAATAGCTTTCTGTCCTGCCCTAAACCAGCTTAGTGAGACAGAATTGTTAGTGCCAATGAAAGACATCGTAAATTGAAAGGAAGTAGCATACCATGAAAATATTAATGCTTCTTGATATACATTTTGTTAATTGAATATAAGTTGGGACAAGGTTAATAAAATAAGTATTGATCAGATAAAAACAGAATCATCATCACCAGCCAATCTTAGTCCACTGCAGGACATAGGCCTACCCCAATGACCTCCACCGGGATCGGTCGAAGGCCAGAATAATTAAAATGATTCATTATTGAATACGAAAAACGATTAATAGTTATGCCATCGCTGGTTACGCAAATCTACGGGATATTTATTATCAACTTACCTTTAAAATCTGAAAATAACAGAGATATTTAAAAAAACGTCCTAAACCGCTTTTACTAACCTCACTTTATCAAAATTACGAACCAAATTGAAGCAATGTAAATTATTAGATCCATAGGTATTTTAATAGAAGTAGATTTTTTAAAATGCTATACAATTCTCATTATTGTTGATCCATAATTCATTATTTTATTACTAGACCAGTAACATATTAATCTTTTTATAAATACCATTAATCCTTCCAGTAATTTCTACATCCACGTACATTTGGCTAATTCTACATGACTAATGTTAATGAGGTATTTGGACGCTGATCGACTAGTTCCATTAAGTACAACAATACCGCGCATAGGTTATTTAGAGCAGAATTCATTACTTAGGCTGGCTTGTCGCTTATTCAAAGTGGCGAATCCAGTACGGAAAGGAAAGAAAATACGTTATAAGCGTGAACATTTCTAATGTCACACTATTTTTTTATGTCTATGGTAAAATGAGAATTTGAACAGTTGAATTTGCAATTTTACACAAACGATTTGGCATAGAAATTTCCTAAATGGTTTCTTGATGTCAATGCGCCGTGATAATTAAGTATGTAAGTATGAGTTTGAAAATGTAGAAGTAATAATGTTGGGAAATTTAATTAGAATACCTGTTTTTATTATATATGAAAACATGAATGTTTTTCGATCGAATTGTTTGTTTGCCGATATGAATTCTTTGCTGACCGCCAGCCCGTTTCCCCGGGCATTGTGTACTCATCGCATTGTATTGTTCATAATTTGATTGATTGGATATACATCCAAGCTTTTACGACTATATCCCCATTGGGATAGGCAAAGGTGCATCCCATACTTTACTTTAGTTACCTGCATATTCTTCACTTCATCATCATCATCAGACCATATACGTTCCACTGCTGAGCACGGACCTCTACTATCATTGAGAGGGTTGACTCGTAGCCCAAGTCCACCACGCTTACCTAATGGGGACTGGCGGACTACGCTCCTAAGAAATTACTTACTTTTTTCATTTACTTGCCATAAATAAGTCTGTTAGATCAGCGGACTGTCATATGATATCGAGAAACATCGTATAAGATGCTTTTAGATATTACTTAGTCTTTATCGTAAAGAGTATGCATATAAAAAACATATAATATATTAGTGTTTGGGTTTGTAAGTTTGTACAATTTAATATATTATATGCATATAAAAACTAACAGTGAAAAAACGTGTGCATTTTCTCTTAGTTATTTTATTTGTATAATATATTGTAATAGTTACGCATGAACACTTTATTGTCGATTCTTTGTGTAGATGAATCTAAATTGTGTTATGCTAAATAAAAAAATTCAAAAACATTGGTCTTATATACATAATACAAATAGGGCTAATACTAGCGTGAGAATGCCTGGAATCAAAAAAACCTACAAACAAAGGACTGCTCAAAGAGCTCAAACTAAGAGCAACAAATTCAATAGAATTTTAAACAGCAACGAGCTTAGGCCTAAGCCTGTAGCAGAAAAGTCGGAAATTCTGAAAACAGTGTCATCACCAGGCAAAACGAGGTTTCACTCGAGTCTGTGCACTCATACATATGCGTTTGAATGTTAGTTGACACAGAACTCGACTGTGCTGCAGTGGCCACAATGCCATTCGGAATGAAGTCCGCTTCTGCAGGCTTTTTAAAGCGATGAAGGGAGATTTTGCTCAGTGAGAACTACTTACGAGAAGCCAGCTGTATTAATCTCTTTTAAATGGTATTTTAAATTGTGTGAATGGAGTAGTTGTGAATAGTTCTATAACTATTCAACATATGTTCCATGAACCTATGTTCATGGTTGTTTATCGTTGCTTGGGAGAATAAAGAGATCTTTTCATTTGTTTCAGTCACTAAACAGGAATTAAAAGTTGGAACAGAATTATAATTGAATTACCCATACCATTTAGTTTTTAATATCCTTTTTGTAAAATAGGTTGTCTGGGAGTAGGCTTGTCGAAAAAATTTCGATACATCGATATATCGATATTATTTTTTAAATGTATCGATATTTTTGGGCGATATTTAATGTTTCGATATATCGAGGTATCGATATAAAATTACAAGTAATTAAAAGGTATAAAAATCGATATTTTTTATGATTTTAAAATCCTAAAAGTATTTGATATCGCCTGCGTCCTCGGTTTCCTCAGAGAGAGTGGCATCTGCTGTAAATCTCGCAGTACCCAATAACAGAAGTCGGCTTACAGCCGAGCACGTAAATCAAAGAGTCTCTCTTATGTCTGTATCAGATAAATATTGGCTTGATTAATAATTAAATAAAATTTTTATTGTTGTTCTTCATTTATTAAAAATTATGTCTATTGATTAGTATTTATTTAGTTATGTAAGATGATTGAAGTAAATTAGGCCAAATATATTTTTTTCATATCATACCGATATATCGATATATCGATATTTTTAAATAAAAATATCAATATCGATATTGATATATTCAAAAAATATCGATACAATATATATCGATATTTTATTGCATTTCCGACATCCCTATCTGGGAGAGATCACAGTGATAAGACCGCCTATTGTCCACCGATTGTCTTTGGTTATTGTTTTTATATATTTTTTTTTCCTTTGTATATTCTTGGTGTACAAAGTGTATATAAATAAATAAATATAATCTTTCTCCAACTTATTATTAAGAAAGAGAATTTGTTAGTCATACGATAATTCGGGTATTGTGAGTGTTCATCGGCAGTATTTACCACTTAATATCGGGTGAATCACTAGCTTTTTTGCCTACTTTTGCATAAGAAAATATATTATTAAGATTTTTTAAGTTGAGCTTTTGTAAAGCCATCGTTCTAACCTTTCCTATTATCATTGAGCTAACGGATTCACTAGTATATCAAGATGAATCCAAAGCCTAAAGTAGTTATTTTACCTATTTGTAGAGTCCAGTTCTCCTACCCGCTTTCCATCCAAATTTCGAATGCCGGTGAATTTTGGCCATGTAAAAATCCATCACCAATAATCCGTGAATGCGCAGAATGTTTGGCGCGTAGAAACTTTGCATGGAGCATCCCAGCCGTGCCAATAAACTCGAACGCTCGCTGAATAATTAAAACGCCAACCTGGTTATATATTTATATTGGTTTAAAACAAAATCCACAATCGACGCAAAGACATGAAATTACGAAGATGGAAATAGATAAAAGTGAGTGCTTTCTTAATATTTGTGATTTATATTATTTTTGTTGTTAAGCGGTAGACATAGTAGCGGTACGTAAACGATCTCATAAGAACCTACTGTTGAGTCAAAAAATGACGTCATTGAGCAATAGTAATAACGAGCTTAGATAAAGCCAATTTGCATTCAATTTTAGAACATTAATTATTTAAAAAACTTTTAGAGTTTTTTATGTCATAAGATGCGGCGACCTCTTATCATCATGTGACCCTTTTACTGGACCTAAAAGGGAGGGAAATATTTTTGTACCAACAATTATTATAAGCGTTAATGTTTCTTTTATTTCATGAACCCAGGAAAGAACTTATTACATCAATTAGCATGCTTTTAGATAGAGTCTTCTCCCAAAATGTAAGCATGTGAAAGCTAAGAAAATTTCTACCAGCGAGTGGGATGTAAATCGAGGATCGCCATAATAATGTCGGCCTGAGAACGTCAAATAAAATACGGATTACTCCCCCTAGAATTTTGGAAGGGCGTCGACAGTCGTTTGTCGGCTAATTTCTATTGTATTGCAAGAATTATTGCCCAGATATGGCGTAGTAGTGCGTTAGCTAATCTTCGCTTTGTTTCGTAATAGATGTTGGAGGAGAATTTATTTGCTAATTATAAAGGATATATTTAAGCGTACAATGGAACGACCTTTTCGAGTGCTTCGGTCGATGATTTTATTGCGTTTAAAGTCGGACTGCAAAGATCGTATTTTTTCTATATTCCTTTTGCTTAATGCTTTATTTCGGGACTCGACATTATTGATATTTTTTGAAGGACTAGTTTGCAGGGAGTTAGATACATGTCGTATAACAGAATCCAAAAAAATCCATCAATGACTGTAAAGCATAAATTCTTAGCATCGAAATGTACTAAAACCAATTAATCTAGTCGTTACCAAGTGAGAAATATAATCACTCTTTAAGTTATGTAATTGATTGTAAATTTTTATGATTAAATAAAGTCATAATAACCTGTTTTTCATAAGAAATATTTGGTTCTAAATTAAGACGCATTGAAATAGCATTGGTCTGCAAAACTTAATAACAGGATAATTAAAGACAGTAACTTGCCAGGGACGAAGAATGGGGTATTGTGGCAAAGATAAGGACGACCTGGAACTTGAAAGAACAAAAAATGTACTTTAGAACAATTACTCCAACGCGGTTAGCAACTAAGTACTCTCAAATGATCATTTTAAATGTTATTTAAGCTACGCGATTTGATCTTCTGAAAATGTTTGATGTAAAATTGAGGGTTTTTGGTCAAAATATAATTCTGCAGAAGAATAAAAAATGAGCCATGTCAGACAGTCGTGACGGTCTTTCCAATATTCAGCCTTCAGAGTCATTCATCGAATTCGGACATAATTTATCTGAATATACAAATAAATTTGTATCAAGTATAAACAAGGTAAGCAATCCCAGTATTTGTACCGAACTCCCCTTAACTAAAACACATCCGTTGCATCAATAACCAACGTTATTACAGCAATAATTCCGAATACGACCAAAATCCAATCCGCATTACATTTGCACCAGACCCATGCACAATTACATTCGGAATACACTGGAGTCTACCGCGAAGTATATACGAACATTTTATATGACGTCACAGGGTACGTGCGATAGGCCAAATCGCCTCCTCGATATCAGTTGCTTATTCAATCGGGCACCGATTTGAGCTAGCGAGCGAAAATACACTTCGTAGTGCTGAACAATTTACAATTCACTCCTCTTCCATCGTAGGGCCGGCCACAATGGGCGCGTGCGATTTGAGGTTTGATTTTACACTCGCTTCCGCCTGAATGGCTTTGTATTTGATTTCAGTAAAAGACTTCAATGGCTGCATGGTTTTGTAAATTTTCATTCGACGGCCAGGTTTTGTTGGTTTAATTTTGCGGTCTTTTCATTCTGCGTTTAGATGCTTAGATTTTTATTTTGATAAGAAAATAGAAATCCTAAAGTTGGTTAACAATACTATTACGGCTTTATTCAATAAATATGCATTAAGATTAGATTATTCGTATTAAAGTTCAATACAAGTGGTCATCTTACACGTCTACCTAGTCTTGTCGATGCAAATATGAAACTTGAAAGCGTATAGAGCTTGAGAGTACCTTCAACGTGATGTTCACTTTTTGGCTTCAATAAGTATTAATGTTTTATTTTATCTTTGTCACAATATTCATATTTCTCCTAGGACAAATATAAAAAGTAACCTTTTTATGACGACCATATGTTGATATCACAAGATTGATCATTCTTACTCGTACAGTAAAGGAAAACATCGGATAATAAATTCATTGCATTCCTCACTGAAGTTATGTTGTATGTGTAATCAGCCATCCGCTCAAGGCTAATTTGACTTAATACGGACCTACTACTGCATATGTAAAATAAATGAGCTATATATTACGTATAGTTTGCAAGCTTGGCAGACTTCACAGACCAGGCTCGATTCAAAAAAATAAATACCGTCTTGAAAAAATCGCTTGTCGCTAAAGCACGTATGAAACACGAAGTATACCGAAGTCGCAAGCCCCAACAAGCAATTCGCATAGAAAATAGATGGGAAGTTAATTCATGCACATCCTATCAGCGTGGTGACGCGCGTAGGTATAAAACAATCCCAGCTCGAAGTAAAGTCTGCTTTGCATGAGCGTACTATGAATATGCAGATATAGTGGGTACACTGCTCGACGGAGACGTTTACTATGTTAACTGTGTACTAAATGAGGTGCATTCTGAATTCGTTACTGGGTTACCGACGTATACTGGAACACTGACCTAGTTCGATAGCTAGTGTTTCGCAAATAAAACATTCTGAATTAAATCCGTGAGTCTGTTTCTTTATGCGCCCAGTTTGAGTGTGATGGGATCGATTGCATAGTTACTGTTTCTGATTTCGTGTGAAATGTGTTCGGCTTTGTGTTATTATGAAAACAGTTTGTAATAAGCTTTTATAACTATATTCTGATCTATTTTTGTTTGTTTGATAGCTAAATATTTCCTTTTAGATGCATATTAATGAATTATGTTTTATATAAATTCGTAGTTAAGAAATAAACATTCATTTGATATAATTATTATAATGATAATAATATGTCAGCTAATTGTTAAACTGTGGGTTTTTTTACACATTATCACAGATAGGGTCACTAGTTAAAACGATATCACCGTGCGAAGTGATAATAAAATTTAATTGTTCCACTCTCTCTCTTCTATCGTTCTTTCTTTACCTCATAATCATGCATTATCCTGGCGTTCTTCCAAACTTCTCCATTTTGGACGGTCGTGAGCATCTTTCACCGTAATCTATCATATCTTCCTTAATAAAATCGAGCTAGTACTTTGGAGGTCTACTTCGTGATTGTTGTCTGGCTGCTTACGATTTTTTCTTCTATTAGTAATTAATATTCAGTGTCAGAAATTATTTGTAACCTCAAATTTGAATTTACATCATCAGCCCATATTTCCTCCACTGCTGGGCACGGACCTCCTCTACAACTAAGAGGGTTTAGGCCTTAGTTCATGAAATGAAATGAAATGAAATGAAATGAAATGAAATTTATTTCACAAATAACATTATACATTCATAGAGTAACAACAGGCCCCAAAATAGGCAAGCCCGTAGCTTGGGTACCTGTTTATTTGTATCTGGTGCGGGTTGGCGGACTACACACTTAAGAAATTCTCAATAATTCAAGTGTGCAGGATTTTTCATAATAAATTCCTTCACTGTAACTCAAGTAGGTCATAATTCATTGTGCGTAACTTCGAAAAATTTTCAAATATAAATAAATTATAAAATTTTAGATTATAGTTTGGAATCGTCGAGTATTTCTTGTGATGTTTATGTCGCTCTGCTTTAAAGAGCCAACACAATTGTAAATAGAATTGGCTAGTATGTACCCATATCAGTTAGAATTGAAAGAACGCCTGAAAGAATAGGAATCGCGCGCCAAATCTGTTTGACCCGATTCTGTATCAGACACAAAAGGGGATAAGAAGGACGTATGCATCCGCACGGAAATGTCTTTACTTTGTACATGATATCGTAAGTTTATTTTAAGAATAACTCTTTACAGATATATTTAAATGTTATTTCGAAATAGCTATACTATTAATAGGTAAACTTTGAAAGCAATTCGGAATCTTAAATATAAATTACCGTTTAATAAATAATTAAAATATCATCAGAAATATAATTTGATTTAAAATATTTAACCAGTATCATAATTCATTAAACTTATTGCATTATTAAGTTTAAAATTTCAAAAATTTGATAAAGATATTCTGTTAACACTAATTGCCAGTTATATTAGTAAATTTAATTAACAAACTTTACTACTAAAACACTATCTACAAAGTTATTTCAAACAAAAGATGCTCGTCGAGTTACTTAAAATTTTTCCATCGCCATTAAAATCTGTCGCAGAGGACTGTTAGAGAAGGCACCAGGGCAGGATTTAGGTAAAATAATATCCAAAGTAATAAATAAAATTGGGGTTTTTCTGGTTATACTAAGATAACAGATTCAAATTTAGTGTATAGTCATATTTTACATCAAACTAATTTCAAGATTTTTTTATTGTTAGTTACAGTGCAAAAAAATTATCAAAAAAACCACCGGATGAGGGATGTTGAGCGCAAAAGCTTGTGTAAAATTAGTTTATTAATAAATCTTTGTTTTCAGATATGCACATTGTTTTACGATAAATTGGCACAATAGGTTTTAAGTCCTGAATCCACCTTAGTCTAGCGCGGCGTGTCGGATAAAACATTGAAGGGATTCCTAAAAGTTTTTAGATATGATGTTTTCCTTCACCGTAAAGTAAGTGACGATTTGTTGTGAATACACACATAACCTAAGGTTCGACTGTAAAAGAATGCCTTAGGCATTAAGACTACCTTAACAAGTAATGTATGAAGAGTAAATAAATAAATAATAACTGCGATATAAATGAAATAACTAAATAAATGACTTTCATATAACTTTTTTAAACTAAAAATCATATTGTAACGCGCTCATTTTATTATTTCCGCGTTGGTACTACGTAGGGTCCGAGCGGGGTCACCCTGCGGAGGGCGGGAAGAGGTGCGCCGGGGCACCGAGCGGAGTAGTCGGCCGCGCACGCCCCACGCAACGAGTGTTATCAATACTAAAACCTGTATCAATGTCATTATATGGTATTCTAAAGTAATTAATTACTAATACTGTTATTGATTGTAAACTTTATAGAAATAAAGTTATCTTATAACGTTTAACGAGTGTTATAATATATGATATATATGATGATTATATTATAATGGACTAACATTGATTTCTTATTAAAATAATTTCTCCACTCCATCCCTGGATGCATCGACCAATTACTGTCATTCAGAGGAGCTCGCGCGGCCAGAATGAGATATTTGATATATCCAAACAAAATTAGTTTTGCAGTGTGAAAAACGTGCTCAATAAATAGAGACGTGGTGAAAATGTGATGGAAATACTCGCTGGGAGATACTAATGTTGCGCAATTTTTGTAGCAGTAGTTGGTGTCACGGTTTTTTCTCCAAAAGGGTGGACAGAAATACAGTGCAGTGTTTTGAATGCACTGAGAGCATTGTTTAGATTCCAGCCATTTGTCAATCAGCTACTGAAACCTTTTTAACAAAAAATGCAAACCCCCCCTCATATGCATAGGTGACTTTTACTCAAGGACGAAGAGTGTCATTTAATAAAAACTGTTCGTGATAGATAGTAAGTTGTTACAAAAAATGCACACATAAATAAAAAACACAAACACAAAAACACTTTACTTATCTCACCACGTAGATTAGGAGCTACGAAAAAATATATCATCGTCATCAACCCATATACGTCCGCCTCTACCATTGTGTTTGAGTGGGTTTAAGCCTTAGCCCACCACGCTGGCCTAGTGCAGTAAAATATCAGCCTAGAATCGAACCTGCAGCCTCTTATTGTATTCTGTTTTAACACGAAGCTGAATTAAAAAACAAAAGTTCACCAACAACCGACTTGCCAACATTGTATTTCACGCATTGATTTCGTGGAGAGCTATAATAAAAACTGTTCAGTCCACTGGCGCGTTAATTTTTACGCTCGTTAAATAATCGAATATTAATTAACAATTTCCAACCAGCTGCTGTATCGTTTTCAATAGGGTTTTTGTGTAAATAATTTTAAAAAATCCATGATTTTTAGCTTGACGAGGTGTAATGCAAAGTTAAAATCAAAATTATTTTTCATTTTTTCAGGAGCTTGGCGGTAACTTTGGGGTGAATTTAAGGCTGTTTTGCACATAGAAATATTTTTATTTTTCTATAGAAACAAATATAAAACATACTTATGTCCACGCCTGTCTTGTAGGGTTAAGGAAGGGTTAGATAGAAGTGTTTTTAATGTTAACTTTCAATACAAATGTATCTATAGATATATTTTTTTACGCACAATAAAACACTAGACTACTATTCTCGGAGTAGCTTAGACATACATACTAAGCTGTTTATGACTAAAAAATACAAATCCAAGGCAATCAGAAATCGATTGTCGTCTGATAAATAAGCAGGATAATTATTCAGCAAAAATGTCAAAGTGAATTCAAAGCCATTCATTATTGAAATTTTTAAAAACCGAACTATTTTCATTTTGAACGTGTATTGAATTCTGCTTGAAAAAAAACCCTATTGAATACTGTTTGTAAAACTTTTCAACGAAGGCTTATTGTTTCGGGAACCTCGTTAAAACTATCCACGGCCGAACGGGCGGAAGTATCGTTTGTCCTTTTTTAATATTCCCACATTTTGGGGGTGCGCTGGTGGGAAAATTCTGACGTTGAAATTTTGATATGCAGTGACGGCCATTTTAAGCGAGGGCTATTTATTATACTTTAATGGAAATGTGATTTTTTTAAATTATGCGCCTGAATAGTCCATGGACATGAGAGGGTTAAAACATAGTGACACAATGTTGTCACGTTCTGGAATCAAGTCGTAGCAATATGATTATGAACATGCTGCCAAAAATGTACCTATCGACTGGTGATTCAGAGGAATTGATTTTCAAAGGATGACTCCAGTTGTGCTTTATCTGCAATCGTGTATCCATGTAGTAATTGCCGCGTTCGATGAGTATAAAAATCGATTTAATTTTTTATGTACCTTTTTGCAAGAAAGTGAAGAGAATCCCAAAGGCATTAAAATTACAATTTACATTATTTTAGTCACAAAAAGATAACATTTATTTAGTATTCCAGCAAAATAGATCAACGAAAAAATCTAATTTATTGATAGTGAACCGAATGTAATTTTCTAAAAAAAAATGCGTGAATTTAAAACGTATAACACTCAGCGTTGGTGGCAAAGAATTAAATGGTGCGAGACTAAAATTGGCGATTTGAAATTCAAATATGGCGGCACGTTTCCGAAAACGGCTCCCGTACTTTTCCAATTCACTATTGCAACTAATTAAAACTTTAGTTAAATCCGAGATTCCCATTATACTTTCAGACATGGCGACGGGTTAACCTAGAAATGCGGGGGAGATCTTTAGAACACGTTTATACCGTAACGTAACTTCTTGATAAGTTTATTTATTCATACTACCCTAAGGTAAGTTTAGTGCTGCTTGATTTTACTTCCAACGCTTGTTTGCCTGAGTTCGGTTTAATGCGCTTATCTCAAGAACTCCTCATTCGAATAAATAATTTAATTGTGAATATTTCATTTATCATGGAGGACTAAAGGCTAAAAATAATCACTCAATGCAATATCAGCGGAGCAGTAATACAAAATGTGGCAAATACCGGTGAATAATTCAATGTAAATTATAATGATTCATATGGATTAGGGGTAAACAGCTAATCCCATATTAAACTGAGAGGCATAGTCATAGTTTTGGCACAATGAATACAAATTGTGGAAAATATCCACGTTTGTAGATCACACAGATGAGTATCCACGAGATAAGTTATCTCGTGGTTTCTTTTAAGGACTGTAGATGGTACCACTGTTGTCAAAATCACCCTAATGTGACGTCTACGCAAAGGAAAATTATAAATATATACAAAAATACCCGTTACGTCTTTAAAGTATGTAGTTTGTATCCAATATGTACAATGAATAAAACATCGCAGTGATGGCCTCGAGGTTTAGGCGCGCGGTCGAGAATCTCAGCGGTCGCGGGTTTCAACCCCAGGCACACACTTCTGACTTTTCGAAGTTATGTGTGTATTCAAAATTGAATTATCACTTGCTTTAACGGTGAAGGAAAACATCGTGATGAAACCTGCACACCTAAAAGTTCTTAGGAATTTCTTAGGTGTGTAGTCGGCCAACCCGCACTAGGCCAGCGTGGTGGACTATGGTCTAAACCCTCTCAATGGTAGAGGAGACCCGTGCTCAGCAGTGGGCGTATATGGGTTGATGAAGAAGAGGAAGAATGAATAAAACAAATGCCTACCCTTTCGAAAAAATACTGGGGTGAATGTATTTTTTTATAACAGTACTATTTATGGTAGTAAATTAATTTAGTACCACATAGCAATCAACATAATCTATGTTCAAAGGAAGCATATACCTCTTCATACACCAATGGCAAATTCCCACATATTTGTCCAAATGTTTGCCAAAACTAAATGGAAACTAGTTCAAATGCTAGGAATACTACATTTAGCTTCAAACTAAGTTTTGCCGACACACAACTATTATTTATTGGTTACTCGATATTCTTCGGGATACAAAGTTACAGAAGCCTAAACGTGGGCGTATTTGTAGAAATTTTTCCTTGAATATCTGATTTTTCGGCAAAAGAAATAATATTTTTTTACATCATCAGTTTTAGCTATTAATATACAAGTTCTCATCCTCATATCTTTAATACAAGAAAAAACAAATGAACATCAGTTTGTGTGTATCGAAGGCAGTTTGTATTGGATTTTGTATTGATATCTTAATCTTCCATTACAAAGAGTAACTGAAATTCGCTACGGTGTCACGACTCATCCAGCATCGGGACTAAAACGCTAAGACTTAAATGAGTTCCTCTTAACCCTGCCCATTTACTAACGTGCTGATTCTTGCCTGTTGACATTTGATAGTAGATTCCCACCCTAGCGACACTTTTGTTATTACTTATTAACACATCAATTCGTTTGACGCGAACACGATGGATCGTCAGCTGTTAAAAGTTTAAGACTGAATTTGGACAGTATTTTAATGAGTTCGTCAGGGAGATAGCAGTTTTAAAAACGTTGGAAATTCACTGTCATATTGATTTGGTCGATGGGTAATGTTATGGCTTCAATAATACGAAGTTTGGAGAAGATTCCTAATGAACTTTTTTTTTAACTAGTAGCTTTTTAAACTAAATGTGGTGCCATGACATAATATAAAGACAGAGGAAAAAACAGCGATGATATTTTCTTATTTTTTTTTAATAGGCAAAGATAACATCAACGCTCAAAGCGACAAGCAGTTCAAACAATTATAGTCTGTTGTGCACAGTTTACATCATGAAATTTATCACTTTACAGGTCATTTGTTATGGCTCACTCAATAGTATCATAGATTTGCGTCAGAAATACAGCAATTCTCTCGCCACCTGTTGTGGAGATTAAAACATAACTGGGACAAAAAGTTTGTCTCTTTCTCTAAAGTAAATAATATTTGTCTATACACAGAAAGCTACATAACAAAAAATAAAGTGCAAAACTCGATTTGAAACTATTAGGGAGCAAGAATCAATTTTTAGATCTTTACTCTCGAATCACGTACAGGCCATTGGGCGGGTTTTATATGGCTTCTAAACTATTGTTTATAGCTTAGTGTTGTAGGGCGCGAGCCGCTTAATGTCACTTCGAGTTAGAACTGATCGATATCGGCACTAGGTTTCTGTGATTCGCCACAGGCCATATTAGAACATCTAGTATTTTCCAGGTATCCAGTCTGAGTAAAGAAACACACGCATAAATTGCACAAAAAAATGGTGAAGTCCAAAAACGTAACGTTTTAATTGTTTTAATGCCTACGTTCACTTGAATCTCAGTGAGAAGTCATGTATGTATTACACTGGTCTGCAAAAAAAAAATTTTTTTTGCTCCTTCTTGTTTCCATGCATGAATTCATCATATTTTGAGCTTTAAACATGGAATCTGACATACAATTAAGTACCACACGTAGATTTCCAATATAATATTTATTTAGTTAACAAAAAATATTATGAAAATATCAAACATCTATCTTATATTTATTGGCTCTGCTCATAAAAAATATAGAAACTACATATAAAATACTCAAAACCAATATAGAGAATATGACCTTTATGCAAAACTTACCAAAATATTTGATACAAAATGTGAAGTCACAGCGAATACTGCGCATGCGCCTATGTACCTACTACCATAAAAATCACCTTCGCCATACCATAAAAAGCACATTCATTATTTCTCTTACAACTCGCTAAAACATATTTTGTACATACAATGTTTGTATATACTTTGTAACAATGACGGGCAAAAAAATTATAAAGAAAAGTCAAATTTTTGAAATTTTAAAAATTCATATAAAAAATCTAGACGTGATGGAAAAAATCGACCAACGGGGATAGATTCAGGACACTGGAATCTTAATATTTATGACAATTTTTTTTAAAGGAGGATTTCACTGCAGACCAGTGTTATTAATATTAATCTAATACTAACTTTTTTTTAACTAGTACGTGAAGTGACTGTACTGGTTAGGATCTAAGGGAAATTAAGTGCCTCGAAATAACGTCCGAAAAAATGTTTACTATCACAATGATAGCTTTTTTTACTAATTGGTAACAGACCAGACACTTCTTTGTTACGATATAATAATTAAATAACAAATTCAAAGATTTTTCCTCAAATTTGTCTAAAATGTTGTGAAGTCTCGTTCAGCGAATAAAATAAACGTATTTACAAAACAGGAAAACCTTTCAAGGAAAAATACTCTGTCCTTCTTTTTTACATTATTCTATGTTCTCTCTGAAACATTACCGAAGTTCAGTTGTTAGGGACGCACGTGACTCTACCGCATTTCGCAAGTGATGCCCATGGTTATCGGGGGAATATACGTCACTGGTTGTCAAACATTTGCTCATGTATTTATGTATTCTAAAATATTTTGTTATATTTTATTGAACACTAATGGTTATACTAGAGCAGTTCATAGGTTGGAAAGCAAGGTTTTAATGTCTCATTATTGAAAATAAGGTAATTTGGATATTAATATTTACAGAGTGAACTTGGGACGTTGCAAAGAAAATATTCTACTGAAGAAAAATACCATATCTTGCATTTCACACTATTGAGATTGAGTCTTTTAAGTTTGACAGAACTGTGCTGATCTTTGACGCGGAGTAAGGTAATGTAATCTTGTATCGTATCGTCTTTTTGGTGTTTTGGTATAATTAATATTTGATTACAAAGGAATAATACAAAGCATAAAGGTATTATTATATTATTATCATGTTAATGTATTCTCTCTTATGAAAAATAGTTCATCGCCATTAAATATTTGGAATCACTGACTTAAGGAAAATTTATATGAAACGTTGATTAATCATAAGCGATGATTAGGGTTTCCTTATGATGAAGATTTTCGCGAAATTTTCTTCTACCTTTCATTTTTTTAAGTAAATTTGTAGACGGAAGCCTTGGGATTATGGGGATAAAAATGTCCACCCGTCAGAAATTACATAAGTAAGGTGATCCAATGCAGAAGAAAATTGTTAACCTACTTAAGCGGACATTTTCATGTTCACAATAGAATGTTGGTAGCAATAGCGTCACAGCAAAGAATGACAACACAAATCCGCGAAGTGTGGATAAAGATGTATTTTTTCATTCACTTTTGCAAGCTGCGTTTTATTGAGTTTCAAATCATTGCTGGGCCCATAAAGAAGTCGTAATAATATTTTTGTATATCATAATATATAATATTACCATCTACACAATTCCCCTATGCCAAAACAATTGGACTAATTGATATATTTTCTAGAATGAAAGTATAATCTGCGAAACAATCTCGGTTAAAAACTTTTATTTGATTAGGCCAAACCGAAGGTTAGCCCAAACGCTAGTCAAGTTACATTTGGTTTTCGCCAAAAGATCAGGGAATTGGAATACATTGAATCAAATGAACGTCTTTTGGCAAAGTAAGTGTCACGCTTGGCGAACCACAGCCGCCCTGGATTCTACATTGAAAAGTATTTTGCTTATTCAGCCGATCCCAATAGTGTCGTCTATGTTGCAAAACTATTTAAAGCTGAAACTTTGTTTGCCAAAATAGAAGCTTTATCTGCTTAAGGAAATTTTCCGTTGAATAGAAAGTCATGAGTAAAAAATATGTATAAAATATTTCTTTAATCAATAATAGTCATGTATAAAACAACGTTTGAAATCTGCTTACAATAGAGTTTTACTGTTTCATCTTCATCTTCATCTTCATCAACCCATATACGCCCACTGCTGAGCACGGGTATCCTCTACCATTGAGAGGGTTTAGGCCATAGTCCACCACGCTGGCCTAGTGCGGGTTGGCGGACTACACACCTAAGAAATTCTTAAGAACTCTTAGGTGTGCAGGTTTCATCACGATGTTTTCCTTCACCGTTAAAGCAAGTGATAATTCAATGTGAATACACACATAACTTCGAAAAGTCAGAGGTGTGTGCCTGGGATTCGAACCCGCGAGCGCAGATTCTCGACCGCGCGCCCAAACCTCGAGGCCATCACTGCTTTTACTATTTATTCTTACTATATCGACGGATCCCGGTGGAGGTCATTGGGGGAGGCCTATGTCCAGCTGTGGACTAAGATTGGCTGATGATGATGATGGTGATGATTATAATATCGAGTCCATTAACCTTCATGAGGCCTAATTTTAATGTACAAAATTGTGCTGAGCAGTGGAATGTATCCATTTATACGAGTACATAATATAGTAGGTGTGTAATAATGTCGAGACACATTAGTAAAAGTTATCTAAATGTTGAGCATTTCATTTGTTATTTTTAAAAACAAGACACAAAAGGGTTTTAATAAAGTATTTTTCTCTTATAATTATTGTATCCCTCCGTCACATCATATATTTTTTACAGTATTATAAAAAAAAATTAACAATATTTATCTTTCAAAACTCTTCTCAATATCTTTCCAGAAGGATTCTTAGGTAGCACGTCTAAGAACATAACTTCTTTTATTCTCTTGAATTTTGCCACTCTTTCCGCAACAAATCCCATGATCTCATTAGCTTCTGCTTTACTTCCATCTTTCAATACAATAAAGGCTTTGGGAACCTCTCCTGCCTTCTTATCAGGTATACCAACAACTGCTGCGTCTAATACAGCTGGATGATCTTTTAGTACATTCTCTAGTTCTGCTGGAGGTACTTGGTATCCTTTGACCTGTGAATTGGACATTTTATAAGAATCCACTAATCTCATATATAATATCGGTTTGGACATAATTATGGTAATGTATTGGGAAAGAGGTATCATATATTTTATATCCGCTTTGGTCTATGGTCTATTTGGTCTAATGCCGAATGGCGATTGTATTAAACTAGTGGCAGGACATTGTTGTGCACTTCTCACAAAGAACATCGTAGGTGCAATTTAAATTTTAATAGGCAAGTATGTTAGTGTAATCAAGTTAAATTTAGATCAAAGTCGAAATTTCAAATTTACCTGTGTTAGCACAAAACTCTACCCAGGGTAACATTTTAAGTATGAATTTACCTTAATAAGTTCCTTTAGCCTATCAGCTATTGTTACTGCTCCATCTTCATCGATTCTGGCAAGATCGCCGGTTCTGAACCATCCGTCTTCTGTAATGCTGGCTTTTGTTGCTTCTGGATTGTTTCTGTAGCCTTTCATAACTTGGGGTCCTCGTATGCAAAGTTCGCCAACCTGATGAAATGTACAATGCCATAATTAGGTGTGGAGTTTTTGGATAGAATTATAATTTTTTATCTCGCGTAGGTATACAGAAATTACATTTCAAAATCGTGATTTTTTGGTTTCTTGTTATAAAAACAATTTAACAGTCAAGACATGTTTCCTATATAATTTTATTGACTTATCATGCAACTACATGCAAATATTTATAATCAATTGATTGATTGATTAATCTAATTTAAATTTCATTTAATTCTTTCAAAAAACTCGTAGAAAACAATAAAGCTCAGATTTCCATATAATTTTACGATATCTTTTGCTGAATGAAATGAATTTCTGCTTGCTTGCGTCTAGACAAATCTTAGTTGGATTTATTTAGCGTAAGCATTTAAGGAGCAATGAAATCTTTAATGGCTTCAAATCCTTGTGGTGGCCATTTTAAAGTCATTTAGACAAATTTAATTTTTATCCATCTTCTTTTAATAAAATTTATGAATAAACTATAAGACACGTATAGATTTGTGTATGTTTTGTCAACTTATAATGGCGAGCAAGGTTTCGTTTAGCACTAACACAAGTAGATTCTAGAACCATTCTAGTCTTATACAACTTAATGCTTTACATTTCGATGTCCTTTCATATTATGTAAAAAAATATTTTTTGGTATATTTCCAGAACAGGAAAAATAGGTTAGAATATGTAACCACCTCATGATCAGAATAGAAAACATCGCAGCTACCTCCGGGTATCGCGTA
This sequence comes from Cephonodes hylas, assembly GCA_030295005.1. Lineage (NCBI taxonomy): Eukaryota > Metazoa > Arthropoda > Insecta > Lepidoptera > Sphingidae > Cephonodes > Cephonodes hylas. The sequence goes on along the minus strand of AP025374.1, from coordinate 2,940,240 downwards.
TTTAGGAACCAAGTAAAAAAGAAAAAAAAAGATAAAAAAGTATGAATAAAATTTACTCACCTGATTCGGTCCTAAAGTGCGAAGATCTGCGTCTACAATCCTTAGTTGTGTGTTGGATACGCCGTACCCAGCAGTAGTATATGCGTCAGATCCGGGCAGCATCGCAGTAGCCAAGGGCGATGTCTCCGTCAGCCCGTAAATTTGTAAGAAGTTCGAATTAGGCTGAAAATATGTCATCATTAGTATTGGTATTGTTGCGTAGTTGGCTTGTGGCTTGAAAAATGAGAGGTTGCGGGTTCGAACGCTTCAGGACGATATTTGTGTGAACCACAAATATCGTATCTTTGTGTGGGGTCAGAACTATGTAATTGATTTGTAGGAACTATGTAATTGATTTCCTCCGCTGGCAACCCCAGCACGAACAACTAACGTTCCCAGTTTCCAATAATTAAAATTTTAAAATAAATTTAATTTCTCGCTGTACATAAACCAATTAACTGTTAAATAAGTGTACAATAATAAGTAATTATAAATATTCATAGTTTTTAAGCGTTATTTATATTATAACGTAGTAATACGCGAGTAATTTTGTAAGTAACTGTACAACTGTCAAACCGATTTAAATTTAAGTTTCTTTGTCATCGCTTTTCTATCTCTATTACAAAATAATTGGGTGAGTGATTGGTGCAATTGTGTATTTCCTCGGTTTTATTTTTGTGTAAAAGCTGTGGTAAGTGCTATTTTGCTACCTTTTAACTCAACATCAACATCTACAGTGGTACACTTTTCCTTGCAATTATTACAATCAAACAAGTCTAGCCATAGTTTATACTTGTAAACTAAGACCTAGATAACCTAAAGCTACCAAAATGATGACCCGTAGAGCCTTGTCCCGTCAGGAGGAGTCTAAACTCCAACTGGCGTTACAAGAATTAAAGATTGCAAGGGAGAAGTGTGACCTACTTGACCGGGAGAGGGATGACAATGAAAGGGAGTTATTGGAAATACTTAATAAAAATACTGCACTTAAAAATGAGTTAGCAGAAATGCATCAGAATTTATTAGTGGTAACTGAAGAGCGGGATCAACTTAGGCTCATAGTGGAAGGATTTGACAGATGTTCCCAAGAGTATGAATTGGCCTTAAATACTATCTCCAGTTTGCAGCAAGAACTTCGAGAAGCTGAAAACAACATCACCAAACTGGAAATGGCCAAAACCTCTGCTCGGGAACAACAAACTCAAAGCCTTTTCACTGAGTTAATAAAGACTGATTCTGCTCTTGTTTCTGCAGCTTCCAATAGTTCTCACTTATCTACTATTGATTTAACAGGAGACGACACATTGCATACATGTAATGGTGTGGGAATTGTTGGAAGCAGCAGAAACAAAATAAAGAAATATATTAAGATCAATAGGTATATAAGGAAAACTCAAAAACTTTTAAAAAGTTATAAGAAACAAAATAAATCTTTATATAACATTAAAGACAAATTAGTATTGAGAGACACAGTTGACTTATATGCCTATAAATTGGAGCAAAATAGAATTAGGTATGAAACTGATACCCAATCACTTAATTTACAATTGGAGAAACTTCAGTCGTCCCTAATCTCTATGACAAATAAGTATGAAAATGCTCAAAGAGAGATTGAAGAGCATTCATCGGCTTTAACTAATTTAATAGATCTATGTAAATATAATGCAGATCGCTTTGAGTCGTTGCAAAACCACAATTATATGTGTAATTGCAATGGCTTTAGTGATCCAAAGTCTATGAATGTTCATTCTCTCAATCTATCTAATAGATCTTCTTTATGTAGCAGGCCACAACACAACCTAGCAGCCAATAACTCCAATGGACAGGAACTTCCATACAATGGAAGTAATAATGTAATTATGTACAGCGATGAAATGGGTAAGAACTTGGGAGCTTTGGTTAGTTTAGAAAGGGGGCATAAGTTGTTAAATAATTGTATGCCAAACATGTCTTATGTAGACATAGCCAAGAACATAATTAATGATAAGAAGTTAGACTCTGAGACGGAATTAATTATTTTCATTGGCAATAGGGGTAATCTCAACAAAAGTAAATTATTGTTATTCTATGAAAAACTTTGTTCATTAAATTTAAAACAGATCACTTTGTTACATTACCCTATAATAAAAACTTGCCGGCGGAGGAAAACAATACTAGATATAAGTTAAATTTAACAATGCACTTAATGTGCAATAAAAATGATAAATTCCATGTTATTGACACTAACAAGTATGTTAGTAAATTTAATTTTAAGACTAGAGATAACTATTATCTCCCTTTATATATAAAGCGACAGATAGCAGATGTGCTATCATATTATATTAGGGTATCAGCCAATAACTTGGCTACTAGACTATGCTCTATTGAGCAGATTAATAAAAATTCAGATTATAGCAATCTGAATATTAAGACATTGCATTTAAATTAGTTCATAAGACAACAGAGACAAACTCTGGCTATATTAGTGAATTGGATATAGATTGTAGCAATAATAAGCAGACTATTAAATTGGTTCATCAAAATATTCAAGGTTTAATTAATAAAGAACTAGAAGTAGAACTATTTTTAAATGCAAATAAGGTTGATATATTGTGCTTAACTGAACATTGGCTTCAGTCCCATCAGGTGATTTTTAACTTTGATAACCATATTGTTGCTAGCACATTCAACAGAACAAATATCATTCATGGGGGCTCCTTAATAATTGTGAATAAATTAATAAAATTTAAAGAAAGAATTGATATAGTGAGACTTTCTGTTGAACGTGTTGCAGAAATAGCCTGTATTGAATCTGATCAGTTTATTGTTCTAAGTGTATACAGGCCTCCTTGTGCATTGCTTATATCATTTATGGAAATTATGGAAGATGCTTTGCACAAGATATCTTATGCAAATAAAGGGGTGATTATTTGTGGAGACTTTAATATAAACATTCTAGAAAACTCTCAGGCAACAATAAACTTAATAAACCTTTTTAAATCATATAACATGAATAATGTCTTCTTTGAGCCTACAAGAATTACTGCCACAAGTGCAACATGTATTGATAATATTTTTACTAATGTTGAAGTTAATGAAAGTTTTATAATTAATAATTTAGATTCTGATCACTGTGGCCAGATGGTGACTTTACCTATGAAAACATGTAAAGAATCTAGCGTAAGTATTACATTTGTTCCTATTACCGCTAGCCGCTTAAATTATTTTAAAACAAATGTGGAACAAAATCTACCTAGGTTGTCCTCTCATAAAGATCCTAACAAAATTTTTGACTCCTTATTTGGTCATATAAATTTGGAACATAATAAAATTTTTAAACCAAAAACAATTAAGTTGAAGAACCGTCTGACATTTAGTGAGTGGGCAACTACTGGTATATTTAAAAGTCGAAATAAATTGTACGACTTGTATGCTGAAAGAAAGTATAATCAAAATTCGGCATTTATTACCTATGTAAAATTATATTCTAAGGTTTTCAAACGAGTATGTTCTGCTGCAAAATCAATATATCTTAAGAATAAAATAAAATCTGCCACAAATGTAATTCAAGCCACTTGGAACATTATCAATTCTGAATCGGGTAGAAACGCGGCACACCATAGAGAATTTAGTATTGAAATTAATAATAAAACAGTTTCAAAAGACACTGAAGTGGCCACTGAATTTGAAAGATTTTTTACCAATATCCCAATAGTAACTACTCAACATCTTCAGTCGTCTTCTAGGTCTGCTGTGTTACTTCTTGAAGATAATGTTCCTAAATGTGACGCGGTGTTTGAATTCACAGCGATTAGTCATTTTGATATTCTTAAGGCTTTTAAAGAAATTAATAAAAAAAGGACTAAAGATTTGTGGGGAATGTCAGTAGTTACTATATCCTCTATTATCAATATTATAGCACCCCACATGGCAGCTGTGTTCAATCATTGCGTTGCATCTGGAGTGTTTCCTGACTTGATGAAGCTTAGTAAAGTAATACCAATTTTTAAATCTGGTGACACCACAAACCCTTCAAATTTCCGACCTGTTTCTGTTTTACCAACTCTTAGTAAGTTATTTGAAAAAATTATACTTAATCAATTACTGAACTTTTTCAATAAAAATAACTTACTTCATCGGAAACAGTTTGGATTTACTAAGGGTAGATCAACTATCGATGCAGGAGTTGAACTTTTAAAAACCGTGTTCATGGCTTGGGAGGAGTCGCGGGATGCTATTGGCATTTTTTGCGACTTGTCCAAAGCTTTTGACTGTGTCAGTCATGACATTCTTGTCAGGAAACTTCACCATTATGGCATTAAAAACGGAGCCCTCAGTCTTGTGACATCTTATTTGAATAACAGAATTCAGATGGTCGACATCAATGGAAAACTTTCTCCGGGTTCGTCGGTCACCATGGGAGTGCCACAGGGTTCAATTCTTGGACCTTTTTTGTTTCTCGTTTATATAAATGACTTACCTTACTACGTAGGGAATAAAACCGATATAGTATTGTTTGCGGATGATACATCTTTAATATTTAATGTTAAAAGACGTGTTGATAATTTTGACGAAGTAAACAATGCACTTAGTAAAGTTGTGCAGTGGTTTGATAGTAATAATCTAGTGTTAAATGCAAAAAAAACTAAATATTTAAAATTCACAATGCCCAATGTTAAACAATTAAAAACCACTGTACAAATTAACGGTGAAGAACTGGATCCTGTTGCGTTAACCAAATTTCTGGGCATTACGGTGGACGCAAAACTCCAGTGGGGACCGCACATTCAACAATTGGCAGGCAAATTAAGTTCAGCGGCTTATGCAGTGAAAAAAATCAGACGTCTGACTGATGAGGAAACGGCAAGAATGGTTTATTTTAGCTATTTCCATAGTCTCATGTCGTATGGTATTCTTTTGTGGGGAGCTGCTGCGGACATTAATACTATATTTGTTTTGCAAAAAAGAGCCATTAGGGCTATTTACAATTTAGGTCCCAGGGCTTCACTTAAGGAAAAATTTAAGGAAATAAATATTCTTACCGTCACTTCTCAGTTTATATACGAAAATCTATTGTACGTTCAAAAAAATCTTGAGAAATTTAAAAAAATATGTAATGTACATAATAAAAATACTAGGAACAAATGTAATCTTGTTCAACATGTAACTCGTCTCCGGAAAATTAATAACTCCTTTATGGGGCTAGGTATACGCTTTTACAACAAACTCCCGAAGGGGATTAGGGAGCTTCCCTTAGAAAAGTTTAAAAAATTGATTAAAGGTAAACTGTATAGAAAAGGTTATTATAAAATTTCTGATTTTATTGAAGATAACAACCCCTGGGAGTAAGTAAATTGATCGGAGGTCATGTTGCTGCATTTTGTATCCATGTGACATTAAATTGTAAACAATATTATTAGATTGTAATCAAATTTTTAGATTATAATTGTAATTTATTAAAAAGAAAAAAAAATGACATGTCGTGTTGCTGAGGGAGTTTCTTGCCGTTTCTTCTCCACAGCGATAACACGTTTCGAAGCGGCACTAGTTTAAAAAAAAACAGTATAAAAAAGTGTTAAAAAATGACGATTCAAAAGAACTTGTAAAAGTCTATTTGAATAAAGGAGATTTGACTTTGACTTTGACTTTGTAGGTATTTACATACATATTTTTTTAAGTGAGAGGAATGTATTCTATCTTGATATATACGAAATATTCACCATTGCCAAACCAAAAAACACCTTTAAACCTGATCAAAAAGTAGATATTTGAGTGAGCAAGCTCTACTTTAGTGAAGTCATTAGAAATAAAATAAAATGGTATATACAGATCGAATCGTCCAACCTGCATTTTCTCTAAAACTCTTTCGACGTCGGTTCTCGGAAGCGGCGCAGCGCCACTAGTAATTGTCTTGATTGATTCCAAATGCTCTTTCTTAACGTCTGGATGCGATGCGAGGAACAAAACTGGAACATTAGTTGAACGGGAAATGTAGAACAAAAGTGATGATTTATTTCACTTAATGATTCGAACTCCATTGTTAGTAGAATCCGGATGATTTTCGTATATTTTGTGTAACATATTTTGAGACATTTTGTCCAGGAAGTTACTTTTATAAGGGAGTTAGAAAATATCGTTGCAATTTGAAGAATCATGGAGTCTTGTAAACCAAAGCAAACTAATATGTATTATTTTGCTTTCGGAATCGTTATCACTGTTTGGTAAAAACTGAATCCAAACCATGCAACGCATATATCACGTATCATTCATAACACTACTGAGCAATACGCATCTTTTGTTCCATCCCCTTACAACAAACCTTGATGTCAGTCTATTTATTAAACTAATAATAAATTTCAAACTCACATTAAGAAGCGTAGATAGCATTAGACTTATGTTTAAAGAAGTATTAAGAGTTACTAATCGATAAACATAGGTAATTGCTTCTTCCATTCAGCTTACAATAAACTGAAAAAATCTACAATTTTCCACTGCAAAAATTGTATGTTATTTGCCAATTTAAGACCCGTTAAGTGGTTGAAGAGATCAATGGCGTGCACTTGTGAACGGTTACTGCATTGCCCCGATTCGAATGCTCTTTCACTATAAATTATTATTTTTAGTAGCTTCATTCGTTTATATTGAAACTCCGTAATTTTATAATAACCATTTTAAGTGTTAAGTTTTGAAGACAATTCATCATCATCAGGTAGATGATGTGTCAACTGCTGGATGTAGGCCTACTCCAATAAAATATAGTTTTTGACTATAAGTATCATATCGATGCTGTATGTAGGCTGCTTGCAACTGGTCACTCTAAAAGTCATTCAAGGAGGCTTTTGTCTAGCAGTGGACGTGATGTGCTTGATGATGAAGACGATGATATCCAAGATAATTTAAGATATTACTAGAAAATTACTTGATAATGATTGAAATTATACTTTACCCATAGGGGGAGCTGCACACAATAAATTGATCCTGTGGTCCTTTAGAGCTGATATGAACAAATCCGGTTGGAACTTTGGTAGCGTCACAACTTTCAGACCAACAGAGAGTTTTTGCAGAAGTATTATTACTAATCCATAGATGTGGTAAAATGGAAGCACTCCTAATGTGGAATCCTGATTTAAGCCTGGAAATTCGAACTATATTTAACGTTCTCGTGGTGAATATTACATATTGGATTGTTTGTGTATTAAATTCTGAAGAAAAGCACGAAGTTGAAGAATACGAATTACGCTTTTAATGTTTATTGAACAAATGCATATTGACATTGAAGTGAGAATATAACGGTATTCGGTGAATAAAAAAAGTCCAAACACTATAAAAAAACATTATACTATTGTTAGGATTGTGAAAATATGGCAGTATTCTCACTTCGAACTAGAAATTTCATAACTTCGAAGAAAATCATATTTATTAGTTTCTGCTCAGACATCTACGTTGTGCATTCTACGATCGAAATGAATGAAGGCGCCTTTGATAATAAAGCAATACAAAGTCAGGTCATATCGAAAGAAGCCACTTTTAATTAAGAGTAGGCTCCCTGTGGATTTAGTTCGAATAAGTTATAAGAACTCGAGGCTCATCTAGACAAACATTAAGCGCATTGCGACTGAATTATTCTCGTCAATACAAATCTACGAATGTATTATGAGCTAGGTTTTTTCTTTCTGACGGTATGGAAAGATATTGGTTCCAGAAAATGTAATTTAACTACCTATGGATTCACAAACAAATTATTTCAAATTCCATAACTTAAACATTAAAAAGACAAATTAAGTTTATAACTATCACGATTGTCTGTTTAAATCTGCTATTGATATCGTGCGTTTCAATATAGGTTTTAAAATAGTCTTTGGGAAGTTGCATATATCACATAGTAAACGTCTTATGACTGATAATGATTGCTGTAAAATACTAAAATAACTTACTGGTAGTGTCATTATAGAATTTGATTCGCTCAACTTCTTGCTGCACGCAGTTCACGACAATATTTTTATTAGTCAGCTCCACACCTTTAGGCAATCCAGTTGTACCACTTGAATAAGGTAGAATGGCTATATCATCAGGTTTCTTCCGTACTTCTCTCAGTACATCGTAGTCTGGGTTAGCGTCAATGACGAATTCTTTGTATGATATCACTCCTGGTAAACTTGATCCATCGTTGGTAACCCCAATTATAGGTATATCCATATTGGCAAGTAGTAATGCTTCTTTTATAACTTTTATTGTTTCTGGTATGCCTATTATAACTTTGGGTTTTGATAGGACTAATTGTCTTTGTACTTCATCTGGAAAACAAGAAATCTAATGAGCCCTAAACGCATTATAAATCGAGAGATTCAATGGGTAAGGACGTAAATATTTGGAGACTACTAACTGATAATTTTCAGTGTTTATCAGGCAGTAGTAAAAAAATAAGCATAAATTAGGATAGATATATGGAACTTACTTATTGGCGAAAATATATTTCTCAATATGAGGTAAGATACAAGTGCCTAATATAGTAAGAACTGGTTATATGTATTATGGAACTTCGCCACCGAATGTGTTTCTCTGATTTCTGATTATGGTACTAGTATAAAATCGGTATTTTTTTATTCAATATTTATTTTATGGGACAGCCTCTTGCGAAATGAGAGGCCGCGGATGCGATCTCGAGAAAAATATTATATGAACCACAAATACTGAGAAGAGTGAGTAGTTTCTGATACCTATACCTGTATTATAGGAACAACACAAAGCTTGTATCCTACTGTCGGGTCATAACTATATGCCTGACTCTTGTGTGTATTTATTATAAACTCTCGTCTAACTTCTCTTCAGTCAAAAGGCTAACAGGCAAATAAGGCCCCAAAGACATTAATATTACAAGTACGTAGCGATCGAGAAGATAATTTGCGACATCTAAGGATGGCTATTTTTAGTATTAATTTAATTTAAATAAAGGGAAGTTTTTTCTATAGAGACGTTGTAAGTCAGATAAACAATCTATTGAAAACTTAACTACTGTATAAAAACATGTTTCGTCAACTACGCAATTCCGGTTTAAAAATAATTAGGCTCTTTGTATGTGTAGGACTGTAGGATATTTAAGAACATCGTATTAGATTCATTGAAACCACAAACATTATATTAACTAAAGCAAAAGTAACTAAAGTATTTATATGTTTTGCTGTCAGACTTGGTTTTATAACTAAAGGTTAATTCTGACAAGGAATTTTTTTTTATGAGAGTAACCATGATGTGACTATTTTATTTACGCTAATCTTTTTTACTAAAATAGTATTTAATGATGAGGTCACTGCAATTCATAAGGAGTATTATTTAACGAGATAGTGTACCTCCTGCAAGGCTGTGAGAATACATTAAGTAGACTTACTCAAACCCGACTAATGGAATTAAAATGTTTTAATTTATTAGTATTATACATTTCGAAAGAAGTGTCAATAGTTTATCAGCGAAGTGATATAAATAATTTTACCAAATTAAATTTGCGAATTTTATCTTTGTACACAATAGTTTCATCGGTAATTTATAGGTTTATTAAGTCTTACTTGTATTAATGTATATTATTAAAGTTTACATCAATGTTAGGCGTAAAATACTATACTATACTGCAGACGTTCTTATTTTTAATCTGCACTTGCAATTATTAGGTCATCTAAAATCAGACCAAAAGTGAGCTTGAATTAAATAAAAACAAATGGCAGTCAACTTACGTGCTGTATAAATTGGATTGATAGTCGTAACTTCGGCGCCTGATTCCAGAATGCCAAGTGTTGTGACTGCATACTCGGGTGAGTTGGGCATCATGATACACACGACATCTCCGTCGCGAATTTTGAGCTGGGTACGTAGTTGTGCTCCCAAATTTCGTGAATATTTGTACAGCTGCTGGTATGTGATTGAACGGTTTGTGGCGGCGCACACCTGGAAGGAAGTTTCAAGATTTTTAATTATTCTTTCACATGTACTCTGAATCTTATACCCTCGACAATTAAAGCTTATTGACGAGGTAGAGGCAGTTTCATTAGATATAACGTATTTTAACAGCCCTGTGGCACAGTTGGCTAGACACAAGCATGCGAAACGAGAGGCCGCGGATTCGATCTCCTCAACCAGCCAGATTATGTATGATCCACAAATATTTGTTTCGGATCAGGGAGTTTATGAGATCGAAAAGTCTCTCGTAGCTTCTTATACCCATGACACAGGTCTTGTACTCTAGTGCGGGGTCAGAACTATGTACGTGACTGATAGATATATTTACTTGGGTGTATTTATTTTTAAGCCTCACGCATTCTAAGACCAGCTTTTTTTGCTCTCACCAGTCACAACTGCGTCCTCGTACTGCTACTTTCCAAATTGATCTCTCAATCGAAAGCCCCGTACATGTTGCGAGACAAAACCTGATTCTGATGTTTATATACCACCATTCTTATGAATTATAAGACCTAATTTAGGACACTTACCACAGCAGTTTTATCTGCCCATTTTACTATATTCTCCCATATATGTTCCACTATTGTCCGATGGGGGATAACGACATCCCTATGAGGAGATTTTACAATGTTATCGGACGTCCAAAGACTGCTGCATCTTGTAGATACAATCACACTTCGTCTACCGAGGATTCTTTGTGCTGTTCTTGATATTGCGTTTACACAGGCCATTGTTCTGGAAATAAAAATTTAATTTTATCACCATCTCAGACAATTGTAAGGGATCGGCTATTATTATATTAAGTCTCATTATGTTTAATTTGTTGAGTAACATGCTTAAGTTTGTAGTCTTATGTACCAAATATTCATTGCAGTGTAATGAAAAAGAAAAAAACTTAATTTTTTTTCCACTGAACAATGAATCGATTTGAATAGTTATTGATATAGGTTAAAAGATATGGCTTTACACAAGAATACACGTCACTTTATAAAAAAGTAATACTTAATAGACGATATTGAGCTAAATTTCTGGTACAAAGAAAATGTGAGTTTATTTACAATAAAATTACTTTTATAGATTTTTGTTTGCAGTTTATTTGGTATGTTTTAGTTATAATTACCGAACTTATATTAATGAAGTTTAGCGCTAAGAGAGACGACCTCTCAGAAATGGTTATAGGATTATAAATCTTTTTTTTTCAATTCGATATTGGCATAAATAGTATAATACTATTTACGCTTATTTCAACTGTTTCATAACCTTGACTTTAGTATTTAACGAGTTAATTTATTTTTTGTGGCAATCAAGCCACAATCATTCAGAACTTGAATTTTGAATAAAAAGAATTATACAATGTAAACACATTATGTTCTCTTCTTCTTCTTCATCAACCCATGTACGCCCACTGCTGAGCACGGGTCTCCTCTACCATTGAGAGGGTTTCAGGCCAGAGTCCACCACGCCGGTCTCGTGCGGGTTGGCGGACTACACACCTAAGTAATTTCTAATAACTTTTTTTAGGTGTGCAGGTTTTATCACGATGTTTTCCTTTACCGTTAAAGCAAGTGATAATTCAATTTGAATACACACATAACTTTTGAAAAGTCAGAGGTGTGTGCCTGGGGTTTGAACCCGCGACCACCGAGATTCTCGACCGCGCGCCTAAACCTCGAGGCCATCACTAAACACATTATGTAGTTGAGTCTAATGACTCATAGCATAATTGCTTACTTGTTTTCAATAGTTTTGTTTTATTTATATTCTTTTCATGGAAATGAAATTGAATATTTAATAAAAATTAGTACCTATACAGTAGTCAAGTAAAACTGAAATGTAGTTTCCAATATCCACCACACAAGACTTGTATCTTAGTCAGTGCCGTAACTAGGGCGGTGCCAGCAGTGCCCAGGCACAGGGCGCAGACCCTGGAGGGGCGCAGAAATGACCACACTAGTATCTAGTTATAGCTCATGCATGCTAGCTAAGACTGGTTAGAGCATTTTTCAGGGGCGCAGTTTTGAAGGCTCGCACCGGCTAAATACAGCACTGATCTTAGCGTGACTAAAAGTTTTTGTACAGCGTAGGTACTGATTTAAAAAAAGTAATAAAATATTAGAGTATACTCTGTACCTAGCTTATCACAATGTTATTACGCCGGGTTGATTCAGGTCATGGGCATATTGCTCACATTGCATGCATTATATAAAGCAAATTATGTTTAACATAAACTTTTCTATGTCATCATCATTAATCCGATTAGTTGGTACGATATGGTGGACTATTAAAAAAAATTGTAGATTTTTAATTTATTTTTAAAGCACAAGTAAGATAAAAATACACACATAACATCACAGAGGTAGTGATGGCCTTGAGGTTTAGGCGAACGGTCAAGATTCTCGGCGGTCGCGGATTCGTTCCCAAAGCACACACCTCTGACTTTTCGAAGTTATATATGTATTTACATTGAATTTCTTGAATGTTTAGTCCGCCAACCCGTACTAGGCCAACGTTGCGGACTAAGGTCTAAACCCTCTCAGTTGTAGAGGAAGCCCATGCCCAGCAGTGGGACGTTGATGGGCTGATGACGATGACGATGACGATAGATAATTAACAAATAATTCGCAACTTTAATAAACTATATGGTATGTTTTGATATTATTTACGATGGAAATATCATCTTTGTGTCCTTCATTGACATTAGTATAAACTCTGTTGTCAACATACATGTGTTTCAAAACTGTAGAGACATTGAAATAAAGTATGACTTATTGTTAAGTATTAGAGTCTAAATTAGCCTAGATACTATCAGCAAAAGTGTGCCGAAGTTTTAGTGGTAAATTTTATAAATTTATTGAACGTAAAATTTTATTTCATTAATGGTTTGGGTTGACAGCCCACTAGAACAGTTTACTAAACACCAGCTTGCCAAAGATGAGGCCGTGGGTACGATCCCAGCACCGAGACAAATGTTTGTGTGATCCACAAATATTTGTTTCGGGTCTGGGTGTTTGTGAGACCGAAAAGTCTCTCGTAGTTTCTGAAACCCACAACACATGACTTGTATCCTAGTGTGGGGTCAGAACTATGTATGTAACTGTTGGGTGTATTTTAAAAAACCAATGGCATTTTGCCATGACCCGCTTTGTTCAAGTGCAGTATCACAACAAACATTCATTCTTGCTCAAGGTCTTATTTACGTCCATATTCCGTACAATCAAATCTGCTAATTAGTAGGGTCATAATTAGTTCATATACGCCCACCACAGAGCATGGGCCTCCTCTACCACTAAGAGGGTGTAGGCCTTACTTCACCACACTGGCCTAGTGCGGGTTGGCAGACTATATTCCTAAAAATAAATAAATAAATACACCCAACAGTCACATACGAAGGTCTGACCCCACACTAGGTTACAAGACCTGTGTCGTGGGTATCAGACACTACGGGAGACTTTTTCGGTCTCACAAACACCCAGACCCGAAACAAATATTTGTGGATCACACAAACATTTGTCTCGGTGCGGAAATTGAACCCGCGGCCTAACGTTTCGCAAGCTGGTGTCTAGCCAACTGCGCCACGGGGCTGTCTATAAAAAAATGTCTCAGAACTTTTAGGTATACAATCATCAATGTTTTTTTGCGTCGTTAAAGTGTGATAATTAATTGTGAATACACACAAAACTTCAGCAAAACGCAAAACCTCCACAAGTTGAAATATAGTAATATGAGCTAAGAAATATAGTATAATATTATAATGTTAATTAACATACTAACCAAATTTCATAGTACTCTACAAAGAAACATCCAGTTTATTCACCAAGTTAACACCAAAATAATTAATAACGATATTAAAATACTTACATTTATTACCGAATTATTTTAAAATTAGCACAGCACACGACTTCGCAAGTATTTTCTAATGATAGCACGGTGTTATCATATCGCGGTCATTATCACGCGGTACACAATTTAGTACATTTTGAACGTCTTGCACGCCTTCTCAACTAGCATTGACTGGACAGATTGGTGTTACGTAGTTGTTTGACGTGTTTGGGGTTCAATCAACTTTGAAAATATCACTTGCGTTGTGGGAGATATTATTTTGTTGATAGATTGTGTTTCGTATCTACCTACTAAATTTAAATTTATTTTACTCGGAATTTTACTTTAGAGGTATAGTAGTGTAGGGTTGTGTCCTTGCTGTTCTATGATAAGGTTTGATTCCCGAGTAAAATACTGTTATATTTTTTCGCGCAGAGTCCAGACTCTACTCTACAATTATGCGCCTATTTAAGAATTGTGCGAGTGTTTACATATTGGAATTCCAAAAATAATTGGCGAAAATATAAATATAACTCTGCCTACTTCTACTTATTAAACGCATTTAATAGTATCACAGTCAAAAATACAAATTATTGACAAAGTAATGCTGGCCTTAAAAATTAAAAACAGCAAAATGAAAAATTACTGCAAACTGATAAATAAATCACAAATTATTGGCAAAATATAGCTGGTCTTAAAAAGCAAAAAACAATGGAAAGTTACTGCAAATATTATACGGAACCTGTTCAACATTGAGCGGTCGACGGATATTGACAATGAAGTCGTCAACATAGTCTTAATATTCACGGCCGTTCATACAGTCGCAATTGCATATGATGTTAGCGGTTAGTTGGATGGTAATAAAATACTATTTTGTGTTGTTACTGGTTTGTGATGCAGGAAATATTGCTTTCAAGATATATTTTTTTTAGTTTATTGAAAATGACTAATTTAATCTTGGCTATAGACCAAAATAAACAAATAAACATTATAGAATTTTATTAGTTGATTGGTCAATTGATATGTTTTTAGATAGGTATATTTTTTAATTTATTTTTTCAGTGGTACACTTTTTTGTGAACGCAGTTCGAGGTGAAAATAAAAATTATTACAAAGGTCGATGATGAGGCAGTTTTAAATAAAGTTGGCGACTCGCAATTGAGAGATTCCGCGTTTTAGTCCCAGGTAAGCGACAGGGTTTTCCAAAAAGAAATTTTCTGTAGCAAGACGGAAACCAAAAATCTTTATTCGGGACTTAAAAATACAGCTTAACTTAGGTGTACAAACACAGTTTGACTTTACATTTTTACCTTTGTTCATTGAATGTCAAAACTCGAGTTAAATTTATCAGCAAGTATATTTTAGGAATTCCACTATAATATTAGTTCAGTTACGTAATATAGGCGATAAGATTATTTTCTTAACATATCATATATACGACGTATTTCATTCCGCGTCGTATCAGATAATTGAGTAATTAAATCGTTTATACCGCAATAAAACTAAAGTGTCAATATAAAAATAATTGATGACAGGCTTATTATAAAACTATTGTTTCTTTTGGAGTTTATGAGTCAATGATTCTAGACTTTCCGATCTAGCAGCTCGTCTTTTAATAGTTGCCGTCAAATGTGAGTATGATCCAAAAATATTTGTTTCTGGTTTGGATGCTTGTGGGACCGAAAAGTCTCTCGTAGTTTTGATACTCATGACCCAGGAATTGTATCTTAATGTGGGTTTACTGTAGGTATATGACTGTTGGATGCAATTATTTATTATATATATGTTTGTAGTTCTCGACTATTGTGTTGTCATCATCATCATCATCATCATTTACAGCCCTTTTTCGACCCACTGCTGGGCATAGGCCTCTCTTGTTGCATGCCATTCATCTCTGTTCTGGGCCAGTCGTATCCATGATCTTCCAGCTACCCTAACCAAATCGTCCACCCATCTAGCAGCTGGTCGGCCAACACTGCGCTTTCCCTCCCTTGGCCACCACTCGGTCACCGCCCTGCTCCATCTCTCGTCAGTTCGCCTTGCCAAGTGTCCCGCCCAAGTCCATTTAAGGTTCGCAATGGAAGTCCCGATGTCACGAACTTTCGTTTTTCGACGGATTTCCACATTGCGAACACGATCTTGGAGCGTAATGCCAAGCATGGATCGTTCCATGGCCCTTTGGGCTACTCTCATTTGGTGAACACACCCATGCGTAAGCGTCCATGTCTCGGCACCGTAGGTCATAGTTGGCAGGACACATTGGTTGAAAAGACGTGTCTTAAGGCATTGTGGAATTTGTCGGGACTTAAATACGTCATTCAGTCGACCGAATGCCGCCCATCCAAGCTGTATTCTCCTTGAGATCTCCGCATTCTGATGCTCCTTACCGAAGGACAAAACACTTCCGAGGTATACATAGCTGTCAACAGCCTCAAGAGTCTCGTTTCCGACGAACATTGGATTCGACGCCCCAGAGACGTTAGACATCACCTTTGTTTTTGTCAAATTCATCCTTAGACCTATTTTCAGGGATGCATTATATAGGTCGTTTAACATGAATTGGAGATCTTCAAAGGTTTCAGCAAACAACACAAGATCATCGGCAAACCTAAGGTGAGACAGGTAAACACCGTTGATACTAATTCCTTTTTCGTCCCATGCAAGGGTTTTCATGATGTCCTCTAAAACAGCTGAAAAAAGCTTAGGTGAGAGGGTGTCTCCCTGCCTCACACCCCTTTTAATAGAAATGGGGTTTGTAACTTCGTGAAGTTTCACTTGCATTGTTGCCGAACCATACAATTCACGGAGCAAATCCACATAGCGAGCATCTATGGAACAGCGATGTAAGGAGTTAAGAACTGCCCAATGTTCAACACTGTCAAATGCCTTCTCAAAATCGACAAATGCCATACAAAGTGGTCGATTGTATTCATGGCACTTCTCTATCAATTGCTTTACAGTATGAATGTGGTCCATCGTAGAGAATCCACTCCGAAAACCTGCTTGCTCAACGGGCTGACCTTCATCCAATTGGCGGGTAAGACGATTGCAAATGACCTTAGCAAACAACTTATAAATTTGCGAAAGGAGACTTATTGGTCGGTAATTACTTAAGGAAGCTATATCTCCTTTTTTATGTAGCAGTACAACAGTGGCATTCTTCCAAACTTCTGGTGTTTTCGTTTTAGCGAGAGCGTAGTTAAAAAGTTTTGTGAGCACCCCAAGAACTGGTTGACCACCTGCATGGAGCAGTTCGACCGAAATGCCGTCTTGACCAGGAGATCTATCACTTTTCATTTGACGGAGAGCATTCTCAATTTCACACGTCAAGACTCTGGGTAAATCCCCAGGGCCAAGACTTCGCTCAATTGGAGCTCTGGGATCGTGTCCTACTCTTTCGTTTTGTGCAGACTGTGTTGCATAGAGGCTGCTGTAAAACTCTTCAACTACCCTAAGTAAATCTTTCCTGTCTGTTACTATATTACCACTACTGTCTTTTAGCTTTAGGATCTGCTTACTACCTGAACTAAGCTTTCTTTTAAAAATTTTAGGTCCTCTGTATAGTTTTATAGTATCACAAATAGTTTTTGTGTTGAATGCCCGGATATCTTTTCTAATTGCTCTGTGTATTTTCTTATTGACTTCTAAAAACGCCTTATGATCTCCTGCTGTCATGACCTTCATCCGCCGTCTTTCCTCGAGCAAGGTTTGAGTGTGTGCTGAAAGTTTACTCTGTTTTCGGTTTACTTGACTAAGATGGTTTTTAGCAGTCTCCAGGACCACATCACACAGCTTTTGATGGATCTGATCAGCATCGAGATTGGACTCCCCTAGGTCCTCAAAGCGGTTTTTGAGGTCAAGTTGGAACTGATCGCCTAGGAGAGCGATGTTGTGTTTCTCGAATCTTGTTTTTGGATTAATCATCTTAACTCTTTCTTGATGTAAGTCAAATTTGAATTTAGCTCTCACCAATCTGTGGTCACTGCCAGTTCTGAATCGTGAAAGAACATTTACATCCTGCACTATGTACCTACGCGAGCTGACGATATAATCTATTTCGTTATTTAGTTTACCGTTTGGGCTAGTCCATGTCCACTTTCTTGCTGATCGTTTTTTGAAAAAAGTATTCATAGCAAAAAGATGTTTTTGTTCAAGAAAGTTAACTAGCGTTTGTCCGCGACTGTTCCGCAATCCGAAGCCAAAATTACCAATAGATCTCTCGCCACACACTCTTTGTCCAATTTTTGCGTTAAAATCGCCGATAATGGTGGAATAGTGACATGTTGTATCGTCTAAAGCTTTAATTATGTCGTCGTAAAAAAATAGCCGTCTCTTCGTCTGAGTGTGCAGATGTTGGTGCATAAACCTGAATAACTTTGAGAGAGTACCGTTTGTTAAGTTGTAAAATTACAAAACAAACGCGAGGGGATATACTTTTAATATTTGAAACGGCCGATACTATTCTTTTATTGAATAAGAAACCAACCCCTCCATACGAAGAATCTTCATGACCTCTGTAGTATAAAAGGTCACCAGATTGTGATTGTGGGACCAGAGGATTGTGTTGTAGGTATCGGAAACTACGAGAAGTTTTTGGTATCATATACATTTGTCTCGGTGTGGGATCGAACCCGTGACCTCACGTTTCACATGCTGATCTCAAGCCAACTGCATCAAGAACTCTCAAAGTCCAACGTGTTTGACCTGGATTCGAACTGCCATTATCAGTTCATTGCCGCAGTTTCACCTTTTTAATCCAGATACTAAGTTATAGTCATAATAACTGATTGTTTTCGATGTTTATGTAAAGCTTAAATATTGGTTTTGGGTCCATGTGTTTGTGACACTAAAGTTTCTTCGTAGCTTGTTGCCCATAAGACTTATATGTAAGGGCTAGAACTACGTATGCAACTGATGAGTAGGTAAATTTGAAATTGTCGGCCAGAGTTTTATTGGATTCTCTCGCCGTCCACTGCTGAACGAAGACGTCCCCAAGATAGCGCCAACCATCTCGGTCTTGAGCAGCCCTCATTCGTCTAATACCCGTCACCTTTCTCGAGTCGTCGGACCATCGTGCTGCAGGACGTCTCACAATACGTCTGCTTAAGAGCGGATTTTTCCATTAGGTAAAATTTTGCAGGTAGTAACACTAATTGCACACGTGTCTGAAACACGGGCAAAGATTAATTTCATATACACAGTAGACGTGGAATAGCACCTCTACCTACCCAATTCGATTTCGCAACATAAGTGTGCGCTGACCACTAAAAGATCTCGAATTTTATTCCATAGATAAGCCCCGTGCTCAGCAGTGGGACTAGGGGATTCGATCCCGGGATCCCGGTCATATTAATCCCGAAAATTTCGGGACTGAAGTATGAACGGGATCCCGGGATCGAATCCTCTAAGTGGGACGTATAAGGATTAAGGACTGATGATGAAAATTAGGACATCGAATTTCAAACAATATAACATTGCGTATGTGTGCAAGAAATTACATTTTCAACACTAGAATTACCACATGCTAATGACATATTAATAGCGCCTATTAATTCTCACTTAGCAATCACATTGTCTTACGACTTGACAACTACGTACGGTATTCAAATAGAAATCAGGATTGCGGCAGGTGGAACACAGGTTATGTCCTTTTAATATATTTAGTATCAGAGGCGGTACTTCAACAGGAGCCGAAAACCTATGGTTACCTTACAAAATTCCGAATAATAATATTAAATTTGTTTTAAAATAATGATTGCCTAAATGCCTAAAATTTGCTTTTACTTACAGGTATACAAAAATCTAAGCAATTGCTATGTTTGGACGAATTAGTAGGTATCTTTCAAACGTCCGAAATAATTTGAGCCACTTTCAATATTAAATACTTCCCGATATGTATAATATACCAAATTTAGACTTACGTAGTGGCACGACCGGCGCTAAGTTCGGAAACAGTTATAAATCGGCTATTAGTGAAGATCGATATTTAAACTTGTCGACTAACAACACTTGCGATAAATTCTTGATACTTGCCTCAGTTTTCTAACTCCGGAAGTGTGTATAACACGTATACTTTAAGCGCCAATGATGTTGGAGTTAATAGTTTATGAGTTTCGAGCTAGTTGGGAAGTTTTTACACAGTCTTCGTTTTATGATAAGAAACGAGCTAATCGATGGTAAAGTTTATACTTATTATGTTAATATGTGTTTTATCTAATGTCCTGCTAGCTGTGTTATTTTTTTAGTATTTTTACAGTCTTGAGGTCCTAGTCGATTTCCAGGGAAAAATAGTTGTCCATTAAGAAATTTTCACAAGCAGCGCGGAGTCTGGAAATGTGCTCAAAAAACGGCAGTAGGCTTGTTCCCTATTACGTATTACTGATACAAATCTACTTGTTAATAAAATTCTTGGGTTATCCACATGTTTTACATTCGTTTGTGTGTTAACAACAACTTTCTGTAAACTTCGATAGTTCTTTCATGATTGCATAATGCTATAAAGTGTGTTACTTATGTCTGACGCACCGCACTACTTTTCTAAAAACACAATAAAAAATTACCTCTCAATTTCTTTAACAAAACTATCAGATTAGGTTCTAATTTTACAGTGGTCATTTCAACAACAAACCGTCAAAGCTTATTGCTCCCCTCACGTCAATATCATTTGGACGCTTAAAACTCTGGCACTAGGCTGGCCATTAGCCCCAAAATATCCCTCTATTACGCTGATTATAGCCCATACGAAACGGGAATGTTATACTCTTTGGGATGGATTTTGCTGGCATTTAACTATCATAGTTCTAATGACGGTTTGGTCGTATGTGTGAAATACATTTATATTTTATTTTTATTTGTAAATAATTATAATTTCTATAAGTCTAACAACAACAGGAAACTGAGGATGTTTTTATATCCACGAATATTGTTTCAAATCTGGGTATTTGTGAGACCGATAAGTATCGCAGGCTCTGACATCCATGAGCCTCTACCTCTCACAGTCTCCGCCGAGCTAGCGAACAGGAAAACTTAAGGCGCTTTTCTCTGGTGAAAAGAAAATGTGTACAATAAAGTTTAAATATATAAGAAAAACAGTTGCTATGAGGTCCCACCTCAAACAAAACCTCCAACTCCACTGCCGCACATTAAAGTTTGATAGCGCGAATCTATTTAGCGCACAGCCGACTGGTTCGATTATGACAACGGCTAAAGTATGCACGGTACATTTAACAATCGTCGGTTCACGAATCCGCTTGGAGGAAACTCGAGAACTGAACTTAACATTGCCCCAAAAACTTACAATGTTTATCTGCAGATGGCCCATGTTTTATGTTATTTTGTACATTTCTGTTGTATTTTTGAATTATGTTTATGTTTTCCATGTATAAAAATGAGGAGTTCCGTGCCCAGCAGTGGTAATATGGGCTAATGATGCTATTTTTTGGTTACACTGCTGGGCAGCTCGCTCTGCAAATAAGAGGTATTAGGCACTGGGTAGTTGTCCTGACCTATAACGTTAAAGACGTCTTGCGAAGAACATTAACGTGTATACGTTTACTCGCGGTGTTATTGTCACCGGAGCAAAAACGAAATATTTTGACTTAGAACACCAAAAATGGTAAGAATGCATAAAAACATAATGGATAAGAACTTACTAATCTTTATTTGAGTAAAGCAATAATTGTTTAATCGAATGATGTTTAGAAATCTTTAGTTTAAACTACGCTTATCTACCAGGATATATTCAACCCAGATCATCAATTTTAAGTTTGACCTTTGCAAATTACCCGAAACAATTCATTAACAAATGATTATACGCTAACTTCATAACAAACCGGGAGCAGAATAAATAATAAATAGGCAACCTTTCAAACTGCGATATCGAAGTAATATTCTTAACAGTATCGTCGGATGAAATATGTTTTTTTTCCCGAAAACGGGTAACAACCGGAGTTCGGGGAAGTTTATCCAACTAAATGTACTTTAAGTAACTTCTTAATAAGTTTATTGAAAGTTCGACGTTCGAGACTGACGGATCACTGAAATATATTCCGTTTATTAAGTAATGAATTTCGGCAACTTGGCAGATAGTGAGGCGGGTGGAAGGTGAAAAGTATTTCCAACTCACAAAAGAACTACGCTTAAATCTCACAAGTTTGGTAGTTGCGAAGAATTTGTTTTGTATTTTAGCAGATTTACTTCGCCTAGTAAAAATCTTTGCTATAAATGTTACTGGTTATATTAATTAAACAGAGAATTTTTATGTTATATTCGATTGCATCGTTAGTTCTGAGGCGTGGTGTGACATGTTATCTAGAAGACCAGAGTTTGATACCTGCGTTGAGTTTAGCTTTATTTGGCTTCTCCCGTAGAAAATAATTGCTGGTGAAGCTTGGACGTCAACATATATCAGTACTTCGTCATTGAAAAACCAGTAAATAACATACATGATGGAGCTGGACTTTGTGACCGTTCTCTATGGGACAGTAGCTCTCCCCCGCTGAACTATCCATGCAACCCATTAAAATTACGACACAAAAGCTGAGGTTTGCAAGTGGGTCCTGCAAAACCGAACCGCGGTAATGATGATCGTAAATCATCCACGGCGGAAGAGCACGGTGCATTCTAGCAATATTTCAATTAATTGAACCGCCATATGTGTTGGTGAAAAGCAGCGCACGTCAGCAAATAACTCATTCACTAATTAAAACCAATTGATTGCTGCACCGCGCCGAAACTAAAACCGCACAATTAAAATTGTGGATCTCGAACACAATTAAAACGATTGGTGCTGTGACCTCACTAATTAGCGAATGTCATTTGAATTTTAATAAAGGTTTTGCATCTCTTTCTATTCCATAGGTTAGAGAGGAAAGTAAGATACTACATGTTTTGGAATCAGCCAGCATTGTTTCGAAAAATTATTGCATTGATGTATCGATATTTTTCTTGGTGTCCTCTAGATGTACTTCCACGCTATTTCATCTCCCGTCGTATGAGCCACACAAACAATTTTCACGAATTGATGTCTACAGAGCACCAATGAGTCGTTTTGTCGGTCACAATGGGTGGAGGCTTGTGATCCTACAGAATTGTGGTCACTAAATATCAGTATCAACAAAAATAACTCGCAAATATTGTTTTTACCGTACCATCACATTTGACATTTCAGCTTCGTATGAAGGTGCGTCTCAGTAGAACGAGATATTGTCGAAGAAGCAGTTGTAGAAATCCTTGTGATTTTAATACTTTATTTGAACAGTACCATAGAGTCAGTCATGTTAAAACAAAATCGTCCCTTATTTTTCAAACAAAACATTTCATATAAAACGAAACGCCTCGAGCTCACAGCAATATTGAAAATGTAATATAAATATTTTGTCCAAAACATCTAATTCAAGTTAAACATCCATACCATTATAAGTATATTAAGTACGATACATTTACCCGAAGGTCGGCAAAAAGAAGATATCTGCATGTCTAAATCTCCTAAGTAAATCTCCCGTTGAACTTTGCTTTAAGCGGAAAAATCCACACACTTTGTTTTTACAGCCCTTTGAGTATTTACTCTAATGTTTTTATTATTATGCTTGGGCGGACATTATAAAAAGCTAAGTCCCTTTTGTTTATTAATATTGTTTTCTTCCTTTGTATTTATCTTTATTTGTTTTTACTAGCCTTTGTCTATGAATTTTTTGCGTGGACCTCAGAATAATAACGAAAAGGAAATAATAGTATTGAAACAATAGTACATTTAGTATATTTTACCCATAATTTCACTAAACATTATCATACTAAAATCTTATATAAAAAGTATACAAAATGTCATAAGTCCGTCGTAAATCCTAAGTCCGTAATATGAATTTATCAGTTAGGCAGTAACTTCAAAAATATTGTACAAGCATATTAATATTGACGAGTTTTCAATCTAGGTTCAGCAGAAGCATACAGTCCAGAAATGAGCACAGACGGCGACATTAAGTACCTATGCCTCTTACTAATTGGGACTTTACTTACACCTTCCAGAATACTGGCACGAAGGAAAGTATATACTCGTGTGTGTTTCAAATAATGCCTCAGCTTAGCCTTTCTCTGCATACTGTTAAATCTAGGGTTCTCTAAGTACATGCCAACCCCGGCCTTGAGCAGTCCTCATTCATCCTGTACCTTTCATCTTTTTCAAATCGTTGGACCATCGTGCTGCACTACGTCTGCCTAAGTGTGGTCTCCACTCCAACATTCGTCTTCTCCACCCAAATAATGTAAAAGTAACCATAAATTCCTCCCCTGAAAACCTGTCCAAGAGCTTACCTATAGGACGGCAGAAAATTAACCACGTCCTCGGAATTATCATTCTAATGAGGTGCGAGCTTCTAAAATTTTACCTCACGGTTCGTGTAAAAAGGCAGCTCTCGGCACTCCCTCGCTTTATTTAAAAATTAAGGAATGTTTGTATCGGAGAAAATCAATATTGGTTTTCGCAAATTCTGGTTAGATTTGGAGAATATGCTATGGTGATTAACGATTTTTATTACTTTATTTAATCTGTAATGTTAATTATCTCAACTCTGTTTGGGGGTGGTTTAAAAACGTAGTTCGAGAACGTTTTCAATCATGTATTGAAATTTGCTCGCCTTCTATTATATTACATAGGTCTTAAATAGAATTAGCGAAAGGTTAATATAGAAATGCACTTTTGCCTACTCCTTCGGATGTACAGCTGCAGCAGCATATTTATATTTGGAGCACCAATAGAAAACAAAATTAATAAAAATAATTCTGGAACCTTAAAATAAATGCTAACTTGGCTGTAGAATTGGATTTCCGTGGAAACATAATACTCATAGTGATATGAATTCTTAAAAATATACTGAATATTTAGAATATTTCTTTTTACTTTTTAAACAAAAAGGCTTAAAATTTCAATAACCGATGCAGCCTTACAAAAATAATTTGATATTAGTGCAACTAAAAAAGGAGGGAAATAATTTATAGTTAATTAAAAGTCGGTATAGGGGAATCATCAACCCATATACGTCCCACTGCTGGGCACGGGCTCTCTCTCTATTTGTAGATAGTTAAATAGGACTTAAAATATCTTTCTACCCACTGCTCCGAAAAAAGGTCATAGCTTACTAGCTTAAGGTCTTATTATAAAGTCCTGAATTCGTAAGAGCAGTTGTTGGCAATTAATTCAACAGTCGTTCAGAAAAAATAGGTCTACAAACAAATTCAAACTTCGTATTAAAAAAAAGCCAAATCTCGACCATTTGGATTGTAGAGAACTGGTGAATAAAGACAATAACCTTTGAAAACACGTTAAGGATGGTATGCGTATCATGCTAAAACTGATAGACGAAGAAACTACATTCTCATTTTTTCTGTATCATCATGCACTGACGACACTATCACATCTCTTCTATTATCCTTGTAAACTTTCGAGGAGAATGCCCGGTCTGTACGAGCCGATGTAAAAGATAACTAAAAATATACGATACTCAGCGTATAATGTTGTACAGTAAATATAACAAGTGAGATGTGTTTCTACCTCCCTGGGCTATTGTAATAATCGGATGAGCAAAAAAAGGTCTCTATGTCGTAACGATATCAGTGCGATACACACTGCCAGTAACGTCGACGCGGTTTTAATGAAAAATAAACAATCAACAGTCACATATTCCCCACACAGTTCTGACCCCACATTGAGATACAAGTCTTTTGTCGTGTGTATCAGAAACTACGAGAAAAATTTACTTGTAAATTTTAAGTTTGTCTCGGTGTAGAAATCGAAGCCAAAGTCTCTCGTTTCTGGTTTCTGGTGTCTAGCCAATTACCCCACGAGGCTGTTCATTTTAACAAGTCCCTCGAAGTTAAATTTATGAAAAGGTGCCTAAACTACAGATACAGGTACAAACCCGACCCTACAACTCTTGTACACCAAAGTAAAATGTCAAGAAGCAATCATACTCGATACATCTTCTAGTATGTTCTGAATCGTCAACTGTGTTAATAAATAACTAGCGACCCGCCCCGGCGTCGCACGGGTGCAATGCTGATATTTAATGGATGTTATCATACATATAAACCTTCCTCTTCAATCACTCTATCTATTAAAAAAAACCGCATCAAAATCCGTTGCGTAGTTTCAAAGATTTAAGCATACAAAGGGACATAGGGACAGAGAAAGCGACTTTGTTTTATACTATGTAGTGATAATAAATTATTTTGACAAATTTGACGAGAGACTTCTAATTAGTCAAATTATTCAGAACGATTACATTAAGCAATGTTCGTTTGCTTTTAGTATGTTACAATTGAGGTATTCTTCGAATCACTCATGATATTTTATTACTTGTGAAGTTATTAAAATGCATTTGTAGATAAAATATTGAACCATTTAAAATTGATGGTTAAGATAAGAATTCGAAATGTTTTTTTTAGAATAATACATCAATAGACAGATAGGCCATCTAATAGAATCGTTCATATGAAAATAGATTTCGCAAACGTTTTTTGCATTGTTAGAAAAAGTTGCCAAATTTTTTCATCAATCAAACATTATGAAAGACACAATAATGTGAAAAATCACATCTGTCAGCGTTCTGGAATATAATTGAATTTCTTATATTTCGATAATGGAATGCGCCTTTTCAACCGCTCTTATTTGGAGTTGCAAAAATTGTATTATGCGTATCAATTCTCTTTTTTATTTCGGTCATTATGTTCGGGCTATTAGAAATTTCGCTGACGTCTAAGTTTGTATTATTCTAAGATCAATTCGAATGTAGATAATTTAAATAGAAAAAGATAAAAGTTGAAATGTATTCAATATTTTTTGTAAAAGAGGTTATTATGTACGTTATCATCTCTACGTTTTTTTGTCACTTCACTTTTATGTTCAGATTTTTCTTTCTATAAACCTTATATTTTTCAATCGTCATACTCTATGTTAATAGTAAAACAGGTGTCTAATTATGATACATAATAATATGCAATTCTTAATGATATTCGGAAGAATATATTTACCCCATTTACTTGTACCGTTTAAAATATATCTTAAAGATTAAAAAATATTGCTATATTAAGGAGATGCACAGCATGCATGTACAGCGAAGTATCAACCACTGGGCATTTACAAGGCTTTTGAGAGCTGTTATAAGACAAAATAAAAAAATATATATTACAAATTTTAATGTTTCTGAGGTCTCGTACAGCATTTATATTTTAATACTCCGGAGTGAAATCTAGGCCTTATGTTATTTACTCTGGTAATATCTATAGACAATGTAGCTCAAATAACAATAAAGTTTACTTTAGTGATTTAATTAGTCTGTGTTTCAGCAAATACTACAGTTGATTTCGGATTTAAAGTAACACATTTTTATCTCCCTTTGAAATGTCTCTTTGCAACAATTGATATAAAAGAAAATATATGAATGAAGGCGTTAATTAAATAAATATATTGATGTAATTACTTTTAAATTAATTATCATAAAAAAACATTTTATGTTCACGCTTGCATCCGGAAGGAGTAAGAAGAAACAGACAGCTAATATTCGTGATAATATATTGTTGAACAGCATAAATTCGAAAAGCCTAAACCTCGAGCCCATCACTTCTCCAATCCAATACAGACACATATAACGTTCTCTAAATCCATGTGTCACGTATAATAAGCGTGCTTCCTTCAAGTAATTTTCCACTTGATCAGTCTTCCGACTTTTTTCCTCCCTTTTTTCTGTTTCCCCGTCGCAAGTCAAGTGAGAGCTTATTGGGCTGCTAAGAATTCTAATAAAAGTTAGGTACACCGAGTTAGTGAGCCTAGTGGCTCCTCAGATACGGAATCCTCGGCACTCGATTTAAATGGGATCTTATTGACTGATCTCCGTTCGGTTTGTTTATATCTATTCTGTTTCATTGATTGCTTTCTTCGGGGATAAGTGGGTTGGTAGTCGAAGTTTCTTGCTGAGATTTGAATGTGTTATTGCTTTGTGTTGGTATAGTATTAGATAGGAATGGTAGATTGAAAAAGTCAAGTCAAGTGTAAAAGTCTATTTGAATAAAGGAGATTTGACTTTGACTTTGAAATATCACTAATTTATGAAGTAAGTACTGGTCTATGATATATTAAATTTGAAATAATATAGGCATCTCTTGTGTTTTTTTGCGGTTCGAGTTCTCTTTTTGCTAGACAGAAAAGTACTTTGTAAAATGTTTATATCCCCTACGACTACGACTTTTTTCTGAATGAAAGGACAAGATTATTTATTAGGTTGTCGGATGTTTTTAAAATATTACAAGAAAATATTATTAAAATACCATTATTATTTATTGAAATTCTTATTACGGATTAAAGTACATCACTAAATTGCCTGTTTGAAAACCTCGTTGAGGCTATATAATTTCTATTTCTCAAAACAAATGGCTGAAGACGACCAACTAAAGCCGACTTCAATTGTTCGAGTGTCAGTGATCTTATAAAACCAATTGTCAAAATTTGAGCAGCAAACCTTGTTAATATCCGCTGTTTCAATTATAATCCTTCCACAAACTTGGTTATTTAGGTCTAGGGGGACGGATATATTGATTTTGTGAAGCGTTTTGGATCACTCTGTTAGAATTGTTTTAATGATGACACTTCTTTGACCTAACTAGATTCTGATAATATTTATGCTATAGCATCTATGCTTTGCTTAGAGTCTGAAAATGTGCTCGAAAACGGCAATAGGCTCGCTCCCTGTTACGCGGGACTAATACTTACCTGGAGAAATGTAGGTGCAGTAATATGCCTATGCTTTACTCTTCGGGAATACATGCGTGGGGTTATGTATGTATGTCTTTAGATGCGTATCCTAGAAAGCGACACAATATCAGATGATCATATTATTGTCTTTGCTTATATAAATTACATAATACATAAACTTGTCTATTCCCCGAAGGAGTAGGTAGTGTTGCATTTTTGCACAAACATTTGGCAAAGTATCAGTCCCACGTAATAGGTGGCGAGACGTTTGCCGTTTTTCGTTGAATGTGTGTTTGGAACTTTGATCAAAAATTTGATCGAAGGTTTGCAAAAAACAAATTCATGCCAGCTGTGACTGTGACGTACGTAAGCTTATCTCAAGCGAATAGTGTAACGCAAACGGGTGCAAAAACATTACTTCCTTACTAAAATAGAGCCGCGTATGGAGAATAATTAATGAACTGTCTTGTATTTTACCCGAGACTCGCATTAAGCGAATGCGAACTGCGAGCTTGCGGGCGAATCGAGTGCGAGATTCTACGTGATAGACGGTATTTTTTATGTGTTTTAAATTTATTATTTTATTTACGTGGAAGATTAGTATTTTGGTTTATTTATTTGTTTTAATTAAAATGATAATTATTGAATGGTATAATGATAAATTGTTTTTAATTCGTGGTCTCGCGTTACAAGTATGTGCCGTGCGATCTAGAGGCCCTGGGTTCGATTCCCGGGTCGGGCAAAGTGTTTTTGTGTTTTTCCATTAGAAAATTCTCAGTAGCAGCCCGGAGTCTGGAAATGTGCCCGAAAAACGGCTAAATAGGCTCGCCCCCGATTACGTGATACATACCTGGCGAAGTGTGGGTGTAGAAATGCATCTCTGCCTACCCCTTCGGGGAATATAGGCGTGAGGTATGTTATGTATTTTTTTACCGTCTAGTTTTCGGTAGGTCGTTGTTTAGAAATGTTTTAGAATATTTCTCACCTCCGTTATTATTAGTTCTATTAGTTATGAGAAGGTAATAGTAATTTCCTTATACCGCATTATTACTTCCATAGTAAAACAAATTGTCAAATCTGACACTTTTAGAAGTTCTCCGAAACGACTGAAGCCATATAGTGTGGAAATTGGAATCCTAGCCCCTAGCTCAGCTGTGGGCTACGCCCTAGTCCCCCCTAAGGAGGTCATAAATAAGCAGATATTCACATAGGTACTAGGGAAACATAAATATGAGGGCAAAATATGGTTATTACCCGTCGCTAGTAGGCAAATATTTCCTCTGCCAATTTACTCATGCAAACTTTTCCCCGTAACTCTCATGGGTTGCCGTCGCTTACTTATTGGATCCAACTTATTTGATAAGCTTCGGCACGGTGTATTTTATTTACAAAAAATTGGTATCTTTTGTTTTGTATTGTTGATTTTGTTTTGAAAATACATCGTATTCGATGGTGTATTTTTATCTATCTAGATCTGTGTACATATATTGTTTACTGGCTTAGTAATATAAACATAATTACGGCGGCCTGACCACATGAGAGTTGAGAGATTTGTGTGATCCACAAATATTTGTTTCGGGTCTGGGTGTTTGTGAGACCGAAAAAGTCTTTCGTAATCTCTAATGCTCACGACACAGGTCTTGTAACCTAGTGTGGGGTTAAAGCTTTGTATGTGACTGTTGAGTGTATTTATGTATTTATTATTTATATAATATTAAACTATCACAACTAAAACGCAAATGTTATAATTTTCCGTCGATTTTTGGTTTTCAGGGCATATTTCTAGACTCCGTACGTCTACTGAGGTTATCCTTACCAAAAACCCATTAACACATTGCCCGACGCGGACATCAAACTTGGAACCTCCAGTACAGCACATACTCGTGCCCTGAGATCCTGAGGCAGTAACTTATGACTTAAAAAATAAATAACTTTAACTCATCAGTGAATCTACCATAACCGAAGTACCTATCGTTCCTAAGAGTTCATATTACGACCGAATTTAATTAGCCGATCTCCGGCAGACTGCCTCTTCGTTGGCTCCATGAATGAACTCACGTTCCACTGAAACCGTAGTACACGCTCATTTAACGGGATCTTGCGCTATTTCTGTATTACTGAAGTGATACTTATAGCAATATAATATGTATATTAGTGATGGTACTTTCATAGAAGCACAAAAGCGTTACACGTTAATTGTGTTTCATTATTGTAGAGTCAGTATATTCTCATTTTTCTAAAACACTTAAGTTTTGCTTCGATAAATAATAAGATTTACTATTAAACTAGCCTTAAGTGTTCTCTATGTCATTATTTAAACTTCAATATTTTTTTTTTATTTTTTTTTTATTTATTATTTATTTATACGTCACATTGCTTTCGTTACATAAAGATTTTAAGATTAAAGATTATTATTTTGAAATTTTATATAGTTTACCCTTCCTTTGCTACCCCATATATAATTAAATGGGATACGAATGTCATTCATTCATTCGCTTACCCCTACGGAGGTATAGGTATTAGACTTTTTTACAATATAGAAAAGCAAAAAACTCGTTGCTTTCCAACAGTAAATGGGTTCAATATTTGACCTGCAAGTTTAGCGGTATCGAAATATTTTCGAAGAATATCCATACAGCGAACTGAAAGTTGGTAGATTTATGAAAATAACCTAAAAGTTGTTCGGCTCCCCAGTCGGCTAGAGTCTTCGGAGACGTTACTTATAATATTAATTTTACACATGCGAGAAATGTTATAAAGATATTAGAAAACTCTTGGTACTTGTATAGCGCTGAAGAGTTCCAGATAGAAAAAATACGGTTTTACTAAAGAAATTGTCATGCACCGGGAGCTATAATATTATTACTAGAAGTTGCTGTATTTCTAAAACCACACCTCGCTAAGTATGTATGTAAGTGTTTTATCCACATTTCCAGGCTCCGTGCTGCTGCTAAGAAATTTCCAATGGAAAATCCAATGACACTGCCTGACTCGATAATCGAACCCAAGACGTATCGTACACACACTTATGCCGCGGGAGCAATATAAAAGTCTAAATTTAGGACGTATATTTAAAGAAATATTTGTTTTGGGTCAACAGTAAAACCAAAAAGTCTTTTGAAGTCAACTATATAAGTCATGATATTTCGGATTCTGACCTCATCAGCCTATATATCTCCCAGTACTCGGCACGGGCCTTCTCTTCTACTGAGAAGTTTTAGACCTTAGTCACCCACGCTGGCTTGGTGCGATTTAGTACTAGTATTTTTTTTATACAAAACTAATGACACGAACTTGTTACTAATAAATTTTCCTTACTTGCTTCCGATACAAATGTTCTATACTTACCAAGTTTGCTTAATAAATAATTATTTCCAACGAAATTAGCAAGTGATAACCGTAGCAGGGTTGTATCTCAAAGTTTCCAATGAGAGCAGATGAACCTTTCCTCGGGCCTCTTAATTTGTTTTAAGCAAAATGCTTTTGGCGCACGTTGTCGTAGAACCGTTGTGGTCGACGGAATTAAAATTGAGCTGGATGTGGCAAACCCTTTTGTAGGACGGAGGCGAGAAAAGCGAGTTGATGATATATTATGTTAAATGTATGTGGGACGTTCTTCTTTTTTATCGACAATCTGACCGGTAAATTTTTATATTTGATAAAAAAATAAACTTGTGATTTATTTAATGAAATTTGATTTAAATTATTGCCTCATTATTGTAGATTACAAAAACATATAATGCAGCGAAGTATTACATGTAATTTTCGTTTCATTTCAAATTTCGTAGGAATGGTATGAAAAAAATGACACCTCAGTCACAAAAGTATTTATTTTTTTTATGTCTCATTTTAAATCAGAACTTCAGTTTCTTATTACTTTCTAATCAAGAATATAAACATTTACTATCATCTAGCTCCATAGGCCGGATTTTTTTTAAATAATCATTTTTTTAAATTATCCAATACCACTCCGTCACATTTTTGCTTCATAAGACATAAAACTTTTTAATATTATGAAAGTAGCCCAATAAAGTCGCTTAAAAATCTAGTGAACACCTTTATTGTTTAGCATATAATACTAGAAAACGTTACTTTTGTAAATACTAACAATAAAGTGGTTCAAAACTTACTTTGAACTAAAATTTTAAGGGGGACAAAATTGTGACAGAGTGGTTAACGAAGTGACGGAGTGGTAAACAATGTTTACGTCCGCCGAACAAAACTAACCTTATAACAATTTTTAATTTTAGAAAACAATAACAAACATAGTATATACTTAAAACGTTACTACAAGTCTTGATAATTGGTGTCCATTCTTCGGTACATATTAATTTAGTCTTACAATATCTTATCACTAACTTTACTTTTCAAAAACTTCTATTGGTTGATCGTATTCGTAAAACACGCGTTTTCCTCTTTTAATCAGCTTAGGAGGTGGAATAATTTGTAACAAATTTTCATACATCACATCTGACACATCAGTCTCTACCAATTTAAACAATTTTCCAGTATCATCAACAGATTTATAAAACATCACTCGAACATCTCCATCTTCATCCACTCCACTTTTTGCTACTCCTAAGTAAGTGTACTCAATTTTTCTTTCACTTAGTATTTTGACTAAAAGATGTGTTCCATTTTTTATTAATGATGGATGGATCTTATCCCCTAGTAGATCGTGTGATGTACCTGGTTTTGTATCTACAGATTTTCTCTAATTAAGAAGAGGCTGGTCATCTTCGTCTTCTGAAGTAGAGGTATACACAGTCTTAAAATTCCTTAGTAGAACTAATTATATTAGTTATATCAGTTCAGGGTTAAGCTTTCTTTTTTCACGACACCGTCGCTGTCTTTCAGCCGCAGATAATGCCATTTTTTCATTTACTTGATGGTAATACCTTAAATTAACAAAATAGTTGACGATAGAATAACCAATATAAAAAAACAAGCAATCATCTACTATGGATATTAACTAAAGTTCTAAGTTCCATACAAAAATGACCACTCTGTCACGAGTTATACTACTCCGTCACACATTTTTGTGACAGAGGTGCTACGTGACAGAGGTGTAAAATAGTAGTGTTCGAGATATTCAGCATTTTCCTAATTATAATTTACGCAAAAAACTGGGTATATATGAAATATTTATCATAAATTAATCAGTTAATATTAAAACCCCTAAATTAGAATAACATTTGGAAGTCGTAACTTACGTGACAGAGCGGTCGCTGAATAAACACACGCACCTCCTTTTACTGTTTGCGGGCGGCTGACTGGTATTGCCGGGGCATGGGAACGTATAGCGCGAGTGCGGGGTGGAGGAGGACTATTCTCGAACCTAGTGACCAAGGTCAAAGTTTCTAACGCACACTATTTTGTGCCATAAAATGAGTGACAGAGGGTAGCAACTAAAATCATATACATCGGGAGACAGCCAATAAAATATTTTTTTATTTAATAATATAAACATTAAAAATTATTTCTTCTTATTAATGTAATAAAAAAGGTTAAGTAGTTCAGTAAATGTTCTTGGATAGAAACTTTTAAATGTGTTTTTTTTTACGAGAGCACTTTGTTTACATTACTAGTCATAGAGGGACACACTTTATTAGTATGTAAAACACCTCCGTCACGCTTTTTGTATACTATGTCACACTGATTTTGTAAAAAATAATTATGAATAAAATCTAGTTTTGAGGATATTAAAATTATTGCATTGTCAAGTGTATTTTTTTATAAAATAATTAAGTAATTTAGTATTTATGAGCAAAATATTATTTTTTTTGCGGAGAAGACAAGTCATTGTCGATAAAAAAGAAGAACGACCCATGTATGTAATAGTTTCAAAATTCACATAAATGTATATTCCATGCTTCTGATCATCAGGCCTTTTATTCATTACTGTTCTATGTTGACTCTACGAGGATGAAGGCTTTATATATCTCTGTTAAACTGTGCTGTACGATGGAACTTTGTAGACTCTCGAGATACTTCAATGTTAATTCGAAACTGTTTTTTAACCCTAAGGGATAAATAAATTTATTAATTATACCATCAAAGGAAAAGACAATAAAAATCTAAAGGTATCATAAGATTTGTCAAATTATTTTCGACGCTCAAGATTTGAAATCTGTTACAATTCGAATGTTTCAGAAAAGCAACGTAGGTAACAAAAATACAACACTTGTGATTCAAAATGTTCATGAACTATATTAATGCATTTTTAAACGGTCAGCCTCAACTTTTCCGTTCTTTTCAATAAAGATTATTATCTATAATAGAGGTTTATCCACTATGTCACACGATATTAATGTCATAGTTTTAGGAAAACATTAAGTATCCGAAGCTATGATGTATAAAATCATTTGTACATTATTTATAAAGCAACGTGTCATGTCCAAACCAATTTTAATAGTACAATAATGGTGTTTCCTTTTAAGGTAAAGCGAAGGTTATGAGTAGGGTATATGCGTACTATCTGGCTCACTATTTCGGGCCATATTTCAGTGAACCGACTCGCTCGCCTAAAAAAAAAAAAAAAAAAAAAAAAAAAAAAAAAAAAAAAAAGTTTGGTGTCTAATTGGGGGTTTTAGGGGACGCCCGTTCGATCTGTGCTATCCGTTTTGTTGTATCTGCAACCGTTACGATTTTAGCTAATGTACTGCAACAGCCCCACTACCCCTAATTACCTCATTACGGTACTCATTACCTGCTCTTAATTACGGTCACCCATTGTGTTACGACTCGACACTAATCACCCTTAATCACCCTGTTCCTCATCAATAACAACACATTATTTCAATTGTTTATGCTTTATTCATCCAAAAATTGACTTAAACATTATATCCACTAACATGTCATTTTTTAAGGTATCCATATTGAATTGGTTGAAAAAGTCAGTGTTGGACATCCCATTAAACTTATAAAATATGTACAATATACAGTACTCTCCACAAACTGAAGTCCAATCATTTTGTATCCGGTTACTACAAAATTTCCATTGCTTTGAATTTCTATTCAAGAACATTTTGTGATAGCCAGTAGGACAACGACCATATGAATCGAAATATTCTCCAACACCGCGACTGTCTATATGTATAGCTATCCAGTGAGATCCTGGCTTTGTGTCCGGGTCCAAATTGCTTATAAGATACATAGGAACTTGTACATTCATTGGCAATCTGTTTGCAGCATATACATTGTACTGTAGACTTGGATGAATTTTTACTAAGCATTGTTGAATTTCATTAGTATTCATGGCTGCATTTAATTTTGATATGACTGAATAATTTGCTGGATCACAGCTAAGTGAAAAGATGAAGACATGGTACACATATATAAGAGGTAAAGAAGGTGTAAATAAAAGGTAAGGATAATGTTATAAGAAGCTTTATTTTAATCATAAACTTAGCACTAAGTAATACAATATTTACTATACTAGTCTTAGCTGCTATAATCAACAGTTACATTCCGATTTTTATCTATTTCGATAATGTTATCAAACTCGGCATATACCACACAGTTTATTGTTTGAGTAAGTGTGGATTCAAAACGAACTTCTAATCTTACGCTACCGTGCTTTATAAGATTCCAATGACTCGACGAGTTGGCTGATAAATCAGGGGTAAGATCAAAAGCTAACAAGCAATATCCATTGGAATATTTATCACGAGATATCCCATTACCTTCATTTAGAAAATGTATTCCCGTTCCTGAGAATAAGGTATGATAAGTTGTAGTAAACAATTTATTCTCAAACGATGGTTGCAAAGCTTTTGAGGGTATTTGTTGCCCATCTATGTACAAACAAAATGAGCTCATATCATAGTTTTCAAAGTTCAATGGATTTTTAGTTAGACTACCATTGAACGCTGCATTATTAACAAACCCAACTATACATCTTTTAGGTACTTGGCCGAGAAAAATATTATCAAGTGTTTTTCCTTGAACTCCTGATGGTATTGTTAACACTTTAACTTCAGCTCGAGTTATGGGATATTTTGCAGTAGTAGATGCTAGAACTTTTTGATGAGCAAGTAAAACTGATGGATTAATTTTTGTTCTTCTTACAACGAGAGTTGCATCTGTTATGCTAACTTTAAATTTCATGTCATTCGATGAAGCCATAAGATTAAACGATTCGCGAGATCTGACTAACTTTACACTCATTTCGACACCATTGATCAAACAAAATGAGCTCATATCAGTTCATATTTGAGAAACTATTACTTAAATGGTATGCAAATATTGTGAAATAGAGATAATGTAATTGGTTTTTAATGTTGTTATTTATTGAAACTAGATATTTAATGATTTATTTGAAGAATGTCGATTACGCTAGTATATAAACCCACAATGATATTGAAATGATACAGTCCCTAGTAGTAGTGGTACGGTGAATTAAGTTAACAACAGTGAATTACAGTGTGCAACGATATTATGGAGGTAAGACACATTTTTATTAATTTTGAAACTTATTGATACTGGATTGTTAGTAGAGTTTCATTGCGTATTTGTTATATTGTTACAGAACTCATTCAGTTATATGAAGGAAGGGAATTCCAACAAAGGCTTCTATTACAGTACACTCTCGGATTCCGAAACTGAGTTGGAGATAGTTGCACCACAACAATCGAACAAAAGAAAAGAACCAGAAAAACAATTGATCGATGATCTTTTTCAAATATCACCAAAAAATAAGAAGAAAAAGACGTCAAGCACTGTGTCTCGAACACAGAGTGGAGGCACTGCCTTTATAACTACAAACAAAGATGATGAGAAAAATTCTACACACCTCATAAAAATCGAGGTGTACGATCTCAACAAAATCGCAAAAATTGAACCCCAAGAACACTGGAAAAACAGTGAAATGAGATTGAAATTATACACAACGAAACGAACGAAACAGTTCGAAAATGTTGAAAAATTAATATACAATATAACAAAAGAAATAACCACGAGTGAAAGTTGCAAAAAATACTTGTTTAAACACAACAACAATTAGCTAATTACTATCATTGTTTTATATTTAAGGGTCATTAATTTACTAAGTTGTTTACCTGTATATTTTGTATAAGTTCCCTAAGAAATTTGAAATAATATACAGTTGAATGTCGTTATTCGTGAAGTAACTTTCATCTGATCTTGAGGTTTAACTATAAAATGGATTTCTCCAATACTTGTTGTGACAGCGTCTTCTTCAGTCCCGAAATTGAAGATATCGACAATGAAAACGAAATGGTTAAAATTTGTGAAGAAGTGGAGTTATGCGAAACATTAAGTTCACGTTTTGATGAAGTTTTCACATATGCGTCAGTTGAAAATCATAACATGTAAGTACTGAGTTCAATACCTATTCTAGTTAAAGATTTTAATTTTAACAATTGTACTAATATTTTTCTTTTGTTATAGTCAACCACAACAAGGAGGGTCACTTAAAAGAAATACACTTCATGATGGCCCCCATCCTGACGTGAAACGTTCAAGAACTGGAGAAACGGCTTCAACTTCTTCGGGTATTGGAGGAGGATCCCACGCAGGTAATCATTTAGATGTAGTAAATTGTGACGCTTGCCAAATTACAGTCAGAAGACGATATTTTACCAACCACTTAAAAAGTAATATTCATAAAAATAATTCTCTTAAATTATACAAAACTTTTGAAAACGTATCGGTTATTGAAACTGCTTTTGGACAAAGAATTATAACATATAAAATTTGCAATAAATCAAACCAGTCTCTTGAAGCAACATTTCAAACTCCTGAATCGTTTTTAAACTCAAATAAAGATGATATTTTATATTTAGTGGAAGAGTCAATTGAAAATCATAGTATTTTTAAAGTTAATTTCATATTACATGCTGAATTCGTTCAACAAAGCAAAGGTGATACTGTGAATTCGTTTGATTTTCAAACATGTAATTTTATCATATTTCGTGGGGATGACCTTAATATTTTTTTTACATCTTTGTGTGACACGTTAACAAATAAAATTAGTAGTTTTGAGAAAAAAGATAGTGGGTGGAGTCTAAAACACATAAAAAGCATAGATATGAATGTTAATAAATTTAATCCTCTTCGTGGTACTTCTTATATTGATTTACCCAAAGATATTAGTGCAAAAAAGGCTATAATTAATGTTCAAAACGCAGATTATTTATGTTTCAAGTGGTCTTTACTTTCCGCTCTTTACCCGGTTAGTAAAAATGCTGGTCGCGTATCGTCATATGCTATGCATTCTGAAAAATTGAATTTCAATGGCGTATCATTTCCAGTTAAATTAACCGACATTGCCAAAGTTGAAAAATTAAACAATATTAGCATAAATGTTTTCGGTTTAGAATTTAATAAAGATACTAAACTGCATAGTATTATTGGTCCTTTGTATTTCACAAAGAGTCGTAAAAGTACTCATATAAATTTGTTGTATTTAACTAATGGTACAAATAGTCATTATTGTTTTATCAAAAACTTGTCTCGTTTAGTTAGCAAACAACTTTCAAAGCAACATCATATTGTTCATATTTGTGATGGATGTTTATTGCATTTTCCAACTAGTCAACGGTTGTTGAATCATCAACAATATGATTGCACTCATGTTATTACTGAATTACCAACAAGTGATAAAACATTTAAAAATTGGTTTGGTCAGCCCACATCTAACGACAAATTGATGTTTGATCATTTTGAACGAAAGTTAAAAGTGCCTTTTGTTATATATGCAGATTTTGAAGCATTTTTAAATCCAATTAATTCATGTTCTAATAATCCATCCAAATCGTATACAAATAACGTTCAAAAACACGAACCATATAGTTTTGGGTATTACATAAAGTGTTCATATAGTAATAATTTATCAAAATATGAGTCCTATTGTGGATCCGATTGCGCACAAGTATTTATGAAGAGAATTTACAACGATTTGAAATCAATTTGTAGT
This sequence comes from Cephonodes hylas, assembly GCA_030295005.1. NCBI lineage: Eukaryota > Metazoa > Arthropoda > Insecta > Lepidoptera > Sphingidae > Cephonodes > Cephonodes hylas. Next base: position 2,900,776 of record AP025374.1, on the reverse strand, counting down.
AAAAATAATTTTCAAAAATGTCCCAAACCATTGACGGTAGAAGATCAAAATATCGTTAACAATTGTATAAGTTGTCATATTTGTGAGACTGATTTAAATGAAGAACAATTTATAGATTTTGACTGGCACACAGGTGAATTCAGAGGTGTTGCACATGAAATATGCGCTAAAAAGTTTAGAGCTCCAAAATTCATTCCAGTAATCCTTCATAATTTAAGTAATTATGATTCACATTTTATTGTTCACGCACTCAATTTTATAGATGGTCAAGTAAATATAATTCCTCAAAATAAAGAAAAGTATATCTCATTTTCAAAAACTTTGAATATAAATAATCAAAGAGTAAATTTAAGGTTTATAGATTCATTCAAATTTTTATCTTGTAGTCTTGATCAATTAGCCAAAAATCTAAAAGATCATCAATTCCATACCCTAAAAAATAATTTTCCTATCGATGAAGACTTTAACCTTCTCAGAAAGAAAGGTATTTTTCCTTATGAGTTTATGACCTCTTCTGATAGTTTAAAAGTAACATCTTTACCTGTGCAACATCATTTTTACAGTACACTAACAAATTCAACTGTATCCGATGCCGATTACAATCACGCACAAAATGTTTGGAATCATTTTAAATGTTCAAATATGCTTGATTATTCCAATTTATATCAAAAAACCGATGTCTTGTTATTAACAGATATATTTGAAAATTTTAGAGATCTTTGCATTTCTACTTATAATCTAGATCCTGCACACTATTATACAGCCCCTGGTTTAAGTTGGGATGCTATGTTAAAGTATACTAAAATAAAATTAGAATTACTAACGGATTTCGATAAAATTGCTTTCATAAGGGCGGGTATTCGTGGTGGTGTATCTCAATGTAGTAATAGATATGCCAAAGCCAATAATGAACATTTAAACAATTATGATTCCACCAAACCTAAATCATATCTTTCCTATTTTGATGCAAATAATTTATACGGTTGGGCTATGTCGCAATACCTCCCCGAAGGAGGATTCGAATGGATTGATCCTATAACTAATTTTAATGTATCTGATACATCTGAAAATGGTTTTATTTTAGAAGTAGATTTGGAGTATCCTGATGAACTTCATGATCTACATTCAGATTTACCTCTTTGTCCAGAAAATATTTGTGTTGATAATTGTAATGATTCAAAATTAGTTCCTAATCTTAATAATAAGAATAAGTATAAAATTCATTACAGAAATTTAAAACAATGTTTAAAACTAGGTATGAAATTGACAAAGATTCATAGAATATTAAAATTCAAACAAAGTCCCTGGCTTCAAAAATATATAGATTTAAACACTAATTTGAGAACAAAAGCAGTTTCCGAATTTGAAAAAGATTTCTATAAACTAATGAATAATTCAGTATTCGGCAAAACTATGGAAAATATAGAAAAAAGGGTTAATGTAAAACTTCTAACACATTGGGAAAATCGTGGTAAATCTCTGGGGGCACAAGACTTGATCGCGAAACCTGAGTTCCATAGTCTTTCAATATTTTCTGAAAATTTAGTAGCAGTCCAATTACGAAAAACAAAAATAATACATAATAAACCTATCTATCTAGGATTTTGCATTTTAGATATTTCTAAAACTTTAATGTATGAATTTCATTACGACTACATGTTAAAAAAGTTTGGTGATAAAACTAAACTTTTATACACTGATACTGATAGTTTAATCTACCAAATATTCACAGATAATTTTTATGAGGACTTGAAACCTGATTTAGCTGCGCGTTTTGATACTTCTGATTATCCATCTGATAACATTTTCGGTTACCCAAAAATAAATAAAAAAAGGTTAGGATTTTTCAAAGATGAAAATAACGGTCAAATCTTAGAAGAATTTGTTGGTCTTCGGTCAAAAATGTATGCATTTAATGTAGGTAACAAAGTAATATCGAAAGCTAAGGGAGTTAATAAAAGTGTAACAAAACAATTGAATATAGAAAATTATAAGTCTTGTCTTTTCAATCAAAATGTTCAACACCATAGTATGTATAGATTTAAATCCATCAAACATACAATATTTACACAAAAAATTAACAAAACTTCTTTGTCATATAATGATACTAAGCGTCACATTTTACCAAATCTTATTGATACCTTAGCGTGGGGTCATTATAAACTAAGATAAAATATCAATTGTAATATGTGTAGATGTTTGTAATCAAAATATATAATGTGCCCAATAATCTTCTTTTATCTGTTTTAATTTCTAATTTTGTAATATACGTGTGTTTGTAAATAAAATTCAAAATTTATGAAAAATATTTTTTTTCTTACATGTATTTTTTTGTATTATGTAGTTAGTAAGTTAAATTTATGATTATATAATATTTATTAATTTGTATGTGATGCATGACTAAAGAGAAATAAATAAAATTGTGTTTTATATAGAAATTGTTTCATTTTATTGTAAGACTTCGTATATGCCTCACGTGAACAACATGTATCATTTTATCCATCCCTTTACTGCAATAATTGCAGGACCTAGTGGATGTGGAAAATCACAATTTGTAACAAATTTCATCAAATACAAGAGTAAAGTATGCAACGTAGATTTTGTTCAAATAACTTGGTGTTTTGATGAAATGCAACCTCTTTATAACCTAAAAAATGTGAACTACTTTCAAGGATTACCCGATCTGAACATGTTTGATGGTAAAGAGCCCAATCTTATCATAATAGACGATCTCATGAGGGAATCTGATGGACGCATAGTTGACATATTCACAAAAGGTAGTCATCATAGAAATTTAAGTGTTTTTTATATAACTCAAAACTTGTTTCATCAGGGAAAAGGACAGAGGGATATTTCTTTAAATTCCAGTTATATTATTTATTTTAAAAATCCTCGTGATAAAACACAAATTCGCTATTTAGCACGACAAGTATCACCAGAAAATACCAAGTTCATCGAAGAAGCGTACAAAGATTCTACTAAAGACGCTCATGGATATTTAATGATAGATCTTAAACAAAATACTAATGACCAGTGTCGTATTAAAACAAGGATATTTCCTAATGCCGGATTTTGTTCTATTTACATACCGAAGAAGGGCTTTAAATACGACAAGAATCAACAAATTTCTATCATTTATAAATAATGCAGGGAAGCTTAAAGACGCATAAAGATTTACTCACTGCATTACATACGTTGAAACCAAAATATCAAAAAGCCTTGTTAAAATCGTGCGATGAAGATGAAATAAATTGTATTTGTGAGTGTGTTCACAACGTTTTACAGGGTAAAGTTCAATTAAAAGAAAAGGAGAAAAAGTCTCTCAAAAAACATAAATCTTTGCTCCGTAAACTTGTACATAAAACTACAAATAAAGTAAGAAAAAATATAATAATTCAAAAAGGAGGAGCCTTTCTACCTATTATATTGGGTTCTATACTTAGTGGATTAATAAGTGGTCTTGTTTAAAATGGAACATGCTAAGAGAATGGTACTTGTCGAGCCGAGTTTGATTGAAAAAATATCACAAAGAGATTTTATGGATAATCCAAAATCACGATTAGATTTTGAAATGCAAAATATTTTAAAAAGCAAAGAAGATGATAGACAAAAATGTATTTTGTACTTACAAGTTTTACAGAGATACTTACACTTTACCGGTGAAGATCGTCAACCAATTGAACTCCCAATAATAACTTCACCCAATTCATCCGAAACAATTATCAAAAATCAGCCTAATGATAAAAGTATTAAAACAGATGTCCAAGATCCAGTTGTTGATCAGGCGTCAAACCAAGAAGATACTCACCAAGGGAGAAACACTATACAAACAGAACATGTTTACTCAATAAAACAAATTTTAAGCCTTATACCAAAGACTTATTCGAAAAAGGGTGAACTCTTATTAAATTTGCTCTCATTGAACAGAAACAAAATCAATTGGAATGATGAAGGTACAGTTTTTATTGGTAAAAACGAGGTAACTGGAAGCAATATTGTTGATTTAATTAATGATACATTGAGACCACTAAAAAAGAATGATCCTATTGGATGGGAAAAATTTGCAAAGGCATTGAAAGACCTTAAAGTGCCTCTGAGTTACGTTGGTAATTCGAAAAGAAGTAAATATATTAATCAATTACAGCTAAAAGATCTTGGAGAAAAATCTGATGAGGAATTTACTACTCCGGTATCTGCTGAAAAGTACAGTAGAAAAGTAAAAAATAAAATAGATTGGGAAAAATGGACCCCTTATTAGAAATTAAAAATATTTATTATGATGCATCAAACCCTGCTGGTTATAGTAGTATTATGAAACTAACTAAAGCTATGAAAGGTAAAATGACTGCAAAGGAAGTAAAAGATTGGTTGCAGTCTCAAGATACGTATACTCTTCATAAACCAATTCATAAGAAATTTCCTCGAAATAAATATATTTTATCTAATTTAAATGAATTATGGCAAGCAGATTTGAGTGACATGAGAACTTATAGTAAATATAATGATGGTTACAACTATATATTGTGTGTTATTGATGTTTTTAGTAAGTATGCTTATGCTAGAGCTCTAAAAACCAAAAGTTCATTTACAATAAAACAAAGTTTTGAAAGTATATTCAATGAAGCATGTACTACTCCGACCCATATACAATCTGACAAAGGTACCGAATTCGCTTCTAAAGATGTTAAAACATACTTTAAAACAAAAAAGATTAATTATTATACTACAAATAATCCTGATATTAAAGCTAGTATTGTTGAAAGATTTCAGAGAACTCTCAAAACAAAAATGTGGCGATATTTTACTCATAAAAATACTTATAAATACATTGATATTTTACAAGATCTATTGTATGCTTATAACCATGGTTATCATTCAAGTATTAAAATGGCTCCATGTGATGTAAATTCTAACAATATAATGACTGTTTGGAATAATTTGTATGATAGGGAAACCGTAAGAACATCTAAAGATAGTCCATTACCAAAGTTTCATGTTGGTGATCATGTACGCATAACAAAATATAAACATGTATTTCAAAAGGGGTATGAGTCTAACTGGAGTGATGAAATATTTGTAATATCTTCTATTATAGATAGATCTCCTTGGGTTGTCTACACTTTGAAAGATTTGAAGCATGAAGTAATTGAAGGTACTTTTTATGAAAAAGAACTACAAAAAGTAAATTATAACCCCACTTCAAGTTATAAAATAGATAAAATAGTCCGGACTCGTTATTCAGGTCCCAATAAGCAATTGCTAGTTAAGTGGAAAGGTTATCCCGACAAGTTCAATAGTTGGATATTAGCTTCAGATTTAAAAACAATATGATAAAACACAATTTTTATTTAACATTACCAAGTAACAGCTCTATGGAATACTTTCCGGAAAATAAGACAACTATGTTTTCTACAAAACTACCAAAACCCATAAAGTTAGAGGGGGAATGGGTTGTTGGACTGATAGAATTTCAATATCCGTGTACTATGTTTACTGTTCAGGAACATGAAAATGTTTTATATATAACTAAAAGAATGTTAATGCCAAATGAAGAAACACCATCGTTGGTTTACTATAAAACCCATATTCCAGCTACAAATTATGACAATATAAATCATATTCTGTCAGCCCTAAATAATGTTAAAGAAAAGATAAAATTTCGATATGATGAAATATCTAAATTTGTTTCCGTGGCAGTTATGGACGCTTCAATTGTATCATTGAATTTATCGCCAAAATTGTCAGTTCAATTAGGATTTGAACCCAATAGAAATCTTGTAGAAAAAGGGATTGGCAAACGCCCTGCAAATTTACATTTAGGATTACCATCTCAACTATTCGTTTACTGTGATATAGTTGAACCTCAGATTGTTGGAGACGTGATCACCCCACTATTAAGAATTATTCCTCTTGATCCCGCTAAGTATGTATATGGTGCCAATAAAATGCATGTCTTTTCACCTCCTCACTACATACCTGTCATGCGCAGAGAATTTGACACGATTGAAATAGATATAAGATCCAGCACAGGACAAAAAATACCATTCCAATTTGGAACGGTGTGTGTTAAACTACATTTTATAAAATTATAATGTATCCCCGAACTAATATAACCTGTCCATATGAACATTACTATACTCACCAAGCTGGTTCAGGAATAGGAGTAATCTACAAGGGAGCCCCTTATCAACGTGGACATGGAATTGGTAGTTTCTTAGGAGGATTGTTTCGTTCAGTTTTACCGTTATTATCAAGTGGGGCACGGACCATAGGGAAAGAAGCTTTAAATACAGGTGTAGGGCTTCTATCAGATATGGTCAGCGCACGACCAATGGAAGAGTCAATCAAAACGAGACTTAAAGAAGCTAGTTCAAATTTAAAGAGAAAGGCTGATGACAAAATAGATAAAATAATGTCTGGTTCAGGATATATATCAAAAAGAAAAAGATTATCTCCATTCATTACACCATCAGCTGCGAAGGTGAAAGGAATAAAAACACAAATACCTCTAAAATACAAAGATATTTTTTCATAAAATAAAATGTCGTTTTTGCATAGTCATTCTTGTGAGTGTATCAAATCAGAATTAGATTTATTTGCTTTACCGTCGACTCAAACAAGTATAGAAAGTGGATTGTGGATACACTACAAACCCATATCGTCTTTAGCCGATGATGGTCCCATAGAATTTCAAGTGCCTGGTACTGGAGATGATTATATAGATTTGTCACATACTCTAATTCATGTAAAAGCGAAGATATTAACTCAAGACTCATCAAAACTGAGTGCGTCAACTGTAGTCGCCCCTGTTAATAATTGGTTACACTCACTTTTTAGTCAACTGGATGTTTACTTGAACCAAAAATTAGTTTCACCGCCCAACAACACATATCCCTATCGCGCCTACATAGAAACACTCCTTAACTACTCCCCTGCTGCAAAAGAATCACATCTAACATGTAGTCTTTGGTATGAAGATACAGAAGGAAAAATGAACGCAACTGATGAGACAAATATTGGTGTTACTAAAAGACAAGAATTAGTATCTGAGAGTAAGGAAATAGAAATGATTGGTCATCTGCACGGTGATATATTCAATCAGGAAAAGTTTTTAATCAATGGTGTCGAAATGAGTGTAAAGTTAGTCAGATCTCGCGAATCGTTTAATCTTATGGCTTCATCGAATGACATGAAATTTAAAGTTAGCATAACAGATGCAACTCTCGTTGTAAGAAGAACAAAAATTAATCCATCAGTTTTACTTGCTCATCAAAAAGTTCTAGCATCTACTACTGCAAAATATCCCATAACTCGAGCTGAAGTTAAAGTGTTAACAATACCATCAGGAGTTCAAGGAAAAACACTTGATAATATTTTTCTCGGCCAAGTACCTAAAAGATGTATAGTTGGGTTTGTTAATAATGCAGCGTTCAATGGTAGTCTAACTAAAAATCCATTGAACTTTGAAAACTATGATATGAGCTCATTTTGTTTGTACATAGATGGGCAACAAATACCCTCAAAAGCTTTGCAACCATCGTTTGAGAATAAATTGTTTACTACAACTTATCATACCTTATTCTCAGGAACGGGAATACATTTTCTAAATGAAGGTAATGGGATATCTCGTGATAAATATTCCAATGGATATTGCTTGTTAGCTTTTGATCTTACCCCTGATTTATCAGCCAACTCGTCGAGTCATTGGAATCTTATAAAGCACGGTAGCGTAAGATTAGAAGTTCGTTTTGAATCCACACTTACTCAAACAATAAACTGTGTGGTATATGCCGAGTTTGATAACATTATCGAAATAGATAAAAATCGGAATGTAACTGTTGATTATAGCAGCTAAGACTAGTATAGTAAATATTGTATTACTTAGTGCTAAGTTTATGATTAAAATAAAGCTTCTTATAACATTATCCTTACCTTTTATTTACACCTTCTTTACCTCTTATATATGTGTACCATGTCTTCATCTTTTCACTTAGCTGTGATCCAGCAAATTATTCAGTCATATCAAAATTAAATGCAGCCATGAATACTAATGAAATTCAACAATGCTTAGTAAAAATTCATCCAAGTCTACAGTACAATGTATATGCTGCAAACAGATTGCCAATGAATGTACAAGTTCCTATGTATCTTATAAGCAATTTGGACCCGGACACAAAGCCAGGATCTCACTGGATAGCTATACATATAGACAGTCGCGGTGTTGGAGAATATTTCGATTCATATGGTCGTTGTCCTACTGGCTATCACAAAATGTTCTTGAATAGAAATTCAAAGCAATGGAAATTTTGTAGTAACCGGATACAAAATGATTGGACTTCAGTTTGTGGAGAGTACTGTATATTGTACATATTTTATAAGTTTAATGGGATGTCCAACACTGACTTTTTCAACCAATTCAATATGGATACCTTAAAAAATGACATGTTAGTGGATATAATGTTTAAGTCAATTTTTGGATGAATAAAGCATAAACAATTGAAATAATGTGTTGTTATTGATGAGGAACAGGGTGATTAAGGGTGATTAGTGTCGAGTCGTAACACAATGGGTGACCGTAATTAAGAGCAGGTAATGAGTACCGTAATGAGGTAATTAGGGGTAGTGGGGCTGTTGCAGTACATTAGCTAAAATCGTAACGGTTGCAGATACAACAAAACGGATAGCACAGATCGAACGGGCGTCCCCTAAAACCCCCAATTAGACACCAAACTTTTTTTTTTTTTTTTTTTTTTTTTTTTTTTTTTTTAGGCGAGCGAGTCGGTTCACTGAAATATGGCCCGAAATAGTGAGCCAGATAGTACGCATATACCCTACTGTTATGTAACTTTCCCGGCAAATGAGCTTGTAATAATTGTTGGTTACACACCGCCATGAACTCATAGAATATGAGTACAATCGTAACATACAAATGTGCCTAAAAACAGTATAATTATCAGCCCATATATGTACATACGTCGCACTGCTGGGCACAGTCTTCCTCTACAAATTGAGAGGATTTAAGCCATATTCTACGGCGCTGGTCTACAGCGGGTTCACAGACTACTTCTTCATCAACCCATATTCGCCCACTGCTGAGCACGGGTCTCCTCTACCATTAAGAGGGTTTAGGCCATAGTCCACCACGCTGGCCTAGTGCGGGTTTCTACCTAAGAAATTTCTAAGAACTCTTAGGTGTGCAGGTTTCATCACGATGTTTTCCTTCACCGTTGAAGCAAGTGATAATTCAATGTGAATACACACATAACTTCGAAAAGTCAGAGGTGTGTGCCTGGGGATCGAACCCGCGACCGCCGAGATTCTCGACCGTGCGCCAAAACCTCGAGGCCATCACGGCTTACTACGGCGGACTACACATCTGAGAAATTCCTGAGAATTTTTAGGTGTGCAGGTTTCATCACGATGTTTCATTCACTATTAAAGCCAGTGATTATTCATCGTAAACACACCCATAACTTCGAAAAGTCAGAGGTGTATGCCTGGGGTTTGAACCCTCAACTGCCGTCTTTCTACAGTGTCAGTTTATTTTTTGCCACTTCCAGACCACTTGGTACATCATTGCCAACTTTATTTCTCCTCTATACATTCTGCCATGTGGTTTACGTTACGTGGCAGGACCAAAGTTTTGGTGTACAGCGACGGGCTACATTTTAGCTTAATTAGATTTTCACAATGTGCTCGTATACGGAAAAATACACAGGGGACGCGTACTTACCTGACGATAGCGTATCTACAACGTACGGCTGCCTTTTTTGTTCAAAGTACACGTTTTTTTACGCTTTGGACTTGTAAGCATTCTTTTGTAAGTAGAACATTAACCCAGAGAACATTGTAGGATTGTGTATGACTGAGTTTAGGGTTCAAACTAGTGTTTTTTACACGTTGTTTGTTTTTTACGTTTTTTCAACGTGACAAAGAATGTAATAGAATGCGAGATTTTGCCGCTTACAGTGTATATTCTGCAAGAAGGTAATTCTATTATACTAATTCTATTATTCTATTATTCTTATTGACTGCCTCGTGGTCTCGCGGTACAAGTATCGATTCCCGGGTCGGGCAAAGTGTTATTGGGTTTTTCCATTAGGAAATTCTCAGTAGCAGCACGGAGTCTAGAAATGTGCCCGAAAAACGGCAATAGGCTCGCCCCCTATTACGTGGGACTGATACATACCTGGCGAAATGTGGGTGCAGAAATGCAACCCTGCCTACCCCTTCGGGGAATATAGGCGTGAGGTATGTTGTTGTTGTTGTTGTTGTAATTCTATTATAGAAACAATCCAATAACCGTAACCGTAAGAAAATCCAAAGCTTCTTACCATTATATAAAACACATACACACATTACCTCACGTCTATATTCCCCGAAGGGGTAGTCAGAGATGAATTTCTGCACCCACATTGGGCCAGCAATGTATGAGTCCCACGTAACAGGGGGCGACTCCGTGCTGCTACTGAGAATATCCTAATGGAAAACCTAATAACACCTTGCCCGACGCGGGAATCAAACCGAGGACCTCTAGATCGCACGGCACATTGTTGTACCGCGAGACCACGAGATAGTCAGGCAGTATTTATATAAAATAGTATGGAAATATATTTTCCTCCTATCTCTATGAATCTCAAAGTAACATCAACAAACTAAATATAATATGACAATGATATAATTTATTACGTAGATAAAAAGCCAAAAACTCTTATATATCATCAAACAAATAAGCCAAGCATTTAAATTATCTTCGCAAAACAGTGCTCATTTCGAAAAAGGTACGTCGAATTTCCAGCCATTCCCAAATTGACGGGAACGAAATGAACCTAAACATTTTACTCGCCAAATTCTATTTAGCACGTAATAAATAAGCCGAACTGAAACCGCAAATTCCCGCCGTGCCGAAAGAAAATGGCAATGAAGCATTTCTAGGAACATGAAGCGTTCCGTCTAACATTTGCCCCAATAAATGTTAATTGGGCACTGTAAACTACACCGCCGCATCATCCATAACTAAATTACATCTAAACCAGGGGTTGTAAATCATTGGCACGTTTCAAATTAATTTGCCGCCGCGCCGCGCTCCGACCCGTTGCGCAATCAGACGCTTTTGTGACCAAACTTGATTTTAGTGTGATACCATCAGCGAATTTGGTTTTATTGCATTCCGATAAATAGTTACTGCGCCGTTTTGGTTGGTTACCTCTGGCTTTTCCGTTTTTACGCTGGTAGCTCCCATTCGCATCTGCTAAAATGAAACTACTGGACCGTAAAATAAAAATTTTATAAATACAGATGAGACATTCATTCTTTCTTCGTGAAAACAGCGTTGAAGTTGAGACAACCGATGTTTCCTAATTTGGAAGTAATGGTGGTCTTAAATAGGTATTCTCCGTAAAAGAATGATGTTCCAAAGAAGTCGTGGGCCAGCGTTGTGAAGTTCACGTAGGTGTGGTAAAAACCCTGAAATGAATAAAGTATTACATCTCATAGTCGTATAGATAGTTTGAAACCCACACTCAGATACATTCATTTATTTGTGCCGTGGGTATCTGTGACTAAGAAAGACTTTTTTTTAACTCAAGGACTTGAAATAATATATGTAAGCAGTCATGGCCTCGAGGCCAGGCCTTCCATACCTCGAGGTATGGGCGCGCGGTCGAGAATCTTGGCGGTCGCGGGTTCGAACCCCAGGCACACACCTCTGACTTTTCGAAGTTATGTGTGTATTCACATTGAATTATCACTTGCTTTAACGGTGAAGGAAAACATCGTGATAAAACCTTCACATCTAAGAGTTCTTAGGAATTTCTTAGGTGTGTAGTCCGCCAACCCGCACTAGGCCAGCGTGGTGGGCCTAAACCCTCTCAATGGTAGAGGAGACCCGTGCTCAGCAGTGGGCGTATATGGGTTGATGAAGAAGAAGAAGAAACCACGGAAACATGAAACACCGAGATAAGTAGTTGTGAGATCGAAAAGTATTTGTTTCGGGTCTTGGTGTAAGACAAACCCAAAAGTCTCACTTAGTTCTTGATACCCACCACACAAGACTCATATCTTAGTGTGGGATCAGAACTTTGTACAAGACTATTGGGTGTATTCATTTATTATTAATTTATCTATATCTACTGGGAAGCTGCTCTTGTTTCAAGGCTTGGTTTCTATATGACTACGCCAAAGAGGTTGATATCACGAAATTTACTTTGTAACATGCACAATTTTATAGACTTCTGCGTATTTTTTCCAGTGCTCCACACGTAAATACAAAGTATTATCCAAATATTTCTTCTTTATAGCGTTAGTAGTGGCCGTACTTCCATTGAAGCGCAAAAGCCTAGTTTGTCTTCCAAATCTATACAAAATCCCGAATCTATAAAATTGAAATCTTTAATTAACAAAAGGAATTTGTCATATAAATGAGAATATCCGGACCCCACAATAAACAATAATAAACAAGAAATTCTAAAATTAACGTGTTACGCTTTTGGGCTTCTATGGTACTACTGATGTAGATAATAACAACAGACCTTTTTAAGAGCACAATTTTCTACTCCAAACCTTGACTTTAGTAATGCTCCCATGACGAGATGTTGGCAAGGGTTGTCCATTTTGTAGCTCCAGAGTGGCGTATTCTTCTTACCCGGTTTGACGTTGTATGTCAATATTTTTACCTAGAAAACGATGGACGCATTGAGTAAAATGTGTAATCTATATTAAAAAATCGTCGAATCGATTTTTGGATCGAGCAAAATGTTATTGAGAATTGCAATGAGAAAATTCTAAGCCGACGCGCTCTATCTAGAAATGTCCCTGAAATAGGAGAAATACGTTTAAGTGTGATTTTAGAGCACATTGACAAATCGTATTATATAAATACATCCTTTTCTATCCTATAGGAGTACAAGCGTGAGTGTAAAAGAAGGAAACGTACCTCATCAAATCGAGCATTGACAAGGAAAGTAAAATTGAAATGGGCACCGTATGTCTCTCCATCAGTCAGCAGTTCTGTCTCGAAGATCGTCACGTTCTTCGATTTCGGCCCGCGGCATATTTCGTAGTGATGCCATCTCGCGACGAATGGTCCCTGAATTAAATATTTTAAATAAAATTGAGACTCATATTGTTTTTTTTTTGTATTTCAATTTATATTTGAAAGAAAAAGTAATAAAGCGTTGAAAAATATTTTAAAATATTAAATGTAGGTAATAATGAATCTTTTTACAACTCTAGCTTATTATTTGCTGAATAAGATAAGACAACTAATAACATTTTATTTTAGAAATTGTTTTTTGACAGAAACGTTTTACGGCAATTAAGAGACGCAATGGTTTTACGACTCAACAATATTTTGGCAATTCTACATTTAATCTAACTGCAACTGCCTTTCTTCGCCATGCTTACGTAATACCAATGATGTTGACAGAGCTTAGCTCGAGACATTTCAAAACTTTACAAGTGCAAAAGTTTGTAACTAATAACTTCCTTGCTTGTTTCGTAGTTAACAAAATCTTTAACGACGAAATAAAACATTTAAGGAACTTGAATCTCAAATCTGAGAGGCTATGAAAACTTTAAGACCTTGTCTTGATTAAATAAGATATCATCTAATCTCTCAATCATTCTATTCAAATGTCGTGTACCTACATAATTGTCTTGGCACTTTGATTCTTGCATAGTGGATAATTTCTTCAACAATTTCAATAATTTCTTGATTAATCAATCAACTTAAACGTCATACTTACATAATTATCGCGGTTGGCAGCAGAATAATCCATCACATATACATCCTTGAACAGTGTACATAATACGCAGAGGAGCGGAATTGTGATCAACGTTTCAAACCGCATCTTGGCCAAATGTTTTTCATTCACTGGCCGCGCATAAGGTTATAACACCAACGCTAATGACTTTTTAATACGGATTTAAACCAGCTCTCATAGAATATTAAACAGACAGTGTGCTCAATTTATGTTTTAATATTCAATTTTATTTTGATTTATTCTTTGATTTTAGTTGGCTTCATCGAATTTTAATGTTCACTTTCAATATTGTAAAAGAATTATATTTTTTCATGTCGTCAATATGTATCTTGTATTTCTGAAGTTCTAGTAGTTTTTAAGTAAACTTTGTTTTTTAGTAAATGTGATGCGTTAAAATTGAAATGTAAATTGGTTGTTTTAAAAAACACTAGATTTAAAACTAATCGAACTTTATTATATTTTGGTACAATTTTCATATTAATTAAAAATAATGTAGCTGTTTCAAAACACATTCTCAAAAATATTATTACAAACAATACCTATCGTTACAAAACTTTTTGTTCAAGTATACTTTTCTGAAAACTTTTATTATAAATAATCCAAAATTTGTTTGTGGTACATACGCTTGTTGAGAATACAATTTTTTAAAATATATCGGAATAATATTTTATTTGTCAAAACTATTTGGAAAATAAAGTAATAAATCATAAGAAAAATAAAATAATAAATCAATAAAGTAATAAATCATAAGACAAAACATTGCATATTTAAAACAAAAATTTCACAAAAATAGGGCGTAAGACGATCGTACTGAGAGTTGAGACTATACCAATAGATATAATCAACTTATCCATTTTATTTCTTCCTCGTAAACACTGGGTTATAAAACAAGCAAGCTAAATTCCCTTTCCTGGACCACACGATCAGCTTGAACAGAAACTCTCCATAGAAGAACGAAGTGCCCAAATACTTGTATGTGCATTCTGTGAAATTAATCACCCAGAAATAATTGCCCTGCAAAAAAGTAATTTGCGTTATTTGTAGTTGGACATGCGATGGTAATACCACAAAAAAGTACACCAACCAGTTGGAATAACCATACTTATGATCTAAGTTTACACTTTAAAGGTCAGCTTTATTTGTATTAAATAATATTAACTTTGTATGATTCTCAAAATTTTGACCAAGGATTTAAACCTTGGTTATAACAACAGAACAGCTGAATAAGACTAGAAGAAAATAAATACCTAGTATTATGTATCAGACAAGTTCATTCTACTATGATCAGACGTTCAAAGATAAAAAATTCAAACAAAAATGAAGAACCTCCATTGGTTGTGACACATTTATAAATTCTTGTTATTAGATATATTAGATGTGAACCGATTAATTAATCATAATTTGGCACGCTTAGCATGCTGACATTTCCTTTCCAGTCTTATTTAACTATTTTCTCGTTATATTTTTAACGCACAACATGCGATTACAACCGAAAATACAAGTCTTTACGAAGTATTTATAGATTTTGGTCTAAGTATTCATACAGTCCTCTCTAAATCATTATAGGATCATAGGAACAATTTCAAGTATTAAAAGTATTCTAGTCACAGTATTTGCTCTTTGTTGCTTAGCTCCAGGGTGTAATTAACTTGATTTAATTATGTTTTCAGTATTCTCATCCTCATTATTTACAAGATGTTAATTACATTAATTACATACCGCTATTGGAGTAATTACTAGATGTTATATTTTAAATAATATGTTTTCGTCTGGATTTGCTTATTCCATTTCTAAGTAGCATCGTATCCTCCCCTTATTTATTTGGTATAAGCAGTATGTACCTAGTACATATGACAATTTCTCTAGGTACCTACAGTTTATTTTGAAATTTACTGAATCCACGTAACAAGTTCTTTAAATTTTTAAAATAATTTGCTATGAAATATACAAACATACTTTTAATTAGTGATTACTATATCAGGTTTTAAATAACTAGTATATTGAATAAAGATGACGTAGGATAACATTCTCAATACAAAGCATTTTGATAGATATAAATTTTGATAGTTGGTCCGTGCTTCAGTATTACAAGTCTTTTCTTCCTACTCGAAAGTTTGAAGTTATCTAAAGCTAAATATTCATATGTAAATTCGATTGAATCCATCTGTAGTTATGTAGACAAACAAATATGCCTACGTCGTATATTATATTAACATTCGCCATTGCATGATTAATTAGCTTTGATTACATTTGGAGCGCACATGACGTAACATCTTGCTGAGAATACACTATTAAATCGCAAGTTATTATGTAACTCCATTACCATACAAAATGTGGCTCGAAATCTCATATTACTGTTGGTTCTTTTAAATTGTGCTTTGAGGATAATTATCGTTTTTATTGCAAAATAAGTAGTAAATATTTGTTTGTAATATTTGTCCGCCAATCCAGCTTGAACCTTCTCAATGGCAAAGGAGGATGATGATTTGTTTGTTCAAAACCCGTGTTGATATTTTAAAACTTATATCACGAACGTAAATTATTGGCATCACATTGTATTTATTTTTCATTAAGCAAAACCTTTTTGCAAACCGTAAAAGAAATATAATTAAAATTACGACTTCTCTAACAAATAGCAGTTTTATCGCTGCAAGCAATCTTTACCAAACAAAATTTAACAAGAACAATGTTATTAAGATAATTTTAAATAATTGTTAATGATTAATGGTTTCGTCCTTGGTCGGGGCATGACCGCTATAACATTACTAAAAAAGCAGCCAACACACTTCTGTAAGTAATTCAACTATCATATAACCTTCTAATTTAATTCCAATAGTATTTATTCCGATAAATTCTTACTACGATAAAAGGAAATATCAACATTATTAATATGTCAACAATTATCGTGATTATTGTCAAATATTTTGTATACACAATTTATTTTAAAATTTGTAATATATTTAAATTATAATAGCTCACTCAATACTTCTGATCTCTCCAGTCCATCTAACGGTTGCCCGGAAGAAATCGCCGACAGCGATAAAGCCGCCATTTGTGACATCATATTGAGTTGTTAACAATACCTATGTTGTTTTTATTCATCATTATCATTGTGATATAATAAACCGATTATCATTAATTTCCTTTTAATATATTTTACTTTTTTGACCACTGCGACACAAGTACAGCTTAGTGCAGGGTCCTTGGTGAATCTGTTTGCTATTATGTGAATACTTGCACCATTTGTAAACGTTGAATTTTAATTGTAAAACTGATTCTGTTTATAAATAAATTTATTTATTTATTTACTTAGTATCCCTAAGATTACGCTGTTGTCAGTTAATCTAGAGACTAACAAAAATGGAATAAAATAACTAACCTTTCGAAAAGCGCAGTCGCTGATTCCGAAATATTTTTCTAATATCTCGGCTATCGCGTAATGCTGACACGGTTTGTCCACTCGGTAATTCCACAGAAGGCTCTTGCGGCCCGCTTTTACACTGTAAACCATTAGTTTTACCTGGAAATAAAATTTAATCACCTTGTAAAGTTTGTATGTGAAACGCGGATATTTCAATATGCTCTTTAAAAGGATTTTTCGTTCAGCAATTTTTACCGTCGGAATTGGAATGTTTAACATCGAAAAGATTCGATTTAATCGAAAATTGATAGTGAAAATATACAGTAAAAGTAAAGTTAGTCATGTAAATTTTGATCGACAATAAAATTGTTAAATGCGGAATTAAAAAGAATTGTCAATAAAGTGAACTACCAGTGAAAAAATGCTCTTTTTCGTTCAATTTATATTTAGTGTACAGACATATCGAAGTTGTGTATCAAATTTTACTATTAATATATTCAAGACAAACTGTTTGATTTTTTATAATACTAAAACGACAAGCTGACTGCAGTATATACTATTGTTGATAGGCGGATTTGTAAACGGTAATCTGCAGGTATTTGCTGCAATCATCCCGGCTTCCCAAGATACGTAATGCTTGCAGGATTCAAGATTACAGGGCATATTCTCTCTCCAGATTACAGGTATGGCAAACACTTCAGCCGACAAGGAATACCGAGGAACTATTGATGAGGCGAAGGTACAAAATACCGTTTACTTTACTACATATAACCTGAAGTCATTAGAACTCTTTTTGCTTAATAAAAAAATTAAATCGACTTTATCCAAAACAGTATGGAAATTTCCTTGAATTTGTATTATGTAGAATTAAGCGTTCCGTAATTACAGCCCAGCTCAATGGGCGCAATCCTCAGTTAATGATTGATAATTTTATTCACATTTGATACGTCATGGACTGTATACTGCTGATTCCAACAATTCCGAGCAATAGCGGTGAAATAATGGCATTATTAAGCACCATTGTTTTATTATGACTTCATTATAATATTTCATTTATTTTATTATTAATAACTGGATTTTGTATCCCGCTGCGAACGGCATACATAGGTCTATGTATCAAGAGATAACCGTTCTGGATCCAATAGTGTATTTCCAAATACTCAATGGAGTTTTTATGTTACTGTTATAAAATTATCTCAGCAGACTTTTTCCACCAAAAAATCGCACTGAAAATTATGATTTTGACTGAGTGTATGATTACATTTGGTCTAGTCCCACCGCACCTACAACTGTAACTCACGTAACATCTTCATAATGCTTGTGTTCATCTGTGATCTTCTAGTAAATGTTATGTCGTTTTAAGCTGACCTCAAATCTGTTTGTAAGGCGTTTTGAATTAGCATTTCTCAGTGTGGAGAATGACGTGGCTAATGGGAGCGTCCCCTACATTCCACTCATCTTAGCCACCACAAACGTATTTGCTTAAGCGGCGCAGTGCTACCTATATGTACAAGGAGTTTGTATGGTACTAACTGGTAACGAAGACTTTGTATGTGAGGTTATGGCTTAACCTAGTAGCGTCTTAAAGCTTCTTATGGTGGTGTGCGGTACGATTCTACCCTGGGTTCGAATCCCTGTCGGGCAGTTTTTCTATTAGAAAGTTCTTACCAGCAGCTCGGAGTTCGGAAGTGTACCGGGTATAAACGTCAATAGGCTCGCGCCTTTTAAGTGGGACGGAAAGAAGTTTCAATGAAATGCAAAGCTATGCTTTTGTCATAAGCACGGTAATTTTCGGTGTCAATCGTAAAAGTAAAAAAAAAGTAAAATTTAAAAACTAAAAAACACGCTTTTTATCGAAAACCAAACTAAAAAATAGAAAATAAGTTTTAATAAATTTATATTAAGAATAGTATTAAAAATTTCAATAAATATAAATTAATAATAGTGTGAATAAAAAAAAATATTTTATTTAAAAAAAAGCGTGAGGTGCATGGTGTCAATAGTTATAAATATTTTATTGACAGATATGAGTAGAGTGATTATCATTTTGATATTATCTTAAAAAGCACCCCACGCTTTTTTAAAATAAAATATTTTTTTTATTCACACTATTATTAATTTATATTTATTGAAATTTTTAATACTACTAATTTATTAAAACTTATTTTCTATTTTTTAGTTTGGTTTTCGATAAAAAGCGTGTTTTTTAGTTTTTTGAAACTATTATTTATTTTCTACTTTTTAGTTCGGTTTTTTTTATCAAATTAGTGTATTGTCATCGGTCCTCGATAAATCCACAAAGTTTGAACGAAATCTAGTCGTTTAAAGTGGGTCAAAATCGCGCCCGAAGAAGTCAGTTACACACATACATACAAGTGAAGCTAATAAAAAAAGCGTGTAAAATAATATTGCTATGTCTATTTTTTTCTATCATTTTGATGTTTTTGTTTTATGTTATTATCGCCGAATACCGTCATAACATTCGTAAAAAAAGTCTGTAAAAACTGTACGCTTTGGCAAATAAGTTTGACCGTTGAGTGGGTACAACGAACAAATACATTCCCATTTCTCAGTTTAACATAAAACTTAACATTATTTGCTTATGTTTTAAATATTTTTTTTATTTATGCTATTATGTGTTCTGGGGCGGAAGATTCACTTCCTACAACCGTAGTGTAAGATACTTTACTACTACTTAGAGAAGGTGATGTCTGGTCTAGGATGGATGAGAGAAAGCGAAGATCGTATCCGTATATTTGAAGCACATTTTTGGATATTCCAAACACGCAAACAGAAATACTTCTTGTATTTATTTCAGCCAATTGTAATGGAAATAAACATAACTTTTCCGTTTCATTATGGACGGAGCGAGACGCAACTATTGAATTATAATAAAGTCATTTATAAATTCAAAAACTAAATATCTGCTCATAACATAATTTCATAATAATAAAGCAATTTTAACTACAAACAAGACTTACATCCTCTATGATAGCGTAAGAAAGGAACGTAAAGTTCATAACTCCTTGATAAGTGTTGTTCTCAACAAGAAGATACGTGGTGTAATTCGCTAGATTTACGGCTTTCGGCGCCTTACACACGCCATAGTCGTTCCACTTGGCCGCAAACGGTCCCTGTAAATTAATAAATACTAGTTTTGCGCTTTCCTCTTTTAAACTTGTTAAAATGAACATTTGTTATTTTGTTTATATAGGGAATGACGTCATGAAGATTGTTGACTTGAATTGTATCCATTGGTGAAAGGTAGACATGATTGCTCCTCGCTAAAATGATAGTACTTAAAATAATCTTAGAGTTTAGCAAAATTAGGGTTTCTTGCACGATCTCCTCTATTGATGACAGTTTTCTCTGGGTGGGTTTCCTAAGTGATACATTTGAAAATATATAGACTTAATAAGTATTATTTAATTTCGTTATATAATTAATCATCGTAGTGGTAAACATTGAGTTGAATATAAAATTCATTACTAGTGGACTACTTGTAGAGTAAGATTTTTGTTTTATTTATGGAACGATTTTTTAACTCCTGTGAATGCTACAAGGCAAAAATTTACGAAAAAGTTTTATTGCTTTTGCACTCGCGAAGGCGTCATATATTTGCAAAAAAATCATGACGATGAGCCATCATCTGATTGAATCTATCAAGTCATTCTATCAAACATTTGTTCATCATCGTGAGGAAACCTGCACACCTAAAAGTTTTAGGAATTTCTTAGGTTTAGGTATAGTCCGCCAACGCGCATTAGTTGAGCGTGGTAGACTAAGGACCGAACTCTCTCAGTTGTAGACGAGACCCGTGCCCAGCAGTGGGATGTGGATGAGATGCTAATTATGATGATATCATAATAAATAATAATTTCTAGGTGTACTCAATTTTTCATGTAATACTTACCTAAAGCTGGATAAATTATTGTTTGCCTTTTTGTGATAAAGAAATAAATCAAATTATAATGAAATAATATACCTTGCAGAACGAAGGTATACTCACATAATTTTCTGCTGTCTTCGCCATCATATCCCCAACAGAAGTTCCAAAACACATGAGCAACAAAATTAAAAAGTAAAAAGACGACATATTTGTGATAAAAATTCGTCGAGAGTGCTGGATGCACTGATCTTCACATTAATGTATATTTAATTTCAGATTTTCCGTCATTTCATTTGGCTCGAATTATTTTCGTATTTGTTGCTTTAGTTGAATTTAATGACTTGACTAGGATAATTTGTCTATTTTAACAAAATGAAGCAATATAGTTTTTGCCTTTAATAAAATCTAGGAGCTAGGGATAGAAGTTATAATTCATGACTCATGACTCATGACTCATGACGACGTTAGTGACACTGAAAAGTCTCGCGTAATTTCTGATGAATTCGATACTAGATTATCTTGATGTGGAGTTTGAATAGTATTGTCTATGGGTCGTATTTATTTATTATTTCAATTAATCCTTAATCTCTTTAATTGTTCATTATTTATAAACCCCCGCTTTTGTTCTCCTCTGAAGTAACTACTGTTAAACAAACGGTTTAGCCGTACCGCGTATACTGAAAATAACAAATGGCTCTCCCATAAATCACGCTTGACCATCTATAACTGATTCAGATTAGGGGTAATTGCATCTCAATGATGTAGTGTCGCAGCGTTACCGGGTATTACGCGGCGACTACTATGGGTTTACGTTAATAATATTGGAGAACATCTTACTAATATTAAATTTCTTTTTCATCTCTTCCCCCCTTTTTGGCTGTATAGGAGGCCCGTGCTTAACAGTTAGGCGTATATGGGATGATGATGATAATGAAAAAAAATGGTGCACAATCACGCAGATGGAATCATCATCATTTCCCTGCCCTGGTCCCAATTTAATTCTTGAGGTCGGCGCAGTATGTTTTCTCCTTCCACACATCCCTGTCAGCCGTTATGTCTTCATTCACCCCTTTCTTTTTCATATCTTCAGCCACGCACTCCATCCATCTCTTCTTTGGCCTTCCTCGGCCCGCCCATTCATCCACTTTCATATTCATCACCTTTTTTCCTACATATGATTCATCCCTTCTCATAATGTGCCCATACCACGACAGACGGTTTCCTTTCATCTTTTCTATCACAGGAGCTACTTTCAGACTTCCCCTAACGTATTCATTCCTCACTCGGTCACTCCGTGTTATACCACACATCCATTCGCATTTTTGCTGCATACAGTCGTCTTTCATCCATCTTCTTCGTTGCCCAACACTCTGATCCATACAGTACGACAGGTCTTATAATGGACTTGTATATTCTGCCCTTCAATTTGAGGGGCATTCGAATTGAAGGGCAGAATGTACAAGTCCATTATAAGACCTGTCGCAGATGGAATATAAAAGTAAATGCTTAAGCTTGCAAAAATGAATGGAAAAGGAGGTAGGTAGGAATTTAGAACATTTAAAGTTGTTAACTTCCCTCCATAACAACGTACGGTCTTTGCAAGCAGAAGAATGGTCTACGAAGTAATTTTATTCTAAACTAATTGTAATTCAGGAGAGCAGAGATTACCACATAAATCCATTGACAATCTCTATTAAGAAGATATACCTACCCTCTCAATTTTAGTAGAGACCCGAGCCCAACAGTGGGATGTATATAGGCTGATGATAATGATAGAAAGTTAAACATAACCTGAACGATTTGTCATTTTTGTGCTTGGTTAAAAATAAGTTTACCCTTATCTATATTATGAATAAGTCGTGTCGCTACCGCTAGTCCATCACGCTGGCCCTGCATATTTTTTATTTAGCCAGCCAATTGTCAAAAACAATTTATAGCACGTAAAAAGTGTTCATAAAGCGGAAAACGAACAAAATTTAATAGTTTTAAAACAGAACTGCAGAATAATGAAAGTATGTATGAAATATGAATGAAACAATGCGATTTTTAATGTTCAATCATGCACTCGATTGATACAGATGTATTGAATGGATTTGACTTGTCATCTCTCAAATTTAAATCGAGTGAGGTTAAAATATGTTTTTATTAATTTTATTTGATTTGAATTTTTATGCTCTTTGATTACAAAAACCGGTGATGAAACTAATATGTTAGTAAGTTGAGTTGGCAGACTTTTATTGGGGTAAAAATTATGCACTCAATTGAGGGTATTTTAAAAATCAGTGTCTATGTACATTGTACAGCTACTGTCGCAGCGAATGCGATAAAAATTGCTGGATTTTTCCAGAACGTTCTTTTAAAGTACATTGAAACCTGATATCCTACCTCTTATGACAAGTCACTTTCACTCAGACAAGATATTCAATCCACTAGTACAGGGAGTACTTAATCATATTTCTATCTGAATTATGTACCCCGATAGCGGCAGTGTATATTACCGCGAATTAATTAAGCCGAAGTAATTGATCGTCACCTTACGGCTTATTATTGGATAATTCAGTTAAACCTCGCTAATAATTTCATGCTGGTGTTACTGATGACTTAATTATACCGAGTATTCGGGAAAGATGTTGTATTCTATCAACGTGTTTTGTTCATAGATTTTTAAAGGACTTGTTTTGGTTTTTAAATGTGGCTGTTCTTAGGGAAATATATTTTGAGATCATCTAAGAAGTATTGTGTCTGAGAATTCGGGGTTATAAGCGACTTAACTTTATTTAATATAATAATATAGGTAAATATATTTTTATTAGTTTATTTAGGAAATAATTAAATATCCACAAGTATTAACTAAACTAAAATTTAACAACGAAAAATACCACAATTTCGACACATTAAGTACACATTCATAAAACGAAAAACTTTGTCTAAAATTAAATATCTTTGAAAACCTATATTAGAGGCCTTTTAAGAAGTGATCATAGGTAATGCAGATCGCTTTAAGTTACAATATTATCTGATCCCAGGCGTGATATACAGATGGCAAATATTTAACAAACTAAAAACTGTGACTGAACTCCAAAATGTAAATTTAAGCCCATTGACTCGACGAAGCGAAATGTAGATACACTTGTGAAAATAATATTCTTTTATGCGCCATTGATCAATTAAATTTCATAAATATTCAACAGGGCATTCGTTTGACGGTTTTTATTTGCATATAGATTTCGAATATTTTTCATACAACGTAGCAATTATGCTGTATTTACAGATATTTTATGGACTCTTTAAATAATAGGGTGAATTATTGTTTCATCGTCGATGCAATGTACCATTAATTGGGGAGAATATTATTTTAAAGAAGCTCCTGTTTGAGTAATGCTTTTACTATGTAAATCAGTATATGAAAGTGGAATACAGTCTATTGGGCGTTGATGCAAGCAATAGAGAAAAAATGAAGTAAAGGTATATTAGCTTATTTCCTTCCCACTTGCCTTCTCTAGCATTGTGAGGGGTTAGCTAGTGGTCAACCACGCTGGTCTAATGTGCGTTGGCGGACTACTCATCTAGGAATTTTTTTGTGTATAAATCTAAGCCAAGCATGGTTTCTTGGCGATGATTTTCATTCCCGTCAATCTAAATATCGTTACAAACAGAACTTTAATGCAACTAATAAAATACATAATTCCTCCATTCAAATTAGTACTGCAGTATAAACATTAGCCTTTATTTTCAATCAAGTGGTAGAGTTACATCCTGGTGTTACTACTATTTCTCCTCACTCTATACAATTATTGACTTTTAATCTTGAAAGTTGAAATACCTTATATACAATAGAATAATCTAAATCGGAAAAGTATAATTTTCTACGCCCCTCTACGAATGTTTCGCAACACAAACGTACAAAGAAGCCCCAGCCCCACACCAAAGCCCACCATACAACCGCATACTATTAAAACTTCCTCAAAATTCGCCATTTCACGTTAAAATTACTTTAACCCTTTAAAACTTCACAAACGAGTTAAGGGGTAGTGCTAATCGTTAATAAAATTTTAAGTATACTCAACGTTCGCTGACGACACTAATTTTCTTCGGAGCTCAGCCCTTTCTCGGCACTCGGTTACTTGTTGTTATACCTTCTTACACTTTTGCGTCCGTGCCTTGTTTAGTGTGGGGGAGAATGGGGCAGTCACCGGGGTCCTCTTTAGTACATAGTACTTCGTTTTGTATAGGCGGAAGTAAGTTGTTTTGTTACGCTTTTGGTATAATAATTGATGAAGCAATTTTGGTGAATTTTAAATTCTGGTAAAATGATTTGTTTTCACGTTTAGCTAGAAGGAGTGTTGCTAGTCCTGTAAAGTGATAGTGATAAAAGATACCCGATAGCAGATGGATGTGGAATCTTCAAGAGCGGAATGTTTTTCGGTTACTTGGTAAGACTGATGTTCCGCAGCGGACGGCAATATGCGGAGTAATTAGGTCAGTGTCAGTGTGAATATTTGAGTTAATTTCTAGTATGTTAACGCTCTATTTTTGGTTCATATAGGTTTTGAACGAAGATTGTTATTTCCTTTTGATTAAATCGCTTTAAAGACTCATCAAAGATAATAATATCCAATTTCATACTTTTATTAGCAGCTGTAATGAATCAACCAAGTCACTTGCCGATACAAACGCTCCTTTGAACACAAGATCTTAATCTTGCACGAGCGCACTTGTTCTTGAAACTTTAATATCTGTATTTATTTAAAATATGAATATTTTACCTAAAAATACAAAGGCTGTATCATGTACAACAGAATTCATAATATTTTGCCGCGTGTACTGACAGCTGCCTTAAATAACAACGGTTGAAAACATTTTATTTTTAAATTCTGGTAGGTCAGAAAGATGTATACTATTTCGACTTTTATGAAATGGGGATTTGACGAGATTACAACACGATAGGAGAATTGGCTGAAAGTTCTACCAAATAACTATGCAGTCTGAGTTTAGATCTCGAATCTAGAATGCAATAACACTGACTAGACATGTCATTTGGTGTCGATGTCAAATCTACGAAGGATTTTTCATGCTCAATTTTTTCTCACTGAATTACCCGTCTTAGATTATCTCACAGCCAGATAGTTTACTACTTTCTAAAACCTAAAGAAAAGTATATACCGCTTGGTTTATATTAACACCTCGAACCTTTTTTTTCGCAACCAAACCCGTCATGTTTATGCAGAAAGAGTTCGCTCACGCTGTTTGTTTAAAGTTTGTTCACATCCAACGGATGTTCATGCGACCATTGCCAGCATACGCTTCACTCAAAAACCTTTTCGTTCGGCGAGTATTCTCTCTGTAAGCTATGTTATCCTGGTACCACTTTTGCTTACAAATCTGCAAGGGAATTTGCGATAGAGACTATCATGAAACAGTCGTCTCCCCAGCTGCAGTGAGGATTGACACTAACAAATACAGAAATGAAATCAAGCAGGGTTCTTCCCTCAGCAGGCTTCTATCAGACCTAAATTGTATTTTGCGCACAAGAAAACTAATTAGAAGAAAAATAAAAGATGTTATAAATTTCTAAAGGAATATCAGCAGTTTTCTTGTCCACTGGATAAGTCCTGAAGTAGCAATGGCCTCATGATTTAGACGCGCTGTCGTGAATCACTGCGGTCGCGGGTTCAAACCCCAGGCACACACCTCTGACTTTTCGAAGTTATAGGTATGTGTATTCACAATGAATTATCACTTGCTTTAACGGTGAAGGAAAACATCATGACGAAACTTGCACCAAACTGCAATAGGCCAGCGTGGTGGTGGACGTATGATGAATAAATAAGGTCTTTTCTACAAGTCGGCGATTTATCTTACCTTTTCATTTAATCTAATCTCTTTTGAGACAAAATTTTAAGTAACTTGCACCATTAATATGTTCACATATATTACACTGAACTCACTTTAAACAGTTTCTGGCAACTAATCGAGTTTGAAACATTCAAACTGTTCAAACGTTCGATTTACCATTTTACGATTGCACTTTACAGTTCTCTTAATTAGATAAATCCGCTGATAGCCTCCAGCTTAGAACTTCAATATTTAAAACGGATATTAATGAAAAGGTTATACGTAATTGGTGCCTCGTGGTCTCACGGCACAAGTGTGCCTAGTGCGATCTAGAAATAGGGAAAATTTACATTGGGTTTTTCCATTACGAAATTCTAAGCACAGATTCTATAATTGTGCCTGAAAGACGTTAATGTGTTTTTTCTGGTGGGACTGATACCTATTGCAGTACTTCTATAGAAGTCTAAAAGCGTTACACTTTAATTGTGCCTATTTGATAATTGTATATAGTTAAGTCAGGATGTTCTCATTTATATGTCAAATTGCTTTTGTTAAATATAGATTTAAAGCTTTAAGTTAATTATTCGAAATTTCGATTTGGAATTCTAGGAAAGTACCGTCATTGACTGATACGTATGAGGCGACATGCGGTTGCAGAAGTACTCCACTGTCAAACGCTTCGGAGAGTATAAGCGTGAGCTATGTAGGTACATATGTTTCTTATTACTATATTTAATGTAGCAAAAAATACAGCTTAGAATGTAATATCCAGCATGGATAATTACTGGATAAAACAATGACTTATTGCCACGCCACAGTTTAGTTTTTGTAAAATGAAAACGCATTGTCTGCTCATAACTAGTTGGAAGGATGACAGTGCATACGGAATTAATCTCGCATAAATAAATGGGTCGTTTGGCCATTCATTTTGTATTAGTGGCAGAGTATACTGCAGGCCTAATGTTCTTCTATTGTTATTCTACTTGATGCATAAGTAAGGGAGCTAGTTTCATAAATTTATGTTCGGAATTAAAATTACGGGAGACTTCTCTGTCTCAGACACACCCAGAACCATAACAAATTTTGTGGATTACGCAAACATTTTTCTCGGTTTGGGGATAGAACCCGCATCCTTTAGTTTCCCGATTTGGTATAAACCCTACATAAACCCAGACATATATAAATCCCCGCCTTTGTGTCCCGAAGGGTTAGAAAGAGGTGCATTTTTGCACCCACACATCGCCAGCCGCCAGGTATGTATCAGTACCTCGTGGTAGCCCTACAAAATGGCCAAATAAACTTAATGCCGTTTTTCGGGCACATTTTCAGACTCTATGCTCAATTCAGAAATTTTTTTTATTGACCTCCAGATCCCACGGCATATAGAATTTCCGCGAGAATAAAAGGCGATCGACAATTATATTAAATTAATCAGCTTAAGTGAGACGATATCATTTTCCTCCATACAACTTTATTTATAGGTGAAAGTAAATTATTAACAAACTTGTTAGAAGTACTAAATACAAATTGAGAGTTTGAAATACAAACTCCTTGAAACTACTTCGCAGTACCTATACAAGTATATTTATCCGAAATAGAACAGCTGGGTTATTTAGATCTAGGGGTCTAAAGTTTAATCTAGGCGTCTATAAATAACAATTTTATAGGGTAAAATTTATCTTCTTCTAACCGAAAATTTTCTGATAATTTCAGCTGACGATTTGTTTGCTAGATGCTATCGAGTAAAGCATTATATAACCTAAAATTTTTAATTTTTTGTATTTTTACACTGCATACCAACGTAAAAATTGTTATTGTCTTTTTATGTAATTTTATATAAATAACCAATCCGATTAAGGGTCGCAGCAAATTCTTAACTCTCTTCAAATCTTTAACTCTTAATTCTCATATTGAGCTTTAGATACGCAACTACATGCTAATAAAAATGTGTAATATACAAAATAAATATGAGGAACAAAAACTCATTGTTCGTGCTACAAATGCATAGAATCACTTATTGTTTTATAGAACAATGTGAAAGCTTTATATAAGTAATAATGGGAACTAAGCTTAAAATCTTTTACAGGCTGTCTTATTACTTTCTTTATAAAAGAGTTATGGTTTTATTTCCTTTGACTTACTCTAGAGATTACATACTAACGCACTCACACCTGTAGTAGGGGTAGACAGGGGTCCAGACCTATATCTGTCCAGAAATTTATCAGCCCATAATATACATACGCCCCACTGCTGGGCATGAACCTCCTCTACCATTAAGAGGGTTAAGACCTTAGCTCACTACGGTGGTGTACTGCGGGTTGGTGGAGTACACACCTAAGAAATACCTAAGAATTTTTATGTGTGTAGGTTTCATCACGATGTTTTCCTTCACCGTATATTTGTTCAGACAGTTTTTGCAGATAAAGATATGTACAAGGATTTCTTAATTTTTCCACGTCTCATTCAAACAGCAGACGAGACACAAGTAGGGTGGAAACATTCACAAAACCGGATAAGTGCGAGTCGAACTCGCGTACGAAGGGTCCCGTACCATACTTTTTATAACCGGCAAAAGAAAATCTGTTGAATAGGAGATCCTCCTTTAATAGATAATAATAATTCGTTTTTTTTTTATATTTGTTGTTGTAGCAATAACAATGCATCACCTGTCCATATTTTAACTGTCTACTTATCACGATTCATGAGGTAGACCCTGTTGATAGACGGACAGCGAAATCTGCGAATTCCGTAACCTGTCATGATGAAGCAGCTCCGAGTGATAGTTTTGTTTGAATTGTTTTGCATCAAACAAGAAACATAAAAACACAAATCAGTTTATACAGAATCTAAATTGCCATCATCATCATTATCAGCTCATATATACCACACGGAGACTTTATGTGCTGGGCCTACAACTGTGAAGATTTAGGCCGTAGTCCATCACACTGGCCTGACTACACACCTAAGAAATTCCTAAGAACTTTGAGGTGTGCAGGTTTCCAGCAGGTCCCCAGCAGTGCGAGGTATATAATGATGACGATGACATAATGCTAAGTCAGAAGTGGTCTGCCTAGGGTTTGCACTTGCGACTTCCTCGATTTTCTACTGCTCACCTAAACCTGTAGGCCTTTCCTGCCCTACCCGTGCACGGAACCCTAATAAAAAGCACCTATGTGCGACGTATTTACGCGTCCGGAGACGCCGCCGCGCTCCTCTGTTTATTATTTACGTCGTGCAGCTTTGTTGACACTGGCTAAACTGGCGTTCCGCTGAATCGCTGGGCGGTTTTCTGTTTACCTCCCTTGTTAAACGTGTATTGGCGCTTCCTATTCCATTCTCTATTGCTGATGGAGCTTTGTTTAAGGTTATAGGTTAATGAAAGTAAAAGTTGGTCTGTATTGCACTTTTTATGTCGGAAAAGTGCAATGTATTACTCATTTTGGCGTTTGGGTTTTATAAACATTATTTTTATTATTATTTTCGTTTATTTATGTAAGAATACGGGAAAGTAGGTACAGAGTACCACCAGATAGTAAGTTCAAATTTAACAACTATTGTGTTGTTTCGGTACAACATAGAGACTAATACACAGATCAGCTCAATACGATTAAAAGGGTAAATTAGTGTTTAGAATGGGGACGAGTATCGCCGCTTGTGTATAACCTATTCGTTCTAATAATGATAAAAAATTCAAACAAAAATGAAGGGTTGCTATTGGTTACTAAAACAAAACTAAGAATACGTTTTTAATTAGCATTTTTATAACTACTTAATTAGGGGAGCCGTCTTACTACCAGTGGCGGTATTTTCATAGAAGCCCAAAAGATTTACACATAAATTCTCTAAAGTCTAGTGTATAATTATTTATTTAAGCCCTTGATTTAACAGATTGCCTTTGTTTGCTAAATATTATAGCTTATTATTCGGAACGTTGAAAGGCACTGGGCTTTGAAGCTTTTATGGAAGTATTGCTATTGTTTTCTTCGTATATATGTAAACCATTTTAAGAATTGAAGCAGCAGCGAGAGCGCCCCTTAAACTTCAAAATATGAAAGGTGCCCGATGAAGTAGCGGTACATAAGACGGGGAATATAAACCGCACTGACTTGTGTGCAGACGAGCCGCGTTTTATGGAGATTGCATCCACATTCAGCTCGTTTTAAACTACTTAATAGCAGGCGGTTGTAATACGAGTACATTTTCATTGCGCACAGCTTTTAAGGTATATAACTGACATAATAATCATAACATACCCTCTCAATGGTAGAGGAGACCCGTGCTCAGCAGTGGGCGTATATGGGTTGATGAAGAAGAAGAAGAATAATGTATGACGTATGTACACAATCAAAATGACTTAATACTCACCATTGCTGGGCACAGGCCTCCTCTACAAGAGATAGGTAGTAACTGTGGGTTGGGTCTGCCAACCCTTTTAATCGTATCGCATAGTTTAAATATTTTCGGGTACTTTTAGGGATGTTGAATATGTCACAGTTTAGGTATAATTTTTTGTCAATACACAAATAACTCTGTAGAGCTGACTGGTTCATAAATGTATGCTGTGGATTTATACCTGCGACCCGGAAAAAAAAGTATCGGCTGAGATTATCACGAATCCGTGCTTAAATTAATTTAGCAAAAGAAGAAAACCTGACAAATGTAATAAAATATTAAAAAACTGCAATTTAAAAATTTAATTAAAATAACACATTTTTATTTTACAACTTCGGTGCTTCGGCGATATGTAATAAAATTATTAATTATAAAATCCCACTAACTAAAATAGAAGCTATAAATATTTTTCTAAAAAAAGTTGTTTATTATAAAATATTTTGCTCTCGGAGTGTTTTTCACTCTTCGAACTCGCACTCAACCAATGTGTAGCAACAACTTTCATGTTGAGTTGATTTGAACATTTACATCATCGGAGCCTCAACTAGTAAATAAAAGCAGAAAAGTTTTCTGTTTCTAAATAATATTTTACATTTTAATATGGAATTTTATTATTTTTAAAGTCATGAGCAGAGTTAGAGATTAGTTGTTAATTTTGTTCCTACGAGTAGTAATAACAGTTGTAATAATGTACTCTAACTACTGATTCTTTTTATGTCGCTTAGAAAATTTTCACACTGGGTTCATTAGTTTATCTACAATTAATTATTTTTAATAAGACATTTTTACGAAAAAATAAAACTTAAACTATCTTTAATACCTTTAAAGTAAGTTAAATTATAAGAACTCGCATCAAAATAATGCTACAGTGCAGAAATTCTAAAATCTTTGTTCAATCTTCATTTTCGTTCTCATTACGTCTTGTCAAGTGTATTAATACTGCTAATATGCTTGTAGCCAAACGTAATCTTAGCTATTCGGCGAGCGAGCCAATTTGGCCTAGACCTCAGGGTATCCACTTAAGTCAGCTGAGGCATTTAATTAGTCGCATTAGATGGATGCATGTCTCCATACATGATGTCTCCTAGTACACATGTTGAGATGAATTAAGATGAGCTGCGGTTTTGATTAATAAATTTAAAGGAGGGAAAATTACCTCTTTTGTAATTCCGAATGAAAATTTAAAGCAAGACCAAGGTGATTTACTGACTGTATCTACTTGTATGAAGAGTTGATGAAAACTATAGAAGTTTAATCGAAAAAAGTATTTTAATCTTCAGTCCTATGGTCAGTCAAAAAAATATTATATTTTTTAAAACTACTAACTATACTTTACGATTCTCATTAACACTAAAAATATTTAAAAAAATAAACAGTTGAAAGTGAATTTCGTGACTCCTTCTTTTTCCCTACATAAATACATTTAAAACATAAATAACCAGTTAAATACTTAGTTCAATTTGCTAATTATTGCATGACCACACACCATAAATTCGGACTCGCTTTGGAATTCGACAAATACAAAGGGATATATTCAAATTAAAAACTTCATATGAACTAGGTAACATAAAATGACTGGAACTACATGTCAACGGGACCTCGCTTTTTGTTTACTGCTTTTGATTTATGGGCTTGGACGTGCGAATCTGTGTTAATAGTCGGGATGAAAAAATGATAAAAAGAACAAATGAATACTGCGGCCTGTGGGAAAATTAAGGTTTATTCGAAACAGTTGCGCTTACAAGGCACGTGCGATGCTTTATTTTGGGTGTTCTGTAGTTGGAAAGGAATTATTGCAACAACTGACACCATTTATTGAACTGTTGTCTTTTATGTTCTGCATGACATAAAGGCAACGCTGCTAGGCCTATTCGACTGACAAATTAAGAGGAATTGATCTTTTAAATTTATTAAATTGTGTCTAGGTTTGATAGCACCGCCTTTTGTACAAATTTTTCTGCAATCCAGTTTTATTTCATGTATAAAAAAATCAAGTTCTAAATAATAATACGAGTATAAGTGATCAACATAATTAGAATCGCTGTGAGGATTGAAGACTTACTATTACCAAAATAGTAGCATTATAAATACAGTATCTGGTGCTTACGAACTTCTTAAAACTTACTTATTAACCACTCGCCTGGACTTGGCACTCAAATAGTGCGGAGTGATTCAACAAGAGAAAATAAACTTGGCTGAGAAAGTTAACTCGCGCTTTAAATAACAAAGTGAGGATTGGCGCCGAACTTTGTTCGCGTTAATATTTTTCGCTCACCTGTAACGTTGGTATTTTGGACATTTTTATACCGGGTGTATTCAAACCGTGGTCGGAAACTAATGCAGGTAATAACTATGGTGAACACTAATCCATTGGTGTTAAAAAAATCCCTAGAGAAAATGAAATTTTTGACGTTTTCTATACAACCTTAGCTATTTAATAAATACATACATACACCCAACAGTCACACACATAGTCCTGACCCCACACTAAGATACGAGTCTTGTGTCGTGGGTATCAGAAACTACGAGAGACTTTTCGGTCTCACAAACACCCAGACCCGAAACAAATATTTGTGGATCACACAAACATTTGTCTCGGTGCGGGGATCGAACCCGCGGCCGCTCGTTTCGCAAGCTGGTGTCTAGCCAACTGCGCCACGGGGCTGTCAAATTTCCTGCCTTAGTTTCCGATCACGGTCTGAACACAACATGTGTATATTTTTTTATTGAAAACTAATGATTTTTAGGTGTATGCGATGTTGAGACCAATCCGCAATAGGCCATCGTCGTGGACTAAGGCTTAACGCCTCTCAATTGTGATAGAGGCTTGTGCCCAGCAGTGGGACGCATGAGGTGATGATGATGAAAAATTGAATTATGAGTAGAAAAAAACAAACTTTAGCTCGGACTTTGTTAATTTTTTAACTACACCGTCCTGTTTACATTAACTTGGATTATTATCACACTTTTTATTATTGGGATGGTTGGCGCTTTCTTGGGGAGGCCTACGTTCAGCAATGGACGGTGATAGGCTGAGTATAATATAGTATATAATTATCACTTCAGCCATATTAAACTGTTTTGCACCAGACACAAAAAATATATAACTCATGTACTTACATAGACAGACTAAGACCCTTACGGCATCAAAGAGTTAAGTCATCAGTCACAATGCTCAAGGGGCATTCGTCACGCCAATGAGACTCCCTTGGGCGTCAAACGTAAACTGTGTTACACGGAATATGCGTGAGTGTTTCTTTATTAATGAGGGTGTTTAGTTCGGGTCATAGGAGCCACGACGTTAAAGTGTGACGAATACGAACAAGTTTATCAGCAAGGAGTTTAAAGTAGTAACAATGGAATTGTGAGTAATAAACTTTGTAGTTATAAATTCTCAGGGATAGCATGTTTTGGGGATAAATAAATAGATGGCGTTACATCCAAAGAAGCTCAGATTGCTTTGATTGCTCAAATTACAAAATTTCGATATAATCTTTAAGCTTTTAATGTTTATTTAACAAAACAATTTTGACATGTAGTTTTTAATATCCTAACCCCACAATAAGCAATAATAAAGTAGACATAATAAACGCGTAAATCATTTTGGTTTTCTTAGAAGTACTCTCAACAATTATCTACATACATAGTTTTACCCCGACATTAAGATACGATTGTGTCGTGGGTATCAGAAAGTGCGCGAGATTTTTGGTCTCAAGAACGACCAGAGCAGATAGATATGTTTTTGGTTCACACAAACATTTGTCTCGGTGCGGGGATCGACCCTACGGCTACACGATTCGCAATAAGTTCGCAACCTATTACGTGATAGAACTTAGGTATAGCTTGTAAATTGTTCTGTCAATATGCGTGTGAATCACACAAATCTAGTTTTAATAACTGTCATTTTCAATTGCAATAAACGAGCAATCGAATGGAGGAATCAATTATTATGACATTTACCATTAAAGGCAATATAGAAGCGTGTAGAACGCTTTAATTCATCATCAGGTACTGTTGTATCACTGTGTTCACTGATGCTTCATTAAAGTCGTTGAGTTTCAGACGAAACTCTCGTTACCGCACTACATTTACGAGTACTTTTAAACGCTTCCTACTTGGACTGTCAGTCAGTTGTCATAGAACAAAAACAAAACAATGGTAATTGAATTCCTTTTTTAAAAAAACTGTATTACATCCTCCATACTCCATTTAACTTAAAAAAAAACAGTTTTTTTATACCAGCACACACAACAAGCTGACAGTAGACATACGCGGTTTTCAAACGTACAGTATTCTAAATGCACGTACTGTCGGGTACTCTAGCGGTTTGCTTACAACGTGACAGTGGCTTCTAAGCAACATTCTTGGCGTTTATCCACCATATCACGAATTCCTAGTTCGCCGCGAAGGTACTTGTTACGTATGCAATCTAAACAAGCATACTGAGTGAGAATATTCTGTTTTTAAATTGCCGAGGAAGGCAGATGATCTGACAGACCGAGAGAAAGTTATTGACCATAGTGAGCTGATAAGTGGTAGAGTTATGTATCAGTCATCTTGGACTGGTACTTATTACCTACTTGTGTACTTGGTACAAACGCTGCCACAGAACTGTTTGTACCGACTACTTTTCATACCAGTACCCACATTAGGTGGTTTGGAATCTCAGCTAGCGATAAGACCACCTGATATCGCTTTATATTTTTCCCCCTCGATTGGTATATAATTAAAGTTGTATATTGCTTGTATAGCATACAAAAAATATATTATATTAAATGAAGTCGAGCTTGCCCAAAGATCGTAGTACCATAATCTTAAAGATAGCCAACGATAATGCTATATGCTATTACGGTTTGTGCGATGAGTGTCTCAATGAAACTTCAGCCTTAACCTTACTCTTAATTTTAATCATAATTTTGTCCCTGAAGATCGAATTTGCACATAGTACTCCACACATTTATCGAGCACAAGAAATCATCAACTCAGGATAAATGCACACCATATTTTTTTCTAATTATCGACCACAATAAACGACACCCGAGCGAAATAAATCAGACATGTCAATACCAGACGTAATAATTCCCTCCCTAAAGCTGGCCATTGTGCGATCCCTACGTTCTCCTTTGTAACAGCTCAACATAATGTGGACAATAAATAAATGGTCGCAAACACTATCAAAACCCTGTCGAGAGGAATCGTATTACTTCCATTATTGAGGGCAACAAATCAAGTATTTAAATAAATGTTGGGGTTGTTGCATTTTTTTTCTGTTTGCTTTCACATCGTAAATAATGTGCAACTTTATTATGTTCTGTTTGGGGTATTGTATGCACAATAGTAATTTCACATGTTTTTATTACTTATTCAATATTTATCATATTTCACAATAGCATTAATGGAACTGGGTTTCAAGGAGTTTTTGAGTCACGCTATTACCAGTTTTTAACTGATCGTTTTGTATTTCTCAGGGCTTTAAAACTAACAGGAAATGTCTAGTCAAAATAAAGAAAAAATATTGCATTATTATAGTAATCATTTTGGGAGTTTAAAAATCATTATGCCCGATAAAACCCGAACTTACAGTAAAAAAATCCAGAATACCCTTGTTTACCTTCAGGAAACAACGTAAAATAGCATCACCAGTAATATTAAAATTTCCGACTTCGTACACGAAACTAATTATTTCACATAATTAAATGACGCTCAATGAGTCATCCAACACCGCATTATTACACTACAAAGGCCCGGACACGCTATTAATAAAATATTTCGTCGCGTGAAAGGATAAATGAGTGAAGTCATCTTTTTAATGAACTTTTGTTAATGATAAATCAGGGAAAAATATTATAGCGAATAGCAATACTTTATGAATATTAAGTTCAGAAATTAGATGTACTTATGTGTTGCGTGTAATTCTACGTTTAAGAAAGAGAAAGCAAAACCTTAAAGTTTTTTCACTTAAAGGGAATTAGTAAGAGCATGCAACAAGGATTGGAATTGTTATTATTATTGATCAAGATGATGTGGCGATTATTTATTGTTGATTTTTTTATTGACGCTAGAAAATAAAATCATCTATTTCGTAAATTTAAGTGACATTGTTTCAGTCTAATCTTCAGTCAAATGGCTGCAAAGTTTCACCACTTAAAACACGTTCCTAATTTGCAAAAACATTCTTAGAAATTCACGACGTGATATTTTCAGAGGACAATCTCGCTCCAACACTACCTCTGATTTTTCACACTAAATGAATTTGCCTAAAGCAATTTCCTTAGAAATTGCGGGCGACAGAACTAATTTCACACAATGTCTAAGTTGTTAATGACCGGCAATTACACAAATAACCGTCGTAAAATAATTGTAGGCAATTTGCGTTATGTACTGACGGTCGCAGTTGACAATTTGCTCCTTGTACTGTTCAAACATTTATTACTTGACATTCGATGATTCAAGTTAGGTGCTTTTAGCTTTGATAAAACATGTTTTATGTAGCTTATGATTTTTGGTTGGCCAAAATATCAGTGAGAATGAAGATGGTAATTATTTTAAAGATGAACATGGTACCTTTACCATGTTCATCTTCTTACTTACCTGAAGCATTATTCAGGTAAGTTTTCCTAGGTGATTGCAGATTTGAATTTTGGGAGAAAAATGTTTCATTGCACTATCAACTCGTAAGTTCTAATCTACCTCAATATTAAAGGAGGTCCATACCCAGCAATGGGCTCTTTATGTCTTTATGTCTTAGGTACGATATTTTTGTCAGAACGTATTGTTTTCACCTCCTTGTTCTATTGCGCATACGGAAAAAGAGCTCCAAAAAAATATTACATACATACTTATATGGTAACTTAAGTGATATACCTACACAAATGTCTTATACCTTACACCAATCGATCAAGCCCCATCCGATACTTAAGCCGATACCGCAGTCGCAACTAAAACGTCTGCTATCGAAATAGCTCCGTCCAGTGCCGATTCAATTATTAATTGCATACACTTGGACGGCACCATTAAATCATTCACAATTAATTGGTTCGCTATTCAACTGCATTTAGTCGATTAATTTCTGTTAATGAACTGTTCGCAGCACTCGCTGTAATATTTGATACTAGCTTTTGACTCCACCCACGTGGAAATTGAAGGACTAGCAATTGCTGAATAATTCATATCAGTAATGTCGGAAAGCAAAAGTATCTAAGTAGTAAATAAGGGGGCAAAGGTAAATTTAATATTAAACATACTTCTGTGATTACAAGAAATAAATTAGTTACTACATAATACTTACCTTTTGCTAAACCGGGAAGAAACTTTAGAAATGAGTACTCTGGTGGATTTTTTGATGTGAAATGAATTAATTAAAACTTCAAGTGTACGGTGTTTTAGTGTTACTTGTAAGTTTGTCAAGACTACTGTCATTGTTAGATACGGTCTATTTTTTGCTGATTTTGTAACAAGCTGAGGTTTGGTCGACAGGCATATTTGTCGTAGCCGTGTTTGTACTCATTTTTTTATGGAAACAATTTTATTAAAAATTGTGGCTGGGTCTCTATTCCCACCGTTTCTAAGTGAGCGCATTTGAGTGGGAACTATAACTGCAAAGAAAGTTTGCTACTTTGCGGTTAATTTTTATTTCATGGCGAAGTAAAATGTTTGTAAGTTGGACATACTTTGGACAAGAAAGTTTCTTAAAAGGTAAAATTGCTACACACATAAACATTTACACTCATAGGCTAATGGGGAAAGCAGAGACTATAGAATACAAATCGCTACTATGACGGTATAAAATTACACTTTGTTTAAAAGTAATATCATTTTTTGAGCTAATCATATTGATTGTAATTTAATAATAAAAATAGATACTAAATGACCTATAGCTTGAATTTTGCGTGTTGCTTTATATTTATTTATCAAAAAATACTTGAAGAGCTGTTATTCAAATCTTTTTGTAACTGTGATATGAAAGGTTGTGGGATGATTGACCTTGCTAGTATTACAATTATATTTTCTATAAGGGAAATAAAGTGACTTATAACGAAATTGCCACTGACCATTTATGAACTCCAAACCTCATAAATCCCACCAATATTAAACCATCTGAACTAGAGTTTGCACAATTTAACTAATATTTGGACGCCAAAAATTTTGAGTTTTGGCTCACCTCCAGAACATTTGTAACTTTGGTACATTTTACTTATTTGAATACCAAAACTGGGGGTTTTATTGAGAGTATAGCAAAAATAAAAAGTAATATAACTTTTGGGATTATGTCTCAATCCCCCACAATTATTTTTTATTTTTTTAATTTTCAAAATTTCACACATTAGCTACTTCACTTCTTAATCCTCCTACTAAATATGAAATGGAGAATGTATACGTCGAGAATTTTTGTTACGGAGTATTAGGAAAGTTTTTTATTCTATCCGTCGGGAGTACTCTTGTTGCTGTGACAATAAGGAAAACAAGGGTATATAATAAAATGGCTATACCAAAATCTATTTAGCCATTTTCAAAGCTCTTAATGTTCAATAATGTTCTAAGCATCAGATGCGGTACTAAGCGTTAGTATCTAACGGAAATAAAAATTACGTGGTACCTAAGTAATACTGAAACCATACTTTACTAACTAACTACATAGATTTTTCTATGACAAACAGCTCACTGTATAAAAAAAATCGAACATAATTCCCTCAGCAGTAGAATTAACTGAATCTTATGAAGACATGAATTTTAATGTAAAACATCTGACAAAAGGTAAATTGTATTTCCCCAAACGGGCCGCGTATTCCATAACACGTTTCAAAAAGAGCGTGTGTGACAAAATAAGTTATTTAGAAACTCATTTTTCTGCTGCGATAGAGATATTTTGCCGAAAGGAGGTGTAATAACGGTAAATGGCGCCCATCAAGGAACGGCGCATTAACATCCGTCGCTATGGGAATCGCGTCGGCACACCGTACTACACATTTTCGATAGATTGTCACGAATGTTTTAAAATTTGAGCATAATTTTTTTTGTATTTAATTCAGAAAAAAGGGTATATACATTTTGAAATGCACAGTCCTGCCCGTATATTAAAAAAAGGCTTGTGTCTTTCATATTAAGAAATACAAGATAAAAGTATTCTTATAATTTATCAAATGTACGAGTACAAACGTAAACATCTTATACTTTACTTTAAAATTAGGCGAGTTACACAAGACATATCGATCGAGAGTCTCCGCAATATCATATCTAATAAAGTAGGCTTATGTTTAGTGAGAAATCAAGTCATTATGTATGGCAATCTTAGGTGTATTTACCAACCTGTTACCCGAAAATCGTATTT
The DNA here is from genome assembly GCA_030295005.1 of Cephonodes hylas. NCBI lineage: Eukaryota > Metazoa > Arthropoda > Insecta > Lepidoptera > Sphingidae > Cephonodes > Cephonodes hylas. The sequence goes on along the minus strand of AP025374.1, from coordinate 2,860,208 downwards.
AATCAAATATATAATTTAAAAAAATACTTTTAAGTGTATTTACGAATGATATAATCGTTGTGCGGGATTCTTTTTAAGTACCAAGGTTTCAATGAATGATACCAATGCTTAGTAGGGGTCCTTAGGTGTCGCGATGCAGAGTAAAATACCTGTACTTATTACGTTGGGAAGATTTTTAAGGTACAAAGCTTTGTCTACATTTTTGCACTTTTACTTAGCGTTTTGTTACTTAAATAATCTCGGATCCCTATGCTTATTGCCTTCTGTTTTTGTTCCGTCGTCTCGCAGGATTACGTTGATGTCATCAAGGATTTTAGTTTTTTTTTCATTACGACGTAATTGTTCCCAGGGGTTTATCTAAATTAAAGGAGGAAAAATTTCCCAATGTCTTTTTATTTTTGTAAATTTAATTTTTCCTTTTTTCTCCTGTATAATTTTGGGTAATGATTATTAAACAGTTAAGGTTTGTATTGCCGAATTAAATTATCTCATTTTGTTTCGCTTCTGTTATTTGGACTTTTAGGGCGGAGGATCATGTTGAAAGGATTTTTACCATCGTAAATAAACATGTTTGTGTATGCTGGAAACGTGTCTGTATTTTAATTCGTATTTCCTTTTACAGTTTTTCGAGCCATTACTACAATAAGTACTGTAGTTACTACAATACTGAGAATTTCTATTTTAATGAAAAAAGATTATTACATTAAATATTATGCCTTTGGATTGAATTGAGACTTTAAAATTAGAGTCACTATGCATGTCACTGGCATGCAAGAATCTCGAAAAAACCTCGCAAACGCTCTTATTGTAATAGTACCACCAAAGAAATTTTCTATGAGAGACACCAACGCCATAGCACGTCCGTCGACCCAGTTAGCATATTTAACCGGCTTCTTACGACGACCTGGGGACTTTCAAGGCTCCAACCCATAAGCATAACACCATCCCGCGATAAGGATAAATGTCTTAATTAGGCGAGTCGGCGACAAAAGCCTGTAACCTACAACATAATGTACCGTGCAACGTATCCTGGGATGATTCCCACGTAATTGCCAACAAGACGGATGGTGTAACACGCCTCAACGTCAGGATTTACTTTGTACTATTTTTTTTTTGGTGCGAGGTGGAATATCTCGTACCTTTTTAATATTTCAGAATATTTTTAATATAAGACTTTTGTACGACGCGGCAGATTTCTGTTTTTGTAATTTGAAAAGATTTTGTTTGCAGGCGTGTAATGATTTTTTTTAGAATGTTCATTTGGCTGTTTATGAGAACTAAGGCGGTTGTCAGTAATATGAGCTAGGGGTTTTACATAGTAGGCTTCGAAACTACCTTAAGAATACTGTTCATGAAATTATGAATTTGACGTACTATGAAGGATGCCCACGATCTAACGAAGTGCATACCATAGAAGAAATTTGATTTGACGACCGAGAATACCAGCAGAATTCTATTTTAATTTGGATTGGGAAAAAAAATCTTCTTAACTCTTAATTAATGAGAGCTCTTAGAAGGAAAAACATGTTTCAAAATCTGTATGAAAACGAAAAATTAAAAATATGTTCAATCAAACCAGAATAAAAAACTGTCCTCAGGTTTAATATGACGCCACTGCAGTATATCAACCACATCACGATATGACTGGTAGAACAATTTGTTCATATGAAATATTGACAATACAGAGCTGGCAAAACAAAAAGAATTATTGAACATTTCAATTTCCGTATCAGTCATATTCACTACAAACTAACGCATGGAATTCAATAGTTAGTCGATGAATTGTTCACATTTCAATTTGGAAATTTAGATTTGTGTTATAGCGCATCAGAAATCGAGGTTGTATTTTGATGATGTAACTGAATATGTTACCCTCATACTGGCAGCCATTGATAATAATAATATGATATTAATTAAAGTAGAGTTAAATTTGTCACCTATGTTTTGAAAGTAGTTCTTTGAGAACCTACCAAATAAGGAGCGAGTTTGCTGATTTCGAATTTTGTGCTGCGACCGAAAAGTTCTAAATAAACTTTAAAATCTATCTGTCTCGAATTTTCTACAGAGACCACCTTAACAAGAATAAGTTTAGTCTGCAATGTGTCAACGTATAAAATATACCAGAACGAAGGTGTAGGGCTTAAATACGAACAAGTGAAATGAATGTAGAAGTAGCAGAAGTAGTGGTGATAGATAGGTTGACGCACGCGGTCAAGAAATTCTACGGTCGCGGGTTCAAACCCCGGCACATACCTCTGACCTACCTTAATGGTAGAGAAAACATCATTATGAAACCTTGTGCAGGTTTCAAAGTTCTTAGGTGTTCAGTCCATCAATCCGCGTCAGACCAACGTGGTGGGCTAAAGTCTATACCCTTTGAACTATAGAGGAAGCCCGTGTCCAGCATTGAGACGTATATGTACTGATGATGATGGTGAAATGAAGGTGCATAATGATCTACCCATCCATATAAACGCATGCAAAAATGTGTGTAGGAGAAATATAAAATAAAACAAAAGAGAGTTAAATAGCACGGGTTGTCACAAAAAATGAAAGGCTCGGCTTTGCTGCGGCTACTCTGAACCGCAACGCCGACGTTTAACAGAAGCTATCTGCAAATTCTGAATGTTGTTTTAAATATTTCTGCTTTGTTAGCTTTGATGGTTATGTTTGTACTCTAGCTGTGGTTTTTTTTTATTAAATGGACCTAATGTAGACAGGGAAACTTGTTTTTATTTCTATTTCGACTTTTTGTGTCTGAATTTTTTAGCTATTGTGTAATATATATTCGGCCTTTCGCCATCTACTAATAAACATAGGGCTCTTCAAAAAAGCGTCAAACATCACAGTCAAACTATTTTGTAAGTCTAACTTTTAAACAAAATGACTGAATTAAGGCCATAATAGTTGCAGGTTCAAAATTTTAAGAGGCCATTTGAAGTAAAAATATTTTTTATGGTCTCGGCGTTCTTGTATGGTAAATCTATGTTTAGTGTCTCGTTATCAAATAAAATTCACAATAAAAACTTGGTGAAGGCTAATTTTTTTTGCTCAGCATAGAATCAAACCCTTACTTACTTAGCAAGCATACCTACGATGCAAGGTTACTAGGCAGTACGTTCTTTTATTGTTCCCTTGATCGATTCCAATACCCTTGGGGTTCCGTTAAATTAATCCTCTAAATCCGATACGCCAACGGTTCGAGCGATTTTCAGATTTGACACGGAAATGGATTTAAGAAAAGCCAAACATGTGTGATGCTTTTAATGGATCCATCTTGTGTCCCTCGGGATATTAATAGATGTTTGCGAAATTACAGTTAATAAATAGATTTTTTAGACCCTTTTTTAAGATTTTTTTTTTTTAATGTGAAGTTTCATTTGAAAAACCTATTTATACTTTCAAGTGAACATTATTAGAAGTCAGATTTATTTAAAAAAGAAATGTTAGGCGAAGTAAATTGGAAAAGATAAATTTCAAACCATCATCACCACATAGCAGCCCTTTTTTATATCACTGCTGGACATATGCCTCTCTTCAATCATGCTATTTTATATCCTGGGTGAGTTATGACTCACCAAGATCTGCTTTATGAATACTCCACACCAATATCCCTTGATAGCGCTACTTATTTGTAAACACACCTAATTTTGTAGCATAAAACTTTAAAGATTCTACTTTAAATAATTTTAAATCCTGATAATTTTTTTATTTCCTCCAGTATATTTAACGATGCACTAGAAATATTCTCACTACATTCGCTGCAGCTAAACCGTGTACATACATCGGGATACACGGCCCGGTAATCACAAGCCAGTTCCGCTGAACAAAACTTGCCTCTCAGCCTCCCAAAGGTAACGAAACTCCATTATAATTCTGTGTCATTAGCCAAAGTTGTGAAATCAGTCTCGAATAGTTCGGAGGCCACACTTTGGCTGCGTATATTGTTCTAAAAGTTGCCCACGTAAGTAGATGAGGGTTTTGTAGCTATCATTTTAAGGGGCTGCGGTGAACTGAATTTCGCTTTTGCATTTTGAAGTTACTTAGCAGTTTTAAAGTGCTTTGTGGAAGACTATCGTTGCGTTGAAATTTGAGAACTAATTTAAGCGTTTAACAAAAAAAACTTTATGTTGGTATTATTTACTTTTTGAATCATTATTTTTTATACACTAGGATTTAAAGACATTTAGCTTTAAAAAAACAGTTTGCTTTTACATTCTTACAAAAATATCTAAATTAACTCTTAGGCGAAGTTGAATACCTTATTAATTATATTTATGAAAAAAAAAATAAACTACTATCTAATTTTTCTTAAGGCATTTTAAATTAAAAGTTTGTATGTATACTACCATGATATTTAAGATTAAATTTTAAAAATGAATCATCTTCATCTTCACTAATCTCAAATCTAATTGGAGTCGATGAAGACGTATTTATTGTCTTCCTGATAATTACCATCATAAGCACATATTAAATTATCTATACATAGGCAAAAAGGTACCCCAAGAACTTCTTAAATATGCAAACCAGAACTTAAAATAGTAAATTTTAAATATTTCACGAATAAACATTGATTTGTTCATTCATAGTTTTCATTAAATGTATTTATTGCTTTGATGGACTTAATCGATTAAAACGGGATCAATGAAAGATTTTCAATGATATACAACACAAGTAATTCATCACAAATTTTATTAATTGGCAAACCTTTACAACTAATTCTAATATTTACAATAATAATAATTGTTTGTTTATGATACATTCAACCACACAGTATTTTATCAGGAAGCAAAATAGCAGTATATTAAAGAACAATTATTGCGTGTCTATAAGAAACAATTTGGGTTATAACATCTTTACAGTTACAATTCCATTTAAAGCACGATTTTAACTTTACAGCATTCCAGTCATATTTGATACACAATATATTTCTCCTTCGTAGAAACAGTGGATAAATGAAATATCACCTTAATTATTTATACAACTATCTGAACGATTTTTCAATAATAATTACCCTTAATACCTAAATACCACGTTGCAATATTTCGCGTTGGAAAACGTACGTGTTTGAAACAACTTGAAATTTTCAACAAGTTGGAAACGATCCAAATGGTCACTGCAAACTGCGGTGCTATTGGCATTTTACTGCTTCCAATGTCCCCTCGCGATGATTCGAAATATTGCCACAGTGGCCATAAACACTGCGAAATTACATTAATTACTATCACTGTTATAATTTAGTTAAATATCTAAACCAGTCTTCATTTTTAAAGTCTAGATTAAATCAAGCGCTAGACTGTGGTTACGTGATGTCTGTGTAAATCCGAAAACGAATATTTCTTTTTGCGACAACTTTATCTGATTCACGTAGTTTTGAACATTTTGGGTAGCCAAAAATTGAAGTAATAACTCAGACCGATTTAAAACTGGAATTACGTTGAAAAATGTGTTTTACAAGAATTTAAACTAGTATAACGCGGGCTGACGCGCGACGTCCTATTATGCGTGGTCGGGAACGTAGCTTCCCCCGTCCCGCTCCCGCGCGCCCCGCACTGCCGGCGCCGGAGTCGCACGACACACGAAGTTTGATACTACCCCGCGTGAGAGGCCGCCCAAACGCGTCGCGCGTAATTCTTTCCGACCTGTACCTGCTTCATGCTGTGAATATATTTTGTGAACAATAAACGTATTTTAACAAACAAAGCGTTAAAGTGGCGCCCAACTCGCGGCCGAAACATTGTATAGGGAAAGTTCATTTTACGCGCCATCTTGGGCGAGTCCATTTTACAAACCACGCGGTCGGCGTACTAAAATTACCGATCCATCCGATAACTCTCCTACTGGACGCGCACCGGTTACACGGATCAACATGCCGCCAAAGAGACGAGGGGATCGTGAGGAAGAAGACCGGTCCGACGACGAGAAACCCGTCCAAACGTCGGCACCGTCCACAATCGTCATGTCCGAGGACATGCTCCGAAGCCTCATACGGCGCGAAGGAAACCTGTCGAAGTGCACGGCGCGCTACGGTGGCTCACCGACGAGCGCGGAGGAAGTGGAGGCATTCATCGACGCCGTCGAGGTCTTCAAAGACTGCACGTGCGTCAGCGACGAGCACGCCTTGAAGGGGCTGCCTATGCTGCTGGTCGGCGAGGCCGCCATTTGGTGGCAAGGTGTGAAGTCGTCCGTCGCGTCCTGGAGCGACGCGCTGCAGCGTCTTCGAGGGATGTTCGGCGTGCAACGCCCCGCATACAAGATCTTCACGGAGGTTTTCGAGGGAAGACAGTGTGATCGTGAAAGAGCTGATGTGTTTGTGTGCAAAGTGCGTGCGTTATTGGCCAAGTTGCCATACGACCTACCGGAGGTCATGAAAGTGGACATTATTTATGGATTGTTAAGTTATAGAATAAGAGAAAGAGTGTCTCGCGACGCAGTGGTCGACCTCGAACAACTCATAGTTAAGGTAAGGGCGGCGGAGGAGTCGTGGGCGGAGGTAAGTACATCTTCCGTACCTCCCAGTACCACGCATAATATGCGTAACCCTACTCAGAGTAGATCGAATACATCGCGTATTTACCCGTGCGTCAGCCCCGCGAATATTAACCCTACAATGGACACGACATATTCGATAGTTAACCCTTCCGTGCTGGGGTCAAATATTTCAGGTATAAATAGGAAAGAGGAGTTAGTGTGCGCGACCTCAAGTGACCACCCGCATACGTCTAGGGGTGACGAAGGTAAGCGCGCGCGACCTAAATGCAGTTACTGCAAAATTTTCGGACATACGATCAGTGATTGTCGTAAGAAAAATTTTAGATATAGTAGCGATGTAGCAAATAAATCCACTAGTAGTACACAACTACGGTGTTACGGTTGTGGTCAGATAGGCGTCACACGTTCTAAATGTGACAATTGTAGGGGTACTCAGGGTACTAGCAATTCCGATTTCCAAAGCGTACGATTTAGTAAAAGTAATGACGACGCGCACCCGTTAGTTAAAGCTTACGTGTTAGGACACGAAGGGGTAGCTATTTTGGATACTGGAGCTACGCACTCGATTGCAGGCCCCATGCTGTACCGTATTCTGAGAGATGCCGGTATTCATTTTAGACATGGGTCACGTTGTTTAACCCTTGCGGATGGTTCACAACAGATGCACGCTGTGTTAGAATGCGACGTCGCCGTTACTCTCGAGAGATCCCGCATCGTCACTACTTTTATCGTACTCCCTGAAGCCGAAACGCGGACACTACTAGGCAGAGATTTCATCGCCAAAGCGAATATTCTTCTGGATATACCTCGGAAACGTTGGAGTTTTGCTAACAATAGGAACTTTTGGTATCCTTTTATCACTCGGTATACATTACCTGCTACAGAGCCGTTGGAGCTGATGAAAGTGTCGTCCTCCATGGTGACTTTGAGAAGTGATGAAGGCACTAATTTGACAGCAAGCGAGAAGGCTCAACTTGATGCCCTGCTCATAAAAAGAGCAAACCTGTTTGCGAAGAAAGGAGTACCAACCGATTTTGCATCGCACCGCATAAAAACCGCTCTAAGCCAAGAACCCATAGCTTCACCGCCGTACCGTTTGTCTCAAGGAAAGAAGGAACTCCTTAACCAAGAACTGCAGAAACTTCTAGATGACGACGTGATAGAAGAATGTGAGTCCCCATGGGCCGCCAACGTTGTGCTCGTGACGAAGAAGGACGGAGGCGTTCGTCTCTGCGTCGATTATAGGAAATTGAACGCCGTGACCGAACCAGACCGATATCCTCTACCTCGCATCGAAGATGTCTTGCACGCCGCCAAAAACACTAACTACATGACGACATGTGACCTTCGATCTGGATACTACCAGATCGCTGTTGAACCCGAAGATCGAGACAAGACAGCATTCGTGACTCCTGTGGGAACCTATAGGTTCAAACGGATGCCGATGGGATTGCGAAATTCCGGAGCTACTTTCCAAAGACTCATGGACCGATTTAAAAGCGGCAAAGACTTGGCTAACGTTAGCATATTAACTTACCTGGATGACGTAATCGTCCTATCCGAATCGTTCTCACAGCATTTGGTCGATTTAAATGCGGTATTCGACAGACTCGAAATGTACAAGCTTCGAATAAACCGGGAGAAAAGTTGTTTCGCCCGAGAGTCTGTGAAGTTCCTGGGACACATCATTGTTCCTGGAGGATTGAAGCCTGATCCCGAAAAAACTTCAGCCGTATCAGCCATGACTTCACCAAAGACTGCCAAACAACTGAAGACATTCTTGCAAACGTCCAGCTGGTTTCGGCGGTTCATACCAAACTACGCCGAAGTTGCCAGACCTCTGACGAACCTTCTCAAGAAAGACAGTAAGTGGGCATGGACCTCGACGCAACAAGACGCGTTCGAGCATATTAAGCAACTCCTCGTCACAGCCCCAATCCTGCGTCAGGCGGACGAGTCGAAGACATTTATATTAAGGACCGACAGCAGTGGTTATTGCGTCGGAGCTGTGCTACTCCAGGGGGAGGGTCCAGATGAACGACCCGTTGAGTATGCCAGCCGACTTTTGAATAGCGCGGAGAGAAACTATAACACAACCGAAAGAGAGGCCCTCGCAGTGGTCTGGGCCGTCACGAAGTTCCGTGGCTATATCGAAGGGTCGCAAGTAATAGTGAAGAGCGATCATCAGCCACTGCGATGGCTTATGACCATCAAATCGCCAAGCGGCCGATTGGCCAGGTGGGCTCTCACGCTTCAAGCATATAATTTGAAGATCGACTATACTCCTGGCAGAGCTAACGTCATAGCGGACACTCTTTCCCGGCCATTCTGCTCCGAAGAAGTGGAATGCGACGTCCGTTATGCTGAAGTAGACCTCCCGTCGAGAGATCCCAAAGAGATACGAGAGAACCAACTCAAAGACCCCGAGGTCCGCAAGATCATCGATGACCTTGAATCAGACCTGGATCCGTTCAGGGGGAGAGTGTGGGCAGACCGGGGATACATTATTTCCGACGGCGTATTATATAGGTACACACCCGAAGAGACGGAAGAGGAAACCGCATGTTTGGTGGTACCAGAACAAGGGAGACCGCAGGTACTTGCTGACTACCACGATGCCCCCACTGCTGGGCATTTCGGTGTTGAAAGGACCCTTAATAGAATCCGATCCAAATATTACTGGCCCGGCATGAGGCAGACCGTTACCGCTCACATCAAGAGCTGCGTTGAATACCAGCGGTACAAGGCTGACAACAGGAAACCAGCCGGCTTACTCCAGACTCCGGCAATGAATCGTCGTTTCGAGGTCGTGGCAGTCGACCTTTTTGGCCCTTTGCCGGAAACACCAAACAAAAATCGATGGATCCTCGTGGTAGAAGACGTATGCTCACGGTGGGTGGAATTGTTCGCCTTACAGAAGGCCACTGGTACCGAATGCGCCAAAACATTGGTAGAGGAAGTTTTTCTCAGGTACGGGGTGCCCAGGCGAGTATTAAGCGACAATGGAGTCCAATTTATTTGCGAAGCAATGCAACAGGTTTGCCATACTTTCGGCATTAGCCAATCCCTAACACCTAAATACCATCCTCAAGCAAACCCTGTGGAGAGGAAGAACCGAGACCTTAAACCGCAGCTTGCTATTCTTGTTGGTACTAGGCACAACACCTGGGACGCACATCTGCCGGCAATACGGTTTGCGATGAACTCTGCAACTTCATCCGGTACAAGTTATACTCCGGCTTATCTAATCTTCGGGCGCGAAATGCGTGCACCTGCTGATGTCGTCGCTGATATGCGCAGCATCGTTGAAAAGGACAACGTCGTCACGAGCCTTACGCCTTATCTGCGGCGTCTGTCTGCAGTGTTGTGTGAAGCCAGGGACGTCTATGAAAGAACCCAATCAGATCAGAAACGACAGGCTGATGCGAATCGCCGTCCAGCCCCAGAATACGCTCCTGGCGACTTAGTTTTATTAAAAACCCAAGGGAGTAACGACGCTGGCACAGGTCAAACCCCAAAATTCATACCCAAACGAGATGGACCCTATCGAGTGCGGGAGGCTGCCAGTCTCACTACCTATATACTAGAGAGAGCGCGTAGTGGGGAAATCTTGGGTAGGTATCACGTCTCTCAATTAACTCCATACGTTGGGGAGGTTCAGGCGCCCCTCAACGAGAAGCGTAGGCGTGGTAGGCCAAAGAAGAAACTTAACTAACCTAGACGCGAGGCGCATTATCTAGGTCAGAGGGGGAGGATATAACGCGGGCTGACGCGCGACGTCCTATTATGCGTGGTCGGGAACGTAGCTTCCCCCGTCCCGCTCCCGCGCGCCCCGCACTGCCGGCGCCGGAGTCGCACGACACACGAAGTTTGATACTACCCCGCGTGAGAGGCCGCCCAAACGCGTCGCGCGTAATTCTTTCCGACCTGTACCTGCTTCATGCTGTGAATATATTTTGTGAACAATAAACGTATTTTAACAAACAAAACGTTAAACTAGTAAATATGTAATTGAAGAAATATACAATTTTGAGCCCTAAAAATAAAGTCTATTATTTAATAATCAAACTCATGCCATAACGAGCTATTTCAGACATCACGTTCCAGAGCCTCTAATAGCTTCCAATGTACAAACAACCACAACACAAACTTTATCCACACAATGTTCAACATTTCAAATAGCGAGCCATATAACTAACGTCACTGTTAGACATAAACTCGATAGCAAATTTAGATTCGCGTCCGACCGCCAGTAGCTCTCATCTTTCGACGACAGCATTAACGAATCTTCCTGTTTTTGAACCAGTTCGCCGGGACATGGCATCGATTCCGCTGTCAAAGTAACTACAGCCACTTGATTGTTGATAATAATAGGCTGGACTGTCGGCTCGTATTTGTACTGGCTTATGTAATCATAATCTTCGTTGCCATCTTGCTGTAGAACTTCACTATTGGTTTCAATCTCGTACAGTTGTTCAGTTTTTGTTTCTGCGATAATCTCTGCTTTAACTGCATTGATGGCCTCGATTTTTTTGACAGCATTCGGCACACACGTCACTTCATCTAGCGCTGACTTTAGGGGATCGCTTTTGGTTTCGTTCCGTAGTAATTGAATCCAGGAAAGGCGACAGTCGCAGGTTAGTTTATTACCTGTGGGAAAAAAAGAAAAGAATTTTATTCCAAGATATCCTCAACAGACTCAAGGCTATTTATAACTGAATTAAATCTTGGTAAACACTAGAGGTTTTTAATGCCCCGCTCCAACCACAAATTTTATTCTTTTTACCAAGAAAAACAAGCTAGCCACTATTTCATGAGCTCTTAAAACACAGCCACAATAAATATTTTTAAATTAAATTTGATCTCAACACTATCTTGAACAATATAGTTTCAAGATTAAATTTACGTAGACACGTGCCAGTCAGTAACATCTAACAAGAACGAAACATCAATTTAAATTAAATTTTAAACAAAACTATTTTTCACTAATGAAGCTACGGATTGAACATTAATTTAGTTTTGCTCAGTCACGTGTCTATTCATAATTTGATAAAAAATCTCATAAAATGACCACGGTTGTTGGCTTTCATTAAATGGGGAATATTTCATTGTATCAAAATCGAGTTATTGTACTATTGTTGATTCGATAAAGGGAGTTCGTACACTCATTAATTGTCCTTAATGCGAGGGGTCTGCGAATAGGGGATTACCGTGCTAAAGGGTGTGCGCCATTGTTTGGAGTAAACATAGTCATTTTATCTTCACATGTCTGGACGTATATATTTATTTTGGCCATAATAATACGTTTGCTCAACGTTTTATGTAATAGACTGGCGATTGGATTATAATGTAAAGTTTATACTTTAGCTGGCGTAACTAAGCAACCCAGAACACATTATGGTATTTGAATTTATTTATTTAAGCACTTAATACAAACTTACAGGTGTACCAAAATGTTTGCATTATCTATAAAATATTTACATACAACTAATAAATTACACGAATATTATCTATATCTAACACAAATATTAGCAATAGTAAAGCTCTGATGCCAAGTTAAGATAGGAAAACGCTGATGCAAACAGTGAGCTGAGGCTGTCATGGAACATAGCGACATCCTGGATCTGTTCTGTGAGCGTGAATAGTGAAATGTAAACTAATTGTGAAGTATTTGGATTATAAATAAGTTGTGGATAAAGGTACTGACTTATTAAGCAACAAATGGTTTAGAATATTAAATGGTTTGCTTGCGTTAAATTTGTCAGGCAGATAATAATAATATCAAAAGATAAACTAAACTCTTAAAATTGACGTTTCAAGAGTATAATAACGTCGTCAATAAATTGTACGCAGAAATGTAAACACAGTTGACCAATCAAGTATCAAATTAAGTTACTAAGAATATTTTACCATAATCAAGCTTTACATTAATATTTTCATAAAATCAAATTTAAATTAAATTTCCATTAGATGGCAGAATGGAGATTTTTGAGACAATTCAGTGACTTTATTAACACAAAAGTAGTACATCTTGATAAATTCTATACAGTTACGGCCCCGCAATATTCGCAAAAACAACAGAAACAATGAACTCACCGCTCAAATACAAAACCGATGTCTTCATCTTCAAATTCTCAAGAATGGGTTTGACAGTCTCGTAAGTAAAATATTCCAGCTCATTGTTCCTCAAATCCAATAATTCAAGACCACGGACACCTTCCAAAAGGCCTTCGTTGATTGACTTTAATTTATTACCGGTCATGGACAATTTCTGAAGTAGAGCGAGACCGTCGAACGCCCTTTCATCGAGATATTTCAATTCATTATTGTCCAAAAGCAGCTCGTTCAAATTCCACAATTCGGTGAACGTTAAATCACCAATCATATTTAACTTGTTCGACCTGAGATCCAATCTTGTCAAATTAGCCAGCCCTCTGAAAGTATCTTTAGTCAGGACAGAAATCAAATTGCCTTCCAATATCAGATCGTTGAGCACACTTAGGTGCTCAAAACAACCGTCGTGCGCCAGATTAATGCTGTTGGATGACAAATCAAGATATTTCAAAGAGGGCAAATCGACGAAAACGTCCCTCTGTATCTCAGTCACTTTATTCTCTTTTATAGTCAAGTTTACGAGCGATGGCAGATTTGTGAACGCTGAAAAGTCCAGTTCTGATATTTTGTCGTTCATTAACGTTATCTCTTTCACTGTTGACATGTTTGTGAATGTTTTCTTTTCGATTTTTTCGAGCGTTGCGTAATGGATGAACAATTTTTGTAGTCTCTTTAGCCGGCGGATCACTTGTAATGGGATGAATTTGAGCGCGCCATCTGATCTGACATTAAACGTTAGTCTTTCGAGGAACGGTTGAGAGCTGAAACTGGTCCATATGGGATCTGTTTCGTCGATGCCACCGTTGAAGACCCAGCAGTCAGCTCGAGTTGCCGTTTTAAATTCAGTTTTCTCACAGTAGCAATGGACTTTTGATTCTCTGTTGGTTATTTCGCATATGTTATCCTTCACTTGGGCGCCGTGGTAACGTCTCTCAGTTTTATCTCTCCGTTTTTCATTTAGACGGCTTTCAGTGTAGGATATTTGCACTGAAGTCAACGCCAAAGCCAGAAGTAAATATTGGACGACGGTCTCCATGTCCCCCTTGCCTTTTCAGAAACCTGAAACAAACAAAAAATAAATTAAAGAGGAGTTGCTTTCAAATGAGTCTTTCGCGTATTCACAGCAAATGGTATTCAAAGTGGGCGTATTTTATTCGTTTTTTTGTATGACTTGAACAATAAAAGGTCATTCCCTCCATGAAACATAGAACACTATTGGTTGTTGTTAGCTATTTAGGCTTTGCTAAACTTATACGGCGCTTAAGAAAAATAATTATTATAAAACTTCGATCAATATCTAATAAATCAAATGTAATAAAGCAAATAATATCAATAATCGTTTGTAATGTAAAATTTATTTAAGACATTTGAAACAATGCTTCATTATTTTATAATTAAACAATTTCAAAGGTATATTCTAAATAGCCACAGCCATAAACAAATTCATAAGTCCACAGCCTAATCCGCTTTTAGCTTCATCGGTCTGGTGAATAGAATCTATTATCCCCATTTTAATAAGCGATATTAAAAGTATTATATGCATTTCGGTCGATCCATCATCCATGACTAGCGTTCACCTGCACATAAACTAATTCGTGGGGTGGTGTAATGAACTCGCCGGAAAATATCACGTGACTCCTACTCATAATACCCCCCCTTATATTTGAGCATTTTTTATCGTAATTACCTTGATAAAGACCCTAAGTGATTCGGTAAGTTGGTAGATAAGGGTAATGCATTTCCGAGTGCAGGGTGCTCTACAATAATATTCTTTTAGCGACATTCCGTGTCGTGGTGGCGGTGATATATTTGAGATGGTTACGACACGATAAGATAGGCTGTTAATAAAGAAGGCATCATTTTTTTTAAATCATTTCATGACGTCCAATCTTGTGTATCAAAAGAATGATTGGTAACGGAGGTTATGGGCTAATTTATTTTTTAAATATAATTTTAATTAATATTAAGTAGTAGCTGTAAATGAAATTATGCAGTCATAATCGTAATTGTTAATTTTATATCACAATATGTGCCCTACGCATAAATGGTTTGTCTTCAATCTTAATGCAAGATTTAATCTCAGACTTTCTAACGTGCTGGAGTTATAATATCCATATTAACTTTCGCATTAATTAAGACTATTCTGCTACTACAAGAATTGTTACATACTTGTAACAATTCATACACCTGCATACGTAAGTATCTTCTTAATTAAATTAAATACTTGTATTGCAGGTCAAGAAACATATTCCATATACAAAAAGAAGTCTGCAACGGTATTCCACTACATTTATCTATACATTTACAAAGTAATACTACTACAAAGCATCTAATAAATTGTTTCCTCATAACACCTTTTGTTTCACGCGTGTTCCTCATTAGACCCTTTCAACAAATACCTATTGTCTCCAATAAAACAGACAACGACATCGAAAGACGCATTAGCTTTACAACAGACGTCAAAACGCTCCTTTAAAAAGGCCATTACACATAGCAATGCCGTCTGATCGGAGTTAATTAAAAACTCCTACTATCCCTTTTCAGCAAATACGGACGTTGATTTGCGCAAGCGAGACAAAAAGAAGGGACCTTTTGTTTTCTAAATGGTTATTGGGGATTGAAAATTTCAGGGGTGTCCCCAAGACGGCCTTTCGCCCGTTTTAATTAGAGCCATTGTTGCTTTTATCGAGTGAAATTTCGACAGTGCCGATGGTCCGACGAAAAATGCTAGATGTGAGACAATGTCGTATTGTACTTTTCGGGAGTCATTTTTCGTCTGTTCTAATTGGATGTATGTCATTTGGAAAGGCGTCAATAGACGATGAAATCTAGTTTTCAATTTGGACTAATGGGATGCTGTTTTCTGGATGTTTTAAGGTATAAAATTCGTTTTTGACAAAAACAATTGCTCTATATTTTGTAATAGTAAATGACTTAATGACCACATTAAGCTTTATTGGTGATTATTTCAATTTATTGTCGGTGCATGAAGTATTATAGAGTATTCTACCCTTGGAAATTGGTTGCATACGGAAATGCCTTTTTTATAAACATGATCTATTGTTACTGAAATAAATTAAAAAAAAAATAGTCTTGAAACAAGGCTCAGCCTGCCCTACGGAGATACAAGCGTAACTGAATGTGTGTGAGTATTTAAATTTACTGAGCAATTAAACATAAATATCAGGATTCCTTAGTGTGATTAAACTAAGAAGTAAAGGCCAGGTTACACGGGTGCAAATGTCTTGGAAGGTCGTTTGCCGCGAGCTTGCGCTATTGTATGTTGTAATTACTGAGTCAAATGTCATATAGCTGAATTTACAACTTTAATTAGCAGATGTAACTTACAATTTGTGATGATTATCCTTAACTTTGAAATCATAGTAATTAGACTAATTTTTTTTAGTTAAATAGGGGCAGAGTTAATAAAATATGCTGTTACGTGGTCAAATAAAAAAGATGCTAGATCCATGAATAGATAAGAATGCATCATTGAATACATATTTTTGTTGGGTATTACAAAAACATTTATATTCAAGGAGTTTGAATTCAAAATCTGTGTTAAATCTGGTTTTAATCAGAAACAGGTCATCATTCTCTTGCCCTGCTCCCAATTTTTATTCGGGGTCGGCGCAGCATGTTTTCTCCTTCCACACATCCCTATCAGCCGTCATGTCTTCAGTCACGCCTTTCTCTTTCATATCTCCTCTCACGCACTCCATCCATGTTTTCTTTGGCCTTCCTCGGCTTGTCCATCCTTCAACTTTCATCAGAAACAGGTCTTTGATCAAATAATTAAGTCAGAAACCTACTTCATAAACGTAAGATTTTCTATACAAATCAAATGAATGTCAGCCCTACATGTGATCAATGCTTCTTGAAAACGTTAATCCCATATAAATGATTGTACTATGGATTTCATTAGGGTAAGTTCTATTTGTCCAGATTTTTTTAATTCATTAGCCGTCCGAGATTGCACAGTACATCTCCCGAGCTCAGTACAAACTGAAAGGTCTCCTATACATTTGTTTTGCTTTCTTTGTCCCCGTTTATTTTATCGGTGTCCTAACAAAAAGTACGTGTGTGTTTTTCCTTTAAATATTTGTTTCCTTTGTATGTATTTGGAGGATATTGTTTCTGTCAAAGGGCGTGGAATAATAATCTTTCGTTGCTTTGTTCATGTAATCGGTTAGGCATCAAAGACCGTTGTTTTTGCTTTAAGATTTTTTTCGGCAATACCTACTGAACTGGAGTGGATGGTATTTTTACCTGTGATATTTTGTCGGTTCGAGGGATGAAGTTAGAGCTTCACTTGATATTGTTTCTCTAAAAATTATGTTCCTGTTGTCAGTGAATATAATAGTTTTCATTATTATATAGATAGACGCGTCAGTAGTCATGAGGTAAAATTCAATATACTGAGTTGTGATACATTAAATTTGGACAGAGGTTATAGAATGTCTAGAAAGCCTTGGTAATTACAATATATCGAGTAAATGTTTGCTTGACCTCTCGTATTTTTTATGGAAAGCAAGTAGGTTTTAATAACAACCAATCACTTTGGTTCTAGAAAATATAAAAATCTTTAAAATAAGTTTGATGAAGCAGGCTGAGTAAAAAGTATCTTACCATTTGAAGCCGTACTTAAAAGATAAAAAATGCAGTCTACCACGAAGGAATAAATAGCTTATCTTGACCTTTGGGCCTTTCAAATTTTCTAATTATAAATCCACTCTCAATAAACTGTATTACAAAAGAAAATGTCAATTTGCAACGCTCACATAACAAAGTGGACACGAGCCATCTGCTCTTGTTTTTTGTAAATACGAGACCTTGAACCAAAACGTTTCATCCCCAAACCATTTTGTTACAACAGTACTAAACAAACAACGAACGTATGTTTTAATCCCTTGAAGATTGGTTTTGATATTGAATAATAAATACTGGATACACATTTACTATACAATTGTTACATTTTGTATTTAACCTAGAACGATTGATAAATATATGTTGATGCCGGTAATTATTTTAGATATAAAAGTGAGTGCTTTTATGCGTTAAGCATAGGGCCGATTTTGATATTAATTTGTAACAGATGTAGAAGGAAACCTGATAACAATTACTGTAGGTATTTTTTATGCCCAAACAAATTGGATTTTGGACAATTGGATACAAAACCTTTGTATATAAAACAAGTTAGAAATTATGGTATAATATTGAGACATTGGATTCTGTATAAACTTGTCACTATTTAGATTTCCTTTGTAGGGATTTGACTTGAGAAAGGTGGCGGGAAACGGATGGATGAGGGCTGCTTAACACCGGGCATGGCCGAGTATATTGTAGAGATTTATTGTAAACAAGTAAAATGACAACATTCCAATAAAGCTACGTTTTCGTTAATGTTTCGATAAATGTTAAAGAATGTTAAGAATAAATTTACAATATTTATTCGACAGCTGTCAAATATTTTTTTCAGTGTTTAGTGATATTAAGAGCTTTAGCGGGACAATATACGTAGAACTTTTTTTTTGACGTCTAATAAAATTATAATGTTACATGAACATTACATTATGAATCACCAGAACAAGCCAACAACGCATAAACCCCTAGAGAATTTTGAATGAGTCACTCAAATAGTTATAGTCTATTTGCCCGTTGCAAATAGACTATAATATTTTATTAGTTTAACGTTTACTTTGCAAGTTTTCTTACTTCAGTTTACAACTTAATTTTCTTCTAGTGCAACATGCTTTTAAGTTTGCATGCAATTTGAGAAATTATTTTAAGTCCACACGTAATAGACATAATTATTTTAAATTGATTACTTATTTTATATACGTAGACAAGGACTTATTATTGTGATTTTAACAGAACACATACAACAAAATCGCCAAGCGAAATAATGAATTAATATTCAGATACTTAAATAAAAGAAACGATTCAAGCCAAATCATACATTCCACGTATAACTATTTTTATTCATGTATTAAGTAGTAAAAGCTTGTACGCGATCAAAATAGGTACTAAAATGAAGCTATAAAAATAATTCAAACCTAAAAGTTACATAGATAAAAATTATATCAGATGAGTGAGTTTATCAGTGCTTCTTTGTAACTCAGTAGGCGTCGCATTGCTAGAAATCTTTATATGGTCACTATATTAACAGCCTATGTAGTTCACTAAAAAAACCTTCACAAAAAAGGGTGTAATTTAAAACTCAACGAAATTAAACCTAGCCTTAATTTATGTCATCCAATCTCCACAATCAACAATTCTTTTCGCGTTTTTAATTTGTTTGTCAGATTTTATCTGATGTATTCTAAAAACGGGCCAAAATGAGCGAAGAGCTTTCATTTGTTTTTTCATCGTATGCAAGGTTTAGCTCTCCGCATAGAGCTAAATGGAAAGCATTGTGGAAATTTCAAAACAATCCCGAAACACATTTGTGTATAAGTTAATCTTTTTGTTAAATTGTACGTGAATAATCCAGGTCATAAAATAGGCTAATGGATAATAGTTTAAATATCCTATGGCTTTGTTTTTTTTTAAACCGTGTTAATGAAATGATAGAGGAAGCTTGACCACAAGTATGTCAATTGGTCGAATAAGGATTTTAAAACAATAGTTTTTGGATGGGTTACAAATATTTTATAGATCTCGCTCCTGACTAATTTTTGCACAAGAAAAATTTTCGTTTAAACAATTTAGCTATTATTATTATTGTAATATCATTTAAGTCCAATAGACCATCCTGACAGTCGACATCAAGTGGAATACGTCTTACGTGGGAATACATCCATAAAAAATATAGTCGAAAGAGAAAAAAACCCTTTACGTACTTAACCTCACTCCACCTACTTTTATATAATTACGCATTATATCAGCAAATGCGTAATTATCAACGAATGCGTAAATCGAGTGGCTGTGGAGTAATTACCCAATACGCATCTGCCTGCCTGTAATGGATGTTCGACGCTGAACTTAAATTAATTGAGAGTAAATGGACAGATTGACCCGACATTTATTTGCACCTACATTTGTCTGGTCTGGGATTATTGCGTACTAACCAGCCATTACTGATGGCAGAATTTTCCTTTATTAAACTTTATTATTTAATGTTGTTAGAAAAGGTGTGTTTTAGGACACTTAAGGGTTAATGGTATTGATTATGATTAAATTAATATGATACTGTATGCTTTAAGTAAAGGTAATTTTAGGCTGTCGAGAATCTCGGCAGTCGCGGGTTCAAACCCCAGGCACACTCTTCAGACTTATCGAAGTTACGTAATGTAACTTAACAGTGAAAGAAAACATCCATTGCTTTGTATAGAATGATGATCCTAAATATTTCACTGGCCTCGCTATCCACATGGATAGAAATATCCTAACACTAGAAGACCTACATATCTAACTCATCAAAGTCAGATTCATATAGGTTAATATTTTAGAAAGACGTCCAATAGATTGCAATAAATTGAATGCTCATACAAATAGACAGGTCATATGCGGTTAGGACGCGGTGAGAATAACAGCGGAATTGTATTATTAACACTAAAAGCTATTACTAATGCATGGCTCGAATTAATTGACCAGTTTGGCCGGATAATACGGATTAAATTTTGAATATGTAATGTTGGAGTATAAAATTAATTTTACAAAAATGTGGTTAAATTGAACAGTTTTGATATTTTTTTATCACTTTTATTATAATGCACGGTTCCTCGAAGAGGTCACACTAGGCCACATTAGTGGACTAAGGCCTAAACCCTCTCAACGGTAGATGAGGCCCGTTGCAGTGACACGTATATGAAGACGAAGACATTCCACTTTCAAATTACCCTAGCTAATTATCAACACATACATAATTCCCATCAAAGTTGGCACACTGACGCCGCCTGGTGAGAGTTGCGGGAACTACAATTGAGTTATTCCAACTGTGTACATTATTCACTTGTTTGTATGATTTGGCTGCGCCGCGGCGCGGGCTAAACAAACCTCATAACACTGTTACGTTCCCGGCAGCCTGTTACTAACTCGTTTTGCTTCAGCTGTATTGCGAAAAAAGGTTTTGTTGAGTTAATTTTGCCTGAGACGCGCTGGTTTAATGATATTTCCGGGCCAAGGTCCTCATAGCCGTTATTGGAGAAATCGTTGTCAATGATTTTGCTTTATATTTAAAGTTTTTGCTAATGGATATTCTGCGAATGGAGGGTAAATCGTGGGTCAATTTAATTATTTTGTTTTCACTAGACAATTCTACTGGTTGCCTGTTCTTCGTAACAGGACGGTACTGATACACAAAATAAAAAAATATGCAGTAGATATGACAGTATTTATATTTCAAAAAACAAAAAAAAATACAAAAACGTTTTCACTTCCCTAAGTTTGTATGGACCCGGAATGATCTAATAACTATGCTCTATTTATGAGGTCATGTTTCAAAATAATATTAAGAATTTCCGCTCTCCGCTACAAAACTAACCATTGCCGTACTATCTATATCTAAACCGTTTATTTTAGACGAAATCAATACCGCTGATGACCGCTCCCATCGCCCCGTTCACCCGACAGTTTGCTGAGCTTTTCAAAATATTGTATGCTGTTCGTATTATGAATGAACCTAGATATCTGTTGCTTTATAGATATTTTGATGGTATGAAATAGAACGTGATGTGGACGAACTTGAATGAAATACTGTATCGAAGTTTTAGGCGTTTCATTTTGATAATGCAAAATTATGTTGTATTATAAATATAGTACACAATTTTAAACAATTTCCACTAAAAGTAAAAACATAAAATTGAAGTAGTGAATGACGAATCAGAAAAGAAAAGGAAAAATGCATTTCTTCTGCTTTTTAAAAAATCAAATTCTATCACATATTTTAATTTGATATTATAGAGTCTTTTTGTGTTTTAAGAACCTTTTTATATGACAAACCAAGATATTGCTGAAACAATATCAACATACTTTTGACATACAAATATAGGTAAATACTTCCATACTATCTATTCGTCCTAAGTCTTAACTTCAAGGTCAATTCTATCTAACAAATTAAACGACCGCAAGTCAGTTTGACATAAGGTCAGGTCATAGACAAAGTCATGATTATAACTGCAAATAAATAAGTGTGTTTTAATTTTTTAAAGTCAAGTGGCCAATTAGTAGAAACTTTTTTATTTTCTTTGTGTTCGCTGTCTACAGTATCAATGTAACTTATGTTGAGGGGCAGATTTAACTAAATTAAAACCTATTTTGTATCAGAAACTGATCTTTGATTATACAATAATTGACTGTTCATGTATTAAAAAGCTTACATCGCAAAGTATTAAAAGATATTTGAGGTACAAAATGGGAATAAAAGGCCAATTAGCACTACGCATTAACACTCAGAGAAAACGAATATCGTCCTTAAAAGACAGAACTCTTTTAAGAGTTGAGTGACTCAACAGTCACATATATTACTCTGACCCCACACTTAGGTCTAGTCTTCTGTCATGAGACTTTTCGATCTCACAAACGCCCAGACCCGAAACAAATATTTGTGGATCACACAAACATTTGCGTCGTTGCTGGGATTGAGCCCATGGCCTCTCGTTTCACAAGCTGGTTGCAATCCAACTGCGCCACGAGGCTGTTTATTAAAAATTAATTTATCCAATAACATTGCGTACAAGTGGTGAAGAATTGTGAAACATTATTTTCTCTAAAAGACAACCCAAAAACACATTTGCAATGAAGTAGCTAATAAATTGATATTATCTTTTATAGTAATTGTAATGTTTTCAATTATATTAACGATGTTTTCGGTGAATCACAACATTCGATCGAAAATCGTAAGGAGTCGTCGAACCGCGACACTCATTCTATAAGATATCTGACGTCACATAATTTCAGAACATGTTTTATTAGTTATGCTTACAGCATTTTAATAATATTGCTGCCTAAACTCTCTGTATAAATAAACGCCTCAAATCGAGAGGCTACAGTTTAAATTGCTAAATTGAACATAGCTGGATTTGTTGTTAAATTTTTAGAAACAGTGGAAAGTCTAAAAATAATTCTGGTAATTAGCAAAAGTCTCCTTTTAAGACTAAGGCATTTGAGCATAAGTTTTTTGGTTTCGTTTCTCATATAGAAATAATACATACAATTACACACGTAACAGATTATTTAAAGAAATTTCTCACATGTCTTTGTTCATATTATAGTATTAATAGTAAGTAGTGTTTATTAAATTATTTAAAAGAAGGAAAATCATAAAGGTAACATAGAAAAATCGAAATTCAATTAAGAGGATCTTCGTCTACAAAAACAGTAATGTATATAATCTTTATGATCTTCGCTCGGTAGATGGAAATCTTATATTCGGCCGCGTTAATCCCTAAGAAACATTGCCTTTCATGCTCCTTTAGATATAAGTCTTGTTTCGAGATTGATAAAAATCTTGATAATGGATTTTTGTGGTATCCGTACGCCGCTTACGGATTTCCAGATAAATTCGAAGGGATTTTAAAAGTAAAACTCTTTACAGGTATTGATTTTGCAGACAAAAATTCTAATAGAATATTGTTGTCCTTGTTTTTATTACACAGTAAAATGATATAACGGTACTTAAGTGAATGGAATGAAGCCTAGAAAGGTTTAACCAGTTAAAACAATGGCGACTTCCTGTGTTGGGCAAATTTTAATTAAACTAACAATTAAAAATTTACAATTAATTATTTGTTAACTGCAGTGACAGCAATTAACAACAAATTAATTATTAATCATGGTTTTATACGATTAACAATTGATCAATTGTTAGTTATTTTACGAAAAAAAAATAAAATTTAACAATTAACAATTAATTTTTTTATTAAGTATTTTTACTAATACTTGAATATGTCAAGGGTATATGTATCCGGTTGTAGAACCGGATCAAACTAGAGGTTTTGATCCCCGGTTTGGTCAAAGTTAAAGTGAGAAGTGCCGAAAAATGACTACATACTCGCCTCTTGTTACGTAGACTCTAGTGTCTAAAAATAAAATTTAAATTTAAGAAAAATATGTAATGAGTTCGCAATAAAGTATGGTAAACGCCCTCAAACAGTACCTCCAAACAAGAGGAAAGTGTAAAATTATCCGTGAACATCATAATTACTTCAACACAAGATAAAATTACTCTATTTCGGAATTAATTCAGCTTCACTTGCATTTAAAACCATCGTTGAGGAATTACGAGCAATTACGGGAAAGAGCGAAAGATTTAGCGGCTTTCCGACTATAATCCGAGTGTTCAAAGTGTTAGTAGTTCCGCTTGTTACGGTTTCAAAAATGATTTCATAGATCAGTGAATGCATCAATTAATCGGTTAGTTTTTATGTTAGCATATCGTTGCTAAGCACTTGTCTTGTCTATAATGGTGAATGATATTTATTTTACAATGGATCATTTTGTCGAATCATCCTTTCTTTTATTAATTTTATTATGTACTAAGTTTATTACTAGCTTTCAAAGGAAAGGAATGAGCAATGATCTTCACAACTCAATGAATAGAAATAATTTTAATTTGAATAAAAAAAAGAAATTTGAATTAGGCTTATTTTAGCTTCATAAATCCAATACTCTCCATTGGTGGAAGGTGGTACGAATATTCGTGTGATATTAAAAGACCGAACAAATTTTAACAATCACCATTAAATAATTTTATTCTTAGTATACAAATGATAACACAATACTGTTAAAATACTCATTAATCACATATTCTCTGTAGAAACCTTGCTTAATTTTTTCTCCTGTCCTATTGTTGATTGTACGTGTATTACTCAGAGTCTCGAGGATTGTATTGTAGAAAAAATCCACAGGGCCTAACTACCTGTCGCTTTTTGTGGCCGCTCTACCTGCAGGTAAATTCTTTGGTTTATTTAAGCAGGGCTTGTCTCAACGTTTCTCGGAATACGTGAAAGAAATTTCACGCATAAGACATGCATTATTTTTTAGTGAAAGGGGCCTATAAATAAAGCCCGCTTTTGATACGTTTACAGGTAAATTGTTTTTGTTTCATGATGTTTTTGTAAGCTTATACAATACTGAGTACGTATTTTTCTGGAGGGTCAATGTTCTTTGAAAGTAGACAATCAGCCGTAGAATATTTTTCGTTCCATACGATCATAATGAAAACATAAAAAAAAGACAAATTAATAACGTATTTTTGAATCCGGCTAAAAATACAACAGATTTTTATAATTAAGCAAATATTAGACACTTAAATAAGACTATGACGGTCTACTTTCTTCGGTCTTTGAAATTATCAATTATATTATAACATAAAAAAATCAAGATATTATTATGATATAAGTTCCATCTACTACTAGTATGCCAGTCTTCACCAAGGAATGACAAACGTCATCTCTATTAACCTGCATAAGGCATTATCATTACAAACACAAGAGACCCGCACTCGAACATATAAAGCCAGATTTGTCTCTCAACTATGAACATGCCAATACCTCTTAACTAACAATCTATCGCCAAGAAAGCTGCAGTATCCATAATCAGTGGCGGCCGGTCCTAAATATTCTGCTGAATAAGTGATAACTTGCACTCGAGCGGACCCAGCGTCCATTCATACCTCACGTCGTAAATCTGGGTAAGGCGGGCTCCATTATGCCACAGCCCGTTGGCGAGTGTTGGTGACAGCGACGACAGTCTTGCCAGCCTTTGTAGCGCGATATGAAATTTATATTTTTCTAATGTTTATTGCCAGGCTTAGAGGAATAGTACGCGGAGATTTTTTTCTTAGTGAAAAAGAAATCGTTTGTCTTTTTGAAAGATCTTCTTGAAATTGTGAAGATGTGGGATAATTTATTCGTCTTAATTTTGTTTTTTTTTTTAATGAGAATTGTTTATTTTTTTTTAAATTAGGATTGTATTTAATCGCGTCTCGAAAAAATAAAAAAGACGCTCGAAACTAAGGACAATAACCTTCGCAATGTGAGCGGATTGACATGAATTTATAATCATAGTTCACTAGACGGCCAAAATTTTAATCGCAAATTTATACTGTAATATAAATTAGGTGGTCAGTGATGAGAACAGTAATAAAATAACATTTGGACCGCAAAGGTTAGAGCCAGTTGTATAAAGTTACGACTCAGTTAAACGCTGCCTTTGAAGTTGTGGGTCAAGACAATTATCTATTTCATTATGATACTTAAACGGATTTTGCTTGATGAGTTTAAAATGTGCTGAAATTTATTTAAATCTATTGAAAACTTTGCTCTTATTTTTATGATTATTTTGTTTGGATACTGTTGTACACATTTTCTTTTTTCAATTTACGATTACTTTCTGCAACTTTCATATATTTTATGATATAATTACATTTAGTTATGCCATCAAGTTACAAATTCTACAAATATTCTCTTTTCTAAGAGTCCTCATTTTTTTAACATAATAATGTCAGTAGTTTAATACGTTTATATATATTTTTTTCCGCTATCCCAGCATGTTCCCGCCAGATCTTGTGCTTCAGAATCAACAGCGGCACTCACAATATTTACGTCGACCACTCAAGCTAAGAGAATCTTAGAGAATGTTATTTATAATAATCCCATTATCACCATCGCTATCATCAGCTCCTGTACATATGGCCGCAAGGTGCTCATACCTAGCAAATAGATTTAGATAGAGAGGATTGTATTGATAAGCAGTGATGGCCTCGAGGTTTGGGCGCGCGGTCGAGAATCTCGACGGTCGCGGGTTCGAACCCCAGGCACACACCTCTGACTTTTCGAAGTTATGTATGTATTCAAATTGAATTATCACTTGCTTTAACGGTGAAGGAAAACATCGTGATGAAACCTGCACACCTAAGAGTTCTTAGGAATTTCTTAGGTGTGTAGTCCGCCAACCCGCACTAGGCCAGCGTGGTGGACTATGGCCTAAACCCTCTCAATGGTAGAGAAGACCCGTGCTCAGCAGTGGGCGTATATGGGTTGATGAAGAAGAGAGGATTAAGGCTTAGCTGGCCTAGTGCGGATTGACAGAATACATACATACCTAAGGAAGGTCTAAGAACGTTTAGATGATCAAATTTCCTGATGTTCTTTTCCTACACCGTTAAACTAAACCCAAAAGGAAATTAACCACAAAAATGTATTAAACAGTTTTACTGTGTGCTGAGAAACTTTAAAATCCAAGCAAATATTCTCCATAATAATAGGCAGTTCCAACTTTTAAAAACTTTTCAAATCCTTTCTAATTATCCTGCACACGCAGATAAGGGCTATAAATTTATTAATTAAGCTAAAATTCGTCCAATAAATAAGATAGGATTTTCTAATACCAAATACTAGTTTAAATTCAATTATCGGACTAAAACTAAAATAATGTCGCATAAAATGTACGAATCCACATTCTGCCGTGATTCATACGTTCACAGTAATTAACAGGCAAATGAACAACAGACCATCTTTAGGATTTGTATTAGCTCTATAAATTCCACAGAGTTTCCATTGTTATGTCATATATAAAGCATAAGCCTCTTCGAAGTTTTTTTATAGGGAATGTATGAATTTACGATAAATTATCTCAAGTGAAGTAAATCTAAACTAACTAACAAGCCGGGACATACCAGCCTTGCAGTAAATATTGAAACAAATCAATTCTCAATCCGTCTAAATGTTTCGTCTATTTTTTCTCACAGGGTCTAATCGCCTTTTACGTAAAGTTCGTGGTAGAAAAAGGCGGTGTAACACGAAGTCCATATTAGTTTGAGCTCATTGATTAAAAAGCCACGAACGCGCCATAAAACAGAAGTCAATTTGCAGTAATAAAAATTTAATATTACTTTTACGGTCTTTGGAATGAAACCAAACGGTATGTAGTTACTCATATTACCAACAGTTTCCAAGTAAAAAGCACATTCAAATAAACGTTAAAGTTTTTAAGATCTAACATTTCCAGAACTCGAGTGATCGCAACTCGCCGACAACTTGTGAGTTTCAAACTTTGAATCATCATATTCATTTCATTTCCCGTATTTTTGTGCCTTTGTAAGGCAATGAGACTCGCTTCTGTTCATGTGAAACTGTTTTGAACGGTCTGACTAAATGGTTCAAAATGGAACAAATTTACTATTCATCGCTCATTACTAAAATTATAATTGTCTAAACAACAAAAGACTTTGATAATAGTTTACCTGACCCTAAAATTCACCTTTGTTCGCTCGTAAAAAAATATGTAAGTACATTATCTTGTTTGCCGTAAAATCCACATGATTTTCGATTAGTTATTTTACAATTAAAAAGACAAACATTAAAAACACCAAAACGTAAATTGGCATTAACACGCCGTGGTTTAACTATTTTCACAGCACTTACGTAATATTCGACAAATAACTACGTATGATATTGGCTGAATATATGAGAATATTTCGTAATGAAAAATGGAACGGTTCTCGCGGGAGAAGGGTGAAATATTTTACACACAATTGAAAATAATATTGCCTTCTGTTAACGTATTTATAAATGATTCCAATATTCGATATAAAATATCATGTCATTTCGGTTTCAATATTCTTTTGTCTGAATATTGTGACAGTTACTATAGAATTAATTAGCTGTCTGCGTGATGCAGGATACTGCCCAAACATAACAAGACCGTAAATTCGATCCTGGAACAGAGACATATGTAATTGGTATGTTTATCTCAATGGCGGAACTTCCATAGAAACTTTTCAGCTGGGTTTTTGTTTGTTCTTACAAAATTCCGAATAATAATATTTAAATCTTTATTAAACAAAAGGAATTTGACATATAAATTAGTATATCCTGGAATCCACAATAAACACATGAATTGTTTTTGAGTTTACTCCAGATGACCCACAGCGGAGTTTTTACATTTCTTACTGTAATGTCACAAGGCCTGGCAAAGTTTTTGGCTCGTAATCTACGTTCATGCGGGCTCCTACAGATACTAGGGCAAGAGGCTAGTTTAATGTTGGAAGTTTTAAGCCGTCTAGGTTGTTTTAACGTGGCTTAGCGCAAGTTGCTACTTAATAGAAAGCAGCAAGTACTAAGTTGAAACAAGGTTTATATGTAAGGTCCCTTGAAATTAAAGCAGGTGGAAGACTATGGAAATATTTCTCAGTTAAATAGTTTCAAAGATAAATATTAGATTACTCGAGAGATATTGCCCATACATTTCCACGATTTATTATTATTTTATAATATTATTGACTGATATCTCATTAATTTTCATATGATAACACCATGTGCCTTGTTGTATCATAAAAAAAAAAAAAAACAAAAAAAAAACAAAGAAACTTTAATTTTGGAACATTAAATACTTCAGTATTTACTATACAAAACGTTTTGCTTTCTTTTTCAATATATACACAATTGCAAAATACATTTACATAGCTTTACACAAATGGTCTGAATTATTCAAATGGATAGTTTATACTTGATTCAACTATTTAAAAAATTCCATTTGAACTTTCCTCTCGACCGTTTAAGCAGCTTGTTTTGCATTTCTCCAGGGAGTCAACTATCTTGGTTGTTTTATTGCTTTTTAATGGACGCCTAGATACGAACAGAAGTACTTTATATACTGTTATATTTATGATTATTTTGCATCTTAAGATAGAATATGAGATGCGATAACGTAACATTTAAACGAATTCGTGGAATTTGGTTTTTAATTAAATGTTATCAGTGCGAGTACTTCTATGGAAGTCCAAGAGTGTTAGACGTTAGTTACGTAATTTCTATCTCGCTTTCAATTCTTTGGGGTCGGAATATTTTAATTTATACGCCAAATTGCTTTTGTTACATAAAAATTTAAAGAATTCCATCAAATTTTTCTTTTGTCCTACGTTATTACTGTTATTAAGAAATAAATAAATAAATAAATAACAAGAATGTAAATTTCAAAAACATGAACTAGACACGCGTAATGGAGTAAGATCTAATCCCATACTAGCCATATATAAAGCCAATATTCTACCTATGGAAATTTAAATGCCCGTATAACGACAATAGGCTCGTTTCCCATACAGAGCTAAAAGCGTAGGCGTGGGTGTGGAAATACATTCAATCCACCAATAAAGGATACACGCGTGAGTGTATGCATGAAAATTTAAAGACCATTTTGAAAATCATCGAAACATCTACTGTACTAAACAAGCCCCGTTTAGTATAGTATTATTATTATTTGCCATTTTTCGGAAACATTTCTAGACTCCGTGCCAAAAAATCTGCCAAAACTCTTATGCAGCATGATTTGTCCTTCCTTCCTGTGTGGAAGATCAAAACATGCTGCGCCGACCCCAAATAAGAATGATGAATGGGAGCAGGGCAGGAGAATGATGATTTCTAGACTCCGTGCTACCAAGAATTTGCCGACCTGACCGAACTAGGTACAATTACATCGCACAGCACATAATTAAGTCACGAGACCACAAATGTCACAAATCCACAAAATAGAAATTACCAAATTCCATTCCGCGATTACAAAGTCCATAAAAAACTTATGGTTAATTCAGCACCGCGGAACAAGGCCTCTTAAACGTTGCGCGGTCCAAAGCGGTGTCAAATGAAAAATTCAGGACTGGGGAGAGCGACGCGCGACGCTTTAGTATTCCTATGGTGCCATTGGGGTTATGGTTCCCGCGTGAAACTTTGTTTAATACCATAACCACACGTTGCGCACATACGTAATAGGTCGATGGAAATTGGTGTTATGATTTAGGGCAGGTTTGATGGCTTACCAAAGGGCCTTATTAAGGAAGGTTTAGAGACAATTTTGATAGTATCAACAACCGATAAATTAGGTATATACTTTTATGAGCATTGATCTCTTCTTCTATTGGGATGGATTAGGAGTAAATAGGTATATCAATGACATACAACGAGTTGGAAGACTTTATAATATAAATGGAGGGTGAAAACTCCAGCTTGCGATATATCTCACAATGTTTTCCCTTCACCGCCATAGCGCGTGGATTTTTTAAAATAAATATGGCGTCGTCAATATATTATCTTGATATGCATTTATTAAAATACTACGAGAAAAGAAAACTCAAATTTCAAGACGATAAGAAGCCATAGGAAGATATTTAAGATGCCGCTAGAAAAAAATTCTCAGGACAGGACAAGTAAAGTGTTGAGTGCACAATTAATGAAGTGCAAAGTAGTCGAATATTGCATGAAAATATATGGCATGAACATATGCTACAATTTCACTAACATGACCTCATTAGAATAATCAAAGCTACGAAGGTTTACTTAAAATTAAAAAACTGTTCATTTCACTCAAACATGAAAATATCTTTCATAAAAAGTATTAAACGTTACCCAAGAAATGAACAAACATTATACATTTCTAAGAACAGTAACTCGCGACTCAGTAAAAAAGTTAATCAGAAAAATAAAAGGACATTTATTAATAGAATGAATTATTGCGAAACTTATAACAAGTTGGAGCGGGCGGCCGTTCATTCTTAACTGGAAACTTTATTGAATCATTACGGTTAAGAAATATCGATGAATACGGATGGAATTTTTATGGCTGCTAATATTATCACTGGATTGCTATATGAGAAGTATAATATACTTGCGGAATGCGCTGTAATGTAGGAATTCACGTTAGATTTAAAGTGAAATAAAAATTACTATAATTTCATGTCTCTTATAAGTCATTACCTTCACCTTTTAACACTTATAAAATAAGACAACATTTGGAGTAAAACAAAGAAAAAACAGTTTAGATTTACGCCAGCTGTGTTTTAGGTAACCAGTTTGAGGGTGAGCCAATTAAACCAATGAGGCATCAATACTATGGTATGATTAAGCTAAATTAGTAAGGCTGAAAACAAACTACCATTGTTTGTATTATTAGCTGACCTCGACAACACGGTAATGTAAATACAATTTAGAATCTAGCCCCGATAAAGGCTCGGGTCACCTACATTTCAGCTGGATATAATAAGACGCTAGACACGTTAAGTGGCTAACTTACCGCTGTGAGTTTAACGCGGGCTAAATTACTGTAGAGAATATCAATGAAGTTCCACCGATAGTGTCGATAAATTCATCAACCAACGATAGTAATAAATTGGGCGCAGGTGGTTAGATAAACTGGATAACTATTTAACTACAGTGAGTAGATCAATAACAAACGCTTAAGCTGGCGTCAGGAACAGATGGTTTGCGAATTCTAATCAATGAAGTCAGTAATTAATCATTTTTGTGTTTTCTGATGGAATATTCGACACTTATTAGTATCGTGTCATCGGCGTCCGAACATGCGAAGTCGGTTTATTTATTGAATGGTGAAAGGTTATAATTATCGTTTATTGCCAGTATTTTCTTACTAAAATTAGTTTTCAAATTATCAATATCGTCAGTACATATACGTCAAAGCTGGGCACGGGCCTCGTTTACAACTGCGGCGGTGTAGCCCTTACCACGCTGGCCTCGTGCGGGTTGGCGGACAACCCTAGTTGTGCAGCTTCCGTTAAGATAATTTCATTCACACTCAAAGTATTATAATATGTGGTAAACTACGAATAGTCAGGGGTTTGTGATTTAAACCCGTGACCGCTGAAATTCTTGATCACGCGTCTCAATCTCAAAATAATCGTCGTAATCAACCGCAAATAAAATTAATACAAATTTAGTATAGTAAGTTAAAATTATTTCCGTGATTTAGTAACCACATATGAATATGACTCCAAGGCGTAGTTCTGATTTTTAGCTTCTGTTTCGGCAGTCCAGTCTTAATCACGCATTCAACAGTTCCTAATTTAATGCAACGAATGTCTACAGAATCCATTGGTACAAGGCGACAGGAACCACGCTCCAACGCTTTATTAGACCGGAAAACGGAAAAGAGATTTCTAGCAGCTCTCTAGCTGTTCTGATATCTCATCGTAATGTTTGTAATTGATACATTTATAAAAGACGTACTGTGTACGATGCATATCGCATCTATAATGACGTCATTAGATGTTCATCGATTTGAGCAAATTCAGTTTAACAAAATGTTGTATATATAAGTCGATGTTTGCGTAAAAAAGAAAACAATTTCAAGCAGTCAATTTTATTTAAGCAAAGTAATCATTAGTAAGAATTTAGGTAGCGAAATGTATAATTACGATCGATTAAATACACTTTGAAGGAATAATTTATTTATTTACTACAAATTTGATTGAAAATGTATCTGTGTATGTACGTAGTCTTGTTAAATCCATTATATTAAAAACCGGCTTGCCGTAGATTTTGTCAGGGAAGAATTCTTTAAGCATATAAAGTAAGAAGTAGGTCAGTCTGTACTGGGCTAGCATGGCTCATATGTATTATATAAGAAGGAGGATTATGCTTTTCAAAAGGTAGAGATAGTCTTTATCAAACTCACCAAATTAACAAGCGCACATTTTTCATATACACTTTATTACACTTTCTACCGTCTTAGCAAACGTTGCAAAATGTACGCAGTGTCTACCATGTTTCAAGAAAACCTCCTAAGTCTTTAATCAAGCAGATATTAGCTCGGAAAAGGCAGCGAGTACTGTTCACGTAATCACCAGGCAACTGCGAAGCGAATATAGGAGATAATTTTAGCAAACATTATGACGAAGCGGGAGCTGCTATGGCACGGGCGTGCACTTAACTAAGTAATGACATTGTATAGAGTTTTCATACATTAAAGATAATACTGCAGCGGGCAGGGTGGAGGCTGCCTAATCCATTAATCCAGCCAGTGTCGGGGCGCATCCCAAGCCTGCTTCGATACAGCGCTTAAGTCTACCGCGGTTTTGGCTGTGCTAAAACGAGGAGACATTGCGTGGTTAATGCAAGAATTTTGATGATAAATTGATTGTCTTTAAAATGTTTTTATTTGCTAACTTATCGAGCAACGAACTAAGTGAGTCCTGGATTTCAAGTCCAAAAGACAAACACACACAGTGAGAAAAAGTTTGTAGCGTTATTTCTGTTAATAATATCATCAGATTTTCACATTTCATCATCTTCCATGATCAAGACGTGTATGAAAAAACTAAAGCCTCATCCAAAATTAGTACGAATCGTTATTCGCGGAATTATGGTTTTATTCACGTCCCTATAATTAACAAGTTTAATAATATTCATGTCAAAATTTAGCCACTTCTATTCCAGTTTTAATATTTGCTCATTCATTCATTTTCTTTATAATCTTTTCCCCGTAGCCGACGAGAATTCCAACGCCTCTAAAGCTACTATAAATAAAAATACACAACTTATTTTCGAGGAAGGAGTTTTAGCTCGAAATAAACACAAAGTGAACACCAGTTTCGCACTAAAGGCGTAATAAAACAAAGAGTAATTACATTCCGTACAATGAATATTCAAGATCGGAACAGTGTGTGAAAAATACATAGTATTTGTCAACGTCGCACAAAATAGCTAAATTCAAATTCCTGTGTCAACTAGCACAAGATTGCGAAATGGCTAATGTACCCAATCTGTCTCGGACGTAAGTAACAAGCTTCCAGCGATTTGGATAAATAGTGAGAATATAAGCTTTTTGCATAAAAAATATAAAAGGAGTAAGTATAAAAAATATTTTAATTAAATTATTTGGAAGCTTAGTTAATCAACTACAATTTTTTCAGATTCATGATTTAATTCTAAAATGTGCGATAAATTTCGGAATCGATGAAAAATTTCAGTTTTATCACCATGTGATATGGACTCAGAAAACTTGTAAAATAATTTTTCAGGTTCACCAGGTCCGCTAAAATCCATCCAGCATTACTAACTACAATAATAACATTATAGAAACAAATTTTACTACCCTTATAGGCTATATAAAATATCCTACATACACCATTCGACCAAAAATATCATCACTCAGCAAGCACCATATTAAAAAAGTATAAAAATGTATTTCTTATAACTTGCACCGCTGAAGCGACCTCCCAGCAGATGCCTAGCGAACTAATAAATGAGTGACACTAATTGGTGCTGAGCCTCCCCTCTTTGTGGTGTTCACAATGAGGCCTCAGAAAAAACCCTCGCCAAATATCACACCGCCATATTTCCTACCGTTTACTAACGGGAATATTAAGGTATCAATTTTGTATGGCATCTTCTCGGAAACTCCTTAGAGTTCTCTCCTTCGTTTTTCTGAGGAAACGGACAGAGGATTTGATGACCTAGTTGGTAGGGGCTATTCTTGGGCTTGCTATGCTTGGGGCTATACTTTGACGCTATTGTGATGCTCATATTGAAATTATACCCACCAACATTATTTAATTTTTGAGGTTAAGTAAACTTCTTGTAGATGCTTGAAATGAAATAGTAAAATTTGTGAGTGACAATTCTAAAGACTTTTTTCGTAGAATCTTTTTGGGACAATATCATTGATAAAAGTGTCACGTGAATATTTTTTTGTAAAGACAGCTAGAGAGCTAGATTTTCTTGATGAAATTTTAATAATATTAAATTTAGTCCGCCAACCCGCACCAGGCCAGCGTGGTGGACAATGGCCTTAACCCTCTCAATGGTAGAGGAGACCCGTGCCCAGCAGTGGGACGTATATGGGTTGACGACGATTTTAATAATATTAGATGAAAATGACTTTGGTAAATATAAGTAAAAACATAACTTTATCTATTGATAACATCGTGATATTTTTGCTTTAAAATTCACAGAGCAGCAAAAAGGCCAACGAACCGAGATTCAATTGTTGAATCATAGTAAAGTGGCTACGTGTGGGATTGCATCGAGACTTTGATCTCGGTAAAAAGGAAGCGAGTGCTTCGTCGAATATAAAATTATTGTGACCATATTTCATGGTACTGATACATAGCAACGAGGTTATTGATTTAAAGGTGTTCTTATTAAGTGAAGATGATTAAAAATACTCTGTTTTTTAATAGTAAAGGTTTGAATGTATGTCGTTAAGTAGGTCTGTAAAATTTTTTGTACTCAATAGAATTATATAATTAAAAACACAATATATAATAAATTAAAATTATATTACATTTACAAAGATCCTGAATTTAAAGCTCCAAAAAAACATAAGATTTCAATTTGAGGTATAGTTAAAATTCCTTTAGAAAACATTTAATGGGAAGTCAAAATCTGGTTAATCACATCACTAACTAACCCTTAACTTAGAAAGAACATACACAAATCAATCAGCAATCGCTCCAACAGTTCATAACAAGCTCACCTCACAATCGGCAAATCTACATGAAGTTACGAATGCTCAGAACAAACTTGAACACAATCTAATAAAGCCTACAGACAGTGTAACAGGGCTAATGCAATATCTATTAGGACGACGGTTAGTAACTCGGTGGAGACGGACAAAGGATATAATTTGCTTAAAGTCCCCGACACTGGAATGCCAACATTGACACCCTAATCGCTGTAATCGAGTCTGCATTTGAATTGGATCAATTTATACAATAGGCACTGTTTATTTTGCATTTGCTGAAGAGACCAGCAGTAATAGCAGTGATGGCCTCGAGGTTTGGGCGCGCGGTCGAGAATCTCGACGGTCGCGGGTTCGAACCCCAGGCACACACCTCTGACTTTTCGAAGTTATGTGTGTATTCACATTGAATTATCACTTGCTTTAACGGTGAAGGAAAACATCGTGATGAAACCTGCACACCTAAGAGTTCTTAGGAATTTCTTAGGTGTGTAGTCCGCCAACCCACACTAGGCCTGCGTGGCGGACTATGGCCTAAACCCTCTCAATGGTAGAGGAGACCCGTGCTCAGCAGTGGGCGTATATGGGTTGATGAAAAAGAGAAGAAGAAGAAGAAGAGACCAGCTATAATAATATGATCTTTGTCGGTTCTTGCCATTCTACATTTGGATCCAAGTATTAGATGTAAGTTAGACTGTACCTACTCATAGTGCCCGGTCACTGAAGGTTGGACTCTGGTAAAATGTTAGTTGTGCGTGTTGTACAGTAAACTCCAAATAATATTTTAACAATATATGCGAGGATATCCTCATAGTGTCATAATGAAAATTATTGCATGTATGTGGTCTGCAATGAGCTTGTGTCTGATAGGTTTCCAAAAGCCAGCAAAATTATTTTAGCTCGTGATAAGTAATTATTGATAGAGCGCTCTTGGAGTCCTTGAGACAAGCTTAATTCAGCTGTGGACGTGTTTCGGCTGATAATAATGATGTTATCACCAATAATGACGCTCTACAGTATGGCAATACTTTGACTAAGATACTCATTATTCGGACTCCTTACAATAGAATTTTACTAAATCTAAAGAATCGAACAATTCTTGTCTCCATACTTTAATCCGTGGATAAATTTTGTTGTTCGAAAAGGAAAATGTTTGAATAGGAGTCGGGATTTCTTTGGCTCAAAGGGCCTATTCTCTTGTATTAGTATAAATTTAGATTGGGACATAAAGGCGATAGCAATCGCGATGGCGTCGTTGTGATATCCGAAAATGCGCTTTGAAACGGTTTTCCGGGAATTTATTTATTAATCGCACATAAATTCTAATGTTGAAAATAAGTTAAGTTAGTGCCTCGTCGTCTCGTGGCCCCAGATCTTGGATTCGATTGCCGGATCGGGCAAAATGTTATTGGGTGTTATTTAAGCACCAAGTCTTGGCCCAAGGAAAGACAATATTGTCGCCTCCTATTGCGTGGTAATGAGGCATACTCGGCGAAATATAGGTGTAGAAATGCACCTCCACCTCGATGTTTTGGCAAGGCAGCTTAAAAACCTACTTATTTATTCAAAACTTCTATTCATATTCTATATACGTCCTTCTGCTGGACACAAGGCCTCTTTAACAGCAAGCCCTCTTTATATCCTTTTGGATTCAGAGACCCAAATATGACGAGACAAGTTTGCTCATTTCAGTACAACACCGCCCAATTAGTGAGCACACAGGCAGACACAGCAGAAGACAATAGTCAGGAGTAGTCCGTTGACTACGCAAAACAATGGCACTGTTCCGAGACAAGTGGCCGAAATAGCCGGCCAAATTATTATACTGTTGTATAAACTTCGTGAATCGGGCTCTGACGCACCGCTTTACATAGAGCTGGGATTATGTGGATGTGCTATGCCGTAAGGTAGGTCTTGTGTATTATATGTTGGGGATGCGAGTACCTATGATACCACATCCTTTAATTATATAAAAGAAGGTCCCCGAGTCTGTTTGTGATACTACTAAACATATATGTAATTATATAATCAATAGACAAAGTTATTTATGAGGAATGTTTACTATAAGTACGATGGAGTTTGAAAATATGCAGTGCTTTGTGGATTTTGAAGCAGGGAACTGGGAACTATTATTCTTTATAACAAACTTTAAAAATTGGGTTAAAAAATTATGCGTGAGTGTAATCTTATCGGCAATTGTCCATTACTCTAATTTTGGACTCATCGAATGCAAATGTCAATATATATCAAAAAGGTATTACATCCTAAAATCTATTCACAAAGGATTCTCTAGTTACTTATAAAAGTCATTCCGTACTCCATACATCTTGCTTGCTAATTAAATATTGTAAATATTTACGTTAAACAAAGAGGAAACAAATTGAAATTTGTTCAGCAAATAGTTGGAACGTCACGATGGGCTTTGTAAATTCCAGTTTTCACAGTCATGAATAAATTTATTTTTGTTTGCCTTTGATTAATATAGTATAAAGTGGAATATGGCCTTAGTTAAAATAGCGAGTCTTTCTCATATTGCCTGGATGCAGACAAAGTTATATATAGTTTAATTTTCTTTGAAGCATGGCAATGTTTTATTACTAATGAACTTAATAATATTATATTTAGGTAAACGGAAGTAGACACATACATATTCGACTGTATTAATAAAAAGCCAAGTGTGTATTACTGCAATCAGGTTTGCTGATTGTGTATTAAGTCTCAGTATCGTGAAAGAAACAAGAGAAATTTATATATATTGTATTTATTATCCGAGATATTCTGGATGTATAAACAACTGTGGCGAAAAATTATTGCAGAAGTACACCCGCTGTCTACCCCTTCGGCACTCTAGGCTTAAATGTAAGTATGTATCTATGCACATACAATTTGTAACCTAAATTTGCTCCTAATAAAGGCTTTACATTTGGTGTCCACCTTTACAGCTGTACAAAGGGCAAATAAAAAAAAATATAAATTAAATTAACTGAAACAATATTACACGATATAGATAAACGAAAAAGGACATTTTCTCCCACGCAGACAGTATTAAATACCGTCAATTATGAATCATTTATTTATAAATAAATGTATTAACATCCTTTCAAACCCGAATTCCATCTTTCTGCCAGTCGAATAAGGAAATAATCTTAAATTTTATTTCGATCAAAATGTCTCGCACAAAGGAAAGCGCGGAATTCTATAATTTTACGTTTGAAAATTCTTTTTTAGGTAATGAGGTTAATCAGAAATCTGTTCGGCAATCGTCCACTGGATTTCCCTAATTTTATACTTATGTTACCATTTCCAGATAAATGGAATTTAATTTTGTATTTGCCAATTGCTAATACAACCTTTTAGAAAGATAATTGGTTTAAGTATTGCATATAATGCTTAAATTATAACTCTTAACGAAATATTAGTGAGCTGATTAAAGATTTTTTAAAGCATTAAAAGCATATTCAGTGATTAATGAGTATTCATTAGGACTATTCTTAATTTATTTTAGTGTTTTCTCTTCTGTATTTACAAAAGTGTAAAGTTCGCGATGTTTCCAGTCAATTAGGAATATACTGCGTGAAGCTTTAATATAATGCTGCAAAAATGGTTGTAGTAGAAAAAATTAAATAACATTGCCCGAACCCGGTATCCTTTCATAATTAGAGGCTTAATTATTACATAGGACCAAAAGATTTTTTAAATCATAAATATAACTATAGTATACTTAATTCATAATAATATATCATTCGGTATAACGCAGTAGATACTCGAAGCTTCTAAACGGTGACCTGACACTAATCTGTACAACTTGAATTTGATTAGAACATCAATAACAAAGATATTGCCGCTTTGGTGCGAGTTGTCGCTAAAAAGAAACTTGGCGTCACAAAATGTCATATTTTTTAGTATGAAAATATAAAATAGATAACAAATACATATATATATACCTATTCTCTTGTGTCAGTAAAAAGTCTTAGCTATATAGGAAGCTCGTGTAAATGAGGAGCAACAATAAAAATCCAGACCACAGAGAACTGCACTTTATTGTTAAATTATATTGAAATCATGTTTATATATTTTTTAATTACGTAGGTATAATAAGGTGCGATAAATAACACTTCATAAAGTAAAAAATGAGACGTGGATTCGAAATAAAAACATGAAGTGTTAAGCAATCGTCTATAAACTAACATTGGTATTAAACTATTGATACTAATTTTAACATGTAATGATTAACTTAATAATATTGCCTGAAAAAGATATCAGCATAAAATACGACGTAACACAAACATTACCTACCCAACTAAATTAAATATTGGCAAATTAATGATATCTCTATACGTTGCAGGAGATTCTACTATAACATTCAATTTATGAAATAATTATAAAATAATCAGTCAATGAAATAATTTTTTTTCGTAAATAAATTTTACTTCACTAACTGTAAATTAAATAATAAAATTAGAGACCCTAAAAACGATTTTATGAAAAAACCACTGTCTTAACCGAACTTTATTAATTATTTAAAATCACAAAGCCGAACAAATGTACTAAAATTGAATGACTGTAGTTTATCGTGACTCAAATATCCATAAAACTTTTAATATTCTCCAAGTTAGTAAAAATTAAAATTTTATGTCGTATTCGTTTCATGGACAACTTGGACTTGGCAAAAAAAAAACTCAAAAATTAACACGACTTTTAATTTCATGAATGAAATGTTTTCCAATGTTTAAAAATCAATACTTAATTAGGATATTTTTGTTTCTATTCATTTTTTACGTCAATAATTTAAAACTTTAAAAATAAGATCTAATATTTTATTTCAATTTCAGAGCAAGGAGATCTATTGTACATCATATTTACTTTATTATTGAAAATATATCATGTTATA
Organism: Cephonodes hylas; assembly: GCA_030295005.1. Classification (NCBI taxonomy): domain Eukaryota; kingdom Metazoa; phylum Arthropoda; class Insecta; order Lepidoptera; family Sphingidae; genus Cephonodes; species Cephonodes hylas. The sequence continues at coordinate 2,819,518 of AP025374.1, read as the reverse complement.
CAAAAAAAGCCTCAGATACAGCACAACTTATACATTAAGTAACATTTAATACTTATTAAAAAAGACTCCTTTTGTTTTCATAATTAAAAAACAAACTTGTTTATTAAATTTAAAAAATCACACAAAACAAAATTTAAATATTTTTTTAAATTTTGCAATAACAGCCAGTAATATAGCAATAAAAAAAATACTCACCGCTGATGTTATCACAGCACAAACGCACTAAGTCACGAGCACTACGACGAATCACCCAACTTCACGTGAATCGGACGCCGAAAGTCGTTGGAAGCTCCACGCACTTCTCGGCCACGCGCGAACTGTCAACTGAAGCTCGAGTGGCGGGGCGTGGATGCCGCGTTTCGGAGGGGCGGGGGAGCTACATGTTTGGGACACGGAGTTAGATAAACAAAGAACAGTTCGTCTTATCCTTGCTATGCTGATCATATTCGTTTCGAAGATTTAGCTGGTGATTGAAAATTTGTCAATGTCATATCGGATATTTTAGTGAAAATATTGAAGTGTTTAGAAAAGTTATTAATGAAAAAAGTTCGTTTAGTTAAAGTTTGTTACCCAAACTGCTTAATCGATTTAATTAGTTTACCATGAATATAGAAAACGGTACTAACAGAGACGACTGGGCCGCGTTAAGAATCATCTTGTACTTGGTTTATTGTTATAACCATTTATCATCAAGAATTATTTTGCGCTGATCAGCTTTTTTTCATAAATCCTTACATGCCAATATGTTCTCTTACTAAGAAATAGAGATAGATGATAAGCAACTTTTTATACGCGGAAATAATTCAATTTTTGTATCAAGTTAGAGAAGTAAGAGATAATATAATATTAACTATGAATATTCAGAGATCATACTGAAACAAATAAGGTAAACAGCAAAATGTTTATTTCTTTATGTTAACCAGTCGGTAATGAGATCTTTTGGAACAAACAAAGATATTAGAAAGACCAAAATTACTGAGAATATTCCCGTTACTTCCATACATAGGATTTAATCCGGCAATCTAGGGAGCGAAAGGGTTATACTGTTTATTTTTATTAGTAAATTGCGAATAGGGCATAATATTGAGTTGCTAAGGACAGAGCTAACAAAAAAACATATCGCTTTTAAAGTTTCGTTCCAAAAGATCGTGTGCCGTGTGTGTCTAGTCGACTAGTACTTATTTCTTATTGCATATTAAAAGAGTGGTAATTTTGAATTAAGTATAGTAATATAGTATTAAGCTAGCTTTCATCTTGAACTAGCACTACGTCCTCTCACAGAAACGATAAATTACACGAAGTGATTGAAACGTCAGGATTGAACTAGTTTTACATATATGTACCTATTTATATGAAAATGAATGTTTGTCTGTCTGTATGTCCTTTATAGAGTCGTAAACTATGCATTAACCATGTGATGATCTTTAGCAAGGTTATTGTTTATGAGCCAAAGAATGATTTCAAAACACAACTGGACCCCGTAGGGGGCGCTGCTGTCAGCATATCGCTTAAAGCTTTTCCGAGCAGGGCGACGTCTGCGGGCTATCCCGGAATGACTATTCATTCCAAATATTTTCGAATCACTATCGAAAATCGAACGGTAAACGAGTACCAATATTTACCAGTATCATCTCCACACATGAAGTGTTTATAAAAGAAGGATCAAAATAATCAAGATGCCTAATAAAGGTCCTAAGCTAACATGAAACTGATTGGGCCTGATATGGCTTCGGGGGCGCAGACCGATCCATCAAAACAAACGTGTTGACCAGAGGCGGGTCCTGTTTACCTTTCCTTATTGAATAAAAAACATTGGGGTCGCCTAGGTCGTACCGTAAATTGCGTTTTGGACCTCGATGATATCAATGATAAATAGGGACTCAAAAATAGTATAGAAAAAGTGAATCGTTAAACCCTTTGATAGTTCTATAGAATATATTTGGTAACTTAATAAAATAATATTAATTGATGGCGCAGACATTTGGTATGTAGAGAACTCAATGTTAATGTATGGTAATTGTTTTGGTTTTACAATTTTAGTGTGACTAGTAATTAAAAACGCAAATACAAAAATAAAAAAAATAAAAAGCCATGTAAGCAAAATATAATCATAAAAAATGAAATAGAATAAATTACCACACTCGTTTTATTGAGAACATTACTCGTGCATGATCGTAAATAACCGCAGTCGGATTAGCTTCTGGGAGAGCATTAAGCGTGGCTGGATCACATCCACCTCTGCTACGGAGATAATTGTTTGAAGTGTGAATTTGTAGTCCCTCAAAAACAATTCTTTCGACCACATAATGCCAATGCAAGTAAGCAATATTCAATAGGGCTGTGTATTCATACTGAGTTATGAATGGAAAAATTGTGAGGAAACTTGCACACCTAGAATTTTTTAGGAATTTCTTGGGTGTGTAGTCCGCTAACCCGCACTAGACCAGCGTCGTGGACTAAGGCCTTAAAACGTTGTAGAGAAAGCCCGTGCAGTGTGAAGTTTATGGGCTGATGATGGTGAGCCTTTGACTCGAAAGGAAAATTACATCATGTAATACATATGTATGTACACAACAGGGTTACGAAATACTTTTAGCTAATACTTTTCTTTTGCTCAAATTAATTTTTATTTCATTTGAGAGATATAATTATTTTTGGTAGTCAAAGATAGCTTCCGCAGTCACTGGTTTCTCAAGTAAAACATGCGCTGCAACATAACAATTATTCTTCATTGCACATTATATAAAAAAAATATATAGAAAATTCCCGAGAACCGTACATAGATGTTTGTTCAAACTTATTGATAGCTTATTATCTATACTAATCTATACTAATATTATAAAGCTGAAGAGTTTGTTTGTTTGTTTTGTTTGTTTGTTTGTTTGTTCGAACGCTAGGATCTCAGGAACTACTGGTCCGATTTGAAAAATTATTTCACTGTTAGAAAGCACATTTATCGAGGAAGGTTTTAGGCTATATATCATCACGCTACGACCAATAGGAGCGGAGCAGCAATAAAGAATGTTTCAAAATCGGGGACTTTTTTTCCTTTTTGTGAGATTCCGCTGCGTACGCTCCAGAAACGGTTAAAGTTTCGCTAAAATAATGTATGACTGAATTGTTCCCCTTTAGAAATTCTAAAAAAAAGTCCGCGACAGCATATGTCTATCTTTTAAGGTTGGCTCACTATAACGTTTTTTATTCTAACCAAATTTATTTTAAATAAAGCATTATTTGTGAAGGTGTTTTTACAAACGTGATATTAATCCTTATCCAAATGAATACGTTATTCATTACAAGTATTTAATACAAAATAAATTTATCCTTTACATCATTTGATTTCAATGAGTATCTTAGAAGATATCGCAGTTTCAAAATAATGATCAAGCGCGCAATAATGATACTCAAGGCGTCGACCGGCGCGTTACGGTTTCACGTTGAAACAATTTGACCGATTTGTATGATTTTCGTATATTTAAGTAAATGGGGCTCTGCGGAGTAAAAAGACTATAACTTACTTTCTTTCTGAACCCAACCCTGTAGTCCACGCAGACGAAGTTGCGGGCAAAAGCTAGTAAAAAATATACATTAACCTCACTGTTGTACTCTTCGACGGAGAAGGCAGAGGTGTATAAGTATAAAATTGCCTCCCAAAACATATGCATACATATAAGAACCTAAACAATAATCCTGGAAACGGTACAAAAATGTATATTTTTTCTTGTGGTTTTTCTAGCCATGGCTTAAGACTTAAGCCTAGATTCCACCTCTTGAAACTGTCCATAAGCCTTTAGTTAAATTCATGCTAGAGCGGTTAGAAGATTTGGCGAATTTCCAAATGAAGTCACTCGTATACAACTCTTAAAGCGATGACTGTTTAAAAAAACTGACATGTTTACATCGTGAAGCTTCTAGCGACGAATAGAGTTCCTCTACATGTGAGTGCCGTTAAATTTAGTCATTTAATCCATACGTATTATCACGTATTAAGTACTTCTTTCTTTAAAAAAAATATGTGTAATGTATATATAAGCAAAAAAATAATATTGAATTGAACAAATTCACGTGATTGTAATTTACAAAGTGTACTATAAAAACTTCTAATTTTCTGTTTATCTGTTCCGTTTATTCATCATAATTTGTGGGAAAATTTCAAGGAACAGGTTTATTTACATTTCATGAGACTCATTAGGATTCTTCTCAAAAATATTATAAAATCCAAACTGCATGCGAAGAAACTGTGAATATTATATGTATGTACATAAAGTCTTTATGCCCGGCTTAAATATAATAAAATTCGACCCGCAAGAACGCAGTAATTACGAAGTCACGTCAGACCAGGATAGTGCCAAAGTGGGACCAATTAATAGTTAGCATCTTGGGGAAGTAGATACCTGTTCACAAACAGCAGTATAGTTGGACTCAAGACGGTATTTTTATAGTTTTCACATCAATTCTGTCGCAGTGCGGTTCTTCTTATTGGGAAAAAACTTTTCGTGTGGATAAGTGGGAGCTGGGGAGGTTGTTTGGCGTTTTATGTATCCCCGGACGTGCGGAGATATGTTCTGAGGGAAATTTTAAATGTGCCCGCTTTACCGGTCGGGATTACGGTGATATTGTTTAAAATGTCGTTTCGGAAGAAAAACTGATAATATTGCGTGATGAAGTTTAAGATATGAAGCGTTTATAAAAAATGATAAGTTAAGAAATTACAGAGAGATTTACATAGAGGGATTTTCGCTATGAGGCATTAGAAAAGGTATTATTTATTATCTTACTATTATAACAATTATACATATAACTTATTATAAGCGAAATCGGTGAGGAGGTCTATATATGTATATTACAATTATGTACATACTTTTATTCATAGGGCTATGTGTCGACGGTAGCTTAAAATTTGTTTTTTCCCTTTCTGGTTTTTACTTCCATTCCTTTTTAACAATTACAAATATTCTGATCAAGATATATCGTCTTCTAAAATGGATATAACTATCATTATATTATACGAAATAAAATTGACCATCAACAAGCAACAACAAGCAACAAATTTAAAATCCTATTCACCCCAAGCAACCTCTGATTAATTTGATGCATTATAACTCTGATAATTTGAAGATAAGACAAATCAAATCTATAGCAGCTGTCCATTGTTCATAGGCCATTGATAATACCCCAGTGCAGGCCCGTATCACAGTAAATGGAGGAGAAAAGGGGATAGCCGTAGATAGTAATACTAAGGATTATGTTAACTCCCGGTATACTTCTACGATAACTCCAATGAATTTGTGCGTGCCTTTTATGCAAAACTACATAAATAACCTCACTAATGTAATGCCGTAAGAGGTAGGCAGAGGTGTAGTACTGCACCAACATTGTGTGATATATATATCAGTCTTACTTAATGGGGAACAAGCCTATTGCCCATTTTCGGTCACAATTCCAGACTCCGTGCTGCTATTGAGTATCTTAATGGATAAACACTTTGCCCAACCCGGTAATTTAACCCAAAACCTCTAGATAGAACGTTGCATACTTTTACTGCAAGACCAGATGATTATTTGTAGTTCAATTTATTGTAAGCCCTTTAAGTGATATCTTAATTAATTTGAAGTTAAAACACTCTGACCTTTTGTATATGTGTGTGAATTTGGAGTATGTGGGGATTTATACAGAATCATTAAGCAAGGGACCTGAATATCCGATATTACTGTACAAGGAATTGCTTTGGTACGTGAAGTCCACGAATAAGCTCTTAGACATCGTAAATCTTATACATACCTATACTATAATATTTATAGCTTATAGCTATAGCATATAAGTTGTTGCTCGCAGACCAAAACGACATTATTTCTTTATTCAAGACCGAGTATTGACGACTACCTTTTTCCGTAAATTCATATATTTTTTTGACGTAAATTCGCTATGTAGTTTACTTTTAAGAAATGTTACTAGTCAAAATTTTGTGCCAGTATCATTTCAAAAAGACCAGCATTGTCACGGGTCTTTCTAATGCGAAATATTGAGTCGATACACAGGTACCACAAATAAAATATTTTTTGTATATCTTGGGTCTTTTTGATTGTTAAGTGCCTACCTGATCGTCCGTTCGATGAGTCACAGCGCACCTGCTTTTGGGAATTTTATTACCCCGATAATCCATTAAGCTTCACCCCTGGATTATATTTGTTTGTTAATGCACTATAAGTATAAATTGAATAGACTGTTCAGAAATTTGGATAGATATTTATTTATTACAATTTGTGTGTGTGGTATTGACAATTTTTCGGTACGCGGACTTTATAATAGAATAAAGTGAAGGATAGCCGGTGAGTCAGACAAGTATTAGAATGGAGGCTGGGTTAGGGCAAACGTAGTAGACATTGAAAAGGTATCGGTTAGCGGATGGATATAGGCTGTTTAAGATTTCTATGGTTGGCGTTTACTTGGGCAGTGGATGACGATAAGTTATGTATATGATGCTGATAAATTGACTTTCCTAATAAAATTTCCAGATGAGGGCCTAATAATTCATGTAACTTAAAACAAAATCTTTTTGGAGTTGAGTTATATAAATTTAGCCTTTATCAACAAAACCCCGTCAAAATCGACCCCGCGGCTTAGGTGTGAATGCGTGAATCACAAAAACACACACACTTCACACCTTCATAACATTGGCTTTAGACAAAAAAATATATATTTAAAGTTCACGATTCGATTTCTCGCAACTATGTTTACCTATTTCACACTTATATTTCTTAAATTTCTCGCGCTTTTTGCCCACTGTTGTTAGTCGGTTTCCATATTAACCAGGTTCAAAGAAGGCTCTTCAAAGGCTTGCATTGTTGCCATGACAAAAACTGTCTTACAAGACGTTCAAACGAGGAAGATGCTTATATTTTTTTGTCACACTGCCCGCCCACCCATGGCTTGACCGCAACTGGCTCTAATCCGAGATACGGTGCGTTACTCACGATTAAATTATTTACCGTACAGGCCTAATGTTTATGAGGTTTTCTATTCGAGAAGTATAGCTGTATATGTATTCATAGTAAATTACACTTACTATAACAGTGAAAGAAAACTTTGTAAAGAAACATGCGCACCTAAAATATTTCTAGGTGTATGTATTTTTAAGTATTAAAATACTTAGATGTAGTCTGCCAACCCGCTCTAGGTCAGCGTGATAGACTTTATAAAACTTTGTAAGGAAACATTCGCACCTAAAATATTTTTAGGTGTATGTATTTTTAAGCATTCAAATTCTTAGGTGTAGTCTGCCAAACCGCTCCAGGTTAGTGTGATAAACCCTGTCACTTGTAGAGAAGGCACAAAAACATATGCGGAACCCAAAACAAAACTCTCAGATTCTTACCAGTAAGGATAATCAACTGTTTCTTGTATCCAAGCACACAGAACAAAAGTAAATCCCTTGCATGATTCAAAATCCGCTTTTACAACTCTCTCAACGCTTTTACAAGATTCCTTCCGCATTTGTATGGGCGAAAGTAGAAGAGCTTTTGTAATGGTTAATAGTTGAGTAGGAATATTTGACCCGAAAAAGGTTGTGGTGATACTGCGAGCTTGTAGCGGATATTTTATCAAGATTTTTGAAACTACTAACTTAAGCAGTGGTAGCATAAAGTAACAAAGAGAAAATGCATTTTAATCAGTAATACCTATCGATGATATTTAACTGATAAGTCCACTACTTCTTCTACATGAATACATACATATCTCTATACAACTGAATTTCTGATTGTATCGATAAAAGCAATTATCTATTTTTGCACTCTAGTTTGGATAGCAATGTTTGCAGTGACAAGTTAATTGAGGTGAGTGTACTACACTATTCGAATTTTTCCTAACTTCATGTTGGCTTTAAACTATTTCTGATAAAAATACATAATCATCCAGAAACCAAGGATCCTAAGATCGAATGTACCCTGATTTTGCAATATTTTGCAAAAATTTTCTACATTAGTCACAGATAGAAAATAACCACGTTTTCGCACATTGTACTTATCTAAATACTCGTTCCATCTAACCAACCGATATAATCGCTGTCAATGTCACCCCAACCCAACTACCTGCAAACTGTTCATAATAAGATGTCGCTTGTAAACTTACACGGAAACAAATGTAACAGTCTCGACTATTGTAACTTTTGCACTCAAACGCATTGTCTCTTGAATTTTCAAGTATTTTTTACGACCGTGCGCATGCAAAACGAGTTCTATTGTTGGTCCCACGTTGAGTGATTGTATTGTCCCAAGTGGGTCCTTGGCGGCGTTTTTATTGTCTACATTTCTACTATCTTTTGTTTTAGGAGTACTTGAGGTATTGTATTTTTGTTTATGTTTGCTTTGTCTCTATATTATAGGTGCTTATGTACTTCACACTGCTTAATCTTTTTATCTTGCTTTACGAGGGATTTGGGGCCAGTCTGGACCTTTTCATGTTACATTGGGAAGAGTTTATTGTTTTTAGAGAAGAGATGAGGGGTATTGAAAGAAGATAGAAGAAGGATAAAAAATGTAACGCATATATAGCTCCATTGGAGTCATGTCTCAACAGGTTCGTATGTCCATACGTGTCGTGATATGAATAAGAATTATGAATGTGATTTTTTTTACTATAGCTTCACACCTCAACTAATCAATCAATCATTGTATGTACATTGTCAGCAGTACAGCCATCGCCAATTTACATCAAAAAAGGTGCTAAACTACAAGCATCATTTAATACCAAACACAAAATCTCAATAACGATTTTACCGGTAAAGTTGAGTAACGGGTTGTAAATATTAAAATTATAAACTTAAGAGATTAACTTACATTTTTAAGAGAGATTTTATGTATGCTTTTTCAAAATATTTTGCACTGATAGAATGTATTTATTGAGTCTTTTTTTTTAATTATAGGGCTAGTTATACAAATGCTTTTGATTCTATTTATATACAGTGAGAGTAAATATTTAAAACAGACATTCTAATATTATCTATATAACGTCTAAATACGTGATCTTTTATTAAGGATCACCCTTCGCATATTCTATAGAAATCGTCGGATATTTTAGTCATACTTTTGACTATAAAAACTCTAATATAATACGTATTTTTATTAAACTTTGCCCCTAATATGAAGCTTAATATCTCGAATCCCTGACAATGAGGCGCTATGGGATTTTTTCATAATAATCTCTTTATGAATAGAATCATGGCACCATGACCCTTTGTATTTAAAATCAAAAGAAAAAAATACCTTCGTCTTCAGAAATAAAGTTTAAATTCAAACGCACTGACCACAAAACAATCTATAGCTTCATTAACATAATTTCATAAGTAAGATCTAAAAGATTTTATAATATTGAAGAGATATTTTAATATTTTATAGAACTCTTTTGAAAGTAATTCTGTATGTGGAGAGGCGTTTGATATTTTATTACTTCTATTATACACGTTTGGGACAAGTTTACATAGAATTTATTGCGTGAAATGATGTGGCGAGATTTAATATTAAATGTTTGTATTTTTGTGGCATAGACATGTATTATTATTCTATTGTATGTTTACTGAGACCGCCAATTTAAATTGATATGTTTCGCTATAAAATTAAAAGGGGAGTATGTTATCTTTTGTAGTCTAGTGAAATTAAAAATCAGACGACCTCTGTATAAACCCGTCTATTTTAAAAATAAAGAGAAGATTGTTTCATTTGTTACCTACTAGAACAAAAACAAAACATAGTTTTTTTAGCTTTCTTCTTCATCAACCCATATACGCCCACTGCTGAGCACGGGTCTCCTCTACCATTGAGAGGGTTTTAGGCCGTAGTCCACCACGCTGGCCTAGTGCGGGTTGGCGGACTACACACCTAAGAAATTCTTAAGAACTCTTAGATGTGCAGGTTTTATCACGATGTTTTCCTTCACCGTTAAAGCAAGTGATAATTCAACGTGAATACACACATAACTTCGAAAAGTCAGAGGTGTGTGCCTGGGGTTCGAACCCGCGACCGCCGAGATTCTCGACCGCGCGCCCATACCTCGAGGCCATCACTGCTATTATTTATTTTTAGCTTTAAACTTCCATAATTAAATAAAATGTTTGTTGTTAATAAATTTGTATACACACGTACAGCCACGTAAGTTATTTTAAAATCAAGATTAAAAACTGTTTCGACTGGACAATCACGAATGTCAGGGCAAGATAGTATTCGTTATCATTCTCGCTAGCTGCTTTATTCGGACCGCATTGCGCATCATCATATGCCAATGCGGTCATTTTGCCATCAATAAACGAAATATTCAACTTTTTTTACTGGCACATTACATTTTTTTTTTATCTGCAAATTACAGTAAAGATTAAGAAGATATTAAAAGTGTAAAAAATGTATACAGTAAAGTTCTATGCAAATACAAAAATCACAGTAAGGCAGATCTAATCTAAAACTGGCTAGTTGTCCTTATTGGGTCAGCTATTATATTGTATACCACCCTGCAACATTACAGACACAGTTCCATAATTGATTTTTTTAAATATCTATCAAAAATCTTGCTGTAGTTTTTAATATCCCTCATAAAAGGACAATTGATGGTATGTAGGTTACTAAAGACGAAGCATATTAAAACTTAAGTTAAACCTATAGCCAAAAGACCTCTTATAGAAATATGAGTACGTTTTAATAACTGAAATCTCGCATCTCTCTATTCCATCCATTCCATCATCAACCCATTTACGCCCACTGCTGAGCACGGGTCTCCTCTACCATTGAGAGGGTTTAGGCCATAGTCCACCACGCTGGCCTAGTGCGGGTTGGCGGACTACACACCTAAGAAATTCCTAAGAACTCTTAGGTCTGCAGGTTTCATCACGATGTTTTCCTTCACCGTTAAAGCAAGTGATAATTCAATGTGAATACACACATAACTTCGAAAAGTCAGAGGTGTGTGCCTGGGGTTCGAACCCGCGACCGCCGAGATTCTCGACCGCGCGCCCAAACCTCGAGGCCATCACTGCTTATGTGTTTGATTATTCCATAGCGTCAGAATAAATCCCGGTAAACACGTACAAGCAGTGCAGTGTGACATAAATAATCCCATACACGCGGCCGAAGCTATAAATCGAATCAGATGGGTCTCCGGCCGTGATAAAACATCACTATGATGAACGTCTGTTGAACTTGGCTCTTGTATGCGGAAATATTGATAGGGCAGCTTGTAATGGGGTGTCTTTTCCTTTAGTAATGTTTGCGGTTATTGGTAAGGGTAAGAGGTTGTTGAGTATTTAGTCCTAATGGTCAGAGTTTGATGAAAATAGACTCAGATGTAGGTGAGTACTGAACATAATTTTAGGTCATGTGTGAATAAAGTTCCTTTCATATTTTTATGTAAATGCACATGTATAATAATGCATATTGTACATAAATATATATTATCTACGTGATTTTTTATTAAGACCACCGTAAGAAGGCGAGGACATTTCAAAATAAGTTTTCAAACTCTGTTCCATCATTCAAAATTTGTTACTGTTACAACTAATTCGTCCCGGGAAGCACATTGAAGAATTTCTCAAATAATTTCTTCAATTTTCAAAATATCCAGATACTCGTAGTAATTAATGAAATGCATGCTCATTCCAACACATCTCCGAGGGGCTTTATTAAATTCAACGTTGACACTGTATTCCAGTATGACGCGCCAAAATGGACCCCGGTTAGCTTAAGCTGCGGGCGGCCGCAGCTCTGATTTTCAGTCCAACGGAATGCAGACATGCAAGGCCCAGAATCGTTATTCGGTTGAACAGTTTGACTTGCCGTTCAAATGAATAAGCCTTGGACAAATATTTGGTAATATTATCGTCAACGTAAGCGTGTATGAAGTAGTGATGGCTTTCTCCTCTCTTCCTAACTTTTGGAAGTGAAATGTAGGTATATTTATAATGTTTAATCACATACTTTAATGGCGAAGGATAATAACGTAAGTAAACCTGCGTAGCTAAAACATTCTTAGCAATCTAAGTCTGGATATGTGTGTTTGTAAGACAAAAAAGTCTCCCATAGGTTCTGATACCCACGACGTAAGACTGGTCTCTTAATGTAGGGTCAGAAATATGTGTTTGATCATTAGGTGTATTTATTTATTACTTATTTGATTTCTTTGATGTGTAGTCCACCAACCTGCACTAGGCCAGCGTGGTAGACTAAACCTTAAACCCTCTCAATGGTAGAGTATGCTCCGTAACGTAGTGATTGAATATCTTATAAAAATTGACTATTCATTTCTTTACAATAGCATATTTTTGAGTTGATATATCTTCAAATATCATACACATATAAACTATTTAACACAATATATAGCATTATTAGAATTGCAGGCCGAAACGTTAGAGTATCTACTTTAGTAAATGGAGTATCGTGCCGAATGGTTGGACGATTCCGTTTGTTTGCCGCGCCCGTACTGCACCGGGGCTTACAAATATTTGGTTTCATAAAGTTGAGGGAAATATTGATTGGAAATTTTGGCGATTGGATGAAAAGTGCCTGTGTATCTTTGATGTTAAAATCGGAGTGTTACGATTTACTTTTGATGATATTTGATTCGGGGACCCTGTTTGCACGCCTTATGGTTTCGGGAACTTCAGTTGGATGAGGATGAGTAGGATTACGCGATGTGTAACAGAAATTGTAAATTTAATAATCCTTTTATTGCGCGCTTTTTTTGATTTTTTTCTTGTAGTATTAAAGAATAACTGATAATAAAATTCAAAGGGTTTTTTAATTTATAATATAAATAATTTGACGCAAAATAATTTCAATGTCCATTCTGTATCTAATTGCTCATGAGGGGATAAGAGTCGCTTACAATTTTAATATCCATGACTTAAAAAAAGAGTTTCGAGTATGAGTATGTACCTACTTACTACGTATTGCAGATCTAAAGAGATTCAGTTGTATGGATTTGTTGAATGTCTTTATGTCATCTCGGGTTTGATATCCCGGTGAAGTGGTATTTTAACATTAACTTTCTTACTTCGTGTACTTCTTCTTCTTCTTCTTCTTCATCAACCCATATTCGCCCACTGCTGAGCACGGGTCTCCTCTACCATTGAGAGGGTTTAGGCCATAGTCCACCACGCTGGCCTAGTGCGGGTTGGCGGACTACACACCTAAGAAATTCCTAAGAACTCTTAGGTGTGCAGGTTTTATCACGATGTTTTCCTTCACCGTTAAAGCAAGTGATAATTCAATGTGAATACACATATAACTTCGAAAAGTCAGAGGTGTGTGCCTGGGGTTCGAACCCGCGACCGTCGAGATTCTCGACCGCGCGCCCAAACCTCGAGGCCATCACTGCTTTTTTTACTACACTGTTTTTGTACTTATTTACAAAAAAATAAAAAAACACTACTACTTTAACAAACGTCCAGACAAATGTATATACGAAAAAAACACTAATCGAAAAAGCGAAATAATGTAGTGTCACTAAATAATAGCAGTCGGACCCGCTGCCGTCCACACAATGCAATCGCATCTGTAATCAGAACCCGTAGATTAATCTGAACAAGCATTGAACGCGCGGAGTCAGCAGATGCTTGTGTGGAAGCGAATAAGTTTGATTTGGTGATAAGTATTGCTATTGGAGACTCAAGAGGTGTGTTTTAGGTTATTTTTTATCGTATTGATCGGAACGGTTGGCTCAGAGAAGATAGGAGCACATATTTCCAGTAAATAAAATAAAAAAAAAATAACATGAAACGTACACAAATAAATGATTCAATAAAGATGTTTTAATAAAAAATATGCATGTATTTTTGTCCAATGTATTATAATAAAATACGTAAATTTATTTTTCGGAAAGTAAATTTTCAATGTTTTTGTGCCTACCCTTATATATTTATTAAATACGTTATCAAGAACTAGAACAAGCTAGCTTATCAAGAAATTATAATACACCTCAAATTATTAGTAGAATCATATAGGTATAATTATATAGTATTTATTATACTTATACATTAATGTACATCTACACTACGTGTCTTATGACGTCACCACCTATCAAAGTCACTGTCATCAATTTCTTCCTCTTCCCTAAAAGGCAATCACATTACCAAAGAGTATTACAATGTAAAAACGGCCAGTTGTAAGGGCTAATACACATATAATAGACGCGAAAGCTCAACGCTCATTCAAAGAGTATAAATCATTTTGATCGATGCGTCCGACGAATTCACGTGCGAAACTGCGTTGATTGTAACGTGACCTTCGTGTGTGTGGTTCAAGTTACGAGATCGAGCGGGTTATATTAATTGAAAGGATTTATTTGGTTCTAGTTGTCTAGTACCATGATTATAATCATCGTACTAAAGACTCCATTGCTGGACAAAGGCCTCTCTCAAAGTGTCTGATATAATTGAAAGTAGATGAATATTGCCTCACGTTAACAGTGTTTGAGTTCAACTGTCCAGTTGGTACGAAAAATCAAAATGTTTTGAAGGGAAAGAAAATTATTGCTTTGTGCCTATGTATTTGCATAAATCGACCTATGCATCGAATAAAGTTATATGTGCTTTTGCACAACTTCTCTTTCTCAGCGATTTAAACTTAATTGGGCACAAAATTATCAGTAAATTTTTATGTTCTTCAAACAACAACAAAATTTATGATCATTATTACTTTACTAGTGAAATATATAAACAATTTTAACTCTATTATAGACATAAAAAGTACTTTGGTGTTACAGTCATAAGCAACCTTATTCGATGCATAGGTCGAAATAAAATAACTTTTAATATTTGAAATGTCAGTGTCATATTATATCGTCAAGAAAATTATGCAAAAACAAAAGAATAAATAAATGAAATGACACGTTTACTTACAATTTTCTTACTATAATGTAGATTATAGTATTTAGATAACAATTAATAAAAAAAACCTAAAGTAGCCAGTATTAAAAATAAGATTGTTAAGCATATTAAGGGAGAAAACAAAAAATCTGCTAAATTTTCATAAAACTATCAAATTTATTCTTGAAACAAATAACAGCTAAACGTTTATTATTAAATTCCCTGACAAAGAATCTTTTGTCAATGTTCTCTGTAGCTCATATTTAAAAACTATTTCTGTATACAACGTCCTTGCATTTTGAATTATTTGACAATTTCTAAGAATCGTTTAAGTAGAAAATGAACGTCAAGCAGGAAAAATATTATAAAATAATAAACTTTAGTTGTTTTTAATTAATTTTGTTAGCACTTTCTTCACTTCCTACAAAAGCGGTAAAATGGTATGAAACAAAGTCAGCAATCAACTTTTATTAACTATTTTCTCATTGTTGTGACTTAAAAGTCATCTTTTCACCCGGATCCTAGAATCTCTTAATAAAGCAAAAATTTTCATTAAGTTTTTTCCAGAAATACTAGTCAGTGTTATTTGTGTTATTACTATAAAATCGTCAAGATTTACCTACTATAAATATTCTTGGGGACATGTGCAGAAATGATTCCAATGAATAGAACTAAACCAGTCTCCAAGGGGTATTTGGTAATCCGTCACTGAATCAGAAATAAAATCTATAGCTGGAAATACAAAAAAAATATCTAAAACCAAAGGAAAAATATTTTCATTTTCTTTTACAGGATAACTCTCGTCTTATCGATAATCAGATAGTTGAATAGAAAATCATTGATATTAACTAACACCCTAGATTCATATACAAACAACCTACATTTTTCATGTGTAACAAAAGTCATACTATCAATTTTGTATCAATTTCTATTACTATATTGTGGAATGTACAATCGCTCCTGACTTACACCTCGTCACTATATACAAAAATCAGTCACTCGAAAGAGCAGATTCCTTTGTGCTCCCAATATCCCCGTTCCGTTTTAAACTTATAATAATAACAGCTAACAGAATTCCCCGGGGATTAATTGTGTTATTTTTGTTAGAGCCGCCTTTTTGTGATCGTCGAGGCGTTCATAACGTGTTGTTACAACAATATTTTTACAATGCTCTCTGTGTTTCGTCTTTATTGTTTGGCGGGGGGCGTGGCCTACGATGCACTTATTGCAGTGTAATTATGTGTCGTATCGGGTTATATTATAATAATAAATAATTAATCAACGCTTGCCTATGTTAGAAATCGTAATTTAATTATAAGAAGATGGACGTAAAGGCCCAGATGAAAGCTGTCAAAAGTAATCAACATTTAAATAGCACGGTAAAAATCATTTTATTCATCATTACTACAGTCTAAAATGTCCTAACTAGGTATGGCAACTAGGTATGGTAACCTAGTTCGGTATGGCATAAATTGTTTCTTTTTCAACAAAACTATTTTGACCTGTCGGATTTTCAGAATACTCGCGAGAATTTCTTAATGAAAATAACTTATTAACATCTCGCGAAGGTAAACAAATCTATGACAATACTACTCTACTAAGAAGTCTGAAATTTTACAATATGGCATCCAAATGCAACATATGTATTTATCTAGGTATATTATTATTATTATATATTATTTATACCAGGGTCTTCTGGTACAAGTATGGAAATACTTAAAAGAAGGCCCTAACACTGTATTATTTGTATTCTTTTGTAATATTTTGTAATGAATGAATAAAGATTAAAGATAAAGTTCAGACGTTTCCTAGTAAATCATATTTTCTTAGGTGCAAAACAGAGCCCAGTAACCAAAGTTAAAGCCTTTTTATTGCTTATAGCTTTTGCGCGCGACTCCGTCCGCGTAGACTACAGGGTTGAGTTCAGAAGGAAAATAAGTTGTAGTCTATTTTACTTCTCTGAGTTCTATTTATCTCCATACCAAAAATCATACAATTCGGTCACATTGTTCAAACGTGAAACCGTAATGCGTCGATCGGCGCCTTGTGCATCATTATTGCGCGCTTGATCAATTTCTTAAAACTGCAATATCTTCTAAGATACTCAGTGAAATCAAATGATGTAAATGGCAATTTTATTTAAAATTAAATACTTGTAACGAATAACGTATTTATTTGGATAAGGATTAATATCATATTTATAAAAACACCTTCACAAATAAAACTTTATTTTAAAATAAATTTGGTTAGGATAAAAAACGTTATAGTGAGCCAACCTTAAAGAATAGACATATGCTGTCGCGGACTTTTTTTTAGAACTTTTAAAGAGGAACATTTCTCTCATACATTATTTTAGCGAAACTTTAACCGTTTCCGCAGCGCACGCAGCGGAAGCTCATAAAAAGAAAAAAATGTCCCCGATTTTGAAACATTCTTTATTGCTGCTCCGCTCCTATTCGTCGTAGCGTGATGTTATATAGCCTATAACCTTCCTCGATAAATGTGCTATCTAACAGTAAAAGAATTTTTCAACTCGGACCAGTAGTTCCTGAGATCCTAGCGTTCAAACAAACAAACAAACAAACAAACAAACAAACAAACTCTTCAGCTTTATAATATTAGTATAGATAAGGACATGTTTATTCAAAATTTCCATCACATATGCAAGTGGCGAAGTTATGTTTGCTTCCACAAAAATGACAGTTGAAATGTACTCGCCGAATAAACTCACTGTATTATGGCAATCGCATGTATGAAGTTACGTAATAATGATGTAGAAGCGCCAAAGAACAGTAATTAATTTAGATATGATTAATGGTTGATAATATGTGCCTTTATATGTACGCTTTCCTGAGAAATCAAATAATGAGTGTTTCCAAAATTTCATATTTTATTCGTATTAAAGAGTCATCATCAACTAGATATTGATTTATGCCTATTACTTGCCAGCTATGTTTTATTCCCACGTAATCAGGATATGTAGGTATTTTTGTTTTACTAAAAATCTAATATTGTCCGACCCAAGAATCGAACTCGGTATCTCTCTCAAATTTCGAGACTAACAACGCATTTATCAAAAAATAAACTCCACCAAAAAAAAAATTCCCAAAAATTTCCCACTCCTTTCAACCCCAACGTCGGTTCTGAATTATATGCCTAATCTATCGTTCATATGTGCGTGAGTAAGCGATATAAAGACCAAGCGCGAACATTTAGCCCGCATTACATGATAATAACTCACCGGCTGAATTTACTGGATAGATGCGTGGTACGTGATAAATCCGTTGAAACACGTACCGCCGGTCACACTGGAAAATTTCAACCGTTTGAAACAATTTTTGTGCGCAACGCCAGCTCCGCCGGTATCTGTGGCCCATCTGCATTGGCTGTGCGATTTGTTTTATTGTACTGCTTTTACGGTTCCGTGCTAAACGGATAAAAATTTTAGAGTATTTCTATGAATTGATATGATAAAAATATCACACACACACCAACAGATAAACAGATGTGTGACAAGGGCGAACCTATATCATTCCTTGATCATGATTTCTTGATCTACTTTAAAGATATATTCGGTAATTGCTTTCAATATTTTTTAAATATAGCTTATAATGTTTAAAACAAAACAGAGTAATCGAATAGCTTTTTCCACATCGTTTGCAAAACATTTAATCTTAATGTTATTTCTTTTTTAAAATTCATAGCTCAAATATTATTTACTTTCATAGGCTTCTAGCAACTGGGTTTTATCATAATACAGTCTTATTCAACAGCACATTTCCCCTTTGTTAATGGTCTTTATTCCATTTATTTTACACTTGGGCGCAAAAGACAGGGAATTTGCGGGCCCGAGTCGTAACTTATTGTGGTTGAATATAAACACTCTGGCTATGTACTTGGTGACTATTGGCCATGCTATTATCTCTGAACACAATGATATGCCTTTTGATGCACGCAGTATATAGCATATTCAGACTTATATGACGGTACGATGGGAGTATATTTTTACACCCACTTGTCCCGTGCATAAGTAAATCGTACAATCCTGAGTTCCTTTGCTAAAGAGGAATATTCCTAAGTCCAGAAAAGTGTCTATGAGTTTTCCGTTACAAATGTACCATCAAAGATTCTGGAATTTTACCTAAAACTGAAATAGACACACCCTACGTGGGATTTTAAACAAAATTAGCAAAACCTTTTTGCAAAAAAGCAACTCTGGCTACCCGTTCGTACAGGCTTGAGTATGCGCAAGAACTTCCTTAAGAGGAGCGCTCTACTTAGTACCCACATTGTTCCCAAGTCCGCAGCGACCACGATGCATTGGTACTTAAATACGTTAGTTTCCTTGGGGAGTTGGGTTTACTACTGCATCAGGACGTCGTAAAGTCAAACAAACTTACAGCCAAACACTTCGACGTCTGCGTTTATCGAAACATGAATGCGCATTTGAATGATTTAATATTGCTTATTTCTGGTGTATAGATGATGGTAGATTTTGTAGGGTATTTAGGGGTTACATTAGAATCAAGGAAAATTCGTTGAATGTATTAACATAATCTTACCAGTGTATGGGACGTTAATAAAAATAAGAAGCGGACTGTAGCTTACAAACTGGTATATTTAAATTAACAAGGAAATAGACGCGGAGTGGCTTATCGGTCGCAGTGAAAATATGTGAGTGCTAATGGCCGATGATGCGCGGGCGCCCCTGCGCCCCGCGCCTCCGTCCCCCTACTCCCCCCGGTCGATTGCGATGGCCAATCAGTGCTTGGACAACCAGTATTTTCTAAAGGGGTAGGCAGTGTCCGAGGTGATATAAAATAAATTTCTTTATTGAGTAAAATAAAGATTAATTTTGAAAATGTTAACTTATTATATTAAAAAGCATTTTAAATGTTATACGTTATGTTGTATTATTTTTCCGCATATTTTAGAAATTGTTTCAGTCCCTAAAGAGCTTAGATTCTTTAACAAAATTTCGATACTTCCAAAAATATAACAGGTACCTGACCAACTGTGGAGTCTTTTCGTCCCAGCGTAAAAAGTAGAGCCTAATGTCTTTTAAATTGGTCAACACCGTTAGAATATTCTTCAATCTGCTTTTTATCTTTATAACATCCTGCCGACTTGAACTGCCAGCTCCCCGCAAGTTGAATACACACAAGGGATTTGACAAGCGCAATATCTTGTTGGATTGTCTGCGGTGTAGAGTCCCATATTTTGCTTTGTATTGTGCTGTCGCTTTGTGGTCAAATTGTCATGTTATTACTTTGTAAATACCAAGTTGTTGATATGTGTCAGTGTTGGAAAAGTGCATCGTCTGCCAGGCTTTTAAAATTATGAGTCTTTAATAAATATTATTGACGTATTGAAACGTTAATAATATATATTTTGTGTATGATTTATTCCGGCCATTAAAGGTTTTTTTTACAAATTTATGTAATGTCATCTTTTAATGTAAGTATTAAAAAGGTGTAATGTTTTTCTTTTGATTCATCTATTGATATTTTTTTTTATTTCCTATCACATTTCATACTACATTTAACGTCAATGTTATTCAAGAGGCACTTTCTACCTAATAAGACTAGAATATTAATATAAAGGCAGTAAGCTTATATTATTTTCCAAGAATGTTTTAGGAAGTTTTAACATTTTTTTTGGTACAGTCTATTTATAAATACTTTTATTCTATGCTCCATCTCTTCATCACCACCCCAACCACCAATTCACCTGCACACCTTAACATATAAATCTCATTCCCTTGAAATAACTTTCAACTACATTGTCATCCCTCCCTAAAAGCTCTGACATGTGAAATTTGACTTGACGACTTTGCAATTAAAGCTTGCCATCCCCCATACCCGGAAGCTTATTAAGCTCTCGGTCTCATTTGTTGCCAAGCACCAGTAGTCATCGGGGTGGCATTACATTCCGACATTAAGCCAGTAACAGCTCTAAGTCCTTACATTTGCATTGATCCAGTGAGCCGACAACGGTCAGTATAGAGCACTGCGCTCGAATGCAGGACTATGTGTAGAGACGATTTGAGAAATTTAATATCTTTACTGATTGTAATTAGAAAATAGCATTTGAGTTATTTAGAGTTTGCTCACTTTGCTGGACGATATTTAAAAATATGTTTTGGTACATAAACTAAAAGCGATATTTGAATATATTGAAGCCATTAAATATGTTATTTTTGAATTTAAGAAATAATAAGGACATAGTAATTGTGATCTAATATCAAAAGCCAAAGACAGAACAATTAAGGTTATCCTATTCGTAGTAGCAAAGTGGCTGTTTAGTGAGCTTTGGATATATGTATTATAGCTATAGTTTTAGTTTTTAGAAGAGGCCTGAGGGATGAGTGCCCAAATTACACGAATATTTGCATACATAGCATCAGTTTAAAGTAGAAAACAGCAAAATGAAGGGTGCTTTGATGTGAGGCAGAAGTGTTGCAACAATTACTTGAGTTACACCCATTAGTTGGAGTCAAACAATAGCTCAAAACGTATTCATTTCCGCTACGTTCTTTGCTCGATTACCCTCGCCGAAATAAGCCGATCACTCAGCGAGCATCTTCACGCTAAGTAAACAAAGGGGAGGCAGAACACGAAGGTCTAGTGTGGCTGGATGCGCCAATGTGAATTGTACATATTAAAAAAAATTTAACCCTTAATTTCAAAGTGTTTTTTAAATTTCATTTTTACGTTCACCGCAAATTTTGTACTTAGCTTGTACTTTTAGAAAAATACTGTTAAATACTACCTATTTCGATGGAATGGATGGATGAAAAGAAATTAGTAATGTTATGACCAAGCTCTATGTCAGTTCAATACCGTATGTCTATACATGAATATACAGATTTTCTCGTGATATTTTTCATCGCCTTTAAAGAACGTGGATGCATTGTAAAAACACATATAACTTCAAAAACTCTAGGGTTTGAACCAAACATCGATCAACAGCCTTTGTCATATCTACTGTATGACTGATTTTCAAATTTAGACTCCTATGGCACGCCACTAGTCTCAATGTTCAAATTTAGAAATTGGAATTCTAAGTTTTCACCCGTTTAAAATAATCTCATTTCCTTTTTTTTGACCTAAATCCCAGGCCACTTCCATTTCAGCCACATCCCATGGCACACACGAAGGCGGTTGTTTAATTTAGCCATTGATTGCTCATTGTTCGAGGGCCCGTGATCCAATGCAGGGGTGCATTATACCGGCTGTTTGCTTTTGTTGTGTTTGATTTTGGGGTGCATAATAAGGAAATTAAATTTGCGATGGGAAACTACTATCTATGACATTAGTTTTTTTTGTGGCTTCTATCGGGTTGATACGATGACGTCATTTCTCGCTTTGGTTTGTAGATGAAATGTAAGGTTCCCTTGGCATAAGATACTTGTTTGGAGTGTTATTAGGAACACGTTGAGATTCAAATCAAATGACTGATTAGGTGCCTTTTCTCGTGACTTATAACGGGTTATGTAAATATTCAATCAATGGTTATAATACCTTGTTATCGTCTCCAATGCCTCACATTTTATACGAAAAATTAAATTAATTCAATCTGTATTGGGTGTAAATGCAAATAACGCGACTTTCAAATTTATGACACTCTTGCATTTTTACAGGTTTATTGAATATGTTTTCTAAAATACGGTATACCACTTGAGAATACATATTTAAAAAATATATAAATTTAAAAATAGTTACAAAAACAATCGTAAAATCCCTTCTTAACAAAAATTTTCTTTCTTTATACCGGTGCCAGAATATAATAATTAAAACAACACTCTCTAGAACATTGTTCGTCCACTGCCAGACAGATTCTATGTAGAGGGGACAGGGGCTTAAAACCCTCTCCATTATGTGAGGGGAAGTGTAAGCCCTGCATTGAAGCGAGTGAAGAATTACTGTTATGTAAAACGTGTTTCATCCATTATCGATGTATTGGACAACGCAATGGTTTAGTAAAACCTCCTGTTCATACAGGAGATTCAACCTCATAGTTAAATTTAAAAGTATGGGATTTCGTTACACTACTGTTTTATGATAGGTTTACGAGCATAAGAAAGTAATTAGCATTAATAATTGGGGCCTATAAAAACATTGATTGCCTCCTGATCTTGCAGCACAAACATTTACCCTTTGATCTGGAAGTCCCGGGTTCGATCTAGGTCAACAGTATTATTAAGTTTTTCCATTAGGAAATTCATCAGTAGTTTGGAGTCTGGAATTGTACCCGAAACGGCAACAGTGTCGCCGCCGATTAGTTCAGACTGACACATACCTGGTGAAGTATGGGTGTAGAAATGCATCTCTTTCTAACACTTCGGAGAATACAAACGTGAGGTTTTATAATATATATATCTCACACACAAAATTTGCAATAAGTTTAGAACTAATATATTGTGTGTGTATATTAAGCCTGCTGTGGTCATCAGTAATAAATAATATTTGTAAATTTTAAAAACCTCAGTACGTTTCACATAATTCAGCTCTCTCTGGATGTTGAAATAGAACTAAGAATTTATTGCGATAATACCACGATTTCACTCGTATTATCCGGAACAAAATGTGAACATTTTCTATTCATAGATCAAATATTAATATCCCATGGAATAAATGCGTTAAATTTTGCACACATTTCGCGTGAATAAAGCTAATCAGATGTGCGGGAATGCAAAATACTAATTTGCATACTAAATTTACAAACGATTTTTCTCACAATAGTATGAATAATAGCAGATTGTACTAGAATGTTCTAGATACAAATTTTATAGCCTGCTGTAAGCCCGCGGTATAAAAATGTTCATTTTCTTTAAGTAATATATTTTATTTTCATTTTATACAAACATAAATAGCACAAGACTGTTCGGATTTTATGTGACTGGCTGTGAAACTATGTAATTTATGGACAAGAAATATATCCAAGTCTGCACAAGGATTTATTTTACGATTGTTTATTTATGAAATTGTGCCCTATTTTTGTATGAAAGTAGGTGTTTTAGAAAAATTGTTTCTAAATCTTTTGTAAGCGCTCTTTATTTAATTATTTCAGTGTTGCTAACTGGTGATTTTCTATAACCCTGTAATTTAAGGGGAGCAGGTCAAAATGAACTCATTATAATAAGCCAATCCGCACTAGGCCGGCGTGGTGGACTGAGGCCTAAACCCTCTCAATGGTAGGGGAAGCCCGTGCCTAGCTGTGGGAAATATGTAGGATATTATTGATGATCATAAGTGCTTGATATGTCAAGTGGAGTAACACAATATCTAATTTACAATATCCGGCTTATTCTCTTAGTATCCGCATAACAAACAAATTCTTCGTCCATTTGTTTGCGTTAAATATTTGTAATAATCCAGATATTACAATTGATATTTAAACAAGCCGATGTCGCAGGTACTATAATATATTCTCCCGAACAAACACGTGGATATAAGTCATGCATTATCCTTAAAAGAAGCACGTTGTACTCAGGAATGTCAACATTGGTGCCGAGAAGGGCGCTCGCTTTTAGACGTATTTTTATTGTCTCACAGTGTTAGACAGGTTCTGTTTTAACATTCTTGACGTTTGTCATATCCTCGACCGTCGGATGTTCTTTTGTTAAATTTGAACGATCCTCTCTAAGATACTTTATTTGCGTCGGAAAATAAAAGTCACGTCTTTCATTTTTCTATGTAAAATTCAGACGGCATAAAAAAGTAGAAACATACCTAAATTTCCTTATTAGACTATAGAAGTTTGATTTATAAAAGGTGTACCTAAATAAACGGAAGAAAAGATTGATAGGTTTAGATGATTAAATCTTTGAGGATATCATCAGACCATTTACGTACGGGTCTCCTCTACAATTGTGCCTACAATTGGAGTTGCTTTGAATTCTGTCATTGTCAATGAAAGAAACAGAATATTTACGGATTTTTCGAAAAACCTAAAGTGTTTTTCTAGTTACTTTCAGGGCTCTATTAACTTTTATGTATAAGGCGACAAACTCAAAATACAATCTTAACTCCCTAAGCGTTAGCGCTTAACAATCTTATATCTAAAATGAGCAAGCCATCAAACACCCGATTGTGTTTTATTTCTTTCCATGACTCAACGACCTACATAAGAAAATCTCTTGAGAAATCCCCAAGTTAATACAAGGCTTCATCAAAATCCAATCAGCGGTTCAGAGCTACTGAATACAAACAGATAAATATTGTGCCTCGTCTTGGGGTAAAAAGTATGACTTATTTTATTACTAGGTCGGGTTTTTGATATTCTTTTTAATATTTTATATACATTTATTCTTTAACAGTTAGAGTAAGATTTAGTAACCTTTCATTAACTTGGCAATTCATCGTTTGAATTAAGTGAGATTTACTTAAGGTAAACACACCGAACAATCATACATTTTAAGTTAGAATTGGTTATTGTGTCAACTTTCCAACTACAGAAAGGTGATTCGTGAATTATTTTACTCGTCATTATTTTATTCATCTTGGTTTAAATTTCGGACCATTTTAGTAGCTGCGTCGAATTAATAGAATAAGTATTTTAAATATATTGACGAAGTGACATATATATAATCATTATCAACACATATTCGTCCTACTGCTGGGCTCCAGCCTCCTCAACAACTTAAAAGGGCTTATGCTAAAATCCACCACTCTGGCCTAGTGCACGTTGGCGGACAAACGATTAAAGATATAGATACATATATGTAATAGGTGCATAAAAAGTAAACTGTACGAAACGTCAAAAATGAAAGGCGTTTAAACACCGAAGCTTGTGTTTTTTAAGTAGTTTGTAAAGAAAATGAGTAAATTCCGGGGACTAATGAAAAAATACCGCTCCCCTTCATTAGCAAGTCCTGGTCAGTGTCAAAAATGTTCCCATTAAAATTCGGCCCTTGTCGCCCCCGCGTCACAACTAAACACCAGGTATTACGGACTCCCTATAGTCCCAATTCCCCATGGCAATGACGAAATGGTCCAAGCTATGAGAAAATGTATGTTTTTTAAATAAAATAAATAAAAAACAAAAGGTATGGGTGTATTAATAATAATGATAATTTATTTATCTAAGATGACATTGATACAGCAAGTTAGTCAACGGGTCTGATGTTGGTGTATAATTCACGGGAGGTTTTAATAATTTAGTAATATACCGACTAATATTACTAACATAATATGAAGTATTATGGTTTTAGTGGTATCCCGCTATTGTTTATCTATTTTGACTTATTTTAAGTCTAATAATATATAACTCAATAAATAATTCGGTTAGTTTCTGAGGTATTCATGGTGAAAAAAAATCCCTACTCTAGATTCTGGACTGAACTTAAATAGAATATAGCCAAAAAGCAAGTTTTAAAACCATTAAGTCGATTTTGTCCGTTTAGATTTTAAAAGAAATAGATAGCGCTTAGGATTTAAATAGACGTGAGTAACTGTACCAGAGATATTTAAACCATTTTCCATTTAAATGGGAAATAAAGAAGATGAGGATTATGGAGTGGATGTACAGGCGACATTTGAATGGAATTACAGATATCTGCATTCAAATTAAATCTATCAAGCACATTTTCATATGAACTATTTTAGAGTACGTTGCAATATTAAGGATTATTTGTGTTAATTATTTCGTCTTCCGATTTACAATAGAGATTTTTAAAAAATATCGAAAGACTAAAAAATAAGAATAAACGGTATACCTTCTAGGCCTCTTTGATCAAGATAATACCCCCGGCTCTTAAAAAGTATGTAGATGTTTCTTCTTCTTCTTCTTCATCAACCCATATACGCCCACTGCTGAGCACGGGTCTCCTCTACCATTGAGAAGGTTTAGGCCATAGTCCACCACGCTGGCCTAGTGCGGGTTGGCGGACTACACACCTAAGAAATTCCTAAAAACTTTTAGGTGTGCAGGTTTCATCACGATGTTTTCCTTCGCCGTTAAAGCAAGTTATCATTCAATTTGAATACACACATAACTTCGAAAAGTCAGAGGTGTGTGCCTGGGGTTCGAACCCGCGACCGCCGAGATTCTCGACCGCGCGCCTAAACCTCGAGGCCATCACTGCTTAGATGTTTACCGGGTAAATATTTAAGACCCATTGAGCTATATATAAATTGCTATCGCCATTACAATTCCCCGAATATAAGGTGTAAAACCTGCAGTAGTTACCAACTTAATAATGCCACATTCGAAGGTGGACCAAAATTGCCTGTTTGTTTTTTTTTGTCGAGGGTAAAGATAGTTTATGCTTCCGTTAGCTCTAGAAGGAGGAAAGCATATGTCAGTGCTTCCAAGGATACCTACCGTCATAATCGTTTATTGTCCACGAGTCTTATAGGAGACGGCTAAATTGAAAACCTTGTAACCGCATGTAGATGCTGCTTGCTTTTAGCATGTAAAATAATGTTATTTGTCGTTCCAGTACTGGGAATTGAATTCATCGATTTGATATATCCCAGATATTTTTATTTTATAATCAACAAACTAGATGAAAAAATTCCAAGCTTTATTGCACTAGTAACCCACATCCACATACAAATATTTCACCGTTCACTCCATGCAAGGTTGTCTAAAGGAGATCATCTAATTGTATTCTCTTTCTCCTAATTTTTACAATGGTGTATTAAATAAAAGAGTTCTTATTATTAGTATTATTTCAAAACCCGATTGATATCGTCTCTACATAGCACCAAATCGCGACAGTTCTCTCCTTGGGCACAGTTGCAATAAGGGGTGCAACACACAATGCCGTCGGTGGCATAATTTCACGGGCCGATGCCGCCGCCTGCTCGATAATAACCACGGTGTTTACATAGCTTTATCTAGATACAACATGGCACCGAATTATATAGTGGTTTTAACGACTTGTACGGTATATAACGTGTGTTGACTGAATTTTAGATGGTTTGGGAAGAGATATAAAATACTACTAGGATACTAAATTGGTTTAAGGTATACCTACATAGGGTGGCTACGTAATTGGGCACTTCACAGGTAGGTCTTAATCCAGAAGGCGACGTACTACAAGTTGTCGAAAACATGCCTCAAAAATCATTTACTTATTTATAATAATACTCTTCATACATAAAATGTGAAGGCGAACGGCGACATGAACAGTGGACACTCCGGTTTATCATTAAGGTTACAATCGTACCTATGCCTACAAATATTCCTCTACCAGACAACAGTCTGGTCAATCCGATACCACAATCTATCACTCAATTCATCGCACAAAGAATTCGAGGCACGGTTAATCGAAAAAGCGTTGTGAATAACAATGCAGACGGTAAAAAACAGCGTACACACTCGAAGCTATCTCCTCGGGTCTCCAAGACGCCGTCGCTTTGTACGGATAGTGATTGATGCGAAATGGTTTTATTCATGTTTTTATAGGGTTTTGAGTGAATTTTTCTATTACCAAGGCTTGCGGATTAGATCTTGATGTATTATTTGGTACTCTGCGTTGTCTGGTTTTAGATAATGTATTCTTTTAGAGTAGTGCCTCGTGGTCTCGTGTATGTGAAAAGTGTTATTTGTTTTTTTTTATTAGAAAATCCTCAATAGTAGTATAGAGTTTGGAACTATATTCGAATAATGGCAAATATCCAAACCACAAAATTACCCCACCCTCTCAAAGGTAGAGGAGACCCGTGCTCAGCAGTGGGCGTATATGGGTTGATGAAGAAGAAGAAGAAAATTACTAATGGTGAAATGTGGGTGCACTACATTTAGGGGATTTGAGACAAACGAGGAAACGATAAAGTGGTGAACTCCACCCATGAACACCCACAATACAGTCAATGGATGGTGCAACAACCTCAGAGCATACTATTTAAAGCCTAATTCAAAATATAAATATCGTATTTCAATCATACAGTTCAACATCTTTACGTAATCAAAAAATGAGTCGAATCCACGGTAAATAAAACCCATATGACCATTACCGATATTCTGATGAACCAATATTCAAATCTGTCTAATCTCTTTTGATGGAAGCCCCACAATAACCGGGATTATCAATAAGCCAAATTCAAATACTCTTTGTTGTGAAACATTTAATCTTCCATAATCCCAAATTTTATATCCAATGTAATCCCGAAAAAATGAATATTCATCAATCAATATAGGAAACTCATTATGATGTGCATTTAATAGGTCGCATGCAGAAGGACTCGTCAACGGAACACACGAATGACAAATGACAGCCATCGTTTATCTTCCTAACTGTCAACCGCGCCAATCAACACACGTGTAGAACCCTCTCTTTAACAACCAAGCAATCTTTCAGCCAAGCAGAAACCAACCTTATGACACTACGTTAAAATCCAGTTAAGTCGCAAATTTAAATTGGCCGATACATTCCCAGTGCCCAGTTGCAAATGACCCTCAAAAGTAATTTGGTATCGTAATTGAAGCAGCGAAAACAGGGGTCTTTATAAAATGGAGTATGTGTGAAAAAGAGCGGTTGCCATGACGACCGGACCGGTGGTCAAGCGATAACTAATCGCAGCAATCAATCAAGCATTTCAAATGTAAGAAGCGACAGATGCGAATTAAATCTAGGGGAGGAATTATTTTAATGGTATTTCCATATCAGTTAATCAAATGTATTTGGATTTTGGTGAAACGAATTAAGATCGAATTATCGATAAACAAGATTTAAGTGTAATGTACATGATTTGCTCTTAAGTTAACTATTCTATGCTCTGGTATTCGAATTAACATAAAATTAATATGAATTGATAGTTTTTAATTTATAGTCATTAATCGCTAGATAGATAGATGGTTGGCGCTTTCATGGAGGCCTACGTTCAGCAGTGGACGGCAATAGGCTGAGGATATAATCGCTAGAAATCTAATATTGGATTATGAAAAGATTTTACGCATGACTTGTGGAATCTTCCTTTTTTGAAAATCTGGTGACTTTAATGATTTTTTTGTTGTTAAAAAGTTCGAAACTCGTCCTTCTAAAGATTCGAATAAACTTCATATATAAGTTTAAATGACTTAGTTCCAAATCTACGAGAAAACCAAAAAATACGCAAAACCTAACCTAGTTTCGCCTTAAGCTATAAGAACTTCTTTACATTTCGCTGGTTATTTCTACCCAAAATAGACTAAGTAGACTTGAAGGCGTGTTTTATCCAGCTCCTTTCACTTTTAATCTGTTCGAGACACTTTAAGAACCCGTGCGATGTAGTAAAGGCCGTCTGAACTAAAATAAAGTTCTAAGAATAACTTTGAACGTATGTGTTTACTATGTACACACATCAAAACATTAGTAGCTTCATACATTTTTCCCCCAGGGATAGAAAACTTTTCTGCTCGTCTCTAATATTCTTAGTATGTAAAATAAATATCCATTTAATTATTTACACTAGTAACAAAATGTTAAAGATGATAAAGGTGATAAAGGGTATGAATAAATAATAGAAGAGTCTAAATAGAAAATTATCGTGAACGCGGGAAGACGATAGATGGGGTCCACTTCCAATAGAACGGTTTGGAAGTCTTTGGAGAAGATCTATGTCCAGTAGTAGACGTCTTTCGGCTGATGATGGCGATAAATTCGAACGAGGTCAGCTTGATAGACTAAGACTAACCGCTCATTTCATTATATATAGATAAATTAGGAAAGGTGACAGTAGTCAGCAAATTTGTTCTTCCAGGTTCATAAAAAAATACGTTTTAAATATTTGATTGCTTAAATCTGGCCTTTATTAAATTAAGTAAATAGCCCTCTTCATTTTGATAAAATTATAAGTCGGCCTAGAGTTGATCCTTACCCTTATTAAAAGTTACGGATTACGATAACAATGATTAATCATGTTGTCAACATTATTTAAAAATTGTGAACATTTTCAAGGATGATTATATATTTTTGTTGCCTCCATTAACAATGAAATATTATCATGTATGCAACTGAATATTATGCTCGGTTTTTCATGCTAATCCTAAGTCAAGCACAAATTTTTATTATAATATTTGCAGCAATAATGCTTTTTAGCTTTATTTTTAGTACATTTATTTTTTAAAAACGAAATAAGGTGATTTAAAAACTCATAACTAGACCAAGAAAATTTATCATTCAACCGAAAAATAAACTTTATAATGACCTTAAAAAAGAAATTAAAAAGTATAATCCCTTTTATTCGTCTCCAAATAAATAATTTAAGGCAATGTCAAGTGACTAGGACATTATTTTTAATTACGAAAGCACTCAAACGCCAACCATTTACCACTTAATTGAATTATGAGTGGGGTGAATAAGAAAAACCGTTTTTAGTGGTGGGAATTATGTATTTTTTTATTCGTCAAAATAATAATTTGAGTGAAAACCTCTTTGGGGCGTTCAGCTGAAAGTAATCAAGAGGAGTGGCGATGAATGGGTGAGCCTTAAATATATACTGAAATATAACCAGAGCGGGAAGCGGCCACGAAAGTTTTAACAAAATAGATTTATACACCAAAAAAATGTTTGCATGAACAAAACGGCCAGATACATTACGTCTTAGTATATTTAAACGACTCTATGACTAATACTTAAATGATCTTTGGACTAGTTTGGAATTTAGAAATTAGATGGTAAATTAAATGAAAAATATAAAAAAAAACCGATCCGTTTCCGATTTTCGAAAGAGTTGGACCACAACGAATTTTATTAATCTCTTACCTGAGAGCGACACCTTATAGTTCAATATTTTATCTCCCTCTTTGCTGTTGAATTTATCGATGAGCTTAATGATTATTCTATGATATTATCATCAATACTATGGACCTACATTATGTGCACTTTTGGACACATAACTATTGAGCTCGGGTATTCCCTACAACTGAGAGGATCTCAGTCCACCACGCCCGCATAGTCAGGTTGGTAGACTACACAAAAATATCTTAAAAACTTATAGGTGTGCAGGTTTCATCACGATCATTTTCACCGTTAAAAAGCATAATAAATAGTTTCAAAAGTCAGAAGTATGACTGGGGTTTGAACTCGCACCCACCGAGATTAACTACTAAATCTTATCAGTAAAATAGTACAAGCGGAATCAATCGCCAATCTCGTGGCCACCCACGCTTGAGTTACAGTTTAAGGCCTTTTTTATAGACTATCATAAGGACATTAACAGACAGTCGGCTCTCATTGCGAACAGGGAGTGTTAAGGGGAGTTTTCAAATATGTTTCGTTTACGTACGTATTTCATGCAATAAACTGAGTTGTGGGATAGCGCGCGTTACGGATGTCATTCCACGATGGATGTGACGAGGGGAGATATGGAGAATGTGCGGTACTTTTGAAGTACTTTTGGGAGGATTTGTATGTATTTTTCAGTGATTTGTGAGTAGATTTTTTTGTAGATCTCGGTATAAATGTGTGCGAGAGGTTTTTTCACTCAATTTTCAAAATAACAAAATAATACTGTTTTCATAAGGAAACTATTAGAAGTAAATAAATAAATAAATTATAAATATTAGAAGTACTTTTGCGTAAATGCTCCTAGAAAATAAAGATTGCAAAACTCTATAAATAAATTATTTGTTAATATGGTTTATTAGCGTTAAATTATATCAAGCATTTAAATAGGTCAAATTGATCTATATTATGCTCTAGTGTTACCTGTCAGCAGATATTTTCCACAAAAAGTAATTAATTTACGGAACTACCCGACCAAGAGCAACAAAATTAATAAAATCTGAATTTTAGATCTTACTTAGAACGAAACATCCTCGGCTATGCAAACGAACTTAACGTAAATTCATAAAAAGTGAATTTTACACCACTTCAGTGCAAAATCTTTTTACAAACAAAAATACTGAAATCTTTGTTTTAAAATGCTAATTGCACAAAGCAGTTTAGTGGTAAGATTGCGTTTAAGCGCTCTGAGCGAACGTGCGAACGAAATTAATTCTTGTTTAAAATTGACAGAGCGTATTTTGTACGAGATTTTTCCAACGCCTAGATTATATGCAAACGAGATGTTAAGGGTAAACAAAGTGATAAATTTTTACACCTAGGGACTTGTAATTCAAGTGGTTATAAGTTTACTCAACGTTTTTGTGACATGGTTGCGTTTTGTTTTTATGGTGATACATTTATGATAGCATGCGTTCGTAAATTCGTATCTTTGGCGTATAAAGAAACTGTCTGACTAAAGCTGGTGATTCCTCGCCACTTGATACTCAGATTCGGCAGTACCACACTTACTTATAGTGCGCTGTTGTCGCTAGTAATAAATATAAATTAGTAAACATAAGTTTTACAAGGGTTATGTTATTATGTTACGTTTCAACAGTTTTTTATCTTTCTATTTAATATTATTGTTCGTTTTGCATTGCTCATAAGAGCAATGCCAGCATAAGCTAATAGGTATAAATGGACCATCCTAGACTAGGCTATCCTGTTCTCAATTATAATTATTCGTGAAACACGTTGTCAAGTCCATTTTCAACAATACGGCCTTAGTCAACCACATTATCTGACCGGCGCGCTGTCCTAAAAATATATTTCTTACGGAAAGAACCCCAGCATTTAGGAGATATAGGGGATCCATAACGTATAAATGTTTACCAGTTCCCAATTTCAGGCTTCTTCGTGCCGCATTGATGTGGCGGCTGTTGCTCCCAGCCCATTATCACAGGATCAAATGGGCTATTTGCCGTTGAGTATCGCCGCGGCGCCGGGAACATATTATTCTCGTAATATTAAAAAATATACACCCTTTTCTGAATTACTTGTAAGGCTTTCTTATGCTAGGTTATTTAGATTAAAGCGTACGTGTGACCTTTGCAACCAACGTGAAAAATAGGTTTAACATACGTTAATATTTAGTAATCATATTGGTTAGTTAAATTTTAGAGCACATATCGAATAAAAATGTGATACCTTTTCCACTTCTTTCATCAAATTGGCCGAGTGCGAGTCGAACTCGTGCACGAAGAAATCCGTACCATTGTTTATAAATACCACAAAAAATCACGTCTGCCGTTTCCTTACAATTGTCTTATATCATAGAAATCGTGTTCAAAAATCAACTTTTGTACTAAAATATTCTTTAACAGCAAAGTACCTACCTGCCATCGACACTACTGCTTGAATATCACATCATTAAACACACAACGCAGATAATCAACAATCGATTAAGTACCTAATTTGATTAGTATTTCAATTATTTCAACCTAATCAGGTTCCCATATTATGTCAATTGCTATCAATTAGCTTAATATTGGGCCAAACAGGTAGTGTATATAGACACAGCAATTAGAGTATTATACATTAGTTATGATGATGGATAAGGTCTGCAATCTCTTATAAGACAATTCATAATACGAAGACAATTTTGCTTTCAAATAATAAAAAAAAGATTTGTACGACAGATAATCGCAGACTTCTATATTTTTGATAATAATGATGTAACAAGTTTTCTTATTAAATAATCACAACAAATTTACAATTGAATTTGGGCTGCCTCTTTGTCCGCGGCAGCAGTAAATAAATGACGTGTGATTTAGAAGTCCCAGGTTCACGTTGGATCTGGCAGTTTTATTACCAGCAAAATCGCCCCTTAATACGTGATACATATCTGGCGAAATTCGTGTGCAGAAATGCACCTCTGCCTACTCCTTTGGGGAATACAAGCGTGACACGATATATTTCTATACTATGTGACAAACTTACTCTTGTCAATACTCCTGCAACTATCTCAACCCCCCTATTATATCATGACGAATCAACTACCGCAGTGGTCGTGAATAATGTTCTTTTATGCTTATTTAGAGCATTATAGCTCGGTTACGGTTTATAGCTCGTAACAGCTTGTTTGTATCATGCCAAATGGGGTGGCGATATATGCAGTGCGATGTCGTACTTGTGTGCAATCACGTTCCGTTTACGATTATGACAGCTTTCATGTCTTATGGAGCTCAATCATTTTTATAGCTTAATTATGTTTAAATAGCGAGTTCATCTCGACTGCTTATTGGTCTTGCGGCAGTATGTGCCGTGCTATAAGGAGTCCAGGGTTCAATTTCAGGGTTGGGCAGTGTTATTGGGTTTTTCTATTAAGAAATTCTTAGTTGCAGCAACCAACTAGTAACAGTAGTTCACCAACCCGCATTTGACCAGCGTGGTGGACTAAAGGCTAACCCCCCTCACTTGTAATGAAGCCCCATACCGAGCAGTGCGACTTAAATTGCTGATGAAGATGATAGGATAGAATTCCGATGACGCAGGTGTGTACCCGATTAAAACACGTGAGGATTTGTTAAACGATGTCTAATCTTTCATTAAAAATGACTGCTTTCTGGGAAAAATACGACTGGTCAGCAAATTTATTTTATACTTTTTTACATGATGTATACAAAATAGAGTTGTAGTATTTTTACGTTCAATTACACTAATGGAAACAGTAAACACATTTAGTGTATGTGGCTCAATTTGCATCGTCTTTTAGAGCTGAGTTTCATGTGAGCTGTTAAACGCCTAAAATGTAAGCGAACTTGAACTGTTGCCAATATCAAGAAACAATAGCTCCCTGAACTATAATTATCGGTAGTATCTGCTATTATATTCTCATGAAGTCTATTATTATTGTTTGAATATTTTACGGTGCTAAAATACACTAATTTTATTTAGTAGTTTGTCATTTACCAGATAATATTTATTGCTTTTAATTATTGGACAAAAAAGTTTCTCAAAAAATTTGAGGGGTAAGGTTTTAAGATATGGAAGAACCAAAGTGTTTTATCGCTACTTCATCATTATAATCATCAGCCCATTTACCTCCCACTGCTGGACACTAACCTCTTCTATAGTTGAGAGGATTGAGGCCTTAGTCCCACGCAGGTCTAGTTTGGGTTTGCAGACTACACACCCAAGAAATTCTAAGAACTTTTAGGTATGCACATAAGTTTGAAAGTCAGAGGCACCTGGGATTTAAACGCGCGACCGCCAAGATTTTCAACAGCATGCCTAAACCTCGAGGCCATCACTGCTTAGATAATCATGCGTTCCTGAATGCATGTATTATTTCGATTCCTTCAATCTCGCCTCATAACTCACGCCACAGCCTAAACTTTAGACATTTCAGGACAAAACTTCCGCACCCCAAGTGTTTCCAACTATCTAGAATAATTAGTTGCGTTCCCAGAGACACCCTCATTACGTGGATCTTGAGCTGCCTACGTGTTCAGAATTAACTACTTGGGCATTATAGTTGAATCCCAAGGTTAGATGGTAAGGATTTTCAAGATTTTTAGTGGAATTTGGTGTTTTGGCTTCCATTTTGGTTCCGACCTGATCTGATGTTCAACTGTTTCTAAATTACCTTTTACCGTTATATGAATTTTAAATTTATCACTCCATATTACTAAATTGGTACGTCTCCTTGCTGGACAGAAACTTTTTATTAGTTCACTATGGTAAGAAACTCAATAAAGAAAATTCAGTGCCGTATTGATATCATAATATTAAATTACAAAAGCTCTGAACCCAAATCACATTTTAAAATTAGACTAGATAAATCCTACTAAATATAACCTCTGTCAATTTATTCTACATTGACGTTAATATTTTCATACTGCAAATTTAAAAATTATCAGAAATACGTCCTCATTCTACTCTGTCATAAAATATCTTCCCACGGACCAGATTTATAAAAATCCCCTCAACGAATTGAGGCTGGACTCATTTCCAGCTATTTCGGCATATTCCATTTTAGAACGAATAGCCGTGTCGAATATATTATTAATGATTTTATCGAAGATTGAAATAATTGTACGTCCAATATAAACTCAAGTGGCCTTGTTCTAAAGATTAATACTGGCAGCGAGTGACTTTTATTTTTTACCTCGAGACACTAATTGACCTTTTGATAAGAATTCTTTAATTATTGAACAAGGGTATATTGTCGGACGTCACCTAATTACTCGTGGCGTATCCTGGAAGAAAATGAGAAAAATGCTCCCTTTGTAATGGAAATGTTTTGTATTGTCATTGGACCGGCTTTTGTTTTTAAAATCTTTGATTACTCGACATTGTGACCGTAAGGGACAAGGAAAAAATAACATGATACCGTTCGGAATATTAAAGGAGAACCATTAGGATCATCCTCTTTATCTGGACAACAATATAAATGCTGAAGTATGTTTGACAAATTTTATGTCTATTAAGGTACTCAGGATATTATTTTCTGGAATAGTTATTGTATTCCAAAATTTATCAGAATTATATAAGTCCCACGTAAAAAATGGGAAACAGCCTCAAGCCGTTTTACGGGCACATTGCTATAATTGCAAATTTACTTGTAAAGAAGTCCTGCACCACTTTTCTCGACTTGGGAATCGAATCTGTAGTTTCCACACCTCATGGTACATAAAAGAGACGCGAGATGAGGCAGTCAATCGATTTTATTTGTGCATTTTATGATAAAGGATAGGGTCGCCGATACCTGCATTATTGAATGCATTTGATAAATTCCGGTACTGTTGCAACAGTCAGGATGGCCGAGCGGTCTAAGGCGCTGCGTTCAGGTCGCAGTCCACTTCTGTGGGCGTGGGTTCGAATCCCACTTCTGACAATTCTTTTTGTGGGATTTAAGATAATTGTTTTTCAATGTCAAAAACTTAAAGCATAATGCAGCTGAATGAAATTAATTTTTTTGTTAAGTTTTTTAGTGTATGTTTTTATTTAAGAGTTTTACGATGAATGGAATCAACGCGTTGATGAAAATTTCTGAAAATATTAACTGTCGAAAATTGCTTCAACTTTATTCTATTTTTATTTCATCTATATTTGTCTAGGAAAAAATATTTTAAATTGCTCACAGTCTGGGTGTTTGTGATGCATACAGCACAGGACGGCTAACACTCTACCATGATTATTTGCGTTGGATGCCACGATAGTCTATTCCATCTAAATAATTACTATCCTCAACTCCCCTAAACTCCTTAATCTCAACCCACCTACCCACACAAAAGCGAAAAAGGCCCAAATTTGAATCAAATTTCGAACAGCGTTCCGTTGTACGAACGGTTATGAAAACTGGCAGGAAATTGCAATGGGCGTGGTATCGAATATTGGCGGGCGGGTTTCACCGGCATCCAATAATTTGCAGGATGTTGTCTGAGCGCCGGCAAACTGCTTTATGTTGGCGTTGTATGACGCCGGTAAGCGTATTGGGCTGTGATGGAAACCCGCCCTGAATAAAGCCTCTCCATACAAACATGGCAAGTCAAAACCTCACGGTTTGAGTTCGTGAAAGCGGTTACGTCTATTGACAGGCGAAATGTATTGGACTGCCTCGTGCTCGGCCATTTAATCTGTCTGATTTCAGAGCAGTTCGCTTGGTACTTACTTTAAATAATACGTAATACGTACGTAATGAGCGTGGTGGAGTAAGACCTAAACCCTCTTGGTTGTAGAGGAGACCCGTGCCTAGCAGTACGACGTACCTATGTAGGAATGATGACTGAAAGATAAAAAGGTTACATTACTTATTTTAAAGATAAAAGAGAGGAATGGCCATATTAAAAGCTTCTCCGAAAATATGTAATCAAAATAAGAATAATACTCGTGTATGTGTTTTCCGAATAAATTACCGTCAACTTCCAACGCTTTATGATCGTATTACCTGTACACTTTAAAGATTTTGTTAAATGTGTAGTTCATATTATTATCATTTCATATACACCAAGCCATCTGCTTATAGTCTAGAGATTGATTGCAGATTGTGAATAAGAAAAAAAAAATGTGTAGTTCGTCAATCGACTAAAGTCCAAATTTAAATATTAAATTATTACATAAACTCCACCTCAGCTATGTTTACATTTTCGTGTCAAATATTAAATTAATTTAAGAACTAATTAGGTCAGATTAGCGTGAGAAGGTAACATTAAACTTTAACAGAATTTTTTTGTTGGAAGCGACCTTTTATGGTCCTGAAGCGTAGTGGCGTGTGTGATAAAGAGGTTCGTAGTTCGATTTCCAAGTCGTAATTTTGAGCTGAAAAGCCTTGCAACATTACCTAAAAACATTTTATTTTAATGTAATATGCCGGTAGTGATGGTCTTGAGGTCGTGGCGAGCGATGCTCACCTTCTGCGAGCATGTCATGTCGCAGAAGGAGAGTGAGGAGCGGGATCGTGAACGGCGTTCCGGCGAACCCCGCCCGCCAAAGGCGTCGAAGAAAGAGGCGCCGGGTCTAGTTCCGGGCGCCGGTTAGTGGGGGGGTAACTGCATATCCTCAAATTAATTTAATTTTAAGTTTAGAGATAAAGATTAAATTTTAATAATATTTTAAGTTTAGAGATAAAGTTTAAAGATTAAGTTTAAGAAATGTGTTATTTGTGATCTAATCTATGACATATTTGCAAAGATTCAATAACTATTTGATTCGATTTAATTTTAAGCCTGCAACAAACATCTTCGTTCTTCAAGGAGGCCCATGGAACGTATTTTTGTTTTTAACTTTTATCTTAGTTCGTTTATTAGTTCAAGTTGTAATAAGACTACTGGAAACATTATACCAATGTTTACCTAATGCGCCTTTTTGAATCAATCATGGCTGCAAAAACTCCTGCTGTAAAGACCCCACCCACAGTCACTCTCATTTAATGGAGTCCCGCCTCCAAATTGGTTCGTTGCGGAGGTTGCAGGGAAATTCAAAAATAATTCGAAACGTAATTTGTTTTCAACTGAACCATTCTACAAAAGGAATGCGAAGAGACACAACCTACGGAGCAATTACAGCGAAGCATTAAAAAGTAAATATGTACTGCAAACACAAAAGATTTTAGATATCGACGAATTCAAAACAGGTGAGCCTCCGGCCAACGTATTTTAATAAGCAAACAATAAGGTGTATAAGTACCTTGATTAGAACTTTGTGCTTTGATTAAATTGTTCGCATTGGATACTACGGTGTTTGCCATATTGTATATATTTTAAGAACCAAATGTAGTAAGGTGAGGTTTTAATCGAAGATAATTTTACTCTGAGCGAGCCTTGAACATATAAATTCTTCAAACAGTTTTACTGTCTAATTTTTTTTCAGTCGCTTTAATGTTGTGTTAATAACTGATAAACAAATAGAAAGCATACTGCTGGTGTCAGTATGTACGAGTATAAAAATGACTCGACAAATAAACACGGTGATCCCTTACTACGCTAAAATTTATGGATCTACAAATGAAACGGCATCAATACCGGCCCTATTCTTAAGAAGGAATATTTTATCGATATCCGCCCTGTCACGACCGCTCTTAAATATTCACATACGTTTAAAGTCCAGATCAAAAAAGTCGATATAAATCCCGACGCCGCCGAACCGAGAGCCATTAAGGTCGTCCGCCTAATAGCTGGACCGGATTAAATTTCGTCGGACACGGCTCCGAAAAACTTGTCGGAGGGCGTACCGGAGAGGTGGTCGAGGAATTAATTGGGATGGACCCTTGTACGGCTGAAATTCGGACCGCTGCGTTGTCCGCTTAATTTCACCCCACAGTTTCTTGGACGTGAAACGGTTTTTGGGGAAACAAATCGGATATCGTTGTAGTAATTCTCTCAAGTATGTATTGTTGTTTATTATTTGATCATCTTTGAATGACGGTAATGCTATAGAATTCGGATGAGAATTGGATAGTTCATTCTATTTATATTTTCTTGATTTTTTTTTTTAATATGAACAAAATAAAAATTTCCTCTTCGTAAAGCAAACTTATTTTTTTGTATAAAATGTTCGGAATAATATCCCTTGAAATTTTTTTATATGGACGTACATTTACCGTTATATTCCACGATTCATGGAATAGTGTGTAGAGCTTAAGTATGGACTGTCAAGAGACATCTTTATTGACAAAATGGATTGTGGTGCCCGGCCGGGCTTGAAATTCAGCCTTCGAACTATTCTAACTTGTCAAATATCACAAACCCTAGTTGAATACCGCCTTTACTATGACTAAGGGATATATATTGGTTGTGAATATTTAACTGTGTGCGATCTGACAAGAGTTTCGTTTTGTTTTTCGGTTCGTTTTTCCATTAGGAAATTCTCAGTAGCAGCCCGGAGTCTGGAAATGTGCCCAAGAAACGGTAATAGGCTCGCCCCTATTACGTGGGACTGATACATACCTGGCGAAATGTGGGTGCAGAAATGCATCTCTGCCTACCCCTTCGGGGAATATAGGCCTGAGGTATGAGGTATATTTAACATGCCAATTGAGTCAAAAGAGGTACCCAAAGAAGTATTTCTACTTTGACGCTTCGAAAGCTTTGCTACTTAACTGTGCGCATTCCCAATCTTTGTGTTACTAGTGATAGATTCAATGAGACTTTTACCGACTAAGTAATAGATCCTTGGACACCGATGTCGCATGATATAATGATGAACTGATATTTAATTACAAAAATGAGGATTATGACTAATGAAAAAAAATCATAGTTTAAAACGTAAGTTATTTCACATATTAAACTTAATTATTTTAACAAGGGATGAAATGAAGTAGAAAAGGTTATAATATTATAGTAAAAGTGTGATTTTAGGTCCCAAAAACAATTAGTTTTAACGAGCAGGAATAAAGTCATAGTAATTAAAACATAAATTTGATTAGTCTACTCGTTAGTCGGGTGACCCTTTTTCTCTTAAAATAAACACATGTTATAACAGTAGATCAACTTGACCAACCTTATATTTGTACATACAATTACCCCGTCACTTCTATAAGATCGTCTCTTACCATAATCATTCATAATTATAAAATTAAAATGTATAGTAGTTTTAATATAACTAAAGCATATATCTATACTAATATTATAAAGAGTTTTTGTTTTGACTAATTATTAAGAGTTTGTTTGTTTGTTTGTTTGTTTGAACGCTAGGATCTCAGGAACTACTGGTCCGATTTGAAAAATTATTTCACTGTTAGATAGCACATTTATCGAGGAAGGCTATAGGCTATATAACATCACGCTACGACGAATAGGAGCGCAGCAGCAATAAAGAATGTTTCGATATCGGGGACATTTTTTCCTTTTTGTGAGCTTCCGCGGCGTGCGCTGCGAAAACGGTTAAAGTTTCGCTGAAATAATGTATGACAGAAATGTTCCTCTTTAAAAGTTCTAAAA
Organism: Cephonodes hylas; assembly: GCA_030295005.1. Classification (NCBI taxonomy): domain Eukaryota; kingdom Metazoa; phylum Arthropoda; class Insecta; order Lepidoptera; family Sphingidae; genus Cephonodes; species Cephonodes hylas. The sequence continues at coordinate 2,777,532 of AP025374.1, read as the reverse complement.
AAAAAGTCCGCGACAGCGTATGACTATTCTTTAAGGTTGGCTCACTATAACGTTTTTTATCCTAACCAAATTTATTTTAAAATAAAGTTTTACTTGTGAAGGTGTTTTTATAAATGTGATATTAATCCTTATCCAAATAAATACGTTATTCATTACAAGTATTTAATTTTAAATAAAATTGCCCTTAACATCATTTTATTTCACTGAGTATCTTAGAAGATATTGCAGTTTTAAAATATTGATCAAGCGCGCAGTAATGATGCACAAGGCGCCGATCGACGCGTTACGGTTTCACGTTTGAACAATTTTACCGAATTGTATGAATTTTGGTATGGACATAAATAGGACTCTGAGAAGTAAAATAGACTACAACTTATTTTCCTTCTGATCTCAACCCTGTAGTCTACGCGGACGGAGTCGCGAGCAAAAGCTAGTACAATATATTTTTCTCCTCATCAGCCCTATTCCACTGCTGGGCACGGGCCTCCTATTCCATTGAGTGGTTTATGTTTGAGGGTTTAAGGCCTAAACTCTCTCAGTTGTAGAGTAGGCCCATGCCCAGCAGTGAGACGTATGTATAAGCGCTGATGATGACGATGATGTTTAAGTACGGACATGAATCCATCTACGATTTACGAAGTCTATTTAAAAACAAATATTTAACCAACAAATGTACCAATCAAAAACAGTTACTACCATCAATCTTACTTACATGCCGGACAGTATAAGTCCGAGCAGTGCTGATTGCTGGAACATAAAGTTATTGAATGAGTTCAGCTCGCGTCGCTCGTTTTATGTTGCGGAGTAAACGAGAGTTTACAATGTTTGCGGTTCAACGTTGATATGTGAACTCGTCGCCACCGTGGAGGCCGCAGCACGGGTTTTAAGAATAAAATGTTGTACCTACTAAGGGTTCTCGGGTTTATTTTGGCTGAACAGTACATATAATAAATATATTATGAACACTGGCTTGAGAAACGAGAGGCCGAAGATTTGATCCTTGCATCGAGAAAACTGTTTGTTTGATCCACAAATATAGAAACCTCTTATAAATACGAAAGAAAATTAATCTGGTTTAGAAAAAACTTAGTCGCAAGCAATGGGTCCATATTTTAATTTATATCATCGTTACGATAAATTATGAAAGATTTAAGAAAGGTTGAAAAAAAGGCACCAACAGAAAATGTTACAAGACATAGATTACATCTTCACAGGAAAATCTAATAATGCATTGTAAAATATAACTGTATTAACCTGAAAGTTTAGAAAAAAACTATTTCCACCCATTCAATATTTGCATAGAAGTTTGTTCAACATACATGACTTGAGATGTTGTCAAATAGCCAACTTGCGGAGCACTTTTACAACAATATTGAGAGGAAGTTAACGCCCAATGGAGAATACTTGTAAGACATACGTGTAAGTTGTTATACATAATACATACACTCATTCCAATGTCCTCTAAGAGGTAGGAAGACGTATATTTTTATACACATTTTATAAGCTGTATTTTTACTCCCAATAACAGAGGTATCTTGTTTATCGTCATCAACCTTTCGTTGTAAGTAATCCCAAGACTTTGAGTAAAAACTCAGGCCTTAAGATCCAACACTTAAGCTATCAGCAGTTCCACGTGCTGAGCTAGTAGAAAATTTGGAAACCGCTATAAGGAAATATATCAATGTAGCTACAAAAAGTGGTAAGACTACAGTAACACTCCAATATCTAATCTATGAATATTAGAAAAAAGGGTTCTCAAATCCGCCCAACAAATAGTAGAGGCGAAGAAACGTGAGCGGGTCGGGAACCGTGACTCAATTCACTGGTGAAGCGAATTGCTGTTGCTGAAAACGGCACAACTCAAAGCCATTTCAGTTTTGCTACTGAAAAATTGCACTTTTTACTTACGTCGTTTTAAGTCTTGTGTGCGAGTTACGACTTGCATTGTTGTGGTCTCGACGAGGGCATGGATGTGTGCCTTTTAAATGTCAGCGTATTTTTAGATGGCATAAAGTTAAGTGACGGTATAACTTCGACTTTAAATTCAGAGTTTTTTTGTTTTAAATTTTTTATGTATTGTTTTTAGTTAGTGTTGCCAAATTATATTGTATGTTTAGTAATTAGGTATCAAACACCCACAGTATCGTTTCCAAAGAGTAGGCATATTATCATCTGTTCAAACCCTCACGCAATAACAACCGGGCTTATTGGCGTTAATCGAGCATATTTACAAGTAGTTTAGTTTGAAGTCGTGATGATCCATTACTGCTTATAATAATTTCATAAAAAACCTCATCACAACTTGTCTTACCCCACAATGAGACCTCTTGACCACCCGTTTCTACCTAATATTCGAAACTGAAACTTCTAGAGAGATCGGCTCAAATTATGAATCGCGACCAACAAGGCAGTCGATTCATAAAGACCTTACAGTAATTAATGGCACATAACGCACGCCGCAATATTTCACTAAAGATTGACACACAAAGCTGTTCATTTCCTTTGTTAGTTTAGGTTTTATTATTCCTTAAAGCCGCTACCGACGTTCATTGACGTTGTTTTGCAATGCAAATGGGAATACAAACGTATAATGAAAAGAAAACACTTGGGTTTTGTGTCAAAATAGTTCAAAGGAGAATCACTTTAGGTAGCGGGATTGTTTTTGCTATTGTAAAGGTATTCGAGGGACGTAATGACATGGAGCTTTACTTGCCGAGCTGGGTGGCCTAGTTTTAAAATGTGATTAGTAATGGCTTCGAGGTTTAGGCGTGCGAGCGAGAATATTGACGGTCGCAAGTTCAAACCCCTAGCACTTCCTATACCTCTGATTTTTGAAGTTATGAGTGTTCATCATTCATCATCATAAACTCATGTACGTTTCACTGCTGGGCACGGGTGTCCTCTACCATTGAAAAGGTTTGGGTCTCAGTCCTTCTTCTTCTTCTTCATCAACCCATATACGCCCACTGCTGAGCACGAGTCTCCTCTACCATTGAGAAGGTTTAGGCCATAGTCCACCACGCTGGCCTACTGCGGGTTGGCGGACTACACACCTAAGAAATTCCTAAGAACTTTTAGGTGTGCAGGTTTCATCACGATGTTTTCCTTCACCATTGAAGCAAGTGATAATTCAATTTGAAAACGCACATAACTTCGAAAAGTCAGAGGTGTGTGCCTGGGGTTCGAACCCGCGAGATTCTCGACCGCGCGACTAAACCTCGAGGCCATCACTGCTCAGTCCTTAGTCATGAATATTTTTATCATGTTAATAAATGACTAAATTACGTAAACGGCGAAGAAAATAATCGTGGGAATAACCTGCACACCTAAAAGTTTTAAGCAATTTGTTAGGTGTGTAGTCCGTAAACCGCACTTGGCCAACGTAATGAACTAAGGCTTAAGCCCTCTCTATTGTATACTCGTGCCCAGCAGTAAGATATATGCATCTAGGCTGATGATGATTCGCTTTCAGTCAGATTGTAACCACCGAATACAATAAAACGAAAGCTTACAGTTAGCTAATCTACGGGAAAGCGCTAGCCCTAGCTAGGTGACTAGTCACGATTAAACTTTACCCTAAAAACACAAAAATAAAGAAGATTGCCCAATTTTTTTTTCAGAATGAATGTTACCCAAAAAAACTTAGACTACCATGACCTTTTACTTTTCATACAAAAACAATACTCAGATTTCTTCACAATGTTTACTCAATAGACATAAAGTATTTCGGTTTCCATTCACTAAACATAAATATAAATGTCTGCGGAATAAGACATTGCCTCGGTTCCTTCCTCGATAAAATCAAATGTTCTGCTGCGGGTGCAAAAATTTATTTCCGATTCCAGAATTTTCCATTACGTGCTGGAACTGCGGAGGTGGAGATTTGAAGCTATTTTTAAATTTCATGGCCTACTCGATTATAATGCAAGAATTCCATATATGTGTAATGTATATATCTAAGCACTGTAAAGTAAAGGATGTGGTTTGGTTAGTGAGACTCTTAATTTCCTAAACTTGTGCTACAAGACAGAATTTCATCATTATTTTTTATGTTTACTTGACACGGTTTTCACACTTAAGTCATAAAACCGAATTTGATAGTGATCTTGTGTACCTATAGAAAGTAATTTCCGAGAAAACCCTAGTTACATAAAGCATTAAATTACTTTCTCCAATAGTATAACCTGGAAATTGAAATTTGCGTTTTATTATGTTTAATTTAAAAATGTCTACATTTGAATTTACTGAATTTAGTAAGCTATTCCACACCTTCAGTAATTATTCATTTCTACCCAACTCCATATGATTGACATATTTAGTCTAGTTTGAATAAATCTTCGGCATTAATTAGCTATTATCGGCGGTAACAGATAGCGCACGTCTCATCGATCCAAATATAATACACAAAATTCAGCTTTAAATTCTGCTAAAACTGTGGAGCTATTCTATTCTGTACCTTCAATCTTTAAAAAGAATGAATAAAATCGTTGCTTGCACTAAATTCAAATTTGAAAACGGCAGTGCTGCAAACATAATAGAATAATAACAGACGAATGGTGTACTACTAACGCGTTGAAGTTATGTGTCATATTGCCTTAAAAATTTCTACCGTCTACATTACGACGATAACTTTATATATGTAATTTTTCCTTCACAGAAATTTCGCAGTGACTTAGTATTAGCAGTATTAGTATTATTAGAACACAATTGCCATGATAAATAAATAGTAACAATAAACAGTAATGGTAAATCTTGCCGGTCGCAGGTTCAAACCCCAGGCACACACCTCTGACTTTTCGACGTTATGTGTGTATTCACATTGAATTATCACTTGTTTTAACGCTGAAGGAGGTCAGGGGATGCTTTTTCCATTGATCTAGCCAGTCATGGAACAGGGCTACGAGTACGCGAGCTCGGCCCCCCGAGCTGTTACAGTCTCCTAATATTTCCTTATCCGGGACTGTAGCATCCTTACCATCAGGCCAAATATCCTTTCCCGCAATATCCTGTACCCAAACACACCCTATCTCCACACCATTCCCTTTAAAACATAGAAATTCCCAAGGAGGGTTGGCGTCAGGTAGGCGGCCGGCCGTAAAACATCTGCCAAAACTCTTATGCAGCATGTTTTGTCCTTCCACACAGGTAGGAAGGACAAAACATGCTGCGCCGACCCCAAACAAGAATTGGGATCAGGGCAGGAGAATGATGATTTAACGCTGAAGGAAAACATCGCGAGGAAACCTGCACACCTAAAAGTTCTTAGAAAATTCTTAAATGTGTAGTCCGCCAACCCACACTAGGCCAGCGTGGTGGACTGCGGCCTAAACCCTTTCAATGGTAGAGGAGACCCGTACTCAGCAGTGGGCGTTTATGGGTTGATGATGTTGAATTATAAACACACCTAGTAACATACATAGTTCTGACTCCACACTAAGATACAAGTTTAGCGTCGTGGGTACCAAAAACTACGAAAGACTTTTCGGACTCAGAACCACCCAGAACTGAAGCAAGTAAATGTGGATTACACAAACATTTGTCTCGTTCCCGGATTCAACCCGCAGCCTCTCGTAACGCAAGCTGTTGCAATGATGAAAAGGAAGTAATTCATTAAACAAAAACAGTTAGTATTTTTTACGTAAACTAAAACGGAACATCGAATTATTTTACGAAATTCCTATACCCCAGTAAAAAGTGTCAAGTAATTCAAACGCTATTTTATATACGGATGAAGATGAACTTTCCAGTGCGAGGCGTTGTTCCCCACAGAGCCATAATTACAGTGAAAATAAAGAAACCGTGTGAAATATTGCAACATGAGTCTGCGTTATGAGATTTATGACCTTTTTCTACATCTGCAAACATGCGACGTACACTGTGCTCCCTATTTACCCTTGGGAATGCGATCATGTATTCGACAAGCTTGGGTTCGAGATCGAAATACTCTTGCATAGTGTGATTGATACCTTTGAAGCAGAAAATATGATATTCGAAGGTAAGACCTAGAATTCCGGGTGTTGACAGCCCGTGGCGCAGTTGGCTAGACACCAGCTTACGAAACGAGCGGCCGCGGGTTCGATCCCCGCACCGAGACAAATGTTTGTGTGATCCACAAAAATTTTGTTTCAGGTCTGGGTGTTTGTGAGACCGCAAAGTCTCTCGTAGTTTCTGATACCCACGACACAAGACTCGTATCTTAGTGTGGGGTCAGGACTAAGTATGTGACTGTTGGGTGTATTTATTTATTTATTTGAAAGACAGCCCCGTAACGCAGTTGGCTAGACACCAGGTAGCAGGACGAGAGGCCGCGGGTTGGTGTGGAAAAATGTAAGTGTGATCCATAAATATTTGTTTCGCGTCTGGGTGTTTGCGAGGCCGGAAAAGTGTCTCATAGTCTCTAATACTCACGACACAATATTCTATTGTAGGGTCTAATAATAATAAACTGTTTTCAATGAAAAACATCCTACTCTTTCTCCGACCCTGGAACCGAACCTAGGAAATCTACATATTATAAATGTACACCGCAAAACCAATAAGCCACTGTCTACATAAAATACTTCCTCAAGCGACATTTTATACGTCTAAATAACATCTACTTTCTACAAGTAAGAGTATTTGCATACAAAAGCCGTCTCGGAATCTTGTCTAGCAATAGCTATAAAGTCCGGCTTAGGTGGAGTTACTTGAGAGACGTCGGTATTCCTAGTATATTAGCAAATTTGAGTAACAGTATTGGTTGGATGTGATTTATTGTCCAAGTTTTAGTGCGTTGTTGCATTCACACCGAAGCGAACTGCAAGTAGATTTTATTCGTTCGACCAAACTTCATGCTTGGCTTTTAGGGTCTCAAGGTGTTGAATCAGGCGATCAAGAGGCTTCGATTTTTAGGTAAGGTAAGAGAGAGATATAGAATAGGCTGAAATACTACCCCATGAAAATATTTGTAATGCTCAAATATTTGTGTCCGTTCCGAGTGTTTGTGTGATAGTTTCTGATGCTACTGAGACTAGACTATATCTTAGTGTTCGCTCAGAGCTATATACTTTAAAGATTAAGACTTTTAAGATACTATATCAGTCGATACGTCGTACTTATATGTTTTCGTCCCCCCCCCCCTTCCAAACCCCGAGCTACTGAGAATTTTCTAATGAAAACCGCTGTAACATTTTTTCCATAAATTGTAATCGAAACCAAGATCTCATTGCACAGCACATACCTTTACCACTAGACAGTATTAATATCATCTTTTTAAAACACGAAAATAATACTATTTCGCCACCAACCGAAAATTTGACTCGAAACCTGTACGGTGTGATTGACTCACCAGGACACTTAAGATCCCGATGCAGGTGTTCCAGTCGCCAACTAATAACTATGTTGCACCGACTCGCTCATAAACTGGAAACAGTTCGGGCTCAGATCGTGGCAGCTGCTCGTTTTTCAAACTTCACTCGGCGGCCATTTCGCAAAGGCAAGTTTGTTTATGTTTTAAAAAAGTGTGAAAAACACTCTGGTACTTGAACGACTGGCGAGACAAGTACAGTTTTAATGACCTTCATAGTTCATACAGGGATGCATGTAATGGCCAAGATGTTGGCAGAAGAATATTGATAGATATTGTTATAATTTTCTAAAATAGTGAATCGAGTAAAATATAAATAACACAACCAAACTTCGTGGTAATAATAATTCCATTATAGAAGATGCCATTCACAGATTTTGTACTCATTTCGGTCAAATAATTAATCACAGTAATTGACATTATTCTTACACGGAACCGCTTAGAGATGCTAATATTTATAGACGACACTCACACACACTCGTGTCACAAACCCAATTATACTAAATTAATTAAACCTTTCGACATAAATCTATTGGCGCTCAAACACGCCTTTGTTCTGAGGTTAGTCATACACTTTAACTACAAGAGGTGTTATATTGCCGATACCCCAATGCGCTAAACTACTAAACAATACTTAAATTTAATTTAAATTAAATTAAATTTAATTTAAATTTTATTTATTCACTTACTTAGGTTACAATAGTATATAACATAAATGAAATGATTAATTCTAAAAATTTTGAGCAACCAATGCGTGAGGTAGGTGACAGCTGCAGCTAAACTAGGACGAACCTGTATCTCAGCCTGCAGGGCCATTTCCCCCAAGAACTAAAAGCAGTTTTACATGAAGTTAAAGGTTATAAACTAAATTATATTAACATTCAGAAATCTTGAAAATAAAGAGGCAACAAAAACTTAAAAGTAAAATACAATAACCAAAAACTGAAGATAAAAATAAAAATATATACCAAATTATAAACTCGTAAAATGTGAGCGTGTGTCAGTGCGTGAACGTGCGTGTGTGTGTGTGTGTGTGTGTGTGTGAGTGTGTGTGTTAGAATGTACATATTTTGAAAACAACTTCTGCTTTCCTTAAGATAGTACTTGTAGTAGGCTAAAACACTAAAATAACACCAATGATAACGCAAATAGAACAGCATCTGGTTCCCATCACGACAAAGCGAATAAAACACGTCTCATCAAAACCAGCCCGCCTAAGTAGCTTACTTCCATTTCTAATAAAATGCTTATTTTAATGGTGTGTTTCCCTCGCTGCACACAGGCGGAAATTGCGAAATTTAAAAACTTCTTTCCTTTCCTCGTGACATGTTTAAATTGCATTTTTATGCGGCATTAAACTCAGCGGACCTTATTTATTCCGTGACGTTGGTTAATTAAAACATTTCTCTTCTAATACTTATTATATGCTTGCACGATATGCGACATAATTGCTATACAAAAAATTGGATTAAACTCTGTTGGCATTTGAGGCTTTTTTGCTTTGCATGTAGACTGTTTCTCTCCATTCTTTTACTTGCCATAAATATAACTAACATAGTCATAATACAGAAAAAATCATACATATTATATAAAAAATACAGTATCACTTTTTCAAGTTGTATAATGTACATATATTGTACCTAAAGGCTCGTAATCGCTCGATTCACAATATCGCGGGAATAACAAGGCGCTCTAAAATTCTTGGGAATCGTTTCCTGGGTCAGGCTATTTTTTTTCAACAGGAGACTAAATAGCAGCTCAATATCTAATGCTCAAGGGTAATGTGCATCAAAATAGGCAATGGACTCACCCATCCATTTTCATGCAATTTACACCACAATTGACGACAGTCCGCAAATTCATTAGGTGTATGTGTAAATTCCAAGCTTCGCGGTCGATTTTCCGTCAGCCAGTGGTATCAGACCAGTAAAACAGAACTACTCGTTCTAAATTGAATAAAGCATTGTTCGTCGGGTTGCTCATATTTTTACATTGTTACCATTAGGTAATGGTTTTGTAGAAACAATACTAAATGTAGACTGTTGTAGCTTTAACCTTGTTCCACTATGCTAGCCCTAATTGGAATTAGTTTAAAAAGCAAAGGAACGCGAGCTATTTCACTAAACAAGCCGCGCTGAAACCTTGAATAAAAACAAATGTGAACAAAGTGTTTGCCTGTATTTATTACTCGCCTGTTGCCCCTAGTTTTGGAGATCCTTGAGCATTCAACAGAAAATAATAATAAAGTTGGTAATTTATCATCATCATCAGCGTGTGACGTATATGGATACGTCCCCCTGTTGGGATTGGGCCTCCTCTACAACTGAGACAGTATTGGCCTGAGTCCACTTCGCTGGCCTATGAAATTCCTAAGAACATTTAGGCTTGCAGGTTTTCTCACGATGTGTTCCTTCAACAGTAAACTGATAATTCAGTGTTGATACCCATTCAACTTCGAAAAGTCAGAGGTTTGTGCCTCTAGTTTTAACCCGCGACCTCTGAAATCCTCGGCAGCAGTGGCGGTACTTCCATAGAAGCCCGAAAGCCCGACTTGCCTTACATAGTTCCGAATAACGAACTTAGCGATTGTTTATTTATAAAATAACGCTATAAACGTGAATGTGAGTACTAACCGGTAGGTATTTATTAGTCCTACGTACAAAAAAAATATGCTGCTACTAAATAAACATTTGGGCTTGCCTTAGTTTGACACCCTAGGCATGCCACTGCTCGGCAGCACGCCTAAACCTTGAAGCCATCACTACTTTATTTAAACAGCAAACAAAAATAAAAAATAAGTTAATACGAGTAAACTTACAGCGCATAACGAAACATTTCGTTGAGTTTCACAATTTTAATGCTTCACTGAACAGAAAGCGTACCATTTTCCTCATTAAACAGTTTGTTTTTCATTATAATTGCCTCGTATATTATGTACGTAGTTAGGAAGCTTGTTCTAAAAGAGGTACAAGTCCAGTCTAGCCCAGCTGAATAATTAATGCGCGGATAATTAATTTGGATAATGAAGAATTTTTACGAAAAATCATGTTTTAGTGATATGGTGTTCTAAATCTCACGTCACATAAAAGCAACTTTGCAACAGAAGATGGTTATAAAATATTAGTTTCTGCTTGTGCTATTGTAGGTTAAAACGGCTAATATTTAACACACGATTAAATGTCTTTCTAGAAATAACTTTTACTATCATCTCTATACAATTGATAAAATTTCATCTTACTGGTAGTTAGTCCTTTGACATATTATGTCTACTTGCAAGCAACGTGTGGCCAAGGAGTTCAGGATTAATTCCTGGATCTGTAAAAGTATGTACCATGTATATATAACACGACTTTTCGTGAGAAAATTCACAGCAGCACTATGGCATCAGCTGTGGCATTTGACCTGTAAGTGGCTCACCCTACATTACGATATAGTACGATATACATTACAATGTAAGATATAGGCGATACGTGCTAATAAAAACACATGTTCCTTTTTCGTGCAGGACAGAGGTATGAGAGAATTTACAATACGTACATATGCATAAACAAATTCAGTAGGTGTTCCGTACTACATATAAATAAAAGACCAACGGTCTAAAAAATAATTTTAACATAATATTCCATGGAATTTCTTCACTATCCCCACACCTATCTCTGTTTACTCCTGAATGAAATTTTATATAATTCTACGGAACTTCAAGCCACTGCGACAAACACAAGTAATATTTATATCTATTTCCCAAACGTACGGCGAGCATACTTCACAACCGAATCACGCACACTTGTTTGTGAATCTTTAGTAGTGTTACATAAAATACGAAAATGATGTCAAAACCAGCTATTTTTTAGGAATAAAATGTTACAGTTAGAAGTAAATTAATAAAGTTTAGTGGATTTATGTGACATGGTCCACTTTGTTCATAGTCGTTAAAATTTTATTTGTGAAAATGAAGGTTTTTAAATTAGTCTCCTTATCTATAGTAATGAAATCTGTATTTGCATTTTTCTAAGAGCATTAAGTAATTAAAAGTTCAAGAAGAAGAAATAAAAACACAAGAAACAGCTTCTTTATTTCCTTCTTAAATCATAACATTTTTCGTGGCGCAGTTTGTTATACAGTATGCCGAGGTTTCAATATCACTCAGACATACATTTACGCTACCCACAAATATTTGTCTTGAGTCTGCAAGACACCCAAAAGTCTCTTGCAATTCGTCTTACTACACGAGACTTTATTCATAACGTAGGGTAAGAACTATGAACCTACCTACATGTTAATTGCATTTAAAATTGTGCATTAAATAGAATCTAATGTTAAAACGATCCAGAGGTCCCAGATCGGGCAGCGTTACTGGGTTTGTCCATTACAAATTACGTATTAGCATTACGGAATTCTCCTCTATTACGTGGGACTGATACATATCTGGCGACATGTGGGTGAAAAATTGTATAAGACATTATGCAATTAACGTGTAAAACTTTTGGTCTTCTATGGAAGTACCGCCACTAATCACCTTACTTCATTATTTTATGGCGCCTTAAAGAACTTTTATCCCAGTTCAACTTAATATAAATTTTAAAAGTTCTTTACCAAAAATTGCCTAGTTACTCGCAAGTTCAAAAATTCTAATATAACTCCTATTTTAAGACAAATAACTTTCAGAAGACTCTTGTTTTCACCTAAGAAGTTATTGCGGGCCCGAATTCATTTAGAATTTATTATAAGTTTCAATTTCATTACACTATTTGAAAATGGTCTAGTCCGAGCGAAAAAAAAATTTCGCCTACAAAATCCAAGTTAAAATTCTCGTTACGGTAATTAAGTAAAGATATAGTTTGGTAATACGAGAGAATTTCATTAATAAAAAATTTATCGACGAATTGGTTTCATGAATTTGAGTCTAAACTTTAAAGGATAATGCGTTCTATTGATTTATTTAGGGTACTGATCGCCTCGTAGTCTTGCGGTCGCAAGTATGTATCGCGTAATCTAAAGTTCCTAGATTCGATTCCCGGATTGGATAGTTTTATTGCATTAGGAATTCTCAGCAGCACGGAGTCTGCATATGCTAAAAACGGTGATAGACTCGCACACTATAAACCTCATGATTTTTAATATTAGTTACAGATTATACTATCATTACTACTACTACTATTATTAATATTTAAACTACCCAATAAAACTTCGATATTTATCCTTAACAGAAATTGCGGGCAATTATGTACACAAAGTGCTTGAGGAAAGAATATAAATTCTCTTTTAGCCCAATTAAAGCGAGGAGGAAGCAACAAACAGAAGTCATGAGCTCTCGCTAATAACCAGAGGGCACCTGTTGCTGAATAATTTACTCCATCCCTTATACTAGGCTGGGTTTCGGGAAGCACTCGTCAATTAGTATATTTAAAATACATGCTCAATGTAGGGATTATACTGAGTAACTGTTTATATAAAAAAATATTATTTGAATGACGTATGGCGTGTTAATTTTATATTTCGTTGAGCAATATCTAGGTTTATGATCCTGTCTGTCGATCCTTAGTATATAAAATACCAATATTTTAAGTAGGCCAGTGATGCCATTTATTTTTTGGTCAATAAGGCCCCAGGCATGTTTGTTTTCGTCCTGGCAGTTTCGTACTCAATTTTCATTGTCTATGCTCGTATCAGTGAGAATACACAAATAAATTAAAAATGTCAGAAGTGTGTGCTTGCGATATGAACTTGCTATAGTAGTTAACCTATACTGAACTATGTGTTAATGTCGAATTTTGGTATTTTTTTAGTATTAAGTCGATAATTAAAGAGCAAAGACATAAAACCGGAATGCCGATGCATAAAAAAGCTGTTGCAAAGTTAGTATACCTATTATCCTACTGTACAACCGAGAAAAATAAATTCAAATAGTAAAGTAGCCACGTACGAACTGGAAAATATTCGTACACGGACGTGCGCAAAACTACAATACTTTTGCTGATAATAAAACATAAAAGTTGGACGCTCTGTTATTTCATATGCAATGAATATGAAATTGTATTCAAAACACATTGAGTTTACCGATATGCGATGTAAATAAAGAAGAACGCATATTTACATAGGTATCCTTTGTGTACTAAACAGAGGTGTAAGGCACGCCCTAATTTTGTTAAATGTATTTTTGTAGTACTATGCGTGGTTATACCTACACCTATACCAATTTTTTTTTAATGTAAAACAAACTTTAAAAACTCTGGCTAGGTGAGGCGACTGACAGCGGTTGGATGAGGAGAGCCGAAGTTCGAGCCCAGTGGCGTGCCAAAGAAGAGGCCTATGTCCAGCAGTGGACGAATTGAGCGCTGTTGATGATCATGATGAAACACAGTAATATATTTTCACAACTCAAGAATCAAATCCAGTAACGTTTCTTTTAAACCTCGCGTGATTATACCACCGGAACACTGACGAAATGAGTTTAAATCTTATTTCTCAATTGAAGATATATATCATTACAAATACCAAGTAAGATGTTAAAATCATTTTTTCATACACAGAGAATAAATGAAAATCAAAAAAGTTTTCAAGGTAAAATATTATATATTCTTACAAGATATTTACTTTAATATAATTTTAGTTTACAGACAGCTTCTGAGAAATCTAAATTGCTGAATAAGTAAAACAAGGTCGGGTGGATCTGAGAAATAAACTCAATAAACGTTGAGTAAATTTTTAATCTATTCAAGGATAAGTATTAATTTTGATTATGTATGACCTAGTTAATAATGTTTTATTTTGCTCTTTAGAATGGTTTACGTCACAAGACAAATTCGAATCTTAGATATGCTAATTTAAATTGGCCATCAAGGCCTACACGTTTGCAATAGTAGAGTAGGATCTTGGAATTGACACACGTTTATGGGCTAATATAATGTAAATATGGTTGTACTGGTATCTTGCCATTCTAGTTTCATAATTTTGGAATATTGGATGATTTAATAGCAGTGTATAGCATGCAATAATTCCTTTTTGTAATTGTTTAATTTGGCTAAATATTTGTGACAATAAGGCTTACCTTTCACTGGCACTCATCAAGTGCTATTTTGTTTTATTTGTAAATCATAATCTTTATTGGGCTTGTTAGTGTCATAAAATTCGTAATTCGATAGGTTGCATATTCACATTAAAATTTCCGGACCCGAAAACCCAACCCAAGTCAATTCGATCGCAAGCCGTGCAACATCAAACATTTAACACTAAAACATCGTGAACTATCTTCAGCCCATTAGTATCATGAATTTCACAAACCGCGCAGATAGTTCTGTACCAAGTAAAAGCCAGTTTGAAGTGCAATTATCAGACACTCCATAAACAAGCGAAACACTTAGCTAAATTGCAGAGAAAAACTTGAACGCTTCAATTTTGTTTAAATCCTGTTAAAAGATTAGAGAAGTAGGCTTGTGAGCTTCTCAGCTGCGTCCAATTAGGAGTACGGAACCAAGCATCTGTCATTCGGGAACTTAAAAATGTCAGTCTTAAAGTATCTGCTAATAAGCCCCTGACGTAAAGGTTACAGTTTTAATATAGTGAGCTTATGAAGCTAGTTTGAAGTTAAGGAATCTTAATTAAAGTTGTTATGACTGGGGTAAAAATATTTATTAATTTAAATTTTTATTAAGTAAACACGGAATCTTCACAATTATCCGTATAATTTAAGACATGTTTTTAATATATATCTAGAGCAAAAAAACGACGATTGACAAATATCTTGAAGGTTACAAAGTTAGGTGTAAAATTGCATTGTAGCATTAGGTAATGATTTAAAATATTTATTACTAAAATGAAATACATATTGAAGTAAACAAGTAAAAACAGCACGTTTAAAATTTACTTTCTTCTTCTTCTTTTTCATCAACCCATATATGCCCACTGCTGAGCACGGGTCTCCTCTACCATTGAGAGGGTTTAGGCCATAGTTCACCACGCTGGCCTAGTGCGGGTTGGCGGACTACACACCAAAGAAATTCCTAAGAACTTTTTAGGTGTGCAGGTTTCATCACGATGTTTTCCTTCACCGTTAAAGCAAGTGATAATTCAATGTGAATACACACATAACTTCGAAAAGTCAGAGGTGTGTGCCTGAGGTTCGAACCCGGGACCGTCGAGATTCTCGATCGCGCGCCCAAACCTCGAGGCCATCACTGCCCTCCTTTTACTTTACTTACTTTACTTCTATATTTATAAAAGCTTATCAAACTCATGCTATACAAATGTCTACTTAAAATTTAATAAGACGCAGTCACGTCATTATACCAACATAAAAACTAAAAAAAAAAAAAATACTCGTTTCCAATAATGTACATATATCAGCTTATTTCCTCTTACATTCTAAATATTATAAATTAACAAATTAAATACATTTCCTAAATAAAATATCATCCATAAACACGAATATATTCAATGGGCTAAAATCCTCCACAACAAGAGCTGACAAATGACGTCCAAAAAGTCATTAAACAAATCCAACATTCATTTCGTTTGATTGATGAATGGCGCCCAGCCATCTGATTATTTCTTTTGTACCGATAAACACAAAATACACGTACCCAGTTTGACAAAGAAAAATATTCCAATGATATATGATTCAATTTGTCTAATAGAATACTGGCTTTTTTAGAAAAATAAACATAAAGCGAGCTGTATATAGGTTAAATATAAACTGGGGTACCGAATATGTAGTCAGAGGTTTCAGTTTAAATTAAACATTTTCTATTGGTTCGTAGGTTCGTGAAAGAAAAAATACGTGAAACCCGTTATTTTTATGTGCAAAGTAACTTTTTAAGTAAGTTTAGAAGTACCTTTTTTTATTAGAACGTTATTTCAAAAGGATTTTAATAGAAAACAAATATGCATCGTACGTTCTAAAGGAGCCCACTTCCGAGATAATACATAGCTAAGATATGTAACCTAAACTCACTGTAACTTACAGCACAACTAACAAACTAGGGATCTAGAAACTCTTTGTTTTAGGTTTCAAGTTTAAATTTCTGTAAATATCTATCAATGGCGGTCCTTCCATAGAGGCTCAGAAACGTAACACGTTAAGTATATAGGTAACATCCTATAATTATTTGTTGCGGGGTCAATATATCCTTATTTTTGTGTCAAATCGCTTTTGTTATATAAAGATTAAAGCTTATAATATATTATTATGCGTAATTTTGTAAGACAAGATGGGCTAGTATCGACACTAGTATATAGATCCTGCGTCATATTCTACTCATCCCACTCATGAACTCTGATGGAGTGGTAAACATTTTTAATTCTTATTACAAAGCGTAATATAAAATTTTCATAGTAATCATGCCGCCGACACCGCGTGTATTGTCGGATAAATTAAATTAACCCTTATAAAGCTGTGAAATTACACCGGGCAATTAGGTCGAAACGGTCCGGCAATTTAGGGCTAGAATTAAAATATCACAGCGGTGCCGCGGAGGCGGTACCTCGTCTCAATTTTTCTCTGTTTAAATTTTAATTATTCCGTATGCCTTTGCGGGTTGACAAAAGAATTTTTAAAGGTGACGCAAATGGAAAAATGTTGACGACGCCCGAAATGCTATGAGTTAGAGACGGATTTTTTTTAGACATTGTGCGGTTGTGTGTATAAATTTTTGTCAGTGTGTCTTTCATATTTTATATGCATTTATGCATATAATTCTAGTGTTGTTGTTCTTATTAGAAGTATGCATATACTTATAATATTGGTTCGAACTAATAAATTAATTTGGTACTTATCAGACACTACATTTGTGCCGGGGGACCAACAACATGGTCGTAGTATTAGAACTATACTGATAGTAATGTTTATGTCAAGTCATATACATGCCACTACAAGGCCTAACACTGAATTAATATACCAACATTTATACCTATCGCACGTCGCATTCTTATACCATGGGACCAACACGGTTATGTTACACAATATTTATAAATAACTGCTCGGCGTTCTCACAACTTATGACGTGGGACGAATGACGCAGTCCATACAACTCGAGAAGTAAATGAAAACATCTGTTTTATTCAGTATTTCGACACAATACTACGAAAAATAATGAGTGCACGTGATACCAAGAAGTTTATCGAGCGAGTTTGGAAATTGTTTTGTTTTTTATACCCTTTTAGAGTGAAAAGTTTGCTCTTAGTTGTTTTAATTATGATTTTCAGCGCCGAAGCGACGTTACAGATTGCTTGTTTGTGTTCAAAATATATTTTTAGAATTATTTCAGTCACGTTTTATTGTTTCATGGCAGGATATAATCAGTCGATTGGCCATTGTTTTTCGTTATTCGTGAATCGAGATTTTTTAATAATTTGCTTTCTGTAAGTGTTAAAATTATTATGGTTTAAAGGGTTTTGCAAATAGAAATTCTTTGTTGTCCGTAGTATTAATGGAGATTACTCGGGACACAACATTACATTTAAGAAATACATATACATAGAATGTTATATTATGGGTTTATTCATTTCCTAATATCTTTAATCTAAAGTTTGTCGTGAAAAATCTTTAGTTCTAACTTAATCACCATTAACAGAAGCATTGTATACAAACTTAAATAATAACGTTAAAAACGACGCGTAGAGATGCTTTAATTAAAAATACACAGTTAATTACATAAAACTTTTTACAGGCAAGTTGAATGCGCTGCAAATCCTAGGATTATCCTAGATTACCTAGGTCAAAGGCCGTGTAACAAGGGGCGGCTTATCCTACTACTATTATAAAGGCGAAAGTTTGTAAGTATGGATGTATGGATGTATGGATGTGTGGATGTATGGATGTATGGATGTTTGTTACTCTTTCACGTAAAAACTACTGAATGGATTTGAATGAAACTTTACCACAATATAGCTTATACATCAGAATAACACATAGGATACTTTTTATCCCGGAAATTGTAGTATTCCCGTGGGAATTAGTATTTCTGGATCTACCAAAGCGATTTGAATGAAATTTGGTACAGAGAGAGGTAGAGCTCACAGAATTAATATGGGAGAGTTTTTATCCCGGAAAATTAAGTATTCCCGTGGGAATGGGTATTTCTATATCTACCAAACCGATTTGAATGATTTTCGGTATATAGATAGTTAGGGCTCAAGAATTAACATGAGATAATTTTATCCTGGAAAATGTAATCCCGTGGGATAAACATGTTATAAATGCAAAAATCTCTCTGCACTTAGCCCTAGAGTCTACGCGGACGGAGTCGCGGGCAAAAGCTAGTATAAAATATATGTATCTAGAATTTACATTATTATAAAGTTGTAGAGTTTGTTTGAACGAGCTAAACTCAGAAACTACTGGTCCTATTTGAAAAAAATATTTTAGTGTTAGATAGCATATTTATCAAGGAAGGCTATAGGCTATATATCATCACGCTATGTCTAATAGGAATGGAGCAGAAATAAGGCAAAAATGAAGCAAAAATACTAGTGTGTTTTAAAATGTATCATAGACAAGACACTCTGTAATAATTTAGCTTAAATTTGTTGTTTCGATCCCCGAGACAAATATTTGTGTAATCCACAAAAGGTTGCAATCACGCTATGAAAAATAGAAGAAAAAAATTGAAGTAATTTTTTCATACGGAAATTCCGGCTCAAGTTAGTTTAATAAACTCTAGTATTTCATACTTAATTAAAATGAAAAAAAAAATGTGCGTAATTAAGTAGTAATAGTTTTTAGGTATTAAGAGCATAT
Organism: Cephonodes hylas; assembly: GCA_030295005.1. Lineage (NCBI taxonomy): Eukaryota > Metazoa > Arthropoda > Insecta > Lepidoptera > Sphingidae > Cephonodes > Cephonodes hylas. The sequence goes on along the minus strand of AP025374.1, from coordinate 2,758,453 downwards.
TCTGTTTAGAAACTTTAATTAAGCTAATCTTTAGATCTTTAGAACAAAATTTATTTTGTTTTAAACAGATGTCTATATTTTTATCAACATAAACATTAAAAACAAAGTCTGAGAGAGCTGTTAGCAGTGCGTTTACTGAGACACACCTAATCTTTGCAATCGCAGCTCAAACCCGAGACATTCACCTCCGACTTTACAAAGTTGTGTGTGTGTATTGTCAAAATTAAGATGCCTTTTACGCAATTTAATGGTTAACTAAAAAATCGTGTGAAAACCTGCACATTTAAAATTTATTTTGAATTTTTCAAGTGCACACAAAAAAACATTTTTTCTAAAAAGACCGTAAAATCTTAAAAAATATTTCGAATCTGTTGTTTTTTATTTACCACCTCATTCGGAATCCAAATTTCACTACGAAAGAGCGGGCAAGAAACAAGTATAGTCTACCAACTGGCACTCAATCAGCGTGGCAGACTAAAGCCAAAATTCGCCTTAGTTTTAGACATATAGCCTGATATAGATATACGTAATCTTCATTTTACCTGACTCGGTATTTTTTCTTCACAATAACCCGTACGTGTTTGAAACGTTGGAAGTGTTGTAAAGGGCGTGCGTACACCCCACAGGCATGTAGTAGTACGTGATGCGTTCGTCTATTGTTTGACGATCTCGTGGTAAACATGACATAAAAGCTTTTTGTTATGGTTCCGTATTTTTTTTAATATAGGTGATAATCTTAACAATATTTACGAACGTGGGTAAAATCGTTAGTTTGGCTCCAATTTTATCATTCTATGTCTCGTTTTCCCTAATCAATTACATATAGAGCTTCACGCTTGTAATTCTCGAAGGCGTATACGGAAGTACATTTCTGCACCCACATTTTGCCAATTGTGTTTTTGTCCCACGTAACAGTGGGTTAGCTTATTATCGCTTTTCGGACTTTCAGACTTCTTGCTGCTTATTATATTGTTACTTTCCTAATTGAAAAACCAAATAAGATTTTGCTCGGCTCAGGGTTTTAACCCAGGAACCTTACTTCGCACAGAACATACTATTGGTAACGCGAGACCACGAGCAAATATTACTTAATTTGACTAGGAATTTTTTTTATATTTTTTTTGTCATAATGCTATGCTAGACTGGAAAGTTACTGAGGAATATATTTGTCCCATTGATGTTACAAAAAGGAAATAAAAATTGGCGCTAATATTCTTCACTGCATGTCACTTGTCAATAATGTCACTTAGGGAACAATGTGCAAAAAGTGGCAGATGCGACGCCTCTACGTGCCTTTAACGAAAATTGTGTTTGATCGAATATCTTTCGTTTATTACCGTGATGTCCTCGAGAACTCAGCGCGAGGTCGAGACACATATTAGCGGTCTCGTATTCTATTCCAAGTAAATACATCAGACTTTTTAATGTGTCATCATCAATAACCAGCATCATCACCATCATAATCATCATCATCATCATCATCAGCATCACCACCATCATCAGGCTTTAACGTTCACTGCTATAACATTGGCCTCTCCTATGGCACGCCACTGGTTTCGATCTTCGGCCCTTCTCATCCAACCCCTGCCAGCCACGTTGCGAAATGTGAGCCTACTAGTTATTATAGCCCTCTTCAATCCATCTTAGTGGACTATGATCAAAATCTGCTCTGTCAATTACCGCATAAGTTTCCCGTGTACATCATTGGAACATTTTTTAAGCTAATGTAGTTATTACATAGTGAGGTTCAGTCCTAATTCTATGGGTATAAACACCAGGAGGCAGGCCAAATTTTCAAAAATTTCTTAGGTGTGTAGTCCGCCAACCCGCACTAGGCCAGCGTGGCGGACTATGGCCTAAACCCTCTCAATGGTAGAGGAGACCCATGCTCAGCAGTAGGCGTATATGGGTTGATCAAGAAGGCCAAATTGCTCAGACAAATTTCCGTATACAGTTACACGGTGACTGACTCAGGAATCGAAACCAGGACCTCGATATCACATGGCACACATTTGCACACTAGACAGCCTTTAACTTACATTTCGTTTTCAAATATAAATTAAAGTGGGGAATGTGTAAATTGTTATTTGTAACTAAAATAACGTACGTACTATCAAAGCGCTATTTCGTTGTGTTCGTTAGTTGCGGCGCCTGGAGACTCGTCGAATAACATCGTTAAATACTGTTGTCAGTGAGTGCTACTGTGAATATACTATGTGAATAGCCTTTTATATGTAATAATATGTATTTAGAGTAGTAAAGTAAATTGTTTATTTTAAATTAAAAGACACATCATTGACCCATATACGTCCCACGGCCGGGCACGGGTCTCCTCTACCATTAAGAGGGTTTAGGCCATAGTCCGCCACGCTTAAAAGACACACCCGAGGCGATGTCTTACAAATAGTTGAAATTATTATGTATATTCTTTCATAATATGTAATCTCTCAGTTGTAGAGGAATCCTGTATCCAGCAGTGGGACTTATAAGGGTTGATGATGATGAATAACTTTCAATAAATTTATAACGGAAATTGACTCATCTGCAGTTAAATTAATGAAAAATACATTATACTTAAAATAAACTATGCTATTCCGATTCGACTGTTAAAAAATATCTCAAGCATAGAATCTACCTCTGATTCTTATATAGGAAAAACAAAAAAAGTACTCGAAAATATAATCATTAAAAACCAATTTACTTAACCAACCGTCATAAGAATTGTATTTGAGTTTAGTTATTTGAAACCACATCTCTGCGATCGACACATTCAATTCCACGCACATATTCTTAAATGGAATCTCTGCGTATGTTTCTTTATCCATTTACAAAGAAAAACAAAGGCGCATTCACAGTGCACGTGGACAGAACGCGAAAATTCCCCTTGTACGTGCGAAATCGAGGCGCTTTGGCCCGACGCGACGACATTGCATGTAAATTCGACGACCGCGGCGCATGTGAACGAGGGCTATTGTTTGCGGCTGCCCTGTGAACCGTTTATATTTTTATGACAAATAGCATTGCAATATTCTTGCTTGTTTTTAATTTTTCTAAATTTGGTTTTAGTATGGCCAGTGTGTAAGTCTGCAAACCCGCTCTAGACCAGCGTGCTGGAGTAAAGCTTAAACCTTCTCAATGGTAGAGAACGGCCGTGAAAGCAGTAGGACGAAAACATTGAAAATAAGTATAAATAAATACACCCAGCAGTCCAATAACTACATAGTTCTGAAACTTTTCGGTCTCACAAACACTTAAACTCAATGTAAATATTTGTGACTCACACAAACATTTGTCTCAGTGTGAGAATGGAACCCGCAGCCTCTCGTTTCACAAGCTGGTGTCTAACCAACTGCGCCATGAGACTGTCATGATCAAATTGCAAGATAACATGAACAAACAATTATATAATAAATAAAATACTGTCAACATCCAATCAGGCATAATTATAGATGACGATCAGTAAAACAAATTATATTCACCTTTTACCCAGCAAATAACGTCAATCGATCGAGCGGCAATAAAAAATGACTAGCAAACTGTCCTCGTAGCGGAATATTTATTAGGCGAGATGGTATCGGAGTAGATGCAGTCGCCGTTGACCATGCAGGCCTGCATTAGGCATCGTAAATATGAATTTATAGCGGGCAATAACTGCTAAATAAATTGGCTTTGAGCGAGTTCTCGGGGTTCCGCGGGGTGCTATAACATCAGTATTTTTGCTACTCAGTTTTGTTAGAAAGTTACATTGAATTGTATTGGCCTCTAGACACTATGTGGTGTATAAAAGTTACTGCACTGCTGTTTTCATGTGAAAAAATTGTGCATTTTCGCCGAATTAAATTATGGTCACGTGTAAAGTTATTTTCGCAGTCATATTTTTTTAAAAGTATGCAAAAATTTTATTGCTTTTTTTTAAGTATTGTTAACGTTACTAATAAATGTTAATTGCTGCTTTGTCATGTATATCCGAAATTCTTTGATTGGCGCATTGACGTGTAATGATGTAACGTTTACTATAAGTAAGGCCGTATATGTAACAACAACTCTATAATTACCACTTATATAACAATTAAAATTACAAGTTTCTTACGTATTCTTTTCAGATAAGACTAGAGTTCAAATGATTGTTATAATTGTAAACGCAATATCATAAATAATAAAACTAACATTTTAATATTCATAAACTAAAAATAGAGCAAATAAAATCCTCGTCTTATAAAGAGTACACAAATTCAGGGCTAAAAATTACCTTTACCGAATTAACTAGAGAGAGGTATACGCGTATTAACAGAGAGAAATAATAATAGCGTTGAATTCTGACGAGAGCCTCCGCCTTGGCAACAAGCGGAGACTTTCCAAAATATTGTTGGAATAAACACCCGATTTACATTAAAACTTGTAAATATTTGATCATTACTTTATTGACAAGCCAAATGTTTGCGCCAAACTCTTGCGTCCAATACTTTTAACGCAAATTGGCAACCGGTAAATTGGCATCCAGAATAAACGCAACCGATTTGTTTGTTGGGTGTTGAAGTGGAGTTAAATTTATTATACCGTGTACACATTACTTTAATTAAATATATTAAAAGCTGCCTTTTATAGAAAAACCCGTGGTAGATTCAATTTTAAAAAAATCTTTTAAAAATTCAGTCAATGTCGTTCTCTAAAATATATGGCTGAAAACTCAAGAAGAAATAACAGTGTTGCTCTTACGTTCCGTTCAGATACATTGCCGGAGGCTGAATAATATTTTACTTTCTCTCGCTGCTCTCCATAATATTTAAAGATCTTTGGCTCTCATGCACATTTTCGGAACTATTCTGTTCAATTGTGAATAAACATTCTTGACAGCGAAAGTTTTCCACTGTATCATAAGTTTTTGATTACTCTGGTGTAGGTAAATTCGTAAGAATCAATTTTTGACGATTCCGTATCCTCAATGTATGTCCGTGTCCTCAATGCCTATTTTTTATTTCGAGATGAAAAAATAAAGATAATGGGTATGATAAAGCTAGTTCATGGCTTAAAGTGCATAATGAGAACGGTTGCCTCTTTATGTATGGTAGAGACTAGGGAAGGGAAGGGCAGAAAGGGGAGTGTTTTTGATGTACAATTGAATTGAATGGTCACTTAATCCACACTAAGCTAGCATCCTGAACAGGCCTAAACCCTCTCAATCGTGAAGGAGGCCCGTACCTAGCAGTGGGACGCAAATACGCTGATGATGATGAATTTAACCCATGATCATAAACATATGCGGAACCCCAAAACCGGTGTAAACGTGGCGTTCACTATTTCCCTGTTATAAATAATAGTACAGAATTTTATTACCATAGTTCGTGCAGTGATAATTGTTATGGACATTCAAAAATGCATCCGTATTGTGTGCCGCTGTTATTTATCTGTTTTAGTAGTAGTAAAATATTTTACAGTATTTTTATGACTTACTGCTAAAAGCGCTACCGATGGAATATTAGTTCCCGCTCTAATAGGACAACGTATTATTTATTTAAATATTTGATTATAAATACTCATGCGGTAAAGAATAAAACAGAGATCTAACTTATTTCTCCCTCTTATCTTCCGTAATTCTTATGATCACACTTTTCGTAACGCTTTTGTCACGCTTTCACCAGCTGACTGCCCAAGTCAAGCGTGCCTAAAGAAGTTTATTTATTTATATTCTTTATTGCACACCACAATAATACAACATTGATACAAGTAAGTACAATTGATACAATTGATACAAGGAAGTTGTACTTCAAAAACGTATAACTATATATCCATATAATACACATACAATGAATACGAGTATTTTTAAAGCTGTGAGATAAAAGGAGAAAATATAGTTAGGAAGCGAGATAGGGATGGTTTTATCGCCTTTTGAATGAGTGAGTTGTTACCACTCGTCATAAAGTAGGTAAAAGGGTATTCCAAATCGAACAGCCTGGGCTGTAAATGACTTGTTCTTGAAAGTCGTAGAATGCCAGTACATATGGTAAGACGTACGTAGCTGAGTAAGTCTCCAAATGGAATTTTTCAATCTTAGTTCAATTCATTCCACTTATCCATTTACTTCTCGGTGACAATGATTTTGGCGCTCTTTGGCTATAGTACGATTTTTTTTGGATTAATAACATTTATACTTTTTAGGTCCCTTACAACTTCTTAATTTAACATGGACTTTCAATACAGTAATTCTCTTTTCTTCATTATTTCAACGAGTTTCAAGAGAAAACTTCGCCCTCCAGATTCAAGACTTAGAGGACTCATCCATTAAGTCCATTAAGTTTTTCAAACGCCACAGTATAGTTGAAATTCTGTTGTTTAAGGCAGGACTCGTGCGAAATTCCGCTTCAGCCATTCAATGGTCCTCTGGAGCACAGTGGAACGACGCCATTTGTTCCCGAATAGGAAGTAAACTTGTTTTCGCGTTTCTCTTTTGAACTCTCGCTTGAAGAACTTTTCTTTTACTTTTAGTGCAATGCATCAAGAACTTTGTCTGTTTGTGGCGTGGCAACAGCCTAAATAGTGTTGTGGGGATGTTCCACCACTATTGTTGAGCTGCAAAGTGGCTTTGATATTATAAAGTTTATTACAACAGGGTGTTCGTAAAGCAAAAAGCTCGTACATTAAGACGTTAAATGTTTTGCATCCCGGGTAATAGATTTTTAATAAATCAATCCCATAGTCATAAATGTAGTCGTGCCTCACTGATAAAAAGCCTGTTGTCTTAAATATATTTTAAACGTTGAAGACTAATAACATCTAAAACAATTATTGATTTACCAAAAACTATTTCGGTCGAATCTAGCCTGAGGGTTCACTTGTCCTCATTCAATCTTCTCAACTGTAACTGAACAAAGAGATTGTAATGAACTGTTAAATGGCAACGTGAATTTAATTTGCCTGTAGTGCTAAACTTCAGTAATAAAATGAATCAGCAACCGTAGCAGCCCATAATTTCCACGTAGCTCGTGCTACGAGATTGCTACGAAGTTCTACGAATATACCTTTGACGGTCTTCATGCATTTTACAATGTACTAGACGCTGAGACGACATAGTATATGTAAGAGGAATATTATGCAATAAATAATATTCTAAATATTATACCTCTATCTGTTCAAGATTATATATCTATCCAAATTTCTCAAAAATAGAATTCTCAACTCAAAGTTACCTATCCGTATTATAAGCTTAGCGATAGAGAAGGCCCATGTCCAAAAGTTGCATATTACATCTAGTATGATATTGTACTATGGTAAAATATTACTCATAGTATAGAAGACAAACTATAAATTCCTATTTATACAAGAAGTACATCAATTTTGTTTTTGTGAAAGCAATCCAAAAATACATAAAATTTTCTGCACAAAAAAAATGTATCTTTATTCAAGCAAGAATTTTTTACATCGTATATATCACAAATTATGAGGGCATTTCGATTCCCAGAGCTCAGACTTGGTGCAAATATTTGCAGTTCGGACAAAGATGCTGCGTGAAGATCCCTTGCATTTAAACTATGTGTGTCCAATAGCTTTTGGTCTCACAGATTATTCTTCACAGATAGTACTTCAATTATTTGCAATGAAGTTTCACTATTGGAATATTCTATAAGAAGATTCATGGCTAGTTGAAAGCGGTATGATGGTTATTCGAATATAAAAATATTGACAATATTTTAAGAAGTAATTGAAAATATTTAATAAATAATAAAATTTCTTAAATTAATTACCTAATTAAAAATAATATTACTAATGGGTATCTGTCAACACATAAACCAATAAATCCGAATCGAAAATTCTAGATCACACATCTCTAACGTATTCTGCGAAATTATTAGGTCAATATGCTTCTTAAATATCAACTACTTTAATCCATGCCTAAGACTACAAACTAAAATATTATTCACCACAGAACTATTAAAAAAATAACCAGTTAATTACACTATTCAAACTGTAACATGACTAATGTTAATTACGCTAAGTAAATGAATGAGTCGATGGAGTAACTCCGCGTCAGTAACGTGTCTGCGGTTGCTCCGTAGGCCTTTCGGGCTCATGTGGGACTAACGTATTCAGACGGACTCAATTTGGAAACATACGAATGGGGATTGCGTCGAGCGAAATAGTTTTATAGAGTGACGATTTTATTATTTCTTTTGTCTCCTAGGGAACATTAAACGTAATAGATATGTAGGTTTTATTGAAGGTGGGCCTACGCATAGTGGACTAAGGCTTAAACCCTGTCATTTACAGTGGAGCCCGTGCCCAGCAGTGGGTTGATGATGATGATACCTTTAGTCACTAGTTGGAACTACTCAATTAATATACATTTTATTGTAATTTGCTTCATAAGCCAATGGAGCGCGCATCTTTTCAGATACTTCACTATTCAGCATCATATAAAACTATCAAAAATCTAGATCGGCGTAATATCAAGCCGTACAAGCCCAGCATGTCTGAACACAAACATCCCTGGATTAAGGAAGTGTACCTTCCATTTGTCACTCAAGGAGGGCCTTTGAAAGGGCCTATTGTTTCGGAGACGCCGAAATCAGCGGATAATAACTGCTAACTACATCCGGACCACTTTAATGAAGGGAATTAAATAATCCTCGGCCATTGTTACATTGTTTTCGGATAGGATTTGCTTTTCTTAACCGCGCGTGGTTCATTGTGAAGTGTGAATGTGAGATACGTGGTGGGGATTTGACAATGTTATATATTGTTCAGCGCTAGGGCTTCGTTTTGATAATTCCTATTGTTTGTGGTGTTGTAAAGTTTAATATATAAAGTAGTTGTTTAATGGTATTTTATAGTTGGTAAATCCGAGGATAATTGTGTTGTAGTCTTTTGATGAAGATTAACATTGACAATTATAGCATTATTTCATTATACATACATATGTAAATATTATGTATATGTATTTATGTACACTTACCCCTAAATCCTTAATATTTTCCACAAGGTATTACTTTAAATGCACTAACACCCATTTTTCACATGATAAAGAAATTTTCAAGCACTTTTCCAGACCTCCTATATTTTTTTGTGTTGGAAAACCAAAAAACCATATCGAACCTGGATCCTCTATATCGCTTCTTACACACTTCTGTATCGCAACACAGTAGCATTTGTTTGTCTTTGACACTAGTGTAAGCATTTTAAAGTAAATTCTTAGTATTCTTAATTATTCTAAAATTTCATTGAAGTTCATGTACATAATAGCAATGTCTAAGATAATACCAGGTAAGGAAAGCTGCCCAGCGGATCATATTGCCGCCGGCCCGACCAACGTAAACACTCCTACCCAAATAATAGAGGCCAGATATTCAATCCTTAGAAACTGTTAATATAATTTGAGATCTTAAGATACTGTTACTATGCAATAGGAATTATTTGATACCAACAGCTGGACCAGGATTTGCTGGGATATAATCTTACATACCTGGTTGCATCAGTATAATCTTCAGTATCAGGCTACAGCGCTCAAACTCTGTACTAAAATTAGTTATAATACACGTCTTTGATGAGCTTCATTGACTAGTCATCCATCTAAGCCGGGCAACTTTACTAAAACATCGCCACATTCCAACATCCATATTTTTTGGAAAAAATAAAGATATCACTGTCCTCATTATCATCATCATAACCAAGATCACCATCATCATCATAGATATATAGACCTCCTCCAAAGACTTCCAAAAGGCTCTGTTGAAAGCGACCTCAATCCAGCGGCTTTCTGCTATTTTCGTGAAATCCTCAACCCACCGTGTGGGTGGACTTCCAACGTGCTTTTGCCGGTACGCAGCCTTCACTCGAAAAACTTTAAATCTCACCGGAATATTAAATGTATTTTATTATAGTCTTCTTTTTAGCCTACCATAACGATTCATCACTTGGTCATTAAAAAGGAACAGACTACCAATTTTTATTATGTAGATGCAATTACAACAAAACTACTATAAATAAATAATAAGAGGCTCACTAAAAGAGCATTCAAAGCGGCTAATACCGACACGCGACACCCAACAAAACGTTTCAGTAAAGTGAATAAGAAGAGCGGGGTACATTGAAATTTATTTGGCAACGCGAGTCGACCCGGTGTCGCTTGCCTCGGGCTCGGGAGGGATTTTCTTGATGCATGTTCAGACTGTAATCTTCGAACAATTCGCTTGATAAAGAACTGAATTCTGCTAGCGAAATCCAGTTGGCCCAGTAACAGGTGTTGGGCGGAATTGGTTTTTGCTCTCATTTCTGTTATGACAATGACATTTCAATTATTAATACTTGCTGTGAATAGATTTTATGAATACCGAGTATAGATATTCATTTGAAAGACTTCATCGTTATTTGATTTGAAGACAATGTCTTTGTACAATTGAGAGGGTTTAGGCTTGGGACTAACCCCCTACTGTTTCATACTAATGAAACATTCTTGCACATCATCATCATCAGCCTATATACGTCCCACTGCTGGGCACGGTCCTCCTCTACCATTGAGAGGGTTAGGCCGCAGTCCACCACACTGGCCTAGTGCGGGTCGGCGGATAATATACCTAAAAATATCCTAAGAATTGTTAGGTGTGCAGATTTCTTCACACTGTTTTCCTTAACCTTTAAAATACGTGATAATTCATTTTGAAAAAAAATATAGAAAAGTCAGAGTGTATGTCTGAGGCTTTAAACCACGACCGCCAACGATTCTCGACCGCGTGCCTAAGCCTCAAAGCCAACACTACTTTTAATATCTAGGCAATACGAATAATCCTTAACCAACTGTCTCTTCAATCCTGGTACTTAAAAATTCTTTACAAACATTTCATGGCATTAAAAGTAAGTCTGAAAATCACTCATCTATTCTAATCATTCAAAGCAAACAGGCTTTCCAGAGTTTGTTTGAGACGCGTACAATTAATTTTAGCGCTTGAATTAGTACTTAGTGTAACTTTACTAAGAACCTTATACATAATACAATTAGTCTCAATTCATTCTAAGCCTATTCTAAGTAGTTTAAGTTTACAAGTTTTATAACAAACGGAGTTAGCGAATTTACTGATGAACATTTGCAAGTTGTCAAAGAAATTTGCGTTGGCAGTGTAGTGTAGCTATAGGGAGAATTTATTTATTTATTTTCACTACACTTCTTATATATTTCAGTATAAAGGCGGACATAATATCTAAGCTATTCTATAAAAGTCAACCTTTGGACGAAACAAAGACATATATAGACAATTTATTTACTTCATTAAGGGGAGTACCCCTTCTTTTGACAAGAGAGACAAGTATGCCGTGCGATCTAGAGGTCCTGGGTTCGATTTCCGGGTCGGGTTATTGAGTCTGGGAATATTGCCGTAAAACGGCAATAGGCTCGCCATCTATTACGTGGGACTGATACATACCTGGCGAAATGTAGGTGCAGGAATGCATCTCTGCCTACCCCTTCGGGGAATATAGGCGTGAGGTATGTTGAGAAAAGATAGTAAGCTACCATCTCAATATTAGGGGAGGGACTAGAAGGAGCAAATGAATACCTTAGAATTATTATTTTTTAGTTTAATTATACTTTCATTACCCATTAAGAGTAAGGGTATACTGCCATTTTTGAGAGAAAAAGTAAAATTTTGTTTAATTTCAAATCCCTTTACAACTTAAAGTCACATAATTCAAGTGATTTGACATATATAAATTTCAGACAAAGCCAGGTCAAAACCAAATAAATTAAATTTGAAATCGACTACGTGCCAACCCTCATACGAACAACAGTAAGCTACAAAGTTTAAGTCAAACTTTTACGTGTAAAGCGAGTTTATTGGCACTACCAAGTTGCCATACTATCTTTTGATATCGCAGCGAAGAACAGCAATTTAATTAGTTACAAAATTATTCGATATCAGCGAAATCATTTTATTATCACTCAATTATTTTTTTTACTATTTTTTTTATTTTTAATTTTAAAGACATGACGGCTAATAGGGAAGTATGGAAGCATTAAACATACTATGACGAACCTAATCAAAATTAGAAAAAGGCGAACAGGATGATGATAAAAGATATTAACGAACAAATAACTATAAAAAATTAAATATCATAATATTACTATAACATTAGTACCGATAACAGTATAACATCAAACTTTTTATTACATTCCACCCAAAGATACAAAGTTGTGTAGATATTACCGGGTTTGTATAAAATATTAATGGAATCAATTTATATGCAAAGCTGTTTGCTAACTTCAGTGTTATTACAAAACTAGCTGTTCGCGCGATTTCGCCTCCGTTCATAAATATATTACGATTTTATACGACGTTCCCTTACAATGTAGGTACATACTTTCCGTCGCCTGTATCTTTGAAAGAATAGAAAAATTGTATGTATGTATAAACTCAATATAGATTGCCAGACTTGATAATGAATTAAACATTATACGGGCTGTATTCGGACCGTAATCGAAAACTAAGGCCAGTTATATCTAAGGTGATCACAAACCCTTCGGCGTTAAAAAAAACGCCGATTTTTTTAACGCCAGGAAGTTCATAATTACCCTAGAAACTACCTGTCTAAATTTCCGATCACGGTCTGAATACACCCTGCATACTATTTAATCAAATGCGCGAATCTCTGCTGCAGAAGGCCTTAATACATATATAAAACTGCATTAATATACGTAAATAATAATATGATTATAAAAGGTCCTGACACAGTTAGTTGGTGTAGTCAATAGCTAAAGCTGACGGTACATTCTATTTTCGCATATCGGCAAATGTTTGTCATCTACAAATAGTTGGTAGAGTCATGTATCTTACGTCAATGTTAACTTCAGAATTCGAAATGTTATTGTAAACATTGTATGAAAACGAACACTGAATTGAGTAGCTACATCATACGATGTAACTTAGCGATTGCAAGACAAATAATATCTTTACAAATACATATAAAGATACAATATAACGCATTAGAGAGCAATTATATTTCTGAGAGCTAGGAAAAATCTTCCTTCTGCTTACTGCTAAACCACTTTTTCCTATAACCTTATACCCTCTTTACCTATATAATACCTTTTCTTTAATTTCCCGAAACCTCTATATCGCACGGCACATACTTTTACCGCAAGACCACGAATCACCGATAAACTATTTTTAAATTATTTCATACGTCACAACCACTGACTAGTTTTAGAGCCAATATTGTTCATAAAGCGGCGTCGACAGCATTGAAATTAAATTTTCTATTAAATTATTCAGGAATTTGCATCACCGGCCGACGTCATTACGTTAATTGACGCCACTTCGGCCACGTCACGCGTACAAATTACAACACTTCCGGTTTGTTTGAGCCCGCGGTTTTATTAACCAATAAATATTTATAAAGTTCGTGTTTATGATCTGGGCTTTAGGCCCGTTGCGGTGGGCTATTCAGTCTCCCCGGATGCAAACTACCGCTTGTTTGTAGTGAAAGTCACAGTAGGTGTGTAATTGTATCGTGGTTCAAAAACGTGTGTAGGTTCGATCAGGAATTATTTTTCATCAGCCTACAATAGTAGGGTAAAGAATTATATCTGTGTGTGAAAAAACCTGCACACCTAAATTTTCTTAGGAATTTTTGGACTAAGGCCTAAACGCTCCCAATGGTAAAGAAAGCCCGAGCCAGTGGGACGTATAAGGGTTGATAATTACAATCACTTCACCTAAGTAAATGGTTGACTTATTTTTCTGATTATTTTGTGTCGACTTAATTCTTATCACTTTATCATAAATTCCTCTTAACTAGCCAGGTGTATAGTATCCTCCGCCCTGTGGATTGGGGGTGTAAGAATTCCGCCACGGTATCCCCTACCTGTCGTAAGAGGCGACTAACAGGGGTACTGGGGTAGCAGGGCGTACTGCGGGGGCGGTACCCTATGATAGCAACCCCGAGATTGGCGGCAGAGGACGTGACCTCTTAACTGTCGCGGACGTTCAAAATGAACGTCCAAATAGATTAATTGGAGGGCATACTAAGCCCTCCCAATTTGGAGGGGTCCATAATTGGATGATGCGCTGGGCGGCAGCGGACCATTTAGGACACTTCTGGCCCAGAGATGCCGTAAAACCGCCCTAAATGCGCGTGATGGTCACCGAGAGGTTTTAGTCGGTATGCTGGCGTAGCCAGTGACCCCGACATACCCCTTACGGCCTCCCCCGAGGTACTGAACAGGGGAGCTTAAGGCGCTTTCCTCTCGTGATAAAAAAAAAGGTGTATAGTATCCTAAAGTTAATTTTACCTCAATTCTCGATAGTGGGCGGAAATATCCATACACCTACAAGCATTTGTCGCAGTCAATTTACTCGTGAACGGTGGATGGTCAGTTTGAATGGAAATCCCATTGTCAGACATAGATTTCAGGCGAGATTAAAATAATTGAATCTTTCAAGCCAGTATAGGAACAATGATAAATGAATGAAATGAATCGGTCTTTGCAATACAGATATTCTTTTTATAGTTTTCTAGAAACTGTTGTTTGTTTGATGGCCTAAATCCTCTCAGTTGCCGAGGAAACACGTGCCCAGGAGTGGGAAATATGACTTCTAATGAAGTTACCTCACGAATATGCTATATGTAAAAGTATTATAGTAAGGACGTATGAAGCCTAAATCCAGCTGAAACCGCACTCTATAAAAATCCTATTCAATTTGAGAAAACTTCCGCCAAATATCTAAATGGAATTCCGTAAGATCGAGTATCATTTAAAGTTTGCAAGTTTATAGTGGTTGTAGAATTTATACAAAATTCAGGCGGGACTTACGTTTGCCAAATATCGATTGGGAATTGCATAACATTCTTACATCTTCGCAGTTTAATGTACTACTACGAGTAATGGTTTTGAGAAATGGACATCCAAGTTTAGAAATGGCAGAGGGTAAGCTCTATCCAGATGTTTATGGAAAAGTTTTTACGCAAAATGGGATTGCTTCTGACGATTGGAATTTATAAATAGAAAATCTTTTATACCTTGGAAGAATTTTTTGAAGTTCATTTGTTTGCAGTTTTATAGTTAAAAAAAGAGCAACGTAGTCTGTTAAGGCTAGACTCAAAATTGAAGCATTTTAATAGTTAATGATACCACGTCTGCTGTGTCACATTGCAGTAGAAGAGCGGACCTCTGTGGGAATAATATGGCTTTCCTAAGGTCAGCATTAGTTATAAATAAATAAATACACCCAACAGTCACATACATAGCTCTGACCCCACACTAGGTTGCAAGATCTATGTCGTGGGTATCAGACACTACGAGAGACTTTTTCGGTCTCACAAGTTAAATGATCACGAAAAAAAAGACTGGGTGTGTCGAAGAAGTAGACCCTGGCGGATTGCCTCTCACATTAAAAGTTATATTAGCGTTGTAATTGCTGATTTCTTTGACTTAGTTTTTACTATGATGTATCCACAATACGCAAGTAATGCAAACGTCAAATAAGACCCTGTTGTACTTATAGAATTATTATTTATAAATTTCTTATTTTAAAATATATTTAAAAATATGTCACCGTCATTTTCATATTTTAATATGTCTAGCACATTGCAGCGCAGGAAGACAAAATTCAAAAAATTACATCTCAAGCTTGCAAGTTGCTTATGAATTTCTAAACAGTATTCAATGTATTGCTGTGTCGGGCCAGGGCTTCTTTAATAATATCCTCTTTGTAAACAATTTGTATAGCATCTCGTTGGATATAATCTTCGTGAAAAATATTAAAACTAAGGCGCAGTATCATAACATGGAATAGAAAGATTTCTTAACGAACATTCTTGAGAGAGAATAGCTATTGATATTGTTACAGGCAGACTGGCTTTGTGGTCTCGCGGCACAAGGATATATGCGGTTCAATTTCCTGGTGAGGTAATATGTTTTAGTCTCTTTTTTATTGTTATTATTATGAGAACAGCATTAGGCTCGTTCCGTATTACGTAGTACTGATAACAACCAGGCAAAATATCTTTCCTATCAATAAAATGGGCACGCTAAAAAGCGCAATTGAAAAAAGAAGTTTCACCTGTCTAAACCAAAGAGGCATAAGTGTAAATGTATTTAAAGGAAACCTAAGATCTGGTTTTCTACAGATAAATAAATACCACAGCCCCGACAGCCCCGTGGCGCAGTTGGTTAGACACCAGCTAGCGAAACGAGCGGCCGCGGGTTCGATCCCCGCACCGAGACAAATGTTTGTGTGATCCACAAATATTTGTTTCGGGTCTGGGTGTTTGTGAGACCGAAAAGTCTCTCGTAGTTTCTGATACCCACGACACAAGACTCGTATCTTAGTGTGGGGTCAGGACTATGTATGTGACTGTTGGGTGTATTTATTTATTTGTATTTTATTCCATCCAAAAGTTGCCTGGAAGAAATCGCTTTCAGCGATAAGGGCGCCTATTGCTCCACTTTGTCATTTACTTTATGTTTTAATTGTAACTTAGTTTTAAGTGGGTACCAATAAAGTGTTTTTCTACTCTATTCTATTCTATTCTTGATAGTCTTAGCAGTAATCAAATTAATTACCTTTATCAAGTCATAATTAAAACCGAGATTAAGGGAAAGCTTATTAACTGGCTTATTAGGTTACAGATAAATTTCTCTAAGTAATTTTCGCTGTGCCATAGTTCCGAGAAGCTTTTCTGGAGCAAAGGTTTTTAAACATATTTTGAACTAAAACCTTAAATATAAATTACACTAATGTAATTTGCTCAAGGCGACTTATTATTCTTGCTAATTTTAGATTGACTTTAAATTGAGATGAACTATCAATTATCGTCTAAAAATAAATTTTGTGACCATCTGTTCAATTGAAATGTAATAGTATTATTTCTTGAACAAAATATGTGGTTACATTTCAAAGGTACTCTAATAAATAAGTTATACATATATACCTGAGAAGCAAAAAACGGAACTATTAATATTTCAAGATAACAATACTTATTCTCTAATCTAGGAAAACAAAGAAAAAATCAATAGATGTATGATAATGAACAAGAGATACCAAGTATAAAACTACATTTGCTTGAACCAATCTAACTGAACGATCCACGCTAGCCACACATAGAACAACGCCGACGTTTCTAGAAAAATTCTTAGAAATACAAACATGCAAAGAGGAGCAAATATAGACCAATATCTCAGTTACCGACATCAGACCGCTCGTAAAGTTCTCACAACAAAATCCATCGTTATAAAATTCATCAAACTACAAGCGAGTTGCCGCTTATTTTATACACTACATTATTCTGTGTACATTCATAAAGTATCCCAAGTTTTGGAGTGTTCACACAACGAAAATTTTGTAGGAATTTTCATGAGCTTGGGTAAAGGAATGTAGTTCTTATTCTTGATATGTTAGGGTTCCTCTCGGTTTGATATGGGCAGACGGTACGGTCCCCTTGATCGATGCAACGTTGCATTTACCCGTAGCGTACCCAATTTGGTTGATTTTGTTCAAGACGGGCTGAGACGGCAGCGTGGACTCAACTTCTCTCATCCGTTATAATTGCCTGTCTAGTGTTACATGCGAAATATATTGTAAACTAGTTTGGGCCGAGAGATTCTTTGCTCGGATGACGGCGCTCTTTCGAAGTCTTGGCGAGATATTACATTATGCTAATGAAATATGGTAAATGAGTAGGGGTTAATTTTAAAAATATGGTGTAACTGACTGTGATTCTTTCGGCATTGCTTATACCTTTTAAAATAGGATTATGATTCAATCAACAGGCGAACATTAACTAAGCCAACGGGGTTTTAAAAAAACTAAATAAAATTACGACTAAAATTTGACTTCCAGAAGATGACCTATATAACTACTATCATAGAGATTAAATATACATAGATATGACCTAATGTAACTACTATCATAGAGACTATTTTAGCTTTAATAACTTCACATATCATCATCATTACCATCATCATCAGCCAAACTACGTGTCACTGCTGCACACAGGCTTCCTCTACCATTGAGATCGTATAGGCCTTAATATTACCTCTAAACTAGCCTTTCAGCAAAATATTCCAGGCTCAACCCAGCTTTCAGACCCAGCGCTCGCTATTCCTATGTAAACACGGTATTTTTTGTAAATTTAAGTTACATTGAAAAATTCCCCAACACAAATACAGCCGAGTGTTACACACGTCACTGACTTTATTCAAACTAAGCTTTTTGTTATACTTTTACAAAGCGGTGTTCTGTATAACAAAATGAAATAAAATTCTGCAACTTCCATTGTGAAATGGCCATTATTTTTCTTTGTTTAAATTCGTGCGTTTTATTTTTATTGCTGTTGCGTTGTCGTCGAACTTTTTACCCGATGGTGTTGGAGATAACGCTTTGTACGGTTAATAATGTTTAGGTTACGTAGAAACTATTAAGAGTCTTATAAAAGGTATATTCAAAAGGTGGACGTTCATAGTGATGCAATCTTTTTACAAGCCTGCATTCATCACCATGTACCAAGAGACATTCTAATATTTTTCTTGAACATTTCCTAATGGTTGATTCAGATCCATTTTGACCGACCGTACTGCACTTTTTTTTCAGAAAGATAATTTAACCTTTCTCAAACTTATTTACTGTGCCATAGAGGCCACCAAAATAAACATACGTAGGTAGATGCTTTTTACTAGACTAATTAATAAATAAATACTCCTAAAAGTCACAAAGACATACGGCCCTGAGACGTGGCCTCTCACTAAAGGCGTCTTGGGACGGCTCCGAGTCACTCAACGAGCTATGGAGAGGGTTATGCTCGGGGTTTCCCTACGTGATCGAATCAGAAAAGAGGAAATCCGTAGAAGAAATAAAGTAACCGACATAGCCCAACGGATTAGCTCGTTGAAGTCGCAATGGGCCGGCCACATGGCACGGAGAACTGATGGCCGATGGGGCCAAAAAGTTCTCCAGTGGAGGCCACGTACTGGAAAGCGCAGCGTAGGACGTCCCCCAACAAGGTGGTCCGATGACCTTGTCAAGGTCGCGGGACGTCGCTGGCTGCAGGCGGCTTCCGACCGATCCCGGTGGAAGTCATTGGGGGAGGCCTATGTCCAGCAGTGGACCACTATTAGCTGACAATGATGATGATGATGAAAGTCACACGCATAGTTTTGATCCTACTTGAATACAACTCCTGTGTGTTATCAGAAACTACTTGAGACTTTCATTCTCTCATCGATCTAACATCTTTTCATACACCAAGTAACAAATATTCAAATAAATTATAATGTACTACGAATGATCACATGCGGTATGAAGATAACAGTGCGGTTGCGGTCGACGCTGTTAACAGCAGATACAGCGCTGGAACCGCTTTATTGTCAATATTGAACACTCGTGACCACTGCCGTTTGTAGTGCAGTTATGGCTTCATCACCGATGAGCGGAAGGGCGGGCTGCATTTGATTAAAATTGGAATTATAATTACATTTGGAATGCAGACGTCTGTGAATATGGGGGATTAAATATTAGTAATTATACTTCTCTATTTTTCACATCGCAAAAAAAGAAAACATGTATATTAAAATTATACACATTAAATTGGTGGCCTTATCGTTTGAAGTTGCTTCCAGACAATTGTTATGAAACGAAGGTATGGTATACAGGGTGTATTTAGACCAAGATCGAAAACTGAGGCAGGTAATAGCGGGGGTGATCACAAACCCAGTGGCGATATTAAAAATCCCCACAAAGAATAAAATTTTTGAGGTTTTCCATACAAACCACATACTTTTAACACCGATGGTTGTATCGAAAACCTCAAAAATTAAATTTTTTGTCGAGATTTTCTTTAATGCCAGGGGGTTTGTAATCACTAACGCTATTGCCTGCCTCAGTTTTCGATCACGGTCTAAATACACCCTGTATATACGATTAGAGGGTTTTTAATGTATTTGGTAATAACCATCGAAGAAATGAAATATTGGTTGAAGGAAAGATGCAATTCGAAGCACTACTAGCAATTATTTTATATGAATTGATATGTTTTTTAAATTACTATGTCACCAAAGCCGTTGATAAATTTAATATTCTAATTCCTTTACTGCAAGTCTCGTCAGCTATTAATTATTCAAACTCTTAAAGTAATAACTGAAAAGCGGATTATCTTCGGCTTAATCTTACAAGCGCTTCGGTGACGAACCACAGTTTGAGGTCAACAAATTTTATTTTCCCTCACAGCGAGCACTTTCAACTTTTCTAAGGAATAAAATTAATTTGCGAAACCTTGCAGTAAATTTTATAAATTATATTCCGCTAAATTTCGTGCCCGTTTAAATTAATACCGTTTAATCAAAAGTGAGTTTGGTTGAAAAATGTTTGTTATGTTCTAATGGGTTTGCTCAATTACTTCAATGATATAATTTATGAAAATAAAATCCTTTGACAAAATTAAGCTAAGCTAAGGAAATCTTCTGTCGTGGTATGGACATGTTATGAGAAGGGATGTATCATTATGTAGGTAAAGAGTTAATGAATATGAAAGTTATTTATTGTCGAAGTTGTTTCTAACCTACCTATATTGTACAGTGCGCGAGAAAGTATATGCAATAAAATAAAAATCAATATTTAATTATTATATTATTAAACAAACTTACTCGTATCTCCAAAAGGTTATGACTAACCATTGATATTAAACAGGCATCACGTATAATATTCATTGGACTTGTTATTTATTTGCTTTATGATACTAAACCATAATAAGGCAATTTTGCAGCCATTAAAGCCACTTTTAACGTTGTATCAAAATTAGATCTTATGCAGAATTTATTAGTGTTTGTCCATATTTTAGACTCTAACGTCGTAAAGATGAAATTAATTGCGTAAATTACTTTTAAAACCGTAAATAACGCAACTAAAAGCTCGTAAAATGTCAAATAAAATATGTATTTTTCACTCGATCTTTTTCATTAACGCTGTATCCATTCAAAGATTTTATAGACGCCGTAATGTCTACCATAAATTATGGTTTGGAGGGAAATGCCGTTAGCTCTCATCTCTCAAAATTTTGTATTCAGTGAATGGTTTTGCGTATAACCGCTCGCTGATACTTTTAATGACACTTTCTGAGTGAAGCTAAAGGGTGGCTGTTAGGAAAATGATTGGGAATTTAAGCTTGTTTTCGCTGCTTTATTCAAATGCATCCTATTTTTGTAATATGACGGAAATTCTGGTATTAAAAAAAATCTTGCCCATATAAGACGGGGTGATCAAAATATTTTTATATAATGGCCGGCGTTGTCATACCAACCATTAAAATCAAGCTGAATAGGTAATATTTGCATGTACTTATTTGCTGTTTTGCATGTGAAGGCATATCTTATTTCGTAGAATACTAATTACTATGGAGGAAAGTACACGACAACATTTTTCCAATTTGATCTGTCTATTTTCCTTGTGATTAATAATTTGTGGGTTGGATTAGCTCGATATCATTTCTGTACGAGTTGTTGTCGATTGGGTGTGCAGTTATGATTCGATTAAACACTAATGTAATAGTTGTATGTAATTCTAGACTGCCCTAAATACATTCAACTGTTATTCTTGAAACTACTAAATTGAAATTCACACGAATAATTATTTCTCACTATTCGCTTCGTGTGTTTGTAAAATTACTGACCAGTCACTCAAAGTAATAAGGGGAAAAAGGTTTTTTCCACTTAATTACAACAAATTGTAATAACAATGGGTACAAATTAAATGCAAGCAGGGCAGTATTAATATGACCCAGAAATTGGAACTTAGCTGTTTAGACGACGTTAAGGTGCGTTTACACAAATAAATAAATACTCAATAAAAAATGTTGTTTTTTATAATTATTTTTCTTTCTTATTAATGGCATTATAAGTAAATGAATATACCCATCAGTTACATACATAGTTCTGACCCCATACTAGGGTACGTCCTGTGTCGTGGGTAATGGAAACTACGAGAGACTTTTCGATCTTACAAAAACCCGGATCCGAAATATTTGTAGATAAACAAATATTTGTCTCGGTTCGGGGATCGAAGCCGTGGCTTCTCGTTATGCAAGCTAATATCCAACCAATTGAGCCGCAGGGCTGTCAAAGCTGTGCCATTTTCTTTTGCATTGTACGCATTAAATAGGTTTGTTTTACATTTAATACATATTCAACCTGTAGGACCTAAGAGGTGCATATTTGCAACTCCACTTTATTCATCGGTCAATTAAGCGAATTGAGCTTGTACAGCGAATTTGATTATGTCTATCAGTATGGAAGAGCGATTACAAAATCTTCCGCATTATTATTTTTTTTCACCCTTTCCATAGAATTCTCATTATGGTTGATGTGTCTGAAAAAAGTAAGAGCTTGTGTTAATGTACACGAGAATAAGATAGCTATTTCTGATACTAATATTAAGTTCGATCCGAGGTTTAGCCAAAAACTGTCAGGTTTTTGCCATTAACAAAACTTTAATAGCTTTGCCCAAAATCACTTAAAACGGTTTATGGATACAGAAACTTACTCCTGTCCATCATTTCAAAGACAAAAACGTATGTGTCTAAAGTCATAAGAAAAAAAAGTCTAGCTATACTATTCTCTTCCACTGTGGCACAGTCCTTACGCACACGAGCGACATAGTTCGACATAATGAATTGTTTCCGGTGTTGACATGCCACATAAAAGGAGCTGAGTCACCGGCGGGCATCGCTAAGTGACCCGCGTTAATATACTACAATATTTGACGAGGAGTTTCTTTGTAATTTTTCCTTCCGAGAACATCGGTTGTCTGTGGCTCAATTTTATTTCGTTTTACCTATTTTTATAAAAATGCCATTATAAAACAACTGCCTACCAAATATGAAAAACTAGAGACTATCAGTATGGACATTAGTAAAAGGCCTAACTCTCTATAGATATGGATCTATAACGACAAAATAATTATTTATAGCAGTTTACATAAGTAGTGGTCACCTTAAGGTTCAAGTGCGCGGTCTGCAACCTCCGTGGTCGCGGGTTCAAATCTACACACATGTGAAATTTAAATGTTATGTGTGTATTCACAAAGAATTATCACGTATTAAGAGGAAATAAAGTCATACTTAGAACTTTCTTAGGTGTGTAGCCAGTTCATCCTTACTAGGCCAGCATAGCCACCAAAAATTTTAAATGTTCAGAAAGGTATTTGATTATCCATTTTAGTTTCATCGTCTATTTCAGAACTCCAGAGATGTTCTTTAAAATAAAAGCGTTATATTCTTAAAATACTACCAATAACTCGACTAAAAGATAAACCAATTTGTATGGTGCGATCAAAGTTCAATTGAGCAATTTTACTACAAAGTTGAGTTTATTTATAGACAGATAACAGAATTATTATTAAATATAGTAAATGCAAAGCATCCCACGTATAAAATTGAATAAAACGCTAACACCCACGTCGCGTCTTCCACCTAATGTGGGTGTTTCCGACGGCAGGTGATTTATGTTAGTTTTATTATAATAATAAAGATTGACCGATTTTTTAATCGCATTTTATTCTTATTATTATCAATTGGATATTTTGGGGCATAGAATACATAAAATTCACTACAGTCCTTCGTAGTTTGTATATCATCAGCCCATACAAGATCGTTGGTAGGTACGAGCCTCCTTAACAGCTGAGAAGGGTTAAGCTTTAGTCCACCACGCTGATCAGGTGCGGGTTGGCGAACTTCACTCATAAGAAACTCCTAGGATTTATTTTAGGTGTGCTCTGTCCAGGTTTCTTCACGATAATTTCCTTCAGCGTTAAAGTACGTAACAATTCGATAATATTAACCCTAGTGGTACATAATAAAACGAACGCATCTTCTTCTTTATCAACCCATATACGCCCACTACTGAGCACGGGGCTCCTCTACCATTGAGAGGGTTTAGGCCGTAGTCCACCACGCTGGCCTAGTGCGGGTTGGCGGACTACACACCTAAGAAATTCCTAAGAACTCTTAGGTGTGCAGATTTAACACGATTTTTTCCTTCACCGTTAAAGCAAGTGATAATTCAATGTGAATACACACATAACTTCGAAAAGTCAGAGGTGTGTGCCTGGGGTTCGAACCCGCGACCGCCGAGATTCTCGACCGTGCGCTTAAACCTCGAGGCCATCACAACGCACGCACGAACGCATCATAAACAATAAATTATAAATTGAAATTTAAAAGAACCTTTTTAGATATTCAAACCACTAAAAATATTACATATGATGATAGTAACTACAAAATTTAATTATTAAAAATTAAATAGCAAAAAGCAATTCAGATTCTCGTTAGTTAGTCAATAAATACAATGTGCTAAAGTAAAAAAGACTTCAATATTAATATAAATGCAATGTAAAAATTAGTTTGAATATGATAAAAAAGGCATTGGTGGTTTGGTACCAATAAAAGGCAATAGTTATTAAGGCGAAACCTATCAATCTAAAGCCTGAAGTAATTAAGAAAAACTTTTTCCTTCAGCTTTTAACTTATTAGTTTTCTTTAAGACTTCAAGCCATAATTCTCAGGGGTAGTTTACGTCATTCAGTTAAGCCATAAGTGAATTCATTACTTTTTTACGCTTAAAAAATATGAGATAGTTAATAGCCACAGTGAAAAAATCGAGACAAAAAATAAAAACAAATCTTTTTCATATCAACTACGAGTATCGAATTGTATAAAATACGTATTATGTAGTAGTTAAGAAAACGTAAAAAAATAACGGTATTTTTTATCTTTATTTATTTTATTATTCCTCTCTTAGTTTTCGATCACGTTCTTTATACACCCTGTGTATCTTCCTTACCAACTGCAACTTTAATTAAAAAATACTTTGATGCCATATTTGTGTAAGAAATACTAAGTTAAATTATAAAGTCGATATTTATTGGCTAGGCAGTTGGGGCTTCTTATTCAACCTTCAAGGCTTCTGTCTCCGGACCTCTCTACAGTGCAGCGCTCTAAACCTTTGAAGTATGCGAGACAATTAAAAGTTTCGAAATATATTTGAGATTTTTATGTCTCATAATTGTGTAAGTCGACGAACATTTTTTTTAAATAATTGGAAAATAAGCATCAAAGTAAAACATCGTGAGGAAACCGACGTAATTAGAAGTTCTTAGGAATTTCTTGGGTATAGTCTTGTCTTGTCTTGTTGCCTTAAGTTCTTGGGTAGAGGCCCGTGGTCCAGCAGTAGAACGTATATTGGTTGATGATGATGTTGAATTTAAGAATAATGCAGTATAAGAATCCATAAACATTTATTTCGGTACTGGGTGTTTCTGAGACCGGAAAGTCTCTCATAGTTTCTGATACTCACGACACAGGACATCTATCTTAATCTGAGGTTACTATGTTTGTGACTATATTTATTTACAAAAATTATTGCCTGTTTTTTTTTATTCATCATCATCATCATCATCATATCAGCCATTAGTGGTCCACTGCTGGACATAGGCCTCCCCCAATGACTTCCACCGGGAACGGTCGGAAGCCGCCTGCAGCCAGCGACGTCCCGCGACCTTGACAAGGTCGTCGGACCACCTTGTCGGGGGACGTCCCACGCTGCGCTTGCCAGTACGTGGCCTCCACTGGAGAACTTTCTGGCCCCATCGGCCATCAGTTCTCCGCGCCATGTGGCCGGCCCATTGCCACTTCAACGAGCTAATCTAATTTTTTTATTAAAATGACAAAAAGAAAATAAATATCTCTGCTCTTCACGAAATCATAGAGACTTACTTACAATATATATAAAAATACTCACACGCCATTCAGTAGCCTCGGTATACGGCGAACAAAAAAAAAATCACAACGCAACTGAATCAAAAACACGCGCTGCTAAAACAAAATGCGAGTGTTTTCGAATGTTTTAAAACATCGATAACGTCCACTGCAAAGTTGAGGGGATAAATTGTAATACAAGTTCCAACTTTGACTTTTTTATGGCCGCCTTACCGCGTGCGAGATTACGCACGAGGTCCAAAGAAGGGTTTTATTTATGACCAAACCCCGATTGATTCTTGTGGACAGATTCCAGTCGGTAGGGCGATAAAAAAAATCATTGCCCCATTCAAATTGTTATCTGATTTTTATTGCACTAGTCATATTATCTAGATATATAAACTCACGCTTTCATTCGCCGAAAATTTAGCTGAAGTGCATTTCTGCACGCTGCGTAGAAGGCTACGAACCCATAGTTGGGCACATTTTCAACTTCGTGCTGCTGCATAGAAAAATTAAATAGGTATGACTTTGGCCAAACCAGGAATCTGATTTGAAATCTTCAAATTACATGGCACATACATACTTGTGCTGCGAGGCTATGAGGCAATCATCCCTTAATTTAAAAAAATTGTGAATGACCAATCCGTTCGAAAAATTAAAAGTGATAACCGTCGTGTAAACGAACGATACAATGACATGAAAAATACAAAAATCAAATTAAAATACTTAATATTTGAAATTAAAAAAAAATCCTTATCACCCCTTATACTCACTGCTAGACAAACCTACCCATAGCGTGAAACTTGAATTTGAATTCATTACACAACCGATCGTAAGAGAACATGCCAATTTTCTCCGACATGACTTTTATATAAGCAAATTTAAAAACGGACTCAGTTTGAACAAAGCGACGCAGGTGAAAGATCTTATTTGCCAGAGGTAGAGAAACTTGGCAAAATTTCTGCATCCATTGCATTTAATACATCGGTTAAAACATTTACTAATCAAATTCGCAATCACAAAACAAATAGAGTTTTCCGATTATAACGCGTTCGGTGTGCAACCCATGCGATAAATTCATGTGCTGTCTTTATAATAGTTATTATTATAACATTTTTATGTTACTAATATTTAAAACGAAAAGTTTGTGTACCAGTATATGACCGTTATTGTTTCACGCTTAAACAACTCAAGGGATTTTCATGAAACTATAATAACTTACCTGTTAGATAAGGACAATAATTATAACTACTTCAAATTTAAATGTTAATTATAACTTGTTTCTAATTATATTAAATTAATTCGGAAAGCCAGGGTAATGTGTGCACATTAAAATACAAAATTAGAAAGGATATACTATATTTTTAAACCCGGAAATTTGGTGACGTCATAAAATAAGAGACTGATTTAATGCACTTAGACTCCGTATATCCATAAAATGAATCGTAAAACTTTATTAAGCGTTAATAGTGGCAGCGAACTTACGGGTAAACTATAGTATCTGCCTACCTATCGCACGCAGGTGTGATTTTATTAAAGTATTTAAATAAAAAACTAATATTATACTGTTATATAGCAACTGCCTCATTGGTTACACGGCACAATTGTGCGGTATGTTTTTGAGAAGTCGTAGTTTCAAAACTTGGATCAGACAAGATGCGATTAAATAAGTTATATTATATTATTGCATTAGCAAATTTTCAATATTGATAGAAAAAATCTCCGTTTAAGTGTGGTAGTATGTATCATCATTACCACTATTCCATTCAGCAGAAACCTCAGTACTCACATTTGATTCTCCTCAGTAAGTAGCAAAAAATTAGGGACGGGCAAAAACTCGCAGTTTCTGATCCTTCTACTTGAGCACTGACGTAAATTGAGAGCTTGTTTCACAATAGTGGCGCCGTGCCAACCCTTTTATCGTAAAGTAGCGTTTTTTTCTGCGAGATTAAAAGAGCCTTGGAATGTTTACAAAATCGACGGTTTTTGTTAACCGCGATTCTTGCAGCTTTTAGGCTTGCGAGCTGTTTGTATACCAGTTATGTGCTGTATTGTATTGGTTAGACTGTGGTACTGCGTCGGAGAATAATGGGGGATAAATTTATGATGCTGTCTTATTGTGAGGTTTTGAATTGTATGAAAATATTTTGCATGTATTTAAAAGTTATTAACATTAGTACTCTACATTTTAGAAACGCTCTAGTGTTGTAGGTAGCGAAACCTACGAGTTAACTAACTCGATTGCGGGGTCAACTCACTCGCAATATTACAATTACAATTTCAATTAGACTATTTGTCCATCTTAGTTTTAATTAATCAAATCGGCGTTCGTTCCTAAGATACTTAATCTTTTTTCTAAAATTGGTTCAGGAAGCAAAAGTATTTTAATATTGAATAATTATAAGGACGCATTACAAAAAATATGTAAGTTACAGCTAAACACCTGGTTTAACACCTTAATCTTATGGAAAGTGTTATTTTGTTTCCATTAGAAAAGTTACAGGCCACAGTCTCGTACGGAGTAAAGATGTACGTCAAACTTGATCAATGTAACTTGGAACTTAAAACATCGTCTCCGGACAAACAAACGTAACGCAATTAATTATAGTCCCACAAGTAAATCTATAATGTTCCATTCACTACGCAAGCCGGTAGCCGAGGGGTAATATTGTATCGACCTAATAGTACCTATGTGTCTATAACTCATAACAATTAGGTACAAGTTATTCCTCAAAACAAAACCTAACCAAAATGTACTTAAAGATAAAATTTAAATAATAATGTAAATGAAGGGTTAATTTAATAATATACATTAAACAATTCGCAAAAAGAGCTCACCCGAAAGCGTCGCGCGTCGCATGCGAGTAGTGAGTGAACGGAACAAGTTTACTCGCGTTAACAAGCTGCGTTAGATCGGACGTGATTCCGCGCACGCCAACTGATTTATTTGCTTTCGAGTTCGACTTTATTCCGTCGGCGCCGACCCCTTTTTCAGCTCGTATTATTGCTTACCTTTAGGATTTTTATGGGACAACAATACATATTTGTTTGTTCCATAAAGCAGTATCGTTTCTTAGATCAGCAGTCATGATTGTGTCGGGAGGAAAATGTTTTAGCAGTTGATACTTTGGAGAATGTCGTGTTTGTAATCAGGTGGGATGTTGTCGCGTTGTGCTGTTAGTAAATGAAAATTAAAGCTTTGTATGTGATGATTTTTTTGTACCAATTTATGATAGCAATATGATCAATAATCTTATATAAATGTTTCATTCACTATGCCCTAAACAAGCAAAAGTTTCGACTATTTTTTGATTGAAAACATAAAAATAAAAAATGTTTGGATAGCGAAACCAATATTAAAGCACTGTAGATCAATTACTGTATCTGCCTATTAATGAATTTTTAAGTATGCCCGACAATTTCTATTTATGACCATTAATAAAGAACAACAATTAAGTCATATATTCGTTGAAAAATAAACCATTACAAACCTCCCATTCTCAAGCTGTTAGAAAATCATACAATCCTTCAATACTTTATGCTGTTAGTTATCGACATCAAACGACGTTCCCTTCCCAGTCCGGTGCAAGGATCACTCACCATATCAAAGATACGTTGGGTTAATAAACCATGAGCAATGATAGGCCCGCCAGCCGACCACGTAATGGAGTAATTAGGGCCATCCTCCGCTCCGTGAATATTGATGCTTGGAAGGGAGTCTAATCCCGATGAATTATGACACACGACGTCGCATTTGGTATAGCTGATGGGAGATGTACTGCATCATTAGTGTGAAGACTTTTGAGGTATCGAAATCTCTCGTGAATTTGGGTTGAACTCTTAAATTCAATCGAATGGCACAACTATCTTTTAATATTTGCCTTATCATCAGCTTATATGCATCACTTATATGAATTTCCAGGTTTCCATGCGATGTTTGCCTTTAAAGTTGAGCTCATGATAATTTATTATGAATACGCACATAACTTCGCAAAAATCAGTGTGTCTGGGGTTTGAATCAGTGACTGTCACAATTTTTTTCTGAAGCTTTAAATAATATACAAAAATAATAAACTAGCTTCACTAAAAAAAAACTTGTACTTTCATCATAAATGTTTGTATATTTTTTATTTTAAATTATCTGTAGTGACGATTGAAGTAACGCATTAAATAATTAGCCATCAGAGGCAAAAATCGAACAACACATCATAAATATCCTGCAGTCTCAATAAGGCAAAATCTAATCAATTCAAACCGTCCGAAACACCGCTATTTAGGAAGCTGTAAACTCAAAAAAAGCCGCTTGCATTGTTTATCAAATCCAAATAAAGAAATCTGTGGTAGACATTTTTTTTATTGCCGTTAATGGGCCGGCCGATTGGACTTTTTGAAACTGTCATTAATCATACATACAAAGAGGTTTGTATTGTTCCTATTGCTATACATTTATCATAGCGATGTACAATGGCTTCGCGATTTATGGTGCTCCCACAGACCGCTTGATGCGCCCGTTTTTACGACTGGTTAAACTAGGGATGTGTGGATTAATGGAACAGAGACTTGTCACGTTTGATAAATTTTGCATATCTTTGATAATTTTTGCATATGCTGCTGCGATGTTGATGATTAATTCTCTCTATGGAATATAGAGGAAGATTTATTTTACCATTTTGATGGAAGTATGTAGTTTAAAAATCTGAAAGGGAATGTTCGAGTTTATGCTAAAAAATGTCATTATGTTTGTTTGGGATGGGAAGTCCATTTTTTGGCATTAAGTCATAAGTCTATACTGACACTTAATCTCTCTGAATGGATTAAGGCTTAAACCATCTCAGTTGTAGAAGAGGTCCGTGCCCAGGAGTAGGACGTATATGGGCTGATGATATTCTTACATCTTGATAATCTTCTTCTTCTTCTTCTTCATCAACCCATGTATCACGTAAATAGACACTATAAATAAACTGAAGTGTTCGCGAATATAAAAAAAAACTATTTGTGTTACATTGCTGGTTTTTGAGATGTCGCAGACATGTTTGCGGCTATAATACATGTCTGTTATACACTTCTTCATCAACCCATATACGCTCACTGCTGAGCACGGGTCTCCTCTACCATTGAGAGGGTTTAGGCCATAGTTCACCACGCTGGCTTAGTGTGGGCTGGCGGACTACACACCTAAGAAATTTCTAAGAACTCTTAGGTGTGCAGGTTTTATCACGATGTTTTCCTTCACCGTTAAAGCAAGTGATAATTCAATGTTAATACGCACATTACTTCGAAAATTCAGAGGTGTGTGCCTGGGATTCGAACCCGCGACCGTCGAGATTCTCGACCGTGCGCCCTAACCTCGAGGCCATCACTGATTGCATCTTGATAATAGAGAATATCAATTTTCAGCAGGACTAATACAGGCTGACATTGTAAAAGTAAGTACTTAAAGGTTTGGGGCTGCATGTTGTTCTTACGGCGTACTGCCCTTACAGAATTTGTCAGATCTGTGCTTAGCCATAAGTCATACTAAGAATGCTTAAATTATTGAAGTTTTATTTTTTTCTCTCTCATCAGCCTATCGCCGTCCACTGCTGAACGTAGGCCTCCCCTAGAAAGCGCCAACCATCCCGGTTTTCTGCAGCCCTCATCCATCCGTTACCCGTTTATTATTTTATTTATTTATTTATTTATTTATATTCTTTATTGTACACCACAATAATACAACATTGATGCAAGTAATTCTAAATCACGTAGTGTCACAATTGGCGGCCTTATCGCTGTCAGCGATTTCTTCCAGGCAACCGTTAGATGGACTGGACAGATCGGATTATTTTTTTATTTTAAAGAAATGGCTACTTACCACTGTTTTAATAGAGGTTATCGGATGTATAAAAATTCGAAGAAGTTCAAATGTTTTTTTATAATTAAGCAGATACCTTGAGATATTATGTACAGTATGATATGACAATAGTTTTAAAAAAATAGTTTAAGAGTGGGGATTCAAAAACATTTATGAAAGTCTATTTGAAAGAAAGATTATTTAACTTTGACTTTGACTATAGATTTATGACAGGTCACTTCTGACAAATGATCATACATATACCTCATAAGTAATTTGAGCTCAGAAATTACTAATGGCCGTAATCTCCCAGTGTGGGTATTTCCATCAGCGGTGCGCGGCTCCTATAATGGATCACAACATCTGTCGCCGGTTAGGGTCTAGCCGAATATCTAATAAAAGGCCGCGAGACGTGCTCCGCTTACAAAAATGTGGCATGCTAATTTAATTTACTAAATATACATTATTTTGTTTATGTTCATAAAGTGTGATAAATAAGGTAGGCAAATCGTTATATGTGTTGGAAAGTTCTTAGGAATTTCATAGGCCTGTAGTCAATCAACCCGCACTATTCCAGCGTGGTGGAATAAAGCCTTAACCTTCTCAATGGCAGAGGAGGCCTGTGCAGCTCTCATCCTCGTCTCGCCACCTTCCTCAAGTCGTCGGTCTCTTCTTGTTGCTTGTTGCTGTCCCACATTACGTAGGAATCGGATAGTCACCAGATAATGCCGTAAATAAGTCGATATAATTATGCTGGCCAGAAGGTAAACGAATATCCTGTTGTGGTCGTTTTGCGGATGAAACCGGATAACTTAACAAATTTAGCCTCAGGCAGCTTCAACACAACAAACAAAATGTAGAGTATTTTATCTTAAGGTCTGTGTGCTGAACCATACCAGTCAAGTCAATCTCTATCTTATGAAGATTGATATTCCAAGCTCTGAAGTAACATTTTTTTTGCCTGTATTCTTTAGAAAACAGGCAATGATCCCTTTTGAGACTAAACTATACTATTAATTTTCGTATGTTTTTAAATGTTTGATACGTTTTTCCTTATAAAGATATATAGTTTAAATTTAAATTTATAAAATTTCAACCTTTCTAAACTGAACTCCAAAGTTAATATAAAATAAAGGTACAAAATATTCCTAAATACAATGTAATTACGAAACAAAATGCTGCAGAACTTATTTAAATGAACTTAGTCGAACGAAATATCCATTTGCAGTAGAGATTATATGCAAAAGTGATCGTTTAGGAGCGAGAGCGGGCTGGCTGCATGTTGGCTTACCTATTCCATTTAAAAAGTAATCTTCAGAGACGGAATCGAGTTTGAGCGAACACTTCACCATTTCCCATATCCCACAATGTGAAATTGATGTGACTAACTACTATTTCGTCTGTGTGGATTTCAGGTCTAGAGAATATTAAAAAATCGTGATTGGATATTTGGTCGGATTTTTCTAAGGAAGTATAACATCGCTAGAATATAACAAGCCTTATGTTATAGAGATCTTGGTATCTGCTAAAATTTCTTACGTCAGTTTTGCTCAGTCCGTTTGCAGGATACATTAAAAAAATGCGCTGAAACAGAGCAAGCATTTTTTTATAATCTTCATAAAATTTTGTATGTACAAGAAACTGTATATAAATGAATTATGCCTAATGAAATAAAAACGCATTCACAGAACATATTTAAAAAAAAGGTAATAACAGGCTTTGATTTTGGACTATTAAAGATGAAAGGTTTGTATTTTAATACACAGCAATTCCATGGGATAGGCGGGACTCAAAACTATGCCTGAGCCGGATCCAGGCTGCTACTGCTAGTGTCAAAACATCTCCGAGTAAGTAAATCATCAAAGTATTCTCGAAATAGACTTTTCACTCCTCCAGTGCGAAGTAATAAGACAGAAGCGACACGGAGCGACAAATGAAAATTTTCTTTTCGCAAAAAGTATATAACTTTCCTCTCAGAAAAACGTCTCGAATGGTTTTATGTATAAATTCTCGTATCTCGTTACATTAACAGCGAAACGGCTATTCTGCCCCGTCTGACTGGATTAGGTCAATTATTGTGAATCGATTGGACCACATAATCGGTGCCCGAACAGCATGTTTTAAATTTAACTCGCCTGCGGGATCGTTAGAGTAAATCGTATTGATTTTTACTTAATTACCAGCCTTATTGTTCCAAGTTTTGACGATAAAACAATAGACGGAATATTTGAATAATTTATGAGTGTATAATTCTAGGCTGCTTCGTTTTGGCATTTCAAACATAGCTCTTGCGATCGAAACTTGCCTGGTTTGATTCATAGGTAGGGTAAAGTGTAAGTGAGTTTAGTTTCAGCATGGAGTCAGGAAAAGTGTCTTTAGGCTCGTTCCTTATAACTTGAGACGAAGACGTGTAGAAAGATTTTTGTATATAAAATATATAACTTCGCGAATTCAGACGAGAGTGTATTATGTTTATAAAGTAATAGTGACTGCAATATCAACGATTCAAGTAGTTGCACCGTACACCTGCTAATGACAAACGTCCATTAAGAAATGGATTTGCTCAGCTGAGAGCCATTTGCAAATATATTCGCTGTCATTGCAAATGTCTTCATAGTGAATTGATAAATATCATTCAATTTGTTTTATATAATTATGTTTATAGTATTTTATTTACTCACAGTAGTTTAGTTTTTTCATATTATGATTTTTTCGATACAGGAAAGTGAAAATCAATAAATTGATATACTGTATGGTAGAGGAGGCCCGTGCCCAGCAGTGGGACGTATATGGGCTGATGAGACAGAGCGATTTCTATAAAAAAATATTTATATTCATACAAGCCCTTTTTTCTTTGCTTTGAGTCCTTTAAAAGGAAATTGTCTTATTACACTCTGCTGATACCATTTAAGACTGCTAATATAAAAATCCTTAGAATTGTAAGACGAAAAAAGTGATTTCTATTTTTTTCATAGCGTTTTATTTCACCGGTAATTAAGGTATCATAAGTTACTACTACACATTAAAATGGCTAGTTTAAACATTTTGACGGCATTTTTAGTGTAAATATCAACACAGCAGTAAAATGCAAAACGTTTAATTTTATCATGTAGCACAACTCGTAGCATTCCGTAGCGCGTAGCATTTGTATCCGAATATACGCGTAGCAGACAGAATGCGTAGCGGACGCGCACGGCGTAGTTAATAATTTATGGTTCCAGTAACGTAATGTACTTTGCAGTGTAAATAGCAGGGACTGTTCCACGCAGGATATTAACTGCATTATTTGATACGGAGCGCAGTATTGTAACACATGCAGTGGAGTTTCGACTACGCGTCTGCGTAACATTCACAGATGCCTACCCGTAACGGGAATTTTGTTTGAAGCTACGAACTATTATTAGGTAGCACTTCAATATGAATTCGCGCTGTTTGCCGTATGGGTATTATTGTATACTAAGTATGAATTAATATTTTGATGTAGGTATTATTCCCTCCTTGTTTGTAATAAATAAAATTATATAATAAACACAAAGTCATCGTTTATAAATGAGCGTAATATCTCTTTCACGTTTTCAATATTTTCAACTCCGAATGACCTTTAATGTCCTTGCGTGTGGTGTCATAATATTTTTAATTTTATTTTTCATGGAAATATTGTTAATATAAATACAATTAGTGGGAATAATATCAACATTGTATTCAGCATAATTGATTGAAGACAAGTCTTCGCTGATGATAATATTGAGGCCCGGTCGAAATCAATTGCTAGACAAAGCCAGTCAATAAAATACCTTCATAACATTACGAGATAGATATTCCTTAATTCTATATTTAAAAGCTTATTACCAATGCCTGTCAGTACCAACCGATATTAGCCCAAAATAAATCCATTATTAAATAACTGGCCGGCGCAGTGATGAGATTTCAAACCGCCGGCAATAGGGTTCCCGATATAGTTTGGACAACTTGCAACTTGATCTCTATATCGTCCGCATCGAAGCTCTGACGTAACTACAGCGGAGTCTCGATGCACCATCTAATTGGGGCGATTTGACGTGTTTATAGTATAGAATCTAATTTGTTTTACGTCGATTATGACTTTAAGAATGAAGAAATATTTTTGTAGAGTAGAGTTTCGTAGAGTAGGCTAGAAAATTAAAAAAAAAAACTTAATTTCTATGTAACAGGAGTTAAGATAGTATACTTCTAATCTCTCTCTCAAATACACCGTTTTTTAATAAGTGACTGTACAATTACATACATATTATATGGTCTCTTTCAAAAATATGTCTCCAAAAACCCTTTACCAAGCAAATCTCTTTCCTCTTCTTTGACAAAAATGAACACAAGAACACACTCAACAGTATAAATACACAATTCCTAGTCACACTCAATCGCTGTTTACATATCTGTCTATTTTTTAAATACACGCGCTCAAAGTACTACCTACGAGATTGAAATAAAAAGGCTGCAAAACATTCACATCAGCATAAGCGAGATATCGTTATTTGAGCAATAAAAAAAATTAAATCCACTTCTAAAATCCAGCTTTACGTTTATCCCACCGTCGGAACCCATAAAAAGAGGGTTCCGTACAATTATTTTTACATCAGCACCGGAACACTCCCGGACACGATAAAGAATCTCCGGCAAAGAGATATTTATACGACCACCATAAATGTTGCTAAAGAGGAAAAAAATAATTTTCACGTGGACTTTAATGCGAAGAGGTAGAGTCAAATATTGACTAGCAATTTTTTCTTTAGTGTCGTACGTTAAATGGTTGTTTAATGTTAGGAACTTTCGGGTGTGAGCGCAATAAAACACCTTGGCCTGAGGCGTGAAATCACAGACTAATTGTTAGTCTTGTTTCGATAAAATGAAGTTTAACCGACTACACAGCGATACTGCCGACAGTAGCGCATTTTTTGCACTATTTCTGCTCAACTGCATTCTGTTGTTTTGATTCGGTTTTCTTATTTTATAATCCAATCCTTACATCGATCCATGTTTTAACCTAAACTTTACCAATAATACAAAGAGAAATTTTCTTATTTTTGTACTTTTTACGAACAGTAAAACTAATTAATTTGAATATTTTTTTAGTTGCATTTTCTTTAAGTAATATAGGCAAGATTGTATTATATATTCAGTCACGCCTTACTGATAGTTTTTTATAATGTTGATTATTTTTCGTCGCTTATATAAACACATTAAAGAAAATGATGTCACATCTCTTTTCTTAGGTGACATTTTCAGAAAGCTAACAAGACTTGTAATCTGTCTCTTTCCTTACCTTTTTCACACTCAAAAATCACTACTACATTTTTACACCTAAAAGCTGCCAGCTGTGTTTTAAATTCTACGTTATAGGGGGCGAATCATTCACAATTTGACAAGTACAATTCCACACAGAGTTATTACTGCAAATCGTAATAGAGACACCCAGTAACAGCTTTGACCGACTCTAGATTTTTTTTATATCAAAGGCCCAACTTGATAATTGTCATCAAATATTCGTACGGGAAATTATAAACAATATTTTGACAAACATCACACTAATAAAAGGGTAATCTATGGCTCACTTATATGTGAGGTATACCTAGTCTATGCTTCACTTATACCTTACTACCGAAATTGAGCGACAAATATTTATACCACTACTTAAAACTTGACTGTGCTGTGACAAACTACTTTTTATACCAAAACTTTGGTTGTTTACAGTTGGTTTACTTTTTTTCTAGCCAGAATATGAAAGCGTTGAGCCAACTCATTCACTAAGCTGGTTTCTGTACAAACGCCCTCAAGTCGCTTGCCAAAACATCCATTTTAACAAGTGAAGAAGATCCATTGCTGTAGTTTTTTTTAATCAAATTATTTCACAAGAGTATTTGTAAATACTTTGCGTGCTGTCAATTTATAACAATATTTATTCAAAGACACATCCATCACCTCGCTCTTATATTCCCCTAAAGGATAGACAGAGGTGCATTTCTGCATTCACATTTGCCACGTAGCATATAGCTGTTTTTAACAACCTTTTAATTTACAACTGAACTACAATTAAACGTAAGCTAAATTTTACCTTAGTAGCGGTTATTTTTTGCCTGATAATACGATAAGTTGTATTCAAATTAACTAACTATATATAACAACTTTATTAATGTTCCAGTACATTAATAGAAGTTCGTTTACAATAAAATAAAAACAAAGCAACGAGTTGTACCTCTGACTAACTTACCCTGCTCGATAAAAGTTCGCAACTAGCAGCGGATATTGTCGGGTAAACGTCCACGTCGTCAGGTTGATTGAGGCTGGAAACTTTGAAGGGTTCTCGCGTGAAGAAAACAGTTCGTTACAAAACATACACGTAAGGGATTTGAAACGCTGACGGCTCGTGGGAAGTGTTACGGTGGCCGGTTATTGTGTCGTATTTACAGTACCCTTTTTGTGGGATGTTTCGTTCGAAACGTTGTGTTGTATATTTAGTCGGCCAATTG
This sequence comes from Cephonodes hylas, assembly GCA_030295005.1. Taxonomy (NCBI): domain Eukaryota; kingdom Metazoa; phylum Arthropoda; class Insecta; order Lepidoptera; family Sphingidae; genus Cephonodes; species Cephonodes hylas. The sequence goes on along the minus strand of AP025374.1, from coordinate 2,720,395 downwards.
AGGCTAGCGTGGTGGAGTAAGGGCTGAACTCTTGCAGTTGTAGGGAGATCTGTGAAGTGGGACTATATATAGGCTGATTATGATTATGTATAAGAACTATTAATGAGTTGAGTTGCATTAGTAAGGTATTAAATTATCTATCTTTATTGAAATATTTATCTATCTCAGTGTAACAATTATAAAAACCGTTTCTGAAAAATAAACTGCATGTAGAATGGAGTCTTCTTACCGACTTAAATAGAATAAAATGTATTCAAATAATAATTCTATAAAATCTACAATATAAACCTCAACCTCTTCTGTTACTACGAAAGCAGTTTTCTATTAAAAAAATAAAGACGTCGATCGACAGCATTCAAGGAAATTAAACCTCCTTATGAACAACAAGCCTCGTACACATGCACTTGCAGTATAACACTATATTATGCAAACGTGAAAAGCCTCCGCTATGCCATTAATACGCTCTATCAATATTACTGCAGCGAAGATTGATATTATTCTAGACTTGGGAATGGCGCTATCGAACAGTCAGCGCTAAAAGCGCTTTCAGCGCAGACGGCTGGTTCCCGTTGATTTATGAATTTGTGGCGCTCGGCCGTCTCTCCAATTATGTGGCCGACGTCGACCACACATCAATCTTATAGACACGGGAACAAACACCGCCCTTTCTCGCTGATATTGCATGCTTTATGCGCTTCCGTCTTGACTATATTGTGTGTGACGAAATTGTGGTTTGTTTTTAGCGTTTTTATTTGCATGTCTTTTTGTTATAGCGATAATAGATGATTTTAGAGGGAAAACGTATCCCAGCAGGTTAAAGTGTTGTAAATATATAGGTTTGTGTAAGTATATTTATGAATCATTTTTTTGCACATCTACTATCATCTCTGCATCACCCGAGCCACGTCTGGCAGAGAACGCTTAAGGCATTAAGTCCACCTTTACATTTTTTTTTTGTAAGTGTAAATAAATAAATAAAGCACAAAGCAGCTGATTACGATTACAAAGAGAATATACAGTTTTTTGTATGGGGACACGTGTCGTTTCTTTTCTGCAATTTTTTTTCATTCTTTTATCACACGACGTATGACAAAAAATATCAAGCCAAAATAAAGGGCTGCCATTGGTTGTCACACCATACAAGGTAATCATTTTTATATTGTAAATAAATAATGCAACCCAGTAAAATGCATATAAAATCCGTATTCCACGTCTTTAAAGCGTAATGGAGAGATGTAGATTTCAAAGCATATTAGAGTGTTAGAGCCTTAGTGTTGGAGTGGCGTCGCGAATTTTAGCTGGAAATGAAAGTCACTTTACGGTTTTAGGTATCTTAATGTTACAAAATGTATAGTGTGATTTCTGGCATTTTAAGTGTACCTTAACAATGTAGACATTGTTATATGGATTTGGAATAAATGTGAAATAAGTTATTTTGAAATATAGCCGAGACTGATATATGACACCTAATTCAATAAGTGTTTTTTTTTTCATTTTTCAGCAACGCCTTGGGTAATTAATACAATGATTTAAGGTGTCTAAATCGAGCACTGAGTACGAATCTCCATCACTTTGCAATACGGAATATTTTAATTAGACTAGTCAGCATGCCGGCCGTGCCAAACCTACGATTAGACTGTCATATGTTTGTCATAGGTGGTTCTTAGTAATTCGGGTTGGGCGGTCAAGACGATTTGGAAATGTGTGACAACCAATTGCATTCCTTTTTTGCAAATTTTTATCATTGGTCGTGAGATAGTAAAATGAACTATTATTGAAGACACTCGTCCCTAAACAAAATACTGTATATTTCCCTTCTAAACTTATATCATATTCTATACATACAGCACACATAATAATCTGTAAAACCGCCATGATTACAGCAAAACCGATGCATCCATTAAAACCAAATTGCATGTTTATAATAAACAAATGTCAGGTGGAAAATTTCATAACACATTCTAATTACAATGCAGGCTGTATTTTGAGGCGGGTCGAAATTACGCGGGTCCAGTAAAGTGTTATATTACCAGCGGTGGGCGGAGGCGATTACCGCGACAAGTACACGCGCACAGACTCACGCGAACTTTGTGTGCAGGTTTGAAGCTGGAAATAGAATTTGAGTTGTTTTAGAATTATCAATTGTTTAACGGTGAATTCTCGGCAGTCGCGGGATAACAACACAAGCACACACCTCTGATTTCTCGAAGTTAAGTGTGGATGTATTCTTAATTATTACGTCTTTTAAGGGTGGGGAAAAACGTCATGATGAAACCTGCGCACCTAAAAATTCTTAGGAATTTCTGAGGTGTGTAGTCCACCAACCCGCCCAAGTCGTGTGTTTTTATTTCAAAAATACAAAGATTTATTATTGTCTTACCCGAATCCTTGTCAATAAATGGCAATACATTTTCATTTTCAGCCCACATGCACCCACGCAACAATATACTCATTAATATAAATTTTTAGCAAGTTATTTCACAATTTTAAGTCTAGTCTTTATTTTAGTTCAACCTTTGAACTGTATTAAAATATTTCATTACTCTGACATATGCTATCAAATATAATCAGTGAATTTAATAGCAAGCTAAACAAAGGTGACATTTTCTAAGCCAACATTCTGTACGCCAGTCAAGTGATTTTACATAAATCATCCTGAACAAACATCTGTGGGTTCTGGACCGAATGTGGTACATTACAATTAAGACTTGGATGAATGAGACTATTATGGCGGTTCATTTCTTACTTTGTTAATGGGTGCTTTTTTTAATCATTCATCCCACTATTAGACACCACGGTGGCCTAGTCTGGATTGGCGAATTACACACCTAAGAAATTCCTAAAAGCTTTTGGTTGTGCAAGTTTCCTTATAAAGTTTTCCTTCACCGTTAAAGAACGAGTACGTAACGATTCATTGTAAACGCACATATCTTCGGAAAGTAAGAGGTGTGTGTCTGTGTCAAATTTGAACCTACGACCGAGATTCACAACCGCATAGCTTAAACTCGAGGCCACCACTACTATACATAAATAGAAACGATTCGTCCGCATTCCATAAATACAACGGATATTAAATTATCTAAGATCAGATCCACGCAGAATTAACAGCGAAATATGCCGGCATTTCATAAATAACCAAACACGCCAAGTTTCTCAAACTCTGGTGGCCCGGAGCTAAAAACTACGTTATCAAAGCCAGCGTCGATGTTGTAAATAATTGTAAAGGAAACATTTAATTAAATACATTGCTAAGTTTATACATAAAGTTATTAAATCAAAAGGTCAGACTGAGAACAACAGATTAACCCCGTGCACATGTTAACGATCTACAGGCCGTCGGGTTTAGTACTGGGACTAGGCGTTTGCGCTATTTAGGATATTTTCTTAGGAATAGTAAGAAAACTGTGATGGCTTCGAAGTTTAAGTATGTGTTAGATATCCTCATTGGTTAAAGTATCAAACTACGTGCACACAAACTTTTCAAAGTGTGTATACTATCACGTGCTTTTATGGTGAAGGAAAACGTCGTAAGGTATTTCTGAGATAGGTAGTCCGCCAACCTAAAGCGTGGTGAAAAAAGCCTATACGCTTTCAGTTTTAGATGAGGCCAGAGCCTAGCATACGAGTAGTTGATTCGATGGCATCGATTTTCCAAACATCATAATGTGATTTTAATCAATGAATTGGCTCAGGTATTAAAAAAATTATTGATGAAAATTACATCATTTTCCATTCGTCAATATTTTATTTATTTACATTGTTATTTACATTAATAAATTAATAAAATGAATATTAATCTAACACTACTGCTCCTACCACCATTTGCCTTTGTGGCCTTTGTCAAAGAAAAAGATTACTTTCCATCGCCGAGTTGGTAACCCTACCGAAACAGCAAGTCACATATGACGGGTGTACATTGAGGCGTATTAAATTCAGCTAATTCCCGGGCCGGAGAGGCCAAGTTCGCAAGTTGGGTCCAAGAGGCCGCCAGCGATATGTACGCAAATTGTTATTGCTCGCGATAGTGGAAGGGTTAACAGCCGTCGTTCGCGTTTTGATTCGGACCATTTATGTATTAGTCGTAGTAATTGTTCGGGCCTCGCAGACCTTGTATATTTTACGCAATCTTAAGGGTTGATGAGTTTGTATAGAGATATATCTGGCGCGTGTGAAGTTATAAACTTGGGTTGAAGGTGTATTAACTTTTCATTTCCTGGTTAAATTTGTTACTGTTTATTGAAGTATTTGTTTTACGGGTTGTCAGATGTTTCGAATAAATATTATAGTTTTTGTTTCGTAAACTAGAATATGATTATTTTTAGTATCTCCGTTCATCGTTGAGAAAGGAAAGCTATGGGATGCATTGTTAATAGGTACAGCTAAATGATCGCTCTAAGATCTAATAGAATTATGATCCCATCTGAATATTATGCTCGGTTGTGATAAACAACTGTGATCAAATTTATTCAGTAGTGCCGACCGGTTGATAAAGTAATCATTTCTTTTTTGCCTAATTTTATAGAGATTTTCTCATGAAAAACATTCACAGCACTTCGCCCGATCCGGGTAACGATCCCGGTACCTTTGGATCGGACGCGCCATCGCCACAGGAACAATATTCATCAAATTACGTCACACTGGCTGTTTACTCAATTAATTGAACAACTTATATTCTAACTTTAAAAAAACAAAAGAATGCTATACTTAACTAATATTTCTAAACGCGTTTCAAGCAACAAAGACTTATACTTTACAGTAACCTCTTCCAGCCGGCGGTAAATTTAAAATCGCCGTCCACTCGATAAGGTAAAGTGCATGACGTCATTAAGGCGTAATGTTGGTAGATTGCCCCGTGGAAAACTATTACTCGCCACGCAAATTATACACAGACTTAATTTTAGACTAAAAGTTGCCCGGTGCTGTGTAATTCATATTTAATTTGTATAATTTCCGTGTACTGTTTGTGAATCCATTTAAAATGAGAATATTTTAAGTTTTAATTTGGGTTTTGTTCTTTTTTTTTGTCAGGTATACTTGTTGTGGGTTTAGAAAATACCGAGAAATCTCCCTAGAATAGAACCCATTTATTAAACGCAACCCAACTGTTTTGAGACCGAATGTCGATAAGTTATCAATCTGTGTCAAGCCAATAGCCATTTTAGGCGGACTAAATTCGTTCTAGCCGGCCTAAAACCATCGTATTTTAATTGGGGTCAAAACAACTTCAAGTAATTTAAGTAGAGCCCTAAGCAACCTCTTCGGACCAAATCAAAAACATTTCCCGTAAATACTTTGAGAATATTTTGCTTCCCTGTAAACTGACAAATCGGACTTGCCGCCTTTTCTCTTTAAGCCGACGTCGACGATATTTTTATCTCTATAAAACAGATATTTCTATAAAGGTTCCGTAACACGAGAGAAATATTTCAAGCCGCATACTGTTTCTATTGGAGGATTTTATGCATTCTCTATTCTTATGTATATGTTTTACGAATCTCCTTTTGTTTGAAAATGGTTTTTATGGTCACGAGTGAGTATTAGAGGGTACAGTAAATAATATACAACCTCATGTCGTAGTTGGCTAAACACCGGCTTATAAAACGAGCGGCTGCGGATTCAATCCCCACATTGACACAAATATTTGTGTGATCTACAAATATTTGTTTCGGTTTTAGGTGTTTGCGAAAAAATCTCTCGTAGTTTCTGGTACCAGCGACAAAGTACTTGTATCCTAGTGTGGTGTCAGAACTATGTAGAGTTCATATTCTTAGATACAAATATTTTCTTAAGAAAGCACGACAAAATTGAATTTTTACTGCTAAGTTTTATTAATTATGCTGTAAATCCCACATAAAAGGGAGAATTCCTTCAGAAAACATACAATAGACATCTTTCACCATAATGTATTCATATTATATTTAGATACAAATTATAAAGCAATTCAACAAAACGCCATTAAAATAAAAGAGTTACCACCAGCTCATCAACACGACAGCTTAATTACAAATTATCAGACACCCCGATCTCATTCGAAATGAAATGGCAAAAATATTTCACCTTATCAATAATAATTTTATTTATCAATAGCTAATTACAAATGTAATCGAATTGCGAGAACTCGTACGCTGCGTCACGTGTCGAGTAACGTCCCAATAATGGCTATAATTATTAATAATACTCGTATTATGTGAGGCAATGAATAACCTGGTAATTACGTCACAAATTAGATTACGCGTGTTCATATACTTTTAAGAATGTGCGCTTATTGCGGAGTTTTGAGACATTATATTATATTGACAGCACTGTGGCGCAGTGGGGTAGATATTAGCTTGCCAAATAAAAGGCTAAGCGCCATCCCCGCATAAAGAAAAATGTTTGTGTGATCCAAAAATATTTGTTACGACACAAGACTTGAATCTTAGTAGTTATGTCTGTGACTGTTTGAGTGTATTTATCATTTATTAAATTGGCATATTAATATATCATATTTGACCATGAGTACAAATATATGCTTGAGAATAGAATTAGTACTTTGATAATTACATTGTGTTCTCAAAAATATTAACACATGACATTAAATAATACAAAGAACGTACCAATTTATTTCGCAAATAAAATTTGAATTTACATCTGCCCGTCACCTTTGAAATACTAAGCATAAAATTCACACGTAGTACATATATTTTAAAGAAACCATCTCGCACGCTCGTGCAAATGAATCCATAATGTCGCGAGGCAGTAACCGAAAGGCATTAAATGTCGAATGTCGATCGATACCGGAATATGTCCCCGCATGAGACTCCGCTGCGAATAATTTATCAAGGGGTAATAAATTATGTAAGGGAGAACATAAGTACCTCATTACCGCAGTTCAAGTGTGTGTATATTCGTATTTATAATTGCAAAATACTCATTAACAATGAGGAAATCCTATCATGCGTCCATTAATATCGATGTCTAATAATCTGCATATTTTCTAATCAGCTCGAGGGTAACACGTAATAGATCACCTCATTATTTCGCTTCGATTCCCGGGGAAAGGGCATTGGATTTCTCCAATAGGAAATTTTCAGTGGCAGCACGGAGTCTGAAATTCTGCTTAAAAAACAGCATTGGGCTTGCCCTTCTTTGGTGGAGAAAGAAAAATTATTGGTGAAATGTAGGAGCAGAAATGCACTAATGCTTACGTCAGGTAATATAGGCATGAGGTTATTTAAATATATTATATGATATAAAAGTAATTATAGAAGATTCTCTATACTGTCTGATGTTTCTTAGACACGAGTGCGTGCCGTGAGTTCATGTGGTTTAACTTAAGGGTTGGACAATGTTTAGGCTCAGTATCGGCTTGAAAATCGAGATAAAAAAGTTAGAAGACTATTAAGAAATTCACATCTTCTTACCCTTTGGGTATACAGGCATCAAATTCTTTAAATTGTCGTGTTTGAAGTTATCTTGAATTTGAAGAAAATTATATTAACAATACTGGCCAAAAAAGAAAGACGTAAATAGACACTGTAAATAAACTGAAGTGTTCGCGAATATAAAAAAAAACTATTTGTGTTACATTGCTGGTTTTTGAGATGTTTGCGGCTATAATACATGTCTGTTAAACACTTCTTCATCAACCCATATACGCCCACTGCTGAGCACGGGTCTCCTCTACCATTGAGAAGGTTTAGGCCATAGTCCACCACGCTGGCCTAGTGCGGGTTGGTGGACTACACACTTAAGAAATTCCTAAGAACTCTTAGGTGTGCAGGTTTCATCACAATGTTTTCCTTTACATTGCCAACATATTGTAATCATTCATTGTGAATACACAACACAAGCAGTGATGGCCTCGAGGTTTAGGCGTGCGGTCGAGAATCTCGGCGGTCGCGGGTTCGAACCCCAGGCACACACCTCTGACTTTTCGAAGTTATGTGTGTATTCACATAGAATTATCACTTGCTTTAACGGTGAAGGAAAACATCGTGATGAAACCTGCACACCTAAGAGTTCTTAGGAATTTCTTAGGTGTGTAGTCCGCCAACCCGCACTAGGCCAGCGTGGCGGACTATGGCCTAAACCCTCTCAATGGTAGAGGAGACCCGTGCTCAGCAGTGGGCGAAAATGGGTTGATGAAGAAGAAGAAGAAGAAGAAGTACCTTTAAATGTCCCCTGATTTGTTTGAATTTTACAACAGAAAATTAATTATACTCTCAGTCATTAGTTATTCAATTTTAAAATATTTAGAAATTACAAGAGCACATAATTATGTAACCTTTGACTTTGACACCGTATTACGCAACTAGTTAACACTTTCATAACGAGTTGCCTCTGCATTATTTGCGACAAAATTTTTACTTAAGCCTTCATAATTTTAATTTTCTCCAAAGTTGAAATAAGAAATTTTCTAAAGACGCTCTCCGGGCTAGTTTTAATTTCAGCCTGGGGGCCATAAAAGCGTCGTAGTGAAGCCTTCCGTCGCGCGTGGATCAAACTTGGTGTAATTTCCAACTATAGTTAGAGCCACATTTAAACGGTCGATTAACTAGGTGATTTAGAAACTTTCTTACTAGATAGTGCTGAATCACTTGGAGATTTTTTTTATAGTTTGCATGTACTTAAAGCGCTACCTTTATTGATTAAGTTAGCAGTCTACGAGGTTCCTTAATGGTAGTACATAAAAATGGAACGTTCGATCTAGAGAAAAATATAGCTGGGTTTGGTTTTCCAGAAATGTGCTGTAAGATGAGCGATAAGCCCCCCATTACTTAGTTCTAATATACTACTCACATTTTCTATCTCTTCATTATGGTAATCCTCTCCCGCTGATAGCTATAAAATTTGGTCTACAACGACTTAACAAGTAAAAATCGGTAAAATCACAATTTACCGAACTACTTCTGCAGCATCACATTTACCACACATTTCGCAAAACACTGTTACCTATAGAAGATCTTGCACGATACCCTATCGATGCTCTTTTTTAAACCCGAACAGATTAACCCTTCTTCTTCGATTCCCACGCAACACACCTATCGCGAACCCAACCGATTTCCCATTTAGCAACGTCATTACACTTCCGCGCGTTATAATTGCGGCGTGCTAAATCGTTTTAACGATCGAATGATTAATTAATCTGGCCATTGTCAACACGTACACCGCGGCCACAATGCTGCGCTATCGATTTGTTAACTGTCACTATAAACGTATTTTTAACGTGTAGTTAAATTTGCCGCGCGGTGATTGGGTGAAAAATGATGTCTACGCGCGCTGTTTACTGCGGGTAGGGTACTGTTTATCGATACTGGTCGGGGATATGTTGTATTTTTATAAAGGAATATCAATATTTATAAAAGGCCGTGTGATCGAGAGCTCTGCTGCACAGTAGGAAGGGAATATTTGTTAGAACATTTTCAAAAAGTTTAGATCGTCTTCCACCTCTCACGCCTAGTACGGACTACACATCACATCACACATCGACAACCTTCATTGCGTGTACTATTGGACATAAGCCTCTCCTACGCCACTAGGCTCGATCTTCGGCTCTCCTCATCTAACCGCTGCCAGCCACCTTACGAATTTCGTCACCCCACCTAGCCAGAGGGCCTCCTACGCTACGGTTGCTAAGCCGTGGTCTCCACTCCAGAACTCGTTTACCCCAATCGCTTCTGCGACGGATGTGACTCGCCCACTGCCACCTTAGCTTGCTGATCTTTTGGGTTATATAGATAACTTTAGTACTCTGTCAGACAACATCATTTCTGATCCTATCTTTCAAAGAAACTCCTAACGTATTCAACATAAACTTAATATAATCGAGGTACCACGTGTACTGAACCCTAGCTTCAACTGGCTACAATCAACTCCCACTGTATTCCGATATAGGTAAGATATCCTATAAAATACAATAGGCAGGCGTGTGTTTTCTGCAAAAAAGGGACTTACCTAAGTAATTGCTTCATGTGAGCGCCGTGCTCCGGTTAGTAACAAGAAATACATGCAAAAAAGTCACACAGCTTCACTTACTCTGTTTTATCGAGATTTGTTTTTTATAGAGTAAGGTAAGAACAGGGATGCATAGTAATGTGTAAGAGGCACATTGTTTGAATTGTAGACAACACTGCCTTTTTTTATTTTATATTGTACTTTGTAAAACTTAAAACTTTGTAAATCTATTTAGTATAGATCTTTTAATAATGAATACTAATAAATATATATATTAAGCAGTGATGGCCTCGAGGTTTGGGCGCGCGGTCGAGAATCTCGACGGTCGCGGGTTCGAACCCCAGGCACACACCTCTGACTTTTCGAAGTTATGTGTGTATTCACATTGAATTATCACTTGCTTTAACGGTGAAGGAAAACATCGTGATAAAACCTGCACACCTAAGAGTTCTTAGGAATTTCTTAGGTGTGTAGTCCGCCAACCCGCACTAGGCCAGCGTGGTGGACTATGGCCTAAACCCTCTCAATGGTAGAGGAGACCCGTGCTCAGCAGTGGGCGAATATGGGTTGATGAAGAAGAAGAAGAAGATTAAGTCTGTATTCCCTTAAAGGGCTAGGCAGACATGCATTTCTCCTTTCACATTTCACCTGGGGTCACATGTATCAGTCCCATGTATAAAGGGGCGAACCTTTTAGCGTTTAATGAGAATCTCCTAATGGAAAAAGCAAATATCACTTTATCTGTCCTAGAAATCTAACCTTAGACCTTCAGATCACATGACTCATGTCCCGAGACCATGTGCTAGAGGCGCGAGGCTAATAAATAATTATATAAATAAATAAATACACCTAACAGTCACATACACAGCTCCGACCCCACACTAGGTTACAAGACCTGTAACGAAATACTTTTTCGGTCTCACAAACACCCAGACCCGAAACAAATATTTGTGGTTCACGCAAACATTTGTCTCGGTGCGGGGATCGAACCCGCGGCCTCTCGTTTCGCAAGCTGGTATCTAGCCAACAATTACTTCAGTAATCAACAATTCAAACTGAAACTTCTTTTGACTGAACAAAAAGTCATTACACAGGATTTAAGATAAAAGTAATCGATACAGGATAAACTTACTTTTAAATAATCACAGCGGTATGGAAGCCTGGTGTTGAAGTTTAATAAAGGTAAAAAATATATGCATCAATACAAAAGTTAGCTCCAACAATTTACAATATAGGTTGTTCGTCTCACTCCACCTGTGGCCCTATTCTGTGATTATAATGGGCTGGACTATCGCATTTGCGGGAACCAATTATAGCTCGCTTTTTGTTTTTGCTGTCAGCTGTATTCTCTTTGGCAGCTGGAGTGATATTTATAATTCTATTATTTTTAATTAAGCCAGTACCGAACGTTTTATGACTTTCGATATTAAGTTTAGTTTTGTCGGTTTTACATTGTAGAAGAAAAGTTTAACATCATAAATTCAGCTTCAATTCGTAAACTAGACATTAGTTTGTATAACTACTTGTGTGATCCACAGTTTTTTTGGGACTGAGTATTGGTGAGACTTATACGTCGCATTTACTTAGACTGGTACCTTAGTGTGGAGTCATAATTATGTATTGGGTGTATTTATTCGTCAATTTATTCATTAATCTTCCCGGAACGGTATTCACCAAAATCTATCAACATCGAAAAGGTGTTTTGGAGAATAGTGAATAATAAATAATTATAGAAAGTATTAGAGGAATGTTAATTTGTTTATATTGGTTTCGGATTTTATTTGCGTTGTTAACTTCACTGTATTTGTATTCAACGTAACTCTTAAATATCTCTATTTTGATTGCGGTTCTATTACATGTATGTATTGAAAAAACAATAGTACTATCAAAATCTTCAAAAACTACGTTTCATGACAATACTTCGATAAATATACTTCAGAGACAAAAGTTCCTGCAGCCAGCTGTAATGTTAGTGCAATTTATTATAGTAAATATCGGGCCGGAATCGAAACACGGCGAGAGAAAAATCACTGTTTATTTGTTTCGGTTAAACAAGTAGACAATACGTGCTTTATATTTTATTCTTATAATTATACAGGGTGTATTTAGACCGTGATCGAAAACTGAGGCAGGTAATAGCGAGGGTAATCACAAACCCAGTGGGGATATTAAAAATCCCGACAAAAAATAAAAATTTTGACGTTTTCCATACAACCATCGGTGTTAAAAGTATGTGGTTTTTATGGAAAACCTCAAAAATTTTATTTTTATCGGGATTTTCTTTAATGCCAGGGGGTTTGTAATCACTATCGCTATTACCTACCTCAGGTTTCGATCACGGTCTGAATACACCCTGTATAGATCGAGAATCCCGGCGGTCGCGCGTTCACACGTTTTCAATGTGTGTATTCACAATAAATTATTATTTGATTTACCGATGAACGAAAACATCGCGAAGAAACGTGCACACCTAAAAATTCTATAAAATTTCTTAGGTGTCTTATCCGCCAATCCCCTACTAGGCCAGCGTGGTGGACTAAGGCATAAACGCCCTCAATGGGAGACGAGGCCCATGCCAAGCAGTGGAACGAATATGGGCTGATAGTTAATTTTATTAATTTATTCGAGCGGATTGATGTATTTTCGATTAAACAATACAAAACAAGCATTTACAATACAATATAAAAACGTTAACCATTGAATTGCTCAGTAAGTTATGGCAGGCGTTACCAAACTCAAACGTTTCATAAGTTACTTGTAAAACATACAGAACATATCCGGCCGCTTATTTGCAAATATGTATTTTGTTTTCGATTGTAATGTTTACTACTTTATATAAATAATATTAGGTGTTTTGTAATATGTAATTCAGGAATTGCAATCTAAGTACGAGATTTTATCATTGTTATATTATTATTAGTGAAGAACTTAAAATACATCCATTATCCTTGAGTCTACTCCGCTTTTCAAACTAGCAGGATCTGTAAAATATGACTGACATGATATAGGGTAATTTAAACTTCGCTGATTCCATCAATATTGTTATACAACGCATTTTTATTTGTTACAATATCTGTTATCGTTTAATCAAAAATTTTCCTTCTAAAATCAAATAAAATCTGATTTTTACAAGTACCACAAGTCTGTATTGGCGTCAAAAAATCCTACCGAAATCTTTCACCGTTTCACAAGGACAGCTTAGAAAATATTTACAGACTATAGGAATTATAAATCAAATATCCGTGACCCACCTTTCGGCGTTGGAGTCGACATGTTCTATTATTCATCACGATACACACCGGTCCCCAGCCGACTACGTTTCATACGTGTCGTGTTAAACACACACGTTTTTATCTTATCAACAAATGGTTGTTGATATTTTAAGGGGTCTCATAATGCTATGAAGCGCCGTTGTTTTGCTGTTGACTATGAAATTATGGCCTGGTGCTCTGGTAGGCACGGTCCTCCTCTACGATTGTGAGGGTTTAGGTTAGGTGGAATAAGGATTCCACCACGCTGGTCTAGTTGGGCTTGTTCAACATTGTTTGACAGCTTCTCTTAAATGATACATGTATATGAAGTCATCATTTGTCGACCACTCAATAGTCTGCCTACCCTTAAAAAAAATTAAGCGTAAAAACGTTGATGTGTTTGTGAGAATTTTTAGTGGCGGTAATTGCATAAAAGCCCAAACTTTAAAAAATCTGAATGATATTCTTTAATAGTTTTTTAAACATTAATATCCTTAACCAATAAACATCTTTAAACTAGACATAACACAATCACACGCATTTGGGCTTCTATGGAACTCACTAGTATTTTTATCTCTATTTTTTCTTCCAATCACTTATCGCGATGCGTGCCCCAGTAAGACAGAACTATAAAAATGAATAACACCAGCATAAACAACGATATGAGTATAAACAATGGGTAGTCGAGATGCCTACCAGAATACGTAGGCCGGCTCGGAATAAATTGCAAGTTATTTTCCACGCCGTCGCCGCCCGTATTGACGCTGACACTTACCGGCACATAAATCTTCACTAGAAATAATTAAACTGAATCGCCAGGCGGACAGTTTTGAGCGGCTAATAAAATAATCATGTGTTTTATAATTTTGACGGCGGATTTTCGGCTTATGGGGATATATTTTTGCATTAATGCATATTTAAAATACTTTAAGTTATTAAATATATTGGCTTGACTACTTTATATTGTGACCGAGAGGCCTCAGGTTTGTTTCCCGAGTTGGGAATTGTCATTGGGATTTCTTTTAGGAAATTCTTAGCAGAAACACGGCAACTAAAAATGTGCCCGAAAATTCGCAAAAGTCTCGCCCCCGTTGCGTGACACCGAAACACAGTTGGCCAAATGCATCTCTGCCTACCCCTCCAGGAAATATAGATTTATGTATACATACAAACATAACCGTACATAAGATTCATAGAATTAATTCGACTAAAGTTTAAAAAAAAACTATTCCGCGTTTATTTCCAGAGAATTCGATTTGTTAATTGTACAAAAAGCGCGCGATGGCAAAATGTTTTTGTTTCGCTACAATGAACACAGAGTTTGAGGTTATGTAGTTTTTGTTCATTCGCTGTTTTCAAGTGGTTTCACAAAGGGCTGAACTGCGTGCTTGTTTTACGCTATGAAATGTTAAAAACCGTTGCCTTTTTCTAACAAATATTGTTATACAAACAAAATGTAGCCCCTTTGCATGAAATCCACATTCTTCTAACCAACATAATAATATTATAAATTTTAAAATAACTGTTTGTCTGATCGTTTCTTCTTTACGCTGAGAAGGCTCGACAGGTTTGAATGTTTTTTAATAATTCCGGTTTTTTGGATGAACTCAATTATGCCCGGATAGACCCGCGATCCACAGCTAATAACATATAAATGCTAATGAGCTGTAACCATTTTTTTAAAGATGGCAGTCGTAAAGTCATTGTCGAAGAAAATTACGTATGGAGACAGTCATCGGTTTCCACATTAACGGTGAGAGAAACCATCTTGAAAAAAAAACTGCACACCTAAATGTTCTTAAGAACTTCTTATGTAGGTCTGTAGTCCACCAACACGCACTAGGTCAGCGTGGTGTACCTAGGCCTAAGCCCTCTCAATGGTAGAGGAGCCTGTGCCCAGTGGTGAATCGCACAAGGTTGATGATGATGAAGAGGTAGGCATATTTTCATACATCTTTAAAACCAATGTTGAATTATTATGACCCTAGTAACAGCGCCGTTCCATAAATCATACCTAAAAAAAACAAACGCGAATCTTCATGTTCCATCCACATACTCATACATTCAAACGCTCTCCGAAGCCTATGTAAATATTTTGTAACACTATTTCAGTATGCTGAAGACTGGCAAGCGTCATTCGCACGGACGACGCTTGTATCAAGTGTGAAATACCCTCAAAGACCAGCTGTTACACCGTACTGTAATCTAGGATTTATTGCTTTGATACCCGTCCCAAATAGATTGTGATACATTTGTAAATGAATTTGGTGAGTGATGAATAACGTGCGGAATTGCGTCGGTGTGAGTGGGGATAAGCGACAATATACGGATAGAGTAAATATGGCATGTTATAATGCAGCACTAGAATCAGTTCATATTTCCACACGTTTTTAGGTGTTCAGGTTTCAACACGATGTTTTTATTCAATGTTAAGATAAGTGATAAATAATTCATTCTGAATACACACATATTAGTAACTTCGAAAAGCTAAAGATGTCTAGGGTGATATTTTAATTTCCATGCTGTGTTTTGTATAATGCATGATAAGCATTCTACTAAGAAACATAAATAAAGAAAATATGCATCAAAAAGCGAATGAAATTCATTTCTTCATAAGGCTTCTAGTCTTTCATTCAAACTATTCAATATAAAACGTCTCGAGTCGAATGAAATGAATTAATTTGCTTTCTCGTTTATTTTCATCAAACGACTTCTTATCAGTTATATTTTAGTCTTCGTCTCCTTGCATTTTTTCCTACTTCACTCCCTTCGATTTAAAATCTCTGTAATGCAATCCTTATTATACTTTTGCGATGTAGCCACCAATTTTTTACGTTAAATATCGGAAACAAACATGCATGTATGAAGAAGCTAATGTCAGTTGAGGAAGAGAAAGAAATACGTTTAGACCGTGGCATTTGCCACTCTATATTCTGTCTACTCCAATTGAATCCGGGAAGATCGAAAATTGACATGTAACTCTTCGGGGCTTCTATAACAGTACTGCAACTAGTGCTTATAGGTAATGTCGATGTTTGTCTGTCAGTTGACCAATCGTCAAAAACGAAGTGGAATTGAAGTATTCAACTGCGGAAAAAGTAAGTTCTGGCACTAGAAACAAGAGGCAGTTTAAGAATTTCACAAAGCAGTCACTGAGCCCGGTACATCGTTCACGGTATCTTTTTTGGCCGCAAGCCAGAACATTAGCCAAACTTTTCAACCAGTTTTTAGGTGTATTCAAGAAGGCCGGGGTTCGTGTTCAACGCCGTTTTATCTATCGCAGACTATCAGTGTCATATCTGGTACTTAGAAGTCTAACTTGGTGATATCAGGATCGGGTAATTAGAAAACTGTTAATGTATTGGACGCGAAAGTAAGAAGGTTTTGAAAGTAGAAAGGTTCTACGTCGAATTGGCTTGAAGACCTGTGTGCATTTATATGACCTAGTAACTTCAGTAAATTTGACCCAAACTGATCTTAGGTGTCTTGAAAATCTGATTTTAAATAGCGATATCACTACATAGTATAAAACAAAGTCGCTTTCTCTGTCCTTATGTCCCTTTGTATGCTTAAATCTTTGAAACTACGCAACGGATTTTGATGCGGTTTTTTTTAATAGATAGAGTGATTGAAGAGGAAGGTTTATATGTATGATAACATCCATTAAATATCAGCATTGCACCCGTGCGAAGCCGGGGCGGATCGCTAGTTTAGTATAATTTACTCCATGTACCTACATAAAATAGAATATTGATAAATTCCCGAAAATGAGATTTTTTCTCATCATACCCAAAGAAAAATTAAAATGAATTATCCGTCAGTCAACTTCCTTTTAAGCAATAAATCCATGTTAAAAATATGTTACAGTACAATTTACAACCTTAGAATTTTCTGCAATCACAATATTTTCAATATTCATTTGTCTCGTCCTTCGTGCAGTAGCTTGTATTTTATAGTTCCAGCGAAACAGTGGCTCCCGGAAGCTTGCGGCAACATAAAATACAGCAAGAATGTAAAGCATCGAAATAATTACAACTACAATTAATTACAACCGACTTGAAACTTCGTGGCATAGTTGGAAGTGCCATCACTTTTGTTGAACAAAGTTGGTTGGACAGGGTGCATTCAGAAAAACTTGGTTTGCTGTACTGACATCATATTAGGAAAGTTTCACGGTGTAGTAGTGATGGACTAGAGGTTTAGGCGCGTTAGAGAATTTCGGCGATCGCGGTTTCAAAACCCAGGCCAAACCTCTGACTTACTTTAATAGCGAAGTAAAATATTATGCAGAAACTTGCACACCTAAAATTTGAATTGAATTGAAAAATGTGTAGAACCCCAACCCGCACTAAGCCAGTGTGATGGACTATGATCTTAACCCTCTCAGTTGTAGAGGAGGCGTCGAGTCATGGGACGCTACCTCGCGAAATATCGGTTCTTAAAAATACCTTAGCCTACCTCTCGGAGAATACAGACGTGGAGATATTTATAAGTAATATCGGATTCATAATCCGAACCCAAAAAAGTAGCAAATTACTTGCAAACTCTCAAAATCTCCACTCATCCCACGTCTGAATGGCCAGTAAAGATTCTCCAAACCAATATTTGTTAAGACAACGGTGTAATCGAAATCTGAAATCAAGGCGGGCGTTGTCGGAATACGCTTCACGCACGCATGGAGTAAAAAATGTCTTGACCTTCCGAAGCCGTTGGAAATTGGCGCGAGCGAATAAGGACGCGTCATGCTGTTCAATGCATATTGATTGAACGCTTTTACAAATAAAAGGTTGAATTTTACTATGGATTTTGCGTCGATTGTATCTATATACTACTAGTTTTTGCCCGCGACTTCGTCCGCAAGAATTGCATGTGGAAATACATTAAGGTTTGGGAATATGTAAACTTTACAAAATCGATAGGCAAAGGAAAGCAGAATGAAGAATTTTAGATTTTTCTTCAATATCTTCATCAACCCATATTCGCCCACTGCTGAGCACGGGTCTCCTCTACCATTGAGAGGGTTTAGGCCATAGTCCACCACACTGGCCTAGTGCGGGTTGGCGGGCTACACACCTAAGAAATTTCTAAGAACTCTTAGGTGTGCAGGTTTCATCACGATGTTTTCCTTCACTGTTAAAGCAAGTGATAATTCAATGTGAATACACACATAACTTCGAAAAGTCAGAGGTGTGTGCCTGGGGTTCGAACCCGCGACCGCCGAGATTCTCGACCGCGCGCCCAAACCTCGAGGCCATCACTGCTTCTTCAATATATTTCTACCTATTTCTCCAAGTTCATCAGCTTAATAATATAAAACAAAAAGTCTGTAAAATATACACGTACAACATAAAAGTGTAGACAGCACAAACGCAGCGCGAACATTCTAAGAGTAGAGTGTTATTCATATTTGCTTTCAACATGGGTATCGTATGTACATATGTACGTGGAAATAGGCTATGAGCTGATAAAGTGTAGACAAAGGTTCTGTACATTTTTAGTTTAATCCAAAAGTACGCAGTCCTTAACTACGCAGTCTCAAATCTCAGCAGCCGTGGCTTCAACATTCAAAAATAATTGTCATGCACTTTAACATTGAAGCAAAACATCGTGAGGAAACCTGCACATCTAAAAGTTTTTTAAAATTTCTTAGGTAGTCCACCAACTTGCCCAAGGCCAGTGTGGTGGACTACGGCCTAAACCGTTTCAGCTGTAGAGTGGTTCCTTGTCTACTAAAGGCACATTTGTGGGCTTTTATGCATACTTTAAGGAGCCACGTGGAAAGCTGAATTTAAAGATTAAAGGACGTCCAAAGGGTTTCTCAAACCCATACACGCTTTACTGGTCCCTAAAATTTATTGTAAACAAAGATATTAAGCATACAAAGGTGAACGGCGCGAGTTTTTTATTTTCACGTCTGCACCGCTGCAAATATTACTAGTATATTTTTCGCGTTATTAATATGGATATTTACATGGCTGTCTGTTTGGTAGGACGTTGATCTGATAAAAATTGACGAATATCTCACTGAAGACAACGGTTCGATCGATCGTATCTAGTGTTTGTACTGGCTCTGTGGAGTAACTTTACTGTACCATGTCTTTTTTATTAAAACTTGTCATTCTTCAGTTAATGTCCTATAAATTGATCCAAGTGGATAAAAGGTGTAAAACATTGTGATCGAAAACTAAAACAAATATGAGTTGCAGTGATCATAAATGTATTGACGCTAAAAACAATAAAATTAATAAATGATCCAGTTTCTTAAATACCATCAAGAAATTCAACAATATTATTTCATTTCAATTTTCGTACATCAAGTCGACCATTTAATCAAGCTGTTTGGTTTAAATGCTTTCTGTCAAACAAATTCATTAATCACCTTTTCTAGAATATCCCCATACGAAAATGCATCAAAATAAGTTCATAGCTTAGGTGTTACCTACATCTAAACAAATTGATTTCGGCATTTTTCCCACAGCTGGGCACGGGCCTCCCTTATAACTTAGAAGGCTAGTAAGTAAGAATTACTTGTTTCGTGAGAAAGTCAGTGAGTTACTAGCTAATAAGTCAGAGGTTTTCTTTAATATTATTATCAATTTATTATTAAAATCGCGCATCACAGAGGATACAAATTAAAATATGAAAACATGTTTTTAACGAATAATTCAGATTCGGACTGAAATGTTTTGATGTTCCATCTCTTTGTATACGAAATAAGAGCTGAATTATTAAACGAATTTTACACATGAAAGCTTTTGAATGTATCTTTGATTTCTCAATACCAGACAGTTTTATTTTAACTTCAGACTGGTGGTTTTGCGAATGTTTTTTCTGTACATAATTAACATATCACTTTATTGGGAAGATATTAAAAATTTTAAAGTTTGTGTTGCGTAATTTCACATACGAATATTACAAACTCAAGTCCCAAAAAGTCTGATCGAAAACATTTTAATTATTTGTTTGTTTATTTAACAGTCCATTTTAAAATATTTTTCGAGTTTATATTAAGCTCAATTGAAAATATATTTGATAATAATCTCACTCTGGTACAGTTTATTAATAAGCCACAAAGTAATAAACACGGCATGGTCAATATTTACAATTACTGAACCAAATAGCATGTGTATTTAAATACATATTTTTGACCTTATTGTAAATATAATCATGTCCAAAATATTGCCGGTATTCGCCACTCAGTCTAATAAATTTCGTTGCTCTGATCAGTTGTTTCTTTGTTTATGGACTAATAAACTGTATAGGACGAAGCCTCGCGATTTAAACACTTAAAGATTCTGGGATTGATTTTGTTCGGGCTAATTTTATTGCATTTATTAAATCAGACTAATCTCAAAAGCAGCGCGTAATGAAAAAAAACGGCTGTATGCTCTCCCTTATCACATGGTTCAGAGCACACGTTTAAGGACACGGTATTTGTTTTATTCATTTAATATGCTTTATTAAACATCATGAGAACAGAAATAAAATAAAATACAACTAAAGTGCCACAAAGAGCGCTTTTACCTCTCTTAGCTATCAGTATCATGCAAATATTTCTATAATGAATTTATTTTTAAAGCATACACACATACCAAGTCAATTAAAAGTGCGGCATCACTTTACCACGGCAGAACAAAAAGAAAAAGAAATCGTCTTTCACCGCCTCAAAGCGTTCTTAAAAAAGAAAAAAAAAACACTAATAACCGTTTCCGAAGTGTCATGAATCCAGCAACTTGTTAAACAACAGCCGGAATCGGCAGCCCCCTAATAAAAACATATCGAGCACGCTAAATGAGGTAGTGCTCGTTAACTGTACGCAGTGGGCTGGAAAATTGAATTAGTATCGAAGGAGACTGGAGTTTTCAGGGTTCAGTACTGGTAAATGGGTATTTTTTGCTGTAGTTTTTTTCGTTTCCAGTGGTAAGCTATTATGGGGAATGGGATTGCTTTATTCCTGTAAGCTAGTGATACTAATGTACAGAGGAATATAGGCTTAACATAACTAAAGATAAATTAACAGACGTTGAAAATCATCATCATTGTCACCGGACGGTAAACCCTGCGCTTGCCGGTGCGTGGTCTCTACTCGTAAATGCACCCATACTTGCATGAGGAAGACAAAGAGACGCATTTCTGCACCTATCATTTACTGTTTCAAGTCCTACTTAAATACACATTTCTGTATTCCGTGCTAACTAGTCAGTCAATTCCAGTTGGAACTGAAAAATATCACTGAAAAACTAACTAGATGGCTCTCCCAAAATAGAAATGAACCATCAGCAAACATTGTTTATTTAGAAAAAGTAATAGATTCTTTATCCCCTTTATCTTTCCGAATTCTTTTTCTTTCGTACTGTTACAGTATGGGATGAACTGAGAGTTGTTTTGTCTTCAAAGTTGGTTCAGAAGTCATTTAAGATTGTTTGTAATAGATAAACTAGACTAGTGCTTTTTTTATAATTATTATAATCATCATCATTATCAGGTTATTGTCCCACTGTATGGTACGATCTCCGTATACAACTAAAAGTGTTTTTGTCATAGTCCACCATGCTGGCCTAGTAAGGGTTGACGGACCACACATCCAACAAATAAAATGATTAATGTAATAAATTATTATTGTTGATGTCTCATTCCAGTAACAAAAAATATTTTTTAACACGTTAGCGCAAAAGCCCATTTTGCCTTATATCAATCCGAATAATAAGTTATTTATATAAGCTTAAAACCTTTATAGAACAAAAATAAAATTTGACATATAAATGAAGATATACCCGACAATAAACAATTAAAAAATAGATATTACACAAATTACGTGTAACTCTTTTGGGCTTCTATAGAAGTACCTTCACTGAATACATCATTTTACAAAGAACATTATAGCGATATTTCTTAGAATACTAACTACCCTTATGGAGAATAGAGAAAATTGAATAACACACGTTTTGGAATGTAAAATATTAATTACAAGTATACTGAGTCCCTGTGATGATAACATACAAAGGCATAACAGATGCCTATGTTTCATGGAATTTTCGCAACCCGTCTAATGTATCGGCCTCGTTAAAATGTCTTTGAACAATTTACATAATGATATAATGATGTACTTTGTCGTGTCAACCGAGCTTAGATTGTTTGCGTAGAAATACCACTTAAGTTGGTTTACTTTCATACTCTTAGTTATTTTAAATTGTCGAAGTTAAAACTGGAGTTGCAATAGTCTTAATTGTTTATATTATTAGATTTAAACTGTTATGTATGTGTCTAGCATACTCTTAGCAAAGTTTTAAAAGACAACGTTCGCTTTTTTCAACGTAAAAATAAGTTCCAACCAAAGATATAAAAATAATACATTTCTTACAACGTAATATTCATTGTTCAAAATTTTTTTAAATTATTTTTAGTTGATGCATGGGATATCTATTTTTTATATTAAAATTTTATCGTTATTTTTGGCAACCAGAGCGTCAAGAACGATCAAGTAAAAATTGTAACAAGGAATTTTTCGGACTGAACAGGAAAAAGCTTAATTAAAGAGGAAGCTGAGAAATTAAAATAACGATAATAATGGTAACACGCAAAGAAAAACAATTTTAGTAGAAGCTTATAAAATAAATTAAATTTCAAATTTAATTAACGAAACGGTTATACAAAAAACAGACAATTCTGTTACATAAACAAATTAGTCTATACATTTCCTCTTACTGTTGTACGAAATTTATACTGAACTATCCTAGACCCGGTAGAAAGAGTTCACATTTTCTAGTAATTTCTGTGCGTGAGGACGAAATGTGGTTGCAGAAATACAAATCTGCCTTAGCAGAGATGCATTTCTGCGACCACACTTCACCAACTGTTCATTACTCCAACGTAAGGAGCGACTCTTTTGCCGGTTTTCGAGCAAATTTTGAGACTGCGTGCAACAGACTCAGTAACAACTGAGAATTGACCCAATGAAACTGACCGGCCCGGAAATCTAACCTGGGACCTCTAGATCATAGGGCGCTTACCTGTCATCCTCAACCATATGCATCCGCCAACTTCTTCGACACTAAAAGAGTACTAGTGTACTAGTGACTGTGCCGTAACAATGCCCAACTAAGCCTTATTAAATGTGCTACTGAACCCCACGACCATATCAAGACTTCCCCTTAACTATCTTTCCGTACGATCAATGATGCGTGATAAGCTTTAAGAACATACTCTTATATCTTCCTTCTGTTTACTTTTTATAGAAATAAAAAAATATATCATTCATTTTACAGTTCCGATGGGCAGTTGGATAGATAACATCACATCACATCATCAAGCTTTATTCGTCCACTGTTGGACATAGGCCTCTCCTATGGCACGCCACTTTAGATAGATACCTTAGGTTGGATAAATACCTCGACATAATTATAAACCTGTGTGTGCCTGGAGTTCGAACCCTTCTCAACTTAGATTCTCGACCGCGTGCCTAAATATCGAGGTCATCACCGCTTGAAACAAAAACATCTCAAATAACCTCCTTTTTTTAAGTCGTGAATAATTGGGATATCTCAAGTAAATCCCTAATAAACAGTAAAACTCGTACTACAAAAACTTATTATCAATTTCCGCATAAATGCATACAAATGGTATCATGCACATATTCACGAGCCGAGCGAAACTTCCCTAATTATATCCGAAAACAAAGTTGGACAGGTTTCTTAGTGGGGAATGCAATTGCAACCAGTAATGGGCCGACCGAGATATCCTTAAACGTATTACCCAATTAGTGCGGCGCTTTGTGCTGTACTGATTATTGTTATTTGAGCTCTTTGTGTTTTTACTTTTAATGAGATAATAGGAGGATCTGTTGTTTCCTAACGTAATTGCATCGACCTATGTGGAAGATTGCGATACATATTTGTAGAGCTATTGCACGTTTGGCCTTATTAAATGCATCTGACTATCCCGTAAGTAGGATGTAGATTACAAATCCCATTGATTTTTTTAAGGCGTTTGTTGCTTCGTACCTCAAATTTCATAATTAAGATGACTTATTATTTGGTAGCCCATACTCATATAGTTTAGTTATAATATATTTATATACTTTTTTAGGGTATAGGGTATATCTATATAAAAAATATCATTATGCACAAGACCCCAATTACTTAACTACCTAATTCTTATTCATCGGTCTACCCAAGAATAGTATATCATACAGAGCATCATAAATTTTATTTTACGCGATGGAACATTCATCACTAGACACATTTATTTTATCTAACGAAAATCTATTTCAATAAAATTAAATGCTTTATACTTTAAGACCTTTTAAATTTTATCACATCACATATGTCACTTAGTCTGAACGCAATCGCAAATGTTTGATCCAAAATCAACGGTTCAATATTGGTTGTCAAACCACAATATCTATATTTGATTATTATCACTGGTTCGGAGCGAACCCTTCACATTAAACGTATTACCATAAGCACACACATAAACCACCCCCAGTCGTAAATCAAGATAGATTTTTTATCGTATCGCTTAAAATTTAACTGCCGATGAATAAAACATTTAATTTTTCTACACGCTTTACATCGTTAGCGGTAAATGGCAAAGTTTTAACTGAGTTCTCGCCGGAATGTTAGATTGGGACGGAGGGAAATGACTTTTTTGTTCGATGTCATTTTTAATGGACCAATATTGGAAAGTTGGGCTCATCCGATGGGTTGCAAAATTTTTACTTTTCGCCTTCGCGTATACTTTGCTTACTAACTTATTTTAGACTTTATAAAGAAGAATAATAGTTAATGAAGAGCATCAGAGTAATATATGATTTTGATTTCCATGACTGTCTCAGCTTAATACGTTATAACTAACTATATTCAGGTGACAATAACATTACAATAGAAATAATTAGATAGTATATAAACTTATTATAATATTTTAAATATTATAATTATTTACATTTCTTGAAATTTCTTCATAAATAATTTCTTATTTAAATGTGAAGTGCGCGCTGAGGAACGTGGTTGGATAAAACATAAAATTATTGTCGTGCGCTAGAGGTGGCCTGGCAGAAGAAAATATACACAATAGGTAAAAAATAGTTTCCAAGACGAATTAGGAAAACATCGGGATGTAATCTTCACATCTAAAAGTTCTAAGCAATTTCTTCTGTATATAGTCCACCAACCCACAATATGCTACCGTGGTGGACTATAGCTTAAACCCTCTCAGTCGTTATAGAGGTCCGTGCCCTAACGCAGCTTTACAGTAATACAGTCACAACCATTAACAATTCAGAAATTGATAGGTGATTGCATAAAGTATCAGTACAACCACCATTAAGTAAATGAAGGACTTCTTCAAACCTTCATCAATTCAGTGTCATATCACTTGATCCCGTATTTACATACGGAGGTGATATACACGATATAGAATATTAATAAGCATTTCTTGAAGAGCTGACACGTATTCCTTGTATTCGGACGGCAAAATCGAACCGTTCGTGGTTTACTCCTTATTAATTATTCAGACACTGGACACCGCTGTAGATTTACGAGGAAATAAGAAACTTGTGGAGTTGATATATATTAAGTAAGAACACTAAGCCAGTGTGGTGGACTATGGCCTAAACCCTCTCTATTAACAAATAGAGGCCAGGAGGCCAGTGGCCAACAATTGGACGTATATAAGCTAATAATAAAGTAAGAATATTCATTACATAACACCAATGGTAGAATGGTAGTTAAAATTTCCCCGTCCCATTATCTTTACGTGTTTAAACTTATCGTTTTCATTTTTAATGTCAATTCTAAATCTCTGTCAATTTTGGTAATTGCTTACTTCAGTGCCCCCAAGGTAGAATACTACTGTTCCTTTTTTTTTAATCTCAAAGGAACGCTGTTTATGGCTCTACTTCTGCTCTCTTTGGGTCCTCTTCAAATCATTTGGTGTGCATCAGTGTGGCGGTAGTTCCATAGAAACCAAAAACAGAATTACATTAATTGTGTTATTATAATCATTTTATGAGGTTCTGTTATATCAAGATTTGAAAATTATTATTCGGAATTTTTTAGTTAATCTGAGCTTTTGGGTTCTACGAAAGTAATGCCACTGGTACTCCCATCTTAACAGCAAATTCTCTTCATTCCCTGAAGTACCTTTTCAATGGACTCACTTCAAAAAAACAGTCTAAAGGTTATATACCGCATCCACTCTACTACTACTTACATCGCCTCATTCAATACGTGATGGCATTCAGAGTTTGACCTCATGTCCACTTGTTGTGTCCAGTCTAAACAATGACCCTGTAAGCGAATATACAATAGGTTATACTGTATAGCACTCACGCTCCTTCGCTTAATTATTCAATTCGTCGTATCGATCCGTGCATCTTGCTTCGCTCAGCTGTCTGTCACAGCCCTTCATCCATGCATAAACAGCAAAAAGTGCTCTATGACTAGATAATAGACTTCGTCGTGGGAAAGTTGGGATGTTTTAAATTGAAGTGGGGTTAATCGGGATTCGAAAGAGATTTAGTTGCCAAAAATATTCTATGTTAAATTCATGGTTGTATGGAAGTGAATGCTTAAACCGATAAGACCGAAATTTGTAAATTCTGTTTTTTTATGTACTTTTTTTTCTCCTTTTGTTTTGTTGTGTGTGTATAATAAAGTTTACTTCTCTACCATTCTATTCTGTCCTTTCCTAGTTTTAGTTTGAAAATCTTAGGATAGCTACTAATAACCCGATCAAATTTATTATTCCAATAAAATTCAACAATTAGTATCGATGCCTATTTGGTCATCCATATTAAAAAGATTAATCGAAAAATATGACATCTAATTTTAGCTGAAAAATAATGAGTTTACCAAGCATAAAACATTGTATCTAACCAACTTCATCCCCGAGCTCTCTCTTTAAAACATTATTATAAATTGGCATTTTAACCATAATTCTGTATAATTTTTATAATAATAACAGTAACATGTGCCACAGCATATCAGAAAGTTAACAGTGGTAAAAGACTTACGTGCGGCAATCATGCGAGCTTCCGTGCCCGGTCGGGCGAGTGACTCGCATCAATTACCGTAATAATCTGGAATGAGCTCCATTTTTATATGTACTACTAATGTGAGTGCAATTAAACACCCGAGTAAGTAAGCTCTAATTATACGTTTCGCTATTAATCCTTAGGCTTTGAATAAAGAGTATTAGAATATCCTTGACTTACTTATATACTTTCTCCCACCAAGATAAAAATAAGGCACTTTCGCCATAATCATCAGCTGTAATACATCCTGATAGGTTCGATTACCACACCGAGACAAATTTTTGTGTTGCCCGCGAAAAAATTGTTTCCGATCTAGGTATTATTGAGAAGAGTCTTAATGTGGGGACTGAACTATGTATGTATGAAAGTGTTGGGCCTTTATTCATCATATCATAATTTCAACAAATCCATTAATCAACAGTTATCGCCGCTACTCCGTTATATCGTAACAGTTTGGTAAACTATTTACAAAATTGGTCTGTAAAACTTTTTCCAACTTATCGGATTTCTAAAACAATGGCACTACATCACCCGAGCCCATTCAAACTACAGCGCTTATTTCATAAATATCACTTACAATTCAAAAGGCAGGTTTTTTTCATAATAAATTAGCCTCACGAAGGGAACAAAAAGCGTGATTTTTCTAAACGTGTAATGATTGGCTCGCAGGCAAGTCACAAACACGGTTAATTGTTGGTTGGCGTGTGAGTTCACGCGCCCAACCACTGTCCCCACGCGGAAACGACACAAACGCTTTGAAATAGTAATAATACAGTTCCAGTACTTGGGTTTTACAATTCATTACTGCAAAAGCAAGCGATGGAATTAAAAATGCGATTTCGATTTCGGAATTTTTCTAGCATTTCTTTTTTAAGTTACGTATGCACTTTTCAAATCTCTTTAAACCTGCACAGTGCACACATAAAAGTTCTAGGGATTTTCTTAGGTTCGGGTTATGGAGAAATGTATTTCTTTTCATAACTTTTTCTATTTTCTATGTTATCTGCATACTTCGTAATTGTCAGACTACTTAAAATTGAGACATCGTTACCTCCTTATGTGTGTTCTTCGCATTAGGCCAGCGTAATGGACTAAGGTCAAACCACTCTCATTGGACACAGCCATCCTCATTAGTTGTTTGTACGCTGATAAAGACAGACTATACCTACCTGTCAGTATTTTACTTCAAGAATACCTTGTATACGAAATTTAGGAGGATGAAACTGAGAACACGCTACCTACAGGTCTAAATTAACTGGCAGGTATATATCAGCCGAATTTCTAGGCTAGGATTAATACCGGTACAGGCCGCGCCTAAGCTTCCACGAAGGGGAGGCCGATAAAATGCACCTCGCAAATTTAACTCAACTACCGTTGTTTTACTACATCGTTTGGAACATGCAATGAAATTTCCGGAAACGTATACGTGTTTTGCCAGTTTTGTGTTTCGATCGGTTCTGTGGGTCCATTTAACCACTGTTAAATATGGTCTTACAAGACTGCTTAGGATGTCGGAGAGTTGAGTTGTAGTAACAGCGCACTGGAGTACGTAAAAGCTGTGAACAAGTGATGCCTCTGGTCAAAGTCAAGAGCGGACATACATATAAATAGATATGCTTCAACGCCATTGGCTATTGATTTGTGTAAAATAAGTGCAATGGCGCCACGAACCAAAGGTAATCTTACATCCGACAAGGTTTTCCAACTCCATCTGTTCTGCGCCATCTCCCGCCAATCCTGGATTTGAAGATTCTTCTAATCCTTTTCAAACCTTTTCTTCCAACGGTATCTATTAAATATAACGTTACCTCACCCATTATTAGCGCTATTAGTGAATGGAATCGATCATATTTTTATCCAAGACACCAGGTCCATGCTATATCGATCCTATCAAAGTTTTCGATCCTCGTTTTAAATGTGCTTTAACTAATTAAGAAAACCATTAAATATTTTTAAGATAATCAACCTGACGAAACACTAGAAACTCAATAAATACAGTACATACAGCCTACAAAGTAACCCTAGAAAGTCAAAAAGAAGGTAAAAATGACGATAACATAAAAACCTCCAATAAAGGAAAAAAAATCTAGTAGAACAGCCATACGTAGTAATTGCCTACTGAATATGTCCGTAACGAGAGCATACCGTGTGAAATCTCGACAAAATCAATATTTATAAAAAATGTTATTACTATTGGAAATCCAATAAGGTAAATCCCATTTCGCGTTAATGTAATTTGGGCTTCGATTACGTTATATTATAAAGAAGTTTGGGTACAGTCGATCCCAGTTGGAACTGACTTTTGGAATCAGAATACCTTAATACTTCTGATGTTTAACATAAAATACGCATTTCTCGTAGGCATAGACAATCGTTCTTCATATGGGATGGTTCTATATTTAAAATAACAAAGAACAAAAAGTATCTTATATCATAATTCATAACGTATAAAGAGATAACATAACTAGATAAGTTTAGGTAAAACAGAAGCGACAAAACCATTGTTAAAAAACAATAATTACCTAATCATAATTATCGTAAAAAAATAAGAGACTTAAACTGAAATTGCGAAATACCATGACATAATTCACAGCCAGCAAAAAATTCATACTTCTCCGTATTTGTAATGAAAAAGGAACCCGACAACATTAAAAATATGCGTCAACTTCAAAAACAAAACACGGCAGAGAATTCGTCCAAAGTCCCATGTTTACGTTTCTGAGAATTTTATTCTAAATCGTGGAAATTCCGACGTCGATTGTACCCCAGAGTACGGCGCCCACTCGCTTAATTTTCTTTCTCTTCGTTCGCCCGAACACAATTTTGCCGTCCGAATCGGGCACCAAATAAAAATTAGAAAAGATTAAAAAATATATAATCGACCACGCACCTTCGCTTTGAAGCTGTTTCCTATCTCTGATTGCTCTCAATATTTGTAAATTCTTGCTGGGAATTTGTTTCACGTCGAATTTCACTACTGGTGTTGTAATGTGAATTGAGATTGGGATAATGAAAAAAGTTCCATTGGACCCGTTGCATGTTCGTATGCCGTGCGCGCTACAAGTTCTAGGTAAGCTGTTTTGACAAAAATATTTTGTCAAAACATGCTGGCCTAGTGCCGGCTGGCGGACTACACACCTAAAGATTCCTAAAAACTGTTAAGTGTGCAGATACAGGTGCAGTGGACGAATTAAGGGCTGTGGATGATGATGGTGCAGGTACTCTCAAGATATTTTCCTTCACCGTTAACGCAAGTGATAATTCATTTTAAATACCTACATACCTTCGAAAAGTCAACGGCATATGCCTAGGCTTTGAACCAGCGACTGCCGAAATTCTCTAGCTCTAACCCAAACCTCAAAGTCATTCTGCAGTATCAACAGACAATTGACTCTTCTATTCAAGGAAAGTATTAAGTACAACACCGCACTACCTAAAACCGCTTTCACAAAATCTATGCACGGAGCGCAGCAGCATTTTAACAGCCCGTAATGAAGTTTAAAGTACACTTCGGCAACTAATTAAGGTTTATTAATGAGCTGCCTGGTATTTAATGAGTGTTGCTTGTAAGACCTCTGCAACTAGTTATAGTGAAACTTTACACGTCTGACAAAATGTAAAGGTGACGACGGTATGAACGTTTACCTTTTTAACAACATAGGCGATTGTTTTTATGTTATTGTTTCGATGTTCTTATCTGAGATTCTGTTAAACTTTTTTTTCTTTTTTAGTGTTCTTAATTCTGACTAAAAGAGAGTCATCATAATCAGTTCATGGTCTAAATGCTTGGCATTGGTCATTGAGATAAAAGCTTTCAGGAAATTTTTAGTCATACATTTTCTAAGGAAATAGGAAGATACAGCTCCAAAATTTTGGTTTTGCCATAATCATTATCAGCCCTTATCACGTTCTCTGCTGGACAAGCCTTTTCTATGGCAAAAACTAAATTTAATCTTCAAAATTTATCCAACCAGCCTCCAACCACTATGGCTCGTAATAAAAATCGCATAAATTTTACTAAAAGTCTGAATTTTCAATGTTACTATGCTTATTTGGGTTGTAATATACAAATGTATTTTCACCGCATACAAGTCAAAGGTTTTATTCACCTCAAGAAACTGCAAAAGGCGCTAATCACAAACCCAGGCTCGTCGAAACAAACTGAGAACTGCGGGGCTATAGTTCACATCGAATGGGGCGAGAACAAATCTTCTCATAAATACGTTAATACGCTACAAATCTGTGTCGGGGTGCAGCCATTTGTTCCAATATGATCGTTAATGTCAGCGCCATCTGGCGGCCCTCGCGTCTTATAATCTGGCGCGACTAATAGGTAAGCTGTTCTTACGTCTGATGCAAATGTGTTGGCGAGTTTATAATGAAAGAGTGAGTGATTTATTTAATGTCTCGTCGGCGATCAGGGAGTCGGAGTTATTAGGTTTTTTTCTTAGATTATTCTTAGTAAAAGCGCGGAGTCTCATTATGTTTTTGAAATAAAGTCATGAAAATTTTTTCGTCGTTTTACTTACCTTACTTGGGGAAACGCGTTAGCTCATGTATATAAATTAGTATGCTCCACAGTAATAAACCTAACTCTAGAATAACAAACAAATATATCGTAAATAACAATTAGATGACATGAAAAACTCATATAGACTTTTAAATTAAAAAAAAAAGTCTTAAATAACGTGCACAAAGTCGTCATGTTTCGCACAAAGATTCAGACGTTATGAATTCTATTTTATACTAAGAATGTAGCAGACGTATCGTCCGCTTTTATTTACAAAACCAGCTGTTGTACTTGTATCAAATTTAGCGCCAAGATAATTTAAAACACTTTAATCATAGCAAAAATTATTAACCTTAAATGAGCAATCTGATCTACTTTAATCTTTAAACTTATTACCGATATTAACAAGTCTTGATTGATCAAGTAAATTTGTATTTCAGAAGCCGCTATAATCTCATATGAATACTTCCAGAATGTTCGCTCAATGTTCGTTGGCAAACATTTGCTGCACGTTGCACGCTACGTTTCTCAGAATTAATATATTATTCTCTACTAAGATTTCTACCCTTCATATAGGGTACTGAATAAACTGCCAGTTCCAGAGAAAGGCTATGCTATAATTATTTAATTATCTTTGACTTATAAATTGATTAGTAAATATTAGTATTTAGTTTTAAGAATGTGTATTTTTCAATGTCAGTGACATTTATATGCTGATCATTTTTATTAAACATACAGAAACACATCACTTCACACTTGTTCCCCCGAGGGGTAAGCAGAGGTGTATTTCTGCGATTTATACAATTGTCTAAAATCTAAGTCACAATTACCTATCTAATGAAACCATACTTATGTTTTCATCTCACATACTGCAGGGTGAGCCAATTGCCATTTTTTGGGCATAATTCCATTTTTCATACATCTACCGAGAATTTCCTAAAGAATAAACCCAATAGCACATTACCTATGCCATCATTTTTACATAATTATAAAAAATGATTCTTCTGTCATTAAATAGTACAGCTTAAAATAGGACATGGACCTTATACTCATAAATATAGTTCTCGATTTCTAATTAACAGCTGCTTAGGCGAACAAAAGGGGGAGTGGGCCGGCCCGAGCCTCTCAAGATTAATATATACACCTATCAAATTAATAAAACTTAATTGAACATCTCACTATTAAACGTCTTTGAAGTAGTTTTATTTATTGAAAACATTATTTACGAAAACCTGTGAGAGATCTGTCATCATTTCAAGAATCTTCTTTTTTCTTTGATAATTTATTTATGAGATTATTTGGAAGCTTCGAGACTGCCGAAAGAAGCTTTGAAATATATTTTGTAAGCAATAAAATTATTACTTTCTTGAAGGTAGTTTCATTACTTACTTTTTATTCTGAGAGTGATAAATGCTAAAAAATATATTGATAAGATATGTTCATATTACACGACTGACGTAATCATAATATCTAGGAAAAATCTTCCTTTAGCAACACTTTCCGTGAAATTTCTTATAGAACTAAAATAGTCCCGTATTAAAAAGATGACATAAATTTAAATTTAGAATATACGAGTATATTTTGTATTGCAAATTAATATCAACCTGCTAACATACTTCTTTACATGACACTTAATAGATGCAGGTCAATAAAAACAGAAGAAAACGTGGGCAATTTAAAAATAACTGACACTTAACACCCGTCAATTAATTCCACATTGCACTCAAAAGGTATCGCACCAAAACCAATGTATCATTCACACGCGATAACCCCAGGGACTAAACAATACATCGAACAAAACACAATCTAAAAACATTCAAATTTATCGCTACCTCAAAAAAGCATTTGAATTTTTTCACGATTTTTTTAAAGTCCAACGTTCAACGTAAATTGAATGCACGCTTGGATCGCTCCTCATTACTATATTCATCAATTACGCAATGTAAAAGTCCCTTCACATTTCTGCGATATTGTCGCTTCAGTGGTTTTGGTACCAGTAATTATATTAGAGCAGTCTTTAGGCTTTGACTTTAGGTCGGATTATTCTGAAGTGAGACCTTCTTTGTTGTGTGGTTAATAAATAAAAATAAATTAATGGTTTACCGAAATTAAAAAGAATATCGCACAAAACTTTATGTTTAAATAGAGAACATCAAAAACTTATACAGCCTATATGATTTATCTGATGAGTTTTATTAAATTGAATACGTGTCGTTATTAGTTAGTAGCAGTGCTAGAAAAATCTGCGATTTCAATATTAAAGTTATAAATATTTCTTTATATAATTTGCTGTTACCTCACAATATATTGGTTGTTCCTAGTAAATAGAGACAAAAATCTCTTCTTATTTCATACTTTATCAAGTAAGAAAACTCTCTGTATATAGATTTCAAGTAACTAGGGGTATAACGATACAGACTTGCACCGTGTGATCTAAAATTCTCTAGCTCGCTTGCCGTGTTGAGCAGTGTTATTGACATTTTTCATCAGAAAATTCTAAGAATGAAGTCTGCATATGACCTGATTAACGGTAGTATACTCGCCCCGACTACAAGCTTTTAGCAACACATTATGATGCAGAAATACGACATCACTATATACATAAGTATACCTATCAAGTTTTCAAGCATGTATAGCACGTTTGTAAATGGTCCCTAAAAGGTGGCACGCCGCTGAAGGATGGCGGAAGGTTTACAAAATATAACGTAAATATATCATCGTTACGCCGGAATTCTGACCAATTTGCCGAGCAAACGTGCTCGGGATTAAATCAACCGACGAGGGCTCTCTTACCTCTGCCCAACCCTTCAATACAATAAAACGCGGGTAATGCACTTGTAATATTTATTTGGCCAGTTTCGTCCTGTTGTGGGAAACTTAACCCTAACTGTATGTATTTATGTGCAAAGTATAGTGATAAACATTTGATTGTGTTTAGAGATGTCTGGGCAATTGGTGTAATTTTGTCATTTGAATTAGATGTTCCGGTTTCGGTTCCTGGTCGCGCAAAGTATAATTAGGTTTCTTTATTTGAATTATTTATTTCCACAAAATTTGTTCATATGCTCGAATATTTAACTTACACCTCTAGGAACATCGGTGTAAAAAATTCACTCAATCCATGCAGCTATTGAAAAAAATCCGATGAGAAATTTATTTCTCAAACCGGGAACCGAACTGTCTATAAAACAATTTGGTTTAAAACAGCTAATAACACAAGCAATGTAGCTACATATGCAAGAAATTCAACGGTTGTAAGAAACTAAGATTTAGGTCGTCCCAAAAACAGCCGAGGTACATTTTACATTTACTAGGACACTAAACACAGGTATATAAGCACGTATATATTATTTGCATCATATTCCATTCCTTCGCACAAATGCACGTTTATGCATACTGTCTCAAGCATCTTTATTCAAACGTCTTAGTTGTTACATATTCCGTTTTATAGCCACGACCTTTGCTCTGAATGCGAAACTACAACGGAGAATGAAATGCTTTCTGTTGTCCCTATTTTAACATCTAGTCTGTTTATGAGGTCAAAATGTAAAGGAGCATTTTCAATGAGAACTTTGCGTTTGTCAATATATCAACTTACATATTGTGTATAGAGATATACTGACCATTGGCCTTCTTGACAACTTAGAGATTTTAGTGTACAACGTTTATTTATATCGTTTTGGCAGCATTGTTTAGGCCAATGAAAAAATAGAGGCGATCTTTTTGTTTTTTTTGTTTTTTATAGCAAATAAAAAAACAGTTAACCCTCTTCCTATCCGGGAATGTAACCAAGGCCTTCTATTTAAACTTGCCCCACCGAGAAATAATCTGGAGCCTCCAGGTCCCAAAACCGTAAGTAGACGAAACATCTAACCATACAACACACACCACGACAAAATACCAATTGAAATATTAGATTTAGCAGCACGAAGCCAATTATACACCTCATTAAATGGAATTATTAGCAACGCTTCAACAAGTACAGATTCTTTCCAACTGTCAAATGCATTTGTACCAGGGGTCAGGGGAAGGAAATCATTTTTTACATCACCGACCTCGACTTTGATGAGGGCAATAATTACGTATTCCGCTCACTGAATCCTTTCTTTAGCGTTGTTCTTAATTTTTTGCAGAAACCAGGTGGAAATGGCGTAATTGGTACTGATGGATTCAACTGGAACATTTGAGGTGGATGTTTAATTTAATTTGGGGCTGTTTTGTTTCTTAATCTTCGACTTAATTCATGACGTCGAAATAAAATGTCGGCCACTCTCTATACTCCAAGGTACTCCTACGACTTCTCTACATTAGTGTTTTAGGTTTTGTAAATTTTGCCGATTAGAATAATAACGGTTGGCATGGTAAACTAAAGCCCTAGACTTGTTTAGTTGCAGAGGGCCAGTGTCCAAGATTGGAACGAATATGAATTAATATAATTATAGAATCTACTTCTAAAAACAGTAGAATTTTTGTGAAGGCCACTACTACTATTACTAGAGTAAGAATTTGTAGAGAGTAATAATACTTTCATCTCCTTTCTCCTCCTTAAACTTTTTTAAAGCTGAATCCGTACATCACTTTTCCTTATCGAAACTAAATTAAGGACTTCTAAATCCCACACAGCACATTAAAGACCAACAAAGCCATTCACATGCACACAAAATGTCCCAAAACGCTTACGTCATTTCACTAAATACCAGCGAAGTCGTCAACGAATGAGACGCATTCAATTCATTTCATGTATTTAGGTCTCAGTTCCATCAGACTATTAGAAATTGGTTTCGCTCTAGTGAGTTGCATTTAGAAGGCTTAAATCTAGCAGTATACTAAACACGAATATGTTTTAGTTCTGTGAGCATGTATGTTGGACTTTGAGGAAAGGGACGGCGCTAATTAGGGGGTTGTCGACATCGAATTTAATATGTAACACGAGTTTCGCTTCCTTGATTAAATCTCTCGGGTGCGCTTGGCAATATAGTTTTTTGTTTCTATATTTTTGTAGCGATATTATCTTCGCTTGCATGTAAGAAGGAGGTTATAATATTTACCTAAATATATCATTATACATAATCTGATTATTGATTGAATTGGTATAGACATCGTTGATAAGAGCTGTAAAGTTTACAATAATGATGACGATAAAAGGTGAGAAAATACCTCGAGAAATATTGTTTTTCGCCTTAAGAATTTTCATAATTTTTCTATTAGAAAATACGATTTTTAAAACATTTTTTAAATTTAAATTTAAAACGTACATTCATTAATACATATATACACACTCACACCTGTATCCTCGAAAGCTACGATTACACTTTATCCGACTCTGGAATCAACCCCCGCACATTGAGATCGCACCGCTCACAGTTACGCCGGAGGACCACAAAGCATTATGAAATCTTTTTACCACTACTAAATAATTCTGACACTACTCCAATAAATTACTCAAACAATAACAGCCACTAGATCACAACAAAATGAAACACTGAATTTTGGAAAAGTATCAATTTATTGTTTTCACACTCCAAATAGAACAGCAATAATTCAACGTGTTTATGTACAAATTGTGTATCGTAAAACAAAGCCGGTCGTTCAGTAGGAACCAATTCGTAACTTTGTGTTTTCAAAATAATCTTTGGTATGTAAATCGGCGTTTCGTTATGAATAAATTTCACTATTAACCCTTAAATGCATATTGTTGCCAAATGTCTACAAACCAGTTTTGTACGATTATCTTTGAATTATTAGATCAATATCATTTAATTTTTCACTTTCTGAACAAAACAAATATTGACAAAGACAAATAACTGTCATAGATACTTATAAAACCGCGGATATTAAAAAAAAAATCGTAACAACTTTTCACTTCAAGTAATTTCTTGTTTCCGATTTTATGTGTATTTTGTGAGTCTTGTTTTGTCGGAATAAATAGACATATATAGAAACAAAAATAGAATTTAGATAAAAAAAAAGGTAAGTTTTCAATATTTTGATACATTTTCAATTGAATGTGATTATATTTTGATTTTTTACTAGAAAACGGTATGTTGCCGTTTGGCTACACCATGCGTTTGTATATTGTTTGGGAGTACATATTACCTAGATTTATATGTTTGGTGAGGATGTATCATTCTTTGTTTTTAGTATGAACCGACCACGATTTAATAGTAAATGTTGGAAAAGTATCTGATTTCATTAGAAAATAGGATTTTTATAGCAGGATGAAAAAGTTCATCTGATATAGATGAAAACAATCTCGTCTACATTTGTATTTTTGCTGATATGCAGAAAATTTCAGAAAATTTAATTACTTGGCCAAACAAATATTTTTCGACTTAGTTACGATGCAAAGAAACCGATTAGGTAAGAATTCTAAACTACCAACACATAAATATTATAATAAAGATACTATTGCCAGAGCCTCTTACGAAGAGTAAAGTAGCTACGTATGAAGGTGTGGATGTAGCTGTGACATGGTTGAAAGATAACAACCAAATCATCCTCGCGTCAATCTTGCTAAATCGGTAAAGAGGTATGACAATAACAACAGAACGTTCAAAATTTTAACGTTCAAACGTTTCAACGAACGTTGTTCAAAAATAATCAACCTAAACGCTCATATAGGTAGAGTAGATCTCATGGACAGTTTTAGGGGAGATACCGGACTAGTTCAATACATTTTTCGTCCCGCAAGTGATACATTCCCCTGTTCTTCTATAATATGTTAGACATGGCCGTGATCAATTCTGGCGTTCTATAAGAAGGCGACTAGAAATACACGGATGAAACTTACGTCTTTGGCGGACTTCATATCTGAGCTGGCATATAAACGTTGTCAATAAAGAAGTTTAGAGACTGTAAGAAGAGTTAGACTGGCCTCTCAAATGATTGAGAATCAAGTAGAAATGGAAAGGATACGATCCTATGAAGCCAATTCCAAGTACGGAAGTGCGGACGAATGGCGTAGGGTACTACGAAAAAAATGCGATTACAAGAATCACTGTAAAAATCTGAAAGAACTATAAGAATGGTGGGTGCAAAGGTTTCAGCAAAACGGAATTCATAATATATAAAATCATTCTTTTTCACACAAATACAGATACTGTCTAGATATTACTATTGCTTACTTAAGTAATACCTACACGCATATTGTTGCCAATTGGCAACATACCATTTTTTCATAAATAAATAATTATTATGGACATTTATTTTCATTTTTATATCACTTTCGGTAACCTTACTACTTCTATTACCTATGAGATTTTTTTTATTAAGAAAAAAAAAATCATGCATTTAAGGGTTAAATTAATGTAGCCAAGCTTAATATCTACGTGGTACAGTCTTGTAAATTAATATAGAAGTTACAAATAGTTTAATTAAAGCTACACCTACTGCGAACTTCAGTACAAAATATGGATTATTGATAGTCTTGTCAAGATGTAATCATGTTTTTGTATTGAAACGAAAAACCAGCGTGACTACCATAACTTTAGTTTCAATTAAAAATATTAAAAACAATTGGAAACACAAAACAGATCAACCTATACCTAATGATTTTTCGATTTCCGCTAACATTTCCAAACAACGCTTTTCTTTTAAAAATAAAAATTACACTACCCCATCTATTACTCGAACCAAAGAAATGAATTCCAAGAGCTAATATAATCTGCAAGGCCACTAGATGCTATAAATATTAAATCAATACTCATAGTTTCATAGTTTCCTCTGTTTTATTAAAATAATTTTCTTCCATAGTTTTAATAAAACGTTTCAGAATGGCATAGCATAAATCAGTACGGCTTCGCTTTACTAGTAGAAACTAATTTTACCTGATTGCCACGCGAACTAATTGGTTCCTCGAAGGAGAAACCTAAATAAGGATCCGCTGAAATAAGTCCTTACTACCTTCCTCAAATTACATTTGACAAAACGATCAATTGAACGCCTAGTAAAGTGCCTTCTTAAATACTTAAGTAGAGAAAATAATTTGACAATTACAATCCAATATTTACAGTGGTCAATTGAAAATTACGAATGACATATTTACAGCAAAAGATTTTTTGGTTCCAAATACCAATTCTATCAATTCCTAGAACTTAAGTAATTAGCTACAATGAAACTTTGACAATCAATCAGAACATAGATGAAGTTTATAATTACTTTACAAACTAAATCTTACTTTTGTTTAAATTGCTTAAATATTCGAAAACAAAGTCTTCTCATTTCTTAATATAATCAGTATTAAATTATTTTTTGTTCGAAGCAAACTGTTCTATAAGTTTTTTTATGATTTACAAACTTTATACTTATTTATTTTTTGTTGAGTTATTCTTACTGACTCTTTAAAACTAGTCCTAAATTGTGCGAATTCTTAACCGCTATCGTAACATGAGCACACAAACTAAAATATGCTTAAATATAATTGCATCACTCCATACTGAGAAAAATACGCTATATACATCTGATTCATAAATCGAAATAGGCTACAATGTAACTCCGACAGCAAACAGTATTATCAAATTAAAGGCTAAAGGTACAGCCGTTTCGCTTGACGAAGCTTTGTAATATTTCACTTCATCTTGAGTGGGAGGTGAGTAAGTGGCCTCATAAACTAAGCGATTAGGGCACGGCAGCATTTCGCTGGGAATCTCTAGTAATCTCCGTCGATATTCCACTTTCGACTCGTCAGCGTCGTTCTCCTGATCTTGCATTGTGTCTTCGTATTGTTTATCTTCAATGACATCGTCTTCTTCATATTCATTATCGAATTTCCTATTGCCCACTTGATTGATTCTCGGAGGTCGGTCGTTAATTTTTTCTATCTTTACGTTAGCTATATTGGTTTTCAGTTTGACGTCGGTGACGCAGCTGAGCCGGCTGAGAGAAACTTTGAGGCGCTTGCTTTTGGTCTCGTTTCGCAGTTTGTGCATCCAGGATAGGCGGCAGTCGCAGGTCAGCTTGTTACCTGATGGAAGGAAACAAAATTTAAAAAAACGTTCATATGAATTATAACGTATTGAATGGAAGTGAATTCATGTTGTCGATTCAGTTTGTTTAATTATTTATGAAGTACAGTGCGAATAATAATATGCATTATACAAGTATGATTTTGTACTTCTAGTTTTAAAAATAGGCACAAATACGTTCCCTTATTAGATACAAGATCTCCTTACAATTATAAGGGAAAAAAGTAGTTCATCATGTTCGCTTGGTGGGGATTGAATGACACACTGCAGAAAAACCCCTATATTACACTTACAAGCACATATTCAGCTTTCAATTAGCCGGTACAAGGGCCGGACGGTTCTTCGAATTAATTAACTTCGGATACACATGTAAAGCGAAGGTTAAAGAATCAGATTCACTCTGTTTGAGACTAACTTAAACTAGCCATTTAATTATTAAACTTTTATGATGACCACCATACTAAGTATCGCATTTCGGAATTTACGTAAATTGACTTAATTAATGAGGTTTTTTTTTTAATATTTTCGAACCTACATACATTTTAAATTCTAAGCTCAATGCTGATACTTCACTGAAATTATAGAAATAATTCCAATTCACGTACAATAAGCGAGTGCTCTAAGCCGACGAGCACTTCAAACAATTCAAACAATATTGAAATAATATTCATGAAGATATTAAACGATCAGACTTGTTGCATTGAACCACAATTTTCGAGACACTTACGTCTTTAGACGACTGAATTTTAATTTGTGCTGTTGTATATAATAGACAATTTAATATGGTAATGCATTGTGACCCGAGTATATAGGGAAAGAATTCTAATGTAGTTATTTCACATTTTATGGACAAAAAAAATTATCAATAATCATAATTCTAATTGAGAAAATTCTAAATCACGCCAGATGCAAAATAATAAATTAAAACTAAAAACACAAACACCACTAAAATGTTCAATAACACATAAACAAAAACCGCAACAGCAGCAATAAACCAACCAAATCTAGACGTGACTGAAAAACTGCACAAATCTAAAACGGAAATTCGAAATAACAACACAGTACAGCGAAATTTGTGTTAAATCATAACCAACTGCATTGTACCTGGATTGTGTTGTTTAAAACACCTACCGGCCGCAAAATATAGGCGCCATTAAAATGTCACGGGTACGGGCTGCTGTACATTACGAACTGAATTATCGTTGTCTACCACTAATACCCGGTTGGACTCTGCTAAATTACTGTTAACTTCGTTACTATGGATTGTTCGGTAATGAAGACTGTTGTAGATAAATCAACTTTATTTATGATGATATGATAATTTTCTCTATTTCATAATTTACTACGTTTCAATAAGTATGAGAAGAATTTGTAGCGAAAATTAAAGAAAATTTGTAACGAATGAAAGCAAAAACAACTTGATAGATTTTATTGATTTTTGAGTCGGATATTGATAGTAACATAGTCTCCTAGAAGCCTCCAAGAAACATAGTCTATCTATCTTTTATCTATCTAACTAAAATTAATAAAGACAAGAATAAAATAAACAATTAACGAAAATACAAAAATGAATCGAAGGCAAAAACCTATCATACTTAAAACATTCCGATATTTCTTACAACATTCGTCTTAACCTGCAGTAAAACTTTAAATCCCGGCTACAAAATTGCAATTACACACACGGTCTGAATTGTTCCGATCAGTTTCTTCGCAAACATACATCACAGAAGCAGAGAGACTGATCAACAACCACTTAATTATTCCACTAGAGGAGCAAGTCATGTGGCTGTGTTTAATTAACTTCTGTGACAGATGTCGCGTGGTTGCAAATCGGGCGCCTTTCGCGACAGAACTTGTTTAAAGTTCAACTGTTAAGTAAGGCTTGGTTATTGGAATGCTTTACGATTTTGGAACATTGAGAAGTTGATAGTGAGCATTTGGTAAGCGAGTAGGTTTTTTTTTTTTTTTATGGAAAAAGGAGGCAAACGAGCAAATGAGCCACCTGATATTAAGTGGTCAACACCGCCCATGAACACCCACAATAAGTTTGGTTTTTGGTATTTCCTGAGTGTAAGGCTGAAGAGTTAATTAATTGCATTTCATCAATTATGTACCTTTGAAATAAATGTTCAATTTTAAAATATCAAGTAATACAATAAGATAAAATTAATTATCAGAATTATTCACCTGTACTTCTCTAGTAAAACTAACCTTTATACACTTTAGTAAATAATATTAATATACATAAGATCAAAAATAACATAAAATAATATAAAAATAATGTAATCAATAATACAAAAGATCTGCAAGACTATAATTCAATTCATAACAATAAAACAAAATTATTTAAACAGACATGACGGAGCAAGAAGAATTATTACATTTAATGAGTTCAGTTTCAGTTGTCGCGCAAACTCTAAACAAGACTTCGTTACAAACGATGTGAGAGCAATAAAACTTGTAAGCCTCCTCCATAAATTAATAACACAAGAAATTGGGAACTGAACAAACACAGATAAATTATGAAACAAAGTTATCAAAATCCGACTCACCGTCAAGAGAGATTAAGGCATAATTCGACTTCATGTTTTCCAAAACATTTTGCACCGCCTCCTGCTTCAGCGTTTCCAAGTTATTATTCCTCAAGTCCAACACATTCAACTTTTGCACGTCGTCCAATATACCTTCATCTAATGTCACCAACTTATTATCGGCCAGTGAAAGTTTCCTCAACTGTGTCAATCCACCGAAACCTCTCTCATCTATAAGCTCAATTTCATTTCCGTCCAGGTAAAGTTCTTGAAGACTCCAAAGTTCCGCGAACGCGAGGTCCCCTATCATCCTTAATTTATTGTTTCTCATATCTAACGTGATGAGATTTGATAGCCCTTGGAAGTTCTCGCGGATGACAACTGTTAACAAATTGTTTTCCAAATCCAACCTGATTAGATTGTTCAGATGTTTGAAACAGCCGTCGTGGAGCACGCTCAGCGTGTTCTTCGATAGATACAAACGCTGCAAATTGGGCAGGACGTAGAAAACGTCCCGTTTCAATTCCGATATCTGATTTTCTACTAAGCTGACATTTGACAGCATTATGAGATGAGCGAATGACATCTTTTCGAGTTTCGCTATTTTGTTCTTGGGCAAAGTTATTTCCCGCAACGTCGACGAGTTTGTGAACGCGAATGATGGTATGCTGTATATATTGGCGTATTGTATGTTTAAGTACTGC
Organism: Cephonodes hylas; assembly: GCA_030295005.1. NCBI lineage: Eukaryota > Metazoa > Arthropoda > Insecta > Lepidoptera > Sphingidae > Cephonodes > Cephonodes hylas. The sequence continues at coordinate 2,676,468 of AP025374.1, read as the reverse complement.
AACCGGTCGAGTCTGACAATCACTTTGGCGGGGACGTACGTCAGTCCGCCGTCAGCTCGGACGTTGAAAGTCAGCTTTTCGATTTTAGGTTGAGAGTAAAAGTTTGACCAGAAAGGATCGTCTTCCGCTATGCCTCCGTTGAAGACCCAACAATCAGCTTTTGTCGCTGTTTTGATTTTAATGCTTTCGCAGTAGCAATGGACTTTGGATCCGCGGTCTTGGATGTCACAGATGTTGACGTAATGAGAGTAGACGCTCTTGTCGTTCTTCCACCGCCTTTTGTCATTTTGCCGGCTCTCAGTAACATTTATTTCGACCGTGGCGAATGCGATCATTAAGATGAAGTACTTAAGGTCCATCTTTGGGCGTTTACATCGGAGATACTCTGTAACAAAAGAAATGGGTTAATTCTTCGTCTTTTGTTTCAGTCTATAGTCATTTGTTTCGTACATTAGCGGACTAATCGATTAAGTCTCTAAGTCTTGATGTTATTAAGGGAGTGCTTAATTAAACTAATTGTATTTTATGTAAAGTTTCGCGATACATAAATGGATCTAGAATTTGAGTTTCAGATAGTTGTGAACGTGTTCTATCTTACATTAGCATATTGATAAATTGAATTCCATTGGTCTAATGAACGATGTTCTGCAGACTTTGGAACACGTATTTCACTTCAGCCATCTATAAATATTTCTTATTCGTTATTTTATTAATTGTAGTTAACCTGACCATGATTAAATATTTGTGTGCAATGGAACGGGTTTAAATTAAACTTTGAGTGAACATTTATTGCTTTTTTTCTATAATTTTTTTAGCAGAAGAAGAAATTTTTAGTAACTTAGTGACATTAATATCAAGGAGCTTTTATTGATTTACTCAAGTCCGTTAGCATTTTTTTAAATTGATTTCAATTAAGACATATCCCTTTTTAAATGGGGTAAATGTACCTATCAACGACCTTATCAAAATTGAGCTTCTTAATAACAGTACAAATTAAAAGTTCTAATATCGTTTTATTAACGCTTTAGTCTCGCCTGCATCCTGCTAACTCCAATAAAACTCAATTAGTTACATTGAGACGTTTCGTAATAGATTAATTAAGCGGCCGGTTATTAAACTTAAGATGATGACCAGTTAATTAAATGTGACTAATTTTAGCCCGCTGTATCTCTGGTACATATTAATAATAGTGGCGGTAGTTCCATAGAGTCCAAAAGCACAGCTTGCCTTACAAAGTTACTAATGGTAATCTTCAAGTTTTAAGTCCTCATTTAACAATATGAATGAGATTATCCTACCCTTTATTGAAAATTAGAAATTACACATTAACGTGTAACGCTTTTAGGCTGGAAAGAAGTACCGCTACTGATAAATAGTAACTTTTCAATAGACCCCATTTGCGTGCCATAAAAAAAACAATCTTATTTATTTATGAACTCTTAATAGACCACTAAGAAATAATGAACAGAGCAATGTAGAAACGGAACTGAAGTACAATTCTTCTCAATGGTCTTATCGCTCAAGGCGATTTGTTAGTAATAGCATTTTATGCAAACAAGCAGTGATGGCCTCGTGGATTAGGCGCGCGGTCGAGAATCTCGGCGGTCGCGGGTTCAAACCCCAGGCACACACCTCTTACTTTTCGAACTTATATACACACATGAATGACATTTATCACAATGAATTATCACTTGCTTTAACGGTGACGAAAAATATCGTAATGAAACCTGTACACCTAAAAAAAGGTTTTAAGAATTTCTTGGGTGTGTAATCTGCCAACCCTAGAAATTAGCCTTTGTCTTATTAGAACTATTACTACTATGTTGGGACCGAACTGACTAATTGCAATATTCCTGTGTAATTTTGTAATTGTAATATAACTGTGCAATATTCCTTAGCATCAATTTAAAAAAAATCATACTAATAAAAAAACACTCATAATAACAAATTTGATACTACTAACTCCTTACCAAAACGAACTAACCACATTTAAAATTATATTTTAAGCTCAAATTAACCCTACTTGTACCCGATTAAGACATTACAAATTAAGCCCTCGTATTTATAATTTTGAATCGTAAAACCCTTCTACATATCAAAAAAGGCGTAACTACCCTCCAACTCACATCACTTACCCCCTTTCAATTTTAATGAAGCCAAGAATTTCCAAAGAAAATCAACCATTTATACGCAGCCAATTAAGAAAATCGCCTAAAAAATTAAGCTATTCCCAAAGCTCACGTGTTGAACGTGATACGTTAATAATTAACAAAAAAACACTAACAAGCCCGACTTTTATCTTTACGACTGCGATAAATCTGCACAACGCATTTGTATAATAAAATACGGGCCAATTCTAAGGATCAATTAAGTCGAAAAGTTGTAGTAACTCCGCGGGCCGTAATGGTCAGCATTAAATTTCATTTAGTTGGGGCCCATGACCCCTGTAATAACCGGAACTCGGCCGCTTTATGAGTTACTACCGGGACGAAGCTCGCGACATGTTTACGGAGTGGTCGGAGCGTATTTAGACGGTGGAAATATGTTCTATAGTGGCTATTGTGGATGATATTTGTGACTTGAGATGTTTAGAGGGCCACGACCGACTTCACCACTCACTTCTGCACATTAAATCTCTTACGTAACTATGCAATATCCTAGATGATTTATTTGAAAAGGATAACATGAAGACTCTTTAAAGAGGACAATTTAAATTGAGGAAGCGAAAGAAGTGTGTGGCTTTTAGCGCTCTATAGTGTCTGCATACCCCAACGTAAGTCAATGTATGTATGTGACTTGAAACAAATCGTAGACAGTTGAAAACGTTGGTTTCATTGTATAATGCCTACTGAAATTCCGGGCTTCTTATTGCCGTTTAAAAACACAGTTAAATCAGAAGTACAACCAAACTTCCTTTTTTCGAGATAAAAGTATGTTTCTAGCTTGACTTCTAAGATAAAGTAAACTAGTATAACAACATAGAACATAAAAAAATGCAACAAAAATAGTTTTCCAAAGCAAACAAAAATAAAAGCCTCCATTTCTATAAGACGTTGAAAAACAAAGTTCGTGTGACGATAAACAGTTCTGCACTCCTCGTTTCACAATGGCCCGATAACGCCAATACAGTTAAGTAATTCGAAACAGAGCTGGGGGGTATGACCCCCTAATGAACGCCGCCCCTGCGCATTAAGACGACATGTTTATACACCTTCTTATAATTAACACGGAACAAAAGTAAAACTAACTGGATGTGGCGTGTGGCTAAATTGTGCCTAATAAAGCCAAGGTTGCCGCAGATTATGACCTCGTTAACAGGATTGAAAGAAGGGTAGAAAGTGAAATTTTTCGTATGTTTGGAAGCATTTCTTGAACATAGACATTATACATTAGGAAAGGGGTGAATGAAGACATGACGGGTGATAGAGACATTTGGAGGGATGAAACCAACTACGCCAATCCCTTATAGAAATAGGAACAAGGCAATAGAATTATGACGATAAATTGGTAGTTAATGGGGTAGATTTTTGGGGACAATTCGTCAAAGATCCGATTCCTAGTTTGAACAATTTAGTAATCGGTTTTTCCATTAAGAAATTCTCAGTAACAATACGGAGTTTCGAATGTGCCCAGAAACCGGCAATAACTCGCCCTCTTTAACATGGGACTGATACAGGTATTTATCGAATAAAAACAAATCTGGCTGAATGTGGGTGCAGAAATCACAACTTATTGATATATAAGGACTAATCCTTACTATACTAATATAGGAATAATCCTGAATAAAACTTATTAAAAGACCACATCCAGTAGAAAACTATAGAAAGCGCACCCATCAGATAATTAAGGATGTGCATTGTGCACGGCGGCTACGTGAAAACATCCTTTTGACTAACGGACTGTGTAACCGGGGACCGAGAGCCGGGGACCGGCGCTTAATAAATTTATATCCACGACCAGACGGGGCGCGGTCAGCTTTACAGCGTGCGTGGTGCGAGTGACGAGCGGTGGCGATTTTTGTTCTTATGGCGGACTTTTTCTGTTTTTTTTTTTTATAATGGTAGGTATATATTTATAAAAAAATAAAAAAAACCAATTTGGTCGGACGGCCAGTGGAGAAGACAAGTGTTGGAGTGGAGACCGCGCTTAGGCAAACGTAGTGTAGGACGTCCTGCAGCACGATGGTCCAACGACTTGAGAAAGGTGGCGGGTGGCGGATGGATAAGGGCTCAGGACCGGGATGGTTGGCGCTTACTTGGAGGGGCCTACGTTCAGCAGGGGACAGCGATAGGCTGAGTATATTATATATATAGTGATGTATATAAAGACTGGGGTTAATTAATCTAAGGATTAAAGTTATAAAAGTTTCTTGCAGATAAAACCAGAAATTAAAACTATTTTTCAGTTAATTATATATTTTTGTACGGATGAGTAAAAAAGTCACAATAAGATGATAATTAAATTAAGTATTTTTTTCTGTAAGTAAAATCATGGTTTGCGTCTTTAACTCTACACGGGAAGAAAGTGATATAAAAAGCTACCTTGTTATTAAAAAAGTATAGGTAATAATTCTAGATTGAAGTTTTTTTCATACTTTAGACGACTACTTGGCTAAGGCCGATTACATAACAACTATATGAAAATAATGAGTAATTATTACTATTATATTATTATAAATTTATAGAAATTTCAAAGAAATCCAAAGTATATTCAATAATAATCATTTAATGAAAATCTCTATCCGTTGTCACATTGACCGCATCTTAAAATTCCATTACGCATTTAAATTTAAACCCTAACCTAATGACTTTAAAGCTCATAAGGGATGTTGAGTCCAGTTGTAATATTTCATGACACGCGGCTTACGAGGGTAGAAAGTCGATAAACAAGAGAGATTAGGTACTTATTATATATTCTTTGTTTGTAGATTACACGGCTAGTTTGAGAAAATGACATCATCTGAAGCATTTTAATGTACAATATAAAAGGGGTAACACGGTACAATTTTCTTACGTCGTTGGGTTAAAAAAAAAGTCAACAGATACCGCAGTTATAGTGACTGCAGGTGCATAAACTATACTAGAATAAGTGTACGCCAAGTTTAAAAAAATAATAAGCCAACATAATATTTGAACTGGTATTTTTTAAATAGCAAAATGTTTTCTAATGCAAATCGGCCGTAATGTCAGATCATTCCGACGGACTCATTAACCGTCCGTATAAAATCTCGAATGACCTAATAAATCCCGGCGTACAACCCGACCCAGTTGGAAATAGTTGATATGACACATTTCGTTTTAGAACAACGCGCCTACACGACTTTGCAGTGTTATGTTCATTGTCATACATGTTGGAAAGTTGCTGAATGGTTTATTTATATTGTGGAAGGATTTTTATATTTCATTGTCTGGTCGAATAATGGATGTTCTCGTTACGTCATTGTGGAGTTTAACAAATACAGTCCTAGGTATAATAGCAGTTGAAATTTATCGTGGAATGAGTTTCAGTGCTGTTTTGTTAGTTTGTCTTATGTTTAAATCTTTGTGGGTTTTATTTTTAGTTGAATTGTTTTACATATACGATTGTATCTCCGGGAATGGACAGGACTGTGTTGCTACAACCATTTTTTTTTGCTAAATGTGTAATCATTTATTACTCCGTTCTAATAACCTACTCATAATTTTCATCGGGACTGACAACGAGACTTTGCCAAAATAACGAATTAAAAAACTATTTTTAGTTCATTTCTATATACGTCCCACTAATAGGCAAGGGCCTCCTCTACCATCGAGGGGACTTAAGCCCTCATCCACCACGCTGGCCTAGTACCTAGAGGACTACAGACCTAAGAAATTCGTAATTTTTTTCTTAGGTGTGCTGGTTTCATTTCGAATTACAATATTAATAATACTGATTCTTAAATGACATCATTTTGAAACTTTCACCGTTGACATTCTTCGAAAATGTATGACGTAATGTGTCGAATACGTTTACGAAGATCGCTGATACAACCTCTAAAGCAGTTGACGCGTAAAGAATTTACCGAGGCGGCCTACGACGCTCGGTATTCCTTTGACACGGCCAACTTATAATTGGATTAAGAATAAGAATTCACTAATTTAGTTCTCCAATAAATCAGAGAACAAATTAAGTTCGATCCAAGGGCCTTAATTAAAGTATCTTTGCGTTTGAACCGAGAGGGTGGCTTATGTCAGCAGTAGCGGTTACTCAAAGTGTTGCGGTGGAATTTGGAAACGTACGTTTAGAGGAACAGACTAATCGATTCTCATGTACTTTACATACGATTTAAAGATAAAAATAGTATTATTACATCAATTTATAAGACTGTATTCTCCGAAGGGGTAGGAAAAAATGCGTATTTGCGTTTTGTTACATATAAATTTTTGGGCACATTTCCAATCTCGACTTGATTTGGCCAAATCTGGAATTGAACCTGAGACCGATCGCATGGTATATTGACCATGTGCCGCGAAAGTACCAAGAAGTCCAGTCACAAAATTTTTAATAAGACTTTGTCATAAGTTAGTAATAAGGCTAATGCAGCCAAGATATGGTACTTATGTCCAAATGACTACTTAGCAAAACTAAACACCGACATTATAGTCTTGATGGTTATAGTTCTTGATGGTCTGATGCGCGTGTTGGCTCCGCCCCAAGTCTTTACAAGCTGACTACAGGCTAGTCATAGGTCAATAATATGAAATCTTATGACCTTGAAGCTCATCAAAAGCTATAAGGGGACTCAGAAAATAAACAAGGACTACTTTGCAATTAAAAAACTAATAAATATGAAAAAATCTCCATACTTCGCTTACTGAAGTCGCCGTCTGCCTTTTTTACGAATAATTTCTTATCATAAACCCAATAACTTTAATAGAACCAGATCTCAGACGCATTGAACACTCATATAACAAATAGCAAGGTAGATGAGATCGAAGCGCAACTAGCAAAGAAATAATTATGTGACTGTTGGGTATATAAAAAACCAAAGTGTAATCGAAGAGGCAAAAGGTAAAATTCCTACCTTGAGTGATTGAGTGAACAACCCCCCTAAATCGTTCTGTGGCCTGAAGAAGCAAATCTACTTTTCTAATTGCACTTCTTTGATTTAAACCATCTGGATTTTTGTAAACCATCAGCGAGGTAGAGGCAACTGAACCGCAACCATCGAAAAAGCAAAAGGTAATATAACCACCCCGTAGTACCCGCTACCTTCCACCTTCCTACCTTCCCCAATCGTCACGTAGGCAGAAGAAGCAAGCCGTTAATCTGATCACAGATGAACTTCATTAGACACTATCACACACGGCCAAGTCCCACGTAATTTGCAATCACATTAACGGCTCAGAAACTCTTGGATCGGCCCAAAATTGGCAAAGTTACACCTTCTTTCGCACTTAAGTTTAATAAGTTCTATGATACACGGGGGGAAAAATTAAATGTGACGCATTGAATTGGCTTTTGTAGGAAAATTTGCTCTTGGAAGTGACTATTCTGGTACCGCGAATCAAGTAAACACGTATATTATCGTGCGATTTAGAAATCCTAGGTTCGATTTATAGGAAAATCTTGTTGGAATATACTAATAGAAATTATTAGTCTGACTCTGGAAGTATGCTTAAGTGCAATAGAACGAATCTTTTTTATGGGAAAGTAGTGCCACCTGATGTTAAGATCGGATCTCTTCAACGTTGTATAGAAAATTCCATTACGCTAACAATACGTATGTACATTATACTGAGTATCTAAAGTAAATTTATTTTATGGTTATACTGCGCCAATCTCCACATATTGCCTTTTCGCGCAATTTGTGTGACGTAACAGCATTTTGCAAAAAGGCGTATACGGCCTGATAGCCTGATCCCAGGATGTGACACTGACTGAGTTAGTATAGTCAACTTTATTGCTCATATAGGTTACTGCAAAATTGATATCTACCTACATAACTTCACATATTATACATACTGCGAATACACACGAAAACCAGTATCCCCGAATGTATAGACAGAGGTGTATTATACACACGCGATTTCCCAATTGTCTTTTAAGTCCCACGCAACTATAACATTGACTCTTTGGCTCCAACCAAGACTTTTCTATGGAAACGATCTAATAGCAATTCCTGGATGTCGAACCAGAAACTTCTAGATAGCCCACACATCACACTCAAAAGATATTGATCCATCATATCAATTATCCATTATCAAAATTAACTTTGTCTGATAAGCTATGGAAGATACCATCAAAAGTCTTTGAGACGACATCCTTAGCTAAATAAATTAAAGAGCTAGTGGTTTGAACAAAGGTAACAACGATTGCAACGGAACGTAATTGGCTGAGCCGGAAATGGTCGCACCATTGTGTTTCTATGTCCCAACCAACAATAATTTCTCTTAATGGGCGTAAATGTTTTATACAATTAAAATAATTTTTACCAATATATCTGGTCAAAATTTTATTTGTGTAAAATACCAACACAAAAATCAAAGGGAAATTGACTAGGTACTTATATGACGTAAATTAACTGAAGCACATAAACATCACAACTTTGAGTTTTATGGGCTAGTGAATTTTTTATATCTTCATTCGCATTTTGTTTTCATGGTAGTGGCTAGTGCGGGTTGTGGACTATACACCTAAGATATTCCTAAGAACTTTTAGCAAACCTGGCCCAGGTTTCCTTACGATGTTTCTCTTTGCCGTTAAAGTAAGCGGCAATAGGTACATTGTAAATACATAAATAACTTCCCAAAAAATTTAGATGTGGGGCTGAGGTTTGAACTAGCGACCGTCAAGATTCTCTTCCACAGGCCTAAATCTCGAGCATATCACTACTTTTAACACAATTCAAATACTCATTTATACAAGACATTGGTAACTTTCCAACCTAAACATGACGGCCGTCACTTATTTTCAGACAATTCAAACTCGTTTAAACATTACTTTGAACACTGCTTACCGTTTATACATCGTTTATGCAATACGTAGATTTTTTCAACCCGCCGAATCAAAGTCTATTATCGAAGTCCATCCTCGAATAGACTTCGATCGAGCTGACACCATAGGTGGAGTTCAAGTGTCGTCGGCATATCCGAAACTGATTAAGCTAACCGCATACGGAACGGCTTTCGCGAGTTAATTGCACAGTAAAAACGGTTACGAACTACAATAGCTTCATTAGCGAGCGGATGGTGAAATTCAATTTGTATGCGGGGAGCTTAAATTCAATAATTATAAGTGACAAATGGCTGGTCTCCTCTATGGCTTAGATCGGGAACGGCGAGTGTCGAGCAATATTCTTACTCTTTAATGTCATGTATAGGTTAGAGATAGTGTCAGGATTAAGCAAGCTACGGTGATATTATGTGGGTAAGAAGATTAAATTGTCATGGAAAAGAGACATAATTACTTAGTATATTTTTTAAATCTATATTACCCCAAATATTATTCCAAAATGAAGTATCCGATTTCCTCACGATCTTTTCGTTCACTTCTAAAGTATTCCCTAATTAATGGTATACAGGATCCTTGTTACAGTGTTACGTGTAAATTACGCAGTATGTAGTTATTATACGGTAATTTCGATTTTTTCCTGTTTATTTTAAAATCACGTCGGTGTCCCTGAGGCCCACACGTGTCCACAAAAAGCCGAGAATTATAACCTCACACCAAATTAGGGGCGTCATTTTCAAAAATAATTTCGCTTCCTTCACTGTTATTATTTCGAATAGAATGTGTATATTTTCACTGTTTTTTTTTTTGTTTCGGAATGATTTGCTGCTATTTAATTTTTGTATTCTTATAATAGAGGTTTCATGTGTGTTAATATAATTAAAGCAATTGAATACTGACCCCAGGTGTTCTCAGCAAAATAATACGGGGCGCGATAGATGGGTCTAGGGGTTGAGTCTCAGGTAGGAAATAGTGCTGATGAATTTGTAAAGAAACTTCGTAGCCGCCCGGGATTTAAAAATGAGCTCAAAAAACGATCAAGGCCTTTAATAACCGTAACCCTACTATGTAACACCCCTATTCACTACATTGATATTATAAGTATTAGTATACGTACATTTGTGTATGCTTGATGAATGCCAGCGAACGAAGCCACATAAAAGTGATATCTCAAATTTATAGAAAAGCCAAGTAGTTCCAGTAAACAATAAACCTCCCACCAGCACAAAACACTAGATCCAAACTTAAATATCGAATTAAACTCGTTCCTCATCCCGAAATAGCATCCTAAAGAATTCAAACTTCATCAATAAGGAATGCGCAACTTAATAAGTGAGTTTGAGCCGTCATTTGAAGAACAGGGCGAGGGAACAAAACCGCATCGCACAATAACTCAGATCCACAACACCTCCCGAGCTAGGCACCGGCGAACACTCCACCTCATTACTAAACTTTGCTCGTAAAATTTGTTAAATCGTTTCAAACTTTGTGTATTCATTTGTTTTATCTATCCACGTTCAGCGGTGTCTAGTGGAAACGTGTTCACATGTCATTGAACTGATGGGTTTAATGTGTTTTTTGTTTTTATATTTGGAATTGTTAGGTATTTTAAACACGAACGTCTACAAATATTTTTGAATGCGACAATTATTTTTATAGAAACGTTTAAATATAATTGTTGGCTCTACCTCACTAAATACTGGCCATTATAACTCCTGTGCTCTAAGATCAACGCATATTATACATAGTATTGGCGCCGAGCACTGGAAGTTAGCGAATCTTGGAGAACGTAAATCATCATGAATCGTAACAAACTTAATCATAAAAAAATATTAAGGTAGAGTAAAAAAAAGTGTTGACCACTGCCTTCCACAGGAAAGCAGGACAGTACAAATTCGTAAATATATCCAGCTATATCAAATGCTAACAGTAATCTTATGGAATTACGGTAATATTCGCCTCGACTAGGATGGTACCACTATCTCAAAAAAATTATGGTATTGGGTATATCGATGTCACAAGAATTCCAAATGTTTTTAATAGATTAGATTTTAGAGGTCAACCGTCAGAAAAGGACATAAAAGTGCGTCAATCGTATAAAAACAGACCAATGAATATTATTATACCTAGGCTCAATGACGAAATACTTAGCGATGCGATATATGGACTCCAGACAACAGTATCGAGCTCTTACATCAACTGTTTGAAAAGGCGGTGCATTTTTCCGTTTGATCCATGAAAATAGACAGTGTTCCTCACACTTCGACAGCGCGAGGCGTGTTTCAATCGCGCCCTTTGATGTCTTTGATATCGACTCTAGCTTGCGCTTTCTCTATGTATCGATAAACGGGCACAATTTCATGTTTATCTACATGTCTTTTGGAAAGACAAAAGAAGTTGCGCAATATGCATGGAGGCGTCGAGTTTGGTAATATTTATTTTAATTTTTTTACTGCTATTATAGACTATTTGAATATGCAGAATATTCAACAAACGAAGTCAAAACCTACTTGACTTCGATTGTGGAAATTGCAAAATGTGCGGGTTTTTTTTTCCGACGAGAGCCGATTAGAAACATATACAGATATAAATTTTTGCCTCCTGGATTATCGGTTTGCAATAAATCAATCAAAGTCATGACTTAATAATAGTTCGGGCCAACATGCAATATATAATGAATAATACTGCTACGAAAATCTCCTTAGCCCAAACACTCCTTCTCCCCATCCTTGATTATGCAGACGTCAGCTATCTAGATCTCACCGAAGACCAACTTAACAAACTTGAGCGTCTTCAAGATTTTTGCATCAGGTTTATATTTGGTTTACGCAAATATGACCATATTTCTAAGTACCGCGCTATGCTCAAGTGGTTGCCCATTAGACTTCGCCGGGATACACATGTTCTTTTCCTTCTATACAATGTTTTGTATAATCCTCTCACTCCTTCGTATCTTAAAGTCCGATTCCAATTTCTTCATGAATCACATGAACGATCCTTGAGGTCATCAGAAAATCGAAAACTGAGAATGCCCGTGCATTCCACAACTTTCATGGACAATTCTTTTACCGTTAAAGCTGTTCGGTTGTGGAATGCACTCCCAGTTCAAGTACGACGTGCTCAAACACTGTCTCAATTCAAAAGACTTGTGAAAGATCACTACTTCTGTCAGGTATTTCAAGAAAAATAATTTTATGTATGTACATTGTACGTATGTATATATGTATACATATATATATATATATATATATATATATATATATATATATATATATATATATATATATATATATATATATATATATATATATATATGTATATATTTTGTTAATTGTACACACTTCTACCCTCCCTTCTATCACTTCTTCTTGTCCATCTAATGGTTGTCACTAAAAAATCGCCTTGCGCGATAAGATCGCCAATTGTACTTCTTTCTCTTTGTTAGTTTTGTATATTATTTCTTTGTGTGCAATAAAGAGTTTATAAATAAATTAATAAATAAAGGAATTAAAATAGATTTAAAAAACAAAATTGTAATACAAATAAGTAATTAGGAATTAAAAACTATTACAAATATTACATTTTAACAAATATTCAAAAACCATGAGGCACAATTCAGCCTCAACTCACTAACAGTCGCAGTATTTGTCATAAGCCAATATTAACCCTGTTACAGGGACCGAACTAAGTCCATCGGTAAAAGCTTAGCCTTCTGTTAGCGTGTCTCAATATTAATGAATCACATAGTTCGTGCAGCGTAACAATAGCAGTAATTAAATGCCCCCTAGGGATATACATCACGTGGAACACGGATTGTATCTCAATTCACCTATGTGTTTGAGCCAATAGATGGGGAATAACACTGTTCACCAGAACTGGGAAGTTGCTGAAACGGCGAGTCTGTGGGTATTTAGAAATGGCAGTTCAAATTCATACAGGACCCGTTGTCATCCTTAGAATGAGTCAACTCATGATTAAAAATTAAATTTCTACATAGGAATTTAACTATAAAGATATAGAATCCGAAAACGTTATGAGAATTCATAATTACACACATTCATATATTAACCTTACGTCTGTATTCTCCTAAGGGGTAGGCAGAAGTGCATTTCTAATCGAACATTTAGAGCGAGCCTATTCTCCTTTTTCGGGCACAATCTCAGACAACGTGCTGCTACTGTAATTTTGTATTGGGAAAAGTCAATAATCTACTACCCGACCCGAGAATCAAACCCAGGACCTCTAGACACCACCTAACATCCTTGTACCGCGAGACCGAACGGCAGCCATATTTTTGCTAAATTACGAATTAAATTAACTATAATACGTATGGTATCAATAATAATAGGGTTTTTAACTATTTATTGCTTAATGTAACTTTGGCCACCTCTACGTCTATAGTACCTACGTCTATTTCACTCAATATATTTTAGAACAAACAGCTTATCTTTCAGTTTCATCAATACTACATTTTAAACCCACATATTTTCATGGATGAATTATATACCAATAACCCCGAAGATGCTTTAGAAGAGAAATGCCTCAAATTTCTCTGCATATTCATGCGATTGCACTCGGGGAGTAGATTTATCGGATTTCCAAAATGAATCGCAAATGTCACATCTAAATTTATATATGAAGTATTATACCGATCGAAGACGCAATGGCAAGATAATTCACATCTACCTGAGAATTTCTATCATTCTTGATGATATTACATTATTATAATTATGTAATCATCATCATTGTTTGTTTCACTACTGGGCACGACCCTCCTTAACAACTGAGATGGTTTAGATTTTAGTACAACATGCTAGCCTTGTGCGGTTAAGCGGACTTCACTCCTAAGAACATTTTTAAGCCATTTTCAAGTGTGTACCTCACGACCTTTTTCTTCGCCGTAAAAGTACTTGATAATTCATTATGAATTAATTAAATTACGCAACAAAATGAGGCAGGTGTTTAAAATTAGAAAAAAATATATAAAATAATGAAATTAAAATCGCTAATTCCAAATACTTAATAAATTTGATTTATCTTTAAAAAAATCCCAATGACCATCATATTTTCAGTACTTCGTTGTCAAGTTCGCTCGTTTATAATGATGACTTATAAATTGTACTTTGATAAATTTTAATTAATTTTCCTTGTCCAAGAATAGTAAAAATTAAATTTAATAATAAATCTACGGTTTATGCACGATTTGTTCTCATTACCTTCCATTTATTATTCAAATAATTCTCCCTTGTAATTTGTTTGCGACATACTCTTTGATGTCGTCCACTGGGCTTAGCGTTAATTTTCAAGCTTAGATTAGGTGTACATCCTCCGTCACACAATGCGCAGCGGACCGTGAAACAAAGAGGTTCGGGTTCTAACTTCAGGCGAGAAAAACATTTTTGTCCCTAACCGATAAAACTTGTTTGTTAATAGTGTTTGTTTTATCAACACAACACAGTGATGGCCTCGAGGTTAAAGCGTTGGAGCACGTACGAGAATTTCGGTGGTCGCAAGATCAAACCTACAGATCTAAAAGTCCTTAAGGATCGCTTGTAGACAAAGGCCTTAACCCTCAAAACTTTATAGAAGGCCCGTGTCCAGCTGTGGGATATATATGCCCTTATTATTATCAACAAATATTTGGTTCTTAGCGTTTTGGAATTAGAAATTAGCTGATTGCTGATAAGTAACTGCGGTAGTTATGTCGAACTTATGTTAAGCGAATGTACAGGCTTATCCCGGATAGTACTCGCGCGAATAGCTTTGGCAGGTTTTACAACGTGATTTATAACGTGTGCTATACGAGCAAATAACTACAAATCGAACGATATGCTACGGTACAGAATCCTGATGTAAAGAAAAAAATAAAAATTTTGATGTTTTCCTAACAACGTTGTTACATTTAGTACCTATGGTTGTTAGGAAAACGGAATTTTGTAAGAAATCAATTAAATAGCCACTTATTTTAGTATATATGAAAATAAAGAAAGAATAAACAAAATATCTTTTAGTTTCTGAAGTAAATATTTAATGTACTTTTAGTAAGTTTAGTTTGTAAATAACGCTTGTACTAACAAGCGTTTACATCCATTAGAAAATTAGTACTCGACCGATCGATTAATGTCAACGCAATGTGCTTCCAATAATTAAATAACTAAGGACATTTACTTATTACATTAGTAAGTACTGACTAAGACTGCCCCGTGGTCTCGCAGTACAAGTATGTGCCGTGCGATCTAGAGGTCCTGGGTTCGATTCCCGGGTCAGGCAAGGTATTATTGGGTTTTCCATTAGAAAATTCTCAGTAGCAGCACGGAGTCTGGAAATGTGCCCGAAAAACGGCAATAAGCTCGCCCCATATTACGTGGGACTGATACATACCTGGCGAAATGTGGGTGCAGAAATGCATCTCTGTCTACCCCTTCGGGGAATATAGGCGTGAGGTATGTTGTTGTATTAGTAAGTACCATATCAGAAGCCCATTTAGTGGCCTTATTCCACCACGTTATATATTATATTAACCCGTCAAATTTCTCGCATTTTAAAGATTATTTTAGGCAATTTTTATAATGAATAATGCTTTGGGAACTATTTTTGTAAAACACAAAATTTGCCTGCAATTACTACCAGGTTAAGTCTAACTTTGTATCAAGACCCAAAAACTATTTCGCCTTACTCATAAGCTTTGTTAAAATTAAAAGAAAAAAGTTTTAACATTTAATTTTATCACAACACTAAAATAAAAAATTAGAAAGTTAAAGAAATTGTTCCAGCGACAGCCCTGTTACTTTCATTAGCTTCTCTATATTTACCGTCCAAATATTGTATTCCATTAAATAATTAATTTGATGCTCCCAATAGGACGGCGATCGATTAGTTGATTACAATGCTCATAACATTGAAACCTCGAGGCCTTAGTGCAACCACCCCTAGCAAGGCGACGACAAAGTGATTCCGTGAAAAATATTGTAGCTTAGCGTACTTAGGTGAATATTTCACGGGTGCGGCTTTCGAACGTTATTAAAAGTTATTGCAGACATGAAGTTATGAATGTCTTCATGTGTGATTTGTTACTTACATGTTTTCAAAATAGGGAAGACAGTGTGTCTTTTCTATTTATCTTTCGTAATGAAGAATTACATACATATGTAATCTCACGTATGTTTCACACCTTTAAATTCTCAGTAGCAGCTCGGAGTCTGCAACAAGGCGCCCTATGTTACATGGGACAAAAATATATTTGGCGAAGTGTGGGCGCAAAAATGCACCTCTACCTACGACTTCGTTTGGGCGTATAAACATGATGCGTCAAAATAAAAATAAAGAAAAAACCTGCTGTACTGTACTGTATTCATACGAGGCTTACTGATCAAAAATCGTCAAATTTAAACACCAATCTCTACACATCAAATTTGAACAGCGCTCTCGCCGCGAAACTATCAGTTTTAATTAAGCCCATAGCCGGAGTTAATTAAAATTAATAGAACCTTTTATGAAACGTGTTTGTTGGCCACCGATCTGCATCGGCGCATTTAATTACTTAAAAATAACCTTTACGGGGTCGCCGGTTGATTTATGCTACCGGTCTTTGGGGGCGCGCGTAAAAAGTTGTGTGCCTTGACAAATACTGGCTTTTTACACGACAAGCGTCATACACGGCTAATTCTCTGTGCATTTGTAATATGACAGCAAAGTTATGGTGCTGTAGTTTTATGACGCCTTGTTTGTGTTTAATTGCAGTAATTTTATAAATGCATATGGTGGTGGTAGTGCGCTACCTCGAGGGAGTCAGAGAACAGTCGAATTAGACTGGAAAGGAAATGTCAGCAAGCCAAATCTACGAACTAACATGTTTGGCACGGGCGTGCTGCGTCTAATATCAAGACTTTTATAAACGTGTGATATATAGCAGATCTGTATTTTTGTTTGACATTTTTATCATTGGTCGTGTAATCGATGATACTAATCCCAATACAAAGTGCTGTCCCCTACAAAATTAAAAGTGAAACACCAGAGGAATTATTGGTGCATTGCTAAGTCTTATACAACAGAATATCACATAATATATTTTTCATAACAGTAGATTTATATATAAAGCACGAAACAAAGTGAGCTATCTGTAGCCTCAAATCAATTATGATAAACTGCCGCAAAACCAATCAGGCTATCGGTTTAAAAATCGTAAATCCGCCAACACTTTCCAGCAGAAAACTAATAACGTTTAATTAACCTTTCAATCTGTGAAATGGACTGATAATGGTAGAACGGTAGGCCATGTTACCGGCATCACCACTCAATTTCGCTTCCAATACGTGCCTGGTTGTTTACTGCAAACACATTATATTGCTTTTCTTGTGAATTTATTAGCCAACATTGGAATATAAAGGTACACTCGGGTCGTTTGCAATAAAATATCTGAGCAAATGTTTTCTCTATGTACATAGTATTTTTATTATAGTACTAACATTAGATAGTTTAGTGAGCAATATTTTAGTTTTACCGAAACAAATGTGCTCAAGGCTCCGAGTTCAATTCCAGGGCCGTTCGTAAAGTTTTAATTACAAACACTGAATGTATAAATAGATAAGGATATAGATAAAAAAACATCTTAATATTTTGTAAAGACCTACCGAATACTATACATTACGACATAAACAAAATACATATAAATAAAATAAACATAATAGTTTTCATAATTTTATATAAAAAAATATATCAACGTTTACCCATATAAAAATCATTGAAAAGTGTAATGTCCCTACTCCTAAATGTTTGGGAAATAAGTCGAGAATAGACGGGCATGACGAAACTATAAGGAATCCTGATAGTAAACTACGAAACCCATGAAAAACATTATAAGGATGAGATTGATTTCAATTTACCGTCATAACTACAGAACCAAAAGATACCATATATACCGATCCGAACTCGAGTAGCGATGCGTAAAAACGGCGAGAAATAAACATAAATCGACAAATAAAAGGTGGAATAAAACGCAACATATAAAGGGCCTCATACACGGCACGATTCGTCAGTACAATCGATCTAATGAAAATCGAGACGATTAATCGCATCAAAAATGTCACGAAACGACTGATCGTAACTATTTATCATTTACTTGTTTAGCTGTCAATTTATCGTTATTTATTCATGATTGCATGGGTTTTTGTTGCGATTTCCGACATCGTCTTCGATTAAGTAAATCATTAGCGATCTTGACATACAATCGATTCGTCGTTTCGATCCGTTTGATGCGACGGATCGTACAGACGAATCGTACCGTGTATGGGGCCCTTAAAGGACTTCCACTGGCGGGAAAAAGTCATGCGTGTAAACCCTCAAAACGACGCTTGCCGCCCCGTGGCCTCGTAATGTGTCGATGAAATATTACAAGTTCCGTGTTGTTTTATAGGGCGCGGTGTAGTGCAGGTTGAACGGGCTCAATGGAAGCAGAGATATTGCATATATCGGTTGCATTTTGATCACAAGCATGAGGGGGTTGGTTAAAAAATGGTATAGTAAATACATAATGCATATATTAATAATATTTCACGCCTGTTATCCCCTTAGGAATAAGCAGAGGTGCATTTCTACACGCAAATTTAGGGATGTATCAGCCCCGCGGGGGTAGAACGTGAGTATATTGCCCTTTTTCGAGCATAGAATCAGACTAAGACTTTCTAAAAGGGACAACCCAATAACACTTTCCGACCCGGTAATTGAACCCAGATAATCTCTGATTTCATATCTACACCCTTTTAGAAACTGCGAGTAGCAGTACGTTAAATCAATTGTCACAAATCTTTCATTAAAATTTCATTGCAAAAGCAACACACCAAAAAAGTAACTTAGACCTACGCGATCCATATTTGTGAATAACACTGCAGAATTTCACAACCATGCAACCGAATTCAATAATCGTAAATCTGAAATATATAAAGTGCTTCAAAAAGTGTAATAAAAATATATTGAAAAAACTCTTACTCTTTGCCATTACTTTACTCGTTAATTGTCTGGAGCAATTAAACTTTACCCGGCGCTACTGCTACCCGCCGTAAGTTTCATTGGGAGAAAATTATTTTCTCGCGAGATTTACTTACGCTTTTTGCAAACGTGAGACGAAATATATATGTCTATGGTAGAAATAAGTCAAATATTTTTATGGCTACATGATTACTGTCATATTATTTTGATAGATCAAAAAAATCACGAGTTAAGGCCACTCTATAGCAAGCGTTGGATATCAACCCCTCGACCTCACAAAGAAAACGGGGGACCACTTATAGAATAGTTAATTCTATAGATGTTTATTGAGCTAACGCCCGCATACGTCCCACTGCTGAGCTCGGGTCTCCTCTATCATTAACAGGGTTTAGGCGTTAGTCCAACACGCTGGCCTAGTACTTGTTGGCGGACTATACGCCTAAAAAAATCAAAGGAACTTTTAGTTGTGCAGGTTTCATCACGATGTTTTCATTTAGTGTTAAAGCAAGTGATAATTAATTGTTACACATAACTTCGAAAGTCTGAGGTGTGCCTGGGGTTCGAACCCGCGAACACTATGTGACCGCTATATTTTATGACTATTATAATGGATATACATAATACATAAACATAAATACATAATACATAATATATAAAAAGCAGTGATGGCCTCGAGGTTTAGGCGCGTGGTCGAGAATCTCGGCGGTCGCGGGTTCAAACCCCAGGCACACACCTCTGACCTTTAACGGTGAAGGAAAACATCGTGATAAAACTTGCACACCTAAAAGTTCTTAGGAATTTCTTAGGTGTGTAGTCCGCCAACCCGCACTAGGCCAGCGTGGTGGACTATGGCCTAAACCCTCTCAATGGTAGAGGAGACCCGTGCTCAGCAGTGGGCGTATATGGGTTGATGAAGAAGAAGAAGATACATAATACATATGTAAGTTCGATCTAGCTTGAGCCGAATACTTAGCGAGTTTATAATAATAAGTTAGTTTATTTTGGGTAAGTTGCAAATAACTAGCTACCCTTCGAAACACGACACAAGACTCGTATCTTAGTCAGGATTATGTATGCGACTGTTGGGTGTATGTATATATGTATTTGTCTCGTTGCGGGGGTAAAATCCGCGGCTATGAACAGATTTCTCCAAATTTCTATACATCAGCTAAAAATTTTAAATTTACGGAACCCAAAACATTTCTTCGGGAGATGTGGGCATTTGTAAAAATCTATGCAAGAACCTAGGAAACTACAATATATACTGCCTCCTTGCAGAATACCTACATTCAAAAAATATAAAAAAAATATCCCGTCCACTAAATCACCTTACAACCAATTTGTAATTCAAATACCCAACTTGAGCTAAATAATCAGTCTCATACATATTACCATACACATAATATCACGTGTACGTACATGCGTGACGGACGGCCCTTTGTTCTGCTTTATTATAATGTATTCCGTTAATTGTTCCGACAGCTGACGCGTGCAACAACCCCTCCCCCCTTCATACTTCTTCAGTCCCCTCGCTGACCTTACAGTACCCATGCTTTTTTCAAATGAGCTGTTATTAATTATGGGACACGCCTCGACACAGCGCTATTTTAATTAGGACTCAAGTCTGTTCGTGTGCTTCTGTGTCGTAGCTGGAAAACGGTTAATATACAAGTGTTTTTATAGCAAAAAGAATATATTTACTAATACAAGTACAAGTACTATGAAAAACTAAAAAACTTACTGATAATAATGTGTTACACATTATCAGTATTATATTAATAATGAAAGGAAACAAACGTTGTTTTTATTTAAATTAAACTTAGTAGTTGCAACATGCTGTTTTGTACTTTTTCACCCTTAAAGGGAGTAAAAAAATGTCACCCTTATAATACGGCTTTTTGCTGTCGTATTAGGGGAAAATGTTCCCCGTTTATTAATATAATTTTTGAGTATGGTAGTGTAATAGCTCAATTTTAGGGCTGTTTCAAAGTTTTTGGTGTTACGCATGCACGTAATTAGTAATGGCCTGAGGGTTTAGGAGAGCGGTCGAGATTCATAGCGGTCGCGAATTCAATTCCCAGGCAAATAACTTAGATTTTTATAAGTTTACAATGAACGTATTCACAATGAATTATCACTTACTTACTCTTTCATTTTTTTTTCAAGACTGTAATCCCTATCTCCCCTTCTTACTCCCCTTTTTTAAACACGCGATAATGCCTCCACATTACCCTGGTATTTATGAATGTTCTCATACAATCAGATAAGCTGTTTATGGTAGTGGGTGCAATATTATAAAAAAGTGAAATAATGAGGTGTGGTGCATTACACTATTTACGCTTTGGTATTCGTTTTTGGAATTTTACTTATTTTATACACCTATGTAAATTATTTGTAAATAACAGGTTTACCAGAATGAGAGGCAGAGATGCATTTTCACATCCGCGAACTGTCACTTACGTTTGATTAAAATTGGTCCAAAAAAAATGGCGTAAATATTATTATATTTTTATTGCAACTCTTTCTATTACGTTTATGTTTTTAATGAGTGTCAGAGGTATTTGTAATTTCGGGTTAAGGGCCCTAGTGTTTTGAGCTCCTTTCAAATACATTTGCAACTTTAAAAAAATCTTTTCTTTAAAAAAAAAGCATAAGACTAATAAGGATCTTTTGCCATTACATTTTATTCAACCTCTGTCTATTTCAAAGAAAAGTGCCCAACAGTGGAACCTCTAACCATCTAATAACATCATTATCATCACCCGAAAGACGTCCACAGCTAGACAAAGGCATCTTCCAAAGACACAGTGCAATACAGATTTCTTTAATTCTCAAAAGGTCTAACAAAAATACAAAACAGCTAATGTTAAACTGTCAGTAGGTTGTGTTAAATAGCACCTAACGAGGCGCAATAAAACTTTACGATAATATCCACAAGTTTGCCAACTGTTCGGGGCCTAACCTGCGAAATTGATACTTGGGGCCGCGCGACGCCACATTACAACCGTTCTAATAATAATGAATATTATTGATGCTTTCATTACGTGTATGAAAATTGGCAATATTAAAATATATAGTACTTTTATAGCACATGCATAAGGTTGTATCGTAGAAGAACGGAAGAACGGAGAACAAAAATATGATGTGCTATAAAGAGGTCATGAGTTCGATTCCCGAGTAGGGTGGTATTAATTAGTTTTTATGTAAGTGTTTTTAGGAGCATGAACTTTGAATGTGCTTGAAATACTGCATTTAACTGCTAATTATTACGTTGAAATTAAAAAACACAATTGTCGAAAATAGGATACACAATTTTACACATCTGCTCCCCATTTCAAGGATACAGACGTGGATATGTATGTATGTGTGTATGTGAGTAACGACTATGGCCCTATCCCACCACACACCCGCCACTGCAACTCCTGTATTCCAGGATCAACAGCGGCACGCACAGTATTGGCGCCGAGCAATGAAGCTCAGCGAATCTAAGGGGACCTAAATTGTCATAATCCCGCAACGAAGTTAATCAGAAAAACAATGTAAAGGAGGAGTTGGAAAAACAAAGAGTTGTCCACTTCCCTCCACAGCAAAGCGGGTGACAAAATATTGAGCTATGAGGTTTAACCTCACATAAAGAAAGACAATTACAATTACCAAAAATTTGACGCAATTAACTAGCGCACCACGGATAAATAACTATTGCTTAAATTGGACCTAACGTGCGAACTGTTATACAGACTTCCAATAATAGGCATGGCAAAATCGCTGAAAGGCACGGAAATTCCTCCTAGATTCAACGAGGTCTGTATAATAAACAACACCAGACGTTACATGCATACTATTGAGCATACTGTTACGCTCATCCGACCAAAGATTGCACTCCCAAAGGATATGATGTGCGGACTGTTCATATTCGCAATCATGTGTTGAGCATTGGCACATAGGAGAATCAACCAACTTAAATGAGAATAATTTGCTACGAAAATTGCCGTGACCCGTTAGAAATTGCGACACGTAATGATCAATCTCAAGCCAGGTTTTTGCCAAGCGATCGCTAACCGACGGAAAATATTGATAGAGATGACGTCCCTTTACAGACAGCTTCCATCGGTTTTGCCATTCTTCTATTAATTCCGAGTAAATCTCGGCGTATGGTTTAAATAATCGAGTTATTTTTGAAAAGTCGCGCGATGGAAGGAAATCCCTATCAATACTTTGCTTGTTGGTAAAATATAACGCGGCGCGACGCTGTACTTCCAGGTCGACTGGAAGCACACCCGCAAGAACAGGTAAAGCCTCGGTACTAACGGTTCTGTACGCCTTGCACAAAAATATCAACGCCAAACGCTGACTCTGGAGCAATTTCCTTCTGACTGCGCCGACAGTTGCCCTATCGGCCCACACAGGAGAAGCGTAACAAATACAACCCAAATATGTAGCTCCATAAATTACTTTTAAGGTATTAAACGACAGACCCCAGGTTGACTTTGATATCCTCGTCAAGGCATAAAAGTTGTTTTTAGATTTTTCACCGACGCTTTTTATATGTTCAATAAAAGAGAAATTTCGTTCTAGAACAAGCCCTAGGTAACAAACCGATTGTTTACTTTTGATAAGGACATTGTTACATTGTTTACTTTTGATGAGTAACGACTAACGTTATACGATAATAATGACCCTGACTACTTCGAGAATATTCTACCCATCCCGTATGGATGATTTCGCATGCAATAAGCTTACGACCAGCATATTATGAACATCCGGAGATTCAATGTCAATCACGAATATTTTATTACTCTCGAACGAATGATGACCTGAATGTTAATTATTTCTAATAGAAGCTTGCTTATGACATGACGTCATGACAAACTGATGGCAACATACTATGGAACTACAGACAAAGCGTAGTTTAGATATTTCTATACTAATACGATAAAGAGAAGAGGTTGAAGGTGATAATTGGCTTAGAAATAGATGATCTTTAAGGATACTTCACAAAAAAGTCCGTTATGTTTGTTACAAAATTAATGTTCATCGGCCTCCGTAGTGTCGTTAGATTAAAAACAGGTTATGGGACCAGAGGCAGAATCGGTCCTAGCACCGATGTTAATTGTCTAATCATATTATTTATAAGCATAATATTTATTAAGCAGTGATGGCCTCGAGGTTTGGGCGCGCGGTCGAGAATCTCGGCGGTCGCGGGTTCGAACCCCAGGCACACACCTCTGACTTTTCGAAGTTATGTGTGTATTCACATTCAATTATCACTTGCTTTAACGGTGAAGGAAAACATCGTGATGAAACCTGCACACCTAAGAGTTCTTAGGAATTTCTTAGGTGTGTAGTCCGCCAACCCACACAAGGCCAGCGTGGTGGACTAGGGCCTAAACCCTCTCAATGGTAGAGGAGACCCGTGCTCAGCAGTGGGCGTTTATGGGTTGATGAAGAAGTGTATCACAAACATGTATTGTAGCCGCAAACATGTCTGCGACATCTCAAAAACCAGCAATGTAACACAAATAGTTTTTTTTTATATTCGCGAACACTTCAGTTTATTTATAGTGTCTATTTACGTCAATCTTTTTTGGTCAGTATTGATAATATAATTTTCTTCAAATTCAAGATAACTTCAAACACGACAATTTAAAGAATTTGACGCCTGTATACCCAAAGGGTGAGAAGATGTGAATTTCTTAATAGTCTTCTAACTTTTTAAGATTTGTATTTAAGTTTGAGGCAACTATATTTGTGACTGTTGAGTGTCTACCTCGAGGTTTAAGCACACGTTCGAGAATCTCGGTTCGCGGGATCACACCCCATGCTTACGCCTCTGACTTTACGAATCTGTATGAGTTCTTTGTATTCATATAATAAACACTTATTTTTAACGGTGAAGGAAAACATCGTGAGGAAACTTGCGCGCCTAAAATTTCTTAGGAATTTCGTGGCTGTGTAGTCCGCCAATACACGCCAAGCCAGCGTGATTGACCATAACCTTAACCCTCTTAGTTGCAGAGACGGTTCGTCCCCATCATACGGGCTGATGAAGACTTCAGAAATAACTCATTAAAACATCATATTGTCAGAGTGTTTTTTACCTCAAAATATCACTTCAAACATTTCAAATAAATGTGTAAGTTGGCTTTACGTAATTGTACATTCCGTGCCTGCTGTATATCAGGGCGGGCCAAGGCTGTAACTCAGATAAGCGGTTATTTTATTGCCTAACAGAACAAAACAACATTATTACAGGCCTTGAATTCCTACACAAAAATCCTTGGCTCTTCGTGTTGTTCGGGATAAGTCTGCCACTTTTGTATCGGAAACTTATACGTAGAGATATTTAGAAATGATTAGTAGACGATTGGATAAGGAGGGCCGAAGATCGAGCCCAGTCGTGCCATAGGAGTGGCCTATGAAGAGTAGACGTAAAAGGCTGGTGATGATGATGATTATTATTAAGTAAGACACGTAAATTCTGTATATTTTGCTTAGGTTGACCCCAGTAAAGCTGTACTTACTAAGATGATATGAATATTACCCTGATAACTAGCGACCGATTCGATGGTTACAGATATATACGATGGCGGTATTATCTACATAATTGGCAAACATAACTGGCTATAGACTTGAAGCAGTGTCATCAGTACTAAACACTACGCGCTGCACCCGAAAACCTTTCTGCCAAACGTGACGAATGTTGTCAACGAGAAGGATAGAATCCTTCTTTGATTGAGTCTTATGTCCAGCAGTGGAAGCAACTTGGCTGATTATAATTAATTTGGAAGTATACATACATGTGACGTTAAATACGGGGTCAACTTATTTTTAAAAAATTAAATTAATTTACAGCTAGGTCGCAAAAAGTTTGCATGGCTGTGAGATAAATTGCTGGCTCAGTCACAAAAAACTATAACATTAGGAACAATTTTTTATACTGAGCACACATTCTATTCATGCCGTATAACCTTGACATCCCCGTGGCGCAGTTGGCCAGACACCAACTTGCGAAACGAGAGTTCGCGGGTTCGATCCCCGCACCGAGACAAATATTTGTGTGATCCACAAATATTTGTTTCGGGTCTGGGTGTTTGTGAGGCCGAAAAGTCTCTCGTAGTTTCTGATACCCACGACACAAGACTCGTATCTTAGTGTGGGGTCAGGACTATGTATGTGTATTTATTTATTTTATTTAATCTAACACGGATGAAATGGCGAAGCGCAACTTTTTACATAGATAGATAGACAACTCATAGAAACAATGGCTTTATATAGAAATATTTATTATCAACAGAAATATTGACGACATTGGCCATGAATAAGGGACAAGGCTTACAAAAATGAAGGCCTTCTATGAATAAATAATTCTGATACACGTTCTTGCGTCTGTGTCTATAATTTGTACTGAAACAAATGTACAACCCTCGTAAATCAGCATTAGGCCAGTTTATTTGAGTACATAAGTTGAAACGTCGCCTCTATTCGAACATTTGATGTTCTACTTTCGTGTTATAGGCTGTCTTTTTATGTTTTTGTTGGTAATTGATTTGAATGCGAAGGTCATGACTATGTTGACTTAAATAGAAACTTCACAATGTCAAGTATGACAGATATACGGGCTAAGTAAGTACTAAATGTCTATGATTATAAGGAAATCGTGTCTGTCCCACATTAGATACGAGTCCTGTGTCGTAGGTCTAAGAAACTATGAGACATTTTTCCGTCTCAAACATTCAGACCTGATATTACTATTTGTGGATATCACAAAAGTTGTTTAGTGCGGGAATCAAACCCGCAGCCTTTCATTTGGCAAGCTGGTATCTATATGTACATTGTACATGTACTATATCTCAAATGGAATAGTTCGGAGTTGTATTCCTACACCCACGGTACAAAAAGTATCACCTAATAGGAAGAGAGTAAATTACAGTTTGCTGGGCACATTTCCAAACTCCGAGCTGCTACTGAGAATTCTCTAACGAAAAAAACGTTCTCCACGATTTAAGACCTCTCATGTGGTAATTTATGTCGTAAGGCAAACTAATTTAATTCGACTTTCTTTTGTTAGTTGATCGATTGTGCGTCGTTCCATTCGTATCGTTGTTCCATTATGCACAGAAATTCGGAAACCAGTAACTTAAACCAACTTCACTTAATGACATATTTTACGTAAACCCGACGAGTTTCGGCTAAAAAATACGTACAGTTTTTTTTAGCGGACTACACACCTAAGAAATTCACGAGAACTTTCACGTACGCAGGTTTTCTCAAAATATTTTCCTTCGACGTTAAAGTTCCTCCCAATAAATTTAAACACTTTAACTAAAATTAAAATAAACTTTCTTCAAAGCCATTTCACTTGTAGCCAAATCAAACATTACCGGACTCCATGCAGTTCGATTCGGGAATTGAACTTGAGACTTCATGATCACATCACTCACATACTCTGCGAGACAAATGAGTTTCTGTTGGTAATTAAAAAACGAATTAACACACTACATAGCATTATGTTTTTACACGACGCACGGGTAATACAGTGGACGCGAGAGCTGTAATCAAAGCTGAATATTCATGAAACGGACCGTGTCGCCTGTCAACTGGAATATTTATATTGATAACATTAATGACCATACAATACATGCATTAGAAGAGCCAATTGGCTTGTCTGACTACATTGTTAATACATTATGTAACATCTTAATATTTATTTATACTAGGATTCAATGAAAAAAATATTTTTCTATGTTCCGTGTGACAAAATTTACATATGTATGTACCTGAAACTTTTTTAATAAAAAATACTTTTATAGGTAGGTCGCCTATCCTAATTGCCTCGTGGTCGATTAACTCAACTATATGCCGTGCGATCTAGGGGTTCCATTTCCCGCGTCCATTATAGAGAAGACCGGTGTCCAGCTGTGGGACATACATGGGTTCGATAGATAACATTTTAATGAAAGGATTCTAAAAAAAATCAAGTATTTTGAATCTAATTGAAGCAGAATAAAAAATGTAATTACCTACTAGATTTTACATAACATCCTCAAACCGATAATAGAAAATAGACTTGTAGATTTTTGCATTTACTCTTTTAAACT
Organism: Cephonodes hylas; assembly: GCA_030295005.1. Classification (NCBI taxonomy): domain Eukaryota; kingdom Metazoa; phylum Arthropoda; class Insecta; order Lepidoptera; family Sphingidae; genus Cephonodes; species Cephonodes hylas. Next base: position 2,648,413 of record AP025374.1, on the reverse strand, counting down.
TCCAAAAAATCCCCCGTCAAAACAATCAAATCCAAAATCGGCGTCGATCAGGTATAAAAACGAAATAGAAATCATAGTAAAATATTTCTGAAGGCTGAATAATTTGCGTCCGGCGCTCGCCGCTCGTCGTCGTCGCTCGGAAATAAATTCTGGCCCGTCAATTATCTGTTGAAATAATGTCTAAATACATTCAGCTATGGAACACACTGAATGGACATCACATCGAACAGTCTGACGTTCGGAAAAATATTTTTTTATTCTCATCGACAGCCCCCCCTATAATTTTATGTATACGGCATATGAACAATATGTGTGACGAATATCAAAGAAATCTCTTAATTGATTTAAGCTGTATCTCGATAGATTAGTCTCATAAATACCCACACCCTAAAAAATATTTGTGGATCAAAAAACATTTGTCTCGGAAGGAACCGAACACACACCCTCGCGTTTCGCAAGCTGTTATCTAAACCAATGCTCCACGGAGCTGTGAATTAAGCTACACACATGCAGTATTTTCGTAACATTTTTTTTTATTGCAAAGTTTACACGAGCCTTAAATCTGAAAAGCAACCGAGTAGGCACGCCGCAAAGCGTTAGTAGAATGTTTTTTTCGCTTACTCTCCGGCCTTACCCCAAAAGTGAGGTCAACACCCCATTCTCGCTTTGTGTCGTGACTCGAAACCATTTTTGTGAACGAGCGCAGCCGTCACGAATGTTGGAATTTTTTGTTTATGTTCATAATTATTTAAATATCAACATAAAATTGTAGATAAACGAGCGGCCGCGATTTTAAACAATAATTAGCTGCTATCGGTTTGATTAAATAAACATATTTTAATTTTTAATTTTGCCGGTGGCGCTAGTTCATTGAGGAAATTTCGGGCTTAATTTTTGAGAAATAGGTAAATATTTTGTAGTTATTGTGTAATTATACTTTACTCATTCATTAAAAGATATTTATTTTAATTACAGCAATACTTTTCTGGTATTACACTACATAATATTACGAAATTATGATATGATCCCTTCTCCTTTAATTATAAAAATTCACGTGCTTTTAAATATCTAGTAGAACATTTTTTGTCTTAAGGATCAAAGCGGTGTTTAGGTAGTCAATTAATAAGTTCCAACACTCACGGCCAATTGTTCAAATCCTAAGATTACAAATCTAAAACAAACAAAATGACTGCATCTTTTTTCCCAATATTAAATTCTAGGCAACAAAACGGAGTATCAAAATGCGCGCAAAAAGCCGACAGTTACCTACATTACTATTATAATTGCCAAAGTAAAGGGGCCACCTCTACCTACCCCTAAGAACACAGCCGTGAGTATCTATAGATACATTGAAATGTACCTATAGAATGTCTAGACTTTGCACAGTTACAGTGACAGCACAAAACAGCAATTTAGTCTTATACAGAAACAATAGTATTCTACACAAAAAGCGGTTAACCCACAAAATATAGTTTAAGCAGGCCAATTAGTAAGTTTGCCGGCCCACCGCTGTTCTGGTAATATTTTTGCCTAATTTACTACACATTTTGTACCTCGGAATTATTTGTGGACGTTTTTTTAGCCTTTATAATTCACGTTTCACCTTTGAACAAAAAGGTTTGTTATAATTTACTCAATGAATATTTATTAGACTTATCAAAAGCTTATTTATGTATATTACATTTGTGTTATATTATGAGGAGCTGTTTTATATATTTATTTTACATATTGTATGAATTATTACTAAATATTTGCGTAATCCTCATAAATAAAGTGTAATATATAAAGCATTGTATATACACTACGCTTTACATTATTTCATTACTTAAGGTTAGACTCGTAAAGAATGCCTATCGCTACTTCTACATGTTACGCTTAAAGTGCAAATAAATAAATTAAAGCCAATATTTCATCATCTTCGCCCGATATAGTACGTCCTTCAGCTGGGCACAAGCCTCCTTAACAACTGCTATGGTTAAGACTTTAGTCCATCAGGCTGGCCCTAAAAATTCTTACGAACTTTAAAGTTTTATGACGATATTTTCATTCGCTGTTGAAGTAGGCATGCAAACTGCCCTGAGATACTTTCTTTCATAGTTTAACTTTATGCTTTAACGTCAAGGCCACCACTTACTTCCAGTGCAAAAAACTAAAAGGAACTCAGAACAATCCCAAGACAATTCTTAGACAAGCCCTTACGCTCCTAAGTAGTTTAACCCAAAATTATTCGCCAAGGCTTAGTAACAAAACGTATTTCAAAAACTGTATACCTTTAATTCCCAGTGGTCTGACTATCTGGTGTCATATTAGCGTGTCAATAGAAAAGGGTCGTAAGATCCTCTAGGACTAACCATGAAAAGTTTCGAACTTTGACAGTTTGCTTAAAAGAACGAATATAATAGGAAAAAAGGAAGACTTGTTTTTAAAAGAGAAATATGATAGAAATAATGGTTTTTGGTTTATCTACATATTCATTTGTTGTAAGCGGATTAAATTCATTGATTTTTTATACATGTCTCCGTGTCGTGGACATCATAATCTTCGAGAGGATTACTACAAAAACTGTTACCCGAAACAAATATTTTCTTCGGTGTTGGGGTTTAACCCGCAGCCGCACATTTCTATGTGTATAAAAGAAATTCATAATAAGTAAGTTATTAATCGGATTAACTAATTCAAAAATACTGGATATTGCAATCAGTTCTCTTGATGAGATCGCATTAATTTGTTCTTGAGTATTACTCTGCAGATATAAAGATCATTACTAACAAATAAAGTTATTTCCTGCAGTAGTATTAAAAATAAGGAGGGAGGCTAGAGCCACTCATTCTTCTTCTTCAACCCATATACGCCCACTGCTGAGCACGGGTCTCCTCTACCATTGAGAGGGTTTAGGCCATTATTTAGACGGGACCGTATGACTTTTCCGTGTTTATTTATAACCTTTACCTTTCCTTAAGGTATCATCTTTACACCTCTAAAACAACAGAAACATAGAGCTTCCTTTACGATAGTAATATTTTATTTAAGATGAAGACACGGTGCTGCTTAAACGAAATGACAATAGACGTGAGGCTTCCAGCAACCACTCAAGATGGTCTACCGAAGTGCTTCTTCAAGTCACACTTAAAATAATACCACTTCAGGAAAAAACGGTTACTAAATACATGCAACCAACAGTTACAAACATAATTCTTGCCCCACACTAAGATCCGAGAGAAACTAAAAACTATTATACAAGAGAATTTTCGTTCACGCAAACCATAACAAATATTATGGAGAAAACAAACATTAGTCTCGGTGTTAGAATTGAACTCGCGGCCTCTAGTTTCGTAAGCTGGTGTTTATGCTTAAACCACGGGGCCGTCATGTAAGATCACGAGTAAGCAACCTATTCCTCAGACACGTCAAAAGTATCACAAGAACCACAAAGCATTAAATAATCAAATACAATCAAACAAACCGCCACTATAAATAATGAAATGGAGCAATGGGCAATAGAGAATCGAGTAAACGGTAAATAATTTAGAATATTGAAAACGAAAGGCAGCCAAAGGTTGTCATAAACACAGGGCGAATAGCGGGTCGTAAAGTCGACAGGACACGGCTCGGAGAATTAGGCGAGGGCTACGTGCATCCGAATGGGTAAGTGGGCGCCTCTTTTACCGGAATATAGGCGGAATTTATTTTACTGATGGAGTGTTTGTATACTCACTAGGAATCTGCGTCTACACTAAATATTGGCTTTAGTCCACCACGCTAGTCTTTTGTAGGACGGATTTAAGATTTATGATTTTTGTTGGAACTTTTAGATGTGAAGGTTCCCTCGTGATAATTCATGTTATCATTAAAATGCGTGTAGAAATACTGTAAACAAAGACGTTAATTTGAAAAGTACATAGGTGTTATTTTTTTGCCAACTTTTTTAGTTATGCCAAGTTTATAGAATAAAGTGTTGTACTGATTAATTGGTTTTATTTTTATGACAGGAAGTTGTAAGTCATTGCTTAAGCCAGTTTTAGAAATAGCTTCATACGTCTATGATATGCGATTTCCAGGTCCTGACACGGTACGTTAAAAATAAATTTAAATTCATAAATAAATTATAATTCACTACTCAGGTTTCGCGATGCAACATTACTGAGATATTTTAAGTGCCTATTTAAAATTCATATAATATAATATCCGTCATTTAAGATTAAGCCTAATATCCCCAAAGCTATAGGTACATATTATCTTCACTGACAAGAAAATCCCACTACAAGACATCATAAGAATCCATTTATTATTCCCAAAATTCACTAAACGCCTATGAATTAATTTATATGCCGGCTCGTCAACAATTAATTAATTGAGAATGTTTCACTCAGTTCTGACGTTTTATTAATTGACGTCTCCACTGATAAGTTATTCTAGTACTATTCATAAGGATAATTATGTCAGCCTCGTGATTAAATTGTTCTCTTGCTAAGCTTTATTATTTTATAGACTTTATTTAGGCGCGCGGTCGAGAACCTCGGCGGTCGCGGGTTCGAACCCCAGGCACACACCTCTGATTTTTCGAAGTTATGTATGTATTCAAATTGAATTATCACTTGCTAGAAGAAGAAGTGAAGAAAAACATCGTGATGAAACCTGCACACCTAAGAGTTCTTAGGAATTTTTTAGGTGTGTAGTCCGCCAACCCGCACTAGGCCAGCGTGGTGGACTATGGCCTAAACCCTCTCAATGGTAGAGGAGACCCGTGCTCAGCAGTGGGCGTATATGGGTTGATGAAGTAAGTAAGTAGACTTTATTTGTTTGATTGGAAGATTTTAGGCGTATTAGAGCAGGTGACCTCTAGAATTTTTTTCGTATTCTTTTATACCGCATAAGTTATTCTCTAGATTTTTTTTATTTATTTCCTCAGTGAGACGAAATTAACCTGATAGTATCCTAGCAGAATTTTATTAGGTATTTTCAAATTTAGACTCGGAAAAAAATGTGTATACTATAAAAAATTTGAATATTTATAGCGCAATCTTTAAATTATCATACCACCATTAAATATTTTTGCCTTCCTATAGTAAATATAACAATTATTATTAGTATCGCTTGGTAGTTTCAGTGTCTATAAAAGTTTCCCTACATACGAAACGAAACATATACAAACATATTTTTGACGCGCCTTGAGTCAAAACAACAAGAACTTTTTAATGTGGCTGCCATATAGACTCCTACGAGTCCACTATTTAACCTTAAAATAATATTTTATCTTTATATATGGATATTGTCGCAATCAACAAATCAATATTATCATTGTCCTTACCAATTTGAAGGTATTACAAAGTATTTAGTAAGAATGCACGACTCGAAAGACGAAACAAGTTCATCTACTTTCATAAATATCCTTCAGTACGACTTAATTAAGTCTATTTCTCGAAAATACTCGTATTTATTTCTTACAAGTCAACACTTTATTTGGATGACATTGACCCATCAAATACCAGTGCGGTCACTTTGTAGAGTAATTAAATAAAATACTTCGTGCTAGAACGTTCAAAAAGCTAAATAATTTCAGCCAACAATTACATTTGATTACATGAACAATTAACCGCGTATGATCTAAAATGTCAATTCTTTATCTAATAATGATATCAAATATTTGACCATTATTAACCTTTCACAATATGTTAGAGTAATCTTTTGGCTAATATCGGCTCTTTATCTTGTTTACATTTTTTCCGTATTATATGATATTTTAATAACAATGACAAATACTTAGCCTTTATTTTGACCCCACTCTAAGACACAAGACTTGCTTTGTGAGTATGAAAAACTATGAGATACTTTTTTGCAAATATCCAGACCCAAAACTTATTGGACCTAAAAGTGAAAATTAGTATTAAAAACACTCATCATTATCAGTTCACATACTATATCCTACTGAACTTCTGAGAGGATTTTTAGGCCATAGTCCACAATGCTGGCATAGTGCGAGTCGGCGGACTACACAACTAATAAATTCCTAAGAATTTTTATTTTAGTTTTAGCATATTTCCTGGTGGAGGAGACCCGTGCCCAGCAGTGGGAGCTATATGGGTTGATGATAGAGATATTTCCTCATTGTGAATACACAATTATAATAAAACATTCCACAAAAGAGCAATCTATACTATAACCAAAATAAAACAATTGTAAAATACGTACCGGCGGTATAACATAAAATTATGGATAAGATGTTTGGATCTGAACTAGTCTTGGCGCGTAAATAAAGTATGAATCTCTGGCAAAACGGCTCCCACAGGATTGTGGGATAAAGTAACAACCTCTTACCGTAATATTGAATTGGCACATAAAACGTAAGATTTGGCCGAGACCTGTTCCACTAAGACCGAGCAATAGTTGATGGCAATTTAAATGTTAAAACTTATTTCAATTTACATACATTATAGTTTGAGGAATTTTTGAATAAATTTAAATACATCGAAACAATTTGATACCGCATTATAAATTCATAATCACTTGACCAATAAACGAGGGGACGTAAAACAGTATTATTCGACCACTTACGGCTTTAAATATTAAACCTCCTTACGGAATTGTTCTACACTCCCTCAAAACTGGCAGTTTAACCTAATTGCCTATTATTAAAAAATAAATCACTTTTGAAAATTGAATACCACGGCTTCCAATTTTATAAAAAGAACACTTTAAAGTATAAAAAGGCGTACCAGTATTCACGCGTTCACTCGAAGTTAGCACCGGGCGCGAGATACAACTCGGTGTGACTGAGCGTCCGTCGCGACTGTACCGGTTGAATGTACCGGTCCGACTGAGCGCCACCGCAAGAAACTTACAAGTGTGGATACACCTTTACTAGATGCGGCCTTAGCGAGTATACATAATACTCATTGTCATTATGACAATATTTTGATGATAATTTCACTAGATTAGTGTTGAAAATAATTGTACTAGGACCAATTATTGTTTAAAGTTATTATGTCGACAGAAGACCGTAGTCACATTAGGCCGCGCTTTATTCTCCTAGAGGTTTAATGGGGAAAAAAAAGGAGCCTATATACGTCTTACTACTGGCCTCCTCTATAAATATTATTAATTAGTCTAGCACGCTGGCCTAGCACGATTAGACGGAATTCGTACGAAATATAAACTTGGTAAAATTTTAGACTAAGTTTTAGCTTTAGTCGATGTTACAAAACGTTTGTAATTCAGCTATCAATCCACATATCTATAAAATCCTACCACTGATTCACATTCAATGTAGGACACCACTTCAACTAACTAAGTTGGAGTGTTATCAAAAATCTGGAGTCAAAGCTTTTGATCCGCTCTCGCGAACAATCCGCGAATACTTTTCGATTGTCCGTCGGAAGGTCTATTATTGAGATGATTTTATCTCGTATTGGTTGCTTACTTACTTACCAGTTGCTCTAATTGTTAGATAGTAAGGGAAATTTGACTTTCATTTATTAGGAAAATATCATATTTCTTAAAATGCAGTTTACATCAATACCGAACATCAAATCGATCAAGTAGGTTTTTAGTATGTTAGTCATCACTAAAGCCTTCATACGATCTACTGCTACAAATGAGAAGGTTTAGACTGTAGTCCACAAAGATGGCGTTGTGTAAGTTAGCGAACTACACAACTAAAAAATTCCTAATAACTTTCAGATGCGCACGTAAAAAAACTAATAAATAACGAAAAGTATTATTTTTAAACTGTGTAATGAGTCCTTGCTTGAAATAAATTATATTAATTAAATAATTTATACAGCTTAGAATGTGTAAGTGGTGTGTATGTTTGTGGTAGTTAGTCACGCTATGGTATTGCGGTACGAATGTTGAATAAACCGATAACAAATAAACAAATACCCAATAATTTATCCATTGTTGTCTGCCTCCTTTTATTCGCTTTAAAAATATGTCTCGTGTGATCAAGAGGACCCGGGTTCGATTAAGGTAGGTTACAAGCTTAACATAAGTTTCATATGTACGTTCCACTGTTGCAACGGGTTTCCTTTACAACTGAGAAGGTTTAGGCCATAGTCCACCACGCTGTGCGGATTGGCGGACTACACACCTAAAAATTCCCAAGAACTTTTAGGTTCCCAGGTTTTTTCACTATGTTATCACTTCAAATGTTTGTTTATCGTGAATACACATTAAACTTCAAAAAATCAGACGTTTGTGCCTAGGTTTGACACTGCGACTGCCACGATTCCTGACCGCGCGCCTAAACCTTGAGGCCGTTAGTAGTACCGACACTGACTATACTTTTACTGCACAATTAAGTTGTAAAGGATGCACTACAACACCTATTAGGTACGTGATAGCACACCTGACATAGACGTGACGTCACGAATCTTCCAGGGTCGTGCGTCGCCCCAGATAAAGGTCACTCGACTCCAAACTTACATCACGCGATATGCATTTAAAATATTCCATTTGAACACCCCTATTCTCGACCAGTTGGCGTCACTGAATATTTTGCTCAAAGGAAATCTTTTGATATCTTATTTATTAATCGTATGACTGTTCCTTTACTCTAGAATTCTTATACATATAAGTATATATTTTTCTTCGGACAGCGATCACTTACTAGCCTTGATGGTATCGAGGCATAAGCCAAGTCAATATTTTGACGGTCGCGGGTTTAACACACAGTTGGATCAAGTTTGACTTTTCGAAAGCTTGTTTATTTACAACGAATTATCAAGTACTTTTACAGAGAAAAAGGTTGTGAAAAAGTAAATTACAAATTTCGTAGTTGTCTAGTACGTCAACCTTTTTTCCACTACTGGGTCACAATAAAGACTCGAAAAATGTTAATGTTGACACGATTTCAGACGGTTGAAAATCATAAAAAAATAACAAAACCAAAATTAACTTGAAGATAAACCAAACAACGTTAATAACTATTCCCTACCTTTTGTAGCGTATATTGAATTTCCGGCCTCCCCGCCTCAATATTAATTCCAAAATTGTTAATAAAATAAAATATTAAATTAGCGAATTTGCGAGAGCGACTAATGCGGGCCTATTCAACAGTCGGGGAATTTCAATATAATTATTTCGATACGAGTCTTCGTTATTAAACTTCTGATTGCGAAATGGGACACAAAGTGTAAGTATTTTGTTGTTTTGATTTCCAATTTTTTTATTAATAATTTGGAATGACAAATATGTCTGGAATTTGATAAATAACTGATCAAATAGAAATGTCATTGATTTTTAGCTTTTGGTTTTTTGCTTTTTTGGTTTCCTTCTTAGCGCCATGGGAAGAACTAAATTAATATCTCACCTTTTAAAACCTTTTTGGCTCTATTTAAGTCAAACACCATGTTTAAAAACTCTTTGGTCACTGCTTATGTTGTTACAATCGTATAAATTCGATAAAAGCAAATAATATTCAATATTGATGGTCAAACAGATAGCGTTCTAAAAGTCAACATTTGATTAACGAGGCTCGTTCAAACTTTATTATTCTTGTGTTTTGTTTGTTTCAGTGAATATACGCCATAACATCGAAAAATATTTCTGTTGTGTTTATCTTGGGCCAATAGAACTATATCCTATAGATATGTCTACGTGGATATTTCCTGTGGTTATGGACATAATACGACAAATGCAGAAATATAACTACATGCTTTTTGCATTTCTGTAATATGCAAGTTTGTCAACGAATATTGCATATACTGTTTATATTTATTAAAGTTTTAAGTGTCCAATACATTATTTAGATCAAGAAAAATACTAAAAAATAATCATTTCCATGCTTTATGAAATTTCTGTTCGTTACGTTCTATTTTTGACTAGCAAAACCTAGTCTCTTTTGTCGAGATAAATTGCCGCATCTCATTTTTTTATCTACCAAATATCACCAAAAACATATCCCAATACACAAAACAACCGAATTTGAGACAAAAATCCATCTGGCAACAGAATTGATCGCAGCCATAATATAACAATTCGGGAATATATGCTATAACAAGATTTAACTTGCGAAAAATGATAGTTATCGATCAGAGCTATTGTGAGATTGAGACGGCGGTACGTGAGCCAATATATATGGGTTTGTCCGGCCTCTACTTACCCATATCGGCTGTACGTGGCGCATTAGCATTCTTTCTCGGGTTCTGTACTATTGCTTATGGGTATTGAGTTGAAATGGGCCTATGAGGAGGAAAATTAAGTGTCGAAATTTTGCATGGCTTTGCGATGTTTTAGGTTATAGGGTAAATGTAAATTAAGAAGACCATTTTGCTGTAAAAATGGAGATACTAATAATAATTGGGAATCATAATCTTTAAGTTTCAAATATTTATTTAACAACAGCAATGTGACATTAAAATAAAAATATCCCATATTAAAAGATTATGAACTGGTTACTAGACATTACTAACTAGACATGGCTTTTGGGCTTTTTCGGATGTCCCGACACTGGACAGGAGTTGTCTTCAAATTATGGGATTAAGTTTACTAATAGAGACAAGAGGGGTAATCTAAACCCTTAAAATGGAAGGTGTCAGTTTGGATAGAGAACATTAGCAAGCGTGAGATCAGAACTAAATAATGTTAGTGATTGGTGATTTATTTATTTATTTTAATGATAAATAATTTCCACCCCGATACAATAGGGGTATTACCCTGCAACCATTATAAACTACAATAATATTAATAGTAAACAATCGTATACCAAAAGTTTTAATTGAAACCATTACTTCATTGTAATTGGTCGGGATGAAGTTTCCGCCGTAGTAAAATTCATATGAAATATGCACAAGCGAGTTTGAGAACTGTATTGCTGTTGCAACTTTAACAAGGAATTCGATAATGAACCTGAGGTTTTACTCATAAATGCTTTACTTATAGAACAAACCGGCATTACGTACTTATACAATTGTAATTGAGTGAGCAATCTGATAGAATGACAGTTGAAAAAGATTGTCTGTGACCAATCGAGGTATTGATACCTAAATGTTCGAAACTTTATACAGCATCTTCTTCTTCATCAACCCATATACGCCCACTGCTGAGCACGGGTCTCCTCTACCATTGAGAGGGTTTAGGCCATAGTCCACCACGCTGGCCTAGTGCGGGTTGGCGGACTACACACCTAAGAAATTCCTAAGAACTCTTAGGTGTGCAGGTTTTATCACGATGTTTTCCTTCACCGTTAAAGCAAGTGATAATTCAATGTGAATACACACATAACTTCGAAAAGTCAGAGGTGTGTGCCTGGGGTTCGAACTCGCGACCGTCGGATTCTCGACCGCGCGCCCAAACCTCGAGGCCATCACTGCTTACAGCATACAGGCGAAGAAAATGGATAGGCATAATTGCATTTCTACGCCCACAATTCGCCTAGTATCAGTCTCACGTAATACACTTAAACTTAAGGTTCTTAAACCCGAGCTTAACGCATCGTTATTGTATATCAGTTTCATTCAGCTGGGAAAGTATAGTGGAATACACACTTACAAACATTTATTTTTCAGAATGGCATTTTGTCTACTTTGGATTGATAATAGATATTTTCATTACGGTACTCGCTATTAATAATTTCAAAAAAGAAAGAGAGCTTCTTATAATAACTTTAAAATGAGCTACAGAACCTTAAGAAAATAAATAGACACCCACTCATTAATCTGACGAAACAAAAGTCTTTGAATATAAAGCGTCAGAATTAGTTAAAAATTGTTTAGAATAATATGCCTTGGAAGTCACAATGAATTCATTGTTATGACATAGTGAAAGTTCTCACAATATTTGATCTTTATTATTCTTTGTCCAAATGGGAAACGTTTAGGTCCTTTTTTTAAATCTCGAACGTTCTATGCCGTATTCTTGGCAACAATCTTTCGCAAAGCCGCCCACTGACGCCGCCGGGGGAAAAGTTGAAACAATTCCGAAGCTATGTTTCTGTTTAACCTAGCTCTTTGATTAGAATGTTCTTGTTTAATATCTAAGTCGTGCTTACGGAGTTATATAAATACGTAGCCTTAGGCGTGTATCCCCTAGGGGTAGCTAGAGAGGTATTTCTACATTTTGCTAGTTGTGTATTGAGCCTCCTGTAATAATAGACGCGCCTTTTGCAGATTCTAGGCACATTTGCAGACTCCGTGCTGCTACTAAAAATTTGTGTTGGTTTAAAATCGAGGCATACACCTCTGACTTTTTGAAGTTATGTGTGTATTCACAATGAATGATTATTTACTTTAAAGGTGAAGGAAACCTGTACGTTTCCTTATGATGTGGACATCTACAAACGTTCTTAGCAATGTTTTAGGCGTGTAGTCTGACAACCCGAGCTAAGCCGGTATAGTGCTGTAAGTTTGAATCCCTCTCAGTCTTAGAGGAAGCCCTTGCCCAACACTGATGCATAAATGGACTGAAAAAAATGAGGATTTTTGTTTTTTTATATCTGTATCGTCAAGTAAAACTCAATTTGAACCACAAGCAGTCTATATACGCACGTGAATGCCGCGCGCTAAGCCATCTTAGTTCCGTTTGGAAATAATGAAGGCGCACCAGACAAACGGCTTCCTTATAAATACGGAGACAGATATTGTTGTGGAAAAATAGATTTTAACCCGCCGTTTTTCTTTGCCACGAGACTTGCGAAATGGGGACACTTAAGGCGCCTGTGGTACGAGAAAGGTATTCAAGTTGTATGCATACGACACTGATACAAATGTATACAGGGTGTATTTGTTTGCAATTTTTTGGTCCCGTTACACTAATTATATAATTGTCAGATATGAGTATTCATATTTGTTGAAAAATGTCCTTGTTTGAAAGCAGTATCGGTGAAACGTTGGTGTATACTTAACTTTTGATTATTAACTCTCAATTTTATGTAACAAGTCAAGTTCGGGCAAAATGTTAGCAGTTCTCAGAAGTAACAAGGAGTACGTGAACAACGCAGTAACCTTCCATAGAAGCCCAAAATCAGTACACGTTAGTTGTGTAAAATCTAGTTTATAATTGGTCATTGCGTGGTCAGGATATTGTAATATATAATATGTCAAAATTGCTTTTGTTAAATAAACTTTAAAAGTTTAAAGATCATTATTCATAATTTTCTTGGGAAACTTTGGCTTCTATCTTCTCACATAACTTCTTTATCCTAACATATTTTGCACGGCTTGCCCTACATTACGTCCGATTAAAAGACATTACTGCCGAATCTTAGATGACATATTTTATGCAAATATACTTGTCTCTTTTGATGTATTAAGCAATGAGTGTATCAATTTTCATGAATACTATTCAATATTATAGGAAAAAATCTAAGTATCCCACTGACATAATAACTAATAGTTCTATGGGATAATACCGAGAGAATGTTATGTCTACGAATCCGCATTAGAGCAGCTAGGCACGTTCCCCGAAAGGATTGACATCGGACTGGCGGGCGGCCCTGTACGGGAATATAAATTCACTTCAGCTCACGCATTTAACTTGAAGATATTAGAAAGTCAAGATGTAAGTAAACGTTTAATTTTAACAATTATTTTTCGATGAAGAGTGCATTCAGACCGTGATCGGAAAATTAAGCAGGCAATAGCTACGGTAATCACTGATATTCTTATCTTCTGTTTATGTTGCGAACACAAAGAATAAAGTCTGCAGTTTCAATTACTGTGCAAAAATATACAGAAAAAACTCACATTTGCTTTAACAACGTTTTTTTTTTATTATACATATTAATAGTCTATTAAAATTTTGTCAATTATACTAAAAGGCTGGTTAAAAAAGTTCAAATAAAAATTGGTAAAGGTACGATTGCAAAGAATTTTGGTTTAATTAAGCCACGACAAATCTTCCTTTTATCCCTTTCCGAATAACATGCCCCGGAGCCAGCTTCCTTAAAACATCTGCGTTTGTATTTTTTACAAAATCTCCAGTAATATTGTAAATTTAAGGATTTGTTTGTATGTCTACATAAATATAGTTACCAGAAACAGAAGTCATACGCTTGCATCACGACAATTATTGCGTAACAGAAAATAGAGTAACGTTTTGCCTGACGCAGAAATGGAAACCTGATTGTCTCTATCATAATCGATACAGTCATGCCTGAAATCATTCCAATTTTTGTATGAAAGTCTCATACCAAAAATCACCATAAACTTCTAACCCAATTTTTCAATAATAAACTGTTTACTAATCTAAACAGCATTGCAAACCGCGAGCAAACATACAGGCTAAAATTATTCTAATTTTAATTGAAAAAGATGAATATAAAGGATAAAAAATACACTGCGGCCTTTTATTGAACCGGTACAATTCACCCACTTCTTCTTCTTCTTCATCAACCCATATACGCCCACTGCTGAGCACGGGTCTCCTCTAACATTGAGAGGGTTTAGGCCATAGTCCACCACGCTGGCCTAGTGCGGGTTGGCGGACACCCACGCTTCTTCGTAAACACTTCCTATAAATCTTACGTCATTTGAGTTATACATATATAGGAGCAGCCATATAATGAAAGTTTTTACAGCCTAAACTTCTATTCCATATTATTTTATACGATCTGTTTGGTTAAAGTATTCACATTTATAAGAGATTGCTAAAATGCATTATCTTATATTTCTCAAGATTCTGATTCTCAATTCGACAGCCCCTTGGTGCAGTTGGCTAGTCAATTGCTTACAAAGAAGAGGCTGCGGTTTCCATTCCCGCACGTAGACAAATGTTTGTGTGATCAATTAAAATTTACTACGCATCTGTCTGTGTTTGTGGGACCGAAAAGTCCCGATGTTTCTGATACCCACGACGCAGGATTTGTACCCTTGTGTGGTCAGAACTAATATTTAAAGATTCGCGTAACAGATATAGAGTAAAACAGTGGGCTTTACTTTATAATGTCCGCGTCAGATATTTTCTGAGTAGGGAAGTAGATTACGCTCCAATGTCCCCGCCCCGATTTAACACTACGATATTGTCACATTACGTGTTGTTTATTTTGACAGGCGATTGTATGGATGCGGCGTTATTCCTTTTCTTTATATTTCTTTGAAAAAAAAATTCTTCACATTGAAATCTTGCTTAACTAAGTTACATATAAATTTTGTGTACACCAGCATTGACAGTGGAACCTAAAGAAATTACATCAATCAGTGAAATGAACATTACTCTATGGATTCTCAGTTAGCCTATGTCGATTTGGATTGTGTAATTATTTGCTTATTCCCCTCCAAAGCAAAATATTAGACTATGGCAAAAAAACAATAATACACGAGAAATTAACCCAATAACGTCCAATGAAACAAAAAACAAACGACGAAGCTGCCATTTGGTTCATGATCATCAGCCCATATAGTCCTAGAGCTAGGCATACGCCTCCTCTACAATAGACACCATTAAGGCCTCAGTTCACGCTGGCCTAGTGCGGGTTAGTAACCATAGTATTGCCAGGTTACAAAATGAAATACTTTTTACTATTTTCGAATTAGTACAAACAAATCAAGAAAACTAGGGGCTTATTCAGCCAAGCTTATCGGAAATACAAGTATATTCATAATGGAAACAGGTCTATTATACGACGGTCGCTGAGCTGCTATTATCTTGCATTCTAGTTTGCAAAAGTACCTTTATTAGACGTGGATTTTTTAAAACAAATGAAAACAGTCGCATTGTAAATCTCGCGCGTGGAACTAGGTTGGTTAGATAATGCTTACAGGTATTATATTCAAGATCGCTGCTCGTCTCATTTCTGGGTACAATGTTTTTGTACAATTTAATCTATTCTTACTTACCCCGTACTCTATTAGGCAAGATTTTACATTTAATAAAACAGCCAGTGTGATAAAACACCTTAGTGAAAAGTTAGAGGTGTGCCTGGGGTTCGAACCCGCTACCGCCGAGATTCTCGATCGTGCGCCAAAAGCTCGAAGCCATCACTGCTTTATTTTAATTTTTTTTTAATCATATTGACCAATTCGTAAAGGAGTAAAAATGCCCTAATCGACTCACTGGCTCGCCCACATAATCACCAAATAAAAGAAAGTACCCTTTTCTACGTCGAATAATAGAGAAATTGTGCTAAAAATAAAATCCGTTTCCATATAAATACATCATGGCGCCGACGTCGAAAAATCGACAGGTGCATCTGATACCCGACTATGGCCGTTTGCTTTATTTATTGAGATCTTCCGCTGACGGAGGCAAAAGGAGGCCGCGGAATGGCCCTCGCATACAGTCATTTGACATGATTTATCTTTGACGCTCGATTATATAAAATTGTTCATGTTGTTCTTTATTTATTTTGTTTAAGTTGTTTATTTATTCGTCTCTCAGGCTTCGTTAGAGGAAGTTTGAAATTGGCTCCAATGATAAGCTGAAAACACGGCATACTGTCAAAATGAGGATCCGAGATCTATTTCTCAATAAACTGGCAGTCTTCTTGTTGAGTTTAAGAGTATGTATTTATATTTATATATATTTTCTAGATATTTTATGTATATTTTTATTAAGAATATAATATGTTTGTATCTTTTTTTTTTTGCACCCACCATACTTCATCTCTCCACCACCCTAAGGTAGTAGAGAATGCTACGGACATTAAATCCGCCTATATACAGGTTTATATATGAAGTATTTTAAATAAATAAATAAATTTAAAAGTAATTGAAAAAGTATATTTGGATAAAAAGGAATTTTGACTTTGCCTTTAAAAAACAACATCGGATCAAAAATGACGGAATGCCGAATGACTCACATGCCCTATTTTCGCATTTGCGGAAGTGAAATTGCAAAATTAAGATTGACAGTCTGCCATTTTTAATTTGTCCAGTCAATTATTTTGCAAATGCGGGACCATAGACTGTCATTTCTTTAACGAGAACGTTGCGCATAAATTATTTTTTTAAATTAAATTTTCACGAACTAATATTTGCTACTGAATCTTTACAGCAACTTTTTAAAATAAGTACCTCAAGCAAATAAAATTTATCATCACATCCCACTGGGCACAGTCCTTCTCTACAACTAACTGGATTTAGGCCATAGTCTACCACGCTGACCTGGTGCGATTTGGCGGGCTACAAACGTAAGAAACTCCTAAGAACTTCAGAGGTATGTACTTTCTTCACAACGTTTTCCTTCACCACCAAAACTCATAATAACTCAAGGAATACACACATAACCTTGAAAATACATTCAGCCTAGGGTTTAAACCCGCGACTTGATATTGATTTTTGTATCTCCATTATTCATGATCTCGTCTATAGCAGGTTTGGATATTTTACACGTGATGAACGGACGAATTAGCCGTGAGCGTGTCGCCGTCCTTCCCCTGTCCGCCTGTCACGAACGTCCGAAAACGGAGCCACGTCCTTCCACCGCACTAACAGATAGACATTGTTTACACTACCAAAATAGAAACACTCCAGCCTGTACTAATAGTTAGGCAGATGTGTGTCTCTGTAATTTAACCTTTTTTGTTCCGAGGAGTTTGAGGTGGGCCTAGTTTATTATTGAAATAATAGCTTATTTTAATATCAGTCTATCGATAGGCTCATTTATACGTCTAATTGTTGTTATTTAAAGATTTTAAAACTAGAAGATTATTGTTCGGAATTATGTAAAGCAGTGGGCCTTTGAAGTTTTATGGGAGTATGACCACTAAGTGTCTCTGGAATCCTAACAGTAAACCACACAGCCCAACTCTTGTGTTCCAGCGTCAGCAGCGGGACACTATTGGCGGTGAACACTGCAGCTAAACGAATCTAAGGGAACCTAATTCACGAATCCTGAACAAAACAAATTAGAAAATTGATACAAGGAAGACATTAGAAACAAATTGCTCACTTTCCTTCACAGCAAAATTCAGATATTATATATCGGATTCTGAAACAAATCCAATCTAATGTAATAGCAACCGCTGCAGCTTTAACAATGAAATACGGTCAAATGAACGCTAGAGTGGAAAACTCGTGAAGCTACGGAATCTATTAGCAGTTAGAGAAAGGTTATTCGGGATAGTTCCCACTGGAAGTTATTCAGATCGCCCGAATTAGAGTGACCATCGGTTTCGTTTTGTCTTTTTGAGGCGCATAATGAATGACTTATTGAGAGGTAGAGATTATTGAGAGGTGACGCTGTTTTATTTATAAGTCACTATCTTGTACAATGGCGGGTAGCGGATGGATATGGATTTGGTTGGATCAAGACCGGAATGGTTGGCGCTTTCTTGGGGAGGCCATCGTTCAGCAGTGGACGGCGATTGACTGAGAATATAATTTTGTAGAATGGCCTTATAGTTTAGGCGCGCGATCGGGAAGTTTGACAGTGATTGGTTCTAAACCCAGACACACACCCCTGACTTTTCAAAGTTATTTGTATATTTATAAAGAATAATCTCTTTCTGGAACGGTGAATAAAAATACCGTATGGAAACCTACACAACTAACAGTTTAAACAGGTCTGAATATTCACAAAATTAGATATTGTTTTCTATATTCATCAAAAATCTCTATAAAAATTGTTCTTAGTTTCAACTATCTTCAAACAAAAATTTATGAAAATCATTCAGTAGTTCACATGAGAAAATCTAGCAAACTAACTCAATTTTGCACTAATAAATAAAGATTAACATTAACCTTTAACAGCATTCCGAATATTAAACTAGTATTAGCCAAACATCAACAACCATCGCTTCTATTATTCACGTAATGTCATCAGTACAGCTACTGCACAATGCAATGTATGATGCACTCAGCAAGATAATGGACTGGCCCTAGCAAATAATGATATTGCCGAGGTTATTTGCTACACGAGGCAGATGTATCAATTATTCAACAAATAGGAGAAGTAGTTCTCATCTAGCATCATACAGTACTTTAAAATGAATGAAATGAACTGTATGATTTATTGTTTAAGAAGCACTGTTTATTGCCAGCCCTGTGGCGCTGTTGGCTATATACCAGCTTGTAAAACGAGAGGCTGTGAGTTTGATTCCCGGATCGACATCGAGATGTGTGATCAACAAAAATTTATTGTGAGACCGAAAAGTCTCTCGTTGTTTCTAATACTCGCGACACAGGACTTTTATCCTAGTGTGGGGTCAGAACTATTTATGTGACTGTTGAGTGTACTGATAATAATTATTATTACCTAAGTAATAAGACTTATTATGTGATACGCGAAGAGGATTTTTTGATTTATGTAATGAGTTTTTGTATGCACCAAAAAGATTTGATTTCTTAAATGTTACAACCAATAGCACGCTAAAAATAGGAACTAAGTCCTGCAGTGTAGTGTGTAAGTCATTAGGCTGATGACTTTGATAAAACGAGAATGTTTTTGAGTGGGACAAAACTCAACAACATTTGATATCGATTACAATCACAACTTTAATCTACAACCATTTATTACAAAATTTGCCTGCAATCAAAATTCGAATCTAATAAAATTTATCGCTATTCGTATACCTATTTTTCAAATTTAAGCTTTAAAAATTACAATCTTTTAAATCGCGATTACAACCAGTTTTGCATTTAAAACGCGATAACAATGCGATGCAAAACCGACCGCTTAAATCCAAACAAACCGCATCTAAATCATTGCCGTAATAAAACGATTAGGCGATAAAAATGAAGAAATAATTCTTAACCCCGTTTAAAATTACAATATGGCTACCCCGCGGTTAGTCAAGATAAGCGTTATTTAATGAAGATTTATACAACACTGCACCACGGATTTACTTTTGCAATGAACACCCGAGTTATCTTGCAGATATATTGACATTCTATTTTATCCCGTTTTATACCGCAACTTTGTAAGTGACTAAATATATAAATTATTACACCTAACAGTCACATACGTGGTTCTGACCCCACACTAACATAAGACTCTTGTTTCGTGGGTATTCTGATAACTAGACACTACGAAAAGCTTTTAGTACCACAAACACCCAGATCGAAAACAAATACTAGTTGGTTAAACAAATATTTGTCTTTGCGGGGAACGAACCCGCGACTTTTCGTTTCGCAAGTGAGCGTGTAGCCAACTACGCCACGGGACCTCGTCTGTCCCGAGACATAAGCTAGAGGATGCGATCCAGCGGTGTCAGATCTGATTTCTGAAACGTTGTTGTTTTTCTTTTATAAAACAGTTTATTAAATAGCAGCATGATATCTGGAAATAGGCCCTAAAACACAAATAATTATCTCTCATCCTAAATTCGAACCTAAAAAAGTTCTGACGAACCGTGGGTTCCAGAATACACTTGTGCTTACCCATTGCGTGTATTCATTTTTGAGTACGTAGTATTTAAAACCCGCCGCTTTTTTTATTAATACGGTGACATGAACCCAAAGCTACCAAGTGTAATAAAAATTCACTTACATTCTTTCTGAACCCACAGCTACGACAGTAATTTTCCTGATCCAGACTTATATCTTCTAAGCTACTACTATGAAAGTAAACACGGCTAATCAACCCGCCTAACTCTAATCCCACATGATGAAATGTAGGAAATTTCAAAAAACTTTGTTTCTGATCCGCTTTTAATGTCCAACTATAAATCTAGCGAAGTTGTGAGCTGAATAGATTGTGTTTCAAACGGTGACGTACTTAGTTAACAAATCCCTTTCATGAAGTAATGACGGCTAATCTCCATTTGAAATTAGAACTTTTTATTTTTTTTATTCCGACGCAGGAAAGTTGCCAGTTATAATTCATAAAAATAGGAAAAAATATTATAATGAGAGAGATAATATACTGTAATGCTGACGTAATCTTATTTATATTATTTTCATTTTATTATATGTTTTTTAAATATATAATAAAATGAATATAATAAATATAATATATATTATATAATAATATATTCCCAAGGAGGGTTGGCGTCAGGCAGGCGGCCGGCCGTAAAACATCTGCCAAAACTCTTATGCAGCATGTTTTGTCCTTCCACAGAAGGAAGGACAAAACATGCTGCGCCGACCCCAAACAAGAATTGGGATCAGGGCAGGAGAATGATGATGATGATTTTTTAAATAAATAAAAATTAGTGGAAACTGCCATTCGTTAAATTTATTTGGTTAAAAAAATAATTTCCACGTGGAGTTTATTATTTTAGCCTTACGATATTGCAAAATCTGGCTTGAATACGAATATTATTCGGATAATCGGCTGCTTTGAAATATTCTGAATACCTAGTTTTCAATACATATTCATACATACAGCTTCCTTATATGTAAAATGTTTCAACTAATCGTCAATATTTAATCAAAAACTTTATGGAAATAGCCTTTGTCCATGAGCTAGACCTACACAGTTACAATCGATCCATTTTGGTTAAATTATTCAGTTCACAAAACATGTTTTACCGCGGACATAAATACTACAAACAGCCCAATTTGACTTAAATCCGGATTGTGAATAAATAATAGTCCCTCCTAAAATTTACATCAATTTAAAGTATCAAGAAATTAAAGCAGAGTAAAGAAGAACAGAGAATTTGCGGCTTAAAACTGTCATTTGCGTGCTTAAGCTTGTCCCAGTATCAGAATGTTTAATTAAATTCTATGCATGCTGTACGTAGCATTTTAGTTCGTAGCGCATTTAATGTCCTTTGCAATCGTAGCTCGTAGCTTATACGTTCATATAGCGTCATGCTACGTCGTAGACGTTTCTTACAATATGTAGCCGAGTAAGATAGGATTACAATTTAGCTAACTCGTGAGAAATATGGTTTTAGTAATATAAGTCGTAGAATTTAATAACTATATACAGTATTATTAGAGTTTATATAGGGTATTATACTGTGATATTATTAGGATCTTTGTTATTAAATCTACGCTAGATGGGTATATCAATGTTAGTATTATGATTTCAACTACAGACCTGACCCAGTTTCAAGTGATTGCATAAACGTAATAACATATACTGATAGTCTTAATGTCATTAAAACCAATGTTTGCTCTAAAAAAAATAATGTTTATTTAGTTTCATCCGCGGTTTAGCTAAGTTGTTTTTACAAATATTTTTAGAAAATATTTTATTATTAAGAACTTTTTTTTGAATGGAAAAAGTATATTAAACAAGTATTAAACTCATTTAAATCTTACTATTCATTGCTATAATGCCTTGGGCCAGTCAACCACAACAAAAATAAATAAATAATACATTACTAAAATTACCAAAAAAATAGAAGTTTTTTAACAATTCACTACTCTAATACATACATTGGAAATCGTTTTAACTACCATGCATACCTGAAAAATCCCGAACGCATTTTTCGTCTGACCTAAAAAACTTGAAGCGTCGGTCGCCGGGCCGAAACTAAATGTAACCGGCACTATATTTTAGTGCGACACGGTATCGGAAGCGATCTCATTAAATTGCCTCAGGCAAAACGCAATATTTATCAAAAACACTGTAGCTCTTGATGGATGTATCCGTGTAAGGGCTCGGCCACAATGGTGTAATACAGGAAATAAAACAATATTATATTTTTTATGTTGTGATGTTGGTAAACAATAGGATTATAAAGTTTTGTTGGTATGACTTCACACATTTATGCCCGTTTTGCTGAAAACATAGACACAAAAGTTTTTTAAATTCCAGATGCATTTTAAATTTCAATATTATAAGTTAATTATTTTAAGTGAATTTTCAAATGACATTAACATTTGTTAATAAATATATTTTTTTATCTTTTTACATTACCTTTTTTTATCGATGTATAGGTACAAATTTTTTGACCAAAAAAGGATTTTTATTGGATATTTTTTTTTAGTTTTTGCCAAATTCCCGCACTAAAATATTATACAGGTGCACTAGTGACACTGTTTCTATTGTTTTATCCGTCAATGATTTAACACCGCGACATACAAACTTGGCACTCCGCCACGATTCGGCAGTTAGCGCAAAAACCAATGGCGAACAAAACAAATTAAGATATACGAGACTTTTTGGCTCGTTTACATATCAAACAGCACGGTATGTAATTCACAAAAGCGTTTTTTTTTATATTTAATGGAGGCTTCGCAGGTTCAAATTCTATGCCCATGTTTGAGTTTTCAGTCATGTATTCACCATGAAATGTCATGAAAAATGAAGGAAAACGTTACGAGAAAATGTGCTTAGAAAACATTTTGACGTTAGCGGGCCAACCCATTGGAGGCCAGGTCAAGGCTGAACTCAACTCAAATTATGATAACATGGAATGATATAATATGCAGATATATATATATATATATTTTTTTTTATACTATCAGTCACAATAGAACTGGCTTGTCCATGTAAACGAAAACAAACACAAATAATAAAAAAATACAAACTACTTCTTTGATTACGTCACTGTCCCGCTCTACCTACAGTAAACAAAAAAACAGCTTGATATATTTCATCCATAAATTACACGAACGGTACCACCGTGTGCACTTCCCCTAACACAATTCAATCAATCTTCAAACGAAAGTAATATTTTGTTTTCTCTCCAATTTCTCTTTGAAATATTGTCTCCTCGAAACCAAGAGATAAGCTGACGGCAACACAATGGATCTGATATCAAAACGATTATGTCTTCGTGGTATGTATTAGTGACTACTGTTTATAATAATAAATGATAATTAAAGTGCTTTTTTTGGTCGAGAAGTTTGGAGTTCGATTACTGCAACGTTAAATAATAGGTATCTCTCTACCTCTGTTCAAACAACTATTTTTATTGGAAAATTCTCAGTAACAATAAAAAGTCAGGAAGTTTCTAAAAAATTGGCCAAGTGCGAGTTAAATTCGCGCACGAAGGGTCCCGTTCCGTTATTTATAAAAATGGCAAAAAGTCATGCCTATTCCATGGTAGCCCCATGGCCCAAATGGCAAACAATAATTGGTTCGCTTATGTATGTAACTAAAAACCCTGCTAGCCAAACGTTTCTGTCTCTTTTTATTCTTTGGAGTTACAAGCCTCAGTACAAAGTAATGTCAAATCTAGTAATAGGGCTTTATAAAGACCATAGTTTTGCCCCCTGTTGCGTAGTACTAAACCTGAACTTGCCTAAACCACCTTGCGAAACGAGCGGCCGCGGGTTTGATCCACAAATATTTGTTTCGGGTCTGGGTGTCTGTGAGACCGAAAAGTCTCTCGTAGTTTCTGATACCCACGACACAAGACTCGTATCTTAGTGTGGGGTCAGGACTATGTATGTGACTGTTGGGTGTATTTATTTATTTATTTATTTATTTATGAACTGGCCAGCCTATCCCTTAGGGGATACAAGAGTATGTTACATAGCAAACTGGATACGGTTAGTAACAATATTGATGCAGTGACGTATCTGCCGACCGTGTTTATTTTGGTAATGGATTATTCAGCGTAGAGCGAAATCTTGCAATGTGGGTACTGAAGTGATAGTAGTAATACTCAAATGAACTGTAGTAGGTCAACTAGGATCTAAGTTGGGTTTCTAATTGCAAGATCAGTTTATATTGAAGTTAACAGGCCCTTAAAGTACTAAGTATGTCGTTATGATATATGTATATGATTCAAAGAATATATATTGGGAATTAAAAAAATATGTTAATGTATTGCTCATTTATTAATGAACACAAAACTAAATTTCGTGTTGCTGATTTCCGACATAGCGACATGTTCAAAGGTGGCAAAATTTTATGGAACACAAATTCAAAGCGTTACGTTTGAATAGTGGAGACTGAGTATATCTTATAGATATGTGAAATAATCATCAACTGAGCGTTCAGCAATCGCACGATAAACGAAACGAAAAAATAAATTACGTCGATTTGAGTCTGCAGATACCCCTTCTTAACCTGACTTATTTGAATCTGGCTCTACCACTTGAAATTCTATGGTACTCCCACATAAAATATCGAACACGCACAGGGCAGCACTTACAGTCTGAGTGCAACTAACACAAAAAGATTGCAATTAAAAGCGCAACCGTTCGGAACGCGAGCCCTCAACATTCTTGTTAACTGAATGCGATAACCACAAAACCATCGGGTCACAATTAAATTAATTAACGTGTCGTGATGTAAAATGCAGAGGGCAGGAAATCGGAGGCATTGTGTGAAATTACCCATGTCATTGGATTAATATTTTGCGCGACACGTTTTTAACATAACTGCGAATTCGGGCATTATAATGGCACGAGTTTTATGGCTGGCGCTGATTAAATTTTTGGATGGACCAGATTGTTTTAAAGGGGGATAATGGATAGTTATCGGATAATTAACTATATTTTATTATCCGACCTATATTATATGTTTCGCTTATATGATCTAGTTATAGAGTAAGCTAACCCAAATGTTATGGCTACTTCCAAGTTCAAATGACTTTGGCTCACACCTCTGACTTTTTTAAAGTTATGAATACTCAGTGAAGGAAAATATCGTAGGAAAATCTACATTCCTTAATGTGTTTAAGAATTTCTTAGAGCAATACGCTTGCCCTTAAGATATTCCTAAAATCATTTAAGTATGCAAGTTTTCTCAAGTACTATGACAGACTCCGTTCCGCTACTGAGAATTGCCTTATGAAAAATAATTCCCCGATCCGGATATGAACTATAGATCTGACGGCGCATACCACGAGCCTACTAGGCAGAAATTATTATGAGACTCATAAAAAAATATTTGTGTTCCACTAATAGAAACTTTATTTGAGACCTCAATTTGTTATCAGGCGTCAAAAAACACATTACCATATCAGTTTATAAAAGTAAAAAAATGTTTCAGCTACTATCAAATTGTTATTAGAATAAAGTAATTACTTGCCGTGTATTCGTACGTCGCTAAAGTAAATGACGTTAATTTTGTTATCACAAGGTTCGTGATAAAAATAGTCATTAAATTGTGGCGTGAAACGGTTGTGGGGCGCGCACTACTGATTTATACCGCACATTTGTAATATTCATATGAATATAGCCAAGTATTGTTTCGTCTTTACGTGTACCATTTATTTGTGGAAATATTAAAAATTTTCTTTCTAGTAGAACTAACTTTTTAAGTGAACCTAATTGTTTATCTATGTCAACCAGTTTACCTGGCGAAATATGGGCGCAAAAATACATCTCTGCCTATCACTGTCATTTATTTTAGGCGCTTCCGTTAAAACAGGGAGAGGAAATAAATAGTATGTAGTTGACCAAGTACTATTTCATCGAATTCAGTTGCCTAAAAACTATTCGAAACGGACAAACAAACAACTTTTTGGATAGACGAACAGTATTTGTTTACCTAGCTGACAGCCAATTGTGACACATTCATTAAACAAAATATATAAATACCATAAAACCAGTGCCATATTCAATTCTACTTATTATATTCATCATAGAATGGCCTTTTTTACCTGACCGACTCGTCAATAAAACAAATGCTGATCGTCGCCGCGCCAAACCGTCTGTATGTACGTATGCAAGCCCATTACAGCGTATAGTTTCTTGGGCATGACAAATGTGATAGACTGCTTTATGGGTGTGGGACTTTTACAAATCGCACCACTGGTGAGGTCAAGTTGCGAAAAAATGATTTCATATATATCTGGAACGTTCGTTATTATGAGAGGCCATTCTTTCTCTCGTATCGCAAATGAGCCACAGATTTTGGGGTTTGGTGTAAAGTAAATTACTTAAATATCGGTTAAACCTTCTGAATTATTCTGTCTGGTTTAAGGAGATAAGGTTTTATGCTATTGTGTTCACCAATCGGAACTTTGTTTTAAATCATTCAAAATTATTTTTTGGGACCAGAACAGGCTAAATGAAATATATCGACAGCCCCGTGGCGCAGTTGGCTAGACACTAGCTTGCGAAACGAGCGGCCGCGGGTTCGATCCCCGTACCGAGACAAATGTTTGTGTGATCCACAAATATTTGTTTTGGGTCTGGGTGTTTGTGAGACCGAAAAGTCTCTCGTAGTTTCTGATACCCACGACATAAGACTCGTATCTTAGTGTGGGGTCAGGACTATGTATGTGACTGTTGGGTGTATTTATTTATTTATATAAATTTCCTAAGATCTCATCCAAAATCATAATTGCCCACTTTTTAATTTCTTTCCATCCTCAATTTTAAAGTACTCTCAAACGAAATCAAGTCCAGAAGTTAGTTCCAAACCTAAAAGTATCAAAAGAAAAGTCGTACAACTTCGAAAACAGAAGCCATTACTTAGCTTACATGCAGTAAAATAAGTTTCCAAGTGTTTAACCAACTTCATTAAATCAAAAAACAATTATATTGTCAAAGGGTTTTCGCGAATGTTCCGTGACTCACTCGGAACACAAGTTAGCCTGCGAAGTGTCGTGTCAAACGTACATTAAATTCAAAATAGGCTGTTTCCAGTATTTTACACGCCAACAATATCCAATATGGAATCCAATGATTCACCAGCACTTGTTATTAGCTGGATGTGGCATTTAATTTTAACCTATTACAGGAGTATAAAATGTCTTTTTTTCTGTCGTATTTCTATGAATGAATACGCCCAACAATCCTATATATATAGTTCTGACCCCACATTAGAATTGAGGCCCTGTGTCTTGGGCATCAGAAACTTAACGGCCTCACAAACACCCTGACCCGAAACAAGTATTTATAGAAAGAAGAAAGAAAGAAAGAAAGAAATAAGCATTTATTGATAGCACAATTTTTATACAATGTTGCAAACAGAATAAGAAAAAAGAAATAAAATAAACAAATTAAATTGCACTAGCAATGGTACCTCCCATTCAGCTACATGCTGCAGTAACGCGTGAACGATACTGCAACGCTGATTTTCGATGGGAGGCCCAAGCGGCCTTATTTATGGATATATGGATATATTTATGGATCACAAACATGGTTTGTGCTGTGCGGATCGAACCCGCATCTTCTCGTTTTGTTTAGTGTCTCAGCGTATCCTGCAACGAGAAAATTATAATTAACTACTACACTCAGTTTCGCAATCTTCGCATTATTTGATAGTAACTCCGCGTTAGTATGGAAGATAATAAAACCGAACTATTTTAGTCGAGCTGTTAAAACTTCGAATCTTTTGCCAGTTCTCAGACATTCCTCAGCGTAATTAGACACTTAATTTAATGAGAATTATTATGATTAATATCTTGATAGTTTCTCAATAGTTTCCACGAGTTTTGAGCGATGAAAGAAAAGAAATTTATATTCATTACTAACAACTTTGCGAATCATTCAAACTTGAATTTCAAATTTCGCAGGCGCTTAAGCTCGAATTAATCTTTTAATTCTTCTGTTTCAAACAGTGACTAATTTATGGCGCTATTTTTTATGTTCCAATTAATACTTTGGGTTTTTAGTATGGTTTTAGATGTGTTACTTTGATCTACATTACCTATGATGATTCATAGTCTACAGCAAAAAGATAATATGAGGTTTGTCCCATATTGATTTCTGATGATTTGCATATGTGCAATCTTTAGTTTTATAGTATTACAAAAAAAAGCTCGACTTAAGAATTGGACCCAAAGCACCTGGATCCGAAGCCGCAGAACCAACGAGATAATTATCAACGTAAATATAACATTTAAACTCATGACATATAAATATTTGGAGAAATACACATTGGGATATAAACCCGAGGTTATGTGCACAAATGTTTCTAACATTATGGAACCTAACCAATAATGACTGTAAATTTATATTTTAAAAAACACGCTCGTTTCCCTTCCATTGTATCTAACTCAACAACTC
Organism: Cephonodes hylas; assembly: GCA_030295005.1. Classification (NCBI taxonomy): domain Eukaryota; kingdom Metazoa; phylum Arthropoda; class Insecta; order Lepidoptera; family Sphingidae; genus Cephonodes; species Cephonodes hylas. Next base: position 2,619,728 of record AP025374.1, on the reverse strand, counting down.
GAATTCACGCACGTCGTCCGAAATCCTTGCTTGAATAAAAATGCGCCGATTCACTAAATGTATACAAACTACGATTTCACGCTGTTAATTGCCAAAGGACCGTTTAGTGGGACTGCTGTAGGAAATTACAGTTATTTGCCTGTTAAAAGGTGTAGAAAATTAAAAAAGTGCTTATACAATGGAACACTATATGTGTGTATGAATAAATGATTCATCGTAAAGGTAGGCAGAGGTGAACTTTGAAACACACGATTCGCTATTTGTATGTCTGTTGATTCCTCATGGTAGTTTAATAGTGGCTGTGTTAGTTGTAGTATTGCAATAAATACACACATAATCTTACGCCTTATTTCCCCCGAAAGAATAGTTAGGCAGATCTACACCCGCAAGTCGCTAGGTATGTATATGTAACAGCTTTTCGGATTTCGTGCTGCTACTGAAAATATCTTAATAGAAAAACCCAATAACTCTTTGCCTGACCGAAACCGAAACTCATACTCGATCGCATAGCACAAACTTATACCGCGAGACCACTTCTGTACATTCACCAATCACTTGTCAAACCTAGAAGCATTTTCTTGTGACGTGAAAGGTATTCCTATTATTAACTAAATGTTGACTGAAGTTCGCAAAAGTACACAATTTCCAAAGAACCGAACATTCTAGAAGTATAAACAATAAACATAAAGGTAATTGGGAAAATGCCGAAATAATGGCCATAAGCTCTTACATGAAAAACATTCCCTAATGTACTAAGACTACATTATTTGGAACTGAATAATTCTGCGAAATATATTTTGTGTTACAAACCAAGTGTCTAATAATTTGGTGTTGTTTCTTCAATTTACGGGAAGGCTTGAAAATCTAAATATATCCCTATTTAAGTTAAAGACTTGCAGAAAGAGTATTTAAAACTGCTCCAATCTTTGGCTTCTTAACACCTCTGTAGTGAAATTAATTTAATCAATTTACAGGTTTTACAGACCCCTTACACATATAAATAAAAAATGATGGAAAACACTGTCTATGGCTGTATGATAATATATCTATGCACATCTATCAGTTTTTTAAATAGATCCGATTGTGGTAATCTTTCACGGAATTACGTTATTTTATTGCATTTATAATAAAAAATTTATTTAATAAGTAATTGTATTTTATTTTTCAATAAATTGGATAATATTTTTCTGCTATTGTAACAAGATAGTGCATATTATTTCGATTCGTGATCCATCCGTGTTTATGAAACAAAATCCATTCAATTGAAATGATATGAAATTGATTGTTCCACAATTTTTTACTACCCGGGTAGGAAAGAAGATAATATTACAGTAAAGCCGACAGGAAACACGTGTTAATGTCGAATCCGCTTACTACACAATTATATGAAATAGTAAAATAAAGTCTCATTTAAAATTGTCCATTTATCTACCTTTAAATTACATGTGTATTCACAACCACTGATCACTATCTCCTTAGGTCCTTAACTAATTTTTGAAGAAAACAAAGTTGTTCTCTCATTTTTGCCAAAAACGACACACATAAGTCGGTTTAGCCCGAGCAAACAGTAAAGTACAAACACAATGCGAGATCATTTTCGACCAGTATTTCCCACAGGACTGGAAGGTAAAAACTCCTTGTAAATATTAACCGTGGCGGCCGTTTGTGGCCGGCCAATTCTCAGCCGCAGACGTTAAGTGATTCGGCAAATGTTTGCTTTGTTATTGGTAACCAAGATATTTTTGTTAATATTTTTGGGGACGGTCAACTGGTTGTGGAAAGGAGGTCCTGTGTTGATCCCTGTGAGGTAAAAAATCTAAGTATAGAATTAGGTATAAAATGTAATTTTAAAAGTCATGGATAATAAAAATAAAATGATATCATATTATAAGTGCAAAGCTTTTAGCATGAATGTTTTTAACTTAATCACAAAAAAAAAACTACTGGCTTTTAATGCAATTTCGTATAGATAGCCTATATGTTAATTCATTGTAGATTAACAATCACAAATGTTAATTATGAAATAATTCACAAACAGCTTAAAAATTACCTCTTCAAAATTGCAAAATTAACTCATGCATTAAGACATTAAAAGTGAATAAAAACAAGCAAGGTCGAAACAATAGTCGTAAAACAGTTAATTACTCGCAAAAAACGGAGAGCGTCCAAATTTTAACATAATAAGATTAGGGGGCACAAATCTCTACATAATGTACAGATGAACCGACCGTGCATAAATTAAAAGATTATAAAGAACAATTAGGCTGAGTGCGTGGGGATTTGGAACAAAATTCTAATGGAAAAGTGCCCCCATGCTGTTACCGAGGATCTTTTATAGAGAAATTGATGTATAACACTTGTCTCACAGTTTGGAAATGACATAAAAAGGGTTTTTATTTATGTCTTTTTTAGTAGTTTCTGATATCCTAGCCACTAGACTTAAAACTATTCAAGTGTAGGGTTAGAACTATGCAAGGGTTTTCTTTATTTAGCTTCATTGACACTACTATAAAAGATGACCCTGTTTTCTAAAGGGTTCGGGTTCGATTTCCGGATTTAAGTTTTATTAGGTTTCTCATGAGAAAACTGCCCGAAAAACAAAAATTTTCTCAGTGACTACGGGAGACTTCAAAATTTGACAATCTCATGGCACGGTTTGATTGTACCAACTTCCAAAACGGGACCCCGCCGGTTCGATCTCCGCTCCAAATAAAATATTTGTGTGATTTACAATAATTTGTTTCGGGTCTGGGTTCTTGTATTAAAAGTCTTGCAATTTCTAAGCCCCACAACAAAATACCTGTATCCTTATGTGGGGTCAGAACTATGTACAAACGCTTGTGTATTTAATTTCGTTGGCTTACGTTAAAGTAAAGGCTTGACTCTGTACTTTAAAAAGTATGAATAAAAATCGGTAATAAATATGTGAACCGCACCCAAAGCCGTGAATACATTCGCCTCGAGCCATAAACACGCCTTATTTGAATAACACAAGTTTCGCAACACAATTTGTTTTCACTAGTACAGCGTAATTGCTACTGATAATACTATATTTATTGTGCGCACTTTTAATTATTTAATCTGTGTACGCTATTTTAAGTTTCCGTGACTTAGAGAAATTTACGTGCTTTTAAAGTAATAGAATTAAAGTTGGGAATGTAATTGAGAAAAATGTTTGTGTGATCCGAAAATATTTGTTTTGGGTTTAGGAGAAGGAAAAATCTATCGTTATTTCTGATATCTATGACACAGGACCTAGTATAGGGTCTGAATTATGTATGCACGTGTTGGTGGTATTATTTTAACAACTTTCAAAATAATGAGATTTATATCACGACAATGTCACATACAGACGTACAGGCATCTTAAACATCTTCAAGTTTTAAACATTTTTATATTCAATAAACAGCTCCATATAGTAAATTTGTTTTATTTTTTAGATGATTTAAATAGTCTTATATTATATTCTAAATAATACCAGTTGGCGAATTAAATATTTTTAGGGGTTATTTTACTTTAACTTTTTCATTTGTGGCTTGTCTGTAGTCCTATAAAATACTATCTTTTAGGTGCAAACTCTTTTATTCTTTATCACTACATAGTATAAAACAAAGTTGCTTTCTCTGTCCCTATGTCCCTTTGTATGCTTAAATCTTTGAAACTACGCAACGGATTTTGGTGCGTTTTTTTTAATAGATAGAGTGATTGAAGAGGAAGGTTTATATGTATGATAACATCCATTAAATATCAGCATTGCACCCGTGCGAAGCCGGGGCGGGTCGCTAGTATAGCTAGTAATATACGCAAAGCCCAGAGAATTCTGGCAATCTGAAACAATAACTCAAATGTTTTTCTAGGCTTCCCTCTAATACGTACAGTAAGGAAAGATTAGGGTCGATTTGTCGCACCGGTAAGTGCATTTAAAGTTGTAATGTCTACGTCATTGGAAAAAAAATATTTTTTTAACTGTGGCAAGGGTTTAGGACTTAGTCTTTCCGCTGGCCTTCTGTGAGTTAGCGGACTTTACATACCTGAAAAGTCTTTATACACTCGTAGAACTCACAGTCCAGCTGAATTTCTGCAATGTTACAAAGGCAAATGAGGCCATTGTTTGATCCCATTTGAGTAGAAATAGACGTATGTTTAAAATTCTCGTAATAAGTATAGAAAAAGTATAGACAGGCTAGCTAGTGTAGTTGCAGAACTACTAAGGTGATATTAAACACTTAAAATGTTATACATGATTATTAATAAGGACATCTAGCGGAAGGAACACGAACTACAGAAACAAAAAACAAACAAAATCGAATCAAACATAAAAACTTTTTCTACTCTTAATATTTGTATAAACTTTAGCAAGTCCACACCTAAGGGTAGTAAAATTGTATTTATTCAACGACCGCTAATTTTAACACAACCCTTCGCACGTAATTCTTTTGTGTAAGAAATTTGTTTAATTTGACGCATTTTTACTACAAACCCTAGTTCTAAAAGATCCACTGAGTTAGGAATACAGTCGGCGTAAAAAGTGGAAGATAGTTTTTATTTATAACACAGTTATTGTAATTAATGAGCTGGTAATGGTTCTAGGATGTCGTTGGGAAAAAAAAACACACATTTTATTTAGAACACGTTGGAAGTCTGTGGGGGAGTCCTATGCCCAGCTGTGGACGTCTTTTGGCTGCTGCTGATGATGATGATGACGATATTTAGATTTATGGTCCGTCTTTCAAAATACGCGTTTTTTATCTTCAACCTCAACGAAATGTCAATATTCATACCTGACACAAAATTTTATCTCCAACACACCTTTAAAACGATTAGAGACATCGCACCTCCATAATAAAATTATAAAACAAATGATATAAAACTCCTTTTTAAACACCTCGATTGTACAGTTGTGGAGAATTTACATCGCCGCGCCTGCCCGCCGTAACGTTTTCATCACACGTTTTTGCCTTGCAATGTACTACGTGCGAACCTTAATGTCGCATTGGCACGATACCTTTGCTAATTTTTTACGGTGAGAAATATTGTCTGAGTGTATTTAAAAAAGGAATTTGTATTATCAGTCTACTTATTAACGTACATTTTTAATTCTTTAAAGAAGGAGAGAATTTGTGCAGCATTTTGCAAACTTGACTTATTTGTAAACTCTGAGCTGCTACTGAGTAATTTCTTGAGTCCTAAAACGTCAATGTCAGTTTGTTGGAGCTGGGATATGAACCTGGGCACTCTCAACCTTACGGGACACTTATACCACAAGAAGAACGAGAAGGGACAGAATAAATAAATAAAATATCAATTCTTACACTGACGCTAATATGTACTTAGATACAGTATACTTAGAGATTCTACTCGTGTGAAAAAAAACGCTTCTATTTTTTGTCTATTATTTTTGTCAAGTAGCTTATATTTACCTATTTATACACGTCACAGATATTTAAACATCTTTTTACTAAAAGTATCTTCATATATTTTCTTCCGTCTGTTTTAATTTTCTCAAGGAGTCTCATTTTACAGATCTACAACTAAGCACCGGCAAAGTAAGCGAGTTACGACACGAGTGTACACAAACAAAGATACGAGATATCCGCCTCTTAGCTTCATAATCACTCCTCGGGAACTTCACGAACCTGTGTATGTAAGTGTACCTGAATGTGTGAATTATTGTAGGGATGTTGGCTATTAAAAACCAATTATAGAATATGGAATTTACCTGAAAACGTAGAATTTTAAAACTCAGGTAGTATTACACCTACCAAAAAGAATAAAATAAAATAAATAACAAGAAATCGATGGACGGTTATAGGTTTATTTTGTAAATTTACAATAATATTTTTTACCTTGATAACCAAAAAAACTTTACCCAACCCAGAAACCAAATTTTGGAACTCTTCGTCGCCCACTTTAACGGCAGGACCAACGAAAGTCAATTAAAGCAAGAATACTCAACGCAACACTCGATATGGCAACATAGATAAAAATCCTTACTACACATCTCCAAAAAAAACGAGCTTATATTATAAATTTCTTTTTGTCATTCTTCCAATATGCACATTATTTTTCTAAAGGAAAACAAACCTTAAACCAAAATCTGGCAGACTTATCAAACTGTCACAAGTTGGGGTGCATAATCCCAAATTAACTTGAGCTCATCACTTGATCTCTGAAACTGTTTCAACAACATAATATGTATTGTTATGCCCCGGGCATCTTTACAACGTACGAACATCCGACTGGTTCACTAGGTGAAAAGGGGGAAAAGAGATGTATTACAAACAAGGTTTGATTAGGAGGTTAATATAAGGGTAGTTTTGTTTGTTTTCATGTAATAGTCGTTTATCGCACATATTTTCAGATTCTAGTAGTATTGATAATGTCCTAATGGATATCGATTAAAACGTTCTCAGTACTATTAATTACCTTATAATACGATTGATAGACAATTCCCAGAATCGAGCCCATGTGACAGCACCGTGGCGCAGTTGGCTAGACACCAGCTTGCGAAACGAGCGGCCGCGGGTTCGATCCCCGCACCGAAACAAATGTTTGTGTGATCCACAAATATTTGTTTCGGGTCTGGGTGTTTGTGAGACCGAAATAGTCTCTCGTAGTTTCTGATACCCACGACACAAGACTCGTATCTCAGTGTGGGGTCAGGACTATGTATGTAACTGTTGGGTGTATTTATTTATATATGTCTTTTAGATCATTAGCTACTTATTACACAATATGAGGACATCACATATTTCCAAGACCAAGGAATAATATCTGCTCTTAGTTCTTCTAAACCAAGCAACATATGTTGAAATAAATAATTTATAAATATGAACATATTTATAAGAAAAAAATAATACACACACTCACATACAACGACATCTCGCGGCATAAGTCCGAACTACTTCAAAACTGACCAACCCAGACTCGGATTAAAAGAAACTCAATGTAAATCACCAAAAAGGTTTTAAGCTCCAAACACTCCGAAACCTAATGAATAAATAACAGTCAACACAGACACAAACACGTAAGGGAGGTCAAGTCCAATTGAATTTTGATTAAATTATTCATAGCGAGCAAGTGTGGGCGAGTTCTTCAAAAACTGTGTTGTGTCTCAAAAGGGAGATAATCTTTGGGGAATCATTGTAATCCCGAGAGGGTGAATCAGAGAATTGTCCGTCAAATAGATCTATGTGACGACAAAGTGTGAAAGGCGAAGAAGGGCTTACTTTTCCCTTTGGCGTGCAAAGGGCTGGGACTCTAACCGGAAAATTAAGCCGTAGGACGCCTTTGTAAGTTTTATCTTGAATTTCACTCAATTCTATTTATACTTGTAGTGATAGCGATAGATAGGCGAGATTTTGCTTAGAAACAACAAAGGTTTTCTGATATCTATAAGACTATAACTCGCTATGAATATGGGTTAAAAACTTAAAAGTTAAAAGTTAGATCTATATCTATAACACTTCTCGGTGATAATGTATGTACGTAAAGTACAAGTTTTTGTTGTGTGTATTGTTTTATTAAGTTGTTTTTTGTAGATATATATCAAATTCAATAAATATGTAACCCCAGCACTCATTCAAGCACACCACACACCACCACACATTATGCACTAAATGCTTGCGAAGGAAGGTGAAACCGTATCAAATAGCGAATTTACCTTCCTGTCGCGGGCGCCGCTTAACACTTCAAGAACACACAACATCACATATTATCTTTATTGTAAAAATGAATAAAGAAAAAAAAGTACAAGTTTGAGTGGAAATATTCTTTAATTCAAAATTAAACCTGACACATTCGTAACTCAAAGTTGAATTAGCTGATGATGATAAATAATAGTTCACACTAAATATTGATTTTCAATTTTGATACAGTAAAACATGTCATAAGGCAGATTATAATTTCTATCTATTGAATCCAAAAGAAGATTCGAGTTCATTGCAAAAGTATTTAAACTTAAACAAAAAAAATTAAGTGCGTAGTTAAGGTTAGACTTTAAATTAGTATTGAAATAAAAATAGCTGATGACAATAACAACAAAAGAAAAACTAAAATCTTGTTTCACTTATTTGATAACACGAAATAAGGTCAGAAAAATTAGATAGAAAAATTTAGCCCAAAGTACCAGGTCAACATGGACGTAAAGAACTTGCAATGAATCCACTTAGTTATTACTCAAAAGAGATCTTAATACAAGATTACATTAATATACTCAAGGAAGCGTTAATATTTTATTTCATAAATTACCTCTTATTTGATTCATAAATGGAATTCAGTCTTTAAGATTGAGACGACCAACTGGCGTCTTACAACCTTAAAATCGCAAGGTGTTCTGATTAACATTCGTCTGAATTAATTCACTCCGCTCACGAACCGGTATTTTACCGGTAAAATTTAAATTTACCGGCTTAAACGGACTCGGGTTAGGGTTGTTATATGGCGGAATTTTACGATATTTCTTGCAATAAATTTTCACAGGATCTGTGAGACGGATGACGATGCTAAGAAATGTTAAGGAGGTGTGATCTCGATTAAGTTTCTTATTAATCAGGTATTGGGAGTCAACTTTCAAACTGATTTCGTCACATCAGTGTTCTTCACAGAAAGTGACGCACATACCAAAGGTGTAGGCGGAGACGTTGTCCTACACCCACCGTCTGCTATATCTTAACAACCACTTGAAACAAGACGAACAATCCTACAAAATGATTCCTTAAAATCCGACGATTGATTCGACTCGACGATTTTATAAACCACTTCACATCGCAGAAAGCCATTACATATAGGCGACTTGGAAGTGTTTAGGCTAGGTCTAAGAGCATACGGTCGTATGTCGAGTAATAGACGTGTTACAGCTTATAATGATGATGTCTAAAAAAATAGATATCATAGCCTATGTAATAATTATCGCAAATCAACAAACCGCGTGATACCCAATCAGTAAAACTCAAACTATCTAAGGCATGGAACCTAACAGCCACCAATAAGCCAACGCTAAATAATTTCCCGCAAACCACTACGAGTGTCATCGCCTGGCAACCCCGGTGAATTTCGTTCGCATTCGATTGTCAAAGACTTACCCGTGAGCTGTAAGCTCCTTACGTGAATAAGGAGATTTCCAACCGTATCCCCTTTGCGAACAGCCGGAAACTTTGTAGTCTTAAAAATTAAATCGGAAACTTTTTTGTTTCTCATGTCGTGGGGGCTCTGATGTTGCGAGTTGTTGAGCCAGCCCCCGCGGTGTGTGTTTAGCTTTGTTTTAAACATCTTGCGTACTAATATAACCTATATATTTAAATAAAATTGATATCATGAATTCAGCCCGAAATTTCAATTGAGGCAGTAAAAATTGAGCGGAAATTATTGTTGATATACTATTATATATGAAATAAATCCTACTAAAAATAAATGTGAAAGTTTGTATGTATAATATTTTTTAAAGATATTTTTATTTATATAAATTGTCCGAAATATAAGAATATTATTGTCAATTAAGTCGGAAACAGTCCTGCCATCTGCGAACAGCTTTATTATAGATTTTATTTACTCTAAAACTTCATTTTATGTCGTCATTCAACAGAATTTTATTAGATTTCTTTTGTCAGAAGATGAAAGTAAAGTTTTTCTCTAAGTTATCTTCCATTTTGATGTTCTAATTCTTCGTCTTTAGGACTGAAGGCTTTTAAATTACAGATTTTACATTTTACAGAACATAATATAAAATTTGTCAAAAAAAAAAAATACCAATAACTATATCTTATCACAGAGAATACTGAGGTCTCTTCTGCAGTTATAGTAAGATGAGCCAGAATACTCATTACAGAAGACTCCGTGATGCTAGTGAGACTTTCTTAATGGAAAACTTATAACTCTGTCCACTCCGTGAATTTAAACTGAGATACCACGAGGCACAATATTTTTATACAGTTTAAATGGCAACAAAAATTATAATAACTTGAAAGAATAAAGACAAAATGTTGAGACAAGACTTGAGTCAACTTTTATAAACATACCTGCCGCCTAAGGCGACATTATTAAAAACCAGACACTAAATATTAAAATATTAAAAACCTGCTTTGAAAAGTTTATTATAATATCTCAGAACTTTTTTCTAAATTAACAGTATACTTATAAGAAATAGACGAGAGACGCAATTTTAAATATTAATTAATGTACATACGGAATTAATTACTTGTATTATCTTATTAACGCTATAAAAAAAAGACATTATAAGAAAACCTGCAAATTTAAAATTCTTTACGAGAATTCCTTACAGTATTTCGTTGTATGTTTGTCAACCTGCACGAGGCCAAATTGGTAGACTAAGACCAATCCCTCTCAGTTATAAAGGAGGTCCGTGCCCAAAAGTGAGACCTTATAGGCTGAATATAAACAGATACATATAGAACATAGATTTCTACGTAGTCATTTCCCCGTTCCAAAACACAGAAATTTTAATTCTATTACCAAGACAGTTAAATTTACGCGCAACCTTATTATGGTCCACACAACCACTAAACCACCCCACGTTAAGTACAGTTAGCAAGAAATACGACGAACATGACCTAAGCCTTTCCACGAAAAAGCTATATTTAGGGTTGCCATACAAACCGCCAACAATTTGTGTGAAATTGAATTAGAGCATTTTACTTGAGGCCAACTAGAGTTACAGATAAGGATATTCATTAGTTATATTGGGCACACTTAGAGTTGCATTTCAAGTTTTTAATACTTTACTGAGTTGCAATTAGGGTTTGCAATCCCGCATTCCGCATTCCCGCATTCCCGCGGAATCCCGCATATTTTTAAGTCCTGCGGAATTCCCGCAATTATGCGGGAATTCCGCGCGGAAATTTTATGACTCGGCAAGGTAATTCAGCTATCACTGACGGCCTATTAGCTCCATCCCAACAGTGCGGGCGTATCGGACAGTATCGATCAATCTATCGAACGAAATAAAAAATTGAAATGTGCGGCGGTTTGTTTATTCTGTTAGAAAAAAAGGAAGACTACTAAAAGTTTTGTCTTCTTGTATATTCGTTTATTGATTGCACAGTGTAATTAGCAGAAATCGATGCAGTAAATTATCGATAAAGTAAATAACTCAACAATAGGTAACAATTAACCGGGTAACGGATGGATAAGAGTCCCTCAAGACCAGTATGGTTGACGCTTTTTTTTTAAAAGGCCTATGTTCAGCAGTAGACGGCAATAGGTTTTGCGAGGTTGTCATGGCAAAGAAAGAGGCTGCAGAGAGGAATCGTGAAAAAGCCGATCCCACTCGAAGACGAAGAGGCCGACAAATTAGCGCTGTAACCTCTAATCAGTTTCGAGCAAATTAAGACTTAAGAGAATGGTTTTTTAGAAATGTATATGTGAAGACCATATAAGCAAACCGCAAGAAGGATTACTGATATGTGTCTTTCTTGAGATCCCGGTGTCCTTTGCACGTGGTAACCAAGAACCATGAGGTTTTTGGTTCGTAAAAATCCGACATATCCTGCTTGTTAGTAGTAGTTTTCGCCAGACAAAAAAAGACGGCGATAGGCTTAGTATATAAATAACTGAATGGTAGTAACAATTATTTAGGTAAGGTTCTTCATCATCATCAGCCCATAAACATTCCACGCCAAGGCACAGGTCGCCTTTACCATCGAGAATTAGGTCTTAACCACCACGATGGTTTGCGAAATAGTTTGGTTTAGTTTTAGTTTGATTTTGTGCAGGTTTCCGCACGATGTTTTCTTTTACGGTTAAATTGTGAATACACACATAGGTAACTTGGAAAAGTCAGTCGTGTGTGCTTGGGGTTTGGACCTGCAATCGTCCAGATTCTCGATCGCGCCTATACCTCGAGGGCTTAATCGCTGTTTAGGTTACTATTTACTATTTAGGAATATAGGAACGCGGAATACGGTATTGCAAACCTCCTACCTTACCTCATAAGAACTATGAAAAAGTAATTTTTCTATTAGATAAATTTATTAATGTCTCTATTTTTTTTTTAATTATAGTATAACTAATGTACAGGTAATATAGAATTACTATATGCATATTTTTACATTTTTGAATTTTTGCGGGAATTCCCGCGGGATCCCGCGGGAAAGGCAATTTTCCCGCAAATTTCCCGCGGGAAAAAAAATGGTGCGGGATTGCAAACCCTAGTTGCAATACTGTTAACTTCAAATTCCAATTGAGACGACCTTATTACCACTTTTTTTTTCAATTGAGGGGAATGCTGATTATAACGGACTTAGGAATTCAACCCGGGATCTCTAAACATACAACGCTTGACTGATACTATTGCCGCAAAGCCATGGGAAATAAGTTTGTATTTTACTACAGTCTATTCAATCATTTCAATTTCACATGACTCCACCACGTAGATTGGAATTTATTTATTTACGAAATAGAATTCAGATTCGTTTCTGAGTAACCCTAGTCCTATCAGCCTTTATGTGACAGAACAATGTGGCACACGTTTTGAATCTGAAAATTTGGGAAAGTAATTTAGGAGATAAAATTCTAGTATTATTTTTTAATTTAAGTATAACTGGCATAAAATCAAGATTTTGAATATTTAATAAACCCCTTCAAGCGCTATAAATGCTGTTTAATAAGCGCGCTGAATCTATAAAAGTTATTTTAATTATAATTTAGAAGAGACGATTAATACTAAATGACGCTGCAGAAGAAATTAGTCAGTTGGAACACGATATTGCTATGGATCATATAACTGAAGATCGAAGTGAATCTACAGTTGGCAATTGATCTGCCGACGACAAAAGTTTCTTATAGTCATAGTCAATGAGTAGATCATTTGGTGATATAATATCTGTTTATACTAAAATATTAATTTGATTAATAATCCGTTGTAGGTAATTAATAAAAAAAATATATCGATGGGCTTTGTGAATATACTGCAAAATATAAATTGACTGATTTCAGGACACGGTTGTGTAGCGATTAGCTTTAGAAGGAGCAGGTTCGATCGTTGCCTTAAAAGAAATATTCGCGACCGTCAAATATTTGTTTCTAGTCTAGATGTTTCTTCTTCTTCTTCTTCATCAACCCATATACGCCCACTGCTGAGCACGGGTCTCCTCTACCATTGAGAGGGTTTAGGCCATAGTCCACCACGCTGGCCTAGTGCGGGTTGGTGGACTACACACCTAAGAAATTCCTAAGAACTTTTAGGTGTGCAGGTTTCATCACGATGTTTTCCTTCACCGTTAAAGCAAGTGATAATTCAATTTGAATACACACATAACTTCGAAAAGTCAGAGGTGTGTGCCTGGGGTTCGAACCCGCGACCGCCGATGTTTATAATACCCAAAAATTCTCTCATAATTTCAGAATCTCAAGATACTAAACTTGTATATTAGTATGAGGTCAGAACTACGTATGTTGATTTTATTTATTTATTTAATACAACGTTCCATAACTGAGAGCAGAAACTGTTTCAACAAAATGGAATCCGCATCATACAGAATGCATTAGACATGGCTACCGATATTTGTATTCACAGAGAGAAACCAATACACAACAAAACTCAAATGTTTATGTGCAAACTGTTTCCTTCAAATTCACTGCACTTTATAGAAGTATTTTAAGCAAACTATCTTCCTGTGCATTATTTTCTCGTACGTTCTGCGGTTTACGCAGCGCACTCTTAGAAATTTTAATGCTGTCTTTTATATTCACAGATAAATTTAGCAAATGCTCCGTCAGCCAGTCGAATAGTTCGCAAGTTCATCGGGAACTCTTTTCTATAATCTTGGGTATCTGAATCAACTGACAGGTTGATCATTTTGGTTATATTATTTTTTTTAAGTTATTTATCTAATGATTTATATTTATTTTAAGGGTAATAAGTAATGGTAATAGTAATGAGCAGCGATGGCCTCGAGCTCAGGATAGAATCTCGGCGGTCGCGGGTTCAAACCCCAGATAGGGAACCCCAGATATAGGGGTTGATGAAGAAGAAGAAGAAGAAAATATTTTAGTGCTTTTATAAAAAATATATTAAAAATAACAAAGTGCTATAACTTAAACAGTATTGCAGCGCATAGAAAATGACCAATATCTCTTCAGTCACATCAACAAATACACCAACAGTCCCATGCTTACAATACTACCATAAAAGTCTTGAGTCGTGGGTATTAAATATTTGTGGATCACACGAACCCACCACCTCTCGTTTCGCAAACTGCATAAAGCCAACTGCGTTATGGGATTGTCACTAATATACTCAGCCTATCACCAACCATTGCTGACCGTAGGCCTCCCCACGAAAGCGCCAACCATCCCGGTCTTATGCAGCGCTCACCCATCCGGATTACTAATAACAATAAATAACCTTTGTCTCTAATACTAGCCGTAATATCTAAAATATCTAAACCATACTAACTTTACACCGAAATGACGTCACCAACACCTTGAGCCTAATACTTCCCAAGTGACCTACATAGCACGAAGAATACATTTCCTCAAAAGTGCACCTAACTTTCTATGCGAAGTAAAATTGATAAGAATGGGAAATTGAAATGTTATTAGGCTGTCAAAGCCCTAGGAGACCTGTGGCTCTGGAGCTAATCTCCGATGGGGGCGAGAGATGCCATATGTGATACTAGATGTGCCCATATTTTAATATTAGAAATAAGAGGCACTATACAGGGTGTATTCAGACCATGATCGGAAACTAAGGTATAGCTACGGTAATCACAAACCCATTGGCGTTAAAAAAATCTTAACAAAAAAAATACCTTTCCCATACAAACCAGATACAGATGGTTGTGCCTTCATCAACCCATATACGCCCACTGCTGAGCACGGGTCTCCTCTACCATTGAGAGGGTTTAGGCCATAGTCCGCCACGCTGGCCTAGTGCGGGTTGGGTTGGTTAGATGGTTGTGTGGAAAACCTAAACTTTTTTGTCGGGATTTTTTTCTCACTAACAATTTGTGATAAAAGAAGCAGGACGTAAAAAATGCTTAATGGCCATCTTATTAACAAAGCGTAGCTTCGATATTCTATAAAATGTTGCTAGCACTAGATAATATCACTAAATAAACCTGATTACAATACGAAACCATTATCACTACGGGTGCACCAATCCATTCTTCTACTTACATGATTTCAAATGCCACCTCCATTAATACATTCACCAGTAACCATCCCATACGTTCCACAAAGATTTCAATTGACGACGGATTTCCTTGGACTCCCAAGCATAAGGATTTTCTACCTTTACCATATTGCATCGGATGGAAATGGAGGCTTCTAAGACGTGGCTTTACCGATTGCATGCATGGAGGCACCGCACACTCGTTTCACTTGGAATTCCATCGAATGGCATTCGATTTGTTGCCCCCTTGCTCGGTTCGCGGAGTTTAAATCAACCAAGTGATCTGTCATAGTGATAGAAGCATTTGGGGAGTAGTACCTTGCTATGTTGATGGAGAGTGCAAAAGCAAAAAGATTCTTTAAGCGTGACATTAGGCACAGATATGGCGAAAAAAATATCGTAATTAGCTGAATTTCACAACACAACTATCTAGTTTAAAGTGTACAGTTTTAAAGTAGGCATTTATCTATCAATAATAAAACAGAGTTACAAATTAAGGAATCGTGACTTTTGTACATTCAAAGTTTTGACGCTTCATAATATCAATATGCTTCATTTTATTTATTTAGCAAATATTTATAATAATATGTACAAACTCTCACAATCCGCTATCTTTGAAATTAGAGGTCAAACAAACAACGACTTGTATTCAACCGCTAACATAAAAAAAGAACAATGATTATACTACAACAACTTTCATTCTGCATTATCTCCTAAATGTAACCACTATTAAACCAGCGAACTAATATCAAACTAACGCTACACCTAATCCTCTAGATTAGAGAATGTAGTCCACAAAACAGGGTATATTAAAATACTTTTTTTTCAGGCTTTAAAGCGCTTAAGTCCGCCAGCGGAACGGCTTTAAACCGGTCATGTAAATCTGGCTTTCATTAAAACGTAACGAACACTCGGGTGCAGACCTCAGGCGGATTAAAACAGGATCCGTTCCGCTTCATCCTCTTATATTTTTATTCCTGTTTGGATGAAAATAACTTTTAGTGTGCTAATAATGGACGCGGGCGGATTTGTGAGGGTTACGTGCGAGAACTCACGATACCAGTTAAATTTGTTAATTATATTTTTCTATTTGTGGACTGCTTTTTGTTGGGTTATGTAAGTGTGATTGTATTTTGAGGTAATGTAACAACCTTGGCAAATCAAATTGATGGTAACGGTATAAAATGTAGGTATGGATTTAAATCAACTTGTAAAAATCCTGACGAATTTAATCTCATCTAGTAAAGGATAAAATGTATGTTTCAATCGACTGCGTTTTGTTTCTTGAGAAGACGAATTCATTATTCATAATTATTTCTGCGTAATATTTTTCCGACTGTCTCGTGGTTTTGCGGCATAAGTATATATCCAGGACATATACTACTTACTTGGTTCCCTGTTCGGGAAAAGTGTTATTGAGATTTTCCATTAGATTCTCAAATATGGTAACTTGCTCACAAAACGGCAATAGTGTCTCCCGCTATTACGTGGACTTGTACTCGGCGCAATGTGAATGCAGAAATATGTACATATCTGCTTTCCCCTGCGAGGAGTACTGACTTACAGTTATGCTTTTTTTACTTATAAATAGGTGCTACATCGGTTTACTTCCCGGCCATTTTTTTTTATCATAGCCACGTGTCTGAAGTTTGCTTCTGTATATCAAATCCTCGAAACTATTACGCACGTTTAAAACAACAATTTTCAAACTATACATCTAATCTCACAGCACCGAGTAGCTAACACACCGTGCAGTTAAAACACAAAAAAGACATATTTCTCCTCACCGCGTCTTACAAAAAAGACCCTTGAAGACGGCTGAATTCCCCAAAATCCCCTAAGACGGCGTATAATACGAAAATGTCCCAACCGCCTAGCCTAATGGACCATGCGGTGATTAACGCGGCCGACGACACCTAGTAATGAGTATAAATTGCACCTCCCAATGTCCCTCTAATAGCCCTCTTAATTATTCCTCCGTATTAAACCAGCTAATAAAGATGATCCGATCTTTTACTTTTTGCGGGTACAGTTATTCAATAACGCTTGGTTAATTGTTAAATTTATTGAGGATTGTAGACCGTGTAGAAGTGGAAACATATTTCTACCATGAATACGAGAATAATTTGCTACTACTAAGATTTTCCTCTTTCTTGGGGAGGCCTATGTTCAGCACTGGACGGCGATAGGCTGAGTATAGAAGATTTTCCTTAGTAAATAGAACATTAAAATTTTCCCTGTCCAGAGACTTTCTACTGAAAAGGAATATTAGAACATGACTCATATAAAACCTCACTCCTGTATTTCTCGTAGGGGTAGGTAAAAGTGCTAATATGCACTCAAATTTTGCGGATATATCGCACGCTTAATAATATAGTGACCTAATTCAAAAAGCCGAGTCTAAGGTAAGTAAATGGGGAAAAATATTTTACTTCGTCAAATACATTTTGTAGAAAATATAAAAAAATAATTATGTTTAAAAAATATGTGTACTAAATAGTTACATTACATCCATAACAATTTTATTATTTAATCCTACTATATTTAATCACAAAGTGAATGAAGGTGAAAATACACAATTTTGAATTAGGTCACTATATTTTTAAGCGTGCGATATATCAGTACCGCGCAATAAGGGATGAGACAATTTCCGTTTTTCGGGAACATATAAAATATATGAAACCCCTATTACATAACACTTGCAATTCAGACGCGAAAATAAATAGCAGATTACTAGAACCAGTGCCAATTTTTTTGAACTACGTAACAGTGACGTCATAACCTACATATATTCAAAAATAGAGCAAAACCGTATGATAGTTTGCCAAAACCGCAATTAATAAATTCAAAATTTTTGTTCCGCTGTCCACATGACGGGGCGCCCTACTTTGTACGAATATTATGAACTATGTAACAGTGTAGATTTTACAATGTCACCTCGACGAAACATGCCAGATTTATTGCATGTTAAAATGTATTATTTTCTAAAGATCCGTACCAAAACGGTAAAGCGAAAGCCTATTAGTAAGACTTCGCGGCCCATCTGTCACCAGGCTCTATCCTATGAACCGTGATAGATACACAGTTGAAATTTTGACTGATGATATATTAGAAAATAGAATAAGGAAATATTTATGTGGGGCTACCATACGATAATCGTGATTTTTGCCGGTATTATAAAAATAGTACAGAACCCTTAGAGCGTGAAGCCGCCTCGAACTAGGATGGATTTTTATTGCATTTTCATTTATTGTAAGTTTTGTTTAAGAATAAAAAGCATTTTTATGTTTCTTCGCTAAAATAAAGGAGTCGATATTTATAGGTAGAATTTGGTAACCATCGTTATCAAAAGTATAGTTAATCTGTAAATTTCGGTTTTTAAAAATCCTTTTTAGAGAAATATAACCAAGCTCAGTGTATTACTAGACTGGGAAGAGGGTTTAAAAATATTTCATCAAAACATAAAAGATTTTTTGTGCACCGGGGCGGCCTCGGGCGATTGCACATCGACGCATAAAAATCCTTTTATCGGCAAATAACGGAACGATCAAAATCAAAAGGAGGCCGCGGAACTAAAATGCCCTAACAGTCGAAGTGGAAAATTACTGGCATAAGGTTGGAGGCAGACCACGTTAGGACAATAGATTTAAGAAGTAGAAATAGAAGTTGTAATGGCTTGGCTTAAGCGCGCGGTCGAGAATTTAGAAGGTCGGCGGTTGTAGGTTCAAACCCCAGGCACACATGTCTGACTCTTCCAAGTTTTGTGTTCATAATGAATTATCACGTGCTTTAATAGTGAAGGAAAACGTCGTAAAGAAACTTTCTTAGGTATGTACTTAGTCCGAAATCCCGCACTCGGTAGCCGGTTAGCGTGGTGGACGACGGCCTAAATTATCTCAGTTTTAGATCTTGCCATGATTATCTTGCCCAGCAGTGGCAAGTTTATGGACTGATGATGATAACGATATTCTCACCTTTTTTAACCGTAGAATGGGCTCGACTAAACAATATAAGTAGCAAGAACAGTTAGAATAAATCATTAGCAACATTGCTGCTTAACGACTTTGTTGGTCTAAGTATAAGTAAATCCGGGATTAGGGGAAGTGCATCTGCCCGAAGCTTGTCGCCTAAAGGCTGAAAATTATAAATAGACGGCTCAGTTATTTAGACACCCAATCGATTCAATTCCTTTTTTAAACCTTCCTTAACACCTCACATTAAGATCTAAATTAATCCTTATAACTGCTTATTACCTTGTATGTCGGTCACGATTTATAGAAATAAACGGATGCGCTGACATTCGTCGTGTGGAGACGGCGCGTGGCCAACGTGACTCACGCCCGTCCATTATACATTCATGTTATATCACATATTTAGCACACTGGCGAATATTATTGCGTAATGCAAATATCTGGGTAGGTTTTATCAGAACTTTATAAGTATGACTGTACTTCTAGAAGGAATAAATACCTTGCGGTAGCTGTTAAGTCACACTAATAGGGTGTGAGTATATATATTTGCTTAATATAATGTACTTTATTGTACATGACATATATACAAGTATATAGGAAAATATAAAAAAACAAAATTGAAAAAAATTATTTTCTTTCATAGCCATGATGTCCCACGATCTTTCGCAGACGACCTATGGTACAGGAATTAAAAGTTAATAGCCATATGAATTGATACGCATACATTTTTCATACATATTTTTCACAGACCAAGAATCGAACCCGAAAACACTAGGTTACAAGGAAAAACAAGTATACAAACTGAAAAAAAAGATATAAGCTCATGACTTCGCGATTCACGGCTCATTCTAGCTACTAGACTAATTGTACCCTCAATTCTACCGCCGCAAAAGAAGTTTAAGTGATTTCCGCTGTTTCGTTAGTTAATGTCCTAAAATACAGCGCATTCTGTGGTTCAACTCGGTTAGAATCCTCGAAATCGCTCTACATTTTTCTCGACCAGTAAAAACCACATTTAACCAGTTAAAGTATACCATTTGTGACTTAACAAATGTTAAATTAAAAAACATAGAATGAATAGTAAACTGCTACATAACGTTGTACAGTTAGGTGCCGTATAATTTAGTCGTTCCGAGTTCGATTCCTGGTTGCCAAGGTTGACAGCCCCGTGGCGCAGTTGGCTAGACACCAGCTTGCGAAACGAGCGGCCGCGGGTTCGATCCCCGCACCGAGACAAATGTTTGTGTGATCCACAAATATTTGTTTCGGGTCTGGGTGTTTGTGAGACCGAAAAGTCTCTCGTAGCTTCTGATACCCACGACACAAGACTCGTATCTTAGTGTAGGGTCAAGACTATGTGTGTGGCTGTTGGGTGTATTTTATTTCAAACCCTGTTTTTACAGCTCTTCTATAAGAATATTAAGATATTTTGTTGTAAATTTTATAATCTAGTATAAAAGCGATTTCACGTATGACCACCAAATCTAAATGTTTTTACCCTCATAAATTTTTTTAGGCTCTGAAAATCTACACAACTTGGAGAGAAAAATAAATTTTCGAGTTCAAAGTACCGAGCCCAATTAATGTCTGGCCCATAACTTACAAACTTACAATTTGTCATCCCGCACAAAGTTTGTATTGACGAGATATTTCAAGTCTCCGTCGTTTTTGTCTCGAAAAGCTAAATAACTAACAATTTGTCACTCTTAACGCTCCGATGTAGGCGATTTATTAAATTAATACTCGGCATTTGTTTTAATATTGCTTAATCTAAACAAAATGTCTTTCTTATTCGCATACTTTGCAGACATTAAAATTATCATGAGTTTATATTTTATAATTTTTATTTAAATTTACATCGGCGTTTTATAAACGTTTTAGAGCTTTTTTTTCTTTTTAGTTTTGTTATTATTATTTTCAAGAGTTGTTTCGGTACCATCACGTCAATAATTATATTTACTTATATCTTATTTGAGTTATGATTCTAAGTTCGAGTAGTTGTTTTTTTATTACAAAATTGTCAACAAGCAACAACGATCGGTTTAACAAAGGTATTCTACATATTAATCAGTGATAAGCCCGGTAAATACAATAAACCTGTTGCTTCCCTACGGTTTTATTTAAAACAGTTGTAACACCACGGTCCAGCCTCCTTCCAATGTAAGCTTACAACTTACTCAGAGTACCACTAACAAAATTATTTTATAACGAACTAATATTTTAACGATACACTAAAACTCGAATTATTCTAACTCAACCAAGAAGATTATTCTTTTATATTAAAATGGTTTTGTGATTGAAGTCATATAGATAGGGGACAAATGTCCAATGTTGGTCACGAGTCTTCTATCATTTTGGCCTTAGTCTACTATGCCAAAAGACGAGGTAAATGGATAAACAACACCTATTAAATACCTTGAGATAAACTCGATTTGTAGGTTTCTTGACGATGTTTGTATCGATAATAAATTCTGTATTAATGCATTAGGATTACGAATGACACCTTTAATTAGCCACAAGCACGTGCCTAGGATTTAAATCTACAGTAATTCTTTGTTAATGGTCTACACGCACTTTAAATGCAAAATAAACTATTACCATTTAAACATAGGAATTCAAACCAGATATATATACTGGTCAAAACAAAATAAGGGCCACGTGTATGTTTTTAAGTTTCTACTAAATTGTTGCCAATTGTTTTTACACAAGTTCTAGATTCTATTGTGACATGTTAGTTTAAGGGTCTGGCAACACATTTTTATCACATTCACTTGCGTAAGTGTTTAAGTGGGTAGATTTTATGTCATTTTTTGTAACCACTTAATTTTGCCCTATTTAACTTGAGCGAAAGTTCACTTTTAATCTCATTAAAATTTTTCGTTTTATCGTAAAGAGTTTATTTTTGAATATTAGAGTGTACATCTAATATTTAAAACAACAATGCTACGAGTTTAAAGGCATATGGATGTGGTTATTACTAATAGAGCCATAACATTGATTCAAGAGGGTCATTCGCAGCGTTCGGTTGCTTTGCAGCTGAGTTTTTCGCGGAGAGCTATCCAAAATGCTTGATATCGGCTCTAAAAATCAGGAAGAGTCACTAAAAGATAGTAATTAGGCAGAGTCAGAGCAATTACAGCTCTGAAAGACCGATACATACACTTGAGTGCACGTAGAGTCACTGTCCGCACATTGCATACCCGCTTGCGTCAAGCAACAGGGACTCGCGTAAGTTATCAAACCATTAAAAATCGATGGCATAAAGACCAACAGCTCTCTAGGAGGCTAGAAGTGCGGATTCCATTGACAACTGCTCATCCAGCAAACGGTTTAACATTTGTAAGGCAATATCTGGATTGGGGTATAAGTGATCGGACCTTGGTACTTTTTATACACGAGTGTAAAGATAATTTTTTAAGTGATGATCGTCGCATTGGAGCACAGAGAAAAATAGGTGAGCATTTTTCAGAAGCTAACCTTCATGAAAGTGATCGTTTTGGGGGCCCAATGTTATGGTATGGGAAGACATTAGTCTTACAGGAAGAACTGAGCTGCTAGTTCCTAATGAAGACACAGTAACAGCTCAATGATAAGTCGAGGAGGTCATGAGACCTCCTGGGGTGCTATTTGCACAACGAGTGGGTCTAGGATTTCGGCTGATGCATGACAATGCTCGCGCAAATACAGCTAGGGTCACTAAAGGACCACTGAAAGATGTCCATATAGAGGTTTTGCAGTGGCCTGCGAACAATTTAGACCTAATCCCTAATGTGCACATGTGAGATTTATTGAAAAAAAGTGTCCGAGAGACTAATCAACTCGTCCATAATGATAGACAACTCAAAAACATGCTAAAAGTGAGTTAGGAGCAAATACCGCCGGTGAAAGTAATAACATCCCCTCTAGAATACAAGAATGTGTGTAAATAAAAGAGGAAGACATACCCGTTACTGGTAAATCAGGAATAATTTATTTAAATTTAATTTTACTATTTTTTTTTTACTTTTCAGCAAAGTGTATTTTTGGTCAAAATCGTGTTTTTCACATAAAACATTTAAAAAAATACGATTTTAAAGTGTGTCAATTAAAATTTTCGGCCAGTTAGTTAAAAATAGTCCGCTTTAATTATTTTGATAGTCTCCCAACCCCTGGACCTCATAATTTTGTAAAAATCTTAACAAAATCAAGTGGCCCTTATTTTGTTTTGACGAGGTACATATCTACTGCTGCTGACCATGGCCTTCTCTCCAACTAAGAAGGTTTAAGCCTTTGTCTACCACGCTGACTTAGTGCTGGTTGGTAGTTTTTTAGGTGTATAACCTAAAAAATTCCCAAACACTTTTTAAATTTCAGGTTTTCTCTTTACTCATAACATACATATTGTATCAGTCCATTTCAATTTTTACGTCTAAAACATACCAGATTGACATGAAATGCTATAGTAAAAAAATAACGTTTCCATTTTCAAAACGTTAAATTTTATACCCGGATAGCGTTGCTCTTTTGTTTTTTATAATTCACATTCAATGGAAGTGATTATGATCAGCGCAATATTTCATAACAATTTTGACGTAACGTACAAGTGACACTTTAACAACCTGTCTCGTTTTACAATACATTTTGACAACTAGTTATTTTAAAAATAATTATACTTTGTTGGTTTTTGCTTTACACTGTGGAACATTGAACTTGTTTTTTGATATATAAATAAATTATTAAAGGGTATTGTATTATTATAGTATGATATAGTATTGTTTTGTCTGTAGTTTGAGATTGTTATCGTCATATTAAAGTATGATGCTGTCCTTAAAAAGTGTCAAGAGGTGAATAATACACAAAGGAAATATTTGGATGCTTCATTGCGTTCCACCCACATTTTCAAGGCTAGTCTCGCGTAAAAGGGGGCGAGTTAATTGTCGGTTTAAGGCATGTTTCCAAACTCCATACTCTCTGACAATTTCCTAAAAAAAAAATCCAATACAACTTTGCTCGCCCTGGCGAATGAACCTCTAGATCGCATACCGCATACATGTACCGCGAAACCAAGAGACAGTGAT
Organism: Cephonodes hylas; assembly: GCA_030295005.1. Taxonomy (NCBI): domain Eukaryota; kingdom Metazoa; phylum Arthropoda; class Insecta; order Lepidoptera; family Sphingidae; genus Cephonodes; species Cephonodes hylas. Next base: position 2,595,570 of record AP025374.1, on the reverse strand, counting down.
TTGTCGATCTGCAAACTTTCTTATGACGAAATCATTATTACTACATGTTTTAAACAATAAAACATCAAACTTTCATCATTTATTTGAATTTTATATCAACTGTCAAAAAGGTTTCGCTATATTTCCCCGACTATACAAGGAGCACACAAATCGTCTCTAAGCCGGATATCCGCGAGCACTGAACGCTGGTTGGCTGGTAATATTGGAATAACCGACATTTTAAGTATTTATACATTTTTATTAAACAAATTTTTTATTGTTGTTTTGGTGTTACGCTTTGGAAACGTGTTATAGTAATGTTCTTTTGTAACATCTTTGCGCTTTTTTAGTCAATTGTAGATTTTATTAATAGATTGTTTTATCAATGAAGGACTTTTGTTTTATCGTAATAAATGAACGTATACGTAATGAATGAACAATTTAACAATTCCACATTGAACGTCTTATTCTATGTTTAAGACAAGTAATTCAGCTGCTATCATTTTAATAGAAGTTATTAAAACGAGTAAAAATAGAACTTTGTAAGATTACACTAATATAAGAAGGAGATTAAAAACTTTTCGATATTGGACTTTGAATTGCAGCAGGTGATGAATCCATGGATATTGCGCCATGGATTATCGCCCTGTGGCGCAGTTGGCTAGACACCAGCTTGCGAAACGAGCGGCCGCGGGCTCGATCCCCGCACCGAAACAAATGTTTGTGTGATCCACAAATATTTGTTTCGGGTCTGGGTGTTTGTGAGACCGAAAAGTCTCTCGTAGTTTCTAATACCCACGGCACAAGACTCGTATCTTAGTGTGGGCTCAGGACTATGTATGTGATTGTTTGGTGTATTTATTTATTTCAAATGGCTTGGATAATAGTAAGAATACATAAAAGACTTATGAAAGTCATAGCAGCCATAGTTTGCAAACCTGCTACGTTCCGACCGTAGGCGAAATTGCCAAAAAGTTAGGGTTATTCATATCTGTCCGGGTAGTAACTACACGTATAAACCCGCTACTATAACATAATACGTTATAACGTTATAACCCGATGTATGTGTGCGTAAATTCCAAGTCACATGAATAGCTGTACTGTTCGCAACTACTCAAGGCCTTACCAATCTTTGGGAACTACGGATACTTACCCATTTTACAGCAATTTTCGTCTGTTAGCCAATCTACTTGACGAATAGAACCAGATAAAGTCGTTAATAGCAGTGCACGAACAAAATATTGTCGGTCCCAAGTTCTAATTTTAGCCAAAATCACTTGAAATTTTGAAGTTACGTGTATATATGTTAATTATCACGCATTTAAACTGAAAACGAAATCTTCGTAGTGAAATCTGCTCGCCTCAATTTTCTCTAGGAAGGATTCTTTACTTACAAGCTTTCGAAGTCGACTTAGGCCAAAGCTTCACACTTAAACCCTTACCCAGCTGTGGGACAAACAAGGGCTGAGACTGATTCAGATTTATCACCATCACGCGCAGGAAGACTAGAAGTCGTGCTAAAACCCTTTGAAGTAGTACTTAGATCTTAACAAGAAAATAAAAAAAAAAGTATATTTCTTTACATAGTATATCTCTATTTCATGAGTGTCAATTAATACGTGATACATTACAAACTAAACGCCACCATTACAAATCAATAAACGCCAAACATTTCGCGATGGCGTGAACGAAATCTATTTAAATTTATACCACGCAAGAGCACTTGATTACTGCACGTTCATTCAATTAGTGTGCACCGACTATTACAGCTATTATTTTAAAAGCGTCGTGACTTGCAGCCGGATTAACTGGGCCCGGCTCATTAGTAATATTGAACTGTATTTCTACAGCATAAAGTTGAATTTTAAATGTGTAACAGATCGTTGAAACTGGCAATGTATTGTCAAATTCAAATTCAGTACATCGATTCAAACAGTCATTGCAATGAGTAATTGAAAATGTGTTTTCTGTGCCTGATAAATGAACGAATAAGCCACGTTTGGCGGAATCCGTTAAATAGAATGAATGGATACTAGGCTTTTTCTATAGTTTGCATTTGATTGATTTGAAGTTTATTCGTTTTAATAATTATTACTGTTTAATAAATAATTTGGAAAAGCGATAACAATGATGATTAATATTTTATATCAATGGGATCTCTGTTCTTAGTTAGTTTATTAATAAATACTGAGCTTATAACAAAAGTACTTAACACACAACTACTACATAATAATAAGGTTAGTATGAATTCCACACACGTATTGTAGGCGTGTCTACGTGTTTTTTTTTATATATTCAACATATCGATGACTTCAACACCAGTATGTACACATATTAAGGCATAATTTAAAATAATGTTGTTTGTTAACTGGAACTTACATAAAGAACGGCTAAAATTTATAATTCGAATACAACTGAAAGTGAAGAACGAAAAATTTTCGTTTTAAAACAGATATGTTAATACAGTACAGCCCTAAGGCAAATTGGTATCTGATATCTGACTTGAATACTTTAAAAGTAATTTTTAAAAACATGAACGCGTAACTAAATGAAAGAAAAAATAGCTTTCATATATTTTTGCAGACATGTTTTAGTTTTAAAATTTTGCTTTGTTCTGTTGTTCCCAAACGTAACAATTTTTGTTTTATTAACTCTTTTTGTTTGCGTTCAAAGGCCACAAACAATATTCAGAGATGAAAGGGCGTAAAAGGAATATAGTCAACAGTAAACATACAGGACTAGTGGCTACTATTTTTTGTTCAAAATAGATTTGTAAATGAATATTAATAAATCAAAGGAGTTTGTAGATAAGAAACTACACAGCATAATAATTGTATAATATTTTTTTAATTACATGAAATACACTTTTTGTTATTTTATTGGCAACTTTCAGTTAAAATTAACCAGCAATGTTTTCAGTTACGCATTAACTACCAAGCTTTTACCAATCATCCAAGACTAAGAATTTCGACCCCGGAAAGTACCAAAAATCAATAATCCCGTTCAAATCACACGCCCCAATTTACGAAACTAACAATACAATGAAAAAAGCAATCCCACTCATCTCACTAATAAATCCGAATATATACAATAGGGGATAACAAAACACCGCACATGAGTCAGTCGAAGAACTACCGTTTAATTTCCAAGCGGCGCGCGCGCAGCGTTAGTGAAGCTAGTGTCGCGAACATCGCAGCGCGTACGATGTGCTTGTAATAAAAAGTTTATGTGTATGAGAATGGCTGTTAAAATTATACTGCTTTGTGCCTTTATTGGTGAGTATAATTATTTGTATAATATGGTCGTGTTTTATGCGGATTTTTTTGTGCTTTATAGCTTAAATTATTTTTTAATGTAAGGATTGTATACATGTTATTATAGATTACATTTTTAAGACGTCATTTTTTTAAGGATTGTATACACATATACAGAATATTTAAGGGTGTGATAGATAATTTTTATTATTTTTGAAAGGGTGTAAAAAGAGTGTAAACTCATACGGTTAGTAGTCAAGGTGATACTATAAAGAAATCCCGAAAAAAATGTTGAATTCTTTATCACCAAATTCAGAAATGAAAGTGAGAAAAGCTTCATTTTCTTTTCTAAATTCATTCTAGCGTCATTGTGTTTTAAGTCCCCGTACCTTTAACCTCTCTTAGTTTTCAATGATTATCTTTTTACTCCCTTGCATATAAAGGTACCATTCAACAGAAGAAAGATCATAGAAATCATCATTATTTGCAGTAATAATTATAATTTAACCAATTGGTTTGTTAGGCCTTTTGCAATTAGAACAGGTTAAATACATTGACTATATCGATTTGAGGCAATATGAGGTGAGTTATATAGAAAGAAGTACTACATCATTTATTAAATAGTAAGGGTCAGCTTTGTATTAGCGAAATTTTTAAGTCGATCTCACAATAACGCTACGTTTCTCGAGATAAAAAGTCCATTTATTTCTTGCCTGAAAGAGTAACAAACAAACTTTTGTCTTTAAAGACTATGGAGTATGATGTATATTTGAATGTACTAATTTTGGCAATAAAAACAAAAATTATAGGTATATAGCTGAAACATATCATTAATAGAAAAACAGATTTTGTTATGTACTTGATCAAATTAATCATTGTAAACTTTCAGACGCATAGCTTATTCAATAACAACTTAATCAAACACTAAAAAAGTCGAAAGTAGCAATTATTGAAATAAGTAGTAGGTAGTTGGGATAAAGTATGACGAGGTTAATTCTATCCCAAAATTTCGCTAAATGTGTTTTCTTAATTCATATAAAAGAGAGAGGCTAATTATTATCAGTTCTTGCATATTTTAAGACTCTACACTTAGAATTACCTACCACACAAAAAATCAACATTTATTCGACTCGGGACCTCTCGGTCTCTTCAAATCTATTTAAGCGCTATAAAAAGCTCTTTACTTATTAATGTGTTTTGATGTACACAAGACATATTTCTCACCATAACGCACTCAGTAATGACCGTAAATTAAGCTCAATTATTTAACTCGTATGTGACCGTTAAGAGACATCGCGTGCTCATGAGCCTACGAACGAATAAATAACAATTTTATTAACATGCGCTGCAGTTGGTGCGGTCTATTTAACAATTTCGGTGACTAATACTTTGGTTACTAAAAGGATTTTTCTCAGTTATATACCAAGACACAGTAGCGGATTTGCCAGCAAGTCGAGTAGGCAGAAGACTAGGACGGCAGATTTAAGGAGATGCCGAATTTGCATTATTTTTTTATCTTACTTTTAATGCGATATACATTCATTTTTTTAAAACAAAGATTTTTTAGTCTAAAGGGGCTAATAGTTTGAATAGCCTACTGGCGGCAAATGTGTTAAGCCGCCACTGCCAATGCAGCTGTAGTCTGTAATTCTATTCTCCTTGTTTTTGCAACAGGTGATACATACACAGCAATAGCGGTACTTCCATAGAACCCAAAATCCCAGTTTGCATTTCAAATTCCGAAATTTAATTTTTAAGCTTTAAAAATTTATTTACAAAAGAAATTCAAAATATGAATGAGATTATCCTGACACAATAAACAGTTATAAACTGGATATTACACAATTAACGTGGAACGCTTTTGGGTTTCTATGGAGGTAAAGCCACTGATACATAGTCTTTCTGGATAAATTGAGTATTCAACATTTTGTTTCATCTAAACCAGTAGTTCCCAAGATGAGGTGTAAAGACCCACTTAAGTTATTAAAAAATATCGCTTTCCATATCTGACCAGTAGACATACAGGGTGTATTTAGACCGTGATCGAAAACTGAGGCAGGTAATAGCGAGGGTGATTACAAACCCAGTGGCGATATTAAAAATCGCGACAAAAAATAAAAATTTTAACGTTTTCCATACAACCATCGGTGTTAAAAGTATGTGGTTTGTATGGAAAACCTCAAAAATTTTATTGTTTGTCGGGATTTTCTTTAATGCCAGGGGGTTTGTAATCACTATCGCTATTACCTGCCTCAGTTTTCGATCACGGTCTAAATACACCCTGTATAGTTTTTTTTTTATTTGAACTACTTTATCCTGAAATGAAGAGTAAAGACCCACCATGGTGACACACACAAAAGTGTCGCTTTCCGGATCTGGCCAGTAGACATATATCCGGTTATAATGAGGCCGACATAATTGCGTCAATTGCTGAGGGAAGACAGTATTCGTTTCTTGAGAGTCAACACTGCCATTTAACTATCATTAAAACTTAAAGTACCTATCACTCGAATTTTGGGTTAGTTTCATATACAATGAATAGTTTTATGTTTTGTTTCTTCAATGGGACTATAAAAAGTTTCAAGGATTGTACTGTAATTCCGATTATACTGACTTCATCCAAAAAAATTTTTCTTTTACAAATGTATTGAAAAATAACGTCACCAACTCATGTACGTCCCTTTACAAAGCCTCCTCTACCATTGAGAGGGTTAAGGCCTTAGTGATATAAAATAATGTAAGATTTAAGACCCATTATATTTTCTACACTCTAAATTATAAAGTCTTAAACATCCGCAAAAAGGAATGCTCACTTTAAATAAACAAATAATATATTTCCACCTAAATAATGAAGACTAAAAACGCAAAGAGAGAGAAATGCTTTCTCCCAGTCTCCTACATCCGTCATGTCCCGAATAGAAGATGTCATACCATTAGCGAGCGCATGACCGCCCAATTGAGCGAATTAACCATTGCCTCTTAAGACTTAAGCGGGCTGTTCCTTGTTTCATATAAATTGACCACGCTGTTATGATCGCTACGGCTAATGAGGACGCTTTTACGTTTAGTCTAGTTTTAATTGCTTTGGGAGTTTGGAGTAAAATGGTGTATTTTTATGAGATGAAAACTGTGTTTTTTAATAATTATACAAAGTATTTATCAGTCAGTTGCCAAGTCAAAGAGGTTAACCATGTAAGATAACCCTGTCGACTAATTTATGCATTGGCTAAATATAACTGCGCAAAAACTTATGCGCAATGATAAATCTGATGATAATTCTGGCCCACTAAACCCAACGTTGGAAGACCCAGAAAAAACTTAAAAGAAGGGGAAAGTAACCATATGCGTGGTTCTTCATCAACCCATATGCGCCCACTGCTGAGCACGGGTCTCCTCTACCATTGAGAGGGTTTAGGCCTTAGTCCACCACGCTGGCCTAGTGCGGGTTGGCGGACTACACACCTAAGAAATTCCTAAGAACTTTTAGGTGTGCAGGTTTCATCACGATGTTTTCTTTCACCGTTAAAGCAAGTGATAATTCAATATAAATACACACATAACTTCGAAAAGTCAGAGGTGTGTGCCTGGGGTTCGAACCCGCGATCGCCGAGATTCTCGACCGCGCGCCTAAACCTCGAGGCCATCACTGCTTTTCTGCTTGCTTTTCTTTAGTAAAAAGAAATCTTAGAAAAGCCCATGTTCAGTCATAGTTACATAAATAAATACACCACAGTCATGTATATAGTTGTGACTCTACTCTAAGATTCCACTACAGTGTCGTGGGTTTTATTGGTGCAGGGATAAAACCTGAGGATTTTCGTTTTGCAAGCTGGTGCCTAGACAACTACGTCACAAAGCTGTTAGACGGAACTACATAACCTACTCAGATTTTTACTGAGAATGGTGTAGCACCCAAATTCAGTCAGCTCCATCATACTGTAGCAATAGTAAGAATTATTGTGCGACTCATAACTTATGACACATGACTCGTATACCACGCAAATACTTGTACACTCATGGTATCAAATGTCATAGAATTCTAGTAGCGCTCTGTTGACGATATCAATTTTCTCAGTTACAAGTTGCAATCCGATTACTCCCGGTTCAGTTATCTGACGAATTAGCATTATCAAGCCTCGAAATTAGAAATCAACGTCCTATATATTTCAAGTTGAGTCTTTAGAATCCTTAAACACTTATTCTGAAATTAAGCCCTGGATCTTTCGGCCGCACACATAGTCATACCACGGGAAAATGCGGCTGTAAATTATTTTTAATTACGCCAGTGATATGTCACTAGATATGACATAGTTTAACAACAAAGTAGTTAACAAAACCCGTTAACAAAAGCGCATCGGACCGTGAAGCGACGTATCGAAAGTGGTCCACTAACAGAACAATTTGAAAGACATGGCGCCTCCCCTCAGTAATTTGACTAATTTAAAAAATTAAAACAACGCGAGGGCCCTCTGTATAAACTGGCAGACGCGTGGCGGATCCATCACAATTGAACGAAATATGAGGGTTGGAAGTCAAAGAACTTGTTATTTTGTTTGTGATGAATACAAAAATATGAGATGTTAAACGCGTGGATTTTAATCTGGCTTCCCGGTAGTGTAAATGTTTATAAAAAATGGTTAGTATTGTTAATGGCGTTAGTGTCTTAGTTTATGTAGAACTACATGTGATAATTACCTGTGGGTTGATAGAAAGAATGAAAGAAACTACTTGCTGACTAACTAAATCTATCAAGCATCTATACAACTCAAATCTCAACAGTTTGCACTGAAATTCGTAACGTAGATAGCAAAGACGCATGGATCCTACATAAACAGGTTTTCATAAATTCAGGTAATTTATTAAGGATGTGAAACGTATCTTTAAATCCAAATATGTACGGATAAATTTTGACAAAATCTTTATAAAGTTGCTGGTGTTTAGTGATAGCTAGCTAGTTGACATTATATAGAGAAATCAAAATATGATCTCATACTTCAAGTCTCTGCCTATCTCTGTGACATTAATATTTAATTTATACTAATAATCAATTATTGTTTCAGGTTTATCAACGGCCACGATAGTAGAGCTGAAGAATACTTGGAAACCAGAGCTGGGCTTCGTGGTGGAGTGTTCGTGGAAACTCTACTCTAATGACTCGTTGCAATCAGTCAGGCTTTACAACAACGACCAACAGTTCATGATTTACAGGCCAGAGGTAATTGCTCCCGTTATATCGCTTAGCTGTAAGGCAGCTGTTAGCGAAGTCAAATGAGGTTAAATCGAAGGGTAAACACATTTAGCTCGATCCAGCTTTTGCTAACTGTTGTATGATTGTTCAACTTTTTATTGAATATAGGGCCGGCATTTTGTACAATTGTGTTTGTTTTTGCGTCATGAAAGATCCTGATATTATTTGTAGAAACCTGGTTTATTTTAAAAACCACAATATAAAATAAGCATTTTTCAAGTTTAGATAACGTTAAGTAAAGCGGCACTAGGCTGATACGAGATTTAAATGTATATAGTTTCACCTTCATCTTTCCGACCTTTTAGATGGACATAGAAAAGTTTAACTTAGATTCGATCCTATGACTATTGCAAATCGCAATAATATTTCATAAAACCGTACTTTTTGCGACCTAGCTGAGGTATTTTGCAACACTAAACAAATACACAGATGTAGCGATTTGCTCTATAAACCGTAATGCACACATGTGATCGTTGTCTTTGACCTCAAAACATTCTGGTCAAATTAATTCGGACAATTAAAGCGGTGTGAAGGTAGGCCGCAACACTTCCGCCCCAAAACGGAGCTGTAATTAAAATGTTGTTTACAAAACGGCGTCCTTTAAACATCCTGTTAAATTGTGGCTATTTGATCAATTTCGACGGATGTGTATTGAAATTACTGTTTTCTGGACGGCTTCTCTTTACCTATATAGAATGATTCCTATGAACAAAATTGCAAAATATTTTTTATTAAATGTTATTAATTCACAAAAACCAAAACGAAATTATGTTTATGACAAATTAGCACGAAACTTGACACAGGCCTTGCTAACCTAAACGGGCTGAATCAAGAAGTAGATCAAAGAGCCGTAGAAACATAATTTCTAAACACCGAACATTATTCCTTACAGAAAGACGGGAAGCAGCGCGCCCAAATATTTCCTCTCAACCAGAACTATTTAGAAGTACAGTGTGAGGAGGACGATGAGCGAGGCTTGTCAGGCAAATGTGTGATGACGTTGGAACTTCGTCAGGCTCCCACAGCCGACATCACTATGACGTGCGAAGTATCTGGAGAACGGCCGCTCTTCCGAATAGATAGGAAGGATATTGTGGTGTCTGCTTTTGGTGAGTGGTGAATTCTATTATAAATACATTTTGAGAAAAATACATAAAAGTACACACTCTTGTGAACCCTAAAGCTTAAATGGTTTAAGCATAAACCACTACGTTTTTATGTCGGTGTTTGCATTTGGAGGAAAGCGATTGCAGAACTCTACATGTATTTCTATTGCTATCAATTCTCAAAATAATAGTAGTGACAAATCCGAGAATTAATTGCTCATTCACCCATAAAACAGAGTTAAAAGTGTCAAGGCAGTTAATCTATGGGAAACCTCTAAACCATTTTGATGCATTAAAACGTAATCCCTCTCAATAGTCGGGACACTCGTTACTACGTATACAATTTAATATTCCCAATATTTAATTTTTTTTGCAGTGCCTCCTACTGAAGCTGTGATAAGCGTGGTGAAAACAGCCGGCCAGACATCACAAACAGTTTTATTAAACTGCACGTCTACCGGACTACCGGCCCCCAATTTGAGTTGGACCGTCGGAGATCAACAGGTAATGTAATTATATGTTTTTTTAAGTTACATAGGGTGAAAGGGCTGCATGATTAGCTATAACTATATTGAAATTATCATCAGATACTATTAACATTGTGCCATTAATATTGTCTGAATAGAGAAACACTATAGGGTAATGGGCTTACTCAAAAATGAACTATATATCCTTGTGCGTGCGTGTTATTGGAAGGATCCAGATCAATTTTAATCTATAACTTTGTGTAAAACACGGGAACAGAAATTACCTTTATCAAAATAAATAAATAAATACACCCGATAGTCACATACATAGTCCCACCCCTAACCCCACACTAAGATACGAGTCTTGTGTCGTGGGTATCAGAAACTACGAGAGACTTTTTCGGTCTCACAAACACCCAGACCCGAAAAAAATATTTGTGGATCACACAAACATTTGTCTCGGTGCGGGGATCGAACCCGCGGCCCTCGTTTCGCAAGCTGGTGTCTAGCCAACTGCGCCACGGGGCTGTCAAAAAAGCCCTAGAAAAATCCTTGGCGTACCCATTGAGCTAATATTACTACGTATAGAGAAGACACTCTAAGCCAAAATCATGCTCCATTTTATGACGAGTTACAACTAAAATCGCTGCAGCGCTGAAACTGTCAAATCAAAAACTAAACAGTATAAACACGCAGCGCTAGAAGGTGTAATTTTCTCGCGACCTTTCTCTCTGACAAATGACGCAACATGGCGTCCGCTAAATATTTTGTTTGAAATAAACTTTAAAATAATTATACAGTGGCTTGCCATATTATTATGGACAGTCACATTTTTTTCATTTTTTTTCTTTGAGCACATTTAACTGTAATCTTAATTGGTGTAAGACTTGTTAGAAGTCTTTTACACATTCACGATACTTCTTTAACTTAAATTTTAAGTGGATTTCAAGTGTTGGAGCATTCATTTATTTTAAAAATATTTTTAAAAGCGGGAGAGTCGCAGAATCGTTGACACGCGTAAAAATAGGAGACGTTAATAATATTATTTTAAAAAGCTATTTAGTGAGTTTGTGTTACAAATATTAATTAAAAGTAATTATTATTTTATTGTTATTGATGGAAAAGTATTTTGGCGTCAATTTTTATCACAATATTATTATTATTACTTTTTAATGGTACTCAGTACGAGTCGACGGGTTGATTTGTTTCCAAAAAAAAAAATCTGTGGTTAAAACCCTCCTCCTGCATCCGAATCATTCTCAAAAGAAGATAGCAGAACTTGCCGGAGTTTCTTAGTCCGCTAGTAGTAAAATAAAATTAAATTTGAAATAAAATAAGCCACTTTTGCCGAAAAGGAAAAGCAAATGTTGAAGAAAATTGATTACCATGCAATGGTCTAACAGGAAAATTCGGGATAATTGTTTGCAAAACTGAAAGAAACGTGGTGATCTTTTAACGTTAATGGTTCGGGAATCTGAAATACCAGTTTTTAAGAGAACTGTACCGCGGAGGTTCGCAGAGGAAGGTCTGACAAGTTATCGACGATTTGAGAGACGAGTTATTCTAACGTTCGTCTGAGAAACACATCCAAAAAAAGTAATTGTATGAATAATTTTGTGAAAAAATTATTTGAGAAAATCAAAATAGAAGCTAGTATTAAATCTGACCATATTCCAGTCTTCGAATGGTGCTTACAAGCCCAGGCAAGCCGTTTTTTTTTTCATTGCTTCAGTTAAACGCGGTTTCTCAAATCGTCGATAACTTGTCAGACCTTCCTCTGCGAACCTCCGCGGTACAGTTCTCTTAAAAACTGGTATTTCAGATTCCCAAACCATTAACGTTAAAAGATCACCACTTTTCTTTCAGTTTTGCAAACAATTATCCCGAATTTTCCTGTTAGACCATTGCGTGGTAATCAATTTTCTTCAACATTTGCTTTTTCTTTTGGGCAAAAGTGGCTTATTTTATTCCAAATTTAATTTAATTTTACTAATCGCGGACTAAGAAACTCCGGCAAGTTCTGCTATCTTCCTTTGAGAATGATTCGGATGCAGGAGGAGGGTTTTAACCACAGATTTTTTTTTGGAAACAAATCAACCCGGTGACTCGTACTGAGTACCATTAAAAAGTAATAATAATAATATTGTGATAAAAATTGACGCCAAAATACTTTTCCATCAATAACAATAAAATAATAATTACTTTTAATTAATATTTATAACACAAACTCACTAAATAGCTTTTTAAAATAATATTATTAACGTCTCCTATTGTTACGCGTGTCAACGATTCTGCGACTCTCCCGCTTTTAAAAATATTTTTAAAATAAATGAATGCTCCAACACTTGAAATCCACTTAAAATTTAAGTTAAAGAGGTATCGTGAATGTGTAAAAGACTTCTAACAAGTCTTACACCACTTAAGATTACAGTTAAATATGCTCAAAGAAAAAAAATGAAAAAAATGTGACTGTCCATAATAATATGGCAAGCCACTGTATAGTCACTTACCGATGGAAAGTTATTCCTTTGCACTTTGCTGTATTTCTACAACTATTAGTGCAATATCTTAACACACACGACGGCATATTTAACGCGTTTCAACGTTTTTCGGAACACATACAAATACGACTCGATCGCTCAAGAACTCGCAAGTAACTAAGTGCGGTATGGCTCTTGAACCATACTTGAAGGGACCATTGTAGCGGTACGCAGTGTCTTCTCTATACGTAGTAATAATATCTCAATGGGCGTACCGGGAATGTAAAAAACTGTTCTGCCAAGTTCAAAATAGACTTAGATGGGTGTACCATACAATATTCCTAACCGAAAATTGAGATCCACACTTGGTTATGAACAATAAGTCCACTCAACATCGCGATATTTTATTTCCAGGTGCCACACGACTTTTCCGGCAGTACATGGAACGCGACAACTAAACTTTGGAACGTGTGGTCGCTGTTCTCTTATTCTCAAACACAAGTAGAAGCGACTTGCACGCCAGAAGTGAGCAAATCTGCTCATACGGAGAAGGGACATAGTGCTACTTACAGTGCAGGCAATAGGATAACAGGTAATGGTGATCTATATGATACTATATTTTGACATCTTCTTAACATACATACCTCACGCCTATATTCCCCGAAGGGGTAGGCAGAGATGCATTTCTGCACCCACATTTCGCCAGGTATGTATCAGTCCCACGTAATAGGGGACGAGCCTATTGCCGTTTTTCGGGCACATTTCCAGACTCCGTGCTACTGAGAATTTCCTAATGGAAAAAGCCAATAACACTTTGCCCGACCCGGGAATCGAACCCGGGAATCTAGACCGCACGGCACATACTTGTACCGCGAGACCACGAGGCAGTCACACATCTTCTTAGCTACATTTTAAATGTCGCTCCTACTAGTATGATTACAAATAAAACGCATCACTAATGCATAGCCAGTAGTGATGGCCTCGAGGTTTAGGACCCGAAGTAATCGAAGTTATAAGTGTACTCGCAATGAATTAACACTTATTGTAGCGGTGAAGGAAAATTGTGAGGAAACCTGCAAAACTAACATTTCTTAGATGTGTACTCCTTCAACTTCCACTAAGCCAGTGTGGTACAGACCCATGCCCAGCAGTGGGAAATATTATGTAAATAGGCTGATGATGGTGGTCAAAGCATACGCTTTTGTCCCTACAGTGTTAGACAGCGGTGCTTTTCTGTGTTTCAAATGGTCCATTTATTATTTTATGGGCGAATTTATATCCGTTATTATGGCACATTTCCAGACTACTGGAACTCCTGATATTAATTCTAGATCACAGGGTAAACATTATCATTTCTAATCTGTTTCAGGTATCCCAGAGGCAGCAATTCTTTTAATATTAACGCTACTTTTAAGCTGACGACGGGGCTAAAGACAGTGAACTTAAATAAAACTAATTTTTAGTTATATCGTCAATTTTATTTCAGCGGAGTATCGTTGTGAACGACTATTAATTAGGATGATATTACACTGATATAATTATAATTTTATTGTTTTATAATAAAACCAAAAATTCTCTAATATAGCCGAGTATAATTAAATAAAGTATTGTTCTAACATCAATAGTACATTACTATGAAAAAACGATAAAATTGAAAGTAGGCAATCAAGTATAAAGTCTTTCCCTTAACAAGTATTTCTGTAAAATCTAACAAGTCTTGTTCACACATTATTTCAGTGTAATATCATCTTCTGTATTATTACATTTTTGGCTTGTTTTTATGAAGACATTGTTTAACATGTAATGTTACACAAGGATTAATTTTATTATTATAGTTATTAAAACTCATAGTTTTTGTTTCTGTTACATAGGGAAAACATTGAATTATACAATAATGGAAATTTTATTTTTGGAACAACAATGATATTTGAAAAATTGTATAATTTAAATTTAACACTTTCACTGACTTGGGCATTTCACATGTTGGTTTATCCCTCAATAACAAAAAGACGAAATTAATTTTGTCACTTCATTACATATTGAAATATCAGATTATTTTATATTTATAAGAGAATTGAAAAGTAAAGATTTACTGTTTTTCTGTTACATCAGTGAAAGTGTTAAAATCCAGTACATTATAATTAAATTGAGAATATATTTTTTAATCTACAATTGTAAATAAATATGGACGTAAGTTGATAAATGCGAATATGCATAACGCTATTGTATAAATAAAAACGCATAGAATAGGCACCAAAAGGTACTTTAAAATATAATATTTTTATTGGATGGTTTACAATGAGCTCTACAATGTTGAATCACATATAGAAATATTCAAGAAATGTAAATGTTGAAATAAACTGATTACATCAGCAGTTGACAAAATGAAGTCAAATTGTATAAGTTTATAAAGAGGTTTTTCCTATATTTTGTTATGTAAATTTTATGTAATTACAAATTATTGAATTATTATTAAGTGCTATAAATTTTTTATATTGGCAAATTAAAACATGATTAACATCTTTGCTTTAATTTTACTTGCGACTTTATCGCAAGTAACTTGCAAGACATTAAATGGACAACAACGCCCATTCAATATTTTGGAGTCATACTCTTGTAAATTTTTATTCTTTTTTATTAAATTATTCTATTTGTATTTTGATCGTTAATTACCCAAAATGAATTAACCAGCAAATATAAAACAACCGAAGCTTGTGATAATCGAAAAAAAGTTATATCATTTTTAGAATATTTCTATATGTGATCTGAAATAAATAAACCTTACATGTACGACTAGGTAGCACTCTGTTTTTTTTTTAGGAACACAATATTAGTAACAGCAGGACACATTTGTTTTATACATCAATTAATTTTTAATTTTCATGAATAATTGCGTATATGTATTTTTTGTAATTTGCGACTTTCATAATTTTATAAATGCCATATGGCAATACAGATTTGTTTCAAAATAAATAATACTTAAACCGATTAGATTACATTTCTGATCGATTCCCACCGAAAAACATTCTTTTTTATTTTAATAACCCCAAACGGACACAAATGCATCCAAACGACCATACCGGATTGAGCACAAATTGCCAGAAATACATTCATTGGGTGGTATCCTCAAGAAACCAATGTGACAAATTGCGTAAGTCAAATTCCGACTTTAGCCTATGCCGAAAGGGTAGCAATACCATATATTTTTAAAATATGAATACATAACATTTATATTACAAAAGTCGCAAATTAGTCGACAACTAAATAACATGGACGGCTAATGAAAACATTTAAAGAAGCCAACAGAACAGGACACAGTAAGTAAAGACCAAACGAATCGTGCACCGATAGAACGAGTCCGACATTCACTGACATCTATTTTAATATCACAGCGCAGTCACACGCCGACCTCACAGATTCTATGATAGAGGAATTAAATAATTATTCATTGATGGTACAAACCCCATTAATATCGTACATTTGAAGTCGTTTTTCAGGGATTTGAACAATAAAACAATAAAAAGAACTAAACATTCAATGCCGGACACAAATCCACGTTAATGACATATTTATAACTGGGACCAAACAAGCAATATGTCAAGTACAGGACCAAAGTAATTTATTAAATCACATCAACATAGCGCTTTTGTTATGAAATAGAAATTTAGTTTATTTTTAGACAAAAAGAGAAGGGATACATTAAAGACATTTATAACTGGGACCAAATTTACCAATTTAACGGAAATTATTATTTTCTGCGAATTGTTATGTTTATTATTGAAAATAACTAAGTCCATGGTTGTTGTCACATCAAGTGATATACAAATCCATACACTTTAAGTACATATTTCGTATTATATCCATCACATGGCAACTTATTATAGCCTTTATTTCCCAAGCATAAGACACAAATCTCATTGAATCTATGAGGCCGGTTCACCTCGACACAATGCTCAGTCTACCCGCCTAGCGAGGAAATATTAAACAGTACTTAACAATTAATGGAGGCCGAGTTAAGACACACAAGTATTAAAACACATTTAAAAAACAATGATATGAGGGGACAAACAAATTGACACGTTCAATAGAAAGAAGGGGCTGAATCTTAACATTAATATAATATCATTAACTGGCCTGAAAAGTTTTGTGCGATCAAGACGAAAGATACGAAACATACCGATCATAAACAAACACGATAGTTTATTATACAATGTCCAACGGTGTAACGAGCACAAATATTTCTTGATGCTTTTGTAGCATCGTCATAAAATGTCAATCAGATTGTTTAAACCCATAAAATAATTAGTGCATTTTGACATGGGTTTAAAAAGCAACTTGGGAATTTTGAAGGTCTGTTTCAGTCTTTTAGATCGGTATTATTTAAAACGAAGAAATTTTATCAAACATTACAAAGATTTTTAACGACATAATTTATAGAAGCTGACATTTATTTTGAACAGCTGAAAAATTGAGTGCGATATTTAGTAATTCTTGTGGCAACACTGTATTATTAATTAATATTTCTGCTCGAAACACCGCACTTCACTTAAATGGCGTTCAAGAAGTTATACATCTTAATTATCAACTACAAACCACCATTTAGAACACATATTTACTAATGCAATTAGGATATGGATTCCTTTAAATCGTTACATACAATGATTTCTAGCAATTACTTACTGTATATCCATTAATTATACCTTAGTTTTATATAGTCGATATTACATGATCAGTAATACAAATACGCATTCCAAGTCAGTTATGTATTTTGACGTCACATCTACCACAGTATACTAGACCCTTCGTCTATACACGTTAATCATACGACTAGATTCGTCTACCTAACTACAAATTCATTATTTGGCTAACGACATTATAATTGAAAATCACACCATCGACTATACACTCGTATTCGAGATAAAATGAGAAATATAGGGCAAATGCACCAATAGCAGGCATTATGAGCAATCTTTCATTAATTTACATTCGTTTAGTGATAAATGTAACTTTTAAGTAATATAGTATTATAAATTAAATAATTTAAATGCAATTCCACGATAGTGCAAAATTAAATTGCTAAGACTACGAACTCAATAAAAAAATAAAATCAATAATGATTACAACAAACAGTAGTATTAATAAGCATACAAAGGTAGAGGAAAAAAAATCTTTTCGATATTGATTCATTTCATAATGAAATATGAAGAACTAACAAAAAAAACAGCATTATTTATTTTCAAAGTAATGAGTTTGAGTAAGATAAATAATACTGATATAACTATGATAAAGATGGTGCATTCACCCCATTACCATAATCACTAATATAATTATTGTATAGTTCCATATTTAACCTTCCACCGACGTTAATTCTAATTGAAAGTTACAGGCACAAGAATACATTAGATATTTAAAAAAATCAACAAATTATTGTTGAACATTCACATCGATATTATTACAAAATTTACGGATAGGTGGCGCTTATATCTACAAGAAGTATTTGAATTCTGTCTTTAAAACAATATTTTTATTCTTAATTATTAAAATTAGTAATAACTCATGAAATTGATCCGAACATTTTGTTTGCATCAAAATTATAAATATTGAATCAGTTGCTATTATGAATTTTGCAACCCGAAAAATTACATTTATACCCGGCATTATTATGTCGACTCTTTAGAAATATTCAAAATTTATCAGTCTATAAAAACATCGATAAACAAACCAAAACCAAATAATTGTTTTGGTATACACATTTTTTAATGCATCCAAATCGATTTCATGATATATTCAAACATATCTTAGTATATGGAATAATTGTTTTCTTCAAAATGGAATGTTACTTAGGAATTTTACTAGATAGTCTAAATTACCTCAACAATTGTAGCCGATGACACAAATTCTAATAGTCTTCAAATTACATACGTTATTTAATCCCGCAAATATAGTTACTGGATTTTTAAACTATTTTCTTATAGCGAGCATTTTTTTTAAAATAGGCCTTATATGAACATCATAACTAAACACAATCGTTATTATGATGACAATTTTTTATTCATTTTGCCTACACAAGAATTTAAAAAAATCTTTTTCTATGACCGAATTTCTTGTGCCAGTTTTTATGGCAATTCAGTATATTTAAGCCGCGTAAAGTTTTCACTTTTTTAATTGATTAAATTTATTCTTATTTAATTGATGAAATTATTTGAATAATTGCTTTTATTTATAAAAAAAAATGTAAATAAATTAGTAGTCTTACATTTAGACTATATTTTTTTATCTATTTCTTTAGAAATTTAATGTCTACAAGAAAATTATTGTACACTGTTACTTCATAGTCTTCTATCCAACTCACCGAAGAATACAGTATACAGATACCAAGTTCAAATCTTCGAATATATTTTCGACTAATTTGTAATAAATAATTAAATTTACACGACTAGAATTTCGAATATATTTTATAATTATGATAATACTTCGGATATAAACCCGCATGTCTTACATATATATATATATATTTTCAAGATCGCAGTCAAGTTTATCGATAAATGCAACATATAACACCAATCTCCCAAGATACATATAGATTACAGTGACTAGAAATCTTCAATACTCACCATGAGTTATATTCAAGAGACATATCGATATCACTATTCTAAACTGATTTTTTAATCCATATTTTTATTCTATATCGATATTTTTACTCGATATTTCGAATGATACAAGTATTGATTGATGGTGATTTAAATGCGATTAATTTGGATACAGGGTATATCGATGGCTTACAAAATATAATTAGGGGGCAGTCTGTAACCACGCGCGAAGGCCTCTGGCGCGTTCTGCCACGCCATCGTCAGACGGGTCTTGCGTCACTGGATCTGGCTGAAACAAAAATGAAACTATTGTGAAAATTAATTTTATATGAATAACCTCAAAAAATCCTTTCGCCAGGTACATGTATTTGCTTAATATAATAGGGGGCAAGCCTATTGCCGTTTTCAGGACACTTTTCCAGACTCAGTGTTGCTACTAAGCTGAAAGTTCTGTACTCTGTCTTGTACAGGTTGTGTATAAATTGTTATGACTGAATATACTTACAGCTGATAAAGTCATGCGAGTTTGTGATGTGGTCGGTGCATTGCACGAACTCGTCTCTGGTGATGCTGAAATTTGAAAACAAAAAATTATTAGTTCTACTGTCTACATCAAATTTGCTTAATTGTCTACGACAGGGCTTCCCAAACTGTGCGTGCCCCAGAGCGTCGCGGCAACATCCGGGGGGCGTCGCGAGGCGATCGGCAAACATTCGCTGTCCGTATTTTTCTGATAACCTGATATTACGCTAACTACTGTTGTTTTTATTTCCAGTAAAGTAGGTAGTTTTGATGATGGGAGGGGGGGGTGCGTCGCAAGAAAAATAATAATTCTGTAGGGCGTCATAGTGTAAATAAGTTTGGGAACCCCTGGTCTACGAGAAGACATCATCACTATAAAACTTTGATGATTTTTTTTCATACAAAAATATATATATGCATATCTGCACAAAATGTTTGACGGGCGCCGTAATATGCGAGAGAATTGCCGTTTTACGAATTTGGGCTGATGATGGCTTTTCACGAATAACACGTCTATTGAAACCGCACTTCAGTCCTAACTCTGAAGTTCGCACTATGGTCCCTACCCTGTACGTCACACTGTGGTCCCTACCCTGCATGTCGCACTATAGTCTCTACTCTGCTTGTCGCACTTTGGTCCCACCCCTGTACATTACACTGTGGTCCCTTTCTTGTATGTCGCAGTCTACTCCCTACAGTATACGTCCCACTTTGCCCCTACCTTGTACATCACAATATAGTCCCTTCCCTGGCAGATATATACCAGATGTATGAGGTAATGTATGCAATACTGACGTGGTCGCGCGCGTCGTGCGTCCAGCGCGCGCCAGATGTCCCTGACGTCAGCGTGCAGCGCGCGCAGCGAGCGCAGCACCGCGCCGCCCGCGCCCCCCGCGCCGCCCGCGCCGCCCGCCGCGGCCACGCCCACCGCCTCGCCCGAGCTGCCGGACGACGCCTCGCTAGTACTCGCCTCCTGGACCACGCATTGTTGTGTTCATTATGAGTATTCCATTTAGATTTAAGGGAAAAGTACTTTTATGCTCTGACATGATTTTTGAAGTTATTATTAAGAATAATTTTATCGTTATTAATTTTAGTAACAAAAAAAATGTCTAAAAAATAATCTAATTTAATTATGCTTCAAATCTATATTATAGTTTACAGCTTTGCATATAATATTATTCTAAGTAAGCTTTGCTAAGATTACATCAGTGTAAAGCTTATACTAATTGATAAAGTAAATAATGCCAATAATAAATTATATTTAGCTATTATATCGTATTTTACGGCTTACAAAACCAACATTCAATATATAATTCTTATACTTCCAATTATTAAGTTCTAAGAAGCTATTCTACATCTTATTTCTAATAATAATGTTCTAAAAAAAATAATATATCAACCACGTCAAATAAAATTCCAATATTTAACTAAATGACATAATAAAATAACAGTATGAAAAGCCAAGCAAAACCGTAGAATAAAATCGACAAAACAGGACGAAAAAATTAACATTAAAACACAGACGAAAAAAGTAAAACAGCCAACGATACGAAAGAATAAACGACGAAGCAACCCAAGGAACACAAAAGATAATGGCGAAGCTTTAATCGATAGCGGTCGAAAAAATCGATGAAATATGAGGTTATTGATTAAGATCTCCTTATCGATGATGTATCAATTAATCGATGAACTATTTAGTAATCAATTGAGTAGTAAATTATCGACTCAATATTGATTAATTGATCAAGTCAATATCATTTTTTTAAATCGACTTTTACAGATGACTTTAAATTGTTAATTTTTTTTCTTATTCCCGCCCCGAAACGCTGCGAAGAATCAGCAAAAAAAACTATTTTTTTTTTATAAAAAAATTATCAATATATTATTTTCACTTTTAAAATCTTTTATAATGCTTAAACTATCAATCAATCGATACGAGTACAATTTTATCAAAGTATTGATTACTACGATTAACCGAGGTGTCATCGATTAATGATGCGGCATCGATGAATGGATTTGCATGAGATTGGATTTGTATCGGCGGCGCGACCTGCAGCAGCGGCGCGTGGTGTGCGGGCAGGCTGCGCAGCGCGCGCTCGATGTGGCGCAGGCGGATCTCCTTCTCGCCGAGCAGCGCGCGCGCGCGGTGCAGCGCCACCTCCAGCTCCGTCGCCTCGCGCTCCTCCTACCCACACCACATCCACTACTGCACACTGCCTATTATGCTCCTAATCCCTATGTCGAGACTAAGTAATGGCCTAAAAAGTAGGAGCGCGATCAATTTTTTTACTTTTCGTGCCTATATTATTCCTACTCCCTATGTCGATAAAAAATCGCTACTTTTTATGTGGATAAAAGTAATCGCCCCGATGTATAGGCACACGGTCGATTCTTAAGTTCAAGCCCCACACGGCTCTGACTTTACGGAATGTTTATTCAAAACGAATTATCACGAACCACGGCGGTGAAGGAAAACATCATGAGGAAACCTAACGCCTAAGTACTCCTTAGAAAACTTACTTTCACGTTGTTGGTGCAGCAACAAAGTGTATTACCAGCTGTAATATTACTCTCGACTTCTGTGATTCACGGACAGCTAGCATTGAATATAAAATGTACCATTTTCTCTTTCCATCGAACCAGCAAATATGATTGACATAGTAACACTCATTACCCAACAACTTTTTCCTAAAAATTTTGGAAGGTACGTTTTGATAAATCAGATGACGTGCTGAACCATCAGAATGAAAATGATGCAATCATACAATATACATACATTTACGTCACAGATGTATTTATAGATAAAATGGCTACCTATATATTTAACATCAATTTAATACTTAATTTCAATAAAATCTAACAAATTCAGCTTCCCAATAATCGATCGATACCACTACCTCTAATGCTACAAAAACCACATAAATCCCACACCGTACCCAAAACCAACTAACGAAACACAAGAGAAAACTATCGATAAAACGAAACCGAGCTATACAAAGTGTATTCAGACCTTGATCGGAAACTAAGGTAGGTAACAACTACGGTAATGACAAACCCATTGGCATTAAAAAAACTGACAAAAAATAAAAAAAAAAGGCATTTTCTATACAACCATCTATCCAACGTTACGTTTAGAAAACGTCAAATTTTTCTCTCTCTCTCTCTTTCTGGGGTTTGTAACCACTATACCTATCACCAGCCTCAGTTTCCGCTGTCGGTCTGAATACAGCCTGTACATATGGATACTCACGGAGGGTTCCCGATGATGGGACAGCGCGGCCCTGGTCTCCCGCAGTGCCGCCCGGCGCCGCTTGAGCGCCGCGCGCGCCCTGCGCATGCCCTCGCGCTCCACCAGCGCCCGGTGGCGCACGAACTCCAGCTCGGGAGTGTCGCCGGAACTCACCGCGCCTGGAACCACTTCAGAAATTACCAACATGTAGGTTATGTTGCGAGTTCCAGTATAGATAGAAAGAAAGATTTAAGCAGTTAGAAGTAAAGTAAATATGCAAATTTCTTCGATAAGAATTGGCGTGGTTATTGCTGCGTGAGCTCTTCAAAGGTTATATGAGTGAAGTTGGCTACATTTGAACGGACAAGTTTTAACCCCAATGTATTGTTCGAATTTCTTTGGTGTGTAGTTCGCCAATTCACACTACGCCAGCGTGGTGAACTACGGCCTAAACTCTCTCAGCTATAGAGGAGGCCCATACGCATGAGTGGAACGTACAAGAACTGGTAATGAAAAATGTTGCCATCGTTCCATTTTTTAGATTTGTTTATGGAAAATTTAAAACAGTCCCGAGTCATGAAGGCATAATTTGGAACAAACCCACCATATTATCATAGCTTAGCTTTACATGCTTTCAATATTAATTCGCACGACATCATGCTTGGTTTCTTAGGTTAGCCATAGATATTAAGCAAGACGCCACAGATATATAAGGTAGAGATAGTAAACAGAAGAGATAAAAAAGAATAACAAAGTGCATAAGAATTACACCAACGATAAGCCAATTTGTGAAACTCACAAACTATTTAACGCCAAGCACACTGCTGCTTATTGTTGTTAGTCATTCTCTGTATTAAAATATGTACTTACTACACCTGTGGCACATAGTGGTAGACAAAATAATAATTTATAAAATTTCTGCTCAGCAAGTAGCAAATATACCTTAAATCATTACAACGAATCTCAATAGGCCGACGTTATTATCTTAGATTACTAGAGAATATCTTTCGTCACTTAATAATAATTTTAGGATTCCGTGCCCAAAGGGCAAATCGGGACTCTATTACTAAGACTTCGCTGTCTATCTGTCATCAGGCTGTATCACATTAGCCATACAGATACAATTTAAAATTTGACACGTAATGTATTTATGTTGCTGCTATACCAACAAATACTGACCTACAGAATAAATAAATATTTAAATGTCGCTCCCATAGAAGAGACATAATTTTTTTACCGGTTTTAGAAACAAAGGTACGGGACCTTTCATTCAAGAATCCAACTCGCACTTGACCAGTTTTTTTCCATCATGTTTCCTAACACTGCCGCTTTACAAATGTCTCCAAATTATTCTTGTTATTATCTCGTACTTACATACCTATTTCTGCGAATGGATACCGAAGACTGTAGGCCGGTTGGCACGCCAGGTCTGGAAACTGGTCTTCCAGATCGTCCAGCTTCCTTAATTGCTGCCTCAGTGACTCCAATGGACTAGACCAACCTTCCCCGCGCCTGGAAAATTCGATGATAGCTTCACTTAGGTATATTTAAATATGATAGATACATCATACAATTATGTAAATTTTATCGACATTTCATTGAAATGAACTTTGTCGTATTTTATTTCAATGAAATGTCGAAAAAGTTGTGTGTCGCGATATAGAGTGAATTATAAAGTTAGGTATTACAATTTTCAGCCCATAAATAATATGACCTCAGTCCATAAAAGCTGGCATAGGGTGCCTGGGGTATGAGCCCGGGACCCCCGAATCTCGAATGGGAGCCTAAGCCTCGAGGCCGTCCATAATTGCTTATATCTGATTAGACTGATAATATTTTAATAAAAATATGTACTTACTTCGGCGAATAGTTGAGACGAGATGTCGACGCTGATTTTAATCTAGTGAAGCACCTTCTTCTGCCGTGGCCTAGAAAAAATATTATCGATTATTATATTTACACCGAAAATCTACGAATATAAAATATAATTTTATAGTAGAATGTAATTTAAGATTACCATTTAACGATTCTTTTAATTTTTCGTCTGCCGTGGTCGCATCCGATGAGTCTTGGCAATCGGTCGTTGCTCCTGTGGAGAAAAATCTTTTTAAAAAAAGACATTTATTAAAACAAACAATTTATAATTAATTAACCGTCGATAAGTAAATATATTTCATATGATGACGATTACAAAAAAAAACTTTTTTTAAATGTCATGTACCTAAATCGCGGTCCCGGTCCCTCCTCCTCCTCGGCGGTTCTTGGAACGCAACAGCAGTCTTACGATGCGGTCGGTGGTTTTTCGAGCCTGACGTTTGAGAAGTCTCTGCTGACGGTATTCTCTGTAAAAACGATTTTGTTAACGTTACCTTAGTAGATTATATAGGTCGATTAATTTATGGTTAAAACAATAGTTTACAACTACAAATTTCCTGCCCAAAGCTTTCTTGGACAGCAGTGATCTATTCTTAAAATGCTAGAGCGACGACTATAATCCTGTTGATTGCCACCATTTCTCAACATACCACAACCACCGAGTGTTTTAAAGGTAATTAATTAATCTTCTATCGATAATTGCTATTGACCCTGTCTTTTTGTTAACCCTCTGTT
The DNA here is from genome assembly GCA_030295005.1 of Cephonodes hylas. Classification (NCBI taxonomy): domain Eukaryota; kingdom Metazoa; phylum Arthropoda; class Insecta; order Lepidoptera; family Sphingidae; genus Cephonodes; species Cephonodes hylas. Next base: position 2,570,082 of record AP025374.1, on the reverse strand, counting down.
CACCATTTTCAATCAGTCCACATAGGTCGCACTGTTGTACACTGGCCTTCTCTACAACTGAGAAGGTTTAGGCCTAAGTCTACCACGCTGGCCTAGTGGACTACCAACGGACTCATCTAAGAAGTTCAGAATTATCAGTACATAAATCACATAAATATATGAAATACATACATGTTCCCTCCTCGGCTTCCACTCTTCGTTGTTATTGTCAAAGGATTTGTGAGCATTACTCTCCGAGAACGAGGGCTCGTTGTCGTTGTACTTGAGAGTCGGGTTGTTGTTGATCCGCGACCGGTTCGGTTCCTCGGCCACGCAGCTTGTCGATGTTTCTGGTGCTTCTTTACGTCTGTGACCATAGACAATAGTGACGAGGTTTGAAAGAAGAATTTAGAATGTGGCGCCATCTAATCTCATGACATCATGATTAGAAACCATTCAGCCTGATAGCAGTTTAAAATTATTCTTCGAATACAGCGTAACTAGTCGATGTAATTTGATAATTATAATACTGATTTTATAAACTGACAAACAAGATTTGTGATCATAGACAATCTTTTTATATCCGTCGATCATAATTATACACTACTGGAAAAAATTAAAGGATCAAAAAATAAATCCAAATTTTTTGCCGATTTTCAACAGGTCGTAACTTTGAGAAAAATGGTTGTACACTAAATTTAAAAAAAGGAAATTGTAGCTCCAAGTGTCTAGTTTTTGGATTAATACATTAAAATTCTTTAGCATCTGCAGATTTTGAGTGGTCTTAGGAAAACCAGCAACAAAAAAATTTCAAATTTTTTTGTGTTTCTTTTTTGTATATACGGGCGTGGAAAAAAATGTTCTTGCGTAACCACTTTAATGATCGCATACTTTGTTTATTTAGCTTTAATTTCTTTCTTTTAACACTTCGATACGTTTAGTTTTCGCGGAGATATCAGTATTCAAACGGAAAAGGATCCTTTTGTCTTTAATTATCGATATCTCCGCAACCAATAATTGCACAGCAACTTAAAGGTGCATTTTAAGAACTTAAATAAATATCCTTTAACCATTGGTTATTGTTTTATCGAAAAAACAAGAATTCTTTTTGTCACATGAATTTGAAAATGCATCAAAAAATGGACTTTGGGTGGCTTTTTGGAAAATCAAGCGCTGGATCGAAAATATTGTGAAAACCAATAATGTTAAGTGTACGTTTTACAGTTCAATATGTCCACAAAAACCCTACAAAGTGCCAAATTAATCCATCCAGCCGTTTTTATGTTTCACTCGATCAAATTTTTGAAAAAATTAAATGATCACGTTTTTGCTCTGCAAAGCTCATAATTTAAGAAATGAAAAATGTTTATTTTTAAAGCTTGTTCCACGTTTCTGTTGAACGAATTTGTTGTTCTGGGGCAACTTGAAGAAATTCAAGTCACTAACGCTAATATTGCACGTTGTTGCTATTGTGTGCGATTAGGGAATTATTGAACAACCAATTTCGCGTTGACGAAATATTGAATTGATTGGGCTTTGGTTTCTTAAATTTCCTTAAGTAGCCCCAGAACAACAAATTCGTTCAACAGAAACGTGGAAAAAGCATTAAAAAATAAACATTTTTCATTTCTTTAATTGTGAGCTTTGCAGAGCAAAACGTGATCTTTTAATTTGTTCAAAAATTTGATCGAGTGAAACATAAAAACGGCTGGATGGATTAATTTGGCACTTTGTAGGGTTTTTGTGGACATATTGAACTGTAAAACGTACACTTAACATTATTGGTTTTCACAATATTTTCGATCCAGCGCTTGATTTTCCAAAAAGCAACCCAAAGCCCATTTTTTGTTGCATTTTCAAATTCATGTGACAAAAAGAATTCTTGTTTTTTCGATAAAACAATAACCAATGGTTAAAGGATATTTATTTAAGTTCTTAAAATGTACCTTTAACTTGGTGTGCAATTATTGGTTGCGGAGATATCGATAATTAAAGACAAAAGGATCCTTTTCCGTTTGAATACTGATATCTCCGCGAAAACTAAACGTATCGAGGTGTTAAAAGAAAGAAATTAAAGCTAAATAAACAAAGTATCCGATCATTAAAGTGGTTACGCAAGAACATTTTTTTCCACGCCCGTATATACAAAAAAGAAACACAAAAAAAATTGAAATTTTTTTGTTGCTGGTTTTCCTAAGACCACTCAAAATCTGCGGAATCTACAAAATTTTAATGTATTAATCCAAAAACTAGACACTTGAAGCTACAATTTCCTTTTTTTTAATTTAGTGTACGACCATTTTTCTCAAAGTTACGACCTGTTGAAAATCGGCAAAAAATTTGGATTTATTTTTTGATCCTTTAATTTTTTCCAGTAGTATATTAACGAAGTTGTACTTGAATAAAATTTAAAACTGCAATAAATTAAATAAAGCAATAGAATTACCTCTCATGGTTAGCTTTGTGCGAGTTGGATTTCTCAGTCTCTGAACCGGTTGTCATGCTCATCTCTCGTCTCTTGTTCCGACGTTCTATTGACATCTGGAAAATAATTCACAAGTTCAAATACAAAACTTTATCATTTTTCACTACTGGGTTCAAAAAAGGCCCAAAATAGTCTCATGGCAAGCTAATTACATATTACAATCCTCTGTCCGTACCTCTAAAACTTATGAGTTATTATCGATTTTGAAGAAGACCAGATTACATCTTAATAGCAGTATAACTTTAATTATTCATATTATTACATAAATTTACTCAATAGTTGAAAAGGAAACTGGTCGTATATTCAAATTTGGGCGTATATATGGGTGTTCAGCGTTGCCAGTCGTCCGGATAAATCGGGACATAGGTCATAGGTAGGCTTTTTGATTGCGTGTAATTATATTTATCCTTGAAGCAGTGATGGCCTCGAGGTTTAGGCACGCGGTCGAGAATTTCGGCGGTCGCGGGTTCGAACCCCAGGCACACACCTCTGACTTTTCGAAGTTATGTGTGTAATTCACATTGAATTATCACTTGCTTTAACGGTCAAGGAAAACATCGTGATAAAACCTGCACTTTAAAAGTTCTTAAAAATTCCTTAGGTGTGTAGTCCGCCAACCCGCACTAGGCCAGCGTGGTGGACTATGGCCCAAACCCTCTCAATGGTAGAGGAGACCCGTGCTCAGCAGTGGGCGTATATGGGTTGATGAAGAAGAAGAAGATATATGTATCCCTGTCTATCCGTGTACGTCACCTGCACGTCCCGCTTGAGCGTGGCGTACTTCTCCTTGAGCCGGCGGTAGCGGTCCGGGAGCGCGCGCGCCGCCGCCAGCCGCGCGCGCAGCTCGGCCACGTGGCACAGGTGCTGCGCGCGCACGCGGCACACCTGCGCACACGCGGCGACACACCACTACACCACACTACACACTACTCTAGCACTAAAGTACTTTGTAATCAAAACGTTACTCTACAATTCCATACGTAGTTCTGAACTACTATACACTAAAGTACTCGGTATATCAAAAATCTTCCTCTACAGCTGCATACGCAGTTCTGACCGTAAGGGTAAAATACGAGACTTTTTCGAAGGTACCAGAATCCACGAGACATCACCAAGCCAATGTTTTATGGATAACATAAATACTCGTTTTAATGAAGGATTCAAATCGCGGCTCTCGCTTCGCAAGATGGGGTCTTGCCAACTGTACCACAGCAAACTTTAATTACTTTCATATTACTAAACTGTCATCACTTATTTAAATCTTTCAAATTTAAATGTACAAAAACTAACTTTTTTATAATAACGCAAAATGACTACAAAACACCAAAATTTATGCTACAAAAATCCTTCTAATGTGTATATTATATACAAACAATATGTAAGTGTTACATAAATTTAAATTCCAACACCCTATATAACCCCAAAATCAATCAAAACTAAACAACTATACCACGCCAAAAACAAAAAAAAAAACAAAACTCGAAAAACAACAAAAACAAAACTGGGAAAACAACTCAAATCCACAGAACAAGAACAATACAAATGTTTATACCTCAGCTCTATAGTCGTGCCTGAGTTCGGCGATGGTGGCGCTGTGTTCCTCCCGCAGAGACTCGATGGTGGCTCTATTCTGTTCCGTTATGCGCACGCGCTCCTTGTTTAATGTGGCTTGCAGTTGTTCCCGCAGGTCTTGGAGGGCGCGTTCGTTTTCTATAAAAATAAAGATATTTTCATTTAGTACTTTGCTACTCTTGAATTTACAAAAAAATAAAATTTAGAAAATCATCATTATGATCATCAGGCAAAAGACGTCCACAACTGGACATAGGCGAAGGCCTACGACATAAGGAAGTCCCGAGAACCCAAAAAAGAAAACAATCGCAAAAAAATAAATCTCTCATTTCGTAATTGATTTCGTGTCTACTCATGGAAGTGATTTTAGAGGAGCAACCTAGTGTGAATTTGATCTAAGTCGAAAATTCTGAAGAAGTTCACAGTAGATCACAGTTCCCAGGTTTTAATGTAAAATCTAGCTTCCGGCATTCGCTCTATTTTTTAATGTTTTATGTCCCTGCTATCATTATGTAGGTTATCGAGTCACAAACCCAGTTAACCTCATTTTCAGAGATTTCTAAACTAATATATATAATAGAAAACATACCTATTTCGAGCTGCTGTTTCTGTTCGTACAACTTAACTTTGTATTCGTGTTGCAGCCGCGCCATATTGTCCATGTATTGTTTCTCAGCCAACTGCGCCTCGCGGCTGTATCGCTCCTCCATCTCCGCTTTAGCGTTCTTTAAAGCCTCTATGTGATTCTTCTCGCTTGTCGATAATTCCTGTAAAAAAAATCTCACGTTAGTAATATTATTACTCTAGTTTTATGTAGGAATTTCTTCAGTATTGTTAGTATTTTAAGTATTGAAAAGTTCATGAGCAAATACACTTATGTGCCATAGAACAATTATACTAAGTCGGTAAACTAACTTTGAATAGTACAAATACTAAAAAAATAAAAAGAATGAAAAAAAGTTATATTCATTTAAAGGAAATTCAATTATTTAAGCACATAATCGCACCTTCGAAATGTCGAATTCTAAAAATCTTTTGTATCTAACATAATTTTTTTAGTGCAAGTAATTTATAATTCAGATTACCTCTTCCATCTCTCTTTGGTGTCTTTCGCTTTGTTCGTTCAGTCTCACTCTCTTCTCCTTTAAAAACCTTTCCTCCGCATCTCTTAACTCCTCTTGCAATTCCGCTCTCATTTTGCGTTCTCTACTCATCCACTCCGCTCTTATATTTTCTAACTCTTTCTGCAATGACAAGTCTAATCTTCTCCTTTCATCTGATTTGTGTCTCTCTATAAAATCTCTTGTTCCCATGTCGGGTATAAGAGGAGATTTAATAGGCTTCGGCATCGACTCTTCTTGAGTCTCGAATTGGTAGACGACAACGACGTTATCCGAACTAGATTTGCCTTGAGACAGCATGACTCCGTCGAGTCTTGGACTCGCTAATCCTTTTCCGAGACTCGATGCAGAATCCGATGACTTTATCTGCGGGGATATGACCGCTTTATTTAACGGTTTGAAAGTTGATAATGGACTCCATTGTTTTCCATAGTCCAGTCTCGGGGACCGTAAATCAGATGCGAGACTTGGGGTAGGAGAAATCTTAAATTGTGAAGACTTAATATCGAGGCTTGATTTCGAATTTTTCGACATGTCCTCTTTAATCGAGTTCTTCTTGGAATCGTCCGATTCTGAATGCAGACTCTTTGGCAGAAAATCTATATTAGGAACTTTTATTTGAGGTATATGTACGTTTTCTGTTATTTTTGGCGATTTATTATCTGTGATACTGGCTTTTGAAGTTTTATCTGAGCTGTCGTCTATTTCTTTGGCGTTTTCGCTTTCTTTGTTAGTTTCGTTTGTCTGTTTGTCTTTTTGGGTATCGTTAGAGTCATCCAGATCATTCAGATCTAAAATAGCGAATTCCCTGTCTGGAGAATCTATCGACGTTTCCGATTCGATGCTCTCCATCAGGTTTATCGATATTTTACTCTTTTGCGGTATCATTGGCGATCTGTAACAAATAACGTTCTTGTTAAATGTTTGTATGAAAATCGGTGAACCATGAATCATCCACACATTCTTAAATAAAAATTTAACTTTCAAATAATTTCTAATTAGTAAAGGCATAAGTGATCGATAAGAACAGTTTAATAGAATAGTTATAAATTATTTCTATTATACCTCAAGTGTAGTCCTCAATAATTTAAGGTTATAAAAAAATGAAATTAAATCAGTTTTAAATTTATTTTTTGGACTGTATCTGAAATTAGCAAATTATACTGGTAGAACTAATATGTAGCACTAAAATCATAACAACCTCTAATTATTTCAAGCAAAAACGGTTTCATACCTAGGTCTAGACTCCTTTTCAGAAACCACAGGTTCTTCTAAATGCACCGAGGCGGTCTCGATGTCTCCCGGTCGCACCAAGTCCGATATCTTCTGAAAGTTCTTCTGGAAAAGATCTGGCTTGATGTAATCTGCTGCAGGGGGCCGCAGCACTCGGCGGCGGGGCGAAGTTCCTCTGTCGCGACTGTCACTTTCTAAAAAATAAGTTTCTCTTAGCAGCGAAAAGTATTATTATAATCTATTAAACGCAAACCACGCTGACGCTTAATGAATGGTTTTTTTTTTTTTCAAAGTCAAAATATCATAATTTTGGCTAACAGTATCTTTTGAAATATCAGTTTATTTACTCGGGAACCGAAAAACACATACGATGAAGACGAGTCGTAATTAAAGAATTACACAATGCGCAAACAAATCTGTTTGTCATACATGAGAGAAGGAATTTTGTATTTAAAAATTCCTTGTTGTATACAAATACATAAATTATGTTTGTTATTAACATGCACACACTGTATCTTGCCGGACACTACATTAGAATATATGTGTGGTGGTAGGCTACCACACCTTAAAAAAAACTACTTACCAACTGAATCCCTCTCAGATACCGACAAGCTCTTGACCTCTCTAGGACTATCCGTAGGTCGTGGTGGGAGCGGTGGTCTGGTCACCAGTGGTGATAGGACTATAGGCTGGTTTGCAGGCGCCTGGACTGGTGATGGCATGGACGGGACTGTTGGTGATGGGATGGTAATGGGAGACGGAACTGTGGGCACAGGAGCCGCGCTGATGATGGAACTCTGCCCGTCGTTCTGTTCTGAAGAGCTGTTGGATCCAGGACTCAGTGTCGGCTCCGGGAGGTTTTCTAGTTTGAACCTGGAATATGAAATGAGAACTATATAATTATGTATCCAGAAGAAGTTAGCAGAAGTGCATTTTGTCGCATTAAGACATGAAAGGAATAACTTTTGTATCATTAAAATTGTGCTTTAAGTCAACAGCAGCTCTGCTATTTTGGTAAATTTTATTTTATTCTTAAAAAAAATGTTTTTACTACACATTGACTTCAAAACACTTCAATTATTTACTTAGGACTATAAATGGATTTTCATAAATGGAATATAAAATATTTTAAATCACTTCATATTACAGTTCATTACGATGTCACAGAATACATAAAAGAAAAAAATAAAAAACGCAGACCTTACCTCACACTCTTCTTGTCCTCTTCAAAGCTGGACGCTTGCCTCTGCTTACCCATAATTAAGTTCTCGGTTTTCTTATGAAGTAAGTCTGACAGCTTCTCTCTGAGTATCCCTTTGGGTGGATCGCTTTTAGTCACAGAATCCAGTGGGAGGGATTTATCTGTATCTGGGCTTGGCAGATCTGATTTTGATAGTTTGAGAAACATGTTTCCTTTACCTACCAAAAAGATGTAAAGTTTTAATACCTAAGAATTAAATATCTTATTGTATTTAGGTAACATTCAAAGGCAAACTTTATGGTAATAAATAAAATGTATTATAGTATGAGGTCTCTTACCCATCAACGCAAATCCCCTTTCGATCTTCGCAGACGCGAACAGCGGTTTGAAATTTTCTTCTTCCGGGCTCGTCAACACATTCATCTTCAGATCTATGATCTCCGACTGCTGCTTGAACAACATCTTCGGTCTTTCGAACGAGGGTCGGTTCAACAGATCCCTATCTGACGTATTCCTCACCAAAGGCTTCGTTAGAACTCCATCCACGCTTCTCCTTAGGGGAGATATCCTCAAATCTCCTAGTTTCTTGTCAAGCCTTGTTAGGGGGGATAGTGGAGGGCGGCCAATAGGCGTGAGGCGCCGTGAAGGTGTTAGGGTATTATCTCTGGCATCGGCGGGGTGGTTCTCACTATCTGTGCTGAATTCTTCATCGCTCTCAGCTTTCGTCTCAATACGTTCGAGATGTTTCGTGTTCTCTTCTGATGTAAGCAGTTCCTGTGATTTTATAGACTTAATTTTAACCTATACTAATATTAAAAATGTGTAAGTAACAGTCTGTCTATTTTCTTTATTTAAATTTTATGCCTCAACTGGTGGACCGATTTAAATGATTTTTTGTATGTAACTAAACAGGACTTTGGGTTAGGACACGGAGTAGGTAGAGCAGAAGCGGGATCTGTAGAGCTAGTTAAGATCTATTGACTAAACGATCCTAGACAATTAACATTTTATGAGCAGAAGAAATATTTCATAATAAAACCTATAGCGCTGATATACAAAAGCAATTGTCAATGGATATTAATAAATATTATCAATCCATAAAGTAATTCATGGATATTGCGCAGTGAATCTTTCGATTACATCTATTGTTTCACGGTATATGACGTAATATAAAATAATAGGATATAAACTAGATAAAATGTGTTATTGATCCAGCAATATTAGTATGCGACATGTCACCTTGAGGTCGCGGGTTCGATTTCAGGGTTTAGCAAAGTATTGATTTATACGTAGGTAACCATAAAATGTTCTTGGTTATAATTAGTATGTTTGACATAAAATAACTAAAAACCTGTTTCGTTTATTCTGCATTATGATAAAACCATTACTGAATGAATAAACTTAACTAAACTCATTAATTTGTACAAAATCATGATCTTATAAAGCAAAAAGTAATTAAAAATAAAATTAACAGTACTAACACAAAGAGAATTCTCTAAGAACGGCACAAAAGAGACTTTATTTTATAATTAAAACGCAAAAAACGGTTTGCACTGTGGCCGACACATAAACACGACACGTTTCTAGTTGTGCAGTGTGCTCCATTTAAAATGAAAGCGTTTGCACACACTAGGCCACCGTGTACAGAAAGCCCAGGGGCCGTTTTGCTTGCACGACATCCACTGCGCCGTGACCTATCTTACTTTTATCAAAGAGTTCTGCAGTTTTTATTGTAATACTAAGACTATAAAAAGTACTGGATTAATTTAAACAAGACTACAAGGAATTCAGCACGTTTGACAAAACTATCGAATAAATTGACGGGACATCTCTTCCTAGATGATATATATATAAGGTCAGTTTCGTACTTAGAAAAACTTAGAAAGGAGCGTGCCGAACCAACGATTAGACTATCACATGTTTGATTCGGCTATTTGAAACAAAACGCTAAAGACACCTTTTTGTTTGAACTTTTAAAATATTCAAATTTGATATTAAAGAAATATCATTGTTAAGGTAATATTGGACAACGAATTTGCACGTGTCATTAATATCAATAAACAAAACAGGCTACTAATGCGACTGACAGCAAAGAATACAATGTAGGTGTTCCATTTAGACATTTTTATGAACGTTGCCAAGATCCCTATCTATAAAAATTGGCGTCGTTCTGGTAAATCACCTACGATATTAAATACATTACAAAACATCTTTTATAAAACCAGTATTGGTACTTTCATAGAAGCCCAACCAGCCAGCCTGCCATACAAAAGTAATTTGGAAGCTTTAATTTTTTTCAAAGCAATTTGACGTATAAACGTGAATATACTAAGCCCAGAATAAACAATTATAACTTATTCATCACACATTTATCGTAAAACTTTTATTATTACATAGTATAAAACAAAGTCGCTTTCTCTGTCCCTATGTCCCTTTGTATGCTTAAATATTTGAAACTACGCAGCGGATTTTGATGCGGTTTTTTTTATAGATAGAGTGATTCAAGAGGAAGGTTTATATGTATGATAACATCCATTAAATATCAGCATTGCACCCGTGCGAAGCCGGGGCGGGTCGCTAGTAGACTCATATGAAAGTGCTGCCACTGATGCAAACATGGTAAAGCTCTAAACGGGCTAAATAACTTAATCGAGATTTGTACTACTGCGTCGACAAATACCCCTCGTATCACGCACATAATTATACGCAAACGCAAACACTTATTGAGGGCGGCGAGCCTACGTGACCCCGTTTTATTAAACGATAGAGGAGAAATTAGTTTGTTTCCATGTTATAAATGCATTTTTTAATCGCTTATGTGTAGCAATATAGCTTTCGATACGTATGGCCTTGGTTATATATGTTACTTTATTAACATACATATAATATAACCCCACGTCTGTATTCCCTAAAGAGGTGAGCAGTGGTAAAATTCTGCACCCACTTTTCGCCAGGTGTGAACCAGTACACCATAATTGAAATGAAGTGATATTTATTGAATCTATAAAATGTCAAATACATCACTTAGATTCAGTCATTTCAAATTTTACCACCCTATTCGGAAGCTAGTCATCACTAGAGAAGAACGGGCAAGAAACTCTAGTGTTGCTCTTTTCCAATCAAGAGATAGCTTACAATATTGATATAAAGACTCAATTTCCCGAATTTGAGCAGCTCATTGATACAATATCAGAATGTATGTGTGGGCGAGATTATTGCCGTGTATGAATTTTCATACAAAATGCTGCTACTGACAATTTTCTAATCAAAGCCACATCCTCTTGATCCCACGGCAAATATTGTTTCAGTTAAAATTAGGTTTAAAAAATTGTTTTATTACAAGTATTATAAAAAGAAGGAAATTTGTAGAAGAACAAAATTGACGAATATCTGAAAATATTCTCTAAAAATCACTCTAAAATTTAATTATTTAAAAGGACTATAATGAAAAAAAAAAATGAAATGTTACCTGGACTGAAGCACAAGTATCATCAAGCATGGAAGCATCTCTAGCTTTCTTCACAAGATCCCGGTACACATTGTCCAATGGGTGCTCCCACTGGGTATTTTTCGTTTCTTCATTGTAGTAGTAGTGAGTTTGTAGTTTCTCGTCATAGCTACAATCAAATGGAAGTGGATGTTACTATAATATTAATTTAAAATGAAATCAAATAATCAGAGGGTTAGTTTTAAGGAATACAAAAAATTTGCTAATATTTTACAATTAAAATCTAAAATGACAAGGGCAAGGTCAATTTACATCTAGTTAAATTTAAAGGGCTGATAAATGAAATTACGTTTTTTTTTTAAATTATAAGTGTTCAAGGATAATATAGAAATTACCATTAGAACCTTTGTTACTCAGATATAGTTTTGAATAAGTGAACTTTTGTAAATATCATTGTTCTACAAAATTTATTTCATGTAACATTTCCTTTTACAACATAAACTATGATCTTGACCACACTTACTACAAAATTATACATGAAAATTATCAAATATGCAATATAACACAATTTTGCTTCTGAATCAAATGAATATTTAATCTACTGAATAGTACATAAATTATGTTTTTTAAATGACACTACTAGAAAATTACTTAGTTTTGACATCTAAACATAAATGTATTGAGTTAGTATTTCTTATTGTAGGTTGAAGATTTTATATTAATCTGAGAGCAACAAAAATTCACTACATACAAATACACATGCAAAGAAAATATCTAACTATAAAGCATATGTGAGTAGGTTCTATATCACTATCCATACATTTTCACAAAATATTAAGCATCTATATAATATTTCATTTCAAATGTGATAAAAAATATAACTGAAAAAAAAAACAGTCTATATAATTGTAAGATTAGCCTTACTAAGCCTTCCAAGGTGGTGGCAGAGCCTGCATGAGCCCATCTCGGGCCAACGGCAATAGGTGGCTCTCGCTCTCCGGGTCAATACCCAGCTGCTGGGCATATTCGCAGATCTCTATAATATAAACAAAAATTATCGATTCAACCGATTAAGGAGCAAACAATACATAATCTGTTATCATAACCTTGTATAAATAATAAGATTAAATAAATAAGCATAAAGATATTTTATATCAACTTTGTTACATTTACAAATGAGAATTTAATAAGAAATTTACTAAATTACGAACCCTCTGCAGATGGTTGACTGTTTTCATCGAAAACTTCACGGCAAACCACAGCCGACGGCGAAGTCATGATTTCACATCATTATCACAATTTATTTTAAACAAACACAACTTATTGTCACTAAAAATTTATTATTACTTTTCGTTAATTTCATTTTTCCCCGCATATAGCTTAACTCGGAAATAAATCCCTTCCTCCCAAAGATTATGACAGTTGTACTGAATGAAGTAATAAATCTTGCCAGTGTTAAAATTTTAGATAATTTCTCTTGAGGTAGTGTATCCAAACACAATATACCTACCTACACAATTTCCTTATCACGAATATCATAGACAAATATATTCTATAACGAGAATTTGACAAGTCATGGATATGTTCAAAATCTTGGTACTGAAAGGATTTTGTTGAATCAACTTTGACTACATTTTTATATTTCAAACTAATTAAAACTACATTTGATTTTAAAATAATACGTTTTTTTTAATTAATAAAATGATAGTGCAACATTTCATTTAACAAATTTCAAATAAACAACGATACTCTGTATTATATGTTCGGAACGTCGTCTATCAAAAAGTCAAGCAACCTCAAATCGGAAAGTTGGAAGTGTTTTGTTTAGTGTTATAATTAATAAAATCCCTTTACAATGGCTTCGGTTAAAGACGTAGCTACTTTATATCAAAATCTTAAAACTGAATGGGCGAAGAAGCCAAGGAAACTCGATAAATGCGGAGAATTATTGAACAAAATAAAGGTAGGTCCTGTGATGACTAAACATAATTCACTTTTGTGTTAAGATTATATGATACAAGATCATCATTCATTGTCTATTTTAGATTGCATTGACGCAATTAAGTTTCCTGCCCAGTAATAACACGGTGGCAAATCAAAAGGAGCTAATTTTGGCAAGGGATGTGTTGGAAATCGGTGCCCAATGGTCTGTAGCAGCGAAGGATGTCAAAGCATTTGAAAGATACATGTCACAGCTGAAATGCTATTATTTTGACTACAAGTGAGTATTTGTCATATTTCTTTAAGATAATTTTAGTCTGAAGATTTAACACCCTTAGTCCTTTCAAGGAAGTTCAGTGATATTATTTTTAATCTTTTGAACTGCTCCTTTTCCTAGTCTCGGGTAGCAATGCAATAAGTTAACAATTAAACTATTAGAGAACAGATTAGATATATCATAATTTTTTTTAGCAAACAAGTCAAAAGTGATTGCAGATATAACTTGTTGGGTATACTGTTGAATGTGCCCTCTACTCAACAAACTGTATTAATAATTATAAAATTTAAATACAATGATTGGCTAACTCTTATAGGCAAAATGGAAAATCATAGATAAAGAATTCAATGTTAAACTCAATGCTTTTTGAGTTTTACTTTGTATATCATTGTTTAGATGTATTTTCAAAAAAACTTTTTATAATTAATTATTAACCCATTTATACATTAATCACTGTTCTCACAGAGAGTACCTCCCTGAATCAGCCTTTATGTACCAACTGCTGGGATTAAACCTACTGTTTCTGCTCTCTCAAAACCGTGTGGCAGAGTTCCATACAGAGCTTGAGCGCCTTCCTGTTGACATTATCAGAGCAGATCCTTATGTCATGCATCCACTGGCATTGGAACAGTACCTCATGGAGGGAAGTTATAATAAGATCTTTTTGGCTAAGGTAAATATAGTTTTTTGTTTTTTTTTTTTAATAAAGTATCCTTTTTATAATGATACAGACTAGAAAGTATGTTTAAAATGGTTCACATAGAGAAGAATATTGTATAATATAAGTAATATGACACTAGTGCTTATATATTTAATCTAACATGAATATCATAAAATGTAGTTGCACTGTTTATTATTCTAATAAAAAAATCTATAAGCTATACAATAGAATAGCTTGTAAATAATAAAAGGCAAATAGCATATGGAGAATTTTATCCAATAACCTTATTTTTTTTGTAACAAATATAGTTATGTTATTTTTATCAGGGAAATGTGCCGGCAGAAAGCTACACTCTTTTTATGGATACATTGTTAGAAACTGTAAGAGGAGAAATAGCAGCCTGTATTGAAAAGGCATACCAAAGTATCCCTTGTGCAGAGGCTGCAAGAAGGCTCAACTTACCTTCACAACAAGCTGTACTTGATTATGGAAAAAAGGTACTTTATTATAAAAGCATAGAAGTGCTAACAATAAGTTTCTAGTTAAAAAATTTATAGGTCTATAACCCTGTCTTATAATTAATACTGCATCTTGATTGACTATATTTTATAACTTAACTAGAGCAGTTTTAAATAAATATTTTATCCAGACTGTAGGATAAGAAATATGCAATAGTTAAGTGTATGTTGTGATAATGGAGGTTTTAATTAAGGATTGTTTGAATTCTAAAATTAATGTTTTTTGTGTATTTGTTGTTAAATTTGTGTTAACACATCACATACCTAAAAAAGTAGCAATACTATGTGCCTACTAGTCTTTACTTCATTGTATTAAATGCTTGTTTTATTAATCATAGACAGCATATGCTTTTACTAATTCTCAATTATGTTGCAGAGAAACTGGAATTTGGGTTCGGATAACCGCTACATTTTTGTAACTGCTGAAGATGTAAACTCCGCAAATGCTGGAGTGTTGCCATCGTCAGAGCTTGCAGAACAAACCATTGAATATGCAAGACACCTAGAGATGATTGTCTAAATCTATTGTAATTCTTAAGTTCTGAGTAATAAATGATTTGTAATTAATGTGTTATTTATTCTACAATAAAATATTTAATTGCCTTTTGATTACATGACATTTATCTGTGACATTTAATCAATTAATCCTAAGTTGAATTATAGGAGGGCTTAAACCACTATTGAGTTAATCTATTAGAAAATTTGTAGTGACAGTATAGACTAGATTTTTTTCTGGCAAGTTCCATGCAACAAATGAATTGACAAAATATGGATAAGAAAATTCGATGCTTCTTATCCAATGGGGTATTGATAGAGCATTTTTTTATTTCCTTGGCCTAAAAAAAAATTTTTATTTTGATCTGTTTCCGATCGGATTTATATTCATTGAATATCCATATTGTTGTATGCAAAAAATTAGTCAGCTTATTGTAATGAACATAAATTAGTACTCGTTTTTTATTACAATATTAAGATTAAGGAAAAAATAATAAAACACAATAGCTGGAGAAATTATTCGACAATTTCAGTTAACTATGTTTATTGCTATATTAAATTATTTTCATTCAATTCGAGTAAGGAATTACTTTCGAGTAACATTGCAAAGTGGAGCAATGCCTTTTTAAAATTCCAGTTTTTTATTTCGAGACATCTGCAAAAAAAAACTTAAGTTATTAAAGCATTTTTAAAATTTAATAGAATAAAAAAGAAATAACATACTTGATACAAGTTACTCGATTTGTAGTCGTGAGTTTCATGAACAGTTCTACATATTTTTCTTTTAGATTATCATCAGGTACACCATCCGAATAATAACGGTTTGTCTGAAAATATAAAAATAATTATTTAATTATTTGATATTTTCTTTAATAGGATGCATACAAATGTCACTGTCATAGATAAATAATTTCATGTATTATTTTAAACAGGCAACATTCAATCGATTCAACGACGCCGCTGTCAGAAGACAAACATTGCGTCTCGCGAGACAAATTATAAAAAAAATAACCTTTTTGCATACGAAACTGTGCCACGAAGTTTTGCGAGATGAAGAAAACACATCAAACGCGACAAAAGACTATAAGTGATCCGGTTATCGTGTCGCGGGTAAAAAATTACTTAGCGGAAAATGTGGACAAGACATTCGTTGATGTGAGCCAAATGGCGCGTTCTCTGAAAGAGCGGCACCGTGAATACAATAACAGGAGCGACACGGCTTTCTGTCAGATGGTTGAAAGTGCGTACAAAGTCGTACTACAGAGCTACGGTCTCGACGGCGCCTCCACGTCCGACGGTTCCGAAGAAGAGTCTGATTTAGAGTTATTGGACGAGAATTCAAGCGAACGATTGAACGAGCGTTTGCTTGTTATGTACAAAATGCAAGATAAAAAACGACCTGCAGCCAACCGTCGCAACACAGACAAGTCTGGTGAGCCTATAGACATAATTAGTAGCGATGAAGATGGAAGCGCGGCACCCAAACTTCCCAAGATTAGCGACCAAATCACAATCACCCCACATATACCGGCGCGGACAAACAGCTCGGCCATCGAGAGTGCATTAAAACAACAAAATCAACCTGTTGAAAAGAAACGGAAGGCAGACTCAAATAAAAACCCAGTACCAAAGAAAAAACATGAATTTGGTAATGTTAAGAAAGTTAAAGTGTCTTTTGAAGATATAGGAGGGCTTTCAGATATTATAACACAAATATGTGACCTCATTTTGCACATGAAACATCCTGAGGTATATGCAAAGTTGGGAATTAAGGCACCTCGAGGTGCTTTATTGCATGGCCCACCGGGCACAGGTAAAACATTACTGGCACAGGCCATTGCTGGCAAACTGCAATTGCCACTTATTGCAGTAACAGGTACAGAGTTAGTGGGTGGAGTGTCTGGGGAGTCAGAAGAAAGGATCAGGGAACTGTTTGAGCGAGCTATGTCTGTAGCTCCAAGTGTTTTGTTTATAGATGAAATTGATGCAGTGTGTGGCAATAGAGTTCATGCTCAAAAAGATATGGAAAAGAGAATGGTTGCCCAACTGCTGGCAAGTCTTGATTCCCTGAGTGATAGCGATGCATCAATCCTTGTTCTTGCTGCAACAAACAATCCAGATACATTAGATCCTGCTTTAAGAAGGGCAGGAAGACTTGAACAGGAAATAACATTAGGTATACCTTCATTAAAAGCCAGAAAGGAAATTCTGGAAATTCTCTGCAGAAATATAACTCTGGATGAAGACATAAATATGAATGTTTTAGCACAAATTACACCTGGATTTGTAGGAGCAGATTTGCAGGCTCTAGTGAACAAAGCCAGTACATATGCAGTAAAAAGAATCTTTACAGAAATAAGAGCAAGAGAAATTGTCACCCAACAGGAAGCTGAGCAGAAAAAACAGATTGAGGAAGTCCCAGTGATACCCAATGGAGAAAAAGAGGGAGAAGCACCTACAACCAATGAGTCTAATGACCCATCAACGAATGTCACAGAGGGACCCAGCCCGGTTATCATCACAGAGGCATCAGAAGAAAAAGTTGATATTGAAGTTAATCATGTGGAACCTGAGCCTATTAAAATACCATCTAGCCCGCTTGACGAAGTATTGGAGCTTCTTAATGTGACTCCTTATACAACAGACAAGTTGTCAGGGCTCGCTATCAGGCAAGAGGACTTCCTTAAAGCTTTAAAAACCACAAAACCATGTGCCGTTAGAGAGGGTATTGTAACAGTTCCAGACGTCAGCTGGGATGATGTTGGCTCATTGAATCAAGTGAGAAAAGACTTACAACTAGCTGTGCTGGCTCCAGTGAAGTACCCAGAACAATTAAGCAAGCTAGGTTTGTCTGCACCTAGTGGGGTATTACTATGTGGCCCACCTGGTTGTGGTAAAACATTGTTGGCCAAAGCAGTTGCCAATGAAGCTGGAGTGAATTTCATCTCTGTGAAGGGCCCCGAATTATTGAATATGTATGTGGGAGAGAGTGAGAGAGCTGTACGCACGTGTTTCCGACGTGCCCGGAATTCAGCACCGTGCGTAATATTCTTCGATGAATTTGATGCTTTATGCCCTAGACGTACATCTCAGGACAACAACGGCGCCGCCAGAGTAGTCAACCAGTTACTGACAGAAATGGATGGTATAGAGAGTCGCGAAGGTGTTTTCGTGTTGGCCGCGTCAAATAGACCAGATATCATTGATCCAGCAGTATTGCGACCTGGTCGTCTTGACCGAGTGATGTACGTTGGTATGCCTGCGAGGGAAGACAGATTTGATATCCTTCAGAAGTTAACTAAAGGCGGAACGAAGCCGCTTTTAGGGCCTGACGTAGATCTACAAGTTATTGCAGGTTTGACTGATGGCTACACCGGAGCTGATTTGGCGGGATTAGTGAGGGCAGCTGCTACGAACACGTTGACTAACCACATTGCAAATGGAAGTCTTGAGGGGGACATATTTGTTACGTTTGATGACTTCAGGGCAGCGCTGGCGAAATGCAAACCTTCTGTATCGTCGAAAGAACAACTACACTACGAAAAACTGAGATTGAAATATGCGTCGGGCGCTGATGACAAAGACATGGAAATGGAGACTGAACCTCTTAATGAAGAATCAATGGACACTGTGTGAAAATCGCTCACTCATTTAATATTAGAAATATTATTTTCATCATACCACGATATTTTAAGCGTGTACTTCAAGCGTATAGTGCCAAGTTGTTCCTTTTTAAGTTGAATTTTGATGTCATTATAGAACCATTCGTATGATGTGCCTCACAGTGTAATGTATCTTATATGTAAGCAGAATATGGTAATTTTTGATCAAATGGGTATGCGAATAATTTTTAGAGTGGTACACACTGTTACGCTCATATAATTGCACATTTGAAAAATTCAGCAAAATAAAGAAAATATTTTTTTTTATGCCCGTGTTTAATTGACTACCTCTAGGCATCCCCTATGCAATTACATCACAAGACCTACAGAAAACATTGCAATACTATTTTATCGAATTAGTAGTGACATTTATGTACGTATTTGAAATTTTATCGCTTTTACTTTCAACTAGATACGTGTCACCTTTATAAGTATAAATAATTTCTGTGCTATTGTTATAACAAAAGACAGAGTTTATTGTTTAAATTTTGAGAAGTATTGTTCTATTACCAAAAATATAATGTGTAGTTTGAATCAAAGGTGTTAGTGTCAGTTTTTCTAATAGAGCATTAATTTATAGGTATCCATAAGAACCTGTAGTAGTCTACTTTCAGTAAAGTGGGAAGCCATAGTCATTTAATAGGGGAAACAGTATAGTTATTGGCCCCTGTACAGTTATTAGCCATTTCAACTTTGCTACCAAAAAACTAGCAATATTTTATACTAATAGTAGATTTAAAAATTATATAATGGCGACGCTTTTATCCTCTGTCATAATCTCTCATCGAAATTCCGCTATGTGGTTTGTTTGTTTTCCGATGTGTAATGTTTTGCCAGAGGGAGAAATTCAGTTAAGCGATTAAAAATAATGTTAAGACTGCATTTTTTTTTAGCGCTATATTATGAAACGAATATGTAGTTTGTCAATGATTTATACTTCACAATAGATGGTTTTTTATGCGTTATAACCATATTAAAGGTGCAATATAACTTACTTTCTTTATAACTACTATGTTACGGCCAATTACTGTGATTTTGAGTTTAATATTTTTGAGTTCACACTATTCTTAACATGTATAGTGAAAGTTTATATAAAGTACCTTTTTTTGTAGTACATTAACAAAGCAACATAATGTCGTGAGTTTTATTTATTTTCAGTATGGATATAATTTTTTATGTGTTTTTGTTTACCAACTGGTCACTTAACTGGCCAATAACTATACTGTTTCCCCTACTTTATCTATCATAATATTAGCTCTTGAATATAATTGCAGATGTAAATATTTGTACATACGGTTTCTTTTTAACTTTGGAACTACCCTAACCACGTCTTATAACAAATACTGATATTCTATCCGATATTCAGGTTGATCCCGTCGCAACACTTGTGCCGATAATATTTCGGCCATTCAACATCATCAACCCATATACGTCCCACTGCTGAGAACAGGTCTTCTCTACAATTGAGAGGATTTTTGAGGGAAAAAAACTCTCAATATACCGGTATTTCGTGTCATATATCAACCCTGTAAAATAAACAAAAAAAATTAACACCTCTTACCCATACTCTTTACTCACCATTGTGATTTGAAAACCGCTATTTGCAAACTCCCTAGTAGGTTCGTCCCAGAATATCAATTGGTTAACAATCTTGTACTCCATAGCGTCTATTGGTTTCAATACGAAAGTCTTCGTGAACGCTAATAAGTGCTCTTCGTCTGCCAAAGATTCTGTAGTTACTTTCAGAAGTCCGCCCACTCTTATTATTGTTGATGTGACCTTATCAAAATTAGACATGTATTTTTATTTAAAACTTATGAATGACATAGATACAGCAAATAATAGTATTTGAATTTATAGAAAATAAATTCAAGATGCAAATTAAATTTATGGAAATGTTTTTAAGAAGAGATGGCTCATGTCATAGATGTAGGTAAAAAAATAATGAGTATGAAAATTGAAAAAAGCTAAAAAAAAATGAATGAAGTCCGTGAGAGAAGATATGAAAGAAAAATGGGTGAATGAATAATGTGAGTGACTACTTCTTCATCAACCCATATACGCCCACTGCTGAGCACGGGTCTCCTCTACCATTGAGAGGGTTTAGGCCATAGTCCACCACGCTGGCCTAGTGCGGGTTGGCGGACTACACACCTAAGAAATTCCTAAGAACTTTTAGGTGTGCAGGTTTTATCACGATGTTTTCCTTCACCGTTAAAGCAAGTGATAATTCAATTTGAATACACACATAACTTTCGAAAAGTCAGAGGTGTATGCCTGGGGTTCGAACCCGCGACCGCCGAGATTCTCGACCGCGCGCCTAAACCTCGAGGCCATCACTGCTGGCTGCACTACGCTGACCCCAAATAAAAGAAACCCGCATTAGGTCTGCGTGGGGTACTAAGGCCTAAACCGTCTCAGTTACAGAGGAGGCCTCTGATACCCCTCAACGCTTTTAAATTCATATTTTATTGCACTCACCGAATGATGAAGCACATCGACTGTAAATGTAAGTGGATCGTGTTTAATCTCCGGCCATTTTGTAATATGTTTAGCTATGACCGCCGCTCCTTGTAGAGAATCTATTTTGCCGTCTTCAAGACATCGGGCGCGTAGCAACAAGTCTTGGCAGTTTTGGTACATCGAAGTACGACCTAGATGGAATGTCATTTATTAGTAGTCAGTTAGTAATTAAAATAAATAAAGTAAGTAAGGAAGAAAAATAAAGTGTATTTTAAAGCTACTAAAACGCGCTAGGTTTTGTATTTTGCAGATACTTTATGAGATGTTTTTTAAGTTCTACGTAATAGAGAGTGAGTGTATTGTCGTTTGAACTTTCGAAACTGGAATTGAACCCAAAGCAAAAATTAAGTTACAGGACGAACGAACAGTCAGTAATCTTTTCTAAAAATTAATGCAATATTGGGAAAACGTGGTATAGAAACACCTGCCTTTTTATGGTGAAGGCATAAAGGTCTTATACAAAGAATAATGATGTTACGTACGCAACTTATGTTTGTAAGTTATGGTCACAACTGCGTTCTCGTCATACATTTCCTCGATGCTTTGTCTCTGGTCTTTAGAAGATTCTAGAAGTGGGAAGTACACTTCTAAAAGCGTGTCGACAATATTCCTTTCTTCTTCTGTACAATAATTGCGATGAAATTTTGGCATTTCGCCATTTGATTCTATTTTCACGCCATCCTGTGAAAAGAAGATTCACTAATACAATTAAATAGTAATGAAATAGGCCAGCGTGGTGGACTAAGGCCTAAACGCTCGTAGTGGTAAAGGAGGTCCATGCCTACCAATTGTAACTACTAAGGCTGATATTGATGATGATAATAATAATCAGTTAGTAACTCTTGGACCCTAACCACCGGTGGGTTGGGTCGTAGACCCCGCCATCTGCGGGTTAATTTTTATATTTTTAAATGTATGTATTTTTTTTTATAAAACTTTATATTTAAAAATGTAAAAAATAAAATAAACACATGAGGAATAAAAATCAGTTAGTAATACTTACAATATATTTTATAGTGGGAAATATTTCCTTGATCACTTGTACATACAGCTTTGGGTCTCTATAATCGGTACAAACTGGATTCCCTTCTAAAACAAGAGTCTTCAGCAACAAACTCTTGCAACACAACAATGCTGTTAGTTTATCCAACATATTGTCCGACAAATTGAGATGTTTCAGTTTAGGCGTGGTTTCCACCAAATTGAAACCGGCGATAGATCTGGAATTTAAAGGATTATTTTTCTCTCATGTTTGTATGTTAGAAGGAGTAGGCACAGGTGCATACTAATATACACTCAAATTTCTCCAGCTTTTTAATAATATGTAATGAAAGAAGGGTTTAATAAAATATAACTGTAAACACATTTGAAGAGTGTTAGAGTTAGTATTTATGTGTTTTTAAAATAAAAAAATAGAATCTATTTCATATTCCATGCATAAACGAACTAAGAAAAGTACTCCAATTCTAAACGATGACGATCATCACTACATAGTATAAAACAAAGTCGCTTTCTCTGTCCTTATGTCCCTTTGTATGCTTAAATCTTTGAAACTACGCAACGGATTTTGATGCGGTTTTTTTTAATAGATAGAGTGATTGAAGAGGAAGGTTTATATGTATGATAACATCCATTAAATATCAGCATTGCACCCGTGCGAAGCCGGGGCGGGTCGCTAGTAATATTATAATTTATAGCTATATTATATACTGAATTCGTAAATATACCGCACTCAGTAGAAACCGATCTCTTGTGGTCACGATACTCAGTAGTGACAAACGAGGATGATCATCATATCGTAAGCTTTATGTATAAAAACATCACGGTATACTCACGTAAGTTTATTGCCGGACAAATCTAGATCGACTATGAAATCCCACGCAATGGCTCCTGGAATCTGTGTGAGATGAGTCTGATTGCTGATTCGGTACAGCGGAAAATGGATAAAATAGCTTATATCTGTAATAAAAGGAAAATTAGTTTTTAAACTCAATTTAGAGACACAGCCTCGATGACTTCTAGGATAAAATTTGCGGTCGTAATAAAATCACGGTTGTAGTGAGTTCGAGGCCCAAGCACACAGCTCAAGACCTTTTAAAGTTCTGTGTATTCATATCGAATTATCAGGTACTTTAAAGGCAAATTGTCTTGAAAATGTGCACACCTAAAAGTTCTGAAGTATGTAGTCAGCCAATCAGGATTAAGGCATCGTGGTGGACTAAGGCCTATTCCTTCTTAAGCCTTCCTTGATTTTTTAAGCCTAGCAGTGGAACGTATATGGGCTGATATAAACTAAAAATCCCTATAAATATTACCTTTCCTGTTGGTAAAGGTTTTCAAACTGAGTTTCTCTTCGTCATAGCCGGCAGTTATAAGCTTCCTCAGGACTAGTTCTGGTGCAAAATCTAGTACTTCCAGCGTGTAATACGTTAAGGACATAGTTATATCTAGAATCACATCGTCCTTTCGTACACACAAGTCGTAGTCGTGGAGTATTTTCAACGCTTCTCTTGATTCAAGGACTAAGAATGTGCAGCTATCTCGGAGAAACTGCAATAAATTACAGTCTGTTACCATACGGTCTTAGGCGGTACTTCTATAGAAGCCCAGAAGGTGTTACGTTAATGTGTGTAATGTCTTAAATAATTGTTTATTTTTGGGTTAGGATGCTCTCATTTATAAGTCAAATTGATTTTCTGAAATAAAGGTTGGAAAATTTAAGATTTTATTAATAAGAAATTTGTAAAGCAGCTGCATACAGTTAACTGATATCCAACCCGCACTAGGCCGACGTGGACTAAGGCCTAATCCGTTATGGTTGAAGAGGAGGCCCGGTAATGGGACTTAAATGGGCTGATGATGAAATAATAATATCCATATAATTAAAATTAATCATTACGGTAAATATTTTATTCTAGATTACAAAGAAATTCCACAATGTTAAAAAAAATTACATTTTAGACTAAAATAGTTGATAGTTCGATAGGCTTATCTAGGATCAGATAACATAAACCTATCACTTACGTCAATGAAACAGGGTATAAAAGTCTTTCCTCTGACGGTTTCTATCAGGGCATCCAACACATCCTCTTTATCCCAAGATGGCGGGTATCCCGTCACGGATACTTGCACGAATGTATCCCAAGTATCGTACGCACTTAATATCTGTTCTTGTTCATATTTCGACAGACCCTGTAACACAGAACACAGAAAATACATTAAAAATATGTTTTTAATTTTAACGATCTATAAATATCTATATTTTTAAATCAAGTATTCTATTTTGAACACTTCTTGAAAAACCCATATCCGAAACATTTAAGTCCTAAAATCGTTCAACGAACTTAATGCATTTGCAATTATCAGTAGCAGCACGGAGTCTACAGAATATGTATTATTCTACATAGCGTGAGATTAATACTTACCTGGTTAAATGGGAGTACAGAAATGCATCTGTACCTACCCTTTCATGGAACACGACGTGTGGTTATGTATGCGCGTATATATGTATGTATGTATGAATCTACTGTTATACTTACAGCAAAATAATTAGCGGTGATCTGCTTTTTAACATCACTCTTTTTCTTCCAGGGCCAGAATGCGACGTTCTTCATGACAATGGGGTCTGTACTGGTCAGTACTTCCTGCCGTAGGTGCGCTGAGATGTATTTATCATCGTCAGGGTTTTCAACTATCACTTTTCTGAAAATATTGAAATAAATAATTATTATGAATTTACTGTGGCAACACCATGACTAAAAAATAGTTTGGATGTCTGCCCTGTTAGTCCTATAACATAAATGCGCGCCGAGCTATTTAAAGGACTAAGTTTGACTCCCAGTTCAGGCAGTGTTATAAGGTCTTTCCATGCGGAAATTTTTAGTAGCAGCAGGGTTTCTGTAGACAGCTTTAGATTCGCCTCGAATTGTGTGCATCTAAGACATATTAAGATCATTTTGAAACTCTCTGAGACTCAGACTTATTTGGACCATTCTGAACTTAACAAAATCAAAGTCACTTTATTATACCGGTCTATAAACTTGGGATGAATTTAATGCTAGTAAAAATATCATATTGTTACCTGTCCATAGAGTCGCTATCACACAATAAATTTATCGTGAGGTTTGGCTTCTTGGGTTGTGGCGGTCCTAAACGTTCAAAAACATTCTTCTGTTTGTTGTCACCATCCACATCTTCAGAATTTTGGTTACTTAATTCTGGAAAAGTATATAATATTTAATATATATATCGGCGTATAACCATATATGTACGCTACGTCATCACTCCATATATTCATGTTTACAAAAACAAGGATGTCTTACATCGAACGAATGCTCCACTGCAGTAAAACGTCCCATGACCGCTGCAGAAAAACAACAATGACTCATCACGAGCGATCGCCCCACTACAGCGATCGCCCCACTACAACGTTTATAAAATGCCTGCCCGCCTCAGCAGAGCGGGCAGTCCTCAGTCTACGCGCGGACAGTAAACATCTAGTTTATTGGGAAATTATAAGGATTTGTGATCGAAGTCGATTGTTTCAATTACTTCTCATAACGTCCTCCCATAATAGTCATGTCACTGCTGTTCTTAACAATTGAGGACTGTTTGCCCCTGTAGTTTATGGGGTTTTTCTTGAGGAAAACCCATAATTATAAGCAATTGTTGTAAAACCAACAACTGTGACGTCGGTAATGATGACGTCACTACATTTTAAAACAATTCCATGGTTTTTCTTTCGACATCAGAAGTGGGATTACCTGCCACTTCCGCTCTGTGACCTGATAATAATGGAATAGCAACCTGTAGTACACACCAGCAAAGGTAACCGTATGGGCAAGAGAAAACTGTACCCTCGTGACAATCAACGCCTTAACTCGAGGTATGTTTTAATGTTTTTACTGTACGCATTGCAATGCGGTGCGATTACCACAATATATTCTAAACTACACATCTTACTACAGTGTAGGCCACAACTATGACTTAACCTCCTATCTTACATCGTAATTGGGATAAGTACAACTATGCCCATTATCCAATACTGTTTTCTGTTAAAGGTTAGTTCGTTGGTTCCGCCTGAGGATCAAGTGAAAGCTAATCGTAATATCTAAACCACATGGCGATGAGGTTTTAAAAACATCGAACTACTTGGGGTAACGGTAATGTTCAGCATGCTGTTACCGCAGGTATGACTTTAAAGTCCTTTTTTTTTTAAGATTTCCTTACCAACCAAATGAGATAACTTTCCGTCAATTAACAATTTTTGATTAAAAGGAAATGCCCAAGTAACTATGGATCTTGGTATCGCTATGTAAAACTTAATTAACATAATTATTTCATGCTTCATAAGAATATTCTTCAATTGTACCGTCGTATAATTACACCGTTCCCAGCTTGAACATTAAGTAACAGCCATTATTTGGTCACAACACCCACCATGCGTTTGCACATTGAGCAATAACAATGATGCGTATATGAATTTCATTTCAAAAAAAAAAAAAAAAATTACCTATAATAATAATAACTAGACGTTTAGTATTGATGTAATTGTTGCAAATAAGCACGGTGATGAACATCATCTGTGAAATGCTTCTTCCGAAAAATGTTTGAGGTTGAAAGTAAAAACAAAATACTACCCAAGGCACAACCCTTGCAGAGGAATGGGTTACTTTCATTTAAATAAATCATTCTTCATAAATGAAAACGCCACTCTCATTATTGCATACAAATAAATAAACGTAATCTTTAAACAATAAAAAAAAAAAAAAAAAAACTGCAATCGGAAACTTAGGTTTATTAATTTGTACAACGTTCTAGCCTCGTCCGAACTCGGAGAGGCCAAGATCCTGTTGTCCATTCAAATATCATAAATGCGAAAGTAACTGTCTGTCTGTCTGTTACGTTTTCACGTAAAAACTACTGAATGGATTTTAATGAAACTTTACAATAATATAGCTTATACATCAGGATAAAACATAGGATACTTTTTATCCCGGAAAATGTAGTATTCCCGTGGGAATGAGTATTTCTAGATCTACCAAAGCGATTTGAATGAAATTTGGTATAAAGAGAGGTAGAGCTCACAGAATTAACATGGAATAGTTTTTATCCCGAAAAATTAAGTATTCCCGTGGGAATGAGTATTTCTGGATCTACCAAACCGATTTAAATGATTTTTTGTATGTGCATAAATAGGTCTCTAAGAAGTAAAATAGACTATCTATCTACTCTTTCTAAACTCAACCCTGTAGTCTGAGCGGACGGAGTCGCGGGCTAAAGCTATTAAATAAATCTTGAACATTTTACACTTGTGAAGTCACTGGCATGGGTTGCTGACAGTTAAAACAACAGTACTGTTGCTTCTACTTAATAGTAAATGAATGAATAATCAATTTAATATTCGTTGTATCGATGATTCGATACCACATCAATAGATTTTCTCTTGTTGCAACATTACTTAATAAATTAACAAAAAAAAAAAAAAAATGTAGGACTAGGAACATAAAAAAGTTACTTATTATTCTATTTCCTTTTGTCTGGCAAATGTAAGATAAACTAATACGAGATAAAACCTTTGTAATAAAAAAAAAAAACAAAATTGTTGATATAAATAGCTTATGGCACTACTAAAAAAAAAAAAAAAATATTGCGATACCTCTTATGGGCTTTCTCCTTCATTGAACTCCAACGATCATGGTAGAAATATATACCAGGACTTTTTAGAAATCCAAATATTGGTAAAAATAATTTAGACTCCAACTAGAATATGTTACATGTTTTACAAAATCGACCACATTTAAATCATACATCCCACAAGGGATGCACGATGTTGAATTATAAGAATTGCCTTGCGAGATAAAATAAAAATTTCGACAGCCTATGGAAATAACTATGGCTTTTTACAATATTGACATATACAAAGAACTATGTATATCTCATGTGGATAAAAAAAAAAAAAATACACCATGGATCAAAACGCGGTATGTAAGTTTAATAAGTAAACCAACCATACCGCTACATACCGTGGGTCAAAGTCAAAGGCAAAATTATCTTTATTCAAATGAACTCTTGCCGGTTCTTTTGTATCTTTAATAAACCTCGATTGCATTTGCCTATTCCTATTTTAAGTATCGACTTAAAATATCTTTTCTTCCTAATAGATTGCTTCACTAATTCCACAAGCCATTAGACTTAATATGGTTCCCTACGTTGTACTATTACATTACAGAAGTGCGCAACAGACTTTCGAACATGTTCTTTTTACTATTATGAATATGCGAAGCACATCATTATACAGAAATGTCAGACTGGCCGAGCGTCCTTTAGATTGGATCAAAACAGTCCCAAGAGTTTTCGCCTCTGAGGCTATACATTAGCAAATGTCCCATCTATACAGTCTGTTAGATCAACTATTACTCCTATTTCCGTACTATTGTGAACATAATGATTGAAAAGTTGATCAATAGTTATCGATGATGAATTTATGATAAAGATAATTATTATTACAACGAAAGAAGTTCGACTATTGTTACGTTCATAATAATCATATGGTTATGAAATTATGATGAATAAGATCGGTATTCATACCTATGCGGTTGCAGGCAATCACTGAATGCGGGTGATTGGTAGTACTATACTGTTGCAATAAAAAAAAAAAAACACTCCTATGATGACCATGAACAAGACTTCAAGGTCATGATTTTAGATCACGTTCAATATAATGAATATTATGTGAATAGCCCTGAGATACAAAGCTTTCACAAAAGAATAGCAAAAGAAACCAACACTTCGTACATTTTGCTGTACGCGGTGAGACCAAGTACACGCAACATAACAAGTACCACAGTGTACATTGTATGACAAGTACTACAGTGTAGGGCGTAATATAATTAAACGTCCTCTCCTCCTTTGACAAATGTACTAGAGGAATATGAGAAAACTAGAGCGTTGATAATGGTATTAACGTGTATCAGTATCTATTAAAATACTAAGCATGACACTTCATCCTTTTCATTTTTAGAGCCTCTATGCTTTGCATAGCATCGACCCTAACCTCTATTCCCCTAGAGCCTCTGTGTACCACGGCGAACAGGACCGCCCTGAGCACAGCATCATCCTATCCTTTATCTACGAGAATAAAAAAATAAAAATAAGAACAAACAATGAAAAAAAAAAAAAAAAAAGAAAGAAATTTAATAAATAAACAGAATAAACAAAAATGCTCCATGAGAGCTTCTACGAGAAAATCTACGAGAACTTTTATCTTTTCCTTTCCATTTTTAGAGCCTTTATGCTTTGCATAGCGTCGACCCTAACTCTATTCCCGTAGAGCCTCTGTGTACCACGGCGAACAGGACCGCCCTGAGCACAGCATCATCCTATCCTTTATCTATCTAAAAACAAACAACTAACAAAATAATAAAATAAAAAAAAAAAAAAATTGCTCCATGAGAGCGCTTCCACGAGAAACCTACAAGTACCTAACATTCAATAACTCCAATAATTTAACATGCCTAGCATTGGTATGGTCGAATAAAAAAAAAAAAAAAAAAAAAAGAAAATAAAATAAAAATGATGATAACAAACGCAAGTCGCTTACAGAGAAAACTTGTTGTACTTTCGCAGAATAATGTGGGACAACGAGAAATCTACGAGAGAACCTTTAAAAAAAAAAAAAAAAGATTTGTTGTACAACCTCCGAGAAATCTACAACCTAATATCTACGAGTAATCATCTATATCTACGAGTAATCATCTATATCTACGAGTAATCATCATCTACGAGAACCTATGGCATACTGAGACTCGACGAGAATCGTCACGAACCAAAGGAAATCGGAAGACTTAGAAGAATCAATGAGGCTGGTGCAGAGCGCGCACCGCCTGTCAGAATGGCCGTATCGGCGTATAACCATATATGTACGCTACGTCATCACTCCATATATTCATGTTTACAAAAACAAGGATGTCTTACATCGAACGAATGCTCCACTGCAGTAAAACGTCCCATGACCGCTGCAGAAAAACAACAATGACTCATCACGAGCGATCGCCCCACTACAGCGATCGCCCCACTACAACGTTTATAAAATGCCTGCCCGCCTCAGCAGAGCGGGCAGTCCTCAGTCTACGCGCGGACAGTAAACATCTAGTTTATTGGGAAATTATAAGGATTTGTGATCGAAGTCGATTGTTTCAATTACTTCTCATAACGTCCTCCCATAATAGTCATGTCACTGCTGTTCTTAACAATTGAGGACTGTTTGCCCCTGTAGTTTATGGGGTTTTTCTTGAGGAAAACCCATAATTATAAGCAATTGTTGTAAAACCAACAACTGTGACGTCGGTAATGATGACGTCACTACATTTTAAAACAATTCCATGGTTTTTCTTTCGACATATAATATGTAATAATAAACCGCAGACACATTTATTAAAATGGACTTATATGGGTCAATGATAAACTTACCTTCATTTTCAATTGGTTCAGAGAGTTGGTCAATATCCGCTTCGGTTGGTGAATACCTGTCCAAATCTTTTTGTTGCTGTGGTTTTTGTTCTGGTTCTTTGCTTGTGCTCGGCTCAAATTGTATATCCATATAAAACTGGCTGTCGTCTGATTCCATATTATTTATCATTTGCTGACTCCATGGGTTGGCTGATGATATTAATATTTATTAATTTGATTTCATGATTAGAAAGACTTTTAAATAGTAAATTTCATGGGACCAAAGCCATGTCTAAGCATTTTACTAATTTAAACTTTATTTTAGTTTGTGAATAAATAAATAAGCTGGTTTAATTATTATCAAAACTATTGTATGTGTTACTATACTGAAAAAAGTTGTTTTGTAAAATGCATTACTTAAGACTCTTGGATATTCTTCTTCAGTGAAAATGGCCTTCAAAGCTGGGAGTAAATTATTGTTGTTTCACAAAAATGAAATCTTAATTAAGTATGGTATTGTCATTTTTTGGTTTCATTCAACTATTGCCTTTGGATTTTAAACCAAGACATAGAATACAGATAACTTACTTGCAGGAAATTGGTATTCTTGTTGCTTCAAAAAACTCTTTGGCACACCTGAAACATAAAAATTTAAATACAATTAATATAAATAAAATATATAAGGCTTTGTTTATAAGCCCAAATGTTAGACATGCAATGTACACTAAGACCACACAAGAATAGAATTTACTTAATTGATTATCATAAATTAGATAGCTTGGTTTAAAGTTTCTTTCAAAACTCTATTAAATTAATTAAAAGTCATTGTTTAAAATAATAATATACCTTTTGGAAATTTGTTAAAGTTAAAGTTGGAATCTGAAAAAAAAACAGTACATGACATATTAATATGGTATACATGAAATGACTGTAAATATGAGCACCCTGCAATTGCAGGATCCAGTACCTGTTTGTTTTTATATTAGGTGAGATGAAAACACACTTGGTAAAATTTGGGTTTAGAAATAAACCTGAAGAGATAGATCTTCAGAGAATATAAGTGTGAGTATAGTTTAGTGACATAGGATGCAAAGCATTTATTCTATCTTCAAGATGCAGCCCAAATGGAGATGGACTTGAAAAAATCACAAGATTTTATGAAAATACTATCAACAAGTGTTTGTACATATGTTCTGCTATAATAACAACAATATAAAATTGCATAATCAATTCTTAAAATAATAATCAATATTTTATGAGTAAATTTTCTCACAAAATCCTTTAATTTAATTATCAAGATGTTCTTGGTTTTTGCCTAAAACATAGATTTTTTTTTTCCAGTGCACCATAGTAAATAGATTCAGAAGCAACAATTGGTGTTTAAGAATTATATAAATTAGGATAATTAATACTTCGTTGGAACCACTTCATAGGATTTTTTCCCTTCTGTGCATTAGCAGCATTCCATTTTTGAATAGATTTATTTTTTTTCTTTCCCTTTTTTCCACCTTGTTTTGTTTGTGATAGCCAATCCATTACTTTGTTTGTATGTAACTTTTATCTGAAAAATAACAAGAATTTTTCACTAAAAATATATTCATTATATCTTTGTTTCGTAGTTGTAAACTTTAATTAATACTTAACTATCTATTTTAAAATCAGTATTTTACACAGATTAAGAAGTAATATTTAGGTTTTTAAACATACATCTATGAATAATATGTTCCTAAATATTCTAAATTAACATGTAGTTCAACTTTTGCATTTGTTTAGTTTATTATCCTAGATGAATTATTAATTACAAGAAGAATTGTTATTTATAAATCTAAAATTGTAAGTTAAATTAGAAATAAAATAATAGAAAAAAAAAACATTTTGTAAATTACTGTAACTTAGAATATTAAAATCATAATATTTAGAGTAAAATATTCAAAAGTTGGATTATTTTGTATAGGTTATTCTTGGCCAAAAAAATTGTCAGACCCAAAATTCTAGTTGGTTTTAGTGAAACTAAGTACATTGTTAGGAAACTTACTAAATCTAAGATATAAACAGCTTTTATGATAGCGCGTCTTGAATCAGATTTGTTTTGGGTTTGTATGATATGTCAGTGTCACTGACTCAGTGAGTAAATCTCTGTTTTGTCACTGAGAGAGAAGTTGTTATGCAAGTTTTATATGTGTGAGTGAGACAAATTATCATTCATGATGAAAATCAGGAATACCTTTACTTTTTTTTTTTTTTTTTTTCCTTTTGTTCCGTAAGGAACCGGCTAAGGTCAGAGACCATGCTGCCATGTCTTCAGTAATTATTCATTTCTTCAATATATTATGTCAATCCCATGTCTTTAGTCATTATACATTTCTTCAATATATAATGTCAATCTTATATCTTCAGTTATTATTCATTTCTTCAATATATAATGTCAATCCCATGTCTTCAGTCATTATTCATTTCTTCAATATATAATGTCATTCCAATGTCTTCAGTAAAAGTATTTTTCCAATATTTCGGCTCTAGGCTTCTCCCGAGTCAAGGCTCACATCCAATAATCAGTCATAATAAGAAAGTAGTATATTTTTGGATACAAGTT
Source organism: Cephonodes hylas (assembly GCA_030295005.1). Classification (NCBI taxonomy): domain Eukaryota; kingdom Metazoa; phylum Arthropoda; class Insecta; order Lepidoptera; family Sphingidae; genus Cephonodes; species Cephonodes hylas. The sequence goes on along the minus strand of AP025374.1, from coordinate 2,536,923 downwards.
GGATCCATCATCCAGTCGTTATAGTTGTGTTTTCTTTTGTCATAGTCAGTTATTAACTAGTAAAAACTAGTCAGGACTCAAGTGTTATGTCAAATACTAGGTAAAACCATCAACAAACTTTAAGTCAATTAATTTAAATATTTTTTTTTTAAATTGCGACTAATAATAATTAAACAAAATATAAAATAAATTCGAAGACCATATTTACATAACAAATCATAAGATTATTTACAACATTATTTACAAAGTACAGGCAATAATCATATTTGTCTAACAGTAGGGGGAGGGGGGGCACTTTGATACACAAAAATTCAATCTCTTTTTTGAGGACCATAAAGCATTATATTTAAATATTTGTTCTGATGTGTGCATTGGCTGATATGTCAGCTTATATTTTGGCTATGCACAAACCGCCAAAACTGGCGACGTATAGAGATAAACTGATTTTAAGAAAAAATCATTTTTGTATCATTCTGCCCCACCAGTGGGGCACTTTGATACATAGGGTGGGGCAGTTTGATACGTATTTTAGATCCATATAAAATGCAAATTTAAACTGACTAAAAACCCAATATAAACCGTATTAATACTTAAAATTAAGAAATAAAACAATTTTATTGATTGAGTTCGCAATATACTTTTTATTAAGAGTGCACATTAGGCATAATCAGTCTCTTAAGTTACTTAAGGAATATAATCACAAAAAAAAACAATATTGTCATCATAGAACAAGACTAATTCTCTGTTGTTTTATTAATTATATAATCAGTTATGTACTTACTAAGTAATCAGATTTTAACATTGAATATTGTTAATGAAAATATAATATTAGAACCTCTTATCAAAATGAACAATATTTTTCTGTAAAAATTAAACAAACATTAAAAATTTAACAAAAATAATCATAAAAACTCTCATATAAATTACAAAACAATCTACTGGATATTATATTGAGTTAAACCTACCGAAAATAATAAAGCGACGATGTTCGAGATGTGCCTTTGGAGAAAGTTGGTTTTGGTAATTGCAAAACTAACATCCACACTTGCTTTGTCTTCCACAATTGGAAATATAAACTTAGAAGACCTTGCTTTTTTTCTGAGATATAATACTTAATATTCTGTCACATTATACTTAAATACAACTTTGGCAACGTAGTAAATCACAGTTTTCTTCTTCTCGAACTTAATTAGCAGGAAATCTCCAATATTTATGTGTTCAGGATTAACTGGTTCTTCATTAATTACCTCTTCTTTCGATTCCGACGGCATTTTAATTTCTTCACTATCACTCGTCATCACGACTTCATCTTGACTAGAATCAGAATCTATTTCTGCAGGCAAAGAAGTCACTCTCTTTTTCGGCTCAGTTAATCCCAGCAGATTTTTCGCTGTTTTCAATTCTTTTGCATGCTGTTTTGCTTTTTGTAATTCTCTTTTCCTGTTCTTTTCATTACGTAAATTTTCTAATCTATTTTTTTCTGGTGTTTCAGTGTATATTCTTGATCGTCCCTTTTCTCTTCCTTTTCTTTTTAAGACACTGTTGGTAATCGCCTTTTTGGATAAGGTCTAACTACTTCAGGAGTAAGAATAGCCTTTGATGAAGAAACATGTAGAGGATCGTCAGCATCAGACACTGAAACTGGGTCGGCATCCAAAGTAGGAGTTTAATTTTGTTCTTGGTAAACTCTTTGACAATACTTCACGTATTGCATCTTCAATGTTTCCTTCATTGATATTTTTTCTATCAGTTTTGGGTTTGTACGTGCGCACCATTTTCTAAAAAAAAAGGAAAAAAAAACAATAAAATAAACTATTATTTTTGACGGGGCACATTAATACACTAGAGGGGCAGATTGATACGTATCATTGTACCCCGCACATTACCGTATCAAAGTGCCCCAAAGGACTTTTTCCACAAACAATTAATTTTATCAAGTTTATAATAATCTTGCAATCAAAAACATTTTAAAATATAATAATAACTATATTTACTTACCTTTTGTAACAAATAATAACAAAAACGACTAAGAGTATCCTCCTGAGACACAATTACATTTCACGTATTTTTTTGTAGGCAGCGGCGCACGCCACTTCCAATACTTTAATGACCGTTGAGGCCCAACGGAAAACTGGCAGCGAGTGGTGTCACAACTGTCATTCTTGTGAATGTCCTTGAGCATTCTAGTGATGTGCCGGACTGTGTAGCGTTTATAGGTTTTGAGATATAGATACTGTACCAATGTGCCCCGTGAATCAATGTGCCCCCCCTCCCCCTATTATTAATAAAATTAAACAGCGCTGTGTAGGTTGACCTATTTACAAGAAGAGTGTGGATGGAGCGCGGTACCAGGTTGGGGGTCTTATAAATTTTAAACAACTCATCCATCAACACAAGGCGCTGAATGCCAAAAGATGAGCAATGGAAAAATATGTGGGAAATTGATTGTTCGGCCTCAGAATGACAATAATCACAACAGGGGCTCTGTGCCATTTTTAATCGAAAGAGATGCTGATTTAAACGACAATGGCCAAAACGAATCCTCAAAATGGTACTATAAAATTTTTTATCTTTAAAGATACGACCTTTGCAGAACCAAGGCATGTAGCCAACAGGAACATTGAGCGTAGCGTACCAAAGACCTTTGCCCTGAATTTGAACTGTCTGATTCCAATGCCTCTTCCATTGATTAATTGATCTTTTTTTAAGGACCGAAATGACGTCTGAGTGGGGAACGCGAAAATCGAGATTCCTGCTGGAGTCAGGAACAATGGATGAAAAATTTGTTATAGTTCTAGCTAAGAAGTCTGCCTTTTCATTCCCAAATACCCCAACATGAGATGGAACCCACATTAAGATAACTTTAATATTATTTTGTGTCAGTAAGTTCATACAAGACTGCTTGATTTGATACATTAAATAGTTAGTGTCAGCATTGAAACAATTATTTTTCAGATTTTCAAGAACACTCATGCTGTCACAAACTATAACCCATTTACGTAATCCATCACTCTTATATTGAATGTGTTTCACAGCACAAAGAATAGCTAAGGCTTCAGCTGTAAATATACTTGCATTAGAATCTATTTTATAACCAATACCAGTTTTCAGGAAACCATCATAAATAGCAAATGAGACAGCAGAATCTGTTTTAGACCCATCAGTATACACAAATCTGTAATCAATATATTCAGAAAATTTACAAGTAACATCTTGTTTAGACGAAAGTTTATGATCAATAATTATATCTATTGCTGGAAATTTACTGTTGAAGTCTCCTTGATAACAGGGAAGAGAAGATGTCTTATGTATTTGAAGAGTTTCTAGAAAATTTACATATTGTGAAAAGCCTTGAAGGATATAAAGGGTGTTATGTGAAGAGGATCTATAAGTGTGAGATAAATTTAAAAACAAGTGATTATTTATTCTACTATAAAGCTTCAATATAAACTTTTCTTTGAGAAAAGAAAATCGAATGTGTAGTGGGGGAAGCCCACACTCAACTTGCATCACATTAATAGGAGTGCTTTTAAATGCTCCTGTGATCAACCTCAAACTTTTATTCTGAATTACATCTAATTTATCCACTAGTCTATTATCACCACCAAAACAAAGGAAGCCATACTCAAAATGACTACGAACTAAAGATTTGTATAAAAGGAGCAAAATTTTGGGATCTGCACCCCAGGATGTTCTACATAATGATTTCAATATATTGAGTGCTTTAATGGCTTTTGAACTTATTGATTCTATGTACTTCCTCCAAGAACAATTATAGGTAAAAGTAACACCTAAAAATTTTGTCTCTTGAGAAACTGGAATACAGACTTTATTATAATACACAGAAGGACTTGTATTACCACTTTTACCAAAAACAACCAGTTTTGATTTGAGTGCATTTATATCCAGATTCAAATATGAGAAGTAAGAACACAAATTTTTCAAAGACTTATTAAGGATACTTGAAATATGATCCAAATTCCTTCCATTTGCATACACAACTAAATCATCAGCAAATTGAAGATTTTTAACTTGGGGACCCAAAATGAGATTCAATTGACGTATATACAAGATAAAAAGCAATGGTGAAAGTATTCCACCTTGGCATACACCAACAGAGGTAAGTCTAGGACCATATAATTTACCATTATATTTTGTATAAACTTCTCTTTCAGTTAGAAATTTATAAATCCAGTTGACAATTTTATTTGGGACTAGCTTTTGCTCGCGACTCCGTCCGCGTAGACTACAGGGTTGAGTTCAGAAGGAACATAAGTTGTAGTCTATTTTACTTCTCAGAGTCCTATTTATGTCCATACCAAAAATCATACAATTCGGTTAAATTGTTCAAACATGAAACCGTAACGCGTCGATCGGCGCCTTATGCATAATTACTGCGCGCTTGATCAATATTTTAAAACTGCAATATCTTCTAAGATACTCAGTTAAATCAAATGATGTAAAGAGCAATTTTATTTAAAATTAAATACTTGTAATGAATAACGTATTTATTTGGATAAGGATTAATATCATATTTAGAAAAACACCTTCACAAATAAAACTTTATTTCAAAATAAATTTGGTTAGGATAAAAACGTTATAGTGAGCCAACCTTAAAAAATAGACATATGCTGCCGCGGACTTTTTTTTAGAACTTTTAAAGAGGAACATTTCTCTTAAACATTATTTTAGCGAAACTTTAACCGTTTTCGCAGAGCACGCAGCGGAAGCTCACAAAAAGAAAAAAATGTCCCCGATTTTGAAACATTCTTTATTGCTGCTCCGCTCCTATTCGTCGCAGCGTGATGTTATATAGCCTATAGCCTTCCTCGATAAATGTGCTATCTAACAGTGAAAGAATTTTTCAAATCGGACCAGTAGTTCCTGAGATCCTAGCGTTCAAACAAACAAACAAACAAACAAACTCTTCAGCTTTATAATATTAGTATAGATTACAAGCTAAGTTGTATCACATATATACATAGACTAGCTTTTGCTCGCGACTCCGTCCGCGTAGACTACAGGGTTGAGATCAGAAGGAAAATAAGTTGTAGTCTATTTTACTTCTCAGAGTCCTATTTATGTCCATACCAAAATTCATACAATTCGGTCAAATTGTTCAAACGTGAAACCGTAACTCGTCGATCGGCGCCTTGTGCATCATTACTGCGCGCTTGATCAATATTTTAAAACAGCAATATCTTCTAAGATACTCAGTGAAATCAAATGATGTAAAGGGCAATTTTATTTAAAATTAAATACTTGTAATGAATAACGTATTTATTTGGATAAGGATTAATATCATATTTATAAAAACACCTTCACAAATAAAACTTTATTTTAAAATAAATTTGGTTAGGATAAAAAACGTTATAGTGAGCCAACCTTAAAAAATAGACATATGCTGTCCCGGGCTTTTTTTTAGAACTTTTAAAGAGGAACATTTCTCTCATACATTATTTTAGCGAAACTTTAACCGTTTTCGCAGCGCACGCTGTGGAAGCTCACAAAAAGGAAAAAATGTCCCCGATATCGAAACATTCTTTATTGCTGCTCCGCTCCTATTCGTCGTAGCGTGATGTTATATAGCCTATAGCCTTCCTCGATAAATGTGCTATCTAACAGTGAAAGAATTTTTCAAATCGGACCAGTAGTTCCTGAGATCCTAGCGTTCAAACAAACAAACAAACAAACAAACAAACAAACAAACAAACAAACAAACAAACAAACAAACAAACTCTTCAGCTTTATAATATTAGTATAGATTAAATACTTGTAATGAATAACGTATTTATTTGGATAAGGATTAATAACATATTTATAAAAACACCTTCACAAATAAAACTTTATTTTAAAATAAATTTGGTTAGGATAAAAAACGTTATAGTGAGCCAACCTTAAAAAATAGACATATGCTGTCGCGGACTTTTTTTTAGAACTTTTAAAGAGGAACATTTCTCTCATACATTATTTTAGCGAAACTTTAACTGTTTTCGCAGCGCACGCCGCGGAAGCTCACAAAAAGGAAAAAATGTCCCCGATTCCGAAACATTCTTTATTGCTGCTCCGCTCCTATTCGTCGTAGCGTGATGTTATATAGCCTATAGCCTTCCTCGATAAATGTGCTATCTAACAGTGAAAGAATTTTTCAAATCGGACCAGTAGTTCCTGAGATCCTAGCGTTCAAACAAACAAACAAACAAACAAACAAACAAACAAACTCTTCAGCTTTATAATATTAGTATAGATTTGAATAGACAGCAATTCAGAGCAAAGTATATTGATATTGACACTATTAAAAGCTCCGGCAACATCAAAAAATACAGATACTAAGAATTCTTTATCATTTAGACTATTTTGAATATCAAGTTGGAATTGGCATATACTTTCACGAGCTGAAATTCCCCTACGAAAACCAAATTGATTAGCAGGGAGAAGATTGTTATGTTCTATATAATATTCCAATCTATGTTTTAGCAATTGCTCAAAAATTTTTCCAACACATGATGTTAATGCTATTGGGCGATATGAATCTGGATATGACCGAGGTTTATCTGGTTTTAAAATAGGTACTAAGCAGTCAGACTTCCAAGAATGAGGTATATCATTATTCAACCACAGATCATTTAATATGTTGAGGAAAATAGACAGACATTTTTTACTGAGTTTTTTAAACATAAGATATGGAATACCATCCAGACCGAAAGCACTATCCTTTCTAGATAAAATAGCAGATGTTAGTTCTTCCATCGAAAATGGATTAATTAGATAATTATTAACAGGAGTACCTATGTTATTAAAACCTAAATTTGGATTATTATTTACATAATCTGGGGTGAACTTGTTTAGAAAATCTTGGACCCAACTATCATCACTGGAGGAGTAAGAAAATGTTTTGTTAAATTTTCGCATATATTTCCAGATTCTTGAGAGTGGAGTACATCGGTTAAAGGAACTGCACAACTGAACCCAACTATCTGATCTTTCCCTCTTCAAAGTTAACTTTTTTAAGGCTTGTAACCTTTTAAACTCAATATAGGATGCATCAGAGGGATTATTTTTAAAATATACATAAGCAGATTTTGAATTATGAATGGCCTCAGAACATTTTTTATTCCACCAAGGAAGTGGTGGACTTTTAGAAAATTTTCTATGAGAGTTTTTGGCAGATGACTTAGGAAGAGGGGTACCATATGGACATGAAAGGGATTTATTGACTGCAGAATGCAGTGATTCACAAAATATTTTATAAGATTCCAACGGAGTAGCATTTTTTTGAACATGAGAATTGGTTAAATTAGAATCAACATATTGTGCATACAATTCCCAATTTACCATTTTAAAATTTGGATAAATGGGTAAATGAGTGTTATGATTATTTATGTTATAAGGACTGTTTCTATTACAATTGCCTAAAGATATTTTAATAATTACAGGAAGATGATAGCTACCAAGAGGATCATTATGGACAGACCAGTCAGAAGCAAGAGCCAATGATGGAGAAACCAAAGACAAGTCTAAAGCATTAGGACGCCATGTCAAAGAACCAACTGTGGTTACCTGACCATTATTTAACAGCACCAAGTTGTTGTTATCGATAATTTCTAAAATATCCCTTCCACGTGAATTAACAGAATTGCATCCCCAGGATGTGTGATGAGCATTAAAATCACCAGCAAATATCATAGGCTCGGGCACAGATTTTATTATACATTCAAGTTTATTTTTGTCAAAAGCTGGAGAACATTTTGTTGGACAGTAAAAGCTAATAATACTTATTTCTCTATTATTTATTTTAATTCTTACACAAATATTTTGTAAAGCGTTATCAGAATATGTGTTAATTTTGTTGTAATCAATATTATTGCGAATTAAAATAGCTACACCATTATGATCATTGCCAATATCATTTCTTTCTATTTTAAATCCTTTGATATCAATTTTTTTAAGGGGTGTCAACCAAGTTTCTGAAATTATTGCTATATGTATTTCATGCTCATAAAGGAATTGTGTCAACACAAGTTTGTTGTTGATAATACTTTGTGCATTCCACTGAACAATATTAAGAATCATTTTGAACTGTATTATTGCGTAATGTTTGTATGAGAATATCCTTAATTGATGTTGTATTTATTGGGGTGTCCTTTTGGTTGACTACTATTTTTGTTAAGGCTTGAATTAGCAAATTCATAAAATAATCTGATTTGCTTAAATTCTGTATTTGAGTTTCAATGTTTGATTTCGTTAACTGGGGAAAAGACTGTTCATTGAAGAGACTTGAAAATTGTGTGGCCTTTGATTTTATTTTATTTTCTTCTATTTGTAATTTTTTTTTTGGGCATGAGTTTGAGATAGCTATATGATTGCCACCACAATTTGAACATTTAGCATTTTTGATATCAACAGAACAATTTTTAAAATTGTGTCCTTCAGAACAGATGGAACACACCTCCTTCGAACTTCTGCAATATTTCGCGATATGGCCAAATTTCAGACACTTTAAACATTGCTTTACAGGTGGGATGTAAATGTTTACTTCATGCCTCCAAGAGTCAAGGTACACATACTCAGGTAATTCCGTGGATGCGAAAGTAACAGCCACAGTTTGCGTGGGATGAAAAACAGCATGACCATCATCAGTACGTAAGCGACGCATAAAACGTCTAACTTGAATGACATTACGAGAACTACCAATAAGGGAAAAAATTCTTTTGTTTGAGAGCTCCACGGGGACAGAAGTTAGGACCCCGGTCACCTCGGTGTCACCAGCCGGTACTGTAGCTTTCAGAGCTAGCTCATCTAACAATTTTCTATTTTGTAGGAATACATTGGCATTATTTGATAAATCAAAAGTAATCCCGATTTTGTATTTATTTATAGATTTTAAATGTAATATGCCCGTGACGCAATATTTTCGTATTGCGCGGGAAATTGCCAATCTGTCCTTATCGGTAAAAGTTTTGTTTTGGTCTTGATGATTTAGAAAAACTATGTGCTCGTTTTTATTACTGTTTTCGGGGTACTTCCTAAAGTACCCCGGTACCTTGAATATTTCGTATTTGTTGCTGCAATCTTCATCAGAGTCCGATGAAGCCTCGTCACTGTTGATGTATGGTGGAGACCCATCAAGGTCCTTTTTTCGTCTCTTCTTTCCTCCTCCCATCTTCTTACAATATTATAAAGCAAAATTTATAAACAAAAATGTATTTACACCAATTCAAGAGAAAAATTTGGAAAAAATATTTGCTTTGGCGCCTTTTCAGTTCAAAGGTTCCCGCGCGAATCTCGGAATACCTTTACGTCCTACGAAACAATGCTGTCAAAACAATTTCGTTCCGTTTCTCAAATGTTGTTTCAGCCATTTCGCTATGCAAATTATTTATTAAATTAAATAAAAACAGTAAAACGAAATATTTATGTTTATTTTTACATCACAATGGTCAAAGGTGTAGAGATATGTTACGTCGAAGGGTATATTTTTAAAATTATTTTTATTATTCATTTATTTTATTTCATTTGTTCCTGAGAAAATTTCCTCTCTGCATTTTCTACGCTACACTTCTGCCTAATCCTTTAGAGATGTAGACGAGCGTAGGTACCAATTTACATGTATTTTTAGGTGAACTAAAGAGGTCATGGCATGTAGAGCCTAGCGCCAAATGTTAGCTGATACACCTGTAAATAATTGATTTAATAATTACTCAAATAATCCCTTTGCGTTACGGAGAACACGGTGTCGGAGAGAGTAGGATCTCCATTATTTTTCTCCATTAGTTAGGTTCAGGTTCCAGTGATGAACCTAGGTTACTTAGATTGTGCACTTTAACCCCCCATAATTAATCAGCAATTAAATCCCCTGTAGCGGGGGAAGACCCGTTATTATAGGAATAGTCAATAACAATGTTTTAAAGAAATCTTTGATACTTATTCTAACTTTATATTTTTAATGTGAAAGATAGTCTGTTTATTTGTCATGCTTAAACTGCTGAACCGCTATGTATATTGCGCCCCGTGGCGCAGTTGGCTAGACACATAGAGTAACTTTTAATACTGGAGAGCTAGACACCAGCTTGCGAAACGAGCGGCCGCGGGTTCGATCCCCGCACCGAGGCAAATGTTCGAGTGATCCACAAACATTTGTTTCGGGCCTGACACAAGACTCGTATCTTAGTGTGGGGTCATGACTATGTATGGGTAAGTAGGACCTTTGGAAAGAACAAAGGATACTTTTTTTATAAAATTGCGCTAGGACGCAGCTGGGCTCAATATAAAACGCATACACGAAACTTTGCTCTGAAAGTTGTATCTGGCGTTTTTCATTACCTATTACTAAAATTAATAATCATAAAGATCTTTCTTTTTAATATTGACTTTTGTTATGGGATTATCAAATAATTCAAAATTGGACGCGACGTTCACTACAGCTATTTTGTATTTTCATTTTTATGTCTCTATTCAAATCTGAACGCTAAATTAGTGCCTTCTAAATAAGCGTACCGATTCAAAAGATTACCTGCCCTTCTTATTTCATATAAATTTTTGACAGTCCTTATCGTGCATTAGTTCGAATATATTATATTTAACTAGGTTTGATTTCTTGATCTAACAAAAGTGTCAGGCCAAAAACGAGCCTCAGTAACAGTAGGTAAAAATGATTATTCTATGTTTTATTCATGTAATATTTTACTGAAAGAACTGATGAAATGGCTATCATCATATTGTTCTTAAATTTGGCGTTGTAAGTATCTATTCTAGTATTACTTCTGTAAATCATTTTTAAAAGAGCTGCTTTAATGTACCTGTTTTACTTAAAACGCCTATACTTATCCCTTACTACACCATCAGTGCGGTCATTATCTTTCTTTAATATCTATTTTGGCTTGACGTTCCGCTCAAGATCCACTGAACAGTACACACAAGTGGCAGGAACTAGCAGCGATCATAAAACGGCATGCAAGCGCCCGCCTTACACAAAATGCAATATTGCTCGTTAAACCCACTTGACCCGCGGGTCCCGTACAGAGTGTTTCATTACTCCGCGAACACTCAGCCAGCGGTTATGAACGGTTGCAAAATAAATTAAAAAAAATTGCCATTTTTACGTCGCCGAGTTGCAAATTGACTTGGTTACAGAAAATCTTACAGGGAAATTCGAATACGTGCGCATTGGTCAATTTATAGTGAAATTTGGCAACGTTTCTTCGTCACCTGGAATGTTTTTTTTTGTACAACTGTTAGTTTATTCGTTAGAGTGCAGCCGGAATTTTTGGTTAGATTTTTGCAATTCCGAGCCAATTTTTTTACTCGGCCTCTGGGGATGCCAGAAAACGGAATACAAAACTCGCTTTTTAAACATTTTGTGTACGAATTTGTTACGCTCAATTTATGCTCATAATTTTCAGAAATAAGAATTTTTTTGGGACGATACCTACAGATGCGCTTTTTAAGCTATTAGAATAAATTTATGACATACCAAATCAGTCACCAAATTAGCCATAATATAAGGCATAAAGTGGGTCGCGAAACTATGATAGGCGACTGGATTAAAGAAGAAGAAGAAAGGAGTGTGTGCGTTTCTCCAGCTCGGTATTGGTATGATAAGCGAAAAAGATTTAGAAGTCTATACGGCGTATCCTTCTTCATGATCTGATACAGCACAATAATTATAATCATTAGGAGGTATGATGACTTGAAATAATTCAATTCACATCGGTTTTCCATGACATCGTTGTCCGCACTAATGGGTACGGTCGAGTTTATACGTACCACAGTCAAAATTCATCATCATTAGCCAATTATGGTCCACTGCTGGACATAGACCACCCCCAATCAAAATTCAAAATTATCTTCATTTAAATATTCCTACTACTTGTGTCCGTTAAACTTAAACTATTTATGTCTTTACTGTAAAACAATTGCTATTCAGTCTCGTCTCAGAAACGCGCTATAAAACTTCTGACGTGTATTAACCGCCACCAGTGGGAATTAACAACAACTGGCACGCTATTATTGAAATAAAAACTTTTAAAAAGTGTAATAAAGAGCTAAATAAAGCATCCAGTGTTGGTTAACGTTCCGACATTTCTACACAATATATTTTCTTAGTTCGTAATATATGACCTCGACCGCATTGCAGTCGAACTTTACCTGGCCGTAATTGTCTTTACTTCATGGTCTTGCACTTTTATTAGATTTTTGCGGGGTCCCACTGCTGTTCAAAAGTTATTATTGCTATAATTTTTCTTGTCGTTTTATAGTCTGGATGGCTGGATCAACTATAAAAGATTTAATTGCGTCTAGGATTACTTTATGTTTACACCAACTTAAAGTTTATGCTGTGGTAAGTGCAGGCCAGAGATGTGAGATTGTATAATATTAAGGTCTATAACCTTAAACATAAAAATATATATATATAAAAAAACACACTCCTACTTCTACGCTTTGTCTCCTTTTTCAGATAGTTAGTAAGATAATAATTAGTACCTAGTGATTGTGTAGTGCAGGAAGTCCTGCAGTACGATGGACCGACGAATTAAAAAACAAGGCGGACTGAGGATGGATGAGGGTTTCTCAAGTGCGAGCTTGATTGGTGACTACTCGGAAAGGTCTAATTTCAGCAATGGAAGGTAAAATAAGTAAAATAAATTCGATCAAGCTGTTCCAGTTTACTATAGCTCAATAAGTTACAACAAGGCTCTGAAAGACGAAGATATCGGATTTCACTTCATGCTATTCGAACTAAATCTCATTACTTCGATCGAATTTCATGCGATAAAATTTGAACCATCCTATAGATGTCTCAACCAACAGAGGTCACGTTCTATTAACACATAACTGTCCCATCGAATCTAATTAAATCATATTCAGAATTATTGGTTATACGAGTGTACGAATTATCAGTACGCCTGTAGGACATTTTTTCCTCGTCCCCAGTTTAAATGCAGTGATAAAAGTAACGCCTTTCAGAGCGTACGGTAGTATTAAGTTGTACAATAGAACGTTCTTCGTCTGATACTATTGTGTTATTTTTGAATGTGTTGTGTCTGACTTGTTGCTATGCACATACCTAATAGGAACCACTCTGAAGTGTCAGGTTCAAGTGCGTTGTCTTTTGTTTTTTTTTATACTTATACGTCATAGGGACTCGAATTTGTGATTCTTTGATAAACGTTGTAATGCAAATTAAACTTCAATCAATCGAAATATTGTTGTAACTACTTATTATTTTTTTAAATAAAAATATTGTCAAATCACGTGATGTATATGTTAAGCTTGTAAAATTAATTATAATTAACATAAACTCCTAATCCTTTCCGAATAGAGTTTCTTGTATACCAAGACATTACAAATTAAATATTTATACGACCCAAAAGTACAGCTCTAAGCTATTGTCATGATAAGTCTAGACTACAGACGATCAAACTAGCGATGTTGAAGTCATGAGAATTTCTCGGGCACAATGTGTTTCCCTACTATCGGACTGAGGTACATGTATCTGAGACTGCTAACTCGTGCGCTTCGAAGAACTACTCCATCGAAGAAGTATAAGAAGTTCGGAGGGAAGAAACTGAAGGATTTGAAAGTGACATGGCGTCGAAAACGTTGATTTGGTAAATATAATCACATTTTCTTAATAAAGTAACGTTTGTTGTGTGGTGGGGAAGTTTGAGATTCAATTCTTGTGTCGGTCAACTACTGTACAAATTTTTCTATTTCCTCAGTATCAGTACCAAGTCTGGAAATGTGAGCGATATACAAGATAAGCTTTTTATTATTCGATACACGAATGGGCTAGCCGGATATACTAACAATGCTTGATGTATTAATACATCTTTGTATATCTTTTCTGGAATATGAGCAAGAACAAAATATGATTACAAGAGCAATTTCAAAATTTGGTATGAAGGCTCATCTAAAATACTGAATAATAGTAATTAAACCAACCTATACCCAATATTTGGAAATCTAGAGCAAATAATACAAGTCAATCACAACTTCGAATAATCAAAACTTGTGTGAACTGTAAAGAACAATATCACTTCAAGTCTTCAAGTATATTAGTTCCAGACAGAACATAGTCTCTAGAAATATATCATAGGAATTGGAACAGGTGATCATCGTTCTAGAGAAACAATACAAAAGATTTCAACTAATCCCGAAGGCCCCAATATTTCTCGTTACCGAACTGCCAATAACATGACGTGTAGTCTTAAGTTATTGCCTGACGCTATTGAATTTCATAATCAATTACCTATATATTGATGAACGTTCCAATGAGACGTAAGGAACATAGGAATAAATGGGGTGAAAGAATTTCTTTTCAATCGTATGTGTTGCGATTGACTTCGAAATATTAGCTGCGGAGAAAATGTGAGGTGAATTGGTAGTCTGGACTTTTGGCTTTGTTTGTATCACTTGCAATTTATTTTCGAATGTCACCGTTATAAAGACCTATAAATTAATACTGAATTCTATGAATAACATACATATTTAGGTGCGCCGTATATTATTGTACTTTTTTTACAATAATACTTATATTGTGTCGTATGGTCGCGATAACATGTTATTGTATTAAACCACCTTTACGGTTACGTAAAAAGTAAAGAATCCACTCACTTTTTCTTAAAGAAGGAAATCAAAATTCGAGTCGATAAACAATAATTTATTTTAACGTGGCATGACGCATAATCCACACGACCAGATGGTTTACTATTTATTAATAAAGTGATAAGCATAACCATGATATGGATATTAAAACTAAAACTTAAGGTCTTTAAAAGCAATTTTTGGCAAAACTTTTATATTAATTTAGTTCAATATTTCTACATTGTGAGGAAATACCGCCAAGAACATGAGGTTCAAACTAATGTATTGATGGGTTCATGTATTTCCTATACATACAGGATACATTGACATTGTTTTATCAGTGTAATAACTCCATTTATATCACTTGCAATCTTGCTAAGCTAGGGACAGATTCTGATCTTCCACGTGGAACTGTCGGGAAAGTAATGCAAATGTATTGCGTAGATATGCAAAGTGCATTTCAAACGGTGTCGGAGCAAGGACACTATATTTTGGAACACTATCAACAATGCTTAGCCTTGGTGTGTCATATAATACCTGAAGAACCAGTAAGACGTCACCCTTAATCAAGTCTAAAATAATTATTAAAAATGTTGTCCAATTATAAACATGATCTTTTTAGGCAACTTTAGTGAAGAAATTATGCTCTCAATGAAATAAATTAGTATTTCAAGAATCCCGATCCGGATTTTTTTAAAGTCATACCCGGCTTCTCTTTATCTTTATTTTTCGTGAATCACACGAACTTTTGTCTCGGTGTGGGGATCAAACCCGCGGCCTCTCGTTTCGTAAGCTGGTGTCTAGCTAACAGCGCACCGGGTCTGTCAAATTTCCATTCTCATGATCCATATTGTAATGATCTCTTCAGGCAAACAGAATCCAGAAATGTACGTATATAATAATCTTCTAAAACTTATTTAGAGTATGTATAAGCACTATAAACACAGGGCAGGCAATAATTCAGATAAAACGTATTCCGGTAGGTTCAGATGACGCCATCACGGTTGTATCGTGACCGCAGTAGAGCAGTTTCAATTCCATTAAATACGCGCTAACAGCACTTGTTAGAAAATTAGACAGTTTGTGTATGACACTATCAAATCGATACTTTGCTAAAACATCGCATTAATTTGGATTGGATGATTGATGAGTTACGATTGTAACATGGAATTTTTAGTTCTTTTTTATGGAATAATATCCAACAATGGTATATTATAGATCCTTTATATTTTCAACAAAGTCTAACTTAACACTAAAAATAAAAAAGATAATACCTTAATTTAATAACATTCCAGCATCTTCATACGGCGGGTGTAACAAAATGTGTAACAACATCTTTGTGGAATCAGCTTCCTTCGGCGGTATTCCCAAACAAGTACGATTTAGGGACCTTCAAGAAAAGAGCCTATATCTTCCTCAAAGGCCGGCAACACACCGATGATTCCTCCAGTATTGTGGGTGTTCATAGGCGGTGTTGACCACTTAACATTAGGTGGCTCATTTGGGCGTTTGCCTTTTTTTTCCATAAAAAAACGGACTGAAGCTGCATGTCAGTTTTTTGAAGATAAATGATTTTCTTAAGTCACTCGGCTCAGAGACTGGGTAACTAATCATACACTCATATATATTTTTGCACCTGCACTCATATTTCGCTAACTGTTTTTTGACGTTATTAGCAGTGGCGGTACTTCCATAGAAGCCCGAAAGCCCGACTTGCCTTACATAGTTCCGAATAACGAAATTAACGATTGTTTATTTATAAAATAACGCTAGAAACGTGAATGTGAGTACTAACCGGTAGGTATTTATTAGTCCTACGTACCAAAAAAAAAAATATGCTGCTACTAAATGAACATTTGGGCTTGCCTTAGTTTGACACCCTAGGCACGCCACTGGTTATTAGATCGCTTTCCTAGACATGTAACTTATTACTTTTTATGTAGTTTATGAACATGACTGCTATTGATGTCCATATAGCTTAATAAATTTAAAATAAATTCCATGTTACATTACCAATTAAAATGTAAATAAAAATAGGGAGATATTAGTTTATATCATTTTATTTTAAATTATCGAATAGTTTGTTTATTCCCTACTTTGCGAATATTTACTAGTATTTAGGTTATCAGGTGTTTGTAAAGTGCATTAATTACTATAACCTTATCGGAGTACGTAACAATTCCTTTATGTACATTTTCCTTATGGATAAAAATACATTTTATTTACATGCATATGTACATCATTACTCGGTCTATACGTTGTTTCGTTTATGTTGGAGGTGTATCGTCAGTACTGGAGGGCAATAGTTTTAGTTTATTGGCATTGGTATTGAAAAAAAGGGCGAATTAATAGTTTTTTTTGGGCATTTGTAGACTCAGTTTTAGGTTGAAAAAAATCTGATAGAAAATTCCATGAATACAACTCGACGTAAATCCAGGGCATCAAGATCGCACACATAGCATAGCACACATTTACTTGTATGTCACAGGACTAAAAAATAGACTTTTATTTATAACACTTTTGTAAAAATACATCTGTTCTAGCTAGATATTTTTTTTAATATTATTTTAACTGAAAAACTATAAAATCAAGGTAAATTAACATACAACACTAAATAAGCAAATGAATGTGTTACTAATTTACTACGCCAGCGATGATGCTGGGTCATAATGACCCGTTTCATCTTGACGCACGTGTATCTCCCACTTTACCTGGCGTTGCATTGCGCGTAGCAATGAAGTAGATAAAGTAGGGGCATATCTCCAGGAATACACACGTTCAAACTATACGACCGACACAAAATAACAAAATAAATACATCCAACATGATGACATGCGAGTGCATGGTTTGAAGTCATACATGGGTACAATATACATATATGGTTCTGACCCCACACTTGGATACAAGACCTGTGTCGTGTGTATCAGAGACTACGAGAGACTTTATCGGTCTCACAAACACCCAGACCCCAAACAAATATTTGTGTAGCCGACAAATATTTCTCTCGCTGCGGGGATCGAACCAGCCGCCTCTGGTTTCGCACGCTGGTGTCTCGCTAACTGCGCCACAGGGCTGTCCGTATATTAGTTTGAATATATTGCCCAGGGTCAATCTGACCCAGCGTCATTCTCTCCGGGTTAATATTGTAATGGGGTAATTTCGAAAGATGGAAACATGGCACGAAAATATTGTTCAGCATTGCAGTATGACTGGAATCGTTAAATTTCACCATTAATGATTCAAATTAATATAACATTAATTACTGGAAACAACCATTAAATAACATTATTTGTGGAGCAATTAATTACTTGCAATACGTATATTTCAGCTATAATTGTCAGTTTCCATGGCACTGTGGAGGGAACAGTATCCTTGTAATGAAAAGCCTTTGGTTTGATCATATTCTGATGTTATTTTAGCGTCTATATATTTTAACACAAAAACAATATTGTTTGATTCGCTTCTTTATTTTACTTACAAAAAAAATAGTTAATAAAAAAGCCCAACAGTTACGTACATAGCTCTGAACCCACTCTAACATACAAGCCTTGTCTTGGGTATCATACATAAATGACACATCATCACACAAATTTTTGTCTTGCGACGGGTATCGAACTCTTCTCCCGTTTCGCAAGAGGTCTATCAAACTACGCCACGGGGCTGTCCAATTAGATGAAATATTGTCGGAGAGTGTACAATGTATATAAAATGTGGGAGTGAAGCCAGTTGCCGCGCGGACTTACTTTCAGCTGCTTTTAGCTAGATTAGGCTGAATATTTTGGGTTTTACGCACGAGGGGAACACGTTGCCACCATTTGCGATTATTCGGCGGCGGACGTCGGAAGTTTATTCGATTACCGAGTGAAAAATGTAACAAGTTTTATACTTTACTTCGGAGAATCAAATTTCGGTTGGGTAATTTTAGATGATAACCAAATTTGTCCTATCGATGATTATGTAGACCAATGTCTTTAATTTACAAAGTGAAAGCTTTCAGGCCCAGACTTTCTTTATTATCTAAATTACCGTGCAGTATTATAACGGACGTTGATTTTTCAGTATTACTGACATAGATGTATTTTTGAGCACTTTTTTTCTAGAACCCCTCATAAACTAAGTAACAATATTTTGTAATTATCGTAAAAATAAAATTAAAAAGGCCTGTCGAATTAAGAGTTTAAAAATCGTCGGAAATAACTTTTAGGTGTACAAGTCTCCACATTGTGATAGGTTTGGCCTTTATTAGGGGAGATTTAAACCCACCTTGCGCTATGTGATTGTAGTAATATACCTTACCCTTTTAAAATACAGCTGTGAATGTAATTTGTATGGGAATGTTTACCTGATATGGTCTCAACCTTAACTGAATTAGATGACGTTTGTTGTTATACATAGATACTTGCAACTTTGAAAACGTGATTGATTGAAGTGCAATGAAAGAAAAATCCTTTTGCTTCTAGGTTTTTGTTCATCTTCTTCACAAACTTAACAGCACAGAAATTGGCCCACATGCCGAACTCAACCCACAGTTTTTGCAAGTCTGTTGTGGGCAGATCTCTGAAAGGCCTTCAAGAGGACATGAAAAACTGTATTGTCATATTGGGAAATTTGGAAATATCTCTCATGGAAACTTCTAAGAAGAGTGATTTTGCAAACTTAAGTTTTCCTTTATTACGGGAGGTAATACTTCTCTATTATTGTTTTTCTTCCTTTTTCTTTTGTTATTTTTTGATTCCTCATTTAATTTGGGTTCCTAGTAAGTTCTTACTTTAAGTCTTTCAAATGCTTAGGTTACCGGCTATGTGGTGGTGTACAGAGTACCAGGTCTTGACACACTTGGTCAACTTTTCCCCAATTTAACCAGAATAAGAGGAGAACAGCTGTTCGAAGACTATGGATTGGTTATATTCGATATGACTGGTTTGGTAGAGGTAAGTGGCATTATAATCAAAAAATTTAAAAAATAGGTCTTAAAAGTTGACGATTTATTTGCTAAATTTTGTTAGTATAGATTTTTACTGTCAGATATTGTATCCAAGGTAAGGAAAGATTGAAATTATACGGGTAACATGAGTCTTTTGCCGTTTTTAAGCATTCTTTCGGACTCTATAATAGTACTTACTAGCTCATCGAAATGTTGAATAGCAATATATTCTAGATCTCACACAACACATTCGTAACCCATTACAAATCAGGACTCCATGCCTGATAGTTATAGTTCTACAGTCGGAGGGTAGTTGCCAAATTATTTATATGTTTTTTTATAAAGCTCGGGCGTCGGCCGCATCCATTTGCTAACATAAAGCAAAATCCTAAAAAATGGCAAACACCAATCAAATCTAACACAGGATATTAAAATACGTTCCGATTGGATTTTTTTTTATTTGTCTTTGCATTTTTTGTTAGCTCTATCAATGAAATGCAATTTATTTTGCCGGATTAATATTTTTGCTTTCATGTCTAACGAGACTTAGTGTATTGTAATAATGTTAAAGTTGAAGAGATGACAATATACTATTGACATAAAACAACTATATACACAGTAGCCAGGGTAAATAAAAAATTCCAATTCATGAAAGATGTAACCATACCTGATCAAAAAAGGGTCTCCAATCTGATTATACATTATCTACAGCTTTGCATACAAGTGAAAATACAACGAGATACTTATTAGTTATGTAAAGGCCAACAACCCTCATTAGACCAGCTTAGTATCCTTGATAGCAGAAGAGGCGAAAGTCAACCAGGAAATATATGAACCGACAGATTCTAAGTTGATCACATCAATTTTTTTTTATCTATCCAGGTAGGACTCTACAGTCTCCGCAAAATAGACCGAGGTGGAGTGATAGTCAGCCAGACACCACAAGCTTGTTATCTGGATACAATTGACTGGAAGGTAATAGCTCCGAAGGCGAGGCACGTAATTGGGTCTTCTGATAGACTTGACAAGCCACGCTGTCGTAGAATCTGCACCTGCAGTAGAAACGCAACCTATAACCATTGCTGGAATATGCAGTAAGTAGTTTTAGTACCAAGCTTTGATCATTTAGATAATTGTGGGGTTTTATATAGGTAGAGTGCTGGTTGTGTCGACAGGCGAAGAACGAAATAGACAACTGTTAGTTTTCTAAATCATGCCTATCTATTATTTCTGATTAATTTCGTTGCGGGATTAACACAAATTAGGTTCCCTTGGATTCGCTAAGCCTCAATGTTCGGCTTCAATACTGTGTCGCTGTCAATCCTAGACCTTGCTTGACAAAGTCTTAAAGTAAAGTCTATTTCAGCATTTTTGTTTTCCAGGAAATGTCAGTTATACACAGACGGTTCTGAAGATGTGACGTGCAACGAGCAATGTTTGGGTTGTCGGGACACGAATGTCGACGAGTGCGTCACCTGCCGCCATTTCACTCATAATGGCACCTGTGTCTCGAAATGCCCAAATGGAACGTATGTGCTAAGTCTTTACACATTTTATCGCCTGTTTAATCGTTTTGTAATTGCTTTGAGATTTAAAAATCAAGGATGAAAATTTGGTTGATTAATTTCAGCAGTGCTTTACAACCTACTAAACACCTATCAACAACCCTTTGCTAATTAAATGTACTTTTTATACTAAAGCTAAAAAATGTTATATATTTAATCCAAATCAACCGTTTATATGATTTGTTATTACTTTCAGATCTGCGTGTTGAGTCCTAAATTCCATTATGTAAACAATCCATAAAACAAAAAGATTTACATTAGTATTTTTCATTTTAGAATTGTCCTCGCCGCGAATCAATATTGTTTAACAGAAGAAGAGTGTCATCGACTTCATGGGTGGGCTTGGAACAACACCTGTGTGTTTCAATGTCCTGTGGATTACATCGAGGATAACAGCACCGAGGTTACCACTTGTAAACATTGCCTCAAATGCCAGGAGGTATGTACTATGAACTAGCCAAGAACATACTCGATACAGCCAGCACCTTCATTGTTAATAATATAGATAGCGGAAACCACAGAAGTGACCCTAAGCAACTTAGGTTATTAAATATTTTTACTAACATAACGGGCAGAAAGATTCGGTGACATTTATGATCTATTCTTCTTCAGCCAGGTGTTATTTTCATTTATACGCATAATTTGTAAACTAAACTTGTCAATTCACACATCTATGACAGCCCCGTGGCGCAGTTGGCTAGACACCAGCTTGCGAAACGAGCGACCGCGGCTTCGATCCCGCACCGAGACAAATATTTGTTTCGGGACTGGGTGTTTGTGGGACCGAAAAGTCTCTCGTAATTTCTGATACCCACGACACAAGACTCGTATCTTAGTGTGGGGTCAGGACTATGTATGTGGGTGTATTTATTTATCTATACTAATAATATTGATGATGATGGATGATGATTGGAGTGATGGCCTCGAGGTTTAGGCGCGCGGTCGAGAATCTCGGCGGTCGCGGGTTCGAACCCCAGGCACGCACCTCTGACTTTTCGCAGTTATGTGTGTATTCAAACTGAATTATCACTTGCTTTAACGGTGAAGGAAAACATCGTGATGAAACCTGCACACCTAAAAGTTCTTAGGAATCTCTTAGGTGTGTAGTCCGCCAACCCGCACTAGGCCAGCGTGGTGGACTATGGCCTAAACCCTCTCGTTGGTAGAGGAGACCCGTGCTCAGCAGTGGGCGTATATGGGTTGATGAAGACTAATAATATTATAATAATATTATAAAGCTGAAGAGTTTGTTTGTTTGTTTGTTTGTTTGTTTGTTTGTTTGAACGCTAGGATCTCAGGAACTACTGGTCCGATTTAAAAAATTCTTTCACTGTTAGATAGCACATTTATCGAGGAAGGCTATAGGCTATATAACATCACGCTACGACCAATAGGAGCGGAGCAGCAATAAAGAATGTTTCAAAATCGGGGACTTTTTTTCCTTTTTGTGAGCTTCCGCTGCGTACGCTGCAGAAACGGTTAAAGTTTCGCTAAAATAATGTATGACAGAATTGTTCCCCATTGAAAATTCTAAAAAAAAGTCCGCGACAGGATATGTCTATCTTTTAAGGTTGGCTCACTATAACATTTTTTATTCTAACCAAATTTATTTTAAATAAAGCATTGTTTGTGAAGGTGTTTTTACAAACATGATATTAATCCTTATCCAAATAAATACGTTATTCATTACAAGTATTTAATACAAAATAAATTAGTCCTTTACATCATTTGATTTCAATGAGTATCTTAGAAGATGTCGCAGTTTCAAAATAATGATCAAGCGCGCAATAATGATACTCAAGGCGTCGACCGGCGCGTTACGGTTTCACGTTGAAACAATTTGACCGATTTGTATGATTTTTGTATATTTAAGAAAATAGGGCTCTGCGGAGTAAAATACTACAGCTTATTTTCTTTCTGAACCCAACCCTGTAGTCCACGCAGACGGAGTTGAGGGCAAAAGCTAGTTATGTATAAACAGAGAAAGTTATATGTTTCCTTTAATATTTTTTACATCATGTCTCCTTTTAATGATGAACCCGAAAATTACTAGCACATAAAACTTTTTAACGTCTGATCCAGGGCTAACATTTTGGCTCGTGTTTTGATTTATACTCGAGGGACTTCTTTCTGGCTTTTACCACAGTGCGAAATATTACGACAACTAAAAGTTAAAAATTTGGAATTGCGCCAAAATTATTTATTTCACAATGACTTAAATCTTCGAATAGGATCTGTCGTGTCATATTGTTCAAATAACGTGAAGTTTGCATTATTCATTAGTGTTTTGTTGTTTGCTTTTTCAGACTTGCCCGAAACAGAGAATTCGCTCTCTCAGCTCCATTTTGGCTGCTGAAAAATGTGTCTACATCAACGGATCTTTAGAAATACATATCAGAGCTCTACTAGACGCATCGAAGGAATTACGATATTTTCTAAGCCGCATTCGAGAAGTAGCCGATTACGTCGAAATTTACGGCTCTATAGCAATAACATCTCTAGATTTTCTATCTTCGCTCCGTCATATTAAGGGGCGGAAACTTAAGAACAATAAATACAGTCTACTAATCTACGACATGGCTAACCTTCATACTTTGTTTAATCCTAACGTCATGAGCGGTCTTAAAGTTGATCGCGGTACTTTAAAGGTGTACAATAATCCTATTCTGTGTATGAGTAAGGTTGATGAATTAAAAAAAGTATTTCCAGACACGCCTACTGAGCTGGATTTGCCACAGGACACTAATGGATACAGCGGTGGCTGCGATGAAGTGCCAGTAGATTTCAAAATCAAGATTATAAATGAAACATCAGTTGAGCTAGTTTTTTCGATTCATGATCCGCATATTAACTACACAGTTTTATATGTTCGTCTACCACCAGACATTAACGGAACTGTAGTGCCTGAAACGTGCAGCGACTTTCAATGGTTTTCAATCAGTGTACTATCTGTCGAGGGAGAAAGCGCTATAGTTAAAATAAATTCTCTGCGACCTGCATCAACATATGCCATTTGCATTGAAACGTACGAACCAACACTTCAAAGATTGGCTCGAAGTAGTATACTCAATTTTACAACACCGTTCGTTACTCCTGAACCACCGTTTCTTATAGAGTTGGTTGCTAATTCTCACGACGCTGTCGTGGTACGGTGGGTAGATCACGTCGATTACATTCGATATATCACTCGATACGAACTCGATGTGACACTAATAGAACACAAAAACATAGGCAATATAGATTACTGTAGAATTGTCATAGATGATTTTGATGATGATTATACGCGCCATGCAGTTGTTATGCGACCTCCTCCTGAGTATGAAAGAGCTTGTGAGTCTATGTGCGGCGTGCTTTCTTCCTTCACAGCGGGTGCTTTAGTAGAAGATTTTTTCGACGTCTGCAGTGAATTCGACTTTGACTGCAACACAGTAGAAGATGAGCCACCTCAGAACACTAAGTTCCAAAACTATGTAAATACATTAGCACTGAATATTTCCAAATCCAAAAACGCTTACCAAGTCGCAGGATTGGCTCCGTACAGAGATTACAGGTTTAGACTGAGAGCTTGCGTAGAAGAGCGATGTAGTAGATCTGCAAGAGCTGTTGTTCGAACAATGAAGTCCAAGAAGGCTGACGTTCCAACGGTAAACTTCGTTTACGCTGATGAGAATGGCCACGTGTATGTCAAGTGGGATCCACCTGATTCTACCAATGGGCCAATTTTGTCATATACTGTCGAAGTTCTGCCCAAGTTTGAAACAAATAATTTTATACTGCCCCAAACGTGGTGTGTTTCGCCTGATACCTATACATGTAGTGGGGCTTGCGTCATAGCATTAGAATATAGCGTCAGGGTGTGTACTATGAGCCTGGCGTCAGTCAGCACTTGCAGTGACTGGTATCCTGTACAAGCGGCAAAATCGACTGGAACGTGGTATTGGTGGCTGGGAATTATTTTTGGCGTACTATTATGCTTCTTTCCAGCATTCATAGGCAGCTTATGTAAATATAACCGACAGCAGGAGGACTTAATACCTTTAGTTGATACCGCGTCCAGTTCTAGGAATGAAAGCGAGCCTCCAACCGCCGTAGCGAAGTTTGTACTCCATTCAATTCCATTACGGGAAACTCCGAGTGACACCGGACAGTGAACTAATGACTGTTCAAGGAAGTGTTTCGATCTGTTGTTAATCATTTGTACCGTTTCTTATGCAATAAATCATGATAATAACTACAACGTCAGCTCATTTGTCACGCTCTACCAGTTTCCGCGAACAGTGAAATAATTTCACAACAGTTTCGTCCTGAAAATACTGGAGTTCCAATAAATTGAAATCGATTAATCGTGAAAAATAACTCATAAACAAGTTCAGTGGAACAAAATGTTTCCGCATGAAAGGCGTATTAACATACATATTAGAGTGAAATATTCGTTCCTTTTATTTCGTTTAAAGAGTTAATATAAAAGTTTGCTGTTTTTTTGTATAATGGTTTGTAATTAAATTGGCAAGTTTTGTACGGCTTCGTAGAGCGACGGTAATTAAATACTCGTACTTGAGCTTTGTGTACTGTAGTTTGTGCGATAAAAACTAATCTCTTAAGTAAGGGAGGTTGTTCTTAAAGAAATATATGAAGTGCTTTTCCGAAGTAAGTGTATAAGGTCAATGTTTCTCTTTATTGTATTAATCGTTACTTACAAACCATATTAGTTTTTCAAAAAGTCGAGTAGTCGTATCACAAGGGTGTTATTATTTAATTTAGGTGATCAGGATAGGATTTTGTTTTAGTTTAGCTATTAATCCAAAAATTGATTGTAATTAAATGTAAAAGGAAATGTTTTTTTTTTACAGTATTTTTATTAGACCTTCAGAGACTTAGCTAAGAGGACTAAGTATGTTCTGAATAGCTCCATTAAAAACCTAAACAAAATTTTACTGCGGCCCATTTTTTGTCACCCATACTTGCTTAAACATAACGAATGCTGACGATTTAAGGGCATTAGCTATGTTACAAATCCATAACTAAATTTAAATTATCATAAATCCATTGATTTTTGAACAATAAGCATTCAATATCCGGTTCTCACAAAGAAATTCTCAGTGAAAGGATTGAGTTTTGAAATACCCAAAAATCTGTTCACCGTTTATTAAGAGGGATACATGTAGTACCTACATCTGAAATCTCCATATATGTATATAGGATACCCGCATAATTATATTTGTATTTTAAATCGTCAATACCAATACAAAGAATACCGAACAGTACAATGGTTGACGTTAATTAATACAGTATAAAAGCGTATTAAAATGTGTAAATATTGTTTTGCGGGAACTCATTACGGGCGGAATATGAGTGCAGTGGAACTTTGTTACCTCTGAGACACGTTATAATGAATAAGGATATTATGGGATATTTGCTGCGTGCTACTGATATGTTACTCTTTATTCCCCTTTTATTTACTTAAATATTTGGTCGGGTGTAGGATTAAAAATCTGCGAGCAAGTTTTATAGTAGACCCAACAGTCACATGTACATCTAAATACAAGACTGGTGTTACTGGACCTTAAATTACATCAAGTATAATAAGTATCACATAAGTGGATTTAGAAATACATTTCTGCCTAACCTCTCAAGAATATTGGCTAATTTGTTTAGTCTTATTCTGTGGATATAAGAAATTACGGGAGACTTTTTAGTGTATCAAATCCTCAGATCTAAATCGGCAAATTTTATAGGCCTAGTAATATTTAACCTATAGTCTGCCGTAGTCACAACCTGATGTCTAGACAGCTGCGTCATAGCCTAACTTAAAAAAAAACAATGAATACAACATCCCCATATAAATATTCGGTAGTAATATAAAAACCCAGCAAGGATTGGTGTAAGTTATCCACGGCGAAGACTAATATCGGGGTTATTTGCGAGTATCGCGAGCGGGTTTGACACTTTATATCCAAAGTCTAGTGACGAAACGTGAAATCTGGGCTTATCTCGGCCCGCCAGGCCCGCGCGCCCTGTGAATCGTTCCGTCTTTGTTTTGCTTTTTTATCCCTACATGAACTAAATTCGAAAAGTATTTATTTGTAGAACGATCTTTGAAATAGACATGAAAGGGAGTTCCGAGATTTAACGTTAAAACCTCTTTTATTAGACTTGTTATAGCATCTCGTAAATTTTCTTTTTATTGTATATAATATGTTAATTCATTTTATTATTGGATATATTATGTATATCTAATCACCCTAAGGTTTATACATAAAAGTCTCTTTCTTCATCTTCATCAACCCATACACGCCCACTGCTGAGCACGGGTCTCCTCTACCATTGAGAGGGTTTAGGCCATAGTCCACCACGCTGGCCTAGTGCGGGTTGGCGGACTACACACCTAAGAAATTCCTAAGAACTCTTAGGTGTGCAGGTTTCATCACGATGTTTTCCTTCACCGTTAAAGCAAGTGAGTATTCAATGTGAGTACACACATAACTTCGAAAAGTCAGAGGTGTGTGCCTGGGGTTCGAACCCGCGACCGTCGAGATTCTCGACCGCGCGCCCAAATCTTGAGGCCATCACTGCTTCAAAAGTCTCTTTATAGTTTCAAAATACAACTATAATAGTCAGTTAAGTACAAAATATCTACGCAAAACTAATGTAGTACTATAATTAGTTGCAGCTTAAGCAATCATTTCCAGTTCTTATCAACAATCTGCCCTGAAATTCTTCCATAAGCACTTGTGCAAGTTTTAGTTTAATTGCATCTTCAAACTCCTGCGGAGGTAGCTCTCTAATATACGCGGGAAGTTTGGATAGAATCGTATACATTGGCCTTTAAAAGCATTATTATTTCTTCGGAGACGAGTACCGTGTACCAAGATTTATGTTTTAGTGAGGCTGTATCGTTTCGCTTTTATCACGGTGAATGCTTTGTAGAGTACTGGTTCAGAGCTATTGAGTCTAAACCTAACAGTCACCAAAAAACGATTACTAGTTGTGTAAGATGGCAACTTAAAAAGTCTTTAAGGGCAAATAAATGATATTGACCTGAAGAACAACCGACTTTGATTTACTACTCCTTCCTTGTGCCTTTAATTACAAGTGTGCAATAAAACAAATAATGATCGGTTGAAAAGATCGCTTCCATAATCCGTTAATTTCATTATGAATACATCATAAACATTTTCCTTTATTCCCGTGAACCGCTAACATCCAAGCTATCACTGAAGATTTGTGTAAGAAAAGAGCGAAAAAACAAATAATTCAAACAAACATTTAGATCAATTCCAAGTTAAACGCAGCACTTACGAGCGCGCTACTCATTACTCCAATTCCTGACATGAGGGAGAAAACACTGTTTAAACTCGAGCCAAGTTTGTTCCACTTCCAAGTAGGTTAGAAAACCACACACATTAACTAACTTGTGCAGACATCTCCAGCTTACCATTTGAATAGGTTCACGCCCAGGGCATTGATAACTCGAAGGAATTACGCCACTAAATAACGGAGAGGGAAGTTTTTGGCTTTTGCCAAAATGTTTTGACCCTCCGCCATGTTGACCGCTTTCGCAAGTTTGACAATCAAACCGACTACCGCAGGATTTTATCTATTTTGCATTAAATTTTGCCGATTGCGTTCTTAGTTGGGTGAATTTGTTTGGTAGTGGTTTTGGCGGTATATTTTTATATGTGCTCGTTATGGCGTGAAGTTTGGGCAATTGGAAATGAGTCTGGATGTTTGTGAGATCGAAAAATCTATTGGATTCACGACACAAGAATTCATTTTAGTATCGGATCACTGGATCAGAACAATGTAAATAACTGTTAGATGTATTAATTAAATAGTCTTTTATTGACATGACAGCCGAAATTATTACTCAACAATATATTTATTTACGGCTATAATTAATTAATATAATAAGTTTTAAGTATAGTGCTGTTTAAATTAATAAGCAATATGTGAGAGATATTTCTGTAATAGACTAGCTTCGCAGACTATACCTTGGACCCCTTTCGATTATAGAGGAGGCACGTACTTAGCAGTGAGATGTATATGGCCTGATAAAAATATAAATACATTAAGCTTGGTTGAATGCCAAAGCACAACTATTACCATAGTTTTCCTGTTTTGACAAGCCGAACCCTTGTCATTTCGCTGCCGATTTTTTTTTGACGGTTATCTGCGTAGTAAAAGAGCTCTCGTGTTTGTTTTTATTGAATTTTCTCGTTTCCAGTTACAGATCTTTCGGGCGGGTTTCGTTTGGGATATGGATGTTAAAAATAGATGAGAACAGTTATTTATGTTATAGGTAATATATTTTCAATGAGATAAGGTACTGATAAATCGTTTGGTGGCTGTTATTTGGGCCATATAACATTTGATACGCTTTTTAGTATATTAAACAAGAAACGTGGAGTTATACATAATAGTTATTTCTAATTTACAAACAAGCTTCATGATTATCGTATATAACAAAGAAAACTATTTGTTGATATTGGTTTACTTTTTATTCACCCGTGGCGCAGTTGGCTCGATACCAGCTTGCAAAACGAGACGCCTCGTGTTCGATCCTTGTACCGAGACAAATGTTTGTGAGATTAACAAATATTAGTTTCAGGTGGGGGTGTTTGTGACACCAAAAAGCCTCACGTAGTTTTAGTGGGGTTAGTATTTTTTGGTATTTATTTACCACATGGACAGTTTGGTAGCCGTTCGAATATAAACATCCACTGTGAGCCTGTTAATATGAAATCAATATCAAATCAAAGAAAATTAACGATCCCAACAAATACTAAATAAATAAATCGATTAATAAGAAAACGACCCAACAAGATCCGATAATTGATAACAGAACTCCATTGTCGTCTATAATAATGTATTCCGATAATGCTTCCAATAGTCCGGGGTAAGAGCGTTCTATTTCTGTCATATCACAGGGCAAAACTAATTATCTCTTCCCGTCGATTTCAACTGGCGGGATCGGGAACACCTGATTAACACCATCTTAGTCCTCCATCCTCGGCTTTTGTTCGCTAGTTTGCTTATGACAAGTTCGTATTTTAAAACTCAATATTATTGGATTCTTAGCACGAGTGGTTTTTGAATTAAAAGGATCAGTTCTTTTGTGATCGGGAATATATTTTTATTGTTTAAGCTGAAACTTGGAGATCAGATCATTTATTCATCATATACTCAGCCTATCGCCGTCACTGCTGAAAGTAGGCCTTCCCAAGAACCATTCTCGGTTCATGATGGTTGGTCCATACCAACCATCCCGGGCTTGAGCAGCCATCATCCATCCGTTTCCCGCCACTTTTCTCAATTTATTCTTTAATTCATCTTAAAGAGTAGGTGTTTATTGTATAAAAAAACGGGATCTAAATAGGTGTACTGTTTCGTGTCCCCGAAAGGGGTATTTCTATTCATATTTCTCATATTTGGTAGCTGTTTTTGAAATTTCGTAGAAAGTCGTACAATTTAAGCTTGAAATTGTTTACCTACCTACTAAAATTTGTTGTAATGCAATTGTTTCTTCAATGCAGAAACACGTCTTGAGCATCTTCACCAACAAACGCCGCTCTAGACAGAGCAATCAGACCAATTCAACTAGTCTTCCACACCAACTACTTAAATTACAAAGACTGCGCCATTAATTTGACTGTTCAATTCTGTTTGAGATCTCATTACAACTTCGCGCAGTATGTTTAATTGGCTGCCCGCCGAATGCGAAATGGAGTCTGTTCGCCAACGTAGTGAGACCTCTCGTTACCTGTGACGTGTCTTGAAAAAAATACTAGGGGGGGACTAAGGGAAGGTCAGGTAACGTTGGTGGTATTTATGCAACAGTGTCCTGTAGTACCATACTGTTGTTCCAGCGGTTTTCAACGCACGAAATTCATGGTATTGTGTAAATGTTTGATTGTTCAATTATTTTTTATACGTGAGTGTTTAAATTAAGTTCGTTAGCGGTTTTAGCGGAGAGGTTTTTTGTTTATTTCATTAATGCCGTAATGGAGTGTTTGTGTTCATTCATATTGATTGTTGCATATGTAATGTTTTTTTTACTAATCATATTTTTATTGATATAGTCTGTGAGTGGTTTATTTAATTATATTTTTATAAATAATCTTACGCTGATTGTGGAGAGTTGTACATATATTTAGCAGTCAGTGTCTTTTTGGTTTAAAATTTAGGAATGAAACATAGTCGAAGACCAACGGAGAATTAAATTTAAACATAATTATTAATATTTAAAAAATAAAAATGCTTGTGGATTCCTCCAAATCATTCAAAGGAAATTAACTCGTCCTTTATAGATAAAAAGGAAGCTCTTTGGGTATGTTACAAAATAGTTTGTAGAAACGTTGACAAATTGGCTTTTGCGTATTAATTTGGCAAAAGGAACAGCGGCGGGAGGTTCAATACCTTTACGATTCTTGGAAATCAAACAGACGAGTGGGGTGAATTCGTGGTTGATACTTAGTAACTTCTGGGAAAGTTTGGCAGTCGTTACATCACATTTCTGGCAAGTGATTAATTTTTGTTAAACTTTGTAGAAATACATTATTCTACCGTGTCGAATTCTCGTAAAATATTTAAGAGCTTGGCGCAAAGATTGATCGGTACATCTATTGGTTGTTTCCTTGAACAAATAGTTTATAATGAAGAGGTAGAGCCACGGTGTTGCTAGATGGAACTATTGGTATTGGGCTCGACAGGGGTGGGAATTCAAGCTGACCTGTTGTGGTATTGGGTGAATCAGGTTTCGTTAGCCAGTGTGGATGAAATGACAGAACGCATACATTGGTCAAGATTTTTACAAAAGTGAATGAACGGAGATGAGTAAGCCAAAACCGAACAAAATAAGAGTTAAGATTTTCAGAGTCAAAACGATCTAACTTTAAATAGACTTTCACAAGTTCTTTTTACTTTTTAAATTTTAACCTATTGCTTTATATTTGTGACACCAAAAAATCCTGAAGAATCTTCACGTCATGCCATCAGCAAAACATAACATCTTGATAGATATTAAATCACGTCACACGAAGTATTCTAGCAACTCAGTCTAAATTCCCGTGTCACAGGCGTGGCAGGAACCGCCAGTTGACGTGCTCGAGGAAGCGGCGCAGACATGCCGAAAATGTATTAGCGAATAGCTTCGACGGCAGTTTTGTTTTTGGGAACGTTTCTCCTTCCTTTCTTAGTGTTGCTAAGTGGAGCTATGAGGGAGGAGTAAGAAACTTTCTAAGCTAAATACAACCACTTAAGTAGAGCATTAAAATTAATTGAGGAGACAATAATTGTAGCCGTTTTTTGATAATTGATCTATCAGATACTAGTGTGACCACTCCAACATACCACACGGCACTACCATTAATCGTTCTTGTTTGCGAAACTATTGTCTTTCCTTTCTGAATAATGTATGAAATTTGAAAGAGTAAGTGATGTCGTGATGACGCATTGGATCCGTTTCTCTGAAAGTATTGCGTTATATTTTTTTTCCCTAGAAAATTCTGTATAGTAGACTCTAGAATTTTTGCTGGTAATACTTGGAAATCAGTTGACGAATAGTAGACGCAAAAATCGCCCCTGTCTACTCCTACAGTGATTAAGACTTTGGTATTTTCTAATTTTACACTCTATGCTTCTTGTTTGTTTTATGCTGTTATATAATTCCAGTCCATGCAATGGTCACTTGGAGGAAATAAACGATGCTACTAATACCCATGTTCAATTGGTGAAAATAAATAATTAAATAAATATTTCTACCTACCTTCGCCATTGTGAACTCAAAACATCCTCGCAAAAATGACTCCCCCGATGCATATCAGTTTGATTACAACTTCACGGAAGTTGGCAATTAAGTTCACAGCGGCTTGTCGTAAACATTGTTGGAGTTTCAGACTCGAGACCGCTTGGGGCTCTGTTCCTGTATATTTTTGTATGTACGGAAACTCGATGAAGAAATGGAAAATACTGTTGTAAGTCTTGCACTTGTATTAACCATTTCGTTTGGCCCCTCTGGCATAGGGTATTCTAAAATAGCATGTTGTGAATATGCCCGATAAATAACTATTGGGGCATAACTTACAAAGTTTTTCTTCAATGAAACTTCGGCGAATATATCAGGTTTATAAATATTTTTTTACAACACCTACATGGCAGAATGATTGTGGGAAATGAGTAATTCATTTTATTAGATAGAAAAATCCTAAGCATTTGTTCATAGTCTATATTTTACGTGCTTATTTCCTATAGACCTACCAAAGGCTAGTTACAAAAAAAATCAGGCGGACAAGATAGAAATGAAATAATAACCTTAATTACGTTAATAAAATCTAAACACTGGATAATATTATTATAATAATTCCGCATTCAAATTTCGAACGCATTCACACAAACAAATTCCTAACCGTAAACCGCAAACCGGCTAATATGCTTTCATGATGTTGAAACATTTAGCGCAGAAGTATATCATTATATCATTCGGTCATAATAAACATCCATTTTGCATCTAACAGAAACGAATATTAATAAAGATAAAGGTAAATATTTAATGGTGTACAAAATTGGCAATATCATAAAGCCGGAATACAAAATACATTTGTACAACTAAAGCCACGAGCGGTTGAACTGCGCGGAACGTTTATCAAAACTAAAAGCCCGGCACAAATATGAATTTAAGTCGATCGGAAAATTGTTCTAGTGTTTAAAGTGAAATGGAAAATTTCGAATTAATACGAGCGAGCGTACACGGCCAGAGCCCTGGAGGCCTGGGGTTTGTGCCCGGCGAACCGTGACGGCATTGCGGGCCGTGCGAGATTTGACCGGCTTAGTTGAAAGAAGCTAAGATTGGCTTTGGAGTCGCGTGGCACAGTTGGTTAGACACCAGCTTGTGAAACTAGAGGCTGATCGTTCAATCCCTGCATTGAGACAAATGTTTGTTATCGAAAAATATTTGTTTCGTCTATTGGTTTAATTCATGACACCCACGACATAAGATTTGTATCATAATGTGGGTTAATTAATTCAATTTTCCTATCTCCATATTGCCTTAGCGATTGTGCTACAAAGACATAGGTATAGGCCATCTTCGAACAACGATTTACCAACTAAACGATTCCCATACATGTTCCAATCGCAAAAATTCCCCGAACAAAGCTACTATCCGCCATTTTATATCAGTATCAAACTGAGTGACGTAAACAGTTCGTATACGAGAACTCGCTCGCCCACGAAGGGTCGGTAACAGGAATCGACGGGAAGGAAACGCCGATGTACTGCCTTATTTACATAACTGGGGGATAAAGAAAGGTCACACGAATGGACGCCGCCATTCGTCATTCTTACTTCAGTCAATTTTGTTAACGCTATATGTAAATACCTTTATCCTGACGGCCCTACCATGGTTTTATTGATTTATTTTATCATGTAGGGTAAAGAATTTGATCGTAAAATAAGACAGGCGATAGGTACGGTCATCACAAAAGTAGATGTTAAAAAAATTACGTTTTCCCAACTATAATAACTAATAAATGTATAAATAAATAAATACACCCAACAGTCATGCGATGTCAGTATGCGATGATTGGACTTTTTTCCTTTTTTGTACGGGTTTTTTTATATAAATATATTTTTAATCACTTTAACTATTTTACCTGTCTTAGTTTTTGATCATGGTCTTTTAACCGCCCGTACATTATAAACTTGATTCTCCTTTAGCTGAAACAGGCAAAAACTTAGATGACCAGGGCGTTATGTGATGCGTAATTTTTTATTATTGTCCATTCAAAAAACTATCTTGTATACCCTAAAAAGATCTGCCCCATTTAGTCATTAAGTATATGAAAGCTCCTGCAATATTTCATATGATGAGCAATACAAGCAGAAAAGGACTGCAAATATGCTAAATAAATTAAATTTATCAATATGAAATTTGTATTTAGCAGGTGTTATTTACATCCATGCTTTTCAAAACTACCACTAATTAAACTGATCAGTAATTAATTACAAATCATACCGAAATCATTGCTATTTCACTTCGAATGTTGGTGTTATGTTTAAAATAAAATTTGATAAACATTCAATAGTTGATGTAGAGGAATTTACATGATATTAAATCAATCAAAACGTTATTTACAAAGTTCTGACAAACGAATAAGAGATTTACCTAAGGTTTCGTCACTTTTCTTAAATACCCACATTTTTTAATAGAAGTATCTATTGTCGGCTTTATCCCAGACTATCTATGAGTATGTCCTTGTAAGGAGAAAGTAGTATAATGTAACTTGTATTAGTCGCAATAGCAAATAGAAAGAAGTTTCAACAAAAATGACGGTGAATAAGAGAGCATTCTAAGGATTAATCATAAGACATTGCTTATAGCGGTGTACTTAATAGTTCTTAGTTTACCAGCTCACGAGTTTTTTCTTTCTTTTACGAGACGAAACACAACATAGAACATTATGACGCTTCTGAACAAATTATGAACACTGGTTTACCTTTACAGAAAAACAAATGAGGGTACCAACCTATTGATACACCTACCTACCAACCTACACCTACCTACAACCTATTAAACCTATTCAAACATTCAATATTAATTACAAAGCGTCTTCATTCGTCATGAGGACAGAAAATCTCGAATCATTCCAATAGTAAGGACCTGAGTAAAACTATCGTTTGTGTAACGTTCCCTGTATCAATTTTTGATAGCTCCGTGAATATTTGGGTGAAATAGGACGTCTATTTCTCATCTCACTTACGCAACTTCAATATTATACGCTCCTATAGTTTGAGGCTGTGATATTTTAGGCAGACTTACCTAAGAGTTATGGAAGGCGGGTAGATAAGTGCGCATTTTCGGCTTCAGCAAATTGCTCAGCTTTGCCAATAAATTTTTAGTAAGTTGAGCTTCAAGTGTGTTGGGAAATTTATCTGACAATGTATCGTTTGTGAAACAGAACCTCTTCACATGGTTTTGACGAATATTTTTTACGGGGTTAATGAGTTCTTCAAAAGTTATCGGTATTTCTTCGCATACAGTTGACTGTTTGTAGGTTTTAACTAGAGCAGGGGCTGTAGATGCTTAGCTCCAATCCTATATATCAGTAAGAGTTGATAGGACAATATTATTATCAAGATCTGGTGGGAGAAAGTCTTCAGTAACTGAGAGGGATTTGACTACGCTAGTACTGTACGATTAGGGACGATTAAAAAATTATTCCGAAACTGACACATTAGTATTAAACCGCTTTTATGTATAGTGGTTGTTATCAGAAATGACACCAATTTTTTCCTCATGTGTTTATTTCATTTTTTACATTTTTAAATATAAAATTTTATAAAAAAAGTACATTTAAAAATATAAAAATTAAACCCGCAGATGGCGGGGTCTACGACCCAAGCCACCGGTGGTTAGGGTCCAAGAGTCAGAAACCGTCTCACGATACGTGCCGTGTCTAATAACACCAATTTATTCTTATCTTTATCCCACAACCAAATTATATAGAAAGAGTTGAAAACATTTACGTCTACTACGCTAATATTTCACTATAACCATACTACCCGCACTCACATTTTAGCACTATCTTCTCAGATGTGTAAGAGATGTGAATAAATTCCGATTCAAGGCTACCTTTTCAATGTTTGCGCGAAAATTCCGTTTAGGGACGCGAGCAAACACTTAACCTATTTTGCTTACTTAATATGACCCGTTGGAGACCTTCGCTCACTTTCACAGTATTTTGCAGGTCAATTTATGATCGTTTACTGGAATTAAACGGGCATAGTTAATGCATTTTGTGAATGAATATGGTTCTATGTTACGTATAAAAATTCGATAAGGCAATCTTGGGACGATGACAGGTTTAATTCTATATGGTTCAATTTACTTTTGTTAAAATCAATGTTCGAAATATACGAATATTTGTAATGATAAGGTGATATCAATGCGTCGGTTCCCGGGTGATAATGTTTTCTTAAAGAAAATCTATCTGAAAAGGTTCTGTTGCGTTTCATTTCGAAATTCTCAGTAATAGCACGGAGTCTGAACTTTGCTTTGTAATACTGCAACACATTCGCCCAATAATAAGCTTTAAGTATAATAATATTTAAATAAAATTTAAATAAAATTTAAATAAAATATTAAAGGAAAATAAAAATAAGACAATTTACTGTACCTACGTTTAATATTCACTTCATTTACGAGTAATGTAATTATTGATATGTGCTATTTAAATTGCTTTCACTTAATATTCTTCCCCGTACACCGTGTTCATGAGTGAAAAATAAGACCAAGTAGTGCTCATTACCTGAAAAAATATTAAAATAAATATTTGAATAAAGTCATACAGGTTTTTCGATGTTTTCCTCCACCACTTAAGTGAGATGTTTACGTCTAGGATTTGAAACCAAAGTCGAAATATTAATTTAGAAAAGATTTTGACTATTTTAAATTTAATATATCGTCCATTAAATTCTAACACAGCGGAAGTAAGAAATGTCAACTTTTCAGGAGTGCAAAAAAACGTGACTTTTGGTATATCATGATAATAGCAAGATAATAGGTATATTTATTCTAGTTAGTATTTTTATTAAAAGATATATGCAATACATAAAACCTAAAAAAAATCCATCAAATTGCCGACATACCTTAGTGAACATATTGAGCGTGATGGTAGCGTATTTTAACGAAGTGAGGCAACAAGGCTTTTGTGATCTGTATACAAAGTTACAAATTAATTAAACCAAATTCTGGTGTTGAGTAACAAAGGGATGATAGTCAGCGATCCCGTCTTTGTAACTAATAGTTAGCAGTACTTTAAACACGGATTTTCAGCCAGACACAATTTACGAGGGCATTTTGAGCGACAAAATACGTCATTCGGGGAGAGGTAGGAGATAAAAAGTACAAAGGGACAGGAGGCAAAAAATTGATGTTTCTGCCTAGGTTTTTAGTAACTACGTCTCATGTAAAAGAGGGTGAGGAAATTGCAGATGAAGAAACACTTATTGGTACTAAGAACTTATATACAAAGAATTTTATAGCCACCACGGGAATCTAAAATAAAACCTCTTCATCATGGAAAGCACATCAATAAGTGAGTGAGTATCTTTTCAGGATGATTTTATTGTAGAACTAGCTTTTGCCCGCGACTCCGTCCGCGTAGACTCTAGGGTTAAGTGCGGAACGATTTTTGCATTTATAACATGTTTCCCACGGGAATACATTTTCCAGGATAAAATTATCCCATATTAATTCTGTGAGCTCTACCTCTCTCTATACCGAAAATCATTCAAATCGGTTTGGTAGATATAGAAATACCCATTCCCACGGGAATACTTAATTTTCCGGGATAAAAACTATCCTATCTTAATTCTGTGAGCTCTACCTCTCTCTATACCAAATTTCATTCAAATCGCTTTGGTAGATCCAGAAATACTCATTCCCACGGGAATACTACAATTTCCGGGATAAAAAGTATCCTATGTGTTATTCTGATGTATAAGCTATATCGTGGTAAAGTTTCATTCAAATCCATTCAGTAGTTTTTACGTGAAAGAGTAACAAACATCCATACATCCATACATCCATACATCCATACATCCATACTTACAAACTTTCGCCTTTATAATAGTAGTAGGATTTATGGTTTTTAACAACCATACGAAGGCTAAGGCCTCTCAATGTTTAAAGAGGCCCGTGCCCGGGCTGACGATGCTGTATATGATGACGGCCCCATGGCGCAGTTGGCTAGACACCAGCATGCGCAACGAGCGGCCGCGGGTTCGATCCCCGCACCGAGACAAATGTTTGTGTGATCCACAAATATTTGTTTCGGGTCTGGGTGTTTGTGAGACCAAAAAGTCTCTCGTAGTTTCTGATACCCACGACACAAGACTCGTATCTTAGTGTGGGGTCAGGACTATGTATGTGACTGTTGGGTGTATTTATTTATTATTTTATTACGGCTCACTGTATTATGATGATGATATTGATTTTTGATTGACGACTTCATCATGACAATTTATGGGGTAGATTATTATTAAGTTTTAAGCTCTGACCTCTTTACAAACCAGAATTTAACAACTTACCTTTTCATTATAAACCAAATTGTTTTCTGAAAATTTTTATCACCCTTGTACCATTCGATTTGATATGCCGAATCTCCTATTCTGGAACTCTAAAAGAAAATTCATTTCATTACAAGTATTCTACAGTAATATTAAATATACATAAACAACTTTGTCTTTTACGAGTAAATGGTCATGAATAAATGTTTGGACCAATTCAGATCATTTTTGGAATGGCGATAGATTTCCTTCAGTTGCTTACCTAAGGATGGATGTAAAAATTTTAAACGCTCGAGGCTGTTCAGCCGACCATAGAAAATAAATATAATTAATGTAGTCAATAATAACTTTATGTTTAATTCAGTTCCTATTGCAAAGTATGGGCTCAGCTGAATACAAGCCTGAAGGATCACCTGAAGGAGCACAGTAAGCGTCTGTGAATTGGACTCAATAAGAAATACAAAGTAATGTATCATATACTAATAATTAAATGTAATAATAATTAAAAGTATTTTTACCTCCACTAGAAGAAGTTCTCCAGAATTGCAAAGGTACAGTACAAACGTCAGAGATGAAATGACAGCAACATAGTTATTAGCCATGTATGTGGGACCTCTTGAAAACTGAAAAAGAACTAAATACAGTATAACATTAAACTTAATTAACTTAATTAAAACTATTTTAAAAACTAACATTCCTGACGGTCTCCATGTTCCAGTTAAGAATACTAACTTGTGAGAGGAGAACGCGCAGGTTCGATACCCGGACAAAAAGGAAATATTTGTGTAATTCACAAAAACATTTTCTGTGGTCTGAGTGTTAGTGGGTCTCTTGCAGTCTTTGATACTTTCGAGGAAGAGTTGTATCAGAACTATACGAGAACATGTAACTGTTGGGTGTATTGATTAGGTATTTTTATACTTAAGCCTATTGTTATATTTTCTTTTTATTTTTATATGTTCACTATTTTTATCATTATACTTACTTGTGCTGCATACCTGAAGAAACATGTGGTCAATCCAACGAATAACAAATCGACAAACACAACTGGGTTGAATACGTCATCTAGTTGTCGACCCAACCTGTTAATAGTAAACTAAAATAAGAAAGGAGCTTTTTACTCTTTTTTGATATGCCATTTTATTCATATTATATCCCCATACAGGTGCAAATAGCTCTTGGGCGTGACCGAATAACGTATTTTTATTTGAATTTAATTATTGCTGTAATGTCAAGTAGCAAAAAAAGATTATAATCTAACATTCCAAGTAAGTATTTAAATTACATATAACCTTAATCTATTTTTTCAGACAAAATAGTGTAAATAAAATGTATGAAGCTACTGATTTTCCTCCCTAAAAATCTACAGCTCTCGATCACGGTACAAAATACCGCAAAGCGATTGCAATTTAATCTCACTAATATCGAACATGTTGTATGTTCACAACAATAGAGAATCCAATTCACTCGATTAATCTCTGATGGGTTTTCACGAAGTCCGTTATAGAATATTGTTCATTTTCGTTGACATGTTTGTTTCCAGGCTCCACTTGTAGTAAATCTTCTCGTAGTAAAGCGAACTCTATTCCCAGGACAGCGCAAAGAGTTGTCATGAGAAGTTCAGCTCCAACGTAGACGAATACGCAGAGGAACACTACAATATAAAAGTTTAGTTGAGTTTTAATACAAGTATCACAATAATAGGAATGAAAGACTGAAGTATTTGTATGCTATACATGAATCTCCTCTACCTCACAAAGATTTTTCTATACTTAGAAAGCCCACAACGTTTAAGATTTGTGATCTGCGCTTCCCACATTAAATAAAAATACTGTATTGCTTTTACGTATTTATGTTTAGCAACGATATTTTCCTTTATCGTTAAAATCCACAAAATTCATCTTTAAATTTTATTGGAGCTAACCCTAAAATGTGCAAAAAAAGGAAAAAGACTCATTCACTTACCGCAAGTAAACTCGAAAATGTAAACCAACATGTAAGTGATCCAGTTGTCTATGCCATTGAGAGGGTAACTGCAGTAAATTGGTAGCAAGAACTCACAATCCTGCCCCAGCACGTACTTCCGAACCAACGTCTCAATTAAAGGTGAAATGAGATATTGAAATGATCCAGCTACACTGACCCAATACAACACTGTAAGAGTTATTATTCTTGTTACTACAGAACTGATTTGAATCAATAAAAATAATTCGTATCTCATAAGAATTCATTTAGTTTAATCTAAACAAATAGCCCTATTTCTTTGTTACAACCCTTTCAAATCTATTGAAAAAATAGAAGTTAAAATCATTCGACGTATCTCTTTAACATAAGCAATTTTTCAAATATCAAAGGTTTAGGTGAAATAAAGATCATTCAATATAGCCCCCAAAGGCTTTGGACTCCGATAAGCATGTAAATTTGTAGCGAAATATTTTATTAACTGAATCAATTTACGATCACGTTTTTCTAGTCCATTAAACTTTATTTGTGATGTAGCACCTCATTCGATCTCGCACGAAATAGTGGCTGAGTAATATTTTTGCAGAAGACTGATAAAATGACTACGTTCTTTATGGAAATTGATCCACTCCGAGTAGTTTGAAAGTGACAAAACGAGGAGCTGTTTGTGTAGATAACATTAATGGAACAAATAAGCTGAAGAGTGATCTATGTTGCTCTTTAAAAGCCGATATTTGTAGTAATGAATTTTCATTCTTTTAAAATAATTGGGAAGGCAACAGAAAAGATTAGTAATCTGACCATAAGGATTTTGAAAGTGCACTTAACAACAAATTCGTAGTTTGATGCCAATCCAATTTGTAGCAATCCAGTCTGACCAGAAACGTGCCGTATTCTGACCGCTAAATGAGTTAAACTCATTACGGAAAACAATATTTCATGTATCATATACATATTTTACATAGGAGAGGCCATATGTCCAAGAGTGGACGAAATAAAGGCTGATGATGATGATGATGATGATGATATACATATTTTGTGACCATTTCTTAGATAGTCTTATCAAACGACGACCGCTTTTCTATTTCGGTTCTAAGATTAATGAGATATCCGAAAATACCATAATCTTATGTGTTTAGTTTTTTATGTATTTTATTTCAATTATTTACGTCACAATGGTTGGAAACTCCCTTTTGTTTCTTCAAGACTTTTACAGATTCTGTTTAGGTAAGCAGCTTAATCGCGGGCCCTTTATCTACTTACCATCTAATTATATTTACCTGCGTTGCAGAAATTTATCTTCTTTAGTAGTTCCCTCTTCTTCTTGGCTTGAGTATATGTGATGTTATCAGTTTTCCACAGTTCTCCTAATTCTTTTATAATCCCTGATATTTTCGTCATGTGCGGGATTATTGCACACCCTTTTAATATTGCTGTAAATTTTAGAACTAATAACATTTTAGTTAAATTTGCGCAGTGTATTTTTTAGCAAAAAATATTAGTGATTTAATTTAAGAGTTTATTATTTTTGTATAGTAAGAAATTACTTCTATTTATAGTAATGTTTTATACATACCTGGATAAGATTGATTACGATGTATGATACTAGAAAATTGTTTACAAACCTTGAGTAGAAA
This sequence comes from Cephonodes hylas, assembly GCA_030295005.1. Taxonomy (NCBI): domain Eukaryota; kingdom Metazoa; phylum Arthropoda; class Insecta; order Lepidoptera; family Sphingidae; genus Cephonodes; species Cephonodes hylas. The sequence goes on along the minus strand of AP025374.1, from coordinate 2,494,183 downwards.
TCAACCAAGGAGGCAATAAGTAAGCAACGAGAAAAATCTGCTTCTGCATCAACAGTTCACAGACATGAATTATAGACGTGACGTAAAACAAAGCGACGCTAGGAATTATAAGAAAGAACTTCCAATATCGGGAGAATTTCGATTCTTTCTCAGTAAAAAATCTAATGTTCCCGTGATGCAAAAAACTTGTGCTCGGATTCAAAGCATTCACAAAATCTGCTGGGTACTTCTTTAATCTATTCATTTTGGCGCCTAATGCTTCTAAGATAGTCTGAAGAATATATTAATTAACAGCTTTCAGCCTTTGATAAGACGCCAGGTGTCTCTTAATATGAAAGTTTGGATCACTAAATTTAATTGTTTCAATTTGTCTAACTTGGCTTAATACTCGAGTATCATTTCATGTAATGTGTTTTAGATTGCAACTGATCTGAAATGGACGTAGAAAAGAAATGCAAAAGCCTTATATTTTCATTCTTAAAGACGAAACACAGGTTTTATAATAATTGTTGAGGTGGGTAAGGAAATTGTGCCTTTATTTTTGCTTCCTCAAATTGTATATTATTAAATTGAGGCAGTAAGGTATCGTACAGTTTTTTAGGGATTATAAAGAACATGAGCTTAGGATGTTTCAGTGGCGTGCCTAGGGTTTCAAACTAAGGCAAGCCCAAATGTTTAGTTAGTAGCAGCATATTTTTTTTGGTACGTAGGACTAATAAATACTTACCGGTTAGTACTCACATTCACGTTTATAGCGTTATTTTATAAATAAACAATCGTTAAGATTGTTATTCGGAACTATGTAAGGCAAGTCGGGCTTTCGGGCTTCTATGGAAGTACTGCCACTGGGATGTTTATAGTATATTTTTGTTGATGGGGTGATTATATTCCTGTTTCATTATCAGTCTATATAGTACCTATATGTATGTCTCTCTGATAGGCACAGGCCTCTACGGCTGATAGGTTTAGGCCTTAGTTTACCAAGCCGTCCAAGTGTGGGTTGATGAATGAAGATTAACAACAACGAGTGTGAAAAAGTTTACTATACTATATTTGATCCCAAATTCTACGAAATTGGATACTAGTAAATTTTCTACACGAGCCGTGCTATCAACTTTGATTCTATTCTCAGTGGATGTTATAATTTATTCCAATATTCATGAATCTTGCGAATGAAACCGTGTTATATCAAACTTATGAGGTTTTATGGCTTCGAAGGAGCAGAGATGAATCTTTGTAATCTTAGTCATTTACGACGCCTCAGAAATTACTTTTTCTAAAATTAAATTAAAACTATGTTTTGAAATTGATCAGCAGTTTGTTTTAAAACTAAAATTGTTAGATTTCATACCTAAGATTTGTTTCTAAATAGTGTCACTAGATTATCTATAAATATTAACACAGAAAACTGTACTTGTTTAACTTTTTCAAATTTTGTGCGTATTCACAACAATTTCTATGCACTTTAACGCTGGAGGAAAAGATCATAAAGAAATCCGCGTACACAAGAGCTCTCAGTTACCTTAGATATCGTTCACTAATTACTAGTCTAAAGCCTAATAACTCGTAGCTGTAAAATAAAGTTGTGCCCAACATTACGCCATACACGTAGTGATATAGACCTTTTAGTGAGCATATGGCAAAGTCACTTTCCGCATTGCCATTCGCTTATTCCTTCTCTCGGTGTCACTACTGTGCGTGCCGCTGTTGATGCTGGAGCATAGGAGTTTCGGTGGCGGGAATTTGGTGGAATAATGCTAGAAAGCACTAAGTTTGTAAATAAAATGTTGATGCTGTTTAGTCCGAGTTCAAAACTCTGCTTTACACACTCTGCTGTAATACAATCTAAACCTTTTCAATGGTAGAGGAGGCCCGTGCCGAGAAGTGAATGGGTATGCCAAGTATATGGGTTGATGAGAATACAATCAATGCTATGTAACTCTGAATTCTTCATAAATTCCCATACAAATGTCATTGATACGGAACCCAGCCGTATCGCTGGGCAATACGTTATTTAGATAATGTTGCGGCGACGGCGGTCGGGTAATCCGTTAAATTGCACGCTTTTGTATGCGCTCACCGGAATTATGCCCGCTGTGTTTAATAATGTTGATTTTGCACTTTTATTATACATCGCTGCACAACTGTGAGCCTGTTGGGCAATATTTAGTTTTATTACTTCATTATGCGTTAATGGAACGGGTTTAATCGTTCTATACGGTAAATTATGTATTGAGTATCTGTGGGTGTTGGTCATTGTTGTTAAATTTGCAAAAATCACTACATAGTATAAAACAAAGTCGCTTTCTCTGTCCCTATGTCCCTTTGTATGTTTAAATCTTTGAAACTACGCAACGGATTTTGATGCGGTTTTTTTAATAGATAGAGTAATCACTCTATAATATTCTATAATATTCCTCTTCAATCGAAGAGGAAGGTTTATATGTATGATAACATCCATTAAATATCAGCATTGCACCCGTGTGAAGCCGGGGCGGGTCGCTAGTAATGAATATTCTTTGAAAGAGCTACCGCGTAATCAATTTGTGGTAAAATTGAAAGGAACTAGGTCGTCTAAGATACCTTAATTTCTCGAGAACCACTTCAAGCGAGATGTAATATTTTTAGCCTTGTTCCTTTATACTGTCCAGACTTTTCGTCTAAGACTGGAAACAGGGTTATAATTCTTAGGTACTCTTATTAATCAAACTAATGCCATGAGAAATTACAAATAGAAATTTTCTGATCTACAGACTTGTTTTGAAAAAGGACTTAATTAAATGGTGTTTTGGTTTCTCAGCTTAATTACCTACTTCTCGTTATTACTTCTATATATATCCTATAATATTATGGACTATTTAATTCACGATTACTTTAAGGGCTAATAGGCTTTACGTCCTCATCAACCCATATATGTACATCTCACCGCTGGACACGGACCTCCTCTACAGCTGAGAAGTTTCTGTTCTTAGTTCACCATGCTGGTCTTTAGGTAAGCAACTTTAAGGTGAGCAGGTTTCCTCACGATGTTTCCTTTCAAACGTTATAATTTTATATATTACAGACATGACTTCGAAAAGACAGAGGTGCGTGCGGTATGACTCGCGATCGTCTAGATTCCTGAACGCGTGACACAGTCTCGAGGCTGTCATGACTTCTACACTACACTATCACCATTAATACTAATAATTCATACCAACATCATCATAATTGTCCTACTACAAATATTATTCTACAAATACATGCGTAATGGCCTAGCAGAAATGCACCTCTGCCTACCCTTCGGGGAATACAGGCGTGACATTATAAAAATATGTTAATGCTCTAGTTGTATCCACTCCAGTCTAACCTGTAAAGGTCGTAGCCCCTTATTGTAGTATTTCTTTAATAAGAATTTATATAGACCTAACAAATAAATTCAACTTCGTAAATTTATCTTCAATTTCTGAACAGGTACAAACGAACTTCAAAAGGAAATAACAGGAACAATACAGGACTCTGATGAAGCTTGCCTGAATTGCCAATGTATGGGAGATGCAGTACTGTAATGTATTTAGTCGTTGTTGGATATTTAATGCTCCGCTCTAAATTTCAATGGAAAAATAGATATAGAATATATGATCTCTCCATTATATGCTTCAGGGATCACTGATACACATAACAACATACACTGAACTAAAAAATACAGATTTTTATATGCAATTTGATTACTATTATTGATTTTAGAAGTTTTCACTTAAAACACGAAGTCTGGAAATATCAATACACCTTCATATTACAAGACGACAGTTAACTAAATTTTATCAATCGTGAGTTATGCTACTATGGCTTCGGAACGTGCTGGGTCTTTACCTATGGGTTTGAACTGGGTTTTAAAACTGCATTCAAAATACGGCTGTAGTAATAAGTCTCTATCTATCCCTTCGGGGCTAGAATTGAATAATTATGTTATTTGTGCTCGGTCTATCGCCGTCCACTACTGAACGTTACCCTCGTAAAGTGTGCGCCAACCATCTTGGCCTTGAGCAGCCCTCATCCATCCGCCACCAGCCAACCTTTTTCAAGCCGTCGAACCAAGATGCAGATTATCAGTATTAAAATTCCTGTGACACACCTTACTGTCACAACATCATCTCCGGCATTCCTCCATAACTGCTTTAGTATCTCGAGCCTGCTTTATGGAAATTAGTTCGATGGAATAATTTCGTGGTATTCATTGACTATTTGTATAAATTGTTAACGAGTTAAAATGGCGTTCCGAAATTGAATCTTAATTAGGCAACTGAAATAACCGAGCGATTAGAAGCTCTGTAATGACTCACGGAGAAGCTTCAATTTAATATTTTCTTAATGTCCGTATTTCTGGCTCGGGCGATGTATATTTAATGTCTTTTACTTGGCTGTAGATTTGTTGTGTTTCGTTAGCAGAAGATTGAGATAAAAATTTGTAAATTTGTAGATTAGCCTAGAGAATGCTCATAAAACAAAGATATAAGATATATTACTAGGTACCTATATAATTAATTAAATATATTTCTCTAGTTATATAAAACAACTATGTTTTATAACATATGACTACCTTCACTTATTTATTATACACGAAACAAGATGAAGATAAATAGCACGTTCTCCTATAACCGTCTGAAGTATTTTTACAAAATATTTGAAGAAAAAGATAGAAGTGTGATGACTAAGATTAAACTCTGTCCGCAATTTATTAATAATGTTTATAAGCTCATTCTATATTAATGCAAAATCCATGTCTTCCAAAAACGTTTGCGTATCAGCATGTTTTAAGATGTTTATTGTAAAAACATTAAATCTTTTTTTAAACTCATGTAGTGTATGTTAAATTAGAAAGAGAAATAAAATAAAATCGCTTATTTCTTAACAAAAGCTTGCATACCATAATAAAAAAAGTGTTGTAGATGGAATTTTTCCAATAGAAGAAATCTCTCCCGCTAAGAAACAATGAAGTAGTGGAAAGCTGCAGCAATTTATGTTGGAATTTGAATTGAGGATATTTCTTTGATAATGTTAATTCGAATTTTATATCGCCTTAATTAGAAATTAACTTAGTTCGGGTTGCACTTACTCAACCAGTATTTCTTTTACTTGTTGGTAGGTATGTTACTAGATTAAGCAATACTAATTACTAAAAAATCGCATTTCTAAGTCGAAGAAAGGGATCTTTAGGATTTATTTCTTGCGATTGTTAAGCTATGTGACATAAGCGATCTAATCTTTTATTTGTATAAATTACATGAAAGTTTTATTTCCAGCAGATAGATTTCCTTATTTTAAAAAAATATAGGTAAAAAATCTAAATGCTGTTTTTCCCTTTACAATAGTAACGTGTAGAAAAATGATATTTTTTTGTAATCTTAACTAAAGCTCACAAAACCATCAACCGATTATGAGGCCACAGACCAGCGTCCAACATTATCGGCTACACCGAAAGAACTTTACTCTCACTTCAACACTCTAAGTTTTGGGAAGCACTTATCGTTGAGGCCTTATCTTGGCGATGGCGCATCAATAAACCGCCTCCAATCCATTACTACGGTAAGATTGGACGAAAACTATTCATGCTCCCTTTTCTTATGAATTGGTAGTATTTGCTAGACTTTCTTAAAGGTTAAAGGGAGCTAGTGCTATTATTGTTTATTGTTTGTTACTAAATAAGGTTAAAAATAAATTATATTTGTCTAAGATACAGATTTAGTAGATGAACTCACTGTTAGATGACGGAATGGCAAAATTATATGACGTGAAGTTTTTTCTCTAATAAAGATTTTTGAATTTTCGAGTCAAACCAGACACAATTACAAAATGATTAAAAAACCTCTCACTTAATACTGGAAAATGTTTCTCATTTACAATTTTATAACACGCGACCGTCTCTCCGCGTGATATGGGTCGTGACAACAAAACCGTTTGAAAATATTCAAATGTTAGCCAAAAACTCAAATATCATCGCCCAAATGAATATGTACCTTTGAAATTTTGAATTTTAAACGCACCAAACATCCCCGGGGTAATGTCCCGTACAAAACGAGACATGTTCTGAATTAACCGAATATGACGTCACTGTTTGTCTCGGTACGTTCTTAAAATATCTTGAATAATTTAATTTTGTTTTGCTATTTACGCTCCCGAGTTAGCTCTCATCGAACTGTTTGTCTAATAAAATTTTGTGTTCAAGTGCTCGCTTGTTGTGTACATTGTTTGTTGGAACTTAATTAATTTCTTGGTTTCTCTTACTGACTGTATTGTTTACGTAGCTCCACTGTGCGAGCTATGCCACTATCAAATATTTACTTGAAAATCTTAGGGCTATAAATAAATGTGTTGAGAATTATGAGTTAAGGTCACACACGTAGTTGATCATACATTATGAGAAGATTTTCAAAGAAAAAGAAATGAAATCGATGGCAAGGGGTTGATGATCTTTAACATATAGTAAGAAGTCATATCAATTACAATAATTGCTTCATTCAATCTTTGTTTTAGAAGCATCGTGTTTTATGATGTCCTAATATTTCTATTGCGATGTCTAGTTCATAATACTTCAAAAGAACAAAACCCTGTTTCAATTCGTTTGATCCTATTGAAACCTCAATTGCAATTGTCACTTGTTTTACGTCTGTTGTGGTATTAATCAATATTTCAAAACGGTCACACGCTGCCACAAAAACTTGGACGTGGCGCTTTGTTTATAGAATTTATTGTTTTGCTGTATTTGATTCTATAGGTTCATTGTTCAAGTTGTCCATGGTGTATTGTTTATAAATTACTAGTTTTTTTATACTGCCACGATAAAGTGACAACATCGTTATTGTGGGAGGAATGGTGCCGTCAAAATATGTATATAGAAGAAAGAAAAGGTATCGTTTAGCTTTCGTCTAGCTTTTCTCACTAGGTATTTTTTGAAATAACAGTTTTCGCATCAGTACTTATGACGTCAATGGTTTAAGACTTTCTTGCAATAAGATAAATTTTATGGTCCAGAAATAAAAAAATGACGATAGACTCAACCTAAGTAACATCAAATTAAATTACATGATACCTGAAAAAATCCAACCTGCTTCGGTTTCCATCGAGATTATAGAAACAGTATGTATTTAAAGCCAAACGCATCAACGTTAACCCATCGAAACTCATCTAAAGCAATTTCAATAATCCATTTGGTGTTTCGAAGCGATCTCGCCCAAACCTTCGGTAAGGGTTGACGCGTGGTGGTCGAGTGTGCTTACCGTACAACTCAAACCAACGGTCAATTGACTTTGAAACTAGAATCCGACCGCTCTTTCCAACTCGAAGGGCACTCGAGTGGCCGCCCCTGCATTATTTCTTTGGGGCCTTTTTGCCTGACGCTGCTATCTAGGCCCGCAAAACTTTCGCCTGTGGATAAATTACAAGCTTAGGAGTTTTTGTGAAAGGTAAGCTGCTTCGTGATGTAATGATTTGTTTTTGCCTTTGAGCAAATTCAGTTTTAGATTACTTTGCTTGTATTACAGATGTATTTTTTATTGCGTTGCTTTAATGTTTTTTTCTTTTTGTTCTTAATCTGATTTGCAAACAAAAATATGAAGGGACTTTTGCCCGCGCCGAATGTACTTACAAATTCCTTGAAAAGGGCTCAAATTAAAGTAGACTTCTGTAAAAGTTGCCTGAAGTTTTATCAAGGGTATCCAAAATTATAAGACCTTAGGACAGACTAGATTTTTGGATGATAAATATTAGTGTTGATAGATGATCGAATTAGCCATTTACTTCAGAGTTTCTTCTAACCTACTACTCAGCCTCCCCCAGTTAACATTATATCTTACTATTCAAACAATAAGTAGCTAAATACCAAACCGTATATTTCTTTAAACTGTACGATCGTTTATTGTATTATACTGAAGTGTTTATTGCGATAATTGCCACGTTCCAGGAGAGAACTTGCCGCATGATGGATGTTCTAACGTCCTTCTTTATGGGACACGCTCAACGGAAATGACGTCATAACATCGTTTGTAGCTTTATTGCCGGTATACGTTTATTTTTATTGCACGATGCTACACATGTTTCTTGGGGAGACATCAAATTTTTAACGTGGCATGTGGACCTGTAATTTGTTATTTATATTGTTTTTTAAGACAAGCTGACGCGTAGGGATAGTGACCCATATTAAAAAGGACTTAAACAAACTGTATCCCTCCTAGCATAAAGATAAAGTCGTAAGACATAAGTTTTTAAATATTTAGTGAGTAATTGCCAGTATTCATAGTTAGTAGGGTGTCCCAAAAAAATCAAAATCTTTTTTTGTCAACGCATACCCTCTAATTATTTTCGAATGGTGTTAAAACACTCATAAATAAAATTTCATGAACTTAGGACTACTGCAACCCGTGCCGACTTGCATTCATGTGTTTCAGTACTTACATACTTTGTATGAACTTCGGCGCGTCGCAATATTCGCATGGAAGTTTCGTGGTTGCTTGTTTATTGTATTGGTAAACGCCTCTTTTTGTTTAATCAATATGTCAGATTAAGATTTCAAAGGCAAATTTTAATAGGGGGGTGCAAAACATTAAAATAACGGCTTAAAACTTCTCTGTAAAGAGCAAATATTGGCAGTTCTGTTTAATAAAATTCGTGAAGTAAAATTGAATTTTGTAAATCGCAAATCTAACTATTCGAGATTAATTATTTTTTGTTAAAGGGCTTATATGCCTATTTAAGCTTTAATAAACTAATTTTAAGAAATAAGTTGCCTTATACCGACTCTGAAGAGATCAACAAATAATGCGGAAAAATCGCAAGATGTGTTCGTACAGTGTCGTCAAGAGTTTGTTACAAGCTTGGACTACTTTTTGTATATTGCACACGCCAGTGCCCTTTAATTGATAAAAATAAATCTAGATAATAGATATAGTTATATAATTAGATATACATTGTTTTACCGGACAGAATTATGAAGGAAATTTAAGGGTTGGCTATCAAGAATTAACAATTATAGCTATAATCATATTCTTTGGTGGTGATACAGAAAGAAAATTGACTATTCGATCTCCAAGTTCTATGTACCAGACACCATGATGGCCGAAGCAATTAATTGATTAAAAATGTTGTTACTTATTTTTTAATTGTAAATTACTAATAAAAAGTCGCACTATTAGACATCTAGATTTGCATCGCTATATACCGTGTTAAGGCTTGGATGCATTGTATATTATCAGTGACGGCACCTTACCACGACTTATGTTTACTTAATACTTTGAAACCCTGGGAAACTGTCAATAAAATTAACTCAGAAATGACTATACAGAATATTTTTCAGCATTTTTGGTCTTTGGTTCATGAAGTAGCTGTCTTGTCTCTATATCACTATGGTGGAGACCAGGAACCAAAAATGATAATATTTTAAAGCTTAACTAAAGAGGATCCATCAATTCATATATCCCCTGGAAAGATATCTGTGTGATTTACTTTTTTAGAAAGATATAAACGACTTTATTTCGATCAAAAACTAGTCTTGCTTTTCTTCAATCGTTTTAAAAATTTTGACACTTTTCTCAATGAGTTGCTTACTTCACAGACTAGTTATACTTCTTTTCAAGCAGTTAAGAAATAAATAATGACACTAAAAGTCGCTAGTGATACTGCAAATTGCAGTTATACTGATACAAAATTTTCGTGAAAAAGTCACCTTTAAAGGGAAACTAAAGCAATTTTTCCTGTGATTTATCCTAACAGTAAAAAGAAAACTTTAAGATTAAAATATCACAAATATTCCTGTTTAAATAATAAATATATAATACCGGTGAAATAGGATATAATTTTGAAAATAAAAATTAAGTTTTTATATGTGCTCTACAATTACCATACAATTTTTTTCTTAAAACTTTGCCATCAAGTCGGCACGGGTTACCGCTATCCAATTTCGATAATATTTCGTATTTGAGTTATTAGGGTCAATTAGAAAAAATATAGAGGGTATGCGTATCTAATTTCGAGAAAAAAAAAATCGCCCTACTAAGCTGGGACACCCTAATAGTTAGTTTTACATTAATACAAACATTTTTGATTCACACATGTTTTTCTCTCGGTGCGGATTTCAAACCCGCGACCTCTAGGTAACCTCCGTGGTCTAGCCAACTCTGCCATACATACCGCGAGTAATAAACAAATGTTTATCCAAACTCCGTGGTTAAACGTTGTACCTTGCTTCTCTATCCAAGTTCGCAGGCTTACTAAGTGTAAAATCCTATTAAACCTCGTTCTAGATTGAAGGGCTCGGCTTGTGACGCAAGATGGCGTGACAGCAGTTCCAAAACTTTGATTACAACGTGACGGGCACGCCCAAAGTTCCGATAGATACCGCCACGGAGACGTTGCCGTATCTGATTAGCTTGTGAACTTGTTACTACCGACCTCTACTACAGACAAACTGACTACACTCGAAAGAAGGAACTCGAAGCTGTAAACACTTATCATTTGTTTTGAGAATGTGTTTTATGTATTCCTGGTATCTCTATATCTAATAATCCTATCCGCTAGGCCAGCGTGGTAGACTAAGGCCTTATCGGTCACAATGGTAGAGGAGGCCCGTAGCCAGTAGTAGAATCTATGTATGTATATGGGCTGATGATTATGACGATCTCTAAAGATGCAGAGGGAATTGGTATCCTCATATCCATGTATTATTAAAAGTAGGTAATAAGGGAAAATCTATCTACCTATATAGCTTTGTGGTCTTTTTAAAGTATCTTTTAACTAATGCCTATAGTCAACTGCTATTGGACGGCAACAGTCTACGATTTTCACAATGCTAATATTTCGATTTTTTTCATATATTTTTTATAATTTTGAGAAAAAAAATAACCCTTTAATTTACTCCTTTTCAACCACTAAAAACAAGATGATAATAAGAAATATCTTGTTCTTTTTCATTAATTTGTGTTTCTTCGGTAATATATTCGAGAACTCCTATTACAGGTCGATTCAAAGCACAGGAGCACATAGTTGCGAGCGTGAAACACATTTTGGAATAACACGTCTTAGAACAGTTTGTCGGAACAGCTGCTTCTAACACGGAATTGCTGCGCTTTTATTTGGCCAATTGTGAATTAAATGATAAATTACAATGAAATGTTGTTTGAATAGTCCAATGATTTTGTTTTTGAATTTAATAGAGTACAATTGAAGCAAAATGTGTTGAGTAGAATGTTTGATACGAAGACATAATATGTAATAAAAAAGAGTGGGGTATATTAGCGATTGTAAGATGTTGTGTATACGATCTTAATCATCATCATTACTATCATATACGTCAAACTGCTGGATCTGAGCCTCTTCTACCATTAAGAGGGCTTTAGTCCACCACACTGTCCTAGTGCGGGTCGGCGGACTACACACCTAAGAAATTCCTAAGAATGTTTAAGTGTGCTGGTTTCATTACGATGTTTTCCTTCACCGTTGAAGCAGATAATTCATTTCAAATACACACATACCTTTGAAAAGCCAGAGGTATGTGTCCGGGGTTCAAACCCGCGAGCGCCGAGATTCTTAAAACTCGAGTCCATCATCATCATCAACCCATATACGCCCACTGCTGAGCACGGGTCTCCTCTACCATTGAGAGGGTTTAGGCCATAGTCCACCACGCTGGCCTAGTGCGGGTTGGCCATCACTGCTTAGATATGCTGCATTGTATAAAGATGCCCATTGACGATAATTTTTTTCTTTTGATTTTATATTGGAATTTCATGAATGAATAAATGAGGGTCTATCTACCCTTCAGTGGTGCTTCATACATGCATGTATGAACGTATACAAGACGACACACGACACAGAGTGTACAGTAAGTCGCTCGCAGCACACAGCTCTCACTTTTGCTCCGTCTGCCACGTAACGACATTCCACCGGCCCATTTCACCGCACTCATTAGCCGCGCGCAAGCCGGTAATGTATTGAGTAATGGAACCGTAACTTGTTAATACGTGAATTGTACGAAACAGGGGAAGGGTTGAATGCAAATTTCGAAAGGATTAAAATATTCATTGACGTCTTAAATATGTACGTTCCCCGTACAGAACAGCTGAATCAGATTAGAAAGGAAATATACAGCCGTGGCAAAAAGTATTGAGCACACAAGCTATTTCTCGGTTTTGTGAAGAGTATTAAATAAAATTAAAATAAAACAATTTTACAACATTTGATTCAGTACAGCATTTTGTATGGGAACTAGTGTCGCTGCTTGTCCGACAGCTATTTATTCTACTACAATCACACGACCAATGACATTTCAAACAAAAATATATAGTTGTCGCACATTTACAAAAATCTTGATATTACACGCTGCCCGACTTACTAAGAAGCGCCGTGTCAAATATGAATATGATAGACCAATCGTAAGTTTGGCACGTTCGATATGCTGACACTTCCTTTCAAGTCTTAGCTGTTCTATAGTTACCCTTATGGTTACGTTCTTCTTCTATTTAGCTGAATAAAAATTCTATTCACTACTATATACTATTCAAACATTTCTATTCAGATATAAATGACACTCACGTGACCCTAATTTTGTGTTTTATCTTTGAACAATGTCTCGAAATATTTTTATATCACTATAAATTTCTATTGATAGCTTTTGAGACGTTTTTATTCATTATTCATTTCAAAAAAACATAATAAATTTAAAAAAAGCACCAAATTTAAACATTTATACTTAATTATGAGGCTCTTACAATGAAAATATACACTAGAACTCTAACAAGCATTTAATATTGTGAACTTATTAATGTTTACAACTCATCTAAACAATTTTGGTATAAACATCTTGGAGTTATATTAAAAATGCCAAATCCAAATAGTTATTTTAATTTTAATTTCAGCAACAACTTCAATAGCAAGTTACTAAGGCAAATGAAACACAAATATTTCGGTATATTTAATCAAAATTTGCATTCTCTATTTTCAATTACAGCTCGTAATATCTTCAATCTCTTAAGCTTTATGCTTACTCTCTTATCATATCAGGTTTTGGTTTACTTTCATTTCGTAATATAATTCATAAATTAAACAATACATTTACTAGGTAGCTTAAGTCGGAAATAAGGAAATGGTTGTTAATCTGAGACTTATCAGCACCCCCGTTCCATAAATCCATTATCGCCTTTTTTAGTATAAAAAGGCATTCCCTCTACCATTTAACTAACCCCAAGACTAGAACTGAGCATTGTGTTACTTTAACACAAATATCACGGAACAGTGACAGGCAAGAACATTTGTGGATCACCTAATTTAGGTTCGAAACGAATGTTGACTTTTGTATCACCGTCGCCTACTTCTAGAAAACTGTTCCAATCCAACATCCAGTAGAAACCGTTCTTCTTTGGCGGAGGTAGCTCTGAATCTCCCGGTTTTGCGGGCGCTGCGCCACCAAAAGAATCTTCTAGATCTGCTATGGAAGCACCTGAGTCTGTATCAGCTGGCACAGAATCTTGGGGTGCGTCTGAATTCTTTGCTTCTTCAGTTGTTGTGGGTGATTCTGTCGTTGTCGGTGATTCTGTCGTTGTGGCATTTGAATCAGCTTGTCTTTTGATTTGTTCATTCTCAACTATCGCTCTTATATCTTCCAGGGGACTTACACCTTTGTTCAAAGGAATCACTTTCACCGAATCATAATCGATTGGATCGTAATTTTTTGCAGTTGCTGACTTTGGTTTCCTGGCTGTGGGCATATCGTAAGGATACCTAACCTCTTTAATTTCTGATGACGAAGTGTCCAATTCAAAAGGCAGTTCCGGTCGGAGAGGCTCATATAAGAAATTGTTAGGTGATAATGATTGGTATTTTTCGTTGCTAGCTTTTAAGGCATCAGGTGAAATTAAGTCGTATGTCAAGAGTATGTTTTCGGGTAACTGTATGTTTCCATCTACAATAGTTGCTGGTGGTAGTGGCTTAAAACCGTCGAGAGGCAATAAGAAATGGTCTTGTCCAGGCGTTCCTTTTAGACCGTGAGCGTCCAAGAACGCTTGTAACTCAGCTGGAAAATTATCTTTGCTTGTTAAGGCTGTTAAGGTTTCCTGGAGCTTACTGTTTGATTGAAGTGTCTTAACTGGTTTAGGTGTTGCCTCTACTGGAACTACTTCAACTCGCGGCGCCCGAGTATAAAGTTCTTGTAATGAAGATCCATCGCGCGGCGTGTATGGTAAAACAACCATTAGAGTAGAGGCAGTTTTTCTCGTTGTAGCTTCGACTGCTATTGGCGGTACTGAGGCAGATACCTCTGTTTCATTTTCATTTGTAAGAACATTTATCTCAACACTAGGTGTTTGAGTTACAGGATTTATTTCATTCTCAACGGTGTTTATTGGCGTGGTAATTTTAGCTTCATTACTATCTTCAGTAGATTGTCTTGACGCTGAGCTCTTTGCATCTTCAGCTTTTATGTCATTCATTAGCTGAATGATTTCATCTCTTGTGAGTCTTGGTAGTTGTTGATTTGCTTTTAATATACTTTGTACTTGTTGGACTGTTTTCTCTACATCTAATGCTCCTTCCGACGACCTCAGTAACACAGCTATAAAACAACACCACAGGATCTTCATTTTCTGAAACAAGAAATTAAAATAACTTAAGTATGAATACTAAGTGCTTCGACGTTTGAGTATTGTTAAATCAGCAAATTAATGTAATCATCTATTAAAGAGCAAATGATCGAAAGTTTGCAAAATATCGTCCAAACGACTTCAAGTTTCTTTAATATAAATTTTATCCTTTAAATAAAGTTACGGATTATTTAATGCGGGCTATTGTTCCTGAGAGTTTCGCCCTCTTTATTTATTCCCGGAGAACTTCCTGAATTCCCGACATAAAAATGAATAAATTTACACCGAACCGGGTATGAGACTACTAACTACTGCTTTTTGGAATTTTTAGTACCTCAAATTTTCATTTGAATTAGTAGATGAAATCTAAAAAGAAATTGTTAAAATAGTAACATTACTTAAGACCATATATTACACCCGGACCTGGTTGGAGACCAAGACTTACAGGAATCTATATTGGTCTAGGATCTGGAAATCTTCTAGGTAATACCCGTTTTTCTAGTCTAAAGCCAAGTAAAAGAAGTGCTCTTAAATGTTTTATAAATGCTTATAGTCTTTACACATAGATTTCGCTTTGAATATACATATGCCGTTTGCAAGGTAAATTCAGTATAATTGGAAGTCGAAATAAGTTCCCGGTTGTGCGTGCTTCCCGTTCCAGGCAAGTCTAACACCATATAATCGTAATGTGGGAAGTTTCCTCCAGTATTGAGAGGCTTGAAACGCGAAGTTGTTATCGGGCAAAGTTTCGATTACACAGCAATTTTGTATGCCGAGAGGAATCCAACTATATCTGTGTAATTTTAACGATAATTCCTTTTAAATATACATTCCGAAGTTAGCTGAGGGCTGTTTTGACTTTATCTTCATTTATTTATTTTGTTAGATCGAGTTTGAGATTATCCGCTCGTGCTGTTTTACGTCACAGTGAATAATTAATTTTCTTCCATGAATAAGGATATTATTAGATTAGTATGAAGTATATATATAGGTTATATGGCTACAAGAATCAGATTAATTATTATAAGTGTAATTTTAAAATTATCCTTAAAATGCTTTTCTTGTATACCTAGTATTTTTTACATAAATTGTGACCCACTCTATGCTTTTATATCTAGTTCATCACATCAGGAAACAAGAAGTGTAGGAAAACATCAAAAATATCACAAAGAAAGATCTGCACTTCTAATAATACTTAGAATTGTGTAGTCCGCAAATCCGCACTAGGTTAGGTGGTATAAACCCTCTCAATGGTGGAGAAAGTCCGTGTCCAGCTGTGGGAAGTATATGGGCTGATGATGAAGAACGTTGGCTACGTTTATTTTATGAAATTTAAATGTACAATATACAGGACAGAATAGATGGAACGGCTATTCTTTTACTTGTGATACAAATCGCAGTGTATTTCATAGGCAATGTATCGTATGATATCATCTAGTCAAACGAAGACATGTTTAAAAGCCGTAACCAATGTTGATTCATGTGCACTTTCTACATACACCGTAATTTTACATTCCGCTGTGAAAGAAAGTAAAGGGGTAGGCAGACAATGCAACTTTGTACTGTTGTACTCATATTTAATCATTTGAGTTTCATAAGACCTGTGTGAAAGGATGACTGATTAAAAACCATTTTTAGACAGCTGGGTGCTGTTAGTGAGTTTAATATAAAAAATACTTTTCCCGATCTGAAAATCTAACCCAGGGTCTATAGATTGCACGAAACACATTCCCTGTGGGACGAACGAGGCTATTAGAAGTAAGTGTAATGTGCACGATGATAAACTTCAAATTATCTACGTTAATGTTACACTAACTGAGATCGCACTTCATCGCCTCGATATTGAACTTTCGTGCAATCTAGTGCTGTAATGGTCTACACGAGAAAATGAACTAATGGAAAGTTCAGGGCAGTCCAAATTGACCACTGATGCAAAACGTTCAAAATGTTATTCTCTATCAGATGCTGTAAGTAGTTAATGAAGATTTTTTTGTATCAAAGGATGCTTCCGTATTTATTGCATAAAAGTGCTACTACAGCGGTTTTTAGACTTACTCTTTGTCTCCTGCAACTAAGAAGTCTTTAAGTACCATTATCGGGCCAGGAAAGGGATATTTGAGTTTTTTCCTTAACAAGCGAGATGAAGTCAGGAATCGCGTTCAAATGGCTCGACCTCTATCACAAAGAATTAAACTAGCTGGCAAAATATGAGGGTATCGAACGCATTTTCCAACTCTTTAATATGATAATACTACACGTATTTCAATAAATGTGCCTGTAAGAATGCCAGATTATACTCAAAATTCGGCATGTTCGGTTGATATGTGCAAAGAATTAATTATCGGGATTGAATGTTGATTAACAATATATTGTTTTATGTTGATTCAGTCAGACGCCGCATATGTGTAATGAGTGGTGGCTGTATTAATTAAATACTCCCTTTGCCCGCAGCTTTACTCGCTGAAGTATGAATTTCATCAATTAATGTTATGTGGGAATTTCTATAGTCTATATCGGGGTAGTATTTATGTATGAACCGAGATAAGTCCAGTAGGTTTAAAAGAATGGAACTTAAAAACCATATCGCAATGTACGTAATCATTCATAACGTTTAAATACTTAAATCAATGCTGCCATACGTATTATTATTTGGTGTGATGTAATTAAATAAATAATATTTATTGAAACTAGAAAATGTTCAATAATATCATTTAGATTCAGTGACATCAAACTAATTAGTTAACCACACTGATCGAAAGGCAGTCATCACTAAAGAAGAACGGACACTAGTGATGGTCTTTTCCAACAAAAAAAGATGCTATATCCCCGAAGGTATAAACACTTTTGTATCCATATTTCCCCATTTGTGTTTCAAGTCCGCTTTATTACAAGCGAGCCTGTATCGATTTTCGTGGATATTCTCACACGATCTGTACTCCTATTGCGAATTTACTAGCATAAAAGAATGCTAAACTTATTATCTATAAACATCATATTATACCGTCATTACTATACCATGTTCAACGGAAGCGCATTATTCACAAAAGAGCCAACATACGATACACATATAAATAAATAAAAAGCCCACACGATATTTCATACATACATTCCCGATTTTTCGCTCCTCTTTTGTGTGATATCTGGCAACTTTCAGTGTGTTTCCTCCATGACGCCTTTATTTTCCTTTGTGCTTTTATAAAATGTTATCTATCGTGTGGAGACATCACCTGTGCCAATATCTTCAGTTGCGGGAACTGTTTGCCGTATAAATGAGACAGGCGGAATACAAGAAATTACGGATATTGAACATTAGTTATAAGTTATGGCCTTTATGTCTAGGCGCGAGAACTTCGTCGGTCACGGTTTTCAACCCCAGGAACACACCTTTGACTTTTAGAGGTGAATGATCAATTGCTTTAATGGTAAAGGAAAAAATCGTAAATCTGCACACCTAAAAAGTTTTTAAGAATTCTTAGGTGTGTAATCCGCCAACCATGTCCTTAGTGCCGAATTCAGTATCACATGTTGTGGACATCAATTTAATTATTAAAAAGAGCAAGTATTTAAATAATTATTATGAATATAGCAAATAATCATTATAAACATAGCTTGTAGATAATAAAAGTACTCGTATTTCAGGGTAGGCATTAGAGAGTCATGTCGTCTGCCGTCACGACACACGAGTCCGTTTCCTTCAAAAACGTGAAAATAAATTATAAAAATAAAACACATAAAAGAGACCCAAACAAAAAAACCTCAATATTATAGAAAACAAGCAACCGCTTCTAAAAATACTATCAAGTCCAGAGCGATGATTGAATTCCCGACTTAACGGTCAAAAGTAAACCCGAAGATAAAGGATAAATCCCGCAGGTAGATCCAAGGAACGGGAGCTTAGGAAATATTATTGGACACGACGTCGAACCCGGCTATCCCGGATTTCCATAAGGAAACAATGGGATAGAAAAACAGTCGGCGATTCGCAAACGATAAGTGGAAGATCGGTTCTATGTGAATTTCATTGTATTTTTATCATCTATACTTATATTTGACAGACCCGAAACTGTCTATACCTCATTCACGATAAGTTGATTCTTTTGGCAGATGTCAATTTTTCTGAGACATGACTTTGAAATAAAAAACGTATTATTTTATTATTTTAATGATTTGATAAATAAAAAAAAATAAATACAATACAAAAGTCCCTAAAGATATAAGCGTTATCCAAAAATTTTGAGACTTTATTGCTTCAAAGTAAAATTAAAATAGGAATACTGAAACTAATTGACGTTTGTATAATGTTACATCGTTCGGACGGAAAGGGACGTAACATCGTTCATATCGATTGCCACGTCGATAATTTTATTGAACGCTATGATGATCATGGCTGTGCTCCAGTTTCTTAATAAAAACTGTTTTAAAGATAAAACTATTTAATTTTTCAACCTTAATTTTTACATACTGCGTTATATTTGGACCTCCTGTCAACTTAAAATAGGTTGTTTAGACCATGAAACTAAACAACTTTTCCAAAGAAACATGGGTCGAAACGTGATAAATAATTCGACCCTCCCATAGAAAACTGCTCACGTGGTCGATTTCGTGTAGAAGGTCTGAATTTTTTTTTTACTTTTCGACCCGTGTTTCTTTGGGGAAGTTGTTTACTTCCGTGGTCTAAAACACCTATTTAAATTTGGCGGGAGGTCTAAAAATAATCCTGTTTAAATATTAAATAGGTACTTATTATGAACCACCACCGCTTATCTAAATAATGTTTTATATGTCGAAAGTAATAAAGAATTTCACACATAATGCAGTATTTTAAAACGCAATATTTTTGAACTTCTCGATATTTTCTGTTTCCCATCATTAGTCGATATGCCAAAAGAATCAACTTATCGTGAATGAGGTATAACTCTAGACACTCAATCTCAAAACTGAATCTCAATGTATGTATGTGTTAATGTTAGAAGTATTTTATTTCTGTTTCTCCATTTAAATTTCATAACACAACAATTATTACTAAGCCCAGTTTCCACGGAGATTATGCTAACGCGAAAAAGGTAGGCTAGCGACCGAGAGAGTCTTCCAATATTTAAAATTGATTAAAAGCCGATTAGAATTGATTAAATCGACGTAATCGTCTATCGGGGAACGAAGTAACCCCGGAAATTTAGTTAGAAACGCAACTAGTTTCGCAGTACAAGTATGTATGCGATCTAGAGGTCCTGGACTCGATTCCCGAGTCGAGTAAAATGTTGTTACAACATGTAACATTTCCATAAGGAAATTCTTAGTAGCAGCATGGATTCTGGAAATGAGCCCAAAAATATTTCATATAAATGTAGATAATAAGGTAGACAAAGATGAGTGGGATGTGAAGGAAAAATATGCTTTATTACTGAAATTAAAACTAAATCATTGTAACCAAGAACAATTATTTGAAAGGAGAGATACAGATCTATTTATTAACATGATGATTTATATGTTGTGTGTTTTGACCATCAGTCCCGGCGAATCTGCGTGGAAAATTGAACTCCAATTTCCACAGTCGTGATTTCTGAGTGTGTATTGGATGCAGCGACGCTTTGGCTGCAGAATAGTCAGCAAATTAATTCTAGGAAGCGTTTCCTATCTGAAATTTCCAAGCGCCTCTCATTACTCGTGTCGCAATGCCCATAAAGATATCTGTATATACTCTACTGCCTTTGATGACCTTAATGTCGCGATAGAAGTTTGTGCCTTGAGATCTAGAGGTCAAGAAATGAAATAATATTTATTGAATTTACACAATGTCGGATCCATCCCTTAGATTTACTCATTTCAAAATTTAGTGTAATAGCCTATTCGGGAGGCAGTCATCACTAAAATAACGGGCAAGAAATTCTAGTCCTGCTCTTTTCCAATCAAGAGATAGTTTACAATATTGATACTTAAATGGAACCGAAATAGATTCACTAATACATAGATTCGATTCTCGGGTCGAGCAGTGTTGTTAGGTTTGTTCATAAGGGAACTCTCTTCTTTATTTTACTTACAGTTCGGAGACTGGAATTGTGTCTGAAAAACGGCAGTTCGCTTACTTATCTAGACATGGGACGATAAACAAGTGGTGAAATGTAGATGCAGGAATGTATCTCTATTCTCCCAATTCCAAAAATACTGGCGTGAGTGCATGTATCCATCTCTCACAAATTCCGATTCGTAAAGCGTTTACCGTTGATACGAAAAACGACGACAAAAAGTGTTCGACATAAAACGCTCAGCTTGACATACCTCTGTTCTAGCTCACTATTTTGAATAGACCTGTAATTTTGACGTGCAGAATTTAGGGATCGTCAAATTTTATAACATAAAACATTCGCGACATTCGAATTTGAGCTGTAATTGTCTGCAATAAAGTTAAATTTGGTGTGTGTTGTGTATGTTGACAGCTATCAACCACAATATTTTCATTTTATTACAATCGTTTGTCAGTTCATTTCGCCGTCGGTGGATAAAATACATAACATATCTTCATGTTATTTTTTCCTTTTTGTTTACATTGTTTGTTGGTTATAGCTATTTAGTTTTAATTTTCACGAATAATTGAGGTCTGTATAATATTTTTACATGGACATAATCAAAAAAATAAAACGCTCTTTTCTCGAGTTTGCTTGCGTGTCAGGTTTTGACACATATTTGACGAGGCCAGCACAATTGTGTCAAATATGAAATAAGAGAGAAATTGATGTAGTTTATCCCATATCGCTAGACATTTTTTATTGCGACCAGCGACGGTACTTCTATAGCAACCCGACAGTGTCACCCGGTAATTATGTAGTCTTTTTTAGAATTGTTTATTTGGGGTCAGTATAATCAACGTCATTTATGTGTCCTTTCTTTTGTTAAATAAAAATTTCTAGCTTGAATACTATCACTCGGAATTTTGTTTGAGCAAAAGACTTTCGGCCTTATTAGTAGTATCGCCACTGCGTTACATGTTACTAACTTGTACTTAAAATGTCATTAAAATCCATTTAGAAGTTTTAGCATTGCTTGTTTGCATAGTTATTGGTATGTATGCAAAAACATCCATACAAACTTTCGCATTCATGGTATTAGTAAGGACGACATTTTCAGATATTAATCCCTAGCTAAAGCACTATTTATTTTTGCATGATTTGTATCTGAGATTCGTAAAGGTTGTAGGGTTCCTTGGTCGGAGTTATTTTAGGTCCGAACGGATTATGCTGGCTCCAATTGGATCTGAATATTTAAGCTTCGGGTTAGTTTAGGCTGGGATTAGATTAAATTAAGGTATTTCATTCGAAACGGATAGTGAAATGTAGATACAATTTCCATTAGAATACGATCAACTGAGTTTTGTACTTTCCTAGTTTTGTTCCAAATCAAATTACCGATCAGAAAAAAATATTGTTATGGGATAAACTAAGTTCGAAGTTTTACGTATATCTACCACGCTACGTTAACATTATCAGAAAACCTGCACTCTTAACAATAGTATTTCTTGAGGTATTTTTTTGTCCCTCGATCCACCCTGCTATCTTGGTAGACTTAGGTCCTAACCTTTCGCTTGTAGAGCAGCCTCATGCCCAACATTAAGAAGTATACTAACTGACAAAGATTTATTTAGATAAGCAATTCAAAAACATTTATATACCTAATCTAGCTGTCCCGGCAGACGTCGACTGGCCCGAAAAAGCGACATGCCGACAGCAGCGTCACCATACCATACCGGATCCAATTGTGTTTTCAACTCAGAAACCTTCTTTGGCTCATGCATTATAACTTTTCTAAAATGTTCACATGTTCAAATGCATAGATTAAGATTCTATAAGATTAAGATTTTATAAGGACATAAAGACAAACATGCATTTTTATGCAAACATATGTACGATGATACGGCTTTATTCAAAAACCACAAATCTAAATTATTACCACACATCACATGCTGATGTAACACAACCGATCCGGTGTTCGGTTGTGTAATAAAGTTAGTGGGTTAGAAATCAATGAATCACAGGTTTTTACGAGACGCCGTAAACACTAGCGGTCGTCAGCACTTTTGATTAATATTTGGGCACGCCGGGCGCCGAGTGATCTCGCCCATTGGCCGATTAATGTTAGTATTTTTCATCTGTGACAATAACACGGATAGCTCATCGCTGTCATATAGAAGGTATTAGTTCTTGCTGACTTTGTAAGGTTTTGAGTTTAGTAATTTATGTTTTTTTTTGGTTCTGCACCGTTTACATTTATAGAACTGAGTTGAAGGTTTAATCTACCACGCTAGACTTGTAAAACTTGGCAGACCTAAGAAATTTCTTGTCGAAACTTTTCAGGTGACCTATTTTTGGTAATTTACTTTTTTACGCGTTGTAGTAGGTATTAATAAACTAGCTTTTGCCCGCAACTCCGTCTGCGTGGACTACAGGGTTGGGTTCAGAAAGAAAATAAGTTAAATATACGAAAATCATACAAATCGGTCAAATTGTTTAAACGTGAAACCGTAACGCGCCGGTCGACGCCTTGAGTATCATTATTGCGCGCTTGATCATTATTTTAAAACTGCGATATCTTCTAAGATACTCAGTCAAATCAAATGATGTAAAAGGCAATTTTATTTAATATTAAATACTTGTAATGAATAAAGTATTTATTTTGATAAGGATTAATACCATATTAATAAAAACACCTTCACAACTAAAACTTTATTTTAAAATAAATTTGGTTAGGATAAAAAACGTTATAGTGAGTCAACCTTAAAGAATAGACATATGCTGTCGCGGACTTTTTTTTAGAACTTTTAAAGAGGAACAATTCTCTCATACATTATTTTAGCGAAACTTTAACCGTTTCCGCAGCGCACGCAGCGGAAGCTCACGAAAAGGAAAAAACGTCCCCGATTTTGAAACATTCTTCATTGCTGCTCCGCTCCTATTAGTCGTAGCGTGATGATATATAGCCTATAACCTTCCTCGATAAATGTACTAACTAACACTGAAAGAATTTTTCAAATCGGACCAGTAGTTCCTGAGATCCTAGCGTTCAAACAAACAAACAAACAAACAAACAAACAAACAAACAAACAAACAAACAAACAAACAAACAAACAAACAAACAAACAAACAAACAAACAAACAAACAAACAAACTCTTCAGCTTTATAATATTAGTATAGATAATAACAGTTATTAAGAAAAGTGGTCTTAAAACCTATTGCCATATTTTAGAAGGAACATTGAGTACTTTTAATCCCGAGAAAATGCAGTAATTCCTGGTACTGAGAACGAAATTCAAAATTGCTCCCTTACACTGCTATATAAAGTGAATTTATTTCCAGAACATTCATTGAGATGTTGTTGCATGCGCTTTATAAGATAGATGATTACCAAATAATTCACAGAAAGTCACATACACGTCTGTGTCTTATACGTCTCCAAGACTTGTATTAAGCAGCAATATCTCAGCGCAGACGTTGGTTTTAATCAACCGAGTGTCTGAACGCTTCATATCTGCCAATCAGTCGCTTTGGTATTAAATTATGTATGACTTGGGGATAATAGTTCGTGATAAATAAGATATTGTTTTTGTAGCAGCCCATTTCTTGAGACAAGCCGTTGTTTACTTAATTAGAGAAAGCAAAAGTGGCACTTCAGAATAACCAGCGATTGGTTTGATGGGAAAAATGACAAAGGTAAAGATAAGTTTGAAATAACTTATATTTTAGTCTGGCTCATTGTCTTGCTGCAAATGTGTTGGCTATCCCAGAGGTCCAGGGACCGATTCCTGGGTAGGTAAAAAAATATTTGCATTTTCCATTAGGAAATTGTCTGGTAAAACGGCAATATCCTCATTACATATTGCGTGGAACAAAACACAATTGTAATAAAATCTTCATATTTTTATTGTGTATGAAGTCTACTACAAAATATTAATGTAGTGGATTAAAGCCTTTTTGGGAGAAAAGGTGTTAAGCTGCCATTCTTGTGCCATATGTTTCCGATTTTTCCAGCCTGGCTGTTGTGATATCTTAACCTACGCTGACGAAAACCTCTTATCTTCAGCCCTTATACGTCGCACAGCTGGGAACGGCCCTCTTCTACCATTTAGAGGGTTTAGAGGGTTTAGGGCCGAGTCGTGGTATTCCGGAGTTAATACACCTCGAATTATTTACCGCCCTTCCTCGTATATCTGTTTGAGATTCTGTCATTGTTAATTTATTTATTTTCTGTCCGCTTCGGACGCTTGTGATAAGATAAGCATGACATGTCACATTCAATAATACATTTAACAGGTGGCCGTGGCTCTATGTCGTTACGGGAATGGCTAAGTAAATGATTTTATTTTTGTATTATTATTACTGTTAGCCAATATATCTTAGTCAAATTGCTGGGCACGGGCCTCCACCACAAGTGAAAGGGTTAAGGCTATAGTTCACCACGCTGGCCTAGTGCGAAATTGCGGACCTCACACCTAAGCAATTTGAGGTGTGCAGCTTTCCTCACGAAATTTCCTTTAAAGTAAATGATATAATTATTTATACACTTCATTTTAAAACTCAGAGATTTAGGTGCACTTTTGAGATTCTCGTCGTCGCAGGTTCAAACCCCATGTACACACCTTCGA
This sequence comes from Cephonodes hylas, assembly GCA_030295005.1. Taxonomy (NCBI): domain Eukaryota; kingdom Metazoa; phylum Arthropoda; class Insecta; order Lepidoptera; family Sphingidae; genus Cephonodes; species Cephonodes hylas. The sequence continues at coordinate 2,468,949 of AP025374.1, read as the reverse complement.
TATTTTAAGTTATGAATAATTATCATGTACTTTAACGTTGGAGGAAACATGATGAAGAAATCTAGTTCACACCTAGAAAGTTATAAGGATTTTTTAGGTATTCAGTCTGCAAACCCTTAAAGGCTTTTTCTCTCATTTGTAGAAGACACCCTTGCCCAGTAGAAGCACGTATATATATATGTTGTATATAGACTTATGATAATAGATACTATACATTTATTGACATTAAAAAAAAACAAAAATATTCAACCGCACACATTTGCTAGAGTCTTTTCTTTTCATGAGTTTTTTTAAATTATTTAAATGTATCTCAAAAGGGCTTATTTACCATTTATATTCTATGCAAATACGTCCTTTTAAACATAAGATACGGCACTGGCCAGCTACACTGCCCGATATAAAACAAATGACTAATCCCGAGGGAATAAACCTGCCCCTAATTAAAGCTGCTCTAATTCGTAGGTGACGGAACGCATTAAAATGTATGAGTGAACAGTAAAAAGAATAAGTAAACGAAATTTAAGTACTTGACCCTTATCCCTATATGTATAAGGTTTATTTTAAATTAAGTTTGTTATGTATTTTTGTTAATTAGTTACGAAATAAATAGAGGTTATAAAGAGACCGTGTATCATAACTATAGTGGGCAGTAGTGATAGTGATAACAAACTGATTGGAGCTAAAATAATCTCGAAAAAATGTTGTTTTCCTAACAACCGTAAGTACTGAATGTACATATTCGGTGTTTAGGAAAACGCCAATCAAAGTCGGGACTTTTTTTCATTTTCATAATTTTAATAATAGTTGAGTTCTTTTAACATTTGTTATCTACAATTCTCATATACCTCATTCACGATAAGTTGATTCTTTTGGCAGATGTCAATTTTTCTGAGACATGACTTTGAAATAAAAAACGTATTATTTTAATGATTTGATAAATATAAAAAAAATACATACAACACAAAAGTCCCTAAAGATATAAGCGTTATCCAAAAATTTTGAGACTTTATTGCTTCAAAGAAAAATTAAAATAGGAATACTGAAACTAATTGACGTTTGTTTAATGTTACATCGGTCGGACGGAAAGGGACGTAACATCGTTCATATCGATATCCACGTCGATAATTTTACTGAACACTATGATGATCATGGCTGTGCTCCAGTTTCTTAATAAAAACTGTTTTAAAGATAAAACTATTTAATTTTTCAACCTTAATTTTTACATACTGCGTTATTTTTGGACCTCCTGTCAACTTAAAATAGGTTGTTTAGACCATGAAACAACTTTTCCAAAGAAACATGGGTCGAAAAGTGATAAGTAATTCGACCCTCCCATAGAAAACTGCTCACGTGGCCGATTTCGTGTAGAAGTCTGATTTTTTTTTTCACTTTTCGATCCGTGTTTCTTTGGGGAAGTTGTTTACTTTCGTAGTCTAAAACACCTATTTAAATTTGCCGGGAGGTCTAAAAATAACCCTGTTATATTAAATAGGTACTTATTATGACACACCATCGCTTATCTAAATAATGTTTTACATGTCGAAAGTAATAAAGAATTTCACACATAATGCAGTATTTTAAAACGCAATATTTTTGAACTATTCGATATTTTCTGTTTCCCATCATTAGTCGATATGCCAAAAGAATCAACTTATCGTGAATGAGATATAGTGGCTGGGCCTACAGAACATTTCAACACTTCATATTGTGTAGTTAATGTTTACACTTTTTCTGGCCCAAGAATCGAACATTAAGACCTCAGTATCGTATACACCAATTAATCCAACAAGATTAATGAGGCAATCTCTACTAAAATTGACTATAGTACGTCACAAAACGTACAAAGAAAAATACCAACGAACTTCTAATCATGATTACCCGAACAAAGCCAGTAAAGGAAATAAAAATTGTCGTTTTAAAAATTGCAAAAGATTTAGATTTTCCAGGTAAGGAAGCGGCCACAATAACACAACGTTATGTCATACTATTGTGACAAAGCATTTTCTCTCACTTCTATTGTTGGCATTGTCAGAAATCATTCACCTTTGAACTGCTATTGTAGCGCCGCGCCCCGGTATAACGCGACGGGAATTGCTTTTCGTTTTAATGGGATTCCGTGTTAGCGAGATTCTCTTTTGTTTTTGTATAGCCAATTTGGTATAAAGGGGTACTGTGGGTAGCTGGAGGAATATACTTCAATGTCTGCGTTAAGAGGATGGCGATTTTTTTTGTGAATTGTATTCAGTCTTCGCATTATTTTTGACATGTATGCAAATGTAGTTGTATAAAGTAAAGATAAAATGGAGTCCTGGAGATTCAATCCAAATCAATTATTAGTACAGTCTGAATAAATTTGTTAAGTTATGTTGAAATACACACATTTTAAAACATTTGATTCTTTTATTGACAGCCCCCGTGGCGCAGTTGGCTGGACACCAGCTTGCGAAACGAGAGGCCGCGGGTTCGATCCCCGCACCGAGACAAATGTTAATGTGAGCCACAAATATTTGTTTCGGGTCTGGGTGTTTGTGAGACCGAAAAAGTCTCTCGTAGTGTCTGATACCCACGACACAGGTCTTGTAACTTGTCTTGTAGTGTGGGGTCAGAGCTATGTATGTGACTGTTGGGTGTATTTATTACTTATTTTAATTTTTGCCACTTAATTTTTTTTTAATTAGGTCGCTAAATTTTCAGGCTACGAATCATTTTCCAACAACCTCTGTTCTTGGTTTGTGAGGATGCAATAAACAGTCAGATGTAATTAGTAATATCTACGGTTTTTTTTTATCACGAGAGGAAAGCGCCTTAAGCTCCCATGTTCGGTACCTCGGGGGAGGCCGTTAGGGGTAAGTCGGGGTCACTGGCTACGCCAGCATACCGACTTAAACCTCTCGGTGACCATCACGCGCATTTAGGGCGGTTTTGCGGCATCTCAGGGCTAAAAGTGTCCTAAATGGTCCGCTGCCCCCCAGCGCACCGTCCAATTATGGACCCCTCCAAATTGGGAGGGCTTAGTAATATCTACGGCACTAGACTTGTTCCCTCACTGGAAGAACTGTGTATGAGTCATGAGTGCCTTCATTTATTACTCAAATAAAAATAATAAAAAAAACTTAATTAATCCAATAACTTAATAACAAATGGTACAAAACACGACAAATTTCGAATTCTAAAAACTCGTAATCTACTGGGATTAGGCGCAAAATTATGAAAATTACAGCCATTAAGGAAGAGTTATTAGGCTTCCTAGGTATTGGGTCGGCTTGAAATCGTTTACAAAACCATTTATTTTAATTTCACCGACGTTTTGAATTTCCTTAAGTAAATTATTGTGTTAGAGTTTAATCTGCTTCTAGTAATTAACTATTTGTTATGTTAATCAGTATTCTGGTCAATATATAACTGGTCTGATTGCGATCGAGAGATCCTGGGTTCGATGATCATAAATGTACACCTACGTTTGTTAGGAAATTTTGGCAGCTATGCGAAATTTGAAAACGTAAATGACTACTTATTGTTTACTTTTCTTGACTCCGTGTTGGAACTAAAAATGTCTCAATGAAAAAAAAACATTACCATAAGGTACACAAACCGCACATCAAACCCTGAACTTGACGTTTACACGTCGAACACTTGTGCAACGGGATTTAGCAGTCATTCGACTGGCATCTACCAGTAGTTAAATGTAGTAACCAGGGTTGGGCAGTATTTTAATTACTTGTAATTAAAATACGTAATTGAAATACAAATACTTATTTTGTATTTGTATTTCAATTACTTCCTTAAAATGTAATTTGTAATTCGTATTTTAAATACCTGACGCCGAGGTATTTTGTAATTAGTATTTCAAATACTTGAGGCTTTAAAATACATTAATATTGAAATACAATTAACCACCATGAGTGCAATAGTGGTAAGTGGCGAGAAACGACATAATCCCCTCAATGAGTGAAACTAGGACCAGGCCTCCAGTCCCCGGCAGCCCCACTATTCCTGATTACGGTAGCGGCCATGGTAACGGCGGGGAGGACAAACGAGAAGATTGTTGATTGAATTGAGTGGATAACACTGGGACATACTGGGGTTGTCGGAAGTCCGAAAAATCGGGGAGGACATGACAACTCTGAAGTCCGGTGTCCCGAGGAGGAGTCGGATTTCTCATCCACAGATCTCTCATTAACAACATCGTATCCAATGAAAGTGTGTCGAACAAGGCAGTGTACCTCATACTCAGAATATTCAAAAGATATTCGTTGAAGGTCATACAGGTATACGCGCCGACCTCGACACACCCAGATGAAGAAGTAGAGGAGATCTATGAGAACATACGTCGAGCCATACATACTTCCAAAACGTACTTCAATGTTGTTATGGGAAACTTCAACGCAAAGTTGGGCATGAGAAGCGATGCGCAGTTGAAAGTGGGGCAATTTGGACATGGGCAACGCAACCGATCCCGGTGGAAGTCATTGGGAGAGACCTATGTCCAGCAGTGGACTTCGATACGCTGATGATGATGATGATGATGAATCTTTTTTTCCTCATCTTTCCAGACCATGCAGATTATTTATTAAGTATTTTGTAATTTGTATTTGGTATTTTAATTACAAATAGCTAAAATACTGTATTTTGTATTTTATATTTCAAATACCTTACTTAAAAGTATTTTGTATTTCGTATTTTAATTACTTGTGATAAAGTATTTTGTATTTTGTATTTCAATTAAAGTAAAGCATGTATTTTGCCCAGCCCTGGTAGTAACACAACCTTTATGGTTCACTTTCACTCTTGTGAGCCATTGACTCCGATACTTATGATAGTGACTACTTGGCGACAGTTATTGCTGGGGATACTATGTTCTATACTATTTTCTATGCTATTGCTATATTACTACCTAATTTATACTAATAAATTTATTGTTTTATAATTAATTTTTAATTGTTCCTTTCTTTTTATTTATGAATATAAATATTTCTTTTGTAAAAATATTTTCAAAATTGCAAAAAAGAACATACATATATTTCCTTAAAAAACGATAATTTTATCCTACAATATCTAAACAATATAATGTCCAGTATTTAAATTATGGTTGATAATAATCCCTACGTGATTAGTAGTCATTAAGTTTAATTTTCATACTTCCGTTACATTTTGCAATAAAAGCAGTGAATGAGTAATCGGTAAAATATCCACAATGGGACTAGATCGTACAATGATAGTGGACATTATGTGCCTTTTTATAAACATTGAAAAAAATTGACGCAAACGAAACCAATACTAAAAATTATAGTTGTAATTTATGCCCGTTTATTATTTTACGTAATCAAAACAGTTCCACTAATGCAATAATTGCGTCATAAAATGAATTAATTATGCCAAAACGTCTGCCATCTGCGACGCTCGGAACTAAAATGACCGTGACGTCACATTACATAATACAACATGGCGGATTACGCAACTGTCACCTTCTTACACTTTCGATACCGTATTCCGTTCCAAAAGTAAGTATTATCAGCAAACCTTGTAATTTTAATGTGTATGACATAAAAACGTGTACGTGACACGGTGCATCGAAAGTGAAAGGTACAGCCTCGACTCCTTGCTTATCTTGCGTGAGAATATTTTATGCGACTACGAACAATAATTCATTTACATTACGTGCTTTGTTCGGGGCCGTCCGTCAATTGTAAGTGGAGATGCCGCAATGGATGAGTTGAATGCGATAATTGCGTTTTTTGCTCCGAGTGCTGGGTGCTTGGTTATTCAATAAGTGGTCCCAATGTTAATAAAGTTTGAACATTACGTGAACGTACTTGGATATAGACATTGAGTTTCTAACTCCGACACAGATAAATGTACTCCATGTATTACGGAAAAATATGTATTTTTAGTAATACTTGTTACTTTTCTCTAAGTGGTATTTTTTATTTAGAATTGTATCCCCGTAGGGCGAAGCAGAGAATTATTATTGTATCGGTTGAGGCGAATTTATTAATTAAATTTTTTACGACACAAAAGTTTCGAAAAATTTCGAAATTCTTACTGAAGAACTAAGAGAGTCTCCAGATGAAACCACGCAGTAAGCATTTATTCACAAAACGCCAAAAATAACTCTAACTTTAATATTTTGAAATAAATTCCTAGGCTAGACACGCAGCGGAACACAGCTGTTTCGCTAAATAGTTTTACAAAATCATTACGCAAATGACATACCGGTTTTCTTACATTAATATCTTTATAGACAGTTTATTGATGATAAAACTTTGTGTTACGTGAACATTAAGATATAGGTACTCAGAACTTAGCATTTGTAAAGAATAAAAATGTATTAACTATGTCAAAAGTCAGAGGTGGGTTTGAATTGGCTGCATTGTAATCGGACTTATACAATTCGATACGCCAATATTTTATTTAAGAGACGATTCGGCTATCACACGTTTCTCAACAACTTTGCAACATCGCGAAAACATCATTGGCAACTTGAGGTGTTGAGGTATTGACAAACGTTTTGTAACTACTTAGTGCTAAGATGCCAATGTTTCTTTCATCTTTCGCATCCTTGAGTTGTTTATTTGTTTCTACTGATAATTAAAAGTTTAGCAATTTTAATTTAGATTTAGTGTTTTTAAACTACCAATTTTTAAGGAGAGTTTAATACAAGAACTGGCACTTTTTGCTTTAATTTTTCATTCGGATATTGACCTTTCCTGTTACTTAAAATAAAAAGTAAAGTAGGGCCTAAGTTTATTAATTTTGTTATATACATTTGCCCACAACAATGTCTACATTCAAATGAATCGTTCAAGATCCATGCAAACAGTTGCAGAAGCACAATTTTTTTTTATCAAGTAGTCAGAGGTATGCCACTATTTTTTAACAATAGGAAAGTGCTTATTGCATTTAGTATGATACTACCAAAAGTCAAAAGAAATAAATCAGAGTCCTGGGTCTACGAGACTATTAAAAAAAAACTATGAACTTTGTGGCATTGGGTGTTATTACCCTAGAGTTAAAATGAGTTTGGATAAAGCTGAGATGATCAATGTTATCATAATATACGTACCAGCTAATATCTGGTATTGACCAACCTGCGCAACAAGAGGCGCCTTTTCAATCCCTGCACCAAGACATATGTTTATGTGATCCACAAATATTTCTTTCGGGTCTGGATATTAGTGAGATCGATATGTCTCTCTTTGTTCCTGATACTCACGACACAAGACCTGTATCTTAGTGTGAGGTCAGAACTATGTGTATGACTGTAGACTATATTTATTAAATAAAATTAACGCTGCTGTTGGTGATATTTCACATAAATAAAGTTAATTAACCTTTACGCAATTGCGGAATATGGATATTAAAAAGCCAAAGTAACGAACTCAATGTCAAAACTCGCTTGGTTCAAATCGGAAATGTATAAATAGAAGCCAATGTAAGAACATATAAAGCACATTGAATATATACTAGATTGGTTGTAGGGTCATATATTTCCGTTTTCTAAAAGATAGTCACGAACATATTCTAAACCGAATTTTACAAAATTTTATAATTTTAATCTCAGTAGTAGAAGGGCACCAGCAGTGAGATGTATATGGGCGAATGATGAAGATGATATATAAATATTCGTTTCCATATCTTTCGGTGTACATAACAAATGAATGTTAAAGATATTTATCGACTATCAGCTAGCAGATCCTAGGTACCTTTACAGTTTTTCGAAGTCTATAATAGTACGAAGTTGCGAGTAAAGTACTAAAACTATCCCATCCTTCTGATCGGATTGCTGCAAAAATTAACTACAGTTCGTAAAATGTAATGTTACGGTTTTCTAAACGGGCATGATGATTGTATCGACCATGATCCCTCCCCCTATTTCGGTTTAGCACTTCGGAGTCCATTTTGAAGTAGCATTATCATTTATAGAGCTCTGCGGATAATATTGAACATAAATAATTGTGGGTTTGAATATAGTATTTTGAATAGCAATTTGCATCGTATTATGATTTTAAATAAACTCAGGACTAATATAATTGAATACAATATTCTTATAGTCAAATGTTAGGACGACTGTCTTAAGAAATAGCTAAGTAATGAATTCATCGATGTTTGGTGGAGGAGAAATTTTGTTCCATTTCTTACCTCCTACTAGTTAGGATTTAGCTGACCAAATGTTGATTTAGAAAAATATCCTGAGGGACTAATATGATAACAACATTACTTATCAATTTTTAAATAGTACCTACTTATGTTTTATGCGGCACAGCTTATCAATTGACAAAAAAAGCTACGATCATTTCAGCAGTCAATGTCTAAGAATAGAACAATAGATCTGATAAATCGGTAATCATATCGATGAAAGACAGGATTTGTGCGACAATTCTTGGTCTGTTACATTCCACACGCGCGTTGTGGAACTCTAAGAATGTAACTCTGACTATCCGAGATTTCGTGACTAAATGTAGTTCGTGTAGCTTTAGTAAAGATTTTACGTCTATTGGTTATGGCAATCATATTGTATTATGGATGAGCATGAGTGACTTCTGATTGTTTTCGTTTTGATAAATTAAAATTATGATTGTATTTAACTCAAAGGATTGTAAATTAAGGACCGTTTTCTAAGGCTTCATCCTCGCGGAAATTATAAGCGTATTTACAAGAAAGTTTAAGGATTGTAAACAGTTAAAACATTCTTTTGAAAACCTCTGTTTAGTTACGTACGTAGTGTAAGTTAGGCTTAATTCTTGTACAAACGAGACGAGTAAAACTTTACACTATGCTTTAATAGTACGGTTGGGCGAATCGACGAAATCATTACTTATACATAGTACTCGTAAATAAAATGATGTTAATATTATATTCCTGTGAACAAATCTGTAACGCAAGACATTTTTTTATATTTATCTCAAGAGCTTGCTGAAGTCACTTTAAACAAAAGTTTACATAGTTTCATTTTAATATCGCATTTGCACGCCCATAATATCTAACCATTGAGAGGGTTTCAGGCCATAGTCCACCACGCTGGCCTAGTGCGGGTTGGCGGACTACACACCTAAGTAATTTCTAAGAACTTTTTTTCGGTGTGCAGGTTTTATCACGATGTTTTCCTTCACCGTTAAAGCAAGTGATAATTCAATTTGAATGCACACATAACTTCGAAAAGTCATAGGTGTGTGCCTGGGGTTCGAACCCGCGACCGCCGAGATTCTCGACCGCGTGCCTAAACCTCGAGGCCATCACTGCTTAATATCTAACATAAATGTCGGTAACATTACTTTCCTCATAACACGCCGACGATAAATCCTGGTTGCATAACCAGCAATAAACATTCAAATATTTTTATGTTGTAACACTTTATGCAACAGAATTGATGAAGGATACTGATATCACTTCCTACTTATTCGCTTCGATGTTTATAACTTTGTTATATGCGATTAACTCTTTCAGGCTTTCATCTTTGAAGAGGTAGATGGAAGAATATTTCTACAACTGATATGCTAGCTGTAATAATTAGATATTTGCAGTTATTTTTATAAAATCGCTTAAACAATTTGTTGGTTCTGGGAATCGAAACTGGAGTTTCTCGATCGCAATTACAAATTTATGTTTTCGTTCGCTATATGCTGATTCAACATGTTCAAATTTATTCGGAGGGTCAATTCGTTTAGGTGTGTGGTGTTTTTGTATTAATTTATTGATTTTTGGCTCACCTATATAATTATAATTTTTGGTATGTGGTTCTAGGCATATTATTTAATATTTATGCTTTTAATGTTAACATAACGAATACAGAAATATTTGTGTTGGTAACTACTGGACGTACATTAGGGTGTCCCAAAAAAATCAAAGTCTTTTTTTGTCAACGCATACCCTCTAATTATTTTCGAATGGTGTTAAAACACTTATAAATAAAATTTCATGAACTTAGGACCACTGCAACCCGTGCCGACTTGCATTCATGTATTTCAGTACTTACATACTTTGTATGAACTTCGGCGCGTCGCAATAGTCGCATGGAAGTTTCGTGGTTTCTTGTTTATTGTATTGGTAAACGCCTCTTTTTGTTTAATCAATATGTCAGATTAAGATTTCAAAGGCAAATTTTAATAGGGGGGTTCAAAACATTAAAATAACGGCTTAAAACTTCTCTGTAAAGAACAAATATTGGCAGTTCTGTTTAATAAAATTCGTGAAGTAAAATTGAATTTTGTAAATCGCAAATCTAATTATTCGAGATTAATTATTTTTTGTTAAAGGGCTTATATGCCTATTTAAGCTTTAATAAACTAATTTTAAGAAATAAATTGCCTTATACCGACTCTGAAGAGATCAACAAATAATGCGGAAAAATCGCAAGATGTGTTCATACAGTGTCGTCAAGAGTTTGTTACAAGCTTGGACTACTTTTTGTATATTGCACACGCCAATGCCCTTTAATTGATAAAAATAAATCTAGATAATAGATATAGTTATATAAATAAATATACATTGTTTTGCCGGACAGAATTATGAAGGAAATTTAAGGGCTGGCTATCAAGAATTAACAGTTATGGCTATAATCATATTCTTTGGTGGTGATACAGAAAGAAAATTGACAATTCGATCTCCAAGTTCTATGTACCAGACACCATGATGGCCGAAGCAATTAATTGATTAAAAATGTCGTAACTTATTTTTTAATTGTAAATTACTAATAAAAAGTCGCACTATTAGACATCTAGATTTGCATCGCTATATACCATGTTAAGGCTTGGATGCATTGTATATTATCAGTGACGGCACCTTACCAGGACTTATGTTTGCTTAATACTTTGAAACCCTGGGAAACTGTCAATAAAATTAACTCAGAAATGACTATACAGAATATTTTTCAGCATTTTTGGTCTTTGGTTCATGAAGTAGCTGTCTTGTCTCTATATCACTATGATGGAGACCAGGAACCAAAAATGATAATATTTTAAAGCTTAACTAAAGAGGATCCATCAATTCATATACCCCCTGGAAAGATATCTGCGTGATTTACTTTTTTAGAAAGATATAAACGACTTTATTTCGATCAAAAACTAGTCTTGCTTTTCTTCAATCGTTTTAAAAATTTTGACACTTTTCTCAATGAGTTGCTTACTTCACAGACTAGTTATACTTCTTTTCAAGCAGTTAAGAAATAAATAATGACACTAAAAGTCGCTAGTGATACTGCAAATTGCAGTTATACTGATACAACATTTGCGTGAAAAAGTCACCTTTAAACGGAAACTAAAGCATTTTTTCCTGTGATTTATCCTAACAGTAAAATGAAAACTTTAAAATTAAAATATCACAAATATTCCTGTTTTAATATTAAATATATAATACCGGTGAAATAAGATATAATTTTGAAAATAAAAATTGAGTTTTTATATGTGCTCTACAATTACCATACAATTTTTTTCTTAAAACTTTGCCATCAAGTCGGCACGGGTTACCGCTATCCAATTTCGATAATATTTCGTATTTGAGTTATTAGGGTCAATTAGAAAAAATATAGAGGGTATGCGTATCTAATTTCGAGAAAAAAAAATCGCCCTACTAAGCTGGGACACCCTAACGTACATAATATGTAAATACCACGAAAAAAGTTACATAAAATTAATATCCTACAATTAATTCAATAACATTTTCCCTAAAACAAATATTAAATACATATGTAACAAATATTTTAATTTATATTAATTTTCGAAGCCACAACACCAACTGATTAATAATTATTTACTGAAAGTCGAACTGTAATGAGCTGATTTAATATATAGAGATTCAAGCTGTATTTTATGTTTATAATTGAAATATTTTTTTAACATCTACATAACTGAACAAGATATAATAGACAATAATGATGATTTACATAACGTAATCATTTCAAATTTTATATTTTTTTCGCAACTATTGAAAAAGAATTTTAGAAAAAAATAATATTTTTTAATACTAGCTTGACTAATTGGCTCGATACTGTAATTTTTTTTGTGTGTTTTTTATTATCGGTTATCCTTCGCTGACGCAGTTGGCTAGACACCAGCTTTGGTTGATTGGTTTGGCCCTTGAAATATTCATTTTAAAGCTGGTTGTCGTTCAGACCAAGACGTCTCTCGTAGTCTCACGTTCTAATACTTAGTGCAGGATCAGCACTATATACGCATTACATATGTTCAAATGTCAATCTTGATATACTATTGTCATTTTGTTTGCGTGAACTACTTTACAGGTCGGAGGTGAATTACACGCTAAATGCGCGTCTATTGCCATATCTGTTACATTCACACTCCATGCTGGTGCGCAGATGGATGGCAAAATTGACCTTATTCAGGTATTATATTTAACCAGCTGTTTTATCAAGGCATATGTTATTATTCGGACATATTTCTAAACTCTACACCACACATACCTTTCTACACATAGAATTTAAAGCTTCCAAATCCCTTTAACTCACGAAAAACTTTCAATAATTATAATCACAATGATTGGGAAAGTCAATTACAAATAACATTTTAAGTACACACAATTAACACCAAGGTAATGGTATGTTTAAAATAAAAATAACTAGTGCAAGAAATTTTGACAATAGTCTAGCCCTGAAGAGCAATCTTCATCCATTCCCCAAACATTCTGGACATGGTATGACATATTTACTACACACATTTAACTCCCAAGGTAGGTATGCTTAAAATCTAAATTTCTAGACCAAGATTTTGACAAAGCAAGATAGTCTAGCCCTGAAGATTGGGCATTCTAGGTGCTGGGTAAATGGTAACAAACAGGTTATTGAACGTCCATACCTGCACACTGAGTAGAGTAATCACCCACACAACACACACCAGTTGACCGGCCACCAGCGGCACGAGCACGGTACTGTCGCCGACTCTCGCTCCCACCACCAATGATGAGGGTAATGCAAACTCATTAGTATACTTAAGACAACGACCATGAATCAACTTTGGGTGGCCGAAGTAGTCTTTTGATACTTGACGGTCTTTGAACAGCATGGTGGTAACAAAAATGTGGTGCCATTTTGTTTTTTAATTTATTCTTTTAGATCATCATAAATTTTGTTACTAGATTGTAAGCGGTACCTAATTGGAAAAATAGTAAAATAATCAAAACTTTACCTATTTCAGTGTTTTGATTAATCTACATCCATTGTAATGAAAATTTTATTTTTTTTGTTATTTCAGCAAAAATACTGCACGGTTTGTCACCGTTTAATTAGGGTTTAAAAAATAAATACTCTGAATGTGCACTAATATCAAGAGTTTGACGTTTGTAAAATTCCTCGTTACGAATGGACCCGAGACGAACAAACATTTTTAATTTTCAACATGATTATTTTTTGGTCATTCTTATTTAAAATTAATTTAAATAATTATGTTATAATTACCTCTCTATTTAAGCGTAAAGGGAAAATTAATGCACATGTTTTTCGGTCGTATCCGAGTTTTATTTAAAATATAACATATTCTTATTCACACAAATAACAATCTGACATTATTAACTTAAAACGAATTAGAAAATTTAAATAAATGAAACTGAAAGCATTTTGTTGCGGTTAAGCTGAATTTGTTTTAAATATTTACTCGTAAGAGTTCGTGATAGAGCGCAATTTGTTGTTTTTCTTTTATTGCTCCGCACTTCTTGCTTGAAGACAATTTATTTGCGTTGTTTAATGGTAATGTACATACAGCGTAATAAAACAATAACATGCAACTGTAAGAAATTGTGTTGTGGAGATAATTCTTATGGCACGTCTAATTATTATCAACACTATCATTTGATTATAATTAATACATATATACTGGAATGAAATAGAAACTATTATCACGATATCTTACAAATAGAAGCATTTGTATATAAAAACGAAAATTGACTCATCAACAGTTTTATAAGTTCCGCTAAATATGATGTGAGCTTAAGTAGATGTGATTGCCTTTTTTGAGTATTTCCAGACTCCGTATGGCTACTGACAATTATCTATAGTAATAAAGATATTTTTTTATTGAACCAGGACAACCGTTGTTAACCGGGCAGATTACGTTTTTAGTTGTCTATTTGATAAAGAACCATTAATTATATTAACAAGGCAACTAATTAGTTCGAAATAATTTTACCACAACGAGCCGAGTAACTAATACTGGCAAATACATTACTACGAAAATAGCTATAAAATGTGTAATTAAATGTAATTAGTCACTGCCATTAGAAATTTCCAATACATTATTTATATTGCATTTCCTATTTCCCAATAAGATTTTTTTGTCATCACCAGATGTTTTTCATCGGTAATAAATAAAAATAGCTCCCAATTCATATGTCATAAGTAGTGGCGGTATTTCTATAGAAGCTCAAAAGCCCAGTTATCCAGCTGGCCTCACAAAATTCCAAATAATATACCACCAATAGTAAACGTTGTGGTGGTGGTGGTAAGGCTTAACCCGTCTCAGTTGTTGAAAAAGCCCTCGTCCAACAGTAGGACGTACATGGACTCATTATAATGACGATGATTTCTTTGCAAGACTGTTGTAAAACTTTATCTGTTTACCACGCTGATCGAGTTGATCTACTTGCAATATAGGTCTTATACTTTGAAAGTCATAAAACATACTAAGATAGGGCAAAAGCTAAGGCGGACCTATCGATTCATAAACAAGGAGGTTAATATGCAATAAATATTCAGTCGTAAAGTAGGCAGATTATAAAATCTCATTATGATTTTGACGTATTTATGATTCACGCAGTAGGGAAGTGCGCGTGACGCGCTGCCGGTTAAACGATTACCCGGCAGTTGTCAATCATCGATTACTGATAATCGATTATAATGTCGAAATAAAAAATGTTTATTAAGTAGAATCATTTACGAGTAATTACATTATTAGTATATTATGCAAAAAAGGTTAAGGATTTTAATGTTGTTTTTTTTTTCAATATTATCACCATCAGCTCATATATGACCCACTTATGGGCCCAAATGTCCTCTGCAACTAAGAGGGTGTAGGCCTTATTTCACCACGCTGATAAGTTGGGGGTTGGAAGACTACACCTAACAAATTCCTAGGAATTTTTAGGTGCGCTGGTTTCCTCGCGATGTTGTCCTTCATCATTAAAATACCGTGTTCTAATGCAAGGATGAAAACTCAGTCTACCTTTCCTAGTTCAATTTTATAAAGTTAAAATTATCCCACCGTACATGCTTAATAACTGACTTTAATACAAGTTTCGTGTTAGGTAGGGGATATGATATATTACTAAGTGGCATGTGAATAAAAATTCGAGGCTAACATTAGAAGGTCGCTCTACATCCGATTAGCAAAAAACTATGTACAAATTGCCGGAACATACAGATTTATATCTCGTACCGCAGTATTATTAAGTAGCGATAGAATATTTTGTCCTGGCTCCATTGAGAAATCTAAATGCAGTTGTTTGCAAAAAAAGGTCCTTGTTATTGTCAAACACAGGGATTTTAGGCCTTAGTCCTGTACGCTGCCAAGTGCGGATTGGCGCACTACACACCTAAGAAATTCCTTTAAATTTTTAAATGCACAGGTTTCATCAAGATTATTCTCCACCGATAAAGGGATAGAGAGATAAGAGAAAAAGGGAAGAGGGGTACAAATTAAATAATAGGTAAGCTAGTGAAATAAAGAAAAATATATGAGTGTAGTTTGCTAACTAGTGAAGTGATTGATGAATATTCTGCATCTGGTTGTCGGCATTTTAATTGTTTTTATCATACTTGATCGCATTAACTCGTGTCAGTACAAAATATAGGGCGTTTCACGTAACCAATAAACAAAAAGCGAAGACAGGTGTTCTAGTATTTTTTAACATTTATCCATGACACGTACACAGCACACGTCCTCCATATGCTTTTATTTATTCATGACACAGTTACAAACAAAATCCAAATGTGAGATAAGAATTATGCATGTGCCTTTTGAATTTCTCTGAAGAATTACCTAATATTTAATGTGTCAGGTTTTGTTTTATGTAGGTTAGATCAATGTTTATGAATTTCGGCCTAGGTATAAATTCTTTGAGCTAGTTATAATTTTACAGGGTTTTTCAACAACATCGGATTTCTAATGTTTTCTGTAGGATAATGTGTGGTACATTAAAAGACGCTGAAGCTTTATAAAATCATTCGTATGTTCATCTGTCACAGCTAATTTGTTCCAAAATTATTTGACCCGTCTTTAGTACTATTGATAAGCAGAATCTATATTTTATGTTCTCTCTTTTTGAACACACTATTCTCTTAAATAAATTCCTTTTATATTATCTCCATCCTAATGTTAGATGCGATTTCCAGAATTATATCTTTTTGTTTTATCATCATTCATGATTTGCTACTATTTTTTAAGTTTAGTACCTTGGTACTAACTCTTGAGTTATCACCAATAATACGAACTAAAACCTAAATAAAAAAAATATAAAAACATCGGACACGCCGGTCAGTCACATCTCTATAAAGAATGGGTTACACAAATTGCATAACTCAGCGGCGCCGCGCGACGAGTACTAGGCGAGCAGAAACGGGAGAAAGTGACCGCATCGAGCCAATGTCAATAGCTCGCGGCTGCAGACGACTGACGCGTAATGAGTTACGAAACTTCTTACTGTATCACGCTTGATGTGATTAAAATGTTGGGCAATTTTGAAAGCATATTTTTTTATATACGTGCCAGATTCAGTAGGTTTAAGATAAGTGTTGATCGAAGAAAATTTTAAAAACAAAATTCTTGTTGAGTTTTTTCATAAGTGCATGTTTAGTAGGAGCACGGAAGCTGGCTATTGGCAGAAAAGGGCCTGTAACTTGGTATTTAAAACAACTGAATAAAAACTCTGCGTATATCTTAGAGGATTTAAATGTATGAACAATGTACATATATTGTGAATTACGGGTTTATTTATTGGATTCCATTTACTAATTTTGACGAACACATTTACGATATATTTCTGTAAACAGAAATAACTATGATACCAGCTTAGTTTAGTGCAGTCTCCTGGGCTAATCAGCTTTTTCTAATAATTGCAGTATTAGCAGATCCTTAGATGCAATGAAAATGTGTAAAACTTAATCTGTCTTAATGAAATATTTAATATTATTTATGCATATATTTATTATCAATGAAATACTGTAACTGATTGTCTCCAGGACAGTTGAATAAAAGTATATGATATCTCAGTAAATTTATACCAACACGCTTTAGTGGTTTAAAATTGCACAAACTTTTATTCAAGTAGTATTTTTCGGCCACGATCCGTATTTGCATAATAACACATTATGCGGGAAACAAGTGCCTTATTCGGGAGCTGCATTGTGTAGATAAGTTACACCTGAGACATCAAGGGTTGGGGGGGTCCGGAAGAAACGGACTTTGAAGCTTAATGCTCATCAGACTCATTACATAATATACATACATATAATATGCGTATATCTGGCGCATGTTAGAGTAGGCAAATACTTTAGAACGTAAAATTCTACGGTGTAAACAGACATCTTTCGATTCCGTAACTTATATTACCCTATTCATGGATGTACGTTACTTTCAAGGACTCTTTATATTATCTTTGTTAATAAATCACCTATTAGGTCTTTATTGGCATGCCTAGGACATTACAACCCAAAAAAGTAACCAAATGTTCTGTACCACTTTTTTTTTTTGTTCTCGAGGGGAAAGCTGTTTATGGCTCTACTTCCCGTCAGCCCGGGGGAGGGGGGCGGGAAGCGTATGTCGGGGTCGCCGGTCTTCCAGCCCGGCGCGCTGTCCGCGCAGGTGTTAGTGCCGGGCTGGGTCCCTAACAAAATCCCTAAACCGGCATACCGACCAAAACCCCCGGTGGCCATCTCCGCGCCAGGTTGGGCGACCATGGTACGTGAGCGAGAGGCACACACCGTTAACCACAGCCGCCCGGTGCGCCTCCGAGACGTAATTGTCTCGGCCGTCTCGGAGTTTTAGGGGCGCAGTTGCACCCCCACTTCTTGGTTCGGGCGCCTCGGTTTTGGATGGGCGCCCGCGACGTACACAGGCCACAGTGCCGCCGCCCCTCTCGGGGCCACTTTCAGTGAGGACGCGCTGCCCCCACAGCACGTCCAGCGACCCCAGGGGCCCCTTTAAGTCGCCTTTTACAACTGGCAGGGGATACCGTGGTGGGATTCTGACGCCCCCTTGCCACAGGGCAGGTTCTGTACCACTGTTCAGACCTAAAGAAGTTGTGTTAACAGTAAAACAAGAAACCCGATATAAGGTACCGGCTTTCCTTAATCAGTTCCAGAACTTGCCTTTTTGGGTCCTATAAAAAATTCAAAACCTAAATATACAAATTAGTCTAACTTTACCACTGGTAGGCACAGGCCTCTACCAAAGAGGTTTTACTCCACGGTGGCCTTCTTCGACCTCTTAATACAATTTGGCCGAGCTCAGTGATATCAATGCTGGGCACGTGAGCGTGTTTCATGAGTTAATACCCGGCCGTCCCCGGGCGCAGACGTGGCCGATTACTCTAATCGGGTCACTGTCGCCTGCGGTAGTCGTCTGAGATTTACGTTGCATGCATTTGCTTGCAGTACAGTAGTTCTGGTAATAGCTTTGTTTTACATAGTGGTAATTGTATGCTTTGTGTGATGAAAGGTATATGATATATTTTTTCATTGCATAGCATGGATGTATACGTTGATGATAGAGCATAGCATGGGCTTCTCTATAACTGAGAAGTTTTAGGCCTTAGTCTATCATGCTGTTCTTGTCCGGGTTAGTGGACTGCACGCCGGTTTTATGCTAATCTGTGCATCAGTGTGTTGACTGCAATGTGTATATCCCGAAGGGGTTGGTAGAAGTGCACACACCTACATTTGCTAAAGAATGTATCAGTACCAAGTAATGGGCCTATTGCTATTTTTCGGGCACATTTCCACACTTCTTGGTGGTATTGACGCCATCTAGGAAATAGAGTTCAGGAAAACTTGATTCTTTAACAACATAAATGTATACCATCATTAAAAAACTATTCAAAAAAACAAAAGACACTTAAATGCAAAGTCACAATCGCAGCACAGATAGCCATCGGTCAGGAGAATACATTTCTACAACGGGAAGTAGGAAGCAAGCTTTCTTTAACAAACACATTATTCATGCTCCACTTAAAATTAAACCTTAAACTTCCGACTTAAGGTTTAGATTAACAAAAGTACTTGGTATTGTAAGGTTTTTAGCGCTCTTATAACGCGGAAAGGCCGAATGTGAATTATATCAGGCAATACGTAATGTAGTGTTGTAATTATATACCAAAGTTATGTGGCAGCTACTTGTATACTGGTTTTGTGATTATGATTGAAGTGTTGTGAATACTGACACTAACAAGTGAAAAATGTTCGTTTGTTTTTTCATAATAATATAACAGTAATAATTTTTTTAGGGAATGTTAGAAATTTTCGGCCTTACGTATATAATAGAGTTGCAGTGGCCGGCGTGCGGTGGGATAGGGTAAACAACACAGTATTAAAAATCACATATGTTGTTCTGACTCCACACTAAGATACTGGTCTTGTGTCGTAGGTATTAGAAATGTAGATGGATATTTTTGGATAACACTAACATTTGTCTCCTTGCGGGCATCAAACCTTCGTCTCTCGTTTAACAAGCTAGTGCAGAGTCTACTTAGATGAAACTTATGAGTACGAGTGTAAGAATTATGTGTAGCTCAAAATTCAAATGTATAGTATAGACATGAAAATTTTCGCGGAAACAGCTCTGCTAGTTGCTCCAATTCACGGAGTTATCCAAAGCGCTATCAAATTTTGCATTCCAGTCTTCATTTGTGGGATGTCTTAGTTAAGTAGTTCTAACTATTATGTTACAAGCCAGTGGAGTTAGATAAAGTTTGAAGAGTATTAACGCCTAACTCGCTTCGAGCCGGTAACCCAATATTCGGGCGCAGTTAACATCAATCAACATTGACGGTAACGTTGTCGGAGTATCGGTGTGATTTGGGCATTTTGGAAAATGTCTAGTCGTAACTTCTATGTTGGTATGGAGGAATGATGGCCAATGGACTAAGGATAAATGGTGACCTCGGAAAGGTGCAAGAAAACGGGTCACTACCACCAGGTAATAGCAGTAGCATTAGCCCAGGTCCGAGAAAAATAGCGAGTATTAGGGGGAGGCCTATACCTAATAATGGATACGTGTGGGCTGAGAATGATGATGATATTTTCTGTTTTAAAGAAATACTAACATTGCCTTATTTGTAAATAGAACACTTGTTCTGCAATCTAGCAATACTAACTAAATAAATACACCCAAAAGTCACATACATAGTCCTGACCCCACACTAAGATACGAGTCTTGTGTCGTGGGTATCAGAAACTACGAGAGACTTTTCGGTCCCACAGACACCCAGACCCGAAACAAATATTTGTGGATCACACAAACATTTATCTCGGTGCGGGGATCGAACCCGCGGCCGCTCGTTTCGCAAGCTAGTGTCTAGCCAACTGCGCCACGAGGCTGTCTAACTTGTAGTAGGGGTGTTATGACTCAATGAGAAATGGGAATAGACTTGCCTCTTTTTAGCTGGCATTTAAATTGACGAAACGTAGGTGGAAAAATTTACCACCTACCCTTATGAAAACACAGCTGTGTTTTATATTTTTCTATCAATTTTGATACATTTTTAGATGTAAGTAATGTTATAGTTACACAGTTGCCTTCAGAACTATTAATATAGAACTACTCATTAAAGACACAAACGTATAATATTGGGACAAGGAACAGGTGATGCAAGATTAAACTATAATATCCTCCGACAAGATATATTGAACAGAACACAAATGATATTACAAACATTATTCCCGGCGAACTGCAATTTATTGCACCACGCCTGTCTAAAGCAAACATTTGTGATTTACGCAAATATTTGGCCTTTTTTAAGAAGCAAATACGAGACTATTCAAAGCGGTACTTTTAAAGGGGAGATTTTTTAAAAGTATATCCGACTTTTTTTGGATATTTTTGTTTGTAACTGTGCCAAAATGTATGTCAGGTTGTGACCTTCTCTTTGTGAAATTGTTCTAATCCAATGAGTTATCGTTAAAGGAATAGGATAAATGCAATGAAAATTAGCAACTTTTTTTTCGTTTTCGAATTTTATTATCGAATTAAAGTCTTAATATAAAATGGATGGTGCAGAGGAATATTTCTACATCAACTTGAGCAAGCAATAAGGTAGGTAAAGTATGTATATTTAAAAACATATTGAGTAATCAAAGCATTTTAAATCTGACCTCCTTCATTCCACTTTTCAACTTGTAAAACGTAGCAACCCTAAAATCCAGATTTCGTATTGCTCATTTACCGGCTGGAAATTAAATTTTAATTAAAACAAAATACGCCAATTTAAAAATAGAACAGCTTTTCCAAAGGGCGCGGTGAACGGCGAAGGTTGGATTGCATTAATTTGAGTTAATTATTACTCGAATGCGCCAAGTACATTGTTAGGCGCGGGCCTCCCGAGCGAATATAGGCCGGTTGGTGACGCTCTACTTGGCGCACTGGATAGGGCTGACGATCGAAGAGTGATCTAGTAATGACTGTTGCCATCGCTCGTATTAATTGGCACGTACAATGTTCACGCTTTACTGACTTTAAAAATATTTTATTTTATTCGTTTCCATTGGGGATTTTTTGCAGCCTTTTTTCGGTTTTTATATTTATAGATTTGGACTGTGTGTTGATGGGTAGTGTTATCAGGTCATGGTATGTCTATCAGTGTGCACATAACTTATACAAGATTTTTTTCAAGATGAAGGGAGGTAAAGCCTTAGCCACTTCGCGTATCTTCATTGGAATGAGAGATTCAAAATAAACACATACGTACTGATGTTCTCTTTTACCCTCAGATACATACATAGATGTCTTTTATATATTTAGATTCCCCACAAGTCTATTTATTTACAAATTCTACATATTAGTAGGCAAGTCTAAAATAATTTTTCAGACACATTTCCTTGCAATCATTGGTAACTTTAACCTGGCAAAAATCTGATAGCCAAACAAGCTTTATGTGATCTTAGAAAGAGTACTACTATTAGTATTCGAAAACTACGGGGCTCAAAAAATAAACTAGCTTTTGACTCCTGAGATTCTGATGTACTAAATCTACGCCACATTAACCGTACCAAGACCTAGTCTTAGAATTTAATTAAACTAGACTTAGTGCACAATGACCGATGGGATATTAGTGTCCGCGACGCAGTGCTACGGATACGATGGCCGTCACTAATGCTTCGAGTGAAATTACAATATCACTCTTGCCTCAGGGGGAAATCATGTGGCTTATAAAATAACGAGAGACAAGGGCCATCGTAAAGGGCCAAGAGCCGCCATGATTGATTTGTGAGCCGTGCGGTCATTGTTTAAGATTGAATGAATGAATGGCTCGACGTAGGTAGGGCCCATGAGTCGTAGAAGGAAAACCAATATATAGCAAAGATTGTCTCTAATTAGTAATGATAGCCTTGAGGTATGAGCATCTGGTTGAGAATCTCGGCGTTCGCAGGTTCAAACCCTAGGCACAACCAGTGTGATGGACTAAGACCTAAAAACACGTAATTTAATGCCAAGAAAAATAGAAAGTATTTTAAATAAATCTATCCTTTTTTCAAAATCTGTTTAATCAGAATAGCCTAGATATAGAATGATTATAAAAATTATTATTTATTAAAACTGAATAATTATGCATTTTGCGGTAAAAATATTAAGCTGAAACATTATTACCACGCAAACAAAACCTTGGGCAACAGTTAGTATATTTATAAAACTCCTTTTACTTCAGAGAGCAGATAACGGAACGGTTAATGAAACAAAAAATGTTATGTAAGTCAGGTAGCCCATTGTCCCAATTTTTAAAGTTGTTTAGCCTCTGAGAAATACTTTGTTGTGGAAGAATTTGGGAGACTCAAGACGCTTGAGTTAGAAGCTTAAGTGCACTTTAAGAAAGTTCGCGTTTTGAGTCAAGTCCCTCTACAGTCTAGACAAAACAGTCCGCAGTACTTTGATATAGAAAATATGAAAACGGTAGATGCTGATGTTAAAGACAATGTAAAATTTGTAATTATACATACAAAAGTACAATTACGACTGTATCCCTAAGAAGTTATGCAGAATTTGCTATAAGCAAAGGTAAGTTAGACGGTGATTGTATTTAATTCGATAGGAACTTTTTTTTTTTTTTTTTTTTTTCTCATGGGGAAAATCCTCTTGGATCCCCGTCCGCCTCAGGGAAGGCTTACGGGGTATGCCGGATTTCTACCGGCTAAAAACCCCATGATCTCCACCGTCACCACAGCAAAGGAACTCTGGGATCTCGAGTGGAACTCACCAGAATCCCTTTAGGGTGTTGCTTTTATAGCTCTACTCGGGGCAGGACTATTCAAAACTCCTTTCCTTAATTTAAAATAACCTTGGACTCTCCTTGTGCTGTACCATCAATTACTTCGGTATGCGGCGGCAAAGCTCCCTAAAGCTTCAGCCACTCACATATCGAAGTATTGTTGTCAGTGATAGATTGGACATTGGGGAGACACCATAATATCTTGGTTCTATTACCGGCGTCCCATTCTTCGAGCGGGGTCTTTTTTCTCTCGATCCCGTTCTGCAGATTCTTTTCTCGCCATCACAGTTTCACAGAATGCAGCAACGGCATTCCATGAAGAGCTCTTTGCTAACATCGCCGACACGACTGCTTGCAAGGAGAGGTCCCGACCGATATGTTGAACCAAGATTTGGCGCTGGACATCCCATGCGGAACATTCCGCAAGTGTATGCATAGCTGAGTCCTGGGTGGTACTATCACAGTGATGACAGCCTGGTGTCAATTCTCGCCCGAATTCGATAGGAACTTAATGATAGCCTTTTAAAATCACTTTTATATTTCGTCTTCCTCTCAATCTGATAAAACTCAGTCAGAACAGGAAACCATATAGCTCCAGGCCTCCTCTACAACTAAAAGGGTTTATGTCTTAGTATTGGCGGACTACACACTTAAGACATTCCTAAGCACTTTTTTTAGGTGTGAAGGTTTCCTTACCATGATTTCTTTCACCATTAAAATACGTAATAATTGATAGTAAAAAAATCTTAAAAATCAGGATTTGAGGCCCTGACCGCTGAGATTCTCGACCGCGTGCGTATACCTCCAGACACACTAAAACTCTGTACTTGATACTACACTTATGTATACTTTGCCTGTAGTAAATACGTCCCTGATAATGTTATCCCGGATTCCCAATCGTTTATCCCCAACGCAGACTAGAACCAAACTAGACTATCATTGGTCGTTAATTAAAACCTTATCTACAAATTCACTATCCATTTGATTGCTCTTTAATCTAGCCTTGACTAAACTTTTGGATATTGAGATCCAAAGCTAAAGCATTAAGACTTTCAAACAGCAGTTTTAATACGATATTAATGCTCAAATCTAGGAACAGTATTGTACATGGACTAGACAATATTTATGAACATAAAATCAACCCATATATGTCCCACTGCATAGTACAGGCCTTTGCTAACTGAGAGGGTTTTTTAGCCTTAGTCCACCATGCTGGCCAAGTACGAATTGGCGGACTACACACCAAAGAAATTCCTAAGAATTATTTGGTGTGCAGATTTCCTCACGATGTTTTCGCTACTTCAATATATATAATCTTAGAGCTAAATTTTCACCGAATCCCTGAAGGCAAATTCGTTACATCTTATAGAAAGAGTTCGATTATTTTGCCACGGTCTATGTACACATACTTTCACTCGACACTTGGTAAATAGTTATCCGATCTCCATAATATCAAACTTGGAACTTTTCCAATCAAAGTCAAACTAATTTATCCCGCCATCACACTGCAAGACACTTCATCCAAATAGAGGATAATTTTAATAGGAACTTGTGGTTATTCTTCTCGTTTTATTGAAACTATAAAATCTATCGAATCTTGGAGAGATTTTAATCGGCGTTTTATTTTATCTATTTGAGGCTTGGCAAAGTGTTACTAGGATTTTCCGTTAGAAAATTCTTGGTATTAAGGAATCTTGCGCGTCGTCTATTAAAAACATGAAAACAGACGGTTAAACGTGGCTGTACAAATATACTCAGAATAAGCAGATGTAAATTATTTATATATTTATTAAATGTAAGTATCGTGATTATCTTCTTCATCATCAGCCCATACACGTCTCACTGTTCGGCACAGGCATCTTTGCGAGGGTTTGGCCTTAGTCCAAAATAATTGCTCCGGATAATGTAATGTAAATTAAAATTAATCAAAAACATAACCTAAATTATTCCACGGACTTCCTACTGACGCCAAAACCCGAAATTTATTTCATAGCACATTATTTCAGTGAAGAATTATAATAATTTTGATTTATATTCTATAATAAAATGCCTTTACAAACTTTTGGTCGGTGACTGGAAAATTTATTTTATCATCAGCCCATATACGACCCTCTGGGCGCGGCACAAGTGAGAGTAGGGTTGGTTGGCGGACTACACGCATAAGAATTTCCTAAGAACTTCTAGACGTGCAGGTTTCATCACGATGGTTTCTTTACCGTTAAAGTGATAATTCATTTTAACAAATGTCAGAGGTTCAAGGCCATCACGACTTTTTTAGCCATAAGTAGGCAGTCTCATAAGCAGTACGCATTAATGAACAATCACGATTCATAACTGTAGTACAAACTGTAGTACTCAGTTTAGTTGCATGAGCTGTGCAATCTTAGTTGAATAATAATGGTATAAATGAAATAAATGTGCATAAAAGACGGCGAAAGGTCTTCTATAACTTGATGAGTGCACGGCGAAGTGTAGTTGCAAAAATGCATCACAGCTTACCCCCTTGGCGAATACGTTAATGAAGTTATTTCTTCAGCAACGAAAATATCGTGAGATAAATTAATAGTATCAATATAAATCTTGTCAAATGTATTCACCTGTATGTACTAGAACCGTTTAACCCTATTTAAATCAAAATAAGAAGAAGCGCTTACAAAATCAATTACGTCTCATCGCCCCGACGGAAAAACCCTCCCAAACATAATTACTCGAAACTAAAATTTCGCCCTTTATAAAACTTAGAGATCTTGCCTTCAATAGCATAGTTTCCCGTTAATTTATTCAGTGTAAGTTGATTCACAAGTTCTCTAATGTGAATTCTTATGTTGTTCAGCCGTCAAGCGTCAGCGCTGCGTCGCGTCTATCTGTGTGAGTAATGAGTAAAGTTTGCTAGTATATTGCGCCGTACTGCCACTAGATGGCGTGTATCACTGTTCCTTTTGGGTAGAAGCATGCTTTGACGGTGTTTGTATTGTGAATGTGTATATTTGAGGGTATTTAAAGAATTCTGAATTTAAAATTGGTATATTATTGGTTCTTGTTATGTTGTTAGGATTTTCTTTTGCATGTAGTCCGCCAACACGCACTAGTTCAAGGAGGTGGATTAAGGTCTAAACCCTCTCAATGGTAGAGGAGGTATATGGGCTGATGATAGTGATATTTGTTATTGAAGCGATCAAGCGCCTACTAGCATCAAATAGCAATGTTTACTGTTCGGGATTTACCTTTTACGCAAATAAAAAGCAAAGTTAGATATGTAGTACTTTATGAGAATTGCCGTTGAATTTATATTTAGTCAGTGATATCTACATTTACGGCGTAATCTCCCAAATATGAGGAACTTATTTAATGTCACTAGCTTTAATATTATGTGAAGCCGTTTTAGTTGTGTCGTATTAAGTCAGAGAATTTAACGTATGTACTTGCACGTATACAAATTATTATATTTATACATAAATTATGGTGATCAAATGGCTATGATCACAATTTAGAAATCACCTTTTAAACAAATAAACAGCCTTTATCTATAACTCCAACCAAAAACATAACCTATTTAGATTTTCTAAATTCAAATATTTGTAAATGGAATTACCCAAATTGGATTTTTTATAGATAAAACCAAAGCAAGCAAATCCTAATGAACTGTCAGTGGCATAGCCCGGTCGTATGAGGTCTAAAAAATTCGGCCTCAGCAATAGGCTGACCGCTTGGGGCACTACGCGACCTGCCAAACGTTTTTTCGGCCTCTGGATCTGACAGACGTCACATGAAAGGTTTATGTTCTCTGTTTAAATTGAATTTAACGGCTCATTGCTTATAGCGTGTGTGTGGCAGTAATGTTTTTAAGTGAGAGTTATGATAGTAAAGTATTGATGGCCTAGAGGTTTGGGCGTGCGATCAGGAATATTGGCGGTGGCAAGTTGAAATCTCAGGACACTACTGACATTTCTAATTATTGTCTAATCTTAATGTCTAAATGCTTTACAGACTCATATTGCTATGACTGCATAACATAATGAAGTTACACCAACAATCAAAAAGTTAACCTAAATTTTTCTATTACGTCTTACATTAGTACAACAAGTTATAAAAACGCAATTAGCGTATTTATTACGATGATTGGCTGACATTAGCAAGTTTCAAATTAATACAAAAGTTGAAGAAAGTTCGCACTGAGCGCCCGCACTGGAAATCTTCTTGAGTAATTTATCTTTCAGATACTTTGTTAGGTGATTGAGTGAAGCTCGCAAATCAACTTATTGTATACGAGTTACCTACTAGGATCTTTTATTCCTGAAAGTATTAAGTGCTAGGCCGGTTTCACATTGTCGAAATATTGCCACAGTGGTAGTATTAAAGGTAACCATTCTGATAAAACCTGATTACACAAATGTTCTTAGGTCTAGTCAGCCAACCCGCACTAGGCCATACATAGCTTCATACGTGCACTAATTTCAAAGTTACTTAAAATTGCTATTTAAACATAGGTTTTAGACCATTCGTAATTTTACAAATTTTGACTATTAGTTACTTTAAAACCGCATCTCTTCAATGATTCCTAGATTCTGCAGGTAATAATTTTTCATCCCTTGCATTTAGTCTAGCACACCTGGGGCTAGAATAAAAATTTGAGTAAGCTCTAATACTTTGGCTTTTAGCCAGCTGAAACTAATTACTTAATATGTAGTTTGAATCAGTCAAGAAATTTCTTTCTTAAAGAAAATCGGTAGAGCTTGCGACAAACATAAACCTTAAAATAAAATACTGGATATGCTTATTATTTATTATTTATTTATTTGCTTTATTGGACACCACAAAAATAACATATTATAGAAATAATTACAAAAATTTCCAAGAGTGCCACAATGGGCGGCCTTATCGCTATTAGCGATCTCTTCCAGACAACCCATAAAAATAGAAGTTAACAAAAATAAAAGGGTGGTCACGGAATTACAAAAAAGGGAAAGAAAAAAAAAAACAAAAAGATAGAAAACCAAGAAAAAAAAAAAACAAAAATAAATAAGGTGTACAAATATATTTGACGGAAACAACATTGGATCGGATTAATTATATTTGGTGTAGTGTGCTT
The DNA here is from genome assembly GCA_030295005.1 of Cephonodes hylas. Classification (NCBI taxonomy): domain Eukaryota; kingdom Metazoa; phylum Arthropoda; class Insecta; order Lepidoptera; family Sphingidae; genus Cephonodes; species Cephonodes hylas. Next base: position 2,440,445 of record AP025374.1, on the reverse strand, counting down.
TGAGTCTACTCTTAAAAGTAGCCAACGACTGAGCTTGTCTTATAGATAAAGGGAGATCATTCCACAAGCGAGCGGCATGCACTGTAAATGAATTCCCAAGAAAAGAAGTACTATGCTTGGGAATTTCCAACGTCAAATTCTCTAGTGATCTAAGAGGTCGTGTGTGGGTGCTGCTTAGAAAGTGAAATCGTTGCTGAAGGTAAGTAGGTGAAGGAGGAAGAAAAAGAATACGGTAAAGAAGACAAAGAACACGAGTATTTCGGCGAAGACGCATAGACAGCCACTTGAGTTTTAAACGAAATTCGGAGACGTGGTCATATTTGCGTAGTCCAAATATGAATCTAATACAAAAATTCTGGAGTCGCTCAAGTTTTTCAAACTGGGCTTCGGTGAGATCGAGATAGCTAGCATCGCCATAATCAAGGAGAGGAAATAGAAGGGACTGAGCAAGTGCAATCTTCGTGGGAATAGGTAGAAAATTCCGAAGTCTTCTCAAGGACCCCGCTGCAGCAAATAATTTACGGCTGACTTCTTGGAGTTGGGGACCCCAGGATAAGTTTTTATCAAAAATAATGCCCAAATTCTTGACTTTATCGCTATAAGGGATAACACAACCGTCAAAGAAAATTTGGGGTAACAGATTGAAATCAATCCTGGAAACTATCCTGGGGCTGCCGATAATAATGACTTGGGTCTTGGAGGGATTTACATTTAGCCCATGCGACTTACTCCAATTACCTATACTACTAAGGTCCTTGTTAATTGACCTGATAGCCTCGTTAACCCTGTCTAGGGGAGCATGGTAGTATATCTGCAGGTCGTCTGCATAAAGATGGTAGGAAGAAATAAGATGATCAGATATAGAGTTAATAAATAACGCGAAGAGTAAGGGAGATAAAACGCCGCCCTGAGGGACACCAGCAGTCGTATTGCTCCAAGATGAAACAGATTCGTCCAAACGTATACGCTGCCGACGCCCCATCAGGTAACTGTGAAACCAGTCAATTGCCGTTGGAGATATGTTAAAAGAGCTCATAGTACACAGCAACACTTCATGGTCAACAGTGTTAAAAGCGTTGCTAAAGTCAAGCAAAGATAGCACTGTTAACTTTCCGTTATCCATGGCTGCTCGGATGTCATCCGTGATATGCACCAGCGCCGTAGAAGTGCTATGTCCCTGTCGAAATCCAGACTGGAAAGGATTTAGGAGTTTATTCAAATTCAGAAAGGAATTTAGCTGTAGATAGACTAGGTTTTCAAGGACTTTGGAGAGAAATGGTAGGATGGAGATAGGTCTATATTCAGTGAAAGATACAGGATTAGGACATTTGGGTAAAGGAATGACTTCCGCGTCTTTCCATAAGGAAGGGAAGACGGAATTAGAGATAGAAAAATTGAGGATATGGGAAATGATAGGAAGGATTTCGTCAAGAATGGGAAGTACCATACGGCGACTGATGCAATCATTGCCAACTGCGTTGGATAAAATCGACAATACGCTCTTTTTAACATCACAATCCGAGAATTGACTAAAAATAAATTGAGGACAGTCAGGGGTTGGAAGTGATGAAAGACTACTTATAGTTTTATTTTTTACAGCCCTGTCAAAATGAGGCACTTTTGTAAAATGAGAATTTAATAATTGAATATTTAGAGAACATGAACCAGAATTCGAGCGAGACTTTCCAACACCCATAGAACGAAGAAATTTCCAGACTTTTGCTGGATCACCATTTTTGACAGAATCATGGACATGTCGGCGTTGAGCGTTCCTACACATCTTGTTGCATTGATTGCGGATAGTGACATAATTTTCCCAGTTTTGAGGAGTAGGTCGGCACTTAAATTTTGATTTGGCAGAAACTTTCTTTAGCATTATAGCTTTAATTTCGTCTGTAAGCCAAGGGGAAGGTAGATGCTTTGTTTTTATCTGACGAACAGGAGCGTGAATATCATATAGGTTAATTATGTTAGTATTTAAGTATTCCACTTTCTTATCAATGCAGTTCGTTGCAAGAAGAGGACCCCAGTCAATATTACCAGCATCCTTGCGAAGCTCATCAGAATTCATCCCCCGAAAACAACGCTGCATCAGAACCTTGCCTCTTACCTTCGGAAGGCGGATCTTATAAGAAAGGAAAATCAGGTCGTGATAGGAAAACGCATCAGCCTGGCACTGGCCATGGCAAGCAACGAGATGAGGAGAAGAAACAAGAATAAGATCAAGTAAAGAGGGAGTGGAATTAGGAAAGTGATGAGTCGCGTTAAGTGGTAAGATAGATAGGTTGCAGGAGCTCATAATAGAATGTAGAGAAGAGGCGCGATGGTCGTCCTTCAGAAGGCAAGTATTAAAATCTCCCATGATTATGGAGTGACTGTATGACGGAGTGAGATTTACAAGGATAGTTTCAAGAGAGGAAAAGTAATCAATACGTAGGGAAGGGCAGTAATAGACACCGAGGAGAATTTTGGAATGGCGGAGTTCAACTTCCAGGAACAAATGCTCGCCACCGTCGGATGGCGGGGGCTGGGGTGAAGTATGCACGACGGAGCAACGAATACCGTTTCGAACATACACAGCAACGCCGCCACCATTACCAACAGCCCGATCGTTCCTGAAAAGTTGAAAACCTGGCAAAGAGTAAGAATTAGAGGGCAGACATGGTTTGAGCCACGACTCGGAGATAAGAATGGCATGAAGAATCATACAGTCAAAGCTAGCTAACATATCAGGAAAATGAGCCGGAATACTCTGAGCGTTAATATGCACCACATTGAAATTCCTAGGAAAACTAGAGAATTGAGTGGTTAGTGTTTCAGTCAGCGAAGGCACACTAATAAAACTAGCATCGTCGCTGCACACAGAAAAGTATTCATCAGAATCACTATCAAGAACAGACATTGGCTAAATATATTTGTACACTTAAAGATCAAAATTATATATATAAAGCAATAACAAACAAATTAATATTATAATAAAAAAAAAACAATTATAACCTACTAGTTGCTGTTTTTAACTGGTATAAGTTTCACCTGCCGGTGATATTCTACAAAGCAAAAAAAAAAAATACAGAATAAACAAAGAAAGCCAAAAAATAAAATAAAATAATAACAAGTCTGGATAAAAAAAAAAGTGTAAAATAAAACAAGCAAATAATCCAATTAAATACTGGTGGGTGACAATATAAAGCCAAATCTATACAAAAAAAAAAAACAACAAAATAAGAAACAATATAAAAAAAAAATGTAAACAAGTAGAAGAGAAAAAAATAAATAAAAATAAAGATTAATTCATTTATAGAGCAACACTGCAATGCTGCAGATATTAAAAATGAAAATTTGGAACGTGGTTATAAATTGAGTAACAATAGACAATAAAATGTTACAACTGACAAACACAAATGACAGCACGAAATAAAAATTTAAATAGGGTAGTTATAAACTAACATTTTGTAAACAAACATCACCCAACCAGTAATCGCTAAAACGACAGTGAAGACTGTTATTATTTTTTGCCGCTAATAACGCGCTTAGATTTAGTCGTCCTTCCAGGAACTGCGATGTTTTTCACCTTGTCCTCCGGATCTGCGCTAGACAAGTCGTGCATAGTGTCAATACGCAGCTTTGCGCCATCGGGACGAATAGTAAACACGTTGCCTTCGTGACTCCAACATTTCGAGACGCCAAACTTCTCCCGAGCCGCCATGAACAGGTCGTGCCGCGGCTTTGTGAGGAATTCCGATATCGTAACGCCAGAACCCTTTAATTTTGTCTTGGCGTACCACACTTTATCCCGGACTGCGATCTCGTGGAACTTGCACAGAATCGGTCGAGGCTTCTGAGTATCTGTAACGCGCCCGAGTCTATGACACCTCTTAATATCGCTCGGCGTGAAGTCACTGAGTTGAAGACGATCTTTGAGAAGATTGACTACTACGAGGGCTGTGTCTTCCTTATTCGTCTCCTTCAGACCATGCAGCAACAACATCTTTCGGCGGCTTCTCATCTCGAGATTATCGATATTCCGTGCAAGGATCTGTACCTGCTGTTGCAGATTGTTCAGGACATTAGTGATAAAAGTCCTGAATGAGGCAAAATCGGCCACAAGATTGGACGTGGAAGATGAGGTGCTCGAAGACTTCTGCAGTTCTGCATCGAAATCTGCCATCCTTTTATGGAATAGCTCCATCATCTCAGCCAGTGTTTCCTTGATGGAATCCATGATACAGGACGAGTGTAAAAAAAGTGATCGGATTGCAGTGAAATAAGGAGAATATAACAGGAAAACAGTAGACCGGCAAGTGGTGAACTCAATGCACTAATACATTAAATTATATCACAACATAAACCGTTTTTATTATTTTTTTCCGAGAGAGCACAAATTTACGAACGTTACAGGATGACTACCCGCGAAGAAAAAAATGCTTAATGCTCTTATAATATATCAACAATTATACAGTCCACTTTTCATTTACCTTATTATCTTATTAAAAATAAAGTTCGTTTCGTAAATTGATATGTTTCTTCCGTAATAACCTGTGACCTGTACAATGCTTATACTGGAAAAAAACACGTTTCGTTATAGACTTAAAGTTTACCCTTGCAGTAAGATGTATCTTACCTGAGTTTGATGTTTCGTACCTCACTGTGATCAACAGCCTCCTCAAAATGAAAAACAGTGCTCAGTATAATCAACTATAAAGAAACGGTTTCGCAGAGTACTGAGGTGATGTCATGCTTTAGTTGTAGCACTGTATAAAGGATTCCTACGATTGATAATTAATTTCAGGTGTTAAAGCAATCTACGATCTCACTTACGATTAAATGTTACCAGCCACGTACCGCGTTTCTATTGCCAAGAGTCAATAATCAGGATCAAACGCAGAACGCGATGTATCACCTCAGCTGAAAGCCTCACAGCCGTTAGTTTATTAAACAGCAAATAGATTGATCGCTGTGTTAGTTTGACTAATTTGTCAGCTTGCCGAGCCGTCAATGGTTAGTGTACAATAAATTTGAACCGTTTAATTGATTTCGTGTGTAAATTTAGATTCTTACCATAATTTTACAAAATTGTGTAACTGTCGACATAGCGTACTGGGATTACATTAGAATATCAACCATAGATGATGACAAATAACATTATACATACTTTATCCAAGCTGATCAAAGTTAGCTGCTGAAACCATAAAAAGATGCTAGGCTGAGTACGTAAAGTCTTCTAAAATAAATCAAATACTAGTAAATTCTAAAATGCTGATTTACTCTAACTACCCTGCAAATAAGCATTATTTAGTTTAAAACTGGAAATAGCAACGCAATGCAGCTCCTTTGAGCAAAAACAAACACAGAATTCCCGATAATCTTCAAGCACTGCTACTATAAACTGAAATTTTAAAACTTTCCTTCATACCCATTTATTTGCTAAAAGAATATTTGAAATTGCACATAAAGCTGGTGAAACGTGCGCCGGTATCAATAAGGTCTACTCCAGTCAGCCAGCGTGCTCGCTTTGCGGCGTCTATTCTTAGCGTTTCGACTTCAATCAACTGCTTATTTCATTCGATTATATTGCTGGATATAATTTGTACTTTTTCAATTACTCCAATTTTTTTTGTTATTAATCTCAAGGTGGATCAACGATTAGGTGAAAACCGCGGGAAGCCACTGGATACAGGCCGCTTCCGATAGAACACTTTGGAAGTCTTTGGGGGAGGCCTTTGTCCAGCAGTGGACGTCTTTTGGCCGATGATGATGATGAATTTCCTTGTATAATAGTTAATTTAATTGCGGCCTAAAGTCAAGCTGACTCTCAAGATCACAAAAATGCAGCCTTTCTTGTCTATCTCATAGACGTGCTGATCTTCAGTGCTTGGTGTCATTTTTGTACGAGCCACTATTCAAAATAGTGTAAAGAAGTTGTAATGACAGGTGTACTCGTTTTGGGTAAATTCAGATGATAAAGCGACAAATAAGCAATTTGTTGGCATTTGTATACATCATTTGATTTCAGATCCCAAGAAAACTCATAATTTAAAAAATTAACGTTTTTTAAAAATATGTGATAGTAAAATGAGCGTTTGTAAGTAGATAATAAAAACGCTAGTAAGGGAAGGTGAGGTATAATGATCCCCCTAAGGAAAAAACAAAACTGTGGCTAAAATAAAAGGCATAATCGCAGGATTTCTATTGTTAAATATAGTGAATTTACTTAACTTTGTAACTGTATACTTATTTTTTATCATATGTACGTAGTTTTTATATATTAGAGATTTTTGTATACACACCTATGTATAAAATGATCTCTGAGGTAGGGGTAAAATGATCCCAGGGATCATTTTACACCATAAGTTAAAAAATATCAGTGTAATAAACAGAAATAGTACGCATCCCTATCAAAGACTTTATCAATGTCAAAATAAAATAGAAAAATTAACTCTTTATTTCAAAAAAAAAATCTTATCAGGAACTTAGAAATAGATAAAGATAAGGTAATTTTGTAGGGTGTGCTGATAAGTACTGATGTGTCTATTTTGCGTTTATAAATTCTCGGCATGATCTGTAAAACAACAAATACTTATGGGGTAAAATGATTCCAGGGATCATTTTAAACACAACAAAAGGGATCATTTTGCCCCAAACACCAAATTCCAAGATTTCGATCAAAAAATAACCCTCAAACACCGCGTGCAGTTATCGAACATTGCTTAAATATTAGCTAACTGACATTAATACCTGCAAATAAAATAACATTTCAATAAACACGAACATGTAAAAAGTAATGAAAGTCCAAAAACAGGCTTACCTTAGATCAGAGACCGACTTTTTGATTATTTTTTAATAAAATCACGCCAAGCGCTCACACCGCCATGACACTAGGATAGGTAACTGGCATGGGTGCGGGGAACATGTCTCACGCACATTTGGATAGATGACACTAGTTTTTTCTGGTTTATGGCGGGGGATCATTTGACCCCAAGGGATCGTTTTACCTCACCTTCCCCTATATACATTTCAGGCTCAAAAGAGTCGATATTAAAACCTAAGCCAACCTTGATGGAAGCAAAGGTTGCGTCAGTAATTTATTTGTTCCGTTTGTAGTCTCGTTTCTGACGAGGGTTGGGAATTCTCGGAGTAGAGTGCGCTTCAAAAAGCGAGTTCGTAACACAAGCATATATTACGTTGTGTTTAAACTCCTTTTGGATTTTTACTAACTCTGCTGAATTACGGTTTAGGTTTCTTCTACGAATACGGAGATAAAATTTTCTGGCAATTATATAGGCCTAAGTGAAGATAAGATATTTCTAAACGACTGAAAATTGACAATCGATGATCGATCGATCGATTGACATCGATAAATCGATGAAAAATGTCCCATAGTTACAGTACAGTAATATTTTTATAACATACAGGGTTACATACACGTCCATTTACCCTCAGCGGGTAGGCAAGGATGCATGTCTGCACCCATATTACAAAATTTCTTCATTGCGCTATAATGTATTCTGACAATCTCTTTTGTCTCTTGTCTCGTTTTAAAATAATTTCTTTCAAATTTATAACAAAATCAAGTATTTAAACTTTTGATAAATGTTGCATTACTCTATTGTTGTTTCCTGAAAATTTCTTAACAGCCCACACTGCCAAATCAATAACGTAGATCGACTTTCATAAATTACAGAATCTCGCAGGACCGAGAATAATCGTGAGATTTTCTGAAACGTAACGGAAGGTATGACGTTAACAATCACACGGCGATTGTAAGAGAAACGTTCTTAGATTGTTTAGTTACTATTCAACCTTTCGGCTGCATAAAATATTTTATTATCCGCTTCAGAAGGAACCATCAAGCATCATTTTTTTCACTGTCTGTATAATTTGAATAAAAGGGAGCGTAGTTTATCCGTGCTAACTTTGGAAATATATATTATTTTTGTATAAGCTCTATAAGTGGTGATGGCCTCGAGGTTTAGGCGCGCGGTCGAGAATCTCGGCGGTCGCGGGTTCGAACCCCAGGCACACACTTCTGACTTTTCGAAGTTATGTGTGTATTTAAAATTTAATTATCACTTGCTTTAACGGTGAAGGAAAACATCGTGATGAAACCTGCACACCTCAAAGTTCTTAGGAATTTCTTAGGTGTGTAGTGCGCCAACCCGCACTAGGCCAGCGTGGTGGACTATGGCCTAAACCCTCTCAATGGTAGAGGAGACCCGTGCTCAGCAGTGGGCGTATATGGGTTGATGAAGAAGATAAGCTCTATAAATTAGGATACTTGTATCTCCGACTCTCTCGCAGTTCTCAAAGTAACCATGAAAAGGAAGAGTATGTATGGAATTCACCTAGGTAGATCCTGCCCGTCGTAAAAGGCGACTTATTGAATTTGTTAGGTCGCCGGACATATGACAAGAATTGAATTTGGAACAATAACTATTTCTACTAATACTGGCCGTACAATCGTACCTATATACAATACATTACTCAAGTATCTTATAATACGAAGGCATAAGTTAATCAAGATGCAATTGATATTTCATTTGATTAACGCCATCTCCCGCCACTCGATCGAACTACTTTCCTCCCCGAACATCCAGTGAATGTAACAATTAAGCTCCGATTGCCATACTATGCACAACTCGAAACTTTCCAACGGTAATCTTCAACTTAACGAGCAGAAGTTATTCCCGATGCGATTTCCATTTCAAGCGTAACCAGAAAACTCTTTGCCTTTAACAAATTGCTAAAAGTATGCAAAATACTCTTAGATACGAACAATTAAGCGGAAGTTAGGAACTGCGGGTACCTCGAACTTTAATTACACTGTTCGGTTTGTGTGTTACTTACTCACCTAAGTTGAGAATGATAGCCTTTTATACCAATTTATGTTTCAAACTGGGCTAACTTTTAGTTTAAGTATCATTGAAAACTGTTGAGGGATGAAGGAAGGAGCTGAAATTATGGCGCTTAAAGTTTCAAGATTTTTGAATATTTTACTGAAAATTTCAAATTTTATTTCGCTAAAGCAATAAACTGGAACGATGAAAGGAGAATAGTAATAAGGTGGGTTTATGATGAGATTACTCATTTGAATGAAGTATTTGATATTTATTTTATTAGTGGATGGAGCAATAAGGTCATTTAGTGCAGGGATCCGTACGAAATTCACCACACGTATCTTTAATAACTATCTCGGAGCCATCACATATTTTTTTATTTATAATTTTTTATCGTATCATATTGACTTAGGTAGTTGGTGTTAAATTTTAAACACTGCTATGGCGGGTGTTAGGACATTCCTAGATATAATTTTATTATTCAATGCCGTCATTTCTTCATCATCATCACCACATATACATTACATACAGCAGCAGTGATGGCCTCGGGGTTTGGGCGCGCGGTCGAGAATCTCGGCGGTCGCGGGTTCGAACCCCAGGCACACACCTCTGACTTTTCGAAGTTATGTGTGTATTCACATTGAATTATCACTAGCTTTAACGGTGAAGGAAAACATCGTGATGAAACCTGCACACCTAAGAGTTCTTAGGAATTTCTTAGGTGTGTAGTCCGCCAACCCGCACTAGGCCAGCGTGGTGGACTATGGCCTAAACCCTCTCAATGGTAGAGGAGACCCGTGCTCAGCAGTGGGCGTATATGGGTTGATGAAGAAGATACATTACACAGCTGGGCTAAGGCCTCCTCTACAACTGAGAGAGGTTAAGTATTAGTCCAACGCGTTGACCTAGTGCAGATTGACAGACTATAAAGTTTAGATGTTCTTAAACCTGTTGTAAAATAAATAAAAAACAGAACAATATCGCCTCATTAAGGAAGTATCAAAATTTGCTCCTCTGTTAAATCAAAATCCGTTGGGAGCGAAGCTTTCCTTTATTTATGTAAAATGTATATTGCTTTTTAATTATTCAAGGTTCGACTAAGCCTTTAGTAATTTATTTAAACAACCTTCCATTATAAAGAGGATTATTAAATTTGCTGATACGAAGTATTGAGGCAAATGTCTTGAAAAATTTGAAGCGTGTACTGTATTTTTAATTACATATATACATGGATATGTATTTTGCACGCCTGTATATCCCGAATGGGTAAATTAAGGTGAATTTCTGCTCCCACCTTTCAACAGCTATGTATGAGTCCTTCGTAATAGGAGAGCAGGGGAGCAACCTATCTCCGTTCTTATTACTTCCCTACTGTTTGTGGGTTACAGGCAAAAATTTTTAAATACTTAAAATACTATAACGCGTTTGATTATTAAGCGTTCTGCTAAAACAATAGTAGTTATTTATGGTGCTCTGTTATTATAAAGTGATTGCATTGGCGATTAGTATAGTCTTAATAGGGATTTAATAGGCAAAAGAAAATAATTACTCAATACAATTTAATTACATATTTATAACAATTTCTTTCGATTAAATATTCGGAGTTTTAAAGTACCTACATACTTATTTGGTGCCTCCACTTCGAAGCACAATAGTGTAAATGAAGCATATTTCGCATTCTCCTCTGAATATTCATCATTTTAACACGTTTCCAGCGATTTAAAGCGTTGTATTTACTCGAGACTAAAAATATCGTTCAGTTTCTGAATGCTCCATAAATTTCGTATATCGCCAATGCTTTAAAATCCCGTAGAAGGAGAGTAAAACCGATTAACAATCAAAATTATACGAAGTGACTGAAACTTCGCAAATTACTTTTGTTATAAAGTAAGTAACTGCTCCATTTTGTTACAACTGACCTTTATTATTCTGTTACAAGTTTTTAATGTACCTTTGTTTTTGCTGTGTATTTTGTCGTTAATCTGCTGTAAAGAGAGACGATATTTACGAATTAATCTGGTAACTAATCTGATCGAATTTAATGATATTATTTGATGGTTAAATATTGAGCTGATCGCACCTATTTATTAGTGTTCCTCAACTTGGTGCCTCTCGAAGTCATGCATCAATTTGTGTGGCGTTATATTATAAGACTCAGTAATCTTTTATAAAGAATTGTACCCTAGTAGAAAAATCCTGCAATAATACATATTAATAAAAAAGTATTTTGAGTAAGAAGGTTAAAATAAGCCAATTTTGTTTACAACATGGAAATATTCCGATAAAGTACTCAAAACTTATACATAGCTAGTTTTTCTTTTATGCTTAGTTGAGAACGATTAAAAAAATACCATGCTTCGTGGTGATATTGTATCTACAATGAAACGAAAGTTGAGAAAATGAGCATTATTTTTAATACAAAACATTATCCCAACGACCTCCTAGGTAATTATGGGCAAAATGAAATAATATTAAATCGATTCGAACTAATAGAAGAACACAAACAAGAAGCTTAGCTGCAGCTACTCCGCTTTGATCTGTTTCGCAATTATCAAAGGCGGAGAGAACGGCCTCCGGGGGAGTGTTTGATGATCAATAAGTTTTGAGTTGGATCCAACTGGGCCTGTTTAGATATTGGTCAGTCAGATGGAGTCTTGTAAAGTTTATTAGATGTAAAATATTTATTGCGTGTTACAGAAAAATTGCGTATCGGCGTAAGGAAATGTTTGTGGTAAGGATGCTTGAGCATCGTTCACTGGTTTTGTAATTATGTTTTGAAAAGATTTAGAGATATTAGAGAGATATTGTAAGAAATTTTGATTTTTGCTAAATTTATATATATGATAAATGTTTCTTGAGATCCAATGTGTTATTGTATCTAAATCGAAATGAGGTACGACATAGCTCTAGCATTTGAAATCTTTCATATTTTTCCCAATTGAGAATGACGACCAAGAATGGTTAATTTGATACACATTGAAGCGAATCTTCCGTTAAAATGAGGTCGAGTGAGTCTTCAATAAGGTCATAAAGTCCAAACACAAAGCCAAAGTAACTCTAAAAGTATATTGACCAGATCGAAATACTTCAACAACTTTCCATTCTGTGATCCAAGAACCCCTCTTCAGTACTCTATTTTAACATTAAACCTGAGTAGATTCCACGAGGTCAGTTACAAAGACCAGCCGATGCATCCTTACACTGCGGTTACATGGTAAACAGGGCGCCGTCCAAATTTCCAGATTGTCAAGTGTTGCGTCAGTTTACCGAGTGTACAAGACGAGTGGTGTACAAACTTCGCTCGGAGCCCATCGATGCTTGATGTTGAACTTATACGGTAAATAAACCTAAGCCACACACTCCTCGTCTTAGATTGTTGAAGGCTGAAAATTTCCTATGCTTTTTAGAGTTTGTAAAGGCAGTGATGGCCTCGAGGTTTGGGCGCGCGGTCGAGAATCTCGGCAGTCGCGGGTTCGAACCCCAGGTACACCTCTGACTTTTCGAAGTTATGTGTGTATTAACATTGAATTATCACTTGCTTTAACGGTGAAGGAAAACATCGGGATAAAACTTGCACACCTAAGAGTTAGGAATTTCTTAGGTGTGTAGTTCGCCAGCCCGCACTAGGCCAGCGTTGTGGACTATGGCCTAAACCCTCTCAATGGTAGTGGAGACCCGTGTTCAGCAGTGGGCGTATATGGGTTGATGAAGAAGAAGAAGAGATTTAGAGTTTGTGGGGATTATTATGCTGGGCATTGGTCTTGTGGTGGTATTCCGACTAGAAAATTTACACTAGTCAAAAATTGTGAGACCATCCTAGTTGGTATAGAACACTGATTCAGTACTATTTTAATGAACAGAAATGTCATCAAAAACACGCGTGTTTTCGTGATACTGGCTCGTAAATAATTTCTGGGAAATTAAAAATATTCCTATCGTCCAACACCTATCTTCGATAATGTTACGTTCGCAATTAAAAAGTGTTTTGTTCCACGAGTAAAAAAATAGAAAACAAGCATACGCTATATAAAATTTCTGAGAATGATACGAAGCTCCGAAACGCCAGTTCGAAGAAATTTGAAAACATTGGTAAATTAACGTACATCCAACATTTTATATCGAAAATTAATTGAACGGACCGCTTTATTAAATTTCCTATTGACGTCCGCTGAAAAAACACTCCGATTTTTTCATATAGTAAATTAAATTTGAGTCCATACGCGGGTTGTTGTGAATTGTTGCAAAAACATTATAGCCCTGTAGCCTTGCATGAGAGTTGAATAGTATTTTAATTTTTTAATCTTTGTTTTCAGGTTACATCGTTCTATCGTCATTATCACTTACAATACGTCATCATCATGATGATGACAGGACATCCGAGTAGAATCTCTAAAGATTCAAACGAGAAGAGTCTGATGCAGGCCATTTTCGTCGAATTGCTTTGAAAAAAAAAAAAGCTTTTAATGAACATATTTATATGAATAAATTCTGTTTTCCACGCAATGATTTTGCTCAGGTATTTATCAGTAGATTTAAGAGGACCGTGTGGACACAAAAAACTACACACGGATTATTTAGGTATGTGAAATCCATCTATCAACATTTTACCTGCGTTATGGACTAAAGTAAAACCTCTCAAGTGTACAGGCGGCTTTATTCATGATGTATAATATCTGGTAAAAAGATTTTAACACATAAATAAAATTTATTCCAAATCATTTTTCCAAAAATAAAACATTTAATTTACTCAAGCTATATTTGCACTCACCCTTTGTCTACAGATGAAATGATAGCTTTTCGATTAATATAATGTTTTGCAAAAAAGAACCGAGTTATTAAACTATAGTGCTCAGAACTCATTACATTATTGTGATTAATTACATAGATGCCGTACAGTGGCTGAACACTGACTCCGGGCGTATTCATTTGGCGTTGAAATTGATTGATTCCCGAGCACCTACTTGACCAGCCCGATTAATTACTGAAATTACTTTGTAATGTACCACGCACTCCATTATATTAATGGTAATTTTATTTTTGTATCGGGAATTTATTATTTACTAGATAAATGTAACTTTGTTTTTACACATCAGGTAGAAGGTAAAGATTTTATTTATGTAAAAACACTAATTGCCTTTTGTGGTAGTGGGTACCTATTGCTCGTCTTAGTGATGTTGATCAATGTAACTATTATGGCTGTTGATTAATGATGCTATGAAACGTCTCAATTTAATAAAAATACTTAATTAATTGAATGATAAGTTCGTCGAAATACCGAATATTACGTCCAATAGAAAGGATATCAGTAATCACATCTTCCTTCTACTGTTTCAGCATGTATACTTAAAACAACATACCTACAATATAACAAATAATGTGAGTGTTCTTGTAGGCGAAGATAATCTCCATAAAATTATATTGCTAGAATGGCGCTATGAATACACTAGGGAAGCACAGTTCCAAGACCAATTCTAGTAAATTACTAGAAGACGTGTTTACAGTTATCAAGGAGGCTAACAAAGAAGATGTAGGTGAGAACCGGGAAATGTTTATTTTGAAACAGATGGAAACGTCGGCTCGCACTATTACACTGCGGAACAATCTTACAGTATATGTTTCTGGAGTAGAGTTGTAAACGAACCTTGGAGGAACGCTTAGACAGGCTTGCATGACGATTGCGTGTGGAGAAAATCTTTCCTGCGGTATTTTGTAAGTAAACATGTAGTACTAAAGTTATCAATACGAATAAATAAATTTTTAAGTGAAAATAAAAATCTGTATTTTAGCATAAATTATTATTTGTTTTTTTTTTTTAATATATTTTGTAAAAAAAAAAACTATTTTGAGATTTTGTCCGCTGTTGATATGAGGAGTAACAAAAGAAAATTTACTTACAATAAAAATTAAGAGAAACTATGCTAATACATAAACATAAAGACGAGTACATTCTTTTAAATAAAAATGTTTAACTTTTTATCTACACTACTAATACCCGAAAAGTACCCGTAGGAAGCAGACCTGCATTCTGTTATCTTTATCAGGTCATTTGTCCGCCATGTTTGTGGATTTCTATAGTTGCGATTACCAGTACCTGCTCTGCAAGCAATTTTGATTCTCACCGTAAATTAAGAGACTGATATACTTTTAATTTGGATTTTAACGACTCGTAAAACGAATGTTTTTAGAATTGATTTGTAACTTAAACCTAAAATTTCATCAAAGCTATGATTTTTTTTAAATACACCCAAAAGCCTTGCATAGTCAGTAGAAAAACATAGGTAATTGATAAAAATATAATAAGAAAATGTTTGAGCCTTTAGCTCGTCAAACTCCGTTACTTATTGAATATAATAGCACTCTACCCCTTTTCACATACCTGTTCATCTATCACGTGTAATAGCTAAAGTATTCAAATACACTTTAACACCCAAATTGACTAAATCCTGCTCCTTTGTTTAGTATCCCTAAAGTCTGGTTAGGAATTTTAACGTGATCAAATCCTGGTCCGGTTGGAATTTAAAATTCTTTCTTCGCTACGCGTTGTAAAATTGCTGATCGCATTATAAAAGTGGTTGGGAGCTTCAGAATTGTTGTGGCAAGTTTGTTATAATACTTTAATTTTGTGTCTCGGACTTCCCCGCTAAGTTTTAAGTCCACGCAAATCGATTGCAATTGAATTTGTATGCAGCTGGAGTTTTAATCGTTTTAACTTTACAACGAGTTGGATAATTGGTATAAGTTAATTAACTTTTAAGCCCTGGAATTCATTTTCGTTAATTAGCGATGTAAATTGCATTTTGTTGTAAATTGGTTTTAAAATCTTTTAGGTATTTGTTCGGTGTGAGGTATCGCATTTCAGTAAAATGCCGCCTGTGAGACGAGTAGTTACAGGTTTGATCTCTATCCTAAAAAATATGTTTATAGAAGTTGCAAAATTTCCTAAAGTAAGTAGGTTTTCGAACTAATTAATAATAATTATAATCCGATTTTGAGTACTAAATTTACCTAAAATCGTATTATTTTCGTTAACAGATAGCACGACTAACAAAAGAGTTTCACATACCACCAAACTTATTAACATCCTTGTCAAAAAATTGTCAACATAACCTCAAAAATTCAAAATTTCAAGTAGCATACGCATCGTATATTAAAATGCAGTTGCTAATTTAATATTGTAAAAATGATAGTCTGTGAGTTAAGACCTCTGGACCAAGACGAACAGGCTCTTAGAAGGAACGCTTTGCGAAGTGCAGTCATTTGTATCGGATGGATGAAACTTGCAAGTATCGGCTAATTTATTGAATTTGCCGGCTTAACTGCTAAGCTGTTGTGAACGTTACTAGCGTAATGACAATGAATGGAGTTCTAATGGAGTATTAGCTTGATTTAAAATTAATGCTGGGTTTTTGTTGGTATTTTATATTCCATTTTTTAATGCCTCTTGATCTCCCGGTATACGTATGTGCTGTTTTATTTATGCGTCGAAAAAATATTCGCCGAATATTCGATCTATAGTTAGAAAAACGGCAATCCGTTCACCCTCTATTACGTGAGACTGATATATTTCAGAAATGCACATCTATCTCTTCGGGCAATACTAAAGTATACTTTTCTATACTTTTTAAAATTTAAAAGTGCATTGTTCACTGGATAAAGAACGTTGTATCCCAAAAAGGTAAACAGAAAAGGATGTGAATTTTTACTAGTAATTTTTGTTATATCCCATGAAATTAACGTGACTTAATTGCCGTTTACTAATAAGTTTACTCCATCATATTAAGAATTTCCAACCCAGTAAATGTAAACTACATATTATAAATTATTAACAGTAGATATTGTTTCAGATGTCAGTATTATGCTACGTGATGTTATACTCATTAATTCTAACCAATAGCAAGGGGCACATGTCGACGGTTCTACAGATTATGACTTTGGCAACCATCCCGTTGCAAGTTCTACACGGTATACTGTTGTTTTTGGGCGCACTTGAGGTACGTTGTCAAATAAATTTAGCTTTTGGGCCGGTTAGAGAACGGACTGTGAATCTAGTAGCTGCCGCTGTTATAGCGATATTGGGCGTACTTTTGGGAAACTAGAAATTTTTGTTTCAAAAATAGAAGAACCGAGAATAGAAAGGTTAACTTTAGTGGAAAGAAAGATTCTGTCGTTGACACAAACGTATCAT
The DNA here is from genome assembly GCA_030295005.1 of Cephonodes hylas. Taxonomy (NCBI): domain Eukaryota; kingdom Metazoa; phylum Arthropoda; class Insecta; order Lepidoptera; family Sphingidae; genus Cephonodes; species Cephonodes hylas. The sequence continues at coordinate 2,423,426 of AP025374.1, read as the reverse complement.
AATATACTAAGAATAGTAAATCTTAAAAAACAGAGTATGAAAACTTTGTTCGATTAAGCTAACCTAAAGATATCATTCCAAACCCCACAACGAGAGTTTGGGAATGAGTGGATTTTAGGCGCGCGGTCGAGAATCTCGGCGGTCGCGGGTTCAAACCCCAGGCACACACCTCTGACTTTTCGAAAGTTATGTGTGTATTCAAATTGAATTATCACTTGCTTTAACGGTGAAGGAAAACATCGTGATAAAACCTGCACACCTAAAAGTTCTTAGGAATTTCTTAGGTGTGTAGTCCGCCAACCCGCACTAGGCCAGCGTGGCGGACTATGGCCTTAACCCTCTCAATGGTAGAGGAGACCCGTGCTCAGCAGTGGGCGTATATGGGTTGATGAAGAAGGCCAAACACCTCTCAGTTATTGTGGGGGCTTATACCCAGCAGTTGGACGTATATGAGCTGATGATGACAATGATGACGAAAAATCTTACTATGCAATTCCTTTAAATTAGGTTAAACACTGACAACCACAAAATAGACACCAACAAAGAACTTTGTCGTGTCTCAAACGACTCTTTCGCTTACTGTCTGTGTTCTGCTTGCCTAGTACTTTATTTAGATTTACGTAGATTCCCCTAAATACTTGTAAATAATATGAGAAAAAGGCGATAGATGGCTTGAAGTGTGTGTGATGACAGCACACACCTTACAGCTTCCAATATATATATAGTACCTACTAGAATAGGAACACACAGGGTTTCATTTTTACGACTGTGGTATCCTCAAGCAATATTGGGTCATCGAACGAGGTCTTATTTATCGACAATTAAATTTAAACACCATTGTCAAACATTAAGCAATAAACAATACACATCCAAAAACAAAGGTCCATAATTGAATGTAATATTATAATACAACATTATTAATTTTCAAATATTTTCCTCGTAAAATTCCAAGCACGCTGACAAAATTATCCCCCATTCTCTTCTGACCAGTCTGCCAACTCATGGAACTCGACTCCTTTTTAAAAATTTGGAGTAATCAAATATTTCTCATTGAGGTTCTCATTGACCGCCTAATTTAAAACATGACAAAAAAAACAGCTTTGTATTATAGGTGCCCTAAAGCTGTTAAGAGTTTCTAGTTTAGGGGCCCTGGTATTGGTTTACGAGGTTTAATAAGGGTACCTGCGTCTGATTTAAAACACGTCTCAGCCTATCCTATCCGGGACACATCGAAAATACATATGAAATCAGAATGAGATGATGCTGATGATGATTGTTGAGGAAAAATTCCAATAAAATAACAAAATTCTTATTCTACATTTAAAAGAACTGTTTGAATCGAGTTTCAAAAGTAAGTGTGCAGATCCCGTGCCTTTTTATTGAATTGGTCGGTACAAGTTGTGTAAGTAAGCTGCCGTTGGCCTCTTTCCGATTTCCATTTATCCAGAATTTATCCTAGTTAGTAATAAAAGCTCAGTACTAATTAGTCTGCAATTATCCTACCCTCGACTGCAGCGAATGATAAGTATAGCGAGTGAGATGAGTATAGTGTTCTGTGTCGACTTGCGGGAAACTGTTACGGCTATTTCTTTTTAGTCGATACGTTGTCTCTGCGGTGTTAAAGGCTCATTCAGAAAAGGGTGTGCGGGTTTCATTACGATGTTCTTCTTCACCACACATAACTTCGAAAAGTCAGAAGTTTGCTTGGTGTTTAATCCATGGCCACCGTGATTCTCGACCGCGTGCCGTAGTCCATTCTTTATTGCTTTTTTATATTCAAACTTAAGTCAAAAAAAGGAACGAAAGACACAAGCCTCTATGTAAATATCAATTGAAATTCATCATAGCAAAAGATTACGTCAATCGCTCGAAGGAAATGACGCAAAGGCAACAAAAAACGTACGTTGTTACCAACATTGCTTTCATAAGCATTGCTCCTGTTGTTATTCCAGCGAGGCATCTTAAGACCTCCGCCCGAAGGTGGAATGCCGTACAAAGGAGCCACGCGTACAGCTCTTTGTAAATCTACAATTTGCCCTCAAGAGAGCCTTGTTACAATACCGTATCAATTGTTACTGCGGGGGTTTCATAATATTTTTCCACTTGTTTCGATACTGACATATTTTATCCCCGCTATGATAGTCGGTTGTGATTTGTAATGAGACTCTCGCATTGTAGAATGATATAGCTTCATAAATTCGTATGAAGTGAAATGTAAAGGTTATTTTTTCATACATTTTTACAAAGCTACAAAACGTTGTGAAACTTACCTCTGAATCGTATATTTAAAACCCGTTCTAAGGATTTTGAATTAAGAAATTATTCTCAATTCTCAGAGTATTCGTATTCGAGTATAACTTGTTTTTAGCCCCGATTTTATAGAATTATACATGTCCTGAATCCCTGATACGATAATAAAAAGTATATTTCTTTACACATTACATTTGTTCTGGCATACTATAAAATAGGGGTTTCATAATACAGCTGTTAATATTATTTTCACAGTCGGAGTATAGACTAAGATTTCTCAGGAACTCGAAAACATTAGGTGCTCGGCGGAAATTTTGTGGGTCATTCTCCACTCTAGTTCACAGAAGTTACGTTGGGCGTCGGATTATATGTAGAATAGGCTCTATGACATACTTTAGATATAGCAAATCTATTTGTTCCAGAAGAAAGTGCTAGCACTGCAATTGGCCCTTTGGTTAAGTTTAGTAATAGCCTCGTACAACACAGTTCTCGGCGCGATGGGCGGAATATACTTCATCAGAACTGGATACTTGACTATGCATTTCTTGCTTGCCGTCATTTTTTTTATACTCGCCATGTCGTTGTTCTGTAAGTAACTTTACCATTCAATTTTGTATATATCGTTCTGGATATGTCTGTTATGTATTTTGTATCATTTTAATAACATTCGCTGATGGGTCCAAGACAACTTAGAGGTTTTAGGCCTTACTTCAAAGATAAAAACAGGATGACATGCAAGCAAATCGGAAGAAAACAAATACAGGATTAAATTATAAAAAACCAACAGTCACGTACATAGATCTGAGACAACACTAATATACAAGTCTTGTGTCGTGCGGATCAGAACCTACAAGAGACTTTCTGATCCCATAAAAATCCAGACCCGAAACAAATATCTGCGAATCACACCAACATTTGTCTCGGTGCGGGGATCGAACCCGCGGAATCATTCTAGTATTACGTTAGCCAACTGCGCCACGGGTCTGTCAATGCAAGATAATGTTTAAAGTCAAATTTCAAGACCTTACTCTCATGTAGAGGGATTCAAAGTGATTCATATGTGACACGGAACCCTAAGCTTAATACTGGCCAGAGGTCTGAAATGGGTGAGCGGCCGCATTGTGGTAAATATCTCGAGACCCTCCATGGCTCGACGAGCACGCGTGACCGTTCCTGAAAAGATTGTTGCGGTCTACCAGATTCTGTTTTTATTAATTTTATAGATCCCCGAATATAGATTTTCCGTATATTGCATCAATAATTTTTTTTTACGTATGTACATATAGGATCTATTCAGACCGTGATTGCAAACTAATACGAAAAAATCGCAAAAAACAATGAAAATTTTGTCGTTTCCATACAACCATCGGTATTGAATAATTAAATTAAAAATTGAAAATCTTAAAAGCTTTATTTTTGTCGGACTTTTTTTAAAGCCAATGGGTTCGTGGTCACTATAGAGCTATAGTTTTTTGAAACCATAATTAAAGTTTATCTTTCAAATATCACGATCAGTTCACGTGTCACCTCTATAATTTCTCTACGAGTATTATTGGAAAATACTAAGCACATCAAAATTGATCTCGACTAGTTGCCATTACCGATTTATTGGTACAAATTGAAGCTTTAGTTGAATAGTTCCATCTGCAACATATCACTGGACCTTTTAGACACACAATTAATAATTGCTTTGCTCTTTGTGAAGCGAATGTGCGTCTAATAATGTTGAGTGACATATTTCAAGTAATAATCTATAACACACTTAAATACGGTGAATTAGATAAAATTTTCGTTTATTTCACTGCTTGTTTGCGAAAGAATCTACTAATATTTTAAATGCGAAAGTAATTCGGCCTGTCTGTTTCGCTTTAACGGCTAAACCGCTGGACCGATTTGAATGCTTTTATTTTGGAGATAGATATAATCTTGGGAAAGTAAATAGTTTGTTTTAATTAAATGGCGTTGGAGCCGATCAGGGTCTAATACAATGAATAACATGTTCATCATTTACATTACACGTAGTTTTGTTCTTACACTAAAATATAAGTATTACACTAACCAAACCCAGATACAAAACAAATATTTATGCATCAGATAAACATTTGTCTCAGTGCGTGGATCGAACTCACGACCTCTTGTTTTACTGATGTCCACCCAACTCCGCCACAGACGCACTATATTGACCATATCATTTTTTTCAGCTGTTCTGTGTCACGATTTCCAAGTAATATATGCCTACATTAAAATGTTGCGGTCCAGCACGTATCGACAGAATTATTCAGAAGTGAATAGAGCAGCCACGCCCACAAATTAAAGCAATATTAGTATTTTGTAAAGTTTTTGTAAATAACGTAACGTTATTGTAGTAACATTTTTATACTTGCATGGTTTTGATAAAGGTGTTTTATCTTTATTTGTATTTTTGTAAGAATGTAATAAATATGATATTTGAATAGAGAATCTCTTTTTAAGTACTTTTATAGTAATGTGACAAAGATGTATAAACGATGGTGTTCAGTGGTAAGTGTGGGGTCTGCGACTGAGAGGTTTTGGTTCGATGGATTCCATTGATTTTTAACAGTCTATGACTTTTTCAACAGAAAATTCTCAGTGACGAAATACGAGTACCTAGCAATTCGTGTAGATCCAATTAGTTTCTTCTGGGGTGATTAAATAACATAGACACGTTACACATAGATACTATTACATTTATATAAAAAAAAATAACACTTTTCCTGGCCTAGGAAACAATCTGGCAACTTTCAATCACACGGTCACACAAACCGTAGCGCCAGCGATGGAGTCATAAATCAAAATTACCCCTATGAAAATAAGTTGTTCAAAAAAATCGAAACATATCATGGATGATAACTTACAATATCCAAACAGAATATACTGTTACGTATTCCAAGTATAGTGTACTTATCAGTATTCACTACTTAGTATCGCAAGCTCCAGGCGGAAGCCGAGACAACGCGCATGCGAAAATTCAGATACAATTTATTGGAATCTGTAAGAGCCGGCTAGACATATAAATATTCCGAGACGTGCATCTTAAACTCTTTGTACATGATTACATTTCCCCACCCAGACGTATTAGCTCAATGATATTATGAAAATCATTGAATTTGGAGAAAATTAGGGTGAATTGGTCGCGGTTGCAATCTCGCTTGACGGGGAGGCAAATTTTGTAAATTTAATTTAGCCTTCCTTCCACATTGGGACGGGATTTCCTGAGCAAATTGCCAATATTATACTTTTTATTTGACGCTCACAAATAGATTTTTTCGTGCCATTATTGTGATTTAGATCGTGAACGAGATAGGCCCTCCAAATTTAAATGTAATTTCATTTGTATTATGTTCAATTGTTTTTGTGTTTGAAATTATTATATTTCTTTGAAACGGTAGATTAATGTTGGTTTTCACGTGTACTGACGACCTGATAAATGTTCCACAATTTTAATAGATGTAGGTCAATAAAAATTTCTTATATCACCGTTATTTAGCTGATAATGGTGTTGATTTTTGGCCGTAAAATGTTCTTCCTAGTATATTATTTTAATCAACTGTAAAGAAACTACGGTGAAACTAAACTTGTTCTGGGGCTTAAGTCTTGTAGTTTATGTAATGTTTATGCAACTAGAATATGAAGTAATAAGCTGAACTAAGTAGAAACATTTAATATTCATTTTATATATATATATATATATATATACTCAGCCTATTGCCGTCCACTGCTGAACGTAGGCCTCCCCAAGTAAGCGCCAACCATCATTATTCATTTTATAATATACATAAACGCAGTTATAAGACTAACGTTAGTTTACTACTAAACACTGGCTTGAATAAATTGCTAGGGTAATATATTACGTAAAAACTAAATTATTTTATTAAAAATCACATGTCCACTCTAAAACTATTAACAATTATGAGGAGGTAAGCCCAGAAGATAGTGTAGAAGGCGGCAAAAATGACGGCCGTCACGGCTTCACCAGCTCCGGAACTTTGAAAACAATCGAGGTTTACAAAAATGCAGTATATAAAAATGCCTAAAGTTATCGCCCAATCCAACACCACGTGGAGAAAAGTAATCCACAGATACACAAGAACTAAATCATCATTATCAGTGAATATTCCGATTAACAACAATATGCTGGCAATGAACAGTAGACTAATGATGAAGAATAGCAAAATTAAGTAGATAAGCAAATCAAATTTGTCCGTATAAACAGACTTCCAGAGAGCGAAGTTACTGGCCATTGATATGATGAAGAACAGGCCGATGGACCCGTAGATTAAGCCAAACACAGCTATGATGATGGCGCCAGTTTTCAGAGAAAGGCAGAGGAGAAATTCGTCGACTGTTTCTACATCGTCCCAGCGGTTCCATATCATTTTCTATGCTCATTTCTTGAGGGCACATTTGTGATGTACTTGCCTTGACAAATATTATGTCAGTTATGACTGTGTGAATTATTACGTCAAATTTTGTTTTTAAATTTTCTACCCTAGATGTAGTATGAGGTTTTGTGATGATTAACTTTTTTAAATATATTTTTCATCAGGAGAGTAAAAAGAATATCTTAAAAAGAAGCACATTAATCATTCGTTTTATTCTAAAATTTTAATAACAAGAGCAAATATTTATTGGGTGTAACTGTAAACATCCTTATACCCGGTACTGGAAAATTTCAAAATTAAATTTAAGGAAATTAATATTCGTTGGATTTCATTAATTGCGTTGTTTAATAACTGACTTCGGTATTGATACTTACCATTTATGTCGCGTACAAATGATTTCGGAATCATAATACAATTGAACGTGCTATATTTTACAACCAGGAATAATTAATTATTGGTTCCTAGAATTGGTTTATTGCTATTACATTTTTTAATTCTCAAGACACACAAAGCAATATTGTGGTGCAAAGGAACTGAAATACAAAACTGTTTCTTTTTTATTACCAGACCTCATATTATATTCTAACCAACGCAACATAATGCTGTATCAAACTAGTTTTTTTTTCACGCCAACCTACATTCTATAAGGCGCTATTTAATAAATCTACGACGAGATAAGGCTGGAAGGATAGAATGCTCTCAAATCTTTACATCCAGTGGTTTATGTTGAGGTACGGAAAAAATCACGACACATAATTAATAACTTTTGACAGCCTCTAAACAGTTGGCTAAAACTGGCTTGTGAGACAAGGGACCGCGGATTTGATCTCCGTACTACTTCAAAGCATTTCGTTAATATTTGGTATAGGTTTAGGAGATTCCAAATCGAAAAGTTTCTAGTAGTTTCCGAGAGTGTTTATAGACTTGTAAATCAGAGATCATAACTATGCATCAATTGGGAAACCGTTTTAAAAATCATCAGTAACAAAGAGATCTAAAAGTGATGATTTTCGTCATCATCAGTACCGCTTGATGTTTTGGCAGCGTTCCAAACTGCGGATCTCGCAGCGGAATCGGACGAACCATCACGATATTACGAATCACGTGTCCGCAATTTTACAGCTTAATTCAATAGCACAAAGAATTTTTGCTCTCCCGACACCATTTAGTATTCGTCGACGTCGTTAATCATGCTGTTGTATTAAAAGTGCTCCAGTTCCGCAGTATAACTGCTAAGATTTATTGCTCCTTTTCGACTTGCTTACAGGGTTACGTAACTGAGCTTGCAGGTTCCACTCCTAAGTGATTTTACCCAGCATCCGTTCACCTTTATGTGAGACTAACATGTGCTATGTACACACACGATTTATTTTGAATAGGGTTCTTCAGTTTTGTTTCTATTTGCTTAGGAAATTATCGATGTAAAATGTATTTTGATATAATTACGAAATTTTAAACTAAATAAAACCATATTTTTATTCTGTTTATCTCTGATCTCTCTTTCTGCTTTTATGTTTACTGATATAATTATTTACTTAACTTTACTAATCTCCATCCTTAGTTGTCTGTAAGATGTCGCCTTATGCGATAAGATCGCCTTTGGACTTTGTAACTTTCTAATGTTTTTTAAGTTTTTAATAAATAAGGCATACAATTCGTTAGGGATATCATGTATATAAATACCCCTTTGTGTATTATGAAACATCTATATAAATGAAACGAAATGTCAGACTCAACTGTACCTGTAGAGGAAAGTAATTGAAGTTCAGAGTTGGAACGCGTCACGTCACAGTTATAGCCAGATGGAAGTTAACGTTCCAATACGGAGCATTCAGAAAAAAATATTGTGGGACATATTGATACTCTCATTTCATTCACGCGACGTATTCAGGTCAAATTCTCTCGGCCGTATCCAACGATACAGCCGCTTTTGATACGTGTGCGAGTGAAATGTCGAATATTGTTCCATTTAAAGGCCACGACAAAATTGCTTGACGTGTACTTAATGACTAGTCATTGGCTTAAAAGTTTAAAGGGACTGACAAGAGTGACTTGACTGTTTTTTTTACAGGATTTAATTGTCTCATTTCATTCCAATTAATTAATCAGCCAATGGAAGTCCAATGGACCTGTTGAAAGCAACCTGCAGCTAGCGATGTACCGTGACCCTTACGACCTGGTGGTCGTCCGACCACAGTTCTATACCAGCTTGGAAGGCCTCATTTACATCTTAGACTTGATTGAATCTTTGCCGTTACCTAAAATAATATTCGTATTGTTAAATCACTCGATGCCTTCGTTAACCCTGACGGGTAATTGTGCGGCGAGCGATTGCTCTCAATCGTCGTGGATTCAATTTTCTAAGTCTAGTAAAGCTTTAATCCAATAATATACATAGGTTTGGTCTTTACTACGTGAGTCTTACAATAAATCTGACACAAATGTGTGAATCAATGACTCCTGTGACTACTCATTTAAGGTGTCTTGGGGGAATTTGAGACTTACGTATATACTGAAATCAGTGTTAATTTTCTGTACATATGGTTTATGGATAAAGGACTTGGTTCGACACATATCTGTTTGATTTGTTTTGGATAAAATCATTCTTGCATCCGTTCTTTGATCGTCTTCCCACATTTGACTCATAAACGGCCTATACATACTATTGCTTACCGTTTGATAACTTCATTATTGGTTAACATTTCATCATCCACGATACCAATATATACCATCCAAATTTCATTCCATCTGTCTGCAATCCCAAAATTCCGCTCTAAAAAGCAAACAAGCCCGGAACGGATTACGGCTCTCTATTAAAACATCGCAACTTGTTCGAATTCGGAATCGCCAGGCAATATCGCCACTAAATATCCATCGGGATGATCGCATCAAAGGCGGTGGCATGCTGCAATTAGTTTGTGCATGATTTGATGGGGCGCATTGTTCGACTCGCCACGCTTGTTGGGACGACTGAAAGCGGAAACTATTTACGTGCAGCCTGCATCGAAATGAGGTTTAATTAGCATCGGCAAGTCGCGGACTCTGTGCTGCGCCGAGCGAATGGGAACACGTATGCTTCTCGAGCGTAATTGTCATGAGTATAATTTTTGTACTTACGTTTGAAACTGTAGAAACTGTGTCTTTTGTTTTGTTTGTACAATATCTTTTGGCGTTTGAGATTTCTTCCTTGCTTGACCTAGGAATAGCGTTGACTCATCCAATTTAGTTAAGACTTCGGCTGCACATTGACTAAGGGAAGGTCTAATCTGCCAACAAGGATTAATAACCTCTGATTAATCTACAACCCTGAATTTTACATGAAAATGTAATTGAAATGATAAAAAGTACTTCAAGTTACAACACTAAAAAAGTTAGTAAAAGGATTTCCATGCGATTTTTACTAGTAGATGGAAAACGCTCGTTCTAGACAAGAAGAAAAATGTAGTCTGCATTTAATTTTAATCACCTTATAACTATTCGACTTCGTCGTTGTAGGCAGCCGTAAAGATAAAATCTAAATCATCTTTTAAAATCATTTGTGTTTATAAATTGCTATAAATGCGAAAAAATAACAAAGTATTAATAGTGGCAATATAAAACGCTCTGAATAATGCACTTTTATGTAGGTTACGTTTTGCACGCGATGGCGTAGGATTACAAATAAAATTGTCGCATGTGTAGGTTTTACCTACTTAAGTTATTTCATTAGGTTAAGGTTCAGTGGCATACCACACCTGCACAGCAAGTAAACGTTGTGAGATTTATGGTTAATTTTCTAGAAACTTTTTAGAAGATTTACTATCATTATTACTTAATTATAGAAGCACAAAATCAGCCTTAGTCCCATTGTCCATATTGATAGGCCTAACTTCCTTTGTAGTCTTACCTACACTAAAACTATGTCTAGTAAAGTATCTCTTACACCAAAGCTACGTGAAAATTCGCCTAGAAAAGAGAACTCTGGCGTAATCCATGAAACATTCATGTTGGTAGAAAAAAGTATAATGAGTTTCAGATTCCATTTGGAATCTCGGCAGAGGGCACTTTCTCAGTTTTATTTGAAATTGTACATCTTTTAGTTAATGTTTTAAATTAAATATAAATCATGACGTTTTCTACCACCGTAATTGCGAAAGTGACTTTGTTTTATACGTTTTTCCATCGCTATGATTAAACTATGACTAGTTTAATCATATCATTATCATAGTTCATTATCAGCCCATTATAGTATGTATTTCCCTTTGCTGGGCACGGTACTGTTTAATAATCGTTAAACCAATTTTGACGAATTTTATAACTCTGTAGACAGAATGTGCCTTAAAATTCTGGGTTAGATTCCTATATCTGCCTGACCTTAACGAATTTTGCTAATTTCTGGCCTCTGGGTCAGACTAATGTATAGTTTGTATCTAATTCACAGCAATATATTTACTACAAAAAAAGAAAATCCATCCTGGGTAATTGAACTAGTACCTACATATACTCATGCCTCTATCAACGGAGAAGTAGACAGAAATTATATTTGCACTTACATTTCAGCAGTTACGATATAGGTAATTCCTACCGAGTTGTATCTCAAATGTACTTCTAAACCGGTGCTTCTGATAATGTCCTAATGGCAAACCCTAATAACTCATCACTCTCCGCTAATGCACGTGTAATGTGTCCATACTCTCTGTTTACTGACCGCGTTGCTTCTATTTAACGTATTACGGACGTTTCCATGATGTGTCCGATTGGGGGCGCTGCGACGGTTCGCTATGTTTATCAACTGGTCTCATATCTGATATGTAAGCAATGCCATCATTGTGGTTGCAGGCTAATAAGGCCAGGAAGAATTAGGTGGGTATTTCGAGTAAAATGTCTGTTTCACAAAATAATTTTTCATTTTCATGAGATAGTAAACTCTAGGCCTACTCTAGACCTCTGCAAGGTCTCTCTAAGTAGGAAAGGCTTGAGGCCAGTAGTTACATATGTTTTGGCTTATATAGATACAGTTTTGACGACATAAATCAAGCCATCAGTATTGCAGCTGATAACACTCGAATAGTTTCCATCGCTGAAGTACACCGTAGAAAAAACTGCAAAGGGCCAATTCCCCTGTATTTTTAGTTCGTCGACCTGTCGTCCGACGGTGGTGCGATCGTTAATCATCCCCATCAACGAGCCATTAGCCCACCTCCGCCTATACCTTGTTAATGCTTCTGACGTCTTGTTTGTCTCGATGAATGAGCTGGGAATGGTAGATTTTTTCAAAGATTTCGATTTCTAAGGGATGGAGATGGGAAAATATAATTACACAATAAACATGTTAATGTAGATTTGCTCTTGAATCTAACCTAAATTCATCATTATAATCATAATCATCATCATCATCATGACCATCATCATCATCACCACCACGATCACCATCATCATTGTCATCATCCTCATTATCATTATATTATCGGGCATAGGCTTCTGCTATGGCACGCAACCGGGCCCTTTTCATTTAGCTCTACCAAGCCTGTTATATGTTGTCGCCGTTCCTTACCTGAGGACGCGCTACACTATTTTTGCCGAGCCTCGATAACTAAAATGATTACAACTTGTCAGGGTAAACCATATTTGTATAATTTTATTGAAAAGACGAATTATGTTATTAATGTGCTTGAAATGTAATGAAGCTCTTATGATGTTTAATTGAATAGAAAATCATGAAATATAATTTTCTTATTACGTCAATACACTTCTTTCGACTGGAATGCGTGCTAAAGAATCTGTGTAAAAAATGAATAACCTGCCAGGAAAAGCAAAAAACAGTAAAAAGCTATTTTAAATAAACTGGAGACATATCAATTTATAAACGTAAAACATTACGCATAAATTCATATCCGTGATAAGAAATATAAATTATGATTTTATCGACGGAACAATACAAAGTTAGTGCGTTCAGAATTGCCTCGAATAAAATTTAGTTTCGTGTAGTGATGTGCTATTCAATAATATCGATAAAACTCGATACGGATTTCACACAATGGAATATAAACATGTGGATAATGCAAAATTTTGCAAAGCTTTTAATGTTTTAGTCCCACCATAGTAAATTAAGATAAGTTAGATTATGGATTTAATCTCATGCCAAATGGAATAAATTTTAATATATTTTTAATAGGCGGTTTGTAGGATGATTTACATAAACATTACATACATTTTTATAAACTACCGACGAGAATAGGTTATAATCGGCTATATGAAACCTGCTTGGGCAAGGAGACATTCATTTTCTTTCATCGTAGAACGATATTCGATATAGGGTTGTAGGTAATTATAATAAAAAATATATAAAATAATTCGTGTTGTTGAGAGAGTTTCTTGCTGTTTCTTTTTCACAGCGATAACTCGTTTCGAAGCTCATTAAAATGGACGGATCAAAACTTATAAAAGTCTACTTAAATATCGATTACTATATCTTCGACCTTGACTTATAAAACAAAATGGGTTAACTAGAGCACCACCTATCCACCTATACAAAATCTATCTTCATGGACAAGAAAAAAGTTTGACAATAGCCTCCGTCTGAACAAAGCCACATACAGCGTGTATCCAATAACGTTGCCACGACTTGGTACACTATCGCCAAAGTCAACGACAAACTTTGTCGATAAACCCAGCCGAGCCTGTTTTTATGAATATATTCAATTTGATGCACGACTAAACTCCTAGAGATGGGTCGGCTATCGATAGAAATGATTTATCGCCGAACCCTACTGAATACCGTCGCGATAATCAAACGGAATGTAATGTCATACCGTCTATGTGAGATTTCTGGTATTTTATTTGTTTTGTAAAAAGCTATGGCGTATGGCTTATAGGGTGAAAGTAGGTATGAGTGTTACATAACGTCAATTAAGTCAATTATTGGTTCATCATCAGCCCTTATACGCACCACTAATTTTAGGTGCGCAGTTTTTTCACTATAACTCAAATAACTTCAAAATGTCAGAGGTACATGCCTGGGGTTTGAAGAGCCGTGATTCTCGACCGTGCGCCTAAACCTCGAGGCCATCACTGCTTCGTTGTGTACTCATTATTAAAAACGGTACAAAAGACCCTTACCTTATTAAAAGCATCGATATCGAAGTATTGCCATCACCGCCGGCTCGTAATTTTCATCTTATGAGATGTGCACCGCGGGACCAGATCGTAATGGCATTGTTTGTATTACGATACATTTTTAGTGGGAAATAAATATTTTACGCACTTTTTGCGTTACGCTTATGGTAAATTCGGGGTACTGAATAATAGCCGAGTCGTGAAGTCGAAAGTCAAAGTCAAAATACTCTTTATAAAGAGAGTCTTTTTTAAGTCCTTTTGTATCATCATTTATATTTGATTTATTTCTTTTATCAAACCTCGTTATTGAAACTATTGGAGTAACATCATCAGCATCATCAGTCCATGTGCGTCCCACTACAGGGCACGGGGTGTCCTCTACAACTGAGAGGATTTAAGTCTTAGTCCACCTAGAAATTCCCATGATCTTTATAATGTGGTACATAGGTATTACAAATGAATACTGTCTACCTTGTGGTCTCGCGTATGTGCCATGCAATCTGGTCTGTACGTCCCGTTTTCTACACCCAGATGGGGCAAAGTCGTTAGCTGTTAGGTTATTTCATGAGGAAAGTCCGGATATTTTTCCAAAAACGGCAATAGGTTCGCCCGTATGACTTGGGATAGATACATACTTGGCAAAATGGGGGTACATAAATGTACCTTTACCCATTTTTCCAGGAAATACAGACGTGATGATATGTATGTATTTGAATTGTGCAATGTACATGTCTATGTAGGTACAGGTACATATGTATCAGTGGCGGTACTTCCATAGAAGCCCGAAAGCCCGACTTGCCTTACATAGTTCCGAATAACGAACCTAACGATTGTTTATTTATAAAATAACGCTATAAACGTGAATGTGAGTACTAATCGGTGGGTATTTATTAGTCCTACGTACCAAAAAAAAATATGCTGCTACTAAATAAACATTTGGGCTTGCCTCTGTTTGACACCCTAGGCACGCCACTGAGATACATGTATGTCCGTAATAAGTGAATACGCAAATCAGCGTAATCTTAGGAGCAGAGGCGTCAAGGTCTAAGGTCGTAATGAATGCGGCGCACTTTTCATCTCGTCGCGTGCGAGTGACAGCGGTCGCGTCCATCGCGGATCGATCGGCTGATTCGGGTCATACGTGTCACCGTGACGGTGGCCATAAAACATTATTTATCACACAGTTAATATGAGGAATTGAATGGCTTGTCCGGTTGCTGAAAAAAAAACAAAAGCACTGTATACAGATTGTTTTAATAAAAAGAACTAAAAACATGTTATTGTGAAACGAACTAAAATGATGACAATTATAATTATTTTGTAAAAGAAAAGAATGATTAAACTCAAATAGCAGTGGGTGTAGGAATACATATCTACCTACCCCCTCAAGAAACGCGGGATGAAGTTATGTATGTGTATGACGTACATTATCTATGAACAAAAAACAGTCATAATCCCAAATACATTGTGTCATCGTATCCCCAGTTCGTCATCAGACTAAGAGCTCTGCTATGAGCGACAGAGCGGATGCCCTTATTTTAGTCGCCGACGCTTATACTGTTGTAGGATTCCGAAGGATGGAGGCAGTGTGTAATCTGTGGCTCTGTGCATCATTCTAAAGGCTGGAATGACCGTGAAGAATTTGTACTTTTCGAATTATTCTTGTAGTACTGAAAAGGCAGATAAACATCTTTCCTTCAGGTAAATGATGTCTGATTTTGTCCTGTCTTGTCTTGCCTTGAAGTTTATGGAAGGCAGTTCCAAATAAAGTAGAAAATATATATCATTAGAATTTTAATATTAGCTTCATTTCACTTACTGTTTTTACATAATCTTTTTCACTAGGCACGATGTGCGATACCAACTTTTACGTTTGAATATTGTACTAAGCCTCATCGACGGAAATAAAGCAAAACTGTTGCTTCACACCATTCCTGACTTTCACAATTCCGTGATCAACAACCAGCACTTATAAAAACAATAGAAATTAATCGGTGCGTTAACAACGTTATTCTTCAACACTCAATCCCGCGCTAAATAGGGTAAGCGCGACAGTTCTTGACTGTTACAAATCGCGGCTTAATCCGACGATTCAGCGTGAACTATGGGCGTCGTTACCCGTTTCCAGCCGACGTAATAGTCATTCTTTTGTCGCTAATGTGCCATAAAAGAAGCGCTGTCCTCGCGTCGAACGCTTTCGGCGGTCAATCGGCTTTGGTGGACAAATAAGCGGCCCGCTGTGGCCATTTTGAGCTGGTTTTTCTATGCGCCGAAGGTGTCCTTGCTGACGGATAGCTCTTTTATTGGGCTGTTAGCTTTTAATTTTTGCGGTAGTGGAAACTCCTTATTCAGGAGATTCGCAGTGTAAGATTATCAGGGAATCTTACTAGTTTCTTGGCAATTACCACTCAGTTTTGATATTACTGCTCTATATCAGCGGGGGTAACTGAGTATTCAATTTAAAATGCATTTATATGATATATGAATACAAATTTGTCGGCATGAATATTTTCTTACGATGTATTTTATCACTTTTTTATGGCCAGGAAACGACTTTCCTTTGATCTTATTAATTTGCAATCACAAGCAGAAGAAGACCAAAGAAAAGATGGATGGAGTACGTCAGTGACTTAGTAGAAGACAAGAATAAGGAGATTTGAAAATAGGGCAAGAGATGACGATGTTTTTAGACGGTGTAGTTCTCTTCAAATTATTGCTATTATAAATACCAGATAATATCCTTAATAGAGATGAGTAAACACCGTAATGGTAGCCATGCCTTATTCAAACGTAAATACACAAACTTTTGTATATTACCAAAGTTGTGCATGCCGTAGGAATGTGCGGTCTCAGCCATTGTGCAATAAAGCCGATGTTGAATCATTCAGCGTTTAGTTTCGTGGTATTTAGTGAAATTGCATCCATTTTGTGGAAATTGTGTGTAATCGTGTTTTGTTTGTGAATTTGTTTCAATATGTTGATAGGTTTAATGAAATGTTTCGTCATTACAGACTAGATAATCTAGCGCAGTTGGTGTAATATTAAAAATTTGAAACAGGTGTCGAGATTGGCTCTTCACCCACAGATATAAGTTTAGTGATTTTAGACCTCGGTGTTTTTGAATCCAAATTACAAGTTCTTTTGATACCTTGTAAACTCAAGTCAAAACTATTTAAGTTAATGCCTGTTGAGTTAAATACGTGTGTATTATCAATTTGAATATTGAGATTTTCTGTTACCTATATAACGGTATGTATCAGTAGTAGGTAAACCACGGATTCAAAATCGATCACAGCGCCTTCAAGATACCTTTTTTCGTTCGTTAGTTCACGCCACCGAAGAAATGCTGATGTAAAGGAATCATATTACAATGGTTCATAATTTTGTTCTATTTGTTATGAAGTGAAAAAGAAATGGGTCATGAATTAAGAATATTTTTACAAATCTTATAATGAAATGTAATTTCAATTCAAGATTATTTGAATAAAAACCGCGTGATGCTTTAAAAGATGCAACCATTTTATTGAAATTAAAGTAATGCATATAATGAATACGAGGTTTCTTAGTTTTTTTTTATGGTACCATTAAAGTTCAAACACTCATAGCTTCGAAAAGTTAGAGGTGTGCGCCTAGGGTTTTAACCTGCGACCGACGAAATTTTCGACCGCGTGCCTAAACCTCGAGGTTAACACTACTAAATTCGCCTCTTTACACAATACCTAATATTAATACATCAAACGCGGCATGTTCACGTTTATGCGAAGGGTCAAATCGCGCCCATGGGTGATTTTCTTCGCTCCTAACCCGTGGGCGGCGCTAATGGACTTTTGTGTATGACGCGACTTCCCTTGTCATGTCGGCGTTCGGATAATCTCCTTCTGAGAAAAATACTATTTCTAATTTTATGCTTTTATCGTGTTGCTTTAAGTGAGATGTCATGAAGAATTGTTTTGTTGGGTGACTTTTTCGTTGAATAATCTGAAATTAGATAAATGTTGAGTTATTTGACAGATCCGCTGACCTCGCTATTATAATTGATCTTCGAGGGTCTGGTTTGAGTCCCGACACGGAAAAGTTACAATATTTAATTCAGTTAAGAAGTCTTATTTAATAGTGCAAGCTTTTATCTAAAAAATACCAAAACAGTTAACACTTTCACACTTCACTTTTTTATCATAACTGATGAAACGTGAAAATCAGAGACTATACTTTTGTGGGCTATGTAAAAGTGTTTTTAGGTTGTTATTCAAAAATACACCTTTTGTGAGTAACACCAGCCGTTTCTCCATTCGTCACTCCACAAAACGGTACAAACATTACTGAGCCAATGCCTCATTTTTCCCTGAATAAAAAGAGATCGCCAAAAATAGCTTGCACAAAGTCGGCGCAAATGTTTTTCCTCGTAATTAATTTATCTAATTTCTTCCGCGGACAAACACTGACGGCTACATTTTGCTGTTATTTACCAACTCCATTTGGCCTGGCCGCTGTTTAATTTCAGTAAAAGGGTCATAGTTCTTGCGGAATGGGTGTTCGCGGGTCTATTATGTGATGAAGGTTTTCTAGTGATGTTGTGCTTGCAGTTATTTCTATGATCCAGATTTTAGTAGCTTTATAATCATTTTCAGAAGACTGGCAAAGTATGTAGATGGTAGAGTTGATGGTAAGTGTAGACCATTAGTCTTACCAAAAAGGCTTACCAATCGACACAATTATGCCGGTTTTCGAAGCAGCAATGCAGCGACTTAAAATCCCATAGGCGTAAGTAAACTTTGCATATTAATGTGTAATAATCTTAATAGCTTGGGCACATCGGTGTTAATATAATCAAAATTCTATATCCTCCTACATAACTTCTCCAATACTTTTTTGAAATTAGGTACAAAAACACAAACCTTTACTCTTTAGAATAATTTAGTATAGTTACTCTATTAAAGACTCAAAAATAAATGGCAATAATAATATAAGAGAAAGTCACTGACTTCTGCTACACAGTTTTAACTGGTTTCTGCACTAAGAAAAACTTTAACTTTTTGTTTGTTTTCAACAAAGAAACTTATTGATCTGTTTTCAAAATAAATCGATCTTAATACGACTCGAAGTCAGACGAAAACCGAAGGCCAACACTTCAATATTTCCAACTACCTTCATTAATTAATTCATCAAACAAATCGCGACTACATTCACTACAAACCATTAGCGCTAGCCGCGATCATCTACGCCGTGAATTAACAAAATGAACTCCAGATAAAGGGTCGAAGCGCTTCCATTCGCTGATTAAAACTTTGCATTTATTTCAATTAGGATGAAAGGCGTAACCTGAAATTAGGCTCATTCCGTTTAATTAATGCTCGGGCAGCGGGCTGAAGTTTTTTTTAATGCGCCCCCTGGCGGCGAGGTGCGGAAGATGTTAAATTGCAATTTTTCCAACCGCGGTCTCTCGGGTGTGAATTTGTTTATGAATTTTGTATGCGGTCGGGGCTTGGGCGACGCGTGTCTGCTGTTTGAATGGAACGTGTTTTATTTGCGAGTTTAAACGTCAGCCGTGATAAATCTAATGCTGGGACTCATGTAGGTAGGGACTTTTGAGTAGCTCAAATTTAAATTGTGTTTAGATGTTAAATGGTAAATATGCCAGTGTTTAATAAAAACAAATGATTTGTTGTATTTTGATGAAACAGTTAGCAACAGACGAATAATTCGGTACGTACATATCTTATTATAGCAATTTCGGCTGCCAGCATAAGAATTTATTCTACAATTGTGATCTAGTATTATAAGTCATGCTATGTGCGTAGCAATTAATTATGTAATTTGTGCGTGTGTATGCACCTTAACTCCTCACAAACGAAAATGGAATAGGCCAGATCCCACAGCTAGTAACTACATTTATATAAATAGGTCATTCACTACTTCATTCAAATGGAGCGAACAAAACATGACGTCAGAAAAAGTGTATTATTTTAGTAAAAACTCGGCGACCCGTGGCCCGCCCGGGAGTTATCAACTGCGCGCAACGGAACGGCTTTAAACAAGTCTCATATAAATCCCAGCTCAGAATCCAGACATATCACGTCGCACCGACATCTATTGCAGAAAGTGTTTCAGTTCTCCCGCTTGTAAAACTTAAGGCTTATCGATTGCACTTTGTTCGCTTGAGATTCGATGTTACAAATGCACCTCCCAACTGGCATTAGTCAAAACGTTCGAAACTTAAAAATGTATTTTGCCTACGTTCCGTTTTACGGACACCTAATAAAACATTTATGGCTTTGGTGAAAAAGGGACGTAAATAAGAAAGTAAAAACAGCAGTCACTTTAAAAAAGTTTTTGCAACTCACGAGCGCTGCGCCGCTTGGCTCCCGTTGGATTTGACCCAGTTGTTAAAAACTACAGTTAATGCTGTAATCATGGAAATACACTCAAACGGTAGCTCGTTTAACGAGTAAGGAATGAGAGTTTATTATACGTTCATTCACATTATTTTTCGTCGGATTACTGGCCTCCGCTAGCAGTAATGTTTGAATTTGGAACTAAAAAAATATAAAATAAAAAAGAGGTTTACATTAAACGAGCGGCCTTGTTGGTTCTGCGGCACAAACATGCACCTTGTAGGTTGGAGTTTATAAAATATGTTTGATTTTCTGGTAGGGCAAAAACACATGCCTGTGAGTTGTATTCCTACACCCACCTTTTGCCAGCTGTGTTTATGTCGAAAGTAGTAGGGACGAGCCTATTGAAATTTTTTGATTTGTTTCGTACTGTTGCTCAATTTTCTTAATTATAAAAGTCACTTAACTAGACTCTGACATCGAACCCCGACTAATGCCCCAAAACCAACACGACAATATGCAATTTTTATTGTGTCATAATTTTATTCATAACCTTTTTTCTGGGAGGGAAATATTTTTTAAATCCCTTTACGTATAGGAAGTTTCCGACTTGTAACATTAGATCCGAACATGTCATACTTTTTAATAAATATAAGTTACTCCGCGAGATCCCGCGGTTGTTGGTGCGCAAATAATACCTGTACGAAAAGAGTATAAAGTATGATTGGAGTAACTTTTTTACGAGTTCTTTTATAAGACGCTTAACGTTAATTTGATCTTTTAAAAGTTTGCGTAACAATTTTACGTGGGATGTTATTACTTGCTGTCATTATAAGGTATTAGTAATAATTGCTTTTTATTTGCATTTTTTTTGTGAAATTAAAGGTCATTTGGTTAAAGACTGCTTGACTTGTCGGCGGTTTGGTAAGATGATAAAAGTATCAAGAGAAATGTGTTAGTTTATCTCAGTCTGCGATCATCTTGATACTTCTGATTACGAATAGTTGATTAGATTTTCTTTGCCTTTTGATGGTATATTTGTTCATAATTTATCATAAAAGCGATTAATCCCAGTTTTGGTAGTCAGTCGTATGTAGTGATTTTAACGTTGACTTTGGTCTGTACAGTCTAGCCCGGTTGATTAACACCACATTTAAATGCAACTATTGGGTCGTGGATATACATAGCGTGTAGATTACGACAAAAAACTTTTGCAACAGAAAAACATATTATTTCCTCACGAGGGTCAACCACGGTCTCATTTTCTACCTAGCTAGCCAACCAGTCTACCTAACTTCCCCACACACATACTGTAAAACTTATTCTACACCGACTAATCCATCAAAACATCATTTGTACCACCTAAGCCTGTTTTCTGAACACTATTTGTCTGAGACGGTGTTGTGAACAATAGCCTCGAATCAATACTCATTTGCGTGCTAACCGGATCAGAGACGGCCCGCCCGACCTCGTTAATGTACTACCTAACGGTGGTTACTTATGACCGTCTGCGTAGATCACGGATTAGTGACGTCATAAAGCTCCTTGTGACTTTCGCGTGGCTATAGAGTTGGCGTGATACTTCTTAAAATTAATTTGATGTAAAGTGACATATGTGAAAATCAACCATAGCGAAATAGTGCCATTTTTATGACGAGAGGAAAACGCCTTACACTTCCCTTTTTCTCCTTTGGGGGACACTGAAAGGAATATATCGGGGTCTGTGCCTTTCCAACTCGGCGTGCGGAACAATTGTGCGCGTAGCTAAGTTGGTTCTCTAACCTAAATCCTACACTAGCATACTGACTAAATCTTCTCAGTGGCCGTCACTCGCATCTAGGACGGTTACCTAGACAGGAAGACGCTGCATTAGTCACCGCTGTCGTCCGGCGCTCCATCCAATTATGGACTTCTCAAATTTGGCAGGCACTGAGATGACTCACAATATTTTGGACCCTCACTTATTCTGAGCAGAATTGAGCCTACAAACATGTCCGGTAGAGAGTGATAATTTCTCCATTTTGAAAACATTTATAATGCATAAAATCAAAAAGCATTTCTTCTAAATATACGATAATATCACGCCGCCTCAGCCTTCCGCTGAATCTCTGGCCCGTCGCTCATAAGGAAGACATTTTCTTAAGGAAGGGACGAATGCTCAGGTACAAAGCGGCAATGATCTTTATGGATGTTCCTGAAGAAAGGGATTTAACGAACCGACATTCGTTTCAATTGAAATACAAGTTTGTTTTCCCGTTGTTTCACGAATACTAAAGGCCCAAACGGCGGCTTATCTCAAATTGTGGCGGATGAAAAACTCGTCTATTATAGGATTTTTGAAGTTTTGTATTGCCATCTGCTATGAGAAGACGCATTTGTAGATAAATTTAAAAGCATTTAGCTTACTAGCAGTGATGGCCTCGAGGTTTGGTCGCGCGGTCGAGAATCTCAGCGGTCGCGGGTTTGAACCCCAGGCACACACCTCTGACTTTTCGAAGTTATGTGTGTATTCACATTGAATTATCACTTGCTTTAACGGTGAAGGAAAACATCGTGATAAAACCTGCACACCTAAGAGTTCTTAGGAATTTCTTAGATGTGTAGTCCGCCAACCCGCACTAGGCCAGCGTGGTGGACTATGGCCTAAACCCTCTCAATGGTAGAGGAGACCCGTGCTCAGCAGTGGGCGTATATGGGTTGATAAAGAAGAAGAAGATTTAGCTTACTAATTATTTGCCTCGAATCGTCAAGTTGTGTATAAGCCTTTTTAAGAGAAAAGAATTACTCGGTGTCATAAAAAGGGGTCATCTAGTTCAATTTTTATTTTTATGAAAACTGATATAACTGCTTGAGTATGAAGCAAAAGTTTGACATATAACCTCACTCCTAAACTTTCATTTAGTAAATATAAGAGCGATAACGAACTTCGTGTAAATAAATAAAATTAATCAAAACTTAGGACAATTTTCACCGTTGTGTATATTTCATGCAAATAATGTCGCCAATAACCATTAGTTATGATATAACTCATACAATATGAATGAATGAATTATTTGCCACATTGCAATGAAGGTTGACAAAACATGGATACGTTCTGACGAAGCACACAAATTGATCAGTTATTTAAAATATACGAATAACATGAATCATTTGTGCCCATATTTCGCGTGAGTTCGATGTTGATATTTGAGAATCCTATTGTTTTATGCATTAAATTGGAAATGCGTTTAAATATTTTCTGCTTTGGTAATAATATACGGGAAACTGTTCATTTTACACTCAAACATTTATGTTTTGAGTATTTTTTTATTAAAAATTAATCATGGTAATCGAGTTGCGAACGCTTGCCTTCAATAATAATTCCAGCTTCAATAAGTGTACCTGTACTTGTGTTATTTCATAAAGATGTTGCAAATATTGTGAGTATTTAGTATCAGTTTGGATGCCATGGAGATCTGGAGGACGCTGGTTAGATAAAGTGAGAGCTATTCCGCTAGGTAATTCTCAACACACGACTAGAAACGTATCAGTTAAGCGGAATTAAATTACAACCTATGAATGTAGACTGTAGTGCTCTAGTATTAGATAGAAGTCGAAACTGGTATAAGAAAGAATGACTCTGTGAATTACCAATGATATGAAAGATGTTACATTTCAAACATTTCTCACAAATAATGTACTTCTCATGAAAGATATCTTCGAAGTCATTCATTCAGATACCAAAAGAGCACGTCTAACAAAATGACCCATAAAAGTATACAATCTGTATAACATAAAAATTATGAGCAACAAAAAAGTTGTAAAAATTATAATGAAAGTACTCAATAAGGAGCCCTCGAAAAAACATCAAACCGGCAGCCACTTATAAAAACAACAATTCAAATTAATGTCAATATACAAAGGCGCTGAGGGGCGGACACTAGTGAAACCCCGGCTTACATTACAAAACTTGTCTTAAATGCTAATAAAAGAGATCGCGGTCCGACTCGGGAACATTCTGCAATGAATATTTCATGATGGGACCTATTGACGACCAGTGATATTGACCCTCTCCCCCTCCCATAGGGTAAGGAAAACGCATCTCTAGATAAGTTATTGCTCCTCTCGAAAGAGGCCATCGGAGATTGGCTCAGATTCCGGGGCACCGACGCAGATGCGGTGCGTTTATATTCTCATTAATTTTTCATCTCTCCGTTCGGTTACAGTTGTGTTATCTACGGTTAAACATAACGTCTTGTTTGGATAAGCCAGATGCCCTTGGATGATATTTTTTAGGAGGAAACATGTACAAGTACTGTATAATGCATCAGAATGATAAAGTATCGCGAAAATATTCAAAACGTTCCGAAAGATTTACGTACAAAGTTGATAGCATTTGTTCTCAGCTTACACATTATCGTCGTTTCTTAAGTAACCATTTTTTGGCGAGTTTATTATTTTTTATTATACCAGAAGACTTAGTCTTTACTTCGATTTAACTTATAACAGAATATATGTACTATTTTCTGAGACTCGGCATTGTTGTTATCACGTCGAAATTTTGTTCTTTAAATGGTAAAATAATGTCCATTTTTTATTTACTTCAACGAAAACATCACCAATAACATTATATTTTCGTTACCTTTTTCTATTACCGATTTATAACCATTACGAATGATTAATCAGTCACAATTCATCACCATCAAAACTTTGCTCCTCGACTGTATCACTGGAATTAATTCTCGAATGAAATCCAGCGTTGGAACACTGCTCCCGTTGGATTTCAAAACATGCGGTTACATTTAGAATAATACTGGCAATAAGGCAAACGTTGGATTGAAATTCAACTCATAAATTATCTCGAGAAACACAAATAATGCATCTAAAATAAATGCTTCTGTGATTGTTTCCATTTGTAAAAATACTAGTAATGGATTTTCAGTTTTGATTTCTAATGTTGATCTATCTTCAGATATTATTTGTTAGCTCAAGATAGTTCTTTCGAAATCAAGGAGTTTGTAAAGTTATTTTATTAAACGACGTACATTAAGTACATTAATGATTAGCAGTAACACTGGTTAAAAGAATCAAGGCAACTTATCTTATTGTTTTAGAATCGTTACCTCTAAATCAGACTTATTTCGGTAGGCAGAACTTGTTTCGGGTCATTATTTAATTGCGTTATATTTTTTGCTAAATAATTTATTTAATCTTACTCAAAATTTGACAGGGTAAATGTAGTTCCAATATATACTAGAAGATGGCGCTAAAAGTAGAATACTCGTACATATTTGTTTTTTTAATTTGAAATAATGGCTACTACTTCTTATTTCACTAATAAACATAACAACAAGTTTCATTATCTCTCAGCAACTGAAACGATTGTAGACAAAACTTTATACCGCGAGTGTACTAATGATATTCATATTCTAACTAGGACCATACTTCAGCAACGAACGGAATGTAAATTAGATGTAGCAAAATGGAACATTGATAATTATTCCGAGCAAACCTTACGATATTTTGTATACCGAGTTCATGGTAATGCTGATACTATTTATCTTTCTAACATATTAACTTGGAGAGTGGTGTTTGTTTGAATATAGTAGTTTGTTCTTACACTTGTAACAGTGTTATTCCTAAGACCGTAAGTTAATGGCGCGGTACTTAGGCCCGTTATACATAAATGTGACTTGACGGCAAGAATCACCGATAGTCCCGTCATTTCTGATGCCATCTTATTCACCATATTTAATATTCGCTTTCGACAGAACACAGAACATCTTAAAGGCTTTGGCTTAGGCCTATGTATTGCAGTGGACATCGTTAGGCTGGTAATTATGGCTATTACGTATTTTGTTACGCGATCGCCTCGTTCGTTTCTTTGCACGTAGCTTTCAGCTGTGATTCAAGTTTTACGTAATAGCGGGTGAGATGTGTCAGATTTAAAACTGCTTCTAAGTATTTTCTTGTGAAATCCGAATACATTTTGCAGCCCAGTATAGTTAATATATTGTTATAATCAATTTGTAACTCGGACCCAATTTTCCCGGGCTTATTGGTATTGTATAACTTTTTATTAATCATACTTCATTGGTATATTTCCAATTCAAATTAATGAATATATTCATTGATTTACATTCGTTTACGTCGAACCGAAAATTGTGAGAGACGATTCTTCGACTAGACCTCGGTTAGATTAATGGGAATGGAGATGTGGTGTTGTTTTTGATATATATTTAGTATAAAAATACTTCATAATCTGTAAAGCTTGGTTTCTTTAATACGAAATATGAGGCGACAAAGTGCGGTTGCGATTAACATGTTTGAGTTGAGACTTTGGCTTCTGAACATTTTTAAAGCCAATTAATATGACCTGGAGAAAACGAAAAAAAGGATCTTCTACTTATTTTGCTCCGTCAGCCAGATGATGTTCACAAACTACCACTGAGACTCTTTGTCGCTAGTAAACCGCGAGGCCATCACTACTTTAGACTTTTATTTCTTTTATATTGAGGTTTTTTGGTAAGAATTACAGCCGAGATCTTTCCAGAACGAACCTCACATCATCCGTGAGTTAGTCTCGAGGTCTGGGTCGGCTCTGCTCCGTTGCCTAATAGCCTACATCCCAAGCAGTTAAATACAATTTAAAATTAAACCAAGAAAGTGCTCTCGACCCCGAATGAAATCTGAAACTCATTATACTTTTTTCCACTAGTATGAATTTTTCATGGATTACGCGGTTCTTCTTTTGCCAGGCTTTTTACGTATTTCTAATGTAATATTTACATATAAAAGTATGGGCGGTTGGAGCCGAAGATTTTCTTTAGTCATTCCTTTGGTTAGTTTATGTACAGATTTTTTGGGCCGACGATAAATTATTGCTGTTATGCGTGGAGGTTCGAGGCTAAATTCTTACATATTGGCAACAGAATTTGATGTTTATGCTTGAGCTGTGGTGTTCTGGTTTTTGTAAAGGTATTCGAATAAACTGTTCGCTTGATGGAAATTTGGTGTATTCTTGCCACAATACTAGCAAGACAAGGAGGCCCAAGTTGCATTTACTGTATCTGAACCAAGTTGCATTTTTACACACTTATTAAATGCATACGTATTACTCCTGTATTGCCTAAAATACTGCGTAGATCTGCATTTTGTTAGCTGAAATTCGCCGACCATGTTTTTGATCCAGGTAATATTGCCGATTACCGACTCTGATCTGCGACGGAGAATTTTTTGACTGACCCGCGAATCGACCCTAGGACCTCTAGATCTCATAGCACTTAGTCGTACAACGAGATCAGCATAAACTTGTCAATTCAAATTCTCCATTCCTCTTATTCAAATTCAACTTGAAATTCACAACACTTAACATTTATTCCTTTGCTACGAGACAAATGAAATTATTTATCCCATACATCTAGCTTACGTGGCACAATTCCGAAGTTGCGTCGGGGCTTATCTAGAACAATGGCTTCTAGCCCTAGATCCTTAGCATATCTCTAATGGCTGGCGTATTGTTCGGATGTTTTATGTAGTTGATACTCCCCGTTCATTATCTACACTCCATTTGTTCCACGGGGTCGGGCAAAAAAGGTAATTTTAATTTGTTGAAGGTCAGTTTCGGATTTATCGGTTTAGTTTGAAAGCGTAATAGATTATAATCTTTGGGTACGTGCGCGGATTATGAGTTTTTTACTATTTTATCCACGTCAACTGCTGACTGGTTTGTTAGTTCCGCGGGATGATTAAATGTCGGGTAACTTAGAGATAATTTCCTTGCTTCCACGCCTATATCTACAAAAGGGTTGGCAAAGATGCATTTCTACACCCAAGTTTCATAAACTATGTCGTAACTATTGCTTAATATAAGCTATTGAAGACTGGTGATTAATTTCAGGCATCGTTTAAATCAAATATTATCTATTTATCCAGAAACATGATCATTTTGGCGGAATTTACATTGACTTACCACCAGAAAACATTCCCTACAAAAATCTTACTTACCAAGTAGATGATTAATCAATTTGGTTTACAATTTTCATTGCTACAAGTAGAATGGACCAATTCGCTGGTCTCACATCATGACTCTTCCTCTGATTACAGCAAATAAACGTAATTTTAAACTTGTATTTTGTATTATTAGCTCCACGAGCTAAAGCGCTTATCCAAATCAAAAACAATTATGAAACGAATGCGTTTACTAGAGTTATGCCGCCCACTGGCTAACAGCCGGGTGTGGGTGTATTTTGTCTTTATTTTTTAATGCCACTCATCCTAATCCTTACTAATATTGTAAATGCGAAATTCTGTTATGCTTTCACGCCTTAATTACGTGGCTAATCTGGTTTATTTTTGGACACTGTGAAAGGTCAAAGGCTCTTTTATTTCAAATTGTACCCAAGCTTGTAACTTACGATTAGTAATATTAAATATACCAGAAATAGAAATGGTTAGTTGTTTATACCCACGTCTGCGTTTTTTTTCTTCTTCTCAGATCAGTGGATGTCTGTAAAACAAAGTCACATTATATTTCTTTATTAGCCTTAGTTCACCTACGTACTAAACAAAACTATGTAACTTGTTGGTGAAGTAATGATTGAACAAATCCGAACGATGTTACAGAAATAGTTCATCTGTAATTATTTTTTTCTCAATAAAAATTTCGCATTGTCATTTATTAACAACAATTAAGTTTCCACTGCTTTTAATGATCAAAAATTTAATTTCTATCCAGACCCTATTTTACAGTTCTTTTTTCTGGATTTTATTCCTGTTACGAAATTAGGTACAGATAAACGTTTTATCTTATTTGATTAGTAAAGAATAAAAATCTAAAAATATTTATAAAATATATATTAATCAACTTTATTACATCACCCATTCATCCTTGTTATCTAATTTTTCATTCTGCCTACATGACCTCAAACTGGTGAATTTTAATAAAAACCGCCTCAATCCATCACGAGTCGGCGCTCGACCTCGATAAACACTCTGGCGTTATAGGAAACTCATAACTCTGTTTTGCCATCCAAAATAACAGCCAATAACCCCTCCAGGCGTTTAAGTAAACAACCTTAGGCCGGATACTCCGACACACTTGGCTGGCAGTCATCGTCTGTACTAAAATATAAGTGGAGAGTTTGTTTGCTTGTTTGTTTGGTTCAACATCTTCTGCCTATATGTTGCATAGCTTGAAACGGGTCTTCTTTAACGGAGAGAGCTTAGGCTTTTGTTCGCCACGCTGGTAGGTGGTGATTGGCGGGCTACACCATTAAGAAATTCCTTAGAATTTTTCAGGTGTGTAGGTTTCGCCGTGATGTTTTCCTACACCCTTAAATGATGTAATGATTCAAAATAAATACATATATAACTTCGAAGTTTTAGGTGTAGGCCTGGTGTTTGAACATGCGGCAGCCGAAATTTTTCCGCCCTGTGGTTTGGGGGTGTAAGAATTCCGCCACGGTATCCCCTACCTGTCGTAAGAGGCGACTAACAAGGGTACTGGGGTAGCAGGGCGTACTGCGGGGGCGGTATGATAGCAACCCCGAGATTGGCGGCAGAGGACGTGACCTCTTAACTGTCGCGGACGTTCCCGAAAGGCGAACGTCCAAATAGATTAAGTGGAGGGCATACCAAGCCCTCCCAATTTGGAGGGGTCCAAAATTGGACGGTGCGCTGGGCGGCAACGGACCATTTAGGGCACTTCTGGCCCTGAGATGTCGCAAAACCGCCCTAAATGCGTGTGATGGTCACCGAGAGGTTTTAGTCGGTATGCTGGCGTAGCCAGTGACCCCGACATACCCCTTACGGCCTCCCCCGAGGTACCGAACAGGGGAGCTTAAGGCGCTTTCCTCTCGTGATAAAAAAAAGCCGAAATTTTTGACCGAGTGCATAAATCTCGATCACTACTTTTGTTTGGTTGACTGGGATAATCTCAAAAATTAGTTCGAATTCGAATTAAGAAGTCTAATCATTAAGAAAGGCTGTATAAAATTACTCTAAGACAAAAGTTCAATATCAACGAGTAACATATCAAAAAGTTGCATATATTCCTTTTAAAGTCAACATCGTACGTGGAGTTGCGAGAAACAGCTAGTTCAATATAATTTATTAACAATGCGTCTGAGCGGTGTTGTCCCCGTAAATGGAATATCGGATGACTTACATCGATAGCAAACAGTGTAAGCTAAGTGCTCGTCTTGCTCAATATCGGCACATTACGCGCGACCGCAGACCGGACGGGTTGTGGCTTGCCGTTCATACTGTTATGTCTGTGATGCTCTCAATGACACATCAACTGTTTTAGAATATACAGGGTGTATTCAGATCGTGATCGGAAACTAAGCCAGGTAATAGCTAACGTGATCACCAACCCATTGTCGTTCAAGAAAATCCCGACAAAAAATAAAAAAAAATGACGCTTTCCATTCAAACCAAAGCGGTGATGATCTGGACGTTTAGGCGCGCGGTTGAGAATCTCAGCGGTTGCAGGTTCGAACCCCCGGCACACACCACTGACTTGTCGAAGTTATGTGTGTCTTCACGTGTGTAACGGTGAAGGAATTTCTTAGGTATGTAGTTCGTCAACCCGTACTAGGCCAGCGTGGTGGACTAAGGCCGAAACCCTCTGAAAGAAAGAGGAGGCTCATGCCCAGCAGTGGGACGTATATACGCTGATAACACTAACATACGCACTGACATTGGTGCGTTAACTGCGTGTAATTAATAATAATTTTCATTTAACTAAATATTCCCAGTGGACTATAAAAGCTGATTTCCATCAAAAACTTTGTCTCCATACGTAGCGCAGAAAATTGTTCAGCTTAAATACAATGTAGCAACTAAATGAGCATTTGAAATGAACGGACGCATCGAAATTGCTACATTCGCAAATATTACTGGCGATACGCTTTCGAATAAACTTTTCAAAACTAACAATGCACGTAGCATTTTCCTGCAAATTCTATTACTTCTGTCTGTATGACGATGAAATTTACTCATTTGTATTGTTGTGCGAATCTCGCCCTTATTGCTTTAGCGGTAAGGGCGTTTGAATTCGGCGCACATAGGTAGGTTTTTAGGTTTTATGCGGCCAAAATTGAAAATTTTAAACTAGTTACAAATGCAAAATGGAATATTTTTCTACGTTAACAATAGAACAAGTGATAATTAGCCGGTCTTCTCGGCTTAAATACTCGCGTGGGGGACGTGTGCAGGTGGTGGAATCTTGTTAGTCTCCCACTGCGCCCGCGCTTTCGCTGTTTACGTTGTTAAAGTGACTTGTTTTCGTCGTTAATATTTTTGATTTGAAGAGAGTTATTAATGTAAACAATGTGGATTCGAGTGCTTCAGGTACATACCATTATTTATTATAGAAATTGTCAACCTAGTATAATAAAAAATACTTTATTTTAAACCTCTAAAACATACAACGTTTTCTTGAAAAAATATTCTTGATTTTTCAATTTAAACGTAATTTAGTTATATTATCGCTTCCTATCGCCTCAAAATTATTTTTTATTATAATACTCAATACTCTTTTCTTATGATTTTGATAAAAATCAGCTGCAGGTAGGTGCAGGTAGGGTAAAAAAAGTTATGTTGAAAAATGTTCCAAATCATTTTAATTTTCATTTTCGTCGTAGGTTTTCCTGGCTCATCCGGAATAAAATTAGTCACCCGTCAATTTCTCTACGATAAAATGCAAAGCCAAAGTAATTTTAGAAACGATTTCAAGTGGATAAATTATTGATGTCAAGAAATATGATGAATACCCACTAGATACCGCCAAATTATACGTGAAGTACTATAGGTGGCACCCGATGACCCCTACTTTGCACAAAGTGCTCATACATGGTCCTGCCATAATAAAGAATTCCATCCTTCCAATAGGCCCATTCCCGGAGGAGGCTCAAAAGGCCCGAAATAAGCACTTTCGCATGTATAGAGAAAATTACGCAAGAAAATTTTCCCGCAAACAGTGCAACCGCGACATTTACAATCGACTATTATTGAGCTCTGATCCGCCCATTAGCAGTATTAGTATAAAACAAAGAAGGAGAAAAAAAATGTCTAATTCCTTTTCTCCGTAGACTTTCGACATGCTTTTACCCACCAAACCAGATTCCGCTTCACCAGAATCCTCGGGCGATGAGGATCTGGAGTAACGAATTGGCATGGAGTATATGACGACTGTCCATTCATTACTCACTAACGTTTAAAATGTACGTTTATGATATATATTTTTTAATATATGTCACGTTAGGTTTTTGACATTTTTTTTCATAAATATTATATTTTCTTGAATTAAAATAAAAAAAATCAACAGAAAATTGTTTTACATTATCAATTATGTCATTTAGAATAGTTTTAGGAAGTAAAATAATTTTGGCCGCATAAAACCTAAAAACCTACCTATGTGCGGCGGTCCCAGGTGCATGCCTCGAGGCCAAAACTTGGAACGCAAAATTCTAATTGGAATGTGGAAAAATCTATATTGTTCGTCTAAGGAGTCGAATCCGGGACCTCATGATTGCACTTTGCGCACTCATACATCCTTAGATATTTTTTAAAATATAACTGGTTTATTTAAATCACTGAATGGTTCAATTTCTCGTTGGTTACATACCAGTGTGTGCCACAAAAAAAATTAATACAAGGAGTAAATGAAAAAAAAAACATTTTTTATTTTTTTTATTAGCACCTTCGGTAGAGAGCTACACTACTACAATTTGTATTATACATTATGTAGCTAATACATGCATAACTCCAAATATATAATAATTGAAACATTCGGATGAATAAGGCACAAGGATGAATAGTGATGAAATATAAAATACACTTGAGAATTATATAAATGAA
Organism: Cephonodes hylas; assembly: GCA_030295005.1. Classification (NCBI taxonomy): domain Eukaryota; kingdom Metazoa; phylum Arthropoda; class Insecta; order Lepidoptera; family Sphingidae; genus Cephonodes; species Cephonodes hylas. Next base: position 2,390,503 of record AP025374.1, on the reverse strand, counting down.
TGTAAATAAGAAATAAATTAGTAACGTGGGTGTTTTCGTATTCAGTTCTAAGAAATAAATATTTCACCATGTCTATTCAATCCCATTTTTTTTTTGCATTCAACATGTTTTCGTGAATTTCGAAATTGTGTATCTTCATTTCATACTTGGAACGTATTTGGACTGTCTTCGAAATAAAAAAAAAATATTAGCCATAATTATTTCCAGATTACTAATAAAAGCGTTATAACTTTAGTTGATGTTATTTTCGTTTAAATTTACCCCGCATATATTATATGCTTTTATTACTTCTAGTGTGGACACGTTAACAAGCTGATGTTGTTTCGACTTACAAACCCTCCATTGACTAGATGTAAAAAACTTCAATTGTATGAATATCTTCTCGTGTACAAATATTGTTTTTTCGCGTTCGGTATATTCGCAATAAAATTTGTGAAACATGTGATATAATTAATATGAAAATTACTAAATATTTGAAATTGCCAGTGCTTCTTATAGTTCAATACATTTTAAAAAATTAACAATTATACTTAGGGCAAAAATACATATTATATATGTACGTATAATTTCATAATCTATCGAATGAAGACATTTTGAATATTGCACTGTTTATGAAAATTAAGATTTTTTATGCTAAAATCAATGATAAATTCACTGTCGCTTTGCTGTGTAAGTCCTACAAGTAATTTATTCTACTAATCAAAGTTGGTGCTTAATAATTACTTAAAGTATTTAATGATTATTATCCATTCTATTCCGGTTCAATCGTCTTACATCATATTTTCCCAAAAGTTATGATATCTAATTAAAGTATTCCAACAAACAACAATTCCAACGTAATATTAAATATCTGTACATCGTAACAAGTTTTACAATACGCCTCATAATGAGATACGTTCCATTCTCAGAAACTCTCTATAAGCTATATACATTGGCCTATTTTTCTCTTCATTATCCAGTAAATTGGAGACGTTAATTTACTTTTTTTTTCGACAGAACAAGGACACAATTTGTTTAAAACAGCTCGATTAAGGTAATTCCCAATTGATTTCGTCGTCGTATCGCTCAGCCTCCTTCAGGGATCCGAATACGGGCATTTTTGACAGCAGACCTGGAATAAATTAATTTATGCATGAGCAACTTAGAAGTATCTTAAAAACCCCGCTCGGACTTCTTTTTGCGATGGTATCGCGCTTATTTAGGGAAGATTGCTCTGGGAATGCTTGATGAGTTTGCAACTTGCCTTCTTCGCTTTTTCGTATCATGACACAGTAAAGGGAAGTTTAATTTGGTATAAATATGGTGCTACTTCCATAGAAGCTCGGAAGTGTTACACGTTAATTGTATAATGTTTTGTAAACTAAACATCTATCTTATCTACTATCAAAAATAGTCATTTCAGAATATTCTCATTTGTGGGACAAATTTATTTAGTTGAATAAAGATTTAAAGAATTATTCGGAATTTTATACGGCAAGGTGGGTTTTTGGGCTTCTATGGAAGCACTTTAAATGATAAATATAACTCTTCTTCGTTGACATGTCGCACGCTTAAAAATATAGTGACCTAATTCAAAATTTTGTATTTTCACCTTCATTCACTTTGTGATTAAATATAGTCGGATTAAATAATAAAATTGTAATGGATGTAATGTAACTATTTAGTACACACATTTTTTAAACATAATGATTTTTTTATATTTTCTACAAAATGTGTTTAACGAAGTAAAATATTTTTCCCCATTTACTTACCTTAGACGCGGTTTTTTGAATTAGGTCACTATATTATTAAGCGTGCGATGTGTTGAAAATTATACCGTTATACTTAATTGAATTTTGAGTTATATACCCCTCTAAGTGAAATAAATCGTGGGACTAAAAACTTATTTAAATATTTTTAGATTTCACAAAAGTTTTGCAGCAATCCTATCCAGTGCATGGTCATTCACAACACAACAATGTAAAATATATGAGGAGTTTAAAAAACAAAACACCTTGCGATAGAGAAATTAATAAATATTGCTTCACATTTTATTCCTACTAATTTGTAATTTCCTCAAAGCGAAAGTGGGTGGTAAAACCTATTACCTCTTAATATAAGCGGATGAAAACAACGTTTGTTAGTGAAATATTTTGCAGCAGAAGCGGCGTCAGGCGTACCGTGTTTGTAAGCAACACGAATTATTTAAATTACTATCGAGCTGATGTAGCTGGGTAGTCACGTGTTGCTTTCAAGCTGTAGTCCCACATACTGGCTATAGAGGCTATAAGAGTAGTTAAATTGGCCAATAGTGAAAGAAGTAGTGGTCTTTGGACCGTCGATACATTTGATAATATTTGAAATTGGTAATAGCTTGGTACAACGATTATTGGCCTGTATGGGCAGAAAATTATAGACGATTAAGCATGGAGTTTTAATCTTCAAATATTTTTTTAAACAAAGTCAGAGACTTTAACTACTGACAATAAATGGAGATATGTCTTAAATATTTCCGCTGGTACATCTCTACAAATGTAACATTTACTGCCTGTGATAAAGAATTTAGGAGTTTGTAAATAAATATAAAATGTATTACAATAATTGTTTTTGTCGCCAGTGCAGTGAAAGCTATATAAATAGAATACTTGAGATTAAGATGCTCAATATATTATTGTCATAGGATTATATGAAGAGTCAAAACCCTCTCAATGCTAGAGGAGGCCGGTGTCTACCAGTGGAAAATATATGGGCTGATGATGATGATGATGTTAGAAGAGTAATTTCAAAAATCCTGCCAATAATCGACAGTTTTTATAATTTTTCTACGTAACTTTCAAACGCGGGACCGCTGCATCTCACTCGTTACGGCTTTCAATCCAAAAATAGCCTACGCGCACCGTCTTTATTTCATCGCGTTTCGATTTGTTTGCGATCATGAAATTTTATCGATATGTTTGATTTCCTCTGACTGCGGGTAAATCAGAGCCATCGTTTTTTTTCTAGAACGAGTACATCGTACTAAAGGCGATTGAGATCAGTTATTTTTCAGAACTTGCTATTGCTTAGTTAGCAGTTGATCAAATTTCGGGGTGATTTTGAGTGATCCCTTATGATCAAACAATCAAACTTAAGAAAAATTTTTGCATCCAAATTACTTTTTCTTCATTAGTCCATACGGTCATCTTGCTTCGATAACCGTTAACGTTAATAAATTAGTCGACTAAATAACTATTTTCAGAAATTACAACATCACACAATCATTACAACCATCAATAAACGCATCGTGGCTATCAGCAACTTCAAACAATTTTCGATCGCAAAACCTAGACATTGGCATTTGTTTTTCTAATAAATCTTAAAGCATCAGCCATGGTCGATAAATCAACAAATTCAAACAGGAATCTATTGAAAATGTTAGTATTGGTTCTAATATATCCTACTTGGCGAGTATGGCGCAGACATCCTCAAATATATTTTTATCATTGTCTCGTTACGCCTACACGTGTAACCTGTAACGTGAACTCACTATAAATATTACTGAAATTATTAGTTTTTATAGTATTTATCTGTCGGATTGCGTTTACATTTGTATTATATTTGGTTTTTTCGCTTTTTCACCGAAATATTAGACCTACTAAACAAGATCTTTATAATTTTATGCCATACAAATATTTCGATCGAATTCTCATCCCCACTGGACTAAAAAGCTAAAGTATTAATATTGAAATGAATTTGATCTCCATACATTGAATAATAACATATTATTTATCGTAAGCAAAAAACTTTTCAAGATATTCCTAGTATCTGTTATTTTGGGAAACCAAAATTTTGCATTGGTTTCGATGTGGCTCATTATAATGCTTACGTTCAACGCAAATGGTAAAACCACGTCACAACTAACTCCGTCATAAATAAACAAAGCATGCTTATTATTTGGGAATACTAAAGATCATATTCTACTACTTCTACATCAGACAATTGCTACTGTCTTAACAACTTCGTTTCCATCACTTAATCCCCGAAGTGCCTTTGAGTCTGTTTGTTAAGGAATGGGTATACATTTGAGGCAGACGCTCCCTTGACGTCACCCGCTCAGTCCCAGCGGAGTAATTACTACAGTAGACTTGCAATTATCGTCGTCAATTGTCACGAAAACTTACAGAGATGTGAGTTCATTGCACTCATTTTAAAATAGATGCCGTGATTTTATATAGAGGCTATTGGTATCGTTTGTATAATGTTTATGGAAAAATATAATAATTTGATAGGACGAATTTTTCAGTTAAATTTTAGAATATGTTTTAATGAATGAAGCATAAAATGTTACTGCAGTTAATGAAGCCAAATTAGTTTAATTTTATCAAGATGACTTTGGCGTCGTCCTACCACCTATAAACCTAATGAACCATCAGAAATAGCAGAATTTATAAATCAAACATTGAAGTCCATAAAAGTTAACCAATTCCTTAAACAAAGTCCCGTTTTGACTACAAAAATAGAAAATTAATCTAGCAAAAATAATAAGAGTAAATTTCCCCGTACTGATGTTAATGTAAGGATTCAAACGCAGTTATAATGACGCTAGCAACAAAAAGGGCTTACCAGTAACGAACCCTCCCACTAATGACAATCCCATTGTAACAGCCAGCGCTATGAACTGGTACAGAGCTTGGTTACCAAACGATCTTCCGTCCTGCAACAAACATTATGGAATTGAAAAATGTAGTCAAGTGCGAATCGGTCTCGCACTGATTTTTTATTTTGCTTTGGTATTTGATCTCCTGATGAAGGAAGGTAATGATTGACTGGATGTTGATAAAGAAACTATGATTTTTCTTTGCATGGGTTAGGATGTGAGGGGTGAAAACTAGATGTTTTTTACACTCCGGCTAAATACAAAAAAATATAATACACTAAATTATCCTCTGATTTCTTTAATAATAAATAATGGATCTAGGTATTTTGAGCTAATAAGTTTTAATTTACTTAATAACTATTGGTAAAGAACTGCACTAAGTATTTAATTACTATGTCTCACCTTTCCAACAGCTTCAAATATGGAGCTAACTTCAGTTCCGTATTGCTGAGAAGTGGCGAGTCCAGCGAACAATACGGAGAGAAGTCCAGAAAACACTCCAGGCATTCCGTGGAGGTTGTTCACGCCGCACGTGTCCAGGATTCCCATCTTTACTAATTTTGGCTGAAGAGAAAATTTGCAAATGATTATATATTACTTGGTTCACTTCTTTTACATAAAAAGTGTTATCAAATAAGACTTTGAAACTATTACTTATGCTTATTCGGGAATGAAGATTTTTCCCACAAAGACCGTGAAAGATTTGCGATATTAGTCCTAAAATCTGTATTTTGTAAATCTATGAAGACAATTATTTCGAACACAATTAATACAAGGTTTGTTTTTATATTTATTTCGGGTCTGGTTATTGAATACCGAAACGTCGCTCGTAGTTTTGAATACCCACACAAGAACTAACATAGTCAGAACTATGTATGTGACTCTCAATTTATTATTATTCTCACCGAAACATATCTGTATCCAATAACGCTGAGGAGTCCAGAGCCAACGCCGATAGCTACAGCACCACCGGCTCCAATATGCATGTTACACACAGATCCCACAGCAACACCGCCTGCCAATGTGGAGTTCTGGATGTGAACCATGTCAAATCTGCCTGGGTGCTTGTTCACAGCTGATGACATCACGAATGCTGTGACCTGTTGAGAAAGGAATTGATCATGAAAAATATGGCTAATTTATACATGGGTGGAGGTAGCGGAATCTTGGCGATCGATTATTATTATGATTTATTTATTTGTATTGTATAAGTTCGGATAACAGAGTAGATTAAATTTTGTATATCAAGAATTACATATTTCAAATTTAAAAAATTGTAGGACCCAATCGATGGAACTGAAATAAACTTATCGAACTGTGTTTCTCAAAAACTGCTAATCTTACCGTAGCAGCAGCTAAAGATAGGTACGTGTTGACAACAGCTCTCTGGTACTCAGCATCGGAATTTGTCAGGCCAGAGTTGAAAGCGGGCCAGTAAATCCACAGGAAAATTGAACCTGTAAAGTATTTATTGTATTAATAATTATTATAGTCAGCCAGCTCTTTCTAGGCTATCATGGTGAACTTCAACTGATACTTATTTCTTCAGATTAGATTTACTTTTAGTTATCTCAAATGTGGAAGAGTTCTTTGTCAGGTGTTAAAGAGTTCAGGGTAGATTATATTACATTTGGTGTTGGAACGTAACTTATTACTAGATGGGTGCCTTTGCCCATAAAACTGATGTGGGGGCTTTGATCTTTTTCTATAGTCTTAAACAATTACGACAGCTATTTATTAGAAAAAAAAACAAGGAATCGTTATTAAATTTAGAAGTTTGCAACCAAGAAACAAACATAATTTGCTTCTCAAATATTTATTCAAGTATCATTACGCACATTGAACGATAAAGCTAATAAAATTACTTTACTCTGTCTTGCCTACTAGTACTACTTTATGAATATGCTTTGTCTTATTGCTCGTAGTTTCTGATACCCACGACACAAGACTCGTATCTTAATGTGGGGTCAGGACTATGTATGTGACTGTTGGGTGGGTGTATTTATTTATTTATTGTAGGGCATAGGCTAAGAGCAGAAAAACTATTTTTTTACTTTTTTGGGATTTATTTTTACATAAAATACAGCTTACAGCTATAGAACACGAGCTATAATGTTCGATAAAAAAATACGTTGTAATTTTTTCTTTGTGTGAAAAACATTGTTTTTTTTTTGTATTTACTCCGAATGTTTGTTTTACACATGACTTTGGGGAAGTAATGTTTGTTTAAATCCGTTTGTTTTATCCCTTTTTCATGTTGGCTGAGTTCGAATAACTAATACCGAATGACAGGATTCTATCAATGTTCATATTCTATCATTGTCAGCGGACGGCAAAACAAAATGGAGTCACATGAATGACGACGTCAAAACTACGGCATGTATTAGAATTTTTATTTCAATTTTTTTTTTCGCCTGTGATGAAGTAATTAATACGATGTGTTTCGGAACTTTTTATATTTTTTACGAACGTACAGCTATCTAAACCAGTTTTGAACAGATGCAATTTAATAAAAACTCTGTCGTCGTATTTATCTAACACCCTATCTATCTCAACAAAAATCATCAAGACTGAGCAATTTCCGCATTAAATAATATAAATTTGAACATCAACCAATTATATTTCCGTGAAATCATTATACTACCTACTAAACTACTCTCGGTTGTGGAAGAGACACGTATCCAGCTGGATCTATAAGGGATGATGATTTTACAAAAAGTAAAGTTCCGACCGATCCCGGAGGAGATCAAAGGCCTCCCCTATGTCCAGTAGTAGACCTCGGTTGGCTGATGGATGATGATCATGATAATAATCTTACCAATCATAGCAGTGATGTCAGAAGTATAGCTGGGAGCGTTTAAATCGACTGGGGCTGGTGGATTGCCGTTTGTCATCGGGGTGGTAACATCTTCCCTCTTGGACCTTAGAGCCAGGCATACACCAATACCGAAGTAAGCCCCAAATGTGTGGATTGCGATGGAACCTCCAACATCCGCCGCCTGTGATGGTAAAAATTGATTTTACTACTGAATATTTTGCTGGTTGGAAGAGTAGTGTAGATTTCGAATGCGATAAATTTCTTTAGATGTGATGTTGATTTACAGTAAGTCTCTAGGCAGGTTTTTAAATATTATGTAGTTTTGCATTTGTTGGATAACGTATTTCATGTATCTCTCATTCATGCATCCTCCTAAAGTTGGATAATATGTACTGACTTAGTCATTAATCTTGCCTTTATACCTGTTTATGTATCTATACTATTGGTAAATAAATAAATTGTTCATTTAACAACTTAGGTAACATTAAAAATTAATATTACTAAATGTTGAGAAAGCTGGATATTTATTCTTTAATAAATAAAACTAACTTAACAACGCACAAAATTTTCCGAAAGATATGCAATTTACTAGACATGACCTCTTAACAATTTGACTATGCTGAAAGAGCGAGGATATCCTTTAAAAATCTGCATTGGAAAACCAACCTTAAATATATCAGTCACAAGCCACAGATTCAAACAGGCGATGACCGTCTCTATGATAGCTATGAAAAGTAATTGCAGACCAGTCGCCACTCCGAGCAACGCCCCAAATGTTATGAGTACTGTAGCCGACATTATATCTGCCTCTGGAAATAAAAAAGTAATTGTGGCTAATGATATATCCTGCGGGAACATATTAGGATAGTTTTTTGGCAGATGAGGCAAAAGAGGACGAAACTTGATTTATAGGAGCTAAAATAATGCGACACTAAAAGAAGAAAAAGTATCAGAATCATTCTTGAGTAAAATTAGATTTAAATGTTCAGGCTCGATCGGGTTAATACCAAAATATAAGAAGTCCACTAATTGATACCTCTACAGCATACTTTAGACCTAAATTATCTACCTAACATTTTTTAATACTGAGCTCTGGTCAATAAAATGTGAATAACCCGAAGGCATCCAACAACTCACTACCACAAAGTTAAAACGCTCTACAAAAAACCCATCAACAAAATTAAAACAGCGATCAACGAAACAAAACATTTAATTAAATTAATTTCGCAGAACACTTTTTGATAGGTAAATTTAATATAACTTTAAACAATATCAAAACATTGTGTAATGTAATAAAAAGGACTTTTGTCCCGAGCATTGAAAGGAAATTGAGCTTTTAAAATATTGCTTTTATTAAAAGTGGAGACAAAGTTTCTTATTAATCAAAACATCTGGACTCGCCAGTATTGTTATTGTCATTATGGTTGAGTTTTCTGAGGGGCTTTATTCCAATTTAATCATTTATATTATATCGGTACAAAGGTAGAGAATAATGGATTATTTTTTGATATTGGCTTTCTTTGTATCTCGTGGCAGTAAGATAAAGAAAACATACACGATAATATTGGTTTCAAGATTGGAGTTGTAATAATATTATGAGACTTCAGAGACCTATGTTTATTATTTTAGTTGGCTAGTCACGCTGCTGCTGCGTTATAGGTACATAAGATTCCTAAGACGTAGGTAGATGCCATATACCAAAAAAATTCCAGCAAATTAGTATAAAGTAATAGGGGACGAGCCTTATGTTGCTCACAGTTAACTTTTCTCGACTTTTTGCTATTACTCCCGATAGAGACAAAGATGAAACACTTTGCTAAATTCAAGGTTAGATTCAGATAGATCTCTTGATACCGCGAGCCGATATACTCTAAAACTTGCTAAAATTTGCTAGAATTTTTTCTATCACATTTTATTCAAGACTTACCGAGCAAAGACTTCTTTGTGATGAAGATGGTGTTGTCTTTCATAGTGAAGAAGGACTGGCATAGCAGAGCCCATTGGATGACGAGCGCGGCCAGCAGCCAGTTAAACCCAAGGGCGCTGTAGCAGTATTTCTTGAGGAAAGTCATCAGGAACCCAAAGCCGATGAAAATCATGACGTGGGTGCCCTCGAATCCTACACAATAATTGTTATATTAATGTAATATCGTACTGAGACATTTTTTTTAAAACCAAGATTTTTTAGTGAAGTTTAGTGACAAAGTAGACAGTATATAAATATCCAGTGATATATAGTTCGTAAACCATATATCCGATGGACTAAACTCTTAACTGGACAAATAAGCTACACATATGAATGCAAAATTTATCTACAATCATCATTATAGCTCAACAAAAGGTAAAGTAACTCAGAAGAGCTAAAAATAACACAGAATTTAAATCAAACCGCTACGAGTTATTGCAGCTTCATTTCACGCAGTATTAAAACATTAAGACGTCTGTATACAAACAAGATCGACTGTTTGACCTTGAGACGATCCCAACGGAGCCATGAAAGCTGGTATAATGTACAAAATGCAATAAAATCTTAATGGAACCCATCTACAGGTCTGGTAGACCGTCGAGCGATCGAAGAGATGCGTAAGAAAATTTCAAAAGTACCGAGTATTTGATCGACGATATGTAATAAAATAAGAGCTAGAATTACATTTAGAAACATCAGCTAGTCAGTGGAATTACATTATAAAGTTTTCTTGCATGAATAAAGAGAAGTCTTAAATGTAAAAGGCATGAGGTCGTTTAACATACTGAATCACGAAGATTTAACATTTCAGACACTAAATGTGGTCGCCTTCCAAGATTTGCATCACATTGGCGCGCTGTGGTTTTGGTTCGCGTGTTATAAATCGAGTAACGACTATAACAGTTCGCTTAAAATATGGAACTTGGAATCAATTTATACCATTTGAGAACTATTAAAAAACCTGTCATAAACCGTGCGTAACAGACGCACGACTGGCTCTTTTATCCTTTTGTTTTCCATACAGTAATTGTTAGAATGTCAAATGAAAAATTGCAAATGAAATTACGCAATTCATTGTTTTGTACCTCCCAAACGACTCCCGAGGGTGTAATGGGAATAAAAATGGCTATACACGGAATTGTCGGGCGTGTATTCCCAACCAGCGGTGCCGTTTTATATCTCGAATCCGTTTCGCTGATGTTATTGATATAAATATTATTGAATCTGTCTCAGGTCTGGTTTTTTGAACTGGGGACTGAAACGGTTGTGTACAATCTAAGGTAAACGATCGAGGAAGCCGTTGCGCCTCTCACCGCCCTCCTTTTTATATGATAATCATGCGGTAGTTTTATTGTTCTTGGAAGATTTCCTTATTTTCAGCTGCACGCTTTGAGTTTACTTTGTGGGTCGGTATTTCATGGGCCTGGAAAAGTGGGGGGAAATGTCAGGCATTTTGAATTGCGAGGAGGCTTACAATAAGACATCCTTAGTTTTATACCAGAGCAAAATTGAAAATAGTCCTCATGATATCCTATTTTGAAGTCTGAGGGCAAAATTCTTCGTGTAACATTACCCTAAGCTTTATATATTGCAAATACTACTATCGTATATTTTATTATCAAGATATTATTTATATCAATAAGAATCAATATTATGATTTATTGTACAAAAATATTGCGTGATTATTCACAAATCATGTAAATAGAATACGTAAATTTCAGAAGCTATGTATAATAACACAGAATCCCATCGAAGGTAAATGTTTTCAATTTGACAATTTGTAAAGATCTTATTTTGTGAAAGCATCGGGGCTTCGATAAAACACAAAATAACCGAGGAAACAAAATATAATACGATTTTCGTTTCCATTCATCCGATTTCAGATCTACTTTCAATCGATCCGCATTCACCGTTTTGTAACGATGATTAATTACGAATTAATTAACGTTGGAACAGTTCATAGATTGAATTTTGTCGAACAGATTTTTAAATGCGGATTTTGCTCATTTTCGTAATTTGAAGTGATGTTACAAATGCGCAAAGATTAATTATAAGGTATGTAATAAGGTAATGTACTTTGTTACGATATGCGACTATTATTGTTACGTAGACCAATATGACTAATTTTTATTGTTAAATTGAACATAATAAAAGATTATTTTTAAAAAGTATTTTTTCTTTTAATTTTGTGCAATTGAGAAGAGAATTAGCAGAGGTGCATTTCTGCACTCACGTTGCGCCTGTCATGTTTTAAGTCAGATGGTAAAGACCGTCGTCGTTTTTAGAGATAAAGCTTAGGAAGCGTAGTTCTCTTATGATTTCTTTTTTCTATAAACATTTGTCAAATCCGGGACTTATATCTGGGAAACAAATATACAATTTAGTTATAAACAACACCCAATCCATCGTATCAAATCCGCTTCATTACAGCATAGCATTAAGGGTATTGTATTTAGCGTGTATCATAAGGTCCGTCATTTGTTCCGATCTAATAATGTCTGACGGAATTACCTCGGGTCCGGATCAAAGATATCCCAATAATCGCAGATGATTGTTCGAAGTAAGCTGGCTCACGGATATCAACAACTGAGCACAATGTAATATAATATTTTGCCAGTCTCCTGCTGGATAGGTGCTTACGCGAAATTATGGACGTAATAAGGCGGCCATATCACCGACGCTCCCAACTTTTATCTGCTGAATTTATTGATATGTTTTATATTGATTAATTTTACCGCTTTTATCTGCGTGCTTCGGTGATTTTAAAGTTTTATTTTTAATTGTATGTCAGTCGTTTTTATTTTAATGCGAAAGTTTAATTGTCTCGTTTGACGTTACGATATGAGGACCTTTATTGCGATTGGGTGGAGTTAAATGTCTTTGTATTTGTAAGTATAAAAGATTTTTTTTATTATCACACAAATATTAATATTTTTCGGTTTAACCGAAATTTCTTCTCGTTTTACGAGTCTGCTAATATTTTGCGCCATGAAGTCTGTCAATGCGACAAAGTAAAATATTACGCTTATATTTTACTTACAAGTAATTACTCTAACTGATTTTAACATAATAAGAGAAGTTTCTAAAATAAAAACACAATTAAACCAAGCCCCTTCCCTGACAAAGGCAAGAAAAGTGGAGTAGTTTTTTGCTTTGAACGAAGCGCTTTCTATCAGCTTTATGACTAAACGAGATTTCTATTCCGTAACTTGACCTATTTCTACCATGGAATTTAAATTGGACCCTGCTACAATGCTAATAGGATTTATTTTAAATCCGTGATATTCTAGGAGATTATAAGCGGTCTGGCGAGACACCATCCTAGCAGCTGTGAGTACGAATCCCAAGTAAGAATCTGTCATTACAAAGCTATGCTTGAATTCGTAATGAGTTATGACGCACTTTATCGGTGATAGAAAAATTATGATGATATCCTAGGATCACACATCACATCATCAGGTCATATATATCCCACTGACGGGCACAGGCATCATCTGCCATTGGGAGGGTTGGTAAATAAGGCAAATAATAACTTATAACGATAAATAACTGTCAATCACATAAATCGGACTCCATTCAAGGATACAAGTCGTGGGTGGGTATCGAACCAATTAGAGATTTTTCGGTCTAGAACCAAAACAAATATTTGTGGATCTATAATTGTAAACTGTAATTCACTCATTTGATTAAATACTATGACCTCGACCGCAATTCACGTTAGCTTTGTAGAACTATACGTTAAAATAGAATCCAATATAAATATCGTACACGTTTCCCAAATGTCAAACAGGCGGCTCAATCGTGCCTCATAACCCCAATAATGGAATAAAACGCCTCACACAAAGGCCCCTAAGCATCGGAAAGGCTAACTAGACCCCTTTCACATGTCAATTGAATACACGAATATCAAATCCGTACCCTCGGTAAATAACCGGTTTCATTTTCACTTACAACCGGGTATAACATTAACATATCCGGTAGCTGTGGCACTGAAGGGCCCCATACACGGTACGATTCGTCTGTACGATCGATCTGATCGAAAATCGAGACGATTGATCGCATCAAAAATTTCGCCCAAAAATCGTTTACGATCTTGACATACACCTTGACTGCGTCGTGGTCTCGCGGTACAAGTATGTGCCGTGCGATCTAGAGGTCCTGGGTTCGATTCTCGGGTCAGGCAAAGTGTTATTGGGTTCTTCCATTAGGAAATTCTCAGTAGTAGCACGGAGTCTGGAAATGTAAACGAAAAACGGCAATAGGCTCGAAATGTGGGTGCAGAAATGCACCTCTGCCTACCCCTTCGGGGAATATAGGCGTGAGGTATGTTGACTTACACCATCAATTCGTCGTTTCGATCGGTTTGACGCGACGGATCGTACAGTCGAATCGATGGTGTATGTCAAGATCGCTAACGATTTACTTTATCGAAGACGATGTCGCATATCGCAACAAAAACGCATGCAATCATGAATATCGTAACGATGATTGACAGCTTCAAACAAGTAAATGATAAATCTTTACGATCAGTCGTTTTGTGTATGGGCGACATTTTTTATGCGATCAATCGTGTCGATTTTCATCAGATCGATTGTACAGACGAATCGTACCGTGTATGGAGCCCCTAAGGCTCCGATTGACCCGGATTCGCTTGCACACCCCGCTATTGGGTATATATAACCGGGTATACTCGCTCCTTATCAATAAGCCGCTGTGAGTAGTGTCGCCTCTACCGTATTTCAATTAATTGGATTATTTGCACTCGAATAACGCTCGTCTTGTTTGTGGCGTCGAGTTATTTACCGATTGTAAAAGTATTTGTGTGGTATTTATATTTATATTAATTTTATACAATGATTATATTATAATAAATAAATAACACCTAACAGTCACACCCATAGTACTGACCCCACATTAAGATACGAGTTTTGTGTCGTCGATATCAGAAACTACGAGAGACCTCTCGGTCTCACAAACACCCAAACCTGAAGCAAATATTTGTAGATCACACAAACATCCTTCTCGGTGCGGGGATCGAACCCGGGCCACTCGTTTCGCAAGCTGGTGTTTAGCCAACTGCGCCACGGGGCTGTCAAATCCCATTATAGAAGAATATCCTTTAGTAGATAGCTGTGGTGTATTCCTACAACCACGTTTCCCTACTACGTAATTATGTAAATGTGAATAATGTTAATGCTACCCGATTCGAGTTGTTGCGAGATCATAAGATTTATTTCATAATTTTAAAGACATTAAATGAACCAATAGTTGCAACTGTTATACAAACAAATTTATAATACATTGGCATCATATGAAAAAAGACGGAGGCAAAATCGTCATAATATTCAAGAAGAAATATGTATTCTTTTTCTATCCATTGACAAATATCGATGAATTGATTTTATTTATGCTTATATACAGACTTAATGCCTGAGGCAATCTTTAATTCTGGTGATGATTTTCAAAAAAATCTTGATTTTAACCTTGATCAACCTCTAATTCACAAGATAATGGACCTTAGTATAGACCAGAACCATTAAACTCGAGCCACGTACCGCGACACTTACTGCTAATGGTTCAACAAATGCTGGCGATATAAATACATTCCGATGTCCTTCCATTAAATCTGCACTAGAAATGCTCTATTTGCGTCCAAGAATATGAATGTAGGATGCCGTTAATGGATTTCCTGTGCGACCCTGCTTCACCGCGTGTAGATTCTATTTGGATTACAACGTTCATAATTTGATTTTGAATAACCATGTGCGAAATTGGGTGCGTCATAGACTAGCTGGTAATGGCTGCTTTTCATGGTACAAATGCCGTGGAATAACAAACTTTCTATTGTTGCAGGAGACAAGGCGTAGAATAAACGAATAGAATATGATTTACTAGCATCGCTTCTGTTTTCTGGTTCAGAAGAAAGAAGAAAATGAAACAGAATTCTGTAGATATTTTAATAATACAAGAGTCACCGAAACACCAGACTGTTGATAAAGTACCAACCATAAAGTAATCCCCCATAATAAAGATGAAGTATTGTCTTGTTTACGGCCAGATGTATAGGTATACATCTAACTAGGTATGAATTCGATTGTATGTTATGCGGATAATAATGCTGATGATATATATATAGTTGCTATTTTTAGTAACAACTATCACGCACATCTAAACAGAACACAAGTCAGTGACGAACTAGAGAGTTTCATCAATATTAATAATAATAGCGAGAAACGACAAACAAATCAATCAGCGATCGATATAGAGTTGACCTACTAAGCAAACGATTTTAATAGTGTTGTCAAAACTAAAAGAATTGGTTCATTGTTGATAGTTTCGTGGCGCAGTTGATTAGATGTCAGATTGCGAAAGAAGAGATCGCGGATTCGATCTTCACACGGAAAAAATGATTCTATGATCCACATATTATAATTATTTCAGGTTTGTGTGTTTGTAAGACAGAAAAGTATCTCGTAGTTTCTGAAACCCACGACATAGGAATCGTATCTTAGTATGGAATTAAAATTGTTTATGTATTTTGTGGTATTTATTTTTTTAGTTCTATTTTATTGCTAACTAAGATGCTTTTTAATGGAGCTATTAAAATGTTAGAAAGCTTAAAAAGGATTAAAAATAAATATGTAATTTTCATTTAAACAAAATGTTTATGTTTCAAATGTCCCTCAGAATTTTTAATGACCGCAACGCGTTAATTGTACTAATTGTAACTGTAGTCGCAATTAATTTGTTTGGAATTCCTCATTAATCTGGTGCCGAGGGAAAAAACTGTACGAGATACATCATACGATTCATCTTAAATAACGTTTGTTCTGTAGCTGGCTGTCTTGTTCTGTAATACCTTTGCTGTTCAAATATAATCTAAACTAATAGTGTGACTGACTTCTGTAGTCTTCCTTGAATCATGCACAGACATAGAGACAGTAGATCAGGGTCTTATGAGCGTTGAAATAGTTCAAATACTCTCTCTAGAAATCTCGTAGAATACGACATTTGCATTAACACTCAATATGCAACCGATTAGAACTGATGAGTAATACCCAAACATACAAGATAGCCAGCGTCCTACAAAAGCATTAACAAAAGACAGTAAGCAAGGCATGAATTAACAAATAGATAAACGTAATCAAACCCACTGCGTTTGTTCGGCGGACAGGTGTAAACAACGTTCTCTGGGGACGACACTGTGTGGACAAACCAATCAACGCTCCACCAATACTACAGTACAATTAAAACAATTCCGTTTGAGATATTGAAACGTCAGGACTTAATACGCCTGATTTTAAATGTAGAACAAGTGGAGAATGCTGACTGTCTTTTATTTCTTGCTTATTTTTTTTGCAATGTTTTTGCGTATGGCCAGTACGTAAACGATGAAATCAAATGAGGTTAAATATATAGGAAGTAAGAATAGTTAATTGGATATATACAAGATGTTTTTTGGAACGTCACGTATTTGCTTTTAATTGTAGAAAAACTCTAAACCTACTCTTTTTTGGTTGAAAAATTCTAAATTAAATAGTCAATTATATAAAGTAAAACAATACCAATATAAAATTAAAGAAAGATTTTAAGAAGAAAGAATTAAAGAAAGAACACAAAATGATTGCCCTATTAACGTCTAATAAATGGAGTTTCGTTCTTAATCCGTTTGTTTTAGCTATCACCTGCCTTAGTTTCCAAATACGGTCTGAATATGTACACCCTATATATCTGCCTTACGTAATTTATTGTCATATCGCAACGTTAAACTTCTTAAAAACATTATCAATATTACTAGTGATAGGTCACATACGTAGAATGTGTGGGTTCTACTGTCCGAAGCTCCTAGCATCGCTCCGGAAATGCGCCAGACAAAAGGTAATTGTGTGTTTTTATCAGTTGGCTGTTATTGGTTTGTTATGATAACACGTTTTGAACGCTAGCTCATCCATAGTCCATGGTCTTTGTAAATTACATATTCAATTAGTTGTGAGAATTGGAGACATTTTTGTTAGGTTTTTTTAATGTTTTTTTGTTATAGTCATGTATGTAGATGGTTTCTTGATTGATTAATACATTTACTAAAAAATATGATTTTTAAAACCATTTATTTTATTTCGATATATTGTGTTCCCAAACGAATATTCTTTAAGGTATTTTATGTACATACAAATATTATTTCATTATTTTTTCTTCGCTTCTACTTATTTTTTCGCTTTAATTATTATATTCATTTAAGCACCTTTCGTTATCTTACCAACAAGAATTAATGACATCAACTCAAAAAATAGGAACGGACATCAACAGTTCACCAAACACAAGATTGAAAATTTTCATATCGGAGATTTACCTTTAACATTCGCTTCTTCAGCGTCTCCGTATCTCACGAAGACGAAGAACAGCACCATGAGGACCAGCTGCACCAGCATCACTGGCGCGTACTTCATCGATGTGTATTTTAGTACCATCTTGATATTTTTTCTGAAATAAATGAACATCAACCATTAAACACTTCATTACTTACATATTAGCTTAAAACGAGAAATCGCTGGTCTGGTCTGAGTGTTTGCGACATCGAAAAGAATCGCGTATTTTCTGATACCCACGTCACAAGATTTGTATCTAATTAAGTGGATAGAATTAAATATTTATTTATATGTTTTTGACGTATATTTCCCCATTTATTTCTTAAGAATAATACCAAAAATATGATACTGTAAGATCAAAGTGATACTGAAATATTTTCTAAGAAATTCTGTTGTTAACACGACAAGGGAACAGCCAATTACGCCCTTCCGGTGCTTCTGGCGGAGGCGTAAGTAGAGGTTATTGCTCTTCAGGCACAGGTTATGTCTCAGCCAACAATTAATTGTTATTTTTAAATTTCTATAGAAAGATTACCAAAGGTGCATTTGATGGACGAAAGCAATACAATATTAACTGGGGAAAGATTATTAAGACGGTTTCTTGCCAGCTATCAGTTTGTTTGTGTTGACTTTAGTAACATCAGCCCGTGTACGTTTTGGACCTCCTCTACAACTGAGTGGGTTTCGAAATCTGTCCGATGCCTTAGTATGAGTTGGAGGACTTTACATTTAAGAAAAATGTAACTCCTGGCGTATCTGCAGGTTTCCTGACGATTTTTTCCTTTACTGCTAAGATCCCTGATTATAATTTGCTGGAAATAGACATAACTTCAAATAGTCAACGTGTGTGCCTGGATTCAGGCCCGCAATTGCTGATTCTGCATCGCGCGCCTTAATTTCAAGCTGTCACTAACTTATTGACCGATTTATTTCTTCAATATATAATTATTCTACAATTCATTCGAATCATTTCTTACTAAATGAACCGTATGGAAGTTATTACGCCCCATGAACATTCCCGGTTTAATTTCTGAGTCAATAATCGTAGAACACTCATGCTTGCCCTTTACTACATGATCGAACAGATGCTGAAAGTGGTTGTACAAATATTCTACCTACCTTACCTTCCTGCTATGAATACAGGCGTAAGAGACCACGCATGGAGAGACACTGTCCTATCTACCCATCATTACTCACAGAAGTGCACAGATTATCACTATCCTAATAACCTCCAGCATACATTTATAAGACTGTAATCTGTGTTTAATGAGAAAAATGTAATGAGTTTTTTACTACCACGACAAACATCATAATCTCACTAATTCTTCTACACGATAAGTCCACGTGAGGGGTAATATTGAGGCTTAACATGCTGTTACTATTTTCATAACTATAAAAAGTTGTCAAACTAGATTAAGTAGCTTAAAATTGTTATTATAATGATTTAATTTGATTCAATAAACAAGTCTTTTAATCTTAATGAAAATAATGCTGTGTCATACTTAGTTTCCTTTCAAGGGTGTTGTTCTTAAGATTAATATTTATTAGTACTTTTTTCAGCTATACATAAAATGACTTAGATAACATAGAATGTATGATAGTCATCAGGTGTCGGGATCCAAAAGAGTATCGGCTGATGAACAACTAGGGGAGATTTAAGATTTCATAATCATCATCAACCTATCTGTATGGGTTGATGATGATTGACGATGATGATTGATGATGACGTACCTATGTACGTCTCACTGCTGGGCACGAATCTCCTCTGCCATTGAAAGGGTATAGGTATATATTAGGGTTTGATTTAAGAGTTCCTTACAAAGATTTTTGAGCACCTTAATTCACTTTTAATACTCTAGCGTGATCTTATTGTAATCTTATCATACTTCGGTCAGTTTTTCTGAGCATAATGTAACAACATTTAATACTTAATTTGGCTTCACTAGTCTTTCATGAGCTTATTATTATGTATGTGAAAAAAAAGTAATAATTCTAGGTCTATGTCATAGGAGACAGTAAAGATGACAAAAAATATCTACGAAACACAATAATAATACTATACCCTAGAATTAGAAACTACAGTAATACTCTTTGTATAAAAGGTCAATGTTCGAACAAGATTCTTAGTCAATTTATAAATATCTTTTACAGCACTGTTTTATACACTTAAGCCCTTTTAGCATTACGCCGAAAAACTCAATAGCACTGAGATAATGTCAAATACAATTACGTTTGGCGATGGGGAGACGAAAATAGAAGCGATGGCCCATGTGTGACCCGAGATAGGGTAGAGATATTTATTCGTATAATTCTTGTTATGTTGTACCTATCTATTTCAATGTCATAAATTTAATATGTAATATTTTTTTACACATGAGACATTTCATATAGCTTTAAATCTAGATGAAACAGCCTGGTTTTCATCTAATAAAATATTTTTATGCTTGAACTTTAATGTAACAACAGAAAATACTTCAGCAATTTAGTGTATTTATTTAAATATCATATTGAAAAAAAAACAGAAACCAGTCAAATGGCAGTGAGATCGAACAGATTTTCTAAGTGAACTGCTGTTAGTAGCTGATTATAAAGCAAATACGATTTCTGAAACGACCCATTGAATGATCAAAAAAGAACGAAATAAAATCAAAATCCGCAGTAAAATATGGCAATAGAACGAATGGAACATGGAGCCATTAAAGTAAACACAGGCAGAGGCATCTGCATTCAATATTCCCTTTCATAAAGACAGCCTGTATAGAAACAGGCGAGCATAAGCAATCTGAGCTTCCTTCATTAAAATATCAGATTGAATGCAGATCACGGCGAATTAAATTTCCATTTTAGTCGTTTTCTGGCCCGATCGGACAATCATTATGCATTTGACTGCACAGACTGAGAACGTTTAACATTTAATGTCCAACAACTCGTCGTATGAATATTTGAAAAGAGTTTGGTTTTCTTCGCTTTGTGTTCGACGTTTCGATTTGTATGCCTTTATTGCTTTGAGCAAGTGTAAAATGTGCTTTATATTTCACATCACTAAAATGGTATGGTTAAAGGTAAAATGAAATATAATGAGAGAGCGATGGTAATAGATTGATTGACGAGAAAAGACTGCAATAATTTATCGATCAATTATGCTAACTTGTTCGACAAGAAATGTACATTACTCGACATGAACGTAAGTTTTTACGATGAAGGAAATTTGAAAGACTCTTTCAGCTGAAATGAATTTGAATCGGTGGACTACATATACTGTCATAATTTAAGTGAATACATTTCTACTAAGTTTTGTCACGATTTTTCCTTATACAGTAATTGAATCATAATTAGAAATAATAGATATGTACCTACAATATAAAAATTAAAAAGTAGAGGCTACTAAGTTTTTATCTGGTTGGTATTTATATAACGTTATGAAGAAAATGCAATGACGTATACGTAATAATGCTAACCTTTCTGACTGCGATGATTGAATAGAGCTTTTATTGATTGTCCGTGATTATTTTTATTCAAACAGATTTCATAACCGCGTTTTGTTTCTACTAGATTTTTTCGAGTATTTAAAACATCAGCATCATTATGTTTGCTAATAACAATAGCTTCCATATCATTATTTAGCTGTTAATAAGCTTTGATTTTAAACTTAACTAAATTAGCGAACCTAATTTTGTACAACAGGTATAAAATTCCATGCAAAAATAAAGTTCAATTTGTCCCCTTGTATCATACTTCGTTATTGACAACCTTTATAAGTCTATGTACCTTCTACTACTGGATACGAGCCTCCTATCCTATTGAGTTTGGATTCATATTGAAATATCACTTACTTAAACCGTGAAGACTAACATCTTTCATCTTTCATCATCAAGTTCTTAGGTATTTCTATGTGTAGTCTGCCAACCCGCACTAGGCCAGCGGTGGACTAAGGTTCAAACTCTCTCAGTTGTAGCGGAGGCCCGTGCCCAGCTGTTGGACTATTGGAGATGTATTTGATTGTACTAT
This sequence comes from Cephonodes hylas, assembly GCA_030295005.1. Classification (NCBI taxonomy): domain Eukaryota; kingdom Metazoa; phylum Arthropoda; class Insecta; order Lepidoptera; family Sphingidae; genus Cephonodes; species Cephonodes hylas. The sequence continues at coordinate 2,368,730 of AP025374.1, read as the reverse complement.
AGAGACTTTAAGCCATCGTGCTAGCATAATTAGTCTCAAAGGGCCACATATGTCTTGGTCTATAAACCACAATCAACACTGTATTATTATCTGTTTCAGTATAAGCAATTTCTGTATCGAAATTATTTCACGAGCTAAAACCAAAAACTTTTATGGACTGGTATTATTTATTGGTATTTTTATAGGAAAACTGGGTAACATAAAAAAAACAATTATTTTAGAAATAAGTAGTAAAAGTAATCGTTTTGTTTTGAAAACGAAAATAAATGACACTTATTTTAAAATATTTTTTAAAATTGAATAATGAATATATTTTAATATATTTTTTTAAATCAGTGTATATTTTGGACCTACCTTAACGTTCGACGCAGACAGTAGACACACCCGCGATATCACTCGTCAATTCCCTTCTGTGAAGCAGCGGTGTCAACTTTAAACTAATATAGGGCTGCGTTGACGCTACAAAATAAGGTGTTTTGCAAAATGTCCACGCTGTTCTGTAAATGTTTGCTAAAGTTGTATGTTTATTTAGTGAATTATTAAGCAAATTTTGTAAAATAACTTTGGTTGTTTTTGTAATAGTTAAGAAGATTTAAAATTCATTCAGTTTTTGAATTTCGGGAGAAAAATCAAATTGTTGCTTCTTGTACTTATAAGCAGTGTCAAACGAGTATCGGAGAAAAATTGAATAAGACTAGAAAGGAAATGTGACCATGCCAATCGTGCCAAACCTACGATTAGACTTCCATATGTTTGTCGCTTCTTTGTTATTCGTGTAGCGTGAAATATCAAGACAATTAACAATAGTCAGTCTGTTTTCTGATCCTTTACCGCTGCTACTTAGAAGACTTTTCATATAAATTGTCGGTGAGTGTTCCTGTAATTTTTAACGTCAATTATAATTATAAAAGGCACACTTAAAAGTTATTATTACTTTTACTCAATTATCATGAAATAAACAGGACCATGGTTACGAAACCATGGGCCTGTTTTGTTTATTTTTTTTAATAAGCTGGGTACATAGAATACGAATTCTATGTACCCAGCTTATTAAAAAAAAGATTTAAAAATTTAAAATTTCTCAAATTCCTTGTCTAAATTGCACTAGACATTTCATAAATCATCCCAACCTCTCGAAAGTCAGCGACATTTTTCATCTCACTCTATCAGTATGAAAGTGACAGAGATAGTGCACTGATGGATTCAAACGCTGGGGGGCAAATTGTTTACACACAGTTAGCGTGTGGCACGCCCTTGCACTTGTCAATTTCCTTACATAATTTGTTACGTGGCTTGTTTGTGAACAGTTTAAGTCAATTGTAAATACTAGCCGGTGAATAAATAAGATAGCAGGCAATGTGAAATTTAAAAAGGTGATTATCACAACTTATAAAATTTTTAATCTGTTGTTTTTTTTTGAGTCAATATAGGATTTCGGAATAATCCCATATAATATTTTTTAAAGCCCGAGACGCAGTTGTCTTTAAAACAAGCTAGGTGATACTAGAGGCCGCAGGTTCGATCCTCGCGCGGAGACAAATGGTTGTGTAATCCTTAAATATTTTTTTTGGGTCTGAGTGTTTGTGATACCGAAATGTCTCTCATAGTTTCTGGTACACACAACACAAGAGTTAATTTTAATGTCGGGTCAGAACTATGTGACTATTGAGTGTATTTATTATTATTAAAATAATGATTTTTGCTAGTATATGTGGCCAGTACTCTACCATTTAGTATCAACGTGTTCTCCGGATAAAAAAAGGATATAAAAAACTATACAAGACTGAGCTAGTCAAAGTGAGCAGTGCTTGCAAACTAACTAAACTATTCCCAGAAAACATACATACACGCCGTCAATGGCGCATCTGACTGGCGCACCTGACTGACTCTGTTAAACGAATTGCTTTCATACCAACGCTACGCAATATTCGGTTGTAACGTGGCTATGCTGGATGTGTGGGATTTTCAGTAGATATTGGCCCGGGAGTTTAATCGGCGAAGAATAGTGAGACAAATAAAAACATACTCATGCTTGTATTTGCAGAGAGATAGCCAGCAGTTGTGTGCTTCCATAGAAGCGCACCAGCATTTAAAATTAGTGATGTAATTTTTGGTTTATTATTGTTTGTTCTAAGTAAGGATATTGCCATTTATATTATGTCAAATGGCTTTTCGTCGTCTATCGTTCGGAGTCTGTCGTCACGTCTTTGAAAGGGACGCCTTCGAGAGGAAGTGGCGTAAATTGGCAACAGATAGAGAGATTTGGAAGAAAAAGAAGGAGGCCTTTTTCCAGCAGTGGGATCTAGTATAGACTAAAAAAAAATCTTAAAAGGAAAGATTAAAAGTTAAAAATTATCGACATGTTGGGTAATTTTTTATTTATAATTCGTGTGTACGTTTAAATTACTAAAATGCAGAGTTCGAATATAGCGTTTCATTCTGCATTGGCATAGTCGTTTTTCGTTTTATTTTGAAAAAGTTTTGATTTCCAATGTAATCCGAATATGTGAGTTTTAAACAAAAATATTTTAGAATACTACGTGTATGTTGGAAGCTAGCTGCATTCCTAAATAAATGAATGTAACAATAGGGACAGTGTGAAATTTCGGTTGAATGTATTTTTTTATTTATTATTATTTTCATCTCAAAATATAGGCTTGACTTCATGTATGTATGTTTGATAATAAGTGTCAATCCGCATTAGAATAGCGTGGTGTACTAAGGCAGGAACGTTCTCAGTATATGGGTCGATGATGTGTGATAATATGTGTTTCGTTAAATACAAAAGGTTCCTTAATGCTGGCGGATACAGTCATTGAAAAATCAGTAAAGTGATCACCGTGTTTTTAATGATTGTGAAAAATCAATAATGTATTAATATCGTGTGTTGCATCAGAAAATCTCGTAGTTCCTAGTTCGATTTCCAGGACTCTTAAAAGCTGCAATCAGTGAAAAACAATAATAAGGTTACATCTTTCTATGTTAGACTTGTAAACTTAATTAGTATAATACAGACGTTACCTTATGTTAAAAATTAAAATTCTACGACGTCATGTTTCTGGCTAGGCGGAGTGACGACTTCCGCAAGATAGCTGGCAGTGGTTGGATGAGCAGGGCCGAAGATAAAGCCCACTAGCGTGCCATAGGAGAGGCCTATGTCCAGCAGTGGACGTATTAAAGGCTGTTGATGATGACGACGTCATGTAATAAGGAATCACTGCCAACCGAACCAAAACGGTTAGATAATCCGCATTATCAAATTATTTGAACAGTCCACGCGCCAATGATTGGATTGCACCCCCGATGGTTCTCATTAATTCGCCCTTAATTGTGGTATATTAGATGAGAAATTAATAGGCATACGTAATTATCACAGTTGGTATGTGCGTCGGCAATATTATCCGCTGCAGTTGGAATTTCGGCGCTGCGGATCCATTTATTAACATAGGTGATGAGTTCATTTCAAGTAATTGTTTTTGCGCTCTTTAATTTACGGATTTATGCGTATTAAATTCAGTGGATTATGAAATGATAATTCATTGACGTAATTTTGCTCTTAAATTAATTAAGATATGGAATGAAACTTTCTGCAAGATTAAGTAGTTAAGTTGTACGTGTGAGTAATAGCATGTACTTTGACGGTGAATGAAATAATTTTCATGATTTCTCACAACATAGTGCACTCGAACTAGCCTCCTCTGCCTAACCTTTCGAGGAAACAAGCCAAATATGTATGTAGATTGTAGGTATTAATTAATCTAATTGATAAATGTTTTTTGTCATTTTTGTGTTTCTAGTGACGTATGGATGTGACATGATTTGTATATATTTACTAACAAATCATTAAACAAAGTAATGAAATTTGTACACCTAAAAATTCTTTGGCATTTCTCTGCTGTGCAGTCCACCAACCCGCACTAGGCCATCGTGGTGGGCTATGGCCTAAACCCTCTCAAGTTGTAGAAGAGGCCTGTGCTCAGCAGTGGGGCGTATATGAATGATGATTTTGAATCCAAAAATAATGGTGATAAAAAATAAAAATAAATCTATTTTGACGTTTCATAACAATTTGCGTTTATTTAACAATGAAAAGACGTATTGTCCCGATCGTGCAAAGCACATTATTGTGTTACTATTTTGCGAGTCATACAAAGTCAATACACAAAATGTCGAATAATATTAGATAGGCAACAGTGGCGGATCGAAGATTTTATTTTGAGGAGACATTAAGTCTACTCTTAAAATATATATATATTTTTTTTCTAGGAGAATTAAAAATAAAATTGCCTCATCAAATTCTAAATTATATTCTTTAGCTTTAAATCTTTATTATACAAACGGTTCTTGACATATAAATTAGTATACCATGACCATATGCACAAAAGCAATTATTAACTAGACATTGTTATGTCGTATATTGTTATATACGCCTAAAGTTTTTAAGATTCTATGCAGGTACCTTTACTGGTCTATCTTAAAGGAACGAGGGAGGTTGACTCCCAAAATTCGTCCTAAATTCCCTCTTGTCCATAACATACAAATAAGTTCAATATTTACAGCTAAGCAACGTGATTCAGATTCGTTTGTTTGCGTGTTCAATATGCGTTTTCCAAGATGGACACACCCACTTAGCCTTTGTTGCTAGGCTCGGTGGGTGAGTGAATATTCTGTTAGTTTAGCGAGGGGCTCGGCTTTCGGAGTTGTTTGTCTCGTGACCATGTGTGGGAGAGAAACTTGGAGTTTTGGACTGAATTTCCTGGTCGATTCGCTTAGTTTCAGACTTGCATGATTAGGAATGTAATTAAGTGGACAATGAAGGAAGGCAATAGCGTGGAAGAATAGTTGACGAAATTTATTTTAGAGTTAGAAGCACTTACTATAGCTATGAAAAGTTAGAGGTATAGTATATATAACTCAAGAGGATAGGTTTTTGGGATTTTTGCATTTAACGCTTATTAAGTACCTGCCTGGAAGAGATTGCTAATAGCGATAAGGCCGCCCTTTGTGGACATTAGCAAATAAGTTAGTTTTATTTTATATTTTATTCCTGTATCTGTGGTGTACAATAAAGTAAATAAATAAGTACTTGATTTTTATTTTATTTTACCTTAATAAGCTACACGCTCTATGTACAAATAAGACGACAGGTATCTAAATAAGGTGCGTAAAACGCGATTTCTGCCTGAAACTGTACATCTATTCATAGAATCACTTACTTGTAGGCAAAAAACTGGCGTACAAACTTCAGTAGCAAAAGCAGTAAATACTATATTTTTTGCTAATGTTTATATCCACACTAAATAGGCATAATACAAATCGATGGAGCAATAATCATAATTCTTTGCCAATGTACGTTTTTATCCACGTTAGAAGCACGCGAGTCTTGTATGGAAGGCCGTCCTATATTATTCATAAACCGTCTTATTTTATCTATGGAATGGCGGAATCGACAGGCGGGAAAACTGCTTATTGCTTTACGGCTCTTTTTGTTTGGTTTTTGACGTCTATGCAGTATTGTGTTGTCAAGTTTTTGAAGTTATGGTTGTATGGACTTCTAGGTTTGCCTGTACTCGTATCGTTGTTTATATGTATATTTCTTCTTCATCAACCCATATTCGCCCACTGCTGAGCACGGGTCTCCTCTACCATTGAGAGGGTTTAGGCCATAGTCCGCCACGCTGGCCTAGTGCGGGTTGGCGGACTAAACACCTAAGAAATTCCTAAGAACTCTTAGGTGTGCAGGTTTCATCACGATGTTTTCCTTCATCGTTAAAGCAAGTCATAATTCAATGTGAATACACACATTAAATATGTATATTTATCAAACTATTACTTCTCATATGCTTTAGGCCGCGTAGTACGATTGAATCCAATTCTTGAATCAGACACATATTTGTCGCGTTTTCTCGTCATTGCGAAAGAAGTGTTATAAGTAATTTTTTAATTTTTGAGCATTTACTTAAATCAGAGTTTAGAGCTTATTGCAGCGTAATATGACATAGGTATATTCTTAAAAATAACATTAAACTTATGAGCGCTGTATGTATGTCTCATTTTAACGCAGTGCAGGGTTCATATCATATCCTAGCTAACTAGGAGGTATACTCTGTAATAATAAAAATAATTTGCATCGAACGAAGTCCAACCGAGTCGCCATCGACTAACAATAATATCGTATAATTCTCCAACAATTCATCGGCATGGTCCAGCGTCCGAAATAGAACCGAACAAGGCAAGCGGGAGGAACAATAGGAAATTAGCTATACCCCTAATGGAGTTTATGTAACGTCACGTAAGCTTCGGGCCGGTGGCATCCGGCTAATGCCGGATTCATCCGCTTTTATCCAGTTTAAAAGCCTACGTGACTTACCCAAATGGACTCAAACAAAGGCCGTGGCGCGCCCCCGATGTATGGGAGCAACTAAAAGAATTAAAATGATATAAACACGCATTTGTGGCGGGAAAGGGGATAATGTGGACGGAATTTTTCGTTCCGCTTCAAGGTTAATAGGTTTAGCGATTTAGAGTGATACTTTTTATGCTTATCGCCAGGATTTTTGTCAGATTATTTTAATAATTTCATATGAGGTCATTTTTGGAGGGGTTTGGTAATTGTTAGTGGTTAATGGGGTTTAAGACGAAAATAATGTTTGGGGTATATGAAACAGGCCAAAAGATCAAACCCCAGTCAATAAAAATTAGTTCCTTCCATAGACTATCTTAAGAAAACAACCACGGCTATAAACCCACCCAGTTCTAAAATCAAAACCAGGCACAAAACTCCAAAAGAAAAAATATCCACAGTCCATAAACAACGCCGTTCGGAATTCAAAATTCAAAACAAGCCATACAATCGGGGCATCCATAGAGCAAACATACATAGTGTTGCCAATTTACGGGCCAGTTCTAATAAAATACACGTTAATTGATCCAGCGTGACGGCACGTCGGGTCGGCTATTGAATGCGATGACACAAACACGCTTCGCAAACATTGTTACGTTTGAATGTAAATAAAGTAGTTATGTTTACAGTGAAACACACGCCCACTGCACTATTCGGACGGTGCGTACTGGATTGTTTAAGAATTGTCTTTGCATTTTAGAATTTTATTGGCTTTCGTTCAGAGTGTGGTAGTACTCTAAGAATAACCAGTCTATTGACAAAACCCTTAGTAAAACACTCGAAATGTAGTAACTTAATCTACGGTTAACACTTCTTTGCAGTCAATTCTACTTGGACCGTACTGCACTTTCTTTCAGGATTCAGTGTAGTGGTTACATTATTGTAGCAAAAATATAATTGCTTGACAGAAAGCTATGAATCTCAAATAAAAAAAGGCAATAAGAAACTTAAAACTGGAATAATAGTATAAAAATAATTTTCTAAATAAAAATACGTTGTGTAATTTCCAGTGTCAAATTAAGCGTGCGCCTTTTGTTTTTTAATTTTAATTTTTGCTCACGTGTTTCAATTTTATATTTAGTGTTTTAATATGAGTATTAATGATTTTGTATTGACAAAAAACTTGTTTATATTTTATTAGATAAACGTAGGTACTAGTTTTAATGAATTGCTCACAACATAGATGTCTTGTGATCTTTTTGATTGGCTGATCATTTAATGACTTTGATGATGAAAAATACTATTCAATCCACGGATAAGGCATAGATCATCAATGTATGTGATTATTGAAATCATCATTAGCCCATAAACGTCCCACTGCTGAGCACGGGTCTCCTCAACCATTAAGAGAGTTTAGGCTATAGTCCACCACGCTGGCCTAGTGCGGGTTGGCGGACTACACACCTCAGAAATTCCTAAGAACTTTTAGGTGTGCAGGTCTCATCACGATGTTTTCCTTCACCTTTAAAGTAAGTGATGATTCAGTGTGATTTCGCACATAACTTCGAAAAGTCAGAGGTATGTGCCTGGGGTTCGAACCCGCGACCGCCGATATTATTGAAAGCATTTACTTATTTATTTAATTGCCTTCTTTTACCGTCGACGTGTACCTTCTTTACCTACCCCTAAGAGACAAGCATATACACTGAATCTAAACAAGCATTACTTACTTCACCGACGCCTCACAATATTGAAGCCACAATTCAATTCAGCCGGGTAAATGGATAAGCCCCACCTCTGCACCGAATGCATATTTTATATTTTAATGTAATGAGTTTGCGCCACGAAATATTCCCAAGCACATGTAGGATGCGAAATTTTCGCATACAAAATATTATTCTCAAGATTGCATTTATGCTATGACTTCCTGCATCTGCTTGAATATTTCAAAGCGTGTAACTTGCCCGCGTGGCTTATGTTATTATCCTTCGATGTTATGTGTAATGGAATTTCTCGAGCATTCTGTACTTTGCTTTTGTAAAATTCTGCTCACATTTGCATGGAAGGGGGCGGGGGCTGTCTCGTCGTTTACTGAGATCGTGGTGGCAGAGTCGAAAATGTCTTTATGTCATACATAATATGACGATATGATTTGTGAGAGTTGTTCTTTTTTTTAATTTAAAATAAAAAATATTTACATTACCACTTTTGCCCTTTTACTTTTTATTTTGCGTAAATAACGTAGCGTTAAATTTAACAAATTCAATAAATTAATTTCATTAATGACAAATTCGAAACAAATACACAGAGAAGAAACGGCGTTACAAACTCTACCTCAATAAGAAACCTCGTTTTAAAAGAATGTCAAAAAATATTAAGCCGAAAAGCTTGTGAGATTCTTTTTGTAATATTTATCCGCGCATAAAGATTAATGGCTTAGATGGCCCTGATAGGGTGTTGAATTAATTTGTTCAATTTGCATTAACGACCGACGGGATAGAGGCTGTAAGATTTACCTAGAAATTTCCGACTAATTTTAACCTTTGATCACGTTCCACATCTTTGCGGCGCTCTAATTAAGTAAAACTTGCTATATTAATGAGATTTTTCTTTAATATATTTTTTTATGTTCATCTTTTAGGGAAATCGTACGAACCTAAACTGCATATAATATACATGCAGTGCTAACTGGTGTGCATTTTATAATGCCTCACTGGTCTTGCTTTAAAAATTGCCTCGTAAGATTTATAGATGTTTGATTCCGAAAGGGAATCAAAAGGGAAATATCTTATGTTGCAAAGTCTGGAAATATGACAAGTAAACGATTATAAACTCGCCCCTATGACATGGAGCTTATTTGTTTGCTTTTATAACATACTCAGAAGTAGTTGTAAAAGAATAAATGCTAGAAAATGGCACAATGTATTGCTGTTTAGTTATTAGTACAGTAAATACACTTCTCTGTGTGGATACAACGGCTATAAAGAAATTATATTTTTTTTTAATGTACCAACAAATTTCAAACCCTTCTTTATAACTATAACCTCTACAACCACATTATACTTAAACCTATTAAATACTACCAAATGCTCTTAATACCCATTAGGTATTAGCTACGGATCTCCAAAAGGCAATCCAAAACCATGATACCCATAATGCGAACCAAAACCATGGATTAAATGACCACCAACGATGCTATTACACGGGACGGGCTTAAGGCTCGTCCCTTTAGATGCATTAAGCCTTCTACTCGATCGCAGCATCTTAAAATAAAATAGAATATCCTCCTGTTGGCCACATCTTCCGTCTCATACAATATTTATGCGTGAGGAACACAGAATGTCGACTACTTGTGGATGCACAAAGATCCTAGGTATTTGGAAACGGCATTTATAGTCAATGTGAACATCGTTTGTATCATGTTTTGCAATCTAACATTTGTTGCTATTACAATAAAGTCCTCCAATTAAAAAAGCGAATTATTTTTTTACAAAAATTAGATTGTTTAATGCTTTTGATTCGTCAATAAAGTAAAAGTAAATAATATTATATAAGTAGAATATTTCTTTAGGTACAGGTATCTATATCCATGATTTACCAGCAATATTTAAAAAGTTAACTGTCCATATTTATATTATGTTGCTACTAAGTATATTTTAATAGAACAATTCAAAATGTTAATTTTATGTTCAACCCGAGTATTAAACACGCGAAACACAAACTAGTTTATCCGTAAGGATTAACAGCCAGTCCTATGTTATAATTAAATAGATTACAAAATATTTGAAACTGTAAAAAATTCAAAACTCGAACTGATTTATTCGTAAGAAAAATCAGCTAGTCTATTATAAAAAAAAAGTTAAATTAACAAAGTATTTATTTCGTAAATGCTAAAACCTCTATACGCTCAGACTTACATTCATACCACGACCGAGCCACATCCATAGACAACGAAATCTTCACTCCGACACCCATCTGCCAATTCTCAAGAGCAAGCGAGATGGCAATATTATCACACAACACTTAAGTTTAAGAGCTCCTTTGTAATCTTTATTGAGTGGTTGTAAATTGACTTTTCAGAGGGCCTTGTAACTTGCTAAGCACGAGTGCTTCATAAAAATGTACACTTGGTACAAGATTTTCGCCAACTTAATTTCCTTGTTGTTAAAGCGTGGGCCATTTAAATTTAGATTAGACATTGTCATCAGACTTATAGTACAGAAGAACTTTACGTAGTCGAAGACTTTTACGAATATGGAATAATTTTGCCTGTGCTAAAGTAGGAATACGAAGATATATTACTTAGATTACTATTATATTATAATATAGGTATCCTTTATCTTTATAATTCTCAAGTGACTTACATTTATTTCAGTATTGTTTTTATTTCTCACGCTTTATTGTACGCCATAACAATTAAATATTGAATAAAAGCACACAATGAGATCCATAATGTTTTTACACAAAGAACAAAATGTGTGATTTAAAATGCATTTATTCATAAATTTTCAAATGTCAGAATAGTGTCTCGCGGATTTGAAGCTTTTAACTTGTCAGCGTAACAAAGCTTAGTAATAAGCTTTAGCGCACTTCATAAAATCTTTTAAATTGAATTAATTTCACAAAAGAACGACGCAACCCTGTGTGCATAATATAACTAACTAGTATTAACTGTTGCAGATTAAAACATATTACACAGTGAATTTAAGAAATTATCGTTTATACATGCGAGGAAACATGACCCTTATTGCAACTGTACAAAGTTTAAGTTCGTGAGAGATAAAACACTATGTAGTTTAATCTAAGAATCAAAATTAACTGTATGAATTAGGTTATATGACCTTCAATATGTTTATCTCGTTAGATAATAGTCTGTTTAATTACTTGGATATGTTTTGTGAGAGGAACGTTCATACTAGACGGCTTTATTAAATTCTTAAAAACTTTTAGGTGTGCAGGTTAAAGCAAGTGATAACTCAATGTGAGTACAGACTACAGACATTCAAACGAAAGTGTATTTTTGAGACAGCCGTTTCTACTACAAGTCAAACGTCTTCGAGTTAGTCTGATTAAAAGTTATCGTTTAGATATATAGTTTTCAGTTCAGATAGATATTGTACCAAAGATCGTTCAAACCGTAGATCGTCTCATGAAGCATCAATTATCGGTAAAATTTACAGACATTACGTCACAGAGTTCTAATCGGGTCGTGTCGTGTAAACAATATTTGGGAACCACAAGTGGATATTAATTAACTTTTGTTGCCCTTTAGACGTTTGGCATTATCGTCAATTTTGTGTTTAATTTATCTCGTTTACGTAACACAAGCCTAGAGTAAAGTGCTCATACACGTAGAAAGTGGTACTACCTTCTCTGTGATCTGTTAGGAGGAAAGGCTTAAAATGTCGATTTTTTTTTATCGCCATTAAAATTTGTGCACATCCTGCACATCTGCAGGGAATCGAACCCGGAATCTCTAGATCGTACAGCACATACTTACAAAAATATATTATTGAGGATTCCTTACACGAATTTCTTAGTTCTACTTCATTTCATCGCTTACCTACATGAATCAATTAACTCTCGTTATTTTATCGACGATAACAATAATAGCTTTTTCGATATATTTCTGTCAGACAAAAAGGATTGAAAAAGTGGGTTAAAACAATAGGAGATTTCACTATCTCGTGAGCATTAATTGGTAACAGTGCCAATTTACCTGTTATTATAATTAACCCTTATAAATCAAGTAAAATTAATAAATCATTTTGAAACATTACGTGAAATTACAGTTCTGAGAATTTTTTTTTAACTTCAGCGTTAAAAAATTAACATTTTACATTGAATGTTCCTCAAAAAGTGTAAGTTTTTCAAAATATAGCATTAGAATTACATGCGGTATTGAGAATTTCTTCTAAAATCGATACATCAAAGTCAGAAGTTAATTAAAGTATCAGACGCGAGCGATGCATCAGTTCCCTCTAAGTTGGGAAGCTGAGAAGGAATCGCTCTCAGTCACTACAAATTTAGTATGTTAACAAACTTCAAAGTTAATTTATTCTATTAAAACATTTATAACATGGTAAACGCCTGTATTCATATACCACGATAGTCCTTTTATACGTGGTGTAAAAAGACTTTGATTGAAACCTAAGGCGGGCAATAGCTGCGATGATTAGGTACTAAAACAATTGTGTTAAAAGAAACCCGAAACAAAATATTTTTTTGACATTTTCGCAACAACAACAAATTTATATTTTGTCGGTATGTTTTATCGTATCACCGTTACTATTACCAATCTAACTTTTTAAACACGGACAATAAAACTTAGTATCTTTTCAACATTGAATGAATGGATTGCAGAATTGCACCATATTTTATATTAATCGCACCCCTTCAGGGATTTCAAATGTGAGTATATATATTTACATCTTTTACACCCTTTAACCTAGAAAAACTCAACACAATCCGCATAAAAACCATACAATTGACAGTCGCAGCCGTATGGGAAGTAGAGCGAAACAATGAAGAAACAAACCGTACTGACTTGGATAATGTTCTGCGAGTTCCCGAGATTTCTGTTGCGAAAGCATCGTGCCTAATGACGCTATAAGCTTTGATTTTTATTGTTACCGGTATTCGATTCGAGTTGGTATAAGATTTTCCACGCATTGTTTTTACGTTCGGATTTTTTGTAGTATAGCTAAATTTCATTCAGCTTATCACCATCACCAGCCTATTCACGTCCCACTGATGGTGTCGGGTCTCTTCTACTATTGAGAGGATTTGGGGCTTAGTCCACCACGCTGGCCTATTGCGGGTTGGCGGTCTTCATACTTATGAAATTCCTAAGAAGTATTCAGCTTGGACTGGGGTAACATAGAGTACGAAGTGTTGAATTGGGACCTTAATACAGAATTACGTAAAGATATAGGGCTTCTGGATAGGGTTATACAAGATGTATTGAAGATCTCACCAATATCGCAGTAAGCTGTTGGATGCAGGCCGCTTCCGACAGAGCGCTTGGAAAGTCTTTCGGCTGCTGATGATGATGATAATTTTCTTAATATGTGAGGTTATCGCTAATGCGTTAATGGTAGGTTTTTATTGGGTATCGCGTGATTGTAAGCGACTATTGCTCCTAGTGGGCTTGTGGAATACTAGAGGTGCAGTAAACTGGTTATTTTTTTACCATTTTTGCTAGATTCACAGGTATATCTGCGGAATTTACTTACGCAGACTGGTCACAGAATGTATGTGTGCGAAAATCGCCACCATGACTTTAGATCTCACGGATATCGTGGTTAACATCGGGTCGCAAGCGAATTGGCTACTATTAGTGACCACATAATACATTTGTTGCGTACAAACACTTATCATATAAAAAGAATACAAATAAATGCAGAAATTATGTAACTCAACTAAAAATTTTTGCAAACAGGAAGACTAAACACAATTTGGAATGTTTTTATTTTAGTATCGGTGAAAATGAAAATATCCCTGTTTACCACGAGGTACAATAACAAGATCCATAACAAACACGCAGCATTAATTCACAGAATGTAGGGGGGGCGTAAAAAATTAATCAGTACCTGTAGCCTTATAAGTGCTGACTTAAGAGGCAGAAATGATTAAAATTTCATTATCCAAAATGTAAGAGAAAGATTCTTTGAATAATTGAGGGGGGAATGCGCAGATGGCGCGGGCTTTCGGGAGCTGTGGATATCACTTTGCGTATTAAGGGTAAGGCGAAAATGGGGTGAAACGGCCAGCAGCGCTTAGGAGGTCGTTCCAATTGTTTGAAGCGTCAGCCTGTTTGTTCACCTGTTTGCTTAAAGTTTTGCACATGCTGCGAGAAATGTTTTTGAGGATATTATAGGGTGTATTAAAATATTTGCGTTTAAAGCTGTTTAAAAAATTGACCCAACAGTGACATACATAGCTCCACACTAAGATACGAGTATATATTATACGGGGCTGCCAAGTATAATATAACTGAGTCGTACCTTTAAAATAAAAAAAAATGCCTATTGTTTTAACCAATGACAAATTCTTATATAAGAGGCGCGAGGATATTGAGAAGTAGAAAATAATTTCGACACAAGTCCCTGCCACTTCTTCTTCTTCTTCTTCATCAACACATATACGCCCACTGCTGAGCACGGGTCTCCTCTACCATTGAGAGGGTTTAGGCCATAGTCCACCACGCTGGCCTAGTGCGGGTTGGCGGACTACACACCTAAGAAATTCCTAAGAACTCTTAGATGTGCAGGTTTTATCACGATGTTTTCCTTCACCGTTAAAGCAAGTGATAATTCAACGTGAATACACACATAACTTCGAAAAGTCAGAGGTGTGTGCCTGGGGTTCGAACCCGCGACCGTCGAGATTCTCGACCGCGCGCCCATACCTCGAGGCCATCACTGCTTTTTACTGCCACTAACAAGGACATTTCTTGTTCGTTAGCTTCAGATATTTTCCTCATAGTTCTGAAGGTGGGCGTGTATGTCACCTTAGAATAGCTGAAAAAACATTTTGATAGTTCTTATTTGTTAGATAAACTTAATATTTGAGCTCATAACATATTTGTGTACTCAGATTATGTGAGCTGATCATTTAGCATTTCGGCTCCCTAAATGCTATTCAAATATTAATCAGATATTGTATGTTCATATACAATTATTATATAATATTATCCTCTTGCGTTAGGCATTTATCGTGTTTTTATATTTTGGTATTATGTATTCGTGATTGTCCCATTCAACTAAAAAAGCCTTTGATTTCTAAACTGCGTTGTCGTCTCGCGGGATAATTATGTGCCGTGCGATCTTGAGGCTCTGGGTTCGATTCCCGGGTCGGGCAAAGTGTTATTGGGTTTATTCAAAACGAAATTCTCAGTAGCACCACGGAGTCCGGAAATGTGCCCGAAAAAACGGTAATAGACTCGCACCCTATTACTTGGGACTGACACATTGCAGCCAAAATGTGGGTGTAGAAATGCACCTTTGCCTACCTCATTAGGGTATACAGGCGTTAGTTTATATATGTATGTTATTCCTAAACGCAGGGTTACAAGAGGTTCCTAAGTTCAGTTTGCCCTTTGGCATAGGTCTCCTCTAATTCCTTCCAATGGCTCCTGTCCCTTGCTTCTCTCAACCAGAGTGGCTCAACTGTCTGTTTCAAGACATCTTCCCATCTCCTGACTTGACGACCTCTGCCTCTTGTGCCTTCTCTTGGTTAGCAGGGGGTGACTTTTGCTAGTATCAGCCACAGCGGTTCTGCTGTCTGTTTCAACTCATATTTCCAATTCTGACGACCTCTGCCTCTTTTGCTGTCTTTTGGTTGCCAGAGGGTAATTTGCTTGCTTCATTTGTTAATCAGGTAGCGTTCAATGTTAGTCCCATTCAATTATTCGTTACGTTATACGAGATTCTTTAAGCATTCATCATCATCATCATCATCATCATCATCAGCCAAAGGACGTCCACTGCTGGACGTAGGCCTCCCCCAGAGACTTCCAAAGCGCTTAAAGCTCTTTAAGCATTAATCTGGACTTATTTTTTTTGACAAAACCCTTTTGTATCGTCGACGTCTACATTTAATACCAGTACGATTAAAAATAGCAATAATTTCGTACGTCCCTAAAAACCCCTTCTAGTCTCCCATCAGTCATAAACCAATTACAAAAATAATTTAAATTCCCCATATACCATCCTGAATACAAAATCCTCACCAGCATCTCATTTAATTTTGACCCTTAAACTTTATGCCCATTCTTAGTTACCCATTTAGACGTTATCGCTAGCGCTCGGACTGAATCACAGCCTTAACCCGTTGAGGGGGAAAGGGGTGGATTTGGTGTAAATACGCAAATATTCATATCTGGCCTGTATTAAACATAAACTATGTCGGTGTCTACACGACACGACGGCAGAGTTGACGTCAAAGGAGAGAATTACCCTTTGACGCTTCAAAAGTTTTTCCATGTTGTATGAAAATTATATTGTGAAAGGGCTCGGGGCGTTTTGTTTAGTTTCTTGTTGTTTTTTGAACAATTTCTAGGTTGTAGATTTAGGTTGGTAAGATATTTAATCGTAAACACAAAAAGAAACCTGTGTCCTTGAAGGGGTAGGCAGATGTAAATTTGATTATTTCTTTATATGTTTTTTGTTATTCCTACTGAATTATTATTAGTTCAGAGTAGTTGATTGAAAAATTCCGAATTAAAGCCCATAAACAATTTGCATTAGTAATTTCTACATCACATTACATATAAGAAAATATCAATGATGGGATGAAAAAAACTGTATAATCTTATCTGAACTGTTACAGCTGTTTTCGAGTAACCAATATACCTAGGATGTATGAATAATGAGATAAAATGTACATATTTAGAATAAGTAATGCGCCATAATATGACAGATTTAATTGAGACAAGACATACAATTGTCATTAAATAATTAATCATGTCATTACGTTTAATGATTACGTGACAATTACATTATCAATCAAAATCTGGACTTAATTATCTCGATGAGTATCTGCTTAGAACATTACGTCATTATGTGATCAAAGTGTGTGTGAGGAGCAAACGCATCGCTATTGTTTCATAAATGAGATTGTCAGACAATTATATGCCTATGGCTTTCTATGGCCTCGGGGAATAAAACGTTATACAGAAGTTGGAGATTCGAATCTCCGACACTTTACAAGTCATGTTCCTAATTAACGTGAAGTTTAACAAACACAGGAAATATAAAAAAGCTGAACAGAGTGCGTGACTGAAGATATGAAAAAGAAAGGGGTGAATGAAGACATGACGGCTGACAGGGATGTGTGGAAGGAGAAAACATACTGCGCCGACCCCAAGGAATAAATTGGGACCAGGGCATGGGAATGATGATGTAAAAACATAAACTCACTGCAGTATTTCCCAAAGAGGCAGACAGTGATGCATTTTTGCACCCACTATTTAAGTTATCAATCCTACTTAACAGATGGGGAACCTATTGCACTTTTACAGACATATTTCCAGACTCCATACTGCCATTGCGAATTTCTAAATGCAATATCATGGCCCGACTTGGAAATCGAACCCTGGACCTAAACATAGCATATATTTATATCGTAAGGCCACGAAGCAAGCAAGAAAACGTGCGTATAAGTTACCGTAAAAAAATATGTTTGTATGTATGTAACCTACCTAATGGCCTGTCACTTAACTGAATTCGTATCTCTATCATCTGATGAGAAATACAACTAGCAGAAGGAAGTCGAAAGATCAGAAGCAATTATTGTACCGACGGTTACTATTCCCTTAGAACTTTGATCCATAGGTTCTACACCTTACGATAGTCGCTTGTTTCACGTTGGCGATAAAATCGTTCATCTATTCTTTAAATACGGAAGAAGTATGAACGCACTTTAATAATTTCTTTTTCAAACTACAACCGAGATAAAAGCTACATGGCCCGGCTTTTTAAGCCGTCCGAAGCTGGATTATAAACGGAAAAAGTAATAAAAAGTATATGAAAATGAAAACATCAGATCGCAATTTTATTCCAAGAGCTTCTCTATACATATTTTTTGCTGCAACTCCGGGATGTTATTTTAAAATAAAAATATGTGGCACAGGAATATGGTAGTGGTATACTGTTAGCATATACTTTATAGATATGACTAGGGTAAAGAAGATTTTTTACTGAACATGTCACGATGTCTTTAGCATAAAAAAAACTTAGCCTTTTTTTAGATATATTTTTTAATAATTGGTTTTTCAATAGTTAGTAACAACATTCAGTAAGATCTCCGGATAAAAAGTGGAGCGATGATTTTAGCATAGTAGCTGATAGGAGATAGTGGAATAACTCAAGATTTTTAAACGATATTATTAAAGTTTTATGAATGGTTAAAACGGCTTACTATCATGTAAACTGGTTTCTCACTTATGTATATTAAATAAACCTTCTGAATAATCTAATCTGAATTCCTCAAGTTATCCAGTACGAATAAGTTGACTCTACACACTAGTTTCCCCTAATTATTCCTCTATTATGGCCAATTAAAAAACTTGGCAACGTTCAACAATCTGCAATAGTAAGTGTTTAAAAGCGTTGGTCGATCCAATAGAACTTATCTAAGTGTTGATCAACTCAGCAAATATATTCACCGGCCGCAAATGCAATCGTTTGGCTGACGTTAAAATATTTCTAATACCGCCATCCCTCACCAAGTCACGTACCACACGTTAATTCCGCACTCAGTCTGATAACAAAAGGAATTGTTAAAATTTCCTCCGCGCTTTCTTTTTCTTGAGGTTGTTGAGACCCCGCTAAGCATTTTTAAGTGGGGTACCGTTTGTATGTATTTGTACTGAATAAACTTTAAGGATATTCATGATACGTCGCGCGGTGAGCTCACAGGTAAAACAAATGAAACTCGTGTTGAGATTTGTGCATTTTCAAAACACGTCCGAAGAGAAGAGACTCTTGGATTTGTGGCAGTGGTAAAGTAGAATTTTATAGCATTTTTCTCAAATTAGTTGAAATTAGGTACTCATATACTTAGATAGGTATATAAGTTCTGAAAAAACTATAGGGAGTCCATTATTTTGTCATGGTTTAACTATGAAACGCTTGGAGTTCGCACCACCAAGACCTGAAAATAAACTTTGGTCTTGTTTTACGAATCTTGTTACATAGGCTAAATTCATTCTAGAAGAAAACATCAATGTTCTTTTAAGTTTAAACTAAATCATAACTAGGCACGTCAGTTTAATAGTATTATTCTTTAGGTTCAATCTTTAAAAGCTGCTTTCAGGCCTTTAGCGCCCAAGTAAATTATTCAGTTTACTTCAACCTTTCTAACTTCAACCAAACTGAAAGAACACTAAATCCCAATGCCTAGTTGTCGGCAACGCATCACAGTTCTCAGATCTCGTTAATATTCAATAAGTATTTGAGGCAGCCTTAAGCCCACCGAGTCCTAGATGTGCGAATAATAAAATCCACCAAGATTCCACGAAAATCTTCCTTCAATCCTGAATAGCTCGCAATAGAAATTTGAATAAAAGTGTTCAGTACAATTTGGACGTTCGTAATCGCATCGCGCTAAAATCCGATTGGGGACAAATTGGGTAAATTTATATCTCAATTGGATTGTAATGATTTGACACTATTTTGGGTTCATTCTCGTTTGGATCGGCGCGGTCGTTTGGGCGAAATTTGTATTATAAGTTAATGCCAACCCGTTTTGTTGCTAACTCCGTTTGTTTGCTCCATCGATGTAGGGATAGCTTGTGAAATAATTTAACAAATTATTTTATTTATTGAATGACTAAAAAACTTTAAACACAAAAAGGTTTTTTTGTTTTGTTATGTTATTCGTACCTGTAAGATGCTTGTGTGTATTACAAATGTCATGTTTTGACCGTTTTGACAATAGATACTGGTGCCAGAAAACAATCAAATGGTAAAAGATTTAATCTTTATCACCATTAGCAAAAATACGTCCACTGTTGAACATATTATTATGTAGGTTTAGACATTTATACTACGTTTTCCAAAGCGGCCTCCATCCAGCGGATTGATGAGGTGGACTGAAGATTGAAAGATTTAAAGGCCTTGCCTTTGTTAAATTTTATTTTCATAAACAATTACTGCACCCATTGGTTCAATACTTTCCAAATTTTTACCATTTTTTTTGATAGATTGTAAATACTTTTTTATATAGTACCAAGGTACACGCTTGCGTTGGATTAATTATTTATTTAAAACATATTTTAATTACAATTACATTCTCATAATTAAATGTACCAGTTTAACATAATTGGCACTTTTACAACCAATTTAAAATGTGCTTGTGACTCGCTTGGCATTCTGAGAATTTTCTTCTAAAGCGCCCGCCGAATCAGAAATAAAATTAAGAATGGTTTTTACCCTTCGCTTTTTATATTTTCTATGCTAAAAACGTAATGCAAGTCGTATGTTTTTGTTGATTATATTAAATATGAAAGGCTTATGTGGGTAAGTATTTGTTTTTTCAATTTTACTGTACCTATTTTTCATTTAGTTAGGTGCGATGTATGAAAAAACTTACAGCATTATCGTTAATATCTGCCCATGTAATATATACATATAATGTTATAGGCATTGTGTATAATGCAGGCATTCTAAACATTTCCTAGGTATTGTATAGAATGCCGGGGTCGTCCAGGCAATGTGTGAAATGATATTGAATGTTTAAATTATTCTACACTTTACCTAGAAAATGTATGGAATACCTAGGCATTGTATAGAATGCCGATTGACGCATAGGTAATGTATGTAACGTGCATTTTTGCGTAGACAGCGTTTCTCACATAGCAGTTCCCTTCGGATAAACATTTACATTTACAACGTACAGTCAAGTGCGCGTAGAGCTTTACATTTTGACATTTCCACCTATGTGCACTTCACCGTACATCCCACAGCTGGGCACAAGAAATTCCAGATTCGATTACCGGTTTTATAAAGTGATTTTTACTATATCAAGAAATACTCACGCAATATAAAACAGTTTCCGAAAGTTACATACGTCATTAAAGTTAAACATAAATTCAACATGACTCAATCGAATTGCCACTAGAGTTAACCCTAAAATGATTACAAAACTATTCAAGCACGGCCCGGGCTTATCACAATTGACTCATACTTCAAGTTAACCCCTAAATGCTATTATTGTAAAGTGCCACCTAAAGGCATTGCCTATTGAACCGCGAAGGCCCCGAGCACACGAGAGGCGTGAGCCATGAATTCTCGCGTGTACACCACCTGAAATAGACCCGCCATAATATTGATTCTAAATGACGTCAATTGTTCTCTATTCCAATACAGACGTGCTAAATGGGGAAAAATGGTAAATATTTTTAGGCTCAAAAATGTTTTTTGAACGTATTAAAATAATATTGTATTTTGTATGAAATGGAACAGAATTTTTTGGTATATTTTATTGTTGTGCAATAAAAATACAGAAATAAAAATATTTCAGTTGTATATATTTTTGTAACAACTATAACTGAATATCTTGTTGGTCCAGTGCACTTATGTAACGAAGTTCTAGATACGATTCTTACCAAAACGAGTTTTTGTTTTTTTTTCCACAAGGAAATTCTCAGTTGTACGGAAATTGAAAATAACAACAAGCTTAGCCCCTTTATACTCAAAACACAGGCAACAGGTAGATATAGAAGTACATTTCTAATTACCTCTTAGCTATCAATTATTTGTGTATAACACAAGTAATAAATAAGGATATTACGAAGAGCATTTCAGATAAGAATTGATGCCTTTATGGGTGAGACGTTCGTTTAATCGACTTAGGCATTGAAAAGGAGTATTTTTATGGCCTATAAGTATTTGTATTAAGGCCTTGTGGCTTGTAAGGGTCGTGTAATCGTTTGGGTGTGTTACGATGTCCGCACTCATGTTTTTGGATAACTTATTGCCGGTGTAGGGTCGTGACGACATACTATAATTTTCTGGCACAAATATTTAATACTTATTAGAAGGGTAAGATATCTCAAGTATTGATGAGTAATTGAATACAGATTTTTCATCGTATTATTACCTAAGATGTAATGACTAGGGTCACATAAATATAAGACGCTCAATATTCCTATGCACAAATATGCCTGCATTTCAAACGGATGGGTGGGTGTGCATTTTTAATATAACAACTTGCTATAAATTAAGACAGATGTAATAAAAGGCAAACCTGTTGAGGTTGACTTGATGCTACTACTGTGAATTATCAAATTGTATATTCATTGACAATTGATTGTGACAAGCAGTGATGGCCTCGAGGTTTGGGCGCGCGGTCGAGAATCTTGGCGGTCACGGGTTCGAACCCCAGGCACACACTTCTGACTTTTCGAAGTTATGTGTGTATTCACATCGAATTATCACTTGCTTTAACGGTGAAGGAAAACATCGTGATGAAACCTGCACACCTAAGAGTTCTTAGGAATTTCTTAGGTGTGTAGTCCGCCAACCCGCACTAGGCCAGCGTGGTGGACTATGGCCTAAACCCTCTCAATGGTAGAGGAGACCCGTGCTCAGCAGTGGGCGAATATGGGTTGATGAAGATATTCATTACACTATTCAACGGTAAAACAATCAATTAGACTTGTAAGATAAACAAAGACAGAGAACACACTTGAAGAAATTCTAGATTTTCTTATTATTTAAGACTACAACATTATGAGTTTCTATGTACATAAAGACGAAATAAAAGAACAAAGTTGCTTCCCAATTTAAAAGCAAATTGGGTATAAATATACATTAAATTTAACGAGCGCAAGACGCTTTGATATCACATCAATGGTATTTGATATGCGTGTTCATTATCTCATATTTTCATTTCCGATATACTATGGAATTTACCAAAACATCGTCCAAGCATCGCTAATGACATATGTTCAAAGAACCGTCGATGAGGAAAACACCTTATTTGTATGTTGTCAAGCGTCACATACTTCGGGGTCCTTCCATTGATACAAATATTTGTTACGCTTACGGAACCAAGCTGATATTAATATGGTAAAATAATATTGATAGACAATTTCCATTACGCATTTGAACTTTCGAATTCGAGCCAAGAAAACTGTGTATGATACAATAACACTCGGATTCCGATCCGAAAAAAAAAACATTTTTTACAGGTGTATTCAGACCGATATCGGAAATTTGTCAGGAATTTCTTTAACGCGAGGGAGTTTGATATAACCTTAGCCGATCAGAAACTACGACAGGTAATCTGAACAAAACCTGTGTATTTGTGTAACAGATAACCTTTATTTAAGTGACTGCAGTAATGCACTTCTTCCTACCCTTTCGAGAAATACAGGCGTGAGGTTATGTATGTATCGTAGGGATGTTGCGAATATTCGCATCCGCATCCGCATATGCGGAACATTCGCATCGATTTGGACATCCGCATCCACATCCGCATCCGCATAAATCGCTGCGGAGCTGATGCGGTTGCGGATGTGTAGCAGATCGCGAAAAGAAAGAAAGGGGTAAGGGGCGGCGAGGTGCGCGTGTCGGTCTCGAGTGTCGAGTGGTTGACCGCACGTGCTGATTGACCAATAGGAAAGCAATAACATTTTATACAAATCAACAAATCGATCAATTTTATACAGATC
Source organism: Cephonodes hylas (assembly GCA_030295005.1). Lineage (NCBI taxonomy): Eukaryota > Metazoa > Arthropoda > Insecta > Lepidoptera > Sphingidae > Cephonodes > Cephonodes hylas. Next base: position 2,345,205 of record AP025374.1, on the reverse strand, counting down.
CGCATCCGCATCCGCGGATGTGAGCCTCTTAAAATTCGCATCCGCATCCGCATCCGCGGATGTGAAAAAAATTGAATCCGCAACATCCCTAATGTATCGACCTATGCATAGAATAAGGTTACTTATGACGATAACACCAAAGTACTTTTCATGTCTTTATAGAGTTGAACTTGTTTATATATTGCACTAGTGAAGAAATAATAATCATAACTTTTGTTGTTGTTTAAAGAACAAAAAAAGTAACTGACAATTTTGTGCCCAATTAAGTTCAAATCGCTGAGAAAGAGAAGTTGAGATTTTGCACATGTAACTTTATTCTGCGCATAGGTCGGTATGTATCTTTATTTAAAAACACTACATTGTCATTAGGTAAGCCATTCCAGCAATTTGCATATAGTTTTCTCATTATACATCTGCATCAATTTGGCGCAGCGTGCAATCTGCGAGCTGAAATATTAGTTCGTTCGTGTTGTATTCGGTTTGTAAGCAATATTTGCACCTGTTTCACGTTTGTAATCAACCGGTGTGCTATTGTCAACATTTTGTCGCAGATTAATATACATACATGCATACATTTCGGTTCATTTTCGCGTACTCAAAGTACTTCAAGTATTTTGAATTTAATGATCCTTCTATTTTGTTTTGTTTTTCTTTGTTAATTAGTACTTTTTGTATTTTATCTTTGTCGTTATTTTGACTGATTGAGCGAGCAGAATACGAACGGATTCGATTCTTAACTCATGCAAATTCTTAAGGCAGCATGGAGTCTAGATTTTTTTCCGAAATAGGTACGAAAAAATCCTCATATCAATAAGGACTTAAAACAGAGCTGTTTAAAACTCAGCGTATACATACATACATAGTTAAGAAGTAAAAAAGTAGGTGCGTATAACTATACTGAATTGTTGATGTGAATTGGTTCATTCAATAATTTACTTATGAATTGTTCTTTTAGATAACATGCCGCCATTTTTGAAACCACTTCATCCTAATATTTTTTTTTTGTTTGTTCTCGAGGGGAAAGCTGTTTATGGCTCTGTTTCCCGCTAGCCCGGGGGAGGGAGGCGGGAAGCGTATCTCGAGGTCACCTGTCTTCCAGCCCGGCGCGTGCCGACGTCATATCCGCACAGGTGCTAGTGCCGGGCTGGGTCCCTAACAAAATCCCTAAACCGACCAAAACCCCCCGGTGGCCATCTCCGCGCCAAGTTGGGATCCTAATAATATTGGGGTTTTTGTTCATTTAATTTGGTGTACAATAACCTTAAATAAATAATCATAATCATTTCAGTTTGAAATCCAATAATATAAGGATGCGAGACCTAAAGAAGCATTGTTTTTTGTATATTTTTTTGTCCACAATTCAATATTTTCCTAATTTTTGATAAAATGGATGTTATGGGATATGTCAGTGCTTTTATATTTGTTCCGTGAAGTCCGTTGCCAATTGACCTAAAAAATGTTATTACGCAGAATCTGAGAAAAACATAAAAATATATTTTGACAATTCATTGCAATTCTAATATATATTACACGTATTATATTTAAAAATCAAATCAAAAGTGATGTATTTAGTTACAATTTCATTTGACGCTTTTAGGTTTACATCAACTTTACCTAGTGGATTCTCAAACGGGTATTACTAAAGAAATTTCGAATATTTTACCTAACGGTAACACTTTTCGCAAGTTTCATGTAAACCTGTGGTCGGCAACCTTTTGGCAGGCAAAGGTCACAAGGTGGCAAAATAAAGTTAAGGCAGCCCGCATTTGTGATACCCCGGATTCCTAAAAAAAAAAAACATATATTATCTACAAAGAAACTATTAACAAATCAGCAATTTCATACAAATTTCTCGTATGTTAGCTCTCTAGTTGTAGTTTCCATTCCTAGAATGACTCCTAAATGCTCATCTGCTAAACGAGAAGTATATACTACGTATTTTAAACTTATTTTCAAAACATTCACGGGCCGCAAGTAAGACCTCCGCGGGCCGCGGGTTGCTGACTACTTATCTAAACACTAATGTAATGTCAATTAATCTATCATTCGACACGTTTTGTTATAAAAAAAACTTTGACCTGAGGGTTTTGGGCTGAGGGCTTTCAGAAAACTGAGCTCAGGATTGAAAGTTTCTCTCCCAGACATGTGGTCATAACTCAAACAAATCGACAGGCCGAGCCCCTCGCTAAACTAACAGAATATTCACTCACGCACCGAGCCTAGCAACAGAGGCTAAGTGGGTGTGTCCATCTTGGAAAACGCATATTGAACACGCAAACAAACGAATCTGAATCACGTTGCTTAGCTGTAAATATTGAACTTATTTGTATGTTATAGTCAGGAGAGGATTTAGACAATGTTGTAGGGGTCAACCTCCTTCTTTTTGTTGATGGATGCAAACAGCCCAAATGTTTTGAGTTGGAAGTATCGAACTATATACGTTTTAGGGTTAAGCGATATTAGACGAGGGTCTAGTACTGCTCAAACGATACTGCAGCATGTAACTGAATGGGGGGTATCGTTGTTTGCGCAAACGAGCAATTTAATGACTTTTTTTAAAAATTAATTTATGTTTCTGCTAGAAATAAATTCTTGTTATGATTAGAAGTCCCTACTTCCTGATATATGTAGAATTTCATCTATGAGGCGGACTGTTAAAGAGTAGATCACTAGTTCACGCTGTTGTCTCAGAGTGCCGACTAGACAAATATTACTGTAATAAAATGATGTTGATCCCCATCAATCTTCTTTAAGTCTATAGAAAGGCATTGACTTCTTAATAAATTTTAGGAGCAGAACTATGTCAACTTCCTCCTAGACACCATTGATTCTTGCCTGATTGTATCGATTCGCTAATAGTCTTCGACATTTTGTGTATTGACGTTAAAATTACTCGCTACCTAGCAACATATTAACATAACACTCACGATTAGGACGCCACGTCTTTTCATACAAAATAAACATCGATTGTTATATTGTGTTATATAATGCGGATTCTGGAAGGTCGTATTGGAATTCTTTTGGGACGGAATCTATCAATAAGCGGCGATTAATTTAAAATGATGATGACTGATGGTGGAAACGATTCTACAAGACGGTTATTCCTTATGGACAAAAGACAAATTCATACTAATAATCTACAGTTGTTGCAGTCATCACGCACATGACGTCAATGAAAAGTCTCAATATTTTTTTTTAATTTATAAAATCGTTTTGTCTACCTTTGAATTGAGTTTTTTTATAATGTTAGTATGATTCCAGTACCTTAGCGCGTTTTGAATAATGGGTGTTTTTACAAAGATAGCTTAATTAGAAGTAATTAAGCTGGAATCATCACATAATATAACTTTTGCAATAGTCTTGTTTTTGTTGATTATGAAGATTGAGCAATGAAAAAGGATCTTAATAGAGGCATAAAAAAGGCCGTATTAGGAAGTAATGGGTTAGTAAAGTTTGCTAAACTTCATCTACCCTAAAAATTAAACAGTTTCAGTTAAGCATGTTTCCTCACGTTTTGCTTTCTAAGCTAGAGATGAATCATTAAATCCATCTCAGCACTCACGTACAAATGAACTATCTCGCAACGCATTAAGGCAATGCAAATAATAGTCACTCGAAACTATTTCCTTGGCGTGAATTTGTTGAAGATAAATTTGCGGAAGCGGCGCTCCGTGTTATTGTTAGCTATCATAAAATTCGCACTATTTAATCTGTTCCGTTTATCTGAGCATGTACAATGTACATACCGAAAATTTTATATGTTATGAGAAAGATATTTCAGTGTTTTAGACCCCTTTTTTATTCGGCTAATAAAAGTTTCAGGTTTGATTATTATCGAGTTCAGGGTCACTGTAATTGAGTTTTTCTATTAGAAATTTGTCAATTGCAGTTTAGTCTCAAAATTTTACTAGTAAAAGGTAACCACTCGCGAGGGCGATTAGAGGTGATTGGAAAATTTTCATTAGGAAATTTTCAATAGCATCACAGTCTTGCTATAATGATTTCATTCTGCTATCGATGCTGCTTGCAACTTCATAACAAATAACCTTGAGTGGAGATTGATATTTGACACAGGTACACAACTTCTGTAATAAGAGTATACTTAATTCTTAAATCAGACAATTTCACAACGTATCCTGATACGGTAATAAAACCCTTTGCGGGTTAAGGCCGTTATTCATTACGATAAATCCCAAATAGACGAACATACCCCCATTCTAATAGTTGTATAACAATTTAAATGCCGCTGTCAGCGTGAACCTAACAAATTACTTCGATTTGTATCCATTAGACTGCGCTTCTCACAGATATTAATATACGTGTAATTGTTGGATCAATTAACGGAATTTGTGTATCGGGTTACTATTGCATCATTTGTATGTCGTTAATTTTAGGTTAAACATATAGACTAACAAGCTTTGATCGGTTGGCCTCGTCTTAAGCACGCGGTCGAGAATCTCGACGGTCGCGGGTACAAACACAGGCACGCATTTCTAACCTTTCGAAGTTATGGATGTATCAATAACGAATTATCACATACTATTACGGTGAATGAAAACATCGTGAGGAAACCTGTACTCCTCGAAGTTCTTAGGTTCAGTTGCAGCGGAGGCCCATGACCGGTAGATTAAACTCTCTATGGTAAAATATATGATGAGATATAAATTTATAAATAATCTTATAATACACCAAACTTACATAAATTTCCCATATAAAGACAAGTACTCAACCGCGGCTAACAGAAACTAGGACAAAACATTTACCTTACCAATACCGAGACCTGAAACAATTGCGGCTCACAAACATTGATGTTACTGCTGTAATCCTCACAGTCTTTTGTTTCGCAGCTTGGCCTGCACCCACGCCAAGTATGCTGACCTCAGCTCTAGCAGCTATAACATTTCCACCCAAAAAAATGTTTTTGCAAAACTTATTCGAACCGAGTTTGTTACAAAGTGCCACGGGCCCGTACATAGCGATCATTTGAGGCTTCCCCGTGTTTGCTGCGGGCCGTTTTTGCAGTTTTAATAAAACGTACGCGGGTAGAGCGAGCGGATGACAGAGGCGGCCCCAGGGGATTCCGATTGGACGTAACAGCTATTTAATTTTGTCTCCGCTTGATGTATATTGATGGCCTCGATCGGATTTTTGCTCGCCGAAAATTTTGAACTGATTTTTTTTCAGGTAATAACATTTAGGTTGACACATTTGTTTGGGGTGTTGATTATCGGTTTATGGAGTATATAAAGTGGAAGTAATAAATCCTCTCAGTTGTAGAGGAAGCCTGTCCATGTATAAGAGCATGTATAATATGTGTGTGTAATGCTGCTGATAATAAACTTGTTTTAAAGCTTTAGACAAATGTCATACAACAAAAATTTGATTAGGAATGAGAGCACATATACCAGGCAATAATTAACGAGGGAATTTATAGATGCACAGTGCAATGTAGAGCATTAAAAAATACAAAAAGGTAGTAAAGATATATAAAATTACGTATCTAAGAATTAGGTCATACTGCACTAAGCTGGATCTACATGAATAGGTGCATGTTATCTAATACTAATAGATACAGAAAGAAGGAATAGAAAATATTTTCGTCAGCGAAGTATGCCTTATAACTCAGGATGATGCTCGAACAAACAACGGCATCGTTCTATCAATTTAAAGTTTAACATTCTTGTTATCAAAAACAAATGCAATCTCGGAATATTTCAAGTTGAAAGTATGAATAATGCAGAAGAATCGGTGAATGTGGTTACTATCAGTATAAAAGAGATAAAATCGAAATGCGGTATCGTCGTTGTGACAAATGTGTAGAGAATTTTTAGCATTGTATTCGTGAAATTAATATGGCTTCGTTTAGTGGTTACGGGCTATTGTTACCTGCGGTTTCAGATGATACCAATACTAATAGAACGCTCCCTGATAATCCCAGGCTTAAATCGCATGGAATTGCACCGCACTATCATGATAATATAGCGTCAATATATGTCGATGTGTGTAAAAATAATATGACAGTGATGAAACTGAATCCAAAGAGCAATGAATATATAATATAATTATAATACCTGATCACAATTGATATACAACTAAAATTATTGGAAATATACTAACTTATATAAATGACAGACTATTGCTATTTATCTGTTAAGAGCCACGTCGTCGACCATGCACAAAATTGTTGAAATGGTAAAGTCCTTTGTCTTCCACCTTCTTTAAAACTGAGATGGTTTGAGCCTTAGTGCACCACGCTGGCTTAGCGCAGGTTTTCGGACTATATGCCTAAGATATTCCTAAAAACTTTTAAGTGTGCATGTTTCTGCACTGCTACTACTAAGCACGGCTCCTCAAATGCACTGTAGACTAAATGGCAAATACATAATGGGCAACCCGAATCTATCCATTTACATTTATTGTGATTATTACGTTCACTATGGATTGCTAATCAAAACCAACGCTTTGTTGTGGTTGGCATCATTGCCCATCAAAAATTCTCAAACGAACCTCATTTGCCATGGTCAAATGTAGCAATCCATTTTTAAATTCATAACCTATTGTCACAAGTCTATGTCTAAAAAAAGAGCGTATTTAATCTTTATTTCTCCTCAATGATGTTGAAATTGATCTATCAAGCAACAAAACAAATAGATTTAAACTATTAAAAGACTCAATCATCCGTCTTATAAAAGCAGTCAGAGTTCAAATGAATAATTTCTGCATAGCTGACTGCTGCTGCTAACATTTATTAATTTGTGTGATGAATGTTTTATAGTATGAATATCATATTACCAAGACATGTTTAAGATTACTTTTTTTATTTGCGTGACAATAAAAGCAAATAATCTGCCTTGTTATGATTAGTCTTGCGTCATTTCTTACTATTTTTAGCAAGTTAATTTTTATAAAGTTGTAAAGACGAATTCTAGTTTTAAGCTTTGTCGCGATTAGTTGATGAAGGCCATTTCATGCCATTTCCAAGGGGAGAAATTTGCAACTACCCGTTCAGCTCTACTGAGGAAAATGGAAGGGACATTTTGGCGTCTCGATTTACACATTCACTTCTCTCTTACGCTTCATTCATATTCGCACGTACTTACTCCCAAATTATGCCTTGAAAATTATATCCAGCAACAGCTCGTTAATCATCCACTGGAATTAATAAGCGATTTATTTTAATATTTTTAGCCATTATGCACCTAATTTCAATGGAACATGACAACACAAAGCATTATTGAAACTCTGCCAGAAATTTTACACGCGTCGAGTGGATAAGGAATACAATGAGTCGCCCATTTTAATTAGGTTAGCTCTGGAATATCTGCTTTAATTATGAACCACTGGGCTTCAGTTGCGGAGGATGTGGGTAGTTTTCCGTGTTGGATTTGCATACGACTCTTAGTACTTAAATGGTAGGAAGCCTTAACTAAATAACACTTATTGTATTAAAAAAATCTAGTACAACCAACCATAGTCCCAATTTTACATTAAGCTGGAGTCTTTTGTTCAGGCTATCAGAAACTCCGAAGAACTGCTTGGTCGGATTTGCATATGACTTTTCATAGTTAATTGGTAGAAAGCCTTAATTAATCAATTTTAAGTTTTTTTAGTAAATAGCCGTAAAACTGGGTTAAGGTATTTGGTTGTATAAATACCCAGAACTATATATGCATACGTTTGTGATGGTGCATTGAGCGATATGAGCTCTCCATTTTCATAAGCTGGCCTCTAATAAACTGCACCTTGAAGGATGTTTCAATTAAAAAATATAAATTGACCTAATTAAGAACCTGCTTACGTAATAAACAAAAGACAGAATGATAAGAGTAGTATTGTGAGAGCTGTGCGTACAAGCCATGTCTCATTTCGAAAACATTTGGATTGTTATGACTTTGCTTCCTTGTTTCTTACTACTAAGAAACATAACTTCCCTTAAATTGGCGCTACTGTTTATCAACATTTGAATCTTTATGCCTGAATCATCAAGGGGTAGACAGATTTAAGCATCCACGCCTTAACAGTTGTATATTTATGTGTCATGTAATACATTAGATGTAATGTCATGTAATACCAAATATTTACGTTTTTCGAACCAACTTTTGGACTCCTCGCTCCTTCCGAGGATATTATTTTGATAGTAAAACCCTTGATTATTTATTTGGGCTTGAGAATCAAAGTCAGACCTTCAGTTGTCAGCAAACTTACATAAAACACTGTTGCAGTGGCGGTACTTACATAGAAACCCAAAAGTCTAGTTTCCTATAAAAAATCGGAAAAATAATCTTTAAGGTTTAAATCAAAACCAATTTGATACATAATAGAGAATATCCTGATCCCACCCTAAAAAATTATGAACTAGGTATTACACAATATCATTTTATGTTTATCGGCTTGTATGAAAGTACCGCTAATGCATTGTAGATTTGGGCAGAATGCGTTTCAACTGCAGCGCTTCATAATTCTTCTAAATATTTTCGTCATTTCTACGGATTCCAAAGCCGTAGCCACCATCGCTCCCGTAATCTGCGGGCGGTAAGCTATGACTGTTGGCTTATACTATGCTCTGTACTATTTCGTTTCGTGACCAGTCGGTTTATTAACATTTTTGTTTGCTGTCCAAAGTGTAGCGTAATAATTTCCCGCATTCATTCCGGATTGAATGGGAAGTAACGTTTGCAGCTTTACTGTAAACAGTTCGAATGAATGGTATGGTTTACTCGATATATTTGAGTAAAGGCGAAATTTTCACTTTTCGGTTCTTTTGAGTGTGTATTATACGTGGTATTATAGATGCGAAAGTGTACTTAATGGGAATGAATTGTTATTTTAACGGTGATGGGAGACATCGTGACCGAACTTGTATATCTAAAAGTTCCCAGCAATGGGATCTTTAAGCTGATAATGATGATGACTGTTCGCCTGTTTAACTCTTTTTCTTAAATAGACACTGCATTTCTGTCTGTTTTTTCGGATAATCACTGACAAGTAAAACAGATTGTATATGAGAGTACCTTGGCAATGTTATCAATATGTAACTAATACTCTAATGTGAGGATTCATAAATAAGGCGAAAATCAAATCGACAGAAATTAATGAAACAAATATATTCAATCAGACAGATGTGAAATAGCGCGGACTTATAAAAATAGACATCAAACAAACTGCAATTGAACGTGGGAACAAAGAAACGCGTACTGTTTTCATCATTCAATCTACTGAAGTCAAAGTAAGGGGACTTAGAAGCAATCTAATTATAGGAACCGCAACAAAGAGGCTTCGATCAAGTTCATATTGTTTTTATAATAAACTAGCAGTAGGACCCAGCTTTGTCCAGGCTTTAATTTTAATTCTAAAACTGGCCTTGCGTCACAAGACTGTGCCTTACAATGTAGAAGTTCCCGTAATGTTCTTAAGTTAGGGAAGTGTCACTGAGTTTTTTCATTAGGAAATTCTTAGTAGCAGCCCAGAGTCTGGGAAATTGCCCGAAATACTGCAATGGGCTCGCTCTCTATTCCGTGAGAATTATACATAGCCTTTGAAAGGTTGGTCTAGAAATGCCCTTTTGTCTATCCGATTAGGGAATACAAGTGTGAGGTTACGTATGTAATTAATCTAAAATAATAATATTTTTTAAGCTCAACTGGATGAGAAACTGGATCCCAAGTTACTCTCGCTTTAAAAAGATTTATTTTAAAAGATGTATACTTTAATCACAAATTGAATAGATAAATTAATATTATGATCAACAAACAAAAAATCGAACCTCTCTACTTGTTAATAAACTTGAAAGGCGATGGAAAAACTGGTACTTACTTTCCACTCGATCAGTGACTACTCAGATATTATAATGAGGTGATTCGAGTTTGCAACGTTTATTCAACTAGCATCTTTTACAGGAGCCAATTGAAATGCTTGTCTAGAGGAATTGATTATTGATTCCAATAATGAGGCAAGACGAATTGGCCTTATTATAAAAGTAGATGATAGGTAGTCACTGGTTATTTTTAGGCATGAAACATTTTTCATATGAAATGCACACGAACGCGCACTATCGCACTAAAAACGATTTTAAACGTAGCTTTGACTTTGGCAGCCCCGTGGCGCAGTTGTTAAGACGCAAGTTCAGAAACGAGAGGCTGCGCTGCAACTCCGTGTAAACGGAATTGCAGCATGTGGCTGAGTGAGGGGACCGTTGTTGGCTGTGTGTTTTATAGTCATTAATTAATTGTTTGTTTTTTTTATCATTATTATGTTTTTTTTTATATTATTGTTTTTTCTTTTTTGTTTTTTTTTCGCCCTGGCCAACAATAAAGTATTTTTCTTTCTTTCTTTCTTCTTTCGAATGGAATCAGTTTGTGTAATCAGTACGTATTTTTTTCGAATCTGGTGTTTGTGAGATCGAACGTCTTGCGTCTGATACCCACGACATAAAACTCGTATTGTGTATTGTTTTTTATCTACATAACCATATTAAGTGTGTATTTAGTACTATTTATTTTTCCTCTAATTTATGTTCTATTTGTGTTCGTTAGAGATATAAACCTTTTTGTATACTTTTTATATGCATTTTTTTTTCATAATGTCTACATTTATATCTGTCAACCTACGTCTATACATGCACGGGTCTCCTCTACAATTGGAGAGGTGACTTCTTATTTCCTAGAAAGTAAATACTAGTTAATATAAACAAATATTCCACGTGTTATTATACTCTAAGTAAACATCAAAATGCAAAGTCGAAATTAGGAAGTCTTAATCGCGTCGGTCAGGTCTCTCGAGACTCGTAAAAAAAACAGGAAAAAATGAGCTTAAACGCGCTCTTTAATAGAATCAACTAAAAAGGTCCCAAAAGACTGCTCCTCATTATTCCAAGGTTGTTGCTATGTTTTTTTTTAAGTTTTAGACTGCCTTGTCTGGCATAGGGTTCCAGGATTTGATTCTCGGATGACGCCAATGAGTTATTTAATTTTATAACCGCTCCGTATCATATTGGAGTTAAAACATTATTATTACCTTTTGAAAGTTATGTGTGTATTCATCATGAATAAACTTTACCGGCGAAGGAAAGCTTTATGAGAAATACCCTAAAGTTTTCATTAGTTTTTTAGGTTCGCACAATTTATACTCTGGCGTAGCCAGTGACCTCGACATATCCCTTACGGCCTCCCCGAGGTTCTGAACAGGGGAGCTCAAGGCGCTTTCCTCTCGTGATAAAAAAAAAAAAAAAAAAAAAGGTCAGCGTGATCGTCTAAACCTCAACCCTCTCAGTTTTAGAGTTGGCGAGGATTGGGATGTACATAATATGTGCATGGGTTGGTGATGATGATTACACCATTCCTGATGGTAAGACATGATCACATGACAAAGAGATTCTATCCGTCCAGCACTCAATACTTTTATGTCGCACTCTTGAAATCCTTCTTCTGCCTGGTTGCCCTATGTGGTATACAGACATGACATATACATTATGTTTCTAAGTTTTAATCTTCAAGTGTCTAGACTGAGGTAAGAAGCAATTACTGTAAGAAGCAATTCGGATAACAGAAAAGCGTTTGTCGTGCAGAAACTAATCTCTTACAAAATTGAAACGCTTATTAAAATCTGTCCGAGGGAATAAGATTGATATGGTGTTAAAAATGTTTTTATTGCCGCTGTTCTTTATGTGTAAACTTACGTCTGTATTTTGCAAAGGCTAAACAGAGGAGCACTTCTCATTTCGCCAATTATGTATCAGTACTACAGTATAGGTGGCGAGCCTATAGCGGTTTTTCGGGTATATTTCCAGACTCAGTTCTGCTATTGAGATTTTCCTGATGGAAAAACCCAGCAACACTTATACTTACTCGGGAATTGAATCCGAGACCTCTAGTCCACACGGCACATATATACGAGATCACGAAAAAATTTAGTCAGTTATATGTTATGCATGTACCATGTAAATTAATATTACGTTTATTAAAACCAAGATTACGTCTTAAGTAAACAGAGAAATAAAAATGCATTCTTTCTAATGAAGGAAGGAAAGTTGAACTCTTATAATAAATAAATGTGTTAATTAAAATTCCGTTCCGCTTTTCTTCGACTCAGCATAATTTGAGTAATTATGTTTAGTTGAATGGCTGAATATACTTATGGTCTTAGCTGGTAAAAGGATAGAATGAATGGCAGCCTTGGCAACCTTTACAATAACTATAAAATCTGGTTTATTATCCTGTGGTGCTCTTGGTTAGACACCTTGAGAAACGAGATGTTTGATACCCGCACCTAGAACAAATGTTTGTAGGATGCACAAACATTTGCTTTGAGTCTGAGTGCTTATAGGACAAAAAAGTCTCTCGTAGTTTTTGATCCTCTCGACACAAGACTTGTGTCTTAGTGTGGCGTCAGAACTATGCATGTGACTGTTGGGTGTATTTTTTTACTGAACCCACGCAAATTTTTCAAGACTTATCTGTTTCTTGAGATAATTGTTTGAAACTGTTATCGCAATTTCACAAAAGTTGTCAGGCTTCTGTTTGGTTGTACATTCGCTTGAAGGTATTTAGTTCACTGTCAACATTGTCACAGAAAACCTTAACTTATCTACAGCAGGTTACTCCACTCCACTTACTATAAAGGAACTATAACTCCTGTTGATTCTAAAAGCCAACGTTTCCGACTCTTAATCAACAAATGCAATCACATTTGTTGCAATGTAACAAAATTGATGAAGAATAAAGTCCCGTTGGAAAGTACATAGTTCTTTTGATCCAATTTCTATAAAAATGTCGTCAATTCCCGATTGGTATAGTTACTTTCTTACTGCAGTAATTTAGAAAGTTAGTTTAGAAAATGTGACATAAAATGTTGGAAAAAAAATAATCAATATAAGGATAAATTGATGAGTAACATAGATGTGTATGTGAATAAATTTGTCCTTAAGGGCTCAACCAATTTTAAAGATTCCTATGGATTCGCACGGGCCTCCTCTATCATTGAGAGGTTAGGCCTTAGTCCACCACACAGATCTTAAGGAATTCCTAACAAATGCTTCGACAAGCCTCAAATGACTGCGAACATGCGCCTACCTATATTCTTAACATTAGACATAAACTAACCACCGTTACCGTAAGAAATACGAAAATAAAACAACAAAAAACTAGAGTATGATTGTACAAGAAGTTCCATTTCAAAATTCTCACCGCTGTCTGGAGGTTTAGCTTTAAAAATGGTGTGTTTCATAGGCGTGGCGTGGAGTGTGGCGCTTGAGGCACGCGCGAGGAGCTCGAGGGCACTACAAATAAAACATATCTCTAAAACAATTTGCCGCCTCCCCGGTGCCAGCGCTTGTAATGCATTCCTGCTTTATTCCTTTACAGTGTTAGGGAAAAATTGAAAGGAGTTAGTTGGTGGTTTGCTAACTAATATGAATAATAGGTAAATAACAGGCTTACTTAATTGTGACCTATATTAATAAGTCTTGTGTCGAGGGTATGAAACTACCAGAGATTTTTGGTATTACAAATACACCTATGGCCTTGAGGTCTATGCGTGCGGTCGAGAATTTCGGCGGTCGTGGGCTCAAACCCCAAGCACATAACCCTGACTGTTCGAAATTAAGGGGGTACTGTGCATTCACAATAAAATATTACTTGCTTTAATGGTGAAGGAAAACATTGTGATGAAACCTGAATTTCTTAGGTTAGGCTAACCCCTAATAGGCCAGCGTGGTGGACTAATGCATAAACTCTCTCAACAATAGAGGGGGCCAGCAGTGGAAAGTATATGGGGTGATGATGAAATAGGTACATACGTGCAAGCGGAGTTGCAGCATACAGCTGAATGAGGGGATCATTGTTGGCTGTGTAAACTTGTGTTGTTACTAATTGTTTGTTTGTTTGTATTATAGCCAACAATAAAACTTTTTCTTTCTTTCTTCTTTCATATGTATATATTTGTGGATTTCACAAACATTTCTCTGTGCGAGGATCGAAGCCAAATCTATCTACGTAGGGTGATTCGTAAAATCAGTTTAAGCAGAAAAACTCACTATTGTAGTAAGTTCTTAGAAAATACGATGTTTTATGTCGCCGTCAAAGTACTTTACTGGCTCGTTTGTTTTTTGTATTATTTTAAAAAGTGTCTGTGACCGCTATTTCAAACTGCAGAACATACGAATGAAGTAACCGAATATTGGAGAACGTAGTGTATTTTACGGTTTCAGGATCACGTAACAGCGAAAAATGCTAGTCATATTTAGTTTCCATGGCTTTTCAATTAAACGTCGTTTCCAAGCCTTATAAATTCCATATTTTTTGTAAACTGGCCGTATAGAATATATATTTCTATATTCGCATAGTAGACTTGCAGAACAAGTATGCACTGCGTAATATAGAGGTCCCGGACTCGTTTTCGTCGGGTAAAGTGTATTTGGTGCACCTCTGCCTACCCGTTCGGAGAATACGGGCGTGAGGTTATATAATATTTACGTCTCAGCATTTTGCTTTTTTATGCGAGACTTAATGCTTTTTAGGTGCCGTTTATTGAATTGAAGACTCGTAATGTTAACTCAATATATTATGTTTATCCAATCAAATAGAACATATTCAATATTCATCTTTATTATGCTATCAAAAAATATAGATCACCATATAAAATACAGACAATTTTTCCTATTACAATAATCGCTCGAAATTGAGAAAAATATGTTTGAAAAAAAATTCCATATAATGCATAAAAATTACTTAAAACTTCAACTTTTAATAAATCTCCTAGCCGTTTGGGGAATACAGAGGTTATTTCAAATATTTTTTTTATTCATCAGTATATTTTCGCCTACGGCATTCGCGGTTATGGTTCTGTAGCTGATTTCCAGGCTTTTGTAAATACATCATTGCTTTTGAATTTTAAAAAATATGAGCATTTGTATATTAATTTCTCTGTAAAATATAGCACTTCGGAAAATAAAAATTTTAACAAGCAATAAAATAAAACAGCGGTAATTCGTGATTTTTAAATTCATTGGATTTATACAATTAATATGGTCATTTTAAAATCTGACAACCGCAGATTATAGTTGTGGTTTTGATGCCAATTTATGACAAATTAGTTGAAACCAGAGGACAACGGAAATAGGATTAGAAGTGAAATAGTATTTTGTATTAGGACGAGTGTCACCGCTTGTCTGTCACCTATTCAACCTGCGTCACACACGGCTAATAATAAAAATGTTGGTTCGGCACTTATGTTCGGCACACACTCGGCATGCTTACATTTCCTTTCTAGTTTTATTCCACCGTTCTGTAGTTAAAATATTGTAAATAAGTTTTCGAAGAAATATACCTACGTTTAAATAAACCTACTTTGACGGTAAAGGAAAACATTGTGACCAAACCTGCATAACTAAAAATTTCTTAGGTGTGATGTCCGCCGACCCATTCTACGCCAGCGTAGTAGACTAAGCCTTAAGCCCTCTCAGATGAAGCAAAGGCCTATGCCCAGCTGTGGGACTTGTAATGACGATGATGAAGATGTGGGTTGGAATGAAGCGCCTTACTTTTGAAGCATTGTATTTTTGCTAATATTGTTAGTAAAGGCGTACCTTGTACAATAAATCCAGATCCAGGAGACTATTTTGTTAATTGTTCAAGACACTGCTTTGTTGTCTGGCGGTGTAAGTATGTGCCTTGCGATCTAAAGATCTTGGGTTCGATTCCTGGGGCGTGTAGTGATTGTTTTTTCCGTTAGTAAATTCTTAGTAGCAGCTCGGAGTCTAGGAATTAGTTATTCGTACAAAAATAACGAAATAATGAGTAGACATGTAGTTTTAATAATTTACATACCTACTTTTTTCTTCTTCACATCATTTACCTTTTAGGTGATATTCTTCTAAAGTAACTGTTATAAAAACATATTAACGAGAACATAAGGAATGATTTATCTTGGCATATTTTATTTGTATGAATCCGCATATTCCGCGAACGCCAAGCTTTCCCGACTAATAGCACACAGCTGTTGTGTTTATTTATTATATTTGCTTCCACTATTACTTCACTATTTGATATTTGCTGTACATTATTCCTTATTGACATACAGCGCCGCCCAGGCAGGTTAGCCGAGGAATTTATTGTTTTCCGCTATGGATGTATGAATTTGAGTGGGTATATTGATATAGAAATAATAATCATGGTATGACATATAAGGCTGATCATATGTAGGCAAAAAATAAGTATGAAAGTTGAAGAATGGGCAAGCAGAGGAAATTCGGCAAAAAGTTGGATGGACTGCGACAGAAGATATGAAAGAAAAAGGAGTGAATGAAAAAACGACGGCTGATCTTTAAAAGGATAGAACAAACTGCGCCGATCTCAAATTGGGAAGAGGGCAAGGGAATGATAATGAATAATAGAATAACAGTTGTCGTCTCACGGTACTACTATGCGACATTGACATCCTAGTTTTGATTTCAGGATCAGCCAATTTAAAATAAAAAAAATCAAAACTAGGATTGCTTGGTTACCTCATTAAATATTACAGATGTATTTGTCAGTGGCGTGCCTAGGGTGTCAAACTAAGGCAAGCCCAAATGTTTATTTAGTAGCAGCATATTTTTTTTGGTACGTAGGACTAATAAATACCTACCGGTTAGTACTCACATTCACGTTTATAGCGTTATTTTATAAATAAACAATCGTTAAGTTCGTTATTCGGAACTATGTAAGGCAAGTCGGGCTTTCGGGCTTCTATGGAAGTACCGCCACTGGTATTTGTATGTATGTATGTATTTTTTTTATTTTTATAGGTAGAAATCTTCGTGAATAAAGACTTCCTGCTCTCTGTTATCTCTTCTGCCCGATGACAGAATGATGTGCGATATAGTACATCTTGTGCTCGCCAACCCGTCTGCCAAGCGCGGCTAATATTGACGAACCCCCATAGACATAACATGGACATTGTTTGGTATTTCGTCAGAACCGTGTAATAAACATAATTTACGGATGGCGAACAACCTTCTAAAGAGCCTTCTCGGTAATATCTTGTAATAAAAAAAGCCAGGAAAGGAATCCGAAGTGGAAACAGCCCGTGGTCGGCGCTTTATAAGAAAATTGCTTACAAACAAAACGTGTCGTGGGACTTTATCAAGCAGAGTGTGAAATAGGAACAGTGACACAAGAAAATTTGTTGTCTTGTGTTCTCAGATAAATTCAGTCTTAAGATATCACGAGTAGATTGTCCTGGTGTTTTGAAAATTTAGAAGTGGCACCAGTGGTGAAACGCATCACACAGGGTCCAGTAATCCAGATATTTCTATATCTGCAACAGGACTTCAGGGTAATTATTTATTCTGCTTCAAAGAATTGATGTGAGACAACCCACAGATTGGTCATCATCATCGGGCACTGGCCACTCGCTGGCTTGCAGATTGGAGAATAGAAGAAATAAATTCCTTAATACTTTTAGGTAAGCAGGTTTCATCATGATGTTTTCCTTCGCCGTTAAAGTACGTGATTAATCATTATTTAAAGTCAATACATCGCTTTGAAAAATCAACGAAAATCTTAACTGTTCGCCCAAACCTCGAGGCCTTATGAATTGATACACTATGAATTAATCAGATTTTTTTTAATATTCATCTCCTTTCTTCTATTGCGAGTGTGTAAGCTTGCGTATCCGTGACTATTTATAACAATAATGCGATATCTCCAACCTATTTCACCGTGAACAAAACGTGTACATCCAATAATACGTAGCTTGGGGTAACGGGGGTGGCGTGTCATCGGCAGCATCGAAGCGCGGTCACGTGCACGCTGCGAGTGACGATTGGTTACGCATTTGCAATTCTAAAAGGCCTTTGTCCATTTGTTTTATTGCTATTGGAAAAATTGTGTATTTACGTGTGATGGACAATAGTTCTGGCCTCTGTGTGGTGTTGCTTTAATTGTTCCGTGTTGTTTTTGGTGGGTTTTTTGTTGTTTGATGGTGAGTGCTTTTTTTAGGTTCGGTGGTATTCGCTATGATTAAGCTGAATGGAATACAGGTAAAAGAATTTCGTGTGCTGAACCTAAAATCAAACCATGTTTTATTCTTTCTTAAAACAATCGCGGGAGTCATCTAGTAGGAGTCATGTACAGTCAAAATGTATGACTTAAATGTGTATTATTTATTAAAACACTAAGTTAATTAAGTATGATTGTAAAATGTATTAAATTTGGAATCAGACTTTTCTATCTGATGTATTTTCCCACTGAAATTTCCTTTGCTTTCTCTATGTAGGTATATTAGTCGATGTATTTTTAACTCAAACATTAATTTAGCCTCGTACTGTCTACGTTTTAATTGAGGCCATTGGCTTAACGAGGGAAAACTGTTATTTCTTTTGTTACGTCGATATCTGAAATTTCTCATACACAGGCTCTTCTCTCACGCCTGTACGCTCAATTCCCACGTTTTGCTAAATATGTCCAACATTACAATGAGAAAGGAAAATTCCGTTTGATATTTAAAGTGGCTTGAAACCACTGACGTCAAATGTACTATTTTGGTCTTTTTCTCTGGGCGGTGTATGGAAAAAGATATTGTGATTATGCTATCAAAATACTATACCTGAATGTCTACGACCAAGTCTGACGCGCTGATCAGCAAAGTATGTGTGGAGTCAGTATAACATTGTCAGCATTGTCATCGAACCTAATCTAGGTCAGATTTTAATATAAATATCAATAAAGATTATTGCACACAATGAATCACGCTGAGTCACCCATTAGCACGCACCAAGACCAGTCGTTTTATTTATCTCGCTGCTACCTCATCACATAACCTCACAAGTGTACCATAGCTGCACCAGCATTGGCAGCACCGGCTTGCAACGTGACGCTGTCCACTTACATATGTTTGAGAGTGTTTTAAAGACTCGGTAAGGGTAGGCGATTTCTTTCTTACATTTAAACTTAGTAAGAAACAATCAATATTGATGCCTTGTTTGTTTTTAGTATCACGAATTTATACAAAATATTAACGTTTAGTTTTAGAAGACAATTAATCTTTTTAATGATAGAAAAAATAACAAATCCTTTACATAAGACAGCCCCGTAGCGCAGTTGGCTAGACACCAGCTTGCGAAACGAGCGGTCGCGGGTTCGATCCCCGCACCGAGACAAATTTTTGTGTGATCCACAAATATTTGTTTCGGGTCTGGGTGTTTGTGAGACCGAAAAGTCTCTCGTAGTTTCTGATACCCACGACACAAGCCTCGTATCTTAGTGTGGGGTCAGGACTATGTATGTGACTGTTGGGTGTATTTATTTATTTAAGAAAACAATGCGTTTCTCGGAATTTACCCTAAGGACTGTCAAAAACAAAAGATAAAAAGAATACCACGAAACACAACCTTTTCATAATTCCCTTAAAACCGCTGCGATAGTTCGTTCCTCCAGAGGACGCAGTAGAAAGGCAAGAACGCTGTCCTGAGCGAGTAATGGGATCAGTGTATCGTTGTGACGTCACGAGCTCCCGGGGGCAGGAAGTTCAAGTTACGTTTAAACAAAAAAGGATTACGGCGAGCCTAATAGCACTTGAGGGAGGTGCGGGCTGCTAAGAAGGCCCGGCTTGGAACAAACTTTCTGATACTGTCAACTGCAAGAACTATTATCATGAAAAAAGTTGATAAATAGCGTAGATGTACTTTGGAGGATTTGTTTTGAAAGGGATCTTGGTGCATGTTGTGAAGTATGTTGCTTGTTAAGATTTTATAATCAAAGGGTATATAATATTTCTATAAAATTAACATGATTTTTTTGCCGTTTTTTTTAATAATGTTACGGAATCCTTCGTGCGCGTTCTTGACTCCCTGGCCGTTTTTTTTTGTTTTTTTAGATGATTTTATTAAAAGCTAAAACCGTTGTTATTATGTTTGTTGGCATAGCAACGCTAATCCCATATCGCTCCCGTCTGGTATTACCTTTATTCTTCCCCTTCGGGCATTTTCGTTTGAGATATTGCCTTCTTAACATTTCAATCTTATAGTTTTAATATCACAATATCTATTTTTAAATACAATATCTATTTGACGGCCCCGTGGTGTAGTTGGCTTGATACCAATTTGTAGAATGAGAGGCCGCGGGTTCGATCCCCGCATTGTACAAATGTTTGTAAGATCTACACATATTCGTTTCGGGCCTGGATGTAAATACACACAAACCTTCGAAGGCTGAGGGTATGTGCCTGAGGTTCGAATCCACGACAGTCGAGATTCTCCACCGCGCAACTAAACCTTGAGACTATCACTATTTTTGATTGCGTATATAGCTATTTTTGCTGTGTGTTTTTAAGAAGTTATGAGTAGGTACTACACACCGCAATGTTTAAATTAGCCAATTTACTGAGATTTTTATCAGGTCTTTTATGGTTAACAATCTTATCGATTACTACGATTCTATTCCAAAGAGAATTAAAAATCACATTTTTTACTATTGTACGCATTCAACTGATCTTTTAACTGTCAAATCGTCATGGCCGTGTCCAATAACGATAGATAGATTGAAGCCGGCACGGTGTGGTCACTTTGCCGTGTCAGCGCAGATAATAGTTAGTGGAAACATGCGCGTGAAAAACGGGAAAAACTACTTTTTCCCGAAATAATCGTCGATGTGATAACCATGTTTCCAATTTCAAGGGCTTTTACTCTCTACACGGTATTTGCTTTGTGGGTTCCGTGACACAAATTGTTACGTGCGATCGATAGACTCTTGGTTAGATTTTCAGAATATGGGCTCAGTATGGCAATGGTCTTGTCTATTCACTTTGAAGAGAAGGCAAAGACGTGAGACAATATATAACAAAAATGTGTGTATAAGTTAGTGTATCAGTGGTAGTAGATACTTCTATAGAATCCAAAAAGCCTAGGTTTAACATTTTTGGGGTTTCACTGAAGTACTTCAACTGGTGCGTATAATATATCGGTATGTTTCGAAAATTCGGCTATCAAATTAAATATTATTTGTTGATGGCAATATAATGGCAATACAATGAAAACAGCGATCAATTGTGACGACTAGGTCCTAAATTACGTGTTATTTGAAAACCCTAATCTACCATAACTACTACAGGAACACATTCCCTTCCCCCTAAAACAGACATAAACACACATATGTTCAGCTAAAATTCCTCGCACTGGATACTGGGAAATTTAATGCTATTTTTCAGCGCCGTAAAGCAAGTTGCTTCGTGTTTACCTAGTAGCACTCTCGTCTCGAGCGCTCGTTTATTCCACTGCTCGGCGGCGATGCATGTGACTGGTCTATTGACAAGGCAACTATGCAACCATTTCAAACGTGCTTTCGTCACTGCTCAATTTTCAAATTTCGTTTACGATGCAAACAGCTTGCGATACTGTACGACGCTCTAATACTTGCTTGTTTTAGAGAGGTGTGTATGGGTGTATAGGATGTGTATTTTTGCATAAGTTTAGTTTAAGAAAGAATGTGGTGTCTAAAAATGTTAGTCTATTTGAAAATGATTATATACGGGATGTATAAAAACCATGATCGAAAACTAAAGCAGAAAAAATCCCATCAATACATTAAAACTAGTGATTTCCTAACAACGATTATACCACCATACATTATATTTAATCATTTTTTTTTGGCCGCGGTCTATCAACATCTGTAAAAAAGACACGCTTCAACTTTTACTACAAGTCAAAAACTTAAGTGCAAAGTTTATTAAAATAAAATAAAAACGACGGGAACTAAATTATTCAACAAAATTTTCGCGTTCGAATTCGGTTCCGGGAATTTCGTAGTGAAAGTTGTACTCGATTTTGCCACTCCGCTGTCGTACCGCGTTACGCTTTAAAACATTAAAATTAAACATTTTAAACTTTATTATATATTAAAATAACATTTGTATTTATTCTTTGCCTCGGGGTACACGTAAGTGTCGTGGAGTCATGAAGTCCCGGGTCGGGCAAAGTGTGATCGGGTTATATGAGTCTGTTTAAAAATTCTCAGTAGCAGAACGGAGTCTTAAAATGTGCCCGAAAAACGCCATTGGGGGCGCCCTAATACGTGACACTGAAGGCTAAAATGGCGAAATGTGGGTGCAGAAATGCACCTATGCCTGCCCCTTTATAAAATACAGGCGTGAGGTCATGGAAGTATGATTTATATGTAAACTTGTATACGAAAACCTTTCATTCAAATTTGAATTTTGCGAAACGTAGTTCGTTATTTCATTTCAACTTTTTGTTCAATGCTAAATGATTTCGAAGAATAGAATCGAATTCATCAAACTGAATGTTTCTAACATTTATTTTACGACTGAAAAATATCATTTATTTTGTCATTTAGGATTTGGTCAATTAACTAGCATTGTTAATTCGTTTGTTTAAAAACTTAACTAACTGTTAACTTAACAACTTAAATAACTGTTGCAAAAGCATCACTTAAAATGTTCAATACTTTGTGATATATTTTATGTGACCATCATCATCATCAATTCATATACATATGTCCCACTGCTAGGCACGGGTCTCCTCTACCATTGAGGGGGTTTAGGCCATAGTCCACCACGCTGGCTTAGTGCAGGTTGGCGGACTCCACACCTAAGAGCATCCTAAGAACTTTTGTCATACCAGTCGAATTCCCAACTGCACTTACCACCAGTCATTACAAAAAAATAAACACTACATTACAGCCAGTATCGTCAGTTTCCAAGGCATATATTACATACCCAACGTCATCCCACGCGATTGCCTTCCGCGTAATTTGGGCGGTCGACGCGAATGTTAAGCCGGTGACAATGGCACGGAATAAGGAAAAAGTCCCCTCGTTACGTGTTCCATTCGGTCCATTTGCTTTCTTTGCAAATAGACAAGAGGGATATGCGTGCTGTTATTACGTACTCGCATACTTTCGTGGCTCGTGTCTTGGACAGAATAATATGTAGTTTGAGAGTTTGCGGTTCTGGCTCGATGGATTGCTGTGGATTGAGAGTTCTTGAAGAAAATGAAGTGGAGAAGGGTGTTTTTATGAAGTCTGAAATTGGTGATAGTATTTTTCTATAATAGTAGCTGGTAAACGTAGACTTGAAATGTTATGTATATTTTATATATTTTTGTGTATACTATTAAAACTGTCACACTACACCGACCACGGGTCACCCATGCATTCCTTGAGGGTAGACTGTCCGGAAAGTCCGCCTTTATATAGTCAATATAATAGACGGAGATCTCGGTCTATAATGAGGAAAAAATGACCATATTTTATACCATGCGATTGTTTTTTTACCATATCTACGTTTTTTTAACCCATTGCCAAACAATATTTTCAGCAATATTTTTACTACAGCCCTAGGTATTATACATAATACATATGTGTTTAATAAAGATCATATTCCAAATCCAGATTCAAATATCATTTTTCATAACCTAGAAAGATGAAAGTATGCGTTCAAGTAACTTACTTTCATTACGATGAGAACCACCTGTGAGTTTGTGATCAAACAGTGGTGAAGTTATGTTGTGGAGCAAATTAATGCGGTGTAGGGAGCTAAGTTTCGATTAATTTTACCCTCTGTTGGCGATGTATTCAGTTCTTAGCAACGAACAAACTACGAATAACGTAGATACGAGAAGTATGTATATTGTACCACGTCATGTTATTACTATTTCGTGGTCTTGTAGCATAACCATGTGCTTCTTGGGTTTGATCCCCGGAACGAATTAAGTGTTATTGGGTTTTCTGTTAGGAAATTCTTAGTAGGAGTAGCACTGAGTCCTGGAGTATCCCCAAAACGGCAATGGGCTCATCTCACGTGTGATGAGAATACAGTTGGCGAAATTTGGATACAAAAATTCACCTCTGCATACCCCTTTGTGGAAAATAGGCGTAAACATATTTACTCGTAGAATTTTTGCTAATCTAATGGACTTGATATTTGGAGCGAAGGATATTTCCGTAATAAGGAGTGAAATAAATCACCAGATTTAGCAAATGCCGTTGATGTTGAGTAATGAGGTAGTCATATTTAAAATACACTTTTCTGATAGAAAACCTACAATTATTTTTCTCAACCGATTTGAACCAGGATCCAATGAACCGCGTGCGCCACTTTTCCTTACATCATAATTTCCTGAATTAATTTCTATCAAACAAAATTAATCTCAAGATTATGGTTGAGTACAAGCCATATTTTAATTACAGGCAGCAAAGCCTTGTTTCTGAGGATAATATAATTACTAAAGGTTTCCCTACAATTAGTATTTGATACCCCATCATCTCAAAGATAATGGTCCATACAAAGTAGTCAGCGTAGGATTTAGGTCAATAAGTTATTATTTGCAATTCCAACAGCCTCTAATTATATTTAATGAAGTGATTACAGCCCTATGTGAGGGGTCTCTTGAGAGCCATTTTGTGGGTGGGTCGTGCTTTTTAGTACATGGGTAAAAGTGAGCATTAAAATAATTCATCTCATTAAGAATTTCAGATTTATAGCCTTATTAGTACGATGGCTTTAACGCATAGTTTTGAGCATGACGTGAATGAAAGATGAAAAACCTGAGCAAATTTTAGTTAACCTGAAGATAATCTCAATTTGTTGGAGTGTCGACTGGTTAAAAAAAATATTTTATATAAGTCTTTACTTTTGAGGAGGAACTGCCATTGGTTGCAGTAACACACGTTTGAAGAACTGTATTCTGAGGTGAGGTTATATATGTGAAGTCCATACTAGCCTTAAGGATCTTTAAAAGTTTTTCTTACTTATCTGGCGTAACAAATTCAAAGATTAAACCAGGCCAGCAGATACCAGTAACAGATAATATTTAATCAGCTCGCCCCTTTAACCCCGTTTAGAATTCCAGATTTATCGCAACACTCCCATTATTCCCGAGTTAATTAACTTCATCAGGTATCTGCAAATGCCTCATCGTTCCTTTTGTGGCGAGGTGTGAGCAAGTTACGTTAAGTTAGCGAAGAAACCAGACAACCTTGGAAGAAACATACATAACCGAAGATTCTGGAGATTTTCGTTTCATACAATAGGATTTTATAAAACGTTGTTAGCTTTGTCCTGATACTTTAGGTGGAATTCTGCCAGATTTGATACAAAACTAATATAAGTATACTTAAGATTCTTTCAACCTAGAGTTGGGAATATATCAGTTTCTATATCTACGCCTGTTAAGTCTCAGGGTGTAGGTATACGGGCAATTACTACTGCATAGGTTTTTTTAACGGAATTACGTTATTAAACTGTTATTGATCCAGCCGCCGATATCGGTCCCGTACCCAACATGACATCTCTTAAAAAAGTTTCCTTTATTGCGTCCTGCAGGAAATCCTTGAATGCTATCTGTTCCAACAGTTCGGCCTGAATATCATTTCTCGTAGCGGGAGTTATGTGGCTGTTGTTAATGAGATCGATAATTAAATTGTCATGTTAAGTGTTTTCCCTCTTTTCAAATGTAGTATTGCCTGAGAAAAATAATTATATTCAATTCTTATTACACAATTATAATTTAGATTCGCCGTTTACAGGTTTCGACTATTTTTTTAAAATAGGATTCTTAATTACGTAGTTCATTTTTATTTCATTCTCAAAAAAAACCTTCCTTTTTTCGAAAGTGAATGTTTTTTACCCCAGTTTATTCACGTGGGCCTAATCTGTGCTGTCCATAAAACTACATCTGAATTAACAGCAGAATGACTCCGCAACTAAAGACCTCGAATTCTGACTGTAAAGTTGAACAATTCCAATAATCCGCAGTCAACTAATCCCGACCTTCGGGCCCTTAATTTCCGTCCCTTGAGTAAATTTGCACTATCCATTTTATTCGGAGCTCTCAGTTTGTGAGTGTTTGCTCCTTTATCGCCTATCATACTGATGAGGGTAACCGGTGGGGGGGCTCAAGTTATACTGGTAGGTTACTAGTATTAACAACACCTGTTTCCTCCATGTTTAGAATGTACATGTGGAAACTGTTTCCTTCACTCTTGATTGAATATTCAGATATGCGCAATGTACTTTTGTGGATGTACATTAAATAAATAACATTTAAATTACAGCTTCCATGAATAAATTATTAGATGGAGTGTTACTGGAAGTAAGACCGTTGAATTTTATGGACACGAGTGTCCATACTAAGAAATAAGTCTTAGAGTCTTGAGTAT
Organism: Cephonodes hylas; assembly: GCA_030295005.1. Taxonomy (NCBI): domain Eukaryota; kingdom Metazoa; phylum Arthropoda; class Insecta; order Lepidoptera; family Sphingidae; genus Cephonodes; species Cephonodes hylas. Next base: position 2,319,055 of record AP025374.1, on the reverse strand, counting down.
TAGTAACAAAGGAGAATATTTGGTCTCCAAGACACCCAGATCCGAAACAAATATTTTTAGACCATACATTTATTCAGAGGAAAACGGGGTTGTCAACGTAATAAAGGAGTTCTGTTTCTGTTTTATGACCTTTAAATATTTTACAAAAATTTGATTATAACGTCATGTTTTCATTAATCAACCGTTTTTTTATATTTACCTCAAGCCCTTCTGAAATTTGTACCAAGTTGAAGGCACTATACAATAAATCTTCATATCAACTTTCACTAGCTTCTAAGCGATACGGTCTACGCACAAAATATTTTTAAATATAAAGACATTTTTACGCAGGAGTTAGCGTAATCGTGTTTCTAACATTTTTCCTCATATTTTAATGTCACACACACAAGCCTTTCGTTTGAAGGTATTTGCAAAAACTACAAAGCCAAACGATTGGGGCGTGCCTTATTACCTTTTAGTTGTCTGTTTCGGTTAGTTACAAAATTGTGATAGATTATGATAGAAGCAATGCAGTTTTCTCGCGATTTTTTTCACAATCTGTGTAGTTACTGTTTTTTTTATGATAAAACATCAAATTATTTGATATTCCATTTACAAGTTTTATGGGTATAAGCGGATATACCATCGTTTCTTAATATATGGAAAGAAATAGGCAGCAGAGCGATAAAATACTATTTTGTTCAAAATTCCAATGCGGCAGGATTATTTTAAAAATTGTATTACGTAGATAGCCTTAAAGACTCAAGCAATAGCTAGTTGTAATATTATTCGATGAAAGGCCTCCACATATGATTTTGAACTGTATGGTTGTTAATAACTCCGGGTAATGCTCCGCTCTCTACACAATAGGTACAAGCCATTCACATTCGATATAATGCAACCACTTACCTGCCTCTGGCGTGTAGAGCGCTCCTTACATAAACCTTTTACAAACTTTATTATTCTAGTATGTATTTATAAGACTAAGATTTTAACCTCGTAGCTGACCGACTTAGGCACACGTGTGTATTTTTGAAGGTGTGTATTTCTATGAATTACCTGAAACCTGAACACCTGAAAGTTCTTAGGAGGTTTGCCTTAGTCCGCCAACCCGCACTATGCCAGTGTGGTGGACTGAGCCCAACCCTTTTAAATGTAGATGTTATATTTGCACAAATAAGGGACCGAAGGGTTAGGTCCTACTGAGGATATTTGTTTAATAAATAATTGTGTTAAAAATATAAAACAGCGGATATTATTAGGTATCTTTATCAACCCATATACGCCCACTGCTGAGCACGGGTCTCCTCTACCATTGAGAGGGTTTAGGCCATAGTCCACCACGCTGGCCTAGTGCGGGTTAGCGGACTACACATCTAAGAAATTCCTAAGAACTCTTAGGTGTGCAGGTTTTATCACGATGTTTTCCTTCACCGTTAAAGCAAGTGATAATTCAACGTGAATACACACATAACTTCGAAAAGTCAGAGGTGTGAGCCTGGGGTTCGAACCCGCGACCGCTGAGATTCTCGACCGCGCGACCAAACCTCGAGGCCATTACTGCTTCTTATTAGTATTTTTTTCTTATTATTATTTGATTTTTGATTATTAGGTATGCAAGCTAAAAACTATAAAGACCATTTTAATAGATATAGATCGCCTTAATCCGAATAAATATTAGAATTATAGGATCCCGTATGAAAAGCATAAAACGGGGGTAACACTGCAGTTGCCAGCAGCACGTATCCAGATTAATAGATGTTTTGGAAACGCGGAAGAAACACTACGGGTGGCTTAAAATTTTGGCACAAGACTGGTCAACTAGTTTGGAACGATCTATTAACCTGAATTAGGCGGCGGTGGACTGCAGATTAGATATATCTTTTAGAATAAATAGCTTCAGCTCGCGAAGATATGGTTTGTTTGGATAAAGGCTTTTGTTTTGGTTTTGCTTTTCTTAAATATGTGACTGCTGTTTTGCTTGATAAAAAGTAATCCTCGTTATTGAAAGACATGTATTAAATTTATTTCTATAAAGTTTATTGTGAAGTTTGTAGTGATAATTATAATAAAAATGAGGCTAGCATAGTTACAAAAAAAAATCCATTTACCGAATAAGCGAATGAATGACTTTTTGACTAGAAATTAACTACAACCAATAGCCACTTTCATACTCGACACTTGTGCCGTAGATATCAAGAGCTATGGCAGACTTTACTGTTTTAAAAACAACGGAAACAGATATTTGTGGATCGCACAAATATTCATCTCTATGCTGGGGGCGAACTCATAGCCTCTCATTTCGTAAGCTGATTTCTAACTATGAGAAACTTTAATAACAATCTAACTCTCAATCTCATAATCTTATTCACACACTTATCCAAAGTACCAATTACGAAACTATGGCCAAATCAGGTCCTAAAATTAACCCAAATTATATTTCTTTATTAAAAAATATATCAAAAAACTTTATTATTACACGAAAAGCGGTATTAAAAGCTAAATGTATGTAAAACAACGACTTGTACCGAATTCCCGGTCAAAGCCATATTTGAAGCATTTAATTAAAACGTTAACCTCCAAATACACGAAATTATTTTTGCGGCAGAATTGGAAGTGGCACGTGTAATTTTTTTCTTACATCGCTCAAATTTCGGGGTGAAGGTTATGAAATTTTAGATTATTAAGAGTTCTGTTGAGACTTGTCTAAGTCGGTTGGTGAAATTTCTAAAAGTCTCGTAATGTTTACACTTCGCTGAATAAGTTCATTAAGTAGTAACTGGTAAAGGAAGATATGATAAAGAAACTTCTATAAGATGCGCGTTGGAGAAATGTCCATAGTTGTAAATTCCAGATGCAGTGGCTCTAATGAAACACCAGGTCTTCTGACTTGATTAGTGTTGTAAATAAGTTTTTGATCTGAATCCAACAGGACATTTCAATCCAGTTTCTTTCCAACTCGTACCAGGTCAGCCTAGTTAGCAATTTAATGATCATCATCATTAGCCCCGTATACATATTACGGCATAGGCCTCCTCTACAGCTGAGCGAATCTCTGTTTTAGTCCCTTGCCTAGTACGGACTAGCAGACTAAACAGCAAAGAAATTAAAAAAAAAACTTCTAAGTGCTTTAGCTCCCTCACGATGATCACTTATTCCATTAAATGATATTCTAAAAAAAGCTGAATGCCCAAGCATTTATTTAAATTTTATTTCTTTAAGCATATTCAATATAACAAATAGCAATAACATTATTGCTAACAAGGTATCGGCCTACGCCCTAACGGTCCCTTATGAATAGTTCCACATTACAAAAAAAGTAACGTAAACTATCTATAATGTCTTTCAGACGACCTTTATCTGATCAGGCTGGCATATAACACAATTTAGGAGGGTGACATTTGGGTTGTAAAAGTTGGAAGGATAATGTCATAGTGATAACAAAAAGAATAGCAACAAATAAGACTTTTTTATTGGTTCAATTTATTTAATTTTTAATCGAATCTAGATTAGATTAGATTTTTGAAGCAAAACTAGTAGTAGTAGACATCACTCTGCTGGATGCAATTTTATGAAAAATCAAGCTTATATTTCCTGAAATCTGGGTTTTAGCAAAATGAGAAATAATTGAGAACTTTTTTATTTATTTCTTACAAAAACAAAAATATTTAAATTTTATACTGTTTACTACCAATAAACATAAGAGTATGTACGGTCGAACTATAAGTGATGTCGTCGATATCATTCAAGCGAACAGCCCCTAACTTTACGACCCTATCCTATAATCGATTTTCATGATCAGCAGAAATGTATGGGGCGGGTCCATTCTTAAGTTCGAACTCACCGCAATAAACTACAAGATATAACGAACAAAGAGAATCCTTCGAATTGGTTATATTAGTTACATAGGTCAAGGTGCATTTCCTCACGACGTTTCTCTACTTCTGTTTAAAGTCGAACGTAGAAAGAGGCAATTTTTTTGCCGATTACCTACCCTATTTCCAGAGTTCGTGCTGATATTAAAAAAAAATCCTAGTGGTGAAAATCAATATCTTTTTTTTTACCTGTTATGGAAACCGGAACCCCTAGATTGCACGGCATAAACTTGATTTGGCTCTAATTAGTTTTCCAGACTCATATAAGTAATATCTTCAGGTCTACTGCCTATTCTTCTCAAGATACATAACCAATACTTTTCTCGCCTCAAAAGTTTGGTTCATTCTTACTTAATTTAGACTTTGAGAAATCTTTCCAAATAGCATTGGTAGTTGAAAAGTGCTAAGTCTTGTTGGCATTGTGAACCATTAATATATCGCATTAAACACAAAGGCAGTTTTTACAGCACTGAGAGCTTTTCCAAGGAATACGTCTTTGTAATAGATGCTAAAAGTTTTTATATTAGTTTAATTACATATTATAAAGAAATACACAAAAAATCTCCAACCTTCTGTCCACATTGGATAGGCAGAGTCCGTAGTTGTTTTCATGTGGCTTTTGCTGTTTTTGTTGTTATCAATCAATCAATCAGCCTATCACCGTCCACTGCTGAACGTAGGCCTCCCCAAGAAAGCGCCAACCATCCCGGTCTTGAGCAGCCCTCATCCATCCGTTTCCCGCCACTTTTCTCAAGTCGTCGGTCCATCGTTGTTAACAGCATCCAAATCAGCTTTTTAGTTCCAACTTGTTTTTATTCTTTCATTATTAAAGAATCAAATAAATCGTCAAACTATCAAAACTGATTCCCTGTGGCTCTAACACTCATCAATATTAGTCTGATCGTGACTAAAAAGCTGATGTTCAAAGATATTCCACAAATTATGTTATTCCTCAAATTGTTCCACAAATTGTGTTTATTTAAATAAAACCCATCATTATACATGTGCCTACACTCAACGGACTTTGCACTCGTTTTTTCAATCGGACAGTACCTTTTAGTCTCAGACGGCTTTTACCTCGCAAGCGTCAACATCTTAAGGCGCTCAGGACACTCAGGCCTTATTTACTTCACTTCTTACACTACTAAAAGTACTGCGTCTAATGCTTTTACATTTTCGCAGCAAAATCGTCTGGCGGCATTAATTATTTAACACTAAACGAAAATTCCTGAGGACAAAGTTTATGTACTTAAATTCAGCTGATATGTGGTAGCTACGGGTATCATGTGCAAAATGATTTGGTATATCTCCCTGATATTTTCATCACCTGTCTATGGTTCGATCCTCGGATCAAGTAAAGGGTTATTGGCTTCTTCCAGTATAAATTTCTCAGTATCATGGTGTCTGGAAATTTTATTACAAAATGGCAATCGCTCTGTTCTCTATTAAATACTCCTCTGCCTACAATTTCGTGGATACAGCCTTTAGTGTTTATGTGTATATTAAGTATCTGTCAGAAACTGTGGCCTCTTTTACCTACTCATGGGTTCGTCAACCTGATTGTCCCTCGTGGGCCCTGTTTATGATTCAAAGGCTTATATTTTTTCAACTAATGTGCTCTCTTGAGACTTCTGGATATAGGCTTTGCGACCGGGTCATGCATAATAGTTATTTCTAGTGTTATGCTACTGTTAACTCTGTCACAAAGTAATAAGATTCATATTGGAGAACAAACGTTTATCTGCGTCAAACAACTACAAATGTATAATGGTATTTGCTGATGACGCTATACTAGGGAGCAGTTTCAGGATAATTTGAAATTATATTTAACAAAATATTGATCTTAATATAGCTTATTACGAATTCAATAATTAAGCCAGGACTAGGCAAAATGTATTTGTACTGTGAAAAACACAATTTCATGATATGCTATTTCACCCCTTAAGCTAATTCGACCTAAAATCAAAAGAAGAGCACATAAGCATAGACAAAAACTCTATAGTTTCCTCATCAACCCATACAAGAGACACTGCTGGACACTCGCCTCCTTTACTGCCGAAAGGACTTAGGCCTTAGCACTTACTTTTACCGTGGCCTTAGTCCGCCACACTGGCCTATTGCGGCTAGTTCCTGTTTACTCTTATTATAAAGATACAAAATTCTCAATTTATATTTCATCATACAGTTTTAGTACATTTCCTTGATTTTGCCTTTAATTTTGTCATGCTCTTGTCCTCACTTCACTTTACATTACGTAAAATATAAAACTGTCGGTACATAAAATTGAAGCGCTCCTATACTATTCCAGTGTGGCTGTTGATTGACATTTTGCTAATGTACTTCAAACATATAACTTTACACCACTAACGATGATCCTACACATCTCAGTTTTGACTGAAGGTTTGGCAAAAATAAAGCCTTTTCAGTAAATCCTTTTTGTAGACTTGTTTTTTTTTTCTATTCCAAATTTGCGCAAGAATACAAAATTAGATGAGTCGTAAATTTTCAGCAACAAATTAGCTTGCTTGAATAAATTATTCAATTATGTTTGAGTTACAATTAAAGTAGAGTAACTAAAGGGCTCAGAATTATTCAATTTGTAAGTAAAAAATAGTATTTTGGAGCATTGAATCGAAGTGTATTTGTAATTATCGTGGGTCCAAACCCCACGCACACACCTCTGATGTTTCGTATTTAAGTGTGTATTCATAATGAATCACGTACTTTAACAGTGCAGAAAAGGCAATGAAAAAATTTTCATACCTAATTTTTGTTGGGAATTTCTTAGACTAGGTCTAAACTTTTTCAGTTGTAGATGAAGCCCGTGCCCAGTACAGGGGCGTCAGTATATGGGATGATGATGATCATGAAGAGTAGGAATTAACCTTAAAGCTAAATATTCTGTTTCGCCTCCTACACGTCGACCGATGAGATCAAACCATAATGACAATATGAATAGAATTTGCGCTGCGTCAAGTCACAAAGGCACAGGATTAAAGGGGCATGTAATACCGTCATATTACGATAAAATTATTACAGACTTGCTCTCAGCTGATTTGATATTATTATGCGCGATACATGGAGCGCGCAATGTGTCCTAATTTAGCGAATTTACAACGTTTTAGCACAAATCAGGTTTCATGTGTTTTATTGCGTCTGTGTAATGCAATAGAATGTTACGTGTCGGAAATTGTATTATTTTGAATAGGTTTAATGAATTGGCGGTAGTTCCATAGAAGCCCAAATCCTACCTTGCTTTACAAAATACCGAATTATAATTTTTGAGGCTTAAATCTTTATTTAATCAAAGGACCTTGACTTTGGTAATAAAGGGAGGTTCACAGAGAAAATAAAAATGGTCGATGCTAAATGGAAGATACATACATTAGTGTTTTTATTTATGTCACTGAGGGAATAATGTTTGTATTATGTATAAATCACATCGTTTGCTTACAGTAGATGACACTCACCTAGAACTTTAAACCATTAAGATCTTTAAGGTCTAACATGAGTATGTTAGACGTATCAGAAACTACGGGAGAATGTATGCTGTTACAAACACTCTGTATAAAACAAATATTTGCAAATGATTCTAAAATTTGTCTCGCAGGATTCCAAGCAATGGCCTCCTGTTTCACGAGATGGTGGTAGCCAACCGTGCCACGGAGCTGTACAAACCAAGGCGTCAAATGAATAGAAACGAAATAGTCTTTTTAAGTATAATAAAGGCTAATCGTCTAAGCTCTTTTCAAATATACTTGATTTATCAGTAGCTACAATACTGCACGTTACTGTAACCAAACAGGCCGGCTCATAAATCTATTCTGAGCCAGTATTCAAACCGCTGCTAAACCCTGCCTTTACTGCGAACTAAGTTAACCGCAGTTGAAGGGTTAATGGTAATTTTAAATTACATTGAAACAAAGCAATAACTTTGCTGATTCAATTACATTAATAAATTTTTCAATGGATAAACATGTGTTCTCATGAAGTGTAACCTCAAAATCAAATTAATTTTATGTTCGGTTGCGAAATTCTATAGAGTATTTTTTTTATGTTTTCCGCAAAAGAGTTTCTCTCTGTGGCGTGGCGTATACAATATTTTATTTTATATTTTCGTAAAATGTATATTGTTCATTTATTTTACGCGTGTTTTCTACAATTTATATTTATTTATTATTACTGGTTAATTTACAGAGCGCAAAAAGGCCGTAATTGTAAACTTATGCATATAATTTTATAATTACAGTTGTTAGGAAGATATAAAAAAAATATGTTGGGATATTAATTCCGATGTGTTTGAAGTCACAGTAACTATTGCTTGTCATAGTATTGGATCACTGATCCTGCCTTCTGACTTTTCACCGACAGGATTTGAAGTAACGTGGTTGTTCCTTCAAAGACCCGAGTGATAACTGCCCATCCATCCTTTAATCTCTTCATATGGTCATCATTCCAGCTTCATAGAATAAATTGACATTGACAGCCCCGTGGCGCAGTTGGCTAGAAACGAGCGGCCGCGGGTTCGATCCCCGCACCGAGACAAATGTTTGTGTGATCCACAAATATTTGTTTCGGGTCTGGGTGTTTGTAAGACCGAAAAGTCTCTCGTAGTTTCTGATACCCACGACACAAGACTCGTATCTTAGTGTGGGGTCAGGACTATGTATGTGACTGTTGGGTGTATTTATTTATTATAAATCCGATTATATGCGGTTACTAATACTCGGTGACTAATCTTGAAGCTTATGCCCTATTGCTTTGTTATCCCTGTTCTTGTTTTACGTGTTCATAGGAGAATATCAGCCAAATTAAAAAAAGAATTTTACATATTAACTATAAAACTCGTTTTACTACTAAAGATCAATAACCAGATGAAATTCACTAGGTATACCAACCAATACTGACCTTGCCAAAGTAAATGTTCCATACATATACAAACTATTCCGACTTTGACACGTAATTAATATATAAAGCGTAGCCGAGATAAATAATTCATAAGCAAAGGTCTCACGTACACTAAATACATTCCATTAAAAATTCAACAGACAACCGAGCAAATTATTTGACGCGGCTCGGGTTTTACTCAGCGTTAATTAATCGCGTTGAGGATATTTTAGAACTAACTATATTCCTTTAGGGACAAAAATTATGAATATAAAGCCTGCTTTTAATAGGTTAGTTATACCTTAAAAATTGAGTATTTGAATGACGCCTGCGAAATAACACTTTCATTTTTATAAGGAATTCTAGGTAGATATAAAGTGTTTTAGGTTTTGGAATTTTTACAAGTCCTAGTTATGTAGTACTGAGCTGATTCTTTTTTATTCGAGAAGATGCAGATATCTTCTTTTTTAATGAATCAGCGTTCTTCTCGCTTTTTGACCATCGGAACCGGCGCTTATAAGATTACAAAACTTGACTTGAAAGATGCTACGTCATTACATTTATACGTTTACAGCTTGTTATATCATGCTCGTTATAGTGAATGCTCTGAAGTGTCGTTGAACCTTATCTCATCCTTTATTCCCATAACGGTGTAAGGCGTAATTCCCTAACCGACAGTTTAATGGTCACCATAATTTTAGAATGAACCAAATATTCCTTTCTTTTTCTTAGTATGATTGTGTACACACACACAGAGTGTGAGAGAATCTTTTCCTTCCAAAACTAGACATCTGCTTCAAAAGCATTGGACTCATTAGGTATATTTTTCCATGTCACTAAAACACAAAATTTTGAGTATAAACAGTTTCAGTTGTCTAAGAATATTATCTGATATTTAGTTCCTGAGTGTTACTTGATTGATAAAAATCATAACTAACAAAGTGCGGAATAAACAAAGACACTGAAGCTGTTTGCGTTGTTTCCTAGAAATATAAAACCCTCACTCAAGACTACATTTACGCTAAAAGCGAGGTTGAAATAATACCCCGCAGCTCATCTAAGCACTTAAAAGAAAAAAGCACCTCAAGTCTATTTTTTCACATCCAAAGAACACATTTATTTGAGGGAAATCCACACAAAATGAGAGTAATACTTCATTTAATAAAGCGCCGCGTCGAGGGCCAACACAAAACGAATTCCGCTGTCAAACGCGTCACCTCCACTTTACCTAACATTATCCCATTTTTATAATTTCGTGTCATTATAAAAATGGAAAAATTTAAAAAGGTACTTAGCTGTAATGACGTGCTCGGCGGAACAATAGCCCAAGACAGAGGTGGGCCGGGAAATGGGTCATACTAAACATTTAACACGACATGATGCCTGAATGGCAACCCTGGTATGGTGGAGAAAGGGGTATTTTTTTTAATTTTCTGGTTTAGGGTTGCACTGCCATGATTAACTGATATACTTTCCATTTTGTCGATATTTATTTGTTATAGGGAATAGGGATTATGAAAACTGGTATTTAGATTTTATTTAGGAAATTATCAATCGAGGCAAGAGGTTAGGCAATTTGCCCCGCCACGGAATTTGGGCGAGGCCGAAAAATCTGAGACGAATCATCATCACTATAACCAACCTTTCACGTCCACGGCTGAACATAGGCCTCTCCTAAGGCACGCCACGGGGCTTGATCTTCAGCTCTCCTCAAAAATTCACAAAAAATAGAGACAAAAATTTACCTCTATTTTTATTATCTACATACATAATTGGACTTAGTTCTTAGGTTTTCAGTCAATGCTCAATGGTGGTCCAAACTGTTTAATTATTTTTCCTCTGTATAATACACTTGAGTTCAGACTACTCATATGATGCGAGCAAAGTACACAAGGCCAGAAAATAACCCCGAACTAATTAAAACGGTGTTAAAGTTTATCCCAGTGGGTGCTGTAAAAACTTCGCGCACGCAAACCTGCGTTGGGCTGTCATAACATTTGGGTGTTAATAAGTTCTAAAAATGTAATGACTGTCTTATATAGCGGGGGTATCAAAGGATAATGGGTATAGGTTTTATGTTGATGAACAGTCAGCGTCTATTTCATCACAAAATATGCTCTTGCACGACATTCGTGGTCGTTGATTTTTAGGCACAAAGAAAAATTTCACAATTCTATATTTTTTTTTAATTTTTCCATCATCATCATCCCAAATACGTTCCGCTGCTGGGCACGGGCCTCCTCTACAACTGAGTGGGTTTTAAGCCTTAGTCCACGACGCTGGTCTAGCGTGGGTTGATGGAATACACATTTTTTAGATGGGCAGGCAGTCCTTGATCCAGGTGCAGTGATGTGTTTCTTCTTCATTTAAATACGTGATAATTAATTGTGAATAGACATATAACTCCGAAAAGTGAAAGTTGCTTGGGGTTTGAACTCGCGATCCCCTAATTTATCGATCTCAAAGCCTTATGGCATTCACTACCTCTTGTAACTCTCACACAAAATTTTTTATCGAGTTTCTCTTCTCCCAAGCTCGGTCTAGCCCTCTGCGTCACAAGGATCGATATGTTTCATCCTTTGTTTAAATAAAAACAAAATCCTACCATATTTTCGTGACTACTCGTAGCTAGTTCAGAGTCGTAAATCGTAATGTCCGTCCACATTTGAGTATGAAATAAACCAGAAAATTATCTTCCTTTTAGGCCTTTTTCCTAATTGCTAGAAGACATTACAACCAAAGTGGAGTGCTTGAGAATTTCTTTTATATCTTCATGTCGTGTTGTTATATAACAATCTACCTTTTATATATAAATGTAGTAATGGAAAAATAATTACCATGATAGGCCATACTTGTAATGTGCAAAAATTTATGACTGATAACACAGGTCAACAAAAAAAAAAAAAAATTTTTGGGTTTCTGTTCTAATGCTTCGATTCTGATTCCAAACATCGAAAAATACTCGGATATCAATTTTTAGGTCTTAAAGTTTGCTTTTGTCTGATTTATGTTGATAAGTTCGTTTGAAGATTTTCATTGATTATTATAAACAATGGGTGGGAGCACTTTGATTATTATCTTAATTGCAAATAGTGCATTATTTCTAAATTACACTAGTGAGTGTTTACTTGTCCATTACTATTAAAAAAAATCTATTACAGTTATAACAACCGACTTTTATGTCGTATTTAGATAGAAAATGGCAACAAGACTGTGTAAAGAAGATGTTGATTCATTCTGTTTTATTTGCGGTGAATTTATCAAAGCAAGGATAAAGCGGATAAACCAAATATTCTTGTCACCTATGCTTATGGGATAGCAGAGCAGACTTAAAACATTACCAACGGCGTATATGGCCTGATCAACTTTAATTTCAAATTGGAAAACATAATATGAATGCTAAACCAATCGTAAAGCCCAAAGATATATTTATACCACCGTAATGTATAAAGTTAGGTCTAATGAAGATGCAACCCCGAAATTGGCGGCAGAGGACGTGACCTCTTAACTGTCGCGGACGTTGCCGAAAGGCGAACGTCCAAATAGATTAAGTGGAGGGCATACCAAGCCCTCCCAATTTGGAGGGGTCCAAAATTGGACGGTGCGCTGGGCGGCAGCGGACCATTTAGGGCACTTCTGGCCCTGAGATGCCGCAAAACCGCCCTAAATGCGTGTGATGGTCACCGAGAGGTTTTAGTCGGTATGCTGGCGTAGCCAGTGACCCCGACATACCCCTTACGGCCTCCCCCGAGGTACTGAACAGGGGAGCTTAAGGTGCTTTCCTCTCGTGAAAAAAAAAAGGTCTAATGAAGATAATTTTGAAAGCTCTAGATCATAATTCGGGAGCTTTTAGATATTTAAAGAGATTCTTTCCTAAATTATCTAATGCTAAAGTCCAAACTGGTATTTAGGGGTTCATACGAAAAAAGCCAATACATGCATAAAAGATCAACTAAAAAAATCGTTTTTGAACTCGACTTTTTGTTATTTTCTATTTGTTTGCTATTATTTGTCATATTTCTTGTATAAAAACACTTTTTGTGTTCAATAAAAAAAACCTTATTATAATTTTAAATAAAATTAAAGAGAATAGATAAAAAATTGTATACATTTTTTAAAATTCATAAAATTGCTCTATTTTCTACAAAAGCAAACTTTGATCGGAATAGATATTTTTTTATTTATTTGTGACATAGGAGAAACTAAAATTTCGTATTCAGGAGCCAGCCCCAAAAATCGTGTTGACCAGTGTAATATTTAACCATGTGGGTACCTATGTCAAAACTTAGACTACATTTATGCAGGATTATAAAAATATTGCCAGTTTTGATTTATTTATGCAATTTAGATTCATATTGCATTTACCATAAAATGTAAGAGCGATGATGTTACTGCATAAACATGTACCTACAACAAATAGTGACTTTAAAATAATACAATATTGCCTGCATTTTTTTATTTTAATGATTTTAACTGTCAAATATAGATTACTAGCTTTTGCCCGCGACTCCGTCCGCTTAGACTCTAGGGTTAAGTGCAGAGAGATTTTTGCATTTATAACATGTTTATCCCACGGGATTACATTTTCCAGGATAAAATTATCCCACGTTAATTCTGTGAGCCCTACCTACTTCTATACCAAAAATGATTCCAATCGGTTTGGAAGATCCAGAAATACCCATTCCCACGGGAATAGTCCATTTTCCGGGCTAAAAACTATCCCATATTAATTCTGTGAGCTCTACCTCTCTCTATACCAAATTTCATTAAAACCGCTTCATAGATCCAGAAATACTAATTCCCACAGGAATACTACATTTTCCGGGATAAAAAGTATCCTATGTGTTATTCTGATGTATAAGCTATATTGTGGTAAAGTTTCATTCAAATCCATTCAGTAGTTTTTACGTGAAAGAGTAACAAACATCCATACATCCATACTTACAAACTTTCGCCTTTATAATAGTAGTAGGATAAACATTCAATATAGATTCGAACCTGTTTTTTGTCAATAAGTTCGTATTTTATACCTAATTTGGTTACTCTTTTATTGTGTTCAGTTAAATTGTTTTAGAACCCAAATCTAGAAACATAATGAATAAAATTTGTAGTAAAATTTTCATAGCATAACTATAAATCTCAGAAGGATGAAGAGATCACAAGGTACTTTGTAAGAAAATTACGAGCTTCCAACATCAACCTTTAATGAAATTATTATTTTAAATTAATCAATACAATTTACAAAGGATTATGTACATTTTGTTTTCGCATAATATAAGTATTAAATTAAATTACAGTGTCTTCGGGAGATATGAAGTAACGTAACAATTTAATTGGTATATAAACTTAATATAATTTTTTCAACAAACAATTTATAGCAAATTTAAATTTGAAAATTATATGACAGAGTTAATTCAATATGATTCATATTTAACAATACATAAATGTATTTATAATACCAGTCACAATTCACTTTATTTTGTTAACCACTTTTAAGTCTTGAGTTGTTTGATTATTCACATAGAACAATAATTATGTTGGTTTTATTAATAAGTATTTTATTTCAGTGTCTAATATTTTATTGAGATAACATAAATAAACTAACACTAAATCTTAAAATATGAAATAAAAACTATAAGCGAAATAAAATTAATTTCTAAAAACACGCACATAATTTAAATCTTGAAAGAATCACATTAATTACCGAACGGCAATTAATAATAGCTCAATAGCCCATTAGGCTTAGAATTCCTAATTGATATCAATTTGGTAGAAGACAGCTTTTTCACTTGAAGAATTTGGGGTATTATAAGATTTCACTTCAAAGAAGTTCGAAATTTTGATGTATAAATGCACACTAATTGAAATAGTAGATTATAAAGACTAACCCCCTGTTTTCGGAGACAAAAATTTCGGCAAGATAACATCAAGATATTGATTTATTAGGAATTTAACGTTTATCAACAGAAATCGGTTCTTCTTAAAGATACACCTAATGAAAAATCGTGTCAAAATCTAGGTGATTATATCAATACTTTAGAAGCTTGAAAAACAAAAAAAACGTATTACTGTTATGAACAGAACATTATCAAGTTCCTGATTAAGTTATATTAAATCTACGATAATTTTCCTCATTATTAACTATGAAAGTAATAGAAAAAGCGAAGCATTAATAAAAGATACCCATTTTTAACGATAACGTTGGTTACAAAACTTCGTCAGCTATTTTGCTACTACGAACTGCAGTAACCTTTTCGAGTAGTTTTTAACTTGCAATATAAATATGCTCGCTATCGGATTGGCCAAGTTCCAGTAAGATACGATACAGTTAAACGATATTTACTTTTAAATGCCTTTTACCGTTTTCGTTTTTATTTTCATGGGGAAACTTGAAAGCTTTTGGTATTGAATTTTCGGTATTTTTTTGTTAAATCGCTTTCGACTATTGGAGTGCGTTCCGAACGGAAACATCAATTGACAGCGATCGAATGGAAAATCGAGGAATAAACACAGTTGATGTGCATGGCTTGGAGCGAAGAGATCGCATTGCAGTTGTTTATATTGACCTCATTTGTTTGTGTATTGGCTTAGCAAAGACTGAAATCCATAAAGAGATTTAGAGTTATACCACTTTGGCATTAGTATGATCGAGTTTTTCTTGTGGTTTTTGCTCTTACTTCAAGGTCAACTTAAAGAAACATAGACATTAAATATTTTTGTAACTAGGATCCAGAAAGCTGCTTAAAATCATGAATACCTGCAATATTAAAGTAGTAATTTCTGATAAAGTGGTACTAATCATTGATTAAATGATACAAAAGCCAACTAAAAGGGTTTGATGATTAGCACTTTTTATATTCAGGCTGAAATTTTACTATACTTAACAATTATTGTCTTATGAAGAACAACAAATTCAATTATTGGTATAATAAAATGAATTAATATGTCTCTATTACACACTTCCAAAAAATATGAATCGTCATTATTTGGGAGTAATGAATGCTGTTAGTGAAAACTAAAAAGGCATCGGAAATAAAATACTTGTGACAAATAATATGGAATATTTTTACAAACTTACGAGCAAACATTTTAAAAAGTGCCTTAAAATTTAAATTTAAAGGAAAATTAGAGTTATAGAGCTTACTAGAACGAAGTTTACATATTTGAGGTATAATAAATTTTATTTTACTTTACTGAAACGAGTAAAACTGATAAAGCGGCAGTTACAGATGTATCGAGGTGGTTTCGGAATTCACCTGGAAATATTTATTGGCGTTAACATATAAATATGATATGATGATGCTTAGAATTTTATTCTATGGCATAAAAATCCGCTGAATGTAGATATGAAGGGTTTTATTAGGGTTCACTGAAGGAGTTCGTAAAATTTTATATATTCTTGATGGTTTGCAGATGAACCTCGGGACATGTTATGTTACAACAGAAGGTTGTATAAGCTTTGGTTCGTTGAAGGTTGCTCCTCTTATCACGCAAGCATTGGTACACTAAGTTGATGTCATAATAAAAAATACATGAATAATTTAGTTGGTTAGTGTAATTGAAACATTACACTTGTTTAGACTGGATATTGCAAAGGGGCAGTTTTAAGGTTAGAAGACGTAAAAAACTTAGAACTTTAAAAAATCCTATTCTTTTTTATCCCTTCCATACGTAGTCTATCGTCATTAATAATTAATATTGATAAACTCATGAATGACTTTCAAAATGATGCAATAAAATAACTTCAAACACCAAGAGTGTCTAAAAACACAAACACAAGAAAAAATCCTACTAAAATACAACACACAAAAACCCATTCCAATTAAAGAAAAACATTAAAGTATTTACGAAAATAATAACAGCGTTTAAGAAACAATATGAGAGCCTGGATACCCAGTAATTAAGTTTTAATGCCATTGGATGGAGGATTTAAAAACGAGTCCAACAATACTGCTTTTATATTCGACTCAGACAATAGAACCGGCATTAAAATCGATACAAGAGGGAGAAATTCAACGAGAGCGATGGATCCACAATTGGTTTTATTGCTTTATGAAAACTATAATATTGATTTTTCATTGAATTTATACTGGTTTATGCTCCCTGTAGTAGAAAGCCCGCGTCCAGCAGTGGAACGAATTTGGGCTGATGATTATATAGGTGTGACAATGCTTGCAGTGCATAAAGGATTTTTACCCAGAATTTTTTTTTTACCCCAAAAAATATGAATGACTGTTGAACGTTCATCAGCAGCCATTGTCTATTTATTGGAAAGTGGGCTTTAATAAAAACATTTTTGTTCACCTGTCAAGAAAATGCAAAAAGAAAAAATACGAATAATTATACTATACTGTACGAAGCTATGCTAAGATATTGATCTCCCGAAGATTAAGACTATAGAAAAATTATCAAGTAACATAACGTTTCATAATTATTCTTATCTATCTACTCAATGTGATATCACAACGTAAATATAAGCTCCTTAAAAAGTTTTATAAAAAGATTTTATATAGAAAGAAACGCTAAAAGCCCACTACTAAGTAATGGGCAGTAGAACAAGTAGGTAGATTTCGCATTTTCTTCTTTACGTCATTATATTACAGTTCAATATTGCTTGAACTTATTATTAGTAATTGTTGTTGAATGAGATTCAGTTCTGAGTACTTCTACTGTTCTTAAATTATGCCACTAAAAAAATGGAAATTTCCTATTTTTACAACAAGAATTATATTTTTAGCTTTGAAGGATCTTAATAGTCTGCTGAAGATTATGAGACTTATCCTATTTTAAAATTGTTGCAATGTTTGAAACATGCAAAATCTACCTTTGAATATATAAACGTGTCAACTTAAATAAGATAATTATTAATACCTTCAAAATCCACTTAACTCTTCGACTTATTTACGACATAAATATTTACATTATTCCCGTCCAATAAAATTACTTATGTATTTATACAAGTATTCCAATATTAACGATACAAATAAAATTGTTATGAGAAAATCTATTGTATCCAATAGAAAATTATTCTACGATAAAATTTTCAATTCCGATCATTATCTATGTTAACATTACTTAAGTTGTATATCACATTTTTACATCGAATAACTATATACAGTTTCATAAGTCATTAGAGTTTGAAGCCTAAAAGTTTAATTAAGAAATTATTTTATGTACATTAGCGGGCACATATGGGAAAATACAGCAAACTAAACTTCCATTTTAAATCGTGATTATAGTCGAATAATTCGATAAAGTAAAGTGAGTGGTACTGTGTACCCTATAATATTCAGGCAGTTTGTAGTTGATTTAGACGATTGTATTAGATTTCTGTAGTCTTTAGCCTCGTTCTGAGAAGGGTAGGTGTAAGTGCGATCCGTAACACTTTTCACGTCTTGAGGGCACGGGAGCGTTTCAACCGGTATCTGAAGCAGCGTCCTCTCATTCTCTCCTTTAACAGATTTAGGTTCATCAACGTAAGTATCATCCGTTTCATCTTGAATAAAATCATCCGGATTATCCGAATAATCTTTTATTTGACTTTTGTCGTCGGCGTCGTACAAATTGTTTGAGCCGATCACGCTCCTTTCGTAGTAAGCAAAGTGTGAATTTAAGGATGGCTCGCCGCTGAATTTACAAATGAAATTTTCTAAAGACGTTCGCACTTTCACGCTTTTCGCTTCGTGTCGGAGCTTATGCATCCATGCGAGATGACAGTCGCAGGCAAAATCGTTCCCTGTAACAATCGGGGTCTTAATTAATTTTATAATTGGACTAATGATGAATTGGGCACGTTTAAGACTAATTGATTTTATTCAATGGCACAAATTTCTGTTACTGGAAATCTAATTTTAGAGCTCAATAAATGAACGGCGAAAATAGACCCTCAAGGCCGTAACGGTTTTATTGAAGATTCAATTAATGATAACATTTCGGAAGGAATATTAAATAAGTTTATACGTACCCTCCAAATAGATGTAACTGTTTTGATTCTTCAAATTGTCGTATATGGGACGCAAGTTGTCGAAAGTAAACCTCTTTAACTTGTTGTGTCGCAGATCCAAAGCCGAGAGTCCTCTAACGCCCTCGAACAGCCCTCCCGCCAGATTTACAAGTTTGTTGTGGCTCAAACTCAACTTCCGTAATTGCGATAGCCCGTCAAATGTTCTCTGAGCCAATATATAAATTTCGTTATAATCTAACAACAACGTTTGTAGGTTCCACAGTTCAGTGAATGTGAAAGAATTTAGCACGGATAATTTGTTTCGTCTTAAATCTAACCGTTTGAGATTAGCGAGGCCGTCAAAGCACTCCTTTTTGAGCTCGCTTATATTATTCCTGTCGAGTTCCAGGTCGGCCAAGTTAACAAGATGTTTGAAGGCCCCGTCTTGTATAACGCTTATGTTATTACTAGTCAGATACAGCTTTTGCAAAGAGGGTAGCTCGTAAAACGTTTCGGTCACGAGCTCGCCTATTCTGTTTTCATCTAACGTCAGGGCAGTCAAGTTTGGTAAGTTGTAAAACGAATGTCTGCCGAGTTGCGCTATCTGGTTCTTGGTCAAAGTCATCTCTTGTACAGAGGTCACGTTCACGAATGTGTAACTGTCTATATTCCGAATCGAACTGTACTTTATACTGAATTGTTTTATCTTTCTGAGATATCTGAAAACTTTTGACGGTACGAAGTCGAGCCCGCCGTCTGCCCGGACGTTAAAGGCCAACGTTTCTATGTTCGATTGGGATATAAAACTTGACCAAAGCGGGTCTGTTTTCTCTATGCCTCCGTTGAATACCCAACATTCTGTTTTGACCGCTTCATTTATTTCCTGACCGTACTCGCAGTAGCAGTGGACTTTGGAATCTCTGTCACTTATGTCGCATATGTTCGTGGTGGGTGGTATTTTCTCTTTTTGTTTCCTCCTGTTGTTGGCGTCCAGGGCTTCTATTGCGAACAGCAACAGTAGCAAGGTAGCGGGTACCCTCTGCGCCCGCATACCTCCTACCTGTGGAAGAAAAACAGAATTAAATTACTTTATTTAAACAAATTTCTTATTTATGATACCTTCGGTGGCAATAAGTTTTTGAGATGGGTGAATTGACTTAAGAGTAAGTAGGATATATTTGATATAATTAGTTATTGATAAGGTACGGTTTGTAGCACAGTTGGTAAGATTTTTGATTTGCAACTTCGTGGGAGTTGCAAGTTTCATTCCTTTACCAAGACGAATATTTGGGCTACTTATATTTTTCTTTTGCAGACTGAGTATTTGAGTATTTTTATTGGTCATATCATTGATATTTGTCATGATATTTCAGCGTTTCATAATATAACTTAAAGAAACCGCGTTTCATGTGTGTATTTACAAAAAAAAGCATTAAATTCGTGATTTACAGTCAAAACTGAAAAGTAAGTAATGAAAATAAACATCTCTTAGTACAAAAAGTGAATTCAGTGCACAAAATAAGGCAAAAGACCGCAATGTATTTCAGTTGTCATGCTCAGACAGAAATGGGTCACGGTGACACAAAGCAGGTGAACATTGTCAAAAGAGTTTATTACACAATGTGCAAAAATGCAGGCCGGAGAGTTCTGTACCTATTGTACATTTCGAGAACTTGAAATATTAATGCATACTCTAGAGCTGAGGGTGGTATGTGGCCCTGTCATATGAAAATCACAGTCATATCACTTGTGGGTTTACTTTTGTCTAAAGTCACGTGGTGTGTCAACCGCCGTATCCAATGTTATATTTTATAATCGATAGTGATAAGTATAGTCATACATATTTGGCATTTTTGTTCGTTTTGTTTTTAGATTGATAATTTTAATAGACCCTTAAGAAAATAAAATCATTTAGAAGGGTAACTTAATCACGCGTGGGTATGTATTCTCATGAATTTAAATTTTGTCAGACTACGACACGTAGCCGATGATGTGACAAAATATGACGTAAATTGTTAATGTTTTGTTTGAATTCTACTAGTAATAATTCTCATAAATGCTTGGTACATAGCACAAATCGTCAATAAACAATTATTTTTTAAACAAAGACGTGTCAACGATTGTAGTTTGCCAAAAAAATACTTAATATCCAGATGAAAATATATATACGGCGACCAAAATCACTATGTAGGAACACAGGTCGAAGTTGTTCGGTATCGGTATTAAATCTAAGGATGTAACAACTAAGTGTGGGAATTATGATGGTCGAGCCAACATCGAACATTTCAGTAACTTTGTGAGAAACATCTAAATATTGGCCCAATTTATTCATAAATATTTATTTAAAGTTCCTTTCTTTTAATAACTCAAATTCTACATTTACCTCTGGTAATTAATTTGTATAATATTGTATAAATAACATTGGTTAATGAACGTTAAATATATCCGAACACGAATAACCGAGTAAATTAATTAATAATTATCTAACACAGAAAGCTTTCAATTAATTTCTACCTGGACCTAATACAATATTAATTTAGCACGAAAACAATCTTTAGTATTCAGGTTTTTGAGTTTATATTTATTTTCCTCAATTATACTATTATTAACAGATTCTGATTGGTCTTTTAAATTAAGAGCAACTTGGATTTTTTGTTTGACTGAAAGAAAATTGTGCTTGATCCACATTTTTATAATTTCTCGGAATTCTTATATTCTCGTCAAGACTGTCTGTTCATCCTGGCTAATTTTCCAATTGGATAGTGCAAGAAAGGTAATACGGTACATGGATGTATTTACCACCTCAATAAATCTTCTTCTTCTTCTTAATCAACCCATATACGCCCACTGCTGAATACGGGTCTCCTCTACACTTGAGAGGGTTTAGGCCATAGTCCACCACGCTGGCCTAGTGCGGTTTGGCGGACTAAACACCTAAGGAATTCCTAAGAACTCTTAGGTGTGCAGGTTTCATCACGATGTTTTCCTTCACCGTTAAAGCAAGTGATAATTCAATGTGAATACACACATAACTTCGAAAAGTCATAGGTGTGTGCCTGGGGTTCGAACCCGCGACCAGCGAGATTCTCGACCGCGCGCCTAAACCTCGAGGCCATCACTGCTTAATACGGTACATAGATGTATTTGCCACCTCAACAAATGCTGAAAGAAAATACAAAAAATGTTACGTGTGTGTTTACGAGTTGACCTAAACACGTAAAGTGACTTAAACCTCTCGGTGACCATCACGCGCATTTAAAGCGGTTTTACGGCATCTCAGAGCGAGAAGCGCACTAAATAGTCCGCCGCCCAGCGCACCGTCCAATTATGGACTCCTCAAAATTGTGAGGACTTGAGGTGCCTTAAACTTACGACATTTTGGACGCTCACCTTTTGTAAACGTCAAACAGTAAAGACCACATATTCCTAATAGCCGGCTGGCACTACCAAGTAAATTAAATTCGCTTTATATTTTTCGAATATTTTGTGTTTTTTTTTTTAATATTTTTTTTTATTTCCTGCCTTTTTCTTGTGAAGTCATATGCAAATATGAATGCAGGAAGCCATTCTGAACCAAATGTATTGTATAAAACTAGCGACCTGGCTCTCTCGGGTAGAACTCGCTATGCGCTTTAATCCACCTCAATCCACCCCATCTAGAGCATAAAAATAAATTTTATGACCGCACTTGAAATACGATTGGTTCGCGATATAAAGTTTTATTCCGATTTAGTCTTGCGTATGAAGTGACATAAAAGTTTATAATAACAGTTTTAAGACTTCACCATCATCAGATGATGATGATGGTGATATTAAAAGGGGCTGATGCCCATATACTTCGCAAGTCTGGCCTCGTGTAATGTTGAGAGCCATCACATTTAGGCCATTAACTTTGGCTTTATTCAGGTTGGTGGACTACACACCTAAGAATTTTTTAGGTGTGCAGGTGTCCTCACGAAGTTGCCCTTCACAGTTAACGTAAGTGATATAATTCAATGCTTTATAAATATTTACATAACTTCGAAAATACTGAGGTGTGAACTTGGGCTTCCGAGATTTTGACTAGACTTAACCTCCAGACCATTACTACTTATCTTACCATACTAACTTTTTTGTCACTGCTTTTATTATAAAAATGTTGATTTTTTAAGGTCGAAAGATTTACACTATAATTTCTTTTTTGTTCTTGAAACTAAAGAAATCAAAGGCGGTGTGAGAAAAATATTATACATACAAACGTTCATTCATACGTGTTTTCAAGCAATTTATTACATTAACGAAGGTAGAAGAACGCATTTTCTATAAATCATCAGTTTCTATCTTTCAAAACTGTGACACATTGGCAGTAATGATCGTTCGGAAACATTAGAATTTACTTTTCTATGAATAATTCGTAGAGCAGTGAAAGTAATTTGTCACTAGTCAATTGTTCCGTTGTCACTTGTTGGCGCTAATAACTTTCTATAATTTATCATTTCCTTAAATCGATAAGGTTTTACCTTTAGCTAGTAAAAAGCGTTCAAATAAGATTTTATTAAAAAAAAATACAATCGCAGTCACCCCTCATTAGTCGTCATGATTTTGTCAATCCAATCTTGAATCTTTCAACGATTACGTAGCTATGCATATAGTGTGTATTTACACTTAATATTTTGGTCCCTTCTGGCCTTAGCAATGTCTCACAATTGTGGAAATGAAACAGACTTGCTTCACGATATCTTATTACAAGACCGTAGTACCACTGTTTATCAGACTTCAGCGTGATTTACCCAGATACAAACATATTATTTTCATTGTATGTATACAAAATATTCAACTTAAGGTGTTGTGGTACTTAAAATGTATACAGTTTCCATTTTAATTAAGAAAAATGTTAAGCAAAATCTTACCTTAATCTCCCCATTAAAAATAGCGCTGGCAAACCCTTTTAATTTCTTAGTAAACATAATTACAAAAGATTTTTAATGTAAGCGTTTATAAAATTTACGCTGCATAAAATTAAAACCTCACCAAGGCATATTTCCAGCTAAAATACATAAAACATGTATTATGTAAACAAGAGCGGCTAATTTATTAAGCTTGAAAGCTTTGTTTAACGTTCTTCTTGAGTATATAAACTGTTTATAACAAAATACTTGCTACTTTCCTACAAACTGGTGATCACTATTTTCAACACTACAGAAAAGCTGAATAGGATTAGAAAGGAAATGTCAGTTATGAGCGGGCCGAACCTACGATTACATTATCATATATTTGACATGACCTTTCTTAGTAAATCTGATAGCGTGTAATATCAAGTTTTTCATAAATGTGTAACAAGTAATAGCAGCCCTTCATTTTTTTTATTATAGGTCGTGTGTTTGACAGGCGGGATATGATACTGGTAGTATTGGTTTCTGGTTGGTACCATTAAGCACTATTTGTATCGTACTTCACTTGCCCTAAGCTCCCAGTTTGGTCATTTATTTTACGTCCATATCAAGGTGATTTAGTCAATATTGCTTCATTGAATGTCGGTTACTAAAGGAAGTTACACAAATACAACATTATTGACTCAATTAACGGTAATAAGCTAAATTCATTATCAAGTGTAAACATTAACAGCTCGGGAACAAATCACAAACACTTACGCATTAGCGGAAAATCCGAGCATTTAACGTTCGAAATTTATGAGGCGAAATTACTTAATTTGCACATCACAGGAACCGTTTAATTTCCTTGTGTGTAGTTAATTAAAGCGTTTTAAACAAACGGAGTTGAAGACGAGTCTCGGAATCAGGTTAGCTGCAACTTATTACTGAATCTAGTAATCTTGAGTAATGCTGACGTTTTAACCTCAGGAGATATGGACTTTCTCTATTGTGAAAGCAGAATTGTCGCAGTCTAATTTGTCAACGTAACAAGCGGAACAAAAACCGGGTATTCTAACAAGAAACCTTGGCTGCTAAGTTATGTATACGTTTAGTACATCTAGATCGGTAATTAGTTCGTAGTTATATAATGCTATTGTAATCTAGTTTCAATTTAAGTGAAGTGTAAAGAGGCATCTCAGTATGTGTGTAGCCGTGACTCAATTTTTGTGTCTATAATAGAAATTATGTTGCTTGTTGCCGTGATCTATATCCACAGCCCATACTCGTCCCACTGCAATTTCGGCCTTAATCCACCATGCTGGCCTAGTGCGGGTTAGCGGACTACACATCTAAGAAATTCCTAAGATTTTTTTAGGTGTGCATGTTTCATCAATGTTACCATGCCATTAGTAAAATAAATAAATCGCATCAATTAAAAGACAATTAAATATTTTATTAGCTCAAAGAAAAGTAATGGCTCAAATTATGATATGTGATTATCGTCCCTTTGAGACACCAAAAGAATGATTTGTCATTCTTTTTGTCATTAATATTTTGATATTCACAAGGAAATAGAATTCACAAGGAAATATTTAATACATAAGGAATCCAGTTCTGACGAGATATACACGCGGGTACAAAGACTCGCCCGGATGTGGGGTTGGAAGACCGGCGACTACTCTTACCATGTACCCTTTAAAGACTTCACAGTAAGGGCGTTTAAGCAGTTTTCCTGTTATTAAAATAGCGGGGGTATCTGGCGTTTGAAAAAGGATAGGGACAATAAAAAAGATCAGAGGTAACTTTTGTCGGAGTACTTTTTTCGGAATTAATTGAAAATGCTGAAAGTAATTTTCTCAAAAAGTAGTGATGGTCGAGAATATCGGGGTCATAAGTTCGAGCATGTGTGTGTGTTAACAATCTATTGCAACGTTCTTTATCGGTGAAGGAAAACATCGTAATGAAACCTGCGAACCTAAATTTTCTTATAACAGCATTGTCATATTTTATGCAAGTTGAAAAATCGATTTCTATGCATCCATATTCCTACATTCTGAACTCCATTATTTGCTTGAAAGCAAAGCCGTGCCAAATAAATTCTAGTGTGTCGCCGCAAAGCTTGTTGGCCGTTCTCTCGCACAGGAGTTATTAGTTACTCTTATGGGACTATGAATTTTATGATTAGTGGTGCTTTCGAACTATGTATGTGGATAATTACTGGGATAACATTTGAGATTTTTGTAATAGCTTGACTAATGGTATTTAGTTAGTTTACAATCTGCATGTTACCAAAAAATGTTTATTATAATGTGTATAAAATAAATTGATAGTAAGTACAATCTTTTCCAGCTATATTTTGGGTTTCGGCACACCCATAGCGCATTTACGATTTTTTATTTAAGTTTCGATTTTTAATTCTACATGCAACTTTAACGCATTCTTGCACCTCATTTCTAGCATATCATTTCTTTCAGCATCATCATCTCTTTCCAGCTAATCTAGCAAACAATATAAATCGTCTCGCAACGTTTTCCCGATCTCGCCGTCTGTCCTCGGTATGACTATAAATTCGGCTAGTGTGCACCGCAACGCCTTGTAACTGATTCGTCGCCATCCCGCGCCCAAATTTACGACTGCCGCCATCTTCGCTTTGATTAAACACCCAAGTTGTGAAGCCTCGGGTCAGATTAATAACGGTTAATAATTATAAATGCGCCCACTCCGGGTTTATGGACTGTTTTGTACTTTATTAGTCTGTTTATTGTTGTAATGTCTCATTTTATGTGAGAAAGAATTTATTCGCTATTTGGTGGGATTTTGATTGCGGCGGTTTGGGGAAAGGATTATGTGACATTTATATTCTGATTGTTATCAACACGCTTTGTTAATACGCTGTTGTTTTTATAGCCTTTTATGTGTAGAAGTTTCTCCATCTTTTATCACTTGAAATATTTCATTACTGGTTCATTATTCGCTTACGAACCAGATTTATTAAAATAATTGTGTAGCAAAGGTCTTAAATGTTCTTAAAAATATCTATTGAAACTGCTGTGGCGTGGAACACATTGATTTGTGGTAATAAAGAAAACCGACTTTTGGGAGTCAGCATGAAGGTACTTCAACAATTTGATGAATAAAATTTACATACCCATCGAAATGTGGATGCAGAAATGCATCCTAACTCTTCAGGTAATATTAGGGGATTTGAGCATATGTATTTATGTATATACTTAAACTAGAATCAAATGGTCGTGGAGTATTTATCTGGCTGTCTTATCATAGTGATTGAGCCCACAATCTCTAGTTTTCCTAACTGCGCCATAGCAGCTATCATGACACTTTATTCATTAAGATTACTTTGGTCATTCAAGTCCTATAAGTGTTTTAGTTTATAAAAGCGCATTCATGCGTGCCATTAAAAACTTTCAAATGTTCAAACTTGTACAGTCGAGTTGATATCTTTGCTTACGACTGAACTTGCCTCCAATTTAGAAACATGGCTCCGTCAACTGCGTCGTATGGAGCAGTAAAATTTTATACCCGCTTGCTGCTTAAGTGAAATTTGCTTGAACTATTAATTGATTTTAGAATAAAAATAGGTTTATTTATGACTTCTTTTGAAATATTTATATGCTAGTTTTTTAAGTTTTAAGCCATAAATTATCACTTTGCCGGTGAAGGAAAATATGATAAAACCTGCACATCTAAAATTTCTTAGAAATTTCTAATGTTTGTAGTTCCCCAACCCACACTAGGTCAGCGTGGTGAACTAAGACCTAAACCCTCTCAATACTAATAGAAGAGACCCGTACCCAACAGAAGGCGTGTGACAATTAGCAAGAAATTGAGACAGTCGATTTTCACTAACCTCTCTTGAAGCAAATTCTTCATCAGCGAAATTGTTCGCCTTGAACAAATCTGATGGTAATAAGTTGGATGTATAAAAACGCCCCAACCAAGTTCTACCGAGTCACTATCGGTAATGGTATGCCACACATCGATAGTGCGAAAATAGTGGATTTTATACTAAACCTAAACAGGATATTCAATTGTTATGAATTCACGTCAACACAAATCTATCTCCTGTTATTTTTACATTGACATTTTACCAAATTCTTTGAAATAACGTAAACACAAAGGCCTTTTCCAATATTGTAAATAAGTTCCCCTCTTCATAGAGCCCGTGGTCACTATTCAAGAAGTCTTTTATATGAACAGTTATTGATTCTGTAACAGATGTGACCGGCCCTCCGGCTGTTTCATATAGTAAATATAGAATGCTCATTTCTCAACTCCGTCGTTTGTTCTATGGCGTGTTCGCGTTTCGCTGCGAACTTACTATGTACTTGTGTATTGTATGAAATGCACTCTAGAAGTGTTGTACTTGATACGGAGACGTCGTGGCTAATTGAAAACGTCATTTTAGTACCTACTTTTGATTGTATGAGTGAAGATATTTTAGTTTGTAGTAGTCGGTCATCCCAATATTTCTGGTGCCTTTACCAAGATTTCAAACCAAGGGCTTCTATACCGCACGGCACATACGCTACGTGACCACGAGGCAGTCTTCCATTTTAGTTCATCAGTTGTATCTTTGAGTGAAGTAGGACATTTGTCAGATGATTTTAGAGTGTATTGAATTATGTTATTTAGAACTTCTAAAATACTTCGTTTTCTACAGTAGCGGTTCTTCCATAATAGCCCAAAAGCTCAGAATATGCTGAACCCACAATATACAGTTATAAACTACACATTACACATTAAACGTGCAACGCTTTTAGGCTTCTATGGAAGTACCACCGCTGGTTTTCTGCTATTCTCTACTAACGCGTTACTTGAGTAATAAGTGACAAAAACTGCTAATCGATAAGGACATAGTGTCCACATTTATTTCGGTGACACGGATGACGCCACCGATATCATTCAATCGAACAGCCCCTAACTTTACGACTTTATCCCATAATCGATTTTTACGATCAGCAGAAATGTATGGGGCGGGTCATCTCTTGAGCGCATACCGTAATAAACTACAAGATATAACGTACAAAGGGAATCATCGGAATGTTTAATATTGATTTTTATTATTGCGGTGGATAATAAGGCATGCGTGGACGGAGGTTCAGTCTTTTCAGTAGCGGTACGAAGTTTCAAAATTTGTGCAAAAAACAGTGATAATAAAGTTTTCACAATTAATTATATTTCAATGGCAAAGGAAACCATTGTGAGGAAATTTGTAAAACTTAAAAGTTATTAGGAATTTATTTAATCAAGTGACAATCTGGACTAGGGTAGGCTTTCAGGAATAGGATGTATTTGGGGAATGATGAGTTGGGGCTTAAAATAAAATTGGCGGATCGTTTTAGGATACAGGCGTGAGTGTAAAATTTATTCAAACTTATTACAAATCGCAGCGTAGCTTTAAATCAGCAAAAACAAAGAAAATATACTTTTCCGATTTGTTAAAAAAATAATACTTAAATCCAAACCAATATCTGCAAACCCTACCGTATCCAATGCGAAACCGGAGCCGACGAAAGCCAAATTCCGAGTCAGTCATACCCCGTCAAGAATCACATCTCAAAGTTTCAGTAAACGGTTAGCTTTCCATACAATTACTCACGTTGTATACGACACAGGACCTCGATAATTCACCAACTTTACGCATGGTCTCCGGTCTCGAAAAAGGGTCCCAGTGTAAAAACAAAAGCGAATGTCAGGTACACAGAATTTAATTAGGGGAAAAAGGGTTGAGCACAAAAGATTCTCAAAAATGTACACGCTTATTATGATGTAATGTTTTGGTTGTTTCAACGGGCGATATGGGGAGTAATTATTTGGATATACACGTGGACATTTTTTTGTTTATTGGATTGGTTAAAGTCATCACTGTACTGGCGAGTTTCGCGCTTATTAGGTTATAAGGATGCGTCATTAAGAAGCTGGAATAATTTTGTTGACTGTTTTAAGACACTCTTTTTGGACCGAAATTAATTTAAGATTTGGATGTCAGAGAGAATATTTATTCTCAAGTTTCTCAAGTGGTATAATAAAATATTATAGGCAGCTATAATAGGTACTACATGTATATAAAAAAACTCATGGAAACACATTCAAACAAACATGCTCAAATGAAGAAGCATAGATGAAGTATGTTCGATCTCTGTACCGAAGCAAATGTTTCGGTCATCCACAAATATTTGTTCCGGGTCTGGGTGTTTGTGAGACCGAAAAGATTTTCTTAGTCTCTGATACCTTCTTCTTTTCTTTATCAACCCATATACGCCCACTGCTGAGCACGGGTCTCCTCTACAATTGAGAGGGTTTAGGCCATAGTCCACCACTCTGGCCTAGTGCGGGTTGGCGGACTACACACCTAAGAAATTCCTGAGAACTCTTAGGTGTGCAGGTTTTATCACGATGTTTTCCTTCACCGTTAAAGCAAGTGATAATTCAATGTGAATACACACATGATTTCGAAAAGTCAGAGGTGTGTGCCTGGGGTTTGAACCCGCGACCGTCGAGATTATAAATAACCCTCTCAATGGTAGAGGAGACCCGTGCTCAGCAGTGGGCGTATATGGGTTGATGAAGAAGATATACACACACGTTCTGTCACAAGCATGCGTTTTCGTAATTTATTCTGGCGAATATGGTAATGTAGTATTACCATAATTTCCGTGTTAGGTCACTGTGACGTCAATAGCCCTATATACAGTCAGCTAATCCTAGCGTTCTTGGCTTAGGGCGTGAGTTTCGAAATTGTAGATTTATGCACTATTAAACTTGTAAGTTATTGTCAAATTTAGAACATCTATAGTATGCATAGCTATGTACATGTAAAGCATTATAAATTTCTTTTAAATAAAATAAAGGCTCTACCTTACTGGAAATCCTTTATAATTAGATGTCTGGTAAATTAAACTTAATATTTTGTAAAAGAAAACATTTTTCAAATCTTTTGTCTAAGTTCCGACACAATAAGAGCTGCTTTAAAACATTCACTATATGTATCTATATCAGATTATAATTATTAACCGTACTTCAGACTACCGTACATTTTCAGAACAAAACTAAAAATTAAAACGAAAAAAGGCGTCCTCGACGCAAATACTTTACAACATAATTTGCTCAAACCACTATCAGCACTATTACTTCTACAAAAAATAAATTCCCTTATACCAAAACGAGCCAGCACTCCTTAACATACGTCGAACTTTAACAAATAATAATTGTGTAATTTCATCCCGGTATCGTGTTCGCAATAACTACAATTTCCCGACTCCGCCAAATTTCCCGATACGAGGAGCCACCAAGACGCGGTTATGACTCGTTGGCTTGAATTATTTATTATTTGGCCAACCGGAACACTCTATGGAGTGATAGGACCTTTTCATTGTTTGTTTATTCGTTAAAGCAATGTTCCGCGTCGGGATAAGAGATGGCGCTGTTTTGAAATTTTAATCGCATCGCCTCTTTTGTTTGGGGCGATTATTTTGATGTCAACCGAGGTCTTCGGAGGCCGGATTGAGAGATTATTGTTTGAGCAATGTTTCTTGTATAAAATGAAATAAACAGTTCAGAGTTTTGTGGTGCAGTCTAGGAGACGTAATCATTTGACAAAAGAAATACTGAAGGGCGAATTTAAGTCTAACGAATTTTTTCCATTAATAAATCATACAAAACATATTATTGTCACTGTGTAAAAAAAATATAAGCAGTTTATTATTCACTAGTAAACGCATTACTTATAACTTTATGTATTTATTTGAGTATTTTATGTCCAACATAAAAAAAATGTGGAAATACACACTAGAAAGAAACTAAAACGCAAAAGGATCGAGGTACACGCGGCGTCTTGTTGAAATTTCGCTTCCGTTGACGGCAATCAAACTCTTCTGTGCGTTTAGTCCTGTTCTTTTCCCTAAGAGCTAGACTAGGTGCGTTTCTTACACTTCCGTGCGCTAAAAGAATTCGCTATTATTCTACCTACTCGGAACAGAAGCATCTTGAGCTCTTTGTTGCAAGGAGGCGTTGAAGAAAGAGGTAAATGCGTGAGTGTTGCTCTGTATATTTCCTAAATTTAAAGTTTGGTTTGTTTTTTTAATAAGCTTGAAAAGTCTAAACAGATAAAAACGTCTTGAACTTTAAAATTACGAAACACTTTAAGTCTAAAAAAAACTTTTATCTTCTTATTTATTTATTATGTTGAATAGGTATAAGAGAAAAGTTTAATATCTTAATGATAAATAATAAAAGTGTCTTGATCAGTAAAATGATACAAAGAACGTTTTAGCGGAGAAAATTCAGCATTCTCCTGCAATGAGAAAATTGTACCTGGACGGAACTTTAAACGAAGTAAAGAAAAATATACTTCTCCCACTCTCGCCATATACTACATACGCACCAACTTACTAAGACATATTTCTAATATAAACCTCTCATAATCCGCTAATCAAAGAAGATAAAACACCAACAATTCCCGAAACAAATTCCGAATATAGCGCAAAAACTGGCAACAGCCAATTCCGAGACTCGGTTAATGCTCAAGTCGTTTTGTTAAACGTTAAAGTCCACTAGAGAATAGCAGGGCAGTGAAGAAATGCGACGAAAGTGTAATGCAGCCCTAGGGGCGGATGTTCTAACTTAAATGTATCTTTTTGTTCCTCCCACTGAACTGAACACATTAATAATTCCTCCGAGTGCTTTCTTACTGTACGCGGCTGTTGGGTATTCAGCGATGGAAGTTGCCAGTGTTTTACGTGATGCATAGTGTTTTATATGGCATGTGGTTAAATTGGAACCCGATTATAGGGTTGGTTATGTTTTTAGGAACAAATGTAATCTACTTCAACATATAACTCGTCATCGAAAAATTAATAACTCCTTTATGGGGCAAGGTATACGCTTTTATATCTCCCGAAGGAGATTAGGGAGCTTCCCTTGGAAAAGTTTAAAAAATCGATTAAAAATAAACTTTATAAAAAAAGTTATTATAAGATTTCTGATTATACTGAAGATAACAACCCCTGGGAGTAAATAAATTGATCGGAGGTTGTGTTGCTTCAATTTGTATCCATATGACATATTAAATTGGTAACCATGTAATCATTCTAATTTATTAAAAAAAAAAAGTGACATTTCGTGTTGCTGAGGGAGTTTCTTGCCGTTTCTTCTCCACAGCGATAACACGTTTCGAACGGCACTAGTTTTAAAAAATAGCATAAAAAATGACGATTCAAAAGAGCTTGCAAAAGTCTATTTGAATAAAATAAACCGTGTGGTTTGTAAGAAAAATGTCAAAGTTTTACAATCATCGGTACATTTACTATATGTGGTTTGTGTGGAAAACGTCAAAGTTTTTAATTTTTGTCGGGATTTACTTTAACGCCAATAGGTTTGTAGTCACATTAGCTATTACCTGCTTAAGTTTCCGATCATGGTCTGAATACACTGTGTAGAGTATTGACAGGATAGATTGGGAAATAACTCATTTTGAAAGGTATCACCCTGTACCGTGGCATAAGGGTAGTTTTATAACTTTATGATAAATGTAGTGCGATCTAGAATATTGACTAATAAAATACGAAATGAAATGAAATTAAATACGATTATGATTTTCCATAAGTTGACACAGTTAAGCCAGCTTATGTCGGGGTCGCCGGCCTTCCATGTCAGCGCGCGGCGAAAACGTCGTGCTGACGAATCCGTTTTCATATTTATCTTTAATCTTTCAACCTAGGCATTGTAAGAAATACCCGAGATCCAGCTTTTCAGCAACCCGTATTCTAAGGTATCGGTTATACGTGGTTCGGTGGGCGCCATGTGTCGCGCTCAGCATTTCTACTCCCCACACGTTCCGCAAAGGTTTATTGTTGCGTTGAAACTTATATTTAATAAAAAGAATTGTGCTCTGCGGCCCTGATTATTTATTGTAATATGATTTGGGTTCTTTCGGTGTTTTTTGTGTTACGTTTGTTCTCTTAAAATACGAGGGCTTATTTGATCTATGTGAATCTGTACGTATCTGTTTCGGGAATAGGATTTTAGCTAATATTAGGTAAGTGATTGAGAATCTGAGGTTGGATTCGAGAAATATTCCGAGGTGAAAACATTGTATAGGGGGGTTCAGGACTAGTAAGTGTTGGTGGACTACACTCATAAGAAATTCTTAGGAAATTTTAGGAGTGCATGTTTCAACACAATGTTTTCCTTCACGGTTAAAGTACCTGATTCTTAATTGTGAATACACACATTTCTTCGCACAATCTGGTGTGTCCCCGGTAATTCAACCCGAAACCATCTTGTTTTTCGACTGCGCGCCTAAACCTCAAAGCCATGACTACTTTTATTCTTCTCTGGTATTATAATAACTTTACCAAACTTCTGCTGTATGTTTTCGCGAACAAATGTCCTGCCAACATAAAGGTAAAAGTGAGCCATTATTATAGTGGGAGGTTGGTAGAA
This sequence comes from Cephonodes hylas, assembly GCA_030295005.1. Taxonomy (NCBI): domain Eukaryota; kingdom Metazoa; phylum Arthropoda; class Insecta; order Lepidoptera; family Sphingidae; genus Cephonodes; species Cephonodes hylas. The sequence continues at coordinate 2,285,054 of AP025374.1, read as the reverse complement.
CGATGGGAAAACTTTACGGTGACCAAAATGGCCGCGTGGCTTAACATATGCGGTCATTATGTGGCAGTTAATGGTACTGTGCATGGGCATTTATTTTTTAACTAAATAACGTAATGTTGCATATTAAGGCCTCGTTAGTCTGCGGTTCAAGTGCGCCGTGGTAATTTAAAGACTCGCGGGGACACTTGTGTCTCCACTAGAAAATTCTCAGTAGCACCGTGGAGTCAGGAAATGTGGTTCAAAAACGGGAATTGGGTGACTCCGTGCTATTTAAAATTTTCAAATGAAAAACTTCATGGCCCTACTCTAACCAGAATAGGCTGATGTCATGCTAATCATTTTTTCTCTATAGAAAACTCCTAAAACTTGCCCCGATTCGTGAATCGAAGCCAGGAATCTCTAACTGCATTGAACTTAAGATTGCCGCGAGATTACGAGGCTTAAAATAAATATCCTACAATCACTTAGACTAGAGTTTAAATGCGATGATTCGACTGGAAGTGCGCTGTAAATTACCGTCTCGCAGAAAGCGGATGCAAAGAAACAGTTTCCACGTCACGAAACGAAAAATTAGATTGCCGGGAAGTACTTTTAACACTTCTTTTTTCTTACCCGTCTATTTCAAACATTATGTTTTGTAGGATGTAAATGCATGAGTCTTAATACGAGCTATTCACATACACACGTCATAACCTGATGTCTTAATTATTTTTTGAACTAGTAAGCGAAGATTCATGTTTTCACCCACATTTCCCGGGCATGCATACTGATGCATGCCCGGGGACTGCCCAATTAACAGGAGAGGAACTATTACAATTTTTCGGGGATATATCCAGATCCCATGCTGTTACTGAGAATTTCCTAATGGAAAAACCCAATTACTCTTTGCCCCAGCTGGAAATCAAACCCGATACTTCTTGATTATACGGGACATACTTGGACCCCAAAACGACGAAGCAGCCAATATTAAACATTTTAAAATGTTACCTAACGTCTATCAATTTCCTCCAAACGCCGACAACTAAATTATATTTTTCTCTTTTCCCCAGTCGAACAGTAAGCTACTGTCACTTAGCGCGAAGTCAACAATACAAGAATAAATTCTCCTAACAGCCCTTACTTTTCCATCGTCGATACATCTGTCATGCAACATAAACACGCTTTGTTCGGATTTTTTGACGTATTTCCCTGGAACAGCCGTATATGGACGAATTCGTCAAGTGTTAAGTTTAGCATATACGTGACTGGGGAGAGAAATTCCCTTTCTCCGATTGTGTTCGGTCAATCGGGCGTGCGGTAGTCAGCAGAATAACTTATTCGTCTTTTTGGCGAACGAAATACGGTTTGGCTGCTCCAAGTGGCTCTACATATACCTGACAATCAGTTTATACGAGCACCAAATAGGATTTCCTTTGCAATGTCAGTGGGACGTGGTTTTGAAGGATCTGAAGCTAGATATCTTTGTGTTGTAGATTTTTCGCGTAAGCTGCGTGTGTATTTACGACCTATGTTTGTATGAGTCGAAGAATTGCCTTTACTTCATTTTTTGATGCCACTTTATTATACAATTTACTCCTAGACAACATCACTATAAACATCAACAACTATTGAATAAACAACACATTTCTTTTCTCAAAGAAATTATAAATTTCTACTGTAAATATTTTATATTTTATCTTAAACGACATAAACTCCTCAGAGACATTTCACGATCTCCATAAAACTCCATATTTTAGAAGCGTTAAGATATCACTTGTAGATGAAAATAGCAGAATATTTTGCTCAAGCTCGTAAATAATAGTGGCGTCAGTAGAGAGAAAGCACAAAAGTCAAGTACCGCAACCGTTGATAAAAACACCAACCGCACGCTAGTTAGGTATCAAAGTTTGTTAAAAGGGTTTTTGTTTTCATAAGCCATCTCTGGTGTTAAAGGGATGGTATTTTTCATTTAACCCCTACTAAAATGCGGGCACTGAAAAACAGTGATGGCTTCAATGTTTAGGCGCATGCTCGAGAATCTCGGCGGTCGCAGACTCGAACCTCAGGCACACATCTCTGACGTTTAGAAGTTATATATTCACTTTGCTTTAACGGTGAAGGAAAACATCGTGAGAAAATCTGCACACTTTAAACCGCACTAGGCCACCACGGTGGACTAAGGCCTAAATCCTCATAATGGTAGAGGAAGCTCGTGCCCAGCAGTGTGATGTATGTGATGTGATGATGTAATGCGAGCAAACATTAGTTGTGTTCGGAGTGAAATGGTCGTTATGGGAGCAAGCGTCTTTGCCAAGGCTTGTGGTCGAGCCGACGGAAAATATATCGAATATCACGGTAAACATTTTTATGTGCTGTCGCGATTTTTTATGGCCGAGGAAAATACGCCGATACATGCCGTAAAAGTCAGGTCAGAGTGTTGGGGTTTATGGCTCTACTAGTTTGCGAATGGGTGCTGCAATATCTTCTTTATTTCGATTGATAACAAAAAAAACTTTTTTTGATTTTGTGGAGACTAATTCAAATAGCCGTATTCAAACCAGAATCTCAAATCAAACATATGCACTTGAGGTCTGAGTCTATACTCAGGTCTCAATCTTCCAAGTGAAACAGACTATTAAGTGCCACAAGATATAGTAGAGATACCTATTTATTTTTTTGATTCAATAGGATTACATTCTAATATCTTGTGTCCTTTAAGCACCTTTCAGATTTCATTAATGAGGTACGTTTAAAAAACACTGGCACGGATTATGACTATTTGGTTCAATAAGCATAAAATATAAAGCTCAGTTTTAATAGCTAATTTAGTTAAAATATAAGAACTTCATCTATTTCATCAGTTGAATAAAGCATCAATGTTAAACAACATACAAGATTTAATCAACCTCCTTGCACAACGCACTAAGATCTAACTAATAACAATAATAGCCTTTATTGCTGAAACTAAACAGTGATTTACATATACACAGTAACAATTTGTTTTAACTTATATCTAATACATCAGGTTTCCGGTTCAGTGATCAGCGTGTCCAGTGACACATAGGCCTCTTCCAGCTGCTTCCATTCTTCTCTTATGATAGCTTTTCTAGACCAAATTTTCCCTCCAATAATCTTAATATCGTAGATCTCTGAAGATCTAACTAATAATGAGAAGCAAAAACTTCACAACAGTGGCATAAAGGTGTCTGTAAAACATAATTAAGAACAATTAGACCGGTCCCGGCCTAAATTCAGCCAAACCGCAGTCTGCCAGTGATGGACTAGACCCACACCGTTAGAGTAAAGTATGTGCCCTGTGGCCTGTAGTGAGTTTCTCTCTTCAGTTATTACGGACCTACAACTATTCTGTACAATCTGTTTTGTTGTTCTCGAGTTGCGTGTAGCGTTATTTGGGTAAGCTTTCATTTTATACGTACATATTATTTTTGTATTTGAACTAAAATACTACTGATTGATATGAAAATAAAATACATTTATGTATGTAGTAAATGATGGATGCATTATCATTATTAATTATATATAATCATTGCAATTATCATCATCGTAAGCCTCCCATATACGTTCCATAAGGCCTCACGCTAATTTAGTAACGATTGGGAGATTACACACCTAAGAATTTGATTAAAACTTTATTTGTGTCCAGGTTTCGCGATGTTTTTAATCACTGTTAATTATTATAAACTTACGCCTCTATTTACTGAAAGTGTAGACAGACGTGCATTTTTCCTCCCACGTTTCGCCAGGCATTAATATCTTGTTTTTCGGGCAATCTTCTATTGAAAAAAAACCAATGACGAATATCTCACGGAAATCGAATCTGGGGCATCTAAATAGGCACGGCACTATGCCACGAGAAATGAGTCATAATCAATCGAATATTTTGTCAAAACCGTAACCACTCTTCGTATAGGTACGTATAAAGATTTACCTCTTATATAATACACACGTAATTTATAAGACATTCTCTTTGAAGCACTGCTTTACATTATAAATTAATAAAATGCATTTATCGCGAGGCTTTTCAATGGAGCGTAAAAGGCTTTAATGCATTTCCAGATAATTTTAAACATAATAACAGTAAGTACGTCTTTCCAAGTACAATACCATTGAATGTGACGTATAATTATGTTTTATTGTACATACACGTTTGCATCCTCAAAATCAATCACACACTCGGACAAAGATTCTCTTCTTTTATCTATATCCGTACGATCAAGAAATGGAACGAATCGCCAGTTGACTTTTTTCTGGAATATTATGCTCCCTGCATATCTCTAGCTCATAAGGCTAGAGTATCGATGTATTCAGTTTCCATCAAGTGACAGAACAGCCAAACGCATATCCCATACTACAAAATATGTCGCCTGTTGCATATATGAATTAAAAAAAGCGTAAATCCCAAAGTAATCTTCGGAATAACATGTAACACACAGACAACTCCCCTCTCTTACAGTACTGGGTCACGTCACAGCGGACAAAGGATTTCATGCCTCTCTAAAGCCTTTACGGATGCTTTTATTATAATCATAACGTGTCAGTTTGCGTGTTAATAAACCCGCTGTAAAAGTATCTCTGATGTTCGCTCAGATTTCTTCGCATACGAACCCCATTGAATAGCTGTGTCATAAAATGTTTTATTCGAGAATCATTGTTTTATCCGGCTTAAAATTCCATTAGGAATAAACGTTAGCTTTAAACGTGATGGCCCTTAAGATAACGCGTGCGGTCTATAAATATTGGCGGTCGTGGCTTCACATCTTAATAGTAGGGGAGCCGAAGAGGGGATTTCGGGATTTACTCGAGCGCGGCAGATTAATATACAGGAGGATACCTTGTACCCGGTTAAGTACCTCCACCAAACATGAGCCCCATATATAAGGCCGCCCATGAAGGATACAGGATCAGATTAGTAAAAAAAAATTGACCATCGGATATTCTCAAGCGCGTCAGATTAAGGTAGGGTGAGTAAATAACGTCCTAAAAAGTGTATATTCCACTAATCTGACAATTTGAGCGTGACGTAAAGAAAGGGGAGGGCAGCAAAGTTGTAAAAAAAAAACGTCATCTCGACATTCTCGAGCGTAGCTAATTTTTTTTTTATTTTGAAGGAAATAGTTCAAGAATAACGAAAAATATATAATCTGACGATTTCCGCAAGCCGAAATAACAAAAATTCGTCGATAAAGTTAAATGCGTGCAGCTGTGCGGCGCTATTTCCTTCTCCGCGTTTCTATTCCTCTTTCACTCTTTCTCTATCTATTACTCTCTCACTCCGTCTCCACTCTGGTTTCTGCTCCCATGACGCCAACGTATTTAATAAAGTATAATTTTCAACGTGTTTCCAACGTTTTGGCTTTTTTGCTATTTTAACACGTTGCTTGTCCATGCATTATATATAACGCATTTTCGGACTCGCTGAGACATCCGTGCATTACATTTAATGCATGAGCTTATACTTTTTAAATTCGTTTTTTTAGACTGGATGTGGGAGCTACTTTTTAGGGTTCCGTAGCCAAAATGGCAAAAACGGAACCCTTATAGTTTCGTCATGTCCGTCTGTCCGTCTGTCCGTCTGTCCGTCTGTCACAGCCGATTTACTCGGAAACTATAAGTACTACAGTGATGAAATTTGATGGGAATATGTGTTGTATGAACCGCTACAAAAATATGACACTAAATAGTAAAAAAAAGAATTGGGGGTGGGGCCCCCCATACATGTAACTGAGGGATGAAATTTTTTTTTTCGATGTACATACCCGTGTGGGGTATCAATGGAAAGGTCTTTTAAAATGATATAAAGTTTTCTAAAAAACATTTTTCTTAAAGTGAACGGTTTTTGAGATATCAGCTCTCAAAGTCGTAAAAAGTATGTCCCCCCCCCTCTATTTTTATAACTACGGGGTATAAAATTCTAAAAAAAATAGAGGTGATGCATGCTAATTAACTCTTTCAACGATTTTTGGTTTGATCAAAGTATCTCTTATAGTTTTTGAGATAGGTTGATTTAACTGTAATTTTGGTTAAGTTATTGTGCTTACACTGAAAACGATGAAAATTATTATATTTGCTGCTACGGAACCCTTTGTGCGCGAGCCCGACTCGCACTTGGCCGGTTTTTTTATTTAACAGATGTATGAGTAATGAATGGAGAATAATGAAACATCAATGTCCCGCAATTTTTTTTTATTTTATTGGTTATATGACCTGGCATACCAATTAGTATTTTTTATTTGAAAAATATCTACTTGCAACTAAGATGATGATTAATTAATAAAACATAAATTGTTGTTAAGCTTTTTTAAAAATATTTCTTTATAAATACATGCATTGTACTAAAAAAGCATACACTTATTTATTTGCATGCTATTTCCTGAGCTTTTCAATTAATTAAGTTGAAAATTGAGTAAAAATTGAAAAAATAATTTTTTTTTCGTCAGATTAGGCGAATCCCTCTAGATAATCGTCAGATTATGAGACAGTACGTATAGAACATAAAGATGAATCATATATATCTTAATCTGACGCGCTTGAGTATATTCAAATGGCGATTTTTTTTTGCATATTATGAGAATGGCCACGAGTTTGCGTCACATCGAAATCGTCAGATTATTGAATGAGAGCTTTTTTTTTGGTGCACTTAACACTCCCTTAGAAAATCTGACGCGCTCGATAAAATTTTTTTTTTCTTCATTTTCAATCCTTAAATACAACCACCCCCATCATGGAAACGATCAGATTAAGATACGTACATTATTAAAAATACGTAGGGCAATGATGCTATCAATATCTGACGCGCTCGAGGATGTCCACGCATCAGTTTTTTTTTACATATTTAACAATCTATACCCGCTTTCCCCACCGATGAAAAGATATATATCATATAACATTTTTTTCTTCTTATCATCTAAGCTTTGCAATCCTATAGGTCTCTATGACGCTCGAGTAAATCCCCATTTAGCATCGTCGGCTCCCCTACTATAAGCGTAACACTTTTAGGAATCATTTTCTTGTTTCAAAAAACAGTCGTTAGGAAACCTTCGTACCTATGTTTTACGCAAGGTATTTTTGAGATTAGGCAGTCTGCTGACCTGCACTAGGTCACCGCTAGACTAAGGTAAACTCTTATTATTGGTAGAGAGCTTGCACTTATATACTTGCCTCAAAGGCAAGCTATTCCGCAATATAGGAAAACAAAGTGGAAGAAGAGGCTTCAAAGGTAGTTTGAAGATAAATAACCACACCACCAGTTTACGATTAACTCGATTATTTCGGATTAGGATAAATACAGAGATAAGCGGCAGAAGGAAGATGACGTTCGATCCAGCTCTTAGAAATAAAGACAGCGTGATTTTAATAGGTATACTTTTATTTCTTTAGGCCCTGAGTGAGTGATGCTCAATTATTCATTAAAAAAATATATAACACATAAATTTCTACCATATCATTTGTATCAAAAGAGAATAAACCTTCAAACTAAAAGGGTCCAAAAACTGATCCAATGAGAAACGCGAGCTCTGCGTCATTACCCGTCCCGGCCATTCGTCGTGTGTCATCACGACATATTACCTCCGCAAATGTTGCGTCACGCGCAAATTATGTAAGCTGGCGCCTTGTTGTTCTTTATATGAGCCCGTAGGCTGTGACATGTGCCTTGTAAAGATGGATGGAGTGTCGATGGCGTGAGGATTAAGGACGAGAGAAACAAAAATAGACGTGTTGGTAGTTTAAATCTTAGGTACAAACTTCTAATGTAATGAATTATACACAAGCCGCAATTAAAAAGTCGAAAACGATGATGATGATTCAGTTACATATTTCCTTGTTACCGTCGTCAAAATAGACTATTTTGAGAGTTGTTACGATAAAAACATAATTACGAGTTTAATCACATAATTCATGTCTATGATAGACCTCAAGGTAATTTATGGTCACGTTCAATGCGAAATATTATGCTAAATCTTAGCCTATTTTTAAACTGCTAAATTTCGGAAAAAGGAAATATCCCTTTTTTAACGAAATGCGAAGGCAAACTGTCTAGACTCTAGACATACAATACAACTTGTTTCTGCTAATCTTTATCTTTGATCATAAACTGAGACCCCACTGAAATGAATACAGACTTATCTATTTTAAAGCCTCGAACGCCTACAAATAATCTTAAAACATCTTTCTTTTCACACTTTTTACCGATAGTTATTCTTCATTTATATATTTTGAGTAAAGTAAACATAATCACGTAAAGTCAACAAAGCCCTAGAGGAGATCTTCCAAGGATACCAAGATCAAAGATTAAGACAAAAACTAAAGCAAATCTGTATGGACTTCGCAAGAAGCCCTTACAAACATGGCCTTTGTAAACAGTGGAATAAATAAAAACATCTCTGTCTTTTCCTAGAATAATAAGTAATGTCCTCGGGGCAAGACTTCGAAGTAATGAAAAATAATTTTCCACAATCCAGATCTCGAATATCCCTTTGCCTACTGACATAATGTCTGCCTTTTATAATACAAATCATATTTTAAGGCGATTTAAGATATGTATCACCCATAAGACGAACCGTTGGATAATTTGTTATTATGCTAACTTTACTACGTTAAACAGCATTTTTTGGATAATTTCAATAATGAAAGCGGCTGTGCCACAGTCAGTTAAAAACCAATTATAAAATAGTGGAGTTGCGATGTTTGGGAAGTTCCTTGGTCTACTATCAACGGTAGATTCAGCACTCTTCACATGCTCACATATACAGTCTGGTCTTATTCAACTATCGTCTAGATTCATTCATCAAAATACATAAATTTTGTAAAGATTAATAACCTGAATTAGGCTAGCGTATGAAACATGAAATGACAAAGAAGCACTGGCAGAATTGAATTTCGGTGCTACGTAATAAAATTTTAAAATTCTGCATAATGAAATCCGGCGTGGATTTGCAGCCACAACAGATTCTAAAGTACGAGCCGTAACCGTCCGTAAAAACACAATTAAAATATTATTTTTTCATACAACCCCTGGTGGAGCCGTGACGGCGGAATTTCACAAAAGCAAAATAATTTCCAGTATAATCCGAACCTCTGAGGCGTCTTATTTGCCATTGTTCAAACAAGACGGTACGAAGTTACACAATGAGAAACAAACAAACTGACACAATACGGGGATTAAGTTTAGAAACATTACGTTTCCATTGAGTGTATGGCTCAAAAATGGGGAGGAAATTTTTCATTAACAATACAATTATAAGCCGTAATGGCCTTGAGGCTTAGGCGCGTAATAATACCCGGGGATCGCAGATTCAATACCTCTGACTTTTAGAAGTTATTTGTTTATTCTGAATTTAGTAACGATGAAGGAATCCATTGCGAGAAAAGCTGCACCCCCAAAATTACTTGTAAAATACATACTTATATTTAGTTCACCAGTCATTTGGATGTTGAAAGGTTGAAAAGTTCCCTGCCTACTATTGAATCGTATACGACCGCTAATACTTACTAGGTCGTCCTTATGGGCTAAAAACTTAACGCAGTTAAAACACTAGGGAATTTAAAGAGCTCGATTTTCTATAATATCTTCTATTTCTGTATTTAAGATACCTTTATAATTAGGTACATAGTTCACTTTTTTAATGCCCACGAAAATTAAATGATTCCATTACTTTTATTTTTAGATACATGCATTTAAATCTTTCTTCGATATCTGCCGCATCTATGGTAGGCGTAAGATAAAAATATTTCATGAATACTATTTTTATAAACCATTCCATAAATAAATTTAATCGTATACGTTTTTAAACGTACAGAAATATCACAGACTTGTTATGTACTTGTAGGTAATATATTTCTAGGCAATAGAAATCATTTTATTGTAACCACGTACATAAAATATAATTAAAAGAAAAACTTATAATCAAGTGTAGAATTGTCAACAGGCGGTTTCATCGCTAAAAGCGATCTCTTCCAAACAATCTTGCGATGGAATGCAAATAAAAAATTGTTCATTTCAATAAGACTCTAACGTAACTATGCTTTTTTAAACAATATACACATCTGAAGGTAATTGTAACAATAATTCTTAAATGAAGTTTTTATACACGTAATGTCAGATACGCTAAAAAGAGGATAAGGAGAACGGAGTCTGCCTATGTGTCAGAAAAACAATATTAGACTCGACCATAATAATATTACACATAATTGGCTTATTGTAGGAAAGATTTACAACTCCACTCGTTCTAAAAGCATATAGACGTAAATGAATGTACTTATAAAAAAATAAACCGACGATTATATATTAAAATCCGTTTCTAAAATCTGATCCAATGCTATTCAATGTGAATGATCTGTATTTGCTGCGAAATCAGACGGTAAAATTTAATTCATGGCAATAAAATTTAACGCTAAAGTGCCTCTTAGATAGAAGAGAGAATATGCTAATGATGAACGTTGGAGCTGTAAAAATATCAATAAAACTTTTCATGGAGGGAATTTTATGTTGGATTTTAATTATCTTGGATTCAGTCTAATATTTTTCTAGCTATTTTAAAAGTTTAAACATGCATATACGTATCATACATACCTTTATGTCTCATCGAAAAAAGTATATAGAAATATCAATAAATCCAAAATCCAAAGAAACCTATTCGATAAAATGAGTTCAGGACTACATGTATATTTGTATGCCTAAGCCAAGATCTCTATCCTAGTATTCATAAATATGATATAAGGAGAGTATTACTATACAGGCAGGGCAGCTATCGTCACCCTATCTTATAGTAAGTACAATGCGATCGACATAATTATTCCAGTCTGTTTGTAATCGGTCACACGGTAGCTTACTCCTACAACAACTTACAGGAAATATTTTATTCCGTATGGTTGATAATTTCCTTCTGATTTTTAGCTAAGTACTTCTTAGTATGATAAACAATTTAGGAAAAAAATCCCTTATATAGAAACGTTTCGTTACATGCAGAAAAAAGTGCATTGATCTGCTAATATCTGTCGCAGATATTTTTTGTTAGATGTTCTAAATTAAGGTTATAAGGACTCAGGAGATTAAAATAAGGTCAATAAGGTCCAAAAGATGCCCCTGACATTCAAACATCTTGAAAAACTCTTATTAGGGAGGATGATTAATAGATCCCAATATAAACACTCCATTAATCACAAACATTGGCCAGAAAAAACAAAGTACGATCTGGGAGCAAAGAATTAAACAATTTTTTATAAAGAAGCCGTTGGTCATAGTGACGGTTGAATCCATTATATTTCGTATAATATAAAGAATAAATTGCTTATCCATTGTTTTTGAATTAATTTTATTGTTGATAGTGGCAATAAGGCCCGACCTTTATCGGGTCGTCTGGGTAATTTTTTAATGTTGTAAACATAGCTTGGCTTAGAGGACTATTGTTATTTCTTTATTAATATTATGTCATTTTAGAGCGTAAGTCTGTAAGAAAATGACTCGATTTCAAAGAAGAGTAAGAAAAAGTAAGTTGCAATATTTTATAAAAATAATTTGTTTTTTTTTTGTTTGCGACGAAAATCCTAAGTAAATTTTGGATCAATAATTCCCTTCTTACGTATTAAAATTCTTTCAACTATCTACATACATACATACACATATACACTACTTAAGGAATCTATAAAAATAACGTAAGAGGTATTCTAGTAAGAAGCCAAACTACTTCTGATAAATTCACAACATAGTTGAACAATATCCCGCTAGATGGCGACAAACTCAATAATGCTTTTATAAAATAAACAGACATTTACACTTTGTACATTTTCCTGTCAAAACAAAAGAGTTTCAAACCCCCAACCGACTTAAGAAACGTTAAAAGTTCACCCATAAACTCGCTTTGGCTACATTACCGTGCAACTTATTTTAGGCAAGTTTTGGGGACAATAAAAACTGTCAAAGATCCATTGTTCGAGAGTCGCGTTCGAGTATCGATTTTAATAGCGGTTCCGAGCGAAATACTTGAAATATGGATAGAACTTGAAACAGTACTTTCGTTCAATGCGGTTTTAAATTCTGCGAACAATGGTATCGAGGGATCGCTTACTCGTATCGCGAAGGGGCAACACGTTGAATGCAATATCAAATATTAAGGGAACAAGTCTTCGTTTTCAATTTTCTGAAACACTTAATGGATGTGGGTATTTTTAAAACATTGCTATACTGGTAAATGCTAGCGACAAGATGTGCTTTTCCACTCGTAGATTGAAAATTTATTTCGCAAAGATATAAATGGAAATTGCAAGTATGTCATGCTTTTAAGAAACTATGAAACTTTGGATTCATTTCGAATGTGAATAACGGGAAATGATACTACGATTTTTGTCTATAATTACTCCTAAGGTTATTAAACTTTGCACTGCACCCGAAATAATAGTAAACAATTCTGCTTTTCCCATTGTTTTCCTGATGAAATTTCCTCAACCTCCAAGAAACCTAAGGCATTAAAAAACATTTCATTTGAAAGCACGCGCTGTGCACATATTTAGTATCCCTTAATTCCTTTCCTGGCATCAAAGAGATAATGTAATTCGATGGGTCCCGCGGACCCTGGTGTAATGAAGCGGTTATTATACTAGGTGCGAATTCGTGTAACAACATAGTCCTGTGACCGACATAGCTCAGTACCTTCAAGTACTGAGTTCTGGGACAAGCGAATGAGTAACCACAGAAATTATAATTCATTTTTTTGTCAAATATGAGTGGCGATGGCGGGTTAAGAAACTATGGAACTTTGGATTCATTTCGAATGTAAATAATGGAAAATGCCACTTACGATTTTTGTCTTTAATTACTCCTAAGATTAAACTTTGCACTGCACTGGACGTAATGGTAAACAATTCTGCTTTTCCCATTGTTTTCCTAGTGAAATTTCCTTAACCTTCAAGAAACCATTAAAAAACATTTCATTTGAAAGCAGGCGCTGTGCACATATTTAGTACCCTTAATTCGTTTCCTGGCATCAAAGAGATAATGTAATTCGATTGGTCCCGCGGACCCTGGTGTAATGAAGCGTTTATTATACTAAGAGCGAATTCGTGTAACAACGTACTCCTGTGACCGACGTTTGGGCACACTCAACGCTTTGCCTCGTGAATGGACCGAAGACCTTTCCCTGATAGATCGATTTGGGTGAAAGGTCGAAGGTACGATTGCTTTGAGAATATGCGTACAATTATTGGAAACGTTGAGGTTAAATGGACGTCAATTATCAGCTGACGTATGTATCCTGTAGAAATATCGTGCGATTTGGCATGTAAATTGGATTTGGTTTGTTGAAATCAATTTTCCGCGTATTTATTCTTTAACATGTTATGTAGTTGTCAAACGCGCTGCCAAAGTATTGAGGTGAAAATAAAATAATAACAAGTTAAGTCGATTTTAATGTATTTTACGGAGAAACCATTAAAAAAATAAAACAAGCTCCCTAGCCAGAAAAAATAATTTTTACTACAATTTTTCATCAGCGAGCAGATATATAAAGACAGAATATATAGTTTAACATAGAATAAAAGAGAAAATTAAAACGTTTCATTTTATCACGTGAAATGAAGAAAAAAAGACTTAGCAACACATAGATGGCTGGAAATGTATTATGCCTGTAACATTTAACATACTCTACTCTCTCACGCCTTCCCCAGGGTAAACATTCATTTTGTGGACATGTAACCTCATTTCACTTTAAAGTCCTAAATAATTAGACGTGAGCCTAATGTCGTTAACCTTGTCCATTTCCATACTTCATTCTGTAACTGAGAATTTCCTAATTCAAAAATTTTATTAAACCTTTTTTGACCCAGAAATCATACGAAGACGTCTGAGTCAAACGCGCTTGCTAATGCAGTAGAGGTAATTTTGTTAAATTAGCATTATATACCTACCACTATTATAGACCACAGAAATTAGTTTATTTATAGTCTATATACAAACTAGTTCACATCATACTAACCGAAAATACAGCATATAATTTAACTGAATACGTAAGATATTTTTTTTCTACTAATCCTTATTTATTTCTTCCCCTAACAATGACACATCGAGATCCGCTCAGTAATACATCCGAATGTGATTTCACTCAAAAACATTACGTCGTAAGTCACACATTCGTCCTTGTTTACGTTTTGTCGCTTCAAATACAAAGAATTATTTTATCACCGAACAAAAGGTACATTTATAAAGGTGTAAAAACTAATTCACCTAAGGTAAAAACCGTCGCGTTTGCACAATAGGATGGTGTTAAAAACTTTAATAAAGACACGTAGAAAATAGGTAATGTTTTCTTTATTCAGTTTCGTATATTGTTACGTATTCTTCATCAACCCATATACGCCCACTGCTGAGCACGGGTCTCCTCTACCATTAAGAGGGTTTAGGCCGTAGTCCACCACGCTGGCCTAGTGCGGGTTGGCGGACTACACTAACTACGCGGTTTTATCACGATGTTTTCCATCACCGTCAAATCAAGTGATAATTCAATACACACATAACTTAAAAAAGTCAGAGGTGTGTGCCTGGGGTTCGGACCCGCGACCGCCGAGATTCTCGACCGCGCGCCTAAACCTCGAGGCCATCACTTTTATGTATGTTAGGTTCTATTCGGCCATAGAAGGAGGCTATTTAGAGTTTACGCCGGTGATATAAGTAATTTACGGTTTATTACTCCATTAAGATGCTATCTTAAACACCTTTTCGTGTCAAAATTCTCTCCTTGAGTGCTGCTTATTATAGTCATTCGAAATTATTAGCTTTAAAATGTACTGCTTCATTTGTTTTGGCATATATGTAGCGTGCGATCAAGTGAACGCGATCTCAATTCCGAATCGGACCACTTATTAAATTATATCAATTTTTTTATTGTAAATGTTTGTTATTTGTGATTGAAATTTTGGTATTCAAAAAAGTCACATGAAAATAACTATGTCCCGTTGAAATAAAATATTCTTCACGCAATTAAAAATATATATTCTCGTTGGACCCCCTAGCTGTAGAAGATTTCGTGTTACATATTAAAATGCGACGATTCAAAGTCCAAGTTAGAGAAAATAGCTATTTGTGTTATTGTTTTAGCAAATTAAGTTACTTAGGTAATGCGTGAGTGCTAAATTCATCTGCTTATCTTTTCGTAGATTTAGGAGAGAGATATATTGACCGATGGATACATACATTTATGTTGATCCCAGAAGGCAACGCACTAACGTGAGTTACATACATACTAAGGCGGATTTTATATCCTGTGAGCAATAATACTGCTGTTTCTTGGTCCAAAGGCTTTGAGCATTATTTACGAGGGCTTACAGGGCTCAAGACTTAAAGATGAATGCTATGAATCCTGTTTCCCATAGTTTTTTTAAAACAGGATTTGTATGTAAAATTTGTGATAGTTGACTGACTTTATTCTTACGGAAGAAGCGTCTTCCGTGTGGTTTAAAAGTGACTGTTTCGATTACCAGGTTGAAGAAAGTATAATTGGGTTTTAGCCGTTACTAGTTTCAGTAGTAAGATGACTCTGGGATAAGTCTCAAATAACGGCATAAGACTAGTCTCCAATTAAATTATACCTAATGTATTTCCTCACAAGCATCATATAAAGCACAGACCACACACCAACAGATATGTTTGACAGCCGACCAGCTTGCGAAACGCGCGGCCGTGGGTTCGATCTCCGCATCGAGCCAAATGTTTGTGTGATCCACACATATTTGTTTGGGATCTGGGTGTTTGTGAGACTGAAAAGTCTCCCGTAAATTCTGATACCCACGACACAAGACTCGTATCTTAGTGTGGGGTCAGGACTATGTGTGTGACTGTTGGGTGTATTGATTTATTTATTTACGAACTGCTAGTCAAGGGCCTTCTCTACAACTTAGAACATTTAGCCCTCAATCGGTGGATTGCTGGCTTAGTGCGGGTTGGCATGGTGAACATATAAAAAATTCACAATTTTTGGGTGAAACCGATTAAAAAGTACATTGTTCCGTTATGATTAACTAAAAATGTATTCAGTGCGATTTCAACAAATGAACACTGCCAACTTTGTAAGCGCGAATTCACATGGAAGTGAATAAAACGCTACGTTTTTTATTGCACAATGGAGTGGACATTACAAAAAACTTCATTCGAATGTGGACAATGGAGTGGTTGCTTTGCATTTTTTTTTCATTTGTTACATTAGTGTCGTTCGTACTCCGTGCTTTTAGCCTTTTTCTTTCGTTGATACGAGCAAATTCACCTGATTGAAAATAATCACTTCTTGAACCGTGTAGGTACTAATGATTACGGGTGTTGGTTTCTTTTAACGAACACACATAACCATAGACTAGCGTGAGAATCACCCAGAGGTAGGTAGAAGAGTATTTATGCATTCAAATTTCGCAAGATTTGTTTTTAAGGCCTGAAATGTTTCGGGCCTATTTCAAGATTCCGTCATTCATCATTAGTTCCATACGTCTAACTGTGCCTCCTCTACAAATGACAGGGTTTTGGCATTAGTTTACCAGGATAGGGTAATGCGGGTTGGGGGAATACACATCTAAGAAATTCCTAACAACTTTTAGGTGTTCAAGTTTCCTCTCGATTTCTACCTTCATCGTTAAAGTAATTGATAATTCATTTTGAATAATAAAATCCAACAACATTTTGTCCCCCCGGACATTGTACACGAGATTACCCAAAATCAGTATGGACTCTTACTCTCTTATCCCCAAGGCTCAAAAAAAGTGACAATCATAAACATCCGCAAATGATATTATGTTGTGGGGAGCTGCTGCGGACATTAACACCGTTTTTGTTTTGCAAAAAAGAGCCATTAGGGCTATTTATAATTTACGTCCCAGGGCTTCACTTAGGGAAAAATTTAAGGAAATAAATATTCTTACCGTCACCTGTCAATTTATATATGAAAATCTTCTATACGTCCAAAAAAATCCTGATACATTTAAGAAAATATGTGATGTACATAATAAAAACACTAGGAACAAATGTAATCTTGTACAACATGTAACTCGTCTCCGAAAAATTAATAACTCTTTTATGGGGCAATGTATTCGCTTCTATAACAAACTCCCGAAGGGCATTAGGGAGCTTCCCTTGGAAAAATTCAAAAAATCAATTAAAGATAAGCTATTTAAAAAAGCTTATTATAAAATTTCAGATTATATTGAGGATCCTAACCCCTGGGAGCAAATAAACTGATCAGAGGAGGTGTTGCTACAATTTATATCCTTTGACATATTTTATAATATGAGATAATATTGTAATATGAGTTGAATTTATTTAAAAAAAATAATAATAAAAAAAAAATGACATTTCGTGTTGCTGAGGGAGTTTCTTGCCGTTTCTTCTCCACAGCGATAACACGTTTCGAAGCGGCACTAGTTTTAAAAAATAGCATAAAATATTGACGATTCAAAAGTGCTTGTGAAAGTCTATTTGAATAAAGGAAATTTGACTTTGACTTTGACTTTGATCAACAAATCATTAAACTACGTAAATGTACCGTAATGTCATGACATGTCCCACGATTCACGAGTTACATGTACAGCCTTGTCGTCTGTACTGGGAGCCACTACGGTATGATTTGCCATGAGCGATGGCCCATTAATCCGAGCTCGGGTAGTTGAGTTAACGATGCGATCTCACGTTGCGTGCATTGATCACCTGTATCACCTGACGGGAGACACTGTTCGACAGGCTTTATCATGAATTTTCATGTGGAAAGTGATAGGAAATACGCATATTTTGGCATTTATAAATAATATACAATAAGGATTGTAATTTAAACTCTTCGGTTTTTGTCGATGCGTGTCTGTTGATAGTCTTGATGAAACTACGCTCTTCATTGAAGGTTTTTAGGTACATCGGTGACTTTTTTTAATCATGTCTGTTTTTTTGTTGAGTTTTATAATATGTTCTTCTCTTACTTTAAAAGCGGAAACATCTTTAAAAGATGGAAACTGAGATTCTTATTAGAGTTCATAAGTTCGCAATCAAGATCTAGGCCAGCGTGTTGGACTTAGTCAGAAATCTTCAATAGTAGAGTTCTAGTGGGACATATAAGGCTAATACAAAATAGAAGACTGTAATTGGATTTTCAAATGCGTGTACACACGTTAAAAATATCTAGTATTCAGGGCACGCAAACATTATCGCATTTATTTAATAGGCGATCGACCCCGCTATGACCCGGTTAAGTAAACACAAATAGAAAAAAAACGTTCCAGTAGAAATCCTTTTTAAATTTACTGCACTGTATATGTAGGACAAATTAAATAAAACAGCAGGCGCCGCTGCGGGCGGTATACTAAGATCTAGCTTAAGATTTCTACAGATAGACGATACCCTATACACTGTATTAAGCCTCTGTATAAAGAATGTTATTAAAAAAGGCTAACAAGAAGTAATGAAAATCTATGCAATAACTATCCAACTAGCTATGGTATGCTCACTACCTAACTGAGATTAAGTTCAGTTGATCACAAAATACAAGAAGTTGAAAGACTTTTATTTCATTCTAAGTAGCCATTGTGAATAAAATTTGAAACCTACCATATCTTTTCATCGAGTTGCTAGTATCTCATATAAGCGTAACATAAACAAGAGATTTCCGCTGTAAAATAAACATACAATATTAATCATTTGAGCGCATCGATATTTCAAACATAAAATTTTTACGTGTTTTTTTTTTTTAATTTAGAACAGTAAATTGCTTTCTGAATAATATTGCGAGATAAAACTTTTAAAATTTATTTACTTTACCGTAATGATCTGAACATATAATTATCTATATCTCTCCACTATTCATTATCACAGCACGCAATGCTATTAAAAGCCTAACAACTAATGAATTTAATGAATCTGACTACAAATTTGACGTCCATAGACGTAACACGCCAGGAACATGATACGAAAGTAACAAATCAGCAGTAAAAGACACCCTTCCTTACAGGTAAGGTTGTCTTAAAGTAACCCCGACGCCCATATGCACAGTTGATAACACCAAACGTCTTGACCCGCACGAAGTCCTTGTTAAACATAATATCTCCAGTTAATTTAGGTCGGCCTTACGAGCTGTGGTCCCTTCTCCTGCGAAACTCCATGCTTTCTTGCATAATATTGTGTGATTTAATATGGTTTCGGTCGGTTTTAGAATGTCTTGGTATATCATTGTTGCGTGGCGGGTTAATTTCGGAAGGTTTAATGTTCATGTGTGTGACGTTGCCTCTTTGGTTTCTGCTTGTTTATTTCATGACAGTTTTAGTGTGTAAGGAATATTTATTATACAGGGTATATTTAGACCGTGATCGAAAACTGAGGCAGGTAATAGCGATAGTGATTACAAACCCCCTGGCATTAAAGAAAATCCCGACAAACAATAAAATTTTTGAGGTTTTCCATACAAACCACATACTTTTAACACCGATGGTTGTATGGAAAACGTCAAAATTTTTATTTTTTGTCGCGATTTTTAATATCGCCACTGGGTTTGTGATCACCCTCGCTATTACCTGCCTCAGTTTTTGATCACGGTCTAAATACACCCTGTATTTTAGATAGTAATTGAGTTTTATGATGTTGTTGACCGTTGTCATCAAAGACAGTTCTTTAAGGGTTTATTCAAGAACTTCAAACTAGAAAAAAACTGGTATTTATTGTTCTTGACGTATACAGTGGCTTGCCATATTATTATGGACAGTCACATTTTTTTCATTTTTTTTCTTTGAGCACATTTAACTGTAATCTTAAGTGGTGTAAGACTTGTTAGAAGTCTTTTACACATTCACGATACCTCTTTAACCTCAATTTTAAGTGGATTTCAAGTGTTGGAGCATTCATTTATTTTAAAAATATTTTTAAAAGCGGGAGAGTCGCAGAATCGTTGACACGCGTAAAAATAGGAGACGTTAATAATATTATTTTAAAAAGCTATTTAGTGAGTTTGTGTTATAAATATTAATTATTATTTTATTGTTATTGATGGAAAAGTATTTTGGCGTCAATTTTTATCACAATATTATTATTATTACTTTTTAATGGTACTCAGTACAAGTCGACGGGTTGATTTGTTTCCAAAAAAAAAAATCTGTGGTTAAAACCCTCCTCCTGCATCCGAATTATTCTCAAAGGAAGATAGCAGAACTTGCCGGAGTTTCTTAGTCCGCTATTAGTAAAATAAAAATAAATTTGGAATGAAATAAGCCACTTTTGCCCAAAAGAAAAAGCAAATGTTGAAGAAAATTGATTACCACGCTATGGTCTGATTGGAAAATTCGGGATAATTGTTTGCAAAACTGAAAGAAAAGTGGTGATCTTATAACGTTAATGGTTCGGGAATCTGAAATACCAGTTTTTAAGAGAACTGTATCGCGGAGGTTCGCAGAGGAAGGTCTGACAAGTTATCGACGATTTGAGAAACGAGTTATTATAACATTCGTCTGAGAAAAACATCCAAAAAAAGTAATTGTATGAATAATTTTGTAAAAAAAATATTTGAGAACATCAAAATAGAAGCTAGTATTAAATCTGACCATATTCCAGTCTTCGAATGGTGCTTACAAGCCCAGGCAAGCCGTTTTTTTTTCATTGCTTCAGTCAAACGCGGTTTCTCAAATCGTCGATAACTTGTCAGACCTTCCTCTGCGAACCTCCGCGGTACAGTTCTCTTAAAAACTGGTATTTCAGATTCCCGAACCATTAACGTTAAAAGATCACCACTTTTCTTTCAGTTTTGCAAACAATTATCCCGAATTTTTCAATCAGACCATAGCGTGGTAATCAATTTTCTTCAACATTTGCTTTTTCTTTTGGGCAAAAGTGGCTTATTTTATTCCAAATTTATTTTTATTTTACTAATAGCGGACTAAGAAACTCCGGCAAGTTCTGCTATCTTCCTTTGAGAATAATTCGGATGCAGGAGGAGGGTTTTAACCACAGATTTTTTTTTTTGGAAACATATCAACCCTCCGACTCTTACTTTGTACCATTAAAAAGTAATAATAATAATATTGTGATAAAAATTGACGCCAAAATACTTTTCCATCAATAACAATAAAATAATAATTAATACTTATAACACAAACTCACTAAATAGCTTTTTAAAATAATATTATTAACGTCTCCTATTTTTACGCGTGTCAACAATTCTGCGACTCTCCCGCTTTTAAAAATATTTTTAAAATAAATGAATGCTCCAACACTTGAAATCCACTTAAAATTTAAGTTAAAGAGGTATCGTGAATGTGTAAAAGACTTCTAACAAGTCTTACACCACTTAAGATTACAGTTAAATGTGCTCAAAGAAAAAAAAATGAAAAAAATGTGACTGTCCATAATAATATGGCAAGCCACTGTAATTATGAGCTTGAGGTTCTACAATTCCATCTTATCTAACTACTGCGGGGCTTCATGAATTAGGGAGTCATAATCTTTAAAAAATAACTAAATATAGATAAACTAGCTTTTGCCCGCGACTCCGTCCGCGTAGACTCTAGGGCTAAGTGCAGAGAGATTATTGCATTTATAACATGTTTATCCCACGGGATTACATATTCCAGGATAATATTATCCCATGTTAATTCTGTGAGCCTACCTACCTCTATACTAAAAATCAAATCGCTTTGGTAGATCACAAAATACCCATTCCCACGGGAATACTTAATTTTCCGGGATAAAAACTATCCCATATTAATTCTGTGGGCTCTACCTCTCTCTATACCAAATTTCATTCAAATCGCTTTGGTAGATCCAGAAATACTCATTCCCACGGGAATACTACAATTTCCGGGATAAAAAGTATCCTATGTGTTATTCTGATGTATAAGCTATATCGTGGTAAAGTTTCATTCAAATCCATTCAGTAGTTTTTACGTGAAAGAGTAACAAACATCCATACATCCATACATCCATACTTACAAACTTTCGCCTTTATAATAGTAGTAGGATAACAAGAATCATGATTGATGTTACTTTCTATTGATTCTTCCGTAGAAAGTTATATCGAACATAATTCTGGTAATTTATTTTTGAAATGAGGCAAGCCCTGAATTACCCAAAACAAAGTGACACTAATTTGAAGAATTAATGTTATTAAAAAGTACCCCAGAAAAATGTCTACTTAATAAAGCTTTATATTTCTATTGCCGTCTTTAGGGCAATATAACTTTCCAGTAATAAATTATTTTAGTAATTATTAAGTATTGTGCCATAGAGCCTTTAGTGTTCTACTTACTAAGCAAATTCTTGGTATCGAGAAAATATTTTTAGGTCTTTATGAACAATAATTAGTATTCTCGCTAAAATTAAGACAATATTAGGTATAAAATAAATTTATTACATTATGTTCTGATCAGACTTTGTCTTAAGTTTGATGAAGATGTGTCTAATAAATGAATTTTATAAATCTGTTAGAAACATTATACTATTAAAATGTAATACTAAAAATAGCTATACAAGAAAAGTGTTGGTAGAATACATAAGATATAAATTAATTCAGATACCTTCCTAAAGTGTGCAATATGACCATGCAGTAATACTTTTGTCGACTACTGCATCATGATCGAAATAACTTGCAGTCGTCCCTATAACTGCTATTAATATGACGTCAGCAATATGAGTAATAAAATGAGCGCAGCGATGTCTGATATGATGTTTTTATTTTGTTTCATCACGTCTAAGCACGCGTCCTACATGCACTTTAATATTCATAAAACCAGTTTCACTATTAATGTACGAGTTTTTCAAAGGCGTTTCATACGGTTTGAACAGCAACTGTTCTGCACATTTTTAATTAATACTTTTCTGTTACGTATTTTTCTAAATAAAGTGCTAATTTTAACTCAACAGCTACGTAAAAAGTTAGAAGTACACATCGTTTGAAGTGTTTTTATGCTTTGAACCAAAATAGTTTACGAAATAGACAAGTACGATCAAAAATATCCTGTTTAAGTAAATATAAATAGTTTTATGATGTAGGTACATATTGATATCTATCTTTTACAAATTCCTAATACTATAAATTTGGCCTATTTTTGAGAGTCAGAGAGTTAGGTCACTGTCGTCCATAAAAAATTAATCGAAGTATTGGTGCTTTACCACCAACAAGTTAAGGGAGATAAAGAACAAACAAAGGAGAGACTATCTGGATTCCTGATAAAATCAAGATTGATAGACTTACGAAGGCACGAATACGATTTAAAATATAATAACCATTGCCTTTTATTACAAAATAGATTTGGCAAAATTAAAATTAATACTTAAGCGGTTATATCCTGATTCCAAACACCAACACAAAAATAGTTATTATTATAATTGTACAAACTAACAGTTACACCCAAATATTCAGCCTCCAACCAAGCAATATCAATTTGCGAAACCTACCAAAACATACAAATATTCCTAAATAGTTGCTACCCTCATTAATGTCCTATAGTATCCTGCATTCCTAATTTGACTTTTAATTTGGCCTCTGATACGTTCCCCGATGCCAAAAAGCGGTATTTAAATTCGGGTAGCAAAATTATATCGTATTCCGTAGACCAGGAATGTTATGAGCCTACGTAATAACGGCCTGATGCCTAGAGATATGCGCTGCCTCGGTACATTAGGGAAAGGACTGTACAAGGCCATTGTGTGCCTTTATGAGTTCATATTTGGCCGTCTCTGAAATTTGTGGTTGGTACTAGTTCATGTCAGAAACGATGGTTTGCTTTGTTTCATTACTGACTTCTAGTTTTTATACTAAGATTTCTTATATTGTTGCCAGATTAATAGTGCAAGATACTCAAAATTTAAGATTATTTTTAAACAGTGGGACGTATATGGGCTTATATTCAATTATATCAATACACTCGCCTCTTAGTATTTTTCTTTTTCAAATAAAATTGCCACCTGATTATAACTTCGAAAGTGAGTTTCATTATTATGCTTTCCCTTTTCTTTTATTGAAACGATTTTAATGAATTTTGTTTCAAAAAACAATAGTCCTGGGATACGGTTACAATCTACTTAATAATATTTACGGACACTTTGATTTGTTACAAGAATACCGCTAGTCATTCCATATCGAGAGTGGCCAATACCTCTGTAATAATTCATAGCCTCACTTTCGCTGTCCTATGTCTGGCCTTTCGCGTTAATAACATCAGACAAACAAAATCGCCCCATCTCACTAACAAAGTGATGGTGCAACAAGAAACATTGATAAATACGTGCCATTTCCTAATCTTACAAATCTCTCTCACTTGGCTGGGATCATTAATCTCTTGATACATCCGGGCGTGGATGTCACCTTCCTTTACGCCGTGTTTAGATTAAAATCGTCGACAGGGCTATTGAGTGAATGTGAGTTCTCTTATCTGTGGCAGTTTTTTTAGTCTTTGAAGTCACGTTTCATCAGTTTATACGATCAACGGATGTTGGGTTTGATTTACAGGTTGGGAAGTTTTGTAGGAGTTTTTGTTTAAAATATCTCTGAAAACTATGAAGCCAAAAATAAGCATCTGATATTCAGCTAAAGAATAGTAGATGTAGCAAAATCATGTATGCTTAACATAGTTCAGAAATTACAAGTAATATATTTGATAAAATACCTTCCAATCGTTTGTAGCACGTTTATTTTATTCTAAATACTTTTACATTAAATTAAATAAAAAATTAAATTTCGTCTTGTGAAATTTGCGGAAACACATATAGTACTTCATATAAAAATGACAGCTGGTTTTAAAAATCAAGCGTTGGCAATATCTATGATCATCACAGAATTTAAAATTCCATCAAAAAGCTGCATCCGCCTCACCATCAAACAGTTTAAGCCGTTATTACAATAGACGGATGAACGAGAATCTCTAGTAGCGTGCAGTTTTTAATGTTTGAAAAGTTGACTTTTTCATTCGCTCTTTCATTCGTTCCACGTGTCAGAGCCAACGAAGCACTCTATGCACGCTGCTGAAGACACTCATTCAAAGCTGCCATTCTTCGCGTCTTTTTGTTAGCAGAGCATTAGCTGCTTGTATGGAAATGTTAAGGAAAAATTTAACAAGCCTTCTTACAAGCTATGTGATTAGCACTTCGCTTCTGTATTCCGTTTATGTTGTGATCTCCTAGGACTAGCATCTTTATCAGGTGCAGAGGCATTGTTTCATCTTGCCTTTGAGTAACTCTGAAGTTAGATCATATCTTATTCAAAAGTATAATTATTTTTATAAGCAATAGTAGGTGAAATGGGTAAAGTAAATATTATACGGTATTTTATGTAGCAAGTAAAGAATTTGCCTGATAAAAAATATGACGCAGTTAGTTTAATTTTTTGGATCAGGTCAGCCCATTTGAGTAAATTTGGCTGATATTATTGTCTTGTTTTTAAACAGTTTTTTCAGTGCGACTATGTAACTACTAGAACGAAGTAAAAATATTCGTCGAGCAATTTTGCTCCTGTATTGATATCAAATAGGATGACAAAGTTCTATTCGGTTACCTTCCGTTGATTAAAATAAATATTGGGTCCTGAGTACAAATACATATAAAAATCAAATCATAATATCATATTATAAACTCCAAACGAAAAAGGGCAAGGCGATACGACCATAAACAAAAAATGTCATTAACCCTCACCAAGGTCCAACCGTAAACGGAATAACTCAAATCGAAATGCCAAAAAATACCCAAAGGGGAAAAAATATCTTTTCAATTTATCGACTGATACGGCGGGCATGCGAGTGCAGATATATGGGCATACAACATAAAGTGGGGGGTTAAACGCTGGCCAAGATATGAGGAGACAGGGGTACACAAGGCCCCGACCACGTACACACACCAATCTCTAGTAGTGTAGTTAGATTTTACTGTGATCTCTGAGATAACATATTCAGTTTATGTGTACAAGCGTTCTGGTGTTTGTTTATGTGTTTGAAGGGTTGAGGTCGTGTTGCGCTTAAATATTAATGCGTGCATTTTGAATTAACACACTGAATATACATGGACTATTCAGGGACCGTTGGTGACGTAACTTAGGGTTTAGAGGACCCGAATCCACAAATAACACAGGTCGGTACTTTGCTTTTTCTATATCGTTGTTTGTTTCTTTTGTAAATACACGAGTTTATTTGTATATCTTTTTGAAAATGCATTCAATGTTAAATTTGTATCTTTATAATAGTTTCTGAAATAGATACATTTATAATGCAGCGGTGAGAGACTTAATTTACTTTTAGTCTCGTGAAAGCTAGTTTCTTATTTACAATGTAGCTACACTTCTAGAAGTAATAGTATAACTCCTTAAACCAATAACGACAAAAGAATTTGAATAGTAGAAGATAATAAATACAGAGATAATGTATTTATTTGGTTGTCAAATAAATATAATCTTTGTAACGGTATCCAACACTTGGTACATAAAAAAAACATCAATTTTTGAAAAATGTTAGAATTGATTGAAGATAAGATTCTTTCGCGAAACCCTAACTTTGACAAATATTGAAAGCATAAAATTCTTCTTAAATCAAGCTTCGTAGACAAAAAAAACATTCCTCAAAACACACCGGTAAACATAAAAATAATTTCACAAAACATAAGCTTCGAATAAAACCTGAAAGCAAACTAATATAAATTGAAACTCTTAGCAGTCTCATAAGTTAGTATTAAATAGCATTAACGTATGGGAAGGAACGAGCACAAAGGGGAGCGACATTCGATATCACGAATGGAATCGGCTTCTATCGATGCCGGGCAATATCCATTCTAGAAACGAGTTGTATTATGAAACCGGATGCAGGCACACCGCTTCCAGATTGTACTTCAACGGTTGTAATAGTTGCTACTTTGCGGCGCTGCAAAGCAGTGTAGCGTTCGACCAATGACTGTTTCAGTTTGTTAGTTTGTAGAACGTATAAAGTTGGCACGGCACGTAATTCTATAAGTACTTGAGAGGTATATTCGATGCCTTATTTTTGTTTTGAACTGGTGAACACAGAAGATGGTAATGACAGTTTAAATATCTTTAACAAGTTTGGTGGTAATATTGTTGCCATAGGATAGGAAATTGATGCTACTGAATTAGGTCATGAAGTATCGAAGCAAATTTTACAATTGAACACTTTGATTAAAGATCTATCAATATAAACGATAAAATTTTGCAGATCAATAGCTAAAATGCATTCACAACAAATTATCACTTGCTTTGAAGATGAAGAAAAGTATAGTGATGAAACTTCCACATCTAAAAATTCTTATAAATTCTTTGGTGTGTAGACTATGGCCTAAACCCTCTCAGTCAATTGTTAGGTATTAGAGAATATAATGAAATAAACTAAAATGTAAATAGATAATTCCGATGATTAAAATTCGTAAGCTCTTACTATAGAAAAACTTTACATATTAAGCTCTTCCTCTCCTTATGTCTTCTAGAAAGTAAACAACAAAAATATATGAAGCTGTAGTTTCAATTTGTTACCTTAATTATAAGACGTGGGTACTTTAACTATATTTTCTGGAAGTTAATAATGCTGCTGTTATATCGATTACTAATATTTAAATCACGTTATCTAAATTCCACTTAATTTATTTTGGTTTAGAAAGTATGAAAGGCAAAATAGCAAAGTTTGCAAAATGCTCAGTGAATGAAAGAGATTTTTGTCGATAGAAGATAATTCGCTGACTACGGCGTGCTTCTAACTCTTTTTATTATTTTTTTTTCTCATATTAAATAAAGACTTCAGATGGGCGGCAAACCTTATTGGTAAAAGTGAGGTAGGACCTTAAAAGTGAGGTAACTCTTGACAATGCTATTTACTCTTGTAATATTAAAGGCAGTTCAAAATATTTTCTCACGAAAAAAAATATTCAAATTCTCAATTGTATTCAAACATTAAGCACTTAATCTAATCTACGGATCGAAATTGTTTTATCTCTCGCAATAAATGTTATACTAACCAAACAAAGACCATAAAATATCTAATCGTTAAAACAATCCAGCAGTGAACGAACTTGAACGTGCCGAAAAACATGATATTATTTCTAAAGAAAATCATAAACAACCGTCATTGTTAGAGACAATGAACCGGATATCTCTGGCTGATATTTTCTTAGCACATTTTGCTATCGTCGGTTCGTGACAAACAAAAGAGTTTCGACATTCAGGGTGCAGATATAATGGGTGTGATAGTTCGCTGCTAACTTGAGGCGTGTTGTATTTGATATAACTATGTATAGGTACAGTATAATGTACACTTTTGTTTGAAACTGTAATATAAATGATTACAGTGTATTTACAAATACAATTTAAGGGCGTGAAACAATAGTAATAATTCCAGTTGCCTCTTAAAATTTGACAACGCATATTTATGACGACTTTATCTCATTCTTGGGAGATTACCTCCACGGGTGTCGAACTGTATGCTTAGTACTGTATCCGAAATATACAAAGTGCCCTTTCAAAATTCTCGTGTCTTCTTATTGGAAATCGGGCGATCGAATATGCTGAACGTACCATACTGCATCAAATTCTTAAATAGTGTAAATAAGGCGAATTAAATTAACGTGATTGATCTTTTTAATTTTTCTTTACTGGGTCCAATTTGACTGCCGTGCAAATAGGCTACCGTCTGAATACTACTTTGACTCATAACACTACTTAACCAGTAAATTGAGGTGTACACATAATATTTACCGGCGGTATTTTAAGACCTATGTTATGGCATGCCACTCTTTTGGTGTATTGCTAGGTTCGATGCCATTACTTAGAAAGGTTAAAGAACAAGAATAACAGTTCGCCAGATTACAAGTGCAAATACGGGAACTCTCAGTCACACACCGTTTCATTGTAATTTACAAAGCACTACTAACTGAATGCATCTGAATATAATTCTACTAAAACAGAACTGCATGCATTTGTTACCAAAGAAATTTACGATATAATCCTTTCTTCCAGTGAGGGAAGGGAGGTCTGTATACTTTCGCAATGCGATGGTATCGTGGCTTCAATAAAACTCAAAGGGTATTCTTGTCATCTTGATAACACTCAAGAAAGTGTTATTTTTTCGTCTAGACACAATCTCTCGGTTCTATAACAGCTGACGTTCATATATTTAATAACTATTCTGGGAATATGATCTAAAACTGCAAATGTTTTGGTGTGCAGGGAAGAATGATGTTTCTTGACGTCAGTCAGTTAGTTTTTGATAGCAGCAGTTACCCTCGTGTACGGTGCAGAGTTTCGAAAAAAAAAAATGTAGTATAAAAAATCTTCTTTAAAAAAGAAACCAGAGGACAAATAGGAGCATAAATAGAAGAATATGTATCGTAAAGTACGTTGTCATAAAAATGCTAACTTTTATGCGATTCGCTCCAAACTGGGAACACCTCACATTGAAACTGCTATGTTTATTTAAAAAGTTCAGCAGTTTGGCCCTAATTACTGACTAACTAGGGAACACTGCTCCAATAAAAACTTTTTATTTTAATACACATGCATGGAGTTTCGTTCCAATCCGTGTCATGTTGAGGTAATGCTCGTTGTAATTCTTTTTTCAATTGTACACATCATCGTGTTTCTACCTTGCGCATAGATGAATAGATTTTTTATTAGAGTTGTTCCTAAATTTGAAGGTTACTGGAAGTTTGAAGAAGTTCTTCAAGAGACTGAGTCATTAAAACCATTGCTAATTTTAAAACTGCACTATGTTCAAAACGCTCCGCATTTTGAATCACATTAACATTAGATGCAGCCAATGAAATATATATAACAATGTAGAACAAGAAGTAGGTCATTTACAGGTCCACAGTGGAATTAGTATTCTAGAATAGTAAGCTGGACTCTAGCCTCTACTGGCTCGCAATGGTCAAACTTCTGCCCTCAGCATGCAATTTCGTGCAGCGTCGACAATGCAATTCATATTCCATTCAAATTTAGTGTAATTTAATTAACGTAGATGGTAAGCAGAAATTAGTATAAGTGATGTTTAACTAAGTTACAACGTGGTTTAACTGGGTGACGATATAAAGTTATGCTGGAGCTCCACGCGAAGTTGTGGCGCTACATATAATGAACGTAGTGATACACAGGAGGGTAATGGTATTAAAAATAGTTGTGTATGTTGTAGGAATACATTGTTTAGGTTGTGTGTTCCTTCTTTTCTATGTCCTTACATCGTCATGTTCCTTATTTCGGGTAACGCAAAACGGGCAAAGTTTCTGGTCTTTTAGCATATGAAAGCATCTAATCCAACATTATCTCAGTAACAGTACAATTTATATGGCACGATAAAAGGAAACCTGAAGTGATCCCCTTCAGTAACTTCTGTACGTTTGCATTTTTTTTAGCATTTTTACGTCTATTTACATGTTCTTTGGAGTTTATAGCACCATGTATTTATAGCATAAATCCATAGACTCCTTAATTTATAATACGGTGGTAGTCACTTTGCCGTGTCAGTATCTAAACCAAAAGAGTTCAGTAATACAGGCTTATTTGCCTGCCTGTTCGTCACGCCACAGCGCCGTCGAGGTATGAAAGTAAAATACCGCTGAATTATGAACTCTGCCAGATGATACGCTTGTGTGGAGAAAAGTTAAGATTTATGTTATCTTTATTTGCATGGAGCTGAAAATTTGCAAGTTTTGCGTTTTGCGAGAGCTCTGTGAGACGGGGGATAAACGACTTGCTGTTTAATGTTATTGGATAAATTTTATACTTTTGTCATTTCTTTTTTGAAGTTTTCTTACCTAGCCATAGCATGATTTATACTAGCTTTTTATCATTTTTATAATGGATCTGCAACACACCTCATTTAAACATGAGTAGCCAAATAAAAAAAAATGTTTAGTAGTCTCACGAAGGATTGCCTTTAACTGTTTTTTGATATTACTTGTGTACCAGCGGAAAACAAAATGTAAAATACTTTGATAGTTTGAACTATAGATAAAAATTTAAAGTAGTATTGCTAAAATAAGCATATAAAATACTATAAGGGAATTAAATTATTAGGTGATAATTTGGTCTTAGACACACTTATTCGTGGTTTCCAACCAACTATACTATGTAAACGATAAAAATTACTTCAAACGAAATTCCGAAATTATTTCCTTTAACGTTTACCAAAACAGCCCCGAAATATTCAAATGCGCCCATTCACCCACGTATCTAATGACAGATCATGACGATAGGGCAACTTGTTTCGAATACACTTGTTACAGTCCCATGGTGGGAATTCCTATTCCTAATTAAGTTATTCCAAGCGTGACCCTAAACTGTGTCTACGCGTAATAGCCGTCCTCTGCCAAATGGACATCGTTAGTGGAAATAAGGCGCGATACAAATTATCTCGAAAGAGCACCAAATTTAGGTAGAGCACATTGTTTTGTTAAAATAAATTTACTATATATTTTAATGGAATACTATATATTTTAAGCGTTTACGACCCCAAAATATGAAAGAAAATAATTGTATGTAAGTATAATTTTGTTGTAGGCCAAAAATTTTGAAAGTAGAACATAATATGCAAAAGTAAGTTTTTTTTATTTATACGTAAATTCAATTTTGTCAACTCTATATGCTGTCGGTGAAATGAGTTGGCTCGAACGGGGACGTTCTAAATTCAATTTGGACTACGCTGGGCTTACTAACAGGTGGCAATAGACTAACTTTCTAGTGCTAGTATAGAAATACAAAATACAATTTTGTTAGAGCTGACAGTGTTAAAATATTGTACCAATAAGTACCTACAACCCTAAATTAAAATGAATACAATCGAATAAATGTCTGCTTATCAATAAAATGCCTATACAGGGTGTATTCAGACCGTGATCGGAAATTAAGGGAGATAATAGTTAAGGTGATTACATAGCTCCTGGCGTTAAAAAAATCCTGACAAAAAAATAAAAAAATGTAGATTACGTAACAACCAAAGGTATAAAATATATGTGAGTGTTGGGAGATTTTTTTTATTGTGTGTCGGGAATTACTTATAATAATTATCTTAGATATCACCTGCCTTAGTTTCCGATCATGGTTTGAGTACACCCTGTATATTATCGCAAGAGTTCCTAAGATTCACATAGAACCTCAAAAGATCCAGTAAAGGAACATTGTAACCCTCTAATCCAATGCGACCGTATAAAGTGGGCACATCCTTTGCGGAATCCAGCTGTCCCATTAAAGGAAGCCATTACGAGTGCCGTTAGAGGTCGTGGGGACTTTTCCAGAATTAAATCTTGGAAACATAAACAATTTCGTTGAACCCGTCCGGTCTTTAAATTGTCTTTGGTCTTGTAAATATGGCCTATTATGTATTTTTTGTGATTAAATGTCCTTAGTTGTATATAGCCTGTATATAGTATATAGCCTGGTATAATAGTAGTGACAATACAGATAGACTTAGGTAGACCTACAAAATTCTTTGAAGTGATTAGTATTAGTGATTCATAGATGTGCATTCACATAATATTTTCCATCATATTTCTAGACATTCGATGGAAATTTTATAAACACCGTAAACCGAAAGATTTGTTTTTTTGCATTTCAAAGAATCATAAATGTTATCGCCACTGGCTTTTATTGTATTCGCAAGAAAATTATTGAATGCAGTTGATTCTGAATCGTTTACATCGCCATCATCAGCCACGTTTCGTCCATGACATGTCTCCCTCGTAATTTTAAAAAGCAGTGAATTAAAATCAGCATTCAGCGATTTTGTGCCGAGCAGTTCAAATAAATGGCGACTATCTCTCACCGTAATTGAATATACACGAGCTGAACCCAACACAATTGCGTGGTTCTTTATAAAAGTTTTACACTTGATCTACGAAGATCGCTTCCTTATTCAAGTGGAAACGAAAATACTGCATATTCTCTCGATACCAAGGAGGTTGCAAAGATGTATTCCTACGTCCACGAATCGGTAACTGTTTTTAGTGTTATATTTAAGAATATATTTTTCTTCCTTCATTTTCTATGAGATTAAGTGGGAATTTTACTAGTTCCACTCGGGAGTCGAATGTGGGATCTTTAAATCGGACGACTCACGTTCATGCCAAAAAAGAGACATTCACCAATTTACTACTAAGAGAAAGTTGGGTTCCAGGTTACTTTCTTCATAAAGTCGGTGCTCTTATCTAATAATTCCCTGTGTTAAATAGGTACCTAGTCACAATTTTATTGGTATGCTTAGAAAGATTCTTATCACAAATATTTTTTGTGCGATCTAGAGGTACCAGATTTCGCAGAAAAATATTAAGTTTTTCATCAGGAAATTTTCAACAACAGTCTGGAAATGTGGCTCAAAAACGACTAAAGTTTCGTCCTCTAAAACGTTGAGCCGAGACACAAGAGGCAAAATGTAGAGAAATACATTCTGGCATATGTAAATATTTATCTAGACATTTTGTCGTATTCTAAAATTATTGTATATTACGTAACTTTTGTATGGAATGAAAACTACTTTGCAAGTCTAAAATATTCCTCGTATTGTCACTATTTGATGCTATCAGTGCAATTTTCATACGCAGATGCTGGTGCAGATATGTTGGTTCCGATTTACCCGAGCGCTTCTGAAACGTAAATGCAACCTATTTTGCTCTCGCATACTCTTTGTCGTCGTCGTTTTCGTATTGATTCTTGTCATTGCTGTTTACATACTGAATGAATAAATTCATTTTCAAAAAGCGTTTTATGATGTATTGTATATTTAATAAATAAATTCATGGGGAGTCGATATCTAGACAAAATCAGTGTTCAGTCAGTGTACCTTTACATACTTGATCATTAATACAAAATGTAGTATTTCCAGGTTAACACACCCTCTTTTAATTAAATAGAGTTCTTAGTCACTTATAATGTCTAATCCTGAGTCAAATTGTCTCAAATACTTATGACGATCGGTAAAACATATAACCGTTTTGCCTTACAGATTTGCATTAAGCACCACACGATGGAATGGTTCTTTAACCGTTCCTTAGCAAAACAATCATACCATTCTGTTTAAGGTAATGTCTCCCATAAAAAATATATATTTGCTGTCTACCAATAACTAACTTACACATCAACTTTCCGCCACCCTTCTCCGAGGCAAAACAGTTCATGTGTACGGATAATATTATTAATAGCGTACGCAAAATATAGTTTATTATCTTAAGAAAATCTGGTACTAGGAAGTTACAATCCGCTCTTATGCTTTAAATCCCTTTCTCTTTAAGTGTTCATAGTTTATCTTAGCCACTATGCTAACCTAGGTGGGGTGACGATATTCGCAAGGTGGCTGGCAGCGGTTCGATAAGGAGGGCCGAAGATCGACTCTCGTGGCGTGCCATAGGAAAGGCTTGTGTGCAGCGGACGTGAAGAGGTGGTGATAATGATGGTGCTGATGCTAAGAATACTTATACAATAGTTATAAGCAGCCATTATTTTTGTTAAAAAGCGTGGAAAACCTGAAATTTTTTTAGAGTATCGCAAGAAAGTGTTTTTGAAAAGGAAACGACTAGCTGAAGTGTTCTTCAGGTGGCAGAAATCGTCTTAAGTGGGCGCTGTTTAAAGGAAAATAATTTATTTTACCTCGTAGAATTTTGAACTTTCTGTTGGTTTCACGACAAAGCGTATTGTTATGTTAGAAATGTCTATGCCATAAATACTAATAATTTTCGAGCGTTTTCGTATGAAGATTAGTGTCATCTTCATCAGCCATCAGTCTAGGCCTAAGACCAAGAGAGTGAGAGTAAGAGTGAGGGCTAGCGGACAATACACCTAAGAAATTCCTTAAAAAATTAAGCGTGCAGGTTTCATATCGATGTTTTCCGTCACCGATGAAGACATGAAAATTTTTGGCAGATACACATAACATCGAAAAATCAGACACGTCTGCCACAAACACCCAGACCCGAAACAAATATTTGTGGATGGCACAAACATTTGTCTCGGTGCGGTGACCGAGCCCGCGAGCTCTCGTTTCGCATTATTAGTAAGCAGAACAAACAAATATTCCATAAATACAAGAATACCCGCCAAAAATATCTTCAGGCCTCTTGTTTATCCTCATAGGCTTAAAACAGCTTGGTACGAACGCCTGTCGGTAGATGTTTCCAGAATAATAATTCAACCGAGCCTGCTAATCGATTCTGTTCACAGAAACAAGGGAGACATGAAATAACATTGTGTAAGAACCGTATAAGGATTAATTTGCATTTCCTTATAAGTTGTTATTTAATATTATAAATGGTACACACATTTATTTAGGACTTTAATCTAAATATAACACAAAAACAGGCCTTTTTTAAACTTAAAAAAACGGTGTGATTTCAACAAGGTTGATGCGCGCCCACAAAGTCGCGGCAATGTCAAGTTCGAAAACTTGACATAGTAAATGTGAGGAATTAGGGAAATAAAAAAAATCTTCTTGGAATTTCCATAATGTATCAGTTCATACTAAGCCAGTATTATAATGGTCTAACCCCTTTCTGTTGTAGAAGTGGTATTTAGCCTGCAGTAAGACTCATTTTTCGAAGCTATGTGTGAATTTACAATAAATTATCACGCACTTTAACGATGAAGGAATGCATCGTGAGGGAACCTGCGCACCAAACAGTTCTCTAGGAATTTCTTAAGTGTGTAGTCCGCCAACCAACACTATGCCATCGTGGTGGACTAAATCGTTTACCCTCTTAATGGTAGAGTAAGCTCGTGCCGAACAGTGGAACGTATATGGGCTGATAATGATGATAAAGACACTTATATAGATGTATATAATATAATCTTATATCAGTTCATACTGTACCTCGTGTATATAATAAAGAATCAGAATCCTGAATGTCGTATTGACAACTTCAATAAACTATAGAAATTTCGAACCGGTTACCATGACAACGCCGGCAGAGCATTGACATCGCCCCAATTGCTGAGTGTCGGTTGTACGCCAATCGACATGCCTTTATTAAGGTTTCTACAGAGTGAGTGACGTATATATGTGTGTGTATATATGATGTATCTGTAACATATGTAAATATGATATTTTTATAAGGTTTTTAGTAGCTGGATATTCAACTTTTTGGGATATTAGATACTATTATAATATATTGAATAAGAGAAGCTTAGCGGAGCTTAAAGAGTCAAAAGGCGTAATCGCCTTTTCTACAATCAAAGAATAATCTAGCAATAAGTCGTTACTTTCTAGTGAAAAGTTTCTATCTATGAGGACAACGCTTTATTTTATTATTAAAAGATACAGCTACCTACACAAGAAACATCAACTAAAATCATTGACATTACTAGACGTATCTTTTGGACGATTACAATGAAACATGGAAGAAAGCTACAAATGTGTTTTGATGAAATAAATATGATAAATGCCTCTCGGGTTAAAAATGGTGTCACTAGATCAAAATCTAACACAAATTAAACACTAACTTCATGTTACCAATACAACCCGGTTAAATATAATTTAATTCATCAAAGCCTTGATCTTTTGATTCAATACAATGCGAATTGCGTTCGGCTAAAGCAAATAACTCGTTTGCATAAATTATTGTATAACACCCACTTAGAAAGAGAGGCTGTATCTCCCCTCTCGCTCACTCTTAAGGTCGAGTTCATTAAAAACAGGGTGTTGATTTAAAGCTGTACAAGATTAAGGGGTGTAATTACACCAGAATGAATGCAAACAAGGGGAATACGTTTAAAGATTTCGTTAAGAGATGTGTGTTCAAGTTGTGAGCTCTTATTGTTCTTACCTTTTTATTTAATTGTTGGAGAATTTGTGTCACGAAGGTCGGCTTCATTAGTATATTTAGCTTTGTGAGCTAATGAAATATCAACTTTAGTATTTGTTCCAAGTGTAAACTGGATTATTGCTTACTCTGGTAAGTACACAGGTTTTTTGCTTAATTATCCTTTTTTATTAAGTTGTTTTCTATTAGTTAATTGATAAAGTCAATGTCTAGTTTGGCATGCATCTTAAGTGACCTATTTCGCTAAGAGTGATACAAATACCTCATCATCATAATGATCAGTCCATATACGACCCATTGATTAATGGCTAAATATTCCATCATGCCTTGTTATCTAGAAGGTACTTTAAGGAATAAGACCGCCAATTGGTTTCGGTTTTTTATTGATTATACTGTTATTTCTTTGTTTTGATGTAAAATAAAATGTTTAGCTATCTATCTACCATATTAAATATCTGCTCGTGAAAAAGCAGTAAAGTTATGCTAGAATAATTACTTAGACCGGGACGTCCAACGACCCTCTTAAGTTACCATTTAGATAGTATAAAAAGATGTTCTTTATGCATTGTTTAAGCCAGAAAGCCCCATTTAACTTTATGCATTAATTGACTGTAAAAACGTAATAAATAAATACTTAGCTTTTAATTAACAGACTAGCTTCCAACGTAAATCACTCAAGAGCAGCTCTTTAAATGATACTAATTAACTAAAATGTATTTGGATTTTTGTTGCAAGAATTTTATTTACGTCCTCCGTTGAATTCTAGAAAATTTTATAAATCTGATTCGGCCTTATCTAGTGTATGACTAGGTTCTAAAATTTACTTTTAATTAACAAATGTCTTTGTGAAATTAGATTCTTCATACCGAGATTGTGTTTTTTTTTTAATTTTATCGATACTAATATTACAAATGCGAAAGTAGGTTTGTGCGTCCGTTTGCAACGTTTTCAAGCCTAAGCCACAGAACCGATTCAAATGTGTTTTCATATTGAGATAGGCAAGATCTTAAAAAAGTAAAAAAAATGTTTTTACAAAGCACCTGGTAATTCTAGTGCATCATAAAAGATAATCACGAAACAAAGCTGCGACAGTCGATTTAATTATAAGTACAAATATATAGAAAGGAGAATTAAGTGCTTAATGAAATTGACGATAGGTCATGGATTATATTTTTCGCCATCCGTACTTCGATAGGCCACATTTTTACTACTATACTTGTGAATAAAAAAACACCTGTGTACCAATGGAAACTATAGACTCCATTTTAACAACTAACTTCGTTTTATTCAGGCTGCTTGGTTCGAATTTCTTAACCCTCTCAATAGTGCCCAGCAGTAAGACTTTTATGGGCTGGTGGTGATAATGAGGTTCAGAAAGATATCAACTGAGATAGAAAAAGGTTTTTTGTAGGCGATTCAACACAATTCAACAGTAATATGTATTTTCCCTTCTTCTTCTTCTACTTCTTCTTTATCAACCCATATACGCCCACTGCTGAGCACGGGTCTCCTCTACCATTGAGAGGGTTTTAGGCCATAGTCCACCACGCTGGCCTAGTGCGGTTTGGCGGACTACACACCTAAGAAATTCCTAAGAACTCTTAGGTGTGCAGGTTTCATCACGATGTTTTCCTTCACCGTTAAAGCAAGTGATAATTCAATGTGAATACACACATAACTTCGAAAAGTCAGAGGTGTATGCCTGGGGTTCGAACCCGCGACCGGCGAGATTCTCGACCGCGTGCCCAAACCTCGAGGCCATCACTGCTTCCCTTACAATATAATATTCTTAGTGTAAACATCAACAACCTATAATTCAAAACACCTTCCTAGAACACTTACCGCATACAATGTGACTATCAAAACAATTATGAATTTGAATTTAATTAGTGAACACGAGCGTATTGTTCAAATTAATTACTTCAAAAGGCGGGGTCTAATATAACTTTATTACGAACAATATCGCAATACGGCAGTGGTTGCCCAAAATATCTTTGTAGAAACTATCTACGCAGTGTAATCTAATGACTTACGCCTCAGGGGTTGCATGTCAGCGGCTCTCCAACTATCGCCTTTAAAGCTTTATAGAATAAGATACACTTTCCATTTTAATCCTTTTTTATTTCATTTATTTTGTATGATAACACTTTTTCGGAGGTTTCTATGTTTTTTTGCGAATTTCCAATTTATTTACATATCAAAAATCATCAAAATAAGCCACTAGTCAAATATACCAAAACCTCAAACTCTTTTTACAGGTAAGCTAACGGTAACTCCATTATTCAGTATGAAATAAAAAAATGTATTTTAGGAGAGCCGAAGATCGAGCCCAGTGGCGTGCCATAGAGGAGGCCTATGTCCAACAGTGGACGAATAAAGGCTGATGATGATGATGATCATGATTTTGTTTTAAATTGAGGGTTTATTTATTAATTCATCTAATATTGTTTGTTGTACACTATACAAGTGTCCGCCAACTTACATTGGGCAAGCTTGGTGGACTAAGGCCTAAATCTACTGAATGGTAAAGGAGGCCCAACAGTGGGACTTATATGAACTCACGACGATTATGAAGATTTACCTTTCCATATAAAAAATACCCAACCGTCACATACATAGCTCTGACCCCACACTAGGTTACAAGACCTGTGTCGTGGGTATCAGACACTACGAGAGACTTTTTCGGTCTCACAAACACCCAGACCCGGAACAAATATTTGTTGTTCACACAAACATTTGTCTCGGTGCGGAGATCGAACCCGCGGCCTTTCGTTTCGCCAGCTGGTGTCTAGCCAAATGCGCCACGGGGGCTGTCATATGTACATACATACATATATATCGTATGTATGTACATATGTACAGTTCTACGCATTAGTACACATGTATAGCACGCAGTCGGGTGCGTCGTGTTATTGATTATTATGTGGTATTATGTAAATGTCCTCTCTCGTGTATTCATGGCAGATCCGACTTGTGAAGTGTCATAGTCTCAGTAAGCAGGCATCGCTTTGTGATGAAACAAAAGGCTACCGCGGCCTGAGGGTCGAACGCAATTTCGCTTTACATAACAGCGTACAAAGTAAACGGTTCGCGGATGTTTTTCTATTATAAATTGGATCTTCGGAACTTTTTTTAGTGGCGGTATGGTATGGTAAAGTGGCGGGGTATGTCTCGACGTAATGATGGTGCTATGGCGCAGTTGCCAGCAGCTTGTGAAAGGAGAGGCCACAGGTTCGATCTGCAAATATTTTTGGGAGACTGGGTCGAGACGAAAAGTCTCTCGTAGCATTTTTGTCGAGATTGCTGTAGTAAATAGAACATTAATATGGAACTTTCCTAACCACAGTGATTTAATAAATACACATACATAGTTCAGATTCTACGATACATGCAATTCCCGTGTTATGGCTATCAGAAACTACGACAGACTTTTGGGACTCACCAAAAGCTACACCCTAAGCAACCATATATGGATTACAGAAACACTTGCCTTTGTGCTGGTGTCAAACCCGCGGCCTCACGTTTTGCAAGCTTGCCTCTGGCTAACTGAGCCATAGGATGGTCAATATTGAGTTAAAGTTAATGTTTACGCAACAATTGTTTACAATATTTATGTCATCATAGTACGCGATTTCATTATTAAGAAAATGAAATATAAATAAGCGTTGCTCATAAAAAGCCAATGTTGCGTGCACAAACAGCGCTACAACGGCACAAATATAATACAAAACATTAAACCCAGAAGCTCACTTCAATACAGAGAACAACTATTCCAGTGAGGCGGAATAATAAAAAAATAATATTCAAAGATCGCGGAGCGGCACAACCGAGTTGAAGATGGTAAAGGCTGCCCAACAAAAAGAAGCAATTTTCTTTTAAATTAACGGACGGATTTGTATTCAGTTTTATTCGTGTCGTGTTTTTTTTTCCGCTCACAAAGCAATGTTTTGCGATGTGAGAAATGAAGATTTTTGGCATTACGTCATGTTGGGTGTGCCCATGAATTATTCAACCCTATGATCATAAATGTTTATCTATGGGTTTTAGGTATCGACTGCCTCTTTCGTTTTCGGTACAAGTGTTGTCGAGCATTTTTAAGGGTTCGGGTTCGATCCCTGGAGCAGAAAAAATGTCATGGGATTTTCTTTACAAAATTCTCATTATCAGCATTGTCCTTGGAAATGTGAAAGACTTAAAACATGGTTGTAATGTGGGTGCAGAAATCTATGTCAGCCTAACCCCTTGGGGATTCATTTGTGGGTACTCAAATAAAATAGTGAGTGTGCCGGTAATGATTGCATAGTATAAGATCGATCTTCTATTATTTACGTAACTGCCATTCTTCAGTACCAGGAGATTTATATCCTTCGCTCAATACTATCTACTACTGCTGCCACACTTACCTATTCTTTCCTAACCTGCGGAAACTTAAGAAAAATATGAAGAAGAAGCTGGGTAAGCACGGTCGTGGATAGTAACAAAATATATCGACTTAAGTTTGAGTTCGATCGCGATAGAATTGAATCTATCGCGGGCACATTTTCAAACTTATGCTTTGAGTAATTCTGGAGGGGAAACCTGTTAATTCTTTAACAGTAAATTGAACTATACTTGTTGAATACTATAGTTATATACTAACTATAGTTGAAGTGGCAATGGGCCGGCCACATGGCGCGGAGAACTGATGGCCGATGGGGCCAAAAAGTTCTCCAGTGGAGGCCACGAACGGGAAAGCGCAGCGTGGGACGTCCCCCAACAAGGTGGTCCGATGACCTTGTCAAGGTGGCGGGACGTCGCTGGCTGCAGGAGGCTTCCGACCGTTCCCGGTGGAAGTCATTGGGGGAGGCCTATGTCCAGCAGTGGACGAATATGGGCTGCTGATGATGATGATGATGATGAAATTGAACTACATTACACATTCATTTATATGCGTTTTTTAATGTTTTAAAAAGTAAGCCTATATTGAAGCAGGGATATGGATTAAGTCTAAGCCCTCAGAGTTTAAAAATCTCGTGTTCAGCAGTGGAACCTATGTACTCGTATATGCGCTGATGATGGTAATGAAAGCAGGGTAAGACAAGGAGACTCTTTACCCAAATTTTGCTAGTTATTTAAACTCATAGGAAACGAAGTGCCTATTACCTCATAGGCAAACGTTTAAACTCTATGCTATAGCTAAGAAACTCCCATCAAAAAACCCCTACAATACCTTGCCAATTTACGCTGTGGCACTAACAAGGCATTCTAACCCGTGTTTCCATGTAAAATACAGTATTAAATTCTAATAACATATACGGTCTTACTAAAGCCTTCCATTTTCGATCAAAACCTAGTAGTAGTGAGAACACAAGTATTAAGTTTAAGCCAACGTCTCCGGGAATCTAAACTCGCCCGCCACTTCCGCACTGAAGCTCTAAACTTTTACATTGAAATAGAAATTTATGGGCAGATTTAAGTAACCTCAACGGGCATCTGTAATGCATTGAAGTACAATGAGAACAGCTGAGATTGGCCCACATAAACACTTAAAATGTTATATTTTTTTGCTATAAAGTAGTCCTTTTTGCTTAAAACGTTATACTGCAATAGTAACTTTTTTGGCATTGACAAAAAGCGTAAATTCTTCAACTTAAACCTTGACGAAGAAGGATTATTTGATCTCCACTTTCCTGCTTCCACGAATCCGTAGTGTTTTGTTCGGTTGAACGTTTTCCACAAATTCCTGTTTTATCCAAATATTCCCTAAACTTCGAGCAAAATACTCCTAAAAAGGGAAATTTTAAAGTGCCCCGAAACTGTCTCGGGAGGCTTGTTATTATGTTGAAGAATCTGTGTTAGAATGAAGTGATTGATGATCATTCGTGTTAATGGACGGGAAGTTTGTACACAAACAAGCTTCCATACTTGCATATCTATGTGTCTGCTCCACGTATTTACCGAATATCTTCGCTAATTTCCTCCCAGCTTGATAAGATGACGCTCCATGTTCCATGTTTTGAATGAGATCGATAATTTTAAAGGGATATATTTAATTATGGTTTTGGTGCCTCGTTATGTCAGAGAACTACTGTTACTTCGACATTGGCAGAATAATGTGATATCAAATTTTGAAGTTACTTTTCAACCTATTATTCTTTTTATAAGATCTGTATGAGCAAAAATATATATAATATATACTCAGCCTATCGCCGTCCACTGCTGAACGTAGGCCTCCCCAAGAAAGCGCCAACCATCCCGGTCTTCTGCAGCCCTCATCCATCCGTTACCCGCCACCTTTCTCAAGTCGTCGGACCATCGTGAGCAAAAATGTTAGTAACATTTTACATAGTACTTTGACGAAAGCAGACAATAAAATTCTTTGAGAAATACCCAATACCTAATATCTACTGCATACTCATATCTACATACTAAATTAAAGAGGATTTCCGAATTCTTACTCTGCTGCGATATACCTGACAACTTTACCCTTGAACTTGAGGCCTTCAATATCAAACGAGTTTTCATTCAATACAGACTGAATTAAACTAAACCAGGCGGAACCCAAACTTGCCTTACCGTACTGGCATAGAAAGGCAACCTCCGAGTTTTATATCCAACACATTGTGCAGACGCGACAAACGACTGTTAACATTTGCCAGCGTAAACAATTTCACAACTCTCGTACTGCCGCACTCAAAGTTTCTTTAAGCGGATGGTATTTAGCAAAGCGTCTTATGACCGTATCGAAGTATGCTTAGATTGTTTGTTGGAACTTCTTATCATTAGTTAATTGTATCGGTGCCTGGGGTGAAATTCAACAATTGTTTCGTAAAGGGGTTTGGGTAATTGAGTGCGTGTGTTTTAGTCTTGGCATCAACATGGGTTGCAGTATGAGTGGGATTGACCGAGGTTGAACCGCTTTCTTATATAACTGTATTGGAGCAATAGCTTATATTTATAAGTACTGTCTTAACTTCCCAAAAAGTTAAGTGATCAGAAATAGTAGATTTCATCATGTTCTTTATTTTATAGTCCCAAGAGAAATAAATTTAATCATTTTTTGATATTATATCATAATAGTACTATCTAAGCGTTTCATAAATCTAGCATTTTTTACGTAAATCTAAACACACGAAGGTTCTTAAAAAAATGAAGAAGAAAGAATCATTTACAAGAAAAACATTTTCGTATCATTTAACCTAATTCCTACCGCCTATTATATGACTATAAATCTTTTATTCAAAGAACGCAAGCGTCAAATCAAAGCAAAATGAAGAGAGAATGTCGTTTGAACGTGAAACGAGAACAAAATACTTTATCCAAGAATTTCAATATACCGTTCGACAAATTGATAGATATTT
Source organism: Cephonodes hylas (assembly GCA_030295005.1). NCBI lineage: Eukaryota > Metazoa > Arthropoda > Insecta > Lepidoptera > Sphingidae > Cephonodes > Cephonodes hylas. Next base: position 2,240,999 of record AP025374.1, on the reverse strand, counting down.
AACGGTTGATTCAGATTCAACGGAGATTTCTTTTGCGAGTGCTCTTTTTGCATCAGGCCGAGCTAAATGCGATTGCTGTGTTCCACAAATACCATTTGCATTGGCCCTAACTGACGCTGAATGTATCTGCTTTGTTGCGGCGCATGCAGAAAACTAGTTCGCTGTTAGATAACAGATTTTAAGGGGAGGGTGTATCGCTGACCTTGCTCCGTTGGACGTTAGAGACAAAAACACGACGTGATTTCTTAAGATATGTTAATAACAATAGAACAAGTTATAGTGTCTGTATATGTCAATAGTAAGAGACTAAAAAGGGATTTTGCAATATATCGGAAAAACCGGTTTCGGTTTTTTGTATTCTACATCTAGATGTATATATGTATATGACGATATCTTTCTTCTTCTTCATCAACCCATATACGCCCACTGCTGAGCACGGGTCTCCTCTACCATTGAGAGGGTTTTAGGCCATAGTCCGCCACGCTGGCCTAGTGCGGATTGGCGGACTACACACCTAAGGAATTCCTAAGAACTTTTAGGTGTGCAGGTTTCATCACGATGTTTTCCTTCACCGTTAAAGCAAGTGATAATTCAATTTGAATACACACATAAACTCGAAAAGTCAGAGGTGTGTGCCTGGGGTTCGAACCCGCGACCACCGAGATTCTCGACCGCGCGCCTAAACCTCGAGGCCATCACTGCTTCTTCGATGACTCTTGTAGATGACCATATACAGGTATTTTTTAAAAAAGCGATAAGAATTTCACTGAAAAAACACCTTTAAAGCCAATATTACGTTTGTCGGCGCCTTAACGTTCTTCGTGTGTGGAACAAACCTTTTATTTGTATGGACACGATTTAAAATTGGAATTACTTGGCAAGTTATGGCCAACAGATATTGTTTCGCGCTGCTGCAATGAGATTTGATATCGGGAGCGTGCAATATTGAGATGGTTCCATTTGAATATGCCAATGCTTTGGCGAATTCAGCTGTAATTTAGTTTGTAAGTAATAGGGTTGTCAGACGTTGCAATTAATCCCAAGGCAATAAATTATTGTATACGGTAATGGTGAATTGCTACATAATTGTGCAACATAGTTCAAATTGGGTGTCGATTCAAGTAATAATGATTTTTGATCACCACTGGATACAGTTTATACTATGGTCGTATTCATATTATACATAATATGCTGATCAGAAGACGTGACTTAGATTTAGTTTATTACGTTAGATTTTATCGGTTTCGCATTATGATCGGTACGTCATCGTTATCAGCACATATTCGTCCCACTGCTGGGCACGGGCCTCCTCTACATTATTACATACATTATACATTGAGTGGGTTTTGGCCTTAGTATAGGCTTAGTGCAGGTTGGCTGAATTCATTATGAATACACACGTAACTTCGAAAAGTCAGAGGTGTTTGCTTGGAGTTTGAACCCGCGACCGTGATTCTCGACCGTGTGCCTAAACCTCGAGGCCATCATTGCTTTACTTACAATTTACTTAAATAAAAACAACGAAACCAAACAAAGTACCCTAGAATAAATATGGTTTTAATAACAGTTCTATTTAGCACTAAACAGTGATGATGGCAGTGAAATAATATGGTTTTTACATTTATTTACAATCGACATGGTGATTGTCTCTTTAACGGTGGAGGAAAACATCGTGATGAAATAATTTATTTCGAACATAAAGTTCAAAATGTCGGCGTACTTGTGTGGCCTGCGGATATGTCGGTAATCGTTTCTTGGCATTCGACATATAATTTGGGTCGCGCTTCACTTGTTATTTGCGGCCAATGCGGTCATGTTGCTGTGGCCGCTTGGAAATAGTTATATATTTTAAACTTATGTTAATGGTTTACGGAAGGGTACTCTATTTACAACGTAAAATTGTAGCCATTTATGAGATTGTCTTATTAAGATGTTAGTAATATCTATGTTGATTTCATTGTATGACCTGAAATGAGAGGTATGAAAGAAATAACTGCGTCGACCCTAATTTGATTTTGTATTGGGATCATAGGATGATGATGATAATACCCTTGTGTATTCTCAAACTGATCGGCTGATTTGTTTCTACACCCATGTTTCCTTAGATTATTCTATCAACATTTCCAAACTCTGTGCTATTGATAATAAGTTTGCTTTAGCGGTAAAAGCCTAAAATCATTTTGTTCGACTCAAAAACAGAATCTTGAAACATTTGAGTATACTTATAATTTGGGAGGGACGAGACAATCGACGTGTTTCTGCACAAATTTCAAATGAGTTATTAAACTACCAACCTAGCACAATTAACACCATTTCAACTCAAACCATCCAATCAACGGGCTGACATTCTTCCATATCTTATAACGAGGACTTAAATGAGGTCGGAATAATTACGCGATATCGTAACTTATGATTCCTTTATGCAGCGTTTTTCATTAAATTCCTGTTTCAATGTGGCATTATGCAGTCCAATTGGCCGGGCCGGTTGTTAAGCTTCATTTAACACGGTTTATATACGATGTGACGTTTTAAAACCCGTAAAACTGGAAATCTGGCTGAATTACCCCAGTCGTACAGTGAGTGGGAATAAAATTCATTTAATTTTTCCCCACATTACAGTATTCTTTTGCGGTATACATTTTGTTCATTGTTAACGTTTTCTGAATGTATGCTCTAGTGTGGGTATAAATCTGTGAGATGCTATCTTTTAGCATGAGGTGCAACGAGGAAGAAATGTTATGACATTTGTAATATAGAAGATAATCGTGGGTTTTTATAATGGTAATGTTGTTTACGTTATTTCGTAATTTAATATAAGTAAGTTTTAGTATTTTAATAATAACATACATATGAAGTTTGATGTTCGTGGGTTCAAATCCAAGGAATTAATCTCTGTTTCGAAAATATTATTATAAATACACGTTATTTAATGGTGGAGGAAAACATCGTGAGGAACTCTGTACAACGTTAAAATTAATAAAATTTCTTAAGGGGGAAAGGACTAAGGCCATACGATAGGACATACGTGGGCTGATGATGATGAAGATTATGATAAGTACAATGTCCTTTTTATTCTTAACGAACAAAACGTGATTCATGTCGATTTTTGCGAATCATTAATACCTCCCCATTCCAGCAGGCTCATTTGCACTGCAGTCCAAGCTTACTACAGCGTAATTACTACCCAAAATAGTACCACTTTAAAACTAATAAATCACACAAACATTACGTTTTTTACGGCTTCTCGTTTATACAAAACATTGCGAGACTATTAAATAAATTTTATTCAACAGAATAAAGACTCATAAATATAGAATATGGCTTCATAAATTGCTAGTCCTGTTAAAATACTGGGACATTTTCAGAGGATTTTTGAAGAACATTCACAACGTAAGCTTTGCTGCCTTAGGGGTATCTGTTTGTATCTTAGTACACAGTATATTTCATAATGTTGTAGCAAAGTTTAGTTATTTATTATTATTATAAAGTAGTTGGCTTCATGTTACTCTAAACATAATTCTTAGAAATTATTTTGATTATCATATTATTACTTTTTAGAATTTTGGTGCCTCGCGGTATTGTGGCACAAATATGTGCCGTGCGATTTATACGATATCACAGTTTCTATCCCAAGTTAGTTGCATTTTTAAAGAAATGCGTTAATATTACGTCTTGTATGTATTTATCTTCTTCTTCTTCTTCATCAACCCATATATACGCTCACTGCTGAGCACGGGTCTCCACTACCATTGAGAGGGTTTAGGCCATAGTCCGCCACGCTGGCCTAGTGCGGGTTGGCGGACTATACATCTAAGAAATTCCTAAGAACTTTTAGGTGTGCAGGTTTTATCACGATGTTTTCCTTCACCGTTAAAGCAAGTGATAATTCAATTTGAATACACACATAAATTCGAAAAGTCAGAGGTGTGTGCCTGGGGTTCGAACCCGCGACCGCCGAGATGTATGTATTTATACAAGTATATTATGTGTGTATTTACATCTAGGTCTTGCGTTATATGATAGTTGAATATGTGTATTTATATTTACTTGTTTATCTTAATATTGTACTAGTACTTCTTTATCGGAATCACCCGAGTAGACTGTAAGAGAATGCCTAAAACATTAAGGCCTTTATACTTAATGTACATAAGGAATAAAACAAATACAACTTAGGAGCAAAATCAATGCTCACCATTACTACAACACAAGCAATTAACTTCGTAATTGGCTCTTGTGATACTCAGCGTTCGCCACGTAATAATAACGTTCTAGAATTACTAATACCGTTGTCTGAATTCATTGCTATGCAAATAATTTCCGTGTACGTTATTTCGATAGCTATTAGAAGGCTCGGATGTTTCCAGAAACGTGATATGCTTTCCGGGAGCGCACGATCGCTACACGATTTTAATAGCGTATCCACAATGCCTCGCTTAGAGTCTTTTGATGTTCCCCATATTATTCTTTGAGAGGGAAATTGGGTACGTGATGTATTCGGATATTTTTGGAGGAGTAACGTGATTCGAGGTTTTTGTACTGACTCGGCAAAGTAAGTGCTAAAGACGAGGATTAATGATGTAGTATGGGGAGACTTAACGTCGGTGGTCGTGGGTTTGAAAATAGGGAGCAAGTTGGGAAAATGGGTAATTTTGAAAAAAATAGACAGTGCCGTTCTAGCATTATTAAACTATTGTAGATACTATTAGAGGGAATAGGTACGATTGCATTGTATGTAATCCCGAAAAGAAGGTTCGCCCAACAATATCAACTGCTTTAGTTCCATCACAATACAAATTATATAAATATTATAGTTTACAAATCTCCTAATGGTAATAAGAAAACTTTTCAATTTTTGTTTATCTGAATACAGCGGGAACGATTAGCGTAAAAAAGTGATACAAATATTTTCAAGGAATACATTTAAATGTATTAGATCCGTGTTCAATTTCATCATCACAATTATCATCGTAATTATCATCGTCAGCCAATATTCATCCCAATGGACACAGGGCTTGTCTAAAACTGAGGGTAATTTTAGGCCCTATCATCAATTTTGTCTCCGTTTATATTGAGCACATTTCAAGCCTCCGTACTTTTACTAAGAATTTTCTTATAAAGAAATCTAATTCAACTTTCCTCTACCTGATAATCAAACCCGGAACCCCGACCGGACAAGCAAAACCGCGTATTTCTATTTTGTTGCAAATAACATATTTAATTCCAATAAACATGTCACGGGCAATAGGGGCATTTCACGTGAAGCGGACAGGGAAAAAAAAGTGAGGTTCTGAAAATCGTTCATATTCGGCCCATTTATACCTCTAGTAGAAATGAATGTGGACACAAAATATTTTTTTTGTATATTAAATATTTCACAAGTTATGGGCTTCTAAAATATTGCCGTAATTGAAATATCAATTTTTTAAAAGTCGTTTATCGTATTTAACAAATTTACAATAAAATATTTAACATAGCGATATATATTGGAAAAATACTGTTCTTTTTAATGATGAAATAAAATTTTAAAAAATATTTTTTTTTCATGTCCTAAACCGGAAGTAAACTTTTCAAACCTGAATTTCAGTCACTTCGGCCGCTTTTTTTTTCTTCATTTTTTTTTCCAAATATAGCTTAAAGTGTACTAAAAATACACGAGAAAATTGAAAATGGAATCGCTATAAGTTTCGGAGTTAGAATAATTAATGTACCATCGCGACGCATTGGGCGTGATATCTGACGCTTTTAAGGTCGAGTATTTTGCGCGATATTGCATTAAAACTCGCAACTTTATTAAAATTTTATCTCGTTTCAGCGTATTTTAGCTCTAAAAAAGATATGGAATAAGTATTATTAATAACAAAATCCAGTATCAGTAGTTTTTCCGTGGAAGAGTAACAAAAATATATTTCATTTCATATTCTTACCAATTTTCGCTTAAATAATATTAGCAGACTATATATATTAATATTATGTACTTAACCCAAATATAAATTAATAAAATATTATTAAAGAATAAAAACATTTTAAGGAAGACACTTACTACTTACTTACTTACGCTGCAGATTGCGTTATTTATCGTGTTTCGCAAATAATATTTTTATCTACTGCTTCCTTAAAATGATTTTATTCTTTATAATATTTTATTAATTTATATTTGGGTTAAGTACATAATATTAAAGGAGTGATGGCCTCGAGGTTTCGGTGCGCGGTCGAGAAACTCGACCGTCGCGTGTTCGAACCCCAGGCATACATCTATGACTTTTCGAAATTATGTATGTATTCACATTGAATCATCACTGGCTTAACAAAACAGTGAAGGAAAACAACGTGATAAAACCTGAACACCTAAAAGTTCTTAGGAATTTCTAAGGTGTGTAGTCCGCCAACCCGCACTAGGCCAGCGTGGTGGACTATGGCCTAAGCCTTCTCAATGGTAGAGGAGACCCGTGCCCATATGGATTGTTGATGTCGATGATGATGATGATGATGATGACATAATATTAATATATATAGTCTGCTAATATTATTTAAGCAAAAATTTGTAAGAATATGGAATGAAATATATGTTTGTTACTCTTGCACGCAAAAACTACTGATACTGGATTTTGTTATTAATAATACTTATTCCATATCTTTTTTAGAGCTAAAATACGCTGAAACGAGATAAAATTTTAATAAAGTTGCGAGTTTTAATGCAATATCGCGCAAAATACTCGACCTTAAAAGCGTCAGATATCACGCCCAATGCGTCGCGATGGTACATTAATTATTCTAACTCCGAAACTTATAGCGATTCCATTTTCAATTTTCTCGTGTATTTTTAGTACACTTTAAGCTATATTTGGAAAAAAAATGAAGAAAAAAAAAGCGGCCGAAGTGACTGAAATTCAGGTTTGAAAAGTTTACTTCCGGTTTAGGACATGAAAAAAAAATATTTTTTTAAATTTTATTTCATCATTAAAAAGAACAGTATTTTTCCAATATATATCGCTATGTTAAATATTTTATTGTAAATTTGTTAAATACGATAAACGACTTTTAAAAAATTGATATTTCAATTACGGCAATATTTTAGAAGCCCATAACTTGTGAAATATTTAATATATAAAAAAAATATTTTGTGTCCACATTCATTTCTACTAGAGGTATAAATGGGCCGAATATGAACGATTTTCAGAACCTCACTTTTTTTTCCCTGTCCGCTTCACGTGAAATGCCCCAATAGACAATTAATTTCGCTAGCATTATTAATGGTTGGTGAAATTCAATTGTAGGTTATTATGATTACTGAGATTTATTGAACAAAATAAACATTATTACGGCATTGACAATAGTTATTTAGCGAGCATAAAGACTACACATAAATTTCATTGTGCTATAAATCTTTTTTATCTTTTGCAAATAGCTAACCTAAAATATGATTTTATAATATCTGTAAGTTTTAATAAAGGATTAATTAACAAAATCAGCCTTTTACTATGGGTGATAAAGTTTGAATTTGTGAAGCATATTGATTTGGGTGTTGCTTTATTGTATTTGTACCCAAACATGCGCAGAATATGCATAAAAACGTGATTTCTTAGATACAAAAACTTACGCGTGGATTCTCCTAATTGTTACGAATAAGACTTACTGTTTATATTGACAGCCAATTATTCATCACAGACAACATTAAATATATATGTTTATTTTTTAGTAATTATATTCTGTTAGTCCATTTTTTTTATTACAAATTTAATAATAGGATAGAAGAGAGCATCGACCTGACCCATTTAAAGCGTTCGCAGTTATTTAATTTAGCTGGAAACGTTAGGGCCAGTAATCTTAGCCAGAAAACTCATCTTCGGAAAATCTCGTTTCAAGAATTCTTGTAATGTTTATTACAAAAGACACATTGGTTACAAGAAACTGAACGTAACTATTACCTCCTTTTTATTGCATTATTAGTTGGATCTACCATTGAGAGGGTTTAAGGGTTAGTCCCGCTGGCCTAGTGCGGTTTGGCGGACTACCCACCTAAAAAATTCCTAAAAACTTTCAGGAGTGCAGGTTTTATCACGTTTTCCTTCACTGCTAAAACAAGTGATAAGTTATCAGTCTCTGTGTGCCTGTGGTTTAAACCCGCGACCGGCAAGAACCTCGACCGCGTGCCTAAACCAGTTGCAACGGTGGTTCAGGTAGAATGCTCCGCTGCTATGAGATTTTCTCATAGCCAAGCATGGCATATTCACTGTATTGCCGTTATAGATACTAGACACTCAGTCTATCGCCGTCCACTGCTGCACGTAGGCCTCCCCAAGTAGGCGTCAACCATCCCGGTCCCGTGCAGTCCTCATCCATCCATTTCCGGCCACCTTCCTCAAGTCGTCAGACCATCATGCTGCAAGACGTCCCACACTACAATCGTCGTAATGTTCTTAATAAATAACAAAAAAAAACAACTTTTAGATTGCTATCTCCTTATTTTCTCAGCACTTCCTTCATTTCAAATACCAGCAAAGCAATAAGTCCTTCTTAGGAATTGCTCGACCGTTCAGTCGGTATGTCCCGGTTTCTTAAATTCATTTTTGTACGCATCATATTTCATACAAGGAAGCCGTATGGTTTGCGAATGCTGGAACTTTTATGAAAAATGTCATAAAAATTCCAACTTGAGGGGACAATCTCAACTTTATAGCTAATAAACATAAAAAGTTTATCTGTGATTAAGTTTAATACAAATGTAGGTGAACTCTTAATATGGGAACACTTTTTTTAAAATATGAGGCCTGAAGTTATTGTTGCATCTATAAATTTTTAATGAGTATAAAATAAGACTCATATGGAATTGGCTACGTTTGCTTTGACCGACAAAATCATCACATACCAAATTCTTGCATAAAACTCACAATTTAATATAGAACAATTCCTTTCTTCTTTAAATATTTTCTTTCTCACCATTATGCTAAAAACACCAGGAAAGGAACACAAAACCGTTGCACTATGCTCCAAGCAAGATATTATTCACGTAGACTCATCAAATTAGACGAAGGCGCATTTGAATAATGAAACAGCTACTTAACAAATTGTGACGAGGTACCTCTTAATTAGTAGTCAAGTCTCGAGTCGGCAGTAAGACGCTGATTAAAAAAAGTCTGCAAAATACGATTTTAGTTATCGTTTCGTGAATCTTGTTGAAGTTTTGATTATAATTAAGTTTTTTATATGTTTGGTATAAAGTGGCGATAGCCTGGTGTTTTAGGCGCGTAGTTAAGTCTTGGTAGCGGGTTCAAAAACCCCATGTTTTTGACCCACATTTGACTTGACAAAATTATGTGTATTTGGAATGAATTATCACCATAATGATTCTCTATATGTGTAGGTACAAATATTGTTTCGTCAAATATCAATAGATTTGCGACTTAAGCATCTTTAAAACCAGAAAAATTATTATCAATGCATTTTATATATAACTAATTCCTCTATGAGTATCACAGCGGTCAAAACTATTGTTTCTTCTTTTCATATGAGCTATTGAATGACTAGTAAAACTGAATTTAGATATTGAAACGGTTGAAAAATTGATTTTGTACATAGTACAAAAAGACATTAATAACATGTGTATTTGACAGCCCCGTGGCGCAGTTGGCTAGAACCAGCTTGCGAAACAAGCGGCCGCGGGTTCGATCCCCGCACCGAGACAAATGTTTGTGTGATCCACAAATATTTGTTTCGGGTCTGGGTGTTTGTGAGACCGAAAAGTCTCTCGTAGTTTCTGATACCCACGACACAAGACTTGTATCTTAGTGTGGGGTCAGGACTATGTATGTGACTTGGGTGTATTTATTTATTTATTTATTTATATAACAATCACATATGAGTAAAATAGCCAGGAATAACGAACCCTCTTGACACTATCATATACATACTAGTAAAATAGTGAAGGTTGATAAGAATCCGGACTGAAAGTACTGACAAATAATTCTAGTAACGTGGAAATAGTATTAGAGTCTATTGCAGACTTAGGTATATTGATTAAATTTTATAAAACCCACAATTTGCAGCACTAAAACCCGAGGCGTATTATCACGCATCGTCCAACTACATCAATTAAAAGTACATAAATCCGGGAGCCGAAATAAAACCGTCGTAATTCTCCTTTGTTCTCAAACGCTCCAGTTTACTACAGACGTTGAAGTAAATATACTTTTGTTTACATTTTATAAAGTTAACACTCCATTTGCCGGCGCGGGAGGCAGGTCCACTGTTACTGAAAGGGAAACCGTGTTTTGAGGATTTCCACCGGGGAATTTACACCGAAAACATCCAGATCTTATCCGCGAGGTCGGTTTAACTGGCCTAATTAAATTACAATCCTAAAATAATAGACCTTGGAGTGGTTTTTTACTTTTTTGCGCGTCGCTGTGCAAATGAAGTTTTGTTTTTGGCGGGCGGATGGACTTATTACACTTTTTTCAAGTCGAAAAACGTGGTAATGTGATAATATAATTAATTTAATATGAACAACTTATAGGGTAAGTGGAATAATATTTCGACAATATGTTTAAAATGTTCTTACGTTTCATACTAGGCTAGAGTGAGGGACAATGGATCAAAGCTACAAATACTAATATTAGATACTAGTTTTTTCACACGTTAAAATCTTTAAATTACCTTCCTAATGGTAACGTAAAAGCCGACCTTTAAAAGGTCAGAATACATTATCTTCTATCAGTCCTAAAGAGGCACATTTCACTCAAATACGCATAAAAGCCAAGAAGACCAACAAGATTTCCGTCCGAACTTAATACGCGCTGTGATTTTTGACAAATAATTAATAAAAATGAGCCTACACGTCCCTAATTATAATTAAGGATTGCTACTTAACACTAGAAATGCAGTCAAAAAGTAAACTCAAAGAGAGGACTGAGATGATCCTAGTTTCTGATACCCACGATTCATGACTAGAGCATTAGTGTACAATTTAAGACTATGACAAACAAGCTACTAGACTGTCAGGGTAATTTATTTTATAGATTTGTACTAAGACCACTATTCAGTTAATTGCTGAGACGCTGATATTTATCAGTAGAGCACTTTAATTACAGAGCTATTAATAATTCAGCTCTAAGCAAGCCTACGTGAATAACTAATTTACCAATCATTCAGCCCTGATAAAGTTCGGACTAAATGTATAATTTATTTTTTGCTTTTATTTTATTCAGTGAGCAAACCTGGTTAATTAGAATAATTTTCTGAATAGTTGGTAGATATTATTCATTTTTGTATTCGATTTGTTAAAAATGGATATAAAGTTTTACAGATGTACATAAGTAGAAAGAAAAGAAAGAAAAATACTTAATTGTTGGCCAGTGCGAAAAAAAAAAAACAAAAAAGGAAAAACAATAATATAAAAAAAAAAAAATGATAAAAAAAAAACAATTAATTAATGACTATAAAACACATAGCCAACAACGGTCCCCTCACTCAGCTACATGCTGCAATTCCGTTTACACGGAGTTGCAGCGCTGATTTTCAGTGGGGGGACCATGTGACAAAACGGACGCTAGGTTGGCGTACAAGCAATAAAAATATATAAAAAAAAAGTAGCAGCTTAAACGACGAAGAAGCAGTCTGCATTACATATGATACAGTGGCGTGCCTAGGGTCTCAAACTAAGGCAAGCCCAAATTTTTATTGAGTCGCGGCATATTTGTTTTAGTACGTAAAACCAAAGTCCTAATAAATACCTATCGTTAATTACTCACATTCACGTTTCTAGCGTTATTATTTATAGGTATACAAAGATAAACTGTCGCTTGTTATTGGACCTCTATTAATAATATACTTTTTGACAAAACACACTGATAACATTATTAAACAGAATTATGGCTTTGAAAACATTGTTACTGCTTTTTTGTATTGTTAAGCTAAGTAAAACTGAACATGATTATTTTTTTCTCGCGCTACTTTGCAGTATACGCTCCAAGTTTATTAGCAAACTTAAACATAAAATGAAAACATTATAAAATCGCAGGAAACGACGACAATTAATATTATTAGTATTATAGTGATAAATATCTCCATATTATGCATAAAAGTACTCGGGAGCTTCGTCGTGTTTATTTATATTTGAATACTAGACCATTAAATATCAGACACAGAAAGAAATAATACCTATCATATCAAATTTTATAAAACAAATCACTCAAACCTTCACTAACGCCATTCTGTTGTTGCATGTTTTTATAAAACTACACTGATTGAAAAATTGTTAAAAAAATGAATTCACTTAAAAATAAAAACCTAACTACGATAATTTATAAAGTTTGATTGATATGTCATGGTGTTTGAATGGAATCAGGAAGAGATGTAGAATAAAATGAGAATAATATCAGCTGTCAATCTCAAAAAAAAAACTGGATTACGATCAACGCGAGTGTTATGTTTTGAAATTTCGTCACATATAATTGACGACAAATGGGTGTTTCAATGCAATGTTAACTAAAATCATGAAAAGAAATTGACGCATTCAAGTGATATTTGTGAATTGGGGTGCTTTTTGCAAGCACTAAACAAATAAATTCAAATCGTTTGCTAAAATTATAAACATTTTTATCATTAGAAAATAATATGCAATACAATAATAGCAGTATAACTTTTCCTATGTGAATATCCAACAATCTAATTAATTTAGTAAACCGATCTAATGAAATCTATTTTATATGGTTATTACAATTTGTTGTAGGTTATGAGCCGGTGACGACCTGTTTCATGTTATTATAATTTAGTGAATTTACCTTTTTCTCACAGGACACGACACAGAAACACGCACACACTTTAAACCACCGAACAGTACAACACTCATTTTGTTTGTTTATATCATAATTACTGAATTAAAATTGTAAATAACACAACACATTCAATTTGGTTCAAACATGGAGTAAAATGTAAACAACTAGATCAATGTCAACATTGTCAATTGACGTTATGTTGTGTGAAGTTCCCTTTTGTTTAGTGGACATTGGCCAATCGGCTTTGACGTTGGACGTTGTTCAGACCTAAAGCGGGCTTCTTGTCCCCATACTAATTGCTATATAAACGGTATTATAGTTATATCTATGTATCAAAATCTAATGGGATTTCGCCACGAGTGCGAGAGGGACGGAAGACAAAAGTTAAGCCCGGCATAACCCAACGAAGATAGAGGGAGATAGATTGTGTGTGAGAGATAGATATTATTATGTAAAAATTGATGTTTACTCTAAATTCTAAACTATTAAAGACGTTCGTGCGCCCGCGTTTCGTTTGTTAGAAATTATATGGGCCGGGATTTGGCGCGCGGTGGAATGGCGGCGCGGCAAAATTGTATTTACGTAAATTTATGTTTTTGCATGAAATATTTTGTTGTCTGTATTTAATAATGTTATATCTAGTTTAGGTTTGTTATTCGGTGTAATGTAAGGCAAGCCAGGCTTTTGGGCTTCTATGGAAGTACCGCCACTGATATGATATGATGCGCGTCATATAACATGATACGCTCTAAAAACGACGTTCTACATAATACATAGAGTCGACGGGTAAATAACGACTTGGAATATCTCTCATCAAAAACAAAACACCTACTTTTCTTGATGGTAAATTTCAAACTTACTTAACAGTAACTCCTGTCTATACATATGTGAATACCCTACAAGATTGGATAGCACTCTCACTCAATAAATGAAAAAGGAAAAAAATGTATCGATTTTCGAAAAAAAATTGTATCACCGCGACTACGAACGGACTAGCCAGTCCAAACAGGTTCAATGAATTCAAAGAGTCGTGGCTTTGAGTTGATAAGTCATATTATATTCCTAATCACAGTTCACCATCTATAAATGCAAATATATATTTTTTAACTTTATAAGTCAACATGAACATAACTATTCGTTAGATTACTTCTACCCTCATTCACTTTGCCCTAGTTCCCCGCTTAAGTAAATCTCCTCAGTGATTTATTTGAAAAAAAGCAAAACTTTTATTTAATTTTCAAATGTAACAAAAAATATTCCTAACTTTCAGGCCGGGATAAAGTGCAAGTTCCTCTGAAGAGATAAGATGCTCACGCCCCGTGACTTAAGTCCATTGGGAATAGCAGAGTGGAAAGATACGGTCCCAAGTAACATGGATAATAGCTCCTGACGGTATGGCAACAGGTATTTTGTTTAATGCTTTTTTAATGTTTTTTTCTGGAAATATGTATGCTGAACCTCATTTTATGACAAAGGAGTTTGAGGTAATGACTATTATATTTTAGACTGTCATGTTAATTTTAGACATATTAACAAGATTTAAAGATTAATATTCAGAATTATGTAAAGAAAACTAGGTTTTAATTTGTAAACCCTTTCCGAAATCACAAAATATTGTATTTATTAGTGTGGTTTAATTCTATTCTATAAGCTAAGTTATCAGAAATACAATTCTAAAAGAATATCGACTAACTACATTTTACTAATTAGTACAAGATAGGCCCGGATATAAAAAGATTTATTAAAAAATTGACTGTGACTATGAGTTTGATTCTATTTGCAAATTGGACACCGAAGATCTCAATCAGTCATCAAATATGACTCACGGATCTTCAATGAAACAAGAAAAACTTTGCATCACTTCACTTTTCTTTTTAAAGTAGACTTCGTATTGCAATTGAATTTAACTACTAAAGCTCGGCTCTACATTCAAAATACATTATTACATTAAGAATATTTTCATGCTTCAAAATGGAAGTAGCCATTTGACATTCAAGACATCTTTCGTTTTGTAGAAAATTTTGCTATTTCTTATAGCCATGTCGGCAAACAACTCCCAGAAGTGTGTCAAACAAACTGATATCTCTAGTTTACGAGAGAAACTTTGCTTACAGACATCAAAGAATTTTATATCTGCATTTAAAATGAGCTGGATTAAATGTACAAATAAAAATGTGCCATTATAAGAATAAAGAGGGTTTATGAATATTTCTGCTGCAATTAAATGAAAAATCATTTATGAGGTCATCTTATAACGAAATATTTTTATATTTATAATTAAACAAGTGATTTAAATGTGTTCATTTTATCGATTCCATTGATTCAAATATGAAGGGTCATTTGTTTTTTTTATACATTTACCAATGAAACAATTATATTTTTGACAAAATGTTTGACATAAGGTGGCTTTAAATTATGTTTAAAACCGTAAATTATGTCAATCAAACTCCTTGAGACCGGGATGGTTGGAGCTATCTTGGGGAGGCCTACGTTCAGCAGTGGACGGCGATAGGCTGAGTTATTAAATTCCTTTAGAACTATAAATTGTACGAAATATTATTTTATGTCCACCAACATTGTATTTTGACTGTTTAAATAGTATTGTAGTAGAAATAAGCAGCATGCTATCTAGAAATCCTGGGAAACTCTATTTTTGGTGAAAGTGTGATTGTTTCGTAGTATTTAGATATGTTTGTATTGAGAGTCAACAAAGTGTTAACATAGAGTTTACATACACAACCACTGTCACTTGACATTGGTGAAGATTTCAAGACAAATGATTGTGTGATGCCCTATAGCTCTAGAGAAACGCCATTAGGAGTTTAGCATTCGGTATTGCACATAGAAGATCTATTAACGTTACATGAATACTGAAGTAAAAAAGGCAGTAAGCTTGCCCACTATTACGTGGAATTAATACGTACCTGCTAAATTGTGGGTGCAGATACACCTACCCCTTCGGAAAATATGGGAATGAGGTCACTTTGTATATGTTAAATAGAGTGATAGTATAAAATCCCCTTTTATGAGTACTAACTAAGACGTTATATTCATCGCGTATTTTATAGCATAAAGGAATTATTCTCACCCACTGCAATGTAATCACTTTGTAGGGATATTAAAAAGAACATTCATGTTAGTAGGTCGGGCCAGGTCGACAAACTGTGCTAGGATATATGAAACTTTTTATCGTAATATGAAATATTTCCGACATGATAGCCGACTAAGAATGTATAACATATTATACTTTATTAAATGAAGAAAATATTATTTTCTTGACGGTTTCTAGCGAACAATAGAGGCTGCCTCGACGGAGTAGTGACCAAGTTTTGTTCTCTTGTTACTTTTGGTGGATAGAAATCTTTACGTCTATCCCTTAGAAATCATTTTTTTCTAGCTCCCTGTTTTAAGATTCACGTAATAAACATAATTTTTATGTGATCCATAAGTATTTTTTCGGTCTAAATGATTTTGAGACCGAAAAGTCCCCCGTAGTTTCTGATACCCACGGCACAAAACTAGAGTCAGACTAGAGTCTGAATGGTATTATTATATTCTCAGTCCATCACCATCCACTGCTGAACGTCAGCTTTCCCTAGTAGGCACCAAACATCCCGGTCTATGTAAGTATAGAAATAAAAGTATGCTGTTATATACATAAAGAGGGTTGATGTATGTTTGTGCAGCAATTACATAGAAAATTGTATACGAGGCTTTTATCCAACAGTATATTTTTTTCATATTCATAATTAAGTAAGCATTAAGTGCCAACTGATATAACTCTTATCCATCTACTACTCGCCACCCTGTCTCAAGTCATCAGACCATCGTGCTGCAGGATGTCCCACATTACATAGTAGCTTAGCGTAGGGTCAGAACTACATGACTAATATGTGTATTTGTTTTATATTTTTTCATTAATGAATATTGACGTAATTACTTCCAATATATACAAGGGTATAAGAATGGAATCTTTTAATTCCATCGCGATTAAATTGGATTCTTCGGTCAAAGTTAAAGAGAGCTTAATATTAAACTTAAACACCTAACAATCAGCATGTGTTTCAACTCCCAAACAGCACGACTTAAAACGAAACAAATATATAAATAAAATCTCAACTGAACTCTTAAACATGAAACGCGTGTAAATGCAAACATTTGAAACACTACACTGCGTGGTATATATCCATAGTCAATGCAGTAAGCTAGACTTTCCTAGTGGCCCTGTTTGCATGGCCTAGTATTGTTGCCGCATAACTTTTAATGTTTTTATAGCAATATTTACAATTAACATTCTCCGCTGCGCTGACATTTATTGGCACTTATTTTTATAGCAATAAAATGTGAAGTTGAATGAGGGACGAACGAGTGAAGTTCTACTGGAAAATCAAGTGCAATTTGTTATAGTTGTGAAGTAGATTTAATTATCGTTGGATTTTGGAATAACAGTTAGGTATTTTAATGAAAAGTCTATGATATATTGTATAAAAAATTAAAGTATTGAACTAAAGGCATTTCGGGGTCGCCAGTTATGAGCACGTTGTGACAGTGTGTGGATGGTGATAGATGCAATATGCGCAAGCGCAACAACCACAAAGCAGTCTTAAGCGTTTATTGCAAATATTTGTAATTTATATGGTTTTACAACAATATTTATCGTATTTAGTTTACCTGCGCGTTGCTCATTACATACTCGTATGTACCTCGAGATAGTTGTGTTCGATAAAGATAGGATTCTTTTATTAAACCTATCACGATTTCGATTCCTCTAAGTACCCACGAATCGCTTATCCATTCAGAAAGCAAATATACTTTTCGTTCTGAAATATTCAGACGCACGTCACGGCTTAAAATGTTCAAGCTTCTCATATTTTTATGCAGCTTGGAATCCAGCGTGGGGATAGCGTGTCAAGCTAATGTGCGAACAGCTTGAACAGCTCGATGGAGCGAATAAGAAGCTCGGCATAAAGTTATTGAATACGTCAGTGGCGGCAAATTGGCCCGTAATAGGGAGTCGGCGTGACGTCACAACTTTGTGTGTTTTAGTTCTTGAAGCATTTTCCTCGGAAGCAGTTGCATTTTTATGTGATATTAAAAAACTTGCGGCGAATGCAACAATGTGCCGGGTATGAAGACTTCGTTTGGGAGTGATTTATGCGCGAATATGTAAAGCTACTTTGTGCACGTGAGTTTTTTTTCTTCGGCCTAGATTGTACATAATTAGGACAGTCGGTGTACCTTTAGTTAGTTCTTTCATATTTTTTTTAGGAATGTATATATTTTTTTAATAAATTGTGTGTCTTAAGCCAGGTATGTAATTATCATTGGCGGTTCTTACAATGAAGCCAATAAACGTCACCTCAAAATATTCACATTTATAAGTAAAATTGCTTTTGTTAAAAAAGACTTAAAACATTTTTACCGTCACTAGTGATATGTGCCAAAAACCACATTAAATTTTCAATCGCTGTTTTAAAAATATATTCAAGTACACTTAAACACATATTGTTACTTTTTCTAAAAAGATATAATCCCATAACCCATTCTTCAAAAACTTCAAAAAATGTATGCATAATCCGAATATTGTAGGTAAAATTAATTGGCAACACTGTTGACATTTGATAAAGCGTGCTCGTTTACCGGACAAAAAGTGCTACGCAATTCTCACACACTTATGGTTATTAAATATGGCCGGTATCAAGGACGATGACGTAAGCAGGAAACTCGGCGCCACGGAATATAGACTATGAGCTAGAAATTAGAGATAATATATATAATATTTCGGATTCGGATATGGATGTAGAAACAAAATTATATCGGTTTCGGATTTGGTTATGGATATGTAAGTATTTCGGAGAATCCGTTAGTTTCGGTTACGGATATTAGATTGAAGTAAATTATAAATGCAAATACCAACTATGTTATTTATAGGTTTTAAATAGTTATGAAAGAGGTTATGTTATGACAAAATAACAAACTGCAAGATGCTGCTGTCGAAACATGTCATTTTATTTAGACCCCGCTCTTAAACGAAACTTGTAAAACAGATACGGTTACGGATACATTTTTATTTCGGATATCCGATTGTTTCGGTGACGGTTACGGAGTTCCATAAAATCCATACTAGAAATATGTACGGCAAATAGAACTCCAATTTGTTGACTTTCACTTGGAATTTACTTTAAACCGATTAAGTCAGCAATTTATGCAGAAGTTGGTCTATAATTTCCGCAGTTTGATGAGTTACTATGTAATATCGCTGGTAATACAGTTCGTATTGATTCCAACTTTATTCTCCAAATGAGTTTAAACATTTGTTTGCTTTATTTGCGATGTAAAAATATTTTAATTATACTACTTAATTTTCTAAAGAGAAGGGTAGAGGTGCAGTTCTCACCCGCGATTCGCCATTTTTATTGTAGGTCCTACGAAATAAGAGGCAATCTTTCGGTGTTCTTAAAAAAAACATTCTGTCAATATACCGTAAAGAGAATTACCTAATAAAAATACACTAACACTCTTTCCAAACTATTATCCTTAATCATTGCCATAACTCTACTCTCTACTCTATTCTTTTACTAATTGTTATACATGAAATTATTTAGAAGGTTAAATTCTTCATTTTACTGACGCGTATAGTTTGTACTACCCAAGCACCGCGCAAACATACAAAAAATCAACTGATTTGTGATCTAGAAAGGTTGGAAGCGATAAAAAATTCAGCAAACGCTATCGGTGTCTAGCGCAAACATACATTAATTAAAAGCACTCAATACTGGCCCAATAAAACGCAGAGCACGTAAAACACTCGCTCCTAAATCAGGTGCCTTTTATTATCCAACTTCCCAGGAAATAGTGAAAGTAGATACAATTCAAGGCATTACGTGAGATTAATTCCTTTAAGTAACTCCAACACTGACTGTCTCGTGGTCTTGCGATACAAGTATGTGCCGTGCGATCAGGAGGTCCTGGGTTCGATTCCCGGGTCGAGCGAAGTGTTATTGGGTTTTTCCATTAGGAAATTCTCAGTAGCAGCACGGAGTCTGGAAATGTGCCCGAAAAACGACAACAGGCTCACCCCCTATTACGTGGGAGTTGGGACTGATACATACCTGGCGAAATGTGGGTGCAGAAATGCATCTCTGCCTACCCCTTCGGAGACTATAGGCGTGAGGTATGTTGTTGTTGTTGTTGTGGTAACTCCAACAGTTACTTAATTTATGAGAGTAAACGGTGAAGGAATGCATTACGAGGAAAGAGGCAAAGCAACATGTAAGTCTCTGCGTTTTCAATCAAGAATAACATAGTTATGTGGAGTTTATGAAACCGTACCACGGTCTGTGTTACGGAATAAGGCCAAATCACTTTTAGTGATAAAGATCTGTCAGTTGTAAGACGAGTAGAATAATAACTTAAAATTCTTTTTCCTCTTTTATGCTGTTTCTAAGGGTACAGCAAAGTGTTAAAAAAATATAATGTAATGCCATACAGGTATTACTTTGAGGTATTAAATAGAAAGTACAAAACGATTCCTATGACAGCCCCGTGGCGCCAGCTTGCGAAACGAGCGGCCGCGGGTTCGATCCCCGCACCGAGACAAATGTTTGTGTGATCCACAAATATTTGTTTCGGGTCTGGGTGTTTGTGAGACCGAAAAGTCGCTCGTAGTTTCTGATACCCACGACACAAGACTCGTATCTTAGTGTGGGGTCAGGACTATGTGTGTGACTGTTGGGTGTATTTATTCCTTTAAAAGAAATAGGTTCCTATGCAACGTGTTATCAAAACAGTTTCAGACTTTCTTTAAGGATGAGTTTTGGCCGTTCGTCGAGATATCATTTAGCTTTCACGCTTCCCTTCTCGAATCCGCAATGTAGGTTTTATCAATTCTTATTTATTATATTTTTGTCAAATATTTACGCGATTAAAATAAAAAGTACAAGATTGAGAGCTCTCTAACACAAAATCGTCGCGATGAACAAGCTCAGTGCACGAGGCTTAAAACAGTGATTGATGAAGAAAATCGCTCTAGTCGCATTCAGTAAAAATAAAATTAAAAATGAATTTTTGTGTTTTCATTTGGTTAGTCATCTCGTGGTTTTTAAAATGTATTCTTAAAATCTAAATATACACTCTGTCATGTCAAAATGCAGACTGTTAAAGTTTAACGTTGAAAGCATTATTCAAAATTCATTCTATTTTGAGGTAGATGCGCTATAATTGACAAGCAGTCTGGTATTTTTATATTCAGTATCACAAAGCTAAACTCACTCACCGAAAATATTTTACATATTTTTTCACCTATCTAGAAAATAAATCTTTTGTTGGAGAAGTTTTAGAAAGTAGAATAAAAACATTTCGAAAAAATGTTTTAATTGGAATTCTGTATCTGTGAATTCATCTTGATGTAAAATGTTTAGGTTTTGAATGGTGTCTTTGTTTATCGTTGAGACATTTAGTAAAAATCAAGTACTTTTTTTTTCTGCCTTAAATTCTCGGAGGTGCACTGGGCGACTGCGGAACGATTGTGGGCGTTCCTCGCCCACGTACCGTGGTCGCCCTACTTGGCGCGAAGATGGCCAATTTAAAAAAAAAAGTACTGCCTTAAATTAATTCATCTAGAAATGACTTAACGGCCTTAATACACTTGGGAAAACTAAGCAAAAGTCAATTAGGATTAGTGCAAGAATGGATTAGCTGCTTGAATACAAGCTTGGAGAAGATAGTTAAAATTTAAAAGCACAGAAATTAAAAGACAGCGTAGGTGGGCGTCATACAAAATGCTGTCACCGCATACGAGTGCTCGAAAAATAAATTGATTGGAATAAACAGGTGAAGGTTTTTAGATTAGTCATCATCATCATCATCATCATCATCAACCCATATACGCCCACTGCTGAGCACGGGTCTCCTCTACCATTGAGAGGGTTTAGGCCATAGTCCACCACGCTGGCCGAGTGCGGGTTGGCGGACTACACACCTAAGAAATTCCTAAGAACTCTTAGGTGTGCAGGTTTCATCACGATGTTTTCCTTCACCGTTAAAGCAAGTGATAATTCAATGTGAATACACACATAACTTCGAAAATTCAGAGGTGTGTGCCTGGGGTTTGAACCCGCGACCGTCGAGATTCTCGACCGCGCGCCCAAACCTCGAGGCCATCACTGCTTAGATTAGTATTCCTTATGTATTTTTATTGCCTTACTTATAGCATGACGGAAGTTTTCTGGGAAAAGTCTGATGATTCATCATATAGGTACATATATATAGCTGTGAATTATTTCAATTGCTAAATTATACACGTTGGAGCGAGGCGGCAAGATAAATGTTTACATCATAAGATGAAAGAGTTGTTTGTAGAATACCTCGAATGGAAAAATTCCGAGTTGAGACTAAAGAGAAAGGCTTTCGGTTTATAATATACTTACTGTAAATAGCTTCTGAAAAAATCTTTTTTGTAGTGAGTATTGAAATATCGATTATTATTAATTATTATCAATAGATTTCTAATCATGTAAAGAAAAGAGAGAAGAAAGGGAGAAAAGCATTATGAATTATAACATAAACATCGTCGGTTTTGTGTACCTGCGTAACCTTAACAATACAAACCATTATTTTATTTAACTAAGCTGCTAGGCACTTCTACACAAGCCCTCAAAAAGTTGGCAAACAAACCTTGAAATGAGTCAATACCCATCTTTACTAAAGTTTGTCTAACCTAGTTTATCTTAGCTTCCTTTTTGGTAAGTCCAGTTTTGACAAAGGAAATCTACATAACGTATGGGCGGTTCGTGACTAAGACTAATTTGAGAAGTTTTTGCCTATAAGGACTTTTTGGCGTCTGATAAATAAACGGTTGGTTAGCATACCTTATAGAAAGAAGGAGCTTCCCTTTATTTTCTGAGAAGTTTAAAAATGCATTGTTTTTAAGTAAAGCAAAGCCATAGTTAATTTTAACCACGACATGAATGGGCCAGGTTAAGAAAAAGGAAATTCAACAACAATAGCGCTTCATTTTTAGAGTCAGAACAAAAAGTATCAAAATCGTAATGTTGATCATTTCATATTGTGATGTAATCATGTTGATTGGTGAGCAGCGTTGCTTATAAATGCTATTCTTGTAAACCTAAGCTACAGATCCAATGTATTATGTAAACAAGCTAATATTCATATTGAGGGTTTTGTTAGTCGTCCTTTGTGTACTAATTCAGATCAAAGAAATCTCTTTAACACGCTTTAGTTCTGCACCTTTCCAAATTCGTGGAGATAATTTTTTTAAGCTCCGTTCCGTGTTCTAGCTAGAATTTCTATTCCCCGTAGCAGTGTTTACAAACACAAATTACACATGCGCAAACAAGTGAAGCTGGAATAATCCTTTGGCGCAGGAAGCCAAGGTAAACCTCTGCGACAAAGGAACGGTGGCTTGCAGTGTTGTTTTCAAAATGTATTCAAAGACATAATAGCATACCGATGGAGGGATTGGTCTTGGAGAAGCGAGCTGCAGAATCGATCACTACTGACCAACGTTTGTAAATCTGTATATATTTATCCGGCTCAAGGTTTATGTGAAGTCTTGGTCTGTAAACAAGAAAGATTTCAGTGTGCAAAATTTACAACCCTCCGTTATTACCATTCTTATCTTAATCATCAAGACCGAGAAGAGATACCAGTTTGTGAAACGACTGGCCGCGGGTTCGCAACCCGCTCACTCGCTCGCTTTTGGGTCTGCGTGTTCGCGCGATCATAAATCTGGCATAGTTTCGGATACCCACGGCGCAGTATTTGTTTGCTCTCGTGGGGTCAAAACTCTGAGCGATTGTTGCGTCTATTTTTTATATCCTTATTATCATCATTAGCCTTTAACTGTCAATGCTGGCATAGCTTTTAAGTTTTAAATTTATACTAGGTTATTCAATATGAAAAACACATCATCGTTTATCTTCGCCCCCATTCCATATGCAAGCAAAATCACAGGCAGTTCAGTTATAATTAGAGCATATGTGAACTTGTTAAAGCAATCGCCGAGTTAATCGGACCGCGTATAATAGCCCGACATGCCGCATGAGGTTTCCGAACAAGTTTGCTGAGTTTGTCTGGACTCATGCAACTAATGTTTCTGAGTGCGTCGAGGTGTGGCTTAAGCACATTTAAATTCACCATTATAAGGTTCGTTAGCCTTTGTCAGGCTTTGCTGTAAGGATTCTAGTTGTATTTTGCATATGGGGGTAAAATCTCATAGTTCAATACGTTGCGCTTATTATTTGGCGCTGTGGAGGGAAGCGGATTACCCTTTGATTTCCTACTCCACTTTTATATTATATCTGATTTATTTCGTAGCGGGATCATGACAAATTAGTCTCCTTTAGATATCCTGGGCTTCAATACTCGGCGTCTATATTGTCCCTGCCTCTGTTGATCCTGAAGTACAGGAGTTACAGTGGCGGGTGTGTTGGGATAGGGCGTAAAAAATGTTTTGCTCTCTTTGCTCTCTTTGCTCTCTTTCTCTCTCGCTCTCTCTTTGCTATCTCTTGTTCGCTGGTATAGCTACTGCATATTAAGCTAGGTAATTGAACATTTATTATGGATCAAAAATCCTATGGTCTTGTCGGTCAAAGTAATTAGGCTAGGTTGTTTAGTATTGGACTAAAACCCGCTGTACCTGGAATCCCGCCAATTCACGTTGATCACTATGGCGCGTTTTACATTCCACTTCGATTCGATTGTTACACAATGGTACGGGTCGGGTCAAGCGGGCACATTGGTTTCGCACGCCATCCTTTTCACGCTACCATTTTAAGTCCATTAAATACATAACACGACTGATAAGGTTACGTTTCTTCTTAAAAAAAACTGTAAATAAAGATATTACAAAATGTCTGGTTTTGTGATTTGATAACTTTTTTCTATACCTTGCTTTAAGACAGCAATAACAGAGCTAGCTCTACGTTTATGAAAAATGTGAAATCGGACATTACAATATTATTATTCTAATATTACATATCACTGCTTATCACTGATAAGCAGTGATGGCCTCGAGGTTTGGGCGCGCGGTCAAGAATCTCGGCGGTCGCGAGTTCGAACCCCAGGCACACACCTCTGACTTTTCGAATTTATGTGTGTATTCACGTTGAATTGTCACTTGCTTTAACAGTGAAGGAAAACATCGTGATAAAACCTGCACACCTAAGAGTTCTTAGGAATTTCTTAGGTGTGTAGTCCGCCAACCCGCACTAGGCGAGCGTGGTGGACTATGGCCTAAACCCTCTCAATGGTAGAGGAGACTCGTACTCAGCAGTGGGCGTATATGGGTTGATGAAGTAATATTACATATTATGTTGGATATGTTTTTTTGCGACGTTTTTTCCGTCAAAAGCAATAGTAGTATCAGCGGATCTTCATCATTAGCTCATATAAGATCCTCTGCTGAGCACGGGCTTCCTGTAAAACTGAGGGTTTTAGGCCTACGTCCACCAAACTAAAAATTATTTTTGCATAAAGATGTTTCGTCAGGGTCTTCGGTGACAATAACAATTTAAATTATTGCGCACTTAAAATCTGAACAAAAATTATGCAAAATGACTTTGGTATCTCTTAAGAAACACAAAACCCTGATTTCCATACAATATAGCCTGATGCCTTTCAAACATAGGAGCCAGACGTTACACGCTGAATTGAAATAAAATTAGGAAAATTGGATTCTTACATACAAATGGAAGTAGCGGTGGATTTGTGGAAATCCTTTGCATTTGTTCCTTAGATTCCTTTAGACGGATTTCTGTGTCTAAATAGAATTGGGGTAACGTTTAGTACTCGGGCAAAATCTTTTCACATAAAGACAGCAAGACTTTGTATTGACAGAAACGTGTGTTTCAATGAAATAAGCTTTACGATTTTAGGACATTTATGTTTCTTCAATTTTTTTTTCACTCCTATTCGAGTTTCGATTGCTTTCGAGTTAAATAATAAATTAGTTAATAGGTACCTATTGCTCGGCTGGTGTCATCAACCTTCAAAAGTTTCTAATATTTAAAAATCTCGTTGTAGCATTTTTGGCTTGGATGAAATTTAATCTAATATTAGTATATTTTCTGCAAATATGCTTCTCCCAACTATTCTCTAGCGAATTTTTGATCTCAAACGCATACACATAAAATTTTATCTATCAGCTGAAAATATAAGAAGCAGAATATAAATCCAATATCGGAACCAATAAAATTCCTGAACATAAAATTCCGCCATTAATTGTCTTGTAAAAAAGTAAAAGATTTAATAAAACGTCGCAAGTTATCCGAGCCATAAATTTTAAGAGCTTAGCCAATCGACGTTTTATGATCACTGTATAATTGGTTTGGTTTTCAATGTCGGGGTCGCATTAAGATCTATATTCGGCCACGCTATAAACTTCACGACTGTCTTTTATCAAATTCCGAGAAAGTTTATTAAAACTAACTGTTATGGAATTTGGTTCTGTCTAAAATTTTGCTGAATGCACGCCGCTTCGGATAAATCTGTCTGTAGATTTTTGAGCAAACTCTATATCTAGCAGAGTTAGGCTGATGGCCTGTTTTATAATTATTTATATGACCGCAGAGCCGGAGCTAGAAGAGACTAACAATGATGATTTTTCTAATAGCATAAACAAGCATTTCTATTACATTTACACCCTGGTTTATGATATGTGTCAATTACATTACTGTGGATACTGGGCCTTTAAAGGAACTTCTTGCAATGAATCTACGCATAGCATCTGCTAGAATTGCCGCAGATTTTTTGTGGACAGACCGAGCTAATGTTATAAAACCTCCTTCACATTTTTAACTAATGACTTTTAAGATAAACAATCAATTAGTAAGAACATAATAAACGCCCATACAGTACGCATTCTAGTCGCATCTACTGGCATGTTAGAAAAGAAGATATAGAAAAGGCATTCTAGAGACACGTATACGTATATAATTTGAATAAATGTGCCCCAGTATTTTACTGAATGAAATATATATTGCGAACCAATCCTCATACATCATCGTGCCACGAATTTCAAAGTATATTGTAATATCACTTTGATGTCGAAAACGTTAGGCAGTCACGTAATCACGTCATGAATAAGAAAATTGAATGTAATTTCATATGCGCAAAAACAATAATATAATAATAAATTCTAGACATAGAAAAATGCAAGAATACGCCTTGTTCGATTTTCTATCGTTGTATTATTGAACTATTTGAATCAAACCGTCTCGAGTTTTTCGTTTCATATTACGAAAAACTAGAGTTACCCAATTCCTTTTAATGCCGTACAATATTAAGTTAATTGATTCGCTTTATTTTTCACTATATATTCAAATAAGTTTTTCGCTGTCTGGGGATTCGATGAGACCAAATGAATTTGCTCATTGGGCTGCAAGAGTCCATCTTGTGTCAAATTCTTTTACACAAAATGTTGAAAAAACTGTCTTTTTAAAATGGAAATCTGACTCAGTAACGAGAAAGTTGTTGAACAAGAACTTTTTAGTTTAAATAGATTTTTTTATATCCTTATACGAAAAGTGACTTTTGGGAAATATTGCTATTGTTTTATTAACAAAACATCGTTTATGCGTATTCCTGTTATGACAATACTTTTTGAATTCATAATTACTATTGAAATTAACGTAACTGAGTAAGCTATTTGTCTAAAAAATATCACAACATAAAAATCTCTACCTACCGGTACGCTTCATTATTTCAAATAAGCCTGACAGCTGTCAAAAATGACACACGTCACAAACATTCTGCCTGTTCCATGGCAGCTATTCCCAGCAAATAGGAAACGTGCTTAATTTCCTTGTGCTCTTAAATATGTCGGCCTACGTAACTAAGTACTTGAGGCGCTGAGCCAAGACAAATAAGGAATTTAAGGCCTTTGAATACGCTGGAAGTAAACTACCTAATGTTTGCCAACAGCCGGCTAACTTCACCGCGGTCTGGAGTATAATTTGTTCTTCTTGTTTACATGTCTTTCATTAACTCTGGTAATTCGATCATTTTGCAATTTGACTGTTTTGTTGGATTTTAAGTTTGTTACGTTTTAAACACGGTTTGTGAAAACAATTGCTTTTATATTTGTTTTGAGTTGGACATTTGATGCGGATGGCTTGTTGAATGTTTTGGAAGTTTTTGAATAAATTTATTTAGAGTAAATTGATACGTCATAAGCATGTGTGCTGTACCATGATAACTCCATCATGATATTTTTTTCACCGTTACAATAAGTGACAATTCATTATGACAACAAACATAACTTCAAAAAGAAAAAAAAGTGTAACTGGATTTCAGATTTCAACCGCGCCCCTAAACCCATCACTATTTCATACTCATACAACTCATATAATTCTTTTTTTATCTATTGTAGTAAAAATCTAATCTTCTTACTTTCTGACTGCCAAATACCCAAAAGCCCTGAGACTTACAGTGACAAGTCTGTAACGCTTCAGCGTAAAGCGGGGTTGGAATGTAAATTGAAAAGACGGATGAATTTGGATAGTCTTATGTTAGACGTCTAACGTTGGTGGCAGACGGCAGACATAGCATGCAGTGTGGAATTTCATTTAATTTGCTCTATTCACGAGGTTCACGCTCATTGGTACGCTTTATTCTGGAATAGTGTTGATAACACTATTTTGTTAAATTATCTTGAAATGGAACTCGTTGATGTTCAATTAAATTCGTAGGGTAAAGGCTGGATAGATGCCCCACTTTTTGAAATATCGTCATAATTTTAAAAATATTAGAGTTATATAAATAATGTCTACGAATTTAGATAGTTTAATCCTTTATGTTTAACTGTTATTTGTTTTTTTGGATCTATAAATTACAGATTTTGCAGATTTTAGCTTTTAGTGGAACTCCTTTTTTGGGGATAGATGCCTACCCGTATGGATAGTTGCCCCACCGTGAAAATACTATGAAGGATAGACGCCTACGGTGCGGGATAGATGCCCTTCATTATGTATAAATAAAAAACTCAACCCAACTTTAATGATGTTTTGTGGACAATGAGTATTTTAGCAGACACAAGAAACAAGACACATAGGACTAATAATGAAAAGCATTTTGTAGTTGTAGTTATTTTTTTTAATTGTCATCGTTACATCTGTAACTCTAATATGAGATCAAATAAAATAACCATTATAAAATTCTAAAAGTATATGTTTAACAAAATAGGGATTCTCAATTCTGATCATATAATATTAATTATTAAAATTCAAGACTCGTAATCATAAAGTAGTTCATTAAAAAAAAATAACATAACATAATCTTCCCCTGGAGATGAGGATGTGTAAGACCCGTCTATCATTCAAGTCAAAGGTTCGTGAGTTGCTGCTAAAGAGAATCACAGAATCTTCATAATAGTATTTTTTATGTATATATTATAGTATATATATTCATATTATATTTATATATTTGCTATTAGAGCTACTATTACATTATATTTATTACCTTATGCCTTTATCACAGTATATTAGTATGTAAATTGTGTATGTTTGTAAATTATTTATTTGCGCACCTACACACCTATCATCTCTGCATCACCCAAGGTTTGACTGGTAGAGAATGCCTCAGGCATTAAGTCCGCCTTTACAATATATATTGTATGAAGTGTAAATAAATAAAATAAATAAATAAACATAATAAAAATTTCAAATGACGCTTATATCTATCTTATCTACATATATATAGATCTATATTTTTATCTTGAGGTTTACCTTTACCTTCCTTCTAACTGTCCTTTACCGGCAAACCTTTAGGTTTTTTTACCTAATTTTTATAGTTAAGTGAATTGTCTTCATCTTTACTGTTAAAACTATCAATTATTCTCCGATTTAGATGTTTCCTGCCTTGGTTTACTTTTAAATAATTATCATTTTTTTTATTACATAAATCACCTAGGCCATCATCGTCGCTGTCAGTAAAATAATGTTTTTGTTTGTTTTTGCTGTCGTTCCTTGTTGCTCGTTCCTTTATTTGTTTTCTTAAGTTCGTTTTTTTTCTTGGTAGTTTCAGTCTCGCGTTTGAGTCTAAATTAGATTTTATTTAATTTTTAAAGGTTCTTAATAGAATCCCAAACTGTCGAGATATTTTTCCCATAGTATTTATATCCATTTCGTCGAAAGCTAATTGCAAACAGTTGTTCTGTAATCCAAGAACATGTTCGATCTCGCACTCCTTCCTTTTTTTTGTATTTTCATGGCATAGTTCTGCTACAATCATAAATACGTAAACACATAAAAAATATAACAGCACAAAAATATGTTCAAAATTTACATTGAAACCACATATGGGTATACATGGTGGACTGAGGGATAGATGCCCCTAGGGGCAACTATACCTCGAAAAATCAGGGCAACTATCCTTTTTGATAGGGATAGATGCCCTCGTATTTTTTTTAATAAATAAAAACAAAAAAGCAACTGTTTACATCTAGATGCATACTTTATGAATCAGTATTTTAACGTAATAAAAAATACAACGGAATTAATGACAATTTATAAAGTTATGCAACAACAAATACTAACCTTTAAAACTTTGACGTGTTCGGAAGGTTCGCCGCGGATTTGAACGAACGAAACGAATCATCACAGCACGGCGGTTTGTGGCTAACTTTGGTGCAGGGTAACTGCGGCTCTTAGTTATACTGTTGTTTTTTAATCGCGAGTTTGGGAAGTTAGGTTTTTTGAAAATGAGGCGTCTATCCCACTGGGGCATCTATCCCGCTTTTACCCTATTGTTTGAAAACAGAATGATATGGGGTCGCGGCTGTTGTGACAAGCTTCTTCTTAGTTCGAACCAAAAGGTTTCATGCTCATGTCATGTACGAGCATAAAGTAGATATTGTAGGTGTCAATTATAGCAATGAAAAAAACAACGTAGAGTTTTTATGTGGGACGTTATATTGTTAGCATCATCAGCTTATATACGGGCCTCTTCATAGCTTAACTCAGAATAATACAGAAGTATTTTCACGAAATTTTGATTTTATTTGTCTATTTTTATAACCTCCTTAGAAATTTAATATAATTTTCAGCCCCTAATTTAAATATTCTCCAGTAAACAAAAAGTTTTATTACGCTGAGTATGCGCGCTGCAGCCTCGCAAGTACTAGCTCACTTTTGTCTTTATAGAGCGTCGGAAACATAGAAACTGCGAAGGAACAGTACCCACTCCTCCAACCGCATTATAAATGTGGAATAACATTTTGCCCGTCAGCTCTGCAGTGTTATAAATAGTTTTTCTTATGGAGTTTGTTTGGGGACTTGTTTTTCGGAATATGTTTTATTACTGGTAATAATACGATGTTTATTTCAGTCAGTAGATCCATTCATTTCAAGAGATGTGTATTTTATTAAAACAATGCTTTATACAAACATGATGAATTTTAACATAATAGCTTACATAGCTTTACGTAAAAGTTACAGCTTTGCGCTACGCTATTAAGTTTATTAGGAATAAAAAATATCTTGTAGTTTAGCATCAAAACCAACCAGCATTAGGCCAGCGTGGTCGACAAAGGCCCAAACCCTCTCAATGGTAGAAGAGGCCCGTGCCCAGCAGTGGGACGTCTATATGACGAAGACGAAGAAAGCATCCAAAGAACAATACGTAGACCATTTTTATAACATTGTAAAAATACTTCAACTAAATGGCAGACGCAAATAAAATCGATGGTAAGTGTACTGTTTCGCACAAAGAGATAATCCGAGCTTAAAGGAATCCGTACCTGTTCCCCCTTTCAGTGAAAGATTTTAAAGTTTCAAGAAGAAATTTAAACAAACAGAAATACTTTTAAATAATGAATAAAAGTTTAGTGCCAGAGTTATAGGCAAGCTCTCACCAAAAAACTAGTAAGATGGATTAAGGTCTAATTTAAGGTAATTATGTTGGTAAACAATATTTTGCAGCGCCTTGTATATGACTTCATACAAAAATATCTGTATAATGTATAATTATAATGTTAACCTAAACATTATTAGAGGTTCTCACTATCCCCCCATTTAGGCGATGCATTTTACCAATACCAGTAAAATACTGAATAAATCATCATCCTACTTTTATTAGAAAAAAAAAAAAAAACAAACGGAACATTTCAACATTCCTAAATTGTTAAAAGCGAATCGCCAAATCCAATTTCACAACAATCTATTGTACTGTAAAATTTTTAGATCGAAACCTGGTGTATTTTAAACAACTTGTTGCAACTATTCAATTCGAACGTAAACAGTCTGACAGTTGGGACACAACTTTATCACGTAGTGTTTGTGACGCGATGGCTTGAACAATCTGTCATAGTCAGTGCAAGACATTGTCTCAGTGGGTAATAAACTTCAAGCGTTCACTAATGAAGATATGCTTTAGATGTGTATTTCTGGCATATATA
This sequence comes from Cephonodes hylas, assembly GCA_030295005.1. Classification (NCBI taxonomy): domain Eukaryota; kingdom Metazoa; phylum Arthropoda; class Insecta; order Lepidoptera; family Sphingidae; genus Cephonodes; species Cephonodes hylas. The sequence goes on along the minus strand of AP025374.1, from coordinate 2,208,812 downwards.
TTTTTTTATTAGCGAAGTGACGTCCAATTGGTGGTAAGCACGACGTTGTCTAAGAAATTATTATCACTCGACACTCAATATCCTTATTTCGATCTGGTAACATGTTTTTACACGCGTTCGTGTGTGTAAATTCTATTTAAATTTTTCTATTTAGTAAATTTCTATTAGAACTACAGGGTCTGAAAATACGTTTAATATAAGAACTACTAAAACAGAACTCCTTTTTGCTATAAAACATGAACACCTTGTATTTCGATATGATGTTTAAAGAAAAGTACTTGCCATACTCATAATTTGTGATTGACAATGGCATAAATTACTTCTTTCTGGTCTCGCCCATGAAGTAATGCAATTTCAATTGCATTGTAACTACATTTTTGAACAGCTAATCATATAATCAGTACGCTATTACGGGCACACGTCTCCCCAATATCATGAACTCGTATTTTTCGTAATGAAACTGCTTTGAGGACGGCTGCTGAAGACTTAGTTTGTATTTACATTTCATATTGCTTAGCTTTGCAATTTGTTTTATTGTGATTCGCTTGCGCCTCAGCTAACTATTATAGAATTTAAATATGATTTTTTGAGGTTAAATTATATTAATTTAAAGAAATTAAGATGAGTTTTGAAGATGTTTGGAAACCAACGAGGTATGATTGCTGATGAGTACTAAATTTTGTTATCAAATAGTAATCCTTATAGTCATCCCGTATCATCAACACCATCATCAGCCCAGAAACGTCCCACTGCTGGGCACGGCCCTCCTTTAGAATTAAGATTTAGATCTTAGCGCGGTGTTGGCGGACTACGGCCAAAATAAATTCCTACAAATTATCTCCTTCACCGTTAAAGTAAGTGACGATTCCTTGTTAATACATACATAACTTCGAAAAGTCAAACCTGTGTGCCGGGATTTTGAACCCGCGACCGCCGAGATTCACAACCGCGCGCCTAATCCTAGTTATAAATAATTATTATTCATACTTAACACCCCTGGGCAAAATCTATTACATCCTTCAACTGTAAACAAGTCTGGCTTATTCAACGTTATTTTGAATGCAATACTGTTGAACAAACATCACTTTGTGCATGAAACTCGCTGCAATGTAAGTATCAAAGTACCGGCACCGTATTTCAAACTGAATCAAATCCTTTGCAACAAATATTCGCTTCGTGCAATATCCTGGCGGGTCAAACAAAGGTGGCTTAGTTTATAGTTATAATAAGGAATTAATTTTATCTAGATTTACATACATACATAAACTCACGCCTATATTCCCTGATGAGGTAGGCAGAGATGTATTTCTACACCCACATTTCGCCAGTATATATTCAGTCTCACGTAAGCGGGCGAGCCTGTTGTCGTTTTTCGGGCACATTTCCAGACTCCGTGCTGCTACTGAGAATTTCCTAACCAATAACACTTTATCCGACCCGGGAATCGAACCCAGAACCTCTAGATCGCACGGCACACACCTACTTGTACCGCAAGACCACGAGGCAGTCTATCTCTATATAGTTTATCTAGATATCTGATTGTATATTATTTATCATCGTCTTTTTTTTTATCACGAGAGGAAAGCGCCTTAAGCTCCCCTGTTCGGTACCTCGGGGGAGGCCATAAGGGGTATGTCGGGGTCTCTGGCTACGCCAGCATACCGACTAAAACCTCTCGGTGACCATCACACGCATTTAGGGCGGTTTTGCGGCATCTCAGGGCCAGAAGTGCCCTAAATGGTCCGCTGCCGCCCGGCGCACCGTCCAATTATGGACCCCTCCAAATTGGGAGGGCTTGGTATGCCCTCCACTTAATCTATTCGGACGTTCGCCTTTCGTGAACATCCGCGACAGTTAAGAGGTCACGTCCTCTGCCGCCAATCTCGGGGTTGCTATCATAGGGTACCGCCCCCGCAGTACGCCCTGCTACCCCAGTTCCCCTGTTAGTCGCCTCTTACGACAGGTAGGGGATACCGTGGCGGAATTCTTACACCCCCAATCCACAGGGCGGATATTTATCATCGTCTGCCTATATACATACCACTGCTGGACACGGGCTTCCGCTACCGTTATGAAGGTTTAGGCCATAGTCTACTACATTGGCCTAAAACGGGTAAGCGGATTACACACCTAAAAAAATCCTTAGAATTTTGTGTGAATTATTTATTTTATTAATTTTACCCCATTAAAGTTACGTTAAAATATATATGACCTAGTAAAGTAGGAGTTTTGTTTAAACACTATTGACCTAAATCTAGTTGTATTATATATCCTTATCTACAGTACAGCGTCTATAGATGTTATCTTAATGAGTCTGAAGTCTATTTAAAGCGACGTATTTTGAGTAGAAAGTACAGATTATTTGCAGGTATTGAGAACAAAAGATCCAATTCGCAAGGTCAGTTCTATCTTTGTGCGTTCGGCTGTATGGTGTTAGTAATTCTATAGACGACGGATCAAAGTTTACCCCAATATATCAGGGTCAAATCAATGGCCGTACTTCCATAGAAGCTCAATTGGATTACATGTTTATTGCATAATGTCTAGTTTATAATTTATTGTGGGTCATTTATATGTCAAATTGCTTTTACTAAATGCACATTTGAGTGTTAAAGCTTATTATTCGGAATTTTGTAAGGCAACATCGGCTTCCATATTTATAATAATACTTTATTAAGATGTATATTCGCAAACTTAGAACTTCCTCACACTCATTCAGAATCTTACATCAAATTTTTTATACATTGAAATCATCTTACTTTATTTTTTAAAATTTTAATTTCATTTATTTGATTTCATTATTTATATAGTGATTTCAATTAGGTAGGTACTAGTGTCATCTACATACTATGAAAGAATAAATTTCCCACCACAACTCATATGAGGCCAAAACCTAATAAAGTAGACTTCCGGTAATCCGACAAACGTTTTGCAGAGCAGTGTCGAACTATCGAATTTGTCGGATTATAGAGTACTCTGCCTTAGACCCCCTAAAGTCCGGATGTTTTTACAAAAAAAGTACCTTGTAATCCGACAAATTACAGATCCAATGATAAAATTCTATTCGTTTCATCATAAAATTAACGTCATTAATAATATTAAAAAATATGCACAACTTTACATTAGGAAAAAATTGTGAACAAACAAATGTACACACTAAAATTATTAATCAATCAATGCAAAAAAATATTCATCATAGTTTTTTTTAACATTGTTGAAACGTGAGACCATGTCGGATTACAAGGGGTGCCGGATTAGACAGGGGCCGGATTACCGGGGGTCCACTGTATTGTGGAATTGTATACGGTCTGAGACCTACAAACTACCATAAACACTAAATCATGGCATAAGCACTCGGTAAATCTACTTGGCACTTGACGACGTCACGTCGCTCAGAATAGCACTAGTATGTGGCGTATCGGATTATCCAGTGCCTCTCTATCTATATCGGTTGTACTGAACATCAACATCAGCTATGCTTGAAAAGGGATAGGCTTGCTGGGTTTTGAGGAATTTGTTGGCAATATGCAATGAAAGTAGACCATAGGCATTTTTTTTTTTTTTTTTTACGAGAGGAAAGCACCTTAAGCTCCCCTGTTCGGTACCTCGGGGGAGGCCCTGACCATAGGCATTTTGAGGGTTTTTAAATTACTCTATTGAAACAGCTAGAGGTCAATATGGGTTTGAATATAATCGAAATTGTCAGCATTTTGATAAATATTTCGCAACGTTTATTAATGCCGAAGTAAATTACAAATGCCGTACTGATAATAATAAATTAATGCGTAAATATTTTTAAAAATAAATAATACTTTAGAAAAAATATTTGAGGCAATTATCATTATTTGAATTTATCCCATGATTCAGAATGTATACTGGTTTCAGCTGAAGTTTGTGGTTAAAATTATGTATTATGCCTGCCAATTTTTTAATTATGCATTTTTTCCTAAATTCGTATATTCTATAATATCACGTAAAAAACAAGAATCTAAAAACAAAAATAAAATATTCTTAACCAAAAAAAAAAAACTAAGACCGCCGCGATTCTTTGATCTACCGTTGACATTGTAACGTCGGCCACAGATCCAAGGAACTATAAATTACATGAATAATATCGGAACTTGTTTCACAACTATACCAATAGATTTCCCGGGGGAGCCTCGTAAGCCTTGATCGATGCGACGCTCAAGCCACGATGCTAAAGCCGACTAGTCTACGAACCTGTTTTACTGCATACACTGGGTCGGCACAACATTTAAATATTAATAAGATAGAACGTTTTAAAATCTTAAGTGGCTTGTTAAAAATGACTCGCGAAACGTAGTTTTAAATTAACCCTCTTGAGAGCCTCTCCCCACTTATAGTAGTGCCTAAATAATAGTGTTACTATGAGACGTCCCATTGAACGTTTATGGGCTGAAAGGTAATTTCTTTTTCATCATAATATAAAAATTACTTGTATGATAAAATACAGTAAAAAGACCGTGAATGAAAACTAGGATATACAATAGTTACGATTATTAAAACCATTGACGTTAAAAAAATACCGACAAAAAAAATTGACGATTTCCTTTCACCAAGGTACGATTATCATCACTACATAGTATAAAACAACGTCTGTCCCTATGTCCCTTTGTATGCTTAAATCTTTGAAACTACGCAACGGATTTTGATGTGGTTTTCTTAAATAGATAGAGTGATTGAAGAGGAAGGTTTATATGTATGATAACATCCATTAAATATCAGCATTGCACCCGAGCGAAGCCGGGGCGGGTCGCTAGTAAGTAATAAAGGTGATTCGGAAAACGATTTTTTTTGGCGAGATTATTTTAACGTCACCGTAATTATTGCCTGTTGTAGTTTTTCATCGCGGTATTTTTACACCCCTTATATTATAAGACTTAGGGGCTCCATATACTGACAATAATATTGCACAATATTTTTATTGTTCAATAATATTGAACACCCCCTTTGATTTCAGACGTTCAATAAATTCTGTCAATAAAATTGACTAACCAGTCTGATCAATATTTTCGTGCGAGCGACATGTCTGACGACGAAGTTTTGGTGGCAGCCACGCAGGTGGTTTTGTTGAAAAGAAAAAAAAAAGAAATATATTGCGCAATATTAAGCCTACATAGCGCAATAAAAAAATATTGCACAATAAAAATTAAGCTCCCTCAATCTTTTGTTCAATCACGGCGCAATGCTTCAATATCATTCCTACACGTTCAATAATATTGTACAATCAGAATATTGTGCAATATTATTGAAGGTGTATGGCGCACCTTAAACATTTATCTCGAAAAATTTTATGTGTATTTACTGTCCGTTAAACCGTTCTTATTTTCTACCCCTACGCTTTAAAAATATCGAAAGGCCATTGAAGCTGTGATTTAATATCAACAGCACAGCTGAACTGCACCCGCCTTCATAAATTGTGTATTATTGACGTAATCTTCAGTTCACGGTTTTATGCACACTAGCACAACAATAGATCGTTAGTTACCCCACCCAGCAGTCTAGAACTAATCTGTATAATTTGACAAATTAGAACTTTGAATGCAACTTGAACTGTATCTGAATGAGGAGCGTTTAAGCAGCGTTATATCTAAGCGAATGAATTTCTGCAAATAAATAATGTTCTGTGTAAGACGTATTGCTGCTATGTGAGTCTTGAAATAAATTATACCTGTGACTTTAAGTTGGGTTGTAGACTTGAAAAATGTATTATGAAATTTTCTTAAGACAGTTTTAGGTTAGGTGAGATGTCTAGTACATTGATTAGTAAATACGAATGTCGAGTATATCGATATCAACACTTTATGTCCGAGCTCGCATAAGTGCACTTATTTTATTTATTATGCTTGCATGGTGCACCACAAGAATTAATTTTAATTTTTATGTTTGCCACAAAAGGCGGTTTATCGCTACTGGCGGTCGATTTCAGTGTAATAATAAAAAGCAATAACATATACCTACATGCGACACTTATTGTTATTTCTAGGTTTTATAAGTTTTTATTTCTTTTTCGTATTTGCAGAACAATTAAAAATCGGTCATGTTGGAAAGACCAAATATGGGAGCTTTTTGTTTTAGAAATTAGAGCCAAGAAATAAGAAACAATTGCCTGTCATGCAAGTGTTGTTTGACGAGTCAGTAGTCCTTTCATGACGTAATCATCTGTCAAGACAGTGTTAGACTGACTGCCTCGTGATCTCGCAGTACCGATACTCGTATGTAGCGTGAAATATAAAAGTTCTGGGTTCGGTTCGCGGTATGGAAAGAGTGTTATTAGGATTTTCTATTATTAAATTCTCAATAACAATGCGGAGACTGGAACTGTACCCGATATACGAAACCAAGACATTGCGAAATCTGCCTTGCTTTAGGGGTAATACAGGCGTGAGTAGGTATATGTATGTGTACAAATATGTAAGGTATACAAATGTCATACGCTAAATATACTTTTCTGGAACTCTCGCCGATTAAATTCTGCTATAAAAATACGATAATATTTTCAATTGTAGTCGTGAATACCAATTGGCCTACAGTGTTATTTGATCACTGAATGCTTAAAAGTTCGCAGCGCGGGGGCGATTCTCGTACAGCCGGTACTTCCTAACATTTGAGCAAACTTCGAGAAGTTAATTAAATTGAATATACTTTTCCATTTTTCCGTTATCATATTATTATTTATTATATGATCGAGTTGCGTAATTTTGTGTTTTTAAAAGTTTGTGGGATGATCTTAGGTGAGCTTCATTTGTTAAAAATATATGTTTATGTATATGATCTGTTCCAGCTGTGTTTAAATTCTGTGACGACCATTTTCATTTTTCGGGTACAATTTGATAACGATATAATAGGCGCAACCCGTAAACCGACCTTTAAACGATTAATTTCGCCTCCGCACATTATAATACAAGTAGGGACTATACAATTTTATTACGGAATCGCGGTTTCGCGGTCTCAGGTTCGATTCATGGGTCTGGCAGTTTTATTGTTTTTTTTTTATTTTATAAGCAAATGTCCAGCAACAGCACCGAGTCTGGAATTGTATCAAATAGTGATATACATAAGCTGATATGATATACTCAATGCAACAATACGATAAGAAAGCCAATACTCAACCAATCATACGCAGGTGTAAAAAGAATTAACTCGATTACGTCCCCATAAAGCGGATGTTTCGCTTTAATTAAGCCATACAGCGTCGGTACCGGCGACTTATGCATTACGTACACGCGAAAGCCGAGCGGTAATCTGCTCAGCGGCTTTATTAGCTGCAAAACTTTATAGAATAGCTGGGAATGCTTTTGTTTCGTTTTAACATGTGTTCGCTGGACGCTGCGGTCGCTGCGATTGTTTTGATGGAAGCTGATGAAGCCCATAATCCCTTTTGGTCACCTACGTAGTGAAGAAGTTGAAATTTAGTCCAGGTTGAAGCGTGTTCGGAATTATATTTGGGAAAAAAAGTCTTGTGGTGAATTATTTGGTGTAGAAAAGCCACCTAGATCTCTTTATAATTATAATCATGAATTAAAATAGTCAGAGATATTACAATAAGTCATTCATTATAGCATGGATTGGTATGAAAATATACCTTTGGTTAACCCCTCAGACATGACTTTAACAAATTTGTGTGTATTTAAACACGCTAAGATAGGTAGGTGCCCTATTGATGTCCTATAAAAAAAAATCTATGGGACTTTTCGTTATAAAATAGTTGAAAAAATATTTTACGTCAAATACACAATATTTTCTTACCGCAAAAGAACTCGTTACTTCTTTATTAACAACCGAAGTATTTATTGTACCTTGGAGATTGTCTAGCCACATAACTTATAAAAACGGTTATAGAAATCCTAAAACCAAATATACGACACGAGAACCAGAATCGGGAATACATAGAGCCATTTGTGAGCGAATTTTGCCATATCTCTAAACCGATAACTGGGAAACAAGTTGTTGGTTAGATACTGGTTCGTAAACGAAGTATGAATAGTCTAGACGTGGTGCGACGACCCGAGATAATCGGATAGAAAGTCTTTCGTAGGGTCCTCTCAAAAGGCATCAGAGATGAGTTTTTCATAACAGAACTGTCCATGCTGCGATGCCACAGTTTGTAGTTACTATAGTATCAAGATTAACTAATAAAAATATATTCCAATACATGTTAACATACACTAAAAAGTAAGTAATTTAACTGCGTATTCTTCTGTAACTTATTAATTAAACAATGATCATAAGTCTTTTTAGAGGTACTATGAGTAAAATGCAAAAGAAAATATCATCCTTCTTTGAATGACTTATCTTATTGTGACGGTTATCAACTTGGTGAGGAACAAGTGCAAGCAAAGCTCGTGCAAGCTCTGGAATGAACTCCCTGCCTCGGTGTTCCTCGAGCGCTATGACATGACCTTCTTCAAACGAGGCTTAAAAAGAGTATTCTCCTCACGGTAGGCAGCGGCGTGGCTGTGCCCCCTGGCATTGCCAAGTCCATGAGTGGCGGTGACCGCTTACTATCAGGCGGGCCGTCTGCTCGTCTGCCTGCTAAGGCGTTTAAAAAAAAACATAATATTGTATCCCGGGATAATGCAACGTTCTACGGGATTAAGCACAAAATTCAAAATTTCGCTCACGGAACACCGGTGCCCACAGCTAGTTATGAAATAAACAACATATGAACATGGTATAAGGGTGCATTATTTATGCTCCTGTAATATAAATTTCAAAAGTCATCGTTCAGTTAATCCTTAGGATGCTTTCAACCAAGATTAACTTAGTTACCAGTTTGAAACATACACTGAGCTTCAGGTTGAAATATTCCTTTAACTCTCTCTTTAAGAACGTAATAACATGTCTCAACAAGGCCAATTGCATTTCGTTGAATCCTTTAGGTATTTATTTTTAGATTTTATTATAGCTGGTATAATGTTTAATTTTAATACTTACGTTGCGAGTCTTCGAGAATCTATTGTTTCGGCACACTAATCCGAGAGTCTTAGGGAGGCTTAAATCTAGGCTACTTTTATGCCGCTGAAATATTCTCCTGGGACACAATAAAAATAATACAAAAATTTGCCAAGTCTCTTTTGTTCTTATTTTTAGGATAGTAAGAATGGACCCTAAATTATTTTTTGTTGCTCTACTAACCTAAATGAGTGTTTTAAACGTTTTCTTTTTTTAAACATTTTCATATTATTTTTTTGTTATACGACGAGATACATTTATCTTAGTAAAATTTATAAAATATTTTTCTCAGTAATTAATTTCAGCAAATTTTCAAAATAATAATATCTTAATGAAATAGCTGAACATTCTCTTCTTTATTAAAATTTAAATAGATAATATTAAATATAAACTTAATAAACATAATTAAAAGGATTAGTCTGGTGTTTCTTAAAGTTTAATAGACTTTTCTGTCCTTCAATCGCACAAACCTAAAATATATTTTTAGACCGACACTAGCGACTGTCTCGGTCAACAAAATAAAATACGAATACCAATTAAGCCTCAAAATTTGTCAAATTTATAAAATCAGAAGCAAATAAGTGGCCATACTTTAATGTTCCATTAACACAACCGTTTAAACTTTTACCATGTATTTAACGAGCTAATTGAATGCACACTAAAACTCTGCGAAAAAAAACTGATTCGTGACCCAAATTCATTAAAAATTTAGCCAAAACACAGCTATTCACTGTCCAGTTTCGGCGAGCAAAAAATCTCAAATGAAAAAATCATCTCCATGCCACACCGTTATTAAAAATATTATTCGCAAAAATACCAAAGCTTTTTATATATTAACGTATAGAATGAAATTTTGGGCGTGAAAAATATAGCGAAGTTTTATACTTCCAATTTGAAACTATTATTTATTTTATAACATTTCTAGAATAAGCAGATGCAGTAAACATCTTGAAGTAGGATTTTTTCCACGTTAATATACATAGTTATACATAAGTTTTACGTAATATAGGTATAAGTATTCAAAACTACGAAAAAAGTTTTAGTTGTAATCCACACAAAAATCCTAGAATACCTGCTACGATCTAATCTTTTTTTTCGTGACAGAATTTCAATTGCTACTTAACATATCACCGTCGAAAGATACCTAAGTACGATTTAAAGAGACAAGCTCTCCCTGATACATTTTTCCTCAACCAAATCAGACTTTGAAGAACAATTAGGCCTCCTCGTCACGAAACTTAAACGAGACGTTACGCTGAATACAAACTGAATTGTCACTTTGACCTACTTCTGTCCAATCAAGATACAAAGTCCACAATAGCAGTCAACGTAAATTTCATCTCGCACTATCAAACAGCAATTTGTTCCAGCATAGCAGCCTGGCTCTCAGTGTTAGCCATAGTGAGAATAAATGGGCAGTATAGCAAAAAAGAGTTAGGCTGGTAACATCGTGTGGCGTTAAGCCAAAATGCGTCTCTACCGCTGACTCTACATCACTCAACGTCAGGTGGCCGCTGAAAAAGCTCACTGATGCTTCAATAATTCCTTAATGTTTTAACGATTTGTAACGCGACGATATTTCGTTCTATTGGTGATTTATGGATCGAATGGTATTAGTATAAAAAAAGTTCGCTTTAGTTCAGTTTGAAAAAGTTGTTAGGTTATTTTAGTAAGAAAAAAAATTAGGCTAATTTTAGCACTAGGATGATTAACATCATCCATCATCACTAATAAGGCACAATAACAAGACTGAATTCGAATACAAGTTGAGATTTAATATAATTGAAAAAGAAGAGCACCGGGTTAATTTTTATTACCACGTTTAGTCCGCTGCAGATAACAAAAGATTAAATTAAAATTGATTGATTAATGTTTTAAATAATCTTTGAAGTATAAGATATTAAATATATAAAAATATGTGAATGAGTGGATCCCTCAATTTGCATTTTTTATTACTTTGCATTTTAATATTGAATCACTATATTACAAGAACCATTGAGTAATCTATTTGAAACAACTGTCCAGCGATAAAACACTGTCCAAAAACAGCACCACGGAATATTCACGCGAATGCGTTCATTTAAATGTCTCGTGATTGTTCGACCCGAATATAATTGAGATAAGAATAATGACTATTTAAATTCGGATTTTCCAATAATTGTATCTTTAGTTGAGGCAAATTTATACCTCGCTCTTTGTAATTTGTTGCATGGAATACTAGTTGTGGAAGCTGGTTTCCCCCAAAAAGAGCTTAAACTAAAAATAGATGTTTGTACATATTATATTTATAAACAAAATTGATTTTTAATAAGTGAAACACTTTTTCATATCGGCATATTACTCCTAAAGATAAATAACAAATAAAACTACTAAACTCCCCAACAGTCACATATACAAATGTCGTGCTGACCACACACTAAGATACGGGTCTTGTTTCGTAGGTATCAAAAACTACGAGAGACTCATCGGTCCCACAAACACCCAAATCATTACACAAAAATTTGTCTCGGTGCGGGAATCGAACACGCGCCCTCTAGTTTCAGAAGCATCTAGCGAACTGCGCCACAGGGCTGTCAAGCTCAATAAAATTAAGCTTTACTTTATTACTACAGACTGTTACACAATTAACATAAAAGCGGTTATGATTGAAGTCATGTCTCTGCAAGGAGTACTTTAACTGAATTTAATACAACGTATGTATCTGTTCTCTCGTTAAACCATCTTTACAGACATTTTAATCTACTGCTTATAATACAATGATTCTTTGAACGAATATAACGATAAATTTTATTGTTGTGAAATAAATTCGAACATCAGCGTTGGTCGTAGGTATTGTTCAAGTAAGGAACTAAACTTACTTAATTACGTTGTCAGTTAATTACACACAATTCGAGATTCTTAAAAAATTTGAGCCTTTTATTTCTTCCAAAAGAAATTAAGTAAATAAAAATAGTCTTGATATCTTCAACAACCTATATACGCCCACTGCTGAGCACGGGTCTCCTCTACCATTGAGAGGGTTTAGGCCATAGTCCACCACGCTAGCCTAGTGCGGGTTGGCGGACTACACACCTAAGAAATTTTTAAGAACTCTTAGATGTGCAGGTTCTATCACGATGTTTTCCTTCACCGTTAAAGCAAGTGATAATTCAATGTGAATACACACATAACTTCGAAAAGTCAGAGAGGTGTGTGCCTAGGGTTTGAACCCGCGACCGTCGAGATTCTCGACCGCGCGCTCAAACCTCGAGGCCATCACTGCTTTCTTGATTTAGGTACACATTATATTTGACTGATCTTAAATTTAAAAATCACTCTGTGTCACACTAGAAAGAATTATTTTTTGTTTGAAACATTGAACTTACTTCTAATATATACAAAAGCATGAACTGTAGTCATACACTTGAACATTCGTTTCAGAAAAAAAAGTTTTTCATCAATACAAATCAAGTTATCAAGATCTGATCAAGAGATTGCGACGTTGGAAATGCTAAAACAGAAAACACTTTTCAAAAGAAATCCACGAGGCGATTGACGAGTGGAGTGCTTGCGAACCTCTCGATTATCTCTATCCACTTTTCAGTGAGGCGCAATATTTTAGATTATATTTGCGTAGGTGCAATCTGATCTTATATTGATTATAGATTAAAACTTGACTGGTATATACCTCATTATTATCGGCAGTGATAGTAACGAGATTTAGACGCACGATCGAGAATTCATTTCATTTCAAAACTCTCATTGGTAGAGGAGGCCTGTGTACAAAAGTGGGACGAATATGGGCTGATGATGATGAACTTAAAAACATATAGATGCCCTTATAAGACAGGTATACGTCCTACACCTAAATATTCTGTAATGTTTTGTTTCGCTAAATAGAAGGCGTATTTATTACCATTATGTATATGTATGCATGTACCGAGTACGTTTTCAGTCTTGGTAGTGTTCCTAAGAAGTAGACACCCAGCAATATACTGTTTTAGCCGGTATTCAAACTTTGTATCGCGGGCAACATTTTTAAGAGCTATTGTTTATTATTAGAGTTTGAAAATGAAAAAGATGCTAAACGAAGATAAAGGTAGAATATTTCTCTTAAAAAATAATAGGTTTTCTAAATCATTTTTTTCTAAGTTGTTCATAATATTACCTCGGTCAATTTATACTTTAGTTGAAACAAACTCCAATATAGCTTTACTACTTACAAAAACATGGCCGTCGAGTTATAAAAACAAACGACTATAAAAATAGCAATTTAAAAATATGATGTATAGGGCAATTTGGAAAATATATTGCCTACGATAATATTTTCGTAGAAATATTTTGAACATAAAATTATCATATACCTAACATGCAGAGCCGTTATGTGTAAGTGGGTAGGTATTTATTGAAAATAAAGATGAAATCGTAATAAAATGTAATACTTCAGATTTGCATCATATCATACAGTATATTTTTTTTCATTTTAAATTATACAAGGCTGCATAGGGATAATTACAAAAAAGTTTATTAGTGACGTAAATGCTTAGTGCTGAGCAACTTGCCTGCAATTTCTCAAGCACAAAAATTACAACCGTTAAGAAAACAATCGTTTTACTGCACGTACACGGCGTAAAAAGACCGTAATCAAAACTTTAGACAAGTAATAGTAATGGTGATTACCAACACAATATTGACGCTAGAATAATAATAATAAAATAAATACACCCAACAGTCACACACATAGTCCTGACCCCACATTAAGATACGAGTCTTGTGTCGTGGGTATCAGAATCTACAAGAGACTTTTCGGTCTCACAAACACCCAGACCCGAAACAATTATTTATGGATCATACAAACCCACACTCACAATGCTGTAAAAATTCACGTGATGCAAAAACATAGCGTTCAAGGATTTAAAAAACAGTTTGCATCAGGTCATAATTTCGATCAGTAAGCTAACAATCTTTATCGTTTTTTTTTAAATTATCATCATCAGCCAATCTTAGTTCACTGCTGGACATAGGCCTACCCCAATGACTTCCACCGGGATCGGTCTAAGGCCGCCTGCAGCCAGTGACGTCCTGCGATCTTTAAATACCGTAGTCATTTTGTGTACTAACAAAATAAAACAAAATATTGGATTTTGTAAGATGCTTATAACTTTGCGACCGGGTTTGTTGTAAGTTATAATTCTGACCTAATATTCTCTCCACAATATACGAGTATTTCACGAGCCTTATAAATAAGTCAACTTTTTATGTAGGTATGTCAACTTGCCCGCATAAGCCAATTGTGTGTTCCAAAAAAGTCTTTACTCATGCAGGAGCTCTCAAATTGGTAGGTTCACGATATAATCTTAATATTACTTCATATAAGTGGCAGTACTGGAAGGCCAGAAGTGTTACACGTTTAATGTGTGTTGTGTCGTTTATAACTGTTTATTTTAACGTCAATTTGTTTTTGTTTAGTAAAGATTTCAAGCTTAAAGATAATTATTCGGAAATTTAAAAGGCACACTCGGCTTTTGACCTTCTATAGAAGTAATAACACTGACATATGTATGTGTCTTCTTTACGTTTGTAATAATTTAGCCTTAGCCCAATTTAGTCTTAGTAATGGTTTGTAAACTTCACATAACTAATGAACGTGGAAAACTGTGTCTAGTTTTCTCGTGATGTTTTCTTTACTATTTTTCATTTTTATTTATACACGAAGATATATTCTAAAAACTCAATTTGTACTTAAGTAATAAAACAGAATTATTATCGCCGAATATATAAGTATCGTATTCTGGAGTAGACGTCAAACATGAATAAAATTTGCTAACATTTTGTATAGGGAAAACTTCACTCTTAAGCTTTCAATACATACAGTGAATCACTAATTGCAAGTAAATTCATAACTAAATACTATTATAAATTACTGGTTGAACTGCGAAACAGCAAGACTTCGTAGTCTGTTGAAGTTAGTTCAGCCATAAATTGCAAAGTATGTAAAGTATTAAGTGATGATGGCTCAGTTGGTCTGTCAGTGTAGTTGTTGGTATTTGCTGTTCAGCTGAGTTACTTTTGACTTTTCAATGTCACCATAATGTAGTAAAAATTGATTTCAAAGATTTTTTTTATAATATAACTTATGTCATAACTATATTATGGTAAGTCTCGCTTTCTTTCGCGTCATAATTCGTAATACAGAAAAAACGTGAAAATATTCATGGATATGCTAATTGTTTTGTTAATATGCTCGATTGTTGTGATTTGCAAAATTAATTACATACTCCGCAGAACTTAACATTAATTATAACTGCGAGAACTTTGTCATAGTGTCAATCATAACATGCTCTCATACACTGGCGCCGGTAATACTGAAGGTACATATGTACATATTTCGACAAAGAAATAGACCTATTTAAGCAAACACATTTTTCGACAACTATGTTTTATGAGACATGAGTGTTTTGAATGAAACTTTGATATGATAACATATAATAATGCAATAATGCTTTTCCAAAAGAAAACCAACTATACCTCTCGTGCACCCACTCATACACGAGGCAATTACAAAAGTGTTCACGCTCATCCCGCGGAAACACTTTATATAAAAATACAAACCTTTTCTCATCAAAATATTATAGAATTTTAAAACGCCTGTCATTACTGTCTTAGCAATGTTCATAAATCCGTTTTATACAGTGTTGGACCTAGATCCCTTCTAGCGTATATTAATAAAAAAAATATCCTATATCCTTACTCATTGTCTTATATATCCCTTGGCAAAACATCATTTAAATATCTTCATTGGTTTGGGCATGAAAGCGTAACGGGGTAGCAAAGTTATTTAGGTCTTTATAATATTAGTCCGAATAACGATTTCACGTAAGCAGAAACTGTAGTAGAGTCGTGTTTAGTGTAGTATAATTTATAATTGACTATTCTAAAAAGTAGTTAAAGTTTATTTGACAAAAGATAATTTTAACTTTGACTTGACTCTTATAACCAGCTCCATCGATATTCCGTCACAAAAGTTTTATATACAACTGAAACTGGTACGTGCAACTAACCCAAGTCTTAAGCCATGCTGTTACGCTCATCGATAGTATAGGTTGATGTATTTGATCATATAAGAATATCCATAAATCAATACTAAAGCGTATGACTCCAAATCATCCCGAAGGATAGGTCCTCTTATCCAAGATTGATATTTATGATCAAACACGTTCTAGACGACGGTCAGGGAGGAATTCATTCCGTGTGAATATACTAAAACAAAGCGAATCCATTAATTCGGATTTGTGTATTTGTACTCCATTTTTGAGTACTTTGATTGATGGATTTATTTTTATATCACTTTAAAAGGGTTTTTTGTATGGTTCACGGAAAAAGTAGAGCCGTATTTTTTTTATTAAATGGATTTGATGTACTTGATAGATTATTTCAAGGATTTTTTTAAAGAGTAACAATTATAAACGGGTTGTTTTAATTAAAAAAAATAAATTTGTCATAAATACTTGTCCTTGTACAAACGAAGTGTGCAATCGGTATCTATAAAATCAGAAAAACGAATCACACAAACTAGAAGACGTAAAATATACAAGCCTTAAAGATCGTGAAATACAACGCAAGAGTAAATCCTCAGGAAATCTCCAATTTCACAGTACACGCATACTAGAATAAAGATTTCCATACACAGGTAGTTTCTTTGTTTATTTATGGGCATTCCGTATTAAAGGGGAAGAAAATTTCATGGGTCATTGGAATTTTGTACACATGAGTGGTCACAGTAATAACCATTTTGCGTCGAGCGCAGTCTTGGTAAGGATAAATAACGTGACAATGTAGTATGCATTACCAAGTTAATAATTTTACAATATTTACTACATAAAATACTATACTTAAAAATAAAATTCTTACCAACTGTCGTAGTGTACGTAAAGCGAAATTCACGCTGTAAAGTCGTCCAATGATAATACTCAACTGTTTTCTCTCAAAACAAAAGATGGGTAATGTTTGATAAAGCATGTAAAACACTCCATCCACTCATAAAAAAACACCGCACTCACCGTTTATTTATATATCACATTTGCAGCTCAAATTTATGGGTAAATTTGTTCGTAAGTTTAAAGGGTAGTCGGCGGGTTGAGACGCGCGAGTCGACTTATCACTCATACACTTCGAACACGTGTTCACTCGGTAACTGCCCGCGTAGCACTGGGCGACGCGCAGTCTCTGAATCATGCCCGTAGCTCGCCGTATCCCCGTAGCACCGCTACGCCGTAGCATCGCTACGACACTCATAAATTATGATAAACGCGTATATTTAATTACACGTCGATGGCAGTTTTTTGCCGATTTGAATTTAGAATTTATTGTTAAAAAGATTATAAATATAACGTGTTTGTATTCGATGTTTAAAATTGCTTGTGTAAGATTTATTAAATTCCCAGGTTTGTTTAGGAAAAATTGAATTTTTAAAATGTAATTTTCATTATTTTTCTTTATGAAGCAATTTCGTTATCTGTATTATTCCGAGCATATTAGACTGCGAATACTCTACTTGGATAACCAATGTTTTTTAAAATCGCTGTGAATATTGATTTATGCTTTTAAAATATCGCACCAATTAAAATTACTAGATATGAGTAAAAAATTAAAACGTTTTCACGCTCTAATTCTCATTTACGCTATTCTTAACAATTTTAAATACTTTCTGTGAATTTCGTGATGCTAGCTTCGACGGCAAATTTATAGATAAAATTTTAAGGTTTTATTTAAGTCTACACGTATTATTTGAGTCGATTTTTTTATAGTTCACATGAAAAATATTCATGTGAAATATTAGAATACTTATTAAGACCCGGTATAGATGCATTCGCATTGATATTCTTTATGAGCTTCTAATATTTTTTTGGTCAATATACTATTAGGTTCCTGTTTCAATACTTTAAAAAAGATGGGATGGATTTAAAAGTTCCTCCAGCCTTCTAATGGCTTCAGTACAAAATCAGCTAGCGTTAACATTAGCTATACTGACTTTAAGCATAATATAATATGTATAAGGCCTAAATCTTCACAGTTTATGGGTAGGCCCATGCACAACATTAGAATACATATAAGCTGATGATGATTCTAACTTAAACACTTCATACGCCCCTACTATAGAATATTGATACCAGACCACTTTCGGCCTCGAGTTCAAAGTTGTCGGTGGAAGCGTTCGTTTTAATAAGCCCCGGTAGATGCACAGGTGGCTGTGGTAATGACCGAGGTATGCAATCTACCTGCGGACAATTTAGACAGTTATCAGAGCCGAGTACAAGGCTTTGACGTCCAAGCGATTGCCAATCACAAACTGTGTACGCAATCGGAGCCGGTAGAGTCATGTGTTTTTGTGCGTCTGTATTTTTATGGTACAGTGGGTTAGTATGGTTGCGTAAGTTTTATCAAGTTGGGTGGAATATTGAAATTGCTACGTATGCAAATAGTGAATCGTTTATAGCTGTATTAAGGTTAAATTGCGTCAATTAATTTATCATTTAAGTACATCCTTTAGGTAGAACAATTTTACATTAAAAATTAATGAATTGAGTGATGATAAAGAGCACTTTTAGATAGATTCTCACCATGATTCAATATGTATAAATCATGCCATAATGTCCTCGCTATGTGCGGTTACTCAAGATTGCTTATAAGCCGTTAGGCTATGACGTCATTGCGAGCATGGTCATCTAACCCTTCAAGATCGAATACATTATGAATAAAGTCAGAGTATGAAGAAAAAGTAATTGTAAAAAACTAACTTTATAAAAAGTTAAACGAATTTACACTAAAGGAATGTTAGTAATTAACTTGAATACTTTAATAAAATCATCTGTTTAATTACATCGCCGGTCCGGTGGCTGTCGATACAACGTCGCAAAAAACGGAAGGGCCATTATTAGATGCCTCACTCACTCTGATGGATAGGTAGGTACTGGCGAGTGTAAAGTTTTTTGACATTTTTACTCATATATGCCAGTACGACAGTCTAGCGTCCGTTTTGTTACTTGGTTACTACATCTAAAATTAGCGATGTAATACGCGTACTGAGCAAGCGATTAATTATTAGCGATGTGCTATGCAAGCGGCTTGCCCTTGCTTGTCTACATAATATAAGATTGTAATCCTCATAAAGTCATGATCAGTTCAAAATATCTATGTAGAGCGATAGAAATCATCTAGAGTAGACTTTTGCAATCAATATGTCAAATTTAAAAAATTGACATCTTGATCATGAATATGTCGAATTAAAAACTACTGATTACTTTGTGAATTTTTTTGTGTCTATCTATACCAGCCTAGTTACGTTCCAATGTTGAGCGTTTAGATTTCTAGTATTCCCGACATAGGCAGAAGTTATTACTCTACAAAAGTTTTGGTAGCAATACCAACATTGATTTTGCACGGGTGATGCCATCTATTGATGCAAATGTAAACTAAACTTCGGTTGTAAGTAATCACAATTCCCTGCTTATGGCAATAATAAACTATGATTTAAGGGAACTGTATACAGATTCAATAATAGAAATGTGGCATTAAGAAATAAAATGTCGTATTGGAATTGGGATTTCTTAAATTAAAAAGTTTTTGATTCTTGGTTTTACGTAGAAATGCCATTCTAAAGCTTTTGTTTTATTGACTCTTTAAACTAAAATTCAGTTATCTTTACTTTTTAATTCTTATCATTGATCGATAATTTTTTACGGTTATCGAAAAACTGTCGCAATTTTTCTTTCCTTTCATATTAGCGTATTTCGTTTTAGTTCTAATAATAAACAAACCTATACGTAGGCTTTCTTAACTTTTCTCATCTTGCCTTTTGCTCTTCACTTATTCAAGCCCCAGTCTTCTTTCAGAATTATCTCGAAAATTACTAAACGCCTTCACACCGCCACAACTATATCTGAACTACCTTTTTGCTCCGAATTCTTTTGACACACTTGTCAACAGCTCTGTGCGGTACCACCGTTTCAAAGTGCTCTCGACTCGAGCACTCACTCCGCGCAAAATCATAAAGCAACTTAAACGCTTTGCCACTTGGAGCCCAGGTCGCTGACAAATACTAGCATTTATCGACATATTTAAGTACCTATTACCTACCAAAAGGTATTTGTAGGCGTTGTTTTTTCGAGAATGTACTACATGCTTAAATTGCTATCAATTTTATGTAGTGGTATATTTTTTGCTGTCTTTCTTCGAATAGATAGAAGTTTTTAATGGCAAAAATTATACTTAAGTTTATTTCACATCTTCTAGCACTTCAGTAATTCATTCATATTTCTCAAAAGGAGAAGAAAAATAATGAAACGAAAAGAAGGTGCTGCCTGTATGTACCTTCTATTGCGTGTTGTGGGTACAGGAAAGATATACACAGATACGATTCGAGCGTTTTATTTATAGTTATTATTTCAATGACGGGACTTCTTTAGCCAAAAAAATTGCGTAAGAAATCGAATAGAGCAAGCACTTTTGTATTCGCCAGTACACTGCCCGAGTGTTTTGATAGATCATCGGAAATAGCCCCCTCTTTGTCTCATCTCCCTTCCAACTTTCATTCCGAGAGGCTTGAAACAAAAGTGATTTATTAATTCCGTTCGCAGTGACAGCCAAATAAGTGAAATATTATATATTTTTTTCCATTTCCCAAAATAATGCTGTTTTCGTCATAAAGCTGACAGAGTTGCGCGGTCAACTTTTCCCTTTGTTTTTTCGTGCTTCTTTGAAATGTTGACAATGCGTTTAATTGTCTTTGTCATGCTGTCTTTTGTAAGTAGGTAAGTATTTGGTAATGTGAAAAGAGTAGCTCTTGTACACTTTTATTAGGAAAATAAAAACTGCTTAAAAATATAATCTGTTGTTTTGAAACAGTTGTCTGCTCCACAGGCCGTTCGTCGGTCAGTTGACTCCCGCTTATAAACAGTAATTATTGACTATCTTCCTGATCCAACGCCATGAGGGCTCAGTATTTTTTATCTAGTACCATTAGAAGATTTTCTGACTTTATCTATTTAAGATTTTATACAGATTCGGGAAAGGAAAGAAATATACCTAATGTCCTAGTTAAATGAATTATTGAATAACAAAATTACTAACATTAAAGATCAATAGCAATAATTTCATCCATATGTGTGTTTGTCCAACGTTCTATTGATGTGAGCCTTTCATGTCTTGTTATTCTGCCTTCGAATACCTATTTACATGCCACATACATTTGGCTTCTATTGAGAATTCTCGAGTATTTGTTGATACGTCACATTGGTATGAGTTTGCTAAGTGAACGCTAATGTTTCATTGAGAGCCGAAATAGAACGTTGCTTTATACTTAGAAATAATATAAAGCACTTCGCATGATATTCTGTAAACAAACATACCATGAGTAAATGAACACAAATACACACAAATGCAATGCTGTGTTTATTAAAGTAGTTAAAAGGCGAAGCACACGCGTTTGAGTAAATGAATCGTAATTATTTTGCTTGGTAAATTTTTGTGTATTATTTCTAAAGTATTTTTTTTTATACACAACAATTTAAAATGTATGTAAACGTGTGACCTATACTCAGTATTGCCGTTAAAATAGGCAGAAAGAACCAAAATTATGCACCCACTTTTCACCAGTCGTTCCACGTCAAAACAGGAGACTTTTTTATTCCGGTAATGAATTCTAATGATCCAACTTCAGGTACGAAATCGAATCTAGGTTCAGATCGCACTAGCTTATACATATCTATGAATGTAATAATTTCTTCTAAGCCTCGTCATAAAAGCTGCTTTGAGATAAATCGATCGTATATTCTAATAATATCGATCGATTCTAATAATAGTCATATACAGGGTGGCCAAAAAGTCGTGGATCAAACGAAACAGAGAGATGAAGGAGGTAATTTCCAACAAAAAATCTTTCAACAGCATGGTCATAACTTCATTGTGCGAAAATTTATGCATACTTTTGTGTTTCTCAAGGAAAGTACCGAGTTTTTTTACAATTTAATCAATAAAAAAACAAATTGATTAAAACAATAAAACAAAAGGTTTTGTATTATGACTCGATAATGTATCGACACAAAAAAAATGTATTGCAGCTCGTGGTACCAAATTTAACGAGCAATTAATTTTTTCCCGTAAATTTTGAAGCAATACAAAAAATTACTTCTCACTTTAAGACCATCCTGTGAAAAAAAAATGTATTACGGAAAAGTGACCCTGTATTAAAAAAACTTGCTGATTTAATATTGATTCAAATGAGGTACAACACTTTACTGAATGACCTTTACTTTTGATTTTATGGTCGATTTTTCATATCAAGATGCAAATTCATTAAATTAGCCTTATTCAAAATAATTCATTATTCTATTATAAACGGCCAGTTTTTTGTACTTTGGAAGACTAGAACTGTTCTGTTCTTGTTACACTTAGGGTTTATGAAAAGGACGAAGGATGATTTTTTTTACATTAAATGTTAAAAGTGCCTACCTCTAACCGTAATGCACAATCTGCACCGCCTAATAAAATTCGCACGTAATCGGCGGAATGCACCTCTGTTATTTATAATTTGTAACCTTGAGCTTCTGTCGTAGTTCTTGTTCAGTTGAACATTTAATGTAAAAAAAAAATCATTTAACCACTAAGTCATAATTGTTCTTTTTATTTCATGATGGCTCCAGTTTATTTTCACAGAGTTGTGATGAACCTTTTGTTTCCTAAAAATGATTAGTTACATGAACTAAGACACTTTTTCAACAATGGATTAAATGGTTAGTGTGAAAGAGTTTATGTCCTTTTCATAAACCCTAAGTGTAACAAGAACAGAATAGTTCTAGCATTCCAAAGTACAAAAAACTGGCCGTTTATGATAAAATAATGAATTATTTTAAATAAGGCTAATTTAATGATTTTGCATCTTGATATGAAAAAACGACCATAAAACCAAAAGTAAAGGTCATTCAGTAAAGTGTTGTACCTCATTTGAATCAACATTAAATCAGCAAGTTTTTTTAATACAGGGTCACTTTTCCGTAATACATTTTTTTTTCACAGGATGGTCTTAAAGTGAGAAGTAATTTTTTGTATTGCTTCAAAATTTACGGGGAAAAATTAATTGCTCGTTAAATTTGGTACCACGAGCTGCAATACATTTTTTTTGTGTTGATACAGTATCGAGTCATAATACAAAACCTTTTGTTTTATTGTTTTAATCAATTTGTTTTTTTTTATTAATTAAATTGTAAACAAACTCGGTACTTTCCTTGAAAAACACAAAAGTATGCATAAATTTTCGCGCAATGAAGTTATGGCCATGCTGTAGAAAGATTTTTTGTTAGAAATTACCTCCTTTATCTCTCTGTATCGTTTGATCCACGACTTTTTGACCACCCTGTATATATTTTGTCCACATAAACACATTCCAAATCTACAAATAAAATTTCCAGAGAATATTCGTTGCTGAAATCAGAATCGGGGATCACAAATACTATGTTTTTTCTTTCAGTTTTTATTTCTAGGTCTGCCAGGTATTATTTACTTTTAGTTCTAGTCTTAGCTTTCTTGACAAGGCGGATTACTCTGCTCCCTTTGTATTGCGATGATAAATTAAAGTTGGATTTGAAAGGCAAAAAGTATATTTTATTTATTTATTTTTTAAGTTTTCAGCAGTTGGACTACCTGATAGTGAATTTGAAATTATTATTCTATGACCACTCTTAGACGACTGCATGCAGCAGAAATACGAATGTTGCGATGGATGTGTGGTATAACACGAAGTGACAGAGTGAGAAATGAATACGTTAGGGGAAGTCTGAAAGTAGCTCCTGTGATAGAAAATATGAAAGGAAACCGTCTGTCATGGTATGGGCACATTATGAGAAGGGATGAATCATATGTAGGAAAAAAGGTGATGAATATGAAAGTGGATGGATGGGCGAGCCGAGGAAGGCCAAAGAAGAGATGGATGGAGTGCGTGACTGAAGATATGAAAAAGAAAGGGGTGAATGAAGGGACTGACAGGGATGTGTGGAAGGAGAAAACATACTGCGCCGACCCCAAGGAATAAATTGGGACCAGGGCAGGGGAATGATGATATTCTATGACCACTGTTTTGATATTAATTTACTGAAATTTATTTTTTTATTTTCAACCATGATGAATTGGTAGCATGTATACATCCATAACCTAACGCGTGTTTTCCTCAAATGAGTAGGCAACGGTGCATTTCTGCACCCTAACTTCGACAGGTATGTATCTGTCACGTGCAATAAGAGGGGAGCCTATTGCAGTTTTTCGGGCACAATGAAGATACTATAAAAAAATCTTTTATTTCCGTGTAGATACTATCAAAAACTTCCATTTCGTATTGTATTGAGTTACTATCCCAGTAACCGACTAGCAAGAGGTAAACACAAAAGAGAATAACTACCGTCGATTTAACGTCAGATCGCGAATATTCTGATGCCGAAGTTGTGTTCCTGCGTCAGACTTAATGATAACCATTTCAAAGCTGCCGAGTTTGCGGATTTTATCTGAATACATTGGAACAACGGCATCAGATGGTGTCCAAGTTAGAAGCTTAGTGTTTTAAGGGATAGATTGATGATGATAAGAGATGTATAGATAATTTAATAGATGATGAGACACTGCATACTTTGCCCAAATGTGTCAAAGTGAAGGTCACGCAGTGCAGTTGTCTAGACTCCGGATTCGATTCCTGCACCGAGACCAAAGTTTGTGAACCACAAATATTTTTTATGGGGTCTCTCTTCTCGTAGTTTCTGATACCCACGACACGACATACGTAAGATACATAGATATTAAGATAATAAGATTTATTATGGGGTCCGAACTGTAAGTATGTGACTGTTGGATGATCTTTTGAGATTTTTCGTTAAGAAATAATCAGTAGCAGCACGGAATCTGTGAACAAAGAGAGTCAATAAACAATAAGACAATTTCTCATTACTAATACCCACATTGCTACAATAATTGAATTATCAATTATGTCGGTTAAAAGCAAATCTGATGAAAAATGTGTAAAAGAAAACTATTATAAATATACATATTCAAAAATAGTGTTTCTATCGAAGTGACTACGTAAAACACCCTCTTTCTTTAATTTAATTAATCAAGTAATTATTCTGAACAGACGTTCCATTTTTATGAAGGACGCGATAATTGAAAGTGACAAGTATTTGTGTAAAGAATTGGCGCTACGGTTAGTTTTTCTGGGGAAAATTATAAAGCGAACGTCATTAGATAAAAATATTATGATGAATTACTCATCAAAGTAAATTCAAAATAATCTTCTGTCTGTAGAATCAAATCCACCACTATACAGAATCCGTCGAATTCAATGAAAGGGATCTCGGTAACATTAGTGTTATAAACGAAGCTTATAGCACTCTCTGCCTACCTCTCTGGGACACAGACCCGAGGTTTAATATTTAAGTAAAATTTACCCTACAGGTGAGTGTACTAAATCGCCCAACCCATAAACTTGTACCAAATCATCACCCTTTTGTTTTTATTTCCTTGCTGCAATATTACCATGACATCCAGCGTAACTTAACCTCCCTGATTGCCACTACACGATGCAAATATCAAGGAGATGTTATTTATTTCTTTCTATAATGAGGTGTCAGCTTAAGCTGGTGGTGTTATTCAAATTGTTATGTACCTCGATTGCGGATGCTTCTACCATTCATATGATGGCAACAGTTATTGTTCCACGACGTAAAATACATTATTGAGGTTTATTGTTTTCTTCGTAGGCTTTTTAAAAGAGTTTTGTGCCGTGTTTACTTTTCGATGTTGAACGTTTAAAGGTAAAACGGCGGTGCATTTTGTCGAAATTGGGAGAGGATGGCGCGCCGAAATAATCACTTAATGTCGCTCTTTGTTCCGATGTCATTTTGGTTGGTTACGTGTACATATTTCTGCGTTTTCCCGTCGTGAAATTTCCATACTCTTTGTATATATACATCAATTATTATTATTATTTTTAACTCTTATTAGCTCGTTGATCGAGTGTTTGCCGTGCGAGCTAGGAGTCCAGAGTTCGATTTCCGGATGGGGCAAGTTGTTCTTTGGTTCTTCCATTGCGAAATTATTATATGTAGCACCTGGCCCTATTACGTGGTACTGATACATACCAGTCAAGTTATGTACTTACAAGTATATTTATGATTGTATATGCGATAAAAGTAATACAAAAAGAAAATATATCAACTGCCTTCTCTTCTTAACCCAGAATTCCTGGGTTCGATTTCTTGGTAAGGCTCATTGGTATTATAAGTTCAATTATAATTTTATTCGTAAGCACGGTGCCTGAAAATTGTCTCGCCCCTTTTTTTAATTGGGACATAAAAAACAGTTGACAAAACGTAAATATCGCCAAAAATAAATGTTTACGCCTTCAGAAAATCTGGAGTATGTATATTTACTCACTCCAGTCAAACAATTTTAATTAGTATTTACCAAGCAGTATTCGATATTTTTTCACAAAAGAGAGCAAATTAAAAAAAATAAAGCAGCATTACCATCTGTAATAATTTATTACTCAAACGCCACATCAAAAGCTCCATTTTATCAAAGAGAACGTTGCATATTATTTATTCAACTTGCATAGCACCATCTATAATTTTGTATGAAAACATTTTATAAAGGAAATTCGCACTGTTGAGTAGGTGTGTTATTTGTCGCGGTTAATGTAAAAGTCTTAATATTGCAAAGAACCTATTGTCTTAGTGTCTATCATAGTTATTATTATTTGTGTATTTCAGAAAAGTTGTCAAATTCGATGTCAAAATCGCCTTTATTATAAATAGACTTTTACAAGTGCTTTTGAATCGTCACTATTAAAGTCTTTTTTAACTATTGGTATAACTATATTTTATTAAAAAATCTCAGTAGCAGCATGGAGTCTCAAAATGTATTTGAAAAACGGCAATAGCTCGCCTTCTAATACGTAGGATTTAAATACCACTTGTTGCTTTATTTGGATGAGCGCCGTGCGTGTTATCAAATAAGGTGCTATCATTTTTCTGCCAGTAAAAAAAAACAATTGACGATACGTGGGTATAAACGGTTTATCTCTTAAGATGCTTATTTATAAGTATTTTTAGACATCAGAATCCATTTTCATGAAATTTGGCGTGTAAATGGAATACTTATTTTTTTATATCGATGTAATAATTTGTATTCGGTAGGATTCGTTATGCGATTTACTTTCAAGTTTTTCTTATTCTTAGTGTGATTTTGTGGTAGAATGTGATTGTAAGAATGTATTAAAAAATTTCACATAATTGACCTCTCCTTTAAGATTCTATATTTATTAACAAAATTCGTAAATTAAGTAATATGTAAGTTTTTTAATATACGCTTAAATATTTGCTGTAAGCATTTATGTCTTTAAACATGTAAGAACAATGAAATAATAATATTTTATAAACCAGTACATTTACCAACCACATACACAGTCGTTTACTAGTATCCCTACTGTACATATTATTCAACGCTTATTTAAAATTCTCTTTCACGTATAATATAAAATAGACGGCTGGATTGAAACTCCGGACAAACGAGTACTGGTATATATATTTCATTTATTATCATTCAAAAAATATTCTTAAAAAATGGAGGATTTAAGCCTTCCAAAAGACTACCTAAAGCCTCTATCCCTGTGTTTCGAGCTGCTAAAAAGTTGCAACATAAGGTTCTTTAATGACAATAAACCTTGTTTCGAAAAGTATTGGCGCTTCTTCTATATTATTCCTTGCGTGGTCATATACTATTCCTCACTCACTGCCTACGCGCTAAAGATTTTCAAAGGGCAGATGGAGCTGATTGAACTGGCTTATGTTGTACCAGTGTATGCTGTTTGTACCCAAGGTAAGATTTTTAATACATTTATATAGAGTCGCGCAGTTGGCTACACACAGGTTTGCGAAAGGTTAGGCCGTTTGACCCCCAAACCGAAATAAATGTTTGTGAGATCCAAAAATTTATGTTTCTGCGAGGCTGTTGGCGTACTAAGGATTTACCAATAAAAACAATAAATAAAACAGCCCGACCCGTTAATCGTACACGGAACCTCTAGATTGCACGCCACATACCTGTTCCGTGAATCTTCAAAGTAGTCTGTGGGAAGAAACGATGTTCATTTTCTTTTTATTCGTTTCATGTAATTTCAAAACACCGCTGTCGGCAAAAGCGTCCACACAAACTGAGCAATATCAATTACCTGTGAGCACACATGAAATAATGTCAACCGCGCGTCAAAGACAACCGAATACACGGCAAAAATATTTACCATATTCCGAGTATTTAGCAAAAATACCGGAAAGTAATTGCTGCAGACCCTCGCGAGGCATTAAGGCTTTTTCATACGGCAAAATATTTACTCGAAATACCAAGAACAGGCGGTATTTGCATCCACCGTACGCACAAACGAGAACCCGGCTACCGGTCGCGTTCCGAAATACGGCACAAATCCCGTTGGTTAAAATGCTTCGACGAAAAATGGGCTGTGAGTGAAACGGTTCTATGGAACTGGCGAACTCGTCCATTCATCTGTTTTGAGCAACTTGAATGATGGTATAGAATTTCGCGTCGTTTTCTGCATAAAACTGAAGCTGTTCTGCTATAGTGACCCATAATGGTTTCAAAACGTTTATTTTAGTCGGGTAATTAACGATTCAGTATTGGTTTATGTCGACTTTTGTTTTCTTCTTGACAGTAGCGGTATCGATAGGGTCTTAATAGACGTGATAATATGGTACTGTTCATCTCGGAATAAAATTGTTTTATAAAGGCATTTTCAACAAAAAAGAATCAGCACATCTTTTTATAAATGAAAACTTTTAACTTCTTTTTCGATCCTAACTTCAAAGTCACCACCTTTCCATTGGAAGAAAATGTCTTGGGCATTAAGTCCACAATTACATTATCTATGTATAAAGTACCTACTTTCCTTAAAGGCCGGCAACGCACCGATAATTCCTAGGGTATTGTGGGTGTTCATGGGCGGTGTTGACCACTTAACATCAGGTGGCTCACTAGCTCGTTTGCCTCCTTTGCCATTAAAAAAAGTCTAAATAAATAAATAAAGTCCATGTAGACAGATTTGCAATTAAATCTTGTACATGAAACTCAAATCTTTTACAAATACTGTAAATAACACAAAATTAATTTATACAATGTAACAAATTGCAGTCGCTTGTTGACCAAGCTTAAGAGCAAGAAAATTATGAATTTTAATTATCCTCCGCTGTACAGGGCAATTATTTCAAATGGTTTTGTACTACAACTACATTCAACAGGATTGTGTTTCATACCATCTATACGAGATTTTCTTCAAACATTTTCGAGAATGTTTGCTAAATTTCTCTTATCTGAAATATTGCCGTGTCGTGGGTAGATTTAAATTAATCACGTACATAAATATAATGTTTATTAGCACACAGACATAGGTCTCTTATTGACCATTTCAGAGAGAGACCATAAAAACAAACAAAAATATTATCATCATTATTATCGGCATCAGCCCATATACATAAGACCCACTGCTGACCACTGGGCTACTCTACAACTGAAAGGGGTTTAGACCTTAGCTCACCAGGCTGGGCTAGTGCGTAATGGCACTTTTTCTACTACTTTCACTTAATTTTCTTTACCATCCATAATACATTCAAGTGAAGTATACTCTTATAATTCTAAAGCTGAGTCTTAGACCTAAGTTGAGCAGATTCGTTGAAATTTTTAGACCTTTTTTTTAATAGGAAATAAGTTATTATAAGACTATGAAAACTCTGTTAAAACGAATTACAATTTTAAAAATCCCTAACTCGGTTCACCTCTTGACTACTTTTAGTCATTTAAAATTCGCGATTCGTTAGCCAAAGTGAATTGAATAATTTTAGTTGGTGTACACTCTTAAATATTCTGAAAAGAAACATTTCCTAATTAAATTAGTGATTAAAGCGAGACAAATTTTCACGTGACTGCTCTTCTGTAGATATATGACAATCTTCAAATAATTTACGAGGCGATACAAATTAACATATCTGCATTAAGCATGAATAACAACCCGTAATACAGTACATAATAATTTAACCTTTATCTACGAACAGGATGCGTGGCTCCAGAACTAATGCGACACCGAAAATACATTCTGTTTATCTGTACATATGTATCTGGTATCGGGATACGGCGCGAACTTGTCAATCGTAATTAATTTAGTATAATTATGCGGTTACATTTGTGTAGCAACTTGATCTTGTTTGTTATTATCAACGCTTTGATTTGTTGGTTTAATAATTTCACTTAATTTATTTACCCGACTTTCTAAAGAGTCATTTTCTGAAACATTAGTGATAAGACAACCATACAGCTTTTATATTATGTTCTTGTCCCTTTGCTAATTTCTGTAAGAGGAAAATATAAACAACCGTCTATGCCAGTCTTTCCCAAAGTGGGCGATAACGCCCCCTTGTGGGCGCTGGAGGTCTCAAGGGGGGTGGTTAGAGACCCAGAAAGAAAATGGGGGCGTTGTGTAGAGCCTAGAGGCCTGGGGGGTGATTTGTAATTTTATTTAGCTAGGAGCGACAAAAATCGGTAGATACGCGCCCAAAATCGGTATTAGATCGCAATATACATGACCATAATATGCAGTTCTTGTTTTTTTTTAGAAGAATCTTGGGTAATAGGCCACTACTGTCCAGAGTGGCTCTTGTTTTTTTTTTTTTTTAGGATGACGGTTAAATAAATAATTTATTTTATTTCATTTGTGGTGTCGCGCGTTTTAATGGAGGCGCTAAAAAAATGTTTTATTCTCAAAGTGGGCAGTAGACAAAATAAGTTTGGGTACCACTGGTCTATGCAAATATGTATTTTAGCTAACTAACGTTAGCTCTCATATGTCTCCTGAAAAATAAATGAGGATATCTGTATGGTTTAATGCTTAAAATAGTTTAGAAGCTACAGCTATGGCTCAAAAACTCTTCTTTTACAGTAGGTACTATTAATAAGGCAAATCCTCCATCTAGCCAAAATGACTTAAAGACGACACCGAATGGAAATCATACTTTCATTCGCTTCTAGATCGCACACGTTTTTGTACTGTGAAACTGCTAAGCAGACGATGGTAACGGGCTATTAAACTTTGATCAAATTTAGAATCAAACAATATACAAACCAAATATGTGAAAACGCAAACTCCATATTCAACATGAAAATATAAAGTTTAGTTTCCTTTTCAGCATTATTCAAGGGGCTAGTAGTGATCATTCACAGGAAAGACGTAAAGAATCTGGTAATACAACTCGGCAGCACGTGGCGTACGGAACACCTAACTAAGGAGCAGATAAACAAAAAGAATTCATTGCTAAAGAAACTGAACTTCTGTTACGGAGGTACGTAGTCTGCGAGCGAAATGTTCCCAGTGACGTGAAAAGAACACCAATGAAGTTCTACTTGCAAAGTTAAAGAGTAATATGTTCTGTTATTGATTGGATTTTATTGAAGACTGGCGCTGTCTATTCTCAATTGAAACAGTATTTCAAAAAAATGTACCAGTCCTTTGCCACTAATTGCAAAATTACTTATATGAATACTTTTTCATATGTTAAACTAGTAAAATGGATACAGAGCAATGGAATATGCAACGGATACAAAGCACAATAATAACTGTCTTGTTTATTACATATGTCTATATATCAGTGTAACATACGCTATTTTTACATTACAAGTCTGCATAAAACCTGTTGGTGGAATTATAAAATTTTCAGTCACCTAGTTTTCTCACTCAAGGTCTAAACTATTTTTTTATTAAATAGCAAATAGCCTGGAACCAAATCAGATATGAAAAGTCACATCATTCATCAATAGTATTTCAACTTCCAGCGTTCTACTGGATGAACATCGTAGGCTCGTGGCAGTACATCCTAGCTCCGTTGTTCGAGACTTTAATCCGAAGGTATATTATGGGAGAAGAATGCGGGCTTCTCCTACCCTTTGCATGCTCCTTCCCGTTCGACTCCACCGCAAACTGGCCGACCTACATAGCCGTCTACCTGTTCGAGACTTACAGCAGTAAGTTTTGTTAGTTTTGAGTGAGTAGTTCGAAAGTTGTTGTTAATATTCAGCTGAAAATTTTGCATTTTGCAAAGTAAGTTTGAGTTGATCTGATACAACTTTATGGAAGATTGAATATTGAAGACGTGTTATATTGGAAAAGTGGTGATAGTTCACGAAAGTAGTTTTTGGTGTATTCGGAGTGACATGACGATAAATCTATATACAACTATTAGTTGCGATTATTATTTAATTAATCGCAGTGTATTATAGCAGAATAAATGACAGAGTATTTAGAAATAAAATATTTAATCACCAGCACCTAATTAATTACTGTACAAATCAAATAGGTTATCAGTTAATATCGACTATTGACTTAGTAGTGGAAAAAATTACGACTAGCTATACGAAAAAAAGACAATAAACCAGCAGAAAATCTTCAAAAAGATGACCCTACCATTTCAACTACTTAGGTTAAAGTTAATAATATTTTTTTTACAGTGTTTCGTTTCATCTACTCGTATTTAGGCTCGGAGTTCTTATTGATAAGTCTATGCTCGCATCTCAGTACAGAATTTTATCTGTTGAGTGAAGATGTGCTTCATGCAAGACCAGTGGGGAGAACAAACAATCGTTATTCAGATGGTGAAGATTATCGACTTCAAGTCAGTGATATTGTGAAGAGGCATCAAAGGCTGATCCAGTGAGTTAACGTTTTTTGCCATTAGCTAAACAGAATCGTCATAATCATAACCAACCAATATCCTTTCCACTGCTAGGTACGGGCTATCTCTAGAACAGATACAGGCCTTAGTCCACTAAAAACTTTAAGTTAACAGGTTGATATGCTTAGCAAACTCTTATGAGTTAACAAATATTTACCTCTTAACTAATATGAATGTTAACAAAAACCTTCTCCAGGAAACTAGCTCTTTCCGAGAATTTAAAAAGGCTAAAACTTAACTCGTTTATATGTTTCCGAGAAACAGAATAGGCTCAACAATTAAGTACATCCGAAAAAGAGATTGCCTTTTTTCGAACACTTAAACGGTGAGATTTTTTAATTTTTTTTTTTTTATGATGAATTGTCGATGGGTATGAAGATTACTCAAGAAATGTATTTGTTTTTTACTTTATTCTCTTACAACTGACCAGAAGGTAGTTAAAAATAATTATATTAGTATTCGAAGTTTTCGGCTGCGGAGGAATTGTGATATTTATATCACACAACTTAAAACAATTTTTACTATTTTTTTTTTTTTTTTTTATTATTATTATAACTATTAAATTTCATCTACTTTGTAAAATATTCTCCTAAAATATTTAATCTAAAAGATTAACTATATCACATAAGAAGACAACTCGCTACAGCAACCATTTGGAAACTTCCTTACAATATTGTTAGTACTAAAATTCCCGTTCTAGATTCACATGCTCCAAGGAAACCCTAAGGCGAGCTCTGGTATTATATTTACATACGATTGTCAGAACCGGAAGGAAATGGCACGCGAGGCGCCTTTGATCTTGCCAATGCTATATATACTTGGCAAATTGAATTATTGTAATATGATCTTGTTGACTGCGTGCGTTCTTCGTATGGATCCGTTTTAGATATAAATTAGTTTATATCGGCGCTTTCATCAACACTTATTCATAGAAATTTTGTTTGAATTCGATTTCAATATTAGACAATTCGTTTTTCTCTGCAGGATCTTTGGTTTCTTCGACAGTTGGGAAAGATTTGTCTCGAGTCTACCATGTTAGTCTTGGAGACTTGACAATCCTTGAAATTCATTTTCTTTGTCATTTTAACATTTAAAAACTAATTTAAAACTTATTCATTTTTACGGCACATTTATTAAGCCTCAGCTTACAAACCAGATCAATAACATATTGACATATTGATTAACGATATTTTTTACAAGAAAGAAAGATTTACGCATACTCTCAACAATCTTAGCGGTGGGTGATACGGTGACTCCTTTGTGACCAAGTGAGAAAGTTGATAGATCAGGTGCACTAATATTGTTTATTTTCTTTTATATTTGACGCCCGTCATAGATTAGTTTTTAAGATTGACATCGGTGCCTAAATCCATTTATACAAAGATTGACGCTATCAGATTCATAGCCTCGGGATCATTACTAAATACTTTACTACTTACCATGTAGGAGTAGAGTTCCTTCGCAAGTTAGTTCTTTATTCTTGTAAATAGTTTTCAAGCCCATATGTTCTATACACTTTAAAATAATACGCAGTGAAAATCCAACAGACCATGAATAGTCTAGTCAACATGTTCAAAAACGTGTTAAATAGAAATAAAGCTCCTAAAAATATGAGCGATGGCTCATTCGATTCGGAATGACGTCTAGAAAAATGTTTTTGAAGGGTATATTAGCACATAAAAAATTGCAATTGTTATTAACAAAATAAAAAAAATAAAAAAGGTATTTAGTTTTTCGTTAATAACTTAAAAAATAATAATATTTAAGGAATTTTGAAAAAAGATCCTGAAAGAGGAGAAAATTTCCAATAAAAAAGAATTATTTCCCGGAACTTTATCTATATTATTTATATTATTTTTTTTATACTGAAAATAGAGCTCCGCGAGGGCGTTACGGCATAGGCGCCGCCTAAAAAGCCGGTATATCACCTAAAACAATTTATTTTTAATATTAAATGACAATTTAAAAATTTGAAAAAATTTTGGTGTAAAGTAGACACTTGAACGAAAAAAACCTCGGTGACAAAATTTTTTTTTGTCGATTTTTCAAAAAGTTACATCATTGTTAATTAACTAATTTTTTTCCAATCTCTGTTTTTATAAATTACGGCATAACATTTTTAATAATTGATCTAAAAATCTTTTCGCTTCGTGGAGCTCTTCATGTTTATGTACCTTATAAAGTTATGCAAAAAAAAATAATTTAAGTTAATTATTTTGTTAATTATAATTTTTTTAAATGAACTAAAAATGAAATTTCTAAAAAATGTTATTAAAAAAAAATTTTTTGGTAATGTATTATTATTGCTGTTTTTGCATCTAATATAGGTATTAATTATCATCGGAAATTTTTTTTTAACGTCATTTGTTAAGAAATTATTTATAAACAAATAGACTATTTTGGGACTTAAAAAAAAAATCTTTATACCATATTATAGCATAGGTGGAATAATGATTTTTTAAAAAAAAATTTTTCTTAAATATTTTTTTTTATATTTTATAATCGATTTTTTTATATTTCAATTGTTTAAATAATTAGTTCAGAAATTATATTATTCTTAAAAATAATCACTGACCCTTTTCAATAGAATAACAGAGAAATAATTTTTTTTTATAAATAAATTAATTGCTTATTAATTTAAAAATTTGTTATAAACAAATAATATTAACCGTTATATTTTTTTCGAAAACTTCAAATAATTACAAAAACAACCATATATAAAAAAGTTTAGAAAAAAAAAATTGTAATAAAATAAAAAAAAATACAAAAAAAAAATTTTTCTTAACTTTTTTTATATATGATTGTTTTTGTAATTTTTTGGAGTTTTCGAAAAAAAATATAACGGTTAATATTATTTGTTTATAACAAATTTTTAAATTAATAAGCAATTAATTTATTTATAAAAAAAAATTATTTCTCTGTTATTCTATTGAAAAGGGTCAGTGATTATTTTTAAGAATAATATAATTTCTGAACTAATTATTTAAACAATTGAAATATAAAAAAATCGATTATAAAATATAAAAAAAAATATTTAAGAATTTTTTTTTTTTTTTAAATCATTATTCCACCTATGCTATAATATGGTATAAAGATTTTTTTTTTAAGTCCCAAAATAGTCTATTTGTTTATAAATAATTTCTTAACAAATGACGTTAAAAAAAAATTTCCGATGATAATTAATACCTATATTAGATGCAAAAACAGCAATAATAATACATTACCAAAAAAATTTTTTTTTAATAACATTTTTTAGAAATTTCATTTTTAGTTCATTTAAAAAAATTATAATTAACAAAATAATTAACTTAAATTATTTTTTTTTGCATAACTTTATAAGGTACATAAACATGAAGAGCTCCACGAAGCGAAAAGATTTTTAGATCAATTATTAAAAATGTTATGCCGTAATTTATAAAAACAGAGATTGGAAAAAAATTAGTTAATTAACAATGATGTAACTTTTTGAAAAATCGACAAAAAAAAATTTTGTCACCGAGGTTTTTTTCGTTCAAGTGTCTACTTTACACCAAATTTTTTTCAATTTTTTAAATTGTCATTTAATATTAAAAATAAATTGTTTTAGGTGATATACCGGCTTTTTAGGCGGCGCCTATGCCGTAACGCCCTCGCGGAGCTCTATTTTCAGTATAAAAAAATAATATAAATAATATAGATAGAGTTCCGGGAAATAATTCTTTTTTATTGGAAATTTTCTCCTCTTTCAGGATCTTATTTCAAAATTCCTTAAATATTATTATTTTTAAAGTTATTAACGAAAAACTAAATACCTTTTTTATTTTTTTTATTTTGTTAATAACAATTGCAATTTTTTATGTGCTAATATACCCTTCAAAAACATTTTTCTAGACGTCATTCCGAATCGAATGAGCCATCGCTCATATTTTTAGGAGCTTTATTTCTATTTAACACGTTTTTGAACATGTTGACTAGACTAGAATTGTTCTTTTCTTTCGTATTTTACCAGTAGATAGGCTCTTTAGATGTATCTTAGCAACACATTTAGGTGGAGTGAATTTCTCGAACTATAAATAGAACTAATCAAAATCAATTCGGCTTCTGTTTATCAATCAAAACTTCACGAACAATATTTATTACAGTTATCACTGTTAGCAAACTTCCCTGGCATAAAGCTCTCATGAATATGCCAGTTTACTTACTGTCTATTGCTTATCAATTTGTTAGGCATTCAATTTCAGAGAACTAATAATTTGTATCCCCAATGTCTTATAAAGATGGGCTAAAATAACAATAGAATATTTATCTACAGATACTCAGAACATCTGGATGAAATATTCAATAAAATGATATTTGTCAATCTGTCTTCGGCTACTATTACCATTTGCTTCTTCTCTTTTGCTGCTAAAGTAAGTAATGCTTTATATTATTAAGTTTTTAATTAAACCATGAGTTTGTTAATGAAGGTCCAAACGTAACTCAGAAAAAAACGAAACGTGACCGAGCTGCAAAATACTTCCATTTGCAAACCCAGGTTATATAAAAAACAATACACTTTGGTTAGGTAAAGGTTAACTCATAAGGAACATTGTTTTTATAAACCCGTCAAGACGACGTACGCTATAATATGTATGTGTCGCGTTTCGGGCCGACTTATGCATTCATTCGTCATCAACCCATATACGCCCACTGCTGAGCACGGGTCTCCTCTACCATTGAGAGGGTTTAGGCCGTAGTCCACCACGCTGGCCTGGTGCGGGTTGGCGGATTACACACCTAAGAAAATCCTAAGAACTTTTAGGTGTGCAGGTTTCATCACGATTTTTTCCTTCACCGTTTAAGCAAGTGATAATTCAATTTGAATACACACATAACTTCGAAAAGTCAGAGGTGTGTGCCTGGGGTTCGAACCCGTCTAAACCTCGAGGCCATCACTGCTATTCTCCTTTTTACCTAATGTATTTGGTAAGCTCACATATTTTGTTATCCACGTGCTCATTTTTCAAATATCAAAAAAATGTCTGGTGTAGCAAAAATGTTTTAATACAATATATTTCTTGTTCGTAGCTTTCTCGAGGACTTGTAGACTTGGCTAACAACTTTGTCGCCGTCGTGGCTTCAATACTGCCAATCTTTAACTTATGTTACTATGCAGAAATGCTTAATGACGCGGTTAGTGACATTTCAAACATTTTGTCATATTTTTAAGTATTAATTTATTAAACAAAATCTGAAGAAGAAGTTTAGTAAATTAGTGATAATTTGTATTGTTGGCATTTATTCACTTACATACAATCATGTTAAGTATAAATAAATAACGGCCAAGACTAGTACGTCTCGGAGGCGCACCAGGCGGCTGAGGATAAAGGTGGGCGCCTCTCGCTCATGTACCATGGTCGCTCAACTTGGCGTGGAGATGGCCACCGGGGGTTTTGGTCGGTATGCCGATTTAGGGATTATGTTAGGGACCCAGCCCAGCACTAACATCTGCGCGTAGGCCACAACAGCTTTCCCCTCAAGATCAAAAAATAAATAAAAATAAACTAAAGAATCACCAGTTAAACGAAAATTCATTTATTTATTTAACACTTTCTTGTACATAATACAATAAAAATGGGAAGAAACTTAACTATAAAAGAAAACAAGAGGCGGCCTTATCGCTCTAAGCAATTTCTTACAGGCAACCTTTGGATGGATAATAAGAGAGGAACAATAAAAAGACATCATAATATCATTCATCACATCATAATATAATAAGATTAATAATTATAAGCTAGGTTCAACTCTATCACAAATTTCAACGATCACATTTTTATTATTTTAAATATTTTAGAGCACAGGCATAGCGAAATCAGCGTACAGCAATCTCTGGTACAAGGGGAACAAGGAACACAAAATGTCAATATGGCTTATTATGAAAAGGTATGAATTTAATAGTAACATTGTAAGTGATATAGGACTAATAATTAACTAGAAATGAAGTACAAATAAACTACGCTGACTGTACCGGGAAATAAAAAAAAATTAAGTTTCATCATCATCATCAACCTATCCCACAGCTGGGCACGGGGCTCCTCTACCATTGAGAGGGTTTAGGCCATAGTCCACCACGCTGGCCTAGTGCAGTTTGGCGGACTACACACCTAAGAACTTTTAGGTGTGCAGGTTTTATCACGATGTTTTCCTTCACCGTTAAAGCAAGTGATAATTCAATGTGAATACACACATAACTTCGAAAAGTCAGAGGTGTGTGCCTGGGTTCAAACCCGCGATCGCCGAGATTCTCGACCGTATAGCCTATACCTCGAAGCCATCACTGCTTACTGTTACATGAAGTTTACTGAAATGTTATTTTGCCATGCTGAAAATCATATTATTTCTTATTTTTGCCGGATAAAAATAATTTCTTTTGGATATCATCCCTAATCATTTCTATAGCAATTGTTATTCAGGCAAAAGGGAAAAAGGGTACGTATAGTGATAATAATATACAAGAACTTAGAATGTCTCCTTCTTTCAGGGCTCAAAAGCCGAGCTGTCTCACGTCGATGAAATATAATCCAATTGCGTTACACACTTTCACCAAGGTACGATTATCATCACTACATAGTATAAAACAAAGTCGCTTTCTCTGTCCCTACGTCCCTTTGTATGCTTTAATCTTTGAAACTACGCAACGGATTTTGATGCGTTTTTTTTTTAATAGATAGAGTGATTGAAGAGGAAGGTTTATATGTATGATAATATCCATTAAATATCAGCATTGCACCCGTGCGAAGCCGGGCGGGTCGGTAGTAAAAGTATAAATTGACATATCTTTAGAAGTGATTTATTTCATAAAAATTATGTGCGTCAAGTTTGCAATTCATAGTTGCAAATAATAGAAAATTGTTGTTGATTGGTACGATAAAGCCGCCCTTTGTGCTGTTGTCTTGCATATTTCTTTTTCTTTAATACTATAGCAGTATAGTTGGTATTAAGTATGCTATAAGGTAATATTGTTTGAGGACTAAATTGTGAAAAGAAATCGATATACTATATTAATACATTCGGTATCGTAGAACAATCGCCAAACGAAAATAAAACGTCAATGTCAATAATATAGAAAAAGCATTTAATGGGAAGTGAAAAATGGAATGGGTTTATTTACAAAACAAAACAAACATACCTCACGCCTATATTCCCCGAAGGGGTAGGCAGAGATGCATTTCTGCACCAACATTTCGCCAGGTATGTTTCAGACCCACGTAATAAGGAGCGAGACTATTGCCGTTTTTCGGGCACATTTCCAGATTCCGTGCTGCTACTGAGAATTTCCTAATGAAAAAATCCCATAAAATTTTGCCCGACCCGGGAATCGAACCCAGGACTTCCGGATCGCACGGCACATACTTGTACCGCGAGACCACGAGGCAGCCTATGTCATGTTAATAGGAGTTATTTGAAAGAGGAAAGAAAAGACCTATTGAATGCGTAAAGGAATATGTAAATGACGAACGGATAAATGACAGGAAACAAACTGCGCTGGTGCCAAATAAAATTATGATTTGAAATAATTCGTTGTTAATATCCACATAACTTTTAAAAGTCAGAGGTGTGTGCAGCCACTGCCGTGATACTGAGTTGACCTAATCTTCTAGACGCTCACCACTTCAGGGAAGGGATAAATGTAATATGTAAATAAAATAGCCATATATTCTCAATTCAGTTTATGTTCCTTATTACGCTTTTCGCTAACTTTTACAATGCAATATAAAATATTTTATTTACGTCACAAAACTAACTCAATGATACAAATAGAGAAAAATACTAGCAATTTATTCCGTCATAAAGTTGACTAGATATGAAATTTTTCTTATCATTTCAAGTAATATGGGTCGAGGAGATATTGATCGCATGCATTATTTTTATTGAATTCTTTCAAAACTTGGGGATCGAGAAAACTGTTAATAATGCTGGCAATTTTATAATCCTGAGGGGCTGTTTCATGATCACACGTTAAATTGAACACACGAATTGGTTCTACGCTATACTTTGACAAGTTGTAGTCATTTGTCAAATGTGATGACGCCTTTGAATCACACTTCATCAAGATCAATTTGGACTGCAGCTTAAACTTCGGCTCGTACTTCTGTGCTTGTATTATCCTTCCATACGCAGATTCAATCAAAAACCTCATATACTCATGAGAATGATGCACCACTAACTTTAACCTGTTTATACAAATGTCAACTTTCGTCTTCCAATCTGAAGCATTTTTCACAGCGTTGAGAAGTTCTTTGTCCTCCCTCTTGGCGATAAGTTTGTACATATGGAGTATAACCGAGTCCTGCAGCTGTATACATGATAAATTGCCCACGTTGGCTTGTAGTTGAACTCGCAAAACGTCTGGGCTACTGTCCAAGCAGTACACCACACCAACGTGACCTGAAATTGTTGGGGCTAATTTAGGTAATCGTTAGAAGCACATTCTCTATTCTGCATGTGTATTCGTCCGCACGAGAGCATTAATAGTGGATTTTCTTCAAGAGTTTTGGCAACTTAATCATTGCTTGGTATGAAATAATTTTTACCGTCATTTACACATTTTTTGGGAGAAAATTTACTTTACTTTATGTACTTTATAACAAGTTATAAAGACTCATTTAGGTTTTTGTCGGTTTTGAGTTTCAGAATCTGAATATTGACACTTTTCTACAATAATTACTCCATTTAGACCTCATTATGTGTATTATGTTGTAAGTGAAATAATCAATAAAAGACCTAACAATTTTAACCGCACACTCAAATACAAATCTAGTGCCGTAGATATCAGAAACTAAGATAGACTGTCATTCTCTAAAACCTCTAAAATCGAGATAAATATTTGTAGATCACACATGCCTTTGCATCTAACTGCGCCACGGAGATACATAAGTACATAGTTCGATAGAAATTACTGTACCCTTTAAAAAACTCACCTTCGTTTTCAAACGCGTAGGCCAACTCCAAAGCTACATTAACTCCGAACGAGTACCCAAAAATGTAAAACTTGGACTTCAGCCGGAACCTCCGCTTCACAAACTGTAATGTACGTAAATTAATAACAAATAAAGCAACTTTAGCGCGTTCGAGTTTTGTATTAACATAAGCAAAAACAATCAGACGCCTAACAGATGCGAGTAAATAAATATGGAGCAAGCAGAGTAGATATAGATCTCGTTAAAACTTTTAAATGGAAACGACTGGGGGAATGTCATTTGTTTTCTTTAATTTGCCATGAAACGTTCGTGCCGCGCATGTATCCGATATGATATTTTCATACCATTATAAAGGGAGGTTTTTTTCTCTTCTGGAAATGAAATACAATTTTTGCTCTCATATTGCAATTGAATCTCAAAAATCGGGTTGAAAATATTCGGCAAAAGCATGTTTGGGTTTCTTCTTTGTATTGTAATAGTAGAAAGCCTGGGGTTGTGAATCATTGCACTTTTCTTTGTGTTTCATACAAAGACGACTTATTTCAGTAATAGAAGCAATAGCCAAATAAATCTCAACGATAAGTTACAATTTTAACTAATAGTTAAAATCTTAAGAAATGGAAGCAGAGAAGGCAAGGAAACAGAAATGATTATAATTGTTTGACTTTATCGAGTTGTCAAATATATTAGGTATACATAGATCTTGCTATTTCTCAGCTTCAAACGTAACATTAACATCGAATCTCAAACTAACGAGCCTATATCTTGCCAACTAAGTAATTTAGCAATATTAAGATTGTCTTAACAGACACTCTGCCCCAGTAAGCCAATTCAACGTGACCGTAATGGGAACAAATGTCTAACCGGGATTATACGCATTCTGGTTAATTTACCTTCAGTATATCAGTTGCCGTATCCTCAATACTATTATTGCTCACATTCGGGTCTAATTGTACAGCTACTGCTCGTATTTTAAACATTTCAGATATTGATTTAAATACTTCACAGTTGCCATCGAAACCCGGTGTTATTAGGAGGAAAGCGCCGTCAGGGTCAGGTGTGCCTTCAATCTAAAAACAAGTTGGTTATGAATTAAAAAAAATATATGTTTTTTATTATCAATTATAGCGAAGTGCCATATTGATGGTAAGAAGAAAGATCATAGTGAAATCTGTACATCTTAAAATCAGCAATAAATTTCTTAGATCTTTACATTTTCAGCCCCCTTTTTTCCAGCTTAGTGGACCAAGGTCTAAGCTAACTGTTGTAAAGGCGGTCCGACATTGGAATGTACATAGGCAAAATTAACATTTAACGTTTTTATAGCGATGAGCGTGTACAATAAATGCTAATGAATAGTCAAGATGAAGATCTTAAAATATGTTCAGTGTGATCAGGACATGTCTACTTGCATAAACTGACTTTCGTTGAAAGCTTCGCTGTTATGTTGGATTTGTTTGCTAAAAAAAAACAATTGGCTGTATGTTTCATCATTCTTCTTCTTCTTCATCAACCCATATACGCCCACTGCTGAGCACGGGTCTCCTCTACCATTGAGAGGGTTTAGGCCATAGTCCACCACGCTGGCCTAGTGCGGGTTGGCGGACTACACACCTAAGAAATTCCTAAGAACTCTTAGGTA
Source organism: Cephonodes hylas (assembly GCA_030295005.1). Classification (NCBI taxonomy): domain Eukaryota; kingdom Metazoa; phylum Arthropoda; class Insecta; order Lepidoptera; family Sphingidae; genus Cephonodes; species Cephonodes hylas. The sequence continues at coordinate 2,165,454 of AP025374.1, read as the reverse complement.
TGCAGGTTTCATCACGATGTTTTCCTTCACCGTTAAAGCAAGTGATGATTCAATGTGAATACACACATAACTTCGAAAAGTCAGAGGTGTGTACCTGGGGTTCGAACCCGCGACCGTCGAGATTCTCGACCGCGCGCCCAAACCTCGAGGCCATCACTGCTTGTCATGTTTCATCATTATCATAATAAAAAGCCCATATAGGTCTCACTGCTGGGTATGGGCATCGTCTTTATACTAGTTCCCCAAGCTGGCCTAGTGCGGGTTGGTGGCAAAAACGGCGATGGTCGCCAATTTAAAAAATGGCAAATAAAAAAAATAACGAATGTTGTAATTGGTAAAAAAAAACACCTTCAAAATAAGAGTTTATTTATATGTCTTGACATATATTTATTATTATAAGTTGGCCGAAGTAATCGGAAATTTTGAACTCGCAAACTTGACGACGCCTTGAACAATTAAAACTTACCGTAAAAGCAATATTAAACTAAAACTAAAGCGGTAATACTAACGCAATGTTAATATAAAAGTCAAACAACAAACCTCGGTAGCATAGCTAATCTTGTTTGTCATATTAACAAAAACTTCTGGGGTGTTAATTTCATTTTCTTCTATACGTTTGTAGAAAAATTCTAAGCCTTTTAATACACCCCCGTTTTGAACTCTATCACCTTCATATTCAAATTCATTTTCCTTTGCAACTTCTATGGTGGAAATGTTAGTACATTTCCGCTGGATACATGTTTCGAGAGCGTCGAGAACATTCGAAATTTTTTTCAATATTGTATTTGATTGGGCATTGTTGCGTTGGTTGTTCTGAAAAATAGAACGTTTCTCGTTCGGACATTGTTGGTTGTTTTCAAAATATCGGAAATAGTCAAACACTACAGATTTAAGCCATATAACGGTATTTTAACAATAAAACGTGTAGCTCCATTTCGCAGATAATTGGATTTTTGATGTGGATGCTTTAACTGTGTTAGGGGATAATATTTACATATTTATTTAAAAAAAACAACAAGTTTGTTTTGCAAAATTTTTGTTAGAATTTTAAGCTTTGAAATTTATCAAAATAAATTTAATAACATGTTATGTATATTTGCAACCTATGAACATTTCAATACGACATGATCTTTATGACAACTTCATAAATATACATTAAAAAAACATGCATGGTTCAGACCACATAAAGAATCCAAGTCCAATGTGGAGAAACTACGGCAGAGATTATAGTCGCAAGATTTTCCAAACCATAAGCAAAAATGTGTGAGTTATAAAAACATTTGTATCATCTCTGAGTTTCAACCGTATGTCATAGCGTAAAATATCATGATTATCATATTTCGAACAGACATACAATATCTAGATGTGAGTCATACATAGAACATGTAAGGAATTATTTACCGCAATAATTTATTGTTAAAATAGTAAAAAATATCAGATTCTTTACTAGAGTCCTATCATTTCTTTAATAACACGAAGATATAATACAATACCGTATCTATATTTCCAGCTTGGAAGAGCAATACAGGCTTCCCACATCGATGTCTTTCTTCACAAATTTTCACACATTCTTTCAATATACGTGAACCCTTGTTATGTTTCGATGAGTGATGAAGTAAAACAAAGTGGCTGCAATAAATAATACACATATAACATAAGTAAACCATTTTTGGCCAAACACTCAGAAATAAATTTTGTGTCGCCGAAAAAAACAGCAAGACATATTCTTGTCTGCATCTAACCTTCCCTTAGATTCTTATTCTATATTATCCCACAAGATTGTTAATAATAAATTCAAATGCTTAAGGCTACAATCTTGAATAAACGTGTGATCCCAAATAAAATAATGGTTATTTCTTCTTGAATAAGCAGAGACTATCGACTTCCTATCACCAGAAAAAAAAGAACTGTCATAAGAGATAGAAAATATTTGGATGTTTATAACCGATAAGAAACACTCGTATATTTAGCAGTGGTCGTTTTGCGGCTGATGATCATGATAATATGTAATAATGGATTTATTAGCGAAAAAAATTCTTACCGAAAATCCTCGCCGAAAATTCTAGAAATATCATCAAAATTTTTCAGCATATTAATCATATTTATTTCATAGTCAATGTTGCCCATATCGTCTGAATCTAAACCGAAAACTACGAAAACTCCCCCTATTCGCCCCATTTTCGCTTTTACACTCAGTAACTTTTCACATCCTGTTTTAGACTGCAGGTTTTCACAGCTCAACTTCGACGTTACATTTAGTTTCACCCACGACCTAAATTCAAAGGAAAATACTTTAGCAAATTTTAAGACGAAACTTTGTGTGTTGTATGTAGATTCAATTTTATACCGTGATAGTATACTGAATTAAATTGATACTGTTTCTAAAGAGGCCTTACTTCACACCCATATCTTCAGAGAAATAGAATGAGAGTTTTTCAAATTATTTATTAAGTCTTGTGTATTTTGACTAGCCTTTAACTATGCTGAGACAATCCTGAAGTTATGAGCTAATCAACAAAAGTTCTATACAATTTTAAAGAAAGTCTCGACTCATAAAAACAAAACACATACCTTTGCTTAAATTTTAAATATCCATTGTCGTGTTCGTTATGTATGACTAAATTGCGAGCTCCACGATTCACGAGACGATTTGCCAGTTCTACACCAATTTCGGAATCATCACACACAACTACGTAAGCAGCTTCTGGATTTAATTTAAGTCTGAGAATAAATGTATTTTTTACTAGTCGTTATCGGCTAGATATAGTCTCCTGTTTTAAAGTGGACGCCCTCTGGAGTTGGGAAGACATTAGCTCTCATTTACAATTACTTTCTTGTTTTTGTATTGACATTCAATATTAGATGAAATATGACTAATTTTATAGCTATGAATAATGAAGAAATAGACCGAAATCGACCAGGTTTCCCTCACTCAAGTTGACGGACTTCGGAACCGACTCGCAAGAAATTGTAGTCGAGGAATCTTAATAAATGGAGTTTAGTCATGTTTAAAATGACCGAAAATGGTTGTTAATAGTTTCAAGGAATCACAGATGCAATCTTATATTTGAATTCATTACTCGCGTTATTGTATTTCAATGCACAGCACGTATCCACGATGCGGTCACGAAATCACATTGAGAACATCCAATAACAACAGTAATAATTTTCAATTTCTATTCTTTAGGATATTGTAAATTCCTTTTAACTTTGTCAATTCGATACCTTTCCGAAAGTTGGTTTCCAAATATTTAATAATCGCCAAACTTTGCACAGAAACAGCTTTTATCTTAATTACTTTTCAAACCTTGGGGAGTGCTGAGTAAATTAGTGTGTTCAGTTGAATAAAATATGTAAGGGGTAGGCAGAGGTGCATTTCTGCACCCACATTTTGCCAGTACCTATCAGTCCTACGTAATAGGATGCGATCCTATTTTTCAGACTCAGACTGCTACTGAGAATGTTTAAATGAAAAAACTTCGTAACAATGTATCCAACCCGGTGAGCGAAACCGGGACGTCTAGACCTTGATACAGTCATTATATTACATTATAATTATAGAAAACACTTAATACTAAATATATTAAATTATTCTAAGAATAAATGTCTGAATTTTGCAAATAATCTATATAGAGAATAAAAACACTTATTACCTGTGCATAATTTTTAAAACGTCAAAATATTTTTTGCATTCCTCCATATCTATTAGAACTCTTCCAAGATGTCTTCTAGAAGACACAAGTTTTAAAGCTTTTTGAGTCTCAGCTGGTGAATAGACCAATCTATTCAGAGGCCTCACTAAACCTTTAGCAATACCTTCAGCTACTAGCTTCTGAAGAATCTGCAAATTAAAATAAGCCAAATGTCAATAAAAATCGTCTGTACTAATAGTTTATTAATATGGTTACGACAAAATATCTAAAAGTGAAAAAGAGATGGAATAATATAAAAAAGGTAAGACTCATCTTTCTTACCTTTTTTTCTTTTAATGAGTTCGAAGATAACATGCTGTATACATCTACCACAGAATGATTAGTATAGTCTGACAAATGGCGTGTATGAAAATCCATTTTTTCATTCACATCAGCGCCGTTCAGGTCCATGTAGAAACCACCTTCTTCAAGGCACTGCATACCTATCTGTAATTCAAGCATATAAAAATTAATTGTAACAAGGTATATAAAAATAATAATATCACTAGATTTACCAGTTATTTCAATATACCTATTTCTACCAACACCAGTCATTTTGACTGGCATATAATAATTTCTTTTTTGTAGCTTCCACTTATTTATAGCACTGAAAGTGGTAAAATAAGTTAAAGAATATTAATTGTAGTATGTTATAAATTCATTCATAGATATTATCATAATACAATCTAGCTTTCGTTGGTAAGAGTTGCTCATCAACGATACTATAAGCTCCCGGTTTGAAGCAATTTTGACTGTTTTCAAGAAAATTATTCTAAACTGCTCAGAGTAAAGTGAGAAGAATACTAAGCATTTATGTGTTAGCAAGTATTGACTTTCAGATTTCTTTTATAGAAAAGAATTTATGATATAATTTTAGAATTTCAGTAAAATCATGTGTGCTCATAGTACTGGAAACTTCCTTCGTACGCCCCACTTGCATATACTATCGAAAGAAATGTCTTCAATTTTGGTTGCGTGATTCTATAGTTTTTCCCCAAAACTCGAGACGCTTTTGACTTTGTAGAAATTCGTATATCGACGGCGGAAAGCGAAAACGTAGTAAACCACAAAAATGAAAATGTTCACCAGAGCCAAAAAACTTTTACATATTTTTTCAAAAAATCATTACTAGCCTGTTTTTTAACTTAGACTTATGATTTTTGGACACTAGACATGTTATTTTTTTCTAAATATAATTCTAACTCTCAAATCTCATTCTAACAATTATTTGTCAAAAATTTGTTGACTACGACATTTTGAAATATTTTTACAGAATGCTAAAACGCTGTAAATGCACATCGAGTTGTATAGAGATGGGTCAAATACATTTTTTAGGGAAAGCGAAAACGTGGTAAGCAGTTATACTTGAACTAGGGCTGCTCAACTGAACGTTGTAAACGTGGTTATTTAATGAAACCCATCTCTTAGATATGGTGTAAACTACAATAATTACTGACTTGGGGTAATTAACTTGGGGTAACCGTACCAAATGTAGTAATAGGTTCGGTTCTTTATACCACTACTCGCTAAAACGTCCTTAATGCAAGATACATAAAAACACGAGCGACAAAAACGTAGTAAACGCAGCACTACTGACCGCATCATCAACATGTAACTTTTTTTACAGAAAGCGAAATTGTTGTAATCAACATAGTATAACTTATTACTATTTTTTCTGTAGCTTACAGCGTTTTTAAATGCAGGCATTTACGTGAAAACCTGTTTTTTTTTAATGTTAATTTCTAATCTATTCATCCTAGATTTATGGGACCGGGACCATTCGAAGCAGTTTTTTTTTCTGATTCGAACAGTGCAATAAAAAAATTTTTCACATTTTGTGGACTACGACGTTTTTGCTTTCCGCCGTCGATATGTTCCAAAACGTGGCTCTCAAACAGTAACAGGACCGCACTACTAAGATTCTCGTTCATAATGTTTTTTTTTGGCATGTGTTATTGGCTCTGGTTCATCTTTGAAAGAACTCTGAACTGGTAATCTGTAAGCAACACTGCCTGCTTCATTTCTTTTCCAAATACTTCCGTCTGAAGCACATTCAGGTTGCTGATTTGGTATCACACTCTATCACATTCTACTTCCACCTACGTCTTCAGAACTGGAAGGGAATCGCATGCATCGTCTCGTAAGTTTGTTTAGAATAGTTTTCTGAATATTTTGAATAAATTCACAGTCATTTGACTGATTTATGAAATTGTCTTCATCAGAAATTTCCTTATCACTATTCTCAATAATGGCCCTGTTGTCATCACTGACTTGTAGATCAATTTGGCATACATAAAATTTACTCTTGCCATCATATACTTCTCTATTTATATCTGAACATTCCAGAATCGATGGCATTTTCTAAATAAATAAAAAAATATATTCGTTTCGACATTTTGAGGGGCTGGGGATCACTATAAAAATAATTTGGAACTAAAACACTTTCTTCGAATTTAGTGTTCTTATTGAAGAATATACTTTTCGTTATTTCGTTATTCAAAAAAATGTTTCATACCTTTGTCACTGCGCGGCTAAAGATGATTGATTGCGCAAAGAGATTGCTTGGACTAAGATTTTATTACATGTGTTGGACGGAGCTCGGATACAAGACAGTTCGCGCCTCGTACATTTACGAAATGCTCGTAGAATTCTTGTAATACTATCGAAATCGTAATGAAACCATGGACACATGGACCCTACAGCATTCTATAGATTTATTCTATTGAACATTATCCACGCTGGTCTCACTATTCTCCCGAAATCGTTCATTTCTTCATAAAAACACGCACCAGTCATTTTGACTGGTACTGGTATAAATGTGAAAAACAAAAAATATATCTGTTATTAATTTAAATAAACTAACATGAAGTTTGTAAAATAAACTCTCTACTTATAGATACAAAAGTCATAACATCATTTCGGAAAACAAATGTTATATGTCGTAGTAGTTTTGAATTGAAGTTGCACGACCAGTCAAAATGACTGGTCTGGTAAATCTAGTGATATTAGGTACTAAAAACATTTCAATTTAATAAATTTTAAACTGTATATAGAATACTGAAAATTACTTCATGGAAAAATCAAATACAATTTTATCCGTCCCATAATACAATCTAGCACCCCCAATGGATACAATACAATACAATACAATCACGGATGGATGAGGGCTGCTCAAGACCGGGATGGTTGGCGCTTTCTTGGGGAGGCCTACGTTCAGCCGTGGACGGTGATAGGCTGATTGATTGATTGATTGACAATACAATCTACAACGTTTTGGTCTTAAGTCTTAACTAAAGCGGCGGAACCAAAATGCTGTCAAAACCAGTAATCAACAACAAAACAAACACAAACAAAAAAACCACTAACCTCATTATATTTAACACCGCTGTTGTTTATAACAACATGACATCGCTGGTTATTGGTATTCTGCCTTACTAGGAAGAAAGCATCTTCTTCGGAGTATCCTATATTCCTTTCTGCAAGTTTACTAATCATTATTGCCTTATTAATGTATGGTAGGTATATAAAAAAGGAGTGAGGTTTGGGCGCACGGTCGAGAATCTCGGCGGTCGCGGGTTTGAACCCCAGGCACACACCTCCGACTTTTCGAAGTTATGTGTGTATTCACATTGAATTATCACTTGCTTTAACGGTGAAGGAAAACATCGTGATGAAACCTGCACACCTAAGAGTTCTTAGGAATTTCTTAGGTGTGTAGTCCGCCAACCCGCACTAGGCCAGCGTGGTGGACTATGACCTAAACCCTCTCAATGGTAGAGGAGAGCCGTGCTCAGCAGTGGGCGTATATGGGTTGATAAAGAAGAAGAAAGAAGGTATATAAAAATTCGCAATCTCTTTTCGTCAAAATTTTAGTATTGCGTGGGTAATTATTATATCTTAAAATAGGTCAAGCCTTGGTTGACAAAGCTTATGGTATAATATTCCCAACAATAATTTCAAGTCAAATATTTAAATAATCTCGTTACACGTAAGACGTCTAACTTGTAACTAAGCTACATAAATAATGTAACCTAAATTATATTGGCTTAGGTCCGAATAATTTAACTCAAAGTTCCTACCTTTGCAGGCTTATAATAAAAGGTATAAAACATATTACTATGTTGGCGATTTTTTAAATTATCAGATATTTTCTCATAGTGCATGTTGGTTTTGTGGTTTAGGCAATGGTCTACTTAGACTTTAACCGCGCGATCGTAATATTGAATCTGAGCTATCACCTGACTTGTAATGTATGTTTTCAAAAATATATCAATGCATCTTACCATCTAATTGAGGAAATAACTGAATTAAGCCTCTCTTTACGGTTTCGTCTCTGACTGTCGTGAATATGTTGCAGTCTAGACCGAGACATAATGAAATAACAGCTTGACCCAACTCTCCAGCTCCGTCCGTGATTAACACTGTTTTTCCTCTATGAAGACTGTATTTCATCGCCTGAAAATGAATACACCCAACAGACACATAGTAGGTACCAACTGATCCCACATTAGGGTAAAAGTCCTGTATCGTGGGAATCAGACCCGAAACAAATAATTTTGGATCACACAAATATTTGCGGTGCGGGTTTGAAACCGCGGCCTCTCGTTTCGAAAGCTAGTATTAAGTCAATAGCGCCACGGGGGTGTTATTTTTATTTTTGTATGCTTTTATTTATAGTAACTGTAGTGTAGTTATGGCCATGGTTTAGGTGCGTGATCAAGTCGAAACTCGGCGGTCGCGGCCTCAAACTTTAGGCACAAAGCTCTGCTTTTTTGGAGTTATGTGTGTATTTTCAACGAGTTACTTAAGAGTCATAAAAAAAAATGTTTTTCGGTGTGTGGTCCGCCAAACCGCACTTTCAGAGTAGTGGACTAAGTTAACTCTAAGTATGGAGGAGGCGCCTGTCAAGCAATGTAATGTATATTTATGAGCTGATAACATTACAATCATTTTTGTAACAAAATTTAATAATTCATCTTCTATTTAGATAGAGAAACTGGGTTAAATCTTTGTAACATAGAAATATTACTTATTGAATCACGACGGAAGATGATTTGAGATCAAGATGTTTTAAGGAAAAAATTTGTACCATTTCAGGGGCTTTTAATTCCTAAAGAATTTAAGAAGCAATCTTAGGGTTGAATATATGTAGATATTATATAGGCTCTTAAAAACAAATATAGACAATTAATTATTATTTTCAACAATTAAAAGCACAAAATATTGTGGAAGTGTTTCTTAGAAATAATTATATCAGCGTAAAATACAAGACTTCACCCGATAAAAGGCCTTTCTAAGAAAATTAGAGAGTCTTATTGTTGTTTATTTATTATTGATTTAAATAATTTTATTTCACATATTAACAATTACTCCTATGGTAAATAATGTATGTGGAAAAATATAACAACTGTCGATAAATATAAAGTAGCCTGGAGTATGGAAGGAATCAAACAGAAATAACATTTATCTTAGAACAGTGAACTTAGTTACTATAATCTTATACTAAAATTTTCTAGAGATCATAAAATTTTAGCTGCCATTCAAAAAAAAAAATAGTCGGCCATAAGATAAGCCAAGTGTAAAATGTATTCCAGTATAAAATAAGCAAAAATATAAGGCACTTACCAGGCAGTAATAAGCATGGAGAAACGGCAAAGGTACTGTTGCAGCCTCTTCTAAAGTCCAATGTTCTGGTACTGGCCACAAGAGATCTGGATCAGATTCAACAGTATTGCTGACTGTACCTTGTTGTATGACACCCATTACTCTTGCGCCACTGATAAAGATAACACGTACTGCATTAAATATATAAGAGGTACATACAAAACCATAGGTGGCGAGGCCATTGCCGCTTTTGGGGTACGATTCTAGACGCCGTGCTGCTATTGAGAATTTTCTAATTGAAAAACCACTACAAACATGTACTGGGAGATCACAATGCAGTTTGAATGGTTAGATGAAATTCATAGTTTGTATTCTAATTAATTTATGAGGTAGTAAGTTCGTTTCAAGAGTTGTCACGAAAAACAACAGAAAAAACAAAAGAATTTTGTTACAACTAAAAAATAATAATTAAAGAAAACTTTGAAATTAAGCTTACATGGAAGAACATGAGTGCAATATTTTTATTGGTATGCGCATCAAAGATTTACAAGATCGATACAATTAACGAATACATACGTGACATCGTAACCACTGTAATCCATGCCCAAATATTTGTTGTATTGGTTACAGTAATACTTTGGTACTTTAGCGTCCTTCAATGACAAAGCTGCATAAGACACCTGAAAGGCAATTTTATTTAACAAAACTATTTAATTAAACATTGTTGTACAGATCCCAAAAGCATTAAGGAATCTTTTAAATCATTAATCCTAATCATATTTTTATTTTAACTTATAATTTTATTTTCACAGCTACTTTATCCTTTATAATTTTTTAATGAGGGTACATAATATGTACCTAAATGAATGTTACATTCACCCTTGTATTTATCCCTATTTCGCCAGGTATTATGTATCAGTCACGTAATAGGAGGCGACTCTATATTTCGGGCACATTTCCAGACTCCGTGTTGCTTCTGAAAAAATCCTGATGGAAAAACCCAATTACACTTTGCCCGACCCGGGAATCAAAACCCTGAACCTCTAGATCGCATGGCACATACATACATGAGCCGCGAGACTACTGAGCAAACATTTATTGAAGTTAAAGTATTAAATTTTTCATAGACCTAACCTTTACGGTACCGCTTTTGTTAGATATCGGAACATCGGTCCAACAAATATCTGCGAAATTCTCAGAATGACCTCTCGTTAGTTTTATGTTATGTCTAGCACTTTCGTAGAGTTTGTCAATCTGTAATACAAAATTATTGAATGAATATATAATGATTGGAGATTATTGTTCTAAGTAAACCATTTTTTTAGGTTTCGACGAATAAAAATCTAAAGAATGGTAAAAAAATATCCGATGTGACGTTAGTAGTACTTTTTTTAGTTTTGAATAGTATTTTTTTCGTTTATTTATTGTATCTCAAATTAAAGCTGGAAGAGGATGAAATAAGATAAAATACTCACATTTCCATTTTGTTTATTGTAGTCCATTATTATTATTTCGTTTTGGGTAGTATCGATTCTTAATTCTTCTGTTATAATTGGTTTATTTACAAATGTCATATTTCTTATTTCAACACCTGCACATCTAAACATGAGAAATATTACCAAAGTACCAATTATCCAAAAAAATCTTCCTTTTACCGTGATTTCTTTTCTTTAAAAAAATGTATATAAATAAATGTAATTCTTTATTATTGTAAAGTTTCATTAAAATTCATTCAGTAGTTTTTACGTGAAAGCGTAACATACAGACAGACAGACAGAGTAACTTTCGCATTTATAATATTTGTATGGATTAACAGAAATGTTGTCTTACCTAGTCAAACCTGAAATTCCACATCTCTCAGCCATGTAGCAATTAACACCATCCTCAGCAATTACATCTGCTTTTAAATGCTTGTCGATTGAAATTACAATTTGGTCAATATATTTTGGTACAGATACTCCTTCGTAATTAATGTCAAGTGTATTCATTTGTATAAGGGAGTCTAATAATGTTATCCATTCACCCGTCCATTTTACTTTCGCTTCGGTCAAAGATCCATTTATAGATTTTACCGATTGGAAATCTTCTCTAAAAATAAATATTAATATTTACAACAGAATCTTTAGTATATTTGGTAGTGTGTATTGCGAAGTACTACTGGCTTAGATGCCATAACCAAGACTAATATCCATGTGAGATACATAAATATTTGTTACTAGTGCGTGTTGAGTAAAATAAATGTCGTACGTCCAATATCGAAGTGGGAAGATGGTGATACTAGACTAATGGGTAAAGTCAGGCTTTCAAGATGATAGTAATGAGGTTCAGTGTGACAAGTCTACCAAATCATATGTATTTGATTAGGATCCCAGTGTTTTTCGGTAACCAATATTTTAGTGTATTTGTAAAATATTTACCGATAAGCATATCCTTTGTGATACAAAATCTTGTATATGTCCTTGCTATTTAAAACGTAATCGTTTGCATCAATCTTTAATTCGTAACCGTTATTCCATTTCTTGGTTGAAGAGATTTTGATAATACCAGTAACAATTTTTCGTCCTTCACTGCTAACCTGCAAAATATTTGCTGTTTATCGTTATCACTTACATAAGTTTACTGTTATTTGAAGCCATAGTGCATATGTGTTCTTTAGTAAATGCATGACATACGATATTAAGTTTTCCAAGATGTTTCTAAATAAAATTAATCGTTGTCAGTACTTATAATCTTAGATAAGGATTATAGTAATATTTTTAAAAAATACATTGAACAGCATCAAACAAACAAACAAACATACCTCACGCCTATATTCCCCGAAGGGGTAGGCAGAGATGCATTTCTGCACCCACATTTCGCCAGGTATGTTTCAGTCCCACGTAATAGGGGGCGAGCCTATTGCCGTTTTTCGGGCACATTTCCAGACGCCGTGCTGCTACTGAGAATTTCCTAATGGAAAAACCCAATAACACTTTGCCCGACCCGGGAATCGAACCCAGGACCTCTAGACCGCACGGCACATACTTGTACCGCAAGGCCACGAGGCAGCATCAAAGAAATTCAAATCCTTATTGGAGTGTGGCATAACATTTGTTGGTTTCCTGTTGAATTCATATAAATTATCGTCCCACAATATGCTTTATGCACATCACAAGCACAAATAAATGCCCATTTATACCTTCACTATCCCTCCTTTTCTTTGTTAAGTACTACATATTTTGGTACTAAATTAAACACTTACAATAACTAAAGCAGTGATGGCCTCGAGGTTTAGACGCGCGGTCGAGAATCTCGGCGGTCGCGGGTTCGAACCCCAGGCACACACGTCTGACTTTTCGAAGTTATGTGTGTATTCAAATTGAATTATCACTTGCTTTAACGGTGAAGGAAAACATCGTGATGAAACCTGCACACCTAAAAGTTCTTAGGAATTTCTTAGGTGTGTAGTCCGCCAACCCGCACTAGGCCAGCGTGGTGGACTATAGCCTCAACCCTCTCAATGGTAGAGGAGACCCGTGCTCAGCAATGGGAGTATATGGGTTGATGACGACGACAATAACTAAATAAGGCCTTAATTACACTATACACTATACAGTCTTCATTCATAACAATATTATAAACATTTTCTGGAATATAATCAGCTTACCTCAAAAGTATCATTTCGGCTTTTACTGATCATAATGTGAAGTTTCAAGGGTTCTTCATTAGCTAGAATTAATTCCTCGTGAAATTCAATACTTTGAAAGGTAACTGACAAATTCTTGTAGTCGATACTTTGGTACATTGACAAGGTTTCCCACACTAGTATTAGGTAGCTTGCTTCCGGGAATATATTGTGTCCTAGAAATATCGAAGAGGTACCAGCGATAAGTATTCTTAGAATGAAACTATATAATATGAAATATGCTATAAAAATGCATTCTTCGTATTGGAACAAGGTGTGGTTTTAAAGAGGGTGCAAGGGGGGCAAACACCATCTTACGTCCCCAACTGCCAACAAACGTTTAAAGAACGTAACACTACGGAAAACTTATATGTAACATAAAAATAAAAAAGAGAAAAAGTAATTTTCATAATTATTACTGTTTCGTCATGCATAACTATTCTTCTCGTGTATTCTCCTCTTCTTTTAATTTTTGCATTGTTTTTAAGGCTGTGACGACAAAGTAAACGTGTAAAGTAGCGTGAATCAAAAGAAGAAAAGAGAAACTTAAAAAATACAGCGTAATGGGACTAACCATAAAGGTGAAAAGTTGTAAATTATGATGAAACCAGACAACACTTTTGTTATTTGTTTAATAATCCTTTTGCGACTATCATTCTGGATTACGTTTTGTCGGCGGAACAAGGGTTATAAGAGAATTGTGATAAGCTTGAATTAAAAGCAATAGTGGTACCTCCACGCACATGACCTTGAAGAGACTTGAAGCTGTCGTCATGATTAAATATGATTACTGTGCGCGATTTTGAAAGCACTTTCTCTTTAGGAATGTAATTACAGACAGGCCTAGAAACAAATAAATTATACCTTATTATTTTAATAAAATGTACTATGGCATTGAAAGATTGTATAACTTAGTAGGAGATACCGTCATATTTCTTGATAGTCTTAAATTAATAAAAAAAAATCGTATATACAGGAAATATACAGACCGTGATCGAATAAAGCAGGTAATAGCCACGATAATTACGAACCTACTGGCGTTAAAAAAATCATTCTAACGTTTTCGTGATAGCCCAATGATTGTTATGTCTTTGTTGTTATTTAATACCAATATCTTCTTCTTCTTCTTCTTTATCAACCCATATACGCCCACTGCTGAGCACGGGTCTCCTCTACCACTGAGAGGGTTACCAATATATTACAAGTAAATTATTTACCAATCTTCGTTATGTTCCCATCCAACCAAGTGCGAAAGGAGACCAGTTTCAGTGGATACTGGATATGAGATTTTCGGATACAAAACCTCCACTTTAGGATTTAATCCAGCTTGGTACATTCTGAAATAATGTTTTTGTTATGTTTTAAATTGTTTGCGTTATACTAACTAGTTCGATTCAAGTGATGTTTTGAAGAGTCCAGCATAAGAACTGACGCTCACTAGAATCCAAATATTGCAAATATTTTACCTCGTTCTACTGTTTCTGTGTAAATAAAAAACAGCAGAATTCAAATGAAAACATAAAATATGAAGCAAAGAACACGAGTTTAATATATTTTCTGCAACATACTTTCCAAGAAGTTACTTTAAAAATTCATGCTGAAATTATTCAGAACGATGTTATAAACGTGATGCTTACTTCCCAATAGATTCTAAAAGGAGCATCAAAGGAGCTTTGTGCCCTCGTTTAGTTAAGCCTATGTAGGTGCAATCTTTTCGACACTGCCTCATTACTCCTTGTAATAACGCGTGAGGGGCTACTTCAATGAGTATTGCGTTTCTTGGAAGATATTTTGCGGCCTCTTCAAAATGAACAGGATTCTGTAAATGTGATAAAATTGTTTTTTAATGTTATTAAAAAAATTTAACTTTTGGGTGTCGTTTCATGAAATGTTTGAGAATAGAAAGGAGTGTGGGAAATTGATAACTAGATAAATTGAACCACGTTCATAACTTGTCAAAAGATAACATACATATTATGTTCTATTTTTTTATAATAATAGACTGAGAAAAATCAAACAAAATTGACAATAAGTTTAATCCCTTAATTTTATACATTGATAGGAGATACCGACGTTACCATTTAGATTAAATAAATGACAAGGTGTAGGTTTGGTAGGTATATTTATTTAAATAACAAAATAAGTTTCTGATTTTGTTGTCATGACAATCACGTGCCATTATCATGATTGTCACATTAAGCATAAATTCATCAATTTCAATTAACTTTGAACTACGCCATCTAAACAATATATTGACGATCTGCTAATATTGATTTGACCCAATTAAAGTTGAAGGTTTCATTTGGCCCCTTAATTAAACAACGTACCTTCCTGTTTTGACGCTGTGAATTGACTTACCACGATGTTCTTAGTGTGGTATTCCGCTGATGAATATTTCGCTGCTTCACTGTTCCACAGGTGTTCGGGAAACGCCGTAGTTAACCATTTTGCGCTGCGTGGCTTCGGATCTTTCATGAACTCGCTCATGCGTTCGAAAAGGATTGGCTCTAAGTAGAAAAGGCAGTTTTTAATAACCGTGGATCCAAGCATGTATATTTTTGAACTATAGAAATTGTCCATCGCTTCCCCATCAAAAAATTGTCATAAAATCATTTATTGACTGATAGAACAGTGTTTTTTTCCACTTTAATATTCAATGATCGCAAGGAACGATGAACAGCAAAATGTCCTATTTAAGAAAACTCTTACGTAATGCCTTATACCTCTCGACTGCAATATATAGATAGATATAAAAGTATTCTATTACATAACACTTACCATTATGAGCAATGTAACTAGAATGAGACGCCATATTAGCTGAAGGAACTTTTCTAACAAATATGTTAAGATTTTTTAGTTCTTTTGCAAATTGTCTGATGGCTTCAGCAGGGCCTGCGAGCGTTGAAGACTGTGGACTATTGTGGCAGGCCACTTCTATTCCAAGGGGACAGAGGTGTTTGACCTAGTATACAAGTATTGATTTAACATTGTGAAATCCCGGTGCAAGTATTGGTGTCTCTCTCTCTCTTCTCTTCATCAACCCATATACGCCCACTGCTTAGCACGGGTCTCCTCTACCATTGGGAGGGTTTTTAGGCCATAGTCCGCCACGCTGGCCTAGTGCGGGTTGGCGGACTACACACCTAAGAAATTCCTAAGAACTTTTAGGTGTGCAGGTTTCATCACGATGTTTTCCTTCACCGTTAAAGCAAGTGATAATTCAGTTTGAATACACACATAACTTCGAAAAGTCAGAGGTGTGTGCCTGGGTTTCGAACCCGCGACCGCCGAGATTCTCGACCGCGCGCCTAAACCTCGAGGCCATCACTGCTTTATTATTATTATTTTTGAGTATTGGTGTGGTGAAAAGAAATTATATCAACTGATTAGAAACGACTGCGATCGTCCCGTACTGATTAGCACAATTGCACTGGCTCAATGATAACCAGAACCAGATAACTTTATACTAATCCCGAAACGAGACACAATTTATCGTCACCTATCCCTGTACCTTTACAATGTTATTCTAGTACCAATATTATAATGAAAGGTTTGCGGTGCGTTCTAGAAATTTCCGAATAAGTGCTATTAGGTTTTAATCATGCAATTTCTTCCTATCACGTTCACAGATAGATGGTCTAAGACTCAGGTAACTTAAAAACCTATTTATTGAACAACATTATTTTTACATACGTCGTTATACCCAAGCCCCACTGCAATCATAGCGCCTTGGATTTGATTTGTTTTAGATACATCGCCTCGTACAAATGCAGATTCCAGTGCTTGTTCAGCTGTTAAAGATCCATCGACATAGGCACAACCGAGTTCTCCCATACTATGACCTATAACATAAATAGTTGATGTTAGTTAGCAGTGTATTAATAGTTTATCACCGTCATCATGATACAACTGATAAGGATTTTGCCTTGGATCACGAAACTGGCGTAGTCCAGGTTGAAGGATACCCTTAAGACATTCCTTAGAATTTTTATCTCATGACTATGTTCATTAACCGTTGAAGTATATATAGTAAATAATTAGACCGGTCCATGTCCGAAATAAGAGAATTTTCTAAGTAAACAATCGGTGAATAAATTGCTCGTCTGCTGCACTCTAGATGAAAGTAATTCTAAGGAAGATGGCAAAGGCATTCTTGATAGTGATGGAGTAACAATGGATGTAATTTATTCCGAAGAACAGGCACTACTTCGGCGAAATTTCACTATAATTGAATTCTGATAATGCATGTCTATTTTACATAAATTACATTGAATACAAATCATGAGTGGTGGTTGGAAACTGGAAACAAGAGATAGAGAGTTAAACATCATCAAACTTGCAGGGTATCCTTTCCGTTGTTTAACAGGCAGCTTCCAGCCAATTATTCCGTGATACATATTCATTATACATTTCTAGTAATTCCATACCAATGAAGCACTCAGGTATTATTTCCATTTCGTGGAGTAGGTCCGTGAGTGCTATTTGCATCGCAATGATTCCCACGAAACAGTTGAGAGGGTCCTCATAAACGTTTTCATCATGGCTACATAATATTTCGGCCACATCGATGCCTTTTGGTTTCAGAATTCTGCGGCACCTGAAATTAATTAAATTTTACTTAAATTTGTGTTATGTTTACATGTATGTTCACGTCTGTATCCCGTAAGGAATAGGCAGAGTTGAATTTCTGAACCCACGTGTCGCTGATTTGGTTCAAAGGAAGGAGGTCAGGGGATGCCTTTGAGGTCAGGGGATGCCTTTTCCATTGATCTAGCCAGTCATGGAACAGGGCTACGAGTACGCGAGCTCGGCCCCCCGAGCTGTTACAGTCTCCTAATACTTCCTTATCCGGGACTGTAGCATCCTTACCATCAGGCCAAATATCCTTTCCCTCAATATCTTTTACCCAAACTCACACTATCCCCACACCATTCCCTTTAAAACATAGAAATTCCCAAGGAGGGTTGGCGTCAGGCAGGCGGCCGGCCGTAAAACATCTGCCAAAACTCTTATGCAGCATGTTTTGTCCTTCCACACAGGAAGGAAGTACAAAACATGCTGCGCCGACCCCAAACAAATATTGGGATCAGGGCAGGAGAATGATGAATGATGATAGGTAACACGGCACTTACATGTTTATGCAGCAAAATGTACCGAGTCGAATAAAAAATTTGCTTCGTCCAGCTGTTGGTCAATAATCAGTTTTACCCTATAATGCCTAGCAGAGTTTTACGGAGCTAAAATAAAAAAACTTGGATGAGTGTAGTGCGGATGTTGTGAAATCTGCTTGAGTGGATTTTACGTTAGTAAATTCTGTCAGGGCTTAAAGCGACTTTAATTTAACGTGGTAAGATACACTGAATTTGTTTCGATCACTCTCGCAATAACTCATTGATAGATTGCTGTTTGTTTACTGTTATGTTGAGTCCAGATAGAAATAAAAAGGTTAAGGTAAACTTATTGCATTTTTATAATTACTTAATTAATGACATGCTGTCTATCGATAGCATGCATTGCTATGCAGATGATAGTACGAGTGACGCGCGATACATCGGCCAACAGAATGTCCCTCGGAGTACCGTTGGGGAAAGACGGTCACAACTTGTGTCTGAAGTCGAGAGCTCTCTGGGGCGGGCTCTCGAATGGGGTGAAAAGAATCTGGTTCAATTCAACCCCACGAAGACACAAGTTTGCGCGTTCACTGCGAAGAAGGATCCATTCGTCATAGCGCCACAGTTCCAAGGAGTATCTCTCCAGATCTCCGAGAGTATTGGGATCCTCGGCGTCGAAATTTCGAACTTAGTCCAGTTTAGGAGTCATTTGGAGGACAAAGCCAAATTGGCGAGTAAGAAGTTGGGTATCCTGAACAGAGCCAAGCGGTACTTCACGTCGGGTCACAGATTGTCGCTCTACAAAGCGCAAATCCGGCCCCACGTGGAGTACTGCTCGCATCTCTGGGCAGGTGCCCCAAAATACCAGCTCGACCCACTTGACTCCTTACAGCGACGGGCTGTTCGCATCGTCGATGATCCCGATCTCACGGAGAAACTACAGCCGTTAGGACTGCGGAGAGACTTTGGGTCTCTTTGTGTGTTCTACCGGTTGTTCCATGGGGAGTGCTCCGAGGAACTGTTCGGGTTGGTACCGGCATCGCCGTTCTACCATCGCACCACCCGTCACCGCAGAAGAGTACATCCATTTCACCTGGAGACGTACCGTACGCGTACGGTGCGTTTCCAGAGGTCATTCTTACCACGTACGTGCAAGCTCTGGAATGAACTCCCTGCCTCGGTGTTCCCCGAGCGCTATGACATGGCCTTCTTCAAACGAGGCTTAAAAAGAGTACTTTCCTCACGGTAGGCAGTGGCGTGGCTGTGCCCCTGGCATTGCCAAGTCCATGGGCGACGGTGACCGCTTACCATCAGGCGGGCCGTCAGCTCGTCTGCCTGCTAAGGCAAATAAAAAAAAAAAAAAAATCAATTCAACCCTTTTTTGTAATCAAAACTAGACAAGCTTCCAAGTTACTATTTTTTTCCCGACATTTGAAGCATTTAGATCAACAGTTCAGTTATAAGCGGTGTTCCAAATTAAATACCGTTTATTATAGTTTTTGTTGTAAAGTGCAATATGTATCTATATATAGAATTACTAATCTATTTCCGCGAATAGCGCAAATACAGTATCAATCATTCAATACTCTAAATATTCTATGGACAATAATGTACAGCTTTGATATCGAAAACGTACTACGTTTCAAATATTTCTTCATATGACGCAATTGTGAGAAATTTGTGTGTGAAGCTTTTGCGCAATTATCGGCGTTTCTGCTACTGCGTAGGCGGGTAAGCCGTCTGCAACTTCTAGTGCTCATTACAGCGTTCATGCGCAGATGTTTAAGATACCTCGCTTATAAAAAGGAAAACATCTTTTACGATACTATAGATTTACTTAAAAATATTTGTTAGGTTTACTAAATTTGTCAATTCAGCAAATTATGCTTGGAGTGCCCCGTGATCTTTCGGCTCAAGTATGTACCGTGCGATCGAGATCTCCCGGGTTAATTCTCGCGCATAGTTTTGTTGGGTTTTTCCATAAGGAAAATTTTAGTAGAAACACGGAAGTTAACTTGAAGAGTAACTGAAGTTTTGCCTCAAATTTGGCTGCATAAACATGTCCACCTCTGCCTTTCCGTCGGTGAATATTGACTTGAAGCATAACTATAGGTACATATAGAGTAACCTTATCCGTAAAGCAGTGAAATAACATTTTACTGTATAATTTGGTTAAGGTAAACAAATACTCGCTTTTCAATAGAAGCGGCGAACAATGGCAGACGCATGAGATCTCTCCCCATGCCGCACCATTGTGATCCTACTCCACTGTACACAAACACTATCGGTCGAATTTCGCCGTTGTAATGCTGCACATTTTGCGCCAATGCCTTGGTGTGATGAGTGTTGAAAGGATCTGAAAACAATATTGTATTTTTTGTCAAATTAGTTATTATTTCGACAGCCCCGTGGCGAAATTAGCTAGACATCTACTTGCGAAACGAGTGGCTGTTGGTTCGATCCGAGACAAATTCTTGTTTGATCCACGAATATTTGTTTCAGGTCTGGGTATTCGTGAGGCCTAGCCTAGCCTAGGTCTTATTACCTAGTGTGGGGTTGGAGCTATGTATGTGACTTTTGGGTGTATTTATTTATTTAAAAGTTTTATCAAAAGCTACGAGATGTTTACGCAAAAATCCAGATGAAATTCTTTGTTGATTACAATCAAGTTATCGATTTGCAACGTCGTTATAGCCTTCATGTCTTTAATGGAAGTAGTGTTCACATCAACTAGAATAATCTTAATTGATATCTCCAAAAACTTTATGCTAAATGGACAGAAATAACACATTTTATTCGATTTTTTTTATATTAATCCAAGAGCTCATAGGGGGTCAATGATTTAAGAATTCTTTTCTTTGTGTGCCACTTATAATGTCGGTGACAAGATAGTCTGCATGAATACAGGCAAAGGTAACACAAATCTATGACATGACGACACGAAATGGCAGTTCGTGGTGAAAAAGATGTTTAGGTATTGTACAATAAAAAGGTCTTCGTTGCAAAAGACTACATTAATTTCTAACAAAAACATCTAAATGGAAAACCATAAACCTCACAGACGGCAACATCTTTGGCTCTGACCACATCAAACAGTAAAATAAAAATTAAATTATTATACTCGAAATCTTCAACCGTCACGAAAAATGCGATTTAAATTTTATGACCGCAAACCGATTAAATGGCACGTGACTGAAATAAAATGTGAGTTTTTGCCAATTTTTCTCTTTTGCATGCGAAATTCCGCGCCGCTATCTTGGTTACAAGATTTTATGAATAAACATACTCAGATTCCGTCTTTGAAGATTTAAATACATACTTTATACTTTACATCCCCAACCTCTTGCTACATTTACAAGAATCTTCTGTAATATTACTTTCATGAAGCAAAATTTATTAAACCACTTATTTTGTATAGATTTATCAAAGAAGCGATACTACTACAACCCCGTGGCGCAGTTGGCTAGACACCAGCTTGCGAAACGATAGGCCGTGGGTGCGATCCCCGCACTTGCGTTATCCACAAATATCTGTTTCGGGTCTGAGTGTTAGTGAGACGGAAAAATTCTCTCGCAGTCTCTGATATCCACGACAAAGAACTTGTTTTGGGCTTGACACTATGTATATACATACATATGTGAATGTTGGGAAGGGTTTTCAATATCACTATTAAAAGTAGTTTATCAAAATTTTTCGCAAATTCAGAGAGCTCACAAGGGCAGCATGTTTTAATAATGCCACGGCATAGTGACAAAAACACCCTCCCAACCCCGTGATTCAATGCATTCATGGCATCTCAATAATTCTAGACTTAAATTAATGATTCTTTTTATAGTTACATTTCTTCCGATTATTTCTGTATCATGTACAAAAAAGTGTTAAATAAATAAATAATGATTTAGAAATTGTCTTACCTAACACAGCATATCCTCTGTAAACGTGTCCAGTAATGTCATGTTCATGAATTTTGTGTAGCAATCCAATACGCTCTGGGTCAGCTGTTTCACTTGCTAAGAGACGCAACATTCTATTCACATTGTCTTCTTGTCTCCCTGAGCCCAGCACCAAGCATGGTATTTCACTCTTGTACTTAAGGTCCTGAAAATCATCATCACCATCAGCCGAAGACCTCCTCCTCAAGACATAGGCCTTCTCCAAAGACTTCCAAAGCATTGTGCTAAGAGCGGCCTGCTTCCATTCAACTAAGATACTTAAAATTATATTAGAGTTTTAAATCACATTTCAATTATTTCACAGGCGTCCTTTAAAACTAAGATTTTTAAGGCCTTAATCCACCACGTGCAGGTGGTACACACATCAAAAAAAATCCTAAGAACTTTTAGATGTGTAGATTTTAAATGAATGTAAAGATTTTTATTTTGGAATTAAACTAACCACATATTTTCATTAAAAATATTTGTAAGGTACCTTTGGCTTATAATGTCCTTTGAATAAAGCGTGATAATTTGAACCCATGAAAGAAATATTATTCAATGCAGTAAACCCTCTTTGGAAGGGTGTGTGGTCTGTCAAAATTTTAACTCGTCCATTGTTAATGTTGCTATGGCTTCTAAAATTGATATTCGCTGGAATGATACCTTTCTGATAGGCCAAACATAGCTGAAATTTAAAGTAAATAAAATGACATAACTAGAATATTTTTATTTATTTGTTATGTTTTATGTATAAAATGATATAATCGTGTATGACACAAAAATTATGCAGAATAAAAAAATGATTGATTGCAAAATAAGGTGGATGGACAAATTAATTCATTGTTTTTCAATATTCTAATTCTTAACAATTCGTAATATACATATGTGTTTTGGTTGTAATAAACGTCCTTATTTCAATTTCAATTTTTCTTACTCACGTAAGATTCTCTACAAGAAAATCGACGGAAAACAAAGCTGATCAAAATAATACTTCGAACTCTTACAAGTTTTAATATTTCTTAGTACATAAAAATTACCTTAGTTATAGAACACAATCCCGTAACGGCTCCACTGCTCCCCATATTAGATTGGACACTACCAACTTTTACTTCATGTTTCTTGCTGAAAACTTGTCTGATAGCTTCTAGTTCCTTAGTATCCGCGTCTTGTATTCCTGTTATAAAAAAAATATTCAAGGTTATCTCTCACGCATGCAACCAGAAAACATTGGCGGACTAGAAACACTTAACTAGTGGCGGTACTTCCATCGAAAACACAAATGCGGTACACGTTAATGTTTAATTTATTAATTGTTTGTTGTGGGGTCACCAGTTATACGTCTAATTGCTTCGGTTGAATAAAGGTTCAAAGCTTAAAGATTGGTATCTGTAATTTACCCTTACAATATATTACCAGCATATTATTAACAAGTTCATTAGTAATACTATGAAATGAAATGTTCGTTTATTTATTATGGAAGTATGTAAAAATATAGCATTTTGACAGGTCAATAAAACGTTGTCGAATATGTTGCTTTTTAATGACAAATTTAATCTAATAGAAGAACTTTCATGGCTCTAAAAGTGATAATCTAAAGCCAAAACTCAGGAATAAAATTAAAAATCTACCAGACTCGAGAACGGTGCAATTTCTAAGGAACCAAAAAGACTAACATCACTTTTAATTAAAATAACTTACCTACTCCGAATCCCTCCACATATTCGACATTTTCAGGCTTCACATCAACTTCGGAGTAGAATTCCTCGAGAAATTCCTTTAAGTATCCTGTTTCGCGTACAGGTAAAAACTTTGCATCGGGACTCATTTTATATTCTCCCTTAACATGATAAACTTCGCAGTAAATTCTGCAAGAATATTGTGTTTTTTTACTGCGTTACATTAATGTATCATGTATTAGTCTGTATGTATGTATTAGTCCGTTTAAAAAAAAAAATACTTGATGTGTCTTTTTAGTTTATAAGCTGAAGAATAAAACACGCATGATTTGAAAAATAATTCAGTATTCCTAGGCTTATGAAAAATCATATCACTCAGCAAATGAAACTTTCTTACGCCGTCGTCATGACTAGCACTAATATACGCCTCCTCCACAGGTGAGAAGGATAAAGGCGTAGTCTATCAAGCTAGCCCGATAAGGGTTGGCAGACTATAATTCCAAGAAATTCCTAAGATTTTTTAGGTGGCCAAATTTCCTCACGATGTTTTACTTCGCCACGAATGTACGTGATAATAAATTAATTCATTGTCAGTATCTATTATTCAAAGAATCAAACACGGCAGCAAATATATTTTTAACGTTGTTTTTATTATATTAGATTTGGAACATCTGAAAATACGCTTAGAAATATAAAATATCTTAGTTTACCTTCTGGCGTCTTTTGCTTTTTGCAAAAATATTACGTTGATGGCGTCTGATCTTGCAGGTGCCTCAGCGTTTACGTCATACGATTTCGTTTTGGCATCTAAGCCTACTAAGCCAGCTCTAAAATAAATTACTTTTATTTAATATTCAGTTTTTTCTATCATAGTGAGTTACGACTGTATTTTTGGGACCTAAATGTTTAAAATTTTAATACAAATAAATTTTATTCATCCAAGAATAACACGATACAATGGAAATATTATTTATATACTTAGGTCAATTGATTAAGTCTTACACATTGCCTTGTTTGATATTATCAAAATTTTTGTTCGGTTTTACAAACACTTGTAGCTAAAATAAATATTTGTATATAACAGAAACAAAGCCTCATGATCTCGCGGTTTAAGTAAGAGTCGTGCTGTCTAGAATTTTTGAGTTCGATTCCCGATTCGGGTGATGCGTTATTAGGGTTTTTTCGTTAGGATTTTTTTAGAAGCAAGCTCACCTCCTATTACGTGGGATTGATATCTGAAGAAATGTGAGGGCAGAAATGCACCTCTGCCTACCCCTCCAGCGAATACATGTTATGTAAATAAACATATACTTCATAGTAAGTATCACATTCGTAATATCACAAAATCATACTCAAATATAAAGCTTACCTTTTAAAGTTTATAAAAGGTCCAGGATTTGTATGGAAGTTACTGGCACCTACTACAGCTGCTTCGCACTCCCCCATTTGAATACTTCTGCAAGCTTCTTGTAAACACAGCAAAGAACCACAATAATCCATATCCAATGTATAAGATCGGGCAGTTGAGTCCAGCCAGAAAGAGATTCGATTGGCGAACATTGATCTGACAACTCTGAAAATATGTTATTTATTTTTTAAGAGGATTTCTCAAAAGTATTCTTCTTGCTACACATACATAAATTGATATTTATGTATGTGTAGCATATACGGGACTTCTCTACAGCAGAGAGGGCTTATAGCTTAGTCCACTACGATGGCCTAGTTAAGGTTGGCATATAAATAAATCAAGCTAATAGAACGGAATGGATAAGGGTAGGCCTGTTCTACAATTTTATAGTAATTATTTGTTTCTTTAACTTTAACCCACATTTGATTATAAAAGCATTTAAAACATTGATTAGGCTGCAAATTGAAATGCTGAATTCAAATACAGCATTAAGACACTCAATCGGCTCTTTATAAAATTGACTCGGAAACCTCGTTGAAATTTAAAAGACAAGGCTTTGCGCGAACCCGATGTAGGTAAACAGGGAAACATTTGAAATAAATCGGAAAGCGATTGTTTGTTTTGGCGCAGCCCGACCCTAATACGGCGGACATTTTGCAGCATGTTGAAATGCTTTGTTCAGTAACAAGCAAGTTGGGTGCAGTGTAAACGGATTTGGAGATTCCAGTACCAGATAAAAGGAGATTAGAAGCTAATTTATATTTTTAATTAGATTGAGCATAATTTGAGTAAGATTAGAAAGAATTATCAATCAATCAATGATTAAAACTTAAAAGAAAAATGAGGGGCTGCTATAGCCTGACACAGGTTTTTAAAAATCTTGATATTGTACGCGCCCGAATTACTAAGCGGCCGCGCTAAAACATATGATATAAACATAATCATAAGTTCAGAGCACTCGTCATACTAACATTTCCCATCTAATCAACTATTTTTTTGTAAGATAAACAAACTGTACCGATGTTCATTTTTCACCATAGATTTTGATTGGTGTTGTTTATTATAGGTATAGAATATTATTATTTTCAAACATTTAGAATGTACTGAAAAAAAAACAATCAAGTATCGCTAAATTTTCTTACGAGTAATCACTTATTTTTACCATTATTATTTGAATCGATTAAAAATAGTTAAAAAGCACTATTACTTACTCAAAAGATCGAGCCCAGTGGCGTGCCATAAGAGAGGCCTATGTCCAGCAGTGGACGAATTAAAGGCTGTTGATGATGATGATGATTACTTACCCTGGCAACGCGAGACTATTATTTCGTTTTGGTTCGTACAGAATAACATTTTCAGTATCACAAAACATTGTGGCGATAAATACACCTATTTTCCTTTTCTTCAGTGTCGTTGGGTTTAGACCTGCAAGATAGTTTATTAATGACTTGTAGGGTATTGGATTTTTGACGTCTGAACGTCATAATACTCTCAGGTCTGTAGGGTAAGATGAATCACAAAAAAATAAAGGGTAGTATCGATATTGATCTGTGACGGTAGAGCTGTGTGCTTGGATTTTTTTCTTACAGTTACACCAGCTTATAATGAAACATGTTATCAGACTTTCACAATTAAAATGCTCTCTATCTATTCGGGAAAATATTCTGGCAAACCAACCAATTACTCTAAAATAAACTTATAGCAAATTTGTCAGTCCAATCGAAAAACTTGCAACTGATATTTATTTTCATGCCATTTAACACAGCAGTGTGCCGTAATATTAGTTCGTATTTCACCCAATTAGTTTAGTCGGAATTTGAAACGATCCGGTGGAATAAATAATTAAAATTTATCAATTCAGCTAATCGAAGCTGCTTGCGCTTCACTGGCGGTTTTAATTCATAGTTTTATAAATAAGCTGAAAACTTTGTTTGTTTGGTTCATCGTGCCAATTTAAAAACTACTGGTTTGATTTAAACAATATTTTTATGATGAATAGTCCGTTTATTGAAAAAGTGTATCGGCTGCATTATATCATAAGGCAACGACCAATAGGACGGAGCAACAATAAAAACTATTTTATATTACTATAGTCATGGGAAACAGCATTAGAAATATAATAATGAGAGCTTAGATATTTCACCTACCTACCTACGTTCATTAGGACGTTCACACGATAACATTAAATTATTTTTTATAAAAGATACTCCTACATTAGATTATTTTATTAGTAAATTTTAACAGAATCTGTAAATGTGATTTTAGAATAGAATAGTCACTCCATACTTAAGTATGGCTTAGAAATAATTTTTGCTTTCTTGGGGAGGCCAACGTTCAGCAGTTGACGGCGACAGGCTGAGTATTAGGGTGTCCCAGCCTAGTAGGGCGATTTTTTTTTTTCTCGAAATTAGATACGCATACCCTCTATATTTTTTCTAATTGACCCTAATAACTCAAATACGAAATATTATCGAAATTGGATAGCGGTAACCCGTGCCGACTTGATGGCAAAGTTTTAAGAAAAAAAATTGTATGGTAATTGTAGAGCACATATAAAAACTCAATTTTTATTTTCAAAATTATATCCTATTTCACCGGTATTATATATTTATTATTAAAACAGGAATATTTGTGATATTTTAATTTAAAAGTTTTCATTTTACTGTCAGGCTAAATCACAGGAAAAATTGCTTTAGTTTCCCTTTAAAGGTGACTTTTTCACGCAAATGTTGTATCAGTATAACTGCAATTTGCAGTATCACTAGCGACTTTTAGTGTCATTATTTATTTCTTAACTGCTTGAAAAGAAGTATAACTAGTCTGTGAAGTAAGCAACTCATTGAGAAAAGTGTCAAAATTTTTAAAACGATTGAAGAAAAGCAAGACTAGTTTTTGATCGAAATAAAGTCGTTTATATCTTTCTAAAAAAGTAAATCACGCAGATATCTTTCCAGGGGATATATGAATTGATGGATCCTCTTTAGTTAAGCTTTAAAATATTATCATTTTTGGTTCCTGGTCTCCATCATAGTGATATAGAGACAAGACAGCTATTTCATGAACCAAAGACCAAAAATGCTGAAAAATATTCTGTATAGTCATTTCTGAGTTACTTTTATTGACAGTTTCCCAGGGTTTCAAAGTATTAAGCAAACATAAGTCGTAGTAAGGTGCCATCACTGATAATATACAATGCATCTAAGCCTTAACATGGTATATAGCGATGCAAATCTAGATGTCTAATAGTGCTACTTTTTATTAGTAATTTACAATTAAAAAATAAGTTACGACATTTTTAATCAATTAATTGCTTCGGCCATCATGGTGTCTGGTACATAGAACTTGGAGATCGAATAGTCAATTTTCTTTCTGTATCACCACCAAAGAATATGATTATAGCTATAACTGTTAATTCTTGATAGCCAATACTTAAATTTCCTTCCTAATTCTCTCCGGTAAAACAATATATATCTATTTATATAACTATGTCTATTATCTAGATTTATTTTTATCAATTAAAGGGCATTGGCGTGTGTAATATACAAAAAGTAGTCCAAGCTTGTAACAAACTCTTGACGACACTGTACGAACACATCTTGCGATTTTTCCGCATTATTTGTTGATCTCTTCAGAGTCGGTATAAGGCAACTTATTTCTTAAAATTAGTTTATTAAAGCTTAAATAGGCATATAAGCCCTTTAACAAAAAATAATTAATCTCGAATAGTTAGATTTGCGATTTACAAAATTAAATTTTACTACATGAATTTTATTAAACAGAACTGCCAATATTTGTTCTTTACAGAGAAGTTTTAAGCCGTTATTTTAATGTTTTGCACCCCCCTATTAAAATTTGCCTTTGAAATCTTAATCTGACATATTGATTAAACAAAAAGAGGCGTTTACCAATACAATAAACAAGCAACCACGAAACTTCCATGGGAATATTGCGACGCGCCGAAGTTCATACAAAGTATGTAAGTACTGAAATACATGAATGCAAGTCGGCACGGGTTGCAGTGGTCCTAAGTTCATGAAATTTTATTTATAAGTGTTTTAACACCATTCGAAAACAATTAGAGGGTATGCGTTGACAAAAAAAGACGTTGATTTTTTTGGGACACCCTACTGAGTATATATAAAAATAATTTGCCCAAACGTGGGTTTAGAAGTACACGGATGCTTAATTGTCCTAGGGGTTATTTCAGCCAGTCAGAGGCCTATTCTTGCAACAATACCGGCTTATGTGTGTTGAATACTCTTTTAATATTGAGATTCTCACCTGCATCATAAATGGCAGAGTAAGTTTGCTCCAAGAGTTTCCTACACATCGGTTCCATTACAGCAGCTTGTTTGTTATGAACTTTGAAGAACTGGGCATCGAATTTCTCCATCCCGCTTATAGTTCCCATATACTTGGATATTTCAGGGTGATTCAGAGCGTCGTAGTTGGTCAATCTTTGGACCATGTTAATCTAAAAGAAGGTAATAAAAATAATAGTTAAAAAAAACTAAAAAACACGCTTTTTATCGAAAACCGAACTAAAAAATAGAAAATAAGTTTTAATAAATGTAAATTAATAATAGTGTGAATAAAAAAAAAAAATTAAAAAAAGCGTGGGTTGCTTTTTAAGATATTATCAAAATGATAATCACTCTACTCATATCTGTCAATAAAATATTTATAACTATTGACCCCATGCACCCCACGCTTTTTTTTAAATAAAATATTATAATAATTATAAACCATACTCTAGTTGTATTTAAATTTATGAAACTTTGGCCTAAGTATTATAGAGTTTATGAAACTGAACCCCTATGGCGCGTGTTATTTTTTTTTAATAAAATTGTCACGTCTCTTACCTTATCGTAAAGATTTTCTTTAAATTCATAAACACTGTCGGAACTGGGGAACATCCCTGATATTCCACTTATCACTATTTCATCACCAGTACGCGAACTATCATCATCATGATTGTTATTAACAGCAATATTGATTTGCTTGACTAACAATATTTTTGCATTTAGGCATCAACAGCATTTTAAATACATTTTTTGATGGGCTGAGGTCAATGAATATGTCAAAATAAATTAATTGGTGTGCAAATTCTTTTTTCTTTTTGCACTATTACTCAAACATGGCTATGTTCGAGTTTTTAAGCTTTTTTTTTCTAATAACCACTTTATCTTTATTTAAATCGCTTTTATCTTTGGATAATTCACTCTCTCTCTCGCCTAACGATTTTCGACTCATAAAATAACAGGCTAATTAAACTACTCAATCTT
Organism: Cephonodes hylas; assembly: GCA_030295005.1. Classification (NCBI taxonomy): domain Eukaryota; kingdom Metazoa; phylum Arthropoda; class Insecta; order Lepidoptera; family Sphingidae; genus Cephonodes; species Cephonodes hylas. The sequence continues at coordinate 2,135,079 of AP025374.1, read as the reverse complement.
CTATAAATAAAGACTGACTAACAACTCACCATCTAAATACTAAGTATCAAATGTAATGAAGCAAGAATGGCTGAAGTATGCAGTTACAGCAAAAGTTATCTTCTTAAAATTTACTAAGGAGTAGTCTCCGCTCTAAAACTCGTTCGTAGTGGTTATTCTGCTACTGCTGAGTGCCTATATTTTAGGGTTAACATTCCACGTAATAGATATTGACATTAAAGCCAATTTTTGAGAGCATTACCAGAATCCATGTTTTATTTACTATTTTGTTTGGCATTTTGTTAAAATCAGAAACCGAAGCCCGTTCCTGATAGCCAATACCAATTTAATCATGGCTATTTTTTTAAATAATATATTTGTTTTTCAGTTAAATTTAGCCCGTCTGTATTTTTATATGACATTTACTAATAATAGGGTTGCATTAAAAACAAATTTAAAGGTCAGTGTCATACATTATGCATTTAAATAACGTAATGTTTAAATTAAATCGATAAAATAAAGTTAAAAGTACTCTAACCCAATTTTGATACGGAATATGTACTAAAATATAAAATATTACTTTAGTATACATTTTTGATTGAAATTGAAATTGGTAAGGAATAACATACATAATTGTGTACTCTCACGCCGATATTCTCCGAATGGATAGGCAGAGATGCATTTTCGCATCCGCATTACGCAAATTGCTTATTTCGCCGTACGGCAGGCGGGAGGCTAAATTATTCTATTGTTTTTTTTTTGTTCAAAATTCCAGATTCTATGCTGCCATTAAGAATTTAATAATTAAAATAAACAATAACGCCTTAAAATATAGTTTAAACGGGACTTCTTCAACCTTCTGCGACAATGTTTTCAAGGATTGTTATTGTGTGATTATAAATTTATACATTTACAAAAAAGAAATCCAACAAAAAAATAATTATCAATTGAGTATCATGAATTTTATTTTTTTTTTGTTACTCTCATTGTACAACTACTCTAAAAAATGTCTGCTGGGGATATACATTTATCCTAATATTTATTCCGGTCAATCATCATAGAATTATGCTAAAAAATATCAAGTATGTATCTTAAAATTAGGTAGAACAAAAACTATTATTTTATATTAACTTTGAGTGAATCAATCGTAATATAGCAACAGGGTTGGCAACGCCGATGATTCTTTTTATTATTTATTTTTTCATTAAAATAATTTATGTCTCAAATTGTGGGGTGACCCAACATGGCGTTTAATACTCTTTGCCTACTGCTATTGACAATTTCTTACTAATAATTTAGGACGAGCAGAATTTTCGCCCGGATCCGTTAATCGTACGCCAATTCTAAATTACAATAGAAACACTTTTGACTCGGTATTAAAATAATATTCGACTGCATAGTCGTGAATTCGATTCGGACAAAGTATTATTGGGTTTCCCAGACGACATTTTCAGTTAGAGTTTGAACAATTGGTTGGCTCAAGTCATGTAGGCATAATATCAATTTTGCAAAATGTGGGTGTAAGAATGCTTACACCTTCAGAAAATACAGGGGTTAATATGTATGTAAGTATATATAAGTATATATAATATGTAGGATTAAAACAATACACTTCTTCAGTAACATTTTTTATTTAAAAGAAGTATTTTAAAATCTCGTTTCCAGTCACGTGTCAATGTAATATGTATCGCATAAATTCTTCTTCTTAAACTCTTCTATCAGAACTGGATCAATAAATTTATTGATAACATTTGATACCAAACAGTTGTCAGGTGCTGAAATGTGATCACTTTCTATATTATATATTAGTACTGGCTTGGTACTGCAAGAACTTAGACCATAGTCATCCTCCAGCGAGTTTTCTATCTGTTGAGCACATTTCATCAGCACAAACTGCGATCTTAGCTTAAACGTCGGTTTATATTCATAAGCCAACAGTAACTTCTGATACAGCGATTCCAGTATATCCTTCTTATACTGATTTGAGTAGTTCACCAATCCGTTGAGCCTTTTCAAGCAGCATTCTACCTTATCTGACCATTTTTCAGCATTTTCTACTTCGCGTGTTAGTTCAATAGATCGGTTTCCAGTCATTAGATAATATGCATGTTCAGCGACGATATTTTGCAGTTGTGCTCGCGTTATATTGCCTAAATAAACGTTAATTAGAGCCCGTAATGCGTCTGGGCTGCCGTCCAAACAGTACACTACGCCCTCGTGACCTGGAAATATGTTTAATGATATTAGTCATGTTCCAAGGAATTACATGGCAGCCAATACTTCGAAACATAATTTGAGTTTTGCAGGAATTTGTTTGTGGAACAAGCGTTCCAGGAATACCGTAGAGTATTATGTTACAACCAAAACTGTGTTAATAAACCGAAATTACTTTTTAAGTGTTAGTTGATTCTGCGATTTGGGATTAATAAACTTCAATTCGTCAAACCACACAATTTCTATTGTTGAAATTGAACCGGTATTATTATGAGGTATTATTTTGTCCTTTGCCGCTAAATTAAATGAATTTATTGTGAATACATGCATAACTTCGAAAAGTCAGAGATGTGTTATGAGTAGACTCTCAAAATAAAATCTTTTAAAACTGTGTACATTTCAAGAAATATGAAAGCTTATTGTTTACGTTTTGCCTCAATTGTTACACCACTTATACAATAATTGGTACAGAAACAATAGGGACTGAAAAGTCGGATATATATGTTTTTGTCACGGAAAAATTGGCGAAACACAAAAATATTTTATTTTTCAATTTATTATTTACCTTCCTTTTCCAAAACAGCTGCCAATTCCAAAGCAACGTTAACTCCAAAAGAATATCCCAACAGGTAAAATTTCTTCTTCGTCTCTAACCTAGATCGCATTATCTGGAAATAATAAGTTACATTTAGTTAAATGTTCGCCACGATTAAATTTATCACTGCTGGTTTATACCTTTCTTATTTCAGCGGCCATTTGCGGTATGCTGTCGTATTTCATGTCGGGGCCTAATGGGACTGCAACAGCTTGTATCTTAAGCCTTTCCGCTATGGATGTGAAAACTTCTGGTCGGCCTTCAAATCCCGGTATCATTGTAAGGTACGTTGCTTTTGGATCCAGATCATCCTAAAAATTGTATAGTTAAGTAAATATAGTTTTTGTCTTATCTTTCATTTATTTATCAGCCCATATACGGCAATAACCTGATCAGACCGAACAATTTACACCTAGATAGAAGTTAGCATTAATTCATATTTCTTTACACTTTGCCTGAAAAAACTATGGTCACAACGCAATCTAGTGCGACTTATTTTTGGGTGCAGGTGTCCTTACTATGTTGTTTGTCACCCTTAAAGTTCCATAATATATACTTTCAAAAAGTTAGAGGTAGGTCTCGACTGTGCGATTAAATTTCGAGGGCATTACGACAATGTTTCACTAAACACAATACATTCTTACCTCTATTCCATTATTTGACAATGTAACCAAGGGTACAATAGGCAATGATGACAAAATATGTTCTTCTTCGTTTTCTACTTTATTAAAGAATGCTTCAAGGCCGCTGACTTGCTTTGTTTTTTCAATTTTCTCGTTTTTAAAAATGTTTTGGAGGCTGAAATTTATATATTTTTTTATAAATACATGATAAGTACTTCACATTTATGATATGACTAATACGGTATAAGCAAAAAAAAACGATTATTATTTATTGACTGTAACCTACGAAAGACATTCGTAATTCTTTAGACCTAATGTACAATATGTGAATAAATTTGGAATTTGTGTTAACAGTATGAATATTATGTAAATATCCAATTACCTCATATCGCCATTAATTGTAAGATATAATTTTAGAACTCGTCGTTATGCATCTGAGGGTATTCTACTAAATATTTTTGTTATATTATTTTGTTTTTTCGTGCGCAAACTATATTTATACTTTACCTTAAAATTGGCATGCGTTGAATGGCATCTGTGTGATAATTTACATTGCTAACTTCCTTAATAAGTGATTTTATTTCTTCTAAATTATTTGCGGTTAATTTAAAATCATTTACTGTTTTGTCATCGTTTACACCATCAATGGATTTTACACCTAAAAGTAACAGAAAAGGTATTAAATTATTTTGATATATAATATTATACTTTAACATAAATATCCATCTATCTACGAAAAAACTAGGTTTTACAACATACACAATTTAAAATAGTGCTGATTTATTTAATGGATATTTTAACTAAGTAAAAATTGAGTAGAAAAGAAAATCTGACTCCATCATTATGTTATTCTTTTTCAGTTCAAATTGCAACACTTTCGCACACTCACCAATTATTGCGCAAATTTTCTGAACAAAATTCAACCGATTGTTATTCTTCAAATTGAACGTTCGTACGAATTTGAGTTTTAGCTTCAAACTCTTTTCCATTGCATCGAAAAGAGCCGACCTCGGCACAGGTAGCAATTTGTCATACGATCCGATGAATTTGTTCTCCGACTGTAAAATAAATGTTATTTATCGAAACACGAAAAGCGATGAATCAAATTATTCTATTGTTTTTGATGCTAAATGTTGACTGTATTTTTTAACCGTTCTAAATATCATCTCTGTAATTTAAATATTTACGTTGCTGTTTTAGGGTAATTTACGACTGCCTTTTTGATCCTGGAAGATAATTGTTCAACTTGTAATTGAATGATCTTAGGTATTATAAAAATGTTGGGTTATTTTATTATAAATGATAACTTACGGCAAGAAATTTAAACACAGACGACGCAATGTGCCTACATAAATACAAGTCTATCTAGCTACTCTAGGATATGTAAATGTTAAGAATAATTTAAAGAATACCTAAGTTTCAAGCGCAAAATTCATATTTTAAAACATGAAAGAGAAACGAGAAATACCGGATTAATAAAATTTGTGAGTATTCAGCTACTTTTAATACCAACTGGAAATAGTCGTTAAGTCACGTCAATCATCAGGATTTAAAGTATTCTGTGTGTTTATTTCAAACTGTATTGAAAGCTAAGTGTTATCCAAATACACCCAGTTATTTTTAGATAAATGAAGAATTCAAATTGAATAATCGAAAAATATTTTGCGAAACATTTTCATAAATATTGAAACGGAGGAAAGGAATCAGATATTTATTCGCTGTATCCATTACTGTCGATAACCACTCACCATTCAGTGGCTCAACGGATTGTTAGCAGAACGATTCCCATGTATATTTTGGAAGTAAATATTGTGATACATTTCAAGAATTCATTTTATTAATAGTTTGATTAAATCGTTGCGTTCGGGGTCACTAGCGTACCAAATATGCAATTGTTATAAATTCTCACACATACATAAGCCTGTATTCTTCGAAGGGGTAGGCAGAGGTTCAATTATGCACGCTCATTTCGTCCGGCATGATACATATCATTCCAATTTCACAGTAGACGAGCTATAGCCGTTCTTTAGGAACATTTGTAGAATTTGTGCTGCTATTGAGAATTCCCTAATGGAAAAACCTAATACCACTATTCCCGCCACGGAAATCGTGCCCGGGACTTTTAAATTATACGTCACATGCCTGTACCGCGTGACTATGAGGCTTTCAACAAATTTGTACAAGTATGTAATGGCGGGAAGTATATAGTATCAGAAATGTGTTTTATTTCATAACTTTTTTTTAACCAGCATTCATTAGTAAATTAATAATTATGCTTAAATTAAAGGCGATACTATGGAATGGTTATTGGAACATTTAGTAGTAATATCTACAACTAAACGACCAAAATGAGAAAGCTCAGAAAACTTGCCGATATTCTTTTTCCATTTATTCTTGGAAATTGCCTCCTTGATTCCGCAGCGTAAGTGAGAGGCGTGCGTTTGAAATATTTCGATATGATTTTTGCATCGGGTAAAAGGCAAAAGTAAGTTTACCACTATAAGGTACAAGAAACATGCTAGAAAAACACGTTTCTGCTACCTATGTATGAGTGTGTCTATTTTCGTAAAAATCCTTTAATCCCATATGTGTTTCAGACCAAAAATATTTCAAAAACCTGCTGAGCACAGGCCTCCTCTACCATTAAAATGATTTAGACCTTAGTCCACCACACTGATCTAGCGGGGGTTGGCGGACTCGGGACTACATACCTAAGAAATTTCTAAGAACTTTTAGGTGTGCAAGTTTCATCACGATGTATTCCTTCACAGTTAAATAAAGTCATAACTCATTATATATATACACATAATTTCGAAAAGTCAGAGTTGTGTGCCTGGTTAGAACCCGCGCCTGCAGAGATTCTCGACGTGCTCCTAAACCTCGACGCCATCACCACACTTATATTAAAGAAAAAAACATGTCAAAGGATTTCTTACGTCATGAAAAGCGTTGTAACGTAAAACTAAAGCCGGGTAGCCGATGTCGTTCCTCGCTCGACATATCCCTTCGGCAATAGATACAGCGTATTCGTCGCTCTCGTTTTGTGAACAGCGCGCTAGTACTACAAAGTGGCTGAAAGTGGAACAAAATAATTTAGTACATGCATCTCAGTTATGTAATGGCACAGATTCATTGTTTACATCTAGTGGATTTTTTGAATGGAATATCTAGCCAAGACTAAAATTAGTATGCTTTCGCTATCGAGTCAACTATTTACAAGCAAGTTCTTATTTGCATCTTAACAACATAACGTAGAGAACTGAGTACGGCGCGTATAAATATAGAATTATTAATATCAGATTTTAACGGTGAAGGAAAACATCGTGATAAAACCTGCACACCTAAGAGTTCTTAGAAATTTCTTAGGTGTGTAGTCCGCCAACCCGCACTAGGCCAGCGTGGCGGACTATGGCCTAAACCCTCTCAATGGTAGAGGAGACCCGTGCTCAGCAGTGGGCGTATATGGGTTGATGAAGAATATCAGATTTAGCGCTTTATTCAAGGTCTGAGTTTGAATGTCACGTGTTCGAAGTAAAGTGTTTTATGTAATGTGTGTATTGCTTAAACGTCTTAGGTCAAAACTGCCTTAGGTCAAAAACGGTATAGATGAAAGCTAAGCTCAGAATTTTTTAACCTACCTCAATTCCCTGCAGAAACTTCTAGTAGCAACATCCAAATTAACTACAGCTATAGCAAATTTGTTGAATTTCTCTTCGAATCCTTTTTGTTCTTCGTCTTCATCAGATTTATTGATATTTTCATTATTTTGAACAATATAGACTCCTTGAATTGGACCTATTTTTGTAGCATCTTTAATCATATTTATACAACCTTGTTCACTTTGAAGATTATCTGAACTTAATTTTATTTTTACTTCTTGTTTCATCCACGAACTGAAACCAAATTAAAATAACAGATTACCTTAATATTGGTTTTAAGTCTAAAAATACATTATCAAAATCCTTACGCAAATTTGGTCTGGACATATCCCGAGACAGGTCTAGCTTTCGTGTGTATTACAATTTTTCTCGCTCCACGCTTTACAAGTCTATCGACTAAATCAATACCGAGGTCTGTTTCGTCACAGATAACTACAAATACTCCGTTGGATGAGAATGCAATTCTGAAACAAAAGGATTTATTACATAGTAGCCCTGTTGTTCATTTGAAAGATTTACTCTTTAAGGAACACGTATAATGAATTATTGATATTGTTGAATAGATGAATCTGATCTGAAAGGAGATGTGCCGTTGTTATTGGACGTATATATTTTGCTTAAAAATATGCAACCTTAAAATTAATTGTTATCTATTTCCAGCTAATTTACAGGTAATCTATTTCGAGCTGTTGCATTAAAAATTCTTTGAGCTCTAATTTTTAGATCAGGGGATTCACAAGAGATGAAAATCTTTTTAATAAAGAATTGACCAACCACAAGGCTATGGAAACATAAAATTGTATGAGAACTGTAGATTAAGCCAAACGGCACAAAAAAGCCTAAGTCCAGCAGTGTACCTGACAAAGGTTGTTGATGATGATTATGATGACAGGCTTAAAACCCTTGAACTATTTGCTTTTTATGAACAATGGTTTAATACCTCTCAAGTTGTAGAGAAGGCGCGTGCCCAGCAATGGGACGTATATGGGCTGATAATGAATTTCGATAATGAAAATGAATTTCTCTATTATTCAGATTATTTACACAACATATTTAAGTACCTTAAGGTTTGCTTAAACTCCAATGAGGCGGTCGACCGTTACTAAACCTAGCATATACAGGTTCATTGATCGATGACATAATGCTTACTCGTGTCCACGCTAAGGCCTCTTGATCTAACCGTACATATTCAATTATTCCGTCTATTAAATAATCGAGTTAATATCAATGTACCTTAAAATTTCTCTTTGACTACCAACTGACGCTCAACATTCTAACCTCGTCATGAACTGTATACTAACTAGACCGGGGAATTAGATTAAAACACCTAGAATTTGTAGCTTTGGTTTCAATTATGAACGAATTTTTAATCTCATTTAATTGTTTCGAAAACAAACATCCATATATTTTGTTGTTGTTAGTAAAAAAAATATAGTAATAATTTTAACTTCGTATCATGAAGAATACTATAGTGCAAATAAAAGTAAAGATAGTCTGAATCCCGCGACATAAGTATGTGGAATACGAATAAAAGTTCTCGGGATTAGAGTCGGGACACAGCTTAATATTATGGAGTCTTTTAGTTAATAAGTTCCTCGTTGCAGTAAGCTTAATCTCTGATACCTGGGGGTAAATGCAAGGCTAGTGAAATGAGGATGTATAATATTTGCCATCGACTTGATGTACGTGTATGAAAATATCTGTATGGATTTCATAGAAGAATTAATCCTTACCTTGGCGCAACAGTGAGTCCCTGGGTCGTGGTTATTGGATCTCTCATCCTGATAAGAACTCTGCCTCTATGCCTATTCGTAGATAATAGTCTAAAAGCCCTTACTGCATGATTTGGAGAATATACCACTCTCGTTAATGGTCTTATGGCACCTTTAGCAATTCCTTCAGCAACAAATTGTTGTAGTATCTATAAAAAATAATAATCTTTAACCCTCCTAATTGAAGCACGTTGAACAAAAGGGACTAAGATGTCATGAAGCTCTATAACATCCCGAAATGACAGTTCATTGTACTATAAACATTTTCTTTATAAAAAAAGCGAAGGCATTAAGTAGAACACAAAACAACGTTTTTTTATTAGGGTTCCTTAACAAAAGAGTAAAACGGGTCTATATTTACACTTTTCTATCTGTCTATCACCAGGCTGTATCTCATGAATTATGATAGATAGACAGTTAAAATTTTTACATGTTATGTATTTCTATTGCCCCTATAAAAAGTAATGCAAAAATTGAATAAATAAATATTTAGGTGGACATAAAACAAACATTATTTTTTTCGCCGTTTTTTATAAATAAAGGTAACAGGATTATCCACGCGTGAGTCCGAATTGCACTTGGCTGTTTTATTTTGAAACGCTATCATTGTCTTATCAAATCCAATGTAATTGCAAAATGATATTTTAGTATAAATATAATTATCAAAGTATCAAAATAAGTAGTAAAACAAAAGACTATATATACCTGCTTGTCGTCCTTATTTTCCGGTCTAAATATGCTACTGAAATCCACGGCTCTATAGCTCCTTTCATTGGAAAGGTAAGCCATGCCAACGTCCTTATTTTCCATTATATCGTATTTACTCAGATCTAAGAAGTATCCAAAGGCACCCACACATTTCATGGCAGCCTTGATTACAAAAAATCAATATATTATTTTTACCCTAAAGTATAAAAATCATAATTTCATTTATATTTAAGCCTATACTGGCCGCATGTAAAAAATAATAAAAATTATGGTTTACCTCCCGCAAAGATCCAGTTAAAGAATTTATCACCAAGTTACATAATTTGTTCTTTGTGTAATAGGCAACTATGCTGTGAAATGAGTCATCGCCAGAGTAGCCGATGTTACATTCTGGAAATACCATTGAATTGAATAATATTCACTAAATCAGGTACGAACCAAATTTATGAAAAATAATCACAAACTATGATTATAAAACTCTCAATTCTGCGCAATGAGTTCATCAAAGGTCACATGTACTACATCCTTTAAAAACTTCATCCCTTTAAAATCCTATAAATATTACAACAAATTTTAACATTATCCTCATATCAAAATTTGTAAATGACGCATTCAATATCCAATACATTTTCCCAATTTCGAGCAACTATTACTAATCCCGAACTCCAGTTTCCAAATTCCCAAGTTTCATGTATCGTAAATGCTTTGAAGGATCTGGTGCAGGTGTTCTTGGTATAACAAGACACGTATTGCATTTAAAATCAATTTACAGTCCATCTATTCCTTTACGGCACTGAGACGTCCCCGAGGTACAAGGAAGGTCGAGTATTCCCGATTCAATGTGCATTGTAGAACAATGAATAAAAAATGTAGCCCGTGTAAGCGCTTCGACCATGAAGTATATTATTAATTTGCGTTAACAGGCTATTAGGTTCCCCGAGGAGCTAATATAGTAATGGTGGTTATAATGTTGGAAGCTTCTAGAAACTAGAATCAATTTAGGTTGAATTTAGATCAGTTTAGCGAAGAATTAATTTTTCGTTTATTAGTTAAAGTACAAAGAAATATTTGACTAAATATTTAATAATCATATTTAGAGTAAAATATGCTCCACAAGATTTTTAAATTAAATCTCAGTCCATGTCTCGAAAAGCGTAAAGCAACCTTATACCTTAATACTTCAGGCTACCACTAATTAAATTAATTGGATATACCTTCTAATTCGGGGAACAATCTCAATAAAAATTTCTTCTTTGCTTCAGTACTGACTGTAGTAAAGACGATGCAGTCCATTGATATGCATAATGCTATGACCGCTTGGCCAAACGCACCGGCACCCCCAGTCACCAACACAGTTTGACCTCTTAATAACTTGACTTTAAGACACTGAAATGGAATTAAGAGTACAAAATAATTTACTCAATGTATTGAAATACTTATGCCTTCATAGAATTTTTGCTAATAAAGATTTACAAGCTTCTGTACCATCTGTATGTACATCATCATTACCAACCACAAGATTTTTATTGTATTCAAGTTTATTTAACGCGTGCACACTATATTATGTTAAAGAGTTCATGAATTTTTTAATCAGCGTTCGACTTGTCAGTAACACAAAGCCGAAGGGTTAGATATGTCACGAAACTCTTCGTTGCAAAACTTTAAGTTGCATATGTCATTAGCTTTGGAATAAAAAGGGATCATTATAAATAAATACACCTAACAGTCACATACATAGTTCTGACCCCATATTAAGATACAAGTCTTGTGTCGTGGGTATTAGAAACTACGAGAGACTTCTCGGTCTCACAAACACCCAGACCCGAAACAAATATTTGTGGATCACACAAACATTTGTCTCGTTGCGGGGATCGAACCCGCGGCCCCTCGTTTCGCAAGCTGGTGTCTAGCCAACTGCGCCACGGGCCTGTCAAATATAAAATATTTTCAAAATTATCCTTGTGACCACTCTATTTCCTCAAACGACATGCTTTCCTACTAAAACATTACTTCATAACCAACTAGATCACAAATGGACCGTATCAAGTAGCCAAATATTTAAGAGGAATATTCCTCTTTGCTAACAGTGCATTTCAACTAACGAATAAGCACGATAATTAATTAATAACCAACTTACTAGACAGTAATAAGCGTGTAGATATGGCAGAGGTACCGTGGCTGCTTCTTCTAAACTCCAATTTTCAGGCACAGGCCACAGTAAATCTGGATCTGCTTGTATAGAACTGCTTATTGAGCCGTGGCTTATAATACCCATAACTCTATCACCGCTAAAGGAGAAAGAATCTTTGTTAACATTTTTATAATATTGGAATTCATTTTATGTGCGTTTGTCATAACATTTATGTTCTCTTTCCTAATAATACATCTACTTCGCTGGAAAGGTAATGCATGTAAACTAATTTCAACTATTATTATAGACTAACATGCATTTACCATTCTGATTCTGTGCTGGTTAACGGAAATTTGAACTAAACACACTTCACACACCCGAATATTTGGTTTAAGTATAAAAAACTTTAGTAGTCTCCTAAAGTAATTCTAATAGATTTAATTTTCATGGTTGGTTTAGTTTTTTATAATAATATTTTAAACTAAACTAAAGCCATTACAAATCTGGGTCAGTAATTAAACGTTTTCAAGAACTTTGTGCAAATGTTTCCACTGCTTTTAAATTATGAGACGTCTTGTAAAAGCTATTTTTTAGTGTAATTATTCATTCAGCTAATTTGTATGACAAATTAATAATACGTCACTAAGATGGTGAATGAAAACATAATATTAATTCCTTAGAAGTCACCGCTCTACGAAAAGCCAAAGTGTTTACGATCCATTAAATATTTTGACAAAATTTCCACAAATACCTGGAATCAAAACCGCTGTAATCCATTCCAAAAGAAGAGTCTTCTATTTTGACAGTGCTTGTAGCTTTCTCAATGTCTTTTAAGGAGAGTCCAGCGAAGGCAACCTACAGAAACAAATACTTTCTTTATATTCATAGTTATTTCCTCAGTTCATTATTTTCAGATGTTAGTAAAAGAGTTTCATTATCAGTCTTAAACCCAAACCAACAGCCAGCCATGACATATTTGTCTTGAGATATTTTTTTTTTGTGAGTTTTCTACTTAATGTAACTCGACGGGCGGATTGAAGAGTAGTTATTTTCTTTCAAATCTACCAAGGAAGTCGTTTTATAACTGCATACATTACTTTCTAAATACTCCTTGTAAATAAATTTTAATTTTGGTACGCGACCTTAGTCAGAAATGTTTAGGTATTACTTCTAGCGAAGAATTTTTTATTTACCTGCACTAATGCTTTGCTAGCATTTAGAGGAGGAGCTTCCGCCCAGAATAGTCCACTTGAGATACCAGGTCCGATTTTAGTTAGAATCGCATTTCGAAGGTTGAGTGACTTTGAAGTAGAGCTAAAATAGTATGAGCCCCATTGACCCTATAAACATTTACATTATGAATATATGTTTGCATTGTACACTAAAATTCTGTTCAAGTAAGCCGTGTATACCTTCTTCAGAATGTTAATAGCCAAATTTTTATTAATTTGATCTTTATAAAGATTTGTGTCCGGATCGAAACAAGGCGCATGAAAGTCGTCTATTATAATTGCTGAAAGTTTCTTCGCACCACGTCTCCTTAAATTTTGAACAAAACCTGTATAAAAAAATTATAATTACCTAAATCAATCCAAACAAGATTACGTTCATTATTATATTAATAGATATGTATGTGATATACAAGCAAAGCCAATAACATTACTGTGAACAGGGTTTTCTATTCTGTTGCTCACTTGCAAGAACCTTCGCCACGGTACCAATGACGCAGTTTTACATAAGATCCAATATAACTAATTACAGCCACAATAAAATAACTTCATCACATCATACTCGGCGTATACTTAGATTCATGTTTCAATTACCTAAAATGCCACAATAAGGCAGTCGCTCCGAGATTAAAACCACACGTCTCGTCGTCTTCAGTTCTCCGTACACACGCGGCACCCACGAGAATTTATTATCGGAACCGATCCTAATGAACGCAGTCTCCTGTTTCAAATGAGCCCTCTTTAGCAAAATTAGTATTTGCTTTCCATCCGAAAACGACGTGATTACTGTAAAATGGTCCTTTAAATTTTGTTGTTTGGTTGGAATGCTTTGTTCCACTGCCAGTATATAAGATTCTTCCGATACTTTTGTAAGGGCGCTCAATTTCTGGAAGGTAAATGTTATGTGAATTTGATTTGCAATGAACGATGTATTTAGTGTCTCATCTCGTCAATATTTGAAAGAACGTGTAATTGAGTTTTTGGTTCTTGTGATTTAAAAAAAGGTAATACATGTTATAAGTAGGTAGAAGAGAGAAGAGCAATTAATTTTGAGATGTCTTTTAAATTGACAAATTATTTAAAATCTTGTGCTCCCAAAAACAGCGATGCATTTTCTTATTCTTCAACTAATACTGTGGATACTTATCATAATTTTCTTTCATCATAATGTTTACTGTCATAAATAACATTAATGAAAAACTTACCCCATTATGACCCAAGAAGTTGTCAACAACAAAAATTCGAGCCTCATTAGGTTCTTTGTACTCAGCAGCGGTTTTATTTAAACCCTGACGATTTATTGTCATTGCTGTGTCTGTTTGAACTTCAATTGGCATTTGATTTGCAACTTCTATTATTTTGCTAACGATCACTTTTGAGGCATTTCCGAATTCCAAAAGTTTGATTTCATTTGTGGCAGCGTTTTCAGCAACTATTTGTAGTGCTATATTCAACGAAGTATTGAGCTGTTATATTTATAAAAATAAAAATTAGCATTTTCTTTAATAAGATTAAATTATTATTAAAATCAAAAGAGATCATTGTGACAACAAATCATTCCCGGTTTTTAGTTTGATTCAAGGTTTTTAGCTTTCAGAATTTCAACGGTACATAAACACAATTACATATTAATGTATTATACTGATATTAATCAGTAAACATCATATCTTTGGATTTATAATTGTTACTATATCGTATAGAATCCCTTCATACTGAATGCATCAAATTGAAAACTTACATCAATTATGTCCATTGAATAATACGGGAAGAACGATCTAGTTTCCAAAACGTCACACTCTTTTTCGTACACTGGTTTATCGGTAAAAGTTATTGTATCAATTTCCACTCCAGCGCACCTTAAACGTCAATTTATTACTAATTAAAATATTTTGCTTCATAGTATTGTAAATATGTAAATTTATATTGTGAAAAGCTTGTGATTCATTTTCGACCAGGTATTAGCACGTTGTTAATTTGACAATATATTTGGATAAAAAGCTAAAACTGATTACTATCATAATTACTACCACAAATTATGAGTAACCAAGTAACGCAATAGTAGTGCCCACAGTCAACGTCAAGATATATTTAAACTAAAGAATAACTTTGTCCATCTAGGAAGTAAAGGAGAAGATTACTCAATGACATACTTCTTCTTCTTCAGAAGAAGATGACATACAATTATAATGAAATTATGATATAATATAGAAATATTACTTGTGCTCTAAACAAAAATTACGATACATACCTAGTAATTCCTTGAACTTTATTTACATACACATTACAATAATCATCTTCTAAATTTTGCCTGGCAATCTCGTGTTCCACCAGGCTAATCGCCAATCTCCGGATGAATTTAGGAACCGAAATCCCATCACAATCCCGAGCTAAAATGTTGAGTTGTATTAGAGAGTCCAGGAACGTCACCCATTCGTTTGTCCACTTGACACGCGCTTTGTCACATTCGATGCTCGACGAGTGGATCGATCTGAACTGCCCGCTGAAGGAGATGCGTTTGGTTAGAAACTAACTTTTGGAATAGTTGTTATTGATTTCATCTTCAATTCTAATATAGGAGTCAGTTACATAATATCTTAGTACTTGAACAGTTATAGGAATAGTCATTATGTTTTAATAATGTAAGAAAAGTTTCACAAAATATTTATGTTTTCATCACAAAAAATATGTTGCCTGAGAACCTGAAAATGTGCCCATAAACAAAACAATAAGCATGTCCCTAATTTAGTGCAATTCAAAATTAAAAAAACCTTAAGCTCAACATAATTGGCAATCGTAACGTATTTCCTTACTCGTATAAAAATCCACGTGATGCTAATATTTTATAAATGTCGTCTGCATCTAATATTATCTCGTCTTCTTTATCTTCATGACTAAAGTCGTGGTAGAATTTTATCACTTTAACCCCGCTTATTACGCCAGTAGCTATTACTGTTTCGTCTTGGCATACCTAAAACCAAGAGAAATACATATTTAATTTATTTAAAAAGCAACTTCTTTTGTAAGTTGTTCCAAAACATAATGTAGTAAAACAGATCTCAAAAACAAAAATGGCTATCAACGCATATGTATGTACAGAGGTTTAAATCTCGCTGTGGTAAAAACATAGGGTAAATTAATTGGTTAGCATACTACTTAAGACTTACCTCAAACTTATTGTCTCCTCTATTTCTTTTTATAGATAATTTTAGAGGTTTGTCTTTTCTGATCACTACATCGCACAAGAAGTGAACGTTCTTAAAAACTACTGACACATCATTGTATTTCATATTATTGTACATTGCTAATGTCTCCCATACTAGCACCAGAATTGCAGCTTCGGGAAGCACGTTAACACCTAAAATATAATATTAAATAGAAATTGATATACACACTCACACTCAATATTTTGTCACCCGCTTTGCTGTGGAGGGAAGTGGACAACTCTTTGTTTTCCAACTCCTCCTTTACATTGCTTTTCTGATTAACTTCGTTGCGGGATTGTGACAATTTAGGTCCCTTTAGATTCGCTGAGCTTCATTGGTCGGCGCCAATACTGTGCGTGCCGCTGTTGATCCTGTAGTACAGGAGTTGCAGTGGCGGGTGTGTGGTGGGATAGGGCCAAGAATACACACTCACACTTGTAGAAGTATAGTAGGCACAGGTACTTTTCTTTGCTTACGATACGCAAATATAGTAAAAATGTAGTCCACGTAATAACGGGCAAGTTTGTTCATATGTTTTGGACCCATTAACTAAAGTTATTGAGCATTTCGTAATAAAAAAAAAAAAAAACATTTGATCCAATCTCGGAAACAAAGTGGGGACCTCTTGATAGCACGTCACACACTTGCCGCATATCTACGTGGCATTCAAGTCAACTCTATCACTTTATAAATTTGTTGTTTAAAAATAAACTTACCGTCTCTAATATGACCCTCAAGATATTTATAATCATCGTCATAAACCGACATGACAACATTTCTTGCACTGGCTGTGATTTTCTCCAAGTTATTTAAGGTTCTCACCGGCCTTAAAAGAAATGTTTTATTACGCTATTTATTCATCTATACAATTTATACATCCCACTTAATAGTTTAATACCCTAACCGTCAAACGCAACTTTGAAATGAAAATGTGATGATAATTCCAGTTATCAGCAAGGAAATAAGTGAGTTAAATGAGGTATTTACCAGAATTTATTCTAGTTAGTAAAATCTAGATTTTAAAGCAAAGTATTGTATGGACCACGGAGTAAATTTTTGACATCTTACCAATCTTCCCCGTGTTCCCATTCAACAAAGTGCGACAGCAGTGGAGTTTCGGTGGAAACCGGGTAATGGATTTTAGGATATAACGCATCCAATTTTGGATTTAAGCCAGCTTGATACATTCTGCAAAATGACGTCAATATTTCTTCATTATTATCGGTTCACTGGGTAAAATAGCAACGGTACCAGCGAATATTCATTTCAGT
The DNA here is from genome assembly GCA_030295005.1 of Cephonodes hylas. Taxonomy (NCBI): domain Eukaryota; kingdom Metazoa; phylum Arthropoda; class Insecta; order Lepidoptera; family Sphingidae; genus Cephonodes; species Cephonodes hylas. The sequence goes on along the minus strand of AP025374.1, from coordinate 2,117,695 downwards.
CTACAGATTGTGACATACATGTTGCGAGATCCAAGACTTCCTCGCAGTTACTACGATAGGTATTATGTTCAGCGATTTTGATTTATGCTATTTCTAGTCGCGAACATAAATTGGAGATAAAAGTGATGTTTTAGTAATATGTAACAACAAAATTTATGCGTAAGGATATTAGCTCTTAGATTCAATAACCGTTGAGGCAAAAAAATATGATCGGAGGTAGAAGCATTATGCATTCCCACTAAAATTACATTTTACCCTGATTCTCCTAAATGTAAACTAATTAAGCCTAGTGTCACTAGTATCTAGTACCTATTCAAGTACTCACATTCCAATAGCTTCCATCAAGAATTTGACACCGTCTTTTGTCCCGCGTTTAGTCAGAGGTATGTGGATGCAGTTTGTGAGGGATCTCTTTAATATAGCTTGCAGCAAGCCATGAGGAGCTATCTCTATAACTATTGCGTTGTCTGGAATAAGCTTTATAGTTTCCTCAAATAGTACTGGGCGCTGGAATTAAAACAACAATTTTATACTTATGTTGGATTGGTTAGGAACTTACGATTTTATTTTGAATGAAAAGTATTTGAATCATCGTCATCAGCAGCAGCTCTTTTCACTTTTACTGTTGGACACATGCCCCGCCTATGGCACGCTACTGGGCTCGATCTTCGGCCCTCCTCATCCAACCACTGCCTTGCGAATATCGTCACCCCACCTAGTCAGAGGACGTCCTATGTTTGCCGAATTAAACTACTGAAAGTATTTGAATAACTCCAACTACATATGTGCGAATCGAAATACTTATATCTTGCCACACGTTGTAATCCGAGAAATTACACTAACCATAAGATGTGTCGTTGCCCCTTTGCAGTGGCAGCACGAAAAAAATCCAGCATTACTTAATTCAATTATAAAAATTAAAATGATACGCCAACGAAGACGTAAGCACAATATTATCTAACATCAGTATGTTATTAAAATGGGTTTATTGTACAAATGTACGGTAGAATCACTTACCAACAAATTATTCGTGTGATATTCAGCAGACGAGTACTTTGCTGCTGGTTCGTCCCATCGATGTTGTGGTACAGATGTAGACAACCATCTTTCACTGCGAGGTTTTGGATTTTTGATTATCTCTTTTAAACCCTTTAGGAGTGCAGAGCCTGTAAGTAAATAACATACAAAATGTTGTTTATTTTTTTTTTGTAAATTATTCATAAGCTTGATATCTACGTTTTGAGGTCAAATTGCTCTGTATTGTTCATTCTATAGTTATTCTCAAATACCGATAACAAATTAAAAATTTAATCAATTTTCATCTGAAAAAAATCACCGTAACCAAAGTCACCACTCAGTTTCGGTTTTTTATTATATGAATCCTTTAACACTTTTATTTGTAAAATCAAGTTAGGTATAATATATTTGTATATTTCAAACTCATTCATTAAATATCTTGTTTATATAGCCCATTTTAAATAAAAAGACTCGTCAGTGCCCCCATACCTGCTTCCTTTAAATATCTTGAATGATAAGGAATGTTAGCACATGCCACTTCCTTCGCGAATATTCCTCGTGCAGTTAATTCTCCAACGAATTTCTTCATGGACTCAGCGGGGCCAGATATTGTTGTTGATTCAGGACTGTTGTGGCATGCCACGTCGATGTCTGGCGGACACTGGCTCATGATCTGAATAGACAGTTGTTGATTTTAAACGCAATGGTGGCTTATTTTGATTGTTATATTAATGGAATCAAAAACAATCTTAATATTGTTAACTAAATCTATCTAGCTGTTTAGATATCGATCAAAACCTCTAAATAATAATTCATTACTCTAAACTGTTCTTAAAACATGAGCTAATATTAAAAAAAATCGGATTCGCAACTTAAAAACTATCATTAATCAATCGATTTTTTTTCTTAACCATGGTTAAAAATTTGGTTCACTTACTGCTTTATATCCGATACCAATAGCAGCCATGGATCCCTTTATAAGTGATGAGTCGAGACAAACTTTACCTCGACAGTAGGTGCTTAGTATAAGCTCTTCAGCGGTTAGTGTGTCATCATGATAAGCGCAAGCCATTTCACCTAAGCTATGACCTGAAATGAGATTTATTTACTAATTATATTAATTAGCAACCAGTATAGTGAACTTGACTAAACACAAGCTTGTGACACGGAAGGCTTTAGGTTCCATCCCCGACAATTGTTCATGTAATATTAATAATAAGTCTGAGTGTTCGTGATACCGAAAAGCCTCTGGTAGTTTTGTCATAATGTGGAATTGAACCTACTAGAAGGTGCCGTTTTTCAATCATCCCGGTCTAGAACAACCCTCGACTATCGATTTTCCGCCGCATTTCTCAAGACATCGGACCATCGTGCTATGTCATACACTTCGTCTACGTAAACGCGGTCTCCAATCTAACACTTGTCTCGTCTACCATCCGCCCGACCATTGGCAATAAGGAATTAATGATACCTTACCTACAATATAATCAGGAACAATCCCAAGGGCCTTCAGCACATCAGTAAGCCCAATTTGTATAGCTCCGATGCCAACGAAGCCATTGATAATATTATCAAACATACTGCTATCTGCTCCCGTCACAACCTTCAATAGATCTATGCCTTTTGGCTCTAGAACTTTATTGCAACTGTAAATGTTATTTTAAAAGTCAATAAATACGTACTCCAAATAAATAAATTTACCTAACGCTACCAGCTAACGGAAAAGTTTGTATTTTCTTCGTTTATCGCTGTTTTGGCCCCTTTTAAGATTTTCTGTTCATTTTGTCAATTGCTTGATGGCAAAATTTAATAACACAGTCCGACCCGGGAATCGATAGCCTATAACTACTAGATCGACAGACTTACACTAGTCCTGCGAGATCTCGAGGCAGTTGAAGATTTATAACGTATTTACTAATTGGTGTCTTCGATTGAAAGGTGATAGTTTTTATAAAACGATAATTTTCTGTTATTTGATAAAACTACAATGATCCCTACAAGGTGGACTAATGATGTTACAATAATCGCGGAAAGCTGCTGGTTGTAGTCTGCTGCAGACTAAACGCTTCGGGAATCCTTGAGCGAGACTTATGTTCAACATTAGTGTCATTTGACTGATGATAATGATGATAGCCATGACAACCACGCCAATTTAATTAAAACACTATGAACACTGTTTCCGAACGCCTGAAATTCAAATCAAGGATTGTTAATTTGCATTATTAACAAAATTACACAAACCATTTGGTTCACAAAACCTCGTAACACGTTCGAAATATGCTTAGACACGAGTACCAACCCAATTGGTTTTCAATGATGTATGAACGTGATCAAGTTCATAACTAGTGGATTATCTACATTTAGCGATACGTCTTTTTATTTCTACCTGGCCGGTAGGGTTATATGAAATTGGGATTTACTTTTTCTATTTTTTTATACTTATTCATCATTTCTAGGGATAGAATTAAGTCGGAAAGAATATCTTATTTTCAAAATTGTCTAATTTTAGTTTAAAATAATCTATGAGCTAGGTGTGGCAAACTATGAACCCAAGTCGTTTAAAAAAGAAATATCTTTATTTATGTAAATAGGTATATAACATATTTTATTTGCTCACCAACTGTGTATCATTTCTTCATCACCCAAGATTCGATTGCCAGAAATTCCCTTGGGCAATAAGTCTACCCTCGCATTTTTTTATTGTATTTAGTGTAAATAAATCAATTGCTGAATATAAGAGTGCAGATGAAGAAATATTTTTGTCCAAAAGCATTGAAATGAAAAATATTAAAACATAACGCAAATGTAATACAAAAACCACTTTTCACTCATGAAAATCGAGTTAATGTTGCGAAAACTATAAGCAGCTTAACTAAGATAAATGAAATGCAAAAAATCTTCTTAAATAAAATGTGAATTGTTTTTACTGTTCGTTGGTTACGCTTTTATATTTTTTGTTTGGCATATGTTTTTTAAAAATTGTTTTGCAGCTGTAAATAGTGATGGCCTCGAAATCAGGGCAGTAGTAGAAAATATATACAGGTGCAGGTTCAAAACCCCAAGCTGACTTTTCGAATCATTTACTTTAATGATGAAGAAAAAAGTCGTGATGAAAACGTACTTAAAAATTATTAGGAATTTATTAGGTGCGTAGTCCGGTAATTTGCACTAAGTCTGCGTGGTGAGCTAAAATTTAAATCCTCTCAGTTTTATTACACACACATAACTTCGAACTATCAGAAAAGCGTGCCTGGAGTTTTAACTCGCAACCGCCAAGATCCTAACTAACCTAAACCCAGTGGCCGACACTACTCAAAGAAGAGTCTACTGGTATTATTTTTCTATTAATATTATTATTTTGACATTTCTAAGGCAAATTAAATAGTAATGCAGGAATTAGAGGTAAAACTTGTTGTTTTTTTTTTTTGTAGACCCTACTTACTTGTATATCGCTTCTGCAAATATTGGTATTCGCATCAAATCGGCCCCCATTCCAGCCCACTGTGAACCCATCCCGCTATACACGAACCACACGGGACGTTTCACGCCGGGGTAATAGTCAATGCTTTCTGATAGGCAAATTGTTTCATTCTTCTCATTTGTATCTGAAACAGAAAATCTTGAGTTCTCTTTGCGGCATTTACTGAGAATATTTTGATTGGAAAAGAGCAACACTGGAGTTTCTTGCCCGTTCTGTTTTATTGATAACCTCCGAACGGGATAGTAAATATTTAAAAGCCTTGAACCGACTAATATACTACTTGACAAATAAATTCTATAATATTATATCATTTCATTTTATTTCATATATGTAGTTATTATCACGTCAGCAGCTGCTAGATGCAACTCTGCACTTTTTACATAATTGCTTCAATAAATTACATGCTAATTCTTTAAATGCTCATAGCCAAATAGATATAATATTTGAGAACTTTAGTTATTTTTATCTTATCCTCGGACAGAACTCCGTAACTCTAACTACGTATAACATAATGCTTTTGTTTGCTATAAGTCATGTTCTTTTTAAACCACCGAATACGGAGGTAATTTAAAAGGATGAAAATATAAATCTGCAGACTTTTAATATATTTTTTAAACACAGTACATAAAAAAAATGTTCTACTTAGCTTCAAAGTCCCAGAAGCATGAAAGTTGAATTATTCTTGCTACGTAGCTTATACACATCGATGCGCTAACATTTTTTACAGTACTTGTTGTTCATATTATAATTTTTTAAAAGAGGATAGATTCAAATTTTTACAAAGGCATATAAAAAAGAAGATATTTACCAAGTATGGCATAACCTCTCGCAGTATGCCCCGGTATGTCGTCATTAAAAACGTTACGAAGCAATGCAATTTGTTCTAAATCCATTTCTTGACTCTTCAAAATGTTAAAAATTTTGCTGGCACATTCTTCCTGCCTGCCTGATGCGAGGATTAGTCGAGGAATTCCGCATTGGTACTTCTTAGGATCCTTAAAATAAGTTAATTACGGTAAAGTTTCAGTATAGTTATAGAGACATACATATGTCTGCTATGAGAATCATATTGACAGCTTTATGGGTCTTAAGACCTATGTCATGAAAGTTTTGGAATTGATTTCCAGGTCAGGCGAATTATTGTTGTTTTTTTTACTAGATTCTCATTGTCAATTCGGAATTTGGAAATGTGGAAGAGCGATTCCTGACCCCCCTTTTGCACTGCAATACTCAAATTCTGTCTGGTATTATTCAACAAATTATAGCTATTACGCGTTCTAATTGCTAAAATTAAATAAATAAAAATCTGTGAATACGTATAGAGAAGATTTGAATGTATGTCGAAGAATCAAAAGGCGACCTGATTCCTTACAACTAGTTTCAAGTACGCAATCACGTAGATTGCACGCACATTCGCTACGCCTTCCGCGTAGACGCCATTAACACATTGAAAATAGTAAGCGTGAAGGCATTCTCTATAAAACAGAAGTTCCTTATAAAACAGAAGTAAAAAAGAAAGGTTTAAAGGAAAATTACATTGATGTAAAAAAAAAACAAATTTTAGCTGAATTCCATTAAAGAACTTCTCTGAAGTTTAAAAATTAATAAAATGTTTTATGCAGTTTACCTATTCGATCCTTCCTACTCTGCTGGGTCCTTCAGGCGTAAAGATGTATCTTATGCATCTCAGCGCGAAGACATACATAAGTGGTTCGAGTGACTAGTGATATTAAATAACATATCCACAACTTATGGCACTAAGATTTTTTTTAAGATGTTACCATAACCGTTATGTTCCTACATTACATATTCATTACAAATGCAAACATTGCTTTGAAAAACCTTAGGTGCGTATCGAGAAAGTGTCTCGATGAAAGCGCGTATACATTGAGGCCATCACTCATTTTGATGAGTTTTTTTAGTGTAGGGTATATCTTGAAGCAGTGATGGCCTCGAGGTTTGGGCGCGCGGTCGAGAATCTCGACGGTCGCGGGTTCGAACCCCAGGCACACACCTCTGACTTTTCGAAAGTTATGTGTGTATTCACGTTGAATTATCACTTGCTTTAACGGTGAAGGAAAACATCGTGATAAAACCTGCACACCTAAGAGTTCTTAGGAATTTCTTAGGTGTGTAGTCCGCCAACCCGCACTAGGCCAGCGTGGTGGACTATGGCCTAAACCCTCTCAATGGTAGAGGAGACCCGTGCTCAGCAGTGGGCGTATATGGGTTGATGAAGAAGAAGATATCTTGAAAAAGTCATAGACGTTTTTGTTTTGCAACTCAAAACCAATAATTGCACTTTGGTAAATCAAGTATCAATGATTTATATATTAAAGTACTCTATATACGTTTGATGTATTTAATATAACATTTAAAATTATGTAATTGAGAATAATATCAAAAATGCAGTTTAAAAATAAGTTAATATTTAACGATACCTTCTTCTTATAGTGGCCTTTTAAAAGCACATGATAGTTGGCTCCAGTAAAGGAGAAATTATTAACTGCGGTAAGACCTCTGTTGAATTCCTCATTTTCTGCTACCACTTGTATCCTTTTATCTCGTATAGCAGGAACATCGTCATGGGGTTCAGAATAATGCAAGTTTCCTGGTAATTTGCCCTTGTGGTAAGCGAGACACAGCTAGAAAGTAAAAGATTATATATTTTTTACATAAATCAGAATTATAGGATACTAAATAAAACATCCGAATTTAGAAATTTAAGGAAAATGAAAAAACATTTTAAGGACAAAGATAATAGAAACAGGTTTACAGGGGGTACATCAATAAGTAAAAAAAAAAATTGAAATTATTAATTTATAGACAGTAAACAGCTCTCCAATCCACGCTCTAATAAAAATAATGCCGACTTCTACTTAAAATTATTCAGTTTGTCTTGATGCAGTCGTCTTTTTTCAAAAGTGTTCCTGTAAAAATACTTTGAAATGTTGCTAGTAACTTCATAAATACAATTACCTTAGTTATTGCGGATACGCCAGAAGCCGGCTCGCTGTTACCCATATTTGATTTCACACTGCCAATTTTAATCACTTTATCCTTGGCAAAAACTTTGCTGATTGCATCTATTTCATTCAGATCTGCCTGTGCGATTGCTGCAAATATAAAAAGTTTTTGAAGATGTGAGAGTAAGACATTGATTTCACGTCATCGATAATATTACTTTTGTTTCTTATCGGCAAAATTATGTAATCATTTTATTATGGGTAAGTTTCAGTACTTTTAATTTAAAAAAGACCAACATGAGAGTTTCTTAGTCGGTGTTTAGAGTCAAGTGTGTTTCAAATGCAAAAACGAGTATTTAGGCCTTTGCCTAAAGATTGTTTTTTTTATTATTATTGCAGTAGACAAAAGATCTTATATTTAAGATTTATAATAAACTGGCGTAGAAAATGTGAAAACGAAAACATTACAATTTTTATGCATACCAGCTCCATTTGCCTCAACATAATCCACATCTTTAGGATCAACGTTGGCTTCTTCATAAAATTTATTTAAAAACTCTTGTATGTCCTCTGATTCACGTAGTGGTAAGAATGCTGCATCAGGTCTCATCTTGTACTGGCCACTGACATGACTAACTTCCGCGTATATCCTGTTAAAATTATTTTCGACTATTATTTACTATGTTATTATTTCTTCCTACGCTTTACTGAGAAGCACCCAGAAAATTTAAGATTTATTGTTTTGTTGTTCACATAATTAAGTAAAGACCATGATACCTCCCTGCAGTCTTACCGATAAGTGGAAAGAAAGGTACAATCATTACCACTTATGTTCGAAACACAGGCTCACTTTAAAATGCCACATCGCATGTTTTTTTACGTTAGCAATAAATGAGTCACAATCAAGTGTCAATAATATCCATAACTAGAATACTACAGAAATAAATGTAGGTCATGATTAATAATACCTTTTAGCATCTTTTGCCTTTTGCAGAAAGAGCATGCCAACTGCATCAGATCTAACGTAACCATCCGCATTTTTATCGAAACATTTAGTTTTTCCATCCAAACACAGAAGACCGGCGCTGTTGAAATAACAAATGTTTTAAACCACACAGAATTTAAACACTTTAAACTCTTTCTAATTGCTTCGCTGAACAACTATTTGAATAATTCATTTTGAAAGGTTATGGATTAAGTATTCTGCGAGTGAAATAAATTCTTTGGTAATTTTATTTGCTATATTAAAACTTCATTACTGAATGAGATTCTATTCACTAAATAGAAATATATCAGAAGCTGTGGTAGTTACATTAATATAAATGTATATTTTATCGTCCTTTGAAACGGAGAGATGAGATTATAGAAACATCGATTTGTACGCTTAAAGTAAAATGGAGGAAACTAACAGATTATATTTGTGACAATAGATTATTTATTAGATTATTTTTGTTCTATATGTGACGCTAGAAGATACAGAGGACTTTTATCCCATCTTTCACAGTTAGCCCATCAAACATATCTTCCTTTCTCTTTTTTTGCTGTAAGAATTTTTGTAACCATTTACTGAAGTTTAAATCATTATGACTGAGTTTTCTCTTAAGAGACTCCTCGACAAAGTTGACCATCAGCCCAAGAAACTTGATGTAGCCGTTTCTGGGTGCTTGTGAAGCCGAAATAACAATGGTATCTGATATCCGCGACACAAAACTTGAGTCTCGTTGGTTGGTTATGCTTATTCATTTATCAAAATGACTATGTAGGAATGATATTTACCAACGCATATTTTTCAAAACGTTAGGATATAGGCAGTAGTTACACCCGCCAACCAGAGCTGCGTCACAGTCTCCAGCCTTGATTCTTCTATAGGCTATCTCGAGACATGCTGCGGATCCGGCACAGGAATAGTCCAAACAGAAGGAAGGTCCACTCCCATCCAACCAATAGGAGATGCGATTCGCGAACATAGATTTGCTGGACCTGTTGCGAAGAAATAATAGTTAACAGTTCTTAAATCCAAAGGTAGAAACTACAAAATTGTACAATGTTATTTGTCTAGGGATGTATAAATATTTGCACATTTTCCGTACTTGATCTAAATGTCATATTAAGTTGAATTATGTAAAAAGGGACAAATTCTTTACTATTATACTATGTAGTAGGTGGGGGATTTGCACTAGATATTGTTTTAATTTAAAGTTACTTACCCATTGACAACACAATTACCACATTTATTAATGTCAAACATAACCTTTGAACTAGTATCAGCAAATGTTGAACCAATAAATACACCGACTTTCTTTCCTTTGAGAGAAGCCATACTGGTACCTGAAAATAATATCCTCATTATAGGTGTGAAGGCAATTTGATTGTCACTTTTTAGTAGGCAAGCGTAGCAAGGTTAAATCAAACAAAACATAGTATTAACTAAAGGACTGTCAGTGAGGTATAATAAGGTAGATGATGACGAAAATTTTGACTCGTATCACAAACATAATACGTAACACGTGCTAAATGGCTAAACGGCAGTGGCAGTACTTCCATAGAAAATCCAAAATCACGAATAATAATTTTTAAGCCTTTATTTTAAAAAATAATTTGACATATAAATGAGAATACCCTGACCCACAATAAACATTATAAACTAGAAATTACACAATTGAAAAGTAACGCTTGTGGGCTTCTATGAAAGTGCAACCTCTGGTAAATGATGCTTAAGACAATCACTTCAAAACAAAGGTAGTGGTTAAAAGAAAATTTTAATCACCTGAATCAAAAATAGCCCCATAAGCCTGCTCTAGAAGTTTACCCGCCATCGGTTCTATAACATAGGCCACTTGATAGCTGACCTTGAAAAACTGAGCGTCAAATTTATCAAAACCTTCGACTTTTCCGATGTGTTTAGGTACGGTTGGATCATTAACTTTCCATCTTGAGTTATCGCTGGTTACCATGTCCACCTGAGAAAGAAATTTGTCATCTGTTACAGTAATTTCATGATTATTCAATATTATTACTTCCACTACTCATCATCAGCCCATTTACGACCCACTGCTTGAGAAGATTTAGGCTATAGTCGACCGCGCTGGCCTAGTACGAAATTCTTAAGAACTTTTAAGTGTGCAGGTTTTATCACGATGTTTTCCTTCATCGTTAAAGCAAGTGATAATTCATTGTGAATACACATTATACATCGAAAAGTCAGAGGTGTGTGCTTGGGGTCTGAACCCACTAACGCCGAGATTCTCGACCGAGCGCCTAACCCCCGAGACCATCACTGCTTCCAATACTAGTCATTCGGATCTCCTTAAGATTTTCAGAACGTAATCTTTAAAGTGGTCTAAATCCATTAGTATGATAGTTTGAAGGCCGATGGAGCAAAATATGTCTAAATTAGAGGCCCCGTGCCAGCAAGCCACTTCTTGGAATCTTTAACATTAATTTTTTTTTTTTTTTTTTATCAACCCATATACGCCCACTGCTGAGCACGGGTCTCCCCTACCATTGAGAGGGTTTAGGCCATAGTCCTCCACGCTGGCCTAGTGCGGGTTGGCGGACTACACACCTAAGAAATTCCTAAGAACTCTTAGGTGTGCACTGTGCAGGTTTCATCACGATGTTTTCCTTCACCGTTAAAGCAAGTTAATTAGAACCAGGTTAAATTAGAACCAGTAAAACATGCCTACATAATTCATATTTGATGGATGCTTCAGTTTCGGTTAACACTAAATAAATATATGGGTTGATGAAGTTTACAAACAAATAAAGAAGGTGTTTAGAAATTGTTAAAAGATGCTTAATTAAAACAAAAAAAATATACGCACATGTTCTTTTAACTTAAATTAAATGTGACTTCAGTTTATTTAAACACTATTATTCCTCAGTAATAAAAGGGCGAAATCATATTACAAATACGCAAATTTGACAATTGTATATGACATATTTTTTGATAATTTATATATTTATACACCTACCTTATTGTACAAATTTTCCATAAATTCATTGACACTGTTTGAGTTCGGAAATAACCCTGATATGCCACTTATCACAACCTCATCATTCAATTCATTAATTTTGATTTCATCTCCTTTATTCGATGCCATTATTCTAATATTCTCAAATGTAATTCCTTATTTTTTTTCATCAAAAAGCAAATAATATCCGAAGGAATTATGATTTAAAAAAATATATTTTCTCTTTTGCTCTGTAAACTAAAAATATTCAATGGACACCCACGCCCTTTGCATTTGAAATAAACTATTAGCAATTTACATAGCAACTATAGTATTTATAGCTGTGTTTTACAATTCAGATTAGTTAGAGTTCCACAGTTTGTTGGGTTAATGAAATTATTGGTATGTTTTATCAAGGTCCTAAAAATAAGGTTATTTACACGTGGACAGAAAAGAATTGGTAAAATCCGTTTCTATTCATGTTTTACAGTATAGGCTTCACGCTATCTTAATTTATTTATTAGTTATCATTTATTCATGATACTAAAATTGTAGATCAAAAGATTGGCAATTTTTATTAAGTCAAAGTGTTGAATGGAAGAATTCTTAAAACATATTTTCTATTATTGATCTGTATAATCGATGAGACACGGGGTGGTTTCTGTTTCGGGCAAAATGTTATTAAGAACCACGAATTCTATAAATGTGGTCGATAAAAACAAAATAGGCTAGTCTCTATTACGTGGGATTAACGAAATAATTAGTGAATAGAAGGAGAGGGGGATCTGTATTGGTATGTTTTTATTTTATTTTGTTTTTTAATTTAAAACTATATACATATATAAAGCTGGAAACATTGCATTGTAAGCGAGTTGTTTGAGTTGTCTCCTTAAAAACTTTTCAATATCATTTGTGTAATATAGTACGAGGATAGATTTTAAGATTCCTTTGTTTGTAACACAAAATATTGAAATAAATTAACGTTTATTGACCGTTTATTTCTGAAAAAAAAAAACTGCAATATTTTAAAATTTATATTACAACTAAAATAACTTCTCCAGTACTACTGGTATATGTATGCGTAATAGGCTGAATCATTTACAAATTAATACGCATTTGTCACCAAGTCAATGTCACGTCCGGTAGAATGAACGATTAGACAAAGGCAAATCGGATATCATTGAACAAACACGGTAATACATATTTAATAGAGTGGATTGTTCTTGACCTCTTTGTAGCGACGTATACTTTACAATCTCAATACTAAGGCCTGGGCGACTAATATTCCATCTGTAGCTCAAAATAAAATACTACTATGAAAGTTAATGGCCAAAAAATAATTCAAAAATTATAAAAAAATATTATGACCCCACACTAATGTATAAGTCTGGTGAAATATACGAAAGTATTCGGTCTCAAAAAACCCAGACTCGAAACAAATATTTGTGGATAACACGGATATTGGTTTTGTTGCAAATATTTAACTCGTGGACTATCATTACATAAGCTGATGTCTAGCCATACGCAGTTATATAAAAATTAGAACAAATCTTTTTTACGTCAGTTTCGATAAAAAAAATTGGCTCATGATCTCGCGGCACAAGTACCTAGAGTCAAAAAAAAATCAGATAGAGTTTTTTTCTATTTTTTCAGAGCAGAGACAGAAAATGAACCCTAAATGTAACGATACGAACATAATTGGCAAAATGGTGGTGCAGATCCATTTCTGTCCACCCTTTTATGGATACAAGCGTAAATATATAAATATGACGAATGCTATCACAACCATGCAGACAATGATAACAAGAAAAAGTTGAAAGTGCGACCAGCGCATCAATTGTACTCATATAGCATTTAGAACAAAGTTTGTCACATTTCAAATAACTTTTTCAATTAAGTTGATGAACTGAACCGCAGTGGACGACCTACAGTAATGTGACCCTGAAAACAAAAAATTTAACCTGCGACATGAATGTAAAGGTGACTTTATAACCACTGAATTTTGCAGCATAATAGCTATTAATAGAGTTTCTAGTTTTTAAACAAAGTAAGGTAATAATAATATAAATTTGTCGATATTTTTTTATTTTTTTAGGAGTCTACGTGTGTACCTTTTTTGGGGGGATAAGGCAGACAAAAAAAAAACCAAGCTGTTTAGATTAGTTTATTCCTGTAAATCTTTACATGTTTATAAACAGTGATGATTCATTTCTTCGGCCTCATTGCTTATTCAATCCTCATTTCAGAATCAATTATGAAACCTAAAATTTTATCCTATTTATATTGAAGAAGGTTTCTTTGACACTGTCAGCATATTTTGTAAAATCGTGGCACTAAAATTCATCATCATCATCAAAACAAAAGTGTGTGCCTGAGGTATGAACCTGCAGCTGTTGAAATTCTCAGCCATATGCCTACACCTCTAAGACCACCCCAACTTAAAAAATTAAAAAAGAATAAAAGCTAAAATCTTCGACAATGTTCCAGGTGACCACGGAACTCAATAATCCCGGGCTCCAACTAAAGAGAATTATGTACCTCATATGCGGCATATGCTGGCCTAATGGATGCGAATTTCTGCCAAGCTAGCATATTGAAAGATTTAATTATTTCAATCAATAACAAAGGTCCATTTTCAACTACGTCGGCGTATAAATTAAACGAGGTTCCACGCTTCAATTTTGGTATCCAAAGAGAACAATAACGTTTCCGATACGCGATTAATTTGTCAAAGTTGATGCGACGCTAAATATTGTGAAGTCATTGTCGACGGTTTTTGAAAAAGGACCGAGTAAAAATATATTCCAGTAAAAATAAAAGAATTAAGCGAGGCTTCACATCTTTTTATGGGTGGACAGGTAGTTACTAACCAAACATTCTATGTCCTTACCAAATATTATCTAAATTAGTCCAATAGACAATTCACTTTCTCATTTTTATATATTGGTGTCATTAATAACATGTATTCAGATAAGCTGGCTCCTTTTCATTGTTCCTTAGTAAATTGTAATCAAACCAATACGCATTTAAACTAATATTCTATGGACAACACTGATAGCTATTTATCATGTCTTGAATGAATTTAAGAAAATTTAAAGAAAACATTTGATAATAAATCACATATTTTTACTTCGATTAGACCATATGAAACAAGCCTCTATTTAAACCATGCAACTTATATTTTCCTAGACATTAGCAGTTTCAGAAGCTGAATCTTCAAAAAGTAAGAGCTTTAAACGGCTGCAATAAACAGCCCTCAAGAACTCGAGGTGGGCAAATAATGCGTAAAATTAACGTTGCCTAATTATGAGGCACCAGGGCGCTTTACCAACACCTTTTTTTCTCTAGACGAGTCTTAAGTTCTAGCAAAATATTAATATAATGATATCATGGTGATATCATAAAGCAGTGATGGCCTCGAGGTTTGGGCACGCGGTCGAGAATCTCGCCGGTCGCGGGTTCGAACCCCAGGCACACACCTCTGACTTTTCGAAGTTATGTGTGTATTCACATTGAATTATCACTTGCTTTAACGGTGAAGGAAAACATCGTGATAAAACCTGCACACCTAAAAGTTCTTAGGAATTTCTTAGGTGTGTAGTCCGCCAACCCGCACTAGGCCAGCGTGGTGGACTATGGCCTAAAACCCTCTCAATGGTAGAGGAGACCCGTGCTCAGCAGTGGGCGTATATGGGTTGATGAAGAAGAAGAAGAAGAAGATATCATGGTATAAATAAATTATTGTTATGATGATGAAGACGATGAAACATGGAAACATTTTAGATTATTTTCTTATGTTGAGTTAGGAGTTTAGTAAAGCTCGGGTTTTAAATAGGCTAGCGTAGTGGACTTAGGCCTAAAACCTCTCAAGTGTAAGAGAAGCCCGCGCTCAGCAGTTAAGTGGGTATGGGTTAATTGATAATGAAGTAGGAGTCGTTAAAAGTTTTGTGAGCTTTTGACCGTCAATACATTTTTTTCTTGTCCTGTTATGTAAACTGGTTACATCAATAAGAAAAATCGCCTGTATGACTGCATAGGCAAAGATGTATTTTTATGTCATTGTTTTGCCATATATAACACGTAAAAAAGCGTAAACCTATTGCCGTGACGTAATCTATTCCAGTCTCAATGCAGCTAATAATTATACACAGAGAGTACAAAAAAATATTAGGTAAGAAATATACGAATATGCAGCGCCGTTTCCAGTACGCTTCTGTATACACAACAAACTGTGCTAATTGCTGAAGGCGTTTTCAGCTATTTTACAATTTATTTTGCCGCTTCATTTCTGCGAGGTTTTTATTATTTTTTCTGAGTCCACTAAGCAAATTGTTTTTTTTTTATTCTTGCTGTCAAAAAGCTAGCTCAATTAGTCCATTGTCTAATGTTATAATTTGTTTGGATGATGTATAAAGGCTTATTTCAAATAAATTCATTAAATTTAATGTTTACTTGAAAAATGTTACGCAATTTGTCATATTTTCATTTTAGCAAACTTGTTAGAAATTTGAATTTAAAAGAATTACGTTAACAGCCAAACGTTATTTTAGACTGAACTAAATTTTAAAGAAAAGTCATTGTTTGACAAACATTGAAATCTATCTCTAAGCTCTGTCCGAAAGTCCATCAAAGGTTAGAACAAAAGATTGTGCTAAACTCTGCAACTTAGACGATTAAGACCTTAGTCCCCTGGCCTAGTGTTGGTTGGCGAAATACATACTTAAAATGTTCCTTAGTATTTTAAGGTGTGCAGGGTTCATAAGGATGTTTTCTATCGCCGTTAAGCAAGTGATGATTCATTTTAAATTACTCCAAAAAGTCAGCGGTGTGTGCCTGGGCTTTGCCGGCCTAGAATCTAGATTTTCAACCGGCTTAACTCCTCACTCAACACTAAATATACTCTCTTCTCAGACAATTATTACCGCTTCCATTCCATTCATCTGTTACATATAAACATACTCGAATTAGCCAGTAGTGTACCTATCTAGCCAAATTTACAGTGTTTCGCAATGCAGCTTTGTTGGAGCAATTTGCGCAGTCTCGTCCTAAGCCAGAGATGACGCTGCCGCGACGTCATACGTGAAGTTATCACAAATCCTCAAACTTGCGTCACCGAGGCTGCACTTTAATTTCAACGCTTCCGAGGTCCCTGTTTGGTAAATTTCCTTTTTAGAGTTTGTTGTGAACAAGAGTTTAGTTATTCATCGTAGCTTAGAAGCCGTTTGGTGTATAGCTTGTCGTAAAATGTGATTATAGGGGTCAACGTTGTCATATGCACTGCCAGCTAAAGCTCCCAATATTTTTTTGGACTTATGCTAGTATCCAAAAATGTTTTAAATGTCATAAATGAATGACAAATAAAAATGACTTTAGAAAGTCTTGAAACTTCTTAGGGTGCCACAATTCTCCTGAAAAATATATACACTGCCTTTTAGGCTCAATGTAAAGTAGAATAAGTATATAATATAACATAATCGCCTTCAGGTTAAGGCAAGTGGTCGAGAACCTTGGCGGTCGCGCGTTCTATCCCCAGGCACACACCATTGATTTTTTGAAGTTATGTGTTCACATGTATCACATATTTTAATGGCAAAAGAAAACATAGCGAGGAAATCTACATACTTAAAAAGTTTTTATGACGTTCTGAAATGTGTAGTCCGCCCACCCGCACTAAACTGGTGTGGGGGACTACGGCCTAAACCCTCACAGAATAAGAGGCACCCCGTGCCGTATATGAACTGATGATATTGTGAAGCGCCATAAAACTTAGTCATGTTCGTGAATCTGAAAGGCTAGACTCTATTTAACGAGACTCGAATAGAAAATAGTCGTTGAATAGGGATCTCTAATGGACGTACTCATTTCAAATGTAACATGCAGTTAACTTAGAATTTACGAGTGATTCGGACAGGCCTTTCAAATGTAACCCTCTTTCTGAATAAGTCTTCAGCAATTAGTGCACTTGTGTGGCTTCCACGCTGTTCATAAATTTTGTTTTATGAAAATTCTTTTGTTTATTCACGACCTGTTGAAGTTTAATCGGCCGAGTAGTTTGAAAAAGACGCCTTTTATTGTTTGTAATATAAGAACAAGTGAAAATAGAGCATTAATCAATAAAATCCTGTTACCCTATTCGACAACGAAAATTTTTAAGGATTTTTTTGGTCCTTTACATTACCGTTAAAATATCTAGGAAAGTAGGAAAGGGAAGACTTGAGTTTACAAATCACAGAACAGTTGCGTAAGACTAGAAAAGAAATGCCGAGCTATCCGCACCTACGTTAGATTATCATAATATGTTTGCTACGCCCGCTTCTCAGTAATTCGGGTAGTATGTTTTATCAAGACTTTTGTAAATGTGTGACAATCAATAGCAGTCCTCCATTTAAATTTGATTTTTTTATCATTGATCGTGTAATCATAGTAGATTGACTACATGACAGACAAGCGATACCTAATTTTATCCAGCTGTTTTGTGACATAAATAATTACACTTGTTTGTTCGTGTTATTAATTTATTTATAAGTATTTTTGTAGGCAACTGCCACAACTACAACTTTTCATTCCGGTACCGTGGGTTGTCTGGAAGAAATCGCAGCTAAGCGATAAGACCGCCCGTTGTAGCTATATATATATATTTTGTGTCCTGTTAAAGTTTTATGTTATATATTATGTTCTATAAGATTATATAGTGTACAAGAAAGTATAATAAATAAATAAATACACTCTTTAATGATACGATGAAGAAGCTTTCACTATTTTGGCACCAGTCGGGATGGTAATTACCACGAATCAGTGATTAATTACATTCATATCTTGGAAAAATAATTATCAATTATCTTATAAAGCTCATTACGCGGGAAGCCTCAGAATAACTAGACTGTAATTACATAGATCGCAAGCCGAAATTGTAGGAATTAATTAGCGTTGTATTATAAGGCTTTATATACAAATAGGTACTAATCTCCAGTAATAAAAACTAGCATTTGCCCTCAAGTTTGTTTCTTGTTCTTCTTCTTCTTCTTCATCAACCCATATACGCCCACTGTTGAGCACGGGTCTCCTCTATTGAGAGGGTTTAGGCCATAGTCCGCCACGCTGGCCTAGTGCGGGTTGGCGGACTACACACCTCAGAAATTCCCAAGAACTTTTTAGGTGTGCAGGTTTTATCACGATGTTTTCCTTCACCGTTAAAGCAAGTGATTATTCAATGTGAATACACACATAACTTCGAAAAGTCATAGGTGTGTGCCTGGGGTTCGAACCCGCGACCGCCGAGATTCTCGACCGCGCGCCTAGACCTCGAGGCCATCACTGCTTTTTCAAGTTTGTTTGGGCAGACTGAATTGACTCTAAAGAGTGATCGAAGATCGGGTTATTCCATCATATTTCGGGGAACGAAGCGGTATCTGTACAGTTATATATTTCTAAATACCTCTTCGTGGGCAGAGGAACTAATTTATGTATAAATTCAGGTATAAGAGAGACAGGTATCCGAATAAATAAGTTCTCACAAAGAAGCCAGTCCGACTAACTTTGGGCTGCAGTTTGAAACTAGCGTAGTTAACGCGTTGTTGAGTAATAATCATCAGGACAAGTTGTTCTGAATATGAAGTACTTGTTGAAGGCTATGAACTTCTAGAACTTCTTTATGAATATCATTCTGTGTGACTTCATTTGGGCATGTAGCTTATTTAGGAGGCTGATATAAGTCGCCGATCTAACCTATTTGATTGATAGTTTCCTTCTTCACCATTTTACCTCAAGGAACGATTCCATTTTCTTAGCGGTACCCATGCACGACCGCTTAGATCACTAGAGAATTTGATGCTAGAAATTCCTAAACATAGTTCCTGTTTCCTTGGCAATTCGTTCTCAGTCCATGCTGCTCGTTTGTGGAACGAACTCCCTTTGTCCATCAGGCGAGCAAAAACGTTGTCTGCCTTTAAGAGTAGTCTCAAAGCACATTACTCCAAACCACTTTAATTCTTATTATAAAATATATTTGTGTATTCAGCTTTTCTTAGTTTTGCTTTATTTTTGTTTGTTTTAATTTTTTTTTTCGTTTCTTTTTGTTATGTCGTTGTTGTTGCTGTCTTTCTGTTTTTTTTTGTATATTTATAACCACGGTGACCACCCCTTTCTATTCACTTGCAAGTTCTGGGTTGCCTGGAAGAGATTGCTAATAGCGATAAGGCCGCCCTTTGTTACACTTTAGCTTATAAGTTAGTATTATTTTATATTTTATTCCTGTATCTGTGGTGTACAATAAAGTAAATAAATAAATAAATAATTTAAATAATAAATGGGCCCAAGACTCTTATATGTAGGTACATATTATTATCTTATATGTACATATTATGCCACGGGGATGTCATTTTATCATATCAGTTTGGTTATCATCATCAGCTCACCACCTCAACTACCTTTCATTTCTCTTCCTGCAAATCCATGCCTGTATGGTTGCCTGTAAGAGATCGCCTTGCGCGATAAGGCCGCCCATTGTACTCTGCTCATCTTCTGTACTCCTTAGTTTAAGTGTTGTGTGTACAATGAAGTTTAAATAAAATAAAAATAAAATAGCTCATATACTTATTCCAGGCATCTACCTCCTTTTGAAGTTATACATAGATAGATACATATTCATTATTTATCTATTTACTCTCCATGAGGAATTTCTTAGGCATCCACCATCATTTACTTAGGGGGGGTACTGGACCGTGGTGTTACTTTGATATAAGTTGTCGAAAAGACCCACTTATATTGATGCACATTTACGCGAACTTTCTTAAGAACAAAACCAATTAAAATGCAGTGCTGCAACAGTTTACATCGCAAACCGATCCAATCATTAACATTACTGATTGGTAGTTGGCAAAAAATCGGTGCAACAAACGAAAACAATTAAGCGGTTTAACTGGTTCTACGAGTCGATTCTGAAACTTTGTTGGCACTCATTGTGCCGTCCATGAACGAAAGTGGCATTTGGATATGGCAAGAGTGTTGTGATGGTAGAGGATTTTTGAACCCCTAGACCTGTTCACCTAAAAGTTCTTAAGAATTTCTTCGCACTAGGTAGTAGTACAATACACACCCTCTCAATTGTAGAAGAGACTCGTGATAAATAAAATTACTATGACCTACTGCAGGACACAGGTTTCCTCTACAACTGAGAGGGGTGAGACTTATTTAGGTGGGATAAGATCAGGTCAATCAAACAGCCCCAAAGGTTCAAGGCATATTGTAACTGCTGTTTATTATATCGGATTTAGGTTGCCAAATAAGTCCTATTTAAAGTATTTTGCCAACTGCCACATCCTTAATGGAAGCTATTTTCTTTAATGAAAGCATTTGAACCACCGGAGTGCAGAGTCGTGGTACATTGAAGAGCAATTTATTACTTTTAAGTTGCCCCTGCAGTTTGGGATTAGATGCAATGACCGCTCCAGCTAATGTATACCACAGTAAATCTGCTATTGCTGTAGTTTATTGCAAGAAATATACTTCTAGTATATTCCTACTGCCTAATTCTTTGAGTTTTACAGGACATCATTGAGTTTCTTGTTCATCGTCATTATCAGTATAAAGACGTCCACTACTAGTGGTCTTGGGCCTCCACCAAAGACTTTCAAAGTGCTTGGTCGGAAGTGGCCTGCATCCAGCGGTTTCCTGTAGTAAGATCATCGGTCCACCTTATAGTGTAATAATCAGCGCAGCGCTTGCTGGTACGCGGCCTCCACTCAAAAACCTCTAAGTTCAACGAGCCATCAGTTCTGCGACCTAGATGCCCTGGCCAATACCAATACCCTGTTACTAATTCTTTGGTATATGGGGGCAACATCCATTCTCCTCCGGATCTCTCCATTGCTAGTTTTAATTTTTCGTTTACGTATATAATATATTTTCGTTCATTTTTAGGTTTCCATATGTCCGAATACAAAAACGAAACCCTTATAAGAGCACTCGTGTGTCCGTCGCTAGGGTAACAGATAGGCTCTTGAAATATTCATAAAATAGTAACTTGTATACTTCATACTTACTTAAATAATAAAAAGAAAATAAAAAAGACAAAAAAAGTATTTTTTGCTGATATTTGCCAGATATTAACAGCGATACCAGGTAAACGCTTGAAATATTCCTGGTCAGAGGTACGGAACCCTTCGCTTAAAGTACGATTCGCAATGGACCGGTTTTATTTCTATGCTTTAAAACTTAGTAATGTTTTTTTTCCTGATTATATGTTATACACACACAAACAAACACGAAATAATTATATTTTATTCACATTACATCTTCATCGATATTACTCCATATGACTTAAAGGACCTTGTAAATCGCAATCGGCGAATAAAAAGCAAATATTATTATTTGTTCCGCCGAGTAACTGTTTTATAGAACTTCTGGAGAAGAGATCACCGTTCGTCTCCCTGGTAATAATATTCTAGAGATACAAAAATTATTGTGATTTCTGGGGTAGTAAAACCTAATGTCGAAGGGCCAACTTAGAAGTTGATTTACCGTTAACTTACCGCTACATGTTATGCCAAAACAATGATGAAGATAAATAATTACTTTGTAAATAAATATGTAGACTTTATAATTCATACTCATAATTGAATGTGAATTGTAACCGACAGTAACAGCCTGTTAGGCTTTCAAGCCAAAACCAATGAACCGGTTTGAATATTTTTTGTATGAAGACAGATAGGGCATTGTAAAAGGACATAGGATATTTTTAATAAAATTGACATACGGAGGAACAGGGCCCCATACAATCTGAAACGCATTCACAAAACATTGCTCGGAATGTTATGGCAGGGGTTAACGGACCAGCAACAAGAAACGATCTAAGCAAGCACTACTAGTATTCTTAGCATATCGCCGTTCACTGTCACCGTTCCAAAAGAAGGTCTCCCCAAGTAGGCGCTAGCCATCCCACTGTTGAGCAGACCTTATCCATCCGCCACCTTGCTCAAGTTGTCGGCCCATCGCGTTTCAGTACGTCCCACAGTACGCGTACCTAAGCGCGGTCTCCATTCAACACTTGTCTGCCCCAAGGGCTAGCCAGATATGGCCAGATATGGCCGGTTGATTTCCATTTTTAGCTTGATAATCCTGCGTCAAATGTCACTGACTCCGGTTCTCTAGCGGATGACTTCTTCACGGAAGCACCAAGTTATTTGAAATGCTTGAGCGATTTCAGAATTTTTTGTGCGGTACATATGACTCTACGCATATATGATCCATCTCAGTAATCGTAATAATATTTTATTAGTCTTATCTTTATACTAATCTTATATATATAATAAAATTCTCGTGTCACAGTTTTCGTTCCCATACTCCTCCGAAACGGCTTGACCGATCTCATGAAATTTTGTGAACGTATTGAGAAGGTCTGAGAATCGGCCAACATCTATTTTTCATCCCCCTAAACGTTAGGGGTAGTCCACCACTAAATTTATTTTTTTTATTTTTACGACAAAATTTTTAGTTTCTATACGGTCAGGGATGCACCTATCTAGTGGTCATGGTCTGCCCTAGAATAGGTGCTACGAGTACGCGACCTCGGCCCCCGAGCTGCTGCAGTCACTATCAACTTTCCCTTCCGTGACTGCAGTATCCACTCCTACAGGCCATACTTTCCTCTCCCATAGCCTCCTCTCTCGTTCACTATTCCCTTCACCCCGCTTGATGACGGGCAGCAGCGTTATCAATGCGATTCCCCTACTGCGCTCGCCAACCCGCCTGCCAAGCGTGGCGAGTATCGGCAATAACCCTCCATGATGGAAACTAGGACCAGGCCCCCAGTCCCCGGCAGCCCCACTATTCCTGGCTACGGTAGCGGCCATGGTAACGGTGGGGCGGGGGGTGCTAAGAATCCCCGGGTTGGCCCCGGCTACCACCCCCGACGACGACTGGCCCTGGTAACACACAACATACGCACGTTGAGGACGGACGAGAAGATTGTCGAACTGGAAGAAGAATTGAGCGGGTTACACTGGGACATTCTGGGGTTGTCGGAAGTCCGCAGGATTGGGGAGGACACGATAACCCTAAAGTCCGGTAACCTGCTCTTCTACCGGGGGGACGACCAACAGTCCAGAGGAGGTGTCGGATTTCTCGTCCACAGGTCTCTCATTAACAACATCGTATCCATCGAAAGTGTGTCGAGCAGGGTAGTGTACCTGATACTCAGAATATCCAAAAGATATTCGTTGAAGGTCATACAGGTATACGCGCCGACCTCGACACACCCAGATGAAGAAGTAGAGGAGATGTATGAGGACATAAGTCGGGCCATACATACTTCCAAAACCTACTTCAATGTTGTTATGGGAGACTTTAACGCAAAGTTGGGCATGAGGAGCGATGCGGAGTTGAAAGTGGGGCAATTTGGACATGGGCAACGGAACCCCAGGGGTCAGAGGCTGGCCGACTTTCTGGAGAAAGAGGGACTCTTTGCGATGAACTCTTTCTTCCAGAAGCCGCCTCACAGGAAATGGACCTGGCTGAGCCCTGATGGTTCCACGAGAAATGAGATAGATTTCATCTTGACGACGAAACGACGGATATTCAGTGATGTCTCTGTGATCAACAGGGTGAAAACCGGTAGCGATCACCGAATGGTTAGAGGCTCATTGAATATCAACGTCCAATTAGAAAGGCGTCGCTTGATGAAGTCTACGCTCCGACCTACTCGCGCTCATATCCAAAACCCCGAAAGCTTTCAACTCGAGCTGAAAAATCGCTTCGAGTGCCTGGAAGAAAACCTTGCCGTGGACGAGTTAAACAGCGGTTTGGTAGAAGCTGTCCATGCGGTGGGATCTAAGCATTTTAGACCTCGCCGCAGAGATAGACCTCAAAAACTCTCGGTCCACACTCTTGACCTCATGGCCGAACGTCGATCTATGGCGCTGCAGTCTTCCGAGGACGCCGAAGCATATCGTCAGCTCAATAGACGGATCTGGAAGTCCTTGCGACACGATGTCCGTGCTCACAACACTGTGAGCATTAAAGAGATAATAGAGCGGAACGGAGGCTCCAAAGTGTTTGCAAGAGACTTGTCTATTGGGCAAAGACAGTTGTCTAGGCTGAAGACGGAGGGCGGCCGCGTAGTGTCGACGAAGGCAGAGGTTTTAAGGGAGATCGAGAGGTTCTACGGACAGCTTTACACCTCGGTTGCCAAGCCCGCTGTTCGCTCGGCCGAAGACCCGAGAGCCGAGTTGATCCGCCACTTCAGTGATGATATCCCGGACATCAGCCTGTGTGAGATTGAGATGGCCCTGAAGCAACTTAAGAACAACAAGGCGCCGGGTGAGGACGGAATCACTTCAGAGCTTCTGAAAGCGGGCGGAATGCCGGTACTTAAAGTCCTTCAGAGGCTCTTCAATTCCGTTCTCCTCGAGGGCTCAACGCCAGAGGCATGGAGCAGGAGCGTGGTGGTACTGTTCTTCAAAAAAGGTGACAACACCTTGCTGAAGAATTACAGGCCCATCTCGCTCCTGAGCCATGTCTATAAGTTGTTTTCGAGGGTCATCACAAATCGTCTCGAACGCAGGTTTGATGACTTCCAGCCGCCCGAACAAGCTGGTTTCCGAAAAGGCTTTAGCACCATAGACCACATCCATACGCTTCGGCAAGTTATCCAGAAAACCGAGGAATACAACTTGCCGCTTTGTTTAGCGTTTGTGGACTATGAGAAAGCCTTTGATTCGATCGAGACGTGGGCGGTGCTAGAGTCTCTCCAGCGGTGTCATATTGACTGTCGGTACATCGAGGTGTTGAAAAGCATATACAGAAACGCCACCATGTCGGTCCGAGTACAAGATCAGAGCACGAAGGCTATTCCACTACAGAGAGGCGTGAGACAGGGAGATGTTATATCTCCGAAACTGTTCACTGCCGCGCTGGAAAACGCCTTCAAGCTCTTGGAGTGGAAAGGATTCGGCATCAACATCAACGGCGAGTATATCACACACCTTCGGTGTGCCGACGATATTGTAGTCATGGCAGAATCGCTGGAGGACCTTAGCACTATGCTCGAAGACCTCAATCGAGTCTCCCAACAGGTGGGTCTTAAAATGAACATGGACAAGACGAAAATCATGTCGAATGTCAATGTTGTGCCCACCCCAATCGCAGTTGGGGGCTCGACTCTCGAAGTTGTAGACGAATATGTCTATTTGGGACAAGTGGTCCGGTTAGGCAGGTCCAACTTCGAGAGAGAGGTCAATCGTCGAATCCAACTCGGTTGGGCAGCGTTCGGAAAGTTAGGAGACGTCTTCTCGTCCAATATACCTCAGTGCCTGAAGACGAAAGTCTTCAATAGTTGTGTGTTACCAGTGATGACATATGGCACTGAGACGTGGCCTCTCACTAAAGGCGTCATGGGTCGGCTCAGGGTCACTCAACGAGCTATGGAGAGGGCTATGCTCGGGGTATCCCTACGTGATCGAATCAGAAATGAGGAGATCCGTAGGAGAACTAAAGTAACCGACATAGCCCAACGGATTAGCTCGTTGAAGTGGCAATGGGCCGGCCACATGGCGCGGAGAACTGATGGCCGATGGGGCCAGAAAGTTCTCCAGTGGAGGCCACGTACTGGAAAGCGCAGCGTGGGACGTCCCCCGACAAGGTGGTCCGACGACCTTGTCAAGGTCGCGGGACGTCGCTGGCTGCAGGCGGCTTCCGACCGATCCCGGTGGAAGTCATTGGGGGAGGCCTATGTCCAGCAGTGGACCACGATTGGCTGACATGATGATGATGATGATGATGATTTTTTTATGATACAAAATACAAAAATACATACAGTCCTTAATTTTCACCCTTCTACGATCAACCTTTATTTTTAAATAGACATTTTAGTTTTCTGGATCTACCAAACCGATTTGAATGATTTCTGGTATGTGCATAAATAGGACTCTGAGAAGTAAAATATACTATAACTTATTTTCTATCTGAACTCAACCCTGTAGGTAGTCTACGCGGACGAAGTCGCGGGCAACAGCTAGTATCTTATATATTTATATGTAATTTTCATTTATTTTCCTAATTTTGACTAATTTTAATAGACAGTAATTAAATTAATTTAATAAATACACCCAATAGTCACATACATACATAGTTGTGACCCCATACTAGGGTATAGTCCTGTTTCGTGGGTATGAGAAACTACATGAATCTTTTTCGGTGTCACAAATACCCAGACCAGAAAAAAGTATGTATTTGTGGATCACACAAAAAATTGTCTTGGCGTAGGGATCTAATCCGCAGCCTCTTGTTTCGTGTCTCGGTGTCTCGCCAACTGCGCCATGGTGTTGTCAAATACATTATTGACGCCTATATCATAACTTTATGGATCTCCACTTTGCTATGTAAACTTTGATATTTGTAGAGTCGGTGTCAGGCAAAGTAGTTTGTAACTTTATAATGTACACGTTATAGGCGAGATAATTATGCTTGCTTTAATAAGTTAACGGTGTTTCGCAACAGTATATTATGTATCATTCGTATAAAAGTTATTATTAAAAGAAAAAAGTATGCTCGTGTTATTATTTCTGGGTATATTGCAAAATTTTCTTGGATGACGACAAACATAACAATTATCTTAATAATTATTATTATCAGTACTAGGTAAAAACAAAAATCGTAACTACATATCGATTACGAGAAAAAATTAGTTGATTATTAAGTTATAAATAGTTAATACGCAATTTAAATTTTTTTATTTTTAGTGTTTATTGTTTTGGAATAGGCTTTTTTCGAAGGCGGTTTTGTTTTGTTAATTGATTCTTATTAATTATTAGTCTTCACTAAAAAGGTGTTCAATGTGTCACCCTCTCAATGGTAGAGGAGACCCGTGCTCAACAGTGGGCGTATATGGGTTGATGAAGAAGAAGAAGAAAAAGGTGTTGTCAGGTGTGGGAAGACACACTCGGAATCGACCCAGCAACCTCTTGCCTTGCAGACCGAATAATTTATCACTCTTTTATATGTTTACTAGCTTTTGCCCGCGACTTCATCCGCGAAGACTATAGGGTTGAGTTCAGGAAGAAAATACCAAAAATCATATACAAATCGGTCAAATTGTTTAAACGTGAAACCGTAACGCGCCTGTCTGCGCCTTATTCATAATTATTGCGCGCTTGATTATTATTTTAAAACTGCGGTATCTTCTAGGATACTCATTGCAATCAAGTTATGTGAAGGGCAAATTTATTTTTATGTCAAGGTTGCGGGACGTCGCTGGCTGCAGGAGGCTTCCGACCGTTCCCGGTGGAAGTCATTGCGGGAGGCCTATGTCAAGCAGTGGACTACGATTGGCTGATGATGATGATGATGATGTAATACTTATAATCAATAGCGCATTTATTTGGATAAAAGAGGTTATAGTGATCCAATCCTAAAAGACAAACATATATAAGTTTTAAAGGACAACAATGCTGTCACACATTATTTTAACGAAACTAATCGTTTCTAGTCGGCGAGGTAGAGTAGGTTTTTGATGGTGATTTTAGGCCGATTGATTTTGAGTGCAATTGATAGTTTAGATGAGGACATCAATTGAATTGAGCGTCAGCAGGCGCACTCAGGGTGGGGCGAGTGGGGAGAAAATTTCAAGTATGTATGTCAAAAAAAATAATCCAAAAATTATTTCTGTTCGTCCGAAAATTTGCACATCAGTAGTTTTAACAATAATATAATAATTATAGAAACCGTCAGCTGTGAAGAAAATAGTGGGTTGTACGTAGGGTTTGCAATCCCGCATTCCGCGTTCCCGCATTCCGCGTTCCCGCATTCCCGCGGAATCCCGCACATTTTTAAGTCCTGCGGAATTCCCGCAAATGTGCGGGAATTCCGCGCGGAAATTTTATGACTCGGCAAGGTAATTCAGCTACCACTGACGGCCTATTAGCTCTATCCCAACAGTGTGGGCGCATCGGACGGTATGGATCAATCGATCGAACGGAATAAAAGATTGAAATGTGCGGCGGTTTGTTTATTCTGTTAGAAAAAAAGTGAGAGTTTCCAATTAAAGTGACACTTTACAACAGGCTACTACAAGTTTTGTTCGTTTATTTATTGCACAATGTAATTAGCAGAAATCGATGCAGTAAATTATCGATAAAGTAAATAACTCAACAGTAGGTAACAATTAACCGGGTAACGGATGGATAAGAGTCCCTCAAGATCAGGATGGTTGACGCTTTTTTGGAGAGGTCTACGTTCAGCGGTAGACGGCGATAGGCTTTGCGAGGCTGTCATGGCAAAGAAAGAGGCTGCAGAGAGGGATCGTGAAAAAGTCGATCCCACTCGTAGACGAAGAGGCCGACAAATTAGCGCTGTAACCTCTAATAGGTTTCGAGCAAGTTAAGACTTAAGAGAATGAATTTTTAGAAATTTATATGTGTAAAGCATATAAGCAAACCGCAAGAAGGATTACCGGTATGTGTTCTTCTCGAGATCCCGGTGACCTTTGCACGCGGTAACCGAGAACCATGGGGTTTTTAATCGGTAAAAGTCTGACATATCCTGCTGGTTAGTAGTAGTTTTCCCCAGGCAAAAAAAAAGACGGCGATAGGCTGAGTATATAAATAACTGAATGGTAGTAACAATTATTTAGGTTAGGTTCATCATCATCATCAGCCTATAAACATTCCACGCCTAGGCACAGGTTGCCTTTACCATTGGAGAGTATAGGTCTTAACCACCACGATGGTTTGCGAAATAGTTTGGTTTAGTTTTAGTTTGGTTTTGTGCAGGTTTCCTCACGATGTTTTCCTTTACGGTTAAATTGTGAATACACACATACATAGGTGACTTGGAAAAGTCAGTCGTGTGTGCTCGGGGTTTGGACCCGCAATCGTCCAGATACTCGACCGCGCCTGTACCTCGAGGGTTTCATTGTTGTTTAGGTTACTATTTATTATTTAGGAATGTAGGAACGCGGAATACGGGATTGCAAACCCGCTACCTTACCTCATAAGAACTATGAAAAAGTACTTTTTCTATTAGATAAATTTATGAATGTCTCTATTATTATTTTTTTAATATAGTATAACTAATGTACAGTTAATATAGATTTACTATATGCTTATTTTTGCATTTTTGAAACTTTGCGGGAATTTTAGCAATTTTGCAAGTTTCCCGCAAATTTCCCGCGGGAAAAAAAATGGTGCGGGATTGCAAACCCTAGTTGTACGTAAGCAGGGTATATATACCTATATTAAAAATAATTATTTTCATTTCATTTCCGGTCGAATGAAACTGATACAGGTTATTCTTTATGCTATAAAAATGATAAAAACGCCTCAGCAGGTCTATCGATAGGGGTAAAATCGTCAGCAGGGGGATTATATGTGCCGAGCAGGTATTCAATCCGAGTATGCAGTAACCATCTATATTATTCAACTGACGACCTTCCCCCTGTCAATTACTCTGCTGATTCTTTTCTTCATTATATACATTGTTCAAATTATGCTTACGATAAATTTTCAAGCGACCTGAAATAAATTTGATTATAAAAATTCTCATTTTTATCTTTTTCATATGGCATATATAATCTAACTGCTGTCTGCGAGCCGGCTGACGACTTTTCCCTCTTCAAATATTCTGCTGATTTTTTTTTATTATATACTTTTTTAATTACTCTTATCATAAATTATGAGCGACCTTAAATCAATTTATTTATAAAAATTATCGGTTTAATCTATTTTTACCTATATGTAATGTGAAGAGATAGGAATGTGAGGAGGAGAATTATTAATATATTGTACAAGTATGTACATATAATAGAAATAAAATGTGTTATAAATTATGTTTATTTGAACATTATCAATAGTAGTACATGAACATTTCATTCGCCATTATCAGAATTTGTAGAAGCATCTGATTCATATTCAGCTTCCTCACTGCTGTCGTCAGAAAAATCAAATTCTCTTTCATCTTCCTCTTCTTCTTCCTCAGTTTCTTCCATTTCTTCTCTCTCAACATTTTCAATTGCTCCTTCTTGTTCAGTGTTGTCTGAAAGGAAAAACAATAATTCGAATAAATTAATTTAATGAATTAATGAATATCAGAATAATTCAATTTAATATAATTTCAATATAATTAATTTAAATAATCAGTTTAATTCCCGCCATCGTCTATTTCTCACTCTATTCTATGAAAGAAACGTAGAGCATCTGCTTCTACACTTCAAGGTCACATCAATTCCTAACAGTATCGACGTGGAAATATTTACGCAGTTACAAATAAATTTATTTACGCACAATAAACAATTTTTGTTAAGTCTTAAAAATTTAAATATATATTCATTACATACCTATACTGATGAAAGTTTACTTGCAAGTAACTTTCGATGATTTGGCGGTAACGCGGTAAATATTTTATAGCACTTGGGATGATACTGCTGAAAGCTGTTTATCTCTGTAGGAATTTTAGCATCATGCATAGATAGATCAAACTCATTTCGAATAACTAAAATATCACTACACCTTTTTTAAAAAATCATTTGTAAATGTTTTCAAATTTGCACTTTTCTTGAAACAAAATACACAAAACGGTTTAATTTCTTTCGACATTTTTGACGTTCTTTAAGTAAACGTGCCGGAAGCAAAAACTCAACGGAGAAACCGAAGAAAAGCAACTACACAACGTTCACAATGACAGCTGCACTAAGGAATGTGCAGGTAGGCGCAGATAATGTACAACCCATTGTATGTATAGGTGCGCGCAGGTAGTAATTAAAATAATTGATGACAAGAGTAATTAAAAAAAATATATAATAAAAAAAATCAGCAGAATATTTGAAGAGGGAAAGGTCGTCAGCCGGCTCGCAAACAGCAGTTAGATTATATATGCCATATGAAAAAGATAAAAATGAGAATTTTTATAATCAAATTGATTTCAGGTCGCTTGAAAATTGATCGTAAGCATAATTTGAACAATGTATATAATGAAGAAAAGAATCAGCAGAGTAATTGACAGGGGGAAGGTCGTCAGTTGAATAATATAGATGGTTACTGCATACTCGGATTGAATACCTGCTCGGCACATATAATCCCCCTGCTGACGATTTTACCCCTATCGATAGACCTGCTGAGACTTTTTTTTATCATTTTTATAGCATAAAGAATAACCTGTATCAGTTTCATTCGACCGGCAATGAAATGAAAATAATTATTTTTAATATAGGTATACAGGGTATATTTAGACCGTGATCGAAAACTGATGCAGGTAATAGCGAGGGTGATCACAAACACAGTGGCGATATTAAAAATCGCGACAAAAAATAAAAATTTTCACTTTTCCATACAACCATCAGTGCTAAAAGTATGTGGTTTGTATGGAAAACCTAAAAAAAATTATTGTTTGTCGGGATTTTCTTTAATGCCAGGGGGTTTGTAATCACTATCGCTATTACCTACCTCAGTTTTCGATCACGGTCTAAATACACCCTGTATATAACCTGCTGACGTACAACCCACCATTTTCTTCACAGCTGACGGTTTCTATAATTATTATTATTGTTAAAACTACTGATGTGCAAATTTTCGGACGAACAGAAATAATTTTTGGATTATTTTTTTTTGACATACTTGAAATTCTCTCCCCACTTGCCCCACCCTTACTGGAGCTGCTGACGTTCGAATTACTCAATGACTATCCATGAAAAGTACGTTATGACATGAATCAATCGACCAGAAATTATTTTGTAAAATGCAACGCTATCTCCCGGACTATTCCGCAGCGCACGCAGCGGAAGCTTTCAAAAGAAAAAAAAAGGCGCGATTTTTGAAACATTCTTTGTTGCTGCTCCGCTCCTATTAGTCGTAGCGTAATGATATTATAGCCTATAGCTTTTTTTTTGTTCTCGAGTGGAAAGCTGTTTATGACTCTACTTACCGCCAGCTCTGGTGGAGAGAGGCGGCCTTCCAGTCCGGCGCGCGGCGACGTCATGTCCACGCAGATATTAGTGTACGGCTGGGTCCCTTACAAAATCCCTAAACCGGCATACCGACCATCACCTGCTGGCCATCTCCATGCCAAGTTGGGCGACCATGGTACGTGAGCGAGAGGCGCTCACCGTTATCCACAGCCGCCCGATGCGCTTCCGAGACGTAAGTCTCGGCCGTCTCGGAGTTATAGGGGGCGCAGTTACGTCCTCACTTGCTTGGTTTGGGCGCCCCGGTTGTGGGTGGGCGGCCGCGACGTACACAGGCCACAATGCCGCCGCCACTCGTGGGGTCACTTTCAGTGAGGACGCACTGCCCCTGCAGCACGCCTAGCGACCCCAAGGGCCCCTTTTAAGTCGCATTGTACGACTGGCAGTGGATTCTAACGCCACCTTGCCACAGGGCAGAGCTTATAGCCTTCCTCGATAAATATGCTTTCTAACACTGAAAGAATTTTTCTAAACGGACCAGTATTTCTCGAGATTAGCGCGTTCAAACAAACTCTTCAGCTTTATAATAGTATAGATAATATCTTAACAATACACGAAAAGAGGGCGCCACAGTGGACTGTTTTACATCGTCTCACTATTCTTAATTTAAATTCATTACAATTAGGTATAGGCGTGTCATGTATACGTGCTGTTTTATTGCCAATACGATAAATCAAATCACTTCATTTCAATGAGGAAGAGATTTGCATGAAGAATTTAAATTAAATTCAAATGTTTAACAGAGCCATGCGTCTATTTTATATTTTTTCAAAATATGCGCCACTATAATATAACCTTTGTCTGGTTCTAACATACGAATAGAACGGGTTTAATAAATACTGGTCTACCATATCAAGGAATTTGTCGCTTGTGAAAGAGGCAGCCCTCAGGAATCGCCCCTGTAACGCATGGTTGATAATTATGTAGCTTCGACCTTGATATCACATGACCTTACGACCATATTCTACAAAGAGGTACACTGAGGTCCTTCTGCACATTTCGCCACGTACGTGTTAGTCTCACATAATAGGAGGCGAGCCTATTGCCACTTTTCGGGCACAGAGGAGTTTGGCACTCCGTGCATGACTGAGAATTAAAAGAATAACCTAATAACATACTTTGACCTCTATATCGTATGGCACGTTTTTGTGCTGTTATCAATTGCACCTGTTGCAACCAATATTCCACTAATTATAACTAAAGTAATTCCTCTCCTTTTAAAGGCATGTTAATGTATATATATATATAGAAATCTAAAGTGCTAATTGCAAAAATATAAACATTCTCTATGATAATAGTATAGATATAATAAATGAAAGCATTTAAATATTTTTTACGCATGATACGTATACTTTCTGTTGTCTGTTTCTCTTGTAAAATGCATACAAAGTAATATCCTTATTATTCTATTTTTTCTTCGTATTGAAAATGACAACAAAATGGAAACCCAATTATCGTCGATACGAAAAAAAAACACGTTTTGCATTGCCTACATTCTTTGAAGTCCCGTATATCGTTTTTGTCTTTGCCCAGTAATGTATACTATTGCCTATTTACCCGCCCCAATTTTGAATTTTACATATTATGCATCTTTTTAAAATTACGTAATAAAAATCATAGTTTTAAAACAATATACAAGCTTCCTGGTTGGCTCGACCTATTCTCGTCAAAGGCGTGTCGTTTACATCCCATACCCTATCCTAAGTCTAACCGTTTTCGAGATATTTGAATTTTATTGTTCTTTTTTGACAAAGTTCCGATGATTGACTATCAGCGTAGATATTTTAAAATGTGTAAGTCTTTTTATTACTATTATTTAATTGTTACATGAAAAAGAAGATGCATTATAACCTCAATAACCATAATTGTACGTAAAATGAATGAATAATCATCTCAGCACACCCAATATGCCTTTCCATACTTACATACATAAAACCTCACGCATGTAAGGGGTAGGCAGAGGTGCATTGCTGCACCCACATTTAGCCAGATGTCTATCAGTCCCACGTAATAAGGGCTCCCCCCTATTACGTGCCGTTTTTGGGGCACAATTCCAGACTACATGGTTCTACTGAGAATTTCCTAATGGAAAAACCCATCAACGCTTTGCCTGACCCGGGAATCGAACCTAGGTCCTCTAGATCGCACGACACATACTTGTACCGCAAGACCACGAGGCAGACAGGCCTTTCTACTCTTATTCAACTATCCTGTGTAATGTTCACTATCCGCCATCTCGCACTACGCCAACGATGTGGTTTGAAGTCTAAGCCTCCAGTTCTAGGGAAGGATCGTGTCAAACAGTTTTACATATCGCACCTCCGTTCAAATAGTGTCACAACTCAAAAAAAAACAAATTGTGGAGAAAAATGCATTTGAAATTGACACTTTCATATTTTTCTACTTTTCTGCTTATTACGAAAACTTTAATTTTTTTTGAGTTGTGACAATATTTGAACGGAGGTGCGATATATGATATGATATAGTAGCGTGTGATATTAGAACGCATTTAGCGTTATAGTAATATTGAAAAGTCCGACTGTACAAATAAATATCGAGTGAAGTTAGACTGGCAACATACATACATAAAAATAAAAAACAATAGTAGGTATGCTAATAATTTATGCGATACAAATTAGACCTTTTGACTCTGAATAGTAATTTATTAGGACAGTGTAGTTTATTTAGTTTTAACAAAGCATATTTAGACAGGTTAATATTAGTCATTATAAATATTTATTCTCTTAAGGCTATGTGCTCAATTTTTACATTACATTACATTACATTAGGGTGTCTCAAAAAAATCAAAGTCTTTATTTTTCAACGCATATCCTCTAATTATTTTCAAATCATGATAAAACACGTACAAATGAAATTTTATGAACTTGGGACCACTGCAACCCGTGCCGACTTGCATTCATGCATTTCAGTACTCACATTCTTCGGCGCATCGGTCGCAATCTCCGTATGGAAGTGTGATGGTTGCTTGTTTATTTTATTAGTAAACGCATTTTTTCGTTTTATCAAGATGTCAGATTAAGATTACAAAAGCATACTTGATTAGGGGATGTAAAAAATTAAAATAACGTTTTAAAACTTCCCTGTAAAGAACAAGTTTTGGCAATTCTATTTAATGAAATTCGTGAATTAAATTTAAGTGTGATAAAAGCGCCAATTTAACTATCCGATATGAATTAATTATTGAAACAAGGCTCATATGCCTATTTAAGCTTTAATGAACTATTAAAAAAAATACGTTGCCTTATACCAAGTCTCAACTCAAAGAGAGATCAACAAAAGAATAGGAAAAAACGCAAGACATGTTCGTACAGTGTCGCCAATTTGTTTTTACAAGCTTGAGTTACTTATAATACATCTTACACGCCGGTGCTCTTTTTTTGATTAAAACAAATCTAGATAATAGACATAGTTATATAAATTGATAAACATAGTTTTACCGGACAGAATCTATGAAGGAAATTTAAGGGTTGGCTATCAATAATTAATAGTTCTATTTATTATCATATTCTTTAACGGAGATACAATAAGAAAATTGACAATTCGTCCTCCAAGTTCTATGCACTAGACACCATATATGTCCGGAGCATTTAATTTATTAAAATGGTATAACTTATTTCTTAATTTTAAATTACCAATAAAAAGTCGCGCTATTAGACATTTGGATTTTCATCGTTATATACCATATTAAGGCTTGGATGCAATGTACATATATGTTTGTTAAAGACTATAAAACCTTGGAAAACTGTTAATAAAACTATCTCAGAAATAACTACAGAATATTTTTCATCATTTATGGTGTTTGGTTGATGAAATAGTTGTCTTGTCTCTATATCATTATTATGCAGACAAGGAAAAAAATAATAAAAGTTTAAAGATTAACTAAACAAAATACAACTATCGATACCCCTCAAAAGTATGTCTGCATGATTTACTATACCAGAAAGACATGAACGACTTTATTTCGATCAAAGGCAAGGTCTTGCTTTTTCTCGATCGTTTTAAAATTTTTGACAGTTTTTTTTATGGAGTAGCTTATTTCACAGCCTATTTATGCTTCTTTTCAAGCAGTTAAGAAATAGATAATGAAACTAAAAGTAGTTTGTTATATAAATACAACATTTACATGAATATCTCACCGTTAAAGGGGAACTAAAGCATTTTTTCCTGTGATATATCCTGATTGTAAAAAGAAAACTTTAAGAATTAAATATTAGAAATATTATTTTTTTAATAATAAATATATAATAAAGATGAAATAATGTTTAATTTAATTAATCAAAATTAAGTTCTTATAATAATGTGCTCTACAATTTCCATACATTTTTTTCTTTAAAATTTTGGAATCAAGTCGGCAAGGGTTACCGCTACCCTATATCTATAATATTTCGTATTTGAGTTACTAGGGTTAATAGGAAAACATATAGAGGGTATGCGTATTTAATTTCGAAAAACAAAATCACCCTTATAGGCTGAGACACCCTAATATACATATACAGAGTTACAGGTTAAGTCGATTTATTCCGTTAGGGCGTGTACTTGTTATCGTTTTTTACCTATTTTACTAAGAAATACTAGGTTATTTATAGGAATAGAGGAATAGAGGGATAGAGGATAGGTCCTCTATCTTACCGTTTTCGAGATATTTAACTTGAATTGTTTTTTTTAACAAACTCTCGATTTTTTGGTATCAGCCTAGATATTTTGAAATGTGTAAGTCTTATTATTACTATAATACCTGATACTTGATGTCTAATACTATCAGCCATAAATATTATTCTTCCCCTTAAATTGCAATACTGCCGAATAAATAATAAAGTTACTGAATTTTTATTAGATACAGTCTATAAAAGCAACATGTAACAACCAAAAACGACATTATATTTAGATTTTGGTAACATCATGGCACCGTTACCGAAAGAAAATCTAATCCGAGATGTTAATACGGTGGAATATACTCATGAAGGTGGCGATCTATTAAAAGGAGATGAAGTGGTCATCACCGGAGTTTCAGGATTATATCCTAAGTCGGAGAGTTTTAGGAAATTTATGCAAAATCTGTATAATAAGGTAAGAGTACTTTTTTAAGTATTTTTTTTTAATTTGATTATTATTTTTTAACGAATAATATTATCTTACACTTATAGACAAGCGTATTGCAAATATAGTCTCCAATAGCCGACGCCGATATACATTTATGTCGTCTATTTTAAATCTTTCTTTTAAAGACGTCATAAGTTAGAAACACAAATTGATAAAGCCGTCATTATCAGGTAACTCAATGCACTATTGGATAATATGGCTGAAATAATACTTCCGTAGCTTGGAAAGTTTTGATTCAAGTCAAACAATTCGGCTGTTGGCAGGATATTCGTCTCCATCCGAATATGGACTACCGTACGATTGGACAAAATGTCGCCATATTGGCTTACGCAATCGGTTAATGGTCAAGTTCCAAGAGAATTCAACAAGAAAACGCACATATATTTACAAGCCTATATAAGCCGAATATAGTAAGTGATAAAGTCAGAGGTGTATGCCTGGGGTTCCAACCCGCGACCGCCAAGATTCTCGACCGGCCGTCTAATCCTCAAGGCCATCACTGCTTCTAAATAGATTATAAATGTCTAAAATTCAAATATTTTGCACTTCATCACTAAAACTATATAAACATCGCTTTCAATTGAATTATTGATCTAAATATTTAAAATATCGGTAAAAGATAGTAACTTGGAAGCTTGTCTAGTTTTAATAGCAGAAAAGTGTTGAAAATTATAAATGCAACAGGTTTATCTTTAGTTTATTTTTTTATTTCTATCTGGACGTAGGTACTTTGAAGTTAACAAACAGCATTGTCAGTGAGTTATTGCGAGAGTGATCGAAAAAAATTCAGTGTATCTTACCACGTTTGATTAAAATCGGTTTAAGCCTGCGAACGCAGACATTATGGACAGCGCGGCTAAATTTTGAGGCCATCATTTGTTCGACTTATCATCATCATCATCAACCCATATGCGCCCACTGCTGAGCACGGGTCTCCTCTACCATTGAGAGGGTTTAGGTCATGTCCATCACGCTGGCCTAGTGCGGGTTGTTCGACTTAGTGCGCTGCAATATCGTAGGAGACATTAATGTAAGAAATAGATTTTTTTTAGAGAATTAGTTGGCTTATTTGTTGGCAGGTTGATATGACTACAGCTGTTGACAATTTAGAAAATGTAAAGCATCGTCAGATGCCGCGACGCTTCGGAAAAATAGAGGGTACATCGCGGTTCGATTCACATTTCTTCAGAGTAACTCACTGGCAGGCATCTAGTCTGAATCCGCTGTACAGAAAGATATTGGAAGAATCCTTCAAAGCTATTTTTGATTCAGGTATTTATTGTTTTAGTCTCTATTGAATTTCATCATTATCGTCATTATCAGGCCATATACGTCCTATTGTACTGGCACTGGCCTCCTTTACTTCTAAAAGGGATCAGGCCTTAGTTCACCACACTGACCTAGTGCAAGTTGGCGAACTATAGATCTAAGAAATTCCTAAGACTTTTTTAGGTGTATACATTTTTTTTTTATGGGAAAAAAGTTTTAAAGTTCATCTGAGCACTCCCCATGGTAAATGGGATATAAGACACATAGAGACGCGAAGTCTCTTCGCAATGAGAGGGGAACGAAATGATCTGGTTATCGATGATTCGAGCAGCACGTCGTTGAATGCGGTCAAATGGAAGAAGCTGGCACTGAGGAGCTCAAGCCCAGAGATGAGAACAATACTCCATATGTGGACGAACCTGCGCCTTATACAGCTATAGGCGCTGATCCGGCGTGAAATAATGTCTCGCTCTGCTGTGCACACCAAGCTTTTTCGAAGACAGCTTCGCTTTATCTTCCAGATGACCGCAAAACCTGACGGTACTCGAAACATCGACACCAAGGATTCCAATACTAGATGAGATACCAAGGGAAGCGCCCAAGAACCGAGGTGATACAGATAAGGGAGTTTTCTTAGCAGTGAATGCGCAAACTTGAGTCTTTGACCGATTAAATTGGACCAAATTCTGCCTGCCCCAGTCTACTTCTGGTTCAATAAGTAGTTGATTTCTGACACAAGCCTATTTCGGCACTCATTGACTTGTTTCTGAGAGGAATTAGCACGGCCAGTATATAAGGCATCCCCGGTACTGTCATCCGCATAACAATGAATGTTATTATGAGTTAACAGGTCATTGATATGCAGAAGGAACAGAGTAAGGGATAGCACACAACCTTGTGGTACACCAGCATTCACAGGCATAAAGTCCGAGCTAGAACCGTCGACTACGACTTTTATGCTTTGCTCTGTGAGAAAACTGTTGACCCAGTTG
The DNA here is from genome assembly GCA_030295005.1 of Cephonodes hylas. Lineage (NCBI taxonomy): Eukaryota > Metazoa > Arthropoda > Insecta > Lepidoptera > Sphingidae > Cephonodes > Cephonodes hylas. The sequence goes on along the minus strand of AP025374.1, from coordinate 2,077,949 downwards.
CAACGCCTCTCAGGAAGTCCAAAAGAAGAGAGTTTGGAAAGTAAAGCTCCATGCCAAACCCGACCAAAAGCTTTCGCTATATCCAACCCTACCGCCAAGGCATCCCCCTTGCTTTCGACCGCCTCTGCCCTCCTGTAGGTTAGATACACAAGAAGATCACCAGCTGATCGGCTCCGTCGAAAACCATATTGACGATCATTAATCAACTGATGAGCCTCCAGGTAGGACAGAATCTGGCTGTTGGTTGGTTTCCATAATTTTAAGGTTGTTAAATTTCCCTCACGGGTAAATTACGTGTTAATTCATTGTGATTTCACACATAACTTCGTAAAGTGAGAAGTGCGTGGCTGGAGTTTAAACCTGCGACTGCCAAGTTTCTCAACCGCGTGCATAAATCCCAGGGCCATCACGACTCATGAAATTTAAAATATGGTAATTATACTTGTTAATTACAATAGTCTATTTAATTTTTTTTAAAATTTCGTTACAATTTAACGTATATTTTAATACCCGACAATTAACAGACATTAAATATTTATTTAGAATATTAATAATGGGATAATGTAATAGGAAGACTATTCATGTATAATAATCAGGGTAAGTGGTACAGTTAAATTAGGTTACTTTGAATTGCCGGGTAACTTTGAATAAAACAAGTTTGAAGAATCATATTTTTTTCATAACTATTCTATTTAAAAATTGTAAATAACTACGTCAAACAGATCGACTAAGGACAATAATAAATAAATAATAAATAAATAAATACACCCAACAGTCACACACATAGTCCTGACCCCACACTAAGATACGAGTCTTGTGTCGTGGGTATCAGAAACTACGAGAGACTTTTCGGTCTCACAAACACCCAGACCCAAAACAAATATTTGTGGATCACACAAACGTTTATCTCGGTGCGGGGATCGAACACGCGACCGCTCGTTTCGCAAGCTGGTGTCTTTTTTTTTTTTATATCACGAGAGGAAAGCGCCTTAAGCTCCCCTGTTCGGTACCTCGGAGGAGGCCGTAAGGGGTATGTCGGGGTCACTGGCTACGCCAGCATACCGACTAAAACCTCTCGGTGACCATCACGCGCATTTAGGGCGGTTTTGCGGCATCTCAGGGCCAGAAGTGTCCTAAATGGTCCGCTGCCGTCCAGCGAATCGTCCAATTATGGACCCCTCCAAATTGGGAGGGCTTGGTATGCCCTCCACTTACTCTATTTGGACGTTCATTTTGAACGTCCGCGACAGTTAAGAGGTCACGTCCCCTGCCGCCAATTTCGGGGTTGCTATCATAGGGAGCTGGTGTCTAGCCTACTGCGCTACGGGGCTGTCAATAAATGTCTAAAACTTCATAAAATTAACAGCTTTCTTTAAATATACAAAGTTTGACGGCTTTTTACATTCACTGTTGTCAAGATGAAAAAAGTGTGTGTATTGCAAATCAAATTTAAATATTGAGACGGTATATAAAACCTTCAAATAATAGGTTGTAATGGTCAAACATTTACTCATCGTAATTTGATTTACATAATTTGGTAATTTCATTATGTTTTATAGCCCTGAAATAGTAATTTAATAAACCATAATGAAATCTTTCAAATTTTATTTTGTTTTATTTTATTATATTCGGGTGGCTCACAGCTATCGTAAGAAACATACATTAGACAAGACGTACAAGAAAGACAGCTAATTACGAGCCACCGCAGATAGGTATAAAAGGTACATATTTATATCTTACTATCCTAAAAATAGTTAACAAAGTTACTGACAATAACGTACTTACGCTGTAATATTTACAGAAAGAGAAAAAAAACAATAAGAAAACTAAGATAAATACTAAACTAAAATAATTCACAATGATCGCTTAATTTAAAACAAAACAAAAAATAAAAATATTTATAAAAATAAAAACAATTAAATCATAAACCAATCACCATGAGCATTAGCAAATTTTTTAGTTAAAGTATCTCTCACACAAGCAATTTTGCTGCAAAACAATTCTATCCCCACATCATGAGGCAGTTCGTTAAAAGCTTTAGATGATCGCAGCATGAAATTATTCACTCTATAGTTTGTTCGTGCAACCGGAATGGAGAGAATATTCTTTTGTCTTAAATTTCTAAGTGGACAGTATAAATTTACTTTGGCCAGAAGTTGTGGACAATCGACCAGCGACTGAGCGATTTTCATTAAGAAAGAGACATCGGCAATATGTCTTCGGACTGACAACGGTAATAGATGGAACCGAGCACACCGCTTCTCATACTCGTCTTCGAGAATTTTAAACTTAAATCCTAAGTACCTAATAAATTTCTTTTGAATTCTTTCAAGTCTATTCGAGTGAATGATGTAGTGAGGATTCCAAACTTGACTTGCGTACTCGAGGTTACTCCTAACATAGGCGCAATACAGGATTTTTAAAGTCTTCATTTGTTTGAATGATTTTGCGCACCGAAAAACAAAGCCAAGAGCACGAGTTGCCGTTTTTATTATGTGTTCTATATGATGGCAATAAGATAACTTGTTATCCATTATGATACCCAAATCACGTGTGAAAGTAATTCTTGCTATTGGTTCCCTCATGATAGAGTAATCATAATATAGCGGGCTTTTTTTACGGGTGAAACTCAACACCAGACACTTTGACCCATTCATGTCTAACTTATTAACACGACAATAACCGTCTAATCTAATTAGATCCTCCTGTAGAAGGATGGCGTCCGAAATATTGTCTATGACCCGAAATACCTTAATATCATCCGCAAACATGAGGCAACTTGAATTTAGGAAACATCTGCCGATGTCATTAATATATATATATAATAAATAGGAGAGGACCAAGCAGTGACCCTTGTGGGACACCTGAGGGTATATCAGTCCAAGAGGATATTGAATTATTTAAGACCACTGCTTGAGTCCGATTTTTCACATAAGATGAAAACGGGGACTACTTAATTTTCCGGGATAAAAACTATCCCATGTTAATTCTGTGAGCTCTACCTCTCTCTATACCAAATTTCATTCAAATCACTTTGGTAGATTCAGAAATACCCATTCCCACGGGAATACTACATTTTCTGGGATAAAAAGTATCCTATGTGTTATTCTGATGTATAAGCTATATTGTGGTAAAGTTTCATTCAAATCCATTCAGTAGTTTTTACGTGAAAGAGTAACAAACATACATCCATACTTACAAACTTTCGCCTTTATAATAATAGTAGGATTAGTAGGATATTTAAAGTACACATGTGTCATACGTTACTTAGAAACGTTTCATAACACATTTTTTCAAAATTAAATATCTGTACACTGATAATGGTATACATATTATGAGTTTGCGCTCGCGCGTGGTAGTAAACGGACGCTTCATGTGTCGTGCCTATTGCACGACTCCGGTCGCGATGTCTAGCAAAGTTAAGTGCAGTTCATGCAACATAGTCATTTGTGAAATATTGGCGTACATCCAAAACAAAGTGGATGTAATGGACGAAGAGAGTTTGGTGCGGTTGTGTGCGTCGTGTTTTACGGCGGAAGATATAGAAAGTGCAAAAGCGTTGCTTTTCGAATCGTTAACAAAAAAGAAGAGAAAAGTAATGCGCAAAGGTGATGGCCGGTCTCAGAGAAACCTATATGATATTGTTACTATTTTTAAAGAAACTGACCCTGAGGAATTACCGATTTTCGTGGCTAAAGAGTTACAAAAACTTCCTCCCGTCTCTTTTGACCACATTGATGCTACTCGGCTTTTAAAAGATATTCTTGTGATCCAAAAAGACATTAAATTGTTAAAAGAATCCTGTGTCTCGGTTGAACAGTTTAAAGAGGTACAGAACGATATAATATCAATTAAACAAAATGCATTAGTGAATAGATTTTATGATACCAATAATGCCAAAAATACGGTTGTCTCAAAAATATCTTCGGACCTACCCCACAATGTGCAAGAAAATCCTAAGAACAATGAGAGCTTCGCGGACTGCCTGTCATTGGACAACGTCGCAGTTATGTCTCCGTCGCACGCGCAGTCCACGTTGCAAGCTGTCCCGCTCACACAGACGATAGGCACTGTGAACCGAGAAGCGAGCGTAGAACAGCTAGCGGAGGCCACTGATAACACCGTGGTTTCGAAGGACGAAACCGCACTTGCGCCTGAGCATAGGGAGGGCCTCAGAGCTATCAATATGATCGCGTCGACACCTTCAGCGAACAAAGTATTATCTAATATAGTTAGTAATAATAAAGTTAGTTGGAAGGATAAAAAGCCGAATAACACAGGTCAACAAAAAAAAAAATTTTTTTGGGTTTCTGTTCTAATGCTTCGATTCTGATTCCAAACATCGAAAAATACTCGGATATCAATTTTTAGGTCTTAAAGTTTGCTTTTGTCTGATTTATGTTGATAAGTTCGTTTGAAGATTTTCATTGATTATAATCATAAACAATGGGTGGTAGCACTTTGATTATTATCTTAATTGCAAATAATTATTTCTAAATTACACTAGTGAGTGTTTACTTGTCCATTACTATTAAAAAAAATCTATTACAGTTTTTTTTTTTTTTTTTTTTGGCCCTATCCCACCACACACCCGCCACTGCAACTCCTGTACTACAGGATCAACAGCGGCACGCACAGTATTGGCGCCGAGCAATGAAGCTCAGCGAATCTAAGGGGACCTAAATTGTCACAATCCCGCAACGAAGTTAATCAGAAAAGCAATGTAAAGGAGGAGTTGGAAAACAAAGAGTTGTCCACTTCCCTCCACAGCAAAGCGGGTGACAAAATATTGAGCTATGAGGTTTAACCTCACATAAAGAAAGACAATTACAATTACCAAAAATTAGACGCAATTGACGCACCACGGATTAATAACTATTGCTTAAATTGGACCTAACGTGCGAACTGTTATACAGACTTCCAATAATAGGCATGGCAAAATCGCTGAAAGGCACGGAAGTTCCTCCTAGATTCAACGAGGTCTGTATAATAAACAACACCAGACGTTACGTGCATACTATTGAGCATACTGTTACGCTCATCCGACCAAAGATTGCACTCCCAAAGGATATGATGTGCGGACTGTTCATATTCGCAATCATGTGTTGAGCATTGGCACATAGGAGAGTCAACCAACCTAAATGAGAATAATTTACTACGAAAATTGCCGTGACCCGTTAGAAATTGCGACACGTAATGATCAATTTCAAGCCAAGTTTTTGCCAAGCGATCGCTAACCGAAGGAAAATATTGATAAAGATGACGGCCCTTTACAGACAGCTTCCATCGGTTTTGCCATTCTTCTATTAATTCCGAGTAAGTCTCGGCGTATGGTTTAAATAATCGAGTTATTTTTGAAAAGTCGCGCGATGGAAGGAAATCTCTATCAACACTTTGCCTGTCGGCAAAATATAACGCGGCGCGACGCTGTACTTCCAGGTCGACTGGAAGAACACCCGCAAGAACAGGTAAAGCCTCAGTACTAACGGTTCTGTACGCCTTACACAAAAATATCAACGCCAAACGCTGACTCTGGAGCAACTTCCTTCTGACTGCGCCGACAGTTGCCCTATCGGCCCACACAGGGGAAGCGTAACAAATACAACCCAAATATGTAGCTCCATAAATTACTTTTAAGGTATTAAACGATAGACCCCAGGTTGACTTTGATATCCTTGTCAAGGCATAAAAGTTGTTTTTAGATTTTTCACCGACGCTTTTTATATGTTCAATAAAAGAGAAATTTCGTTCAAGAACAAGCCCTAGGTAACAAACCGATTGTTTACTTTTAATAAGGACGTTATTAAATTTTATACGCGGCGGGGTTTTCAAGTTGCCTTTCAGCAGCAAGTGAAATGATTTTTGGGGAGCGAAAGAGAGACGGTTTCTTTCACCCCAGTGAGTAATTAAACGTAGACACGTGTCTATTACAGTTATAATAACCGACCTTTATGTCGTATTAAGATAGAAAATGGCAACAAGACTGTGTAAAGAATATGTTGATTCATTCTGTTTTATTTGCGGTGAATTTATCAAAGCAAGGATAAGGCGGATAAACCAAATATTCTTGTCACCTATGCTTATGGGATAGCAGAGCAGACTTAAAATATTACCAACGGCGTATATGGCCTGATCGACTTTAATTTCAAATTGGAAAACATAATATGAATGCTAAATCAATCGTAAAGCCCAAAGATATATTGATACCACCGTAATGTATAAAGTTAGGTCTAATGAAGATGCAACCCCGAGATTGGTGGCAGAGGACGTGACCTCTTAACTGTCGCGGACGTTCCCGAAAGGCGAACGTCCAAATAGATTAAGTGGAGGGCATACCAAGCCCTCCCAATTTGGAGGGGTCCAAAATTGGACGGTGCGCTGGGCGGCAGCGGACCATTTAGGGCACTTCTGGCCCTGAGATGCCGCAAAACCGCCCTAAATGCGTGTGATGGTCACCGAGAGGTTTTAGTCGGTATGCTGGCGTAGCCAGTGACCCCGACATACCCCTTACGGCCTCCCCCGAGGTACCGAACAGGGGAGCTTAAGGCACTTTCCTCTCGTGAAAAAAAAAAAAGAAAAAAAAGGTCTAATGAAGATAATTTTGAAAGCTCTAGATCATAATTCGGGAGCTTTTAGATAATTAAAGAGATTCTTTCCTAAATTATCTAATGCTAAAGTCCAAACTGGTATTTAGGGGTTCATACGAAAAAAGCCAATACATGCATAAAAGATCAACTAAAAAAATCGTTTTTGAACTCGACTTTTTGTTATTTTCTATTTGTTTGCTATTATTTGTCATATTTCTTGTATAAAAACACTTTTTGTGTTTAATAAAAAAAAACCTTATTATAATTTTAAATAAAGTTAAAGAGAATACATAAAAAATTGTATACATTTTTTAAAATTCATAAAATTGCTCTATTTTCTACAAAAGCAAACTTTGATCGGAATAGATATTTTTTTATTTATTTGTGACATAGGAGAAACTAAAATTTCATATTCAGGAGCCAGACCCAAAAATCGTGTTGACCAGTGTAATGAATGGAAGTTGGTACAGCGAAATAGATTTAAAAATAAGACCGTTATTGTGGAGGGAAAAGCTCGCAGTAACCAAAATGAAAAGTTTAAAGCGGCGGATATAAGAATACCGTTGTTCTTGAACAATGTTGATAAAAATACGACAGAAAAAGACATAGAAGAATATGTAATGTCCAAAACGCAGGTAAAGATTTTACTGCATAAAATTAATATAAGTATACCAAGAAAATATAATGCCTTTAAAATTAGTGTGCCAAAAAATAAGGTTTCAACATTTTTACAAGATAGTTTATGGCCGGAAGGCATGTCAATAAGAAGATTTTTAGAATACAATAGAATTAATACCTCTAATTACGGCGAACAATATACAAAAACTGTGCAGTAATACAACTTTTATGAGCTATAACTGTAAATCAGTTATGCGTTCTATTGATTGTGTGAGAACGTTGTGTCGAACAGCTGACATAGTAGCCTTGCAGGAAACGTGGCTTATGCCACATGACATTATGTTTCTAGGGGGAATAGACCATAATTTTGCCTACACTGGAAAATCGGCGGTGGATACTTCGGCGGGCATAGTGCGCGGGCGGCCCTACGGTGGTGTCGCTATACTGTGGCGCAAAAGTGTGTTTACCTGCGTGTCGGTTATCGAGTGCAAAAGTGTACGGCTGGCGGCTATTAAAGTAACGTTAGAAAATCGCCACTTTTTAGTGTTTTCGGTATACATGCCCACGGAGGGTACTGATAACTTAGTTGAGTTTACTGACTGTTTAAGTGAAATTAGTGCTATAATAGACAATAGTGGTGTTGAGTCGGCGTACATGCTTGGCGATTTCAACGCCCACCCGAGTGCGTCGTTCGGTAAGGAACTGAAGCTGTTTTGTTTAGAACAGAGTTGGCAGTGTGCAGACATTGAACTATTAGCGCCGGACTCGTATATGTATCTAAGTGAGGCGCACGGCACTAAGTCTTGGTTAGACCATGTTCTGGTGACTGATGCTGCTAACTCAACAGTAGTTAATATAGATATTAAATATAATACTTCTTGGTCAGATCATTTTCCTATTGTTTTAATATGTAATTTAGGTAAATTAGCTATTAAAGTTAGTCAAGATAGTTTTAAGGTAAATAGGGTTATATGGGGAAATAGAAATAATTCTCAAATAGAACAGTATCGTAAATTATGTGCAATGAAACTACGTGATATAGATTTTCCTTTAGAATTTAGAAAATGTGCTGATTTTATGTGTCATGATGTTAAACATAGGTTTATAAAAGATAGTTTATATAATAATATTGTAGATATACTAACCAATGCAGCTTCAGTAACTTATTCATGTAATTTAAATAGCTTTAAAAAGAAAAATAAATCTTTTCATATTATAGGCTGGAACAAGCATGTTAGAGAAGCTCACAGGGAGGCTCGGTTATGTTTTCAAGAGTGGGTTTCATTGGGCAAGCCTGTTAGTGGTGTCCAGTGGGTGGACAGGCGCCACGGTGCGGCGACGTTCCGCCTGACGCAGGTGTTGTCGGGGCACGGGTGCTTCGGCCACTTCCTGTGTCGGGTGGCACAGAAGGAGGAGTCGACCGTGTGTCACCATTGTGACAACTGTCTGGACGACACAGCCCAGCACACATTAGAAGAGTGTCCAGCCTGGGAAGTGCAACGCAGCGCTCTCCGCGCTATTGTCGGTGGAGACCTCTCGCTCCCGGCTGTCGTCTCTTCGATGGTCGGGAGTCCGAGGTCGTGGCGTGCTATGCTTTCCTTCTGCGAAGATGTCATGTCGCAGAAGGAGAGCGCGGATCGGGATCGCGAAAGAAGCGATCCCGCCCGCCAAAGAAGTCAGAGAAGGAGGCGCCGGGTCGACAGAGACAATTAGACCCGGCGCCCTGCCCTGTGGCAAGGGGGCGTAAGAATCCCACCACGGTCTTCCCTGCCTGTCGTAAGAGGCGACTAATAGGGACCCTTGGGGTCGCTTAATGGAAGTGACCCTAAGACGGGCGGCAGCACGGTGGCCTCTGTCTGTCGCGGGCGCCCAGTCGTAAACAAGGCACCCATACAAAGCTTGTGGGGGTGCAACTGCGCCCCCTATCTCACCGAGACGGCCGGGACGCTTTTCGTCTCGGAAGCGCACTGGGTGGCTGCGGTTTAATGATGGGGAATTTCTCGCCCACAGACCGTGGTCACCCTCCTTGGCGCGAAGGAGGCCACGGGGGGTTTTAGTCGGTATGCCGGTGATGGTTAGGGAAAGGTTAGGGACACAGCCCGGCAATAACATCTGCGCGGGCCTCACCGCGCGCCGGGCTGGACTGGTGACCCCGACATACGCTTCCTGCTTCTCTCTCCAGAGGGGGGCGGGAGGTAGAGCCATAAGGAGGCTTTCCCCTCGAAAAAAAAAAAAAGCCTGTTAGTGGTCCAGTTTACAGTAAGATGCGTGACTCGCGAATTAATTTTAAATCTAAACTTAAGTGGGTACAAAATCACCAGACGCAAATTAAAATGGACATGTTAGCTACGGAACATAGTAAGAAACATTTCGGTAATTTTTGGAAAAAGACGAATAATGTGAATCCAAGACCGGACGTTCCTGTGAGCATAGAGGGTGTTAGCGATCCTGTTCATATTGCCAACCTATTTAGGAAGCAGTTTCAAGTTCAGGGCGCTTCTGTGTCTGCGAACACTGGAAATATGCGCAATAAAGGTGAGGGGGAAGGTATTGTGTTGTTTATGGCAAAGGACATAGCGGAGGCCCTGAGGAGTATGAAGCGTGGAAAATCACCAGGACATGATTCTCTCAGTATAGAACATCTACAACATGCTGGCGTTCACATGCCCAGGGTCCTTGCTATGTTGTTCACTTTCTGTTTGGGTCACTCATACCTACCTGAAGGTCTAATGAGGACGGTAGTTGTCCCGATCATTAAAAATAAAACGGAGGACGCGTCTAGTTTAGGTAATTATAGGCCTATATCTTTAGCGACTACTATTGCTAAGGTGCTGGACAGAGTGCTTGACGTACAATTACAAAAACATGTCAAGCTGCACGATGCTCAGTTCGGGTTTCGACCGGGGCTGTCCACTGACTCGGCAATACTGACACTCAAGCACACTGTTCAGTACTACACTAATAGAAGTACGCCGATATATGCGTGTTTCCTGGACCTTTCTAAAGCGTTTGATTTGGTGGGGTATGACAGACTGTGGCAAAAATTGTCAGAAGATACGGATCTTCCCACCGAGCTAATCCTGCTTCTTAAATATTGGTATGACAATCAAACCAACCATGTTAGGTGGACGGGAGCGGTATCTGACACGTACAGGTTGAACTGGGGTGTGAGACAGGGTGGATTAACATCCCCGATTCTTTTCAACCTGTATATGGACAGACTGATACGTGAACTCAGCAGTACCATAACAGGCTGTTCTATTGATGGTACTATGGTTAACAACATAAGCTACGCTGATGATATGGTGCTGCTGAGTCCATCGATCAGTGCCCTCAGGAAGTTGTTGGCGATGTGCGAGTGTTACGCGGAGGCTCATGGGCTCAGGTACAATACCGCAAAAAGTGAGGTAATGCTCTTCAAGGCTGGCTCAAAATTCTATAAAGACGTACCACCGGTCTTCTTCAATAACCAACCCCTGATACAAGTGCAGAGGGTGAAGTACCTGGGTCACTGGGTCACAGACACTCTCAGTGATGATGTCGACATAGAGAGGGAACGTAGGGCGTTGTCGGTCGGGGCGAATATGCTGGCCCGTAGGTTTGCAAAATGTACCGCTCAGGTAAAAATCACATTATTTAAGGCATACTGTCAGTCTTTTTACACCTGCAGCCTATGGGTTGGGTATACGCAACGGGCTTGCAATGCCTTGCGTGTCCAATATAACAATGGGTTCAGGGCACTGTTGGGGCTGCCGCGTTTCTGTAGCGCGTCGGGGATGTTTGCAGACGCCGGTGTTGACGGCTTTGCTGCAATACTTAGGAAACGAGCTGCATCCCTGATGCGCTGGGTGCGTGGCAGCTCTAACAGTTACCTGCAACTCATTGCGAATAGAATGGAGACCGACTGTCCATTTTTCGCAACATGGAGTCGCCTACATGTGGCGAAGTAAATTTGTGTAGTTTTTAGAATTATGTTTTATTTTTTAAATTGTTTTTATATATGGACTTTAATTGTGAAATGTGATGGTCTGAAATAAAAGATTATTATTATTTATTTTTTTACTTTCGTAATCTCAGCTTTTCTAGCTGGTAATATAAGCAAACACGGGCCTAAGCCAAGTGAGTGCTTATGTTTGTACAAATTAGTTTAATCTATGTCGTTTTTTAAAAACTTACGAACTATCCTGCAGGTATTTAAAATGGCAGCTTTTTGTAATAGGCGGTAGATGTCTGTCGGTAGGTCCAGTAATTTTATAGGTTTGTGTAAATGCTTCGGTATGACACCTATTGTTGAAAGAACTATTGGGACTATAGAGACATTTTGCAGCCTTCACATTCGCGTAATCTCATCTTTTAAATCTGTGTATTTTGATAATTTTTCGGATATTGTATTCATTAAATTGTGTGTATTCGGTATGGCTATGTCTATAATAAGAGCTGTTTTATTAATTTTGTCAATGAGGGTAATGTCTGGCCTATTGTAATGGACTGTCTTATCAGTTAGTAATGTTCTATCGTAATAAAGTTTATAGGAATCATTTTCTAATACAGTTTCTGGTATATATTTATAATAAGCTTCAAATGTTTGTTTCCCAGAAAATTATACTTTTGAGCAAGTCTTTGGTGTATTATATTAGCTATTTGATCATGTCTATGTTTGTACTCGGTTTCAACTATTGCTTTACAAGAACCTGTTATGTGTTGGATGGTTTCGGGTGAGCTATTACATTTTCTACATAGGTCTGTCGGTAAATTTTTTATGATGTATTTTTGGTAATTTTTGGTTTCAATAACCTGATCTTGGATCGCGATTATGAAGCCTTCTGTTTCAGGGAAGAGTTCTCCCCGCCTGAGCCAATCGTTCGATGCTGCCTTATCGACGTCTGGTTTGCTCAGGTCTTGGAGATGTCTTCCATGAAGAGATTTCTGCAACCACGCGGTTATTTTGGCTTGTCTATCTATTAATATTTCGTTAGGTTGGCGTGATGGGTCTGCTAGGTTCAAAGGTGTGTATTTATTATCATTTTGTATTATGGTTTTATGTAATGCGGAATGTACTGCCTTATTGTGGAAATATTGTCGGAGAGAAGATATCTGTTTATTGTGCAGATTACCTATGTCTATTAATCCCCTCCCTCCGTCGACTCTAGGAAGTGTTAGTCTTTGTAAACAGGATCTGGGATGATGCTTTCTATGTTTGGTCATTAATACATTAATAATACGCTGTGCGTTCTTAAGTTCTGTTTTGGTCCACTTTATGATACCGAATGAGTAGGTTAAAATTGGTATAGCGAAAGTATTTATTGCTTTTATTGTGTTTCTAGAATTTAACTGTGATTTTAAAATTAAGTTTAACCGCTGTTTGAACTGTTCTGTAAGTTTGGATTTAGTCTCGCGCTGCAATATCTGTTTAGACTGATTATACCCTAAGTATTTATACGCGGTGTTTTCATCTAAAGGTTCTATTTGTTCGCCTGTGACTAGGGCATAATAGTGTTGATGGGTATTTCCTGCTTTAACGAAACTGATTTTGCATTTGTCGATACCGAATTCCATGCAAATGTCATTTGAGAACTTTTCTGTTAATTCAGCTAATATATTTAACTCCTCTTCTGTGGTTGCGTATAACTTTATGTCGTCCATATATAATAAATGTGTTAGCTTTCTATCGTTTTCGTCGTATTCTACTATGGGGTTCGCAGGATGGGCTAAAGAGTAACCGATTTTTTTGGAATTCAAAATGTTTGAAAGTGGGTTTAAAGCTAGGCAGAACCACAGCGGACTAAGGGCGTCGCCTTGAAAGATTCCACGTTGTATTTTAATTCTGTCCGTCTGTACGCACCCATCAATTGTTCTTATTTTTAACCGTGTTGTCCAGTTTTGGGAAGTAATCTGTAAAAAGTTTATTACTAGCGGGTTTATTTTATAAATATCTAAAATTTTAAATAGCCACGAGTGGGGTATGGAATCATAAGCCTTCCTGTAGTCTATATACATTGTAAATATGTCCTTCTTCTTATGCGAAACTTGTTTTAATATCACTGAATCTATAGTTAATTGTTCTTTACATCCCTGACTAAGTTTTCTGCATCCTTTTTGTTCTTCACTTAATAAATTCTTGGTATCTATATGATTATATACTAGTTGTTCAATGCAAGATGTAATGATTTTATACAATGTTTGTAGACAAGTGATGGGCCTGTATTTTGCGGGGTCAAGAGGGTGATTGGAATCCTTTGGTATCATGAACGTGACTCCTTCTGCGATGTATTTAGGTACTGTTTCAGGTTGTAATATGAAGTTATTTATAAGTTTGAGTAAAAAGCGGTGCATATAAAAAAGCTTTTTGTACCAATAGTTGTGGATATTATCAGATCCGGGGGCCTTCCAGTTTTGTAATTTACTTAAAATATTCTGAAATGTTTCTAAGTTTATCTCCACAAACTCCATATCCGCTATGTTATTGCATCTATCTTCTTCTTCTCTCAACCACTCAGATTGCTCGTTATGTTTAATTGGATTTTCCCAGATATTAGTCCAGAATTTACGCAAGTCCTCTACGGGTGGGATAGGGTTTTGGCATCTATTAGAGCTATGGCTATTTAGGTTCCGGTAAAACTGTTTTTCATTACTGCTAAATAGAGAATTTTGTGTCTTACGAAGTGTACACTCCTTATATCTTTTTAACCTATGGGTTGCAACCGCGAGTTTTTGCTTAAGCGTATCTAGTACGAGCTTTGGTTGGTTATTGTCAGGTTCATATGTAGCATGTTTTTTATATTGAGTTAAGATTTTATTTGTATGCTGTATTAGTTTTTTACTTTTATTACCATTTATTAATTGTGTTAGTCGTCCTATATTAACACTTAAATCTTCTATTCTCTTTTCGATTCTTCTTTGCCAAGGTGGTTTGTAGTTATTTTTTGCTTTTTTTGACACATCTATTATTTGGGTTCTAATTTTAGTTCCGTTGAATTTTGCAGCCGTTATGGCACTACAGTATAAAAGTAATTGCAATTTTTGAAAATTAGTATCATTATTAATATTTTCTGGTAGAAGGATGTCATTTATATATTTTAGGGCTATTGCTAATTTTTTGGAAGCTCTTTGCTTTGGGATATACGGACGGTTAGTGGGTTCAGTATTTGTGAATTGGCTTAGGGCTTCGTTAAAGATTGAATCGATAATACTATTTCGTACTGCAATTGATGAAACTTCTTCGGTGTCTCTATTGGAATTATCATTATTTAAAGGTTCAATTAAATTCACATCTACGGCTTCGGTCTGTCTATGTATACTGTTTACTGATGTTGATATATTATTTTGGCAGCTACGGGTATCTTTATTAATTAATTCACTATGGCTATTACAGTTTATGCTTATGTTAAGTTCTTCAGCTACTTCTTTCCTAATTTGTTGAATTTTCTCATCAGATATATACTTATTGTTTATTATTATACGTCTTTGGTCAGCTATTCGCTGTTCGGATAGGTGTTCAAGATGTGGAAAGGTATAGTAGAGTGCCGTAAGGCATAAAAATGGTCAAACCTCGGAATCCAGGGCCAGTCAATGAATCTGTATATCAAGTATGAGATTGCATTATTAAAACCTCAAATAACAAAGTTAAAAAAAAAAAATTGACCGATCTCGATTTACAACAATTTTTAACAACAATTTACTGAAAAATGAGAGACCGAAGGGAGAAAATTTTTTTATAGTGAAAAATTTAGTTTTATTTGTAATAAATTATATGTGCAGAGTAACTTCAATGTTAATTTATTAGATTACCGTAAAAAATAAGTTACAAAAAAAAAATATCATTAACTATTCACATTGTTACATCGTGTACATTTCACAGCTTTCACCATTGCATTCTAAGCAAGCTGCTGTGCAGTTTAATCCACTTTTCCTGCACCCACAAGATGCTCTACATCCTGTTTTGCATGAGCAAAAAATAATTTTTAATAAAGATTCTGGAGCTGGTCGTTGCGTCATTGTTTGCGGTGTCAATATTCCGCATTCCAAGCCATGTTTGAACTTGCAAAAATACTCGTTTTAAGTTTTAGTACAAACGCCCAATTAATTCAATATTTTGTCAATGCGAATATTGTTGCTCGAAAATACCTTAATCACACGCAATAGCAACAAAGGGCAATATTGGCGTTGGTGACTTGAATTTCCTCAAGTTGCCCCAAAACAACAAATCTATACAACAAAATGTGAAAAAAGCTATTAAAAAAGAATATTTCTCATTTCTTAAATTATGAGCTTTGCAGAGCAATAACGTGATCCCTTATTTTTTCAAAAATTCGATCAAGTGAAACAAAAAAATGGCTGAATGGATTAATTTGGCACTTTGTAGGATTTTTGTGGACATATTGAACTGTAAAACGCATACTTAACATTATTGGTTTTCACAATATTTTCGATCCAGCGCTCGATTTTCCAAAACGCCATCTAAAGCTCATTTTTTGATGCATTTTCAAATTCATGTAACAAGAAGAATTCTTGTTTTTTCGAAAAAGTAATAGCTGGTGGTTAAACGATATTTATTCAAATTCTTGAAACGCACCTTAAACTTGGTGTACAATTATTTGTTGCTGAGATATCGATAATTAAAGACAAAAGGATCCTTTTCCATTTGTAGACTGATATCTCGGCGAGAACTAAACATATCGAGGTGTTAAAAGATAGAAATTAAAGCTAAATAAACAAAGTATCCGATCTTTATAAGGGTTAAGCAAGAACATTTTTCTCTACGCCCGTATGTAAAAAAAAGAAGCATTAAAAATTTTGAAATTGTTTTGTTGCTGCTTTTCCTAAGATCACTCAAAAACCACTGATGCTACAAATTTTTAATGTGTTAATCCAAAAAGTAGAGACTTGGAGCTACAATTTTCTTTATTTAAATTTCCTGTACGACCATTTTTCTCGAAGTTACGGCCCAAAAATTTGGATTTATTTTTTGATCCTTTAATTTTTTGCAGTAGTGTATTTATTTATATTCATCGGTATACCTGCAGTCCCTAAAGATCCAAGATCAAGTTTTCAAGTTTGTAATAGTTGTTATTTTTAAAATATGACTTTTGACTAATATAAATCAATTAAAACTCCAAAAAATTAATAAATGTTTATAATAATAAAAAAAAAGTTGAGAGCGCGAAAAAATTTTTTTTTAACATTTTTCTATATACTATTAAAAACATATTTTCAAGGTTTATATTAAGATTCATTGACTGGCCCTGGATTCCGAGGTATAAACCTTACGGCGCTCCACTGTAGTTATAAATTCGCGGTACATTTGTTTCCTGTATGAAGTTAGATTTGTTTCCAGATGTGTGACTCTTAAATAGCTACGGATAATTGTCTCATTATGGTTATTCGTCCATTTCATACGTTCGTTAGGTTTAGATGTCAGGCATGGCATGCTTATAATCTCTATTTGCGAAGAAGGATTCTGAGCTAATTTTGTTTCTACCTCTTTATAAATTTCTGCAATTCTATCTTTAGGTATTAAGTTATTCCGCACAATGGCCCTCCGTTGATCACCTATTCGCTGCCGACTAACGCTAATGTTTGGGAACTTTTCAATGACTTTACTGTAAAGTGGTTCTAGGTAGGCTTTATTATCAGTTTCTAAGCTTGTTATCTCCAAGTAAGTGCGCAGGATGAACTCATTAATTTCTTTGGACCATTTCATGCGCTTATTTTGCACGCTCACAGTGGACACAGAATCTACGACTGTACTTGTCGCCTGTGCAGCATCTATGGCGTGGGTTGTGATTATATTTGATACGTTCATGGGGTCGGTACTACTTCTATTTTCTATTTCAGTATCAGGTTCGCATCGGCATATTCCTCGTATGGTCCGAAGGTCATATCTGTTTTGTAATGATGAGGATGTTGTTTTACTAGAACATGAAGATGTAGGTGAATTTGATGGAAGTGAAACAAAAGATTTATGAGATGAATCCGGTGAAGGGATGTCACCGAAAAGCGATGATATTATGTTTGATGAGGGTGACAGTGGTTGATCGGCTGTAGTCAATTTATCGAGGGGAGCCCGCCTGTTCAGCCCCCCGTCGCCAACGGTTCGTATACTGTGGCATCCAGCGTCGGCTCCAGATGCGCCCCGGCGACCCCCGGGTAGCGGCCGTAAACTATATCTTTCATTCTGTCTCTCCATTACAAACGGGTGTTTGGGATCGTTAGTTTGAGTAGGTATCCTGGATGTAAGTGGATCTTGGAGATAAACACGTTTGTGCACGTACCCCTACTCGTAAGCCCCCCCACCACGACAACGTGACCCCATAGGGGGGTTATTATTATCATTATTATGTGTGTGTACACTGATAAATATGTTTCTACGTACATCCGATATATATTTACAACTATACCAGCACCGGATACATATGTATGCAGTAGGTCTTCAATGAAAAATAATCTTTTCGAGTTGTGGAATTCAATTCTCTACGTTTATTTTAGGTATGAACCCACTTACAATGAACGGTACAAAGCTGGGCGTATTTGTTGGTTCATCTTTTTCTGATAATGGACAAATAAGTTTGTACGATATATTTCGTAAAAATGGCTTCATCATATCTGGGTGAGTTTAGTATACATTTATTAATTGCATTATTTTATTAATAGTAATAACTTTGCATTGGTAAATAAGAAGGGTTAAGGATTGTAATCCTTAACCCATATTTGGCAGATGCCAAATAAATCTCATTTCCCCAAACTCAACTTCCTCGTATGACTAAACCACTTTTCCTGATGAAATTGAAAAATTAAATTATTTCGGTATTTAGTTTTCAGTATATATTTTTTATTTCTGAAGCTTAAATTTTTTTCGTGTTTTTTGTTTTATAAATACTATTCAGAGAAAAGACGATTGAACAAATTAAAGACGACAAAATTGATCTAACTGTTTATAAGCCATTGTACATATCAACCATGTTCCTTTATAACCACATATCATTTTGTTGCAGAGCAAGTGCAACCATGGCGCCCAATCGGGTTTCTTATTGGATTGACGGCAAAGGTCCCTCATTTAGTATTGATCAAGGATGCACAAGCTCAATGGCTTGTCTCGAAATAGCATTGCAAAACATTCGAACGGGAGTATGTGAAGCAGCTTTAGTCGTTGGAGACAATTTCTGCGTACACCCAATTTTAAGCATTAATTTGAGAAAGTGAGTTTTCTTTGTGACGAGCAGTATTTACTTTAAGTTTAAGGTTAGATTCAACGTACTAATATGAGAAGACGCCTAAGCGCATACGTACAGCAGATGGAAAGGTGAAGGAAAAATCGTCAGGAAACCTGCACACCTAAAAGTTCTTAGGAATTACTTTGGTGCGTTGCCTGGAAATGTATGGGTGCAGAAATTTATTTCTGCCTACCCCCTTGGAGAATACAGGCGTGATGCTTTGTATTTAATTTTTGAGGGATTTTAAATTTATCCCACATTGAAAGTTAAACCTAGAAGCATAGCATATTGCTAGAAAGAGTAATGAACTACGCGTGCGGTTATATGTAGCTCTTCATGTGTCTAATGATAATTATCAGCTGTTGGTTCAAAACCCAAGTACAGAAAGCGGCATTTTAATTATAGCAGGGATGTTGTTAATGGTTTTGTTTTTAATAATTGTGTTTGTTGCTTTCTTATTGTTTTTTACACAATAATTCGAAAAAAACGTATATTGAATTGGTAGGGCACAAATTATATACACGGTAACTTAAAAAATGAATTACTATATGAGCGATTGACCAATCCGACTGATGTAATAAATGATGATTTTCCCAAAGAAATATCTTAAAAATTTCTAGCATAGTTTGTAAAGATATTTTGTTTCACGTCTGATTATCTTAATAAAGAAAATTTTATTATTGCTTTTAGAGCCGGCGTACTATGTTTAGACGGAAAGACCAAATGTTTTGACAAGAACGCAGATGGATATGTCAGATCTGATGCTGTTAGTGTAATATTTTTGCAGAAGGCCAAGAATGCGAAGAGGTAAATTTAACCTAGATGTAAAAATGTTACGAATAAAATTAATTATTATCAAAAGTACGCCATTTTGGCCGAGGTGGTGTATCCATAGTTGCCAAAAACCGTAACAAATTTTGTAATTGTTCACAATAATTGTTTAGTATTCGTATTTAAATGTCAAAGTGCTTTTGTTAACCAAAGATTTAAAGTTTTAAATATAATATTATTCGAAATTTTTGAAAGAGAAACTGGGCTTTTCGGCTTCTATGAAAATAATGCCATTATATTTTGAGACCGATTCGAAGATAAATGAATAAAGTAATCGAATAGGTTAAATGAAGTCACTTACCACACTTTTTATATTTTTGTAGGATATACGCTGAAGTATGTCACGTAAAGGGTAAATACTTTGCTCAACCAGATGCCAATTTCTTACATATTCGTAAAACTGAAGATTTAAAGCAGTTCTACAAAGAATTTTATTCGGAAATCAATGTGTCTCCAGATGAAGTTGATTTTGTTGAAACTTCTGGTCTAGGTAAGTTGATTATGAGATCATGCTAAAAACCTATTGCTATTTTTCGGCAGATTTTCAAATGTTGCGCTGCGTAATGAAAAATCTAAACAGTACGTTGACCGATCCAGAAATCCAATCAGAGATCTCTAAATCAAACTCATGAATTCAATAATCATAGTGATGACTTTTAAAACAAGCATTTAGCTAAATACTTTAAGTGTTATTGTTTGACATTATTTTTGCAGGTATAGCAAAAATAGAACGTAATGAACTTGAAGCTATTGGGCAATTCTTTGGGGAACGGCGTCCCGTTAAAGTTGGAAGCGTGTCTTCGAATGCTGGTTATACTAATGCTGCATCAGGTGTTACTGCTATTACAAAGGTAAGACTACTAAAACACTTTCATGTGCATGCAGACTTCAAAAAGGAAGTACTGAAATCTTTGGGGACGATCTATGTCCAACATTTTCATCACGCACAAAACTATTGAAGCTGCTTGAGTAGTGATTTCGGATACCCTATAAAGCGTTTACCATAAAAAAAATTGAATTGTTATTTATTTCGAATTAAAGAATACTTTTTAAATAGTAAAATATGGCCAGGGATGCACCTATCTAGTGGTCATGGTCTGCCTTAGAGTAGGTGCTACGAATATGTGACCTCTGCCCCCGAACTACTGCAGTCACTACCAACCATCCCTTTCGTGACTGTAGTATCCACTCCTACAGGCCACACTTTCCTCTTCCATAACTTCCTCGTCCTCCTCCCCCTCAATATTCCCTTCACCCCGCTTGATGATGGGCAGCAGCGTCATCAATGGGATTCCCCTACTGCGCTCGCTAACCCGCCTGCCAAGCGTGGCGAGTATCGGCATAACCCCCCTCCCCCCCATGATAATGAAAACTAGGACCAGGCCCCCAGTCCCCGGCAGCCCCACTATTCCTGGTTACGGTAGTGGCCATGGTAACAGTGGGGCAGTGGGTGCGAAGAATCTCCGGGTTGGCCCTGGCTACCACCCCAAACGACGACTGGCCCTGGTAATACACAACTTACGCACTTTGAGGACGGACGAGAAGATTGTCGAACTGAAAGAGGAATTGAGCGGGTTGCACTAGGACATTCTGGGGTTCTCGGAAGTCCGAAGAATCGGGGAGGACACAATAACCCTGAAGTCCGGTAACCTGCTCTTCTACCGAGGGGACGACCAACAGTCCCGAGGAGGTGTCGGATTTCTCGTCCACAGTTCTCTCATTAACAACATCGTATTCATCGAAAGTGCGTCGAGCAGGGTAGTGTACCTGATACTCAGCGCCGACCTCGACACACCCAGATAAAGAAGTAGAGATGTATGAGGACATAAGTCGGGCCATACATATGTACTTCCAAAACCAATTTCAATGTTGTTATGGGAGACCTCAACGCAAAGTTGGGCATGAGAAGCGATGCGGAGTTGAAAGTGGGGCAATTTGGACATGGGCAAGGGAACCCCAGGGGTCAGAGGCTGACCGATTTTCTGGAGAAAGAGGGACTCTGTACGATTCACTCTTTTTTCCAGAAGCCGCCTCACAGGAAATGGACCTGGCTGAGTCCTGATGGTTCCACGAGAAATGAGTTAGATTTCATCTCGACGACGAAATGACGGATATTCGATATCAACAGGGTGAAAACCGGCAGTGATCACCGAATGGTTAGAGGCTAATTGAATATCAATGTCCAATTAGAAAGGCGTCGCTTGATGAAGTCTACGCTCCAATCTACTCGCGCCCAAAACCCCGAGAGCTTTCAACTCTAGCTGAAAAATCGCTTTGAGTGTCAAGAAGAAAACCTTGCAGCGGACGACTTAAACAGCGGTTTGGTAGAAGCGGTCCAACAAAGCGGTCCACAATACTGTGAGCATTAAAGAGACTATAGAGCGGAACGGAGGCTCCAAAGTGTTTGTAAGGACTTGTCTATTGGGCAAAGACAGTTGTCTAGGCTGAAGACGGAGGGCGGCCGAGTAGTGTCGACGAAGGCAGGGGGTTTAAGGGAGATCGAGAGGTTCTATGGACAGCTTTACACCTCGGTTGCCAAACCCGCTGTTAGCTCGGCCGAAGACCTGAGAGCCGAGTTGATCCGTTACTTCAGTGATGATATCCCGGACATCAGCCTGTGTAAGATTGAGATGGCCCTGAAACAACTTAATAACAGCAAGGCGCCGGGTGAGGACGGAATCACTTCAGAGCTTCTGAAAGCGGGCGGAACGCCGGTACTTAAAGTCCTTCAGAGGCTCTTCAATTCCGTTCTCTTCGAGGGCTCAACGCCAGAGGCATGGAGCAGGAGCGTGATGGTACTGTTTTTCAAAAAAGGTGATAACACCTACCTCCTGAGCCATGTCTATAAGTTGTTTTCGAGGGTCATCACAAACCATCTCAAACGCAGGTTTGATGACTTCCAGCCTCCCGAACAAGCCGGTTTCCGAAAAGGCTTTAGCATCATAGACCACTTGCCACTTTGTTTAGCGTTTGTGGACTATGAGAAAGCCTTTGATTTGTTCGAGACGTGGACTGTGCTAGAGTCTCTTCAGCGGTGCCACATTGACTGTCGGTACATCGAGGTGTTAAAAAGCATATACAGCAACGCCACCAGGTCGGTCCGAGTACAAGATCAGAGCACGAAGGCTATTCCACTACAGAGAGGCGTGAGACAGGGAGATGTTATAAATCCGAAACTGTTCACTGCCGCGCTGGAAAACGCCTTTGAGCTCTTGGAGTGGAAAGGATTCGGCATCAACATCAACGGCGAGTATATAACACACCTTCGGTTTGCCGACGATATTGTAGTCATGGCAGAATCGCTGGAGGACCTTAGCACTATGCTCGAAGATCTCAATCGAGTCTCCCAACAGGTGGGTCTTAAAATGAACATGGACAAGACGAAAATCATGTCGAATAAATAAATAAATAAATACACCCAACAGTCACATACATAGTCCTGACCCCACAGTAAGATACGAGTCTTGTGTCGTGGGTATCAGAAACTACGAGAGACTTTTCGGTCTCACAAACACCCAGACCCGAAACAAATATTTGTGGATCACACAAACATTTGTCTCGGTGCGGGAATCGAACCCGCGGCCGCTCGTTTCGCAAGCTGGTGTCTAGCCAACTGCGCCACGGGAATGTCTATGTTGTGCCCACCCCGATTACTGTTGGGGGCTCGACTCTCGAAGTTGTAGACGAATATTGGCCCTATCCCACCACACACCCGCCACTGCAACTCCTGTACTCCAGGATCAACAGCGGCACGCACAGTATTGGCGCCGAGCAATGAAGCTCAGCGAATCTAAGGGGACCTAAATTGTCATAATCCCGCAACGAAGTTAATCAGAAAAGCAATGTAAAGGAGGAGTTGGAAAACAAAGAGTTCCCTCCACAGCAAAGCGGGTGACAAAACATTGAGCTATGAGGTTTAACCTCACATAAAGAAAGACAATTACAATTACCAAAAAATTTGACGCAAGTAACGCACCACGGATAGATAGCTATTGCTTAAATTGGACCTAATGTGCAAACTGTTATACAGACTTCCAATAATAGGCAAGGCAAAATCGCTGAAAGGCACGGAAATTCCTCCTAAATTCAACGAGGTCTGTATAATAAACAACACCAGACGTTACGTGCATACTATTGAGCATACTGTTACGCTCATCCGACCAAAGGTTACACTCCCAAAGGATATGATGTGCGGACTGTTCATATTCGCAATCATGTGTTGAGCATTGGCACATAGGAGAATCAACTAACCTAAATGAGAATAATTTACTACGAAAATTGCCGTGACCCGTTAGGAATTGCGACACGTAATGATCAATCTCAAGCCAAGTTTTTGCCAAGCGATCGCTAACCGAAGGAAAATATTGATAAAGATGCCCTTTACAGACAGCTTCCATCGGTTTTGCCATTCTTCTATTAATTCCGTGTAAGTCTCGGCGTATGGTTTAAATAATAGAGTTATTTTTGAAAAGTCGCGCGATGGAAGGAAATCTCTATCAATACTTTGCCTGTCAGCAAAATATAACGCGGCGCGACGCTGTACTTCCAGGTCGACTGGAAGCACACCCGCAAGAACAGGTAAAGCCTCAGTACTAACGGTTCTGTACGCCTTACACAAAAATATCAACGCCAAACGCTGACTCTGGAGCAACTTCCTTCTGACTGAGCCGACAGTTGCCCTATCGGCCCACACAGGGGAAGCGTAACAAATACAACTCAAATATGTAGCTCCATAAATTATTTTTAAGGTATTAAACGATAGACCCCAGGTTGACTTTGATATCCTTGTCAAGGCATAAAAGTTGTTTTTAGATTTTTCACCGACGCTTTTTATATGTTCAATAAAAGAGAAATTTCGTTCTAGAAAGAGCCTTATCCGATTGTTTACTTTTGATAAGGACGTTATTAAATTTTATACGCGGCGGGGTTTTCAAGTTGCCTTTCAGCAGCAAGTGAAATGATTTTTGGGGAGCGAATGAGAGACGGTTTCTTTCACCCCAGTGAGTAATTAAACGTAGACACGTGTCTGCTAACTTTTCTAGACCAGAACTACTATTCGCGTGTATGAGTAAGAGCCCGTCATCCGCATATCCTATTAAAGAACAACACGGTGGTAAAGGAATCGCGAGAAAGTCATCAAAGCCTAGAATCCATAAGTAAGGGCCGACAACAGAGCCCTGGGGGCAACCCATTGTCAGTGACTTCGACACTGCGTGGTGACCTAAGCGCAATTTAGTTGATCCATAGATAAAATAAAAGTTGATCATAGAAAATATATTCCGCCAAATTCGCGGAAAAACACCCTCAGCTATACATCGATTAAAAACGCATATTATAGCGACACTGGACAATTTACACGCTTCCCTTATCATCCTGCAGGGAAATTTTGTCATCTCCAGAAGCTTTATTAAGCGGCAAGGAGCTAACTACTTGTAGAAATTCGCGAAGAGATGGGCTATCCGAATCAGGAGTGGATGGTGAAACGGGGGCCCATAGTCGTACTTGACTATGATATGCAGAATCGTTATCAAGGCTATCATCCGGGATAAGTGAGTTTAATAAGGTTTCCGTGGTCTTCTCAATACCAGTAGTGTATGTTCCATTAACCTTTATATTTTCAATATATGCTGAATCAATTGATTTATTAGCTTTAAACTCATGGTAAAGGGGAGACCAGGGACCCTCAGTATTAAGACGGTCAACTACTCTTCGCAACAAATCGCCTTTTGCTTTAATAATCGCGGCTCTATAACGCGATCTGGCTATTTTTAGAGAGTTAAAAGCACTTTCAAGTAAGTTACTATTAATACACATTTTCCTAAGCGAATTGAACGTCCTACGCGCTCGACTAAATAGTTGACGAAGGTGGACTAAGGTATTGTTCCACCAATCACATCTGCGAATATTAGTTATAAGTACACGACCGAAAGTCATATGCACAGTACCGCACAGTATGTAAAGGTATCGGTCATAATTTCAGCGCAAGCTTCGGCTGAAAGTTCATTGCGAGATAAATCTCTGGTATGATTAGCAAAAAGCGAGCCAAAAGACTCCCAATTAGCCCCTCTTAATTTATATCTATAATTGTAATAATTATTATGATGCCCTCGTGTAAATCCAGGTAAAAACTCGTACACTATCAGGCGGTGATCACTACAAGACGCGTCAGGTATAACACGCCATTTATCGAGATGGACGTCTCCACAGGAGAGTGTGACGTCGATTGAAGATTCGCCCGTAGGACTGCTATACGTAGGTTAGGGTGTCCCAAAAAAATCAAAGTCTTTTTTTTTCAACGCATACCCCCCAATTATTTTCGAATGGTGTTAAAACACTTATAAATAAAATTTCATGAACTTAGGACCACTGCAACCCGTGCCGACTTGCATTCATGTGTTTCAGTACTTACATGTACTTTGTATGAACTTCGGCGCGTCGCAATATTCCCATGGAAGTTCCGTGGTTGCTTGTTTATTGTATTGGTAAACGTCTCTTTTTGTTTAATAAATATGTCGGATTAAGATTTCAGATTGCAAATTTTAATAGAGGGTGCAAAACATTAAAATAACGGCTTAAAACTTCTCTGTAAAGAACAAATACTGGCAGTTCTGTTTTATAAAATTTGTGAAGTAAAATTGAATTTTGTACAAGCGCAAATCTAACTATTCGAGATTAATTATTTTTTTTAAAGGGCTTATATGCCTATTTAAGCCTTAATAAACTAATTTTAAGAAACAAGTTGCCTTATACCGAGTCTGAAGAGATCAATAAATATAATGCGGAAAAATCGCAAGATGTGTTCGTATATGTCGTCAAGAGTTTGTTACAAGCTTGGACTACTTTTTGTATATTGCACACGCCGGTGCCTTTTAATTGATAAAAATAAATGTAAATAATAGATATAGTTATATAAATAGATATGCATAGTTTTACCGGACAGAATTATGAAGGAAATTTAAGGGTTGGCTATCAAGAATTAACAGCTATAATCATATTCTTTGGTGGTGATACAGAAAGAAAATTAACAATTCGATGTCTAAGTTCTATGTACCAGACACCATGATGGCCGAAGCAATTATTTGATTAAAAATGTGGTAAATTATTTTTAATTGTAAATTACTAATAAAAAGTCACACTAGATGTCTAAACATCTAGATTTGCATCGCTATATACCATGTTAAGGCTTGGATGCAATGTATATTATCAGTGACGGCACCTTACCACGACTTATGTTTGCTTAATACTTTGAAACCCTGGAAAACTGTCAATAAAATTAACTCAGAAATGACTATACAGAATATTTATCAGCATTTTTGGTCTTTGGTTCATGAAGTAGCTGTCTTGTCTCTATATCACTATGATGGAGACCAGGAACGAAAAATAATAATATTTTAAAGCTTAACTAAAAAGAATCCATCAATTCATATCCCTTCGAAAGTATATCTGCGTGATTTAGTTTTTTAAAAATACATGAACGACTTTATTTTAATCAAAAACAAGTCTTGGTTTTCTTTAATCGTTTTAAATTTTTTGACAGTTTTCTCAATGAGTTGCTTACATTACAGCCTAGATATACTTCTTTTCAAGCAGTTGAGAAATAGATAATGACACTAAAAGTCGCTAGTGATACTGCAAATCGCAGTTATATTGATACAAAATTTTCGTGAAAAAGTCACCTTTAAAGGGAAACTAAAGCATTTTTTCCTGTGATTTATCCTAACAGTAAAAAGAAAACTTTAAGACTAAAATATCACAAATATTCTTGTTTTAATAATAAATATATATTACCGGTGAAATAGGGTATAATTTTGAAAATAAAAATTAAGTTTTTATATGTGCTCTACAATTTCCATACAATTTTTTTTCTTAAACCTTTGCTATCAAGTCGGCACGGGTTACCGCTATCCAATTTTGATAATATTTTATATTTGAGTTATTAGGGTCAATTAGAAAAAATATACAGGGTATGCGTATAAAATTCGAAAAAAAAAAATTCGCCCTACTAGGCTGGGACACCCTAACGTAGGTGGTGCGTCAGGTGTATTATGAATTACTAAATTTAATTCTGCAATGAAGTCTTCGACGGCACAGCGTCGCTCTGAATCGGTCGTTCTAAATTTGCCATACCAAAGAGGGGAAGACGCATTGACATCCGCGCCAACAACTATTTTATTTCCCGAAAGAGACCTCAGGACATGCCGCAAATGGTGTAAATGTGGACCTACGGGGTCCGAGTATTGAAAATAACAGCTCACAACGTATAATTTAGTTGAAGGAGTAGTAACCTCCGCGACCGCACAGTGTGACGTCATAAGATTACGCACTGATGTGACTGTAAACACAGAACTCGACACGTAAATGCCAGCTCGCGACCTGTTATCCAGTTGTATTAATCTAGTACGTAACCGAGCGTGTTGGTACTGCTCTTGGACAAGGACAATGTCGAGCTTATATTCGTTAATTAAGATATTTAACTCCGACGTTGCCGCCCTATCATTGTGTAAATTAAGCTGTCCGATCGTGAGACTATCCATTTACAATCAGTAATTAGTTGAAAGTTATAAAATCTGCAATTTATGTTTGTACGATGGACATTCCTGAGACCCGCAGCGGTCATGCGGTTTGTTAAACTTTTTGCACGTCGCGCAAATAGGTTTGAACGCGGCATCACCCTTATGTGGGCACGATCTTGAATCGTGTTCACCGGCACACAGAGCGCAAGTCGGGGATTTCGTCGTGCAGAACTTATGCCCATGTCCGTACTGCTGACAATTAAGGCACCGTACTAGTTCGACGTCGTCGAAGAATCTACATGTCGCCCAGTCAATAAATATTTTGTCTTTAGTGGACATAAGATGATTTCGAACTTCCGAGTCCACTTCAATTCCGACCCATTTGCGACCGTTATCTCATACACGCCTGCGGACCACCCTAACTGACTTAACAAAATCCTCCTCTTTTATGGGGAGCTCCCCCTTAATATTTTGCTTGTACAAAGCACTGACGAAGACGCGATCTTCCATTGACGCCGGTGCATCCTTGACTAAAATACGTGGTCTACGCCCTTTCGGTTTTTCTAAACGCAAACCGGCTGATTTAATTGAGTCTACCGATTGGAGTTTCCTAATTTGAGACTCGTTCGCGACATGAAGTACAACTCCAGATTTCGCGGTCTTTTTGACGCCTACAATTTGAAAACCGTCGTCACTCGGCTTTATAACTTTCATTAACGCCTGCTTCGTCGCAGACGATGACGCAAAGTCAGCTGATCGTTCGGCGGCGGGGTATGCGACAACACAAGGCAGCGGCGCGCGCGACTCAATTGCCGGTGTCGGTTTCGATAATTTGACTTTACGCGGTTCGCGTACGATGTATTTAACGGTGCAGGTTCGCGCACATTTTTACTGTTTTCAAATTCCCGTTGTAAATTTGCAAGTTTGGTCTCGTTGCAGGACGATTTAATTGCTAGTAACGAAATAATGCCTGTGACGCGTTGTGTAAGGTCCATAATTGCCGACTTATTCGCGACGTTGATTCGCGACCCCTGATCGTTCACTAATTCATTTATTTTACTTAAGAAAGACGACGCATCAGAGACCAAATCGTAATAGTTATTTCTATCCGAATCGCAGCTATCCACAAAAGTCAAGGGAAAATTGTTTGCCGAGCCGGATGGTTTTGACCGTTTGTCGCCTGGAGACATATTAGACGGCGACATGTCACCAAAAAGCCGTTTAGGTCGCGAGTTGTTTGGCGACCTAGGGGTTAAAATACTTTTGCCGAAAGGGTCCCTGCCGCGGTCAGAGGGATCGTCGTTATAAACCGACATTATATTATATTACACCGAACTAATATATAAATTATGCAATGTAACTGACAAATAGCCTACCCTCAAAACAAAATAAAAGTGACTTACCGATGAAGCACCGGTCAAAACTATTAAATTCTACGTTAAAACATTAAAACGACTTACGCGCAATAAAGCACAAACCAACACAACACAACTGGAAACACCCACGAGCCGGCAAACAAACCGAGACACGATAAAACACAATTTTAAATGCGCAGTATCACAGCGTGTCCGCACAGTACGCGTGCGCGGAGGGAAGTCTGTAGACGAATGTGTCTATTTGGGACAAGTAGTCCGGTTAGGCAGGTCCAACTTCAAAAGAGAGGTCAATCGTCGAATCCAACTCGGTTGGGTAGCGTTCGGGAAGTTGCGAGACGTCTTCTCGTCCGAAATACCTCAGTGCCTGAAGACGAAAGTCTTCAACAGTTGTGTGTTACCAGTGATGAAATATGGCACTGAGACGTGGCCTCTCACTAAAGGCGTTATTGGACGGCTCAAAGTCACTTAATGAGCTATGGAGAGGGCTATGCTCGGGGTTTCCCTACGAGATCGCCTCAGAAATGAGGAGATCCTAAGGAGAACTAAAGTAACCGACATAGCCCAACGGCAGTAGCAATGGGCCGGCCACATGGCGCGGAGAAATGATGGCCGATGGGGCCAGTAAGTTCTCCAGTGGAGGCCACGTACAGGAAAGCGCAGCGTGGGACGTCCCCCGACAAGGTGGTCGGACGACCTTGTCAAGGTCGCGGGACGTCGCTGGCTGAAGGTGGCTTCCGACCGGTCCCGGTGGAAGTCATTGGGGGAGGCCTATGTCCAACAGTGGACTTCAATTGGCTGATGATGATGATGAGTAAACAAAATTCCATATCCATACAAATATTTTTTTTTATTATTTATTATTATATTGTGCACGTTGACTTTTTTCTTATCACTCCTTTCTTAAATCGTCAATCGTACTAGAATTCCGTTTCTATTGTGTTTTATTCAATGGTTTTAAAAATAAATACCTACATAATAACTCACGGCCTTAAAGTCAATCCTTATAAAAGTCAAGTGATTGTTGTTGGCAGCCCCAGGATGGTTTCTAAAATTAATACCCAGTTGTTACTTCAGGTTGTCTTTGACGGTTGCGTCGTACCTTACAGTGACAAAGTCAGGAACCTGGGTAACTATTTTGACCAAACCCTATCCTGGGGCCCCCAACTGCAAGAACTCAGTAGGAAATTGGTCGTTGAGAAGACTACGGAATTTTCTGCCTATTCCTACGAAAATTGCGCTCGTGCAGACCCTCCTACTTCCTCTTCTTGATTATAGTGACGCTAGCTATCTTGATCTCATTGAGGCCCAGTTTGAAAAACTTGAGAGACTTCAGAATTTCTGCATAAGATTTATATTTGGCCTTCGCAAATATGACCAAGTTTCCGAATTTCTAACTAAACTCAAGTGGCTCTCTGTCCGCCATCGCCGGAATACTCGTATTCTTTCCCTCCTGTATTCTGTCCTCTTCGTTCCTTATACCTAAAGGATCGTTTCACATTCCTTAGCGACACGCATGCTAGACATTGCTAGGCATAGCACATCTTTCTTAAATCATTATTTTACGGTACATGCAGCTCGTTTGTGGAATGAACTACCACTGCCTATACGACCAGCTAAGTCGCTACGTATATTCCAGAGGCTTGTCAGAATATTTTATTCGCAAAAATAATTGATATTTGAGGCTTATTCTAGGTTTTAATTTAAATATTTGTATTCTTTTTCTGTTTTTTTCTTGTTTATTTTTTTTTCGTTTTGTTTTTTTTTTTTGCTTTGTTTTCTTTATGTACTTAATTTATTGTTTGATATGTTGATGTATTACCCGTACCTTTTCTTTTTTTTATTTATATTCCTATTGCAAAATAGGTTCTCTGGAAGAGATCACAGTTAGTGATAAGACCGCCTATTGCTCACCTAATGTTTTGGTTGTTGTTATTTTTATTTTCTTTTTTGGTGTTCAATAAATTATATAAATAAATAAATAAAAAATAATGATGCCCTCATTGCACCAACCAAAGGTTTTATGAGCTCGGGGTCATAAACCTACCAAATAGTTTTCAAAAGGTCTTCAAATATTTTTTAATTTGACATTTTAATATCTTTAGCTATGTGGTTCGTACCATAACGGGTATATACCAGGAAACCTGCATTATCAAGAGCCTCATGATATTCCCGAAGTGCTTGAAGGCAAGGTACAGGTCGTCACGAGGACTACGCCGTTCAAACGTGGATATACTGCAGTAAATAATTTTTCTCTCACTGGAATAAACTATCACGTTCTATTAAGAGGTCACTATAAACAAAAGGTATGCATATAAATGTTGACAATTTGATAAACTGCTGGTTCACAAAAATATAACGTGCCATTTTTTTGTTCAGAGAGAACAAGAAAGCATTCAGGCCATACCACATCTAATTCTTGTCTCAGGAAGACATGAAGAGGCTGTTAATAAGATTATAGAGGAATTCAAGAACAATCCTATCGATTCTGAACAGATAGCTTTATTGCGTAATATCTTCAAGACAAATATAGTAGGCCATACAGGACGAGGATACGCAATTTTAGGTTTGTTTGATGTTTTTTCGATTGATTATAGCAAAAAATCGATAAAAATATTTGCTCGTTTGCAATTGTACAGTCTTCCGCGCCTATGAAAATAAAACTTTGGTACATAATTATACGTCAATAATAATAATCAATGGGCTAAAGGTACAGTAAGTATTTAGTCCATTGATTTGAGATTAGGGTTCTTTTAAATTGTGAATACATATTTTATGCATTGCTAATCTTCAAAAACGAAGGTGAAGGTTTTAAGACGTTATAATAATTGTGAATGTGTAAAGAAACTATTAATTATTTTATCAATAGGCACGCGATTTTATAATCTTAATTTGTAATTATTGAAGCTCTAGTTTCCATCTGAGATTTGGGAATAATTTAGAAGTGGCTTATGTCCAACAGTGCACTGAGTGTTTTAGTGTTTTTTCAGGTGCTACAGAACATGATAAAACAATATGTCATCAACAAGCCTTTGACATTTTTTCCGGAGAAAAAAGACCCGTTTGGTTTTTGTACAGTGGGATGGGATCTCAATGGCCCGGAATGGGTGCCGAGTTAATGCGCATACCGACTTTTTCTGCAACAATTCGAAGGTCAGTTAACTATTTCAAATTTTTTAGAGTTCAGCACCTAAAAGAGAAGAAACGGTTTTTTCACAGGATCACCCGTGTTTATTTTTGTCGAAGTATTTTGGCTTTTATAGCGTTATTCCTGTCTGTATACTACGATCCAAAACTACCAATGTCTCCCAACTAAAATAAAAATCTGTTCACTACTCATCACGGTCGGTGAAGTGTTATATAAGACTGTATCTGAAAATCATCATAAAAATTTTAAACTAAAAGTAAAAACATTTTATTTTTCAGATGTCAAAAAGCTTTACAGCAAAAAGGTGTTGACATTGTAAACATAATAACTACCAGTGATAAAGATGTATTTGATCATATTATCAATGCTTTCATCGGTATAACTGCAGTTCAGCTTGCACTAACTGATGTTATGAAAGAAATAGGAATTGTCCCGGATTATTTAATTGGTAAGCCAGTGATTATTATTTTTCTTCATGCATTCCTTTGAGTAAAATGTATCTTCTTCTTCTTCATCAACCCATATACGCCCACTGCTGAGCACGGGTCTCCTCTACCATTGAGAGGGTTTAGGCCATAGTCCGCCACGCTGGCCTAGTGCGGGTTGGCGGACTACACACCTAAGAAATTCCTAAGAACTTTTAGGTGTGCAGGTTTTATCACGATGTTTTCCTTCACCGTTAAAGCAAGTGATAATTCAATTTGAATACACACATAACTTTCGAAAAGTCAGAGGTGTGTGCCTGGGGTTTGAACCCGCGACCGCCGAGATTCTCGATCGCGCGCCTAAACCTCGAGGCCATCACTGCTTTTTTAAAATGTATAACGTTCCATAATGCCAAAATAGTCTCAATAATGTCAGAACCAGTAGAATATGATCCACCATCACGGTGAATGTGTAGGAAACGCAAACTGGCAGTCGGCCAGGTTCGGATAGACCCCGAACAGATTGACGGATTGAATTAAGACAGCCGAGAAAATAACGTTTCGGATACCGGGCGGCTGGGCATAATGGTGAGCGCTTCTCGCACACGTGCCGTGATCGTCCCATTTAGCGCAGAGATGGCCACCGGAAAGTTTTGTTCGGTATGCCGGTTTAGGGATTTTGCTAGGGACCCAGTCTGGCACTAACATCTGCGCGAACATGACGTTGCCGCGCGCCGGACTGGAAGGCCGGTGATACCGACATTCGCTTACCGCCCCCCTCCACTAGGGCTGGCGGGAAGTAGAGCCATAAAAAGCTTTCCCCTCGAGAACAAAAGAAAAAATGGATTCGGGCCGACCCTTTTGACATGCTTACCGAGGTGTGCAACAAAAAGCAAGGAAGCAATACAATGGGCCGGAAGGCTGATGGTGACTTCTGATACCTATGATATTTCGATCGCATGCGACCAATGTCTCGGTGGCATTGGGGGAGAAACGACGACGAAAATGGGGGCCGGTAGGAGGGCGGTTACCTCGTCCCTCAGGAGCTCCGTTTGCAGACTGTGGGTTAAAGGAGGTGCTTACTGACTCAACTCGTTCAGCGCCGGCCCATACAGACGCCACATTGAGAATAATCATGCTATGTATACATAAAGTTTATGTCGATTCATTGCATTTAAGGTCACAGCTTTGGTGAATTTGGTTGCGCCTATGCCGACGGGAGCCTTACTCTTGAAGAAGTTATTCTATCGGCTTACGCCCGGGGTGAAGTTTTTGTCAAAAATAATTTTATACATGGAGCGATGGCAGCTGTTGGCCTAGGTTATAAAGACGTAAGGAAAATTATTACCTCTTAACTAATTAGCATTTACGGCAGATAAATTTACTTTTTTATATAAATTAACTTTTATCTTGCCTACCTAAGTCCAGAAGGAGCTTAATAACTACTTTAATTTTTAACTACATATAAGACATTTCGCTGTCAGAAAATCTTACCTTTATTAATTAGGAAAACCTTTATTTATAAAAAATATTATACTAATGAAGTACCTGAATCTGTTACAGTTATGTTGTATTTATTTTATTAAGAGCAAAATTTAAGCGTTAAATGGATTAAACAGTATTGTTTCATTCATTCTGACTTACAGGTAAAACCACTCTGCCCACCAGAAATTGACGTAGCTTGCCATAACAGCTCCGAATCTTGTACAATTTCCGGACCTTACGAAATAATGAATAAATTTGTCGCAGAATTATCAAGTCGAGGTATATTTGTAAAATCTGTGCCGTGTGCAAATAACGCTTACCATTCACGATACATCAGCGAAGCAGGTAATGTGTGTGTTAATAGTGAATACTGAATATATATGTACATGAAATATATCTGTATGGAGAGCTGTGTCCTCGAAAGCACAGGTTCCCTTAATATGCATATTGCTTAAGTTTTACGACAAAGGGAAGACAAAAAAATGTATATTGTAACAATAATACCATTCTATACTAATTTTATTTAAGTGAAAGTAGTTTAGTCAGCCTTTTAGGCTTTCTTGACTAAACTACACATGAATTAAGACGTTTTTCGATATGAAGAAGTAAAAATAAAAAAACATAGATTATTTTAAAACAAATAATTGTGACTGGGCAAAGTATGTCCCAGCAGTTATTTTATGACTCAAGGAAGACTAAAAAGAGTTATTATATATATCAAATACGCATAATTAAATGAACTTTTTTCTTATAAAATTTATGTTTTTCTGATCTGTTTGTTTTTTTTATTATATTATTTAATAATTATATTTGAGAAAAAAACGTATAATTGAATGTCACAGCATATTTAAATGTTCTTACTTTGCAAAATTAATTAATTTAGTTTGGTGGAAAAAATATTAGTTTATGGGAAAAACATAAGGCTTATAATAATGAAATAAGAAACAATTTTGAGTGCATACATGCTTTTTATAGGTCCGATCCTGGTCTCCAGTATGAAAAAAATTATAACAGATCCTAAATTGCGAAGCGATAAATGGATATGTACGGCCGCGCCAGAAGATCAATGGGAATCTGCAAAATATGCGTCGGCCGAATACTTTACCGCTAATTTACTCGTAAGTTCTGATTATTTTGGTTCCCATAATCGTAAAGCCATTAATGTCAAAAGGGCCAATATAGTTTTTCCTCGTCTTAATTCTACGAACCTTTCTTCAAAACCGAACTTAATTTGATTGACTTATAATATGACGTAATCCAGGACTACCCGGATTTTTCTTGTCGCATTCTAAATTTATAAAATTACGTTCTCCTATTTTCTCACCTTTCATTTTTTTTATTTCCATCCTTAATTCCGAAATAAAGCGAAGTCGGTAATGTCATAATCGAGATTTCGCGAGACTAACAAATAAACTATGGTTATCCAATTATTTTAAGAGTATTTCTTTTTTCTAGAGTCCTGTATATTTTGAGGAGGGAGCAAAACATATTCCTGATAATGCAATTGTTATAGAAATTGCACCCCACGGTCTTTTACAAGCAATAGTGAAACGATCTCATACAAAATGTACCCATATACCTTTGACGCAGCGCGCTAATTCAGACCCAATGAAGTTTCTGCTGGATGCATTTGGAAAGTATGTAAAGTTTTAAATTATATATGGTAAAAATCTGTTAGCCATGATTGCTACTTTTGAAAGAGTAGCTTAGACTGGTGTAAGGTGTAGTGACTGACATATTTTGTAGCATAGCAGCCTCGAAAACAAAAGACTGCAGGTAGAATTCTTGCTCAAAACGCAATATATTTAAGATTTCTGGGATATGAAAATATTTGTAATTTTCAGCCATTGACAGAGATATGAGCCTCTGAGGTAATAAATGAAATGACTTATTTACGCATCCAAATAAATTTAAATAACTATTTTTATCATTATGAATAATATTTGTATATTTTAAAATATAATTAAATTTTAAATTATACAAACAACAACGCTCCGACCAATTCGCGCCCAGATCCAAAACCCCGGGAGCTTTCAGCTGGAGCTTGCAAATCGTTTCGATTGCCTATATTGCGATAATGTGGACGAGATAAATAGCGGGATAGTGGAATTTGTCCGGGCGGCTGGGTCTAACTCGAACTCATGACCAAACGCCGATCTTTAGCAATGCGATCTTCTGAAGATGTTGAAGCATACAAGCGGATCAATAGACAAGTCTCAAAATCCTTGCGACACGATCTACGTGCTTACAACACAAGGTGCATCAAGGACACAATTGAGCGGAATAAAGGCTCCAAAGTATTTGCAAGAGACTTGTCTATTAAACCGAATGATGAAGCTGAAGACAGAAGATGGCAGGGTAGTTTCGACAAAGGCTGAGTACTGAGGGTGATCGAGAGATATTACGGATAACTATACACCTCGGTCATGAATCCCGCTAATAACACTGTCGAAGACCCTAAAGCCAGATTAATCCGATATCATAACGAGGACATCCCGGACATCAGCCTGAGCGAGATTCGTTGGGCCCTCGAGCAGCTTAAAAACAAGAAGGCGCCAAGCGAGGACGGCTTTACTGCGGAGCTTCTGAAAGCGGGCGGAATGCCGATACTGAAAGTTCTGCAGAGGCTCTTTAATGCCGTCCTCCTTCACGGTATGACACCCGAGGCATGGAGCAGGAGCGCAGTGGTCCTGTTCTTTAAGAAAAGTTACAACACTCTCTTGAAGAACTACAGACCCATTTCGCTCCTGAACCATACCTACATGCTGTTTTCGAGGGTTATAGCGAATCGTCTTGAACGTAGGCTTGATGACTTCCAGCCTCCCGAACAAGCCGGATTCCGAAAAGGCTATAGTACTATACATACGCTGCGGCACATTATACAGAAGACCGAGGAGTATAATTTGTCCCTTTGTTTAGCGTTTGTGGATTATGAGAAAGCCTTCGATTCGATCGAGATTTGGGCGGTGCTCGGGTCTCTTCAGTGGTGTCATATAGACTATCGATACATCGAAGTGCTGATACAATTATACGAAAACGCCACCATGCCACCACCAAGAGCAGAGCACAAAGGCAATTCCGCTACATAGAGGCGTGAGACAGGGAGATGTATTATCTCCGAAACCTTTTACTGCCGCGCTGGAAGATGCATTTAAGCTTCTCGAATGGAAAGGATTCGGCATCAACATCAACGGCGAGTATATCACTCACCTTCGATTTGCCGACGATATCGTCGTCTTGGCAGAATCCTTGGAAGATTTGGGCACGATGCTCAAAGACCTCGATAGGGTTTCCAAACAGGTGGGTCTTAAAATGAACATGGACAAGACTAAAATAATGTCGAATGTCCATGTTGTACCCACCTCTATTTCAGTTGGGAACTCTACTCTCGAAGTTGTCGATGAATATATCTATCTTGGACAGTTAGTACAGGTAAACAGATCCAACTTCGAGAGAGGTTAATCTATGAATCCGACTCGGTTGGGCGATGTTCGGGAAACTTCGTAGGATCCTCACGTCCAATATGCCTCAGTGCCTAAAGACGAAAGTCTTTAACCAGTGTGTGTTACCAGTGTTGACCTACGGCACTGAAACGTGGCCTCCATGTAACTATGTGCCTCATAAGAAAGCTCAAGGTCACTCAGCGAGCTATGAAAAGGTGTATGCTTGATATTTCCCTGCGTGATTAAATCAAGAATGAGGAGATCCGCAGGAAAACGAAGGTTGCCGATATAGCCCAAAGGCTTAGCAAGCTGAAGTGGCAATGGGCAGGTCACATATCTCGCAAAACTAACGGCCGCTGGGACAGAAAGGTTCTGGAGTGGAGTCCACGTTCAGGTAAGCGCAGTGTCGGACGTCCACCCACAAGGTGGACCGACGATTTGGTAAAAATCGCGGGAAGCCGCTGCATGGAGGCCACTTCTAATAGAATGCTTTGGAAGTCTCTGGGGGAGGCCTATGTCCCGCAGTGGATGTCCTTTGGCTGATGATGATGATGATGATTTAAAATATAAGCGAGCTAGTTATCGACTAGGTAAGTTCCCTTTTTTCCTTTGCTCCTTTTTATTTATGTAAATGGTAATTGATAAA
The DNA here is from genome assembly GCA_030295005.1 of Cephonodes hylas. Taxonomy (NCBI): domain Eukaryota; kingdom Metazoa; phylum Arthropoda; class Insecta; order Lepidoptera; family Sphingidae; genus Cephonodes; species Cephonodes hylas. The sequence continues at coordinate 2,039,670 of AP025374.1, read as the reverse complement.
TTATTTTCAGGTTATATCTGAATGGATTGAATCCGGAGTTAGATGTGCTGTATCCGAAAATTGAATTCCCAGTCTCGACTGAAACTCCTGCTATGTCTGATTTGGTGGAATGGGACCATAGTGAACAATGGTAAATCTTATTTTTTTTCCTTAGCTTTATTGGATTTTAGGTCTGGGTGTCTGTTTACTTAACTCATATTTGTACATACGCAAGAACAAATATAGATACTGATTAATTATTATTAGAGGCCAAACCCAACGTCGTTGAGGACTTCTAGAATTATTTGGACTTTAAAATTTTAAAATTGAAAGAATTTTCAAAATAGTGTTCTTGAGACAAATATAAAATACCAAAATCTCGGTCTCGCGGATACAAACCCAAGCCACACATCTATGAGTTTTCAAAATTAGTGTGTATGTAATTGTTTAACACGTTCACTGCCATATCGGTCAGTGCTGACCGACAGAGATATATCCGTTTAGGCCAACAAAAAATCGCCGGTAAATCCGGTCAAATTGAGCCAAACATTTTTTTTGGTTTAATACAAAGATTTCATGTTTAAATATATGACTTTTCGACGTAAAGTGAATTTGAATTACAATTTACGGAGATATTAAACGTCGAACAGCACTGACCGACGCGGCCTGTGGAGCCAAAAAATCGTCTTTTCGTTATAGGGGGCCGCGCGGGTCGCGGTGTCGGGTCCCCTCTCGCTGCTCCGGGAATTAGTAGTCTAGCAGTTTTCGCCCAAAACTTCGTTTGAGATGCTGTTTAATCGATTAATATTACGATAACAGCTAACCGTTTGTTTAAATTTTTAACATTTATTATTACGATGGATGGTCTTTTATAAATTGTTGTTTTTTTCTAAGTCCTTTATGTGTTTCAAAAACCGACTTCTTTTGGAGTAACTGGGGGGCCATGCGGGTCAATGAGTATAAGAGTTAGTTTGATAGACCTGCTCTACGGCCTATGAGAGTGGATTGAAAACACTCGCAAAATGCGGTCAGCACTGACCGACATGGCCTGAACGGAAAGTCTTGTTGTCGACCATCACTGACCGACGTGGCCTGAACGGGAACATGCGTTTTTTTAGCGCCAGCTAAACTACTTCGTTTACTGCCAAGTGAACGTGTTAATGTAATTGCGCCCGGGGTAGTTTTGAATTCCACGGCACACTTATCTTTCCCCTATTAATTAAAATTGTCTTTCATAACTTATGAGCAATGTTTCGTAATTACGTTTTATATTGTATTCAGTTCAACAGTTTAAGTGCGAAAACGTTATAGAGAAACAAATATATGCTATAATAATATTAAATTTATTTGTTGAATGGCAAGACCCTAGCACTACTTAAAGTAGTTGTTTGTGGAGATCATTATTAACATACTATAAATATTTTGTATAATTTCATCTAACATAAACAATTGATGTTTATTTAAAGGTATGAAGATTCTTATAAAATGGATGCAAAAGTAAAGATGTCTGCAAGAAACATAACTTTGGGACTACAAGACGAGGACTTTAAATATTTGAAAGGTTATCTAAGGAATGGTAAGTTTATTTTCTATTACTATTCTATCATCATATATTATTCTATCATGTATATAATTAACTCACACTTCACAGTATAGGCTTACAAAATTGCTAAGAAAAGTTGGCCCTTCATGGCCTACGCAATAAACATTATGTGTGTGTGTATGTGTGCAAAAAGTCACACTTTATTATGTTTGACTAACATAGCAGACATTTAGACAAAGTTACTTTCGCTTTTTTATACCTATGTTTAAAAAAGATGTAAAATGTTCCGACTTTTTGTAAACTACAATAAATTATTTGTTTCGCCACACACACACACACACATCATCAGGCAAAGGACGTCCACTGCTGGACATAGGCCTCCCCCAGAGACTTCCAAAGCGTTTTATTGGAAGCGGCCTGCATCCAGCGGCTTCCCGCGATTTTTACCAAATCGTCGGTCCACAATTGTTTCGCCACAATGCCACCATATTATATTTTAAATCTGTATATAGGTGTGAACATCATTCCCGAGTCGACACTTTTGGTGCTGACATGGCAAACTCTCGCGATGTACGAAGGAATCGACTACAAAACTATGTCCATAACATTCCACAACGTGACTTTCCATGGAGATATTGTAATCCCCAAAGAAGGGTCAGTGGGACTGCGTATATGCATTCAAAAGGGATCCAACAGATTTGAGGTAAATCTGTACTGACATTACCCATTTTAGATCAATAATTAAGAGTCTATGAGGTGTATTATTATATTTTTTATGTTATTTTAGATAACCCATGAGGATATTGATATTGTTACTGGATTTATAGAGATCGGCAGTAATAGCGATAACACTGAAAGCGAAATTGAGTACTCAGCTGATGATTATAACCTAAATTCAAATGATATCTATACAATGTTAAAATTTAAGGGACTTTCGTACGGGTAAATAATTTTTATGATTTTATCATTTGTGTTGACCTCATCACGAACGGCAAAAATACGACCCCGAGCTTAATAAAAAATAGAGGTAATGGGGTAAAGGCAGGATAAATGCCCCACTTTTCGAAATATGCTCCTAATTTTCAAAATATAAATTTTATATACGCTGCGTCAATTCTTTACTGTGTACTTTACTTGCTGTGACTTTATGTTGTTTAATCATTTAATTGTCATCGTTATAATATAATCAGAATGTGAGATCAAATTAAATAACAATAATAAAATTATAAAATCATATGATCAAAAAATTGCATTTCTAAAGCCGTATTCATCATCACCAGCTTTTCACGTCCACTGCTGGACATAGGCCTATGGCACGTCACTGGGCTCGATCTTCTGCCTTCCTCATCCAACCGCTGCCAACCTTGCGAATATCTTCACCCCACCTAGCCAGAGGGCGCCCTACACTACGTTTGCCGAGCCGTGGTCTCCACTCCAGAACTCGTTACCCCCAGCGGTCATCAGTTCTGCGACAGATGTGACCTGCCCACTTTAGTTTCCTAATTATTTGGGCTTTGTCGATAACTTTGGTTCTCTGTCGGATGACATCATTTCTGATTCTATCCTTCAGAGAAACTCCTGACAAAGCCCTCTCCATAGCTCGCTGAGCGACCTTGAGTTGGTGGATAAGTCGCACCGTCATAATCATGAAAGACATTCTTTCTTTAAAATAACACAACATACATAGATTTAAACTTTGTAAATTGTAATCCTACTTAAAGGATGTTAAGCTGAAGAGTGTTTTCAGTTTTTCACAACTTGAACCATCATTTCTGAAAAATGTGTAGGTCTCATGTAGCCAGGTCAGACCCTACACATCGATTGAAGTCGGATTGAGATTTTGAGTTTTTTATGCTTTTCAAAACATCATCTGCCGAAAAGACATCTGGAAGTATATGCAAAAGTAGACTCATTACAATAAAATAAGCAACTAGCTTATCCATTTGCAACCACTATCCTAATACTAACATTAAATTGTATTTCGCATTCATATGGTTATGTTTTATACCCGATTTATTCCCACAGAAACGATTTCCAAACCATTCAGTCAGCGAACATGGCAACGAATAAAGCGCTAATCAAGTGGACAGAAGAATGGATTATGTTACTAGACTCGCTCATTCAGCTCAACATTTTAGCTAGAAATCACGAAGGTGCCTCTACTCCCAAATTCATTACTAAACTCTCTATTGACACAACAGAACATGAAAATTTAAAACACATCGAAACTGGAAATGAAGCGGCTTATGCAGCCCAAATATGTAAAGATCTGTTTGGAACTACTAGGTGAGCTACTATTTTGAATCAAATTTCTCATAAAATATAAACAAATAAAATTATATCACCAGCCCATATAAGTCCCACTGCCGGGCATCCTCTATCATAGAGGGGAGTTAGGCTTTAGTCCACCAAGCTTCGAAACGGTGAAATCTTGTGGGTGCGGTGGACGCTGCGCTTGCTTGAACGTGGCCTCCACTTCAGAACCTTATTTTGGCCGTCAGTTCTGCGATTATAATACATGAGTACTTAATATATTTTAATTTCATAGGTGCGGTGGTGTGCTCATAAAGTGTTTGATTTTTGAAGACAAGGTAACAAATAGTCCAAAATACGCTTTAGAACAAAGTCCATTTGTTCCTTCTCTCCCTATGAAAAAAATAGATGTGAGTACTATTTAATTTTCGTAACATAAAACTATTTTTAGCACATTTCTTGCCTCTGTAATTCTATTAATAATATCCCTATATAAAGAAGTGATAAAAATTTTGCATGACCCGCCCAACCAATTTATAAAATAATCATAAACACTGTATACTTTTTTGTATTTCTTCTTCTTCTTCATCAACCCATATACGCCCACTGCTGAGCACGGGTCTCCTCTACCATTGAGAGGGTTTAGGCCATAGTCCACCACGTTGGCCTATTGCGGGTTGGCGGACTACACACCTAAGAAATTCCTAAGAACTCTTAGGTGTGCAGGTTTCATCACGATGTTTTCCTTCACCGTTAAAGCAAGTGATGATTGAATGTGAATACACACATAACTTCGAAAAGTCAGAGGTGTGTACCTGGGGTTCGAACCCGCGACCGTATATTTTAAACAGTTTGATTGATTTTTACGGTTCTGGTGTATGATATTTAAAAAAAAAATGGTAAAATTTGCCACGAGAAAAGTACGACGTATTAAAAAAAAACACAAAATCTATCTGATCCTCATATCAAAGTATTTATTCTCCCCGCATTTTTCTTATTGTACTGCCCAATAATACTCGAAATTTGATCAAACACCGCATGATAGTTCTGCTGAAATTCGTGATTTAAGGTTTCAAGATGTTTGTTTCGCTGACCAAATTGCGTAGCGCTCTGTCATCATTAAGTAAATAAAATCAACGATGTTCCCTTGTGAATTATGTGACTATGCCATGCCAGAGAATTGCAAATAAAAATGTAAATTATAAATATAGTAATATATAAAGCGGAATTTATTTGTTTGTTACGTTAAATCGATAAATTGGCGCTTATGTTATGATATACTGCATCAAAATGTTTTTTTTTTGTGTTGAATAGTTCAAAATAGATATTTTACATAGTACTTACATTTACTGAGTTTAAAAAAATGTGTCATATTATAATATAATATAAAACATTATGTTTTGGCTTTTATGCCAATTCAAGTCAGTGAATCATATTTTACTTAGTGAATTCATTTCATTGAATTATTATGGTTTGAAAAACTTTTGATAACGTCATGTTTGAATTATACTATGTATGAGTGTATTCGTATATTTTACTCTCAAGCCCATATATGTCTTCTATATACCAAGAGACGACTTACGAAGTTAGATTCTTGGAGTAATTTATTGTGCTGTAATTAATGCCTTATGCAGCTAATAATAGCTTATATTTTTGAAAAAAATGGCATGCTATTGTGGGTGTTCATGGGCGGTGTTGACCACTTAACATCAGGTGGCTCACTGGCTCGTTTGCCTCCTTTCCCATAAAAAAAAAAATGCTGTTCTGGTTAATTATAATACATGCAATAATTACAGGACCAACAAAGAAGCTATGGTACATTACCATTTAATGAACCGCGAGAAATATCTCATGTAAAGTTAAATGTCACTACGCAAGGAATCTTCGACAGTTTAGTTTGGGAAGAAATAATCGAACCGTCAAACAAAAATACATTAGTGCAGGTAAAATTTGTAATTTCTTAATCCTTTGTAATAAATAGACTGGTATAAATTTGATCATTTTTTCAGGTTTATTACGCTGGAATTTCCATGAAGGACTGTAATAAAATTGTTGGCACAGTACTCGACGGAAATACAGATTTGGGAATGGATTTCAGCGGATATAATTACAGGTGGGGACGTTTTTTTTAAATTGTATTTTCAAAAATAAAACAATAAGCGTCATTTAAGTATGTTCGATAGTAATCCACTAGCTAAGGAAAGTATGCCTACGTGAACGTCATTTTACACACTTCTTTTTTTACATAAAATTATTTTCCCAATTGTCATTGTGGATCATCATTCTCCTGTCCTGCTCCCAATTCTTGTTTGAAGTCGGCGCAGCATGTTTTGGCATATGTTTTACGGCCGGCCGCCTGCCTGACGCCAACCCTATTTGGGACTGTCATTGTTTTAGGAATGGGGTAGGGATAGCGTGGGTTTGGGTATTGGATATTGCAGGAAAGGATATTTGGCCTGATGGTAAGGATGCTACAGTCTCGGATAAGGAAGTAGTAGGAGACTGCAACAGCTCGGGTACTCGTAGCGCTGTTCCATGACTGGCTAGATCAATGGAAAAGGCATCCCTTGACCCAATTGTCATTGTGAATGTCGATGATTATAACGTACATAATACATCCTCTAACTCTGCTTTATTAAGTGATGATTTCCCATTCTGATTGAAAACACGGTAGTATTGTGTGAATATGATTTCAAATTATTATTTTTTTAAGGGGTGACAGAGTTATGGGTGTAATACGAGGAGGTGCGTTAGCCAGTGTAGTAGAATGCGACCCAGATTTACTGTGGCCAGTTCCAGAGCACTGGAGTTTGGAAGATGCGGCCACCGTTCCACTACCGTACCTACACGCCTACTACTGCTTAGTAAGTTCTTAAAATTATTTATATTTATTTATAAACTCTTTATTGCACACAAAGAAATAATATACAAAACTAACAAAGAGAAAGAAGTACAATTGGCGGTCTTATCGCGCAAGGCGATTTTTTAGAGACAATAAAATATAAATAAAATTAGATGTTTTTAAATAATCAAATGGCTGAAATAATCGAAGAATTCAAGTAATTTAACCAGAGACAGTAACTTAGATGGCATGTCACCAATGCGCCGGCTGCTTTTTTAAGGCCCACGCAATTCAGAACTAGCTTTTTGCCGTTTTTCATGTACCTCCATATTTGCAATTCGCGCTGCCGACCGGGGTCTTCTAAATCACATAGCAATATACTCATACTCAATACATACAATCATACTGAAGCCTGAAGGGAACAGAGATGCATATTGGTGTAACTAACGGGTATTATATTTGTGGATTTAGTCATTTTGGAGATCATCATTAGGGGATTAAAACAAAGAATTAAAAAATATCGTGCAACAAATTGAAATATCACATAGATCAGTGCTGTAGAGAGCCAGTATCTGATGGAACACTATTTTTTTCAAGCGATGGCTATGTACTTACAACCTTGTATATTTTTGTCAAATGTATTATATACATTATATTATACCCCAATTCAATATTTTAGGCCATAAAGGATGAGTTATTCAAAGGTCAAACAGTGCTGGTAAATGGAGGCGCTGGAGCTCTTGGCCAGGCAGTTATATCCATTTGTTTGGCTTTGGATTGTACAGTGGTAACAGTTGTGGGCTCTCTTGAAAAGAAAAAGTTCCTGCTTGATATGTTTCCTAAGCTTCAGGGTGAGGGTTTCAACTATGTGTATTTTAAAACGTTATTAATGTTAATTTAGTGAATCATTTTTTTAATTTATGCAACCCGATAATTTTTCTATCAGTTCTTAATACTTTCCGAAACAAAAGAATTTATACATCTTGAACATCTTGATAAATAGTAGTATTGCCAGTGTTTTAAACTATTACTCATGTCATGGGAAATATTAACTGTTACAACACATCTTCCGATATCAACTCTATTTCAACACAAAAAAATGCTTTTAGAAAATCATATTGGCTATTCCCGACATCCGGACTCTTTGCTAACAGCTGTTGCCAACACTAAGAAGAAAAGTTGTGATCTCATCATAAGCTGCAGCGACGGTAGGATGAAAGAGGTATTTAATATTAAAATGTTAAAAATACTTTACACTTGATAGTATTAAGATGTGCAGGTTAATAAAACTAACATCAACAACTAACTTTATACATTTCAGGCTTTCATAAAATGTACATCATTTGAAGGACTCTATCAAGATGTCAACATCTATAACGTGTACAATAATATTACCTATGGAATGTCCAGCATGGCTAGACAAAAATGGTACATGTACAGTGACCTTTCAGAGATATTTAAACCGGAATATATTAATGAAAAAAAGGTAATTTTATTATTAAGATTTCACATAATTATCTTCTTCTTCTTCATCAACCCATATACGCTGCTGGGCACGGGCCTCCTCTACCATTGAGAGGGTTTAGGCCATAGTCCTCCACGCTGGCCTAGTGCGGGTTGGCGGACTACACACCTAAGAAATTCCTAAGAACTCTTAGGTGTGCAGGTTTCATCACGATGTTTTCCTTCACCGTTAAAGCAAGTGATAATTCAATGTGAATACACACATAACTTCGAAAAGTCAGAGGTGTGTGCCTGGGGTTCGAACCCGCGACCGGCGAGATTCTCGACCGCGTGCCCAAACCTCGAGGCCATCACTGCTTTTCACATAATTGCATTTTTATAATCCTAACCTTATAAGTGTATTCTATTCGGATTTTCAACAACAGTCATCAGACTTACAACTATGGAACAAAGCCTACAATACAATATCAGAATATATGGAGGATAATGAAGCCTGGGTATAATTAAAATGTTACTGTAATCCCAGGCTTGACTGGGTTTACTTTAATGGACATGGCTGTATATTAGGGTGTTCCAAAAAAAATCAAAGTCTTTTTTTTACAACGCATACCCGTTAATTATTTTCGAATAGTGTTAAAACACTTATAAATAAAATTTCATGAACATAGGACCACTGCAACCCGTGCCGACTTACAGTCATGTATTTCATTCAGTACTTACATATTTCAGCGCGTCGAAATCTTCGTATGGAATTTTCGTGGTTGCTTGTTTATTTTATAAGTAAACGCATTTTTTTCCTTTAATCAAGATGTCAGATTAAGATGTCAAAGAATTAACATGGGTTGTAAAATATTAAAATAACGGTTTAAAACTTCCCTGTGAAGAACAAACATTGGCAGTACTGTTCAATAAAACTCGTGAAGTAAATTTAAGTGTAGTAACGGCACAACTGTAACTATCCGAGAATAATTATTTATTGAGAAAGGGCTCATATGCCTATTTAAGCTTTAATTAACTAATTTTAAGAAATAAGTTGCCTTATACCGAGTCTGAAGAGATCAACAAATAATGCGGAAAAATTACAAAATATGTTTGTACAGTGTCGCCAAGAATTTGTTACAAGCTCGGACTACTTTTTGTACATTGCACACGCCGTTGCCCTTTAATTGATAAAAATAAATCTAGATAATAGATATAGTTATATAAATAAATATACATAGTTTTACCGAACAGAATTATGAAGGAAATTTAAGGATTGGCTTGGATCATAATCTATGGCAGTGATGGCCTTGAGGTTTAGGCACGCGGTCGAGAATCTCGGCGGTCGCGGGTTCGAACCCAGGCACACACCTCCGACTTTTCGAAGTTATGTGTGTATTCACAATGAATTATCACTTGCTTTAACGGTGAAGGAAAACATCGTGATAAAACCTGCACACCTAAAAGTTCTTAGGAATTTCTTAGGTGTGTAGTCCGCCAACCCGCACTAGGCCAGTGTGGTGGACTAAGGCCTAAACCCTCTCAATGATAGAGGAGACCCGCGCCCAGCAGTGGGACGTATATGGGTTGATGATGATATTCTTTGGCGGTGATACAGAAAAAAAATTGAGAATTCGGTTTCCAAGTTCTATGCACCAGACACCATGGATGGCCAAAGCTATTAATTGATTAAAAATGTCATAATTTATTTCTCAATTGTAAATTACTAATAAAAAATTCGAACTATTCGACATGTACATTTGCATCGCTATATACCATGTTAAGGTTTGGATGCATTGTATATTGTCGGTGAAAGCACGTTACCAGGACTTAGGTATGTTTAAGACTATGAAACCTTGGGAAACTGTAAATAAAGATAACTCAGAAATTACTTTACAGAATATAAATGTATATCAGCATTTTTGGCCTTTGGTTGATGAAGTAACTGTCTTGTCTCTATATTACTATGATGAAGACTAGGAACCAAAAACAATAATATTTTAAAGCTTAACTAAAAAGAATCCATCAATTCATATCCCCTGGAAAGATATCTGCGTGATTTACTTTTTTTGGAAAGACTTAAACGACTTTATTTCGATCAAAAACTAGTCTTGCTTTTCTTCAATCGTTTTAAAATTTTTGATACTTTTCTCAATGAGTTGCTTACTTCACAGACTAGTTATTCTTCTTTTCAAGCAGTTAAGAAATAATGACACTAAAAGTCGCTAGTGAAACTGCAAATTGCAGTTATATTGATACAAAATTTTCGTGAAAAAGTCACCGTTAAAGGGGAACTAAAGCAATTTTCCTGTGATTTATCCTAACTGTAAAAAGAAAACTTTAAGACTAAAATATCACAAATATTCTTGTTTTACATAATACCGGTGAAGTAGTGTTAAATTTAATAAAGAAAAATTATGTTTTTATATGTGTTCCACAATTTTCATACAATTTTTTCGAAAAAAATGTTGTCGCCCTTATAGGCTGGGACATCTTACTGTACATACTTAATTATTTCGGTAATTTGCAAGCAATTAAGTATGTCATGCTCGCTGAAATGTCTGTGTTTATGGCGGCGTCGTGTGCCGCGTCGGTCACTTCCCTATGAAATGGTTGAGGAGGTCGATGGCTGGCACATGTGTCATACTCGTGAACGGGTGCTTTTTGTGTGGACTGGTCTGCCTGATTTGCTTATTTCAATTTATGAAATTTTAACTTGGTTAGATGTTGGTTTCTCCATTTAAGATAACTATGCTGTTCTAATATGCAATACAACATTCTGACATTGTATTAATGAGCTGCTCTAATTCGGGAAATTTAGTCTTTGTATCAATATTGTAAACTATCTCTTGATTGGAAAAGAGCAACACTAGAGTTTCTTGCCCGTTCTTCTCTAGTGATGACTGCCTTCCGAACAGGGGGTAAAATTTGAAATTTCTGAATCTAAGCGATGTATTTGACATTTTATAGATTCAATAAATATTATTTCATTTCATTTCAGGATTTAGTCAAAATTTAAAGTGTTTATGACATCAGTTTACGTTACCACCACTATATAGTATGAGAAAAGAATAAATTTCAGCAGAGTATCAAACAAAGTGTCTAGGATTCTTTTTGAAAGATTACTCATTTCCAAAAAAAAACATTTTTAGATGTTACAGATGATGATTAGTGAAGGAATAGCAAAAGGTATAGTGAGGCCGATGACTCGAGTTCTATATGGTCCAGATAAAATTTCCAAAGCATTCAGATTTCTATCTTCGAGTAAGCACATCGGACGAGTTCTGATAGAAATGAATTGTCTATCTGAGTCTGTAACACTTGATGCTAGACACAGGTACATTGTTTTATAAGAAAATATTTTTTTTGAAAGAGAGTAATCCAAAAATTGAATCTAAAACCTTTGGATTGCCACAAACTTGTGGCACGAAACTTCGAAGCAGTCTCACTTAATCATTATCCAATTATTTCAATACCCATGACTTGAACGTTATTCAACTAGAAGGTACTACAACGATCAAAAACCAAAACTGTTCTTCATCTTTCGATTACATTACTAAAAAAAAAAAATTGTAATTGCTTGACTACAATATCATGTACTTTATACCTACATAAAAATAGCATAAAATAAATCTAAATCTTAGGAATTGGAACAATTAAACATTAAAGCTAGGTCCTGTCAATTAATCTGTACCATTCGCGGGAAACAAACCAATTTGATGCGATTTGCTAAATTGTAATATTGTTTTTTACTTTATTTTTCAGAAATTTCTTTTCTCCAAACAATGTTTTTGTTGTTATATGCGATAATAACGCATATGGAATCGAATTTGCAGAATATTTAATTAATAGAGGTGCCAAAAAGCTTGTGCTACAAATGAAGTCTAACAAATTTGAAGGCTATCTCCAATTCAAAATACAGTAAGTCTATTACAAAGAATAATGATAATGGATTATGAGGTTTGAAATATTTTGAATCGTTTAAACTTGAACTGTTGTTTTTTGCAGGCAATGGAAGATTAGCGATGCAGATGTAGTTGTCCGTTCGGAAAATATTCAAAACCTGGCTGCATGTAAAAGTATTTTGCAATTTGCAAACAACTTAGGAACAATCGCAGGAATATTTGTAATAGAAGACTCAGTTAATATAAAGTATTATGGTGATGTTTATGCTAAAAATGAATTCAGTCAACAGGAACCCCATGCGACGTTCGAATATATAGATTTATTATCTAAAAAGATGTGCCTTCAACTAAGGTGTGTATACTCAAGCTGCTCCGGTAACTTCAGAGACAATTTCGTTTAAAAGTTTTCGAAGCAAAAAAAATATAACGAACCTTAGGAAATTACAAATAGTAGTCACACTAGTCTATAAGACTATAATATATAAGACTCAGGAAGATTTGGAGCCAGTGGTAACATAAAAATCATTCTGCTTCGTTTAAATATTATTCATTATTTGAAATAAATAACGCCTTCATAAATTTTTCATGTTATAATATATACGTATGTCGTGTATTTCCTTAAGTATACATACATACCGTGGTCGGAAACAAAGATTATTATAGACATAGACACTATAATAAAATACTTAGTCCTAATAGCCAGAATTATTAGAATTTAAGTTTTCGATCACTGTATATTTACAACCCGTCCTGGCTAAAAAATACTCAAGCTATCGTGTTTGTTTTTAGATACTTTGCATTCATCAGTTTTGTTCCCAAAATTCAAACAAATGAATTTTCTTTGCTGGACAAGATTTGTAAAGAGCGTCATGAGCTTGGATTACCGGTTCTTATTTTAAGAAATGACTTGGGCGATGAGGTATTTATATCATTAAATAACAGTAAATTTGGTGATACAAAGTTATTAATAGCTCTTTTAATATAATTGGGCTATGAAATTGCCTTAATATTAATAAAATAGCTTATCTTATTATTGAATCATAAATTAACAATATGTTTTTTAAGACGGATGAAATGGAAGATACGAGAATACTTGAGAATACTTTAAGTGCTTTGGACAATAGTTTGCAATTCAATTATACTAATGTGATTATAAGAAACGAAAACGACCAAGACGATGAGGACGTACAAGCTAAGCTTGCTAGAATTATAGGTATACTATTTTTTTTATTTTAATGTTAATATTAATTTACATTTTTCCAGGGTTCTCAAATCTGACCACCCACGCCTTTTTCGTAATAAACTAATTTTATTGTTTAAACACTCATAGCAAACTTACTTTAAAACTTTAGACCTGTCAAAATTTATTTATTTTTCATTGTTTGTCGAGTAAAAACATTTTTTTAAAAGATTTAGCCTCTTTACGTATTACTAAAAAAAGGCGACTTTAAAAATAAGAATAAAGAAAACTTATAAGCCACAACAGATATACAATGCAAGTGTAATTATAATAATACTTTGTCAGGTACAAAAAACATGGAAGACATCGACGAAGAGTTAATTTTAAATGATTTAAGACTCATAGAGGTAAACTATGAAGAAATTAAAGCTGTTGTCCGTGAATTTTGCAACATAAGCTTACCAATTCATGAATTACCCTATATGACGATAGCAACGTAAGTTACTTCTACCAATTCGCTTCTACTGTTTTAAAAATACTTAATTGATCCTGACGCTTCATAAAATTACTTTGAACAACATGCACATAGTATGCTGGCTCTCGGTTCCATACCTGAAGTATATGCCATCCTTGAAAAGGACCCGAGATTAATTTCTTAGCCGGTCAAAGCAATGCTGCTTTGCCATTTTTATATCCATTTGGAAGTTCTGGGTAGCATAATGGAGTCTGGAAATGTCTCCGTAAAGCGACAATAGACTGACCCTCTTTAGCGTTAGACTAACTGAAACAATTAAAAAAATATACACATAAATGTAAAAAATCAATATACTATGATTTCTACAGATGTAAATCACCCTATTTTAATTAATTGATAATATTTATTCAGACTTAAAAAGTTAAGCGCCAAAAAAATACAAATCATACCAGAGGTTAAAAACGACTTAGAGGCCCTTATACCACAAATAGAAACAGACATTGAAAAGCAGATGGAGCCGATGGTAGTTATGAGAACAAAGTTATATGGCGCTCAGCAGGTAAAATCTTTTGTTGCTTTATGTACACTGTTAGTTAAATTAAGCAACATTTCATCATCTACGTAACGGCTATTCTTTATTCATTCCAAATTTATTGTACACATGAAAACTATAGAGTACAGTAGACTAAATTAGAACAAAAGTTGCTCTTATCGCACAAGGCGATCTCTTAGAGACAACCAAGGATGGAGATGTAGAAAGAAAACTGAATGGTAATTGAAGTGTACACAGTAAAATAAAAAAAGAGCTCATAAAATATTTACGTCATCATCATCAACCCATATACGCCCACTGCTGAGCACGGGTCTCCTCTACCATTGAGAGGGTGTAGGCCTTAGTCCACCACGCTGGCCTAGTGCGGGTTGGCGGACTACATACCTGAGAAATTCCTAATAACTTTTAGGCGTGCAGGTTTCCTCACGATATTTTTTCACCATTAAAGCAAGTGATAATTCATTGTAAATGAATACATAACTTCGAAAAGTCAGAGGTGTGTGCCTTGGGTTCGAATCCGCAACCGTCGAGATCCTGGATCGCGCGTTTATACCCCGAAGCCATCACTGCTTTTTTTTAACTAATGTAAAAATCTTTATAATAATGTATATTCATAAAGATACAAACATACTCACTCTCATGTTTTAGACTTACTCTCATGTTATAGACTCATGTTATACTCATGGTATTTAATATCTGTTTACATTGTCATTTGCCAATATAAAATTTAAGTTACTCGTTGAAGCTCGTTATAGCTTTTACTTTAATTATAATATATTATAATATATATGGATATAAGTCAATACCATTCTTATCTCTTCTGTGTAAATAAAATCTTTTCTGGTCAACTTGAGATCCAGTAGATAGTCTTCGGGAAACGTTTTTTTTTTAATAAAATACAATAGGATAAAATAATGGCAAGGTTGCTATCTTGTTACATCTAAAACTTAACATGTTTTACAACTAACACTGGTATAAATATACCTTTTCAGGTTTTGAACAGACATTTTGCTTAGCTAAAAGTATTGAAATATACTAGACAAAAATGTATTTTAGGTAGGAAACTTTCAAAAATATAATAACATGATAGTCACACTAATACTAAATTATCATATTGCAGAAAGAAGAAGAAATGGATCCAAAAGAACCGTATCTTTTTATCATACCAGGTTTTGCAGGGCTGCCTCAAACAGTAGAACCAATAGCTGAAGATTTGAGTATACAAGCTGTTATAATGCATTTGGACCCTAGTTATAATCAAGAGAGTATCCAAACAATAGCCCTAGATATATTAAAGGTATTTTTGAATATTTATTCTTAACAGCTCGTTCAGGCTAACTGGGCTTGTAGCGCGGTTTCGATCCCCGCACCGAGTCAAATGTTTATGTGATCCACAAATATTTGTTTCGAGTCTGGGTGTTTGTGAGACCGAAAAGTCTCACGTAGCTTCTGATACCCACGACACAGGACCTGTATTCTGGTTTGGGGTCAGAACTATGTGTGTGATTGTTGGTTGTATGTATAAAATGCGTTTATTTTATTGTGTAATTTTAAATTTTATGAAACATAATAAGTTAAACTAAAATGTTTTTTTGTGTAAGTAAAAAAGCGTTTTTTAAAAACCATCTTCAGATAGTGATGCCTTTCTTTTGTTGCAGAATATAAAACAAAGGTTTGAAATAAGCTCACCGTTTTACCTCCTTGGATATTCTTTCGGCGTTGATATTGCATTAGAAATGGCAGCTCTGTTGGAAAAAGAAGGACTGACTGGAGTAATCTATTGCTTAGACAGCAGTCCTATACAGATAAAATCTCAAATTTACTCATACATAGAGAAAATGGATGTTGATGACCTACAAGTCCGTATTCTTTCGTATCTATATAACCAAACGTCTGGGAAAGAAGCTAATGGTCTAAGAGATAAAGTGCAAGCGCTCAGTGATTGGTCAGAAAGAGTTGACATGCTAATTAAAAATCTGTCTGGTTTGACGACACTTTCATTGGAATACGTGAGGTTATTGGCTGAAGCAGCCTACGGAAGAATAAAATTAGCAGCAGAATACGAACCAAATCTTAAATTAAGATCAAAGCTAGTGCTTATCAAGGGAACGACTCAAGAGACAATGAAGCTTGAAGAAGACTATGGACTAAGTGCTTACAGCATAAAAGAAATCCAGATTTACCAGATTAAAAACGATCACGCTAGTGCACCGTATGATTGCAATGTTCCTTATTTTATCAATAAAGAGCTCGGACCTGAAATTTTGAATAAAATCAAAATGCATAACTTCTGTGAAGAGTATTTCAAAAAAACATAAAATTTAATATTTACTTAAGTTAATTTTAAATACGGCCATTAAAGTATTTTTTAAAATGAATATCTTTTATTTTACAATGCTCGTGAACTTGTTAATAAAAATAACAACTTTACTAAACAAAAATATTGTTAAGATAAGAATATACTATAGAGTCTTCTTCTAAGAATTCTTCTTCTAAGAGTTCTTATTCTAAGCTACAGCTTCAACTATTCTCTGATTTAATACAATGCAATAACATCAAACATATATTATATGGCTTCGGGTTGAAAAATTCCGAGTTTCCAGCAATAAGAAGCATATGAATTAATATGTAGAAGATATTAAATATAGCTTAGTTTATCCACATTTACGTTTTTCCAAACTCCGTATCTTAGAAGTATCGACATCATCATCAACCCATGTACGTCCCACTGCTGGGCACGTGGCTCATGTACAACAAAGAGGGTTTTAGACCTTAGTCTACCACACTCGGCAAGTGCGAGTTGGCGGATTACATAACTAAGGCAATTCCTAAAATCTTTTAAGTGTGCAGGTTTCCTCACGCCGTTTTCCTTCACTGTTAAAGTACTTGATAATTCATTGTTAATATACATATAACTTTGTAAAATCAGAGGTGTGTTCCTGAAGTTTGATCTTTGAGATTCTCGATTGCGTGCTTAAACCTTTTGAGGTTATACCTACTTATTTTACACATATTATATAAATTCATACATACATTAACTCACGCCTGTATTCCCTGATGGGGTAGGCAGGGGTGCATTTCTACTCCCACATCTCGCCAGTATGTATCAGTCCCACGTAATAGGCGAGCCTATTGCCGTTTTTCGGGCACATTTCCAGACTCCGTGCTGCTACTGAGAATTTCCTAATGGAAAAATCCAATAACACTTTGCCCGACCGGGAATCGAACCCAGGACCTCTAGATCGCACGGCACATACTTGTACCGCGAGACCACGAGGCAGTCAATTATATACTAATTGTCAATTGTATACAAATTCATTATTCATATTTACGTAACACTAGATCCATACAAGCATACTTTGGAATATTAAGCTTCTCTTCCAAAAAACATATGCTCTGTAGGTGTTTGAGCAGGTAATACCCTCGTTACACGTTGCAAGGCTCCAAAGGCGTATGTTCAAAGAGATATAAAAAAGCATATAGAGCTAAAATTGCAACATGATTTAAACGGCACTGAACGTGTCTGCCTGTAGACGTAACGAGTACCGGGGGATGTGGCCACAATGTCAGGCTTTTTGTGGAATATTTATTAAATAAATAAAAACACCCAACAGTCACATACATAGCTCTGACCCAAGGTTACAAATCCTGTGTATCAAAGACTACGAGAGACTTTTCCGAAAAAATACCCAGAGCCGAAATAATGCCGAACACTAAGATACGAGTCTTGTGTCGTGGGTATCAGAAACTACGAGAGACTTTCGGTCTCACAAACACCCAGACCCGAAACAAATATTTGTGGATTACACAAACATTTGTCTCGGTGCGGGGATCGAACCCGCGGCCGCTCGTTTCGCAAGCTGCGGTCTAGCCAACTGCGCCACGGGCTGTGAAATTCCCTTTTATTTTATTCCCTTTGAGTATTTCTTTCCCTTTAAATATATCTGTGTAAGGTATTAAAAGTCTTGATAGCCTCGAGTTTGGGCATGCGGTTAAGAATCTCGGCGGTGGCGGGTTCTAAACCCAGACTTCTGACTTTTCAAACTATTGTATTAACAATGAACTATCATGTACTTTAACGGTGAAGTTTATTAAATTGTATATCGTGATGAAACCTGTGTAAGAACACAAGAGTTCTTAAAAATTTCTTAAGTTTGTTCTTTGACGTAAACAACAGAATTGGCGAAAGGCGAGTGCAGTCATACACCTTTTCCATTCGGGTATGCAGATTCGAGTGTATATTTTTGTGTATTTAAACATCAAAACGTTCCTGAAATGTCCCGCATTAGGCCTCAAACAGTGAGACACAGTACTGTAATAGAGTCATAACTCAAAATAAGCGTGCGCCACGTGCGGGCTACATTATGCATATTGTCACCGTATCTGATGTTCCCGCCACAGACAGTTTTATTAAGCACTAGCTTTTTACTACGGGTTTGCTTATGCACTTAATCTACTAAATGTGTGTTTTCTTGCGTAAATAATGGTAATAAGGTAAAATTAAAATGTGTGTTATGATCGGTCAAAGTTAAATGTAATGGTTCTTTAAATTTTATTTCTTAGTTTGGTTTTTGCATTTTTATTAGCTGCCACAACTGTTCGTGGTTTTTAAAAAACTCTTCTATGGATTATGGTCAAACAGGTGTTACATAGTACATATATACATGCGTCATACATACTGTCATGCCGCCTTCCCATGGTGTGTTCCAACAAAACTGTTATGACAGTTATTTCAAGTCACATTTATGCTCTTTAAAGAGAATTCCCCCGACCTAGGGTTCAAACAAGGAATCTTTTGATCTTACAGCATTCATATGTACATATTATATATTGTAGCACTTATAGCACGGATGATTTGTGGTGAGTAATGAGATTGTCATATGTTCGAAAACATCGTTATGGGAATTTCAAAAGTTCTTAAGAATTTCTTCGGTATGTAGTCCGCTAGTCCTCCCTAGGGCAGCATGGTAGTCTTAAACCTTAACCCTCTCAGTTGTAGAAGAGGCCCGCACCCAATAGTAGGACGTATGTATACGAGCTGATGATGATGATGATGATGATGTTCGATAACTAAGAATTAGTATTTTTCTACGACCCTTAGGTGGTCTCGTCTTCTATACACACACAGACTAAGCTCTACCCTCTATTTCAAAGTGTTAACATAGCAATCTATACAAACCCAGCAATTTACGACATGACAATAAACTTTAATTAAATTAGAAAATGAAAACCGGAAGAAATAGCTGACAAAAGAAAGAAGTATGTTCCGTGGCGCGGCTTTCTGTACTGGCGTTGGAAAAAAATTAAATCGATCTCTATCAAAGAGATCGGACGCAATTACGTGTGATTGTGTGCGGTTGGGCCGATTGTTCAGTACCATTGTTGAGCAGAAGGCGAAAACATGGCGACTCCTATTGTCATCTGCATTTGAATTAGACGTTATTCTTCTATTTGCCCCAGCTGCAGAAGGAAATTGCCTGTGTTATTTTTATGGCAGTATGAAATCTATTTTGTATAAATTTTATTTATGTTACATATATGTGTGTGTGTGTAGGTAACTAAACTCCGTAACGGTCAGAACATTTTATTGAATACTAGCTGTCCCGGCAAACTTCGTATCGCCCTACCAGTCAATGAATGTCTTGTTACTTATTAACAGAATTTAATTTTAAATTACTTAGGTATATCATCATCCCCTTGCCCTGGTCCCAATTAATTACTTGGGGTCGGCGCAGTATCTCTTCTTTTTCCACACATCCCTGTCAGCCGTCATGATTTCATTCACCCCTTTCTTTTTCATATTTTCAGTCACGCACTCCATCCATCTCTTTTTTGGCCTTCCTCGGCTCGCCCATCCATCCACTTTCATGTTCATCACTTTTTTTTCCTACATATGGTTAATTCCTTCTCTTAATGTGCCCATACCACGACAGACGGTTTCCTTTCATCTTTTCTATCACAGGAGCTACTTTCAGACTTACCCTAAAGTATTCATTTCTGACTCCGTCACTCCACACATCTACCACACATCCACCGCAACATTCGCATCTTTGCTGCATGCAGTCGTCTTTCGTAAGTCTTCTTCGTTGACCATTTTTTTATTCTTTTTTAGCACAAATGCTAGCTCCCTTGACCTACCATTTGTCGTACCTACATTCCAACTTGCATACCTCAATCTCATTTCCCGGGTTAGTGTCTTACGTTGCCCCCGCCCGGGCTGGTGTAACAAACCTTGCCCATTTCTCATAGGAACCGGGTGCTGCCCCTGCGCGTCGGCTACGGGGGACGGTCTAGGCCCTGTCACCTTTCTTATTATACATACTGTATAAATGTTTTCGCAAATGTTTTACGGCCGCCCGCCTGTCTGACACCAACTCTCCTTGGGGCTTTAGTTCTTTTGGTAAAGGGGTAGAGATAGCGTGTGTTTGGGTACAGGATATTGCAGGTAAGGATATTTGGCCTGATGGTAAGGATGCCACAGTCCCGGATAAGGAAGTAGTGGGAGACTCCAACAGCTCGGGGGACCGAGGTCGCGAACTCATAGCCCTGTTCCATGACTGGCTAGATCAATGGAAAAGGCATCCCCTGACCATTTATCAATATTTCTTGAAGGAGATTTAGAGTATTTTAAGTAATCAAGCATAATAAAAAATTAAAAATTAGGCACTACCAAGGAGATTTGTTACACAAAATAAATTTCTGAACGCACGCCTTAACATTTGACAGCCAAAAAATGTCAATCCATTGTCATGACAATTCTGCATTTTTAACATCTAAAATACGCAATAATTCGAATGTTATAGATACATATTGTCGATTCAAAATGCTTATTTTAATAAGTTCTTTTATTTGAGGGGGCCTCTAACTGCATCGACGGGATAAACATTAAATGACAGGAAATTTTGTATGGTGTTAAAGTTCAAAATGACTTAAGTATCATTACGAACCTTTTGTATGGGAATATAGAAAAGTATTATTTTTAGACCTTTTCAGGCAATTATTAAAATGTATCTCTCCGTAAGAACAATCCTCGTACTTCAAGGAATATTATAAAAAAAGAATTAGCGAAATCGGTTCAGCTGTTCTCGAGATTTGCGCTTAGGAACACATCGAGCAATTCATTTTTATAACATAGAACTCCTCCACTACGATTTAAACTTTATTGTATTGTATTAAAGTTCAAATTGACTTATTTATTAAAACGAAACTTTTGTATGGATAAAGAAAACAATGAAAAGTCCCACGGGAACGCTATCGAACGGGATAAAAAGTATCCTATGTCCGTCTCCTGGCTCTAAGCTACCTCCCTACCAATTTTCAGCCAAATCTGTTCTGCCGTTCTTGAGTTATAAGTGGTGTAACTAACACGACTTTCTTTTATATATATAGATTTTTGTTAATTCAAGTGAATTCGAAAATAAAATGTATAAAAGTCGCGGGCAGAGCTATTTTTACATAATATATTTTAGGACGCTACAATGTTTGTGTGTTTAAATTGATGCCTATAACCAAGATTTACAAATCATAGAGCTAGATTTTTTTTCTATGTTCTAGATATACAATAATCAGTAATTTATGAAAGAAAGCCTGTTAATAATAATTTATCCACATTTACATAAGATAAATTTAAAAACCTTTTATTGTTTGACAAAGTCTTTAATATATTACTGCAAGTCTCGGTACACAAACTGTATACAACCGTATTGCACATATTAACTTTCTACTTCAACGTCGCAAAATTAAAATGAACTAAGAACTAAGAATATACTGCGTACAAACGTGCTTGAAATAAATTCAAGAAAAAAGTGCGCCTTAAACTTAATTTTCACCATGTTAAAAATATTTCCTCAACTCCGTTTTTAGTACGTGAACTAAACAGCAAAGTTTTATGAGTCTGCTGTGTAGATATAAGACCTCACTGGAAGCGGCAGAGTACTGAATTTGTAGATTTTTTAAATTGTCATTCTTACTTTTTTCGTGTCTGATGGCTTCGAGGATAAAGTGTATGCTTACCTTGATAGACGACTTACCTAAGACTTTTCAATTTGATTCGTGTATGATATAATCTGTTACGAATTTTAAGCTAGGAAAAATGCAATGTTGGCAGCCCCATGACGATATTAGCTAGTTATCAGCTTATGAAACGAGAGGCCGCGGGTTTAATCTACCCACAGAGACAAATGTTTGTGTGATGCACAAATATTTGTTTCGGGTCTGGCTGTTTGTGAGACGAAAAAAAGTCTCTCGTATTATCTTATGCCTACGACAAAAGACTAGTCTTAATGTGGGATAAAAACTATGTATGCAACTCTTAAACACCTTTTAGGTGTTCAGGTTTCCTCAAGATGTTTTTCTTCACCGTAATAGTAATTGATAATTGTTGTGTTCATAGTAATTGCAAATATAAGGTTCGACCGCCATTTCTCAGAAAATCACGCACACTATATCTCATTCACGATAAGTTGATTCTTTTGGCATATCGACTAATGATGGGAAACAGAAAATATCGAGTAGTTCAAAAATATTGCGTTTTAAAATACTGCATAATGTGTGAAATTCTTTATTACTTTCGACATGTAAAAAATTATTTAGATAAGCGGTGGTGGGTCATAATAAGTACCTATTTAATATAACAGGGTTATTTTTAGATCTCCCGCCAAATTTAAATAGATGTTTTAGACCACGGAAGCAAACAACTTCCCCAAAGAAACACGGGTCGAAAAGTGGAAAAAAAAATTCAGACCTTCTACACGAAATCGACCACGTGAGCAGTTTTCTATGGAAGGGTCGAATTATTTATCACGTTTCGACCCATGTTTCTTTGGAAAAGTTGTTTAGTTTCATGGTCTAAACCATCTATTTTAAGTTGACGGGAGGTCCAAAAATAGTCCAGTATGTAAAAATTAAGGTTGAAAAATTAAATAGTTTTATCTTTAAAACAGTTTTTATTAAGAAACTGGAGCACAGCCATGATCATCATAGTGTTCAATAAAGTTATCGACGTGGAAATCGATATGAACGATTTTACGTCCCTTTCCGTCCGACCGATGTAACGTTATACAAACGTCAATTAGTTTCAGTATTCCTATTTTAATTTTACTTTGAAGCAATAAAGTCTCAAAAATTTCGGATAACGCTTATATCTTTAGGGACTTTTGTGTTGTATGTATTTTTTTATATTTATCAAATCATTAAAATAATCAAATAATACGTTTTTTATTTCAAAGTCATGTCTCAGAAAAATTGACATCTGCCAAAAGAATCAACTTATCGTGAATGAGGTATAAGCCATTTCCACATATTTTCGATCTCCTCGCTTCGTAACTAACAAGGTTGCCTCGACGTAATAATATGACAAACGATATCCTTGGTAGCAGACTGCGGCGCAGACCTAAACATTTACCGTGCACAAATTACCTTCAAGAATAATGTACGCTTATTATATGTAACATATGTACCATCACACGAAGTGTTGAAAAGTGGTAGATTTATTGTGTAGACTGTAGTTGTTTTGAGTTAAAAATTAGTTTAGGTCTAATCATCACTGTCACCGAAATTTAAGTGAGTAATAAAGAATTGTGTATTCCCTAAAATTCTGTATTCCCTTTCTTGCTAGTACAGGGTCACCAGTCGACAAATTCTTCATCGGAAATGGTTTAGGCGTCCTGTGCAGCTAAAGACAAAAAATAAATCTGCTAGCCTTGATCTATGGTTAACTTATTGTACAATGTAGACTAAGGCACGAAATTCTTACATAGCTGGAAGCTGTACGTATATAGGATTTAACACTTTATATTTGGCAACAACAGCGATCATATTTCAATATTTAATATTTCGGTAAATATTTTTAGAGAATGCCTTTTAAAAGGCTCTCAAATGCTCGCTCACAATAATTTATGGCCAATTTCAAGACGTTCGCGCTTAAATTATTGCTCGGGGACGTCGTATATTTTATACAAGGCAAATTGAAATTTGAAAGAATTTTTTACTTAGTTTCATTTATTTAGTCGTTTCACATTATTAAGTGCTATTTATAATTTCTGTTCGAATTCAAACGACTATTTATAATATAAGAATATTTTCTTCTTTTAAGCTGACACTTGAGACTACTCAAGTACATACTTTTATTTCGACTTATAAGAAAAAATTAACTACTGAACTGAACTACACACCTAAGAAATTTATAAGAACTTTTTTAAATGTGCAGGTGTCCTCAGGATGTTATTTTTCTCCTTTGAAGTACGTAATAATTTATTAAAAATACACTACGGCATGTTTTAAAACTTCGGAGTGGATAGGAGCATCAAACCACTAAAAATAGAACTTCAGCTATCTTGCTCGAGGATTGAAATAAAAAAGTATTGATTCACGTCAATTTCCTTTAAGACAGGCAGATATGGCAGTCAAGCCGATCTATCGTACCGCACTCAAAGCTAACTAATGGTCCTACCACACACTTTTAAATATATGATTATTCATATCAAAATTACGTAATTTATTTGACTTTAACAACGCTATTACACGTTTTCACGGCAAGTTTGCATGCTATTTAGTTGTATTCTAATGTAATTACATAGACGTATTTGTGTATGCCGTAATGTCAGGTTTGCGGTCAATTGTATGCGGAAAAAGACGCATTTTTTAAATATTTTTAGATTATATCAGAACGAGAATACCTGAGAATTATCTAGAAGCACTAATAAATTCTGAGAAGCATGTAATCTTGAAGTATCCCCGAAAAATGAAAACAGGCTCGACCCCTATGAGGTACGTAAGATTGACGAAATGTGGGTGCAGAAATGCACCTTAACCTACCCCTTTGGGGAAGAAAGGTTTTATTTCAATTACCAAAAATTTAAAACCTTTGTACCCTACTGAATCAAAACTGGTTTCTCTAGTCGTCACGTGTCAACTTTCCTCCCTGCAAAACGGTGCATGATATTTTAAAGTATAGGAATATTCTAAACAATATACCTGGTAACATCGATTTTATTGTAAAGAACGTTCGCGATCCTTACAAATAGTAAGTGCTTTAAAAGGATTCCGTAGTACGTGGTAATTTATTGCCACTATTTGTCACTTTACAGTCTTTATCTGTACTGCTAGGAACATTTTCCAGTTGAGTGCATCTACTACAAGTAATGTTTCCTGAGTTCAATGCTAGGTCGAATGTATAAAGACCATGTTATCGATCAAGGTGATATGGCTGAGAAAAGCTGAACATGAGATTTACTACACTCGAAAAATAAAATTTTGAATATGTAATCACCATTAATACTCATGGTTATTAGGAAGACGTGTTTATTGAAAAAAATGAAACGGGTTCTGAAGTATCACATACACCCGTATATTATTGCTGTAGAATTGTGCAACTTGGTAATTCTGCTGCCGTTGAAATCAGTTTGAACATGAGATAAAAACAACATACGGTAAGACGGCTTAGATTTGCATGCATTTCTCCATCCATTTATCGCGGATTATGTTTCCGGTCAACAAAATAAGGGGCAACCCTATGTCCGTTTTTAAGGTAAAATTCCAGACTCTGCAACTCAAAATTTTCTAACGACAAAACTCAACAACGCTTTAGATCGCACGACACATACTGACATCGCGAGAGCATAAAGTCGTTGTAATATTGAACAAATAACATAATATAGTTTTACGACCAATGACCCCGAAGAAGAAAGGGGAAGGGTCAGTATTTCTCGGAATCATATGTGAAAATCTGGGAAATTATCGGTACGTGCCATGGAATTGAGCAACTTCGGGGCAGTTAGATTGTACGTGACGCGATGCGGACATGAAACAAATTTTGTTCAGGAGGCTGTAACAATGGAATCCTGCGAGACTGGACCATGCGGTACGCACCCTGAATGAGTTTACATCTTTTGTTGTTGAGGAAATAAACGACTCAAACCGGTGGGCAAGTAACTATGTGTGAAGGAGAGAGTCTTTTTATAGCTATAAATAAAAAAAATTAACAGTTACATATAGTTTGACCACACACTAGGATACAAGTCCTGTGTCATGGGTATCGTAAACTACAACAAAATCTTGAATCTTTCAAAACCCAAACCCGAAAAAATATTAGTGAATCACACAAACATTTATCTCAGTACGGTGATCGAGCCCGCGGCCTCTCGTTTCGCAAGCTGGTATCTAAAAAACTGCGCCACGGGGCTGTCAAATATTTGTTTCCTTTCAAATATTTTTAATTTCCTTGATGATCAGTCACTGAATGTGAAATATGAGCATTTATATATATTTGTATGTGTATATCATGTGTTTAACCTCGGCATAAATGTATCCGCCCAGGAAAAAAAATGAACTAATGTGATTGAAAATACTCTAAATATTTACACAGAGAGGAACAGAAAATTACACTAAACTCTGTTTTTTAAGCGGCTATCATCTAAAAACAAGGGGAGAGGCGCTGTGTGCTGAAATACAGGTTTATACCTAGTTCAGCAAACAAATGCTCCATTTTTTGTAAAAATTGTAAAGCTCATATATTTGTATCATATGTTTTGTAACTGTTTTTTGTCTAATAAATTTCATTTCATTTCACTCTCATAGAAAGTGACGCTCATTATTTATTGTATTAATGGATGTGAGTCCATGTCAAGTCGTAATCGGAATATATTGTATTATGTTCCACTCTTGGCATTATACAATTCTGCTTAAAAATATCAATATCACTTTCACACAGAGGTATGACATGAGCAATACTCGGGAGTTTGAAATGTTTCATTATAGGCAAGGTTTCAGGAAATGCATAATGAGTCGTTACGTATAGCTACCGTATTTCATAGTTAATATAATATGAAATAGCAGTGAAGCTATGATGGCCTCGAGGTTTAGGCGAGCGGTCGAGAATCTCGGCGGTCGCGGGTTCGAACCCCAGGCACACACCTCTGACTTTTCGAAGTTATGTGTGTATTCAAATTGCATGATCACTTGCTTTAACGGTGAAGGAAAACATCGTGATAAAACCTGCACACCTAAAAGTTCTTAGGAATTTCTTAGGTGTGTAGTCCGCCAACTCGCACTAGGCCAGCGTGGTGGACTATGGCCTAAACCCTCTCAATGGTAGAGGAGACCCGTGCTCAGCAGTGGGCGTATATGGGTTGATGAAGAAGTGCTATTTTTTCTGTTTGCATTGTGTACATATTATGAAATACTGGCGTACATGCATGCACAAAACTTGCTTTAATTCATACATCAGACCTACTGCTGTGAAGGGCCTTATCTACAACGTTTCTCCGCTGAGCTCTAATCCTGGTTTATTTCTGGTTGGCAGACTCCATACATGAGCAATACCCTGAGTAACGCATAACATCGAACATCAGAAGACATTTCATTGGGTTTGAACCCGCGACCGCCAAGACATTTATCTCGACTACACAACTTACTCTAAAATCCGAAATAGAAACCCATGCAAGAACAAGTCGAAACGAAACAAACCTATCAAACACTAGCAGTAAAGTGGATGAGATATTTAACGATCCATTTAGGGTAATCCGCAAAGCGAATAATTAATTGGGTTTGGAGGTATAGTGGTCGATGCACGGTGATCCAAATGTGATCAGTCACCCTTGATACCACGGCAAGGCACGCGGCATTACTGCTAAATGGAATTGGGCAGCTAATAATCACAAAGAGTTACGTCAGCAACAAATTAGAAGTATTTTTATAAGCACCAGAGCCATATGTATGTAGGTATTTTTTATTTTAATTTATCCCTTGCAGTTTCATTAATATAAAGACAGAACAGAATTCAGACAGAAAAATGGTATGGTTTGATTCTCGGGTCTGGAAAAATGTGGTCGCATATTTTCGTCACGAAAATTTGAGTGCTAATCCTGATATTTTTTGTAAAAAAATGTTAGTATCAAGATACTCGTATCTTCTTGTCATCAACATTTCCCACACTAGTAAGCAAGGAAGGAGGAGTTATTATTACAGCAAGTATCTTCGTTTACTATGATGTTAACGTCCAGTGTTGAACTCTATGCCCTTTCTAGACTTAATATCGTGACATCAAACTTAATAAAAAAATCTCATTAGATTAATAGTATATACAAAAAAATCCTTTATACAACAAATCTATTGAAAACTAGTGTAATCCACAGTATAAGAAACAAGAAAATCTCTTTTGAAATTGTAGAGGCTAAGTTACCAAATCGCATGTGATCCCCAAAGTCACGAAATAAACGGTAAGCGCGAGCTACTGATGTAATCAGGGGACCTGTTAGTAAAAAATAGAACTGCCCTATGAAAAATATTTGATCGTCTTTGTTCTGGGTGTTTGTCGCTGATTTCCCATTTTTTATTTTCTTTATTACCCCTTTTTTATATTATTAATTTAATTGACACGACGAGTCAATGTGGCTCTGATAATAAAATTCTCCAATTTGATCAGTCCTGTGCTATCATCAACCTATCATATATAGATATACATACAGGTCTATTTCGACTTCATCCATCAAACGCTAGAAGAGAAGACGCTTTAACCTCGAGGCCTATCATTGCTTGCACGATACATTTTTCTTTGCTGAAACAAGGATCTCTAAAACCACCCCGTTGAGCGCGGGATAAGTGACAATTCCACACAATCGTACATCGCAATATGAACTCAGCCGAGCTTGGCAGGGATTACGGTCGATCCACTGAGCGCTCTACTCCAGCCCAGTTATGAGTTATTGCCTCTGCAAGCTGGTGGAAGAGGACCTCAGGTATCTCTGGACAAAGTTCCCTCATAACAGTAAGAACTATAAATTGTATATAGTGATAAGAAAAAAAAATCGAACAGTCACATTCATACATATTTCTAATGTTATACTTTAAGAGTTTTGTGTAGTAGGTATCAGAAACTACGAGATTCCGTCTCACAAACACCAAGACCCAAAACAAATAATTGTAGATTAAACAAAAAATTCTTTCGGTAATACAACTACTTCTCTACTCTGCATTCTCCAAAGTTAGACGGACAGTATTTACCTATGGCAAATCCGCCTTTGTACCTTCATGGTATAAAGTTTTAAATAAATAATTAACAAAATTATGAATACGTTTTTATCAGGTCGATCACTTTGTACACTTTGTATGCGTGTATCCTTTATTTACAAATGGTGACCTAGGAACTTCAAAGGTTACATGAAAATGCAGTGAATTGTTATTCGATTAATTTTATATCTACGGTATTACTGCCTTATGGTTTCGTAGTATAAGGATATGTTCTGCTTTTTTGTGGTCCCCGGTTCGAAAATTCTTAGGCAATGAGGTGTTTGATTGCTGCACAAGTTTTTCTGGGTTTTTCCATTAGGAAATTCTAAGTTGCAGCACAGAGCCTGGAAATGTGAGCGAAAAACGGCAACGGACATAACCACGTTGGACTGACACACATTTTCATACTCTGCCTATCCTTTCGAGGAATACAGGCGTAAGGCTATATAAGTTTGTATACATGTTTGTACAGAAAAAAAATTAAGAGGAAATTATGTTTTATTCTCAAAACGCTTTCATAATGTAGTAAAAAATAAAGGTAAAAAAATGGTGATACAAAGAAATGTAATTTGAGTGCGTGAAATTGATCAGCTAAATAATTAATACATCGTGAAGCTAATTACAATAAGCGTATTATAATTGAGGTTCATTACCCATGCATTTATCAGGTGCATTGAAATCAACAGAATTACGAAAACTTTTTTATTTTTATTTTAGAAAAAATTCTCTTTTTGGCTACCGAGGTGCGATCGAGAGATCCCGAAGACAATTCTTTGATCGAATTGTTAGTATTACTAGGTTTTGCTTCAAAAAAAAATTCCGTAATACTTTCGAAATGTTTCATAAAAGCAAAAATTCCTGCCTCCTACTACGAAAGGCTGAGTCACCACAGGCGAAGCTTGTATGTAGGGGTGCAAGTCCGTGCCTAGCCTTCAAGAGATGCAGACGTATAACTTATCTACTAACAGCTAGTATCGAATATGTTAAGATAAAGATAGCTTTGTTACGATGATTTGTTAAATATTGCAGACTTTAATCTGAGGAAATAAAACTTTTTTGTCTAAATTAACTTCATATGCATGAATAGCATTAACAATTTGTTACACAGTACATCTGCAACACAATATTTATGTATTCAACTACACAGGAAAAATATATTTTATTGCTTTGTTATGGTCGTGACAATAAAAAATATTCTCAAAAGTTTCGCTCAATTTATCAATCCTTTTAAATGGCACATGTTTGACATTAATATCTGAAATATAATGCAACGTTAAAGTAAAAGGTAATTCATTCATTACAATGAATTACCTTTTACTGCTAATGAATTACTTTTTACAAAAAGGCAGAGGTGTATCTGGACTGTTTGAACCCACGAAATTCGACCCTTCGAGATTCTCGACCGCGTGCATAAAAACAACAATGTCATCTTATTACTATAAGAAAGTTTACTTGAGGTAAATTTTTAGTGTAGGTACTGTTCATATTTTTTTATTTATCCACCTTAGTTAGTTGTATCCACTTTAGTTAGTTACCTTAAGTTTCAATAAATTCATTGCTCTTCCAAAGAATCCATTAGGTAATATTAGATGCTTCCACAATAAAAGTTTCTTAATTCCATCTCCGCTTATAAAATCGCTCGCACTTGGAACCAACAATGTAAAAAACCAAAGAAAGCAGGGTTAATTGTCAAGGTTTTCGAACTGTTTTATAAAGACAGCTCAAACGTGTCAATCAGCAAAAATGTCGCCGGCACCGCAAGAGTTCGACGTGGCTTCATGCCCTGATGGTCTGACTGGTGAAGAAATTGTGATCAGCGGCATATCGGGCCTGTTCCCGAAGTCTGATGATGTAACGCAATTCATGGAAAATCTGTTTAATCAAGTAAGTAACCTTTTGAATTTAAGCGAAGATACTGAGGTGCAGTGTGCGACGTGCTCTAGCTTAGCATTAGTCTATGCTAATGCTATGTTGCTTTTGAACCATAGGATATGTTGGGAATGAGATTATAAACTTTTTATACATTTCAGCCTCTAAATGACTTTTTCCTCTTGCAAGCAATTTTGATCATGTAAGGGATTCAAATTCCAAAAAAAGCAGTGATGGCCGCGAGGTTTGGGCGCGCGGTCGAGAATCTCGGCGGTCGCGGGTTCGAACCCCAGGCACACACCTCTGACTTTTCGAAGTTATGTGTGTATTCACATTGAATTATCACTTGCTTTAACGGTGAATGAAAACATCGGGATGAAACCTGCACACCTTAGAGTTCTTAGGAATTTCTAAGGTGTGTTGTTTTCTAACCCGCACTAGGCTAGCATGGTGGACTATGGCCTAAAACCCTCTCAATGGTAGAGGAGATCCGTGCTCAGTAGTGGGCGTATATGGGTTGATGAAGAAGAAAGGATTTCGCGTTGGGATTAAGATTTATTCGGTTTTCACATAAGGGAATTCGTGGTAGAAACACGAAGTCTAGAAATGGCAATCATCTCGTAATGTAATTATTCCGACTGCCAATGCCCTAGTAATACCCATAAGATATGAGATGAAATTAGAAGCATTCGTCTGATTTTTTAAATTTATTTTAGGTGGATATGGTGGAAGTCAACGACTGCCCATTCAAACATCATGAATTTCCAAGATACAAAGGGAAAATCAATAGTCTAAACAGATTCGATGCGCAGTTCTTCAGAGTACTTCCCTTTCAAGCATATTGTATGGACGGAATGAGCAGAAAAATACTGGAGCACGCGTATGGCGCTGTTTTTGATGCCGGTTTGTCAATTTTGAATTTAATAAGTATAAAAAAGCAACAAACACAGCACTGACCTCACACTTGGTTACAAGTCTTGAGAGACTTTTTCGGTCTCGCAAACACTCTGACCCGAAACAAATATTAGTGAATCACACAAACATTTGTCTCGGTGCGGGGATCGATCCCGCGGCCTTTCGTTTCGCAAGTTGGTGTCTAGCCAAGGGTGCCACGGGGTACTCAAAATTTGACTATTAATTTCCTAATGGAAAAATCAAACAATAATAATATGTGCGATCCGGAAATTGAACCAGGGAACTCTATGTCGTACGGCACTTACTTTGCTGCGACCCACGAGGTAGTCATTTAGATAGTTTTATGCAGAGAGTGTATATGTATATTTCATGCATATTACGACCGCATACAACGGTGCGGGCTGCTAGCTTATATCAAGTAGGTCTGCTCAGTGTTCTAAATTGTAAATTCAGTAAAAAAATATCCAGAAAATGTTGCTTTGAAATATGAATGTTCTTTATTTCCAAAAGAATCCTGCGGAATAACAATGTAGCTACATTTTTAGCAAATATAATATAAATGAATATGAATATTATTATTTTATAGTACATTAGGTGTAAGCCTTAAATTCGATTATTGCAACTTTGAACCCATATTTAATACTCTTAAAATGTAATTTGAAACCCTGTTAGTGCTCATGACTATGATAGGCACTGCCGTATTGTTTATGAGTTAGATTAGGTCTATTTCCAAATGTTAATGAATTTGAGTAAAACTCAATTAATTAGATTATTTTATTTGAGATTATTTTTTAGCTCTAAATTAAATTCAAAAGTCGAAAATAAAATAAATTAAAAGTGTGATAAAGCGCCAAAAAATAGTTTTCTTGCAATATTCTTACATTGGTATACATCTAAGAAAACATAATAATTATTGTAGGGTAGTTTCGAAACTTCGATTTCAACAAGTGACGTCCCGCAACCAGAATTTAAAAGAACCGTGTTGCTTGTCCATTCTCGTGCCTTAATTCCTAAAAGTATTTCGTAGTTTATTGTAATCTTTCTTTAAACTTTTTATTCTAAAGCAATATTAGTTGAAGTTATTCGGCGATCTGTTTAGTTTTTCTTTAACATATTTTTTTTATTGATTAAGTATTCGAATAATTCGACTACGAACGGATTTCATCGAAATTGATACCATATTTATATTAAAAAAGGACCAATAGCTATAAAAGGTAATGAGTTTATATATATATTTGTTCTTTCAGGCGTAAATCCAGCAACAATAAGTGGTAAAAACGTTGGAATATTTGTGGGCTCATCTCATGCCGATAATACTGCATTTTTCTACGATACAATGGATGCGTTCAGCTCTTACGTGTTAACTGGGTAAGAAGCAAGCTTTAAAGTCTTTAGTCAGTCTAATATCATCATCAACCCAAACACGTCCCACTACTGGGCAAGGGTCTCCTCTACCATTGAGAGGATTTAGGCCATAGTCCACCACGCTGGCCTAGTGCGGGTTGGGGGATTACACACCTAAGAAATTCCTAAGAACTTTTAGGTGTGCAGGTTTCATCACGACGTTTTCCTTCACCGTTAAAGCAAGTGACAATTCAATGTGAATACACACATAACTTCGAAAAGTCAGAGGTGTGTGCCTGGGGTTCAAACCCGCGACCGCCGAGATTCTCGAGCGCGCGCCTAAACCTTGAGGCATCACTGCTTGCTTCAGTCTAATATAATCTGTCGTTACTATAGCCTCTCCCCCCACACACAAATATTACACACAACTGAAAATGTTCCAAGCAATTGATTGAAGATCGCTTAAAGAAAACGTTTTGCTTCGCTCCTTTGAAATAAAAATTTAGGCTTCTACCTAAAATAGGTTTAATCGATTTTCTAATATTATTACTAGTATTGTGGTATTGTATTATTGAGGTTGAACTATGCAAAAGCGGTTCAACGTACGTGACAATATTTGGTTAACATAATTGAAAATTGGAAAACTTCCAAAACGGCTTCTATGTGTTACATAAAAACTATGTTGGCTTCGTGACTACTCTCAATGTTACTAACCAGTGGTATTCATATTCTCGTACTGAAAATCTGTTTTTGATGAATAACGAATACATTTAATGCCTAGCGATCTTCTAAGATCTTTTTAACACTAAATAACATGCAGAGTTAAAACTATGTTACGCAAGTCCTACTAAATAAATGTTTAATTATTCCCAACTAAATTAAAACCTTTGAAGTGATATCTTAATTTTTTTTACGTGTCGGAAGTAGTGTCTTCACAATATATTATATAACTATGTACTTTTATATCCAAAATTACTCCATCCAGTGTCTGTATAATTTCTACGATACAAAAACATATAGGATTTGATATACGATGTCTGACAAATTTGTTTCAGTTGGAGCAAAGCTATGTTAGCCAATAGAATTTCGTACTGGATTAACAGCAAGGCGGCTTCCTATACAGCTGACCAGTCGCATGCCAGTTCGGCTTTGGCCTTAGTCAATGCTTACTGGAGCATTAGGAACGGACAATGCGAGGCCGCTATCGTTGGCGGGTGTAATGAGATCAATCACCCTGTACTAACGCTTAATTACAGAAAGTAAGGATACCTGTAATGTAACAAACTATTTTCTAGCTTATACTAAATCTTGTAAATTCTATGTAAGTCAGTTTGATTTTATAACGCTCAGCTTGAAGTTTATGAAAAAAATTTAATGCTGTTGTTTAATTGTTCAATAATTGTCTAATCGATTTTGTTATATACCTTATTGTATGGCAACAAGCCTTAAATTAGAGTGCAAAAATGTGACTTGTTTTATATATTATTTTTATTTGTTTTAAAAATTTCTGCTTTAAATCGTGTTTTACATAAAATGTTCATATTTCTTTTTTCGTCATTCGAATATTTTATTACCAAGTTGTAAATAGGAGTTTAGTATTTCATAGTAGTATTTTTTGTATGTGTAACAGGGCCGGTTTTCTTAACTTGGACGGTAAGACGAAATGCTTCGACAAAAATGCCGACGGATTCGTCAGATCTGAAGCTTGTGGAATGTTCTTTTTACAAAAAGCCAAGCATGCTAAGAGGTAAGCTGAGTATGTTTGTAATGTTTTTGTAAAATATTATGTAATATATAAACAGTTAGATTTTGCTACAGTATAAACGTTTAGATCAACTGTGATTTGATTCTAAATGTATGCCTATAAAAACTTAGGCCGTTGAAAATGATTAGCTTAAGCAAAAGAAAGAAACTGATTTCAAACTTAAAAATTCTAAAATGAATAATTGACTATTCAATTAAATTAGCTGTAAAAAAATAGTCCTGTTATTTAAAAAATATACCATTCTATCGCCATTAAGCATTTTTTCATTTAACACAAAGATAGCACAAATTACTATTTTGTTCCAGAATATACGCTGAAGTGTATTATGCAAAAACAAAATACTTCCCAAGTCCGGATTTAGGGTTTAGACCCACTCGCAATCCGCGAGATTTAGAGAATTTTCTTAATGAATTTTATAAAGACATCGATGTCACACCTGACATGGTGGAATATGTAGAAGCTAGCGCTCCTGGTAAGTTAACTTTAACAATTTTCATTGTCAATAAAAATTCTTGAGGGTTAGCTGCTAGTCTTTAAATAAATACACCCAACAGTCACATACATAGCTCTGACCCCACACTAGGTTACAAGACCTGTGTCGTGGGTATCAGACACTACGTGAGACTTTTTCGGTCTCACAAACACCCAGACCCGAAACAAATATTTGTGATTCACACAAACATTTGTCTTGGTGCGGGGTCGAACCCGCGACCTCTCGTTTCGCAAGCTGGTGGTGTCTAGCCAACTGCGCCACGGGGGCAAATTAAATGCCTGGCTAAGCTGCAATATTATTAACACCATATACTGCACTACAGAGCACGGACTTTCTCTACAACTGAGTGGCCTGTAGACCTGATGTTATGATTTTATCAAGCAGGCCTAGTACTAATTGGCTACACACCTATGAATTCCAAACAAGATTTCGGGGGGCAGGTTGTTGATAAATTTATACAAAAGAAACCCTAGGGCTTGCTCGCAATCACCGACTTTGAGTCGATATGATTATATCTCGAATAGCTATTATATGTAGTTAATTTGCATTTTTGTAATCATGGTGATATTACCAATGAAAGAATTCAGCAATCAAAATTAATTGCCATATATTATATATCTTGTTACATATTCTATCAATATTGTAAGTATAAGTAAAATTACTGATTGAGCTAATCTCCTGTTATATGCCTAATTTATAGGCAAGTCACTTTACCGGAACAGCAATATTTGACGTGTGGGTATACAAAGTTCTCAGACAATATTCATGTTTCAGGCATTGCAGATGCCGATGGTAATGAACTAGAAGCAATTGGCAACTTTTTTGCCAAAAATAAACCAATCAAGGTGGGATCGGTAATATCGAACATGGGACACGCAGAGGGAGCCTCTGGGATATGTTCAGCAACGAAAGTAATCACTTATATATCTGACTTAGTTTAAAGTGAAAGAAAATATTTTTTCTGAACTTGTCTTTTAAAAAACAGTTTAAAAAAGCAGGTTTAAAAAAGCAAGCTTAAAAAAACAAACAAAATCTGTCAACAGTGCCATATTTTAAATTATTCTCAAACTGAGTTAAGAAGTATAATGATACTTTAGATTGACACAGGCTACGAGCATGACACACTATTCTATTGTTAAATTGTGTTTCTTATTCATTTTCTTACAAATTTATCACCCGATAACTTAGTTAGATTTTATTACCTCCTTCTATTTATCAGAATCACAATTATTCATGAAAAATATATTTTAGTGATCTATTTCTCGTCTACTAATATTAATCAAAGATCCTGCTTATAATTTACAGGTCTGTTTAGCTGCTCACACTGGGAAGCTGCCGGGTAACCTTCATTATAATACTCCTCAAGATCATATCCCAGCTGTAAAATATGGTCGAGTTAAAGTCCTAACTGAAAACGAAGTGTTCAATAGAGGATTCGTCGCACTCAATTCCATTAGCTTCAGTGGTCTCAATATTCATACTCTTCTGAAATGCCATTACAAAGCTAAGGTAAATTTAGTTGATGTTATTGTAATTACAATTTTAGTAGCTTTGGGTATTGGCAATTTTAGTATTCTTGAGCCTTTAGAATAGACGGAAAGATGTAAGTGATGATAGAGAAGTGTACATGTTTGCGCAACAAATATCAAATATTTAAAAAATAAATGCCAAATGTGTAAAATATTAAACTAAACAACTAATAATCGTTGGTAATAACAAATTATTGCAAATAAAAACAACGTTTAAAATTCCAGGATATATCAAAATACAACACAGATGTACCAAGAATTCTGCTCGTTTCGGGAAGAACTGAAAATTGTGTAGAAAAGACAATCAATTACTTTAAAAATAAGCAAATAGATCCAGAAGAAATAGCCCTTGTGCACAGTATCTTTTATCATAATATATCTGGTCATACCACAAGAGGCTATATTCTTCAAGGTGAGTTTTTGAACTGTTATATTTTAAAAGTAATAAAATGTAACACTTTGCCATACGAATATTCAATTCGAGAGATAAATTTTAGTAAAAACCAATATTAAAAAGATTGGATCAGCTTGACAGCCCGGTGGCGAAGTTGGCTAGATAGCTTACGAAACAAGTAACCACGAGTTCGATTCCTGCACAGAAACAAATGTTTGTGCGATGTATCGTAGTGTGGGCTCAGAACTATGAATCTGACTGTTTGGGATTTTTTAAATCTATTTATTAAAGCTTCTAAACACCTATTCACAACTTAAACTTATATTCAATTAAAATTAATTCATACTTTGTGTTTGTATCAGATATAAATAAAGACGGTGAAACCATTACCTTGTCGGAGAGTATTCAACATTTCCCTGGAGTGAATAAACCGGTGTGGTTCATGTACAGTGGAATGGGTTCACAATGGCCATCCATGGGAACATCGTTGATGCGCTTACCTATCTTTGCTGCAGCAATTGAAAGGTATGTTTTCGCTGGATTACTGAATAATTATCTCATCATATACAAATTCATCAAGAATATTTTGAGTTGTAAAGTATAAGCCAAAAAATTTAAAGTACATGGGTGCCAAATTTATCTTCCCTTTAGCCCAGACTTGTTAAGTATTAACTGAGCATATAGAAATTATATAAATGTCAAAATTAACAGTTGATAAAAATGCTATTAAGTGTGCCAATCGATTCCAAGAACAATTAATAAAAAAAATTTTTTTGAAGATGTACAGAATACCAATGAAGTGCTCGAATGATCAGATAGAAGTTGTTGATATCTCAATAAAAGTCACACTGAGACAATATGTAGCCTTATTTCCATAGAAAATAAAAGCCCAGGTTGCCATACAAAATTCCAAATAGCAATTAACAATAGCAATATGATATAAAATCAGAGTATACTGACCCCACAACGAACAATTATAAGCTACACATAACACAATTTACGTGTAATACTTTTGAACTTCTATGGAAGATCGTCACTTCCAATTATGTAAATAAAAAAATGTTTTTCATACAGATGTCGCAAAATCCTGGAACCAAAAGGAGTTGATATCATTAGAATAATAACCGATCCTGACAAAACTATTTTTGACAACATTCTTCATTCATTCGTCGGAATCGCAGCAATACAAATTGCCCTCACCGACATACTAACCGCATTGGAAGTGGTACCAGACAATATTATAGGTAATTTTGTATTAAATACATTAGATATTGAAATAAATAAATGCATAAATGAAAAATGAAATTGATTTGGCAAACCAGCTACGTAATAGAAAATAAATATCTAACGTATCATACGACATGGCAAATGATTTGATTCTAGTCACATGTTCTCCATTTATCTCCAAAAACCTTCATAAATTACTAGTAAAAAAAGTTGATTTATTGAAATCCTCGATTTTTAAGACATTATAATAAGTTCTAATTATTATCAATGTTTCAGGGCATAGTGTAGGAGAATTGGGCTGTGCTTACGCGGATGGCTGTTTCACCGCGGAGGAAATGATACTTGCCAGTTATTATCGTGGGCTCGCCTCCATTCAGACAAAACTTTGCAAAGGAGCAATGGCTGCTGTTGGACTTGGTTATAAAGATGTAAGTCTTAAAAGTTTATCAGCAAATTTTTGCTCAAGCATTTTCTTCCAGTCGAATCTTAGATATTGCAGCGATGAATATAATTACAGACGCCTATTTCGTAGCCTTGTGGCATAAGTATGTTCCGTGTGATATCTTTATAACAGAACCTAAGATTCAAGATCTTAGGTTTGATTCCTGAACAATAGACCCAATTTAGTACCCATGTTGATCGATCAATGAATTAATATAAAAATATTCTTTGATTTTATTCTGCAGATCCTCTCACTATGTCCTCCAGCAATAGAAGTAGCATGCCACAACAGCTCGACTTCATGCACAATCTCAGGTCCTTTTGAGGACATCAAAAAATTTGTAGCTGATTTGAAAAGGAAAGGCGTTTTTGCCAAAGAGGTTAACACTGCCAACATCGCTTACCATTCAAGATATATTGCTGATGCAGGTGAATACATAAATAATACATAAGTATAGAGATAGGTTTTAAATAACATCGATCATCTTCATCATCATCATAAGCCCACTTAATATATGGAACACTGCTGGACACGGGTCTGCTCTACCAATAAGAGGATGCAGGCATTACTCCACGATACATGGACTGAAAAACATAGTTGTAATTTGAGAAATAAAACAATATTTCGACGAGTAACTTGTATTTTTAACAGGTGGCATGCTTCTTTCAAACATGAAGAAATTCATCAAAAATCCCAAACTGCGGAGCGAAAAGTGGCTATCAACTTCTGTTCTACCAGAAAATTGGGCTAAAGATGAAGCAAAATATTGTTCAGCGGAATACTTTACTAACAATTTATTGGTAGGTGTTAAAAAATTCTAAAAAAAATTATTAAGATTCTATACCACGCTACCTTGGGCTGATAGCTAGGCGCACTACACACCTAAGAAATTTAACAATTTTTTAAGAAACTTTAGATGCTCAGGTTTCCTCACGATGTTTTCCTTCACCGTCTAATTTTTTGACTAAGGCTTAAAGGCTCATTTTCAGAACAATGTTTACTTTGAAGAAGTTGCCACAA
Source organism: Cephonodes hylas (assembly GCA_030295005.1). Classification (NCBI taxonomy): domain Eukaryota; kingdom Metazoa; phylum Arthropoda; class Insecta; order Lepidoptera; family Sphingidae; genus Cephonodes; species Cephonodes hylas. Next base: position 1,999,493 of record AP025374.1, on the reverse strand, counting down.
GGATACCATCAGATGCGATAGTCATTGAAATATCACCCCATGGGTTGATGCAAGCTGTCTTGACACGGTCTCATGAAAGTTGTACGCATGTGCCTTTGACCAAACGAGATCATAAGGACAGTGCCCGTTTTCTTCTAGAAGCTATTGGCAAGTAAGTAGTCTCGATATTTTTTTTTATTAAACTGCTAAGAATATGGCCTGCTTGTGACTTAAATACGTAATTTTATACATGATGACAGGAGATCTCCAGTGCGATGCATATTGCATCTGAGTATAATTATTACAATTTTTTTTTCTAGGTTATACGAAACTGGTTTGAACCCTAAAGTAGAGGTATTATACCCAACTATAAACTTTCCTGTGTCAACTACAACACCAATACTTTCACATCTTGTTGAATGGGAGCATAGTATTGACTGGTATACTTTTAATTTTTTATAGTATTTTATATTATGTACCTTATAATTTTTGTTATTTTTAAACTGGTTAAAGTTATTATGATAATTTTCATATTTCATTAAATGTATAAATACATGAATGAATAAACTAAAATAAAGTTATTACTTTCAGGCCATTACCATCTTACGACAAAATGGATAGAATAACAATGTGCTCCCGACAAATTTATTTGTCTGTTCATGACGATGACTGGAGTTTCATCAATGATCACGTAAGAGATGGTAAATATTCGAAAAGCCGAATTTAATTTTTAATTTGTAGACTTACATATTTTAATGTTTTGAAATTGAAATAAATAATTGTCAGGAGCGTAAACGAAATCTTACAACGTATGTTTATGTACTGTTACAAACGTTAGGAATAGAAATTTGTGTTTCATGGCTTATGCAGGAATATTTTTGGGTTGATCTTAGGATTTATGAAGAGTTAAGACCAAAATACAAAAAATCGCGATATTACGTCTGATATTGATATATGGGTTATAGGTACCCAGTAGTAGTGTAAGAAAACGTTTATTTCATTATTAAATTCGCTAGAGGTCCTGCCAGAAATTACTCCTAAAGGTTGAAGCTTAATGTTTTACAAAATGATAGTAGTATTAAATTAAGTATTTCTCCAACATCCGTAAATAATATGTATTTGACTGTTGGGTGTATTTATTTATTTATAAATAAATAAATCTATGATTCCAGGTGTAGCAGAGATTCCAGAAGCAGTGATCTTGGTTTTGGTTTGGGAAACGTTAGGAATGTACCAAGGCGTGAACTACAGAAACCTTTCTGTGAGCTTCATGGATGTCCAGTTTCACGGAGCAATAAACGTACATATAGAGGACACAATACCTCTCAGTGTTAACATATTGAAAGGAAGTGGTAGATTTGAGGTTAGTAATTAGAAGTATATCTCAATACATATGTGACTTTTACTAGGTTTATCGATGGCATAACTTAATCAAAAGATAAATTATGCCTCACACTTTATTCTAGACCCAGATTGCCATTATTCCGTTTGTCCTTTCGCAGTTTGAAAAGTAGTATTCGTGAACAGCAGAGTTGTTGGTAAAATTAGATATATGCAAGGTTTAACATTTTTTTTGTTTACCGATTCAAATTGGAACATTAAAATTGTTTTGCTGTGATAAGAGTCCACTGTGGCGATAGACGTGAAAATATGGATTGCAAATAATGAACTACAAATGACTAAATCTTATATTAATTGACTTGTACGACGAAATTAATTTATAAGTCTTAAGTTTCATTTTTAATTTCAAGGTAACTTATGGGGATTTTATTATCGCGACTGGTTACATAGCTGGTGTTAAAGGTCATGTCAAAAACCTTGATATCGCAAACAGAGAGGAAGGCAACTTTCAATTGAATTCCAAAGATGTGTACACAATATTGAATCTACGAGGCCATTCTTATGGGTACGTACAGTTCTTTTAAATTTGTTACAAAACAATCTAGGCCATTTCTTTAAACAGAAAACACAATTGCGAAAGCAAAATTAATAAATTGTCTCATAGAATCAATTATACCCGCTACAGATGGTTACCAAAAGCCATTAAAATTACTATTTCTGAACCGACATTTCGCCAAATATCTATTAGTTCCGCGTCATAAGGGGCAAAACTATTGCCATTTTTCGGTCTCATTTTCAAACCCTATTTCAACGGAAACATTTCCAATGGAAAAACCCAACTCTACTTTGCCGAACCAGAACCTCTAAATCGCACAGCGTTTACTTGGGACTTGTGACCACGAGTCAGTCAACCAACTGACGTTTTTTCGAATTAAAAATGTAATAAAGTCAAAGGAATTTCTTCTTGAAAATGCAAACATATGGGACATTTATATGTAATTTGTTTTTGCGTTTTAGTCAAAACATCAGATCGCTACAAGCATCCAATCTGAATCGAAGCAAGGTACATGTGAAATGGAATGGTGATTGGTTGGTGCTCATTGACGCCCTCCTGCAATTAGGAGTATTGGCTTCTGATCATTGTGGCGTAACTGTGCCTAAATACATAAACAGACTGAATATCGATACTACGAAATATGCAGAATTACGTGATGATGGAAAGTATTTTGCAACTATAAGCGGTAATGAGAGTAAAATAATTCGGTGAGTATGTATTTGTACTATTTAACTGATGGATTATTTCCTATTAGCTTATTTACTAGAAATTCAGTAGCAGCAAGAATTGATGATGTATACGTATATGATCGTCTATACCTATAGCATAAACTTATAAATCGTATTGTTTTGCGTCTAAAAAAATTTAAAATGTTACTGAAATACTGCTAAGAATATCCCATATCTCCATAAAAGATACCAAGTAATATATGTATGTTTCAGATGTGGTTGCGTCGAAATTCACAATATAGTTTTTCAAAATCAGCCATCTGCCAAAGATGTGGCACTGATACCAGAATACTTAAACGTTAAAGTAAGAAATTTACAAAACCCTCTTAATGTGTAATTGGTGGCAAGGGAATTTTTAAAGTATATTAAATGTATTGTTTTATATCTTTTTTGCAGGTAAACGAATCCAACAATAAATACCATGTGGCATATACACCCCCTAAAGATTTAAAACTATCAATAGATGTATATGGAGATGTAGATAAATTAGCTTGGGTTGAACATAGTAATGCCCAAAATCACGCTTTGGTACAGGTAATAAACATTTTACAAGAAATATATAAAATTAGAGATTTATGGCATCATCGGCCCATTTTTATCCCACTGCTGAGCATAGACCTCCTCTATAACTAATCGAGTTAAGACCTTTGTCCAGCTCGCTAGCCAAATGCGTGTTGGCAAACAGAACACCTAAGAAATTCCTAAGAAGTTAAGATGTTAATGTTGTTTCCTCACAATATTTTTCTTCACCGTCTAAGTAACTTTTCATTGCAAATAGCTTAGAAAAATTAGAGGTGTACCTCGGGTTAGCACCCGCGACCGCCGAGATTCTCGAACGCTCACCTATTCCTCGAGACCTAATTAATGGCTTGACTTACACGTATTGCTGAGATCATTCTAAACATAAACAATTTTTGGTCTCACTTCAACCGATGCCACTTGTGTAATACAATACAGAATTGAATTGAGAAAGATTTCAGCAACCTTATGATTCGAATGTTAAACATGATTGTTAAAAAAAACAAATTCTACAGGTTTGCTACGCGGGAATATCGAATGCACATTGTCTAAGAGCAATGGGGAAAATGACTAAAGGTGAATCATTTGGGCTGGATTATAGTGGTATCAACCAAAAGTAAGTTAATATGTTTTCACTATTTAACAGGCTTATCATATAACAGATAACTAATGTTTTTTTACTATTGGGTACAGAAGAAGAGGCCCTAGCAGATGTTTAAAGCAATCCTGTCTAAAAAGATTGACGAATTTGGGGATGTGTGTAGTCAATAATAACCGGTTCAAACGTGACAAACTAAAATTGATTCACTTCGATATTCACATCTTTATTCAAGGTCTTTTACTCTAAAGCAGTAGTACCATCCTAGTTCATTCAGCATATTTGTCAGTCTACAATTTGAGCTATTTTTTTTTTACCAGGAATGAAAAAGTTATGGGTGTTGTTCGTGGAGGCGCTATGGCTACTGAAATTGAAGCTGATTTAGATCTGGTGTGGCCGGTGCCGGAATATTGGAGTTTAGAAGAAGCTGCGACTGTTCCTTTGCCTTATCTTCAAGCCTATTATGCCTTGGTAATTAGAGTTTTAGCGTGGAAAAAATGTTTAGCTCTAAATACATTACATTGGACTTGAAACACGATTCTATAATTTTATCATAATTTCGGTAGACAAAACATGATATTTTTATGGATATTACGTAGAATCTTTATTTCTTTTTTATAATTTGTCTTTTTTTACTGTTTCTTAGAATATGTTACTTTTCATATAAGGACATCAATTAGTAAACACTAATATAGGTTTCTCTTCTTTTCGTTGTAAAGTCGCCCGACCTTACGACACTAAATGCGTCGCCTACTTTTTTCTACTGACTTAAGTCTTGTAAACGCTTACTGTTGGGCACTTAATATCCAATAATTCCCAGATTCAAGTATCAAAACTGTATTATCTAAAAATACTTATAAAATACATTACTAATCTATTTCATTATGCAGACCATCAGAAGTGATATTGGGAGCAACCAAAATGTTTTAATAATGGATGCAGCTACCGCATTTGGTCAAGCGTGTATATCCATATGTCTCGACTTGAACTGTAATGTATTTGCAACAGTTTCTAATGCCGAGGAAAAGAAACTCCTAAGAAGAACTTTTGTGCAACTTAAAGGTTGGTTTACCGTTATAATGTTATTCTGAATGAATAATTATCACATTTTTGTACATACATTTTATGGAATAGGATTTTAAGTAATTTAAAATTTCACATTGTAGTCTTCTCATTCATTTTCATTCTTATTACCTCATTTTTTCCAAGAAAGAAATAAACGATTTGGAGACCAAATTTGTATTTAGTATTTACTTAAATTTCTGAACATCCGTTAGTGATCGAGAATATTACCAAGACAACCCTACTTAGCATTTATCAAAAATATCCACTTAGGAAGCTCAAGGGATGAATAACCATAGCAGATACAGAAAGGAAATTGTCAATGATTTTTTTATTACTAATGATTTCAATTTACAGAAAATAATATAAATAACAACAGTTCCTCGTGTTGCTACAATACAGTCACAGTTAATACTGATAATATGCGATGTGACTTTGTTATTAATTGTGGCAACGGAGACATGTGGAAGGTAAACATTTGAAGTACTTCGAAATAAATTTTCAATTAATAAAATCCTACATGGAAATTTATAAAATTTCAGACTGGTCTCAAATGTCTCGGAGCGTACGGCATTTTCTTAGACGTCATTGAAGTACCGGAGCGAAAAGACGTAGGAATGAGCTTCATGACATTCTGTAGAAATTTTATTGCCGTTCATCTACATACTTTATTTAACCCTGAAAATGCCGGAGAAAAGAAGGTATGTTATGATTACTTTCTCGTAATAATTTTAACATACTTAGATTTTTAAAGGCAGGGAACAAAATAAATGAATTTGATCTAAGAAGTATCTCCATACGTACATTTTCGAAAGTGTAAGTAAATATGGTATTTCCAAATCTCAATTTCGTTAGATAATCTTGAAGCCCCACATAACAATATCAAAGTATATTAACTGAAATTATCTGATGTTGTTGAACATCAGAAGAAGCTGTTGAGCTTTTTTATGTTTACTTACATCATTTATGTCTGTTTTATTGTTACGTGAAAAATCTTTTAGATTCTCCAAGGAAGAATTGCCGATGGTATTGCTAGAGGTGTAGTGAGACCACTGAATCGTGTAGTGTATTCTACGAAAGATGTAAGCAAAGCATTCAGGTTTTCCTACAACCAAATGATTGGGGGACGTGTTTTGCTCAATATAAGTGACTTGAAAACGCCGTGCCATAAATCTTCTCCGAAACCAAGGTATCCTGATTTTAGTTATATATACGAGTATATATTTTTGTCTATCGTTTCATTATGGAATTAATTATTTTATTTTTCCTTTACAACAAAGTCATACATAGACATGCAACAATTACAAATGAATACAAAAAAAATAATTCTTCAACAACTCATATACGCCCACTGCTGAGCACGGGTCTCCTCTACCATTGAGAGGGTTTAGGCCATAAGTCCACCACGCTGGCCTAGTGCGGGTTGGCGGACTACACACCTAAGAAATTCCTAAGAACTTTTTAGGTGTGCAGGTTTTATCACGATGTTTTCCTTCACCGTTAAAAAAGATAATTAGGAAAAGGAAAAGGAAAGATCAAGTCATTAGGTTCACTCCAGATTTATATTTATAGCTGCATCAATATTAGATTCTCTAGGTATGATTTATTTAAAGACAAATCAATTTTTATCATTTTTGCATATAAAAGATCATGCTATTGAAGGACACTTACTCCGCGTTGATTTTTTGTTTTACCGAGTATGTTTGTTGCAGTATTAAGTTCTCGGAAGGCACTCATATTGTAATAAGTGACGCTAGCGGTTTAGGGATTGAGCTGGTTGACAGACTTATAAATCGAGGAGCAAGACACGTGGTTCTCAACTTCACAAGAAGATTTGGATACTTGAAATATAAGATTGAGTAAGAAAGCCCATGTAAAAGAAATTATCTTTTCATTATAATTAAATTTTAATTGATATTTTGATTGCAGTTCATGGAAATCATCTGGTGTTAAGGTATTATTATCTTTCGTGGAACGTTTTGATGAAAAAGGTTGCTGCAAATTGATAGAAGAAGCTAAAACTCTTGGACCTATCAGCGGCATATATATCTTAGAAGATATTTTAAACACAAATAGTCAACGGCTTGCACAAAAATCAAATGTACTAACAAAGCTTTGGAAGCATGAAGACTGCAAGATGGTTGATAATCTTGATCATGTATCGAGAAAAATATGTCCTAAATTAAAGTACGTTCAAATTTTGAGGTGAAAGGTTATTCCTTTGAATTGAGAATGAAATGTATTGGTTATTAATATTTTTATCTATGCAGGTCATTTGTGGTGGTTGCCTTATCGGCACAAGGTAACAAGGATGAAAATAAATTAATAAAAAGGATGCGAACTTGTCAACAAAGAAACCAAAATGGACACCCTTCGGTATTCTTCCAAGTAGAAATAAACAAAGAAGTTAGTAAATAGTAGTTAATGATGATAATTAATGTATTCCTCAAAATTATCAGTATTAACACTAAATTTATTATTCGTTTCCAGCAAGGGCAAAAAATTGATGATTTATTGATGAATATAGATGGTCGTAACTTGGTTAAAGTTTTAAATGACCTAGAATTTACTATCAAGGAAGGCAAACATATTGCGTTTTCTAATGGTGAAAAAGAGTTTTCAAAAGATTTTGTACAGAAAGTTGGTGATATTATCGGTAAGTATTTTTAACATTAGTTTCGCTACTTGACGTGGGTATTCATAGTAAAAATCATAGCAAAACAGATCATATTTAATATTGCTATATGTTTTTTAGCTAAAAAATATTTCAACAATACCACTGACAACACAATTTTGAAAGATCTTTGTAGAAGTGAAATAGAGCTTCAAGAGATAGGTGATTTGATCAAAAGAGTTCATGGATTAACTTACTCCATGGAATATGTACAAAATATGACAATTGCCAGGTAATTTATCATTTATTTCAATTTTTAAGAACAGCATGTTTTTGTAAAAACTGAGATTTATATCTAATAAGTATGTGTGAACGTAAAAGTAAAATTTATGAATTGGACATCGTTTATTTTTATGTTAAAGAATATACTTTTTTTAGATTAAAATCTTTAGTGAGAAAAGACTGCACAATGAAAACTGAAATTAGGACAGGATTAAATGCCCTCTTCTCCTTCGTTGAACATGATGAGTACCTAGCCACTCAGCCTGTTGCTGTTTTGCCTACCAAGCTTGCTAAATGTACAATAGACAACGTAAGTATTAAAACATATTAAAAATTGTCATAGAATATTCATTACATTTCTATGTTTGACCCAAGAAAAAAAACAGAAGGAAATAAAATCAGATAATTACCTTAATTCGAGTATATAGACATTTTATTTATGTCTGCCAAAATCGCACTAACCAAGGGTTGTAGACTAAGGTCTAACCTATCTAAATTGAGATGAAGTCAATGAGTACTTAATACCCAGAAGTGTAATTGGTCTGATCAGTATATCATAAAGTCTCTTGATTTCATAGCACATTTTGGTATAAAAAAAGTTTATACCAAATCGTACTCTGATATACAAAGCTACTAACATACATTTAAAACAGACACTTTACTTTTCAGGTTACAACTGAAATAGATCCTTCAGAGACATACCTTCTGTTGGTTCCTGGTTTTGGAGGACATGGCGAAATTTTCATGCCAATATGTGAAAGACTCAAAATCCCCCAAGTGGCCTTACAGGTTATCCCCGACGTCCAAGAAGACAATATTCCCGACATCGCGAAACGCATGATGAATGTAAATAGAAATTCAAATTTAGATCTAATAATACAGTTTTGTAGACATCAATACGAACTACGCGCAGAATAAAATTATATGTGGAAAATCTCAACTTCCCTTTCTAAGTGATTTAAACTGAATTGGGCACAAAATTATCTGTAACTTTTTTGTTCCTCGAACAACAACAAAAGTTATGATTATTATTACTTCACTAGTGCAATATAAAAACAGGTTTAATTCTAAAAAGACATAAAAATATAAATATACTTTGGTGTAACCTTATTCTATGCATAGGTCGAATACTTGGTGTCAAGGGCTTAATTTTTATAACAAGCTTCACCAAAGTATTAAATTACATCTTCTTTCCTGATTCAAACATGTCTGTCTGTCTTAGAGTGATAATTTCTATAAATCAATTACTTCCTTCTTTACGTCACGCAAATATTAATTTGGCCCAAGGATCTCCAACTAAGTTGCGATCATCATTACATTTATAAAATTGAATTTTTTTACAGCACATTAAACAATCATTTGATTTAAAAGGAAAATTCTACATACTGGGATATTCTTTCGGTGTAAATGTAGCGTTGGAGTTAGCGTCATTGATGGAACAAGAAGGTTTAGTATCCAATATTTTTTTACTTTATCGGAGTTATTGAATTTTCTTTGGAGAATACCAAAGGTTCAGATAGAAAATTTTGAAGTCTTTTATACCTAACAGTTCTCTCAGAATGTTTTGTAAGCTACGTATCAAACTAGGCTAGCGCTGGAGATAAAGCCTAAAACTTCTTCACTGTAGAAAGTTCAATACCAATAAATAGAACGTATGTATAGCCGCATAAAACAGATCTCGCTCTCGCTCTATAAAAATAATATTTACTTTAAAACAAGGATAAAAATCTTTGATAATTTTCGATTTTCAGGTCACATTGGCATTGTATACTGCTTAGACAGTAGTCCAGATGCAATTAAGATACAACTTGACACATACGTGGGTGATCTAGCAGACACGAAAGTACAAGATAAAATAATAAAACACATGTACAATACCATCAGTGGACGAGATGGCGATAAGATCGGCAATGAATTAAAACACATTAATAACTGGAAAGACAAAGTAGAGTTTTGTGTTCGGAAACTTCAAGTTGTTGTTGGATTGACACACGAGTACGTCAGAGGTGTTATAGAGGCATTTTACAAGAAAGTTATAGCGTCTCGTACTTACATGCCGAGGTTCAAACTGCAGTCCCATATAGTTCTACTGAAAGGCGCTGTAGTACTCCCGGAGTGTCGACTGTCGTCGCTTCCAGAAGATTATGGACTCAGCAAATACAGCACTCAAGCAGTTCGTGTCTTCGATATAGACAGCGACCACTCATCCATACCCAGCAACCGTGAGGTCGCCAATCTGGTCAACAGACTTCTGGAGCCTCGGATCTTGGAGGAATTTAAACAGAAGAATTTGTGTGATTTTTATACTTTGGATGCATCTGATTAATTATATTAAAATATATAGTACGGCCACTAATACGATGTTTTATTTTATTAGTAACTACCTACATAAAATAAAAAATATTGGTAGATTTAATTATAAGTTTAATTGAGTTTGAGCAATACTGAGTACCTCTGACAGTCTTGCTTTGCAAAGTACAATCAGTACGTTGCTGTCTCATATAAAAGATAAAAGAAATTTCCTCAACGATACATTTTCGCTTTTAAGTCGATTGTTACATGCTTAATACTTTTACAAGTTAAAACACTACTCTAAGCAATATTGGCTGTTCTAGAGTGTATTTATGTTGTGGTATACATTAGCTGGAGCGGTCATTGCATCTAATCCCAAACTGCAGGGGCAACTTAAAAGTAATAAATTGCTCTTCAATGTACCACGACTCTGCACTCAAGTTGGTAAAATCCTACGGTTTAAGAAACCGGATGGAATTTAGGATATGGCATGATTTACCAGTACCCATACTGTCTTCAAATTATTACTAAGGTTAACTACCGTAAAATGGGGTGGATAGGGTAACTTTTCTACTTTGTTGCCATATTACAACTATTTAAAGATCAAGTAAACTATATTTATGTCAGTTATTATCTGTCCGGCGGTCTATTTTCACGATATACATATCGAACTAATTAAGTTTTCTATGAATATTCCAAGAAAATGCCCAAAATGCTTCAAAACCCTCTTGACCCCGAAAACGGGGTGATTAGAGTCAGGACATCTTTATAAATACTTTAGTATGATAATATGTACTTCAGCCTCAGGTGTTAAAGCTATTTGGCCCTAAAAAAAGCATACACAAAATAATAGTGGTTATATTGATAATAATAATATTTATCGTTCAAAAACCCTGGTAACTCCAAGAAATGAGACAAACCATGTTAAAATATTTTTGAAAACCCTAATATTCACCCCTTTGATAAATATGGATAACTCTACTAATAAACAATAGTTTCGTACATAACTTAATTTACGAAATTCCTCTTAAAATGTTTTAACAGCAGGAAGGTACACAATCACTTATATATTCTTATTTATCAAGAAAATATAAAGTTTTACAAGGGGAAAAATCACGCCTTTATAACGTCGTATTTCAAATGATTTTTTGTGTTATTTCTCTAAGGCTGAAGTTTTTTTTCTTGTTGTCAGCACAACAAATATATATTTTACTTTTAAAAAAATATAACTATAGACTCATCTTTACAGTATGTAGATTGTATTATAAGTTCAAGTAATAGTAACTCTAATCACCCCGGGGACCCTATTCACCCCATTTTACTGTACAGTCGTTATTGTAATATCACTGTCCTCATCATTAAGGCTGATGATAAAATCGTTGTTACAACCAAAATCATCTATATCAGCAGCAACAGCAATCGAAGTGGCACTGATTGAAACCGAACTTCTATAACTATCCTACACATCTGTTGGAAGCTACTATTCCTATAGGAAATCGATTATCAATCCACATAAATTTTTTTTTGTTCGTATATATTGACTGATGGTTTACTTTCTTTATTTAAAGCAGCTTCTATTTAAGAATTTGTTAAGAAAATAGGCTAAGCTGCTTTTTAATATAAGATGAAACACACGCTTTGTATCTTTTCGGGGTCTCCACTTAAAGTATTCACAGCACCATGATTCAATAATTTTATTATATCAGAAATATTACTTTCAATGTTTCAAAAGATCGTTTGATCAGCCTGGCGAATAAAGTATACTTTAAATAGTAGACATTTTCACATTTTTCGGCTATGAAAAAAATTAACCCGAACAATGTTAGATACGGTATATTTGTAATTGGTATTAATTTGATATATATTTTTCATTAAATACCACATCTATCCAATTTGCATGGTATTCCATCCATGTCACAATGAGAACTCACAAAGTTTCAGAATCAACTACGTTTGAACAGTTAAACCGCTTAATTGTTTTTCGATTGCAGCAAATATTTTTTATCAACTACCAATCTGGAACGTTTTGATTAATCTGTTCTGCATTTATTTACCTATAACATTATGAAGCAGATGGAAGGCATCTTTAATAAAAAAAAAATTGAGTTTATTTTTTAAATAGTACATTTAATTTTAATACGTCATGTCAACCGGATCGCTATTAAGTACTTGTATTTACTAATTATAATGAGTTTCATTCATATACACAAAGAAAAATGTGCCGTGCGGTTCTAATAGATTTTCTGCTATAAAAAATAATTGTTGCGACTATTCTTCGTTGATATGATTGTCATGGTTAGTGTGATGACCATTATAAAGATAGCCTTTACCAGAATTACAACCTGCGTCCGTTTGCCAAAATTTCACAAATATACCTTTTGAAAAAGTTTTGAATGCTGAAATGAATCAACGCGTATGTTCGTCTATTTCCTGGGTCTAGGCCTCCACTAAACCCAGAGTTTCACACCACACTGATCCTTTGCCACCTCTTTTCATACCTATTTGTTATTTGCGTTTCAACCTACGGTGATTATGTACATCTAATTATTATGTATAGCGACCCGCCCCGGCTTCGCACGGGTGCAATGCTGATATTTAATGGATGTTATCATACATATAAACCTTCCTCTTCAATCACTGTATCTATTAAAAAAACCGCATCAAAATCCGTTGCGTAGTTTCAAAGATTTAAGCATACAAAGGGACATAGGGACAGAGAAAGCGACTTTGTTTTATACTATGTAGTGATTATGTAATCAGAGCTGTGTGCCTGAAATTTACTACTAACTACTGTATTGACACATAACTTACAAAAAAAAGGTTGCATCTAGACTTAAGAAATATAAAAAACTGCCTTTAAATATTTTTTGGAAAACGCAATTAAAAAAATGTTATCTCTTACGATGAAATCTTTTCAATTGATAAAAGTTAAAAGGCTCTTTACCCTCGACAAAGGGAGATATTTAATTTGAACTTAACTTTTAATAGATTGGAGATACAAATGTTTTTGATAAGTTTGAATATTCTCAAATGGAATGTTTATGAAAGAGAAACTATTATCTTCAGCTAAATACATAAAGTTTACAGACTTTTACAATCTAAATGTGTTTAACTTTGTATTGAAACATCGTATTATTTACACTACATTTAATTTAATTCAATAAGTTCAATGTACTCAGACAATCATATCAATACTCAACGCATTGTGATACGCTTGACTGCACTTGTTATAAGACGCTAACACTTAAAGTGGTTATTTGGTTTCACAATTACTCATTTTGTTTTGATGGTAATTTTAGTATGATAATCAATTAATGGGAAACTATTTAAATATTTTTTTGGCTACGACTGCCCCTAGAAGTGCTGGGTTCATGTTCCGGGCCAGGCAACGTTTGGATTTTTCCAAACGTCTTTCTCTTGACTTGACTTGAAAAAAACGGTAAAAATTACCTGGCTAAGTTCTAGATCAGTCTCTATAGCAAGGTGATTCTTTATACACAAAATAGTAACACTTAGTAACATACTCTAGACTTTACAGAGCCTGCCTTTGTTCTATTAGTAATACTATTAGGCGAACTTCATACGAAACATTTGACCACAACAATTTCTCACCACCCGCAACGCGAAGTTAATTGTTTTCATTTCGCAACTAAACTTTTGTTTCCCTGCAATTTGGACTGACCGACGAAATATTGCTTTGCAACTAGCAAATTAGTCCAATACGCGAATTAGTTGGTGTTTTGCTCGCTTTTTGCAATCTGTTGTTGTGTTTGGGTAACTGTGTACCTATGCATTGTGTTACGGAGTATTAATTGGAATAATCACATATACGTAGATAGTGGGTTCTATTGACGAGGACTAATGGAGTTTACAACATTCAGCTTTAGAAATCATCATCATTATCACTATCATCATCAGCCTGTAGGTAGATGTCCACTACTGGACATAGACCTTCCCCAAAGACATCCAAAGTGTACTGTTGGAAGCTTCCTGCATCCAGCGGCTTTCCGTAGTTTTCACCAAATCCTCGCTCAACTTTGTGGGTGGAAGAACAGAGGTTGCCGACATGCAAAATGCACCACTTCCTACATCTTGCGGTACAAGCTTGAGTATGTGATAAACAAAATTCCTCTAACCTCTATCACAAACGTCAAATAACACGGCTCCGTCCAAATTCGTCCTCACATCTACACTTGCATTGTGATGCCGGGCACGTATTGCGAAAAGGTTCCATCTCCAATGAAAAGGGTTGGAGATTTATAACCTTTGGCAAGTCGCACGCTACATTCTATTATATCTGTGACACCTGCTGGTAATATGTTAAATTGCGTGACGTTTTATCATTGTAGAGATAAATTACACGGTTCGGGAACTAATCGGGGAATAAGTAAAATTTATTCGTTTTCTTCATAAGAAGTCCTCTGAGGGATTCTGATAAATTTGTCGCCTTAAATAGAGAAGTATAGTGTCATTTAAATATAAGTATAAAAAAATGGTCCGGAACTCTTACTACAGGATTTGGGTAATTTCTTACCATAATTTAGATGATGGTAGAATATTACTGTACATTCACTGCTATGACTACAGATTTAGCACATTCCGTTATAGAGAATTAATATCAAATGAGTCAGTCTGTTATTTACAATTGAAGCTCTAATATCTCTCACCATGCTTAAAAATTATCATCATCATAATAACCGTTGGACATAGGCCTATAACCGCTGGACATAGGCCTATAACTGCTGAACATAGGCCTTCCCCAATGACTTCCAAAAATTATAATTCATAATGGTTTTTTTTTTATAAAACCTTATCTTACGATCTCAAAGGAATCGCTACGGTAGTTTTGTAATGAAGGTAACAACAAGCAAATACAAGTTAGAATTTGGAATACGGTCAAGTAATACCAATATCGAACAGCTGCATGATTCAGGAGCCTAGACAAACTATTCGGGGTAGGATAATGCAATAATAGTGTATTGGATTCATCTAGGGTCTGGTTTCTCTTTGCACCACACAAGCTGTCTAACTGAATTTACTTTGAAAACTTTGTATATGTATGGAGGACCCTTTAACATGCTCAAAGCTCGTTAGATTTGTTATAAAAGCCTGATATTTGTTTGAGAATGCTACATCGCACTCTTTATATTGTAGTGATGTAAGGCAAAAAAGATCATTTTTTTTAAGTTAACAAAAAGCTGCAGCAATTATAAGTCCGAATTTTAAATTAGAATAAAACGTTATAAATATATTCAAAGCAATCATGACGTATTAACAGTAATGTAAAAGTAATGAAGACTCTAATCAATTCACGTTCAACGAATTATTATTGCGACATCTTAATATTTTTAGATCATTATAAAACCATGTTGTCACAAATAAATTTTGATTAAACTATCGCATAAACCTCTGAAGACTTAACATAAATTGCCATACATTGGCACATTTCGAATTAAACTTCCAAACAGAACGAGGCAAGCGATCCTTACTACGAACCTATTAGGACGGTGATAACGTTTAACCGGCCAAACCCGCCGTGAGCCACAAAATAAATTTCCCCAGACTCCGAAGTACTTCAGAACCGAGATATCCGTATTGAGATAGTATTTCTGCTATAACTTTCATATCCAAGCACGTTTGAGTAATTCGTATTCGTATGCCAACGAGAAGAACACTTGTAAGGACAATTTGAGTACGCGAACTGCTAAAAATACTTTTATTTGAAATAAAACTTCAGGTCTAAGGAGCCGGTTCGGCATAAATGACTTATCCAATAAACTGGGTGATAATATAAAACAAAACAAACAAACTGCCTCGTGGCCTCGCGGTACAAGTATGTGCCGTGCGATCTAGAGGTCCTGGGTTCGATTCCCGGGTCGGGCAAAGTGTTATTGAGTTTTTCCATTAGGAAATTCTCAGTAGCAGCTCGGAGTCTGGAAATGTGCCCGAGAATCGGCAATAGGTTCGCCCTCTAATACGTGGGACTGATACATACCTGGCGAAATGTGGGTGCAGAAATGCATTTCTGCCTACCCCTTCGGGGAATATAGGCGTGAGGTATGATTGTTCTTTTTGATAATATAGTAACAGGATGTATGTGTGGTTGCTAGGAGAACGTATGTTTTGTCGAATATTGAACAAAAAAGATTGTGTATTCGACAATGTCTCTTGCACTATTTCTCCATGCGCGTTCCAAAATGCCGACATTTTATTTAAAAGTCCTTAGTCTTCAAGTAAGGTAAGTAAAGAGTCGAGAAAATGAATTTGATTGTTGATATCGCGAATTATCAGAATGACACCAGATAAAAGAAAATAATATAATAGTCAATCATAGTATTATCTAAAAGACCTTTTACACAAACTAGATTTTGAGTTCTAGTAGAAGAATGAAACAAAATTCCTAATAACGCAATCTGGACCTCGATTCTTCAATTTCCTTTTGCAGCTTACCTACATGTTGCTGTATTAGGGAAATCGAATTACGTATTGATTGTTTTTCAAATGTAGTTTGAGCTGTTTACGTTTTCCTTGTTGCTAGTTGTCCTATAATTACTCGGTCTGTCCAATCAATGTCATTTACACCGAAACTAACGTGTTAGGCACGCCTCACACAACATTGTGTTCCATTAACAATTCAGTCTTTACTAGCTGTTCATTATGTTGTGGAAATAGATAAGTAAAAACAACCAACAGTCACATTGACAGTTCTGTTTCAAAACATCGATAAAAGTCTTGTATTATGGGTATAATTAACCGATTAATTAAAATGTTGGCATCCTTTTTATACTTTACTATTATTTAGCATGTAAGAGATTAAACTATGATTATAAATTAAGATTGTTTTAATATTTATTATGTTTAATTTTAGATTTGTTTACTTTTATTTTTCCTAGATTCGTAGTTTTTCAAATGTGTACAATTTTTTTTATTTTTTAGTTAGTAGGCACTGTAAGTGAATTAGTGGTGCACGCGGTGTTTGCCTAGTATTGATTATTACATTAAGTTTTTTTTATTTATGTTTTATTTTTTATTGTGAGTTATAAATGTAAACAATTGTTGGCTAACCTAAATAAATAAATAAGAAACTACGGGAGACATTGGTGTTACAATTTACAAAAACCTGAAACAATTGGTAATGGATCAAACAAGATCGAATCCGCGGCCTCTAGTACAAGCTAGTGTTCATCCAACTGCGCCACGGGGCTTAATAATCGGTTCAAATGTGGGTGGTGTAAGACGTAGGCTGCATAGAATAAATGCATTTAACCTTAATCTATCACTCCCAAAACCATTAGGAATGGAGCATGCGTCAAGCTTTATTCTCACAAAGCAGGCTCGTTAGCTTCAACCGCTGTTGGCTGACTTTAATGAAACTTTGGGAACATCGGTCGGTGGCGAATGTTTTTGTTGTCCACCAAACTTTGTAAATTGCGCTAGGTAACTCTGATGATCGAGGTAAAAGTTAAATTTCGAAACCTTAGTATTGTTTTTCAACAGAAGAGGAGGTATTCTTTTAATAGAATCAGTTTGAGGATGAGTAGAGTTCAGAAAATTCTCCAACAGTGATAATTGCCACGTATAGTAGAAGTATTTAAAACTATTTAGTATTTATAGGAAATTTCACATTTTCTTTCAGCTTTGTTTATCGAGAAGCGAATAAGGCTATTACAGATACTCATAGTTCGTCTATAGCGAAACAGGGTTAGGCATAAAATTATTTTCACAAAAACATTTTCCAAGGCCACTAAGTCCGAGGCTATTGACTTCATCCGGGAATGCATTCGAACCCCATTTGCTTTTAATACCCCAATAACCTGACCTAGTAAAAAACGCTCGAAAACTCGTTAACATGAACATTCAGACACTTGACGAGTCTATCCCAACACCGCTACGACTCTAAACCAGGATCGGCGGTGCCACGCACAGAAATGTACTTAGCATTGAAGCTCAGTGATTCTAAGGGAACCATCTAAGTATTCGATCTCTTAGGAAAATTTCTACTATTACACCCTTTTGCAAATATACCGAATATTAACTCTGACGAAACAAACACCGCATGCCGCGTGTACAGTGAACTAAAAAAATCTCTAACGCGACGAAACTCGTGTGTTACAAAGGAGCGGACTTTCTGCCGGGTAACGTATTAACATGAAAATTGAATCAGCTACAGGGAACTTGCACGGAGCTCGACTTTGGACTTATACGGGGTTTTTTGCTTTGTTCCTCACTGGGTATTACGTGCCTTGAGACTGGAAACTGAAGGAATATTTTAAAAAAAAATTTAAGTTTCCATTTTATTTAATGTCGTAATTTTACATATTTAGTTCATTTATTTCAATCACGATATCAAATAAAAAAATATTCAATTTTGTTTGATTTATCAACTTTTTAAATACGAATACGCTGATTTTCCATGACTTAAAATATTCGCAACAACTACACAAGTTTTTAGTTCTTATAAAGTATTTTTAGATTCCTAAGTAGACCATTGAAAAATTATATCTTCGCCTTAATAAATATTTGAGGACAGTCTAATGGTTATGCTTTTTATATAAATTCGAAACAAGAACCGATGCTTACCTAGATTTTTTTTACAGAACAAACTACATGTATCATCTGTTGTAATATTCTTATTCAAGATACTTTAAACCATGATCCGCAATGTTTACAATCCGCGCATCTCAAACTATGTTCTGAAGGAGTAACATCTAAAAATTCCAAAACAATAACAATGTACCAGGATGAATTGTCACTTGTCAGTGATAGATATACAATGTCATAGATTGCTACAGCAATTGTTTTAAAAAAAATCATTACATTCAATTATACGTGTCTATCTCACCTCTCAAAGCTTTAAATTGAACAAAAGTGTGTTCTCTCATCCTCAAAGGCAATAAAAAAGTCTCCGAAAATTTGAGAGATTTGAGAGATAAAACACAATTTGAAAAAACGCGGGTGCAGAAATGCACTTCTCTCTATCTCTTAGGCGCTTCACGACTAAAAGGGTATGAACAAATGCAGCCATTGCTAACTCACAATTTCCAGTCGTCGGTCGCTGTTTATGTAATAACAGAGGGATTATTTGTTTTGTTTGTAGTGAACACGATTGTATTTGTGTTGTCGGCGCTGGCGAGGTGTCATCTAATTGGATGTATTGTATTGATTCTAAATTGTACACGTGTTTTTGAGCTCAGTGAGGATTTTAATTGGAATCTTTACTGTTGTTCGAACTTGTTGACAGATTATTGTGTTGTATGTGGTATTATTACTTTGCAGAAAACTATCGTAACGTACCAAAATTTCAATGAAGATTAGGATTTTAGGTCACGTTTTAAAAGACGATGTTGTGGTATATGAGATTTTTAGGAGTTTATTATTTCCAGATAAAAGCCTTATCTTAGGTCATTTACATTTCATGATTGATTAATTGAAAGCAGAAATGTACGTAACATGTATAAATATAATTAGTGAATCTTTTTATATTTTTGTTTGTTTGTGGTACTTTTCGACTGGATCAGATACAACCCAATCATGCAGCCTGAAAGAAGAAGTTTTTAATGTATTTTTTACAATAAAACTTGGCATTTGAAAGTAAAATCCACATACTTCCTGGATTTTATTTAAATACAAAAATGCAATGCAAACAACAATGTTTTGTTATGCTACTTTAAAAAAAAGATATACCTACCGACATAGTAATATAAACTAAATTTTACAGCTTGCAAAAATATTTTCTAAAATATCACTGTTTTAATTTAATACAGACCGATAGACCATCTAATATTATATTTGTACTTTTTGTACTGTCAATATTATATCACAATTGCACGACAAAAAACAAAATTAAAAAATGTAACAGGCTGCAAAAAAAAAATCTAACCACTAAAAGACTTTGGGATTATCTATGGACGAAAACTTCTACATCGAAACATTCTCATTTCAAATGTTCAAGCAAGGAGATTTCCAAACATAAATACCAACGGCCATAGCTGCCAGCATTTTCAATTTCGCATTTTGTTAAGGGGCACTCCACCTCAGTGTAAAAGCAAGGCGGAACGGTGCAAGAGATTGGGAAAAATTTACGAGATCGCTCCAATGATAACGTTTGAAACTGGGCAACTGAGTTCGGTCACTTATCTGCCGCAGTACGACTACGGATTTATCTGCTTGACTGTACATTGCAAGTTTTTTCTTAATTCCAAAGGACGGTGTCGCTTTTTTTGATCTTTTTTCTTTTAAATCCAAAACGATTGGTGGCCTTTTTAGTAACTTTTTTTTTATACACCCAACAGTCTTGCCTTTTTGATGACTATATACATACAACCATATATACAAAATGTTCATACGAAAAACGTCTGTTTAAATATAAATCTACTCAAGTAACTAGAATGTAATCTATTCCCCCAAAAATCGAATAAAATCAAAGTTGTCTCTTTAATAAATGAAAAACCACCTGAGGGGGACCTGAATGTTGATAAATTTTTAAAATTGCTCTCAACCATGGATCGGCCATTCGCGATCAAAAATTAATTTGATAGGACAAGTGACCCGCCGGCCGTTTGCTTACCGTAAACTGTGTTAAAAAATTGGAATATGAATTTCCCTACTAGCTGAGGAAAATATTATTTTGTATCATTTTTCCATCATCAGTGTGCTTATAAATAATTTCAATGCGAATAGTATTTAAGGCCTGTATTGCAGAAAAAAAGAAGAAAATATTTGTGTTTCTTTTAAACAATATTTCCAAGATTGGCGAAGTCGCATTCTGTATTCATACCTTATTGGATGAGTTTTATTTCTCTCTAATAACGTCACGGAAACTTGTAGAAGTATATCGGACTTTTAAAACATACCTATGTTGGTATAAAAAAATAACCAAATATTCTATCAAATTATTTCAGAGCATTTAATAAAAATCACATTCATCATAATATGAAAAATATATACAGCATAAATATAAATTCTATAGTAGTAGAAATTTACAAATATAATAGCGAATTTATATAACCTTACCAACCTACCAACTCCATCTATTGACAGAATTTGGAATTAAGGTGATAGTGAGCACGCACGTGTTGTAATTAATAACAAGCGTTTGCGTTCTCGTGATTAGATTTAATGTCGCTATTAGTATAACATTGTGTCTCTAATTTATAACAAATTTTATACATGAATATCTGGATTTTTTATGTTTGTTATTAAGACTATAGCTAGAATAATTATTAAAAAGACAGAAGTAAACATAATCTACAAACAAATAGAAAAATTTTATAAATAATAAAATTTTATAAATAGTTTTCTTGGGGTTCTAATTTTGGAAACATCATTAATTTCACATTAATGTTGACTTTTTTCTATTAATTTGTTTTACAGTTCGTCACTGAGTTGAACTTTTTCAATAATAAAACTGTAATTCAATAATACTCGCTACTGTGACTCCTGCTGAGGATCATCAGCGGCACGCACAGTATTGATGCAGAGCTCTGAAGCTCAACAAATCTATGTGAATGTAATTTGTCATTCCTGCAAAGAAATGAATCAGAAATAATATAAAACAGTAATTGTAAAATCAAGAGTTGACTTCTCTCCACGGAAAAACGGGGCCCAAAGTATTGAACTATTCTAAAAGCCTGTATGGTAAAGGATTCAAAAAAGTTCTGAGGTAACAAACATAAAATTAAATACAGACGAATTGATAACATCACACTATCACATTTCGTTTCACCGTACAAAACTACCCTAAGAATCCGCCCCATCGATTGGGTACGTGACGATCTCACCTTTCCGCGAACAAACTTGTAGCATTAATATAACAAATAACACGTAGGGAACGTTCCTTAACTACGTTAATTACACAAACTTATAAGGAAACATTCTCGTGGACTTGAGGAACGTTTTTGTAACTGCTACCTCTGATTGTTGGCGGGTGATTTTTACTTTTTTCGATGGGTTGGCATCTTATACTAACATTATTAATAGTGCAAAATGATTCAAATAGATTAAAGAGTTTGGAATGCTTATCAAAAGAATAACTAGCTGATAGTCAAACAGGTGTGTTCTGTGGGGTTTTAGGCAAAATGTTGTCATATTATTAGTCAAAGTCAAAGTCAAATCTCCTTTATTCAAATAGACTTTTACAAGTTCTTTTGAATCTTCATTTTTTAACACTTTTATACTGTTTTTTTTTTAAATAGTGCCGCTTCGAAACGTGTTATCGCTGTGGTGAAGAAACGGCAAGAAACTCCCTCAGCAACACGATATGTCATTTTTGTTTTTTAATAAATTTCAATTATAATCTAAAAATTAGATTACAATCTAATAATATTGTTTACAATTTAATGTCACATGGATACAAAATGCAGCAACATAACCTCCGATCAATTTACTTGTAGGAGAAAGTTCTCATTAATAACGAGTTATTTGCATATGTGCCCGAATTACAGTTTTAGGCTCGTCAAGTTCCATGTAGGACTTATGGCACACGTAGCGAAAGGTGGATCCAGACTTGCACTTCTGCCAACTACTACAAGAGTCAAGACTTGAGTATGTACATATGTATGATCATGCGTCATTTGTGTAAATGCTGTTCGGACAACAATCAAAAGCCTCCTATGTTTTGCCATAGTCGGGTAAAAACTATAAGCAAGTTATGTCTTCTATACCTCACAGGGCATCTAATACATTGCTTCCAAGTTCATAGGCTCTACAAATAATAATTTACATCTAACTATCTATTAGACATACGGGCGTAAGAGTGAAAAAACACAATACCACAAACATTAGCATGAACCGAATCGTCCCTTAACCGAAAAAACTTAGCAATGTGAAATTCGCTCCCTCGAAATTAAAACATTCCTAACATCGAGGTGAACTCGGGGAAATTATGAAAATTAATAAACGTCAATCAAAAAATATGGCCCCTATTTTGTAATAACTTTGCGGCTTGGCCGGGGCGAAATTTTTAGCTTTCAAATGGGAATTTAACTTCTTTTTGTCTTATTAATGTCGAGTCGTTCGAGTTGCGTCGAATATTCCAGGAAGTTCTCCCAGGTGACTTTTCCCCGTCGAAAGTCAGTGAGAATAACAAATTATTAGAATCAAATTATTCGCGTCTGCTGGTTTTATTTTTATCTGTACTCTTCGTGTTGTTTTTGTATATAATGCGTTGTTATAAATTGTTAGCTTGAAAACGATTGATAATTACACCTACTTCTTAAAACTTAAGTAACAACATACAAAATCCCAGACTTTCGGGTACATCATTTTGAATTTCCGTGTGGCTAATAAAAGGAAATATATATTCTGATATTTCTTGGAAATATTTACATATTTTAGCTTATCCATAGAACTTCAAATATCTCACAAACATCTCACTGTATCAACTGTCACACAAGCTTAGAAAGTAAATTCAATTATAACCATATTAATTGATTCTTCCCTAACAACCACACATGTTAAAATGGTTGTTAGGAAAAAGTCTAAACTTTTATTCATGTCGGGATTTCTTTTATTACCAATGGGTTTGTAAACACCATATTTCTTACCTGCCTTAGTTATTGATCTCTGTCTGAATACACCTTGTATTGTATAGATATCTAAGAAAATAGTATAATGCGAAAGTTCTGGATTAGTTTCCTTCCTATAAATAGAGCATATATTTACATTTTATGGCAGACTTCTTATTTAACCCGGCGAGCGTAAGGTTAGAATATGAAACACAAAGCGCTAGGTGGGTGTGGTACACCCAGATAGTTATTGTGTTATTTTAATACACTAGTATTTTTAATACTGATTTTATTGAATACTAAACGGATATTTACTTCTACTTTTAACTAATTTA
Source organism: Cephonodes hylas (assembly GCA_030295005.1). NCBI lineage: Eukaryota > Metazoa > Arthropoda > Insecta > Lepidoptera > Sphingidae > Cephonodes > Cephonodes hylas. Next base: position 1,975,682 of record AP025374.1, on the reverse strand, counting down.
AGGGTAAATAAATACATATTTATGTATAAAAGTTATTTATTTACGAAATTAACAACATTATAAATTCCAACTTACGTTTAATAGTTAAGGTACTTGTTATCACTTTTTGAGAAAAATATAATAATAAAAACAACATAAGGTATTTTTTCTACTAATAGACTAAACAATAAAACAAAATAATATTTATTTGGCATCATAAAACTAATAACAAAAAAATATTCATCTTGAGATCTTGCGCAGTTTTCACAAACAAAAATACACAGTACCTTAGGTCTGTTCGGTACTGTAAATCATTTAGTTCCATTTTTCCCTAACAAATAGCTACAATCACCTTCGCTATCTTTCTCCATAGATTCTACGAGCTGTTCCCCGTCATCCAACTCCTGCTCTGTTTCACTTTCACAACTTCTCTCACTAACACAATCAACATTTTCATCACTACCAGATTCATCATAGGAATCGACTTCAGCTTCTTCAAAAAGACGTAACAATCTCTGTTGGTTTTCTTCGTACGACATTCTAGAATTTTTACCTTGGAAAAAATAAAAAAAATGCATAAAGTAATAAAAATTAAATAAAATGTGATTGTTCAAAATCGTTGCATGAAGCGTAAGGTGGGTTTCACGCACCCGCTAACAGCTTTAACCACGTCTACACCATTCGCCGGGCAGCGGTCGACCAAAATAATGGCCGTCGACGCTTTCGAACCTCCTCCCGCGCAGCTACTCAGGCGCACGAAATGTAATAACAATTCACTATTGAAATATCGATCGATATTCATAGGTCTGGGTGTACCACACCCAACCTTACGCTCGCCGGGTTAAATTCAGAATAATTTAACTTTCACCTTGGCTTTGGATATTTTGGGCTTAAAATTGTATGCGTTTTATTTATAGTACAGACAGTTTTCAATGAGGAAATTGTAACTAATCATAATTAATGATGTTTACAAATCAAGTATTTCTAGGTCTTGTGTCAAACTTATACTCGTGTCATGAATATTTATTTAGTTGATGTAGCGGAAATAGTGTGTCTAGACATAGAAAAGTAGAAAACCATATCGTTATGATACCTAGACGTCCGTAGATAGTATTTCACAGCCTCGTGGTGCAGTTGGCTAGACACCGGCTTGCGAAACGAACGGCCGTGGGTTCGATCTCCGTACCGAGACCAATACTTATATGATCAACTAAAAAAATTCCAGGGTCTGGGTAGTTGTGAAAGCGAAAAGCCTCTCGTACTTTCAGATGTGTTTAATGTGGGGCCAGGCCTATATATTACTATTAGGTGTATTTATTTAATAACATTTTTCATTTGGTAAGTTATCATCAAGATTAACCGTAGGTACTATCACAATTGTTCCCAATTACCGGTATCTGATGGCAGTGCATAGCAAACAGCGGTCCACTCAGAACATCAGATGCGAGATGCCGAAACGAGACACTTACCTGAGAATTAATTAATTTACCAACAATCTAAGGTTGAATGCAAATAAAGATAAAGCTAAACGTCCATTTGAGATACCATTGCGACGCTACGACAGATAATATCTCGGATTTCATATAGTACAAGTTACATGTGTTGTTGATGAAGATTACGGCCCTACGATTCGGTTTAAGCTTAGGCTTAGGCTGATGGTGATGATTGTGATGAAAATATATTTACCGCATCGCATCCTTCGCTTTCCTTCTGCACACATGTTATCAACATTAGGTCTGGCATGCGCGTTCTCATCTGAACAATTGGTCTTTTCATCCAAGCAAAGAAAACCAATGCCAAAAGTAAATGAGATTATTATTTGAAGATCTCAAGCTACCAAAAATGTTCACGATAACTATAACTCGCAACTGCCAAACAGCAAAGCAGAAATACAGAACACATATAAGAATAGATATTATGTTAGTTTGTGTAGGCGAGGCGAAATCCATAAATATGTCAAATTTATAAAAAAAAACTTGGCAAATAAATATCGTCCACATGAAGGCTGAATTTATCTTCAGAATGTTTTAATTACTTTTGAGTTTACACCAGGAACAATAACTTTAAAAGTATTTATGCGTTTTTCTTTCGATCCCATTTCATATCATTAGCGTTAATGAATTTATTACATACATATGTAAATTTTATTATCTCATCGTGCGGTTCGGGCCTGTCTGTTGGACTTTGAAGAACTTGTGATTTTCATCGCATGTGGATTTCATTTGTTAATGGAATGTGAGGTTTGGTTGGCTTGATGCTTTGTTAGTTTTGAATGCGATGTGTGCTTTCAAAATTAAAATGGGTTTGTACATCTGTGCAGTTCTGTGTAAATGGCCGGCTTTGGCTGCGTATTATGAGATTTTTTAAAGAGATTTTTTGTAGAATTTTAGCGTAATTTTGAGATAGAGTAATGAAATAAAGAGGCTAGTTTTAAAGAAATTGAGTGGTGGCCTTTGGTTTATAAGGCATTTTTTTAGGGGCAGTAAGGAGTAAGTTTAGAACATATAGTATATTTAACAAAAACTAGCTTTCAACTCCTAAGATGGCAGTTTTCTAGACATATACGCTGATACTTCTACAAGAAAACTGATCCTTCATAAGTCGAAGTCATAAAAAACCATCCACATTACAAATGGAATTGTGAGATCCTTATATTGATTGAACTCAATTTCACTTCCCAATCAAATAGATTACATAGTTGCATAGCACTACCAAGTACCAGTGTATTTTATCGTATAATTTATAGCGCCAAGAGTATTAGAGTTTCATCCATTAGTGCTAGGTATTATTACCAGTTAATTCCTGATATTGTATGTCGGACGTCACAAACTTTAGGTACTCCAATCAGAATTGTTTCAGTTGTGCAGTAATAATAATATATAAATAAATACACCCACTTCAACAGATATGTAGTTCTGATCCCACACTAAGATCAAATCTTTTGCCGTAGGTACCTACCAAAAACTACGAGAGATTTTACGGTCTCAAATACACCCATATACGAAACAAATATTTATATATCTCAAACATTTATTCGCCAACCCGCACTAGGCCAGCGTGGCGGACTATGGCCTAAACCCTCTCAATGGTAGAGGAGACCCGTGCCCAGCAGTGGGCGTATATGGGTTGATGAAGAAACATTTATCATCAATGATAGCTGTGCAGATTTCCTCACGTTGTAGTTATCCATTGTTAAAGTGCGAGATTCCTGCTGAAAGACAAAGATAGAATATAGAAAAATATATAAACAGAACAAAATACAGAGACAGTATTATTCACCGAATGTAACGACATTGTTCTTTGTATGCCAAAGTTCTTCACCCCTGACTAAGGTTAAGGCGAAGTGATATATCGAAATTTCGATCATTTTATGAATTCTATGTAATTATTTAGGGAATTTAAATATATTATTTATATCTACAACATCAGCCCATATACGTTTGCTTTGCTTAGGCCATAGTCACCACACTTTCCTAGTTCGGACTGCCTTACTACGCGTCTAAGAAATTCATAAAAATTTTCAAGTTCTCTGAAAACCTCGTGATGTTCGGCTTCACCGATAAAATAATCGCTTATTAATTGCACAAGCTCCTGCTTGTTAATATCTAATGACTAATGACAGATAAGTCGCTTTTACCAGTAGATATACAACAACGTCGCACTCCAAGACGAAAATTAAAATTCCAACTGCATTTCTCACGACTCAATAAGCATTCCGCGTATCACTGCACAATACTAGAATATTAATTGAAAATACACTTGGAAAGTCCTCCGCTCAACTAAAATTAAACAGTGGAGTGTTTTCGAGATAATGACGGGAATAATTATTGCTACCAGTTGGATCATTACGCTGAGGGCGTGTGTGAGTGAGCACTTTTAATTTGCACGATAGCGTATAAATGAGAATAAAAAGGAATTTAGACGATGAATTTCCATTATTCTCCTGTGGATATTTTTTGTGCAAGTCGTTATTGGACGGCGTGATTAAATCACTTCTGCTTTATGATGAGTTGGTCTGGTTTTTGCGATGAGTAATAACATTTTGCGAAGAAAATATTTTAGTAAATTTTATTGTAGTTAATTTAGTAATCATGGTTGTAGGTTTTATGAAGATAAATTATTTTTTTGCCTTTAATATTTGTTGTGCTCATTGGTAGTAGGTATAGCCAAAATTTCAAATAAACAATGTAAAAATATGTCGATTTCAGTTTTTATACACCGTAAATCAATCAAAATAGCTGAATGTTCTAGTTGTTTTAGTGCGTGTAAATACTTTTATTTCACTACAACGCTAAAAAATCTGCCGATCAACCGTACCTACTATGTACATCACATGTATTTTATAAGCCATTAATTTAATATCTTTCACGAAATATTATGTATATTAAACATGCAAGTGTAAAATTTTATTTAAAGTATTTCGAAACTTGAAGCTACGGTAAAATTGTTCAGAGAGTTTCATACCCGTTCAGTCTGCAAGAAATTTACGTCAAGCGTCCTTTCGCTGTGATTTCTCCAAATATAACTAGATGGCGCTAGCAGCTTGTATATTAAACTAAAAACACAGCGAGCGCGCTGTACCAACACGTTAAAAAATAATATGAAATATAAATAATGTGAAAACTATTTTTTTAAACGAAAAAGTTGTATCGAAAGGAAGAAATATTTTTTTTCACACACATTTTTACTATTCAGATTACACAATCACCGTTTATTTTTTACAATTACAAATAACCATTTGGTAACATAAGTTTTATAACGACACCACCTGTAAACAATACTTTTTCTCGGATTATTTTGTTCTGTAGCCTTTTATCTGAGCTCAAATAACTTGATTATATTTAACCAAAGAATTTAGTTATTTAACCATTATGAGCCTGCTCGCAATATTTCACTGCTTTCCTTTCCTACTGCCAACAGGAGAATAAACACATCTTACATCTTAACTGCAATAATTACTCGTGCTTATAAATCTCCGCGCATCCTTTGTCCTCAGTAATAAATAATAATTTAGCATAACAATGACGCTACCTAATCTCAAACTGTAGACACCTACTTACCGCAAAATTACTGCTGCCGGTATCCCCAAGGGATTTGTGCTTACCAAGACTATATCGTGAGATGCGCTGATAAGTTAATTATGCCTACACGTGCTAAGACTCTAAGAGACGTACTAGTACGAAAATACAGACTGCAGGTAAATACGAAAGCATTCTACGCTTGTATCCTCGAGGAAGTGGAAAAAAGGTGCAATTCTGCACCCACTTTTTGACACTTGTGTTTTAGCCCCACGTAAAAGGGGGCGAGACTATTGACGTTATTGAAGCACTTTTTCAGACTAAATAAAACTACAGAGAGTAATATTTTTACTCATTTTTTGCATAAAAATTGAAAATATCAAAAAAAAAATATATTTATGGCATTGAGAGATTTCAATCGTAAAATAAAATTAGCTTATGGAGACGGAGTTCAGAGAATATTCGTACGAATCGAGACTTTCGTATTTCAATTTATGACTGTTTATTTGATGTGCATTTTTTAGTAAATTTAAAAACACGTAAATTTGTAAAAGCTATCATCGAACGCATTTTCGTACTATACTAACTTGGAATATATATTTTTTATGAAATACTAAATAGTTCTGAAGTTGCAGAGATTTTGACGCTTTCGAATAAATGGGGTGGTTTATTTGACATTGTATATTATAGCTCACAACATTTTGGCATAAACTAATCCTAACTGATTTGCTTGACCGGGCTTTGAAGATTCTAGTTCCCTCTGATATCCACAATTCTAGCATTTATACATGTATTAAATTCATTAAAATTCATAAGTCATTTTATCAGTTTATAGCATTCTGTAAAAACTTTTAATTTCGTTTGATATTCAATAGGTAATTTACAACATTAGTTGCTTAAATACATATAAATACGAATGTACCTACCTCACAAAGTTACTCTAATGTTTTCAGTGAATTTCGAATTTCATTAAATGTAACGGCTTAATTTTTAGCTTCACATTGACCTGTCTCATTTGCGATGTAAATAACCGCTTTTTTTTAAACATTAGTAATTTCCTAGCCGTAAAGTCTCATTCTAGAATCTAGATCAAAAGTTAATATTTATATTTCAACGATATTGTTTCCAAACGTAATTATGAATGGCACGTCACATTCTGACGTGTATAATCTATGACAAATATTACGCCCTCACTTGCAGCGTCCGGATCTAACTAATTAACTGCATGCAGTTTGTGTCTGCCAGATTTATAGTGAGTGGCGAACCATTAGCTGAAGATTACCGGACATTATGAATATACTAAGCTGACAGTTGTAATTGAGTCTAGAACAGAATATATCAAAACATTGAGTTGTAATGACTTAGAGGTTCGAGCAGGCGGACGAGAAACTCAGTGCTCGCGGTTTCAAATCTCAAACACAAGTCGATTTTTCAAAATTGTGTGTGTAATCATAATGAATTATCAATGATTTTAACGGTGAATGAAAGTATAGAATGGGAACCTACACACTTAGAATTTTCGTAAAAAATTTCTTAGATCGGCACTTAGCCAACGTAGTGGACCAGGGCCTAAAACCCTCTTCTTTGAAGAGATGCCCGTGTCCTAGGACGTATAGGAGCTGATAATGTTGAAAATGATATCAAACAGTCGGATTGTTGGTGAAAGTAAGCCCAAAGTCGTAGGTATAGAATATAGATGTTGTGGAATCAGTTTCATGGTACAAAGCCGTAAACTGTGTGTGCAGCTAATATTTTTTTTCTACCCTAGAATTGAATGTTGGGTCATCGACTTTGATAGCACGCAACTTGTTATGAACATAAATGAAATGAAATGATATTTATTGAATCTATAAAATGTTAAGTATATCACTTAGATTCAGTAATTTCAAAATTTACCATCCTGTTCGGAAGGCGGTCATCACTAGAGAAGAACGGGCAAGAAACTCTAGTGTTGCTCTTTTCCAATCCAGAGGTAATTTACACTACTGATACAAAGACTGAATTTCCTAAATTAGAGCAGCTCATTGATATAATATCAGAATATTGTATTGCATTTGTGAGCAACATAGTCATCTTAAATGGAGAAACTGATATAGATATCCAAGTTAGAAGATCATAAATGGACATAAGCAAATAAGACAGACCTGACCACACAAACAGCACCCGTTCACGAGTATGATGCATGTGAAAAAGTGACAATGAGACAATCAAAGGTCACAGTAAAATCAAATAACGAAATTATACGGAAGTCATGCAACAAATATGTAAATCATCAGCTTTTACGTCAATTTTCTATGATAGTGGTACCACACCGGCTACTGTGTCTACAAAGTTATTTGCTGAAGGAGTGTTTAATACATTACTTTCATAAATAGTGACGTCACCGAGAAAATTTGTCAAATCTAATATAAAAATTCTATATGACTCCGCTCAAACGAAGTCATTTGAAGTTTGAAGATTTAATATCGTAAAGTTTAATAGCCGAAAGTAATATAAAAATCCATTTTATGAAAGTATTAGCGAATTGGGCTCATCTTTGACAACTAGACTTTAATATACCTATTTAGAAGTTTTTATTGCAGTCTGAAAAATCTTATTTAAGTTATGTTGTGCAAGCAGCGATGGCCTCGAGGCGTACGGTCGAAAATCTCGACGGTCGCGGGTGCGAGCGAACCCCACGCACACGCCTTTGACTTTCCGAAATTATATGTGTATTCACGAATGAATTATCACTTGCTATAACGGTGAAAGAAAATATCGTGATGAAAACTACACACCTGAAAGATTCTTAGGGATTTCCTAGTTGGGTAGTCCGCCAACCCGCACTAGGTCAGCGTGGTAGACTAAGGGTTAAACCCTTTCAATGGTAGAGGAGGCCCGTGCCCAGCAGTGGGGCGTATATGGGCTGGTGATGATGACATTACATTCAGTAATAAAATAAATATCAAGTACTTTACCTTTGAATGTACAGGGAAATCTCCCAAGACGAAAAAAAAATATTTTAACAGCCATATTAAAGCCACATCTTCCAGTCACGTGAACCGGTTCCCATAAAACTGCAGTAAAACGGCACTCAGCCTGCGGTTCCCTTAACGATCCAACACTTCTCAAACCCTAATTTATTCTTAAATACTCCCTTTTATAGCTATGTTTTCTTACAACATGTTTTGGCAACTTATTCAAGGGAAGTGATAGAAAATAGCAAAAAAATTTAAACACGTCATGGTTTTTATACATATATCTTCATTTGAATAGTGAATAAAGTGATGATTCATTTATCATGCGTTGAAAGATACACTTATGATATACAAAAGCAACAGAAGACAGTTTGGCTAGAGCAAAACCATACTTCTTTTGTCTGCCTTTTTGTACTCTACTCTACCTCACTTTTATCTGATTGGGCAGTGGGGGTACTTCTTTAGAAACCTAAAACCCAACTTGCCTGACCGAATTTTGAATAAGCAGGTTGACAAATGAGAATATATTGATCCTAAAATCAACAATTATAAACTAGATATTACACAATAATTAATGTGTAACGCTTTAGGGCTTCTATGGAAGTACCGTCACTGCTAATCATGTGGTATTTTGACTTTGCCATGCTGGAATAAAAAGGCATCATTATTATGTTAAGTTTTTGACAGTTTCTCAGCTATGTGGTCTAGCAACCCGCACTAGGCAAGAATGGAGGACAAAAACCTTAAGCTAATGTTATTTGCAGAAGAGGCCCGTGCTTGAAGAGAAGTGGGACGAAGAGTTTGGGATGATGATAACTGTTGTGTCTTTTATATGACGTTAAATTATTTACATTGTTATACGTAACTATTGATAACAAATGTCTCCGGCATTTGAAAACCGTTAAAAAATTCCAATTCCAAAGTTTGTGGTATTCATATTCGTCTACTACAGAATAGGTGTTTACACTTCAATGTTTGAATGTTTAATCAACTAATTTACATTAAGAATTAGAATTCCCAAATGTTGAACCCAAATGTTTCGTCGGGGTTAATGTGAAGCATTTTATTTATGGAACTAAATAAACTTCAATGTTTAGGATGAATGACCTTCAAAAACTTTCCAATATGAACTCGTATTTTTAAACAAAACCGTATAATAACATTTCTGGATGTGATGTATGACTTTGGTCCGATTAATACGACTTCATGTTGGCTAATATGTAAACTCGTTGGGCCTAGGCTGAGATGGAGGAGCGAACTTATAGAATTTATATGCAATAGTTTTCTATCATACAGAAACGTAATATACAGGATGTAAATAGAAATTAAGAGAAAACTAAGACCTGTACCTTTTCGGTGATAATCGAAGAGAAACGCTTAAAAAATCTGGAAAAAAATACGATTTCATACCAACTATAAGTATTAATTGTTATAGTTTTCGATCATAGTTTATTTACACGCTGAATAAAGCAATAGCTAGTCTATTGACTTAAGTGAAATTATTTCTTATTTTTTTATGCTATATCTCAGCTCAGCTCAGCTCCTAAAACCATAACATGATGGCGAAATCTCTTTTTACTCTTTCTCTAGTATTCACCCTTGTTACCATTTATATGATAAAAATCCTGTATTAAAAAGGGTCTTCTATTATCTGTGATAAGGGTGCAAAACACTTGAATGAAATAACAGTACTTTCTTAGTGCAAAGTCTATCAGCTCAATATTTATTAGAAAAAGTACAATGACTGTTTGTTAAACGCATAAATTAAATTTGAAGACAATTTATACAGAAAGTTTCGTCTAGTTTAGGGTTCACTGATTTTTTTTCATGGTCTTTCGTATGATGTAATATCAAATTCCTTGCTTTAATATTTGGAGGAAATAACCGCTTAAAAGGAGGGCCGCGAGTTCAATTCCCGTATCCATGCACATATTTGTGTAGTCTGAACTTGACAAAAAAACGTAATTTCTAACAGCAAAGACAAAAAACTTGAATCTATGGGGTCAGAACCAATTTTTTAGGTGTTTGATAAGTATAAAAGATTAACGAAAAAGAAAAATATTATTCGCTTATTTGTAATGAGTAGCTTAAGAAACATTCAGAAGTAACCACAAGCTTGCAAAAGTAATCACAAGATATTCTTATTATTCCTCTCTTATTATCCATCCAAAGGTTGCCTGTAAGAAATTGCTTAGAGCGACAAGGCCGCCTCTTGTTTTCTTTTATGGTTAAGTTTCTTCCCATTATTTCTGTATTATATATAAGAAAGTGTAAAATATTAAATAAATAAATAAGATGGTATCTGCAAGCCAAGATCATATTTATTCATTGTTATTATCAGGTATAAATCTTTTATCATGGGCACCCATCTCATTGCTTCGCATTTACTTTCACAACACTTCCCAAGCCTTAGTATATAGGTATTTTCATAATCGTCTAATTCGTTTATTTTAACAGGAATTTAACGTGTAGGCCTTTAAGAGTTTTGCTTTTTAAAATCTGATCAAAGAAAATATCTAACTTGCTTATAGATTCCATTAACCTTTAATAAACATGCAAAACATTTTGGCACTACTTCATTACTATTTAAATTTCGTTATTTTGTCATTTTTATTTAATTACTTACAGTCTTTACTTACAAAAATTGAAGCAAGAGCGCTTCTAGTAGCAAACCGAGCTGATGATAAAAAAAAATGATATCTACGGAACCTTTACTAATGTGCAAATTTATACTATTCCATTTCCCGTTACAAAAAAGTGTTAGTATAAATAACGGTTCTGTCTAGTATCAAGCAGTCGGCAATCCGATTCCATTATCCAGTCGCCTTCCTCAATCATCAATTTATTACCAAAAATGGCTCCAACTCCTCAAGAAACTTTGATGGCTCAAGAACCAGCGTCAGGTTCTCAAGATGTGAGACCAAGACCTCCGACTGGCGATGAAGTTGTTATTACAGGAATGTCAGGGATCTTTCCGAGTTCCGACAGTGTTTTGGAGTTCAAGCAAAACCTTTTCAATCAGGTAAAAGATTGTAACAGTTACTTCTGAATAATAATAGCGATTAAGTTTAGATGAAAGATGAAGTTTAGATTAAGAGTCTTCGTGATTCTGATATTATTGATTGATTCAAATTTATTTTGTCATTTGGTTACGTTTGATTTTTGTTTCATATTATGATAGACTTTTGTTTTTAATTTGGAGGTCCTTAACATTGTTAGTCTATATTTTAAATAAACGGGCACGATAGGCACGATTGCGCAGCGTCCCAAAGAAGGCCTAATGTTCAATTCCTGGATAAGACTAGTCGTTATTAGGGTTTTATTATGAAGTACCACAAATACCCAAACAAATATTTTTTGTTCACAGGTTGACATGGTGACGCCCGTTGACAGTCGTTGGAACTTCAACCACCCTGAAGTCCCGAAGCATTTGGGCAAGGTGAACGGGGTGGGTAAATTCGACGCCCAGTTCTTCAAAGTGCATTACAAGCAGGCCGGCACCATGGAGCCGATGAGCAGGAAACTTCTGGAGCACGCGTACAGCGCCATCTTTGATGCAGGTGAGGAACTGCACTTTAATTATGAAACCCTGTGCAAAAATACATAAATCAGTATGCTGTTTAATTCGAAAATTTGTTTTGATTTTCTTGTTAAAAAGAGTGTCTGAGGATGATTGTCGGGATATTATAGAGTTTTCTATTAAGGATATTATAAATACAGCACAGAGTAAAAAAAACAATGGGCTAGAATGTGGGAGTTTAAAACCTAAGCAGCCTAAATGTCCCTTTGAACTTATTACTGTTGTAACCGAGTATACGATTGTAATTTGTTTTATATTAAAAATACACGGTTCATGGCCGGGATGATCGGCACCTACTTTGGAAGGCCTTTGTTCAGCAGTGGATGGCGAGTCTTTAAAAAAAATGATGCTGAGAAATGACCAATATTACCTGTCAATCTTTTTATACAAATAATAAAAAAAAAATGTTATGCAGTGTAAACTTAAAGTGCATTAGGTGTTACTCATTCATTAACAATGTAGTACTTTTTATACAAATTACATTGCATTATTAGGTGGCAGAACATTAAAAAGATCGAGGAAAAATAGCATCTATAAATCTATTACAAAAATAAAATACTGTGAGGGTAGAGTAATGAAATTTGTTCACCGGACGCGCATTACGCCACTTGCTCACAGAACGCAGAGCAGAAATTAACAACTTACAGAGTTATTCGTAATATTGATTTATCCCTTATTTTTTTATAAACCAAGGCGTGTTTTGACAATTAAAGAAATTTCAAGTTAACATGTAATGTCAAAGTTAGCTCATATCTTCTCTCTTCATCAACCCATATACGCCCACTGCTGAGCACGGGTCTCCTCTACCATTGAGAGGGTTTTAGGCCATAGTCCGCCACGCTGACCTAGTGCGGGTTGGCGGACTACACACCTAAGAAATTCCTGAGAACTTTTAGGTGTGCAGGTTTCATCACGATGTTTTCCTTCACCGTTAAAGCAAGTGATAATTCAGTTTGAATACACACATAACTTCGAAAAGTCAGAGGTGTGTGCCTGGGTTTCGAACCCGCGACCGCCGAGATTCTCGACCGCGCGCCTAAACCTCGAGGCCATCACTGCTTATCAGGCCATCACTGCTTATCGGGCCATATACCAGGCCACGTATCTATAAAAGATCGTGTTTTAATAGGCAATTGTTCCAACAGGCATAAATCCAATGCAGCTGAAAGGGAAGAAAGTGGGCGTATTCGTCGGCTCCAACTTCTCGGAGTCTGAGAAGATCGTCGTTTACGAGAACATTCAGCGGAACGGCTTCGGTATTACGGGGTGAGTCGATACAATACAATTTATTGACTCTATTAGACGAGCTGGCTTCCAAAGGTTGTTTTTCTAGGGGAATTTCAACGTGACTTATATACTCGGTGAAAGTAAGGATAAATACGGTCTATGATTATAATGTTTAAGTATTTATTACAATCAATACAGTATTTATTATTATAGAAGCAGTGATGGCCTGGAGGTTTAGGCGCGCGGTCAAGAATCTCGGCGGTCGCGGGTTCGAACCCCAGGCACACACCTCTGACTTTTCGAAGTTATGTGTGTATTCAAATTGAATTGTCACTTGCTTTAACGGTGAAGGAAAACATCGTGATGAAACCTGCACACCTAAAAGTTCTTAGGAATTTCTTAGGTGTGTAGTCCGCCGACCCGCACTAGGCCAGCGTGGCGGACTATGGCCTAAACCCTCTCAATGGTAGAGGAGACCCGTGCTCAGCAGTGGGCGTATATGGGTTGATGAAGAAGAAGATTTATTACAATCATGTGGGAGGATCATAGGTCGCGGGACATCGCTGGCTGCAGGAGGCTTCCGACCGTTCCCGGTGGAAGTCATTGGGGGAGGTCTATGTCCAGCAGTGGACCAAAATTGGCTGATGATGATGATTTATTATAATCATAGACCAAGGAAAATCTCTCGCTATAGTGTTCCATCTTTGCTCCTTACTAAGAGCAAACTTACTGCTGTTGCAATTGAAAAATACTTACATGGTATAATATTACATTACTTGAACAGATAACCACAAATATATTTTAGATAATTATTTAAATAACACACTGTAATTACTATATCCTGAAGTCTATACAGGTAGGTAAATATTTCATATATTACTTACCTTTAGAATTCTGTACCTTTTCAAATTTCTTCATAAGATCGTATAGAAAAAAACTAGACTGAAAGTAGTTTAATATGCATTTTCAAAACATCATGCTCATAAATTCGTGTGTGAAAGTCAAATATATTAATATCCACGCACCTAAGCCTCAATATCTGCGTTTAGCAAAATGGCGGGCGGCGGCCCATAATTCGATCCGGCGTAATTGAATTTCGACTAAATTATTTTCTAAACTAAATTCAAACGCGTTTAACACTCCATAACGGGAGGCCATTGGAAAACTTTATGTCCATACATTATGGGGCTCATTTTGTATTTTGTCATCGCGGTTGAAAGGAATTGGTTTCTGTATTAACTTGGCACATTTATAGTAGTAATTGCGTGTCATATTGTTGTACAGCTTTGTACCAAAGAATATTTAAATCTCTTATTGGTATTAAAAGCCAATAAAGGCCTGAGGCCTATGTCCAGCAGTGGATGTCCTATGGCTGATGTTGTGTGATGTGTAAAAAACCAATAGCATTTTTAAAGCAGCATGTTACGTCAATTGTATCAAATACTTTCCATTATAAATAAATAAATACACCCAACAGTCACATACATAGCTCTGACCCCACACTAGGTTCAAAGACCTGTGTCGTGGGTATCAGACACTACGAGAGACTTTTTCGGTCTCACAAACATCCAGACGCGAAACAAATATTTGTGGATCACACAAACATTTGTCTCGGTGCGGGGATCGAACCCGCGGCCGCTCGTTTTGCAAACTGGTATCTAGCCAACTGCGCCACGGGGCTGTCACAAAATGTTTGTGTGATCCACAAACATAAGTTTAGGGTGTTTGTATGATCGAAAAAGTCGCTCGTAGTCTCTGATATCCGCGAAACAGGACTTGTATCCTAGTGTAGGGTCAGTAATATGAGTGTGACTGTTGGGTGTACTTATTTTATATTCTCTTTTTTACTATAAAGTACAGAGGAAAACGAGCTTAAGCTATGCAGTATATTATAATATTGCCAATCAACTATCAATTTTTTTGATAGTCGCATTGTAGTGAAACTCAAAGATCATTTTTGACTGTACGAAGAACATAGAATCTTTATTCTCATACTGACGAGGATAAAATCTACTCATATGGTTGGAACGCTGAGCATACTTATCGAGAGCGTTATGATGCGATATCAATTTTCGGGACAATTACTTTTAATGCCTCATGCACCATTACCTCAATTGTTAACGTAGTATGTCGATCACATGTTCAGGAAACTATTGCTATACGCGTAGGATCTCTCATAGGTTTTTTATTTTTCCTTGTAACATTATTAGTACGTTAATTCAGTAGAAAGGGGTCCTAAATACGATTTAAAAAATTGGTGTTCACTCACTAAGAATAAAATTAACCGTGAATATAAATTAGTCTTTTTAGCTTAATTTAAGGTCCTTGTTTGATAATTATTGTTTGTCATGCGATTTTTCTTCTCATTTTAAAACTTATTGTTAGAAGTTCTATAATTGACTAACTACCAGACCAAGCTTGAACCTCGAAATCAATATTTCGTATATTTGTAGACCAAAGTCAGTATCAGTCTAGTGGTTGTGAACCATTTGAAAAAAAAATGGTTGTGGCCCAAATGTCGAGCAAAGTCACTATGGCATTTAGTTATTTAGAGAAAATCTCGAAGGGTTGGTCACTCAAGAGCCAGATTTACCCAACAATGTAACGAGCTCTAGTGAAGATAAAACTGTACCAACATCCGTCCTCAGAGCCCTTGCACCACAAGTCGACGATAAAGGCAGATCCCTTAATGGAGTCGAGATAATTAAGATAGTTGTCAGCTAGATAAGAAACGGCGACAGAGAGAAACAAGCCAAAGGTTACTTTGGCCCTTGTAATTTATATACTTGACGTGGGTAGACAATTTACGGTCTGCAACGAAATATATGCCTTTTTTATGTATTTGTTTAATGTATTGCAGATTTTTTTTTCTAATTCAATGAATGATAAGTGCTTTGTTTATCTAGATTTGCTTTTATTTTACTAAAAGTTTTATAGACAATCTTCTGTCTTAATGCAGTTTCTTTTAAATTGCTAATTTCCATCTATATTCTTGAAGCCATTTTGGACCGTAAAAGAACATTATGTATCTTAATAATGGTGGGATATATCATTCATACAGTTATTAATTCCACGCAAATACCTCTTATATAAACAAGAATATGTATTCTATCAACGAATTGACTAACAGAGGGGTCGACTAGCCTTAGGCGTGTTTTGATGGCACTCAAATTATATTTGCTTTAGCTAAATTCGTTTAGTGCTTCGCGTAATATCGCGGATGGGGATGTGTAATTTGTTATGACTAACTTATGGAACAGAGATTAAATTTGCTTAACATTAACGTCAATATCACCTGAAAAGTAGACAGAGGTTGAAATACCTAAGTTTAAAAAATATGATAAAAAACAGCATTAAGTCAGCAAGGATAATAATTATTTGCTTTCTTCTCATTTCTTTAATTACATTAACTTATATTCCATTAAAGGATTTTAGATTTTAGTAAGTAAGCAGGAATACGCTTAAAATATCCTTTTTAGTAAACAATAGCCCCCTATGTTTTCCTTGACTACTAAAGTGCGTGATATTTCACTGCGAAAGGCATTAATAATCTTAATGACACAATATAAAAACAATATACACAGTAACACGATCTCGTGAACGAGAAAAAAAAGGGGAATGTCGTCAGAAGCAGGTGCTGCGAGCGTCGTGTTGGCTAATAACAGAATAATTATGAAAAAGCACCACGAGCTGTGTACAAAGTTCGTTAAATTGCCCATTCGAGAAACTCGAAGCTAACTGGCCACTTATCGAACTAAGTATGTTGGAAATATTTTATACGTACTGAATATTGTAATGTATAAAACGATTTTATGACGGTATAATAGAAAAGGGGATATACAGGGTGTATTTAGACCGTGATCGAAAACTGAGGCAGGTAATAGCGAGGGTGATCACAAACCCAGTGGTGATATTAAAAATCGCGACAAAGAATAAAAATTTTGACGTTTTCCATACAACCATTGGTGTTAAAAGTATGTGGTTTGTATGGAAAACCTCAAAAGTTTTAATGTTTGTCGGGATTTTCTTTAATGCCAGGGGGTTTGTAATCACTATCGCTATTACCTGCCTCAGTTTTCGATCACGGTCTAAATACACCCTGTATAGTATTCAGAACGTCCTCGAAAACAAAGGCAGGTATAATTACGGTGATTACAAAACCGACGTATTTTTTTTTATTTAATTTAGTTTGTTTTTAACGCCAATGGGTTTGTGAGCATCGTAGCTAGTACCTACCTCAGTTTCCGATCACGGTCTGAATACACTTTGGTAGGTGCAACTAATAAAACGATGAATATTTTTTTACCTCGTGGTAGGGACTCAAGTATGTGCCGTGCGGTCTAGAAGTGCCATATAGGGTATCAACATAATAGCTTTTTTGTGTTTTGTGTTTATTGTGTATAGATTAGTTTGCTGTTTTGTATCAATATTAATTTAAGAAATATGTAACACACACGCACATCAAATTTCACCACACATTATCTATGTACTAAATGCTCGCGAAGGAAGGTGAAACCGTATCAAATAGCGAATTCACCTTCATGTCGCGGGCACCGTTTAACAGCTCAGCATTCAAAGACCATCACACAATACTTTATTGAATTAATGAATAAAAAAAAAAAAAAACATAATAGCTTAAAAAAATAGGAGTAAAATTGAACTTTTTAAAATACTTTTTAAAGTTTTAAAACTTGAATTAATTATAGTTATACTAGTTATTATAAGTTTAATATAAAAATATCTTTCGAAAAGTACAAAAAAATATTTGCAGGGGACACCCGGACTTGAACCGGGGACCTATCGATCTGCAGTCGATTGCTCTACCACTGAGCTATATCCCCTTGTTATTGGCGTCCGAAATAGTACACTGCCCTTCCATTTTGTCTAGGCTTTATGCATTGGTACTCTAAATATTTGGCAAGAGATTTTCAGTTGTCTAGATTCAATGAATTTAAAAGAAATTAATAATTTTTGTATCCTTTGTTATTATGTTTTTTTAGTTGTTTAATTTCTCTAGTTGTGATGATAATGTTATTGTCAAATACTTCATAAAAAGAAATAAGATATTTTAGTTCAAAATTTTTAAATTTACGCAGCCGTCAAATTGCCATCGGATACTGGACTACAGCCCAAACTCTATTCGCGGTGAAGCCGTAGCTTAAGCAGTAGTAATTTTGGCTAATACATAAATACAGACCACATTGTAAATATAATGTCAACGGTAATCTACATTTTGTCTACATATTTGTCTTATTTCATTTTACAAAATTATGTTAAGTTTATTGAAAAAAATAGTTTTTTTTTATAATTCTACGACATACTATAGTATTCCATATTAATTACGCTCTGATTAGGCAATTTATATTTCTGTATTAGCTTTTTGCAGCAATCAAAGAGTTTTGGAAGAGTTCAAGTTTACATTTTATTAATGCTATCCTTGACAATAGAACACATATGATTCGACAAAAAAACCTACACCAAAGTAAACAAACAAAACCAAACCAAACAAAACATCTGCAAATAAATAAAACAAAACTGAAGGGACCGGCATCCTAAAGCGAAACGGTCGCAAATTGATAGGACCAATCGGTTCTAATATCAAAGATTTATTATTCCACATCAGGAATAAACTTCCGCGAAGTATCGAAGGGAGGACAAATAGTTCGACATCAGGGCAACGAGGCTCGCTGAAATGTTGAAGTATACGTTGATATTCCTGTAATAAACCCTTGAACCCTATGTGTGTATTGCTTTTGCCTATTTATAGATACTGGCGTTTTTAAATTAGTCTGTTTATTTATCATTGAACTAAAATAATTGATTTTAGAGATGAGAAAGAGCATTAAGCCTTGTAACGTGTAAATTCCTCAAGAGGTAGGTATATGGTGTTCTGCACTCACATAATAAGGGTCACCCCCTATAGCCATTTTGTGGGAACATTTCAAGACTACTTTTTTGCTTATGATAACCCAAAAATACTTTATCTATGATTTCGAGTGTATAAAGCTGTTAAGACTGATTATACTAATTTATTGAAAAAAAATAAGCGCTTTAAGTAGACGTTTTGTTTTAAGAAGTTATATGACTGCTGATAGTATGACTGCTGCGCCCTATAAAAGCCAGGTCATGTAGTGAACTTAAAAAAATCTAGACGTTTCTCAGCAGTTCAATAACAAACGAAAACCAGACATGTGCTATTTAATATTTCATTGTAACATCGGAAATGTAATACGATCCAATCAGCTTTCATTCGACCGAAATTCCTTTTACACATGTATGTTCACAATAGGGCCCGTTGAATGGAAGAGTTTAAAATATTTACGTCCAAATGTATTGGCAGTGCTTGCAACACGCTGTCAATATTCATTTAACTCCGATGAATATTTATAAAGAGGTGAAATACAATCGAAATTGATTTGAATGGAAAGTATTTTAATGAGTTCGAGAAAGACTTTTTCTGCTCATTTCATGTATTTAAAAACTGTCATTTGCATAAAATGTTTTTATATGCCCGGGGTTGTGTTGATAATGCAGTAGAATTCCTATTAGTGAGATACATAAATTATAATACGGATTTGTAAGGCCTTCTAGACTTTTGGACTGCTATGAAAGTACTGCCATTAAAACTCCCTTTTCTGAATTCTAGGATAGTCTTTTCTTTTTCTAAAGCCACGTCCCATAAGCCATGAGAGAAAAACGTTATAAATAAAAACAAAACTCTGACTGATCCGGTAATTAAAAACACGAACTCTACGTCACATTTCCTAATCATGCTGCGCGCCTACATGGCAGTCATCTATTTCTATTAAGCAATTTATTCTATCTCACACTATGTCACGAATAAATTCAACTGAGCTTAAAAATGTATGAATGAGTACAACCAACATTCACAGACATTTGTCTCAGTGCGGGAATCAAACCCGCGGCTTCACGTTCCACATGCCGCGGAGCTGTTGAATAAACATGTTTTTTTTAGAAACCCATTTTAAAACACTGTTCGATTAAATATTACGAATCGTATCGAAACATGAAACATTAAATGATAGAAAAATATTTTTACCAAATTTGTTGCTCAACAAATGTTTGTTTTGCTCCATATTTATACGGTTCATTGAGAAAGAGCCTGCAACAGTCAATTTAGTCGCTGAAATGCAATTCGATTTTACCATTTCAATTTTTTTTATTCGCGTTCGTCTGCCGAATTCATATTTGATGTTATGTGAACGAATGGACTCGTTTTGTTTATATCAGTATGTATTGGTATAACTTATTTCCTATTTAAAGATATTTATCGGATCAAAGTAACACTAGATCATATTGGTGTAGGCCATTGGTGGGCACAGACCTTCTTAATACTGAGAAGGTTCTTAAAACTCCGGCATAAATCACGAGAAAATCCTAATAATTTTAATGTATGGAAACCATCCTGAGTAAACCTGTCACAATGATTTCCTTCACCGTTAAAGCAAGTATTAAGTAATATTAATTGTGTATAATATACAAATAGCTTCGAAAAGCCTGGGTATTAAGCCGCGACCACCAAGATTCTTGACCGCGTGACAAACCTTGTGGCCATCACCGCTCCGACAACGCTTAACTTAAACAGAAATTGAACCCAGTATCTCAAGTTCGTACTCGTAATGAGACACAAGTTCCGCTTGTCCAGCAGAGCTACGGTGGAATGTATCAGCCTATTAATATTTATCCCAAGATTGTGCAACAACATTTAAGGCTTAATGCGTTTGAATATCCCCATATCTGATATCAAAAGTCATAACAGCTAAAGCGAATCCATTGGAGTAGAAATGGATTTTTGGCCCGGAGCGCAACATTTCCGCCGTATCCGATTTAAATGCAGATACAGCCGCGGGCCATAGTTAGTGCGGCGCGCAATTTCAGTGGCATTTAATCAAATAGGCAATGCAACCGCTCTCTGTTCATATCTGGAGTAGATTTGTTGGATGTACTCGTCGTTTATTCCTTAATTCCATTTGGTAAAGCCCGAACGATCCATCGTCAGGCTTAATAGTTGAAGTTGGTAAAATGAGTTTCATAAAACAAAAGAATGTTTCATCGTGTATGTCCAATTCTGTCTACAACTGAGAGAGTTTAGACTAAGTTAAGATTACTTTATAAGTGTAGATGATATCCAATTGGATCCAGCACGATGTTAAAATATTTATAGTCCAGTCACAACAGATAAGTTCTAACTTAGGCAATATTCGCAACCGTAGAATCTACCTAAATAATCCATAATATTCGTATAGAATGAACTCACTTAATCACGTTTCACCATTTTTTCTTTGTTCCAGCTGCAACAAAGCTATGTATGCCAACCGCATCTCCTACTGGATAGATGGAAAGGGACCGTCCTACGCCGTGGACTTGGCATGTGCTAGCTCAACTGCTTGTGTGGAACATGCCTACCGCGCTATCAGTTCTGGACAGTGCGAAGCTGCCATCGTTGGGGGCTGCAATCTCTGCATGCACCCTAAAGTACTGCTGAGCTGCAGCAGGTAGGAAATTTGTAAATTTATACATCAAGTAGGTACTATTTTTTATCTTGTATTTGGTTCGAATGACGAGGAGCACTTGGTTAAAGTTCTGGCTCAGTAGATGTTTTCTTCATAATTATCATGCACATCTTTTTTGATTGAATTTTAGACTCGACTAGTAGTTACAAAAAAAAACACTGACTGATGATTTGGCGACTGCTAGACGTGCCTATCAAGTTTATTCCATTAATTTATTTTCTACCATGTCAAGTGACAAAAAAAACATTTTTCTTTATTTCAAGTGTTTAATTAATTAAAAATAAATATTGCTGTAAACCTGACGATTTTAATTTGATCATTTTCAGAGCTGGATTCTTATGTCTCGATGGAAAAACTAAATGTTTTGACAAGAATGGAGATGGATACGTCCGTTCTGACGCAATCAGTGTTATTTTCCTCCAGAAAGCAAAGGATGCTAAGAGGTATATTAAAATGCTCCATTTTATATGCATGTAAACCTTAACACTTGGAAATATATATCTTTTGTAATGGAGCACAGTCTTTATTCAATAAAACCGATTATGACATGTTCAGGCGATTTAACTTGAAATAATGGTATTTGACTACCTACTGTTATCCCAGTACTGAAATTTATATTCGATGTTCCATTGAATTTGATTAATACTAATATTTTAGTTAAGCCTTTTTAACTTTTTGTGAGATATTTGACTGAAGTAATACTTACAATTTTAGGATTTACTCTGAAGTGTACTACGCCAAATCTAACTACAGCAACATCATCAACGACTCATTCATACCACTTAGAGATGACAAAGAAATTCAGAAGTTCCTCGAGAGTTTCTATTCCGAAATAGATGTTTTACCAAGAGACATAGAATATGTAGAAGCGTGTGGAACAGGTTAGTATTTTTTCCATATCTTCATAAGAGGCGAATGCAGTTTGTAGAAAAATCCACTCATAAATTCTATCAATTTTTATATCAGTATACGAAGGTCGAGGGTTATTAAGACGAGGGTCTAGTCATCATGGACTGCGGTATGAATTTTATTCAGGGTTCAAACAGTATACATATAAATTATGTGAAGTTAGGTTTAAGCCAGTATAAATGCGACTGGTGAAGGACCGTAGGCTTTAAACTGATTTGAATTTGCCATAAGATAATGAAAAACATATATACGTACATATAAGATTATTAAATCAAACATTTATTTAACAGCTATCGCTCAAGCAGACGCTAATGAACTCCAAGCCATTGGAGAAGTATTTGCAAAGGATAGGCCTGTAAAAATTGGATGCGTGAAATCAAACATGGGTTGTAGTGAACCCGCATCTGGAATCTGCGCTGTGGCAAAGGTAAATATTCGCGATTTACCAACGTTAGTGGTATTCGCAAGGGTAAATATTGTTGTACCATCTATTGCTGGTGAAATTTTCATTATTATAAATAATATCGATAGAACAAATGCATTTATTTTAAAAGCTAATGTATTCTTACTGTTTTGATACTAAGACAGTGTTTGTAAAATTGCCTCATAAGTTTGATTAATATTTTGTAACGGTGTTCCTTAGGTTAATGCTGCTTTTCTATCATATTCCATTTGGATTGTTTTGATGAAATAACTTTTTCTTTTAATCGGCTTTCGATGCATTACTTATTTTTAAAATAAACATTATTAATTGTAGGCTTGTCTGGCATACCACGAAGGAAAGTTGCCAGGAAATCTTCATTACACCGAGCCCATGGACAATGTTGACGCAGTGCGTGAAGGAAGAATTCAAGTCGTCACAGAAAACATTAAGTTTGGCAGAGGATACACTGCTATTAACACTTTTTCATATAGTGGCGGTAACTTCCACTTACTCTTGAAGGGACACTACAAACCTAAGGTATTTGACATTATGTATATTCTACTGCTTAAAAATTAATAATTAATTTTATTACATTAATTATTGTGTTAATTTTTGAAATTATATTTCGATTCATATAAATGATTGTTGACCTAAGATGAAGAAATTGAATACGTAGTCTTAATAAGAGGCAACAGATTCACCCTATGTAGGTAATACTTAAACGCCGCTCCTGAAATTTGAGTGTAGAAATATACTCGTTCACAATTTGTAAATGTTAAAGTAATTTTTTTTTCTTAAATATTTCAAAAAAATATCTCTTTAAAATAAAGTATAATTATAAAATTGATTTTAGGATCCCGAAAGGTACAAGAGCAGCATTCCCCAACTAGTCCTCGCTTCAGGCCGTCAAGACTCTTGCGTCAACAAAATCTTGAATGCATTGAAGAACAGCCCAGTTGACCCCGAAGAGATTGCGCTGCTACGAAACATTCACCAAGTCGAGATACCTGGACACATGTGCAGAGGATACACTATACTTGGTAAGTGGTATAACTCAAAATAATACCTTAAATCCATCCATCAACAGTTTTTCTCAAATGGACGGATGGATATCTTAAACATCAATTATATTTTTTTCATAACTTTGTGAAAACATGATTTTCTTAATATTATTGAAATAAGCGTTGTTGGAAGCCTACATTTGCAGAAAAAACATACTCGTAGAATTAGAAGCAAGGGAGACAATAGTATATTTGTGGGTCACCCAAAACTCTGTTCCACTGTTGAGGTTAATGCTGCAAACAATCAAGGTATTGTAATTTATGTAATTAAATACCCATTTTTACCACTAATAAGCTGTCGATTATAAAGAATAAAAATAAATGTCGATCATAAAAATAAAGTCATTATCTCTCAACCATAAAACTATATTAATCAAACCCCCCCAAGCAATATCCATTTGTTTAAAAATAATTTTCTAATCTAATACACTTTTAAAGTTGGATCATAAAATTTATTTCGCATTAAACATAGACATCGCATCAATCATAAACTCCATTTTAAACATATCGTTTGAAACACGATTGAGATGAAAAATATTCTTATAATTATGTTTGTTAAAGCCCAGCAGCAGGGTAATCACTTTGAAATTATTAGCTTAAGCGGTTAAATAATAAATTCCATTAAAATATCATTTGAAAGCCATTGACTTTGGTTTTAAATCATACTATTTAAACTGCACTGTTCTTATACAAGGAGTTATTACTTTAACTTGCCACTAAAAAGTATGGCTAATAAACCACAAAGTGGTAAAGACAATCACATATTTGTCTAGATGACATTTCTTGCTACATGCATAAGATTATTAATATCTGAAGCCTATGAAATAAAAATTACAAATAGGTATAATATGTAGTTAAAGTTCTTAGGAATTTCTTCCGCCAACCGCACAAGGCCAGCGTGGGAGACTAAGACCTAAACACTCTCAATGGTATAGGAGGCCTGTGCCTAGCAGTTTGACGAATATGGGCCGATGAATATGATTACAATAATAGTATGTAGAGTTGTACATAGAAGAGAATCTTGTCCAGTACTGTGATGTTTACAGGCTGATAATAATGAAGTAGACATAGTAACGATAGATAGTAGTCTTGATACTCCATTTGGACTAAGGCTTTAGAGAGAGACTCGGACGTAGAATTGACAATTCCAAAAGCAAAGGTTGGTAATCAAAATCATTTTTATTCACAGATACAAACGAGAAAAGAGAAACAGTATGTTTAGCACAGAGTCAGGATTACTGCACTGGTGCGTCACGCCCTATTTGGTTCGTCTACAGCGGTATGGGATCGCAGTGGGCCACTATGGGGGCTGAGTTGATGCGTATCCCTATATTCGCTGCAGCTATTGAGAAGTAAGTGGTTTAGAACAAACTCTATCGAAGGATTTATTGTTATAGTACGTAAAAGTATCTATGGTATAAAAAATATTTTATTTTCAATAATGAACCCAGGATTAACTCTAGGCATTACATGACGTAATTAGCTGTTCACTGTTCGCTGATCATGGCATTCAAAAAAAGAATGATAGTAAAAAAAAGCGAAAATAAAAATCATTGGTATTCATATGTTTGTTAGAAGATGTATGTCTTACATTTTTATTATTAAAACTTATATTTTAAATAGATGCCGCAGAGTCTTAGAGCCGAAAGGAGTGGATATTGTGCGTATCCTGACTGACCCAGACAAGACTATTTATGACAATATTCTCCATTCCTTCGTGGGAATCGCCGCTGTTCAGATTGGTCTCACCGACATCCTGACGGAGATGGGAATCGTGCCGGATAATATTATTGGTTTGTATTCTTTGTAGAACTTCCTACGGCTATGAATAGAATTAACTTGACTTGACTTGAAATCTTTGTTAAAATGATTTTACACGAGTTCATATATTTACGTTTTATCGCTGAGGGAGTGGAGAAACGTCTAGCCTTACTTCTCAGTCATTTTTTCAGATACATTTCTGAAGAATTTACATCTATAGAAAATTTTGGACAGAAATCTTAATGCAATATTAATGCACCGTTTGCCGTATGATAAATATTTAGAAGATGTTACTCTGTTTTTTAAGTTTAAATCCTAGTTTTTAATCATATTTATCATAACATTATTTGTGTTTTTTCATACCTATTATACAGGACTCGCATTTTAGTGTGTAATCAGGTCTATGTATGTGAATGTTGTATTAATTTAGTATTAAATACGTTTTCAGGTCACAGTGTTGGAGAACTTGGTTGCGCCTACGCTGACGGTTGCTTCACGGCTGAAGAGATGATTTTAGCTGCTTACAGTCGGGGTTTGGTGTCGGTGCAGACTCCATTCATCAAAGGATCCATGGCAGCTGTCGGTCTTGGATATAAAAATGTAATGATTTTATATAACATAAAAAGTCTTTTGGTTACTGACGATAGAACCTCCAGCAATATTTTTTAAATGCCTGGCAATATAAAAATATTGCAATTATTAATTAATATTATTATATCTGGAATAATTATATAAGTCATCGTAATAATATGGATCTGTTCGGATTAGATCTACGAAATTAGACTATAGTGAATTTCATTTAATAATATTTAGCTTAACCAAGCAGGGGAACAGTTAGGGATGTTTTCTAGCCTTCTAATTTTAAAATAGCCGACACAGAACTATATGTAAAGATGATAATTATTTTTTCTATTAGATCGTGGACTTGTGCCCACCAGAAGTGGAAGTAGCTTGCCACAACAGTGCAGACTCATCGACAATATCTGGCCCAGCCGATATAATGAAACAGTTCGTTGGAGAACTGACCAGCCGCGGTATCTTCGCGAAAGAAGTACCTTGTTCCAACATCGCCTATCATTCAAGATACATCGCTGATGCAGGTAAATATACATAAGAGTCTTATTAATACTTTGACCGTCAATTGTTTTTATATCTTCGTGTACTACAAAAGAAAAACCTGTTTGATTTATCGTCGTCATATTATTGAATTATTTTATAAATTTCCAACACATTTTGTGTGGCTGTAAAAATGTAGATAATAAGTCCATAAATAAACACGCGAAAAAATATGTATAAAATAAATTTGGCGGTTGAATGAGGAGGGCCGAATATTAAGTCCAGTGAGGTACCATAGGAGAAACCGCTGTCCAACTGTGGACTATTAATAAAGGCTGTTTAAGATGATATAAATATAATTTTATGGTCATAAGGATATCCTTAGGGATAGATTATTATATAATAATGTAATGGTTAATTTACGCTGTCAAATATTAATTTCAGGTCCTGGTCTCTTGAAATATATGAGTGAAGTTATTAAGAACCCAAAACGTCGCAGCCCTAAATGGGTGTCTACATCAGTTCCGCAAGAAAAATGGCATTTACCGGCAGCCATATATTCCTCAGCAGAGTACCACACTAACAATTTACTGGTAATTACTTCCATTTTACGGTATAAAATTAAAACAAACGCAAATTTTGAAAAAAGTATTAGCTACTTACTAATGAGTGGTCCACGGCTAAAAATCTTCTAAGAGACGTCGAAGGAAAGAGCTTCAAAAAATGTATATTTTATAATCTTTAGGATGTGTCAACGTTTATACAATAAAATTTCTTCTCTGTCGGAAATTATTAGTAAGAGTTTTTTGTATTTGCAATTATAAGAACTGTTGTAAATTTCAATTTAACAAAAATATATATAGTATATTACAATTTGTTTCAATCTGCAAAGCAACCACGTTAATTTAAAAAAATGCCTTCCAGAACTCTGTACTATTTGAAGAAGCCTCTAAGATAATACCCACGAATGCTCTGGTCATTGAGATAGCTCCCCACGGTCTTCTCCAAGCTATCTTGAAGAAGTCGCTGGATGAATGTCTTCATATCCCATTGACAAGGCGAGGTTACGCCGACCCAGTGAAATATCTGTTGGAAGCTATTGGAAAGTAAGTTGTTTAAAGTTCTCCATAAAGTCTAAAGTGATATAGTTTTTTAGATATAAATTAAAATAATAAACTAATAATCATGATCAATAATTTTAAAATGTCTTATTTTAGGTTGTACCAAGCCGGCCTGAATCCTAAAGTGGATGTTTTATATCCAAGAGTAGAATTTCCCGTTTCAACAGAAACTCCTTTGTTGTCACATTTAGTTGAGTGGGAGCACAGTGAAGATTGGTGAGTAAAGCCTTGTGGCACCTTCTAGAAGATGAAAATTTGCTTTCAGATACTAATTAAGAAGTTCAGTCATAAAATGACGTTGGAAATTTTACATAGGCAATAATATTGATTTAAATTTGCAGGCCTCAAGCTAAATTCAATAATAAAGATCGTGTTACGGCTACTGCTCGGGAATTTGTTATGTCTATACATGATGATGACTTCAAATACTTCAGTGGTCATGCAAGAGATGGTAAGTGACTTGTTATAATGTTAGTTATTAAAGTTACTAAACAAGAGTGTCCTACTGGCAGATTAATCTAAATAATATCATTGACAAAAACATATTGTTTTACTTTCTCGGATTATATACATACATATGTAGTTATTACACTAAGAAGATAAACAAAATTATAATTTAGGCAAAGATGAGTAGCAAAATTTGATTTGTCTAATATTCAATTTGTATTTCAGGAGTTTGCGTTCTACCAGAAGCCGCATACTTGGTCTTAGTATGGGAAACATTAGCTATGAGTAGGGGAGTCAACTACAAAGAAATGTCCGTTATATTTAGCAATGTTAAATTTACCGGCGAAGCTACAATTAGGCCTGAGTCATCGCTTCGGCTCGATATAATGATTAACAAGGGAAATGATAAATTTGAGGTAAAAAAATACTAATATCTCTTTACATAAAAAATTGTGATATAGAACAGGCTACCATTTACGAAGTAGAAAATTGAGAACACTAAAATTGTTTTTGTAATAAAAAAAAACACTTTTCCTTTTGAAAGATTTCATCGACAAGAAGCAGTAGTACCAAAATTTAGATTCTTATCTATGAATATCAGTTAAAGGCTACCCTTTATAAATGATCAAAATCCATCTGTGAATGTGTATCTGCAAACTTTTATTCTGATAGCAGTACCTACATATTTACACTTGTAATAATTTTAGGTGAGCTATGAGAATGTTCCGATTGCAACTGGCTACATCAAAGAGGCTGCTCCGTCTGATTTTCTTGACAGAAATTTGGAACCAATCGGAGTTGGTGAAGATGAAATACTCCTTGATTCTAAGGATATCTACACAGTTATGAAGTTGAGAGGATATGGCTACAAGTGAGTATCCTGAATGAAGTGTCATTAATGTCTTTTTTCTGAATGTTAATGTTTGAGAAGAAACCAAGGTCTTATATTATTTTACCTATTCTATCTATGTATAAGCTAAATATCACATAGAATTTAATACTGAAACCTTCTTCATCAACCCATAAACGCCCACTGCTGAGCACGGGTCTCCTCTACCATTGAGAGTGTTTTAGGCCGTAGTCCACCACGCTGGCCTAGTGCGGGTTGGCGGACTACACACCTAAGAAATTTCTAAGAACTCTTAGGTGTGCAGGTTTCATCACGATGTTTTCCTTCACCGTTAAAGCAAGTGATAATTCAATGTGAATACACACATAACTTCGAAAAGTCAGAGGCTCTGAGTAGCTTAGCTTGAAAGATCATTATCATTGAAGCTTACTCGCAACTGCTCTAGAATAATTATTCAAAATATTTATTGGTGCAATAACATAATTTTGTTTTTCAGGGGCGACTTCCAATCAATCCACTCTTCAAACATCAATCGCAACAAGGCCGACGTCAAATGGAGTGACGAATGGATCACCTTCCTGGATTCATTGATCCAGTTTAATGCGTACTCTCGTGAACACGATGGTGTGTCCACTCCCAGTTTTATTAAGAAGATTTCTATCAACGTTACTGAACACGCTCAAGCTAAGGCGGTCGATGTAAATGGCATTCAATGTTTGTCTGCTGATCGCCTTGACATTTATGAGACTACAAAGTAAGTTCGTAAATTTAGGAAGTTAAATTGCGATTGTGTTTTTCTATGCACTTGATTATAGATGATTATCAGGCTATTTGGATAAAAGACATTAAAACCCCTTATATCAATTCTCAACAAATAATGATATTATATTATGCTATGTACATTTTATTCTCGAAGTAAGACAAGACTGCATTAAATTGAGCTCTCAGCAATAATTTTTTTATTGAAACAAAAGTAATGATTATTTCTCATCAAATGCTTGGTGTCGACGACATAACATTTATTATGTAGATTTTACTGAAAATAATATATGTGTTTTAGATGCGGTGGTGTAGAGTTAAACTCTATTGAATTTATTGACAAGCCAATTAACGTGAAAGAACCAGATGTTTTGCAGTCGCGTATATTTGTTCCTTATTTCTTGACGGGAGTTGTCGACGTGAGTATTTTCAAAATGCATATTTTAATAAAATTCAAATGACAAAATAGAGATTTTAAACGTTCTTGAATAAATACTTTAAATTTTAAAGCATTGTACTGAACAGTCTTACAAAGTAAGAAAAAATAAATTATACTTTTTTTATGCTATATAAAGTCTGAGTATATAATTTATTTTTATTTATTATATGAGCTGAGTAGAATACGAAATTTCACCCCCATATTTTATATGGTTTTCTTAAACTTTCTTAGACGCATCAATATGTTATCACCAATACTTGTCATTCTCATGATGTGAAGCTTAAATATAAATTAATGTTTTTTTGGCAGATTAAAACAGCATTAGAGGTTAATTTCCAAATAATAACCGATAACATTTCTGAAGATGAGATCAAAATTCAAGAACTTCTTACCTCTAACAATACTGACGTATCTAACTCTATCAAAGAAGTAACAACTGAAATGGCAACAAATGAATTTGTCATTGATTCTTCTACAAATGGAGATATTGACAATGAAAGAACTAGAAAAGCTGATGTCATAGTCATTGATAATTTATTAGGTGACGGAGCGGTAAGTTTAGATGATATGAAAATCTTCTTTAAAATTATTTTTTTTGGGTAATTAGTAGGTGAAATGTGATATTTAGTAATTATGAGATAGTTTTATCAAATAACATGATAAGAAAAGAAATAAAAGAGGGGATGTTATAATCAATATCGTAAAATGGACTCAGAAAACTATGTTTTATAGGCGTATCTAAATATAAAAAAACCTATTTCTATTTCAGAAAATGGAGAAATTACACAGTCTGGTATCGAGTAATACTTTCCTCTTAGTAGTGGAACAAGATGCTAAAAATATAAGTCCGAAATACGAATCCTTTAACATAATTTCTGCTATGTCGGTTC
Source organism: Cephonodes hylas (assembly GCA_030295005.1). NCBI lineage: Eukaryota > Metazoa > Arthropoda > Insecta > Lepidoptera > Sphingidae > Cephonodes > Cephonodes hylas. Next base: position 1,944,670 of record AP025374.1, on the reverse strand, counting down.
AAAAGCAAATTATAATGCTAATGAGAAAACCTGAGAGCGTGACTGAAGATGTTATTTATATACCAATTACACAGGAATCTAAATTCTCTTGGATTCCACGTCTCAAAGCTAACTTAACGGAAAATAAGAAGGTTGTGCTCATTTCTGAAAGACAACCATTCTGCGGTGTGGCCGGTAAGATATTATTATTCAATTCATTCACTTTATGATTACATCATAGCAAATGTTTTTAGATTCCTCAAATCGTATTAGGCCATCAAAGAAGATTGTAGCCGATTTTTTACAAATCATGTTCTTTTCTAGGACTAATCAAGGCTCTAAGAAAAGATTACGGAAACAAAATTTCTTGTATCATAGTTGATGACTTCTATCAGATACCCTCGTTCACGCCAGAAAACAATTTATTTAAAGAACAACTGCAGAAGAACTTAACGTTTAATGTTATAAAGAAGGTTTGTATCCTATTAATCATATCATAAATTTTTAAGGTCACCATTTCTTTGTAACATTTATAAAATTTGAGTTAAATACTCAATGAATTATTCGAGCTATTTAATACTTTCTTCAAAGTTGAATTCACATAGACCTGATAAATTATACATATTTGCTGTTTTCCTATTAATGAAATATGACGCTAGCAATCTTATTGTATGTCCATCATTGGCTTAAATGTTATGACACATATAATAGGCATATAAATTTATTTACGCACCTACGCATTTTATCTCTGCACCACCCAAGGTTCGACGGTAAGAGAATGCCTAAGGCATTATGTCCACCTTTACATGTAATGTATAAAGAGTAAATAAATAAATAAATATGCTTTATATATATAATTTCAGGGTCTCTGGGGTGGCTACTTCTATCTGACGAATATCACTACAGCCAGTCTTCAGAATATTTACCTGACCTGTACCGTGCCAGGAGATTTAGATAGCCTCAAATGGGTGGAAGCTTTGCCAACAAAAGCCAGTGGGTCTTTAGTTCAGGTACGTTTTCACATTATTATTGAAGGGTAAATTAAGATTTATGGTATTATAGATGAAAATCGTTTTTGCGTAATCTATTAACTTCTGGACTAAGGCTTAAACGCTTTCAGCTTATGACTGATCATAGAATCTATTAATACTACTTTACATTTATGATCGATTTTAAACAAGTGTGTTAAATTCAAAAGTTGTCTGATTTTAATCTTTACATATTTTCTTTTATTGTAGGTCTGTTACTCAAGCCCCTCATTCAAGGACGCTCAACATGCAGCCGGCAAATCTAAGAATACCAGTAACAAAGCATTCGGTATGGACTTCAGTGGAGTAAATAACAGGTAATTAGCTTTTAAACATTATATTTTACATTTCCTTTGACAAATGAACATTTGCGATTGCATATTAATTTAAAGCCTTGTAAACATACATATTTAAATATGTGTTTAATTATTACGGTATTATTATTACGTATCTAGTATTATTTAGTAGTATAATATATTATAATGAATATATCATGGAATATTTTATTACATACATACATAACCTCACGCCTGTATTCCCCTAAGAGGTAGGCAGAAGTGCATTACTACACTCACATTTCGGGGTCCTGGGTTCGGTTCCCAGGTCGGCCAAAGTGTTATTGGGTTTTTCCAATATTTTATTATTATTCTACATTTTACTATGATGTTCTTTTAACAAATTGTACAAACGCAACTATATTACAAATATGGTTATTTTTTTTTTGGTCTTTAGGGGTCAAAGAGTGATGGGTGTAGTAGATGGAGGAGCTTTGAGCAGTACAGTAGAAGCCGATACAGATCTTCTTTGGCCCGTTCCTGAACATTGGAGTTTAGAAGACGCTGCCACTGTGCCGCTACCATACCTCTATGCCTACTATTGCTTGGTGAGTTAGTTTCTTAGTATTATGAGGAAAATTACACAAATATATTTATAAAAAAACACCTCATAGGGAAGAATATAGTTTTTGCTCATCACTAGGATACTCCTGCGTCGTGGGTATTAGAAAATACGAGTGACTTTTTTGGTCTTACAAATCCAGACCCAAAGCAAATATTTGTAGATGACATGATTTCATAATGTCACTTTGAATGCTACGTGACATTCCCTCTACCGATGTATAGTTTTATTTATTTATTTATTTACACTTTATACAATTTATATTGCAAAGGCGGATTAATGCCTGAGGCATTCTCTACCAGTCAAACCTTGGGTGATGCAGAGATGATAGATGTGTTTTACTTAGGCACTAATCATTTGTAGCAATAAATCATCGTATTTAACAATTCTTTGTAACCTAGTCTAAGTTCTTAGCACATATTAAATGAATAAATAATTTTAATATGTATAATACATAAATCGCACACTTAGTACAAATCGTGGAAATGTGTCATGGTTATCAAAAAGTAACAGAGATACTTTTCAGCCTGACTACAATTTGTCTGACGAGTCAAATTCGTCCGTCTGATTTAATTTATAAATGGTTTTTAATGCTATATAATTGTTTCAGGCTATCAAATCAAAACTTCGCAAAGGTCGTAGGGTGTTTGTAAATGGTGGAGCAGGAGCGTTTGGTCAAGCTGTCATATCTCTTTGCCTGTTTTCGGAATGTGAAGTGTTTACCACAGTTAGTGATGTTCAGAAAAAAGAATTCCTTATGAAGTTATTCCCTCAACTCACAGGTAAAACTTTCTAAGCGAGATAATATGGTTTCAAAAAATATTTTGAAAAATAAAATGCCATCTGTGAACTAACTTTACTCCTTTTACAGATATGCCAAACTTTTTTTTTGTGTTTTCTTTTCTGCCTGAATCTTGTTTTAATGTATTTTTTTAATAGGACGTTTATATGATTTTTATTTTATTTAAAGTCTTTCATATACTAATTTCATAAATATCATCTGCAGAAAACCACATAGGCTATTCAAATGTGATAACATTCCAAGACTTGGTGCTTGGAAACTCACAGAAGATGGGCTGTGATGTCGTCATCAATTGTTTGAGTGGAAATCTACGACACGTAAGTATTTAAAAAATATATTCAAAACATCTTTCAACAATCAATGCCAATGCTATAACGCCTATGCTGATCTATTTCTATTATTGGCTATGGTTTGACATACTAAATAAATCCAATAAAAACTCTTTTAAATAAACCGGCCAAGTGCGAGTAGGACTCGCGCACATGACTATTATATGGGTTTTTAATTACATCACCAGTCCAAATTACAACAGTCTATCACGGTTCGGACGGGCGAACCGCGGATTCTCAGTAATAGGGTTCCGTATAAGCCTTTGGGTAAGGAAACCTAAAAACCGTGTACTAAATATATGACAAACTTTTTTCCAGGCCGCAATGCACTGTGTGAGCCCAATGAGTGATGTTTTGGATATGAGCGACTATGACATGACGTGTAATAATGACTTTGGTATGGCGTACCTTCAAGCGGAACGTTCGTACCGTAGCGTCCGCTTTTCCAGCATTTTTAAACCTGAATTTGCTGAAGACAAGAAGGTATGTTGAAAAATTATATTAATTTAAACAATTCGTCATCAGTTCGTATAGGTTCTTGACTGAGCATGGGTCTACTCTCCAAGTAAGCGGGTTTAGTCTTTACGCTGGCCTAATGCGAATTGGCAGACATGACACCTAAGAAATTCCTAAGAACTTTTGGATGTGCAGATTTCATTAACATTAAAGTACTTGATAATTCTTTATAAATAACATACATAACTCCAAAAATTCAGAGGTCGACCGTTGAAATTTTCGATCGCGTGCCTAAACCTTGAGGCTATATCGACTTAAAGTAAATAAATATCCCTAAGAAATAACACGATAATTTTTGGATCTATTTTGATGCTAAGTAAAACTACTTTTTAACTGTCTGAATCATATTTCTTTTATAGCGGTTGCATCACATGATAAGTGAGGGGATAGCAACTGGAGTGGTGCGTCCACTCAGTCGAGTTGTGTACACACCAGATAACATTCCTAGAGCATTCAGACTGATCTCAACCAGCAAACACAGGGGCAAAGTGCTCATCAGAATGAGGGACCCTGAGAACATCTCTAAAGGAATGCAAAGTCTGCCTAGGTGAGTCTGTCGTCTTTTCTATAATTTTTATACTTGACCCCAATTTTTATACTAATTCAACGCAACTTCTTGTTTATACAAACGTATCAAAGTGCCAACTAATATAAACAAATAAGATACTATACATAAAATTATTATAATTCATATTTATTATAGATTTACGCAACTACACGAATAGTCTTTACAAATTTTCAACAACTTTCATGTATTTGTTTTCCAGAATGACTTTCTCCTCAAAAGGAAGCTATGTGGTCGTTTGCGACCAGACACCCCTAGGATTGGAACTAGCAGATCACCTCGTAAAGAGAGGAGCTAGAAACCTAGTTCTCAATATGACCCAGACACTTATGGCCGGTTATTATTATGCTAAGATGATGTAAGTTTATATTCTAAAAATATAACCATCACCTTTAAACATGTTTTTGAAGATGATAACGATTTTTTCTGCAACATCCAACTACCTGCTATACGATTGAGTAACCCAAAAGTAATTAATGCCAGACATATTTAAGATTTATTTTTTTATTTTTTTAGAGAAACCCGAAAGTAGTCAATGCGAGACATGTTTGAGAATTTGAACTGAAATGACTGTTAGATTTTTGTAGTTAAATAACTTTTACGAATAAGTAATGTAATAAAATATGATTACAAATGATTAAAATTTTAATTACTTTTAGGGAATGGAAAAAACAAAACGTAACGATAAAAATCACGTCAGAGAATTTGCAAGCAGACAAGGGATGCCTACAAATATTGAAGGAAGCAAAGAAATTGGGTTCGGTATTGGGAATTTTCATAGTGCAAAACAATAACTCGGCAGCTGTGCAAGATTT